>OX438864.1:401733-10401733 GCA_949315895.1 Anania crocealis
GAGGAGCTGCGGTCACCGTCGCCGCGGAACAGCTCGGGGCACGAGTCCATCGGCAGCCTGAAGCCGGCCAAGTCCTTGGCCGAGCTGTGCGAGCTGAGCCCCGGGGCAGGAATTCCATGCTCCCAGTTCCACGCGCCTCATCGCACAGTGGGAGTCCATCATACAACAGAAACAGGAGGCCGGAGCCGCTTAAAATTATATCAGTTGGAGAAATACGTGTCGGATCAAAATGTGTGGGCGTGTGACGCCAAAAAACTCAGTACGTATAACGTCGCGTGATCAGTCGTAGCGGGGTTTAATGTGTGTCAGCGGATTCGGATATGTTACGCGAGAATTCGATACCTGTGGCCGGCGGACTGAGACGTATCGCGTCTCATAACGTTTTACTTTCGAAGAAAACACGAGCGGCTCCTATCGACATGAAAGTGTATCATTTCGGTATTCCAAGTGCCCGATCGATTCGAGTTCGGCCGATCGTTTTCTTTCGCCGATCGATTGTGGGGCAATTAATTTTCTCCAGATTGCGAACAATGCAAATGATGGTTATCCGTAACAGCAATTATCTCGTGCATGCGCGTCATTGGAAAGCGGCCGATACTCGATGCGAACTCATCTCCCGAGTGTGAGTAAAATAGTTTCTTCCTATTGTTTAGCGTCATTCCTCTGTGCTGAAAAACCTGTTGTGTTTTTTCTGGTGGCGCCGCTTTCCCGCATACGGCACCCGTGCGCCCGCGCCGGCCGACGCCGAGTGTGGGAACGCGGGCCACAGCTCGAGTACAAACGACCGCACGCGCGCGTCGCATCGCCATTAGGTTGAAGTGCACCGTTTCCTAATTCTCCACGGATCGTTATCGGTTGCTGATTCGCGAAGCGTGTTATTAAAAACTTGTTTAACGGGCAAGGTTAACTGTTGTGTACAATTTTTGATAAGCATGCATCTATATCTCGTTCAGGTGCGATATCCAACGTTTTCTGCGGCCTTGCTCCGCTGCGATGCGATGCGAACGCATTTTCCCATGTGTTTCACTTTCTCTGCTGCATTTATTTCGCCCCAAGCTCGTAGATGTAATATTTTTTTATATATTTACAAATGAATTGTTGGAGGTTGCTGAAGAGAAAACGCGTGAGATCGGACTGGAAACAATCGAAGCTGGACTTCGAGTAGTTCGATTACAATTTGTACTTAATGAATTATACAAATGAGGGGATGTTGATTATTGTAACGTAGGTAAAAGTAAATCGTCACTAAACTGTAGAAGTGTCAAATAGTTGTGCCTTAAAAGTGTGACTGTAGGGCTGCGCGCGCGCACGCCGATGCTCGATGAAAAGCTATGACAATTATCGATTAAAAATCAAGTGCCTAACAATTAATGTCACTATTTCTATATGTGTATAATTTACATAACTATTTATTACACGTTCTATCGAACTATTCTGTAGCATAATAATAAATTAGTCAATTTAATATTAAATGTCGTCTAGAGCAAACTATAAATAATAATTTGAGATTGATAGTGTTAATTGTTGCAATATTTTTTAACTTGTAGGTATTATTAAGTTTGTTTCTTTGTAAAAAGTGCCGGGTGGATTTATCTGTACACGTACCTAACTTATTATGAAATGCCCTGTAATGTGATGTACTGAAAACTACTTAAAAACAATTCCTATACAAGTTTCTATTCTATGAGCTCTGGTAAAACAATATTGTGATATGAAAATTGCCTTAAAATATTTGTTAGAGTTGAAATTTTGTAAAGTAGATGGCTATTTATTCAGAATGTTTACTCGTGTGCTCCGCGCACGCGAGATGTTAATTATAATAAGGTTTTCGCATTAAATACTTTGTCAAACAAGAAGCCTTGGTTGTTATTTAAGTCGCCCCCGTCATTTAATAATTCTGTTATGTATGGAATATCTTATTCGTGAGCCATAATGTCAAATTTCACCTTTGCTCTTTTCAGTTTGTTGACATTATAAAAGGTCTAAGGTATTTTTGGGGAAAAAGTTATGATAGCGATATAAACTTTTTTGTGTTTAGTTTACTTGATATCTACAGCTAAAGGAGGATACGCGGCCGGTAGTTAATCTTATCAACTTAATCATGGGGTTCTTACTCCTCTGCATTCCTTACCATGCGTAGTATTTCTCAAAATTCATGTTACAGTCATACAATGTCCTTCAGATACCGAATTGATAAAAAAACAAGTTATTATTATGTATTAAACTTAACTAAGTTTCAGAAACAAATATAATATACAAACTAACTTCATCACAGTCGGAATAATCGCTAAGAATCGCATACGACACTAACAAATATTTTACGTTAGGAAATATATTGAAAAAGCAAACTCGCTTGTAGGTTGTGTTTTGTGTGTTACATACCACCAGGGTCGTTTTAACCAGATGGTGCAAGGGGAGCAGGGTCTTAGGCTCGACTTGTCTCGCTCGGGCGTATACATTTGCAGTGCCGCGCCGCTTCCGCCCCGCTGCCCGCAAATTTGAGGCAGAGGCCTTCGAGGGCGCCAGGGCCGCCAGGCGATCGCTATATGTATAACTACATGCAATAGGTGCCTAGGGTGCTTGGATATATATCGAACAATATTATCATAAGACACAATGATACAACAACGGATTCAGATATAGTAATCATTGATATTTTTATTTTATTTCTTACATTGTAGGTATATATTCAAGGAACGATCGACCTAAATATCTCATCTTAATGTCTATAAATAACTTTAATTAATACTTTCAAAGGTAAGTAGATACATGGTAGGTAGGTATGCTGTAACCTAAGTCATTAATGTGCTTGGTAAGTTGCGTCACCTGATCTTCGACATATGTAAATAAAAATATGTAAGACCTTCTTAATTGACAATAGACAAGAATAATTATTATTTACCGCGTTAAAGTAGAGACAATCGCATTGCATCAGCGGCTATTCATAACTGCTCTTATTGTGGCTGTCCATCAAAGGTATTGTAACCATTGTCTCGTCTGTTGTTCAGTTTTCAATAAAATTATTAACGATAATGGAAACAATGGTTTTTGGCATTATTATAGCTGTTGCAATATGTATAGGCCACTGGGCGTTGACGCAGTCTCCGGGTCGGGCTATTGACCAAAGGACCAAGCTCAAGCACATTTATTTATAAAAAAAATAAGCACCCCGTGACCTTGGCCCGATACATAAATCACTAGCTAGACCAATAGGGCGTCAAGACATCTCTACTATATTCTCATAAAACAAACAAAGTCTTACGTCATACACAGAAAATCAAGTAGGTAGGTACTTACGCTGTATACATTTGCTTGGATTGCCTACAATACAGACTTTAAAATAATCTAATCTTATCAATTAATTTCTTGTCTAACTGTTAATAAATTTTCGATGCTCACTTTTAGAATCGAAATACTCCAAAAGTCCGTTTAAGTTGTAATAAAAACTTTTCAAATTTAAATTAGGTGCGATTTTACTGTTTGCCACATGCCCTTAAATTATTGCTTTAGCTCGAGCAGGCTCGAGCTTATTAACAATAGTTAAGGTTTTCATTCATGTTTATTTATGATATTGTTGTTTGTTTCCAAGTGAATTATGTATTTAGGAAGATATTTAAAGTGCAGCGAATTATGTGTTCCAGGTGAAAACCCCTAAACAATTTTAATTCAGCCAGTCCCATCACCTATAAGCCCTGTGTTGAAAAAAAGACCTACTATTCCCGGCAATGATCCACATTACTTGCTATCTGTGCGCATTAGCGCGTTTGTTTTGCAATGCGCCCACGCAGCCGCGCCGCGCGGACCGGTCGCATAGCTGGACCCTGGAACTATGTTTTATTGTTATAGCACGTTTAAATGTCTTTGTTTCTCGATTACGTATTTTAAGTAGCACATTTTATCTAGTTATAATTATTTTTCGAGTATCTATATTTGGTAATAGATTTCTGAATATGGATCTGATCAGCTCTTAAGGGAGGTTGTGTAAATAAAAGTATTATACCTCTTAAATGAAAACTTAAACGCTATGTTGATGTTAGATGCAATAAAGTTTGCTTTATTTAGCAATGTCTTAAATGCTTGTGCATAATAATACGGATGATGTAGGAACGGAAACTCTTTCGTAATTTCTAATCCCAGATATTGTTTATATAAATTAATGATACCAGTACGTTATTGTAATAATTACAATATCTGCGCAGGCGCACTGGATGTCAAGTGCGCGCACTCGTTCACCTTGGCGCCTATGCGCCGTTATGAGCTAAGTAATCGCTCCACTACTTTCTTAAGCAGTTTTTAGAATTATAAAGTGAAAAAGGAGTATTTATTGATGATGATGACGATTTGTATCGTCGTGTTTGGTCCGTAACGTTTCTCTGGCCAATGGGGACTACCGTTTCTTTGCTCACCAGTTGGCGCCACTGTAGACTGAGGTCTGGAGGTATACTGTCATGGGCGATTGGCGCAGAAACAAAGTGTTATATCTTGAATCTAATTAAGGTTATATTGTTTATAAATAACTATCTTGATATCAACAAACTAACTTCTGAAATAGTTGCTCTTGAGGCCGCCTATTTTTGCGCTTTTTCTTAATTCCGCTTTCAAAGCGTTTACATTAATCGCCAAATAATCCATATTTGCGATATTTTACGAAGGAGATCACTTTCCAGCAGGTAAATTAAAGAAATTAAAATTTGTGCAACAAATTCCGCTAAAACCAGTACAAAGTGAATGATATTGGACCTCACGCGACACTAGCGCCTCTAGTGGCAAATTCACTAGCGATAGCCCCCATTGTCCATAGCTCAGAGTAAAAGAAGGTTGGTGGTTGCCTACGTTTTTTTCGACCAAATATTGTGTTATGGGATTTAGTAGCAGTAAAATTATGGTAGAAAGATAATTAAATAAAGCAGACATATTTTTAGGAAATTAATTGAATTCATTACTGACCTTTCATTTAATTAATACGTTTCCTTTTTTAATAAACTCATCTGAACTTATGGTGGATATATGTATACTCAATCACGCTGTGTAAAATTTCACCGTTTTTAGTACTGTTATCAGTATAGTAATAGTTACCTAAAACATTAGAATACTTATTCAGAGACTCATAGTGCAAGAAAACAAATATGCTTAAACGTAGATGGTCGACAAAGTGGCCATATTATTTTTATTATGTTATTTGTTAAGATAAGAACTCCATAACAGTTATTCTTTGATCATGGTGCATGCGACAGTGCCAAAACCCCCTATTAATTGACTAGAGCGATAGTGACAATGAAAGTTTAAATCCGTATATTATTATAACTCAGTTCAAAAAAGTTTTTTGTGTAAATAAAATATAATACGTGCTTGCAACGACATCGCAATTGCCCAGTCAGCGCGGGACAAAAGTCTAGACTCGTTTCGACACTGACACGCTTAGAAATTGTCACCGCGTTGCAAAACGCATAGGCCCTACTCTGCAACATAATGTTTTTCATCCGACTCTGTCCGTCTCTTTTACTAATGCCAATTTTATTTTGCGAATCTTATAATTAGTTTATTCGTTAATCCCGCAAAAAGCTGATTTACCTATGTAATTACCCCCACGTTAGAAACCTAGGTATTAGAGAATATTAAAGGTTTAAATACCGGGTCATGATCTCGGGGCACTAGGGTCGGGCAACAAGACTCGAATTTTCGAACATTGCTCGAGTTTGTGGTGCAGCGGGCAAGCAGCAACCTGGTTTGGCAGCAGCAGTATTTGGTAAGCGTGATGATTATGCTCGTAGCTACCCATCATTGGTGTGGTAACTTAAATGCAATGATGGAGGCCTTTGCCATGCAGTGAGATGATTATAGATCGTTACTTTATATGAACGAAAAAAACAGAATGGACATATTAACAGATAATATCATTTTAGGTAATTATAAATAAAACTGCCGCTTCTAAACGAATAGTGCCTCTAATTGTTAAGCCATATTTCTTAAAAATATTGGTAAAGCCTATTTTCTAGGATTACTCGTAGTGCACCCGAGCGTCGCTTGCGCAGAGCTTTCATAACTGCACCCGATTCAGAAGCAATCGCACTTAGACACCTTAACTAATTGTTAAAGCAGGGTTGCCAGGTGATTGGATAATATCATACCAGAAATAACATATTTATTAACGACACTTACTCAAGCTATTTGAAATTTGGAGGACTTACTCGTAATTCCTATGTTACTTAGTATTACTATACATGTTTTAATTTATGAATAAGTAAAATTATTCAGCTTAAAGAAATAACAAGAAATGACGATTACAGTTCCTGTATTTAAATTTTGATAGGCTTCTATGTAGCAGCAAAACATTTGTTTGTTTTATTATCCTATATTTTGCAAATGTTAGCCAAATTAGGTCTTTTGTGGTAAAGATTAAAATCAAACAAACTAATAAACCAATAAATAAATTACATTTTATGTTTAGCTACGAAAAAACAGGAGATACGTGTAAAAGACATCAACGCGTTCTTTGTAGTTTAATCTGAAGGAATTATTTTTAGGGTCACTGCATTTTTAAGGTATTGTTTTTCTTCTAAGCTTGATACTCTCAGTAAATTAAAGACTGTTTCGTCATTTACGTTTCATATAGCAATACCTTTTTATATATATCATTTTTTTAGGTTGTTTTACTTAAAGAAATCCTCAATTTTAGTTACATAATCATGACGAATGATATAGGATTTTGGCATTTACGTAAACACCAAACATTAAAATTAAATATTTGTTTCCGGAATTAATTAGCTCTGATTTCTAAACGAATACTGAGAACTGTCTGTTTGCTTTTAATAAATAATATAATAGTTTATTATTCAGACATAATATATTAATTACTAGCTTCTACCCGCGACTGTAGTTGTTATGACATAATATGACTAAGATAATCACACTGCTTATGTGATTGAGTAAAAAACGTCCATTATAAGCTTCACATTTATATTATTAGTAAGATATTAGTAAGATAACAGCCGTTTTATTAGTAGGTTGTTATTGGTGCAGCCCTGAGCCCATTGAAGTATCCTGAGCCTTGCGCCTGCGCCTGAGCCCGCGCTCACGGCCGCCTCTGACGCGCGACGCACACTCGCCGGGAACATGCTGCCATTACTCGTATGATACTAATTATTGTGTGATATGTAGCGTCATCATTATTAAGCCATTATCACATACGAAGTAATAAAAGCAGCTTTGGAAATTTTGTGGGACCTTAATTTTGGAATCCAAAGCTAATTTTAGCGGATAAAATAAAGCTGAAAATGATTTTGATTGGAAGCGTTCTCTGCACATCACTGGATACGGTCGGTGGCGGGTGAAGATGATGGTTGGTTACCCTTTTCTTAAGCTAACACCCACTAGTGTATGTTCCGCCTATTACGCAAAGATCTCGGGTTTAATCCACTTATTGCTCCTGACTTCATTAACTAAACGGTTATGGGATAATTAACGGTATTGGGATGAAGAAGCCTAAGATGGAGCGAGCTTACCCAGAAAGTGGCACTGGTCCTCCCACACACCAGCGTAGCACAGAAAAACTGTTTGGCGCTTTACTCCGGCAGGAGGGTGGTAGCATCCAGGCGGCCTCTTGTGAAGCCTACCACCGCAGAGAGATCTGTTAGCTGTCATCATTGGTAAGAAAACCAAAGATGAAGCTATTTTTAATAAGCTAGAAAAATGAACCTATATTTATGCCGATGATTTCGGCATCTGTGGCAAAATGGAAGTCTTAAAAACAAGCCACGTCATCGACCAGCGACGAGTAATAACAAATAGGCGGCTTGTAAAAATCTCACACCAGATGATCCTTGTATGTACAATAATCCCACTATAAGAAGGATACCTATAGAAACTGTAACTGAAACTCGGTCAAATGCGCAAATTATGCACTATGCACTATTCGTGCATCCAAAAAAATTATACAATTTTCAACCTTAAGTTAACCACCTTAAAAGCTACCCGTATACATGTTCTCCAGACTGCCTTCACTACGCGCAGCCATTATTACGATAACATTGTAAATAGCTCATAACATTTAATAACACATAAGATTTAAACAAGTCCTTGAAACTTCTTATCAGTAACATTAGATTAGGTAAAAGATACATTAAATCGATTAACATTAAATATAAGTATTGCATTATATTGATATTTCTAGAATAATTATAAATAGTATAAATGCGAAGATTGTTATGGAATGCAATGTGTGTAGGTATCGAACATAAAAGATACATTTTTTTAACACATATGTGCTTCGCCCTATATTGGTCTATTGGTTTAAGTACCAGGCTAAGTTCTCGTGGTCCTGGGATCAATCCCCGGGTCAGGCAACATTCATATTATTCATATTCATATTCATTCAACATGAGTTAGGAATTTTCGAACATTGCTAGGGTTTGTGATGACCACCTAGCATTTGGCAAGTTTGGTGATTATACTGTAGCATCATCACTGTGGTTACTTGTTTTCGATGATGGAGGTATTTGCCCAGCAGTGGGATATTTAACGGTCACTTTACTTTTTTTTCTATCATCAATATCTCACCGAAACGACGCTCTCTGTTGGACATAGGCCTCATTTAAGGATCTCCACGACACAGAAACTGGTGTAATTTATAGACAAGGTATAACTTCTACGTTTTGAAATAGGGCTACATTATGACGACCTCCGTGGCGGAGTTACACACCGGTTTTCAAGGTGTCGCCTGCTCCAAGGTCCCGGGTTCGATTCCTGGACGGGTCAATGTAGAAAAAATGTGTTTTTCTACATTTTCTCGGGTCTGGGTGTTTGTGGTACCTTCGTTGTTTCTGGTTTCCAAAATACGAATGCTTTAAATAGTTATTCAAATTGGGATTAGAACAATGTATGTGATGTTGTCCACATTTATTATGTCGAATGATCTAAGTCGGGTCACGTCGAGTTGAAAGTGAAACGTCATCTCATCCGCTGTCGACCTCCGATGAGTCTGATGACGTTTGCGTACGAGCTTTCACTGCGTATGCGCAGGGCGCCGCGCTGCAGGCTCAAACAAACCGCGAATAAATAATTTGACAGTTATGATTCATACCACGACATTATATTAGCGGCACTAAAGCTGGGCAGTGTGTGAAATTGTCAGATAAATAATATCACACACAACTTTCGTCTTGCCTCGTGGTGTTGTTAGTAAATGGCTGTGATAATAAATAACTAGATTAAACGATTTTTTAACTAATTGCTTAAATTACGTGCTTGCTTAATATAATCAAATCAAATCGCATCAAATCAAAAGTTTTTTTTTAAATAAAGTTACTTGATTCGACATTTTATTAGTATGTATTTTATTAATTTCCGATGTGTCGGCACTGTTGTAAAAAGCGCCACGATAGTGATAGTAATAGTAATAGAAATTTAAAATTAATTTATACATTATATCTAACCACATATATTAGGGGTTGAAATATGAAATTGCCGTTTTATTGTAATAGGTTCTTTGAATTGACATAGAATCTTCATGGTTTGAGGTTTTCGAATGAAACTTTTTTCACATGGTTTCTATGATGTTCTTCTTTTCAAAAATGTGAAACATTTGAATATCGACTTTCAATTGTTTTTGTTATTTAACTTAGACAAGAAAGATGGATACTTAAATGAAAATTCGAGTGATTTTTGAATACGAGTTCCGACGCGGAAGTAACGCGGCAGAAACAGCCCGCAATATCAATGTTGCGTTTGAAAAGGGATCTGCTAATGAACGCACCGTGCGATTTTGGTTTAAACGCTTTCGTGATGGAAACTTCGACTTGAAGAACGAGCCACGAGGAAGACCAGACCGCCCACACAGGTGACTAACGATGAATTAAGAGAGATGGTGGAAGCCGATCCTAGTCAAACTACCCAGGAATTAGCGGCATGGTTTAACCTTACCCACAATATTGACTCATTTGCGTCAAATCAATAAAATAAAAAAATACGAAAAATGGGTGCCTCATGATTTGACTGATGTGCAGAAAGAAACGCGTTTTGAAACTTGTGTTGCCTTGTTGAATCGGTACAGAAATGAAGGAATATTAAATCGAATTGTAATATGTGATGAAAAGTGGATTCTTTATGATAACCGTAAAAGAAAAATGCAATGGCTGACCCCAGGTCAAACGCCACACCAGTGTCCTAAAGCAAAACTTACCAATAAAAAGGTAATGGTAACTGTTTGGTGGTCTCAGCATGGTGTTATTCACTATAGTTTTCTCCGATCTGGTCAATCAATAACGGCAGATGTCTATTGTGCCGAACTCCGAACAATGTTGGCAAAACTAGCAGTAAAACAGCCCCGACTCATGAATCGATCTTCACCATTATTGCTCCATGACAACGCGAGACCTCATACAGCACGAGAAACCGTTTTGACCCTTCAGGAACTGCAATTAGAAACCATTCGACATCCTCCGTATTCGCCAGACCTTGATCCAACGGACTACCATTTTTTTCGTGATTTGGACAATTATCTACGTGACAAGAAGTTTTCTTCCCAGGAGGCAGTACAAAATGCTTTCACACAGTTTGTGCAGTCTAGATCCTCAGAGTTCTATCACAAAGGCATAAATGACCTTCCTATTAGATGGCAGCAATGTATAGATAATAATGGTAACTATTTTGATTAAATAAATTTGTTAAAAACTAAAAAATAAACAATTTTGATTTTCAGTACAAATCGGCAATTTCATACTTTAACCCCTATTATTTCTTACTAATTATTGCAAAAAGCTACATTAATAGAATTTTGAGTTTTCATTACTTATTACCAACAGTTAGCATGTTTAGCTTACGTTCCTTAAAGTGAATTCAAGCTACAACCTTTGTGTCTTTTGTGCTATCACGTTTAAGTTTGAAACAACCAACAAACCTTCAAGGTCATCGATCCGATCCAACCCTTCGGCAGATAACTTGGAATCACAAGTTGTGACCTTTGCGTAACACATAGTTTAAAAAAGTTATTCATAGCGAGTTAGCTGCTACCGCCACACTGCCATGTGCCATCGCAATGCGTTGTAGATGCAGCAGGCTCAGTTCTCAGGGTTGCCAAAAGCATAAACCTGCCTATTATGCCTTGAATTGGTTGTGTAAAACTCATCAAGCAAATTACATTTATGTTGCATTCAAGTCGCATCTTGCTCGTTTCTTTATTTCTCCCATACAAAGTACTGAATGACACATTCAAAGTTTTATAATACAGTGGTGATGACTTTATCCCTCAACCCCCAGGAGGCACTCGGGTGCCACGATAACAATTGATTTCAATTGTGTCTGGAATAACTCACGATCGAGGGATTAAAATTTAAGACAGGTTCACTTATTAGCCTTATTAGATCAAGGTAAGAAACAATTCGGAGTGAGGCTACGTAACCGCAGTCCACGTATGCGGCGCCCACTGAAGCGGAGCCCGCAATTAATGAATACTGTCGTTTTTACTCGCTTTTTTCCGGTTGAATTTCTGTCTGACAAAAACTGCACCGCCATCTTTAATCTCGCATGCGCAAGACTCTTACTTCTCATTCATGGAGCCTGGATTATTAGTTTCGTCTCGCGTTTTCGCTGTTCCCCCGGTAATGTGGACTCACTTATCATTACAGCTAATTATTTACTGACGTTTTTCAAACAATTGCGGTGAACGATTACTTTCGACATGCGATTATTGTCACAACGGGAATTAACGCACCTAATCATGCGGGTAGTTTCAGATTTAATCGGCTACAAGGAAAGGGATATGGCTTGACGCGTGTTTATTACTTTGTTTCTATTGGAATTTTAGGTGTTTATGATTTTTATACAGTTTAAAAAATCTGTTTTATTTATAAAAATAATCAACAGGAGGCGCTTTTACACGTCCAAACATTTAATCCTACTACAGCTTCTTCTTAATGCTTTGAACCCCACGAGGCACCCGGGTGCCACGATAACAATTGATTTCAATTGTGTCTGGAATAACTCACGATTAAGAGATTAATGGTAGGCTGGTACCAAGAAGAAGCAGCACGAAACTCGGTCACTATTGCCAGCGTCTTTTTGGATAAGTAAGTACCTATGTTACAAGAAAGTACGAGTATATACCGGTTCAAGCTAGGACATTTTGATTTCATACATTTTCATGTCAAAGCTTTATTATTCTTGTTTATGGACTCGGCTGACTCAGATATGAAACTGTGGAAGCATAGCTTTTATCTTGCGTGGGAGTTGTAATCAAACTAAGTTATTGTGCCTACATCTAGGTAACTAGATATAAAAACTTTTACTAAACTAGATTCTGAAATACCGGGACTTAAATCTAGATCATGCCTTGTCACAAACTACATAATAATATGCTTATCCACTTTCTTGGAGAAAGAATTCACAGCTGACTTTTACGCTTATTTAAGTTTTTTTTAATAACGTGTGTTTTTGTCTGGAAGAGATCGCTTCTATCGATGAAGCTTAGGGCTTCATCGATAGAAGCTTGAAATGTATTTCCTGCTTTTTATCTTTAATTATATAAAAGACAGAAGGAATTCAATACTTCTTTTATTCAACATAAATCAGCGCTAAATACACGATACATGAAAATTAAAACTACCAATTTGAGTTGGTGCCATACAAAAAATAGCCATCATCATGTGCAGACTTAAAGTTAGCTATTTGTTTCTTTAAAATGTTGCTTTTCTTTAAGATTGTAACGACAATATCAGGAAGGTTAAACCAAGTCTAACTAGCAGATTTGTGAACGCAAACGTGTATTAGTAAAGCGGGTCAAGCGAGTGATCTTGTTTATTTATTTAGCGCCCTAGATAGTCCCGTCTGCTCGTGCATATTTAATTCGGACGGCGACCGGCCCGGCCTTCTTCGGCGACGCTACGCCAGACACCGATACACCATGAATTGTTTAGTGAAAACACTTTGAAGCTTATTATAATAGAATCACTTTCATATGCAAACCAATAGGTACTGACTGTCAGTCAACTATGTAAATAGATGGAAAACCCGGTTGGTGTAGTGGTGCAGTGGTCTGCCACTACGCAAAAAATGGGGTTCGATTTAGGGTCATGTCAATGTAGTAGACGATTTTTGGAAGATGGAACTGGTATAAACAAAAATGTTAAAACGATATAAACGACAGCAAATATCCAGGATGACTTTTAAATCATTGCATTTTCGGAGTCGGATTACAGTTTTTTTATCTATTTTTATCATAAACGTAGAATATAATAGACGGACAAAGCCTGCTAGATAGAAGAAAACCTCTTATGGAAATCTAGCAAGATAGAAAAAGAAAACTAATCTTTTCGTTTTGTGATCAGTCTTAATTGACAGAGTGACATCCAGTGGCATTATGCGATATAAGCTTCAACATTTTATGGAATTATCTAGTACATCGTAGATTATCTAAAGTAAATACAATTTTATTTAACATGTTCTGTGAGTGCTTGTGGAGTCAACCACAATAATAATCCAGAAAATTGCTCATTTCACAGGTAAATACGTAGAAAGTCGTCATCGTAAAAACGCGTTATTTTTGTTGAATTTGATCTTGTTGTTATGTTGTAAATGTGAAATTATTTCAATCCGTTTGCTCCTTCTAATATTTTATATAGATAAAGTTCTATGTATTGATTATTTACATTATTTTGGTGGATAATTAATTCATCGAAATATTTTACATGTACGCTAGAGCTTGACTCAAATTTATCGATACTATTGTCGACATTTATCTTGAATGTTTCCGGAGAAATTTGATGTTATTTAACGTTTAGCGTCTCAAATTAATGTCAACTTAACAATTTGAAGAAGGAAACTGTAAGAATCACATAACTAAGATAATCTTGTTAAAGGTCTATAATCAGGGATTGATTCATCAAAATGTAAATGTTTGTTCAGATTTTGTTAACTTGTTATTTTTCACTTACTGTCATTGATGAGCTCACACGGCACAGCAGATGACACCGGAAAATATTTTGAAGAAATAAATAAATAAAACTAATTAACAATGGCTGTTATTTTTTTATAAATTTAAACTATTTATTTATTAATCACATGTTAAAAATATACTCACCGGGTACATTTAGCTGCCCACTATTATAGTTGTAAGAAGTGAGAGGGCGGTGAGGTATGCCACAAAATAGGTGCATAATCTCGAGATAAAAACAGTGTGACAGTAAACATTATTTTCCAAACGACGAACTGCAATTCTTATCGATAGTATAAAAATGTTAAAGGTACGTCACTAGTTAACACACACATTGACATGTCAAAACTGGTCACGCATTTTTGGGCTGTCAGTCGATCTAGTTGTATCCTAAATCTATGATTTTTATACATGTTACAGGTTGGTCACTGGCTGCCATGGCATGCAATAAGATTGGCATTTGCATAGTCTAGAAAAGTCATCTTAGAAATAACAGAATACGCTGTATTCAGATATCAATTTCCGATTTTGTTTGACATTGATTAACGCGCTTAATCTGTCGAGATTTAAGATTAACCTATAAATAATCTATGCCTTTCTAATATCTTCTGTCCATCAGTAAAAAAATAAAAATATATTTAAAATGATTTAATAATAGCCGGCGCCGTTTGCGGTGATCCATCACAGAGTTAATTAGAAGCAATCTTCACACAAATTGCGTAAGAAGTGACTGAGAATAGAGGCGTCGAATTTGCCTTTATTGGCAATAAAAAATAAGCAATAGACATAAAGTAAGCAATCAAGTTTACATTTATTGGAGCATATTTATGATACCTTTAATATTAACAATTCTTGTAACCTTATGTGCCTTTGATTTTAGATTTAAAAAAGAAAAGAAGTAAGAAAAAATTTATTATCTTTGCATAAAGTTTAGTGTCAGTTTTGGTTATCCAAAAGAAAAGGCAAGCCTTGTTAAAAAAAAACCTTATTCGATTGGTTCAGTTTAGCCACCGAATGAGGTTAAATTCGAAGAATGGGAAGGGGTGGTGTAATTCTATTTTAGGGCACCATACAGCATAGTTGTTTCAAAATCTATAGCAAAGGTTTTAGTGACCTGTCAGTTTTACGTTGCATAATATACATAGGTACCATACGAGTACTAATTTAGGAAGTGACTCAATATATATTACTCATTGGGAACATAATGAATACTGCTTTTGGAAGAAGTATTCAAGGCTTTCGCAAGTTGATTAAACATCCGGCCTCTCCTTAGTAGCTCTAAAGTACATTTCTTTAAAACTATGCCACACACTACCGGGGGGCGATGACCTTAAGTAAAAAACCTTTCGATATCATTGCGGTGACCAGTTCGCAGAAGTGCGATGTTTTAACTTAACACAAAATCAAGGGATCAAATTATTTACGGGCTTATTTAGATATATACGCTTACGCTTATACGAAAACAAAACACGAATGTGGCTTATCATTTACTAGGTTTTAGCCCGTGGGTCTGCCCGCACGTTTTATCGCGCGGTCGGAAAAAGGCTTTACTCCGCAACACAATGTCTGTATGTATATTCGATTTCATCAGTTAAAATCAGTTTTATTCCTGCAAATAGGCCCCTGGACTTTTACACGTCCCAATATTTAAACCCACTACTGCTTCGTGACAAGTCTGGGCTAGTGCCGAGAAGAAGAAGCGCAAGAAACTCGGTCACTATTGTCAGCCTCTTTTAAATAAATGTTTACAAAAGGTTTAAGAAAGTACGAGCTAGGACAATTTAATGCCATAAGTACATTTCTAACATTCAAATAATCATTAACAGTGTAATAGCCCTTTTCCATTAAAATTACTTTAACATACGATTCAAGCTTATGTACAGAGAGTTCAGCAATTCACAGGGTTGTGGCAATTTGTTGAAAAGATACGAATACAATTTCCCATAAACGAATTTCCTACTTTTCGCTGTCTGAAGTCTGGAACGGCATCTGTTCCTATCACTCATACCGATGTCTTAAAGTATTTGAAAGATACAGATATCTGTAAACATGAGCTTCGTGTTGCACGGTAAGCCATGCACGCAGTGGAATACAAAATAGCCGATGTCCAAGGTCTAATCTATCTTTGTAAATCGGTTCAGTAGCTTAGGCATGAAAGCGGTAGATAGACGGAGTTGAATTGCGCATTTATAATATTAAGGAAGTGAGGATTAGTTAAATATTGTGAACGACAATGATGCCAATAAGCAATAGGTTTCCATTCGCGACAGAGTGGCCGCATCTCGGAACAATGGGCAATTAGCAGCCGGTAAGGTCTAACGGCTGCAGCGGCCTTGCCCATGCGGCATTGCTCTTCTTGCGCAACAGCAACAACAGCGCGACTATTTATAGCAAACGACTTTTAATTAAGACACTAGTAGACAGATTTATGGATGGCTTTTTGAATGACCGCAATTGTAGGTAAAATTGTAGCTTATGTTAATCCACCACTGGACTCTGACTTCTCCAAAAGGAGGTTTTGGTCATTATTGCCACGCTGAGGTGATCGCACTTTGGTACTGCACTATTGGAGAGAATGCCACTTTAGTTATTACAGTCGCATCTAACAATTTAACGCTCGCAGGATCAGAAGGGGTGGTGAAATTATATTTATATGCCGGTAGTATACAACACAGGTGAACATTAATTATAAACAAATGGAATCAGCAAGTATTTGCAAGCATTTTCAAGAGATGAGGATTATTTACACGGAGATAGCATGGTCAAGTTTTACTTTAAACGATAAGGTTTTGTAAAAGTCAGGAACATAAAGGAATTTCATGAAAAACAAACAATAAAACTTCTTCTTTATCTAGTCCTGAGTTCCGTAATCAGCTAAGTTACATTCTCGTAAATTTTTCTAAATTCTTAACAACTGCTTTAGGCGTACAACCTAACAGATGTAGAGACAATATTACTCTAGAATTGACGTGAAAAAGTTTGGTTTGGGTAGCTTACTGACAGCTACAGTCGTTTGAATATCGTGGCAATGGCAAATAGTTGCATTAATGTTTACGTATGCAAGCAGAGACAGGCTAGCGGTGAAGCGGTTTGGGCCGGTTATTGCAGTTTTTCGGCTCCGTTTCGCGGGACGGCGCGGCGGCGCCTCTAGCGGAGTAACGGACCACACCGGACAGAACATCCTACGTAAGTGTTATTGCAAAATGTTGATGAACACATGAATACGTGGGAAATATTCTATGTGTGAATGTATGTTATTAAGATTTTACAATTCATACTATCGGAAAATAAAATATTTAAGTATACCAAACACGAAATCATGTTAGCTGCGCGGTCAACAACTCAACACGCTAAGTAGGTAGGTATATGTACTTTGTAAAATAATGTAACATTTTAAAGTTATTACAAACTTGTTCCCATAACATGGTCTGAATCTTTAAATCTTCGGCAGAGCTCAGGAAAGTTGAGTAAATCAATAATTACATTGATTTCTGTTAATTACCTGTGATGAGTCAGAGTTGTTATCAGAATGAAAACCACTTATCATATCGCGGAATGATTTATTTGATATTATTGACAATTATAATACAAAAACATTGTAACAAATAAAACTGACACAATCATAATCAAAAAAATTTTTAGTCTATCAAGGCTGCCAACCTTAGATTTGAATTTTAATGGAAGTAATCAATGGAAGTATCAAATAAAATAAAACATCAAAATATCTAGGTCAAATCGTAAAATAAAAGATCAGAATAACATCGGAAATACACTTAAAATTCGGCTGCCTTAGGTGGGACTCGATCCCACATCCTTCCGCATACCGGCTACCAATAGCTCAAGCCACTGAGCTGCTATAGAAATTTGTTTGTCTCGACGAACTTATTCAAGTCGACATTTTTATTAAATGAATTGTATTTTCAATTTATACTAGCAATTTGATTGCTTAAAATTATGATAACATAATTAAAAATTTACTTCAAGTAAGTAAATTTAGTCCGTAGAGTAACAGCATTAGTCATTCGACTGCAGGACAAAGGCCTCATTGAATTCAAGTGACCACAGCAATAACAGGTCTGTACAGGATGATCACCCGCTTACCAAATGCGGGTGGATGATCACAAAACCAGGCCATGTTCAAAAATTCGAAACCTTTTTTGCCCGATCCGGAGATCTTACCCAGGACCGGGGCATTCGTAGTTTAGTCAGTCACTAAGGATAATCCATATAACTGTAAAAGTAGAAACTTTATTGTAAGTATTTCGGAGAACAAAATCATCCGAAATTGCGTAAATTGATATCGAGCCTCGTAAGTAGGTTTATTATGCGTTGTTACAGCGTCCGGCGACGATACATCCTCATTCCTACGCGTCTAGTTTGCGCAGCTGCGCCCGCGCCGCACTGATGCCCGAACCGCGCGCTTTCCATACTTCCACAAGATAACGGGTGACGGTGCGTTGGGGTCTCCCTTGTTTTACAAAAATAATTAGGAAAAATTATTACTTCCCATTCTTTTGCGCATAATTTTAATTACTAAGTTACAATGATTTAACCACGTAATTTTCTATTATCCAAAGACTATTTGCTGTAAAAAAATCATTTGGTAATATTTGACCAAATAAAAATGTGAGTAGTTACTGAAAAAATCCAATGTTGTATTGATATAAAAAAATTGGTTGTTTGTAAAGTAGGTTTACGATCGAGATGTTTACGTGATAACGAGAAAATCTCCATTCGTTTGTATGCCGCTAGAGTGAGAGAGACGGAAGATCGGTCCACTCACTCAAACGCTATGCCAGCCTCCGCTCGTGAGGATTCCGCGTGACAAGTTTCACGGAATGACTGGCAGCGCTCGAGATGAGACGGGAGAGACCGTCTCTCTCACGTTATACCTGCGATCGCGCTCGTGAGGTTTTGGTGTGACACAAGTTTCTGAACATGTCACCCGACTAAAACGATTTTAAAGACGTTATCACGTCAAAAGATAGCTAAAAATGTTTTTGGATAATGTAATTTTGGTAAAATCTTTTTGGCAAAACGGCAAGATTCCGGTGCGTTGAGTTGCGTCGCGACGTCAAACCGTAATAATTATTATCAAACTAGCGGACCCGACAGACGTTGTCCTGTCTTAACAAAAAAATGTTACCCATTGTTTATTATATTATGTTTTATCATATTATACTACATTCTATGTTGTTTTTTTTCTGGCGGGTATATAAATAGTTTTGTTGGTATTTCGACACGGTAACAGGCGACATATTAGGTACTGGCCATGTGCAAAATTCATTTTTTTTACGCTCTTTTTAACGATATTAGCAGCACGCATTCTGTTAATGTAATGTGAAATGCCATACATTAAAAAAGTTTAAATTGTCAAAAGCGATAAGGTTACATATCAAATAATTTAGTATGTCGATTAAGTTTTCTTAATTTTTTCTTTCATAAGAACATTCTCCTGACAATAACAAATAAAAAAAAAAGAATAAGCGAAATCGGTCCAACCGTTTACGCGTGATGCGATGACCAAGGGAAATAGGGATTCATTTTTATATATATAGATTAATCAATCAATGTAGGTCATACATGGTTAAGGGTAACAGTATAAATAAGAATTTTGTTTTTCCTGTTCAGTTTATTTTATGAAGAATATTGTTATCAGCGAGTTTATGCTACAGTAAGCCATATTATATTATTGTTTGTACCTAACAAATATAGTGAAAAGAAACACACAATTATTATAGAATGACGGCCTTATACTTATGATTTACGAGTATGTTTGAATGGTGTTCTAGAATACGGGCCTTAGTGTCATTTGCCAAACTTAAATTCCATTGTTAAACTGTTTACACACATTTATATGTATACCCTTACCTTTAGAACCAGGTGTTATTGTTACGAAAATACGGATATACGGATCCAATTGAGCACAGCTATTAATTAAATTACTCTTTGAAATATGCTGACAATGAATAGGATTTAATTATAAAAATTATAACACACGCAACACAATTAAATATAGGTGTGCATATTTAAAACACTTTACCTACTTCTTTACATGCCCATTGCTTGATATAGATTTTTTCAAATGGAATATTTTTCAATAAACGCCACGCGTTGTAATTAGGTCGGCATTCGCAGTTTGGCTATGGTGGAGTGAAGATGTTGCTGTCCATCTTATTCTTCCAGTTTAAGTCGCCTATTGAGACACCCTTATAAAGGTGTTGATATTCTATTATATGCCAGCACCATATGAGTACTAAAAAGCACCGTAAAAGAAGTGGATAAATATGATGAAAAAATACGATAATAAATCAATTCTAATTTGTAACAACAATCCGATCGAATCTCTATCCACTCATATTGTAAATAATATGCAATTAGAAAAGAACTAGAAAATAACGGCATAAAATATATCATTGTTTAGTTCTTTTCAATATAATTGGACGGCGAGAAATGATAATTAAAATTAATAACGAGTCAGTAAATTGGATTACAACTGTTATTATTATTACTCTTATGTGAAATGGCTAGTTTAAGACAGTGCCAGCAGCAATAATTAAGTAATTAAGTATGTAGGCTAATTGAGGTGGTAATATTATATAATGCATTTGATTCAGTTTACTTTAGCTACCACTAGCGATGTCGACTTGTCTTACTATGTAAAGCATAATCATCCCACTGCAGCACTCCAGGGCAAAGGCCTCCATCATTGTATTCAAGTAAACATAGCAATGATAGGTACAGACTTAATCACCACGCTTGCCAAATGCGGTTTCTCGCTAAGAAATCAACGTTCATAATTTATATGCCATGAACATATTCACCTAAAAATATTTGAAAGGGTGTCTGAAAAAGCTAGCTCCTAGCGTTAAACCGCTGAACAACAACTGCAAAATTTAGTGCAGTTCTAATTGTTTTTCATTTATTATTTATTATATTATTTTTATATTTGGCTATTTGCAGCACGCATTCTGTCAATTTTATGTCAAACGCCATACAATAAAAAAAGTTTAAATTGTCAACAGAGATAAGGTTACATTACTAATAATTTAGTATGGTGATTAAGTTTTCTCAAATTTTCTAATTTTTTGGGTAATTTCCTTCTCCTTTCAATGACAAACAAAAGAAAAAAAGAATTAGCGAAATCTGTCCAGCCGTTCACGCGTGATGCCGTGACCAAGAGGAATAGTGATTAATTTTTATATTATGTAGATAATGCCGCAGTAATTGTTGAGAAGTTGCATTGATATGTTAAAACAAACGGTTATTCGCCTGAGACTGAGATGTCGGACGTAATGGTAAAGTAGAGTGCGGCTGCGCACGCGCACTCGGCGCATTCCGTCGAGAGTGAACTCGGCGAAAGGAGCCGGACCGCTTTCCTTGCGCTCGCGACGATCCTTCATTCATCGAACTACATTTTTACGTGCCATTTTTGGTGAGATTTTAAGAATTTCTTGTAAGTGAATTTTAATTAGTAGTAACTTCTTAAACAAAAGTATGTTTTATAGTTACGATATAATCGTTTATTATTACTTTACTGTAGGAAAAAATATGCTATGTACTTATTTACAAATCAACAAAAAAAGAGAAATTTTTAACTTGTTGTTGATGTTTTGCTGTCTTTTTATGGGAGTAGGCTAATTCCAATGTTATTTTAAATTCAATTCTTAATTTAAAACCAATTAATTCGAAAAAAAAACTACAAGTCAAATCAAGCTTTACATCAAAATTAAACTTATCTATAAATTTGACTATTAAATAGAAATACAAATCAATTACAAAGTCAAAAACAATACGATGTTTTGTTGAAGTAATTATATAAAGCTTTAGAAATCATGATCTGGATACGGATGCCACAATATTAATTAATCACCGAATATATTATAGCATAGATCATATCCTGTTACATCGCATTGCCTTTTACTTGTTTGGAGACTATTAGTTATTAACAATCACAATTGAATGTAAAACACTCTACTATACTCTATCACTCAACCATATTAAATCGCAAGCCTGCAATTAAGTGATTTGCTAAACAATCTCTGATCGATTCAGCCTAGTCGATCATTGAATAGATCGAGTTGTAAACTTGTACCCGTCTCGTCTGAGCGAGCTCCCGCCGCCCGACATGTTATCTAATTACCATCTTAAGTTTTATGGCCATTACTTAATCAACTAAAACTTTGCTGCTTATATTACATATTATTCAAAAATCGTTTAATTCAGACACATGTAAGCTCAAATTATGGTAAACAAATGTACAAATTTTAGTCAGTTAAAAAATCACAAATAATTTAATAGGTATAAAAACTGCAACTTCCTCAGGTGGAGTAGAATGCACACCGTTTTCAAAATGTCGCTTGTTTTGAGGTCCAATTCAATATCTAGTCAAAAAACAATCGCACTAAACAATCAAAGATCAATGCCCACTTTCCATACATTTGAAAACCTGATAATGAAAGTTTATGTATAGACAGCAAGTTTAGCAGGAATACTGCGTGCTAGATTAGGGAATAATTCCCTGTTTTCACTTTTACTAGTTAAACGCCAGGAATTTAAAAAAATACGAATTTTTACTTGGTTAGGAATTGCCGCGGCCAAATTATCGTCAAAAATATCTATGGAAATATGCCGGCAGTACATATTATGTACCTACCTAGTGTTTAAAAGTTAATTAACTATAACTTTGAATTATTCGACCTATTGATTACAGAGAACTTCCACTAAGGTAAATATGTATGTTGGTAAAGTGCCAAAAAGTGTGTAGGTGTGCAAAGAGATGCAAACGCAAAACGAAAGAGACTGCGCCGATTCAAATATGACAGGCGGCTGTCAAACGTCAAAAAAAATCCGTTTCACTCTATTAGAATAATTAAACGTAAACTTATTTTTAACTGATAATGTTCGTATTATTTGTAATAATGGACTTCAATAAAACTTTATATTAATTAAATATAGAAAGTATAAAAAACTAAAAATAAAACAATAAGTAATAAAACTAGTTTAAAGAGATAAAGTCAGTCTCCAGTCGGCACTCGTCAGTAATTAAAACGGAACGTAACAACTGTACAAGTAACGTTCAAAAACCATATTTTAATTTTTTAAGAAGTTTAGAAGAATATCAAAAATCTTTTTTTCCTGCGTTTCTGATTAATAAATGATAAGCGTAATGAGTTTACAATAAAAAAAGCTTAATTTTAAGATTTGTTTCATTTCTATACATACTCAGGTGAAAAATAGGCATTGTTCTTTAGTATAATTTTGTATTATTTGGGAGGTACTTTGTGTATTCGTGCGATTGCCAAGTCTATTTATTTATTTAAAACGTAAGATTTTTAAAATATTGATAAGGTTTCTAAAAGATGTTGACAGGTTAGCTAATTACATTATAGGTAACTTAAGACAAAGGTGCCTTAAGTAGGCACTGGCTAATGAACCGACTTGGTATTACATAGATTGCACAACTTTTTAGGGTAGAAAATCTTAAATGCTCGACTTGGGTTTCCTAAAAGTTATGTTTTTGATGGCATACAATTTGATATAAATTAGGAGCTAAGGTTACAAAAAATTAATAATGATAAAAATAATAAAAAAATTGGCTCAAAATAACAATTACAATCATAAAGAAATAAATTTAGGTACAAAAATAATTTAAAATAAAATTAATTTAAATAAAACATAAAAATAATTCAATGTTAAAAGCCTAAAACATTAATATAATTCTAATAAATCTAATAAGGCACAGCAACATTATTAATAAATATGACTACGATACGACGATACGTGAGGCCTATATGGTGATGGAATGGACTGATGATAATAATGTTAAGTATATCCATAGCATATAAGCACACAGATTGCCAGTACTATGAAGTCAGTTCAGCTGTTGCAACTTGCATCCGTGTTGAAAACGGATTTCACCGTACATTCACTAATACAGTATCTATTTAACATGTGTTTGGTAGACTTCCGAGCGAATATACTAATTAAATTAGAATGTCTGCGGTACGGCAAGTGTACTTACATGTATCTACCTAAACCTAAATACGATAGTTAGTCTGAGTACTTAGCCCCTTAGCCTAGTGTCGTGAAGTGTCGGCACATTAAAATAATATAATCGCCTTGTCTATATCTACGGGTGTACATATCTAAGGAGTACTGCCAGAAGAAGACGGATAGCAGCGACTTCTTTGGCGAGGTCTATGCCCAGCTGTGGGGCTTTTTGACCGAATTGATAATGACAGTTAAAAAGATATTTTTAGTCCAGATGAGATAAATAACATAGTTCAGTTACTAAATCGTAACTAACACGAATACCTCTGTTGAGCAGAGGTAGGGCGTGGTAGGGCTGCGCACATTAGCGCATGACCAAATTAGAGCCCGACATATTGTTTATTAAAACTTATTTTTAAACATTTATTTGTGAATTGGAAGCAAGCACTGCATGGTATAATATCTAGATAACTTTAATGTAGGAACTAACTTGTTGTTTCCTTCTTTTACATATAATAAAAACACTTCATAATGCATCATTTCCTCAATATAAAGGTTGTCTGGAAAAGATCGCTGTAGGCGATAAAATCCCTCTCTCATTATTAATTATTGTTTCGTTTGTAAGTTTTATATTACATAAATGAAGTGTATTAATGTTTCAAGCCCCAAGAGACAACCAGTTGTCTCGATAACAATTGATTTTAATTGTGTCTGGAATATCCGATCGTCAAAGAACATTTTTTGATAGTTATTCATTTAATCCTAGATTCAACGTATTCAGGAGAGCAGTTTTCCGAAAGATAATCCATCTCAACTACTTTCCCTTTTATTTTTCTATGAAAATATTCAACAGTAACTTTAAATAAATATGTGTCAACAATGTTAGAATTTTAATCTATTTTGAAACTCAACTTGCATTTAGGTACCTACTTAGATTATAGTTCGGTGGTATCTGTTTTGTTGTCCACAAAATTAATAATATATAAAGTTATTGTTTAGCAATGATACGAGTAAGATCATTTCCAGCCCACGTTAGTCTGACAGTTCTGACAGACAGACATTGAGTCTCCTAAGTGAAGATTTCGCTTAGGAGACTCAATGTCCAACCAAATGTAGGAGATTAAGTTGAGAATCGGTTGTTTGTTTTGTTTTATTGACATTATTTGACAGCGAAGATATGATTTTTAGAATATAATCAAGGCATATTTAAAAAAATATTTGTATTTTTACTAGTTTTGTTTTTTATTAACTGAATTTAATTTGAAAACTGAAATGGTGCTACATGCTACATGTACTACTTTTGTTTTGCATATCGGCTATATATTGTCACAACCCTATTAAGTGGTAAACAAGTAACTAAATTGAATTTAAATTTAAGGAGATTCTATTCTTCTAACATACAAAAGTCCCATTGAGCTGTTCATTTAAGTATTTTGCTGGGAAAATATTTTAAATATATAAAGTATGGCAGCAAAATCAAGGCTGTATTACGTTTTGAAAAATCAAAATGTGTATATCAATCAGCACTTGTTCACGCACCCTTGATCACCAGATTTGGTTTTAAAAATTATGTAGTTTTTTACTACTGTTTGCATGTTTCGTTCGTTTTTTTAGGGTAACCATGAAACGTGACAAACAATGTGAGACAAAAGGTCATAGGACGGAATGCGTAATTACAAATTACTTTTACCGTCAGATCTACTCTTTAAAGTTAAATGTTTTAACAGTTGGGTTGTTTTGTTAGATATAATAGGTAATACATTTGGAATTATTTTTAAACTTATGAAGTCGTCGTCACTAATGTCTATGCTCTGTTCTTTTTATTTCTTCATAACAGCCAAACGATGCTCACTAGACATAGGCTCCCCCCACCAGCGGCTTCCCGCTACCTCCATCAAATCATTGGTGAACCTAAAAGGTCGCCATACTTTTTTGCTTTAACGAAAATCAGTTCTCCTCCCTCCCTCACACTTTGTAAGGTAAGTAACAGTCTATAATCATCCTACTGCAGGGAAAAGGCCTCCATCACTGAATTACAACTATTTCTTGTAGATAAACTTAAATCGTATGTCAAAGTAATTTAAATGAAAAAGAGCTATTACACTAATGATTATTAAATGCTGGAAGGTATGGCATTAAATTGTCCTAGCTCGTACTTGCTTAAACCTTTTGTAAACATTTATTTAAAAAGAGGCTGACAATAGTGACCGAGTTCCTTGAGCTGTTTCTTCTCGGCACTAGCCCAGTCTTGTCCCGAAGCAGGGGTAGATTTAAATATTGGGACGTGTAAAAGCGCCTCCTGGGGTCTGTTTGCAGAAATAAAACAGATTTTAATGATTTTTTACTACGTTTCTCGCCCATGTTATTTGATCCGCAACTGTTCGAGCGATGTCGGTTATCTTAGTATCTATCTATTTACATTTTTTGAATTCATTTTCATTTCTTGACCTTCTGATTGGTCATCATATTTGTATGTAGTGTCTTCCTAGTTGGAAAGTACTCGTACAAACTCGAGTGTAATAAAAGGATAAACAAAAGCGACAATATTTATCATTGTAACAATCGATTAGTTGGAGTGCGGAGAAAAAACACAGGTCAGGGGAAATATTGCAGCCTTCAATCAAGAGTGGCGCCAATGACGTAGGCGCTGACGTGCGATGAAACAAAGCTGCGATCAGACCAACGCAAAGCTAGATGAAAAAGTTAAGTAAAACAGCCTGTAATTATCCCACCGCTGGGCAGGCTTTCGTTATTAATTTCAAGTATCCACAGCAATAACAGGTACATGCATAATAACCACGCTTGCCTTTAACCCCTCGACCAATGGGGTGATGAGAGAGATAGTTTAAAGTAAGTATGTATTTAAGACTTTTTCTGCATTACAAATAACTGAAAAACAAAGGGGATCTTAATAAGAAGGACGTGATGGTTTTTGCGCCTTTAAGTGGACAACAATTGCTGAATCTCTTGAAAACAAAGCAAATAAAAAAAGAAACGTATTGTTTCCTTGAACTAACACATACACTATACCTCCATTGGATTGGAATTAGAAAAATATGTTTACATTCTGTATCGTAACACTATTAAAACTGAAACAGGTTTATAGAATACATAGGTGAAATATTAAATATAAACTTGGGTAAAATACGGTAATAAATCTTTTATATCATGTACACAGTGAGTAATTAAAACGATGCAGCGACGTCATGGAATCCTTCTAATGCGAATCCGATTCATACTAGGTAATTATAGACAAACTACATGGGTAACATAGTATAATACCTTATTATAATATGTTACATATTATAATAAGGTAGATATTATTACTAGGTTTCGACATATGCTCTAAAAACTGCAATGCATAACAAATTATATTGGATGTAAAAATAAATGATAAATGATAATCGTAATGTAGGTACATTACGTTCTAAATACTCCAGTACATTTTTAAACTCACACCAAAGTTGTGCCATGATTACTCGTATTATTCTGTGAAAGATTCTAAAGTCCAAGTTTTATGGATAAATATGTCACTTAAAGTTTGGATCTATTCCTTTTTAATACCAAAAACTAATGGGAATTGGACCAATGGGATTTGTATATTGTCGTAATACTATTCCGAACGAGGACCAAATTTAAAAATTTCAGTATCGTAGTTTATGACTTATGGTAGTTATAATACCACTGGTATTAGTTTTTGGTACTAGAAAGGAATAGATAAAAGTTTGTTATGACTTTCCCACACCTACAATATTATTTATCATTGTTTGTACATTCTGTTCCGATGCAAAATAATGGTGTAATAAAAATACTTATTTTCCTTAAATTACCAGTCCTCAAAACTTGAGACTTTACCTCATTATTTGTTAAGTGTATCGAATTTTGTCCTCAAATAAAATAATATAATCAGTTAGCATAAACACGATCAGTTTACGATTCTTTCGAAACGTCTCGTTTGCATGCCACGTAATAGTTGCGCGAATTGTGTCAGGCGGCCGCGCAGTTTGCATCTTTGATTTTTATTGGATTTTAAAATAGGTATATTGTGAAAATTTTACTTTTAATTTAATTAATGTGTTTCCGAAATTTCGTGAAACAATCCTGCCGTCCGTCTCCTGTCCTACGGCCATCTTCGCCAGGGCCTCAGTCAGGGCGGTCCGAGTACACGAAAGCATGCAAAAATATATTTAATAACAAAAAACCGGCCAAGTGCGAGTCGGACTCGCGCACCGAGGGTTCCGTACAAACCTGCAAGGTTTACAAAGTTCGTTCATTACGACAATCGAGTCATAACTATGGTATTTTTATTGCAAAATGAAATTCATAACATTACAATGGGGAAAGATGGAGGAGCATAAATTTAAGACAAAGATCTCTTTATCGTTTAAGTAATCCTTTATTTTATATTAACACATATCATTTATCTTTCCTTTATGTGTGCTATAAAACGTTGCTTCATGCCAAATTTCAAGATTCTAGGTCGACTGGAAGTACCCTTTAGGTTTTGATTCCCTTGCGAGTACTTGCGAGTTTCAAAATATGCAGCTTAAATTGCTGTTTCTTTTGATTGCGTTGACATAGAAGTTTGATTTTGTTACAGCTTAAAGGTATTATAGACTTGAGTATTTGGTATGAATTTCAATTTACTACCTCTACGCGTTTATGAGGAAATGGGTAGTAAGTTTAAAATTATTAAAAAAAAATATATTATGTGATGTAACTAAAAATTTATGGTTTTCGTAATTTTTCCTTTATCTATGCTATAAAACGTTGCTTCGTACCAAATTTCAAGATTCTGAGTTCACGGGAAGCACCCTGTAGGTTTTGATTCCCTTGCAAGTGTCGAAAATTTGCGGCATAAACGGCTGTATCTTTTGATTGCGTTGGCTTAGAAGTTTGATTTTTTCACAGCTTCAAGGGACAGTAGACCTGAGTAATTGATATAAATTTCAGCTTCATACCTCCACGCGTTCCTGAGAAAAAGGGTCTTGACAGACGGACGGACGGACGGACAGACGGACAACAAAGTGATCCTATAAGGGTTCCGTTTTTTCCTTTTGAGGTACGGAACCCTAAAAATTAATAGGTAAATTCTATCACCACTGATCTCACATCTTCTTACCATCTCTATGCAGACGATCTTTAACTATATCGGCAGAGTGGTCTTGATGACCTTGAAAATGTAATCCTCGCAGTAAACTCCGACCTACGTCGCATTTTGGAGTGGAGTAAATCTTTTGGGCTCAAGGTTAACCCTGTCAAAACACAGGTTATGATTGTTGGCAGCCCCCGGTTGATCTCTAGGATTAGTTGGGGTACACTGCCTTCAGTTGTGTTTGACGGTGTCCAAATTCCGTTCAGTAAACTTGTAAAGAATTTAGGAGTTCTAATGGATAATTCATTGACTTGGGACAAGCATATCAGTGAGGTAAGCAGGAGAATGTTTGCATCTGCAAGTTCACTCAACCGACTACGCAACTTTTTACCGATACCCACCAAAGTCGCTCTCGTTCAGACGTTGCTCCAACCAATTCTAGATTATGCTGACTGCTGTTTTCTCGACCTCAATGAAAAGTTCCTTGATAAGCTTGAACGTCTACAAAATTTTTGTATTCGTATTATTTTTGGACTAAGGAAGTATGACCATGTTTCCAAGTTCCGAACACAACTGAAGTGGCTTCCTATTCGTCTCCGTCGTGATCTTCATGTCCTTACTTTACTTTATTCGGTACTATTTAACCCCCGAACTCCATTTTACCTCAAGGAACGTTTTCAATTTCTGCATTCCACCAATGGCCAGGATAATTTGCGGTCGTCTCGTAAACTACAACTTTCTTTCCCTTCTCATTCTTCACAATTTTACTCACAATCTTTCACTGTCCAGTCTGTCCGTCTGTGGAACTCTTTACCACAAACTGTAAGAGAATCAGAATCCATTTCTATTTTCAAGACTAGAGTCAAGGCACTTTTTTTGTCGCGCTGATGGTGTGCATCGGGTCAGGATTGCGTAGATAAATACTGATATTATAACTGTATTTTGTTTATGTATGTGTACCTGTATAAATATTATGTATGTATTTAAAATTATATATGTATTTATTTATGTATGATTTATATGTATGGTCGTATGTATAATTATTTTCAGTTTATTTATATTTAATAAATTAGATACACACTTATTACTTTGCACCACGTCACCCCTACTCCACTGAGACGTAATTTTCCTTTTCTACCCAAAGGTTGTCTGGTAGAGATTGCTTTTAGCAATAAGACCGCCTTATTGTACATATGTGTAACATTGTAATTTATGTTACCTTTGTTTTGTGCAATAAAAGAATTATCTATCTATCTATCTAATAGGTTTTTAAACTATTTTGATGCATTGTTACACATAAAACCTATCACTGAAACCAAGATTTTCAATGCAATGTTATAGTTAATAGGTAAAATCAGACCGCCCGCGATTTTACCTAAAAATTATAACATTGCATTGAAAATCCCGGTTTCAGTGATAAAAAAAAAAGTTGTTTGCGCTGTGTTGTTATTCTTAAAAATAACAGTAGTCTTATTGTGCTTATTCTCAATATTTTTGCAAAATATCAAAGGTTTACGCTCTGTTAATGCTGACTTTTCAAAAATGAATTCGTTTTATGTTTGTTATCTTAATTGATATTGTTGAAAGTTGAAACTGTATCCCAGTTGTAACTAATATTAAAGACAAAGGCCAAAAGTAAGGTACAGACACTAAAAAAATTAACTTTTATGAGTTTCAATGATTCCTTTACAAATACCTAAAAATACAGATCTCCATTCATTAGTATATTCTTATTTGTTGTATAGACTGTCCTGTTATTAAAAGTGTCGTTTTATGAGCCTGGCACCCTTTTCGGTAGCATTGCGTGCTTTGCTGTGCTTATCTATCTGGCGCGGGCGACGCGACGACGCCCAAAGAAATGTGATATTATGGGCCTTGTAAGGGTAAAACGATAATAAATTCACGACATTGTAGTTCACGGTACTGAAGTAAAGTATCTAATAGGCATATTATGGACGAGTTCCCGGCAGTTTTCAAGCTAACCGTCAGCATTCTTTTGCATTGTTAAATTTGAAAACAAATACCTACAAGAGTGCAAGTACACAATTACTTGCCATGAAGTCCTTAAATAATAAGTTAAGAGTCTAAATATGTATATTAAAATTTTATTGCTCTGAGCTACGGGGTACGCAATCAAGAAAAATCGTAAAAGGTATAAATGCTATGTAAGCACCTACATAAGTCACATTAAAATACATACTTATTCTAAAAATCTATGCTAAAGCTGATCTTAAAACATGGATGTTAAGTAACAATCGTATAGGCTTACGCTGATATCTACACATTACCACAAAAAAGTTTATTTTTATTTTTATGTTCAAGCCAATAAGGAGACCAAGGCAACTTTGAAATAACTTTTTTCAATTCATATAACAAGGTTTTGATTACTGGAATTTACTCACGTGGATAAAAGATTTCACATTTCATTTATTTACAGCGTTTGTGGTCAATAGTAATTTTGATTGCTCGTAATATCCAAAAGTCTACAACAGAAAAAGGTCTTATATATCAGTTTTATTCCAAATCAAATTAAAAAGACGAATAATAATAGAAAAGCCTTATTTCTTCTCTCATATTATCTAGGATACCATTACGGATATAAAAATTGTAGTCTCTTTGAGAGACTAGTATTCTGATCAGATCTTTTAGCATCTTGTATAACAAACTAGTAGACCCTCCACATTCGAACCTGAATGTGCACTGAATACTGACCAATCGTTAGAACTATGTGAGCATTAAACAGATTATAATACGCAATTACAAAATACTCGGTTACAGTATTTACAGTTAACAAAGAAGCCCCCACGTAGATGGAGCCCTAAATAATTCGTTAGCATACGGCCAGTAACACCGTCCGTCTGTCAGCTCATCTGAGGCAATCAGCTGATCGATCGCCGCAGATAGCGACGCCTAGTGCTGCCGCACTATCGATAGTTGACCTCAAAAATAATTTGTAATATCGATAGGCCCATCGGTAGTATCTATAGCACAGTTTGGTATAACATATTCATATCTGTCATATATTTTTTCATATCAGTTCCATATTTTTTTTATTCCATTTGATAATAAACATTGTGTCGGAAAATTAAAGGTACTAATACATTTTAACAATTAAATAAAATTATATTTACAAAAAATACGATCAGTCAAATATACGACGTGCATTTTCGACCACCTGAAAAATGAAGCCCACTCATGTAGCCACTATGTACATACAACATCTTGGCAGTGTTATTTTTTTTTATCAATACAACCAAGTCAAGGAAAATCAATATAGTGCAATACTATGGATAGTATCAATAGTTTTGGTTATGACTATTACTACCCTGTACTCACAATAAATTGTCATAAAATCGATTTATCGATACTTTTGTCCTTTCTATTGTGATTTTCTTTCTTTTATTTTTATAAACAATGGGCTTGCTCTTGACTACACACTTAGCTTACCTAGAGGAACTGGTTCTCCCACACTCCAGCGGAACACAGAACAACTGTTTGGCACAGGACTCCGGCAGGAGTGTGGTAGCATCCAGGCAGCCTCTTACGAAGCCTACCACCGCAGAGGGATCTGTTAGCAGTCATCATTGGTTAGAAAAAACAAAGATGCCGCTGCCCAGGGTGGACCACTAGGAGGTAGATCTCACCACCCCAAATTTCCCATTAATAGTATTGCTATATCAATATTATCGAAAGTATTGCACTATAATGATACTATTAATGTGACGTCAAATACCAATAGACTATTGTTAGACTATCTATAGTCGACTATCGACCGGCAGCACTAGACGCCTACCGGCTCCGCTGCAGCGCTGTAAGCACGTGGATTAGATAAACAGTAACTTATATTGAATCGTGAGTTGAGGTCAGATAGCGTGATGCAGTAGTTAGATATGCGCCTACGTAGACAATTTAGACGAAATATAAATCTTTAGGACATAGGGTCTATGTCTAAAAGATTTTTTGAGAATTGGTTTTGTTTAGAAGTAATAAAATTAAATCAATTGATAGATAGATAGATAGATAAAATCTTTATTTGCATGGCAATAAGGCACACATCAAGAAAATAAAAAGCACACATGCAGTAAATTACAAATAATAGCAACACTCTTCAAAATAAAAATAAAAAAATTACAAAAATAACAATTACTTATTCTAAGTTATGTGTGCCGCAGCGATGCAAAAAGGCAGTAAGCTCAGTGTTTGCACTGCTCAAAGAGCAGAACACTGGTTTTCAGCTTTTGTCATGTTTGGAGGTAGGCGTAATTGGGGGAATTTAAGGATTTTGCTACAATTGGCAAGATGGCTGGTGATCACAGTTAGGCCAATAGTGGAAGCAAACTCTGTTGTGCGTCTCCTCGGAGCGTTACACTTTTAGTTGCGTCTTAAGACATCTGTAGGATTTAGGAAGATTAAGGGGTTGTGACGGTGAACAACACAATATGTGGTCACGTTTACATTGTATTTAATTGAGTTCATTTAAGTTTATTTGTAGTTCTATTTGCCTCATGTCTTCCTATTGTCATGCGATCGATTTGAAAGTCATGAGTTGTTCAGCATTTGAGACTGATCTAGGTATACTAGGTACCTGGTTGCTAGTCGGTTGGAACACTTGCGGAAAACAAATGCATGCTCACAAATAGTTAGATGTGTTCAGTGGTCTCTCCTTACTTACGGAAGTTTGGTGGCAGACACTATTAAGCTAAACCTATACTTGTCTTGTTCCACGCATGCAAAATCAGTTAATTTTAACTGCGATTCCTAAGCTAAAGCTTATTGTAGAGTATCAATCCAGACATACAAACATGAAGACAGAAGCAAAGTCTAGGTTAAGCAATACTCGTAACGGAGAACTCTGAAAAACTTTACTTTGCGGTAAATTTCTAGCATAGACATGAAAGAAAAATCAACTGTCACAGGATCTGAATACATGACTTTTTGCTATCCGAGCGATTGCTTTTCCTATTATGCAATAGAGACAGAAGAATAAATAATTATTTATCGTAAAACGTAGTCACAATGTACGAGTATTAATATTAATTAGAACATACATACAACGCAATATCGTGACAAAATATGCGGGCTCATTGTCTGTATTAGAGGGTACCTTCACAGACATAGCAAAGATAATCGACCTAGAGGACGCACAAAATAGTAATAATGTCCAATGTCAATAATAAAGTTTATTGCAGCACAAATACCAACATAAAACAAATACTCGTGCGCAGGCAATCGATATCGCGATATCGACAGATAACACCTCTTATCAGTGATAACGTCGCTATGACTCAAATCACCAATAGCCAAGTAATTAAATACCTACTCATAAAGCCACTTTATTACGATGATTACAGTTCGTTTGCTGGCGCATTTGAAACACAATAAATTCCGATAACTTGTATGAACAATGAAACTGATAAGCTACATGGATTAACTGTGTCTATATACAATGTCATAAGTCTAGTTTCTTTAGCGAGTGATACCCAATTTATGATTGTAGAGTACCTAGACACCAACCTCCTGTGCAGGAGTATACTAAGATAGGAACTTGCATTGTTTTGTATCTTGATTTTTGTAAGTTGCCAATATTTTGGCACTGTTGCAAGCACCTTGATCACGAAAGAACCTATCCCCAAGTTTTAGGAATTGGGATAGGGTGGTGGGTAGGAAGAGGAGCAGGGAACGAGTTAATATTCGTACTTTGGAAGGAACGATAAACTGTTAGTCCCAGCTTCTTCTTGAATAGTAAACAGTAACCACTGATAATACAAATATTTCAAGACAAGACAAAAAAATACTAGTCAGAGAGAATAAATACAACGACTCTAAGCTTTCAATGAAAGAAAGCTTAAATAAACTAACGATTTGAGTGTTAGAAAATTGTACTCGTAGTAACAATTCCTACACGTTTGTATCTCGTAATAAATACGTTATCGCGGTCTCGGGCGCCGGAGCAGAGAAATTACTCATTCCGCGCATTTTTTACGCGTTATTATTTTTATTATCGCATTGTGATTTGCGATGCAGCGTCATATGATTCATCTGGTGGCCACTTTTTAGGATTCTACAATTAAAATAGTAGTTATTGTAGCATCAGTTGTTTAATTTACGTTACACACGAGATAGAAAGCTCACGTTTTGATATACAAATAAATTATTAACCGACGAAAGAAAAATAAGGTTTTCAATTCAATGCAGGTCTTTTTTGTTTTATGTATGACCACGTTTACTATTTACGAGGCAGAATGACATGAGAACAATTTTTTTTTTCTCGATATGGAAATCAGTTAAAATCAGTTAAAATCAGTTTTATTTCTGCAAATAGGCCCCTGGAGGCGCTTTTACACGTCCCAATATTTAACCTACCACTGCTTCGGGACAAATGTGGGCTAGTGCCGAGAAGAAGCAGCGCAAGAAACTCGGTCACTATTGTCAGCCTCTTTTTAAATAAACATGTTTACATAAGATATATGCCAGGAAGTTTACGTTGCACAATTTTAATAACAGCAGCGTCTTTTCACTGCGAACGCCAACTCATATGCAAAGCGTGGCGATTCTTATGCCTTACTCTGCAACACGAAGCCCTATACTACGGCTATATCTGTCTCTTTCATATACTTTATGACATCGGTATGAGTGATAGGGACGGATGAATTCGAATACTCGGACATTGTTTTGCGGAGTAAGGCCTCCAGCAAAATCTTACTTTTGAAGAGGCCTGAGTCCAGCAGTGGACTGATCTAGGCTGGTGATGATGAGATGACATGACCTTCAGAAAACCCTGTTTTTAAGCCGGATACCAAATTTGGCTGAACTGATTACATTTGTGACTGTTTAATCGATAAAGAGCTATAAATTATCTGAAATACCTGCATTATCGTATTTCTTTGATTAAAATAGTCATATTGTCATGTTTATTAATAAAACCAATAAGTAAAATTAGTAGCAGTAGCAGTAGGCTTGGCTTGGTGGACAAATAATACCACAGCTCCGGGACCATTCTATGTTAGTACCTAGATGAAGCAGCGCCAAGAAACTCAGACACTACTCGTATTGTCAGTCTATTTTTACAAGTGTGTTACAAAAAAATATATGTCTAGGCCTGGAGGAGGTTTGTATTATAGTATCTTCTGGTTCACGAATTCGAGTTCTTCCGTGATCATGTTGCTTGCCACAGCTGTAATATCGGAAACATAAAAACTAAGGTGCGTGATATAAACCCCGTATCATTTAACTCTAAAAACAATAAATAATTCGGAAAAGTGCTAGTCCGACTCGCACACCGAGGGTTCCGTTAAAGACGGACAACTGTAACGAAGTGAAGTTGTAGTGTTCCGAATGTACTATAAGGATTCAGTTTCTTCCTTTTGAGGTACGGATCCCTAAATATGTAATTCAAACAAAATCAAAATTATGTCGATAGCGGCCATATCCATTCTCCATTTTCCCAAGTTTATATGATTGCAAAAGTGAAATTGTAATTATGACGAGCCATATCTTTCTCAGTATAACTAAATTTGATATTGAATCATTGCAAATATTGCGACTTAATCACCACAACGGTTTTACATAAAAAGTTATGAACTCGTATAATAATTCGGCAAGTCATTGACATTTGTTAATCTTGCTGTTATATTTCGTGATTATTTGATGATCAACAAGATTCGAGAACAAATTAAAGCGGATGACGTGCCGTTACGCATTTACTGTTTAGTCATTAAACATAGACACGCTTATAAACACAACGTAGGTACCAAACTGATACAAAAGATGCCTTTAAAAATCTTTTATGACTTTATTTGATATTTTAGCAATTAAATTTCAATTATAATATCAGTATATAAACTTGAAAAATTATGTCTCAGGCGGGACTCGAACCCGCATCTCCTCGCATGCCCGCCCGGCATGCGAGGAGATGCGGGTTCGAACTCCTAACATTTGATGAAGCAACGCTGGCTTACAGCGCAGCGTTAAGAATATGCTTGAAAAATTCGCGCTGAGTCGCAGTGTCTCAGTGGCTTAATGGTGCCCGCCCGGCATGCGAGGAGATGCGGGTTCGAGTCCCGCCTGAGACATAATTTTTCAAGTTTATATACTGAAATCGTTCATGACATTTAAATAAGATGCAAATCCTAGAAACATTTCTTGCATCTACCTAACCCATGATTGTCGACTGTGGTATATACCTAATAAATAAAACAAAAAACATATAAACTACAGTGAAAACTACCTCCAGCACTGGCTCAGAAATATATTTTCATATAACACACTTATTTAATAAAAGACTGACAATAGTGCCTGAGTTTCTTGCGCTGCTTCATCTTGGCACTAGCCCAGAAATCAAGGCGCTTGCAACAGTGCCGAAATATCAGAAACACATAAAAATTTAAGTACATGGTATAAATCCCAAATCAATTAACTCTAGTGATAGTTTAAGTCAGTAGGTAATTTACTGAATCACAAAAAAAAAACTCTCAGCATAATAGGTACACTCAATGTACCTATTATGCTGAGAGTTTTTTTTTACAGGCAGCTACCTTTCTCAATCGGCATCTTTCCTTCCACTTTTTAAACGTGAAAGGGAAAGGCCTATAATATATCATAGAGGTAATATTTATAAATAGGCCATAATTTTGGCCATCCTAAATCGGAGGCATAAGTTTGCTCGAGTTCATTATTCTAGATAAGTAAACGATTAAGTTCCATGACCACAATAACTGCCTACGCAGGACCCGCAACATAGTAATATAGTCGCAATAGGACATAAAACTATCTAAATAAAGCTCGTCCCACATCGTCGTATCACGCAAGAGTTTTATATGCGATATCTTGATCTTTCCTCGCTAACTCCCACGCGAGCAGTGGCCATACACAATGGTTGATTTATTCTATAAAGCAACATATTTACCTTTTTGCAACTCTTTCCCTATCAGTTATCTTATCTTAATGACCTTTAGATAAACCATTCGGTTTTGAAATCGAGAATTCGATTAATTTGTTTACTTATCACGTAAACGGTCGTGTTTTTCGAAAGGCCTGTTTTATTTATGGTAACGCTGACCTTTGTTTTACTGTGAGAATGGAGAATAACAGTAATTGTTAACAATGGGTGGGTTAATTAAATTACTTATTATTGACCGATAACAATCACTAAGATAATATGTCTTGATGTTGTGGCACTAATATACAGTAGTACTTTTCTTTTTCCTATGGATGTCGTAAAATGCGATCAAGGCAGTACTGTCTGCCTCAAGAAAATAGACCGCAGCGTCTTTCATTGGCAAAAATAATTATTCATCAAATCATAGTAATTTCACTTTGGATAGATATTTGTTACCCAATCAAGTCAGTAAGTCTGAATGGATCTGGACAAAGTTTGCCACTAAAATAGATTTTACGCTTAAATAACACAAAGGCTACTTTAATCCGGAAAAAAGAGTCATGTTATGTTCACAAGCGTACAAATAGCTGGCATTAGCTAGTAGTATTATCATAAACCCGTGTAATAGCTTGCCCCACAATAGCTCCACTCTTATAATTTCTACTGCCCTGGTCAACTTCACCACATCAGGGCCGCAGCCCTACGACCCCTGTAGGTGACCTATATACCTGACACGCAGCACCTAAGCTTATTTTTAACGTAAACAGGCCCCAGGAGGCGTTTTAACACGTCCTGATATTTGAACCTATAACTGAATTTCGGGACAAGTCTGTCAATCTCTTTTTATATAATATCTAAGTAGCTAAGTTAACTTAATTATCAATTAGGTGGTCGAAAACATTAATAAGCGATCTTTACTAGTGGTAGTAAACGCTGCTTTTGGGCCATGGGTCGCATGTTCGATCTCCGCACAGTATAAATGGTCTGTGTGCTTCCTATAAATATTTTATATGTATATTTAAGGAAAAAAAGTATATAATAAACTTTGTCCACTGGCTAGTTCACATAGTATAAACAAAAAAAAAAGGGCCGGTCAACATCACCCTCCCGCGGGCGCGGTCACGGCCGAACCCTCCGCCCCGCGACCTCTGTGCCGCGGTGACCTCTGGGTTATCGCTGAAGAAGGCACACTCCTTTTGATAGGTGAACCTGTAGGCATATTGTTTTTAGCGGTGAACCAAGATCGTATGCAAGATGTAAGGTAAATGGCATCCCAACAAAACATGAATGTGAAATGAGAGTCAAGTTCAATATTATGGTAATTCCTTGGTTGTTCACTTAAACGACAAAAGTACAAAAGAGTGCCAAGTTCAATGGTCAATCCCAAAATTTATTTATATCAACATAAAATATTTGGTAACGACACAAAATTTTTTTTTTCTTAAAACTTAGGCTATGTTGGATCCGAAAGTCTGACTTGGCCAGTTTTCATTTACATACATGTTTTTTTGTGTTTCAAAACTTTTTAACGGTGTCGATCGAAATTGTTTTTATAAAAAGTCTTAATTAACCTCAACCTCGATACCTTTTAAGACTTTTTAAAGTCCATCTGTCGTTATAAAACGGGTAGAAGAGAGTCCTATTTGACGTAAGGCGTTTTTTTTAAATGTTATTAAGTATCTCAACCTTGTGTGTATTGAAACAGTATGAAGGAAGCGCAAAAGAAATCTCTATTTGCAATACCTGTCAGGAATTGTGTTATTTCATATGAAAGGTCTTATTTTTTGCTGTCCTCGCATTTTGCTGCTGGCACAATCAGTAATAGATATATTGTAACATGATTAAAAATTATCAGCTGCGAATAGTTCCTCGCAGAACTAAACACAAAATCCCGAACATTTATGTGCAAGTTGAAATATTTGCTAGTTACATTAATGTCTAAGAAAAAAGTAGGATAAAGTAACAATCTTCAAAAACAGCCTGCAATCATTCCACGGCAGGGCAAAGGACTAAGGCCTCTTTTTCTCTAACAAATCAGTATAGCACACTTCTTAATATTCTGCATTCAAGAACTTATCATATTGTAAGAAGAATGTCATAACGAAATAATCCAAGGCTGTTTCTTCAACCTGACTCCTTTTTAATGTTGAAAAGCGGTTACAATACTAATCATGAACGTCTAAATTTTAAAATGGAGTAAAACTGTCTAGCTCGCTCGCAGTACAAAATTTCTTGCACACAAAGCCGAGGCAGAGGTACGGTGAAATATCGGGTCATGTAAAGCGCCTCATGTGGTCTTCTTGTATAATAAAAACTAATACTTCCTGTGAGTAATCTTTGAAAAATCTTTAACATAACGGTGGGCCGACAAGTGTAGAATTTTTTGTGTAAATATGTACGTAGCTCAGCCGCGCCGGTGGCGGCACAAAATACAGATATTTACAGAAGTCTTTTTACATACAAAGTTCTCAAGCAACGCACACACAGACACCGATCAAAAACACGATATCTCGGAGCAGTTCGGACCATTGCGAGCTTTAGTGCCGAATATAGATGTCATCACCGTCATATGCTTGCGATACGCGTCTGTGAATTTTTTGATGCAAAAGATGCAATAAAAAAAGTAATTATAATCGTTTAGTAGACGGTTGTGTAAATTAAATAGTAAACAGTGAATTTTCGTTTTAAGTTACGAGTTGTTTCATAGAGCTATGTAGGTATTATGTTGCCAAAGTTGACGACCCTAGCGCGACCGCCGATTGTAGGTATGAAAAGTGATGTACATAGATGACATTGACTTCTGTACTTATTTTTTTTTTGTAGCTGCGGGGTCGCTCTGTCGCGCATTATCATGTAAATCCGTGTCAAGCCCGTGTCGAAGTGCGGCGCTTTGTTGCCAGTATCCACACACTATGTAAATGCTTTTATGGATACCAACGATGTTTAAGTTCACATGGTATTAAGTTTACTAAGTACCAACGCAAAGTGTGGTGCCGCTTTAAAATCTAATAGCATCGCCCTTTCTGGACCTATGAGTGTCGGAAGGAGTCGTACAGGAGCACCACCTTAAGAAAGATGAGCAGCAGGCACCATTGGCCAAACTGATATCGTATAAGTATCGTCACCTTTTTGTGCTTTCAAGCGTTAGATTATGCTATAAGAAACTGAAAAAGCATTAAATTATAGTAGCTGTATGGTTCCCTGAATTGACTAGAACACTGAAACTACATTGAAATGAACGGTAAAATGAATTAAACTCGCGTTAATAGGGCTTTTCGTTATGTTTTCGTTAATCCCAACGTTTCATATCCAAAATGTTCATTAACAACCGCTACATTCTGAAAAAATGATCACAATACTAAACTTGAAAATGATTGTTTGTATTCCAATGTTTGCACAAACATATTTAATTCTTCCCAGGTGGTTTTGACAACTCTATATTCAGTTAAATCCCATGTGTTCATGTTTTTTTAATGAGGCCAATACCTAGTTTAAAGGCACAAATATTAAATAGAAGCTGACATACTCTCTAATTTCATACGCATTGTAAAACTCAGATGGTTTCTACATTATGCAGTAACACCTCATAAAGATCTCTTAAGGCAGTGGTGATTGTTTAGGATGGCATGTAAACTGTGGAGCGAGCGTCATGAGAATTCCAAACCACAATTAATATGTACGGGGTCTCGTGGTCCATTGTTCCCAGCTCCCACCGCGGCCGAGGGTTTGGAAGCAGCATGAGAAGTGGGCCTTAAAGTCCCTATTCATCTACAGGTGAATGCCACGAACGTTTATTAAAACAGGTTAAACAGCCTGAGAGGCATTCATTGGACAAAGTATCTTTTAAAATATGTTAGCATATTAATTAGTAAAAAAGGTAGGAAGCTGTTGTACAGGAATACAATGTCGCCAAATACAGAAAAGGTTTTAACAACTGGTACAGTCTTTATAGATGTTAATAAATAAAAAAGGGCGTTTATTCTTAGGGATTCTTGGGTATCTTATAACCCATCATCATCATCACCATGAACATCTACATATACATGTAATTACTTTTACCATCTCTTGTACCTAAATGTTTGTAGCCATTCTAATTATGTTATGAGTGATTAAATAAATATGAATATGAACATACATGCACTACTGAACACAGGGTAAATGAAGTAGACAAAACAACTCTTAGAATGGGTTGGCAAGCACATGTCCCTCAAATCACACTTGGCGTACGGTTTGACGATCGCAGACTGGCCAAGGGTAAAGAGAGGTACTCTTTTAGTCACTGCTTACGACACCCAGAGGAAGAGAAGGTTGCGATACCCTTTTTTGTGCAGGTGCCAGAAGGAACAACATATAACAAAGCACAATGCCCTTCGAACGGTATCATATTGATCCTTGAAATAAACCTGTAACTGCTTCCATTGCAACTCCAAAATTCATGTAACATTTATGAGTAAATGTACTCTAGTCGTGTCGGATCAGGCGTATCCTGATCCGATGCTGTTTGAATACTCATTATATGGCGAAAAAATACTAAAAGTACGAGTATTTGTTAGTAAACATGAGCATTGTGCGGTCGTCACCGAATTAATTGCATCACAGCCTAAACGGAGCGTGACCCGCGTGAGAGAGCCTATCGCACCGCCACAGTAAACATAACATGGAACTATTCAACAGTACCTCAACCATAATTGTATAAAATGTTTGGATACGCACGCGATAAGCTTTAGGAGACGCAATGTTTAAACCATGAACCATGTGTAATCCATTTTTGGTAATTTGTTTTTTCAAGTCTGTACTTTTTGAACTTCTCGAGACATTATACTTTTAGATTATACGTATTTGCCTAAAGTTTTAGTTTTTAGGGTGATGCCATCGAGATGATTCACATCTACACACATTGGTATTTTGTGTGTAACCTAGTCCTAGCGTGTAGTCTGCATTCGGTAACTAAAGTTTGTCACCTATATGCCTAAACACAATTGTGTACTAGAATTATACTTCAAGGACACATCGCATTATAACCTCCAAGCATCTTTTAAAACTAAAATACTGAAGTATTCTAATATCTGGGGATTATGCATGCGCTATATTTTAAAATACGCAATTGCCTAGCTAGAACACAATAATCTCAAATAAAATTAAATCCTTACACCAGGTTACAAAAACTAGAAAGAGTTTAAAAGGTAAAAAATACAGTTTGCATCATATTTATTGTATTATTGTTGAGCAGATCAGCAGAGCATCGTCAACTTAATCTACAAGCGCAGCATTCATGAAGGTTGCAATCACTAGGTAAGTACTAAGAGATAAAATTAATAGACTCAGGCGTTACTTTGCAGAAATCCATAACTAATTATGGATTTAGAAAATTATTTTGCTAATGATTTCCGCTTGTTAATATACCGGCCTAGATACCTTCACCACACTACCCGCACTAACACTGATTTGTGGAAGCACCTGCACCACACTAACACTGATTGAGCAAGCACTATTTCATGCAGGAAAAGCGCCCGCCCTCCCTCAAAAATGCATGCAGTACAGTTAATGCAATTATTAGTACCCAACACCAATACAATAAAAACCTCCAAAGGTAACACTGATTGAGCAAGCACTATTTCATGCAGGAAAACCTCCAAAGGTTTTTATTGTATTGGTGTTGGGTACTAATAATTGCATTAACTGTACTGCATGCATTTTTGAGGGAGGGCGGGCGGTTTTCCTGCATGAAATAGTGCTTGCTCAATCAGTGTTAGTGTGGTGCAGGTGCATCCTCAAATCAGTGTTAGTGCGGGTAGTGTGGTGAAGGTATCTAGACCGGTATATTAACAAGCGGAAATCATTAGCAAAATAATTTTCTAAATCCATAATTAGTACATACTAAGAAAGCCTGAGGCCCAGTGCTGGTTTTATTCTCAGCGTTTTCCTACGATGTTTTCTCTCTTTGTTGTTGAGTTGCTGTTTAATACATTTATTAAAATATTGTTTTAAGTCTATAATCACGACTTTTATTGTATTTCTAAAGAAAAGTAAGTGAAGTATACAATTTTAATACCAGGCATAAAAATAAACTTGCTGTTCCAGGTTTCAGACAAAGAGGAAATTCGTTCATGGGAAATTGCATTTGCATTTTCAACAAATTGTCTTTTGTAAAGTACTTTTAATGAAAAAGGGATATACTCGTATTAAGATAAGATAAGATGAGATAAGAAAACGTTTATTAGGTACAATAAAATGATACATTGAAAATAATAATAGCATATGTCGATGCACAGAGTGCCACAACGCTGGTATTACTGTACTATTAATGATAATGCAAAAGATATGGCATTAAATTGTCTGAGCTCAACTAGCATAGATATCTTTGTGAACATATTTTTTTTAAAGAGAGGGTACTTCTTCTCGGTACTAGCACATTTAAATATTGGAACGAGTATAAGCCCTCTGAAACCTATTCGCAGTGAAAAAACTGATTTTTAGTAAAATCAAAGCTGCGTGATGTGGTGAAAGTACATAATCCTTTGTTTCAGCCGTGGTCCAATATAAATGCTGCCGATACTTGATGCTCCGTATCTTTTGAGTAATTTGTTGCTTAAATGCCCCCGCTTAGGTTCGCGTAGTCGTCGGTTGTTTGATGTGCCTCTGGTGTCTATAAAATATGCTAGAGACGTTTTCACTAATCGCTCTTGTAGAGGTTACAATGATATGTATTATGACATTGATTTATTTAAAATTCCCCTCCATAGCTATAAGAAGTACATTCAGAGGTGCTGAAAAAAAAACTGTTGTTAGTGTAACTTTAAGACATAATATTGCTTTTAGTTGTAATTCTGGTGTTGCTGAATAATTTTTGCTTTGCTTGTATACAGTTGTATTGTTTTTTTTTCTGTTTACTTTCTTATAGTGATTAATTAGCTTTTTTGTTTTTTTTTGGGTTTTGGTTTGTACTTTTCCGGCTGCTTAGTTTTTATGACATTACTGTGAGTGGAGACTTCATTGGTTTTTGTACTACATTTGTGTTGCATTCATTTGTAATTTTTAAATGTTTGTTTCCCTACAATAACTAAAATAAAATAAATAAATAAATAAATACCGCATCAGTTTGGTCGCTAATTGCATTAGGTCCCAAACGGAGCGTGACCCGCGTGGGAATGGATCGGTTGACTTCGTTCGGCAGTGACCACTTGGTCAGGTCGTCAAGGCCAAAGACAATACAATTCAATTAGAAAGGTTCTGATATTAAATGTATAATCATTTAAATGGAATACCATTTAGCACTAGTTTATTTTTAAATATAACCAGTAGTAAAACAGGTCACAAATACATAAAAAAATATAGATGAGCGTTGAGTTGAAAAAAACCTCTGCTCACCGGGAGGCGAGAGGATTACAACGCCTTTCTGAAGGTAAATAATAATAGATAACCTAAACTAAACAAGCTTATCGTAAAACTACGACATGACATTCACATGGGACGACATAAGATAGTGTCGTGAGAACAGTTACGAGGAACAAACTTCAAAAAATAGTTTTCGATTTTGTTTACTTATCAAACTGTATGCAGAAAAACAACAAAGTTGAATTAATATTGGAAGTGGAAGTGAGACGCAAATAAACCTTACTAAAAGACCTTTGGCAACCAAGAACTGCATTTAGTGCTATTTTAAAACGATGTTGAAAGCGGTATAGCAAACCGTACCAAATAAGGTTAGGCAGGGACAGTGCCAGATTAGGAATTGATGCCCTAAGCAAAAAAAAGAATGCTTTTAATTTGCTTATAGGCTGACTGGGAAGGAAAGGCTACTTGGGTTGCGTAGGCCGTATATAGGTGAACGCTGACGCGCGTCGGAAGGAGGGACCTCCTAAGCGTATCCTGGTTCGCAATCCCAGGTACTGCGATGAGGACTTTTATCGATAACGTGATGGACACAGAATAACCATTATTTTTGTAAAATTAAAAATCATAGAGTAAAATTTATAAAAATTAAAATTTTTGTGGCTATACCCCAGGACAATTACTGACAGCTCATTATAAAGTTGAATAAAATTTTGCCTAAGCTTTCCAAATTTTATTTTTCGTTAGTAAAACCATAATTCTTTCAGCACTTTTTGCGGTTACCGCGCTCTTTCTTTTATCCCAGAGCTTTACAATTCGAACACTAGGACATGACTTTAACTTGACATAATTGATAAAAAAAACATCATAGAAATACTAAAGAAATCCGGAAGTCTAGTCTACGCGAATAAGAGTGTAATTCGAACAATTTATGTAATGGTCGACAATGGTTCTGTTAGGATGAAGACACACTGGTCGAATGGCTAAGCTGCCTTGCTCTGATTCTCTGACTGACACAAAACTATTCCCGAAGACTTGTCATTAACAAAAAAGAACAATACTTGATATTCATGTGACACTTACGTTACATCGTGTCAAGGTAATCGGTTATTATTCATTATCAAACGATTTAGCTTCTTGGCTCCTATGTTATAAGTAGGTAATTCTTATAAGTCACTTGCCATTTAAGTGTAGGTATGTACATACGTCTAAACAGGACTAAACATACTACTGCTTAAAGAATTATGTTTCAAGTGCACTTATTTCCGATAAATATCAACATAACTTGGTAAGTATTTACATTTGTTTAATTGACTTGACGTATACAGTAAAAGTTGGCGTCAGTTTTTTATTTATTTACTTAAGACGCTGACATGAGCCAAATTCAGCTCAATGAAGATTGTTTTGCTTTAAGCCTATGGCTCGTATTGTTGCCAAATTCTATGTAGTTGTAATTGATCATATTCTTGACTAGGTGGTTGTTTCCAAAACACGATTCTAAAAACTTTTCTCGATAGAAAATAATCTCAAAGTAGCCTCTGAAAATACATATATTACCATTTTTCTCAGCAGTCCGTATAACAATGATAATAAAATTTTGCTATATTGTATATTACATGTTGCTTAAGCAAATGGCTGATTTAGATTTTTAATAAAATGGCAATTTTATATTGCACAACGAATTTTGTTGTTTGGCACTTAGGCCCTTCTATTCCATGCGCTTTTTCTCTGTCACTCCTACGGGAATCGACAGTGATAGCTGCCGCGCGTTGCAAAGAAATTCAAAGGCGAATAAATTTGTGGGCGTATTTATTGCTCAAGGTCATCGGCTGCAGTCTGCATGGTATCGTGTCAAATTACAATCATAACATGAACATAATATCGTAGTATAGTAGTAGCTTAAAAGAGATAGGCGTTGGAAAATAAAGTTTGTCGAGTGGCTATCACGACTTGGAAGACACATCGCCTGAGGACCAAAAACCTAGTTAAGATTATGGGTAGTTGTTGGTTTGATATGAAGATCGCTGAATATGTCCACCATTCTACTTCGCAAGGATAGTGACGTACAGATGTTGTAAATTTTTGTGAGTTCTGATTTTTTTTGATCTGTATTGCTATATGTTATCGGAATGAGGAAGTCATATAAGTACACTAGCTGATACCCGCGGCTTCGCGCGCGTGGAATTTGATCTGTTACAAAGTTTTCGTCATGCCTAAACCCCATTTCCTCCACTTTCTTTGCCTACAGTGCCGGGGGTGCCCATCACGGGCGAGGTGGTGTTGGGTACTTAGTGGGAGCCGGTACGTCGTTGTCGGCATACCGGGGTCCGTTACGCTGATACAATAGTTGGATGAAAGGGGCTGAATTATGCTATTGTTTGAAGGGATCCGGTGTTGGTTCTTTCAGCGTACCGCGGCGTGGTCCAAGCAAGCTCGCACCACATCTGTTTGCATTTACATGAAATTTGAAGTCTAATATAATTTGAAGATTTAAAACTGTCAATGCTGTAGTACAACAAAACCATTCAAAGCACAGCTGCTTTGAATGGTTTTGTTGTACTACAGCATGGCTTGCCAGCGCAAGGCTTTATTCGAATATGATCAACACTGCCTAGAGCCCTGGAAGAAGTGGTTCTGTGTAAAAAACCACATTCTTAATTTCCAACCAAGTATTTCTCGATCCATAAGCGTTGTAAATGCAATTTCACAAAGACAATTTTCTTGCATACTACGTTTGGATAAAAGACCTAGATTGGACGGTGGACGACGGACCTAGACGGTGTAGTACCAGCATCGGTGTAGAGCTAGAGAGAGAGAAAAGACAGTCCTATGTCACATTATCCCTTTATGATCGATAGACAAAGTTTAGTTTTATTGTCATGTTTTAAAAGTGTCTTTCTTAAAATATGGAGAAAATTTAATAAAAAGATAATTTGGATGCGTTAGATAGGCAGTTTCACTAAACAAACTTTGCCAGGCCCTCAAAAGCGGTGCGTCCTAGAAAAAAAAATCGTTACTAAATGGTAGTTTATCAAATTACCTACTAAATGTAAGCTTGTCAAATGGTTTACCAGTCTATATTGATTTAATCCACCAGTCAGCTGCTTCGTGTTGTTGCGACACACCTGTTACCTTATTCTGCCTGAGATACGGGTCTATGCCCAGTTTAGGAAGTATTTTTGTACTGCTTAATATAGTTAATAATGTCACAGTGTAGTTTATAAGATTCGATATTTCATTTACCTACTTATTCCATTTTAACCTACCTCAAGTTTTGCATGCATATTGCATGTAATGGAATTAGGCGTATATGTAGTCTTGGTTGTACAAATAAATAAATTCACTCACCAATTTTATTCGATTTCCCAACATTTTTCTCTACCGTATACAAAAATCGGCCAAGTGCTAGTCGGACTCGCGCACGAAGGTTTCCGTACCATTGATTACGTAAACAACAGTAGGTACCTACATTAATTTAGTTAATATAATGCTTACCTGTTACCATTTATTAATATCGAGCAAAAATAGGCAAAATAATGGCATTTTTTTGTATGGGATTAAATATTCATTTTATTTTCATTCTGTTATTTGTTGTTAAAGTTAGAAATATAACTGAGTGTTTTGTGAATATTTCAAGTGCCTACCTGTTGGCATTATTAATATCGAGCAAAAAAGGACAAAAATCGCGTTTGATGTATGGGAGCCCCCTTAATTATTCATTTTTTTTAGTATTTTTTGTTATTGCGGTAACAAAAATACATAATTTGTGAAAATTTCAGTTGTCTAGCTATCGCGGTTCTTGAGATGGCCTGGTGACAGGCCGACGGACAGACGGACACAGCAAAGTCTTAGTAATAGGGTTCCGTTTTTACCGTTTGGGTACGGAACCCTAGAAATGAGTTAGTTCTAAATAATACCATTCTATTTGTAAGTACTGATATTTATTTTCTGAATATGGACCTAAATATAAATAAGACAGCCAATAGGAATTTTCAAGTTTTATCAAAAGTTTTCGTTACATAGCCTCCTTTCATGGCGTATGGAATACGTCGCGGCTAGATGTCACATTTTCTTGAAGCTCTTATTGAGCTTTATAGTTTGATATGCAAACAAGAGTTTCGTCAAACACTATTGATAAATCTTCTAGTAATCTGTCCAATTTTGAGTTGTTGATAATTTACTAACTGAATTTTAACTAACTCCTCAAATTCTGACTCACAAGGATCCCGTGGAGTACATAAATATAATATAATACGTTTTCTGATGTAATTCTGGGCTCAAAGATGATAGAAACGTGTATTTCCTTGTATAGATATTTCAGTTTTAAGTAAGTATCCAACCATTTAATGATGTTTTTGAATGTTTCTTCCTCGTCTAATAGTACTGAGTTCAATTTAGATGTGCTAAGGTTTGTTTGTGTTGTGACCGACCTTTGCTCCTCGGTCCCTTCTGCATACATGGAATTGTTTCGTGCTATTGAATTCAAATTCTGCAGTTTTAGATTAAGCCGTGTTGTAGTTCCTTGAAGGTTATTTTTTTCTTCAATCTCATTTTCCAAGTGTGGGTCATCTCATTAGTAATACCATTATTTGTAGTCGCATCTCTTCCCAATTATTCTTGGTAATTTTGTACATTTGTGACTGGTCACCAGCTGGTCACTTACTAATTTTAATTCATAATCAGAAATTTCTCGTACGGTTTGTATCTGGCTGCCGAATTGTTTAATGCAGCCTTTAATTGAAGTTCGTGTACGTTTTAACTTAGTTAATTCATCCATTTCGGCACCAATTCTTATTAAATTCTAAAATAATACCCTTCCATTTGCAAGCAATGATATTTATTTTCTGATTGACACATTGAATGTCATAACAAACTAAGTGACATATATGTAAAGAGTATGGATTTGAAACGGATCCGAACAAACTTTGCCTCCACTTTTTATCTCTTTAAAGACTAAATTCTCAAAAATCCTGAAATACGTCATTCATAATTTCTAATCAGGTAGCTGGATACCAATTTTCATCGACTTAGCTTCAAAACTGACGGAGTTTCATACAAACTTGTGGGGCCCTTTTTACCCCCTTAGAGGCGGAATTTCCAAAATCCCTTTCTTAGTGCTCACCTACACTATAAAAGGAAGCATGGTGAAAATTTTCAGATTTTAAATCCCAGTAGTTTGGGCTGTACGTTGATATGTCTGTCAGTCAGTCAGTCAGTCAGTCATTAAATCAGTTTTCACTTTTATATATTTAGATTACATTAGTTTTCAGGTAGTTAGTGTAGCCCAAGCTTTACTTTTCCTTGAGCAACATTAGAGGGTCGCCGTGTCAGCGTGCGAAAGTGGCGAATGATGAAGACAAAGCTTGCGTGGCCCCAGGGAGGTCGGAAGCAGGAAAAGAGCCATTTCTGTATGTGTTGGATAATGTCTGTCTGTGTCATTTGGTTTGAACGGGAGTCTGTAGGTGTGGCATCTCGATGGTGTAAAGAAAATAGGTACAGTGAGCCCCCCTGTGTATATAAAAAAACAATATTATCTTTTGCACAAAGTAAAATAACACCACCCCTTTTTGCCTGACAGCTTTCGTAAGCGACTAACGGATTTCTACCATAATAAAAAAAAAAACTTTTCAGCACTGACTGCGATCGTTAACCCATCTACCAAGAGTGGCGACTATAGCAAACTTCAACTCACGTAGAGTCGTATTTATGTCTGACAACGAAATGCAGTGGGCTGACGATGATGGGATCATGTTCTGCAACAATTTTGTAAAAGTTTCTTTACTTTGATGTGTTTCTATTTCGTAATGATAAGGTCATTATGAAATAAGAACACATTAATTTGACAATTGACAATAAATGAGATATTAAAAGTAACCATTGCCTCTTCTGCGTACTTTCACATAAGTTTACAATGAAAGCTTAATGGTGTTACTTAATTATAACTACCTATTAAATTCATGTGCTCCACATATTTATGATCTAAACAATGAGATAATGAAGATTCTTATGAATCGCCTAATGACGTATGATATAACTGTTCTCACAAACATCTAAAACATTGATCTTATAACTTATTATCTAAGAAGAAAGTTTCACAGAACTCAGGAACCGGCGCACTACCTTTGACACATAACATGAGATGTTTTTGTCATTTCGGGTAACTCACACATCGCGTGACTATTATTTTAAAAGACTAGAACGGTGAACGACAAATGCATAGAAAGAAAGTAGATATGATTTAGGTATTAATAGTTGACGGAAATAGAGAATTGCCGTGTAGTGCCGGCACATAAAAAGAATAGCACTACCCCCTCTCTTCCCGTGGGTGTCGTAAGAGCCGACAGAGGGAAAACTGCCATCAGGAGATGGGCAGCAGCGTCTCCTAGAAGCAGCAGGCCATACTGCGATCGCCAACCCGCCTGCCAAGCGTGGCGATTATGGCAAACCCCCCCCAAATATGAATACACCTCAAAAAATTCGGCCCCCAGTCCCTGGCGGCCCCGCTAGTCCTAGCTATGGCAGCGGCTATGGTAACGGCGGGGCAGGGGGTGCTAAGAATCCCCGGGTAAGATCCGGCTGCCAACAACGACGACTCGACCTGGCAACATATAACACGCGCACACTGAGGCTTGACGCGAAGCTCGTAGAGTTGGAAGAAGCAATTGGTAAGTTACATTGAGATATCATTGGGCTATCTGAAGTCCGAAGAGAGGGAGAGGACTCGATAACCCTGCAATCCGGTAACTTACTATATTACCGGGAGGGCGACCAACAGTCCCTAGGTGGTGTCGGGTTCATCGTCCACAAGTCCCTTGTCAACAACGTGATTACTATCGGAAGTGTTTCGAGCAGGGTAGCGTACCTGATACTCAGAATATCGAAACGATATTCGCTGAATATCATTCAGGTTTACGCTCCGACCTCGAAACACGACGATGTCGAAGTGGAGGCTATGTATGAGGAGATCTCTAAAGCCATGCATAGCTTTAAAACCCACTACACGGTTGTGATGGGGGATTTCAATGCGAAGTTGGGGCAACGTTGCGGTAATGAGTTGAGAATGGGGAAATTTGGATTTGGGCAACGGAACAAAAAGGGTCACATGCTGGCAGACTTCATGGAGAGGGAGAACCTCTTTATGATGAACTCCTTCTTCAAGAAGCCCGTAAGCCGCAAATGGACCTGGATCAGCCCGGACGGTAAAGTCAAAAATGAGATCGATTTTATCATGTCAACGAAGAAGCACATATTCGATGATGTCGCTGTGATCAACGCTGTTAAGACAGGAAGCGATCACCGCATGGTCAGAGGCACATTGAATATCGACGTAAAGCTTGAAAGAGCGCGACTGATAAAATCCACGCTCCGACCAATACCGGCTCAAATTCAAAACCCCGAGTGTTTTCAGCTCGAGCTTCAAAACCGTTTCGAAGCCCTTGAGACCAGCATCGATGTGGACGATCTATACAACATGGTGGTGGATACTGTCCGTACGGTAGGGTCTAAGTACTTTAAAACCCGCCGTCCCAAATCAAAGAAACTCTCCAGTCAGACTCTCCTACTCATGGATCAGAGAAACGAAATGAGGCTACAGAACTCAGCGGATGCCCATCGCTATCGGCAACTCAATAGACAGATATCGAAGTCTTTGAAGAGCGACCTTCGTCAATTTAATACCCGACGTATTAAAGAGGCCATTGAGCGATACAAAGGCTCCAAAGTGTTCGCCAGAGATCTGTCTATTGGGCAAAGCCAATTGACGAGGCTGAAAACTGAGACAGGTAGCATCATTACGTCAACACCTGAAATCCTGAGGGAGATTGAGAGTTTCTATGGACAGTTATACTCCACGAAAACACCTGTTGAAAGCAAGGCTAAAGACCCTAGAGCCAAGCTTACCCGACACTATTCTGAAGATATCCCGGACGTCAGCCTGTGCGAGATTAGAATGGCTCTCAAGCAGCTTAAAAACAACAAGGCGGCGGGTGATGACGGAATCACAACAGAGCTCCTTAGAGCGGGCGGTAAGCCGGTACTTAAGGTCCTCCAGAAGCTCTTTAATTCTGTCATACTCGAGGGCAAAACGCCAAAGGCATGGGGCAGAGGCGATGTGATGCTGTTCTTCAAGAAGGGTGACAAAACTCTCTTGAAGAACTACAGACCCATCTCGCTTCTGAGCCATATCTATAAGTTGTTTTCGAGAGTCGTTACGAATCGTCTCACTCGCAGGTTCGACGACTTCCAACCTCCCGAACAAGCCGGGTTCCGAAAAGGCTATAGTACCATAGACCACATTCATACGCTGCGGCAAGTTATACAGAAGACCGAAGAGTATAACTTGCCACTTTGCTTAGCGTTCGTGGACTATGAGAAAGCCTTTGATTCGATTGAGACCTGGGCAGTGCTGCAGTCTCTCCAAAGGTGCCAAATAGACTACAGGTACATCGAGGTACTAAAGTACTTATACCAAAACGCCACCATGTCGGTCCGATTACAGAACCAGAGCTCTAATCCGATCCAACTACAGCGAGGTGTGAGACAGGGAGACGTTATTTCTCCGAAACTGTTCACAGCTGCGTTGGAGGATATTTTCAAGCTTCTGGACTGGAAAGGACGCGGCATCAACAATAATGGCGAATACCTAACACACCTGCGATTTGCCGATGATGTAGTTCTTATGGCTGAGACCTTGGAAGACCTGAACATTATGCTCGAAGATCTCGGTAATGCTTCTCAAAGAGTGGGTCTTAGGATGAACATGGACAAGACGAAAATCATGTTAAATGCCCATGTTGCACCCGCTCCAGTTAACGTTGGGAACATTGCACTCGAAGTTGTTGACCACTATGTTTACCTGGGACAGATAGTCCAGTTAGGTAAGTCCAACTTCGCGAAAGAGATCTCTCGTCGAATCCAGCTCGGATGGGCAGCGTTCGGGAAGCTCCGGCATATATTCGCGTCCGAAATACCTCAGTGTCTCAAGACGAAAGTCTTTGACCAGTGTGTGTTACCAGTAATGACCTATGGGAGTGAGACGTGGTCGTTTACTATGGGTCTCATAAGAAGGCTCAAGATCACCCAGCGAGCAATGGAGAGGGCGATGCTTGGTATTTCCCTACTCGATCGAATCAGAAATGATGAGATCCGCAGGAGAACTAAAACAACCGACATCGCTCGAAGGATTGCATCGTTGAAGTGGCAGTGGGCGGGACACATAGCGCGGAGAACCGATGGCCGTTGGGGCGGAAAGGTTCTCGAATGGCGACCGCGTACCGGACGACGTTCCGTGGGCAGGCCCCCTACAAGGTGGACCGACGATCTGATCAAGGTCGCGGGAAGCCGCTGGATGCGGACAGCACAGGACCGATCGTTGTGGAGATCCTTGGGGGAGGCCTATGCCCAGCAGTGGGCGTCGTTCGGCTGATATGATGATGATGATGATGGAAATAGAGATTAAAAAGTTTTAATTACGAGTTTTCTAATTATGATTTTTGAACAAAAAAATTATTTGATATCGAACTATTGATCAGGAATTCACGATTGACATGCACTTTTGAATTGTAATTTTTTTTTGGGTTACCTATGAAATATTTGTCTAAACTAGGATAAACGATATGTGCCAGTGGTATACGCTGTATTCCAAAATATGCTGCGCCGCTTCGATGCTTTTGTATCTCTCACCGTTGTAATTTTTTCTCGTTAGTCCTACGAACGTGGAGTCAGAGATAATGACGACCGATTCCGGGCAACGTTTTGAAAGTGTTTTAACGGATGATTGCATAACGATAATATTGCTTGCTCTTAAATAAGACACGCACATCTACCCTCACATAGTGTGCCAAGTGATAGTGTTCTAGATTTTTTGTTGTTATACGTTTCATTTCAGTTTCGGAAGCGAACAATTTCCTCGTCGGGTGTAAATCTAAGTAATATTATAAATGCGAAATAGATGTTTGATACTCAATTAAACTAGAACGGCTTAACGGCTTGAAGTAAAATTGGTAGTAGTAATTCATTGGCTACTTTTCATCATGAAAAAAATACGGTGCCAATGGGATGGCCATAAATTTAAAATTCCACTTATAGAAAGTCTAGAAACGGCTATTATACTTACATATACATTCTTAGTCTACGTAACTTAAGTTATTTTTGCCCCTGCTAAACCAAAATATAACATATATACCTAACGCCTCACAAGGTCTTGGACTAGCGATGAAAGCAATGATTTATTGGCTGCGGCAGAGCTTAGCGTTGACAGTGTGCTTAGTAATATAGTAACAGTAAAAGGGTATTTCCGGTTCTTGAAGCTTTTGCTGGCATCACCCGTCACACAATCAAATGGGACATACATTGTGAATAGATATTAAATGTCGGTCTAAAATATTAACGGCACCACTTTTTTCGTCCTATGGGTGTCGGTTAAAGTACAGACAACAGCACGTCAACCTACCAAATAACGTTAAATTTTCTCAATTGATATTATTGATCTCTACTTGTTGGACTTAAAGTTGAAAACCAATTCACACCTAATCAATTCGCAAATAGGCACCAGAAGGCGCTTTTACACTTTACTACGTTTTTATTTTATCCACGGCGATAGATTGGCGTTCATAGATCCGGTCGGAGCACCAAGAGTTTCGAATTATCGATCATTGCTCGGGTTTGTGATCGCCAACCCGTATCTGGCAAGCGTGGTGATTATGCCTGTACCTAAGGAATGCAATACTTACCGGGATACCAGGATCCCAAAATACCGGGATCCCGTACGATTTTTGCGAGATCAGTCCCACACAAAAATCTAGCGGAATCCCGCGGGACTAGCGGGACTGCGCATCGATATTCGGTACGTGGATGCGCAACTTCTAAAACATGGGTAAAGAGTACCCCACCTTTTTTCCTACGTTCTGGTAGCACTGCTCCCGTGACTCAGCCAGATAGAGAGAAGCTATAGCTAATGACGGACGGGAACAAAGTAGGCAGCGGGGGCGGGGGAATTCTCCAACGCGCGCGGTGATTGTCTGCCTAGTTTGTGTCAGAATCTGCAATTTGTAATAATGCGTAACGTAATCCAATAACATGTTATTTTTATTTTATTTTATTTTTTCCTTATTAAGGAAACAACAGCATGAGTTATTACATGTAAACTTATAAAATAAATAAATTATACACTAGCCTAATTAGTTTCCACGGTTAGGTTTAACATGTATTCTGTTGATCGAGAGATCGAATTAGGTACATCATAAACGAATTTTACAAAGCTATACACTTATTAAAAGCAAAAAACCAGTGGAATGTTAATATTAAAAGCTTAGGGAATTACTAAATTAGGCAAAAATTAAATAAGAACAAACAAGAAAAAAAAAAACAGAAACCACTATGCAGGCCTGGCCGTCAGTTCTTTCAAATAGCGACGAAATTGACCAAACTTCGCATGAAATATATCGATGTCACCATAGGTGGAATTATATTTTTTACTCGCTCTAATGTGAAAACTATTGGCTCTGTATTTGGTTTTGCATAAGGGAACAGCAAAGGTAACCGCACGTCTTGTATTGGGTCTAGAACATTTAAAACCCAATCTATTCAACAAAAAAGGAGAATCTATAAAACCATTTATAATTTTAAATAATAATATCTGATCTTTGTGCTCGCGGCGAACAAGCAAAGATTCAATCTTATTGGAGTTAAAATTCTTGAACCTATACCCTAACCGTTTGATAATCTTATTCTGAATCCCTTCCAACATATCTATATACTTAGAATACATTGGGTTCCATACAGGTGACGCATATTCCAACTGAGAACGAACGTATGAATTAAATAATAGTATCAAGGTGTTAATGTTATGTTTTATTGATGTGAAATTTCTTTTCACTGTGAAATTTTGGCTTTTCTTGTACTAACACAGAAGGAAAAGTGTAGTTATGTCGAACATTATTTATAAAGTCTTTGCCGGATTAGTAATTGTTTGGAAATATTTTCTAAAAGCATAAAATTCGCATATGGCAAAATGTAAGTTGTGTAAATTAATTTTTTGTTTTATTTTAAGATCTAGATACACTTCTGAATTTATGCATTTCCCTATGATTTATGATACAGAATTGCTATCCTCTTATCAATGGCACTTATAACCTCACGCGGTATCCCGCAAATAGGTACTGGGATTAAAATAATGTTGCGGGATTGCATTCCCTACCTGTACCCATCATTGCTGTGGTAACATGAATACTATGTTGAAAGTCTCTCCCTAAAGTGGGATGATTAGATTCCGTTTCTTTACTATTTTTACTTCGTTTTGTAATACACTAAAATTTAGGCGCTTTTTAAAATATGTAGAAATTTTAGAAAATACCATTATTTTTCTCTGTGTTTAAGTAGCTATGATCAAAACCAGGTCAGTGGTAACCACGTTATTGAAAGTAGGAAGGATTGTCCTAGTTCCGATCTGGACAATTGGCCTTAATATCAGTCCAAGCGCCACGAAGCGAGTTCGCCCGCCCCGCAACCATGTACTTAAGCCGATGACAGTTTCCTGCGCCTGCGCCGATGCCTCTAACTTATCATTTAATCCCGTACATCCTTGCGACTCAAGTGCCAACGCCTCTGGCGATCTTTAGTCATATTTTACTTGATCCCGTCAGGGATGTCATACAATAAGTACCTACGACTACCGAAAACCGATGGCCATTGGGAAGGAAAGGTTATGGAATGGCGACCGCGCACTTGACGAACGCCGCGACGTGGACGTACAGACAAAGGCATTTGGTTGTATTGTGGGTATATTAATCAACTATTTAATATTATAATTTCGTAAGTTTAGTAGATAGATGTTTGTTACACAATCACGCCCGATCGGCTAAACGAATCTAGATGAAATTTGGCACATGGATAGGCTAAAATAATATATGGTTCCCGTGGGATTGTTCCAAATTCCAAATTCCTCGCGTGCGAAGTCTCAGGCCTTCAAACGCGAGTCTAGTAAATAATAAGATGGTTTAAAATGCTATTTCTGCAAATATACCTTATGTGACAAGCTCCTCTGCTACATCCTAGATCATGAGCGGCTCTCATTAGGCAATTAAGTACAGCTAGAGTGCTAGTAATTGTGCCTAATGACAAATCGCAGCCGCGGCGCATGCGCAGCGTCCGCCGTTAAGGCCAGGTAGTTGATATATAGGCGCTCCGTAAGCGCTAGCGCGCCACAGGACGGGCTTGCCGAGCCGGGCTCGCGTTCGGGCATTTTGTAATTAACTACGATTAGTAAGAAACTACGAAATACGCGATTAAGTATATCATTTAATAAATTCAACTTCAGGGAATTTATATATAAATTTAGTAGATTTAAATAAGTCCGTAAAGAAGTCGTTATATTGAGAAAAAAAAATAACAAAAAGGTGTAGTGTGTTGTTTTTACCGAGCTAAGTTCATTGAATCTTGCAATCGATAACGATTGTTATTAGACTAAATTCTGACATAATACATAATAATATATTTTTTCAGACTTTGAACCGCTGTATCGAAATCTCAGATGGGTTTCAAAAACATAAAAATGCTGACCCTACTGTACTACCTACCTAGCCTTAAACGTTGCACTTAATATTAACGATTGGAGTGAGTCATCTCAACTTCCGTGTAAAGTAAGATAAATGCACTTACTTTGTGTTTTCCACGAAAACTTATTTCTGTCCTGGCAAGGTCTATAATTACCGCTTAGTCCAGTTGTGTGAGATAATGTAGTTGCTTGTTTGAATCCCGCAATCTATCGGCTAGTATTATATTATCTGTACCTACTATCGGTATCTAGTGAGTATGAGAATTAAGTACTACTTTAAAAAAAGTTAAGTAAAGTAAAAAGTAAAGTATCATCCAACTGCAGGGCAAAGACCTTCATCATTGAATTCAAGTTACCATAGCAATGATGGGAACAGTCATAATCACCACGCTTGCCAAATGCGGGTTGATGGTCACAAACCCAAGCAATGTTCGAAAATTCAAATCTCTTATTGCCCGACCTGGAGATAGAACTCAGGACCCCGAGATTTTGGGCCGGTTTTTAACCACTAAACCAATGGGGCCGTTCAGTACTATTTTAATCGGTACAATTATTATTGAGATTGTGACAAGCTGTATAGAAAAAAAACTTTTTAAGTAATCATTAACCGACAAAATAAGTATTATTTTAACAAGGTATGTCCCTAATGCTATTCTTTACATCAATTAATGTTATTGTGTAAAAACCTATTTATTGTAGCCTGAACGTACGTACAAGAGTACTTACGATTAGCCGTGGTTTATTAAGCTATTGCATAGCTTCTATCGCGGGCCTTGAGCGTGGAGACCGAATCCAGAAATTCCGTAACGAAAATAACCTAACACCCCCCCCACTCCGACCGGCACAGCGGTAATACTTTTTAGTTTTATAATTGCATAAGTTGATAAAAAATGCTATGCAATAGCTTTACCGCGGCAGTCACCGAGTGCCACACGTCTTTTTTTTTTCTTTAAAAATGTTTCTTTTAGATGTCAACGAGACCAATTTCGAGCTATGCTTTTAAGGTTGTCCCAGGTTCTTCCGAGACATATTCGCTAATGTCTCCATTCTGAGGAGCCAATTGATACAGCAGTATACAGCATAGCCATTGCTTTTACTTCGCTTGACCACTTTGTAACAGTATAAGTTGGAAACCACCGCAGTCATATTCTGGGAATCGATCCGCCTTCGAGCGCATGTCTAATCCGATTGAAATCGATTTTTGACACTTGGCGTTGGTAAACAATAATAAATACGAATGAAACTAATTTATTTGCCATCAAGTAAGATTGGGATACTGCAGTCATTATTTTATGGAAATCCGTAAATGTACATAAGAATTTAACTATTTATTTTCAAATTAAATCTAAACGAGTACTTTGCGTACCTACTGCATTTTAAAGCAATATTTGTAGTTTATCCAGGATATTCTAATTTAAAAGTACACTTTTTCCCCGATAGTGCAAAGTAAAATAATTTTGGGACTGCAAGAATAGTGGTTACACTTGTGGAGAGGCGATATGTACAGCAAGACACCTATTGGGATGCAAGGTGCTCTTGAATAGGGGTCACCCGAGTCACTACTCATTTCGCCATGACAGAGTACTTCAAAAAACGGTTATGTAGTTAGTCTACATGCTGTAAAAGTAGGAGCGAGAGGTATACCAGCAAAATCTCTCTATAACCTGTTGAAAACCTTGGCTTGGCCAGAACTGCAGTAAGTTCTATACTAGAGCGAGTGTCTAAAGCTGTATTAGCATGTTTGTACCAGATTTGGCTGGGCAGGGAGAGAAACACGAGTAGTGAAGGTGAGTGTTGATGCCGCTGGAAGTAATCTCTTTTAGACAACTTCAGTAAAGGACAGTTGAATCCCAAATCCAAATGTTACCCAGATTATAATAAGATATCGTTTGATACCTCATTTACCAAAATCGGCTTTGTAGTTCAGCCGCAAATGTGGAACCTACTTAAATACCAACATATAATGTACATAGACTGCTGAAATCATTACCCTTCCTGTTGGCTTTGCCGCAGTCGGGTAAATATAAAACAATTTGCAACTTAAAAATCGACTGTTATGACTCATTTTCACTACTTATATGTAGATTGTAGATACGTTTAACTCAACACACTAATTAACGCCAGAAACGTTAATTCTCTTGTTACTGCGCGCTCACGTGCCGAGAATTGAATTAAGGTTACTTTGCCAAATTCAATTTGTTTAAGTAGATCCACACGTAGCTGGACCGTGTGTCTACCTGTATCTGCCACATAAATTCACATAATCTACTTATTGAAATGTTGAGAATTGGAGATACTGCTAGAAATAACATAGTTTGGCAGCATTTCGTAAGTGATTTTGATTGATTTTGATAAAATAGAAAATAAAATAAAATAATCATTTATTTGTTCGGCTAGTGTACATGGTAAGCAGGGGATAGGTCATCAATGATGGTTTCAACATGCCGTACCGAGACGGTGTACAAATTTAACATTTTTAATGACAAAGGGAGCTTATTGTATATTCTAGGTGCCATGTATAAGATGTTCTTCCTCATGAGAGCTGTCCTCGAGGTGGGCATACAGAGTTTAGTGTTGTCGCGACAGTTGCGGCTTACAACATCTGCCATTCGTTGAAACGTTTGTTTAGAAGTAATAAAATTAAATCAATTGGGGTCAGCACATTGCTCTACTAGTCCCCTTAATTAGATATTTTCCGCACTCAGCACTGGCACAAAATACTTATTTAGTACTCTAGACTATAATATGGGTTAATTTTATTCATATCATATGACTCATCATTAACAGCAGCCAGTCCACTGGTCCAGACACAGGTCAAATGGATGATTTTTCCGTAATTGAGAAGCTTGTCAGGCAGGTTGGCAGTTGCAGTTTGAACGAGAATAGAGATGCTGCAGCTTCCCGCCTTCTTTGAGCAGAAGGTAAGCAAACAAACTCTTCAGCTTTATAATATTAGTATAGATTATGTAGTTTTATCTTTTTGGATTATATCTCCAACATCTGAATTATTTTTTAGCCTTACGAAATGTTGCAAAGGTTTAGAAAACATTACCATATTTGATAAACCTGTTTGAAGCTTTTATGAAAGTCTTATACATCAATACATCAACTATATTACGTTATGTAGGTATGCGACAAACTTCTAAGCGTTCCATGGATTCACCGTACGGGTGCCGGGTCCATCGTGTGGCAGAAAGAGAAACTCCGAGTAGCTCCCGGGACTTGTAACACAGGTGTAGGTTTAAGGGGCCCCTTTCCGAAGTACATCAGCACTCACCTTCACTACTCGCGCTTCTCTCCATGCCCAGCCAAATCTGATACGAACCTGCTAATGCAGCTTTAGACACTCGCTTTTGTATAATACTTACTGCAGTTCTGGCCAAGCCAAGGTCTTTTAACAGGTTATAGTTAGAGAGATTTTGCTGGCATACCTCTCGCTTCTACTTCTACAGCATATAGACTAACTATATAACCGTTTTTAGTTAATTCATTTAGGAATTCTTTAACTAAGAATGAAACTTAGATTATAATGATTAAAATGGGATAAAGTCATAGTTACTTAAACTAAGCTATTGGCGCCCGTTATAAATCCTAACAGCTTTTTTCTACGTCGCGTGCAGTTAGTAATCAATTGGTGGGATGTAATTTGGGATAACTGTCGCCGTCGCACGCGCCTTACGGTACGCTGCGCGCGCGCTAGTGCTTGTCTACCTACATTGTGTGAGAAGAGTATGTAATGTATTATAATTATGTTAACCACATATTTTCACTACTTGACAAATAACTTGATAAGTCAATGGAACTTTGGTTCATTAGTAGATCTGGGTAGACCCCTATTAGGTGGACCGACGATCTGGTGAAGGTCGAGATGATGATGATATACCTACACGTACCTATAACTTTTGTCGAAGATATTTAAATATTTTTCTTTTATGGTCTTAAACGTTGGATGTCGGGTTCTCATTTTGATTGATTGATATTCGTAAATGCCGTTCGCTTACACAGCAAACTTCTTAAAAAAATCAACCACTATGATGTTCCGAAGCTCAGTTAGAAAAGCAGTCATAATATGGATCGGGAAAGGTCGTAATAATCGTAATAATCCCAATTGAGACAGTTAAGATAAGTTTTAAAAAAGGATGTCATTTCAGTTTTCTGATGTTGAATCCATCTAAAAGTTTGCATTTCATATCACATTCGCTTAGGTACTTTCATGTAACCTGCATGAATAAATTATCTTTATACGGTTCCTTTGTAATGTTCCTTAATGATACATTAATAAATGATCATTCCCCACGAAAGACGACGTGAATGTGCAGATTGATTACTCGTCGTGGGCGCAGCTGAGTCACAGCACAGAGAAAAGAGCCATGAAGTTATTGGTGACATTAATTTTTTAGTTAATTTCTCACAAAGTTTACAAAGATTCCCCAGAAAAAAATTAACACAAGTGGGTGAAAGTAAAATAATTGTGCAATAACCACACACTTAACAAAGTTACAAGAACAAAAAAACAGAAAACCAAGATCATATTTACACTGTGGTATATCCCTCGATCGTGAGTTATTCCAGACTCAATTGAAATCAATTGTTATCGTGGCATCCGGGTGCCTCGTATTTCGTACATTGCATAACTCGGAATCGACTTCCACGCTTTAAGCAACTAGGTAATATTATAAAGACAAAATTCAAACTCCCAGGAAAAACTTGCAAGTGTAAATTGAAAACCAAACTGTGTGTTAAAAAATTTATAGTGTTAACATGCGCCAAATGAGAACGCTTGCCAAGCGTGGCGACAATTTTGCCATAATTTATATTTTGGAGAGTTTGGTGTCTAGACTGATTTAGGCTGGTGAGTGGTGAGATGTTGATAATTATTTTATGCAGTCCATATTGTCAGAGGCGGCGTAAGGCGTAGGCGGTGTGGACCACCGCCCACGGCCTCGCGGTGCACGGGGCCTCGCGCCACATATTTCACTCTCTTTGGCTTAAATATGAATGAAATACTAGATATTTCTGATAAACTATATCATAAAATTAATTATACCATCAGAGGGCCTCGCATGCTTGCTCATATTATCAGAGGGCCTCGCGAAATTTACCTCGCCCACATTAAATTTAGGCGTTGCGCCGCCACTGCATATGTATAATTATGATTGCTTTTAATATTAGGGGTTAAAGTATGAAATTGCCGATTATTTTCCCACTTTTTATTTTGTTTATAGCTCTTAAGTATAGGTCGTATTATTGCCTAATTCTTTTTGTATTGTATCAAAAACTAAATAAAGTAACTTTTGACTAAATAAAAAATGCAAAAAATCCTTTGAAGTAATAGGCACTAGTGCCTATTACTTCAAAGGAAGTCGTTGAAAAGACCCCTTACAATGTGTCAGCTGACCTTCTTACTTCAATTAAGTATATTTGTATTATATACTTTGATTTTCAGAAATTTAAATACTATAATGCGTAGCTTTATAACCATCTAACTTTCACCTTTAATTGCATCGAAAACGGTTCAGGCGTTTTTAAAAAAACTAAAAAATTGTTAGTATGGAAAAATGACTTTTCTCGATTTTGTCCATACAAAACGGCAATTTCATACTTAAACCCCTAATACATACAGCACCTATGTCTACCATTACAGCTTAAATCTGTTCTGTGCTAATATAATTATGATCGGTGAGGAAAATGTTAGTGTGTGGACTGACCTGGCTGTTCAGACAGGGCAGCCACCATTGTTTGTGGACTCGTTTGTAGTCAGTAACGAGAATTTACACGTACACCGTCAATAACATAATACAAAACGGAATATTAACCGCTCAGCTGCGGCTGCCAGCAGAGAAAGTACTGACCAGTGAGCGCTAAATATTTTGTATTCAATTTTGTAAGCAGTCGATTTGATTCGAATTTTTATACCATGTTTTTTTTTTGTTGAGAAGTAACAGTCTTTCATCATCCCACACAGGGCAAAGGCATCCATCATTGAATTCAAGTTACCACTGTATTGAATTATTTGTATATATTAGGAGAGAATCTAGCAAAACAGGAACTTAGAATTACAAGAACTGCTCATGACGATATTATATTGTTAACTCAAAATCTATTATTTTATTTAATCGACAACAGCAGTCGTAATAAACTATTTTTTCATGTTTTTTATTTAGTCTCCTCCACAGACCATGAAAAAAGGTTAGAAAGGCTGTCATGCGCCATTTGTATGATTGTATGGGAACCCATGTCGCCGCTTGAGCCCCGCTACACATAAACGGATTCAAAGAACGCCAATCAAGCGAAGTCCTTTTTGACGTCGCGCGACCTTATTGGTCGCGCGACTTACAAGTATTTGCTCATAAACTCTGTGGTGCGCCTGCCGGGCCTACGTCGCCTTTCTAACCTTTCCTTAAGCTGTGGTCTTGTCATTAAGAGGAAACACTACGGGCGAGAGAATTGAAAAATAGGTATTTGTAAAATCTATTGCTGTCACGCAGTGCCAAACGCCTTCACTGCAGAGTGTGATGGAGACAACTGCTTCTTGGACCGAAAATACCTACTAAAAACACACCAAATCAACGTTTCGTAGTCCCCCGATTACTTTTTCAAAACTAGACTGATTTAAATACTTTTTTCATTAAAAATTAAAGAAAGGCTTTTGCCGTGTTTCTATGTTAGCCTTTTTTTCTAAAATTTAGCCAAATTTGTTTTCTGGATTTTTGAACACAGCGGAAAACCTGGCGAATTTTTTCGATTTTTGAGGGCTCATATCTTTTTTATTAATTAATTTATGAAAAAACAGAAAACATAGAAACATGCTAATAGTGGCCATAAATTTTTGTAATAAAAATTATTGCTCTACTGGCTTTATCCAGGGAGAAAACAGGGGACTACGTTTGTATGGTAAAACGGCCTTTGTGTTTTCTCTTAACCGTCTATTTCTGTAGCATCACAGCAGTGATACTCGTAGCAAGACGAATGATTCGAATAATGTTATTTGAGCGGGAGCAATATAAAGCTAACTGGTTGTTATTTGCACGACTCAATATATAGAAAAAGTTTAAAAGTATCACAGTTGAAAGTGTGACGTAGCACTCATTGTGAGAATTACATGCGCAAGAAAGGCGATATCTTGTGTCATGGCAATAGAGATTTTGATATACGAGACACGTTATTTAAAATTTGTTATACAGGGTGAAATTTTAACCACTTTCCAAATTTTAATATATCAATCTACGAGACAAAAAACAAAGGACGTATTTTTTCTTTTGGTATAGCTCAGTACAAAAATGTCGAGATAAAGCACTTAGAAAATGTCCGCCAAAAATCTAAAATTTCTGATACGGCCGCCTAGCAACACTTTTTTTACACAATGCACATCACATTCATTCATTACGATACTAATCATAAGTTTTGATTTTCTCTTTATACCTAAACAGGCCTAAACTGTAAAAATTTAAAACTATATTGCAAAAAATATTTCCGAGTAAAAACTTGATTTACATTTTTTACTTCATAAATGGGCTCTAAATACGATACTGAACGCCTACAAAAATTTGGAAAGTGGTTAAAATTTCATCCTGTATATTGTAATGGTAGCAACTATAGGTAAGTCTGTGATGTATATTTTATAGGTTGTATTCCAAATTGGTGAGCTTGGATGGTCATACGATGGTGCTATTACGGTAAAGTAGAGAAAATATGTACTTTATTTGATATTTTAGCAACTTAATTGCACTTATAATATCAGTATATAAACTTGAAAAATGTTGTCTCAGGCGGGACTCGAACCCGCGTCTCCTCGCATGCCGGGCGGGCCCGCCTGGCATCAATTTTATATACTGATAGAGAAAATATGGTTTGGTGACGTCATTTAATATATAAATATTATATTTTATTGCATCCGTAATGTTCAAATTAAGATGTTAAATACAGCTTAAAGCTAGAAGATAATTCTGAACTAAGCTCAGACAGCTTGTCAACAAGATAGAGGTCACTGGAAAAGTACACACAACGGCAGGTCAACCTACCCAAAAAGTTAAAGGTCGTTGAATTGAGTTTCAACTTTAAGTCTAACAGGTAGAGATCAATATCAATTGAGAAAATTTGACGTTTTGTGGTAGGTTGACGTGCTGTTTTTTAGATTTTTTTAGATTTATTATTTAGATGCATAAAACACGGTACATGATATAGATATTATAGAAATTAAAGAACATTCATTACTCTTTTAAGTCATAAAACTCCTTTACACTGTAGAAATTGTGCGTGCTAAGCCATTTAAATAATTTATTCTTAAATTTTTCCATTGTCAGCATTTTAATGTCATTCGGTATTTTATTAAATATGTTGATAGTCATAATCAAGCAACTTTTGCCGTATTTGGCCAGTCTGGGAGCACCTTCCAATACAGTCTATTTGGGTTTCGTGTATTACGTGGATAAATGTCACAAGCCTTCTTAAACAGATTTGGGTGTCTACGTACAAATAGGCATACTTCGTAAATATACAGAGTATGTTGTCTATACATACAACAATCAGTGGAGTAGTTTTGCTCAGCAGTGAAAAAGCAAGAATAGAAGAAAATATTTGACGACCATTTGGATCAGCGGTAGTTAACGCTGCTTCTGACCCATGGGTCGCGGGTTCGATCCCCGCACAGTACAAATATTTGTGTGCATGAACATGTCTGTTTGTACTGGTCTGGGTGTTTTCTATGTATTATAAGTATGTATTTACAAAAAAAAAAAGTATATAATTAAGTTTATCGGTTATCTAGTACCCCATACAACAGGGTACTTAATAGTAGCTTAATTTGGGACTAGATGGCTTTGTGTGGCCCAGTGAGGCATGTCTTAAAAAAAAATATTTATCTTATCTAAAATATTTATATACGATTTGCTTATGGCACAAACTAGATCGTTATGCTTAATACATTAACTTTTCTCACGAGATGTTCTGTAAAAGTAAAGTGACGGCCTCGAATCATCCCACTGCGGAGCAAAAGTCTCCATAAATGAATTCAAGGTACCATAGCAAAGATGGGGACAGGCATCATCACCATTCTTGCAGATCGCATGTTGGTGATCACCAACCCGAGCAATGTTCGAAAATACGACTCTCGTTGCACGACCCGGGGATCGAGCCTAGGACCCCGAGATATTGACCCGGTATTTAAAGCACCAATGAAAAGTTTTGTATTCAATTTTTTTTAATTATAATTTGCCACCTAGTTTTTTCTGCGATTTTTTCTTACTCACACTAAACTTGTTGATTGTTAACTACTGTGAATATATTATACTACTAGCTGTTGCCCGCGACTTTGTAATGATTGAAATAATAATTACTTCAATTGAATAAGACGTGGTCCTAGTATTTCGGTGTCATGTAACTCGATGATATTGTAACTTAACGCAAGTCCAATATCAATAATAATTTTGGTTGTCACGATATCGTCGCTCTCCTGCCATTTCATTCGTCATTCCAAAACTTTTCAAATGTCATAGAAGTGTTAGTTAAAATATCTTGGTCATACTTATTTAACAAATGATATCTACGACAATCGAATTCCGACTTCAGAGAAAGCGGTCGTAAGTTATGTGATTCATAAACAGTTAAATTTGTAACAACATGAGTGCGAAAAGTAAAAGGTTTACAACCGAGAAAGCGCCGAGATCAAAACGGTGTAAGACCATGACCCGTATTACTAATCGCAGTCATGAACGTGGTATTAATTAGTCAACTAAATCGATCGCTGTTTGGACAGAGTGACAGAAAGTACTTGTAAGCGAATAATTAAACGGTAGTGTCGTAGACAGACGATCTAAATTCGGAAGACTGGATGCAGAGTCCTGCAGAACGCCGACGCGACGCTTAGAACGCCCATACAGAGTTCACGCAACTGAATTAATTGTTTTACTTATTTGTGATTTTGTCCTTGCCTTTTTAATTTGCTAGGATTTGAGGTGAGCACATACTCGTTTTACGCTTGAAATCTTAATATGTGTATTCTTTCTCGAAATTGTATATGTTTAAAGTATGTGCCATTTAAATTTTGATAAATTTCTTATTTATCTTTAATTTAAAAAACTTGCATGTAAAAAAAATAACTGACTTAAAAAATACACAAGTACCTATCCATAGAGTAGATATGATTTCTAGTTCCATTGTTGGTTTTAACAATTATAGGTACTAAATAAGTTTAATTACTTACTTCATAATATGACTGAGTAATGCACTATTCATAAAGTATAAATCAACAAGTAGACCGACTAAAGGTACAACCGACCCGTATCAAGGAAAAAAAAATGGAGAAGAAAAACGTAACGAAAACAGAACAATTAAAAGAAATAACGCGGTATTTTTAATGAGGATAACTACAACTAGAATGACTTGCATAAAGATTTAAGTGCAATTTAAGAGCTGAGTAACATTGTGTGATACGGGTCATATCTATGTCTTGTTTGTACCTACAGCGGCCGTATGATGAATGAATGGATATAAATAGCATAGCTGTAAATTGAATGGGAGAAATAATTAAGCTGACTGTTGTGGCGTTTAGACGTTAAGAGGTATATAATATATATAATATAATACAGCCCTACTAGCTTATATTAGATAATTGACCCAAATTGAGTTTGGATTTTTTACAAGTTTAGTAGGCTAAAACATAGTGTAGTATCACCCTACGTAAATAAAACATAACCAAGCCAGTGGACCTTGGAAACGTCTCGAATAAATCAATTTTCCTTATTTTTTGTTTCAACATAAGAGTTTTTAATTTTACACAAAGATTTAATTGTGGTAGTATATGTTACTGTACACATACTTATGTACGGTATAACCAAATCATATATAACCTCATTATATTCTTAATAAACGATAGTCTTAATACAGCAATCGTTCGTTTCACTTGATTCCTGAGTTAATCCCTATAGGAGAACTAGCTTAAATCTTCAAAAAATCCTGGTTTTGGAAAGGCCTGTTCCAGTGATATAGGTTGGTGATGATGCTGAAGACTTTGAAATGTGCTTGCTTAATGTGTAAGTGTTTTGTTTTTCTGCTAAAAAAAAGAGTAACGGCCTATTACAAACAACCCTCTGCAGGGCAAAGGCCTCCATTATTATATAATTATATGTATATAAATAAATAAATTATAAATATAAATATTTAAGACATGATTCACTGGGCCACACAGAGCCATCTAGTCCCAAATTAAGCTACTATTAAGTACCCTGTCGTATGGGGGTACTAGACAACCGATAAACTTACTTATATACTTTTTTTTTGTAAATACATACTTATAATACATAGAAAACACCCAGACCAGTACAAGCAGACATGTTCATGCACACAAATATTTGTACTGTGCGGAGATCGAACCCGCGACCCATGGCTCAGAAGCAGCGTTTACTACCGCTGATCCAAATCGTCGTCTAAATATATAATCACCACGCTTGCCAAATGCTGGTTGGTGATCACAAACCCGAGCAATGTTCGAAAATTTGCTAAGTACTGTTCGTTGCTCGACCCTGGACACCTAGAACTTGGCCTGGTATTCAAACCACTAGACCAACGGGGCGTTACTTCTCAATCATGCAAACATTTCGTGTTACATAACTGCAAGGGAAATTGACGTGATCGGCATCTAATATGGTTACGATTTGGAATAAACCACCGCGTTTACCGAGTATGTGCAACATTGCGACATTCGGCTTAACGGCATTCTTTAAGTAGGTACCTACTGTTCGATTATGTTTGTGTTTTCGAAGATTTGATTGGCCGACCAATATTTGGAAAGGTTGAATTAGGATATAAAATATGTACTTATTCGTTGGTAATAAAAAAGCGGCTAAGAGCGAATCAAACGGTAACATGAAGGGTTCCGTGTCATTGTACAAGATGTAAACCTAATATAAAATATAGTTTTACGGAGCTAATAAAAGTAACAGCCTATAATCATTTCACTACAGGGAAAAGGCCTCCATCATTGAATTCAAGTTTTACGGATTTTAGAGCCACTTTTCGGGGTTTTATATAATACCTATTTGGATTTTTATCGACGACGTTTCAAACATTTTACAGCGTTTATTGTTGCTTTGGTTTACCTGTTTATCTTCCATTTCAATGTACTATTGCGTAAATTCAAGAAACCGATTTGTCAATCCTTTGTATTTTTAATTTATTTATTTTGATTTGAAAACTCAATTTCTTGAATAAAATTCCGACGGCCTTAGGTGAAATTCGAACCCACTACCTTCCAGTTTACCGGGCGAATGCGTTAACCATAAAACAATGTTTTTGTCTACAATGTGTATTTTGATTTAAGTATTTGAATAAGATATAACAGCGACTGTTGCAGTCAAGCCAACAGCTGGAAAAACCAAGATTTCTGTAAATTATCAGAAAATTTCTGTTTTATTGGGTATTTAAAAACGGAAACCTGGTATACAACGTGTCTCCTCCTCCTCAAAGTAAGTATGTCCTCTCTCAAGGTATCTAGCTCTGTAGGTATCTACTCCTATCAAAATCGGTTTAGTGGTCTGGTTTGTTATTGAACTCTTCCAAAACGGTTGGACCGTTTTTTTAAATCAATGTAGGTATGTTTGGTTAGTCTGAGAATTAGGTCACGTATACGTACGCAGTTGCGGACAACAGTAATATTAAACAAAGTCTTACTAAGAAACATTCTCCGTGGAAATTTAATCTGTCCTCCTTTTTATGGCGGAAGGACCGCGGGTCCCATTGACACCCTTTAAGTGCGGAAGGCAGAGGCAACGCCAGTTGAATGCCAAGGTACAAAAAACATATTATAACTGTATCGTGTGGCTATGTGACAATATGTGCCGTGCAAAGTATTTAGGGCGTTAAGAACTTATTTTTTATAAAACATCTAATTCAGAAAATAAGCTAAAACTGTAAATATTCATTAAGATAGCAGCACTATTGACATTTAAGAAAAAAAACAGCTTGCACTATTATAGTTTTTTCTCATTTGATTGTAAATAAACGGTTTAAAAAACTTCCCAAAAACCACAACTTTTAAGTTTAGTTTTAGTAGTTAATTTCCAACAGTTTTTAAAGTTCGATATTCAGAAAGAGGACAAGATATTTCCTAAAATCATACAACAATTACCACTCTGATTACGTAGATGTGCATATCCCCAAACGACGGCTATTCTGGTAAAATTCGAGGCGCTTTCTCGCGACATTCGTATCGAAATAATTTCATGAGCCACTTCTGAAATGGCCTCGTAATCAGATCATCAGTATCAGTTTCCGTATACGTAACGAACGAGTCTCAATTATTCTGATAACAATAAATCTGAGCTCATTTTTAGCCGGGCTATCTGCGTTTAAACATGATAACTTGAATAATTAATTGTTTGGTTTAATGACGATTTAACACAGACGAGTAAACCTATCGATAATTAAGTAGACTTTTTATTTTAATCCTGACATAATAGTTTTTTGTGTCTCACGATGAATTTGCACAAATCACCGGGAAGATATATATTTTTAAAGGTGATCATCTATAATAACAAGTGTGTATCCTCCCAATCGCCTTTGTGTAGGTCACTTAAAAACTTTAGTACCTATTATCTTATATGTGCTTAAAAATAAACCCATTAGCAATATGATACAATTGTAATATTATTTGGGTAAACATTAATAGTGTAGGCAGGTACTATTAATGTCTATGTCTACTGAATGACATTGGGGTGGTGGGATCCTCCAAGGGGTCCACCCTGGGCAACAGCATCTTTGGTTTTCTAACCAATGGTGACGGCTAACAGATCCCTATGCGGTGGTAGGCTTCGTAAGAGGCCGCCTGGATGCTACCACCCTCCTGCCGGAGTCCAGCGCCAACCGAGAACCAGTTCCTCTGGTCAAGCTCGCTCCATCTTAGGCATCTTCTTAACCGTATAGTTATGTAAAAACAAAAAAAAATGTGACTAAATAATGTGCTTGAATGTCATACGTCAATTGATGATTTTCACATTTTAGTGAAATTGATTTAGCACAATAGCACAATAGTTGATATAGCATTTTTTTACATGTACTCATAATAGGTCTGCGAGTAATCTTTACACCGTCAAACTACAATAAATGATGAGTAGAAAAAACCAGCGAGCTACAGAATTGGCGTTGCACTGCAAAATCCTAGATAAAGTGTTAAACTGCGAAAAATTATGCTTGTCTAGAGTCAAAAGCCAACGATGACAAATGACTTCAAAGGTAGAAATAACAAAAAACAACCGATTACAAGCGAGATGCGCGAGCAACACGTTGTACTGTGTACACTGTACGTGGCGTCACGTGCACAGGCGCACTACACCGAATACATTTTTACAGTCACGACACGACGGCATTCGTGTCAACAATTAATATGTCATGTTATACCCGTACCCATAGATTTAATATATTAAATCTATGCCCGTACCTACCCGACGATATTCGTCAATGTTAAGCTTGAAAGCATGCTAACCCCCGTATTTATAAACAAGTAAAAGTAATTACTTGACTACAAGTAATTACTTGAGAGACAATTTGTATGCCTTAATCAAGAAATTACTAGAAGTTATAACTACCAAAAGTTAGCATTTTCAGCCAAATAATATAACTATTAATGGAGACCAATTTCTTTCACTTAAGCACTAGGTATGAACACTTTAAGTTATGACTTTCTTAAGCAATAATTAATTACTTCTTTATAAATACGGGGGCTAGAGACATAGTCTTAGGCCGCTAAGTCGAAAGGGGAGCGTTCTAGTTCTAGGGAATATAAATCTCGTGGCCGAGAGAGAAAACACATTTTATTAAAAACAGTCTACATAAGATATTTGGGAAGTGCGTGTAAAATTTCCTAATAATATTTATACAGTTTTATGTTCAGACAAGAAGTAAAATACGATCTAAATAGCGACCGTATTCTTGTAAATCCTTCAAAAACGACTTCGATCTGTTTAGTTGTTAGTAGTTAAAATAATATTGTAAGTAGGTAAATAGGTTTAAAAATAAAACATTGTTCTTGTGTTATTTTGTACTTTTTAGTGAGTTTTTTTTAAGTCGGTTCAATTTTTTATTTATTTATCATCAGCCTCCAAGGATAGAGTCAGAGCTGTTTGTATTTAACCTTTCTTAGCAATTTTCTTAGCTTTTAGCTTGGCCATACGAAGAGATAAGTAGTAAGAAGCTTTGGTTCCGCTGCGGATCTTGTCTCAGCGCGGCGTTACGCCCAGTTACCCATTCTCCAAACGATCACTTGCTAGGTAGTATTTAAGGTAGCTAAACCAAGGAAGTGTTATCGTTTTGGTAACACCATTACGAATACTTATATTTTAACGTTTTGTGACAGATGACATTATTTCCTGAAGTTTCAGAATATCTTCCTGGGCGCTGGTGATAGATGAGTTTCGGAAAACTATAAGATGATTATGTGATGCGTCACAATCAAACAAAGAAGGTAAGATGTTAAGTGGTTGTTGTAAGTGCTGGTAAAAAAAAAAAAGTAAAGTAAAGTAACAGCCTATAATCATCCCACTGCAGGGAAAAGGCCTCCATCATTGAATTCAAGTTACCACAGCAATGATGGGTACTGGCTTAATCACCTCGCTTGCCAAATGCGGGTTGGTGATCACAAACCCGAGCAACGTTCGAAAATTCGAAACTTTTTTTGTTGCCCGACCCGGGAATCGAACCTGGGACCCCGAGATCATGGCCCGGTATTTAAACCACTAGACCAACGGGGCGTTAAGATTGTAAAAATGGTTAGACTGTAGAAGGAAAAGTATGATCATTATTATAGGTTATTTGATACTAAATAAAACCGGCCAAGTGCGAGTAGGATTCGCGCACGAAGGGTTCCGCACCAAAAAGGCCAAAAAAACGGGTTTGTTGTATGGGAGCCCTTCTTAAATATTTATTTTATTATGTTTGTAGTATTTTTTGTTATTGCGGTAACAGAAATACATAATTTGTGAAAATTTCAACTGTCTAGCTATCGTGGCTCTTGAGATACAGCCTGGTGACAGAGCGAAGGACAGACAGACAGCCGGACAGACAGCAAAGTCTTAGTAATAGGGTCCGTATTTACCCTTTGGGTACGGAACCCTAAAAAGCTACTGTAATCGATTTTGTATCTATCATTATCTTTAATAGATGTTTTTACAGCATTTTTAAACCGTTTAGTACCAGTTGGTATAAGAACGTATACAATATACATATTTGATATTAGTTATAATACAAATAAACTACACTGTTGTCTCAGCTGGGACATTTAAGAAATTCTTGTGAGTCAGTCGAACGAAGAGCCAGACGCCTCGTTTGTCATTCTTACAAATATTTATTTGTTAATAATTAGTAACTATTCTTAAAATATCCTTGGCTTCTGGCTCTCAGTGATTCGTTACCGAGTGTCTGTAGTCCATTGTATGGTAATATAGTTTTACAAGGATAATATTGTTATTTTTAGTTATGAAATCGTAAACAAAATGCTTGAAGTGCTAATTAAATCTACATAATAAACGACCACTTTGAGAGAATATCTTCTACATTGTTGCAGAATTAAAGTCATTACATGAAATGTCACTGCTCCTTGTAGAGAGCCATAGAGTAGCTAGAGTGTATTGTGCCATAATCGCCATGGCACGCTTGGTCGGCGATCGTATTTTGGCTAATGGTGGAGAAAAAACGCAGTTTGGGAGTCGTCCTTTAGTGGCTTCTTACGACATACATAGGATGAGAAGGGGTGGTGTTATTCCATTCCAGCACACTGTCCTCTGAACAAGTCACTACCTTTTTGTTAGCCAGGGTTAGCTACAAATATTTTGGTACAAGAAGTGATCAATTTATAACTTCAATCGCTCAAAAATAAACATATTAGTTTTAGAAAGTTTCAACATCATCATAATCAGAGCCAAATAGACATAGGTTTCCCACAACGATAGGCTCCGCGGCACCCACATCCTGCGGTTTTCCGCGACTTTACTTTTACTGTCCATACAAACGTAGTCCCCTGTTTCCTCCCTGGATATAACCAGTAGAGCAATCATTTTTATCACAAAAATCAATAGCCACTATTAACATGTTTCTATGTTTTCTGTTTTTTCATAAATTAATTAATAAAAAAGATATCAGCCCTCAAAAATCGAAAAGAATCGCCAGATTTCCGCTGTGTTCAAACATCCAGAAAACAAATTTGGCTAAATTTTAGAAAAAAAGGAAAACAAACGAACACGGCAGAAGCCTTTCTTTTATTTTTAATGAAAAAAGTATTTAAATCGGTCTAGTTTTGGAAAAGTAACCGGGGGACTACGAAACGTTGATTTGGTGTGCTTTTAGTAGGTATTTTCGGTCCAAGAAGCAGTTGTCTTTATCACACTCTGCGGTGCAGGCGTTTGGCACTGCGCGACAGCAATAGATTTTACAAATACCTATTTTTAATTCTCTCGCCCGTAGTGTTTCCTCTTAACTACTTACTTAGATTGTCGGTGTCCGTCCACTGCCCACTCCCAGATCGTAGACCGGTGCGTTGTCGCCATCCAGGACCCTTCCGCCCCAACGGCCATAGGTTTTTCTCACTATGTGCCCGGCCCAATCCCAATGGCACTATATGTATAAATCCGCAGTTCTTCGATGTCAGACAGAAAGTTTAATAAAACAAAATAATAGTAGTTTTAATTTTCTCATTATTAAGCGAGTTGTTTGTGTCTAATAATTGTTCGCTTGGTAAGTAGGTGATATTTTAATTGCAAAGCCCACATTATCTCACGCTGGTTCACACAGACCACAATCGGTTAGTATTTACGTAAAACATGGGCAGCTCAAATTCCGTGGGAATATTTTGTAAAAAAATTGTCAATAAAATCTCGTTTTCATAAATAATATACAGACTAAACTAATTTCACGGTTTAATTTATGTTGCAAAGAGTATTTTTAAATAGTTGTATTTCAAAATGTCTTTACTGTTGGTACGATATTTAAGAGGAAACACAAGGGCCGTTTTTCCATACAAACGTACTTCCCTGTTTCCTTCCTGGATAAAGCCAGTAGAGCAATAATTTTTATTACAAAAATCTATGGCACTATTAGCATGTTTCTATGTTTCCTGATTTTTTATAAATTAGTTAAAAAAAAAGATATGAGCCCTCAAAAATCTAAAAAATTCGCCAGTTTCTCCGCTGTGTTCAAACACCCAGAAAACAAATTTGGCTAAATTTTAGAAAAAAAAGGAAAACATACGAACACGGCCAAAGCCTTTCTTTAATTTTGAATGAAAAAAGTAAATTAAATCGGTCTAGTTTTGAAAAAGGAATCGGGGGACTACGAAACGTTGATTTTGTGTGGTTTTAGTAGGTATTTTCGGTCCAAAATGCAGTTGTCTCTATCGCGCTCTGCGGTGGAGGCATTCGGGACTGCGCGACAGCAATAGAATAGTAGAAATACACCTGCTCCTAAAATGTAACGTAAGTACCTATTACTATTTCAGTATGATTCGGTCATACATTCTACTAGACTGCAAGAAACTAAAATACGGTTACGTGCTTCTACAGGCATTTTTTTTACATTCCACACTAACATTCTATTACCAGTAAACCTCTTAGCTATTCCACCTATCTATTAATGTGACAAATTTCATCCAGATCCGTTCAGTCTTTCTACCTTGACTTGATGGAGTGAATGCTAATATTACGAAAGAGTCTATCCTCTCTTTTCTAGGTAAAAATTGTATGATAACTTGGTTAAGTAGATAAGTTATATTGGACTAGTTTTAGGATTTATTTATATTTAGATTTTAATGTAGATTACATTACGAGTACATAAGAAAATTTCGGGTATATATCGGGATGCCTAATTATTTGTACTCCTAATTGTCATTGGTGCACAAACGATTAGCCTAAAATTTTTTCGCACATTTTTACTATTCCTATACATGTTTAGCCCATTTTTACTACGCTTAACTTTATATCGCCGTATTATAACTTCGCCGAATATATCAAAACACCTACCCTTTTGCAGTTCCAAATTTTTATTCGCAGAAAGTTAAAAACTTTATCAGCATGCATGCATGCTTGCAAAGAAGTAAGCATGCATGCAAGCAAGCAAGCATGAATGCATGCAAACAAGCATGCATGCATGCAAAGAAGTAAGCATGCATGCAAGCAAGCAAGCAAGCATGTATGCAAACAAGCAATCATGCATGCAAACAAGCAATCATGCATGCAATCAAGCAGACATGCATGCAAACAAGCAATCATGCATGCATTCAAACAATCAGACTTCCGTGACGGCTTCGGCGCTGCGGGGCTCCGGCGGTAGGTACCACGCGTGCTTATCGTCGCAGATGGCTTACGCTCACCACCGCAGCTTCGGCTTTCTGGCGCCAGCCTCAGCCGCGGCGCCTCGCTTACAGCCTCCTGCTCCTCAGCCCGCGGGCCGCCTCGCCCCTCCGCGCCTACGCGCTTTTGAATTACACTCTAGGGGCCCTACCCCTAGACAAGACTGCTTGTGGTCGGTTTGTGAGCGATTCGTTTCTTAAACTTTTCTGTTTAAAAAAAATGAGCGTAATGTCAAAAAAAGATGCCAATACATTTTAGTGCTTTCGATATTAGACATACTGAAATTAGGGTTTTCAATTTTTAGACCAATCTATAATAGTGCGAAAACAACTGTTAGACTAGACAATAATTATACGTTATAAGTTTAGGCCAATACGGTTCGGCCAAATGAAATTAGGACTTTAAATTTTAGGCGAACCGAAGGGCACCCGAAAATTCCCCTTAATCCTGCAACTTCTATTACTAATGGAATTGAGTAGATATAGTCAATTATTAGGTATTTGACTAGAAATACCAAACCATTGTACATTGTATTGTCAACAAAAAAAACATTAGAAACTGTTGCTGTATCCACAATACGTACGCCAGAGCACGTGGTCGTCACTACAAGTACAATGCAAAAAGTAGGTAATGCCATACGAGTGACAGTGACAGTGAAAAGCGATAGTGCGCGTGCGCACGAGTGCAGGAACCGACTGTAATTGGTATGCAAAACGCGTGTCAGGAAGCGCCTCGCTTATACTTGGCCGGGGATAATTGCTCTTTGTTGTACACCCGATGAGGCAACCAAGCCCCATGGCTGTAGCTCGGAATAGGGTATAACCAGGAAGCAAGTGTAGTACTTACCATGTTCTTACATACATGGCATAGATTGAAGTCAAAAGCCATTTTTTAAAATAACCGCGTAGGTCGACGACTGAAGGTCAGAACTTATTGAACTCTTAGAGTAGGTAATGTGGGGAGTACGCTGAAACTCATGGCTTGATGACTTATGATCTTTAAAACCGACTGAATTAAATGGTGTTAAGATACATTTAGTAAATAAATTTAAACATCTTAGACACTTAGTAACTGATCTTAAAGACAGTGTAGACATCAAGATGAAACGTTGGGCGATGGTGGTCAGCATGTAACATGTAACACCATGATGGTGTGCAGGGTGACAGTGTACTGTGTAATCATGCAGTGAAGAACTTTCTCTCTTCAAATCTTAATGTGAAGTATACAGTACCTGTAGCATGTGAGATAGCTTTACGACTACCTTCAATCCTAAACCTTCACATATCCAATAAAAGTACGTTTTCAAAAAGTTGCTGACGTGTATGGATTATGAGCACTTGAGCACTGCCAAGAGAAGACGGGCAGCATTTTTTTGTTTTTTTTTAATAAATAAAGGGCTTGCTCTTGACAACATACTTAACTATCCGGTAAAGAAGAATCCTAAGATGGAGCGAGCTTACCCAGAGGCACTGGTTCTCCCAAACACCAGCGGAACACAGAAAAACTGTTTGGCGCTGGACTCCGGCAACAGGGTGGTAGCATTCAGACGGCCTCTTACGAAGCCTGCCACCGCAGAGAGATCTGTTAGCCGTCATCATTGGTTAGAAAACCAAAGATGCCGTTGCCCAGGGTGGACCACTAGAAGGTAGATCCCACCACCACAAATGCATGCAGCAAGTGTCTTGACTCCGCCAAACGAGGCGACTTTATCAAAATCCTCTTGTTGGGGGGTCTATGTCTAGTAGTGAACTTATAAAGACATATAATTCATTTTATTGCAATAAATATTAACATTACAGATAGAGAAAGTTATTTTATCATTTATCGTTGGACTGAGTAGTTCAGTGGCTTGTGTGAAAAATAACAAGTAATAGAGCTCTTTCACGGTGTCTTAATAGAGATGTAACAAAATAAACGCGTAGTATTGAACAAATAGGTACCTTCGTAGGAAAATACCCACATGGAGCAATAATGTAATTCGAAACCAATTGTTGTATTACTTTAGTGGGCTCTTATCAATTTTGTTCGGTGATGATCTGTTGATTGGAGCGGCCAATTTAAGTAGTCAAAAATTAATAACGACTGAATAACCAGAGCTGTGGGTAAACCGAATCTGCTTCGGTTAAGTCATTTCACACGAAATTATGATAAGTTGTCATGTTCCAGAAAATTGTATTTAGAATTTTATATATTAAAATCAGTCCCATTGTTGTTATTTTCATATGAACTTAGGTGTTCGATTTTGCCATAATTGCCATGGTTAGCAATCGCAGTTTGGCCAATAGAATGGGGAAGGCGCTGTTTCCCGTCTTCTTTTGGCAGTACTTGGCAAACTTATCTTAATTTTTATTTAATTAAATCAAGCAACAAAGGCCCATACCAAAACACGCTATACTTAACTATATGTAACAAACAAGTCATGCAAGTGAGATGAAGCGTCCCGAAGCCACATTGCGCGCGCGCGTGCATCCGCGCCGCCAGTGATTACACTGTCTAATGCACACTACGGAGATTCACTTTTGCGATAATTACTTATGTCTGGTTCACTTACGAATGCGATTAGATACTCAGGCTGTTTATCTTACTGTATATATCTACGGTTGGATCGGTACAGCGGTGAGGAGCAATGAGGAATGTTACTGAGTTCGAAACTGGACACAGAGTTTACGATTATTTTTCAATCTATGCAGAGAAGGTTAAGATAAAGATATACTATGGCAGTACAACGCCCATGTGTACAAAAAATGTAAGACCATTTGATCTTGTATAACTTTGTCAATTTTGGTCTAAAACACTTCTATTTCTACGTTAACCCGTCCGAGGAATCGAACCCGGGACATCGGAAAAATCAGTTTTATTTCTGCAAATAGGCCCCAGGAGGCGCTTTTACACGTCCTGATATTTAAATCCACTACTGCTTCGGGACAAGTCTGGGCTATTGCCGATAAGAAGCTCTTTTTAAATATTTTTTTACAAAACGTTTAAGCAAGTACGAGCTGGGACAATTTAATGTAATACATTTCTTCATTTGAATAATCAATAACACTGTAATAGCCTTTTTTCATTAAAATTACTTTGACATACGATTTAAGTTTATGTACAGGGAGTTCAGCAATACCCTGTGGTAATTTGTTGAAAATACGAATACAATTTCCTATGAACGATTTTCCTACGTTTCGTAGTCTGACTCTGAAGCCTGGAACGGCGAGTTTATCTTTATTTCTGGTATTGAAATTGTGTACGTTACTTTTCTTTAGAAATAAATGTATGTTCTTACGAACGTAAATACTTAATATTCTCGAGAATGTATTAAGAAGACACTGTGAGTATATTAATCCCTTTAAAGAGCTCTTTTAGCGAGTCACGGGGTCAAAGGCCGTAAAGAGCCCGTACAGCACGTTTTTGGAATATAAAAATTGACTCAATATCTGCCGCTGAGCCCCACAACAGAATTCCGTATGACATTATGCTATGAAAGTACCTAGCTAAAATATACTAATCTTGCCGTCCCAACATCAGTCAATTGCCTTATCTTTCTCACAGCATAAGCAGCAGAACTAAGTCTTCCAAACAGCCCCCTAATATGAGCACCCTATTGCAAATGAGAGTCTACAGTTATACCTAAAAAGGTAGTAGAATCTGCAGAGTTTAGTGGTTCATCTTTAACAATTATATGAGTGGCAGCGGAGCAGGCGACACCTTGTAAACCGATATGTACGCCACTCCGCCTACGACCGACCTCCAGCTCCGTGGTTTAAAAAACCATTGGCCAAACTGCGATCGCCAATGATGAATCTGATTACACCTTTAGTTTTATTTTAACAAGGGCATAATAATAAAAACTACATTTGCATCTATCTACTTAATACTAGCTCTTCGACTGCCTGCGTGAACTACAAGTTAGGTATGTAGGTATTGCGCGTTACCGCCGGTATCCCCACTGCTGTGCCTAACAGTGGGATACAAAAAGCTAATGTCTCTTTTAGGGTTCCGTACCCTCGAAAGGAAAAAACGGAACCCTTATAGGATCACTTTGTTGTCCGTCCGTCCGTCTATCTGTCAAGACCCTTTATACACAGGTACAGGTTTGTACGGAACCCTCGGTACCACAAGTCCGACTCGCACTTGGCCGGTTTTTAGGGTCTTATCTATCTCTGTACCGTAGATTCTGCGCCCCGAATGAGACAAAAGATATATTATATTATACTGATATTATAATTGTACCTAATTAAGTTGCTAAAATTTCATTAAGAACATGGATTATTTTGGTTCCCATTTTTGGGCACAGTTTCCGACCGCGCGATATACTATACATAGTTTTTACAGTTTATACTTACCTATATTATATTGGTACATTAAGATAGATCATTCCACCATGTTTATGCATAGGAGTGATAGTATGCCCAACTAAAAATAATGTCCTAGTTACAGTACTTACTGCAAATAAAAGAGCAGATGAACAATATAATAGGGGTTAAAGTATGAAATTGCCGATTATTTTTCCACTTTTTATTTGGTTTATAGCTCTTAAGTATATTCATATTGCGTAATTATTTTTGTATTGTATCAAAAACTAAATAAAGTAACCTTTGACTATAAAAAATAGCAATACTAGTGCCTATTACTTCAAAGGAAGTCGTTGAAAAGACCCCTTACAATGTGTCAGCTGACCTTCTTGATTCAATTAAGTATATTTGTATTATATACCTACTTTGATTTTCAGAAATTTAAATACTATAATGCGTAGCTTTATAACCATCTAACTTTCACCTTTAATTGCATCGAAAACAAGTCAGGCGTTTTTAAAAAAACTAAAAAATTGTTAGTATGGAAAAATTACTTTTCTCGATTTCGTCCATACAAAACGGCAATTTCATACTTTAACCCCTAATACACATGCTTTTCCTGTTAAAATAAGTATAGCAACAACTTATTCGTGCAGCTATTTGCGGCTATAAATTTCGTAGGACGTATTATTTAATTTTATATTAACACCACCTTATTCATATTAAGTTATACTAAAATAGCACATATTACTATTGGCGTAAATTTTATCACCATTGAAGGCCAAAATTAAGGACTTGAACTTGGATTTGTGGAATTTGTGTCCGCCCCGAGTAGCAGAATAAAAAACTTGAGAGGTGTCAAGGGAAACCTGGATAGAACGAAGTTCATTTTTAGTGAAGGAATTGTAATACATATATTTTTTTAATTCTCTCTCTCTCTCTTCCTCTTCCTCTCCCATTTACAACTATACATACACGGCTTACAACTATGGCAAAAAGTGTCGTTCAAAAAGTGTCGTTACAATTTTTTCTGTCTAGCCCCCTTTCGCAACGTTCCAATAATTACAACCAAATATCGTCAAACATCCCAAAAATGAGAATATACGAAAAAAATTAATTTGGGCATACATTTTTGCAAGAAGCGTCTCCTCTGAATGACATGAAAAAAACTAGCAAGCAGTTTTTTTAAGCAAGGCGACGTATGCCGGGTGAGCAAGTTTATAGACATAATTGTAGTCAAAATATTAATTAAGTAAAATTACTTTCCCTTAATCTTTTTTTTTTATAAATAATGGGCTTGCTCTTTACTACGTACTTAATGTTTAACTATACGGTCATGAAGAAGCCTAAGATGGAGCGAGCTTACCCAGGGGTATTGGTTCTCCCACACACCAGCGGAACACCGGAAAACTGTTTGGCGCTGGACTCCGGCAGGAGGGTGGTAGCATCCAGGCAGCCTCTTACGAAGCCTACCACCGCAGAGGGATCTGTTAGCCGTCATCATTGGTTAGAAAACCAAAGATGCCGTTGCCCAGGGCGGACCACTAGGAGGTAGATCCCACCCACCACCAGTCTTTAAATTTAAAGAAAAAAAAATCCACTAACCTGTAGCTATACCATGTATCACCATCCACCAACACCCTGGGGTCAATCTCATACCCTGAACGTTCTTCCGTATCTTAATATGAAATCCAGTATCATCCATCACTGAAGCACGGTATATTTTACAATACGCAGAGATATTTTTAAGCAACAAAAGTAAGAAAAAGTTTTGAATTCGACCCGATTATACATTTTTAATTTATTACGTGAACTTTTATCGATATCCATTATCATTTATGAAAATTTCAATTTGAGAAGAGAAGAAACAAAAGACTAGCGAAACATTTAATTCTGTCATTTGCGCGAAGATAAAGTAAAGCCTAAGAAAAAGTTTGTATATCGCGCCCGCCGCCATTTTGACCTTTTTGCAGCCCTGGGTTTTGCACTACAGTTAGGGTTCTTCCCGCACACGGGCCACCACACACGCTTCTTCTTGCTTCAAGCGTCTCGTGGCGGCGTTTGTGGCTGTGGCCCACCGGCCACAAAATCTCGCTTTAGGGTCAAACGGGCCACCGACCGTGCTTGCAGTGCAGCCAAACTTACTTCGTAGATAGGTTTTTAGAAAGAAAGAAAGAAAGAAAGAAAATATATTTATTTGGCACCAACAGATTAGTACTTACTAAATAACTAAGACTAGATAGAAACTAGATTGTTGCTGCATTGATACGTTGCCTTATTGTGCATGGAACTTGACTACACGAGGTCTAATTAATGCATTGTATTAATTATTTAAAGGTACCTTTTCGACATTTCGACTCATGAATCATGATCATAGCATAAAGCCGATTGCACGTAGCCAACAAACGCGCCCAAGATTTAAGTGCATGAATTATCACATATTTAAGAACGTCATATAAATAACTATGTAATACAGCTTTCTATTTTTAGATAGGTAAGAAAAAATAGTATACAGAAATACAGAAGGTCGAAGCAATATTATTTTAGTTGTTAATGAGATCCTGCGTTCTTATTTAGTACACATAGAACAGTGTGTTGCAAAACTTTTTATACTCCGTCCGATTTTTATTAAAATATTTTAAAACTAAAAACTTTCAGTTCCCACTTATCATCATCAACATCTTAGACAAACAACGTCCACAGCTGGACATGTCTGACATAGGCCACTAAAGACCTTCACGCCGATCGCGATCCGTACCTACCGCACCATCCGCATCCATAGGCTTTCCACGACCTTCAACCGATAGCCGGTTCAATATTATTATACCTATTCCATATTAACTTCAAGCTTAAATAATTTTCGCTATAGGTTTAGTAGACATTCAAGACAGCTAACGACAAAAAATAAATAATTAATGACTGAGCCTTGACCTACTATTTAATATTTTATATTTAATTACTTTTCCACTAAAACCAACACGTTACCTTGGCACAGTTAAAAAAAAATCTATAACTTTTCCTACCTTCGTCTGTCATTGAAGTGATCATATTCGATATTCAGAATAAGGACAAACACTGACCCGTAAAAACAATGTTAAATTAAGTTAAAGAAAATTTACTTTTTTTTAAATATAATGCCGAATAACGTAAAATAGTCACCAATTACGAGTCAGTATGCAGGGTGTTCCAAAAGGTAACGTCCAAAACCTTTTTTGGATTCCTTACATCCAGGGCTATCCAAATATACCTATGTTACCCGATTTTTCTTAGTATTCGAGATATATATTTTTTTCTTAAATTTTCAGAATTTTCGGTGTTTTAAAAAATGGTGTCTCCACTTTTTATTATGTTATGTCGGTTTTATTTTGCAGTATGATCCTCGTAAATAATCGTAGCTGATAATTTTACCTAAGTAAGTTTAATTTACGAAGATCATACTGCAAAAAAATCTGACTTAACATAATAAAAAGTGGAGAAACTATTTTTTAAAATTGATTACACCGAAAAATCAGAAATTTTAAGAAAAAAATTATATCTCGAAAACTAAGCAAAAACGAGTAACATAATATATAGGGTATATTTGGATAGCCCTGGATGTAAGGAATCTAAAAAAAATATTGGACGTCACCTTTTGGACCATCCTGTATATTATTGATGATTACCCAATCAAAATTAGTGACTATTTTCACGCTTTTCGTCGCTTCAATATTCTGTGATAAATATTTTATTTATAAATTTTTTTTTGGAAGTATGTCAACTTTGTCTACATCGAGCGTTTTTTTTTTTATTTAAATGGGACCAACTGTAATCTATATACTATAACGTAAATAAAAACATCTTAATCGTCCACTTGGTGAAATGTTATTCGAATTGAATGCAGTTTGTTAGCTAAGATCAAAAAATCATCGACACAAAATAATTTATATCAGTACCGCATTCCCGAAAGTTGAACGATGACTCCTGAAAGTTCGTACAAGAGTTATAAATCTTACCATGATTATAAGCAGATGATGGGTGTCATTAGAGGCGATTCAAGGAGTATTGCCAGAAGAAGATGGAGGAGAGTTTTTTCTTCACCAGTGGCCAAATTGCGGTTCTAAATCCTCCTTTTTGGCGTGCGCTGATAATGATGATATCTTAATACGTTGTTTATGCTCAGAAGTCAGAACGGAATTTTTGGGACGCAGTGACAATGCTTATAATATGGTGACATGTCGAAATCAATTGGTTCACTAATAATAAACTGAAAGTAATTTACTAGAGACCTACTTGCAAAATCTGTGGTATTTGTTTGTTTGATTATTAAGAGCAGACATTTCGTAATTATGTGCTATTTCAATTCCGGTGTGAAGTACAAGGTTTTAGAATTTTCTTGGCATAGTTTAGGTAGTTGCTCTCGCCATAGTAGGATACCTTCGTTTGTGCATTGGTGGGGATAACGTTAGCTTGGATTAGTTGATACAATATCAACTAATACTTACTATATGAACTTATTCAAAAAATTATTTATATCGATGTACCAGCAGGTGTTACATTAGTATTGTCTCTACTGGTAAGGAGTGCACGGTCAGGGCGGCAGCATTAAACCTCGAGGTCCCAAGAGTTAGCTTATATCGCTGATAGTGTCCAGTGGAGCGTGTCAGGGCTTAGGCAACGGTGCCGCCGCCGCGACAAAACCGCGCGCGCCGCGTCCCGCGCGCCACACGCCATGCGCCCGTGCCCGCTGCTGCTGCCGCTGCTGCTCGCCCTCGCCGCCGCGCAGCCGCTCCACGCGGACGACACCAGCCTCGTGCGCGATGACGCCACCAACGACACCCTCACCGAAACGGACGACCACGAGCCGGTCGTCCGCAAGAAGAGAACATTCGGAGACCTAGTTTTTCGAGGACTAGCAGATGTATTGGGATACGATGTTGCTAGAAAACCTGCGGCAATTCCTCCGCCGCTGGCGCCGGTGCCGGGGATTGACATCCCACTGCAAGCTGGACCTGCACCTGCGCCTGCTCCGCCTCCGTGTGGAGCACCGAAAGCGGTCGGCCCCCCACCGTGCAGAGCTGTAGCGCCCCCTCCGCCACCACCGCCGCCGCCGCCGCCACCACCGCCTCCGCCCCCGTGCCCGAAACCGAGAGCAGCTCCGCGACCGAGACCTAAACCAAAGCCAGCACCGCCACCACCACCACCACCGCCACCACCTCCACCACCACCGCCACCGCCATGCGCGAAACCTCGTGCTAATCCAACCACTCCATCTCCATGTGCTCCCCCTCCCCCACCTCCCCAAAAAGACAACCTCGAAACCATCCAATCGAACTTCCAACTCTCGTTCAACTTTGCAAGAAGCACCCCCGCCCCTGCCGCGCCCGCCGCTCAAGTGTTGCCCCCGACCCAGTGGGTGGCTCCAGTCGCGATCGCGCCTCGCGCTGCGAAGCTCCCTCAGGATCCTCCTCGAAATCCCCGTGTATTTGTAGATGCGTTTGTCCTTAGGAACGGAGTCCCGCAGAGAGTGAACACGGTTGACGCCAAACAGTTTAACTCCCAGCAGGGGAGTCTTGAGGACGATTACATAGCTGACGACGAGGAAGTCGAGCCTCAGAGGCTAGACTACGATGACGAAGATGACTATGAGGACGCGCAAGAGTCAAGGGATCGTGCTAAGGCAGTCAAAGAATTCGGTACCGCTGTGGATAATTTCTGGGATCAGAACAAACAATCACGAAGAAATCCTCCAGCAGCGGATTATAAGAATGTTCACTTCGGAGATCGTAGTCTAGCAAAACAAAATCGTAGGGTAGGAGGTCCCGAGTCACACCAGAGTTTGCAGCGGGATCGCGCTCGACACCCGAACCGTATTCCTCTCCCGTTACCAGAGGACGACGAAGATGACGCGGAGGCGACCACGACGACGGAGGATCCCCGAAGAAAATTAAAACCCCGAGTTCTGCCTCCTACTGAACATAACCCGGGTCAAATCGACACGGTGACTGTGCGTGTGCCGCCAATTTACAAAGAAAAGCGGCCTAGGAAACTTCACCGTGAGAGACCCGAAAGGCCTGACAGAGACGAGGAACAGAACAATGAAGCCAGTCGCGATTCGCGCGAGCGAGAGTATTACCACGATGGGGATGTGGACAGCGAGGACTCTGCTCTAGGTCCACAAACTGAAAAACCACGCAAACGCCTCCGCAAGCCAAGCCGAAGGGCGCGCTCTGCTGAAGAAAGTGAATACTCGGCGGGGGACTATGATTACTACGGCAAGAAACTACCGATATCAAAAGAAGAGCAATACTTCAGGGGCTTGACGATACCTACTCCGACTAAGGACGCTGATTTAGCGCGTATAGAGCAGGGAGAGGAGAAGAACGGGCATTTTCTTGACGATCACGAGCGTCTTCTCGAGGACCCGGAGAGGATCGGGGATGATGAGAGGACGGATGACGAAGGCCGGACAGATAACTCCGGGCGGGCTCCTGACGACGAAGGCGACCACACCGACGACAAGGAGCGTTTGACGGATGCTCGAGAAGACAACAAGTATCGGGCGGACGAAAGCGAGCGGAGTAATGAGAACGAGCGAGCTGACGAAGTTGAAAGAACTGATAAATTGAGCCCAAACGCCAAGGTGCACGAAACTGGATATCAGAATAACTACGTGCGCGCCACAAACATACAAGTTGACGATCCGAGGCCCCACGTCGCTAAAGTTAAGAAAAAGAACGTAATAATCGGTTAATGAGCCGCTATAGAGCCAGCACCCGCCATAAACAATTATTTATTTATCGACACAAATACTCGTAAAATGTATATGTTATGACATATGGAAATTGCTCAAGGTTTATAGTAGTCCACTGTACATTATTTAGCTCGGCTTCTATAATAACAGAGCAAAGTTGCAGCTGCCTGTGATCTAGTTGTGAACCTTTGTTGAGTTGCATTATTTGTAGTTTTATATTATTTTTGTACAACTATTAGTTTAAGTTAATTGTTCCTACGTTTCTTATTAAACGATTTTGTAAATGATTGATTTCGTTTTGATTGTAGAGATTGATAATAGAGGTGCGTGCAAATCGATTTGGTCGCGTCTGTCGGGTTTATGGGTGAAGGTCCTTCTGAGATTAATAGAAAACACTAGAAACGGCAACCGCGTTTCATGACAGTGCATTGACCCAAATGCTGCAAGCGAGGTGCTTTTCGTCATTGTGAGTGCAACTAGCTAAACTAGACATTGGAGCACAGACAATAATTCGCCACAAGTTGATAAGCATTTATTATTCTGTTAATATGTTTAGGAAACACATTCTCATGATACTATAGTAAAGAAAAGCCTAAATTATCCCACTGTAACGTAAAGGCCAATTATTGAATTCAAGTTACCACATCAATGATGGAGACAGGCATAATCAACATTCTGATATTGAATATACATAGGTTTAATTTAAATAATTGAAACAAACTCGAGCAATGTGCAAAAATTCAAATCCTATGTTGCGTAACTTGAGAATCGCATCCAGGACCCAGTGGTCTTGGCGGTACTAAAACCACCAGAGCTAGGTAGGTTGTAGACAGGTTATTGTTTTTTTTTTTTACAAAATTAAAGTACTATTATTCGATATTCGTAGTACTAGTATCCGAACTAGTCTGTGTCTGTTAAGTTCTGCAGCGACTTGCTACACCTGCTGTAATAATTTAAATACAAATTGACAAACTGCTTACAAAATAACCTGCCGTAATCGCCCCAATGAGTTGAATCAAATAAAACTCTACTCTTACAACATTACAATTAAATGTATCAATACATTACAAATTATATTGATTTGTAATAAACAAATTGACGATTTCCTAACGCAAACAACTAATAGTAATAACTGACCGGATTCAAGGGTTACCTATGAGTAATCTAATTAAACGTGTGATTTATTTCGTCTGTATCACGAGCACACGAAAAAGAGGATAGAGTAGCTATATGTAAATGCTAAGCTCATTTTGACACAAAACTTTTTTAATAAATATGGATTACCTACCTACTTACAAAGTAGAAACCAATAGTGCAGGTATAAAATATTGAATATTTGATAGGTATTAATTCAAATATTGTACTTAAAGTTTTAAGTCCCATTGAGTAAAATGTTACTAATCTAACCTTATATTACAAAGTTTATAAATGCCGCCGCCAGAACATCTGAACGGATCTTTTTCGCAGCTAGCTAAAGGACGAAAACTAGTCATCAAAGAAAATTACTTGCACAGAGCTTTCTGCCTATGTATAGTCAATTGAGAACCGATTGGGAAAGACCAAAAAATCTGTTTCCCACTAACACTCCTTAAGAATTATCACCAGCCTATTATCAGTCTATTGCTGAACAAATTCCCCCTTTCTAAGGATTTCACAGCGTTCGGTCCCAAGCCTAATAACAAATACACGTGTCGATTGAAGAAAATATAGATACACAACTATGCTTCGTAAATCGTGTGCGAAGCCGGATGTATCGCTAGTTAAGTGTAGCACTATAGACACGTATATTTAATTTTAGCGGAACTAAGCGCGTGACCGTCGAGCGGCCTTGACCGCAGCGAATTGCGACGATTTCACTAAACCTTAGCGGAGTTCGCTTGACACCTTCTAATAACAGGTCCAATGTAAAACATGGGTAATTATTAGAATAACTTTCTTTAAAATATGATGTTAAGTTACATAAGTACTCGGATAAACGACCTTTGTTTTTCTTTTTAAATCATAATCATAATCTTTATTTGCTTAAAACATGGTAAGTATTTGAAGGTGTTACAATTTTAGGAGACCACATGTCTTGCTATTACAAAAGCATGCAAAATAAATTTAATTATCCAACATAACACTACAATAATTTGGGTAAGTATTATTTATAAATTAATGGTATGTCAAATAAATTAATACTAATATGTGTCTATATAAAAAATATGTTGTATGAAGTCAAACAATAAATTTAATATGGATACTGGATATTACTCGATGATAATTAATAATTATTGCTTGGTAGAGATTATGGTGAATCATGTTTTTTCGGAAATTATATTTAGATACGAATTACGTAGCAGCTACATAAAAATGGGAAAAATAACTCTGGTTTCGGGACCACGCGATTTCCCAGCTGATTAGAGCTATTAGGTATAACCTAGTAGAGAGTAGCGAAAACCTTTATATTCCAATGACATTGTAGCAGTTTTTGATTGCCTAAAATCCCAGATAAAATGACGCTTTCTAAAAATGAATTTATCGCCCTCGAAACCATCTGCATACTAAAGAACAATGCCTATTTTGCCCCACCTGAGTATGTATAGAAATGAAAAAAAATCTTAAAATTAAGCTTTTTTTATTGTAAACTCATTACGCTTATCATTTATTAATCAGAAAAGCAGGAAAAAAAGATTTTTGATATTCTTCTAAACTTCTTAAAAAATGAAAATATGGTTTTTGAACGTTACTTGTACAGTTGTTACGTTCCGTTTTAGTTACTGACGAGTGCCGACTGGAGACTGACTTTATCTATTTAAACTAGTTTTATTACTTATTGTTTTATTTTTAGCTTTTATACTTTCTATATTGAATTAATATAAAGATTTATGGAAGTCCATTATTACAAATAATACGAACATTATCAGTTGAAAATAGAGTGAAACGGATTTTTTTTGACATTTGACAGCCGCCTGTAATATTCGAATTGGCGCAGTCTCTTTCGTTTTGCGTTTGCATCTTTTTGTGTACTACACACCTACTTACACACTTTTTGGCACTTTACCAACATACATATTTACCTTAGTGGAAGTTCTCTGTAATCAATAGGTCGAATGATTCAAAGTTATAGTTAATTAACTTTTAAACACTAGGTAGGTACATAATATTAGGGGTTAAAGTATGAAATTGCCGTTTTGTATGGACGAAATCGAGAAAAAACGCCTGAACCGTTTTCGATGCAATTAAAGGTGAAAGTTAGATGGTTATAAAGCTACGCATTATAGTATTTAAATTTCTGAAAATCAAAGTATACAATACAAATATACTTAATTGAAGCAAGAAGGACAGCTGACACATTGTAAGGGGTCTTTTCAACGACTTCCTTTGAAGTAATAGGCACTAGTATTGCATTTTTTTTTAGTCAAAAGTTACTTTATTTTGTTTTTGATACAATACAAAAAGAATTACTTACGCAATAATATGGCTATACTTAAGAGCTATAAACAAAATAAAAAGTGGGAAAATAATCGGCAATTTCATACTTTAACCCCTATTATGTACTGCCGGCATATTTCCATAGATATTTTTGACGATAATTTGGCCGCGGCAATTCCTAACCTATAAAGTAAAAATTCGTATTTTTTTAAATTCCTGGCGTTTAACTAGTAAAAGAGAAAACAGGGAATTATTCCCTAGTCTAGCACGCAGTATTCCTGCTATACTTGCGGTCTATACATAAACTTTCATTATCAGGTTTTCAAAAATGTATGGAAAGTGGGCATTGATCTTTCATGAAAATCGTTAGCCGTTACCGGGATTCAGATTATATACATTTTTATTTACAAGAATTGCTCATTATACTTTAGTATGCATGCCATATGATATGCCAAAGCAAATAGGTTAGTGCTTAGGTACAGTCAGCTGCAAAGTATGTATTCACTTCTGCTGACTAATGTTGATTCTTAATAAAACTATATACGGTTGGTTAAACAAAAAAGGGTGAACATACTTTTTCAGCTGACTTTAAACATGCGTCTTTTTAAACATAATTTTTAGGATAAGACTAGAAAATAATAGTTCTAAATCTGTTCCTAGTCTGCTGTTTCGGGGTTTCTACCATGAGACTGCCCTATTTTTCTGTAAGTTTTCGTTATTTTAGCTGCTGTAAGCAACATTCATGGTTACAGAAGAGAGAAAGAAAGAAGACTCAAAAACAACTCTAGGAAGAATTTATGTTCAAATATAAAAATTAAAACAATTAATTACTTTTTGTCTTTATTTTCTTTGCTTTTACTAAACCCTTTTATAACATAAGTACCTACTTATAGACGAATTTTATTAATGTGTTTAACTTGTTACAAATATTGAACGCTTTTATCCTACTCAATAAATCATAGAATGATTATTTTTTCTTTTTTTTATCACTTTCAATAGTCCATAGAAAAAAAATACTTTTTATTTTTGTATAATATTTTTATTTTTTATATTTTAAGATTTTTTTATTTTACATTTATGGTCAGGTCATACATTAGGTAATTTATTGGTCCACTGTACATACGTAAAGAAATCAGACATTTCTAGCTTTCGATAACACAATTACAAGTTAACTATTGGAACACAGAAACTGTTGAACATTGCAAAGGTCACTGAGTCGGATCCGTATCGACATTTTATATTCAAACGCCTTCTGCAGGTTGTGGTTCCTGAAAAACAAAATCTTCGTTCATAAAACTTACACTAAACCGGCATTTTCAATGCACTTATAATTTAAAGGTAAACTTGTATTTACCTTTTCATAAACTCTATCAAACTAACTCTCCTTTTAAAAAGCTTATGCGTCGATCAGCTTCACGGCACTAGCCCAAACTTGTCCTGATAGTCTATTTGTAGAAATAAAACTGATTTTCCTTGTTTCTTCTCCAGCTAATTAGGTAAAATTTAATGCTTGTGGTGTTAGAACAATTAAATTAATTTCCTTGAGTGGAGACCGCGTCTCGGCAAACGTGGCAAAGTAAAGTGTAGGACGCCCTCAGGCCAGGTGGAGTGTGATTTGCGCAAGAAGGCTGGCAGGAGCTGGATGCGAGAAGCCGACCTAAGTGGCGTGCAATTGGAGAGGCCTATGTCCAGCAGTTGACTGCAATTGGCTGATGATGATGAGGTGTCAGAATAATCAGCAACCAAAAAATTATATAAATGATAAGTGTCAAATTTCTTTGAAATATAATTCAATAATGTACTACAGCTTTAAAGGTACGAATTCGTACGAATATTATTTAGTAAGTTATTCGATTTCATCATATTCTATTGTTGACTTTATTTAACGGAATTAAAAATTAAAATAATTTAAAAATTCAAATTCAAATTCAAATTCAAATTTTATTCATTTAAAACTTAAGTCAACAAGTGTTCTTTAAGTCAAAAAGAACGAAAGAACAATGCCTATTTTTCACCTGAGTATGTATAGAAATGAAACAAATCTTAAAATTAAGTTTTTTTTATTGTAAACTCATTACGCTTATCATTTATTAATCAGAAACGCAGGAAAAAAAGATTTTTGATATTCTTCTAAACTTCTTAAAAAATAAAAATATGGTTTTTGAACGTTACTTGTACAGTTGTTACGTTCCGTTTTAGTTACTGACGAGTGCCGACTGGAGACTGACTTTATCTATTTAAACTAGTATTTTTACTTATTGTTTTATTTTTAGTATTTTATACTTTCTATATTAAATTAATATAAAGATTTATTGAAGTCCATTATTACAAATAATACGAACATTATCAGTTGAAAATAAGTTTACGTTTAATTATTCTAATAGAGTGAAACGGATTTTTTTTGACGTTTGACAGCCGCCTGTCATATTCGAATCGGCGCAGTCTCTTTCGTTTTGCGTTTGCATCTCTTTGTGTACTACACACCTACACACTTTTTGGCACTTTACCAACATACATATTTACCTTAGTGGAAGTTCTCCGTAATCAATAGGTCGAATAATTCAAAGTTATAGTTAATTAACTTTTAAACAGTAGGTAGGTACATATGTACTGCCGGCATATTTCCATAGATATTTTTGACGATAATTTGGCCGCGGCAATTCCTAACCTATAAAGTAGTAATTCGTATTTTTTTAAATTCCTGGCGTTTAACTGGTAAAAGTGAAAACAGGGAATTATTCCCTAGACTAGCACACAGTATTCCTGCTATACTTGCGGTCTATACATAAACTTTCATTATCAGGTTTTCAAATGTATGGAAAGTGGGCATTGATCTTTATTATTCATTTAGGGAAAGTATGCCTTCGGTGGGAATTGAACCCAACCCAACCTTCCGTTCACCGGGCGACCGGGGCCGAGACTATCTATCTATCTAACTGCGCACTGTCCGATCCCCCTTCCAGATCGGGCACGCCAGAATGGATCCCGACCGCGATCCGGCATGCCACGGCATCTCCGGTTCCGGCGGCGCCACCACTGGTGAGTTCGCCGTTTGGTAGGGTGCCTTTTGCACCCCACACTGGCTCGGTCACGCCTGCTAGCATGGGCCCCGGTGCGAGCGAGCCTCACCCTCGGCCGTACCGGGAGACCGCTAGCACGGCGGACTTGGATGAGCGCCCTCAGCGCTCGCCAAATTTCCGCCCGGTTTAACTGAATAAAGCCTTCATATAAGGTTAAGAGGAAACACAAGGGCCGTTTTTCCAAACAAACGTAGTCCCCTGTTTCCTCCCTGGATAAAGCCAGTAGAGCAATATTTTTATTTCAAAAATCCATGGCCACTATATTAGCATGTTTCTATGTTTTCTGTTTTTTCATAAATTAATTAATAAAAAAGATATGAGCCCTCAAAAATCGAAAAAACTGGCCAGATTTTCCGCTGTGTTTAAACATCCAGAAAACAAATTTAGCTAAGTTTTAGAAAAAAAGGAAAACATACGAACACGGCCAAAGCCTTTCTTGAATTTTTAATGAAAAAAGTATTTAAATCGGACTAGTTTTGGAATAGTAATCAGGGGACTAGTACGAAACGTTGATTTGGTGTGTTTTTAGTAGGTAGGTATTTTCGGTCCAAGAAGCAGTTTTCTCTATCACACTCTGCGGTGAAGGCGTTTGGCACTGCGCGACAGCAATAGATTTTACAAATACCTATTTTTCAATTCTCTCGCCCGTAATGTTTCCTCTTAAGGTTAGATTTCAGTGATAGGTCCGTCCGAAATAACAAACCTGCGCATGCCTTTGCTTCTCGTGCTTCCGCAGCGACTGCCTGTGGTTGTAGGCGGCGGGGCACGCGCGGCAGCGGTGCGGGCGCGCGGGCGGCGCGTGCGTGGCGGCGTGCATTCGCAGCGCGCGCCGCGAGCCGAACGCGCGCGGGCACGCGGGCACCGCGCACGCGTGCGGACGCGAGCCCGTGTGTGTGCGGAGGTGCGACGCGAGCTTGTTTGTCGTGAACCGACGTCCGCAGACGGGGCAGATGTACGGTTTTGCACCTAATGAGTTAAAAATACAATGTCTTGAATAGAGATCGAGAGACGAAAAAGTTTTTGGTCAAGGAATTGTATTTTCAACAAGCTGTTGCCCGCGACTTCATCCGCGTAAATTTTTCACTGATGATTCAGCGAAGCTCCTATTGGTCGCAGCGTCATGTTATATAGCCTTAAGCCTTCCTCGATAAATGGACAATCCAACACAAAAGTATTTTTTCAATATGAACCAAGATTGGCGTGTTCATCCAAACAAACTAACTCTTCAGCTTTATAATATTGAGTATAGAATTACACCAGCAATTCGCTTGCTTAAGTCAAACAGGTCTCACAACAACGAATTTCAAATTTAGTCGCTTGAAGGCTTTGCATTCGCATTTTTAACAAATTACCACAGTCTACTGCTGTACTTTGTGTATATGAAATGAAATCGTATTTTAATGTGACCGATAATGCTTATAAAGGATCATAATATCATAATCATGGTTACTACCCATATCTATATCCATCTATGTTTGTATCAGGCATGGTAGATATGGACACGCTCAAATTTAGAAGGGTTATGTTACTCTTGAAGCACTATCTATCAGTTGTCCACCACAAAATAGATTCTCCAGAAATAATAGAAAAGATATGCTTATTGGCTCCACGGAATATTCAGACGGACGAATATGGATCGCTGGCGCCGCGCCGCAGACCGCGGCTGCTGGCCCGGCCGGCGGCGCGCACCAAGCGTGCCGGCTATGCGCCTACCAACCGCGCGTTGCGCTGTTTAGGAGACTTGCTCGCCCAGCACAATGACGTCGACATTTTTTCTGACCATTTGGGGCACTTATTTAATAAATTTCGTATGCATTTGACTGGCATAATGTAATTGTCAAAATTTTCTGACCGATCCTTACTGTTATTAGTATTAGTATTGAATAAATTAAAATATATCCTATTTTGACATTATCTCTTTTCGTTAATTTAAAATGTATTAATACTTGACATGCCTACTGTAATTGTGACTATTTTATTTTATATGATTGATGACGACCATTTTTATGACATTGATTTATATATAGGATAAATATGTAATGTACCTAATTGTAAGTTTTTGATGATATTTCTGATGTTCTTGACTAATAATGTATGTGTAAACTTAAACTCTTTGGTGTTAACTTGTAAAATTGCCTAAACTTGTTTGCGACTTGGATTTTTAATCTGTAAGTTTACAAGTGTAATGAATAATAAAATAATAATAATAAAATAATAAGACCGTCGACGATCGCGCCATTTTAAACATTTTTTTGACATTTTGTAATCTGTCAAATCCTTTACGGGTTAAACCATATAATAATTAATATAGTTAAGAGCCCCGCGTGCCAAATGCGCGCGAGCAGCCCCGCGTGCGGACGCGTGCGCTTGTGTGTGCGGAGGTGGGACGCGAGCTTGTTTGTCGTGAAGCGACGCCCGCAGACGGGGCAGATGTATGGTCTAGCCCCTAATGAGTTGAAAAGGGTAACGAAACACTTTTAAAGATGTATCGACTATCCACTGATATCGCTTCTAAACTTTATATTTTATTTTATTAGAACAAAAAACAACTACATATTATGGCTTACCTACTAACTAAGCAATATTTTGACAGCAAAATACTCAGTGGCGTAGCTACCTTGGGTGGCACCCGGTGCGGAAGTTGGTAGTGTCACCCCATCGAAAGTAAAAAGCAATAAATTTTATATGATAAAGGACATGGATCATTTATTATTTATAATATTGAAGAAATAACAAAACACAATAATAACTAAGACAGAAAAGGAATTGTTATACAATTAATTTTTTTTCTTTCTAGCTTTGACAGCTGCAAACTCAGCAATAACTTCATCGAAATTTATATTTTGTATTGCCTCGTGTTCGATGGCTAATATGGGTGCCCTTCGGTTCGCCTAAAATTTAAAGTCCTAATTTCATTTGGCCGAACCGTATTGGCCTAAACTTATAACGTATAATTATTGTCTAGTCTAACAGTTGTTTTCGCACTATTATAGATTGGTCTAAAAATTGAAAACCCTAATTTCAGTGTGTCTAATATCGAAAGCACTAAAATGTATTAGCATCTTTTTTTGACATTACCACATGAATAAATATTCCCACTTTACTCATGTGACATTACGCTCTATTTTTTTTAAACCGAAAAGTTTAAGAAACGAATCGCTCACAAACCGACCCCAAGCAGTCTTGTCTGCCCTACCCCTAGAGTGTAATTCAAAAGCGCGTAGGCGCGGAGGGGCGAGGCGGCCCGCGGGCTGAGGAGCAGGAGGCTGTAAGCGAGGCGCCGCGGCTGAGGCTGGCGCCAGAAAGCCGAAGCTGCGGTGGTGAGCGTAAGCCATCTGCGACGATAGTGCTTATCGGGCCAACTCGCCCCTCCGCACCTACGCACTTTTAAATTACACTCTAGGGGTAGGACAGACAAGACTGCTTGGGGTCGGTTTGTGAGCGATTCGTTTCTTAAACTTTTCCGTTTAGAAAAAATAGAGCGTAATGCCAAAAAAAGATGCTAATACATTTTAGTGCTTTCGATATTAGACATACTGAAATTAGGGTTTTCAATTTTTAGACCAATCAATAATAGTGCGAAAACAACTGTTAGACTAGGCAATAATTATACGTTATAAGTTTAGGCCAATACGATTCGGCCAAATGAAATCAGGACTTAAAATTTTAGGCGAACCGAAGGGCACCCAAAAAAAGGCTTGCTATATTATTAATCTTTATATAATTGACTAACTGTCACCAGCGACTTCGTCCGCATGGAAATTCTTACTTACTTAATAGGTACCTGAGAGTAATTTGATTAATTCAAACAGAATTCTAAATTAAAATGAAATGGTGTTTACTGAAGGTAAAGAAGTGGTGACCGATGATGCTTTAGATCGTGCCATTTCTATAATTTTCTTGAGATTTTGCAACTTGCGTAATACTTCACGGGTTAAACATTATGTAGCTAAACTACTATAGACATAGTAATACTATATAGCAATATCGGGCAATACTATAAATATAGCCCGATATAGCTTCTAAACCATATAATATAGCTTCACTATCTTTCAACTTCAGTTTTGTGTCTTGAACCGTGCCGGAATGCTTATATATATTTTTTTTTATTTATTTTTTTTATCTTATTTTTAATAGGTTCAAAATTAGATTAATATTCATTATTTACCTGTGTGTATCCGGATGTGCTCATTGAGTGTGTTCTTACTGGTAAAGCTTTTGTTACATTCTGTACAAACGTGAGGTCTTTCTCCTGCAATAATAATATAAAATCATGTAATAAATTACTATAAATTAAAAATTACACATGTCATTATTATTATGTCTAATAATAAGAAGTATCTAGGAGGTAGGAGATCTATTAAATCTATATTTTAGATAAAAACATAATTTTGCCATAGATTGCTATACTAAATATATTTTAGTAAATGTAAATGTTTATGACAGAAATTCAGTAACTATGAAATGATATGAACACATTTATTTATTGATGAACAAATGTATCATCCTGCAAGAGGAGGCCTATAATCCTGAAAATACGACACCTATCAAGTCTTACTTGTGACTAGCTATAAGGTTTAACTATTGTGAGAGAAATAAAACTGTTTCTTTGATTTGATTGTAGACTGATTAAAAATAATGAAATGATTTTAAACCAAAAAAAATTAATCTTTAAGAAGATTTATGCAAAGTATAGCAATGTACTGTGCAATATATTATTAAACAAACTTAAAAGTGAATTGACTGAAAATAGTTGAACATTATTTATTTTTTGACTCACCGTTATGTGCCCTTAAGTGTGTTGTAAGGTTAGTATTAGTGGTGAAAGTCTTTCCGCAGCCAGGCACTGGGCATGGGCGTCTTGGCTTCGGTACGCAGTGCCGCTGGGCCAGATACCGGGTCAGCAACTGGACTCCACATGTGGTACATGGCCAATCTCTCTCCCCGAGGTGACGTTTCCTGAAATTTTAAAATATACATATCAAAGTATAGATATTTAAGACCCCGATATATTAGTTCAATAAAGAACATTATTTATTATTTTATTATTAGCCTTTATTCAGATAGTAGGTTTATCAGTTACAATATATCATATTATGATCCTCTATGTAGACTTTAAGTAAACTTTTTATATTAATGCACTTATACACTATTGATTTTCTATGCATCGACTCCCTATCTGTATGTCACTTGTTGACAAAGGCCTCCTCCAACTGTCGCCACTTCTCCCTATCATTAGCTTCTCTTGTCCATGTGCCACCTGATATGGCCTTGAGGCCTGATGGCTGCTATTGGCAATAAAGAACATATTAATGTTTAATATTTAAGGCAGTTACCAATATGATCATTATTAGATCATTTTATTGTTATTGTTATTAATTCATATTTTCTTTAGACATTTGAATAATACTTACAGATGGAGTTTAAAATTAAATTTTCTCGTAAATACTTTATCACAGTACTGGCAAGTGTAAGAAGAAGGCGGTGCCCAGTGTTTGCAGCGCCGCAGAGAGCCGCACAGCGAACATTTTGCCGGTTCTATCTCAACAGGTATTTGAGCAACACAAGAATCTTCAATAACGTAATCCAGCTTAGCAGGAGTCTTCTCCTCGCTGTTGAACTCATTTGATTCTGGAAACGAGTTTCCTTCTTCATCTAAAGCTGATATATTGATAGTTTTTACACCACAAACAACAGTTGGATGAGAGAGCCGCGCGGCGAGAATATGGTTAGATTTTTCGCATTTATCCAGAAAATTCACAGTTGTATCTAATTCCATGAGACATTGAGAGCAAATAGAAGCCGGTCCGGTGTCCTCCAGCTCGATTTTTAGTTGAGTTTTCTTTATAAGTTTTTCGTAGGGCGACGATCCTTTTATTTTGCGGAACAACGAAAACAAAGTATCTTGTTGATGAAAACATATTCGGCAGATGTTGTCGTCCACTAAATTATTCATAATACTTTACTGTAATTTCAGTATATTTATTAAATCTATAGAAATACGATTATTACAATTTATTTTTTATGAAGAGTTTCACTATTATTTTAACGTTTGGTCAAACGTCAAAAATATTGATGTGAAATGTCGGTGTCATTGTCAATGTCAAGTTTTAAAAAATATGTCTCTTTTTTTAAAGTCCAGCAACTAAAGGCACTTTCTTCCTAAAAATTTCCCTCTCCCAACTAATATTAAATGTATTCTTTACTCTATTAACTCTACTCTTTTGAAATCACTATCAAAATTTATTAAAGCTAACAATATTAAACTGTAGTATATTTTTCATAGTGACAAATAAAAATGGAATACCTACTCTTCATTTTAATTTGCCATGGATTCAGAATCTTTGTTTTAAGTGGATAAGTCTGTTTATTTAATTTTTATTTTAGAATATTATTATTTTCCGTGTAAAAGCTGCACACGTGATACTGGCGGAACAGTGCAATCAACACAAGTTCATCGCCATTAAATAAAAAGAAGAAGAAGAAAATAAGGCACAAAGCCTAAAAAATTAGTGATAAAGTCTGTAAGAAACAGTTTTTTAATAAATCGAATGATGATCATTTATGCAGCTATTTTGCAAAAGCTAAACCATTGCATTGATCTGAGAGCCTAAGATCATATACAGGGTGGTCCAAACGGGTTTGGATTTGCAATGGTTTCTTACAGACTTTATCAAACTGTTTCTTACAGGCTTTATCAAACGGTGACGTCCAAAAATTTTTGTGTCATCCAAATATACCCTATAGTACCTATATTAAATTATGTTATCCGATTTTTCTTAGTTATCGAGATATAATTTTTATTCTTAAATTTTCAGAATTTACGGGGGAATCAGTTTTAAAAAATGGTTTCTGTTCAATTGAAAAAAAAAAAAAATTTTTGAAATGATTGAAACTGTGAAACCACTTTTTTTGATTCACTCACAGTTCAAAATTAAGCTCTGACTAGCTTGAACGGAAACTATTGACTTTCCGTAAATTTTTCGGAAACTTCGGTTAGGCTTAGCTAGTTGATAATTTTATCTAAGTAAGTTTAATTTATAAGGATTATACTGCAAAAAAAACTAACAAAACATAATAAAAGATAGAGAAAACATTTTTTTAAACTGATTACACCGAAAATTCTGAAAATTTAAGAAAAAAATGTATATCTCGAAAACTAAGAAAAATCAGGTAACATAATATAGGGTATATTTGGGTTGGGAAGCCCTTGATGTAAGAAATCCAAAAAAAATTTTGGACGTCACCGTTTGGACCATCGTGTATAATATAGCTTTTGTAAAATTCAAATATTGTTAGATTCCCTCGGTCAACGAGATATTAAGGATAGTATTGTATTTTCTTCACGGCGTATAGCATCTGCATCATTGATCATAGTCACATCCGGCCACTAATTGTTTCACCCTTCGAGCAACGCGGCCTTCCGTACGGGACGGAAGGCCGCGTTGCTAGAAGGTTTCACCCATGCATGTTGTAAATGTAATGTTTGTTAAGGTTTATGCTACTACAAAGCATGGATTTAAGAGATTTAATTTTTTACATGTTTAGCAGGCAATAGGCTTGTTAAAAGATCTATGAATAATCACCAAAACTAAATTTACTAGGTTATAGAACTGAGAATAAAGTAGGTGCGCTGCACACGAAAACCTGACCCTTTCAAGCGTTAGTGGTAATGTATAAAAGGTAGGAATGTTATGATTGTGAAACGAATTTATGACTTCGATCACCACTTTGGTCCAGTGGCATAGACACAGTTTTTTTCAGTACTCGGACAGTTTCTAAGTCTAGGGTTTAATTTTCGGTCGGGTGGGAAGATTTAATTAAACCACGCTGAAAATCGGTGCTTGCTTACGTTACTTACTACACCACCACGGAGATCATGAAACCATCATAATGTTAGTTTAATTAATCCGGTTTGTACATATACGACATTCGTCGCTGGTAAATGTTTTTGACTTTGAGGATTCCGTGTTGCTTGTTGAATTATTTTGTCATTGGGGGAGAAAACAAACTTTTTAAATTTCAATAAAAGTTACTTTAAGTCATAAAAACAAATCTAGCTGTGGACGGACAATGGCTGTTGATTTGATTTTGATTTGAAGGATTAAAATATTTATATGCGCAAAGGTTTATCTTGACGACCATTTAGACGACCATTTGGATCAGCGGTAGTAAACGCTGCTTCTGAGCCATGGGTCGCGGGTTCGATCCCCGCACAGCACAAATATTTGTGTGCATGAACATGAGTCTGTTTGTACTGGTCTGGGTGTTTTCTATGTATTAAAAGTATGTAGTTACAAAAAAAAAGTATATAAGTAAGTTTATCGGTTGTCTAGTATCCCATACGACAGGTTACTTAATAGTAGCATAATTTGGGACTAGATGGCTCTGTGTGACCCAGTGAGGCATGTCTTAATAATATATTTTTTTACTAATTTTGTTTTTGGACTCTATAAAAAACTCCACCCATGAAGCAACAATCAGCTGGCGCTCGGTTAGATCACGGTGACGCAGGCGCGCGCGCAGATAGTGAGAGCTAAGGAAAGTGATCATATTCGGTAACTCGGCACGCGGCGCGCACACATATGTCCTGATAGCCAGGGGCGTATTGATGTTATGGACAGAGGAATACTTAATCAAATTAAAAAATATATATAGATATTAGGGGTTAAAGTCTGAAATTGCCGTTTTGTATGGACGAAATCGAGAAAAGTCGTTTTTCCATGCTAAAAATTTTTTAGTTTTTTAAAAACGCCTGAACCGTTTTCGATGCCATTAAAGGTGAAAGTTAGATGGTTATAAAGCTACGCATTATAGTATTTAAATTTCTGAAAATCAAAGTATATAATACAAATATACTTAATTGAAGCAAGAAGGTCAGCTGACACATTGTAAGGGGTCTTTTCAACAAAGTCAAGTCAAAGTCAAAGTCAAGTAAGTAAAGTAAGTAACAGCCTATAATCATCCCACTGCAGGGAAAAGGCCTCCATCATCGAATTCAAGTTACCACTGCAATGATGGGAACTGGCATAATCACCACGCTTGCCAAATGCGGGTTGGTGATCACAAACCCGAGCAACGTTCGAAAATTCGTAACTATTTGTTGCCCGACCCGGGGATCTAACCTGGGACCCCGAGAATTTGGTCTGGTATTTAAACCACTAGACCAACGGGGCGTTGGTCCAAAGTCAAAGTCAAAGCATTTTTTTTAGTCAAAAGTTTTTAACTTTATTTAGTTTTTGATACAATACAAAAAGAGTTACCTAATAATATGACTATACTTAAGAGCTATAAACCAAATAAAAAGTGGGAAAATAATCGGCAATTTCATACTTTAACCCCTATTATTATAAATACAATTAACTACCTATTAACAGCACATCTTGCCATAGAAAACAAGGTTATGTTTTTAGTTTATGGTGAAGTAATTATTAATAAATTACAGATATGGTTGTTTGTCACTTTTTATAAGTGGGTTTTCCTTAATCGCCATGCTTGGCAAGGCGGATTGACAATCACAGATTGGCCAATAGTTGAGAGTAGACGTCGCTGCCCGTCTTCTTCTGGCAGTACTCCTTTAGTCACCTCTTCCGACATCTATAGGAATTTATTTTTATGTGCCAGCACCACTGGCGACCTGGTAAAGGTGGTAGGAACCCGCTGCTATGAAGATGCTTAGGAGAGGCCTATGTCTACTGTCTAGCAGTGGGTGTCGTCGAGTGGCTGAGTTGATGAATAGACTGTAGTATCTACCTTTATAAATTTTTTTGACCTAATGGCACATGCCATTTGTCCAAAGTTTCTGGGGTTAGCAGTGTATATTTTAGAAATAAGATATTTTGTGTTACCCGTAAACTTGATTATTAAGTTAGTATTTTCGGATTTTTCTGTAGTAATATTGCGTGGTTATTAACGTCTAATCAAAACTAAAACTTAGGTTTAGTATACATATTATAGTATACTAAAGACGCCCCTTAGACGCCCCGTTGGTCTGGTGGTTTAAATACCGGGCCAAGATCTCGGGGTCCCAGGTTCGATCCCCGGGTCGGGCAGCAAAACAATTTCGAATTTTCGAACGTTGCTCGGGTTTGTGATCATCAACCCGCATTTGGCAAGCGTGGTGATTATGCCAGTACCCATCATTGCTGTGGTAACTTGAATTCGATGATGGAGGCCTTTTCCCTGCAGTGGGATGATTATAGGCTGTTACTTTACATATTATAGGTACTTAGTATATAAATGCAATGAAAACTTTACAAAACGTTGTAAATAATACTTTACTGAATCGGTCCCTGTTACCTACTGCATTGGTACAGTTTTCTCCATATTACGTTCGTTGATTGATTGATATGCGCAAGCGCACCCATGTTACGGGAATGACGGCAGCGTACTACGTGATGAGTTACATTTATAAAAATAATGATACGTTAGACCTTACTCGATCGCAATAAGGACTATTTTTGACTGAAATGTACAGTTTAGGTACATTTGTTTAGGAATAGTGGAAAGCATAATCGAGTAAGGACGAAGTTCGGAGCGTCCGGCTTCCCCAAGTGAAACCCAAACGCTAGTTACATACTAATGGCGCACGATTTAAGTTATAAGTATGGGTTGTAGTCGCCGATGAGACTCGGTTCCGAAGTGGTTATTGCACCAGACAGGCGACCGCACCGTCATGAGACTTGCCACCGTAAGTATCCAGGAAGCGTCAGTGTCGTGAAAAGTGCAGTGCATTCAGTGACATTGTGATCTAACAAGTGAACGTCTCATTAAAATGGCGCGTGGTGTATTTCAGATACTGTTAGTTTTGGCCTCGTGCTCTTGGCTGACAGCAGGAGATGTCGCCCACCTAAAAGCGGCGAAGGCCAGACTGGTGGGCCACCTGGCGGGGAAACATCACAAGAGAGGCATTTACTCAGCAGTGCCTCCCTTCAAACTTGGACACGACATACCACACGTGACGCATTCCTTAGTCAAACCATTGGTGGTAACGTACCCTCCGACAGCCACAGTTGCTGCCGTAAAGGTACCGTTATCCCCACCCTTTGGACCACGATTCCCTTTGACCATCGGAAATAGAGTTCCATTTCCTCATGGTCACTTTGGACACAAGTTCCCTCACCATACAAAAACTGTATTGATTCCGAAGCCGGACAGTCATTTTCATCATCATCATCACGTCGAACCGAAACCGTTAGTACCAGTGCTGCCAGCTCCACCTATCGTGCATGCTACTCCATTCGTACCAGTGGCACAACCGAGTGGAGTCAACGTAGTCCATCCTGTCCCGGCTCCGTCGCCACCTGTAGTCGTACAGTCAGCAGCAGCGGTGCCAGAACCTGTAGTCCATCCTCAACCGTTCCCTTTAGCTCCACCCCCACTTCATTTCTTGCGCCCACAACACCTTCCTTTAAGACCACTCGCGCCAATTGCCCCCATTCAACCAGCTCATGCTATACAAGCACCCGTGTTTCCCTTAACACCTCAATACGTTATTCGTCCTGGAAATGCTGTACAGACATCCTACTTTGCAACGTATCCTAGGTATCCCTTAGTAAATTATCAGAGTCCTTTGTTACCGATTCCTCCAGCAGCACAATCGTTCGACCAATTATTATTTAATAGGCCGCAAGTCTTGTTACCGCAAGCACATGATCACGGTGTGATCGATCACCACCCATCTGTTGTTGTGGGCTCAACGCCGACGCTGCTGCACCCAACACAGGCTGCCTTCCCACAGCCTGCAGTTCACTTAGAGCCGGCTCAGCCTACTGTTCACCTCCAGCCTACTCAACCGACCGTCCACCTGCAGCCTCAGCCCACCGTGCACGTACAGCCAACGCTGTCTGCTGTACCACTGGACCACGATGGCTGGTCACCAGTACCCGCGCAACACGACTTCAATCCTGTCCAGCAGCCAGAAGGACATTTCCCCCATTCGATTAACACCCATCACTTCACCCAAGAGCAGGGAACGCAAGTATTCGAGCATCACACCGGCAACGAGCAACAGTTCCATGATCAGCAGTTCCATGATCAGCAGTTCCATGACCAACAAGTCCACGATCAACAGGTCCACGACCAACAAGTCCACGACCAACAGCTCCACGACTACCACAACCAGTTGCAGCATCACATTCAGCATCAGCTCGACCAGACTCAGTATGAACAGCACTTGAATAACCAGCATCAGTTAAATCAGGAATACGGGGCGCCCCAACAAAATTATCAGCCGGGTCATGATTTTTCTCAGCAGAATCAGGATTTTGCTAAACACGCCCATGAGTACGCACATCATGTGCAAGAGTATGCACAGCACGGGCAGGAATACGCGCAGACCAACGAATACAACTTGCAGCAGCAGCAACCTACCCAGGAGTATGGTGTGCCGCAGCAGCTGGAAGGACGAAGTGCGGAGGGCGACGGGGACGGAGAAACACAGAGGTTCCACAACCACATTCCACTAGGACTCCAACCGCCTATAGACAGACCTCTAGAGCACTTTCGGTAGAGAGTAGGCTAACAGCGTCACTGGGTGGCGTAGCCTAGGCTACCTCGTCGAAAAAATGTGATATACGAGCATTCGTAGGCGGAGGAGCAATCCATTTCAAAGGACGATAACTTCGCAGCTAGATCAGTTCAGCATGCCTGTGATAAAATCACACAATAAATACCTGTAAATAGATGTAATATTTATCCGTTTCATATCATATGCAAACTGAGCATAAAATAGAGCGCGAGTACAATGAAAGTTCAACTAATAATGGATTACATAGCTTTGCTTGACATGTGACTGACTGCATCATTTCTCGTAATTATTAGAATCAGTATGTGTAATTATAATTTTTTGATGCGTAATTTCTTTAGTTGCCTTGTAGTGTATTTAATTCAATAATTTTTAATACGACACGAACACTCAAAAGCTACGAGCAAATAGCTTCATACATTTCTATACTCCTCTGTGTAGTTTACTAACTTAGTTATAGATTTATGTTATTGATAATTAATTTATTGTTCTGTAAATAAATAAGGTTTTGTGAATCTTGGTTTTATTTGTTTATCCTAAAACAAACGTCAGTTATTCGCTGTTAATAAGTAACTGAAATACTGAAATACGACTAGACACGGGCTTCCCCTGAGGATCTTTACACTGATCGTTGTATACTCTTTTGTACGTACAGGAGTACTTACCTATGTACAGGAGTTGAAACTAAAAAGATTCAGGTCTTCAAGCTCCTACTCCTTCCTTGAAGCTGTATTCGAAGTAGCCGCAAAACCTATCGACCCTATTGTACTCTTAGTGTAGTGATACACAATCGTCTTGAATATCAATCTAATTTTTTTAGATAAGTACGAGTACGTACGCTGGCGCTAGGACGTGTAAAAGTTTCACATTTAGAACAAGAATCGAATACAAATCTGATACGAATAAGTCCGGAAACGCCATAGTCATTGTGATTTTTACTTTCTTTACCTACTGACAACCCTATATGCGAGACAGTTTAGTGAGATCTTGATAACCAGAATTGGATACGGAAATGTGCGAAAACGCCCTAAAGATTGTAATTCTTACTTTCTTTACTGCCAACCCTAACTTAGAGTTAGCTTAGTAAGATCTAGATGTAGCCGATTTAGGTCACACGTGAGCTACCCACACGCCGCGCTCAAGCAATGGGCCCCCTAAATTGAACAACTGTGAGTATAACACTGCTTTACTGCTTTGTGTATAAAGTTATAAGCCACCTATGAACCGAGGTCGACCTATGAAAGAGGGAAGAACTTCTTACTTCAACGTGTAGATTGACGCAAAACATTTATTGTTTTTCATCGATTTCACAGCTTATATTAGTGTTCGACATAGGCCTCCTTTTGGGCAAAGGATCATTTTGCTGTAATTGCCACACTTGGCAGGTGGGTAGGCGATCTCAGTTTGGCCAATGGTGAAGAGCGGGCACTGCTGCGCGGGCGCAAACCGCACAGGCAATCGCTCGCCACCAGTTGAAAACAAATAGCCTATGTCGTTTCTCAACGTGGAATTTATCTTTGTACCAACATATTTTATCAAAATCGATTCAGTTGTTTAGAGACAGACAGAATTACTTTTTCATTTATAACATTAGCTGTGAAGGCTACGCACTTGTGGAATGATCTACCGCGTGACATTCGAGAGTCAAAGTCACTTGCAATTTTGACGTGACAACGTCTTATAAATTGGTTTGCCGGGTGACACTTCAAGAAACTGCGTTACGCTCCGCTCACGTTATGCGCTCACAATGAGAGCGAGTGAGAGGCACGCGTCCCTTCCACTCGGGCATGGTTAGCCCGCCTAAGAGCGAGAGAGACAGACATAAAAAGTGAAAGGCACGCGTCCCTTCCACTCGAGCACAGTTAGCCCGCCTAAGAGCGAGAGAGACAGAGCGAGAGAGAGAGAGTGAGAGAGATAGGCATACACACCGGTTCATGTCTTGCGCTTCTATAAAATCCAGTTCAATAAAATTTTGTTAATATGGAATTCAGTGCGAGATTCTTTGTATAAATTAATGTTTTAAATATAATTCTTTGTATAAATAAATGTTTTAAATTGTTACTATTATTTCATCCTTCTTCCTACTATACGAATGAATATTCACATTAAAATTATTTTACCACTCAAAGTCGTTGTCACGTAAAACTTTCGCCCGTATATCGACTTTACAGGCAACCAATTTTTTAAGTCTAAGCTGCATAGCCATCTTCTGAACAAGGTCACATGTTAAATTAGCTATTTCCTTTAATATAATTGGATATTTACCTCCTTATTTATGTTTGCATTTAAGTATTTCTGTGTATGTATTGCTTTTGTTTACTTCATTAATACTTCATTATGATCAAATAAAAATGTTGGCTAATGTCCAATAAAGTGTTATCTATCTATCTATCTATCTATTAGTGAGGAATATATAGGTTTTTTTTTCGTCAACTTCTGTCAAGTGATGTTAGTACGCTATCAATATCTAGTTTATCGTCAAAAACCGGACAAGTGCGAGTCGGACTCCCGCACGAAAGGTTCCGTACCAAAACGGCAAAAAAACGGGTTTTTTGTATGGGAGCCCCCCTTAAATAGGTATTTATTTTATTTTGTTTTTAGTATTTGTTGTGATTGCGGTAACAGAAATACATAATTTGTGAAAATTTCAACTGTCTAGCTATCGCGGCTCTTGAGATACAGGCTGGTGACAGAGCGACGGAAAGACGGACAGACGGACAGACAGCGAAGTGTTATTAATAGGTTCCCGTTTTTACCCTTTGGGTACGGAACCCTAAAAAAGCGCTAAATTGGTCATTCCCCAAAATAATTAACATTAAATAGATACAAATAAAAATTAGAAACTCCAACTGTTTGTGACTAGTTAAAAGCTTTTTACTGAACAACAGCAAAGCTAAAAGTATACAATTTTAAATAACACTTTTACTAATACTATCAACGCAAGAACTCCATCGTACTTCTTATATTCGTATATGTAGGTATGGTACAAAACATAATCGCTGGTCCAATATGGATGATTGATGTGTCCGGCTCGGGCCTAATAATTGCTAGTAATTTTCCGACAGTAAAAACCTAGATAAGGCTGTGGACATTATTATATAAGAAACTAAAATTATAGATAATTCCTAATAGAATTTTGTACTTCGATTAAAAGCAAACTTTATTTAATTTAAAAACTGGGCGTATAAGAGTATAACAGACAAATAAACGGAGTTATTTTAGCATTGATAATATTAGAGGAAGAATATATAGTATTGGTTCTATTTAAACATCACAAGAGTTATTTGATTCAGGGTTTATAGCCAACAATGGTGCCGAAATATCGGAAAGCCATAAAAGCAAGTAATGACATAAACCCCGTATCAATTGACTCTTGTACGGGAGGAATTGGAGATTGATTTAAACAACAACGTCGCTATAAGGAATGCTCATTTATTCAGTAAGATTTGCGATTATATATTGTTATAAAATGAGGTTACACGTGTTAGAATATTGTATGATTAATAAATCTATACTACCATTACACTCTAGTAGCTTATAATTTTTAAGTCCTAAGCAGAGCATAGGCTTAATATTTTACCAAAATGTTTAATACAGTTTAAAAGATGAATACATTATTATCACAGACACATGCATCCCTCGAACAAGTTACAGCACACATACATATAAATATTAATTTTTAGATTCTTTTCTATCCGAGGGCACTGGCGTTAGTACCGGCTTTTTCAAAATCTATTTCTGTTTCCAGTCTCTCTTTAAGCTAGTTAAACAGCTTTGTTATAGCGTAAATTACTATTCTACTTTAGCAAATAAGTAATATAATACGAGTCCAATAAATCAATCACCGACGAACGTCATTTGTTACTTATTTATTAATTCCATTGGACTTTTTTAGGGTTCCGTACCCAAAGGGTAAAAACGGGACCCTATTACTAAGACTTCGCAGTCCGTCCGTCTGTCCGTCTGTCCGTCTGTCCGTCGCTCTGTCACCAGGCTGTATCTCAAGAGCCGCGATAGCTAGACAGGTGAAATTTTCGCAAATTATGTATTTCTGTTACCGCAATAACAACAAATACTAAAAACATAATAAAATAAATATTTAAGGGGGCTTCCATACAACAAACCCGTTTTTTTTTGCCTTTTTGGTACGGAACCCTTCGTGCGCGAGTCCGACTCGCACTTGGCCGGTTTTATTTTACTTAATAAGTGAATGTATAGATATTCAAGTATGATTAGAAATGATTGCCATAACAGGTCAAATAGGCTACATTTATTATCTGTACCACAACTGAAGGCTGTACAATGCTGACAAGTTTTGTGTGGTTGTTAACTTCATAAACATTGGATTATAACTTAAAGCAAATATAATAAACATTAATGTTATAATTTGGATAGGTAACTACTTGCATGTTAGAAAGTAAAACCTTTAAGGTATTCCCAACGATCCAGTTACTTGAACTACAACATAGTCCTCATGCCAATATCTTTTTCAAGCGGTTTCCCGCGACTTAAGAGGAAATACAACGGCCGTTTTTCCATGCAAACGTAGTCCCCTGTTTCCTCCCTAGATAATTTATTATTAACATCTATGGCCACTATTAGCATGTTTCTATGTTTTCTGTTTTTTCATAAATTAATTAATAATAACCGGCCAAGTGCGAGTCGGACTCGCGCACGAGGGGTTTCGTACCAAAAAGGCCAAAAAATCGGGTTTGTTGTATGGGAACCCCTTTAAATATTTATTTTATTTTGTTTTTAGTATTTGTTGTTATTGCGGCAACAGAAATACATAATTTGTAAAAATTTCGACAGTCTAGCTATCGCGGCTCTTGAGATACAGCCTGGTGACAGAGCGACGGACAGACAGACAGACGGACAGACAGCGAAGTCTTAGTAATAGGGTCCCGTTTTACCCTTTGGGTACGGAACCCTAAAAAAGATATGAGCCCTCAAAAATCGAAAAAATTCGCAAGATTTTCTGCTGTGTTCAAACATCCAGAAAACAAATATGGCTAAATTTTAGAAAAAAAGGAAAACAGGAACACGGCTAAAGCCTTTCATTAATTTTTAATGAAAAAAGTATTTATATCTCTCTATCACACTCTGCGGTGAATGCGTTTGGCACTGCGCGACAGCAATAGATTTTACAAATACCTATTTTTCAATTCTCTCGCCTGTAGTGTTTCCTCATATACTAACAATTTGATTTTCCACGGTAACCGTAATTTATTCCGGAATAAACAGTAGCCTATGTGCTAATCCAGCCTATAATCTGTCTCTGTGCCAAATTCCATCTAAATCTGTAAAACTATTATGGCGTGATTTCGGATTTCGGAACAAACATCCATACAAATTTATCATCACATTTATAATGTAAGCAAGGTTTTTTTTATTAAGATAAGAAGAAAGACTGCAAGCCACAGGATGTCAAAACTAAGTTTCATATACGAGTATAGTTCACCAGTTCACGTTATAAAAGAAATATGTACATCACTTTTACACTATAGGTCGACCGCTTAACTGAATTCTTTCTGACGTCACTTTTGTCGTCTTTCCCTACCAATTTATGTACTCAATATTATTATTATGAATTAAATATTAAAAATGGTCTTCCTTTGGTAATAATATATAAAAAAATAATTTCATAAGAATATTATGGAGTACATGAATTGGGAGGGAAATGAAAATGAAGATGACAAAAGTGACGTCAAAAAGGACTCTGTTAAGCGGTCGGTTAGGAAAGATCACTTCCACTTATTCATTGTTTCATTATCAAAGGAATGGTATAAATTCAAGACCGTAAGTTTAATAGTTTTGTAATAAGTTCAAAAAATACATGAGTTAATTAATTTATCTATTATTTGCCACGTGCGGCGCGTAAGCTGAGAAGCTTGCCGAGTTGCGGCTGCGCTTGCGCAGATGGAAAGATATTGCATGTGTTACATATGAAATATTGCCAATTTGCACCTTAAAGTAGACCAGTTTCAACTACTACCTAAACATAGAACATAATTATGTTAATTTCTGACAACAAGCATTGATTTAGGTTATTGAACTAAATACAGTTCACATTATTATTTAAGATAATGTAACAGGGCTTAAAACTTAATTATCTAGTAGGTATTGCTAACATTGAAAGGTTGCGTAAAGTTAATTTAAAATATCAAAGAATCCATTTAAACAAAATTGACAGGTTTGAAATTTACGTTTAGAGTTGATTAAGTTAAGAACAAAAGTATACAACAACATCATCGTGTAGTTTTCACTAAAAAGTACTTATAGTAAAGCGCAATAAAAAAAACTACATTGCAAGCCAGTGACAAATATGAAAACACTTAGAAAACACATCGGATTGGCTTGTACGGACTTAGATTAGTAGTAATGAGTTTAATTTTTACCGTAAATTTTTATTATTGTATCGTTGTTGATTGTTTATTACTGGCATTATGAATACGTGCATGTAATGTTACATACTAGACCAAGTTTCCTAAGCATTATGCCCATTGATCGTTAATCAATAGAAACAATAGTGATTTCAACCTTCGTGATCGGCGGCTCGGTCCTGTAGTACTAGAGCAAGCCGTATTCAAAATGTACAGTCACGCTGATATAATCATAACTTTAAGTATAATTATAACTTAACTACTATGAGTTAATTAATTGAAAGGTAAATTCAGTTGCTAATTACTAGACATCAATTTGGGATGGAGAATTTTTAATCACCGGTTCAGGGACTGCTTTTGCTAGAAGTTTAAAGGTGAAAAAAAAGGTAGCCTTTTCACCAATTTTTTAAGTGTTTAGCTAATCTAAAATTTTTTACTTGCATTTAAAGCAAATGTGTTAACAACTTGAAGCTTTAGATATTTATGCTAACGTAAAGTATTTTTCCATCCATATAAAACACAGCTAAATTAAACTAACCATTGCATAGTAATTTTAAATGTATGGATAAATAAAAAGCTTTATTATTATCATATTTAATTTTTCAACTGTTTTGGATATTACTTACAAACCTACCAGACTAACATCTCTTCAATAACAAAACCTACTCGTCACCACATCAAATTTCTTACGATCTTTTGTTGCCTTAAGTTCGGAAGAAATTTGATACTAGAAATATACGCTTGTCTACGGCTTTTAATTTTTAATTATTGCTATAACGAAGTAAAATAAGTTGATGACTAGGATTTCTGATCGATTTTGTAACATTCATCATTGTGTATTATCAATACAGAAAGAGTCTTACAAAAATTCCTTCTGTTTTCTTGATTTTACGCGAACCTTATACATTGAAATGAAAGATATGACGGGCAGACTCTGCCCGTGACCATGAATGCTTGTAAAGTGTTTTGGAAACTTCGGGTTAAACAAAAAAAACGTGAATTAATATCCGTAAACATATGTTTCATTTCAAAATGTTCCTTGTGGAAAGTGGTGTCCATTAAAAATCTTTTTCAGCTTATTCTCGCGGCTTTATGTACTTATCCTAGGTCTAGGCTGCAGCCCGCCTAGGGGGGCCTAGGACCGATCGCTTATAAGCCGCGGCGAGCCCTTCGGTGCATAGTCTGATTTAAACCCTCAACTACTTACGACAAAATGAAGGCTGCTGTAAGTATATTATTTATTTAACCAAGATAATAACAAGTAACAGTACGAAATGCATACTATTCCTCGCATTAGACAGGTCAGTGTGTAAGTTTTAGATTGCAAATCGTAAATAGTTATTTATATATTTAATTAACAAACTAATTTAGTCAAAATTATGACCTTTATTCTTTTCACCTACAAAATCGCTTATGGAGAGTGACACTCTCTAAGAGAGACACTCTGTTAACATAAATGATAGTTTTCATTATAGTAATCCTCAAAAGAATAAAAAAAAAGTACAGCCTATGATCACCTCATTACGGACTTCCTGTAGTAGGGTATTACTTTTCTTTTCTTCCATCATTGAATTCAAGTCAGCACAGCAACGATGGTAACACGTGCTTTCCAAATGTGATTGGACGCAAACCACTAATTCGAAACGGGGCGTCAAAGAAAAGAGTACTTTTGTAACATTGTCCTAGCCGGAAGCATATGAAATCTGTGATAAATCTGCCATGAGAAACAGTGTATCGAATATCAATTTATCATAGAAATCGACCGCATGAGTTTATGTAACCATATAAATGTCTTTCATCCAGTTCTTTATGAAATAAACGTACTATAAGGCACATTATATCTAATATTTGTCTTTTCTGATTTGAGAAAAAGAAGAAAGACTCTGTGATTTGTGGTCACAGGTCTGGGTCCATATTCAGGTTTTTAAAATTCCATTCGTGACTATCTTGTAGTTCTTTCTTCACCAGTTGCGGGTTTGACGCTCGTAATTTTTTATTTCAAATACTTACTGAAATGTTTTAATTCTAGATACTGAATTCAAATAGTTAAGTATTAAGGATTTGCAACAAGCGATTTGTATCTGAAAATCAGATAAAATTGACTCCTAAACTGTATTAATGGCAACCATGATGTACTAATATATAACATGATTACTAAAACATTTATACTTTAAGAATAACCTACGATATTAAACTACGAGTATTATAGGTACTCGTTGAGTCGTGATCGTGAACACCCAACACGACTTTCACACCCAACAAAGAACAATATAAGCTTTATCCAGTATCTTATCGATTTCTATTACATAATAAATAAATAACATAATATTCTAAACTGCGTGGTCGAGTGGCTTAGATAACGGTTTTAAAGAGTTGCCAGCTTTGCTGTCCCAGGGTTCGGTCGGTCGATTCACGTTGGGGGTAATAAAAACAAAACACTTACTATCGAGTCTGAATCTTTGTAGTACCTACGTTGTTTCTGATTTTCAAAACAACAACATTAATAGTTACTACTTTTTGATCCAAAAGTACGTACTCGTATTTGAAGTAGCGATATTTATTAAAAAAAAATAATTCATAAATTCATAATATTTATTCATCGAGATAAGGTTAAAACAAAGTGATGTTACAGCTATATGAAGTACAAGCTTATCTCACCAGCGCAGCTGGTATATGAATATCAGGAAATGTCCGTAAAAATATAATTAATCAATTAAGTAAATAATAATTTCCTGAACAAGCATTATTGATGTAATCATTATTATTAATTGTTAATTATATCGACCTAGGACCCGGACATGGCCATTCTTCAAAATTAAGCTTACGATGCCATAATTATTTCTTTTGATTTTTTTTCAGTATTAAATTTGCTTAAAAAATTGTTATAAAAAGTACGTAACTATTTTTTTCTAATATGTAATGCATGTCTTGGATAGATAGGTTCCAATACATGCATTACATATTAGACGTATATAATTGACTTAATATTACATGGGGTATATTGCTATTATAGAGGTTGAAAAGCATTAGGATAACCGTAATGATAATGCCTTCAAGAAAATTAATAAATTGAATTGCCTGTATAACAAAGAAAATCGCATGATAAATTATTTTTAATTAAAAGGATCACAACGTGAAAGGATCATAAATATTTCCTTGTGGCATGTATAATAATATTTAAAAGAGGCTGGCTATAGTGACCGAATTGCTTCTCGCCACTAGTCCACACTTCTTCCGAAGCGATGATAGGTTAAAAGGTTAAAAATATTGTAAAAGCTCATCATAGAGCCAATTTGTAAATATAAAATAGATTTTACCATTACTTAACTAACTCACATACTTGTAGTAATATAATACTTTAGTCATCTCATTCTACATACATACATACATACATATTATCACGCCTCCTTCCCAACGGGGTAGGCAGAGACCAAGGCCTTCCACTTACTACGATCCTGGCATACATCTTTCGCTTCTTCCACATTCATCAATCTCTTCATGCATGCTCGTCGGTTTAGAGTACTCTTGACCTGACCTTTCTTCAGAACATCCCCGATTTGATCGTGATATGTTCGTCTAGGCCTTCCTCTTCCAACGTTCCCTTTCACACTCGTCTTGTAGATCTGTCTAGTCATTCTCCTCTCATTCATCCTCTCTACATGTCCAAACCATCTAAGCATCCCTTTCTCAATCCTTGTGACAATATCTTCTTTCTCAACCTTTATAACGGATATTCGTAGCAACTAAACTTCGTAGCACTAGTCATGATGAGTCATGAGGTGACTCGTGAACACTAACAGACGGATAGCCGGACGTACTTGAGTATTAGGTTGATTCTACGAGCAAAGGCCGGTATTGTTTAACCACATTTGGTTCCCACGCTTAGAGCGCTAACAAGCAGGCGTGATAACTGCACCCAATATTGACGGTTTCGTAATCAAACGTAGGACGTACTTCGTACTCCAATCAACAACACCATGTCTCTATTACCGTCTTGTTCTTATGGTATGACACTTCAAGAATGATCTGGTCTCATAGTTTACCAAACCCCTTCATATAGGCTTTGCGGCTTAAAGTACCTTCTGAAGCACGATTTTAACCCCTATTACTTCCAGACCCAAGCTACTTTAGTAAAGCTCGTTCTTAAATTGATCCTACCCTTGTGTAGTAGGCGGCTGATCACAATTACAATTTCTACCATTAGTAGGTATTTACTTTATCAAGGTTTCCAAATGCAATCAAAAATAAATTCCTTAAGGTGACTATTAGAGCTAAGTGCTGCTCCCAATTGATTTAATTTTATTACTTCTAAAGGAAAATCAATTCTCAAAAAGCTAGAACAGTATTATTTTAGCAAATTAACTCTAGTATTTATTGAATCACTGTTAACTACTTTTCATTCTGGCATTCTTTCGTATCGTACAAATTCGATTTTATAAACAACTAAATGAAAAGTTTACTGTGATTCAATAAATACTAGAGGTGATTTTCTAAAATGATACTGTTCTAGTTTTTTGAGAATTGATTTTGTTTAGAAGTAATAAAATTAAATCAATTGGGGGCAGCACTTAGCTCTAGTAAATGTGGACAACATCACATACATTGTTCTGATCCCAATTTGAATAACTATTTAAAACATTCGTATTTTGGAAACCAGAAACAACGAAGGTATAACAAACACCCAGACCCGAGAAAATGTGGAAAAACACTTTTTTCTTCATTGACCCGTCCGGGAATCGAACCCGGGACCTCGGAGCAGGCGGCACCTTGAAAACCGGTGTGTTCGCCATTCCGCCACGGAGGTCGTCAAAAGTCTAGTAGTCCCCTTAACAATTCTAGAGATTTGAAAACTACTATAACCTATTTAATTTCCAGCTGTGTGTCCTCCTGCTGGCTACTGCCGTCGTGTACGGCGCAGAAGAGAAGAAGAACGAGAAGCGGGGCGTCCTCGGCCTCGGCTACGGGGCCCACAGCGCGCCGCTCATCGGGGCTGGCTACTACGGCGGCCATGGCCTGGGCCTCTACAACCACGGCATCGGATACGGCCACGGGCTCGGATACGGCCACGGACTCGGATACGGCCACGGGCTCGGTTACGGCGGGTACTACGGCCACGGGATCGCAGCGGCGCCCCTTGTCAGCCATAGTCTCGCCTACAGTGCCCCCGTACATTACGGCGCCCCACTGCTTGGCCTAGGGCATGGCTGGTAAATCGACCTAATTAGATGTTAGTGCCAAATTAGTAAGGATTACTTGTGGTGTACTTTTTGTAATTATATTGTAAAAAATATGTTTTGCTTTTTATTTGCTGCCTAAACCATTATTTGTACGTAGGTACGATATCTATACTATAATATTATAAAGCTGAAGAGTTTGTTTGGTTGTTTGTTTGTTTGTTTGTTTGAGCGCGCTAATCTCTGGAAGTACTGGTTCGAATTGAAAAATTCTTTTTGTGTTGGATAGTCCATGCCTCGAGGAAGGCTTTAGGCTATATAACATCACGCTGCGACCAGTAGGAGCGAAGCATCAGTGAAAAATGTTGCAAAAATAATCGCGATATTAAAAACTGAAATTGACGCGCACGAAGTCGCGAGGAACAGCTAGTTTATTTATAAGTCAGGAAAACACCTATCTATTGGAAGAACGATCTACGTTGATTGTTTTTTGTGTCTCAATAAACGGATCATTAAACAGATTTAACAATAACACAGTTAATATTTCATTACTTCATTTGATATTTTAGCAACTTAATTGCAATTATAATATCAGTATATAAACTTGAAATATTATCGCAATGGTATAGCGCCGCGCCCGGATTGCGAGAAGATGCGCGTCCGAGTCCCAGCTGAGACATAATTTTTCAAGTTTATATACTGATATAATAATTCTTTGTTGATTTTTATTTTATCTTATCGCAAAATGTTCATTTTATTATAGTAAGTCTGTCATAAGGATAATGAAGCAAGTAGGCATCATTTACACAGACAGCAAATAATATCACTGTGAAATTAAAACATAGTTCTTTCACAAAACATTTTCATAAACAATTATAGTCAAGTCTAGCTAAAAATAATAATTATTATCAAAATACTAAATGGACCATTCAATGTGTAAAATCTCGTATAGCTGGCATTTTGCTTGATGCTATTAACCCTTTGACGATCGGATATTCCAGACACAATTAAGATCAATTGTTATCGAGACAACCGGTTGTCTCTTGGGGCTTGTAAAGTGTATCAATTGATGCGTATTTACCTCTTATCTCATCAATACTCATGTTATTGACCGAAAAATATAAAATGAGATGGTTTTGGCGCATATTTCGGTGTATGCAGTACTTATATCCTTCTGGATATTACAGATATATTTGAGCTTAATCCTAGTCTTTATTTCTCTACATAAAAAATATAAGAAAATTCCTACTCGTCATACCTCCGCTGACATTCTGACACACGCAGGCGTTGCCCACTCCATAATTGAACGCTAATCCAAGCTAACTAGATAATTAATGTAACAGTAGTATTTAGCTCTTAGCTGGCATAGTATACGTGGACACAGAAGTCTCCCTCACACGCTTTAATCAGGTAGCTCTGGAGCAACTATGATAAGCCTATGAAGTTATTTAATCTGCATTTCAATTTGTCATGTTAGCTTGTTTGAATCCTTTAAACTAAAAGGATTTTCATTTTTGGAAATATTTTGGTAACAATGCATATTTAAAGCTAATTGGAAAATTAAAATAGGTAATTAGTGGTCCGAAAGTGTAATACTTTTGAGCTACAACTTATTTAAAATTTCTTTTATAAATTTGATACATATTTTGCCTTTAATCTCTAACAATTTTGGCTTTAGCAAGTATCTCTGACACAATCTAAAACAAGTATGAGAAAAGTAAAAACAAAGGTTTTAGTGGAACAATCCAGCAATCCTACCGAGCTTATCCATGCTGTGGTATCCACCAGGACTCGTATTAGGAGGCTGTCGCAACCGGAAAACGTTTAAAGCCGGAAACCTGTGTGTTGCAACGCCATCTTGTGGATATGATGTCGAAACTATCACCGACCGAATCGCACGAGTCGTAAAAAGCGTTTGACCTTAAATGGGCATCGAGGAAAAGGTAAATTATATCTAACTATATATTTTGCAACTTAAGCTAGGTCCACTTTTCAACTGACCAAATATAGAGGTACAAATTTTTTTTAAAAGAAAAATCAAATCACCCTACTGTTTTCTTGAGTTTACGCGAACACTATACATTGAAATGAAAGATATGTTTACGGATTTTAATTCGCGTTTATTCGCTTGTAGAGCTTACCGTGCCGTGGGAAACTAACATACCTGAAGACCATGCAATGAAAGAAAACAAATAGTATGATCTCCTGAATGAATTAAGGGTTATATATTTAGTCTATATGCTGTAGAAGTAGGAGCGAGAGGTATACCAGCAAAATCTCTGGCTTGGCCAGAACTTCAGTAAGTCCTATACTAGAGCGAGTGTCTAAAGCTGCATAAGCAGGTTCGTACCAGATTTGGCTGGGCAGGGAGAGAAACACGAGTAACACTCACCTTGTGTTGATGTACGTCGGAACCTACACCCGTGTTACAAGTCCCGGGAGCTACTCGGAGTTTCTCTTTCTGCCACACGATGGACCCGGCACCCTCACCTCGGCTAAGAAGTTTGTCTCTTGTTTAACAAATTACAACGGAAACATATCTTTCATTTTAAATCACCTTCTTACGAACCGCAGAGGCTAAAAATAGTCAAGTAAAGCTATAAATAAATAAATAATAAATATTTAAGACATGCCTCACCGGGCCACACTGAGCCATCTAGTCCCAAATTAAGGTACTATTAAGTACCCTGTCGTATGGGGTACTAGACAACCGATAAACTTACTTATATACTTTTTTTTTGTAAATACATACTTATAATACATAGAAAACACCCAGACCAGTACAAACAGACATGTTCATGCACACAAATATTTGTACTGTGCGAGGATCGAACCCGCGACCCGTGGCTCAGAAGCAGCGTTAACTACCGCTGATCCAAATGGTCGTCAAATTATACTTAAGAGAGGTAGTGCTATCCTTTCTATGTTAATAGTCGTAATATAACATGAACAGTCTTCATCAGACTACTGCTCGACAAGGTGAAGGGAATTCCAATGATGAAGGGAAGACGCTGCTGCCCATCTGTTCCTGACTTTACTCTACAATAGACTCTTACGACACCCATAGGATGAGAAAGTATAGTGAATATGTTAGTACGTCATTTGTAATAAGACAGAATAAAGTTTAATTTATAATCTAAGACATCACCATTTTTGAAAAAAAATATTTTCATACTAACCAAAAGTTTAGATTTTGTTTTGTATGTTTTTTTTTCAAATATGTTGATATCTAATTTCTGAGTTCCCTAATTATATTTATAAGCATATGTTTCGGCTTGATATAGGTACCATTAACCTAATAACCCTGTTTACAAATATCAAATAACAGCTTCCACTATTTATAATCTCAGAGATTAACGCCGGACATGGCAGAACTATAAGGAATCCTTGCTTTGACTACGAAACCCCTTAAAAACTAGCAAGCATCATCATGCAGCTTTTTTCTTCGCGACCACACACAAGCTAGTTCTTTCATAGAGGGTTTACATACGACTTCATATGTTACACTAGAAGGTGGAATTGATAATCAGTTTCCTTGTACGCTAACTCGTCGCTGATCTACGTTCGGGCAGTTTTAATCGAGTTACATACGATAAACATTGCGCGCATGCTTGTGAGAGGTAAACGAAAAAGGTACAGAAGACTGGCAATGCGACAACATAGGGATTCGTGCAACGATATAGGACTACCATTGAAATAGTCACCAGCTGTCACCCGCAACTTTATCTAGAGAGACTATCACACAGGAATAGTACTTATTCCGGAATAAAAAGTAGCATAGTCTACCTGCTTACCAAATTACATAAGGAACCATTGCACAAACATCCATCCAATTTAGAAATATGATTAGTAGGAATTTGAAATTAGTAAGATATATTGTTTACTTCTATGTAATTCTTCTTCTCTATTCTTCTATTCAAGATGTTCGTCTGGTGATTTTACCAAAGATTCAAAAAGTATCTAAAATGTTTAGTTTTAACTTTATATTATGTCAAATGCAACTTGACCTAGGCCTCGGCAGAATTATGCCCAACATCAAACAATTATAAAATCAATCTGTCCTATTTTTTCCGCAAAATTGCACCTGGAGGCGCATTTGCACATTCCAATATTTTAACCTATCAATGTTCCGGTACAAATGTGGGTACAAGAAACTCGGGTCACTGTTTCATCCTCTTTTTAAATACCTAAATGTTATGTTTACTATCATATATGGATGTCAGTGTGAGATAGTACAATTTTTGATACCATTTATTCTATGTTTTTATCCTACATCACATGTCGCTTAAGTAATTCGATACTTGTGTCCTCAACTTCCAATTTGGAAGTGGCAGCTGTATAACGACTAACAATTTGTCGGCTCGATGCAATAGCTCGTATTAAGAACCATAAATCGTAATTACTACTATAACTATTATTTAATTGGACAATATTTTATAATACGAAATAACAAAAATACTTGAACGAATTTCAAATACTGTGTTTTCAGTTGATTAATAGGTTATAATAAAATGTGTTGTGGATAGTTATATGAAATACTAGATTGGTATGACAGAGGCTGAGTTAAAATAAAAAATAAAAAGTTTTTGTTCGTTCCGATCGAATGCTTCCAACTTAATCCTCATTATAAACAGTCTCAATAATATGCAATCATTCCATTAATGGCTATGATTAGCCTCGGCTTCAAGTTAGTAACTCTACCTCTTCCTGGTGGCGTACATGGGTTTTGATAGTATCGCCAACTCCAAGGGCCCGGATTCGAATCCCGGATGGGTAATAGAACATATCATATTTCATATTTTCAGGATGTTTAAGGCTAAAGGTCTGAACAAGTGTTTAATAGTTACTTCGGGATAAGGACAATATGTGTGATATTTTTCATATCCAATGATTTATTCCTTCATCATCATCATCTCAGTTAAACGACGCCTATTGCTGGACATAGGCCATATTTAACTTCTGTTTAGTGTCATCAAAATATATAGGTTTAAGCAATTTGCTTGCCTTCGCGGGTGGTTCATGGACGGTGGTTTCGTCGGGGATCCCCCGAAACTAGCTTCGTAGTACCGTGCTGTTTATGTGGAAAATAAACTACTGTTAGAGAACCTTAATCATACAAAGCGATCTTTGAGGTGACGTCGAAGCTTTACTAATCATCTGATTTAGCCAAGTGTCTTGCTTGCCGTCGCGGGTGGTTCATAGACGCTCGTGGTTTCCACGGAGATCCCCCGAAACTAGCTTCGTAGTACCGTGCTGTTTATGTGGAAAATAAACTATTATTAGAGAAGCTTTATCGTACAAAGCGATCTTTGGGGTGACGTCGAGACTTTACTAATCATCTGACTTAGCCAAGTGTCTATTAGAATAGAATAGAATAGAATATAATTTATTGCTCAAACTGTACTTGGTACTTCGACCACTACACTAGTAAAGCTTTCACCATAGGGTGTTACGGGTATAAGCTATGAGTTTTTATGGGTGCATTTCAACAAAACATACAGTATCATTATTGTGTAAGCTGTAATTCTTAATAGTAATGTCGTGTGATACAATATGTGGCATGCGCAGACAGGGCGCATAAGGAAATATTGCGCAGGGCCGGGCGTGGCGCCTGCGCACGCTGTTGCGACACTGCTCTGGTAAACATACTTAACTAGCCTATTTAAGTTTAAGTAATCTATTTTTTCCCCTTCGACCACATTCGAAAACAAGGTCTGAAACTAGTTTCTAAACAAGAATAATGTTTCTTCTTTTCCTGAGTTCGGTCCCCGGGTCGGGCAGCAAGAGTCGAATTTTCGAACATTGCTCGGGTTTGTGATCACCAACACGCATTCGGTAACTCAACTGTATAACACCAAACAACATAAATTAGCTATAAATTTACTATGTTATTTTTGGCACTAGACAAAGACTCGTAAGAAGCAATTAGCTTTAAAAGATTTCGCATTGTCACAGTTTTGAGTTAAATAATTGACATTAGCAGATATTTATAAATAGATTTAGTAGTACAATTTTTCTACTCTTGAGAAATTTTATTCACTGATAAATTTTAATGTGCAAACATTTTAACGACCAACCAAAGTTAAAATTACGTGCAAGTCGGTGTAATGTAAGTGGAATAAGCCCTGAACTTTTACAAATAGTTAAAATAATGTGCAGAATATGTTGCACTGACTATACTAGTTTTTTAAGTTTAAATAAACTGTGTTGATCTAGATCTAGAAAGCAAACAACACCTGCGCAGGCGCTCTGTCTCGTAGGATATTACGCGCTTAGCGGCCGGTATTGCGCAAACTAACATAATATTGCACACGTGGTGTAGAAACACCATAGATCGGGAAATTATGGGATTTTTCGTAATTTATGCTGTACAAAAACTACACACTGCCACATAAAATGAAAATAACACTGCCAAGATGTTACACACAATGGTTTCATAACGAAGGCTTCGTTTTCCAGGAGGTTTACAATGCACGGTGTATAAGTTATTCGAAATCAAGGATGTACGAGGTTATAAATAAGGTTATAAAGAAAAGGAAATACTTTTGACTGTAAAAATAACTTCGACTGTCCTGCGTGTCCGGGAAGTAGAAGGTTGTGGGCATAAGTAGATCTTAGGCAGCCGAGGTTAGGAACTGTATTTATATTTAAATCAAAACTTTTATTGCTTAAATACAGTTTATGAACTTCGAACTGTGTTTAAAATATCTACCTGAAGAGAGGTGTCATTTTATTATTAAATTAAAAAACAAATTTTTACTAATCTTCTGTAGCATCAATTAGCCAAGAAGCCCCAAAATCTGTCTCTTGCAAAAATTTTGCATACCACTTTACAAGGACACGTATAGAATCATTTTATTTACAGATTTCAAATATAAATTAAAAAGATTTACTGTATAAAATATTTTAGACTAAAAATACTAAAGTCAAAATATAAAAAAACACAATTTTATTTACCTTTTAATGCTAATTTAATATAGTGAATGAACTTAATTTTGTAAGTAAAGTAGCACATCATTTTCTTGGCCCACTGTTAGTTTGCCAAGATGTTTTCATTTCGTTTCGTTTAGTCTGACAATTCGAACTACACTGGAAATGTTACAAATTAGTCCTGCAAAGCCCAAACACATGGAGTCCCTATTTGCTCAAATGTGATCGCCCCTCAGACTCGAACTATTAAAAGCTACTAACGCGTTTATCATAAGTGTTTACAACCGTAACGGAAAACATAACACTTCGCACACCTAGATCAAAACTGATGTACTTAACTCAAAAATACTAAATCAGGTTGACCCATCAATGCTATGGTATCTTTATTTCAATGACAGAGACCTCAGTATAACAATAGTATTTAATGTAATACTGTGCCTTAGACCTGCAGTGGGATGATTATTGGCCGTTACTTTACTTGACATTCATATTCATTGTTAGGCACTTTAGATATTTAAAACATTTCCACATAGCCACATACACTTTGAAACTGACTCAGTTGTCTTGCTGTTTGTTTACTTATACCATTTTGAGTTACGTCCGTTTTCATAAGTTGTGTGATTTATGGAATGGCTTTGATGGTCTCCGCGGCGTCTATAAGTACGAATACATACATGTCTTTTAGTGCATTAAAACCATAAAATTGCGGATAATTTTTCACTAGTGAGTAATTAAGGCAAAAGCTATTCGTATTGCAGAAATGATTTAATTTAGTCATTACGTGACTAATCATTCTTTAAGATATTAGCTTTAGAGCTAGGAGGTAATACTTCTCATTACTTACCGTCATAAAAATGATTTTAATTTGACTGATATAGTCGTATGTTATTACTGACCACGATAAACTTTGACGTAGTTTGCCGATTTGAATGTTTTTAAGCCTTGAGCGCGGGGACTGAATCCAGAAATTCCGTAACGCAAAAAACCTCACGCTCCCCACTTCGACCGGCACAGCGGTGATACGGCTGTTCGACGAGGTGCGTGCGGTTTGACGAGGCGTTTGCCATTCGACGAAGTGGGTGCCGTTCAAATATGTGGGTGTCGTTCGACGAAGTGGGTGCCGTTCGACGAGGCAGGTGCCGTTCGATGAGGTGGGTGCCGTTCGACGAGGTGGATGCCGGTGGGGTGCTGTTTAACGAGGTGGGTGCTGTTTGACGAGAGGGGTGCTGTTTTTTATTTATTTATTTATTTATTTATTTATTTATTTATTTATTTATTTATTTATTTATTTATTTATTATTATTTATTATTATTATTTATTACGCAATAATATGACTATACTTAGGAGCTATGAACAAAATAAAAAGTGGGAAAATAATCGGCAATTTCATACTTTAACCCCTATTATAATTGCATAAGTTGATAAAAAATGCTATGCAATAGCTTTACCGCGGCAGTCTCCGAGTGCCACACGTCTTTTTTTTATTTGTTTGATAGGGCATAAGTTATCAAGGCTCTAAGTTATTGTTTATTTAAACTTCTAAAAGAATAAGGTTCCTTGTCTTCTAAAAGCGAAAAATCCTATGTAGGTTTTGATTCGAATCAACGACCATTATTTTGTTTATAAAATATCATAGGTAGTTACATAAATTAGATTCTAGTTAGCTGTTTACAATTAAAAAAATAAGCCAAGAAAATAATCAGCACACGAGAATTAAAAACCCTAAAAATATGTTTTTATCTACTATCAACTGATTTAAGCTCAATACAACTGAATCAGTTATAAAACGAACAAACTCTCAAAAAAAAAACCTTCATATCTATAAAGGATATAACAATATCTATTGTTACGATTTGAAAAGAGTATCATTATTTCAATCAGCCATAATAATTTTTTTTTCTGAATCTAATATTAAATGATAATAATTGTCCCTTAATAAGTTAAACTCAATATCCTAACCTGTTTTCCGCAACAAGTTCACGAAAGATCGTAACAGATCTCTTCGGAAACAACACCATAGGTCAGTAGTGTAAGGTCCTGACATTTGGCGTCCTGTCTCCTGCCCACAGACCTTCGAGAGAACCTTTGAACTACTTATTTAAAGTGCAGCGGTAATTTTAATCATTTATTCCCTTTATGTCGAGTCCCGTTATGTCGAGCCGAAAACGTTGTCTTGCTTCTATTACCCCTATGTCGAGCTAAGTTTTCTCTCTTCTATTCCCTGTATGTCGAGATTCTTTACCACGCTATTATTACCTTTATGTCGAGTTTAATAATATCATATTTTAGTTGTACAGTCACGTCCAATGAAAAGCAAATAATTTAGAATCATATTTTGAAAAATGCACTCTACCGTTCAAGAAATTTATTTGAAATGTTAGTTATTTCTATAAACTTCACTTGTATTACGTAACCGATTTGAAAGGGTGTTAGTCAATGATATTTAAAAAGTAATAGATATGTTACATGCGCTCTCAATACGCGTCCCTAAAACGTCACAATTGTGACGTCTTTTCAAATACATGAAAGAGAAAGTAATTGTTCTTTTCACGAGTATAACAAGGACAAAATAAGAATTACGCATGTGTGCAGTTGTTCGCAAGCGGCACATATATTTCGATAGTTTTGTAAGGGCATAACCTATCTAAACTTTTTAAATATCATTGGTGTTAGTACTTTAGTCTTATTGTAGAGACCACTGAATAAGTAATCACTGAGCGAGTGCAAACTGACGTTGGAGTCACTTAAAAAGTGTGTGTGTGTGTGTGTCGATTTAAAATGTGGGCACAGGTCTCATTTTAAAGTAGATTTGGTGATAAGAAACCGCAAAATATTTGGTTATATTCGCAAAGTTGGCAGTCGGTCACAGTTCAGGCAATGATCCTAGAATGATTGAAATAAATGGCACGCATTTAGATTTAAGGCTGGAAAAGTATAAACGTAGACTATTTTTTATCCAAAAACAATGTTCGGTTCGGGTATATTGTTCTAAACTTTACGTGAATGAAATTACGGGCAACATCTAACAGATAATAATGAGTTGACTTGACATATTAGGAAAAAATTTTGACATACCCATAGATTTAAATCTATGGACATAGGTACTGATCGTCGGTAAACTGCACATTTGAATTATGAATCAAACGTAAATTTTAAAAATAAACCTATTATCATTTAGTACTTCTTTGACAGCTTGAGAGAGTTCGAAGAGCGAAAACGTAAAAAACGCCTGTTAGATTTATGTAGGTATATTGACTCAATATGATTTTGCCTTCGAAGTTTTGTAAGATGTTTATTACTATGTCTAAGTCACCTTATAAAATATTGAAATCACCATTGGTCTAGTGGTTTAATTATTGGGCCACGATTCCGGGAAACTGGTTTGGTTCCGGCTCCGGGGATCGAAACAGGGGTCGGACTGCAAGGGTTGCGAATTTTTGCTAGGGTTTGTGATCACTAACCCGTATTTGGTGATAATGCCTGTACCCATCATTGGTAACTTGAATTCAATGATAGAGACATTTTCCCTGCAGCTGCAGTGGTATGATTATAGGCTATTAAATTACTTTTTATCGCCCTGTTGGTCTAGTGGTTTAAATACCGGGCCAAGATCTCGGGGTCCCAGGTTCGAATCCCGGGTCGGGCAACAAAAAGTTTCCAATTTTCGAACGTTGTTCGGGTTTGTGATCACCAACCCGCATTTGGCAAGCGTGGTGATTATGCCAGTACACCCATCATTGCTGTGGTAACTTGAATTCAATGATGGAGGCCTTTTCTCTGCAGTGGGATGATTATAGGCTGTTACTTTACTTTTTTTTTAAATTACTTTACTTTTATAAACAACAACACAGCCGCTATTGTCTACTGGCCCATGCAAAAATTTGAAAAACTACTTGTCAAAAATCTTCTACGTTAGCCACCTAGCTATGACGATGATCACCAGCGTGGTTGAGTGGCGTACACACAGGTTTTAACAGTCTCACTTGCTTCGAGCTCCTGGGTTCGATTTCCGGACGGGGTCAATGCATAAAAACAACAAGATTTTTCTATATCTTCCCGGGTCTGTGTGTTTGTGGTACCTTCGTTATATCTGCTTTTGAAAAACAAGCTATTCAATTAGTTACTTATTTTGTGATGCAATGAGTATGTGATGTCGTCTATATTTATTTATTTATTCTCAATGTGCAATCTATTTACCGTGACATTGCTGTCGTTTCCACGATCTTTAACTGTGGTATGGTTTAAATTAATAAGACGATCGAACATTTGACATTGAGCCAATAATCAAATATACATTTCATCACAAAATTTACAACCAACAGACATTATGTCGTTCATCATAGCAACAGAACAGGGATGACCCTTACGAAATAATAGAATTAATTACGTTTTGACTATATAAGCGAATCCAAAATGTGCCTATAGACATAGTCAAAGGCCCTGCGGTATTGTTAACATGAAACTCTTCGTAAGTTCTTTTTATTATTGCAAAATTGACAAAGCTCGATTAGGAAAACAAACCGTGCCGGAGTCACTTATTACAAAAAGAAGGACATTACTTATCTTGCCTTGATTAAAAAGCTTTTAGTGACATAACTTTTATATCTTTTGTTGATAGGTTATGCCTAATTCAAATTTTCTGTTTCAATTTGAAATTAAATTGGGTTGACAACTTTAAATAGAAAAATAATGTGTGTTCATGAAAGAGATGCCACAAAAAATAATTTTCAATATGTTTTCTCATGGTTAAAAAAATTACTTACAATTGAAATTCAAACTTTCATAGCCACCATCACAAGAGAGATGATCGATTCGGGGTTTATACCATGTTCCTTTAAAAGCTTCCGATTCTTGTCAGAATTTTTATTTTGTATATATAGTTCTGCTTGCTACGAGTATTTTTATTAGTAGGATACCTGTATACTCCTAGTATTAAATGTACGGTTATGCCGTTAAATATTATGCGGTATTGCCAAATCGCTTTTATGGAAATATTATTTAAATTACTTGTTTACTACGAGCGAAACGTAAACAAAATTAACAAGTCATTGATGTTACATATTTCTAGTTACTTTAGTATACCGATTGATGCTGACCTCATCGGAATCTAAACGTTCGTATACAAGTAACAGCGATAAGGACATTTGCATTTGTAAGTTCAAAGACGAGTTGCGTACGCGTCGTTCCACGACTATGTGTATTCGCTAACGATTTGATATCCTTCACAGGAATTTGTAACATGGAATGGAATCAAAACAAGTCGACCATAAAAACATACTTAAGTAATTATTGCGTGGGTGGAAATCTGTGGAATGAATACAAAATAACCTGTCTTAAAACTTAAGGTCTGATCTACGTAACTTTGGACCAAATTTAATAAAATCAAGTCAGTAGTGTAGGCGCGAAAGCGTGACGGACAGACGAACAGAGTTACTTAGGCATTTACGGATGAATATGATTCACAGAATGTATTTTATTTTATTTTATTACAGATTTGCACATTGTTGGCGTTGTCAGTCGTTGCGTCGGCGTCACGCGACAAGCGCGGCATCTTCGGCGAGCCAGGCGGTCTGCACTCGCTGGCTCTCGGCGCCTCACCCTCTGTACATCTACCGCTGCAGTCTGCGCCACTTCTGAGCTCAGCTTCGCTCCACTCCGCTCCAGCATTGAGTTCTGCCTCACTCCACTATGCCCCACATTTGAGTTCTTCACTTCACTCTGCTCCAGTACTAAGCGCTGCCCCACTTCACGCTCCTGTACTTAGTCACGCGTCCTTGCACTCGTCTCCTCTGCAACACACGTCACTGTATCACGAGCCACTATTGAGCCACGTGTCGCTCCACTCTGCACCACTTAGCCACTCTTCATTGCATTCTCCTGCTTTGTTAAGTTCCCACGATCTCCACTCTCATTCGCTACTTAACTCTCACAGTCTTCATTCGGGTCTATCATCGAACAGTGTTTACTCTGCGCCACTGTTGAGCTCTCATAGTCTCTATTCTGCTCCACTATCTCACAGTCTTCATTCTTCTCCACTATCTCACAGCCTCTATTCTGCTCCACTTTTGAGCTCCCATTCTCACCATGCTCCTCTACTAAACTCTTACCCACACAGTCTTTCATACGCTCATTCTGCCCCAATTTTGAAAACATACTCGCATTCTCCTCTCGTACATGCTACCCCATTGTTGGCTACAGCAGTGGTCAAACCTGCCCCACTTTCTTACTCGGCTCACCGGTATGCCTCAGGATGGTAAACAATTAAAAAGATATTTAAATTACAAACTGTTTCATTTTTGAACCTCTCGCGTTATTGCGGCTCTTAAAATTTACGACGCAGTTAACATAATGATTAAAATACCAGATTTAAATCGATGCTTCGGTTGTACAGCATTGCAATCCTGATTAAAAGATTTGACATGTCTTATGAAAATAAGACAAATATTAGAAGAAAGCTTAGGTTGTTGAGTGTTTCTATAGTTTTAGAATAGTACCTCTTCTCGTCCTATCGTAAAAGGCGATTAGTCAAACTGTGAACGCCAACCCGTCGTCCACAATTAAGAAATGGATCAATCAGGTTTATCAGATAAAGTAAATGTCAGTCTTACATAGAGGAAACTGCTTATCAGACGTATCTGTTTCATAAAACTGTTGTTAGTAGCTTATAAATAGATGTATATTTTTAAACCTCGTTATTATTTATGATGCGTAAATAAGAAGCTATATTAACCTGAGCTTCGCTTTAGATTGGGACCTTGTTTTTGACATGTTTAGTTCTGTTTATGAAGTTTCGAGATTCTAAGGCCAAACTTGTGACACTTGCGCACGTGACTAGTCCTCACTGATCATAATTTCACTTGCCTTGAAATGTTAAATAAAAGTTGTTTGTCGTACTTCTTGCAGAAGTTTGACAACAAAATAATAATATGTTGTCTTGGAATATGTAAGCAGTTCACAATATTAGCTTTATTTGCTATCTAACTACTTAGGTATTATTTTCTGTTCTGTTTACACACACACACAGAAAAAGTGTCGTCAAAATGTGATACATAAAAAATTTAATTTTTAATTTATATTTAATGTATTCTTTCACTGTTAAGTGGTGTCCTTCTATAAGTGGTTATTGAAAGTCTTTGCTACATTGATCAATTAATGCTTTAGTCACAGATATTATAATCCTAGCTTTAGTCTTGTATCTACTGAGGCCGTTGGGGTAGTCCAACTATCTCAGTGCAGGGCTAGAGTAATCTTGGTTTTTGTTGTTGTACCACCTGTAGTTCCAGATCATATTTTTAATCGCTGGAGAACTACTGACTGACATCACTCAAAGATTTGCTAAGCGAAAGTGGTATTAGGCGAAACATGTAGGAAGAGGCAGAACTTTTTTTAAAATAATCAATGAGCTTTTCATGACTACATACTTAACTCTACGGTTAAGAAGAAAGCCTAAGATGGAGCGAGCTTACCTAGAAAGTGGCTCTGATTCTCCCACACAAGCGGAACACAGAAAAACTGTTTGGCCTTGGACTCCGGCAGGAGGGTCTCTAACGAAGCGTACCACCCCAGAGGGATCTGTTAGCCGTCATCATTGGTTAGAAAACCAAAGATGCCGTTGCCCAGGGTGGACCACTAGGAGGTAGATACAACCACCCCAATCTGTTGGTAAAGGACCCTCAACCTGGTGGACCGAAGACCCGGTAATAGTGATGGAGAGCCGCTGTAGGAGGGCGGTGCATGGTCGATCATCGTGATGATCCAATGCCCAGTTGTGGGCGTTGAGTAGTTCACATGACGGTGATGATGGTCGATCGTTGCCTCGTTACTACTCGTAGGAGTTTTTTCTAAGCCTTTAACTGCCGAGGAACTGGTCACAATATACATGTTTTTATTTATGTGGTCACCGGTGACTCCCTCCAGGAAAAAAAATAAACCCCATAAAAATTTACAATCATTTATAATATAAGAATTTTCAGGCTGGACTGAACTTAAAACCTCCATTTATTCCGTCAATTAAAAAACACATCGAACATTAATTGATAATGTATTATTCATGGGTTTATTTTCGTACGAATGCTCTACTTCGTGTGACATTGGCCATTATTCATAATTTGCGTAATTAATCGTTTAGTCAACAGTATTGTATCACAATCAAATAAATTAGCATAAAGTATACTCAACTGGTTTGGACTTGTGTGGCATCCGAAACCTAAGATTTTTCACAAGAAGTTCTGTGGTCACACTGATTACAATCTTTTGTTGTGTTTTTTAATCTATCACCTGAACGGGATTGGTCGCCATGGGTTATTAAAAAAAATATGTACTTTTCTAACGTAACTTATAATTGAGGTTTGTTAAACATCTACATTATAGGTCGATGTTTTTAAATTACCGTTGATTATAATGCATATTAAAGAAAAAGTAGAAAACTTTACTATTAAAAAGTTTTTATTTTTTTAATTTGAACCGGCTGTAAATGAGCAAATACACATTTATTAAAAAATCATGGGTTTTATCTAAACTAGTGAGAAATCTGTTTTTTTTATATTACTCGGCTTTGTAATAATGTTTGGGCGACGATGGAGTAACACCTGCAGATTTCGAGACGAGATAATAATTTTGGAACTGCCTTGAAGGGAATTCCTACAGTAAATTGAATATTGGTCAGCATTCTTGGGTGGAACCGCAGTAATTAAATTTTATGCAACATATTTTATGAATTCGTGATTCGAAACAAAAAGTTGAGGCCCTTTTTTACTTCGCCGCACAAAAATAGCTACACTGTGCCATAAAACTCTTAAGAGGGCGACAATCTAGCCTGTAGCTGGAGAAATGTGAGCAAATTTCTTTAGATCGTTTTTTTTGTTGCTTCGCACCTCATATTTAAAACATTGTATTAGGTGTGGTGGCGGCACATTAAAAAAAAACACCCATTTTCTTTCTAAATGTCGTAAAAGGTGACTAAAGGCGTACCTACTGCCAAATAAAGAAGGCAGCGTTCTCTCTCTACCATTAGCTGAACCCTTCTGCCAAACATGCCGATTATCCACCAAGGAGGTCGTTAATTGCTATACTTCAGATCAGATCTATACTTAATATTATAAAGCTGAAGAGTTTGTTTGTTTGAACGCGCTTATCTCAGGAATTACTGGTTCGAATTGAAAAATTATTTTTGTCTTAGATAGGACATTTATCGAGGAAGGCTTTAGGCTATATAACATTACGCTGCGACCAATAGGAGCGTAGCATCAGTACGTTGCAAAAATTGTCGCGATCATAACAGAGATTGACGCGGACGAAGTCGCGGGCAACAGCTAGTCAGTAATAAAATACAAGATAAGCAATTACACTGGCTCAGGGCGAGTGTGAAGGTGCAATCAAAGCTCATGAAGCAATACTTCTCAGTCCTTGGTGTCAACTGTGCCTTTTTGTAATTCGTCGTGATTTACGATCGCACCGACCGGGTAAGTAGCGGAAATTAATCGTAGACTTGTACGGAGGTGTAAAATTTCATTATAGTAAATAAGTAGAAGCGGTGTAATACAGGAAATCCTGCTTCTATTTTTTATAGTAACAATAAGTATGAGACTACTTACACACAAGGTTTATTGGGAAAAGAGTAATAAAATTTAAAGAGGTTGGTTCCTACGCGTGGAACGTTTATTAATTTTAAAAATAAGATTTTTTTTTTGGAGTAGGTTTGTCAAGGTTTCAGTCCGGTAGGTGATTTTAAATGACTGAACAAAACAAAAAGTTTGTTGACACCAGATATGTCCAAGTATACAAATTACCTATCTTTAAATGGTTTGTTTAGCTTACCCTTTTTATTTATATTCAAATCAAATTAAATCATTATTGCCACCATTATAATATTAATCCTAATTTAATGGTTTAAACAGGAACTTAAAATTATATTAGAAAATAATGTACATTGAATAAATTGTAATGTACATTATTTGTTAATACTGCGAAGTAGTGCTAGTCCATGCGGAATGTCTGTTTTTTTTCTACTGTACAGGTGTTGGACTTATACCTAGTTTTTAGATGTGGCATACTTATTAAGTATAACTCAAAAAGTATTTTACGCTTTTAAACATTCCGTTTAAGCATGAATATCATAAAATTGTACTACAGTAAACAACTCTGCTTACAGAAAATAAGTTCATATTATGGCAGTCGATGTCGGATCAAACACTTCATTCAATCCTATCATTTATCAGATTTCGAAGATCGTAAATTACAACTAAGTACCACAATGTAATTACAAAGTACCAAATCATTTTCGAAGACTAAGTTTACACGTTCAGCTAATTTATCGACAGATAAGCCCCGCCCACGCTTCAACGATCATCATCTACTATCATTAAACTGTACTAAAATTTTGATAGCTGCATAATATTAGTGTATCGTCCAAAGAGGTATATAAACTCGAGATGTGCTCGATGCTGCATACTAAAACGCACATCCAGCATCGGTATACAACATGAAGTTTATCGTGAGTTCTAAGATTTTGTTTTAAAATTAAAATCAAAGCAGATACTGTAACTTCTAATTATAAGTTCAATAGGCTGTAATTAAGCGGCATAGTTTGTTGTGACGAAGTTCCATTTAGATTTATGACATACTGTATTAGTCATAAAGGACTTTTATCAAGCCAGACCTTTTTTAGTGCCATTGAGCAAGAAATAAAAAAAAACTACAGACCTCACCGTTTCATCAGCATGTATGAGTTGTTTTTTTGAAATTCAAGCTCTTATTGCCATAGGTTTTTTACATTTGATTAAGAAGAGAATCAATCGCCTTTGCTTCTTTTTACCACGCTTTTTATTAGCTTGGGTTGTATCTATCTATGTATCTATGTATGTAATGGAATCTTTGAGCATAAATTTGACCGATTTCCAGAAGTTTGATTAATTTGAAACTTTGCACACGTATCAAGGACCGATGACATTGCAATAATTTAATAACAGTTTTCCCAGTTTTCCTCTGTAAGAGGGAGTAAAAGAGATAGAGCTAGCGCGCGATCTGTATCAATTATGTTTCCTGCATAGGTTTGGACTTACAGTCGGTAAAGAAGGAATCAAATCTTATAAACTAAACTAAAAAGTAAAAAATAAATTATAGTTTAAAAAACTAAAAAACCACGCTTTTAAAACAGATTGAACTAAAAAATTAAAAATAAAACTGTAGTAATCAATTGAAAAATTCATATTTTTGTACAAAAAGCGTGGGGGGCTTGATTTAGATTGTTGTAAATATTTTATCAATAATTTACTATATCTGTGGATATCATAACAAGCACCCCACGCTTTTTGTACAATAATATGAATTTTTCAATTGATTACTACAGTTTTTTTTTTTTTTTTTTTTAATCAAATAGATGATAAGTTATAACTAGGATTGAGTACTTGTAAACATACTCATTTGAAAGAGGCTGACCCGAGATTATACTACTTACGGTAGATTTTAAACTTACCCACGACAAACCTAAATCAATAATGTATAAAATTATTGAAACGTGTAAAATATTCATTATTAAGTACCTATACTAAACTATTGGTTTTGATAAAAGCAATTGCTCTCTCTTTAACTGACAAAGTGTTGAGATTGATTTGATCATGTGCTGTCTTATCTAAGCTACTACAGTGAAGAACTCCAGCTTTCTGTCCTCAAATTCTAACCACACTAAATCTTTTCATCCAGACTTGCTGAGATACATGGTTGCTGTTGTTGAAAATTAACATTTACAAAGCGAATTACGATCTAAGAAAATCTCTGACACATCAACACGAATAGATATTTTATATTTTCCAGCTCACTGCCCTCGCTCTCATTCTTCTCGTGAGCTTGGCGTCAGCCGGCTTCCTCCACAAGGGCTGGTCTGCACCGGTGTACCGCCGCGTGGTCTACGTTTCCCCGTCGCACCATGGAGGCTGGTCCGGTGGGTGGGCCGGTAGGAGCAGCGGGTGGTCCGGTGGAAACGGAGGGTACAAGAGCTATGGAGGATCTGGCTGGAATGGTGGCTGGAACAGTGGATGGAACAGTGGATGGTGGTAGATCAGGATGTACTTTTAATTATTCCGGCAGAGTCTTCTCATGTATGTGATTTAAAAGTAACAGGTGTCTCGTTCACAGTTTCATTATTTATGCTGCCATAATTATAGATACAGATGATTTTGTATAATTGATTGACTTTCAGCCTGATAAAAAGATATTTATAGAAACCATTTTCCAGAATATGGTTTAATAATGAATCATTCTCCCTTATCATTTACATATTATCAGATTCGTTTAATATAAGTTGGTACACATTTAGATTGATTGCGTTAGCAACACTGCAAACGGTCAAATAGGGAATTGTAACGAGCTCAGTGCAACAATCGGGTTTGCTTTTCACCATTATAATACAATGTGAAGATTGTGTGAAATGTTGTTAATAATGGTACATTAGGCCGCTGACACTAATTGACACTGTCTCTCAATACGCCAGTTCTCCTAGCTCGTTGTATAATATTATTAATATTAAAACTGTAAATGTATTATTAATATTGTACGGTACCAGTGGGATAGTTTTAAAATTAAATTTACGAGCATTCGCAGATACTAGAAACAGCAAGTAAATCATTAATAACACTCGAGAACGATTTGAAAGACACTAATTTAAAAGTCACTGAAACACAGGATCTATTAATTGTTCCTCGCTAAGTGGACGAGCAGGTTCAAGTGACTGACTCAATCAAACGCCAAGCTTCGTAATTTTCGCAAAAGTTCGCAACAATATGCTCAAGAGCAACCGACGCCCGCGGCTGGCCGCAACCTGTCGCATTTTGTTGTGAAATATATGAACTAAGGACTGGTGTACACAGAAGCGGTTCATGCTCATTATTATAATATATTTTGAAAAGGGATGCTGCTTTGCTGCAAAAAATATGAGTCACCAATTTGAGACAAAAATGTTATGTTATGATGTTCTTAATTAAACAAAACGATAATAAGTACGAGTAATACAATTTATTATTGGCCAAAATTTACGATGCAAGATTAAAATTTCATTTCATTTCGTCATATTCTTCACAGAATACGTTGAAAAAAAAAGGTTGTCATATTTGATAAAAAAACTTAGATTATTTGAATATTCAGAGTGTTTCTGCTGTGGTTTCTACCGACCGACTGCCATAAATAATAGGACAACAACTTCAACCTTTTTTAAAAATGTTTTGTGTAAGGAACTTGTCATGTAAACAAGATTGATTGGCATTTTATGACATGTGTATATTTTTTTAATGTTTAGGTATAACAGTTATAATCTATGTAGTTGTTATTGTGTCGTTGTGGGCATGGCCCGAATATTGTGGCAATTCATGGCAATCGTATCAAAAAATTAGACTAAATATCCGAATCTGGTTATCAAGTTGATTAGTGTGTACCAAGCCTTAGTCTGGCAACTCACACCTAATGTTTAATCTCATCTAGGTTACAGCGATCATAAAGTTTTGTCGAGTCTAACTAGTCTATTTCATGTGGTCTAACTTTTGCTCAAATTATATTTTTGTAATCTCTGTATATTTTCTGTGATATTGTAATTTAATTAAACAACATTATGTTCTCATAATTGTATTTTAATGAAGAACAACTTCCTCTTTAATAATTTTTATACTCTTATTGGTCACAAGTAATACAACTGTAGAATATTAATGCATAATTATATAAAAAAATGATTTGATCGTGTTAAAAAAATGAAAAATGATTTGATCGTGTTAAAAGAATGAAAAATCCATAAATTTAGTACATTACATTATTAAATATATTTAACTTTTTTATGTATGTTGACTGTTTGTAAGCCAAACAAAAAACTTGTATTAAAAAATTTAACCGACGAAAAATCCGAATGAAAGTTTAAATCAGTATAGCAACAACATCTACAATGTTTATGATAAACTGGTCATAGTAAAATTGATACAGGTTATGAGAAGCGATCGATCTGCGGTTACTGCGATCTCTGAGATCAATCGATCATTTATATTTTGATGTTGGTATCATTTACAAGCTGCGTGTGTAAAGGCTGTTTCGTGGATATAATTTCGTGAGAAACAGAAAAAATATTTGTATAATACAAGAAAAAACTTTGTTAGTATCGTTTTTAACTAGCTGTAAATAAGTTTGTTAGTTTGGGTTACATTTTGCAAGCTAAGTTAGAACCATATTTTTTTTAGCATTTTTGTGTCAATTTAAATGACAATCCCTGCACTAATTTGGCCAAACTCCGCTAGTCTGGCGGTTAGTACGGCAAAATCATCTTTTTTGGAGAGGCTTATGTCCAGCAGTGGATTGTTGTGGGCTAACGATGATTATTAAATTCAATTTATTAAAAAAATACTTTAACAGGCAGTTCAAATGAAATGACAACTGCACCTCCGCTGATCAGAACAATTGATTGTAGTCTACTGATCTATGATCTTCATCATCTGAGCCAAACGACACCCACTTTTATTTATTAATAATAATGGGTTTGCTCTTGACTACATACTTAACTGTACGGTTAAGAAGAAACCTAAGATGGAGCGATGACAGATCGTCATCCGGTGCACTGATCGATTTACTGTATTTATTTTGATCATTTACTTTTAGACACAACAAACGCTAAGCCGGTCGGAGTAGAGCGGATCGAACCGTAAACCGACCTTAATTGGTGTTCGGAATCTGTGATCTGTGGATTTCAAGCATTGTGATTGGTCAATTCATGGTCCACTCCTCTTCTTCTTCCACTTAACTCCGCTTCCGTAGCAACGCAAGAATTAAATTCACGTTTATCAAGATTTTACATTCGTTTTTATTTAAGAAACTAATAAGTTATTCTGATTGATCGTCTTGATGAGTTATATTGAATTTTCTTTTAATTGAATTTGATTATTGCATTATAAACATTTCTATTACATAAATCCAATGATCTATACTAATCTGAATTGGCATTAACATTAGTAACTCAATTAATTAATTTGCATGATGTTTTAATTGATCGTTATAATATTCACATGCTAACTATGGCAAGATAAACTGTGACGAAATATAAAGTTAATAATCATGTGTATTTCAGTGGATAAATGAATTTATAATCTAGATTTGCATGTCCTCAAGTTAAAAATAAGTGACGGCCTATAATTACCTCAGTGCAGTGCAAAGCCTCCATCATTGAATGCAAGTTACCACAACCATTACAGGCATAGTCACCGAGCCGAGCAATGTTCGAACATTCGAAACTCATGTTGCCCTACCCGAGAATCGAACGCAGGACACCGAGATCTCAATCAAATATATTTTTTTAAATAAAATACCAACAGAGGTAAGGAATCTACAGAAAAAAGAATTTAGCGAATTAATCAAGAATACTGATATTTAAAAGTTATTACAATATAAATGAAGCGCTGACGGATAGTAAAATATTTAATGTATGACATTTTTGTGATTTTATATTTGTTTTTATTATATTATTTGTTATGTTTGACTGTTATTGATCACTCATTTGACATTGGACAATGGATATTAAATATGGGTGGGTAATAATTTAGTTGTAAATGTAAATATTTGACGTGTCTAAGTGTGGTGTATTACCAAAAGATGAAATAAATGAATATGAATATGAATATGAAATAATATGAATCTCGGCCCGCTATTTAAACCACTCGACCAACAGGGCCCAAGTTGTAAGTGGGTTGTAGTGATTTAACGTCTTAAGCCGCACAGTCAGGTGGTGTTCTTTTAATAAGTTCATGTCATCGCAGCCGGTTTTCTCGCAACTCATCGGCGGTATCACTCACTCCAAGGCTGTCAGGGATGTATTGCAGATTTTGTCGCGCGTCCACTGACATGCTTTTTGTATGGGCTCGTGTCTGCCTTAAATAGTTTGAAGTGTGTTTTAAGCAATAAAATTGATAGTGTTATTGAAAAAACAAAGCTTTGAATATTAAAGCGAGGTAGGGCAGTCGACAAAAACAGTTTGAAACATAAACAGCTGTTTCATCCTTAGCGATTGTTAAATATTAGTAAAAATCAAATGTTGCAGGTGGAGTGTGACTCGATGGGTAGAGCCACGGAACATGGTTTGGCAAAGTTTTATATGATATTTTAGGCAATTAAATTGCAATTATAATATCAGTATTTTAATCTAAAAATTATGTCTCAGGCGGGACTCGAACCCGCATCTCCTCGCATGCCGGGCGCGGCGCTTTAACCATTTAGCCACCGAGACACTACGTCGGGTTCGAGTCCCGCCTGAGACATAATTTTTAAAGTTTAAATACTGATAAGTATTATAATTGCAATTTAATTGCTTAAAATATCATATAAAGTACAAATAGCTGTTTCATTCAATTCCACTGTCATCTTAATTTTGGTGTGACCGCAAGGAACTAGGTGAACACCGTGTACACCACCAATACCACAACCTATACTATTTTGATACTACATAGCAAATTCTCAAGGCACGTTGCTATACAGCGTCCATGACAACTATATCACGCTAGCGGACCCGACAGACGTTTTCCCGTCTTAACTATGAATATTGATTTCGAATTGGTAAATTAATTTTAAAAAATATTTCATTAATCGACATTGCAAATGGTAACCGGAAATTGTAACCGTTTGCGGCACATATACTGTCAATGTTATGTCAAACGCCGTAATGTTACATTAAAAAAAGTTGTGCGTGTACTAGTGCACACACGTAAGAAGTGAAACTTCTTTATGGCCTTATTTTTCGAAAAATGATCTACATGCAACTTTCCAGAAATTGGTTAAATTGGTTAAATTAGTTAAATTGGTTAAATTGGTTAAATTGGTTAAATTGGTTAAATTGGTTAAATATTATTTCACTTTACCTTTTTGCTATCGTCTGAACCAACCGTGGTAGGAGCAAGAAAAAGATGGCGCGTAACCGAAAAATGTGACGAAAATGTGACGCAAAAAGTGACGGTAAATTTTTTCCAACGCCGATAAAGAAGTTTTACTTCAAAAAGTTTAAATTGCCAAAAGCGTAAGGTTACATTAGAAATTTTTTAAATGATGGTTAAGTATTCTTAAATTATCTAATTTTCCGCGCATTTTTCTTATTTTTTTTTCTTCCTTATGAACCATCTCCTGCCAATAACAAACAAAACAAAAAAGAATTAGCGAAATCGGTCCACCCGTTCACGCGTGATGCCGTGACCAAGGGAAATATGGATTCATTAAGAACATCATCATCATCAGCAGCCTGTACCAGTCCACTGCTGGACACACGCCATTCTATAAGGAGGTAAAAAAAAAGGTAACAGCCTATAATCATCCCACTGCAGGGAAAAGGCCTCCATCATTGAATTCAAGTTACCATAGCAATAATGGGTACTGGCATAATCACCACGCTTGCCAAATGCGGGTTGGTGATCGGAGGATTTAGCCATAATCGCCACGCTTGGCACGCGGGTTGGCGATCGCAGTTTGGCCAAAAGTAAAGATAAAAAGCTGTTGCATGTCTTCTTCTGGCAGTACTCCTTTAGTCGTGTCTTACTACATCCTTAGGGAGAGAAGAGCTGATGCGATTCATTAGCATACCGGCACTCATGTCAAAAGTATTTTGTATGTCGAAAAAAGTCCCGAAAATCGCTACAGAATTGAACTTTAATAATATAACCTTACCACCACAACAAGTTTTAGTACTAATTTGAATATCATGAAATTATAATTGAGTTTACTTGAGCAATCGCAAATTGATTGAAGTATAATTAGTTGAGCGTACATTAGGGTAACTTTATAGTACAAGTAAAACATACATATAAGTAAATAATATAAGCTAAAAGCTAAATAAAAGATGGAAACCATTTGAATTAAACTAAAATGAGGCTAGTGACTGAGACAGAAGTGATCGGGTTGCTTGAATAGTGGCATATTTTTGTGTTTTAACATAAGTACTTTAAATTTTGCAATTAAGTTGCAATCAATATTTTAAACTTGAAAAATTTGTCTTTAATCAAGCTTAATGGTATAGCGCCGCGCCCGGTATGCACGGAGATGCGGGTTCGAGTCCCGCCTGGGACATGTTTTTTCAATCTTAATGCTGATATTATCCTAAACAGTTACAGAGCAAAAGGAAATCCTATCTAAGGAGTCAATTGGTAAAACATTGCACTACTCCCGAACTATCAACGTTCTGAAATAGAATCACACACACACACACACACACACCACTTAAAATATTATTGTGTTACTACTGTCTAATCCCTTTTCGGAATGAAGCGGATATATATTGTCTTTTTAAAAAATTTAATTATAGATGTAACACATGTAATTTAAGTTTTTGAGGAGGAGCCTGCCTCTCGTAGCACAGGAATACCTTATACGAGAGCAGTTCCATCTCTGTAAAATATTTAAGCGTTTTTGAAAATATATATTTTCATTTTCATTTTCAATCATACAAAGTATAAGCTGTAATATAATTTTTGACGACCTCCGTGGCGGAGTGGCGAACACACCGGTTTTCAAGGTGTCTTCGCTCCGAGGTCCCGGGTTAAATTCCCGGCCAGCTCAATGTAGAAAAAAGTGTTTTACTACATTTACTCGGGTCTGGGTGTTTGTGGTACCTTCGTTGTTTCTGATTTCGTTGAGTGCTTTAAATAGTTATTCAAATTGGGATCAGAACAATGTATGTGATAAGTTGTCCACATTTATTTAATACTTTAGAAGATCTCAAACTTTTTGCTAGATTACGTTGTTGCCTCGTGCTGGAGAAACAAGTTTATATATGGAGGTGGTTTAGGATCTATACATTCTTAACATGCGTCTCCAGCACATTTCGACTGCATTAACCTCCGCGGTATGTTAGCGTAGGTACACATCGGTTTTAAGGTGTCGCCTGCTCCGAGGTCTCGGGTTCGATTCCCGGGCGTGTCAATATCGTCAATGCCACATATATCGTCAAATGGGATAGATACTTAGAATAATCACAAATATACAAAAATGTTTTTTTTGTGATTTATCAAGTTTTAAACAGCCTGGTTTCTATGAATAGTTTTATTGTGTTAACAGTCCGCGGTTATTACCTCAGTTCCCAAAAGGGACTATAGTCCCTTTTTTTATGACTAATGAGCTTTTGGGAACTGAGAGAAATCTAAAAAAGACATTTTTAGAGTTCTTCCAGTAATAATATTAGTATAAAATGTATATTTCCAGGTGAACATACATAACTTACGATCTCTTTAGCACTTTGTCCCGTAACAGTAGCTTGAATTTCAATTAAATTTTGTAATTTCCATAAATATTATGTAAAATCATAAAATTCAATTAAAAACAACACAAAAACAACTCTCCTTATAAGAAGAGCAGTTTTGTGTCGTCTCGTATAAGTCAAAGGCCTCGCATTCATGTCTGGACCAATGAATCAGTGGCGAAGGATCTACTGTACAGTTTATGCTCGAATGCAAATGCATCTCCATCTTAAGCCGTTTGTTTTGCATGGAAATCGTATTTCAATCTGTGGCGCAAGCGCAGCTCAATGAACGGTGTGGAGCGACGCTACGCAGGGTTGCCACCAAAAAAAAACGACAACTACTTTTTTTAGGGTTCCGTACCCAAAGGGTAAAAACGGGACCCTATTACTAAGACTTCGCTGTCTGTCCGTCTGTCCGTCGCTCTGTCACCAGGCTGTATCTCAAGAGCTGCGATAGCTAGACAGTTGAAATTCACACAAATTATGTATTTCTGTTACCGCAATAACAACAAATACTAAAAACATAATAAAATAAATATTTAAGGGGGCTCCCATACAACAAACCCGTTTTTTTGGCCTTTTTGGTACGGAACCCTTCGTGCGCGGGTCCGACTCGCAATTGGCCGTTTTTTTTATCAACATTGAAATGAATTACAAAGCTATTTAGGACTTAGCTTTGCTTATTTCCTAAAATGTGTGTACAATAAATCGTACTTTAGTTAGTCAAACTTAAACAGTTCAACAGTTTATTTATTATATGAATAAACCCTTTTTATTAGTAAAAAGATGATCTGACATCCTCTGCAGGGACAGCTACGATTGGATCGAAGCCTCATAAAGTTCACGTTTTGTGTCGATACCAAACAATAAATCACCAACAATAATCATGTACCAACTCTAAATCAGTGGCTCCATTCACTCTTGTTGCGGGTATTTTATTTTTTAATATAGTTTTTTGTTAAAGTAAATGAGTTTACAATTCTAGAGTCACGCGTATAAATAATCGTGGAATTATTTTTCATGGCTGTTTATAAAAATTAAGTGTTATCAAAAATTCGAATTATGATAATATCATGAGTGTGCTGAATAAAAGAGCAAAAGCAGTGTTACGTGACATCTCAAAGGGCAGGTCAGTTATTTAAATAACTGTAAAGGGTACTGATACTTTGATTTTATGCGACTTCTATACAATGAAATGAAAGTGAAAGTCATGCGTGCAAATAAATTCTAGGTTCAGGTAGAGTGGGGTTAATTTTTATATATTTGTGAATTCACAAGAAGGATAAGAATTTCGTAATCAAGTTTTCGAATGTGCGAGTTGACTTTTAACTTTTATTTTTTTATACCATTTGAAATATTATATATGAATGCACACATACACACACACAACTATTTAGACGCTGGAAACCGTCGCGCGTCGAAATCTCATAATATTACATTAATCCTAAATATAGCACAGTCTTCAATAAACCAAGGGTAATCGACTTAGCCAAACCACTGACTAGATCTAAGAAACACGTTTTATAAAAAACATATTATCTTTATTGCCTGTCGGCTATCTGCCTGTTATCCAGGCAGACCCAGTGGACAGATGAATAGACCCTCAGATATTAACGATGCATTTAAAAAAAGGGAGCCAGTAACACTGATCAATGGCAGCACAAATTTTGTCGCTTGTTACGACGCCTAACGTAGGGCCGGTGCTATTTTATCGAACGGCGATGTTTTTTGTTTACTTAGTACAATATTATGAGCACATGAAATCTGAAAAGAAAATGCGTAATCTTACTCTTTTGGTCGACTTTATAGATGTTTAGAAAGTGACTGGCGCGTACCGCGGCGTTGCGGCGCCGGCGCAACCAAGTTCAAGTTCATAGCGTTGTTTACGTTCCCATCGAAGACCGTGACCCCACGTAAGGTGTAAATAAGTTAATATTGTCACGAATATAGATTTAGTATTACCAAAGCAAGTCAATAATAGTTTTCTATAAACTTACTTTTTTGCTAATAATCTTTTGGAAACTAGTTATGTAGCCGATGCAGCGATGTGAGGTACAGGAGGATACGTAGTAGCGACGCCGACAAACGAAAGACTGCTTCCGATTAATGCGTTTATCAAAGCACAAACTAATTGCGTACATTTATAGTGGACCGGCTCTAAGTTGCACTAGCGTGCAAGCAACAGTCCAGTGCCGTAAGTAAGGTGTCTGCTTAAAGACTCCGAATGTAAAGCAAAGTAAGGTAAAGCAACAACATATTATAAATCATCGGATTGCATAAAAATAGATAGAATAAGTGAATTTATGGCAGATATAATTATTAGGTATAAGTTTCTAAATTACTGTTTAAAAATATATAGCATAGTGAAAAATAGAAATAAGGATAAATAACCATTACTTTCAATATATGTGTTCATATATAAACAAAGTAATAATAGATTAGAAAAGAATAAATAGATTAGAAGATTAAAAAACTGTAATAGAACTTAAGAATAGTTATGATAGCCGTAATCATAGAAGTAGAAAAATGTAATAGCAAAATAGAAAAATGTAATAGCATAATTAGAATAGAACCTTAGAAAGTAAGTAAAAAATTGTATGTTAAAAAATTTGAGTGTAACCCACGAACGATATTGGTTAAAACTATTAAGCCCAAAAATTTAAAAATGAAACCCCTGAAAGATAAAATCCCTGTATAATAAAAACAGGGGACAGAGCTCAAAAAAAAAAAAAAAACATCGGATTGCAGGGAAGGCCTCTATCATAGAATTCAAGTTACCATAGCCATACCATAGATTTTCTATTAAATAACAATTTTAGTATGTTTATAAGATTATTTTGATTAATGGATTTAATTTAGTTGTAAGTAATTACTATCATATTTTTGTGGGTTCTTGTTACTCTTAATAATAAACATTTCATTTCATAGCAATGATGGGTATAGGCATAGATTTAATATACTGCTGATAGATTGGCAATGAAAAGAGACAGAATACAATGCAGCTATACGATAGAACGAGATAGATTACAAGGCCGTTCACGTACACGCTAAGAACCCGTAGCGTTTTTCTGAGTTCTGACGTCTGTCACGCGCAACACAATATTCCCTTTAGTTTTACTAGTTTCATTTTTATTATTGTAAAAAAGTGTCGAGTTGATGTATTTTCATTATGGTTACATGTTCAGTACCTGGAAGTAACTCATCTAAAAAAGGGAACCAATATAATTGTACATTTCACACGTCAACACACAATCGCGATTACCAGCAGCAAAATGCAATGTTTCAGAGCTAGGACTAAAATTTTGTATACTAATTGATAGGGCATTTCATCAGGACAAGGATTTAAATTCATATGAATTCAATTAAAAATAATATCAAATACGTGAATTTCAGCAATTACTAACGTCACTTTTGTATTTTAGTGATTGACGTTGTCGATGATATCTTATCGACATTTCATTAGCTGACATATTTCACATTGTAAACTGCATACAGCCTAAATTGTTAAAATACGTTAGAAAAGGTTGAAATTGCCTAATAGAAAAGAATGTTCGCCCAATAAATATTCGAGCATTTGCAGTTTACATCTGGATCCTAAGTGTTTTTAACACAGAGGCGATCAGCCTGTAAAATTACGCTCTGGATCAATGTCCATATTGTTCAAGCCCCCATCAATCCCCATTAGTTAAACATTAAATATATGTATATTTAGTGGACGTTTGTAATGTGTAATTGAAAAATAAATATCAGTTTTATTTCTACTTTGGCAATCGCGATCGCAAAATGAGGCAAAATTGTTAAATACTGGCAAGTAAAGCCTACGATATTTTTTACAATAAATTGATTTTGTTAGGGGATAAGTAATTATAAAATAAAAAACATATCTAGGTATTTACTTGCAGTTTTTTGGCGTTCTTTTAATAATACTAAAAAATAAGCCACCTGCGTGAACGTAAACTGTGTCGATGGAATCGATATCGAAAGCAAGCAGACAATGCAGTACCTGCACTATTTATCTCACGCATATGCTCACTTTATGCACACTAGCGTAACCTAGTTTTGGTCTCGTTTTCAGGATTCAATTGCCAATCTATCATCTATATTAAATCTATGGGTATAGGAATACAATGCTTGCCAAATGCGGGTTGTTGGTGATGATTACATTATATCCGAGATTTGAAAATTGAAATTTGCCCGACCCGGGGATCAAACCCAAGATCCCAAGACCTTGGCTCGGTGTTTAAACCACTACATCAACAGGGGTGATAACTATGAACATAACACTCGTAGTATTTATTAGAACTCTTTTTGATTTTTCCCATAATTTTTTTCCTGAAAAAGTAGCATACATCCATACACACAAGCTTATGGGTTTATAATATATTTAAGGATAATAATCACGTAGCTACCTACTTTAGCCACAGAGGAACCAACAACGCCGACCACTCTCACGCTGACAAAGGGACCTCTTGACACATATTCTCATATTTGGTGTTCAAACAGAAAAACGGATGAACATATGGACATGTTTCAACACGGCATCTGTTACGACATTTTGAGAGAATCCTAGTGAAATGTATAAGAATTTGCATAAATATTTAATCTCTAACTAGTTTTAGTAAGAGTAATGAGACCCACAAACTGACAGATTAGGATCATATGATTTATTGGTAGCGTTTACATATTATTTCATTTTAATTTTTATATAAATAAAAGGTTCAAAAACAATTTAACATACATGAACTACACAATGTGTTCGTGTTATTTCATTTTAATTTTTTGTATTTAATTTTTATTTGTAAAAGTATAATAACAATATTACATACAGAAACATAAAATATAGGTACATATTTATCTATATTAAAGCTCATTCCTAACCTATTATTTGTAGGTATATACAGCTTTGACCATAGATTGTCATTTCTAATCTAAATCTCTCTAAATCAATGTAGATAATATTGACTTACGGCCGGTCCCAGTAACATATATATATTCAGTTTTGGCATATCGGAGATAGAAAACAACTTCCGTCTTTTTCTGGACGGAAAAATCAGAGATAGAAACTGTTTCCTATCTCCGAAATGTCAAAACTGGCGATAGATAGATTATTGGGACCGGCCGTTTGAAATATTTAGATTTTTTGATCGCTTATAAGATACTGTTGCCAATTTAGATACATACCTAAAACAGGTATACCAGTTTTTAGCACTGATCAGTTTTACGCCAAATTTACGCATAATTTCATTGATTACTCAATGGGTGTCGGTTTCAAACGGTTACTAATGGAGTCAGTACGAGTATCTACAGTCAGAGGAGAACGAACAGAAGCGTCTTGGTGAAACTTGATCAGCATCTGGCTAAGTTTTTATTATGAAAATACAATTCCTCGAATAAAAATTTCGATTGTCTGAGGTGAGACTCAAACCCACAACTTATTTTGTTCATGTAATATATTTTATTCGTACTATGGGTCATCTTTTCTCTCAACTCTGGAAACAAAAGCAAAATTTCGTAAGTGTTAAATCTTTGACTTTCAATATAATACGCAACAAACGCAACATTTACTTTAAATTTAATGGCCATTATTTTAATCTCGAGTTTTGATCTGAGTTGCTCAACAAAGTATCAAATGTGGCTTATCTGTAATAAAAAGAGGCGAGTATCCCCGATGTGTTAGCAATTGATATATCGCTAACAGCGACCTGTTTGTTGTAATTCGATAAATTTATACTACTTTCTAACTACTGCTCTTAAGAACGAATGCATTAGTAATAAAAACCAATACATATAATCTCGGGTGAAGTACCACCAAATATTTTTACTTCGCACTGCCAATTTGTGATAGTACTCAAAAGAAGCAGTTCTTATTAAAGCAGGCTACTTTCTTGTATAAAATCTTCTGTCTCCCTTCCGTGTACCAGAAAACATATTCAAAATAAACTGAGAGAGGAAGAAAACATCTTCTGATACCTTTTAATCATTTGATACCATTTAATGTCTTTATTCGGTACCTTTTAATATAAAGACATTTGACTATAATAATATCTATGTCGTTCGTCCTAGAAGCTGACAACTGAAACCGGGCTGTCAAGGTGTTTTCAGTTGGCTGATCACAGTACAAAATTGCTATATCACCTCGGGTCTGGTTGTAATAGTACCTTTCTTGTTCCTCATGGCACAAAATAAGTGCTTTAATAGTTACTTTGGTATAAGTCACTTTGGTGTACCATAACAATTTTTTGCTAATTTAAAACTAATTCAAGACAAGAGTTAGTTATATCGAGATTTCTACCATGTACCTTGTTTTTTATGAGTTTTAAATATCGGAAACTCATAAAAAACAATGTACATGGTAGAAATCTCGAAATAACTAACTCTTACAATATGAACAGAGTCCGAGTTATTCGTAGTAGCACTATTAATATGTATAAAGTGTATAATTTTGTGCACATATATTTACTTAGATTAGTATGCACATGTATTAACTCATTGTCACTGATATTGGTCAAATGATGATACACTATCTGCATTGCCTCAAGGTTTACTAACGTAGGTACAGGCACAGCATTAACTCCGGTAATAGTACTGACCTGCGCAATTAAGTAAGGCTTCATTATTAAACAATATTGTGATACAATGTGACTGCTAGTAAGAAACTTAGTAAATCAATCTCATGCTTGGTGGTCTTCAAATATTTAACATTTCATCATTCTTGAAACATTACACTTAATAAGTAATGAGATACGCAAGTAGGTGACAAAATAACATTCGTCTCTTGCGCAACGGCATTGTAATTAACAAATTGTCGGGCTCTCTCATGTTCTTGTTATTTAATGTGATTTTCTCAATAAGCCATGTGGTTGATTATTATTATTCTGTAATTCCAACGTCCTTTCAATTAACTTATCATTTGTAAAGGCAAAAAGGTCCCTTCAGAATAGCCATATAGATATAATAATTTGGGTAGCAAAAAAGCAAGCTTGTTTCTTGCACAGAGTTCCAGAATAGCCAATCAACAAAGTAACGTCAAGCAAGTAACTATTGCGGGTAGAAAATTAGTAGGCTTTAATATACTATTTCATACAATAATTTAAGAATTGTAACGAGGAGTATTCGTTACTCCTATTGTTATGAATATGATCGCTGGTAGACTAGATTGTGTGAGTTCTTGTGCCATTTCGGGGGGATGGCGCAGGCAGGGCCATTATAAACTGTGAATATTGTTTAATTTTTAAATATTTTTACTAACATATATAAAGCACTACTAACAATATAAGTCTTTGTTACTTTAAAATAAATGCATTCAATTCAATTAGATATTGGTAAAAATAACTTTTCAACAAATAACTATAGTTAATTATTTGAATCTATTTTAAAAAAGACGTAAAAATATGTTTCGAGTTACCAAAGATGCTTGAATGACACAAGTATTGGATCCAGTTAATGAACTTTACGCGAAGCAAAGGATATTTGTCTCGCGCGCAGCATGTATTCTTGCGCAAGCACAGCGCGCCGCTATAAATACCCTCCGAGGATCCTCGCAGCATCACTCATCACCCGACACTCCAACAACAACCAACAACAACATGAAACTCTTTGTGAGTAATTAACAGTTGCTAGTACTCCCGTGGATAGTTAATAATATTACTCAAAAAGAACGGTTGTCATTACAAATTCAAAATTTATATTATTAACAGTATTCGAATAAAGAAGAGTTTTTTTTAATGTTGTTATATATTGTTATCTATGTACTGCTTTATTCTAGTATACAAAATAAGTTAATAATATAACCAGATTTATTTTAATTTTTAAATTCTCTCTGCCCATAAATTTGAACAAACTTAGTATGGGACAAATTCTTAAATCAAAAAACTGCCCTTTGAACAAATATTTTCTCTATTTAACCTTTTTGTATTTATAGTTTAACTCATATCATACTTTAATTGGTTTCGAACAGAACTCCTGTAAATTTTTCTGAGACGAGCAAAATCCCCTTAAATGTTTGTAATCCACTTTTGATAAGCAAACTCATGAATACGATCTTAATTAAGGTACAATATACTTAAGGTTGCCTGACCATACTTCTGATACTCATTCATTATCTCTTATTTCAGGTAGCTCTGTGCGCCGTGGTGGCAGTCGCGCTGGCTGGGGAGGCCCGCGACAAACGCGGCATCTACAGCAGTGGATGGAACTCCGGGTACTCTGGACATTCTGGCTACTCTGGGCTCGGCGGCTACTCCGGGCATGGCGGCTACTCCGGGCACGGCGGCTACTCCGGGCACGGCGGCTACTCCGGCTACTCCGGGATCGGTGGCTACTCCAGCCCATCAATCAGCTACTCTGAGCCGATTAGCTACTCGGCTCCCCGCGTGGTCGCCGTCAACAAAGTAGTCAGCGTACCCAAAGTGGTCTCTGTACCTCAGGTCGTAAATGTCCGCAAGGTTGTCTCCGTCCCTCAAGTGGTGACTGTCAAGAAAGTAGTCTCCTCTCCTAGCTACTCAGTCGGTATTGGGTCTGGCTACTCGGGCGGTTACGGTTCCGGCTATAATTCCGGATATGGTTCCGGCTACGGTTCCGGATACTCGGGTGGATACGGCAGCGGCTACGGAAACGGCTACAGCAGCGGATGGTGGTGATGTGATTGTGTCTAGTCAATTTTAATCAGATATGTTTTGTACAGTTTATGTAAATAAATCATTTATTATTTAAAAGTTGCATAGTTTTTATTTTTAAATATCCGTTGGCCATGACTTCATTATATGTCCTTTGATGCGATACAGAAACTTAGTTTTTATTGCAATCTTAATCTGATAATTTAACACTGTCATATCAATATGTGTTTGTATAAAACATAGCAAAATAGCTAATGCTTAAATCAAATTACTTCAATGCATTATCATATCATCATCACAATCATACAATCAACGCGATAGACCTAATGTCTTGTTGCTATACAAATGGTAGGTATTCTTACAGCACAATGAGTACAGGTAGCTTTTGTATAAACAAAATCAAATCACTTTCAGTTTGAACAGACAATCCCACTGTAACGTACTACAGACATTCTTTAAATGCCGTAAGGTCAGATTTTAAATGCCATTTGTACAATGCCAAAAGTTATATAGTACACAAAAGAAGCAAATTTAACAGATCAAATAAGAAAATGTATTCTTGAAACCAAGTCGTTCTTAAGTAATAAGATAAAAATCAACTTAACTTACTTTATTATGTCTTCTCAGAGATGATTACAAAAGAGTATAATTGAAAATGTTAACCACTACAACAAGGGAACGTGCTAACGCGTTGATGTCTTTTGTACGCAGTGGCGCAAGAACGGGTATTTCTTATCGCGTAAGGCCGAGCTTGGGATGACATGCCTTGGTCAATCCAGACTTACTGGCGCTTCGAAGGCTTTACAGGTATTATAATCGTTGCTGACCACATTAAAGAGGTTGCATAATGGATAAATTACGATATAAAATGAATCTTTAAATAACGATTGTGGCTTTAATGAGCTTTAACATTTTAATCGGCAATCAAAAGCTTCTTTAGGGGTAGATCAATAAAATTTTTCTTAAACTATCGAACCAATGTAATATAATAATTAAATTTAAAAGCATTAATTAGTTTGAAGTTATGATACAGGATGAAATTTTAATCACCTTCCAAAATTTAATACAACAATCTACGAGACAAAAAATGTCGTATTTTTTCTTTTGGTTCTTTTGGTTTTTTTCAGTACAAAAATGTCAAGATAAAGCACTTAAAAATGTCCACCAAAAATCTAAAATTTTTAATACGGCCTCCTAGCAACACTTTTTTTACGCGATGCGCATCTCATTCATTCATTACGATACTATTCATGAGTTGTCGATTTTTGTTTCATACCTTAAAATGCTTAGGTGTTAGGACCGTAAAAATTTAAAACTACGTTGCGAAAAATATTTTCGGGTGAAAACTTGACCTAAATTTTTTACTTCATTGAAGGCTCTAAATACGATACTGAACGCCTAAAAATTTTTTTGAGATTAGTGATAAAGACACCTGTACATTACGTAGCTCTTAATTAGTTCTGATAAAATAACTAGCTGACCCGGCAAACGTTGTTTTGCCATAAAAATGATTAAATTACTAAAATGGCTAACAAAAAATAGGGGTTGGTGGTAAAAGGGTAAAAATGTAGGGTTGTATATATTTTATAAAATTTTAATATTTTACTACCCTACCCCTACCCTACCCTACCCTACCCCTACCCTACCCCTACCCTACCCTACCCTACCCCTACCCTACCCTACCCCTACCCTACCCCTAACCTACCACTACCCTACCCCTACCCTACCCCTACCCTTCCCCTACCCTACCCCTACCCTACCCCTACCCTAACCCTACCCTACCCCTACCACTACCCTACCCCTAACTTACCCCTAACCTACCCTACCCTACCCTACACATACCCTACCCCTACCCTACCCCCACCCCTACCCTTAAACCCTTCCCTACCCCTACCCTACCCTCACAAAAAAGACGATAATTGATCAGTTATCGAGCGGGATGAAAAATGATTAAATTACTAAAATGGCTATTAAAAAATAGGGGTTGGTGATAAAAGGGTAAAAATTTAGGATTGTATGTATTTTTGTATGTTGTATCATAAAAAAATAGAAATTAAAAATTTTGTCAAAAAAATAAAAAAAAAAGTTTAGGGTTGGACTACACCTAACATTATCCTCGACAAAATTGTAAATCTAAACCATTCCCAGATCCCCTTGAACACACACAAAAAATTTCATCAAAATCGGTCCAGTCGTTTGAGAGAAGTTCAGTGACATACACACTCACAGAAGAATTATATATATAAAGATAACCGGCCAAGTGCGAGTCGGACGCGCGCACGAAGGGTTCCGTACCAAAAAGTCCAAAAAAACGGGTTTGTTGTATGGGAGCCCCCCTTAAATATTTATATTACTCGTATATTGTTTTTAGTATTTTTTGTTATTGCGGTAACAGAAATACATAATTTGTGAAAGTTTCAACTGTCTAGCTATCGCGGCTCTTGAGATACAGCCTGGTGACAGAGCGACGGACAGACGGACAGACGGACAGACAGTGAAGTCTTAGTGATAGGGTCCCGTTTTTACCCTTTGGGTACGGAACCCTAAAAAAGAATCATTAAGATGTTCCAGGCAATAATCAATTAAAAACATACTTTTTATCATAAAACTCAACCAATTTTTAACAATCTCATTGAGTTAATAAAAAATTTAAATACGTTACCAATTTTCCAAAATCGATCATTTATTTCATGCTTTTTGTCGTTTTTTTTTGTAAACAAAGATAGTTTTTGTTCAATGGTTTATCATGAAATTGATGAAAAGTTTCAAACACCCAGGCAATAGGATAATAAAACAGATTTATCTATGTTCTGGTGTGTAATATTTAACTGACAACAAAAATACTTGCTGCATGCTGCAAACATGAAGGAAAATAAAAAGTATAAAATGTGTTATGGATTTGTTTCTAGGAAAATTTAATATATGAAATAATTTTCAATGTACCTAAATATCATGGCTGTGCCACTTTTCATTCCTGTTAGTGTACCATTATAATATACTGGAATAGCAGTAAGTACTTCAACCTAGTTCATATTTGTAAAGATCAAATAATACTGTTTGTATTGTCAATCAATCAGTACATTCACTTTATTACCAGCCCAGACTTGTCCCGAAGCAGTGGTAGGTTTAAATTGGGACGTGTAAAAGCGCCTCCTGGGGCCTATTTGCAGAAATAAAACTGATTTTAACTGATTTAACTGATTTTAACAAATTAATAAATACGATATTGTTTTCGGTAATGAAAAAAGAAACGGCATTTGTTATAATATCAAATCCGTCATAATTAAGCCAGTTACATAACTAAAACAAATTTAATATTTTACTTTATTTTCTTCTACTGGTTCACATTACAATATAAAAAAGCATAATAGTTTGTCTGTGTGAAGCAAACCAAAACTTTATTATAAGAAACGCCTTTTCACATTGAGCGGGCAAATTGCCTCGAAAGTATTTTATTACAAGTGAGGTCTTAAAAATTGGTAGCTGTACAAAAAACGTAATCCTTATGATGAAATAATAGGCATATTCATTTATTTAACGCGCATATGAGATTTACATTGCAGTCTACCTGTAGCCACGAATGGTGTAAAGTCTTTGAAACTTCGGTATAAATCAAAATAAAATTTAAAAGCCTATCAAACGTTTGATCCGTAGATGTATTTTTCATTTTAATGTATGTCTATGCCTACTGAAATTCGGGAAACCATTATCCATATGGCTGTCTCGGTGGTACTACTTAATAATATAAAATTAAGTTAAACATTTGCTGTCGCAAATCATGCTCTTTGTTCAGTTTGCTGCCTAGGTTCAGTTGAGCATGATCCTAGCTTTAAAAAGTAGCAATATTCACTTTATGAGTGATTGCCTTCGAATCTTTGTAGCCAATGGAACTGAATTTTTTTTTAAATATTATCGATTGTTTTCATTTAAGTATTATTACCGGCTTTAAAATAAAATAAGTAAGACCGATAAGTTTTTGGAGAGGCATATTATGACCAGCAGATTACAATAAAGTTAAAGTACTTTTTTTAAAGCGAGCACACAAATTCCGTTAATTGGAAAAGTACTGAAATTTATCAACCTGATGCCGTTGCCAGAGTATACTGGCAGTTAAGAACGTCACTTTGGTGTAGAAATCTATCAAGATATATTAAAGTACCAAAATAAGAAAAGTTCTCATTACAAGCTTGTGAAGAAGATTAATGCCACTAAAAGTTTTGTCAGCGTATTTTACAATGAGACTTCCGTTTAGCTGCCTGAATCCGGAAGCTAGCAGTTATATTCAGTTAAAGTTTATTCGGATAAAAAAAATATCTGTCGACCACTTAGATTTATACAAATGGTTGTGATTACTACGGCTGTCACTGTTCGGTTAATACCTACGCGTATTAAAACGTTGCGTGGAAAACCACAATTGCATATTATTAAAACTTATTACACAAGGCCCAGTTTTTCCCACCGCCATGTTTTGCTTGGCGCACTTTATGACCGAATAACAAAGAAATTTGAGTTATCTCGAAGCACTCGAAGGCCATCGTAACGAACGCTATATTCAAATTGGGCTTTATGTGACCAAGTTCAAGAACCGGAACGTCATTCATAGGTTGCAGCAAGTAATGTCCGAAGGAGGAAATATTTAGTTCTGAAGTAAAGAGAGCTGTTTGAATTATTCATGAGATAGTAATACCAAGCGGGCATTGTTTAAAAATATGTTATTAGACAGCTGCTAAACTAAAAAAATATGACTTGTTGAATTGTTGTTTTTTTGTTTTAAAAATTCCCAAATCTCATTGGGACATATTTTTTCCAGATTAAATCTATACTAATATTATAAAGCTGAAGAGTTTGTTTGTTTGTTTAAACGCGCTAATCTCATGAAGTACTGGTCCGATTTGAAAAATTCTTTCTGTGTTGGATAGTCCATTTATCGAGGAATGCTTTAGGCTATATAACATCACGCTGCGACCAATAGGAGCGAAGCATCAGTGAAAAATGTTGCAAAAATAATCGCGATCATAATAATATAAGCTGACGCGTACGAAGTCGCGGGCAACAGCTAGTACTGATATAAGCGTCTTCTTGTCTTAGAAATATTAAGCTATACAGGATGAAATTTTAACCACTTTCCAAAATTTTTACTGGTGTTCAGTATCGTATTTAGAGCCTATTTATGAAGTAAAAAATGTAAATCAAGGTATCACCCGAAAATATTTTTCGCAACATAGTTTTCAATTTTTACGGTCCTAAGCCTGTAAAGGTATAACGGGAAAACCAAAAACTTATAAACTTATAATAGTAATGAACGAATGAGATGCGAATAGCGCGAAAAAAGTGTTGCTAGGGGGCCGTATCAAAAATTTTAGACTTTTGGCGGACATTTTCTAAGTGCTTTATCTTGACATTTTTGTACTGGGCTATACCAAAAGAAAAAATACGTCATTTGTTTTTTGTCTCGTAGATTGTCATATTAAAATTTGGAAATTTGTTAAAATTTCACCCTGTATATGTATTTATCTAGACTAATAATATTATTACTAAAGGAAAAATACAAGACCAAGGAACCTAAAACTAAAAACCTTAAAAAATAAAATATAATGACTAAAATATATTATTAAAAGGAGTCCCTTTAGGCAAGGATCCGAAGATACTGGCAGCCTTCCCCCTTTGAATAGCTAAACTAATTCTTTGTCCGAGGTAGCTGCCAGCTCATCAGTCTCCTGTGATGTCGATTAACCTTTTTGCTATTTCCTTGAAAAGCCTTTCAGCGCTAGGACCCTACGGACCAAGGGTCTCGACACCGAATGGGACAAAATCATATTCGGAGCCTAGACCCCTGTATTTGTATGCTTTAGCTTTTTCAGCCGCTTCACAAGCCGCACCAGCTCTGTTGTTGGTTCCATGTAGATGGGAAGGGGCCAGCGTGTCTGAACATAAATACTGATATTATATTTGCAATTACATTGCTAAAAAATCATACATCATATAAAAATTATAACATTTTACTGGAGTACGACTTCCTTTGAAGTAATAGGCACTAGTATTGCATTTTTTTTTGTCAAAAGTTACTTTATTTAGTTTTTGATACAATACAAAAAGAATTACGCAACAATATGACTATACTTAAGAGCTACTCGTATAAACAAAATAAAAAGTGGGAAAATAATCGGAAATTTCATACTTTAACCCCTAATATAATAGGTGGTTAAGATAATAGGATATAAGATAATTAGTCCTATCCAGCTGTATGTATTACAAAACAAAACTTCCAATGTTAAAACGCTCATACGTATTTTACTAATAGTTAATTATAATTACTAATGAATGTGTTCCCACATGCAACAATCATTCCTCCTTGGAACCAAAGGTCCTGACCTTACTATGCATCGGTTACAACCTGTACCATTATGGTAAAATTTAATGTACCCGACATCCATTAACTATTCGAGAACAGAATGTAATAAAAACTGGTAATGTCAGTAGAATGGCTTGAGATTAGCCCTGCAAACTTCTTATCTGGCATCATAGCCATGTCGCAAACAAGATTTAAAAATTTTAACATCAGTTTTACTTTTAAAACTTTAAAAGAATGGTTCTAATTTCTAAAGGTGAGGCGTTTTTTTGGTGTAGTATATGTATTAAAAATTTTTTTCGTTTGACTGTTTGATGAGACTGATTATCTCGGGAACGCGTGGAGGTCGAGTTGAAATTAAAACCTACTAGGTCTGTCCCTTGAAGCTGCAAAGAACATCGGTCAAATTTGGACCTGACACTCATTATAGATGGGAACTTTTAATTTTGTATGATTTTGTTATAAAACATCATTGTAAATAAGAAAGTAGCAAATTATTTCATCAAAAACTTCACTAATTGGAAATATAATTATTTTTACCTTTTTAGGTTAGGCTAACATTCAATAATTCTTAAAACATAATAGTTTTGAGTTAATTAATGTGTTTAATAGTGAAATATATATGGGAACTAAGACAAGAAGCAGCAGATACCAGATTTCGTTGAACAAAATGCATGTCAAAAGAAATAAACACTGAACTAAATATCGCACAGTGCGTATATACGTACGAAGCAAACTCAAAGAGCGACTGCAAAACAAACCAGACACCGGCAAAGACATCTGTCATTTTCAAAACTGACGATCCTTTATTCGCTTTCAAATGTCATTTGAAACACATTAATATTATTCCCCAAATTCAAAAATATGATAAAATTGTAAGCAATATTTTTTAAGTGAAATTATATTGTGCTAGTAATTATTTAAAAACGCATAACTAAACTTATTATCGATGACAAGAGCTTTTGTCTCTGATTAGACACGTTTAAAAGCTATAATAATGTTATCCCAACCTAAAAAAAAATATCGGTAAAATATTTATTTCTCAAAAATCACAAGTTCTTTCGATGTATAAATAATTCATAAAATATAATTAAAAATATCTTATTTTTTTAAATACAAGTCATTAATGCCCACGTTCAGGTACGATTTGGCCATCGTTCTTTCACTTCAAAGTCAACGTAAGAATCGATACGGCTTTAGAATAGCACCACTCCTACTCTTCCCTCTTCATAGATATCGTAAGTGATTTAATTGAAGAAGTGGTACTAAAAAGGCGGGCAGCAACGTCCTTTCCGTTCGGCCAATTTGAAATCGCCGTTATGCCTGCCAAGTGTGGCGATTATAGAAAAGTATTCGTTTCAAAGAAGATTATGTCCAGCAGTAGATGGGGCCCTATATCAGGGGTGACAATAATAACGGGAGACAATAATATTAAAATTAAAAAAACAATATGTTTCCTGAATATATTCGAGTATATTCTTTAATTAAACTCTTTTTTCAGTCCGTGCATGCTTAAGATGTTTTAAACTCAACTTAATTCCAGATCTAGGTAGGTTCACCACCAGGTTTCGAGGTGGTGGGATCTACCTCTTAGTGTTGCACCTTGAACAACGGCATCTTTGGTTTTCTAACTAATGATGACGGCTAACAGATCCCTCTGCGGTGGTAGGCTTCGACCACCCTACTGACGGAGTCCAGCGCCAAACAGTTTTTCGGTGTTCCGCTGGTGTGTGGGAGAACCAGTGCCACTTTCAGGGTAAGCTCGCTCCACCTTAGGCTTCTTCTTAACCGTAGAGTTAAGTATGTAGCAAGAGCAAGCCCATTGATTATTAAAAAAAGGTGGACTGACTATGGCAAAATTTGCCCAAAGCCGCTTTATGTGAAGATCCCGCCAAGGCCAATTTCCAGCAGTGGGTGTCGTTTTGCTAAGGTTATGATGAATTCCATATTTGATTTTCGTTTATATTAATAATAGGGGTTAAAGTATGAAATTGCCGATTATTTTCCCACTTTTTATTTTGTTTATAGCTCTTAAGTATAGTCATATTATTGCGTAATTCTTTTTGTATTGTATCAATAACTAAATAAAGTAACTTTTGACTAAAAAAAATGCAATACTAGTGCCTATTACTTCAAAGAAAGTCGTTGAAAAGACCCCTTACAATGTGTCAGCTGACCTTCTTGCTTCAATTAAGTATATTTGTATTATATGCTTTGATTTTCAGAAATTTAAATACTATAATGCGTAGCTTTATAACCATCTAACTTTCACCTTAAATTGCATCAAAAACGGTTCAGGCGTTTTTAAAAAAACAAAAAAAAGTTAGTATGGAAAAATGACTTTTCTCGGTTTCGTCCATACAAAACGGCAATTTCATACTTTAACTCCTAATATCTACATTCATATTTGATAGCATAATATAGGTTTACATTAATTCCATTAAAAATCTATTTATCAGATAATATTAATAAAAGTAATTACGAAGTATTTCCCATAAAATTTAATGTGCTCTACTTGTGTAACTTTGCAGCCTCAAAATGATTTTACACGAAACTTAAGCATAAAAATAACGTGTTACTTCGACTCGTTATATTATCTCGTTTGAAATTATAGTGTGTATTTAAACGACACGAAAGTTAAGACAGTTCCACACCGCTGCTTTGTGTATCTTTATACTGTTAATACATAATTAAAATTTGAACCATTAACCCTTTTTATTCAACTTATACAACTTATAAATAATAATTATAGATATATTGTACTTTGTGTTTTATCGGTTATAAAAAAAATCTAGAGTTTGAGAGGGAAAATCACGGAACAAGAGTATTCTAATATTCTGCAATATGAATCAAATACTAAATAATTCAAAATACCCAAAAATATTTCTACAAATAAAAATTTCGACCGCATAAGGTGGAACTAAAACCCACAGCCTTAATTTTTTATTTTTAAGTAAAGTAAAGTAACGACCTATAATCATCCCACAGCTGGGCAAAGGCCTCCAACATTGAATTTAAGTTATCATATCAATGATGGGTAGAGGCATAATCATCACGTTTTGTCACTATCGGTTGGTGATCATAAACCTGAGCAATGTTCGAAATTCTAAACTTTTTGTTGCCCAACCCGGGGATCGAACCCGGGACCCCGAGATCTTGGCCCGGTAGTTAAACCACTAGACCAACGGGGTATTTTTTTTTATTTTATTTATAAAGGTGCACCGACATCGTTACATACATTAACATTATTCATTTTCTTAAAAATAGCACTTATGTGTATGAATATCAATTATAGGCAAACTGCTTAAAAACCTTCCGCTTTGTTTAAAAACCATATTAATTTAGTGTGAACGAGAGCTTAGAACTTGGTAGAGCGCGTCAAGAGTGAGTCAACTCGGTGTCAATTGCTAGTACATTCGCGGACGCAGCCGTGATGCAAGAAGTTAAGCGTTGAGTTCACTTGCGGATTCAATATTTGATTATTTCTATTATGATACTTGTAAAGGATTATTTTTAATAAATAAATTTTAAAAACCATCATTAAATTAATAAAAAATTACAAGATAGTTTATTTTTAGAATATTTTTTGTATCGAAATGAAAGATTTTGTTTACGGTCTTGTCTTGTTAGCAAATCCTAATAATAATGTTCATATAAATTCAAGAAAACAGTACATTTATTGTATTACAATTTAAATATACGAACTTAATTTGTCCATTTATTTTTAGTTAACTATAACGATAATGAACTCACTGTGAACACAATAAATTCACTGTGTTTTCACAACTGTTCTAGCTAAAGGAAAGCTGAATACTAGGTGCATGTGTGAGGTTAAAACTAAGTGATCAAATACCTAAAGCTTATTTAAAATGCTACATATTAAAGCCATGGTATCTTATATAGCTGCTGAGAGTTGCTCTCGATTGTCAAATAAAAAAGTCAGCATAATGAAAGAAGAAAAAATCATTATCTAACAAGAAAAAATTTAAAAGTTGTTTATATGTTTTTGATTAGTGACTGTTTAGTAATTTATTTACTTTATTTACTTTAATGTATATATATGAGGTTTTTTTATTCATTATAAATTTTAAATTTAATTTTCCATGATGTACAAAGAACCCATAATCAAGCCGACTAGTCGGCTTTATGACTAGTCGGCCTATATGTCTGTAAAACCTTTTTTGGAAACATTGTTCTTATATAAATAAATAATAAAATGAAAGTCAAGCTTAGTTTGAGTAACATTACAAGCCTTCTACTGTACGTATGCGTGCTACTCTCATGTGTTCGCACCTTTACTACAGTCTATATAATTACGCAGATCGTAATGTTTGGACGCTAGGAGGTTTGAATATCGAGTAGCGTGTGAATCAACGAATTGAAAGGCTCTATCGATGGTAACCTGCGTTCCAAGTAGCCTTCTACATGACTAATACAAGATTTACCTAAGTAAGAGTTTGAATGAAAACTGTCATTGTAGTAATCGGATTTCAATTTAATTCCATGATGTTCCTACAAAGAACCCATAGTCAAGCCTACTAGTCGGCTTCATGAGCCTATATGTCTGTAAAACCTTTTTTGGAGAAGAACCAACTCTCAGAACCTCAAAATACCATGGCTTTAATATGTAGCATTTAAATAAGCTTTAGGTATTTGATCACTTAGTTTAAACCTCACACATGCACCTAGTATTCAGCTTTCCTTTAGCTAGCTAACGGACACGTCTTATTTGTTTACCTTTAAATGAGAAATATAAAATTCTAATCGGCCAAGTCGTCTGCAAGTAATGGTGAACATCCATGTAAAATAATTAACATAAAAGATTTCGTCGGATGAGAACCTCCTCGTTTTTAAAGTCAGTGAAAAACTGAGTATTGTATGTCTCATCTCTTTCTGACAGTGCATTATATGGATTGAGTGCGATGAACTGGAAGTTGCAGATTGTCAAGGCAAAGACCAAAGACAAGATTATAGGAGGTCATTAAGTACAAACATCTTTATGTTTTGGGGAAACTTATATCTAGTTGTAGACTTTTAAGAATTGGTAATGACGACATTCTCAAAAAAAAAGGAGAATGAAAGCTTATTTATCTACATTGGTAATATCCTAATGCCCTGATTATTGGTTTAAGTACCAGGCCAACATCTCGGGGTCCTGGAGCCTAATTGGCGTAACCGAATCGCAATTCGATCGTGATTGAATTGGACGATTTTGACATTTAGCCCATACTAGAACTGTCAAAAACCTGTCGTTCAATTACGATTGTGATACGATTCGGTTAAGCGAATTAGGGGCCTGGATTCGCTCTCCGGTTTTGGCAATAAGAGTTTGAAATTTTCGAACATTACTCGGGTTAGTGATCACCGACCATACTTGCTCTTGTAACTTGAATTAAATAATGGAGGCCAATGCCGTGCAGTGGGTTGATTAACTTGTTTTTTTTTTGTAATATCCTCAATTAAGTAGTAGTTAGTTTCTATCCAAAGAAATTAGAAAAAATCCCATAAAGTACTCTATATGACTCTAAAGACAATTGCATACGATTTAAATTTGATTGGTAAGAGCTTAAGTTTCGGTATACAAATGTCATGAATCATGAAATAAGCTTTAATTCGGTTAACTTCAGAAAGTGACAAAAAGACAAGGCGGTCTGCAACTCCATTGTTAACTAATTAACATTTCAAAATTACTTAAAAATTAATTAAAGTGAATATCATGATGACGCTATGTTAAATATGAAGGCTCGTTATAATTTCGACTCAGCAGTGTGTGGTCGGCGTTTAAAAAATTCTAACCTTGCAGAGATAAAACCTTTTTTGGGAAACATCTCGCAGTTAAATATAAATTTGTGTCTTCAGGAATCTTGCGACAATGTCAGAAGTAGGACTTACGACACTAGCATGATTCGTAAATCGTAAAACAAGTTGATTTTTCGTAATGACACCCGTTTACATTAGCATTTGATTCATGACATAAGCAGTAATTAGATTTGGTTGATATATGTTATGTTACGCACCGGTTGCACTAATTGAGTTTATTTGGTAAGTAAAGTAGTTTTAATTGAATTAATTTGTAAGAATTTTAATGTACGGTTGAGATTTTGAGTCGTTTAACACTTAAATTCTATGTCAATTTAACAGTTTTTTTGCGTGAAAAACTTTTGTAAGGGGAAAGAAAGAATCGTTATTTTGACATAGTGGAAAAATGTCCAGCTACTTATAATGCTGACCCACTTATATGACTTTCCGCTTTGTTTACAATTTTTCCAAAAATTATATATATTTTTTTATGAAAACTTATACTTCAAATTTGTAACAAGTTAAACATCCTGTTGAAAACAATTGAAATAATTATAACTATCCTTTACTGTAGCGATAAAAATAACAGCATATAAACTTTATACTAAAAGCTAAAAGGTCATGATATTAAAATCACCGAAATGTGTGATGTGGTGCAGGCACGTTAAAAGAGTAGCACCACTCCTTCTCTCTCAATGTTTTTCTGTTATTTTATTTTTTAATGTTTTACTCTTGCACAGTGTGCGCCAGAGTAAAATAATAAGATTTATGCGCTTAAGCGGTTTCTGCGTCGATTTTTGACGCAAGACTCTATACGGACCGGAATTTCTTGGCCGTGAACTCCCAAAGATTTTACAAATTATGAAAGAAAGAAGAAAGAAACATATTTTGACATAATTGATACAAGAACGAAATACAGAATATTGTTTACAAAACTTATAAGCGTATAATATAAAAGTGTCTAAAAGGATCCCGCTCTGCAATGGTCGTTACCAGCTTTAAACATATCACGTCGCAGATTTTCAGCTGGTGTATAATTAATAAAGTAAAGTAACAGCCTATAATCATCCCATTGCAGGGAAAAGGCCTTCATCATTGAATTCCAGTTGCCATAGCAATGATGGGTACAGGCATAATTACCACGCTTGCCAAATGCGGGTTGGTGATCACAAACCCGAGCAATGTTCGAAAATTCGAAACTTTTGGTTGCCCGACCCGGGGATCGAATACGGGACCCCGAGACCTTGGTCCGGTATTTAAGCCACTAGACCAACGGACCAATGACTCGGGGTATAATTCGCCATTTTACCAGGTTGCTCATCAAGGGGAACAAAGATTAGCTTCCTGCTGTCATCACGTAAATATTTTATTACAAGTTATTGTTTGCTTCTCTTGTAACTGACATACCTCGTTTGATAGTTTTAGTAAATAGGCCTGCGTTGTCTCACTCTACTCTGCTCTAATGATTTATTCTGTTCATGAGTGCCATAATTTTCAAACTAGGGAATGAATCGAGAATCGAAATCGAAATTGGGTTCAACTGTCAACAACAACAAATGTCAAAAGTAAGCCTTAGGTATGTCCGCGGCCAAAATCCATTACAGGTAGGTCTACATACGGTATCCATCGATCAATCATCATTACTTATCAAAATCAGTTTCCCACCAAAGCAGAAATCCCGGAACAAGACTCTTACGATAGTGACCATGAAAATTTAAATCAATGAACATTATCATCAGTAAAACATTAAAGACAATAAGATAGTTATTTGCAGAATGTGTATACTCGTCGGCGCTTCCGTAGCGCAAAAAGTTAACTTCCTTCATGGCGGGACGTTATTAATGAGTGACACAGGCGCGTGCGCACGCGCTGCGATTCTGTTTTTTATCAGGGGCATAATTAATTAACGCATATGGAAAGAAAGAAAGCATTCGATCGCTAAAAATGCCGTGTGGCAAAAAAATACCACCACCTCTCCTCTTCCTGTGGGTTGGCTAAGCTAAAGAATAAGATACCACAAGTAAATCAAGATTTACCCTTAATTAAACTCAGTACAATTAATCCTATAAACTTGTATCAGTCAAGTTACTAATGTGTCCTCATCTGTCGTAGTTCAAATATTCCTGTACAGTGTAAAGAGCCCTTCTCTTTACAGTGTACTTTTGAAACCTAACCGACCCACGTTAGGTTTGGGCAACCTAACGGTTAGGTTTCAGGAACCTAATAAATAAATTGAGCTAACTAATTACAATGTCAAAAAATTTAAACTAACGTAATAAGCCTCTAGCTATCACAACTAATAAAACGTGTTTGTTTTTGTGACAAATAAATATTTTTTCTTTATGTCTTTCTAATTGTTACCTATTTATTGGATGCTTGTTGACATTTTATTTTGAATATTATTTTATAGTTTTAGATTTGCTTGTCATTAACAATGACTTATTAAGAGGAAACACTATGGGCGAGAGAATTGAGAAATAGGTATTTGTAAAATCTATTGCTGTCGCGCAGTGCCAAACGCATTCACCGCAGAGTTTGATAGAGACAACTGCTTCTTGGACCGAAAATACCTACTAAAAACACACCAAATCAACGTTTCGTAGTCCCCCGTTTACTTTTCCAAAACTAGACCGATTTAAATACTTTTTTCATTAAAAATTAAAGAAAGGCTTTGGCCGTGTTCGTATGTTTTCCTTTTTTTTCTAAAATTTTGTCAAATTTGTTTTCTGGATGTTTGAACACAGCGGAAAATCTGGCGAATTTTTTCGATTTTTGAGGGCTCATATCTTTTTTATTAATTAATTTATGAAAAAACAGAAAACATAGAAAATGCTAATAGTGGCCATAAATTTTTGTTATAAAAATTATTGCTCTACTGGCACTATCCAAGAAGAAAACAGGGGACTACGTTTGTATGGAAAAACGGCCGTGGTGTTTCGTCTTAAGCGGATATTTAATTGTTATGACCATCTTCAGTATACCTTAACCAAACGCAAATAAAGATTTCATTCATTTCATTTTATTTCATTCATCCAGAAGAGGACTATCAGCGAATGCCGCGGTTGCTGACCCGCCAAATGTGGCGGTTATGGCAAAACCGACGGATGTAGGCTAATGATAATGGGGAACGCTAAAAGCTAGGCGAACGTGTTGAAACAGCTAGATTGATTCTCATTAATAAGGCTTGTGACAACATCAGATTTATTTCTGAGTAAGACGTTATATTATTTTATTTGGACTGACGAAAAAAAGAGGATGCTTTTAATTGTACGCGTATTTTTTACCACGTATAACTTTTGGCTAGTTACATCGATTTTGATGAGTTTTTTTCTTTTTTGATAGCGAATTATTTAGGAAATTGAAGTGGCCCAAATGATACCATTGACAGAATTACAAAAATCTATTGAAATAATAACAAAAATTTACCGACAAGAAATGTGGCCAACTTTGTGGCTTATTAGACTCTTTTCATCAATAACATTTTTTATAAAAAAAGGTTAACGTAATACTTAACAGTTGCAGACCGAATTAATTATTGAATGGTGATAGTAAGTATATCTTCCCGAACGCGACGTTTCGATCCAATTGCACGAATCATTATATGATACGTTTAATTATAAGTAAGTAAATCCTGCCAAGTGTTAAGTTTTTAGTGTTAATAAATTATACAAGTTAATTTGAGAACATCCTTCGTTTTTTTTCGGTTAAAAATCCAACAAGAAAGTTTTCCAAATTAGGTAAAGGCCATAGAATAAAATGTGTCCAGCATTTAGTGACTTTCATCATCGCCCACTTCCGACGCGTTGCGAATCCCAAATTGAGACGTCTCTGTCATTCACTGCTACTTACACCACTGCAGCACTGCCGGAGATTTCATACATATGCGTGTACTTGACTACTAAAACCATTGAAGAAAGAAAAATCGGTAAAATAAAATTAGGAAAATCAGTTTATTTCTGCAAATAGACCCCATTCCCCTTATTCGCGTAACCAAATCGTATCACAATCGTAATTGAACGACAGGTTTTTGACAGCTCTAGTATGGGCTAAATGTCATCGTCCAATTCAACCACGATCAAACTGCGATTCAGTTACGCGAATTAGGCCCCAGGAGGCGCTTTTACACGTCCCAATATTTAAACCCACTACTGCTTCGGGACAAGTCTGGGCTAGTGCCGAGAAACGCCCATTGATCAATGATAAAGGTAATTTAAACTTCCATGGTCACTATAACTAGAGTTATTTGATTCGGGGTTTATACCATGAACCTCATTTATTAAGAGTTTTCAATATTTCGGCACTGTAGCAAGCGCCATGATCACGGGAGAACTGAGTACTAGTTCATTTATCATTCATCAAAAGGCGTTTCTTTCTTCAATGGTTATTAGTCAAGTCACGGGAGAGTTAGCACTCAGGTCTCCCGTGATCATGGCGCTTGCAACAGTGCCGAAATATCGGAAACTCGTAATTGATTCCATTTGTCGAGTGGTTTAAGCCAGGGATCTTGGGATTACAGGGTCCTGGGTTCGATTCCCGGGTCGGACAACAAGAATTTCGAATTTCGAACATTGCTTTTTGTGATCAATCAGCATATTGCTGTGCTGATTATGCATATACCTATCATTGCTGAACTCAATGATGGGGGAATTTCCCTTGCATTAGGATGATTACAGGCTTTTACGAGGCACTATAGTGTTAACACGTGGTTCATCAAAATCCATTTGGTAACATAAGTTCTAACCAGTAATTAATAAAACATTTCGTTACTGCAACTACATGTTTTATGCACGATAATTTCAAGTGTCTGTCATTTAATTTTAATAGCTTTCTCTAAATTCATATACCTACTAATTACTGAAGGATTCATATATGATCAAATACTTATAAAAGATGTAAAAATTGATCAGAATCATTATCATCTCAGCCTAACGACGTCCAATCTATACTAATATTATAAAGCTGAAGAGTTTGTTTGTTTGTTTGAACGCGCTAATTTCAGGAAGTACTGGTTCGAATTGAAATAATGTTTTTGTGTTGGATAGTCCATTTATCGAGGAAGGCTTTAGGCTATATAACATCACGCTGCGACCAATAGGAGCGAAGCATCAGTTAAAAATGTTGCAAAAATTATCGCGATCATAATAACAGAAATTGACGCGTACGAAGTCGCGGGGAACAGCTAGTATTGGATATAAGCCTCTTGTATAGACGACCATTTGCATCAGAGGTAGTAAACGGTGCTTCTGCGCCACGGGTCGCGGGTTCGATCACCGCACAATACAAATATTTGAGTGCATGAACATGTCTGTTTGTACTGGTCTGGGTGTTTTTCTATTTTATTTTATTGTATTTTATTACAAGATCCACAGCTCTAATTACAATTAAATTAACTTATGAACTTACAGCCAATAACGGATCTACTTTTTAAATTTTGCAACTTTATAATCGTCCGACAATCACATTCCGAATTAAGTAACGAAAGAATTTAATTTTAAAACAACATCTTTAAGAAATCTTAAATAATCTAAACATGGGAACCCTTCTATGTATACAAACTTACAAAACAAAGTATATAAGTAAGCTTATCGGTTGTCTAGTAGGTACCTCATTAATATGCCACGATATTTGTAGTAGCTGAATTTGGGAGTAGATGGCTCTGTGTGGCCCAGCATGGCATGTCTTAAATATTATTATTATTATTACTAAAGATCTTCAAGCCGATCGGTGACGGGAGTTCTATGTCCAGCCATGGGCGTCATTTAGACTAGTATTATATTATCTGTGGCTTAGATAACGATAAAAGTGATGATGTCGTAGTGAGGTAGTGCCTATAATTATCCCACAGCAGGGCAAAGGCCTCCATCATCGAGTTCAAGTTACCACAGCAATCATGGATATAGTGATGATGACATAAATATTATATCGTCTAATTGGAATACAAACATCATTTTGCTATCTCTGCTACATTTTTAAGAGCAAGATGTTTTTCTTGTCAAAATGATTGTATACTACGCCTCACTAATATGTAAGTAATTATGACCTTCGTGTTTCACCGGTTTTCTAGGTGTCGCCTTCTCCGAGGTCCCGGGTTCAGTTCCTGGACGGAAAAATGTAGAAAAAAATGTATTATACATTATTTCGGGCCTGGGTGTTTGTGGTACCTTCGTTGTTTTTTGATTTCTAAAATACGAATGCATTAAGTAGTTACTTAAATTTGGATCCAGTGCACAACATTGATGTTACCTCAATAACTCTCTTAAAATACTACTGAAATGAAGTCCATAACAAAATCGGCATCTAGATCATAAAATATTTTTAATGATATGCAATACAGAAAAAATATTACAAAATGCTTCTTTTAAATTATAATTTATAATTAAAACATCTCATCATATCTGTCTTATCATCTGTTTGTTACGAAATCAATGAATATGTACCCGAACTGACCTACGAATTTTATCCTTATTTCCCAATACAGTTATCTTACTATATTCTAATGATGTCACTTAAATTAATTATAATAAGAGCAAGTACTTGTGCAAGGTAGGCCGTATTTGCAAAATATTGTCGACCTCGGGTCGCGGAGCCTTCTGTATAAAACGGAGCTGCGTCTGAGGGAAACACATCAGTTGTACTCTCATCAACAGACCAACAACATGAAATCCTTCGTGAGTATCTTATAATATTGACAAACAGTGAACAAGTGTACGTTAAGGATGGTTAAGGAACATAGGAATAAGCCGGGATATGTCTATCTCAAGTTTTGTTATATGAAATTAAATAATGGGTGGTTCGAAAAAGTGTTTGTGAAAACAATGTGAAAATTTAAAAGTTTGTGTTTTTTATCTGGGATATAAGAGAAATATCCAAAACAATGATTAATTTTATTTCTCAGATAATATTTGCATTGAATTCTTATGTTTTTTGTTAGAGACCTATAAGTTAACGAACTTCAGTTCGTACTAGGTGTTTTTCAGAAACAATAATACAAAAGTTATTACTTTGATTTATAAAATTGGATTTAATTACTTCTTCAATTATTTATTTAACACATAACTGTATTAATATCAATTAAAATCCAACATTTGCTTCTATTATAATAAATTATTAATCATAAGCTTACTATCTTGATGTCGAGAGGGGGTTGGAGCAACCATTAATTGTAACTATCTATCCAGGTCTGCATAGTTCTGCTCGCGGCCGCGGCGCTCGCAGCGCCAGAGGGAAAACGCGACAAGCGCGGCTTCCTCCTCGGCTCCGGCCACGACCACTTCGACTCGTACGACCACGGCCTCTCGCTCAACTACGGGTACGGCCACTTCGACCACGGCTACGACGCGCACATCTACGACCACGCACCAATCATCCACCACCACGCGCCCGCCGCCAAGATTGTGTCCATCAACAAAGTCGTCGAAGTTCCTAAGGTGTGTGTGAGATCCAAAGTTTCCGTTTTCAAAAGAGCTTAGCAGAAACCATTCAGGGCTTGAAATCTCCAGATATCATAGATTTAGAGCACTGTGTTGGTCAATAATTCATGGTCCGATCCACTCCACTTGCCTCAGTGAAATGCAGCAGAAGCTGTGTCGGGTATTTAACTCGCCTTATGATGCCAGCTAATTTTGGAATAATATTAACCTCGTACCCTACCATTCCTTAATTGTTGTGACTGTAAGTGGCAATTAAAAGACAATTACCAGAAGAAGACGGTATGCACCGTTTTCTGTCAACCATCAGCCGAACTACGATCGCAATTATGACCAAGCAAGGCGATTACGAGTATTACAAACTCCTTTTGTAAGAGACCTTAGTCTAAAAGCAGATCACAAATTATGAATATGCTAAAAAGTTATTTTTTCATTTGCAATGATTTAGGTACATCACTTTGAGAACAAGGATACAGGAATTCATTTCCTGTCTCTTTCTTTCTTTTGAAAACAACATATTCGTAATTTAGTTGATTTCATAATGGCTGTAAAATTAAGAAACAAATTACCAAATTGCTTACCTTACAACTTCTAAAACTAAGTCAACCTCCTTACTCGTAAAACCAATGTTTATGGCCAAAGAAATAAGATAATGTGTTTTGCAAACATCCTGTCGGTGTTGTAAATTACAAGCTTCAATTGATATAACAAGCTTTAATTAATATGTTTATGTGGCCTCACAAAATAAGAGCTTATACTTGTGTATCTTTGAAGCAATCTCTTCACCCTTTCATTCAGTGTCTTATTACAAATAATGTAACAGAAGACAAGTATTACATTTGTTTTTGATTGCTTGCAACCATTTTCAATGATGGCCTACAAACGAATGTTCTAGATAAAAGAAGCTAATTTAAGTCCCTACTTAATAATGAAGGAAATTTAATACATAATCTTAACCGGTTGTTCATTACTTGTAACTCAATCTTTCGGATTTTGGAGGTGCGATACCAAAAACATCAGTAAACCTCCGCTGGCTTACAGCTTAAGGCTTACACACTTGAATTAATTTGCTTACACAAAAAATGTCCTGGTAGCCCAGAGGTTGGAGTAGTCACCCCCGGTAAGCGAAACGTAGGGATTAAATCGAGTACATAAATTTAATAAACCTGTTTTAAAATCTGTTTGAATTTGTTACAGGTAGTGGAATTCAAGAAGGTCGTATCTGTCCCGAAAGTGGTGTCAGTTCCTCACGTGGTGAAGGTGTCGAAGATTGTCTCCGAGCCGCACATTTCCTACGCTTCATCGGGCTGGTGGTGAAAATAAACCAAATTGTAGCAATAAATAAACCAAATTTAAGCTAATATTTCTATGATTTCTCCCTGATTTACTATTGAGTCAAATTTATGTCTTTAATTTCCTACTACGCATGATTGAATTGGTAAAGTCGCGGGAAGCAAAAGCACCGACTGATATGGTTTTGAGTATAAGATTTAATGCTGACTGAGGTATTGCTATTTTACCGATTTAACAGGAAACACTACGGGCGAGAGAATTGAAAAATAGGTATTTGTGAAATCTATTGCTGTCGCGCAGTGCTAAACGCCTTTACCGCAAAGTGTGATAGAGACAACTGCTTTTTGGACCGAAAATACCTAATAAAAGCACACCAAATCAACGTTTCGTAATCCCCCGATTACTTTCCAAAACTAGACCGATTTAAATAATTTTTTCATCAAAAATTAAAGAAAGGCTTTGGCCGTGTTCGCATGTTCTCTATTTTTAATAAAATTTAGCCAAATTTGTTTTCTGGATGTTTGAACACAGCCGAAAATCTGGCGATTTCTTTCGATTTATGAGGGCTCATATCTTTTTTCTCAATTAATTTATGAAAAAACAGAAAAAACAGAAGTTTTTTTTTATAAAAATTACTGCCCGACTGGCTTTATCCAGGGAGGAAACAGGGACTACGTTTGTATGGAAAAACCGCCCTTACGAAAATTTTTTTTTTTTTGTTACGTATTTTATACTAGTATCGAAAAGTTTACTTATATCTTGGTTTTTTTACCAACTTTTACTCTCAAGAACTTCTCCACTAATTTCCACTTTAATAGTCTTTTACTGATGTTGTCTGGAAGAAAATCGAACAGCTTAACATGTATTTTATGTGACTAATTTAGCATGTATATTGTGCAATGAAGAGTATTCATCTGATGAAAAGTGGTCCAAGTGGCTTAAGACGATGCACTGCATGGCCTTGGACACAGGATGGGTTACCTGTTAAGTTTTAAAGGCGACGCCACGCCGTGATTAATAATCGGCGCTCTAAATTACAACCTCCACTCCACACCGCGACGTATCGGTGCGCCGACGCATCGCAATGCAACACATCGGGCAGTGGTATCTTACTTAATCAAGATTTAATTAATCCAACTTTTTATATGTGACATTAAGTTAAGACACTGAGACGCAGACTGACCTTTAAGAGCTCTCGTAAAACTTGAACAGACTAGATTTTTTTTGTAAAAAGTTAAATCAAACGTAACAGTATTCATGTAAGTTACGTGGAGGGCGTACTTAAAACCAATAATTCAATTGAAGGCTATAATTACTAACGAATAAATCTATCAAATCTTCCAAGCAGAAGCAATATCGGAAATTGCTTCATGAAAAAAGTAGCTACCCCTTTCTAATGTTGCATTGAACTAGCCCATCTAATATTGGATAACTGCGTCGATGTAATTCTCAATTAGAAAATTAATCACTCATTACTAATGCAGATCGTGGAACCATACATTTTATTCATCAACGCGATCCGCCCACATCTCTACTCTTTTTTATTTATTTATTTAGTCAGGTACACCAACAGCACATTTATAAGTACAAAAACAATAACTATAAAATATAATCTTACATTTATAATATCATATACACATGCCAATAACAGGCGTACACAAAATTGACACATAAAGTAAAAGTAACAACAACACGAACAATTCTCCTTAAAAATCTGAAAAGAAAACAATTCTGGACATAGGCGCCTGCTGGCGCCGCCGGCCGCGCGGACGCAGCGCGGGAGGCACGCGCCCACTAACCGCGCCATACGCACTATCGGGGACATTCTTGCTCAGCATTTTGAGATTGATTTATTTGCCGACCATTTCGGACACCTTTGTAATCAATTTTATAGAATCCTAAATGACATGTAAAATTTTATTGTCATACCTTTTATTCATAATTAATTATTTTTTATTTATGTAGTTTGTTAGTAGTAAGTAAATTCTAATATAATGTTATCTCCTTTATATTTGACAATCGTTATTTGTGCTATTTTTTTTTTAATTGATTTATTCTTACTGTGTACCTATTATTCTTCGACTAGACATTTATGTATCTAATTTAATTTAATTTAATCTTTTAAGCGTTTTGGATATATTCTGTTAGCTTGTAAGAGGTTTTTTGTAAAAAATAATAATAATAAAAAATAATAGGTATCTCCAAAACAAAGTTTTTACCACAATGGCAACGCTTGGCAGAGGGCTCCTACTAAGAGACAGAGCTCTCTAAAAGGAAGATTGTTTCGATAATCGCCACGCTTGCCAGGTGGATTGGCGATCGCAGTTTAGCCAATGAAAGGGAAAAGACGCTGCTGCCGGTCATCTGGCAAATTTTACTTTATCGCCTCTTGTGACACACTGAAAATGTATGGGTCATATTCTTTAAAGAGTCGAACAGAATCAAAGTTTAATACAACAATCTACGAGACAAAACACTAATGACGTAATTTTCTTTTGGTATAGATAGCCAAGTACAAAAATGTCAAGATAAAGCACTTAGAAAATGTCCTCCAGAAATCTGCATTCTTTGATACGGCCTCTTAGCAACATTTTTTTTACGCGATGCGCATCTCATGTATTCAAAATTTTTAAGGTGAAAAAAAGTTATTCTGTATAATAAATAAATGCACTTAATTTCACTGACCAATTTTTATAGACGAATATTGTGCACTATCGCGGACAAAGTCACAGAGAAGTATTAGTGTATTTATTAAACGTTTACATAGGTGCATTGGGGACGTATCGTTTCTAATTCCGCAGGAGTATAATTTACTAAACACAGCTCCCATCTGAGTTACGACACTCATAAGTATGCGCCTCGTCGCTGACCTGAGTGAACCCACAGAGAATGTTAATACGCCATCACCAATGGGTATAGAGTCGGTGAAGTAACACGAAATGATGCGTCTGGGAAAACTCATAAAAGGATAATCAGTAGTTATTTTAAAATATATTTTTTTTATCTTAAAGAGTTACCCTATATATATTTTCTTGTCTGAATATTTTCTATTGTTACTAATATAACAAATGCGCAAGTAATTTTGGTTGTGCCTGTTTGTCACGCTCTCACGCCTAAACTACTGATACGACTTAATGAAATTTGGTACAAAGTTTCCGACCACGCGATGCAACGTGTAGTTCACGCGGGCAGAGCAAAGAGATAGTATTAATAAAAAATAGGACAAACTTAACATTTTACGGGGTTTAATGAAACTGAAATTATACAAATTAGTTATTTTAAGGTAAATAGTTATTTCGATCCGATTGCACGAATCATGGTCGTGGGCAGACACTATTTGCCTTTAAATAACTAATTTTAGTTGCATTAAAACCCTAAAGTATTAAGTTTTAAGTGTAAAAAAATGCGACAAGAAAGTATAAAATCTATACTAATATTATAAAGCTGAAGAGTTTGTTTGTTTGTTTGTTTGAACGCGCTAATCTCCGGAAGTACTGGTTCGATTTGAGAAATTCTTTTTGTGAATTAAAGAATTAAAGAAAATTCTTCTAAACAAAATTATTTCTGCTTGGCCCGATGGTCGACTGGGAGAGAATGCCTTAAGGCATTAAGTCCACCTGTTGTACTTCATTTTAGTGTTTGTGCAATAAAGTTTAAATAAATATATAAATAGTCCATTTATTGAGGAAGGCTTTAGGCAACTTTATTAAATATACCATCACGCTGCGACCAATAGAAGCGAAGCATCATTGAAAAATGTTGCAAAAATAATCGCGTTCATAATAACAGAAATTGACGCGGACGAAGTCGCGGGGAACAGCTAGTCGTAAATAAGACAAATTTCAAAAATTTGCACAAAATGCTAAACTTTCTTTTATAATAAAAGCCAAATACAACATAGTAGATGGTTCAAAAGTCGTAGCGTAATTGCGTAAGAGCGATTCGCTAAAACTTGTCGCCAATTGTGAACGCGGCTCGTTGCGCAAGTGAACTTGGACCACAAGCCGTTTCATTGCTGCCGTAACTGACATTGACCTTCTTGCAGGGACATGATGTATGATGTCGTCTCGCGTTCTTCCTTGTCCGCAACAAATAGTTTCTTTTTTACAAAAACAAATAAAGGAGGTGGTTATCAATTCGATGCGTTTTCATTTATACAGGGCGTGTCAGAACATGGAGCAGCTAAGCACTTTAAGAGATCTCCTAAATGAAAAATAGTTAATATCACTATCTGTAAATTAGTTGAGAAATTATTGAGGCCATACATATTTCCATCCCCCTTTTCACATCCTAAAAGGATGATGTACCTACAGGACAAAAACTACTGTAGTAGCGGTTTAATTAAGCATGAAGACGTTACAGACAGACAGACACATTTTCGCATTTATAATACTTATTTAGTATTCTGTAATGGATTAAAAACATCTAGACACACGTGCCGAGGGTGTCTTTCTTCATAATTCTGTCGTCATCATCATCATCATCATCATTAAAAACACTAGCCTATATTAGTCCACCGCTGGACACAGAAATTATAAGTAGGCTTTGGCCATATTGCCACGCTTGGCAGGAGGGTCGCCGATCGCTTTGACCAATGATGGAAAAAATGAATCAATGAATGTGAATGTGGACAACATCACATACATTGCTCTGATCCCAATTTGAGGTCGTCAAAAAAAAGACGCTGCTACTGTCTTGGCAGTACTCCTTTAGTCGCCTCTTACGACATCCATAGGAAGAGGTGGTGCTATTCTTTTAATGTGGCGACACCACACGTACCTTTTACGCAGTTGGGAAATAACATTTTTTTTATGCTTGTGCATCTTTGCGGCCACTCATAATGCAATCATTTAAATGCAGTTGTAAAAAATGATATACAGACTCAATTTACCTCGAATGCTAATTAGTTATTATCTAACACCGATATTAATTGATTTCGCTTTGCCTTTTGTGTTTACATAACTTCATTAGTTGGCTGTTCTAAGCAACAAAACTATCAAATAGTTTGCATGCAAGCTTCGACTTCATTTGACGACCATTTGGATCAGCGGTAGTAAACGCTGCTTCTGAGCTATGGGTCGCGGGTTCGATCCCCGCACAGTACAAATATTTGTGTGCATAAACATGTCTGTTTGTACTGGTCTGGGTGTTTTCTGTGTATTATAAGTATGTATTTACAAAAAAAAAAGTATATAAGTAAGTTTATCGGTTGTCTAGTACCTCATACGACAGGGTACTTAATAGTAGCTTAATTTGGGACTAGATGGCTCTGTGTGGCCCAGTGAGGCATGTCTTAAAAATATTATATTATTATTATATTAATATTTTCTTATTAACATTAACTTATGCTTGCATATTATTCAAATATAACCGTCCATTATCGATCTGTACAATTTATTTCGGAATCGGGAGCCCCCCTTTATAAATTTTATTTTAATTTTATTTTTTATTATTGAAGTTAAAATACAACTGAGTATTTTTTGAATATTCCAAGTGCCTACCTGTTGCCATTATTAATATCGAGCAAAAAAGGGCAAAAAAATCGCGTTTGTTGTATGGGAGCCCACCTTAAATATTTATTTTATTTTGTTTTTAGTATTTGTTGTTATTGCGGTAACAGAAATACATAATTTGTGAAAATTTTAACTGTCTAGCTATCGCGGCTCTTGAGATACAGCCTGGTGACAGAGCGGCGGACAGACGGACAGACAGCGAAGTCTGAGTAATAGGGTTCCGTTTTTACCCTTTGGGTACGGAACCCTAAAAACCAAATGCAGTGGAAATGAAAGATTTAAAGAAAGGATTAGACTCACGTTTTTTTGGATTTAACTTTTTATTAATATTTATACCAGCACCAGCGCTGAACTCCAGCTTAAACTTGAAAAATTATATCTTAGGCCGGACTCGAGTCCGCAACCGGGCGTGGTATGCATGGAGATGTGGGTTCAAGTCCCGCCTGAGACATTATTTTTCAAGTTTATATACTGATATTGTACGTGCAAATAAGTTGCTAAAATATCAAATAAAGTATTCTTAATTTCAATAGAAAAAATGGTTGGAAACTACCAAATGCTTAGGACCAAGACCCAGCATACCATCAATGTAGTCCACAAACCATGGCAACACTGCAAAAACTCCGGATACAGCAACGACTATGTTTAGGGGCAGAAGATTTTTAATATGTTTGTAAATTACCTGGGTTTCATATTTGAAGAGAGTTGTCTACCCTGAACGCTAAAAAAAAAGCTTTTTGACGAAAAGAATTAATCAATTTTAAGCCAAGTTCAAGAAAACAATCACCGTCAACTCAAAATAAAGGCACCGCCTGAACATTTCTTAATAATTATTTAATACATCGCTGGTGCCATTTTTAAAAGTATTATCTGTTACCCGCGATTTTGTAAGTATGTAGATATTTTAAAATATGAAACTGGCCCACAGAAACTGTACATTTTCAGAATTTAAAGTCTATATCCATGTCAAATTTCAGTCTGATCCATTCACCCGTTTTAGCGTGATTAAGAAACAAACATCCACCCACATTTTCACATTTTTAGAAATAGCACAGATAAGATAATACCTACTAAAAAAAATGTTAACAGCATGTGAATGCTTCCTAATTTTTGGAATTGTTTTCCAAATTGGATGATGATTAAGAAACAAACTACTTCTATTACAAAATGAGGCCACGAGATCAAATTGCGACATCAGTATCTAATGATGTCCGAGTACGTAAATGATTCTACGCATATTTCGCAAAGCTATTAAGTTGAGGCGATATGAATCCTTGATGGCTACTAACGGCCGGTCCTAATAAATCTATCTTCAGTTTTGGCATATCGGAGATAGAAAACAACTTCTGTCTTTGTTTCTCTGGACGGCAAAAACAGTGATAGAAACTGTTTCCTATCTCCGATATGCCAAAACTGAAGATAGATAGGTTATTGGGACCGGCCGTAAATAGAGTATTCGAACATGTACTTTATGAAATGGGCACTGTACTCGTAGAAGTTTATTCTTGTCAAGGATATACATGAGCCTCCATTCTTTTACATAGGTTAAAAATGTTTTATTCATTACGTCTATGAAGTAGTAATGTACAGAAAAAGACGGAAGCAGCATCATTTCTCCACAGTTGGCCAAACTGATATCGTCCACAATCGTGGCGATAATGGCAAAATCTTCCTGTTGATAGTTGATAAAAACTTTGTCTACTCAAATCATATTCGTACAGTTTGACATCCTAATAAAATTTACAAAGGTACTATTTCTTTTAAGCCTTTACTTACTGTCGTCCGCGACACGTGGAGAAACTATAACGGAATGCGTACTATTTGCTGGGATATAATGTAGCCTTTGTTCTATTCCAGCCTGTAATCTTGTTTTGTTCTGACTTGGCTGAGTATCAAAGATCCATCCTAACATTCGCATTAGTAATATAGTAAAATTAATTAATAGAAATCAGCAAATGCAGAAAGAATATAAAAGAATCGGTCTCCCATCGTGTAATGTGTTTATGGCCTACTTACTCGGTCCATTTATATAACTGCCAGAAATATAACATGATAAAACAATAAACAAATTAGTTAGAATTTTGAGTAAATCAGTTAGCTCACTTTTAATTCTTCAAATAGGCCCCAGAAAGTGCTTTTACACGTCCTAATATTTTATCCCAGTATTACTTCGGGACAATTTTCCTTTACAACGGTTCTAAGTATCTAGACTTTTTAGACTACTGGTATGAAGTCCGTCATATTCATGTTTTGCGTCGTCTGATGGTACGCCAACCAAACCATTGTAACAAACCAAAGTACGTCAAGATTGACGTAACTGTACGTTACGGATACCCAATTTCGATCAACTTCAACATGCAACACCCCAATTTCTCATAATCCCACTAACACATTCATAACATTACTCCACGAAGGGCATGTAACGCTGAACCGCGAAGACAAGTTAATTGGCGTGTCTATAATCGCTGACGCCACTGGAGCGTGTCTTCCATACTGGGGCAGGTAGTGCGTGTGTACGGAAGGAAACGCTACTGTCAACCGAATTAATTGTATGTTGTTGCGGGAATATTTATAGAGCTGATATTTTTGGAAGGAGGACCAGTTTTTTGATGGCTCTGTCGTTAAGGTAATAAATTTAAAGGAAAGTGGATATTTATTTAACTTAAGGCGTGGGCATCAATTTTGTTTTACAATTTTTGATTTAAATACACACGTAAATTGGTTGGACACCAATGCCGTTGAGTTTCATCATCAGTCTATATCAGTCCACTGCTGGACATAAGTAACAAACAGGTGCATGTAAAATTTTGACATAATTGCCTCGCTTAGCTAGCCTATGATGTAGAGATGACACTGCAGCCTGTCTTTTGGCGTAATTCCTTCATTTATATGATAAATACATATTTTATATTAATTAGCTAACATTAAAACTGATCTAGTATTACCATGCAAGACTGGGGTATTGTTTGTGATCCAGTCTTGTTATGACTATTAACCAAAGTACTTATATCAAAATAAGAAAAAAATTGCTTGTTTTTCATTGACTGTTCTCAATTTAACAATTTTGTTAAGATCAAATTATAAACTCTAACTCTTAAATATCAGCATAGCAAAGTATAAGTAATGTAGATTTAAGAAAATGCATGGTAAGAAGACAAATTGTCATTTATTTATTGTTTCTAAAGAGCACTATAGTCGACATTTTGCCCCTCTTTGTCACTAGCAAGATTGACTAATGTCACCCTTTAGCGACTGAATTGTGAAAGTATGGCTTAAATCCCACCTGTTGCTACTTGCTAAAGACAGAAAGCATTCTTTTTTACGTATGACTTTCCATCAAGAATAGTGTCTGGTCAGCGCTTTCAAAGTCTCCTATTACATCCCTCTAATATGATTTGTTCTTAGGACTTCCACCTTGCTACACAATCCGGGACGACTTCAACCCCCCAGCACTTGCAGCCTTCACCCAAATATTTTCCTAAATGGAGGGGGAATCGGACTCGGGCCCCTTGTGTTGAATATATTAAAGTACAAGGAATGCACAGTAGGTAGACACCTGAAACAGTATATCAGCTCTATATGGTTACAACCCCTGAAAACCCAACAGCTGAAGGACAGGGGCGCGCGCGCAGGCCGCCAGTAACGCACGCGCCGCGCCGCGGGACGGACCACGACATGGATTCAATCGTAAGCCATTTTATTAACTAACTCATACTCATAACTTATTTTATATCTTCCTACTATTATCTTTTATAGGATAAGGACACTTCTAGGTAGCGCATTACGCAGCACCGAATCTTTTGTCAGGTCAGGATTATTTTCTTAATTCACAACATTGACGGAATCGTGTGGCTCTGGCCAGAACATTGCCGCCATCGTAAAACTAATGGAGAAGAAATTGACGATTCTTCTTAATGTGTCACAATAAGATTTGATATTAGTGCCAGGTGGTAAAAATTGGTCTGAAATCAGTAGGTATACTTAAACTTCGTTTTCACATAAGAACTGTCCTGATCCAGCGCTCTCAATTTGGTAGGAATCCAAACGTTTTGGGCTCTACCACTATAATGATCCTAAACTACCTAAACATCACTTGGTACTTACGCCTTAGATAAGAATTTGTTATCAGAGATCGAATCAAAATTGAGTCCTGTCCGATTGAACTATGCTTTTCATTACTTCTAGAAGTTCTAGATCATTAAATTCTATCCTTGTATTCCTGATCTGACCTGACCTTACTTACACTTCACAATACGGTGTTATCTTCTTTTCTGTTGGCAATCTAATTGTAATTTCTATTCTAACGATGTTTCATAAGTGTGATGCTGAAAGTGGAAGTGAAATATATGTTGAGAGCAAATCGATGCGGAAACATTGAACACGCAGACAGGGAAGTAAAAGTGGTGAATTAGATTAATTGGGGTGAGCAATCTGCAAAAGACTACAAACCGTTGGCTTCTTCCTATCGTGTGATTATCCTTCAAGGACGATCTGGTGTCAGAGGTTTACAAGCCGCCCGTTATAGGCCTCTGATGATGTCTTTTTCTCACGACCTCTGACGTGACGGAAACCGGGGCCAACGGCTATTCGTGCCTTTCGAAGCACGACTAAAGCCCTCCACTCACAGACCCAAGCCAATTTAGAGAAGGTCTTTTTCTGAATTGACCAGACCGGCAAACGAACCCTTACGTAGTGGGCGGAACACCGAACCACTGAGCCAACCGGGTCGTCAGCGATGGCTGAGACGGGATGATTTCTGTATCACAGTACACAGGTGCTCTCCTCTCTGAAGGCCCAGGAGTGGTGTTTTTTTATATATTTGCAAACAAAGGGGAATTGGAGATGCTAAATATAATTTAAAAATGCAGTTCTACATAATGTAACTTTTACGAGATCCTAATTGATAAACCAGTGCGAGTTCACCGCCTCAAATCAGTTCACTTCTAGATTTGGACCCTCTTGTTAGATTAGAGAGGGTTTTGCAGAAATTTCCAGGCTTCATAAGTTGGCAATTTGACAAATGTGTAGAATGTGAATCTTCTTATACTTTCTGTAGTCTTCTTAACGCCTTCGTTAGTCGCCTCTTAGGACACCTAAAGGCCAAGAAGGAATGATGTTATCTTATTTTATACCGGCACCATTCTGCAAATGATTTATAATGGCCAGTTCACATCAACCCATAGGATACTAGACAGAATAATATCCTGTAAAACTCCTCATTAAGTATATCGTGTGGGAATAAAGTTTTATAAATTTCTGAAATAGGTATGAAGAAATCGAATTGATCTCAAGGTACCAATCAAGTTAATTCTCAAACTTCAAAAATGGCATACCAAACTATCATAAAGTGTACTGTGTTACAGTGAAGAACGTCAAATCCTAACGCTCCTTTTCATTTCAGATACCAATACTGCTGCTCTCGCTGTGCGCGTGCGCATACAGCGAGCCGCTGCCTGACGTCATCCAGCGCGGGAGTGACAGAGGAGTGTATGCGTCACAATACTCGAGGAATTACCAGCCATTAGCGGCGTACGCTGCTATTCCGCTGCATTCGCCAATACCAGTGCTACACGTTCTCTCGCACGCTCCGCCCGTTCCGCACGTCCCACACGTTACAAACGTCCCAAAACACGACCAGACTCGAGCCCAAAGCATCAACAGACCGACCTACGCTCTACCACAATACGCTCCGAACCGCTACGGACAACCAAACAGCTACGGACAACCACACAACTACGGCAGTTCGTACCCCTACGCCGCATCTATGAGCTACGTCATGTACACCGACCCCCCAGAAACAGAGGAGACCGCCCCCACCATACTGTACGCCAGACCTAACCCGAACGGAGGGTACACGTACCGCCGGCCACCCATCAAAAAACGAACCCCACCCAAAAGACCACCACCCAGCGAGCCCGTCATCATAAAGATACACAAATACAGAGTCGTCAGGGACCGATAGACACGTGATAGAAAACTTATATTATGTAAAATGCGACTGTTAATTTTTAATTGTATATTTAATTAAGGAATTAACTATAATTTGTATGGACTGATATGTTAATACTAAATGTAACACGTTTATAAATGTGCGACTGCATTTAATAAATGTATGCTGTTTCTATTCACAAAGTTTTTGAGCTTGCCTGTTGCAATAGATAAACTCACATCATCATTATAATGATTGGCTATGTAGGTATAATGAAAACTACTATTATAAGTAGATAAGTAGGCAACTAATGGCAAAAGTAAAATTTAATTTACAAGTACCAAGTTAGTTAAGCTTCTTCCTTTTTCCCTTCCTACTCCAACTTACGTTCAAAATGCCAGAAAATTACGATAATATGAAAAACAGAAAAGTGTGACAGTTCTTCATATAATTTAATATAATTCAGTAGTTAATAAGTATAGCTTAAAAACTATGTTTCCAGTTCAGTAATTAAAACAGCGACACGCGGCCGCGCGGGTTGCTAAACACTTTCATTAAACATTTAATTAATTTGCTAATTTGATGTTGTTCGGAAGTGACTATGAATGCACGTAAACGTAACGATTTTGTGTCTTATTCCCGTGATAACACGATTTAAAAAAACTAGTTAAGTTTTTCAGTAACTTTACTTTGAATTATGTAGTTCGTACGGAAATCTTACGCCCACACGCAAGGCCGCACGACCGTGACCGCCAAATGTTGTAAGTTGACAAAAAATGTATAATACTAAGTCTTCTATGATCTTTATAATACTGTCTCTCCTTAAAACTGGAGTATTCAGTCTTAGTACAAAAACGCTAGTTAATAGGATAATTATAAAATGTAAATAGATGAGTTCAAAATTGCCGAAAGCTCTTACGTATGAATATCGAAAGAAAACTTCTATCAGTCACAGAATAAATTTCTGTAATTGACAGCAACAGCTGTGTCTCATTAACATCTTCTCAGCCTAACGACGTCCAATGATAGAAATAGATTTTTCGGAACGATCTGACTAAATCCATTCCCAGAGAAACATGGCTCTATAACCTAGATACCTCATTATTTAAGATTTTAACTTACTGCTACCTACAGTTTTAATAAATGGAATTCGGTCGCCTGCTATATTTTTTTTAAAAAAAACCTATTAATAGGTTCCAACAAATCTGAATAAGCCAAGTTGATGAATATTATTTACTCGTGTGTACAATGGTTGCTTGCAATTTTAATGAAAGGGCCGCCCGTCAGAGGCAGGCTGATGTCTTCTTGCTATATTTAATGTCTATTTCTGTAACTTCGCTTATTATCACTTGTGATTGGAGCTTTCTAACGAAAGAAAGGACTGCTTAAAGACTTTAATTAATATCGCCCATTGGGTAAGTAATCACTATGTTTTATAATCGACGTTGACGCAGAACGGACGGAAGAGATGACTGACAGACGGTGTCAATTTTGACAGTTGCGAGCCGATGAAATTCTAGGTTACCTCGAACTCTTGAAGAAAAATGTATTAAAATTATTCTGCAATTATTGTAGTACTTTCTAAAAGAACAGTCAAACTAGGGCGCACAGATCACTAAGACTTTCTATTTACTCATCCTTCTAAGTACCTATACGTAAGTATTTATCGTGACCATTAATTCAAACAGGGTTAGGATTGTTCATTCTGTAAAAGTCCTAAAGTTATTTAATTCGTTTTAGGTAATTAGTGATTGCAATGTCGTTCCCAAATAAAGAGCAGCGAAAAATGTGTTGGGACGCGAGGGATCGCTACTGGGAGTGCCTAGACAATGAAAATATCAAAGACAGTGTACTTAAACCTAAAGTCTGTTCGGAGCTTAGGCGGATATTTGAGAATTCATGTCCCACTCAATGGGTCTCGCATTTCGATAGGAAACGGGACTACAATGTGTTCAAAGAGAAAATGCAGAAAGAAGGATATGAACCAATAAAAGACTCTCAATAATTAAGCACCAACACTGTTGTTTAATATTATTTAATTGTAAATATAGTTTATGTAGTAAATTATTACAATTCATAATTGGCTTTTATTTCTTTCCGTCCCTCTTTGGGGTAGGTTGGCATTTGGTATGACATCAACTTAGGTAAATAAATTGAATTTTTTACTATTTGACTGGTTATCAAAGACTTCTAAAAATGGGATATATTTCTTTTCAGATGATATACAACCATGGATGAATGTATAGGAAAAATCAATATACCAACAAATAAGCTACGGTTGGAAACTATACAGGTAAGCTTGTTAATATTTTACTTATCCAGTCAAGCTACTTGCTACATAATCCAAGAGTTAATCATGAAATTCTATATTTTAGGAAGTTCTTCATAAAGTGAGAGCAGCCAGAGCAATACCAAGCAATTCAAAATGGTCTGAACTATTACAACTTTTGTGGGAACACTTAGAAATAGGGCTTCACAAATTAGATGACCAATTACTTTGTGCTACCTGCTTTTACACTGTTTTAGAATTAAGTGATGAAAAGGAACATTATTTGGCTAAACTTTCACAACTATTAAATCAAGAGCTGGAGTTCAGACAGCAACAAAATGAAGATGCTAAGGAGTTGACACTAATCGACACATCTTTGAACAGCTACCTACATGAAAAGAATAGAAGGAGAACCCAGAAAGTGGTTTCTCTAATGTACGGCATGGTACAGTCCACATTTGTAACTAGTACTGTTAATGAAGTCAACAAGTTGTCTGATATATTGAAATTAACCATAGATTTATTGATTTCTATGGCATATGAGTACTCTAGATATACATTTATTGTTTTCAAGACAATCAGTTCACTAAAAAAAGTTTGCGAGACAGAATTTCAAGATACAGTTTTCAATGCAAGAAATTTGATCAGACTGCTCAATTTAGTTAATCACAACTGGGAAAACCCTATAACTGGTGTCAGAGACTTAAACAAGTCAATATTCCATACACTAGTGTCTATATTTGATGTGAATACAAGGACAATGGTTCTGGAAGAGGTAAACAGCTTCTATTGGAATAAAGCTAAATATTTAATGCTCTCTGAAATAATTGAGCACAGTAAGGTGATAGCTGTTACTTTGGTTTGTAAGAATTTATGGATGGATGGTCTGATTGACAGTTTGTATAAACCTGGCCTCGTGTCGGCTGGGACTGATATGTACTTTGCTATCATAAAGAACCTTCACACTGAAACGGAATGGTGCAATATCTTTATGAGCAGGGTTATGGATATCCTAACTGGAAATAATAACAAGGCAATTGAAAACTTTAGTAATTATTGGTGTTTAGCCACTTTCAAAAAGTTTTCTGATTTAAGTAATGTTCTGATTGAGGAATTGCAAAAGTTTGAAGAATCAGAAGCCAAATTGGACAGTACCCTAAGCATTTTAAGGCAAGCTAACAAACTTGGGCTTGCAGATAAAAGCTGGAATACCCAAGACACATCAGCTATAAGCTATAGAATCGAACATTGTGACCCACATATAAGAATGCTACAATTTGAAATTGTTTCTGTGAGTCAAGGAAAGGCTTTTCCTACTTCTGTAGAATTCAAACTAATACTCAAATACTTATGCAATAATGTAAATTCTGATTGTACTGTGTTAAGAATTAGTATGCTGGGGAATATTAGGTTATTCCTGACACATTTGCATGCTTCATACTGCAATCATACAAAAAACCATCATACCTTTGAAACCCAAAATCTTGTTAACTTTTACCAATGTTTTCAAGTGTTTATCATACAATCCCTAAATTTCGATGGGAATTATCAAAGAAAGGTTACAACTTTAAAACTGTGCAGTATTCTTCTGAGTTCCCTAAATGAAGTGCCAAAGAAGAGACAAAAACAGACTACTAACTCTGGTGTAGCCATGACAAAATTTTTGAAGGAACAAAATTGTCTTTTATTATTTGAGAAAGAATTTCTAATGAAACTTTTTAGTCTTCTGAAAGACCCAGCTGATGATATAAGAGATTGTACAGTACAACTGTTACTAGAACACTATTCCCAAGAAATAACGCCTACTTTACTTGATTATTTGATAAAGGATGCTCTAGATTGTATTCGAAGCAAGTTCTTCTATCAAATAAGTTGTGGTCAAAGCATATTTCGATTGATCACGAGTGTGTTGTTGAAAGAAAATTTCACAGACACCATCTTCGAAACTGTTGATGATGTTGTCTTGTTTGCTTTCGATGTATTAAACGCGGAGTACGAATTGAGACGGGATATAGTGAAGTCGATTGAAGACGGCAAACAACAACATGCATACCTAAGTATATTGCTGGAAGTGCTTAAAGTGACCAAACAAAACTCTTTTGAGCTTAAAAACTTGAGGAACCAAATCCCTCAGTTGCTATTGATTTTAGATGATATATCCAATCAATTTGCATGGGAGCAAGAACCTGCTACTAGCTCAGATTTCTCCAAAATGAGCGATATGGTAAAAAGTATAATAGTATCGTCTGGGTACAACCCATTAGATGAGAATGATCTTACGAAGATAACAGGGCTTCAGCAAATTGTTTTGAACTGTTTATGGCTAAATGTTAAGGTAATTTCTGAATAACAAAATTGAATTCATTTCGATATATTAGTCGCCCCGTCGGTGTAGTAGTTTAAATACCGGGCCAAAATCTTAAGGTTCTGGGTTCGATTCCCAGGTCGGGCAACATCGAATTTTCGAACATTGCTCGGGTTTGTGATCACCAACCTGCATTTGGCAAGCGTTGTGGTTATGCACCCATCATTGCTATGGTAACTTGAATTTAATAATTAAGGCCTTTGCCCTGCTGTGGGATGATTATAGGCTCATTTAGTTTAGGCGTTCCTTTACTTACTTGATAAAACTGGCGAGTGATTAAGTATTTTTTATTCCTTTTACAGGCGTCTTGCGACTTGGCATCATATCTGATACATATATTCACAGATGAAGATATATCCTCTTGCGAGAAGTGCCTTACCATAATAACTCATGTTCTGGAAACCTCGCGTCACAAAGGCGCCATAGAAGCTGCGGGTTCTGCCCTTGGTAAAAGCGCTATACTTTTAATCACATCATCATTTCTGATGTTTTTTGATACGGTTATGTATGTACGCACATAACTTCTTATCGAGGGCACTAAATTAGTTATAATATATATTTATTTATGTGTATGTAATTGTTAGGAAAATATTTGAATTCAAGAATATGTTTATATTTATTGCTGTGTCGTTATAACATTGATTTATCTTATAAATTCATGTAATTCGCTTAATTCATATTGTTTGATCTTAGGTAGAGCCATCCAACACCTAACGTCTCTCCCTGAAGACTCCGCGCTGTCTCAGCTGCCTCTCTCCCTACTGGAGTGCAAGCTGAACGAGCTGATGTCCGACACAAACATGGCGTCCGTCACGCGACGAGGGGCAGGCCTCTCCATCATGGTCCATAGGATCGTGTCGAGCGATATGAAGAAAGGGAAGGTTGGAAAATAAAAATACATGTTAATATATTTACCAACTAAGGTCCACGGTTTCGAAGGTCTTATCTTGGCAAGTTAGTGCAAGATCATCGGCATAGATATATCGCTGAGTGTTAGTTAGGGTTGTGGGGCTGATCATTCGTGTAGATGTTGAATAGAAGTGGTGCCAGGACGCTTCCTTGGGGAAGGCCGTTTTTCTGACATCGCCATCTGCTCTTCTTTCCGTGTAAATGGACGCAGAAGCGGCGGTTACGAAGGAGCTCACTTACCAGTGCAGTGACACGAAAGTGGGATCGTTTGTGACACTCGATACTTTAGACAGCAATATATCCTAGGTACGCAAATTTGTTCAAATTGTTAGATTTTAAATTCAAATTTTTAGTTTGAATTCAATGTTTGTATTAAGTTTGTTTTTGAGGTGAAATCGTAAAATTTTGGTTAAAAACCTGCATTTATATTTGAATACAATTTAATATTTGTAAAAAAAAATGAGTTTACCTTTGCGATAGTAAAACGCAAATCCATGAAACGTTTTTATACCACCGGTCACTTTTCGGTCTTCATGGAATGGACAAAATTACACAATTAGAATTTACGTTATACGATCGATGATCAATTGTATTTATTGTCCTGTGTCCATTCTTAAACAATCGTACTACTGATTAGGCGAAACGAAGCGTCTTTCGATTCACTAGCAAATGGCATTAAAATATCAAAAAAGCCAAAAAATTAGTTACGTGGCGTTAGAATTTCAACGACGCTATGTTAAAATCCACTAGAGCGAGGGTGTTTGAAGATGTATTTTTTTTTTGTAACGCGAATTTAACCCATAATAAAGGAGTAGCGCCACCGCTTCTCTTGCTATGGTTGTCTTAAGAGGCGACTAAAAGAGTGCTGCCAGAAAAAGGGTCTTCTCTCCACCATTGGTCAAACTGGGATCGCCAACCCGCGTGCCAAGCGTGGCGATTATGGCAAAATCCACCTTTTGAAAAGGTCTTGTTCAGCTGGGAACTGATATAAGTACTGGGCCCTTACTCTTGAATTTGATTTGAGTTTGATCTCGATTCGACCTAGTCAAAATCTGAACAAACTCAATCGAATCGAAATCAAAATCAAGTCGAGATCGATCTAAAATGGCGATCCGTTAAACATTTTCGGTTGATAACGTAATCACCATCGACTTAAAGGTTTAGGTTCACTTTTAAGAGTACCAAATCACTGATCCTCGACGTCGATTCGATTTTGATCGTAACTCAAACTTGTCAAGTGTAAGCCTGCTGGTTATAATGATGAAACTAGAGTTCGGGGTTTATAAAGGGCGAACTCTTCTGTGGTCATGGCCCCTCCGGACCACCTGTACCATGTCATTAAAACAAGGTGCATGGTATAAGTAACGGCCTATAATCATCCCACTGCAGGGAAAAGGCCTACATCATTGAATTCAAGTTACCATTGCAACGAATGGCATAATCACCTCGTATACTATACTAGTTGGTGATCACAAAACTGAGCAATCATCGAAAATTCGAAACTTGTTGCCCAACCCGGGGATGATCGAACCTGGGACCCAAGACCGGTATTCAAACCACTACACCAAGAAGGCGTTAGGACATAGTATAAAACCCCGAATCAATTAACGTCCGGTTCCAATAAACTATCTATTTTCAGTTTTGGCATATCGGAGATAGGAAACAGTTTCTATACCTATCTCTGTTTTTGCCGTCCAGAGAAACAAAGACAGAAGTTGTTTTCTATCTTCGATATGCCAAAACTGAAGATAAATAGGTTATTGGAAATGGCCGCAAGTCTAGTGATAGTGTCTAAGATAGTTTAATTAAGTCTGAATAAACTATAGTGACCATGGAAGTGTAAATCAGTCTGATGAAACTAATTTGTAATACTTAACCAGCCGCTGTTCCACCACTTCATGGGCGCTCTACTACAAGCGTGCCGCGATTGTGGCCTATCGCCCACGCACGCTTCCGCTCCCGCTACCGCTTCCGCGCCCGCTACCGCCTCCGCTACCGACTTTGGCAAGGACGAGCCGGGCGCGATCCACATACATTTCTTGACGCGCGTCGTCATGGATAGCGGTCTGGCTTCGGATACTATGTACTACTCGGCTGACCTCGCCGAAGTGGCGTTCAGCAACTTGACCAGCACGCATTGGCAGATAAGGTGAGTTGTAGGGCTTTGTGATAAGGGGGTGCAAAGGGTGCGGGGTACCATTACGCAAGGTCTTGAGGGGCGTTATATGGCCTGCGCAGACGAGGGATTATTGTCCGCGGACTTTTTTGTCCGGTAAAATAGATCGCTTACAACTGTATCGAGTAATACAAACGAGGGATTAAAAGTACCGCGTACAAAAAGTCCCCCGAATTACCGAGAACATGCAGAGAGCGGACTGGACAAAAGTTCGGGGGAATCCCCGAAAAAAATAGAACTCGTGTGACTAGGCAAAGCAACGCACATGGCGGACTGACTTTAGTCGGTGTTGTGCGCTCGAGAGTGACGTACGTATGCACGACGATAAACGAACAAATGATCGCACACCGTGTGCGTTGAGTTCGCGGTAAATCCGCGGCGGACTTTTATTCGCGGAGCGTACTTTTTTCTTCGCCGCGAAAGTCCGTCGTCTGCGCAGGCCATTATACTTTAAAATATCAAATTAATCCACTCTCAAGCGCGAATTTTTTCATATCCTTACCGCTGTAAGTCAGCGTGGCTTCATCAAATGCGAGGAGTTTGCACCCTTAACACCCGAAAGAAACATCTTTGCAGATGTTTGACAGTCAGTTAAGATGAAATGGCATGCGAGGAGATGAGGTTAGAGTCCCGCCTGGGACATAATTTTTCAAGTTTATATACTGATATTATAACTGCAATTCAGTTGCTAAAATATCAAATAAAGTATGTTAATTGTGTTCTTTACTTTGACAAACCAGTCTTAAACATATTTCTTCAACTGCAAGAAATATTACTTTACGACCTAAGTATGTCACACAGTAAATTATTAAATTCATGCTGGCAGATGTTGTACGCAGTTACATTTTTGACGACCTCCGTGGCGGAGTAGCAGTACACACTGGTTTTCAAGGTGTCGCCTGCTCCGAGGTACCGGGTTCGATTCGGGTCTGGGTGCTTGCGGTACCTTCGTCGTTACCAATATCCACAAAACGAGTTACTTAATTTGGGATCAGTAAAGTAATGTTGTCCACATTTATTATTATTTATTATATCCATTTTTAGGAGGCAAGTGTTTACTAATCGTAAATTCGTATTTTGAATATTCCCGCCTTTTGTGTAAGATGATGTGTCAAGCGGGTTAGCCAATAGCAAGGCTCCATTTTGAGCATACGCGCCTACCAATCCAATTGGCTCCGTGGACGCGACACAAGTTAAAAATCGTGTAACGTCGCTCTGCAACTAATTTGTGAACTTTGTGATATAATACTGTTATAAACAAGGTGAAAGAAGGCCAGCTACTCGTGGTAGACAACAACCCGTGCTGAAAGTGACTAAGCAGCTGCTGAACTCCTTCTGCGTCTTCGTTCGGATTGCCAAGGTAAGGCGTGCTATAGTACTTGCTGTTGGTGATCATTCGTGAACCATCATCAATACCACATCGTCGGGAGTATTCTACAACAATAATCGATTCCAAGTCCCCGTGTGACGTCGGTGGGCTCCCAAATAAGCGTGTCGTCACAGCATATAGTAAGCGTATAGTAGCATGATTACATATTTAGGTTCTAGATTTAATTTCTTGGATTTTAGCGAGAGTAAGTTTTTAAATCACGGAACCAATACTAGTAGGACTTATTTCTACTTACATTCTATGGTACCATAGTATTGAATAAAATAAAAGCTTAAAAAACCATCTCGCTTCGCTTTTTACATCAGATGTCAAGTAAGTTCGCTATTGCAGTAACTGGAAAAATTATAACGGGTCTAAAAAACGTTTTCATGCACACTTTTATAACACGTACAGACAGCGGCAGGTCAACCTACCCAAAAAGTTAAAGTTCATTTAATTGATTTTCAACTTTAAGTCCAACAAGTAGATATCTTTATCAATTGAGAAAATTTTACATTTTGTGGTAAGTTGACGTGCTGTTGTCTGTACTACTAATTTGCAACCTAAAATGACATGCACAAGATGACCACTCATTTTAAGAGAGCATCTGACACGATTAAAAACAACTAAATTACGACCATTTAATCAAAGACATGATATCTAGTAAGTAGTACTCATAGCCACTTCTTTGTTGCGTGTATTTCGTTAACGTATATTTGAAATATTCGCATACCTATACCTAAGTAATACTGCCCTGTTTTCGTAATATTAAACTATTCGTCGTCAACGTTTTCAGAAACGCAGCCCTCCAGTTATACGGCGCGCTGATCCCCAAGCTGATAGGGCAGAAGAAAGCCGCAGGGAACCGAGACACGCTCGCCGCTGTCGCTTGTGACGAGCTACGCACACACTCGCCCGCTTTGTGGCGACGCACGGTACACATCCTTCAACACGCACACACACACAACACCGACACAGTACAAGCGTCGCCACGCACGACACACAGCCTTCAAGACGCACACACACGTAACTCTGACACAGTACAAGCCCACTCTAACGTCATGCCCGTACTTAACGTACTCGCGAGCCTTGCCAGAAGATACGACTTCGATTCGGACAGAAAATGCCATCAAGAAAAGGAACTCCTTAACAGCTGTATTTCACTATTGGGAAGCCCAATATTCACAGTGAGAAGACTGACCGCTCGATGCATTTTTAACATATACGATTTTGATACAGTTTACGAGATCATCATGGAACAGGTGAATGTTACTGAGAATTTCCTTCACGGATGTCTTGTTCTGGTAGGGAATTATAAAAATGATATATCAGTACGTGATTTAGACAAGTATAATCAGTTAGGAGAGAAGTTTCGTTACATGCTGAACCAAAAAACCCATTCCTATATAAACAAGCGAGAGTTTGAGGAACTTTGGAGTCATGGATATGTCCAAGGTGAAGTGAAAGATATCATCGAGGAAGCCAAATGCAACAGATATTCCCCAGGGGTATTCGACTGGGCGAATAGCAGACTAAAAAGACACATTGAAATATGCCCATGGGATGAAATTCCAAGTGTTGTAAGAATACTTCTACAAGAGAATGATTATGAGAACTATAGTGAATTTATTCTTACCAAAATGGAAACTAATGATGACATTCCAGAGCAAATACTCTTACAAGTCCTAGAAATATTCTGGGCGTTTAATTATAAGTTTGAAAGTTGTGTTGTCTGGAAAATAAAGTATCACATATCGACGCACATGGAAATTAGTGATATAGACACAGCAAGCACTTTGAACTATTTAGAAACTATAGGACTATCATACAGAATCAGATATATCCTGCCATTCTTATCAAATATAGCTGCTAAGCTTCCTGAAAACCATTTACTAAGCTTATCTAATATTATATTTTCTCTCTGTGACCCAGACACTTCTGATGTTGATATGAGATACATAGCATCATTGGCAAACAATGAAATAGCTAAAGTTTTCCCTAAAATACCAGATTCATCTAAAATATTGGCCATTAAATGTGCAGTTCTATTACTGAATGATGAAGATGAAGATGTCAGGATGGTGAATGTAAAGTTTTATTCAAATCTAAAAGGAAACAAAGAACTGCTTCATCCATATGTTTGTTGGACTAAGATCCTAGAAAAAAACAATCTGGAGACATTATTAGATAACCCAGACACCGGAATTTCTATTATTTATAACGAATTAACTGAAATTGTAGCAAGTTACGCGAAATCAGATCAGATCGACAAATATAACCCGTTTGCTAATGATTCCAAAAATATTTATTTTGAACCTGAAGTCGTAAAGAAACATTTGTCAAAGCTTAAGGGATAATATTTAAGCAAATAAAGATTATTTAATTTAATGTTATGTTTTATTACGATTTAAATAATACCTTACTTATATAAATATTTACAAACCCTTAGTATGTATTTACATGTAGCTTCACAAGATTACAAAAACAGTCAGTCTCACTTTCGGTAAATCGAAAAACTGATTTAAATTGATATTCCGCTTCCTGTCCTCAAAACCTTATCATTGGGTCCATAATTAGTTTTTGAAGGCAAGTCTCGAAGACAACCTGTAGATTTATACCCACAAAATGATTTAATTAAACAAAAGCTTATTTCAGAATATTTAGAATTTAGTCATCAAAATGCAAGCATGCCTGTCTTGCAAGTTTAAAAAAAGTTAGCTGTCAAACTAGAAATTATGGGTGGCCCATTTCAATCTTCTGCTCACAAAACTACAATCAATTATATAATCAGCTGTTTGAATTTTTAAACCACACTAAATTCTTCTCTATGTGATGTTTACTATAAATAAGATCACCTCGTTTTAAGTGAAAATATTAATAGAGTCCTTTAATTATATCAGAGAAATAGGACTCGTATATTTTTTTTATTAAACTGGCTAGTTTTCATTTTATGTCTTTTAAAACAAAATAAATAATTATTCTTAAAATATTTTTAAATATATTTTTAATAATAGATTCTAGCGTGATTCAAGAGCGTGCAGCGCCATCTATTGATCTGGTAAATATGAACTATACAGCCGAGTATGATTTAACTTTAACTTTATAACTCACTAATATTTACACTGACAATACAAGTCATATTTACACCACCTTTTCACATTAAATGATGGACGTGAGGGCCTTCCATGCGTACACATATTCTGGCACAGTCCAGGCAATGCCTTCAAACCAGAGTAAGCACATCGTCTTTATTAGAAATCACATCGCGTTCGCGTTCACAATTAGGGCACGTAACTGTTTAACCAAAGTCCGGCGTCAGGTCAGGTGAACGCGGTGTCCAGCGGATTACGTAAACGTGCACACAGTACGCAGCAGCCAACGGCAGAAGTCCATCCTGGGTGCGTAACTGCGTAGTCGGGCTTTCTAATATCGCTTCTTCTTCTTCTCGAGTCAATGGCAACCAATTAAACTCTCTGCGCCCAAAAAGTGGCCACATCAATGGCCCTCTGGTTGGCGTTGTAAAGGTCCTCTTGCGCGCAGGTGGCAGGAGAGGTAGGGCACGACATTAAGTGTGGCATAGACTGTAAGGCGCCACACTCGCACGTGACGTCCTCAGTGAAGCCCCACTTTTTCCTGAGTTCATTGCACCTGCCTACACCTGAACGAAGTCTGTTTAACGCCTTCCAAATGGGCCAGGGAAGATTGTGACCAGGCGGCAGCTTCTCAGCCATGGGGATGGATGGGTTGTTGGGGGCGAATTTATCTGACCACAGCTGTTCTCTGGCCTTAGGTGGGTCCACGCTAAGTGGCTCGGTGTTATGCATAAAGCTGCGGCGACTCTTAAGACGTGGGGGTGAAGGTATATGTCCATACAACGGGTGCCTGCTATCTTCTTCTTGCTTGAGCCTTTCAATGGAGCATGCAACCTGGCGCCGAACACACGGGGGAGCTATTCCAGCTAGGGAGTAGAGGACGTTTAATATCGCTTACGCTCGAGGAATAGATAACAAATGTATGAAATGACATTAACAAACGATCGTAAGCCTATGTTATTTTCATACATTTGAGATCTATTTGTCTAGCGTAAAAGATATTAAAAAGTCACTTTTCTAAGGGCGCTGAACCCTCATGTAGTGGTACAGGTGGAGGCCTTCGTTGCGCAGGAACCGCCTCACGTAATACTGGCTTACGCCAAATACGCGGACAGCGAATTCGATGCCGTCAAAACAGCATGTCCTCCTCCAACCAGACTGGGTGTTGTTGCCGCCCCAACCCGCGTCGCGGCTGGTAGCTGCCAGCCTTCCAGTGCCGCTGCACAGCTCTTGCGCTCGCAACAATTTTCCCACACTTTTGTATAGCACAAAATCATATTGAAATACTCCTGGGCTGAAAACCTTTGCGCGTTGCGTTAACACTGCGAATTTTTTTAGCGAACTGATGTCTGTATCGATCTCGCGCGCAGCGAGATAGTTGGAGGCGGGAAGCGCGGGCGCAGAAGGCCGTCACAGTGGCCGCGGCATGTATCGTGGAACAAACAGGATTTATTTTACTTATATGGTTTCTTGGAAACTAGTGTATAAAAATATTTTGTAATACAAAAACGATTTATATATTTTACTGAACCGGCTCTTAAAATATTTTCACTTAAAACGAGGTGAACTTTTATAACCATAATAACATAATAAATATAATATCCTCAGTATTGAGAAATGATTTGATTATCAATTCCCATTCTTGGCAATCTTACACATAACTTGCATTAATTGCAATCAACATCTCAATAACCATTTATTAATAACCATGATCAATGTTCGAAAAACCGAGAGAACTATACTCATCATCCCACGTCGGTGACGCAATCATTCATCGTAGTAGTATTTCTGCGGTGGGGTGGTGTCGTCGATCTGTATGGAGACGATGTGTCGGCCAGGCACCATCACCAGGCCTAGAACGCGCGGTTCTTCGGCTTCGCCAGAACTGCTCTTTAAATATTCGGAACACGCTCCTGTAACACGACAGTTGAGAATTAGAATTAAAAATAAGTATACTATTTTCTTTGAAAACCTGTGGGTCTAGCACAAAAAACTATCGAATTCGAATCGTTTGCGTGTTCGTATCGCCATCGAAATAATTAGTATGAAAACTTAAACAGCGCTCGCGCGGTCAAAACGAGAACTACAAAACAAAGCACGAACTTTGCGTCGTTTGCTTTCGATACGCAAACGATTCCAAGTCAATAGTTATAATGCTAGAGACTAGAGGTACTGGACAACAAGGATTAGCACCATTGTTTTCCTTCTGGTGTCATAGGAAGGGTTCAAGGGACTTAAGGCATGGCCTGTAGAAGACTGGCATTTGTCTCTATGATTGGGCAAAGTTTAATCGCCAATGCGCTTGTCAAGCACGGTTAATTTGTGCAAAATCCTTCCATTGAAAAGGTCCAAATCCTGAAGTAGGCTAATGTGGGCTGATAATTGCCATTATCAACACTTATCTGGGAAACACGGCTACCCATCCAGTGCTTTGAATAGACATAATCTCAATATAGATGCCAAAACCATTATATGCAATTAAACTCTTATTATTTATTTATTTATTGAAACATTACTACTCTGCCTTTCGGAGAGGCCTATTTAAGCAATGGACTGACAATGATGACAATGACTTCCTAAAAAATAATCAATTGACTACCTCAGTGGGGTATGTAAAGTAACATTTTGCTATTAATCCCTCAACCCCCAGGAGGCACGCGCGTGCCGCGATAACAATTGATTTCAATTGTGTCTGGAATAACTCACGATCGAGGGATTAAACAACTTCCAAGGTGGAGTGGCTTTCATACCACTTTTGCACATAGCAATATCATATCATAGCTGTCACTTTTGATTCAGGACAAAAAAACTGTATTTTTCTAGGCTTTGGTGTTTGTGGTAATTTCTTACACTGTTTTTGGTTATGAATTTAAATGTTTGTAAATTCCACAAAAGAAGTATAGTTACTTCCTTTGAGATCAAAACAATGTAAGTATAGTTACTTACTTTGAGATCAGAACAATGTAATGCTCTCCAAGTTTTATTTAGGTGAAATTGGCGACTGCACTTTAAAACGAGCTAAAGAAACTTATACTTTATTTGATATTTAATCCCTCGATTGTGAGTTATTCCAGACACAATTGAAATTAATTGTTATTGTGGCACCCGAGTGCCTCCTGGGGGTTGAGGTATTAAGCAACTTAATTGCAATTATAAATCAGTAAGTATATAAACTTGAAATATTATGTCTCTGCGGGTTTGAGCTCCTTCCTGCGAGGAGATGCAGGTTCAAGTCCCGCCTGAGACACAATTTTTCAAGTTTTTATACTGATACTAAAGAAACTTTTCTTTGTATTATCTTTTATGGTATACACTAAACACCCCATTACTACTTAACTGTTTTGTTTATGCGGCTTCAACATTTGCAGATTATTACTGTTATGAATACCACCTTGGACATAATTTATTTTAATTGAAACAGTAGCATTGGATTTGCTTAGTCCTGAGACATTACGTATAGACATGTTTTATCTTTATTCTGCATTTTACCTAAAATAACATTAGCGTCTCTATCTGTACACAGGAAGACTCCAATAAGAACTCTGCCATCTGTCATCTCAATCCGAAAATTCATGTTGAGCCACTTCCTAAGCTTTGACTTTCCATCCTCTGCTTCAATGTCCTGGAATATAAGATTACAGTATCAAGTTTATGATGACAAAATAATATTTTGTAAAAAATATTGCATAAAAAATATGTAAATTATTTCAAACTAAGTACTTACCTTTGTAAGATCTTCTGGGAATTCCATGGCTAGGGTAGTATTGCTCATGCTTATTTATTGTATTTTTTTTTATAAATTTCTTACACCGTTTTTGGTTATGTGGTAGCTATTAAAGGTTTTAGCGGAATGTATAACAATTAAACAACTCCGTTTGCTGATCAAGGCAATTAAATTAGTTAAGAAGGTAATTTAATCACTCTAATATTTTTTTGTTTAATTATTCATTTGTCAAACAACAAATTGTTGATTGAAAACCATAAACGTAGCGTAGATCCTTTAACTATGTTGAAAACATTTTTTTTTTCGTTCCTTTCGGAACCGACTAAAGTCTGAGAGGATACTGCCATGTCATTAGTAGGAATACTAGATTCCTTCCTAACTAACCTAACATCAGTGCCTAACAAGGTGCCTAACATCTTGATTTTTTCTTTATTGTACCATGTAACGGCCTCAGACGAGTCGATACGGAATCAAGGTAAACAGTGAATCATTGACGCATTTAGATATTAATCGCAGACATGGTTTGATTATATTATTCTCTAAAATTTCTAAAGATATGACTAATATAATAGAATGCCTTACGAAACAAAGCAGGCATAAAAACCCAACCTAGAACTAACTGTGGTCTATCTTGTACTGTAAACAAATGTTAAAAAATAAAAAAACTTATTGTAGGTATCTAGTATGTAATCGTTGCATTTTAATTACTTTAAGTAGACTGTTTACCAATATCCAAATGTCTTTTCGCAATTGTAGTTTTCCCAGAGCCATACCTTAATACCTATGCTGTTAGTTGTTATAAATGAATAAAGATTGTATTACTTAATGTGGCGTCTAATAATAATAGTACTAAAGTTACTTAGCTCTTTATAACTGGAGACATAAAAATGAGGGGTGTAAAAGCAAAAACGCATCAGTCACAAAAGACCTAAACCGAGATATTTGAATTTTTCTATTGTGAGGTAGCAAATGCTATATTTTATAAGATTATGTAATTCTTAGATGAACAAAAACTTATATTTATAGTAAATGTATCTAAAATCAACCACGTTTGCACTCAATCCACAAAAAAACCAAAATAGTCCTGGACTTAGGTGTATTTGCATTTGAACCACGGACTTTGGCGGATTTGCTTTTAATAGCTTTGGATCGAAGTGATTTTACATCTCACTTTTTGGCTTGACAACTGTCAAAACGTACAATGACTTAGAGATACTGATTGCAAATAAAATAAGGGTTTATAAAAAAAGAAAATATTTTCCTGTATACTTTGTTATTAAACTTATATACCTACTATAATAGAATCTTTTAAAACTAATTAACAAATTCAATTAATAATGTAGATTTAAAGGCTGATTTTAAATTGTTACATTTGAATCAGCCTTTGATGGATCGCAATGGTTCATCCTCTTGATCTACCTACACCATCATTAATTGAATTTAAAACATTTAGCAGTAGAGTAACATCTTTAAATGCCATCTTTTAGCATCAGCCACCGTCACATTTTTGCACTCGTAAATAGCTTTTTTTATTGTGCTGAGATGCAGGTAATTGTTAAAGATGTTTTGCAGAATACCATAAGCAAAAAAAAAAAAAAAAAACGTTACCATGCGACAAAATTTAAACAGACGTATTTTTTGTAAAACTGCGTAACCAGATATTATTTTAGGAAGAACAAAATTAAATTTCGTTCGTTCGTAAATATTGGTTAGAAAATAATTAAAAAATTGGCATCATAAGATCATTGCTGCAGACCCTACCATTAACGTGCAAAATTCTAGTGATCTTTCAAATACCTTTTTGCCTTTTCCTGTACACGCCGCCATTGACTATCATTTGTAACACGTTTTCTAGCTCGTCCTGGACGCGCAGGTTAAATTTTTTCTTCCATAACAATCAAATATTAACAGGAAAACACAAAAAAACGAACACTATTTATACGCGACTTAGTATGAAAAGTAACAGATTCGCCATCTTAGATATTTTGAAATAGTGGCTTCTGATTGGTCGATTGTGATTGAGGCGGCTTTGCTCCCAACAAATTTTGGATCGAAGCTGGTTTGCTCGCAAATGCTACTTTTGAAGTACTTTTTGTATGGGATTGAGGTGAATTTGCACTTTCAAGCTTAAATAAGAATATTGCGACTTTTGAGCACTTCAATTTGGTGTGCCTAGTTTAAAAAATGAAAATATTGGACTGAAGCGTTTTTGCTTTTACACCCCTCAAATAATCATTCTGTGACCCATCAACAAAGTCTTATTAGGCGAGAATGTCAATCCGAGTCTTACAAAATAAGTGCCCCCAACCCAGCTCGATATTATACTTACTCACGTAAATGAATGATGATAGAATATAAAAAAGTGGTATGTATCTTTCCATTTATTATTATAACCTTACTAAAACATAGTTTGGCTGTATATTCTCGTCCAAGGACGTAACACGTATATTAAAACTATTAAATCACTGTTTGACAATGACATTGACATTTACTATAGTGTTGTTAATAATAACAAAACAAATAAAACCATATCGATTTGCAACTTTGCCTTCATAGCATTGTTTATCCCTGCTGCTAAATCGCGTTCCAGAAAAAAAAAATAGATTAAGTATTACATAAAATGACAGCGGTGGTGATTTATTCCATCTAAAAATTATTCTTTGTCCATCCTAGGGCTCAAACTATCTTTTTACCAAACTCGAATCGGTTTATAGATTTAAGTGTAAAAACGTAATAGAAAGACATAGTACGGATTGACTTTGATTAGCTGTTCAATTTAACTCCAAGCGTCGTGATTATGCCTGTATCCATTATAGCTATGCTAACTTGAATTCAATGATGGAGGTTTTTACGCTGTAGTGGGATGATTATAGGCTGTTACTTACTTTGACTCTAAGCACATAATATCACAAGACTTACGAAACTCACGATTTACTATTATTAATTTGGTTATAAAATTGTGATTTAAATCGAATGTGCTTTCTCTAGAATTTTTTTTCTTGAGAATTAAGTTATTTATGCCTGTTTGTCAAGAAAGTAACCGGTTAAGTGTTATACCCAAATATTTTATTAAAACGATGCAGATATCTAAGATAAAGGCACGCATTGTGAAAACTCAAATAAGATTAAAAACGCCCTAATTAGAACGTTTTTTACAACGTCCACGTCGAGTGCATTCACGAGTACTCACGAGCGGTAATCATTAAAAATTATAGCCATCTCTTTTATTTGCGTACTATTTCGCATCTTTGGTTCTGCTTATCAGTAAAACTAGTCAATTTAAAATTCGTAATAAAGTTTTTTGGGTCTATAACACAACGGATTTTTAATCTTTCGTATTAATGAGACTCGGAACATAAAAGATTCGTACTTTTGATATTCTGAAAAATGTTAATCATGGTTTTGAATAGTCGGAATTTTGATTCTTCGGAACTTTGATATTCAAAGGTCTGAAAACGGAATATTCAATGTCGGAATTAAATAATTCGGAATTTTTGAGTGTTTAAGACCTGAGAGCGTCCTATACTACGTTAGGCCAGGTGGAGTGATGATTTGCGCAAGGTGGCTAGCAGGACCTGGATGCGAGAAGCCGAGGATCGATCTAAGTGGGCGTGTAACTAAGGAGGCCTATGTCCAGCAGTGGACTGCGATAGGCTGATGATGATGACGACGAACACATAATATATTGTTTAACTTGTACTGTGCCTGTGATATGCAAGACGCTGGCAGTTATAATTTAAACAAAAGTTATAAATAGTGTTTTGAATCGCACGTCCAACGTAATCTAATATTGTAATTATTTATTTAAATTAATCCCTCGATCGTGAGTTATTCCAGACACAATTGAAATCAATTGTTATCGTGGCACCCCGAGTGCCTTCTGGGGGTTGAGGGAGGAAATGAATTTCATTACTCATCTATTTGTCTGTCGATAGTGAAACTGTCGATAGTTTACAGCACTAGCTACTAGGTTTGATTGTATTTTTACTATTATTCTATTGTTAGATAATATTTATACCCATAAGTTATACCATAATGGATTTAAATTACCTCCTAAGCGGCTATCATAAAATACCAGTTGCACAAACATAATTTTTACCAATCTAAAAACAAAAACAGAATGGAGGAAAACGAAAATGAAGATATTTTTATGAAAAGTTTTAAGTATTACAAATCTAATCAACCCAAACCTAATTTGCAAAATGTATTATCAGTAGATAATAAAGTCCATGAAGCTAAGGTAGGTAACATTTACTTTGTGATTAGGTTATGTTATCATATTTTGACAATTATTTAAATAATAAACCAACTAATGCCTTACATATTATGTACTGCTCGGCCTGTAGTAAATAAATACTTAATATTTTAGGTCTTTCCAATATCGGGAAATAGTATTGAAGATACCAGAACAGTCTTTCTAGGGCTAAAGGACTTGAATAAGTGGCAGCTTTTTGCCTTTCTTAATTACCCAGGCTTATATTTGATAAGGAATCCATTTACAGGCCTCGGCCAAAGGTATTGGATAAGGAGGTGCTTGGAAGAGTATCCAAAGAAACCAAATAAGACCAATATTGATATTGAAGCAGAAATTAGTGACTGGTGGAGAAAGTGTCATATGAATGGAGAATGTGATCGTCAATTACTGAAGAAGCTAAGGTGGTCAACATTGGGCTATCATCACAACTGGAATACTAAGGTATTATATTGTTCTAATTACTTTATTATTTAATGCTAACTTTTAATCAGTAGTATAAAATATATCATTTAGGAGAACTTTAGTTGGTAACACATATTTTAAACTATTTGGCAGTCTAGTGAAACCCTAACATACCTTACCTACAAATGTTAACCAGGCCTAGCAAGATTAAGGCTCAAGCCTAGGTATATATACCTTTATAAATATTATATGCGATAACAACCTGTTTACACATTCGCTGCTGAAAACGCGTTTACGTGTGTTTTATCATTCGGCGCTTGGGCTGATTTACACACATATGTGTTTGGGGCGAAATATTCGCTGAAACCATGTACGGCGCACGCGTTTGCGAGTCAAGTCCGTATTTTAGGATAATTCATTACGAAAAGCCCGCAGCCGACGTTTTAATAGACTTAGTATGTGTTTAAATTGTGAGAGTTAAAAATCATTTTAAGCCTAGGTTATTTTAATAAAAACATCTTAAAGGTGGGTGTAGTGGTATGGCGGTTCACCTACACAAATTGGTTTCTAGAAAGACGTTGCAATGTTTCAATAATAGGTACTTTGATCCATTGGTTGTAATAAGGATGTCACATTGAGAAGCAAAAGTTCTGCCAAAGGATTGATTGGCACACTTAGAAAGTAAAAAATTTCCTTATTTGCCAATTTCATTTTGCCTTTCCTATGTTTGACTTCAGACTTTTCCTGTTTTCATTTATCTGATCTCAAAGTTTCTTTTTGTTTTCCTACATATAATCCTTTGTTTCCAGGTATACAGTGATGATAACCGGACAATTTTTCCGGAAGATCTTGCAGAGCTATCAGACGTAGTGACCTGCTATCTGGGTTACACAGGGTTCAAAGCTGAGGCGGCCATCGTTAACTATTACCACATGAAGTCTACCCTGTCTGCGCACACGGACCATTCAGAAGTCAACTTACAAGCACCGCTGTTTTCTTTTAGGTTTGTATACAACCTATAATATGGCGAGTAGCTCAGGATCACCAGTTCCTCAGTAGACATTATTCAAAATCGGTTAATTTAATATGAATTAAGGAATGAGAATGTAAATAAATGAAGAGTTTTCAGCTACTGAACATAGATTTCTTAAAAAAGATTTTTTACCATAATTGCTGCGTGCCTGGTGGGTGGGTTTGGCTATTGGCAAAGGAGAGAAGAAGTTGCTACTCTGTCTTCCAACAGCTACTTAAGTTCCTTTTATGACACTACGAGGACGACAAAGAGGGTGGTATAATTTTTAAGAAACCATCATTTTTCCTGGTAAAATTTTTAATTTTGTTAGTGAAATATGTAATTGAAACTGCAAATAGTACTATCCTGCAATTGTCATCTTTTGTTGTAGCCTTAATATACATATTTCTTGATAAGCTACCTCATGCTGAACAAATTATTATATTTCAGTTTTGGGCAGTCAGCAATATTCCTCATTGGTGGTCAAACAAAATCCACTGCTCCATCGGCAATATTAGTTCAAAGCGGTGACATCATGATCATGTCGGAACAGGCCAGATTGTGCTACCATGCTGTCCCCAAAATCCTGCCTGCTACTTTAACTCCATGGGAGACCATAGAAAACTTTAGTACGAAAGAAAAACCATCATTCAAGTACATCAAAAGTCCAGAAGATGTGGTCTTAAGGCTGAATAGCAATACTGATGAAGCGTGGAATAAATGCAATAGCTACATTGAAGAGTCTAGAATAAATATGAATGTTCGACAAGTGTTAAATGAAAGTCAGACTAGTTTAGATTCGGTGTTTATTAAGACGTGAAATGAACAGTTGCAATTTTTGTACCATGTTGTGTGTGATTTTAGTTGGAGACCAATATTCTTTGGATGACGCCAGGGTTTTGGTATGGCATGTTCTGTCTAATGGGCTGTTGAGTTATAACTGAAAAAAAAAATATATATAATGCTATTTTTGCACTAGAAAAGGATTTTGATTATGTCATAGCTAGAGGAAAAAAGTTCTAAAGACGGAAAGTTAAAAACAAATAGGTAAATGATTTGAAAGTGTTTTTGTGAATTAAAAATGTTGGTGCTAGTTAAAAAACATTTCTTGTATAAAAATGTCGACTGCTTATTTGGGACTTCAACCCCCTTCTGCTCACCGAGCGAGCAGTCGCCTACATTAATTATCACTTATTACAATCAATTTATATTTATATAAATTATTTGATTTGATTTTTATCTCATTTATGACATGAATGCCGCAAGATGTCTGCAGTAATTTATTGTTAAGATAGACGTTACTGTACTGGTTTATTACTGCAATATTTAATTCTAGCGGTGAGGCGTATTTATCGCAACAGATAAATTTAACAGATATTTAAATACCGAATATAACAACTGTTCTTCCTAAGATAAATATCTGTTATAGGAAATAACAGCTAAATCTTAACAGTTGCCGTAATAACAGTAGAAGAACAGATGCATAAAATATTGCTTGGCTGTTTCTGTTATCTGCGCGATAACTGTTATTGTATCATCCCCTCTTATTCATTTCGCTTATACACAAAAGAGAGGCACCTAGTATTGACTAAACAACAAATTTAAATCAACCTCACATTTGCAAATATCATAGGCAAAATGTGTCTACTTAATTTGGTTTTATGAGCAGTTTAATAGCTCGTATCTCTTTTTTTCGATCGCGTTCGAAAGAGAAGCTCCTAGTATTTATTACATGAAAAAATGAAGTGGTTACTAGATTACTCAGTTTTAGGCAAAGAAAATGAATTTAGGTATCAGAAACAGTCTCCTACATTTGGTCTTGTGTTTGATTGATATTTTGACGTAATATTCGGATACATTCACAAAATAAAAACACAAAATGTTTAGGCACCTAAATATTTTTACAAAAAAACTTTACCTCCAAAATATCGTCATATTAGTGTTATTTTTACATAACAAGAACAGTAGTAACAGATATCGACTTTTACCTAATAAAACTCATCTCTATAAATTTCCCGTTAGCAAAATAATTAACGTCAGCGCCATCTGTCTAATGAAAACATAAAATCTAAGGCATGCTTAATAAAGCATACGATGGCTTATGCAGTTTCCGTTGTGCGTACTAGATGGCGTAAATCACAATTCAGTTGGAAAGTCAAATTAATTATTGTCACATTTATCGTAAATTAAATAGCCGATGGAAATACGCGTTGTGTGGTGGCGGCATAATAGCATCAGCTCTTCCTATGGGTGTCGTTAGAGGCGACTGAACGAGTAGGTACTACTGCCATAGTGCCGTTTTTGGAAGAGGCTTATATCCAACGGCTGATTATAATCAAGTCCAACTTCCTTATTATGATTTTGACGACTCTGGCGGAGTAGCGGAGGCACCGTTTTTCAAGGTGTCGCTTGCTCCGTGGTCCCAGATTTGATTCCCGGACGAGCCAATTCAGAAAAGTGTTTTTCTATATTTTCTCGGGTCTGGGTTTTTGTGGTACCTATGATCAGATCATGGAATGGCCATCATGTTTACCTATTTGACTTACCATGTTTTTTGGATCATCATCCACAAAACATGGTAAGTCCTATAAATATTTCAGACATACTTTGGGATCAGAGCGATGTATGTGATGTTTATATCTATCTATTATGTAAGATATACACGGTGCATTTTGAACCACCTGTAACGTAACGTTAACGTTATATAACCATTATGTACTTAATATTATAACATCATGGCAGCGTAATTTAAATTTTTTCAACTATTTTTTTTAATAAAAGTATTAAATATTGGTTCAGCTATTTACAGGTAAAAACATGCTGTGACGCGCACAGATGTAGATCAGTCCATTCATTCCATTCAGCCGAGACCCCGCCGCAGAAAAATAATACGTCCGTACGCGTTACAGCGTGTTACAAAAAAAGTCTGAATCAAAATTTAATATATCTCAAAAAGATTTTTAAACAAAAAATCAATAACACTACCATGATGTTATACATAATGGTCTAATAACGTGAACTTCGTTGTCCAGGTGGTTCAAAAAGCACAATGTTTAAATTGCCATCGAAATTTTGTATTTGTCTTAACAAAATCCACAAAATCCTACCTTCACACTCAGATTTATTGGCAAACGTGTCGACGCTCTTGTGATGCTCGCACATGCCCCAGAAACACTTGACGTAGCCCTCCGCGTAGCACTCTGCCTCCTCCTTAGCCCCGAAGAGGGCTAATCTCCTCCCGTTGGGTCTGAAACAGAGATCGTCACACTTCTTACTGGCTACGTACATAATTTATCTTATAAGTTCAAAGAAAAGTTCAAACAGATATCCAAAACATGTGGGCGTTTTTAATTTTATGATGGTTTCAAGAATTAAATGTCAAATAAAATTGACAATGATGTTTGACAATGCTAATCAATGTTTGTAGTGGTTTGTAGATACGTCGTAAGGAGTTTTCAAGTTCCCGTTGGCGCGGGATCGATCCTTGGGGGAGACCTATGTCCAGCATTGGGCGTTGTTGTGGTGATATGATGATGACGCAGAAGACCATTATTTGTATATTTGTTTGATACAGTACCTATAACAGTTTACATTTGAAAAGATAATTCCGTTCATAAGGATAGGTACAAAAGCAGAATTGAAAAACCCTTAACTGAAGCACTACCTACTATTCTACTACGCAACACATTGTTACCTGTTGTGTATGCCAATAAAATAAAAATAAAAAATAATAAAACAAAACCACTGTAAGTCTTAACACATTAGCTGCCTTAAGACAAGTTGCTTTCTATTAGCGTTTACGCTCGACACATAGATAAAAAATTTATGAAAATGACATTAGTTTACGAGGCAATCTGTCTAGAATGCAGCAATGTTCATGTAGACAACCCAAATAATATCATTGTCGACCGCGTAACTATCTCGATCACCCCGTCGAGACATGTTGACACCCGTTCGCCGCAGACGAGCCCCGGCAAATTGCGCCGCTTGTCCGGTGCAGGCGGCTTCGGTAATTCCGCCATTGTGTCTAGCCTTAAATGTCTTTCACCTACACTACCTGCCGATTAAGCTCCGAAAACAGTTATCAAATGAAGCTGCAATACAGACATGTTGACGCTTCTGTGAATTTGCATTTGTGCAGTGAAAAGATAAAGATAGAGTTCAGGTATTCCATTTTAAGTCATATTCGCTTAATGCTAAATTTTTCGACACAAATAATTGATAGCTCAATTCGTTTGAGCAGTCGCCAGCCATGGGTAGGCGGAAAGTTGTAAGTTTCAGTCCCACCTAAAGCAGTCGAAAATATTTTGTTTAAGAGGAAAGTCAAGGGCCGGTTTTCCATACAAACGTACTTCCCTGTTTCCTCCCTGGGTAAAGCCAGTAGAGCAATAATTTTTATTACAAAAATTAATGGCCAATATTAGCATGTTTCTATGTTTTCTGTTTTTTCATAAATTAATTAATAAAAAAGATATGAGCCCTTAAAAAATCGAAAAAATTCGCCAGATTATCCGCTGTAACATCCAAAAAACAAATTTGACTAAATTTTAGAAAAAAGGTAAACATACGAACACGGCCAAAGCCTTTCTTTAATTTTTAATAAAAAAAGTATTTAAATCGGTCCAGTTTTTTGAAAAGGGGGGCTACGAAACGTTGATTTGGTGTGCTTTTAGTAGGTATTTTCGGTCCAAGAAGCAGTATTGTCTCTATCATACTCTGCGGTAAAGGTGTTTGGCACTGCGCGACAGCACTAGATTTCACAAATACCTACCTATTTTTCAAATCTGAGAATTGAGAGGTTTCCTCTTTCAGCTATATTCCTCAAATATCATATAATATACTTTCTATATGATACGAGTATTCTAGCAATTTAATTGCAAATAATATATCAGTAGGTATATAAACTTGATGAATTATGTCATTGTAAGGGTAGTAATTAATGCGGGTTGGTGATCTTAAGCTCAATCAATAGTCAAAACTTACGAAAAATTGTGGATCGATCCCAGGTCCCAAGATCTTAGGTACTTAATCCTCGTGACCATAATAGTTATAACATTTAATTAGCACTGTTCATATCAAGACTTCAATAAATTAAAGAAAAACTCATGAAATCGGTACTTTAACAATCTTTTTACCATATCGTTTCAATGGCATCGCCGAATGGTATTTCTATTGGCCGAAATGGTAGAAACGGTCGCTATGTCCCTAGTTTCCTGAATGGCGAAACGCGCAGTCACAATGAATAGCGTTCGACGCACGCCGGGAAATTAAAGCCAGTTATCCACCATGTCCGCGAGTTAACTGTTGCAGTTAGTTTTCTTTCTTGCTTTCTTTCTTTACCATTTTGATGGAGTAACGCGCCTTTTCACACCATAGTAAACGTTGCTTCTGAGCCATGGGTCGCGTATAAAAAGTATATATTTACAAAAAAAAAAGTATATACATATAAGTAAGTTTATCGGTTGTCTAGTACCCCATACGCCAAGCTACTCTAGCTACTAGTAGTAGCTTAATTGGGAACTAGTTGGTTCTTTGTGGCCCAGTGTGGCATGTCTTCACATGTGTACAGCTTTTTGGCCTTGTCTTAAAGAATGTGGCACGGTGTACAGGTTTGTGGCCCAGTGCGGCATACTTAAAGAATGTGGCATGTCTTCACAGTGCCTCCACGCACGCTCCAGAAGCGCGGACGTATCTACATGTAAATTCATTTTTGACGACCTCCGTGGCGGAGTGCCGTGCCGTACACACCGGTTTTCAAGGTATAGCCTGCTCCGAACTCTCGGGCTCGATTCCCGGACGGGTTAATATAGTAAAAAAGTGTTTTTCTCCTTTTTCGGGTCTGGGTGTTTGTGGTAGGTACCTTCATTGTTTCTGATTTCCAAAATACGAGTGCGTTAAATAATTATTTACTTTTGGATCAGAATGTATGTGATGTTGTCCATATTAATTGATTTTATTATTTATTTATTTTATATGTAAAACAGTTTTAGGAGCGCGAAAACATCTGTATTTATCTCTGAATTATGTTGATTCTGTAATATTATATAGCTTGTATTAGTACATGAAACTGTTGGTAGACCTTAATAAATAAAATAAAAATAAAACAGATTCGCTAACATAGTGGATACCCGGCTTAACGAGGACTCCGGCTGGATGCGGCTCGACAAAGCATGGATATCACCGCTCGCGCGAGTTTCACTGTACGCGCTCGATAGGTCCGTTGAGCTCTACTTTTTGGATGCGTGATTGTAAAACAATGCCAGTTAAGGTAGCGGTTAAGAATTGGGTAATTGGTCAAGTATTGGGTTAATAGAGTAACGTGTGCTTAAAAAAAGAGTATCCAACAGGCAACCGCATCTTTCGTTAATTATAATTTAACAAACATCCATAGGTACATACAAACTTTCGCATTCATAATTTTAGTAAGATAAGATAATGACTTCAGTAGGCCAGGATTCACAACTGTTTGGAAGTCAGTCAAAACGCGTGATGCGTCACTAATTGCGAACACTTGAGTGTTTAGGCAAGTGCTAGCTACGCCAGCACTAATCTCAAGATATAATTTGGCAGCTATCTGCATGTTGTGGCTGACATCCGTCTCAGATACCTACTATGCAAAGCTAAGCACGGGTCTACTGTCTCTCTCAGATACTCTAAGACATTGGTATAAGTGAGAGAGACAGGCGGAGAGGAATATACGAACATTGTATTGCCGAGTAAGGCCTCAGGATCATGCGACGGACAGGGGAGGCAATTTGCCGCCTCGGGTGCGTGTAAGCACCTTGTCGAGTTAATCGGCTCGATCTAGGGTTAGAACGTGTAGGCTGACTGAGTATTGAAAACTTAGGTCATTGCAATTTGGAATAGTTTTGGGTTAAATCATACAAGTAATATAAATTTTCGGTTCAGGTTTACTCTACCTACGGGATGGGTATAGGAACTAATAGAGCGTTAGAGCTTAAAGTTTGATTTTTTGAAGGTGTTTACAAATCATAATCATAACTAGCTTAAATAAGTCCACCGCTGGACTATGGCATCTCCAACACAAGGCTTTTGCCATAATCTTGGCTTGGTGTGCGGGATGGCGATCGCAGTTTGGCAGAAATTCAATTCAATAAAGAAGGTTAGAACTTAGAAGGAAGACGCTGCTAGTCGTCTTCTTTTGGCAGCACTCCTTTAGTCACCTCTTACGACACCCAAAAGTACAGCCCATGCCCATCTCTATTTCGCTATTCCTTTTATGTGCCGACGCCACGCCACACTACACAATGTTATATACATTATCCCGTCATCATCAGCCTATCGCAGTCCACTGCTGGACATAGGCCTCTCCAGTTGCACGCCACTTAGGTCGATCCACGGCTCCTGCCAGCCATCTTGCGCATATCATCAGTCCACCTGACCTAAGGGCGTCCTACGCTACGTTTGCCGAGACGCGGCCACCACTCAAGAACTCGTTTACCCCAGCGGTTGTCGATTCTGCCGCCAATATGGCCAGCCCATTGCCACTTCAGCTTGCCAATCCGGTGGGTTATGTCGGTAACTTTAGTTATCTGCCGGATCACCATTATTGGATTATGTATCTCAATACAATTATATACGTTAAAATCTCTTCGACAGACTTTAGAAAGGTGAGGATGAGAAGATATGGAGAGATGGTCCTCACTTTAAGGCATAGTGTAAATATTTGATCACATAACATACTAGCTTTTAGCTCGCGGCTCTGCCCGCTTAAACTACACGTGACGTACGTAACCTGTGCTAGGGGCCTTACTCCGCTACACGATGTCCGTACATTCGAATTCATCTGTCTCTATCACTCATACCGTTGTCTTAAAGTATATGAAAGAGACAGATATATCCGTAAATACGAGCTTCGTGCAGAGTAAGGCATCAGGTAATAGGATGTGTGACTTTATTTTGTAACTGTACGTTATCGCCGATAAAATTGACAAGATACAATTAAATCTAATCTCATTCCAAGTGTCATCGACTTACTACACATAATACCACGTATAATGCCCGTGTCTGCGAGGCGTCTGAGAGTCTGATTACAATGCCGAGCAAATATTGACGGCCGGTGATTGCTCTATCACTAATCGCTGCACAGGGATTTGGTTAATATGTTTTGGTTAGGCCATTGCGCTTTGCTTACTGTTAACTGACAGAAATAGGAAGGTTTTAATGTAATGCGTATCTTCTTAGGGTTGTGTAGTCAAGGCAGGGAACCAATTTGTTTTGGCGTGTCCGTCTGTCTGTATGTCTGTTCTGTTTTAGAGATTCTAAGTAGTAAAAAGTTTTTACTACTAAAATTTTGGTGTTTAAAATCTCTGCTAGCTTTATAATCCCGGATTTAATCGTCATAATCTGACGAGTCAAATGCATAAAGTAACTGGTACTTTTAGTCGCATATCTTATAAAACAGTCTAAACATCATTTAGACTATTCTGAAGGTATAAAAGCACATGATTCACGAATTACCCGAACAACCCAGCCCCAAGCCAATTTAGCAAAACACGTTTCCAAAATTAACCCGTAGATACGGTAATCGAACGCAGGACCCTTCCGTAGTAGGCGGAACTATCGAACCACTACCCGTCCGAGAATCGAACCCAAGACACTTCCGTAGTAGAACCACTAAACCAACCGGGTCACCATAATCCTATTTTACGATTTGCAATAAGACAATTTATCGGCATCAGTGATGGAAGGTTGTTTACCGCAATTAATTAGCAAACAAACCGAATGCTTGCGCAGACGTCGCCGCCATCAAACCGAGACGAGGCGCATGCGCAGCGCGGCCGCTGCTTATGAGCGCGTTAGTGGCTTGAATTTTTAGGGATCAACTAGTAATATGGGACTTGAACCAAACCTTAAAGTAGGCCTATACTCATCCCACTGCAGGGCAAAGGCCTCCATCGTTGAATTCAAGTTACAATCGTAATGATAGGTACAGGAAAAACCCGAGCAATGTTTGAAAATTGGAAACCTTTTTTTGTTGACCGACCCGGGGATCGAATCCGGGACCGCGACATCTTATCAAGAATTTTATTTGGTGGAAATACAATCCCTTTTATATTAATTTTTCGAGTGCTTAAAGACAGCTCTAACAATTATTGAGCTACCCAGATATTTGGTGTGCCGACGAATTTGTGAACAAAGAGAAGTAAGAAAGTATGCTGATTATTAAAACTCTTCAACATACGAGCACTAATAATGCCCCGCTAGTTTTGTGGCTTAAGTACCGAGATAAGATTTCGGGATCCAGGATTCGATTCCCGAATAGGGCAACAAGCGTTTTCAACTTTCGAACATTGCTCGGGTTTGTGATCACTATTTTGCATTTGATAAGCGTGGTGATTATGCCTTTAACAATCATTCCTGTCGCTTGAATTTAATGATGGAGGCCTTTGCCCTGTAGTGGGATCATTATAGGCTGTTGCTTTACTTTTTTTTAATGCAAATCTAAGTTAAAGTTAGGCTTACTAGCTTAACCTTACGATAAGTTTTCATAGCCGTAAGTAAGTGTGAGGGTAGATATTAATAAGATGTGACCCATATTCTCGGGACTGGAATTGAGATAAAACTGATTTCAACGGAGTTTACATATTATATCAGTAATATTTGTTAATAATCCAGAAAAAATTAAACATACACAGTCTTATAAGCATGTAACTGACGTAACTGACGACTAAAGAAATGAGTGTGCTAATATTATTTATAATAATTGTTGTATAGTGCCTATTATAATTTAAAATTGGATTTTGTAATATTCCAATGCCTGTCATAATTTAATTTAAAATGTTTTATATTTCTACGCCAATAAGAATGGCAGAATATGTTGAACTTTTAGCTTTAAGATCCAAATGTAAATACCATATTCCATGAAATAAATAATTTATCATTATCATATACAAAAAAGACACTAATTAGACAGACAAAATTACCGCGATTTAATCTACGTAGCTGTTGTCATGTTTCATGTTTGAGATTTGATTCAAAATTATATTTATTTAGTTGCGTTAAAAGTGGTGACATAATATAATGGTTTTATGCAGTTCAGTAGTTTACGAACATGCAAGCAAAGTGAAACATATTTGTTACCATAATTACAGAATAAATTATAAATTGTATTTATTTTAAAATGTCAAGCTTATGATGAAATAACAAAATGTATGCATAGGTACGAGTATGTCAATCAAACCAAATATCTACACAAACGCACAGGTTTGTTAGTCAAGGACTAAAATGGACTGCTTATCTAAGTACACCTATTGGAGCGCAAATTCTGTGAAAAGTCGAAATGGTTATGTAGTGTTAGTATTATTAAATATATGTATGTATGAATGAATTAATGAGTCAAAGTCTAGACTGCACTTTCGACGACCATTTGGATCAGCGGTAGTAAACGCTGCTTCTGAGCCATGGGTCGCGGGTTCGATCCCCGCACAGTACAAATATTTGTGTGCAAGAACATGTCTATTTGTACTGGTCTGGGTGTTTTCTATATATTATAAGTATGTATTTACAAAAAAAAAAAAAGTAAATAAGTAAGTTTATCGGTTGTCTAGTACCCCATACGACAGGGTACTTAATAAAAGCTTAATTTGAGACTAGATGGCTCTGTGTGGCCCAGTGAGGCATGTCCTAAATATTAATTTATTTATTTATTACTCAAATGAACTGCTTACACCTGTTAGAGCGTACTCTTTGCACGGAATAACATCCACATTATTGCGGCTCGGTCTTTCCCGCTTTTTTCACCGGGCCCGCTGTCATCCGCCGCCATTGAAATCGGTCTCCTTTAATTTTGAAGCGAATAAATCCCGTAATCCGCCAGGGGAATTTATATCGGCCATTTAACGTCAATAAGCCAGAGTCGCGTTTAGGGCTGCGTATGGAAATTATGGAGAAATTTGATTTATCACTTGACGGGAAAAAGCGACAGGACAGGGAGACGAGGAGTTTTCACATCGACCCCATTTCGCGAACGACCTACTTTGTGTGCTAATCGTAAAATACTGAGTAATGGATCTCGCACTATTAATTTGATAGCATTATTATTTAGATATTAGAGACAGTTAAAAAAAGTAACAGCCTATTAGCATCCCACTGCAGGGCAAAAGGCCTCGATCATTGAATTGACGTTACCACAATATTTTTTATCGTTACTTATATATTTATAACGAACTAGCTGTTGCCCGTGAAATCGTCCGCGTCAATTTCTGTTATTATACTTATTATGATCGCTATTACGAATTTTTAAAACAATATAACCTAAAGCTTTACCTCGATAAATGGACTATCCAACACAAAAATACTGTTACAATTCGAACCAGTAGTTCCAGAGATTAGCGCGTTCAATCAAACAAACAAACAAACTCTTTAGCTTTATAACATCTACTAGCTGTTGACCGCGACTTCGTACGCGTCAATTTCTGTTATTATGATCGCGATAATTTTTGCAACATTTTTCACTGATGCTTCGCTCCTATTGGTCATAGCGTAATGTTATATACCGTGAAATTTTAGTGGTTGTTTTCCCGCAACAGAACGATTTACCTTTAGTAGCACCATCGAATCGTGCGAGTTATTTTTTGAAAATAAAGATATCGTTGTTCTCAATTAATCAAAAAAATAATCATCAACTCGAAAGCGTGAGATACGATAGTATCTTTACAAAATGTGACGTGTTTGGGTACTGCTTGCCGTACGAAATCAATGTGCAAAGCAAAAGAAGCTCTACGCACTAAGTAATACATCATAAACTGCACCGCGCGAGGGGCAATGACCCCGGCCGGTGACCGGCTGCGGCGCGGCTGGTACCATTGGTTCGAGGTTGCTTTCGAGTTTCGTTTATCACAATTGTGAAACTGCTATTATTTTATTTGAATAAAAAAAAACTGCACAAATCTATTGTACTATTAAGATAGAATCATTTTACTGCGGGAAAACAACCACTAAAATTTCACGGTGTATAGCCTAAAGCCTTCCTCGATAAATGGACTATTCAACAAAAAAATTTTTTCAAAGATTTTTTCAAATCGAACCAGTACTTCCTGAGATTAGCGCGTTCAAACAACAAACAAACAAACTCTTCAACTTTATAATATTAGTATAGATTAGTATAGATTAAAACATTGGTTACTTTATAAACGCAATACACTGACATCAAATGCTGGCTGATCAGAATAGTTATCATCTAGATTCTAGATGGAGTAAACCTTGGAAGTAAACGAATAATATAATATTTCCTAAAATAAATTCAACCCTGAACTAAAGCAGCAATCGCAAAGTGTCGCCAACTCATTTTACATACAAAGGTGACGGGCATTGATCGCAGATGCTTTACGCTGCGCGTGCGCTGTTTTGCGGCGCGGTGAAATGCTAATAAACAATCTATACCAAGAATAAGCTTTAAATAAGAGTACAAATTTAGTTGAAGTGCTTACATACATTTTATATAAAGTTGTGAGCTGAAAAAGTACCTTCAACTAAAATAATACGCATCAGTAGAAGTTGCCATATTTTATTTACATTTACTAAAAATTAAAATAAAGGGTTTTAAGTAAAATGAATACTCAATAATCAATTCAATACTCAATACTCAATAATTTATTGCAAAATAATAATAAATAATAATTTATTGTTTTTCGGTCTTGTTAAATTTTGAAGAACAATGCATTTGACAAAACAATGAATTTACAGGATTTAGTTAGGTAGGTACTAATATGCACCTGTCAAACTAAGGTCTCACGATCTAACAAATTTTGGGTTTATATCGGAAGTCAAACGCGGGCCGACGCAGGGTCACCACGTCAGGGTATTTTCTACATTTTGGGGAAAAATAAAAACCTTTGGGAATTATTGGGTAAACGAAAACTTGGGGAATAGGTACCTACTATTATTCAGTCAATTCATTAGCCATTTCACTCCTAAAAGTTTAAAAATTGAAATAACAAAAACGTTATTCTCACATTAAAAAAATAATCTTGGAAAAGCCAACCATTTTAAGGCACACAATTTTGTTGTTTTTTTTTGGTTCAGTTTATCGCTGGCAAAGTTTTTTTACTACCCTTATCACAAAATTAATTACAAACATTATTTTAAGGAATTTAAGGAAAGAAAAAAAGGTTGATTTAGGGCATTTTCACATTCCCAACCTGGACACCCTGCGACGCATGCTCCACTATTCCCTTTGGCACTGCCTCTTAGATTATTCAGGAGCGCACTTCTCAAGCATCCTTGTACAGTCAGCTAACACAATTAACCCTTACTACTATTGGAATAAAGTTCAAAATTAGAACGTTTGAGAGGCGTTTCACAACACACTCGGTTTTATTTGACGCACAATATAAAGGTAGTTGTATAGATTTCCTTTGTGTATTTTTTTACTAGTGACCCGGTTTTGAAAACAGAAATGCTTAGCGTTGTTTTTCAGAGGAATGTTAGAGTCGTTTGTGCAATCTGCGGACTTCATAATAAATGTTAAACAGTGCTACTAAGGTAGTTTTATTCAGATTACTTTTCAAATAGGTTTTCTAATTTTAATTTCTATCTTTACAAATAATCTTGCTACGATAAAGTATTTATTAATGAAATGATAAAACTATAGACATAGTATTAAAGATAGCGTAAGTTTATGGATAAAATACATGTTTCTGTAAATAAATTTATCTTTATCTTTATCTTTAAAATAATGTATGATGGTTAATTTTATTAGCTCATTATGGTATTGCCCAAAAAAAAAATTTGGTCTGTCATATTTTTCTACGTTTAAGGGTTGAAAAGTCTTTTTTGATTTCAATGGAATAAATACTAAGGAACACCATAAAAAAAAATGGCTCAACCACGTGTTTTTTTTAATCTTGTCAAATATTTTTGGTTGATCACTTTTCTAACCTTTAACCTACGAATCCGCAAACATCTGAACCTATTTCCATTTAAAACATTTCTAAGAAGAACCAATTACGATTCAGACGTAACATCGCAATCAAGTTTACCTTACTTTAAAACCGGTTTACCTAAATCAGTTTACCTAAAATCACACGATGGGAACCAGTAAAAAAAATAGAATAGAATAGAATAGAATAGAACAACATTTATTTGCAAGAATAGACAGTCGACTCGTGTGCAATTATAATCAAATACATACCTAATTATTTAATTTATAAGAGTTACCAGATCCTGCAAAAAAAAACTGTATCAACAGTTTTGCCGTAAGCAGTAAGTTGTTGTTTTAACTGAAGCTGTAAAGTGGATGTTGAAATAATTATGAAATAAATAAATATTCACACTAATATTATTAACGCAAAAGTTTACACAACAGCTGATGCATTTGGATAAAATTTGGCATGCAAAAGGATTAGAGGCTTGAAGAGCTTTTTTTATCCCGATAAACGTAGGATAATTAGGTTTTTTTCCCACAGGATAGTTTAATATTTAACATTTCACAAATTCAAAATTACGGGCATCAGCTTACAATAAATAAAATTGAATGAATTATAGTATAGCGTTAAAACATTTTTGACAAACACTCAACACTTATGCCAAGTTAATAAGGAACAAACTGCATTAACCTTTTCGACGCTGACTCTACAAACTCGCTAAAATCCTAAACATAAATTGACCCCTCGGGACTCAGGGCACGTCCCTTCAAAGGCGCCAGCACTCAGCCAACTCCATGCAAAACAAGTTATCAGTTCTAATGAAAAATAAAGTTTTCTTTGAACACTCAAAGAGACCGAGTTTCAATTATCGATTTAGTACTTTTGTGATGCTGTTTCGTAATGTAACTGATTTACTGGACTTATTGATTAACTAGCTTTTGCCCGTGAATTGCTCCGCGTGACGAAAAATGTGTCTTTAATTAAAAATAGGAAAGGTATCACAAGATGTTGGAAGTCGTAAGAACTAGAATTTAGGTGGGTAGGTTTTAATATTGAGATGTGTAATATTTTAATACTCCTGAGGCCTATTTGCAGAAGTTAAAATGATTTTACTAGTCCAATACAAGGTTTATTATGGGTGACTAGAAAATACGATAAGAGGTACCTAGTGGCATTTGTAAAGGTAGCCTTACATAATATTTTATAAGAAAAGTCAAATAATCCACAGATAAAAGTGACCAGTCAAGAAGCTTATAAGCACGAAAGAGGTTGCTTTAAAAAATATGCTAGTAAATCAAACAAATAGCAAAAATTTTCTAAAATGTGATTTAAATCAAATATAATTCTTGGTTAGATTGAAGTGACATTGACTATTCATTATTCTCAACATTCATAGTAAGTAGTCAGAAACATGCGTATTTTCCAAAATTAAGTTACTTGCTCTAATTTTCAAGATCGCTGGGTGTAGACATAAAAATTTTTTCACCGTTGGAAAAGAGCAAAAGTATAGAAAAGTACACTTTTGACTGCTGGTGACTCTAACGCCTTTAAGGGCATGGGTTGAAATATTCCCACCATAATTTAACGTAACGCGTTAGGTCAAAAAACAATAAAGAATTTAAACACTCATGCCTGCAAAAGGGCTTATACAACGTCTTATGGTGGGTGAAACAAAAAGCTTAAACATACTTTAGTCGCTTGCTTGTATTAACAATCATCCGGAACCCCAATTTGATTTAAGAGCACCATTCGATTACCGATTGAATCGGTAACAAGTGTAAACAATATCAATTAATTTTAAAACAATCGAACTTGGCCAATTAATGTAGGCGATTGGTCACGGACGAATCGTTAGGACGATTAATCGTAGCCCGTCCATTAGCTTGAATAGTTTATGTTCGTTTGATTGATTCGTCTACTCTTAGGCTGAAACTACATAGATCAGCAATAGATTATCGAGTGTCATATGTAGAAAAAGAAACTTTTAAATAACCTCAATGTCTCAAGACTAAGGTCTTTGACCAGTGCGTGTTGTCAGTTATGGCTCAGATCGCACAGCGGGCAATGGCGAGTGCTTGGTATTTCCCTGCGTGATACAATCAGAAATGAGGAAATCCGTAAAAGAACTAAGATGACCGGCATCGCTCGAAGTGGCATTGGACGTAATTGTAATTGGACAAAGTAAGAAGAACCTATGGCATTTAGGGCGGAAAGGTTCTGGTCTGGCGACTGCGCACCGGATGACGTTCTGTGGTTAAGCCCCCACCAGGTGGACCGACGATTGGGTAAGGTCGGCAAGATGGATGGATGCAGGTGGCGCGAGACCGAACGTCGTGGAATGTTCAACAGTAGGTGTCGTTTGCCTAAGATTGCCTGATGATTAATTTGCCAAAAGATTTGGTCTTGGATACTGATTCAACCAGTCTATTTTCCAGCGTTCTTATGCAGTCGTCCTCTTCTTCTTGTAAGATAATTCTTCAAGAATTATCTGGTATCAGAGCTTTCAGAACTGCCTAGTACAAGCCTCTGACGTGATTTGTTTTCACGACTTACTTCTTACTACAGAAGCCGAGACCAATGGCTTAACGTACCTCTTAAAGCACGACTTTACCCCCATAACCCCCCTCCATAACTCTTCGAATACGCATAATTTACATTCAAGTATCCTTCCTTTCACCAACAAAATTATTTAAGTTGAATGTCTACAGCTTAGAAACCAAACATTTCCGTATAACGAATACACATCCGGGGCTGTGTTTGTATACGAAATTGCTAATTACAGCTCCTGAAAACGTTTATAATTAGAAAGCGAGGTGTTGGCCTTAATTAATTTAGCATAAACCGAGTTTATTTCGTTTTGTTAGGCTCAGGTTCCCAAAAAAGGTGAGAAGCAAGTTAGTGGGAAAGTCGCTTTGAATAAACTACGTTCTGTTCCGTATCTTTGTAAGGACAGCACTAAACTTAAAAACTAAACTTGCCGTTCCAGGCTATAGACTGCGAAAAGTAGAAAAATCGTTCATAGGAAATTGTATTCGTCTATTCAACAAATTACTACAGGGTATTGCAAAACTCCTTGTACATAAACTTTAATTATAATTATGTCAAAGCAATTTTAATGAAAAAGGGCTACTACACTGTTAATGATTATTTAAATGATAGAAATGTATGGCATTAAATTGTCCTAGCTCGTACTTGCTTAAAGCTTTTGTAAACATTTATTTTAAAAGAGGCTGCGATAGTGACCGAGTTTCTTGCGCTGCTTTTTCTCGGCACTAGCCCAGACTTGTCCCGAAGCAGTGGTAGGTTTAAATATTGGGACGTGTAAAAGCACCTCCTGGGGCCTATTTGCAGAAATAGAACTGATTTTACTGATTTTAAAAACTTGCACCTATAAATACAGGATGTCCGAAAAATTAAGGATAATCGTGTTACCAAGACAGGTACAATTTAAGGCCTTGTAAAATAGTAAACATAAATGCAAGCAGGAGTCAACTTTATTGATATTTTTTTATTTATAATGTCAACTCCTTTACGTAAAATGTAAAAGAAACTTATGAATCAGGCATTCGTGTATCCGAACGAAAGTACTTAAAATAATGAGCTGACCGCTAAGACTGGCCTCTCATCGCGTGTTGTTAGAACGCGCGAGCGGGATCCACTCTGGCTGGTTACTAGTGCTTTGTGCGATGTTTTTGAAAAACCTTTATAGAATGTATTTTTGGAACGAAGTTCCTTATCGCGCGTTGCGAAAGGGGGCTAGAAGGAAAAAATTGTAACGACACATTTTGAACGACACTTTTTGCTATAGTTGTAACACATGAGTAAATATGTGGTTTACAAGTATCAACGACCTCCGTGTCATAGTGGTGTACACACTGGTTTTCAAGGTGTCGCCTGCTTCGAGCTCCCAGGTTTGATTACCAGAGTATTTTTCTAAATTTTCACGGGTCTTAGTGTTTGTTGTACCTTCGTTGTTTCTGATTTCCATAATACGAGTGCTTGAAATAGTTACTCTCATTTATTTATTTTATTTTATAAGTAGTATAATATTTTTGTAGCTAACGTCAGTTGTATACAACATTATCCATCGGTGGCTGGCCTTTGTGTACTATTGAGGGTGTGTGAGAGATATGCTAAAAGTCATGGTCTTAAAATATCAAAAAAAGTGAATTAATGCTTTTTGGTTTAAGCGATAAAAACCGTGATGTGCCTGTAATCAAGCTACACGGGTCGCCACTAAATAGGGTTAAACAGTTTAAATATGTATTAAGGTCACATTGTCACCGATGATCTAAAAGACAACGCTGATATTGAACGAGAACGTAGCGTTGGCTGTCCGGGGTAACATATTGACTCGCAGGTTTGCTCGCTGCTCGACAGAAGTCAAGATTACACTTTTCAAGGCATATTGTCAATCTTTTTACACGAGCAGCCTGTGGGTGAACTACACTCGCAGGGTATACGACGCCTTAAGAATTTAATATAATAACGTTTTCAGGATGATGTTGCGGTTGCCCCACTTCTGTAGCGCATCAGCGATGTTTGCTGATGCCCATACAGATGATTCTTACGCGATTAGGCGCAAACTCATCGCTTCACTGTTGCGCAGAGTACGGGGTAGCAGCAGCATCATCCTGAAAACTATTTCGGATAAGTCCGATTGTCCCATTCAGTCATATCTTGTCAGATGAGTGATTGGGGCAATAAAATAGATTTTTAGTTTTAGTTTTTTATTATTTATTTTTTTCGTTAATTTGTTTAATGTCAATAATTATAGAATTAAATATTACTGTTTCTAACCTAAATTGGATCACTGTAGTCTGAATAAATGAATGCAATAATGTCGCTACGCTCTATTTTAGAGGATCTCATTCTGGTAGCCGTCTTCAAAATTGCCAAAGGACCCCTGAATTGCAACACGGAGCACGGCGGAGGCTCAATTTTAATTGGATCCCATTTTTGAGGTTTTGAGAGCGTGTCTCGATACGCCCATCGACGTTCGTGCTGGGTTGAGTAGTCGCGAGCTGCATGCACTTGCAGTTCAGTGCCCGAGTCCTTCTAATTAGGTAATTTAATAAAAAACATATCACCGCGAGAAAACTAGGACATTCAGCGTTGAAAAGGATTAGAAATCAAACTATTGGTTATGACTATTGAAGAAGATGTGTTCAGTATTTGAAAAAGAGAACTTGCCAATAACGTACTTAAATATATTTTTTGTATAACAGCAGCAATGTAACAGTAGTAAACACAAAGGCTTTAATATTAATAAAAGTAAAAATATGTTTGCTAATTACTTACGGTTTCTACGCAGCATTTGCCATAATCGACTCTAGCTCAGAAACATGTTTAAATATTGTAAGATCATCTGTAGGACTCCCAGTTCAAGTTATAGTGTGAAAGCGTAACAAGCACATTCACATTAAAATTTATAATTAAAGCTTAATAGACAGACATAGTTACTTTCCCATTTATATTATTAGGAAGTATAAGAACTAGATACACAATCAGGGAAAAAAACATCCAAACCAAACGAGCACTTAATAAGGTCTGTGAGGAGTTAATGAAAGTTTATTTAAATACTCTTTCAACGGCTTCGTCCCAACTCTACCCGATCCCATCTCTACCCGATTTCATTTTTGCTAATAGTAAGGGTACAGTTAAAACGAAAAATTTAAAAATTTTAGGTATGAAAAAATGTTTCAATCATGATATTACTCGTATTATGATTGGGAAGTTGTTGTTGTTAAGGGTTTTGTTTGAAATTATTTTTTTCATTGTATCATTTTAAATGTCGATTATTCTAATTGATGATAAAAATGTTGATGATTAAAAAAATGGGTGCTCTTCGGTTCGCCTAAAATTTAAAGTCCTAATTTCATTTGGCCGAACCGTATTGGCCTAAACTTATAACGTATAATTATTGTCTAGACTAACAGTTTTTTTCGCACTATTATAGTTTGGTCTAAAAAGTAAAAACCCTAATTTCAGAATGTCGAATATCGAATGCACTAAAATGTATTCGCATCTTTTTTTTGGCATTAAGCTTTGTATTGAAACCTCTGATTTTTTTAAACCGAAATTGTTTAAGAAACGAATCGCTCACAAACCGACCCCAAGCAGTCTTGTCTGCCCTACCCCTAGAGTGTAATTTAAAAGCGCGTAGGCACCGAAGCTGCGGTAGTGAGCGTAAGCCATCTGCGACGATTAGCACGCGTGGGACCGCTAGAGCCCCGCAGCGCCGAAGCCGTCACGGAAGTCTGCTTGTTTGGATGCATGCATGATTGCTTGTTTGCATGCATGCTTGCTTGCATGCATAGTTACTTCTTTGCAAGCATGCATGCATGCTTTGCTATTTCAAATATTAATATATTTTTTAACTTTATGCAAATAAGAATTTGGAACTGCAAATGGTAGGTGTCAGGATATATTCGGCTAAATGTCGCATTTGGGAAATTGTAATACGGCGATATTATAGTAAGGCGTAGTAAAATAGGCTAAACACGTTTAGGAAAAGTAAAAATGTGCGAAACAATTTTAGGCTAATAGTTTGAGTGCCAATGACAATTAGGAGTACAAACAATTCGGCATTCCAATATATACCCTAAAAAAATATATTGTTTAAAGGTTTTTCATTATGACTGTACTTTTTATCATATCGGGTAGAGTTGGAATTTTTTGTTAGGTAATTTTAAATCGGGTTGACATGGGATCGGGTTTCAACTTGCATCCAACTTTAAATAATGAATGTAAGGTTGAATTTGACTTGTGGTAGGAATGACACATTGACATTAGCTTTTGACAGTTCGAAGTGTCATTTTTTTGTCTAGTACTTATAGTTTATCTATTGTAGCCCTAGCACGATCGTAGAAATGACTGCGACCGAGTTAGATAATGCCACGAGTAACATCCCGCACATGCAAATACTGCATTGGCGCATCGCTCAATATGCATGAAGTGTTAACTTCATAATTCGCAACTCTGTCGCGGCGTTGCTTGCGCGGTACAAAGCACAGTGAGAACAGCTCACTTTTTTTGTTGCTGGTAAAATGCGTTACGCATACCAGCCACCCCGGGGAAAGTAACAGGTTATGTGGGACTCCGGACCTCCGCATGAGGTCCGTATATCCACTAAAAAAACCTTCCTTACCATTATACCCATAATACCACCATAGGCTTCCATACCATTGCCTAGGTAACTAACAGTAGGTACATAAATTTAAGTAAGTAATGTAGTGCTTGCTTATTACCATTTATTGATATCGAGCAAAAATAGTGAAAAAATTGATAGTTAGGAACTCCCCTTAAATATTTATTTTATTTTGTTTTTAGTATTTGTTGTTATTGCGGCAACAGAAATTGCGGCTCTTAAGATACAGCCTGGTGACAGACAGATGGACAGACGGACGGACAGACGGACAGACAGCGAAGTCTTAGTAATAAGGTCCCATTTTTACCCTTTGGGTACGGAACCCTAACCAGCGGTATCCCTGCGGTGCCTTATGAACAGAGACTACGGGTTTCGCCTTAGGCCTATGACCACAGGCATGGTCCACAGTCCCAGTTCGGCTGTGGGTCAATTGGCTAGCGCCACCTGGTTCAGAGGGGAAGAGAGCCTCATATACAGGATACTATTAGAGATCAGCTCACCTTAACCTAATAACTTAAATATAAAACTTTTGTCCGCGTGGACTACACAGTATATAGTGAAGGCGGAAACCTTTGCCCAGCAGTGGAATACAAGCAAGCTTATATTCCTATCTCAAACTTAAATCTAATATCTTTCTACCAAATTTCATTAAATTTAAGTTCAGTGTACGCTTAAACACGCGTAAGAGCGTAGCAGTAGACATCACAGACATGTTTGTCTTTCGCTCTCTTCTCAAGTAACTCTGTTGAGTTAGGTACCTACTTTCGCATTTATAATATTTAGTAAGGAAGAACTGAAACACGTAAAGCTTAATAATTATTAATTATATTTTACATTGATTATATTTTTCTAACTCTAAGTAATTACGGAGTTACATAAATTGCTATCAATTTTAAGTATTAATAAATTTGAGTATCTAAGGTATCAATGATGAAATTCTAGTGTGATGTTGTTTTAAGTGTGTCGCTCTATCTCTTTTTGCTTTGTTTACCGGGCTTGCACAGAGAAAGCGAAGCAGATTAAGCTAAAACTTTATACATTACCTAAGTTAACAATTTTTAGATTTATCTACACATTCTAGAGAATAACATACAATAATTGAAGATAATAAGAGTGTGCTTATTACACAACAAGTAATTACCCTAAGTCTAATAATTATTTCTTTATTGGCTTTTTTTTAAATACGATTAATAAAATGTAATCATTGCGTTTTCTACACGAGACGTAAATATTAGGGGTTAAAATATGAAATTGCCGTTTTATTGTAATAGGTTCTTTGAATTGACATAGAATCTTCATGGTTTGAGGTTTTCGAATGAAACTTTTTTCACATGGTTTCTATGATGTTCTTCTTTTAAAAAACGTGAAACATTTGAATATCGACTTTCAATTGTTTTTGTTATTTAACTTAGACAAAAAAGATGGATACTGCGAAAATTCGAGTGATTTTTGAATACGAGTTCCGACGCGGAAGTAACGCGGCAGAAACAGCCCGCAATATCAATGTTGCGTTTGGAGAGGGATCTGCTAATGAACGCACCGTGCGATTTTGGATCAAATGCTTTCGTGATGGAAACTTCGACTTGAAGAACGAGCCACGAGGAAGACCGCCCACACAGGTGATTAACGATGAATTAAGAGAGATGGTGAAAGCCGATCCTAGTCAAACTACCCAGGAATTAGCGGCATGGTTTAATTTAACCTTACCCACAATACTGACTCATTTGCGTCAAATCAATAAAATAAAAAAATACGAATAATGGGTGCCTCATGATTTGACTGATGTGCAGAAAGAAACGCGTGTTGAAACTTGTGTTGCCTTGTTGAATCGGTACAGAAATGAAGGAATATTAAATCGAATTGTGACATATGATGAAAAGTGGATTCTTTATGATAACCGTAAAAGAAAAATGCAATGGCTGACCCCAGGTCAAACGCCACAACAGTGTCCTAAAGCAAAACTTACCAATAAAAAGGTAATGGTGACTGTTTGGTGGTCTCAGCATGGTGTTATTGTTTTCTCCGATCTGGTCAATCAATAACGGCAGATGTCTATTGTGCCGAACTCCGAACAATGTTGGCAAAACTAGCAGTAAAACAGCCCCGACTCATGAATCGATCTTCACCATTATTGCTCCATGACAACGCGAGACCTCATACAGCACGAGAAACCGTTTTGACCCTTCAGGAACTTCAATTAGAAACCATTCGACATCCTCCGTATTCGCCAGACCTTGCTCCAATGGACTACCATTTTTTTCGTGATTTGGACAATTATCTACGTGACAAGAAGTTTTCTTCCCAGAAGGCAGTACAAAATGCTTTCACACAGTTTGTGCAGTCTAGATCCTCAGAGTTCTATCACAAAGGCATAAATGACCTTCCTATTAGATGGCAGCAATGTATAGATAATAATAGTAACTATTTTGATTAAATAAATTTGTTAAAAAATTAAAAATAAACAATTTTGATTTTCAGTACAAATCGGCAATTTCATACTTTAACCCCTATTACTTGAATTAATGAGACATAGCCCATAGCGGAATCTATCCATCGAATCTAAATTGAAACTAAATCGTGCTCTGGTACTTTTACAAACTGTTTATTCTTTTGTCAGCAATTGTTCTTTCTTCTTTTAACAAATTTATTAAACGAGGAAAGCTCCTTAAAATGTGTGTTGCTAACATAATTTTTTTATTTACATTTTGCATTAAACGCCCCGTTGCATTGGTCTAGTGTAATAATGTATAAAAAAAAAGTAAAGTAACAACCCATTTTTGCTTACTGTTGAGCACGGGTTTCTGTCCCTTTTCTAAGGAGAGGGGTTAAGGCCTTAGTTCCACCACGCTGGCCTAGTGCGGGTTGGTGGACGGCGAGGGCGACGCTGAGGCAACATCACCCCGCCGCGCCGTTGGACGTTTTTCAAGCCGCCCGGAGGTCTCAAACAGGGTTTAAAGACTGTTATCTCATGATAACAGCCGGGACCTACGGCTAAACGTGCCCTCCGAAGCACGGAAGCGCTCAACGCTATGATGCCACAAACGGTCATCCCATCTAATTAGTGACCGCTCCCATCGTTGCTTAACATTCGTGACAGAAACTGATCACGAAGAAGCATTGGGCTATGAGCGCTTAAAGCCAAGATCTTATAATATAACAATATAACTTACCTATATCTTACATACATACATATTATCACGCCTCCTTCCCAACGGGGTAGGCAGAGACCAAGGCCTTCCACTTATACGATCCTAGCATACATCTTTCGCTTCTTCCACATTCATCTGACTATGGTGATGTTTGCTGTACTAATCTCTCTCAAGACCTTCTCAATAAGTTGGAGCGCCTCCTCAATAGCTGTATCCGTTTCATTTTCGGCCTGCGCAAATTTGACCACATCTCCCAGTTCCGGTCCCAGCTTCACTGGCTTCCCATTAGACGCCGCAGGGATTTACGTACTCTCTGCGTTCTCTTTTCCGCGCTCTTTGATCCCAAATGTCCATCCTACCTTAAAGATAAATTCTCATTTCTTCACACTTCTCACGATAGAGATCTCCGTTCCATCGATACTCTTCAGTTGCTCACTCCACGACATACCTCTTCCTTTATGTCCAATTCTTTCTCTGTGACAGCTGTACGTCTCTGGAATGGACTACCACCCAAAATTAGAAAATCCACCACCAAATTTTCCTTTAAAAAAGCTTTGCGGAGCCACTTCGCTAACTGACTTTATCTTCTTCCTCTTTAGAATCATACTGGCATAATTTCTGTGTATTTACATATTATGTATGTGTATTTTTTTTGTATATGTTATGTTTATATCTATTATTATTATATAATATGTATGTAGCTAGTTCGTATGTATATATAACATACACTTTTTTAATTTTTTTGTCTTTTGATACCTGTTTTGTAATTTATAATTTTTCTGCATTTGTTGATATTTTTACTTATCACTAAACTTGTTTGCACCGCCTGTAAAATCTCTGTTTGGTCTAATGGTTGACTGGTAGAGAATGCTTTTAGCATTAAGTCCGCCATTTGTACTATCTTTGTATAATGCAATAAAGTGTAAAATAAAATAATAAAATAAATTCATCAATCTTTTCATGCATGCTCGTCGGTTTAGAGTACTCTTGACCTGACCTTTCTTCAGAACATCCCCGATTTGATCGTGATAAGTTCGTCTAGGCCTTCCTCTTCCAACGTTCTTATAATAACAATATAACTTATTTTATTGATTTATTACATTTCAAAATCAGTAAAATCGTTATTCGACCAGTGCTGTATCTCTTAGTTTTAGTCCACTGGTCAGCTATAATCTGTTATCAGGCTAACGCATTCCAAAATAGTTTAATATTTATCGGCTCGCAACAGCCATAATGTGTTGGTATCGATGCAAATGGCAACGATTATGGCGAGGGTAGGCCGATCGATTAATAGAGAGGTAAGCGTTAATGAATATACAATAATGTTAGTATAGCGGTTCAGGGCTTCTTATTTATTTTTTATTTTTTTATTACTTACTCATTGAAATCTCAATAAAACTAATAAGTTAGGAATAAAGTTAAAATAAAGTAATATACACACAATCAGCATCAAAAAAGATGCCATGCACCAGTTTGACATAAGAGTGCAACCTATAAGTATCAATTATAAATATACAACACAACATAAATTATCATCATATTATCGTATGTCAACATAAATTGGCCGGGTTATAAAGTTGACACTGGCATAAAATCAACGTTAATTCAATCGAGAACAGTTGTAGTTGTCATTTTTTCATCAGGCTGTATATCTAGCTAGTTCATTACGATACGATATCGATGGAATCAACACAAAACCGACTATCAACGCAAGGAGATATTGTATAAAGACACTACCCCGGGACACAGAAGCACCCCACAATAATTGCCGTGAAGTGAACACGTCTGGCTCGCCCTGATTGCACAAAGCTTGGCCCCCCATCGCGCCAATCGCTTTGAGGCGTCTTAATAACGCGCTGAAAAACGATAGCAATGCAATCTGCGTTGCATTGTGAGAATCGCGATGTGATTAGTATTAGAGGGTCGAGATGATTTTCTTCCGACTTAATAATAATGGCAACGCACCGTTGGTCGAGCGGTTTCAGTACCAGGCTATGATCTCGGGGTTCTAGGTGCGGTCCTCAGGTTGGACAAAAAGTCCTCGGTCGGTCCTCAGATAGTTATATAATTCCATAATACTACGCGTTTGACTGCGCGGGCAACAGCTTGTGTTTTATAAAACACTTTAATAACTATTGATTCAGTCAGAAAATGTTAAAGTTTAAACTTATTTCTTTCACTAGGATGAAATTTTATTTTAAAAGTTTCAACAAATACCTATAATTGATATTTGGATTCAGAGGTTTCGTCATGCACGTGTTAGAATATAGTTATATAAATTTAATATTTAGGGAAATTAAGAAAATATAAAAACCATTTCAAAAGTATAACATTAAATTATTTATTCACAAGACAGCAGGAAAGCAAATGAAACATTATAAAAGAAACAATTATTTAGTATCAAATTTGATTCATGGTACAGACGATAGGTTAATAGAATTATTTAAACAATATCAAACAATAATTGTTTTGTACCAAATTTGGTGCATAGGACAGCCGATGGGTTAATAACATTATTTACACAAGTTAGTTATTAAATTATAAAATTCTTATAGAATATTATTATGCATATTTAATAGGTAGTAAGTAGGTACTTAACTCTCGTGAAGATTCCGAAGTTGATGCTTTATTGTTTGACAAGAAGAATTTGACAGCTTGATATATAGACTCCTTGATTGAACTGTAATAACTATTATCTTGAGTAAGGTATCGAAGTAAACTGGTTTATCCAAGCAATTATTCCTGATTTTATACCCCAATATCCCCACTTTAAGACAAACTAAAAATGCTGACCAAACTAAAAAATATTGTCTACGTAGCAGTAGCATCGATCAATAGGAATAAACTTTACAATAACTTATTGAATAATACCTAAAAATGTTTAACATTGTATGGAAATCCTTTTGAAACACATAAAGAAGATTCTTAAGTGTTAACATTGTTTTTAAATAGCTTGAACTAGACTTAAATTGGAGGAATTATAATCGACCAATCACAGTAGTCGTAGTAATTTAGGCAATAGAATTTTAGATTTACAATATATACATAATTTATTTGTTACATTCGTTTTTAAAACATGTTAGGAACATTTAAAAATTACATATACACATATTGAATGGTAACATAAATATTTCTGGGAAATAAGTATTTTGATTGACAAATTACGAATCGAGTCAACCTTGCCAGTGGGGATGGCGTTTACATTTTAGTTCAGCGGTAGTAGTTTGACAAACTACATGTGTAGTGGTAAAAGTACTTTGTGTTCGAACGTTTGCAGTTCAACAGGCAATACAAAAGGACAAACTATGAAGGTTAGTTTTGTATTATTTTATATTCCCTGTCACACGCATCGCCTGAACAATAACACCTATACCTATATACCTATTTATAGACAAGTACAAGTAAAAGTAATTAAAGAAGTAATTACTTCAGTGACAATACGTATTCCTTAATCAAGTTATTATTTGAAGTGAGAACTATCAAAAGTTAGCATTCTCAGCCAAATAAAAAGTAAAGTAACAGCCTATAATCATCCCACTTCAGGGAAAAGGCCTCCATCATTGAATTGATTGAGCAATGACGGGGGTGTACTGGCATAATCACCACGCTTGCCAAATGCGGGTTGGTGATCACAAACCCGAGCAACGTTCTAAAATTCGAAACGTTTTGTTGCCCGACCCGGGATTCGAACCTGGGACCCCGAGATCTTGGCCCGGTATTTAAACCTCTAGTGTTTTTTTTTAAACCTCAACGGGGCGTTCTTAGCCAAATTAATGGTGACCCATTTCCTTCACTTAAGCAATAGGTATGAACACCTTATGTGGACGACCATTTGGATCAGCGGTAGTTAACGCTGCTTCTGAGCCATGGGTCGCGGGTTCGATCCCCGCACAGTACAAATATTTGTGTGCATGAACATGTCTGTTTGTACTGGTCTGGGTGTTTTCTATGTATTATAAGTATATATTTACAAAAAAAAGTATATAAGTAAGTTTATCGGTTGTCTAGTACCCCATACGACAGGGTACTTAATAGTGCCTTAATTTGGGACTAGATGGCTCAGTGTGGCCCAGTGAGGCATGTCTTTAAAAAAAGAAAAAAAAAAAAAAAAAAATTATGTTATAACTTTCTTATACAATAAGTATATGTAGTTACTTCTTTATAAATACGGGGGTAAGAGTTTAGAATTTTCAAACAAGGCTCGGGTTTGTTTGTGATCACAATCCCGCGATTGGCAACCGAGCCGTTGATACGACTTTCTAAATTTAAATTCAGATTGATAGTCAAAGTTAAATTCACCTGTTTTTGCGTGTATAGAATACTTGCTTATACGTATTATAATGCCTTTGAGTTTCCCCAAAGCGTTCTAATATAAACAACCAATTGTACCCCTTAAGGGTTAATTAATATTACACTGTTTAATTAAACGGGCTTACAACACAGCTAGTTAATTAAAAACTTCTTTGATCATGTGCCATTTATTACTTCAATTTAGCAATTCGCGCCAATGATGGCGTTTTTGGGAGCAACGTTTCGCTTCAAAACATACTAAATTAAAATAACAATGGGGCTGTAAAATTTATTTATGGTACTTAAAAAGTTGTAATGTGCCATTTTCAGGCATATATTAGTGCCACAACTGATAAAAAAGTAGTTATAATATTTTTTGAAGTATAAAACTTTTTCTCTTCATACAACTTTGGGTGACCAGAAGGTTGATATCCACATTTATCAGCGTTGCTATTTCCCTAGTATAGCAATTATTTTGATATATTCGTGATTTTCGGACAGTTCCTAAAACTAGTCTACGACAATGTCGAGCTACATTTCAGCAACGTGAACGTCTTACCGTTATCCAACAGACAGACAGCGCCATCTCTTGCTAAACAATGGAAAATCATAAACACATACCATCCATCTGTAGATGTAGTTTTCAGCACTCTTACTGATTTACAGAACGCTGATATTCACCATGATATACATTCCGCTCTCAGCGCTCGCACAGGTCGGACGCTCGCTCCGCTGTCGATCCGTCTCGCTGTTCGCAGCATTCCTATCTTATTTCTTACTACGTGGTTTCGCCCGCGGCTCTCCAAAGGTTAACCTAACGGTGTCAACTGACCTTTGTTGAGTTAAACGCTTTTTTCAAAGCGGTTCTGTTCGATAGGGAGCGACAGACAGTGCCTTTTTCAAGGCGCTGAAATTTCCCTCCGCCGCCGGTATATCGGGCTGTAAGTCTAGGCCTCCTGGAAGGCACGTTTGAGAGGGTGAGGCGTTCCTCCTCGCCCTAGAGACACTAGAAACTGCAGTCCTTTCCCTGCCGGGCGTGACCCACCCTACCCATCCTTATATTCCATCCCTTAGGGAGCGTATCCCGGGCCATTTCGGTGGCTCGGTCCCTCCCGAAGGACTGCTAGGCGTAGGCCACTCACCCCGCGGCGACATCACATCGTCGTGGGACCACCCAGTGTTAGGGACCTCACATCCTTTTTAGGCACACCCGACTCAACCAACCTTCCTGTGGCAGGTTGGACCACACAGACACCCATCACTCACCGTCACCGAGTTTCTTGCCGATTCTTCTCGGTGAAGGCGCGTTCCGAATCGGTGGTAAATAAAATTACTCCGTAAAGTCCTCCCTCCACGATGGAGGTACTCTTATTAGAGTACCTCCGATCGTTAGGAGGCGACGCGTTGAAAGGCTTTAATGCCTTTCGTCGCGCTCGCGAAGCCTCCGAAGACTCGCCCGCCTCCCCAGACCCAGAGCCCGTTCCCATGGAGGAAGAGGAAAGCCCTTCAGGCTCCTCCTCTCCTCCCACACCCTCCAGCTCCTCATCAGAGGAGAGTAATGAGTCCCCAGTTAGTGACGGCTCCTCCTCTTCGGAGGAAACGTCTCAAACCGAGGAGTCAGATTCCGAAGGGTTCACTCCAGTGACCCACGGAAAGCGAGCGCGTAAACCCGCGCGTTCCGAACCCCCGGCGAAAACCGCCAAAATCTCCCACGGGCAACCCAGACCGGCCAAGGCATCCGCCGCCAGCTCCGCCCCTGCCCCAGCCCCAACCTCGCAGTCTGCTTCACAGACAAAAAAGGCCCCCCTTCCCCCGCCCATCGTAGTCCAGGACAAATCTGCCTGGACAAATATTTCGGCTGCTCTCAATGAGCGCCACATTGCGTTTTCACACGCAAAGTCGGCTTCCGACGGAATCCGCGTGCAAACGCCGGACATCGCCTCCTACAGGCAGCTCCAACATTACCTCAACGTAAGGAAGATCTACTTCCATACGTATACTCCAGTCGAGGAGAAGAAGCTCCGCGTGGTTGTACGCGGAATTCCGAAAGAAGTCGACACAGACTTCATACTTACCGACCTTCAGTCGAAACAACTCCCAGCTCTAGAAGTCCACCGCTTATTCAAAGCGCGTGGCAAAGCCCCTTACGATTTAGTACAGATATACCCCTGAAGGCAAAAAGATTTTTAATATAAAATCTATATGCCATATCTCCGGCCTACGCATAGAGACCCCCCATAAAAAACTCACCCCTGGCCAGTGTCATCGCTGCCAGTTGTACGGGCACTCTGCCCGTAATTGTCACGCACGCCCGCGCTGCGTGAAATGCCTGGGTGACCATGGTACCGCCGACTGTCCTCGTTGTAAGGACACGGCGACTACCCCGCCCGCGTGTGTACTCTGCGGAGAGCAGGGACACACCGCGAATTATCGCGGTTGCCCCCGTGCTCCGCGAGTAAACTCACGGGTGCAGGCACCAAAGGCCGCGCACTTCCCAGCCCCTTCGTTTCGCCAGTTTCAGGCTCAACCCACAGCCTTCCCAGAGTTGCGTCCTTACGGACACAACGCGTGGTCTCGACCACTATCCTGGGCAAGGAATGCCTACGCCCCTGTCCCGGCCTTAAGCCAAATTACAGCAGTCCCGACGGCCCCTAAGGCCCCAAATATGGCCCCTACGGCCCAATCTGTGGCCCCTAAGGCCCCCACTATGGCCCCTAAGGCCACCACTATTGCCCCTCAGGCACCGCCAGTAGTCCCAAAGGCCCCTCAGGCACTGCAGGCTACAAATGCCCCGGTCACCCTCCGTGACCCGCGCTCTAATGCCCCTAAGGCTTCGCCAACTGTCCCGTACGAGCAGGATGCCATGCTCATATACAATCTCAGCCAAATCAACCCGGCTGAAATTAGATATGTAGCAGCCCAAATCCGTGCGCATCAAAAAGACCCATGCGCAATGCTTTGTCTTTTAGATAAGCACGCCGACCTCCTCCAAAAAGTTAGAAACATTTCCTCACCATGAATAATACACCCTCTAGAACGAAACCCCGGTCCCTTACCATCGCATTTTTTAATGCCTTTGGTCTTCAAAAACAAAAGGTAGAGATATCACTCTTCCTTATGAAGCACCAAGTCGACATCTTTTTGGTACAAGAAACCTTATTAAAACCCTCCATCCTCCCTCGTAGTGCTATGATTGCCAACTATAACGTAGTTCGCAACGATAGGCCCACTAGAGGTGGCGGCACTCTAATTTATTACAAACGCTCCTTGCATTGCGTTCCCCTCGACCCTCCCACGCTCACAAACGTTGAAGCTTCTGTCTGTCGGCTAGCCATGACCGGCCATCAACCAGTCATAATAGCTTCCATTTATCAACCTGGCGACAAGACTCCCTTAAGGAGCGACTATGAGGCTCTTTTTGCTATGGGACCCTCCGTCATTCTCGGCGGAGATTTCAATAGCAAAAATACTCAGTGGAACTGTTTAACAACCTCCAGCAATGGTAGAGAGTTAGCAGATCTCGCTGAAGTCCTCAATTTTGACATCATCGCCCCCCTTTCTCCGACCCACTATCCTTTTAACGTAAACCACAGACCCGATATCTTGGACATGGCGGTTCTAAAGAATGTAGGCCTGCGCCTTCGTTCAATAGAAGTCCACCATGACCTAGATTCTGACCATCGCCCAGTTGTCCTCCAATTAGGTCCCTCTGACCAACAGATATCCATGAAAACAATACTAGACTGGCACAGGCTCGAGAGCAATCTCGGACCTAGTCCCGATTCAGTATTGAACTCAATCCCAGACAGGTTAGGATCGCCTCACGAGACTAACCAAGCGATCGATGCCCTCACTAGCCACATCACGACCGCTATTAGCGATTCGTCTAGGCAAGTTCCAGATATGCCTAGGCATAGATTGAACTTGCCGGATGACGTGAGAGAGCTGTTGAGGGCAAAGAGAGCTGCGACCAGAGCTTATGACTCCTATCCCACCGAATATAACCGAACCCTTCTACGCACTTTACGGACATCTGTAAAGGAACGTATTAAGGCTCTTCGGGAAAGTCAGTGGGATAGCCTACTTGAAACGATCTCACCATCTCACCAAGCCTATTGGAAGTTGGCGAGATCCTTCAAGTCAGATATAGTCACATCTATGCCTACTCTCTCTAGACCCGACAACTCCGTCGTATTCGACGACGAAGAGAAAGCCGAATGTCTGGCCGACAGCCTAGAGGCCCAGTGCTCTCCTAGCACGCTTCCTATAGACGCTGCCCACCTTAGTATGGTGGACAGCGAAGTCGAACGTCTCTCGGCCCTCCCTCCAACCTGCCCCCTTGCACCCACCACCGCCGATGAGGTGCAAACCATCATCAAAGGTTTCCGTCCAAACAAGGCTCCCGGTCCGGACCGGATCTCCAACAGAGTCTTACGAGTCCTCCCCGCCCAACTGATTTGCCTATTGGTTGCTATCTTCAATAGTGCCATGGCAAACTGCATCTTTCCAACCGCGTGGAAAGAAGCAGACGTCATAGGTATCCCTAAGCCCGGCAAGGACCGCTCCAAGCCCGCCAACTACAGGCCCATCAGTCTCCTCAAGACTATGGGCAAATTATACGAGCGTGTTCTCGTCTCCCGCCTAAGAGATTACATTTTCTCGAACAATCTCTTAATCAACGAACAGTTTGGCTTCAGAGCCTCCCACTCTTGTGTCGAACAGGTGCACCGCCTAACGGAGCACATTCTCGACGGCCTCAACAGATCCAAACCGATGGTAACCGGTGCACTCTTCTTCGATGTAGCGAAAGCATTTGACAAAGTCTGGCACAACGGCTTGATCTACAAGCTGTACCAACTCAAAGTGCCCGACAGTCTCGTGCTCATCCTTCGAGACTTTCTGTCAAATCGTACCTTTCGCTACCGCGTAGAGGGGTCCTATTCATCTCCCCGCCCCATCAGGGCTGGAGTCCCTCAGGGCTCCGTGCTATCCCCTCTTCTCTTTTCAATTTTCATTAACGACATTCCCAGGTCACCGCAAGTAGAGCTAGCTCTATTTGCGGACGACACAGCCCTCTATCACTCTGGCTACCATGCCGGTTACATCATTAAGGCACTACAACGTGCAGCCCAATCCCTAGGTGACTGGTTTAGGATGTGGCGAATAGAGGTAAACCCCGAGAAAAGTGCAGCAGTGTACTTTACTCGAGGTTTCTTCGCTTCAAAACATCCTAAACGATGTCTCACACCTATCACCCTATACGACCGTCCGATCCCTTGGGAGAAGACAGTCAAATACCTAGGTGTCACCTTAGACCGTAGAATGAGCTTTAAACCTCACATAAAACGCGTCCGTCAGACTGCAGCCTTTTACTTTTCAAGGCTCTACTACTATATCGGCAGGAAGAGTAAAATGTCACTTAGAAATAAGTTGACAATTTACAAAGCCTGTATTCGACCCGTGATGACATACGCTAGTCCAGTGTTCGCTCATGCCAGCCCCTCAGAACTAGAAAGACTCCAAATCCTCCAAAACAAATTCTTACGCTCTGCCTCGGACGCCCCGTGGTATGTGCGTAACGATAATTTGCATCGCGACCTTAACATTCCGTCGATTGCCAGCTTTATGAAAGAAGCGTCTCAACACTTCTTTGATAAAGCCGTCAATCATACGAATCCTCTCATAGTCAAAGCCGCCACCTACTTGTGCCAAAAAGATGTCGAAGCCCGTTTCCGCCGACCGAGGAACGTTCTCGAAGATCCCGACGACGAAATCACATCGTTCGTAAAACAATTCACCACTCACAACAGTACACACCCGACAAGCACTAGATCGAATCAGCGCACTCGCCGGCGAGTGCGAGGACCCTTGCATCATTTTGGCAGGTACAGACATGTACCTGGCCGCTTCTCACCAGTCCGCCCTTCGGACGACGGCCCAAGCCGAGGTCCGAGCCTACAGAGGCGCCCTTGAGGCCTAGTCTGCCCCCCTCGATCGGGCCCACTAGAACGGGGCTCGCGTAGATCGGTCTGTATGCACAGACCAGTCTGTGTTGCAGCGCCGAGCTACGCGATGCAACCACTAGTCGGGCTGACCTCTTGGCCGGGTGCCTTCAGCACCCGACACGGTCCGATCGCGCCGCTAGTACGGGGCCCCCGCTCGAGGTACCCGCTAGCAGGCCGCTTTTGGGCTGAGTGCCTTCCGCACTCGCCTAAAACCCGCCCGGTGAAGCTGTAACGGCCTTCTGCCACAGCATAGGTCCTTTCAAAAAAAAAAAAAAAAACGCTGATTTTTTTTTTGCGGTTGTGTTAAAATAAGTGTTTCTTTTTAAAAAAATATACATTTTCTTTTTGGATTTGTTTAAAAGATTAATGAAAGAAAGAAAGAAAAAGGACAACACGGATTGAGAAAGGAATGCTTAGATGGTTTGGGCATGTAGAGAGGATGAGAGAGAGAAGAATGACTATAGACAGATCTATAAGACGAGTGTGAAAGGGAACGTTGGAAGAGGAAGGCCTAGACGAACTTACCACGATCAAATCGGGGATGTTCTGAAGAAAGGTCAGGCCAAGAGTACTCTAAACCGACGAGCATGCATGAAGAGATTGATGAATGTGGAAGAAGCGAAAGTTGTATGCCAGGATCGTAGTAAGTGGAAGGCCTTGGTCTCTGCCTACCCCGTTGGGAAGGAGGCGTGATAATATGTATGTATGTATGTAAGAAAGAAAAAGTCCTCAGTTAACACATTAACATTTAATAGTAAACAAAGGTAAGAAAAAAACAATCAGCAATCACGTCTCTGTTTTGTGAATAAAGTAACGGAGTCTCAATTGTATTGCAACCTTTATCTTCTTACCAGACAATAAATATCTAGCTGAGACCCCACCGAACATGTATTGTGCTAAATGGCAACAATGAATGTCTCATTAGTGCGTTGCGCCCACGCATCTCGCGTCTCATTACCGCGGACATGTCGCAATTACTGTTATTGCCAACGTAGTTATTTTCTAGCATTGTCAACACAAAAGATAAGCTTGAATTCGAAAAGGTAATGAAGGTGGTTAAGGAGTGTTGAGAATATAACATGAGCATGCATGAGCTTAAGTAAGTAGTTTTTATTAGTGCCAAATATTTCAAATGAATTCAGATTTAAGTGGCCATCATCTTAGTGGGATTTGACAAGTTTACGGACTGAACTCATTGATATTAGCATTCAGTATTATCAAAAATTGGATTTAACTGAAAGGAATGCAGTCCATAGGTATTTGCGTACATTTTTTGATGCAAATTTAATAATATAGAACGCAATATTATAGAAACGCTTGACATGATACGCGATTTTGTTACTATAGTAATTCGCCTAGTATCTTGTGCCACTATAGTGGTATTTCTGGGGCCTATTTGAAGAAATTTTACTGGTTTTAACTTATTTTACACTGCTATTATAGCCAATGGCACAGGCAATCACTTTTTGCATAATTTATAGTAATTAATAATATGATCTGGGTTGACAAAGCCTCGGCTCGCTGACCCAGTAATTAATATAATAAATAAAATAAAATATTTAAGACATGCCTCACTGGGCCACACAGAGCCATCTAGTCCCAAATTAAGCTACTATTAAGTACCCTGTCGTATGGGGTACTAGACATCCGATAAACTTACTTATATACTTTTTTTTGTAAATATATACTTATAATACAAAGAAAACACCCAGACCAGTACAAACAGGCATGTTCATGCATTAAAATATTTGTACTGTGCGGGGATCGAACCCGCGACTAGCGGTGAGGCGTATTTATCGCAACAGATAAATTTAACAGATATTTAAATACCGAATATAACAACTGTTCTTCCTAAGATAAATATCTGTTATAGGAAATAACAGCTAAATCTTAACAGTTGCCGTAAGAACAGTAGAAGAACAGATGCATAAAATATTGCTTGGCTGTTGCTGTTATCTGCGCGATAACTGTTATTGTATCATCCCCTCTTATTCATTTCGCTTATACACAAAAGAGTGCCTCTCTTGCCTTGCCTAGTATTGACTAAACAACAAATTTAAATCAACCTCACATTCGCAAATATCATAGGCAAAATGTGTCTTCTTAATTTGGCTTTATGAGCAGTTTAATAGCTCGTATCTCTTATATTCGATCGCGTTCGAAAGAGAAGCTCCTAGTATTTATTACATGAAAAAATGAAGTGGTTACTAGATTACTCAGTTTTAGGTATCAGAAACAGTCTCCTACATTTGGTCTTGTGTTTGATTGATATTTTGACGTAATATTCGGATACATTCACAAAATAAAAACACAAAATGTTTAGGCACCTAAATATTTTTACAAAAAAACTACCTCCTAAATATCGTAGTATTAGCAAATTGACAGTCCTAAGCCTGTTCTAAGCATGAAGGAAAGTTTTTGATTGAATTGGATGGGTATTAAAAAGATTGTTTGAGATTTTAGCGGCTACAGGAAGTATCAAAATAAGAAATAACAGGCTGTTATTTAATAACAGATATTTGGAACTGTTATTTTTACTTAACAAGAACAGTAGTAACAGATATCGACTTTTACCTATTATAGCTCATCTCTACCCGCGACCCATGGCTCAGAAGCAGCGTTTACTACCGCTGATCTAAATGGTGGTCATATATGTATATATACGTAATGGTCTGGTTAATGTACAATGGTTTATGTATTATCAGCAATTAATCCAACAAGGGTCACACTAAATGTCTCCCATCTGTTATAATTACGTCCAGCTGTTGACGCAAAGGACCTGTTAACATGACAATGTATGCAAAACACATTGCCCACCTATTTCGAGATGTCGGATAACATCTGTCAAAGTGTCAATTTACGTCAATTACAAATGTCATAATGGGGAAGCATGTCATGTCGTTAGTTTGATGTATGAAGGAATATAATGAAAGTTTCAGAACTATTATTTGGCAATTACTTTAATACTGGGAGGGGAATCATATATTCTTCAGCACACACTGTTTGTACTTGCTTTATGAATCATCAGAAAAACGAAGCCCACGTTATAGAACCATTATGTATGACATCTTGGCAGAGTCGTTTATTTGATCAGTAAAAAAAGTGTAGATGAAACATTAAATGTTGATTCAGACTATTAGATTTAAAACTTGCTGTGACGCGCACAAAAGTATTATTTTGCTGCGACGCGGTGCCGGGCGAAAGAACCTTACACAGTACGTCCGTGCGCGACACAGCGTGTATCAAAATGAATAGCTGAATTAATATTTTATATTTTTCTTAGATTTTAGATATTGATAAAAAATAAAAATAACACTGCCAAGAATAATATAACTGTAACATAACATGGGCTTCGTATTTCAGGGTGTTAAAAATGCACGGTGTACACTCGTATTTGCAAGCTTAATAAATACATAGGTATAGTGAACGCATCGCCGGCCACCCGCCCCCTGGCGCGGGACGAGGACCAGCGATATATACAACGGCGCGGGCGCTGGCCGCCGATCCCGCCCGGTGAAGCTGTAACGGCCTTCTGCCACAGCATAGGTCATTTAAAAAAAAAAAAAAAAAAAAAAAAGAAAAAAAAAAAAAAAAAAAAAAAAGGCCGCCGACACTTCTCATAAGCCACAGTCGCGTTCGCACATATTGTCGGGCTCATTGATGTAATTCTATCTAATTCCAGCTAAATACAGTCTGCCTTTCATTTATTCTTTCCTGTAGGATCCTGACTACATAGTTTAGGCCTTCAGGGCACTATATGATCCGGCTCGAAGGACCTAGAAGTATATATCGCTGGTCCTCGTCCCGCGCCAGGGGGCGGGTGGCCGGCGATGCGTTCACTAGGTATTTACTAAGAACGGGTGTCAATCCTTTTATCTCTTTCTTTGATTTACTCATTAAATTTGAACACTCGGTTATTTTGCATGCAAAGAAAAAATTATTACCAAGGTAAAATTCAGTATTTAAACTTAAAAAATATGTTCCAGGCGGGACTGATATTATTATAAGTGCCATTAAATTGCTTAAAAATATCATACAGGGTGAAATTTTAACCACTTTCCAAAATTTTTATAGGCGTTCGGTATCGTATTTAGAGCCCATTTATGAAGTAAAAAATGTAAATCATGCTTTCACCCGAAAATATTTTTCGCAATATAGCTTTCTATTTTTACGGCCCTAGGCCTGATAAGGTATAAGGGGAAAATCAAAAATATATGAATAGTATCGTAATGAATGAATGAGATGTGAATAGCGTTAAAAAAGTGTTGCTGCGGCCGCCTGGCCGTATCCAAAGTTTTAGATTTTTTGCGGACATTTTCTAAGTGCTTTATCTTGACATTTTTGTACTGGGCTATACCAAATGAAAAAATACGTCATTTGTTTTTTGTCTCGTAGATTGATATATTAAAATTTGGAAGGTGGTTAAAATTTCATGTATAAAGTAAAATCATTCATTTTGACTTTATGTATTATCATAGAAACTTTTGTTGATGTATGACCCTACTAGGTCACATCACATCGTAAAGATAAATGTTGTCTAACAGGCCCGTGCGAGTTGGCTTCGGCCCCTCGTACGCCTTCCAAAGGTTCGGGACTCCATAGTCCCGTGATTGGGAAAAGACCAACACAATAATAAAACATATTTATGGAAAGTGGTTTTTTTAGTACCTAAGTAATAAAGTCCACATACCTTTGGCATTCTTGAGTTGGTACAGTATATTATCCTATAGTATCTATATCCATAAAAAATATCGCCTAGGAGGTTTTTGAAAGCCGATCATTACAATTCACATGTGGTGGTAACGAACTAGGGAGGGACGTGCCTCTTCCCTCGGGACCCCTTTGTGCAATCACTGCGGTTTCTTCCTCATAACCGTTATATTTGGGGTTCGATATATGTGTTTTTTCTATAGATTCATTTTACTTTATGATACTGAGCGAGAGTCTTGTTTTGTAAGACAAAAAAAAATATTGACGTTAAAAATTTTAGATCATTTTTATCTGCAAATTTTGAGTCGATGATTCCTGGTTTAACTTCGACTCAAAAAGATGATGGCCGGTGACGATGGTGATGGCAATGGTGGTGATTTATTACCTCTGTCAATTTTTCAGCTACAACTATCAACAGAAGCAATTGTAAAATCAAATCAATCTTCCTTATCACCCTCTTTATTTGAAGACTTCCATGGCGGTGTGGCGTTCGCACCGATTTTCAAGGATCAAGGAGAATTTGGTCACTCCGAGGACCCGGGTTTCGAATACACTCAGTAAACCCGATAGTGTAGTTTGTCGAGCTGACTGTACGAGTGACAAAATTATTAAAGAAATGCGGGTAAAAGAAAACATTTCTTCTCAACCGCCCAGACGACGCCGAGCGCCTCCAGCAGTCTGCCCGCGACCATGATTCGTGCAACCGGATCGAAACGTCGGTAAGGTAAATTACTATTTTTTTTATTTAGTACGTTTAAAATCCTAAACTGCCTAGATGTAATACATAATGGTTGCATAGCGTGGGCTTCGTTTGTCAGGTGATCAAAAATGTACCGTGTAGGTATAATACAGAGAATCGTAATTCAAATCAATCAGATAAACTACAGTTGATATAAACTTGTAGTAATGGGTTCATGTGGTATGCCTTTGTTGCGATCCTCTCACTAATTGCATTCTCAGCCGCAATACCTCAGCTGATTACATTGTTTTGGTATGCGGTACGAAAACTAAGTTGATTGGTTATTAGAAATTATCATTCACCAATCAGGCGAGAGGTTTAATCAGGGTTAAGTTAATGCCTTTGTTTGTGTCATGTCATCTATTGATTGTAACGTGTGAAGGCTTAAAAGGTAAAAATATGTTGGCAAAAAAGCTTTCAACGAAAGGAAACAAGTAGATTTTAAGTAAAAATAAGAATACAAAAGGCAAAGACAAAACTACAGAATAATACATTAGAACCAAAGACACAAAAATATGATCAAACATCGTTTAAGTCACTCTATGATCATGATAGTTTATGTTTGTTTGGTAAACCAAAAAATTAGTTTAATTCTTTTTTGACAACGTATCTTTTTTACAATTTACTTTTAACAAATGAAAAGCGAAGTGAATTTTGTTCGAAGTTATGTGTTTGTGGCGATCATCGCTGAATTGGCGATTTTGGCAAAAGTTTGGTAAATGGTGGAGTAGACGCTGCTGCTCATCTTTTTATTCAGTAGGACTAGGTACCTACTTCTTGATTTGATTTGATCTAGGACATTTTTTATATGATAAAATAAATTATTAACTGACTAAAATTGTTATAAATATTAATCTGCATGCAGGCTGAATACATAGGAATAAGTAATAGCTTTAAGATCTGCATTGTAAAACTTGCATGTAACCTGTATTTTAGCAAATAAATGATTGAATTTGAATTTGAATTTCTCTAGTCACCTCTTACGACACCCACACGAAAAGTTTTTTTGTTTTCTTCAATTTATGAACTTGTTTAAGGTAAACGCACTTGTTTACTACCTATGCTTAAGTAATTAAGTCTTGAGATTGGTTCCGGATTTGTTTTTCGAATATATTACTCGTACTACAAATCCTAAAAGGATATTGTGTTCATCACCAAAGAGATTCAACGTCGTTAACTCGGTACGCTCTTCTATAGATGTAATTTACCTTAAATTAGGTCAACATTTAAGCAGAAATACATCACGTGCGTCCGCTTAACCCGTCGGTGGGCCGTAAGTCGACCCGGACATCAATTACCCGGATGAGCCGAGTGAATCAAGACGGGATATGAATACCCGGGCATTCGTCTTCTAGACGCGTATAATAGTGATTATGCACTTTACCCTATTTGTGCTTTATTAAACTTTATTGCACGGTAAATGGGAATGGGAGGCAAATTTTTGGGTTTCTTGGTTTATCACGGAAAAAAAAAGAATGAAATGTAACTAATCTTGATATATGAACTGGGACAATGTAACATAATACAATTACCAGGTATTGTTACTATTCTAAAAACTTCTAGTACTTACTTATTTACTAACTAAAGCTAATTAAAAATGTGCCTTATTACTATTATACTCATAATAAAATCAATCAAGTGTCCGTATTTTGTAAATTTTGCATTTACATTGTAGCCCTGCCCTTGAATCAGTGTAGACTGGTAGAGAACGCTATAAGCCTAAAGTTAGAATTTCTTCCTTTTTTAAATGAGCACAGTTAAAAACATTACTATTTATAAAATCGCTATTTAACAGTTATGGGTAGCTTGATGTGCTGGTACATTAATCGCGTCCATCTCAGGATCCTGTAGGCTGTATCTGCATGAGCACTGAGCCCGGACGGGTGAGCGGAGTGAATCAGCCCGCAGCGCCGCCGTCAATGACGGGATGTGTGTGCTGCCATTTATCGCCTGGTCGCATAGAATGATGAATATACTTAGGATTTTATTCAATTATTCATATTTTTAAATTAAGTAATTAATTCATATAGTAACTATTAGTTACTACAGTCTAACAGAGATCGGCTTACCCTCCGTTTTCAGTTTAATAGCTACTTTATGACCTTCACGAGGCTTGTGACTTATAATAAAATTGTGAAACTTGCTTCGTGCAATTAATAATTATTATTCAAGAAGGTAAATTTAAATCTTTAATTGTTAGCAAACTTAGTTTTAAGGTAAATTTTGTATTTCTCTTACAAGCGAATGTAATTCTTTTAGAGAAATAAATGTCTTAAACCATAAACCATAAACAAATTGTAAAATGATTCGTAATGTGTATATCAGTTTCAGTAATATATTAATAGTCATATTTTTAACTAGGGCGTCGCTAAACTATGTTACAAGTTTGTGTGATGCGGAGGACGGAAAAGGTAATATAATATTGTATACCTGCATACTTTAGGGGGTTAATTTTTGCAGGGCTTTGATTGATTGATTGGTCCTTTATTCGTATAATATCAGATTCTCAAAATATCAGATTCTTAAAATATAAGATTATCAAAATAGCAGATTCATGTAACAATCACAACAACAAATAAACCAAAGTACAATCATGAGAAATATTTATTTCTAATAAATTAGTAATTATTTAATTAATCAATAATAAAAAAATAATTTTTAAAAAAATGTATACTATCTGGTACCAAATTGATATATGATAATTAGGACATGCTTATTGTAATAACATCCTCAATTAACTTATAGCTTTGTAACTTTGTATTTGGATACGTTTTTGCTTTCCCGTGGTGCTATCCTATTTATTTTAACTAGCGTTTCTATTGCTGCATTAAGCTACATGACGTTTAATGAATATATTAGCGTGTCACGTGATCACGTCCGCGAGTGCGAATTGAATGCGCGCACAGAATTAAAGCGATTAGACCGTGCGTTACCGTCGCCCCGCGAGATGGCGTGCGACGTGACGTGAATCGCTAACGCATGGGATGGTTAAGCCCTCATCTAGTTACTAACCCTACCTGAAACTTAGTCCTCATGTGATTTGGGTACAACACGCTCTTGTTTATACAATTGAAGTAATACTAATTATACTTTATTTTATATTTTAGCAACTTAATTGCACTTATAATATCAGTATATAAACTTGAAAAATTTTGTCTCAGGCGGGACTCGAACCCGCATCTCCTCGCATGCCGGGCGGGCGCCATACCATTAGGCCACCGAGACACTGCGACGCGGCGCGAATTTTTCAAGCATATTCTTACGCTGTGAGCCAGCGTTGTTTCATCAAATGTTAGGAGTTTGCACCTTAACACCCGAAAGAAACATCTTTGCAGATGTTTGACAGTCAGTTAAGATGAAACAGCTATTTATATACTTTATTTGATATTTTAGCAACTTAATTGCACTTATAATATCAGTATATAAACTTGAAAAATTTTGTCTCAGGCGGGACTCGAACCCGCATCTCCTCGCATGCCGGGCGGGCGCCATACCATTAGGCCACCGAGACACTGCGACACGGCGCGAATTTTTCAAGCATATTCTTACGCTCCCGGCATGCGAGGAGATGCGGGTTCGAGTCCCGCCTGAGACAAAATTTTTCAAGTTTATATACTGATAATACTAAATACATAATCAGCGACATGACGGTCAGGCTGGCCCACCGACTGCATGTCGCTCAGCTCTATGCTTGGTAGGTATTTCGCTGCAGGATAAAATCCGTAACGAGATTATCCGGCAGAGGACTAAAGCTATGGACATTATCCAAAAGTGTAGCAAGCTGAAGTGGCAGTGGGCTGGCCATATTTGTCGCAGAACCGATGAGCGTTGGAGTAGGGTTCTCGAATGGAGACCACGTCTCGGCAAACGTAGTGTAGGATGCCCCCCTGCCAGATGGACCGATGACCTGAAGATAGTCACTGGTAGTTGCTGGATGAGGAAAGCGGGGTTCGTGCACTGTGGCGTGCCCTTGGGGAGGCCTACGTCCAGCAGTGGACTGCAATAGGCTGATTGATTGATTAATTGAATCAGCATCAAAAGTGTCCCAACTAAATGTGAAACTAAATGTTCGTACGCCACTTCGTCGTATAGTTCACGCGGACAGAGCCGCAGATGAAAAGCTAGTTAGACAAATAATGCATAGTTTTCAATCTACTTCCAAAATTCTAGGATTTTTCGAGCAACTAGACTATTCCCTAACACTCTTGTAACAGCAATTGCAGCCATTGAATGGCGAAATTAAGCAAATACCCAGAACGACAACAAAAGTGATTCGTGCCAAGTCAAATATTCAGCAAATCACATTCAGCCAGCTCCAGGGTCCCACGGGAGAGGGCGATCGTTCAATGCAGCGACAGAATAGTTTACGAGTATTTTATACTGTAGGAACTATATTTGCAGTTGTTACTCGTACAATAGGAAGAGTCAATGAACCTGCGTCTGACGGGACTTGGGTGAATTCACAAAACTTTTGTTTTGGTGGATGATTATTAATTCTGTGCTTATTATTGTATGTTTTATAGTCGGTTTAGGTTTATAGAAACTTGAGAAAGAATTTGACAAGTGTCGATTGAATTAGAATGAAAACTCGTTTTGTTTAATGGGGCAGATTTAGAAGTTTAACATTGAATATTACGTGCCACCACTGTCACAGTCATAAAACATAGAAAAAGGTTAGTAAAGCGACGTAGGCACAGAGGATATGAGCAAATGTAAGTAAGTGAGCGCTGTGATTGGTTACTTTTGACGTCGTCAAAAGGATTCGCTTGCGTTTCTTGAACTTGTTTATGTGCAATCGGCGACACCGGTTCTCATACAAATGGTGCATGACAGCTTTTTTAACCTTTTTCCATGTTCTGTGGTCACACTATCATGTATGTCATGTCGCACACTGAAAGCAACCGTTCACTGGCTACTTTAAACTACAAAAGTGCCAGCCACACTGGCGGATTACAAGCGTTTTCAGAGCGTAGCTGCCGCGCAGCGAACGCAACGTATCCGCCTTGAGTAAGCGGCGAACGATACACTCAGTAACAGGATGGATTCCGACGAGAAAATACTGCTGTTAGCTTTAATAATTCGACGACGCAAGAAACGTAAACCAATACTTCGAAGATATTGGGAGGATCCAATTACAACCAATCGACTGAATGAAAGCGACTACTTTGTGTTGTTGTGCAAAAGAGTAAAACTAATACTAAAATAAAACTTCTAATAAAAAATAAAACTAAAGTAGTATAAAACTAGTAGCTAGTAGTAACAAAACTACTAATAAAAAATAAAACTAAAGTAGCGCGGGTATGCGAGTGTACAAAATGGCGGCCACGCTTGTCTCCGCGGCGAAATCGTTGCGCGTCCGCAACGTATTCGCTGCGCAGACGCGGCGTGTTCGCTGCGTGGCCGCTCCGCTTTGAAAACGCTTGTAATCCGCCAGGGCACCCTAAAAACGTATAATTTTTTTGATCCCTGAATTTAGTTTTGAAGATGTTACCAAGTAGACGACATTTTAACGCCGCTTAAACGAGAAAACATTACGAGTATCTTGCCTTCCATCAACATCTATAATTAAATAAGTATAATGTGAAATATTTTGTGAGTGTTCCTTAATCGAATTTGAAGGTCAAAAATAGGTTGTTATTATTCTTTACTTTTTGAGCATTTTCTTAGCGAAGGAGTTCTTTTAATTTTTAGCTATAGATAGCCCAAGTATCAGTTGACTGCAAGCAATTATGTTTGCAGTCAACTAAAGTGTAGGCCTTTCCGACCTTTAAGTCGTTCTCTCATACTTATTTTAATTCCTAATTACTGTTTCACATTAGGTTCGTATATCATGTTAGGTATGTAATGTCGCAGTGTATATTGTCTAGTGTTTTGAAGTTCGTCAGTATGCATTACATTGCTGCTATTTTCTCTAAAAGGCTTCTTTCTTATTTATCTTGATTGGATCTCGCACGTCTGGAGTGAGAGGTCCGAATCAAATCGGATCATATTGTTAGTTTAGAACGAAACGAACACACATAATTCTAAATCGTGTATTTAGTTTAGACGCTGGTAACTATTGAGAGGAACATAGCCTATATTGTGTCCTACTAGCAAAGATTTCAGCTCACGTGATGTAACGTGTTTACGCGAACAGAGTCGCAGGCAAAAAGCTAGTGTTATTATATGAACGTTTGTATACATACATACATACATACATACATATTATCACGCCTCCTTCCCAACGGGGTAGGCAGAGACCAAGGCCTTCCACTTACTACGATCCTGGCATACATCTTTCGCTTCTTCCACATTCATCAATCTTTTCATGCATGCTCGTCGGTTTAGAGTACTCTTGACCTGACCTTTCTTCAGAACATCCCCGTATACTTTATATGATAATTAAATTATTTTAATTGCAATTATAACATCAGTATTTAAACTTGAAAGTTATGTCTCAGGCGGGACTCGAACCCGCATTTCCTCACATAGATTTAGTGACTTAATTACCGAAAACAACGAAATTTCAAAAACGTGCACCGCTGTTGACTGCTTCCTGCAAGCGACTAGACACGGAAAGAGTGAGCTTACTCTTTCCAACGATGGATGACACATTTTCGTGTGCCTTATGTATGGTAAGGGCTCATCTAACGATTTAAATCTCTGCTCAGGGGCCTTATTTAGCTATTTCAATCGCAGTTCGATCGTAATTGAATTGGACGATTTTGACATTTAGCCCATACTAGAAGTGTCAAAAACCTGCCGTTCAATTACGATTGTGATACGATTCTGTTACGCGAATTAGGGGCCTGAAGTATTTGATTTTGACGTCTTATATGTTAACAAATATGGCAAGGTTAGATAAATGTATGAAGAAAAATAGTTCCTTAGTATTTATTGTAGCGTTAACTTGCAAATTTTAATAGTTGTTATCCTATTCCCGGCGAATAAAAATTAAAAAAACACAAAAATCATAAAAATCGTTCCGGCCTTTCCCGAGTTACTAACACGATGTAAATAACACGATCTATTTTTATATACCTATACAGATTTACTCCAGCAATTTAATCCTTAAAAACAAAGAGTGACGTATTTTAATATTCTTCTTTTTAAATTGAAACATTCTTTTAATTCTAAACATCAGAACCAGTCAACTGTTAAGGGCAAAGAACGAAATACATTTAGCGTCACAACTGTAAAGTGGAACAAACAAATCGACGAAGTTCGACGGCGTTTGATGTCGCCGCAAATAAAAAATGTCCATCCGAGTCGTCGGAAGTAATCAGGAATTAATAAAAACGCCCGAGACAAAGGACTGTCGTAAAGGTTCGCAGTAAAATAAGGCTTGAAAGTGACAAATAGATCATGTTCCGTATGTACAGAATAGTAACGACCTTTATCTACGCACTGCATGCAAAGGCCTCTTTCATTGAATTTTTTATTACCACAACAATGATGGGTACAGGCATAACCACCACGCTTGCGGGTTGATGATCAGAAAACTGTGCAATGTTCGCAAATTCGAAACTCCTGTCGCCAGACATAATGAGACCCAGACCCTAGTATGAGACTAGGTCTATCTATCTATCATCATCATCATCAGCCTATTGCAGTCCACTGCTGGACATAGGCCTCTCCAAATGCACGCCACTTAGGTCGATCCTCGGCTTCTCGCATCCAGCTCCTGCCATGGGTCTATCTATATACCTAGTGTCATACCGGGTCTACACAGTTTCATAAAATGGCGACACTTTGAAAGGTCAGCGATTGATCTGCCATAATGGAAATACAGCCTAACGTAAATGACGTAAAGATCAAATGTTTCAGTGATCGCTGAAAGTTTTCAGTCGCTGATTATGTTTTTAGTTCTGTTTTTTTGTATCTGTAGTAGACTTACAGATTCATATTGGACCTGATGTTATCTGAGTAACCGAAACTTTTATGGATACGCTTAGTTCTAGTGACGATCTATGTCGTATCAAACTGAACCCTAAACGCCGAAACGAAGATCTCTAAAACTGCGTGACTAACCGTTAGGTTCTCTACAAGTTCGCGTTTTTATGACACCGTAAAGGCGGTTCATTAGAGTTTTTATTCCCTCGCAGTAAACCCGCACGTACTTCATACTTCGCCTCGTAAACTGGGATTGCTAGAATTTATTCACGAAGTCCGGGTAGTGGCGAGAATTACCTTTTGGTAGTTTTTATCCGCTTTATTTATTTATAAAAAATGTGGTTTATTTGCTTAATCATCATAGAAGCGACTCAACATTACAACATCTAGAACCAAGAAAAGTGATTCGAGGGGTGTCTGCAGATTTAACCCGACACCTTAGAGCTGAAGACTGCTACTATGCGTTCATCAAATACAAAGATCACCATTTATTATCATCAGCCCGAAAGGGCAACACTTAAAATGATGTTTTGATACAACTGCCACGGAGTGCCACGCTTGGCAGGCGGGTTAACACAGACTGGCTGGCGGTAGAGGCAAGATAATGCTGGTATGCTTCTAGGGGTACTCAGCTTGGTTGCCTTATACGACACCCATACGACAAGATGAGGTGATGCATTATCAATAGCAGCAGCCTATGTCCATAATTTCCTCATCATTATCGACAGCTATTATTTATCCACAGGCCTATCCTTTTGACGACCTCCGAGGCAGAGTGGCGTACACACCGGTTTCAAGGTGTCGCCTGCTCTGAGAAGGAGGAGATTTCTGGACGGGTCAATGTAGGAAGAAGTGTTTTTCTACATATTCGCTTATGATTGCTTACCACATAAAGTGCTTTAATAGTTTTTTACTTTGAACAGAACGATGTATGTGATGTTGTTCACATTTATTGATTATAGCTGTTGCCCGCGACTTCGTCCGCGTCAATTTCTGTTATTATGAACGCGATTAATTTTTGCAACATGTTTCACTGATGCTTCGCTCCTATTGATCGCAGCGTGATGTTATATAGCCTAAAGCCTTCCTCAATAAATGGACTATCCAACACAAAAATAATTTTTCAAATCGAACCAGTACTTCCGGAGATTAGCGCGTTCAAACAAAGAAACAAACAAACAAACTCTTCAGCTTTATAATATTAGTATAGACTAGATGACCCGGTGTACTTTGTTTTGCCTATCCTAACATTAAAACTGACCCTTCGCTAAAATGTCTGAAAAATTTGATGTAGAACATTTTATATGGGAATATGAAATTAACGTTTTAACTATCTTCCTTGCAATTTTTACATTTTTCAAACCTTCCCTGGACTACTACAAATATTTCAAGACCGAAATTAGCGAAATCGGTCCAGCCGCTCTCGAGTTTTAGCGACACTAACGAACAGCAATATAATGAAATTAGGTTTATTTATAAGGAGTATTTTGCCATAACCGCCACAACCGATAGATAGGTTGCCAATCTCAGTTTGGCCAATGACAGAAAGAAGACGCTTCTGCCCGTCTTCTCCTCGCATTACTTAATTACTTCTTTAGTCGCCTGTTACGACACCCATCGGAAGAGAAGGGGTGGCGCTATTATTTCAATGTGCCGGCACTACAAGACACCATTTCCTGAATTGGCAAACATCATCATCATCATATCACAGTCCACTGCTGGACATAGGTCTCTCCAATTGCACGCCACTTAGGTCGCTCGGCTTCTCGCATCTAGCTCCTGCCAGCCATCTTGCGAAAATCATCACTCCACCTGGCCTAGCCAGCCAAAAGAGTTGGCAAACAGTAGGAAAAATTAAATACTTCGGGACACTTTTCTGGCCGTATTCCTCTGCTTGTAAAAATTATACTGCTAAAGTTGAAAATAAATAAAGTTTTTTTTTACGCAGCCATTAGGGAACCTATCTTTACGTGAATCTCCCGACATGCGACAATGCTACATTTGCTCTACTAAGAACATCAAAAGTATACAAATCCATAACAAAAGGCTACCTTTGTGCATTCACTCGCTTTTATCAAGTAAAGTATCTTAGTTTCTTGCGACAACCGGATTTTATGAAAATACCAGCCACTAAAATTTCCGCAAGTTTCGCTGAAATTCAGGCTCCCATAAATTTCCCTTTTTATCAAGAAAATGTAGCTTTTCCTTCGTGTAACTTTCGTGATGGTTCAACAGACAGCCGGTGGACGAGAGATATTCTACAAATGCGATGGAAACAGGGCTCGGATTGATGCATCAATAGATATTTCCGATTTGGCAACTTTGCAAAACACAGTGCTGACCTTCAAGAAATAGTTTAATTACTGGCACTTACCATTTTGTTATTATGTCTAGTAGTTTCATTATAATCATTCTCCCACCCTATTTGAATGAACACAGATTAAAAATGAAATTTTTAACAATCACAACCAGCTAACTGTTGTGCCTGGCGTTGTTGGGCTATTTCCAATGTTTGCGCTTCTACTGACTTCCGGCTTTTCTTTCATATTAAGACGCTGACTGCAGCCGATGACCTTGAGCAATGAACACGCCCACAAATTTATTCGTCTTTGAATTTCTTTGGAACGCGCCACAGCTATCACTGTCGATTCTCGTAGGAGTGACAGAGAAAAAGCGCATGGAATAGAAGGGCCTAAGTGCCAAACAACAAAATTCGTTGTGCAATTTAAAATTGACATTTTATTAAAAATCCAAATCACCTATTTGCTTAAGCAACATGTAGTATACAATATAGCGAAATTTTATTATCATTGTTATACGGACTGCTGAGAAAAATGGTAATTTATGTATTTTCAGAAGCTACTTTGAGATTTTTTTCTATCGAGAAAAGTTTTTAGAATCGTGTTTTAGAAACAGCCATCTGGTCGAAAATAATTATGATCAATTACAACTACATAGAATTTGGCAACAATACGAGCCATAGGCTTAAAGCAAAACAATCTTCATTGAGCTCAATTTGGCTCATGTCAGCGTCTTAAAAGCTTCACATATCTCTATGAACCCATTGGTCTAGTGGTTTAAGTACCGGGCCAAGATCTCGGGGTCCTGGGTTCGATTTCTCGATCTCCGGTTCGGGCAACAAGAGTTTAGAAAATTTTGAACATTGCTCACGTTTGTGATTAGTAACAAATCCGCATTTGTGTGGTAATTATGCCTCTATCCATCATCGCTGTGATGACTCGAATTCAATGTTGAAGGTCTTTGCCCTGCAGTGGGATGGTTATCTAGGCTTAGGTTAGGCTGTTACATCATATCATTATGTTGTCATTCCACTTGGCTCCCTTGCAATATAATTTATAATACAAGATAACGTCTACAGATAACATGTTAAATGAATTCGACAAATATATGGCAAAAGAAAAAATAATTCACGAGTGTTGTCAGAATTGGATCCATACCATGCCAAACCGATTCAAGTAGTGACAGCGTTTTATATTGGCACCTTGTCAGAATTTCACTGTATTTTGACGCGCGTCGCCTCGTGTCACACGTGTGTTTTATTGTCGCAGTGTCGCGCGCAACGAAACGCCGACACATTTGTCGATCCTTTACGTCGACGATTTACTTCTGTCGCGCAGGTTTCTTGTATTTGTTTTATTGGGTGCCACGTGTGACGGCAAGGGACATTTACAAATAAGTATGATATGGCACCGAAAACATTTTTTGTTTTTTATGTCGCCTCCATCCAAGGCTCAATATATATTAAGTCTAGTCATCACTAAATTCATGATTGTCTTTGCTAAGAACTACCTAGTTTTATATCATGACCATCAGCTCTAAAGATGCGTGACGTACGTCACAATGTCCTCGTCTATGAGTTCTGATTTCACAAAGGGTAACACTTAGTTCCAATCGAATTTGAAGTTTGTATTAAACATAAGATAGAAATGGTTTACAGACTACAGTAAAAATTAAAAAATGAAAATGAGCCCCAGCGTTGCCACTGGTTATGGTGCTCAAAACGCTGGCAGCAGGTACTTTCTGGTGGGGTTTAAGCAATTAAATGTATTTATTTGTTATTCTATACAAGCTGACCCGCAAACGTTGATTTGTCGTATGATAAGTATTATACTTTCAATATGTAATGTGCTACAATAGCGCCTTTAATACTAGCAAAAGGGTATTCAATCATTTGTCCTCGGACATAAAAGCTTTAGAGTTACCAAATTTTAAATTAAAGTTGAAAAATTGGTTACTTGGCAATGTATTCTACAGTCTAGGTGAATATTATGCATGTAAAACCTAAGCAATATTGTAAGCGTTAGCTACTTATTATTATTTTTGTGAAACTTCATAACTAATGTTACTTAAATATTGCATGCCCGTTATGGGTACACTGTTGTTACCTCTAACCTGTATTTTCAACTGCACATTGTACACAGTTTAAGCAATAAATTATATTCTGTCCTATTATATTTTATACTTATTCTCCTATTTCGGACGAAGCAAGACCAAAAGAACAAAAACATTAAAATTTGTACAGTCGTTTTTGAGTTACAAACGGTGAGACTAACAATTTGTTTTAAAGATAATTATAGTAAGGATATATTATATTAAAGAGTTTTGCTTTCTTGATTGTTGTCACTAGTGTCTTCAATTTTTTCCTTAACATTTACTCGGCTCTACTTATATTTAAAGATGAAGTTCAGTAACAAAGTTCTATAATACCATGCCTTCCCAGCGAAAAGATCTCTCATCTTTTACATTACAGCTACAAATTCTCAGCTTTCGATAGCTACAATAGCGTCTGATTTATACGACGCGGCGTCTCTAGATTTTTGCGCGTAAAGCGATTTCTATCAGTGACTTCGGTTTCCGGTGTTCGAGCTCTAATGATGCTCCTTGTGTTGTTTGGTTTGTTGGGACGCTGGCTGTCTTGTTAATGTTATTAGCTAGGATCAAATCTTATCAGCCACAGTATACAGTGAATAAGGAAAGTTTAATAATAATGTTCTTGTAGCATAATTTAAGTCAGGTTTTGAGCGATATGAAGCTCCTTAGATTTAATTATTCATTGCACCTATTATTAAATGAGTGCAGATACGAGTAACATACAGGATGAAATTTTAACCACCTTCCAAATTTTAGTATATCAATCTACGAGACAAAAAACAAATGTGGTATTTTTTTCTTTTGGTATATCCTAATACAAAAATGTCAAGATAAAGCACTTAGAAAATGTCCGCAAAAAATCTAAAATTTTTGATACGGCCGCCTAGCAACACTTTTTTTTACGAGATTCGCATCTCATTCATTCATTACGATACTATTCATAAGTTTTTGATTTTCCCTTTATACGTTATCAGGCCTAGGACCGTAAAAATTTAAAACTATATTGCGAAAAATATTTTCGGGTGAAAGCTTGATTTACATTTTTTACGTCATAAATGGGCTCTAAATGTGTCTACGATGACATATGGAGCCAAATAAAACCCTCGAATAATTGTTGATTGCTTATTATTCTCAAAAAATATATTACAAAGAAAGATGTGCGCACCGGGACGAATGGAAGGTAAGTGTCATTAAATTATTATATTAGAGTGGGGAAGAGAAACGCCTGCAAGGATGAATAGCAAATATTATGATTGGAAAGTAAATGCGCATAAATAGTATAAGTAAGACTTAGGCTTAATTTGGTAATTATTAAGCCGTAACATATTCCCGCCTCGTTGAAAGGATCTTTCAACACGATGAATCTTCTTATGGTAGTGGGCACAGACGGGTAAGGGGTCTTCTTATACATCCTCGTACGGTATTGATGTCTGCTACCCGGGAAATTCCATCATTGCCAGGAAATAGACGAGCGACTCTTCCTAGTCGCCAATTCAAGGGTGGCACATGGGCCTCGTGTATAATGACCATGTCACCAATGTTAAGTTTTTCAGTGTTTTCCCTCCATTTGGTCCTTTGTTGTAATTCTCCAATGTATTCCTTCTGCCATCTATTCCAAAAGTGCTGGCGTAGTTTTTCAATGCGTTCATAGCGTCGAAGACTGGTCTCTTTAGAGTTGGATAGATCTGTAGACGGTATCGAAGTCAGCGGTCTTCCAATCAAAAAGTGTCCTGGGGAGAGAGGAAGGAAGTCATTTGGTGAAGAGGATATGGAATACAAGGGTCGGCTATTTAAGATGGCCTCCACTTGTGCAAACAATGTAGATATTTCCTCGAAAGTTAGATGGCTGTTTCCCATTACACGTTTGAGATGATGTTTAGCAGAACGGATTCCAGATTCATACAGGCCTCCGAAGTGAGGAGCGTAGCTTGGAGCGCACCGGAACTTAATACCTTCTCGATTTGCAAAGTCACAAAGAGAGTGTTCATTTTCTTTCAAAAACTGGCCAATTTCCTTATAGGAGGCCACAAAATTGTCGGAGAAAATTTCTACTGGCTTACCCCTACGGGCAATAAATCTTCGTAAGGTCATCAGAAAAGCGTCTTTTGATAAATCGCTAACCGCTTCTAGATGTAAACACTTATATCGTAGACAAACGAAAAGACATAGATAGCATTTACTGAGGCGACTGCCCCTGCCTTTACGGTTTAATATTATTATATAAAATGGTCCAGCGTAGTCCAGACCTACAGATATGAATGGATGATCAGGCGTTATTCTTTAAGCCGAAAGGTTACCCATTTTTGGGCATAATGTTTGACCTACTACGCGCCTACAACGCACACAGTTATTGACAAAACGCCTAGAAAGCCGCCTTCCGTTTACTGCCCATACCGTTTCTCTGATAGTAGCTAATAATAATGAAGGGCCTGCGTGCATATTGCGTACATGCTCATGCTCGAACAACAAGCGTGTAAGACGGTGAGACGCATGTAGCAGTATGGGATGTTTCTTTTCGTAAGTATATGCAGCGGCATCAATCCTTCCGCCCACCAGAATGAGATTCTTATCCTGGTCGAAAAATGGAGATAATGAAAGTATTTTAGATTTAGACTTCATTGGTTTATTTTTAACTAGCTGATCATATTCTATAGGAAAAGATTGACGCTGTGCAATGGAACATAGACAATAAAATGCATTATTTAATTCTTCGGTAGTTAAATAATTAATCTGTTTATTTTTTGGATATTTGACATTATGAATAAATCTTTTTATGTAAGCAAATGATCTCAATAACTTATTAAAACTTGAGTATTTATCGAAGTCAATAATAGACTCGAAAATGGAAACTGTGTTTGATTTAATTTCTGGTAAGTAATATCTCTTGATCATTGATATGTTTTAAGATAGGCCAATCTGTGGGCTCTTAGTGTCTTTATAGACAGCATGATGACAGAGAAAATAAGATGGGTCAGGTTTCACCTGAACTTCAGAAAGATGACCTAAGCTTTCGTATTCGTCTATGAACTTAGAATAATCTGCCTTTAAATTAGGATTTCGTTTAAATCTTTTTTCTAATAAAAGTAGTCGCCTTTTAGCGATTGAATAGGTATCATCTAAGCAATCGGTTGTATCTTTTAAGGGCAGCTTCACACTGAACCTGCCATTGTTTTGCCTGATTGTATTTAATAATAAATGGTTTTCACAATATTCGTCGTCTTTGCTTAGAATGGACTTTTGGGGAATCTCTTCAAGATTCCAAAATATAGGAAGCATTTTATCTACTTCGTCATTTGGATTTTGCTTATTAATAAATGTATGATTACATTGTATTGAGTCGTTTGTTTTTTTTGTAAATATAGGACCGGAAATTAACCACCCTAATTTAGAGCTATGTAATTTAGGACCCTGGGAACCTATTGAATATTGTTCACTCTCAAGAATATCCCAAAATAGGTCTGCTCCAATTAACACATCAATTTTGGAGGGCTGGTAAAAAGTAGGATCGGCCAAAACAATAGAAGATGGTAAATTAAGAGATTTTAGATCAATAGGAGCCTTTGGCAGCTCAGTAGTTAGTTCGTCTAGTACAAGACATGACAATTGTATACTGAAACATGTATAAAGTGAACTTAGTTGCGCCGTACAAGTTTCAACAGGTTGATTAGGACAGCTGTTGCCTATTCCTATCACCTTAAGATTGTTTAAACGATTTGATTTTAAATTGAGTTTGTCTTTTAGAGATTTAGTAATAAAAGATGATTGACTTCCACAATCCAACAAGGCACGAACCTTCATTGACTGGTTTGTGATGGGATTGCAGACATTAATTAAAGCAGTTGATAAAATTACCTGTTGGTTTTGTATTGAATGATTTACAGTAGTTATTGATTCAGCAGAATTAATTATAGATTCAGTATTATTTATGGAATTATTAGAATTAATCACAATGTTAGAAGACGATGTTGTAGGAGAATGAAGTAACGTATTGTGTCTCTTTTTGCACTGACGACACGGTCCCATACGACAATCATTTAATGTATGACCTTGTCTTAAACAATTGCAACATAATTTAAACTTCTTGACATCATCTAATTTTTCTTGAATACCTTTTGCTTTAAAAACCGAACAGTCATATATTCTGTGATTGTCACCACACACAATGCAAACAAAGGTACTATTGGGCTTTGGTGTATTTATCATAGTAAGTGCCTTAGTGTATGCAGTGCCTTTGCTGTAATTATTGCTTGGTTGTTGTCCATAACTGCGTGACGTTGTGGGAGCAATTTTGTTAAAATTATTGTAACTTTCGAACTTATTTCTATTTATTGACTCCAAAACATCAGCTCGATCGATTAAAAATTTATTAAATTGACCTAATGTAGGCATATCCTCGAGTGTGTTGCGAAATTCTTCCCATTTTGTTAAAGTATGGTTATCTAATTTAGATGAAAGCATAAAAATAAGTATAATATCCCACTTGTCTGTAGGTTGACCTAGGCTGGATAGGGCACGAAGATTTTTTGTCATGTGATCTACCAAAAATCTTAGTGACTTCTCAGATTCACGAGTTATTGACTGAATATTTAATAAGGAATTTAAATGATAATTAATTAAAAGACGTTTATTATTGTATCGATTACAAAGAAGTTGCCAGGCTTCATTATAATTGGCTGATGACATTTCGAAGTTGGATATAATTCTCGCTGCTTCTCCTTCTAAATACGATACAAGGTAGTGAAATTTATGAATATTAGAAATATTGTTATTATTGTGTATTAAACTTTCGAATGTATCGTGAAATTCAAGCCAGCGGAAATAAGTTCCGTCAAACTTTGAAATTTGAATTTGTGGTAATTTGAACCCTTTATTATGGCTATCGTGACAATCGGAATGGCATTGAGCGACACTAACATCATGAAAAATAGATTCACGCCTTTGTTGAGATTCACAGTTATAGGTATCAATTATTTTCTTAGTTGCTGCAATATTAACAATAAAATCATTCTCAATACTCTCCCGTTCGTCAATTTCCTGAGTTAAATTGTCTGAATTTAAAACCTCAATGTGTGTTTGCAAATCGTCAAACCTCAATGACAGAGCCTCGAACTTGCCAAGTTTGAGCGTAAGCTCGGCTAAATCGACACTAGTCAATTCCTGTTTCTGTTTAACATTGCTTAGATAATTTTTAAATTTTGTGATTTGACCTTTAATCGAACTTCGTTTTGTATTTAATTCTTTATAGTTAGACATGGTTTCCGTAGTAAGAGGCATTAATATCAATTGAAAAAAATAATAATAATTGCAATTCAAATTAAAACGCAGTAGCAATATAAAATGAGGTAAGAAGGTATGTAACAAATAAACAATGCTCACGCTCCTCCCTCGTTGGTAGTCTCAGCAAACACCAAGTAACCGACAGCTACTTGTTCGATGCGTTAGGCTGAGTACCGACAGTCCGATGAAGCTGGAATGATCGGCAAATATAATTAGTCACAACGAAATAATTGACGCGATGAAATGCAATAGTAAGGTAGATAATCGTTTGTATGGGCCACCAACTTGGCGTTAAATCACGTATTTTTTATTCAAAAACAGCGATATACTAATTTAATTACCAAGTAAATTATTGTAGTTAGCTAAAATAGGTTATTTTCCAATTGATACTGTAGAAATTTCTAAATTTTATTTTTATTTTTGAATTGGGGGTAGAAAATTATAATGGGCTGATGCAATGTACTAATCATATATTTTGAATAATTTCGATTAAAATCACTAGGTATAAGAGTTATTAAATAACCACAATTGTATGCACCAAGCTTTGACCTATAAATAGCTTAGGAACAACGGATATAGATATGAAAGATGTAGGTTGTTGGAATGTTAGGAGGAAAGGATTTTTGGACACTTATCTCATGAATCGCCGCTGGTATGAAGCTTTAGTGACTCCTGTGCCAGTTTCAGTCGTATTCAATTGATGTTCCTTGGTCCTCGGCGATGTATTTCGTCTTCCGTATAGTATTCGACACGATGACGCAGCAAACTTTTCGTAGAATTGTTGACGAGATCTTCAATTTTCGTAGTGTTCGTAGTATGTTCCCCTCATGGGCCACCAAATTATGTCTACGATGACATATGGAGCCAAATAAAACCCTCGAATAATTGTTGATTGCTTATTATTCTCAAAAAATATATTACAAAGAAAGATGTGCGCACCGGGACGAATGGAAGGTAAGTGTCATTAAATTATTATATTAGAGTGGGGAAGAGAAACGCCTGCAAGGATGAATAGCAAATATTATGATTGGAAAGTAAATGCGCATAAATAGTATAAGTAAGACTTAGGCTTAATTTGGTAATTATTAAGCCGTAACAAAATGCGATACTGAACGCCTATAAAATTTTTGGAAAGTAGTTAAAATTTCATCCTGTAAGTAGAAATCATTGTGTCAAATAAAAATATAATGCCTACATAACCAACAAAAATTATTACCTTCCAACCAATTTGTGTATGCGTTGTATATGTGTTACCCATATTATTGTCTCTTAAGTATTTTGTGTCGTAAGGTGCTGACATAATATAAAGAGCATATTCATATTCATTTATTCACTCATAACATAATTAGAACGGCAACAAACATTCAGGTACAAGAGATGGTAAAAGTAATTACATTATGACCTCAACGAGGTATTCGTGAATTATGAATAAAATAAAATAAATATCAACTGGGTAATTAAATCACATTAATATTACAATCCAATTAAAATCATCTTAGTACGAAGTAAGTTGCTATGTATTACAAAAATATAATGTCAAATAAAATTAAAGGATGTCAAAAGAAAATAATGATATCAATTATTCAATAATGTCAAGAAAATAAATAAAAATTAAGTGATAAATGTCAAAAGATGTCAAAATATACATTTATAAAAAATGAAAATAAAAATTTAATTACAATTTATCATTAAAATATTCATTAATACTATAATATGCCTTCAGAATAAAAAAAAATTCAATACTGTTTAGAATTGAGTCGCTTGGAGGGCTTTAATACAGCTAGGCAAACTATTATGTACCTTGACAGCCATATAATATGAACCGCGCTAATGAAGTGCAAGCCGAGCCGTGGGTAGAATAAAATCATTTGCACGACGCGATGCATAACGGCTTGACAATTCTATGGGTGCCATTAAAGACCAATGAATGCCAAAAGAAGATGGACAACAGCGTCTTCTCTCAACTTATTGACTACACTGCTATCGCCAACCCGCCTGCCAAACGTGGAGATTATGAAAGATCCTCCTTTTACAGAGGCCTGTGTCTAGCAATGGTGATGATGATGATAAAGTAAGTATTTGTATACTCGGAACGAGGAATATGTATGTACGAATAACATAACCATAACAGCCATACAAAAGAATTGGAAAACAATTAAATATTAAGTCATTCTGATAAATGGGGTGGTGGAATCTACCTCCTAGTGGTCCACCCAGGGCAACGGCATCTTTGATTTTCCAACCAATGATGACGGCTAACAGATCCCTCTGGGGTGGTAGGCTTCGTAAGAGGCTGCCTGGATGCTACCACCCTCCTGCCGGAGTCCAGCGCCAAACAGTTTTTCTGTGTTTCGCTAGTGTGTGGGAAAACCAGTGCCACTTTCTGGGTAAGCTCGCTCTATCTTAGGCTTCTCCTTAACCGTAGAGTTAAGTATGTAGTCAAGAGCAAGCCCATTGATTATAAAAAAAAACAGATAGAATAAACGTAACATTGACATAACACGAACAAAACGCAAGCAAAATGGTTTCCGAGGCGTTCTCTTCAGGCGCTCTCGACTTGAATAATTTAAAAGTAACTTCTTATTTGTCACGTGAATCTTTGAATTATAAAGGGCGGAGTCTGGGACGCCATCTGGTGAGTTGACAAGTCACATTCATACATATTAACTCAGTACCAACTGCATATTCATGAGACGCCGGGACTTATGATGTATCTTTATGTAAGATTCGGCAAGTTTGGTTTTATGGTGTGCTAGCTCGTTTGGGGTTGAGTTACTGTTTTACAAGCGAATGAGTTAGCATTTAACTTTAGCGGTAACTGTTTTGAGCTATTTTGCTAGCTGAAAGTTTATGTAATAGTGCTAGTTTAACTTTTGAATTGATGGTGGATAGAATGAAGATGAAAATGTTTCCAGTAGAAACATTACTAGCATGCAGGTTTTTGAATTGAATACGAAGTCGATGACGTTGCGTATGTTATTAGGCGTTAATGTTATTAGGCCCCGAATGGGAAAACGTTATTTTCCTATTATTTTCTTGCGTTGGTCAAACTATTTATTTGTTAACTTATGAATTAAAATTAAACTTACCGTAGTCTTTAAATTACCTACTTTAACATTCACGCCTATACATAGTAGATAACATTAAATAATATTTTTTTTAAACTGTTTTTAAGCAGATAAATTTCTGGTGTAAATTAAAATAACCTACTCTATGTATTTTCAAATTAATATTATGTTACTGAAAGAAAATGCTTGTTACTGAAAACGCTACTTAGTAAGAATTAATAAAACGCTACTTAATGAAAAGCTACTCAAAGTAGATGTAGAGTGGATGTTTGTTGCTAATTAAATTAAACATTAAGTCCTTATATTTTCTTTCTTAAATCAGTCACGGTTTTATAGGTACCGTGTTTAAATTTGCTACTTGCATTAAGCTGAATTTTTAAATCACATTTTTCATTGATTTCATTCGAAATGCTACCTTCTATTGAAAATCCATAACAGTATTATCCACCAGGAGTGTGATCACAAATTCCTTCTCAAAACTTTAACAAAAGCGAACTTACTGTGGAAATCTGTTAGTGTCACCTAAATTCGTTATTTCCCCGCGATACCGCTCAAGTGAGCTCGCGTCTCGTTTGTTCGTCCGGAGATGGCGGGATATCTCGCGACTACGAGTCGAATCGATTTGCAGTCAGGATTTTGCACTTGTGCAACGTTTTGATCGGCGAGAATCGAATGAGAACCAAAAGTTTGGAGTACCTGAACATGGAGTTAGTCTTGAATCACGTAATAAATATGAGGATACAAGAATAAATACTTTTTAACCTACTTCCAAAAAAGGAGGAGAACCTGTTACCTGTTACCTCAGAACTTTGGACTGGTTGAACGGATTTTAAAAATTATTTTTTTGTTTGAAAGCTGGTGCTTCCCGTGTGGTCCCATATTAACGAAGTCATGATCTGATGGTGGCATCCGGGAAAATGGAGGGAAACCCTCAAATTTTATAAGCATGGATTACGTTTTTGCATATCTTTCTTAAGGTTTTTCAGTATTTGCGTCTGGTACTCATTATTTTATGTTGATGAACTGATTATGGACGGTACAACTCCTTAACAGTTAGGAGTAGGAGGATTATTCTTTAAATATCATAGGCGCGTATAGTCAGATAGTTGTCTTTCTTCAAGTTATTCACGTGAGCTGATGATGGAAGGTTAAACTCCGAAGCAGTTAGGAGTTGGAGGATGATTCTAAAGATTCTATAGCGAGGAGGGGGGGGGGAGTTTCTCAAATAATTAATACATTTTCATCTAGAAGTCTTCATCACTAATTATGTAGGTACTGTTACCGGTCAACGGAGGATTAACCTTCGGCATACAACGTGGGGTATTTTTAACCCCAGCTCGAGAAAAATACGTAAATTTATGAGAAATAATCGAGCAATAACATTGAAATTTCAAGTAGCTGAGCGTTAAGCATTGCCACGTCAACTCGTAAGCTTGGATGAGTGCGGCGCGGACCGCGCTCGTGTATGCGCGTGGGTATAGCGGGTCCCGGGTGTTTTTAACCCCACGTTGTATGGGACGGTGCTGAAAAGGTATGTATGCATTCTTATGTTTTTCTCTTATTTTCAATCTAATTTCGATTATATTTATGTAGCTTATTTTCTGTTACAGATATAGTTTAACTAACACGGCATATAGGATTCAAGATAATATTGCGGCGGCTTTACTTGAAGAAAAGTTGTCTCACAATACAGCAAAAGTGGAGTCGATTTAGTTGACAAGCTTTCAAGAACGTACGATGATTCCCGCAGCAGTAAACGCTGGCCACTGACCTTGTTTTTCTCCTAGTTGAATCATGCCAATATAAATTATTTTATAGTACAAGACGATGTTGGCATATGTAAGGAACACGTCAATCAGATCTGCCAAAATGTACCGATTTATACAAATGAATGATCTAGCTAGAATAGGTAGACAAACTTAGTTATTTCTGTATATTTTTATAATGTGTTATGTTTCTAGTTTAATAATATTGGCTTAGACCAAAAATTCCTATAAATATAAATCACCCACGTAATTTTTTATAGATTTATGGGAACTTTGTTGAATTTTAGAAGCACTTTTGTATTTAGTGTTCTTTTTCATAAATAAAGTTTATTTTCTTAATTAAATTGGGTTTTAATTATTACTATATAAGTTATTAAGCCAAAAACTCTATCTAAGCCGTTGTATTTAATTAATACCCTTAATTTGACCCTATTTACTATGGGGTTATAATAACCCCACGTTGTAGGGGTAAGGATTTATTTTCACGTTGTATGCCGAAGGTTAATAATTGTTTAATTTATTTAACAATAAAAAGAGAAAAATAAAATTATTTTTAAATAAAAAATTAAACCGACTTCAAAAAAAACTCACTAAAAAAACAAAATAAATCAAGAACAATGTTTTATTTTAAAACCTATTTACCTACTTACAATATTTTTTTAACTACTAACATCTAAACAGATTGAAGTCGGTGCCGAGCCCAAACAATACAAAATAATTCTACAAACGAAACAAATCAAATATGGAATTTAAACAAAAATTGCTATGTTGGCGAGCGGCAATCAAATCAGTAGTAATCATACTCCTATACTATTTGGCTCAGCAACGACTTCGATCTGTTTAGTTGTTAGTAGTTAAAAAAATATTGTAAGTAGGTAAATAGGTTTTAAAATAAAACATTGTTCTTGTGTTATTTTGTTCTTTTTAGTGAGTTTTTTTTTAAGTCGGTTTATTTTTTTTTAGTTTGTCTGCTGCTGAGTAGAGAGAGATCTGTATAACATGATAGTGTTCTATAACGTTACGTACATTTGTGATGTTGCTCGAGTCCCGCCTGAGACATAATTTTTCAAGTTGAAATACTGATATTATAACTGCAATTAAATTGCTAAAATATCATATAAAATATTGTAGGAAGTTTACTATCATTTTATTATTATGTCGTAGTAATTAATTCTCCTTTCCCTGTAAAGTTACATTTTGTTTGCTGCTAGGTACAGGTTTCCGCACGCGCGATATAATGTGTTGTTCATGCGGGAATGCGAAGAAGCTATAAAATATGCCTTTTATTCATGAAACCTTCATTCTATTTTTTTCATTCTATCTATCTATGGTACTTATATTTGGTCATTGGATCCTTCATAATATTTTAGGGTATGTTTATAAATGTAGAATATGTATATGTTTGTCTATTTATTTATGTAAGTATATTAATATGTAGTTTATGTTTTTTTTTATTATCATTATTATTAAATATTTTTATTCTTTTTATTTAGACTTTTATTTGTGTTAATGTTCGTCCACACAGTTAATCTTTTGTATTGTAATGTTCACATTTCTGAAACTCTTTGCCACCTTCCCAACTCTATTTTCAAGTATTCTCTACCTGAAGGTTATCTGGGAGAGATCGCTAACAGCGATAAGACCGCCTGAATTGTACAGTCCTTAATGTATTTTTTAAGTTAAACATTATTTTTGTATGGTGTGCAATAAGTATCTGTCTATCTATCTATATATCTTATTTCATGCACCTCAAAGTACGCTTGTCAAGGTCTTTTGAAACTAATTGCCAGAAGAATCAGGTATCGTATTCCCGTGCAATGTCAAAATAAACAATAATAAGATAGCTCGTTACCGCACTTGCTGCCGGACAGAAGTCGGCGTAGTTTTAGTGGACGCTCCCCGCTACGATGCTGAGTGCTTTCCGAGCGAGCGGTGCGAGCGATGAGCGGTGAGCGGTTATCGGGAAAGAGTTTTATATCGGTTCGCTTCCTGGCCGTGTGATTGAAAGAAAGAAATAAAATATGTTTATTTGAGACACATCTGATTAACAGTTACAGATACATCTATACTAATATTATAAAGCTGAAGAGTTTGTTTGTTTGTTTGAACGCGCTAATCTCCGGAAGTACTAGTTCGATTTGAAAAATTCTTTTTGTGTTAGTTAGTCCATTTATCGAGGAAGGCATTAGGCTATATAACATAACGTCGCGACTAATAGGAGGGAAGCATCAGTGAAAAATGTGGCAAAAATAATCGCGTTCATAATAACAGACATTGACGCGGACGAAGTCGCGGGCAACAGCTAGTTACGTATAAATTTAAGGGGAAAAATTATAATAAATAAATGAAAGGTGTCAAAAACGATCCGCTCAGCATTTATTGTGGCAGATAAAGGTGTGCCACGAAGCTGGTTATACAGGATGAAATTTTAACCACTTTCCAAAATTTTTATATGCGTTCAGTATCGTATTTAGAGCCTATTTATGATGTAAAAAATGTAAATTAAGTTGTCACCCGAAAATATTTTTGGCGATATAGTTTTCAATTTTTACGATCCCAGACCTGTTAAGGTATAAAAGGAAACACAAAAACTTATGAATAGTATTGTAATGAATAAATGAGATGCACATCGCGTAAAAAAAGTGCTACTAGGATGCATTATCAAATTTTTTTTTGGTTTTGGCGGACATTTTCAAAGTGCTTTATCTTCACATTTTTGTAAAAATACGTCATTTGTTTTTTGCCTCGTAGATTGCTATATTGAAATTTGGAAAGTGGTTAAAATTTCACCCTGTATAAACAATCATAACCAATAGAAGTTAATTACAATTTTGTTAGGTAGAAAACGACCTGTTGGTCTTGCGGTTTGAGTACCGGGCCAAAATCTCTGGGTCCTGGGTGTAAGTCCCTGTTCGGGCAGCAAGAGTTTGGCATTTTCGAACATTGCTCGTGTTTGTGATCATCAACCGCACATGAAAAGCGTGGTGATTATGCCTGTACCCATTATTGCTGTTGTCACTTGATTTCAATGATGGAGGCCTTTGCGCTGCCCTATAATCAATAGGCCGTTACTTTACTTTATACCCAAGACGCAGTACGTATCAGTATAAGCATGGACGATCATTGGACGACCATTTGGATCAGCAGTAGTTAACGCTGCTTCTGAGCCATGTGTCGCGGGTTCGATCCCCGCACAGTACAAATATTTGTGTGCATGAACATATCTGTTTGTACTGGTCTGGGTGTTTTCTATGTATTATAAGTATGTATTTAAAAAAAAGTATATAAGTAAGTTTATCGGTTGTCTAGTACCCCATACGACAGGGTACTTAATACTACCTTAATTTGGGACTAGATGGCTCTGTGTGGCCCAGTGAGGCATGTCTTAAAATATTTATTTATATTTATTTATTTATGGCGCTTTTAACTTGGACCACGAACTGAACCCGGGCCGTTAAGTCGATGTTACAACTGATTTGCCGGCCGCTGCGCCGACGCGCGCCGACGGCACTCTACAGTTGCGATAACAAACGCTTCTACTGCGAGCAGGCGAGATACTTCTTGATATTACATGAGTGTCATTGGAAACTGTTTAATACTCGTATCAACCTTTACAATAAGTTTGTTAAAAAATAACAAGGGCTTAAAGGCGGTTTTAATTGAAGCTTCGACGGCGCACTCTACTGTTGTGATAACAAAAGGTAATAATAGGGGTTAAAGTATGAAATTGCCGATTATTTTCCCACTTTTTATTTTGTTTATAGCTCTCAAGTATAGTCGTATTATTGCGTAATTATTTTTGTATTGTATCAAAAACTAAATAAAGTAACTTTTAACTAAAAAAAAATGCAATACTAGTGCCTATTACTTCTAAGGAAATCGTTGAAAAGACCCCTTACAATGTGTCAGCTGACCTTTTTGCTTCAATTAGATATATTTGTATTATATACTTTGATTTTCAGAAATTCAAATACTATAATGCATAGCTTTATAACCATCTAACTTTCACCTTCAATTGCATCGAAAACGGTTTAGGCGTTTTTAAAAAAAATAAAAAAATGTTAGTATGGAAAAATGACTTTTCTCGATTTCGTCCATACAAAACGGCAATTTCATACTTTAACCCCTAATACTACGAGTAGACGAGCGAGACGAGATACATCTTGATATTACATGAGAGGGAATCACTGTATCTTGATTTAAAATAGCAAGGGCTTTAAGTCGGATTAACTTACTTAAAAAAAACTTAGACCGACAGAAGGAATAATTATAATTATACTAGCGGACTCAACAGACGTTGTCCTGTCTTAACTATGAATATTGATTACGAAATATTTTAATTAAAAAAAAATGTTACCATTTGTTTATTATAAGGTATTATGCTTTAAGATATACAACATTCTTTGTCTAAATAGTTTTGTTGGTATTCCGACACGGTAACAGTCATGTTACTGGCCATGTGCAGTGTTTATTTTTACCCCCTATTTGACGATATTTGCAGCACGAATTCTGTCAATCTGTCAATGTTATGTCAAACGTTACATTAAAAATAATTTAGTTTTCTTAAATTTTCTAAATTTCCGCTCGATTTTCTTATTTTTTTCTTTTATAAGAACATTCTCCGAACAATAACAAACAAAACAAAAAAGAATTACCGAAATCGGTTCAGCCGTTCACGCGTGATGCGATGATCAAGGGAAATAGGGATTCATTTTTATATACTTCAAACCCCAAGCGACAACCGGTTGTCGCGATAACAATTGATTTTAATTGTGTCTGGAATATCCGATCGTCAAAGGGTATATAGATTATAGATAAGGTAAAATTTTTCGTAACTGTTAAAAGATATTGATAGTGCTTTTCACAGCATCATCATAATTATGCAGCCTAAATTAGTCCACTGTTGGGCAGAGGCTTTTCCTTTTAGGATGTAATGTAATGCGTTTGTAGTCTACGCAAAGAGAGAAGTTATTTATTAATGTAAGTGTAGTAATTTTAAGAAAATCTTATTTACAGAATTAATTGGTGGTCATTAATTGTTTTTTTTATTAATTACATCAAAAATTATCTACTTATCACATACTTTTTACTTGTTGTATTGTGTAACAAATAGAATAGAATAGGAAAAAGTAAGACTTGTGTACTGTAAACATTTTCATTCAAATCATGACCGAAAGTGTAAGCAAACCACAATAGTTTTTTGTTTGCACGTTCGACCATCTCTAAATCAATTACTAACATCGATTTTCTTTAAAATTTGTTGCTTATATTGTACATCAAAATTAAATTGTTATGAAACTCTGTTATTGGCTTAAGTATCCACATAGACAATATAGTATTAAGTTTCCTAAATTGTAATAAAGCTTTTGAGTTTCTCAATAAAAAAATAAAAAAATAAAATAATAATATTGGACCTATTTTTATTGAAGTAACTCTTTCTAATACATGTAAACATTCTGTATAGCTATGAATGTTATGTATCTGCATAGCTAAATAGGCTTAAGATGCTGACTGTTAAATTGGCCATCCACAATTTTTGTAATTTGTATTTATAAGCAAATAAATATTCGAATTGAATTCTCATCTTTTTCTGGCAGTCGTTCTCCTTTGATCGCTTCTTCCGACATAAGAAGTGATTTAGCTATTCTATTTTTGTAATGACACCAGACGATGCCCTGATGTCTTTGGGCTTGTAATTTTTATTCAATTTGAAATAATTCTTATTATTTTTAGTCAAATAGAAAAAAACAGAGATCATTGTTCAACTTCGTAAGATGTAATCATTAAAAAAAAATGATTTTCTCCCCTTTGTTCGGCGGTTGGAAATACCAAAATTCCTGTTACTAAGTTCTTTTAAGTCCAAACATTACAACCACACTAATGTCGTTGAACTAATCAGATAAGTACCTAAGAAAATTATCCACAATCTTTTCACTTTAAAATTTCACTTTCGCTCGAATTTAAAAGCAAACCCTAGACTTTCGGGCACATAAACACGAATGCAGCGGCAGTTCTGCACTGCAGGCCCTTAAGGCCTCGTTAAGACCTCCGACTCGTAGTAAAAGTTTAGTTTTATTCTTCCTACAGCGGTTCAAGGTACAGCCACGAACAAAAACAAGTGCTTACGTGATTCTTAAAGCTAAGGAGATAGGGAAAAGAATGGCGTTTGATTTTGTTGTACACTGTACGGGGTCTGCTATCTTCGAGATAAGGGGACTCGTTCAAATCCCGATGTCGCAGGTTTACGAGAATTTAGGAATTGACTGACTTGTTTTGTAATGTTTTTTCAAGTTGAAATACAATTCGTTAAGAAAAACTTCGACAGCCTGAGGTGGGATCAGAACCTGTCGCTTACCAGGCGTTTTTTTATTTTTAGGCACTGATTTTCAATTAAAACTAGCAATTCATTTGCTTAAGAGGAACCACCAAGGGCGAGAGAATTGAAAAATAGGTATTTGTAAAATCTATACATGTCGCGCAGTCCCGAACGCCTCCACCGCAGAGCGCGATAGAGACCACTGCATTTTAGACCGAAAATACCTACTAAAAGCACACAAAATCAACGTTTTGTAGTCCCCCGATTCCTTTTCCAAAACTAGACCGATTTAAATACTTTTTCATTAAAATTTTAAGAAAGGTTTTGGCCGTGTTCGTATATTTAGCTTTTTTTCTAAAATTAAGCCAAATTTGTTTTCTGGATGTTTGAACACAGCGAAATATCTCTTTTATTAATTAATTTATGAAAAAAAGGAAAACAGAAACATGCCAATAGTACATAATTTTTCAAGTTGAAATACTAATGCATAACACTGTTCTTTAAAACAGTTTTGAAAAAATGCTTTTTAAAGTAATTTAGAGACAAACTTAGTATGGGGTTTCGTAGTTGCACATCTCAATTGAAGACTTTTGTTGTGTTGAATTTTTCTCATTATTTATGTTACATATTTGCATTGAGCAAAAGATTTTTTGTCGTAAACATAATCGGTGTTATTACAAAAAAATAAAATAACGTTCAAACCGTGTCCAATTATAAGACGGCCAATTAGAGTTGTTTGACATATAACTGAACTAATACGAGTATTATGGATGCATATTTACAAATTAGTCGTCCTAAAATTAGACAAGGCTTACACACCGTTTTATTTTTTTGTAATAACACCGTATGATTTTAAAACAATATTTTGTATAAAACCATTATTGTGTAGCCGAAAGTTGTCGGTCTAAGTCCCATTAAAGGCATATTAATTTTCAATAAAAGTAGTCGCACTTTCATTTTATTTTGCAAAAGTCAGTGCGTAGAACTATGATTTTCTTGAAATATTAAAATTTATTAATTTTATCATAATGAAAATCTTATAAGACGATAATATGGGAACACGAATACTAAGCTCTTATTATACTTTTCATTAATTTTTTTATACTATTATTTATGGTTTTTTAATATTTATATACCAATAATATTCCATTTAAAAATAACGACAGATTAAAAACTTCCATTAACCAATAAAAAGTGGAAATAATAGCTGAGATTTCCTCTTCTTCCTTGTCCTTAACTTGTGACGTGTTATTCGCATTCCTATAATTCATAAATCGAATACATATCAAACACGCTAAGTGCGGAAACTAATGTCGTCTATGTCTTAATCCCACTCTGCTTTTCAAGTGGTTGACAGGGCCGAGACTTGTTGACACGGCTGCTTGTCACTGTCAAGCGGGTCAAGCGACGACAGGACGCACCCTACACCCGCATCTAATGCCGAAGACAAACACCCAGATGGGGATGCAAATACGGAGACTAGAGCAGGGTGATGCCGGATCCCTGACCTGCTGCGCGGACATGCAGAGAGATGTGAAACTAATTGAGGATTCTGTTGTATGATATTTGTTTTGCTGATTCTTTAAATAGTTATGTATCGAGATATCAATGGAAACAGATAAAAACAAAATAATATGCAACTGTAGAAAAGAACATTAGGTATTAACGCATGACAAAACATTATTACTAATCCTTTGCTAAATTTGTTTATACATTTCTAACAATTATCTACAAATATTCATCACTTCTAACGTTTTATAAAATTATGTTTCATCTGAGAATTATCAAAATGTTTTATTTTCATCAGATCAATAAATAGAGTTTTATCACAAGTTACAAGAGACTGATGCCAGGTTTATAGAGCAAGTACCTTGCGCCATGACCACGAAAGAACTCCATGGCGCTTGCAACAGTGCCGAAATATCGGAAACTCATAAAACCAAGGTACAAGGTTTAATTAATTCTTATAATAGAGACCATGATATTTTAAATCAGTATAACAGGTTTTCGTAAAAAAAAAATATACTGAATGACGTCCCGGCGAAATTAATTAACTGATACATCGTTCCACATAAGCGATGATCCCTCACTTGATCAAGCTACATTACAGTGTTTTGTCATGGCCCAATTATCATTATTACTTATAAACGTACTTTAGGTACTCTCAATTTGTTGAGTAGAGACCCTACATTAATTTGTTTCTCCACTATTACAGTTCATAATGAACAAACGCCACTCGATTCACACAAATGCATGCTCACATTTAACGTCGGACTGAAATCGCCCCGTAAAAATTCATACGGACAAAAATTTAAATAAATTAGCCGGCGTCCCATCGAAAGGTGGTCGTAAACATTATACGCGCTCGTAAAACATAACAAGCGTATAAACCCGCGGCATAATCGCAGACGACCGCCGCCGGCTGTGACCACGAATCGCGCGATTATACGGACAGTACTAGAGGAGTGACTTGAAAACTTACCCCCGCACTCACAGACGTTATTTAGTCATACACATCCATTAATGTGACACGTCAAATAATGACAACCTTATGGATGAAAAGAGATGTCCCAAATTGTATGGAGGCCAGGCCCAGAACCTGTACACCCCACCAAAAGATAGACCAATACACCTACAAGATTTTGTTATTATCCAATTCTTTTAAATTGGCTTCGTTAAGTGGTTCAAATAAAGAGTTAAGTAAGAAAATAGCAATACAAAACAACAAAACCATCATGGCGGAAGATGACATTTTGGACGACATTTTGAAGATGACGTTTCATAATCGCGCATCTAGGAGTCGAGTGCGTGCCATCGCTTGCTGTAGTAACAACAAACATTATGAAAGTAATGTGTCGATCAATACCAAATCCAGAAATCGAAAATGAGGTCGTTATAATGAACTACATTTAAAACACGACAAGCAGAACAAAAACTTGAAGTGAATGATTATGCCAAAGTGACAAGGGGTATCTGACAGCTACTGACATTTAAAGTTTTTTTAGAATGACGCCATCTTGGAATGCCTATGGAGTTTGATAAATTATTCGATCTTGTTTATTTTTGAACCACTAAATTATACGTTATATAAATTTATATGTATTTTTTCTAGAAACAGTAAATTTTTCTTGATTTTTGTAAATGGTGTACTATGTCTGGGCCTATTATGGGACATCTCCTTTTAAGTGTGACATTGTTTGACGTTTCAATTTAATAGGCGGTTAAGCGTTCATAGCCCAATGCTTCTTCGAGATCAGTTTCTGTCACGAATGCTAAGCAACGATGGGAGCGGTCACTAATTGGATGGGTGACCGTTTGTGGCATCATACCTTGAGCGCTTCCATACTTCGGAGGGCACGTTAAGCCGTCGGTCCCGGCTGTTATCATGAGATAACAGTCGTTAAGCCCTTTTGGAGGCCTTCAGGCGGCTTGAGAAGCGTCCAACGGCGGGGTGATGTTGCCACAGCATCGCCCTCGCCGTCCACCAACCCGCACTAGGCCAGCGTGGTGGTACTAAAGCCTTAAGCCCTCTCCCTAAAATGGAGAGAGACCCGTGCTCAACAGTGAGCGAAAATGGGTTGTTACTTTAGGCGGTTAAGACTAAATAGCGTCTGTGCGTCTGCGGCGCTTAGGCATCAATATTTTTTAATGAAATAATTGACTATAGATAGTCCACATCAGTCCACTGGACCAAAGCCTGTCTAAAAGAGGATTTTTCCATAATCTCTGCGTTGGAGGAGAGCAGGCTCTGCTACCTGTCTTTTTCTGGCAGTATTTCTTTTTTCAAATGGGCGTCGTATGAAAGAAGAAGTGATATATTTTTTGTCGGCACCACAGGATTTAAAAATAATTATGTACCTTATCGTTTCTATGTCTGTCTGTCACGCTTGTCCATTTGCATTTTAAGATAATAGTAGCTACGTTTTAGGATGAGCCCCATGAGTGGTAAAGGTTATGGCAAAGGAATTAACCATTCAAAGCACTGGTTTTGTGGAAATCAGATACAACAAAGGTACCTACCACAAACACCATAGTAACAGCCTATAATCATCCCACTGCAGGGAAAAGGCCTCCATCATTGAATTCAAGCTACCACTGTAATGATGGGAACTGGCATAATCACCACGCTTGCCAAATGCGGGTTGGTGATCACAAACCCGAGCAACGTTCGAAAATTTGAAACTTTTTGTTGCCAGATCCGGGTATCGAACCTGGGACCCCGAAATCTTGGCCCGGTATTGAAACCACTAGACCAACGGGGCGGACAAACACCATAATAAAATTAAAACCTATGAAAAGTAGATTTTAGTTCGCATTGCTGTGGCAACATGAATTTAATGATGGAGGCCTTTTTCCTGCAGTGGGATGATTGTGGGCCATTTCTATACTTTACTGTATTATAAAAAGTACAACTTAGTTTACGTAATAAGGAACATTTACATACTAACATAAACCATAATAAGCAAAAATATTTACATACTAACATAAACCATAATAAGCAAAAATATTTTACAACATTTGCAATATTTCACCGAGCAATACCTTCCTCCTCATTTATTAATTCCCAGAAACTTTAGTCCCTCTTCACTTAAGCTAATTTGGCAAATCAAAAGTATCCCGTTTTTTTCATATCTCATAGCAACCCCAGTCCCACAGGAGCCATTCTCTGTGGCGCGCCCCGAAAATTACGCGCCACGTAATTCTGGGCCTTTTCTTTGTTATTCTTCGAGCCCCCGAGATTCGTGACGATATGATCTTATTTTGAGTTATGGGGAAAAACTCTTAGCGCCCCCTAGCGGAGTTATTGTGGCGGGATTAAGCGCCTGAGTTGTGCTCGCGATGTCTTTATTTTATTTATTTTATTTTTATTTTATTGAATTAGATTTACCAACGACATATAATTATACAATTTTACAAATATAGAAAAAAATCATTATTAAAATATATGCCTTTACAGGTAAATACAGCTTACACAAAAAACTTGGCGACATCTAAAAGAAAGATTAAAAGATGACAATGAATTTAAAATAAACTAATTAACAAAAATAAAAGTAGGAAAGAAATATTTAATAACTCAAGTCGCACTGTTGTTGTCACTTAAACATGCCAGACACTTAAACCTAAATACCTGCACGGAGTCCTGAAAGATGTCGATGTTATGATCATTCAAACTATTGCAAGTTTGCATACATCGGTAAAGAGGAGCGAACTTACCCAGGTTAGTTTTACAACGAGGCAAGTTGAAATTACGCGTCAGGGGGTGCCTAGGGATGTGATATGGAACAGATATGCCAATTTGCTGAAGCAAATTAGGACAATTTAAAGCACCGTGAATAAGCTTGTGCAATGATAGGAGATCCAAAAGTTTGCGGCGGTTTTCTAAGGAGGTCATTTTAAAGAATGAAAGTCTCGTCCCGTAGTCAGCTCCACGGGGACAGTCCCGAACTTTGTAAGCAAGGAAACGAGTAAAACTTCTTTGGATACGCTCTAATCTATGTGAGTGAACCTTGTATGTGGGATTCCAAATGGTTGAAGCGTATTCAAGATTACTGCGGACAAGGGCATTATAAATAACTGTGAAGGTATTAATACTTTTAAAGTTTCTGCACATACGCTTGATGAATCCTAACATTTTCGAAGAATGAGCTACGATATTATCTATATGTTGAATAAAGTTTAATTTAAAATCCAGTAGCACACCAAGGTCGCGGATGTTAGGCGATTCCTTTAGGATTTGCCCGGAAATAGAATAAAACGATGAAATATATGTCTTTTTCCTTGTGAATCTTACATAAACGCACTTATGAGGATTTAGTAACATTTTGTTTTCCAAACACCACCTACACACAGCGTCGATATCCTTTTGCAACAAAATAACATCAGACTGACTCTTTACAAACCTATACAATTTTAAGTCATCAGCAAAAATAGAAAAGCGGCTATGTTGAATATAATCAGAAATGTCGTTTATAAAAGTCAAAAAGAGAATTGGTCCTAGGTGTGAACCTTGGGGCACGCCCGAGTGAGCAATGTACTCAAACGATTTAAAACCGTGTACAGTGACTGTCAGGATCCGATCCCTGAGATACGAGCTAAGCCAGCGTAAAAGATCTCCATGAATTCCGCAAGCCTTCAACTTCGACAGTAAGGTTCCATGATCAACCTTATCAAATGCACAAGAAAAGTCGGTGTATATTGAATCCACCTGAAGTCCACTGTCCACTGCTCCGGTTATATCTGTGACATAGTCCATCAAATTAGTGACGGTAGATTTACCCTTGCAGAAACCGTGTTGATAATCTTGAATAATATTTTTGAGATATTCCGATAGAACCGGACAAATGATACGCTCTAATACTCTAGGATATAGACTCATGATTGACACTGGCCGATAGTTTCTAACATCTTCTTGAATGCCCTTTTTAAAAATCGGTATAACATTGGAACGCTTCCACTCAGACGGAAATATGCCTGACCTAAGGGATAGGTCAAAAATGAGTTTTAATGGAAATGCCAAGTACTTCGAAGTCATTTTAATAAATAATGGTGGAATCCCATCAGGACCAGCACCTTTGCTAACATCAATAGAATTAAGCAATTTAAGAATCTGATCTTCAGTTACATTTACATTACTAAGAGAATATTGAGGATATTTGTCAACAAAATCGATTGGAGCAGAATTGTCCGGTATGTTAAATACTGATGAGAAGTGAGTTGCAAAGAGATCACATATTCCTTCACCATTATCCGCAGTCTTGTTATCAAGACGCATTTCCTCCGGGATCCCAGAGGATCGACAATTTTCCTGACGAACATAAGACCAAAATTTCTTAGGATTATGTTGGATAGACGTCTCTATTCCCTTGAGATAATCGGAGTGACATGATGACATCATTGACTTGATACGGCGACTGCAAAGCCTAACTTCCAAAGCATCCCTAGGATTTCCGTAAATTTTAAATCTTTTGCGAATATTTTCTTTTTCCTTAATCATTCGTATCAAGCTCCGAGTAAACCAGATGGGAAACTTTGTTCTGCGAACACATGTTTTAGGAATTGTCTCCTCAATAACAGAATTAATAATTTCATAAAATGTGGATACCGCGCGATCGACATCCTGCAAGTAGGCAAGTTCAAATATCCAATCAATGCGACTCAACTTTGAGTTAACCAATGTGTAATCAGCTTTTCTGAAATTGTGTGTGGCAAACATTTTCTTTTTTAAAAAGTGTGGAGAAGAAATATTTAAATCGATCTCCAGAGCAGGGTGGTGAGAATCTAAATTACTAATGGGACACTGACATTCGCAAACATTAAGATAGCTCAAATTACTCAAAACTAGATCAAGAGTCCTGTTGTTATGATTTTTGACATCGTTAAACTGAGAAAGTTCAGCCAGTGACAAAAAGTCGATCAAACCATAGCCTAAAGTACACTGATAGTTGGAGGGAATCAACTTATTACCACCAATGTCGAAATCCCAGTCTATAAAACCTAAATTGAAATCGCCCAGAATCACGACACCACCCTTATATGCTTGGATTGCAACACTACAGCTCTCAATAAATACATCCAGCACATTACAAGCAACTGGTGGAGTAAAATAAACTGAGCAAAGCAAAAACTCCACATATATGCCATTAATTTTAGCCTTGACAGAGACCCACAAATCTTCGTACATACTTTCGAACCGAACCATCCTCTTTGAGATTAGCGATCGTGAGACAGCTATAAGGACACCACCACCGCGCGCACCAGCCAAGCATGTCGATTCACGGTCACGTCTATAGACATGGTAGTTGTTTCCAAATAACTCATTATCTTGTATGCTGCTGTCCAACCATGTCTCAGTCCCGACGATAATTTCAAAATTATTAGAGAGGGATGCTAATTTTATTTGGTTTGTCTTTGTCTTCATACCTCTAAAATTCTGGTAGTATATAGTGAATTATATTACCAAATTACGGTCCAAAACAAAAAGGGCGCATATAGGTTACAGATCAGTTAGTGAATCCTGACTTTTTATTAACTTGGCAAAAGCTTGGTCATCTTTACGTACGAATATACGTCCGTTACGTATCCACACATATTTGTAACCCTTATCATGTGCTATTCTCCTTGTGTTAGCATGCAAAGCTTTATTGAAGGGGGAAAGGTGTTCAGATACAAATACCGGGGACTTTTTCCCACCGTATCCCAGCGAAGAAGTATTGAGCTTATTGTTTTGGTTAGTCTTGTTGTATCTCGATACGGCTGCAAGTATTTCATCTCGCTTCTTCGTCGTTTGAAGTCTTATTACTATTGAGCGTGGACGATCACTATCTTCCTTCAATTTTCTAACCCTGGTACTAGCTAGGATATCAGCATCCACTAGCGGAATGGATATAGTGGTGCACAGTTGGCGGGTAACAGAAACAAGGTTCTCAGATTTATTTTCAGGGATGCCATTAATCTCAATATTTGTCTCGCGGGAATGCTGTTCGATAAGATTGAGTCTATTTGTGAGATCAGTTACCTTATTAGACAAAGTCAAGTTTTCCTTACTTATGGAGCTTATCTTCTCGTGAGAAACTTTCAGATCACTCTTCATTCGATCATAATCTGCACTCAAAAAATCTATGCTGTCCCTTAGTTCACGTAAAGCTGATAGTTCCTTTTTAATTTCGTTGAACTCCTGGGTGAAGTACATCTTTACCGTCGATTCTACGGATTCAGCAACAGAACGCTGTATTTCTCGACGAATAGTGGCAAGCAATGCATCGTCGAATGAAGGAGAAGTAGCCGTAGATGATGAAGTATCATGTAGGTTGTCAATTAGGGGTCTTCTGTGAGTAATATTATGGTCCTCTGCGGCCCTATCGGAGGAGCTAGGGTGCATATGATGGCCTTGTACTGGAGTGTTAGTGTTGTCTCTCTTCTTTTGTTTACTTTTGCAAGCAGGACAATGCCAGTTATCTTTCTTTTCTTTGCTCATAAGAGAAAATAATTTGAACGAATAGTTGGCGCATTCAATGTCATATACTCCATCACACAGGCTGCAAGCTAAAAACTCTCGGTTTGTAATCTTTTTCGAGCAACCCGCGCAGCTCAAAGTTTTGTTAGGTGCCATAATGATAGCGGAACTAAGCGAAAATCGTCCTTAATACAAAGTAGCAAGCATGCGACACAAAGCAAACGACAATGCCGAACTCTGAACAGTTCGCTGCCAGTACTGGGCCGGCCGCGTAAGAAAGGTCGTAACAGCCGTGCAATCCGCGTCGCTTACGCGTTCGCTCCAACACACCACTCAATTTGAATGTCAAGACGTTAATTTATGCACTGAGTTTTTTATATTTATGAAAATATGCAATTTCCAGCCGAGAATTCACCAATCACAAATATCACTATCAGTAAAATGTAATAACGAACATGTGTTAGCAGATTTCATTACTAAAAACGCAATTTGTACTAGTAAATGAATTTTACTATCGCGGAAGGGGCTTAAGACCACCAACTCGGTCGCGCGCAATACAATTACCTCTGTCTGGGCCGTTTTATTTTTTTTATCTTAAACGACCGAATATTTTTCGAGCTAATCCTGGGACTGGGTAAAATACGACTCCAACTGAATGTTTCTGGTAAAATTCTCGATAAAGTTCTAAAGTTTGTATACCCGCGTTCTGAGACTTTAAAAGTTTTGCTTTGTCATATTGAACTTAATAATTTATTGGGTAACAATGTCATATGGTAAGATGCTAGGTAATTGGTATTACTATTTACTATCCGAGGCTAGCCAATGTGTAAAGACATGTAAATACTATGATAATATCAAAAATTTGGTATCATTATGATGATGGGGTCACTCAATTAAAATTACTTTTCCATAGCATTTATATGTGTTAACATAGGCTGGTTTAAACTTCTAATGCTATTTGCCTAACGTGTATACACATGAATACATTATATTTTAATTAAAAAATATAAATAGAATTTACTCATTGCATAAATTAAATATTAATAACATATTTCAATAACATTATTTTAATTTAGAAAATTCAAATTATTCAATGCCTTTATATAATTTCATAATTAGGAATAAGAGATGACAACTATTTAACCAATGTTTACCCTCGTAGATACTACGAGTGCACTTGTTAGTTCAAGAGATAAAAAAATCTCATTCCTTTTTACGTAATTAAACGCTGTCAAAATGTCAGTAGCACACAATGCTACGAACAACAAAACGGCTACGGCTCGTAGCGCGATACCGTGATACGTAGCGCTACGTAACGAGTTTGCCGGATACTATTGTGACGCTTTTGGAGATTTTGGAAGCTTCAACTTTTAGATCGGCGAATAAACAACGGTCGGCATTGTTGCTACGGACGCGTACGCCTGCTACGAATATATCGCGTGACATACGCCACGTTGCTCAACGAGCCGACACGGGTAACTAACGTGACTATAGGCTTTCCCGCTTAACGACAGAGGCTTAGGGATATAAAGCTTGCTTCTTTATTTTACAAAGCACGGAACAGAAAACTGTTTTTAAAACCCTTTGATACTCTTAAAAATGTATGTTAGGTAGTCGAATCTTGTCATCAACTCATTTCTAGGTTAATTATATCAAAAACATGTACTGTTATCATTATCTCAGCCATAAGACGCCCGCTGTTGGACAAAGGCCACACCTAAGGATCTCCACAACGATCGGTCTCGCGTCACCCGCATGCAGCGGCTTCTGGCGACCTTTACTAGATCGTCGGTCCACCTGGTCGAGGGCCTACCCAAACGCCATTCCATAACCATTCCGCTCTATCGCTTTTTACTACGTAGTCTAATATAAGCTGGTGAGAATAAATAAATAAAGTGTGGTCATAAGCAAGTCAGTTGAATTCAGAACCACAGCTTTTGTCATCTCTAAAATACAACCGCACATCTGCAACGTTATTTCTTAGCGTTGTCTTGAGACAATTCATTTCCAATGCACTCTCTTGCTACCTCCTCCCTGAAACAGTGTTATCTCGAACAATCCCTCCGAGAAGACAATGCCACCACAATTACCGCGGAGACAACATCGTTACCACATAGAAGGGGACAAGAGAAACAAAACTCTCGGACGCGCTTAAAATCTTAAAGAGACTCCGTTTTTTATGTCCCGCTCCACGGCGAAAAGAGCAATGCTTTGTCCGAGAAAATACAGCTGTAGTGTAGCCTTCAAACAGTATAAGTATGGAATAGCTTTGTTTTTAACCAAATAAATGGTTTAAAAATAAATACCTAGAATAAAGATTTCCGGGCGACTGCTCAAACTAAAAGAAATGGATGTCCCGCCTCTTATTATAAAATATTAAAATATCTCTTCCATACAACTTTTAGACAGATAACATTTATATACAATATAAATACATATAAAATACACAGCATTACCACGACAGAAAAAGTGCCTTGACGCTTAAAAAATAGAGGGAGGAAAAGGAATTCTGTTTCTCTGAACAGTAAGGGGGAAAGAGTTCCATAGATGGACAGACCAAAACAGTTATTCATCGTTTTTGTTGCGAAATTTATTTCAGTTTTCAGTTTTTGTTATTTACATCACATGTTTTTCCAATGAACTTATTATAGGTAAAGTATTACCTTAAGTCAGTGAACATTGATTGTTATTGTAAAACACATTCGCGTAAACACAATTCGTGCTAGCTCTAAATGACCATTGAGCCGATGGATTGGTCTGTAAATTTTAAAAAGCTCTCCACTAGATTGGTCTGAGCTGCAGATTCTAGAGTAGGTACAGACCTCATTACGGGATCTTTTGATTTTTATTCAGTACCCTCAGCAGAAGTTTAGATACTCCCTATTTTGGTTCGTTAAGTTTACTACAGTGCTTGTTTATTTGTAACAAAATGGTATTGTATTGATAATGAAGCTATACTAATATTATAAAGCCATTTGGATCAGCTGGTAGTTAACGCTGCTTCTAAGCTATGGGTCGCGGGTTCGATCCCCGCACAGTACAAATATTTGTGTGCATGAACATATCTGTTTGTACTGGTCTGGGTATTTTCTATATATTATAAGTATCTATTTACAAAAAAAAAAGTATATAAGTAAGTTTATCGGTTGTCTAGTACCCCATACGACAGGGTACTTAATAGTAGCTTAATTTGGGACTAGATGGCTTTGTGTGGCACAGTGAGGCATGTCATAAAAAAATATTTTATTATAAAGCTAAAGAGTATGTTTGTTTGTTTGAACGCGCTAATCTCAGAAAGTACTGGTTCGAATTGAAAAAATATTTTTGTGTTGGATAGTCCATTTATCGAGGAAGGCTTTTAATATAAGCGCAGAATCAGTGAAAAATGTTGCAAAACCAGGGAAAATTATTCATATTAATAAGGATCATAATAACAGAAATTGGCGCGGGCGAAGTCGCGGGCAACAGCTAGTCTTTAATATATGGCGGCACGACTCTAGGAAAGCTTTATTCTTGTTCAATGGGTGTCCTAAGAGGCGACTTAAATAAATACTGCCATAAGAAGGTAGACAGTAGCGTCTTCTGGTCGGATGAAGACGAATCTAAAAACAACTATCACGACTTTCTTTTATACATAAACATTATGGCGTGAATGTTTAGATGGATGTTTGTAACGGCTGGACAAATCTAAATAAAATATGGCACAGGAATAGATTTTAAGCAGGAAAACCACGTAGACAACTCTTCATCCCGGATAAAGTTCGGTTCCGGTGGGATAGTATCTAATACCACGAATACGGAGTCGCGGGCAACTGCTAGTAATATTATAAATACGAATTTTACTGTATCTATCTGTCTGTCTGTTTCATGCCTAAATTACTTAACGAAATTGTTACAAACATAGATTACACTTTGAGAAAGGACTAAGGTTATATTGACTCTGACTTTGACTTCGACCTTGTATCTCACTGCAGCTGGGCACTGGTTTTCGCCCGCGCTATATAAGTAGTTTACGCGAGCAGAGCGGTGTGCTAGAAGCTAGTAAACGATAAAGAATGGCGACCCTACCCTTACGCGAACTCAGTAAATAAAAGTAAGTGCTCCAGCGCCGATGGCAGACTCTTAATTTTAAGCACCTCTCTCCCAGATTGGCCCGGGCAGCTACAAATCCTAACTTAGAACTCATTACGCGATGTTCAGGAATATTTGTAAAAGTTTCGAGCACATTTGTAACGTAAAGTTACGTTCCATTACATGGAGGCTTTGCAAGGCAATTCTATTTAAACACACTACAAAATAAAATCAAAAATGAGGATGATGATAAGTATTTATTGGTTTTTTATACTGCCCCGGTAAAGAGGTTCTGCTTAAATGAAGCAAGTGTTTATTTATGCAAGGCCTTTTTAGTGACCATTTGAAAAACCAGTGTTTTAATGTTACATAAATAATTTATAACACTTATTAATGTAGCTAAGCTTCACTAACGCCTGGTATGTAGTCGTTTTCTTTGGAATTATAAATGTTAAAAAAAGATACATAAAAATGTCCACATTTGTCCCGAAGCAGTGGTAGGTTAAATATTGGGACGTGTAAAAGCGCCTCCAGGGGCCTATTTGCAGAAATAAAACTGTGAAAATGATTTTAACTGATTTTAACTGTTTTTTATTATATATTTTTTTAACAGGATTTTTATCTATCATTTTAGTCATAACCATCGTAGCCCAATTTAAAAATATTTTCGTTCTAATTTTTTATCAGTCTTAACTTCAACAAAGTAAAATGTTTTCCTCACGTATAGAGAACTCTTTAAGTTATTATATTCGCTTTTTCGTATGACTATCCTTGAATGATAATCTGGAGTTTATGTTTTCCAAGTCGCCTACTACGCGCCTCTGATGTGATTTAATAATGATATATGTTACATACTTATGTTTTGTGAAATATAAACCCAAACATTAATAAATCAAGAGCAATATTTTGTCACAAAACTTTTACGGACTCTCTGATATCAGAAGGAAGAAAAAAACCATTGGAAGCATAAAACGAAAAGTTTTCTAACGTAATATGAAAGTTTTATCGCAAATAGAAGAGGCCCATAAACATATTTTTCAATAACATGTCACATCCCAAAATGTGATTTATCCCCGTCTATAGATGCCTTGTGAAGGCGATTTACATAAGAATTGCAATCGCCGTGACAGGGGCCCGCCGCGACACGATAAAGTCAGTTGCACACTAAACATTTGCTAGTCAACCTACCGTATCTCTATAGTATAAGAAAGAAATAAAAGAAAGAAGAAATAAAAAAAAGAAATGAATGAAACACAGTCATCGAAATGAAATCTCTAAAAATAACATAATCCGGTAGGTTCACGCTCAGCATTAAGTTTTTTTGACGTGACAACGTCTTAAATTAGGTTGCGGCTGGGAGTCACTTATGAAAAAGTGTAACGCTCGGTAACGTTACGATGAGTCACCGAACGAGAGAGAGGCCCGCCGAATGCCTTGCGTCTCTCTCCCACTCAACTATGATCGGTCTGAGTAAACAAAATATATTTCTATAGTTAAAATTTGTGCAATTCTTATTTTCATTCAATTCCTTGTTCCTATTGTGCAATTTAATTATATTCATATCAATAAATATTCTACCGAGAAAAAGACGTTGTCACGTAAAATCTTCGCCCGTAAAACCGACTTTACAGGCAACCATTTTTTTAATTGTATATTATTGACTTAAAAGGATGTTAGATTAGTTTGGTTAAATTAGTTGTAAGACATAAAATATAACAATATAAGCCAGTAGGTATTGGTGAAAGAAGTTTCTAATTTCTACTAATAAAATAAAATAAAATTCATTTGTAGGGTCTTAAATAAATATTAAAGAGGTTAACTGCTTTATTATTTTGCTGTTTAAATCGTATTCACTGTAGAATGATGTCTATGATGATTCCAATCTATGTTGACCTTGATTGGATAAAGTACATACATACACATATTTTAAGACATGCCTCACTGGGCTACACAGAGCCATCTAGTCCCAACTTAAGCTACTATTAAGTACCTTGTCGTATGGGGTACTAGACAACCGATAAACTTACTTATATACTTTTTTTTTTGTAAATACATACTTATAATACATAGAAAACACCCAGACCAGTACAAACAGATATGTTCATGCACACAAATATTTGTACTGCGCGGGGATCGAACCCGCGACCCATGGCTCAGAAGCAGCGTTAACTACCGCTGATCCAAATGGTCGTCAATATAATCAATCAGTACCTGTTCAAGGCTCTCACTAGAGCATTAAATAGTTAAATTTTCTTTAGTGAATTATAAAAAAGCTCTCATGCAGACTCCACGTACATACCTTTGGTCTTCTTCTTAAGAGATAATATCTATGGTTAAAAGGCAACCTTCATTTGTTTTGATGCTTATTTAAAGACGTCTGACTAATATCCTACGATAAGTTTTGATTTCCCATAGGACTCGTCGACCTATGAAGTTTGGGTAGTATCTGATTGGCGGTCAATGTACTAGCTTGGGTTAAGACATATATCGGTCAGTGACTTAACTATACCCTACACATATTCAGGCTTACTATCTAACCTCCTACGGAATACAATATTTTAATAATTATAATATGAACTAAAGAAAATTGGACCCATCAGTAAAGGTCTAAAAATGCCCCGTAAGTACATATTAACAGTTAAATTTTTTGGAGCGGTACTAAATTAAAATTTTTACTAGTAACAATCGGACGTTTTACGTACCATAACGTAATACACATTTTGACCGTAGCAGCTGGTACCCAAAGCGATATCGTAAATAAAATTAACAATTAAATTCAAAAAGCTCTTGAGTATTTTTCCACACATCTATCGAATTTTAAGCTTTGATTTTCCAGGATTTGCCAATCGGAAAAAACGTTTAGTGTGAGCGGTCCCTAGGCATGACAATGCATTTTCTTTTCAGTTACCAGCAGTTCCCAGTCTGTACAGGTCGGGACGTCTGTTAAATCTCCAATTTGTAAAATCAGTGAAAACAGTTTTATTCCTGCAAATATCTGCCCCTGGAGGGCGCTTTTATACGTCCCAATATTTTGTCTTACCATTTAATTCAAAAATGACGACCTCCGTGGCGGAGTGGCGTACACACCGGTTTTCAAGGTGTCGCCTGCTCCGAGGTCCCGGGTTCGATTCCCGAACGGGTCATTGTAGAAAAACGTGTTTTTCTACATTTTGTCGGGTTTGGGTGTTTCTGGTACCTTCGTTGTTTCTGGTTTAAATAGTTATTCAAATTGAGATGAGAACAAAGTATGTGATGTCCACATTTATTTATTTATTACCATTGTTCGGGGACAAAACAGGGCTAGTGCCGAGAGGAAGCACAGCAAAAAACCCGGTCACTTGTCAGCGTCTTTTTAAATAATTATGTAAACAAAATATAAATGCCAGTGCGAGCTAAGAGAATTTAGTACCCTAAAATTCTCTCATTTATTCATGAATAATAAATAAATATTTCAGACATGCCACACTGGGTATTCAGACATGCCATACATACTATTAAGTACCCTGTCGTAATGGGGTACTAGACAACCGATAAACTTACTTATATACTTTTATTTTTGTAAATAAATACTTATAATACATAGAAAACAACCAGACCAGTACAAACAGACATGTTCATGCACACAAATATTTGTACTGTGCGGGGATCGAACCCGCAACCCATGGCTCAGAAGCAGTGTTTACTACCGCTGATCCAAATGGTCGTCAAAACAATATAATGTTCGTGGCTTGTTACTAAAAACAGTATAATAGGAACAGCAACATCCTTCCTCTTACTATGGGTGTCGTAAGATGATCTTCAGTTATACTACCAGAAGAAGACGAGTAGCAGCATCTTCTCACTACCATTGGTCAAACTGCGATCATCAGCCCACCTGCGATCATCAGCCCACCTGAAAATAGTGTCAATTTTGGAATAGACTTATTTTTGGAAAGGTCCGCGTGACTTCTCTAAAGTTGAAGCACAAGTACTGCTGGCACAAAATAAGGACTGCCAGAAGAAAACGATCAGCAGGATATTGTTATAACCACCCACTTGTTTATCTCTACTCTTGGCAAGTCGGTAAGTGACCGCATTTTAGCCCATAGTAGAGTGAAAACGCTTCAGTGCTATTACTTGTCTTCTTCTAACGGTAGGCACTCCATTAGTCACCCTACGACTCCAAACGACCTGATAATATTCGTAAAGGATGGAAGGTTGAAATTATGCATACAGCTGAACTAAATTGGATGCAAATTGCAAATTCTAGTGCGGATTGGCACAATTCGGAGGAAGCCTTTACATGAAAAAGGGTTATAAATAGTAAAGTAAGTTACTTCAGAGGCCTAAAACTATCCCACTGCAGGAAAAAAAGGCCTCCATCATTGTATTCAAGTTACTACAGCAATGATGGGTACTGGCATAATCACCATGCATGCCAAATACGGGTTGGTGATCACAAACCCGAGCAATGTTCGAAAATTCGAAACTTTTTGTTGCCCGACCCGGGGATCGAACCCGGGACCCCGAGATCTTGGTCCGGTATTTAAATCACTAGACCAACGGGGCGTTATAAATAGTAATCATTATTATTCTAAATGACAAAGACAAAAATAAAATTTCAATTTTAAGTCACTTACTGTTGTATTGTAATATTCATTGACACTTGATTTACTAAGTCTGAGTGACTATAGTTCACGTTTACAGAGTTTAAATACACTATTAAAATTCAGCCACATACGAATACTTTTTCAAACTTCTCCTGAAAAACTCCCAAGTTGACAAGTCCCATTCAGTGAGCCATCACGTCACGTCTCCGAGTCGGAGGCCGGAGGTCAAAAGGGACTCGCCCTCGCAACTGTCAGGAGTTATTCACCCCGCTTCAGGGTTGAAAGTTGTCGAGGGAAGTAATAAACGATTTTGCATTTGCGGCTATTCGATTTACGAATTGGCTTTTGATGTTTATTTTAAGTGTTGTTAATGCTATTTGGATAAATTGGTAGCAATATTAAATTATAGTTTTTGATAGGAAATAAAATATTTGGAAAATATATAAAAAATACTGTTTTGCTGTTGTTGTTACCACCCTATAATTATTGGTATAGTAGATTATGTACCGGGCAAAGATCTCGGAGTATAAAAATAATAACGAATATTACTCGGGTTGAGCGTCGTGATTACGCCTATACCCAACCTGTTGAGATAACTTAAATTCGATGATGGAGGCCTTGCACAATGATGATTGATGATGATTGTGAGCTGTTTCTTTGCCCTGCTACTCGGGTTTGTTATCATGAGCCACCCGCATGGCAAGCGTGGTGATTACGCCTGTACACATCACAGCAGCTGTGGTAACCTGATTTGAATGATAAAGGTCTTTGCCATTTAGTGAGATAAATAGAATGTTACTTTGCTGTATTTAAATAAAATCAGAAAAGCATAATATTTGAATAAAAAAAAATAAAAAAGGATAATGTCCTAACAAAAACCTCTGTGTTTTCTTAGTTTGGAAATGGTAAATCCACCTAGAGTAGTATAAACACGATAGTCAGCACCCGGCGCGGCAGACGGATGGCGCGGCGCGGGGCGCCGGACAGCGGACGCCTTTAGTTAATTGCGGGGCCCAACACGGTATTAGGGACCTGATGGCTTACGCGAGCATATTAAAGGAGCACCTTCCTAACCAGGAGACCAATTTTACTAACGTAAATTATCAAAACGTAAATGCAACAATTGACGAAACGCAACTAAACGTCAAGTTTTCCTATTCTATTAACATTATCGGAAGCGTTTCAGCTCACCTTATCGATCGATCGAAACTAAGTTGAACAATTTCCTAAATTCATATTCCACTAGTGATTTGACGTTGCTGTCAGTCGAAGCGCGCGCAGCCGAAGACTAACGTTTCAACTGTCAAAATTACCGGTCGAACATACGCTAGTTATAGGCTACTTTTGTTGGATCGATAGCTAGCGGTTCAGCTTACGTTTAGGTTTCGTTTAGTAAAAATGATTAGTAGAATACAGTCTTGTGTGACAACCGAAGTTGACATTTAGTTGCGTTTCGTCAATTGTTGCGTTAACGTTTTGATATTTTCGTCAGTAGAATTGGTCTCCAGGGGTGGACTAAATGTGTTACAGCATGTTTCGGCGGAGCTCCGGCAGGCAAGGGGAAAAAAGGAAGACCTTGTAAAAGATGGCTGAAAACTGCAAATTCTAGTAAGGATTGGCACAATTCGGAGGAAACTTTTACCTGAAAAAGGGTTATAGGTAGTTAACATTATTATTTTAAATGATAAAGACAAAAATAAAATTTAAATTTTAAGTTAATTTACTTGTATGTACAAGTATAACGTTATATCCCAAAAAGATATAAAATAGAAGATAGATATAAAGGAAACTATACTTAATAGCCCTCCTTCTGACGCAGTTAGATAACTTAACAAAATATAACAAAATATGTAAGATGAAGTTGTTTCTAATCAATTTCAGACAATATTTGGGTTGAAGAAAACTATGTTGCTCGTACACCACATACAGGTAACTGTAAGAGATAATTGACATGATAAAATGAAGTAAGTAGACTCATAATACAGTGAACTCCATGAAAATACATCGCTTTTCATCTGATTAACGCATAATCAGTCAATTATTCCCAGCGAAGCTCGCGCAAACCAAACGCGCCCTTAATTGCTAAACCCGCTGTAGCCCCGCGTAAATCTGCGTCCGCGTGAAATATTAACCGCGCCCGGCCCTGACGCGTCGACTAAATAATGAAACTGACGCCATTTTGAATTGCACAATGGAGACCAGTGGTCAATTAAAAATGTGGTGACGGGTTTTATTGTTGCATTTTGGCTGTTGGCATTGGAGGTTCGACGCAACAGTGAATCGTGTACTGTGGTCATCAATCTACAATCATAACAATATGATTAGTTATAAAAACCTAGTAAATATTTGGTGCTCGTCATATCATCATCATCCTCGACCAATCATCAGCCCAATGCTGGGCGAGTGACATATCAAAAGTAGAGTGGTCTCTAAAAGCAGTATTTTGCAAGTATGACACTTTGCCTGCGGGCTAGCTATCGCAGTAACCCCTCCTCTTCATATAAGGGAGAGAGACACATGCTCAACAGTGAGCGTAAATGGATTGTTACTTTACTTAATTTAGCTATCGCAGTTAATTCGAAGATATATTAAAGTTGCTGCTGTTCTCTTTTAGTCACTTTTTACCACGCTTTTATTAGGTTGGGTTGTATCTATGTATGAATGTATGTATGTAATGGAATCTTTGAGCATATTTTTTACCAATTTCTAGAAGTTTGATTAATTTGAAACTTTGCACACGTATCAAGGACCGATGACAATGCAATAATTTAATAACTGTTTCCCAGTTTTTCTCTGTAAGAGGGAGTAAAAGAGATAGAGCTAGCGCGCAATCTGTATCAATTACGATTCCTGCATAGCTTTGGACTTAGAGTCGATAAAGAAGGAATCAAATCTTATAAACTAAACTAAAAAGTAAAAATAAATTATAGTTTAAAAAACTAAAAAAACACGCTTTTAAAACAGATTGAACTAAAAAATTAAAAATAAAACTGTAGTAATCAATTGAAAAATTCATATTATTGTACAAAAAGCGTGGGGGTTTGATTTAGATTGTTGTAAATATTTTATCAATAATTTGTATATCTGTGGATATCATAACCACTCTTTTTGTACAATAATATGAATTTTTCAATTGATTACTACAGTTTTATTTTTAATTTTTTAGTTCAATCTGTTTTAAAAGCGTGGTTTTTTAGTTTTTTAAACTACAATTATAACAATATTTTCTACGGTAGTGCTATTTGGTTTTAGGCCTACAGCATATCGCAAAAATTGTCAGACTAGTATTGTGAGTATATGGTTAATTAAAAAAAGCGGACTTGGACATAAAACTTATGCTTGGAACGCAGATGCGTAAATAATTAAGCTCTAGGAACTTTGAGCCGGGACATGACGAAATGCTTTTCTCGTCTAATTAACCAAATAAGTAGAGATAAGATGGGTTTCAAATAAGGCTCAAAAGGCTTACAACCAGCAATGGAAAGAGTGACGCTTGGTATTTCCCTGAATGAGATGTTAGAATTATAAATGACATATTGACAACTATTTGGATCAGCGGTAGTTAACGCTGCTTCTGAGCCATGGGTCGCGGGTTCGATCCCCGCACAGTACAAATATTTGTATGCATGAAAATGTCTGTTTGTACTGGTCTGGGTGTTTTCTATGTATTATAAGTATATATTTACAAAAAAAAAAAGTATATAAGTAAGTTTATCGGTTGTCTAGTACCCCATACGACAGGGTACTTAATACTCGTAGTACCTTAATTTGGGACTAGATGGCTCAGTGTGGCCCATTGAGGCATGTCTTAAATATTAATTAAATGAGGAAACCGGTAGCCGACATTGGTTGAAAGTTAATTGTGCTGAAGTCGTAGTTTGTGGGATTCACAGCAAGAAGTTCCTATGGCCGTTGTATCAGAATGGCGACCTTGCTTCGGACGATGACGACTACTAGAGTGAGTAGCGATTTGTATTAACTGTCATTTAGTCAGAAAACAATAAGTAAGTAAGATCGATTGTAATTGGATGTGCCAGGCCTTCAGAATTCAAAGGTCTCCGACGAGTCCAAAGAGCAGGAACAAAGAAGGTTGGTAAGATATTTGAGCATTCAATTTTTTCCCGCTATTCGCTATATACATAACCCACGCAAGATCTTCAATTCTGTTTAATTATTTCTAAAATGATTTGTTAAAGCACTTTTACATTTTACTGCCTTCTTATTGAATTTTATACGAGTCGTAAATTATGTTTCGAATAGGCGAGAAATTGGTCAGTTAAATTAAAGATTGGCATTCATTACTAAGTTGGTTCACTGTCTGAGATATGGCTTGAGGCGTCAAGTCAGGCTTGTTCTTTATGAGTAGTTAACTGAGTAACAGAATTAAATACATAAATCCTTGTAGGCTAAGTAATGGTTTGATCTCAATGACTTTTGTGAGATATAAACCACGTTTTACTTACAGTCTATGACAAGTGTCGGTGTTATTATTGCGGTTGATTATTAGTCAAATAATCGCAAAATATACTAGTTGGGTCTGAAAAAAACTGGTAATTTATTATTGGGAAACTCAGAACTCAGATATTATATTACTTTAACTAGAATTATTTGATTCAGTATTAATACCATGTACCTTATTTACGTTCGATCCCCGGGTCGGGCAACAAATAGTTTCGAATTTTCGAACGTTGCTCGGGTTTGTGATGTGATTATGCAAGTTCCCATCATTGCAATGGTAACTTGAATTCAATGATGGAGGCCTTTTCCCTGCAGTGGGATGATTATAGGCTGTTACTACCTTATTTATTATGAGTTTTCGATATCCGAGAAAAGCTGACGGCGCGGCGGCGGTCAGCGCTGACAGCGATTTCCATACATTTCGGCGCTCGGCGCTGATGGTCAGCGTACGATCAGCGTGACTTTAAAATCAGCCTTATCAAGCGTGGACCTTATTGCAAACAAAGAGAAGTCTATGTCCAGCCGTGGACGGATATAGAATGATGAGATAATGATATTTACTTTGTACTGCCCAAGTGCACCGCTTTTGCTTTAATAAGGATGTTTTCCAGTTTTTTTAGTGACCTTGAATGACGGAGTTACATGAATGAGTTATAATACATACAGAATATGTTGAAAGTAGAGTTATTTGATTCGGGGGTTATACCGTGTACCTTATTTATTATCAGTTCCCGATATTTCGGCACTGTCGCAAGCGCCATGATCACGCCAAATCAAATAACTCTAGTGACCATGAAAGTTTAAATCAGTATGTTGAAAGTTGTTTAGGTTTTTAATGGTCAAGGTATCTACTAAAACACTCAGTCCCGAGAGAACATAGAAAAAGTGGTTTCTAATGATAGAGTAAGTGTCAGGAGTAATAATTATATAGAACGTTGAAAGGGTTTTTCATGATATCAGATTAAATGTATTCCGGAAAGTTTTCAATGGACTCGTGTTATTAAAGGCTTTATGTTACAAGAGATGATAGTGTGAGCGCGTAGTTGTAGGAGAGGGCATCGATCTGGGAGTTAGACTAATCTCGTTTGTTCACCCCGTGACATTTGCATTGATAATTACGTGTAAACGCCTTTCCCGTAATCTGATAAAGGAGCTAGGGTAAGGAATAGAGATCCCATTGATTATTGGATAAATTGGGATGATTTTGAAATGCGGGACGCTAGCGTAAATCACCACATTGGGTAGAGTACGTACTTCGAACACAATTAAGTTTTTACAATGATTTAGCATTCCACCAATGAACGTTTTTGCATTGACATGTTCAAAGAAAAAAGAGTACGATATTCTAATTCGCGAAGAGTCTAACATAACACAATGTAACAATCATCTCTCTCAAATCATATTAAATACGAATCGGTGGAAACGTATGAGGTATTAGGTAACTTTACTGATCCAGTTTTTGAATCTAACATGCTCTCCAAATGCCATTCCATCAGTTATCTTTGTCAGACTTACATAAAAATAGCGAGCACTTCTCGAAAATTGAAGTACACAAGTCGTAAATTACATCTTTATGTAATGCCCAGGCCGTGAGTGTCGTTTCAACATTCAGCTGTTTGCCGGATGTCCTCCTCCCTCATTTGTCTAGTACACACGGTGCACACCCAAAACCAGAGCCGGGATCACGCTCCGGTCGCATCAATCAGGGCATTAGCCGTAATCCCGCGCCCGCGACGTTTCAAGTACGCACAACACTAGCGTTTCGTCAAGCTATTGTACAGGTATAACGTTATTGAGTTATCTTATGGAGATTAAGTTCGTGCATAGAACTTAATGATCAAAGGTTGAAAATAAATTACAGTTGCCGAAAAAGTTATGTGATCATAGAATAATAGATTATGGAAAAAACATCTGAAATAGCATGTTATTATACCCTCAAAATATAACTGGAAACATTTTAATATCATATTTGGGATAAAGGGTAAACAATTTTATTTTAAGATAAGGTAAGTACTTATATCTTTCAAAGAGAAATATATTGACAGGCTATTTGATTTAAATGAGTTTATTGATGTATTGACAAGAATGTTATGAAAAGGAATGTTTTGTGTATTTATATTTATTTGCGACGAATAAATTCAAAACGTTTCTGACAGCTTATTATATTTTGAAATGAGGTCGAAGTGTGTATGGGATCTAAATATTTTCTTAATTTTGAATAAAATATAGTGATTGCAAAAGAACTATGATAGCGATGGCAAAAGAACTAAGATAGTGATTGAAAAAGAACTGATCCCTAAGGAGAGCAATATAATAGGATGCGCGATTTTCACGTGGTCAGAGTCATAAATGGAGCGCTTCATTACCTTAATCGCCTAACTCAGCAGGCGGGTTGACGATCGCAGTTTGGCCAGTACTAGAGAAAAGACGTTACTGCGTGTCTTGTTCTGGAAGTACTTCTTTTGTCGCTTCTTACTGTTTCCATAGGCAGAGAAGGAATTGTGCTTTCTCCGGCACCACATGATCCCTTGTAAATCAAAAAATAATCAAAGTTAAATTGGGTTACTTTAAAAAACCATCGAATGCGTCGGGAGGAACTTGTATCTTTGAAACTCAAAATTCATCGCTGGAATCGTGTAATCTCCTAAATTTTGAGACATTTTAATCCCCATCTTATAGTTGTTTACCTTGCAGTAATCCCGCCGTTGATGAATGATGTTTGCCGATCGAGGTGGGGATTACGACGCTCGCAACGACGCCGTTTGTGAGATAACTAGCTTATTCTCATCCTCGAAGCGGCTTATTTGGAAGGAACAACAACAGGGCGACTGCTCATCGGTAGTGATGCATATATTTTAATATACATTTTGTAGTTGATAACTAAAATGGAGACTTAACGCGATAAATTATCTACTTAACTAATTTAGAGACATTTTTGTAACTATTTTAAGTAACACGAAAGACACTTTACACTGAGTAGGCTTACTCTTGATTAATTTCTTTCGGGATTAAAATCTTAAGTATTCGCACTCTTGAAAAATAGCTTTAAATCGTATTAATATAATTATCAAATTATACTCACATTTTCGAGTGTCAGCAATATTCCGTGAAACAGTTTGCAATTTGCAGTCGCTCTAGTATGATAGTCACTTCATCATTAGCTTAATCTTAGGAACTCTCTCTCGTATTTCAATATTTGTGCGTTTTCTAAGAATACAATGAAGGCTATTTTTTTGTCATTTGTTCCGTTTATTTTTTAACGTTTATTTTAATAATAAATGGCTACTCTATGCAATTTCCAGAAAAAAAACTAATGACGTTCGAATTAAACTTTAGAAGCTTTGGGTTCTATACCTCGTCTCAAATATCCTTATTTTAGGGAAAACTAGCAATCTTTTGCAAAGGCATAACATTGACGTTCTTATCTTTACTGATAGTTAATATTTATTTTAATCCAATCTTCATTTTAATTTTATTAACAGAATATAATATAAAAAAATAAAAAAAATTACTTACCTCAAGTATTGACAGATTTGCCAGTGACCTATTTAATGTAAATTAAAAACCAAATTACCTTTTGAATACTGGACACGTAGCGTAAGTTAGGTTCCCAAGAAAAACTGGTTTTAATATCAGCAAGTGAAATCTCTGCATCCAATAACTGGAAAACGGTGTGGTCCAATTTACAGGAGGATTTCATTTAAATTTATCAATTTTGTAAATTGACAAATTTAATTTTTATTTCGCAAGCCCAAGATACAGGATGAAATTTTAACCACCTTTCAAATTTTAATATATTAATCTACGCGACAAAAAACAAATGAAGTATTTTTTCTTTTGGTATAGCCCAGTACAAAAATGTCAAGATAAAGCATTTAGAAAATGTCCGCCAAAAATCTAAAATTTTTGGTACGGCTATTCATAAGTTTAAGATTTTCCCTTTATACTTTAACAGGTCTAGGACCGTAAAAATTGAAAACTAAATCTCGAAAAATTATTTCGGGTGACAACTTGATTTACATTTATTACTTCATAAATAGGCTCTAAATACGATACTAAAAGCCTATAAAAATTTTGGAAAGTGGTTAAAATTTCATTCTGTATACCTATGTTTAAGTACTACTAAACTTTAGTGTTACATGATCTAGTGGTTTAGTCCGTTGGTCTAGTGGTTTAAATACCGGGCCATGATCTCGGGGTCCCAGGTTCGATTCCCGGGTCGGGCAACAAAAAAAAAGTTTCGAATTTTCGAACGTTGCTCGGGTTTGTGATCACCAACCCGCATTTGACAAGCGTGGTGATTAAGCCAGTACCCATCATTGCTGTGATAACTTGAATTCAATGATGGAGGCCTTTTCCCTGCAGTGGGATGATTATAGGCTATTACTTTACTTTTTACATGATCATTTTATTTTAGTATAACTTTCCTTCATTATTTTTATAAAGTATGAACGCAGTTTATATCATTTTTTTAATTTAAATCTAATTTGAGTGAATTTAATATTTGACGAGTCTAAGTGATGTGAAGAGTTTTTGCCAATGGTATTACAAATTAATATGTACATATTTATTTACATTAATCGCTACCTCTTATGCCTTGGGCGGACGCGGAAAGGCGAGTGATATATGGACGGCGTCCATACGAGAGTTTTTGCTCGTCCATGATCGATGGCATCGACATTGACCCTAATACACATCGACTCGATTATCGATTCTGCTGATCATCAGGCGTTGAAGAATGAACCTATTTGTTCTAGCGATGATTGTCCTTTGGTGGGTAATTTGTAGTTAGATTTTATTTGTAATGCAGTAACGGCTGAAAGTAGAGTAGCGCTACATCTTCTCGCCTTATGGGTGTTGTAAGTAGATATAAGACTGTAGATATAAGTGCCTTCTCATCACCATTTAATAAGCCATGGATACCTACTACCTGTACCAACAATTACTGTAAAGTGCTCAAAATGTCGGGATAAACCAAAATATAATGTAAAATTTTGTAAAAAGCGTGTGAAATCAGTAAAGGAGATAAGTTTTTGGGCATTTTTCTAAGAGCCGGTCAACAAGAAAAAATGTTACGTAGGTATGCTTATTAGTGCTAATCATTTGGCACAATAGTTTTTTGGGCACCAAATCTGTAAGATTTCTGTGAGCCAAGTTATTTATGTTAGAAGATTCGTTATCTTATCCTATTAATATTTTAAACGCCAGAGTTTGTAAGAATGTTACTCTACTAAATGGATATTTGTTACTCTTCCACGCTAAAACTACCCAACGGATCTGAATGAAATTTGGCCCGCTGTTAGTTTATTGACTGGAATAACAGATAGGCTACTTTTTATCCCTGGAAATGGTACAGTTCCCGTGGGATAATTTTAATACACAGTTTTAAATTCAAAAATCCACGCGTACGAAGTTGCGGGCAACAGCTTGTTTTCAAATATTTATTCATTTCTGAAAGTGCTGGATTTAGGTTAACTTGTATCAGATTTACCAGGGAGGAAGTGGCGCAGAGGAACCTCAAGATTTCAGAGCAGTAATTTGGCAATCCGGACTATCTGTCCGATCGAAGAAAGAACGGCGATTTCTATGATTATATAATAAAACCCGACACAATATTGTAAAATTCCAGCTTCCAGAATTAAAATGGCTAACGACGAATCTGCTAACTTCAATAACTTGACTCACAGCAATCCTACAGCTCTGCCACATTAACTATTGTGCCAAATGGCAAGTTATAAACATACGTGCCATTTGTTTTTGTTGGCCGGCACTTTGAAGAAGGCCCAAAAATGTATGGAGCCTGAATGTTCTCCATTACAATTTGCGCATGCCAAGCGTGGCGATTACGGCGAAACCCTCCTTTTGGTGTGGCGTCAAGCAGTGGACTGATCTTGGCTGGTTATGATGCTATGATGTATAAGTACCCTGTGATAATTAAATTCCATCCGATCTTTAAACTCCGTAAAATCTAATCTATATATAGTTAATAAAGTTATATAAAAATGAATAACTATTTCCCCTTGTCACAACACCACGCGTTAACGGTTGGACCGATTTCGCTAATACTTTTTTAGGGTTCCGTACCCAAAAGGTAAAAATGGGACCCTATTACTAACCCCCGTATTTATAAAGAAGTCATTACTTATTGCTTAAGAAAGTCATAACTTAAGATGTTACTACCTAGTGCTTACGTGAAGGAAATGGGTCACCGTTAATAGACATATTGTTTGGCTGAGAATGCTAACTTTTCATAATTCCAATTTCCAATAATTACTAAATAGAGGACTACAAATTGTCACCTAAGTAATTACTTTTAGTCAAGTAACTACTTTTACTTGTTTATAAATACGGGTGTAAGACTTTGCTGTCTGTCCGTCTGCCTGTCACCAGGCTGTATCTCAAGAGCCGCGATAGCTAGACATTTGAAATTTTCACAAATTATGTATTTCTGTTACCGCAATAACAACAAATACTAAAACAAAATAAAATAAATATTCAAGGGGGGCTCCCATACAACAAACTCGTTTTTTTTGGCCTTTTCCGCACGGAACCCTTCGTGCGCGAGTCCGACTCACACTTGGCCGGTTTAATTTGTTTTGTTTGTCTTATAAAAGAAAAAAATAAGGAAATTGCGTGAAAACTTAATCACCATACTAAATTATTTGTAATATAACCTTATCGCTTTTGACAATTTAAACTTTTTTATTGTATGGCGTTTGAGATAACATTGACAGAATGCGTGCTGCTAATTAATATCATAAAATAACTGAATTTTACACATGGCCAGTAATTTTATATGTCGCCTGTTCCCGTGTCGGAATACCAAAAAAACGATTATATAGCCGCCAAAAAAAAAACAAAATTTCGTTATAAATATTTATAGTTAAGACAGGACAACGTCTGTCGGGTCCGCTAGTTGATAATAATTAACTACTTGCTAACTTACTGAGTATCTAATGTTCAGCAGCAACTGATCTAAAGGTAATAAATAAACAAAGACGTAGGCGAAGTGTAGCAACACACAACAATGCTTGTAGCCTCAAGACTGACCACAAAATTTACCGCCTGCCAAATTACTACTTAATGCTACCTGCAATTTGGATCTTAACACAACGACCGAGGGTATATTATCGGTTACACGTGCAAATACTTGTGAACTTCATTAAGACGCCACGGTTTGCCTGCTTCGGCCAAAGTTTGGCCGTGTTAGAAGGTTGTATGGGTTGTGTTCCAGTGCCGTGTGAAGCGATGGGTAAGCTTTGTATTCATAACCTATTAAAAGAAAAAGAAAAGAAGTTTGCTAATTTGGTACCATTAAATATTTTAAACTTAAAAAAAAAACAAATAAAGTCGTGCTACTTACATCACTTATAACTTGAGAAAGGCTTGACCGTTTTTATGATACATGTTTTTGGATTTGTTTTCGCCAGGAATGAGACACTAAATATTAAAAACGTCGGAGAGTTAACGTAAAAAAATATTTCTTGAAATTTTTTTTCAGCCACGCCATATTTGATGACAATGACTTATAAGACGTCAAAATCAAGTACTACACTGAGCCGATACGAAGTTCCCGGGGTCCGCTTGTATAAAATAGAAGAATATAAAATGATATTCAAAGACACCACATTGGAGTTAAACTAAAACACAAATTAAAACTCTAATAGACGCGAGTTGAATCCGTAAATGTATCTTTGACTTCAAATACGATCACTTGCATATTATTGTGTTCAAGAATATATGTGTATATGTCACCGTAAAATTGTGGGCTCTGTCAGTTTACAAAACAACGCGTGAGATTATAAACTAACGGTGGGTTAGGTTAGGTTAGATTGTAATCCATCGACGTTCAATTATGAACTGACGAAGTTTACAATTTTACGGTGACATATAGATCTTAAACCTTAAGTATCATTAGTGTAGCGTGGTCCTTACACACTACAATACCTTGTCATGTACTCCTATGTAGGCTTAGGCGTATGTACTGCAGTAATAGAACTGTTCTGTACTAGAGAACTTGTAAACCTTGTGTTAATCGTGCGACATTGTAAAATTATGTTTGACAATTTACTATAGGTGAAGGGGTATCTATATTTATCAATTTGTATACAGGGTGTTAGGTAAATGGTATAATTACCCGAAACCAGCGTATGTTAAAATTTTGATACTATGGTGAAGTCAGAAATTGTATAAAATCTTCGTTAAAAAAAAAACTAACAATTTGGAATTTTAAAAATTTTAGTTTGTATGAAAATGGAAAAAAAAATTATGCTATCAAAATTTCTAACTTCATCATAGTATTTTATTTACGTACTTCTTATAAATACGTTAAAATATAGCAATCCTTTAATTACTTATTACATTATTATAAATGTAAATGTCTTTATTGTTATTACGCTTTTACGCGAAAACTGTTTATCCGATCATCATGAAACTTTTAACACAATGTATGCTTGGAGGTATTAGAAGTAACATAGGATGCTTTTTTTAAATCCTTTTTTTAAATTTTATCCGCGAACGTAGTCACGGGCAATAGCTAATATGTATATAGCATAGTTACGAGGGCGGGTCAATAAGTCCGTGACTTTTTGAATTTCTGACCTCTTTACTGAAAAAGCAACACTACTCCTGTCAACAGGTATCTGTCAGTTGATTCCTATCAAAATTTGAACTTGCTGCGTCAGTTAGTTTGTGTTTGACAGCTATTTTTATCAGACTACCCAGTAATTTGAGGAAAAAATGGAAAAAGGTGAATTTCGTGTGCTTATTAAGCATTATTTTTTGCGAAAAAAAACCATTACCGAGACCAAGGCTAAGCTTGATAAATACTATGGGGACTCTGCACCATCGATTTCAATGGTAAAAAAGTGGTTTACTGAATTTCGTTGTGGCCGTAAAAGCACTGAAGATGCCGAATGTCCTGGACGCCCAGTTGAGGTCTCTACACCCGAAACAATCGAAAAAATTCACGATATGGTGTTGGCCGACCGAAGATTGAAAGTGCAAGAGATTGTGAAAGCCGTAGGGATCTCGCATGGCTCAGTGGTTTCAATTTTAAAAGATCAATTGGGCATGAGAAAGCTTTCCGCAAGATGGGTGCCGCGTTTGCTCACAGTCGACCACAAACGCAATCGTGTAACAACTTCACAGGAAGGTTTGGCGTTGTTTAATTGCAATATGGAGGAGTTTTTGCGCCGTTTTGTAACCGTGGACGAAACATGGATCCATCACAACACACCAGAGACCAAACAACAGTCAAAACAGTGGGTTTCTAAGGGTGAATCGGCGCCAAAGAAGGCCAAGGCGGGTTTGTCAGCGAATAAAGTTATGGCGACTGTTTTTTGGGATGCACGTGGGATAATCCACATTGACTACCTTCAAAAGGGAAGAACAATCAATGGGGAATATTATGCCAACTTATTGGACCGCTTCAATGACAATTTGAATAAAAACCGACCTCATTTGGCCAAGAAAAAAGTTCTTTTCCACCAAGACAATGCAAGGGTGCACACATGTTCATATTCATTTAATCACATTGCCATGGCAAACATCCATGAATTGGGCTATGAATTGCTCCCTCATCCGCCCTATTCTCCAGATTTGGCTCCGAGTGACTACTTTTTGTTCCCAAACCTGAAGAAATGGCTTGGTGGAAAAAGATTTGACTCCAATGATGAAGTCATCTCGCAAACAAAGGCCTATTTTGAGGACCTCGATAAATCATATATTTTGGAAGGGATAAAAAAAATTGAGAAGCGTTGGACAAAGTGTATAGAGCTCAAGGGAGACTACGTTGAAAAATAAAATGATTTGTTTATCAAAAAATCTGTGTTTTATTCCAAAAGTCACGGACTTATTGACCCGCCCTCGTATCACAATTGAAATTAACATGAAAAACTATAAGAGCTAAGTAGGGTTTGCAAGTTTAACTAAGGTTTTCAAGTTTATGAGCAGTCGACCAACTTATCAAGTACTTAGTAATGAACTGCAATACAAAATCGACAGTTTCAGTTGAAAATTACTTAGATAAAGGCATTGTTTACATTAAACAGATAAATTTACAAATGTTGCAAGATCAGCTTAATTTAAGCGGGTAAGTATTTAATTACTTTTGGTTATTTCTTGTTTGACACCGACTCTAATTAGTCGGATCATTTTATACTTTATTATCGCGTTTGTCTACACTAATATTAAAAAAAGGAAAGATTTGTATTTTTGTGTGTGTGTAAGTTTGTAATGAATAAACTCAAAAGCACTGAACAGATTTTGATGAAATTTTGTACCATGGTTGACTAGATCTTGAGGAAGGATATAAGCTAGCTAAGATTCTTAACCGACTTTAAAAAAGGGAATGAAGTTATTTTATTTTATAAATAATCCCAAAACTAACTACTCCACGCGGACGAAGTCACGGGCAAAAGCTAGTTTCAAATATAACGCTGGTTTGCAAGAATAGAGACGAAATTAAAAACGATTAGGTACAGTGATTTACAATTTATTTAAACAAATGTTTGTGATCGTTTTGATTAGTTAGTTAAATTTTAAAGAATTTCAATTTTGTCGATATTTGCACAAAGGAGCGTTATTTTCTTTACCAAATATAATCAACTCTAAATACAACGGACACAGTTTTGAAAAATGTCCACTCTCGACGCTGAATTTTATGTAAGTCTTGTTTCAGGGTATGACTCATTAAAATAAGTCTTACATAAATTAAACGTCGAAAGTTACCTTGAAAAATATTAAGAATTTAGACAAAAAAAGAAATATTTCAAGTCGTCAAAAAAATTCTAAAACTCAAAACATTTAACCTATAAATAATTACTTTAACGTCTCAAACGCAATAAAGAAAAGTTCGTTACCACCTTAATTGTCGTTTCTCAACAATCCCAAACTTTTACCACCCGGAGCTAACGAAGTAATGACGTCATCAAAAGAAAATAAATGAAAAAAACAATCGAAACTCGGATGTACGTGACTGCCATAGCGATAACAGCTTCATAATTTATTCTACTTCGAAAATAACGTTTAAATACATTAAAGGGAATTGTGAAACGAATAACTGGCTCCGTTATACCATTTTAATGAGCGCCCTCCAGGATTCTTTCAGCATAGTTCTTGGGAGGTGCGTAGAAACTTCAAATTAAGATTCTTGGAGTTCCTTAGGGAGTAAGATTAATGAACGATGGCACCTGAGAGTTCCACGCCCGCTAACGACCCCCACCCCAAAAGCGGGCGTGACCCCAGATAGGGTCAGAGAAATTACCGTTCGAAATAATAAGCGAAAAATCCGCTGGGGTGGACGTGCTTGGGCAGTGATAAGGGCTGGATTCATTTTGAATCTTGAACGCTTTGCTAGTTGTATCCAGTGGGGTTGATTTATGAAACGTGATCGCTCTCGCGGATATATTTCGGATATATCTGTAATATCTCTGGAAACAGTAAGGAGAGGAAGTCAATCTTGTTGTCATAGATTGTAGAAAGGAATTGTAATGGAAAATAATAATAAGACACTTTGTGGATTACGGTTCTGTACACGATTATTTATTATAAAACTAGAATCTTGAAAATATGCTCCAACGCAGCAGTGAACAATTTTGGAGATTAATGGTAGAGGTTTATTGGTAAGAGGTATAAACCCAAGAGCGATGGTGTGACCATTTTGTCGGTTTGACGAGGGATTGGGATCCGATGGCGCTGGATAGAGATCCCTGGAAAAAGTTAAGGGAGACCTTTGACCAGCTGTGGGATGATAACAAAGATACAAATAATAATCATTTACAAAAAAATCTAGAAATTTGAAAATATACTCCAACGCAGCAGTGAACAATTTTGGAGATTAATGGTAGAGGTTTTATGGTAAGAGGTATGAACCCAAGAGCGATGGTGTGACCATTTTGTCGGTTTGACGAGGGATTGGGATTCGATGGCGCTGGATAGAGATCACTGGAATAAGTTAAGGGAGACCTTTGTCCAGCTATGGGATGATAAAGGTTAAACAAAAATATATTTTGTGTACAAATTTAACAGCTATGGGATGATAAAGGTTAAACAAAAATATTTGTTGTGTACAAATTTAGACGACCATTTGGATCAGCGGTAGATAACGCTGCTTCTGAGCCATGGGTCGCGGGTTCGATCCCCGCACAGTACAAATATTTGTGTGCATGAACATGTCTGTTTGTACTGGTCTGGGTGTTTTCTATGTATTATAAGTATGTATTTACAAAAAAAAAGTATATAAGTAAGTTTATCGGTTGTCTAGTACCCCATACGACAGGGTACTAAATAGTACCTTAATTTGGGACTAGATGGCTCTGTGTGGCCCAGTGTGGCATGTCTTAAATATTTATTTTTTATTTTATTTTTTATACTAGTTGTAAACGGAGTGTGAGTCGGACAATTATGATTTGCTTAAGTTAATTGATATGGGGTTTATGCCATGTACTTGGTATGAGTTCTCGATATTTCGGCACCGATCACGGAAGAACCAAACCGAAGAATAATTAAGTGATATTGACCATGGAAGTTTTACTCCCTCGTATGTGTATGTATAATGACCAAGTTTCTTGCGCTGCTTGTAAAAGCGCCTCCAGGGGCCTATTTGCAGAAATAAAACTGATTCTAACTGATTTTAACTGATTTTAACTGTTTAGAATCCGTCCCAGACACAATTGAATTTCTTTTGTCTCTGGATATGCCACTTATGAAAGGTTAATCAGTAAATAATGATTTGGCTACCGTGTGATATGATATTGTTGCCGTATGTATGTGATAAACTAAAGCAAACGGATTTAAAACACATTTAGTGCAATCAAACATTGGACATTAAATCATTCTGATGCACTCGCTAATATTACTTATCGGGTTAGGATTATCGGAGTGTAATGAATATTAATAATTCCAATACTGTTTCACATATCATATATTTATTACGTTTTCCAATTAATTAATACTGGAACGCTGAGTATCACTCGTGATGGTTATTATAATATAACAATGGTAGGTTTAGGTTATTTACTAAAGATAATAACTTATAAAATTGCATGAGATAAAGTCACAGACACACCTTATTTAGATAGAAGGTTTTATTATTGAACCTTAGTAATATTTAGATAGAAGGTTTTATTATTAAACCTTAGTAATATTTACATAGAAGGTTTTATTATTGAACCTTAGTAATTTTTAGATAGAAGGTTTTATTATTGAACCTTAGTAATATTTAGATAGAAGGTTTTATTATTGAACCTTAGTAATATTTAGATAGAAGGTTTTATTATTGAACCTTAGTAATATTTAGATAGAAGGTTTTATTATTTAACCTTAGTAATATTTAGATAGAAGGTTTTATTATTGAACCTTAGTAATATTTAGATAGAAGGTTTTATTATTGAACCTTAGTAATATTTAGATAGAATGCATTCATCTTTATGTCATGTTCGTAATCATGAATTTGGCTCAGGGTAAGTATAACACAGGACATCAGCTGCGTAGATTTAAGCCTGGACAGTTCGACATTTTTGTACGAGTCCTTGATCTAGTTCTTGCATTTACCTATCGATGGGTTTCACACAGACCGTCAGCTGTGTCTATTAAAACTTTCCCAGCTAAAATAGTCCACAACAACTAAACCGATCTATTCAACGTCGCTCCATTCATCGGCGGCCGGCTCCGTAATAAGACAATATGTATGTGTCACAATGGAAATAATACTGTGGATAATGGCGAATGAGAAAATAGCTCGTTGAGTGTTGCAAGGCTGAATAGCACAATGAGCCGGGAACAATGGCCAGGCCCTACTTCTGCCTAGATCAGACCAAATGAAACAAAAAGTACGAAGTAGACCTGGTTTGATAAAGCTGATGGTTTTAGGTTAACATTCGCTTGATATAGTTTGCTACTAAAATAACCTATTATGTTGTTAATATTTTGGATTTTACTTTTAACAAAAAATCTAAATTAAACTTCAGTAATGGGTAGGAATTAAGTCAACAGCTGATGAATTATTTATTATATTAGGGGTTAAAGTATGAAATTGCCTTTTTGTATGGACAAAATCGAGAAAAGTCATTTTTTAAAAAAGTTATTTCATACTAACAATTTTTTTGTTTTTTTAAAAACGCCTGAACCGTTTTCGATGCAATTAAAGGTGAAAGTTAGATGGTTATAAAGCTACGCATTATAGTATTTAAATTTCTGAAATCAAAGTATATAATACAAATATACTTAATTGAAGCAAGAAGGTCAGCTGACACATAGTAAGGGGTCTTATCAACGACTTCCTTTGAAGTAATAGGCACTAGTGTTGCATTTTTTTTTTAGTCAAAAGTTACTTTATTTAGATTTTGATACAATACAAAAAGAATTTCGCAATAATATGACTATTCTTAAGAGCTATAAACAAAATAAAAAGTGGGAAAATATTCGGCAATTTCATACTTTAACCCCTATTATATAGGGTGTGTAGTAAGTACCACGACAAATTTGAGAAGAAGCAAAGTGTAAGGGTCAGCTATCATTAAAAAAAAAAAGACGTGTGGCACTCGGAGACTGCCGCGGTAAAGCTATTGCATAGCTTTTTTATCAACTTATGCAATTATAAAACTAAAAAGTATCATCGGAGTGGGGAGGTGTTAGGTTATTTTCGTTACGGAATTTCTGGATTCGGTCTTCACGCTCAAGGCCCGCGATAGAAGCTATGCAATAGCTAAGAAAGACCTCTGGAAATGTGTTATACTTTTCGAATGACGCCAATATTTTTATTAGTTTTATTGATTCTGTTCAATATCTAGGTCAGTTATGGGACATCATCTTTACTAAATTAAATTTAAATTCAAAGCCTATTGAAATCAAGTCAAGTTGAGAAATTTCCTGTTAATGTAGGTTGATCAGCTATTGACTGCAACAATAGTCTTGATTTCCAGTTTGTATTAACCGATGTATATTCCTGAGCATCGAAAAAAGACAGCGCTTTTAGACTTGATCCTTTTAATTGCTTCGAATGAACTGGGTCACTACAGGTGTACGAGATGTAGCGTTAATTAGTCGCGGCAATACTGCACGGGATTTTGGGATAAAACCTACGTGACACATCACTAGCACATTGAGATAGTACCAGTAGGTTTTCTTCTGACAAAATGAATTACGAATTGCAATTAGATCCACTTCATGGGATATCATAAACTTTGGACATTAGTAAAGCAATTTACTCGTTCATTACCATACAAATAAAAAAACAGATAACAATAAAATTTAAAAAGCAAGATAAGTTAATAATAAGGCGGGTTACTTGTTTATTGAACAGTTTAAAACAATTAAAAGCTGTTTCATCTTAAATTGTTACATAACATTTCTGTCGGATTTTATCAAAGTTCTTAGTTACGTAAATACGTGAATAAGAAGAAATTGTTTTGAAATTGTTATTTAAAGAAGTAAAAATTTAGTGTATTGAAAATACAAATCCTTGCATATAATTTTCGACTGTCTGAGATATACCTCAAAGCTATATCACCTTTCGCTTAGCGAGTGTCTGTTCTAACCACTGAGGTACCCAGAAATTGTACGTGTAGATTAATTTATTCAAGGCATTGCTCTGTAAGCCAGCGGAGTATCATCATTGTTTTCGGGTAGTGCCTCAAAAATTCTGCTTACTGCTAGGCCGATTAAAACATTACAATTGATGCTTTCTTTCCCTATCTATCTAACTAAATGGATGTCAGCTTGTATTCCTTCAGCCTTCCCATGTTTAACGACCCGTAGGTTTTCAAAATATTTCTGAGGTCCAGTTATCTCTGAAATACATCAGATACTTGATAGCTAGTTCAGTACACATTACAACAGTAAGTTCAGACAATTGAATTAGTTATTTGCACCTTTTGGGGTGTCCATGTGGTGAACATTTGACGTCATCGTTATAATAGGGGTTAAAGTATGAAATTGCCGATTATTTTCCCACTTTTTATTTTGTTTATAGCTCTTAAGTATAGTCATATTATTGCGTAATTCTTTTTGTATTGTATCAAAAACTAAATAAAGTAACTTTTGACTAAAAAAAAAATGCAATACTAGTGCCTATTACATCAAAGGAAGTCGTTGAAAAGACCCCTTACAATGTGTCAGCTGACCTTCTTGCTTCAATTAAGTATATTTGTATTATATACTTTGATTTTTAGAAATTTAAATACTATAATGCGTAGCTTTATAACCATCTAACTTTCACCTTTAATTGCTTCGAAAACGGTTCAGGCGTTTTTAAAAAAACTAAAAAATTGTTAGTATGGAAAAATGACTTTTCTCGATTTCGTCCATACAAGACGGCAATTTCATACTTTAACCCCTAATACGTAAAAAGCATAAGTTCTAGAAATAACAAATCAATTTCACATAATTTAATACCTACGGTTAAATTGGCACATTCGTTGATACTTCGTTTCGTTTCGCTATCTCAATCCTGTAGGACGATTTGTTTTTTTTTGTTCAGATTAAGTTCGTCGTTGGTTCTAAATTGTTTCGGAATCTGTTTTTGTTGCCCCATTGTTTCAGCTCGCAAACTTATCCTGTAATCAACGCTAGACATACTTATTTATTTTAAACAGGACTGTTTCTGTGCTGTTAGGATATCAATAAAGACATTTTGAGTAACTTAATTATGCTCCTTTATTTCTCATTTGTTAAAACTGTGTTTAGGCTTACTGTTTCCAATTATTTCCTTGCGACTTCAATTATTGCCTGTGTATTGTATAATTTATAAGCTGATTGTTTTCCTCGCAAAAAAAAGGACATAGGAGCTTTATCACACATAAAAGTCAACTGTATATTTTTATCTCACTGCAGGGAAAAGGTGTCCATCATCGAATTCAAGTTAGTTACCACAAAAATGATGACTATCATAATCACCACGCTTGCCAAATGAGGCCAAATCAATTGCAGGTTAGAGATCACAAATCCGAGCAATATTCAGAAATTCAATAATCTTTTTGTGCCACCCAGAAATCGAAACCAAGACCCTGAGATCTTGGCCCAGTTCTTAAACCACTGGCCCACTAGATCAACTTTAACAGATACAAGTCTAATTTAATTTTAGTATACAATGTTTTTCTATAATAAAGGAAGAAAAGTAAATTTACTTTTTATTAATTCAAAGAATTCTTCGTGCTGGATACCAGGTACAAAATATAAAAACAATACCGAAGAAAAGCTATGAATGAATGAATGAATGAATATTTTTATTTTTTTTAATCTATCTTCTTTTTGGACACACCATTTCTTTACAGGTGTTTGTCTCACTCACTCCTGTCATCATTTTAAGGTGAGTGAAAGAGTAGACTAGAATGTTTGTTATATCGAAGTTGTCATGCGAAGTATGTTCTGTATGGCTAAGATGCGACACCACGATAAATTTGTCGCACGACATGATAAAATTTGTCTACTTGTGTTATTTTATCATTTTTCCTAACATGGCAACCACCCGCGATAAAAATTCTTCGCTCGACAAACGTTTATCTACACGACAAACGGATGTAGCCATATTACATAATTATATAGTTTTTCGGTGTGGAAACATTGGTTAATATTATAATCATTCGTTCAATTTTACGTCAGACTTGGCTAAAACACTTCTTGCCAGAGACGTCATCTGCGTTGACACATCTTTGGGTGACAGTCACTGTCAGACAGTGACACCTGTCAAACAGCATTCGCGGCATATTTTTCGGTTTGAACTTTGATTGAAGTGTGAAAAGTTTTAAAATTTGAAATGGCCTCAAAGATGTGAGTAAAACTTGTAATAAACTGAAATAAATTCTTATCATGGAAAGTACTAATGGTTTTTATGTTCTTTTAGAAAACTTAGAGGCATTATAAGGCACAGATCCAGTATCTGTGCCAATACATGGCTGGAAGACCTCCATTTTTTGGCTCCAAGTCCTCTTTCAGCCTATCTATCAAATAAAAAGCCATGGGCTTGGATATACGCCACAGAGCCTGGAACTCCATATCCGGAAGGTCAAACGGGTTGCACACGTCGCGGATACGCTTGCGCTGAATTTTACGCGCCTCCCGTTCTTCATAAGTGGTCAAAATGTAATTAAAATATGGCACGGCCATTTTTTATAAAGGGTTTATGCCTTGTCGTGAGCTACAAGCGACCACGATAATTTGTCATGCGCAAGTGTCAAAAATCGATTAAAATAGACAAATTTATGAGGCTCATGTTAGAGTTTGTAGACAATTTTATCGTTTATCGTATTTTGACAGTTAGAGATGACATAAATAGTCTGCCATGTTAGTAGCGATAGACAAACGATATAACGCTGTCAAAATGCGATATAAGGCCGCGATAAAATTATGTCGTGGGTCGCATCTTAGCCCTACTGTTCATGTTGGTGCAACGCAGCCGTTTTTATTGCGTTTCGCGTCGACCTCAGTTTACGCCATTGCTACCCACCCAATTTATGCGGACGGTACTGTGACGAGGTTTGCTGATATTTACACTGTATGACTACTGTTTTATTTCGTTTATAAAGCTTTGCCTGTGACGTCGCGCGGACTACAGGATGTTAGTACTTTATTTATAATATTAGGGGTTAAAGTATGAAATTGCCGTTTTGTATGGATGAAATCGAGAAAAGTCATTTTTCCATACTAACAATATTTTAGTTTTTTTAAAAACGCCTGAACCGTTTTCGATGAAATTAAAGCTACGCATTATAGTATTTAAATTTCTGAAAATCAAAGTATATAAAACAAATATACTTAATTGAAGCAAGAAGGTCAGCTGACACATTGTAAGGGGTCTTTTCAACGACTTCCTTTGAAGTAATAGGCACTAGTATTGCATTTTTTTTTAGTCAAAAGTTACTTTATTTAGTTTTTGATACAATACAAAAAGAATTACGCAATAATATGACTATACTTAAGAGCTATAAATAAAATAAAAAGTGGGAAAATAATCGGCCATTTCATACTTTAACCCCTATTAATTAACACATCTAAAACAAAATTAGCTCAAGTTACTAAAATTGTATTTTGGAATTGTAATGTAACTCTCGCATACCTTAATGAGGTCATGGCATAACTATTAAGCATCTTTCTGTGCTGTCTTGTCTGCTGTTGTGTTATGAAGGGATTAAATGAATATAAATAAATGTAAATAAATGTGGACAACATCACATACATTGTTCTGACCCCAATTTGTATAACTATTTAAAGCATTCGTATTTTGGAAACCAGAGACAATGAAGGTACCACAAACACTCAGATCCGAGAAAATGTAGAAAAACACATTTTTTCTACATTGACCCGTCCGGGAATCGAACCCGGGACCCTTGAGAGCCGGTGTGTAAGCCACTCCGCCACGGATGGCTTTAATGCCATCATCAGGAAGCAGGTCTCGCACCTATGAAGCGCCTACGTTGGAGCACCAACAGCATTCTGAGCAGTCTGGTGGATAGATGGGACTCTCCGCTGCTCGGGCAATAGATGCGCCTGCGCGCGCGCCCCTGCCCGGGTGACTGATGGTCGCACTAATCCCTAGTTTAGTCGTATTGTTTAAGCTTTTATATTATAATATTTATACTATTATTAATGATTTTACTAACACTATGGCTTTCATGTTCAGTTGCATGAAACAAATGAATTTTATTTATTTTATTTATAAGGGTGCACTTTTAGTAACGCCCCGTTGATCTTGTGGTTTAAATTCCGGGCCAAGATCTCGGGGTCCCAGGTTCGAATCCCGGGCCGGCAACAAAAAGTTTCGAATTTTCTAACGTTGCCCGGGTTTGTGATCACCAACTCGTATTTGGCAAGCGTGGGGATTATGCCAGTACACCTATCATTGCTGTGGTAACTTGAATTCAATGAAGGAGGCCTTTTCCCTGCAGTGGGATGATTATAGGCTGTCACTACTTTACTTACTTTTAGTATGTACAACCTTTATCAATCAAATAGTTACAACATGATAAAACATCCGTACTATTGCATGCGAACATAATTTGGCTGGGTTATAAAGTTGACACTGACACAAAACGTCAATCATTCAAATTAGGACAGTTATAAGCATAGATTTAATATACTGTAAATCTATGGTTATAAGGGTCATTTTTATATTGGGCTGTGTATTTAATTCTTTTGATAATATCGATGATTGTTACGGAGATTCCCTCCCTAACAATAAATTATGAGACGATGATAACAAATATTATAAACTTTCGCATTACATACTGTTTTTAAAAATCTTATTTTAAGAGTTTTTGGTTTGTGTTCCATTTCTATTTATATTTAAAAAGTATTTAACGACCATTGCGATCGGCGGTAGCAAACGCTGCTTCTGAGCCATGGATCGCGGGTTCGATCCCCGCACAGTACAAATATTTGTGTGCATGAACATGTCTTTTTGTACTGGTCTGGGTGTTTTCTATGTATTATAAGTATGTATTTACAAAACAAAAGTATATAAGTAAATTTATCGGTTGTCTAGTACCCTATACGACAGGGTACTTAATAGTAGCTTAATTTGGGACTAGATGGCTCTGTGTGGCCCAGTGAGGCATGTCTTAAATAATCTTATTATTATTATTTATTGATTTTGTTTTATATGTTTTCTATTGTCTCTCTGTGTGTTCAATCCTGTCACCAAGCTGTGTACATTCCCATTAGTTTTCTCTTCTAATTGTATCCACTTACTATCATTTATTTATATTTATAGCCTTTTACATTTACGACTTTTATTTTATTAAGTAGCATACAGTCCATCCTTTTCAATGGTAATAGTTAAGATTACTGTTTCGACTGAAATCGTACGGTGTAATACCGGTGTTTCGTGATATTGTTCGCGTTTACGCGGCGTGGACGATGCGATGGATACTAGAAATTTGTAATAACGGCCGCTGACACAGGACGGCGTGATAATGCACCAGATTCCATAAATCACTTACCGCAGTACGCGAGGTGGGCTTTTGTTTAACAAAATTGTAAATGTTGTGCAAAATGTTTTAACTTGGAATAACCTTGTTTTAATTGATGTTTCCTGAAGGTAGAGTGTATGCCCCACAAAACTCTACCGATAGGAAACTATTTTGTCAAAATGTTTTGACTTGAAATTACCTATTTTTTTATTTTAAAGATATTTTTGATTTCTTTTACCAAACACACACGGTATCTGTCTGTTTGCGCTAAACCATTAAGATATCATTTTGTAAGAAGTAGTTAGTAGACCTTGAAGCCGATCGTCCACCGCCAACTAAACTAAGTTAGTTTAGCGTCCACCGCAAACTATGCCAGCTAAGCTACGTTGTATGAAAAACTGGCTCAACTATGCGAGCTAAGCTAAACTAACTTAGTTTAGTTGGCGGTGGACAATCGGCTTTAAGAATACCTACATTTAATCGTTTTTATTCCTAAAATTTTGTTCATAGGGTAAAAAGGAGAGTGCAAGTTTTTATGATTTCTCAATTTAGTATAAAGATAGCGAATTTTTAAATGTAGTTCTTACATGATGTTACTTAAGGTTTCGGTTCATTCGCAGATTTTTAATCAAACGCATTTTTACTATTCATCTTATTCATCAGGTTTAATATGGCACTGTTCAATTCTAGTAACATCCTAAATTACTTCGTACTGAACATCTTCGCTTCGATTCAGGTTCGTACTGAGTTGTGAGGCGCTGGCAACGGCTCATCAGGGTGAAAACAAGACAACGCTTTTAGGCAATTCGACTATAGCGGGAGATGCTTGAGGCGGCCATGAGTCTTCATGTTTGTAGGACAAAAATGATTAGTTAAGGAATTAACCGTTGAGCTTTAGAGAACTTAGAAATAATTAAAACTTTCTTAAAGGAAGAAAGGAAGCAAAGAAATAAATTACGATAGCCTACTGATCATCAATCATCGTCAACAGCCATTGTCCATTCACTGCTGAATGTAGGCCTCTTTTAAGTAACGCCACAATTCTGTATACTGGGTTTTTCCAAAATATGTATAACTAGCGGTCCATTACGTGCTTCGCTACATATAAAGAAAAGAAGAACATATAAAGAACCGCTCGACCGATTTTGCGCAAACTTCACATAAACCATCTACTAAATAGTCCAAACAAAGCCTAAACATTTGGTTTGGATAGGTGAGCCCGTTCTTGAGTTATAGAATTACAAAGAAAAGTGGCATTGATTTTTATAAATTTAGATAAAACATCTGCATAAACTCGAAGTATATCTGTAAATTACGTTTCATTTCAAGATACAATTATTTAAAAGCAACAACTGTTTCAAAAGTAGTTTTTTGGTACAGGCATGAAGGTAAGCGCTAACACGCGTCAAGAAGAATGACCTCTGATCCTTGCTATACCTACATTCTGGATCGCTAGTCCTAGACACTGTTACGTGTCTCTTCAACATATAGTATCCTTCATTGATTAAGAACTTAACCACAGAAACTTAACACTTTACAGGATTTATGGAACAAAAGAAATGATTTAAAGGTAAATATTATTTTACCTTCCCAACTTTTCGATTCGATTGAACGAATCATAGTCGCGAGAAGACTGAATTTAACGAATTTAAACGAATTTAAATGATTAATTTGGTTGTATATAGCTCCCGTAAAGAATCAAGTTTTAAGTTAAAAATGCAACAGGAAAGTTTAAAATCCTATCAACCACAGAACATTTAAATTTCAAGAAAGGTACATTAATAAGTTTTTTGTTTTATCCCGAATATTTTACTCATATGGACACCACGTTTGCCAAGCTCTTGTATACTGCACATATCTCAAAAAGTTTGCGTTGGAAAATATCCCAAAAATATGCACCCTTCGAAGCCGAACTGTTTGTATGCAACAGAGAATTTCTTCATTTTCTTGGATTACAAAAAATATATATCTTTATCACAAAGTTGAAAAGGGGAGCAAATGTATTACGTGTGTGGTGAATGTTTTTGTGTATTGTGTTGTGGTTGGGGTTCGAAAATGGAGTACTATTATTAAAATAATATGTATACCTACAGTACCGGGTCTCTTCTACCTAGTAGTATTGTAGGTACGCGAAACAGTTTTATTTTTAAAAGTAGCAGTATGAAAGCCAAATTAGCGTTGCATGTTTTAAACTGAGTTAATTTTCGATTTGTTGCCCGATATTTCATATGCGGTAATTTTTTTTTCCATACATGGACCCCATTTACCATCTTCGAGCGATATGTCGGTAATCTTAGTTCTCCAACAAATTTCCTCATTTCTGATTCTATAACGCAGGGAAATACTAAAAATTGAGTGAGATCCTAAGCCTTTATAAGATACCCAGTCAAGCGAACAATCACATAAGGTCAATAATACTCTCCACTGAAGTAAATACTAAAACAATTATCCCATATATTTTCAACTTATACATGCATATTAACATCGAAATACCTATAAAAAAAGATTTAAGCGAGGTATCGCACAGCGACTGAGCGTCGTAATCCAGCAAGGTAGTACCTACCTTAGGCCCTTACGAAAAAGACCATTTTGTAGTATTTTTTTGTAAATATTAGATTCTTATTTGTATTATGTTGCAAATAATATTATAGTTTGTATTTTTTTTTTGTTTATTACTTCAGTAAATGTAATCAATTTAAAAGCCTGACATATTACTACTCTAATCTTTCATCTCTGCCACTACAACTATGAAGTTATTCGCTCAAAATACGACGCCTCAGTATTCCCAAAAGAAAACTGACGTATGAAAAATTTCGTCCATTTTGCTCTTTTTGGGGATTGGACGAAAAAATATATATTCCTCGGTCAGAGGAAATAGCTAGTACGTTTTGTGAGTCACCGTGTTTACAGCGTTTTAATGTAATCAAAAATGTTATGCATTTTTTTGTTCGTCAAATTAAAATGATCGAACCAGCAATTGACTGTCTCGTTTGTACCTAAATTACGTCATTGAATAAAACACGAATTAAAAATACATAATATACCTACCTAAATAATATTTTTGTTTTACATTTTATTAGAAAACTATCGTTATATGTACTTACTAGCTAACCCCGCGTACTACCTAAGTATCACCTCAGAACAATCGAATTTGTAGGAAAGACGCAAGAGAAAGATCGATTAAGTATACTTTATTCTAAGATTATTTTGGTGATGTTCACGATTTGAAGCATAAATAATATTTATTATGTTTACGTTATTAATTAAACTCGGTAATACAAACATAAAATATAGCCATGGATATGTATACTAAGACCTGGATACACAGTAGAGATACAAAAATGGCACCTAGAACTGTCCTGATTGACGGCCATTTCCAATAACCTATCTATCTTTAGTATTGGCATATCGGAGATAGAAAACACCTTCTGTCTTTGTTTCTCTGGACGGCAAAAACAGAGATAGAAACTGTTTCCTATCTCCGATATGCCAAAATTGAATAATAATAAATAATATTGATTTTTTTGGCGCAGATGATGTATTTAGGTTTTCATATTACCTACTATTATTTTAGTCTGTGATTGGCGAGTACCTTTAAATACGTTTTTTGCAATCAACGCGTGATTTTATCTCTATCCAATGACATTCAGAAGTTAAATACGGAAAAAGTACATGTTCACAATGTTGTATTTAAATGCGACAATATACAACAACGATCGAAGACACGTGTATTATTCATCTCCCCAATCGTAAATTTAGGTAAATTTAAATTTTTTTCTTAACAAAAAAAGATTGTCATAACGCCTTTTCTCAAAACTTCAAAATTCGTTAAAACTGTATCTCATTTGCATACGTTTAACAATCCTGCGCAGGTTATGAATAAGGTGACTGCACATTTAGTTAATTTTATAAATCAGTACTTTTAAGTGCAAGTATCATGTTCGCGTCTATATTAGTATGATAACAATACTAGCGGCTGGTCCCAATAATCTATCTATCGCCAGTTTTGACATTTCGGAGATAGGAAACAGTTTCTATCTCTGATTTTGCCCTCCAGAGAAACAAAGACAGAAGTTGTTTTCTATTTCCGATATGCCAAAACTAAAAATAGATTGGGTATTAGGCCCGACCGTTAGTCAACTCAGACATATTCTTCTGATACTTAATTAATAATGTAATAATTTTCAACCAGAAAATTTATTCAATTCAATTCAAACCAACGAAGAGCGTAAAAAAACATTTTACATGGTATTTTATAGTGTAAGCATGTCAAAAGGTCACAAATTGAGTCGGTGGCAAACGCAAAATTCGTAATAATGTAATCATGTACCGACTCAAACCGGTGGATAATTTCACGCTTTACGTAGGTTAAATTACTTGTGTCATAATTTTACTATTTTTTTAAAGGTTTTTTAGGAAACTTGAGTTAAGTTTCCTTCCCACCTTCTTGCTAAAATCTATAAGATAGAAAGAAAGATACGTTTGCCATAAATACTGTTGAAACTGATCATTCTGTTTTGGATCGTTTTTTTATTTTTGCATTAATGGCCGGAATCCGAAACCACGATCAGTTTAATACGAGTATCTGAATATACGTAATAATTCTTTTATACGTGTGTTTGTCACCAAACTCCTCCCAAATGATTGGACCAATTTGGATAATAATTTGTGTGTATATTTCAATAGATTACTGGATAGTCGGAAAACCCAATTGGTCCCTGATAGGACAACGTCTGCAGAGTCAACTAAATGTTTAAGTATATAAATGTAAGAAATCTGTGAGCACCCTAATCTCGCCGTGATCACGTGTAATTGCACCTCGATCGAATTCATTCCGCGCTGTGTTTTATGAGCGCTTTGGTAATTGATTCAGCAAGGCATCGATATTTTCTGCTATGAGTTCAGGGTTTGGAGTCGAATATTTATGTGTGCTTATTTAGGGATCGATTTTACTCTATGGTTTGCTTATTAGGAAATACCAATCTTGACTACAAATTTTGTTAGGCTTAGGTGGGGCTTAAACCTAAAATATGTTGTGCAATGTGGGACGCCGGGATACGAAATAAAAGATGTTAATGCGTTGCACGTTATGATTCTAATGTCTCTGTTAAATGGATTAACCTATGCTTATATACTAACATACATAACTAATGTGGGATGAGATGACTCACACACTACACCTCCCCCCTTTTTTGTAAAACATTAAAATTTTAAAAGTACCTTTAATGTTTAAATTATTAAACATAACACAACACAAGTAACATTTCAATAAATTTTAAGTTAAAAAAATGTTTATTAATGAATTTTGATTTAATATTAATAATATTTTATTGATAAGTAATAATATAAATTTATATTTAGTTCTCCTGTTGAAACAGTTTTAGTATGTTTTTGAAACTTACCAAATACTATTATTTTATTGTATGTGTTTTATACGTTTCTTTTTTTTTTGATCATGGGTACTTAACTATTTCACATTTTACGTGAAAAAGTATGTTTTGGTTCAATTAGGCATTACATTGTTTTATTTGGTATACAGTTACAGTGTATAATATTTAAATGAGCATAACCGCATGTGTTATATTAAGACGCTGACTGCAGCCGATGACCTTGAGCAATAAACACGCCCACAAATTTATTCGCCTTTGAATTTCTTTGGAATGCGCCGCAGCTATCACTGTCAATTCCCGTAGGAGTGACAGAGATAAAGCGCATGGAATAGAAGGGTCTAAGTGCCAAACCACAAAATTCGTTGTACAATTTAAAATTGCCATTTTATTAAAAATCTAAATCAGTCATTTGCTTAAGCAACATGTAATATACAATATAGCAAAATTTTATTATCATTGTTATACGGACTGCTGAGAAAAATGGTAATTTATGTATTTTCAGAGGCTACATAGAGATTATTTTCTATCGAGAAAAGTTTTTAGAATCGTGTTTTGGAAACAACCACCTGGTTAAAAATATGATCAATTACAACTACATAGAATTTGGCAACAATACGAGCCATAGGCTTAAAGCAAAACAATCTTCATTGAGCTCAATTTGGCTCATGTCAGCGTCTTAACCTAAGCTTATATACTAACATACATAACTAATGTGGGGTGAAATGACTCACACACTACAGTTGTAAGTACGGTGAGGGTCTACGCCTAACCACTTTCAAACGAAAATAGCTTGCAGCACTTACTACAAAAAAACGGAGGTCATTTAAACCAACAGACGATGCGAGCTGCGAACGATTTTATTTCTGCAAATAGGCCCTTGGAGGCCTATCACGTCCCAATATTTGAACCTACCACTGCTTCGGGACAAGAGTGGGCTAGTGCCAAGAAGAAGTAGAGCAATTTAAGAAACTCGGTAACTTAGTACGGAACCTTACTTGAGCTTTATTTTCACCCTTGGCAGATGCTTAAGTAATTGATATCGGCCGGACATTCGTAAGTTCTCGCTTCGTGCCTGACACGCGTTTTGTTTGTTTCTGCATGCAAATTGCTTTTAATGATACACAGCGAACCGGTTCGGTTTGATGACGAAGCAATTGGAAGAGGTTGACTTGAATTATTTTTGTGTTAGTGGTTGGTGAATCGAACAATAGAAGCGGCTTATGCTATTTGTGAGAAGTCTTTATTTTTGTTAGAAAGAGTTTTTTAAACTTCAGCAAATAAAGTCACAGCCTATAATCATCCCACTGCAGGGAAAAGGCCTCCATCATTGAATGAATTCATTGCTGTGGTAACTTGAAAGTTACCACAGCAATGATGGGTGTACTGGCATAATCACGCTTGCCGAATGCGGGTTGGTGATCACAAACCCGAGCAAGGTTCGAAAATTCGAAACTATTTTTTTTTGTTGCCCGACCCGGGATTCGAACCTGGGACCCCGAGATCTTGGTCCGGTACTAGACCAACGGGGCGTTCAGCAAATAAATCGCTTAAAATACAGGATGAAATTTTAACCACTTTCCAAAATTTTTATATGTGTTCAATATCGTATTTAGAGTCTATTTATGAAGTAAAATATGTAAATCAAGTTGTCACCCGAAAATATTTTTCGCGACATAGTTTTCAATTTCTACGGTCCTAGACCTGTTAAAGTATAAAGGGAAAATCGAAAACTTATGAATAGTATTGTAATGAATGAATGAGATGCATATCGCTTAAAAAAAGTGTTACTAGGATGCCGAATCAAAAATTTTAGATTTTTGGCGTACATTTTCTAAGTACCTTATCTTGACATTTTTGTACTGGGCTACCAAAAGAAAAAATACGTCATTTGATTTTTGCCTCGTAGATTGCTGTATTAAAATTTGGAAAGTGGTTAAAATTTCACCCTGTATACGACTTTAAAAAAACCACTTGGCCGTCGGGTAAGTAGGGTAGGCAAGATCACAAACACGAGCCATTCATAAAATTCATAATTTTATGTTGCCCGACCCGTTACCGACCGAACCCGGGTCTCGAGACCTGGCCCGGTATTCAAACTACTCTTATTTAAACCTGAAATTTTCTTTAAACTTATTGTGATACCACTTTGAGCTATATCTATTACAAAATTTAATCGTATGCGTATGGCATTCACACTTCATTATACTTATCGCTTTCTGGCTCTTCTCCACTCCACGTCATATCGCGCGGTCGGAAACCTGTGATAAATTAGGTAAGCTTAATACATTCGTGTCTGTGCAACCATGGAAATACACAATACAACATTTCAACCCAATCGGTCAAGCCGTTTACTAGTTGACATACCGACACCAGCGCCACCTACCGGGTCATGCTATGTTCATCAGGGATAATGTCGGCTTCTAATCGTAAAAGAATTTTTTAAATCGTTTCAGCAGTTTTAGAGCCTATTCAATACAAACAAACAATTAAATCTTTCTTTCTTATAATATTAGTGTAGATAATATCAAATCCGACAACTTCCTATTTTTAAATCGGTTCAAACTCCATTCTAACGAAATAAAAGTACTTACAATTGTATGTTAGAATTTTACGTTGAACATCCTTTCTAGAGAATGCTTTTAAGCAAACCAGGTTTATGGAGATCCCTGTGACGTAATGTACCTAATATCTTATTTTGCGGTACATTATTTTTGTTTCAGTGGAGTACTTATTTGTACCCGTAGTTATATGTTCTATAATATAAAAATGAATCGCTAAATGTGTTGCTAAGCGCAAATCTCGAGAACAGCTGAACCGATTTCGCTAATTCTTTTTAGAATATTCCTTGAAGTACGAGTATTCTTAAGCAAAGAAATTTTTAAAAAAAAAAGCCAATAATAGTCAATAAACAACACCTTTTTATACTCCCAAGCAAACATATTTTTTTCCAGCCCCACCACATTTAATGACACAAATGACATTGACATTTGAGACATCAAAATCAAATAACAGAGCCGATACGAAGTTCGCATGGTCCGCTAGTTAGTAATAAAGTTTTTGCCCACAATAAATAACCTAAACACCGGCCAAGTGCGAGTCGGACTCGTGCACGAAGGGTTCCGTACCATTGACTAGGTAAACAAAAGACGGTACATAAATTAAGTTATTGTAGTGCCTACCTGTAACCATTTATTGATATCGAGAATTATGGCAGCCCACAAATATTAATTTTATTGTAATTTTATTTTTTATTATTAAAGTAAGAATACAACTAAATATTTCAAGTGCCTACCTGTTGCCATTATTGATATCGAGCAAAAAGGGCAAGAAAATCGCGTTGGTTGTATGTACCCCCTTCAATATATAATTTATTTTGTTTTTAGTATTTGTAGTTATTGCGGCAACAAAAATACATAATTTGTGAAAATTTCATCTGTCTAGCTATCGCGGCTCTTGAGATACAGCCTGGTGACAGACAGACGGACAGACGGACAGACGGCCAGACGGACAGGCGGACAGACAGCGAAGTTTTAGTAATAGGGTCCCGTTTTTACCCTTTGGGTACGGAACCCTAAAAAGTAAAGTAAAGCCTATAAGTATACTATTAATGTAGTAATTTAAAATCGTCGATGGAGGCCTTTCCCTACAGTGGGATGATTATTAGCCGGTACTTTACTTTTAATCGTTTTAGCAGTGAATTTCTTAACAGCCGATTTTAGTCCAATCCAGGCCACCCCCCTTAAATGGAGACTACTCGTGTCTCATCCTTATCTCAATAAATTGGGTGTCAAATAAAAATACAATTACTTTAATAAAAAAATAATTATAAGAAATTTAGGTATTTGATGAGAGAACAGTTTTAAAGACATTTAATAAGTTTCTCATTTTAACAGATTGTAAAATGTTTGTAAAAATATTTCAATCAGGTGTTGGAAGTAAGTAACCAAAAAGATTCATGAAACATTGCTGGCGTACAGTGTAGAAAGTCTTGAATAAATTCGTCAATACAAAAAATGGTTGCCTGCAAAGTCGGTTTTACGGGCGAAGATTTTACGTGACAACGTCTTTTCACTACAGACACAGCTGACGATACTTTAACCACACGTGTGAACTTGTATTATGACGCTTTCTTGTTTTTCCAACGCCAAGAACGTTCGAGAAAGACAAAGACAGAGACACAAGCATGCGCCGATTCAATGCGCCTAATTCTCTAGTGCTGCGCGCGCGGCAGACCGATCATAGTTGAGTGGGAGAGAGACGCAAGGCATTCGGCGGGCCTCTCTCTCGTTCGGTGACTCATCGTAACGTTACCGAGCGTTACACTTTTTCATAAGTGACTCCCAGCCGCAACCTAATTTAAGACGTTGTCACGTCAAAAAAAATCTTGGTCGCTCAATTGGTAAGAGCTGCCGCTCGGTAAATGGAAGATTGTGGCTTCATGTCCCATCTAAGAATACCTTTAAACAGTCTAAAATTCTAAATACATAATCAGTGACAAAAAAACTTTCTATCGAAATGAGCACCCACTTTGGGTGTACATTTAAATTACTTGTATCTAATTTTATATCGTATGGTTACGGTTAAATTTGCATTATGGTAGGTATTTCAATTTAAATTTCCATTCATTTGCATTCCAAAATGTAACAAAGGTGGTAAGTACAATTAGATATTGTATTAGACACAACTTTGGACCCTGGTGGGCACAGCAATAATTAGAAGAGATGACAACGCACATTAATAATTAATTAACAAATAAAACGAGATGTAGCCTTTAACTATAACTATTTAGACATTTTTATATATTTCCATTGTAAAATAATTGCATTAGAATGGAACATATGTTTTTTTTAATATATTTTTATTTTTTTTACTTTATTTTTATTATGGTATGGACGGCCAAGGAAATGTTTTATCACCCTAAGGTTGAAAGTAATTCGCGCGTCAGAGAACAACAGGGTTGATTATCTCGTGCAAATATATTCTGAGAGCTACTAATACTCAAACGTCATAGTCCCTATCGCTATTTTACTGACACATGATATTTTGTCAAAATTGGTACACCACTTTCTTAGCCGGTCGTACCTACTCTTGATTAAACTTGAACAGTTCCAAGTGACATTTTTGTGTGGGATTTGTATCTAGCTCTTGCATTCTGCCTATAAGTAACACTAATAAAAAACCGGCCAAGTGTTAATCGGACTCGCGCACTGAGGGTTCCGTACCAACTTCAACTGAATTAGGGGTCCACTTACTTCTACTGAGCCAAAATACCACATTTAAATAAATATAAATATTTTTAAGACATGCCTCACTGGGCCACACAGAGCCATCTAGTCCCAAATTAAGGTAGTATTAAGTACCCTGTCGTATGGGGTACTAGACAACTGATAATCTTACTTATATACTTTTTTTTTGTAAATACATACTTTTAATACATAGAAAATACCCAGACCAGTACAAACAGACATGTTCATGCACACAAATATTTGTACTGTGCGGGGATCGAACCCGCGACCCATGGCTCAGAAGCAGCGTTAACTACCACTGATCCAAATGGTCGTCATTATTTTGTTGACTGCAAAAATAACTTTGTTTTTATAGTGTTTGTATATTTGCGGTTGTTGAAAATGTGCCAGTACCAGTTTGACCTCTTTCAAACCAATTTTCTTTGAAAGTATTTGTTAAGATCTACATTGTACTTTATTTAAAATTTTCACTTGCTTAATAATTATTTAAAAGTTAGAGGGGGGACGGACGCCCATTTTACCACTTTGGAAGCGTCTATCTTCCAAATGTTAGACTTTTGGAAAAAATATTTCTAGAAACCTCCATGCGCATAGGATTGAGTAATTTTTTTTTGTTTTAGTTCCATGTAGCTATTATTTTTTATTTTTTGTATGAGAACCGTAAAGCGGTCAACATGATATACCTACCTACCAAGTTTCAACTGTGTAATGCTAATACTTTCAGAATAAAGTGGCTATGACATACGGACGGACGGAAAGACAGACAGACTTGAAGAAACTATAAGGGTTCCGTTTTTTGCCATTCGGCTAAGGAACTCTAAAAACTAATAATTCGTTATAAAATACACAAATAATTCCTTACTCACATCAAATACGTAACCATCTGTGTGTGTATGAAAAAGCAAATCCTTGTACCTGGGGCAGTAAAAGGTAATGGTAGGTACTCAAAATGGCAAGTAATTTTCATTGGTCCCGTTATTATAGGGTAGTAACCCCCAAGCTTACTCTTATGGGATTAGGATAAATGGATCATTTATTTCGATATAATACAACATATAAAATTTATAATATTGAATTTTCCGACTCCTTGCAATATAGGATTTTATCTGACGAGAAAAAAGTGGAGCCTTTTAATTCGACGCATAGATATTCTAATATGATTTTATATTTGACGCACGCATAACTTTTTTCAAACAAACCGATTTGGATGATTTTTTAGTTCGGCAGTACCGCAAAATTAGTTTTTTTTTTTCAGTTTATATGCAACCATCATATAACTGAAATAATTTACGATCTTCGTAGCGGAGGTGACACTGGTTTTTAAAGTATCGCATGCTCCAAGAACCTGAGCTCATGATAATTTCCCTGACGGGATAATGCAGTTTTTTTGCCATATTTTTCTCGGACTTTTGTGACTTGATTTCTTGACAAAAGGGGTAATTTAAATAGTTACTTAATTTGGGATCAGAACAATGTATCTGATGTTGTCCACATTTATTTATTATAAGAGCAATGTGGTTTTCTTTATTCCGGGGATAGATCCTAGGTCCTCAAGCAATTGTTGCCTTGAACACTGATATGCTTGCGAACGCGGCGGTCGTCAAGACAAGCTCCATTTTAGATAAACTAAGTACTAGTGTGACATAGTCCATATAAAGACGAATAAGTAAGTAAATTATCTCAGATCAGATCGAGTTCAATATTACAAACGAGTGATCTAGGCCTTTCCGACCCTCCCTTACCATTTGTAAGCTATCTAAATTGATATTATTATGGCACCGTTATATTGTAGGCTCGTTATTTTTTACGGTAAGTGTCAGTTTTGCCAGCTATAGGTCCTGTTTTGGGAATTACATAGAGATCCAATGGAGCCCGAATTAGACCGTATTTATGCGGGTCTTAGTATTTCTCTGAAGGGTTGAATGTGTTGTTAATATTTAAAGGACGAATATAGCTGTGTACAGCTGGTTTCATAGCCACGCGTGTAGCGCCGTCGAGACGCGCTTTTAAAAGGAATAGTGAATAGTCTCACGGTTTATAAGGCTCCGTAATGCGCGATCGGAAGCGGACGTGTCCGTTGCATAGCTGAATTATTTTAATTCACGACTAGCGCAGCGCGCGTCGTCTATCAGCAATGGACTCGCAAAAACTCATTGCTAACGAATTGTTGGCGTTTATACAGCACGCCATCGACACTATGGACGAGGTCAGCATCATGCAGATCTGCAAATCCAATTTCAAGGAAGAAAAGATTTGCAGTGGCAAGGCGCTCCTGTTCTAGACACTCGGGAAGAGTGCCCAGATGCCGTCTCGCCGAAGGGACGGGGGTGAAAGAAGTGTGCAGGACATCATTACCTTGCTGAAGGAAACCGATCCTGACGAAGTGCCTGCGTTCGTGGCAAAGGAGCTACACAAGCTGCCCCCTGTCACGTTCGATCATGTTGACGTCACCAGGCTGTTGAAGGACATCACGTTCCTAAAAGCAAGCTTGGCCGAAGTGCACGCAAAATTGGAGGCCTCAGAGAACACCATAGGTGACTTGCGTGCCAAAGTTTTGCTATTAAGCAACACTGCTCCGGTTAGTAGGTCACCTGAGGCCTGCAATGTCAACACACGTCGCGGGGCGCAGAATGCATCGGTCAGCAGTTTAGGGTCGGCGCAAACTGATGCGTCACTCGTCGCGGTCACCGACATCGTCGCGGCTACTGCGCGCCCCGCCGCGCGCCCCGCAGCACCGCAGGACACATCGCGCGTTGTGACGTCAACCCCGACGCGTGCATATGCTGCAGCTGCCGCTCGGAAAAGCAATTGCATGGCGGCTCCGAAGACGCTGGCATCACAGGCAGATAAGTGTGATGAGGAGGGCTTTACGAAGGTCGAGAAGAAGAAAAGGAAACCCTTGACCCGCAACCAGTGCGGTAACGCACCGACTGGACCGAACCACCTGCTTCGGCCCGCAGTTCCAGTGACGTTGCTATACGTGTCCCGGCTTCATTACTCTACAAAAGTGGAGGAGGTTGTAGAGTACATCCGAGTGAAGACCAGATATACACTGAGGGTCGAACGGTTGGAGTCTCGACACAACACGAACTTTAATTCGTTTGTGGTGAGGGTTCCGACTGAACAGCTGTCGACCTTCATGCAGGCAGAATTTTGGCCGAAGGGTGTTGTATATCGTCGGTTTCGTGGACGGTTACCTGACACCAAGTTGCGAAACACAACGCCGTCAAAATAGTGTGTAGTGATATAATTTATGTGTTATTTTGTATGTATGTTAGTCTGTAAGGTATTTATTTTATGGGCCTGTATTTCATAATCTGTTGCCTGAATTAAATAAATAAATAAAAATAAAATAAATTTATGTACTCTGAGCTGAGCAGACTGTGTTTCTGTGTGTGTATTATATTGAAATCTTTGTAACGCCCGAATTTATTTATTGTAATAAAGACTATGACTATGACAAGGCAAGAATTGTACCGGTTTCATTGTTTGCCTTCATCGGTCCACTCATATAAAGCCACTCTTACAAAAAAATAAATAAACATGTAGCCATTAAAGTCTAAGATGAGTAACATAAGATAGAAGTATATGTGAGACACTGGTCTCTGTGCAAGGAGACATGTGTGACAGATAACCAGTCTCTCCACCACCGGACCAGGTAGGAAAAGCTAAATAGTACTAAAGGTCTTGGAGGTCTGTTGGCGATTGCAGCTTAAGGCGGCGTAGTTCTAAGAGGCAGCGTTTTTGAGTTTTTTAAAACCTATCTGAGAACTTGAAAACAGCGTTTTTAAGTCTGAAAAAAAATATTGTTCTGAATCTAGTCTAAGTCACAATCTTTGTCGGTTACACGATTTGATTAACTTGTCTCGATAGAAAAAAATCACAAAACTACATCTCTTCGAAATGTTTTTTCAATTTGACGACTAAAAGTTTCTTTTAAATGTTTCTTTCTTTCTTTCTTTATTTCTTAACTACGGACATTTTCAATAAAATTTTTATGCTAGTTTAATGCTTCTGAATATTTCTATTCACTGAGTTAGAATTCATGAAAGGATATACTTAATTACTATGTTTTAAAAACTACAAGATACGTGAGCGCGGCGGTTCGTCAGGCCCGTATAACTGTCGCGCGATAAAGCCCGAACTACCGAGCCTTAAGAGGAAACACTACGGGCGAGAAAATTAAAAAATAGGTATTTGTAAAATCTATTGCTGTCGCGTAATGCCAAACGCATTCACCGCAGAGTGTGATAGAGACAACTGCTTCTTGGACCGAAAATACCTACTAAAATCAAACCAAATCAACGTTTCGTAGTCCCCCGATTACTTTTCCATAACTAGACCGATTTAAACACTGTTTTTCATTAAAAATAATAATAATGGTTTTGGCCGTGATCGTTTTCCTTTTTTTCTAAAATTTAGCCAAATTTGTTTTCTGGATGTTTGAACACAGCGAAAAATCTGGCGAATTTTTTCGATTTTTGAGGGCTCATATCTTTTTTATTAATTAATTTATGAAAAAACAGAACACATAGAAACATGCTAATAGTGGCCATAGATTTTTATAATAAAAATTATTGCTCTACTGGCATTATCCAGGGAGGAAACAGGGGACTACGCTTGTATGGAAAAACGGCCGTTGTATTTCCTCTTAACCAATGGTAGAGCCCATTTTCTTCAGGCAGCACTCCTTTAATCACCACTGTCGATTCAACGGACAAGAAAAGGTGGTGCTATTTAGTTTAGAGTGACACCACAGGGCTAGCGATAATATTAGTCGATAATAATAATATACTCCCATAATATCATCCGATTTCAAGATACGTATAATAGATTCTGCCTTTGTTACCCGGGGCTGTTGTGCGTTTTTTCCGACGATACAATCTCGATTAAACTCCGCACTGAGGAGTGCAGACGTGTAATTTTTATCGGAGAACATCCTCTGCGTCATAGTCTAAATTGAAAAGCCATGAGTATGAAAAAAAAACGATCGGTCACAAAATCAGTATTTAGAATTATACAAAATTTACTACGGTTTTTTTTTTAGATTGGGTTTATTTTTGGTTTAGTTCTTTATTTCTGTGAATTTTACTTAAATCTGTACCTAGATTTTCGCTAAAATCTATTATTAACTTACGTCTCATTTTGCTGCTGAGTACTGCTTCTGGTTTTATGCATAAAAGTAATACTGTATTAAACTTTCATGGTCACAATCAGTAAAGAAAATTGATACAAATACTTTATAATTATTGTTACGAATCGGTCGTCTAACCGGATTTTATGTAAATACTTTTTTTATTTATATTGTCTATTTCTAGTTTTCTTCTTTTTAAATTGCATGTTTTTGTTATGTCATTACTATTGTAGAGTCTTTGTCTGTTCTTCGGTTCTGCTGTTCTTCGTCTGTGTGCTTTTGTAAGTTCTTAGTTTTCCCTATATTATATTACTTATTACTTTACTTTGAGCGCTGTTCTGTTTTACCCCTTTCCCGTAGTTTTTAATAATTATGATATTTTAGCAATTTAATTTAAATTATAATATCAGTATATAAACTTGAATAATTATGTCTCAGGCGGGACTCGAACGCAATAGCGACCGCGGTCCCGTCTATGGTATAATTTTTTAAGTTTAACACTGATAATTTGATTCAAAGTTCATTTCATGTACTTTTTTTGTATGAGTTTCTGATGAGGTAACTTTCTAATAAAGTCTTCGACGGAGGCTGAATATCCCATTGCTGTCGGGGAGTACGTAAGAGGCTAATTAAGGACTGCCAGAGGAATATTTTCTTATATATTTCTTCACTTTCTATATTATTTTCTTTACTATTTTCCAAACTGCGATTGCCAACCCAAAGCGATTAACGGCTATTTCCAATAACCTATCTATCTTCAGTTTTGGCATATCGGAGATAGAAAACAACTTCTGTCTTTGTTTCTCTGGACGGCAAAAACAGAGATAGAAAATGTTTCCTATCTCCGAATGCCAAAACTAGAGATAGAAAGGTTATTGGAACCGGCCGTTAAACTAAATCCTCCAAGAAGGTTCATGCTAGTGAGGATAATAATGATGAAATAAAATTACATCGAATCCTTCTAATAAACCATAGTGCCATCATTGAATTTAAATAAACCACAAATTACTCGCGAATTAATGCAATAGGTACTCAGCTCCTACATGGCTGTTCTGTTTTTATAACTGCATGTAGTTTTTATCAGACAATACACTCGCGTATGTGCTCCGCATAATTAGCAACAATGTTGCAGTTCTGTAATGGAAGCAGTGGAACACCCAGGAGATAATAATGGATGTTAAATGGCATTTCGAAAGGTACATTTCAGTTAATATTACAGTTTGAAGATGATTGTTGATTCGGAAATTAGTCATCAGTTTGGGTCTCCATTTATTTGTCGAGTTTGAGGATTTAAAAATCTTTTATCAGTGTTCAAACTTGAAAAATTATGTCCAAGGCGGGACTCGAACCCGCATCTCTATGCATACCGGGCGCGGTGCTTTACCAATTTAAATTGGAGAAAAATCCCGCCTGAGACATAATATTTCTAGTTTAAATAGGTACTGATAATTGCGATTAAGTTGCTAAAATATAATTCTATGTAATTTAATAATCTTTTGTTTCTAGTAGAACCCCAAAGTAAATGGCAAGAAATATAATTTAGGTAGGTATATCATTTATGACAGGCCGCTGAAACTTGTAAGCAATTTATTGTATTTTTATGTGTTTTTGACTATATAATATTTATTAGCTTAGTACTCGTATGTATTTTTAGTTTATTAATTTTATCTTCGCCCGTAGTGAAGTGGTTTATGCACCGGACTAAAATCTCGAGTTCCGGGCTTCGATTCCCGGGTCGGACAACCAGAGCTTCTTTTTGAAAAAAATACGTAATATAAATCTTAACAAATACTTTCAACGAAAATTGGTTTGAACGAGATCAAACAGGTAGTTTTTGAGAAAAGGTGAAACAAGCTAGGATGTTAGGTGTGTTTTTCGGAGTAATGAGCTCGTGGGTTCTTCTTCAGCGCTCGGAGAACTGTAATAAGAAACTGTGGAGGGCGCCACTTGCTTTAACTCAGAAGCAAGAAAGAGTTAATTAAAGATAGAAAAGAAAACAAGTTATTTTCAATTTGTCTCCCCTTGTTTATTTTATATATTTAATATAAAAGATTAAAGATTGATGCACATACATGAGCTACATACAATACACTTACATTAGGGTTAAGAACTAATTACCACTATGCAATTAAACAAAAGTTGTGTGCTTAACTATAAGCTTAAATTCTCAGATTTAGTGAAGGAAAGCTGAGAAGCAGGAATTCCTTCACTCACGTCTGCCTAAAACTAAGGTTGGCCTAATCTATGAGCTGAGGAGTATCATCAATGGATGAAAACTATCAAAAGAATAAATGTTCATAAATACCTAATAGCATGATATTAGACCATGTCACCGATAATAAATTATAACGTCACCGTGGAGAACCAAACATATCCCTCCGTCCCTGGAGCAGAGATTCTCACATGCGTGCAGGATGCAGGAGTATGTCCTAGTAGCTAGGAGCGAGGAGGGCGATATTTCAAGCCTGGAAGTTACACACAAGCATGAGTACAGCGGTGATAAAGCCACATGCTCTTAGGGAGCGCACGTGGGCATGAGCAGATGGTATGTGAAAGGAAAACGTGCACTAGCACAGCACTTTAGACATGACCGCAGGTGCATTTACAGCAGAAGAAGACACAGCAGAAGACATTCGCTAGCACGTTGTCCACACGTGGGCATAGGCAGATACACGTGGTGAAAAGAATCAAACATGCTTACCCATAAAAATGCAGCAACAATCACCAAGATGAGGCGATGCATCATGTAAATTTATCCATCAAGGGACAATATAAAAATGTTAGTCCTGAAAGATGAAACAACACACAATCAAAGGTTCACAGTCTCTTAGAAAAGAGAACAAAGTCTTGGAAAAGACATTTATAGATGCTTACCATAAGAAGAAGAGAAAATTAACAAATAAAGCCCTTTGGCTACTCGTATATGCCCACCGGCATTTTTATATTGGCACACTACGCCATCAAGAATAAAAATATTCTTGATAAAACAAAAATCAAGAATGTGGAAAAGAGCTGGCCATGAAAATGGCGTCCGCTTATCAAGCCAATCCAACCTCTCCCCTCTATGACAAGCAAGTTTTTTTTTTTTTAATTCTTTGCATTCACGACTTGGAACCACTTAACTTGACTGACACATAAAGCCAAACAACGCAGAAAACTGCTCAGCCCTGCAAAAGTAGAAAACTACCTAAAAAAATTAACACAAATAGACATTTGCCTATTAATGTAATAATATAAAAAAAAATTACATTAAAATTATTAGATAAAGAAAGGAATTGTGGGATGACAGACACAAAGTTGCACCTATAGTGTTCCATCAGCCGGATAGATGGCGTTATTAGTAAAAATCCTTAGCTGCGTACGAGCTGTTGAAACAAAATAAATGCAAAAATGTAACGACGTGTTACAAAGGCACATCTCTAACAACCGCAAATATAACTTTGTCCTTTATACAGACACTATGTAAAACGAAGTTATTTTTGCAGTCAATTAAATATTGTGGTATTTTGGCTAAGTGGAAGTAAGTGGACCCCTAATTCAGTTAAAGTTGGTACGGAACCCTCAGTGCGGGAGTCCGACTCGCACTTAGCCAGTTTTATATTATAGATTTGTTTTCGGAGCTGCATGGAATACAAGTGAAAATACCTATGAAACTTTGCAGAGTTGTTTGCGACCCGTATGCGAAAATGCTGGCCGGTTAACGTTGCGTCTATTAAAAAAAATGTATCTCCCTTTTTCGAATTCGGAATTCGGTTTGTTTTCCGCGCGACATCGCCGACAAGGGATCGCGCCATGTGCGAGCTGCGAATTCGTCCATAACTGAATTATACGTTAGGGTTGACACCTAACTTGACATAACAATTTATCAATCTACACTGAACCAGTTACCACTACGTTTTATAATATATGTAGTTATAAATATAAATTAAATTGCCACTTTTGACATTTTAACACATCTTTTTGTGTTAGTTATATTGAGTTTGCTACCATGTAGGTAGGTTTTTGATAAGTTTCAGATACTTGGGTACTGTTTCAAGCGCCGTGATCACGGAAGAACGGAAGTCAGTGTATCCTCATACAATTTTAAACGAAAAAACTAACACAATAAAACTTCATATAGAATTGAAAAAAATAATTATTAAAATGCAATAAACCAGTGATCCATTGTGAAAGAAATACCGACTAAAATTCTATACGTGTTAGGTATGTGATAAATAAAAATATTTTTTTGATAAAAAAAACAATTAAAATAATAATGACTAAACTTTTAAGTGGCGGCAACCATTAAAGAACAAAAAGTAATTTATGATTAAAAAACTATGATTGGCAACCATAGCTTAAACACTTCTATAGGTACCTACTGATGTCCAAACTTTATACCAAGGATTAAACATACATACATACATACATATTATCACGCCTCCTTCCCAACGGGGTAGGCAGAGACCAAGGCCTTCCACTTACTACGATCCTGGCATACGTCTTTCGCTTCTTCCACATTCATCAATCTTTTCATGCATGCTCGTCGGTTTAGAGTACTCTTGACCTGACCTTTCTTCAGAACATCCCCGATTTGAACGTGGTAAGTTCGACTAGGCCTTCCTCTTCCAACGTTCCCTTTCACACTCGTCTTATAGATCTGTCTAGTCATTCTTCTCTCATTCATCCTCTCTACATGCCCAAACCATCTAAGCATCCCTTTCTCAATCCCTGTGACAATATCGTCTTTCACACCACAACGTTCTCTTAACACACTATTTCTTATCCTGTCACTCAATTTCACTCCTAACATATAAGGATTAAAGTTAACTGTTTAATTTTCGTGAAAGTGTGAACAATCTAGGAATGTTAGTCTTCAGTCATACAAGTCGGTTGAACGTCAATTTTCATCTATCATCTCATCATCTTAGCCAATCGACGCCCACATTTGGCCATAAGCCTCCCCAAGGGTCTCCACAACGATGGCTACCGTGCCACTTGCATGCAACGGTTTCCTGTGATCTTCACCAGATTGTCGGTCCACCTTGTGGGATGCCTACCCACAGATCGTCGTTCGGTATACAGGGTGAAATTATAACCACTTTCCAAAATGTTTATAGGCGTTCAGTATCGTATTTAGAGCCTATTTATGAAGTAAAAAATTTAATTAAGTTGTCACCCGAAAACATTTTTCGCGATATAGTTTATAATTTTTACGGTCCTAGACCTGTTAAGGTATAAAGGGAAAATCAAAAGCTTATGAATAGTATCGTAATGAATGAATGAGATGCGCAACGCGTAAAAAAAGTGTTGCTAGATGGCCGTATCAAAAGTTTTTGATTTTTGGCGGACATTTTCTAAGTGCTGTATCTTAACATTTTTGTATTGGGCTATACAAAAAGAAAAAATACGTCATTTTTTTTTGTCTCGTTGATTAAAGTAAGTAAGTAAGTAACAGCCTATAATCATCCCACTGCAGGGAAAAGGCCTCCATAATTGAATTCAAGTTACCACTGCAATGATGGGAACTGGCATAATCACCACGCTTGCCAAATGCGGGTTAGTGATCACAAACCCGAGCAACGTTCGGAAATACGAAACTGTTTGTTGCCCGACACGGGGATCGAACCTGGGACCCCGAGGTCTTGGCCCGGTATTTAAACCACTAGACCAACGGGGCGTTGTCTCGAAGATTGATATTTTAAAATTTGGAAGATGGTTAAAATTTCATTCTGTATATTTGACTATCAGTTGCTTCAGTACTACTGAAGGAGTAGCACACGCTGCTTCTGAGCCATGCGTCGCGGGTTCGATTCCCGTACAGTAGAAATAATTGTGTGCATGAATATGCCTGCTTGTACTGGTCTTGGTGTTCACACAAAAAAGTATACCTATAAGTTAGTTTATCGGTTGTCTAGGTCCCTACCTAACTTCTGTATGGGGATACGACAAGCCACTTAATAGTAGCTCATTTTGGGACTCCATCTGTGTGGCCTAGTGTCTGCAAAATATTTATTTATTTATTTTATCTAAGTACATATTATGTGCCAATATCTTTTATTTGTGCCCTCAAAAATTAAACTTGTGCTCACTAAGGTAAAGGTAATCCTAGAAAATAAAATGTAGCTCCAATCTCATCAATTTATTGTGATGGTGTATGCTGTGTTTTGGAAAATATCCTCAAACAATGTAATTTGAATTTAAATCTGGTATCACCTTTATTGTTAAGGTGAATGATAACTTACTAGACAAAAGCATCACAGTAATTCAGTATTGAGCGATTGCAGGAACTAAGTAAGATACATGGAAATGCTTTTCGGATTCTGATATTCTGCCATTTTGCACCATTAGTAAGAATGTTAAACATTGTTATTTTATAGTTAGCAAACTCCCTAGTCTATACACATCTAAGCAAAGCTTTCGGTTTTATCTCTGCAAATAGGGCCCAAGAGGCGCTTTTACACGTCCCAATATTTAAACCTACCACTGCTTCGGGACAAGTCTGGGCTAGTGCCGAGAAGAAGCAGCGCAAGAAACTCGGGAAACTTGAAATATTGAACCATCATCAGAACTATGACCTTGTTTACCTTTATTTAAATGACTATTTATTAAAATGAATAGAAAAAAATACGAATTAAACTCTTAAACTCTTAGCATTAAACCAACATTTAACTAACGTACTTATAGTGTTTGCATAAATTCAAGAAACCAATAATTTTAATGTTGTATATCATAGATTTCGAAACTGTTTGAATAAATAAAATCGTCCAGAAACTTTCTACTGACGTCTGACATCTTTCCATCAAAGCTGACGCTGATGTCATTCTCACTATTTACAAATAAAATGAGTGTTTTTCACATTGTCATATTTTAATTACAAATAAAAAGCTTTCAAAATGTTAACCTACAATGAGAGTTTGGCAGATAAAGCGTGCAATTTAGAATGTGTCCAAAACCTAGGACCAGTCCACGAGTTTGTTGGTCCCGTGAAGATAGTTCTGATGGATATGCCCAAAGACATCTACTCAAGGAAAGCCTGCGTATCATCTTTCATTGGCTTGGTCCATATGTTGATTGGTATCACGACTATGATCGTACTCCTCTATACTCTTGGTTTCAAGACTCCTTTGATGATGAACTTGCATATTGTATTCTGCACTGTTGGGGTAAGTTGCTATTGTCTATATTCTTTGCCCTATTACTTCGTTTGGGTTGGGTTTCATCCTTTTTTCTTAAGAAATTTTGGGCTGTTTAAGTGCACTTATTCAAAACCATATTACATCGCATCTTGTAATATCATCATATTACATCGCAAACCATGTAAATAAATACATTTTACAGTTTAATGAATATTACTGTAGTTTATATGAGTGCAGTCACGTGAATAATGAAGGGTCATGCGTTTGATTCCCACCCAAAGCAGGCGAAATTTTTCTAAATTGACTTTCGGTAAGGTAGAACTCGGGTTCGATTTTCGGGCGCCCCAATGCAGAAAAAACACTTTTCTATATTTTCAAGGGTCTGACTGCTTGTATTACTTTTGCTATTTATGTTGCCCATTAACAAGTGTTTCTTATAGTTACTCGTACTTAATTTGAGATCATATCCATATCGTCCACATTAATTAGCATGGTTTGGGTTTGTAAGGAGCGGGTACTATTTGTGCTTTGGACAGCACTTAAGCCGTTGGTCACGTTTTGATTCACAAAAGGGATGAACTAAAAACAAATTACATCAGAAGCTACAAAAAGACAACTTGGAAAACGCTGTCTCTAGATTTGCTTGCACTGGAAGGAAATCTAGAGGACTAACAATCATAAGACGAGAATAAAAATGCAAAATTATTTCCTCTTTTTAGTACCAGTTCTTCATCCCATCAGCGATTTTAATGATGAACAGCCTCCACGGGCCCTCGGCGCCCCTAACGTTGTCAGACCGCAAATTCCAACACCTATTCCTTCAAGTCTTTGGCGTCGCGTGCGCAGCCACCGGCTCCGTGCTGGTCATGGTTTTCTGTGAAGGCAGTTTCGACTCTAAGCTAACTGTGCACTGCATAATCGGTAACTAACGTGTCCTTACTAAAAATCATCATCATCTGCCTACATCAGTCCGATGCTGGAAAGTTCTCTGCAAGTAAAAAACTTTGCTATAATCACCAAAAGGAGAATTTTCTCGCTTGATAGCTAGTTTAGCTAAAGGTTGAAAAACGCCTTCCCTCCATCGTTGACAGCTCTGCTACCATTTTTCTTCTGGCAGTACTCTTTTAGTCGCCTTTTACTATAGTCGAGTAGTTTTAGCTACTAGTCAGTTGAGCACTATAGTGCCACAAACTATTGATGATACTACGCTGGCTGCAAACGCAAACCATTTCAATAAATTCTACAGTTCAATTAATATCTCCGTATCTAACATGGGTGAGCTCATAGATAGCGAAGTTATTGAGTGAGATATTGAAGTGGGTAAGTAGTTCAGTAGTACAGTATGGTGCCGATTTAAATTTTGATAGCACCATCTCTTCTAGTCCTGTGGTATCATGAAGCCATATGAAGGCAGACAGCAGTATTTTTTCTCCACCATTGGCTAAATTGCTATCGCCAACACGTATGCTTAGTGTGTAAGCATGACAATTATAGCAAATTCCTCTTTTTAGCTCCTCTATGCCCAGTAGTGGATAATGTAATCTTATAACGATTATGAATTAAATAACTAACAACAGGCAGAGCTACTGCCATAGTTTACAGTTTAGCTTATATTAAATAAATATCTAAGCCGGTAGAAACTTATACTAACGTATTACCGAAACATCCACGAAGCCGTTTGTAATTGGCTGTCACATGTTATAGTGAAAGAGGCTAAACTTCATAACCTCATTAGGTTTATTCAAACTAAATACGTAACCCTTTCATTCATGAAGTTAAAGCTTGATATGCTAAGCTAATTATCGACGCGCGAAGGGTCAATAGAATTAGTTTAATTTCCCTCTGCTCCGTGGTACCTACCCAACAAACTTTAGAAGTTAGTCAACTACTAGATGGCGCTTAACACTTACGGGGTTTAATGCAACGAAGAATTCGTCGCCCGCGACCATGATTCGTGCAACTGGATCGAAACGTCGGGAATGTAAATTAATATTTACCTTTAAATAACGGTTCGTTGCATTGAACCCCGTAAGTGTTAAGTGTTTAGTGTAAAAATGCAACAAGAAAGTTTAAAATCCTATACTAGATGGCGCTTTGTTTAACTGAATATTAAAACGACGTTTGAAAGAATCGGGATCTGGTTTGGTTTGAATCGTGAAATTTCGACTGTCCTTAGTGGGGCTCAAACCCACAACTTTCAGCTTACGATTGTTTTCACGTAGCGCAGAATTGTATTTTTAGCAAACAATCATGATAAGGCTGAATGCTAATGACCAGTTTATTTACTCATATCAATCAGAGTTCCCAGAAAGCGAAACTAGGCAGGAATTTTAAAGAGCTAAAAACCAAAAGATTAAAGAGCCCGCCTGAGTAGTCCTTAAACCCGGTGAATTAAAGATCTGGTCGAGATCGCAAGGAAAAACCATGTAAAAAAAGTGAGATCTATTGTCGCTCTGGTGCCGGCACATTAAAAGAATGGAGTCACACCTTTTTTTTCCTAAGGGTGTAGCAAGAGGGGACTAAAGAAGTACTGCAAGAATCTGATGGGCATCAGCATCTTCTTTCTACCTTTGGCCAAACTACGATGGCCAGGCCGAATACCAAACGTGGTGATTATAGCAAATACTTATTTTGGAAAAGCTTATGTTCAGCAGTGGACAAATATACAGGATTAAATTTTAATCAATTTTCAAATTTTAATACAAGAATCTACGAGACAAAAAACTAATGAAGTATTTTCTCTTTTGGTATAGCCCAGTACAAAAATGTCAAGATAAAGTACTTAGAAAATGTCCGCCAAAAATCTAAAATTTATGGTACGGCCTCCTAGCAACACTTTTTTTTTGCGATGCGCATCTTATTCATTCATTACGATACTAATCATAAGTTGTTGATTTTCCATTCATACCTTAACCGGCTTAGGACAGTAAAAATTTAAAATTTTGTTGCGAAAAATATTTTTGGGTGACAACTTGACCTACGTTTTTTACTTCATAAATAGGCTCTAAATACTATACTGAACGTCTGTAAAAATTTTGGGAGGTGATGAAAAGGTCATCCTGTATTGATGGTGATATTTTTTAGAAGTGGACTTCTAAATGCTAATATTGGAGATCTGAATAGTGCAATATTCATGCTTAAATAGTCAAGTACATTATCTCCTAAGAATAATTTGTTTCAGGGTTAGTCACTGGCGGCCTTTCTGCTGTAACAGCTCTCATTGGACCCGGCGCTTACTTCTCAAGAGATACGAGTTCCTTTGGCAAATTTGGTAAACGGACTCATGCCTTCCTCGGCATGCCGGCCTTTTTCACTTCGTCTCTTTGCTTCGTCATTGGCATTTACACCTCTAAAACTTTTAAAGCTTGGGCGGTATTCCTACCTGACTTAGTATACCTTCTGATTGGCTTCTGTGTTTTCTATACCCTTGTTATTCTTAGCACGCCATTTATGAAATTCTGTGGTAAGACTCCTTAAATTGATTAAAATGTACAGTTTTGATTTGTTGTTTTTATTCTCTGTACCCGATACAAAGTTTGTGCTCTATGTTTGGGAATTTGACATGTTTTTGTGTCAACTGTCTTATAAATGATAGTATTTTGGGGTTAACAAAACTTGTATAGAATTAAAAATTGTGTTCCAGTCAGATATGATATATTAAAATTTAATGAAATGCACTGTTGTCCAATAAACCTATGAATATTGTGGGGTTAGTTTGTGTGAATTAATATCTTAGTATGGCATCTACGACGGGCACTACTTCCACGGTAGCAGATGATCCATCAATTGCAGCCACTACTTCTTTAAAATCTCAAAATATTGGTTTACCTAAAACAAAATCAAAATCCAAGAGACGTTTGAAATTCGCTTTTGCTGGGCCTCTAGTTCTAGTGATTGAAACTAGAAGCGAGTACTGCTGGACTGTCTGGTTCGCCATCGGATTGGGTTTGGTGAATGTATTCATCGGAGCTGTGAATATAATGGCTATAGCGTACTCGTCAAAAACTGGAGACGCCCATGCTGCGATTTGTACTGTTGCGGTAAGTTTATCCTTACTACTATTATACCGAAAGTTACTTTGCCTATCTGTCTCTCCCTCTGTTACGCTTTCACGCTTGAATTACTGACCTTAAAAGTCAAGACATAGGTTATTTTTTATACTACTGCTGGGCACAGTTTTCCACCCGCGCAAAATCTATACTAATATTATAAAGCTGAAGAGTTTGTTTGTTTGTTTGAACGCGCTAATCTCAGGAAGCACTGGTCCGAATTGAGAATTTTATTTTGTGTTGGATAGTCCATTTATCGAGGAAGGCTTTAGGCTATATAACATTACGCTGCAACCAATAGGAACGCAGCATGAGTAAAAAATTTTGCAAAAATAGTCATCATAATAACAGAAATTGACGCGGGCAACAGATAGTACTTTATATAAAATAACAAGCGGCCCATCCCGGCTTCGCATGGGTGGACCCGTTTAGTTAATAGTAAGGATCCCTAATCTTTTCTTGCAATAAATATAGCCTATGTCACTCACGGTGAATGTAGCTTTCCACTGGTGATAGAATTTTTGAAATCTGCATAGTAGTTTTTGAGTTTTTTCATTAACCCCTTATATGCAGGTAATTTCAGACACAGACAAAGGTACGAATACACTAGGAAACATTTTGTCTCGCAACATGACGCGCAACACTCGATCTACATGACGCTGCGACGTTGCATTGAGGCCCGCAACATGTCCCTCAACATTTTAAGGAACATTTACGTGACGCGGGACATGTTGCTAGCTCCCTTTCAGAGAGCGGGCGCACGTGTTGCGCGTCAGAGCCGCGCAGGTTGTCGCCGAGTCCGGACGCGAACGCAACGTGTTTCTCAACATGGCGATAGTGTGGGAATACGAAAAAATACTGCATTTTAATCGAGATCTACTAGAGTTATGGATTGCTGTGGGATACTTCAAATCGTGACTGCAAATTTCAAAATCGGATGATTACATTCGTGTAAAATTTGTAAATGATCCATCAGATAACCAAAGATCACTTAAAATATTGACTATTTTTTCTCGTTCACGTAAATAATTACGCATCCACCACCTTTTCTTTCATTTATTCTTATTTCCCGATATAAGAATGTACGCAGCACTAATCACACAAGCGCGGCAACATCCTTCCCGTTACTGGCTAGTGTGTACAGAATGTCTCGCAGCATTTTGTCCCCGAGATTCTTTAAGTTGTTAACGAGCCACCTGTTCCGAAACATGTTGCTCTATTTGTCCCCCAGTGTATCCGGGGCTTTAATCAATTGTCATAAGGATCGGATCCGTGACTTATCAGCCGACCGGTTAAAAAACATACACACACACAAAAATACATATCTTTCCTCTTTATAATCTTAGTGTAGATTAATTCGTAATGCTAGAGTAGCACACATGCTACTTTTATCAGGAAAAAAGTAATACTTCCGTAGAAAATATTAAATTAAAATACTCCATGCGGACGAAGTCGCAGGTAACAGTAAGTTTTATATAAATCAACAAGCAATAATTTGTTAATGTTGGAGATATTGGGTAAAAGTTTCTCATATAAACACGTGACTCAGTGGAAAGACAAATAGTCCTAATGCATACGTTCTTATTACTAAATTTGTACAGCCATGCAGAATTGGGGCCGGCCACTTGTTATTAATGAAAAATATTTCTCTGCTTCTTTTACATAATACCATGGCCATAGGTATTTAGAAAATTTAGAAAATAAAAAGTCATAGTGTCATTTCATAACCTACCTATTTGTTTAGATGTAATTTTTATTTAAATCATAATAAAATGTACGTATTTATATTAGATCCAGACAGTGTGTACTGTAAGTCTGTGTTCTGCGCGATACTCGTCGCTGTGTGTGCGATGGTACGGGCGGCCACATTAATGTATATGTTTATGTATGCCTTGCACACTGGATTCAAAGATTTGCACGTTATTTTGTGTACTTTTGGTGTAAGTGTTTCTTTTTATTATAACAACGAGGCGGTTGATGATAAACATGGTGTTAGATCGAACACTGTGTGACTAAAACCTAAAATTTTGTGTGGTAAAGTCTTTATATAAATAAGATAGCGTCTTTTCCTCTCCAGTAGCATTTAGTAATAGCAAAAACTTTCTTTTGGAGAGACAATTTTAGAGCAATCGACTAGTGAAGGCTAATGATGATTTAAATCGAAATAACTGTTGACTACAGTTATGCCAACTGCTCAGTTCAGCTACTAATTTAACTGTAGAGGGATATTCAGTGATTTAGCTAAAAACTGATAAATAGGTTTATCGTGCGATATCATGTGGAGCAGTGTCATTCAACAGGTTCATGTGAAAAATACTTCAGGTATTATTTTTCACTAGATCCTGTCGAAACAAGTCCCTTCTAGTATCCTTTATAAGGGAGCCTACTGAATCTGCATTGATGATGCAAGAAGTGCCTCCAAAGAGATACAAAACAGGTGTGCAGATAGTATGCTAAGAGAAAGCCGAGTTATTGGCCGCACACTTATCTGGATCTCTGCGGAAGGTATGTGATTATTAGCAGTGGCAACATTGTTACCGTGTTTAACCTTCTCATGCATCGTCGTTGAGACTGTTATTAATGCAGTGGGTCTATATGGCCAAAACGTCACTGGGCTGTACAATATCAAAAATATCTTATTTTGTTGATTAGTTCGCTTGGGAGCTTCATCATAGCAAATAGTTTACAGCAAATTTTAAGACAGACAAACAGACCAAAATCTAATGATAGATTTTAAAGACTACATTGTTCCTTTTGGTACTGTTATGTATTATAACTAAAAAAAAAATTCTATGGTATTGCAATAATTTTCAAATTTTACTGAAGAAGTTATTCCGTAGGAAGTGTTTTTGGTATTTAGAATCAGCTCTCATCAGCCCACTGATAGATCTGTATGATTTTTTTTGAAAAGGCCCGCGCTTAGCCAAGACTTATTTGCAAGGACCAGAGCGATTGAAAATTTTACTAGGATGATCTTTCTCTGAGTACTTTTTAATTCGCCTCTTATGTGCCATCCATAGCATAAAACTAGGTAAAAATATTAGTCCAAAATAATGTTAGTAATCAAAGAAACAATCTTACACCTACCATGCCCTGAGACAATGGCAGGGTTAAAGATCCTTGTTAAGGACAAAGGTTTATTGGCGAAATAAGCAAATGTAATTGAACTTGCGTATTGTGCCTTATCGATGTTAATAAGTATTACGTTCCCAATGCGGGTCTGAGTCTGCAACAAAATGTTCGTTTATTTGACTTCATCTGTCTCTTTTAATCTTGCTTAAGTCTTCAAGTGTGAGACAAAGTCAGATATCTTCGTGTTTACAGATATCAAATTGCATAACAGTAGTTTTCGCATTCAATAAGATATTTTATATCGTAAAAGATTATGGACCCAACATTAGATTATATTCGCTGTATAAAAAATACTAGCGATCGCCCGCGACTGCGTGCGCGAAGAAATTTATACTGTCCTGCGAGAACCGTACTTTTTACCTGGATAAAAAGTAGCCAGTGTGCTAATAATTCCTGGCATTAATCTATTACTACGCCAACTAGATTTCAACTAGCCGTTTTGGCGTGATTGAGTTACAAAAATCCATTCAACTTTTCACATTTGTATATAAAATATTTGAACAGATCTAGGTACGACTTCAGGAATGAAATATCATGATGTAACTATAAAATTGAAAGAAAAGATGTTAGCGAGACATTACTGATATTTTTTTGTATTTAATTCTTCAAACTCTGACTTATAAAACTATTTTCAAAAGTCAAATTTAGTTATGGATTTCCGCAAATTAACGCCTGAGTCTATATTTTATTTCCAGTATCACTTCTTCAGTGCCGAAGCGATCCTCAGTTTCAACTATGCCAATGGATGGTCCACGCCGATGCGTCACCGCCATCGCAAGTTCGCGCACGTGTTTCTGCAAATTTGCGGCATGATATGCGCCATCACTGGCACCGTACTTGTTATAGTGAAGAAAGGAATCGATGTTGCTGAAACTGCCCACGGAATCACAGGTGAAATGAGCCATTCTGTTAATTCTTAAGCCTAAAGCCGCGAAAGCACATACAAACACGAACATATCGAACACAAATATCAAACATGAACATTTGGTTTGTGGATGTATTATGGACGGCACTTTAGAATCGAGTACGCGCACAACAGTCGTGTGGAGGAACATGGACCGAACATGAACATATTGGATATCAGACACAAACACTTTGTTCGCACGTGCGTACCACTAACAAACATTGAACGACCTCGATGTTCTGTATGGATGATGTTGCAAATGTGATGCAACCTTGTTCGTTCGTCCTTCAGGGTAACGCGGTACCATCCACAGAAAACAAAGTCACCTTTCGTGAATTACTACAAATAAAAAAATGGCTCACTCTGTCGACCACTTCCAACGTCGAATCCAATGTTACTGAGCGGTAGAGTACACTCATTCGTTTCTCTTTGAACCCTGTACCGAAATCCATGTGGATAAAGTCGTGGGCAAAAGCTAGTTTCTTAGAGACTGAACTTTTGTGCGATATTATTAAATATATTTTATTATAATTTTCATCCCAGGAATAATAGCGGCAGTCTTAGCAGGGCTCAGCTTACTCAGCGGTCCTTGCGTTCTCTTTGGCGATCAAAGAAGCGGACGGTATCTCAAAATTGTCCACATGAGCATCGGTATGCCTACCTTCTTGCTATCTTCTATCAGCCTCTGTTTGGGGTTTCTAAGCGACGCTTTCAAGAGCTGGGCTACATCGGTCATCGTCTTCATCCTAATAGGGTTCGTTTCTTTCTACACCGTGTTTATTGTAGCAACTGTTTTCGTTAAATGTGTGTCACGTATTTAGAACTAGGCAAAGTGTTTGTAATAAATCAGTTTTACTATTTTAGATTTAAGTTTTTTTATATGCTAGCTGCCCAAACAGATTTCATTTAGTCAAATTGTGATGGTCTATCGCATTCCAACACGGAGATAAATTAAAGGCTGTAATAAATTTGAAAATTGCACCCATACATAGTCACGGGTGACAGCTAGTAACAATTAAAAGCATTAAATATTATCTCAGTATAATTAACTATCGAGAACGTGCAAAAAATATCAAAGATAAAGAGCTAGCTTTGCTCGAGTCGCCTTTAAGTAATTGAATCACTTTATATTATGACTTTTAATCCACACAAGCTCCTCTAGGTAGTATTAGTAGTGCATGAAGATCTGAATCGTACGCCACAAAGTGTATGCCCTATTAGCAGGGACTATTGAAAATTTCAAAAAAAGGCTTTTATCGAGGTGGGTGCTGTGCTTATTAATTGTTTGGGTGGTGTCAGCACATTAAAAGAATATCAAGCAGCGCAGATCTTTCTATTGGTGTCGTAAGAGGCGACTAAAAGAGTCAAAAGAAAACGGAAAGCAGAACCTTTTTACTCTACGATCTGTGATCGCCAACCCAGGAGGGGTTTGGCAAAATCCACATTTAGGAGAGGACCATGTTCAGCAGTGGTCTGCCCGCAACCATAATTCGCTTTAATTAACTAATTTTGATGCACTAAATCCCATAAAGTGTTAAGTTTTAAGTGTAAAATGCAACAAGAAAGTTTAAAATTCTCTGGAACTACTACTTACTGTATATTTACAGATACAAATGTCCTTAATTTGCCAGAAATAACGATTCAAGTTAAAGTTACACACATTATTTCTAATATATTTAATAGAAAGGAAAACATTAGTAAGCTGTAACTTAATAACCTTCTGTAGAGGTAACAATAACAAATAATTGTACATTAAGAAATACTTTATCAATGCTCAAATACATTGTGACAAATTAAACAAAGGAAAGAGGACAATGGGGACTACCGTTTCTTTGCTCACCAGTTGGCGCCACTGTAGACTGAGGTCCGGAGTTATAGCAGTCTAAGGCGATTGGCACCGAAACAAAGTGTTATATCATGAATCTAATTAAGGTTATATTGTTTATAAGTAACTATCTTGATATCAACAAACTAACTTCTGAAATAGTTGCTCTTGAGGCCGCCTATTTTTGCGCTTTTTCTTAATTCCGCTTTAAAAGCGTTTACGTTAATCGCCAAATAATCCATATTTGCGATATTTTACGAAGGAGATCACTTTCCAGCAGGTAAATTAAAGAAATTATAATTTATGCAACAAATTCCGCTAAAACCAGTACAAAGTGAATGATATTGGACCTCACGCGACACTAGCGCTTCTAGTGGCAAATTCACTAGCGATAGCCCCCATTCAAACTACTTACCTGGGGAATTCCTTCTACTGTAGGCAGAAGATCTTCCACCTTATGTAGATAAAAAAATTATAATCATCCCACTACAGGGCAAAGGCCTCCATCATTGTATTTAAGTTACCACAGCAATGATGGGTAGGCATAATCTACGCTTGCCACATACGGGTTGGGAATAGAGCTGTGACAAACCGTATGTAATCGGTACTGAGTAACGGGTACTCCATGTAGTACCGAATAACGAATCGTTACTCACGAATATATTTCGTTACTCGTATGTTCCGTATTAGGTCGCGAAAGTACCGTTGATGCGTGTGTTATAACGTTTACTGATCGTATATTTTATGAATGCGTGCCTTATTCGGTTAATTAAAAAAAAAACTAAAATGCACCTTAATTTTGTGATATAGAAGTATTTTATATACATATTACGATCGATGCGACTTGACTCCGTGATATCATACTTTATGTATGTACGGAATACGAATATACGACTCAATTTGTTGTTCCGCACTGTGTTATTATTTATTAATGAGGTATCAAAAGTAACGAGTAAAGTAACGATACGAAAGTAGCGAGTACTTTTTGTCAAAGTAACGAGTTCATACGGGTACGAAATTATTCGTTACTTTTACACCTCTGGTTGGAAAATACATAAGTACCCGAGCAATGTTTAAAAAATTGAAACTTTTATTAGCCCACTCGGGTAATAAAAGTTCTATAACCTAGGACATTGAGCACTAAAATACTCGACCTGGAGCGCTACGTTTTTTGTAGTAAGTTAAATTTATTTTACATCAATTGTTAATTTTATATGCAAACTAGCGGATCCGACAGACGTTGTCCTATACTATAAAATATATTTATATAGGTAGTATGGTATTAAAAAAATGTTACCAATTGTCTATTACTGATATCCTTTATGATACACAACATTTTTTGTTTTCTTTTTCTGGCGGGTATAAATAGTTTTGTTGGTATTCCAACACAGGAACAGGCGACATTACTGGCCATGTGCAAAATTCAGTTTTTTTTACCCTCGTTTTGACGGTATTTGCAGCACGCGTTCTGTCAATCTTATGTCAAACGCCATACATTAAAAAAGTTTAAATTGTCAATACAAACGCGGTTACATTACAATAAATTATATTTTTTTAAATTTTCTCGCAATAGGGCCGCCTTCTCGCCTTCTCCTGTCAATGACAAACAAAATAAAAAAGAATTAGCGAAATCGGTCCAGCCTTTAACGCGTAGTGTTCATTTTTATGCAAATAGTGCAAAATGACCAATTTGACAATAAATGTTAAAAGTTGTTTATATTCCTTTATCGTCTGGTTCTTTCTAACTGCATCTATTTATTAAATTTGCACATGTGTAGGTAATCTATGCTCTATTCTGTCGCTATAAAGCATAATATTGTTGTGTCACCTATTTCTTATCAATGCAGCAGAATTGCGGATGTCTGGGAATACAAATACACTGCATACGTTATAAGCCTTTTAGTAATATCCTTACAATATACCATTGAGAATTGATTTACAACGAACTTCTATTCAAATCCAGTTATTATAAATCAGGCACCAATACAGAGGATATTTTGAATTATTATTTTATTTGAATGGACCTTTATCATGGATTAATAATCTTTAGACGTGACTACTTGAGAGTACGCTGTATCTTTTATATCATAGATTAAACAGGTATCTTTATTGTGTAATGTGGATGTAATATATTGTAACGAATCATTCAATCTGCTATCTTGTTAAAAGTATGGACATTCTTCGTCATTTTTATCAAAACCTTTTGAGTTTACAGCCTGAACTTGGGCGTTATTGAATATATACGAGTATAATAGCTGTAGCCCGCGACTTTGAACGCGTGGAATATTGAACTTTTAATTACCCTACGGGAACCGTAGCTTTTCATGATATTAAAATTAGCCTATATATTTTTACAGCCAATAAACTAACACCGTACCAAACTACACTCAGATCCGTTGAGTCATTTAACGGCAAAAGCAACAAACATCCAAACGCAATATTAGTAGGAAGTAGAAAGTGAGATAGGATGGCCATGCTATACGTGTTTTGCAGTTTGCGTGTTCGAAAATTGAAAGGTCTTATTATTTGAAATCATATCCTGTCCTAAAGTAAATTTTGACATTTTCGCTCTTGACAGCCGAGGCGATGGTAGACGATGAAAACTATTTTTCAAGCCGTACTTCTTTACCAACGGTATCCAAACAATGAAAATGAGAGTTGCTATTTTATTTTAGAATGGCACCAAGGGAAGTCTATAATTTATTTGATAATTTAATGTTTTTTTTTTAATTTCCATTTACCTATCTTTCTGTCTTGGTTGAAAAAAAAAGTAAAGTAACAGTCTATAATCATCCCACTGCAGGGAAAAGCCTCCATATTGAATTCAAGTTACCACAGCAATGATGGGTACAGCCATAAGTACCACGCTTGTCAAATACGGGTTGGTGATCACTAACCCAAGCAATGCTTGAAAATTCGAAACTACTTTTGCCCTACTCGGAGATCGAACCCGTGGTCATGGCCCGGTTCTAAAATCGCTAGACCAACGGAATATTAACATTATGTTTTATCAATATTACTGTACTTAATGAAGCAATAAAGTGTTTCTATCTATTTATCTTATATTGCACAGAGATTAAACATCTCTAACTTGACATCATTATGGAAACGCGCAAACATGGTGGACGTTGGAATTGACCGAATCTGATTTTATCATTAAGAATTTATATAACTCAGAAGCTACAATCTAAATGGGAAACTCGTGTATAGATTGTGTAATAGATAAATATTCCATTTACAAATATCAGCCAACAAACGATCGATAGTATTTTTTGTCTGCACTGTAATATTAAAACTGTTAAAAACATTGGTTTGCTGTGTGTCTTTTTTTAAATAAAGCGGCATTAGAGGCTTTAGACATGTTGCTTTCTATTATCAAATACGCTCGTCGAATTGCTAACAAATGTATGAAAATTACATAAGTTTACGAAACAATCAATCGTAACCTAAAGTAATTTTCATACATTTGTCATCTATTCGTCGGGCGTATCATCATCATCATCAGCCTATCGCAGTCCATTGTTGGAGGCCTCTCCAGTTGCACGCCACATAGGCCGATCCTCGGCTTCTCGCATCCAGCTCCTGCCAGCCATCTTGCGCAAATCATCACTCCACCTGGCCTGAGGGCGTCCTACACTACGTTTGCTAAGACGCGGTCTCCACTCAAGAACTCGTTTACCCTAGCGGTTGTCGCTTCTGCAGCTAATATGGCCAGCCCACTGCCACTTCAGCTTTTTAATCCAGTGGGCTATGTCCGTAACTTTAGTTCTCTGCCGGATCACCTCATTTCTGATTTTATCCCTAAAATAAACTCCGAGCATAGCTCTTTCCATAGCCCGCTGAGCAACTTTGAACTTATGGACTAGCCGTACCGTCTATGTCCACGTTTCGGCTCCGCATATCATGACGGGTAGGACGCACTGATTGAAGATTTTCGTCTTAAGGCATTGTGGGAGGGATGATAAGAAGACTAAAATCAGTTGAAATCAGTTTTATTTCTGCAAATAGGCCCCTAGAGGCGCTTTTACACGTCCCAATATTTAACCTACCACTGCTTCGGGACAAATGTGGGCTAGTGCCCAGAACGTAGTTTCCGAAATGCTGCCTAACCCAACTGAATACTTCTGTTCACCTCATCATCAAAGTTGTTTCTACCTAACTGCAATGTCTTCCCAAGGTACATATTTTGTACAACTTCGAGGACCGCAGCGCCGTGTACCGCAATCGATTCTGGTAGTACATGTTCATTGAAGTCTTCGGGCGTATACTATATTAGAAAGCAACTTGTTTAACGGCCGGTCCCAATAACCTATCTATCTTCAGTTTTGGCATATCGGAGATAGAAACCAACTTCTGTCTTTGTTTCTCTGGACAGCAAAATCAGAGACAGAATATGTTATTATAAAGATAGATAAATAGATTATTGGGACCGGCCGTAAATTGCTTCTCGCCGTTTATCCTTCTCTGAGCTAAGATCTTTTGGAATAATAAACTTAGATATTTGAAACTACATAAGAAAAAGGACTTAATGCGGCTCTTATTGATCGATTGATTGTATTTGAAAGATTTTTACATAAATATCTTATCTTATCTTACTAATATTATAAATATGCGAATGTTTGGATAAAAGTTTGTTACTTAATCACGCTGGAACGGCCCAAAGGATCGGGATGAAATTTGGCACGCAGGTAGATTACAGGCTGGAATAGGATATAGGTAAAATGTAAGGTAGGGTTCCCTTGAAATTGTCCGAAATTCCACGCGTACGGAGTCGCGGGCGACAGCTAGTATGTAATATTTCTCTAACACTAGCACCACATCATTGTGCAAAGACAGAGTGCGTTGAAAAATACAAACACCTAGCTGGATCATAAATAAATAAAAATATATTTAATTACTCATCACAAACACAGCACATCATAGGTTCATAACTGCATTCACTGCGCCCTCCATCACATGTGGACGGCAGTTTATCACATGTGGACGGCAGTTCATCACATGTGGACGTCGAACGCTTGCCATGCGCATGCGTTCTTCACATGGGAGAATGGACAGCCTTATCGGCCATTTGTATTTTGCGCTTTAGATATCCTATCAGATATTTAAAAACTGTTAGGTGCGTGTTTGACTCGCACAACGACGGTTCTGTAACATTTCTTTTCCACCATTGTTTGACGGTTTTCTGCTAATAGTATGAGGTTTTTTACAGAAACTTATCTGCAAGTGTTTTTATTGATAATTTTTAAACCCTGCATCATATTGATGGCATACGATAAAAGTGTTTCGATTTCGTGCTTCCGTTCTAAATCCTACAATTTCCTTAAACTTTTACTAAGTTCCGATGAATAGTTTGCTAAGGAGGCGAAACAAATAATTTTGTGGTATCTGCTTCTATAGATACGCGATGTGGATCTTGAAACGGGTAAAACCCAATAGATAAGCAGGCATATTTTGATTATCGATGAAAAATTTACGTCAGACTGTAATTAAGTAAACTTTTGGTAAATTGCTAATTACCGATAGTCTGAAGCACACGTGAATTTGAGTAGGAACCGTACATTCTTAAGGGAGGGGTTATTCAGGGAGTAAAAAGACTTGATGCGAGATCATCACGATTTGAAAGATTACATATACCTCAGCCAGTGAAATATTAAGGCCTATACTAAATCTATGATTAAGACAGCTCTAAATATAATAAAACCGGCAAAGTGCGAGTCGGACTCACGCACGAATGGTTCCGTGCCAAAAAGGCAAAAAAACGGGTTTGTTGTATGGGAGCCCTTAAATTTTTCTATTTTGTTTTTATTGCGGCAACAAAAATACACAATTTGTGAAAATTTCAACTGTCTAGCCATCGCGGCTCTTGAGATACAGCCTGGTGACAGAGCGACGGACAGACGGACAGACGGACAGACAGCGAAGTCTTAGTAATAGGGTCCCGTTTTTACCCTTTGGGTACGGAACCCTAAAAAGGAATAATTGGCTTCTAGCCGGTTATGAATTAGGTAATACACGCCCTGTTGCCATAAAATCTTTTTGATATGGAGACTACATCTTCGGTAAAGTTATGACCCACAAGGAACTGTTGGCAGTCAAAAAGAAAGGAAAAATTGTTTCACTTTTTACTTACAATTCCAAAACCATGCACCATGTATGCCAGATAGATAGGTAGGCTTAATAGTATGTGTTATAGCAATAAAACATACTGTATCCAGAATATCAAGTAAAGGAAGATTCGAGTGGCACAGCATTGATCGTGGTAGACATCATGCCATAATAAATAATGATGAAAATTAGAAAAACGTTGAGTTGAAATAATAATACTAACATTATCTAACTGATATTTACAAAAAATTACTTAAATTTCAATGTTAAAATACCTATTACTTTATAAAGCATTTTACTGAATTTTTGATCCCAAAAAATGCAACTAATTTATAGTTATAGTGAAATAAAATGATTTATTTGCTTTTGAAAAAGGGTACATTGTGGTGGTCAATATAGTAGCAGAGTAGCTAACGCTGAGTATTGTATTTGAACATGTTGGGATGATAATAATAACATGAACTTTATCAACGTTAACAAAGGATAACCTACACAAATATTAAACCTATTTATCTGAGATAAGTGTCTTACGGCCAGTGACTCAACACAACATAATTTAAGTATATTTAAGTCAATACAAAGTAGTACTTTTGATAAAATAAAAACAATGGATAGAACCTAATCGTCATCAACGGTACAATAAAAACTCAGTGAAACTTGAAAAAATATTATGTCTCAGGCGGAACTCGAACCCGCATCTTCTCACATACCGGATTTTTTTTCAAGTTTATGTAATGATATCATGATTGCAATTAAGTTGCTAAAATATCGTATAAAGTAAAATAAAAACTCCTTAAAATATGTCATTAGTACATTTGTTTCTTCTACTTATTGCAGTTTTCGCAGAATAAATAGAACATCTAACAAATGTCATATCAAAACAGAATAATGATTTCAGTTTGAAAAAAGTATAGTACGAGTATTGTAACCAAACTCATCTTACGGCCGGTCCCAATAACCTATCTATCTTCAGTTTTGGCATATCGGAGATAGAAAACATCTTCTGTCTTTGATTTTGCCGTCCAGAGAAACAAAGACAGAAGTTGTTTTCTATCTCCAATATGCCAAAACTGAAGATAGATAGGTTATTAGGACTGGCCCTTAGTTAGAGTGCAAAGTTTACCTAGAACTACATAACAGATATCATGCAGTTTAATTAATGTTGGTAAATACTGAGTTCATATTGATAACGTTTTCCCTATTGATGTTTCTGATAAGGATTCCAATAAAACATTAAGAGTCATGACATTTATATTTATTATTATTATTCTTATGTCTAACATAATTAAATACCTACTTACGATATTCAGTTGTAAAATAAGATTGTCGATACTGATTTCAGATCATGAGTAAACAGTAAAGTAGCATTTAATGCACGATTTTTTAATACGAGTAATATCCTTATGGCATTTACTCATTCGACTTTAATATTAAACTAAAGTATTTTGGAATGGTGATCTATCATCATTTAGTTGGGTAAACTTTAGGTATCCAAACCACTTGATGCAACAAATATATTGCTGAATAGTTTTTTATAAATATAAAATATTATCTATTTATTTTAGCTACTCAGAGCACCAGAAAACTTAGCGTAGAAAGTGAGCAATGGATTAATGATGACTATAGTAGTTAGAGCTCCTACCATGACAATGAGGGCATTAGCAAATTCCCTAGTAAGAAAACTAGCGAACCAGACATAGTTCATGCCGTAACACAGGGAGATTGAAGCAGTGATCAGGGCAACAGTGCCAAAGCAAATGTGGGTCAGCTTCGAGACGACCCCTGGGATACACTTGCGGATCTCGTATGCATATAGTGACGCTAGTCCATTGACCAGAGATACTGTCGTGAAGACCATTGCTGCCAGAGCTGTGAAAGAAAGAACGCTTAAAATTAGATACAATTTTTAGGTTATGAAATTTCTCTGTGTAGTTTAGCTAGCTAAAGGGGATTCTCTGATCTTCTAAATCTTCTGAAGTCTAGAAGTCATTCATATCTAAATATGGGTCATAATATATTTACATTTTTAAATAAGTTTTGTATAGCGCAACCGCCGGTTTTTAAGGTGTCGCATGCTTCAACCTCCCGATTCGACTCCCAGACAGGTAGCAAAAGCGTAATTTTCTAAATTCTAGATTATGTGTGTGGTACGTTCGTTGTTTCTATTTAGTTATTAGCTTTGGGATCAGAAAAATGTATGTGATGTTGTCTAGATTTACTAATTAATTAATTAGTCTTTAGTGAATCTCCGCAGTAACCTACCATTTTTGTTTACACGTGTTGATAACCTAAGCATTTTGTGAATATTTATTTTTGAATATATTGCTGGTACCAACACAAACTAAATTGATTTAAGTGTAACTAATACTGATAACTAAAGATACTTACCGAACTGTGCATGATACGTTTGGAAATTGATACCCGTATCAACAATCTTGATGAAACACCCAGCCAGAGCCAATATCGAGCCAGCGAGCTGAAGTCCTGTGTGCACCCAGCGTTGGTGCTTCAAACTTAGAGTGGAACACCAGCTGTCTGGGGCCAAACATAGTATGCCTTCTGCCATAAGCATTTGAAACTGAAAAATCAATTTAAGGTAGTTTAGCAAAAATAGTAGCTCAGCAAACTGTTGGACGGAGCTATTGAATTTAGTCTTATTCTGAAAGACTTAATTTTTATTCGACAGACCAATAGTCATTGACATAAAGTTGGATCTTACAAGTCAAAGGTAAAGTAAAATAATTTAGTCTGTACCTAATGAATGAGGCCAATAGGCCAGAGATGATGATATTAAAACATATTCCAGTCCTCATCAAAAAGGTCCTTATGCTTTACATTTAATTAACATCACGTGTTTTGTAATAATTATTGGTGAATCTCGTGCAGTCAACATTGATTTTTTCAACTATGAACATGATATTTTTGCGTAATTCCTTAGGCATTTCTTACTAAGGCGACATTTTGAGGGGGGTACATTGACACTTATAGTATCTCGTTTATGATTTCAATTTCAATACTTACTCGTACTTTGGAACTAAATTTAAAAAGATTGTTTTTTTCGTTTATCATTATTAAAAACATTCAGGTTATCTTTACTCACTCAATTTGTTTTGCACACCATTTCTTATTATACCTCAACCAGTTTGGTCTGTCAATGCCAGAGTAAATAACAAGTAAATCACTTACCCCAATCACACATAAAATGATATGTGTTGCTGTTGGACCGGTAGTCAGGAATCTTAACACTGCCAAAAGTAATGATCCAACAACTATACCAATCATCATGTGAGTTGCTAATGTTGTCAAGGACCTCACGGCTTTCAATGCGGCGTTAGTGGATGAAGCTGGAGATGCTGAAACATCTTTTGGTGGACCATCCACTACGTTGATGTGGGTAGGAGGAGACATATCAGCAAAATTCGGTGGCATTGCTTAACTCTAAAATACTGTCTGGAGTTCACAATCAATTCAAAAGAATTTTGACGAAATGGCAATGGATTAACAAACCTACTTAATTTATAACAGGCTATGTTAATCACACTAAAATGTGTAGATAACATATTATCGCTAGCGATTGGAAATCAGTTTTCAACTAATTACATTAGATAATCAATGATCAGTTTTCGTATGTACGTGAAAATTACGTAAAATAAAGTTTTAAACAAAAATGTAACGCAACAATTTTATTTTAACAATATTTTCCAAATGATATATGACAATCGGCAGTAAATGATTTCAGTGTATCATTCGTACATTTAGTATAATATTATGTAATTAGTCTTGTATATCAGCCTGAACACATAATCAGAGACTGGTTATCATGTATCTCATAGAATGACGGGGCTATGGTCGTAAATGATAAAAATTTAATATTCCTTTCAGTACGTTGTGAATATTGGGACACTGATAGTATAGTCCGTTTGTATCGTTTTCGCATCAGTCAGTGCCAAAATCAGTGAAGGACGGGTGATTGACTTACATTCCATCAGTCAGCCATCATATGTCTAGAATTACCATCTAAACTTCATGCGCTCTTGCTCATGCTTCATGCTCATAGACCTACTATAAGAACAATAAAGACTATGCAAAAAAAACGCTATTTTGTTTACTAAATTATGATGCAAATTTCACAGATGTTACGTATATTTCTAAAACATCATTACAGGCTTATATCGATAAGAAAGAAATACGTACTAATATTTATATTAAGTGCGTGTCCTTACGAAAAATGGAATCTTTTATCATCATGTCAAATGGTCGACAATTTGAAGTACTTTGTTGTTGATTCTTTGTTTATATTATAAAACTTGCAGTCCAATTTCTCCATGGTACAGTGTTCTTGTTGCACTCATTGGACAATTACAAAGCAGATACTGTGGCATTTTGCCTGCAGCTCTACTGATGGGCAAAATGGTCAAATCTTACTAAGAACGATAAAGGCATTTCAAAATTTCTTATTTATCTTAACCAAACATAGGACATGTTCCTTTACTAAACGAGACTAATTAATGAAAGTGTCTTTTATTTTGCCAAGTATTATGCCGAGTTGCACAAATAGGAGACTCTTTTGCATAGCAAAGGATCACACTAATTTCAAAAGAATCTGCTTGTTGTCTAAAATGTAATACATTATAATAAATGTGTTTTACAAATAACATGCTAATGCCGACTGGTATTTCGCATAGTTGAAAAAGGCGACATAGAGTTTATATTTGAACCATGTTGTTAGTCAGTTTGTACTAAACATAGATTTTGTATACTTAATCTTTAGTTAGTCCAGCACTGAGAAAAATAAATAGTTGCTGTTGCTGCCAAAGAGATTTAGGAACTAAAGGATTTGAATAAAATGTTAATTTTAATGGAATGATTTTTTATTCACAGTCTTATACCTAAAATAATTAACTTATATTACGAATTGAAATTATTGTATGAAAATGCTGTCAGATCATGAGCTTTGTTAACACTATACATTTGCAAAACAAATAATCTTATTTAGATGTTTGAACACTGAAAAACAATTATATAAATAATTTCTTTGCACAGGTTTATAATTTAAATCTGACGTAATTACTCTTGATATAAATCTTACACTTAAATTCTTCTTTGTTACCAATACTATTGGTTTCAATGATCACTACATCAGTGTACGTTATTTAGTTTGTTATAACACCTTTAAATTTTGCATAAAAACTGAGCAGAGGATTGATAATGACAATAGTAGTCAAAGCGCCAGTCATTATGATAAGGGTATCAGAAAAACGGCTGGTGATAATATTCCTGAAGCCGTTTTTGTCGAAGCCATAGGCTAGGGACACCGATGCCATGATAAGACCGAAGGTGCCGAAGCAAATATGGGTCAGCTTGGAGAGAACACCTGGTATGCACTTGCGCAGTTCATACGCATACAATGATGCCAGCCCATTGAACAGAGAAACAATTGTGAAGACTGTAGCTGCCAGAGCTGTGGAGAAAACATTAGATTTTATAATAATACTAGCTGTTGCCCGCGACTTCGTACGCGGCAGTTTATATTATTATGATCGCGATTATTTTTGCAACATTTTTCACTGATGCTTCGCTCCTATTGGTCGCAGCGTGATGTTATATAGCCTAAAGCTTTTCTCGATAAATGGACTATCCAACACAGAAAGAATTTTTCAAATCGCACCAGTACTTTCTGAGATTAGCGCGTTCAAATAAACAAACAAACTCTTCAGCTTTATAATATTAGTATAGATAGTGGCGATTGTAAAACAGCACGGTGTTCCTATTTAGAATCACGTAGTCAAGACCAGGAACCCTTGCTTTTGCTATGTCCCTCTGTCTGGATTGATATCCATCTGAGGTCAATCTTTGAATTGTTAGTGCTAGAAAGCTGTGGTTATGGGTATAATCATGTCAAAAAATTCGTAAAATATATTTTTAGGATACTTCTTCTTCTATTGTATGTTACTCTTTTTGTGATGATCATTATAGTAAAGACTAGTATGATAATAAAGATAAATGATGATAATGGTAATAAAATGGATGATAAAGCTGGACGATGGACAATGATAATAAAAATAATGATTATGGTTTTAATGGTTTTTGATTAGACTTACCAGTCTGTCCATGAACTGTGTTAAAGTTGGTAGTCTTGTCAATGCTTTTGATAAAGCTGCCGGCGGTAGCTAGAATGGCGCCGACAAGCATCAAACCCGTGTGGACCCAGCGTTTGTGCTTGAGGCTCAAGGTCGAACACCAGCTGTCCGGAGCCAGGGACAAGATCGCTTCCGCCATTAGAAATTGGTACTAAAAAAAATGTTTGGTTTGTTACATGAAAAGGTCCTAAGTTTTTATTGCTTTTCTCCTTACAGCCCCGACCTAGCATCGTGTGAATTATTCAGTCAGCTCAAAGGTTAATAATTTTTTTTTATTGATTTTTTTATTAATTTCATATTACTTTTCGAGCATTCTACGTACACAAGTTATGCAAAATTTTGACAATTTGTCAATAATACGTTTGCATCTCAGCATAAATGTATCCCTTTAAGCAGTCTAACGATTTAAATCCACTTGATTATAAATTGACAGTAGGAAAATGACGTGATAAGTGAACACTATATGATTTAACATTATTAAATTACTGTTATTATAGTCCTGATAATTCGTTATCGAATGTTCCTTAATCTTAGGCCTAAAACTAAAAGTTTATCTTTATTTCTGATTAAAATATATCATCAGGTTTGTTTATATTAAATTTTAAAGTTTGAATTGATACTATTTTCAAGTCATAAATTATATTAATTCAGCGCCTGCCGTCAGCGAATGTTACTAAAACCTTTTTGCGAGATAAAGTTGAATGGTCCGTGCAATCACAACGGAGATAAGAGTGAATTGTTTACTTAACTATAATGAATTCGAATATGTGCCGGAGTGAGGGCACAACATACTCCGACAAACTCTATTTTTATTTGATGACTGTTACTGTAATTTATTAACAAGAAACATTAAAGCGCTTGTTTTGATGTTGCGATGTATGTATGATTAAATGTATTAACAAAACATTATATTGGCAATATGAAGCATTTACCATTTATTTCACTATGTTGACTGATTGTTACATTTTCTAATATAAGCTTGTTCTATATTGAATTTTGTTTCTGTTGTATTTTATTCTTATTAACATTCTCATCTGCATAATTAACCTACATAGGTCCACGGATGGACACAGACCTCTCCAAAAGTGAGATTTTGTTTTAATTTTCACGCTTGGCAGGTGGATTGCTGATCATAGTTTGGCCAACGGTGGACAGAAGAAACCCCAACCAACACAAACTAGCTGTAAAAAAGCTGATAAACAGACGCTGCCCATCTCCTTCTTGCGGTTTAGGGTAGAGTTCACCAACAGACGGTTCAAATTTAAACAGCGTTTAAAATATTATTTGACATATTTTGTATGGGAATTGTGTCAAATAAATCGTCAATCTACGTTTACCGGCTGTTTGAATATTGGTGAACTCGGGTCTTAGTCGCTTCATACGACACATGTGAGTCTAGATGAGATGATATTCTATTATTTGTGCCAGAACTACACGATACAAGCTTTCTGCACGACTTGAATTAATTTTGATTATCAGGATATTATCTTAACGTTACGTCTACTTAGTACGTTCTCAATTCAACACATTGTTACAAAATTAAATAAGGAAAATGTACAATTCACTCACCCCAATAACACACAATACAATATGTTGCGGAGTACTACCGATCGGCACACCATTTCTAAACGAATAAAGAAGAGAAACACCAACGACGATTCCAATTAGTATGTGGGTGAACAGCGTCGCCATAGATCTAACAGTTCTCAGTCCTGCATTCGATGACGCTATTTCTGGAGATGCAACAGTTTCTTTTGGTCCATCCACAATATCGACGCGTTCAGGTGGAGACAAATCATTGAAGTTCGGTGGCATTTTGGGTCTTTGAAAATCAACCTTTTCGGTATCACTTCTCGCTTCGATTGGTTTTGTTTAAATGGCCAGAATATTGTGAGTAGTGTGATATGTATAGCAAAGGTCCATTGATATAATGCATTATCGCGTTAGACGCGTAGACACGTACGCATCAAATCAATTGATTAGATATATCTAGTAAGAGCTAAATTACAATATACAATGATGTGTTTGTATAATAGTAACAGCCTATAATCATCCCACTGCAGGAAAAAGGCCTCCATCATTGAATTCAAGTTACCACAGCAATGATGGGTGTACTGGCATAAAGGTTTAATTGATAAATGCGGGTTGGTGATCACAAACCAGAGCAATATTCAAAATTTCGTTAATTTTTGTTGCGCGACCCAGGGATCGAATCCGGGATCCCGAGATATTGGCCCGGTATAAACCACTAGACGAACGGGACGTTTAAAAAAGAGCTAACATTGTCAAAAATTATTATGTTACATACAAACACCCCGTTGGTCTAGTGGTTTAAATACCGGGCCAAGATTTCGGGTCCCAGGTTCAAATCCCGGGTCGGGCAACAAAAAGTTTCGAATTTTCGAACGTTGCTCGGGTTGTATCAAAATAAATAGCAGAACAAATATTCAAGATTTTATTTAACAATTTTTTTTGTATAAAAATCACTAAATAACACTGCCATGATGTTATACATAATGGTTACATAACGTGGGCTTCGTTTTACAGGTAGTTAAAATTGCACTGTGTATAAACTAGATTAAAATTTAAAATACCACAGTGTAGCTTAATGAACAGACAACGGCAGGTCAACCTTCCCAAAAAGTTAAAGGTCATTGAACTGATTTTCAACTTTAAGTCCAACAAGTAGAGATCAATATCGATTGAGAAAATTTGACGTTTTGTGGTAGGTTGGCGTGCTGTTGTCTGTATTTGGAATATTATGCAAAAATAATAGGTGTTAAAGTATGAAATTGCCGATTATTTTCCCACTTTTTATTTTGTTTATAGCTCTTAAGTATAGTCATATTATTGCGTAATTCTTTTTGTATTGTATCGAAAACTAAATAAAGTAACTTTTGACTAAAAAAAATGCAATACTAGTGCCTATTACTTCAAAGGAAGTCGTTGAAAAGACCCCTACAATGTGTCAGCTGACCTTCTTGCTTCAATTAAGTATATTTGTATTATATACTTTGATTTTCAGAAATTTAAATACTACAATACGTAGCTTTATAACCATCTAACTTTCACCTTAATTTAATTAAAAACGGTTCAGGCGTTTTTAAAAAAACTAAAAAATTGTTAGTATGGAAAAACTACTTTTCTCGATTTCGTCCAAACAAAACGGCAATTTCATACTTTAACCCCTAATATATGCCTCAAACCCAGGTTTAAATACATAAAATAAATAAAGAACTGCTATACTACTTAACGAAATACACGACTTACCCTCTCCCAAGTAATAGAGCATTTTTAACAATGGCTCAAAGGAAACTACGAATTGTTTATAAATAACGGATACCTACGGCAAATCTTTTCAAAAAAGTTCTAGCCGATTATAGGATATACCTACTAACGAATTCATTGGATTAAGAGGCTTTGGATTTCCATATTAGTACAAGTAGGCTACTAATTTTGCAATCGATCATCGGTAAGTGATTTGAAAATGTCTCGATTGCGATAACCATACATAATACTACAAATATCTTTACTTTGCTTTAGTTTAACACTAAGGCGCTTTGCAGACGGCGTGGCGGGCCGAGCCGGTCAGTTTCACCGCGGACGATAGCGTAAAGCGAATCCTATACTACCAACGCACATGAAGGGCAAAAAGACCGCACCGCAGGTATAGACGGGCAGACGCGATCTTTATTACTTCGCGGTCAAAAAGACCGGCCCGCCACGCCGTCTGCAAAGCGCCTTATACTACCAACGCACATGAAAGGCAAAAAGACCGCGCCGCAGGTGCCCGCCGGGCACTAACGGCGCGGCATGTCCGTGGCTACCCGCCATGGATCACACAAACCAGTTTGTATGAAGTAACGCAGACGGCGGCGCGGGGCGGCTAGGACAGTCCGCACCGCAGGCTTTCTAGTGATGGACTTCATTAATGTTGATAATTTAAGACGCTGACTGCAGCCGATGACCTTGAGCAATAAATACGCCCACAAATTTATTCGCCTTTGAATTTCTTTGCAACGCGCGGCAGCTACCACTGTCGATTCCCGTAGGAGTGACAGAGAAAAAGCGCATGGAATAGAAGGGCCTAAGTGCCAAACAACAAAATTCGTTGTGCAATATAAAATTGCCATTTTATTAAAAATCTAAATCAGCCATTTGCTTAAGCAACATGTAATATACAATATAGCAAAATTTTATTATCATTGATATACGGACTGCTGAGAAAAATGGTAATTTATGTATTTTCAGAGGCTACTTTGAGATTATTTTCTATCGAGAAAAGTTTTTAGAATCGTGTTTTGGAAACAACCACCTAGTCAAGAATATGATCAATTACAACTACATAGAATTTGGCAACAATACGAGCCATAGGCTTAAAGCAAAACAACCTTCATTGAGCTGAATTTGGCTCATGTCAGCGTCTTAATTGCTGACTAACTAACTGCCTCCGTCCCTCGTGTGCATTGTGTTCGCGGTAAGGGCAGTCGCAGGCATCGACGGGCAGACGCGGTCTTTATTACTTCGCGGTCAAAAAAACCGGCCCGCCCCGCCGTCTGCAAAGCGCCTAACAATAACAAACTTAATAGTATTAATATTATTATAATCCGACGAACTCCGTAGCGGAGTGGCGTACGCACCGGTTTTCAAGTTGTCGCCTGCTCTGAGGTCCCGCGTTCAATTCCCGGACGGGTCAACGTAGAAAAAAAGTGTTTTTCTACATTTTCTCAGGTCTGGGTGTTTGTGGTACCTTCGTTGTTTCTGGTTTCCAAAATACGAGTGCTTTTCGAACAGTTATTTGAATTGGGATCAGAACAATGCATGAGATGTTGTCTAAGTTTATTTATTGATAATGAAGACCCGGTTGGTGTCATTAGCATCATTTATCCACGTCGAATCCGGAGACGGCGACTCCTTGCTGTCAAGTATCAGGTGATGCTGTTAGGATGGAATGCTCTGAGGTGGCTGGCAAAACCGAACTTTGTTTTGAAGATTTGGCTACATGCAACACAGACAATTATTGGTCAGCTGCGTTAAATGTTTATGTATAGAGGCTTTGGTTGTGTCTTCTGTCAAAGTGTTCTAGACGAACTTCCTCAATTTTGTCGAAGTTCTTGTGAACTGCCCGACGTCATTCCGAGAGACTAAGACGTGCGCATTATTCCCAGTCATCAGCTGGAATACCGCATGCTATCAGATTTCACACTAACTAGGACATACATGATAGTATTAATTATTATAAGGAACACCCGGTGGGTGTAGTGGTGCAGTGGTCTGCCTACTATGCAAGGGTATCAAATCGATTTCCAGTCGACAGATTAGACAAAAAAAAAACTGCCAGCCCATAAATATGGCACATTTATTGGCAGTTACTGCATACTTGGTTGCAGCATTTAAGGTACACACGGCGGCACATCAGACTATACATGTTGACCTTTAGACCGCCTTTATGCCCTACGTAATAAAAGCTGTTATTGCAGTTCAACTGTTTATATTGATGTGCTGTCGAGTGTACATTGGTTTATGATTTGTTCCTCACTTTAAGTGACCTTTTCCTGGGAAAAACGCTGCGCAAACTAAGCCTTACAGTTTGCCATAAGCTGCCTCGCAAGTTATTTTTACTGCCTCGCAGTTTAATGTTAAAGCTCAAGTGTCCTCTATATACGCCAGCTAAACAGTTCATAATTGATACGTGATAAAATTCACAGCAGTAGCATATTATATAAATTTATTAAAGGAAAATCAATCAGAGTTGAGGTTTGCAAGTTAAAGAGTTGTCAATCAACTTACAAAATATATACTGTTGAAATATGTTGAAATATTTCTTTTTATACTATTTCAAGTCATTTTCTCAAGATAATATCTTGAATTAAAATTTCAAATTTCTTAAGTAGGATTCGAAGCTTTCGCTTTAATTTATTTTTGTGCATTGTGTTTTGTGCAATGAAGTGTTTTTTTCTGTCTATCTATCTAGTTATAGATCAATATTCTTTTGCAAGTTTTTGCCGTTGTAAGAAAGGTGTACTTTTTGTGATCACAAAATCATAAGTCCGCATTAGCAATTTTTAACTACTGAACCTGTACGAGCCAACTCGTACATTTGACATGTATAGATAAATTGTTGGTTCAGCGGAATTTCGATGCACTTTGGCCAGCTGTGTGCGACCTACATGTTAACTTCGATATGATAAATCAGTGCAATTAAAGCATTCGGCAACTACACACGTCTTGTCATTAAAATCCCATCAGAGGTTGATATAGCGCGGTTGTCTGACATCTCTTTATCAGTACTAATCATCTGACATCTTTGACATTCAGTGACGAACGTTTCAGAACCATATACCGCGTATAGCCCAACACGTACTTGGCCAGTTAGTTTATTTATATCAATGGCTTAACTGATTGACGGTTTAACTTCTCCATAGATAAAGTATGTATATTATACAGTATTATCATTGTAGCTAAACGATTTTTATCACCGTGGCTTATGTGATTGTGTGAAACAAAGACAAAGTACAAATATTTGACTGAATAATGACCTAATTAATAAAAATACTTGACTAAATAAAACTATGATAAAAACTACTTTAATTTAATATTAATAATAATAATAGTATCACTAGCGGTCAGACATCTTTTTTTTCCTTCTAAGTACCTCAATATATCGTAGTAGCACTCGTCTTGTAGCTTTTCTTTTAACAAAAGGTGGCCTATGTTGCCCGGAGTATAATAAAGAATTGATTGATACCTTATTAATACCCACATACATTTATACAAAGACAGCTAAAATCATAACCCTTCCGTAGTCGGGCAAAAACAGACAAAAGAGTATCGAAATTGTTTCGCCGACTATTTTGTTATCCTTGCATTAAATAAATTAAACCCCTAAAGGATAAAAAATTGGAAAATATCGTTTGCGGAATCGATCTGACCGGGATCACGACACCATACGATCGAAATTTTATGCTAAAATATTTGTGCTCACAAACAGCTTATTTAATTTATTTATTACTTTCTATTGATCAGCCTTCTCTAGTAGCATATATACAAAATGATATTACTTACAACTTTCAAAAATAAGCTCTGATATAAGGCGTTACTGATATTCAAAAATGCCTTTTCGTCACATAAGGTTGCGAATTTCTTACTTCGTGGTCTTGACAATCGGTATGTTGTCTAGTGCATATTTACGAACTGTTTATCATGTCATTACTTTTTTTATCATAATTACAACTAGGTACTATCAGCCATGATTGTACAATCTCGACATATCAAAAACCTACTACTCGTTTATACTTGTAATGACGTCATCGTAAAAACGTCTCACATACCACGGCCTCTAGTCCTCTAGGATCATAATTCCTTTTTAGGGTTCCGTCGCCGAATGGCAAAACAACGGAACCCTTATAGATTCGTCAAGTCTGTCTGTCTGTCTGTCTGTCTGTCTGTCCGTCCGTATGTCACAGCCACTTTATTCTGAAAGTATTAGCATTACACAGTTGAAACTTGGTAGATAGGTGTATCCTGTTGACCGTTTTACGACTCTTATACAAAAATAATGATATTTAAGGGGGGCTTCCCATACAAAGAATAAAAACAAAAAAAAATTTTTACTCTAACCTACGCGTATGGGGTATATGCATAGGTCTTTTAAAATGACGCTTCCAAAGTAGTAAAATGAGTGCCCCCCCTCTAACTTTTAAGCTAAGCAAATGAAAATTTTGAAAAAAATACCTAATGTTGATATTAACAAAAACTTACAACGAAAATTGGTTTGAACGAGATCAAACCGATAGTTTTTGAGAAATAGTACATTTTTAACAACCGCAAATATATTATATATATATATAATTTGTCCTTCATACAAACACTATGAAAAACAAAGTTATTTTTGCAGTCAATTCAATATTGTAGTATTTTGGCTAAGTGCAAGTAAGTAATTCAGTTAAAGTTGGCACGGAACCCTCAGTGCACGAGTCCGACTCGCACTTGGCCGGTTTTTTTTATTGATTTAAAACAGGGACAAAGATAGCTTCATACAATTAATATTAACTGACTTCAGCACATGGTCATTGACTGTTGACGATGACATTCTTCAGGTACTATTTAGGTATTAGGTACTAGCTGTTGCCCGCGACTTCGTCCGCGTCAATTTCTGTTATTATGATCGCAATTATTTTTGCAACATTTTTCAGTGATGTTTCGCTCCTATTGGTCGCAGCGTGATGTTATATACCTTAAAGCCTTCCTCATTAAATGGACTATCCAACACAAAAATATTTTTTCAATTCGAACGAGTACTTCCTGAAATTAGCGCGTTCTAACTAACAAACAAAGCTTTATAATATTAGTATAGACTTTTGTTATCAGTAGTTTGACGACCTCCGTGGCGGAGTGGCGTACACACCGGTTTTCAAGGTTTCGCCTGCTCCGAGGTCCCGGGTTCGATTCCCGGACGGGTCAATGTAGAAAAAATGTGTTTTTCCACATTTTCTCGGTCTGGGTGTTTGTGGTACCTTCGTTGTTTCTGATTTCCAAAATACGAATGCTTTAAATAGTTATTCAAATTGGGATCAGGACAATGTATGTGATGTTGCCCTCATTTATTATTATTATTATTATAGTTTAAAGTTAACTGGTGGCGAAAGGTGCAATGCGTTCAGAATTCCTAGGACCTTTGCCTACCAACACTGGCACTTCACCTAGCGATATATAATACAGGCATGCTTAATCACCAAGAAGATTATTGGGTTAGAAGAGGAACTGAGTAGAATCAAGTGGAATGGAGTTGTTGACCTCCGTGGTCAAGTGATTTAGACGCATTCGTGGGGAGTGTACCTACTTGAACCATCTCACGGCAATGAGTTTGTGATCAACCTGCTTGCCAAATGCGGGTTGGCGATCACAAACCTCACCAATGTTCGGAAATTCGAAACTCTAGTTGCCCGACCCACCATAAGTTCTAAACGATCAACCCTTCTACTATAGGTGTTGTAAGAGGCGTCAAAAGCCATAATAAGATGCAACAGCAGCGTCTTTTCAGCCAAGACTGATATTGTCAACTCGCCTGCCTTAGTAACGATAACGACAAGATCCTTCTTTAGGCACCTTAAGATACCAGGTTCAGCGGTGGACTGATTGATATAAAGGAACAACCCATTTTGCTCAATGTTGAGCACGGGTCTCTCTCCTTTTTATGGAGTAGTTAAGGCTTTAATTCAACCACGCTGGCCTAGTACGGGTTGGTGGACGGCTAGGGCGACATCAGCCCGCCTTTGGACGTTTTTCAAGCCGCCCGAAGGCCTCCAACAGGGCTTAACGACTGATATCTCGTGACAACGGCCGGGACCAACGGCTTGACGTGCCCTCCGAAGCACGGAAACGCTCATGGTATGATGCCACAAACGGTCACCCATCCAACTAGTGACCGCTCTCAGCGATGCTTAACATTAGTGACAGAGACTGATCACTAAGAGGTATTGGGCTATGAGCGCTTCATTGACTGATTGATATAGGCTGGTAATAAAGATGATGATGATTGTAAACTACAATAAACCTGTAACATTTCCAACGTTTTCAAACGTAGGTACAGTTGATTTTTCTAATCAACCCTTACTTTGCGTTTCCATTATACAAAACAAAGGGTAGGTCCGATCGAGCAGCACCGGTCAGCACAATTAGGGGTCCCATTTGGTCCTCTGGTAATGGAATTAAATCCAATTAGATTTGAGGGTCACCTCCGAGATGAGGTTTGCCCTCAGTAAACAATCGGAGGACGGGACGCACCTGTTTTTGTTACAAATAGATATTTCAGCAGAATATTGTATCAATTTGCTTGTGATATTAGTCGACCGGGTTGAAAATACGTGTTGAACACTGTAGCAATCTTTAATCCTACGAAATGTCTAATCTATATAAATAAAAATGAATCAACTATGTTCGCGCATAATTTCTTATCGACTTTACTAAATTGGAATTTTTAAATTATTAGGTCACATAGGTACATTGTTCTGATTCTAAAGTGAGTAAAGTATTTAAAGCACTCGCTTTATGTAAATCAGAAACAACGTAGGTATCTTAAGCATCTAGACCCGAGAAAATGCAGAAAAGCACTTTTTTCTACGTTGACCCGTCCGGGAATCGAACTCGAGACCTCGGAGCAGGCTACACCTTGAGAAACGCCACTTCGCCACGGAGGTCTTTGAAAGGAAAAGACATCAAAACAAAATTAAAAAGTAATAAATATAATATGAAAGCTGTCGAGCTGTGAGTCGAGCTGAACGGATTTAAACAACATTTGGCACGTAGTATAAAGTCTAGAATAGTATAAACACTTCTTTTTGGCTACGATGAATTTTTAAAAGGAAATTCAAAGCCATACAAGTAAGGTCGCCTCGACGTAAATCAAATCAAAATTTATTTGGCATTCCTCGGTGTCAAACTAATCTAGGTTTTCATTATCCTCTATCTAGAATCTCATCGCAATATAATTTCTTGTCTACAAAACAACCAGAACTGGATATTCTTAACGATTCACTACATGTTACAAAAGATAAACTACTGAAGCTATTTTAATAAAATAGTTTTAAATTTTGTTTTAAATTTATTGTTCCAAGTTTTGTTTCAATTTTAATACTAAAGAAATTGCGAGATAACTCTATATAAATATATATATTGTATGTTAATTGTTTTCACCAAAGATGTGTATACCTATAATTGGCATATATATATAAGAAAATAACTATTATAAATTTATACCTAAAAGTAAATTAGTATATATATATTGCTGTTGGTGTACCGTATATAAATAAATAAATAAATAAATCAAACATGTTTTTCAGTTTGTAATAATTTTATTGAATTTCTAGTCACACAATTTGTTATTCCAGTTGGAAAGTATAAGCAGTAAAATTCTGTATACATCTTCGTCACAAAACATCAAAGTTTACTTTTGTAGTATTCTTCGCCTTGCCTATAAAATCCAAATCCATGACTTTTCAAATGCAACTCGCTCATAACTATGAAATCCTAAGGTCCTATCTTAAACTTTCTTCGATATACTCTCGCTATAAAACGTAACTCGGTACCGTCAACACAAACAGCGAATCAATCAGGGCTAGAGGGCGAGTTCAGCGGAGGCAGCATGTTTGATACAATCCTGGCCCGCGCGGAGAACATTTTACAAACTTCACAGAGCCGTATTGAGGTCCAAACGGTGCCCATTTGGACAAAAAAAGTAAGTTCTCAAATGTGTACGTTGAGGTTCACTGTGTAAACAAAGTAACGACCTATAATCATCCCACTGTAGGACAAAGGCCACCAATATAGTATTCAGGTTACTACAGCAATGAGCTGCAAGCTGGGTACAGGCATAATCACCACGCTTGCCTAATGCGGATTGGTGAACACAAGCCCCAAAAGTTCGAAACTATTGTTAGCCAGTTGCCATCTAAGCCCGGTACCTAAACCAATAGACAAATGGGGCGTTCACTGTGTACTTTATTAAATTTGTAAACTGGATAACCTGATCATAATCTAATATGGTGAATTCGAAGGCAATTATAGAAGTTGGCATATTTCAATGTCCCGGCGATTTCCAAAACTCTTTTAAATGCGATATAAGTCTTTTAGTCGAACTACAAATAGTCCAAGTTGTTACACACGAAATAATTATGATTTTTTGTAAATTGATTGCTATTCTAAAAAACTTTATCTGTAGTATTATAATAGTAGGCCCGAAATCTGTAATAAGTAAGCAAATACAAGTTGAACTAGGCTCAAAAAGTGCCACCCCATCACGCCCCTCACGCCCCTTGCTACGTTTCTGTGTCCGACGTTTCTTACGTGTGGTTTTCCATCAAAGTTTTCCATTCCAACCCGAGAGTTAAAGTTTACCGTGTCGCCAAGAAGTGCCACAACAAAAGTAGCTTTCGAAAGCTCACTCAAAGCCTTGAACACTTGACGGTATTTTATGAACTGTGAGTTTGAATACTTAATTAATAAATAAATCCTATAAGTGTTGTTCCTATCAATGAATAATTTCATATATGAGATCTTTTTTTTTACAATAATCATGTGAGGATACATTGAAAAAATGTCGAGCTGAAATAATAAGCATTTGAATATCAAAATATCAGTGAATTATTCAGTAGGTACATGTCTGCAAGCGATGCCTGTAAAGTAACATGGAAAGCATACTCGGTAGCCTTAGTTTATTTGGACAAATATTGTGGGCTATTTGTGATATTTTTCCTCGTTACGAAATACCAATAATAGCCTTCTGCAGAGCTAGTTAGCTTAAAGTATGATAAAGAGACCGTTCAAATAACTTTTTCAAAAAAGTATATTTCTTTTTCCCCAATATTGGTAGAAACAGACTTAGTTATATAAACGTGGGAACAAAATGCAATCAAATTTTTTTTTACTGCTTAACGTTTAAATTCGGTTAATCTATTTAAAGTTTATATACGCTGGAAGATCTTAAATGGAAGTAATTTTATACTGGGTTACACAATTAAGCCCACTTTACTTAGCTCCACTATGATACCGATATCTCGGGATGTGTGCACTGCTTCTTCCGAAGACTAATATGGATGCATTAGCTTATAACGTTTTTGATACTTTCGGTACATGAAACTTCATGGGAAAAGTCGATTCAGATCTAAGAAGATTAATGTTTGGATTGAAATAATTATTGCTTACATTATGTTATATGAAGAAGAAGAATGTTGACAATATACATTGAAATGGAAAACATACAGTTTAAATGGAAGGTTCTATTACGATTTTATAATAATATTGTCTTATTACCAATTGACATTTTAAACGAAAATAATTCATTTCATGTTTGTTTGTCCATAAACTTTAATGGGAAACGTATAGGTAGATGACATAAATATATATTAATCCTTATGAAAGTTTGAAAATAGGGTAGTCTAAAGCAATAACGATATTGAGTACATCAGTTTTACTTCTGCAAATAAGACCCAGAAGCGAACCGCTGACCTCCATTACAAAACTCCATGTGGTTTGATACTGTGCCAGTAGCTAAAATATCTTGCCGCTCCAACCTCAGACAATTGTTTACATATTGCAGGTCCTTGTCACACAACTAACCAACCAAAATCCATTATGGCGAGAGCCAAGTTTCACGCAAAAGGTAGTCCCTAAATCTATAAAATTGCAAGCAGCTTAACGCCCCCTCATTATTCTAGGTGGTTGGCCATTAGCTAATAAGCATAAGCACACGCTGAAACAACGCGGTGCAAGATTCAATAACGTCACAGGGACCCTCCGATGCGCCACTCAAGTTCACATCAGGGCCGGCCAAGCGTGAAATTGATCTTTCGAGACTGAGCAGTCGGACGTTTTTCTATCAGACTTTTTGATTGAAAATTCCAAATAAAAACTACTGATTTTGAGTCGGCGTGTGACGATTGGTGTTTATTTGGCACTGACTTAACATTCTTCATGTTTTTCGTATGACTTTCCTTCATGATATTATCTTAGTTGGCATTTTCCAAGTCGCTTACTACAGACCTCTGACACATATTGTTGTTATGAAATTTATTTGGGACAAAAGCCGTAACCAACGGCATACCAGACCCTTCCAGAGCCAATTTATTTTGGGGTGGCGGGATCTAGATCCTAGTGGGAAACCCTGGGCAACGGCATCTTTTGTTTTCTAACCAATTATGACGGCTAACAGATCCCTCTGCGATGGTAGGCTTCGTAAGAGGCTGCCTGGATGCTACCAACCTCCTGCCGTGAGTCCAGTGCCAAATAGTTTTTCTGTTTTCCGCTGGTGTGTGGGAGAACTAGTGTCACTTTCTGGGTAAGCTCGCTCCATCTTAGGCTTCTTCTTAACCATAAAGTATGCAGTCAAGAGCAAGCCCATTAATTATATAAAAAAGGCACGACTCAAATCGTGGACCTTGAAGCGAAGGAAGAAAGCGGGTCACCATTACAGCAACCGGATTGTCGAATACTTGTAGTACTTGTTGGTTCAATGTATGCTAAAAATATTCCTTATCAGCCACTCAATACAAAAGTGACTAGTTACTTATTACCTAAATTATTTGTTGATCACGCTATTGACCGAATTTAATGTCATGATTATAAAATGTGGCTCATCGGAATGTGGCTCAAAAGTCTTATCAGTATTGATACATTTTTTTTTAATTTCTTGGTTAGGTATTTACAGGAATTTTATGAATAATAATTAATTGACATATCATTCATAGTTATGAATTAGTTTGTATAATGTTCTTTTGTGTTTGTATTTCTATCTTGGCCTTTATATCTATACCTACAAGGTGAATGTTGTGTTTGTATATATGTGCTTTTACAGTTTTGTTCCCATTAATTGATTGTGTAAGCCCGCATGTTTGATGTTACCATATTTGACGCACCTATTAAATAAAAAAGATATAAAATTCCCGCCATTGTAGCTCGCCTGTACAGCCCAGAGCAACCCTCCCATCCGAATTATAAATTGCGAGACACTATTGATATTTGGCGCGGATCGCGTTCGACTGAGTTTTAATTTAAAACGAAAACCGAGAGCCATGGGAGATTGATGGAACCCATCAGAGTTAGTGGAGGTACGATTTGACAGATCCCCATTCATATTATCGAAAAAAGTGAGTCTCTTCAAGAGACACCAGTTATGATTCTACTGAAAGGGGATCTATTAATAGCTATTTTGTGTTGATAGGTATGAAGAGTAGATTTTATATTGATTCGGTACAAGTAATGAAATTTTGACTCATGTTCTAAATGCTTTGCTGAGAAAGATATTTGGGATAATGCTTAAGACTTAGGTATGGGTTTCCCTCATGCGCTTCTTTTGACACTCAGACGTAGTGGATGTACGATTTGACATATTATTCGTATTATCGAAAAAAAAACGTCCTCCTTTGTCTATTTGAGAGACACGAGATATATTACAGTAAGGAGATCAATTTCCAGCATCCGATTTTGTTTAGATTGTACAGAGTGTACAGATTTATATTGATTCGATATTCAAAATAAAATTTTTACTCATTGCGTTGGTTTTGAATGTTTTGCTTATAAATATTTGGGCCAGTGCTTGAAACTTAAGTGTAGGTTTAGGGAAAGCGCTTATTCCATAGAGCACATGAACTCGCATACTCGAGTTCTCTTCCCTGCCCAGCCGAATTTTATGACCAGCCTATCTGACATATACAAACGCCCCGTTGGTCTAGCGGTTAAAATACCGGCCCAAAATCTCGGGGTTCCGGATTCGATCCCCGGGTTGGTCAAAAAAAAGTTTCGGATTTTCGAACATTGCTCGTTGCCCATAAACGATGCGTTCGAGTCATATTTGGTCTTAAACCAACTGATAGTTTCAAACCTATTTTTCTTAGTAAGAAATTGTTAACTTTTCCATGTTTATACATTTTAGAATCTTGTCTGTTTGTAAAATATAACTTAGATAAATACGAAAAAGTCGAGTTTTTAGCTAGTCTTCGTCCCTGTAAACCTGCAATTGAAAGATACAAATGTAAAACTGCCCTGTTGAGAAAAAGTTTTGTTTCTATGGCAACGCGACTCTACAACAAACTTCCAACATCCATACTAGGCCTGGAAAACAAACCATTTAGATGTGCCCTAGTCAATTTATTAGAGGCTAAATGTTATTATACACTAAACTATTACTTTAATGACAAGCTAATATAAATTATGTAACAAATCAATTGCTTGTATGTGTTGCTATTGTCGAATATATAAATTCATTTCAATTTTCGTATGCCTCCACGGTGAATCATAGTGATACTTCCTATATGTAACATCTTCTTTTTCTGTACCTGTGGTAACGAAATAAATTATTCTATTCTATTCTATTCTGTTAACGATCACGAACCCGCATTAAGCAAGCGTGGTGATTATGCCTGTGCCCATCATTGCTGTGGTAACTTCAATTCAATGATGGAGGCCTTTGCCCTGCAGTGGGATCATTATAGGCCGTTACTATGACTTATGCTGGACGCAGGACTCTGCAAAAGGAGCTTGTTGAATACTTTTATTTATCCAAAAATGCCAAAATAAGCAATACTTAATAGCAGCGTTTTACCCTGAAATAAAACGCATATTAAAATACTTACCTCACTGGAAGCTTTATATTGAGATAGCATTTCCGTTTCCCGTCATTTGCCTACCCTTTTTAGTACGTAGTTTCCGGCTAAGTGGCGCCACCTGGCGGTCGTGTGCTTTTGAAGTTTCTTAAAATTTGCGGCACACCATTTTGCTCATTGGCTCAATTGCACCAGGCAGAAATAAAGTTAAAGCTTCCAGTGAGGTAAGTATTTTAATATGCGTTTTATTTCAGGGTAAAACGCTGCTATTAAAACACTGTACCGTAACTGGAAGCTTTATATTGAGATCTGTTTGTTATCGCCTGGTGACGCCACTTAATATTATAACGCCTTAGCGTAACGCCAATGTGACAGATTTAAAACTAAAAAAGTATTTATGATATTGAATACCTTTTATTTTAAGTAAGACAATATTCTTTTCCGTGTGTTACACAGGAGTAACAATAAAAATTAACATGTAATATAACTATGAAAAGGTAAAAATTCAAACTAAAAAGCTTTCTAGGAAATTCTTCTAGCAATCGCAATAGTTGTGTAAAAGTTTATCAATACTTGATTTAATTTCACACATATAGGATTGTTGTGATGTTTTAGCTGATTACCAATTCCCATGAGCTAGAACTTCGTCGATGGGGTGATTTTCTAACCAGTTCTTGGAAGCTACACAGATCTTACGCTATCTGGGGTAGCTGTGTAATCAAGAAACGTTTTTACAGTTCCTGCTATAACAGTAAGGTACCTACGTGACGTAGGTACTGCACCTCAACTGATGAAAATATTGAATAATTTAAAATCGTTTTTTATCTATCTCTCAGCGATGTTTTAACTAATAGTAAATATTATAATTTTAATCACCGAGACAGGAGGCTTACATTTTTATTATTTATATTTAAAATTTATCTCTAGACAGTCTGTCAGTACCTATGTATTGCTATCGGTTGTAGAACCAAATTCAGGCCATACGGTAAAGTTTTTGTATTATGGTTAGGTAGGTACTTTAGGTAGGGTATATTCTAAGGTCAGGTCATGAATGCATCTGCCTGAACAAATAAGTATTAAAATTGCTATTTGATGTAATGATTAGAAACATTCTTGTGTCGGTTATAAATTTATAAGTACTCTGACATCCCATACGGTTTGGGGTTTTTTATTTTTTGTAAAAGCAATTAATTTAAGAATATGTTTTACTAGAACGTGAGTACTTCACTGTTCATGGTTCAGAATCGCAATATTTTCAGACAGCTAATTTATGTGTAAAAGTATTGTATTATGTGATAATGCACATATTAAATGTAAGCCTGATAAGAATTGCGCCAATTGCGGAAAAGTAAGGCTTTTAATCTTTATTGTTATTGAAATTGTCCTTGAACAACAACAATTCTAAGTTACTTGACAAATTTATAAAATAGACCACGAACTTTTAAGTAAAAGCTTTTCTTTAGAGGTCTAGCCTTCCACCGCCTCACCAATCCCCAGATTTCCTTTTTTCCATCGAGGAAATGTATCTGGAGGTTACTAAGGTAAGTGGTGCTGCAAGTGCTCAGTCTCTGACACGCCAGAACATTTTCTCCCATCATGGCAAAAACAACCATGTTAAAAGATTTGGTTGAGTGAGAGCACCCTGGATATTAGAAATGTTTGTAGGAAGACCCAAGTAATGGGTTCGCACCATAAAGAAGCGAACGCATCGCCAATGTATCCTGAAATGCATTCGATGCCGATCTAACGTATGATATTTTCATTAGAAATAAAGATTTCGTACTTTCCCTTTGCGAAGATGTAGGTACACCTGTTATTATATTGTCACACTAAGAATCAAACTGTGATGTAGTAGTGAATGTGGCTCTGAAGAGCATTTAGTATTGGTAGCATTTCTTTACGGATGCAATGTCAACCTTTTCTTAAATAATTTAACTTCCCGCTATCGCAATACCTTTTAAGTTAAACAGTTAACTCTTGACCTTCGATTTCAAAACCTTACGTATTTGGCATGCTTAAATGCTACAATTGCGTCAAACTGTATTCCTAGTTACGGCCTATAATCATCCTACTGCATGGAAAAGGCCTCAATCATTGAATTCAAGGTACCTAAGTAATGATGGGTAAAATGAATTGGAAAAGAGCTTGATCTAGGTCCAAGTCAAATCCAGGGTCAAGTGATTGCTGACAATGTGAGCAGCTTTGGAGGCAAATAGGTCTATTATTGGACATTCCCGTTTTATAATCACGAGATCTGTACAGTGTACTAGTCGGTTCGGACTTTGCAGTCGGCAGTGCCTATTTGCCGAATATGTGGAATTTAATGGAACTAGTAAGTTCAAAATTCGAAATATAATTATTGAAATCAAGTCTAGGTTTAAGCGCAAACCTGCTTGGTCTAAAGCATCCGTAGTCAAAAAACGCCCCTGGGAAGGGCAATGCAACTGTCGATCTACTACTTCAGTTGTTCGATAACCACCACTAGGGGCTGGAATCTTATCAACTATCTATGATTTATGTGACAATGCGGCACGACAAAAATGACGAAATTCGTTCATATCATTAATTCAATTCATCTTTGTAATTATTATTTTACTTGATTGATTTCTTTGTTGCAGTTTTTCTATTCGTTCATGTTTTCAAATTATTCAATTTTTCATTATATAGTTAATAATACTTTTTTGGGGACAAAAAACCGATATTTCTAAATTCACTTGCCATCCCAACTTCTGCAATGTTTGAACCATAACTTTTATATGCTCGCGAGCATTTAGATGTAACAGTAAGTGTCAAGTACACTAAGAAGGGTTCTGACATGAAATATTCGATTTGGCCTTATACAGGGATAAAAACCAACTGCATGACTACATTCGAGTTCACAAGTTGAGACTTTTGACACAAAGGAATGCGATACTATAATTCTTTCAAGTCAACTTTTTTAATACCTCTTGGAGTATTAAAACGACCTCGGGTACTTTAATCGAGCCGCGAGCCCTTTTTTATGAAATGAACATCTGGCCATGTTGCAAAAGCAGGTCCATTCCTTTTTGAGGGTAGCTGGTACAAAGCAGGCGAGGTAGCCCCGCAAGGGTGGATAATTTTAGGCGTATCGCTTGCATGAAAAAGCCTAATTTTAAGTCATTGCTTGAATCTCTTTGATCTAGCCGCGAGCCCTGATTATGAAATGAACCTCTAGCAATGTTGCTATAGCAGGTTTATCACTTTTCGAGGGTAGTTCGTGCAAAGTAGGCACCCGCGAGGGTGGATAATTAAAAGGCATAGGCTTACATGGCAGAGCCCGATTTTAAGTCATTGCTTGAACCTCTTTGATCGGGCCGCTAGGGCCGAATAATAGAATTAACTTCTAGCAATTTTGCTTTGGCATAACTTACCTTAGGAGGATAGTTGATAAATAATAAGGCACCCCGCGAGGGTGGATAATTAGAGGCTTGCATGGCAGAGCCCGATTTCAAGTCATTGCTTGAACCTCCTCGAGCCCTGGCTATAGAATTAACCTTCATTTTTGCTTTGGCAGTACTTACCTTAGGAGGGTAGTTGATAAGTAAGTAGGCACCCCGCGAGGGTGGATAATTAAAGGTATAGGCTTGCATGGCAGAGCCCGATTTGTATATCAACTACCCTTTGGAGGGTAGTTAATAAATAAGTGGGCACCCCGCGAGGGTGGATAATTAGAGGCATATGCTTGCATGGCAGAGCCCGATTTGTATATCAACTACCCTTTGGAGGGTAGTTGTTAATAGGTAGGCACCCCGCGAGGGTGAATAATTCGAGGCATAGGCTTGCATGGCAGAGCACGATATGTATATTGTAAGTAGGCACCCCGCAAGGTTGAATAATTGATAGCATAGGCTATGAGACTTCTAAATTTTTTATGCCTCGTCCACACGAGAGACAGCGCTTTGATTGATTGTTCTTAGCTGTGTGGATTTTTTGCCCTTTGGAGGTCAAAAAGCTTTACGAATGCCATCTGTTTTCTCCAGAATGCATTTGAGTGGAATGTGGATCTACACTAAATAAGACGGGTTTGTAAAGGTATGCAGGCTTTATTTATTTTTTTTTTTTTTTTTTTTTGCACACGGACGACCGGTCGTTTCCTATTGAAACGATCGCTCGAACGGCAACCCTCCCACGGGGGAAGGAGGTGGTGAATCCTCATGGATACCTCACAGCCGGCTGTGAGGTTATGTGAGACTTCTACTCACTAAACACCACCCTTATTCGCTACCACCAAAGGTGCCGTAGCGTATCTGAGGCGACCACACCCCATGGGGGAGTGTGGCGCAGGGCGTTTCTCGCCTAAGCGGTTCACGCACTGAAGGAGGCTGGCATTCGGGAGGAATGTGAGCCTAGAATAAATGAATTTAAGGAGCCGTTGTTCGTAATGAACGTAGGCTTAAATTAATTATTTACTTATCGACTGACTCCCAGAAGGGGTGGCAGCCGATTGAGAGGGCTGGGGGGTGACCTGAAGGGTCCTATAGGGTGGGGCTTAGTTAACCTGGGGCTTAAGACTTTTGATGGTTTTTAGACATCTTTCATGATGACTGAGAGTCATAATGATGTCTCGGGTGGAACGGGCATTTCGCAGTTTGTTTGCGATTTCTTTGACTTCATCTATATCGATGTTATCGATGAAATCGGACACCAGTGTGAAATCGTCGTCGTCACTGTTGTGCGAACGCGATTTTTTCGGTGGTGTTAGGACCCGCTCATGCGGGGTGAAGGGGGGAGGTTTGGGTAGTGAATTGAGGGGTTTCCTCCAGCTCCCTGCCGGCTTAGTGGCCGGAGCTGCCTCCCTGCCGCCCGATTTCGGGAGAGCAGGGAAGTTGGTAAATGAGTGGGTAGGGGGGCCAACCTGCGACCTCATGGGAGGTTGGGGTTTCGGGCGCGGCGCGCGTGCACATCCCCGCCAGTTGGCGGGGTGGCCGATAAGGCCGCAGTTAACACACGCCGGTTCCCCGGGGGTGTCGCGAGTGCGTTCGCACTCCTTGGTGGAGTGGGAGCCAAGGCACTTAACGCACCTTGGTGGGGCTGTGCAGTTTGCTGCCGCATGCCCATAGAGCTGGCAACGGTGACACTGGGCTGGGACCCCGCAGCTGCGCGGGGGTTCTACCCTGATGTTGGACAGGCCGCAGACTACAATTTCTTTGTGCCTGAACAAATCACGGGAGCGGGGACAGTTGGTCATGACGACCAACACCAGGGGACAACGACGTTTACCCTGGCCGTACATTGGATGTACAGCTTCAACAGGGAAACCTTGTTTTGTGAGGTCGGCTTTGACCTCATCCGTATGGATCTCAGTTGGGACACCGCGGAGAACCGCGCGTACTTTACGCTCTTCAGGGAGAGCGTAAGTGTGGTAGGGAAGTTTCCTATGAGCTAGCAGCTCGATGAGGCTACGGAAGTCTGAGATGCTTGGCACCTCTATTTTGATAGCATCACCCGTGTTGGAAGCACGGGTGTATTTTATATTGCCCTCGATGCAAAGCCGGGACACTTCAGTCCACTTCTCTTTGCATCTAAGGAAAACCGGAGGGGGTGCCTTTGGCTTGGCGGGAGCGGGATTAGACCGCAAGAGTGGGCGAGCAGCGGGAGCAGGGGGCACCTTTGGTGCAGTCCTTGCTCGATGCGGAGGGATGTAGACAGTGGGGGAGACCGGGGGCTCCGGGGATGGTACGGGGGAAGGTGACGCGGGGGACTCAAGGACCGGTGAATTCCGATTCTTGGTGCGTTTCCCGCGCTTCTTCTTCCCTGTAACAGGCTGAAACGCCTCGTCAAGGGGGAGGGAGGAAAAAGAGTTCTGGGACTGAGTCGGAGAAGTGGACCTATCAGACAAGGTCCTCTTCATGGTAGGTGGGGCTGTACAGACGTACTCCATTCCGTCTGTGGTCTGGGCGTCCATAGGAGCGGTTTGACCAGTCAAGGTAGAGGGGTGAGTGAAGCCAGTAAATTGGGGAATAAGTTCCCGGACATAATCAATGAAATCTGGGTTAGTATCCAGAAGTTTCCTGATGGCTTGTTCGGTGCAAAGATCAACCATGGTGGCTGGGACTAGTGGGACTGAAGACTATAAAAGAAACAAGAGACACCCCCCACCAGAGGCAGGGGGGAGGGGGGGCGGCGAGTGAACAGGTATCCCTAATGGATAGCCGTTCTTCCCTTCCCCTTGGGACTAGGCCCAAGTGCAATGGGTCCGGGACTGCGGTTTTCCCAGGGCCTGGAGGCCCCGGAGAGCGAACCGGGTGCGCTCAGTTGGCTTCGTTGCCACCGTAAGGTATCAACCAACTCAAACGCGATCGGTTATTTAAAGTATCACTGTTTTGATACAAACAGTGAGTACAGTTAATAACAGATAAATGCACAACGATGCAAAATAATGCGAGTGCGAGTGCTGGTGTATGGCATTCGCCTATCACCGGTAGGAAAGGAAGGGGCGCACGGGCAGACGGACGTCTGCACCGAACGGAGTGGAAATGGAAAGTGAGGCTTTATTAAGTGGATCTCTAACTTATACTGAAATCTCGTCGAATCTCTGTAAATGCTGCCCGGTGGCCACAAACTAATTGCACTTTATTAGAATCCGATTTTATTTGTGAATAATTCTTTTACCTTCGTGTACAAATTGTTAAAATTAACGTCTGTTTAATTGAAATAAATTTACGACAAACTCGCGTTTATCAATACGGACTTACGTAATATTTTGGTAAATTTCTTCCATTTTAATGAATAGGTTGCGTGAATTCAAAAAATCTGTATACTTAGTAATCTGTTGATCAAAAAAGGGGCTCCACTGACCTCAGAGATCTTATATCAATACTGATCATTAGCGGTGTGTAGGTATGCTATTTTGAGGCACTTGTTTGCCAATTTTACCCATTTCATAAAATTTAACACTAACACGGGATTCTAAAGGCACTGTTTTATAATTTAAATGTAAAGAAAGGCAATTCGCCCATTTCGTCAAGCAATTTAGCATTAATTTGATTAGAATAAAGATACATTTATTAAGCGTATTTATTTTATGACGGCACCCGAGGTGCCGTTCACCTCGTTAACCGGCTAAAGAGGAGCTCGAGGAGCTGCCAGCCGAGCCAAACAAACCACTCAATGCTAAACGGAAAAGACACCATACACTTTTACGTATTACATCATGACTTTAATCCGAACGGCAAAACCGTTAAATTCATTATTTAAGTCACACGAATATTTAAGCAAGATATTTCATGTTTTATTAAAAACATGTTTTAAGCAATAAAATTGCTATTGGAAACCGAAAATAAAATTCCTTGAAAAAAATACATAACATTTTAAAATAATGAAGGTAGGACTTACCAGATTTGTGTACTAGTTTGTATAAAAACTCACTTGGTTATAATAAAATTCTGCTCTGAGAATTATAATATCACTGAATTTTAACGATCACCGAGACAGGGCTTGCAGTGAAGGTGTTGTTACGACGGTAAACTAAACGCCAATGAGCAAAATGGTGTGCCGCAAATTTTAAGAAACTTCAAAAGCACACGACCGCCAGGTAGCGCCACTTAGCCGGAAACTACGTACTAAAAAGGGTAGGCAAATGACGGGAAACGGAAATGCTATCTCAATATAAAGCTTCCAGTTACGGTACAGTGTTTTAATAGTAAATAGCTTACAAAAATACAACTGTGATCATCACACAAACGTTTGCCCATTGCTGGAATCAAACCCGAAACGGACTTTGTAGTCATTCGCGTACTACTTACAAACACGACGGCCGACAAAAGTAGATATAAAGGTTACACAAGAGTGTATTTCACCCTGTGTATTAATCTTGAGACAGTGTTTAACTTGGATAAAGAGGGTGTTTCAGGTACAGCCTGAAATATTTCGCTTTCGTTGAATACACTGCCTGCGAAGTAAGCCTGCTTTTACCAAGATAATTTGAATACTGGAAGTGACTTAGTTAAGAACTAAAGTTGTTGAATCGAATAACAACAAACTTAAGAATCATCTAAAAAGCATCAAAACACAAAATTAGGGCTACCTTCGATAATTAAGAATAGGCCTAAAAAAGAAAAAGAAAAAAACACATAAAATATTAAACACAGTAATCCTACTAAATTATAAATGTCTGTTTATCTGTCTGTATTTTACGCTTACACGCCTAGAAACTACAGAACCAATTTTACTACAATTTGGTACAACTACATATGAGACCTTGAAAACTATGGGCACAAGTTTTTTCCACAATAGTTTACGTCAATGATTGTATTATAATTGAGTTGTTCAATAATTGTGTTATAATGAAATCTGTTATATCAGTTCATTTGTAACCTCGCCAATGTATTTGTATTGTATTATCACCTGAAGATGAAGTCAAGTCTGTCCGTCTGTTTTCGAAATTTATTTTTCCCGTGGGTTTGTTTTGAATTGAAAATACCACGTCTATAACTGTTGACTTTATAGACACATCCATTGTCGCCTACATCTCTTTTCACTCCAAAATCTTCCGGGCCCGGGGCGTAATCAAGGATTAATTTTCTACTTGGATTATTTTCAATCCGCCATGTGAGCTTAGATGCGTCTCTGTTGAATCTTTGCTTGGCCGATAATTTGAACGATTCTCGAGATGAATAAGGGAAGGGGAGGTGTTTTATTACGGCAGAGCCTTAGGTTGAAGGGTCATACTTTCATCGCTGTTTTTCACATTTTATTGTTATTGACTTTAGAACGTTTTTGTAAAATGAATAGACGAATGTCATACGAGAAACAAAAAGACGAATGTGAGACATCAGTAGGTATAATATTATCTTATCTTGTTGATATTGGTTCGATTTTGCAACAGAAATGTCCATTTTTAATCATTACTTAACACTTTCCGGGACACCAACCGCCCGTCGACGTGATAACAATAAAACTTCTACTGTGTCTAGGATTGTGTCCCGGAAAGTGTTAACTCTAGTGGCAGAGGCGAATAAACTATCTGTATTAGCCACTAACCTACTCATACACGTACGTGCCTACTTTGGCTTCTTTCAAATGTTTAGTTTGATATATCGGTCCTTCGAAAAAAAACATCTAATTGAGAATCTAAATATACAAGATTTATAAAAAACATTACGTCCAGTCTTCCATCAATCTTTTTTTACACTTAGAAAGTTAAATAATGTATGCAATACCCAGCTCCTTGCTAAATGTATGGTCGATGGAGTAGATAAAATACAAGCTCATGCCAAATGCGTTGAAATTAGAAAATCTTCCTACCTTACTTGGGGAATTCCATTAAGTTATGCCACTGCAGAACTGCTAACTTCGACTTTTAGTTAATATTCCAAAAAACCGGTTACTTTTCAAGTTTACATCGCATTTTACTTTTTATTATTAATTTAAAAGTAGAGAAATTAATTTCGTTTGTTACCGATCAAAATTTAATCAATAACGCGAAACTGATTGTTTTTTTAATGAAGCGATAGGTTTAAACTTAAAATATTAACTAAATAAAATAAAATATGACTTTAAAATTGTTCTATAAGCAAATAAATCTATACTAATATTATAAAGCTGAAGAGTTTGTTTGTTTGTTTGAACGAGCTAATCTCCGGAAGTACTGGTTCGAATTCAAAAGATATTTTGGTGTTGGATAGTCCATTTAACGAGGAAGGCTTTAGGCTATACAATCAACTAATAGGAGCGAAGCATCAGTAAAAAATGTTTCAAAATTAATCACGATCATAATAACAGAAATTGACGCGTACGAAGTCGCGGGCAACAGCTAGTTTAAAATATAAATTGAAAATGTAACCTTGTATATAAATTTCGACTGTCTGAGGTGGAACTCAAACCTACAAACAGTCCCAGAGCAGTCACCCGGTAAGCGGAAGGTTTGATTCCCACCTCAGGCAGTTGAAATTTATATTGAAGGCATTGTATCTTTAAATAAAATAGAATTCAAAAGCTAATTTTGCAATTTACCTTTGCTTACTAAACTACCAAAATATTGAACAGTTGGAATTTAATGGTTTTTAATAACTTCCGTACAACAAAAACATTTTAAGGTTTTCTTCAACACGACTGCAGTCAAAGTCATTTTACGAAATGGCCAATTTCACGGTTTTTCTACGACATATATTATATATGTATATATTATTATAGCACTGATATGATAGATAATATAGGGCAGATCCGATGTTATATGAAATATTTGATGATGCATTACTTTCATTTATACAGAATGTTATTAAAGAATTTTAATAAAGTCGTGATGATAAGGTTTTGTTTCATGAATTTATGGGAGCGTGATTTAAGAAGGTAAGCTTTTTTGACTTTTCATAGGGCTTATTTTTTTTTCTATGACTAAGGAATCAGACTGTGAACAAAACTTAATTTACTGGTTTTCAAAGTATTTTCAAAACTATACTTACAAACTTGACGCTTTAGCTGCGGAAGTAAAATGATTTATTTTGATATAAAAGTTAGACTTTAAAAACATTTTGTTGAGATAAAATACGTTGAAAATAGAAAAAAGAAGGGCTTTTAATACCAAACTCTATACAAAAACTTTAGCATATAGGTAATTTAATGATTTTTTATGCAGTTCTTGAGTTCAATTTTTATTTAACCAAAATATCAGAGTTACTTTACTTGCCTTAATTTATGCTTAACCCCTTTCAACAATCCTTAAAAGTAGTGTTTATCGAAAAGATACATATTTTGCTAAAAGCAGAAGACGACATCTCTGGCGGAATATAAAAGCTAAGTTTCACATTGAAATCTGTCTTCTATACCAACAACATTTTAGAGGATTTTGCTTTCGAGTTCTGCAAATCCCTGAGGATCGGATGAGGAGGGCCGGTAAGTGAATGCGAGGCATTATACGTGTAAATTACGTACTATTTTATAATGTAACGCGTAAGTAAGTAACGGTCTATTTAACATCCCACTGCAGGGCAAAGGCCTCCATCATTGAATCCAAGATACCATAACAATGATGGGTACTGACATAAACACCACGCTTACCAAATGCGGGTTGGTGATTACAAACCCGAGCAATGTTAGAAAATTCGAAACTTTTTGATGCACGACCCGGGGTTCGAACCCAGCACCCCGAGATCTTGGCCCGGTATTTAAACCGCTAGACCAACGGGGCGTTACTAATGTAACGCAAATTGGGATGTTTGAAGTAGTTTAACTTTACAGTCTTCGGCAAAAAGCAAGTTTAGATTGATTGAAGCTTTAAAATCTTTGACTCTTAAAATCTTTAGGCACGTTCACAGATAACGAATAGAGTAACAGTTTTTAGGTATATTATTTATCACTATCAGCCTGCATCAGTCTACGGATAAACGAAATCCTTTCTAGAATGAAGGTTTCTTTATGATCATCACGCATGGCATCGTACTATGGCCTATAATAGAGAGAAAGTCGCTAAGCTGCCAACCATCTTTTTTGTTGCAGTTATCCTTTATCGCCTTATGACACCCGTAGAACAAGAAATTGTAGAGCTATTCTGTGTTGTTTTGCACCATTAGACAAACAGTATTTATTTTTATAATTCTTAAATAAAACGGTTGCTAAACATCCGAAACCAGAGATGCGCTAGGATAGGTGAGTGTAACGTAAGTGAGTAAGTCGTAAGTATTCTGTTCATCCCTAAAGCCCTATTTGGCAACACGACGCCAGTAAATATACTGAATACAGCTGCATCTGACTCTTACAGTCACATTGGAATGTTGGCATGAGCGACAGAGATAGATATCCCCGAATAAGGCTGATCGGCATGTTGTAAAGTAAAGCTCGCTTGCACTCGGCGGATATTGGCTAAAACGCGTCTCAAGAGGTGAATTTAAATTGCAAATAGTTGAATGCGTAGCAGGGCGTTTTACAACGTTGTTTACACTTGTTACAGTCAAAAGTTATTGCAAGTTGCATAGTTTATTAAAACTAATTTTGGACGGTAAGCTTCCGACCTTCATGGTGTGTACGCCACTTACGATTTTCAAGTGCTCCAAGGTTGAAGTCTGGGTTCGACTCCCGTCTGGGTCAAAATAGTTATTTCCTATATTGTCTCGGGTCTGCGAGTTTGTGGTTCTTTCGTTGATTCTTATTTACACAAAACAAGTGTTGTCATAGTTACATACTTTGAGATTAATTTGTGATGTCGTCCATTTTCTCTGACTTGCAAAGTTTAGGGTTTCTCTTTTTTTTTTAACCTACATCATTCCACTGCTGGGCAAAGGTCTCCCCCAACGTTTTCCACTGGTCTTTGTCAGCGGCCAATGACTCCCAATCTCTCGCGAAGCTAGACAAATCGTCACACCACCTCTTTTTAGGTCTACCCCTTCGTCGGTAGCCGTCTGGTGGTATCCATCGCGTGACGATTTGGGCCCATCTATCCGGGTGCATTCTACACACATGCCCTGCCCACTCCCATTTTTCTCTTTAACTTTGTATAAATTTGGATAATTATAACTTACTAATTAATAGTAGAACTGAGGATGGGTTTTGGATAAAAAAAAACGAATTCATTAAATAATCAGAGATGAGCATGATGCGCTGGTTTAACATGAAGAGAATTATTTTTTTTTTAAATAGTTTGGATAAATATTATAGTTGTTGATGGTCATTTTTATTATAAAATCATGGTCTGAAGATTTCAAAATGAAAAGCTAATAGAAAGCTGTTACAAAGTACAAAAAGCTGATTTTAAAAATAAAATAAAAACATTGCAAAGGAATAAATGATACAAAAGTATATTATGTGAACAAAATTGTGGCCAGCATAGTCTCATAAATCAGGCATTTCTAAATCCAAAAACATCATTCAAATCCATTTTATGGTTTTTTAAACTCTTTTTTCTTGCCAGGAAACGTTACATTTGCCAGCTCTACGGGTATTTGGCGTTTTTCGATCAAACTTCGGAATGAGGCAGAAAGTTTCTACTACCGTCGAGTTATAATTTTATGGCCGGACGCTGTTTCAACTGAGCGCTGATTTTTAAAGTAGATCGCCAAAGTCAGGTCGTTGGGTGGCAGGGAATTTGAACTTAAATAAACTGTGTCATCAATAATTTAATTAGTAAGCGAATGGAAGCTTCTTTCAATGTGCTTCTTTTAGATCATTTAGGATTTCATTATTGATATATGAAAATTTTGCAGTTTGCATCTTGAGAATAATTATAATAAATAATATTATATGAGTAGTAACGGCCTATAATCATATCAGTATATAAACTTGAAAAATTTTGTCTCAGGTGGGACTCGAACCCGCATCTCCTCGCGGTTCGAGTTCAAAATTTTTCAAGAGTTATTTAATTCGGGATTTAAACCATGTACCTTATTTATTATGAGTTTCCGATATTTCGGCACTGTTGCAAGCGCCATGATCACGGGAGAACAGTGCCGAAATATCGGAAACTCATAATAAATAAGGTACATGGTATAAATCCCGAATTAAATATCTCTAGTGATAGTGACCATGAAAGTTTAAATCACAAAATTTTTCAAATATATACAGGATGAAATTTTAACCACTTTCCAAATTTTAATATATCAATCTACGAGACAAAAAACAAATGACGTATTTTTTCTTTTGGTATAGCCCAGTACAAAAATGTCAAGATAAAGCACTTGGAAAATGTCCGCAAAAAATTTAAAATTTATGATACGGCCGCCTAGCAACACTTTTTTTACGCGATTCGCATCTCATTTATTCATTACGATACTATTCATACGTTTTTGATTATCTCTTTTTACCTTATCAGGCCTAGGACCGTAAAAATTGAAAACTATATTGCGAAAAATATTTTCGGGTAAAAGGTTGATTTGCAGTTTTTACTTCATAAATGGGCTCTAAATACGATACCAAACGCCTATAAAAAGTTTAGAAAGTGGTTAAAATTTCATCCTGTATACTGATATTATAAGTGCAATTAAGTTGCTAAAATATCAAATAAAGGCCTATAATCAACCCACCGCAGGGCAAAAGCCTCCATCGTTGAATACAAATGTCCACAGCAGATAGTTACAGGCATAATCACCACGCTTGCCAAATGTGGGTTGGTGATCATAAACACAGACAATGTTCGAAATTCGAAACTCTTGTTGCTCGACCCGTGGATCGAACTCAGGACCCCTAGATCTTGACCCGGTACTGGAACCACTATACCAACGGGGGTTAGATAATAAATACAATTTATTTCTTTGGGCCGCTGGATGCGGGCAGTGCGGGATCAATTGACCTGAGATGAGACCTATGTCCAGCAGTGTGCGACGTTTGGTTGATATCATGATGAGAACTTAAAAAGGATCTTGGTTACTTGTATTGAAAACGACATTGTTTTTCAATCTTTTACGATCATGTATGGCTGGTATAGAAGTAATTAATAAATAAATGTGGCCAACGTCACATACATTGTTCTGATCCAAAACTGAGTACCTATTTAAAGGACTCGTATCGTGAAAACAAAGTGAGTAGGTAACTATTTTACGCGCTCCCATTCGTAAAAATCTGATAGAACGACAGTACATCAAGCACCGAGACCCTAGAAAATGTAGAAAATCACTTTGACCTGTTCGGCAATCGAACACGGGACCTCGGGGCAGGTGACACCTTAAAACCGGTGTGTACGCCACACCGCCATGGAGGTCGGCAAAATGTGAAGTCATTACAGTTAGCAGTTAACGTATTTGGTACCACCAATTTTAATATTAGGGGTTAAAGTATGAAATTGCCGTTTTGTACGGACGAAATCGAGAAAAGTCAGTTTTCCATACTAACAATTTTTAAGTTTTTTTAAAAACGCCTGAACCGTTTTCGATGCAATTAAAGGTGAAAGTTAGATGGTTATAAAGCTACGCATTTTAATATTTAAATTTTTGAAAATCAAAGTATTTAATACAAATATACTTAATTGAAGCAAGAAGGTCAGCTGACACATTGTAAGGGGTCTTTTCAACGACTTCCTTTGAAGTAATAGGCACTAGTATTGCATTTTTTTTAGTCAAAAGTTACTTTATTTAGTTTTTGATACAATACAAGAAGAATTACGTAATAATATGACTATACTTAAGAGCTATAAACAAAATAAAAAGTGGGAAAATAGGCGGCAATTTCATGTTTTAACCCCTATTATTATGCAAGGAACTACAATTGCTATCGCATATTGATTACTGTGATAAGATCCTTATCAAAGTGATCATAAGAGTTTGTGAGTTACACGTAAAGAATTGAAGTACCTACTTACATCTTCATAACATGAGTGGTGATTAGATAATTGTAACTAAGCTGCCAAATTGACAACCTATGGAGGAGGTGGTGAAGTGTTGACATTGGCGACATTGGGTTCGATTTCCGTACGAATAAATGCAGAAAAAACGTTTATAAGTTTATTATAGGCGGTCTTTTAAGTGTGTTGTCTATCAAATTACCAGCGCTGAGACCGGAACTTCGTCTATGAAAGATAAAAATATGGATTTAACTAGCGTCAAAATTAAAGCTTTCACATTATATTTTAGTCCCACTGCAGGGAAAAGGCCTCCATCATTGAATTCAAGTTACCACAGCAATGATGGGTACTGGCCTAATCACCACGCTTGCCAAATGCGGGTTGGTGATCACAAACCCGAGCAACGTTCGAAAATTCGAAACTTTTTTGTTGCCCGACCCGGGATTCGAACCTGGGACTCCGAGATCTTGGCCCGGTATTTAAACCACTAGACCAACGGTGCGATACTATTACAGTAAATTTACATAATTTACGGCATTTCATTTCCTTATTAATGCATCTCCTCATATTAAGATCTATTATATCACCACTTTTCAAGAAATAAATGTTATCATTCCTTAATTCGTTATACTATATACTGTAGATAAAGATATATTTATAGATTCCCCCATTGAAGCACATTCCATGAGTCTGGGACACGGGACACAACGGGCTAATCAGCATGTTCCATTAATCACTGTCACAATTCACACAAATAATCGAACAGCTGAAGATAAACAATATCCATTCAATTCTCTCAACAAGTATCTACTAAGGTTCCGTACACACTTGATGGTTGTAGGACAAGGCCAAATAAAGATGCTTTTCTGTTATTTATTTTAAAAATAAAAACTATACATGTGTGATAATGTGTTTTGCGTAAAAAAGTTAAAAACACCGATTATTTTTATTTATATTAATATATTTTACTAAACACAATGTGAAAAATTAAAATTAAAAAATATAAAGAGCAGTTGCCCCATAAGTACTTACTCTAAAGTCCTGCTGAAGTCAATCAAACTTTCTTTTCCCACGATATTTATTTATTGGAAAAGATTCACCAGCAACATGTCAGTAAACATTACAATTTAGAGTGTAAATAAGTAATATGTGTAAAAGATATGCCTTTACAGGTAAATACAGCGTTTTAAAAACAATTTGTCGACTCCAAACAATTAAATAAAACGGGAGTACGTTAGGAACAAAAAGAAAAACATTAATTAATATTTGAGAAACAGTAAATTTGAAATTTGAATTGAATGTGAATTTATATACCTCTTAGATATATGTATTTCATTATTTACGTCCTCTTAAACGCCTGTTTGTCTTTCTGAAAGATGTCGATTTCGCAAACTTTTAAGTTATTGTAAGTTCGCATACACCTGTACAGTGGGGCGCACTTACCTAAAGATTTATTAATCCTTACTAATATTAAAAATGCAAAAGTAACTCTGTGTCCTTACACTTTGATGCGTAAGCTACCAAACCAATTTTGATAAAATTGGCTAAAAATATAGATTAGGCCTTGAAAGGACATTTTCGCCCACGCGACAAAATGCCGGCAAAAAGCTAATGAATAAGTTGTCAAATTGACAAATCCGACTAGAAAACTCAAATTAATAAACTTTCTAATTAACTACATATTTTACATGAAAAACAATTTCCTGCTGTTTAGTTTGAAAGTTAATGGGTCTTATATACTTCAGGTATATTCACTGTGAACGTGGCTTAGCGACGTCAGTAAAATCTAGACAATAGGCATTTAATAACGACGCGTCTAATAGCGGACTCTTGTACGGTCAAGGCGCATCATCAATCTCTCCTACCGTGCGCGAGCGCATCAATAGCGGGACTTCTGAGACAGTCAGATTCTGGATAGACCAGACTTTCTCCTCGCAAATTAGTAAGCGTAAGCGTAAGCGTAAGGACTCGCGCACTGAGGGTTCCGTACCAACTTTAACTGAATTAGGGGTCCACTTACTTCCACTTAGCCAAAATACCACGATATTTAATTGACTGCAAAAATAGTAGTTTTCCATAGTGTTTGTATGAAGGGCAAAGTTATACTTTATTTGATATTTTAGCAAAAAATTTTGTCTCAGGCGGGACTCGAACCCGCATCTCCTCGCATGCCGGGCGGGCATGCGAGGAGATGCGGGTTCGAGTCCCGCCTGAGATAAAATTTTTCAAGTTTATATACTAATATTATAAGGGGCAAAGTTATATTTGCGGTTGTCAAAAATGTGCTATTTCTCAAAAACTACCGGTTTGATCTTATTCAAACCAATTTTCAAGTTGAAAGTATTCGTTAAGATCTACATTATATATATATTTTTTAAATTTTTACTTGCTTAGTTTAAAAGTAAGAGGGGGGGGGGAGACCTATTTTACCACTTTGGAAGCGTCTATCTTCCAAATGTTAGACTTTTGGAAAAATAGTTCTAGGGACCTCTATGTCATTTTAAAAGACCTATCCATATGCATACCTACCTACCCCATACGCATAAATTGGAGTAAAAAAAATTTTTTTAAAAGTTTTATGTATGGGATGTATTATTTTTTGTATGAATCGTAAAGCGGTCAACAGGATACACCTACCACCACCTACAGTTTCAACTGTGTAATGCTAATACTTTCAGAATAAAGTAGCTGTGACATACGAACGGACAGACAGGCAGACAGACAGACAGACAGACTTGACGAAACTATAAGGGTTCCGTTGTTTTGCCATTTGGCTAGGGAACCCCAAAAAAAAAGTTTGATATTATTGACTTTGTATTAGTGGTTATTAATGGTTAGTTTTAAACCAATTTTAGAAATGATTTTATTTCTACACTAATTAATAATAATCCAAACCAAAAAACCATGCGGCCGTTGCTAGCTAAATTAATCGAGTCTCTTTGGTTGGTGCTTGTTCCCGTCTGCAAATTGAACTCTGGGATATTAGAGCTTATTTTACCTAAAATGCCAGCATCACAAAACCAATCTTAAAATCCTTCATAAACCATTTGCGCTTCTACAAGTTACTCGAGCAAAGTCGCGGAACACAGTTAATAAATACACAGACGAAGTAAGTATGGGTCTTGTTAATGGAACCGGACGGGTGCGTGGGCTCTACCGAAGCCGATTTGAGACAATTGCCGGCATTGGCTCAACTATAAATCAGAGGCACAGGGACGAACTTAAGATGGGGTCAAATACTTCTGTAAGGTCAAGGTTAGGGACACAACATCGTACGTTGACTATGAGTCGAATTAATTTTAAATTACAAAACGTTAAATTAGATCTTAAACTTATAATAGCTTAAGTTGTCATGGCATTATTTAAATACTTTTGTAACATGAGCATGTACATTTAAGATTCATGAAGTTGAATTTTCATTTTCGCATAATGGTTTTCAAAACAGCGAATAATCCTATTCGAGATGTTATTAGAACGTATTTAGTGAATAAAGATAAAAAAGATTAGTAACGTTGAGCCTACCTGTCTGTTAAACTTACATTTGTATTAATTTAGCAGCTAAAATGTTAATTTACTTTATAACAATTTGAAATCAATATTTATAGTTAAGACAGGACAACGTTTGTCGGGTCCGCTAGTTTTATATAATTATATGTAACTTCTTTATTACATGAAATTATATGTTCCGAAATCTGAAAAAATAATTACACCAACTTTGACATGAAAAAAAGGGATTACAAAATAAAAATATACAATTGAAGTATCTCCGAAGTCCGTGCCTGCGCTGTATCGATACCAATTGATTAGAGGGCGAGATCAAAGATGTGCTTCCGCTGCTCGACCCGCAGATTAATGAGTACGAGTAACAATGTAATGTTCACTTCGTTTTTAATTCGTTTGTATTTGTTATATAAGATCTAGTGTCTAGCACGAACCGACTGAATCAATAGATTTTTATTTCTTGCTGATAGAAGCATAGAGGTTATTTGAATGTGACACAGTAAGTGACAAAGTTGACCTGCACACCGAATGTGCCTTGGCTTATATTAGGGGTTAAAGTATGAAATTGCCGTTTTGTATGGACGAAATCGAGAAAAGTAATTTTTCCATACTAACAATTTTTTAGTTTTTTCAAAAACGCCTGAACCGTTTTCGATGCATTTAAAGGTGAAAGTTAGATGGTTATAAAGCTACGCATTATAGTATTTACATTTCTGAAAATCAAAGTATATAATACAAATATACTTAATTGAAGCAAGAAGGTCAGCTGACACATTGTAAGGGGTCTTTTCAACGACTTCCTTTGAAGTAATAGGCACTAGTATTGCATTTTTTTTAGTCAAAAGTTACTATATTTAGTTTTTGATACAGTACAATAAGAATTACGCAATAATATGACTATACTTAAGAGCTATAAACAAAATAAAAAGTGGGAAAATAATCGGCAATTTGATACTGTAACCCCTTTTATTATTATATTAAAGCATAATTACAGGATGAAATCCGTAAACTGTATTACACACTGGGTTCAACAAATTGGCTACTGATTCCAAAATGAACCAGTATCTAAGTTTAGACAACAAACTTCCTGCATAAACTATATTTAACTCAACGTATGCAAAATACGAGTGGGATATTAACTACTCATTACCCTCTCGGGAGGATAGGCTTAAGCGCCCTCCGCTCCATTATAAATTAGGTTTGCTTATGATATAATAGCCCGTGTAGGCAGGGAAATGAGTACGTAATATGGCGTTGCGAGCTAATTTTAGGGTAACTAGTTGCTCTATTGCATAACCTACGAATTTATTAAAGGTGCATTAAGATGGGCTGGGTTTCATTGTTCATAACTTTAAGTTGTTTTCTTGCTCGGAGTTTACCTTAAGGTAGACTTCGGAGCAATGCGGCTTGCGGCTTGCGTCGTGCGACATGCGACACTTGCGGCCCACGCGGTCAAAAGTGTATGAAACCCTTTCCGACCGACGCATGCGGCCGCGACGCTTCGCTCGGAAAGGGTTTCATACACTCCTTTAATTCAAAGTACAGGCGCATGGCCGCGTGGGCCGCAAGTGTCGCATGTCGCACGACGCAAGCCGCAAGCCGCATTGCTCCGAAGTCTACCTTTAGGGATATAATCAGTAAAGAGGTGATCCGGCAGAGAACTAAAGTTACCGACATTGCCCACCGGTTTAGCAAGCTGAAATGGCAGTGGGCTGGCCATATTAGCCGCAGAACCGACAGTTCTTGAATGAGACTGCGTCTCGGCAAACGTAGTGTAGGACGCCCTCAGGCCAGGTGGAGTGATGATTTGTGCAAGATGGCTGGCAGGAGCTGGATGTGAGAAGCCGAGGATAGACTTAAGTGGCGTCCAACTGGATAGACTTATGTCCAGCAGTCCGCTGCGATAGGCTGATTATGATGATGTTGAATATTTCTTCCTAGCTATTCGCCAGTAAACTACACGTCATATCGCGTGGGCAGAATGTACCCAGCTGAAGAATAAAGAAGCCTATATCTTTTCTCAAGGTCTCATTTATCATAATATCAAATTTCAACAAAATCGGTTGAGTAGTTTAGGCATGAAAACTTAATAGAAACACAGTCAGAGTTACTTACGAATTTATAATGTTAAAAAGAATTGCTTGCAATGGTATATTTCTTAAAGTTTATCCTAGGATTACAATAATTCACAGAGTTTCCATTTGGATTTTTAATAGATCTTGTAAAACACTTATTAATATCTATTTTTCACTAACTGTGGTCACTGTGGTGTTATCTACAAAGAACCTTACAGTTCTATTTTTAAAAACTAGATGTCGCTGTATATCCTAAACCGCACAATCATTACTTTTTGTATGTCCTTGATGTCATCATCATCATCATGATGATGACAATATGATGATACCTTTTTTTATAAATCGGTTACGTGGTACTCGTAGATACCCTGAAAATACTAACTAATATGTGTATTTTATAGCAAAAAATGTGTCTTATTTCTAGATACCTATAATGACTGGCTTTTTTGTGCCGTGTGATGTCCGACATTGTACCATTGATAAGGTAAACAACAGTAGGTACATATATATAGTTATTTATTCAAACTTTATTGCACAAATTAGTAAAATGTACAAAAGGTGGACTTAATGCCAGATGGCATTCTCTACCAGTCAGGCCTTTGGGTCAAACAGAAATGTTTTGTAGGCAGTGCGATATTTAAAACAAAAAAAAACTTTACATTTGATAGAAGAAAAAAAAAATGAAGATCAGACGGAACTAAAAAAAAAACAAAACGCGTAAAATAAACTACATATATACAACAGCAATATACATAATATAAACTACGTACTAATAATGATTACAATAATACAATACTATGTAATAAAATAAAAAAATGAAAAATAGAACAGATGGCGACGAATTTAGTGAAAGCAGAGTTTATGACGATGATTGCATTTTACGTATGTAATGAGACCTAACATGTCTCCTAAAAGCAAATTTACTAGGCGCTTGTTTAATGCTTTCGGGCAGAGAATTCCAAAGGCGAGTGGCTTTAAGAAGAAAAGAATGTTAATGTAATGCCAACCCGTTGCCATTTATTGATAACTAACTGTTGCCCGCGACTTTGTCCGCGTCTATTTCTGTTAATATGAACGCGATTATTATTGCAACATTTTTCACTGATGCTTCGCTCCTATTAGTTGCAGCGTAATGTTATATAGCCTAAAGCCTTCCTCGATAAATTGACTATACAACACAAAAAGATTTTTTCAATTCGAACCAGTACTTCCTGAGATTAGCGCGTTCAAACAAACAAACAAACAAACAAACAAACAAACAAACTCTTCAGCTTTATAATATTATATAGTATAGACGAGCAAAAAATTGCGTTTTTGTATGGTAGCCCCCCTGAAATAAATATTTTATTTTGTTTTTAGTATTTGTTGTTATTGCGGCAACAGAAATACAACATTTGTAAAAATTTTATCTGTCTAGCTATCGCGGCTCTTGAGATACTTACAGCCTGGTGACAGACAGACGGACAGACAACGAAGTCTTAGTAATAGGGTCCCGTTTTTACTCTTTGGGTACGAAACTTTAAAAATTCCATCACTCTATCCCTTCTAATGGGTGTCGTAAAAAGCAACTGAAGAAGTACTATTAGAAGAAGATGGGCAGCAGTGTCTTAAACCACTGGCCAAATTGCGATTGTCAAATTGCCTGCCAAGCGTGGCAATTATGGCGAAATACTCCTTTTGGTGAGCTGTGAATTGACACAGGTTGGTGATGTTGATGGATGATACATTTTAATCTTTCATGACCCATAACCTATAAGTAATTTTCATAAATTTAACATTGTTTTTTTTCATAAGTCATTATTTTAATCCACTATGAACTTTACCATCAAATTGTTAGAAATATAAATGCTTTTATTTATTTATTATAAGCTAGTTGTGTTTTTACCTTTACCAAGTTTTTGACATGACAGGGATCTCTAAATAATATACCTAGTCTAACTAATCTTTAGTAAAAGAGGGAACTCAAAAAAATACCTTTGGTAAATAAGCTACCGAACAAACATAAATCATCGAAAATCGTTTATATGCGGCAAAGATGTAGGCAAACATCCAAACTTTTTTCTTAACTCGAAATAGAGAACAAGCCCGCTGATTACCAATATACATTAAGTTAAACACACAAAACCAATCAACATATTCATGCAATCACGCGTCAACAGATCACAGTAATCGCGCATCACCGACTCATTACTCGATTAAAACTCGATTGTTCTGCGCGGTGGCAGCCAGCGAGCCGGGATCACGATGTAGGAGACTACAGAAGGCCCACTCCTAGTGTCATACTCGTAATCTCAGCCAACGGGGGATTTGAAGTTATTCACTAAGTAATATAACACAAACAGATTCCTGTGTATGGAAATCTTTTTTAATGTTGCAACAGTTCCTACATATTTTCTCCATATTCATTCAAAAAAAGGCTACAAGAGTGAGTTGCTGCTTCATTATGGCCTAAGACAATGACCTAAAATTATTGGAAACATAAAAAAAGTATATGTGTGACAGAACTGAACAGAATATATTAAGTGCCGAAATACAATTACTTTTTAAGGCTGGAATACACCGGTTTTTAAGAGATTTTCAGCTCCGAAATCCTAGATTCAAGACCCGGACGCTAGTTCAGTAAGGTAAAATACTATTTTTCAATATTTTCTAGATTGAGTGGTTGTAAAATCGTCTTTGTTACTGGTTTCCACTTATTTTTGAATTAAAACAATGTTTTTGCAAACGCTAATGTTTGTCCATGTCCATTAAATTACATTAGGTCATATCTATCCTTCACACTGACTCTGCGTTGGTGGTACGAGTAACAGAGACAATACGAGTACAAATAGAGGTAGTTTTTTGGTTTTAATAAATTTAATTTAATAAAAAATTTAATAGTTCTCATACTTGATAGTAGATCAGAGTTTATTTGTCCTACTTAGGTACTGTAACCTTAACAGTGTAGTTTCATTCTGACTGTACAGACAGAGCCTACTGTTCTCACTCATAGTATGTTGTAATCGTCATGAATATTTATTGTTAATTTGTAATCCCGATGCCAGATAGTCCCAAGGCGAGAGGGTAATATTTTACGCTGGCAATATTATATTATCAATGCCCATTGGTCCCTCAGTTAGCTGTCAGAGTTATGGGCTCTCTCAAATTCACATTAATGCCCGATTGCAATCAATGCCGAATATCGAGATATGCATTTATTTATTGCAGTCGTGAGTTGGATTCGTCCCTTTTGATTGTTATTGTTTTCTTTTAATTTAATCGATGCAATTTTGCCGGTCAAAATGGAGCCAAGTTTAAATTAAAAGTGCGTCGTGGGAAATTTGACGGTAAACATTCTTATTGTGTATAACATAGTCAGCCATGTAAATAATTATAAGTAACGACCTATAATAATAACAATAATAACCCCGCAGGGCAGCTTGTGGCGAGCTGTTGGGCAGTAGCGACCCCACGAACCTGATTGCTCCCGGGAGTATCCCTGTTCCTCACCTCTGGCTTGCCTTCATTGGTTGGTCGGAGTGAACACTGACGAGGAACATATCTCCCACCTCTTGCTTGCAATGAAGGCTCATTGGCCGGCCGCTAGAGCAGAAATGCTCGGAGGAAGGAAGAAGAGAAGAATGCGGGTTGGTGATCACAAACCCGACAATGTTATAATATTCAAAACTCTTATTGCCCAACGCGGTGATCGAACTTAGTACCCAGAAAATTTGACTCGGTACCTGCTACTAGACTAATGGAGCGTTTTGCAAGGAATAATAATAAGAATAAGAAATATTTATTGACCACAAGCACATTACAGAGACATAAACGATATTACAGAACAAGACGAAATAACAAAAGACACAATAAAAAAACTAATTAACAAAGTAGAGTAGTAAGTGGCTAATTAGGTCCCACCACAGCATGTGCTGTAACGATCCGAGGGTTGGTATTCTGGTGGGGCCTAGGAAGGAATATTAATTGTTTATTTAGCAAACAGCTTTCTTCCTCAGATGGAAATCAATAGGTACATATCATGTCAGCAATATCACACGGTACAAAGATATGTGGGCGCAGCCTCTCGTTAATAGAACCAGACGTGGGATGAGAGCTTATTTAAAGATCTGTCGATTCAACATTCACATTAATTGATTACATTTTATATATAAATGATTAATGGTTTTGGCGTATAAGTAAACAATAGCCGTAATGATTTGACGACCTTTGCGGCGGAGCGGCGTACGCTGCGGTTTTCTAGGTGTCGCGTGCTCTGAGGTCCCGGGTTCAATTCCAGGATGGGTCAATAAAGAAAAAAGTGTTGTTCTATATTTTCTTGGGTTGGGTGCTTGTGGTGCCACCGTTGTTTCTGATTTCCCCAAAACAAGACGCTTTAATTAGTTACTTAAATCAAATCAAATCAAATTATTTTTCAAACTACTTACATTGGGATCAGAACAGTGTATGTGATGTTGTCTATATTTATTTATTTATTACTAGCTGTTCCCCGCGACTTCGTCCGCGTCAATTTCTGTTATTATGATCGCGATAATTTTTGCAACATTTTTCACTGATGCTTCCCTCCTATTGGTTGCAGCGTGATGTTATATAGCCTAAAGCCTTCCTCGATAAATAAACTATCCAACACAAAAATATTTTTTTAAATCGATCCAGTACCTTCTGAGATTAGCGCGTTCAAACAAACAAACAAACAAACAAACAAACTCTTCAGCTTTATAATATTAATAAGTATAGATTTGTGTAAAGCTACTTTGATGGTACTTGTACGATAGACTGTTATTTCTACTAGTGATTTGTTTAAATACTTAAATAGGTACAAATTATGACAATGTGACATAATTAAAATACATTTGATTATGTCACATTTTTGACATGCTATCATCATTCATAGCCGTCAACCATAATTTACCTTCGGCGACATTTTTAGGGTTCCGTACCCAAAGGGTAAAAACGGGACCCTATTACTAAGACTTCGCTGTCTGTCCGTCGCTCTGTCACCAGGCTGTATCTCAAGAGCCGCGATAGCTAGACAGTTGAAATTTTCACAAGTTGTGTAAGTATTTTTGTTGCCGCAACAACAACAAATACTAAAAACAAAATAAAATAAATATTTAAAATATTTAATTTATTTCCCATACAACAAACCCGTTTTTTTGGCCTTTTTGGTTTGAACCCTTGGTCCGCGAGTCCGACTCGCACTTGGACGGTTTTATTACATATAGGCACACTTCAATACTTCTTGTATTTTTATTTTTTATATTTAAGTTTGTTTTATTTTTTAATTCGTCCTAATCACATAAAACTCAATGTTACAATACTGCTTTTTTATTTGGTTAAGGCTTTATATTTGATCTATCTTAAAATAAATTAACTAAATTTAGCGGCATAAAATCAAATGAATGTTTGCGTAAGAACCATTCGATATTTATAATGGACGACCTTAATCGCGTTATCAAAACAGCAGAGAATCAGAATAACACATGTACACGAGTCAGGTTAAAAGTGTGAACAATTTGCAGGCAAACACGAGTGAGAATGCGTTTTCATTGTAAAACGGTAAAAATTAGGCATTAGTCTTGTGTCAGATTTGTTTCGAAAAGCTATTTCACAGGTTTATTTCGTTAGCTTTGTTCCTTTTTCGAAAAACACCCGTAAAATATAGCTAGAGTGAGCAAGAGGGTACAATTTTTTAGACGGCTTTATATAAATGATACGACACTGTGGTCTTTTTTTATTATGACAGACCATTCAATCTAGAACTTATTTACTTTTTAATTCACTTATGCAATTACATTGCTGTCACTATAATTTAATCTGCTGTGGCAGTCGTTTTTGATTTACTTAAGTAATCGTATTATCTGGATATGATTTTTCTATTCATTCATTTATTCATCTTCCATGCATGTTTACAGAGAGAACTCCAAATCACAAGCAAGTAAAAAAAAAGTAGTCAAAAGAGAAACATTAGAATTACAGTAAATTAATAATGATAGGATAATTAGTGTCCTGAATATGATACATCAGTCGTCGAATACGAGTACAAGATAATGTCAATTTATATAATGTCAAAAATAAATAATTTACCTTATTAAGTTACAAATGTCAGTCAACACAATTTATTATTATAACACATATAAGTCAGTCATTCTTGATGATGAGTGTAAATGACAATCAAGAAGTATTATTTATTATTTAAGAAAAAAGCGACTTAGACTGAAATTTAATGTTACGTTGTTAGTCAAATTTCAATCATTGTCATGTACTGATTACATAATGATAGCGTAAACTTTAAGTTTAATGAGTTTTATCACTGTAACTTATTTTTTTTTACTATAAATTTGTCTTTGGTTTTGCAGAAAACACAAAGTTAAGGTATACACACAATTTACCGGCACCGCACCGGCACCGCCTCAACCCAGCATTAACTTGCTATTCAAATTAGAGCATTAAGTTGTGAGTCGTATAATATATTTAATAAATTTGAGGTGACAGCCGTGCTGTTGTGAAACCGGTATGACCTTTACACGGCTTTAAGTCGTATCCGCGAGCGAGTAGTGAAAACACGATCTAAGGCCGGCGACGGTCGGCCGACAAACATTTAAATTGCTCGTGGACAAACAATAAACAAATCATAACGAGCCCCCGAGGGAACAAAGTTTGTGGTCCCTTCGAGGGTTGAGGCGGGGACTCATGTGTGGTTAAGGTAAAAAACCATTGTATGTACAGGGTGTTAGGTAAATGGTATATCAAGCAGAAACTAACTTAAGTAAACATATGCATATAAATCTCAGATCATATAAAGAAGGAGATATGAAATTACTCGTAAATCCTTAGCGAACCCGTGTCTCCGAATTATTTATGTGTGCAACGCAACTACAATAACACTGTTGTAAGCATAAGGATCACACTATATCAATTTACAACGCTCATTGGTGCGCACACAAACATAAACCCAATCACAGCGGCTACCACTTACTCGCTTACACAATGCGTCACTTAGTGTGTGCAAATTCGTGTGTCGCTACAAAGTGTGGTCGCGACGCACACGTCGGGCAGTGAACGCTTCGATTAAACCTCGATACATTGCGCAATCGCATAGTACTCACAACACAGCTAGTTAGAATCAAGCCTTCAATTTATATTGTGCCGATACAATTGAATATTTCGCCGCGGAGTGCAATAGTTCTGTTTGCCCATATTGGATTCGCACGCGCCACGCCCCCATTTCATATTTATTTCTTTATATGATCTGAGATATAGATAGTATAGTAACTTATTTATTGGAGTAGTAGTACCAATCCGAACAATCTACATTTTTCTCTAGATGTACCTATAAAATCTTAATAACATATAATAATGATATAAAAAAGGCACTAAATAAAATGTAACTATTAAAATCACTTGTTTTGCGGAAATCAGAAAAACGAAGCCACACACATCCAGACCCGAGTAAATTTAAAAAAATGGTCTTTCCCTAAATAAACCGGTTCGAGAATCGAACCCGGGAACTCGGAGCAGGCGAGACCTTGAAAACTGCTGTATATGCCACTCCACCACAGTCACTTTGGGCGCCGTTAGTTCCAATAATGTAGAAAATCCTTTTTAGAACTAGAAATCGAACCTGGGAACTCAGTGCCTTAAAAAATTAAGTGTACATCACTCCATCATAGTGGACATCGTTTCTTCCAATTATTTGAGAAAAAAGGTTTCAGTGTTGTTTAAAGGTGTTAAACATGCGTCTATAAAAGCTACCATTGAGAACCCGCCCTCTAAGTCCTCTCCAACATGTTGCTAAGCCTTCGCGGAAAGATGTTTATTTGTTAACATTCAACGCTTTGTGTTCACATAATTTTGTGTTGGATATTTCGGTGACAACATAAATAAGACTACTTAATTCGAAAATTGTTCATTGTGCTTAAGAGCTTTTGGTCTATTTTTGTTAAGTTCTAATAATATTATGCTTAAGTAAGGAATAATAGTTTTGGCAATACTGAGCGACGTCACGTTATTTGACGAGAAGACTTACCTAACTCGAAGACGGACATTTCTTGCCCAAACCATACTTTTGTGTTTAGTTCATTTTAAAAAAGGTGTCAGTTTAGCTGTTAATTTAATTGAACGTAATCCTCGGAGCGTAATATTAGGCCTGTTCTGAAGGAGCATATTGCAATATTTACCAATGTTGGGGTAGAAACGCTGCTGTCTGCATTCTTCTGACCGTGTTCCACCTGACACTTTTAACTACCAATAAGAGAACATGGTGTTATTCTATTTTAGTGCCGGAACCCCACGACACTTTATTCTTTAAATTGGGCAATAAATTCACCAATAAACCTACAAATGGTTCCGTATTTTGCCAATTGTATCCCTCGTTGTGGGTGGGCGCGTAATAGCACCTATTACAGCGCACCGGAGGCGCGCGCGCATCCCAACCATTGGCTGGGCCACGACTGGAATAAAGCTAGGTATACACTGAGACAGTTACTACTTTACATTTTTAAAAAGACACAAAACAGGAAGCTGTCAATACTAAATAAATATTCATGTTACACTCAAATGCTAAATTGTAGCCATGTTTAGCAGGCCAAATATTATTTAAAATTGAAAATGACTTTTTAGGATTTATAGCAACTTGATTGATAATACTGATTTAAAATTAGATAAATATAAGTAACTTACACAATAAGGATGCTGGATTTTTTAAAAGAAAACTATATGCAATGATGTTTAGTAGGCTCGTAAAAAACCTTGTAGTTGGTGGATTTCTGAGTGAAATTGTCTTTAATTTGAAACATTTTCTATGACAACTTGTTTGAATATATTTATAAAAAAAACAAATTCGTTGTATTCAAATATCAAATCATTAAAAAGTATATATACAAAGTAATTTCGTATACTCTAGTGTATACAAAGGCTTACTCGCATGTTCTCGTGTATACATGTCTCCTACAAATGGGATCGTGCAATAACATCATTGTATAAACGGCCTATTACGACATCGGCTTTGTAGACAAAAGATTAATTGTATTATTACATGGCTTAGTACAAAATGTGCGTGTAGATTGCTACGTACTAGTGATGTTCAAACCTCGAGGCGTCGAGTTCTGCTTTTGAAGCCTTGAGTCAAATCGGCAGGACTCTGTGAGCTTGGTAGGCTCGTAGTCCCGAGCCTAGCCGAGACGCGAATTCCCTGAGCCATGCTTCGAGGCTTTAAAAGAGTTCAAGCCTTAGAAAGAGCTTATAAATCTATCAAAAGATCTCGAGCCTTCAAAAGAGCTCGAGCCTTAAAAAAGAGCTCGGTTCATGAAATGAACAGAAGTCTTTACAATAAAAATTCAAATTTATGTTTCGGACTTTAATTTCTCTGTAAATAAATAATAAATTAAGACAATGGTGTACAAGATTCAAGCTAAAGTTACAGAGCTCGAATCTTTTGACGGATTGATTGACGACTTCGAGTTTACGTAATCCTCGGAGCGTAATATTAGAGCTCGAGTCTATTTTTGAAAAAAGCTCGAATCCAGAAAAAGCTTAGAGATCGATCGAGCTCTCAAAAAGACTCTAGCTTTCAAAAAGGCACGAGTTCTGAAAAAGACTTCCGAGTCGTCGAGCGTTAAAAAATGAGGCGAGCCCTGTAAACGGCACCGAGCTCTAGCAAAAAAGACTCGGAGGCCCCGAGCCCTGTACATCACTACTGCGTACGAGTGAGAAACACTTTGTCTGACCTTGATGGTACCATGTCGTTTTAATGGTTCCATATTTCTATAAGAAAAAGCAAAATTCTTATAAGATCACTTTGATTTTCGTCCGTCCGTCTGTCTGTCAAGGCATATTTGTCAAAAACGCGTGTATTAGTTTTATTTATTCGTAAGTACAGCCACAGGTTACATATGAAGATGTTCACAATATCTATGATACTAGATGTTTTATTCTGATGCATATAACAAAACGACGTACATAGTGCCCTTTAAAAAAATATTACATGTGTTATTTAATAAACTAGGTTACGAAGTTAGTACACTAATAAATCAAAATTTTGGTATTAAAATATCAGTATATAAACTTGAAAAATTTTGTCTCAGGCGGGACTCGAACCCGCATCTCCTCGCATGCCGGGCGGGCGCCATACCATTAGGCCACCGAGACACTGCGACACGGCGCGAATTTTTCAAGCATATTCTTACGCTGTGAGCCAGCGTTGCTTCATCAAATGTTAGGAGCTTGCACCCCCAACACCCGAAAGAAACATCTTTGCAGATGTTTGACAGTCAGTTAAGATGAAACAGCCATTTATATACTTTATTTGATATTTTAGCAACTTAATTGCACTTATAATATCAGTATATAAACTTGAAAAATTTTGTCTCAGGCGGGACTCGAACCCGCATCTCCTCGCATGCCGGGCGGGCGCCATACCATTAGGCCACCGAGACACTGCGACACGGCGCGAATTTTTCAAGCATATTCTTACGCTGTGAGCCAGCGTTGCTTCATCAAATGTTAGGAGCTTGCACCCCCAACACCCGAAAGAAACATCTTTGCAGATGTTTGACAGTCAGTTAAGATGAAACAGCCATTTATATACTTTATTTGATATTTTAGCAACTTAATTGCACTTATAATATCAGTATATAAACTTGAAAAATTTTGTCTCAGGCGGGACTCGAACCCGCATCTCCTCGCATGCCGGGCGGGCGCCATACCATTAGGCCACCGAGACACTGCGACACGGCGCGAATTTTTCAAGCATATATATAACGCTGGCTCACAGCGTAAGAATATGCTTGAAAAATTCGCGCCGTGTCGCAGTGTCTCGGTGGCCTAATGGTATGGCGCCCGCCCGGCATGCGAGGAGATGCGGGTTCGAGTCCCGCCTGAGACAAAATTTTTCAAGTTTATATACTGATATTATAAGTGCAATTAAGTTGCTAAAATATCAAATTTTGGTATTAAGTTCATAAAACCAAATAATTAGTATATAAACTTGAAAAATTATGTCTCAGACGGGACTCGAACCAGCATCTCCTCGCATGCCGGGCGGGCGCTATACCGTTAAGCCACCGAGACCATATTCTTTTCGCTGTAAGCCAGCGTCGTCTCATCAAATGTTAGGAGTTTGCACCCTTAACACCCGAAAGAAACATCTTTGCAGATGTTTGACAGTCAGTTAAGATGAAACAGCTATTTATATACTTTATTTGATATTTTTAGCAATTAAATTGCAATTATAATATCAGTATATAAACTTGAAAAATTATGTCTCAGGCGGGACTCGAACCCGCATCTCTTCGCATACCGGGCGGGCGCTATACCATTAAGCCACCGAGACCCTGCGACTCAGCGCGAATTTTTCAAGCATATTCTTTTCGTTGTAAGCCAGCGTCGTCTCATCAAATGTCAGGAGTTTACACCCTTAACACCCGAAAGAAACATCTTTGCAGATGTTTGACAGTCAGTTAAGATGAAACAGCTATTTATATACTTTATTTGATATGTTTAGCAATTAAATTGCAATTATAATATCAGTATATAGACTTGAAAAATTATGTCTCAGGCGGGACTCGAACCCGCATCTCCTCGCATGCATAATTTTTTCAAGTTTATATACTGATATTATAATTGCTATTTAATTGCTAAAAATATCAAATAAAGTAAAACCAAATAATGTTTATATTAAAACCAAATACTCTACAGCCCCTTATAATAAATATTATGTAAAATCAAACTTTTTAGCTAACGTGAAAAAAGATACGACCGTTTATGAGGAAAGTAAAGGTCTTGGGAAGCCGCTGAATACGGTTGGAGTGGAACCAAATATTGTGGATATCTTAAGGGAGTCCTATGACCAGCAGTGGATGTCGTTTAGCTAAAATTATGATCGTAATGAATATATGCCACGTTGAAGTGTTAAAGGTAAATAATTAAATTATATTCCATGAATTCCATTTTGATCAGTGGTAGTAAACGTTGCTTCTGAGCCATGGGTTGCGGATGTGATCCCCGCACAGGGGCCTTATTCAGCTATTTCAATTGCAGTTCGATCGTGGTTGAATTGTGTGATTTTGACATTTAGCCTATACTAGAACTGTCAAAAACCTGCAATTCAATTACGATTCTGATACGATTTGGTTACGTGAATTAGGGGACTGTACAAATTTTAGTGTGCATGAACATATAGGTCTGTTTGTATTGGTCTGGATGTTTTCTATCTATTATAAGTATATATTTACAAAAAAAAGTTATAGGTATATAAGTAACTTTATCGGTTGTCTAGTACCCAGCAGGATTCCGCTCTCAGCGCTCGCACAGGTCGGACGCTCGCTCCGCTGTCGATCCGTCTCGCTGTTCGCAGCATTCCTATCTTATTTCTTACCACGTGGTTTCGCCCGCGGCTCTCCAAAGGTTAACCTAACGGTGTCAACTGACCTTTGTTGAGTTAAACGCTTTTTTCAAAGCGGTTCTGTTCGATAGGGAGCGACAGACAGTGCCTTTTTCAAGGCGCTGAAATTTCCCTCCGCCGCCGGTATATCGGGCTGTAAGTCTAGGCCTCCTGGAAGGCACGTTTGAGAGGGTGAGGCGTTCCTCCTCGCCCTAGAGACACTAGAAACTGCAGTCCTTTCCCTGCCGGGCGTGACCCACCCTACCCATCCTTATATTCCATCCCTTAGGGAGCGTATCCCGGGCCATTTCGGTGGCTCGGTCCCTCCCGAAGGACTGCTAGGCGTAGGCCACTCACCCCGCGGCGACATCACATCGTCGTGGGACCACCTAGTGTTAGGGACCTCACATCCTTTTTAGGCACACCCGATTCAACCAACCTTCCTGTGGCAGGTTGGACCACACAGACACCCATCACTCACCGTCACCGAGTTTCTTGCCGATTCTTCTCGGTGAAGGCGCGTTCCGAATCGGTGGTAAATAAAAATTACTACCTAAGGTCCTCCCTCCACGATGGAGGTACTCTTTTTAGAGTACCTCCGATCGTTAGGAGGCGACGCGTTGAAAGGCTTTAATGACTTTCGTCGCGCTCGTGAAGCCTCCGAAGACTCGCCCGCCTCCCCAGACCCAGAGCCCGTTCCCATGGAGGAAGAGGAAAGCCCTTCGGGCTCCTCCTCTCCTCCCACACCCTCCAGCTCCTCATCAGAGGATAGTCACGAGTCCCCCGTTAGTGACGGCTCCTCCTCTTCGGAGGAAACGTCTCTAACCGAGGAGTCCGATTCCGAAGGGTTCACTCCAGTGACCCACGGAAAGCGGGCGCGTAAGCCCGCGCGTTCCGAACCCCCGGCGAAAACCGCCAAAATCTCCCACGGGCAACCCAGACCGGCCAAGGCATCCGCCGCCAGCTCCGCCCCTGCCCCAGCCCCAACATCGCAGTCTGCTTCACAGACAAAAAAGGCCCCCCTTCCCCCGCCCATCGTAGTCCAGGACAAGTCTGCCTGGACAAATATTTCGGCTGCTCTCAATGAGCGCCACATTGCGTTTTCACACGCAAAGTCGGCTTCCGACGGAATCCGCGTGCAAACGCCGGACATCGCCTCCTACAGGCAGCTCCAACATTACCTCAACGTAAGGAAGATCTACTTCCATACGTACACTCCCGTCGAGGAGAAGAAGCTCCGCGTGGTTGTACACGGAATTCCGAAAGAAGTCGACACAGACTTCATACTCACCGACCTTCAGTCGAAACAGCTTCCAGCTCTGGAAGTCCACCGCTTATTTAAAGCGCGTGGCAAAGCCCCTTACGATTTAGTACAAATCGTACTAGAAAATACCCCTGAAGGCAAAAAGATTTTTAATATAAAATCTATATGCCATATCTCCGGCCTCCGCATCGAGACCCCTCATAAAAAACTCACCCCTGGCCAGTGTCATCGCTGCCAGTTGTACGGGCACTCTGCCCGTAATTGTCACGCACGCCCGCGCTGCGTGAAATGCCTGGGCGACCATGGTACCGCCGACTGTCCTCGTTGTAAGGACACGGCGACTACCCCGCCCGCGTGTGTACTCTGCGGAGAGCAGGGACACACCGCGAATTATCGCGGTTGCCCCCGTGCTCCGCGAGTAAACTCACGGGTGCAGGCACCAAAGGCCGCGCACTTCCCAGCCCCTTCGTTTCGCCAGTTTCAGGCTCAACCCGCAGCCTTCCCAGAGTTGCGTCCTTACGGACACAACGCGTGGTCTCGACCACTATCCTGGGCAAGGAATGCCTACGCCCCTGTCCCGGCCTTAAGCCAAATTACAGCAGTCCCGACGGCCCCTAAGGCCCCAAATATGGCCCCTACGGCCCAATCTGTTTCCCCTAAGGCCCCCACTATGGCCCCTAAGGCCACCACTATTGCCCCTCAGGCACCGCCAGTAGTCCCAAAGGCCCCTCAGGCACTGCAGGCTACAAATGCCCCGGTCACCCTCCGTGACCCGCGCTCTAATGCCCCTAAGGCTTCGCCAACTGTCCCGTACGAGCAGGATGCCATGCTCATATATAATCTCAGCCAAATCAACCCGGCTGAAATTAGATATGTAGCAGCCCAAATCCGTGCACATCAAAAAGACCCATGCGCAATGCTTTGTCTTTTAGATAAGCACGCCGACCTCCTCCAAAAAGTTAGAAACATTTCCTCACCATGAATAATACACCCTCTAGAACGAAACCCCGGTCCCTTACCATCGCATTTTGTAATGCCTTTGGTCTTCAAAAACAAAAGGTAGAGATATCACTCTTCCTTATGAAGCACCAAGTCGACATCTTTTTGGTACAAGAAACCTTATTAAAACCCTCCATCCTCCCTCGTAGTGCTATGATTGCCAACTATAACGTAGTTCGCAACGATAGGCCCACTAGAGGTGGCGGCACTCTAATTTATTACAAACGCTCCTTGCATTGCGTTCCCCTCGACCCTCCCACGCTCACAAACGTTGAAGCTTCTGTCTGTCGGCTAGCCATGACCGGCCATCAACCAGTCATAATAGCTTCCATTTATCAACCTGGCGACAAGACTCCCTTAAGGAGCGACTATGAGGCTCTTTTTGCTATGGGACCCTCCGTCATTCTCGGCGGAGATTTCAATAGCAAAAATACTCAGTGGAACTGTTTAACAACCTCCAGCAATGGTAGAGAGTTAGCAGATCTCGCTGAAGTCCTCAATTTTGACATCATCGCCCCCCTTTCTCCGACCCACTATCCTTTTAACGTAAACCACAGACCCGATATCTTGGACATGGCGGTTCTAAAGAATGTAGGCCTGCGCCTTCGTTCAATAGAAGTCCACCATGACCTAGATTCTGACCATCGCCCAGTTGTCCTCCAATTAGGTCCCTCTGACCAACAGATATCCATGAAAACAATACTGGACTGGCACAGGCTCGAGAGCAATCTCGGACCTAGTCCCGATTCAGTATTGAACTCAATCCCAGACAGGTTAGGATCGCCTCACGAGACTAACCAAGCGATCGATGCCCTCACTAGCCACATCACGACCGCTATTAGCGATTCGTCTAGGCAAGTTCCAGATATGCCTAGGCATAGATTGAACTTGCCGGATGACGTGAGAGAGCTGTTGAGGGCAAAGAGAGCTGCGACCAGAGCTTATGACTCCTATCCCACCGAATATAACCGAACCCTTCTACGCACTTTACGGACATCTGTAAAGGAACGTATTAAGGCTCTTCGGGAAAGTCAGTGGGATAGCCTACTTGAAACGATCTCACCATCTCACCAAGCCTATTGGAAGTTGGCGAGATCCTTCAAGTCAGATATAGTCACATCTATGCCTCCTCTCTCTAGACCCGACAACTCCGTCGTATTCGACGACGAAGAGAAAGCCGAATGTCTGGCCGACAGCCTAGAGGCCCAGTGCTCTCCTAGCACGCTTCCTATAGACGCTGCCCACCTTAGTATGGTGGACAGCGAAGTCGAACGTCTCTCGGCCCTCCCTCCAACCTGCCCCCTTGCACCCACCACCGCCGATGAGGTGCAAACCATCATCAAAGGTTTCCGTCCAAACAAGGCTCCCGGTCCGGACCGGATCTCCAACAGAGTCTTACGAGTCCTCCCCGCCCAACTGATTTGCCTATTGGTTGCTATCTTCAATAGTGCCATGGCAAACTGCATCTTTCCAACCGCGTGGAAAGAAGCAGACGTCATAGGTATCCCTAAGCCCGGCAAGGACCGCTCCAAGCCCGCCAACTACAGGCCCATCAGTCTCCTCAAGACTATGGGCAAATTATACGAGCGTGTTCTCGTCTCCCGCCTAAGAGATTACATTTTCTCGAACAATCTCTTAATCAACGAACAGTTTGGCTTCAGAGCCTCCCACTCTTGTGTCGAACAGGTGCACCGCCTAACGGAGCACATTCTCGACGGCCTCAACAGATCCAAACCGATGGTAACCGGTGCACTCTTCTTCGATGTAGCGAAAGCATTTGACAAAGTCTGGCACAACGGCTTGATCTACAAGCTGTACCAACTCAAAGTGCCCGACAGTCTCGTGCTCATCCTTCGAGACTTTCTGTCAAATCGTACCTTTCGCTACCGCGTAGAGGGGTCCTATTCATCTCCCCGCCCCATCAGGGCTGGAGTCCCTCAGGGCTCCGTGCTATCCCCTCTTCTCTTTTCAATTTTCATTAACGACATTCCCAGGTCACCGCAAGTAGAGCTAGCTCTATTTGCGGACGACACAGCCCTCTATCACTCTGGCTACCATGCCGGTTACATCATTAAGGCACTACAACGTGCAGCCCAATCCCTAGGTGACTGGTTTAGGATGTGGCGAATAGAGGTAAACCCCGAGAAAAGTGCAGCAGTGTACTTTACTCGAGGTTTCTTCGCTTCAAAACATCCTAAACGATGTCTCACACCTATCACCCTATACGACCGTCCGATCCCTTGGGAGAAGACAGTCAAATACCTAGGTGTCACCTTAGACCGTAGAATGAGCTTTAAACCTCACATAAAACGCGTCCGTCAGACTGCAGCCTTTTACTTTTCAAGGCTCTACTACTATATCGGCAGGAAGAGTAAAATGTCACTTAGAAATAAGTTGACAATTTACAAAGCCTGTATTCGACCCGTGATGACTTACGCTAGTCCAGTGTTCGCTCACGCCAGCCCCTCAGAACTAGAAAGACTCCAAATCCTCCAAAACAAATTCTTACGCTCTGCCTCGGACGCCCCGTGGTATGTGCGTAACGATAATTTGCATCGCGACCTTAACATTCCGTCGATTGCCAGCTTTATGAAAGAAGCGTCTCAACACTTCTTTGATAAAGCCGTCAATCATACGAATCCTCTCATAGTCAAAGCCGCCACCTACTTGTGCCAAAAAGATGTCGAAGCCCGTTTCCGCCGACCGAGGAACGTTCTCGAAGATCCCGACGACGAAATCACATCGTTCGTAAAACAATTCACCACTCACAACAGTACACACCCGACAAGCACTAGATCGAATCAGCGCACTCGCCGGCGAGTGCGAGGACCCTTGCATCATTTTGGCGGGTACAGACATGTACCTGGCCGCTTCTCACCAGTCCGCCCTTCGGACGACGGCCCAAGCCGAGGTCCGAGCCTACAGAGGCGCCCTTGAGGCCTAGTCTGCCCCCCTCGATCGGGCCCACTAGAACGGGGCTCGCGTAGATCGGTCTGTATGCACAGACCAGTCTGTGTTGCAGCGCCGAGCTACGCGATGCAACCACTAGTCGGGCTGACCTCTTGGCCGGGTGCCTTCAGCACCCGGCACGGTCCGATCGCGCCGCTAGTACGGGGCCCCTGCGCGGGCGAGCCCTAGGCTTCGCTACGCGAAGCCTAGGACTCGCCTCGCGCTCGAGGTACCCGCTAGCAGGCCGCTTTTGGGCTGAGTGCCTTCCGCACTCGCCTAAAACCCGCCCGGTGAAGCTGTAACGGCCTTCCGCCACAGCATAGGTCCTTTCAAAACAATCTAGTACCCAATACAACAAGCTTCTTAGTATAGTAGTAGCTTAGTTTGGGACTAGATGGCTCTGTGTGGCCCAGTGTGGCATGTCTGAAAATATTTATATATTTATTAAATTCCTTTTGATCATGGATCTAAAACCAAAATTCAGTATTATCTATTTTGACTTGTAATTTCTGGGTATCACAAACGGACGTCGTTTAGCTTAAAATATGATGTCTATGAAAGGTTAACTATTAATACTCCATGAATTCGTTGTAATCATGGAGCTAGAACCAAAATTCAGTTTTATACAGGATGAAATTATAACCACTTTCCAAAATTTTTATAGGCGTTCAGTATCGTTTTTAGAGCCCATTTATGAAGTAAAAAATGTAAATCAAGCTTTCACCCGAAAATATTTTTCGCAATATAGTTTTCAATTTTTACGGTCCTAGGCCTGATAAGGTATAAAGGGATAATCAAAAACTTATGAATAGCATCGTAATGAATGAATGACATGCTAATCGCGTAAAAAAGTGTTTCTAGGCGGCTGTATCAAAAATTTTAGATTATTTGCGGACATTTTCTAAGTGCTTTATCGTGACATTTTTGTACTGGGCTATACCAAAAGATAAAATACGTCATTTGTTGTTTGTCTCGTAGAATGATATATTAAAATTTGGAAGGTGGTTAAAATTTCATCCTGTATATTTTGGCTACTAAAATTTCTGGGTACCTATCACAAATTCTTTGAATTTCCTTTACACCAGACGTCACTATAATCTTCCAAAGTAGAGCAGTGGTATTATCTAAATGCAAATTCACTCTAACTCACTATAATAATATATTCATGCACCAATCGGCGCCCATTCACTTACAGGATAATTGGCCTGAAACCCGGCCTAATACATTAAACGCCGACCAAATCACATGATAGCTGAATTGACACCCTTAGAGGCTATTACATAGTACGATATATGAAACAAATAATTTAATATTTAATTAGAAATTAGTAAATACTTTCATATAAAATACAAATTTTTCAAGGTATCGTCCAAAGGTAAAAAATAAAAACAAAATACTATCACAGTATACTAGAATAGTATTTACATAAACAATGAAGGTTGTGGGTTCAAGTTCCACTTATGACAATCGAAAAATGTTTATTCAAGAAGTTGTATTTTAAATTTATATCAGAAATTTATTTGCATAAAAAACAATATCAAAACATTATAAAGTACTGACATAAAATATATAAATAAAAATTTTACACTGCCTACTTATTGCAATTAGAATTTCTATTGCCATTCTGTAAGTGTCAAAATGTATTGCGTCATTATCATTATTAGCCCATTTCAGTCCACAGCTGGACACAGACTTGACTTACTTGACTTAATATTATAGGCGCCCAAGATGGAGCAGAGGGCGTCCACAGTAGTCTTCTATGGCTCTGGGACACAGGTTTTCCAAAATGAAAATTATGCCAAAATCCCCGCGCTTGGCATGGGGGTTGGCGATCGCAGCTTGGCCAATGGTGGATGAAAAACGCTGCTGTCCGTCTTTTTTTAGCAGTACTCCTTTAGTCGCCTCTTATTTCTCTCTCTTTTGGCGTGCCGGCACCAAACGACACACTAACGAAAGATATTGGGGCAGGTAAAGATTTAGAGGTTTTACTCTGCAACATCATGTCCGTATATGCGTCTCCATCGGTCTCTTTCATTTATACAAGTATCTCAGAGTATCTGAAAGAGACAGATATATCCATCAATACGGACTAGGCATTACGTAGTGGAGCCTCACCTCACGACGCACGCTAACGACATTAAATTCATGCGGTGTAAACGCCTCATAACGACATAATGGAACTCTCACATTACCCACCTGAATATTCATCCTGGAGGGATTTAATCCAATTTGAGGATATCCCGTAGGATCGGCCTGCATGCCAATGATGAGTAATCAACTTAAGGGAACCGTTGTTCTTCGGGATTTCCGGGATTGTTGCATTATTTCTGTTTTAATTTAACGTGTTAACATGTTTGTTAAATGCTTATGCAATTTTAAAGCTCTATGGGGCTCTGAAAGTATACTATCATATTTTGAATCTTATTCACTTAAGATAAAGTTAAGAACCAGTGAATCGTTTAAACATGTTGTCCTTAATAAAGGGGAGTTGAATACATACAGCACAAAAGAAAAAGGTACTTCTTTTAAGAACGTACCTAGTAACATTGAAGGATGAATAGGTAGGAGTATACATACATGTTTACTATTTCATCATAAGTATCACTGGGCCATATAAGTTTAGTTAGCCATATTAGTAGGATGGCAGACGTAAAAAGAAACGTAAAAATCGTATCCATTGACATATTAATTAAACAATCTGATCTTCACAATGCGTATTATACAAAAGGTCGTGCTATCTGTCGTGTCCGGACCTCATCGTATTTGGCAAATGAATCGCTGGCTCAGCCACGTCTAAGCCAAAGTAGCGTCTATTTATCTTGAGATAAGTATCCTGTGATTTGTAGCGCTGTTTAGTGCCGGAATTAATCGGTAATGTCGATGTCGAGACATCCTCAAACTTGTTTGGCTAAGTGATAAGTCAATACCCTAAATTGTGCTTTATTAATAATGTTTCTACGTCTCTTATTCAGCGTGATCTCTTATTCTGTATTGAACTGGAACTATTGTTTTTAACCTGTCCTTAAAGAGAATAACGTTCATTCAGGATGAACAATTGGAGCATCTAGTGTGGTTGGTGCTGTAGTGTTTGTATAGCCTTTAGTAGTATCTATAGCCAGACCCCTCTTTCCTAGTGGGCACTTTGGGCAAGTGCCCAGGGCCCCGCGATCGATAGGGGCCCCTTTCAGATAAAATACAAAGTTCCTAGTTCCTGCCAGATCATCAAACGATAACCAATATTTATTCCAAAAAACTTATTTAATTCAAAGAAATCGAACCTAAATTACTGACTAAAATACCAACTTACTAGCTTTTAAATGCGCTTAAATGAAGACTTCTTTTTTATTACTTCCGTATATTCTACATAGAAAACAATAATTTGTCAAATATCCATTCGCAACATAGACAGAGAAGGCATTCGCAACATGACGATTCTTTTTATAATTAAAAAATAAGTGTGGTATGATGGATTCAAATTCTCCTCCTTAATACCTTGAGTTTCCATGGACAAGTTGTATGGATTAAAAGAAACAAACGAAGTTTCACTATCTTCCTTTTTATTTACTTAATTTCAATATTCACATTCACATTTATTATCCACTATTCACATAACAATCATCATAATATCAGAGAGACAACAGTTCGTCTTGACGGTTGAGCTGTAGAACAACGAATGCCCGCATAAGTGCTCGGTAGCGTTTATATATCTTTCTCGGACTACCTTCCCCACTACTTGACGTTAGGCTTTGGCAAAGGAATAAAATGTTATACAGCCATAAGATCAATTGACTTATAGACAAAAGTCTGTCATAGATATAGTGTACCTAACAGCTCGGCCATCTGACTGAACGGTATGTCCTCATACCTACGGTGATATTTTTTTATTGATTAATCATACATCAGCATCAAAGAAATAAACTTGAACATGAAAATTTGCATTGCAAAGTGTAACTGTCAATCTTTGAGTAAATTTTATAATTTGTACTAAGATAATATTCACACAGCATACCTTCGTTAACTAAGATAATAGTACTTAAAGAGTATTAATCTAATACTTTTAGCTTTCTGTATAACTTAGTATCAAATCAATTTAAACAAACAAGTTATTTCTTATTTAATACAATACAAAAATCATAATCATAAAAAGTGTACATTAATATACTTACAGCTTGTAACAATTATATTTATTTTTTTGATAAAGTAATATTATTTATCCATTATGTACCTATCATATCTATCATGCATCCCAGGAGGTAACAGTAATACAAGCTTAAATTTCATAATAACCTGAAAATCATGTACTGAATAAGCATTAAGTTATTGTCATTCTTTTTCTACATCATTATGATCATCATTAGAACTATCACTACTATCTCCTAAATCTGTATTTAAGTTCATCCATGGTCTGATTTTGTCAATAGCCACTATAGTTTCGTAACGCCTATTATTCTTACGTGTTAGAGGGGTGTCTTCGACCACGAATCTATCATTTGGTAATAATTTACAAATTCTGTATGGGCCTTGAAATTTAGATAGTAGTTTTTTTGATTTGCCATCGTTTGAAGTAATCTCTCTCTCTACTCTTACTAAATCACCTACGCTGTATTTGGTTCCAAGTGTTCTTTTTTTGTCAAATCGAACCTTATCTTTTGCCTGTTGGAGTTCGATACGTTCACAGGCATCTTGTCTAATTGAAGTAACGTCAGTCGGTAAAGTCTGGTCTAAAGTATCATCGATGACTTCGCTCAGTATTGATTCAGAAGGGTTTGTTAACTTAAATCCAAAAAGCAGTTCTGACGGGCTTTTCTTAGTAGTTTTATGGACTGTTGTATTAATACCCAGTTGAATATTAGGAACAAACTCATCCCATGACCTGTCATCCTTACCGTGTGCCTTAGTAGCGAGAGCATCTAAAATCGTCCTGTTGAATCTCTCAACTTGACCATTTGCTCTAGGCGTGGCCACGGCGTTGAGTACATGCTTTATACCCATATCGTTTATGAACTTTTTAAACACATGACTAGTGAAACATGAACCTTGATCAGTTATTAACCTAAATGGGACCCCAAAGTAACTTATATGTTCTTTTATGGTACGCAAGGTTGTTATTGCTTTTGTATTCCTAACAGGGCGTATGTTAACAAATTTTGTAAAGCCATCAACAATAACTAGTAGGTAACAGTTACCACGTTTGCTACGAACAAAAGGTCCCAAATGATCCGCGTGTACAGTGTGAAAAGGTCTGTCTATTTTAGGTATAGGATGTAGTTCCCCCTGTCGGGCACCTCCCGCATGTTTATGGTGCGCGCACTCTAAACATGCAGATACGTACTTCTTTACGAACTTACGTAACTTGGGAAACCAATAGGAATCTTTAATACGTGACAATGTTTTTTCGAAGCCAAAGTGACCGATGTCATCGTGATTCCTTTTTAGTATTTGCCAACGCATTGCTTTTGGAACAACCCATCGAAGACTATTATCGACAATTCTATAAACGCGATCGTTTTTTAGCTTAAAATTGTTTCGGACTTCCAACAGTTTTTCCGAATCAGGGCCATTTAGGATATTTTTTATTGCAACTATTTCGCTATCTACCAGCTGTGCTGTGCTAAGCCAGTTTTCAGTTTCAATAGTTTCAATATTAAGGACGTCGAGCACATGAGACTCGGATATAGCGGGATCTACTGGGTTGCGACTAAGAGCGTCGACGTGAGACATTTTATCTCCGGGCCTATATTCAATCGAACAGTCAAATTCTTGTAACTGTATCCACCAACGCGCTATTCTTGGAACTAAGTCTCGTTTTGTTAAAGTGGTCCTCAAAGCGTTACAATCTGTAAAAATTTTAAATGGAATTCCGAGTAAATACATTCTGAATCGATTAAGTGAAGCTATTACAGCTAGAGTTTCTAGCTCAAAAGAGTGTAGTTTCTGCTCGTCTACCGTAGTCTTACGGCTATAGTATGATACGGGACAAAAAATACCGTCCTTGTTTTTCTGTAATAATATGCCTGCTACACCATTTTTACATGCATCAGTATGTAAGTGGGTTTCTGCCGATGGATCATATAGGGCAATAATAGGTTGCGAACGAAGTTTGTCTTTGATCGTCAAAAATGCGTTATTTTGATCAGAAGTCCATTTCCAGTCAGTATTTTTACGTAGTAGATCCGTGAGGGGCTTAGCAATCAGAGCAAAGTCTTTAATAAACCGCCTGAAGAAACTAGCAAGTCCCATAAACTGACGAACCTCATGCTGAGTTTTGGGTACTGGGAAGTTAGAAACAGCCGTGGTTTTCCTATCACCCGGGCGGATCCCCTCTGCCCCTACCTCGAAACCCAGAAAATCTAATTGATTAAAAAAGAAATTACATTTGCTCAGTTTTAAGGTCAAACCACCTTTTCTGAGGAGTTCTAACACTTCCCTTAATCGTTCAATTCCTTCGGGAAAGTTATGCGCTGGTATTAATATGTCATCCATATATACTATGGCAAATTTAGTTTTGGCTTCAGCTAAAACCTTATTTATAGTCCTTTGAAAGACAGAAGGAGCATTAACTAGGCCGAACGGCATACGCAAATATTCAAACTGACCATCAGGAGTCACAAAAGCAGTTTTTGGTTGAGAATCTTCCGAAATAGGAATCTGATAATAACCAGAGGCTAAATCTAGAGATGTAAAGAAAGTATGTCCAGATAACTGATCAAGCTGGTCCTCTACTAATGGAAGCGGGTAATGATCTTTAATTGTTTTACGATTGAGGGCTCTATAATCAACACATAGCCGTTTCTCACCAGTTTTCTTCTTCACCAGTACAATCGGACTTGCAAAGGGAGATGAAGATTCACGGACAATATTTGCATCAAGCATCTCCTGTACCATTTCGCGTACTTGAACTCGCTCGGAATGTGACATACGGTATGGTCGATAAACAACCGGTTCGGAATCTTTTAACTTAATTTCCATTTCTGTAACATTTGTGAAGCCTATATCTTTTAGTCCACTAGAAAAACAATCTTTAAATTCACATAATAATTCGCTCAAATCATTTAGTTCTTTATTCGTTAAGGATTTGTTACAATTGATACCCTTCGTATTAAAGGATTCCGCAGTTCCCATCCCCAAGTTAAAAACATTTAAAATTCTATCAATTGGTACTGCACGTGTCATTAGGAATTCAGATGGGAATTTGATTGACTCACTAGATATATTATGGACTAAAATGCTTCCATTGCCATTCTTTAGATCATACTCACCAGGACATAAGAAGTATTCATGACCTGGCTTACCCCTAATAGAGCCATCAACATAAACTGTTGTGTCTAATAGAAAATCGGTGTATACTGGTATAGTTTTAATTTCATTGACGCCTATCTCGATCTCATGTTTAACAATCAAGAATAATTTGGAACTTTTATCAGCCCTTTCAAAAATCAATCGTTTTGGAGTCTTGGTGATTAAAACGTTAGGTTGCTCAGTAAAAGAATGTCCAAGCAGGAGAGAATATTTTAAAATTTCGTCTTCAACGACGTATACTTCGACTGTTTCTCTAATACCCTGAATTTCGATATTGACGACCGCTTGACCTGTTGGCTGTATTACGGTGTTACCTAAGCCGCGTATAAGGGGCAAATCATTTCCATTCAATACCAACCCTAAACTTAGTGCCACAGATTTTCGTATTATAGAACATTCGCTTCCTAAATCAACAAAACAAGGCATACACTTGTCATTAACCTTGGCTGTCAATAAATATTTATTCCTTCTATCTTCGTCATTTTGAAATATATTTTTTAAAGTATCGTTATCATCAACATGAATTTTAAGAACCTGTTTTTCATTTGAATTTTGGTCTTTATTGTTGTTAGCTAGAGTCTTATTTTTCAAGATATTAGGACATGCTACTGTACGGTGACCTAACTTAAAGCAGTTATTACACTTTTCTATAGGTTTAGGACATTTAAAACTAGGATGGCCTTCCACTCCGCAGTTAAAACATTTGATGAGAGGTTTATCAGTGTTCGGTTTATTGGCAGTTACAGTAGAATTTGTGTATTTCTTATTGCCGTCGTTCTTACTTCTAGACGGTCCCACATTATCCCTATCTCTTAGCTGACCTACTTTCACCATTTTTAAGTATTTAAGAACCTGTTCTGGTTTCTGAAATTGCGCTGCTTGCGCCCCTAGCTTGATTGCCCGGTCCTCAATGCCATAGAGAATGCAGTCTACTGCCTTTCTACCAACAATCTGACATCTGTTTAATAAATTAAGTTTAGCATAATAATATTGTTCGAGTGGTTCACCGAATTTAACTTTAAGAGACAACATTTCCGAGAGTAATTCTGCATAGTTTTCTCTACATGGAAAGGCTTCGATTAATTTAGTCTTCCATTCCGACCAGGTGAATAGCAAAGTCGGTAAACTCTGGTACCAAGATTTTGCCAGACCACAAAGTTTAGGGAGTGCGTAGTGAATGATTTCACGTTCATCCCATTCATATATTTCAGCACATTCTTCAATCTTTGTGATCCAATTTAAAATAGTCTGAGTTTTGGAAAGTGGGTCAAAATCAGGTACAACATTGTTGACCGAGGGTAATTTGTGATTGGCTGACTTAGACAGTTGTTTAAGAGCTTCTACGAACTGATTGACTACATTATTGCTACCATTAGTACTTCGAACATCTCCATACCTTGACTGGGATGACCTGGACGTAGACGGGCGAACAGAAGAGCGACTCCTTGATCGCATCCGCCCTTGTTTCATGCTGGGTGATCTTCGAAGCCTCGATCTCGATGTCCGAATCCCGTACGTACTAAAACTACCTTTTAAATGGGAAGACGATGAACGAACCGAAGAGCGACTTCTTGATCGTATATGCTTTCGTTCGTTACTGTTCAATCTTCGTTGCCGGGACTTCGATGTCCTGTCATCGCGAGGAGGTGATGCGTAAATTATAGAACGACTTCCATTTCTACCAGAATCGTAGCTCAAGCGATCTCGTGAACGTTTATCGACGCCACGTCTATCATTACTTTGAAGACCAGATTTTTGCGTATGACCGCGATATAGGATAGGTGATGCGTGCTCAAGCTCATCATCACTGTAATCTTTAGAGCATCTGGGCACCATAGTCGAACGTCGCTCCTGCTCATCGTTACGACGCCTGGTCCCAGACGCCTCTCGACTATTTTCGTGACGAGAACGTTGCTCAAGCTCCTCGTTCAAATCACGAAAACGCCTGAGAGATCGAGAACCTGAAAGTTGCTCAAGCTCACCTCCCAGGTTGCTCGAAGAATGCCTCAATGAACGTGTCGACCGTTGCTCAAGCTCCCCGCTCGACTCACGTTGTCGATCGCTTTGATCATTGCTTCTGCTTCTAGTTCTGGTACGGGTAATCCTTCCTATCGACTTAGGTGTCGACAATAGTTTATCGTTCATATGATTGTTGCCTTGATCCCGCTCAGCTCTCGACTGCATTGTTTAAATGTTGTTAGCAACTGAAACTCAGAAATATTACGCTGTCATCACTTATTTAAATGTAAACGCATATTGATAAGATATGATTTCATTACGTTACTACATGAGTAAGTAATAAAACTATAAAAAATAGTGTCAATTTTTGACCTTGGTCCCTTATAACGCCCATATAAAAAGATTAGGCTTGTTGAGATTAATTTATATAGTATGCTAGGCTAATCAAACACTTATAAGAATGCTAATTTGTGTCTCTGATATCTTTACGATCTAATCAGGTTGTTAACCTCTTAACCAAAAATAGCATTGATAAAAACCAATTAACTTGAAACTGAGATAGAGGAAAAAAAACTATTGAAATTATCAGCCAAAAAAAAAAAAACATTGTGAATCAAGTGTAGTTTAACATCGTTTAGTTATTACTGTTTACTTCAAGTCAAAATGATTATGCATGCACGTTATTAAGGGCTTTTGTACATTGTAATTGACTATCTTGGAATGATAGACTTGGTCGGGTATTCGACAAGTTAAACCGAGCTTAGGCCGTTTTACTGACATGCATGAACGAATGGGTTTTTATGTATATTTAAAAGTAATTCTACTTACAGTGTCGTCGGGCGTGGCGAGATATTTATCAAATCTCTGTTATCCCAATTTCTGAGTTAAAAGAAACAAACGAAGTTTCACTATCTTCCTTTTTATTTACTTAATTTCAATATTCACATTCACATTTATTATCCACTATTCACATAACAATCATCATAATATCAGAGAGACAACAGTTCGTCTTGACGGTTGAGCTGTAGAACAACGAATGCCCGCATAAGTGCTCGGTAGCGTTTATATATCTTTCTCGGACTACCTTCCCCACTACTTGACGTTAGGCTTTGGCAAAGGAATAAAATGTTATACAGCCATAAGATCAATTGACTTATAGACAAAAGTCTGTCATAGATATAGTGTACCTAACAGGATGTCCTTGAAAATTTTTTTCGACGTCTAGGTGGTTTCTTTGTCTTTTCTAACAAAATAGTGTTCTGTCAAAGTCATAGCCCATTAGCCTAAAATGCCCAGGGCCTCCAATAAGTTAAAGACGGCCCTGTCTATAGCCATAACGATAGCTACTACAACACTATCTCGTGCTCACGGTGAGGCGGGCGGGGCGAGCGGGGGTATAACTGTGCGAGCCGTTGGCGAGAGCAGACGTCACCTAGTCGGCCGCAAGAGTAAAATGTCGCTTAGAAATAAGTTGACAACTTACAAAACTTGCATTCGCCCCGTGATGACTTACGCCAGTCCGGTATTTGCTCACGCCGCCCCGTCCCCCCTTAAGAAGTTTCAAACATTTCAAAATCTCTTTTTGCGTCGGGCCGCGGGTATCCCGTGGTTCGTACGCAACAATAATATCCACCAAGACCTCGAGATCCAATCCATTGCCCTCTATATGAAAGAAGCCTCTCAACGCTTTTTCGATAAGGCAGTGAATCACCCCAATCCGCTCATAGCGGAAGCCGCCACGTACACCCCCTAGAGGGATGTCGCCTTCCGACGCCGTCGACCCAGGCACGTGCTGAACGACCCCGACGATCAGATCACCGCGTATGTCACAACAGCCAACACCGCCTTAAGCACTTCAATTACTGCACAACACAGTAGTTCTCCACACCGCACCCGTCGGAGGCGGGTGCGTGGTCCCGCCTTTCATTTCGGCCGACACAATCATGTGCCTGGCCGCTTCTCACCTGCCCCCCACTCGGACGGCGACCCAAGCCGAGGTCCGAGCCTACAGAGGCGCCCTTGAGGTTGCTGTCCGATCCACCAGATCGGGCCCGCCAGAATGGAGCCCGACCGTGATCCGGCATGCCACGGCATCTCCGGTTCCAGCGGCGCCACCACTGGTGGGTTCGCCATTTGGTAGGGTGCCTTTAGCACCCCACATTGGCCCGATCACGCCCGCTAGTATGGGCCCCGGTGCGAGCGAGCCTGAGGCCTGAAGCCTCACCCTCGGCCGCACCGGGATACCGCTAGCGTGGCGGACCTAGGCTAAGCGCCTTCAGCGGTCGCCCCAATCTGCCCGGTTTAACCGATTAAAGCCTTCCATATAAGGTTTCAGTGATAGGTCCGTGAAAAAAAAAAAAGTGCAGACGTACGGTGTAACAAAGGGAATACTACAGGTGCAATTGCGTTGAATAAAATAATTGAGCTTATTAAATTGTTCTGATCTAGTAAAAATGTCACCGTAATATTGTGAGCTCAGAATTTTTACTATTTAACGTGTCTGACTATAAACATACGATACGGTTTGGTTACGATAAATTGTAATCTATTGACTATGATTATAAAATGACTGAGTCTTCTATTTTACGGTTACAGTGTGGCCATTGGCTACATTATAAAAAATCTATGGATCCATCTCATCAAATTTAGTCAAATTTTAGTCTTTTGAAGCCTATAATTTAGGTATTTTTGTAATTGATTTTTATGTTACTATTTTTTTCTTCTAAGAGATTCTCTTGTTAGTTTACCCTAAACATAAATAAATAAAGTTATGTTAACTTGTTAAATCTATCGATATTCTTATATCCTCATCTCTAATGGCGGCTCATAATAGTAGTGGTGAGTCCTAATCATCAAAAGCGGTCTAAAGAATGCGACGCGGTCACTACGAGTGCTTTTGATCTTCGCCCCTGAGGCGATGGCCTCAAAGCTGCACCCTTTAAATGTGCTTAAGTTATAATTCGGAGGTATCCCTTTTGTTATGCAAAGGACTCAGGTACTTAGATAAGGTGTTTGATATAATCCCTCTTGCTGTAATTAATTTCAGATTTTGGAACTGCGAACGAGGTATTAATTATGTTTCAGACTTAAACGTTAGTTTGAAAAGATTATAGTTAAGTTTTCAATTTGGAACTTATTAGGAACTAGCTGTTCCCCGCGACTTCGTCCCCGTCAATTTCCGTTATTATGATCGCGATCATTTTTGCTACATTTTTCACTGATGCTTCGCTCCTATTGGTCGCAGCGTGATGTTATATAGCCTAAAGCCTTTCGCAATAAATGGACTATCCAACACAAAAAGAATTTTTCAAATCGGACCAGTACTTCCTGAGATTAGCGCGTTCAAACAAACAAACAAACAAACTTTTCAGCTTTATAATATTAGTATAGATTAGTATAGATTATGTCTTAATTATGGTTTTCAGTCACAGATACCTAAGTACACACTAGATTTACAAAACCTAAGCGATCTTAAAACGACGCAATATGAGCTGTTGGGTATAAGAACATAACTGACAAAAAATATGGGAGTAATTTTTTTTTTCAAAAAATGTCTAATGAAATGAATTGAAAAAAAATTCGTTAATCTACGTCTACTTGTGACACCGTACGCTTTAATGTGTTCAAAACGTTGGCGATAAACCAAAATATAAAATAGGTATACGTGAGTTTAAATTCGTAATTTCGTTAAAGATTTTCGTAAATTTAAGAAAACTTTATACCAATAAATAAATTAGGATAGGCCTACAACATAATACACGCAACTCTGATTAATAATAATAGATTATTTTTGCGGAAATCAGAAGCAACGAAGGCACCGTAGAAATTTTAATTGTCATTCAAAATCAATGTTAAGTTTGTAATAACTTCCCGCTCATTCATTACTCCACGGACCGCCGAAAGTAATTAATAAAACTGTTGATGCCGATAACTGATTCCCGAAATAAAGGTACAATCAGCACATTAGTCGATGGGCGTCGATCGCATCGTAATAATTATTGCCGACCGTACTGAATTTTCGCCAGCGACTTATCAGATGGTAGCGGTATGTTAGTGGCGGGCATGCATGTTCTTATCTTTTTTTGTTTAAATTATTACATAAAATATAACAAATAATAATGTCTTGATAGGTGAATGGTCAAAGCAGTCGCTTGGTAATCGGAGTGTTGTATGTTCGAGTCCCATCTAAGGTCTAAATTTTCGTTCTAATTTTATGTAAGTAAGTAAGTAACAACTAAGATTTCGGGGTCCCAGGTTCGAATCCCGGGTCGGGTAACAAGAAGTTTCGAATTTTCAAACGTTGCTCGGTTTTGTGATCACCAACCCGCATTTGGCAAGCGTGGCGATTATGCCAGTACACCCATCATTGCTGTGGTAACTTGAATTCAATGATAGAGGCCTTTTCCCGGCAGTGGAATGATTATAGGCTGTTACTTTACTTTTTACTTTCTTATTGATTGCATTATTAGATAATTTTGCCTGATTTATTTGTGCTCCAATGATTACCATTTATTTGATACATGCAGGTCTTATTATATTAAGGCGTGACGCTTTCTGTTATAAACTATTTTACGCAATAGCTGTCCCGTCAGGTGGACGCCATAAATCTACCAGGAGCGGCTCCATGAATCACCCTCCTCCCACTCGGACTATAGTGTTGCCAGCTATTAGATAATTTACCCCAAAGACAATATTATTATTAGTAGCACTGTGTATAAAGTGTTTCCGAAACGTGTGTTTGTGTACTAGTATTTTATTTGGTTTAAAAAATGTGATGTAAAATTTTGTGAGACATTTAATGGAGAGACAAATATTTTGGTGAATTTCAGCAAGACGCGCATAGATGTGCCTAGTACGTAAGAGTAAATTAACATACAAAAAACAAAACAAGTACAAGAAGAGAAAAATAACGTGTTATTAAATTACTATTTGAAATAACTCGTAAGTACTAAATTTGAAATAGAGCTCCGAAAAGATAAAATGGATTTTATAAGTAAAGTATTGATAAGAATTTTAAAAACATTCTTTGTTTTAAATATTCGTTGTTCTGAAAGCCTGAAACAAGCTTGATTGGTTCAAAGATGGTCAGGTTGATTGTTTTTTTCATTCAGGATTAACAAGTGTTTAGGTATGCCAATTTTTGCCGAATGCTAAATATGGCGTAATGATTTTTGCTAAGAATAAAAATGCTGAGACAGACTTAATATAGGTACGTTTAAAAATTGGACGTTGTGTGTAAGCTTACCGGATTTTCAGGAAATATACAAACTATAGCAACTTAGTGATCTGTTCGTGTTTTAAGCAAGTGTCGCTTGATATCTAGGTTACTCAGATGTCTGGGGAGGCAAGATGCCTCTGTTACACTGTTACGTACTACTTAGTACATTTTAGTGTTACTAGCACAAAATAATCGTCTAGTATTTTGGGAATGTTTTATCACTGCAGTTAAATTTGATGTTAAGCGCTGTGAAAGGAGAACAACTCGAATTGCCTTCAAGGGACAGAAAATACTCTATCTCCACTTATTATAAAAATACAAATAGGAAAAAGTGTTAATGTAGAAGTAGGGTTTTTTAATAAAATGCAAAATGCTAAAGATAAACGATACAGTACAAGTTTACGGTTTTTAGTCTCATATAGGAGGTGATTGACTTAAACTTATTATACTAGAGAAAAAAAATGAATAAGTTAAGTAACAAGTTTTTGAAATAATCAATAAATATATTATTTTAACATCAAATTTTTCACAATGAAACTTGATTAGCACAATTTCGCCATACAGAATGAAATTTAAATCACCTTCCACATTTTAATACCAAAATTATTTCAGAGACAAAAAACAAATAACGTATTTTTTCTTTTGGTAAGTATAGCCCAGTACAAGAATGTCAAGATAAAGCGCATAGAAAATGTCCGACAAAAATCTACAATTTTGGATACGGCCTCCTCGAAACACAGTTTTTACGCGATGCGCATCTCATGCATCCATTACGATACTATTCATAAGTTTTTGATTTTCCCTTCATATAAACACCGTAAAATGCAAAAGGATAAAACTTAGGGTGAAAACTTGGCCTTCATTTTTTACTTCATAAATGGGCCCCTAAACACGATACTTAATACCTATATTTTTTTACGGTGATGGAAAACTGCATACATTCCTATACATCCTGTATAGGAATGTATGTAAGCCAAAAATATATTAAGGCAGTAGAAGTCTAGTCCTTTCTACATCTAGTTCAGCAAAAAACTTTCTACATCTTGTGTCTTTCTAACCGCCTACTGCTTCACTACTAGGTCAGAAGCACATAATTCGAACACCCGCTGCATATACCTTAACATAATTGTATTTAATCTACATAAGTCAGGCTATTTACAAAAACAACAACATCAAAACGTCAAAGAAGATGAAATATTGATCAATTTTTGTCAGCGCACCTAGATCGGACATTCATTAAATTGTTTTTCTCAATTTGTGTGATTAGTATTACGCACCTATTGGAATGTTATACGAGTATTAATATTATTAGGGGTTAAAGTATGAAATTGCCGTTTTGTATGAACGCAATCGAGAAAAGTCATTTTTCCATACTAACATTTTTTTAGTTTTTTTAAAAACGCTTTAAACGTTTTCGATGCAATCAAAGGTGAAAGTTAGATGGTTATAAAGCTACGCATTATAATATTTTAATTTCTGAAAATCAAAGTATATAATACAAATATACTTAATTGAAGCAAGAAGGACAGCTGACACATTGTAAGGGGTCTTTTCAACGACTTCCTTTGAAGTAATAGGATCTAGTATTGCATTTTTTTTAGTCAAAAGTTACTTTATTTAGTTTTTGATACAATACAAAAAGAATTACGCAATAATATGACTATACTTAAGAGCTATAAACAAAATAAAAAGTGGGAAAATAATCGTCAATTTCATACTATAACCCCTATTATTAACATTTCTAAATAATATTACATGGTCTATATTGAGTTGTGAGGCATGCCTGCCCTCCCGATAACAATCATAAAAGCAAATTAACCCCCTCGAACGCGTTGCGTGCTTTAATGACCGAAACTGCTAAACGATCGCGCTCAGACGAGCGCATCCGCGATATTTTGATAATGGAATAAAGCCGTGAGCACATAAAAGCAGAGCAAACATTTTTTAGTTAAGTAATATTACTTAAGTAATTCAAATATTGTTTTTAAAATAGTTATCTTAAAAACGGACAAGCTCGCCCCATAAGCAATAAGTAAGTAAAAGTTTATAATCATAAAAAGGCCTTGTAACGTTGTACATTAGCTAGATACAACGCAACACAATTTATAGAAAATTTAGTTATAAAACAACATTTTAATACTGTGTAGAACTTAATAACTAATACAATTAATAATCCTAATAAATAGTTAACTAACGCTATAAAGTAATAATTCTCATAAAATCTTATAAAACTAATATTTACATGGTACGAAACCCATCCGTAATGATTATTGCGAAAAGGTTTTTGATCGGCGTAGCGAGTCCTGTGAGGGTTTTAGCGGATGCCGATATGCTCCGAAGCCTCTGATCGGAAGGATTCGGGAGCGCTCGCGCATCCTTCGGTTTCCTACGGCCGCAGACCATTTTTAGACGTAAGACGCGGAGCCCGTGCGCCTCGCTAGTCGATTGCCTATCCGTATCTACCTACGAGCTTACGATTATTAGGAGAAATAAGTTTATATTCAAATCTATGTGATTTCTGGATCCCGCTGGGGTGAGTTCTCATAATAAATGATTATTCTACGCTGTAACTGTTCTCATTAGACCGCTTGAGCTGCTTGGTGATTTAATTAGAGGTCACTGTACTTGGCCGAAGTGGTCAGCTGTTGAACCTGAGTGTAATGCCTATTGTCTGGGCTTCCACGACCTTTGCTACGCCTAAGCCGTGCTGACTATTACTACGCCGGCCTTGCACCTGCTGACATCACCAGCTGTGACAGCGCTTCAAGTCGCGGAGACCGTTAGACCACCATCTCGGCAGGCCAGTGTACCCTCTATTGTCGCAACCGGTCACCTTGTGCTAGGAGGAAACGGAAAATTATACTTATTCTAAACTAACTAGAATTTCATTGATCCACCTTCCTTCTGTGGCTCAGAACGTCACAGCCTCTATCGTTGAATTTAAGTTACCACAGCAATGATGGGTACTGGCATAATCACCACGCTTGCTAAATGCGGGTTGGTGATCACAAACCCGAGCAATGTTCGAAAATTCGGAATTTATTTAGTTGCCTGACCCGGAGCTCGAACCCCGAGATCTTGGCCAGGTATTTAATCCACTAGACCAAAGGGGCGTTCATTTTGATTACATAACTTTAATAGTTATTGTAAGGTCAAAAAACCCATAATATATTAAGTTCATAAAACCATACCATAGTGCAAGGTTTTGACTAAACGAAAAACATTTTTTGCAGATGTAGAGGCATTTGAAATGAAAAATGATAACTTTAACCACTTTCCAAAATTTTTGTAGACGTTCAGTATCATATTTAGAGCCCATTTATGAAGTAAAAAATGTAAATCAAGTTTTCACCCGAAAATATTTTTCGCGATATAGGTAGTTTTAAATTTTTACAGTTTAAGGCCTGTTTAGGTATAAAGAGAGAATCAAAAACTTATGGTTAGTATCGTAATGAATGAATGTGATGTGCATTGCGTAAAAAAAGTGTTGCTAGGCGGCTGTATCAATAATTTTAGATTTATGGCAAACATTTTCTAAGTGCTTTATCTTGACATTTTTGTACTGGGCTATACCAAAACAAAAAATACGTCATTTGTTTTTTGCCTGGTAGATTAATATATTAAAATTTGGAAGGTGGTTAAAATTTCACCCTGTATAAAATAAAATAAAATAAACTCCTTCTGATGCAGTCGAGTAAAAAAACTCTATTACATGTAAGCCTTATGCTTACATTGTAATCGCAATCCTAGAAACGTCAAACTTTAGTCAAAATGAGTAAATTTTAATTAGGTCGTAGAATGAAGTGCCTATTGTAAAATTTACTTTTTATACAAAAGTTTTTGAAACAGGGCCTAATATTAACACAACAAAATTTTCATTTGTACCCTTAAATTTTAAATAACTCTAACTTACATCCGTAAATGCAAATATCAGTATCTAAACTTGAAAAATTTTGTTTCAGGCGGGACTCGAACCCGCATCTCCTCGCATGCCGGGCGGGCGCCATACCATTAGCCATTACCTTATGTATAATAACCTAAGGGCGGGCGCCATAGTAGTAAATATACCTAATATGGCGCCCGCCCGGCATGCGAGGAGATGCGGGTTCGACTCCCGCCTGAGACAAAATTTTTCAAGTTTTGTCCTTAGCCATTACCTAATGGTATGGCGCCCGCCCGGCATGCGAGGAGATATGGGTTCGAGTCCTGCCTGAGACAAAATTTTTCAAGTTTATATACTGATATTATAAGTGCAATTAAGTTGCTAAAATATCAAATAAAATATAATGCAAATATCGTTTAATTTTAGTAACATATTTTTTTGCATTTTTTACAAGTGTTTCTTGATCCATGTGGACAAGGCTTAAATATATGCAGACGTAACTCGGTCCAAGGCTGTATAATGATTGTGTCGGTCTTGTTTTATGCTAAGAGCGCGAATGGAGCATTTATACACGCCAAGGACGTACAACCGAGTAAGTGCAATTAATTAATTACTAAGCTATTCGTTTTGTGGAGCGTTATTGTTTCAAATAGCTTTTGGTAGTAAACAACTTCAATTTATTGTTTTGCTCTTATTCAAACGTAAATTAAATTAAGTGAAATCCCAGTTTTGCTGATAAAATGTGAAAAAATATCAGTCTAAATCATAGAGAGTATAAAAGTAAGAACTAATCTAGCTTTTTCTTGCTTGTTATGGTTCCACAAAAGCGCATATACAGTTTAATTTATAAAAAAAATAGCTTTAAAAGTAGTACAAAACGTTAAATTAAATTATGTTTATTGATACTTTTATGCCGGTTTGAAAATTTCATAGTCACTATCAAAGTAGTGAATTAATTAAGTTTTAAAATTACTCAACATTTGAAGTACTTTTAAATATTCATAATATTCATATTCATATTCATTTAATCACTTCATAACACAACAGCAGACAATATATAGGCACAGAAAGATGGTTAATGGTTTTGGTTATGCTATGACCTCGATGAGATATGCGTGAATTACATTCCAATTTTTTTTAAATTAAATTAGATTAATTAAATTATGGAAATATCAATAAATATAATTTAAAAATAAATTCTTCAAGCTCATTCAAAATCATTTTACATGGATGTCAATTTAAAATTTCAAATAAATGGATAATAAATAATAAATAAATAAATTAATTAATTCGAATTCGCTAGTTAAAAACATTACCTAAATTGTGATAAAATAATTAATTTTCAATGTCAAGTGTATGTCAAATAAAATGTAATTACTAAAATATTACAATTTTACAATTTATCATTAAAATATTCATTTACGTCATAATATGCCTTAAGAATTAAAAATCTCCTAACTAGCGGACTAGCGAACTAAGTATTGCCATAGACTAGTATTTCATTTTGACGTCATTAATGTCATTGTCATCAAATATGGCGTGGTTGGAAAAAAATATGAAGAAGTACATTTCATGTACACACGCCCCGTTGGTCTAGTGGTTTAAATACCGGGTCAAGATCTCGGGGTCCCAGTTTCGAATACCGGGTCAGGCAAAAATTGTTTCAAATTTTCGAACGTTGCTCGGGTTTGTGATCACCAACCCGCATTTGGCAAGCGTGGTGATTATGCCAGTACACCCATCATTGCTGTGGTAACTTGAATTCAATGATGGAGGCCTTTTCCCTGCAGTGGGATGATTATAGGCTGTTACTTTCCTTTTTACTTTTACATTTCATATATTTTTTTGCGTTAATTTTCGAACGTTTTTATGTACTATTTATTCCTATTTCGGAGGATATCAACCCAAATACATATTAAAATCAGTCCAATGGTTCTCGAGTTATAATACCTAAGCAGTGTTACTAACGCGACTTCCTTTTACATAAAAAAAAAGATAAACGATACAAATGTAAAAAAAAACTTACTAACTTTTACACTGCAGCCCTTATGCAGATCACTCGCGTGGGAAGTGCCAACAAGTGGCCGGAATGAGAAGAAAAAGACGTGTGGGTCCTTAATAGTGGATAACATGGGCTAATTAAAACATTACCAAGAAGGTGTGAGTCAGAGCTGTAAGTTTCGTTGACTGTTGTGTGAAATCAAAGGCTGATTATTTAAAAAAAATACGCTTACGCAATTTTTTTATTATATACTAGAAATGACCGCGCAAACTTTGTATCTTCTCAGAATGAGATAATAATATAGTCCCAGCTACCATCGGGTGTGTTGTCCAAAACGCTGACAGCATTAGTTAGTATCAAACAAGCTTTTTAAAATGACGTCATACGAGTAATTATACTTCATAAGCATAACAGCTAATCCCGACAGAAGTAAATAGCGATGTGTGAAATCATAAACTATGTTAAAATGTGTCAGAGTCAACCTCGTAAGATTCCAGCAATTACCACTATGCTCGTGTAAAAGCGTTTACTAGAGCTGTGAACAGGGATTCGGATCTTTTAAAATATCCGTAATCCGTATCTCTGGAATACTAAGAAAGTTGTATGATATTTATTTCGGCATCTACATTATAATATGAATAAATAAATAATAAATAATAAATAAATATTTAAGACATGCCTCACCGGGCCACACTGAGCCATCTAGTCCCAAATTAAGGTACTATTAAGTACCCTGTCGTATGGGGTACTAGACAACCGATAAACTTACTTATATACTTTTTTTTTTTATTTGTAAATACATACTTATAATACATAGAAAATACCCAGACCAGTACAAACAGACATGTTCATGCACACAAATATTTGTACTGTGCGGGGATCCAACCCGCGACCCATGGCTCAGAAGCAGCGTTAACTACCGCTGATCCAAATGGTCGTCAAAAATTGCATGATATAGGTTGCTTGTCTTTTTTTTAATAATGGGCTTGCTCTTGACTATATACTTAACTATACGGTTAAGAAGAAGCCTAAGATGGAGCGAGCTTATCCAGAGGCACTGGTCCTCCCACACACCAGCGGAACACAGAAAAACTGTTTGGCGCTGAACTCCGGCAGGAGGGTGGTAGCATCCAGGCGGCCTCTTACGAAGCCTACCACCGCAGAGGGATCTGTTAGCCGTCATCAATGGTTAGAAAACCAAAGATGCCTTTGCCCAGGGTGGACCAATCGGAGGTAGATCCCACAACCCCAAATTGTCTGAAATTACCTAGCACTACCTTTCTCGTCCTGAGGGTTTGATAAACCACTAAAGCAGTACTGTCACAAGAAGACAGACAGCAGCTTTTTTCCACCACTGTCGGATAAGACAAAATCCTCCTTACTTGGAGGTTTTTATTCAGCAGTAGATTGATGTGACATGAGAATGATGATTTCGATTAATATCCTATTTGGGTTTACTAAAATATTTTAACTTATTATTATTTTAACTTCAGTCAATAAACTGTTCATACTTTTATGTGAGCAATAAATTGTTTATCTATCTATCTATCTATTGCTACATTGGAAAACGAAAGAAAAACTGTTCAAGTTTAAAACGTGAAATCTTGTACGACTTTGTTATACCCATTGCAGGATATATAAAATAAATAACCTTTTATATTGAATTCGGATTGTCCTGTAGAATCAATATGATCTGACTGTCAGTAAATTACCTTGTCTCAAGACGGGCGGCGCGGGCCCTTGAATCCCTCAAGGCCTATGTCCAGCAGCGTCAGGTTGAGATGATGATGATGATTGATTGGAATCAATTTGAATTTATAAGGAGTAGTTTTGTTTAACTTAGCTATTCGGATATTAGTTTCGGATACAAAATTTCTAACATCCCTAGTGCAAAGGCACCGAGGGGTTGCATCGGTGAGCAGATATGATGTCATTAGTTTTCCGTACGGCGTTAACATCATATCTACGACAACTTGCAACTTGCATGAAAAATCACAATATTTTTTATATTACGCTCTACCGATTTTTGAGAGATCACTTGGACTAATAGACATTTTAATATCTCGTTTCAAACATTGATGAAAATTAATAAAAATAAAATAAATACATGTGGACAAGATCACATACAAGGTTCTGTCTGATCCCAATTTGAGTAACTATTTCCTTAAAGCACTCGTATTTTGAAAATCAGAACAAACGAAGGTACTCCAAACATTCAGACCCGAGAAAATGTAAAGAATGTACTGTTTTTCCTACATTGGTCCTTCCGGGAATCGAACCAGGGACTGGTGTGTACGCCACTCCGCCACGGAGGTGTCAAATAACAAAAAAGGTTTTAAAGACGCGTATTATTCTTATTTAGGCGCATAAAAAGGTATAATTAAGGAACTGCAAAGACTTGTCCCGAAGCAGTGGTAGGTTTTAAATATTGGGACGTTTAAAAGCTAAGGCCTATTTGCAGAAATAAAACCGATTTTAACTAATTTTAACTGATAATCTTTTAATAGAGTTTATATCTGTCAAGAATTAGTTGTTTAAAAAAAACAATTAAATAAGAATGTATTAATACTTGACATGCCTACTGTAATTTTGAGTATTATAATTTATCCGATTAAGTATGAATATTTTTATGACATTGATGTATAATATATATATTATAGGATAAATATAGCTCGTAGTTTGTACCTTATTGTTAAGTAAATTGAAGTAATGTACCTAATTGTAAGTTTTTGATGATATTTCTGATGTTCTTGACCAATGATGTATGTGTAAACTTATACTCTTTGGTGTGAGTAAACTTATAAAATCGGCTAAACTTATTTGCGACTTGGATTCTTTTATCTGTAAATTTACAAGTGTAGGGAATAATAAAATAAAAAAAGGAAAAGAAAAAATGTTGACTGTCCTAAGTTGGACTTGAACCCATAAGATTTTGTTTACCGAGCGACTGCTTTAATCAATCAGTCTTTAAGCTGTACGGAGTTCCCTACATCTATGTTTTGTTTAAATGTTTTCACACAAATTTTCAACCGGTTAAGAAGAAACAGCTTTTTCATAACGGTAATTAAAGCAATTAGTTAAATTGCTGGTTAGTTAGTTAGTTGGACTTAAATTTTTCCGCACTTAGCCTCTTGAGTTGGGCCTTTGATACTCGTACGTGATTAAAATTTATGTTTTATTCAACCATTTTAGGTCAGTTCAGAATCTCACTAGGCCTCGTATATCTTTGAGTGCCTCTTGTAAGGACTGAGATTCTTTAAGGAATTCTGTCCGTTGTGTACTTACGCTGTTACACTGTGCTATCACATGCTCTGGTGTTACCTTCTCAACCAGACATCCCGTACAAAGAGGACTATCTGTTATACCTTTTTTGAAGAGGTGCTTATTTAGAGCACAATGACCGGTTATTATACCTGTAATTATACTCAGGCTTTTTCTATCCTGGTGTAGAATTTTGCGAGACAGGTTTTTATTTATGGTTTATAGAGCTAGTTTGCTTTGCCTACAATCCTTTAGCTAAATTGCTGGTGTCAGTTGAAAGTACAAAACCTTGAATAAAATTTCGACTTCCTTGAGTGAATTTAAGTTGTTTTTATCCAAGTAAAAGCTTCGAAACAATTGCTTGTATATAGTGTAATAACGTAATTAAAAACTTAAGCTCTGCTATGGTATTAAGGTTATTATGAACTCAATCTTGCTTAAAACCAATGGAATATTAATCTAGTGGCTCTTATGGCGCGTTTTGCTACACCCTTAAGGCAAGAAGAGCGAGAAAATGTGGTCCTTTAGTATTTTCCACACAGCACTTAATGTTTTAAATTATACGAATACAACATCGTAGGTCTCTCGCTTCAGTTGGATGCATTTGGTTGGGATGCACTAAACTCATTCATCTATTGCTCAGGCCGGTGTGCTGTTATGGCGTCATTAAGGTGCAATGTGAAGTCATAAATTGTGGCTCCGTTCTGTTGGCGGAGCAGAAACTGGTCGTCAATAATGCAAGACTGTTTGGCGACTGTGGCTACAGAGAACGTGTTGTGATTATACGATTAGAAGTGAAATATACTCTTACAACTGAATTAGCTTTGCTTTTATTCACTTATTAAAGCTCTTAAAGTTATAGAAATAGTCTATCATTCGTTATCATTGTCATCGTGAATAAGAAAGAAAGAAAAAAAGAAAGAAACGTTTATTTGTCGAGACCCAGAGTTCTAGGCCGATTAAGGTGTACAAAAATAGGTAGCCAAATAAAAACATTACAAGTACGGTAAAGAAGAAAAGCACACACCCAATACAGTAACATAAATAAATAGGACGGGCCTACGAGTCTCAAGGTCCCGGCAGAAAGGCATCCACCTCAGCATATGTTGTGCGCACACAACGCTGGTCTTCCGATGTAGCCACCGAGTGAAAACACGGACAAAAACAACCAAAAAATACAAAATCAATAATAATAATAATAATAAATAAAAAAAAAAACTTAATAGCCTTATAAACACATGCTTAAGCCGTACATAAAAAAAAAAGTATTTTAAAACAATGCTTCACATAAAAAGTTTTTAAGGTTTTAACCTATTTTTCCTTTTGCCGATCGTGAACGTGCAGTAGGTATAAATAAAAATAAAAAAAAATAAAAAAAAGTTGAGTGTCAGGAGTTCAAAGCAGTGACCACTCAAGCCGTAGAAGAGTCTACAGAGAACAGTAAGTCACATTTCATTTTACGATTTGATGGAATAATTAGGAGCATTTGTATTTAATTAGCAATCAGCGTGTCAAGTATAAATTATCAATTGTATCAAGTGAAAATTAAAAAATGAAATCAATTTAATTATTTAATGGAGTGATTACGTAGGTACGTGTAAAATGGACTAAAATTTACAATAAAATTTAAAAGAATAAGGCCCCAGTTGGAGATAGCCCCATTGGCAGATGGGACGGCGATTTCAGTTTGGCCAATGGCAGAGAGAAAACGCTGCTGTCCTATATGATTGATAAAATGAGGATGAGATAGATTTGATGTAAGAAGACAAAAAGTTTCGAATTTTTGAAAGTTGTTTGGGTTTGTGATCACCAACCCGCATTTGGCAAGCGTGGTGATTATACCAGAACACCCATCATTGCTGTGGTAACTCGAATTCAATGATGGAGGCCTCCTCCCTGCAGTGGAATGATTATAGGCTGTTACTTTACTTTACTACTTTAGGTTTTCAGAACAAAATAGAATTACAATGAAGTAATTAAATGAATGTGAATATGATACAATTCAGGCATATACCCATCATTGCAGTGGTGACAAGAATTCAATAATGAGGCCATTGAATGATTATAGGCTGTTACTTTACTTTTAAAAATTAACTAAAGTTAAACTTTTACCAGCCGATGTGCCGTAAATTCACCAACACTCCAGAAATTGCTCGGATATCTAGTCCACGGCGAGGGCAGTTATGGCGTCATTAGCGCGGTGTGACGTCATAACTCGCGGTATCTCCCGGCGGCCGCGATGGATGGCCCCCCACGTGCGGTGAATGGGCTGCATTTCATCCACTGTCCTCACCCAACCTGACTATATTCAGTGGCTTCTCGAGTGGCTTTAATGGTATCTCCTATATTATAACTTGGGCTGGCTCATTGTTGTAAAATTAATCAATCAGAAAAAAATCTTATTTGGGTGATTTTTTACTTTAGTTGCATTTATCTCAAATTATCTAAGTAAAGCCCCGTTGGTCTAGTGGTATAAATACCGGGCCAAGATCTCGGGGTCCCAGGTTCGAATCCCGGGTCGGGCAACAAAAAGTTTCGAATTTTCGAACGTTGCTCGGGTTTGTGATCACCAACCCGCATTTGGCAAGCGTGGTGATTCTGCCAGTTCCCATCATTGCAGTGGTAACTTGAATTCAATGGAGGCCTTTTCCCTGCAGTGGGATGATTATAGACTGTTACTTTGCTTTACTTTATGTATGTCTATGTGAAGTTAAATTTGCATTACAGTAGGTATGACACATGGTGCTCGCAGCTTTTACTCTTGCAGCTCACTGATATCGCCAGTCCGACAGGTGGAGACCTGTGCTGTGCAGCAGTGGGATACAAAGATGATGATCTGATCTATCGGTTTAGCAGTTTCTGCGTGGAGGCGTGACAAACAAACTAACATTTAATTTTATACACGGTGCATTTTCAACCACCTGTAAAATGAGTGTAACCAGTATTTAGACGACCATTTGGATCAGCGGTAGTAAACGCTGCTTCTGAGCTATGGGTCGCGGGTTCGATCCCCGAACAGTACAAATATTTGTGTGCATAAACATGTCTGTTTGTACTGGCCTGGGTGTTTTCTATGTATTATAAGTATGTATTTACAAAAAAAAAAGTATATAAGTAAGTTTATCGGTTGTCTAGTACCCCATACGACAGGGTACTTAATAGTAGCTTAATTTGGGACTAGATGGCTCTGTGTGGCCTAGTGAGGCATGTCTTAAATATTTATTTATTATTTATTTATTTATTAGGTATGTATAACGTCATGGCAGTGTTATTTTTTTTTAACAAAAATTTTCTTTATAAAAATATTAAATATTGTTTTTGCTGTTTATTTTGAAACACGCTGTGACGCGTACAGATGTGGCTGTGTAAGGTCCATTCAACCGAGACACCGCTAGCAAAATAATTCGTTTGCGCGCGTCATAGCGTGTTACAAAATTAAAATTCTTAATCAAAAATTAATATATAAGAAAAAAATTAAATAACATTGCCATGATGTAAATAACGGTCCAATAACGTGGTTTTCGTTTTCCAGGTGGTTCAAAAAGCACGGTGTATTTATAACTAGCTGTTCCCCGCGACTTCGTACGCGTCAATTTCTGTTTTTATGATCGCGATTATTTTTGCAACATTTTTCACTGATGCTTCGCTCCTATTGGTCGCAGCGTGATGTTATAACCTTAAGCCTTCCTCGATACATGGACTATCCAACACAAAAAGAATTTTTCAATTCGAACCAGTACTCCCAGAGATTAGCGCGTTCAAACAAACAAACAAACAAATAAACTCTTCAGCTTTATAATAGTAGTAAAGATATTAATAGGAATTGGACAGTTGGAACTTGGAAATATCATTTTTGTATAAGACGGTAGCTTATTCATATTTTTCGATATACTGACAATACTTTTGATTTACAAAGTGGTACTCTATATAAGGGTTCCTGGGTTTGATTCCAGGTCGGGTCAATTCAGGAAACAATCTTGTTTTATTGGCTTGTGTCTGTAAGGGGTGAGGGTTTATGGCCTGTCCCCTAATTCGCGTAACCAAATCGTATCACAATCGTAATTGAACGACAGGTTTTTGACAGTTCTAGTATGGGCTAAATGTCAAAATCGTCCAATTCAATCACGATCGAACCGCGATTCGGTTACGCGAATTAGGCCCCTGCGCAGATGACGGACTTTTCGGCGAAGGAAAAAATCTCAGAAGAGAACTCAACGCATACGGTGTGCGATCATTCCTTCGTTTATTGTCGTACATGCGTACATCACTCTCGAGCGCACAACGCGGACTAAAGTCCGCCATGTGCGTTGCTTCGCCTAGTCACACGAGTTCTATTTTTTTCGGGGACTCCCCCGAACTTTTGTCCGGTCCTCTCTCCGCATGTCCTCGGTAATTCGGGGGACTTTTTGTACGCGGTACTTTTAATCCCTCGTTTGCGTTACTCGATAAAGTTGTAAGCGATCTATTTTAGCGGAAAAAAAAGTCCGCGGACAAAAATCCCTCGTCTGCGCAGGCCATTATAGTCGTGCTCCGGAAGGTACGTTATTCCGTCGGATTCCTCTTCTGTCGTCTGAAACCATGACGTCAGAGGCCTGCAGCAGACTGCTTCCAAAAACTCTGACACCAGCCTTTTCCTTAAGAATGGTCATACAATACGAAGAAGAAAAACACAGTAATAAGTCATTACTACACAATTAATAATAACCTACCTAACATTTTTACAAAAAACTGTTCAGTAAGCGTTTTATCATCAGTATCACTCTACTGCTGATCAATGCCACTTCAAAAGGAGCATTTTGCTATTTTTTCAGACTTGGCATGTTTTATATTCTGATAATACGTTATAATCTATACGTTGCATAAAATTATATCTAACTCAACAGTGTGCTTTGACAAGATAACGAATACCTCATTTCCAGTAACACAACTTAGTTTCTCTAGTTCATTGCCGATCATTAGTCTTCTCTGGACCTAATTAAGTCCCAGCGAAATAGTGCTGAGAAGAGTAATTACACATAAATCTAGTCTTTAATTAACTCGAAATTACTCTTAAACGGAACACAAAGGATATTTAATGTCCGCCAGGGTGGTACAAACGCAGAAACGCTACTGTTAACTGCGTTACCAGAAATTCCAAGATTTCTTTGTCGTGTGGTGCTGCTTCGTGAAAAGAATAGGATTTCTTCTTCGTTTTCTGTAAGTGTCGTAAGAGACGACCAAAAGAGGACCACAAGAAGAATCGGTTAAGTATCATTACAACCATTTGGATCAGCGGTAGTAAACGCTGCTTCTGAGCTATGGGTCGCGAGTTCGATCCCCGCACAGTACAAATATTTGTGTGCATGAACATTTCTGTTTGAACTGGTCTGGGTGTTTTCTATGTATTATAAGTATGTATTTACAAAAAAAAGTATATAAGTAAGTTTATCGGTTGTCTAGTACCCATACGACAGGGTACTTAATAGTAGCTTAATTTGGGACTAGATGGCTCTGTGTGGCCCAGTGAGGCATGTCTTAAATATCATTAATATAACTAAACTTGTTATAACTAATTCAAAATAACTGTGGTTGATTCACATTATGTTCATACTCGTATCGCCTATTGGACGACTCAACTACTGTTTAATTCACATAATTTTGTTTAAACTAAAATCAATTGGACTAATGATCGATTACTCCGGCTTCTGAATTACATTCTAGTATAGGACAGACTAGTGCCAAGACGAAGGACCACCGCAAGTCAGGGTTCAATCAACCTTATTTTCATTAAATTGTAGTTGAATGAACGTAGGTGAATCGTCCGTTAAGGATTTATTTATTTTTCTTTATACATAATAAAAAGTAAGTCTTCCGACCGTAGTTATTTTTACACGTTTTAATATTTAAACCTATCACTGATTCGAGAAGCGTGGCCAAGTGCCGAGAAGGTGGCTAGCAGTGTCTTGTGTACAATAAATGTGTGTAGGTACTGCTAGAGGAAAGACTGTACGCAGGGCACAGGTCTTGCCAAGGGGAGGACTTTGCCAAAAACGTCACGCTTGACGAGTTGGGTATGCTGCCCGTTTTCTTCTGTACTCCTGTATTAGTCGCCTTTTACCACAGAGGATGGGTAGGGTACACAACACGACACTGGTATTGTGTGGATGGGTTCATTTTTCGATTCGCAACAAAAAGACTACTTGTGATTTTACGCTACGCTTTTATGATTGAACGCAGTTTAACTAGTGATGGAGAGAAGATACTTCTAAGCAATACTTCTTAAGTTGCCTCTGATGGAGATAAGATACTTCTTCTAGTTGCCTCTATTATCACTTATAAAATTTAACCCGATGTTAAACGAATTGTTGTTAAACATAAAATAATGGTATTCTTGCAATGTTCTAAAGAATCTGCGGTATCTCTTAGTATCTCGTATCGCGGGATTATGATTCTAGTTTGCAAAGTAAATGAGACTAATCGCTGTTCAGATAGTAGTGCGTAAATTGTGCGATTGTATCTCAGGGTGCGTAGGCTTTGTTGGTTTGCTGATTCTTAAAACACGTGTATAGTAAAAAAATGGTTAATTCGACCGATTTTTTAAAACAGTTTCTAGTTTAGTTTAGTTTTTTAATGACACCGCATAGGTAAATTTATTACTAGGTTGACTGATTTTGATAATTTTTATTTTTGTTAGATAATTTATGATTTACACAGTGTTATAAAAAGGAATCGTTTTGTTACAGAAACAGTAACGCTAAAAATTTATTCTATACTATAATATGATGCACAGCACAAAGACGGTCGAATACATTAATACAGGAACGCAGCGAGAATACACTGGTCAACCGCTACCTGCATTCGACTCATACAAATAAACGCAATAGAATTTGGTTTAGTAGTCTCTTTAAATTATTTTGACTACGCGAAAACTTCTAAAGTTCTTACAGAATGGGAGGATGTATTATTGTGATTATTTAGACTTTTTTCTATAAATAGATTTTTTATTAAATTTAAGAACTAGTTAGATATGATTTTACTGATTTTATGATAAGTGGCAGATATCATGAAGTATAACAATGTAGGGAACTATCTTTGACTTGTAAATAAATATTTAATTTCTTTCTGAACGTCGTTTTTTTAGAAATTCATTTTACATTATTAATTTTATTTGTTTCGTTACTTATTTCATCCCTGAAGATCTCCACGACGATCAGTCCAGCGCCCCCCGCATCCGGCGGTTACCGGAGGCGTTGTAAATGCGATGCGATCCTGTGAAAGGAAGCAGATTGTTAGTGTATGTCTGTGTGATGCCGGCTTAGTTACATGTATAAATAGTTTGAAAGACTGTATCCCGACTACAAAAATGCAACGATTTCAAAGTCTCCCTGTATTGTCTAAACATTTTTGTACTCTGAATTTTCTCTTCTTTCATTTGATATTCTTAGTACTTTTGTTTTTCTTAGTACCCCAATTATACATATTCACCATGTACCTTTTTTTGGTAGCCCATGTTAACCGTACTTACATTCACCAAAATCGGCTATGTTTAGACGCAAATGTGGAACCCACATATAGATAGATACCCACATACATAAAAACTTGAGAGGTGTCAAAGGACACCCGGATGTAACGAAGTTCATTTTTAGTGAAGCAATTGTAATAAAATTTTATTTTATTTTAAATTTATTTTAAATTCCTTCTCTCTCTCCCTCTCCCGCTCCCTCTCTCACTCTCCCTCTCCCTCTCCCTTTCTCCCCCCCCCCTCTCTCTCTCTCTCTCTTTCGCCGCACGGCTTACAACTATAGCAAAAAGTGTCATTACAATTTTTTCCGTCTAGCCCCCGTTCGCAACGCGCGATAAGGAACTTCGTTTCAATAATTATGTTTATGTATAAATGTGGGTATTTATATATTATATATTATATAGATTGCTGAATCCATTATACCCTTCCTGTTGGTTTTACCGTAATCGGGTAAAAATAGAAGTCCACCACACCTTCCTGTACGATAGCAAAATCCTGCTTAGCGTGACCTTTTATGCATAGTAATCTTGCAATTTAGGAGCCTCACCTCAAAGAAGATTTCGCTTACGTGGACCTCCACGTCCAGCTAATGATAGACTCGTTTACCTTGCACGCTATTTCGCAGCAAGTCTACTGCATACCCAATGTTTTGATGTGCATAGTTGAGTGAGTTGTAAGGCAAAGGTTAGTGTGGCGTGGAAGCATCTCCGAATGTTCGGGATTTGTTATAGAGTGGCAACTATTCTGCTGACGTTTTGTACCTCTGTTAGGTGCTCTCAACGGTTTTAGCATTTGGTTTGGCTGGCTTGGAAATGTTAGCTTATCTTTAGGGTTTAGATTTAGTAGTCTCAAAGTTATGTTGAAATGGAAAAAAGCTGTTATTACATAAAAATAAAAATTTTCTTACAGAATAGTAAAGTGATAAAGAGAACAAGATAAACCAAAGTAACAAATTATTGACAACAATAATCTAATGCCTTAATTTCATTGCTTTACGATGGTTCGATTAGGCAGATACTCATAACGTTTTATGTTTTTTCATTTCCGCATTAGATTCACTCATTTTAGGAAACAGAAAAATATATTAAAAATTTACTTTAATTAGAATTTTTCTTTTCGTTTATTCTACAGTTATTGCTATCAACCATTCAGACCCCGCATGGTAGCTGGTTACAGCGACACCAATTGATTGGCATTATGTCTGGTGTTAACTAAAACCAGTCATATACATACATTTATTAATACTATCTAATTTTTTTTGTAGAAATTAATTTACTGACATCAATTATTATTGTTACTTTTTTTAATATGTTAATCTCAATTTTATTAATTCTGTCTTATTGTTATTTTTTTATTGTGTAATTTGTTATTTATTTTTTATTGCCAATACAATGTATTATTGTTTTTATTGGAATAAATGACTAATGAATGACTAAAAGCGGTGTAAAAGCGCCTCCTGGGGCCTATTTGCAGAAATAAAACTGATTTTAACTGATTGATGATTTTTAACTGATTTTAATGAATAGCCGATCTTTTCCGAACTTTTTAAAATAAAACCTGAAGGTTGTCTGGTAGAACTGGCCCTAAACAATAAGACCGGCTCAATGTTATAACTTTAAATCTATGTTATATGTAATTTTTAATTTGTTTGATGTGCAAGAGTATCTATACAGGTTGAAATTTTAACCACTTTCCATATTTTTTATAGGCGTTCAGTATCGTATTTAGAACCTATTTATGAAATAAAAAATGTAAATCAAGTTGTCACCCGAAAATATTTTTCGCGATATAGTTTTCAATTTTTACTGTCCTAGACCTGTTAAGGTATAAAGGGAATATCAAAAGCTTATGAATAGTATCGTAATGAATGAATTAGATGCGCTACGCGTAAAAACAGTGTTGCTAGGCGGCCGTATCAAACATTTTATATTTTTGGCGGACATTTTCTAAGTGTTTTATCTTGTCATTTTTGTACTGGGCTATACCAAAAGAAAAATACATCATTTGATTTTTGTCTCGTAGATTGATATATTCAAATTTGGAAAGTGGTTAAAATTTCACCCTGTATATAAAATAGTTAAGGCATACGATCCAAAGTACAAGTCACTAGGCCAAGAACAGCCGATAACAAAATCGCCTGTCCACGCCAAAGCTCTATCGATTAAATGAACAATTCATTGAGGCACGGAAGCACTCGTATGATCCCACGTAAATCCTCTAAGTAAAGACAAATTACTGGGCCTTCCCCTAGTCCCTCAGGATAACGGGTTCCTGCAAATCCTTACAGACGTGCAATTTAATGGAATGATTACAATATGACGTACTCCACCATGATCCAGTGCGGGCAGGTTTATTTTTCATAATGCAAAAGATGAAGGAAAAAACGTTGAAGTACTCGTATTTTCTGGGATTTATTTGAGTACCGCCATTAGAGAAGGTTGTCATGATTGTCGAATATCTGTCGGGACAATAGCATTTTATTCATATTTGCGTTTTGTTGTGTCAGTGTAGAATTAGATTTTTAGGGTTCCGTTCCCAAAGGGTAAAAACGGGACCCTATTACTAAGACTTCGCTGTCTGTCCGTCTGTCCGTCTGTCCGTCGCTCTGTCACCAGGCTGTATCTCAAGAGCCGCGATAGCTAGGCAGTTGAAATTTTTACAGATTATGTATTTCTGTTACCGCAATAACAACAAATACTAAAAACAAAATAAAAAAAATATTTAAGGGGGGCTCCCATACAATCAACCCGTTTTTTTGGCCGTTTTGGTACGGAACCCTTCGTGCGCGAGTCCGACTCGCACTTGGTCGGTTTTATTGAAATATAATTTATTGAATAAATTTTTTTAGACTTTTTATTTGGGAACTGAACCCACAAGATTCCCATTACAGGACACTGCTCCGATCAATTAACAGTCACATATGTTGCTCTATTACACAATAGAGCTTCCGAGTAGGTACTATTAATAATAAAAAAAACATAATACTAGCATAAATAAATAAAAAATTAATATGATTTTAGAAAAATGTGCCTCTTGTTACTTACATTGATCCGGGAATCAAACCTGGGATCTCGGAGGTGGCGTCATCTTGTAAACTGGTGTGCCAATCACTCTGCCGCGACCGTTTTAAGTTTTAATGACAGACATTTCATCCATTTACTACTTACCTGTTTTGTAGTATTTCGCATTTCTTATCTCTTCTGGTCCCAGGTTCGATCCCCGGGTCGGGCAACAAAAAGTTTCGAATTTTCGAACGTTGCTCGGGTTTGTGATCACCAACCCGCATTTGGCAAGCGTGGTGATTATGCCAGTTCCCATCATTGCAGTGGTAACTTGAATTCAATGATGGATGACTATAGGCTGTTACTTTTATGGGTTCATATACCCGAGTTACACTTGAGTTCGCTTCGACAAAGTATTAAAAAGTAAAGTTGCTACAACATTGGCCTCGCTCAGGCTTAGTAATGTTAGTAAGTTAAACCTTCAAAAAGCAATAGTAAAGATAAGACAAAAGACAAGCGAGCCTCATTAGCCTTATCTGGTTTCTGGGCTTGGAAGCGCCATTAGGGGGTGTGCATACTGAAGTGCCAACATCGGTTTAATATTATCTTCAAACTAGCTGTACCCCGCGACTTCGTATGCGTCAATTTCAGTTTTTATGATCGCGATTATTTTTGAAACATTTTATACTGATGATTCGTTTCTATTGGTCGCAGCATGATGTTATATAGCCTAAAGCCTTCCTCGAGGCATGGACTATCCAACACAAAAAGAATTTTTCAATTCGAACCAGTACTTCCAGAGATTAGCGCGTTCAAACAAACAAACAAACAAACAAACAAACAAACTCTTCAGCTTTATAATATTAAGTATAGATAAGATATGTAATTTTGTTTTGAATTTTGACTTTCTTTCTATAACCCTTAAGCTATTCCAGACACAACTAAAATCAAATGTTATCGCGACAGCCGGCTGTCACGCGGTGTTTAATAAATGAAATAAATAAATATAAATAAAAAGTTTATTTTCTCACAAAAACATTGCTACAGATCATATAAATAGTACAACATGCCAAATAAAGTGCCAATTACAATGTAAGTGTGAGACTGGAGTCTAAATTTGACAGTTTTCCTGTCTGTATTTTAGATCACCAGGCCTCTCACCCTCAGAAACAAGCATGTCCTAATTTATTGTAGTAGGTACTAGGTACTTATCTCTCTGTTGTTTGTGTGTGTGTGTGTGTGTGTGTGTGTGTGTGTGTGTGTGTGTGTGTGTGTGTGGTGTGTGTTTAGTTTGAAGCGTTGATTGGCTTTTTTTTATACTAGACGATTTTTAGTCTGTAAATAACAACGCAGCTACAAACCTACGATCATACTCGTACATGTATGAGGAAATATTACCTCTAAAATATGGAGATTACAATAACTACCACTCTAAAAATGTCTCAAATTATTTCTATGTCCGACCTCTGTTCAGTGGTAGTTAACGCTATTTCAGAGTCATGGGTCGCAGATACGATTCCCACACAGTTTAATAATTGTGCCTTTAAACCGTACTTCCTTATACTGGTCTCTGTGTTCTCAATTAATAATGACTAATATTTTTTACAAAGAAGCAAAGTAGATACCTAAGTTTTTCGATTTTTGTATTACCCATAGTATAATGTTAGTAGTAGCTTAGTTTAGGTCTAGATATCCTTAAATATTATTGTTATATTACTGTTAATTATTACATAAGTGTATAAACTCCTTAACTTTAATAACAATAAAAACTTATTGACGCTGCGAGAGTTAGGGTAACGGCTCGATCGTGACTCTCGGTTCTGATGGGGCTCGCTTGACCAATGTTACTGAGGGTACAAACAAAAAAGGGTAATTGCGTTTTTTACTACATTTTACAGAGAGTAGGCTACATTCTGAAGGAGGCTAAATCGGCAATCAAAGGGAAATACCGCAAATACAGCGCTTGAATAAGAAATGCTTTTATTAAAGCAGATTTGCGTATTTTTTACAAAGTGTAACTTTTAAAAGCTGAAGAACATTTCATAAAAACTACGAATTTGTGGCCTTTCACCAGGTGGACTGACGATGTGATAATTTTTTACATAACGTAACTTTTAAAAGCTGTAGAACATTTAATAAAAACTACGACTTGTGGAAAGGCCTTTCACCAGGTGGACCGACGATGTGATAAAGGGTGTTGGTGGCAGGTGGCGCGGGACCGGCTAGAAGAGGCTGACAAAATTGACCGAGTTTCTTGTGCTGCTTCTTCTTGGCACTTATCCCGAAGCTGTGACAGGTTGTTTTTAGATATTGGGACGTGCAAAAGCGCCTCTTGGGACCTATTTGCAGAAACAAACCAAAATCTACTGATTTTTCACGGTCGCAAAACTCATATTGAATACTGCAAACGCATGTAAACCTTTGTCCATTTTATACAAATATATTAAAACTACGAGTGCTCGCTAATAGACAACATTTTTTTTTAATACGGTTACTAGACCATAAACAGAGAACAACTTTTATATATGGTACTAGAGGTCGCTACGATACAATCTTTATAAATTGAATGTATTATTTTGATACATATTTAACAAAATATCACTAAACTACAAATTGTAAACTACTAATTGTACTACGTGGTACAAAGTAGAATTCAAATGAAATATTCAATACATGCAAATGTTTGTAACCAGATCATCATATAAATTGATTCTGTGCGAACAAATTGATAGTGTAGCGATACACGCACATATCATCGGTAATGCCTTCGTGCCTTGCGCACATTTGTTTGAAGATGGAGATCCTGTGATATTTCTTACGGTTGGCAGTATGTCGCAGGTGGCACCCCTGATTTAGGTCGATAGATTCAATTACTGTTTAGTATTTAAAATACTGTTAATTAGTAGTACTTTAACGACCGGTCCTAATAACCTATCTATCTTCAGTTTTGGCATATCGGAGATAGAAAACAACTTCTGTCTTTGTTTCTCTGGACGGCAAAATCAGAGATAGAAACTGTTTCCTATCTCCGAATTGTCAAAACTGGCGATAAATAGATTATTGGGACCGGCCGTAAAAGGCCTTGTTGGTCCAGAGTGGTTTGAGAACCGGGCCAAATGCCTTACTCTGCAACACTAAGCTCGTATTTACGGATATATCTTTTTCTTTCAGATACTTTAAGACATCGGTATGAGTGATAGGGACAGATGGATTCTAATATACGGACATCGTGTTGCGGAGTAAGGCCTCAAAAGTCAATATATTGAGTACAGTACAGTTTAAACTGCGCGACATACGTAAGTAAGTACTATTTACTTAGAAACCAAAATGATTATTTCCATTGCTACTTTCGCCTACATAGTATCAATTTACTAAATAAAGGTAAAACAATGAGTATATAAACATTAATAAAACTGTATAAAACTTGTTATAATATACGATTCGTTTCGAACATTAATAACTTAATAATAAAAATCTTACTTAGCACCTTACCTTATGCGGGGAATATTCAAATACTCACGTACAATATTGCATAGAAATATCGCGAACACAAAACACATGTATTAAGAATGTGTTTTGTGTCCTCGATATTTCTATATTTTAGTATTCCAAAAGAAAAAAACTAGGCAACCCAAATTACAGTATCCCGCTAGAAATAAGATAACCCTACTGTTACGGACACACGTCAATCTCGTTTAATTTAATATGTATGTATGTAAAGACTTTATATTTTATCACAATAAACGTAAATTCTGTTAGGGCCTTAGTTTATAAGGAAATGTATTAGCGCAGGGCTTGTTTTATTTCAATAAAATAGCAAACCGGTTTCTTATTTCCACTTACAATATCTAAAGTATTAGGTAGGATCTGGTATGGTTGTTTAAAGGTACTGGGGTGAAGGAAAATAACTGTAGGCCGTCCCGCTCACGCGCGGCGGAGGTATCCTATAGGCTGTCCCTGTCCCCCTAACAGATTCTGAAGGTCGGTAGCAAAAACCCATGTAGGTAGGATTGTAAGTGGAAAAAATGTTAAGAAGCCTGTAGGTAGGTTTAGAATATGTAAGACAGAGATAGCAATACACATATCGGACCTCTCTTTTCTCCGAAGTTATTATGTGGGTGGATTGAGAAAGTGTCCAAAGAGTAAAAGAGACTATGTGTGTTCTATATCTTTGTCTATCTAAGGAAAATCACGAATTTTGTATAGTCACTAGGCTAATTTAAGAAATGTAAATAAGAATAGGACGTGATCAGGCGAAAATTGTCCCTGCTCTCACGGTCACCTATCAAGAAAGAAAATAAACTCTGAAGAAATCAACAAGTGTTTTCGTCCGCATACAGTCCACTCAGGAAGTCCATGGTCGGCTTGTACCTACAACCTACAAGGTCTGGTCCATGCGATCCGGATAAGTGAAGCCAGCAAGATATCAAGATCAGTCTGAAGATCAGTGCAACAGTGAAGCAACATCGTCGTAACCGTTCATCGTGTAACGAAGAGAAGAAAGTGTAACCAGACGCGGGTGTACCGCGGCTCGGGCATTCACCACCTAACGGTGTCAAACGGTGTTTGTTCTGAGTTAACGCCGTTCCCAGGCGGTGCAGTCAACGGACGAGCTGCCGTATATCGTGCAAACGATTACGAACTAGTCCGACCACGCCAGTACGGTGTGCGCAAGCGTAGGGGCCGGACTGTAGGCACTGCTGAGGGTTCTGGTGATTCCAGCCAGGACAGAGCACCCTACGGCTGCGTACATTCTCTGCTGGGTGGTTCCTCCCTTTCCACTCCTGCACGACCATCCATCCCCAGACAGGCTCCCCACGGTAGCGTACCTGTCCGGGATTGTTAGGAGTAGGGGCTGCAAGTAAGAAGATGCCAACAACGCGAAGACAAGCTGAGGCCGCCGGGAGTCAAGCAATGGAAAACTCAAGACGATGTGATTTTGAAGAGCCACCTGCATCGCCATCGGTGCAAACATCAAAGAGTCAAGTACCCGCAGAAGGCGGATATATTATGGAGACGGACCCAGCACCGATAGCAAAGCGTCAAGATGCCAACGCCGACACAGACGTGCCACGGACAAAGGCACCGTCATCGAGGGGGTCAAGCGTTGCCGCACGAATTAGACAAGCGGAGTTATTGGCCGCAGAGAAGCTCGCCGCACTTGAGAAAAGCTTAATTCAAAAACGATTAGAATATGAAATAGCTACAATTATGGAAACCGACGACGATGACCGTGAGAGCATACCCGCCGGTGACAGTCAAGCCAGAGTGGACGACTGGCTGGACAAGTCGCAGTCCCGGCGTCGCGAAGAAACGCAGCTACCCACCACAGAGGAGCCTTGCGACATTCTTACTCAAGAGCGACAAAGACAGAAAGATGTTCAAATGACAGAGATGGTTAGAAACCGTCATTTGAATCCATCACAACCTCCGGAAGAGAATAAAAAGGAGGAAGAGCCTCGAATGAAGATGGACGGGGCGGAGGTACTCGCAGCGACATTAGAGAAAATCATGTCAAGACGACCGACACCACGACAAGCAATAGAATTGCCGATATTTAGCGGGGCACCGACAGACTGGCTTTCTTTTAAGGCAGCAATGCAAGAATCAACCATGACAGGCGCATACACTAAAGCTGAGAACCTGGCTAGATTAAGAAGCTGTCTAAGAGGAGAAGCCAAAGAAGCAGTAGCGGCTTTATTATCATACGCATCCGATCCGGACATAATTATGAAAACTCTAGAACAGTGCTACGGAAGGCCGGAAATAATAATTGATCGAACGCTAAATGAATTGAAGAGTCTGCCGCGCCTAGGACCGACTGCCAGTGACTTGAATACATTTGCAATCAAAGTACAGAATATTGTTTGCACGCTGGACTCCATAGACAACAGAGGATACCTGAGAAATCCAATGCTAACACGGGAGATAATTGATAAACTTAGCCCGCATTTGAAATCTCGATGGTGCGACTATGCAGTACAATACTCAAGCTATTCGGAGCCAGAGATAATCACTTTGTCACATTTCCTAATGGAAGAGGCTAACAAAGCGCTACGCTACGCATATACGCCGCAGTCGAATTATTCCGCTACAAAAAGAGAAGTCGTGTCAGTCAAACCGAACACAAACATAAGAAAGAAAAATACGGGAGTGTACGTCACAGCCGAAGAAAGGAGGACGGCACAAAAGAAACCCTGTTTGTGTTGCGGTGGAGACCATGAGATGTCACTGTGTAAAAAGTTTATAGCTATGACAGTTAACCAAAGATGGAACTGGTTAAAGGAAGAAAGATTATGTTTTCTATGTTTATCAGATAGACATCGGCGTCTCAAATGCAAAGCGCAAGTATGTAATGAGAATGGTTGTGGTCGACGTCATCACAGAATGCTACATATGTCAGAGAGGGACAGCAAGAGTCCACAACATACATTAGAAAGGGACAGCAAGAGTCCAGAACAAAACCAAGAGGTGGTCGCATCTGTCAATCATTCGATAGACGCGTCCAAGGTATTGTTAAAAGTATGTCCGATCACTGTAGAAGGACCTATGGGTAGAGTACGTACGTACGCTTTACTTGACGAGGGGTCAACAATTACACTGATCGATAAAGAGTTAGCAGATTACGTCGGCGCAGAAGGGCCAGTTCGAGACTTACACATTTGCAGTGTGAATGCACAGAGCGTGCCACATAAAAGTACGGAAGTGGAGATTCAAATCATCGCTAAAGGCAATAAGAAGCACGCGGTGAGAGCGAGAACAATGGAGAATCTTCAACTTCATAGACAAACGATAAATGAAAGTTGTTTGAGATATAAACACATGCGTGTACTAAACAATGAAGACGTATGTTATGTAAGCGCCAAGCCGCGTATCCTGATCGGCGCGGATAATTGGCACCTGATAGTCAGCAGAAGGCTGCTAATAGGTAAACGTCATGAACCAGTAGCATCACTTACCACTCTGGGGTGGGTGATTCATGGAATAGCGCCGTCTCATGTGATAAAGGAGAAAAATACTGTGCTATATGTCAACGGCAAGCAAAGTTTAACTCAGTGCACGACGCGTGCCATGGATGACGAGTTACACAATATGGTGAAAGAACACTTTGAAATAGATTCATTGGGTATCTTAAAGAAAGAACGTGAAAATCCAGATGAGATTCGTGCCAAAGAAGCCTTTGAAACTTCAGTAAGATATGTCAAACGACAGTATGAAGTCGGATTACCATGGAAGGAAAATGTGAATGTTATGCCACCGAGCTACGATCTAGCACGGCGCAGACTCATGGCAATCGAGAAAAAGATGGACAAATCGAAAGAGTTCAAAGAAGCATACACGAAACAGATGAATAATATGTTTGAAAAAGGTTACGCCAAAGAGAGCCAAGACAACGAGATAGATAGCCCACGGCTTTGGTATCTACCACACTTCGCAGTAACCAATGTGAACAAACCTGGTAAACTGAGATTAGTGTTCGACGCTGCCGCTAGAAGCAATGGAGTGTGCCTGAACGACGCACTACTAGAAGGTCCCGATTTACTGAGAGATTTGGCGGGAATGCTTTTTAGATTCCGAGAAAGAGCCATAGCAGTGACCGCGGATATCAGTGAGATGTTTCTACAGATAAAAATCTTAGAAAGAGATCAGCCGGCGCAAATGTTTTTATGGAGAGGCGACGACAGAACGTCACCACCAAAGCGTTATAAAATGACTTCAATGATCTTCGGAGCGAAGAGTTCACCGTTTTTAGCACATAGCGTACGTGATTACAACGCTCAGAAACACGCCAGTACGTACCCAAGAGCACATGAAGCGATAACGAAGAACCATTACATGGACGACTGGGTCGACTGTTTCGATACACAACAAGAAGCAAGTGACGTCATCAAAGAAGTTCGTCATGTACACGCGCAGGCGGGATTCACGCTTACAGCCTTTAATACAAACGGGCCGGACGTGTTGCGTGAGCTGCCAATTGATAGCCGTGCCACGACACCGAAACAGCTCGGTGCCGCTATGACTCAATATGGACGAACGCTGGGACTTATGTGGGACGCTAACAACGACGAACTAAGTTTTAACACGGTGCTAGTCAAAGTGCCGCAAGAAGTGAAGACATTGAAACGAACGCCTACGAAGCGAGAAGCACTGAGCGCAGTCATGTCAATATTCGATCCACTTGGACTACTGAGTTATTACACCATCCGAGCGAAGATACTAATACAGAAGGTGTGGCGCCTAGACACAAGCTGGGACGAAGCGCTACCCGAGGAAATAGCCAATGAATTCCAGATATGGTTGAGTGGTGTGGACGCTCTAAGCAGTTTGCGTCTACCCCGTCTATACTCTCAGACGGGGGGAGTGACTAGAAAGCAGCTGCACGTATTCTGCGACGCCAGCGAGTCTGCTTACGCTACGGCCGCATACTGGGTCGTGGAATACGAAGATGGGTCGAAACGAGTGATGTTAGCCGCCGCTAAAGCGAAGGTAGCGCCGATAAAGGCTCAGACGATACCACGGCTGGAACTACAGGCGTGTCTGATCGGCGCACGACTTGCGTCAATTATAACGAGAGAGCACAGATGGCAACCCGATAGAGTTACATACTGGACGGACTCTAGAACGGTTCTACATTGGATAGAGAACGAGAGAGTGCGTTACACCCCGTACGTATCGCACCGACTGAGTGAAATTACGGAGTTGACCGATCCTAGCCAATGGAGATGGGTGCCGACGCAAGAAAATGTAGCCGACGACGCAACGAGAGTCGACTACGATATAAAGTCTCGAGAAGACCGATGGTTCACCGGACCGTCGTTTCTATACTCAAACGAAGAGCTATGGCCATCACCGAATGTGACAGCAGACGGCGATAATGAAGAAAACAACGAAGTCATATGTAACGTAACTACAAATGACTTATGGAGCGTGCCAGATGCGAGACGTTTCTCGAATTATGAACGTCTAGTGAGAGCAATGGCATATGTATTACTTTTCATAGAGAAATGTCGTAAACGTGCTAGAGAATTGACTATACGACATATAGAAAAGGCAGAGACGTGGCTAGTGAAACAAGCACAGGAAGATTCATTCCGCGAAGATTTAGAACGCCTAAGAAAAGGCTACAACATAAAGGCGAGCAGTCGTATTAAGATGTTAGATCCATTCATCGACGGGGATGGTGTGTTGCGGGCTAGAGGACGTACGAGGGCAGCGGGTGTGTCTGCCCCCGATACTACGCCCGTAATATTGGACGGCAGCCACCCGTATGCGCGGTTGTTGTGCAATAGGGAACACCGTCGCGCCCACCACTCGCACAACGAACGCGTCGTCAACGACCTACGACAAAGATATTGGATACTACGACTACGACCGACTGTACGCGCTGTAGCCTACAAGTGCGCTTTCTGTCGCATGAGGAAGACGAAGCCAAGGAGACCAGTCTTCGGAGATCTACCACGAGCTCGACTAGAAGCTTTCACTAGACCATTTTCAAACTGTGGCCTAGACTTTTTCGGGCCAATGACAGTGACTATAGGCCGCCGACATGAAAAGAGGTGGGGAGCGCTCTTCACTTGCCTCACCACAAGGGCCGTGCACATAGAATTAGTAGCTAGCCTGTCCACCGACTCGGCTATAATGGCTCTACGGCGCATGGGAGCACGGCGAGGGTGGCCACAAGTTATGTACTCAGACAACGCGACGAACTTCAGGGGCGCAGACAGCGAGCTACGTATGGCAATGGCGGAGTGGGAACCGGCTCTGCGCGACTTCGCGCTCACCCAGCGCATAGACTGGCGCTACATATCACCGGGAGCACCACATCAGGGCGGGGCGTGGGAGCGGATGATACGCTCTGTCAAGAACGCTCTACGTGTCACGCTTAACGAGAAGGCGCAAAGAAGAAGTTCTACTGACGCTGTTGATGGAAGTCGAGCACACCATGAACGCTCGACCACTCACACATGTACCGGTTAGCGCTAACGATCCCGAGGCGCTAACCCCTAATCACTTCCTGCTGGGTGGTTCGCACGGCTTACCCATCACCGGGCCGTGTGAGCAATCGTCGAAGAAGACATGGCGGGCCGCGCAAGGTCTAGCCGACGAGTACTGGCGCAGATGGCTGAAGGAGTACCTACCCGAGCTCATACCAAGAAAAGGGGCTCGTGACGTCAACGAGGTCGCTATCAAACCAGGCGATCTAGTCATCGTGGTGGACCACACGCTTCCACGCAACGTGTGGCCCCGAGGGGTCGTCACACGTGTTCATCCCGGACCAGACGGAGGAGTAAGAAATGTTGAAGTAAGGACCAAGGGCGGCGTGTTTCGTCTACCGACGTCGAGATTGGCTGTCCTGCCGGTAGAAGAATGAAGAGGTTCCGCACTGCGCAGCGCTGCACCGGGGGGAGACTGTTACGGACACACGTCAATCTCGTTTAATTTAATATGTATGTATGTAAAGACTTTATATTTTATCACAATAAACGTAAATTCTGTTAGGGCCTTAGTTTATAAGGAAATGTATTAGCGCAGGGCTTGTTTTATTTCAATAAAATAGCAAACCGGTTTCTTATTTCCACTTACAATATCTAAAGTATTAGGTAGGATCTGGTATGGTTGTTTAAAGGTACTGGGGTGAAGGAAAATAACTGTAGGCCGTCCCGCTCACGCGCGGCGGAGGTATCCTATAGGCTGTCCCTGTCCCCCTAACAGATTCTGAAGGTCGGTAGCAAAAACCCATGTAGGTAGGATTGTAAGTGGAAAAAATGTTAAGAAGCCTGTAGGTAGGTTTAGAATATGTAAGACAGAGATAGCAATACACATATCGGACCTCTCTTTTCTCCGAAGTTATTATGTGGGTGGATTGAGAAAGTGTCCAAAGAGTAAAAGAGACTATGTGTGTTCTATCTTTGTCTATCTAAGGAAAATCACGAATTTTGTATAGTCACTAGGCTAATTTAAGAAATGTAAATAAGAATAGGACGTGATCAGGCGAAAATTGTCCCTGCTCTCACGGTCACCTATCAAGAAAGAAAATAAACTCTGAAGAAATCAACAAGTGTTTTCGTCCGCATACAGTCCACTCAGGAAGTCCATGGTCGGCTTGTACCTACAACCTACACCTACAAATACTTACGTCCATAACAACGTATTACCACAACTGAGGTATAAAGCCAGTAGCTTTTGCTTCACTTAGCGCACCTGTCATAAAATTTTTTCTAAGCTAATATTGCCTTATATCGTATGGGGTTCTTATGGGTGCCGTAAACAGCGACTGTAAAAGTACCTGTAAAAATTGGAATATAATTTCAAAGTCACGAAAGAATACAATGTGCTGTAATTCTCTTATGTGGGAAAATATTTGCGTTACTTTTCGAAAGTAAGAGTAACAACTTTTATTGAGTTTTTTTCATAAGTTATCAAATTGCTGGTTTCTGTTGGGAAAAATCTAACATTTCCGTTACTGCCATAAAAAATCTCAATTTTCCTATTGAACCAAGAGATAAGTCCCAGATAGGAGTTGCCCAGAGCTATCTTTCTATATCTGCTTCTATTATGGTAGGTATTACTATCGGGATGACATCTTGTCGGAGAATCCGATTTAGCCGTCATCTCGAGATTGTCGATTAGGGATCACATTTCTGGCGTATTCTCGCATTAGTTCCGACCATGTAAGTCTGATACGGTTTACGGGATGATTTTTAGGTCAAAAAAGGGTTAAACCTGAACACCTCTATCTCAAGATTGTTGTATTGCTTTTAGACGTGAGATTACATCGAACACCTCTGAACTGAAGATTATCGTTTTGCTTTGAGACGTAAACATCACATCGGTCGCTAAACGTATTGTGCTTTTAAAACACTTGCGATATAACAACAACTTTGCTAACTACTCTTGGAAAAGGTAAAGTAAAAAAAGTTTTGTAACAGCCTATAATAATTCCACTGCAGGCAATAATATTTAAAAAGTAATAGATATGTTACATGCGCTCTCAATATGCGTCCTTAAAACGTCATAATAATTGTGACGTCTTTTATAATCCTTCATACAATATGGATGCCAAGGCGAAAGAGAAAGTAATTGTTCTTTTCACGAGTATGACAAGGACAAAATAAGAATTACGCATGTGTGCAGTTGTTCGCAAGCGGCACAGATATTTCGATAGTTTTGTAAGGGCATAACCTATCTATACTTTTTAAATATCATTGACTGCAGGTGTATGCATCAAAGTTTTTTTTTATTCTTTATTTATTTGGGACTTTTTGATATTGCTTTAAAGTTACGATAGCAATGATGGATAATTAAACATGGAATAGGTAACCAAATATTTTTTTAAACACATCAGTGTAACTCTCAAGTAATACTAAGTACTATAATTATTATTGTTAACAGTCTATTATCCGGAGGAGGAAAAAAAAAGTTAAAAATGATATCAGCATATACTCATTTTTCTATCGTTCGTTTTTAATCGATTTGTTTGGCAATCATTATTCAAATTTACCTTAGCCGTTACTCAATTGCGAGGCACAGCATCCTAATTATGTATAAATAATATAACAGAACATATTTTTATATCAAATAATAACGCTTCTCTGAGGAACTTTAACCGAAAGTACTTAGGGGTCGAGAAACACAAAGATGTAATTTATAATATGATATTTTTGAGCATAATTATGATTTATTTTATCTAAATCCACAACTGAGTAACTAAGAAAAACCAATTAAGAATAGTTAAATTCACCAACAATCATACATGTTCTTAAATTTAACAAGCAAAAATGATACTACCTATTTGTGTATCCTTTTTATCTTCGTTCGTTTATAATAAAAAGAACACTGGATCTTCCACGAAAGTAGCTTGTAAATAATTTAATTTGAAACTAAAAGAGATGTGTTCAACTACGTTAACATCAAATGCGATTAAAATTAGATGTAAGTATGCACTTTAGTTAATTAGATTCGCGCAAATGAAGAGTACTTAGCGATGTTAGGAGTAAGTGTTCGCGTTATATCTATTAATTTAGTTTAATGACTGAAGACTGTAGAGTCTTGACTCTTGAAGACAATAATATTCTTTTCTTAGAATAAACATTTTTCGACTGTCTTACTTTTCATACCCTAGCTTACAGGGCAACATTATTATTACTTACATGTCGTCTGTTATCAAATGCACTTGGTCTACTTTGCAGAACAACAACTTTGTTTATAAATTAATGACTAAAATTTCTATACAATTCCTGGAATAAAGATTTTTCGACTTTAAATTAGACTCGAACCAACAATCTAAGCTTTCCTGGGTACATTATTATTACTTATCGTCTACTATCGAAAGCACAGATTCTTCTTCTTACCAAAACTACTGTTAATTTTTAAATTAATGAAATTAATGAACTTCACAATAACATTAGTCAAGTCAAAGCTGCATATTCTTTTGGCAAACATCGACTCTTAACACAAGGCAATAAGGTTTAATACCAAAAGTGAATAATTTACGCTGACAGTGCACAGGTGCACTTTGATGTCATAAACTTTCTGTGTTCAACAGAGTGAATGATTAAAACAAATTCTCATCCAACCAACTTATTTGTTCGCTGGGTAAATCGTTAACTTGAATAATACCTAAGTTTACGAGAGCAAAGTCTGTGTGAAACAAACATAATGTAAATTTGGGTTGCACCAACGTTTGTAAGATCCCGCAGGTTTTAACAGGGTCGCATTATACTGAAAAAAAGAAATGGATGAAAAGAGTACTAAAATCATATGCTTTTGATATTTTACTTGACCCTTAACGTCCAAGTAATAACTTGTATTATGTTAAGCTTTATATCCCGAAACTTATTAACTAATTTATGTAGAGGGAGATTATAAATAAATATAGGTAAGCGTACTATAGCTTAGGACAAGAATTTAAAAAGATAAAAAAAAATAAGTATGTCACAAGGATTAAGTGAATTACAAATGATATGATGGAAAAACTAAGTAGGTTCTTAACTTTATTCAATTGCTTAGCAAAACAGTTCGAATGCACCTAAGATTGAAATGAAAGATAATAATAAGCAATTCAGGATTTGATGTTTGTGAGTTTATTAAGATTTTAATTGTACATCGGTCTATACCAACGTTTTGTATATTTTACTGCGTTCATGTTAAAATGCTGTAAAGCGCGCGCGTGATTTCATAAGAAAGTATCGTGATAAATACATTTAACTTTTTGAAACTGTCATCATATTGTATTAAGACTGTTTTTAAGCCAATAAATTGCTGTTCTAAATTTAAAATTTTATAAAAATTTTTGTACATTCTAGGAATAAGGAATATACTTTCAGCTTCTGATTCTTTCCCAAATTCGTCCCTGCGTCCTAGGCGTCTCAAAACGAATCCCGTGGCAGCCTGCGAGTATGCAGATGTTAATGAAATTATTTCTGAGAGAACACGGGCGAGTTCGTTGCCCTTGGCAATCTGCATTTTGAATAATAATGAAGAAACTGCGACATTGGGCAAAGATAAAAAGCGCATTGAATAATGCGCGTTTGAATGTGTTAAGTGGGTAATTTACACGCTTTTAATCCTGCTGCGTATTTCACGATAATTTTGTTTGCTTTACCGATGCAGTATTTGGTATGTTCTCATTATCTCATTTATTGTATTTAAGTTATCAATAAATTGCGATAAAAAAAGGAATGTTAAATAATTTGATGCCTGTCTTTTTAAAACCCTAAAGCTTTTGAGCAGGTTCACCGATTTCGAGGTTCATAATGATCGATAGGTTTTACATGAAGATACGAGTAGTTTTTAGCATCGAACCCAACGCTTAATAAAACTAAATTCGGACAAAATTAACGATAGTTTGTCACTTTACCTCAGATAGCCGTACTTAGATACTGCTCTCTAAAGTTAACTCAGATATTGTAATATAATCAAAGATGACAAGTCATGAAATACTTATCTGTGCTGTATCAATTAGCTTTCCAACTCCAATTTTCTCGTAAGATGTCCCTAAAACCAGAACAAGCAAAAAAAAAAACATTCCCTCAGTTTTTGTCGTTGTAAGTTTTTTCCCCATTTTTCCATCTCTGTTTCGCTTCTTCGCAATTTTTAAAACAATAGCGACTACTTGTGAGCTAACAAAAAGTTTATTTTTATTTTATTTTATTTTATAAAAAAGGCACACCAACAACATAATGTATTAAACACTAATAACATAACACTAACCAAAACATTTCTGATACACATGTCACTTATAGGTGAGCACAGCATTGAAAATTTTAAGAAGAAAATAAAAAAAATTAAATATCAGAAACTTACCTATCTACTATTTTACTTATTTAAACTTACATAGATTCACGGTACAATTTATAATTATTTTTAGGAATGATGCAGTTTGGTCACAATGGCTAGCTGCTGAGAAACTTAACAATTTTTCTTTTAAAATTGGCGTGACTGTCACTGAACACATCAAGATCTTGAATTTTGCTTTGAAGTCTGTTGTAGTCATTAAGAATTCTGCTTATCGGGGATTGACGACCTAGATTGGTTTTCGAAGCCGGTGCTCTGAAGATTTTAACAATCACATGTCTGGGATACCTATAGGGTACGGAGAAGCATACACGCTGGAGAAGACCGCCACATCTTATCTGTCCGCTCAAGAGCTTATGTAAGAAGCACATGCTGAGTAAAAGCCTGCGATTACCGAGAGATACCATATTAAATTTTTTTAGACGCTGTTTGTATGGAGCTCTGTGTGAAATAGCACTGGAAACAAAAGCAAGATGTCTTGTAAAAGACCGTTGAATCCTTTCGACCCTTTGAGAGTGAACAGCATAGTAAGGACTCCAAGATGAAGAAGCATACTCAAGGTGACTGCGCACCAAAGCATTGTAGAGAATGATTTTGGTGCGGTGCTTGAATCCACAACTATTCCGTTTAAGAAATCCGAGCATCCGAGCTGCTTTAGTCACTGCCTTGTCCACATGTGAGGTAAATCTTAACCTACTGTCAATAATCACGCCCAGGCCACGCCCAAAGTTTGATGGTAATCCTAGTTTCGGGAAGCAGCGTTGAGTGAAAAGAGTTCTTATTTCTTGTACGGTGATAGGGATGACCGTTTGGTGGCGATAGTCGGGCTTGCTTAAAATAAATGCACAAAATCGTGTAAAGTAACAGACTATACAGGATAAAATTTCAACTACTTTCCAAAAATTTTTTAGGCGTTCAGTACCGCATTTAGAGCCCATTTAAGAAGTAAAAAATGTAAATGAAGTTTTCACCCGAAAATATTTTTGCAATATACTGTTAAGGTTTAAAGGGAAAATCAAAAACGTATGTTTATTAACTTATTAGTATCATAATGAATGAATGAGATGCGCATCGCGTAAAAAATGTGTTGCTAGACGGCCGTATCAAAAAATTTAGTTTTTTGGCGGTAATTTTCTAAGTTCTTTATGTTGATATTTTTGTACCGGGCTATTAATACCAAAAGAAAAAATACGTCATTTGTTTTTTGTCTCGCAGATTGATATATATTAAAATTTTATATTTTTTATTATAAATAATGGGCCTGCTCTACGGTTATCTATCCCACTACTGGAAAAAGGCCTTCACCATTGAATTCAAGTTACCATGAGATGAGTGCAGGCATAATCACCATGCGTGCTTAATGTGGGTTGGCAATTCAAGCCAAGCAATGTTCCAAAAGTCTTGTTGCTCGACCCGGGATCGAAGCCCGAGATCTTAGTCCGGTGCTTAAACCTATAGACCAATGAGACGTCAAAGGTAATTATGTATGTTTACAATAATTTAATTGTTAGAAATTTTATAAGTAACTATTAAAGCACTGTAAAAGATATAGTCCACAAAGTATGGTCGTACACGTCGACGTCACCGTCAAGGAAACACGGAGAATCACCTCTGCTCTGAGTCTGATTATTAACGTAACTTAACGTACTACCCGTGGCTATGAACGCTGCAAAGAGTTCGAAACGTCGGGTGAAATTAAAAATAAACGCGTTCTAAATCCGTAAAATTATCTTTCATTTCAATGTATTGTGTTTGCGTAAACTCAAGAAAACAGTAGAATACAGTAAATGTACAGCTTACGTAAGTTGCAAAAAAGATAATTATGTATTCCTTTGAATAGGAGTATCTCAATGCCTAAGAAAGAAACTCCATTAGTTTGAAATCCAACTATGAGCAGTTGAGATACCCTAAGGAATTCTTTACTAACAAAATATAAGTCAGGGGTACTTTAAGTAGTATAAAAATAGTTACGTCTCGCGTTGTAGTAGACATACAACACCATCTATTAACATTTTATGTAAACTAAAAGTGCGTGAGGCAAGGTAAAGGCGGAGCCATCTAGGCATATCTCATGAACCTAACCTAAGAGAATTCATGATTGTTACAGCACTTGTTTTGTGAAAATAACAAACGACGAAGGTACTAAAAACACACAGACCCGGAAAAAACTGTATATTATACTCGTAGTTTCTACATTGATACGTCCGGGAATCGAAACCTCGAAGCAAGCAACAACTTAAAAGCTGGTTAGTAGCTGGTTTTCTTAAAGTAACAGCCTATAATCATCTCACTACAGGGCAAAGGCTTCTATTATTGAATTCAAGTTACCATAGCGATGATGGGTACAGGTCCATCCAATCACCACGCATGCCGAATGGTGGTCGATTTTCTAAATTTATCGATATTATGCTGCCGAATTCTGCTCCTCACTAAACCAGTCGACGATAAGGAGTGCTTTTATTAAATTCTCTCGCGTCGCCTGACTAATGTCGCCCAGCTGACGCCGAGAGACAGCTCCTCTGATTTCAGATCCTTGCTAAACATTTTTCTACCGGGCAGTTTTTTACCCATGGAATTGGGTTTGGTCTTCAGAATTGATTTTAAATGTAGTTTGATTCATATTTGATAGTTTTTATAAGTGTCTGTGTAGAAATTTGAAAATAGATAACTAGCGTAAGTCAACCCACAATTAATGAACTCCATAGAAATGTAATCTCTGTACTGAAGACAACAGATACAGAGCCTACGAATCATAACATGGTTGCAAAGCAATCATTAGCTCCTGTAATAATTTTCGAACATTGCTTGGGTTTGTGATTTTGCCTGTACTCATTGCTATGTTTACTTAAATTCAATGAAGAGAACCTTTGCCCTCCAGTGGGATGATTTTATGCCGTTACTTTAAATGGTGATCGAATCCAATTATTTTGACCCATGCTGGCACAAAAATTACCAATACATTTGTTGGATTTCAGCTCCAATACTTATAGCTTATCAATGCAGCCATAAACATTTCTCTTAACCGTAAATTAAACAAAACTTTAACAATTACCACTGATTAATCAATTGCGTTCTCATTACTCGTTCGACAAACATAGATTCCGTTCGGGAGGCAGTAAATAAATAAAACAACGAATTAACAGCCACTTTTAATTGAAGAGTCCGGTAAATTAAGCATGAATGTTTAAATTAATTAGTGAATGCCGTAGACCGAGTTCGTAGTTCACGTTCAACATTCTTAATTAATTTGAGTTGGCTTTCGAAATTGTCGATTTAATCACGTTCGGTTTTATGTCATTCGATTTGTGTTAATTGTGATGCCTGTTTGTTAAAACTTCAAGAATTAAGTTGGTTTTTAAAGTTTTCTTATTTATGGAAAACAATAAGGCCATTTATGTCAAATAAAAACGAGATACGCGATTAATAGAACAAAAACGTCCTTACCACATGAACGGCTACGGAACATTTGGGGTTGTTTTAACTATAGCTCCATTATTCCTTAAGTTATATATACTTAATGGTTAGTTCTACTACCCGAAAGTTTTTATACAAATATTTTGTCACTCGGTACCTAAGCGAAAGTTTATGTTGGGTGAAACTTTAAATTACTATCACTTATTATTTCTTTATCTGGACACGTTAGTGAATAACCCCAGAATACAATCCAAGATGGCCTCAAACGTCTAACGGCCAGTTCCAATAACCTATCTATCTTCAGTTTTGGCATATCGGAAATAGAAAACAACTTTTGTTTTTGTTTCTCTGGACGGCAAAAACAGAGATAGAAACTGTTTCCTATCTCCGATATGCCAAAACTGAAGATAGATAGGTTATTGGAACCGGCCATTAATCGATATAATATAGTTACTAGCTTTTTGTACCAATATGAGACATATTTAAAGATATTAAGACAGTTCTATTGGTATTTGCCGAGGGTTGGATCTGAATGATTATTCATGATTTCATCTCAACCACGAGATATATTACTTTAAGGAATACTTTTATATTCCTTGGAGGGTCGTCATCATGATCATAACCAGCATATATCGGCACATTAAGAGAATAGCACCACCTCTTCCATTCCTATGGATGTCGTAAGGCACGGTAGCAGCGGCTTTTCTCTGCCATATGCCAACCCACCTGCCAAGAGTGGTGATTATAGCGAAACGCTTCTTTTGAAGAGGCTTGTCTCCAGGAGTAAACTGGTATACCTAGGCTTTTGGTGACTTATTTTGTTGGTGATGATGATGACATTCATTCAAATACGTTAGTGTTAGTAACGTTTTAAAAGGCCATTAGATTCCATACACTCCCAATCGCTGAATCTGCTTGATCAGCAGCGATTGCTCGCTACATGTCAACGGCTCAGAAATTTTTAACGAATCGCGAACTTTTAATCGGCGCCATATCAGAGAACACCAGCTTACGGAGCTTTCTATTTAACTGTGCAAGCAAATTCTGATAAATCACATTCAAACCGGTTTTTTATTTGAATAAATATCTGGTTTTCACTGGATTTTTATTGAAAAATCCAGTTACGGAACACGACTAATCCGGCTTTTTGGCTGTCAAAAATATTCACGCGAATGAAACTGCGGTTTTGAATGCCAACCGTTTTGGTAGACCATTTATCTAATCCATTTTTTTATGGTGTTACGATATTTTATTAGATCTAAGACAAAATTGTTTTACATATCTTGCGCTGCTTCTTCTCGGCACTAGCCCAGACTTGTCCCGAAGCAGAGGTAGGTTAAAATATTGGGACGTGTAAAAGCTGGGGCCTATTTGCAGAAATAAAACTGATTTTAACTGTTTTTTAACTAATCGATTCCTAATCAGGTCATTTTCGGAAACGATCTGAATTGGCTTGGACCTAGAAAATATCATCATCATCACCATCATCAGCCTATCGCTGTCCACTCCTTGACATATTTTATGCCTCTCCAGTTGCACGTCAGTTAGGTCGATCCTCGGCTTCCCGCAATCAGCTCTGGAAAATATGGACGAGGTTATAACTATAGCCGTGTTACGGAACGCACGGTAAGTGGTTGATCCTGGCTTGCGAGATGACGGTCGCTAACCAAGTCACATCAGGTACTTGTAATAGACGGCATCTACCATAAGGCTACCCTGAAGAACAAACATATTATGACTAGAAAATGTAAAATAAGGTAATATTTACTTTATTTGATGTTTTAGCAACTTAATTGCAATTATAATATCAGTGGGCGGCATGCGAGGAGATGCCGGTTCGAGTCCCGCCTGAGACATAATTTTTCAGGTTTATTTACTGAAGGTAATATTTGGCCAAATAATGGACGACTAGATTAATAACAGTTTAATGTAAAGTAAGTAAAAAGTAACAGCTTATAATCATCCCACTGCAGGGAAAAGGCCTCCATCATTGAATTCAAGTTACCACAGCAATGATGGGTACTGGCTTAATCACCACGCTTGCCAAAAGCGGGTTGGTGATCACAAACCCGAGCAACGTTCGAAAATTCTAAACTTTTTTTGTTGCCCGACCCGGGAATCGAACCTGGGACCCCGAGATCATGGCCCGGTATTTAAACCACTAGGTTTAATGATCTCGTATTAATTTTATGATATTTTAAAATTAATAGCAGAAATTTCCTTTAAATCTAATTTTAAAAATTTACTGTAATTTTAACATCCACATAAGTTAATCTTACAAATAAATAACTGCATAAGTACAGTTTAGTACAATAGATCTTCCACTCGTAATGCCAAGTAGTGTAAATAAAACTTAGTAGGACAACATAAAAGCTTGCAAAGGTTACCGGACCAAAAACTTTTGGGATTACACTAAACTTGAAACCGTATTGGCGATTTAACATTCTTATTTATAGCGGGATAAGGTTTCGGATCGCATAGACAAACGTGATAGTGCCTAACAAAATGCGAATACCCGGAGAGGGTAGTTTAGTAGATTTTTATTCAAACATAAGTTGTGGACGAGGTCGAGATATTGTTTACAAAGCATAAAGAAGAGAAATGAAGACTGGTGGAGCCTGAACGTACGCCGGCTCGCCTGCGGTTATGGATCGGTTTATAGGATAAGCTAAAGCGATTTGTAATAACCTTGTTCTTGTTTTTGCAGACAATGATGAGGCATAGCGGTCAGTCAAAGAATTTATCATTACATCATGGGAAATTGCATTTGCATTTTTGTGCAAGTACTAATAAAAAAAAGTAAAATAACGGCCTATAATCAACCCACTGCAAGGCACAGGCCTCCATCATTCAATTCAAGCTACCACAAAAATGAAGGCATAATCACGCTTTCCACGTGAGAGTTGGTGTTCCCAAACCCGAGCAATGTTCGGAAACTCTAAACTATTCCTCTCAACCCGGGGATCGAACCCAGCACCCCAAGATCTTGACCCGGTTCTTAAACCACTAGTTTTCTAGTTCAAGTTACCACAGCATCAGGGTACAGGTATAATCACCAGGCTGAGAGGTAGTGACCACAAACCTGAGCAATGTTGTTCTTCGTCCCAAGACTTAAAGATTTTCGTCTGGTCCTTGGCTACTAGACCAATAGGGCGTTGAGTAAATCAAAGCTTTACTAAAACAAAAACAAACTTTATCTCGTCACTTGTCCCACAGACCCGGATTTGCATTCCGGGCGGGCAGTTGTCCCAGACAACCGCTCGGGACGCTATCTGTGCGCTGTCACAACACTCGCGCACGTTGTCCATCCGTAATGAGACGGCTTAGTTTCGGTGGTCGCCAAATACTGACGGAATATGTGACCGTTTGCCCCTTTTGTTTTTCAAACGAGCTGTTAAATTATTTGTTGCCTGCTAACGGACGATGTTAATAACTTATCTTTAGATAGAGATGAGCCTACGAGTTTAGTTGCTAAAATATTTTTTTCATTGATTCAGAAAAACAACGGTTGCTAAGTAGAGACAAGACACTGCTTCCTAGCGGAGTGACGTACACACCGGTTTTAAAAGTTTCGCCTGCTCCAAGGTCCTGGGATCGATTCCCGAAAGGTTCAAAGTAGCAAAAAAAATGTTTTTCTACATTTTCTCGGGTCTGGGTGTTTGTAGCACCTTCATTGTTTCTCATTTCCAAAATACGAGTGCTTTCATTAGTCACTTAAATTGAGATCATGCAGAACAATGTATGTGATGTTATGTGATGTTGCTTCCCGTATTATTCTAACTAAAGGAGTGCTCCTTTAGTCATCACTTTCGATACCCATAAGAAGAGCAAGGGTGGTGTTAATTTTCGGGCCGTTACCACATAATTTTTTACTGTCAAAACCACAAAGTCTTATCACCATTTCCTTAACCATGAGGACTGCTGAATATCAACTTTGATTTTGGGGTGGTGGGATCTACGTCCTAATGGTCCACCCTTGGCAACGGCATCTTTAATTTCTAACCAATGATGACGGCTAACAGATCCCTCTGCGGTGGTAGGCTTCGTAAGAGGCTGCTTGGATGCTACCACCCTCCTGCCGGAGTCCAGCGCCAAAGTTTTTCTGTGTTCCGCTGGTGTGTGGGAGAACCAGTGCCTCTGAGTAAGCTCGCTCCATTTAAGGCTTTTTCTTAACCGTATAGTTAAGTATGTTGCCAAGAGCAAAACCATTTTATAAAAAAAAACTGTCCTTTTTTAATATACTTGCGACTGCCAGCAGGCTTAGTAACATTAAAATCTAGTAAAATTCAATAAAAAGATCTGCTATATAAACTCTATTGATATTGCCATATCATAAGGACAATGCTATGAAATAAGGCTGCGGTTGGGCTTACAGCGGACCAACTTATCATAATATGATTATTATACTTATTGAATACCTCCGTGGCGGAGTGGCGTACACACCGGTTTTCAAGGTGTCGTCTGCCCCGAGGTCCCGGGTTCGATTCCCGGACGGGTCAATGTAGAAAAAAAGTGTTTTTCTACATTTTCTCGGGTCTGGGTGTTTGTGGTACCTTCGTTGTTTCTGGTTTCCAAAATACGAATGCTTTGAATAGTTATTCAAATTGGGATCAGAACAATGTATGTGATGTTGTCCACATTTTGTCCACATTTAAAATAATGAAAGCCATTTTTTTTCTAGATTATTACTTTTTAAACATGTTAGCTTAGGCGGGCGGTATGATCCTAAATAATGAAAATTTCTAAATAAAGCAAAATTGAATCTATTCAACATTATAACCGCGAGATAAACCATAATTATACAGTAATTTCAATGTAAAATGTTCGCGTAAATTCAAAAAAGAATAGGAATCTTCTGTTATTGTAAGTTCTTAACAGAGTATTTTATTTAAGCATAAAAATCACTAAAATTACCAAGGGGAAGTATCTTTTCATAGAATAGGAAACGCTACTAATAAAGCAAAAGCCTTTAAACAACATGTCCCACTTACGAGATGGTAAAAAATGTTCTGTTTACGGTGACCACGCCAAGAAAGTAACAAAAGATGTTCGGCTACAGTCGGCCTTAATAGTTCTTGGCAGTGGGTTCCTTACAAAATATAAAAATATTGATATAAAAGACGCGCGCACTTTACGAGAAAATATACTTTGTACTTATAAAAGATTATATGGGTCGCAAAATTTAGGATTATTTGTACGTATGAATCATAATCATCAGCCTCTAACAGTCCACAGCTCTACACAAATATTATCTTCAAATTAAATAAGGCAGGCTGATTAGCGACCTTAATAGAGAAAAGAGGGACAGCAGCAGAGGTTGTCTCTCTTTTTCTAGCAGTGCTCTTTTAGTTGCCTCTTTCTAAACTTATAGAGTAACTTTCTCTATGTTTTGCACCTTATGACCTGTTTACATACTCATTAGCAAGACTATTTGGATCAGCGGTAGTTAACGCTGCTTCTGAGCCATGGGTCGCGGGTTCGATCCCCGCACAGTACAAACATTTGTGTGCATGAAAATGTCTGTTTGTACTGGTCTGGGTGTTTTCTATGTATTATAAGTATGTATTTACAAAAAAAAAGTATATAAGTAAGTTTATCGGTTGTCTAGTACCCCATACGACAGGGTACTTAATAGTACCTTAATTTGGGACTAGATGGCTCAGTGTGGCCCAGCGAGGCATGTCTTAAAATATTTATTTATTTATTTATTTTATTCTATCTTTAATTTGACGACCCGGTTTCTATTGAAATGCGGTAGGGCTCCACTACTACTACTCTAGGGCTCCTGGTTGGATTCTCAGTTGGGAAATTTAGGATACAATATTTTTTAATTTCTCGGGTCTAGAAGAGGTACAGTCGGTCCTGGCTTCTGTCGCAATATGAAATTTGTAAAACAAGTCCTTTAGAGGAATAAAAAGAAAATACGGCAGATTTTTCTTAAAAAAAAAATGGTTGCCTGCAAAGTCGGTTTTACGGGCGAAGATTTTACGTGACAACGTCTTTTCACTACAGACACAGCTGACGATACTTTAACCACACGTGTGAACTTGTATTATGACGCTTTCTTGTTTTTCCAACGCCAAGAACGTTCGAGAAAGACAAAGACAGAGACACAAGCATGCGCCGATTCAATGCGCCTAATTCTCTAGTGCTGCGCGCGCGGCAGACCGATCATAGTTGAGTGGGAGAGAGACGCAAGGCATTCGGCGGGCCTCTCTCTCGTTCGGTGACTCATCGTAACGTTACCGAGCGTTACACTTTTTCATAAGTGACTCCCAGCCGCAACCTAATTTAAGACGTTGTCACGTCAATAAATCATACAAAATGAGGAAGTGGCAACTTCGTTTCTCGTTCTATGGGTATCACAAAAGGCGAATAATGTATGCATTTAAAATTTAGTTCATGTTCAAATTGAAAATGAAATGTATCATTCCCTAAGATTTTTGTAGTGCCAACTTCCAGCTTAGGTTAATCTAGTTACCTAGAATTCACAAAAGAAATTACAAATCTAACATTTAATATGCTACGTTAAATGTTCATGAACAAAGACTGCGAGTATTTCTTAAGCAAAACGTTTGCAGTTTGAAAGTAAACAACCTACAGTTTACAAACTACGGTAAACAAATAAACCCAGCTCCTGAGTATTAATTTTCTTTCTTTAAGGCTTTGCTCGGTTCGAACAAATTCATATAACCTACTTTTTACTTCGTTATAATATAAGTAATTATTTGACGTTACCCAGGCAATATAGTTTAGTGTCTTTGCCATAACTTGACTTGCATCTTACAAGGAAATATACTTTTTAGTAGATTACTGCAGAAAAGTCATAATAGTGATGTTAGTTTTAATCATAATCACCGAGAGTTTCAAAGGCAATTCTCAATTTTAAGTTCTAGGCTCCAATCTGAGGAAGTTTTTATTTTCAATTGAAATATGACTAACTCTTAACACTTAACACTTACGGGGTTTAATGCAACAAGAAAGTTTAAAATGACTAACTCTTGTCCGCAAATTAGTAGGTACGGGTGTAAAAAATATCCCACTTGAACTGTACTCCTTTCCGGGATATAAAGCCTATGTTTTATTTCTGTCTATAGTCTTTTTCCGTGCCAAATCTTTACCAAAATTCTAAATGCAAAAGTAAATATGTTTGTCCGTCTATATGTAAGTAATTATAAGTGTAACGCGTTAACGTCTAAACTTGGAATATAACGATTAATAAAGGCGTAAGAAATGAAATGGGCTATTTTTATATCACTCTGCTAGGCACAGTTTTCCGCCCGCGCGATATAAAGTATAGAACACACGGGCAGAGCTGCTGGCCAAAAGCTAGTATCATCTAAATTTGTTTAACCATATATAGTGACAAAATTATAAAATACTTCACTTTATATACTGTAGAAAGTATGTATGAATAGAATTTTATAACTTTGTCACTATGTATTAGAATACTAATAATGATAGTAAGATTAGTAAGAAACAAAATCATATCAATTTTTTTTTTTTTTTTTTTTTTTTTTGGGGGTGGGTGCGATTTGAAAACACGTTTATTTTTGCTTCCGAGATAATTTAATAATTATAATATTATTAATTAATCTTTACACAATTTAATGGAATAATATTAATTAAAATACCTGCCAGCATATCCTCAGTAATAAGTTCACTATAGTTCACTATCAATCTAATATTATATTGAATCTACAATCTACACACACCTACACTAATGGAGTCTTCATTGCATTCGGCTATGATTGAGATGCAGGCATCATTCGCAACACAAATGGCAGAATTCCAGAGGAGTTTGGAGCAAGCTACACCATCTAACACAGTGGCTACCTTGGCAGCGGACTTTGCAAGTTTCAAGAAGTTTATACTGGGTTCGCTGTCAAACTTGCGCCGGCAAGCTGACCTCCTTCATCAGCAGTGCGATCGTTTAGAGATGCGAGGTAGGCGAAAAATGTTACTGGTGCATGGTGTCCCCGAGGCACAAGGTGAGGACACTTCAAATGTAATGTTGAAACTTTCGTCGGAGCAGCTGCAGGTCCCACTTTCCATAGATGGTATCAAAAGAAGCCATCGTATGGGTCGGCTTTCAGCAAGCAAAGCAAGACCTATACTAGTGAAGTTCAGCTGTGTGTCGGATAGAGACCAGTTCTGGTTTGCCAAGACTGCACTAAAGGGAACAGGCATCACACTGTCAGAGTTTCTAACGAAGCCCCGTCATAATACGTTCCTGGAGGCCCGTAAGCGTGTTGGAATCACAAAGTGTTGGACACGTAATGGAATCATTGTTGTTGCAACGGCTGATGGTTCACAGCATCGGGTCACAACTTTGGAGGAGTTGAATGGGATTATTCCTGCTGCAACAGCGCCAGAAGAACTTCAAATCCCGACTGCAGGGGTGTCGGGCGTAGGTCGCGTAGGCACTACCAGCACCAAGTCCAGGCGTAAAAAGTGAGCGTAATGTTGTCCTAGTTTTGTTTCTATAGTTTTAAGTTTGGACACATATTTTCGTTTTGCAGTGTATATTTATCACCATTGCTTATTGTTTCTTAATAATAATTTAGATTGTAGTTGTAGATTAATTTTAGTCCAGTACTTTTTGAAAAAATATGTAATTACCCGGTTTGTTGTAACATTGCTAAAACTACCTATCGGTTTTGACTTTGATTGACGTTTGCTGAACTGTCAGATTGGTAGGTGATAGACGTTCGGAAACGTTGACCAATTTGTTAATTTTTTTTTTTTTTTTAATGTTATAATAACGTTATACTGTTATTTTATATTTTGGTGGCATCTCTTACAAACTGCTGGCGGGTAGCGTATGAATGGATAGGTACACTTCTTGAGTGCCTATCTTGGAATATTTATTTTGTTATAGTTATATATCTTAGTTGTTGCTATCTGTTTATTTATTTTATTTTATTTGAATATGAATATTAACACGTCCACCAACGACAGTGATTTATCTGATAATTTTCTTTCATTTTCTTCTTTTTCCAGTGATGACAGTTTTCACTCCACATTACCCTCCCTCTCCGATGAGCTTGATACCATCTTCTCTGATGTTCCGAAAAACTTTAATGTTATTCACATTAACGCTCAAAGCGTCCCGGCACATTATCCGGATATGTTGACAGCCTTTGACAACAAAAATATTCATGCAATCATGGTATCTGAGACATGGCTGAAAGCCTGTCTCCCGTCGACATCTTACTCCCTACCTGGCTTTCAGTTAGTCCGGAATGACCGCATTGTTAGATCTGGTGGTGGCATAGCAATATATATTCGTTCATATATTCCTTTCAAGATAGTTGACTTATCTCCTCCGTCAGCATCTTCTGATAGCGCTCAACATCTGTTCATTGAAATTAGTCTTTCCCACACAAAGCTCCTTCTCGGTGTCTTCTATAGTCCGTCTCTGAGAGTGGATTACTTTTCTGCTTTTGAGAGGATTTTAGAGAACCTGACTCCCTTGTACAGTCATACAATACTGATGGGAGACTTCAATACATGTTTGCTTAAAAACGACACTCGCTCCACTCGTCTTAAATCTATCATCTCCTCTTGTAATTTAATTACTTTGTCTCATAAGCCTACCCACTATTTTCCAAATTGCGCACCTTCTCTTCTTGACCTTATGATTGTCACTTCTATTGACCACGTCGCTAAGCATGGCCAATGTCATGCTGATGCATTTTCTTATCACGACCTTATTTATCTGTCGTACAAGATCCGTCCTCCCAAGTCTAAGGCGAAATTTCTTTTGCAACGCAATTTTAGTGGTATGAACTTAGATGCTCTCAAACGTGATGCTGTTGATACAGACTGGTCTGAAATAAAGAATGCTGTTAGTGTAGATGACAAGGTCACCCTTTTTAATTCGCTTCTCCTAAAACTATACGACAAGCACGCTCCAGTTCGTCCAGTTAAAATTAAACACGTTCCAGCGCCCTGGCTTTCTGCTGAGCTTAAATCTTTAAGAGACAGGAAGCACTCTGCTAAGACGAAGCTTAAATTGAACCCGTCCGAAAAAAACCGCGAAAAATATAAAATTCTTCGAAATCGCTGCAATACATTGTGTAGAGACGCTCAAAGACGCCATATCCATAGTTCAGTAGAAAATGGTGATCCAGCTAAGGTCTGGAGATTCCTCAAGTCAATTGGTGTAGGAAAAACTCATAATGACTCCATTCCAAACAATATTAATACGGATCTTTTAAACAAGCATTTCTCTACTTCGGTTGCTGTTGATAGCATAACAAAAATCAAAACTCTGGCTCACCTTTCGACGCTTCCAACACCTGACTACCCTAGTTTCACTTTTGATCAAGTATCCGAATGTGATGTTAAGAGAATTATTGTATCCATAACCTCTAATGCGGTCGGAAGCGATTGTGTTAGCCGCAATATGATCCTACCCCTCCTTGATATCCTAACTCCTATAATCTGCCACATTCTCAACCATTCCCTCTCCTCAAGTGTCTTTCCCTCTCTATGGAAAGATGCCCAAATAATTCCCCTCCCGAAAAAATCAAACCCCTCCTCATACTCAGATTATCGGCCCATCTCAATACTTCCCTTTCTTTCTAAAGTAATGGAGCGGGTGGTCCATCACCAACTCAACCACTTCCTGACCGCAAGCAAAGTTCTAAATCAATTTCAATCGGGTTTTCGCCCCGGCCATAGTACTTCTACTGCCTTAATTAAAATAACTGATGATATCCGTTTTGGAATGGATCGCCAGGAACTTACTGTACTTACGTTACTAGATTTTAGTAATGCTTTTAATACGGTTGATTTTGATATTTTAATTGGTTTGCTACGTTCTCTTAATATATCTCCATCGGTGCTTGACTGGTTTCACAGTTACTTGCACGGGCGCCGGCAGCGCATTCGTTCAGAGGAGTCTTTCTCTGCATGGTGTGACATTAATGCCGGTGTCCCCCAAGGTGGCGTGCTGTCTCCACTCCTGTTTGCAATTTTTATCAATTCGATTACTTATAATCTCAAATGTTCTTTCCACTTGTATGCAGACGATCTTCAGATATATTCGCAAGGAAGCCGCGAAGACCTTTCCAGTGTTGTAGAAATGGTTAACAGTGACCTCCGTTATATTCTTGATTGGAGTAAATCCTTTGGTCTGAAGGTTAACCCCTCTAAATCACAGGTGATGGTTGTGGGAGGTGCGAGGCAAATTGATAGGATTGACTGGCTGGCCTTGCAACCCATCATATTTGATGGTATACAAATTCCTTTTGGAAGAACAGTTAAGGATCTTGGCGTCCATATAGACAGTACATTTACCTGGATCAAACAAACTACGGAAGTAAGCAGAAGGCTTTTCGCAGCGGCAGCGTCACTTAGTAGACTACGCAATTTTCTACCTATACCTACTAAAATTGCTCTTGTTCAAGCTTTGTTGTTTCCTATCCTCGATTATGCAGACTGCTGCTACTTAGACCTAAATGAAAATCTCCTCGACAAGCTTGAACGGTTACAAAACTTTTGCATTAGAATAGTCTTTGGCTTGCGGAAATACGATCATGTTACCAAATACCGGATCCAGCTCAAATGGCTCCCTATCCGACTCAGGCGTGACTCACATATACTTGCCCTATTATTTAACATATTATTTAGTCCAAAATCACCCCCGTATCTAAAAGAGCGCTTTCAATTCCTGCAGCCATCACAGGATTGTGACATGCGGTCATCCAAAAAACTGATTCTTAAATTCCCCCCACACTCCACTAGCTATTGTACCCAGTCGTTAACAGTTCAGTCCATTCGCTTATGGAACTCTCTACCTTTGGCTATCAGACAATCAGAGTCGATAGCAATTTTTAAAAAGCGTTTAAAAATACACTACCTGGCACTTTGATAAAGCTACATTAATTTGGTAAACTATTAAACATTGTTAGTTGGTCATGACGTCGTTTCTTGCGTATTTTTAATTTTATTATTTATGTAGGTATATGTATTTTTATTGTATTTATATATAGTTATAATAGATATTTATGTAGGTATATTTTTATTTAGGTTTATGTAATAAATAATAGGTGAATATATATATAGTATAATTATTCTCTTACTGTATCATCGTATATACCTTCCCCTTTCTATAAAAAATAATTTCACCCAAAGGTTGTCTGGAAGAGATCGCTCATAAGCGATAAGACCGCCTATATTGTACATATTTCTGTGTAAAATCATCTGTTAATAACTGTTCTTTTTATTTGTGTACAATAAAGAGTATTCATTCATTCATTCATTCATCAAAGACAACCGAATAATTCCAAAAACGAACGACTCCAATTTTATATTACAACTATTTGGCAGATAAAGTTCAAAAAATATTTCATTTTGAATCTAAGGAGTCATAATTCCATAAAATTTCAGGCCTAGGTTGGCAGTTGCGATGTTTCACAAAAACGCAACTTCTATTCCATCAATTTGCATATAGAGTGAATAGCGCGGTGTTATCACGCTACGCTCAAAATTCTCCCAGGGAAAAGGGGCTACCCTTTTTCTGGGTCTATTAAAAAGAGGGAATCTTCAAGCTTTGTGGCCGAGCACGAGATAACGTTACGGCAAAAGGGATGCGGGAATATAGTTTCGTAACGGTTGGACGCCATTTTTTGGCAACACATGATTTTCTGTTAGTTTTAGGGTTTTTATCTATGGTTTGTTAGTGGAACATATTTGATATTTTAAGTAGTTCAATTCAGTGAAAAACTAGTTAACATGACGTGTCTTCTATGACAAAAAACCTTTTAAAATGTTTACTGTAGAAAAGTGTGACCGATGCTCAGAGAGGCTGAGATACTTTCAAATTTAAAATATTAGTAAGGATCAGTTCAAGTAGGTAAACGAGTTAATCATCATCTAATGATTATATTATGATTTATTCGTGCGTTAGTTCTTCTGTTTTAAATAATATTTATATGTAACATTGTTAATATGTTATTTTCTGTCTTTATGTTGCACTAAGTAATTAAAGTATTTCTACTTAAACGTATTTTTCCTTCTTAACGTTGTCTGGCAGAGATAGCTTCTTAGCGATAAGACCGCCTATTTGTGCGTTTTTCTGTGATTCTGAATGCTTCTTTTTGTCATGTGTTTTATGTGCAATAAAGTTTACTGTATTGTATTGTAGGTATAGTAAATAAATCACAGTAAACAGTTTTTTTACGACTTCAAAAAAAAGAGGAGATTCTATTGTTCGTCTGTATATTTGTTTTTCTTGAAAACCGTTATAAATGTTAACCTACACAAACTAGACGACAGTCGCTTTGATATGCACCCCGCGAACGCTGTCATCGCCCAATCAAAACTCATACACGAAACTCAGAGTTACCTAACACGCGATTACATGCAACTAAAAACATTTTTATAATTTGAAACTCAAACATTTTCTATAATTAATTTTTAAAACACACTCGTATCTTGCATTGTATTAACATTCATGAATTTAAAACAGAAAGGGTGAGGTCGTGCCGAGGGTCATAACCTTCATTTGCAGCAATTTAACGTGTTATTTAACTTAATGTTTTAAATGTAATGGGAAAATAAAATGTCAATTTAACACACCACTCGCCTAGGGTAATGTTGTACAGTAACAGTTTATTATCCTGCTGCAGGGAAAAGGCATCCATCATTGAATTCAAGTTACCACAGAAATGATGGGTGCAGGTATAATCACCACGCCGGTCAAATGCAGATTAGTGATCACAGACCCGAAAAACTCGTTGGAACTTAACCCAGAACCCTGGGATTAAGGCCGACTATTTAGGCTCTAATTTACCTAGAAGTAAGTTTAATTCAGAACTCAATTAATTTCTTGTCGAAAAATCTTAAGAAATTTTCGGGGAATAATACCAAAAGAAAAATCTCCAAAGACAAAAGCTTAGCTAAAACTACACGAAACGTAAACGTTCAAAGCTAATATGAAAATAGGACTGCTCTCGCCTTCCGGCGTGCCCCGCAGGACTTCAAAGGCACGAGCCGACGCCCCTAGACAACATTCGCTAATTCACTTTGATGTCGCCCCCACGATCTGAGCCCCTAACGAGAAAACGCGTATAGAGCCGTGGCTTTGCAGCAGCTTTTAATACCGAGATACAGAAAAAAATGCTTCACTCCTTTTTTTCAGTCGTAGGATTTTGACTCCTTTTTTTTTAATGTACGATTATTTATTGCTTTATCCCCAGAAAAAAGGCGCCAGTGACATCTCTCTACCAATGTCCAATTTGTGATCACCAACCTTTCTCCTAAGCATGACGACATCTCGAAGTCTTTCGTCTTAGCTCTGATCGGTGTTCGCTTTGGTATCAAAATAGCGATAGCGAATATTAAAAGTGCTATAAAAACCGTAATATACGAGTATAATCAGTAGTACATACAAAGCGCTATTAATACATATTAAAGTCAGTAATATTAAGTCGTCAATAAAAAAAACGACCTAACATATTTTACTACCCAACGAAATAAAGGGGAAATTCCCAAAGTTATTTTGATTACTTTGATTTAATATTAAAGTTGACTAAGAAATATTATTTTTTCAAATTTGCCCTAAACCTTGAAATAGCTCGAAAAACAGGCAACACAAACAAAATAAAACTTCAGCTTAATTTTATCAGTGCTTTTCTTTGGTACGTTTTTCTTTTTTGATAGAATATAAATGAGATGTTCTTGATTCAGAGGTATGAATTGATTATGTTTTTCAAAACAAACTTTTTACTGCTGACCTCCACGCTCCATTGATAGCCCCAGCCTAAAAAGAAAACCTGCCCTTAAACTTTAAACACAGGGCGATGAAAACAATTTTTTAATAATTTATCTTCTTATGAATTGTTTTGAAGTTGGAATTGGAATTTTGGAAGTTCCCTTTGAACAATTCCGTTCGATTCCCGGATGAGTACAAAGACGGTTGCGGCTTGGTGGTTTTCATTTCATAATTTTACAGAGCTATTTTAGGGAATAAAGTTTTACCCGTTAGAACTTGTGTAGCGTGCTTTGATATTAAATGTTTGAAAAGACTTGCTAAGGGATCTAAAAATACTCGTTATAATATTTTAGCAACTTCATTGCAATTATAATATCAATTTTTAAACTTGAAAATGTATGTCTCAGGCGGGACTCGAACCCGCATCTCAGTGCATACCGGGCGCGATGCTTTACCAAGTTATTCTTACAGCGATAAGAATATGCTTTAACAAATTGACGCATGTGATGTAGCTAAAGTCACCAAAAGAGCCGCGCTTAGTATCGCGCTTGGTATCTCTATGATAGAGATGCGAGTTTGAGTTCCACTTGAGACCTAATTATTCAAGTTTAAATAGTAATCTATAAATAGTTTAGGAATCGAGTCTTGCAGTTTTTCCGAGTAGTTTTACCAGAATGTATAATTACAGTTTTTGTTCTAAAAATAACAAATAAGTAACATAAATTTTGTTTGTACTGACAACAACACAAAACGACAAATTTTCTCAATTGATATTGATCTCTACTTGTTGGATCAATTCAATGACCTTTAACTTTTTGGGTAGGATGACCTGCCGTTTGTCTGTACAATCGACCAAATTGAATGATGACCCACGTTATGGTATTTTTTTCTACTGTCATTCTATACAAGTAGGTTGAAATACGCTTAAACATACATTTCCTAGTAACAAACTAACTAAAGTCCTTAAAATATAGCTCGATTAGAATGACAGTTCTCACTGAAAGAAACGACGTAACTTTGTACCAGCGTCACACAAGTGAAACACATTTGCACACGAAAAAATATTGGTAACTGGCATGTTAAGAAGATTTTTTTATACATTGCTGTATATATTAATATATTTAATTGCAGAAAATAGATATTTAAAGTTAAAATCATTAAAATAATCCAGTCACAAAAATAACACCTAACTTGAAAAGACGTCTTTACAAGGTTACGTCATTTTTCATACTCGCTAGTGATGAGGTAAAATCGACAAATCAAAATCGACAGACTAACAGTATTTCAAAATCGAAGTAATGAAACATAAATGTTACAAATGATTTATGAGCATTGGTTGATGCTTAGAACATCAAATTGCAATTATTAATAGCTGACAAAAAAAATCTAATTTATTAGTTTATATATGCGTTAAAAAAATTCTAATTGATTTTCATGATTGTTACAATTATTCTCATAATGATCACGACACTGACTTTTTTTTTTTTTTTTTTTTTTTGCACACGGACGACCAATCGTTTCCTATTGAAACGATCGCTCGAACGGCAACCCTCCCACGGGGGAAGGAGGTGGTGAATCCTCATGGATACCTCACAGCCGGCTGTAAGGTTATGTGAGACTCCTACTCACTAAACACCACCTATAATCGCTATCACCAAATGGTGTTATAGCATATCTGAGCGACCACACCCCCTGGAGGGGGTGTGGTGCAGGGCGTCACTCACCTAGGCGAAGTGCGCACTGAAGAGGGCTGGCATTCAGAAGGAATGATCAGCCGTAAGTGAGTTTAAAGATAGACCTGTGTCCAGAGTGGACGTGGGCCGAAATGAAAATAAGTTTAACTTAAATTCGACTGACTCCCAGAAGGGGTGACTGCCGATTGAGAGGACTGGGGTTGACCTGAAGGGTCCTGTGGAATTGAGTGGGGTTGACCTGAAGGGTCCTGAGAGAGGATCGCTTCTGCGGCTTCCTGAGCCTCCAATAGGCAGTTCAGGTTGGCCGTGAGCTCATCGGGCGGGTCATTTAGGACTGATTTGGGTTTGCGGGATAGTGAAGGATCAGAGGAGGTGGGTGGGACATAGTCCGCCGCGGATTTGATCAGAGGATTGGAATGGTTCTTTGCGGATTCGAAGAATCGCTCGGAGACCTTCCGGAAGTGTTGTTGGAGTGTGGGAAGCTGAAAGTCCCTATGTAAATCCGCATTGCGGACATAGTAGGGGGCATTGGCCGCACGGCGGCAAAAGATGTTTTGCACTCTTTGAAGTTGTTCGAGTGTGTTTGGATTGGCATGAGCGAATACGACTGATGCGTATGACAGAACCGGTCGTATGCAAACCTTGTAAAGCGTGCGCTTGTTTAGTAGGGACATTTTACTATATCTACCTAGCATTGGGTTCAATCTATTTAGATAGAATCGGGCGCTACGTGCCACTTTTTGAACGTGAGGCACAAAACTGAGTCTCTGATCTAAAGTGACACCTAGGTATTTTACTGAGCTTTCCCAGGGGATGTCTTTGCCTAGTAGGGTCAGGGGGCGGTCTTTGGGAGGTAGTATGTGTTGTTTTGAATCAAAGTAAATCGCGGAAGACTTTTCCGGGTTAACTTCGATTCGCCACTTACAAAACCATTCTCCTAGCTTGTCTATTGAGGCTTGAAGCCTCGGGCGGATTCCACTAAGGGAGGATGCGCGTGCATATAAGGCCGTGTCGTCGGCAAAGAGGGATAATTCGACTTTTTTAGTCGGGATGGGGATGTCATTAGTATAGGCTATGTACAGTAATGGCGCCAGGACCGAGCCCTGCGGGACACCAGCTGTAATAGCCCTAGGAGAGGAGAGCGTATTTTCGTGCCTAAACCGAAAAGTACGATTTTGTAGGTAGGAGGCGATCAGCCGGACTAACCGAACTGACAGATTGAGTCTGTACAGTTTGACTATAAGTCCGGTGTGCCAGACCTTGTCGAAGGCTTTGGCAACATCAAAGAAGACTGCTACGGTCTTGTACTTGCGTGGCCAGAAACCATTTAAGACAAACTCGACAATGCGATGTACTTGTTGGGGGCACGAGTGTTTAGCTCTGAAGCCAAATTGGTGGGGAATGATTAGATCCTCACCGTGGAGGTGCTCTTTCATACGAGCCAGAATACATTTTTCCAAAAGCTTTGCCATGGCTTTAAGGAGGCTGATGGGGCGGTGGCTCGACGGTTGGTTTAGGGGTTTCCCTGGCTTTGGAATGCCTATTACAATAGCTTCTTTCCAGGAGTCCGGAAAGTAGCTCTGTTTGAAACAGGCATTAAAGATGAGGGAGAGGAAAGTCAGGACTTGTGTTGGGAAGTACTTCAGCGCCATGTTGGAGATGCCGTCGGCTCCAGGGGCTTTATTGACTTTAAGCTCTCTGATGAAGGTTTTAATTTCATCAGTAGAGATCGAAATGGGGTCAGTGTCGGGAGATAGAGGGGCAGAGTTCAGAGTACTGAGCTCTTTCTCTATTTTCCGGATGTGGGCTGGGTCGCAGGGTTGGGTACTGACTGAGCATTGAGAAGCAATGCTGTCAGCAAAGCATTCCGCTTTTTCATCGTCCTCGAAGGCTGTGGAGCCATCGGGACGGATGAGTGGGGGAGTATAGGTAATAGCGTCGGTACGAAGGGCTCTAGCCACTTTGTAGTACGCTTGGTGGGATGGGGTGATCTCGGCCATGAGGTCGTTGAACTGATTGGATCTCAGTTCCTTGAGTTGGGTTTGGATTTGGCGCTGAAGGCGATTGGCAGTGGCTCTATACTCGGGAGTGGGGTATTGAGCTGCCCTTCTAAGGGCTCGATTTTTATTCGTTATCAATTTCCTGAGGGACGCGGGAATGCCACTGCGAGGTTTCGCTGGGACAGACTTTACGTTCTCCTCAATTGATTTTTGAATAAGATTGGTGAGGGAGCTCACCGCACTGTCTATCTTTTCCTGACTATCAAGATAGTCGGGTTCGATAGCGTACGGCGAGTTTTCGGCATCCATTGCCGTCTTGAGTGACTTTTCAAAACCGTCCCAGTCGGTGATGGTTTTAGTAAGGGGCTGAGGTGGATCACGGTGTCCTAGGACGAGTGACACCGGCCTATGGTCTGAGCCAAGGTCATGGAGGGTTTCGATCGATCTAAGGTCTAGGGATACGTCTTTAACTAGCGCAAAGTCTAGTACGTCAGGTTCGCAATCTAGTCGATCGGGGTAGTGTGTGGGCTCATAAGGTGAAATAACAGTTAAGTCAAGGGCTTCAGTGATTTCTAATAACCTATTGCCAGAGGTGTTGGTTTGGCGGCACGTCCAATCGGTGTGCTTTGAGTTGAAGTCACCAAAGAAGATAACTGACTCGCCTAGGGATAGGAGTGTTTGAAAGTCACTCAGGAGGGGAGTAGTGCCTGACGGTATGTAGACTGACACTATGATAATGGTGCGATGACCGGTCATAGCCAGTCTACACACCGTGGCTTCCATGTTGGAGAGTGGAGGGGTTGGTATAGGTGAGCAATGCAAACTCCTCCTATAGTAAATGGCTGTACCGCCTCCATTCGGTTCTCTAGTACGGCTGGGAGTGGGGTCTGGTACCCTATCGTTACGTAGTAGGGTGTACGAGGGGATTGTGAATCCCTTCCGGAGATGTGGTTTGAGCCACGTTTCCTGGAGGAGAAGAAGGTCAACTCCCGTCTTGCTTACGAAGTCTCTTACTTCGGAAATATGTAAGCGTAGGGAACGGGTGTTAAAGCTAACAAGCGATAAGCCTTTTGGTTTGACACGACCGGCACTGGGAGCCCCGGTGTTTATCATAGGGGAGGAAGAACCTAACATATTAAATTAACTAATCAGTTGCACTCGGCAACTATTTAGTCAATCAATATCCTAATTGCCTACCAGCCGAGTAGTTAACTGAGTAACTAATCGGTTGCCTAGCAGAGGGATGCCTGTTGAGACCTATAGATCCTTTGAATAGCCCTTAGGCTTTTCTGATATTGATCTAAAGCGTTCATAATTTCTAATGAGCTGCGGGCATTCCTAACTTTGATGGCAGCTACAGTGATATCGTCAAAGTCGATGTCAGCTGTGAGTTTGCCGAGAAAGCCTATGTCGCCCTCACCAGAGGCGTTTATAGCCTGAGACGGCGAAGACGGTGGCGTTTGGGAGTGCTCACGCAGGGCGGGGGGCGGGGTCGTGAGCGACTTAGCCCAGCTCCCTACCGGTCTAGTGACCGGAGCTGTTGGTTTGCCAACCGCTTTCGGGAGGGCTGGGAAGTTGTGAGCGTCACTAGAAGGAGGGCCAGCCTGCGACCTATTAATAGGTTGCTGATTGGTTCCTCCTTGCGTGAGGGACTGGGGTTTCGGGCGCGGGGCGCGTGCACACCCCCGCCAGTTGGCGGGATGGCCAGTAAGGCCACAATTGACGCACGCCGGCTCACCGGGGGAGTCGCGCGTGCGCTCACACTCCTTGGTAAAGTGAGAGCCAAGGCATTTAACACACCTTGGCGGGGCTGTGCAGTTCGCCGCCGCGTGCCCATAGAGTTGGCAGCGGTGGCATTGGGCGGGGACTCCGCGGCTTCGTGGGGGCTCAATTTGGATCTTTGACAGACCGCAGACAGTTATGTCTTTGAATCTGAACAGATCCCTAGCTCGGGGGTTATTGGTCATTGCGACCAAGACAAGAGGGAAACGGCGGCCGCCATGGCCGAACATAGGGTGGACGGATTCGGCTGGGAAGCCTTGTTTAATGAGATCAGATTTGATCTCATCAGGCTGAAGTTCGATCGGGACTCCACGGAGGACCGCACGTACTTTACGCTCTTCCGGAAGAGCGTAGGTGTGGTACGCATATTTATGCGTAGTGAGGAGGTCAATGAGTCTGCGGAAGTCAGAGATGGTTGGCACCTCTATCTTAATCGCAGTCCCTGTGTTGGACGCTCGGGTGAATGAGATCTTTGACTCAAAGCAGAGTCGGGACACTTCGGTCCACTTTTCTTTGAGTCGAAGAAATACTGGGGGTGGTGGCTTGGGCTTGGTGGGTACGGGGTTTGACCGCGTATGCGGACGGGGTTGGGAGTTCGAATCAGGTGAAGAGGACACCGTAAGAACGGGCCCCGTTCCCTGCAGGGGGATGTTGATAGGGGCGGCTTGAGTAGCCGGGGATGGGGCTGGGGATGGGGAGTCCGGGTAATCAAGGACCGGCGAACGCCTGTTTTTGGCGCGCTTCCGGTTCTTCTTCTTCCTGCTGGTGACGGGCAGGAAGGGGTCCTCAGGAGCGGAAGACTCCTGGGAAGAAGTGGGGGAAACGGACCTTTCAGACAAGGTCCGCTTGAGGGGGAGGGCAGGCGAGCGGGCACAGTCCATCTCTTCAGAGGAGTGGACTTCCGCGGGGGTGGCATAGCCGGGTGAGGTCGGGACGACTGAGGGGGAGACAAACCTCGAAAGGTTGGCTTGCATAAACTCCAGCAAGGCTGGAGTTTTAGTGAGCAGATTTACTAATTCCGCTGGATCCATAGCGGAGAGGTTGAATGGATGGCAAAAGGGAACAAAGAGACACCCCCCGCCAGAGGCAGGGGGGAGGGGGGGGCGGTGAGTGAGCAGGTATCCCTAATGGATAGCCGCTCTTCCCTTCCCCTTGGGACTAGGCCCAAGTGCAATGGGTCCGGGACTTCGGTTTTTTCCAGGGCCTGGAGGCCCTAGAGAGCGAGCCGGGTGCGCTCAGTTGGCTTCGTTGCCACCGTAAGGTATCAACCAACTCAAACGCGATCGGTTATTTAAAGTAACACTGTTTTGATACAAACAGTGAAACTAAAAATAACAGATTAAGTGCACAACGATGCAAACGTAGCAAGTGCGAGCGCTGGTGTATGGCCTTCGCCTATCACCGGTAGGAAAGGAAGGGGCGCACGGGCAGACGGACGTCTGCACCGTACGAAGTGGAAATGGAGAGTGACACACTGACTTACAGTTAAATCTTAATATATCTGATTTTCATTTTATTTTATATGCCTTATCTGTTTTTTTTTCGTTTGATCAGTCGAGTCAGTCCCATCACTAGTCACCTCAGTTTGACAGGTGTCATTCTAATCAAGCTATAATATGGACTATAGTTATCATTTTATTAGGCACTGTAAGTCACTGACAAGGCTATAATCGCTATAAATCATAGATCGGAGTGTTAGAGTGAAGTTAGAGTTTTTATTTAAAAAATTTCATTCTGATTATTTGACAGCTGACACAAAATGTTTTATTATTTTAAAATTATAATACACTTTAAAGAGCACAACATGTTTTAAATATTCATTGGTTTTTGACTTTAACTTAAGTAAATAAGGTTCAAGGTATGATATCCCATGTGTTCACGATGGTATCCAATATATTGACGGAGCCTTACAAAGGGTTATTTTTTCTTCGTAGTAAAAAAAGTTTGGATTATGGACTTAATTTAAATTCAAATTATGATTTGTAGGGGTTTATCTAAAACATGTCTAGTGCTGTGACAATACACGCATTAACGCAAACTAGTTAGATACAACAGGTCGATACTATGATTAAACAGGAAAGATGTACTTTTATTAATCTTGAAGTAGGCCTCAACATTGTAGCTTTCTAAGTACTACCCGATTGAGTTAGATTTCTTTTCAAAATCTTTCTCGCCCAACTATTTCAGAATAAAATGTATTAAATAGAAACATTATAAAATGGTTATCAAAGATGTCGGCGGCTCCTAACTTCTATTAATACGTATTAAGCTTTCAGTGATATTGCTTTGTGGAAGGCCAGTGGCTTCAACTCTCCTAGCGATAGGGTAACCGTACGGTGCTCCGCAGAAGAGACTAAATCGTATATATGTTTTGATAAATTCAGTATCATCATCATCATCAGCTTATCGCAGTCCACTCCTGGACATAGGCCTATCCAGTTGCACGCCACTTAGCTCGATCCTCGGCTTCTCGCATCCAGCTCCTGCCAGCCATCTTGCGCAAATCATCACTCCACCCTCGCCTGAGGGCGTCCTACATTACGTTTGCCGAGACGCGGTCTCCACTCAGGAACTCGTTTACCCCAGCGGTTGTCGGTTCTGCTTGATAGATTACATGCCACGAAAAAAAACTGATGGAACAAATGAGTTTACTTCCGAATTCATTGCCGCATTGAGCGCAATGTAATTCGATTTTTGAATAGGTCAGTTTACGATAGTACATTCTTACTGATATAATATATAAGAAATGTATACAATTTGTTTGTTACGCTTTCACGCAAAAACTGCATAACCAATCATCATGAAACTTTGTGTGCAAATTCTTGGGGATATTAGAAATAACATAGGCGATTTGTTATCCTACTGTTGGGTACAAGATTCCACACGCGCTATATAAAGTATAGTTTATGGGTGAAGAGCCAAGCAGGAAAAGCTAGATTTTCATATAAGTGTTTATTTTGTAAAATAGTCGTCCTTCGAAGAGCACGATTAGCTTGTGGTCCACGTTTCTGTAGCTAGATGAAAGTCATAAAACAAGTCACGTCAGAGCTCTTTTACAGACGCTTTAAAAAAATCTAACAACAAATCATCATCAAAGGATAATCACATGATAAGAGAAACAAGCGATAATAGGGTAAACATAAAGGTAAAGTAAAAGTAACAGCCTATAATCATCCCACTGCAGGGTTAAGGCCTCCATCATTTTCAAGTGACCACAGCAATGATGGGTAGAGGCTTCACCATGTCAAATGCGGATTGGTGATCAACAATACCGAACAAAGTTTGCAAATTCAAAACTTTTTGTTGTCTGACCTGGGGATCCCGAGATCTTGGTCCGGTATTCAAACACACCAACGGGTCGTAGGGTAAACATTGCAAAATATAATCCCGTTCCTATCTTCTAACCAAACTTGGGGAGTCCCTACAAACTGTTAGTAGAGCGACACAAAGCAGCCGCAAGAACTCGGCGGTTATGCGCGGGCCGCATTTGAGCTGCGCTGTGATTACATACCCACCACACATGTATGATGAAACTTTAATGTACATAGGTGGTTAAGATCCCAGCCCCGCAGTTCGACGTGGATGTAAATGAGAAATGTATATAGTTTTATATTATCAGTATATAAACTTGAAAATTTTTGTCTCAGGCGGGACTCGAACCCGCATCTCCTCGCATGCCGGGCGGGCGCCATACCATTAGGCCACCGAGACACTGCGACACGGCGCGAATTTTTCAAGCATATTCTTACGCTGTAAGCCAGCGTTGGGTTCGAGTCCCGCCTGAGACAAAATTTTTCAAGTTTATATACTGATATTATAAGTGCAATTAAGTTGCTAAAATATCAAATAAAGTATAGTTTTACTCGTATATTGTTATTTTGCAGTGATGGTAATCTAATGCAATATTTGTCACTTAAGGCATGGTACCTAGTCCTTAGAGGCAGCGCTTTTAAGTTTTTAAAACCCATCTGAGACTTTGAAAACAGCGTTTTAAAGTCTGGAAAAAATATATGTATCACTTAAGAATATAGTCTAGTCACATTCGTTATCAGTTACATGATTTGACTAACTTCGCTAAATAGAAAAAAAGCACAAACCTACACCTGTTTGTTTTTTCAATATTACGACTAAACTACGGCCATTTGATGTAACACTTCTATGCAAATTTGAAGCTTCTATATATTTATAGAAAAGTAACTAAGTTTGATTTAAATGATATACTTAATTACATAATTAGTTAGGCCCGTATATACTTAATTAGGCCCGTACTGTCGCGCGCTGGCGCTTACGGAGCGCATAGGTGCTCCGTAATAGGCGGTCGATGGATATGGTACCATAAATCCCGAACTACCGAGCCTTAAATCGAATAACTAATAACGCTAAAATTAAATGTGAACACCCACGGTATGAAATAGTGTTAGGTTTGATTATTTATTTGGTTTGGAATACAGATAATTATTTCAACTTTTATATTTTTTTAAATAATCCACGACTTCGTTTTGATGGCGTCTGTCAATGTCAACCGATTTTAAGTGACAGGAATATGAAGGCCACTTTGATTTGATGACGAGTAGGGTTAGTTGATTTGGAGCATCGGTGCTGTGCAGTTGTCTCAGATAAGTAACACCTTTATTTAATTGTACACTAGCTACTAGGTTCTTGTAATAAATAAGCGATTGGTACCCTGATATCGTGTTTTCTAACAATAGTATACTGATTTAAAGTTGCTAAGTAATCTACAAAACTCAAAATTAGGACACTGACAATTATTTTTTTTACAGGACGGAAATGGCAACAGAATTAATAACTAATATTACGAAATAAAAACTTATATCACACTTAAAGCTCTTACACTAATTGCAAATACACCCTACGTACTAGATAATTCCAAATAAGACCATGCAACGCCCTTAATCTGCATCACTAAGCAAAATGATCATACATACAACAGACATTGTTACAGTAGTGTCACAATATACTACTTAATACAAATTTTTGCTTTACTCAAATTCGTAACAGTCACTTGGACTAAGAGGTCGTTGTTTCGATTCTTCGATTTTTTTTCAAGTGTCATTGTGAGTTTGGAAGTGAAAAGATTTTTTGAATTCTTACTATTTTAATTTCTTTTGTTCGATCTGTGCGACATTCCTTTTTGCTTCCAGCAAATCCATTTGTTATTTAAATATAGAAATAATACTAATTTTACTAATTTTGAAATTTTCTTTATCAAATTATCTTTATTAAGATGCGTGTATGTAAGGCTTACTTACTGTTGATGGACCAGGGGTTTGAAGCCAGGACCCTGAGATCTTGGTCCGATATTTAGACCATTTGACCAACGGGGCTTATCTTCAAACATTGCTCAAATTTGTGAGGACCAACCCGCATCTGACAAGCGTAGTGATTATGCCTATACCTATTATTGCTTTGGTAACTTGAATTCAAAAGACTCCATGTGCTTTGCCTTACAGTAAGATGATTATAGGTCATTACTTTTTTTAAATTTATTTCTGATCTTGCCATTTATTTTACCAAATACGTTTAATTCAGCCGCGAGTAGGTACCTACTAAGGGTTACTGAATTGATTTTGCCTTATGGTATTAGTTCGATAACCCCGCTTTTTATCATTACGCGTAATCCCGATCCGGCGAGTCCCGGATTAGCTCCCGGACCGGTTCGTTTGTAAAAGCAATGTCAAAACGTAATCTAGTCGCTGACACTTGCAAATGGGATGCATCAGTTGCACTGGCTAGGGACGACGAAATAAATATATCGATGCTTTGATGTTACTGCAAAATCATTTGAGTATCTCATGTCTGAAGCTAGGGAATTTTATGCGAAGTAAAATATTCTGAATTTGAATTTATTAGTTAGTTTTGTTTAAATTTCGAGTACACTCGTATGATTTTGTATAATGCAGCAGTGCCACTGCAGTGATATCACAGATAAGATAATACTAGTTATATTTGGAGGTTATTGTCAGAAGTCTGAAAAGCTTAGACAAGGGTATCATAAAAATAAACATACACCTAACCAGGCTAGCCTATGGAAATTTGAATACCTACCAAGTGGAGTAACTTGTATTTTGTGAAATGTCTGAAATGCAAGTGGCAATAGATTTGTTCCGATATATTACAAAATACAAGATGCTACACCGTTTAAAAACTTATGGCAAATGCCAAACAATGAATCGCTGCAAAGATACAATTTTTACAAGATTTCTGTAGATTTTTGTTCTTAACTAAGTTCAATCTTAGTTGTTAATTTACTGAATAACCCAAATGGGTTGAAATTTATTGCTCCAGCTTTATTTTTGATTGCTCGGCTCTCATGTAACCAATCCCAAAAACGAATGCTTTTGTGATTTGATCAGTTTACTAATATTTTATCAAAGCTATCTAAAACAACTTTGTGACTTATTACAACTTATTTCAACGCATAGACAACTCACAATATTTGATCATAACTATCGATCAAAAAGTATCGATATTTTTTCGAATCACTAAACACAACAACTTAACACATTCAACAATGCGATCTTAATTCGTAGTATTACAGTTGAGAATCGTGTGAGACGATGAGGTTCGCGCATTAAGATAGGACTTCGGATTACAGAAGGACAATATAAAAGGATGTTAATTGGTGTTCCAGAGGCTGGGATAATTGACTTGTTGCGAGACAATACAGGCAGCGTTGTCGCTTGCACTCTTAAGTCAGATTCTTGGGCAATTTACGTTTTATTAGAGCTATTTAAGACGAGGTTACTAATGGTTTAATGTTGACTTTAGAAGTATATGGAAAACTTGAGATTAACAAGTGGCAAGGAATAACAAATTGATGTGTCGGTAAGGAAATCGATGATACTCTTGTTTAAGTGTTAGGTATGTATTATGTAAACATTATACGAACTCCAAATTTATTCGTAATGATAAATGACAGACAACAATTCAATATAATTTTATTTCAACGATATTTACTTAAGGGTAATATAGAACGCTCTTTGGTCTAGTGGTTGGTCCCCGGGTCAGGCACCAAAATGTTTCGAATTGTCAAACATGTTCGGTTTTGTGATCACCAACCAGCATTTGGCAAGCGTAGTGATTATTCCATCCATCATTGCCGTGGAGACTCAAATTTGATGATAGGTCTTTGCCCTGCTGTGGGATGATCAAACGCCATTACTTTTTTTTCATGCATTAAGACTTTACTTTTACTTCTCTCCTTTTGGAGAAGCCCACGTCCACCTGTGGACTAATTAAAACTGATAATGGCGAAAAGGTTCATTTTTAAATACTAAACTTTCCAAATGCGTTAAAAATTTATTAAAAGCAACTTTATGATATCAGGAGTAAGTACGAAGCAGTCAAAAATATGAAATAACGAATGTGTGATAGCCCAGCCTAAGGTAACACTTTCCTGTGTCTCCGCTCAAAATGGAATATTATTTTTCGTTCATCCTGCAGGAATATTGAAAAGAAGTGCTTTTTGATTATATTTTGGTATGAAAATAGTTTTATATTTAAAATAAATCTAAACCTTTCATTAAATATTAGTTTTTTGGCCCAGCTGATTTATGCAGTTTGTTGTGTGGTGCCGGCATATAAAAAAGATGTGTTATCTCTTCTCTTCCTATGGGTGTCGTAAGAGATAATAAATGAGATAATACTATTGGACAATCTGAAGACCTGCGAAATATCCTCCTTTTGGAGAGGCTGTCCAGCAGTGGCCTGATATAAAATAAAAAGAAAATACTTAAAAAGACTGTGATCTTTCCTAAAAGTCAATTAATCTTATTTAAAATAATAAATTGTTTATTTCGGATAACTTAAGTCCATATGTGGGTTAGTAATACAAATAACTGGCCAAGTGCGAGTCGGACTCGCGCACGAAGGGTTCCGTACCAAAAAGGCCATAAAAACTGGTTTGTTGTACAATGGGAGCCCCCCTTAAATATTTATTTTATATTGTTTTTAGTATTTGTTGTTATACGGCGTTATATTGCGGCAACAGAAACACATAATTTGTGAAAATTTCAATTGTCAAGCTATCGCGGCTCTTGAGATACAGCCTGGTGACAGAGCAACGGACAGACGGACAGACAGCGAAGTCTTAGTAATAGGGTCCCGTTTTTACCCTTTGGGTACGGAACCCTAAAAATTGCTTTATCTAAGGTTAGTAAGGTTTGTTTAGCACGAATAAAAGAGAATATGCGCAGACGGGCTATCACGGGGGTGGATAAGGCCCCGTGATCAGTCTCTGCACGAGACATTTCCACAGCAGCAATGTGTATCTGTCCGCTATGGTCCTCAGAATGCTGTTGTGACTATCTTATTTATATATCGTATAGTTTTGTTAAATTAATCTGTTTTATTATTGATCTTATTTTTATTATTCTTGTCACAGCGACCTATTCAACCATACAGTCCACTATTCTTATTTTGATACCTATAAAGTCAGTGTCATAGACAAATCACATAACTGCAGTTTATTTAGAATAGATGCAAATTCAAAATTACACTACAAATGAAAACATTTAGTCTATGATGTACATAGTTAGAGTTTTTTACTAGCAAGTCTAACTACATTAAGTTATAAAACAGTACATGTCGAATAAAATCTTCACCCCAAGCAAACGCGTTAAAGCTAACAGTAGCATCACACACCCCCGCCATAAACGTAATGGCAAACAAACCCATAATTTACGATTAACCCGAGATTTTACCGAAAATACGAGCTATGTTGTACCGCGGTGTAATGATCCGATCATAAACGGTTTTACAATACGAGTTACTGCTCCTGTTCGTAGAAAAACATGGATATAAAAACTTCACTTGAGTCAGCATCATCATCATTTTCAGCCTATATTAGTCCACAACTGGACACAGTAACACTTGACAGTGGTATACGTGATAGCAGTTTGGTCAATGGTGGAAAAAACCGGCCAAGTGCGAACCGGACTCGCGCATGAAGGGTTCCGTACCACTGACCAAGTAAACAACAGTAAAAGATTTTAAACTTTCGCGATTTGAACACATATTATTTATAGTACACTAACGGTTGTGTCTGTGGACATCATCAAGAGTGTGAAAGTGGAACCAGATGAGGTGATGGTGAGTTTTGACGTCGAGTCACTATTTACCAATGTTCCCATTCAGGATTGCCTTGAAGTTATCGAGAGGAAGCTAGAGCAAAATGATCACGGCAATGATGGGTACAGGCATAATCACAACGTTTGCTAAGTGCGGGCTGGTGATGAACAGAAGAATATTCGAAAATTTGAAACTTTTTGTTGCACAACCCGGGGATCAAACCCAGGGCCTCCAGATCTTGGCCCGGTATTTAAACCACTAGGTCAATTGGGCGTCAAGTAAATATTTACCTTTATAATTGATTCAGTGGCATCAAATCCAGCTAAGTGTTCTGTTTTGTATAAAAATCTGGTTCATCATAAATAATTGTTAACGATTGCAATAAATATTTCCTTCATAAATTTAGGTACCAAAAAAGAAATTTAACCCTTGCTTTGTAGACCATTGTGCCATACCAAACGCTACCAAATACTGAATCATTTGATACTCCATGTACAATATGCTTGCCTTGCAGCCAAGGGCAACGAGACCGAACTATTACAGCAACTGTCATTTTGTCTATGAAATATAGACAAACAATGAGGCCGAAAATTCAATACAAACAACACGCTTCATCCATCTCCAAAGTTAATTAGTTCCCAAACTAAAGCACTCATCGCGTGTTGATTAAAGTTATCTTATTAAGCGTGGACAAAAACAGTGACATGGGCCAGCTGACGTGGGTCCTTTAAGTTTAGCGTTTAACTTTTGTGATCTCACTGTATATGCCTTACTACTTATCGCGATGGCCGTCAATCGTATCTATCTTTCTCTGTCACATACTTTAAGACTTTAGCATGAGTAAAAGAGATATGAAACCAAATATACGGACATTCTGTTGCGGAGTGAGGCCTCTGGCCTTGCTGACCCTTGGGTATATTGGCTTTGCTGTTTGTGTATTCTAATACGTTTAAAAAGGTTTTACTATGTGTGTTGGGAATGGATGCTTCTTTTTAGAGCTACCTTTAGTAATTTCTGTTTTTGTTACCCTTTGTGTAAGAATTTTCATTTGAAATTTCAATGAGATTCATTTAGGATAATTTTGGATACTACCTTATGGAACGAAAGTCATCAAAACGTGCCAACCTCGTGAAAAGTATTGTATGGAAAAAACTAGGTGCACAATGTCGGTGTGTGTGAGTGTGTTTGCTTGTGTGTGTGTGTGCGTGTATGTTATACGTAATACTTATCATTAATGATTTGATTTCTTCGTGTGCCTATATTTAAAGTAGTAAAGTGAAGTAACAGCCTATAATCATCCTTTATTTGATATTTTAGCAATTAAATTGCAATTATAATATCAGTATATAAACTTAAAAAAATATGTCTCAGGCGGGACTCGAACCCGCATCTCCTCGCTTACAGCGTTAAGAATATGCTTGAAAAATTCGCGCTGAGTCGCAGCGTCTCGGTTGCTTAATGGTATAGCGCCCGCCCGGCATACGAGGAGATGCGGGTTCGAGTCCCACCTGAGACATAATTTTTCAAGTTTATATACTGCTATAATCATCCTACTGTAGTGCAAAGGCCTCCATCATTGAATTCAAGTTACCACAGCAATGATAGGTACTGGCAATTATGCAATTGCTTGGGTTTGTGATCACCAACCCGCATTTGGCAAGCGTGGTATAATCACCACGCTTACCAATTGATGTAATCACCTTACTACACTTTTTGTTGCCCGACCTGAGGATCGAACCTGGGACCCCAAGATATTGGCCCGATATTTAAACCACTAGATCAACGGGGCGTTATTAAAATGTGTGCCTATATTAAAATGTGTGTTATTGCAAGTTGAAATCTATATTAAATATAACAGTATATAAACTTGAAAAATTTTGTCTCAGGCGGGACTCGAACCCGCATCTCCTCGCACTGAGACAAAATTTTTCAAGTTTGTATACTGATATTATAAGTGCAATTAAGTTGCTAAAATATCAAATAAAGTATATAAATATAACAGTTTAGCTAAGTCCCAAAGAGCAGAATAGTTGGTTTTGAAATCACCCATAAAGTGGTTGAAAGCGGGGAGGAAACAATATCACTCCAAGTATAAGGAGGATCGCTGTATAACCGTGAGTTCAATATTACCGATTCCCATTCCGACAAAGTCGCGAGCGGAGCTCTAGCTTTAAAAAAAACCCCACTACTAATGATATTATACAGGGTGAAATTTTAACCACTTTCCAAATTTTAATATAGCAATCTACGAGGCAAAAAACAAATGACGTATTTTTTCTAACAAAAATGTCAAGAAAAAGCACTTAGAAAATGTCCGCCAAAAATCTAAAATTTTTGATACGGCATCCTGGTAACACTTTTTTTGCGCGATCTGCATCTCATTCATTTATTACAATACTATTCATAAGTTTTTGATTTTCCCTTTATACCTTAACAGGTCTAGGACCGTAAAAATTGAAAACTACTCGTATATCGCGAAAAATATTTTCGGGTGACAAATTGATTCTCATTTTTTACTTCATAAATAGGCTCTTAATACGATACTGAACACATATAAAAATTTTGGAAAGTGGTTAAAATTTCATCCTGCATACTAACAAATCAACTTTAAAACCACATCGCGTTCAAACAGCTTAGTCGCTTGATAGTGTCGTTAAATCAATTGTGGGCGCTAATTGTGGCTTATTGCTTTAATGCCTGATCACGTTAATACTCCTGCCAATACTGGGAATGTTTGATCGCACATGTGGTTTTAGGTTACAAATTATTTAGATAGTATTACAAAGTACATTAGGTAATTGATGGCACTATATTTAAAACAGTTTGGCACTGTCACATAGAATAGAATCCCCTTTTTTCTTTCGTTATCGTAAGAGATGGCCAAACGAAGACAAGCAGTAGGTAGTGTCTTTTCTTAACTTATGGACAAGTCTATGTGATTGTCAGTTCACCTGTTTAACGTATATTTTTTTATTTTTTTTTATTTTATTTATTATTTTATTTATTTGGAACAACAAACAGTTATACATTAAGTAGTAGTACATTATTATGTATATGTGAAGTTTGAATAAATGCATAACCAACCACGTTATTCACAGAGTAACAAATAAACAAATTATTAGGTATAATATATTCACTAGGGTGGCTAGGTTCGAGTTTTACGAACAGGATAATCCATAGCGGCAATAAAGCTACAATGATAAACTTTTTTTAGGCCGTCCCGCCGCAATTGACAGACTGACGCCAAACGAGCCAAAATTATTCAGGTCCCGGCGAGATACACAATATGTAGATATTATGAGGCATGTCTTAAAAAATATTATTATATATTATTATATTATTATTATTTGGCAAAGATTTATTTATTTATTTATTAGTAGTGGTAATATATTTAGTTGTTATTAATTTGAATTGTTGGTATGAAACCGAATAAGAAAAGCTAATTAATACAGTCGCCAAACAACACCGCAATCGAAAATACTGTAAATCACGCCGAGAATTCACGAATTCTTCCCCCCATCCGACGCTCGTCCGCCAAGTGCGCCGGTTTTGCCTTTGCACGGTGTTAATTATAAGGATACATATTTAAATAATTTGGATAGTATAGTATATAATATTTTATGGCACAAGTGGTAGAAATCACACTGGATGATTAGAACATCATTATAATTACTACGGAATGCAATGCTATAGAGTAATTATTTGTAATGAATGACCTTATTGCCTATCAAGAATATCAGTGATATGTTTTTTAAATCTGGGTGCTGAAAGTTGGAAGATGTCCACCCCACCGAAGTGTCTGTTATAATTATCAACCAATCGATGCATTGGAGATCGTTTACCCGCATTTGTTCTGCATCTATAGGTGGAAAAGAGATGTGGGACCCTACTACTACGTATGTGCGATAATCTTGGGACATTATAGTGGAGTTTTTCAATTAATTCAATGCAGTCGAATACATTATTGCACAGGTTGTGGAGTAAAGTGGCATTAAGGAATAGCCGTCTTGATTCAAGGGATGTTATATTGTAAGTTTTAAGTAGTTCAGGGTATGATAATTTATGACGGTGACATCTAAAATTGACGGCGCGCAGAAATTTTCGCTGCACTTTTTCAATTAGCTGTTTATATTTGGCATAGAATGGGTCCCAGACCGAAACCGCGTACTCAAGTTGGCAGCGAATTAATGATTTGTATAGTGTGATGAAAGTTGCTGGACGGTTAAATTCTTTTGTGGCTCTCATCACGAATCCATACATTTGAAAAGCTTTGTTGACAATTCGATCAATATGTATATCAAGATGTAATTTAGAGTCAAGTGTGATGCCTAGGTCTCTAATTTGGTATACTTCTATTAGAACTGCGTTATTTAATGTGTATTCGTATTTCTTTATGTTTTTATTTTTTGTAAATATTATTTTATGACATTTTTGTAAATTTAAATGTAATTTATTAAGTGTACAATATTTAGAGAAGCGATCTAAGTCACTTTGGACTAATCGGCAGTCTGCTTCAGACTTGATGCTTTTATATATTTTCAAGTCATCGGCGTAAAGTATGTAATTTGAATGGTAGAAGCAGTCTCGAATGTCGTTTATAAACAGTATGAAGAGGAGTGGGCCCAAAATAGATCCTTGTGGGATTCCAGAGGTGACTTTGTTTATGTGTGACTCAAAACCTAGTATTACGACTTTTTGGCATCTATTAGAAATATATGAGGTAAACCAGCGAAGGAGGTTACCGCGTATGCCATTAAATGCAATTTTATCCAAAAGCAACCTGTGATCCACTTTATCAAACGCTTTTTGGAAATCCGTGTAGACGGCATCAACTTGCTCGCCCCTGTCCATACTTTCAAACAAATATGTAGTAAAGGTTATTAGGTTTGTAGTTGTCGATCTATGCTTAGTGAAACCATGTTGTTGAGGGATAATGATAGAATGGATATGAGGATATATAGCACTATGGACGAGACGCTCAAATAATTTAGATAGAACATTTAGTATGGATATAGGCCTGTATTGTTCAACGTCATGCTTGGATCCCGCTTTGTGTACGGGGGTGATATTAGCCACCTTCCAGATATCAGGAAACACGCCCTCAATGATACATTTATTAAAAACTATGTACAGAGGAACGCAAATCGTATCGATGGTCTTAATAAAAAATAGAGGAGGAATGCCATCCGGCCCCGGACCTTTGTTTGGGTTAAGATATTTTATTTCTTTTTTTATTATCAGTTCATTGAAATGCAAGTTAGTAAGTAACGTTTCACTATCTGTAAATTTATCAGGAGGTGCCCATACTGTATCTAGTGTAGTGGGTTCATAAACTGATGTAAAGAATTCTGAAAACATATTACAAATTTCTTTTGCATCACTTGAGTGATGATTTTTATAGTACATAGTAGCTGGTAAACCTGATTTACGATTTCGATTATGTATGTATTTCCAAAAGTGTTTAACATCTGTTTTTATGCTTTCTTCAACCGATGTCATATATTTATTGAAACATTTATTACTTTCGGATTTAAATCTTTTTCTAAACAATGAAAACTGTTTGTAGTCACTTATATTTTTGTAAGTCTTCCATTTAGACCAAGCCTTGTTTTTATCTTTAAAAATGCGTATAAGTGATGGTGAAAACCATTTAGGAAAACGTTCAGATTTAGAGGTAGTTATTGGTGTATTTTTATAAATTATTTTATGGACTATGGCATACATTCGGTTAACTGCCTCCTCTGCTGAAAGGTTGCTTAGTAGTTGATCCCAAGGGGTTATAGAAATCTCATGATTTATGTTAATATAATTAGCCTTGTAGTAATTTAATCGGCTTATTTTAGAGCGGGCCATATTGGGATTGTTATTTTTTAAGGGTACTATAACATAGAAAGGAGGATGATGAGCATCAGGCGGAAGTAGACAGATAGGTGTTGAGAGTAACTGACATTTGATATTAGAAATTACCAAGTCCAGTATTCTATTATTTTTATTCAGAAAAGTGTTATATTGAGAAGCGTCATTATGTGATAAGAAATTTCCTAGGGATCTGGATATTTCATTTGTGCAGAGACAGGAGAAGCCCAAGTGTGTATTGTCGTTTAGAGTCCAGTGTAAATAAGGCAAGTTAAAATCTCCTAATATGCAAAAACTATTGTCACCATAGTCGTTGATAACATTTTGCATAGCGCTGAAGTATGAAATATACGTCGCTTCGTCTGTATTTGGTGGAAAGTATACTGTGCTAATCAAATAACCAATGTTGTTTTTTGTAAAAGATGGAATAACAACAGTAATTTGTTCGATACTATTACTAAATTTAGCAGAATTTCTGTGCTGATAAGGGTGTAACTGGCATAATACTGCAATAAGAACGCCACCACCATCACTCTTTTTAGTAAGTAAACGGCTTCGGTCATGTCTGAAGACAACGTATCGAGAATCGATGAATTCGCTATCTAAGATCTCAGGTATTAACCAGGTCTCTGTAAAGACCAGAATGTCATAACTATGGGCAAGTATATTCATGTGTAATGTGTGAAGTTTGGTTCGGATACCCCTGCAATTTTGATAAAAAATAGTCAAATTATTAAAGTTGAATTTTATAACACAGGAAACAAATTCGTTTTATTATTATTATTGGGTTTTTTTTTTATTATACATATTGGTTAAGTAAGGTGTTAATATTACATAATGGGTCTGCTATGAAGAATACTACATTATATTGCAAATAGATCAAGTGACAGTAGTGTATGCCAATATTAACCCCCAACACATGACATCTCATTGATGTTCCTATAAACTATACAATAAAAGCGAACAATGTTAGACACTTGTGTGCAGTGAACATTTCAACGATCGGGGCACCGCTGATGACTATAATTAAATATAGGTATATTAGGTATAGATCAACGAATGCGCTGAAAGGTGTTTTCCTATTGTGATATTTACCACTTAATAACATGTAATACTCGTAGCATAACATCAAAATACGTAGGTATTTGGTTATAACAATAACATTAGTGTAACTTTGACAATAACAGCAATATGCCAGATAGGTATCACTACGTGACAGGTTAGATTGAAGACTAAAAAAACTAAAAAAATGGCTTATAAAACAGTGATCAGTGTGTACTGTCAACCGGTGAGCGGCTGCGTTTTTTGATTTTGATAGCGATGTCCTGATAGTTCCGGATGGCGAGAGCAGGTGAGTTATCACTTTCACGGACGAGTACTGTTGAGTTTTTAACCCATACGTATCTGTAGTTATTTTTTTGGGCTGCTTGACGACATTCCCGAAACAACCTCTTTGTTTCCAAGGTTAAGTGTTCATTTAAGAATATTCTTTGTGAAGACCCAGAAATGCCTAAATTGTCTGACATGATGTTATTGCTTTTGCGAAACGCACTTAAGATATTGTCACGGATGATCTTCGATGAGAACTTAATGATAATGTTTTTAGGACGAGTTATTTCCTTTTGCGCATGGGGTACTCGGTGGATAGATAATATGTCCTTGTTCATTAAAGGGTAATTAATAAATGATCCGAGTTTCTCCGCTAATACAAGTAAATTTTCACCTCTTTTTTCGGGAACGTTACAAAGCTCGACGTTGCACTGTCTAGCTTGTTGCTCAAGGTTTTCTATTTTAATATTAATTATGTTTAAAGCTTTTGGATCTGGGTTCCGCGTGCGGCTAACAAGGTTTTCTACTTGTTTTTGAAGGTCACTGTATGTGTTGCTGTTGTAATTTACGGCGGACTCAAGTTCACACACAGATTTAGAAACTTGAACTTGTTTATCTTCCAGTATTGAGACCCGTTCCTTGGTTTGTAAGTGATCAGTTCTAATGGAGTTTAATTCTTCTTTAATTCCCATTGTTGTGTTTTTAAGTGTGTTAATATCGAAAGTAATAGTGCTAATATTCTTACTAATCCCAGACAATTTCTCGTTCATTAAAGTGCTTATCTCCGACACAGCCTTATTTAATTGAGATGTAAAACAAGTCATGAGTTCCGACATATCATTTTCAGGTTGTTTACGTTTTCTATGTGTGATAGTTGTAGTTTCTAATTCAAGTCGAGATGGTATGTCTGAGGTCGAGCTATGTTGTTTACTAGGAGAATGGAACATGATGATTTAATTCGTATTGAAAACAATCGATCCGTACAACCGCTAGCGCCACCTAGTTTGGGTGGGAGTTACGTATGCGTATCACACGGTCAGCGATGATAAGCGTGATTTATCTAGGATAAACCAATAGGTATAGCGTCCACACAATGAGGACAAGAGTACGTATTTCACAGTAAGCACGACAGATTTCTCGGGCACTATACCAGCAAACAAAACAAAATCCGTGCGATAATGTCACTGACTGCTCCCAGTTAGGTTATCCTCTCCGCACACAAGTGGCAATTTTACTCGGCAATCACTGAATGATCGTATATATTATGGCAAATACCTCATTTTGGTAGTAGTGGGCTGATATTACCTAACTAATGATGACTGTATTTTAGTCGTAACTTTGAAGCTTGAAATACTGACTTTTCCTTTATTCGTATTTATGTTTCCATTTTATAATCTCGATAGGCTTTGAGGATGTTTGCAAAAACACAAAAACGTATTGCCAATTGTAGGTATGCTTGTCAGATCTCATCATTTGAAAAATAGATAACCTTAGGAGAAGAATAGTTTTTCATCGAAAAACTGCTAGACTCATTGTCTTCTCACTCGGCGGACTCTGTAAAAATTGCAAACGTGTCATTCATTGCAAACGGCCAAGAGTTCCTAGAAATTTTTGTCTTATAAAGGCTCAAACTTGTTGTTTTTTAATGATGCTTCTTTCGTCAGCAAATGTTCACTTACATTCATACCTGAACACATTGGTGTTCATAACTTTTTGCCTGAAGAACTAGAAAACAATTGGAATTATTTACAGTTGAATATTGATCCAACTGTAAACAATTCCAAATATTTTCTTGTACTTACCTATTTCATTTGTAACGTGTTCAATAAAGTTTATTTAACGTGGGTGGGCTAAGTGAAAAGGCAATTCCCACTCGTAGGAAGTACCATTCAAAGGAAGCAATGAATCGGAACTCCTATTTGTTCGATTTGCATGCGTCATTTGTCACAATTAAGCATCACTTGACACGAAGACTAATGCAAGCGCGACTCGTGTTTTGGCGCGAGCTCGTTAGCGCCCTCTGCTGGCCCAATTATGACTTAGTTCAGTCCGGCGGCAATTAAACCCGAATGATTTGACTGTACTATGAAATCTGGGAACTGGAGACTGAGGACTGGCGAAATAATTAGAGTTCGCGATCTAGAGGATCCAGTCGAGTTCAAAATGTCTATATATTTGTGCCAGTATGCAAAATAAAAATTACAGCTCGGGGAATTGATTAGATTTTATGAATTGATGAGTTTTATATCGTTTATTAACTAGATATTAAATTAAATTAAAGCTATCTTGAATATAGTATAAAGTATCAGCGAATACACATTCTGGTTTCTTTGGTCTCCTGCAACAGTTCAATCGGTCTGCTTTTTTGTTGTGTCTAGGATACTGTATAAAACAGTTTTTGCTTTGCAAGTAGACTCTACAGGGTGAAATTTTAACCACTCCAAAATTTTTATAGGCGTTCAGTATCGTCTTTAGAGCCCATTTATGAAGTTAAAATGTAAATCAAGCTTTCACCTGAAAATATTTTTCGCAATATAGTTTTCAATTTTTACGGTCCTAGGCCTGATAAGGTATAAAGGGAAAATCAAAAACGTATAAATAGTATCGTAATGAATAAATGAGATGCAAATCGCGTAAAAAAGTGTTGCTTGGCGGCCGTATCAAACAGTTTAGATTTTTAGTGGACATTTTCTAAGTGCTTTATCTTGACATTTTTGTACTGGGCTATACCAAAAGAAAAAATACGTCATTTGTTTTTTGTCTCGTAGATTGATATATTAAAATTTGGAAAGTGGTTAAAATTTCATTATACAGGATAAGGCCCCATGAAGATATTCACTTCCTATCTATTAAGATCATCCCCATCTAATATTTGGTCGTAGTACTCCTAAGATATGATTCATCCATACACGGACAGACAAAATATCGTATTACGTTCTGCATTGTCCAACATACTCCTATGTTTCATTCAAGAATACCTATTTAAAAAGTAAATACACTGTATAAAACTTTAGAGGTAAGTCTTTCATGAATGAGACGTAGTCACAGGAAGAACTTATTCAAGGGACCAAAGTTTAACTTAAATGAACACCAGTGTACGTAAGTTCACTGCTAAACAAATATGCCTCTCGATTCGCCACAGTTGCCTTACTTAAGAGGGTTGGAGATCAAAGTTTGGTCAGTAATCAAAAGAAACACACTGCTGTCTATTGTCTAAGTATTCTTTAGACAAATACGATACACGCAAAAAAAGGTGTTTTTCAATGTTTCAGGCGAACTCAAGGCAAACTCATTGACATTATTTTAGTACTCGACGTCCAGCGCTTCCAAAAGCATAACTTTAAATCCCGTCCAGGTTAAGCACAGATTACTAAAAAGCTTTGTCACAGCTTAAGCCAACTTAACTTCAACGGGCTTAGCTGTAATCTAGTCCAGCGAAGATTAACCTTATTTTTCATAATACCTTCTTCCTTAAAAGAAGTCAAAAGCTTTCAGTTTTAAAATATTCCAATGATTTGAATTTCAATTCGACATTTATTACAAATTCAAGGAAAATAGTTAATCCTGAGCTGTGAATGTGAGAGGAATAATTATTCAAATAGGCTTCGTGCTAATCCGATTTCAGATGCCGTGACGATTGCGTAATGTAGTTGGAGGAATGTGCCAAAAATCGCAAAGTTAAGAGCTTTCAGAGGCATTCCGTTTCGCTTTCCTATCAACAAACAGTAAAGTTGAATTGGATATTGTTTAAGTGACGTCATCATGTTAAGGAATAGATTCATGATTTCTTATACAGATATTATGAAATAATGAAAGAGTTCATTGAATAAAACAAAGATAAAAGGCTTTAATTATTATTATTATTATTAATTTATTTATTTCAGAAACACATTTCCATACATTGATTGCTTAGGTACTACTAAATTAAAATTTAAAATTATGCAATTATAAATACAAATAAATCAGATCATAAATAGGATTAGGAATTAGATCAATAATAAACGTGAATCATTAAAACAAATTATGAAATAAAAAAAACTAACTTAAGCTAGTAAAAAAGACGGACGGCATGTAGCATTTCGTTTGTTGAAAGTTTTGTTAGAAAGCTTTTTCTATAAAGTTAAAGCACAATCTGTTTGACAACATCAGGTTGGCTCCGAGGTTCTAACCCTCAATTACTCTTGAAGCCCCCAAGGAAACGGGCTTAAGCCCCGAGCCACGAGGCCTCCCAATAAAATAAATAAAGACAAACCAATTTACAAATCAACATCTCAAACGCACAGCCAAGAAAGAGGATGGGTAATTTAAAACCTAATTACTTCCCTGGGGGAAAATGTAAATACGAGTTCAGTAAAGTTAGTTTCCATTAAGACGTTAAGCAAAGTTGAAAGTCGGGCAGGAAATTGAGCAATTTTGGTATTACGTAGCGTGCAAGCCAAGCCCATTCGCTGTTTAGAACTACAAAAGTAAATTAACCTCTCACTGCCCACCTTTAGAGGATATTGAGTGTAATCAGACCTCATGGCTGCTCTCGGCATTTGAGTTTCTTCAGTTCTTTAATTTTCCTTCTCTTTTCATTCATTAAAACTCACTGAGTTAGGAAATTTCACGAATTTTACTTCAAGTTTTGTAAGGGTAGCGTTAAGTAAGTGCCGTTTGGTAACTTCTTCTTCTATAAGTGACGTAAGAGGCGTCTAAAGCAGTTACTGACAGAAGAAAATGAGGAGCTTGACTTGTCCCAAAGCAATGGTAGGTTTAAAAATTGGGACGTGTAAAAGCGCCTTCTGGGCCTATTTCCAGATATAAAACTGATCTTAACTGATGATTTTATAATGACAGCAGGTCTTTTCTGCTCCATTGGCCAAACTGCGATCGCCAACCCTCCTGCCAAGCGTGGCGATTCCGTCAAAGTCCTTCTGAAATGCCTGTGTCAAAGTCATAAGGTTTTGTAAAATACAATGAGTAAGTAACAAGTAAAATAAAAGGTAATTTATGAGTAAATGAAATAAACAAAAAACTAATCACAACAAAGAATAAAATACACTAACATATTTTAATTCAGTACTTAATAACAACTATCAGTGTTAGTGAATGATTCTTTGACATTGACACTAAATTAATTTCTCAGTTCGTTTTTTAATTCGCTTATATTCAATTATATTTACTCTTATTTCTAGCTGTAACAATGTTAATATAGTTTCAAATCAAAAAGTCAACCCATCAAATAATAATGTAAAGAAGCATTGTAAGAATACTACTGGTCATAAGACATCTGCTTTTATTCGTGTGTGCTGACAGACAATTTATTTATTCATATACGAATAAAAGCAGAGTTTTTTGAAAATACGACTGTGATACACGAAGCTTAACATTATTATTTCGCCAAACCTTAAAACAACGCTGACGACGAAATGGCAGAAGAAATCACACACGACAATCGTAAGAAACTTCCAAATAAAGTTGTCTAACGAAAAAACTGTGGCGAAGTTATCTGAAAGTTTTAACGACTCTTTGCGACGAAACTCCAAATGGTTCCGACACGTTTTTAGAAAGCTTTTCTAGGGTATAATACTATTATCATTGTTACAGTGTAGTAGACTATGCTTCTAAAAAATAACTGAGACAGATCATATAATAGACAATGCCAATGAAAATCTAAAATTGAAGCAAATTATAAATGACATAGAGAAATAAAAAGTGCATTAATAGCAATATTCTTATTCGTACTTATAAATTTAATTCCGAAATTCATGAAATACGACAATACCAACAACATGCACTGATTCAAAGTTTGTGGCTTATTTCGGTTCGGTTATTTTTTAAGGCCTTCAAGTTTATGTTTAGTACTTGGAATTGATTTCTTCAAACAGATTAAATAGCTTATATTATGATAAAAAGTATTTTTAAAGAAACATCACGAACAAACCAGCTTATTCAAATAGCACTGGATTGGTTTCAATAGGTAGAAACTATTTAGCAAAACTACAAAAAATTCACCAAAAAATGTATTTCTGTTTCACTGTAGCGCAGTTAAGTTTATCATCAATTCATTTCATTTATAACCCCACTGGTCTATGACTTCAAACATTTCGAGCATAATTTTTAATAAATTTCCACCTTAACCGCGAAAATGTCCTTCAAAAACAAATTCTCCAAATGAACGCTGCACAGAATTACCTCGCGTCAAATAAACAGACGACACCCGTCGTGAAGCGAAAATTTCACGCAACAACTATTCTCTGACGCACATTTGTAGCTAAGAAATTCCGCCTTAAATTCCCATTCCGTTAACAAAATGTAAACAGAAAGTTCCAAGTCGGAAAGGCTGGAGACGTTTACGACGCACAGTAGTTAAACGAACTTGATGTTAAGACAAAACAAAATTATTTCACTTCTATTACTGGATACTGGACTTTCTATTTATACAAATGTATACAATAATCTGAATTATAATTACTTCATGGTTGGTTTGTTTCAATAAGCATTTAATGTTTGCTTAAATTATTACGCACGTAATTATTTAACATTATATTTCTGATGATAATGTGGACAAGACAAATCTAAAAAAAAAGGAAGTAAAGGTTTGATTAATTCTCGTTATGAATTCTAAAAAATCTTACAATGAATTACAAAAAGTGCCGAATAGGCCACGACTTACAGTCGAAGTAACTTAGAAATATAATTACTTGAATAAAAAAATCCAAACCTTAGACGTCAAGAATTGTATTTTTAAGTTACAACAGCAAATTATTGAGAAATTAGTCATTAAAACTAAGAACCTCCTTGTCTTTTTTTTTTTGTTGGTTAAAAATTAGTAACGAAAGATATCATGAAAGGAAAATAAAAGTTTTGAAAATAGCATGCTTAAACATTATTTAAAAGTAATTACAAATAATCACGATATACAGCTGAATTACGTTCTTTTTTTCAGCGATGCTTTTCCACGCACCACTGTGCGCCGTAATGGAAATTTTGTTCAACGCCGTTACTCCGCTATCTGTCCCCTTATTTCGGAACGCGAATATTCTAATTAATTTCGCCTTTACTAGGCAGAGTTGAGTGGCAAAGTAATATTTATTGCGGATCCCTTGCGTTGCAAGCGCAGCCCGAATAGAACAGTATTTAATTTTAAGTTTGATCTAACTTTATAAATACCCATGCTTTTTGAACCACCTAGAAATCAAAGCCTACGTTATTGGACCGTTGTGTATATCATGGCAGTGTTATCGAATTTACATTTCTTTTTAAATATTAAATTTTGATTCAGACTTTAAGTTTTGTCACACGGTATGACGCGCACGGACTAATTATTTTACTACGGCGGGGTCTCGGTCGAATGGACCTTACACAGCTACATCTGTGCACGTCACAGCGGGTTTCAAAATAAATAGATAAAACAAAATTAAATATTTAATAAAAAATAATTTGAAAAAAAATTAAAATAACACTGCCAAGATGTTATACATAATTAGGAACTTAAGTATAATAAATAATAAAAAAAAAGTAAATACAGTATGTTGTTGACACAAAAATCGAGTAGTACCTACCTACCATTTCCTATGGATCTACGGGATACTTGAAATGGACCAATGTAAGCTTATGTTGATGGTAATGAAATAATAAGTTAATCATACATTTATTTGTAAAAATATTTATCTTCAAAGTTTTGTTTAGAGTGTGCTGGCTGTATAATCTGAGTGGTGGTCAGTCCGCGCTTTATGGTATGGTTTGCGGAGATAGCAAGATGGAGTTTAAAATATTTCGCTTTGCCTTTTGTAAGGTCAAGTTAATTAACCACTTCATCATAAAACAAACTTAAATGATTTCTCAGAGGAACGAAATGTCTAGAATTTCATTTTGAGCTGCCGTGTTTTAACTGCTTAGTTCTACCGTTAATTTATAAGAGAAAACGGAGGCATATTTCAATACTTTAAAAGCAAATTAGGCTCCCCTTAGGCTTCTCGTCATACTATGGGTATTGTAAGGAGTATTTCCAAAAACTCGGCCAAGTGCGAGTCAGACTCGCGCACGAAGGGTTCCGTACCATTGACTAGGTAAACAACAGTAGGTACCTACATTAATTTAGTTAGTGTAGTGCCCACCTGTTACCATTATTTTATTGATATCATGCAAAAATAGGCAAAAAAGGGGTTTTTCGTATGGGATATAAATCTTATTTTAATTTCATTATTTATTATTAAAGTTAAAATACAGAGTGTTTTTTGAATATTTCAAGTGCCTACCTACCTATTGCCATTATTAATATCGAGCAAAAAAGGGCAAAAAAATCGCATTTGTTCTTATTGCGGTAACAGAAATACATAATTTGTGAAAATTTCAACTGTCTAGCTATCATAGCTAGCTAGATACAGCCTGGTGACAGAGCGACGGACAGACGGACAGACGGACAGACAGCGAAGTCTTAGTAGGTAATAGGGTCCCGTTTTTACCCTTTGGGTACGGAACCCTAAAAAAGATCAGCAGCAGCGTCTATTCTTCACCATATTTTATAATACGATTGCCAAGCATGGTGATCGTGGCAAAGTCGTCCTTTTGGCACTGGTGTGGTGTAGGCTAAAACAGTAAGAAAAAATGTTGCCATTTTAAAATATATACACCGTGCAATTGTAATTGTAAAACGAAGCCCACGTTATTGTACCATTATGTATAACATCATGGCAGTGTTGTTTTTTTTAAATTTTTTTTTTTTTAAATTTAAACTTTTTATTTTGTAACACGGTGTGACGCTCCCAGACGTATTATTTTGCTGCGGCGGGGTTTCGGTTGAATGGACCTTACACATCTACATATATGAGCGTCACAGCGTGTTTCAAAATAAATAGCTGAACCCATATTTACATTATTTTAATAAAAAAAAAATTTTGTAACAAATATATTAAATAACATTGCCAAGATGTTGTGCATAATGGTCCAATAACGTGGGCTTCGTTTTACAGGTGGTTAAAATTGCACGGTGTATATTGGTGATCGATTAAATGAATACTTGATTTTGAATTGCAATCATTGAAAATATTGTTCATTTCATAATTGATTAAGACCAGTCTGGTATATTTTTCTCAAAACTCTCGGAGCTACTTATCAACGCCAGAACTAGTTGTAATGATAACAGGTTTTTGAGACGCTCATAATTATTATGACTGAGGATGATTGTAGAGTCACGCTGATCGTACGCGCGCCGATCGTGAGCGCCGACGGCGGTCAGCGCTGACAGCGATTTCCATACATTTCGGCGCTCGGCGCTGATGGTCAGCGTACGATCAGCGTGACTCTAAAATCAGCCTTAGATATTAAAAATCTGTTAAAATCAGTTAAAATCAGTTTTATTTCTGCAAATAGGCCCCTGGCTGCGGTTTTACACGTCCCAATTTAAACCTACCACTGCTTCGGGACAAGTCTGGGCTAGTGCCGAGAAGAAGCAGCGCAAGAAACTCGGTCACTATTGTCAGGCTCTTTTTAAATAAATTTTTACTATTAAAATACTCTTGACTTAAGTAGGTATAGTAATATCAGTATATAAACTTGAAAAATTTTGTCTCAGGCGGGACTCGAACCCGCATCTCCTCGCATGCCGGGCGGGCGCCATACCATTAGGCCACCGAGACACTGCGACACGGCGCGAATTTTTCAAGCATATTCTTACGCTGTGAGCCAGCGTTGCTTCATCAAATGTTAGGAGCTTGCACCCCCAACACCCGAAAGAAACATCTTTGCAGATGTTTGACAGTCAGTTAAGATGAAACAGCCATTTATATACTTTATTTGATATTTTAGCAACTTAATTGCACTTATAATATCAGTATATAAACTTGAAAAATTTTGTCTCAGGCGGGACTCGAACCCGCAATTCGCGCCGTGTCGCAGTGTCTCGGTGGCCTAATGGTATGGCGCCCGCCCGGCATGCGAGGAGATGCGGGTTCGAGTCCCGCCTGAGACAAAATTTTTCAAGTTTATATACTGATATTATAAGTGCAATTAAGTTGCTAAAATATCAAATAAAGTATATAAATGGCTGTTTCATCTTAACTGACTGTCAAACATCTGCAAAGATGTTTCTTTCGGGTGTTGGGGGTGCAAGCTCCTAACATTTGATGAAGCAACGCTGGCTCACAGCGTAAGAATATGCTTGAAAAATTCGCGCCGTGTCGCAGTGTCTCGGTGGCCTAATGGTATGGCGCCCGCCCGGCATGCGAGGAGATGCGGGTTCGAGTCCCGCCTGAGACAAAATTTTTCAAGTTTATATACTGATATTATAAGTGCAATTAAGTTGCTAAAATATCAAATAAAGTATATAAATGGCTGTTTCATCTTAACTGACTGTCAAACATCTGCAAAGATGTTTCTTTCGGGTGTTGGGGGTGCAAGCTCCTAACATTTGATGAAGCAACGCTGGCTCACAGCGTAAGAATATGCTTGAAAAATTCGCGCCGTGTCGCAGTGTCTCGGTGGCCTAATGGTATGGCGCCCGCCCGGCATGCGAGGAGATGCGGGTTCGAGTCCCGCCTGAGACAAAATTTTTCAAGTTTATATACTGATATTATAAGTGCAATTAAGTTGCTAAAATATCAAATAAAGTATATAAATGGCTGTTTCATCTTAACTGACTGTCAAACATCTGCAAAGATGTTTCTTTCGGGTGTTGGGGGTGCAAGCTCCTAACATTTGATGAAGCAACGCTGGCTCACAGCGTAAGAATATGCTTGAAAAATTCGCGCCGTGTCGCAGTGTCTCGGTGGCCTAATGGTATGGCGCCCGCCCGGCATGCGAGGAGATGCGGGTTCGAGTCCCGCCTGAGACAAAATTTTTCAAGTTTATATACTGATATTATAAGTGCAATTAAGTTGCTAAAATATCAAATAAAGTATAGGTATAGTAAGTTTATAAGCAAGCGTGGTATAAAGAGCCGACCTTGAATGGTTAACCAAAACCCCACCTCGCTTCAGCGTCTTTTCTCCTCTCATGGGATATTGTACTCGTATTTGTATCTTCAACAAATCACTGCGGTCTAATGTCTATTGCTTAATTTCCTGTACATCCGCGTACATAGTACGTCATACAATTTTAATGAAAAAGGCTGTTGTACTGTTAGTGATTATATAGATAACTAGCTGTTGCCCGCGGCTCCGTACGCGTCAATTTCTGTTATTATGATCGAGATTATTTTTGCCACATTTTTCACTGATGCTTCGCTCCTATTGGTCGCAGCGTGATGTTATATACCCTAAAGCCTTCCTCGATAACTGGACTATCTAACACAAAAATATTTTTTTAATTCGAACCCGTACTTCCCGAGATTAGCGCGTTCAAACAAACAAACAAACTCTTCAGCTTTATAATATTAGGGGTTAAAGTATGAAATTGCCGTTTTGTATAGACGAAATCGAGAAAAGTCATTTTTCCATACCAACAATTTTTTAGTTTTTTTAAAAACGCCTTAGCCGTTTTCGATGCAATTAAAGGTGAAAGTTAGATGGTTATAAAGCCACACATTATAGTATTTAAATTTCTGAAAATCAAAGTATATAATACAAATATACTTAATTGAAGCAAGAAGGACAGCTGACACATTGTATTTTCAACGACTTCCTTTGAAGTAATAGGCACTAGTATTGCATTTTTTTTTAGTCAAAAGTTACTTTATTTAGTTTTTGATACAATACAAAAAGAATTACGCAATAATATGACCATACTTAAGAGCTATAAACAAAATAAAAAGTGGGAAAGTAATCGGCAATTTCATACTTTACTTTAAATATTATTAGTATAGATAAAATAAATAAATGTGGACAATGTAGACACTACGTGCGTTGTTCTGTTCCGAAAGTGAGTAACTACAGGTATAAAGTGAGTAACTACAGGTATAAAGCTTGTATAGTGGAAATCAGTAACAACGATTACCCAGACCCGAGAAAATGTAGTACAATAACACTTTTTCATCATTAACTCAACCGGGAATCGAACCCAAGACCTCAGAGCAAGCGACACCTTGAAAACCGGTGCTCACGCCACTCCGTCACGGAAGTCGTCAAATGGGGAAAAAAATGTATGAACGTATGCTTTAATTAAATGGTCCTAACTCGCACTGGCATGTACTGAAAATTTTAACTAAGTTCACAATAAGCACAGAGATTTAACTAAAAGCACCTGCATAAAGTTTTTTTAACTTTTATTAGCATCTGCTCACTTACTGCTTGCAACTTAAACTTTATAAAAATTGAACAGTTTTTTAGCCATAAGTCGGTATTTGTATCGCGGCACCATGTTTGCGCAAACCGCAAGCTGCCCCACCTGGCGACCGCCACAAGTTTCGGCCAAAGCGCATTCGTTAGCCGAATTATTGTTTCGGTTCAAACGAAAAGCTTCGTAATTAAAACTGTGGGGTTGTACTTCAAAGCTTAACATTCCCAGTTATGGAAACTGGAGCAAAGTTTCTTTTGTTTTGTGTTAAATTTTCAGTTGGAATTATAAGCTTTCATTTTCTACACCTAAATTAAAGCTTTTATGATTAGGAAACCGTTAATTACTGTATTACGTTATATAAGACGACCTCTGTAGACTTAGCTCTAAGGTCCCGGATTGTCAACGAGTCAATTTCAAACTTTATTTTGGTGTTCGGTGTCTGGGATTTGTGGTTCCTTTGATAACACTGAAAAAAGATCAGATCAGAATCAAAGATATATAAAAAGGTGTGATGCTGTTTACGTTTATATTTATCGGGATAGGCTTTTTATTATTATTATAGTCAAGAGTTGACCATGATCTCATAGATCTGCTTAAAAAGAGGCTCCAACAACTATGAATAAAAATAAAAGTTTGTAACGGATACATTTTTTTTCGGAAAAATTTATTACTTACTCTATTCAATCTTTTATTTTTACCTCGTTGCTTTCGGTAACAGAATCTATCTTCTGAATTCTGTTATTGTTGCGCCCAAAAGTTAGTGTAGGTACAAGTTTTATAATGATTTATGTAAATGTACACTACTATTATAAAGAGGAAAGATTTGATTGTTTATTTGTATTCTAAGCTCCGAAACTACTGGACCGATTTAAAATATTCTTTACTATAAGAAGCCGACATTATTCCTGATGAACATAGGCTACTTTTAACCCTGTAGGTGGCGCTGCTGTCGGCATGTCAACTACTAATAACGGTTTGACCGATTTGGTTGAATGATAGATTATGTAGGCTCAAATGTATTAAGCCTATCTAATCTATCATTCTATAAGCCACTGCTAGGTACAGACGTGGAGTTCACGCGGACAGAGCTGCGGGCGAAGAGCTAGTCATATTATAACTATTTATTTTACCCTAATATCATGGCAAAATGCATTAAATATTTTGAACTTGTATTTGCAATTATAAAAAGGTTGAAAGATGTGAATACAGTTTCGCTCAACCAATTTTCCCACCTCGTTCCTCCTAAAATCCTCCTTCAAAGTCTGTTTTGTAACACCAAGTGAACTGTCATCGCTGCCTTGTTCATTTCATGGTCCGTGCATCCGTCGGTCTGAGTCGCCAATTTATTTCGTGGCCGCAACGGTTTTGTGGGTAACTTCCTAATTACATGCCAAATTAGTTGTTGCCTTTTAACTACTTACTTGCTGGATTATTCTTAATTGGATTTTGCGGGATTTAAGTATTTTTGTTTCTTTTACTTAGTACAATTGAACTGTGTGTGGTGGCATATAGCGATGGTACAAAATAAATTGAACCCCCTGTTTTGTTCAATGGTGGAGTGGCGTACACACTAGCCTTTAAGATGACCTTGCTCCAAAGTCCCAGGTTCGATTCCCGGACGGGTTAAAGTAGAAAAAAGTATGTCTAAATACGCTCGTATTATAAAATTAAATGTGCTCAACATAACCATTGTTTCGTGGGAATCAGAAACAACGAAGCGTACTAAAAGCATACTTTTTTTCCATATTGACTCGTCCAAGAATCTTTAGACTTCGGAGAAGGCGACACCTTAAAAGAGGTGTAAGCCAATCCATAACAGAAGTCGTCAAATAGTAATGTTTAGTTACTTTATGACCTATAATCATCCCACTGCAGGGCAAAGGCCTTAACCATAGCAATTATGGGCACAGGCATAATCACGACGCTTGCCAAACACTGGTTGGAAATCACAAACCTACGCAACTTTCGAAAATTCGAAACTTTTTGCTGGTCGACTCGGGAATTGAACGCAGGACCTGAGATCTTTGCCCTATACTTAAACCACTAGACCAACGGGGCGTTATTGAAACCATATAACCATCGGGGCACTCTACCGAGGCAGGCATCAATTATGTTACTATTTGTTACACACAAACATTGTTCTTGTACTAAAGTAATTTACTTTGGTATCAGAACAATGTGTGTGACGCTGTCCTCATTCATTTATTTATAACAAGAACCAATCGGACAGAAATGTACAATCAATTAATTTGTAGTCGATGTTAGAAGGGTATTTAGTTAGAAGCCGACATCGGACGGGCGTCGGGTGCGGCCGAATTATCTTTATTTTTGTGCTAAACCGCTGGAAAACAAACGAGACCGACTCATTACAAGATTGCACTTATATGTTTTGTTATAGGGTTGTCACTCGCTAATATGACGATATTATTATCTTGGATCGTAATGCGATGGTGGCGAGAAAACCGGGAAGGATTCCATTCTCGATCGGGTCAATTTAGGAAAATAAGATCTTTTCTAAATTTACTTCTGTTTGGGAGGGTTTGTTTGTAGTTTGTACCTCGGAAAGCACGTTATTCGTAGGTCACAGCTTCTGTAGCAAGATGTCTTAAAAACAAGCCACGTAAGAGGCAAATAGAAGGTCTGAAAGCTCAATACACTAGGACTTTGAACAATTACCATACGACAAAAGAAAAGTAATAATATTTTGAAGCAATTCCTGTTTGGTTAGCTGCTAGGTCAATAATGTAAAACGATATGAACACTTAAAAAAAAAACAGCCATTCTGAAAGGTATTTTTAATTTATATATGGCTAATATTACACGATGGAGATACTGATTTAAAATGCAGGAAGAAGATACCTTCAGTAGATTCTCTCCATTGGACGAACTGTGATCGTCATCCGTTTTATATAAAATAAAGTATTTTTGTCGACAGCAGTACACAATTATGTTAGCATAAAATAAAAACTTCTTTAAGTATAATTCACAATAATCACAAAGAAAAACTTAGAATACACGCTTTTGATCTAATAATTTCCTAAAGCAATCAAAACCAACGCGTGGCAGCCCTAATAAAAGTCCTCTTACCGTTCGCTTCATTAAGCAAAAAGTATGCTGATGTTACGTTTCAACAGAAAAGCCAATTAATTACTTAAGTAATTGCTAGTACAAACCTGACCCTCCAAATAAATCCTTTGCCTGAATAATGTATGAAATTTCTCTTCGCGATTGGTCTGTTTTTTTACTTTGTTTGTTTTTGCTAATAGGATTAAGAAAAAGATAGTGATGTATGATAAATGGTCTAAAAAGACGAATGTTTTGTGTTTGTCGATTTGCTAATAAATTGCTTGTTTTGATCGTCTGACATAAAATAATGTTATTTATTTCATCTCCTAGTTATTTATCTTAAATAACATATAAAATATAAGAGACACTTCAAGTGATGTATTACTAATATTATATGTTAGGAATTGATGTTTAATAATAGGTACCATGGAGTGAAATTCTTCTTGCGAAACATACAAAATTCGAAATCTCAATTCGAAAACCATATAATTTTTTTAATATTTGACCACAGCACATAACTTTGTGGGTGGTCAACTGATTTCTGTAATTACTTATTGCTAGCTTGAAATTGCATGGGTTTATTTAATTGGAACCAGGTTCGATAAACTTTTGAGACAGGATAAAAACGTATAAATTACAAAATTATCATTAGGTACTTTTTAAAGCCCAACGATTAAACAAAATCGAATTGTGGACTTCTTTTTTTCGTTGGTGATAAAAAAAAACATGTCGTGTGGTGCCACCATAAGAAAATAGGGCTATATCTACTTATGAATATCGTAAGAGGCGACTAACGGAGTACTGCCACAAGAAGACGGGAAGCAGCGTCAGCATCGAGTACAAATATTTGTGTGCATATGAACATGTCTGTTTGTACTGGACTGGGTGTTTTTTTTATGTACATTAAGTATTTATATTTACAAAAAGAAAAGTATATAAGTTAGTTTATCGGTTATCTAGTAAATTACCCAAGCTACTTAATAGTAGCTTACTTTGGGACTAGATGACCCTGTGTGGCCCATGTCTTAAAAATATTAGTCAAATGCGATCACCAACCCGCTTACAAACGTAGCGATTGTAAGTACTGATTGAAATTTTCATGGTGTCTATCATTTGAGTTTACTGATTCGAGTTTTTATACCATATACCTTGTATAAAGTGAGTTTGCGATATTTCACCACTGCTGCTAGCGCCTTAATCACGAAAAAACTTGTATCCCACTTTTCAGGTGTTTTCAGCTGTGCCGAATCATCGGAAACTCTCAATACACAAGATACAATTTAAAATCATCAAATTACATACCTATCAGTAGTAACGATTATAGCAAAGTGATGATTATACCTGAGATACCTGTAAATGCAGTGGGCATGTATGATCATGATTAATCATAGTGGATAAATTAGAAGTTTATAATTTATTCACCCATCTTATTTATAATTTAATCACTAAGCATCCACTAATCTGTAGAGTGCGGGCTTTAAGATGTATTAGCGGATAAATTAACTATTTAAATGTAAATTATTTCAGACAAAGTGTCTGTCTTGCGTATTAAATCGTGAGAAGAACCGCTATGAGGACGTAAGCCTGCCTTAAGCCCTTTATGTTAGGGGATGCGGAGCAAGATGTATTGGAACTTTCTCATCGCTCTACATTTTTATCATCATTTCAGCTTAACCAGAGTCCACTGTTGGACATAGTGTTTCTCTGAGGATCTCCACATTGATCAGTCCTAATATACTCGAGTGGGTTGACACCACAGAACACGGAAAAAGGTTAGAAAGGCGATGCAGGCGGGGCAGTCGCGCCACAGAGGTTATGAGCAAATGTAAGTAAGTGAGCGCTGTGATTGGTTTCTTTTCGACGTCGCGCGGCCCTATTGGTCAAGCGACGTCAAATAAATTCACTTGATTGGCGTTCTTTGAACTTGTTTATGTGTAGTGGGGCGTAATCGGCGATATCGGTTCTTATACAAATGGCGTATGACAGCCTTTCTAACCTTTTTCTATGTTCTGTGGTTGATATCGATCGCAATACAATGGGGACTACCGTTTCTTTGCTTACCAGTTGGCGCCACTGTAGACTGTGGTCCGGAGGTATAGCTGTCAAAGGCGATCGGCGCCGGAATAAAGTGTAAATCTTGAATCTAATTAAGGTTTATTATTTATAAATAACTACGAGTATCTTAGCCAGGGATACTATGCTAAATTACTTGTCCGGTAGTTTAGGTATAAGTAGTATACGGGTATGCAACCCCGGCTTCCCGAGCTGCTACTGTCTCAAACCCATCCTTCCGAGGGAGTAGTGTCCATTAAACCTTGTTTCCTATCCCAAGTCTTAAATGTCCTCTCTAGTGCCCTATTTCCTTTTCCTCTTCCTTTCTCCCTCCCTCTCCACCAATCCGAGGTCTGCCGCGCCTATGGATGCATGGCTAGGGGCGAGCCTAGTCTCAAGCGTGCCGATTGCCCTGGGACCGGGCGACCCCAGATTAAGGCTAGCCTTGTCTTGGCATGCGGGGCTCTGTCAGGATCGACATGTTTTTTTTCCCCTAGCTACTCGTGGGAACGCAATGATTTCCAAAAAAAATGAAAATATATATGGTGGCGATGTTGTTCGCGACTCATCACGCCACGTTTCTGTCGGGAGCGGAAAGCGGGCAACGGAAAGCCGCTTTGCTACGATGAATGTTAGAGGAGGAATGGTAGATAAAATAGACGAAGTATGCCAGATGATGAATGAAAGGCATATAGATGTATTGTGTGTGAATGAAACAAAGAGGAAAGGACGAGACACGACCAAACATGGACCCTACGTTGCGTATTGGTCTGGGGTACCCAATACCGATCACGGAAGTAAGGGAGTCGGTGTATTCCTTTCCGAGCGAATGGCTGAATGTGTGACTGAGTTTGAGTGTGTGAGCCCTAGACTTCTCTGGATTAGGCTGAAGGTCGGAATTACTCAAATCTTTGTCTTAGGCGTCTATGCACCTACTGATGTGGGTTCGAGTGGCTCCACAAAAGCTAAAAAGGAAAATGAGGAGTTCTGGAATAGTATGCGAGATGTACTGAAAATCTGCAGGGCAAATGAAAGGATTATCATGTTAGGCGATTTTAATGGATGGGTTGGGGTGAAGCGAGATGGGTATGATAAGGTTCTTGGTGTGTTTGGTGATGAAAGATTAAATGAGAATGGAAAGAGTCTGTTAGAGATATGTTTCGAATGGGATCTTTTTGTCTCAAACACAATGTTTCAGCATAAAAAGATTCATATGTATACAAGGGAAGAAGGTTCTAGTAGAACTATGATAGATTTTGTGATAGTGGATGGAAGATTGAAGAAAAAAGTCATGGACACTCGTGCTTATCGTGGTGCCAGTATCGATACAGATCACTTCCTGGTGATATCCCGAATAAGCGGTCTCTTCAGACGCTGGCGCCATAGGAAAACCGAGCCTACTAGTGTCCTGGAAAGAGTGAAAGTAGAAAATCTGCAAGACAAGGATGTAAGAAAAGAATATGTAAGAATATTGAAGGATGAATTTGGTAATTTAGATGAGATGTCTGATATTGAAGAAGGTTGGAAGGGACTTAAAGAAGGAGTTTTGAAAGCTGCTACAGAAGTTTGTGGAGTTTCTAGACGCACGAAAGGAAATAAACAGAAGAGTGCATGGATGAGTAAAGATGTGCAAGAAATTGTTGGGAAAAAGAAAAAAGCATGGTTGGATTGGTTAGCTACTAAAGCTAACCAAAGAAATCAAGATGCGAGCGATCTGGATGTAGAGAAAGCACGAAAGGAGTATAAAAGTTTGAAGGATGAAGTCAAGAAAACTGTGGCTCGAAAGAAAGATGAGAATAAGGATGAGTTTGACAGAAGGCTACGGAAAACTTTCGTTCGAACTTGAAAGTTTTTTGGAAATCTATAAGGTCAGCTCGAGGTAAAACCGCATCATCCGAGTTGAGTAGAATTAGAAGCCAGGATGGTAACATAGTAAAAGGTGAGGAATGCATGTTGAAAAGATGGAAGGAATATTTTAAAAGTTTGTTTGAAAAAGAAGAAGCAGCGCAAGAGTTGAATATATCAGAAGTAGATGAAAGTGAGAATGACAGTGAGATAGAAATGGATGAGATTCTAAAAGCGTTGAAATGTATGAAGTCGGGTAAGGCTAAGGCAGGGTATGATAGAGTATCAGTCGAGATGCTAAAGGCTGGCGAAGGTGCAGTAGCTAATCAGCTGTACTGCCTTTTCAACTTGTGTTGGAGAAGCGGCCGAGTACCAAGTGATTGGTGCAAGGCTGTTATAGTTCCGCTGTATAAGGGAAAAGGGTCACAGCTAGACTGCAAAAATTATCGCGGTATAAGCCTGCTTAGTGTCGTTGGCAAACTGTATGTAAAGGTATTGATTGAGAGAGTGACGAAAGAAACTGATGAGAAAGTATGGGATGTTCAGGCAGGATTTCGAAAGGGAATGGGATGTACGGATCAGGTCTTTTCCTTGCGGTGCATAGCTGAAAAATCTTTGGCTAAAAACCAGAAAGACTATTGCGCATTCGTGGATTTGGAAAAGGCCTATGATAGAGTGGTGAGGAATGAATTGTGGTCAGCACTATCCATGTATGGGGTGAACAGTATTTTGATACAAGCACTGAAATCCCTATACAAGGATTCTAGTGCTTGTGTCAGGATCAACGGGGCGTACACTGAATTGTTTAGCATCGAAAAAGGTGTTAAACAAGGATGTGTAGCGTCACCATGGCTGTTTAACTTATTCATGGATAGTTGCTTGAAAAATTTGAAAGAAAGTGAACGGGGACTTAGAATGAACGATTTGATCGTCAAATGTCTGCTCTATGCTGATGATCAAGTTTTACTCGCGTCGTCAGTAGAGGAGTTGCAGGAGATGGTAAATATTGTGCATGAAGATTTGAACAAGAAAGGAATGAAAGTGAATGTAAGTAAGACAAAAGCAATGGTTTTTGAAAAGGAGGATAGCATGACAGAGTGTAACATTTTGATAGGAGATGAAAAAGTGGAGCAAGTGAAAGAGTTTGTTTATTTGGGATCAATGTTTACAGCGGATGGAAGGTGTAATAGTGATATTGAAAGGAGAGTAAATGCCGGCAACATGGTGAATGGAGCGTTGCACGCTTTTATGAGCAGTCAGAAGGTGTCCGAAAAGGCCCGCCTGGCTGTGCATGGAGGGGTGTTTGGTTCCAACACTGATGTATGGGAGTGAAAGTTGGGTGTGGCAGAGAAAACATGAAAGCAGAGTAAATGCAGTGGAAATGAGAGCGTTAAGAAGTATGATTGGAGTCAATCTGAGTGACAGGATTAAAAATAGTGTGATAAGGGATCGATGTGGTGTAAAAGAGGATGTAGTGACCCGTATTGAAAAAGGAATGCTTAAATGGTTTGGACATGTTGAGAGGATGAATGAAAGCAGATTGACTAAAAAGATATATATGGCGAGTATGAATGGAAATGTTGGAAGGGGAAGGCCTCGACGAACTTATCTTGATCAAATCGGGGAAGTTCTAAAGAAAGGTCAGGTCAAGAGTACCCTAAACCGGCGAACGTGTATGAAAAGATTAATGAATGTGGATGAAGCGAAAGTAGTCTGTAAGGATCGTAGCAAGTGGAAAGATGTGGTCTCTGCCTACCCCTCCGGGAAAAAGGCGTGAGTGTATGTATGTATCTATGTATGTACGAGTATCTTGATATTAACAAACTAACTTCTGAAATAGTTGCTCTTTGAGGCCGCCTATTTTTGCGCTTTTTCTTAAACCCGCTTTCAAAGCGTTCACATTTATCGCCAAAAAATCCAAATTTGCGATATTTTACGAAGAAGATCACTTTGCAGCAGGTAAATTAAAGAAATTATAATTTACGTAACGAAACCCGCTAAAACCAATGAAAAGTTAATGGAATTGGACCTCACGCGACACTAGCGCCTCTAGTGGCAAATTCACTAGCGATAGCCCCCATTGGGTAATATGAAACAGCTAACAAATGTTTTTAAAATTGAACTTTAAGCAAGGAAATAGTATTTTAAGTTAAAAATGTGTTGAGGAATTTCGAAATTTGTAGTTAGGGTGATGTGCCACTGTAGCTTAACATCTACATGAAGACACTTTCTTCGGTCGATGTAGAGATTCCTAAGATATACCAGACATCTGTGATTGGCAGTGACTAAATGCTTAAAGAGAAAATCTGTGCCATTACTCACTAAGAGATGTCTAAACGTCCGTAGCATTCCGTTTCTTTCACTTTAAAATACGAGAACAATGAGGAATCATTGAATAAAATGCAGGTTTTCAAAAAACAGACTTGAAAAAGGCTTTAGCTCTAACAGTAAAGTTCAAGCTGTGAATGAAACAATTTTAATAAACTTAAATGTATATGTAGCCTTAAAGCGCCACGACCATAGACATACAATTCCGCTATATTATTATAATATTTATTCCGCGAAACGAAATGATTCGCTCGTCACTTAATTTGCTAACAATGACTAATTTTACTTTTTCTCCAGCTGTTACTACAGGACAGTCTACTCAAAAAACATTTATCAGAGGCAACAATAAAAAGAAAAGTAATGTGGACAACATCACATACTTACCTACATTGCTCTGATCCCAATTTGAATAACTATTTAAAGCACACGTATTTTGGAAACCAGAAACAAGAAAGGTACCACAAACACTCAGACCCGGGAAAATGTAGAAAACACATTTTTCTACATTGACCCGTCCGGGAATCGAACCCGGGACCTCAGAGCTGGCGACACCTTGAAAACCGGTGTGTACGTCACTCCGCCACGTAGGTCTTCAAACAATATTAATAACCCTTTCTATACTCCTTGAGCAGTTCCGCTATCTCCTGTACCTTCCCCCCTCCGCCTCAGCAGCTTAAACGCGAACTATCACGTGTGGCGGATTATAATGTTGTGCATAATAACTTGTGTATGCGGACGCCATTTTGATTGTGGCGAGCGCAAAATGGCTGCCACAACAAAGGATTATCATTACTTTGAAATAGATAGATTTTTTGCAATAGGACAGGATTGATCAAGTTTTAACAAATTAAGGACTAACCTTAGTCTCCACCAGTTTATCTTAGTATTTTATTTATTAAAATTTGCCAAGGTTGACAATTACAGCTTAACATAATTTTGATTGAGTTTTGGAGATACACCGAGGCTCATTTTATCTTATATTAGTATGGATTTATTTTAAACTCCAACAAATGACATTCCGATTCGTCAGAACACAATTCGGAAACAAGAAAATAGTTAGCAGTCCTGCTGCGTCGGCTAAAATAAACAACGCCATCTTTCCCCTCGTAGGTAAATTACTGAATTGTGAATCTGATACAAAGATGCTTCTTTCCTGGATAGACCCATTTCATGTTTTATGGCATTTCATACAAATTTTAATTCAAGGAATTGTATCATTTACACCAATGTAAAAAACTTTTATCAAGGTATTTAAACTTGAAAAATATAGTCTCAGGCGGAGCTCGAACCCGCTCCATGCATACGGGGCGCAACGCTATACCATTAAGCCATCGAGATACTGCACCAAATTTTTCAAGCATTATTCTTATCGCTGTAAGCCAGCGCAGTTTCATAAAATGTTAGTAGTTTGCACTCTAAACACCCGAAAGAATCATCTTTACAGGTTTAACAGTCAGATAAGATAAAACACATATTTAAAAACTCTATAAGAATGATATTTTTCGCAATTAAATTGCAATAATAATACGAGTATCAGTATTTAAACTTTAAGAATTATGTCTCAGGCGGGACTTGAACCCGCATCTCCATGCTTTATCAAGGTGTTTTGAACTGATTGTGAAGTATTTGTAAAAATATTTCTTATGGACGTTAAAGGTACTTAACCAGAAACATTATCGAAACTCCGCTGGCTCAAATCGTAAAGCCTTGAATTAATTTCTCGATATAAACAATGAATTGGTAGCACAATTGATTAAAGCAGCCGCCCGGTGAGCGGAAGGTTTGTAGGTTCAAGTCTTATCTGACTCAGTCCATTTTTTTTCATTTATTGCATTGTAGTTCTATCATTAAGCTTTACCTTGTAAGTTCTTCGCGCCATGTGGTGCCAGTATAAAGGTGTTAGGTAAAGTGAATAACAAGCCACAACCTGTGCATATGCATAAATAATGTAGCGAAGTCAGAAATTTGATATCATCACTATTTGAAAAAAAAAACATGCAATTCGAAATAGCGCCACCTTCTCTTTCTCTTTCTATGGGTATCGTAACAGTAGGCTGATGATGATCATGATGATGTAGGTAAGATTACCACTACAAGATAATGCAAACATTAAGCATAAATATTAAAGTAAATTCAATGTTTTTTCATAGCTTTCCATTAAATCTGCGGCATGTTTGATTTACTTGTCCTTCTTCTTCTTCTGCATCTTCGATTTGATTTAACTTAATATTTGCTTTTAAATATTAGTTAATAGGAAATCGAAATTGATTCCAGTGTAACCAGAATCATTGTATCACCGATCATGGTCCCTCGTCTTAATTCAATACGGTTCACATGCAAATGTGTGTTGATCGTCGTCTGTGTGGACTGAACTGACCGCCATCAGTCGGCAATCCAAATGACCATTGTACTCACTGAGACTTAGTCAATTCTATTTTTGAATTAGCAAAAGAAAAATTATAAACCTTCCCCTTTCGGAGTTGTACGTGGTTAGTAATTATTGTGGCGGTCTTATACTGACTGATATTATAATAAGTTTATTGGTTTAAGGGGACCACTAGAGCTATGAAATGTGCTGTCCCCAATTGATTTAATTTTATTAATTTATTTGATATTTAAGCAATTAAATTGCAATAATAAGTAATATCAGTATGTAAACTTGAAAAATTATGTCCCGCATGAGACATAAATTTTCAAGTTTATATATAAATTTTATTACTTCTAAACAAAACAAATTGTCAAAAAAATAAAAATATTACATTAGAAAATTACCTCTAAGTAGTATTTATTGAATAATAGTAAAACTTTTCATTTAGTTGCTTATAAAGTCGAATTTGTCGCTAACGCCAAAAGCGGCCGCTTTTACCAATAATGTACCTACAATACGAAAGAATGCCAGAATGAAAGGCGGTTAAAAACATCAATTCAATAAATACCAGAGGTAATTTGCTAAGGTTAATACTGTTCTAGTTTTTTGAGAATTGATTTTGTTTAGAAGTAATAACATTTAATCAATGCCCCCAGGCAGCACATAGCTCTAGTAGTAGACCCCTTAAGTGTGGCCTATAGTCTGATCACAACCCCTGTACCACGCCTTGGGTTTGCTCGAGGAGGTGGGGTGTGAGAAGTAAAAATCATGACACACAAGAAATTTGTACTTACAGACAGATCAGGAGATATCGATTGAAAGTTGTACTAATATTATATCCCTGTTATTGTTCAATACGGTTATTTGGTAAGCACAAATATCCCATATTTGTAAAATTAATGTGTACTTAGTTATTAGAAAAATATAACGTTTCGAAAATTAAAACAAAATCAGTTAAAATAATAAATAATAATGATTATGCTACTAGTAATGTAAAACTAAAAGAAATCGCAATTCGTAAAAGATATAAACTCCTTTTTTTTTCTAAAATATTTGACCACTTTAAAACGACAGCCTATATAAGCATCTCGAGATAAAGCACGACCCATCCTTGGATATATCCATCTTGTAAGTAGGTATTTGTTTGATATGCAATAGTTTGTTCTGACCATGGATTTAGTGTGTCCTCGTGATAGACTAACAATGTAAAATAAATCCAATAACTAGATACGGGTACCACTACCACGATAGTAGTGCATGAGTCAAACTTGAGGACCCTAGCGCGATCACCGAGCGTAGGAATGGAAAGGGTAGTACATACATAAGATTGTCTTCTGTCTTTTGTGCTATGATACAGACTATGTGCAATGTATGCAGTGCACCGTTTAATCACCGCATCTCACCTGCAAGCATTGAGTAACCCAGCTGGCTGCAGCGGGGGAATATGTTTGCGGCGACTCAAATCATATTAGGGAGTTTGCTTTGGCGATTTTCCAGCTGTGTTAGGCACGGGCGAGGGTAAACCTCCGTGCACATGAGGCCTTATGAGTGTAAATTGTTACTGAAACGCGAATCAGAAATGTACCAGACCAGACTGACATTGGAAGATTGAAAGAACAGTTGGAAATTGGAAAAGATAGTATTGAGAAAATTATTGTACGCTCTTGTATTAAGGTTTACTTTGCAATTGTTCGTAACTCCATCAACGTAAATTACCAAACTAAAATTCATCCATTTCTGCCTATCAGCTTTAGTTTTTTTTTCATACGATATGGTTTACATTACAATTTTCACCATGATAATTTTCATTTTTTGTGAATATGCATAAAATTTTCATTCCACTTACTTCGTGTTGGAGTCACGTATACTTATTGATAAGATGTCACCAGCTCTGAAGTTCCGGGTTCGATTCAATTATTTTTGTATACTGGCTTGGGTCTGCATGTTTGTGAAACCTTAAGGTTTCTGACTTTCACAAAGCAAGTGCTTTGATTGCACATACTATGAAATCTTAACAAAGTTGTAATGTTGTCCACATTTATCTGGTTACATAGAAAAAAAGTGTTTTGATTTGATAAGAGAACATAGAACTACGAATGTTGTATGGTTGCCGGTTTGGAAGAGAATAACAGTGCTCTTGTTCCTTCAATGGGCGTCTTAAGCATCAACTACAGAAGTATTATCCATCCAATCATTGCTGTGGTAACTTGAATGATGGAGGCCTCTTCCCTGCAGTGGGATGATTATAGGCTGTTACTAAGTAACTAACAGAAGTATTAGAGGATAAGCAGCAGCGTCTATTCTGCACTATTGACCAAATTTCGATCGTCAACACTTCTGCCAATCGTGGTTAAAGCAAATCCTCTCTTTGCAGGGCCCTATCTATGTTCTTAAGACTGGTGCTGATTTATAAAACTATAATACTTAATCAAATTGCATTTATAATGTATATTATTTAGGTAGCATGTTGTCTGAGCCCTTATAAAACTGTTTACGTGTTTCGAATTTGCACAGGAAACAGATTTTGTTCCATTTAACCTAATTTTACTAGTATTACGAGTATTAAAAGTTACTGTAGAGTGTGAAGTTTTTAGGTTTATTAGCAACAAAGTATTATCTTTATTGTAACTTTTTAGAATTCCAATATAGATACTTCAAATAAACCTATAAATTATTATATTTGTCTTAAAGTAGGTACATTTGAAAAATGTTTAAAACTATCGTGTCTAATTTTTATTGTTAGTTATGTTCCTTTTCACACAATATGAGCTAACTGTGTCCGGAGTCGTCTAAGACGGGGTCCCAAGCAGCTGGTAAATTCCAAACATCTTCTGTGTTGAAATTAGGACGTTTTTTTTAATTTCTATTGCTTCACGTATCATTCTAGCGGTTCATTCATGGCGGTTTTCCTTAGCAAGAACTTGAGGTTTATCAAATCTAATAAAATGGTTGGGCTTATCAAACGTACTCGTATGACCACAGACTGCAAATTTTGTTACACGTATATTTTCATATCGACTATGTGTTCTTTTTCTTTGTTGGTGATAATATGTAAAAGTATTTATAACTAAAACTTAACTTGCCACAAAACAAAGATTGTAACACAATAAACACATTAATTTGATACAATTTTCAAACTTAAAAAATTCATTTTCAAACTTAAAAAATAATATTAATGTCAACAAGATTTAATCATATTCTAGTGACGGTTTGAGTGTTCCTTTTTAAACTGGTTAGGTTTTGGTAGTTTGTGGTTATAACTTTATTATAATAATCCCCAACTGCAATGCATGATAATTTATTAAGCTCGATCAGAGACTTTCAATAGATACACATAATTACTAGAAGAAACGATAGGCCTGTGTGTGGTATTGAAAATTAATGGTTATCTGCCAATATTCTGTATCACTTTGCATCCCTGCGTTCTGGTTCTAGCTTATGATTATTTAAACAAACCAACCAACATACTGCGTGTAATAGCAAATCGTCAGACAGTATTGATCTTTTATCATATCCCAAGCGATATCGAAAGCCCATAAAATATTTACTACCTTCCCATTACCATACAGAAGAGTCGTTACATTAGAAAGTTATATTTTACGACGCCGCATTGTCTCAGGATTCATGTTTAAACTTATACCGAGGTATTAAAATTTGGCCTTTATAGGTTTCAAATGTCAGTCAGAATGGGGGAAGGTTTATGATTGTGTATCCAGGGGCTACGAGAATTTTATTCATTTATTTGTATACCGTGCATTTGAACATCCTGGAAAACGAAGCTTACGTTATCTAACCATTATGTATAACATCTTGGCAGTGTAGTTTTTATTTTTTATGAATTACAATCCATATTCATATATTTTTAAGATTTTCCGACGCCACCCTCCCTTCCCCCTTGTCACGCATTTTTACGAAAATTCCCATACTATTTTGCCCAATGTCACAAAAAGTAAGACCCTTGATGTGTGACGTAATTTGTGGACGGCCCAATAGTCTTAGAAAATTGTAAAAAATTTTGACTCTTCTTTTTAAATTATGCTGGGACGCACACGGACGTATCATTTTGCTTCGGCTAGATCCTGGATGAATGAACCTTACACAAATACGTCTGTGTGTGTCATAGAGTGTTTCAAAATAGAATAGTTAAATCAATATTATATATTTGTCTAAGAAATTTTTTTTAATAAAAATTTATAAAAAACGCCCCGTTGGTCCAGTGGTTTAAATACCAGGCCAAGATCTCGGGGTCCCAGGTTCGAATCCCGGGTCCGGCAACGAACGTTGCTCGGGTTTGTGATCACCAACCCGCATTTGGCAAGCGTGGTGATTATGCCAGTACACCCATCATTGCTGTGGTAACTTGAATTCAATGATGTACGCCTTTTCCCTGTAGTGGGATGATTATAGGCTGTTACTTTTTTTTTATTATAAAAAAAATCTGCCAAGACGTTATACATAGTGGGCTTCGTTTTCCAGGAGGTTCAAATTGCACATCATCATCATCATCATCATATCAGTCGAAAGACGCCCACTGCTGGGTATAGGCCTCCCCCAAGGATCTCCATAACGATCGGTCCTGTACTGTCGACATCCAGCGGCCGGCAAATTGCACGGTGTACTCGTATAATAAATAGGTACATCATAAAATTGTTTAATTTTTGTACTAGAGATATTAACTTCATTCAGTCAAAATAATTGATCACATTTATGCAACATTCAAAAGTACAAATTTTGATGATAGCTCGTCTTTTGTTAAAGATTGGTTATATTTCAAAGGGTCTATAGAAAGATCTTTTCCTAATAAAATAAATGTTGCTTCAAAAGCACTTATTTCATCGTTCATTTTACATCTTATACATTGTGTAGTAATAATTTTAGATCGTTGTATTGTTTCCTATAATTTATATTAATTTGGTTTTCACGTAGGTTTCAGTTCTCAGAAGAGTCGTTATATCGAAAATAAATTTTCTATTTTTCTTGATATATTTGGGAAATTACTGATATGTCGTCTGCTTGCAACATTGCTAGCATTTATGATTGTATGCGAATTATTGACTGACGATAAGTCTCGGCTCTTCTTGGTGAATAAAAAAAATAATAAAAAATGTTATTAAAAAAGTTTATTGTAAAATGAAATTCGTAATTATGAAAATCTGTGAGTTTTCATGTGTAAACTATTATTATTTAAAAAAAATCTTTCACAAAAAAAAAACTTTTCAATTCAACAAGAACAGTAAAAAAACTGCACACCGAAGTACACACGCTGAATCGTTAAACCTTGTTCACTTAACACCCACCAACATTGTCAAGTACCATAATGATACTCATTAAAGCCAGATAGAGCAGAATTTTTCCATTTTTATCCAACTCGAACGTAGGTGTCCCGTTTGCAAATGTATGCAGATTGTTTGCGTGGGACGAAGCGACGATCAAATTAACCGACACCAAAAAAAGCAACCAAATGGCGTGTTAAAACGTACTCTAGTCCACTGTTTGCTTTTTTTGCATTCGTTTTCGAGCGCTAACCGGTCGAGGTGTTAATGGACATTTTTTAAATAAGGTTTTGGCTTAAATGCGTAGGTTGATATCGAGTTTGTGCTGTGTGAAAAGTTTATTTATTGACAATAGAATATAGTTTTCGAATTGTTAAGTGGTACTATCTTTATCTATATAATTAATACCTGTTTGGTTTAAAGGTATAACGTGGACATTCATGTCATAGCTGATTTTAAATTTAGACAAAATTTGTCATAAAAACATGGAAGATCGAAAATGGACATCTTTTTTTGCTTTCTCTAATCCTGCTGCCATGAAACAGGAGTTCTTGTAGTACGAGTATTGTATAGTGTTAATATAGTGTCTAGTTTTGTATAATACATTATACGTATTTTGTATGTATTTATTTTAAGTGTGTATAGTGGACTGATGCAGACTGATAACTAAAAAGTATAGTCTTTAAAATATAGCTTGATCAGAATAACACCTGTCAAACTGATGAGACTAGTGCTGGGACTGACTCGACTGATCGAATGGGAAAAAAAACCAGACAAGGCGAATTTAATAAAACAAAAATTAGGAAAATAAAGATTTAACTGTGAATAAGTATCGTGATTATCATCAGAATCACTGGAACAATCATGAAACTCAACTGTAAATTCGTCATCGCATATAACAACAAAATATTTATTGAAATTTGATGTTCTTGGCATTTACCAATGCTTATTTATATATTTGTAAGGTGTGTATTAAATTACTTCGATACTGGAATTACACAAATAGTCGGTTGATTTAGATTTCTCCATTTTACCACATCACTAGTAATTGAGAATAATCACGTAACCTTGTAAAAACGTCTATAAAAGATAATTTTAAAATTTGTGACTGGATTATTATGAAGTTTTTGGCTTTTAATTATTATTTTATATAATAAATTTGATGAAAATTTCCAGCAGTGTATAAAAAAATATTTTTAGCATACCAGATCCCAATAATTTATCGTGTGAAAATGTGTATCACTTGTATGACGATGGTACAAAGTTACGTCGTCTCTTTCAGTGACACCTGTCATTCTAATCAAGCTATATTTTAAGGACCATAACTGTTCGAACTACCTATTCAATTCATTTCCAATAATAAATACAATTCATTACAATAATATAATAACACAATAAATACATTCTTGTATAAGTGTGCATGATATTATTATGCGCACATTTGTGCGCCTATCTGAAAGCGCTTTTTGTTTAAACTTTAAACTACACAACATAGTAAGTGTTTGTGAACCATGTACCTACCTTTTTGTGTAAGTAATACAACATACTGCACTTAATTAAAAAAAAAACTTGACCCACTTCAAAAATGACCTTTCCGCATTTCACATTTAACGTTCGACCGGTGCCCGGCCTGCTATGGTGGGATAAACAATGTCCGTCGATGGGAACCATAAAAAAATCGTTTAATATGGGCCAGTGGTTCTTACGACGCTCGCTTATCCGCCGTTTTTATGTTTTCATGGAGATAAAGGCAATTATAGCAGTGAGTTTCCAAGTGATTAATTGGCGCGCTTTACTGCGAGAGATAGTTGTTTTTTCTGTCATATTACGGGGATGAGAAATGAGCATTTTATCGTGGTGTATATTTTTGTGTTGTTCTATTTGCTAATAGTAAATGTTTAGCAAAATACGGATTCATATGTGTGCAAGGACTTTCAGTACATACTGAAATGTTTGTGTTACAAATTAAACAGGGTATTTAGAAATGGGAATAAACTTCTGATATACCTACTGGCACAAATTAGTTTTAAACTGTTTTTTGAGCAATTAATTTGCTGGTGTGACTTGAAAATACAATCTTAAATATCTAATATCTTGATTGAATAAACATTTTGTCTGCCTTAGGTAGGATTTAAACCCACCACCATCCACTTAACTGGTGACTGCTTCTACCATTTGAGCAACCAATTAATTTAAGTCATTTTCCAAAAAATACGAAACATTTTCATAGGAAACATATCTTTGCAAAACATATTTAATGCTAATTATTTTTATCATGCATTGTTAACCAAGAGCATTATTAGTCTAAGGGCGATCTCGTTTCGCTCCCTGAGCCCATTGTTATGCTTTTTAACAACCCTTTCATGGACAATTAACATTTTACCCCATAAGAACGGCACATCAACAAGTTGGTAGTGAGTCGGTAGCTGATAAATATATGGGACGTCCCTGTTTTCAACTGAAGATTAAATTAGCTTTTTTAATTCTTTGTTTTCACGTATAACTTTTTTTCACAGAGTTGATTAATTTTCCTATAGGAACTGTTCCTCCATATAGGAAAATTCCAAATTTAGTTCATATTAAGATATCTGTATCCTCAACCCTTTTTCCATTCAGTGTAGACCCGAAGGTAATCATCATGATCTCATCTCCCAATCCTACGATGATCCTGGTGCGCTAACTCAAAAATACTTTCCGTTAATTACTTTTAGATTGCATTAATATCAGTAAGTTTTTCCTATAATTAGTTTATTAACAGACAATTCAAAAAAATGTATTCCAGGAATTTTATTTTGAATTTACACCAGAAATTTAATTTATTAATAAACAGTTTCACAAAAAAGTATTTTTTTTGGTTAATAAACATTTTCAAAAGTGTATTCAGAAAGCAATGACTGTCCCGAAAGGACTGTCCCAAAACCTACCATGTTCTCAACACTAATTGTGCCCGAAAATTATGATGACATAACATGTACCTGCCGCCATTTTATCTTTTTACCCTATAACGAGCTTCCTGTCCTGCCCGGTTAATTTTGTACTTTTGTTTTTGTCTCATGTTTAAAATTTATCTTCCTACCCTGTTTAATTTTATGAATGCGTACCTGTATTTTTATATCGCAGTAGAATAAATGAAAAGGGCAAGAATACTTAAGGAATGAAAACTAGCTACATTTATTTTACTTTGTTATTCTTTTCTAAGGGTTGAAAAAGTTAGGACCTTACTTTGTAAGGTCACCGTTTCTTCATCTAAACCTATTTTGGTTACATTAACTATTGGAATGAAAATAAAAGGTGTGGCATGTAGATACCTCATCTCTCATTACCTTCTCATCCCATTGTAATTTTTACATTTTCTATAATTTTATGTATTTTCTAAATTCTTTTAAATTTCTATTTAGAAACTTTTTGGTTCACTCTCATTTTTATATTCTTATTTTGAAATTCATGGGCGAGCACGTCAATCAGTAGTCAGTTGACATTCGGCTTTCAGCAAACTTCTATTCTTAGCTTGAAAGATTATTATTCTCGGCATCGAAGAAAATCTATCCTTGACTATTATTATTCCCGAATTGGGAAACTCAATAAAAGTGAGCTCGCAAATCAATTCGACACTTCTGGACCCTGGTATGGTCACGTAGACCGCCGGGACTTCTCAATATAGTGCTAACTGCTGCTGGATCCTGGCGGTCACGTAGACCGCCGGGCCACCTCCAGTCATGTGCAAATGAACCCCGGCTTGGTCAGGGAGACTGCCGGGCCACCTCTTCTCCACTACGCAGATCCTGGCGTGGTCGACCGCCAGGCCATCTCCACATTGATCGTTTTCTTTTGGGACTCTTAAATTAAGTTACGTATTTTTTTTTTGCTTTATTTTTTTCTTTAAATATATTATACTGTATATAATCATATCTTTTGTTTTATTTCTTTTTAGGGAATAATTATAGGGAGGTAGGTTCCCATTAACTTCCCACTTTCTAAATTTTCTTTTATAGCGTAGCAGAACCTAGGTTTCTGAGGGTATTCCTCTTCAAGGGTACCCCAGAAAATTCTGTTACGTTATAAAGGTTGGTTTTCAATTTGTTGCTCTTATACACATTGGGGGAGGCCTATGTCCAGCAGTGGGTGACGTTTGACTGAGATTATAATGGTAATTAATTCTTTATTCTATTCTATATTAATTCTTTATTTTATTCTATTGACATAATATTATATAAATATTTCTCATTTTGAAATTGACATCTGGAAATTTGATCGTTGCACGAATTGATTGTAATTCAATTAGTTGACATTTTATTATTGTGTATTGTATGACTAAATTTGCAGGCGCTTTGGATCACTCTGTAAGCCTGCAAATTTGTTTGCTTAAATAAATAATTTGCCCGCGACTTCGTCCGCGTCAATTTCTGTTATTATGAGCGCGATTATTTTTGCAACATTTTTCTCTGATGCTTCGTTCCTATAAATCGCAGCGTGATGTTATATAGCCTAAAGCCTTCCTCGATAAATGGACTATTCAACACAAAAAGATTTTTTCAAATCGGACCAGTACTTCCTGAGATTAGCGCGTTCAAACAAACAAACAAACAAACTCTTCAGCTTTATAATATTAGTATAGATTATAAGGTATCATTGATTGATTATGTCAGATCTAAGCTCTAGTGTATATGTTGGAGTAGGTGTCATTTAAGTTAGTAAAAAATGCTACCACAACCAGGAGACCAATTCTACTAACGTAAAATAACAAAACGTAAACGCAACAATTGACGAAACGCAACTAAATGTCAACTTTTCGTATTCTATTAGCACTATCGGTAGCGTGTCAGCTCACCTTATCGATCGATCGAAACTAAGTTGAACGATTTCTTAAATTCATATTCCACTAGTGATTTGACGTCGCTGTCAGTCGAAGCGCGCGCAGCCGAAGACCAACGTTTCAACTGTCAAAATTACCGGTCGAGCATACGCTAGTAAAAGGCTACTTTTGTGAGATCGATAGCTAGCGGTTCAGCTTACGTTTAGATTTCGTTTAGTAAAAATGGTTGGTAGAATACAGTCTTGTGTGACAACCGAAGTTGACATTTAGTTGCGTTTCGTTAATTGTTACGTTTAAGTTTTGATAATTTACTTTAGCGGAATTGATCACCTGAACCAAAAAAAAAAGCTAATAATATGTTCCGAAAAGAGCACATTTTACTCCTTTTAAGAAGGTTCCAAACAAATAGTTGATCAATTTAAACGGCCAGCATATACCGCCTTATAATTGTTGGTTTTAAAAGTATGTTCATTATTTGCTTCTGTTAGTCCACGGCTGGACATAAGCCTCTAAAGATAGGACTCTCTGAAGAGGTTCGTATTTTCCCACTATCGCAAACGGGTTGGCTATAGACTAATGAAAAAGAGAAAACGCTGCGCTTCCCATTCTTATTCGACACCCACATAGCACAAGAAGGAGTGGTGCCATTTTATTATATAACATTTAATAATTCACTTGAATACCTACATTTATATATAAAAAGTAATGCATGAAATAGTTAAATGACTTAGTTTAACATTGGCGTGGAGCCACTCGATCGAGGGCTAAGCGATGTCGCTTCGGATATAATTGGAATTACCGACCGAGTTTCCTAATTAATTTCACTAATAAACGCTTGTTAGTTTAGTTTGAAAACTTCAAGAGATTGCCCAAGTTTTCAAGGTGTCGCCTGCTCCGAGTTTCCGGGTTCGATTCCCGGACGGGTTAATGTAGAAAAAATGTGTTTTTCTACATTTTCTCGGGTCTGGGTGTTTGTGGTACCTTCGTTGTTTCTGGCTTCCAAAATACGAATGCTTTAATAAATAGTTAATTAAATTGGGATCAGAACAATGTATGTGATGTTGTTGTCCACATTTTTAATAATAATAAAAAAAAGGAGGATTACTTTACAGCTCCTCCAGTTACAAATTAAGCCCCGTTACCTACACTTAGTTCAATATGTTTGAAATCCTGTAAGCTAGCTTGTTTTTCATAGAAATTTATGCTTTTGAAAACTTTATTAAGATTAAACGGCTAGTTAGTGTAATTTAAAACTAGTGTGATTTGGCCGTAAAGTACCGGTACAAGAGAACAGCACCACTCCTTCTCGTCTTATGGGTGTGGTAAAAAGCGACCAGCAGTGGACGGACAATGACTGTTGATTTGATTTGAAGAAGCGACTAAAGGATTACTGCCAGAAAAAGCCCGCAGTGTCAACTAGGGTTGTTAGTTAGGGAGCTCCGTAACCGAATCCGATATACAAGTTTCGGTTAGTTTCGGATAGGGGCGGAGTCTAAATGAGACACGTTATGACAGGTTTTTCTGCCCAGACGAGCCGACACACTAGCCGCACGCGTCACTTGCTTGTTAGTTGTTTATTACCTATTTCAAGTGCTAATTCATAGCTTATTAAGGCTCGATACTTCAGGATTTATGCATCGATATAGATCGATCGCCTATTACGGAGCGCATGCGCGCGGCAGTACAGGCCTGATGAGCCGCCGCGCTCACGTATTTTGTAGTTATTTCAACATAGTAATTAATTATACAGGGTGAAATTTTAACCACTTTCCAAATTTTAATATAGCAATCTACGAGGCAAAAATCAAATGACGTATTTTTTCTTTTGGTATAGCCCAGTACAAAAATGTCAAGATAAAGCACTTAGAAACAGTCTGCTAAAAATCTAAATTTTTTGATACGGCATCCTACATCCTACATCCAGTAACACTTTTTTTACGCGATGTGCATCTCATTCATTCATTACAATACTATTCATAAGTTTTAGATTTTCCCTTTATACCCTAACAGGTCTAGGACCGTAAAAATTGAAAACTATATCGCGAAAAATATTTTCGGATGACAACTTGATTTACATTTTTTACTTCATAAATAGGCTCTAAATACGGTACTGACCACATATATAAATTTTGGAAAGTGGTTAAAATATCATCCTGTATAATTTAATGAATTCAAACTCCAAGCATATATTGTATTTAAAGAGTCTGTAGTTTAGGTGTCAAATTGAAAAAACATTGAGGCCTATCATGCGGAGCAGTGGAAGTCTTCTGCATTTGGACTGATTATGGTGTAATTTGAAAATACAATTCCTTAAATATTTTGTAAATTGGTAAACAAATTTTGCAAGTTGGAAAGGTAACCCAACCAACCCTAGGCGTTGAATACTTTTTGAAACCTCATCAGTTATGGCACTATCTTCGGTAAGGGCACGGTACCACACGTTCGCTCTAAATGTAAATACAACAGCGCCTTTGAGATGGCATTGTTTGAGGCAAAATAGATACGAAGGGAGTGTTTTGGAGAGTGCAATGAGAGTGATAATTTGGCTTTCTCATGAATTCCTGTAAAACTGCTGATGTTATTTCTGTCTACAGGACCAAGTTCATTATTAAAGTTTTCTTTATATAGTTCTATGAGATAAAATCTAAGTTCGTTAATTATTTTTATTTTCGGCAAGAAACTAAGTCATTAAGAATCTACAAAATTAAATGTTGTGCAAAAACTGTTATAATATTATGTGCAATTGAAAATTGTCAACATCAAACCTTATAAAATAAATTAAGTATAAAATCGATTGCTCTAGGTCAGATTTGAATCCACAACCGAGTGACAAAGAGTTTTTTGCAATGGAGCTATCAGGGCAATATCTTGACACCTTAATAAACAGTAGTTTTATAAAAAAAATTTTTTTAAGTGATGATTCGAAATGTTTATTTCAAAACATCTTTGTTCTATCAAAAATACGAATACGAAATATAGCGAAATGTAAAAACAGGTTGCCAAGGCATGCAAATTTATTTCAAACACTATCATTAAAATCTTATATTACTCTTGGAAGGACATGAAAAGTAAATCACATCAGAGGCATGTACCCCACAGGCAGCAATTAGGAAAACTTTCACACTTTGTCGTTTGATAAGAACATGACACTTGGCAAAAAGATGACCCTTTCGATAGGTCAACTAGAAAAATAAGATAATATAATCGCATTTCATTCCTTAACATATTAAAGTAAAAAAAAGTGACGATTTATTATTATTATTATATGATTATATATACCTATATTATTCCACTGGAGGACGAGGGCTTCCATCATTGAATTCTAACTTAAGGTACCATAGCAATGATGGATACTGGCATATCAACACGCTTGCCAAAGCGGGTTGGTAAAATCAGTAAAATCAGTTTTATTTCTGCAGATAGGCCCCTGGAGGCGATTTTACACGTCCCAATAATTAAACCTACCACTGCTTCGGGACAAATGTGGGCTAGTGCCGAGAAGAAGCAGCGCAAGAAACTCGGTCACTATTGTCAGCCTCTTTTAAAATAAATATGTTAACATAAGATAAATGCCAGTGCGAGCTGGGACAACTTAAAGCCACACGTTCCTATCATTTATATAATCATTAATAGTATAATAGCCCTTTTTATTAAAATAACTTTGACATATGATTTAAGTTTATGTACAGGGAGTTCAGCAATTGATAGTGGTAATTTATTCTTCTTCTTCTTATCGTGTCGATGGCGAACTATATATTTTTATGCGACCAATACTCCGCCACTCGGACAGCATTTTCGGTGGCGCGAATGGTGGTGGTGGTAGTAAAGTAAAAGTAAAGTAACAGCCTATAATCATCCCACCAGGGCAAAGGCCTCCATAATTGAATTCAAGTTACCACTGCAATGATGGGAACTGGCATAATCACCACGCTTGCCAAATGCGGGTTGGTGATCACAAACCCGAGCAACGTTCGAAAATTCGAAACTATTTGTTGCCCGACCCGGGGTCGAACCCGGGACCCCGAGATCTTGGCCCGGTATTTAAACCACTAGACCAACGGGGCGTGGAACGTGGTGGTGGTAATTTATTGAAAATGCGAATACAATTTCCCATGAACGAATTACCCAGTTTTCCCAGTCTGAATCCTATGACGGCAAGTTTATCTTTATTTCGGGTATTGAAATTGTGTAATCACAAACCCAAGAAATTTTCGTAAATTCTAACGTTTTTATGCTGCCCTACTTGGGGTACGAACCTGAGACCCCTAGACCTTGACCCGGTACTAAAACCACTAGACTATAAAACAAATAAAAAATTGATAATAATAATATTATTGGCATTACATTTTGACCTATAAGACGTTATCTAGCCCACTATCAGATATGATGTCTCGTTTGATGTTAATTAAATTTAACATCAAGGATATTATGTGTCAAAGTCTATATAATACCTAACCCTTAATCGAATTAGAGATCTATTAGGAGAGTATAATACTTGTATATGTACCTATATAGCACAGGTTAATACTACTGTATTAATTTACAAGACGCAATTAATGAAAGCAATGACCCGTATGGTGCAGTAGTTCAGTGGACCGCCTGCTTCGCATGGGTTGGGTTTTCGGACAGGTCGACTTAGGAGACGATCATTTATATGTTGGCTTGGGTCTGTTAGGAAGAAAAGGTTATGCTTAGGAAAGGAACACATCACAACACAGCCAATCATATGCGCGCATGTTCTTTATTTTTTACTGAATGAGCGTAAATGTCAATCATAAAGGTGGTTAATTCGTAATATTTGATTCCTTGAATAAAAAGTAAAGGTACGGTCTTTAATCATCCCGCTGCAGGGCAAATGCCTTCATCATTGAGTTCAAGTTACCACAGCAAAAATGGGTACAAACATAATCACCACGCTTGCCAAATGCGGGTTGGTGATCACAAGCCTGTCTAAGCTGTTCCGTCTTCTTCTGTCAGTGCACTTTTTTTCACTTTTTACGACACCCATAGGAAGACAAGCGGTGGTGCTACTCTTTTTACGTGACGGCTCCACACGACACAGCATGTGACGTTGTCTTTTATCGTCACTAAACTTAACAATTAAGTTTATCATCTAGCCATAAATCATTGTTTGGAAGTTTCCTAAATGTACAATAATTTACCGTCATTGAGGTTCAAAATGTACTTTTCCTACTAAGATTTTTTTAAGTAAGTACCATTCTCATTTTTCGACAGTAACCAAACATAGAATATTAAATACAGCCAAGTTACCGCAGAAGCGCACATTAAATTGTAAATCTCGTAATACTCTACTGTTCTCGCATTGCTTAAGTATACATGTCAAGTTGGTACCGACTCGAGCGAGTTGGTTGTAGTTCGCAACTCCAATATTTGAGTTGTTCCGAGTTAGGGAACTTGGTACAATGTAGGTAAGTGAATTGCGGGGCCGAGTGTCCACCTTTGGTATATGCCTTTTGTGCTACGTTCTATTCAATAGTGTTATATTAGACACATTTTGAGGTTGATTTTGCTTTGTATTTGAACTGAGTGTTAACTCTGACTAAATACCTCTTCTAAAGCAGATGGGTTGTTGAAAGATACCCGCTTGGCCACTTAGGAAGCAAGTTTTTTTTAAATATTCATAACTATAATAATTTGTGAGAATAACGAAGATGACTGTAAGATGTTTTGCCTGCCTTAGATTACTGTCGAAATATTGTTTTTAAGGATGAAAAAAGTTCTAGGTTCGTTACATTTTTAACTGACTTCCAAAAAAGGAGGAGGTTCTCACTTCTCAATTCGACTGTATTTTTTTTTTAATGTTTGTTACCTCAGTACTTTCGTCCGGTTGAACGGATTTTAAAAATTATTTTTTTGTTTGAAAGCTGGTGCTTCCCGTGTGATCCTATTTTAACGAAGTTATGATCTGATGGTGAAATCCTAGGAAATCGTGGGAAAACCTAAAATTTTATAAGCACGTATTACATAATAATATGCATGCATATCTTTCTTAAGGTTCTTCAGTATTTGCGTCTGGTACTCATCATTTTATGTTGATGAGCTGATGATGGAAGGTACAACTCCTTAACGGTTAAGAGTAGGAGGATTATTCTTTAAATATCATAGGCGCGTATAGTGAGATAGTTGTCTTCCTTTAGGTTATTCACGTGAGCTGATGATGGAAGGTCAAACTCCTAAGCAGTTAGGAGTTGGATGATGATTCTTAAGATTCTATAGGGAGGGAGTTTCTCAAACAATTCATACATTTTTTCGAGCCATGGGTCGCGGGTTCGGTCCCCGCACAGTTTTCTATGTATTATAAGTATGTATTTACAAAAAAAAAAAAGTATATAAGTAAGTTTATCGGTTGTCTAGTACCCCATACGACAGGGTACTTAATACTACCTTAATTTGGGACTAGATGGCTCTGTGTGGCCCAGTGAGGCATGTCTTAAAATATGTATTTATATGTATTTATTTATTTTCATCTAGAAGTCGTTATCACTATTTTCTGTAGGTACTCTTACCGGCCAACAGAGGATTAATAATTGTGTAATTTATTTAACACTATAAAGAGAAAAATTAATTATTTTTAAATAAAAAATTTAACTGATTTCAAAAAAAAACTCACTAAAAAGTAAAAAATAACACAAGAAAAATGTTATATTTTAAAACCCATTTACCTACTTACAATATTATTTTAACTACTAACAACTAAACAGATTGAAGTCGGTGCCGAGCCCAAACATTACAAAAATAATTCTACATATGAAACAAATCAAATATGGAATTTAAAAAAAAATGCTTTGTCGGCGAGCGGCAATCAATTCAGTAGTGATTATACTCCTATTCTATTTCGCTCGGCAACGACTTCGATCTCTTTAGTTGTTTGTAGTTAAAATAATATTCTAAGTAGGTAAATAGGTTTTAAAATAAAACATTGTTCTTGTGTTATTTTGTAATTTTAAGTGAGTTTTTTTTAAAGTCAGTTCAATTTTGATCAAGCATTTAATTGCTTAGATAAAAAATGTGCCCTATGTATGTACGAGTAACATAGGTACATAAAAATATTCGTACATTATTTTGCAAGGTTCTGATATGTTGACAGCGAACCAGACAATAATATGTGGGTAGAGCCCCCCTAGTTAGAAAACGATCTGGCAAAGGTAGCGGGAAGTAGCTGGATGCGAATGGCGCAGGACAGATATTTGTAGAGATACTTAGGGATTCCTATATCCAGTTGTGCTCGTCGTTTGACTGTCATGATGATTTTGACGATGAGGAAATACATACAGAAGTAGATAAGAATATTTTTTCTTAAATTTTTAGGAAAGTACTATGGCAATTATAATCATACACTGGCCTACTCGTGATTTATCATTATCTAACGATAATTTTTTTTAACATCAAACCCTAAAACACACAATTACTTAACGTATTTTTATATTATGATGACACTATCAGTTCCAACAACCAGCTCGTAATTCTATCAACTTAAATCTTTGCATTCGAAATCAGAAAATCCAGACATCACCCGGAGGTCAATAAAATCGTTCAGGAATCAATACCGCTCCGGTGCCTTCCAGAACCAGTAATGAGTCCCCGTGGGAACGGGGACACTTTTAAATTTCCAGTCACGAGTGACTCGAACTCTTCCCTGCATCAGATATTCGTAAAAATATTCGCGATAACGGAATGACATGAAGAATTCCATTTAACTAGACAACTATGGGGCAAGAATGAAAAAAGATATCAAATAAAGAGATATTAAAAATTTATGTAGCTTAAAACAAAAACGTAAATAAATATCAGGTCATGAAACGCAAGCCTCTTACCGTAAAAAGTTCTATAATCTCATTGTTTAGGAAACACACACAATAACAATATGACTAAAATGACTAAGTCAGTACTTGTAGTAAATAAATTCTCAATTTGATATTTACTTACCAATTTTAATAGAAACTATCAATATCAAACAAACATTTCTTTGAATAAAAAATCCGAGTGCCTGAGTCGGGAGACCACAATCCTCCGGTTACAAGGCGACTGATTTAACCATTGAGCCCAGACATCGCGAATTTATTCAAGCCTTAATGATGTAAGCCAGCGGAGTAACATCAATAGTTTCGGTTAGTACCTACCTCTAACATCAGAAAGAAATATTATGCGCCACGCTTGGCAATAGTTTGGCACCAAAAAAAAGCTGCTGCCCGTTTGGAACACATTAAGTCACCTCTTAGTAGTAAGCTTCAAGCTTCTTCTTTATGGTGCCAACCTGGTGCCAAGCGTTTCACACAATAATTCTTTCGGATTCTAATCGTATGGGTGTAGAGATAGACCTGTAGGATTAGAATGGATAGTTCAATTCCATTTTAGGCGACTCCATAGAACATCTATATCCACTAAGAATATTTAAAATTGAGTAAAAGTTGTTGATAAATATAAGAATACAAACAAAATGTGGGTAACAGAAGCAAATTCAACTAGAAAATAATATCCCGTTACAAAATGCCTGAAGAGCAGTAACGGTGGAAGAGAAAGGCGTAATATCCTTTGAAATATGCTTTCTTTGCCCAGGAATCTATCTCCGCTAGGTTTTGAATTACAATTTCATGATACTGACATCAATTTGCGGGACAGTATTGGATCAGCTATCTTTGCCTTAAATCCGATTATACATAAAGAGCTTTTGCTAGCTTATCTAGTAGGTAAGTAAGTAAGTAACAGCCTATAATCATCCCACTGCAGGGAAAAGGCCTCCATCTTTGAATTCAAGTTACCACTGCATTGATGGGAACTGGCATAATCACCACGCTTGCCAAATGCGGATTGGTGATCACAAACCCGAGCAACGTTCGAAAATTCGAATCTTTTTGTTGCTCGACCCGGGGATCGAACCTGGGACCCCGAGATCTTGGCCCGGTATTTAAACTACTAGACCAACGGGGTGTTTAGCTTATCTAACTAAAATGTATTACTGAAAAATTTTAACCAAATTAGAAAAGTAGTTTTTAGTGAAAGAGTTATACACATAATTTTTTCTTTTTTAATATTAGTAACAACATACGAGTACATATCACAAAGAGTGATGATGATTTCATTAAAAATGTTACATTTATAAAAGTCCAAGAAAAAGCTACTATTTCGATCTAGAAATTTGAATCAAATTACGAAGTGAACATGGAAACAAAAGTTACCAATCCTCTCCTTCAATGTTTGTTTCTTAATACTTTTAAAATGTTAATTATAATAGTTGTTTGTTTTTATTTTAAAATAATCATGACAATCGGGTAAAAACATGATACAAAACATGTACGTTTCCTGTTTGAAATTATTGTAGCATCAAAATATGCGAGACAAATGCATTTTCCCACTTCCAGTGAAAAAGCGGGAAGGGGAAACTGTCTTTCGCAGCGTGTTCAATAACGCATCATACTTTAATACGAGGACGTCAACATTGTAAAAAGCTGGTTAACCTAGCAGTTAATTTCCGGACTTGAATACTGAATCTGAACATTGACTGTTACTACACGTAAGGGCTGGCATATTCTTGCTGGCATTTTCATATTACTTGTTTATCTGTTCTGTGGGCATAATATTAATAAGGATTACTTCGGAAGTGAAACACTAAAGGAAGTAAGCAGACTTGTGTAATTTTAAATTTAATAAAAGAAGACTACTATTCCATTAATTATTACTTTTAGGAAATATACTTTTAGCTTTAAACAATGCTAATACTATAAAGCTGAAGAGTTTGTTCGTTTGTTTGAACGTGCTAATCTCAGGAAGTACTGGTTCAAATTGAAAAAAACATATTTGTGTTAGATAGTCCATTTATCGATGAAGGCTTGAGGCTATATAACATTACGCTGCGACCAATAGGAGCGAAGCATCAGTGAAAAATGTTGCAAAAATAATCGCAATCTTATTAACAGAAATTGCGGATGAAGTCGCGGGCAACAGCTAGTTATTATTAATAGGAATGATACTTTTAGCTTTAAATTGTCCTAGCTCACACTGGCACATATCTTTGTAAACATATTTTTTTAAAATTGGCTAAAAATAGTGTTAGAGAATCTTGCGCTGCTTCTTCTCGGCACTAGCCTATCCTTTCTCCGAAGCAGTGGTATGTTTAAATATTGGAACGTGTAAAAGCGCCTCTTGGGGCCTATTCGCAGAATTAAAAAGTATTATACTCATTTACTGTATTGACAGCGGAGATATGTCCATTCGAATCACAGAACATGGAAAAAGATTAGAAAAGCTGTCATGCGCCCCACTACACATGAACGAGTTCAAAGAACGCCAATCAAGCGAATTCTTTTGACGTATCGCGACCAAAAGGGTCGTGCGACGTCAAAAGTAACCAATCACAGTGCTCACTTTCAAGCATATGCTCATAACCTCTGTGGCGCGCCTGCCCCGCCCATATCGCCTTTCAAACCTTTATCCATTTTCTGTGGTTCGAATATTAATAAAGTCAACAGAATGGTGTTATAAATATATAATTAGGTTATGATCATTCATTTTAAACGAATAGTCATTACTTTGAAAGCAGCACCCAATTCAATATCAGAAATAGCACAATTCATACGTCCGAGCGAACTTATTAACCGGAATTAATCTGAAGTGCGCAATGCTAATTCAATGTGCCGACATCTTTATGGGTCGTGACACGGAGTGGGAGGTGTGAGTAGTATAAATCTGTCACCAGTCACACGCCCGGTCGCAAATTGCGAGCCAGTGTGTGTCCAAAGAATTAGCTAAGTCACACATCATAGCGGTTACATGGGGCTGTATGGGATACATACTGATGTTAAGGCTCGCACAACTTTTGGACGAACATGTCGCAATAATATGAGCAGTGAATAGTAGTGTATTTATTTCATAAAGATATTCTCTAGCTAGGGTAATGTAAAATCAAATTTATCACAAGGAGATACGACGAGTTTGAACTTTCGGGACAGGCCGAGTTTTTTCATAGACCATTTAATATCGATATGAAGCAAATTTCATAGAGCTAGCAGAGCTCCGAAAAGTATTAACACCCTTTCACACCCTTTCTCTACCTATCGTATGTTCCATAGTAAAAATAGGTACTTAATAGTTTCAATAATCATTAAACAAATTTTATTTCCTATTAATGGAATATCTGACTGAGAGTAAATAATTGTTTTTATATTAATTTTAAGTTATTGTACTACAAAAATCTCTTTACAAATTAATGAGATACCTACTTCATTACAGAAAGTTTAAATTCTAGTAAGCACATTTTAGACAGTCAAGGCAGTTAGAAAATGAGATCGCTTCTTTTAAAAAATAAAAAGACGTGTGGCACTCGAAGACTGCCGCGGTAAAGCTATTGCATAGCATTTTTTATCAACTTATGCAATTATAGAACTAAAAAGTATCACCGCTGTGCCGGTCGGAGTGGGGGGTGTTAGATTATTTTCGTTACAGAATTTCTGGATTCGGTCTCCACGCTCAAGGCCCGCGATAGAAGCTATATAATAGCTTAAAAAACTTTCAGAATTTGGCATGCGTGGTGATTATGCCAGTAGGTACCCGTCATTGCTGTAGCAACTTGGATTTAATGATGGAGGCTTTTTCCCTACAGTGGGATAATTATAGGCTGTTATTTTTACTTCAGCAGTTGAATCAGGACCTCGTCCTAGTTGTTTATTGTAACACAAGTAATTCCATTGCTTTGAACAACAAACAATTTTTCATTTACGATGATGTTTTGAGAACTCCCTCTATATTCGACGATAAAGGCATCATTTGATTAGGATCATGACTCGTCACTGATACGCCAACTATATTAGAGAATATGTATTATCTATGCGCCAACTGCCAGTAGAGGAGCTCGGAGAGCACGCCCTTCGCCAGAGCTGCCCGGCGGCGTAAGTCTTACGAACGGCGCGTTTGAGCGGCGTGTCTATGAAACGCAAATTACTACCTACTGTAATAAAATTGTAAGCGCGCGCGTGTGGCCGGCGCTGGTCAAACGCTTGACTCTGAAATCAGCCTAAAATGCCAACAATCGCGGCGTACATAAATGAAGAAGAAAATAGGTCTGTACCACAGAACATGGAAGTCTGTACCTATTCAAAAATTGTAAATATATCGATAATAAAATGTACCTATGCAAATGTAAATAGTTTTATTTTATTTTACTTTACCTTCGTATGCACATATAATATAATTAGGGACGCATCACCACACAACACCTAAGCACGGCAATAGGAACCTAGATATTTAGGAAGTAAGTAAAATATCATTACTAAACGTTTTGTCCAGAACGTTAGATAGTTACGTCTTACGTCAATCGTCGTTATTCGAACTAGCATTAACAAAAGTGTGTACCTAGTGCACACCACCGTCCGCGTCCGGCACCCAGGCCATTTTTTACAGCTGCTTAGGTATAACATTTTACCTTGGATGAGTGGTTTATTCGTCCAAGCATTTTACTCATATTACACCCTATTGACACAGAAACAACACATTGCACTCTATTGTCGCAGAAGTCATACCTACTTCTTTAGATGTGAAAAGAAGTACTTACCTACCTATCTAACTAAGCAGGTAAGTAAGTTTTATTTCTACTAAAATCTATTATATTTGCCATGATTCCTATATTAGTCAAAACTGTCAAATTAATATTTTCACAACGTCATCAATTGATATATTTATATGTTTCTAATATAGAAGTAGTCTACAAAATTTACTGATAAATCAACCACCTATACCATTATACCCACCATATAACCACCAAGGACAAAAAGACCTGAATGTTGGACTTGAAACATTTTAAACAGTGTAACATCGTTATAATACGGATAAGATAGAATATACGGAATATGCTTACAGATACGAAATAAGCTCATTTCATAAAAAAAAAATGATTATTTTTTTCCTGTAATTATATATTTTAAATTCGTTTTGTGCGTTATACACGCTGTGCCCGTGTGTATCTATTTGATTTAAGTGATAATTTCTATTGCACTTATTGGTTTGATCTTGTCATTATGAACACTGTAGTAAATCAAATGTAGTTCTATGAATCAGTACAACTATTATATACCTACACAACTTAAGTTCAAATTAATTTATTGCAAAGGGCTTATGAAACTTATTCTTGAGTTATTTGTAGTGCCTAGTGACGTAATTACAAATAAATAAGGCTTTTTGATAGACTTACTAAATAGTCTAAAATTCACCTTTATGCAAAAATGAATCAGTTGTTTACTTTTTCTACCTCTTTCTATTTCTTCAATTTTACATTTGACATATTGGCTGAAAACTCGAGTTTGTCTCTCTATTAGTGGTAATACAATCGACAATTAATTTTTAAGAAATTAATTTAACAAATTAAATATTTTTGTGTAGTAAACAGTACAGTACTAAGAGAAAAGCACCAACCCTTGCTTTTCCTATCATAGGTGTCATAAAAGAGTTTTGCCAGTAAAATATGGGCTGCAGCGTCTTTGTCTACTATTTGGCCATCCGCAATCTCCAACCCGTCTGCCTACAAATCGACAATCTTTTTATTTATGTATTTAATGCCATCCATATCGCTATATATTCTGTTTAGTGCACACACCACCAATAATTTACGACAACTGCACAACACGACATAAGTATCGGAAACTTGGCGATAAAACGGGGGAAGTTAGAACATTCGTCATACCCAGTGCTCGAAGACAGGATATAGTGGGTTAGGCGGTCCCGAGAGCGCATAGCTCGTTTGTATGCTAAGCGGAGCGGTCATTATATCTAGTGACCTAGAATGTGCCTGAACCAATCCAGTGTATATGAAAAAGACTGATTTTGGTCCCGCCCATCGAGAGTATGTATTGTAGTTACATAATATAACCTTGATAATTAGTTACAAACGTTTAATAAGGACAATTTTTTATGATTTGATTGCAAATATAATGGTTTTCAGATTTTCTCCTATGCTTGTAGAAGACTGTCACTTGCAAAATTTCATAATTCTAATATTCTAATATATCATAATTCAGAAATGATGAGATCCGCAGGAGAACTAAAACAACCGACATCGCTCGAAGGATTGCATCGTTGAAGTGGCAGTGGGCGGGACACATAGCGCGGAGAACCGATGGCCGTTGGGGCGGAAAGGTTCTCGAATGGCGACCGCGTACCGGACGACGTTCCGTGGGCAGGCCCCCTACAAGGTGGACCGACGATCTGATCAAGGTCGCGGGAAGCCGCTGGATGCGGACAGCACAGGACCGATCGTTGTGGAGATCCTTGGGGGAGGCCTATGCCCAGCAGTGGGCGTCGTTCGGCTGATATGATGAGGTCAACTGACAGTGACGTTACTACGGTGGGGCTTTCTCTTACCTTTACCCTAACCTTAAAATTGAGAGGAAGCCTACGATGGATCGAGCTTACCCTGAAGCGCGCTGGAACTCCTGCACAACGACAGAACACAGCGAGTGCTGTTTGGCGTCGGACTCCAGCAGGATGGTAGTCGCAAGCCCGGCGGCCCCTTACAGAATCTACAACTGCGGCTGAGAGATCCAGCCATCATTATAAGCCGGTATAGTCGTTGCCCGGGGCGGATCACTAGAAGGTGGAATTGTCTAAATAAAACACCCCAAAACAATACTTTGTAGAAAATATTTTTTGTTATATTTACTTCCAATCGTAAACACCGGTCTAGGTATCCACGCCACACTGCCAATACAGTGCTGACAGAATGGGAAAGCAAAAAAAATTTTCAGATTCAGATTCAGATTTTTATTTGCGAAAAAACATGGTATTTATGGATGTTACATTCACAGTACGCACATGTTTCGCTATCAAAATAGCATGCAAAGTTTAACATTATATTATATATATAACATTTAATCATTAAATAATGTCAACAGAAAATTAAAACAATTAAAATAAACAATTATATAATGTCAAAAGAAAATCAAATTAAATAGCAAAACAAATACAAAAATAATTAAAATTTACAATCAATATAATTCTTAATGTCATAGATTCCTAGGTCAATAAGCCACTTATATAATTTTGATTTGAACAAATGAATATTTAGGTTTTTAATGTCATCTGGGATTTTATTGTAAATCTTTAAACACATCCCTAGACAGCTCTTATTGTATTTAACACAAGCCTATTGGGGTATCTTTTCGATCTTGTATTCGTGTTACCTGCTTTTATAAACAAATCTATATGTTTTTTCACAAAACAGCTTGTTTCAAAAATATATAGTGCCGGCAGTGGGAGTAAGATATATCACTTTTTTGCTCTCTAAAATCACAGATTCATAATAAATAGATAATATAAAATTAAGCTGCTTTAGAGCGTGTATTAGGCCATTTATATGCTAAATGCGAAGGCTATTACGCGCATGCACTAGCTTGACCCACTATGGACCTTGCCGCTTAATACTGCTTATGCTTTTTGCTAGAGAATATTCTAGACCGGGTTTCGCTTGGTTTTCATTAACCGACTTCAAAAAGTAAGTTCTCAATTCGACGTGTATAATATTTGTGTGAGACCGATCAACCTAGATAAATTCGATGATTTATATTTGATAAGGTTTTCAAAAGAAAAATATTTGAATTAAAAAAAAAAACTCAAATGATAGAAAAGTAAGAAATACATCCTTGTTTTGAAATTTTTAAAGCTGTCCTTAAGCAAATAAATTTTGAGTGTAAAATTAAAATAAAGTTCCTTGAATAAAATGTTTTTAGTACTTACTTAAACTAAAACATTGACGAAACAGCGCTGGCTCACAACGTGTAAAAGCCTTGAATTTTGTCGATACGATGTCTTGGTAGTTTAATTGCTAAGAGCAACCTCCCGGTAAACACAAGGTTGTGGGTTCATGTCCTAACAAAGACAAACGAAAAAATTTTATTCAAGGCATTGTATTTTCAGGATAACATAATTTACGCCCCGTTGGTCTAGTGGCTTATATACCGGACCAAGATCTCGGGGTGTTGGGTTCGATCCCCGGGTCAAGCAACAAAAAGTTTCGAATTTTCGAACATTGCTCGAGTTTGTGATCACCAACCCGCATTTGGCAAGCGTGGTGATTATGCCAGTACCCATCATTGCTGTGGTAACTAGATTTCAATGATGGAGGCCTTTTCCCTGCCGTGGGATGATTATAGGCTGATTATCTACATAAATTACTTTTTTTATAATTTATTAAGTACAATATTTTATCCAAAAAAAATTTATGGATAAAAAATGAAGCAAAATTGAAAAGCAATTTGGAGTTGATGCCTAAAAAGGATTTAAAACATTTCACACTCCTTATTCAAGCTGAATGTTAAAATGTAAGTCAGACTCGAGCCGCTTAGTGATCTGGTCAACTTTCCGGCTTCATTTAAGTTCTATACTTAAATTGTACTTAATGGCGAAAAGTTGGGGACTTCAAAAAGATTTAACAATGCCTATTTTGAGGGGTCGCGCCCTTCGTTTTATCAGCAAAAAGGCTTTGTGACAGAACGTTGCGAGATAAAAGCGTTTTGTAAACCTAAATTCGAGCAGTCACAGATCAATTGGAGATGGTTCGAGAACTTTTAATCAAAGACTATTGGTATTTAGTTTCTATTATGAAAAAGTATTTTTATCTGGCGCCTTTTGGATTTTCTTTAACGAATTGAAAAACTCTCACCTCATTTAATTATCATGAATTTCAGTATCATTAACACTAGGAGGATATTGCAATAGTGGCCACGCCTTGCAGGCTAGCGATGTCTGATGCCATAAATAACACAAAACAAAAATGTATCAAACCAAGAAAATTAACAAAGTTACACAATATAAATGTTTAAAGGTCTTTGCAGAACTCGAGCCTCTACAAAAGCAGGATCTTGCCATAATAACTAGTACGCTTAGCAGGCCAGTTGGCGATCGCAGTCTGGCCAATGGTGGCGAACAGACGCTACTACCCATCTTCTCCTGGCAGTACGCCTATAGTCGCCTTTTATGACACACATGGTTACTATAGTCATCATCATTCATTTCGTATGGCGTACATCCTGCGTGGATCACACATCAATGTCCAAGTCTTTCAGCAGCAGCAGGAGTGCATTTGTAGACTTCCGACATTCCACCAGGAAAACTGCGAAGTGGGCATTCGTTTACCACATGGGAAAGAGTTCGATCAAGTGCTCCGCAGTCGCACTGGTTACTATATTAATCTGTGCCCACAGGAAGAGAAGGTCCAATTTTTTTAATATGCCAGCATCATACGAAGCAAAATGGTGTTGTTTAAGGACTATATTCTTTTCATACATTGAAAAAAAAAAATTTTAAAATTGCAAACAAAAGAGGTAGGTTATTTCAAAATAAGTATGATGTTGATATATTATGTTGATATAAATTGCATGTCCTATTTCAGAAACATACCTCATTCTTATGCTAATTATATTATAATTTTATTAAAAGAAAATGGGTAATTAAATCGCAAAATTAATCTAACGCAAACTAAACTCCGGTTCAAATTTATATGTTAGATTTAATTAGCAGCCTTCAATAGACGGATGGAACTTGGAACATCGCCTTTAATTATAAAGTTAATTAGGTCGGTTTGATGAAAAATTTTAATCCTCACTCAAGTTCATTTCAAGGGAATCTCGGCTTTTCTTGTTCGCGCCTTAGAAGACTAATTTAATCTTGGTGCGTGTTAGCGGGAGATTTGATTCAAAGCATTACTTTTGTTACATAGATGTTTTAATACAGAGGATAAATGAAGATGTTTATTTGGAATTACAATCACTGTACACGGTACAAACTATTACTATACACATTCAATTTTGATGGAATTTAATACAACAATTTATAGATTAGATCCTGAAAAAGGACATAGCGTCATTTGCGCGTGCAAAACCGCGAAAGAGCAGTTTGTCAATACCGCGTATCTGCTTTTGAACGGTTTCACGGGAGGTGAAAAAACCTGGAAATTTTAGTCGTTTGACTACATTTTACGTACCAAACTAAGTAGTAACTTATTTGTGACTTACTTTATAAGAAAGTCAAAGGCCTTGAATTCAAGTTACCACAGCAATGATGGGTACAGGCATGATCACCACGCTTGTAGTGATCACCAACCTGCATTTTGCAGATGAGGGTTGATGATCACAAACCCAAGCAATCGAAACTCTAGTAACCCGACCCGGGGATCGATTGCAGGACCCCGAGATCGGGTTTAGTACTAAGACCATTCAACTAATAGGATATTAAAATGTTTTTAAGGGAATGAATCACTCACTTTTAAGACCAGGCATGTATGGCTGATAAGTTTATGCTGCGTCCCATCACGTATGCCGAATTTGTTGTGTAGTTTGAATAGTTATGGTGGAAGTTGTTTGATGAGGGTCCATGCAGGTTATCAGCACTTGATTAGCTGCAAAGTGGGGTCATGTCGCAACTTGCCAATGGACCCATAAACTGTGATTTAATTAGTCGCAGTTACATGACTCAATAACTTTATGCGTACCGGTTGTTTAAGCCGTTTACACTGTCGAGTTAATGTAAGCTACATTAAAGTAAAAGTTTTTGATTTTATTCAAGTGCCTATTTGACTAAAACTTTTTCAGCAAAATATACAGAAAAATAAAAATGAACTAAATTATTAATTTTGAATCGTTCCACAATGCTGTCGTTGAAAGTTTGAGAATATTTATAATTTATTATTATGATTATAATCACACATATTAACAAGATTGCTAAGATCTTCTAGTAGAGTAGGTACTAAATGTGACCCTGTAACTACTTACTTAATTATTTTTTTCATACTTGAACCTACAATCTTTCGATCACAAGGCGACTGTTCTGAAGTCCCACTTAAGACAATCGGTAAACTCTTATGCAAGTAATTCTATAATTAATAAAAATTTACACCAGCAAGTGATTTGCTTCAAAAACAGTTTAATATGGCCATGTTACTTTCATGTTTATTTCTGAAGAAATAAAGTTGTAAACCAGTTTAAACTAAAAATATCAACACTTAAACATTATTCAGTAGCTAAGCCACTGGACTTTTCCCTATCGGGACGGCCATTATTTAAGGAATTCTATGTTTCTATGGTTTATCTGTACAAATTGGGAGTGGACAGGGCAAATTTATGGCGACAACTTCCACCTTTGGCAAAAACTATACGAGATTTAGTGCCGGCTTGCGGGTATTTGGATTATTCGAGGATTAATAGGGCGATGCGTTTGCTAAGGTGTGTTTGTGGGTTGTTGGAGTCGATGGTGTTTAGATAATTGAGTTTTATGTTAGTTAAAAGCAATTTTTCAAAAATATCATTTACATCAAAAGGTATCAGTAACGTTTCAGAAAAAAAGATGCCAGTGCTTAAAATAGCTGGCAGTGATTTCTTGTTTGGCTTTAAATCAAAATTTCAAAAGAGTTTTGTAATACAATGTTTGTAATTTTTTAACCGCATTTTCTCCTTCAGTGAAATTAGTTTAACTTCGTTTGACCTGATAAAAGTTATGCGTGATCACTGATCAAACAAAAATATATGCTCCGAATTGAGGATCTCCGGTCTTGGCTAATTAATAACTTACAAATATTTTTAGAAACAAAGAAATAATTATTTGACACAACAACAAACACAAGCACGAACATAAAAAAAGGAAATAAGTGCCAAAAAGTTTCCCGATATACGACGATATTTCATGAAAATATCGTCGTGACAGCTAAAGGCTTATCACGACGATATTTTTATGAATATTTGCTGAAGTTGAAATTCTTATGATAGAAGCATACTAAATGTACATAATTACAAAAACAAAAAATTACGCACTCAGAATGAATTACCAATAAAAACAAAACAACAGTCCCATAAAACAGGAAAATGTAAACATAAATTATAGGTAGTTCCAAAGCTGTAATACCACCACTGTTTACGTTATTCACAACACTGAAATAACACGAAAGCAGTTGACATGTAGTTCTGTAATAACTTCTCGGATCTAATAAAACAATAAACCTAATCTCGCCGCAAAACATCCACGAATGGCTCAAGTTAAATTGGGTTAAAATGAAATAGGAGCAAACGGCCTGCGAATTTAGGTTACAAACATGGCCGTTAAACCTTTTGTCAAGCTTTTGTCATATCTGAAACTGGTCGTCTGAGCTGAACTAGCAGCACGACATTCCTAATTCTATGTACCTAGATAATAAATTGACAAAATATAATAATATTAATTTAATGGTGTATTTAATTCTCGATGAAATATTGAATCTATTATTATTTTTTTAACTCTCTTTTTGTTTGATTTATTTATTAGTATATTTTTGCACGCCTGTGAGCAGGCTAAACACACAAACTATTAATATATCAACTGCCAAGATCTTAATGCTGTGTTTTTGCAAATAAACTTTTTGATTTGATTTGATTTGATTTGCACATAAAACATTGAGTGTGATTGTCAACAGTTTACTAATTAGGTAAAGTTCTGCCTATAATCAGACCAGGCAAAGGCCTCCATGTCTCCATCATTAAATTCAAGTTGCCATAGCAATGATGGCATAATCACTACGATTAAAAAACGTAAAGGCCTATAATGATCCTACTGCAGGGCAAAGGCCTCCATCATTGAATTCAATTTATCACGGCAATGATGGGTACAGGCATGACCACTTCCCAAATGCGGGTTAGTGTTCACAAAGATGGACAATGTTCGAAAATTCGTAACTCTTGTGACCCGACCCGGGGATCGAACCTAGGACAGCGAAATCTGGGTCCGGATCTTAAACCACTTGACCAATGGGGTGTTACTAAAACACAGATTTGCAAGAACACAAGAGTATAGCAAGTAGAAGTGTAATTTAATATTTTGAGTTGCATCCACAACGCAGTTACTGTTTGTGGATCAACGTTTCGTTCTTAAGGGGACTACTGGAGCCAAGTGCTGCGCCCAATAGATTTAATTTTATTATTTCGAAAGAAAATCTATTCTGAAAAAAATATCTAAAATGATGATGCAAATTACCTCTAGTATTTATTGAATCACAGTAACCTTTTCATTTAGTTGTTTTATAAAGTCAAATTTGTCGCTAACGCCAAAAGCGGTCGCTTTTAGCAATAATGTGAAATACGAAAGAATGCCAGAATGAAAAGCAGTTAACAGTGATTCAATAAATACCAAAGGTAATTTGCTAAAATGATACTGTACCTACTAGTCTTTTGAAAATTGATTTGGTTTAGAAGTCACAAAATTATTTGATTGGAGGCAGCACTTAAAAATTATTTCCAAAATAAACAAAATTTTATATCAAATGGACAGAAAATCTCAAACAGATTACGCAGACAATGTCACCCGAACAAAGCTAGGTCATTAGTATCTGCCCTAAAACAGAAGGGACGTTAGCCCATTTTTTGCGGCGCCACTTTAACACTAAGTGATAAGTGGTCGCGGCGATCAATCAAAACGTTATGTTGTATGAGATCGCGTGCGCGCCCTGCGTGACCGCCCGAACATACGACAATGTATGAGTGCGTGGGTTCATTGTTAAATGATATCGTTAGAAATTATGTCGTGTTGTGCCGCGGCAAAAATAAAATAACATGAGTCGTGTAAATCGAAGGATTGGTGGTATAGCGACAAGATAGTCTATATAGAGCAGCTTTTATGGTATTTCCTGTGCTTCATTGTCTTTATATGGTGTGCAGTTAAGCCATTAAGGATTTAATTAGAGAAGTACTACGAAGAGACGATGGACAAAGTATCTTCTCTTTCCAGCTGCACTGATCAAACAGCGAATGCCAATCCGCCAAGAAAGCATTATTATACGTAACTTACTTCTTTTGGAAAAGCCTAGTCTAGTAGTGAAGTGGAAGGCAAGAGAGCGCGAGGTCGTTCGCCAACTAGATGGTCTGACCAAGTGGAAGAAGCAACCTCCTCAAGCAAGTTTCATCAGGCGGTGAGAGCAACGATGGACCGAGACCGGTAGAGAAATTTAACAAAAACCGGTGATCGCGATCCTCAGTAATGATGGATCGATTAGAGAGAGAGTCTAGTAGTAATATGATGTGAGCTGAGGATAGAGATGATGATGACTATTGATATTTGACCAAACAAAATTAGTGCATTGTAAAACTGACCTTGTTGCGATTTATAGCGCACTTTTTGTTTGACATAAGAAGCGTACGTTAGCGTAAAAAAAACAATTGTAATTTATAATGCAACAAGTTACAGTCTTTCATTTTAAAAGAGATGTTCCATAACATGTTGTTTAGTATTGCTATTCTAATAAGTTTCTTTTTGTTTAAGCAATTCAACGAAGCCATTTAAAAGAAAATGGATAATAACAAAGTGTTGTAGGTATATATTGCCCTAACTTTTGGCAACGTGTACAGGTTCTGGGTCTAGCCTCCATACAATTTGGGACATCTCCTTTTGTCCAACGACTATATCCATTTGCGAACCATTTTTCATCAATGGAAACATGCACTCGTATTTGTTATCTACAATGAGCCAAGTAAATAAATTAACAGGTTTAAAGAACTCGTTATGGTTGAAATGATGATATCAAAGTAAAGGTTTTAAATATAATGATACTCGTATACTTTATAGCGGTTAGTAGCAACTTAGTTAACCTTTGATTAAAGACCCAATAGGCGTGTTGCTTTATTTGAGAACTAATTCTGAAAGTTACGGGCTACCTTTATAAGTTATGTTTTGAGGTCTTTTTGTGTAGAGACAGTTGTTGAGAGTCCCCTGGCTGTATTGATATGATACAATGGACTCAGTTGACTTGTTCATAAGATGAGTTTCCCTCATAAAACAACATCTAGGCCGCAAGTCCTAAGATCTAGGCACTATCCAAATATATTTGTCGGAAACGCGGTGGATCCCCAGCAATTTCAATTGCACGGTAAAACCATGGACGCCTAGAAGGTTTTGTATCGAACCCCTAAGTTTCGTTAAGTGAAATTGTCATTGGATTAAATTTTAAAGAAAATTTTGTAACTGTTTAATTACACCAGCAGTGAATTAAAAAAATATTGTTTTAAAACTGTCCCAAAACAGGTAAAGTTGTTTCATATCAACCTAGCGTCAAATATTTATAGAAGTATTTCTCACGTATCATAGAGAACCAAAAAAATTGATTAAACTCTACTGATTAGCAGCATAAAGCATTTATTCGTCGACACTTGCAATATCTTGCTAGCTCCAGTGGTTTAGAGTCGCCTGCCAAGCAAGCGAAAGGTTTTTTTTTATATATGTTGGGCTTGCTCTTGACTACATACTTAACTATACGGTTGAGAAGAAGCCTAAGGTAGAGCGAGCTTACCCACAGGTACTGGTTCTCCCACACACCAGCGGAACACAGAAAAGAACTGTTTGACGCTGGACTCCGGGAGGAGGATGGTAGCATCCAGGCAGCCTTTTACGAAGCCTACCACCGCAGAGGGATCTGTTAGCCGTCATCATTGGTTAGACAACCAAAGATGCCATTGTCCAGGGTGGACCACTAGGAGGTAGATCCCACCACACCAGTTTGTGGATTCAAGACCCACCAAAAACCATCATTTTTTTATTTAAAGATTTGTTCTTTTAATCAGACAAAACACTTCGAAATGATCTTCATGACGTTAGTAACTCTTTTGATTAACTACAATTGATAATCGAACATCGAAGGGGTCCAGAAACCTACCACTTGTTTGAGGGACCGCAAATAAATATCCCATGCGACTAATTAGTTCCCGTTGGAATCGACGGCTTGCGGCCAGAATAATTTATCGCTCCGATATTGCAAGCTTATTTATATGGGCCGTAGTGTGATGATCTGAATTTTCAATATTTAATTTGAATTTTAGGTCATCCAATGGCTTGATAATGAAAATTAGAAAGATTTTGGTATGTAGTTACTTCAATATCATTTGTGAAACAAAATTGTATGTTCTCAAGATGATGCATTTTTTTGATTGTTTGTTTTATTTTAATACTAGCCGTTCCCCGCGACTTCGTACGCGTCAATTTCTGTTTTTATATTTGCAACATTTTTCACTGATGCTACGCTCCTATTGGTCGCAGCGTGATGTTATATAGCCTAACCCTTCTTCGATAAATGGACTATCCAACACAAAAAGAATTTTAAACAAACTCTTCAGCTTTATAATATTAAATATAGATTGTATAGGTTGACGAAGTCTTTCTTGAAGAAATAATTAGTAATGTAACAGGTGGGGGTGACGAAGTTTTGTAGACCACGGTGTTGGAAGGTACGGGAAGAATTTAAAGATTATTGAGTTTAGTCAAATTATGACTATATTCGTATGTACAAAGATTAATACAAGCCTTAGAGTATAACCGCTCTGATGACCGACCAAAGACAATAGTAAATCGTGCTGAGGTCAGTGCGATATATTCATATTCATATTCATATTCATTTATTCACTCATAACATAATTAGAACGGCAACAAACATTTAGGTACAAAAGATGGTAAAAGTAATTACATTATGACCTCGACGAGGTATTCGTGAATTATAATCAAATAAGATAATAAGAGTAGTGTATACTATTAAGGGGTACCGAATGGAATACACATCAAACATTGTTTTACGTACTTATATAAATTAGAAAAATATATATAAGTAAATTAAAGCGGAGTAGGTCATTGCATAAAATTAAACATGTACTGTTTCATGTAAAGTCTGATAAATTTCAAAATTACTCTCTGAAGCCCCCGCAAACAAGTTCATGGTTAAAAGCTAGCCTGATTCAAAAATTTGAATTTATTTTTCTAAAAACATTTTAACCACAACCACATTGCAATAGTAGGGGTTAAAGTATGAAATTGCCGATTATTTTCTCACTTTTTATTTTGTTTATAGCTCTTAAGTATAGTCATATTATTGAGTAATTCTTTTTGTATTGTATCAAAAACTAAATAAAGTAACTTTTGACTAAAAAAAAATGCAATACTAGTGCCTAATACTTCAAAGGAAGTCGTTGAAAAGACCCCTTACAATGTGTCAGCTGACCTTCTTGCTTCAATTAAGTATATTTGTATTATATACTTTGATTTTCAGAAATTTAAATACTACAATGCGTAGCTTTATAACCATCTAACTTTCACCTTTAATTGCATCGAAAACGGTTCAGGCGTTTTTAAAAAACAAAATATATGTTAGTATGGAAAAATGACTTTTCTCAATTTCGTCCATACAAAACGGCAATTTCATACGTTAACCCCTTATACTATCGCTGTATTTGTCATACCAAACAACCATTATTCTAGCTAGGTATATAGTTACTCAGATTTTCAAAGTGAACCATCGATACTTTTTACATTTATAGTTTAACAACACTACAGCCAACTACAGCTATTACAACTAAAATCTGCTAGCGTTACAGAAATCTTGAATAATCCGCGAGATGGCGCTCAATATTTCACTTCGCAGTTTTTGCCCATTTGGATTCCAGGCACTGTGCCTGTTACCCAGTAAGTTGGTGAAAAACTCTTGCTATTACCGTAAATATCAATTTGTATGAAGCTTGGAGAACTGGAGGGCGGGCGGGATCGGACTCGCTACAAATTGGAGTGGCTCCTCACAGGGATTTCGGACTCAGTCACATAGTTGGATTGGAACTTTAAATTGGATCGCCTATGAAGTTTGGACGGTAATAGGAAAAATTACTGCCGATGAATCGCTTGGTCGGATGGTTTCGTCTGCTGCTTTTTGTTTGGATTTGTTTAGTAAAGATAGAAATTAAGATAGTTTTTGATTTGACGACCATTTGGATCAGCGGTTGTAAACGATGCTTCTGAGCCATGGGTCGCGGGTTCGATCCCCGCACAGTACAAATATTTGTGTGCATGAACATGTCTGTTTGTACTGGTCTAGGGGTTTTCTATGTATTATAAGTATGTATTTACAAAAAAAAGTATATAAGTAAGTTTATCGGTTGTCTAGTATCCCATACGACAGGGTACTTAATAGTAGCTTAATTTGGGACTAGATGGCTCTGTGTGGCCCAGTGAGACATGTCGTTAATATTTATATTTATATATTGAATCTATAGTTCAGGCGAATCTTTTTTGTGTAGAATAACCTATTTATTACAGTGTTGATTGGTTTCTTCGTTTTTAGTGATTTTAGGTAAAAAAAAAATAACGTCCTATAATCATTCCACTGCAGGGAAAAGGCCTCCATCATTAAATTCAAGTTACCACTGCAATGATGGAAACTGGCATAATCACCACGCTAGCCAAATGCGGGTTGGTGATCACAAACCCGAGCAACGTTCGAAAATTCGAAACTATTTGTTGCCCGACCCGGGGATCGAACCTGGGAGCCCGAGATCTTGGCCCGGTATTTAAACCACTAGACCAATGGGGCGTTTAGGTTAATATAGCTCAAAACATACTTAAAAATGATGATTTAAATTCATTAAAAATGTAAAATCGCTAACGAAGGTCCCTAAGTCACAAAAAGACTTACATTCTTAATCGATCCGAGTCATATGACATTCGATTTATATCGTGTCTCAATTAACCGCATGATGAGTTTTCAATTAAAGCTGATTATTTGGGAAATAATTTTCTACACAATCGATAATTCTAATGACGGTTTTGGTTGATCAAAACATAAAATCTGAACCTTACCCTTTCTTTGTAGTATCCCAACAAAGGTTATCCAGAAGAGATTGCTCTAGGTGATAAGACAGGAAAAATTAATTCACAATTATGTAATTGATAAACGGATTTATAAAATTTGGTATGGAGATCTATTAAAGTGAAAAATGTTTATTGACAGGATAAAATACAGAAAGGTTTTACCGGTCCCTAAACTAGGCGTGCCTGTCCTGTGGGGAACAGTGTACGATTTACATGTGATTTTCGTAGCTCTTGTTAAAAACAGAAACATTTTTGCATGTTAAAAAGAAAATTACAAATCACAAATTCTTTACAATGGGCAAAGCTGGCGTGTGTGTGTATGTGTGTGTGCGCGCGCGCTTTATTTGATTGTTAGTGAGCTAAGTTTAGACTATTTTACAACTTTATTTGATATTTTAGCAACTTAATTGCACTTATAATATCAGTATATAAACTTGAAAAATTTCCCGCCTGAGACAAAAAAATTTTTCAAGTTTATATACTGATATTTTACAACTTTTATGATTCCTTCTGCTTCATCATAACAACATCCCAAGAGCAGCATGAACAGGTTGGTTCCTAAAGTCTAACACAGCAGACAGTTTGTTGCAGATGTGGGGCATCAGAAATTAGAAATAAAAAAAGATCGGTTAAGGATACGAATAGCATAAATTCTACTTCTTAACTCAGAAAAATATGTGGTTTCCGTGTCATTGTGTGTGTCCAATACATTATTTTCCCCATTGAAGTTGCGGATAACATTAAAAAATACAAGAGTCACTACTTCAAATTATATTCGTCAGACTTTCCTTAAAGATTATCCACCTGACACCGGGCTATCCATAATTTTATCAACAGGTTATTAAAACCGAAAGAAAGGGGAGTAAATAGCTATTTTCTTGTCGGTCGCTCTGTTCGGGCCTAATTAAACTTCGGAGATTGAGTGCTCATTTTGAGCTAACCAACTCATCGCGGGATTAATAAGCTGAATTTGATGCAAGTTATTCGTATCTCATTTTTTAATCGCTAACGACTTTGTCGATAGTTAGGCATATTTGAGATATGAATGATTTGATGCTCCGTTAGTCTAGAGGTTAAAGTACTGGGCCAAGACATCGGGGCCCTAGGTTCGATCTCCGGGTCGGGCAAACAAGAGCTAAAATTAATATACCCAGGTGTTACTTTACGGAAATCCATAACTAATTATGAATTTAGAAAATTATTTAGCTAATGATTTCCGCTTGGTAACACCGGCCTAGGTACCTTCACCACACTACCCGCACTAACACTGATTTGAGCAAGCACCTGCACCACACTACCCGCACTAACACTACTTGAGCAAGCACTATTTCACTCCGTCGGAGCGCAGCGAAGGCGACAACATCTCCTGAGGCTGCCACGTGAAGTGGCGAAACGCGTCGAGGTTTTTATTGTATCGGTGTTGGGTACTAATAATTGCATTAACTGTAATGCATGCAGTTATGAGGGAGGGCGGGCGATTTTGATGTAGACAGTTCATTATAGACCCTGTTCGGGCACAACAATACAATTTGTAGTAGACGGACAGAGAGGATGACGCCATAATTACATAATATTTCAATACAAAAGAACAAATAAACACCTATTATTACTACATACATAATTTACTTACTTTCTAAAATTTACTGTATATTCAATTTATAGATATCGACTAATTTGGTGATAGTTATTAATTTATTTTATATAAAATAACAGCTAATTACATATTTTATTAGATTTTATTATTAAACATTTATATAAATTTGAATTTGAGAAATAAAATAAATTGTAATATTGTTGTTGTCATTGTATTAATTAATTTGGTTATATATTTTTTAATTTTATTAGATTTTCGTCATTTAGGTATTCATTTATTGTATAGTAGCAATTTTTTAAAAGAATAGTTTTCCTGCATGAAATAGTACTTGCTCAATCAGTGTTAGTGCGGGTAGTGTGGTGAACGTCGTTAAGGAACCTAAGCCTGTGTTAACAAGCGGAAATCATTAGCAAAATAATGTTCTTAATACATAATTCAAACAAGAGCTTCAAATTTTCGAACAAATCTCGGTCGTGCCCATCGTTGCTATGTTAACATGAATTCAATGATAAGCCTTTTGGACAACAAGCACAGCTGATTAACGAACATTTCCCGGGTTTGTGACCAACCCGCGTTTTGCTTGCGTGGTGATTATATTTGTACCCATCATTGCTGCGGTCACTTGAATTTCATGATGAAGGCCTTTGCCCTGTAGTGGGATGATTATAAGCTGTTACCTTCACTTACTTTTCTACTTTGATCCGTCCAGGAATCGAACCCGGGACCATGAGGTCATCAAGGCTGAAATACTAATTGTAACAAAAAAGCCAAATTTAAGTGCACAGTAAAATATTTTACAGTATTCGCGAATTGATTCAGTCACGAAAAACAATTGGCTTAAAAGCATTGATTTTCTTTGTCCGTTTACGATAACAGTTAATTTAATTGGATATTATTCCATTTCCAATAATGCTATTTGATGAGACTGTATTGGAGTAAATATAGTCATCTGGTGGAAACAGGTATGTTGTTATGAACTTTATGCGTTAAAAAGATAACTGAACTACTAGAGTTAATTGATACGGGGATACGGGGTAGTTAGTTTTGATGAGTTTACGATATTTTGGCACTGTTGCAAGCGCCGTAATATCAGTTCTCCCGTGATCATGGCGCTTGCAACAGTGGCGAAATATCGGAAACTCATAAAAACTAAAGTACATGGTATAAACCCGTATAAAAACTCTAGTGATAGTGACCATGAAAGTTTAAATCAGTATACAACTGAACTACTTTACAAAATAGATTATAAGTATCTTTTCAAGCTTATTAGTAAACATAAGATTTTATTTCAAAAAATAATCTAATCAAAAAGTTAAATATCTTTATTATATACTTTATTTGATATTTTAGCAACTTAATTGCACTTATAATATCAGTATATAAACTTGAGAGGAGATGCGGGTTCGAGTCCCGCCTGAGACAAAATTTTTCAAGTTAATATACTGATCTTTATTATAGCTTACATGATGTAGTTACATGGGGTGGGGATCTCTTTTTAAGTTGCAATACCTGTATGAAGAGAATCCCGCTCCTTCATTCATACATATTTTAATAGTTTAAGTACTCGTATACAAAATGTACTTAAGGATTACATATTATTATATTTATGATTTAAAATAATATTGTGTGTGTGTGTGTGTGTGTGTGTGTGTGTGTGTGTGTGTGTGTGTGTGTGTACGTGCGATATATTAGATTTTATTCAGTTACTAGGCTATAAATATGGAGTACCTCTTAACGCCCCGTTGCGTTGATCTAGTATTCAAGCACCAGGCCAAGACCTCCGGTCCTGGGTTTGATTCCTGGACGGATCAAAATAGAAAAGTAAGTGAAGGTAACAGCTTAATATAATCATCCCACTACAGGGCAAAGGCCTTCATCATTATTTCGTTTAGAATTTTCGAACATAGCTCAGGTTTGTAACTACCAACCCACATTTTCGTAGACATGGTTATTTTGTCTGTACCTACCTATCATTACTGTGGTAAAGTGAATTTATTGATGGATTTACCTTTTAAACAAACCTCTGGTCGTCCCTTCAATTTGCGCTGAATGAGGTAAGGACAAAACTCACTCGTATTGTAAGAATATATAATAGAGAAAGATCAAGAATAAGCTTTATACAACGAATTAAGGAAAAGTTAAATGTATGTATCGTATCAGAAGGTCAAGGGAATGGTGGAGGACCGAAAAGAAAAAAAAAACTCCACCAACAAGAGGAAAGCTCTTAATTTATGATGATGATGATATAAATTTGATATTATCATCATCATAAATTAAGAGCTTTCCTGTTTTGAAATATAAGACAGTTATAGATTCAAATAATAATTATTATTTTCTTAGTTTAAGGTATTAGAGTTTACCTGTAATTTAGGCTGGGCTTTAGCATATATTATATTATGAAATAAACTTCTTTAATGAATAAAAAATAGCTAAAACTAACTCTGTTATTGCAAATATAACAATCACAATTGCTAACATGTACTTTCTTTTCTTTAAGTAAAGAATAAATAAGTTTTATATTACAAAAGTCTTACCGATTTACTGATTATGTGATCTTTCGTAGCAAAAAACTCACCTGGAACATAAGATCGCCCATTAAAGAGATTCAACGTTTCTTTATGGGGCATTTCTTTCCGACCATTTGCAATATTAATATAGGTACATTGTTTCAGGGAGCTCTCAACCGATTTTCTGAATCTTTAGGTGTGGTATTAATATAACAATCACGATTTTGACAACATCCTAGTATCAACAGCGTTTGCTATGACTATTACTAAACCTTTTTATAATTTTACAAAAAAATTGACTGCCTTAGGTAGGACTTGAACCCTCAACCTGGAAGGTTATATTTTCAACCTTTGTCATTGAGAAATCCAGGTACACATTTTAAAATAGTCATGCAAAGCGAAACCCTAAAATTAATCTTTATTATGCCATTGCTGGGTACAATTATCCCATAAACTGCTCCACCAGTATCTTTAAGTAAAGAATAAATAAGTTTTATATTACAAAAGTCTTACCAATTTACTGATTATGTGATCTTTCGTAGCAAAAAACTCACCTGGAACTGTCTATCGCCCGTGATTCCTAATCCCTTGCTCGTCTCACCAAATCACCGCACGCAAATTCTCCAAAATACAGTCTGACGATTATTGGATTGTAACAGTGACACATTTTTTTATCCTGCTAAAGTATTGAAATCTGAAAATGTAAAATCATTAAATGATATCTTAAGACTGACGGAGCGAAATTTGAGATCGATTTACAAATACGGCTTCTGATATAGCGTGCCCCGCTTAGCGCGGGTTAAATTGATATTTATTATAATGGCAATTTTTTACTGCAACCTGAATGGGGTCTCAGAATGAGCTGTGTTAAGCGGCTTACGGTCCGGGGTTCAGATCTCCGCGGGTATTTGCGGTTAAATATTTCATAGCGTTTTAGGTGGCGTGCTCTATGGTGGATTTTGCAGATTATTTTTTCTGACATTCATAGCATTCATAGTATGAGTAAACCGTTCAAAGTACATTAAAGTAGGATTAAGTCGTTGTGAGATAAAAAATATTCATATTTATAAACTAAATGTAATGCTACTGTAATGATGTCTTTTCTAACTTGGAACGTGAGTAAAAGTACTTCAGGGTATTGCAAAGTATTGCAAAGATAAAACTGAATTCGTTGAAATCAATAATCTCCAAATAATGTTAAATAAAGGCAATAACTTCTATACCAACTTCGATGTATCAACATTTTAAGTACCTACTTGATTTTAAATCAAGCTCACAAAAAGCCAGTATTTGTTTTAGCACTCTGTATATGGTATACTAGCTAGACAATTAATTTCCGTACCAAGCTGTTACATAACGCGCGATGGCCGCGTGTCCACCGAATGTGGCGGAATCAGCTGAATTATAGCCCGCTGTGCTAGGGAATTGTTAATTAAACAGCACGACTCGCCGTTACATTGATAAAAGCTTTTAAACAAAAAATATACAAGCGAAATCTATGAAATGTACCACTAAGTTTGATCGGTATGTGGAAGTATCGCCGATTGGTAGCTGGGCCGAATAGGAGGACGTCCTATGGTGTCGTATAAAGTGGCTGTTGTAGTCGTGTGATGCCAGAAGATAGGCTAGCAGCGTTACCTCTTTCTTTCGATGAAACTGCGATTGCCAACACTGACGACACACAAAGAATTTAAATGGAGTCTTAAAAGTGCAATAGCAGTGCTTTTATACATGCATCTTCTTTATATCATTGATCAAATTACAATTGCGGAACCATGCATAGCGTGACAATAAATGCTAAAGATTAGAAAACAGATTCTACTGGCGATTAATGAGAAATATAAACATTTTGTTATGATACCCATAATAAAACACAGCGAAAAGTGTGATCAGATTTATCTCATCATAACCAAATTTAAGAAGTTAAGTATGTAAGATCAAAGCTTGACAAACAGGTGCTTAAACGTGACGTAATAAATTATTTTATGCAAACATTGTAAAACGAAACGTGCCATTGCTAAAATAAATTAAGTTACGGTTATATTTAGTCAAAATTTAATATAATGTTACAAATTCTGTGTCCCATTTCAAAATTAGTAACATTCCTCATTGTTTTATACATTGGGCAATCAAAATTTAAATTGCCAAACCGATTCGTCCGAATCGAGCTAAAATTTAGGTATTTGATAGAACAGTTATTAGTTAATTAAGGCAACCAACACGCCAATCACGTTGATGAAATTACAGAGGCAATACCGATGCGACCCAAACTGAGACCCTACCACGCGACACGAAATCCGTATACACGAATATATCTGTTCCTTTCAAATACTCTTAGACATTCATATGAGTGAGGGAGACAATCGGCATCGAAAATACAGACAAAGTGTTAGGTAGTGAGCCCTCTGGTCTGATGTGACGGGATTATTGACGTTACAGAACGTCACAACTCGATTTAGAGGGAAATGGTTACGCTAAAACCAATTGTAGATTCATTGGTAATTTTGAGTAGTATTAAGTAAATCGAAACATTGAAACAATCTGAAACTTACAATTCAAAGTATCTACACTAATATAATAAAGAGAAAAGATTTGATTTTTTGTTTGTATTGAATAGGCTAAGAAACTACTGGACCGATTAGAAAAATTCTTTAACTATAAGAAGTCAAAATTATCCCTAATAAACATAAGCTACTTTTACCGCGGGACCCGGTAGGTGGCGTTGCTGTTGGTATGTCAACTACTAAACGGCTTGACCAATGTCCATGGTTTCACAGACACGAATGTATTAAGCATACCTAATCTACCTTTTAATATGCCAACGCTAGGCACATGTTTCTGAACGCTCGATATGACGTCGAGTTCACGCGGGTAGAGCGCGTCTCTAGTTTAATATCATACACCTTCACGACGTTTCGACTAGATTGCACGAATAATGGTCGTGATAAGACAGTGTAGTTTTAGGTTTTATGCATAACAAAGAAACAAAAAGTTAAAAAATCTGTCACAATTAGCTTTAACACTAACTTTAACTATTAACTTGTACCACAATTTTAATTAATCCGTGTTTCTCTACGTAGCTTTAACACAAAAACCTCTATAACGAGCTTTAGAATGATATATGCCCAAATAGAAAAATATCAAGATGAAGCTTGATATTTCTCTTGGGATTTATTATATTTTGGGTTATAATTTCATAAGTAACAAAAGCATTAATAACGAAAAATCTGGTTGATCTAAAACAAATCTGGTTTGTATTATTCATCATAGAGAAGGTAATTTGACGACCATTTGGATCAGTGGTAGTAAACGCTGCTTCTAAACTACCATCTCTAATTTTTATCGTCTGTTATGTTCCTTTACAAGCAATATTATTGCCATGGTTTGTAAATTAGTTGGCTTCGAGACCATAGAAGATGAAGATAAGATCACTTGTATATTAGATATACTTGGTATAATTCTGAGACTGTTAGATACATTAATAATTTACTATTATTTCACGTTTTGAGTCTCATACAAGTTAAGCTACTGATTAATTAATGTATTCGCATGTTTAGGACCTTACACTCCACGTCAATTTCACCCTTCGGCGTATCAAAAGCGATTACAAACAGCAATGAACATTTCTCATACCCTTATCTTAAAGGCGTCATAGATTTCACTGCGGTCTTATCTAAATTTCAAAGGCATTCTTAGTTCAGCAACTTAAATATTGATAAGTTGACTAGATATCACAACATTTTAAATTACAGATAGGGTGGCTAAATAACTGGAACTGAATTTAGATGTACGTCTTATTTATGGCTAAGTAATTATTTAATAACGTAAACTGACAATGCATAATGCTAAAGCCATAATAGTCATTTGCTATAATCTATTATAGCATAACATTATAACACATAACATCATAATATTAATAGTTTATATACTGATATTATAAGTGCAATTAAGTTGCTAAAATATCAAATAAAGTATATAAATAGCTGTTTCATCTTAACTGACTGTCAAACATGTGCAAAGATGTTTCTTTCGGGTGTTAAGGGTGCAAACTCCTAACATTTGATGAAACAACGCTGGCTCACAGCGTAAGAATATGCTTGAATCATAATATTAATATGCCTGAAAACTGTAAGGCATAATCAAGGAAAGGCATAATTCTGATAAGCATAAATAATAAAAGGCATAATTTTTATTGGCCATAATATTCGGAAAACCTTATATTCAAAAAGCATACCTTTAATAATCTTAACTGACAAAATCCCTTGGCCAGCAGATGTCAATTGAAAAATAAGCATTTGCATTTCAAAGTGTCACCCTTATTTATGTTTATTATTTAAGTGCAGCAAGCAAATAAGAACACTTTAATGCATGCATACAACGCTAGAAGTGTTAAAAGAACCTTGAATACTGTTGCTGCTCGCAATAAAAAAATATGTTTCCATAAGTTATGTCGGTGCAAAAACCGAAAAGCACCACCCCTTTTCTATGGGTGTCGTAAGAGATGACTGATGGAGTACTGCCAAAAGAAAATGGGCAGGAGCGTCTTCTCTCCACCATAGGTTAAACTGCGATCGCCAACCCGCCTGCCAAGCGTGGCGGTTATGACTAAATCCTTTTTTTTTTTTTTTTTGAAAGGACCTATGCTGTGGCAGAAGGCCGTTACAGCTTCACCGGGCGGGTTTTAGGCGAGTGCGGAAGGCACTCAGCCCAAAAGCGGCCTGCTAGCGGGTACCTCGAGCGCGAGGCGAGTCCTAGGCTTTGCGTAGCGAAGCCTAGGGCTCGCCCGCGCAGGGGCCCCGTACTAGCGGCGCGATCGGACCGTGCCGGGTGCTGAAGGCACCCGGCCAAGAGGTCAACCCGACTAGTGGTTGCATCGCGTAGCTCGGCGCTGCAACACAGACTGGTCTGTGCATACAGACCGATCTACGCGAGCCCCGTTCTAGTGGGCCCGATCGAGGGGGGCAGACTAGGCCTCAAGGGCGCCTCTGTAGGCTCGGACCTCGGCTTGGGCCGTCGTCCGAAGGGCGGACTGGTGAGAAGCGGCCAGGTACATGTCTGTACCTGCCAAAATGATGCAAGGGTCCTCGCACTCGCCGGCGAGTGCGCTGATTCGATCTAGTGCTTGTCGGGTGTGTACTGTTGTGAGTGGTGAATTGTTTTACGAACGATGTGATTTCGTCGTCGGGATCTTCGAGAACGTTCCTCGGTCGGCGGAAACGGGCTTCGACATCTTTTTGGCACAAGTAGGTGGCGGCTTTGACTATGAGAGGATTCGTATGATTGACGGCTTTATCAAAGAAGTGTTTAGACGCTTCTTTCATAAAGCTGGCAATCGACGGAATGTTAAGGTCGCGATGCAAATTATCGTTACGCACATACCACGGGGCGTCCGAGGCAGAGCGTAAGAATTTGTTTTGGAGGATTTGGAGTCTTTCTAGTTCTGAGGGGCTGGCATGAGCGAACACTGGACTAGCGTAAGTCATCACGGGTCGAATACAGGCTTTGTAAATTGTCAACTTATTTCTAAGTGACATTTTACTCTTCCTGCCGATATAGTAGTAGAGCCTTGAAAAGTAAAAGGCTGCAGTCTGACGGACGCGTTTTATGTGAGGTTTAAAGCTCATTCTACGGTCTAAGGTGACACCTAGGTATTTGACTGTCTTCTCCCAAGGGATCGGACGGTCGTATAGGGTGATAGGTGTGAGACATCGTTTAGGATGTTTTGAAGCGAAGAAACCTCGAGTAAAGTACACTGCTGCACTTTTCTCGGGGTTTACCTCTATTCGCCACATCCTAAACAGTCACCTAGGGATTGGGCTGCACGTTGTAGTGCCTTAATGATGTAACCGGCATGGTAGCCAGAGTGATAGAGGGCTGTGTCGTCCGCAAATAGAGCTAGCTCTACTTGCGGTGACCTGGGAATGTCGTTAATGAAAATTGAAAAGAGAAGAGGGGATAGCACGGAGCCCTGAGGGACTCCAGCCCTGATGGGGCGGGGAGATGAATAGGACCCCTCTACGCGGTAGCGAAAGGTACGATTTGACAGAAAGTCTCAAAGGATGAGCACGAGACTGTCGGGCACTTTGAGTTGGTACAGCTTGTAGATCAAGCCGTTGTGCCAGACTTTGTCAAATGCTTTCGCTACATCGAAGAAGAGTGCACCGGTTACCATCGGTTTGGATCTGTTGAGGCCGTCGAGAATGTGCTCCGTTAGGCGGTGCACCTGTTCGACACAAGAGTGGGAGGCTCTGAAGCCAAACTGTTCGTTGATTAAGAGATTGTTCGAGAAAATGTAATCTCTTAGGCGGGAGACGAGAACACGCTCGTATAATTTGCCCATAGTCTTGAGGAGACTGATGGGCCTGTAGTTGGCGGGCTTGGAGCGGTCCTTGCCGGGCTTAGGGATACCTATGACGTCTGCTTCTTTCCACGCGGTTGGAAAGATGCAGTTTGCCATGGCACTATTGAAGATAGCAACCAATAGGCAAATCAGTTGGGCGGGGAGGACTCGTAAGACTCTGTTGGAGATCCGGTCCGGACCGGGAGCCTTGTTTGGACGGAAACCTTTGATGATGGTTTGCACCTCATCGGCGGTGGTGGGTGCAAGGGGGCAGGTTGGAGGGAGGGCCGAGAGACGTTCGACTTCGCTGTCCACCATACTAAGGTGGGCAGCGTCTATAGGAAGCGTGCTAGGAGAGCACTGGGCCTCTAGGCTGTCGGCCAGACATTCGGCTTTCTCTTCGTCGTCGAATACGACGGAGTTGTCGGGTCTAGAGAGAGGAGGCATAGATGTGACTATATCTGACTTGAAGGATCTCGCCAACTTCCAATAGGCTTGGTGAGATGGTGAGATCGTTTCAAGTAGGCTATCCCACTGACTTTCCCGAAGAGCCTTAATACGTTCCTTTACAGATGTCCGTAAAGTGCGTAGAAGGGTTCGGTTATATTCGGTGGGATAGGAGTCATAAGCTCTGGTCGCAGCTCTCTTTGCCCTCAACAGCTCTCTCACGTCATCCGGCAAGTTCAATCTATGCCTAGGCATATCTGGAACTTGCCTAGACGAATCGCTAATAGCGGTCGTGATGTGGCTAGTGAGGGCATCGATCGCTTGGTTAGTCTCGTGAGGCGATCCTAACCTGTCTGGGATTGAGTTCAATACTGAATCGGGACTAGGTCCGAGATTGCTCTCGAGCCTGTGCCAGTCCAGTATTGTTTTCATGGTTATCTGTTGGTCAGAGGGACCTAATTGGAGGACAACTGGGCGATGGTCAGAATCTAGGTCATGGTGGACTTCTATTGAACGAAGGCGCAGGCCTACATTCTTTAGAACCGCCATGTCCAAGATATCGGGTCTGTGGTTTACGTTTAAAGGATAGTGGGTCGGAGAAAGGGGGGCGATGATGTCAAAATTGAGGACTTCAGCGAGATCTGCTAACTCTCTACCATTGCTGGAGGTTGTTAAACAGTTCCACTGAGTATTTTTGCTATTGAAATCTCCGCCGAGAATGACGGAGGGTCCCATAGCAAAAAGAGCCTCATAGTCGCTCCTTAAGGGAGTCTTGTCGCCAGGTTGATAAATGGAAGCTATTATGACTGGTTGATGGCCGGTCATGGCTAGCCGACAGACAGAAGCTTCAACGTTTGTGAGCGTGGGAGGGTCGAGGGGAACGCAATGCAAGGAGCGTTTGTAATAAATTAGAGTGCCGCCACCTCTAGTGGGCCTATCGTTGCGAACTACGTTATAGTTGGCAATCATAGCACTACGAGGGAGGATGGAGGGTTTTAATAAGGTTTCTTGTACCAAAAAGATGTCGACTTGGTGCTTCATAAGGAAGAGTGATATCTCTACCTTTTGTTTTTGAAGACCAAAGGCATTAAAAAATGCGATGGTAAGGGACCGGGGTTTCGTTCTAGAGGGTGTATTATTCATGGTGAGGAAATGTTTCTAACTTTTTGGAGGAGGTCGGCGTGCTTATCTAAAAGACAAAGCATTGCGCATGGGTCTTTTTGATGCGCACGGATTTGGGCTGCTACATATCTAATTTCAGCCGGGTTGATTTGGCTGAGATTATATATGAGCATGGCATCCTGCTCGTACGGGACAATTGGCGAAGCCTTAGGGGCATTTGATCGCGGGTCACGGAGGGTGACCGGGGCCTGCTGTGCCTGAGGGGCCTTAGGGACTACTGGTGGTGCCTGAGGGGCAGTAATGGTGGCCTTAGGGGCCACAATGGGGGCCTTAGGGGCCACAGTAGGGGCCATAGGGGCCATATTTGGGGCCTTAGGGGCCGTCGGGATTGCTGCAGTTTGGCTTAAGGCCGGGACCGGGGTGTAGGCATTCCTTGCCCAGGATAGTGGTCTAGACCACGCGTTGTGTCCGTAAGGACGCAACTCTGGGAAGGCTGCGGGTTGAGCCTGAAACTGGCGAAAAGAAGGGGCTGGGAAGTGCGCGGCCTTAGGTGCCTGCACCCGTGAGTTTACTCGCGGAGCACGGGGGCAACCGCGATAATTCGCGGTGTGTCCCTGCTCTCCGCAGAGTACACACGCGGGCGGGGTAGTCGCCGTGTCCTTACAACGAGGACAGTCGGCGGTACCATGGTCGCCCAGGCATTTCACGCAGCGCGGGCGTGCGTGACAATTACGGGCAGAGTGCCCGTACAACTGGCAGCGATGACACTGGCCAGGGGTGAGTTTTTTATGAGGGGTCTCGATACGGAGGCCGGAGATATGGCATATAGATTTTATATTAAAAATATTTTTGCCTTCAGGGGTATTTTCTAGTACGATTTGTACTAAATCGTAAGGGGCTTTGCCACGCGCTTTAAATAAGCGGTGGACTTCCAGAGCTGGAAGCTGTTTCGACTGAAGGTCGGTGAGTATGAAGTCTGTGTCGACTTCTTTCGGAATTCCGCGTACAACCACGCGGAGCTTCTTCTCCTCGACGGGAGTGTACGTATGGAAGTAGATCTTCCTTACGTTGAGGTAATGTTGGAGCTGCCTGTAGGAGGCGATGTCCGGCGTTTGCACGCGGATTCCGTCGGAAGCCGACTTTGCGTGTGAAAACGCAATGTGGCGCTCATTGAGAGCAGCCGAAATATTTGTCCAGGCAGACTTGTCCTGGACTACGATGGGCGGGGGAAGGGGGGCCTTTTTTGTCTGTGAAGCAGACTGCGAGGTTGGGGCTGGGGCAGGGGCGGAGCTGGCGGCGGATGCCTTGGCCGGTCTGGGTTGCCCGTGGGAGATTTTGGCGGTTTTCGCCGGGGGTTCGGAACGCGCGGGTTTACGCGCTCGCTTTCCGTGGGTCACTGGAGTGAACCCTTCGGAATCTGACTCCTCGGTTTGAGACGTCTCCTCCGAAGAGGAGGAGCCGTCACTAACGGGGGACTCATTACTATCCTCTGATGAGGAGCTGGAGGATGTGGGAGGAGAGGAGGAGCCTGAAGGGCTTTCCTCTTCCTCCATGGGAACGGGCTCTGGGTCTGGGGAGGCGGGCGAGTCTTCGGAGGCTTCGCGAGCGCGACGAAAGGCATTAAAGCCTTTCAACGCGTCGCCTCCTAACGATCGGAGGTACTCTAAAAAGAGTACCTCCATCGTGGAGGGAGGACCTTAGGTAGTAATTTTTATTTACCACCGATTCGGAACGCGCCTTCACCGAGAAGAATCGGCAAGAAACTCGGTGACGGTGAGTGATGGGTGTCTGTGTGGTCCAACCTGCCACAGGAAGGTTGGTTGAGTCGGGTGTGCCTAAAAAGGATGTGAGGTCCCTAACACTGGGTGGTCCCATGACGATGTGATGTCGCCGCGGGGTGAGTGGCCTACGCCTAGCAGTCCTTCGGGAGGGACCGAGCCACCGAAATGGCCCGGGATACGCTCCCTAAGGGATGGAATATAAGGATGGGTAGGGTGGGTCACGCCCGGCAGGGAAAGGACTGCAGTTTCTAGTGTCTCTAGGGCGAGGAGGAACGCCTCACCCTCTCAAACGTGCCTTCCAGGAGGCCTAGACTTACAGCCCGATATACCGGCGGCGGAGGGAAATTTCAGCGCCTTGAAAAAGGCACTGTCTGTCGCTCCCTATCGAACAGAACCGCTTTGAAAAAAGCGTTTAACTCAACAAAGGTCAGTTGACACCGTTAGGTTAACCTTTGGAGAGCCGCGGGCGAAACCACGTAGAAAGAAATAAGATAGAAATGCTGCGAACAGCGAGACGGATCGACAGCGGAGCGAGCGTCCGACCTGTGCGAGCGCTCTGACTGACTAAATCCTTATTCTGGAGTTTTTTATTTAAGAGACCCCCACACTAGCGTCTTTCGAGCGTCGATGTCGAGGCAGCAACCAATCAGTGTTGACGCAACGCAAGCGCAGCAGCATTTAATTAACGCTGATTGGACAATGCCGCGACGTCGACGCTAGAGAGACGCTAGTGTGGGGAGGGAGGCCTTTAAGAGGAAACACAAGGGCCGTTTTCATACAAACGTAGTCCCCTGTTTCCTCCCTGGATAATGCCAGTAAGAGCAATCATTTTTATTAAAAAAATTATGGCCACTATAAGCATGTTTCTATGTTTTCCTTTTTTTCATAAATTAAATAATAAAAGAGATATGAGCCTCCAAAAAATTTAAAAATTGCAGATTTTCCGATGTGCTCAAACATGCAGAAAACAAATTTGGCTAAATTTTAGATAAAATGCAAAACATACGAACACGGACAAAGCCTTTCTTTAATTTTTATAGAAAAAAGTATTTATATCGCTCCAGTTTCTAGTCTAGTTTTGGAAAAGGAATCGGGGGACTACGAAACGTTGATTTTGTGTGCTTTTAGTAGGTATTTTCGGTCCAAAATGCAGTTGTCTCTATCGCGCTCTGCGGTGGAGGCATTCGGGACTGCGCGACAGCAATAGATTTTACAAATACCTATTTTGTAATTCTCTCGCCCGTAGTGTTTCCTCTTAAGGGGAGTTTTATATTTATGTTGTTAAATGTCATTGTCATCAAATATGGCAAAGGTGAAAAAAACTGTTAAGAAATCAATTTGTGACGTTAATTTTTCTATGTTTTTAACACTTAAGGACCCGCGCTTCAAATTGCAACACAAACGCTCGCTACCGGTTCCAGCGGACCCCGAAAATATCACGTGTATATTTCAAAACTGCCTAATGAAAGTGGTTGGTATCTTTTAATATCATTAATAATGTTCAAAAAGTAAACAAGTATTAAATAAAATTCGATTATTTACTGTTCTAACTTAATCAAATGGTCAGTACAAACTATTAAGAATTATAATTTTTGGGATAAAATTACTTTCCAACAGAGTTCTACTATTTTCTTCATCAAATCCTGGCAGGGTCGCCATGCAATGTTGGGCGAGCGGAGACGAATAAAACAAAGGTGTTGTTATAACGATGCGCGTATAATTAATGTGTCTCTATTAAGTGACAATACATAAATATAGGTAATGGCTATGTGAATGTGTGGGTGGAGCGTACACATACTACACTAAGCTTTAAAAATTTACACAAATCTTTTTCACATGCCCTATACTATGGTCGAAAGGTACTAAGAACGGCAACGTCGAGAACTTCGTAATTTTTAAGTAATTTAACAAAATACAAAAGACTGGGTCCACTCGACCCATTAGCGAGTCCTTAAGTGTTAATATCCTATTCCCGACGAAGACAAGCCCAAAAATAAAAAAGTATAAAAATCGGTCTATTCTCAAATTATAAAAGGTGTAACTAACACGACTTTCGTTTATAGTAAAGAAGATAATTTATTATTCTGTGATAACATGAATTTAATGATGAAGTGGTTTAGTGGTTTGGTCAAGTGGTTTATATACCGGGCCAAGATCTCGGGGTCCCTGGTTCGATCCCCGGGTCGGGCAACAAAAAGTTTCGAATTTTCGAACGTTGCTCGGGTTTGTGATCACCAACCCGCATTTGGCAAGCGTGGTGATTATGCCAGTTCCCATCATTGCTATGGTAACTTGAATTCAATGATGGAGGCCTTTTCCCTGCAGTGGGATGATTATAGGCTGTTACTTTTACTTTTTTACTCTTTTATTGCAGTGGTGTACTTACCGGCACACAAAAAGATGCTACGGAACCCAGAATTCTGCAGCAACTAATATGAACCTTGGTCGCTCTCATGACCCTTAATAAAATGTAATGTTACTTTTACTTTCAAAGCGCAGACTTTAGAAAATGTCTCCTGAAAGGAGAATCTTAAAATGTAATACATTTTTATTTTATAGAAAGTCTTAAGATTTTCAAACTGAACTCAGTTTTAGCAGCAAATGTTTCATCGCTATTGTTATTTAAAGCAGATATTGAAATAGCTGAAACTCTTCCATATATGTTACGATGACAATGTAAGGTCAGTATTAGGATGTGGTGCGGTGCAGTTGTGGTTCACTACGTAAAGGTTCCGTGTTTGGTTCCGGTCTGGTGAATTTATAAAACACACTTTTGTAATATATGTACTGATTTTAATTTTCATAGTCACTAATAGCACAGAAGGTGTCAAACAGTGATTTGTGTATTAATTAAGCTATTGCATAGCTTCTATCGCGGGCCTTGAGCGTGGAGACCGAATCCAGAAATTCCGTAACGAAAATAACCTAACCTAACACTCGGGGCGAGGCACGATCGAACAATTTTGAATTTCCGAAAGGAGATGTCCCATAATAGGCCCAGACATAGTACACCATTTTCAAAAATCAAGAAAAAAATACTGTTTCTGGGATAAATACTCGTACATATAAATTTATTTAACGTATAGTTTAATGGTTCAAAAAAAATAAGATCGAATAATTTATCAAACTCCATTAGGCATTCCAAGATGGCGTCAATCTAAAAAAAAACTTTAAATGTCAGTAGCTGTTAGACACCCCTTGTTACTTTGGCATAATCATTCACTTCAAGTTTTTGTTCTGGTTGTCACGTTTTAAATGTAGTTCATTATAACGACCTCTTTTTCGTTTACTGGATTTGGTATTGATCGACACATTACTTTCATAATGTTTGTTGTTACTACAGCAAGCGAAGGCACTCGACTCCTAGATGCGCGATTCTGAAACTGTCAAAATTGACAGAAGTCATCAAAATGTCACCTTCCGCCATGATGGTTTTGTTGTTTTGCATTGCTATTTTCTTACTTAACTCTTTATTTGAACCACTTAACGATGCCATTTTAAAAGAATTGGATAATAACAAAATCTTGTAGGTGTATTGGTCTATCTTTTGATGGGGTGTACAGGTTCTGGGCCTGGCCTCCACACAATTTGGGACATCTCATTTAAAAGAATTTAGAAGAAAATAAGGATTTAGACAGTATAGTTGCCTATGGTAACCATATCTGCCAAAATGACAGAAAAATTTTATTACAAAAGTCAAAATTAGAAAATACATAAAATTATAAAATTAAGCTATTGCATAGCGTCTATCGCGGGCCTTGATCGTGGAGACCGAATCCAGAAATTCCGTATAGATAGTTTTTAGTTTTATAATTGCATTAGTCTCCGAGTGCCACACGTCTTTTTTATAATTATATATACAAACATAATAGTCAGGTATACAAGCTTAGTCCCGCAAAACTGATTACACAGTTTATATCCGCAGGATCTATTGATTATCTTAAAGTAAGTAAGTAAAAAGTAAGTAACAGCCCATAATCATCCCACTGCAGGGAAAAGGCCTCCATCACTGAATTCAAGTTACCATTGCAATGATGGTGTGATGTACATAATAAAGCGGGTAGACTTAAGACTCCTTTAAATACGGTGTCCACGGATGATGTAAAGTCAGTTTTCCATTATACGCGTTATAGTAAGTACCTCGGTGTTTTATTTCTCAGTGGCGACGGGGAGTGTTAAAATGGCGGTCGGCAAAATATCGGAATTTGATATGGAGTGCGGGAACTGGCAATTATACGTAGAAAGACTGGAAATGTACTTTAAAGTGAATTCTATTAAAGAAGAACTTAAATTGCCGACATTAATTACTGCGATGGGTGATCGTGCTTATGAACTGTTAACAGATTTATCGAGCCCAAGAAAACCGTGCGAGATGACCTTTAAAGAAGTGACCGAGTTACTGCAAGAACATTTGAATCCGAAACCGTCTATTCTCGCAGAACGGTTCGTTTTTCGAAAAAGAATGCAAAAAGCAGAAGAAAATATTTTGTGTTATGTGGCGGTATTAAAAAAAATGTCGAAAGGGTGCGAGTTCGGTGTGAATTTATTAGAAAACCTAAGAGATCAGTTTGTATGCGGCATACGAGATGACGGAATTCGTCAACAACTATTCGCAAAAGGACCGGTGTCTTTTCAAGAATCAGTAACAATGGCCGTTTCATTTGAATCGGCGGTAAGGGACGCGGCCGCGGTGGAGGTGTCCTCAGGGGTTACGAGCGCGGGCACAGGCGCAAGCGCGCTCAGTGAAACAGGGGACGTCACATACTCGGGGCCGCGGTCTCGATTATCGGTGGGACGCGCGGGACGGCCATCACTCGGCAGTGACGATGCAGTGCATAATTTGCAAGTGGGTAGTTGTTTTGCGTGTGGAGACCTTAAACACCGACGGAACGAGTGTAAATTTAGGAACTATGAGTGCAGTAGGTGCAATAAAGTGGGACATTTACGGCGGGTGTGTCCGGAGAACACGACAACTACATCAACCTGTTTTGGTGGCAGAAGTGGCCGCCGAGGGGGCCACGGAAATGGACAAGGCCAGGGCCGGGGTGCAAGGGCCACGCCATCGACGTCGACGCGTGCTTATTTTGTGGAAAAGGCCGAAGAGAATACAGAAGAAATGGGGGCGGAAGAAGAACCCATCTATCAGATGTCGTTGAGTAGTTATAAGCCGGTGAGCATAATTTTAAATGTCAATGATGTAAATTTACAAATGGAAATAGATACCGGTTCACCATTATCATGTATTTCGCACAAAAACTATGTTCAATATTTTAAAAATATTCCGTTACAAAAATGTCAGTTATCAGTACAATTTTATAATGGTGCCAAAATAAAGCCTTTAGGCTACATAGAAGTAGCAGTTAATTATAAAAATAGAAAGAGGCGATTAGACTTATATGTGTTCGAAATCGGGAGGACTACGCTATTGGGTAGACAATGGTTAGCGGAATTACAGATATCCGTACCTAATGTCTCGATTGTCAATAATAATAACATAAGTCCTACTAGTTCTAGTACCGATCATCGGAAAGGTATTGTAAAAAACATTTTTTCTAGATATAAGGAGTTATTCGATGGTCGACTGGGGTGTTTCACCGGCGGGCGAGCGTCACTGCGCCTGCGGGCGGGGGCGGAGCCGGTGTTTTGCCGCGCTCGACCGCTGCCGTACGCTCTGCGCTCGACCGCTGCCGTACGCTCTGCGCTCGCGCGTAGACGCCGAGCTGGACGCGATGCTGCGCGCCGGCGTCATCGAGCCCGTTGACAGCTCGGACTGGGCGACTCCACTGGTAATTGTGTACAAACCTGATGGAGCTTTGCGTATTTGCGCTGATTATAAAGTTACCTTGAATCGTGCGTTACAAGTTGATAAGTACCCTGTGCCTAAAATAGATGACCTATTCACCAGTTTACATGGTAGTAGGTATTATACAAAACTTGATCTCTCTCAAGCCTATAACCAGGTTATGTTGGATGGTACCCGAGATCTTACTGTGATTAACACACATAAAGGTTTATTTCGATATAACAGATTAGCATATGGACTCGCGTCGAGTCCCGGTATTTTCCAACGGATTATGTTCAAATTGTTCGAAAATATACCTAATGTAACGGTCTTCTTAGATGACATTTTGATAAGCAACCCATGTTTAAATTCCCATTTACAGACTATATATAAAGTATTGGATATCCTCAAAGAAAATGGATTAAAATTAAAGAAAAATAAATGTGATTTTTTTGCAGACTCTGTTAAATATTTAGGTTTCATGATTAGCAAAGAGGGCGTAAGTGTAGACCCGGGAAAAATTGACCCCATTTTAAAAATGTCTCCTCCTAAAAATGTATCGGAAGTCAAGTCCTTTTTGGGTATGATAAACTTTTATGGAAAATTTATTAAAAACTTAAGCTTTCACTTATCTCCTTTGTACGTTTTATTGAAGAAAGGAAAACATTGGTTTTGGGGATTAGAACAGGATAAGGCATTTAATTATGTTAAGAAATTGCTAACTAGTTCCGAGGTATTAGCGCATTATGATGAGTCATTACCTATTGTGGTTACATGCGATGCGAGCTCGCGGGGCGTCGGCGCGATACTAGCGCAACGGCAGCGCTCGGGCCATGAGCGAGTGATTGCTTATGCGTCGCGCGCGCTCACGCCGGCAGAGATTAATTATAGTCAAATTCATAAGGAAGCGTTAGCCATTGTTTACGCAGTAAAGAAATTTCACCAATATTTATATGGCCGTGCATTCGTACTTAAGAGTGATCATAAGCCTTTAGTTAGTATATTTGGGCCTGAATACGGCGTGCCAAGTATGACGGCCAGTAGAATGCAACGATGGGCGTTGTTATTATCGGCGTATAATTTTACAATCGAGTATATAAATACTAGTGCAAACACAGCGGACGCTTTATCGCGGCTAGTCGAAGGTTACAAAGCGAAAGGTCCATCGAATAGTGACACTGATGAACCGGAACAAACGTATTTACCTTTTGCTTCGGAGGCATTATCCTTAGATTTTAGCGTAATAAAAAAGGAAACCCAAAAAGACCCGCTCCTGGGTCGAGTATTGAGTTTCATACGGGATGGCTGGCCGGAGGAAGTGGAGTTAAAAGAATTAAAACCTTATTTTAATAGGCGATTTGAACTTTATTCCGAATTAGGTTGTGTAATGTGGGGACACAGACTGATAATACCTAAGTTGTGTCAAAATAGAATTTTAGAAGAACTACATGACATACACATGGGTATAGTAAAAACAAAATGTATAGCTCGTAGTTACGTATGGTGGCCAGGCGTGGACGAAGCCGTGGAGGCGATGTGCCGCGCTTGCCAGGTGTGCGCGGAGACGGCGCAGGCGCCGCCGCACCACGCGCCCCAGCCGTGGCCCTGGCCAACTCGTCCTTGGACGAGGTTGCATTTAGATTTTTTAGGGCCCTTATATGGACAACGATATCTTATTATAGTCGACGCTTGTTCTAAGTGGATTGAAATATGTCATATGAAATCCACTTCCGCGGTTGCAGTTATTATCAAATTGAGAGAAATATGTTCAAGGTTCGGCATTCCTCGGCAGATCGTAAGTGACAACGGGCCACCTTTCGCTAGTGAAGAGTTCAAGCAATTTTTAGTGCATAATGGAATCGAACACATATTTTCTGCACCTTATCATCCAGCTTCAAACGGCGCTGCGGAAAATGCCGTAAAAACTTGCAAAAAGGTCATAGTGAAAGCTATTAAGCAGGGCGTAAATGTTGAAGTGGCTTTACAGCGGTTTTTGCTAATGTATCGAAACACGGAACACTGCACAACTGGAGAAAGCCCAGCGGCTATACTGTTAGGTAGGTCTTTACGCACCCGGTTAGATCGTTTAAAACCTTCAAGGGAACAGCGCGTAAACCGTGCACAGGAGCGGCAACAGCGGGCGGCCGGCGGCGGGTACCGCGCGCTGCACGCCGGCGACGCGGTGTGGTACCGCTCGTATCGAGGACAGAGTAAGTGGTTAGAAGGTATTATTGAAGAAACACGAGGTCAAACAGACTATAATATTAAAGGAGTCTTAAGTCTACCCGCTTTATTATGTACATCACAGATGGGAACTGGCATATTCACCACGCTTGCCAAATGCGGGTTGGTGATCACAAACCCGAGCAACGTTCGAAAATTCGAAACTTTTTGTTGCCCGACCCGGGAATCGAACCTGGGACCCCGAGATCTTGGCGATTATCTTAAAATACATAAAATTTGTACTAGTATCTTGTGTGATAAAAGACTGTGAAGGGGTGGATCCATTTGTCGGCTCTTAACAACTGTCTACCTCCATAGACATTTCAGTGATCAGGGGCCTAATTCGCGTAACCGAATCGCAGTTCGATCGTGATTGAATTGGACGATTTTGACATTTAGCCCATACAAGAACTGTCAAAAACCTGTCGTTCAATTACGATTGTGATACGGTTTGGTTACGCGAATTAGGGGACAGGGCGTTTGCAACAGAGCCGGAATATCGGAAACTCATAAAAATAAGGTCCCAACCCTAAATCAATTTTTTTTTTTTTATATTGGCTTGGGTCTAGAACGGATGAGTATCATATGCATTCTTTAGAAGAATTAGAAGGTACCTATGTCAAGCTGTTGTTCCTGGCATTTGTCGCGAAATGAGAGTCGTAAAAGCAAGTCGCGTTTGATGCCTTAAATTGTTGACTTAAATTGAAGGACTTTGACACTTAGTCTTAACGAAGATATACTATAAGGATGAGAAGCCTTAATGATACAAAAAGACAAAGCAGATCTATCTAGCAACTTCATTTCACCAAAACAGCAACAATTATCTCGCCTGCCAAGATGCAAGTAGGAAATATGACCATTTGTCATCACATCAGAGAACAGCTAATTGTCACTAGCCGAAATCTATTATAAAATTGAAAATTTTCGATTATTAAAGGATTTGTTAAAACTTTTCTATTGAAGCATATCACTAAACGATAAGAAAATCCATCATAGCTGATAACAAAGTACGTCGTGCCCCAGTTCATGCTATCGAATGTCTTACTACTAGTTCCAATAGAAGTGTGTCCTGTTCGAAAATATTACAAGTAGTTTCAGAATTCCTAGGGAGTTGGAAACTTGAATGCCCGCGCGCAAAATGGCTGCCGGGATTGTTTGAATTTTACAATATCACAGTGAACGTACCCTTTACGTACCTTTTTGTTTTATTTTAACAGACAAAAAAGGGCTTACGATGCGTTTTTTTATGTATTAAAGTGGTCATGAAACGCATTACTTTATAAGATTGACCGAAATTTATGTATTTTTTTTGTATGCTCCAAAAATATTCCAAAGTCACGAATAGTGCGACAGACCATAAACTTTGAACCTGCCAAGAGCGCGAAAACGTACATCGGTGAAATAGTATCAAACTCCTATTATTAACATAAGTTTTCTTGTAATAAAATTTTTAAAATGTTTTCTAGTCCAAGCATTTTACAGTTTGAACCCATTTAAATTTACATTTACAAATAAACGTCATGATATGTTATGATGGCACTTAAAATGCACAGCATTTCCTCTTCTCTTCCTGTGGGTGTCATAGGAGATGACTAAAATAGGAATAAAAAAGGAAGAAATCTTCTCTCGATCCTAGGCCAAACTGCGATCGTATAACCCTACCCTTGAAGAGGAATACCCTCAGAAACCTAGGTTCTGCTACGCTATAAAAGAAAATTTAGAAAAAGGGAAGTTAATGGGAACCTACCTCCCTATATTTATTCCCTTAAAAGAAATAAAACAAAAGATAAGCTTATATACAGTTGTATATATTAAAAAAAAACTAAAATTAAAGAAAATAAAATACATAATTTAAGAGTCCCAAAAGAAAATGATCAATGTGGAGATGGCCTGGCGGTTGACCACGCCAGGATCTGCGTAGTGGAGGAGAGGTGGCCCGGCAGTCTCCCTGACCAAGCCGGGGTTCAGTTGCACATGAATGGAGGTGGCCCGGCGGTCTACGTGACCGCCAGGATCCAGCAGCACTATATTGAGAAGTCCCGGCGGTCTACGTGACCGTACCAGGGTCTACAAGTGTCGAATAGATTTGCGAGCTCTCTTTTATTGAGTTTCCCAATTCGGGAATAATAATAGTCAAGGATAGATTTTCTTCGATGCAGAGAATAATAATCTTTCAAGCCAAGAATAGAAGTTTGCTGAAAGCCGAATGTCAACTAACTGCTGATTGACGTGCTCGCCCGACATGAGCGACGCGCGATCGAACAATTTTGAATTTCAAAATAAGAATATAAAAATCAGAGTGAACCAAAAAGTTTCTAAACAGAAATAATTTTAAAGAATTAGAAAATACATCAAATTATAAAAAATGTAAAAATGACAATGGGATGAGAAGGTAATGAGAGATGAGGTATCTACATGCTACAATCGCTACATCTACAATACCTGGCCACATCCACCACGCAATGACGTTTGACCTTATTCTGGCTGCCGGATTTCTCCAGCTTAGTTTGTGGCTTCTACCGAAGTCCCATAGTATATAGGGGGATTCGGCGTGCCTGGTGGGTTTCTGAGCTCTTGTCGCGTCACACGCACCCGGCGTCGGGGTCCCACTGAAAATCAGCGTCGTGATGGCTACGGCTGTCACATTTTTAAGTTTTTTTTATATATTAAATATTAATTTAATTGCAAATACAATATCAGTGAAATTAAAATCTCTTAAAAAATTATGTCTCAGGCGGGGCTCGAACGCGCATCTCCTCACCACCAGTGACCAGTGGTGGACTAATTAAAATTAAGACTAATGAGGACGATGATAACGACATTTATTATAATTCTACCTACATTCTATATTCTATTCTACATTCTAATTTATTTTTAGTAGCAGTGTATATTTTAAAACACCTGCATTGCTGCAAGATTAAGAAAATGCAACGAAACCTCCGCCATTTGTTATGCAAATTAAATTTCTCTGGTTCACAATCCAGAAATGTTATTGTGTTTGAATATTACCAAACAATTTTACACTTTGCGAGACACGCTACATTGTTTTACGCTATATCCTTACAAAAAATATTAAAAAAAAATGTAAGAAAGAAAGAAGAAAAAAGGAAAGTAAACATATAATTGGCATTCAACTAGATACACAGTTCTAAGTCCAGAACTGACCAAGTTTAAATAATAACAGTCTACATAGACCTATTCTTTCTTACCTAGCTTCGGCTTCTCCACAACCTGTATTAACGACAGCCCAAATTAAAATGAAGAAAAAGTAAATAGGTACTTAGCCGTCTTCGTGAAAATTCTTGAAATACAATTTGTTGCTAAAATAGAAACTTGAAATTAGTTGGAGGTAAACCATTGCCGGGCAAGAGAAGGTCTCATACAATTGGGCTCCCTAGCTCCCCTTATGTACTTTACAGTTTTAATCGGAATTCTTATTAAAAATTAAAGGTAGGTTCGATGAAAAAAAAAGCGAAAGAGAAAAGTAGAAATTCAGATTCCGAAATGAAATGAATACGAGGCTTCGGGCGTTTCGTCGCAATGAATAATTTATTTTAAAATGGGGTTTTCGTGAAATTACTTGGAGTGAGTTAGGGGGTGCGTGATTAGTGATAGTTTTTGGGACAAAACATTCGATAGTTTAATTACAATTGTTTTCTTTATAGATTTTTTAACCTCAGTAGTTTCTATTCATAAGACGACCATTTGGATCAGTGGTAGTGAACGCTGCTTCTGAGCCATGGGTCGCGGGTTCGATCCTCGCACAGTACAAATATTTGTGTGCATGAACATGTCTGTTTATACTGGTCTGGGTGTTTTTCTATGTATTATAAGTATATATTTACAAAAAAAATATATATAAGTATGTTTATCGGTTGTCTAGTAGCCAATACGACGAGCTTCGTAGTAGTTGCTTAGTTTGGGACTAGACACTAGGCCAGTGTGGCATGTCTGAAAATATTTATATTTATTTATCTATATATATAAAAATGAAAACTGATTTAATGACTGACTGACTGACATATCAACGCACAGACCAAACTACTGGGATTTAAAATCTGAAAATTTTCGCCGTGCTTTCTGATATAGTGTAGGTGAGCACTAAGAAAGGAATTTTGGAAATTCCGCCTCTAAGGGGGTAAAAAGGGCCCCATAAGTTTGTATGAAACTCCGTCAGTTTTGAAGCTAAGTCGATGAAAATTGGTATCCAACTACCTGATTAGAAATTATGAATGACGTCTTTCAGGATTTTCGAAAGTTTAATCTTTAAGGGGATAAAAAATAGGGGCAAAGTTTGTTCGGTTCCGCGTCATATCCGTACTCTTTACATATTTGTACTTCACTTGGTTTGTTATGACATTCAATGTGTCAATCAGAAACTAAATATCATTTCTTACATAATTATTATTTTAGAATTTAATAATAGGCGCCGAAATGGATGAAATAACTAAGTTAAAACGTACACAAATTTCAATTAAAGGCTGCATTATATATTAAATTAGGCAGCCAGATACAAACCCTATGAGAAATTTTTAATTAGTGTGTGACAAGTGTACAAAATTACCAAGAATAATTTTGAAGAGATACAACCAAAAAAAAATTACTGATGACCCGCAGTTGGAAAATGAGATTGAAGAAAAACATAACTTTCAGGAAATTACAACACAGCTTAAACTAAAACTGCAGAGTTTGAATTCGACAGCACGAAACAATTCCAGCATGTATGCAGGAGGTACTGAGGAGCAAAGGTCGGTCACAAACAAACCTTAGGACATCTAAATTGAACTCAGTACCATTAAACAAGGACGAAACATTCAAAAACTTAATTTAACGGTTGGATACTTACTTAAAAAACTGAACAGATGTAATGATATGAATGAGATATATCGATATAAGGAAATACACGTTTATAACATCTTTGAGCCCAGAATTACATCGGAAAACGTATTATATTATATGTATGTGCTCCACGGGATCCTTGTAAGTTAGAATTTGAGGAGTTAGTTAAAATTCAGTTAGTAAATAATTATCTACAACTCAAAATTGTTGTAAAATGACGGAACTCTTGTTTGCATATCAAACTATAAAGCTCAATTAGTGCTTCAAGAAAATGTAACACCAATTTTCATCTAGCCACGACGTATTCCATACAAACATGAAGGACAAAGTTGACGAAGAAATAAGGAGGCTATGTTACGAAAATTTTGACAAAACTTGAAAATTCCTATTGGCTGTCTTATCTATATTTACATATTCAGAAAATAAATATCAGTGCTTACAAACACCATGGTATTATTTAGAACTTAATCATTTTTGTTTATACGGAGACAAATGTAGGGAAATCTAAAAAAGTGTATAGAATAAAATTAGTGTTGGTTGTACAACTGTTATTATGATCGCGATTATTTTTGCAACATTTTTCACTGATGCTCCGCTCCTATTAGTCGCAGCGTGATGTTATATTTAGCTTTAAGCCTTCCTCGATATATGGAATATCCAACACAAAAATAATTTTGCAATTCGAACCAATACTTCCTAAGATTAGCGCGTTCAAACAAACAAACAAACTCTTCAGCTTTATAATTTTAGTATAGATGTTGTATATATTTTGTAATGTTTTTTTAATAGTTTAATATTTGAGGGAGTGAAAAACGGTGCAAAAATTGTGTGGTTTATTATTTGTGTTGGTTGATGTTGGTACGAGTACTACCCCTTCTAGGTCGTTGTCCACCGTCCGATCTAGGTCTTTTATCCAAACGTAGTATGCAAGCAAATTGTCTTTGTAAAATCGCCTTTTAAACGCATAAGGATCGAGAAAAATGGATTTACCTACTGGAAACTAAGAATGTGTTTTTTACCAGGGGCACTTCTTTCAGGGCTCTACGCCCGTGTTGATCATATTCGAATAAAGCCTTGCAAGCTGCTTTGAATGGTTTGTTGTACTACAGCATTGACAGTTTTTAAAGCTTCAAATTATTTCATGTAAATACAAACACATGTGATGCGAGCTCGCTTGGACCACGGTACGCTAGGAGAACCAACACCGGATCCTTAAAACGATAGTACAAATCGGCCCCTTTAAGATTAACTATTGTATCAACGGGCCCTGGTAAGCCGGCAACGACGTATCGGCTCCCACTAAGTGCCCACCACCACCTCGCCCGAGATGTCCACCCCCGGCACCGTAGGCAAAGGAAGTGGAGCAAAAGAGTGGAGGAGAGGTGGTTGAGTCATGACGAAAACTTTGTAACAGATCAAATACCACGCGCGCGAAGCCGCGGGCATCAGCTAGTATTTTATATATTTATATCAATTAGATAGGTAGAAATAATGTAAAGGTAATAAAATTAGCAATTGTATATGGCTAAGTTGACTAACTTCAAAATAATCTTTGTTTTTTTCATAGAATGTACCGACGAAAATTCATAGAAATAAATGAGTAACAATTTTAAATGATGTACAAACATTTTTTGCTGTATGTGCATTATTTGTTTTAATTTACATCTTGCACAGTTGTTTTTAGTTTAAAATTAGCACTGGCCTCATTTATTGTAACGTTTATCATGTTACTTAATAATGAAGATCTTTCTCAGTACAAGTTGTATTTTTTTTTAATTTTCCTTGGCTTTAGGTAATTTATCTACAAGGAGGTGTAGGACCAATCCTGTTCTCGCATACTGGTGTACTTTGTATCAATTAGTTATTTCAATTTGTAGTAATCGTCATCGTTAAGCTACATGAGCTTACTGACTATAATGTCTAGCTTGATGTATTAAACCTTTCCCATGATAGGATCTTGTCACGCTTAACACCTGCTACCGATCGTTGTTAAGGCTATTGTTAAAAAATAACGCTGCTGCCCGTCTTTTTCTAACAGTATTTATTATTTTGGTCATTTTTTACGACCATAGAAAATGAATAATCTGAACCAACCAATAAGACAATCAGAATTTTATATTAAAGAATCTCGCATAATGCAAGTTTCATGGAGACCCTACAGTGCGGCCTTTGAGTTCCTTTGCCGAATCGAGTGCTAACGCGGTATTATAATTTGTATTCCGCGGGTGCCTTTACACCAACCGCGCGGAAAATTATCCGTAATGCAGATATGTGATCGGTTACTGAAACGTCCCATTTAAAGACCTAAAAGACTGTTAGAAGCAGTGTGATTTCGCACATCATTCACAATTTGTTTGTTTCATTATTTTGAAAACTGGAAAAGGCAAATGTGGTTTCTGATATCGTAAATGCAAACTATTATCATACATCTATCCCGCCACTAATTATTCTTGGCAAGAATTGCTAATTAGCAAATATACATGCAAATGGGCTGCCTTTGGCAAATTAGAACACGTCTTCAAAATCCTACGATACTTGAACACACGGGTCTACAACCAGTGCGATCTTTCAGTCTTGACTTACGTTTGCGAGACATGTTTAAAATAGTGTCACTGTCTCAGAGTGATACATTTTGTCCCACTGAGAGATACTAGTCCCCCAACTCACAAGGATATTGTCGGTAGTAGACGTCATCATCAGCTCAGCCAAACGATGCCCAATGCTGGCTAAAGGCATCTTGAAGGATCTCCACAACGACCGGTCATGACCTTCACTAGACTGTAGGTCCACCTATTGGCCTACCCACAGATCATCGGCCTGTATACGCTCGCCATTCTAGAACCTATCCGCCCCAACGGCTATCTTCTACTATTACCTCTTCTAGAATGAAATTAATGGTTAGCACGACTGATTTGGCAAAAGTGTAATAGGTTAGCATCGGTTAATAATACCATTTACATAAAACCCTGTTTAGATTGTCATGTAGAACCTAAAACATTAAAAATTTATCTATTTTCAAAAGAAAACCCATAGTGACAATGTACCAAATCAAGAAGAGTTTAACGAGACATAATTGCTACGTAAAAATATAATAACGTTGAAGTAGAATAAAACAAGAAGTAATAAGCGGAGCGGCCGAACGGCATATCCCTTCATTTGAGCATAATCCGTGCAAAAATTAAAAAAGTTTCTCCGCCCCATGCCTACATAAGGCCATTTCATAGATCAACCATATAAGCCAGTCTAATAATGACAAGAATATAAGAATATAACTCGCTGTGTTATTATTATTCTCTCTTCGTTGTCGGAGCGCAGCGAAGGCGACCACATCTCTTGAGGATGCCACGTGAAGTGGCGAAACGCATAGAGGTTTTTCTTATATCAGTGTTGGGTACTAATAACTGCATTAAGGTAGACTTCGGAGCAATGCGGCTTGCGGCTTGCGTCGTGCGTCATGCGTCACTTGCGGCCCACGCGGCCATGAGTGTATGAAACCCTTTCCGAGCGACGCATGCGGCCGCGACGCTTCGCTCGGAAAGGGTTTCATGCACTCCTTTAATTCAAAGTAAAGCCGCATGGCCGCGTGGGCCGCAAGTGACGCATGACGCACGACGCAAGCCGCAAGCCGCATTGCTCCGAAGTCTACCTTTACCTGTACTGCATGCATTTTGGAGGGAGATCACGTGCCATTCTTGCATATACTAGCTTGCTTAGTCTGTGTTAGTGCGGGTAGTGTGGTGTTGGTACCTAGGCCGGTGTTAACGAGCGGAAATTATAATCATAATAAGATTTTCACAATTCATAGTCACGGATTTCCGCATATGAATGCCTAAGTCTATTATTTTGGATTTTATATGATACTGATAAATGTAATTTAATGGTAAAAAGTTTGAGCAATAGTCAAGACAAGAAAATTATGAAGCACCGTATTAAAACATCGAATAACCAATTATGTTGGTTATTCGATGTTCAGAATCGAGAATCAACTGTTTTCTTGAGTTTACGCAAACACTATACATTAAAATGAAAGTTATGGATTAAGTAATCGTTTATTTTTGATTTAACCCGACGTTTCGGACACTTTACAGCGTTCATGGTCACGGGCAGGACAGTCTGCCTGCGCGTACTATGTCTGTAAGCATAATATATTTCCTTTAAAAAAGAAACAACTGTAACCGTAACTGATTCTTGCATAAGAGTTTGGAATATTTCAAAAAGAGACGGAAACTGAAAATAACACAAAATGACATTCCTTACAGTTCTCATAAAAAAACATCTTACTTGAATTTATTTCTTTGGTATCCGCGACTTTAACCTAAGTCATAAGCGCTGGCCCTTCTTTTTTTCCTTCTCACGATTCCCGTCCGAGTTTACGGGATAACGGAATCACTTACCCACTCGTTCCGGGAACTAGCAAGTGGGCATGTTCCCACGTAAACGGGGAAAATTAACCATAACGCGAATATTAACGTCTTCGAACGGAAAACTTGGGCCTGAAGAAGCCAACTTGGTTTGTTTATAACTCATTATGGAGGGAGTCGATTGCTGCGGATTCAAAGAGAGAATATTTGATTGAATTTTCATAGATATTATACTTTATTAAATGAATGAATATATTCGGGGTTAAAGTATGAAATTGCCGTTTTGTATGGACGAAATCGATAAAAGTAATTTTTCCATACTAAAAATTTTATAGTTTTTTTAAAATCGCCTGAACCGTTTTCGATGCAAAGGTGAAAGTTAGATGGTTATAAAGCTACGCATTATAGTATTTAAATTTCTGAAAATCAAAGTATATAATACAAATATTCTTAATTGAAGCAAGAAGGTTAGCTGACACATTGTAAGGTGTCTTTTCAACGACTTCCTTTGAAGTAATAGGCACTAGTATTGCATTTTTTTTTAGTCAAAAGTTACTTTATTTAGTTTTTAATACAATGCAAAAAGAATTACGCAATAATACGACTATACTTAAGAGCTATAAACAAAATAAAAAGTGGGAAAATAATCGGCAATTTCATACTTTAACCCCTATTAGTTGAAAATCATATTCAATTCATAGGTACTTTATTTAATATTTTTTTCAAATTAATTACATTCATAATATCAGTATTTTAGCTTGAAACTGTTTGTCTCAGGGGGTATCGAAGTTCGAACCCACATCCCCATGCAAGCAAACCGAGGGCGTTGCTTTGTCCGTGAAGCTTCTACGCTGGTTCACAGTGCTAAAGACATACTTGAAAAATTAACGCAGTAACGTCCTTGTTTCCGTAGCTTAATTTAAGCTCTAAAGCTTAAATTCCCGATTGAGACAAACTATTTCAAGTTTATGTGATAGGTAGTAATATTAACTAAACATAAATGAATCTTCTAAAGAAGACTATTGTATCTGATTTTTTTTGCTAATTTGTATGTAAGGTTCGGTCGGTTCGGTAACCTTGGTCGGCAAGCGTTTTTCCATATGTTAAGAATGAAAAGTGGCTGGTATTAACTAAGATAATTGAAAAATTACAGCTTTCACTGTAATCTGCTTAACTAATAAAAAGTATTTATGCCTTTTGGTGCCGTTCATACTAAGAGTTGCATCATTGCACAATACGGGTGTTGTAAGAAGCGACTAAAAGATAGCTGCAAGAAGAAGAAAGACTGCGAACATCAACCCCACTTCCAATTGCAAGACTCAAAATCAGTTTCAAAACAAGACAATGTTTTTTGACTTAGAAAGCAATTAATCCATTAAATTGGTACCTAATTGATAACAGAAATAAATATTGGCAATCAATAAAACACAGTTTTTGCTGTCAGTTCAAAAATAGAAAAAAGAAAATGATTAGTATCCAAACGTGCAAACGGTAAAAGGGAAAATGGAATCAAACACTGGCAACTTTTGATTGACACGCGCCATTCGTCATTCTTAATTGAACGAGGAAGAAACTCTGAACTCACCTATTTGCTAAGTGACGGCTACGCAAGGGCTCTTGGCCCATCTTTCAATTTTAAGGATTCTAATTTTAAACTTATTTTTTACTTTTCTCCTAAAATTTAAGTATCACTTTAAAATTCTATTTTTGAAAAGTTTGAATACTGGCTAGAATACGGCCATAAACAAATACAGGTTTTTTTTTATTCGTGTATACTTTTTAATTTTTCATGCGTATTGATTATTCGTCTTACTTTTTACAAGCACAACCTAAATTGACGTATTTACTTCGCATTTATGAAGGTTTTGCATTACGTTTTGGTTTATTTCGACGTACGAATAGTTTCACGTGGCTAACGCTGTAAACTTAAATTTTATACATTATTAAAAAAAATATGAAGGTTTTCCGTTAAAGGCGATTTTACTGGTATTACTTTCACAGAGTGTACATTCAGAAATTTAGACAGATACTTTGCACTTTTATAGTGTAAGTTGTTGTTTGCCGATTCGTCACACGTAGCATCTCAGTGGCGCAGTCACGTGGGGTATCGTTGGAAACTTTTACTGTCTCCGTAATTGTTACATCCACGGAGAAACTTGAAATATAAACTTTTAACTAAACGTACCGTGCGTTTTTCATTCTGACAATGTTGAAAAATTACTATAGTATTTATGGAGCTACATTTTAATGGCAAAAATTTATGTTAGTAACATTATTACAATGTGAATATAACAACAAAATTGGTACTTTATATAATATTTAAGCAATTCAATTGCAAATATAATAGATATCAGTGTTAAGAAATTAAAGTTTATGCTATAGGGAAAGGCAAATACTTGGGAATCACTGACCTGCACGCGGTTCCTGACGCTGCTTGCTGGAGGCCTCCAGATAAAGTTCCCTTGGTGTTTTGTGGACTGTATATAGGTGCCGGTAGCTGGATAATGTTGCTGCACTATTTTTTGGGTTGGTTTTGATTTTGGTTCGCGGAGCGCGCACGAGTCGTGTAGCTCAAAATTTTGGTGGGACGTGACTGTCAGATGGCAGCCATGTTGCGATGATTTTTTTAAATCTGCGTTTCGTTACGCAGGTTGTGTTGTGCCTCAGACAATTCCCAAGTATATTGAAATGAAAATTAGAAAAAATGAAAAGAAAATATTGTTGTGCTACATAACTTATCTAAATACTGAAAAATCAGTAGGCGGCACTCGAACCCGCATCTCCTCGCAAGCCTGGTGAGTAATGCTTGAAAAATTCGCAGTGTCTCGGTGGCTTAACGGTATAGCGCCGCGCCCGGCATGCGAGAAGATGCGGGTTTCGTATCCCGCCTGAGACATCATTTTCAAGTTTAAACAAACTTGGTTTTATTCCATCGATGGGTTAATTTTTTCATTTTCACAGCAGTAAAAAAAATGTATCCCAAGCATTGAAATTGTATAAAAACGCTCCTGAAACTCGTTTTCTGAAAATCGTTAGAACTGTTTAGAGATTCAGATATTGCTTGTTTAAAGGTACTTATTGGATATGATAGCAGTACATTCATGTGTACATTTGACTTCAAAACAGTAAGCGTCACTTTGCCAAATGAGTACTGATATTCAACGAGTCGTGATCTGAATGACTTAAGTTAGAGTTACGAGTTTATTTGCGAAGGAAAAATTGGATTATAGAACTGAAATGAAACTTTTTCGATAAAGAAATAGCAGTATGAGTTGTATTGGGTTGTTTAGATAAAAGGTCCTTAAATAAAGGCAAAGATACAACTTAGAAACTTTGTGTAAGCAATATACAGTATCCAGTTATACACTAATATCTATATGTTTTGACTCTTCATTACATTTCTTTTGCTATTTGTATCTACTAGTATTAATGTACGTCGGAAAACATACAAACCTACACCCGTGTCACAAGTCCCGGGAGCTACTTGGAGTTTATCTTCCTGCCACACGATGGACCCGGCACCCGCACTGTGAATCCATGGAACGCTAAGAAGTTTGTCTCTAAACCAATAATACAATATCAGCTGAATAAAAATAAAAAAAGTAAACTGGATATCATTGCTCAATATTTTCTGCTACCTGCTGTCTGCCTGTTCTATAGTACCTTCCAAAATCCTGGAATGATGGCCGATACTTAATTATTACTTTCTCTTTAAAAAGTTTTAAATATCGCTGACTTACAGCATAAAGTCTTGAAAAAAATCGGCCAAGTGCGAGTTGGACTCGCGCACGTAGGGATCCGTACCATTGACTAGGTAAACAGCAGTAGGTACATACATTAATTTAGTTAATGTAGTTCCTACCTGTTACCATTTATTGATAACGAGCAAAAATAGGCAAAAAATGGCGTTTTTTGTATGAGAGCCCCCCTTAAATATTTATTTTGTTTTGTTTTTAGTATTTGTTGTCACTGCGGTAACAGAAATACATAATTTGTAAAAATTTCAGCTGTCTAGCTATCGCGACTCTTGAGATACAGCCTGGTGACAGAGCGAAGGACAGACGGACAGACGGACAGGCAGATAGACGGACATACGGACAGACAGCGAAATCTTAGAAATAGGGTCCCGTTTTTACCCTTTGGGTACGGAACCCAAAAAAAATATCGGCACACATAAAGTCTTGGTAATTCAAATCGGTGCAAACATTTTTGTTGGGGCACTTTTCAGACGATGATTGTATTCTCGTTTTTCATATTACATCAAAGCTTCACCGCCAAACGCGAATGCCGAAACCTTATTGTATGTGTAATGAACGTGGCATCGAACCGGTATCGGCTGCGAACAAATATTTGCACTGACATAATGACGAAACCGCGAAGTCAATGAGAATGTTTGGCTGCGGTCTGCATCGGCCAGGGCTGGTAGCGGACATAATTACAGCTGGTAATTAGTGTTATACGTTTGCTTTGTCAAACGATGGTACTCAACCAAAGGACTCTCAAATTGTCAAGACTTGTATCATCTAGTAGCCAAAGTACAAAGCCGTTTGAAATGAGAATGTCGAAGTTGGACACAAAATTTACAACAGCATATCAACAGACTAAGATTCTAATAATTTGTTTTAGCAATATCACAGAATTAGAAAAGCTGAAAGGAAATGGACTATCTATAGAAATGTGATGAGAAGAGACGAAAGGCTCGTAGTGTGTGATGAATATGACTTTCGATGGATGGACAGGTAGAAGGTGATATGACCTAAAAAAAGATGGATTAAATTGTGTCAAAAAATATATAATTAAGAAGGGGGTAGACGACTCGATGGCAAGTGACAGGATTGTGTGGTCTTCCAAAAGACTCCAGATGACCTGAGAACGGAGAAAATAAATGATGATTACAAACAATTCTTTTGTAAGTTGTTTATTATCGATAGCACATCGAATATCGCCCGTGATTTTGACTAAAGACATAAAAATAAAAAATTAATTGACTAAAGTGCATGTGTAAGTATATGCAGAGATGAATGTGGTATTATAGTACAATATTTTGTATGAAAAATAAATTTAGATCGCTAACCCGCCTGCCAAGCATGGCGGTTACGGCAAACCCTCCGTTTGAAGAGTTCTGTGTCCAGCAGTGTTTTGTAGACTCATGAATGAATGAATGAATGAATGAATGAATGAATGAATGAATGAATGAATGAATGAATGAATACTCTTTATTGTACACAAATAAAAAAAAACAGTTATTAACAGATGATTTTACACAGAAATATGTACAATATAGGCGGTCTTATCGCTTATGAGCGATCTCTTCCAGACAACCTTTGGGTGAAATTATTTTTTTATAGAAAGGGGAAGGTATATGCGATGATAAAGTAAGAGAATAATTATACTATATATACACCTATTATTTATTACATAAACCTAAACAAAAATATACCTACATAAATATCTATTATAACTTTATGTATATAAGTACAATAAAAATACATATACCTACATAAATAACAAAATTAAAAATACGCAAGAAACGACGTCATGACCAACTAATAATGTTTAATAGTTTACCAAATTAATGTAGCTTTATCAAAGTGCCAGATAGTGCATCTTTAAACGCTTTTTAAAAATTGCTATAGACTCTGATTGTCTTATAGCCAAAGCTAGAGAGTTCCATAAGCGAATGGACTGAACTGTTAACGACTGGGTACAATAGCTAGTGGAGTGTGGGGGAAATTTAAGAATCAGTTTTTTGGATGACCGCATGTCACAATCCTGTGATGGCTGCAGGAATTGAAAGCGCTCTTTTAGATACGGGGGTGATTTTGGACTAAATGATATGTTAAATAGGGCAAATATATGTGAGTCACGCCTGAGTCGGATAGGGAGCCATTTGAGCTGGATCCGGTATTTGGTAACATGATCGTATTTCCGCAAGCCAAAGACTATTCTAATGCAAAAGTTTTGTAAGCGTTCAAGCTTGTCGAGGAGATTTTCATTTAGGTCTAAGTAGCAGCAGTCTGCATAATCGAGGATAGGAAACAACAAAGCTTGAACAAGAGCAATTTTAGTAGGTATAGGTAGAAAATTGCGTAGTCTACTAAGTGACGCTGCCGCTGCGAAAAGCCTTCTGCTTACTTCCGTAGTTTGTTTGATCCAGGTAAATATACTGTCTATATGGACGCCAAGATCCTTAACTGTTCTTCCAAAAGGAATTTGTATACCATCAAATGTGATGGGTTGCAAGGCTAGCCAGTCAATCCTATCAATTTGCCTCGCACCTCCCACAACCATCACCTGTGATTTAGAGGGGTTAACCTTCAGACCAAAGGATTTACTCCAATCAAGAATATAACGGAGGTCCCTGTTAACCATTTCTACAACACTGGAAAGGTCTTCACGGCTTCCTTGCGAATATATCTGAAGATCGTCTGCATACAAGTGGAAGGAACATTTGAGATTATAAGTAATCGAATTGATAAAAATTGCAAACAGGACACCGGCATTAATGTCACACCATGCAGAGAAAGACTCCTCTGAACGAATGCGCTGCCGGCGCCCGAGCAAGTAACTGTGAAACCAGTCAAGCACCGATGGAGATATATTAAGAGAACGTAGCAAACCAATTAAAATATCAAAATCAACCGTATTGAAAGCGTTACTAAAATCTAGTAACGTAAGTACAGTAAGTTCCTGGCGATCCATTCCAAAACGGATATCATCAGTTATTTGAATTTTTGATCTGATTATCATGATGATGATAATAAGAATGTAAAGAAGTTTTACAATGATTTATTTGATTTTATGAGACAAGAGTTTTCCTATCATAAGAAGGACTAAAAAGTCATAGCTACAAATAAAAACTGGACTCTTTGCAGGTTTTTAAACTTTCCTGATTCATTGTTACACATGAAGCTTATTATTTAAAAGTTAATAGTTATTTACCTTTATCTCTCTCCTGGCGACCTCTGTGGCGGAGTAGCGTACACACTACCTGCTTCGAGGTCCCGAGTTCGATTTCCGGACGGGTTAATGTAGAAAAAAGTGTTTTTCTATATTCTCTCGGGTCTGGGTGTTTGTGGTACATTCGTTGTTTCTGATTTTCATAATACGAGTGCTTTAAATAGTTACTCAAATTGGGACCAGACCAATGTAGGTATGTGTGTGATGTTGTCCAAATTTATTTATTTATTTATTTATTCTCTATCTCTGATTGAAAATGGCATAGGATGGCTAGGAACGTCAAGATTTGCAGCACAACTTTTGAGTTAATAAATTAATGAACTAATAACAGTAACAGTGACAGCCCTATGTCTGCTATTGCAAGCCACAGCTTTGTTTAGCAACAACATTGCTCGCTCCATGCTCTCGACAGCAACCTGCTGATTTTAGGTTTGGACATTTTTGATACAGGCTTAGAACGATACGGGAATAGTTTAAAAGAATAATAAAAATTCCCTTGTCGCATTATTGCTAATTATAGAAAAAAATTAAGGATATTCAACGTTGGCCATTGATGTCATTCCTTTATTTTAAGACTTATAGCACAAATTTGGTCTAGTGCACGAGGCACGCGCGAACAAATTAAAACACATCTTTAAAAAGACAAACAAAATAAAAATAATTATTTAAAACACAATACGTACAGGCGTAACCAATTTTATATAATAAATTAATTAAACCAAGCTTTTCTCTTGTGACTTGCATTAACGATTTCTTATTCATTTTAAAATGTAATTTGAGTACTTTTCGCTAATTTAATCCACTAGCTACTATTTTTACTGTTTTGGTAATTTTCAATTCAAATTTAAACAATATTCGAAATAATATAACAGTTAAACTAACTTTATTTGATATTTTAGCAATTAAATTGCAATTATAATATCAGTATAATAATACAAACTTGAAAAATTATGTCTCAGGCGGGATTTTATTTAATACTCCCGTAGTCAGGCTAACCCTACAGTTACTATGTGGTATTACCAAAGCTCTTAACATTATAGTAGCTTTAGTCGTTAGTAACAAATAAATAAATGATTGGCAGTAAAATCTATGCAATAATAACGCAATACTCTAGCCACATAAACGCCAAACCTCCCCCTTAATTGGCCACCCTCTCGTCATTAAGAGTGGGCACGCAAAGGAAATTATCCTCACTCGGCCCTCCAAACGCGTTAACTGGCACCTCAGAAGAGGGCACTCCGTGATTACTTTATTATACAGATTGGTACAATTTTTCTTAAGAGCGCTTTAGGGTTGAAGGAAGGAAATATGCATCGCGGTGATGGAGGGATAATATTTTATGTTGATGGTAGAATGTTAGAAGGATTAAATAATGGTTTGCTAGTTTACAAAAATTGGGTTTTTGTGGAAAAAAACTTCTTAGCGTTCCATGGATTCACCTAGCGGGTGCCGGGTCCATCGTGTGGCAGAGAGAGAAACTCCAAGTACATCCCGGGACTTGTGACACAGGTGATGGTTTAAGGGGCCCCTTACCAACGTATAACAACACTTACCTTCAATACTCGTGTTTCTCTCCCTGCCAAGCCAAATCTGGTGCAAACCTGCTAATGCAGCTTTAGACACTCGCTCTAGTATAGAACTTACGGCAGTTCTGGCCAAGCCAAGGTCTTTCAACAGGTTATCGAGAAATTTTACTGGTATACCTCTCGCTCTTACTTCTACAGCATAAAGATTAACTACATAACCGTATTTCGATAATTCATTTAGGAGATCATAATATGTTTTCTTTCATTGCGTGTTCTTTAGGTATGTTAGTTTCCCACGGCACAGTAACTCTACAAGTGCTATCCATTTTGTAGCTCTAGAAAAAGGACAATGTCCGGTTTAGATGATGAAACACCCATATCCTCTGCGATTATATAGTGCTTTTCATACGTGTCCAATAAAATAGTCCAGTCAGGTGCTGTACCCAGGATTTAGTAAGGCTTGTACTTAGAATTTGCAGTGGAGCCTTCTTTAATAAAGTTTATTTGACTTTTGTTAGTGGTCAATCCTTTTTGGGCCCTAGCCATTGAAAGGCTTCACGTATGGTTTAAAGCACTCTGTCATCTGCTTATAATTTAAAAAACCAAAAAAGTAAACGTAAGAGAAAAAAACTGAAAATGTGATCTTTGTATGTCTGAGAAAGTACACCTTAAAAATGTTTATACACTTAAAGATCTTTATTTAAAGATACAACGTGAAAATCGCACATTTAACTTAGTTATTGTTTAAGTTCTTTAATTATCTAACAATAACCTCATTTTTTATCATCGTCATCAGCAACAGCTCACACAGTTCACTATCCATAGGTATCTCTAAAAAGAGGATTTCGCATAATCGAATGTTTGAGAGGTGACGCGTTCGGAGTTTCACAAATATCGAGCCTATCTAATTTAATATTTTTTATTTACTGAAAAAATCAAGGGCCTTATAAAAAGTAGGAGTTTACCATAATAGCCACGCGTAGTAGGCAGTAAGGCTGGGCAACGGCATCTTTGGTTTTCTAACCAATGATGACGGCTAACAGATCCCTCTGCGGTCTCAGGTTTCGTAAGAGGCTGCCTGGATGCTATCACCCTCCCGCTGGAGTCCAGCGCCAAACAGTTTTTCTGTGTTCTGCTGGTGTGTGGGAGAACCAGTGCCTCAGGGAAAGCTCGCTCCATCTTAGGCTTTTTCTTAACCGCATAGTTAATTATTTAGTCAAGAGCAAGCCCACTATTAATCTATACCTAATATTATAAAGCTGAAGAGTTTGTTTGTTTGTTTGTTTGTTTGTTTGTTTGAACGCGCTAATCTCTGGAAGTACTTGTAAGAATTGAAAAAATATTTTTGTGTTGGGTAGTCCAAGTATCGAGGAAGGCTTTAGGCTATAAAACATTACGCTGCGACAAATAGGAGCGAAGCATCAGTGAAAAATGTTACAAAAATAATCGCGATAATTGACGCGTACGAAGTCGCGGGGAACAGCTAGTAGAAAAATAAAAGGCTATTTTCGGAAGACGCTGTAACTTTTACTATTACTTTAGTCACTTCTTACGATGCCTATAGACCAAAAAGAGGTTGTTCAATTTTATGCTGCCATTGTCTGCACATATAGTTTGTTGTCGGAATAGAATGCAAACTCTGTTTAACAAATAGCATCAAATCAACAAGTACATTTTCCAAATTAATCTTCTCGCTGCACAAGGACGTCGACCCCTCAAACTTACTCTACCGTAAACCAGCATGCCCAAAATGAATATTGCAGTAATTTTAAGATCAATTTTCAACCTTATTCTTTAGGAAATAAAACCTGTTTTGAAAAACATCTTGCGTCATGTACAGTCTGAAGCAAAAGTTTGTTTTCACTTAATTATTATTACACACACATTAATATTTGATACAAAAATAGATGGTGCTAGCAAAAATAGACAAAACGTTTGTCATGATATTTGTATATGTACGAGTAATCAAGTAGTCATTATGTACCAAAATATTGAATCCATATAAAAGTAAAGTAACGGCCTATTATCATCCCATTGTAGGGCAAACAAAGTCCTCCATAATTGAATTCAAGTTATCATAGCTATGATGGGTACTGGCATAATCACCACGCTTGCCAAATGCGAGTTGGTAATCACAGTCCCGAGCAATGTTCGAAAACTTGGAGCTTTTTGTTGCCCAACCTGAGGATCGAACCCGGGACCCCAAGATCTTGGCCCAGTAATTTTGTTTAATATCATTAATCAGCCTAGTCCAATCATAGCGTTGACTTTACAGTACACCTTTAGTCGCTCCTTACATTACCAACAGACGACGGCTGGGCGATAGGGGTAGTGCTTTTTTTAACTGTGCTGACACCACACGGCAAGTAGTGTAGTAGTAAACTGTAATAGTGACACAACCCTTTCATGTCCAAAGGATATCATCACTGATGATATTTTGTGTGCTATCAGAAGAAGACGGACCCAGAAGCAGCGTCTCCTGTTTTCCACTAACCAAACAGCGATCGTTAACCTATCCCAGCGTGATGATTAATGCCTTTTTTTGAATAAAGCCTAAGATGGAGCGAGCTTACCCAGAGGTACTGGTTCTCCCACACACCAGCGGAACACAGAGGCACTGTTTAGCGCTGGACTCCGGCAGGAGGGTGGTAGCATCCAGGCAGCCTCTTACGAAGCCTTCCACCGCAGAGGGATCTGTTAGCCGTTATCATTGGTTAGAAAACCAAAGATGCCGTTGCCCAAGGTGGACCACTAGGTGGTAAATCCCACTACCCCAAAAAGTACTGGAATAGAGATCAAAAACAGATCATGGGCTGGTTACCAATCAGATGGACTGACGACCTTATTAAGGTGGCGGTGTAGAATTAGATGAGGAAGACGCAAGACCGCAAAGAGTGGCATGGATAGTATATATATACATGTTCGTATGTACACTCAGCATTTGGTGGACAACGGTTAAAGAAGAAGAGAAGTAAATCGATAATATAACATTATTTTGTAGCACCTGTCGAGTTAAGCACTTTACAGAATCTTAACTTTAACAGAACTAATTAAGTTCTTTCTCAAGCACTTTCGTTATCAATTGTACAAGCTCTTAGTAAGTCGGCAAATTGGCGTGAACTGTAACGAATCTTTAATTCGGCCCTCGATTTCCGTGCGACAATTGTTTTTCCAAGCGAACGCATCAAAATAACAATTCGTTGAGGCGTCTACCCCACACTAAGGGGTGAGCTACACCGTCATCGATCCGAGACATTTAAACGATACAATTTGTGCAAGGAGATAAGTATCGCAGATTGTCTGTTTCGCCATTTCCCTAATTTTTTTTTTAATTTGTATTTGTGGTTTGTTGCGACGGCACGTTAAAAGAGCATCGTCCTTCTCCTTCTATGGGTATGGGTATCGTGAGAGGCAAGTCCTCCTTCTGAAGAGCTTATGCTGGTGATAAAGAATCAATATTATAATAACGCAATTCTTCAGGCGATGTTGGTTATCTTACTTCTTCTATGGATTTTCCCATTTCTGATTCTATCTCGTAGGGAAATAGCATCGCTCTCTCCATTGCCTACTGTACGACCTTGAGCCTTCTTATGAGACCCATATTAGGCGAACACGAGGCGATCATCAACCAAGCTGCCGCAGTCTCTTTGGTTGGTGGTTGTCCCCATCTGGGATCGGGAACTTGTGGTTTTGTGTAGTTATTTTCCTATGTACTTAATGGTGCCATATATATAAGAGTTTAATAATAATTATTTGATAAAAATAGTGATAAAGGAAAATCTAACAAATTAATTAGTGTATTTCAAGTTTTCAACCCTTACTTTGTTACAGGGGTAAACAATGAATACAGTACATTTTGTAAGCTGAAGCCTGTGTTTAAGGGTAGATAATAATATCGCATCGAAATTATGACGGTAATAAACTGGAAGAAACAATTAAGTGCCGATGGTATCTGGTTCTTCTGTATTCTATTTATCTGAGGTATAATTTTTTTTTTAATTTACATTTTATTGCACAATTAAAAAATAAAGTACGAAAGGCGGACTTAATGCTAAAATCATTCTCTACCAGTCAACCTTGGGGTCAAGCAGAGATGACACAGGCGGTGCAAAAAGAGAAAAAAAAATCAAATTAAATTATAATTTTTCGTACATTCATTTATCTTCTAGCATTACTACTGCCAATAAGACTAATATTCTTATTTCATATTTAATAAGTTACTTGAATAAAAATTAATTTGATTGAAACCAAGCTATAGAATTAATATCTGAAGACATCATTTCACAGATGAATGGAGAGTCTTACCCCTCTAAAAGGAGGCCTATGTCATAATTACCACGGACAGCCTGGTTGGCTATCGTAGTTGGCTATGTTAGATAGAAGATACTGCTTCTCATTTTCCTTTGGCTCCTTTAGACGTCTCATAAGATACCGATAAATGGGAAGGAATGTACTGCAGGTTTTATTAATAATCCAAAAAACTTAGGTCACTCTTGAAATGAAAGATACGAGTATGTTTACGGATTTAGTATGCGTTAATTTTTTATTTAACCCGACGTTTCGAACCCTTTACAGCGTTCATGGTAAAGGGTTCGAAACGTCGGGTTAAATCAAAAATAAACGCGTACTAAATCTGTAAAAATATCTTTCATTTCAATGTATAGTGTTCGCGTGAACTCAAGAAATCAGTTATTTAAATCCTGCTTATTAATCAAAACTTGATGTTTGTGAGTATGAATGTATGTATGACTGAATGTTTGTTACTTTACGCTAAGGGACTCAAAAGAACCGAATGAAATTTGGCACGGTGTTACTTTATTGGCTGGAATAACATATAGTCTGCTTTGTTTACCCGAAAAAGCTGTTGTTTCCGTGGGAGAATTTTAATAGTTTTAAATTGTTGTTGTATTAGTTTTGAGACGCAAATATTTTAAAAATTGCCGTGTGTACTTACTCAATATCAACACTAAATCGATGGTTCTTACATTTCCTTAAAATATGCAAGAATAACCAAAAACCCCTAGCATTTCCAACTCCGTTTAACATAAACATTATTAGTTGCCAGTGGGCGAACAACTGTTAGGTATGGATATCCAATTAATGGTGTCTGCGCAGATCCGATATTATTCAGCAGTTAATTAATTTAATCTAACGTAAGGCCTTCGATGAATAATTAGGGATTTAGACCACGATTGCCAGCAATACTGTGCGGTAAAAGCAAGAGGCTGGCTTTAGTAGTTACAAACTTCATGTTTAATTACTGGAAAGTCATCTCAGCAATTCAAATACTGGAAACGATATTTATTTAATGCAAAGTTATATTGTCTACAACGTGTTGCTGTTTAAAACTGAAGTCTGAATGGCATTAAATTCATTGTTTTAATTGTGTAAAGGTTAAATAGTATTAGACAACCAGACGTTTCTGGATAATAGACGAATGGGTAATAGAAAATTAAAGAAAAACGACTTATAACCATCCCACTGCAGGGCAACTATCATTGCAAGTTACAATAGCAATGATGGTAATAGGCATAATCACTACGCTAGCTAAATGCAACCCGCATTTAGCAAGCGTAGTGATTATGCCTGTTCCGTTCTGGTCATCACAAATCCGAGTAATGTTGGAAAATTTGAAACCCGGGAATCAAAACTGAGACCCCGAGATCTTGGCCTGGTATTTAAACCACTAGACCAACAGGGCGCGGACCAATGAATGGACAATATGTGTATTTACTATGAATGTATGATGATATTGATGAACACCGCAATGTGACGCTTTTTTAAGATTTTCAGACCAGATTTTCAGACTTGTCACGCATTTTTATGAAAATTCCCATACTATTTTGCCCAATGTCACAAAAAGTAAGACTTCCCCCCCCTTAATGTGTGACGTAATTTGTGGACGACCCCTTATTATCAGTTTTGTACATGGTTGAAAGATGTTCATTAGCATCATGAGTTTTTCTGCATTCCATACAAAGGCATCTAGACATATTCTAGACATCATGGTATTCTGTAACCAAAAAAATCTAAATTCATATAACATTAACATTTAAATAAATAATTGATCATTGTTCCATTTAACAAGTGCACGTACTTAGTCTTAACATTGGACTCATTAACCGTAATAGTAATATGCAGTTAATTGGCAACTGCGCCACTAATAGTTCGGTATCGCGGCCATATTTAAGCTTATCTCGTATCGTAGGCTATTATGTGTGAATGGGATATTGGTATCGGACAGCGTCCTGATTTGGCAACGTTTGATAACACAAATACCAGGTGAAGTTAGTGGAGAAATGGTCAACAGTACTTGTTTCTCTGATATTTATTCGTTTAGGTATAATTAGGTCTTTTTGGACAATTCCAAATAATAATATGTTTCACGTTAGGGAAATAAAAAAATCCATTATTTTAATAACAACGGCAACTTCATTGCTTAACCGATCGGCTGCTTAGGAGCAGTTATGATCTACGTGACAATTGATTTCTATTGTGTCTGGAATTACCCACATTCAAGGGTCAAACGTCAGTAACAAAACTGTAAAATATGTAGGTAATCCCCAAACGAATAAGTAGGTAACTACAGCTAAAAAACATTTAAAAAAATCCTGTTACTAACTTGTTCATTAATGTGGCTACCCATAACGCACGCTCGCACGCACGCACGCACGCACGCACACACACACACACACACACACACACACACTCTGTTTAAGTTCTACTTACTCTTTGCTTACCAGGTTAGACTGGAGCTGATTGTTAACCTTTCGAAACCACTGAAGTTTTTTTTACTATCAATCTCAAACAACTCTAGGTTTACAACATATAATTCAAAGTATAGTTTTTATAGATTATTTTTACACACTCAATACCATTGGCAACAAAAACTGGATGTAAGTATAAAATTGGCGTGTCGCGCAGCACGGAAAGCGAACGATTTATTATACTCGGCGTCACTACAGACAGCCACAGTGGGGGTGTATGAAGTAGATTATCTAAACAGAAAGACTTAAGTAATAATTTGAAACCGATTGTTGTAAGCATTTGACATTATATCGTCGTCTTTATAATTTACTTTTCTTATAATATAATATAAGAAAATAAGGACTGTGTCATAATATTATTATGATACAGTCCTCGCCAAAGGAAGAAGATTTGCCATGATTGCAAATATCACGGCAATGGCAGTACGGCCACTAGTAGAACGAGAGGATGCATGTCTGTCTTCTTCACTTGGTACTATTTTAGTAATCTCTTAAGACACTTATAGGTGGAGAAGGGCTGGTAATTTTTAATGTGGTGCTGACATCATACAGTACCAAACGATTTCTGGTTGGGTCAATTTAGGAAACGATTTTTTCTAAATTGTCTGAATCTAGAACGGGTCGGGGCTTAGTCTCTGACCTCGATTTTTTTGCAAAATGTTAGACGTAATTACATGTCATGTTAGAAGCCTGTTGCAGGCGGCTTGGAAAATGTATACTAGACCATGCTTTAAGGACGTTCATACAAAAAGAAGTATTACTAAGTGTGTCGGGTATTGTACGAATCAACTTGTCTGAGGAAATTGTTGTTAGCATGATTTCACTGTACTTTGGCTGTGCCTGACCTACATGTAGAACACACTTGACTTGCCATTGAAATCCTATTAGAGGTTGATACGGCGCCGTTGTCGGACATTCTTCATTAGAACAAAGCATCTTTCATCTTTGACATTAATAACTAACGAATGTTTGAGATGTCTTACTGCATATTTTCGACTGTAGAGAGATCGCCCGACCGCGGCTGAAAGAGGTGGATATTACTCACACGGCCGGAAAACGTCGATATTTTATCACGTTTTGTCGAAACCGTAAATTCTGGGAGAAATTAGACAAATGCCTAATACGATACAGTTGGGGATAAAAATCAAGTAAAATAGATGTCCCATAACAGGCCCAGACATTGTACAGTATTCTAAAAAATCAAGAAAAAACTACTGAGTTTTGGAAAAATACAAAAAACTGAATATAACGTATAATTTAGCGGCTCAAAAATAAAATACAATCTAATAAATATCTCTCTCAATTAGACATACAAGATGGCGTTTGACGAAAAAAAACCTAAACCATAAACTCTAAATGTTAGTAGCTGTCAGATTTCCTCAGCACAAGCACAAGTAAGCAAACAATATCACTTGTTCGAATCGAGTTAAGCGATTTTGAAATTGTCAAAACTGACAGATGTCACCAAAGTGTCATCTTCCGCCATGATAGTTTTTGTTGTTTAGTATTGCTATTCTATTAAGTTTATTTTTGTTTAAGCCATTAAACGAAGCCATTTTAAAGAATTTGGATAATAACAAAGTGTTCTAGGTATATTGCTCTAACTTTTGGCAATGTGTACAGGTTGTGGGCCTAGCCTCCATACAATTTGGGACATCTCTTTTGTGTGATGAAATGTGATGATGATAGTTTATGGTATAAAGGTTGTAATAGTCTTTTTATATTATACATTATGTAGCTTTTAAAGCGCCGCTACTAATTTATATAAAAGCCACAGTGCTATAGAGTTTTGCGCGGGAAACAAAAAAGGGATACGTACTTTGCTTTTTTTTACTTTGTGCTTTGCTGATATTATAATAATGTGATATCAAGCAAGATAAATATAACAAAAGTAATAAATTAAGGTGGACACTAGATCCTATCTGACATGAAATTAACTAAAAACAAACCCTTGCATTGATTAATGTCAGTCACCTCGCATTTCATTTCAATGACTTAAGTTATGTTAGGTTACACCTCTTTTCCTCATAAAGGTGTTGTAAGAGGCGAGTACTGCCAAAAGAAGACGGGCAGCAGCGTCCTCTCTTGCCCATCAGCGCCAACCCGCATGCCAAGCGGCGATTAAGGCTAACCCCCCAGGGGGAGGCCTTTATCCAGTTGTGGACGTCACTTGTCTGAGATGATGATGATAATGAGATCAGGTCAGTAGTTTATGATCTTATCACGACTGGCGCCTTCAACGAGTCCCAGCAATTGTCTTGGGGTGGTGACTAAAAATCATTATGTGCATCTGGATTGAGTGATTTGCTTCTAGCAAACGAATTGCTATGCTGCTGCCCATTTGCATTGCAGCGACACTCGTCTCTTTTTTTTAGGGTTCCGTACCCAAAGGGTAGAAACGGGACCCTATTACTAAGACTTCGCTGTCTGTCCGTCTGTCCGTCTGTCCGTCTCTCTGTCACCATGCTGTATCTCAAGAGCCGCGATAGCTAGACAGTTGAAATTTTCACAAATTATGTAATTCTGTTACGGCAATAACAACAAATACTAAAAACAAAATAAAATAAATATATAAGGGGGACTCCCATACAACAAACTCGTTTTTTTGGCCTTTTTAGTACGGAACCCTTCGTGCGCGAGTCCGACTCGCACTATCCGGTTTTATTTTTTGTATTTGTTTAAACTTCACATTATTAATTTGCTTTTTGTTTTTGCGTGTTGTTCTTTTGTGTGTGATAGTCTGTTTGAGTGTGTTGTTATAAGATGCAAATAAATTAGTGAATTTAAAAACAACTTGACTGACAATTTAAGTTCGAATTTTATTTTGTATCTACATGTAAAAGAATTAAAAATAACTGTTACATATAATTATTTTCCGTTTAATTGGTTCACAAAAAAGGCTTTTTATTTATGTTAAATGATTTCAGCTTGGTTGGGTATAAGCATTTTATCGTCTCTTATTCGACAAATCGGAAAGAGTGTGTCGTGCGGTTCCGGTGCGTTGACAAACAGCCCAATATATTTATTACTATGCCCATACATTTTATTTGGCAAATTACACAAATTGTGAAGAAATGCTTCGGTGATTTATGCAGTACCATTGCAAATAGTGTGGCACCGGAACAATTGAAGAATAAAACCACACCTTTTCTTCCTACATGAGTCGTAAGAGGCGACTGAAGGAGTACTATTTGAAGAAAGTAGAAGGCATCGTCTCCCCACCATTGGCCAAACGTTGCGATTATAGAAAAATCAGTCTTAAAGATGCCCGTGTCCAGCAGTGGACTGATTTATGCTGATGAAGGTGATGGTGATAATTTTGATTAAATTTCTTAAAATGATACTAAAACGAATGAGCAAAAAGTTTATGAGCACATCCACCATATTTACTACCGAAAATTAAAAAAGAAGGTGTTGACTGATTTCAATTGAATTTGGTTTCGAAACCCTATTTGAATTACTCTTGTTTAAGGTGAAAAGAACGATGGCCAAATCGTACCTGAACGTGGCCATTAATGACTTGTATTTTAAAAAATAAGTAATTTTTAATTATATTTTATGAATTATATATACATCAAAAGAACTTGTGGTTTTTGAGAAATAAAATAATATTCCGAATTCATTTTTTTGGTTGGGATAACATTATTGTAGCTTTTGAACGTGTCCGACAGTGTTTGAAGTTTTATTATGCGTTCTTATTTAGAAATAGCACAATATAATTTCACTTAAAATATATTACTTACGTTTTTAACATTTAAATTCGGGCAATAATATTATTGTTTCAAATCACATTTGAAAGCGAGTAATGGAACGTCAGTTTTTAAAATGACAGATGTCTTTACCGATGTCCGAGTTGTCTTGCAGTCGATCTTTGCGTTTTCTTTGATACGTACTGTGCAGTATTTTGTTCTTTGTTTATTTCTTTTGACCCGCATTTTGTTTAATGGACTGTGATATCTGCTACTTCTTGTCTAAGAACCATAATTTAACTCAAAACCTTAGGTATTATGTTTTAAAAATTATTGAATGTTATCCTAACCTAAAAATATAAAAATATTTATATTTCCAATTAGTGAAGTTTTTGATGAAATATTTTGCCACTTTCATATTTAAAATGAAGTTTTCTAACAAAATCATACAAAATTAAAAGTGCCCATCAATAATGAGTGTCAGGTCCAGCTTCTATGAAATTTGACCGATGTTCTTTCTTTTATTTTAAAGTTTTATATTCAGAACACAGGATTTAAATCCACTTTTTTATCTGACTGATTTAGCTAAAGTTTAGACATAAATAACCACTTAATATTCACCTAAAGTATACAGTCGTGTACAAAATACCTTTCTGACATAATATCAAATTTGTCCAACTCCTAACACTCGGCACGATGTCGACAAATTTGTTAGGTCGTATTTGTATCGATAGACCCACGTTCGGACCTGGAATACCAATGGCCGGCAGTCATTACGATTGTTGAATAAACTGCTAAACAAGCGTTAACCCTCTTTCTATCGCGATATATGAGGCCGGCTTAATATGCCGGTCGGGTCGCGGCGACCGCAAGCGAGCCAGTCGTGTAGATAAAGCTATGATATACTTTACGCATAGAGGAGCACTGACGATTTGTGTTTTATTCTTTGAATTTTGTTTACATTCTAATCTCTTAGAATGTGATTTTATTTAAATGTCACAACAAAACATGTGGATTAAACAAAAGATTTGATTTACATAGTTTAGCAATCCCGTCCGACTATTTTCAGTTCGGCATATCTCCATCTCGGTTTTTGTACTGATCCTGTGTATGTAAGTAAAAAAAAATATATGTTTAGAGAAAAGTAAGATGTTATTTGAAGGATGTAGTAATGTATTATTTTTGAGTGAGTCTGTGATAAATATAAAGCAGAATACTATTTTAGTTACTGTAATGTTTACGTTTTTCTACAAAAAGCTCTACTACTTAAGTAATTTACGAGGTGACCTGGTTATTTCAATGAATCGATGAAAGAAAAGAAGCCACAGATGCGTTGTTTCGCCAAAATATCCTCAAAAACTTTGCCAGGGTTATCTAAAATATAAAATGGTTTTGCAACGTGTCGTGTTGTACCTGCACATACTTAAAAACCTAGAAACACTACCCCTGTTCCTGTGGGTATTGTAAGAAACGGCTAAAGGAGTTCTGTCATCTCTCTATCATTCTGACCACACTGCGATAACCTTCTCAAGCGTGGCTATAATGACAAAAATCCTTTTTAAAAAAGGCCTGTGTCTAGAGTGGAATAAAATAGGTTGGTGATAATTATTTATATAGAGCATTTTAGCTTAGCAACAATATTATAGCTTCCAGTATACCCGAAGTTCTCGAGGGCCGAGGGCCATATTTCACCGGTTCGACGGGTGTGCAAGCATTCGCGACGCCACGTGACCATCCATTGGATTAATGGGCCCGTATTATATTTTGCTAACGTCAAAATATTGCCGCCGCTAGCCGTAACGACCGTACTAATGAACAGTTGCGAGCTTTTTATGGTACAGCGTTGTGAGGGTTGAAGAGATAAATATTTGGATTTAAAATTCAATTTGTTTTAGGTAAATACGTGAGGATTTAGTTTTTAAATCGACAAAAACAGACAAGGTTTTTGTTTCGACCTGTATATTTATTAATGTATTGTCTCTATAGAAAATAAGTGAAAAACTAGGTACACAATAAAAAAATCACTACATAACATCCTCAATTTCAGTTATGTCTTTTGTCATGTTACATACTTTTCCTAATGGAAATTGAACCTTTTGCGTATCACACAAAGTTGAATGCTTTTAGCTTAAAGAGAACCCAAAATAAATGATCAGCTGAGCGCTTTTATAATGTGTCAAGGACGTTCGTCTGCCACTGATTATGTATTTAGTTATTTTAATTATAATAATTATGGTTTCCACACATAATTTTTAACGAGTTTATAGAGTTAATGATTTTTGTTTGAAAGAATAGATTTAACACAAGTTTAGTCTATATTAATTTTAAAATAAACTTTAACACGTGAATGTAGAAAAATAAGGTTTACATCCTACAAAACGGAAAACATGAAACGTATATTACACAGAAAGAAGGCTTGACTATTTGTATTTTTGTGAAATATTGCTTTTCACAACATTTTCGGAAAGTATTTATTAGTAGTAAAAAATAACTCCTGGAAAAAACGTCTTACTAAAGTAGGAATCAAATCAACATCCTTTACTTAGCTCCCGCATATTATTATATTTTAACAAAATAACTTTACTTGTTATATACAAACACTAGCTGTTCCCCGCGACTTCGTACGAGCCAGTTTCTGTATTTACGATCGCGATTATTTTTGCAACATCTTTCACTGATGCTTCGATCCTATTGGTCGCAGTGTGATGTTATATAGCCTAAAGTCTTCCTCGATACATGGACTATCCAACACAAACATTTTCATTTTTTTCATTTTTCATTTTTCAATTCGAACCAGTACTTCCAGAGATTAGCGCGATTAAACAAACAAACAAACTCTTCAGCTTTATAATATTAATATATTAGTATACTAACATTTTTCCGTGCCATCAAGTCACTAAAGCACCACCACAGAGCACCGATCACTTCTGAATTACACAAAATCGAATTCACGCCTGTTTTAATCGCAAATTCGCCACCAACCATGTTAAAAGGTCCCCGTTCTGTGTCAATTACGGACACCGACAACTGTAGTTTAATTACTGCATTTAACTGTCACATTAAGCCTTCATTTTGTGGTAAATAGGGTAAATAGGTACAAGTTAACGTCCCGTTCGTCTAGTGGTTTAAATACCGGGCCAAGATCGCGGGGTCCCAGGTTCGAATCCCGGGTCGGGCAACAAAAAGTTTCGAATTTTCGAACGTTGCTCCGGTTTGTGATCACCAACCCGCATTTGGCAAGCGTGGTGATTATGCCAGTACACCCATCATTGCTGTGGTAACTTGAATTCAATGATGGAAGCCTTTTCCCTGCAGTAGGATGATTATAGGCTGTTACTTTAGGTACAAGTGTACCAGTCGTCCAGGATTTTGCTTTGCGATTTTCAGTCAAAATTGCTTACACCGGTGAATGTATTTTATAGGAATGGCATTTCCAAGGGAAAGAATTTGCTATAGCCTCTATATATGGCACCGGATAATAAATCAATATGATAGTTTCTTTTGGTACCTTCGTTGTTTCAGATATCCAAAATACGAGTGCTTCAAATACTTATTCAAATTGGGATCAGAACAATGTGTGTGATGTACCTAGTCCACATTAATTTATTATATTATTAAAATAAATACAATGATAAGTATCACAACAATTCTAGCTGCCATTAGGAATATACACACTTCTAGTTTTTCGTCTAAGGCTCTGCCAACGTAAAGTATCTTTATATCGCGCGGGCGACAATTTTTTATCTATTTGTCTAGTAGTGAGATACAAAATAACCTAAGTTCTTATTCAAGGTCTGGTCTATTTTAGTTCTAAATTTCAATAAAATTGTATACATTATTTGATATTTTAGCAATTAAATTGCAATTATAATATCAGTATATAAAATTGAAAAATTATGTCTCAGGCGGGACATAATTTTTCAAGTTTATATACCGATATTCAATAAAATCGGTTTATTAGTTTAAGCATACGCAAACGTAACGTACGTAACGCACAGACAATCAGACATACAGACAGGCATAGGATTTACATTCGCATTAATAATATTAGTGGGGATTATAGATTCTAATGGGAGGTGATAAAAAGTCGAGTGTTTTTGCGCTGCTTCTCAGCACTAATCCGCACATATCCCGAAGCAGTCTTAGATTGTATTGGGTCGCAAGCAAAATCCTGGACAACTGTACACTTGTACCTAAAGTAATAAAGTAACAGCCTATAATCATCCCACTGCAGGGAAAAGGCTTTCATCATTGAATTCAAGTTACCACAGCAATGATGGGTGTACTGGCATAATCACCACGCTTGCCAAATGCGGGTTGGTGATCACAAACCGGAGCAACGTTCGAAAATTCGAAACTTTTTGTTGCCCGACCGTTGCATAAAAGCGGATTTCGCAAAACTGTATTTTACTATTTTCACTATCACTTGTTACAAGAACCACATACAGATAGACCGCGCCACTTGCGGAGCGCGAAAAATTAATTTTAATATATTCAAACTGGCCTTGCCTTTAAATTAACTAAGCGGAAGAAAGCTCATTTATTTTTGGGCGGATGCGGCGGAATTCACATCCGCGTTAAATACACAACCCGCGGCTTCGTGCTCGGTAAGGCCGGGCGCAGGCGAACGACTTTCTGGGTTACAGCTGATGGCATAGTTGATTGCGTTATTTTGAAAGAAAAAAAGAAAGAAAATAACTTTACTAAAATTTGGACATCACACACAAACAGTAGCCGTAAGGTTATTTTTTATTTTTATTTTATTTTATTAGGACAACCAACAAGGACATACACTAGAACATGTTTATAACTTAGGAATAAATAAGATTACTTACGCTGAGTGTTGCCTTAATTAAAGGTTGCCACGGAAAGCATTAAGTAAACGATTAGACTTTAAAACACATCAGGAAATTATGGATTTTGAAAAATATTTTGCTAATGATTTCCGCTTGTTAATATACCGGCCTAGATACCTTCACCACACTACCCGCACTAACACTGATTTGAGGAAGCACCTGCACCACACTAACACTGATTGAGCAAGCACTATTTCATGCAGGAAAACCGCCCGCCCTCCCTTAAAAATGCATGCAGTACAGTTAATGCAATTATTAGTACCCAACACCAATATAATAAAAACCTCGACGCGTTTCGCCACTTCTATATTGGTGTTGGGTACTAATAATTGCATTAACTGTACTGCATGCATTTTTAAGGGAGGGCGGGCGGTTTTCCTGCATGAAATAGTGCTTGCTCAATCAGTGTTAGTGTGGTGCAGGTGCTTCCTCAAATCAGTGTTAGTGCGGGTAGTGTGGTGAAGGTATCTAGGCCGGTATATTAACAAGCGGAAATCATTAGCAAAATATTTTTCAAAATCCATAATTAGTTATGGATTTCCGCAAAGTAACGCCTGAGTCTATTAATTTTTTAAAACACATCAGGAACCAAATCTCCTTACAATTATTTTACAAGAATATTTAGTGTTTTAAACGTTGTACAACAGAACAAATAGGTGAATTATTTAACAGAAAATGAGAACATTTAATGATAATGTTAAGTGAGCTGCTTGTGAACCGTTAAATTAACTAAAATCCATGAGCGAGTGAAAAGATGAACAGAAAATTGGATGTATGATTGAATGATTGAGTGACTGGGGAGTCAGAACTAAGTGATTTAGTTAAAAATATTATTATTATTATTTTAGGTTAACAAACAATAGCATAATTATAATAGAACACATATTAATATGATAAAAAAATAAAAATAAACAAACGAATATACACCGTGCTTTTTTAACCACCTTGATAACGAAGCCCACGTTATTGGACCATTATGTGTTACATCATGGCAGTGTTATTCATTTTATGTTTTTTTTTAAATATTATTTTGATTCAGGTTTTAAATTTTGTAACACGTTATGATGTGCACAGACGAACTATTTTGCTGCGGCAGGGTCGCGGTTGAATGGAGCTTACACAGCTACATCTGTGCGCTTTACAGCGTGATTTAACATAAATAGCTAAACCAATATTTAATATTAGGGGTTAAAGTATGAAATTGCCGTTTTGTATGGACGAAATCGAGAAAAGTCATTTTTCCATACTAAAAATTTTTTAGTCTTTTTAAAAACGCCTGAACCGTTTTCGATGCAATTAAAGGTGATAGTTAGATGGTTATAAAGCTACGCATTATAGTATTAAAATTTCTGAAAATCAAAGTATATATTACAAATATACTTAATTGAAGCAAGAAGGTCAGCTGACACATTGTAAGGGGTCTTTTCAACGACTTCCTTGGAAGTAATAGGCACTAGTATTGCATTTTTTTTTTTAGTTAAAAGTTACTTTATTTAGTTTTTGATACAATACAAAAAGAATTACGCAATAATATGACTATACTTAAGAGCTATAAACAAAATAAAAAGTGGGAAAATAATCGGCAATTTCATACTTTAACACCTATTATTTTTATTTATCAAAAAATTAAAATAACACTGCCAAAACCCAATGTCATAATCTATACTTCATATTATAAAGCTGAAGAGTTTGTTTGTTTGTTTGAACGCGCTAATCTCAGAAAGTTCTGGTTCGATATGAAAAATTATTTTTGTGTTGGATAGTCCATTTATTGAGGAAGGCTTTAGGCTATATAATATCACGCTGGGACCAATAGGAGCGTAGTATAAGTGAAAAATGTTGCAAAAATAGTCGCGATCATAATAACAGAAATTGACGCGGGCGAAGTCGCGGGCAACAGCTAGTGGTTACATAAAGTGGGCTTTGTTTTCCAGGTGGTTGAAAATGCACGGTGTAGAACCTCCTCCTTTTATATACTTTATTTGATATTTTAGCAACTTAATTGCACTTATAATATCAGTATATAAACTTGAAAAATTTTGTCTCAGGCGGGACTCGAACCCGCATCTCCTAGCATGCCGGGCGGGCGCCATACCATTAGGCCACCGAGACACTGCGACGCGGCGCGAATTTTTCAAGCATATTCTTACGCTGTGAGCCAGCGTTGTTTCATCAAATGTTAGGAGTTTGCACCCTTAACACCCGAAAGAAACATCTTTGCAGATGTTTGACAGTCAGTTAAGATGAAACAGCTATTTTATATACTTTATTTGATATTTTAGCAACTTAATTGCACTTATAATATCAGTATATAAAATTGAAAAATTTTGTCTCAGGCGGGACTCGAACCCGCATTTCCTCGCATGCCGGGCGGGCGCCATACCATTAGGCCACCGAGACACTGCGACACGGCGCGAATTTTTCAAGCATATTCTTACGCTGTGAGCCAGCGTTGTTCTCCTCCTTTTGTTGAAGTCTGAAGTTTCGTTGATGCGTCTTCTTCAGACGTCAGAGGACAGAAACGTCTTCTATTACAAAGTGGCCAAACTTGAAACGCTAATGCAATTGCCAAGATTCGCGAATAATAATAATAATAATAACCGAAGGGCAGCTTGTGGCAAGCTGTTGGGCGGTAGCGACCCCACGGACCTGATTTCTCCCGGGAGTATCCCTGTTCCTCACCTCTGGCTTGCCTTCATTGGTCGGCCGGAGTGAACACTGACGAGGAACATATCTCCCACCTCTTGCTTGCCTTCATTGGCCGGCTTGAGTGGAGAGTCGCTAGAGCAGAAATGCTCGGAGGAAGGAAGTATTGCAGTAAGATGCTTGTAGGGATCTTGAACGGATTACCGGGGTTGTCCTGAGAGCCGGGTAATACCTCTCCACTCCTCAAGCACCTTAGGCTATGTTGCCCCTTGTTGCTACGTCACTAGGTATGTGCTAGCGGCCGTTTTCGGGGGCCCATTAAACGAGTGTAGAAGTCACCTCCTGCCTACCTGCAATAGTGACCGAGTTTCTTGCGCTGCTTCTTCTCGGCACTAGCCCACATTTGTCCCGAAGCAGTGGTAGGTTAAATATTGGGACGTGTAAAAGCGCCTCCAGGGGTCTATTTGCAGAAATAAAACTGATTTTAACTGATTTCCCATTTTATCTGTGTTAGTAACATAGGTCAGGCAGGGGCCATAGTCCTCCCATAGTCCCAGTTACCCAGTCCACTAGCACCCAAACCCATAGCCCATCAGTATCTTTGTATCCACATTCTACAATAGTCCTGCACTGACTGGGGGTTGTCCTTGGACGCATTTATATAGTGCGTACAGGAATAATCGTCGGTCGGGGTCACATCACACCGTAAATATAAATGTTGTCTAACGGGCCGCTGCGAGTTGGCTTCGGCCCCTCGTACGCCTTCCAAATGTCCGGGACTCCATAGTCCCGTGATCGGAAACAGACCAACATAAAAATAATAATAATACTTAAGTCATGCCTCACTAGGCCACACAAAGCCATCTAGTCCCAAATTAAGCTACTATTAAGAATGCTGTCGTATGGGGTACTAGACAACCGATAACTTACTATACTATACTTACTTATATACTTTTTTTTTGTAAATACTTATCATACATAGAAAACACCCAGACCAGTACAAACAGACATGTTCATGCACACAAATATTTGTACTGTGCGGAGATCAAACCCGCGACCCATGGCTCAGAAGCAGCGTATACTACCGCTGATCCAAATGGCGAATGTAGCGAAATGCTACTTTTAAACCGCTAATGATGACGTTGTCCTTTTTATTTCATTTTATTTTATAACTAAATTGCAGTTGAATGAAAGCTGTTAATTGAAAAAACATAGCCAAATAGGTTCTCCTTCATTTGTTCATCATGACTTTTTTTTAAGTAGCTGCTCATTGCCTTGCAAAAATATTACAGAAATATTTAAAAATGTACCATTTATTTTTAAGGCGTTCTTTTCTTTTTTGTTTTAAAATACGTCAAAATTTTAATACAAAAAATAAATATTTTGTCAAGTATGATATTTTTTTATTTCTATCCTGGAAGACATCGATGTAATACCAGATGCCCAGTGAATCCCAGTAAGTGCCAGGCTATCATTATTGGAAGTCCTAAACAACTGTCCAAAGTAGACGTGACGTCGGTTCCTCCTATTGTTTTTGATGGTGTTGTCGTCAGTTATTCCCCGTATGTCAAAAGTCTGGGACTCGTCATTGACAACAATTTGAACTGGTGCCAGCATGTTAAGGAGGTTAGCAGAAAGGTTATTAGTACTTTAAGAGCACTCTATCGGTTCAAACACTTTCTCCCTTCTAGTACGAAAACCTTGCTTGTGCAGTCTTTGGTCTTGCCTATCATCGACTATGGTGATGTTTGCTGTACTAATCTCTCTCAAGACCTTCTCAATAAGTAGGAGCGCCTCCTCAATAGCTGTATCCGTTTCATTTTCGGCCTGCGCAAATTTGACCAAATCTCCCAGTTCCGGTCCCAGCTTCACTGACTTCCCATTAGACGCCGCAGGGATTTACGTACTCTTTGCATTCTCTTTTCCGCGCTCTTTGATCCCAAATGTCCATCCTACCTTAATAAATTCTCATTTCTTCACACTTCTCACGATAGAGATCTCCGTTCCATCGATACTTTTCAGTTGCTCACTCCACGAGATACCTCTTCCTTTATGTCCAATTCTTTCTCTGTGACAGCTGTACGTCTCTGGAATGGACTACCACCCAAAATTAGAATATCCACCACCAAATTTTCCTTTAAAAAGGCTTTGCGGAGCCACTTCGCTAACTGACTTTATCTTCTTCCTCTCTAGAATCATACTGGCATAATTCTCTGTGTATTTACATATTATGTATGTGTATTTTTGTATTTGTTATGTATATATCTATTATTATTATATAATATGTATGTAGCTAGTTCGTATGTAGATATAACATACACTTTTTTAAATTTTTTGTCTTTTGATACCTGTTTTGTAATTTATATTTTTTCTGCATTTGTTAATATTTTTACTTATCACTTGTTTGCACCGCTTGTAAAATCTCTGTTTGGTCTCATGGTTGACTGGTAGAGAATGCTTTTAGCATTAAGTCCGCCATTTGTACTATCTTTGTATAATGCAATAAAGTGTGTAAATAATGCCCGTTTGCTGGTGGCCTACCCCGAATGCTGTTAAAATTTAATTCCGTTCACAAATTACTGTCTTTTTGTTACTCGCTTTTTGAATTTCTGATGATGAAATTAGGTGGCGCCTTGATCATTAATTCACGCAATGAATCGCGTCTAATTCAAAATTGTATTGTGAATTATTAATCTCAAAACGGACGACTTGCTGGCTTAGCTTTTAATTTGGCATTTTAAACTAGAGAAGACACTGCAGTAAAAAAAAAACATAATCTTACTATATTAACTAACTAATAAAATGCGCAAGTCTAGATGTATGATAATTACCAAATAACACGGGAACGGCAAAATGATGATTTTTGAAGGAAACTGAAATGGATTGTAGGCTTGCTACTTTCACAAAGGTTTTTTATCTCGGAAAAAATATGGATCCCGTAGTTCAAACCTTCACTTGTTTGACGTCGCGGGAAGCGTACCTATTTTTTTACAGTTTTTTTTTTTTTTTTTTTTTTTTTTTATAATAAATGTGGACAACATCACATACATTGTTCTGATCCCAACTTGAATAACTATTTAAAGCACTCGTATTTTGGAAAGCAGAAATAACGAAGGCATCACAAACACCCAGACCCGAGAAAATGTAGAAAAACACTTTTTCTACATTGACCCGTCCGGGAATCGAACCCGGGACCTCGGAGCAGGCGACACCTTGAAAACCGGTGTGTACGCCACTCCGCCACGGAGGTCGTATTTACATTACCTTAAATCTTTTTCTTTCCACAGTTGATTTGAAAACGTCATGATCACGGGAGATCACAACAATGCAACAACAACGACAGGCAACCATCAATCAAATGAAGGAGCACTGAAAAAGTACTATTAGCCAAAATGCGATTACTAACCCGCCTGCCAAACGTTTCACCAATTATAGCGAAGGCCTTCATCTGCAGAAGTCTGCATCTACCAGCAGCCTGATGTTAATTTAGATAACAAAAATAAAATTTTTAACAATCCTCAACTTCAAAATTTGTAACAGCTTAATTGGATTCCGAAATATTGGAAAACTCCCATTAGCCGGAAACTAAAACAAAGTGAGGTCAAAATGTAACACAATTCCTAACTCTCCCAATACCCTTTATTAGGGAGGACGAGGCAAATTGTAATGAACACCAGATATTAACTAATCCCAGCTTCTCTGAAACAGGAACAACGTTGAACAAATGTCCACATGTTGGAGTATTCATTAACCCCGCCACAGCCTGTGAAGAACAGACAGATATTGAAAGATTTGCTAGATTTTTGTCAGATAATCAATTAAATAAAAATGAATCGCTGAATGTGTTGCTAAGTGCAAATTTCGAGAACAGGTAAACTGATTTCACTAATCCGTTTTTTAGAATATTCCTTAAAGTACGAGGATGGTTCTTACGCAGAGAAAAAATAAAAATACAACCGGACAAGTGAGAGTCGGACTCGCGCACGAAGGGTTCCGTACCAAAAAGGTCAAAAAAACGGGTTTTGTTGTATGGGAGCCCCCTTTAAATATTTATTTTATTATGTTTTTAGTATTTGTTGTTTTTACGGTAACAGAAATACATAATTTGTGAAAATTTCAACTGTCTACAGCCTGGTGACAGAGCGACGGACAGACGGACAGACAGCGAAGTCTTAGTAATAGGGTCCCGTTTTTACCCTTTGGTACGCGGGGTCCGCTAGTAATTAATATATTGGCTTTAGCGTAGCCGCAATATAAAGAGTAATATCATGGGGCACTGCCAGAAGGAGCGGGTCACTATGGCAAAAACGTCCCTATGGGAGGCCTGAGTAGTAGCATAATCTTCGACAGCCGAAATCAGTTTTCTGCCTGTGCCTATAATATAGGCTTCTCCAATACAATTCTGCCATAAACAACGGCAAGTGGGCTGGCAATAGCTGTTTGGCTAATGGAGTCAGTGATCTTGTTACTTTAGTCGCCGTACAACAGCAACCGTAGTAATATATAGTGTTTTTAGCCGACACTACACAGCATCTACATGACCCTGATCATCACCATCAGCCTCTAGAAGATCATATTGGGCATAAGCTCTTACGACTCTATGCTCCGTTTGTTTTGTAATGTTTCTTAGCATTTTTATTTACGGGATGTTATCTGTTTACTATAAAAATAATAAAATATTTTTAGTACTTTTTTAGTACCTAATTAGGTAGAAGAATTGTTTTTACTACACGCGTTTTTGACATATAAAACAAAAAGGTTCTTAAAGTAAAGAAAAATCGTCTGTCGGTTGAAAATACAGCAGCCAGTAATGTCTTGACTGTTCTCCCACATGCTGTGGTTTTCGCGTATCGCACATCTAAAATACAACAGCAGGCCAATTAAAGTTGACCCGCGCGCCGCACTCTTAATCAGAAAGTAGATACAAGACTAATTAATGTGATCCGCGTTTATTATACTGCACAGTATTGCACGGAAAATGCGACTTGTACCAGGGCTGCTAGATGGGCAAATGAATTTTTGAACTTTTTAAACTGCGTTTAAGAGGTTAGAAAGAAAGAAAGACAAATTTATTGTATGGGCATCACTACAACACATAACACGAAATAAAGTAATAAAAAAATATAAAAAAACATTGAACGACACACAAATTATCATTAACAAAATAATTACGGTGACGTATCATTACAATTTACTCGTATATTAGTTTAGTTGTATTAATACGTACCCGTTTAAGAATGAATATAATAATAATGAAGTAGTTATTATATATTGTAATGTGGATTTTGTGATGAAGTCGTTTGTTTAAATGATACGTTTGTGTATCCTCGATCGAATGATTGATTTTTTAAACTTTTTGAATCTTGAACACGGTTAGAAAAATAACTAGAAAACAATGATAGTAAAAAAAAATTGCGAGTGTATATTTTATAATAATATAAAAATGATAGTGTACTTAGATGACATGTTTTTGTCCTCTTAATCGTTGTCATTACTTTAAAATTCTTTCAACCCACTATTCTATCATCAGAGTTGGATTCTATTTTACTTTTTATACGACTTCAAAGCATGACGAGGTTTCAAGTTTTACTAATTTTGTTTTTTTATGTATGTTCATCGATTATTCTTAAATTAAAATAATTTATAAACACTATAAGCTCTTTGCATTCTGCTGATTTATTTGATAATATCCTTTACAAGACTACGCCATATTTCAGGGTGAGAAAATCATATGTAAATTTGTTGATATAAGTATGTGTTCATAACTCTGCCAATCGGAGCCCACTGAGCAATAAGCCTCTCTATATGGAAGTTTTCACCACTATTGTCACGCTTGCCAAGCGGGTCAGAGATTGCAGTTTCACCAATGCAAAAGGCCAGAATAATAACGCTGCTGCCTATCTACCATTGATGTCTACTTTAGTTACCTCTTACGACACCCAGTAGACGAGAAAATGTGGTGCCGTTCTGTTATTCCGTCTGTAGTTCTGTTAACTAATTGTATTCAAGGCTACACAATTACCTGTTAATACGTTCATAGGTTATGAATGTGATATAATTACAATAGCGTTAATAACATGCCACAAAGGCGCCGCTCATTAGCGCTATAAACGCAAACGTTAGTTCGTTATCGCTCAGGACAATAAGACCTGATTACGTACAGGAGGCCTACTCTGCAACACAATGTTCGAATATTTGATTCTAACTATCTCTGTCTCCCTTGCCTTGTCACTTATGGATAAACATATAATTTATTTACAGAAAATTTAGATAATAAGAATATATCACATGCTTAGATCACATGCATAAATTATACAGAAAACATTTCTTTATTTTTTATTTTTTTGTAAACAATGGGCTAGCTCTTGACGACATACTTAACTCTACGGTTAAGAAGAAGCCTAAGATGAAGCGAGCTTACCCAGAAGCCGCCTATTCACTCTTGCTTTGCTTATAGTTTTTCGGGAAAACAGACGCAGGCAGGGCTCCTTGGCGGTGCGCATCAAAAAAGACGAGGAAAAGCGCTTGGTACGCAATCGTGGTACATCAACCAGGAAGGGATGATAACCTGCAGTGCGCCTTATAACGTAATAGACATTCTGGGGTACCCTTAAAGAGCAATACCCTCAGAAACCTAGGTTCTGCTACGCTGCAAAAAAAATGGGGAAAGAATTAAACAAAACACAAGACAAGATAAAGTATTGAAGAAAGGAATATATTAAAGACAAAAGAAAAGATAAAATATACGTATCTTTAATTTACAAATAATAAATCCAATTTGAAGTTTGAGGAGTAGAGGTGGCCCGGCGTTCGACCACGTCAGGACACAACTGCACAGCAAAGGGGAGATGGTCCGGCGGTCTACCTGACTATGACAGGACCTAGCTGCGCAGGATGGAGATGGCCCAGCGGTCTATCTGACAGTGTCAGGGTCCAGTAGCACCAGACTGATGAGGTGACCCGGCGGTCAATTTGACCACGCCAGGGTCCGGTCACTCAGGTGAGAAGAGGTGGCCCGGCGGTCTATCTGACCAAGCCAGGGTCCAGTATTTGCTTTAACAATTTACGTGGAATACACTTTCTTTACTTGTTGTTGGCTTCTCTAATGCCGATTGTAGTATGAATAATGCCGAGTAAATGTATTATGAATCTCGTGCTAGCCCAACATGGGCTTACAATATAGGCACGATCGAACAATTTTGAATTTCAAATATCAGAATACAAGCAGTTTATAAAAATTACATAAAAAAGTTGAGTTTAATCTAAAATTGGCAAAATAAAGAGTTTCAATACCAAAATTTAATAGAATTTATAACAAAATTAGAAAATAAAGAGTTTGACAGTATGGTTGCCAATGGTAACGATATTTGCCAAAATAACAAGAAAATTTAATTACAAATGTCAAACTTAGAAAATACATAAAATTATAAGAAATTGTAAGCTAAACAATTGTAATTATTGTATTATTTGACATCTAATATAATTATTGGTTCTATGATTGTTTATTGACTTAAATATTAACTATTTTGATATTGACATTAGATCTACTTAATGCATGAACTGATTGTAATTTAATTTTAAGATTTGATATTTGATTTGTGTTTTGACATACTATTTACTTTTCTGACTTTGACATTAGATTAACTTATTGCATGAATTGTAATTTAATGATTTGATATTTGACAATTATTTTATAATCGTGTATTCTTTCAATTGCCTTGCTGGCGCTTTGGATTATTCTGTAAGCCTGCAAGATTGCTTTTTTAAATAAATAAATAATAATAATAAACTAGACAAAATGATGATGAGATGAAAAAGGAATGAAGGGTAAGGTATCTACATGCCACAGCCTAGATTCCCGAAGATAGAAAGGGGAAGACATTTTAACCCGACTACCGCAAGGCCCAGCAGTCTATGTTTACATTGTACCTATGTGGGTTCCACATTTGCAGCTAAACTACTAAGCCGGTTTTGATAAATTATCTATCAATCGATTCCTTAAGAAATTATAGTCCGGGTAACTCTACCTTTTGTTAAAAAATACATTGGGGTAGGTACTTTGAATCAAAAAAGTTTCCGGTCATAACGTGTTCAAATGAAAGAAGAGAAATTTTTAAATACAAAAATGTTTAGACCATACAACAAATATACAGGATGAGTTTGAAATCATTGCATACTTATTGAATAAATCTTTGCTTAGTGCACTTCTTTGGGCCCATTCATACCACAAAATAACAACTCAAATTGTGGGAACCCTAGCGCAGTGACGTATACAACCCGCAGTCCCGGGCACAAAACAAAACGAAATCCAAACACGAAAACTTATATCAAGTTTTCATGTATACAGCTCTTAATGGTTAATCATTGGCGTTTTTTGATGAGTCTTTCTTTAGTTTGGTATGTACGTACTTTAAAGACGTCCTTAATAATACAATGGCCGCTTATGTTTGCATAGGGATGAACCATGATTTTATGTATCTTATGTAGGTATATTTATTATGTGTATTGTTTTCTAGTTATATGTATGTTGTTGAATCTATCATACATCGCTTGTTTTGCACTGTGCTACCCTTACTATACTAAAATATAATTTCATCTACCCTAAGGTTGTCTGGTAGAGATCGCTTAAAGCGATAAGACCGCCTAATTTGTACTTTCTCAAGGATTTGTTATATTGTGTTTTTTTTGTAATCAGTGCAATAAAAGTGTTTATCTATCTATCTTTAGTATCAGTAGCTTTTATCAGTCGACTGCTGCACAGATGCAAATTTTTTGTAAAAATTTAACTGACTAGGAGCGTAAAATAAACCACCTTTATTTATTTTTTCAGTTGTTGTGTGTACAAACTCGGTGACTTACTTAAAGCTTTATATGTTTTTTTTTAAAAACCTTTGTAAGTCTTTTTTTTTCTACTCTTACCAATCAATTTAATACCAAATGTCAATGAAGCCACCTAGTTGCTATACCATAAACGATTTAAAAAATCTTTATAAAATATACTGCCTACTAAAAAAATCTGTGTAAATAAAAAATACGCGTAGTATTGATTTAATTTTATTACTTCTAAACATAATCAATTTTTAAAAAACTAGAACAGTATCATTTAAGCAAATTACCTCTACTATTTATTGAATCACAATGAAAAGCTGTTAACAGTAACTGCTTTTCATTCTGGCATTCTTTCGTATAGTACATTATTGCGAAAAGCGGCCGCTTTTGGCGTTAGCGACAAATTCGACTTTATAAACAACTAAATAAAAACTTTACTGTTATTCAATAAATACTAGAGGTAATTTGATAAAATGATACTGATAAAATTCAATCATTTGGGGCAGCATTCTCTATTTGCGTCGTTCGAAATTTAAAACTATTTCGAAACTTTATTTTTTTTCATCCTACAAAACAACCAGCCAGTGATCTCTTGAAATACTACACACGAAACTTAATATCAACCGTGCAATACGTCCAGACTGCCGTGTCAGTCAAGAGCGAGTTGCGTGATCGTCATCGCAATTCGGGGCAAGGTGGGGTAGGGAGACGTACGTGGATTGGGTGGATTACTTTTATTAAGAGCGTGGAATAAAAAGAGCTGGGAAGTATTTGGAGATTACGTTTTTGAGAATGCAATAAGAGACGTCACTTGAAATAAATGTACTAGATGTTGTTCTGGATGATGTCGCGTAGAATTTTGGGATCACGTGGGAGTTTTTTTTACTGGAATGAAAAAGTTTAAAAATGAGAACTCACTGATCATTTGGATCTTCGTTACATTCAATTTTAAATCATGTATGTAAGGTTGGTTTAGCTTACGGAAGTCATGACAGCTTATAATCTTTGACAGTTCAAAGTGACATTTTTGTGTGGTACGGGTCGGCCAAGAATGACCGAGTAGCCTACCAGTTTTGATAAAATGTCATGTGTAAGTAAAATTATAGCTATAAGGTTGAACTCATGGACTTATAATGCATTAGTATCAGTAGCTCTCAGAATACCTTTGCAAGGGAACCATCAACCTTGTCGTTATACGACGCGCAAATGATTTTCTACCTTAGGGTAGACCACTTCTTCGGCCATACGGCACATAATGTGTTTCTATTTTATCGGTGTTCACTCCCTATTGCTGAGCTGTAGCGAGCAAAAAAAAACATCAAATTATTGAGCTAAAAAATAAACAACCACGGTCAGTACTTTCATAACCTGCCAGTATTTGTGAAGGGTGCAGTAACAACATTAGTTGCACTGACCACAACTTACACCTACCCTATTCACCTGCAACAAAAACGGTTTTCGCTTGGCAAATATTGTGTAGGGGTGTGTCAGTCAATCGGTTCGTTATTTGTACGTGACTGCAATGCTTTAGGTCGCGTCTGAGGCCTTACTCCGTAACACAATGTCCGTATTTTCGAATCCATCTGTCCCTGTCACTCATACAGATATCTGAAAGTATCTGAAAGAGACAAATATATCCGTAAATACGATCATCGTGTTGCAGAGTAAGGCATCTGACGTGGATTACTGATTCACACTCCGTGTTTCGGCTTTGTTGGTATAAGGGACTTAAAAAGGTTGCTGGGAATCTACTTTTGGTATTATGGCAAGTGCAATATATATTTATGAACAGATGACATCACATCAGGCAGACATCTTAATATCGTTGACATAATTACGAGGTCGCAACAAAACTGTGTGGCTTAATTGCAATCCACTACAGTTTGCAAAAGGTACCAAAAAAGTATAATTTGTTTAGTTCTAGAGCATTATTTGTTGTTTAGTTTTCCGTAGTTTGAATATAAAAATGGAATAGGTTATATTAGTTTTTTTAACACTGTCTATAATGGTGTCGTCCTCTTTGTGTCCTACCATTTGCTTAGCTTTTCCTAAACAGGGTATATAATAATAATATGTAATAAAGAGATAATAAGCGCCCCGTTGGTCTAGTGGTTTAAATATCGAGCCAAGATCTCGAGGTCCAAGTTCGATCCCCGGGTCGGGCAACAAATAGTTTCGAATTTTCGAACGTTGCTCGGGTTTGTGATCACCAACCCGCATTTGGCAAGCGTGGTGATTATGCCAGTTCCCATTATTGCAGTGGTAACTTGAATACAATGATGGAGGCCTTTTCCCTGCAGTGGGATGATTGTAGGCTGTTACTTTCTAAGAGATAATCCATTTTGTAATATTTTTAAGGGAGAATGAATTTTTAATACATAATAAAAATATACAGGGCATTTAAAAATAAGATTTAAGTGTCAAAAAGGTTCAGCTCAGCATTATTCCTGACAGCTAGTGGCTTATCGCGACGCTGATTCTCATCATTGTTGTAACTTATTTGTAAATTGATCAAATTGAAAGCAACTTCTTACCTCCAGTCTTCAACACTAAACAAAGACGCAATGATAATATTTCTACGACAATTCCCATAAACGCATTACATGCCAGCAAGTTCCGAACAAGTTTGCAAATTAGCGAAGTTCTGAACTCCCTCAACTTTAGTGCACACTGTGCAACACTAAGCGATTTTTAATAGACAATTCTTGTGTTTTCTTACTTTGTTAGATGACACTTTGAAGGGAATTATGTTTGAATTGTTTGAATAAGTTTGCGTAGTCGTTTTAAGTTTGAATTTGTCTTTGCTCTGCTGTGTATTGCGAGTAATATGTTAAGGAATGGTGAAAATATAACCAAATATTTTGTGTGACTCTGACCGCGATTTACTTTGGAAATTGGCTATATTGAACTCTGGTACTTACCTATATCGCGTTCCTAATTATATCATTAATTTAAGAGATCTTTGTTGTTCACTGTAACGAATTAAGAAAATATTAATTTCTCACACACTTCCACTTGTAAAAATTTTAGTTCTGAATTACATTCTTTCAATAAACTAGACTAATATTTGCAGGAGTTTGACAAAGTCGAGACTTTGATAGTGGTATGAAATACACCTGGTTATTATTAAGCAAGATCGTTTCTTCTCTCAACTCCAATTTACCTGTCCTTAACTTTAAAGTTTTAAACTATACATTTTAAAATAGTCAGACTAGACTCAGGAGCCACTAATTTAACTTAATTGTATGACCATATAAAAGTAGTATGCTCTTTAATAAATCTCACGTTAGCACAATTTGTCGCTGTGCTTGTGCCTGCGATAGGTCTGACGCATTTGGGGCACTACGCAAATCGTGCACTCGACAAAAAATTTACTTTTCGCATTTGGTGCACTTCTCATTATGAGCACTTCACAAAATGTGCACTTTGCAGAATGAGCACTTCGCAGAATGAGCACTTTTTGTGAAAGTTGTTAGTTTATAAAAATATATGGCTACTGGGTATTTAAAATAAAATAAACACTGTAACAAAGTATCTAATCATTTACTTAAGAAGTATTAAGTCCACTAGGTTTTGATTGCCAAAATAAATATTTCTACGTATATAAAAGATATGAAAAACTAAATGGTGTATAGGTAGGTACTGGGTATTTAAAATTAAATAAAAACTTGTAATTATTTCTTTAAGTTACATTATGTCACGACTAAGTTTTGATTGTTAGATAAATATTTATTTAGTTTACATTATTTAGTACCGATTTTGATTGTAAAATAAATATTGCCACCACCAGAAACCCCAGAAATGAGGCGATTTCAAAATTACTATGGTACCCAAAAATGTTGCCAACGGTTTTGAGCTGTGCAAATCAAAGGCATAGGACAACTAACGCCTTAGAAGCGTGGCATCACCGTGTCAATGCTCGCATAACCAAAAATCGTAACTTATACATGTTTATTCACAAATTAAAAAAAGACCTGTGGCACTCGGAGACTGCCGCGGAAAAACTATTGCATAGCATTTTTTATCAACTTATGCAATTATAAAACTAAAATGTATCACCGCTGTGCCGGTCGGAGTGGGGGGGTGTTAGGTTATTTTCGTTACCTACGGAATTTCTGGATTCGGTCTCCATGCTCAAGGCCCGCGATAAAAGCTATGCAATAGCTTAATTTTATAATTTTATGTATTTTCTTATTTTGACTTTTGTAATTAAATTTTTCTGTTATTTTTGCAGATATGTTCGAGTCCCGCCTGAGACAAAATTTTTCAAGTTTATATACTGATATTCTTCTAAATTCTTTTAAATTTCGGAAATTCAAAATTGTTCGATCGTGCCTCGCCCCGAGTGTTAGGTTAGGTTATTTTCGTTACGGAATTTCTGGATTCGGTCTCCACGCTCAAGGCCCGCGATAGAAGATATGCAATAGCTTGAAAAAAGAAAGCAAATATTGGGATCGTCATATGCGTAACAGTTTTTTTAAGAATGTCAAAAAAAGTCACGGATGTCTCAGCCGTCACATCGACCGCTGTTGTCACGGCTTTTTGTTTGGTAGCCATGTGGGTAGCTAATATCGATCAGCGATAAAAGAGTATATCCAAATCTATTTTGATATTTGCACTAAGAGAATCGCACTGCTTATATTTAATGATCATTTCTTGAAAATTATTAGTGCGTTTTCAGAACGTGCACTTTGTGTACACTGCACATTAGGGTGAATATTATGATATCAGTATATAAACTCGAAAAATTTTGTCTCAGGCGGGACTCGAACCCGCATCTGCTCGCATGCCGGGCGGGCGCCATACCATTAGGCCACCGAGACACTGCGACACGGCGCGAATTTTTCAAGCATATTCTTACGCTGTGAGCCAGCGTTGTTTCATCAAATGTTAGGAGTTTGCACCCTTAACATCCAAAAGAAACATCTTTACAGATGTTTGACAGTCAGTTAAGATGAAACAGCTATTTATATACTTTATTTGATATTTTAGCAACTTAATTGCACTTATAATATCAGTATATAAACTTGAAAAATTTTGTCTCAGGCGGGACTCGAACCCGCATCTCCTCGCATGCCGGGCGGGCGCCATACCATTAGGCCACTGAGACACTGCGACACTTAAAAAATTCAGTATATAAACTTGAAAAATTTTTGATGAAACAACGCTGGCTCACAGCGTAAGAATATGTTTGAAAAATTTGCGCCGTGTCGCAGTGTCTCGGTGGCCTAATGGTATGGCGCCCGCCCGGCATGCGAGGAGATGCGGGTTCGAGTCCCGCCTGAGACAAAATTTTTCAAGTTTATATACTGATACTAGCTGATGCCCGCGGCTTCGCACGCGTGGGTTTTGATCTGTTACAAAGTTTTCGTCACGACTCTCTCCTCCACTCTTTTCCTGAACTTCCTTTGCCTACGGTGCCGAGGGTGCCCATCTCGGGCGAGGTGGTGGTGGGCACTTAGTGGGAGCCGATACGTCGTTGCCGACTTACCGGGGCCCGTTGATACAATAGTTGGATGAAAGGGGCCGATTTAAACTATTTAGGGATCCGGTGTTAGTTCTCCTCCTTCCACCGTGGTCCAAGCGAGCTCGCACCACATCTGTTTGCATTTACATGAAATCTGAAGTACAATATCATTTGAAACTTTCAAAACTGTCAACGCTGTAGTACAACAAACCATTCAAAGCAGCTTGCAAACTGTTTTCGAATATGATCAACACTGGCGTAGAGCCCTGAAAGAAGTGGCCCTGTGTAAAAAACCACATTCTTAATTTCCAACCAAGTAGGTTACCATTTTTCTCGATCCATAAGCGTTAAAGGCGATTTTACAAAGACAATTTGCTTGCATACTACGTTTGGATAGAAGACCGGTGTAGTACCAGCATCGTTATAGAGCTCTGAAAAAGCCAGTCCTATGTCATTCTCCCTTCATGATCGATAAACGAAGTTTCAAGTACCTCAATATGATGTTAAACACAAATAATTAACCACAAAATTTTCAACCGTTTTTCACCCCCTCAAATATTTAATTATAAAAAAATCCTTATAAACAACATAACAAAATTTATACCAAAAAGCTGACGTAGTTTCACAAAACTTTCATGTGGGATGTTGGTTCGAGGCATGAATGGTAGAGGATGATCAGTAGGATAAAAAGTGTTCAGAAACTTGACAGGATAGAGAACTGATTCGACTGTACTGACCACTGTGTCTATAATTTTTTTTATTCCTTCAGCTTTAAATGATGTCAGCAAAACATAATTAATTACTGCTGCTTGGTCATTAGTGGGTGCGTGGTGGTAGCTATTCTTAAGTTAAACAAGACGGAATTATGAAGTGATGTGATTTTTTTTTCAACGTTTTATTTTCATGTTTTAAAAGTGTATTCTTTTAAATATGGAGGATATTAAATGAAAAGATAATTTGGATTCGTAGCGGTGCGTCCTAGAAAAAATAAATCGTTACTAAATGGAAGTTTATCAAATTATCGTCTAAATGGAAGCTTGTCAAATGGTCTACCAGTCTATATTGATTTAATCCACCAGTCAGCTGCTTAGTGTTGTTGCAACACACCTGTTACCTTTTCCTGCCTGAGATACGGGTCTATGCCCAGTTTTGGAATTATTTTTGTACTGCTTAATATAGTTGAGAATGTCATAAGGTACAACAGTGTAATTCTATACACTTTTTTCGATTTCCCAACATTTGTCTCTACCGTATAAACAAAATCGGCCAAGTGCAAGTCGGACTTGCGCACGAAGGATTCTGTACAATTGACTACGAAAACAACAGTAGGTACCTACATTAATTTAGTTAATGTAGTGCCTACCTGTTACCATTTATTGATATCAAGCAAAAATAAGCAAACAATTGATTTTTTTGTGTGGGAACCTCCCTTAAATATTAATTTAATTATTGATTTTTAAAGTTAGAAATATAACTGAGTGTTTTGTGAATATTTCAAGTGCCTACCTGTTGCCATTATTAATATCAAACAAAAAATGACAAAAAAAAATTTTTTTCCCTTCAATATTTGTTTTATTTTGTTTTTAGTATTTGTTGTTAATGCGGTAGCAAAAATACATAATTTTGTCTAGCTATCGCGGCTCTTGAGATACAGCCTGGTGACAGGCAGACGGACAGACGGACAGACAGCGAAGTCTTAGTTATAGGGTTCCGTTTTTACCCTTTGGGTACGGAACCCTAAAAATGATTAAGTTCTAAATAATACCATTCTTATAGTAAGTACCGATATTTATTTTCTGAATATGTACCAATATACATATAGATAAGACATCCAATAGGAATTTTCAAGTTTTGTCTTTTCGTTACATAGCCTCCTTATTTCTTCGTCAACTTTGTCCTTCAGGGCATATGGAATACGTCGAGGCTAGATGAAAATTGGTGTCACATTTTCTTGAAGCACTAATTGAGCTTTGTAGTTTGATATTCAAACAAGAGTTCCGTCAAACACCATTGTTAAATCTTCTAGTAATCTGTCCAATTTTGAGTTGTTGATAATTTACTAACTGAATTTTATCCAACTCTTCAAATTCTAACTCACAAGGATCCCGTGGAGCACAAAAATATAATAAATATAATACGTTTTCTGATGTAATTCTGGGCTCAAAGATGTATGATTGACGTGTATTTCCTTGTATCGATATCATCACATCTGTTCAGTTTTAAGTACGTATCCAACCGTTTAATGATGTTTTTGAATGTTTCGTCCTTGTCTAATGGTACTGAGTTCAATTTAGATGTCCTAAGATTTGTTTGTGACCGACCTTTGCTCCTCAGTACCTTCTGCATACATGGAATTGTTTCGTGCTATCGAATTCAAACTCTGCAGTTATAGTTTAAGCTGTGTTGTAATACCCTGAAGGTTATTTTTTTCTTCAATCTCAGTTTTCAACTGTAGGTCATCAGTAAAATTATTTGTAGTCGTATCGCTACCAAATTATTCTTGGTAAATTTGTTCATTTGTCACTTCACCAGCTGATCACTCACTAATTTTAATTCATAATCACAAATTGCTCATAGGTTTTGTATCTGGCTGCCGAATTTTGTTAAAGTTCTACACGTTTTAATTCAGTTAATTCATCCATTTCGGCACCAATTATTAAATTCTAAAATAATACCATTCTGTTTGCAAGAAATTACCTATTTATTTTCTGATTGACACATTGAATGTCATAACAAACTAAGTAAAGTCAGAGAGTACAAATATGTAAAGAGTATGGATATGACGCGGAACCGAACAAACTTTGCCCCCATTTTTTATCCCCTTGAAAATTAAATTTTCAAAAATCCTGAAAGACGTCATTCTTAATTTCTAATCAGGTAGCTGGATACCAATTTTCATTGACTTAGCTTCAAAACTGAGGGAGTTTCATACAAACTTATGGGGCCCTTTTTACCCCCTTAGAGGTGGAATTTCCAAAATTCCTTTCTTAGTGCTCACCTACACTATAAAAGAAAGCACGGTGAAAATTTTCAGATTTTAAATCTCAGTAGTTTGGGCTGTGCGTTGATATGTCAGTCAGTCAGTCATTAAATCAGTTTTCATTTTTATATATTTAGATTATAAGTGCAATTAAGTTGCTAAAATATCAAATAAAGTATATAAATAGCTGTTTCATCTTAACTGACTGTCAAACATCTGCAAAGATGTTTCTTTCGGGTGTTAAGGGTGCAAACTCCTAACATTTGATGAAACAACGCTGGCTCACAGTGTAAGAATATGTTTGAAAAATTCGCGCCGTGTCGCAGTGTCTCGGTGGCCTAATGGTATGGCGCCCGCCCGGCATGCGAGGAGATGCGGGTTCGAGTCCCGCCTGAGACACAATTTTTCAAGTTTATATTCTGATATTAATATTATGATGTTTTTTTATACAATCAACCCTTTTTGTAACTAAGATTAGGTGCAGCTACTACACATAGATACCTATCCAATCAAACAAACTAGATACATCTATACTAATATTATTAAGCTGAAGAGTTTGTTTGTTTGTTTGTTTGAACGCGCTAATCTAAGGAAGTACTGGTCCGAATTGAAAAAATATTTTTATGTTGGATAGTCAATTTATCGAGGAAGGCTTTAGGCTATATAACATCACGCTGCGACCAATAGGAGCGAAGCATCAGTGAAAAATGTTAACAATAACAGAAATTGATGCGTACGAAGTCGCGGGCAACAGCTAGTAATAAATAATTAGAAACAAGCAATACTTAGGAAAATCGGTGCTCTTTCAAATTAGCTGCATTAATCTTATGGACGTAGGGTTTATTTTGAATTATTATGGGTAAACAATGTTACTAAGTGTTTTTATTTAAACCTGGACAGTTTGAAATATCATTTTTGTATAAGAAGATATGTTTTAAGTTTTTGTATTTTATCAAAGCTGCTATAGTAAATTGTATTCGTTCAAAGTAAGGTTCCTTTCAAATTTACATTTAGTCGAAATGTATATTTTCCCTTAACACAAAATATTTTCAAAGATGTGCAGCTACTAAATACACCATTCATTAAAAATAACTGCAAATAGCCGTTACGCTCTAGAAAATTCTTTCGTTGTTAACGATAGGAACTTGTAAACAATGGCAACTACAGTAAACCATAGAACTAGGTCCGACTACAAAATTATGCGCGACAAGATGCATTGCTGATGCATATCCTCAATGCATCTTCGTTCGATCGCAACTCCGCCCCGCGTAGGGTTACCAAGGAGTTAGTATTGTCCAAAAAATATCAATATTCAAAAATATCTGAAATAGTGTTTATTTAATTTAATCCAAAAATACACATTTAGATAAAAGTAGGAGAGAAATTCAAAAGAGCGAGTATTTAAGAGTCCAAATTTTTTTCTTTCACAATTATTCCAAATTCTTTAATTGTAACAATAATAAATTAAATTGTTCTGATTCCAAATTAGGTATTTATTCCCAGTCTTTGTTTCGTGAAAATCCAGACAAAGATCTACATCCTCTATTTTCATTTTTTTTAATCGAAATTATTACATAATAATATTAAACCCTATGAATATTTCTGTATCACAAATTTTGGCAAAAGGTGAATTGTTTTTCAGCCTGCGTCTGTCTTCCTTTCGGCCCATCTTTTAAGTCGCTAGGTCACTAGTCAATGGTAACGATCAAAGTAAGTCTCAATTTGATTTCCAAAACAACAATAAAAATTTAATTTTATTTAAAAAAAAGCAATTTAAAGTAGTTGATAACCTGTCGTGTTTACTATATTTTTGATAATGAATGTCGCAAAGCATATCACAATTTTCGCACATCCATCGCAACCTAACTTAAAAATATTTCACTGAGAATTTCGTTTGCTAATATACCCACACAGTTGTGGCAACCCTAGCTCCGAGTTTCGCTGCAGGCAAAACAATCAATAACAAACTTCTTTCTTCACCCCATGTTAACAAAACTGAACTCTAAACTTTAACCACCAGAGTTAAAGTTACAACAACAGACGCGGCTGATTCTATTAGCAAGACCTGTATTTTGTTCGATATTGTTTTCTTAATTGAAACAAATGGCATCGAAAGTGTTCTTTATAACAGAATTCACTCGTCTGTTAGATACAAACTCTTACAATTAGGTCATGGGACCTTTATTTTAATTGAAATAAACTAACCGGACGTAAATGGCGCTTTGGTATGGGAAATTGTTGAGATAGAGGAGGTTTTGCAATTCGACCTGTTTATATATGTATTTATTTATGCTTTCGATTTTTTAATGGTCCTAAGTGTGCCGTTTCAAGTTTGTTTATTTATTTTTGTAAAAAACATTACCCTGAAGATTAAAAAATAGGGTTCAAAACGGTGATGAAAGAAAACTTTCACAAAAAATTAAACGGACTAAAAGCGTTAAATTAGCAAAAAGTTCGAGTGGTGTGTCAAAATAACAAATCATTGACAATCATCATGAACCGACTCATTGGTTATTTCACGCTTTTGGTCGGTTCGATTGTTCGTAAAAAACGATTTATATTGTGGTAAGGTAAACATGACTAAAAAATCTTCGGACGCCCTTTACTCATAAATGGATGTAGACGACTACTTAACATGGTCAGTTCATCATAAAGAACTTAATGACCTAACCTTACATTCAAAAGATACATTTTATTATTAGTAAGAAAATCACAAACAAAAAATCTACGACCAACCGGTGCAGTAGATACTGGTCCTTCCTAATCATAAGTCTAAACATTATCATAATCATAAGACTTCGCCAAATTTGGTCTTCAAAATTATTTTGACATATTTAGCAGATCGGAGATAATAGAGAGCAGAGATTGCTGTCCATCTTTATCTGGCAGTACTCCTTTCGTCGCCTTTTACAACATCCATAGTACGAAAACGGATGATATTCTTATTTAGACTGACATCACACGGCAAAGAATTAAATTGTTCTATTGAAACGTCACAACTTATTAAAAAAAGAACATCGGAATAAACGAAAAAATATTGTAAAATCATACTAATTAATCTTTTCCAACTGTAGCACGCGATTTCGTTCGCATAGAATTTAAAGTTGAAACCTTCCTATAGGAACTATACAATATTCTGGAATCAAAAGATGAATATTCCCACCTAACATCTGCATCTGTGTAAAATTTTATTTACATCCGTCAATCTTTCCTGACATGATGGAGTAAAAAATATTAATTCAAACTTTTGCATTTATACAATACACTTACTGCACATAAAACACATAACAAAAAAACATTTAGTATTACAAAAATTCGTTTTGTAATACTAAATATTTCTTTTTACAAAAACTTTAAAAAGGAAAACTATATTTTAATAGTAGGAATAGTTATTTACGTCTGGCGTCCCCGTCATCCGTCAGTATAAGCTTAACTAAAGTCATGGTGATAAATATTTATACGAGAAAGTTACAAGAGAAAAAAACTCCCTGAAAGAGGAAATTTATGCTGAGTTTTTTTTAATAAATAATGAGCTTGCTCTTGACAACATACTTAACTTTACGGTTAACAAGAAGCGAGCTTACCCTGAGTAACTGGTTCTCCCACACACCAGAGGAACACAGAAAAACAGTTTGGCGCTGGACTCCGGCAGGTGGGTGGTAGCATCCAGGCGGCCTCTTACGAAGCCTACCACCGTAGAGGGATCTGTTAGCCGTCATCATTGGTTAGAAAACCAAAGATGCCATTGTCCAGGGTGGACCACTAGGAAGTAGATCCCACCACCCCAAAAAAAAAAAAAACTTCTACATCTGCGTCAGTTCTGTACTAGTTTTTATCAAGCAACACAATTCAGAGGTTGTTCCAAAACGGTCGCGTCTATAATACGCCATAGCCATAGGGTTATTGTTAGCATAGGCACAAATTCGACACGTTTCTATGCACAGCGCAAAATAGGGCAATACCACCTTTTTTGTCCTAAAGGCATCCTAAGAGGCACTAAGGTACAAAGTAGTACTGTCTTAAAAGGTAGAAGCAGCGTCTCTTATCCTTTATTGGCCAGAGTGCTATCGCCTGCCAGACCTATATTTTCTTATATTTGAGTACAGAGTGGCAATATACTAATTTTTATGAAGTCTATTACCAAAAGTGGAATCTCTTTTATCTTCTTCTTCTTTTCGTATGACTATCCTTTTAAGGATTAGAGCTCTAGATGCAAGGAACCCCGCGAAGTACCACTATACTATACTTGTAGTGCACCGACTTCAAAACTACCCACAACCATGATAATAACGCTATGTGTTTATACAGTCATTTTTATATTTCATTATCATCAGAATTACTAGCTGTTGCCCGCGACTTTGTACGCGTGGAATTTTGAATTTCTTTAAAGTATACTGATCCCACGGGAATCGTACCTTTTGACAATTAACCTATATGTTATTTCAGCCAACAAACTGACACCGTGCCAAATTTCATTCAGATCCGTTGGATCGTTTTAGCGTGAAAGAGTTACAAACATTCATACATTCTTACAATTTTAAGCTATTGCATAGCTTCTATCGCGGGCCTTGAGCGGGGAGACCGAATCCAGAAATTCCTCAACGAAAATAACCTAACCTTAACACTCGGGGCGAGGCACGATCGAACAATTTTGAATTTCCGAAATTTAAAAGAATTTAGAAGAAAATAAGGATTTAGACAGTATAGTTGCCTATGGTAACCATATCTGCAAAAATAACAGAAAAATTTAATTACAAAAGGCAAAATTAGAAAATACATAAAATTATAAAATTAAGCTATTGCATAGCTTCTATCGCGGGCCTTGAGCGTGGAGACCGAATCCAGAAACCCCCCACTCCGACCGGCACAGCGGTAATACTTTTTAATTTTATAATTGCATAAGTTGATAAAAAATGCTATGCAATAGCTTTACCGCGGCAGTCTCCGAGTGCCACACGTCTTTTTTCGTGTTTATAATATAAATAGGATAGGATCTGATAGATAATTCATAATCTTAACAGTGAATGATAGTGAAAAGAAATTAATATCGACTGTTTTGTAAAGTTGTGAAAATTTGTTCCGTTAATTAGTACATTAAATTTAACTGAACCCGTCTAATGAGTATAACACTTTGCCAGTATATTAATATAAATAAATAAATAAATGTGGATAACATTACATACATTGTTCTGATCCCAATTTGAATAACTATTTACAGCATTCGTATTTTGGAAACCAGAAACAACGAAGGTACCACAAACACCCAGACCCGAGAAAATGTAGAAAAACTCATGTTTTCTACATTGACCCGTCCGGGAATCGAACCCGGGACCTCGGAGCAGGCGACACCTTGAAAACCGGTGTGTACGCCACTCCGCCACGGAGGTCGTCACTGTAAATTACTGAATAATATTGCTATTCCACTCAATTTCAATATTTACTTTCAATTATTACTTTTTGTCACGAGACCAATTAATTTATGCGTGAAAAATTATTTATTTACCTTTGCTACACTAGGATTTGTGGCAGAATCGTTAGAGTAATACAAACTTGTGACGTCACTGTTAGCCTGATGAGAAGTGCTAGCGAAAGGCTCGTTATGCGAATGTGAACTCAGAACAAACACCAGCTTCAATTTAGATTCTAGGGTTTGCGGGCAGTGTAACGATATATCCTTAAAAAAACATTGCAATATTTAGTCATTTAACAATCTCTATCACAGCGATAGATATCGTTGAGATGTGAATTTTACTTTATTTATGAATAATCAGGCAAGTTTACAATAAGCGGACATCATCGTCATACAACTTCTGATATTAATTTTAATAAACTTTTATTTTATTTATTTATGTTTTTTTACACTTCTCGGTCCTCCGCCATTCGCTTGAGTTCCTGATATGACACAACATTTTACTTTTCCTTTTATGCTGCTTAAAGGTTATTTTTGATCTTCGTCGCTTTTTTCTTCGTTCCATTCTTACCTTATTATAATTTTAATAAAGTTGTCGTGTTGAAGCGTTTGCCCTATTCTACTAAACTTTAAATCAACGCCCCGTTGGTCTAGTGGTTTAAATACCGGGCCAAGATCTCGGGGTCCCAGGTTCGATCCCCGGGTCGGGCAACAAAAAGTTTCGAATTTTCGAACGTTGCTCGGGTTTGTGATCACCAACCCGCATTTGGCAAGAGTGGTGATTATGCCAGTTCCCATCATTGCAGTAGTAACTTGAATTCAATGATGGAGGCCTTTTTCCTGCAGTGGGATGATTATAGGCTGTTACTTTACTTTACTTTTTTTTTTACTTTAAATCGTATCTATTAATTATCTCTTCTTCTTTGTTTACTGTATATGATAGAATATCAGTTTTTTTTTTTGTTATCTTTACATCATATTTGTGAGCTCTACTAGCAACATGAGTGTTTGTTACTTTATATAATAACTGCATTAATTAGAATATTTTGGTATAATCTAATTTAAATCGTTGGCAACCCTAAGCACAACTATTGCGTGTACGTGCGCTAACTTGTAACGGAGTTGTATAGTTGCAAACGAAATTCTGTTCGCCGATACGCGAAAATGCTTCTGCATAGTTCTTGGAACAACCTAAACGCAGTTGCAATGAATTATTTGTGCAAACAGATTCAATTATATAAATAGACAGTTGGGTATATGTTAGAAAGGAGTAAGCTAGTAAATTTATTATATAACACATACAAATACCGCCCGCTTTCATAAAAAAAACACGTAAAACTCATTTTAATCGCTGTTGTTTAAAAATATACTATAGTCTTATTATTAAATCAATACCTGAGAATTCGGACTTTAATTTATTTAGCACCCCTTTAAGAACATTGAATCATATGCATTAAAATATTTAACTGAAGAATGATCAACAAATAATTAAAATAAGAGAAGATTATAGTTTAATAGTCTTCAAAAGATGCTTAATAAAATCGGTCAGGAATTTTACAGTACCTTCGACAAATATGTTCCATATTTTTTTATAATTTAAGTCTTTTTTATTCAATAAGGCATGATCTGCTAAAATCTAGTCAAGATCAGAATTGGCAATGTTTTTGTTGTATTCGTGCAGACAATAAACATATGATTAACAAAAATGTAGCCCGTTGAAACACTGAACATTTACAGTTATTTTTCCATCTCTCTACAACAGAAGGAACTAACGAGCATACTTCAGCAATGGGAACGTAATGGCTAATACGATACTATTTACAACCTCGTGCATAATTATCCATGGAATAGTTAGCAAGTTAAAGCGATGGAGTTAACAAACTCCGAACTGCTTTTATAAAGTATTTCAATTCGATGCAGTCGTCTGCAGTTCGAGTAATTAATGTGTGGAGTTTTATCAGTTAATGTTGAGCATTGAGAACTGTAAGTTTAACTGCTTAACATTAATTTACCTAGACGATTTTTATTGTATATCCTCGGTTTGTTTTAAAGTTTATAAGAAAATCCTATTGTAAGGGTTGCCAGGCCACAAAGCCTAAAATATAGAAGAGTTTACGACCTTCATGGTGTAACTACATAACCAGTTTTCAAAATGTAGCTTGCTCCGGAATCAATAAAAGTGTTTCTCTATATTTTCTAGGGTGTGGGTATTTGTGGTACTTTCGTTGTATTTGATTATCACAAAACAAGTGCTATGTGTGATGTTTTTCAACGTTTATTTATTCATATATCAATCATCCTAATTTATTATAATAATTTCGTTTTTTTTTTTTTTTTTTTTTTTTTTTTTTTTTTTTTTTTTTTTTTTTTTTTTTTTAAAAAAAAAAAAAAACGAAATTATTATAATAAATTAGGATGATTGATATATGAATAAATAAACGTTGAAAACATCACACATAGCACTTGTTTTGTGATAATCAAATACAACGAAAGTACCACAAATACCCACACCCTAGAAAATATAGAGAAAGTGTTTCTCTATATTTTCTAGGGTGTGGGTATTTGTGGTACTTTCGTTGTATTTGATTATCACAAAACAAGTGCTATGTGTGATGTTTTCAACGTTTATTTATTCATATATCAATCATCCTAATTTATTATAATAATTTCGTTTTTGTTTAATGACTTAATTGCCACAAGTGGTTTTGGTGGTGGAATCTACCTCCTAGTGGTCCACCCTGGGCAACGGCATCTTTGGTTTTCTAACTAATGACGACGGCTAACAGATCCCTCTGCGGTGGTAGGCTTCGTAAGAGGCTACCTAGATGCTACCACCTTCCTGCCGGAGTCCAGCGCCAAACAGTTTTTCTGTGTTCCGCTGGTGTGTGGGAGAACCAGTGCCAATTTCTGGGTAAGCTCACTCCATCTTAGGCTTCTTCTTAACCGTAAAGTTAAGTATGTTCTCAAGAGCAAGCCCATTGATTTTATTTATTTAATTTATTTTATTTTTAATTTTATATTTTTGTTTTATTATAAATTTATTTTTAAATAATAAAAAAAACATACAGAGAAACACGCGCACGCCGCACGGTTAAAACCATAGCAAAAAGTGTCGTTACAACTTTTGGTCTTATTTTTTTCCGTCTAGGCCGCTTTCGCAACGCGCGATAAGGAACTTCGTTCCAAAACCAAAGTCTCATACTACGAGTAGATTTGACCAAAAATGTTAATCAATTAATTAAACCTTCTATAGTACAAAAACAAAAGTGAATAGAGTATATTAATATAAATTAATATAATATTTAAGACGCCTTACTGAGCCACACAGAGTCATCTAGTCCCAAATTAAGCTACTATTAAGTACCCTGTCGTATGGTGTACTAGACAACCGATAAACTTACTTATACTTTTTTTTGGAAATTCATACTTAAAATACATAGAAAACAATAGAAGTATGACAAAATATTAGGAATAAATCCTGACCAGTAACAAAATCAAAGCCAGTGATAAACTTAAAAAATCTATTTAAACTTCCAACTGAAGATAGATATCAATCAGCAACTGCACATCCAATCTTCAAATCAGCCGTCTCAGAAACTGACTCCGGTCGCATTTATACGTACGACTTTTCGCGAAAACATTCGATACTTCAACTTTCGACCGTAATGCTTTGTCTTAAGGCACCGTTTAACTAAAGTTGTCGTATACGTCAAGAATTTATCTAAAGCAAATCTTATTGTTCGGATCTTCGTCTTGGAGACGTGAGCAGAACTCGCGAGCGAGACGGATCCCATAGAGTTGATTAAAGTTGTCAGGATGTGAAATGCAATTTGTTCGGAAAATATGATAAAGCAACGTGTTGTACGTTGTGCGTTGGCGAAGACAATAAAATCTTGAGAAAAAGTAAGCAACTCATACGAGGGTGTTCTAGACTAAATAGATTTAAAAAAAAGTAATGTCATTAATTTTTTATCGTATTTATCGAAGTTGGAAAGGGCTGAGTGTTATTTGACTTACAGAAGATACCTCATTGCAAAAAAAGTTTGAACCGCCTCTAAATATTGTTGTTTGTGTTTTTACAAGTTTTTGATTTATCGCCTGCTCCAAAATGCCGGGTTCCATTCCGAAACAGGACAGTGTAGTAATAAATTATAGTCTATATTTTCTTGGGTCTACTTTAGGTGTTTAGTACCTTCGTTGTTTCTGATTGACACCAAACGAGTGCTTCAAGTAGTTACTTAATTCAGGATAAAAAAAGTCTCTAAGCTACATACATTAAATGTTGTCTAGTACCCCATACGACAGGGTACCTTATAGTAGAACTTATAATTGCGGGTCTGAACGCATCGTGAGCAGGAGTCACAACTACCCGCGAGTGACACAACTCATACACAATCAACGACAGATAACGAACGCGTAGTGATCAACTTGTCGGATGAAGTTTTGGATGACCCGTCAAAGAATGTGTTGGCTAAGGGAATGAATTTTGCCCTAACACCGCAACGGATTCCTTATGAAGACATATTGTGTAGAGTGGAGCAGACGATCATACGTAACAAAATTCCAACCGCAGATGCAGAAGTTCTGAGGCAAGACGTAGCGGTCATTTTACGTAAGTCGAAGCTACCTAAAAGTAACATTACTACTGAAGAGCGTCTAGCACTAAAACAGCTACGTGGTAACGAGAAAATTTTAGTGCTAAAGGCCGATAAGGGAAACGCCACTGTAGTAATGAACACTGAGGAATATGAGAACAAAGTAAGGTGTTTGTTGTCAGACACGAATGTATACAAACCGGTGTCTTATAACCCTACAGCCAGGGTAACACGTCGCATTCGAGCTTTGATCCACGAGAACCAAGATGTTTTCACGGAGGACGAGTACAACCATCTGTATAAGCCTAAACCGGTGCAACCTCCTAAACTTTATGGTCTGCCTAAGATACACAAAAGCAACATTCCACTAAGGCCTATTGTGAGCCAAATTGACTCACCGACTTACGACTTGGCCAAACATGTTGCTGGAGTACTGCAACCATTAGTTGGAAAAACACCGTCCTTTGTGAAAGATTCTTTCCACTTCAGGGACATAGTGAAGAGCATAAAGTTGGAACCTGGAGATTTAATGGTGAGTTTCGACGTAGAGTCACTCTTTACTAATGTACCATTAAAGGATTGCATCGAGGTCATCAAGGATAAACTGTGTGATCATGAATTGCCTAAGGAATATATTGTTCTCATTGAAAATTGTTTGGACGGGAACTACATACTCTTCAGAGATCAGTACTACCTCCAGATCGACGGCGTTGCAATGGGTAGCCCACTCGCACCAGTAATTGCAAATATCTGGATGGAACATTTCGAAGACCTAGCTCTGGCTACTGGACCAAGTACTGTGAAACTCTGGAAAAGGTACGTCGACGACGTCTTCTGCGTTATCCATGGAGGCCAACAGGAAGTGGAACAATATATTAACCACCTGAATTCCATCCATCCGAAAATTAAGTTCACATATGAGATGGAGAACAACAGATGCCTCGCGTTCCTCGACATGGAAATAAAAGTGAAGGTGGATGGAACATTGGCTCACACTGTGTATAGAAAGCCAACACACACAGACCGATACCTACACGCATCTTCTCATCATCATCCTCGGCATCTTCAATCGGTTATAGCGTCGTTAACGAATAGAGCTCACAACCTATGTGACCCTGAACATCTACATAAGGAGCTTGCACGTGTTCAGGAGGTACTAAGACGAAATGGATATAAGATGCCGAAAGAAAGAAGAAGGCGCAGGGAGGGCTCCTGAGGCTAGTCGTCAAGCAGCATTTTTACCATATGTAAAAGGCGTAACGGACAAAATTGGATCAGCACTCAGTAAATACTCCATTAAGACTGTATATACTCCGTTACGTAAAATATCACAACTACTACGATCGCCTAAGGACGTCTTGCCTTTTCAAACTCCGGGGGTTTATAAAATTGACTGCAGCTGTGGTAGTTCGTACATTGGCCAGACAAAACGGACTATAGCCGAAAGAGTCAAGGAACACATCGCTGCAGTGAAGAATCGGCAGACTAATAAATCCGCGGTAGTAGAACATCTGCTTAATACGGGGACTAATCACTGGATGGAATTACATGACCCAAAAATCCTCTCCACGGATCGCCATTACCATACTAGGGTAATACGTGAAGCGATTGAAATTAAAAAGTACAAAAATTTCAATCGGGAAGACGGATTCAAGTTGTCAGCGGCCTGGAATCCAGTGATTAATAAGTGCAAACCGCGTGAGTCGCCGTTATTAATAAACATTAACCAGGCCCGATGCAGACGGAGACACCGCGCACCAGTCCCCTCGTGACCACGGCCGTAGCATCACGGCCGAAACGTCGAGGAATGTAAGTAGTATCAATACTACTAATACCACACCTACGTCGCGTTCAGACCCGCAATTATAAGTTTTAGTTATAATGCAACGCGAAAGTTTAAAAGTTTACCTTATAGTAGCTTAACTTGGGACTAGATGGCTCTGTGTGGCCCATTGAGGCATGTCTTAAATATTATTATTATTGAAGTAAGATAGATTAAGATAATGATAGTTAAGTTGCATCAGCTAATTGAATCCCTCTGATAAGCAAAGACCAATTCCAAGCGTACTTAAAGAACTTGCTCCGACTCTTCAAAAGGAGGAAAAGAAGCCAACCGTCTCGAAATGTCAGCCAAACAAAAACACTGAAAGCCCGTAATCGCTCAGCCATCCCGGACGAAGTTAATACATTATAATGAAATGCCACACCATTCTTTACGACTCCATTAAGTTGTTGGAGAAAAATATAGGGAAAAGGAAATGGGGGCCACTCGGAGCCGGCCCCTTCAGGATCGGTGCGAATTCTTTCCCCGATCGGACGACTTCCATGAATACTAATGCAAGGGGGTAGCTTGCCTAGGTGTTGGAGTACAGTCAACAGCACGTCAATCTGTTAGTAATTGTCCAATGTATCCAAAAGGCTATATACTTCACTCACATCAATTTTTAATTTGAAACAACAATGTTGATGATGATGATGATGAGTTTAAAAAATAAGCTTTACACATATTAAAGTGCAAGATAGCTAAGTACTTATTTACAATTCAAAAACTGTATTTTATTTTGAAATCTGAATACGCTGTTGGCCATGTTATGACGTAATTAGGATCTAGAAAACTTCATGATGGATCTTCCTAGTGACTAACCATTGGCATTCATGAAACAAATGACTGAGTTTTTCCAGTGATTGAGGTTGTTTGTGTGATAGTAATCGCTAGAAAAACCCTACTCCGAGCGTTACTGTTTCTCTCTCTTCTGTTCAATAAATTAAAACGAGCTTACATAGCTGTTCAATTATCGAAAGGAGATACTTCGCATCTGAATGTTGCTTGAATGTCAAAAGTTTGTTATGATCTACGTCACAAAACCATAATCTAATCTAATCTAAAGACCAATATGGCCGACAGCGTCACCGGTGTAAGAGAAGTGGACTTTTAAAATAAAGTTTAGCGGTTTTTTAGGTTTTAAAAATATTTGTTATCATTTTTTTCCATAATTAGAACTACTTCAAAAAAGAACCAAGTATTCAATTGATTTTCGACGTAAATAATACACAACACTACTGATACTAATTGATCAAATTTGAACCTTTGTGATTCGCCGATGGAATTTATGACCAGCTATTTACATACAAACTTCGCCAAAGTGTATGTTGGAGTTGCGTGTTGCAGTTTGGGGAAGTTTGGCTGTAACCAACCACTGGAATGCTACATGAAGATCGGGATATTTAACCCTTTGAATTAATTTCCATTGTAATGTGGCTATGATAATAAAATTATTTTTGAAATACCTTTAACACAGTTTCGAATCACATCTCTCATACTGATTATCCGATGTGTGCCGGATGACTGGAGTAGGTGAGCGGAGCGGACGGTTAACTCGCTGATGCGCTGGTTCGGTGATCGGTTCTCCGGTAGGCGGTGTCTCCAGCCGATGCACACTGTAGTTCGGTGGGTGGATCGTTGTTGGTCGATATTGAAGAACGGCGTCGGTACGGAATCCTAATCGTATGGCGGTGCGGTGTCCAATAGTGGTTGCTGAGGTCGTTGCTTAATATCTGTAGGCCGTAACGAAGACTGTAACTGTTAATAAACTATGAACTGTAAACTGTGAAAACTGTGAGACTGTCATCTGAGAACTGTCATAATGTGCGAGCGATCGGTCGGTTTATATAGCGGCTTGAAACCGCGGCGAGTAGGGACGAAGACCCGCCTCTTTTCTAGAAGGTTTCGAAGAATAAACGACGCACGTGTTTCCAAGGATAAATTCAATCTTTCTAGAAATGTTAGTCAGTTTTTGCTATTGAAAACGCTTCCTTATCTTGTTCCGGCTACGGCCCCTTTCTTAAAATGCGTACGCGCTGCTGTTATTCGAGAATGCGAGCGCAGTCTTTATATCGTAGCTATATGTATGTGTATCTTCGATTGTCTACTAGTGCAAGTTGTTATATTTTTATAACTATGTTATGCTATAGTTAATATTTAAGCAGTCGTCCTGTACATACTCCCGCCGTGCAGCGACTTATTAGTTGCTGCAGAAAAACTGTTGACAGGGCGACTGTCACTATGATGTTGTGGCGATCTTCTATCGCTGGCTTCACTGTGTGCTTGTTTAAAGCTATAATCTGTATGGTTCTGTTTTAGGAAGCGATGACGGAGATAGCCGTTAAAACTGTCTGAACTTGCTGTTACTTCCGCCGGTATCGGAGTCTGTATTCGCCAATTGTCTATTGACTGATTATGACGAGGACGATGCTTTTCACTGTCAGGAATGTAGTCGTTTGGCTGACTCTCAAAGTTCATGCAACTGTTGACTTGTGTCTTATCCGGTAGTTGTTCTGTGAGTTTCGATGTCTCCCGCCGGTATTTCTGCGTATTACTGTTAGTAGGTTTTCTCTTCCCAGTATCACTCTTGTAGCCGGGTCTAACGTATGCTACTGTTGCGGTTGAACTCTCTGTAGGCGCTGGGTCGTGGTGGAGTAATGGATGGTGCGTTTTTTCACACTTTCGGATCCGACATGGTCTACCAGGGCACGTGTGTCCTTTCGACCAGTCACTGAGGCAGCGATAGCATAGTCGATGCTGCTTGGCTAGATCCCAGCGTCCTTTGCTGTTGGCGGTTCTCATTTGCTTGCAGTTTGTTATGCTGTGATTTTCTCGGCAAATAGGGCACGGCGGTGTTTTCTTGACGGTATTTCGTTTTCCATTTTCTTTTAAAAGGCATACTCGCTGAATCTGTTGACGATGCTGTTTCGGATCTTCTCTGTAAACGGGTTCAGGAGCGGCGAATCTTGCGCACTTCAAGGCTTCGCTCTCGATGTAGCGGCTGAACAACATCAGATCCGGTTCATCTTCACTATGGTCGAAGGCAAAGTCAAACCATCGATATCGTAACGCTGGCGTTAACTTTTCTGTTAAGCGGTGTGCTACCTCTGGGTTGTACAGGTAGTGTATTTTGCCAAGCGTTCGGAGTACGGCGACACCATTTTGTACTTTGCATGCAAACTCACAGACTTCCCGTGGAAAGTCGTTGAGTTTCGGTAGGTTTCGGAGCTTTTCTATCTCTGCCAATGCGATAGAGTCGGGTCGGCCAAAGCGCATCTCTAGCGTTCTAATAATTTCAAGTGCCTTGCAGTTTGCTATGAGCAAAGAATGTACAGCTTCTTTAGCTCTTCCTATAAGAGATTTTCGAAGACGCGCTATATTTTCGGTTTCGGTGAAGTAACTCGCTGTCTCGGTATACGCTGTTTTAAAATTCAGCCACTCGAAGTGCGCGCCGTTGAATGTTGGTAGCTCTGCTATGTGTTGGTATTGACCTCCGGAGCGCGCTGCGGTCGCGATGGCTGAAGCTAACTCTGACAGATCGATGTTCTGTTTTGCGGGAATTGTTTCTTCTGTTGTCTGTATCTGGCTATGTGGTATTTTTCCATTAAACTCTGCTTCTGCATTCGGCTCTTGCGATTGTAAGTCGCAATCATCTTCTTCGTCTAACTCTTCCGCTTGAATGGCCTCGACCTGAGCGAGAGCCAGTTCCAGCTTAAGGCGGGCGACCTCTTCTACGGCCATTGATAGCCGACGGGCGCGGTTCGATTTTAAGGTGGACGCGCGTGTAGACGGTTGCGATGATCTTCTGTAGACCTCTGGTTCTGTTATCTGAGAGGGTTCAATGCCAGCTGTGGCTAACGTTTCTGTGACGGTAGCCGGCTGTGACACGTTCGTCTTTCCTTTCCGAGACCTTGACACTGGCATCTTGACCACTGTACTTTCTAATGTTCTTCAATAAAGGCGATCGGTGCTCTTGAGTCTATCTTCAAGAAGTTAAACAACTATCCGGCTCGAAGGACCAGAAAAATGTGCCGGATGACTGGAGTTGGTGAGCGGAGCGGACTGTAACTTGCTGATGCGCTGGTTCGGTGATCGGTTCTCCGGTAGGCGGTGTCTCCAGCCGATGCACACTGTAGTTCGGTGGGTGGATCGTTGTTGGTCGATATTGAAGAACGGCGTCGGTACGGAATCCTAATCGTATGGCGGTGCGGTGTCCAATAGTGGTTGCTGAGGTCGTTGCTTAATATCTGTAGGCCGTAACGAAGACTGTAACTGTTAATAAACTATGAACTGTAAACTGTGAAAACTGTGAGACTGTCATCTGAGAACTGTCATAATGTGCGAGCGATCGGTCGGTTTATATAGCGGCTTGAAACCGCGGCGAGTAGGGACGAAGACCCGCCTCTTTTCTAGAAGGTTTCGAAGAATAAACGACGCACGTGTTTCCAAGGATAAATTCAATCTTTCTAGAAATGTTAGTCAGTTTTTGCTATTGAAAACGCTTCCTTATCTTGTTCCGGCTACGGCCCCTTTCTTAAAACGCGTACGCGCTGCTGTTATTCGAGAATGCGAGCGCAGTCTTTATATCGTAGCTATATGTATGTGTATCTTCGATTGTCTACTAGTGCAAGTTGTTATATTTTTATAACTATGTTATGCTATAGTTAATATTTAAGCAGTCGTCCTGTACACGATGAGTGTTGCTTCCCTCTAGTTACCTACTGTTACCTCACACTAAATGAAGAATAGAATAAATGCCCTGTTTTTTGACATTATGATAGTCACAGCAGGTTGGCATTTGTATCACAGTGATGTAAAGGTTAAACTGTTGTAAAACTTCTTGAAACATTTGCAAATTATGACTGGAAGATACATTTACACTCATAACGAACTTATCAAAACATTTCAAACCTTCCTGATGGTATCTAAACGCAAAATTACTTAGTTTAATACGTTTCAAAATGTTAAGCATTAAACTTTTCGCTAATTTCGTAAATTCCACAACTAAGGGTTCAAATATTCGCTCCAAAACTTCGTTCCAAAATAACGTTCAAGAATGCTTTCAAGTATTCCAAAACAGTGTACACCTAAGCATTTTCTTAGCTTTGAAAGTTGTACAAACGCCGCCGCAAAATGTTCGGGATGCAACGTGAATGGCCAAAATGCTCAATTTCCATGCAGAAAACTCTATGAAAATGCACGAGGGTGAGACGGGGAATGTTGTCCTTATAATTGAACAGGTGCAGAGTCTAAGTCGTGCGAGGCATTTCTGCACAGTATTAGCATATAAATAACAAACCGGGTACCAAAGGGCGGGAGTGGTCCCGACCATTTTTATGGCGGGAAACTCAATTATCACGAACAATTATCGAGTCAGCTAGATGGAAAAGCAATTGCTTTTTTGAAATTGCGGATTCGGGGTTGGATTCGGTTCGGTTTAGGGCCGTTTTGGGAATGCAAATTTTGGAAAGGGCGTGTTATCATTGCGGCTTTCGCGAATAATAAATTATGGTAAAATATCGAGGATTGATGAAATAGGTTTGGGTATTTCGGAGTTTCAAATGTTTGGTATTGATGAAAAACATTCGGAGTGCGTTATAAAAGTATTGGACTATTTTAATTTGACGCACGAATATTTATGACTGTATGTATCTTGTTATTATCTATGATAAATTTAAAAAAAAAATGCGAAATATATTTACGCGCATAACTTCCGACCGACTGCAGCAAATTGGATAAATATTTTTTCTTATATTTGTAACGATCAGGAGTAGGTCTGTACGAAAAATATTCGCTTAGGTACAATATCTTCATTTAGAAATAACGTTTTCATAAAATCGGATTTGTAATTGTTATTATTATTTCATTTTATGTCCATATTATTTGCTGATATTTCAACCCAAAATCGCTTTGTAGGAAGCAAAGTGTCAAACGAGCGCGATCCCGCGTCGCGCGCGTATATCATTGGCGCATACATTAATCTGTGATACATCGCAACGTGTGCACCCACCCTCGCATTTAGGCTGGTGCATGCTAAAATAATAAGTACTTACAAGTTATTATGTGTTTTTTTAATACATGCGAATAATAATTGTGGTGGAAACTTGGCAGTGTGAATTTTCTTTATGGGATACACTCTCGTAATTTACAAAAAAAAATATCTTGAGAGTATATTTCTTGCTATTTAAAGGTAAAACACTTGGCAGTGTGAAGTTACTTTAAGGGATACGCTCTCATAGTTTACATTAAATATATACTGACAGTATATATCTTACTATATAAAAATACAAATAACGTTAAGTAGTAGGACGCTTATAGTCACGTCACTTGATTATACTTTGGCAAGCAATTAAAATAAATGGTGTCCCACGTACTCATTTATAAAATAAATAACTGCATAATTATTTTGCTATTTAGATTGCTTATTTGAAAATATAATATTTCTTCCTTATATATTACCTATATTATGTTAAAGGTAAACAAGCAAACGTGCAAACCTCTTGAGAAATTCTTCTACAAAGGTATTGTTGAAAGACCTTTCAGCAAAAAAACAAGATAATTTTGAATGCCCCTTAACACAACTAAAATAATAACGAAACAATAGAACAAGCTTTGTAAAAACCTTGTTCTGTTGTGATCGTGACTCTTGCAAAATTAAATACCCCATTGATCTAGTGATTTAAGGCCTTTTCCCTTTAGTGGGATGATAAACTGTTGCAAATGCCGAACAATCGGAAACTCATAAAAACAATGTGCATGTAACGAAACACCGAATCAATAACAATAGAAGGTTAAACAAGCATTGGAAATCCCGACTAAATGCATTACCATAAAGTTTCTTGTGACTTAGACCACAGCTCGTCATCCGTCGCGCAACGGTTAACCGCAACGCTGACGTTACTGCAGCCGTAAGCGGACCCGTCACTTGGTTATTAATCTATTATATTGAACGAATGAACAACAACGTAACGTAACAGCCTATTATCATCCCACTGAAGGGCAAAAGCCTTCGTTATTTCCAGTTATTTCATTCAAGTTACTACATCCCTTGCATTCTCTTTACCCCTTACTGCTTTTCGTCCCAGATTTGCACAGCAAGATTTTTACGTAAAAGTTTAAATTCTGTTTAGTTTTTTGTGCTGGCAATTTTAACACCATAAAATTTACCGTAATTCATATCTGGGATTATGATTCATACCACATAAGACATTTACACTATTTAATCAGTTAATTAAAAAATCCTTTTTTTTTAAGGATTTGTATTATTTAAGTCTACAACATTTTTTTTATTACAAAGAAATAAAAATCTATTTAGTAAGGAGAAACAGGGAAAGAGGAAACACAAGGGCCGTTTTTCCCATACAAACGTAGTCCCCTGTTTACTCGGATACGGCCTTCTAGCAACACTTTTTTACGCGATGCGCATCTCATTCATTCATTACGATACTATTCATAAGTTTTTAATTTTCCCTTCATACCTTAACAGGCTTAGGACCGTAAAATTTGAAAACTATAATGCGAAAAATATTTTCGTGTAAAAACTGGATTTACATTTGTTACTTCAGAAATGAGTTCTAAATACTATACTGAACGCCTATAAAAAATATTGAAGACGATAAAAAAGTCACCTGTATATCCTACAAAACCCCCAGCATATTTCTTTCTAATCGTTCACCGAACAGCACCATGAGTTATGTTATAACAAATGTCGTTACAAACTCCAAAGAGTTACATATTACAATTAATAACGCATCCGCATTACATGAACTTGGCAGAAACTCGCGTAAATCATTCGTTTACAAGTGCCGAGTAAGTTTCCCCGGCTTTTTATACTTGGCACAATAATTCAAGATACGCGTCAAAGTTTTTATAGACGTACAAATATTAGATTGTGCCGTCGAAATATGTGGCATAGTAAAAAAAAACTCAGTATCTACACTCACTCATATTATTGCCTCTGTTCTTGGCTGCTCAATAGTAATCTATACTAATATAATAAAGCTGAAGAGTTTGTTTGTTTGTTTGTTTGAACGCGCTAATCTCAGCAAGTACTGCTCTGAAATGAAAAATTCTTTTTGTGTTGGATAGTCTATTTATTGAGGAAGGCTTTAGGCTATATAACATCACGCTGCGACCAATAGGAGCGAAGGATCAGTGAAAAATGATGCAAAAATAATCGAATTCTTATTAACAGAACTTGACGCGGACGACGTCGCGGGAAACACCTAGTATTGTAATATTGATTGTTATTGGTGTACCAGTCTCTAGAATTAAAAAAGTCAACAGTTTGTTCAATTTGACATAGTGTAGTAACAGCCTATAATCGCCACTGCAGGGAAAATGCCTCCATCATTGAATATAATAGTATGTATTTTGTTTTGCAATAAATTACTTACAAGGAATAAAATCTGGCCGAATAGGGCCGAGGAGTTAGACATCTAGCTCTTTTAGTTAAAGATTTAAAATAAATAGTGTCCCACGTATTTAATCATTTATGAAGTAAATAACTGCATATTTTGCTATTTAGATTGCTTATTTGAAAAAATAATATTTCTTCCTTATAAGGTATAATATTATTATGTTGAAGGTAAACAAGCAAACGGGCAAACCTCTTGAGAAATACTTCTACAAAGGTATTGTTGAAAGAGCTTTCAGCAAGAAACCAAGAGAATTTTGAATGCCCCTTAACACAACTAAAATAATAACGAAACAATAGAACAAGCTTTGGAAAAACCTTGTTCTTTTGTGATCGTGACTTTTGCAAAATTAAATGCCCCATTGGTCTAGTGATTTAAGGCCTTTTCCCTTTAGTGGGATGATAAACTGTTGCAAATGCCGATTTGATTGGTAACAGTAGTTTTTATTTTCGGGCAAACAGCTTCGCTAAAGTAAGTAAAAAAAAATAAACTAGCGGCCTATAATCATCCCACTGCAGGGCAAAGACTTCCACCATTGAATTCATGTTACCACAGCAATGACGAGTAAAGTAATTATAGTTAAAATGTATTATAAAGTACAAAAAATAAAAGCAACAGAGTGCTAGAACTCCTATATTGAAACGATTTGAAAGTTTGTCCCAAAATATATTTATTTTAATATTTTTTTTAAGACATGCCTCACTGGGCCACACAAAGCCATCTAGTCCCAAAAATGGAAAGTGAACTTGCTGCATCTGCTTCCAACAGGATGTATGGTGTGAGTTATGGTTATATTTACCATAGGAGACGTCAATATGTTTTCCGGAAAGGAAGATGTTACCATTATGTTTGTATAGGGGATTCCGAAATGATGATCCGATAAATACATACGTTGCATTTAAGTAAGTACGTATCAAAAACATTTCTTCTCAAGAATTTGAGATTTGCTTTGTCATGAGATTTGGTAATATTTTCTTACTAAACTGTATACAGTTTAATTTTAATAAATCAAAATTTAGATTGACTAGAAGCTAGAATCCTGTATTTGGAAAAGTAAGTCAAAAAAGTGCAAGCGAAATTTTAGGAGGAAGTTTAGGAGCTACTTTACACTAAAAATATATTTTGAGCATCTTGAATTTTCATTCTGTATTGTTCAAATATTGTATTTATCATCTATTTTTTGCAGGAAAATTATTTCAGATGTGAAGTGCGAATGCAAACTTTCGCAACAAAACAAAAATATAAACAAAAAACAAGTACCTAAATAGCGGTTTAAGAAGAACTTTCTTTCTCTTAAAGAAAACAGGTAATTCACTTACAGAGAAAATAAACTATACTTACTGAAAACTATAAATTCAAATAAATTTTCAAATTCAAATAATTTATTGCATTCCATAATGTTATAATGGTGTTACAAGTATTAAATATAGTTTCATTATAGTTCGGGCACAGCAATATAAATGTTAGTAGACAGAGAGGATGGCACCATATAACTTATTATTACATTTATACATTTAAAATTTAAAAGCTAAAAATTTAATACACTATACACAAATAGAGCAAGATAAATAAAATAATAGACATAATGAAAACCCAACCCAGCGTCAACCACACTAAAAAGTCTGGACCGTACAAAATAATAAGTCAGCAAAGGCTAAAAACAATAATAAAAAATGGCGGTCGCCGATAAACAAGGTGCGGGTGCTGACTGACGGAATTTCAAATTTTATATTGCTCGTAAAAGAAGCTTACATTTGAGGTGGATTCGCTTAACTTGCGGTATAGCGTGTGCGGGACGGCTAGACAGGAGAAATGTGTAAATCAAATTTGACCGTTTTATGGACGATACATTGAATATTGTTTTTCTTTTCAATATTTTGTATTGATAAAACTTGGGATGATCCAATTAAAATAAACGGTGTTTTAGTATTCTCTAGCATCAAGATTTCCTTACGAAAGGAGGAAGATAGAACGTTAGTTTTGTATAGTCAAAATAAGACAACACGTTTTTCGCTTCATTGACCAATCTGCGACCAACTAATCCTACTACGTAGCGTGATGATTTTAATTAAATACTCGTTTTTCTTTTTGAACTGTTGTGGGTTGATGATTTTATGTGACCTCCATCAGACTTGAAAAATCGTTCATCGTCACTTCGATTAACCACACTTAAATAAAAACATGTTATATCATGCATGGGTCCTACACCTATCGCTTGCCTTCAGATTTCCTGTAAAATTTTAATTTGTAATAAAATCTACATAAATGAAGTCTACATTTATATTAGACTGTGGACGTCGTATTTTTTATAAAACAAAAAAATAATTAAGTTTCTATCCCTTGCGACTTACTATACTTTCCTTCGTAGACGAGCTAATGAAAGCAACCTTCCATGTTTTATTATCCACTTAACTGTGGCTGAGTTTAGACTCGAGCCACCAGGCTTTTGAGTGACTGACAAATATGCCTTTATCTTTCTATGCTTAAAAGATTTTATGTCAAGCTGTCAGCTCTCAAACATAACTTGAGTTATTAACAATAAAAAAACTGAGAATAGGAAAACAGACAACAGCACGTTAACTTACCTGAAAACGTCAAATTTTCTCAATTGATTTTGATCTCTACTAGTTGGATTAAAATTAAAAATCAATTCAATGACGTTTAAATTTTTGGGTAGGTTGACTACCGTTGTCTGTACATACAAATAAGTCAGAAATTTAAAGTCAGTGCATCATACCAAATATAATAATTTATACTTTTTGTACATAAGTCATGAATATAGTTCTTAAAAATTTATTTGAAAATTTTACTTTGATAATGGTCTACTCGTATCATATATAAATATATTCAGAAAAAAAGAAGTTAGCAGCAAGATGATTAAATTTAGCTCATATTATGTGACACATATAAAAAGAGTGCATCATTGAACAAGAACGGAACTGGGTGGGTGTAATTTCACTTTAGCTATCAGAGGATAATGAAATAAGGTTTAGTTTTAGTTATGAATTTTATTAAAACACGATAAACAAAGGAATGGTTTGTTCGGACAATTTTCACAGTACGTAACCACTTTAGGAGATCTATTTTTAGCGAGAACTCTGCCCATTTCTTCAGATTTTTCCTTATAGCATTTCTGACAGGTTCTTCTAGTAACCCTCACTGGACCGATTTTTTTGGCTAAAATGTGCTTAGCAGTTTCTGGACTTTGTTCCGTATAATCTATTTCAACCGTTTGGCAAAGGTGCACTATTATTTTCTTTCTAAAATTAACAGATTGAATGTTATTTTTAGTCACAATCTTGTACAGATTGAGAGCATTGACAACTGCTGTGTTCAAAAGCAAATCTATGACAACTCTCTTGTACCATATCAGTGTCTCAAATAGAGCGTAGGTTGATGATCTCTCAGTAATTTTTTGACATGAATTTACTGATCTCTTCGTTTTCTCATAATCAATAATTATCTGAGGTTTGACAATTTTTTTTCCATTTATAGTGCATTCTGAAAATTGAGTGGAGTGTTTTGTTGATAAAACAAGTATTACTTCTTTCTTGCTTTTTAACTTCATTACAGTTATACCGTCGTAGCTTTCTCTGGCGATGAAGCTACCAGCTTCAAGTTTGGCAGCTGTGACTTCCATTGGTAGCTGTTTTCTATTCTTTCTTATAAAGCCCACTAAATGTGTTTCATTTTCTAAGAGTTGTCGTGCCAATTCCAAACTAGTGAAGCAATCATCAGTATATAAAGTATGCCCCTTATTTAGACATTCATTAAATAGTTTCATAAGTGTATTATCAATCGTGACATTTATATCCTCAGTATTTTTGCAAATACAAAGACCAACTTTGCAGATATATCCAGAAGTAGTACATAGCTTTAATAGTCTTGTTCCATTTTTTTGGTTGTTTTTTTGCCCCTTTAAAAGGAGAGGATCATTTTGTGCAAACAGATCTTCTGTTGGAGTGCAATGTTTTGTGAAATTGAAATTTAAGGTATCGAGAATTCTAGTAGTGAAATGGGACTGATTTAATTTGTTGGGTTCATCCTCAGATGGACAATGAAGCATTTTTATTAAAATCTCGAAACGGTCCCGCGACATGATCGTCCCCGGAAACGGGTGGCTAACAATCGCATCTTCAGACCAGTAGTCCGATAGTCTCGGTAGCTTAACAAGACCCATAAACATTAATAGACCGAAGAGCTTCTTTACTTCTGAATGGTTAGTCGGAATCCATTCACATACTACTCCCTCACTTGACGAGTTTTTATTAACAAAGATTTTGTCATCTGCAAATATATTTGTACAGTCAGAAATTGTTTGAAATAACTCGTCTGGGACCATTAGTTCATAAAAAGCAGCGGGTGATCCATTGACCATATCTTTCAGATGATCTGGAAGACTAGGATTTTCTGAGTATGTTTGAATAGAGCGTTGGTTTCCTTTAGCTGGCGTCCATGATGTTAAATGATCTGAACAACAAAAAAAACAGTATTTCATTCACAAAATACGAGTTCCCTAAGATTCAGTTATTAGCTAACGAAAATGAATACAACAAACAACTTTGTCTTAGAATATAATTCAATAATATAAATTATGTGGGCAACATCACATACATTTACTTTATTTGTTATTTTAGCAACTTAATTGCACTTATAATATCAGTATATAAACTTGAAAAATTTTGTCTCAGGCGGTACTCGAACCCGCATCTCCTCGCATGCCGGGCGGGGCATGCCTCACAGCGTAAGAATATGCTTGAAAAATTCGCGCCGTGTCGCAGTGTCTCGGTGGCTTAATGGTATGGCGCCCGCCCGGCATGCGAGGAGATGCGGGTTCGAGTCCCGCCTGAGACAAAATTTTTCAAGTTTATATACTGATATCACATACATTGTTCTGATCCCAATTTGAGAAAGTATTTAAAGCACTCGTATTTTGGAAATCAGAAACAACGAAGGTACCACAAACACCCAGACCCGAGAAAATGTAGAAAAACACTTTTTTTTCTACATTGACCCGTCCGGGTATCGAACCCGGGACCTTGGAGAAGGCAATGTGAAAACCGCCACGGAGGTTGGCAGAAGTACCTATACGGTATAAATAATGTGTAAAAAAAGCGTGGTAAATAGTGGCAAATGCAATTTTTGATATAATTTATGATAATATTTTTGATATAACAATTAATGCGATAAAGACATTAACAAGTTTAAAAGATTACATTTAATCGTAGTTATTACTTGTTCAGGATTACATTAGCTTTTTTTAAAATTAAAAGTAGCAGATCCGATACAAAATCCGAACGAATACAAACTCAAACTGCAACTAACTAGCCTCCTTCTGAACTTACTAAACCATCGAGCTTCTTTACTTTTTCCATCTTACAACGAAATAAGAATTGCTTTTACTACGCATCTTATAAAAAAAAACTAAGTAAAATAATTACGATTCAAGTGACACCACCTCACAAAATTGCAGTACCTAAGCCACGTGGCTACACAACTTTGTAGGGAATCCTTTTGTATCATGGCCGTTTATTTTTTGTATAGTGACATTGCCATAATACAGCTTGTCACTGTCTGACGCATGTACGAAACGATTGGGCGAGACAGGGACAGGCGATACGCTGTTCAAGTTAAGATTACAAACAAATATTCTTACCTGTATGATTGGGAGTCACTGTAATACTTTCTTGGATCTTCCCTTCGCTCTTCAAAGCACAGCGACGTTTACTTGGAGGTTCCGCCATTACTAGATAAAATTCCAAAGAAAAAAATAATCCGGAATAAAAAGGCGCGAAAATAACGCGGTCGCTCGTTGCCTAGAGCGCACTGAACTGGCTTGGCTGTGGGTGACGCGGGGTCACGGAGGGTTTAGTGTTGTTGAATTCTATCGAATGGAATTTTAATAAAACGGATGTTGTTTGTAAAGTAAAAGAGACACTTATTTGAAACAAATTTAATTTGCAAGTAGCTAGAGTAACTATAAGTAAATTTGAATTTTAAAAAAGTAGAAATTGTTTTACTTCAGTTTACTAATGACTACTTTGAAAACAATTCAAATTACTTACTAAGTTCACGAGTCCTCTTATATTTCCTTATTAAAACAACACCCCTATTCGGTGTTTTAACTAAAAGCAAATATATCTAAATCATTATTTTTATCACTATCGCAACGTAAACGCTAGTTCACAGTTTGCAATGGCCTTTCTAATTGCACGACACTAAATGATCCCCATCTTTTTTTAACTCTCTGATACCGGCAACTTTTGCTCTACATGCTAGAATGGCTCCATACAATTGTTAGAACTCTACACTCAAAACAATCTATTTAATGTGTTATCAAATCACCTTTTTTACTAAACATAGGGCTTAGAACGGAATACTAAAATACATAAACAAACACATGTTGCAATATAATTAAAAATGCAAAGATTTTAATGGCTCATCAAATTGTTGGTTGAATATTAGCGCACTAAAGATTTATAGTCGACTTTATCGACAGTTGGACATCACTAATGTGGGCGACGCTTGCGGGGCGAGGGGCACAGACAAGCGGCCCACACGGCTCACTGTACTGAGTGGTGGATCGACCGGTAACTCGTTGCTAAGCAACCGTGAGCCGTATCGTTTGCTTGGGGCCATAGGATATGGGCGAGTTTGGTGTTCTCATTTTTTATGTGTTTGTAATAATAATAAATGAATAAGACGTTTATTTTTGAGCGTCACGATCCATACAGTGTTGTTTAAAATAACATATATTAATAAGTACTTAAAAAAAAATTGTAGTAAAAAAAACGGACAGGCCCCCCTACAAGGTGGACCGACGATCTGGTCAAGGTCGCGGGAAGCCACTGGATGCGGACAGCACAGGACTGATCGTTCTGGAGATCCTTGGGGGAAGCCTATGCCCAGCAGTGGACGTCGTTCGGCTGATATGATGATGATGATGGATGATGAAAAAAACCGGTTTCTAGATCTATGCAGATGAAGATCTTTGCAGTTTGACGACCTTCTTGGCCTAGTCCATGTATCGAGGAAGGCTTTAGGTTATTTGACGACCTCCGTGGCGGAGTGGCGTACACACCGGTTTTCAAGGTGTCGCCTGCTCCGAGGTCCCGGGTTCGATTCCCGGACGGATCAATGTAGAAAAACAGCGTTTTTCTAAGTTTTCTTGGGTCTGGGTGTTTGTGGTACCTTCATTGTTTCTAATTTCCAAAATACGAGTGCTTTAAATAGTTACTCAAATTAGGGTCAGAACAATGAAATGTGTGTGATCTTGTCCACATTTATTTATTTTATTTATATGAACCCAGTGCTTAATGACGGTACACGATGGCTTACCTTTGATAGCCAGCAGGGTGCTTTTGGCGCGCTATCGTGTCTTAGTGTAAGCGTCGAAGCCGTTCGTTCACGAGGTAGCGTAAAAGTCGTCCAGATTCCGCGAACATAGTTGACGCACTGCAGAACCTTGGTAGCCCTATCAGCATCCTGAAGGCATTGTAGGTCTTTTACGTGTAGTTACACTACAGGCTGCAGGTGTAAAAGGTTTGACAGAATGCTTTAATGAGGGCATTTTGACATTTCTTGTGCACCTAGCAAACCTTCGTGCGTTTTGTTGCATCGGACCGCTAACGCTCTCCTCTCTCGTTCGATACAGTCATCCGATAGGTTTTCAGTAATTATGACATGTCCAAGGTTAATTAACTAATATTTATCAATCGATTGGAACGTTTGCACGATTGTATTACGTTATTACAATGTAAAAAAAATAATGATAACTTATTTAGAATAATGCCTTATTTGCAATACAATAAAAGCCCACAACATGTAATCTTGTATCTAATTAATTCAATTTCCAGGTCTTGTAGAGTACATTTAGGTTTAATAGTTGTAAGAAGGGGGCGGAGAGGCTCTAGAATTGTGACTGCGCTCCGGTTGCAGCTCTGTAGGTTGGTGCCCCCCAATGTGGACTGACGATTTGACGAAGGTTACGAGAATCCGTTGGATGCGGGAGTACGAGACCTACCGTTGTTGAAAGCCTATGTCTTGTATTGGGCGTCGTTGGACTAAATTTATGATGATGATGACTTGAAATAGATGACTCCATTGTTTAATTTTGTTCGTGTGTATTCAATGCAGAAGTTATTTTATTAATCATATCACATAAGGAATCCACAAGTTGTAGTAGCATTGTTGAGGTAAGTAATTATTAATTGATTTATTACCGGGCGATCACTGCACTGATCATAGATTTAACCAAAAAAATTTTACGCTGTAAGTTTTAACTGATGTTTTCGGTTAGTACTTCCAACATTCGTGAGAAATATTTTTACAAAAATTTTGCATTACTTACATTGTTAGTGTGAATTGGCAATACAAATCATTGAATAAGAATTTCTAAGGACTTTACCATTATTGCACCAAAAATACATTAAAGTCTTTGAAAGGAGTGTTGATGATGAAAATGAAACGTGCTAAGGTTTGACTCCCGAGCTGACTAAATAAGTCCTTGACCACTTAACGACACCAAGAAATTAATTTAAGGCAAACAAAGCTTTGTTTCCTTGAAAACGAAACAAACAATTTTATGTGCCATCACCAAACCGCGGTTTCCACTCAAAGAACTCCTAGATAATTGGCACGACGAAACTCCTGTAATAAAACCACTAATTTCCAGAATCTGTTGAAGTTAATAAATAATTAATTAACATCAGCCCCGGGCGTCTAAGAAACTTCCTTTGATTCAATATTTGTGTTTCACTGGCAGAACATGTACTCGGCACCGAATGTTACGGATTTATTTAAATATAACATCTTAGTCCTTATTAACATAGCGCCAAAGTTGCTATTCGAAGTGCAAACTACATCAGCGCCACTCTTGCGAGTTTGTAATTGGGAATGAGTATACCTGGGTTCCGTCCGAGCAACTTTTGCTTGTTTTAATAATATTGGCTCAAGTTACCTCACTATAAATGCACGGATCCCTTTTCGACATAAACGGTGTAAGGGCACGTACATGAAATGGAGGACTTCTTCTTGTTTTATTGTTCTTCGAGGATATTCTGGTGTCAGAGCTTTTTGAACTATTACAGGTCTCTGACGTGATAATTTTTGCATTTTAGCCTGAAAAAATTAAATGTAGCAATCCCTAATTTAATATTATAAATGCAATAGTAACTCTGTCTGTCTGTATGTTACGCTTTCACGCCTTAACCACTGAACCGATTTTGATGAAATTTTGTACAAAGGTCGATTAGACTCAGGGAAAGGACATACTTTTTAACCGACTTTAAAAAGGAGGGTTAATTCGTCATAATTCCTGATTAGTCGAAGACACCTGTGGCGACCTACGTCTCACACGCCACAATCAGGAGTTCAACCAGTTCCGACGACAAACCTCACGACACCTCACCGTACAAATCGTCATAATTATGTCCATACTATCCTGCATCGCAGGTTCATCTACTTAGAAGTTAGGAGTCAGAAAAAAATTCTTTAAATGTCGTAATATTTTCAGTTCTTTACGTCAGTGTCCTTATTAATATCACAGTCTATGATAGTTATAATATCACAGTCTATGACAGTTTTATAGACTGTCTTAATATATTTAAGTGTACCAAAAATAGAATGCAAAAAGTAAAAATAGGAACTACCTAAAAGACAAAAAATAACTACCAATAGTAAATCTATAAAACTACCTATCTATATCTTCTTATCTATATAAAAGAAAATCGTGTTAGTTACACCACTTATAAGTAGAGACCGGTTGAACCAATTTTTATGATTTTTGTGTTTTTGGATTTGCCTTCGTCGGGAATAGGATACGTAAAGGATACGTATTAAAAACATTGGAAAATTAACAGTAAACATTACTACTAAGGAATACTTTTTCTTCATACATTTATTCATCCTCGCCATAATAATATGATATTTAAGACGTCAAAATCAAATACTATTCTGAGGCGATACGCACAGTTCTATCAACACAAGTTTATCGCCATTAAAGGAAAAGAAGAAGTTCTCGGGATTCGCTAGTTTATAATAATGATGTTGACCATCTTTGTTGTGGTTCTTGAGATTCTTGAGATTCTTGAATAAAAATCATGTTAATTTGGTGCAAATTGAATATGTGGAAATATCTTTACCCAAAAGTTTTAAAGTTTCCTTTCTTAGTCAGAGTTTTATTTCGTTTCTTGTGTAAATGATAAGTATCAGCTTGTAGCTTTGTACTTTGATCACCGAAATATTACCTTAAGTGATGCCTTGACCCATGTTTGCTGCAGCAAACACTGTTGACAAATGTCTGTTTTAATTATTGTGTTTGTACTGTTTTGTTTGTTGTTACAATATTTTGGTGTACTTACCTGTGCTTTATGTTAATTGTGTTGACTGTGGCAAAAATAAATAAACGATTTCTTATCTGATGTCTTACGTTTAAAACTGCAATACAAATTTGGACACGGTATTTAATCAGGTATATGATAGCTTTATTGAAAACGAATACAAGTCGAATAGCTCACGAACACAATTTATAAAAGCTTCTCACCTAACGCGAGATGACAGGTCGTAAAATACACTTGCTATCTGCTCGCATAAAGTCGTTGCCATTGCTTCTATTGTTGAATTTTGTGGCTACTTTAACCCCTCTGTAGGTATAGTCGTTTCAGACGAGAGCTCAGCATAGGTGTGTATTGTTGGTGTTGATACGGATGAGAGTATGTTAAGAGCAGAACAGCGTGAATACTCGGGAAATTCTTTGGCCAAAGCACGTTTTGTGCAATGCATATTTCAAATGTCTCTTTATATTTTGGGTTGACAGGTTGAGTACAAAATACACAGTAACTTAAAAAAATTACACTTCAAACTGTACAAGTTTAAATATAAGTAGCTGATGTTATGTGTCTTGGCTATCACAATTCAAATTCTAATTTACATGACTTAAAGTTGGATGTAACCGAGTTGAAAATGCAACCAAATGTTCAGTTTGTTCTCATTTGGTACAGACGTTTTCCTATCACTGATTGTTTATCTTGTTTTTATGTTATATCTATGGAAAGCGGATGGTCAAAACTGGGACACTGTTAGTTTAGTTTGTCGGGCTGACGGTACGAGTGACAAAATTGTTAATAATGTGCAGGTAGAAAAAAACATTTCTTCCCACTTGGCCAGACGTCACCGAGCGCATCCAGTCAGCCCGCTTCTATGATTCGTGCAATTGGATAGAAACGTCGAGAAGGTTGAATAAAATTTACCTTTAAATAACTCGTTTGGTTGCAGTAAATCACCGTCACGTAATATATTTAAGGACTGTTACAGCTACAAGTATACAAGTGCACTGCAGCCCTTGCATTCTCTTAAATACGATTCGTCGCTTCACTTGTGTCTATGATCACGGATGTATCGGACGTCCCATCGAAAGCTGTTGTTACGAATTTTTGACAGCTTTTTGTTTTTGGTAGCCATTGGCGCTAGTGTCGATCAGCGTTAAAAGAAAATACCAATCGTGCATATGCCTGTTATAGCACCTATAACCAAAGCTGTTATGAAATTTGCGCTAATAGAATCGCACTGCAGTTCTATGTAGCTTAACCTATGCCCGCTACATCCCAACACTATAACCTCCCCCGTGAGGTATCGGCACAACGCGAGCATATGGCGCGCTATAACCGTAAAATTTTATCGTACTCGATGCCGAAATGATACATGAAACAATCTAAATTATAGCGCCGTGTCCCTGGATGGGAGCCAGCCTGTAATGACGGCTCATCCAATTTGTGCTATCTATTGTCGAAGGTTTTATGGTGGAGACAATAAATTGGAAAGATTATTGGGACAATGCTTATGGAACTATCATATCAACCTTGGGTTATGAAACGATCACAATAATATCAGCTTTATATTGCGGTTACAGAGAGGGGTTAAAGACACAAAAAATAAAGGTACAGAATACAATCACCTGTATAGACTTCATCTTTTATACCTATGCTCGGCGATTGTACTAATGTCGGCGATGGCGAATGCACAAAAAACTATTAGTACTGGCAGTTTCCAGTAGTTGCATCTACATAATTGTCTGATTTATGTCGAGAACGAAGCAATAATCACCACATGCAATAATTGCATGATATCATAATCTATCAATATTGCCCCATTAATCCCTCGATCGTGAGTTATTCCAGACACAATTGAAATCAATTGTTATCGCGGCACGCGCCTGCCTTCTGGGGGTTGAGAGATTAATGCACCACACTGGTCTCAAGTTCTCAACTGGTCCGAGATTTTGCGTCCGAGAGTGACCATGAGCGGTATCAATGTGTAAGTAGCTCGAGTGAACTTTGTGAGTATGTTGACTTCTGTTCCTTTAAGTTTTGTGTTAAACAATTTTGCACAAGTCGCACACAATACGTAGGCAGCAGAGAGAAAACTTGTTTGTCATCAGTTTTATAAATTCATCATCGATTGCATCTTAGTGCACACCTGCGTAAGTACTTTTATTCATTCATATAAATCTGGTGGATCTTTCCGTTTAAACAACAAAAAGATTTAGGCTTATATTTTTTTTAATTGTTAATATTTTTTTTACATACAAAACTAATCGTTTGTAAAAAATATTTAGGTACAAAATCTTAGGTGGAACTCAGACCCATGGCGTGTTTTAATTTTCCCGGGCCTGGGTGGACTTGGGTCGTGGTACTTACTTTGTTTCTGATTTCTACGATACACGAGTGCTTTAAATAATAGGGGTTAAAGTATGAAATTGCCGATTGTTTTCCCTCTTTTTATTTTGTTTATAGGTCTTAAGTATAGTCATATTATTGCGTAATTCTTTTTGTATTGTATCAAAAACTAAATAAAGTAACTTTTGACTAAAAAAAAATGCAATACTAGTGTTTATTACTTCAAAGGAAGTCGTTGAAAAGACCCCTTACAATGTGTCAGCTGACCTTCTTGCTTCAATTAAGTATATTTGTATTATATAGTTTGATTTTCAGAAATTTTAATACTATAATGAGTAGCTTTATAACCACCTAACTTTCACATTTAATTGCATCGAAAACGGTTCATGCGTTTTTAATAAAAAACTAAAAAATTGTTAGTATGGAAAAATGACTTTTCTCGATTTTGTCCATACAAAACGGCAATTTCATACTTTAACCCCTAATAGTTCACTTACTTTGGAATAAGAAAATGTATGAGGTGTTGTCCACGTTTCATTTATTTATTTATATTAAATACCTTTTACTTACGTCACATAAATTTTTCGTTAACATTTTTAATCAACCAAATATTGAGTCGTTAATATCAGATAAAACATAATCTTCCCACAATCAACACTTACATCGACAAACACAAGCAAACATGGCTTTCAAATCTGCACTGATGATTAACCCTCAACTCCCCATTAAAAATAGATAAAGCGAATATTGTCGGAGGCGGTCCCTCAGGGCCTACGGCACGTGCGGCGCGTCTGCAATTCAATTACTGCTTTATAAAGGTATCACCATACTTACTTGCGCCTATAAGAACTGGATAAATAGGCCAATAAAAAAATTATACCTAAAACTATCCTTGATTGAATGATTGAAGGATACGTCACACGAAATACGGCACTGAGTCAACATTATGTCGACATGCTATATTATGGATATGTATCTAACTAATGTAAAATCTGCACTCTTACATCAATTCAGTGCACATTTAGCTGGGGTATCATTTGACGTTGAAATGTAAGATATGTTTACGGTATGTATATTTAGTAAGCGTTTATTTTTATATTAAACCCGACGATTCGACCCCTTTTTAGCGTTCATGGTCACGGCCAGACTAAGGTGTTATTTGTCTTAAAGTAGATAATTTGAAAAATGTTTAAAACTACCGCCTCTAATTTTTATCGTTAGTTATGTTACTTTTTACACAATATAAGCTAACTGTGTCCAGAGTCTTTGCAGTGTTGCTATGGTTTGTGGACTTCATTGATGGTAAGACGGGGTCCCAGGCAGCTGGTAAATTCCAACTATCTTCTTTAATGAAATAAGGATGTTTTTTAATTTCTAGGTACATAGGTACATAGCAATTTTCCTTAGCTAGAACTTGAGGTTTATCAAATCCAATGAAATGGTTGGGCTTATCAAACGCATGACCACAGACTGCCAATGCTTGCACCTTAAAAGCAGTTATCTTCATAAAAACATAATAGCTGCATCTGCTTATTTTGTGAGTGTCGTAGAGTCTACAATAGAAGAACTGCCAGAAGAAGACGAGATGCAGCATCTTTTTTTAACACCATTGGCCAAACTGGGATCGCATAGTTGCCGGCATAGGTAAACGTGATGTTATAGGCATATTGTCCTTTTGAAGGAACATAAATTTATAAGGACTTACAGATGTGGGCTATTGATGATAAATGTTACTTTTTGTAATATCTTGCTCTTCAATTAACACAATAGCGGTAGACTGCAACATTGTACTTGTGGCATTTTGAATTTAAAGCGAATTCACAGGAATCTTAAAACACCATGATATAAAGTGTTATTTTAACTTTTATCTCACCTTGTGCTAAAAGAGATGTCCCGTAACAGGCCCAGACATTGTACAGTATTCTAAAAAATCAAGAAAAATCTACTGTCTTTAGAAAAAATACAAATAACTGTATATAACGTAAAATTTAGCGGCTCAAAAATAAATACAATCTAATAAATATCGCTCTCAATCAGGTATACATGATGGCGTTTGACGAAAAAAAAAAGATAAACTATAAACTCTAAATGTCAGTCTGTAGCTGTCAGATTTCCTTTGTCAATATTTGACATAACCGTTCTTTCAAGTTTTTGCCACTCGTCATAATTTTTCACGTGAGAAAAGTTATTATTATATCTTATTAGTACAACAAGCACAAGTAAGCAAACAATATCACTTGTTTGAATCGATATAAGCGATTTTGGTATTATCAAAACTTACAGATGTCATTAAAGTGTCATCTGCCACCATGATAGTTTTTGTTGTTTAGTATTGCTATTCTAATAAGTTTATTTTTGTTTGAGCCATTAAACGAAGCATTTTTAAAGAATTTGGATGATAACAAAGTGTTGTAGGTACATTGCCCTAACTTTTGGCTATGTGTACAGGTTCTGGGCCTAGCCTCCATACAATTTGGGACAACTCCTTTCATATGGATTCTTTTCGTTTTATTTATCCGTTCTCGCGTGATGGACTGACAAATATCCATTCTAATTTTTTATCCATAGTAATGTAATTAGAAAGGCCAACATTACCAACTTTTATACTAGCAATAAGTAAGATTAGTATGATTGAAACATATCTTAGTGCTATATGGTTTCACCAAACATAGATAAGATGGCGCGTTGCAAAGCGCACCGGCGTTGCGTCAGTGTGATCTCAGCTTTAGTGTAAGTATCTGCTCCACTGACGGGAGATGGGAAAGTCGGTAGATATTATAGTGCGGAAAATACTAGTGATTTATAGACCGCTGTTATAAATCTAATAACCTGTGACGCTTTGTTATTAATTTAAGGATTTTTCATTAAAACTGTGAATTATTGGAAATCTAATTGTTTGAATCTTCCAATCTTTGAATATTCGAATCTTCAAAACTTTGATTCTTTGAATCTTTCAATGTTTCAATCTTTGAACCCTTTAGAATTGAAAATTTTGATGCGTTAAGTCTTTGGATCTTCAAATTTTAAAATTTTTGTAACTGAATTTTTGAATATTTAAAACGTCACGGTACACAGTCAAAACAAATTGTACACCAATTGAAAATCAATTATTGCATAAATATTTGGATTAATAATTGCTATGCCACTTCCAACATTTAGCAAGCGTATTACAAACAGTACATGTCAGGGGTCAGCCGTGCTACCTTTGTATTAATTTTGCATCGCGCAATCTGCTGGAGCGACGCATCTGCGCGCCCGCTGCCGACTTGTTATGCACCCTCGCCCCGATGTGCTTTTTGTTGCTTGACATGTGCAAGTCTGGAGGAAATTTGTAGCAACATGATTTCATATGTGGTATTGGAAAAGACAAGACAAGACACCTAGCGAGTGTACCGATTGGGGTATGAAGGATTTGTAGGTAGGACCACCTAGGATGGACTTAACCAATGTAACTTTTTATACTTATTGTTTTTATGATTTCATATTTCATTTGTTCATAGCAGATATGTATCTGATTAAAGAATTGGGCGGAGCTGAGTATTGGGCATGTTGACCGATGGTCATTGGGGAAAGGGTCGTGGGTAGGACCACCTAGGATGGACTAATCAATGTAACATTTTATATTAAGATTAGTTTATTTTGTTCTATCTTGGTTAAAGGATGCTTAAACATAAAAATACAATAATAAAATAAAACAATTTAATGATGTTTTCTTTGTGCAAGTGATTACATTAAAAGAAGGTAATTGTAGGTATTTAATTTATAGTATAATACTGTTTCATTTCTTGTTTTGATAGAAAATAAAGTCGGTAAAATCATTTTTATAAAACTATAGAACTATTGAAAAATTTTAAAGCTTCATTTTTAACATCATTTCATAATAATATGCTTACCGGAAAATTGTCATGGTTAAGTTGGATTTTTAGTAATATTGATTCGACAGTGAAAAAAAAAACGTCGAGAATGTTCGTTAAATTAACCAATATGAGTCGGCAACCATCTTTAATTTTTTCCCCTTTACCGATCAAAATCAATCGATATCCAACAAAACTCTGTCCTCCAGCCTTCGTCCGTTGCATTTGAATAATTGGCTGATTTTTATTCAGTTGAATTAATGCAATTGGTACAAAATTTATGTATCGTTTTCTCTTTTCAAATCCACATCATTGCAAACAGTAGGCTTGTCCGATGGCTCACAAAATGAAGGGCATCCAAAACCTTAAGTTTCCTTAAACACCTTAAACACATTGCGTGCCTTACGGACATGTGCCATTATCAGTCGCGGCACTAAAACTTGTATAATTACGAGTATTCTATACATTATGTAATACTTACAGAGTAAGCCACGGATGAAATAACGCAAAACCTATCAGGTGGTAGCTCAGCCCATGAAACTCAACATTTTTCTTCTACAACTTTCACGAAACCCAAAAAAATATATTTGAATTTTTATACAAACTGATCAGCTGACTGACCGACTCAATTTTTATCACTTTCAAAAACGGTACTTTTTCAGTATCACAAGAAACTTCAAAGTAGCGGCCTAAAACATCCCACTAAAGGCAAAGGCCTCCATTATTCGATTCAAGTTGGAGCAATAATGGATACAGGCATAATAATACTTAGTAGCTAATAGAAGCCGAAGATAAGCTCGGATCATCACCACTGCCCCGGGGGAGGGCAGTGTGGTATGTGGGACTCCCGGCGCCCTGAAAAGGGCGCTGCTCCTGGGAATGGGACCCAGGGGTATACCCACTAAAAACCTCGCGTCACCCGCCGCGCTGACTGAGGGCAGGGTCTGTGGTGACTGGACAGTTCACAGGGGGTGCTGTGACGACACCCCACTCCTACCTCAGGACAACGCGCTGGGCGAACAGCGCGCCGTCCTGGTCCCGTATACTAGGCGGCTGGTTGCCCCGCACCATCAGCTCGGGACCCTGCCGAAGGAGGCGGAGAGAGTGCGGATCCCGTTCTCTCTCCCTCTCGGCGGCCTCCTTCTGCAACATGACGTAGTCGCAGAAGGCGGCCACCGCCTCCCAAGCCTGCTCGCTGCGGACCATCTCCGACATGATGGTCGGCAGCGAAAGGACTCCTCCTCCCAGGGCCGCGAAAAGGACTGACCGCGGCCCACTCCACACGGGGCACTCCACCAGCGTGTGGTGCGCAGTATCTTTTGCGCAACCACAGTGGTGGCATCCCTAGCCGAAGCTAACACAATATTATCGCCTTATGCAAAAACTAATCGTATTTTCTTTACTAAATTTTTAAATACCTTCAGCTTAAGAGAGTGTAATCTGTTTTTAATCCCTCAACCCCCAGGAGGCACGCGCGTGCCGCGATAACAATTGATTTCAATTGTGTCTGGAATAACTCACGATCGAGGGATTAAATAAGCCTTTTGCTTCAATTTTTATTGTGGTCGTAACCAGCACTTTGAATGTATGAATACTAGAGTGTTTTGAAACGATCATTGGTAAAACTTTATCTGTATTGGAATTTTGATCGGGCCTAACGATTTCATTGGTTTCCTTCGTTGCGGCTTGATTCTGATTATTAATTGTGAAGTTTTTAGATCAAATGCATTTGACTTTATCTTAACTACTAATACACGGTGCATTTTTAACCACCGAAGCCCAGGTTATGTGACCATTAAGTGTAACATCATGGCAGTGTAATTTAACAATAAAAATATTTTTTCTAATTGAAACGAAGACTGAGGATTTTCTTTTCTTGAAGTATGTGTAATATTTTGAACATCAAGAACGTTTGCAAACGCCCACAGAGCCAAGTAATGCGTCCCGTTTTTCAATTAACTCTTTTAGTGACACATTCTGTCATCTGATCTAACTGTAGGACCAATCAGTAGAGACAGAGCTAATCATTCTCATAGATCTGTGTTTAAAAAACTAACAATGAGAGGAATGGGAACCTCCTGCATGAGTATCAATATTGTGCTTTTCTGCAAAATAGTCACCATAATTTTAAGAGTGAGTCATATCGCTTTTAGATACCCAAATGGAATACTCTTTATTGCACACCAAATAAAGGAATAACATACTATTTTATAATATTAAGATGTACAATTTTGGGGGTCTTATCGCAAAATAATGATGTTTACCACACTACCATAATTGTGTACAGGGAAAAAACTATGACAATATTTAGGGCATTTTAGAAAAGAGAATTGACCATTATGTCAAGTGCTAAGTTTTGGAGGGCACCACCTTATAAATTCTTGTTTGTCAACAGCCCTACAGCCAGGGTAAGCTGCTGGTATAAGTGATAGTAATCTTTGAAATTAAAATAATGTTCTATTAAGCTCAAATATAATATTTTAATAAAAATACTAATAAGTGTCGATGGCTTTTTGACTAGGGGAAACCATGGTTGTAATGGCCAATAGAGGAAAACTAATATTCCGGTGGCTCTATCTTTTTGAGTCTTATTTAACTTTTCTTGATTCCTTTTTCCCTAGAAATTTTCTTCAGTATATACTTTCACATTATTGTCACATGTTTTTAGTGATACTAAAACGGATTCTGGCCTAAGATTTTTTATATCGGCCCAATAACACACCCGCATCCGCTTTCTCAAATAGGGCTCGTGAGAATACTAAAATAACTTAATTACAAGGTGAGGAGACTGTGTACCTGTGTATCTATTTTATTAAAATAAGCTATTGCGGTTGTGTTATCAATACTCATTAAAATTTCCTAGTTAAAGTAAAACATTGTAGGTCCAACAGTGCAGCTTTTAATTCTAAATAAGAATAATAATAATACGAATTTATTACACAATTAAGATTTACAATGGTTAATATGATTAATATGATGTGTTTGTTCTGCACGGGACCAAGACCCCGAAGCCTTATTATGGCCCACATACAGCACCCCAGGTCCTGGGGTTGAAGCCTTGGTGTGTATTTCCATGAAACGGTTAAGTTGTTTACTTAATATATAATTTTTGAATTGCTAATTTTCATATTGTTTTTCCCCAAATTAATTATATCTTTATTTCCTTAATGCTAGGCATAACTTAATCCAGTTTTCATGTGATTTTAGTAATTCTTTAAGTCTGTGTTTTTCCATTACTTTTGTATATAGCCATCTATACAACAGCTGGATAAATTGTCTTAAGTGTAGGTACCAAACAATTTCTCTGGATTCTATTCTGGCCTATAATCATCCCACTGCAGGGAAAAAAGGCCTCCATCATTGAATTCAAGTTGATTTGAAATTCAGCAATGATGGGTGTACTGGCATAATCACCACTCTTGCCAAATGTGGGTTGGTGATCAAAAGCCGAGAAACGTTTGAAAATTCAAAATTTTTAGTTGCCCGACCCCGGATTCTAACCTGGGACCCCGAGATCTTGGCCCCGTACCTCAACCACTAGACCAACGGGGCGTTGTTTTTTCAAATTCTTTCTTATCCAACTGTATTTACTTTTTAAGAATAGTCTTGCTCTTATGTTTTTGTATAACTTTTTAGACTATAAGTCCAAAAAAAAAATACAGGGTACTCCAGTTCAGACACAAAGGTTACTTTTGAACAGTCTGTATTTTTAGATTTAAGTTAACTTCTCGACTGAAGGTTTAAATAAATAAATTTCAAATCAGTCTGTGGAATTTTAAAATAACTCATAAGTATTTGCAATTTTAATTGGGAACAATGCACTTTTCTCAAAGTTCATAACTTAAGATATGTAAGAGTTTGCATGCAACAATAATGTTGTCTTTGCAATTGTTTGTTTCCTTCAAATCGTTGAGAAGGTAAATACGATGTTATCTATAAATATATTATATTTAACATTACATTGGAAATCCCGGTTCAGTAATAAGTTTCTTTCAAATCTTTTGATGCCATATAACAGACATAAGTTTTGTAAGCAGTTATAATATTCTCAAAATCAAAATCTCTGTACCTATAATTATTTATAAAAAGTTTTTTCAAGTTCGAAATAAAACTGTAAGTACCATTGGGTTTTGCAACCAAGAATACAGCAAAGTTGTTGAGAAATTATTCTGTACATACAGTATGGGCACACAGATTATGCTCCCTGAATTTTAAGTTTCTTTATCTCATAGGCAATTATATTTTTCTCTATGAAAGGCAATTGCTGTGGTTCTAGGAAATCGGAGGGTGGAATGGTGCTGAAAAGGATTTCATATTCTCCATGATTCATCATCCTTTGTAATCTCAAGCCATTTATAAATAAAATATTTAAAGCTGTAAAAAGGAAGGAGTTTGTATTTTCCTAGATATTGGAGCGTACTTCTTTACAAAGACCTTCTGTCATAATTTTCGCCCGTGTAGGGAAACTTCTGGTCTGATAGTCTATCCAATTTTTTCTTTTCTCAGAGCCAAAAAATAAACTTTTTTGTAAGAGGGTTGTCATCTCAAAGGAACAATTATTATTGTTCAGTACAAGGAAGCAAATTGCCTACCCGCAATGTGGTACCACTATGTGAAGAACCGGCATAAGCCCATGTACTATAAGGGTAAGCAACTGGCTTACAGCGTTAAGATTATGTTAGAAAAATTTTGCACTGAGTCGCAGTGTCTCGGTGGCTTAACGATACAGCGCCCGCCCCGCATGCTAGGAGATGCGGGTTCGAGTCCCGCCTGAGACATGATTTTTCAAGTTTATGTACTGATAACATGAAGGCGTTCTAGTCCCATCGTACTAGCCTGTGCCCTTAATGTAAGCATGTCTCATAGGCCTTCTCTCGTTATATTCGCCCCGTATAGGGAAAGAATCCGGCCTGATAGGCTTTCCCATTTCTGCTTTTCCTACACCCTCTTTTTCCCGAGCCAGCAGAAGCTCTTCTGTAAGATGATTGTCATCTAAAAGGAACAATTTTCATTGTTCAGTACAAAGAAGCAAATTGTCTACAAAAATGTGGTAGCTCTCATGCTCATATAATATGAAGGCATCTAGTTCCAGCATACTAGCTCTTGCCCTTAATGTAAGCATGTCTATCTTCGAGTGATAGCACTTGCCTAATAGAAAGCTCTCACATTTAGCATGTCTAGCCATTGTTTGTGATTATTCAGAATATCTCGCACAAAATTAGAGCTTGTGGTTCTGTTCATCATACATGAAACTACCCAGACGTTTAAAGTTGTTATAGGGAAAAGTCATATTTGTTGAAATATGTTAGCCTCACCTATTGGTGTATGTGTCATCTTCTATGATAACACATTTAAAAGGGTGTGGTCAAAGATGTTTCCTCATATTGCTCTGAGAATCTTGAAGTTTCCTTTATTAGCTTCCATTTTTCGAATCTTCCTCTTGTTTCCTCGTTTCTTTTCCTTTCTTGATCTTCTTTCTTGAATTTAATTTTCTTCAAACACTTGGATTTTAATGGTGAGATTTTTAAACAAGTGAGTAAAACGGTTACGAAAAGATAAACGTGCTCTCCGAAAAGAAATTATGACAATCTTGTTTTTACCGTAACCTAACCGAAGGTTTATGCACTAGGAATAAATATTGAATCTGCAGAATGCATAGATATATCATTGCTTTCGTTGTAACGCTTTTAGCCCCAAGCGACAACCGGTTGTTGCGATAACAATTGATATTTAATTGTGTCTGGGAATATCCGAACGTCAAAAGTACAACGAAATGAAAACAGAAAAAATGGTGGAAGGTGATATTATAGGTTATGAATTTTTTCTGAAGTTTCAACTCGAAACCATCGTAACTACAACATTGCTCTTTAAGTGAAAGTAAGAATAAATTGAATCATACCTGTGATTAATGTTATAAATCCCTTCTATTTGCATAATAAGCCTTGAACTTGATTAGGCTTCTTCTTGTCATTTTCCCAAAAATCACAATTCGACATAAGTATTGTAAACACTTTGAACCTTGACTACCTTAATTCTAAAGCCTGATTATAAGATTATAAACTTTTATGGTATATTTCTTAAGAGTAATAGATATTTTACCCATCTTTTATAAAACGACGATGTGACCGCGCTCGCACAAAAACCGTAATGACATTTGATAGGTTGCCATAGAACACGTTCTGTTTCTCTTTTTTTTTTTTAGCTTTGAAAAAATTGTGGCTCTGCGCTAGTGCTTCGCCGTTACTACATGTAAAAATCCATCTCGGACAAGTATTAAGTATAATTAAAAAAGCAATGCCAAGATGTTATACATAAAAAATAAAAAAAGAGTAACATCCCATTTTCGCTCATTGCTAAGTACGGGTCTCTCTCCTTTTTAAGGAGAGGGCTTAAGGGCTTAGTACCACCACGCTGGCCTAGTGCGGGTTAGTGGACGGCGGGGGCGACGCTGTGGCAACATCAGCCCGCCGTTGGACGTTTCTCAAGCCGCCCGAAGGCCTCCAACATGGCTTAACGACTGTTATCTCATGATAGCAGCCGGGAGCGACGGCTTAACGTGCCCTCCGAAGCACGGAAGCGCTCAAGGTATGATGCCACAAACGGTCACCCATCCAATTAGTGACCGCTCCCATCGTTGCTTGACATTCGTGACAGACTGATCACGAAGAAGCATTGGGCTATGAGCGCTTCTATGTTATACATAATGTTTACCTAACGTATGCTTCTTTTTACAGGTGGTTAAAAATGCACACTCACATTGTCTGAAAAAAACTAAAGTAATAATCATCCCACTGCAGGGCAAAGGCCTTGAATCAATGAATGCAAGTTACAACAGCATGGGTATAGGCATAATCACCACGCTTGCCAAATTCAAAATGGTGATGGCAAACCAACTTGTATGGTAATGTTCGAAAATTTGAAACTCTTGTTGCTCGACCCGGGAATTGAACTCAGAAACTAAGATCTTGGCTCGGTACTTAAACCACTAGACCAACGGGGCGATGCTATACATTTTGATGATACACTTACCAACTTATTTAATATGAAAGCTTTTTAAGTCTAAACTACGTTTAAGTAAGATGATGAACAGACATCATTCCTTGCTAAGTGAAAACTTAGTCTAAAGTTTAAAAAAACATCTCAGACGTGAACTGAACATTACGGCAAGCATTTGGGCCGAGTCCAGGTTTTGTATAAAATGTTTTTCGGGCTAGATTTTTTGCGGATAACTTGAGACATGAAAATGAAAATTAAATGGCAAGTAATTTTCATCGACAGCATCGTTTTTACTATCATTTAAGATTTTAAATCAATTTACACCTGTAAGAAGAAATACACTATACCAAGACTGAATATTTGCTGCTGTTCAGCAAACATGAGATTAAAAAAAACCTCATGATTGTACTGATCCCAAAGTAAGTAGGTACCTATTAAGGCACTTATTTTTTTTAAACCAGAAACAACGAAGCTACCAACACAAGATCAATAAAATAATTTTTTCTACATTGGCCCATCCGGTAATGAAATTTGGGACCACGGAGCAGACGACTCCTTGGAAACCGGTGTGTATGTTATTAAACTATGCAGATCATCATATACAACGTGTTCCTTTTGATATCCCATAACTATAGGGTATTAAACAGACCATGGTAAAGAATCTAATTGCATAATATGAATTATTTTTCTATTATAAATTTTTTGTTTAATTTTTCACACAAAATAATTCTAAATAGTCACGACTGTTTATGTAAAACACCCTTACCTTGTTATGAATGAACTTTTGAATGAAAACGATTAACTCGTACTGACTTATTAATGAAACACCCACACACGTCAATGTTTTTTACAAGTTACGCTCTCCCGCTACTTTACTACTACACTTTAGTGTAAGTTTGCCAATGTCTCGCAAAACTAAGGATTCGCCGTACTGGTTACATTTTTTTAACAAATGTAACTAAAATTGCTGTTATATTCGAAACTATTGATTTTTGAACCACATATTCTAATGTGTATTATTTTTACCTATACAACATAACCTTAGAGTTATGGGATATCAAAAGGAACACGTTGTATTGACATCATCCATCTACTCTGCCGATATCTTAATTCTGATCACAGTAGGTAACGTGGACCATCACGTCTAACTTAGACAAACAGATTTAATAGAATTTTGAGCTTTAAAACTTAACATTTTACGGGGTTTACTGCGAGCGAATCAGTCATTTAATGGTAATTAGTATTCTTCCTTCCCGACGCTTTGACCCGATTGTACGAATCATGGCTGCGCGCAGACTTGATGGTTGACATGTGCAATCCTTATATATTTTTTTTATTAATAAATAATGGACTTCATACTTAACTAGGAGGTTAAGAAGAAGCATAAGATGGAGCGAGCTTACCCAGAGGTACTGGTTCTCCCATACACCAGCGGAACACAGAAAAACTGTTCCGACTGACTCCGGCATCCAGACAGCCTCTTACGAAGCCTACCACCGCAGAGGGATCTGTTAGCCATCATCATTGGTGCCAACTAAAGATGCCGTTGCCCAGGGTGGACCACTAGGAGGTAGATCCCACCACTCCAATAGAAACTTACCTAACTTACTTAACCCCTTAGCAGAAACTTAAACTTAGATTAAGGTAACTCAAGAAAATTCCCGATAAACGTTACTTCCCTGTTGTTGTACTTACTCGAAATATTGATACTTAAGCAGTTGATGATATCGCTGCATTTGCACATTAAACCGTATTTAATTCGCTCGTTTTTCAGTATTTCGTCTGCAATCGTACCTACCTAAATACAATTGGTACAAAAAACAAAAGTAAAACACAGTTTAACTTAAGAAAATTTCAGCTAAACGACACGTTTAGTCCAAATATACCTTCGCGATGCAGCATTAACAAGCTAAGATAAAACAATTTTCCCGGAATACTATAAATATAATGTCAGGGTAGAACAAACAAGAGTACTTACTAAAATTCATTGCACTCCAATGGAAAGGACTTAGCCGAGTCTTACTTTCGTGCGCTGAACTTTTTGCAGTACATAGTTTAGAGACGCCGCTATTATACGAATGTTAAGAGTGTTGGCTTATAGCATAGAAGCATCTTGCCCCTAATCCAGCTAACTAAATCGTATCACAATCGTAATTGAATAGCAAGTTTTTGACAGTTCTAGTATGGGCTAAATGTCAAAATCACGATCGAACTGCAATTGAAATAGCTGAATAAGGCCCCTTCTTAATGTTATTGACGACCAATTGAAGCAGTGGTGCTGTAGCTTACCTACTTACTACCCAAGGGTCTGGGATTCAATTTAGGAAAATATCTTCTAAATTGTTTTGGGTTTGGGTGGGGTTTTGAAGTGAGAGCTCTATCGCTATAGTGCTCTGGACTGTCTGGTCTTGATTCGCTACAGTACTAGAAATTCGACGGATTGTTGTACTTGATTGCTTTTCGTCATAATAATTACCGATTCATAGCAATGCATAAACAACCAACCGTAATCTATACTTAGTCCGGAGTCCAGCGCCAAACAGTTTCTTTGAATTCCGCTGGTGTGTGGAAGAACCAGTGCCACTTTCTGGATAAGCTCGCTCCATCTTAGGCTTCCTCTTAAGTATGTAGTTAAGAGCAAGCCCATTGATTGTAAAATATAAAAACTTTCCATTTCTAAGGTTCCTTCTTTCTCCGCAAGAGAACAAAAGAATGATTATTGCCTAACTTCTACCGCGAATTGCCTCGGGTTTCGCATTAGGCGAACTTTATAGTCAGTTCGTAAGTGCTGCTCGGACTTGGCGATATACGAGTAATTGTTGCTGAAAAGAAACAGACGAAAAAATAGAAACACTTAAGTCATCAATAAAACCAGAACTAAACAGATAGTAGTAGTAGACCAGAACTAGTGGAAAATGAATAATTTTCAAAATCTGCAAAGATTTTATAGCATTTTAATTGCAATTATCATATCAGTATTTCAACTTGAAAAATTATGTCTCAGGCGGGACTCGAAACCGCATCACCTCGCATGCCGGGCGCGGATTCGAGTCCCGTCTGAGATATTTTTTTTAAGTTTATTTATTGATATTATAATTGCATTTAAGTTGCTAATAGTTGTTTAATGTTAAGAGGAAACACCACGGGCGAGAGAATTGAAAAATAGGTCCTCACCGCAGAGTGTGATAAAGACAACGCTTCTTGGACCGAAAATACCTACTAAAAGCACACCAAATCAACGCTTCGTAGTCCCCCGATTACTTTTCCAAAACTAGACCGATTTAAATAATTTTTTCATTAAAAATTTAAGGAAGGCTTTGGCCGTGTTCGTATCTTTTCTTTTTTGTCTAAAATTTAGCCAAATTTGTTTTCTGGAATTTTGAACACAGCGGAAAATATGGCGATTTTTTTCGATTTTTGAGGGCTCATTATCTTTTTTATTAATTAATTTATGAAGAAACAGAAAACATAGTAACATGTTAATAGTGGCCATAGATTTTTGTAATAAAAATTATTGCTCTACTGGCTTTATCCAGGGAGGAAACAGGGGACTACGTTTGTATGGAAAAACGGCCCTTGTGTTTCCTCTTAACCGACTTTTAAACATCTGCAAAGAAGTTTCTTTCGGGTATCAAGGTTGCAAACTCCTTACAATCATACACCTCACCTTAACAATCATGTTGAATCAGACATAGAATTGTGACTATTAAGTAAATCAAGTAGTAATTTTATTTACCCTGATTTATTTTTTAATTGTGTACTTTTTAAAATCGACGATGCTCCTAGATTGCGGATTAATAATTGGATTTAACTTGACATTTAAATCGTAACAAAAATATGTGTACATATTTGAAATTGTAAATAGACGTACCTAAGTGTAATGTTAATACCAAAACATGAAATAAATTAATATGAAATAAGGAGTACTGCTAGAAGGAGACGGGTAATAGCGTCCTTTCTCCTCTATCAGCCTCACAAAAGTCGAGTCAGTTGATATCGACCCCCAAACAAATGACTGAAACTTAAAATTTAAATTCAAACATGTTGAAAATGCTTTTTAACGTTCTAGCGTAAGGTTGACAAATAAAGCGCTAATTTTATATATTTTCTATGAAAATAATCAAAGGAACTTCAAACTTGGTACCTGATGAACAGTCATGTAAACTTTCTACTCGTATGATTAATGAATTATGGATAAAACAATTAAGTACAATATTTTCCACTCAACTGAACTCATTCAATATAAATTAAATAATATTGATCTAGATAATATAAATAAAAACTAAAAAAAAGTGTTTAAAGTATATTTTATTGCCAATGTACAGACAATGGCAGGTCAACCTACCCAATAAGTAAAACGTCATTGATTTTCAACTTTAAATCCAACAATTAGAGAAAGTGATATTGAAAGGAGAGTAAATGCTGGTAACAGAGTGAATGGTGCGCTGCGAGTCTTTGTGAATAGCCAGAAGATTTCTATGAAAGCTCGTCTGGCTGTGCATAGAGGGGTGTTGGTTCCAACACTCATGTACGGAAGTGAAAGATGGGTATGGCAGAAAAACCATGAAAGTAGAATAAATGCAGTAGAAATGAGAGCGCTAAGAAGTATGTTAAGAGTGAAATTGAGTGACAGGATAAGAAATAGTGTGATAAGAGAACGTTGTAGTGTGAAAGAAGATATTGTCACACGGATTGAGAAAGGGGTGCTTAGATGGTTTGGGCATGTAGAGAGGATGAATGAGAGAAAAATGACTAGACAGATCTACAAGACGAGTGTGAAAGGGAACGTTGGAAGAGGAAGGCCTAGACGAACTTATCACGATCAAATCGGGGATGTTCTGAAGAAAGGTCAGGTCAAGAGTACTCTACACTGACGAGCATGCATGAAAAGATTGATGAATGTAGAATAAGCGAAAGATGTATGCCAGTATCGTAGTAAGTGGAAGGCCTTGGTCTCTGCCTACCCCGTTGGGAAGGAGGCGTGATAATAATATGTATGTATGTATGTATGTAATTAGAGATCAATATCGGTTGAGAAAATTTGAAGTTTTGTGGTAGGTTGTCTTTACATGGGCTGTTACTTTTGTTCAAGTGCTGACAGTAAACCACCGCCAATGGTGATTTTTTTAAAGAAAATAAACAAGAAATGATTCATCATCAGCCTATTGCAGTCCACTGCTGGACATAGGCCTCTCCAAATGCACGCCAAGTAGATTGGCGGTACGTCCAAGTGATGAAATGTCTCTACGAAGCCGCCACCATGTCCGTCCAAGTACAGAATCAGCAAACAAAACCTATACCGTTGCATCGAGGAGTGAGACGAGGGGACGTCATTTCCCCAAAATTGTTCACAAATGCAATGGAGGATATGTTCAAGACGCTGCACTGGAAAGGACGAGGCATCAACATCAATGGCGAATACAACTCTCACTTGCGATTTGCAGACGACATCTTCATTATGGCAGAAACGCTGCAGGACCTACAACAGATGCTAAATGACCTGGCTGACTCTTCTGTACGCATCGGCTTGCGGATGAACCTGGATTAAACCAAGGTTATGTTCAATGAACACGTACTACCGCAACCGATTGCGATCCACGGTGCCGTCCTCGAAGTTGTTCAGAAATATGTGTACCTTGGGCAGATACTGCAGTTAGGTAAAAACAACTTTGAGGATGAGGTGAACAGAAGAATTCAGTTGGGTTGGGCAGCATTTGGAAAACTACGTCAAGTCTTCTCATCGTCGATCCCACAATGCCTCAAAACGAAAGTTTTCAATCAGTGCGTCCTACTTGTCATGACATACGGAGCCGAAACGTGGACGACACTGACGGTACGGCTAGTCCACAAGTTCAAAGTCGCTCAGCGGGCTATGGAAAGAGCTATGCTCGGAGTTTCTCTTAGGGACACAATTAGAAATGAGGTGATCTGGCAGAGAACTAGAGTTACCGACATAGCCCACCGGATTAGCAAGCTGAAGTGGCAGTGGGCTGGCCATATTAGCCGCAGAACCGACAACCGATGGGGTAAACGAGTTCTTGAGTGGAAACCGCGTCTCGGCAAACGTAATGTAGGACGCCCTCAGGCCAGGTGGAGTGATGATTTGCGCAAGGTGGCTGGCAGGAGCTGGATGCGAGAAGCCGAGGATCGACCTAAGAAATGATTATTAAATATATAAAATAAGAAATATTAAATTATAATACGACAAAATTAATTGGCCGTAGACTTGCAAAGATTCAGAGGTTTTAATACTCTAGCCTTAAAATAAATGTTTTAAATAACTTTAGCCGAACTCAGTTGAAGACAACACTTTTACGAAAAGTATAAAAAAGTAAAGTAAAGTAACAGCCTATAATCATCCCACTGCAGGGAAAAGGCCTCCATCATTGAATTCAAGTTACCACTGCAATGATGGGAACTGGCATAATCACCACGCTTGCCAAATGCGGGTTGGTGATCACAAACCCGAGCAACGTTCAGAACCTGAGACCCCGCGATCTTGGCCCGATATTTAAACCACTAGACCAACGGGGCGTTACGGGCGGGCGGGCTTTAACGAAAATTAAAAAAAATAAATAAATGTTTTAAGATGAACAGAGTTTAACCCTATACTTGGCAAAGATTTTTTTGGTTAAAATTTGTTATTTCAACCATAAATATTGTATTAAGGATAAGTCAAAATAATAGAAAAATACAAAAAAAATTTTTTGGTGTATATTTTTGGAAAAATAGCATCTATGTGCACATTGCCAGCTTAGTAGAGTTCCACTATTAAAAAAGCGTGTGCATTAAAGTGCACATTGCCATATGCGGGGATACTTTAAAACATAGTATATTTTATAGAAATCTAGCTTTCTTTATTAAAATCTAGCTACAAAACAGTGTATTATTCCTGAATAACTATGCAGCAATTCCAGAGAAGTGAAAAAAATTACCAAATATAGCTGTGTACTTAGTTTTCGTTTGACTGTCTGCTGAAGATAGGCCTCCTTCAAGTAACGTCACAATTGTCAATCCTAGGCTTTCCCCATCCAGCCGCTGCTAAATGTTTTCCTAAGGTCATCAGTCCATCGAGTCGCATGGCGTCCTACAGTAAGCTTGCCTAAACGCGGTCTCCACTCCAAGATTCGTCTGCTTTAACGGTTGTCGGTTCTACGGCAGAAGTGACTAGTCCACAGCCACTTCAGCGTGGTTATTCTTCAGGATAAGTCGATAATTTTCGACCTCTGACGAATATGCTCGTTTTATATCCTGTCTCTTAACGAGATACCAAGCATAGCCCTTACCATAGCTTGCCGAGTGACTTTGAACATCTGAACTAGTTCTCCAGTTACTGTCTACGCTTCCGCAGCGTAGGTCATAACTGGTAGGACGCACTGATTAAAAATCTAGCTTGTTTTGGCTTAAACCAATACCAGTTTTGTACCCGAGCCCATGCGCACTTAGTTTTCAGAAAAAATATTGTAACTGAATATATTTTCACCACTGTAAGCTAAGAAATTGTTAACAATTCCAGAGCTTATTTTTAATGTATTGCTTTCATGATTAGCTCTTGTACTTTTATAAGGACTATCATTTTGTTACAGTTGGTAAAGTAATATAAGCGAGTGAGGACTACGAGTTTGGGCCAGGAGAATAAGGAGAAAAAACTTCTAGCTCTCCCTGTGGTCGTCGCTCCCTCATGACTGAGGATCGTGGTCATTGATAGGTTTGGATGTTCTACATCTAGTTTGTACTATCTGCCTCCACTGGCGCCTGTCCAACGCATCTTTGACTACTGAGAAGAACTTGGTTGAGGATGAGCCTTTCACTTGATTGCTCCATCTAGCTGGAGACCATCCACGGGTTCGTCTGCCCTCCGTGTTTCCAACTATGATCAGTTATGTGGCCGAAATGGGATAATATGCGCTGTTGACAAACTGTGGATAGGCGGGTTTGGACACGAAGCTGTGTAAGGATTGATGCATTAGTGCGCATGATGGTCCAGGGTATCCTTAACATACGCCTCCAGCACCACATCTCGAACGCATCAATCCTTTGCCGCTCTCGGGCTCGTGTAGTCCATGTTTCCACGCCATGCTAGTTTTTTATAGTATAACTTTGGACATTCCTTAGTTTAGATCCTCCCTCTCTAGAATCTTCGTTCGAAAATCTTCATTTATTCTCAGATAGTGAGGAAGATATTGTTTGTAAAGCAAACGCCATTACTTCTTCAGCGATTGAATTAAATTCTAACTAGCTTAAAGTATCTTCTCTTTACTCTTCCGGCAACAGTTTTTGTGGCGTAATTGAGCTCATCTTGCAAAAAATCACTCTTATAAATGTCCGAACTAGCACCAGACTTAGGCACTAAAGCTAGGTTTTTTGAGGTATAGATAAAACAAATAAAATATCACAAAATATGCAAAAATATAAAAGAATTTCATAAAAATCATACCATATATTCACAAAACCAATACATTTACTAACCTGGCAATGTATCTTGAAATGCACACTATAATATATAGGTAATCTGCTGATGAGTTGGTGATGTGCATTTCTAGATACATGCAAAATTACACCAAAAAAAATCTAATAAAACTGATTTAATTATTCAAGATACATTATTTATTCAAAAGCTTGTTTATTTAGGTAACAGTTCAGATATATTTGTTTTTGAATTTTTTGATAATTTATTGGATTTCAATCGATTTTTACCATGTAAGTCGTAGACGCCTGCGCAGGCTCCGACATCTTGCGTCCTACTGAGCGATTTAGTGGTTTCAGTGTTCATAAATCATTATCTTACTATAATAATAATATAATATAACTAAATATAGCTAATACACTACGCAACGGGGGCAAAAAATAAATAAAAAAACCTCTTGGTTTATGCTCAGTATTTTTTTAAAGACAGTGTGCATTTAAATGCACATTGTCAAGTATAGGGTTAAGTAAAAATAAGCAGTAAATAAAGAAATTAAAATACCATCTAAATATATTATAATTTACATTAAAAAAAAAGTTTTCCTAGACCAATTCGTCACTGTTTTGCTGACGGCCCAGCCATTACTGCGTTCCTAGTTTGTTCCAAATGTAACGTATTTTACTTCACGCCACGCCTCCGTGTGAGTTACAGCAACATATAAAAAGAGTTACAATACGAGAACTACAAATATACAGCTGTTAGGCTAAGTAGTTGTATAAATATACTCCTCAGCCGACTCCGGCTACGGTGACTGCTACTAATTGTTGGTATAGGAGCTAGGATGGTTAGCTGTTACATGTGCCCTTTGGTGGCTACTGTATCTAGACTTTTTAACACAACACGTAAGGACACCGCCGACATAATTGTAAAAGATGGCTGCTGGTGATTTAGCCTTAAGAGCATCGCGTTTTTCATCCAGTTCCGATTTTCTCTGCTCTTCAAAGTCTTTGACTTTGTTATTTACCAGTCTCCTCCACTCAGGGCGGCAACTGGAATTTTTCTCCCATTTCTGGGAATCAATATTACACCTCTTCATGTGTCTTTTATGAACGTCCTTAAAACGTAGGAACTGGCCGCCTTGTTTTCGCTTGCCGTTCTGGAGTTCAGAAAAGAAGATGCGTTTAGCCACCCTAACATCATCCATTCGTAAGACGTGTCCACACCATCGGAGCTGTCGCCGCATCAAGTATGCTTCAATACCGTAGACTTTCGCGCGTCGGAGCACTGCGGTATTTCTAATGTTAGGTAGAAATAATAAGAAAAAAATTGCGACCTTGTCATATATCACATGATTGGAAACAAACAAATGATTAGAATGTCTCATCAGTGCTGTGCCAAAGTAAAATAACGTGAATTTGACGATCTAGTTACTTGACAGGTTGAGGTAAAAAGTATTAAAATACTGCGAAAAACAATCAAAAAGTCTAGCGAAAACCAAAATGAAACAATAGTAATTAATAATACTTACTTTTCCGATCACGCAGAAATCAAAACGACACCCAGTTGTCAGCCTTTATGTGTCGGAGTGAATGGGTGTTTTTCCACTCACCGGCCCGGCACCGTGTGGCATGTAGATACCTCATCTCTCATAAACTTCTCATCCCATTTTCATTTTTACTATTTTTACTCTCATTTTTTATAATTTGATGTATTTTCTAATTCTTTTAAATTATTTCTGTTCAGAAACTTTTTGGTTCACTGATTTTTATATTCTTATTTTGAAATTCAAAATTGTTCGATCGTGCCTCGCCCATGTCGGGCGAGCACGTCAATCAGTAGTCAGTTGACATTCGGCTTTCGGATCACTACTTCTTATTCTATTGTTGTGAACAAAATATTATTATTGGGAGAATTATCTTGGACACTCCTATTTATTCATTACTCCTGGACCCTGGTACGGTCACGTAGACCGCCGGGCCTTCTCCACCTAGTGCTGTTGGATCCTGGCGGTCACGTAGACCGCCGGGCCATCTCCATCACTTCGGCTTGATCAGGCAGATCGCCGGACTACCTCCCCTCCGCTGCGCAGTTGGATCCTGGCGTGGTCGACCGCCGGGCCACCTCTATTCATCAACCACTAAATTGGACTTTCACGTGTAAATTTAAGTTACGTATATATTTTATCATACATTTAATTCTAATATATTTATTTTATATCTTGTCTTGTATTTTATTTAGCTCTTAGGGAATAATTATAGGGAGGTAGGTTCCTATTAACTTCCCTCTTTCCAAATTTTCTTTTGTAGCGTAGCAGAACCTAGGTTTCTGAGGGTATTCCTCTTCAAGGGTACCCCAGATATTCTGCTACGTTATAACCGGCATGGACGTTCACCGGCACCCGGCACCGTGGCTTCGTTTTTCCACTGCGCCGGTGCCAGTGCCGGTTCACGCCCGGTGAGTGGGTACAGTACTGATACGGACTTCAGCACGACGACACGTAAAGTACAACGCGTAGATAAAACAATGGTAATGCCAAAACCTGCCAGATTTTTAAAACGTCAACCGATCATGCCATAGGCTAAAATAAGTCGCAAATCCTGCCAAAATGGCAGAAACCTGCCACATAATGGTCACACTGGAGTCTGTCACCCTCCCCACCCAGAGCCGTAAAAAAAAAAAACACCCGCCCCGCACACTCACACACGCACACGGCTACAATTCATATACAATACACATGCAGTTTTGCCGGCCGGCACCGAGTGGGAAGCATGCTACCCCGGCGACGGCGCCGGCGCCGTCGAGACTCTACGCCGGGCCGGCGCCGGCGCCGGTAAGTGAAAAAGCGAGCCATATATTTTCATACATCTAAACGCCCAATAGCTTGAAGAAACCTTAAATTTTCTTAGGATCTGTTAGTCTTCACAATCACAAGTCCTAAGGCACCTTAACGGTTTAATATTTAAAGCTCTGTCTCTGTCGTTCAGGCTTGAGCATACTCCGAATTCGCAGGCCAAGAACAGAGACACGCACTGATTAGCCCGACGTTAGTTTAGAGCAAACATAATTACTCTGCGCCTGGGGCCTCCATTAAACGAATACGCGTGCCGCACAATATAATTATTCGGAGGCGCAATTTGCGAAACCGCAGCCATTAGGCCAAAGTACAAGTTGAATTAATGTTGGGTTACACTCACTAGAAACTTCCATTATCGTTACGAACGCGATAATACTTCGGTGATATGTTTGTGACGCTCTTGGATTCGAGTGTATATCACTGTTGCACGTGCGTAAGTTCGTATCATCGTGACATGTAATGGAGTGTGTTTCACTGTTATAAGTTCGTATCACTCTTGGATGGACGTGCTATTTGGTCCGATACTACAAATCGATAGTATATAAAAACCCAGAAAAATCGGTAACACGCCAGCCAACCGTACTGCGTTTATTGATCGTCGGTCAACCTAGTGAAGACCTACAATCTATTAAACCTACAGAGCCCACCCACAGATCATCGTGTGATGCGAGTTCACTATTTCAGAACCTTGATGCTCTAATGGCCGTCGGTTATTTTATTTATCTCGCCAACTACCACTTTACCTCCACAATTCGGTGAGCGATTTATAATTACCCCTTATTTTTATAAAAATTGTAATGCCATTGCACCAAGACTTCCAACAAACTATCCCCGTCCTAATAATTTGTCAGTGAAAGCGAACAACAGAACAGATCCATACTTGTGTCAAAGCGAAGCGTTCGGAATGGCTTCTTCAAGCAATATATTGCCTTCTCGCGTGATGTCGTTAGAACCAGCTGTGCCACAGTTTTTGCAAGCGATGTTTGAACCAACAATAAAAAATTTCCTACTTTATCAGAGCTTATTCCATTTGTGCGCACAAATCTGTGTTTATAAGGTAAAAAACGCCAAATCCTTAAGCAGAAGAAAAGTGTAAAACTATATAGTTATCTACGTATTGTAAAAACTGTCTTATTCCTAATTTAGCATTACTATTTAAAAAAAATATAAAACAATCAAACAAAACCAGTGTCGGTGCCCATTTATAGAAGTCAGGCAGGTAGAAGTTAAATAAAATGTAGTTACGAGTATCTATATACTCGTAACTATGCAACCAAAGTCCTATAACAGTTTAATAATCTGACACATTGCTTTCTAGTATTTGAAACGCGAAAATTTTGACTAGGTGTTTGTTACGCTACAAACCAGAGCAGTTTAACAGATCTACGTGATGTTTGACTTGGAGTCAGACTGTATGCAGAAATAGCAGAATAGTAGGCTCTTTTTATCTCACGTAGTTCCTGCACGCGTACGAAATCGTGGGAAACAGCTTGTTAAGATTTTTGTGTATCCTTTGAAACATTATATTTATCGGTAACTACCTAAATATTTATGAAATAATCTTGATCCCATTCAAATTGATCGAAAAGATCATAGTTAAATTAATACACCCTCAACATTTTCAGAAGCTTTCCGATTGTCCAGTAATTTATCAAAATTCGCAAGAAATTATTTATAACCATCGTGATATAGAACTTTATACCATTGCGATAAGGCATATATTTGAGTACAAATAAAAATGAAGAGTCGCACAAAACAAACAGGAAAAATGTTTAGGGGCAATAAATTTAAGCAATCTCTCGCCACTACAAAGCTTGAAATCATAATAAATTGAGCAGAATCTAACCGTGAAATGTTTGAATTTGGTCTGACAGGCCTCTGTCGTATTAGCATTTATTTACTTGTAAATTTGCTGTGAAATTTTGTTTACAATAGGAATGAAAACAAATTTAGATGAAATGTTGTTAATAAAACAATATGAAAAATTTAATCAGATTAATATGACACAAATTAGTTCAAGATTTTAGTCTTGAATTTTTCATTAAAACTGTGTGGCGATATGACGTCATATTCTTCTCTGGGTATATTAAAAATAAATGTTTCTGATAATGCTAAAGCAAACAAGATTTTTTAAATATTAGTCTGTTAAGATGTGATGTTATAAATTGTGTGTAAAATTTCGACATTAGTAATATTCCTCATTATCCGAGTGCACTTATGAAGTTTGAGTTAAGTACAGTAGATTTGATTTTGATGGATCAATTTTTGTAGTGTTTTTCTGTACCTGGTCTATTCTATTATATTCATGGTATTTCTGTGTTTCAATTAAGGGCCTGGTCTAATTAGCATTAGTAAAACCTGACTTTTAACAGGGTTGAACACGTTGTCGATAGTAAAATTTAACTAACTGCTGTTTATTTGTAGGAAAACTACGGCTAGGTTAAAAAATTATAATATACTGTAAAGAAAGACCCAAAGTGCTATTTAAAACATGCCTATACGGTGAGTATACCATTCCAGAGCCCCACCAATTTAGAACAGATCGCTTTTATAATTGACCAAATCGGGAATCAAATCACTACACTAATCGGTTCTTGTCAAACGTGACAACAGCTTGCAAACGCAAACCTCTGATGAAGACTGACAAAGTTCCAATCATTTAAAATTGATAGCACTGGCGTTGGTCTAAAATAAAAATAAATTGTAATGATATTATCACCGTAAGGTGAAAACCTTGATCTTTTGAATATTCAAAACATATCTACTTTTATAATAATTACTTATTACAAGCACCGGAAGTAAGCGTTTTTGCTTTATCCATTCTTCATCAAATGCTTTGTGCGAACATTTTTTTCGATAGTGATTTTTTACATAGTATTTAGGCCAAAACATTATAAGTACTGTAATGATGGTCTCAAGCGCCTCAACTATTATTTTATCGACACAACTTACACCAGTATTGTCAGGTTAAACTACATAGTGAGATTGACAGCGGCCTGCCCGCGGCCTGTTCCGCGGATCTGCGTCAATCCGTCGAGTGGAATGATTCAAGAACATTTTATGGGGGATAGGGCCTTTGATCGGTCGTAAAAGTCAAAGTTGGGCTGTGTGCGAGTTAACCGCGACTCGAGCTTCTGTTTTATAGGCTTTGTTCATGGTTTCAACTTTATGGCATAATGTTCCAAGTCTACAGTCTATAGACAAGATTTAACATGCTTGAAAGATTTCTTCAAGAAAAATATGCTAACCTGAAAAAGGGAAAAGAATTTATTTTTTCCCGAATTATAAAAATAATTTAACGTGTGTAAGGTGAGGGTGACGCGGAGCCAATCGTTGTGGAGATCCCTACTTAGTGGAGGCCTATGTCCAGCAGTGACATTCATTTGGCTGAGATTATTAAACGTAAACTGATCTAAGATAATCCTTTCTTTGAACTATGTTTACTATGGAATAAAGAAAAATCACTCATCTCTGTAAAACTATAAACATAAAATATGTATAAATGCGTTAAAATGAGAACCTCTTCTGTTTTCTCACTTAAATATATTATCATCATCATGAAAAGCCATAATTAGTTCACAGTAGTTACAAAATGGCAGGTAAGCTAAGCTAAGAGAAGGCATATTATGTTCAGCAGTGAGCTTCGTTTGGCTGATAATGATGATACTTTGTAAATTTAATATAAAAAAGTCCAATAAATGCTATACGCAAAAATATACAACTAGACAATTTAATTCTTTTGCAATCCTTCTGTTCATAACGTCCTCATTATCTTCATTTTATTTCTGCTGTATTATTATGTTTGCCAAAACAAGTTTCTTTGTCCTTACCAAATGTCACAGAACTGTGACATGGTTCTTCTTTTAGGGATCCGCATCTGGCTATTATTAATATCGTACAATTTTTATAAGAGATCTTGATTTGCTACCAATTAAAATGCCTTGCCTAGTGGCTGTGATTTGAAAATCTAAGCTATGATAAGTGATTTGATACCTAGAGTACCTTAGTATTGAGTTATAGAACTGAAACATGAATAGAATAGAATAAAATCGAATAGAATAGAATATCTTTATTTGCTTAAGAACAGGGTTTACAGAAGGAATTACAGATAAAGAATATGATCGCCTATCCAGCCATTGACAATAGCATGCAAATAGTTTTTAACTTTGTCATTACATACATTTCAATTGACTTTATAAAAATTAAATTTATACAGCTACATTAAATCTTAACCTTAAATACATAAAATATTTCCCTTAACATAATATAACTTATTAATATTACTATAACTTATTTCTGACTGTCCTTGTAGTTTAAAAAAATCTTTAAGAGAATAAAAAGTTCTTTCAACCAGCCACTTGTGTAATGACTTTTTAAATTGATCCAAGCACAAGTCTTTTATATTTTGTGGGATGTTATTATATATTAATATACACATGCAAAAGCTATTTTTATGCATGCGAGTACTTTTTGGGATAAAATGAAGGACATGCCTATTGCAATTTCTAGTGTTCCGTGGATATACATCTTTGACTTGTATAAAATGATTTGGGTTCTGTTTGGCAAATTTTGCAATTTTCACGGTTCAGTGATAAGTTTTATGTGTAACAATGCATCAAAAAAGTTTATACAGTGCTATCCCACAGATTGCCCTAACATTTTTTTTGGGCTATCAAGGCCCTTTGTATACCAGTGCTGTTTCCCAAAATGACAAGACCATAACGTAGCACTGATTCGACATAATAATATGAAAATTACGCTGCTGTAGTTCTTGTAGCTGTTTTTGCCAATTTATACAAGACATGAAAATCTGTTAATTTTATTACAAACATTATCTATATTATTATTTTGTTTCTAGTCCAATTTACTATCTACTTCTATACATAAGAATCTAAGACTATTAACCGCTTTCAGTGTTTGTCCTTGATATTTAATGGTGATTTTATTTTTTCAATTATTAAAATTAATATAACATGTCTTATCAAAATTTATTTTCAAATTATTAGAGTCAAGCCAGTTTACATTGTCATTAATGTTTTGTTTACGTCCTGTTCGTGTTCATGTATAGTTTTTTTTAATTAGTTGTCACAATTATATGTCGTCAGCGAAGAGTATACTTTTATGTTCAATAAAGTGTGGGAGGTCATTTACATGAAGCAGAAATAGCAGTGGGCCTAGTAAACTGCCCTGTGGGACACCCGATTCGTTTACTTTAAACTCAGACTTACACACTTGGATAATATTGTTTTTTTTGTAGTCGAGTGATTTATACCGCCTGCATTCTGTTATGAAGGTATGTCATGATCCAGCTTAAGGCATTTCCTCTGATACCGCTATTCTCCAATTTTATCATCAGTTTTTTGTGAGACACAAAGTCAAATGCCTTAGACATATCAAAGAATCTTTTTTTCGTCTCCGTACTTTGTTGCGAACGGACGTGTTGAAGTGTCTCTCAAACAATTATTGTAATATTTTTAGTTGGTTTCGAGTGTCTCGGGTGCTTCGCCCCTTGGAGTCCCCCGATTTCGCGAAGCTGCCGTCGGGCTTTTGTTCGTGTCGGGTGTACTAGTTATTTTTAGTGCGCGGTTGTGGCGGTGATTTGAACTCGGTGCCTGCCGCGTGGATGTCGGAGTTCTGACCACTAGACCAACAGAATTGGGCGTTTTGCAGTCGAAATTTGAGTACCGTATCAGCATATCGTACGTGGAAATGAGTTGTAACGCGTGCAGAAAACCTTGCGGCAAAGACTTTTTAAGGTGTCGACTGTGTCTTGGCAAGTTTCATTTTCTGTGCCTTAATATAGAAAAGAAGCAATTTATTGCTATAACAAAAGAGCAGGCGTCGGCATGGATTTGTCCTGCATGCAATAATGTAACTCGGCGTGCGCGATCAAATGAAAACACGCCAGTGCGACAGGTAAATTTACTCCCACGTGCTGAAGAATGCCTTGATATGTCATGTGAATTATCCAACCCTGGCACTCAGCCGGTCATCTTTTCGGCCTCACTTACTTCAAGCGATAGTGACATCATACTGAAAGAAGACGTGACAATGGACAAAATCAGAAGCCTCTTAGACGAGAAACTTAGCGCATCGTTATCAGTATTCATGGAAAGCTTTCGAAAGGCAATAAGAGATGATGTTAGGGAGATGGTCAGGAGTGAGATGGGATCTGCTTTGAAAAACGTCAGAGACGAATTCAGCGTTACTACAGATTTTATAACTGCGGAACAGATAGATTTGCGTTCAGATATTGAAAAATGTACTGTGACCATAAAGCAGCTTGAAAATGAGAATATCAGGCTTCAAACAGAGATGAATCGACTTAGTTCACGTTTAACTGGAATCGACAAAATTTCGCGCAGCTGTAACATTGAACTTCAAGCAGTGCCGGAACGTAAAACTGAAAATGTCCTTATGATATTAAAGAAACTGTGCGAGGTTGTGAATGTCCCATTGCAGGATAGCTGTGTCAGTGCCTGTCGCAGAGTGGCTAAGCTTAATAACTCCACCAACAGGCCACGCAACATAGTTGTAACCTTTTCTTCGCCGCGCATGAGAGACCTTGTGCTGTCTGCAACGCACAGGTATAATAAGTCTCATCCTGGTCATCACCTCGGATCTTCCGATCTAGACATTCCTGGGGAACCGTGTAGGATATACGTCACAGAACATTTGTCACCAGAACAGAAAGCTCTACATGCAGCGACTAGAAAAGCAGCAAAGGAAAAAAAATACAAATATGTATGGGTGAAATACGGCCAGATCTACGTCCACAAGGACGACTCGGCTAGTGCTATTATAATTCATAACTTGAATTCTATTGATAAGCTGTGACGTTAGTATCTATTATCTTGTTAACTTTATTCAATTTAGTTTGTGAAGTTTGGTGATGAACATTTCTCATTATGTCGTTTAAGTTTAATATTTTTTATCAAAATTTAGGCAGGGCAAGATCCAAAGTCAACGATGTATACTTAAGTATTTTAAACAATGACTATGATATAATCTGTGTGACGGAAACAAACTTTGATAGCAGTGTTTTTGACGGTGAGTCTGTAGACGAACGGTACAGTGTCTATAGACGTGATCGCGAAAGCTCTTGTTCTGTAAAGCGGAGTGGTGGGGGTACTCTGGTCGCGATTAAGAATGGTATAAATGTGGTTCGAGAATTATCTCGGGATAGTAGAGTTGAGGATATTTGGCTTACAATCTTGCCACAAAATACTAGAGAAAAACCTCTTCATTTATGTCTTTGCTACTTGCCGCCGGACCTACCTATTAGTGATGTCGCGGCATTCCATCTCAACACCCAAGGGTAATTCTAGGTTCCCCGCCAGGGAGTGATTTTCTATTACTAGGGGATTTCAATAGTGCAAACCTCACCTGGTCGAGACAAAGTGAGTCTCCAGCTCTCACTCCTTCAAATCCCCAGGATCGCAGGGCTGTGTTACTAGTAGACACTATGCATGTTTGTAACCTTGTCCAATTTAATGCCATTCCAAATAGAAATAACAGATACCTTGACTTAGTATTTTATACCATGTCTTTCAACACCATTTCCGTTGATATAACTGAACCTCTGTGTAGCTTGGATTCTCACCACCTTGCATATTCCATTGGCATTCTTAAAATTAACCCAGAGCAACCATTAAAGCCCAAATTTAAAAAGCGCCATAATTTTTATAAATGCGATTACGATAAATTCAAGGCTGAGTTAAGCGCTATTAAATGGGTTGAGTTGCTTTCGTCGGAAGATGTCGACGTTTGCATAGATCTCTTTTACAATAAGCTTCGTGAAGTTATAGCAAAACATACACCGTACGTAAGATATCGATCAGATAAATATCCTTCATGGTATAGCCAGGCGTTGATTAATTGCATTAGAGAAAAGAACAAGTTCCACAAACGTTACAAGAAATACTTAAATCCGCGAGATTATGATACCTTTTCTCTTCTACGAAATCGTAGTAAATCACTTTTATCTGGTTGTTATAAAACTTACCTATCTTCGGTTGAAAAATCTATTTCTAATGATCCTAGGCTATTTTGGCGATTTGTAAATAACAAAAAAGTTAATGTAGTAATACCTAATACCCTATCATACAATAACAAAACCACATCGAACGGCCAAGAAGTTTGTGAGGTCTTCTCAGAATATTTTGGATCAGTTTACGATAGCTTTTCCCAATCAAATGTGTTGAAAGACATGCCCGATGTTCTTAACTCCCCTTTAAGCAATTTAAATTTGAAAATAGAGCCGCGTGATGTTATTCTAAAGATCAAGCAAATCGACATACGCAAAGGGCCTGGCCCTGACGAGATCCCTCCCAGATTTGTAAAATTATGCGCTGATGAATTGTCTCTTCCATTATCCATTATCTTTAATCATTCTATTTCTACAGGCGTTTTTCCCTCCCTTTGGAAGGTTGCCCACATCACACCCATTTTTAAGACAGGTGATAAAACATTATCGGCCAACTATCGGCCAATTAGTATCTTATCTTGCTTAGCAAAAATATTCGAGTCCGTAGTATACACTCCTCTCTATAATCACTTGATCACTTATATTTCGAACAAGCAACACGGTTTCGTGAAAAAAAGATCGACACTTAGCAATTTATTAGAGTTCAAAAATTTTCTTTGCCGGGTATTTGCTTCTAGAGGCCAGGTAGATGCCGTTTATTTAGACTTCAGTAAGGCATTCGACAAGGTTGACCATTCATTGCTTTGCTTGAAACTCAAGCATTATGGTATTCACGGTTGCCTATTAAGATGGATATTGTCGTACTTAGAAAATCGTTCTTAGCTAGTTACTGTTAAGGGATATTCGTCTGCACCTTTACCGGTAACGTCTGGGGTTCTCACCTGGGTCCACTCCTATTTGTTGTTTTCATCAATGACCTGACTGAACGACTTTCATCACATGCCCTTTTTTATGCCGACGACCTAAAGATTTTCACAAAAGTTGACGGTGCTGAGGATTTCTCGACACTTCAAAGCGATCTTAAAAAAGTTGCTGAATGGTGTTCTGATAATATTATGTGCCTTAACGTCGATAAATGCTGTGTTATTTCTTTTACTGCGAAGAAAAATAAAATTGTTCACTCTTATTACGTACAAGGTAAGGCTTTATGCAGGAAAGTGACTATTAAAGATCTGGGCATCATATTCAAAGAGCAATTGACCTTCCGCTCTCATTATGATCTAATAATAAAAAAAGGAAACAAACTGTTGGGTTTTATAATGAGAGCCACAAAATACTTTAAGGAACATCACAGCACCCTTTGCCTTTTTTACAGTCTGGTCAGAAGTGTTTTGGAGTACTGCAGTCCGATTTAGTCACCTTATTATATTAAATATGTAGATAGTCTAGAGAGGATCCAGAAGAGATGCTTGCGTTTCCTAACCCATAAGCATAATTTAGGCCGCACCCTCAAAGATTACGACGAACGCATGTCTAGGTTTGGAGCCATCTCGCTCGAAACCCGCCGCAAAAGGTACGACCTACTGTATCTTCATAAAATCCTCCACTCTACCGTAGATGCCCCTGGTCTTCTTTCTTCGCTTAATATTAACATTAGGCATAGATCTCGCAGTCCAAATGTATTTGATATACAGGTTTTCAAAAACAACACATCCTTTTATAACCCTCTTGTAAGAATGTGCCGCACATACAATGAACTGGCTCATAGTGGCAAAGACATAGATATATTTAACAACAATTTCCGCACATTTAAGAAAAATATATCCGACACCTTTAAGCCTAGAGCGACCTGAACAGATATTCAAGTCAAACTAGTTTTATTTTGTTTAGATATTTATAAGTAATTTTATCAATCAGTCCTATTAGCATAAGAAAATCATGTTGTGTATACAATTTCTGGATTGCGGTTTAGTTTTTTCATCTAAAAACTTTATATTAGTTAGGAAAAGACTGTAATGTAAAGGGGAGGCTCTCCCCTAAGTAAAACGACGATTTAGCGAAGGTCGCAGTAAGCCACTGGATGCGAATGGCGCGGGACCAATCGTTGTGAAGATCCTTAGGTAAGACCAGATGTTTAGAAGTTCAGGAGTGGGCGTCGATTGACTGTAATGATGATGATGAAGATAAAAGTGTTATGTATTTTTGTAGAGAGACTTATTCTTGAGCGAATCTCTAGCGTAGGCCATAGCAATGTAAGGCGCAAAGCCGCAAGCTGTGGTGAAAAAAAACAAAGATCTGGTTCACTGGCATAAGAAAAGACCTAAATCCAACAAGAGACGTACGCTGATTCTAATGAGCGCGACATGTAAAAATAAATTCAAGAACCAATGACGGGTTTGTTTGCCCTAATTGTTTATGTTCAGATAAGAAAAGCCAATGGTTCGTCCCACACCGATACGTCCCACAGGGTGAGGACAATTAAATAGTCTATTGTGACCTAAGCCCGTTCAGTGCACTTTGTAGGGAGTTGTTTTTATTACGTTGTCCTACTTCTTCAATAGCCTGCACATTTGTCCAGTCATTTTGTTGAGAGAAACCTTTTTTATATTAAGCATAAATAGAAAAGGAGCATACTGTTTTCTTGAGTTTACGCGAACTTTTTTGAAATTAAAATGAAAGATAGTTTACGGATTTAGAACGCGTTTATTTTTGATTTAACCCGACGTTTCGAACCCTTTACAGCGTTCATGTTCAAGGGTAGACTAAGGTGTTATTCGTCATTAATCCCTCAACCCCCAGGAGGCACTCGGGTGCCACGATAACAATTGATTTCAATTGTGTCTGGAATAACTAACGATCGAGGGAATAAGGTGGCAATTTGAAAAAAATTTTGACTACCGCCTTTAATTTTTATTGTCAGTTATGTTCCTTTTCACACAAAATGAGCTAACTGTGTCCGGAGTCTGCGCAGTGTTGCCATGGTTTGTGGACTTCAATGATGATAAGGCACACGGAGAAAAAAAAATCCAATACTACCAGAACGACTTGTAAAACAAATCTATTATAAGTTAGCAAAAAACTGCGAGTGCTATCAGAATTAGTTTTAAGGATAAATAGTCGCTTAATTGCAAATACTAAAAAAATCTGGTAAATAAGTTAATTGTACGAAATATGTAAAATAGTATCAGGCCACACAGAGCCATCTAGTTCCAAACTAAGCTACCTACTACTAAGACGCTTGTCGTATTCGGTTTTAGACAACCAATAAACTTCTTATATATAAAATTCTCGTGTCACAATGTTAGTTTCCTTACTCCTCCGAAACGGCTTAACTGATTTTTACCAAATTTTATATGCATATTCAGTAGGTCTGAGAATCGGCTAATATCTATTTTTCATACCCCTAAGTGATAAGGGTTGTTCAGCCTTAACATTTTTTATTTTTATTTTTTTTTATTTTTCTATAATGTGGCATTAAAAAATACATACAAGCGTAAATTTTAACCCTATTATCACCATACCCTATTTTTTAATAGTTATTTTAGTAATTTAATAATTTTTATGGCAAAACAACGTTTGCCGGGTCCACAGAACATGGAAAAGGGCCGGGTCAGCTAGAATTTATATTTTTTTGTGTAAATATATACTTAAAATACATAAGCATACACATACACATAATATAGAACACTTTTCTGAAAAATAAGTGGAAGACGTTAACAATTGCCATTTAATTTCATAAATAATTCTTACAAATAGTACAAGTACCATTATCTTCCTCTTTTGGTTTAAATCATAGTACGAGTACCATAAAATATCTGCCTCTTTTGGTTTTTATCTAAGTTGTTTAATTTTAAGGTTTACTTTGTGTTAAACTTATAACCTCGAGTTTGGTGTGTATTCTAACAATTGAACAACTCAATTTTATACGGAGCTCTTTAATTCATCTCGACTACGCGTGACCTCGTTTTCCCATTCCAATAAGGAAAGCCAATATCACGTCTCATGCCGATACGTCCCGCGGAGCAGCGACAATGTGCTATTGTGGTCCGATCGCTGCAAGGGGGTTGTTTTCATTGGGGCTAACACAAAGCATACTGTTTGGAAGGTGGGTTGATATTTTTCTTGGAAACATAACTTTAGCTCTAGGTATGGTTGTGACTTGATTGGCTTTGTTTGTGGTTGACATTTTGAATTCAATATAATCGTCGTGTGATATTGGCACGCTACACTTATAGTTTGCCATAAGAAAGACTTTTCTATAACCGCCAATCTAGACAGGCGGGACGGCGATCGTTTAAAAATGTGGACAACATCACATACATTGTTCTGATCCTAATTTGAATAACTATTTAAAGCATTCGTATTTTGGAAACTAGAAACAACGAAGGTACCACAAACACCCAGACCCGAGAAAATGTACGAAAACACATCCACATCCACATTGACCCATCCGGGAATCGAACCCGGTACCTCGGAGCAGGCGACACCTTGGAAACTGGTGTGTACACCACGGAGGTCGATGCGGTTTGACGAACTGTAGAGAAAAGTCGCTGCTATTTGTCTTCTTCTCACAGACCTTTAGTCGCCTCGTAAAAACGACACCCATAAAAAGGGAAAGAGTGTTGCTATTCTATATTCGGCTTTGGACTAGGTTTGATGTACTAAAATTTTAGATTATGATAAAATTTACACATAAAGTATTACTTATCTACACTTATTATCACGGAACAGAAAAAACAGGTGGAAGTGCGATATAGCAAATTTAATACCAGAACCGCTGTCGCCTAACTCACACATACAAACCGTAAATAATACGTTGCACTACTAGTGAACAATGGTTTTGATTCGTCGTATATCTCCTATCCCAAATAAGCCTAAATTATAAAAAGTACAAAAATAAAACTTTCCTTCCTGCTCTATGATACAGTGCATTTTGCTATAGATAAAAGAAAGCATTTACGACGTTTCGTATTTAGAATCCACCATCTACGATTTACGAAGAAGTTCAGCTATTCCACAACAGATGGCAGGCAGAAGTATAGCTTGTTTTTTCTGTTTCGTGCTTATTATTATTAATATTATAAAGAGAAAAGATTTGTATTTTTGTGTTTGCGTATGTTTGTATTAAATCGGCTCTGAAACTACTGGACTGATTTCTAAAATTCTTTTACTGTTAAAAGCTGGCACTATCATTTATAAACATAGGCTACTTTTAACCGCGGGACCTGGTAGGTGACGCCGCTGTCGGTATGTCAACTACTAAACGGCTTGACCGATTAGGTTGAAATTTTGGATGTGTATTTCCGTGGGTTCACAGACACGAATGTATTAAGCCTACCTAATCTATCTTTCTATATGCCACCGCTAGGCACAGATGACGTGGAGTTCACGCGGTCAGAGCCGCGGGCGAAGAGCTAATATTAAATAAAACACACCAAACAACATACTGTCCGTCATGGATCCTTAGTTAATTGAAGGGGTGAGTGGACAAAGGTGTTATCTGACAAAACTGAAAAAAACTATATTTTTGCGTGAACAAAGGTTTTAAGTGATGATAAATCGACTGACGAGTTCACAACACGCATATTTTTATTCGTTTCAAAAATACAGACCCTAGCAAAGGTGTTAACTGATAGCATGCACACATTTCTGGCTTGCAAATGTGGTATAAGCAGATAAATTTTTGAAACATCACATACATTGATACTTTTTGAATAATAAAAGATAATATCAGGCAATGTGCCTTTTGCATTTTTGCAAGATAATCGTGTATTAAAATTTTAAAAATAAGCAAAGGTGTTATAAGCTGTGTAGTATGTTTGCTTAAATAAAATTGATCATTATTTTTACAACGCCTTTAATGCAACAGTGGTAACGTCTTTAATCTTCATTGTTGAAATTTATTTACTAGTAAGTATTGGTTTCATGTTAAATTTTAACATATGTTACAACCTTTTTCAAGTTTCCGAACGCACTTATTTAAAGTGACATTTCGCTTCTTTGAGCCAAAAAGTCCGTTTTCTGTTCTGTACTGATTAGGAGTCAATATTTTCTAAAGGTGAGAAAAAATTTACTCCTAATCAGTACCTACAGAAACACATTTCAAAAGGCATCTGTTTGTTGCAGGGATATTATGAAAGCCGTGATATTATAATTTCACTAGTGACATTATAATTACACGGATTATTGTCAATCGTTTGCGTTACTTACAATTTAACGGGCTAGTTTTAGTGTCATTATAAATTCACTTGACCGATACAGTGAAATTGTAAGGAAGTGATATTTTAACAATAACACAGGTTTAAGAAAGCTGATCAAAGCGATCGCTGATTGGTCCGTTTTCGTTACCAACTGAGCTCCGGTTTTTGAATTTTATCCGATTGGTCACTGTAGTACTTTCGTAACTCTGTGTCAAAATCTTTTTGCACCACAATTTCACACTTGCTTCCACTTGAATTTGATGTATCTGACGATTGAAACACTTTTAAATGCTCACGATCAGTAATTTCGAAAATATACATACATACATACATATTATCACGCCTCCTTCCCAACGGGGTAGGCAGAGACCAAGGCCTTCCACTTACTACGATCCTGGCATACATCTTTCGCTTCTTCCACATTCATCAATCTTTTCATGCATGCTCGTCGGTTTAGAGTACTCTTGACCTGACCTTTCTTCAGAACATCCCCGATTTGATCGTGGTAAGTTCGTCTAGGCCTTCCTCTTCCAACGTTCCCTTTCACACTCGTCTTATAGATCTGTCTAGTTATTCTTCTCTCATTCATCCTTGACAAAATTCCTGCGACACATCTAAAAATAAATCAATCATAGAAGATATGAACCATCATAAATCATAAGGAATTTAAATACATTAAGACAAAAAATAAACTTTAAAGCTAATGTTCAATGGATCCGCCGATGAAGAATACGGTAGATATATTTTTATTAAACCAACTATGACCCCAACACACCATTTCTTGATGTCTCTCTTGTAAAGAACCCAAATATTATCCTAGCAGTTTCCATAACTTGTACTACTCAAAAGGGTAAAATTTCTAAAGAAAAAAAACCTTGTATTATAAAAAAAACAGCTTGAGTACATCGAGCAAGTCTCAATGGTATTATTTGCACACTTTGAACCATTATTAACATTGTCCTACATACCTGTCTGTAATTTTTTTTATTAAAATAAAGCTATTTCATATAAATACTCATTATTATATTTTTTTCATATAAGACCTTTTTAAGTTCATCTTATCTTAGTATGATTATTATTAAATTAAACAAAGGTGTTATGTTGATATTTTCTCTAAATTTTAATAAATATATTAAAAATACCTTTCAATTATCTATAATCTTTAAAGTAAGCATATTTTCTAAATTATTGATATTTAAGTTTTATATAAAACTTTAAGCTGTAATAACTACCGTGATTTTGTGATCTAACATTTTTAAACACTCCTAACTCATTTTGAACTTCTTGTTACTTAACACCTTTGTCCACTCACCCCTTCAATTACTTACCCAGTCTATCTATGTAAAGAGAATAATGAATAATAGCCATTCATAATTCAGATAAACATTGAATTGCATTACAATAATCAGCAATGTATTAATTTATGCCATCGCCTAAAATACGCCAGTAAATTAGAGTATTGGACGCAACATCGACACAATGAAGATGTAAAAAGTAGACTTGCTCCTTTGAACAGATGGAACAATAATGTTAAATTTTAAGTTATTTTATAAACATCTGCATGACTGCGTCTATTTCGGCTCTAAATTGTTTCTGATATAAATTAAGGCTAAATTATAAAAAAAATTAAGCATCTAAGTACTCACCCAGCAGGCGCCCGGTCTATCGTTGCTGGAAAGGGAAATGCCTGAGACTTTCAACTCAGGTGTATTATTAAGAGGTCAGGGATCATATTAAACGCTAGAGTGACTTTCCCTACGCAGTGAACTGATTTTGATGATTATAATGATTAATATTATGTGAGTAATGCAAAACTAAAATAAATTTCAACCTTTTTTTTTTAAATAAAACCTACTGCATATACGTATGTTTGTAACCGTGGAGTACTCATCTGATTTCTATCATGCCCTACCGAGGACCGGGATTAACCACTGAGCCATAAACTACAGGTTGATGACATATTATTGCACTACGCTTGTCGCCATTAACGCAATTATAAGAATTATCAAATTATGACAGCTAAGGCCTTTGTTACAAATTTTTTCCAGTTATTTTGTGAAATATGTTTATACTAAAATAAAATTATTACTATTATTATGTTGGTCTGTTTCCGATCACGGGACTATGGAGTCCCGGACATTTGGAAGGCGTACGAGGGGCCGAAGCCAACTCGCAGAGGCCCGTTAGACAACATTTATCTTTACGATGTGATGTGACACCGACCGACGATTATTCCTGTACGCACTATATAAATGCGTCCAAGGACAACCCCCGGTCAGTGCAGGACTATTGTAGAATGTGGATACAAATGATACTGGGCTATGGGTTTGGGTGCTAGTGGACTGAGTAACTGGGACTATGGAAGGACTATGGCCCCTGCCTGACCTATGTTACTAACACGGATAAAATGGCAGGGGGTGACTCGCACACTCGTTTAATGGGCCCCCGAAAACGGCCGCTAGCACATAGTGACGTAGCGACAAGGGGGCAACATAGCCTGAGGTGCTTGAGGAGTGGAGAGATATTACACGGCTTTCAGGACAATCCCGGTAATCCGTTCAAGATCCCTACAAGCATCTTACTGCAATACTTCCTTCCTCCGAGCATTTCTGCTCTAGCGACTCTCCACTTAAGCCGGACAATGAAGGCAAGCAAGAGGTGGGAGATATGTTCCTCATCAGTGTTCATTCTGACCGACCAATGAAGGCAAGCCAGAGGTGAGGAACAGGGATACTCCTGGGAGCAATATTACTATTACTATTATATTACCTACAGCATATAGTCTGAAACCACCTTTAAACTGTATGAAACGCTTTGAATTGATAGTTTATTATAACTTAGGTTTAAAATAGAGACATTATTTGCGTAGGTATAAGAAATACCACCCAAATGCAATTCGTTACGCCCACAGTGAACGTTAAAAATTAACAAGTTAAGCGAAGTGTACCTGTACAAAGACCCCACGTCCTCCTCAAATATTGTTTCTGAGTAAAACAAGGGTTTGAACTTTTTGGCACGAGTAGGTAGCGGCTTTGACTATAAGAGGATTCGTATGATTGACGGCTTTATCAAAGAAGTGTTGAGACGCTTCTTTCATAAAGCTGGCAATCGACGGAATGTTAAGGTCGCGATGCAAATTGTCGTTACGCACATACCACGGGGCGTCCGAGGCAGAGCGTAAGAATTTGTTTTGGAGGATTTGGAGTCTTTCTAGTTCTGAGGGGCTGGCATGAGCGAACACTGGGCTAGCGTAAGTCATCACGGGTCGAATACAGACTTTGTAAATTGTCAACTTATTTCTAAGTGACATTTTACTCTTCCTGCCGATATAGTAGTAGAGCCTTGAAAAGTAAAAGGCTGCAGTCTGACGGACGCGTGTGATGTGGGGTTTAAAGCTCATTCTACGGTCTAAGGTGACACCTAGGTATTTGACTGTCTTCTCCCAGGGGATCGGACGGTCGTATAGGGTGATTGGTGTGAGACATCGTTTAGGATGTTTTGAAGCGAAGAAACCTCGAGTAAAGTACACTGCTGCACTTTTCTCGGGGTTTACCTCTATTCGCCACATCCTAAACCAGTCACCTAGGGATTGGGCTGCACGTTGTAGTGCCTTAATGATGTAACCGGCATGGTAGCCAGAGTGATAGAGGGCTGTGTCGTCCGCAAATAGAGCTAGCTCTACTTGCGGTGACCTGGGAATGTCGTTAATGAAAATTGAAAAGAGAAGAGGAGATAGCACGGAGCCCTGAGGGACTCCAGCCCTGATGGGGCGGGGAGATGAATAGGACCCCTCTACGCGGTAGCGAAAGGTACGATTTGACAGAAAGTCTCGAAGGATGAGCACGAGACTGTCGGGCACTTTGAGTTGGTACAGCTTGTAGATCAAGCCGTTGTGCCAGACTTTGTCAAATGCTTTCGCTACATCGAAGAAGAGTGCACCGGTTACCATCGGTTTGGATCTGTTGAGGCCGTCGAGAATGTGCTCCGTTAGGCGGTGCACCTGTTCGACACAAGAGTGGGAGGCTCTGAAGCCAAACTGTTCGTTGATTAAGAGATTGTTCGAGAAAATGTAATCTCTTAGGCGGGAGACGAGAACACGCTCGTATAATTTGCCCATAGTCTTGAGGAGACTGATGGGCCTGTAGTTGGCGGGCTTAGAGCGGTCCTTGCCGGGCTTAGGGATACCTATGACGTCTGCTTCTTTCCACGCGGTTGGAAAGATGCAGTTTGCCATGGCACTATTGAAGATAGCAACCAATAGGCAAATCAGTTGGGCGGGGAGGACTCGTAAGACTCTGTTGGAGATCCGGTCCGGACCGGGAGCCTTGTTTGGACAAAATACTGATAATTAGATCAAACATCATTATTCATTTAGTAACTGCTTAGTTAAATTACCTACCTATGGTAAAGTACCTATACAGACTGTAAAAAAACTAAACGCAGACCCTGAAGCTACGCAATCTGAAAAGCAAACCAAGTCATATTACAAAATATTATAGCTGGGAAATGATTTTTATTTTAGGGAGTAAAAAAAATTTTATAATTCATAGCGCGCAATGTATAGTAGCCAGAGCGTAAGCCGCTGCGCTAGAGATGGCTGCTAAGTTCAAAATATCGTTTGCGCTGAGCCGTACATTGCGTATTGTAATTAAAAATCCTTATTATGAACGAAATAATAAAAAAAACACTATGTTTGACAAAAAAAATTTTTAAGTAACCTTTGGCAACAGTTTTTGTAACAAAATGGAAAACAAAATCGTGACTTTGACCCTCAATATCTTCAAAACCAGCTGTTTCCCAGATATGGTTCTATAGAAAAAAAAATATCCTAGTGATGGGGGACAGTACGTGGTTTTCGGATCTGCGTTTGGTTTTTTACACCCGTTATACAGGGTGTTAGGTAATGGGTATATCAAGCCGAAACCAGCCGATGTTAACTGAAGCATTTAATAAATTCTACGTTGAAGTCAGAAATTTGATATAACCATTTAATTTTTTTATGTTTTCATACAAACTAAAATTAAGAGATTCCGATTTGTATAAAAATATTTTTTTCAAAAATGATGTTTGTACGCGACGCGAGGGAATAAGAGATCAGGAAAGGAAGTAAATAAATCAAATAAATTAAAATATTTACAATTATTATTTTACATACGTGTTAAAAGCAAGAACAATGACAACTAACAAACAAACAATTTATAAAGCGATGACAAGTAAAAAGGTTAAAAATAGAATGATATAAATGTAAAGAGGTTCGGTTCGCCACAAGATGATGATCAAATATCTGACTTCATCATAGTATTTATAATATGCATATAACATAGGCTTGTTTTGGCTTACACCATTTACCTAACACCCTGTACAATAAAATATACACCGTACTTTTTGAACCACCTGGAAAACGAAGCCCACGTTATAAGACAATCATGATAACATCGTGGCAGTGTTATTTATTTTTGATTCAAAATCTTTTTTGAGAAATATCATATTTTGATTCAGACTTTTTATTTTGTAACACCCTGTGACGCGCACAGACGTATCATTTTGCTGCGGTGAGGTCTCGGTTGAATGGACCTTACACAGCTACATATGTGCGCGTCACAGCGTGTTTCAAAATAAATAGCTGAACCAATATTAAATATTAAAAAAAATATGTAAAAGGTGGTTCAAAATGCACCGTGTATAAGTTTTGAAATTGTTACATGTAAATGCGTTGTTGTTGTGTAAATTAAGAATACAATTACTTACTTAAAAACAACTTCAAACTGAGATAGGATTTGAAGCTAGAACCTTCCGTCTACCGTGTGACTGCTCTTATCAATTGAGCTACGAAGACATGTTTGTGTTAACAAATATAATCAAGGCTTTACGCTTTTCATCGCAGAGTTTAAGTTATGTACCTTTAACATAGACTGAATGCAAGCAGTCGCCCTGAAAGCGAAAGATTGTGGGTTCAAGTCCCACATAACTACATTCAAAACTTTTTTCCAGGAATTGTATTTCCAATTCCCAGAACCAAGTGAATTGCTTGAAAACAGTTATGTTTTTGTTTGTTTTGGATTACAACAGAGCCAACTAGGTATTTCAATTACAACATATCGTAGCAAAAGTCTAAAATATATCAGCAATACCATACACTACAAGAATTTTTAATTTCTCAACTGATTTTGTAAACCCTCTATTTTGTATTGTTAATTTTTAATTTCATTTTGTATCTTATTTCTTTTAAAAAAGTTTTGTAATATAGATTAAGCAACATGAACAAATATTGATGTTATCTGAAATAAATATTACTGTAACTATTTTAGTATTAAATTAATTCAAGAATATCTAGCACTAACAGTAACTTCAGAAAATGTCTAAAAAAGGTAAAGTTCACATGGCTATCACCGGACAGTTTAATTCACCCCATGCGCAAACGCATCACGATATTGTACGGCGGATGGACGGAGGCCACACAGTTAGGCTCAATTTTAAACAATTACTCAACGGGTAAATGTTTGCATTCGGCTTAGAACACAGCGCGGAGAGAACAAACAGCACAATACGAACAAATTTAGCATCAGCTCACATCAAATATCCAAAAAATAAGGAAGAAGCCGCCATTGGCAGATAGGTTGACGATCGCATATTGGCCCAAGGTGGAGGGAGGGCGCTTTTAGTTGGTCTTTTTTTATTATCAATGGTTTGCTCTTGACTATATACTTAACTCTACGGTTAAGAAGAAGCCTAAGATGGAGCGAGTTTATCCAGAAAGTGGCACTGGTTCTCCCACACACCAGCGGAACACAGAAAAACTGTTTGGCGCTGGACTCCAGCAGGAGGGTGCTAGCATCCAGGCAGCCTCTTACGAAGCCTACCACTGCAGAGGGACCTGTTAGCCGTCATCATTGATTAGAAAACCAAAGATGCCGTTGCCTAGGGTCGACCACTAGGAGGTAGATCCCACCACCCTTAATCTTCATCTGTCAGTAAAAAATTCAAATGTCGCACTTAATAGTATTCTTCGGAAATCGAATTGATCCATCATTAAAAATAACTAAACGTTATGTCAAAGTTAAAATTAATCACCAACAAACTCAAAACAGGGTTCTAGCACAAGGTTTTTAAAGTGGGTCCATGGTCCTCTTAAGGGTCCGTAGCATGTGTCCCAGGGGTCCGCAGAATGAATGTCGCAGATAATGTGCCTTGCCTTGTCAAAGACAATCACACAATTCTCATTAACTTACAAGTAATTGTAATTAAAGTACCTATGCAAAATTTACATTCGGTTTATTTTTTCATTACCTAAAATATTTCTGTCAGGGGTTGTTAAAGTGGTTAAAGTGGTCCGTGACTGCAAACCATTTTAAGAAACCTTGTTCTAGCGTGACTTTGTGCTGTCTGCTCCCCCCAGGCTGTGGCTAGAACGGATCGCCCACACGCGCGGCTGACAGCTATTCATTACGAACACACGATATGTACGGAGCTTCGTTGGATTTTAAATTTTCGAATTCTTCCACGACGCTTGGACTTTTTTGCGATGTAATGGGAAACGCGGGATTAGTGGTCTCGTCTGACGTCTGTTATTGTAGGAGCAATTACACTTGACGGAAAACGCAAATTACGTACAAATGGGGTTTCGTAAGTGATGCAAGGTATTATTTGCATGTACAATTTTTATTTGTAAGGAGGTTAATTTTCTTTCATTCATAACTTCTTAGTAACATAGCAAATGAAAATATGATTGAATTAAAAAAAAACAAAAAAATTGATTATTTGCAAAAAACATGTGAACTTACCTATAGGTACTATTTCACCAAAAGACGGTTAAAATTTAAACAGCGTTTAAAATATTATTTGACATATTTTGTATGGGAATTGTGTCAAATTAATCGTCAATCTATGTTTACCGGCTGTTTAAATATTGGTGAACTCGGGTCTAAGTAAACCCAAATCTCCGGTTACACAAAAACAGGTAAATGATCGACGTACATAAAAAAATAATGTAAGTACCTAAATTCACAAGTAGGTACCTAATAAATAATATTTTCGGAACCACCATTTCAGATCCCATTTGATCCAATCTAAGAGACAGATTGGTCATTGTCATAGTTAAAGTCATTAAATTTAATACTTGTACTAGGTATAAGATATGACTGCATTAATTTGGACTTAAATTTAAGGCACAATGTTATTTGTTTGGGCAGATTTTTTTTTAAATTTTTTTCGTATTATCCTAACGTCCTACTATTTAATAGATTTAGTAATGAAAACACAATAATAAACCATCATAAAAAGGATGTTTTATCAAAATTCTCAGTCATCCTCCTCTTAACGACTATCATAAAAAAACGAACTATCCTAAAGATTAACGCAAACACTTTGATATAAACTCTCGACTCTCGACACCCATCCTCAAATCTCATTTGTCCGTAAAGCAATAAAGCAAAATATTTGCCTACGTGACAACTCACTGTCTAGTGCTGCGCAAACGTCGAAGAATCGTACTTAAACGCCCACGTGGGGATTGAGTGGAGATAAGAACGTTTAGTATTTGGATACTTCGATAATCTTAGATAGAGATGGGCAAGATAAAAAACAATGATAGTAAATTTTATCGATCAACCAGCGACTGTTTCAAGATACAAGACTAATACAAGACTTCAACCGTTGTTTTTTACTTATAAAGTGTACTTATAATAAATACACATATAAAAACTGCAATTATAGGTAAACTGTTGACAAAGTCATGAATAAAGCCAATCAGGAAGAACCACTTTATGAATATCTAAATGTTTTAGTTTCAGATATACGAGTAAAATGAAATGGTATAAATTTATTTGCTTGTAAGTCTACACGTTAACCGCTTGAAATTAAAGATCATAACTTTATCCTTAAAACATTAGACTACTTTTAAAAAGTTGTTTATATGTTTGGTACATTATGTCACAATTTTTAAAAATGTTTTTGTTAAAATATGCATTCTTATAAATGATATAAAATAATGTTAGTACTATTTCAAGTTTGCAAATGTATTAACTATGTATTAAGAAACTAATTGAGTATTCTGTGTAATTTGAGTATTGTCCTGTAGATAGACCTAGCAGTTAAAGGTATAAAAGCTTTAAGTTTTTAAATAATTGTGATTGGCATTTGTTTTCTATCATATCCAGTAAAATGTAATATATATATATCAGGACAAAAGCACTTATTTAACTAAGATATATTTCAAATTTCATGTCTTTTCCTAGATCGATAAAAAACTCATCGACTCCTCGTACATTGAAATGAAGCGTTCATGGTCACGGGTAAACGAGCTACCCGTGACCATGAACGCTGTAAAGGGTTCGAAACGTCGGGTTAAATCAAAAATAAACGCGTTCTAAATCCGTAAACTATCTTTCATTTCAATGTATAGTGTTCGCGTAGACTCCTCGTACATCACTACTGACGTGTGGGCAGTACTTGTGCATAAAGTTGTAACTCGTAAGTTGGGTCCACTTAGCTAAGTGACGTTAGCCTGTTCTATTACTAGAACAAATCATGCGAAATGACATCTAAAGTCTGGAGAGTTTGTAATAAAACAATTTCTAGTTTGGCTTACGTGATGGTGGCTAACCCATTCAATATGTCTTGACAAACTATGTCATATTATGCCTAAGACGATAAGATTCCGAACGGTAATAATTATTTACTACTAAATTCAACATTACACATTAACATACCGATATCCCGCTTCCGAATATTAGGTTCCAGTTTATACCTATCGCACACTTTAGTAATTCACTTCAAAAATAGTTATCACTTTACCGAAAGATTGCAATAATTAGCCACGCGAAATCTTTTTAACACACCTTTAAGATACACACTACATTTTTTTTACACTTTTAAAGATAATTGCGTTAGGTAGAGTTATTATTATGTGCTTATCCCTAACCAGGGACTTAACAACAACAGCAAATTTTATTGAAAACGGTTAAATAAACCATTATTCCTTTTAAAAAAGTAATCATGACTTATAGGAAAAGTTCCTGGACAAAACCTGATTTTTGTCTTTTTGTCCTCTTTTACTTTTTATTATTGTTATTATGTATTTCTAAAGATGACTGAGGCACTGAACGTAAACGTTGCTTGACTTATAAATACAATCACCAAATTTTAATCATCTTGTGCAACACGAAAATATATTGCTCAAATCTGACTTGCAAATCCACTTTGAAAAATTGCATAGACTTTTTTAAATGGCCGCCACTTAAATCGTACCGAGCGAAATGAAACGAGGCAAAATCGACGACTGAATTTAATTATTCATAGGCTTATAACTACAAGAAGGTAACTACAGGATAGCGGTCCGATGTAGGTCAACCAGTGCCTTGACGAGAACTCATCGCAGGTACGGATTGTAGGGATGCGATAAGGAAATATTGATACTTCAATGCAATATGTCATTGGTATAAATACATATAATTTGTATTTGTTTGCGAATTTAGTTCTTGGTTTTATAGTTTATGATATAATCAAATGTAGGTCTGTAAATTAAATTCAAAAATGTTTAGCTATGTTAAATGGATCGGCTGTGAGCGCGTACCACCTAAAAACAAAAAAGAAACTATAATCAGTGATATTGGTTTTGGTCTAAGACAAATTAGAGCAACTTACTTTGTAAATGAAATTATGGCTTGTCGATCAAATATTGGTTAGTTTTTTTTTTATTTATCAATAGTGTAGGTATAGTGTGCCTCTTCTCACTAATAAATCTGCTGTCCTTTTGAGAAAAACACACGTATTCACAGACATAATTTTATGATTTTAACAGAAGGCTAGCGCCTCTGCTAGCTTTTCATATAATATTGCTGGGTGTGGTGCCAGCACACTCATGTCGTAAGATATGACTAAAGAAGTTCTGCCATAAGAAGACAGACAGCAGCGTCTTTAGCGACTACCAAGCGTGGTGATTGTACAAAAGTTTTTTTTTGGAATATCATGTGTCCAGCAGTTATGTAATGTAAGCTGAATGGTAAGAGTTCAATTTAAAATTTCATAATTTAAAGTAAAAAAGTCAAGTAATAGCCTGTTACTTCTGAGAAAAGTAAAATAAAAATAAAATAAAAATAAAATAAAAAAGGCCTCCTTAATTAAACGCTTAAACCATAATGCTTGCCATAATAAAGAGCGAGTTACTGATCAGAAATCCAAGCAATGTTAAAAAATTTGAAAATCTTGTTGCAGGATCCAGAGATCATGGTCCGGGAATCAAATCACCAGATCATTGGGGCGTTAAAATTATAACGTAACTCTAAATTGCTAGTTATTGTCCGCGACTATGCTAGCATGTGATTTTGAGTTGCGACTGTTGCATATCAGACCCGAAATAAAAAGACTACGTGCTATTCCAGTGTATAATCTAGCTTGCTAAATTTCAAGTAGATCTGTTCTGCTGTTCAGACGTGATTAGGTAACAAATGTCCATCCAAACATACGTACTTAAAATATTAGTTAAAGAAGATGATATTTTAACTAAAACCTCGATATCGATACACACCAACGCCCCACTCAGTTCGCAGTGTGCAACTACCATTGAAGCTTAAACTACGCTAGAGTGGAATGCTGAACCTGCAGTATTGCATCAACTATGACATCGTTAACTATAACAACTAGTTGAGAGAACACATAATGTACACAATATACTCGTACCAGACTTGATAAACAGTACATTGTTTTGTTACAACCTTCTGGTTTTGAAATTAAAATAAAACAATAACATTAATGATTAAGTAATCAAGTGGTAAAAGTAATCAAGACATATAAAAGGAAAAAGTTTTAATACTAAATAGCCCATCAGAAATTATTAGTCACTCCAACTAATAAAGAAGTTAAGATAGTAAAAATGGGGAATATAATATTTTTTAATATACTACCGAATTCTAAAGACCATAGACTAACAAATTAATTTTACAGTTTTTTTAATGTTTATAGAAAACTTTTGGAAGGAAATTGTGAATATTACATTCTTAAGAAGCGATACAATCGAGAACGCGATATAATATTACGTTATAATCGAATTCCACGTGGACGTATCTACTTAGAACGCTGGTCGCATATAAATATGGTATTTCACGGTCTAAGCACATTAAGTATAGAATTGATATTTAAAATGATCCAAATCGATCATGTAAACGTGATTAAAAACATAATCTCAAGATTAACATTCCGAAGCAACCCTACGCCGTGCGCCCTCAAACAAAAAATGACGGGGTAACAAATAGTTTGAAATTCGACACGCGTTTTTGATTTATATTGCTCTAAGACCCTACTATGAGCTTTTGAACCTTTTCGAGTTTGAGTTCACTTTAACCAACAAAACCATCGAAGGAAGTTTTTACAGTGTGTTTTTGTAATTGTGACCATCACGTAAGACAGTTGACGTTTTTATGAAAGGGATTGTATTTTCAATTAACTAAAACAATTTTATTGCTTTAAAACAGTTACAAATTACACATCAAGACACTTTTTTAAATAAGATGATATTTTTTTGTTCGATGACAAAGTTATTTAGGTTATACTTTATTTGATATTTTAGCAACTTAATTGCACTTATAATATCAGTATATAAACTTGAAAAATTTTGTCTCAGGCGGGACTCGAACCCGCATCTCCTCGCATGCCGGGCGGGCGCCATACCATTAGGCCACCGAGACACTGCGACACGGCGCGAATTTTTCAAGCATATTCTTACGCTGTGAGCCAGCGTTGCTTCATCAAATGTTAGGAGCTTGCACCCCCAACACCCGAAAGAAACATCTTTGCAGATGTTTGACAGTCAGTTAAGATGAAACAGCCATTTATATACTTTATTTGATATTTTAGCAACTTAATTGCACTTATAATATCAGTATATAAATTTTTCAAGTTTATATACTGATATTATTTAGGTTATATTATGATCTCCTAAATGAATTAACGAAAAACGGTTATATAGTTAGTCTATATGCTGTAGAAGTAGGAGCGAGAGGTATACCAGCAAAATCTCTCTATAACCTGTTGAAAGACCTTGGCTTCGCCAGAACTGCAGTAAGTTCTATACTAGAGCAAGTGTCTAAAGCTGCATTAGCAGGTACCAGATTTGTCTGGGCAGGAAGAGAAACACGAGTAGTGAAGGTGAGTGTTGATGTACGTCGGAAAGGGGCCCCTTAAACCTACACCCGTGTCACAAGTCCCGGGAACTACTCAGAGTTTTTCTTTCTGCCACACGATGGACCTGGCACCCGCACGGTGAATCCATGGAACGCTAAGAAGTTTGTCTCTTAAGAAGTGATAAAGGTTGCTTTTATGCGTTTCCATGTTTTTTCCTCTTTTTCACAATGCAATAGTTAGATAAACATAAGCATTCTATGAATAAATCATTCGTTCGTGGTACTTTCATTGCATTCGCAATTTTACCAAATTATCACAACTTAATTATCTCGACTTCTGGGCTCAGGCATTTTATATGCGCCTCTTGATATTTATTAAGTTATTTAAACGTTACGATAAAGAAAATAAAATTTAAAATCAATAAATAACCTGTCATTTTATATCACCATCAAATCAGCTATTCAACGCCCACTGCTGAACGTAAGCCTTCCTAAGCATCTCCTTATCTCCACTTTGATTCTACAACAACATTGCTTTTAAACAATCTCGAAATTATGTTAGTTCTGCGACACATTTTAATTGCAATCGAATTAACCTATGGTACGAAATTTGAATTCTTACAAATAAAAGTTGAGGGGAGATAAGTGACTGTTTGGTGGGTCGTCTTACAAACAATAAATCATGGGACATCCTGCAGGAGAGGTGTTAACTAGGTGGTCCAGATAAGAGGATTTAACATGGCACTTAGGGGCGTTCGTGATATTTAATATTAATCATTATAGTTTTTTTATTAAACTATTCTTTTAAACAAATTATTTGGTAGTGTAAATTTGATTATCTGATTCTTTGAATACAATTTTCGTTATATTTTTAACTAATCAGTATGTCTTAAACATTGAAATCTATACTAAAATTATAAAGCTGAAGAGTTTGTTTGTTTGTTTGAACGCGCTAATCTCAGGAAGTACTGGTTACAATTGAAAAATTATTTTTGTGTTGCATAGTCCATTTATTGAGGAAGCCTTTAGGCTACATCACGCTGCGACCAATAGGAGCGAAGCATCAGTGAAAAATAAGAACAATTGACGCGTACGAAGTCGCAGGCAACAGCTAGTATAAGATAAATATACAGATTCAATTTACATTTAAAATTAACCTTTAACGATGAATAACACCTTACTCTACCTCCATCCATAAACGCTGCACTGTTGAGAGTTCGAAACGTTGGGATAAAAAACAATCTAAAATCATCATCATACTCGTACTATCCTGAAAATATATCTTTCGTTACAAATTACATAAAGAGTTTGTTTAAATACGATAAACCAGTATGTTGTCATAAAGTTATAAATGTTTTCATTTCAAATTTATTATTTAACAATTAAGTTCCTGATCTAACAACATAATATAATTATAATTTCAGCGACAGTCTTTATTAAAAATTCAACCATGAAAACTGAAAAACTTTATCAGTTAATAATACAGTATTGCACCTTAAACATTCATTAACCATTTTACACAAGTAGAGAATCCTTGTTTAACCCACCGGCGACTACTTAACAAAAACTCTCTTGACTGCTCACTCATAATCGAAGGTAAATATTTGAACAACGGAAGGAATTCTCGACCACCCTGACGAAATGCTGATGATTTGTGACCACGACAACCAAACGCTAAACGGTATCATAATAAGGCTCGCTCCAATAAAATACCTTAGTCCGAAAACAAACATTTGGGAAGAGTTCTTATCGGTTACCATAATTATGAGCGGTGGCAGGTTGGCTTTCCGGTGACGTCTATGGAGGTAAGATATTTTAAAATTGTTTTGTTTAGGAAATATATGGTCAAAGCGCTTAGGGAGTCAAACTTATAGTTTGGTTCTTTGAGTACTTACCTACGAGTACATGTCTATTAGGTATTTAGTTACAATTAAAAAGAGGAAATAATAAAATAAATGTGGACAACATTACATACATTGTTCTGATCCCAATTTGAATAACTATTTAAAGCATTTGTATTTAGGAAACCAGAAACAACGAAGGTACCACAAACACTGGACCGGACAGGACCCGAGAAAATGTAGAAAAACAATTTTTTTCTACATTGACCCGTCCAGGAATCGAGCCCGGGACCTCGGAGCAGGCGACACCTTGAAAACCGGCGTGTACGCCATTCCGCCACGGAGGTCGTCAGGAAATACACCATATTTAGTTTTAACATTAAAATACTTATCCTTACATAGTACGTCTTGGCACAGGACCGTTACAGCGTGTCCTTTTGAAACACGCAGTAACTTACTAGTTGCTTTCTGTATCCAATTATATTTATTTATATATATAGCTTCAATGGGTTGGTTGTTTTTTTTTGAGCTGTAAATGAGATGTATAAATCACTGTTATTGGCCATACTTATAATGAAAAAATCATTGGCAAATAGTGTAATATAACGCTGTTGGTTTTCTCATTAAATAAAATAAAATAAAAAATAAAAATGAAAAGACATTCCCTTATAATCTTTGAAATGAATGATGCATTTACGGATTTAAAAGTAAAGTAACAGCTTATAATCATCTCACTGCAGGAAAAAGGCCTCCATCATTGAATTCAAGTAACCATAGCAATTGATAGGTACAGGCATAATCACCTTGCAAAATGCGGGTTGGTGATCACAAACCCGAGCAATGTTTAAAAATTTGAAACTTTTGTTGCCCGACCAGGAGATTGAACCTGGGACCTCGTGATCTTGGTGCGGTATACAATCCACTAGACCAACGAGGAGTTAATTTACGGATTTAAATGGCGTTTATTACGATTAAACAATTAGCATTTAGGATTTACATCACCACACACCAATGGGGACTGCCGTTTCTTTGCTCACCAGTAGGCGCCACTGTTGACTGAGGTCCAGAGGTATAGCTGTCAGAGGCGACTTTATAAAGTCGGCGCCGAAAAAAAGTTTTAAATCTTGAATCTAAATATGTTAATTATTTATAAATAATTATCTTCATATCATCAAACTAACTTCTGAAATAGTTGCTCTTTGAGGCCGCCTATTTTTGCGCTTTTTCTTAATTCCGCTTTCAAAGCGTTCACGTTCATCGCCAAACAATCCATATTTGCGATAATTTTACAAAGGAGATCACTTTTCAGCAGGTAAATTAAAAAACATATAATTTATGTCACGAAGCCCGCTAAAACCAGTGAAAAGTGAATGTTATTGGACCTCACGCGACAGTTAGCGCCTCTAGTGGCAAATTCACTAGCGATAGCCTCCACTGAATTAGGTAACCTTTGGCATCAATAGTAAAGCAGTTTAATAACCCTGTAATAGGCTATTTCATTATGAGAACAACCGATTGTAAATATTTGTCAAAATATTTCTTTCGGATGTTTTAGGTACATAACCAAAAATATTGATGAAGCTCCCGCTGGCTTACAGCGTAAAAGCTTTGAGTCATTTCGTCGACAAAAACAACACCTTGGCTGTTCAATGGTAAGACCAGTTGCCCGGGAAGTAGCAAGTTGTGAGTTCAAGTTCCACCTTAAAGTATTCAAGAAATTGTATTTTTAAGTACACAGGCAGTGTTTGCTTTTTTAATAAGTAATGGGCTTGCTCTTGACTAAATACTCGTACTTAACTCTACGGTTAAGAAGAAGCCTATGATGAAGCGAGCTTACCCAGAGGCACTGGTTCTCCCACACACCAGCGGAACACAGAAAAACTGTTTGGCGCTGGACTCCGGCAGGAAGGTGGAAGCATCCTGACGGCCTCTTACGAAGCCTATCACCGCAGACTGTTAGCCGGCATCATTGGTTAAAAAACCAAAGATGCCGTTGCCCAGGGTGGACCACTAGGAGGTAGATTCCAGCACCCCAAAACCCATTCATTCAAACATTTATTTATTTTATTTATTTATTTAAACTTTATTGCACAAACACTAAAATGAATTATATCAGCTGGACTTAATGCCTTAAGGCAGTCTCTCCCAGTCAACCAATGGGCCAAGCAGAAATAATATTGTGGGCGGTGCGACATAAAAAAACCGGCCAAGTGCGATGCGGACTCGCGCACGAAGGGTTCCGTACCAAAAAGGCCAAAAAAACGGGTTTGTTGTATGGGAGCACCCCTTAAATATTTATTTTGTTTTGTTTTTAGTATTTGTTGTTATTGCGGCAACAGAAATACATATTTTGTGAAATTTTCAACTGTCTAGCCATCGCGGCTCTTGAGATTCAGCCTGGTGACAGAGCGACGGACAGACGGACAGACGGACAGACAGCGAAGTCTTAGTAATAGGGTCCCGTTTTTACCCTTTGGGTACGGAACCCTAAAAAGCAAATTAACAGACACAAAATTTCCAAAAAATTTATTTGTTCTGTATTTTGTTATCTTATGCGGCGTGTTAGGTAAATAGTATAAGCCTGTGTGAACTTACGCATATAAATAATACGGTGAAGTTAGAAATTTTATATCATCTTCTTCTTCTTCTGGTGCCTCTCCAACTAGTGAAGGTTGGCAGTCAGCTCCGCATATCTCACTCGATCTATTGCTAGATGGAAAAGCTCTGAGGCACTGGCGATCCCCGTCCATTCTCTGATATTAAGCAACCAGGATTTCTTCCTCCGACCAACTGCTCTCCTTCCCGCCACTTTGCCCATCATGATCAGCTGCAAAAGTTCGTATCTATCGTGCCTTAGCACGTGACCCAGATATGCAACTGTTCTTTTCTTGACGGTCTGCATTAGGTGGCGTTGTTTTCCAGCTCGACGTAGTACTTCTATGTTCGTCACACGATGTATCCAGCTAATAGCCTCCGCTAATGACGACCTCCGTGGCGGAGTAGCGTACACTCCGGTTTTCAAGGTGTCGCCTGCTCCGAGGTCCCGGGTTCGATTCCCGGACGGGTCAATGTAGAAAAAATGTGTTTTTCTACATTTTCTCGGGTCTGGGTGTTTGTGGTACCTTCGTTGTTTCTGGTTTCCAAAATACGAATGCTTTAAATAGTTATTCAAATTGGGATCAGGACAATGTATGTGATGTTGTCCACATTTATTTATTTATTTAATAGCCAGCATGCGTCTATAGGTCCAGAAAATCAAAATGACTATATCAAACTTCTGACTTCACCATAGTATTTATATGCATATTTTATGATAACATAGACTTGTGTCGGCTTATTATACCATGTACAGACAACAGCACGTCAACCTACCACAAAACGTCAAATTTTCTCAATCGATATTGATCTCTACTTATTGGACTTAAAGTTGAAAATCAATTCAATGACCCTCAACTTTTTGGGTAGGTTGACCTGCCGTTGCTGTACCTAACACACTGTACACAGTCATTGCGTTCTGTACCACACATCCTACAGTCATGTTTAATCATATGGTAAATACACAGACATTGATAGGCCTAGATGCCACAAATGCACTCATATCTATAAAACCCGCGCGTGCCGAAATTTGCGTTCACTGCTTGCTTCAATGAACAGGCACAACACATTTAAAACTAAATGCAATAATGTAATTTAAACATGCAGTATGCACACAGGTACATGTATATACATAGTAATAGACACAAATATGATAAAATAATTGTTTTTTAAATAAAATACGCACATTTCAATAACAAGCGCGGTCAAAAGTTGAACATGTTCAATCTTTTTTTGACACGCGCAGTACGTACACTTGGGGCATGAAACTTGCTCTGACTACTTATCGATCCAGTAGATCCTGACCCATTCTAGATAGTTTAAGCCCGGTAAACAATTTCCGGGAAAATTCCCAGGGTACTTCCCGACTACAGGATTATAGGAGAAGATTCGTTTATCTTATATTCTGAGGTGATACTATGCAAACACCATTATTTTACTTAGTACTTAATTTGTATCAAACGAGAAAACATGAAGTGATTTAAATAATATTAGGATCAAACCCAATATTACTGAAATCACTATTACTTATTTAAATAAATCCGTTGCAGCAAATCTACAACAATATATTCCTTTTTTACGAGTTAATCCTGTAGGTCTCATAAGAGGCGAATTAAAGAGTACTTAAGAAATATCGTTTTTACTCCATCATTAGGCAATCTGCAATCATAGTGAAATTCTGCTTTTGGACAGGCCAATGTCTAACAGTGGCCTATGACGACGTTGATAAAAAAGTAGTTCCTAACAAGACAAATTTAATTATAGCATTGGTGTCGTCATTGCATCTTAAATACGGTAACATAGTCGACACATAAATTAGTTCCGAAATTTTCCGACACAGACTTTTGGTACATCATATTTTCTAAATACCTCGCGTACGTCACCCGTGAAATGAAAAAGGGATGAGAAAAATCGGAATTGCAAAACACAACATTTGCATTTCGCAAAAATCAGATGTCAATTTGCGAACACCGCAAAAACCATAACCGGGACGTAGCCAGCTAATTATAATTGATAATTTGCTACATTTTTCGCATTTTTATTAGCGGTGAATGTGGGACGAGCGTGGACCGCGTGCCGGGACATAATTAGATGCCGCAATAGGGATGAGAAAAGGTTGAAATGAAAGATATGATTTCGGTTTTAGTACGCGTTTATTTTTGATTTAACGCGACGTTTCGAACACTTCACAGCGTTCATGGTCACGGGTAGACTAAGGTGTTATTCGTCTTTAAGATGGTAATTTCAAAAATGTTTTAAACTACCGCCTCTTATTTTTATCGTCAGTTACGTTCCCTTTCACACAATATGAGCTAACTGTGTCCGGAGTCTTCGCAGTGTTGCCATGGTTTGTGGATTTCATTGATGGTAAGACGGGTCCCAAGCAGCTGGTAAACTTCATCCAACCATCTTCTCCATTAAAATTACGATGGGTTGAATCAAAAATAAACGCGTACTAAATCCGTAAAAGTATCTTTAAGACGCTGACATGAGCCAAATTGAGCTCAATGAAGATTGTTTTGCTTTAAGCCTATGGCTCGTATTATTGCCAAATTCTATGTAGTTGTAATTGATCATATTTTTGACCAGGTGGCTGTTTCCAAAACACGATACTAAAAACTTATCTCGATAGAAAAAAACCTCAAAGTAGCCTCTGAAAATACATAAATTACCATTTTTCTCAGCAGTCCGTATAACAATGATAATAAAATTTTGCTATATTGTATATTACATGTTGCTTAAGCAAATGGCTGATTTAGATTTTTAATAAAATGGCAATTTTAAATTTCACAACGAATTTTGTTGTTTGGCACTTAGGCCCTTCTATTCCATGCGCTTTTTCTCTGTCACTCCTACGAGAATCGACAGTGATAGCTGTGGCGCGTTCCAAAGAAATTCAAAGACGAATAAATTTGTGGGCGTGTTCATTGCTCAAGGTCATCGGCTGCAGTCAGCGTCTTAGTGTTCGCGTAAACTCAAAAAAACAGTATGAGAAAAGGTCTTATGATTGGATACATACGAGTACTAGCAGGAAATTTGTAATGTTTTGTAGGTAGGTTAAAATATGTATAGTGCCGGCGCGTTTATAGAAAAGTGCCATCATTTATCTTATTATGTGTGTCGTAAGTAGCTCTGAGAAAAATTTTTATGTATCAGAAATTAAGTGTTAACACCCACCTCTCATTAACTGACAATTACAGCTAAGTCTTAGTATGCTACGTATTCTTATCATGCCGTTTTTTTATTGACCTCGAAGATTAGATATAAATTAAAGTTATACAAGCTATACCTTACCAATTTATAATTACTTACATTATAATAACTGAGCTCTGCCTGCGACTTCCGCGTGCACTGCAGGATGAGTGGCATGTCTTACTTTCTTTATAAAATAACCAATTAAAACATATTTTTTTAAAGAAAAATAGTCTCAGTAACACTTTATATAATATTTTAAACAATTAAATTGCAATTATAATATCAGTATTTAAACTTGAAAAATTATGTCTGAGGCGGGACTCGAACCCGCATCTCCTCGCATGCCGGGCGCGGCGCTTTGACCATTTAGCAACCGAGACACTACTTCATAGGCGTAAATTTTTCAAGCATATTCTTATCGCTAAATGGTTAAAACGCCGCGCCCGGCATGCGAGGAGATGCGGGTTCGAGTCCCGCCTGAGACATAATTTTTCAAGTTTAAATACTGAAGTCTCAGTAACACTATGTTACTGGGATAGCTGCTGCACTATATCACTGACTGCAGATAGCTATATCTGCGACTAAATATTCCAGAAGGGAATTAACAAAAGACATAATATGCTGTAGCGGAGTCTTTTTTCGAACTTTCAAAGACGTACAATGGTACATGATTTTTGCACAACTTAAACTGTTAACGCAGCGCAGTAAAAAGAACATCTTATAAAGGAATATTTTTTCCCGTTTCTACAACATTTTTCATAGACGCTTCCCTCATAATGGTTGCACCGTTGGATATAACATTAAAATATTTTTTCAATTCAAATCAGCAATACAACCAAACAAATAAACAAACTTTCTAGTTTTATAATGTTAAGAATAGATTAAAATAATAAAGTAATCTTTTGCAGTTCGCAAATGAAAATTGTAATAAATAAAACACACAATCAAATCACTCTACCCGGATTGGATGAGTCACTTCGAATTGGCATTTTGCCATTTTCTCGGTGTACAAAATAATTACATAAAATTGGGTAGAAAAAACAATGTAAACGTTAAAACAGAAAAGTATTACTACGAAGTTTATTATAACTGTAGAAAATATCCGAATAGGTATATTAAATTAAAATGCACAAGTTTTTAAATAAATATCCGAAATTTCACACCACTATCTCAGCCCGTATCTCCCGCCCGCACCCTCTTTGCATATTTCGTTTGCACAAACATGCTCACTGTTTGACTGTCGGAATCAAGGACTCAACTCGAAGTAAACAGGCGGTCAGTGTCGGGCCTCATTACCACGTACTGCATGTGCTAACGTTACTTTCTCTTTCTACTGAACTACGCAAAGAGCTTTAATCTAAAAACAAATACTGTAAAACTTTTCATACAAAAAACTACAAATAACTTAATATGACGACTGCAAGTGTTATTTTATTTCAATTCATCAAATTTTAATAACCGTTTGTGGGACATAGGCTTCTCATTTTGATGGGTTAGACATTTCCTTTTAAAAGAATAGACATCTTTTTTCGAAGAGGCCTGTCTCCATCAGTGGGCTCTTGGCTGATGGTGATGAGTTGCAGTTAGAGTAAGTAGGTGTGGTATCTAGATATAAACATTTCAGTGCTCTTTCGTGACATGTGGGCACATATGAGGAATAGCACCACCGATTCTCTTCATAAGGATGTCGTAATAGGCAACTGAAGAAGTATTGACAGAAAAAGAGGGCTGCAGCGTCAGCATCATCATTTAATTTTCATCATTGGTCAAACTGCAGTTGCCAACCCGAGTATATCAATTTTATTATGGCCAAAACCCCATTTTAGAGAGGTTTGTGTCCAGCAGCAAACTCCTATGAGCTAGATATATGAAATTAATTAAGAACAACAATCATAGCAAAAACCTTAAAATATAAATTAAAAAACCTTTTAAAGAGTCCATGAATAACTAAACTGATATGGACTATTGGTGATACTGATTTCAATTTAAATAATAAGGTTCAGGAAGATAATGTACGTCCAACAAAGTAAAATAAAAAGTCATTTAATCCAAATGAAAATTTATAAAAGATGCTACCAACGCAGCGGTAACTAGTTTTCCGAGAAAGGTAAAATAAGATTCAGAAATTTCCACCTCATCTTGAAAAAATACTCCAATACTCTGAGACAAAGGAACGGTGCAGACGCTTAGGAACTGTTTTAATGGGATGTTATTTAGGCAAAGTCTTTTGTGGCTGGTAATACCTACCAACTAGACAAGTAACTATGTAAAGTAGTCGGGGTAGATAAAAGTAAATAATTTTGAACTAATTTGAGTAAATGTATGAGAATAAATATGTAACATAATTTAAAAGTAACAGCGTACATATAATAATTCCACTACAGGGAAAAGGCCTCCATCATTGAATTCAAGTTACCATCGCAATGATGAGTGTAACATAATATACTGTGTAAATGAAATGAGCTTGAGTTCTGGAGTTTTCTTGAGTTGAATGAATGGTGATGGTTGGAATTTACCAGCTGCTTGAAATCCCGTTATACAATCAATGAAGTCCATAAACCATGGCAACACTGGGAAAACTCCAGACACGGGTAGTTCCTAATACGTGAAATAGAACTTAACTGAAGGATAAAATTAGAAGCGGTAGTTTAAAGCATTTTTTCAAACTACCTACTTTAAAAGACAAATAATACCATAGTCTGCCCGCGACCATGTTCGAAACATTAATTAACAGGATAAATCAAAATAAATGCGAATTTTAAATCCATAAATATATATCTTGTTTCAATATTATAAAGTTCAAAAATTTAAAAAGAATATTAATTTTAAATTTTAGCAATGTAAGCAATGTGGTATCTACATTGCTTCTTTGGACAATCAAAATATTCCAACATTGTGTTGCCTTCATTCATTAACAAAAATGAGAATTACCTAAGCATAGTACAGTACACCATACTACAATTTTGTTGCAAAACCACACCTATCTCAATTGTATAAGGTGCCCCAGTGTTTAGCTCGATGAACTGGCGTCTGTATAATCGTCGTTCTCAACTGGAATAATGTTTTGCAAACTATTTATCTTCTCAGTAAGAGCAAAATTAAATTCAAAGTCACGCTTTTGGGTGTAAAACCGCTATAACACTGAAACCTAAGTCATGACACGGTTTTTTATGGTTTACGTACAGAACCTAGCCAGTATATTAGTCAGTGTAAAATAAAATTATCTTATTTTTATCGTATAATCTTTAAGAATTATCTGGTGTCGGAGATTTCCAATAAGCTTATTTGCCAGCCTCTGACGGTACTTGTTTTCTCGACTACCATTTTGCCACAGAAGCCGAGAACAATGGCTTAACATGCCTTCCAAAGCAGGAATTTAACCCCTTCTACTACCAGACCCAAGGCAATGAAGAAAAGATCGTTTTGTTCTTTATACGATCGGGAATCGCTTCGTGGTAGGCAGAAAACCAAACAACTATTATACCAAAAAAGACATTTGCCTATGAATTCTTCTTCTTTCCAGTAAAATACGGTTCTCTAAATAAAATTGTCGACTGCCGAAGGTGTGACTCCAATTCCTTCCGCTAACATTAAACTACCAGAGTATTCGTGGTGTCGAATTTTCATATTCAAATTTGTATAATATTTTATCACATAATTAACAAATGGCAGTTATAAAATTGGCATATCAAGATGTTTAATAGCTACTTAATGACCTGTAAGAGGTATTTGTGAATTAGGTTCTTAATTATAGTAGGAGTACCTAAGCAAAAAAAAGTTCGTACACCTCTTTTTCTTAAAACATAAAATTTCATATTTTATTAAGTTATTGCATAGCTTCTATCGCGGGCCTTGAGCGTGAAGACCGAATCCAGAAATTCCGTAACGAAAATAACCTAACACCCCCCCACTCCTACCATCACAGCGGTGATACTTTTTAGTTTTATAATTGCATAAATTGATAAAAACTGCTATGCAATAGCTTTACCGCGGCAGTCTCCGAGTGCCACACGTCTTTTTTTACCACGCTTTTATTAGCTTGGGTTGTATCTATGTATGTATGTATGTATGTATGTATGTAATGGAATCTTTGAGCTTAATTTTCACCGATTTCCAGAAGTTTGATTAATTTGAAACTTTGCACACGTATCAAGGGCCGATGACAATGCAATAATTTAATAACAGTTTTCCCAATCTTCCTCTGTAAGAGGGAGTAAAAGAGATAGAGCTAGCGCGCGATCTGTATCAATTATGTTTCCTGCATAGGTTTGGACTTACAGTTGGTAAAAAAGGAATCAAATCTTATAAACTAAACTAAAAATTAAAAAATAAATTATAGTTTAAAAAACTAAAAAAACACGCTTTTAAAACAGATTGAACTAATAAATTAAAAATAAAACTGTAGTAATCAATTGAAAAATTAATATAATTGTACAAAAAGCGTGGGGGGCTTGATTTAGATTGTTGTAAATATTTTATCAATAATTTACTATATCTGTGGATATCATAACAAGCACCCCACGCTTTTTGTACAATAATATGGATTTTTCAATTGATTACTACAGTTTTATTTTTAATTTTTTAGTTCAATCTGTTTTAAAAGCGTGTTTTTTTAGTTTTTTAATTTTGTTATAATTTATGTCTATCAAACTTGTACTAAGTAAGATTAGAAGAGCGGAACCTCCTACTGCAGAAGTTATTATAAACTTCTACGACTGTGCTTCTACTAAGATGACTCCAACTACTATTTGTAAAAATAATGATAGAATGAAATAAAATGAATAGGAATTTGTTTTTTTTTTAATTTGAAAACAAATTAAATTTTAATTCCATGTCAAGTCTCAAATTTTTATTCAAGGCTTTTTTATAGTATTTTTCATCATTGTTATCATCAGTCCAGTGCTGGGCACTTACTCATTGTGAAAATCTATTCGCTTTTAAACTTTAAAACAAACGAATGCATCTTCGATTCAATCGTGAAATTTGCCGTCATGCGCTACTTATCTTGTTAAGTTGTTGGCTGTTATCTCATACATTTTAAATACATTTTAATAGGCAATAAAACTGTAGCATAACGGTCACCCCCTTTCATCTTACATTCTGTTATTTTGTTGCTTGTCAGCGAGACGGCGGTGAGAAATGAGGTAATATTAAAGTGGCAGAAAAAACGTAATTTCGAGAAAATGGCCAAAGAAAATACTATTTTATTTCGTTGTTACAAGACAACAAAGAAGCTTTTAGAAAGATTTTCATTGAACGAGTGAGGGATAAGGAAATGTAAGTGGATTTAGTTGCTTGATTCTTTTAGCGCAACAAATTCTTATCTTGCCTCCACTACTGTTTTATATTGAATGTATTTATACTTCTGTCTGCAATAACGAGAGATGTATGTTGAGTTCAAAGTGGAATCGTTCGTAAAGGAATTTGGACGGTCCCTATGGAATTAGAGGTTCGGCTATTGGGCAATCTAGCCTTTCATTGCTTTCGAAAGTCCTTTGATGGATGCTAAGGATCGTGTCAGTCTTTGTTAGAACTTCCGGGCCATTAAATGACTGATCTTGCGAAATACCATCCAAAGAAGTAAGGTAGCGTCAAAGGTTAAGCTTATAGGTACATTGATAACATTATTTTTTTAACGGACCATCTTTCAAGTATTTTAAGTAACAGGAAAATATTTTGGGGTACACGGTGCGATCCTCTGGTCGGGCAACAATGTTTTGAGTTTTTAATTATACAGGTGAAATTTTAACCACTTTCCAAATTTTAATATAGCAATCTACGAGACAAAAAACAAATGACGTATTTTTTCTTTTGATATAGCCCAGTACAAAAAAAATCTAAAATTTTTGATACGGCATCCTAGTAACACTTTTTTTACGCGATGTGCATCTCATTCATTCATTACAAAACTATTCATAAGTTTTTTATTGCCCTTTATACCTCAACAGGTCTAGAAGCGTAAAAATTGAAAACTATATCGCCAAAAATATTTTCGGGTGACAACTTGATTTACATTTTTTACATCATAAATAGGCCCTAAATACGATACTGAACGCCTATTAAAATTTTGGAAGGTGGTTAAAATTTCATCCCGTATCTCGCATTTGGGAGCACCAGTTAGAATTCGGCAAGTGTGGTGATTACTCCTGTACCCATCATTGCTGTGATACTCGTAACTTAAATACAATGATGGAGGCCTGTAGAGGTGGCCCATACATGATTACTCTAATTATTTACAAGGAACCGAAAAAGAGTCATTTTTTTTACCCGTTTTAACAAAATTTGAAGCCGCCTTTGGCTAGTGGAAATTGCTGTTATAAACTGCAAACAGAATTCCTCGAATGACCATTTCGACTACTTTAGGTGAAAGTACAACTTCCCGCTTAACAAGCGACTGCTCTAACTAATGTTCAGGGCTTAGAGTATTATCTATATTCATACTCTAAGGTGTAATGTTTTTTTATACAATTTTAAACAAAAAGCAACTCTGACATTCCAATTTAAGCAAAATTATCTCATCATCATAACTCGGGTGTATCCAAAAGGAGGATTTCGCCATAATCGTCACGTTTGGAAGGAGCTTTGGCGTTCACAGTTTGGCCAATGGTAGATTAAAGACAAGGCTGTTCCTCTTCTTTTGGCATTTTTCCTTTAGTATTTTACGACACCCATAAAAAGAAAAGGAGTGTTACTATTTTATTAATATGCCGGTACCACACTACACGAGCAAAGGCATAGATTTTATAAATGTTATCATTTGTAACTTAACGAATTATTAGTTCTTTGTATATTTTTTTTATATTTCACCCACCACTAGTAATTTAAAAAAAAAAGTATATAAATGTTTTTTTCAATAACTTCTGTACCAAAAAACACACATGTTACAATAGCAGACAGACAAACAGATCTACTTCCAAAAATAACAGAAACCAACTACTAACACAAACTTTTATAAACTTCTAAGTACTTCCATTACGATTGCTTTAGGCATACCAAAGTAACCTCTCAATTTAGTAATACATTTCAAAACTTGCGTACTCTTTTGATACGTCTTACTGATTTATAGTTCTTGCGTACTTTTTCAAAGGGAATCCAGTAGTTGGGGTAGATAACATAGCGAAGGGCAAACGAATAAAGTTTGAACATTACGCCTTATCTAAGAATATGCTTCGAGTTTTCATTTTGAACCATGTTTCACAAGCTGTAACTAAGTGGAATCATTATTGTAGATAACGGTGTTTGAATGGCTGCCATTTGTTTTGAGTTTGAAAATGGCGTCGCTTATTTCAGTCTTACTAAACTGACTAATATGATAAATACGAAAGTCTGTGAGGATGTAATATGGTTGTTTGCTACTTTGACAAACTAATAAAAAATCTTTTCAGTAATGTAGTTTAGACATCAGAATAACGTAAAGACTAGTAACTGTAGTTCACGCGGGAACACAGGATAAAAGTTGTATTTTTATGAAGTAACGTGACACAACCAATAGATGGCGTTGTCTTCTGGTAAACATTTCAAGATTTTTTAAAGCACATTTTCGTTACTTTGCTGAATACTGAATTCAATTGCAACAGCAAATCAATGTGAATCTTTCAATGGATGTTTGTTGCTGAATCATGACAAAACAGTTGAAAGAATCTGAATAAAGTTGGGCACGGAGACAGGTTATAAGCAGGAATAGCATAATGTACTACTTCTTATCTTGAAAAAACAGGAACGGGAAACAGCTAATATTTCATAACATAGGTAGTTAAATAAATTTGTCATTTATTTCAGGAATCAATAGTCCTATATTGCAATCCACTGATAAAAACACTCAGTTGATTTACACAATAGGTTTTCATTTACAAGCCCTCCAACAACTCTTCTAGTGCGAGGCGAAGGCAAGTCAAAGAATCGTTTTAAATATGCAACTAAGCAACGGAATCACAATCAAAACGTGATTACATCAAAACAGAACGCATAAACTGTTATAAACAATGCAACAAACTGAATTTCCGCAATCTAATAACCATAATGACTGCGGCCGCCATTATGCCTTGAATTTATTCGCCACAATCAGCATTACTATCTGAAATCGAGTGTCACAGTGCAAGAGAAAGTTACGAGTGGTGTTAGAGCCCACGCTCATGTGTTAGTTAGTAGTGGAAACTCAATGCATCAAATTGAAAATAGAGAATAAAAGTTCTGCACTTAAGACGCTGACATGAGCCAAATTGAGCTCAATGAAGATTGTTTTGCTTTAAGCCTATGGCTCGTATTGTTGCTAAATTCTATGTAGTTGTAATTGATCATATTTTCGCCCAGGTGGCTGTTTCCAAAACACGATTCTAAAAACTTTTCTCGATAGAAAAAAATCTCAAAGTAGCCTCTGAAAATACATAAATTACCATTTTTCTCAGCAGTCCGTATAACAATGATAATAAAATTTTGCTATATTGTATATTACATGTTGCTTAAGCAAATGGCTGATTTAGATTTTTAATAAAATGGCAATTTTAAATTGCACAATGAATTTTGTTGTTTGGCACTTAGGCCCTTCTATTCCATGCGCTTTTTCTCTGTCACTCCTACGAGAATTGACAGTGATAGCTGTGGCGCGTTCCAAAGAAATTCAAAGACGAATAAATTTGTGGACGTGTTCATTGCTCAAGGTCATCGGCTGCAGTCAGCGTCTTAATTAACTAATATTTAGCTTTGAAATTATTTTTTATAGGTTATTATTATAAACAATATATTTTCTTCAAATGTCAGTACAATAAATGATACAGGTAATTTTATTGTTTTCTTTATTTATTTTGGAAAAAGCCAATCTTAATATGCATCTAAAATATCCAACCAAATATCAAAGTTTCTACTGCTGGTTAACATGAGTATGTGAAATTTATATGTTTATTGACGTTAATTATCATAAAAATAAAACTGTCTGTCTAGTATTTACAATTTATTGAATCATTCTAAAGAAAAGCATAATTTAACTAAACAACCTACAAGTGTGCGACGACTCTTATTCTGGTCCCTAGAGTAAAGACGCCTATTATCGCCAACTGTTCGCATCGGTTCTCGTTGACTACGGGATGTGTGGAGTTATGATTTATATGACAACATTCGGTGCCATGTGTTACCCTAATAATGTATTGTGACGTCTTGAAATATTAACACCAACTAATATGACGCGCTAAGTTTTCTGAGAGTTATGGTAGAAATGTAAGAAACGATTTGCACAATGCGAAGACAATTCAATGTTAAATAAATAAATAAACGTGGACAACATCACATACATTGTTCTGATCCCAATTTGAATAACTATTTAAAGCATTCGTATTTTGGAAACCAGAAACAACGAAGGTACCACAAACACCCAGACCTGAGAATATGTAGAAAAACACTTTTTTGTACATTGACCCGTCCGGGAATCGAACCCAGGACCGATGTTAAATCACAGATAAGATAATTTCAATTAAGTGTGAAAGAAATGAAATTTGTATTGTAAATTGTTCAAATCGATTCCTAAATTTAATCATTCCTACAAATAAAAATAAGGCAAGACACACATTACTCATAGGAGCTTGCACAAAAAAAAGTTATTTGTTTAAGGGGGTGGTTCAGAATCAAGAAAGAAAATTAAGAAAATATAAGGACAATGTATGAAAAGTGTTAAATTAATAATTTATTTGTTTTTTTTTGGTTTCATTGAACTTTCAATGAAATTAGGCTTGTAATTTTGGTGAAAACAACTAAAACTACGTAAATAAAATGGTAGTTCGGCATTCCAGTTAAGCTATCGAGGTATTAAGGTCACAGTGCCAATTTTCCTAGTATTTTTTTTATCGCTTTAAGCTTGTGTAGTAGCCTGAGTCAAAAAAATTCAAGTTTAAATACTGATAATAATATTATAATTGCAATTAAGTTGCTAAAATACCAGATAAAGTATTTCAAAACTTGGTTTCTAGTGATACTCGTAGGTTGTTACAGGGTTTTTACAAGTTCCCCGTTTTTTAGGATTCCGTACCCAAAGGGTAAAAACGGGACCCTATTACTAAGACTTCGCTGTCTGTCCGTCTGTCCGTCGCTCTGACACCAGGCTGTATCTCAAGAGCCGCGATAGCTAGACAGTTGAAATTTTCAACAACAGAAATACATAATTTTTTTTCACAAATTATGTATTTCTGTTGCCACAATAACAACAAATACTAAAAACAAAATAAAATAAATATTTAAGGGGTGCTCCCATACAACAAACCTGTTTTTTTGGCCTTTTTGGTACGGAACCCTTCGTGCGCGAGTCCGACTCGCACTTGGCCGGTTATTATCAGTTTCCAATATCCCACCGTTTTAAGCGCCACGATCACAGAAAAAGATGTTCCAAATGTCAATTATAAAAATCTTATGTAGCCTTATTAGCATCCTTAAGGCGTTCTAAGTGTAATTAAATATGAGAAACATCAAAAGGAACGAGCAAAGAATATTTTTTAATTAAAACATAGCTATGAAGATAAAGTCGGTTACTTTTTGTAGGCGGCGAACTGGCGGACATGCAAATATTCACTTAGCCAAGTCATAGACCAAAATGATCAGAAAAACTATGTTAACTATTGATGTAATATAGGATGTAACGCCCCGTTGGTCTAGTGATTTATATACCGGACCAAGATCTGGGGGTCCCGGGTTTGATCCCCGGGTCGGGCAACAAAAAAGTTTCGAATTTTCGAACATTGCTCGGGTTTGTGATCACCAACCCGCATTTGGCAAGCGTGGTGATTATGCCAGTACCCGTCATTGCTGAGGTAACTTGAATTCAATGATGGAGGCCTTTTCCCTGCAGTGGGATGATTATAGGCTGTTATTTACTTATGGTGTTAGGTAAATGATACAACAAGGCGAAACCAGCCATGTAAAGATATACATATAAATATTAAGGTGAAGTCAGAAATTTAATATCTTTTTCATACAAACAAAAATTTTGAGATTCCATTTTGGTATGAAAATATTTTTTGTTTTTTCTCCGTCGTAGTATAGTACCAGTGTCGAGTGCAATAAAAGACTACGATGGAGGGTAGATCGATATATCTACTCGTAACAACCACCCACCCGCAGTGACATGTTCCTCCGCGATCATGGCGCTTGCAACAGTGCCGAAATATCGGAAACTCATAAAAAACAAGGTACATGGTAGAAATCTCAAATAACTTACTCTTATGATAGTGACCATGAAAGTTTAAAACAGAATAATATAATTTCTTTAAATTCATTGCACTTAAATAACAGTACGTTTTTTATTTTAAAGTCAACATTTTATCTTTAACTAGCCATAGCTAGTTAAAGATAAAAGGCTACAACATTACGCTGTGACCCATAGGTCACAGCGTAATATTGTAGCTTTAAGCCTTCCCCGATAAATGGACTATCCAACACAAAAATAATTTTTCAATCGAAACAGTACTTCCTGAGATTAGCGCGTTCAAACAAACAAACAAACAAAATCTTGATCTTTATAATATTAGTATAGTAGATTTAAAAAACATGATTCAAATTCCGAATGTATGTATTTCGAAATAAAACACATGGCGGTTTTGCGTTATCTGTGACACATTCAGGTATCAACTGACGGGAAATGAATTGACCTAAATATTTGCAAGCAACTTGAGCAGTACGTACTACAAATAGGTAATATTATATTATGTGATCGTTTTACTGCATTACCACGGATATTCCGCTGCCAGATATGAAACTGCGATTTTGAGCAATGAAAATGAAAACTTTTCGTATTGAAAGAGGTTGAATATAAAATTGTCTTTGGCTTTGCATTCACATACTTAGTTTGTGAAAATGCTTCTGTTATCTAAGATTTGGTGCAACTTAAAAAATATAAATCACGATCCTCCTTATCTTATTGTGAAATAAGGAAAGAATAAAGAAGACAGCAGTGTTTTCTCTTCATCTGGCCTATCTGCGGTCGCCAAGTCTGCCAAGCGAAGTGATTATGGACTTTATGACCTTCGTCACACTGATAGGTGACGATGATGGTGATGAAACTTTACAACAGTTAATTGGCAGTTCTTGTTAGTAATATTTAAAGAGAATAATTTTAAAATACATTCATAAGACAGTTTTTGGAAATAACCTCTTGAAACAAATTTGTTTGGAACTCGTTGGCAACAATTTGTTTATGTGTTGAAACATCTAACAGTTTAACAAAAAGAGTGTTAGCTTAAAGGAGAAACTATTGACACAATTAAACATGTAATGAATCGAGTAAGTCCTGGAGATAGTAATATCTCTATAAAATTTGATCTAAAACTTCCAATCCGCAGCTTAAAAGAATATTGGCAACAAAATAAGTAGTCCTTATTTAACTAAACAACACAAAAGCTCAATAAAACTGAAGCACGTTCAAAAACCAACCCAATCTTTGCTGTTAGATAAAAACGTGATCTTGGAAAGTAAACATAAGACCAATTCGAAAATAAAATTCTGCTCTATCATGGTATGAAAGAAATCTAGCCTCCCCCTGACAAGCGAAGGCAGATGTAGGACAAGATAGCGGCGCGCGAGTCTATTAACAGAGCATTTTCACGCGCCTTCAGTTGCGCCTGGGCTTTTCATATTGCCCTGCCATTTAAACCCTTTGACGTTTTTGGCGCTAGGTTAAAGGAGAAAAGAAATGATAACCTATAAATTTTCTACGTGCTTAGTGACACTTGTTGAAGCAACTGGATTAGGTGACCACGATATAAAACAAAAACATACGACCAAAAACAATTTTGTGAGAAGCTGGTACATATTAATCTTCTTTCAGATGTTCGAGATACGTAACTAAAAACATTGATGAAACTCCGGGTCAAGAAAAAGGTGTAAGAAAAATATATTTTCCAAAATGGCTTGGATCTGAAAGGGTTTATCAGGCCGTGCTTCTTGGTCTAGGCCTTTATTGAAGAGGGAAGTCGTAAATAAAAGTCACGTCAGAGGCCAAAAAATCATACTTAAGTAGAAGCTATATAAGCTTGATTATGCTATATAAACTTCATAACCACATTCTGTTGGTTTGGACAATTGAGTCTTGACAACTTTTTATGACAAGGAACATAAAATAAAGAAATAAGTTAAATTTTAAATAATTCAAAAGAGAACCCAAAAATGCGTCGCTATGCGCCATGACTTTTGTCATTTAGATTCTTTTTCCACAAAGGTTTTGTTAGAACTAAACGTTTCTTCCAATTTATTTTTAAGATAACTAGAGATTATTTACCAAATATTTGGTTTTCCAAAATACTTTCAAGGCATCATATTTATTACATGTTAATAGTAAATAAATCCACGGGAAAAACTACATAAACATTTTATTCCCTGATGCACAACGCGTTAAGACGCCTGCATCAAAACGTACGATGGCAACACTTCAGATTGACTATCTCTGCTTAATCTTTAGCAAGCATTATTGCTTTTCATGTCCTTACCAAAAGTGAATTCTATGTCAATGGCATAAGCATCTCTGGATTTAGGCTAAAAAAAACTCAGAGCCGCATTTGGAACATAAAAACAGGTGGCGTTTCCCAGTCGGGAGTATTTCTATCTCCCCCAATCTCTCCCTAGGGATCGGGGCAAGTCTTAATAGACTTACAGACGTGAACTGCCTCCCTGGGCTGACATGTCCCCTCCGATATACTCAAAAATGCGATTAGGGGAACATTCCATTACATATAAAGTCTGCTGTTATATTAAATTCCTGGGAGGTTGCCATTGAAAATCGATGCCGATAGAATTTGAGCTATTCCAAACGATTTATTAGAAGATAATATAAAACGGTCAGTCATTTTTTATAATGTACACACAGCAGATCAAGCTACCACAAATGTCAAAATTGTATAATTAAAAATGATCTTAGAAGCTAATTTGATTGGTGACTTATTAAATACTGGCTGTTACCCGTGACTTTGTTCGCGTAAAAATCTTATAATAAAAAATATATATCCTTTCCGTTTCCGGTAGGACAGTGTGGATCATGTAATTTTTGACCCCTAGACGATTACTGCACAAAAAATCATTACAGTCCCTTTACGTATGAAAAACAAACATAGTTACCCAATAGAAACCGTATATTTTCCGGGATTTCAAGTAGTTTTTATCCTATTGCTGGTCATATACCTCCCTGCCTTTTATTCAGATAATATGTTCAGTCATTTTGGCATGAATGAGTAACAAACATCCATCCAAACATCCATTCACATTTATAATATGAGTACTATTAATAACTGATAGTATGAAAATGAATATGAATAGATGGATAGTCATAACATTTTAATTAAAATCTTTTTTGTAATTTTTTGATACTTTCTTTCTCTAAGATCTCATAGTCACTGGTATGTCCTTTTTTGTTTAAGGAACCATTCCATACATAGATACATTTGTAGCTTAAGGCTTATAACAGTGAATAAAACAATATTTTAAAGTGCTTACATGTCTTTCTTTATGATACGAACCGTGGTTCTATTTGCTCATTTTCATATATAGAACATAATGCTATAACGCACCGAAGTCTTATATACTTACCATCTTTAAGTACACACGGCGGCACATCAGACTATACACGTTGACCTTGAGACCGCATTTATACCCTACGTAATAAAAGCTGTTATCGCAGTTCAACTGTTTAAGTTGATGTGCTTTCGAGTGTACATTTCATCTGCTTCGATACAAAGGCTTCTCAACACCCTAAAAAAAACCGAAACAACAAATTCTTGAGATAGTGACCACGAAATTTAAAATAATGAACTTTGATTATTTCTACCAGTGATAAAGATAATAGAAAATAAAGAAGTATAAATACTTTTTTCTATAAAAGAGAATATTAAAACTCCACAAACAAAAGTACTGGCAGTTTTCATTCATCTGCCTTTGAATTGCAGCTTTTAATCTGCAGCGGTTCAATGAAACAAAGAAACGTTGCGATTCATATTGTTTGTAAAGTAAGGGTGATTATTAGGTCGTAATATACAATCAGCCGTAACACTCGCACTCTTTAAGGTTGAATATCGAATAGCACAATGACTGAAATTAAAGATCAGTTCAATATTTGACATAACTTTAATACACAAATAAAATTTTTAGTTAAAAGCCAGTCTAAAAATATTGTTATGTGTTTTCTTATCCTTAATATATATCCTACAAAGATAATCTATCCAGAATCAGAATAAAATAATTCATTTATAATCAGTTGATCAATTTTATTTGTAACGTAGGTAAGTAAGTTCTCTTAATACTTAAATATCTTTTGTTAATATTCATGTTGACATAATAATATGGGGTGAGGAAAGGTATTGCAACAGCGACACTTCAATGTGTCGTTTTAGCCCCGGGGCAAATCCGTCATAACGGCTGTTACTTTATTATGATTTGTATGCTTCTTTATTCCAAAAACAAAGTTTACTTGGTAATTACCGTATCTTATTGTTGTTTTGTTGGTAAAACATGTATTATTTTTTGTTTATGTAGAAAAACTTTTTTTTTAAAGTTTAACGGCCTCGGATATTTGTCCATACAGCCAATTCTTTAGTATTATTGTCTTTATTTCGCATTAAAACGTTGATGTTAGACGTTTTAATGCTTTGATGGAGTTTTTGGAGACAGTCGAAAGATTGAAGGAATGTAGAGAAGTCCCCAAGAAAGAGGTGAACTGTTGGCGTTCCCGCGCAAAATTCACGGTCCACTTTTCTTGGTTACGACCCATACACCATGTTATTTCACCGAACTGTATATTGTTCACTCGCACGACACTTTGTTTCGCAAAATAACACCACTTTAACGACCCAAAAATCACTATAAACAATAAAAATTCGATAAAATAAATGGACTCCAAACGTATATCACGAACTCCCGCCAAAAACTCCAGAAAAACATTTAATACACACATAGATATACTTTTATTATTATGAGGTTGTAGTAGGAACTTATCATCATGAATAACAATAAGCCATGGGTTTTTGATCTGGTTCACTGTCATCAACATTTATGTTAAATTTACAAATGTCAAATGTCAAATAGTTCTAAATTAAAAATATTAAAGCCAATGTTCAATATCTATACTAATATTATAAAGCTGAAGAGTTTGTTTGTCTGTTTGTTTGTTTGATGGATGCGCTAATGTCAGTAAATACTGGTTTACATTGAAAAAATATTTTTGTGTTGGATAGTTGATTTATCGAGGAAGGTTTTAGGCTATATAACATCATGCTGCGACCAATAGGAGCGAAGCATCAGTGAAAAATGTTGCAAAAATAATCGCAATCATAATAACAGAAATTGACGCGGACGAAGTCACGGGCAACAGCTAGTTAATAATTTTAAGCGAAATTCAATATAAGTGATAAATTAACAAGTTGCAAATGTATTTTGCCATCGCCATTAGGTTTTTTTTCCTAAATTTAAATTTTCGCTCGTTAACTCCGGTAACACCACACTACCCGCACCGACAACAAGCGAGCAAGCACTACTTCAAGCAAGAAAACCACCCGCCCTCCCTCAAAAATGCATACAGTAGGTACCGATAATGCAATTATATCCGACCAAGGATAGAGGTACGTAAGAAAAAGAAATTGTTTACCTTTATCCATGGCTATGGATGGATCTTTTTTGCTTCACTTCATCATGGATGTACACACGGCGGCACATCAGACTATACATGTTGACCTTGAGACCGCCTTTATGCCCTACGTAATAAAAGCTGTTATCGCAGTTCAACTGTTTAACTTGATGTGCTGTCGAGTGTACCTAAGTTTTGCTATGTAATAAACAAGTACAAAGCGTTTTATTACAATTATTTCTTAGACCTGAACAAATATCACGCAATTAATAACAGGAAATCATCCATGTAATTGCCGCCTTGTAGTTTTATGGTCGACAGATGTGAGTCGCAGAGCCCTTGCTATGAAGGGGCAATCTGACCTGGGGCCATTGCGTCGCAGCCACGATTGCCGGCATTACCCCAAGTTACGCGTTATCTAATAAAAAGTTGACAAGTGTGCCCCAAAACTGTTGTGTGGTTCTGTAAACAAACATTTGATAGTTCAACATTAATGTTGTTCAATAAATATTAGTTAATAACGTAGTAAAATAATGTTTTGAATATTTATTTTAGTATAAGCAATTAATTGTTGGTGTAAATTAAAAATGCAATGAATTGATTAAATAAAAAAGGAAATCAATTACCTACGTTATTAACTCTGCAATTTTTCTGATAAGCAATGATTTGCTGAAGTATTTCATATCAGTAAATAGTATAAAAATGAGTGAATTGATTAAATATAAGTAAGATTGCAAATGAATTTTTTTAATAGCAAATATTTGCTGGTGATAATTTTTATTGAAACATACAATTTTTCGAATTAGAAATTCTAAGATCTCTCTTACGCGGGTCTTGAACCTTTAACGAGACTAGTTCCTAGCTAATGCAGACGAAATTTTAATTCAAGGTTTATTTTACTATAAACAAACACACTTGTTTTAAAAATAATAGTGGTTTCTGGAAGGCAAAATTTTATATACAGGATGAAATTTTAACCACCTTCCAAAGGAGAACCCCATTTTTGGGCCAGACGTTACAACAATGAAAATTATGCCAAAAAATCCCTTTTATTTTACTTGCCTATTTCTCCAAAAAATAGTTTAATTGGCAATGGACAAGTGGAGAAAATGGATAAAATACATATTGTTTTTCTAATACTTAAACAGTCTCTGTAAACCGTTTTACACACATTTAATTAAAACGTGACTATCTCCGTAAACGCTCTGTCACTTCATAGAGCGGGGCTTATAACGTTTTAATCGATTTGGAATAAATCGATTCATAGTAATACTTCTTTACAATTGCATTTTTTAAGAAATAAGCTAAATAACTCGTTTTAAAAGCCTGATATAAATATAAAAACCTTAGAGAATGTAATTAACATTTTTTCCCACGAGCTTTGCAGTTCAATAAGTAATCATTGATAAAACAATTGAACATGTTGAATAGTTCAATTCCTGATGTCACTGGCTGCACTACTATTAAGAATATCAGCTGACAATGACAGTTAATTGTCATTTGTCATTCACTCCAATTCACTCACATTTCGTTTCGTACCATAGAGTACATTTTAACATGTTTCGTACTCGTGCGCAAGATGTGGTTTGCATTTTTCTCACTGCCCTGCTGAAGTGCTTTGTTTACTACCTATATTGCCTATAGATAAAAAAGGAACCTAAATCTTATCCAGGTAAAGAACCAAAATGGTATTTTTTTATAAAATAATACTTGATATAGGTTATAAAATAAAATAAGTTCATTGATTGATTTATGTAACTTTCCCATTGTAGAAAGTTGTGAAAAGGGCTTATGAATCTTTTCAATATACTTTAATTTATGGCCAATTCCCAGCCTTGTAACGTCAGCCCTAAGATTGTATGGGAAACGGGTTTGTCCTTTTAATATATCAATCTACGAGACAAAAAACAAAAGGCTTTTTTTATTTTGGTATAGCCCAGTACAAAAATGTCAAGATAAAGCACTTAGAAAAAGTCCGCCAAACATCAAAAATTTATGATACGGCCGTCTAGCAACACTTTTTTTACGCGATGCGCATCTCATTCATTCATTACAATACTATTCATAAGTTTTTGATTTTCCCTTTATACCTTAACAGGCCTAGGACCGTAAAAATGGAAAACAATATTGCGAAAAATATTTTCGGGTGAAAACTTCATTTACATTTTTTACTTCATAAATGTGCTCTAAATACGATACTGAACGCCTATAAAAATTTTGGAAAGTGGTTAAAATGTCACCCTGTATAATACATATAAAGTCCAAAAAAATGCCACCACTAAAAATTTTGCTGTCTTACTTCTAAAACAGTTAAAGGTTTTCACATAATACAGCGGAACCCGAAAACCAGAACAGTCTTTGTACAGTTATTGCGTTAAATAAATTGTGCAATAAGACGGGGCTGGGGTAGGCTAATATTGCTATTTACTAAGAATGTAACTGCTGGGGTCTATATTAAACTCTTACATAAGAAGGGAGATGATATAAATGTGTCGCTTTGGATTTTAAAATTAGCGTATTCATTTAAAAATAGCTGAGCCCGCGACTTCGTTCGCATGGACTTCTGGATGATTGGCATGGATCACTCCCCTTTTTCAGTAATTAAAACATATAACGTCTTCCAAAAAGTAGCCTTAGTTATTTTTTATAAAATAAGCTAGCAGCGAGTATAAGTTGACGACCATTTGGATCAGCGGTAGTTAACGCTGCTTCTGAGCCATGGGTCGCGGGTTCGATCCCCGCACAGTACAAATATTTGTGTGCATGAACATGTCTGTTTGTACTGGTCTGGGTGTTTTCTATGTATTATAAGTATGTATTTAAAAAAAAGTATATAAGTAAGTTTATCGGTTGTCTAGTACCCCATACGACAGGGTACTTAATAGTACCTTAATTTGGGACTAGATGGCTCTGTGTGGCCAAGTGTGGTATGTATGTCTTAAATAAGCTCCGTCAAATTGGGTACTGCCATTACAGAAATTAGCTAAACCAACTGACGGACAAAACTTTAATTGGTTTTTTTATAATCAATGTCATTTTAAATGAAAATTTTTCAATTGAAATTACAAACAGACATTTTAATTACATTAATTTGTATAAATTATGTTCACAAATGGTACAAACATACTTATCATACTTTTTACTAATACTATAAATGTAAAAGTTTTCAATCACGCTGGAACAGCTGGACGGATCTCTATGAAATTTGGCAAGCAATTTTGTTGTACGCAAAAAAAAAAAACATATGGGCTACAATATTTATCCTAAAAATAGTACATTTTCAATGGCATACTTACATAGTTTCAAATTTTACGCTTACATACTCGTAGTTGCAAGCATGAACTGCGTATTAATAAAAATTTTACAAATGCATTGCCCGTTTTTCAAATACTTTCACATATTTGAATTAAGTAACGATATGTACTAAAATATAGAACTGTCAAAATGATATCAAATGCAAACTTGATTATGCTTCTAGTAAACCTGACCCTTCAGCACCTAAGCGTGCATTCCCATAAATTCACTCTACACCATGTTTAAACCCGTGCTCAACATTAGGTCAACACACAAACATTCATCATACATTCTAATTATCTTTGCGGCCATTCTAAATCAATTGGGAACAGAATCACAACGCGTAATAAAATGGATTAGCATACAGTGCAATAATCAGTGCTGCAATACTATCGATAGCTGGATTATCGGTAGTTGACCTCGAAAATCATCTATAATATCGATAGCTCAGTTTGGAACAATAGTATCGATATAATGCAATTATATCGATTAGTAAAGAAAGTAAAGTAGTAAAGTAACAGCCTATAATCATCCCACTGCAGGGAAAAGGCTTCAATCATTGAATTCAAGTTACCACAGCAATGATGGGTGTACTGGCATAATCACCACGCTTGCCTTGCGTGTTAGTGATCACAAACCCGAGCAACGTTCGAAAATTCGAAACTTTTTGTTGCTCGACCCGGGATTCGAACCTGGGACCCCGAGATCTTGGCCCGGTATTTAAACCAATAGATCAACGGGACGATTTATCGATACATCGATGCGAGTATATCGATATAATCAATTGTATCGATACTATCCCATTAAGAAAGCTCACAGCGGTGAATACAAAAAAAAACGAATTCAAGTTAAAGTAATTTATTACAGCTAGAAATTACATTTAAATTATTAATCTTAGAGCGAATGACAATGTTTGATGTGAGAATCAATCGATTATTAGACTATAGTATCGATTGTTGCTACAATACTCAAAACCAATACTATCTATACATACTACAGACAACGGCAGGTCAACCTACCCAAAAATGTAAAGGTCAACTTTAAGTCCAACAAGTAGATCAATATCAATTGTTAAAGACATTTTGTGGTAGGTTGACGTGCTGTTTCTGTACTTTCGATATTGAGCTGCAATACTTTCGATAGTGTTACATTATACTGGTACTATTGTACCAAACTGAGCTATTGATAGGATGAAGGATGATGCGATGGAAATATTTATACCTGAATGACGACAACTATCGACAAAGTCAGTTAAAATCAGTTTTATTTCTGCCCCAGGAGGCGCTTTTACACATCCTAATATTTAAACCTATATCTGCTTTGGGACAAGTCTGGGCTAGACTACAGATTGATAGACTATCGTTAGACTATCGATAATCGACTATCGATGGACAACACTGGCAATAATTTAACACATTAATGGCGCGTGCATTGCGTTTATGACAACTATAAACTGTATGCAATCTTTGTTTTTGATGCAGAAATAGACGGATACAATTTCATGATGATACATCTCGTGTAGGGGATGGCGAGATCACCAATATCACTGAACTAATTCTTATTAGATTGCGAGTATATTTAAATCGTGATTGATACAATTTAAGTTGTTCATATTAATATTATTATAATATTTATACATATCTAGTCGTCATAAGTTCTGTCACATGTGTAATATGAAATAATTTAGACATGTTTATCGTTTATGTAACCATTTATATATCAAAATGAACTTAATAAAACATAGATTCATATGGGAATAAAGTTTATTCAAAATGACCCCCGCGATTTTGAATACAGGCCTTCAATTTGCGCGGCCAGTCGTCTATCGCAGCACGAACGAGGTCCATCTCAATATAGGCGGCTGCCTTAATCAAGGATGCCTTGAGTGACTCCAAATTAGGATGAGGCTTTGAGCAGGCCTTTTTTGCCAAGTGTTGCCATATCTTGTAATCTAACGGACTCAAACCTGGACTGACGGAGGGCGAGTGTTGTAAATACGGGGAAAATAATAAGCAAAATAAAAAGAGAACTTGATGTGAAAATTTTGTAATTTTGAGTGACAATCAATCAATACATAATTTTTTATAAAGTCAATTTAAATCATAGACACAGTCAAATAAAGAGTTCGCAACAGCCAGTCTTCGTGCCGGATGAAGCCGATTTCACGCGCCGCCAGCCAGTCTTGTGTGCTTTTCGCTCTATGAGCTGGAGCAGAATACTGTCAAAAAAATATCAGCAGTACCTACTTTTATGTAGAAGTATATTATAGCTTGATCTGAATTTGAGCATTTAGAAAAATAGTTTAGTAGGTAGTGAAAGAAATATTGAGGTTATATTAGTCTTTTTAAAAGACACCATTGTCAATATCAGTCCACTGCTGGGTACAGTCTTATGCAAAGAAGAGTTTGCGTTAAAAGTCTTGAGAGGTGATTAGCGATCGTAGAAGACGCTGCTATCTGTAATTTGCAGTTACTGTGTGATTACTCTTAGCGCAAATGTAATAACAGCTGTGGTTACCGCTGCTGCTGTAGCAGCAACGATCGCACGATTGGTTTTCTCTTTTAACGCTCATGAGGACATGGACATCAAACAAAAAGCTGTCATAAAGCTATGACAACAGCGGTCGATGTGACACAAGCGCAGCGACGAATTGTATTGAAAAGACTACAAGGACTATGGAGCCTGTTATTTCTTTTACATAATTTATTTGTAGAATTTGAACCGAAATAAACTTAAACAGTTCGCGTGTTATTCAGTTAGCGCTCGTAAACGCTATTCGTAAACTAGGTAAATGACGTTTGTTGAAACAACTAGCAGCATAAATAGCTATATAATTTTCCACCTTAAACGTATGTATATAAGGGTGTAAGCTTATCCCATTTTTGAGGCGAAGTGTACGACGTTCGGTTTACGGTGTAGCCATATCGTTAGCATATTGTTTACGAGACTCAAACCGAAACAATGTAAGTATTGGAAAGTTTTATTAGAAAACCGTGCTGTTTGAGGTGTTTTGTCGTTGTTACTGGGTGAGGCGCTCAAAATATATTATATACCCGGTGACTTTTTAATGAGTGACCAAACGACAATGGCAAAGTGGGTAGGTACTACTTTGTAAAATTTATAAATTCTAAGATTTTTAAGATCTAATTATGGTTAAAAGTGTCGTTTTGCTAAATACAGACGCCCACATTAATGTTAGGAATGTTATTCAAAATGTTTTAATAACGAATCATATCTTAGCATCAAAAATTAATGCGATAACAAAACGATTCAAACAAAATCTAGTGTCTATTCAGTAGACGTCGTTTGGCGACGAGTAATAGTGTTTATTCGTCGACGTATCTACGTTGTTTGGATAAGATCATGATGATGATGATGATGAACTCTACATAGGAACATAAAAGTTTGTTAATTATTTTTTCGAATTATAGTAGAAACAAGAGGAAACAGCCTATGAATATAGCAATTAAATTTTAGAAAGCCAAAATTAACCGCGTAATTCCAACTAATACCGCCATCATTGAATTAATGTTACCACAACAGCAGCAATGATAAAACACGCTTGCCAAATGGGTGGTGATTGAAAACCCGAGAAATGTTCGGAAATTCAAAACTCTTGCTGACTGGGGAACCAGGATCTTTGCCTGATAGTTCAACCACTAACGGCCATTTCCAATAACCTATCTATCTTCAGGTTTGGCATATCGGAGATAGGAAACAGTTTCTATCTCTGTTTTTGCCGTCCAGAGAAACAAAGACAGAAGTTGTTTTCTATCTCTAACGGGGCGTTTTAACTTTGACCATTCGAGCGTGGGTTATTCTAGACACAATTAAAATCAATTGTTATCGCGACAGCTAGCTGCCACGCGGTGTTCGAAGCGCTAAAAAGTGACCACATAATTCCACATACTTAATTTCGTCCCCCCCCAACCAAAGCTATCCAAACACTTATAATCTCCGATCAGAACGTACAAGTAAATGGTAGGCGAATATAAATCCATTTCGCCACAGGTGCTGCCCTTACAGTTGCGAAATGCATCCAATATCTGCGTCTGGACGATCGCACACTTGTATCAATTTGCATTTGAGATCTAGCGATAACCTCAGAGCGTTTGAGTGGCTTCGTACCTTACGGTGGTACAGTCGGTATAGATTTATGGAGGCATTGTGTTGTATTTCCGTAAACTATTGAAATAGAAATTGCTACTGACAGTAAACAAATATGGAGGCTAACAGACGGTCCCAATAATCTATCTATCTTCAGTTTTGGCATACCGGAGATAGAAAACAACTTCTGTCTTTGTTTTTCTGGACGGCAAAATCAGAGACAGAAGATGTTTTCTATCTCCGATATGCCAAAACTGAAGATAGATAGATTATTGGGACCGGCCGTAAGTGTGGGTAAAATCAATTTGTGATTCGTTGAGTCGTCATATTATATTATTATAGCTTGTTTTGATGTAGGTAGGTATTATCTGTTTATGACCTGTGAATAGTTGAAAGCCTAGTGAATAGTCTACCGTGACCGTAATCTATAACTGTAGGTATTTGTTTGTAACGTCTGGATAAAAATCGACCTGAAATCTGATTGATTAAATCCTTCATATTCGTTTTATTTTAATACTTGCAAACCTACAACCACAGCCGATAGATGGCAGTGTATTGTTGTAAATTCAAACAGTGTTAATTTTTGGTACGCTTTAAGTTGTGCCTTATTTCATTATCATGCTTTAAATTTTATACAACAAATAAAAACTTATGTAAAGAAGTGTTACATTTTTGAATATTTGTTTTGGATGTATCAAGTACAATAATGGTTCCAATTTAATTGATAAGATACTACTAGCAAAGCCATCTAATTCTGAAATAGCTTATAGTACAAATAGTAGGTACAAAACTGTTACATACTGTGAACTAGGTCGCACTTAGAAAATCCAGATTTAAATAAGCACGTGAGTTCAAGACTGATGGTTGATAATAATATATGTATATTGTTCTGACCATAATTGTTCTGAATACATAAGTATTGACTTCTTGATATATCGCCAGAAAATCTAAAATCGACAGGCTTTATATCAAAATACGTAAGTTATGTAACTCCTTTTGAGTGAAAATCTGGTGTTTTTTTTAATATTGATTAAATCAACTATTTAAAAGCTATTTGAGAATTAAATTTTTGCAAAGCCATATCTGACAAATTAGCACAAAACTAAAAACATAATATTTACTTTCTATTTAAACTTACGCATTTTGACTGTCAGACAAGGTGCTATTGCGTCGTAACATACATACAACGCCATCTATTAGCTTTGGTATAAACTACATGTTATGTTCACTTCGGTTTCCTTATGATAGCAAATATAAGTAACCAACAAATAAAAACACACTAACCGCTAATGTTATCAATTTTATTAATATCCAAAGTTAAATAACGTCAAATCAGCACGTGGCAGATACATAAATATGCGGATTATTGCAACCCCCAGCCCCCGTCCCGCTGTGCATTTGGACATAAAGGGATTCCGAGGGCGGGACATGTCGGTGCAATGCGGTGTAGGGCCGCAAGGATGGCACAAATTGTTTTTTTTTATTAGGTTTGCAAAACTGATTTTACAATAGAGGCTTACTTATTAACTTACGTTATACAGCACATCGGTCATTGTAATACCTTCTAGATGCAAACACCGCATGCATTTACAAAAACACAACTAAAGTTAATGAAATCAAACCAAGCTAAGTGAAATCAAATCAAATTCACTCTAATAAAATTAAACTAAATAAAATAAAATTAAACTAAATCAAATTACATTAAATAAAACAGGTTGAAAAACATTTCCTTAATTTGACTAATGATCCTCACGATAAATGTAACTTATGTTCTTCGATATGTTCTTGAGGCGATAGAACCATGAAATATGTCTAGATCGGCACGAACGCTGTTACAACTCGACGTCATGCGATAGAGCACAGTGGTAAATGATGTGAATCAGTAAAATCATCTGCAAAATTAGTTTTATTTCTGCAAATAGGCCCCAGGAGGCGCTTTTACACGTCCCAATATTTAAACCTACCACTGCTTTGGGACAAATGTGGGCTAGTACCGAGAAGAAGCAGCGCAAGAAACTCGGTCCTATTGTCAGCCACTTTTTAAATAAATATGTTTACATAAGATATATTATGTCAGTGCGAGTTGGGACAATTTAAAGTCACACGGTTCTATCATTAATATATTCATTAATAGTATAATAGCCCTTTTTCATTAAAATTACTTTGATATATGATTTGAGTTTATGTACTGGGAGTTCAGCAATTGACAGTGGTAATTTATTGAAAATATGAATACAATTTCCTTGTTGTAACGAATTACCCACTTTTACGCAGCCTGAATGACCCAAGTTGGTCTTACACAGAGGGGTGGCAAAACGTTTTCTATTTATTATGCGGCTGCCTGAGCGCGGAATAGACAGTGACAGCTGTTCGAGGGTACACGAAGAGTCCAAGAGTCCACGCAGCAGTTTACAAGCAAAAATAATGTCTGCTACCTTGCACCGAACGTGAAGAGGCTCCAGTCTGTAGTGAGAGAGGCGTTTGTTATAAGAAATCAGGCTATGGCATTTATTATCCGAGTATGATATATAATACAGAAAACGCTTCTGTACTCTTTCAATCCAATCTATGTGTGTGTTCCATACGACACTACACTACTAAATTTGCATCAGGGTATGAAAAAAAAACTCATTTACACTTACAGTTAACATTTTTCAAATAAGATTTTTATAAATTTGTGCTTATCTAATTTTAACAAAACTAACAACAGTTGTTAGGGACATGGATTATAGATAATTATGGAATGGATAGATATTACTTTTAAAATATAAAACTCAAAATGCCTAAATGAAAGATAACATTACAGCATCGGATAAATTAATATTTATCTGTGTCAGCGCCAACCCTACTGCCACTCCCCGAAATTGCCATAAAACGGCAATAATTGTCCCCAGTTTTTGTCACGGCCCGAATCTCGGATTATTTGGCTAACAAATTACCCCATAGAAGGAAGCCGTCAATAAATCAATCGTTTTATTGTTGGGACTAGATGAATGCCTATTTTTACCCCAAATGTGGTAAATGCGATGATTGGTGTTGCATCTGGCGATGACGTATTGATATGACTATCAGTTTTTTTGAGGGAATTTATTTTTTCAGTTGCATTTTGGTTTCAGTAAACTTTTGTTTTTACTTTACTTTAATTTAAGAGACAAAGTATCGCTTTTAAATTGTGGAGACTCAAGATATAAAACGCTTAATTGCGTTGTGCCAGCGCAAAAATAGAATAATTATAGCCTCCCTTTTCATCCTATGGGTGCCTTAATATCCGACTAAAGGAGTACTAGAGTTAATTGATACGAGGTTTACACCATGTACCTTAGTTTTTATGAGTTTTTATGAGTCCCGTGATCAAGGCGCTTGCAACAGTGCCGAAATATCGGAAACTCATGAAAACTAAGGTGCATGGTGTAAACTTCCATAGTCACTAACTCTAGTGATAGTGACTATGGAAGTTTAAATCAGTCTAAAGGAGTACTGCTAGTAGAAGACGGGCAGCAGCGTCTATTTCCACTATTGGTGGGGGTGACTACAGCAAAATCCTATTTTGGAGACACCTATGCCCAGCAGTGAACTGATGATAATGATCAAGTGGCAATCTATGTAACTTCTGCTTTTACACGTGAAAAAAATTCACAAATGTCATTTGATATTTCATTGCAGGATAAATAGGACATAAACAAAAATTTATTTATTTAATTTTACTAACCGAGATAGAAAAAATCCCAAATTCAAATTTGTGTCAGCAAAATTTTTGAATTAAATGCAATCCGAACAAACCAAAAAAAAACTCAAAGAATACTTACCTACCTATATTATTATTTACAATCCATCTAATCAAAACTGTACAGTGCTTCGTTCTTAAATATCTAATATCAATAGCCGTGTCTTCGACGTGTAAAAATTTATATTCAATGAAAGTATTTTAAATGCTCGTAAACGTTTATGCTTCCACGACTCATTGAGTTTTAATGAATGTCGCAAACCAATCGATTTCTCGTAATAAAGAATTATCGCCTTCCATTCAAAGCTTTTTAGGACAGCTTTTTCAGTCTTTGAACGGGTGTCAAAATAAAACCATCGCAGTAACTAATTATAAAATTCACGAATTTTATCAAAATATGTTTAAAAGTTAAAGCGATAAGACAGAGTTACATTCATATTTGTAATACACTTTTATTACTCGCCCTATCGATAGATGTCATTGAAGGCAACTATTATTGGCCAAACTACAGTCGCCAATCGGCCATTCGTTGGGATTATGGCGAAGTCCCTTTGTCTCGAAAAGAAGGACTTTGCTATAATATTACTGACGACAATGTACCATTTAAATAAACAAAAAAAACGAGTATATAAACTTGAAAAATTTTGTCTCTCTTTTTGAGATACGGGTTCTGCGACACGCAAATTTTTCAAGCATATTCTTACGCTGTAAGCCAGCGTTGTTTTATCAAATGTTAGTAATTTGCACCCTTAACACCCGAAAGAAACATCTTTGCAGATGTTTGACAGTCAGTTAAGATGAAACAGCTATTTATATACCGCCCGGCATGCGAGGAGATGCGGGTTCGAGTCCCGCCTGAGACAAAATTTTTCAAGTGTATATACTGATATTATAAGTGCGATTAAGTTGCTAAAATATCAAATAAAGTAAACACTCAGTTATGGATACTAAGCAAATTAGTCATGGCGTCATCTAAGAAAACAGTAATGAAATGTAAACACAATATTCCATTTGAGTCGGCAAACAGTCTTTCTTGAGAATGGTAAACATAATTAATAAATTGTCTTTGCCTCATCCAGTGATGAGGCAATTGAACTAAGAGGCTAGTGAAAGAGTCAAAAGTACTGTCTTTATTATGAACGACGAGTAAATTATAAGCACTTTTCGTTGCTAACATTCATAACATAAACACAAATAAAACACACATTAAGTATGTCATTTTTGATCAATAACAAAGAATACAGGAACTCCAAACTTTTATATTGGTTTAAAATAATTAATTTAGAAATATTCTACCTTACATCATTGACACTTTACAATCTCGCTTGGAGATTTCAATAGAGAATATCTGACGCGACTTTTCCCCGGTACCGGAACAAACACATATTTTTCCGTTTTTTGTTAGTCCACGTACCTTCGTAGCTATTTTTGTTCCGATTGGAATTTTTAAACCCTTTCACACTGCACTTTTTACGAGCCGCGAATGAGTACGAGCATCGGCCACAAAGTAAAAAAGTGCAAAGAGTTCACCTGATTTATATTATACAGGATGAAATTTTAATCACTTTCCAAAATTTTTGTTGGCGTTCAGTATCGTATTTAGAGCCCATTTATGAAGTAAAAAATGTAAATCAAGTTTTTACACGAAAATCTTTTCGCAATATAGTTTTAAATTTTTATAGTTTTAAGCCTGTTTAGGATTATAGGGAAAATCATAAACATGATAAGTATCGTAATAAATGAATTTGATGTGCATTGCGTAAAAAAGTAACCAACATCATATATCATAATGCTCAGATCTTAGAGTACCTAAGTCACTATTAAAGTAATTGCTTTTTCGTAGGTTAGGTACCAAAAACACTCAGACCCTAGGAATCACAGAACATTGTTTTTTTAAATAGATTCTATCGAAAAATCAAACCTAGGCCTTTAAAGCAGGTGCCATTTTGAAAACCACTACGGCACGGATGTCACTAAAGTATAACTAGATATATTTTAAATCTAAATTCCTAAAAATAATGTCTAAAAAATTTTCAACATCAGCTGCCTCATCATTATTTTATTGATACATCAACAAAATATGATGAAAATATTTTTATATAAAAATATTACAATAATTATTATTTTATTTATATTGCAATTAGGTAATCAATTACATTAATTAAAAAACAAAATAATTTTTAACATACAATTACCTAAAAGTAATTATAATTATAATTACACAACGATAGTTTCTGTCTTCTGTCTTTAGGTACCTACTACTTCATTTTCATAAGTATGTAGTCGGTAATCTGAAGCAATGTCAGCAGCAAGCTTGCTGAATCTACCCTTCATTGTGGTGTGAGCATCTGCGTTGAATTTATTTCGATTTCCCGACGTCGACTTCCGTTACTTGATCTATAAATTTGAACGATAAAAAATTAACTACCTTTCTCTTACGAGGCGATATCCTGAAGTACGAAGCGAAAATAACTCTGTTTGAAAGTCTAAAATTGAAAGTAGTCGTGAGATAAAGGCTTAAATATTAGTTCAACAAATATTATTAAAACATAAAATATTTTTAGGTCTTAAATGCAACCTCTTCTTTGCAAATTTAGATTGGACGACTGCGTATAGTACATACAATAACAAAATCAAAAGTTACATATCAACATTTTATTTTCTTAAAACTGTAATAAGCCTGTGCCTCCTATACAGGCTGAAATTTTAACCACCTTCCAAATTTTAATATATCAATTTAAGTGACAAAAAACAAATGACGTATTTTTTCTTTTGGTACAGCCCAGTACAAAAATGTCAAGATAAATCACTTAGAAAATGTCTGCAAAAAATCTAAAATTTTTGACACGGCCGCCTAGCAACACTTTTTTCACGCGTTGCGCATCTCAATCATTCATTACAATACTATTCATAAGTTTTTGATTTTCCCTTTACACCTTAACAGGTCTAGGACCGTAAAAATTGAAAACTATATCGCGAAAAATATTTTCGGGTGACAACTTAAATTACATTTTTTACTTCATAAATAGGCTCTAAATACGATACTGAACGCCTATAAAATTTTTGGAAAGTGGTTAAAATTTCATCCTGTATAATGGTCGACTGGTAGAGAGTGCCAAATGGCATTAAGTCCGCCTTTTACGTTTCTTATATGTTGTGCCATCACATAAATTGTTCTGATTACTTCTGATGCCAAATTAAGTAGGTACCTATCTAATGCAATAATTGTTTGTAGTAATCTGAAATAGCAAAACTTCCACACACACCCAGACCCAACACAATAGTCCAGGAATCGAACCCGGGACATCGAAGCTGGCAAAGCTTAAAATCAGATGTGCCACTCAACCACAGAGGTTATCATAGTATATAACTATCTTCCCGGTTGGAAAAGTAACTTAAGTGCTTAATATACTTTACTCGGAAACCCATCTGCAATATGCTTACAATATTACTAAGAAATAGAAAGCTCATTATTGCTCTTTATTCTACGGAACGGCATTTAATTCTGTTTCTAAATACAGAAATACTTATCCTATAATCGTTATAAATAATGATAACTCCCTCCCATTTCGTCGCCAGCATCTCACTAGTCTATCAATCTCCCACAGATGCGTACATAAAAACTATTAATATTAATACAGACGACAAAACGATGTGTTTTAGTGATGCCGAAACGTCATAATATCCATTATATCGATGATATCGATAAGTATAAATTTAATACATGAAACTATATCATTATATGAGTAATTTCTATTGAGCTTTTGAATGACGTAAAAAAAAATTTTCTTTTATGAGTATGTTGTTTATAATTGCAATGGTAGAAATCTCGAGACAACTAGCTCATTTTGATAAAGCTCCATTAATAAAGATTTAAAAAAAACTAGCACGCATGATAGTGACCATACAAGTCTAAATCAGTTATATTTAGATGTTTAATAACATTGAGCATAAAAAAGGTTCGAATATTGTTTATAAGTAAGTTTGAATACAATTTTGAAATAAGTTTGTACAACTGAACACAGGTCCACTTTTGTAGATCTGTATGAAATCGATAGCCTCATTCATGCTCTATCCTTGAAGATGGTTACTTGCAAAAATTGGTTAAAACATGCTCAATTGATGAAGTGGCCAAGGCAGGAAAACTAGACTTTTAATACTACTAAGTTCATTTTCTTATTTACATTTTATGTAAATAAGAGAGGCTGGTGGTGCTGGTCGCCGACACTGATGTTTACAATATGTATGTATATTATTATACAATTATTATAACAGAATCGTAGTACATGAGATCATTTTGAACTTTCAACAAAGTCAACTTAATACTTCCTAGATATTATATACTAAAGCTGACTTTCAAGATCGAAGTTAAAATCGATACATTTTAATGTCGATATAAATCACGTCCTCACTGCGCAGGCGACGACACGTCGACACATATGGCGCCAATTAAAGTTATTTTTCAGGGTTTAAGATAACGGCTGAGAAATGAGCTGCGGAGAACATCGTACGAACGACTGCCATTTGAAACTGTCTTAATTATAAATCTTCTGGATTGTTCGCTTTGTGGTGATATGTCGTCTATTGATAAACTTTTGGTGATATTAATGCAGTATTTTGTAACGTTCTTCTTACTTTTCTTTCTATTTTATTTGGATGAATAATCTTACATCCAGTTAAACCAGTTTTCAGAATCAAATGTGCAGGTTCCTTCGTAATGCCACAGATAAGATAAGAGTAATGTTTACTTTACGAGAAAACGTACTTTTCGTCTGTCTAATTATTCAAATACGTAACTCCGTCTAAGATAATTTTACAGTAGGAAGGAAAATATGATAATTGCCTGGCTTTGACCACATTAGCAGGAACTGCTAAAGATTTGACTCTTATATCAGGTTCTTTATCATTTCTGAATAATACGGTAAACATATTAAGTTATAAAAAAACCTCTTTTCTGCGTATTGTAGAGCTAATCTCAAGTTCAGTTCTTAAGCAGGCTTATATATAACTGAAATGTTCCAAAGATTGTTTCAAAATGTAGACGCTATTGCTCAGAACAATTTACAAGGACTAACTCCAAAACCGTCTGCAAATAAACCATTTCGATATAAAGATGAGATACGATCATAAATGAACGGGCTATTACCTCGCAAAATTACACCACTGTCCGTCCATATGTCACAGGGTTTTATAATGGAAATATCTCGTAAAGTCTTCTCTAGACAGTGGGAGGGCAAATTTAGAATGGCCAATTATATTAGACTGGAAATGTCATAATGCAAGCCTGGACGTCGGGGCCGATTGTTAACGTTGTTGGTTTGCAGCATTTGGCATTTCCAGTATTTACACTAAAAATATCATGTAAAGTTTTAGGCATTTTGTTAAAAACGGAGTTCATATTAGTTTGTCCACTATCATCATCATCATCATCATCATCACAAGAATATTATATAGTTTAGCAGTAGACTAATACCTTTATAATGTTCTCCTTCTCCAAAAGGAGGATTTTTCTATAACATTAAGAACTTAATAAAATCTGTTTAAGTTAAACAAAGGGAAATGAAATAAACAAAATATGCCTGAGCCAGAATTAACTTATATCTTCAAATTATATTTGAAATATCTTGTTTTAATTGAAATAAGAGTTATCAAACTGTTCTCAAATATTATGTTTAAGTATAGTAAATAATGTAGAATTTTGAATTGTATTTGTCAATTCAATTCTTTCTTTTAAGTGGAATTTTTTAAGCTTTTCCAGAGTTTAATGATAATACTCGTAATTTACACGGGTGTTCTTTGATAATTAGAGAAATATTTGGCGTATAATTTATATTTGTAAGTTCCTGAGAACTATTTTCGAAAAGCAATAAAATTGCTTTTCGAAAATAATTCTCAGGAAGCAATACCTTCAGTGTTCGCTAACTAAACTTTAATAATTTCATATTTTCATTTCACGTTTTAAGAGTCGTGGGCATTTTCGAGTAGATAACATATCAGGTATATTTAACTTAAGCAACTTGATTAAGAATTTGAATATGAATTTAGACTTCACGCATCTAAGACGAAGGATTTCATTAAATAAATACATACATGCTGAGTATGTCGTTTATTAGCATGTACATGGCATAAAACCCTAGTTCGGACCCAAAACGATAGTGTACGCTTCTTTCGTGTTCCACATGTATAGCCGTATCATTTCCACAGCTCAACGTTATTTGTACCACATTGTAAGGTTCGTGTAAGCAGATTGCCATAAAATCTGAAACCATATCAGTCAAGCCTGGGTTACTGTGATCGATATGATCATAAAGATGCCGACAAGTTTATGGTGAGTAGTATATATATGGTGAGTAGTATATAGATTTCAAGGGATCGCAGGATTAAAATTACTATATACAATATACAAAAGATAGTGCAAAAGATGTTTTTTTATTTTGTAGCTGTGTGCTGTTCTTGAATAAATAAAATAAAAATAAAGATAGTGTTGAATCAGATATTTAAAAATAAATTAAGTAAGGTTAAAAAAACGACAACTAATCATTAAAAAAAAACATAGTCTTGATTGTGATATATTATGTTACATTTTTAATTTTTTATGGCATGGATTTAGTAAACTATCTGTGATATTATATGTAAAAATTTATTGTTTCTCAATTTTCGTTGAAAGAAAGAGTTTTGTATTAATTACAATTTTATACCCATCAGAATGTGTCACTTGCGTTACCTTTTTTAATTACATTAAACAATAATAATTAATTAATATAGGTAACACAAATTACTTCATAAATATATTTAAATTATACCGTGACAACTCAAATCCCGATCATCCAATTCCCACAAAGGTTTGAGTCGCTCAATTAAAGTTGTAATTAATTGCTCCGGCCGACGCGCGCGCATCATTCAATGTTATGTTTATGCGAATCCTCTTGTCAGGTACGGGGTTTCTCATTTTGTAGTATAATGCGACTGAGTCGTTACCATCACGTTTATCCACATTTTAAAACTTTTTTCATAAACCTATGTTTTTTTCTTCTTTATAAGGAGTCGTGATAAAGATATTATCACGTCGCTCCGTGGTGTTAATCAATAAAACATAGTATTTTAAACTTCTTTGCTGCAGTTTTACAATTAAAACTAAAAATTTACGGTATTTACTGCAACTGAATCAACTGAACTGGTCGCAGGCAGACCGATGTTTTAGAATCTGAAACATTGGAATTGGGAGTGTAAATTGAAAATATCAAACGTTTAATATAGTCTTTATCTAAAAATTAGTCAAAATCAGTAAAATTGGTTTTATTTCTGCAAATAGGCCCCTGGAGGCGCTTTTATACGTCCCATGTAGGTGGGATTCGAAATAATAATTATTTGCCACCCAAGCGACTGCTCTCTTTGATGTTATTTGAATATTATCATAGACTACACTCCACTCACGGTAGTCAACCTCAGGCAGTCGATTTTTTATTTTTTATTTACTCTATCAAATAATCTAAAATCTTAATAACCACGAGTTAAATAGGTCAAGCGAACATCTTCTAAAATTTTGCCAACTGATTTCAAATTCACATAGTCATGTATCTAATTTTTTAATTCTTTAGCGCGACCGTTTCGAAGTTCTCTCGTTATAGTCTTAGCGAGTAAGGAGCCATATTTATTTTGTTGTCTTTCCCAAGTTAAACGAGTGTATACAATTTTAATTATCCAACTAAAGGTTCTTTTAACCTTCAGTTTTGCAGCGTACTCCGATACAAATAGCTATTAATCAAGTGTATGATTTATTTTTCGCCATTCAAAGAAGATGCAGTGTGTGAAGGACATAAAGAATGACGTGTGGTTTTTTAAGTAACGTATTATTTATCTGACCTATAACATGCCTCGAAACTGGTTATGTAAACAGCATTATTACCAGTAAATGTCTTTATAATGATCGGTTTTGTTCTGCAAGATCATTCTTAATAATAAAACGTTCATTCGTGTTGTATAATTCAAGTGATCAAATATTTTATTGCATGGAAAATTTGGGTGAAGTTAAAGATAAATGAAATTCAAATAGATAAGCCTTATTGAATTTTTAAGACGTATCTAGCTTGCTGTTTTATTTAATCGTAATCTGACTGTAAAAATCACCTTATTTGCTATTAAACCTACTATTTACATGCAGTACATTATGTACGACTATTAATATAATTAATATCACAGGAAAATACATAATATACAGAATGAAATTTTAACCACTTTCCAAAATTTTTATATGTGTTCAGTATCGTATTTAGAGTCTATTTATGAAGTAAAAAATGTAAATCAAGTTGTCACCCGAAAATATTTTTCGCGATATAGCTTTCAATTTTTACGGTCCTAGACCTGTTAAGGTATAAAGGGATAATCAAAAACTTATGAATAGTATTGTAATGAATGAATGAGATGCATATCGCTTAAAAATAGTGTTACTAGGATGCCGTATAAAAAATTTTAGATTTTTGGCGGACATTTTCTAAGTGCCTTATCTTGACATTTTTGTACTGGGCTATACCAAAAGAAAAAATACGTCATTTGATTTTTGCCTCGTAGATTACTATATTAAAATCCAAACCCCATTATTAATAAATAAATGATAATGTTAATGCATAAAAAATATCTGACGAAGGATAACTACATTTATAAGACCCTTGTCAATATTTAGTTGGTACAAAAAGATTTTTTAAGTTTGGGTTGACTAGGTATATAATACTCCAACAAACATGGGCAGGTTGCTAGCAAATAATACTTACATATACACACACTAATTGCGATTACTGGCGAATAAATATTTTTCTTGCGAGATAAAACATTTGATAGATTACGCAGCGGCGTCCGTCTACTCGTATTAAGAACAAATAAAACAGCCAACCCACTTATTATTTTAGGAATCTATAGCGCAACGTACCTATAAGCATATCACAAGTTATTAAAAAATATTGGAAGTCCAACTTAAAATAATTGAGTGACAGCAAGAATAATATACCAGTAGATTTTTTCACAAATTTTACACGATGCTCTTGTAAAGTAATAATAATCATCCCGCTGCAGGGAAAAAGCCTCCATCATTGAATTCAAGTTACCACAGCAATGATGGGTACTGGCTTAATCACCACGCTTGCCAAATGATCACAAACTCGAGTAACGTTCGAAAATTCGAAATTTTTTTTTGTTGCCCGACCCGGGCATCGAACCTGGGACCCCGAGATCATGGCCCCGTATTTAAACCACTAGACCAACGGGGCGTGTACGATGTACAATGCTGTTGAATATCCATTAACTCACTTTGCAGGTGCAGAGTTCATAGAGTTGCCGAGACAAACGCTTCAGGCCTACTTCAGATTCTGAAGCAGGTATTGGTTTTTGCCGATCCTCCTTGTGGCGGGCGTCTTACTGACGAAGTAATCTTTACTGTCTATTCATATTATTGTTACTCTGTTTCAGAAAAAGGCGAATTGTGGTTTTTAGTTGGCCAAGGTTTCGCTCGTATGTCTATCACTCCCTCTTCTACTGAATACATTCAAAATACATAAAAATTTCTTGTAATTTTTAATTTACTAAACGTTTGACCTAGCAATTAACTTTAATTTAAAAAAGACATGCATATCATTGCAACAAAATGTTTTATAATAATATGTAAAATACTGTAATTAAAAATATTTCGTTATAAAATACTACGATCACAACATGAGTATCAAAATGAGATTTACGATCCATTACAAGACAATTGATAAATACTCGTAGCAATTAGAAATTTTAATGATTTCATTAATTTATATTTGTCAGCTAATCTTTTTAAGTCCTTTTTATTTACAACATTTATAATTCGATCCATAGATCTACATTGTAGGATCGACTCAATCAGATTTGGCACACAAAATTAAATGATCTGGCTCACCTATTTTCACTAAACTCATATCTTGTGATATTTTCACAAAACAAGTCACGTATTAAATGAGAATATTCGGGCGAGCCTCCGCCTTATTTATCATTCGGCTCAGAGCTACACCCCATGAATTTTATACAAGATTGAACGATTTAGTGAGCAAAATTGATGGACCATCTATTTGATGTCGGCAGCTGATTGGACAATGCTGTCGAAGTTATAACAATCATAAGAATTTCGCTGATGGCTAGCCATTTTATATACAGTTTGAGTAGTTAGGGTGTTGATAGTGTTGAGTGGTAGGAAATGAGTTTTTTGGGTTATGTCATCATTAATATTGAAATGTATTTACTCACGTTTAGATAGATATACAGACAAAATCTTTATTTGCATTGCAATAAGGCATAAAGAAAATATTTGTCACGGGTACGTTCGTGGTCACTCCTGTGTTCGAAACGTCCGGATAAACTAAAATATATGAAATGAAATGAAAATCTTTATTTGTTTAAAACAAATGAAGATTTTCATTTCGTTTTATACAATTCAGTTACAATAAGCGGGTGTTATGATGCAAGAATATATGTTCGCATGTTCCACCGAGCTCGGCATACAAATTCAAATAAATTTATGTAGGTATACAAATATTAGTCCAGTTTATATTTGAAAGATATCAATTAAATATAAAGCCTTCTTAATTTACAATTTATAATTAAATAATAACAATATTACATTACTTACAATTCGATTTAGTATAATATTAATTTAATTAAGATGGAAATATAAATAAAAAACAATTATGTCATATGATTATTTTATCAGTTATGTATTCTAATACCGAGTAATAGCTCTTACCTACGAGCGTGTCCAATAATTTAATTTTAAATATATTCGATGGTAGTTCTCTTAAGTCATGGGGCAATTTGTTGTATATTTTAATGGCCATTGAATAACAATTGTCCTTATATAAAGCTGTTTTAGTTAAAGGAAGTACCAAAGTATTAGGGTATCTTCCACGATAAGCGTGTGTATCGTCACATTTCTTTACAAAGAGGTATGTATGAGCTTTGACAAATTGACACATTTCAAAAATATACATGCAAGGTACAGTTAACAATTTCAGTTTCTTAAAATATATATTGTTAATGATATTCTATTTTAAGAAAAAGCCACTGAAGTAACAGCCTATAATCATCCCACTGCAAAAGGTCTCCATAATTGAATTCAAGTTACCACAGGAATGATGGGAACTTGCATATCACCACACTTACCAAATGCTGGTTGGAGATCACAAACCCGAGCAACGTTCGAAAAATCTAAACTTTTTGTGCCCGACCCGGGGATCGAACCTGGCACCCCGATATCATGGCCTGGTATTTAAACCACTAGACCAAAGGGGCATTAATTCTAATAAACAACAGTTAAATCTGCAAATATATCATTCATTTCAATGCATAGTGATTGCCTAAATACAAGAAAAAATAGGTATCATTTTTCAGAACGATGTCTACTGCTGGACATTGCTATCTTCTAAGGATGTGCAGTCTGGTTGGTACCAAGCCACCTGCATCCAGTGGTTTTTTAAACCGTCAGCCGACCGTCAGTCCACATAGTGGAGGGCCTGCCCACAGTTCGATGTCCGTTGCGCGGTCGCCATTCCAGAACTTTTACGCCTCAGTGGCGTAGCAATGTCACTTAATTAGTGGGTTCTTGTCTTTTGTTCTATATTTGGTCAAAAAACTAGTTAAAAATGTTTTGCTAATCTATACTTAATATTATAAAGCTCAAGAGTTTGTTTGTTTGTTTGTTTGTTTGAACGCGCTAATCTCTGGAAGTACTGGTTCGAATTGAAAAATCTTTTTGTGTTGGATAGTCCATGTATCGAGGAAGGCTTTAAGCTATATAACATTACGCTGCGACCTATACGAGCGAAGCATCAGTGAAAAATGTTGCAAAAATAATCGCGATCATAAAAACAGAAATTGACGCGTACGAAGTCGCGGGGAACAGCTAGTCTGTAATATTGTTTAGAATTGCATTATTATTAACAGATACACAATATGTAAAACTGCGCAATATATTGTTCAACATGAAATTGCCAAGGCACTGTATCTTAAACTGACCTTTTAACACATTTTTCGTAACATTAGTATCTTCTATGCGCCAAAGAATTAAACCTGTCGCTCATCGTCCTCTTCAAATAAAAAGTTCCATGCCCACCCCAAGGACCACCAAGGCATAACCGGGTTAATCCTCATTCACTCGCATATTGTGCTCGTGTGTTCCCTACCGATAAAATGCTGGCATCGATCGCCATTGTGCTCTAAGCCCTTTGATGACCACACGCTCTCTGAAACGAGGCCTACTTATCGTGGTTTGTCCATTACTTATTTCGTAAGCCGTCTTTGATTGGGGTAATATGGAATGCGGACGTTAACTGGCGTTGTATTGTCATACATTCGTTTGTATCTGAGTATGAAGAAAATGTTGCTGAGAAATATAGGTAAGGCCTCTCCAGAGCGAAGATGTCTGCTGTCCATTGTCCCATTTTTTCTGGCAGTATTTTGTCAGTATCTCTATCTTGCAGTATCATTTTCTCTTTCAGTCGTATCTTATGATAAAGACTATACGCACTAGATGACAGTGCTATTCTATTTCAGGCTTTAGTTACGACTAAGGCCAAGATAAACTTATGTGTTAAAGATTATATACCTACATTTAGTTTTTAGCCTTAACTATAAAGGGATAAATATCTCCTTTAACCTTCGGAAGGTAACATAATTTTTGCATGCTCAAATAGTAACAGGGGTGATGAGTCACCCCATTAAATTTATAGGTATATAAAACCAGGTTTAATTAGAAAATTATTTTTAATTATTCAATATCACAAGGTAAGAACTAAATTTTACATTGTAATCGGTTTTTGGCAAAAATAATAGAAAAATAAAAGACAAAAAATTAATTAAACACAATTTAGACAAATTTCATGTCTGTGTTGAGGACATACAGGTTGATGACATTTTATGCAGGTAATTTTAACTTTTTTGTCGTTTTTTCGAGGGCATAGTGCACATCTCGTTTGTTTCTGTAATTTATCTGTTGGTTCTTCTGGAGTTTGCCCCTCAGGTAAATTTAAAATCGCACGTATATTTGTACTTAGCTCGCGAGGTAAGTTAGATGCTAAGCGACGTTTCATATGGGGTTCGGTTCGGCCAATTGTAATGAGAGGTTTTTCAAAAAAGTGCTTCTGTATTCATTAGCAGGCTTATTAGGATGTTTAACAAGTAAATAAAGGATCATTGAATTAATGCCAGCTTGATCTAACATGCCAAAATAGAAGCGAAGAGGCCAGCGTCGAGTACCCCTAGCAGTTGAATAACTGTGCATCATTTTATCAAACGTGTCGACCCCGCCCTTTGTTGCATTGTAGTCATCTATGATTATAGGTTTATTTGTTTGAGGATTCACGTCTTTATTGATAACAATATGACTGATTTATTGGCTGGCTGGCTGATTTGTATAGGTTACCGTTATTTCCAATGGTTTCGAAAACAATGACATGAATACTTCTTTCTCTGATTCAAAACTGTACGTTCTTCGTTGTATATTTACAATATTACGAAGAGGTGTCCTGCTACATGAGGTTGGCTCTGATGACCATAGATGCTAAAAAGATTCTACAATTGTTTTTATTTTATTTTATTGAATATGAAGCTCGGTGACCAGAGTAAACATTTTCTTAACTGTTTGAAGTTACATAGTGTATAATTTTGGAAAAATAGATTATCAATTGTGTTAGTGCAGATAATTAACAACCTTCGTTGCGGAGTGGCGTAGACACCGGTTTTCAAGGTGTCGCCTGCTTCGAGGTGCCGGGTTCGATTCCCGGATTCAATGTAGAAAAAAATGTTTTTTCTAGATTTTGTCGAGTCTGGGTGTTTGTGGTACCTTTGTTGTTTCTGGTTTCCAAAATATCATAATTTTATTCTTTTTATTTGTTGCAATTGCATTGTTGCAATCTTGAACGACTACTTAATTCTCAAAACGATATACGGCATATTTAATCTCAGAAGCTTTCAAATAAAATAAATTATTATTCAAACATCTAGGGTTTCTTTAAAAGTTGACTGCATTACATCAAAAACAATAAAGGTACCACTAACAAACGAGAAAATGTAGAAAGACACTTTTTTCCTACATTGACTTGTCCGGGAATCGAATCTGGGCCTTTGAGCAGGCGATAACTTAAAAACGGGTGTAAACGCCACTCCACCACGAAGGTAGTCGAGAATACTGTACATATCTTTTATGGTATCATCGTATCTCAGTTGGCTCGCTGCCTCGATCGGACGCGGCCAACATCCGTTTCCGGAACTTGGACTCAGACGCCATTGTTTTATTGTTTTTGCTAAGCAAACGTATTGATGACTCTATCATGATGTTTGTAGATAAAACTTTCACATTGTTTTGTTCATGTTTTGTGAAAAATATCTCTTGATATGATAATATATTTACGTTCATTCACTGGTTTTAAAATTGTTAGTAAGGTAAAATTAAATTATATTCCTCAAACGATCTCAATATCTACCATTGTTAATTAAGTTAAAAAAGAATATATGAATTTGATTCGAAGTAATAAAAATAATGTGGTAATCCGATTTGTATTAAAATAGGCCAACATCAGTCTACATAAGGACACAAACCTCTCCAAAAGGAAAACTTTTCCATAATCATTAGGCCATGAGTTGACGATCGCAGTTTAGCCAATGGTAGAGCAAAGTCACTGCTGCCCGTCTTCCTTTGGCAGCACTCCTTTAGCCTCTCTTACGACATCCATGAGATACCAAATAATAATATCTCATGCAAATAATATCTCATGGATGTCGTAAGAGAGGCTAAAGGAGTGCTGCCAAAGGAAGACGGGCAGCAGTGACTTTGCTCTACCATTGGCTAAACTGCGTCGTCAACTCATGGCCCGATGATTCTTATGTCTTCTTCGACTTTTACACTCATCATATGTGTAATATAACGGATCTAAGATTCAGTTACAGACTTTTGCAAGAGTCGTATTTTTTTTATTTATTTAGAGATACCGTGTCTGCGGGTTGCTTTAGCCCTATCAGGTTACTTTGGCCCAAATCAAAAAGTTTGAATGCTTAGTTGGCCTAAGGGAGTAGTATGTTATTGAGAACTCTGTCCCACTGTTGCTCGTTCGATCGAACTCCGTTCTCCCTCACTCGCTAGTGGGACAGAGTTTTCAATAACATTTTGATATTCATGGGAACTTGTTATCAAAGGTCTGTGGATTTGAACTCACGACCTTTACGTTGAGCGCGGGTTGCAAGTCCGATACTAACCACTACACCACAGAGGCAGACACACATATTATAGTGAAATGTAATCATAAAGATGGTTGCACTGCTGTGGTAATTAGTATCGTAGTTAGTGTTCCAAGTAACCCATTTAATTTATTAACTTGACAATATTTTCATCATTCCGTTGAAACTCATCAATGAGAACGGTTGAGTCAGAAATACAACTGGAATGAGATTTCAGAAACAAAAAGAATCCCTTAAAATACAATGTATTTGTCCAGTATCCTCGAATGAGATTAAACGTCATGGAAATTTATTGCCGAATACTATTCGCAGCATTGTTTGTGGTCCCTCAAACTGTGGAAAGACCAATTTAGTAATAAGTTTGTTGCTACACCAAGATGGACCACGTTTTCATAACCTGTATGTGTATTCGAAGTCTTTGTATCAACCAAAGTATGTGTTTTTAGAACGAGTATTGGAGAAAGTTGCAGACATATCTTACTATAAGTATAATGATAATAAGGAAATTTTAAGTCCACACGAAGCTTTGTCTGACTCAATTTTTGTATTTGATGATGTTGCGTGTGAAAATCAAAACAATATACGTAATTATTTTGCGATGGGACGTCATAAAAACATTGACTGTTTTTATATTAATCAAACCTACACTAAAATACCCAAACAACTAGTAAGAGATAATTACGAAAGCCACAGCCGGAGGTTGCAAAGAATACAAAAATTTAATTAAACTAATTTATTTTAAATAAAAAATTACAATACTAACTACTAGCTAGGGGGTGACGATTGATCGAAGAATGATCATAAAGTGAGGACATTTGGGATGGCATCGATCTCATTAGAATATGCTGCGTGGGCGCTTCGTGCTTAGCCGTTTCCGTGCGGAGGTAACCGGGTCACGATTGCGTCAATGCTGATTGTCAGTATCCATGGTCTACCAATATGTAACACCTCCATCCGCAGTTCAGCAACTATTTGAAAACTCTGTTTGAGATAGTTGCTGAGATGTTTCTATGATCTACTCTTATCTCATCAGGATTGGTAGATTTTGTATCTGGAATTGCAAAGGTGCCGTTAGCAACATCCGTGCTACTTTCAATGACGTCGGTCTTCTTTCAAAGACCACTCTTTCGTAGTCGTCGGCTTGCTACGACGATGATGAAGGCTATAGCGCTAAGTAGTAATACTACGTATAGGGGGATCGTAGTATGGTACAGCGACTGTTCAACTCTCAGTTTCACTGACGACTGTAGAGATACTTTGGTACTAACTGTATGAAGGTTTTCTAATTTCATAGTGTCCAAGGTAAATGATGGATGATCCAGGTGCCTCGACTCATCATACTGAGGCATTTCCATTATCTTCATGGCGTGTCCCCTGATGTGCTCGTTCAGGTTGGCTATGGTGAACTCCGCTATCTTGAGGAAGCAGTTCATCGGGATGCTGGATAAATTTAGGCTCATCTCGGTTGCTGTAGTTTGATGAAGCTTGGCAGAAAAATTATTAGTTGATCTTCGGACATTCTGTCTCTATATACCTATAATCTTTGCTAGAAATTGCTACATAAGGTGAGGTAGGACTATAAGGATATTATGATTTTTGTTCGGGATGATTGATAATCTATATCGGATATAAGGTAAAGGATAGACAATCGGCACCTTCATTGTGATTCTATTGCCTATATATAAATATCCTAGCTTAATTTCGTCATAAAAGTCCCTATAATTTATGTCGAGAATTTCATGATTAGAATATAAAATCCTTATTTTAATAATCATACATATCCTTAAAATTATTTAAGCCTATAATAGATAAGGGGTGCTCGATGCACGTATAAAGGCTAAAGTATTTTCTAGCTTTGATAACTCACGAGATAAATCTTCGATGTTATCCTGCGCCGTAAGAAGTTTTAGGTACCTACATTAAATGAATGTGAGGACTGAAATTTTCTATCAGAAGTATGTTCATTACGTTGCTGTAAATACAGTGTATTAATTTCATCATGCACAAATTCTAAAGCCTGTTCAATACTACCGGGTCGCATGCACCGAATACGAGTGCCTAGTGGGTCGCGCAGACCGCGTAGATATAATTGAAGTGTTAACTTTTTATAGAGCGCGCGTTTCGCTTCGATTGTACTCGGTATATTTTCATGCAGACTAATGTAATATGTCATTAACGTACTAAACAGATTTTGACACTGTTCATAAAACTCTTGAGGGGTTCCCGTACCTTGTGAAAGTAAAGACAAATCGTGATAGAGTGAAGTCTCATCGCGGTGGTCGGCAAATATATTAATTAATATCCTACGAATCTCACTCCAGTTCTCCGGGATACCGTTAGAATTTATTATAGAGGATGCGGGGCCGGTTATCTTGTTTAAGATACCATTTATTAAAGAAAGATTGCTTAACCTATATTCATCACCTTCTCTAACAAATTGAATGACTAATTGATCACACAAATTTACAAACCGCGTTAAAATATTTGAGTGGCCGTCGAACTCGGGAACGAGCTGGAGGGCTTTATAGACTTGGTCTACAGGTGAATCAGCCATACTGCTAGATTTTAAAATATTCTCCTCGTCTATAGTTCCTAAATCCCTATTAGAATCTAACACTAATAATCTATTAACGCTAACTAACCTACGGGACCGCGATTGCCTTGGATGGAAAATCTTGGTGAATTATAGGAAACACAGTAAGGAAAGCAACTCTAGTAGATCTAGGTACTCACATACGCATTTTTGATTTCTCTGCCGTATCTATGTCTGGATACTCCTCTGGACTGCAGCTCTTGTAGGTTCTGGATAGCCGCTCGCCGTGATCGATTCACTGACTCTAATTTACGACTATCCTACCGACTGCGCCAATTACGAAAGCCACAGCCGGAGGTTGCAAAGAATACAAAAATTTAATTAAACTAATTTATTTTAAATAAAAAATTACAATACTAACTACTAGCTAGGGGGTGACGATTGATCGAAGAATGATCATAAAGTGAGGACATTTGGGATGGCATCGATCTCATTAGAATATGCTGCGTGGGCGCTTCGTGCTTAGCCGTTTCCGTGCGGAGGTAACCGGGTCACGATTGCGTCAATGCTGATTGTCAGTATCCATGGTCTACCAATATGTAACAAGATAATGCTAACCTCATCATATTATTTAAACAGGACGACATTAATCTAAGACACATTTACGATGAGCATGTAGGGTCTGATATGACGTGGTCTCAATTCCGTGAAATGTGTTCAACAGTGTGGAGTAAACCGTACAGTTATGTTGTCATCAATAAAGATTGTGAACGAAACAAAGGTTGTTACAGAATGAAGTTTGATACTTTCATTATAGTGGATTAAATTTTATTCATCAAAGACTTCTAGGTACACGTAGAAGTGTTTGTTTATTATACTATAAGTAACTGTTACTTATCTTACTATGAATCAGTTCAAATTGAGAGATCAAACAGAGTGGAATTCTTAACTATGGAGCGGAACCTTAAGGAACAAATTGTGAAGTCAGCGTCAGCTGTTAAAAGAAAGGTAGAAATGATAAAAGACTCAAAAAAGCAAAATGATATAGCTCTAGAAACAATATTTAAACCTATTGTGAACCCTCTGAAACTATTAACTAGTAGATCTGATGACAAACACTACAAAGAAGAAGAAACAGAGAGAACTCAACCCGTAAAAAGAACTAAACACACTGAAAGCGATTCATCAAATATTTCTGATGAAGATTTTGATTACAACGAAGACAATGATGATGATGAAGATAATTCTGAAAATGAAGTTTGTAAAATATCTAACAAAACCCTCACCACATTACCCTCCGAGGATCATGATGTCCATGATAACTCATTCAAATCTCTCCAGTCATCACCAAGTATTCCCAATGATTCTTTATCATGGTCTGTGTCATCAGAAGCAATGAAACAAGATATACCTTATGGTGTCAGAAATGTGAAAGGAAAGCTGATGCTCGGCAATACCCGTGTTCATGATGATGACCGCATTTTAAAAATTGGAAACCGCAGTCTGAAAAAAACTCCAGGCTTAAAAGAATTATTGTATAGAAAGACACCAAACTTAGACGTTATTACAGAGGAAGACTTACAAAATTATAAATTTATTCTTATGGATACTAATGCACATAAACGCGGTTGCGATCCATCTAAACCCATAAATAGTAACAAAGGATTCAAATATACGCATATAATCAAACCGCTGTTTAAGTTTTCTAGAAGTTATACAAGTAGTGTTGAAAGTCTCCCACGAGGTGAAGGAGTTGATATTCTAAAAGAAGTTAAAAATGATACTGACTTGGTTTATTGGGATCCAAACGAGCTAGTGGAAAGATTAAAATTACTTCTTGGATCATGGGCAGCTGGTAACACTGGGGTACAAAATGAAATTTATGCAATAATTGAAGAATTGCATGAAGCTGGCATCATAAAAAATGTTAAATATATAAAGCTACCGTCAGGAGGAATTAGCAGTATCAATAAGCTACAGAAGGCGACAAGACGGCCATGAATGTAGACAAATTCGGTCATCATGTTCATAAGCGTTTACGACTATCTGAATTCACTGACATTCTTACCAACACATTAGTAAAGTCGGACGCAGGTGAATTTGATTTGAAATTATCAAGATTAAAGGGCTTACAATCTCCTGAAAATGGCGATGAGGCTGTGAATAAAGAATACGTAGACAATTGTGCTAAAGAACTACAAAATGAAATGAAAACAATCCAAAGCAATGTAAAAAAATATCTTAATAATTTAGAAAAACTAACTTCTATTAATTTAAGTACATTGTATTATACGAAAAAAGAAATCGATCTCTTGTTAGCATCAAAACTTGTTAAGGATGAGTAAACAAGATGTAGTAAACGAGCTCCACAAAGCAGCCAGAAGACATTTTTCTCGCCGACATACCATCATCAAAGGGATAGATGATTTATGGCAAGCCGATCTTATGGATTTTCAAAAATATTCATCGTTGAATAAAGGTCACAAGTATGTACTTGTAGTGATAGATGCGTTATCCAAATACGTATGGGTGAGACCGTTGAAGTCAAAGTCTAAAACATGTGTTACGAATGCAATGCATAATATATTGTCTGAATCAAAACGAAAGCCTAAAAATTTACAGACAGATTCAGGCACAGAATTTTATAATGATTATTTCAAAGAATTAATGAGAAGTAACAAGATAAACCACTATTCCACCTATTCTGCTAAAAAAGCCTCCATAGTAGAACGAGTTATAAGAACTATAAAAGCTCACCTTTACAAAAAATTTAGTTTATGTGGACGGTATCAGTGGTTGCAGTGTAATTTAGGTTCCGTTGTGCAACGCTATAACAATACTTTGCACCGCATTACAAAGTACAAACCGATCAATGTTAATCAATCGAATGAGATTTTAGTTAAGTCTAACATCATTAGATCGCAAAAGCCAAAGATAGTACGTCAAAGTCCAACTTTTAAAATAGGGGACTTTGTCCGTATAAGTAAACACAAAGGAGATTTCTACAAAGGTTATACACCTAATTGGTCTACAGAAATATTTCGCATAGTAAAAATCAATCAAACCTGTCCCCAAACCTATCAAATAGAAGACAAAAACAATCAAGTTATTCTAGGCTCTTTTTACGGATACGAGTTACAAAAAACTAAATTTCCTGACCTTTACCTCATTGAAAGAGTTTTAAAGAAAAAAGGAAATAAACTTTTTGTAAAGTGGTTAGGATTAAGTAATAAAGAGAATAGCTGGGTAAACCAAAGTGAATTAGTACTCTAGATTGATATATAAATAATACAAGATACTCTTTAGTAACACTTTATGCTTATCGATGAAGAAGGGAAGTGGTGTAATTAATAGCTTGATAGATCATTTACCGTTCGAGTTACATTTGCCTGGCTACCAATTTTGTGGTCCAGGAACAAAACTTCAAAAACGGATTTTAAAAGGCGATCGAGGGGTAAACGAACTAGATAAAGCCTGCATGCATCACGATATCGCTTACATAAATAAAGATTCTGGAGCTCGACGCAAAGCTGATTTGGAACTTTTAAATATGGCTAAAAGGAGGTTAAAATCGAAAAATGCTGGCAAAGGGGAAAAAATTGCTTCGTGGATAGTAAAAAATGCTATGAAAGCAAAAATCAGGGCAGGCAGTGGAATAAAATCATTCAAAAAAGGTATAAAAAAAATACAGTGCCAATTAAAAAACATTAAATCCAAAGACCACAACTCTGCTATAAAATATGCGTATGCAGCTGCAAAGAAACTATTTAATAACAAGAAAGGAATACGTTTGCCACGTGTTATTCCTCTTCCAAAGTGTGGAGGACTATTACCACTTATTCCTATATTTGCTGGACTGTCTGCGTTAGGTTCATTAGCTGGAGGAGCAGCAGGTATAGCGAAGGCTGTAAATGATTCTAAAGCTGCCCAAAAAAGTCTTCAGGAATCTGAAAGACACAACAGAATGATGGAAGCGGTGGCTCTTGGAAAAGGGTTATATATTAAACCTCTTAAAAATGGAGCTGGTTTATATCTAAATCTATCAAAAAACTGATTAAGCGGCTACCCAGACGTGCGTTAACAAACCTGGATATATTAAAACATGCTAGTGATATTCCTTACTTTCGTGGTGTTTACATGAGAGATACATTACCTTTGAAACCTAGAAAATTAGAATGTGGAATATTAAATTTGGATAGCAACATAAATCCTGGTACCCATTGGGTAGCCTTTGTAAAGCAAAACAATTACGTAGAATATTATGATAGTTTTGGTAATTTAAAACCTCCGTTAGAATTTATCAAATATATGAAAGCCTTGCCTATAAACTACAATTATGTAAGGCATCAAGCTTTCGGCACTACTAACTGTGGTCATTTGTGTCTAAAATTTTTAAAAAAATATTGGAAATTGCATTTATATAGTGAACGAAATAAATAAACGTATCAGTATAAACATGTCTTTCACTGTGTCTATAACTGGAAAAGGAGCTTCTCTATTAACAAACCACTCCCCAACGTTGGAGCTTCGAGGAGAATATGAATGCGGTCTTTTGTATTTCTCAACTTTCAACTCTATACCTAATATCGATGAAAGAAACAATAAGTTTTATTATGGGGAAAATGAAATCATAGAAATTCCTGAAGGTTCTTATGAGCTTCAAGACATTTGTGATTATTTAAAGAGCAATATCAAGAATTCTGTATTAAAACTAACCTGCAATAATAATACATTAAAAACAAAAATTTTTTGCTCCAAAAATGTTTATTTTAATAAAAGTGCATCACTGGGTAAAGTTCTAGGTTTTGGAACGGAAGTAATAAATGCGAATATAAGTACTGATTCCCAGTATCCTGTTAGCATTCTATCAACAACCATCGTGCGAATCGAATGCGATGTAGTTAGTGGATCATTTGTTAACGGTAAAGCCAGCCATATAATTTATGAATTTGTGCCTAATGTTCCACCTGGCTATCGAATAATTGAGATACCCAAAAACCTAATTTATTTTTCTGTTAATCAAAGATCTATAAGCGCTATTAATATAAGACTGTTGGATGCTGACAATAAACAGATAAATTTACGAGGTGAAGAAGTACAGCTGTATTTACATTTTAGGAAAAAATGATTAATTTCAATAAAAGGTTATCTACATCGTGTACTCAAGTTAGTTTTAAAAGAACATCTCACAGAGGCACACCGCTCCAGCTAAAAAATAAGCTTACCAAGACCAATAAAGAATTCCTCAAGCTAATTGGCTTAATAAAATGAATATCTTAAATATATCTCAACAAACATCATACGACAACAGCATTGAAAGTTTTGAGTATCATTCATACAAACCATATGTGACAAGTTTTAACAAGAATGATGAAATAAGAATTCCTATCAATCAGCAAGATCTGTACGTGCTTCCTTCACTTAGTAGTTTATATATCGAGGGAAAAGTAAACGTAAATAACACCACTACTAAAGAAAAAGTAGCGAATGTACACTTCATCAATAACCCAGCATTATTTCTGTTTCAAGATATTCGATATGAATTGAATGGAGTAGAAATAGATAAAATTAAAAATGCAGGTGTAACCACAACAATAAAATCGTATCTATCCCTAAATGAGAACGAATCAAAATATGCTCGGGTTTGGGGGTAATCAACTGAAGGAACAAATAATGTTAGCGGTGGAGCATTTTCCGTATCCATCCCGTTAAACAAGATATTAGGTTTTGCGGAAGATTATGAAAAAATAATCATTAACTGTAAACACGAGTTAGTGTTACTTAGAAGCAATACAAATCTCAATGCTCTCAAGTTAAATGCAAATGAAGTTGTTGAGGATATTACAATAAGTAAAATTATTTGGAGAGTGCCACACATCAAAGTGTCTGATCGTGAAAGAATAAATTTACTTAAATATTTGGAAAAAGATCGAGCTATTCCATTAGCCTTTCGTAATTGGGATCTGTATGAATACCCGTTGTTACCTAAAACACGTAAGCATACTTGGTCTATTAAAACTTCGTCCCAAGTTGAGAAACCGCGATTTGTTGTAATCGCCTTACAAACCAACCGGAAACACAACAGTTTAGTGTCAATGGGCGAGTTTGATCACTGCCATGTACGTGATGTAAGAGTATTTTTAAATTCAACGTATTATCCATATGAAGGATTGAATGTCAGTTTTTCAGAAGACAAATTTACTTTATTATACGAACAGTATACAAGATTTCAACAGTCGTATCACGGACGTCGGTCAGAGCCGTTGATGAGTTTAAAAGAATTTAGAGACATCGCTCCTTTATTTGTTATCGACTGTTCGCGACAACACGAAACATTAAAAGGATCGATTGACGTTAGAGTTGAAATTGAAACAGATCAAGAAATACCTGATCAGACCGCTGCTTATTGCTTGATTTTAAACGATTGTGTATTTGAGTATAAACCTTTAAGCAATATTGTAAAGAAACTATCATGAATAACAAAACAATTATCGTAGATCTCCAAGGATTCAAAAATAATAAAAATGATTTTATAGTAAAAGAGTTTGCTATAGTTGCAAAAGAACATACTCACGTATTCTTAGTGAAACCTCCATACCCATTTACTTCATTATCTCTTGATGAGAAGAAACAGGTTCGCTGGATCGAAAAGAACAGAGGCTATAGGTGGAGTGAAGGTTATATTGACTATAGAGAATTTTGTAGAATAATTACACCTCTATTGACAGATAGAAAAATAATTGTTAAAGGCCAAGAAAAAATTAAATGGGTAGAAGATTTATGTAAACATAATCATATTTTAGATATTAGTTATACACTTATACCAACTTTAAACACGCTTAATGATTTGTATAGTAATAATATGTTTAATTGTTTTTCTCATAATAAAAAGTGTGCTTTAAAAAATGCATTGTGTATTAAAAAGTGGTGCATTCTTAACGAATATATTTTTTAAATTAATATACCTACTATTATTCAAGATAAAAATGTATTTTAAATAAAAATGCCCAATATTATATAGAACTGTAAATATTGTATTACTGTGCAGTTAATCATGTACCTATCTACTGTTATGTTTTACATAATATAACTAAATTGAAAAAACTATTTTTATCTTTTATTTTACCAACAATTATTATCTGAAACCTATATCATTTCAAGTTTAATGATTAAAATAAAATTCAACAGGTACTTTAATTTCACTTTATTAATTAAAATAACATACTACAATATTAACAATGTAACTTTTTCTACACTGAAAAGTTAAAAATAATTATTATAACTATATCCACAAATTTTTTTTGAAATATTATTGATGATTTTTTCTGTCTGTTCCATTATTTCATCACCATCTTCTTTTACTACATATTGGGAACTCAAGATCACACTATCGTCCTGCACAGAATTACTAATGCATTGCGAATCATTCAACTCCAAAATCTCTATTTTTATCAACCGACGACCTTTGCTTGGACCTTTCCCTCAACCCCCAAGCGACAACCGGTTGTCGCGATAACAATTGATTTTAATTGTGTCTGGAATATCCGATCGTCAAAGGATTAATTACATAGGAATGAGCTCGCCGCTTCTTACTTGAAGTTTCAGCAACGCTATTTCGCATGCGCTTAGCCTTCTTTTGGTTTCGATGTTGACAAGAATGGTTGGTTTGCATTTTCATATATTCTTGAGTAAATCTCTCTAGCGGATCTTGAGCATATTGAAAAGTATCCAAAAATTCTTGAGGATCATGACTAGGCGAGTTATCTTCATTTGAAACAGTGATGTCATTTTTGAGTTTGAAATCCTGTAAAAAAAAAAAACAAAACAAAAATTAAAATAGTGTAGTGCAATCAATGGTTATACTTCAGTTTAAACAAATTAATATGTACAAAAATGTCTTACCATGGCTACGTAGTATGTCAACTCTGTTTTAACCGTAAAAAAATATAACTGTGCAACAGGTTTACAGGTGTGACTCTTTACAAGTTCAAACAAGTAATGTTAGCGCTAAGAACTAAATATATAATTGATTTCCATCACGTTTTAATGAATTGCAATTTATTACTCAAACTGCAACATAATGTGTATTAGATTACCTTCGATTTTCATTGTCAGCAAATAAAAAAAAGTAAAATATTTATGAAGTAGGTACCATATTTAGCTTTATCAACCTAAATTTACCAAATAACACGTGTATAGTTTAAAATATGATACGTTTGAAAAAAATTATAGGTACTGAACTACAAATCTAGATCATCATATCACCTTGCAATATTATTTAAATGTACCTACATTATTTATTTCGTAACATAATAACCTTTTTTTTTCTATTGTTGTTTACGTCTATCTCTGCGAGTTTATAATTACTAAGTGGATTAGTTATCCACTTAGTAATTATTGGCCATAGAATAAGTAACACGTTGTAATATTTTTAAGTTATATAAGGTTGTTGTTATCCTGAATATATTAAAATTAAAAATTAAAATCATTATTGTTCACCTCGATGGAAAATAGAGTATAGGTAATACATAGAAATAAGTACACAATATTCATGTAATTAATATTATTATTTATTTGCAAAACTGTTAGTAAAATTAGTAAAAGATTACAGTACATATGTAATGATAGTACTTATGACTAAACATGATTATAATTCACTTATCGCTAGGTTTAACATAAAAGGTAGAAGAAAATAATATTATCTTTATTTGCTTATTAATAGGGTCTACAGAAGAAATTACATATAATGAATATGACCATCCATTAACAAATAGCATGCAAGTACAGTTTTTAACTGGTTACATTAAATATATTACAATTGAATTAATAAAATAAATGTATATAGCTAAATAAAATCTGAACCTTAAATACATATTTTCATTCACATGATATTACATATTGCTGATAGTTATAGTTCTAATATATTTATGTAGTTCTTATACAACGAAAAATCCAAGTAACTTTTAATAATTTTTCAAGAATGAAGCACTTCCCCATGCTAAGGTTTGAATATTATTAAATGAAACTAAACGTTTATCATCATTGGCAGATAGCGCAACTTTGTTTACGCTTTGCGTGAATATTTGGTGCTTTATTGACTTAAATAGCATATTTCTTCTTCTTATGATATTTTTATCAAACAGTACATTCTCGTAGTCTGATATTTTTAAATCACGAACTACACATGATTTTACCCCTTTCGCCTTTTTAGTAACTTTGTCTTGGGATTTTATGCAGTACATTTTGGATCTCAATCCAACAAAATCTGTGATAATTTTTCCACCCATCTCATCTTTGAACAAACCAGGAATTTTTTTATTTTGTTGTGGAACATTATACATATTGATGGTCTGGTAATTGCTACTGTCAAAATAACTTAAAAATGTTTTTTTTAAGTCTAAATAGAAATCATTTGTATTTATAAGATAAATAAGTGAATCCGTATCGGTATAACACAACTGCACATTTTCTTTATAAAATGGTTTAATGATATTATAGTGAAAATTATACATATGAGATTTAGATAATTCTAAAACCGTAAAACCAATATAAATTGGTTTATCTAATACTAACTGGTTCGGTTTCAACTGTATTGCAACCAAATTTTCTGTAAACACAGTAGAGCTATGGAAGTAAGGATTGGCTATTAATCTCGCCGCTTGCGACGACTTTTTGGTTGTATTATTAAAATCCTCCCATTGATTAACTAACTGAACATTTACCCTTTTTTCAGTATTTTCTAAAGTTTTACCAAAAACACTATTATTCAAGAGTTTAAAAAAGTCTTGTTCAAAAGCACTCTTTGCCTTTTGACGCAGTTTTGTGTTAAGATCAATATAGCACTTCAAATATGGGCTTTGTCTAAATGTAATAGCTCGATGAATTTTACGTAATATTAATCCATGTTCCATGCACTTTTTTAAATGAACATAGTGAATCACATACTTGTATTTGTTATACAAGTTTGGAATAAGCTTAATGGTCTTACCCCCAGGTGGGATGCATTTTTCAGGGCAAAATGGTAAATCGTTATGTTGACAATGCAAGTTATCAGGGTACAAAAGATCGACTTCAAGTATAAAGCCCCAATCAGCATTATCGTCAATACTTTGTATATTTAAAAAAGCTACTTCGTGCTCATCTAAAAATCTGAAGTTAGAGAAAGGTAAAGATTGACACATACTATATCCATACAAGTTATTACAATCTAGGTATACTATATACGAGTCTGGTTGCGATTCATTATAGTCTGTCATATATTTATGATTCGCTTTTGCGTATCTATGTGAACACATACATACACCTCCTCTAATCCCATCTTGGATCATTCGTATAATAGCAAAGTCTGTGATAAGTTCAAGCTGTATACCCGTTGCAAGTAACATTGCGTCAAAAGACAAACTAGGAGCTGTTACGTAAAAGGCTGGATCAAGTTTGTAATGTTTTTTACAAGTTTTACGAAAACTTTCAAATATATCCGTTAGCAAAAGAACATCTGTTTTTAAATATAAATCAGTATACTCACCCAAATTTTTTATATTAAACTTTAACCAAATAGACTGTGCATGTTCATAGTCACTATCGGAGATACTTTCATCAGTCATTGAATTAAAAAAGTATTCTTTCCTAGGTAATATTGTTTCCTCATAACATTCCCAATCAGACATATAATCATAAGGATATACGCCCTTACGCGTTAGTAAGCGAAACTTAGTATCGTCTGGAAAATGGGACCTCAAACTAATAAAATCATCTTGTTCCATAGTTTTAGCTAGTTTGTCTAAGCTTGTTCCCAAAAAGTGGTAAGAATCTAAGAAGCGTAACTGCACATACGCATCCTCGCTCACAGGTATAAATTTAGAAAAAGAAATATATTTTTCTTTTGTTTTAGGTAAAATGTTAATTTTTCCGGGAGTTTCACCCAATTCTTTAATAAATAGGTGACAATCGTAACCAGATAGATTATGGAAAAAAATTGGAATAAATTTTGGCTTTTTATATTGAAGATTACAATGACGATGAGCGGCTCCACGATATCGTCCCGTCATATGGCAATGATCTCTAACTTTGTCCCCCCACAGTAAGTGTTCACAGATATGACAACGACTGGCTTTTTCAAATTCACTTGCATCTTGTTTTGTAAACACTATAGGTTTATTTTGACTGAGTATCTTGTAAATATTAATTACATCTTTATGCAGCAAGTTTATGAATTTAGATACGCAATCCTTACCACGATGAGTAACAAAACGATTATAACTCTCATCGAATGTGGAAACAATATTATACGCAAAAGCAACTGGTACATGTCGCTGTAAAATGGAAGTGTTTGATGTATTCTGTTTTGAATTGCTTTGTTGTACTGGTTCTAACATTGCCTCAAAATCGGCATAAATTGCGAAAGGAACATTTTGTTTTCTTTCATAATTTTTAAACTGAATTACTGAACCTTCATCAGGTAAAACAGTAACAACTCCCCCACACAAGTGATTATCGAGTTGATCCGAGTTAGGAAAAAATAATAAACAGCTTTCACAAAGGTAAATCCTACCGTGATGTTTTGTTATTTGAGACCTCACTAGTCGAGGTAAATCTTTGATTAAGCAGTAATGGGAGGAGGTATCGTTTTCAAGTAGTAGTAAATGAATGTGTTTCAATCTTTCAGACTTGATCTCAGATTTATATAGCGGACCGATTATGTTTTTCTTATTATTCAATCCATAAACGTTTATATTTAGATTTGGATTATTTCTTTCGAAAATTGCTATATCTGAAAAGTTGACCGGAATTGAAATACCCTTCACGTTAAGTACATCTCGAAAGTGTGGATAAGAAGTAACCCGTTCAGGGTGTTTTGTTGTGGGATATAAGGCTGCAGTCACACACCACAGAAAACAATATTTATCTTTGTTTTTAATATTCAAACACGCTTTTTTATTTTGAATAGATTTTGGTAGATTAATGAATGAATGAAACGAGACCCCTCAAGTGGTTGGTATTTATTTATGTTGACTTCTAAATGTGAGGTATTTAAGAAAGTCCACCCACTATCTCTTTCTTCGAAATCTTCAACTTTTTTTAGTAGATGGCATTCAACATTTGTGTACAATGTATCAAAATCATAATTAAAATGAAGAGTAAAGTTTTTTGTGCAAAAAGATTTTATTGTTTCTTCACAAGACTCGTTTTTGATTAAAAGAAACTTACAAAAAAATTCAAAATTAACTTTAACACATGTGTGTATTTGTAGGTGACGATTTATTAGTGACTTAATTTGATTTTTAATGATATGTAAAAATAACGGAGATGAGTTTTTTTCTTCTTCATTTGAAGCAACCACTTTATAACTAGCAATACGTCCCCTAAAAGCAGACTTTATTAGTTCTACGTTGTTACAAATGGGAACAGTACTTTTATTTTTATGTTTATTACTACGCACATGTCCTGTCCATCGTTTTCTGTCTACCTTTATGTTGCAAAATGAGCAGAAAGGCATTTTGGTAAAAAAAAAAAAAATTATAAGACGAAAGAGGTATTATACTTTAAAAGTTACATGGAAATAACTAAAATTTTAGTGTAATAGTAAGCTCTTAATAACTACTAATAATTACTTATCCGCATAAAATTGTGGCTCCTCTTTAAATAAAGAGTTCACGTTGTGCACTAATTTCTGTAAGTTACGCCACTGATCTGTCTCTTCGCTGGTTTGGAACTTAATCCGCACCAACGCCTTTTTCCAAAGATCAGAAGCCTCAGTGTTCAGTGCGTCCGAGGATTCGTAAACTTTCAGGTCAACGTAAAAGTTACCTGAAGTTTGTGTTGTCCGACGTTCATTGCCGCTGGCCACCCTGTTGGTGAAATAGGATGGCAGGGTTTTCTTAGATGTGGTGCACGCTACTTCTTCTTCCTCCCCCCTACTGCTGCCGATGCCAAACAGATCGTAGATTTTTTTATTCTTCCTGAAAAAAAAAAAGTATTTTATTTATTTATTTATTAATATAATAATATTTCTTTTTGTTTAAAAAATAAAATGTATGTAGGTACTAGTTTTAATAATTGAAATTACTTTTTCGGAACTATCTACCAATTCAAACAAAGAAAATAACTTATTTGGATATTGATGATCGTAAGTTGTTAATGCTTTAAAAATATTTTTTGTCGATAAATGTAGCATTAATTATAATGTAAATGAAAAATACGCAACAAAATGTAATAATGAATTACCCTAATGTTTCACTTGTTTTGCGTTTTTTAATGGCTGGAGAGGTTTTTTTGGTTATCCGTTTTTTCTTGGAAGTTGAAGTCGAATCTACTTCACTGTCTGAGTCTGACCTAAGGATCTTTGTTTTACGACCGCGTGCGTTTGATTTCTTTGTTGGCTCAGCTTCACTCTCCGACTCTAATCTGCAAGTCTTCGTTCTGCGCACAGAAGTCGATTTCTTAGGAATTTCGCACTCAGAGTCCGACCTAAAACAAGGTAAAAAATATTAGAAATACTGTGAGCACACGATACTTTGTAAAATGTGTGTTAGATAGTACTGTTGTTTTTTTATTATCAGTGATTGGAATAGGGTGACTGTATTTACATCAACTTTGTATCTATAATACATAACGATTTGTTACAGCCACCAATTTCCTAGTTAATACGGGTAAAAACAAAATGGAGTGCTAAAACTTTTCACTGTGATCTACGTAGGTATTGTTAAATTATGAAATAAACAACATGCAATCTCTCGATAGAACATTGTTGCACCCTGAAATTTGGTGGTTTTACTGTCTCATTATAAAGTTAACGTAAATACAGTCAGCCTATTCCCATCACTGGTTATGAGCATCAATTACTTAATCTTAATAAAACACAAGTGAAATATTTCTAGAACCAAATATTAAAATCAATCGAAATGAAAAAAATAAATGAATGTAGGTTACTTACTCACATTTTAACTTGATGTTGCACGAATGTTGAAGTGAGGCGACGGCGTTGTCACAAACTAGCACGACTGCTTAAAGATTTTGTGATAATTATTGAAAAAGTTCGGCTATTTATACATAAAAAATGATACTGTCATCAAAATTCGGTTACATTGAATTGTTTCGATTTATTGGTGTGTGTTAAAAGAATTAAAATTAAGCATTATTAGTTGTAATGTGATATTTTGTAAAACAAGTTTCAGAAAAATTGTTTACTTAACATAAATAATTTTATTGTACCTACACTAGCTTTCGCTCGTGACTTCGATCGCGTAGTTATTATTTATTGATTTAGTTTAACTATCAGTATATAAACTTGAAAAATTAAGTCTCAGGCGGGACTCGAACCCACATCTCCTCACAATCCGGCCACGGCGCTATAACATTAAGCCGCCGAGACACTACGTCACAGGCGTAAATTTTTCAAGATTATTCTTATCGCTGTAAGCCAGCGTTAGTATGATTTAATCCAATCTAATATAATGAAAATCAATTTAAAATGATGATAAAATCCCTATCAAATCTTTCAATATCATACAAATCCATTCGTCCCATTTGGATAATACAAAAACCAGTTGTGTTACATACTACATATTTGTTTCATTGTATAGAATAAAAATATACGTTGCTTTGTTATTAAAATGTTAATAAATAACTGCATTTCTTTACATAACAACTTTCAAAGAGTCATGTTCTTCTCAATAAGAAAGTAGAAGAAAGAAACATAATTGACATGAAACAGAAATTAACATGTTAGCATGCAGGCATTTCGCCAGACCGATCTAATAAAAATATGAAATAAGCAAAGCCTGGTTATGAGTGTTTACTTGCTAAAATATCATGTTCCAGCAGCAACGAATGTCGGTGAATTTCAGTCGATTACACTTTATTTGAAATATTTCACAATATTTAACAATTACCTTATACTTGTTGCACAGTGCAAGCTATAAATTACAAAAAATATATTAAGATAGTACGTAGTACCGATTACGTAATGAGGTTTTTTTTTTGTCTATGATATAGTGGGTTTTATAGTAATAATCAGAAAGAAAGAAATACTTAAACTTTTCTTAAATACTTGAAGATAATATTACAAAAATTTACGATGAAAGTAATGTCTATAATAAAAATAATGTAAGTACTTACTCAAAACCTATTTATATTATGTTAAGTTGCATACCTAATTTTAAGAATTTGGATTTTTTTATAGCTATAAAAGAACTCAACCTTTAAGTAAATATGACGTCAATACAATAACTAAAATATTAAGCGTACACAAAATACAACTCGCACACGCAGCAAATTGTACTATACATCGAACTTTGCTGATTTATCTTGAATAGTGCAAGAGACAAAGTGTTTGCACGGAACGTAATACAACAAAAACCAAATACCTATAATATAATGTTCGTTTTTATCTTCATACATTAAACATTAATTAAAAGTTTTATTTAAATTAATTTAGAATATTCAGTATTTTTCATGCCATTCACCATTAATTTTTTTTTTATAGTGTTGGAAATATCAATAAGTTATCTGCTACGTAGATAATTCCATACTTGATGTATTCAAAAGACTGAGTATTTTTATTTACATTAAAAACATATGTATGGAAAATCAAATGACCAGACATGCATGTAATAAAAATAAACTTACCTCAAGGAAACTTGAGGCAATTATTAATTGGTAAACTATTACTTCTACCAGTCAACATATGTACGATTAACTTTAAAAATTGCATACAGCTCCTTGACTAAAAGTTCTTGTTACGTCGATGCATAATGTTTGGTTCAAGTAATAAGACTTTAAGAAGTTGTGTCAGTAAAAAAGTAATCATATTGTGATTGAAGTAGCTTGTACATAAATCTTAAACTTAAAAAATATAAATGACTCAAACAGTTTAAAAAAAAATTAAACGTTTTAAAATGGGTTAGAATTAATTTGATATTCTGTTTAGTGTGGTTTTTAAAGCAACGTTTATAAGTCTAAACACATATTTAAAGTTACTACGTATTACAACAACTATCATTTATCTAATTTGGTAATCGCTACTTGTTTGGTGTCGCTACTTGTAAATCGCTTCAGCTTATGCGTTCGAACATCCATGCTGAACATGCAAATCTAGGCTTTACCTTTATAATTTATTCAGTAAGATTCAGTTAGATAGTTCGTGTCGGACGGAACGTAACGTGGTGAGATATCAATTACTTCACAATTACTCTTTTTTGGTTTTTGTATCCACGGATGTAACCTAACAGTAAGCTGTCATTGGTATAACATTTTAACTATGTTGGATGGAGAGTCATGAGCCAACCTGGTACAGGAAATACATGATCGTAATTTCTGTATGTCTCTCGAGGCAATCTGCTCATTCACATGGTTTCAAGGTTTACCTATGGTGCTACCGCTGTATAAGGGCATGAGTCCAAGTGGTCTGTGGATACGAACCAGTAAGAATTTGTGAATTATTGGTTTTATTATCGTGCGTCATTCAAGAAAAAACTCAATCGATTCATATATTTTCAATCCTAATATACGTATTCATGGATGTAACCTAACAGTAAGCTGTCATAGGTAGAATATTGACTGTGATGGATGGAGAGTCATGAGCCAACCGGGTACAGATAAATATATAACCGAAAAATCTGTGTGTCTCTCGAGGTAATCTGCCCATCCACATGGTTTCAAGGTTTACCTATGGTGCTACCGCTGTATAAGGGCATGAGTCCAAGTGGCCCGTGGATACGTGCTTATGAGGAAAGTATGAATTTTCATTGGGTATACATTAAACTCGGACTATATATCTAAAAACATACATACTTAGTTTGAAAATCCATACTTAACGTATCGTCGTAATAACTTGGGTAAGTCATTGCATACTTTACAAAATTTTATTCCGAATCGAATCCACTTGAATTGAGGTTGCCGTACAGTAAAGATTAATTATATGTAATCACAAAATGTTATTGAAAACTCTGTCCCACTGGCGAGTGAGTGAGAACGGAGTTCGATCGAACGAGCAACAGTGGGACAGAGTTCTCAATAACATACTACTTAAGGGCTTTTTTTATTTTACTAAATCAGCTACTTGGCAATTGAACGTAAGAGTTCTAATGTAGCAGTAAATTCTTTTTTTTTTGTTTCGGCTGTAGTTACAGTAATAAAAAAAAATCGCCTAATAACATTCTACTGAACACATGAGCACATACAAATACTTCAAGGAATTCCTTTCTTTAACTCACCATATTCAGCGTCATGGATTCCTTTGACATAATACACAATTCCGTATAGTAACACAACAGTATACACTTTTGAAAGGGACACAAAATTTATTTAGAGAGAAATATCATTATCAGCATCCTATTATTATAGAGTTCAAAATTTTTAAATAAAACTCTTCATAGAAGGCTTTAAAATAGAGCAAAAATGTCGATGAAGTAAATAAAATTGAAAAACAACAAGTTTCGTCAGTGATCTTTTTATAAAAAGCTTTTGTGAATAGAGAAAACAGTTGCCACCTACAATCAAGTTTACATTTATCATGCAATAAATTTGTTGATGGTTTTAGACAGTTTATTTATCTGTGTAACCCTGTCAGTACTCCGAATAAATAAATACATAAATTAATTCGCCTACACAGACTACGAAAATAAATACAGTAACCAAAATCTAAGTATATTATCAAGCCATCTCGTATAATCGCCATTGGAATTATCGGAGACGGGACGAGATCTCATCTGACGCGCGGAACCGTCTCATTACCAGCCGACATTGACTGATGCGAGGGAAAAAATCCAACGAACATTCTGTTTATAATTCAGTACTATAAGACAAGTTGTTCAACAAATAGCTGTAGAAGGAGAAAGATTGGCTGGTAATGATTCGTGACTTTGTCGTCAGCCTACATATTGAGCTAATGAGGGCTGACGGATAACATGGTCATGTTGAACAGGCCTATGTCCAAAATTGGTTGGACAAAAGCCTCCCCAAGAAAACGATGTTGCCAAAATGAACATAGATATCTCCAAAAGGATTCGTTTTTTCAGATTAACATGCTGGTCAGGCACTCAGGCTATTGCAGTTTGACCGATGTGCAATGGCGGAAAGAAGCATTTCAGAGAGTCACTTGAAAAGAACTTAGTATACAAATAATATAGTGCAGGCATACAAATAATTTACTGCTACATTAGAACTCTTACGTTCAATTGCCAAGTAGCTGATTTAGTAAAATAAAAAAAGCCCTTAGGCCTACTTAGCATTCAAACTTTTTGATTTGGGCCAAAGTAACCTGATAGGGCTAAAGCAACCCGCAGACACGGCATCTCTAAATAAATAAACAAAATGCGACACTTGCAAAAGTCTGTAACTTAATCTTAGATCCGTTATATTACACATACCATGAGTGTAATAGTCGAAGAAGACATAAGATGCACCACAAGCTGATCTTAATTGTTCCTCGGTGCTCGGGGTCGAGTCGTGGAGAGATCAAATCTTGCTGGGTCATTCTGCAATACTAACTTATTTGCAGGAAATCGAATGTCACCATCAGTCTGTGACCACGGTCGATGTAACCCAAAACGTCAGTATGTAGTAAAATATCAATTTTTATTTCCTTTAAAGTTCTTAGCTAAGAGAAATTTCAATGAAATCTTAAAGATACTAGTAAAGCTAATGTATCTTTATTTTTATAAATAGTTACATACTGACAAACATTTTTTCTTGTAGATGAATGCCGTAAGTAATTGATACGTCAAAGTTGCGTTAACGATAATCTGTTAATTACACAAACATTAATATGAAATATTATTATATACTGATATTAATATGAAAGATATGCAAATGATCCGTAACCCTGAACGTTGTGTAAAACAGTCTAAAACCTAAAAAACATGGGTTAAATCCATGAATATAGCTTTAATCTTAATAATATCAGTACATAAACTTGAAAACTTTGTCTCAGGCGGGACACGAACCCGCACTTACTAACTGCACTTATAATATCAGTATATAAACACGAAAAATTTTTTTAAGTTTATATACTGATATTATAAGTGCAATTTAGTTGCTAAAATATCAAATACAGTATTTAATCTTAATAGTTTTTTTTTTTCGATGATTTTGATTGTATAATTAAATACGTTGGATTATCTCAAAGGTAGACTAGATAAAAGATTGAGACGCAGGATAGTAGCGGATGGAGACGTCTCACGAAGGCCCTCTGTACCACTGGGGTACCATAGGACGACAACAACAACACAGACTAGATAAAGTAATCGCAGTTTGGACAAAACATAAAGAGAGCATGACATAGTCGTCTATGGATAAATTGTGTGGGTATTTTTTTCTGCACGCACTTACGTAAATATAGTTTGTTTGTTTGTTTGTTTTATAATGGTCTTTATTTGTCAATAAACACAAATAACAAATGTATAAATAAACTAAAAAATACATTTACATGGCAAAACTAACTACTTTATACAGGCTAGATTGGCCTTTGAAAGCTAATTACATAAATATTTGCTTAAGTGGTAAATTAATTATGACAATTTGGAAGTATTATTGGGGTACTGAAATCAGACAGTAAAGATATAATATTACTTTAGTGCCCCATTTGTATCAGGTACACTTTTAAAAAAAAAAATAAGTTATTAATTACTTATTACATTATCTAACATCTATGTTAACCGATTGTGGGTAGCAAATAAATATTACGTTTCGAGTAAACAGAACAATGGTCAACCCGTCTAATTTATAAACCAGTCATCGAAAGTGAGCGAACTACCTCGCCCCCCTCGATACCGCTTCGCCCGGGTCCCCGCCGGGGCGCGTCGTGTTGCGCGGCAGGTCGCTCGGATGAGCAGAGCAGGCCCGCTGCACGCGCACTAGTCGCGGTGACGTCAGGCGGTGGGAACAAGTAGTAGTGTTGGGGTAAGCGGTAAGTGCCGTACTTGTCGATATAAGGTAAATCGGAAATGGTTTTCTGGTTAATATTAGAGACTAGTTTATTTTCATGAGTTTTACATTTATCGAAAAATTTAAAGGTTAATTTAATTATAAAGTCCCGTAAGGTAGGAATATTTTCGGAATAATGCAAGCTTTTGAGGTTTGTTTTAAAAGGCGTATTAAAAGCGATCTTTACAGCTTTGTTTTGAATTATTTGTAATAAATCATAGTTTGTTAAGCAAGTACTACTCCATACAGGGCACGCATAGGTGAGGCAAGGCCGGACGAGTGCAGTGTATAATCTAAGTTTTGTACTAGGACTAAGGTTACTTTTACGGTTCATAATTGGACTTAACGTGCCAAGTGCTTGAGCGCCAGTCACACGTAACTTGGATATATGTTTAGTCCAATTAAGCTTGCTATCCATAGTAACACCCAAGTATCGAACTGAGCTACTCCAGGGAATCATATGGCCAGAAATGTTTAGTTTCCTAACGGGAAGCTGTCGTTGACCAGTGAACAAAATTGCCTCTGTCTTCGCTTCATTGAGCTTGAGCTTCCACTTTGTGAAGAAAGAGTGGAGCTGATCTAGAGATAGTTGAAGGCGGCTTATAATTAAGTCAATGTCTTTTGCTGACGTATACGAGGCAGTATCGTCGGCGAAGCAGGCCAGGTTGGTACGAACTTGAATAGGAATATCGTTCATGTAAGTAAGAAACAGGTAGGGACCAAGTATGGAACCCTGTGGAACACCAGCAGGCACCGACAGACTATCAGACCTGGTGTAACCATATGAACGGCAAATTTACAATCTGCCAAATAATTTTGAATAAGCTTTACTAAGTGCAGTGGAATATTGCAAGTGATAAGTTTATACAATAGGCCTTCGTGCCAGACAGTGTCGAAAGCCTTTTCGACATCCAGAAGAACCATTCCCGTTGACTGCTTGAGGTTGAGATGGTGGGAAATATGCTCCGAAACACGGACCAACTGCTGGGTCGTGGAGTGAAAATCCCGAAATCCAAACTGTTCGTTAATTAAAAGATGTTTTGATGCTGACAAGAGTCTTACATAAATTATTTTTTCGAATAATTTACCTATAGATGGGAGTAAGCTAATGGGACGATAGCTATTAGGTGACTCGGCATCTTTACTTGGCTTCTTTACAGCGATGACTTTGGCTTTTTTCCATATTGGAGGAAAATAGCCAAGGAACAAGCAAGCGTTAAATATTTTAGTAAGCAAGACAATCGCTTTCTGTGGAAGGTTTTTCAGCAGTAAATTATTGATACAATCCTCACCGGGAGCTTTACGCCTTTTAAGTTTGCGTATATAGAGTAGTATCTCTTTAGGGCGGGTGGGGTTATTTAGCTGGGAATTTGTGTAATTTTTGAGATCTGAAATCGATTGCTCTATGTCCTTCTCAATTTCAGGGTTAGACCAGTTATGAGTAAGAGCCATGTTATCGTGAAATGAGGCAGCCAATACGTTACATTGTTCTGCAGTCGTAGAAGTACTAGTTGCATTACTTAGTTTAAGGGGTGGTATAATACTTGTCTTGGGTTTAATTGATTTGACCAATCGCCAGATGTCCGATCTGGGGTTATCCACTTTAGCGAGCTTATTGTTCCATACCTGATCTCTATGCCTACGGATTTCATAATGTATTTTATATTGAAGGCTATTTATCTCTGAACGTAAAACTCTTTTATCGTTAAGGCTCATAGGGGTTTGCTGTAAGCGACGCAAGTAATTTTTATGCCTAATAAGTTTTTTGATGTAATATGGAAGTTTAGTTAAAGATTCTTTTTTTGTTCCTGCTGGGATATTGTCATCACGAGCTTTATAAATAAAATTATTAAAGTCAGAAACTGCATCGTTGATTTCGGTAGCAGATTTTAACGTATGCGTGGATAGGTGAATATTCTCGTTTAACGAGGAACGAAATCCTTTCCAATCAGCACGATGGTACAAGAATAGTTTTGTGGTTTTCCGTACAATGACACCACCTATTTCAAAATGCAGGGGTAGATGATTAGACGAAAGAGCGTGAAGGGCTTGAACGTCAGATATATCTCTTATATTTTTAGCTATAACCAAGTCTGGTTTAGAAGGACAAAGGTCTACACGATAGTTGATCTGACTGGGCCTGTCCGGGGCCAGAACAGTGTAATCGTTCACAAGCATATAGCGAAAGAGACTTCTACCACGCGTATTCGTGTAGCTGCTGTGCCAGTACTCATGATTAGAATTAAAATCACCCATAACAATAACACGTGGTCCTAAGTTAATTAAGATGTCCATGTCGTGATGCAGTAGTGATAAGTTAGGCGATTGGTAGGCAGACACAATGATATGTTCTTGTCCAGAGACACTAATCTTGATCCCTATAGCCTCAATATGCTGGGTGTTATTTATTCTAACAACAGAATTTGGTAGGTTATTACGAACCATAATGGCTACTCCCTGACCTTTTCCTCTAGGGTGTTGATCTTGCCTGTAAATGGTAAAACCAGGGGCTGACATTTTAGATTTTACAGATAATTTGGTCTCGCAAACAGCAATAATATCGACAGACAGGGCACTTACCGCAAGCTCAAGGAGTTCATCAAGTTTGGCACGGAGTCCATCAGAATTCCATGACAATAAATGTAGTAAACTTGACTTAGGAGATGTAACTTCCTAACTGAGTTAGGACAAGCATCACCTTGTCGATTGGTGAAGAACACTGAGAGAATTGATGTTTAACCTTTTTTATAGCTGTCAAGATATCCAAGATCTCCGATGTGGCGTCGCCATTATCACAAGTACGAGTAACTTCAGAAGCAATCGTCGGTGTATCAGTAGTGGGAATTTTCCCATTTTTTACAACCTGTGCTGCTGTCCTCTTCTGCGTATTTGTGGTCAGATTGATAACTGGGGGAGGGACGTGGTTTGACAACATTTTGCGTGGAAGCCGAAGAAATTCTTTCTGCTTTTGCTCGCTTAACTTTCTTTGTTGAATGCGATCCAGGTAATGAAGACGTTTGGTGCATTTACTGTGATTGGCTGAGTGGTTTTCATTGCAATTACAGCACTGCGCTGGTACGGACCGATCCTTTATGGTGCACTCTGAGGTATGATGTTCTCCGGTGCATTTTACACATCTAGCGGGGAGGTTACAGTTCCTTGCTGAGTGTCTAAATCCTTGACAACGAAAACATTGCGTGCAATTTGATTGTTTGGGTATATACTTCCGCATTGTTACAACACAGTTCAGTAAATATTTGATTTTTCTAAACTGCGCTATGTCAGTGCCTGCTGGTAGTTGAGCCATAAAGAGGGGACAAGTGCCCGTATTTGACCTGGAGGATTTTAACAATGTGATGGATGCTCCCTTAAATCCCAATTTCTCTAATTCTTCTGGTAGGAGTTCTTTGGCATAATCGGGCAACCCTCTTATAACAACCTTCGGGGTCCTTTCGTCCTTGCGACTGTAGGTCATAAAGGCGACATTTTCAACGCGTAGTCCATCCTTTAATGCCTGATGATCATCAGAAGTGTAGCAGATAACTGCCACCTTTTTCCCGTTGCGATATTGCAAGTGGAATCGCTTAGCAAACTTGCTGACAAGACTTGTTATGGTCTCGTGTGTCCAATCCTGTTTCACTTCCAAGATAATCGGTGGTATATGTCCGGTCTTTTTGACTGCCGAAGTAGCCTCTTGGAACGATTTTCTGGCTGAAGAAGAATCGTCATCCACGGAGAGGAGTTGAAATCTATTTTGGGTAGGCAGTTCGCGAGTCCTGTCGAACTTGTCTGAATTTTTCTTGACCGCTGCTGTGCGCTTAGCCAAGCGGAACTGATATTCATCAGCCTCATCATCAACGGTTCTTTTAGCTGGTAAGTTGCTGCACGAGTCAGATCTTCTTATTAAAAACTTGTCCATGTTAGTATCGACAGCTTGTCGGTACGTCGTAAGTGTCACATCACTAGGGTGAGAGATACTTCGAGTAGCGGGCGATAGCACAGGAGCGCACGAGTACGCTTGACGAGCATCGAGCGTTGAATGAATTTTTTTCGATGATTTTGATTGTATAATTAAATACGTTGGATTATCTCAAAGGTAGACTAGATAAAAGATTGAGACGCAGGATAGTAGCGGATGGAGACGTCTCACGAAGGCCCTCTGTACCACTGGGGTACCATAGGACGACAACAACAACACAGACTAGATAAAGTAATCGCAGTTTGGACAAAACATGAAGAGAGCATGACATAGTCGTCTATGGATAAATTGTGTGGGTATTTTTTTCTGCACGCACTTACGTAAATATAGTGGTTTTTAATAAAATATGCTAAAGTAAAAAACTATATATAAATAAAAGCTCCATCGAAATACTTATGACATTTATAAAAAAAAACAATAAGTACACCTCACCGCCAAAGTGGTTTGAATTTAGAGTATTTTACCAACATATTTCTTATAACGAAACTTATTAGATATTTTCATTCAATTTCTTCGTAACACAGAATAGCCCGTCGCCTGTGGCTGGACGTCCCAGTTATTAGCTCGAAGCCACCGGCAGATGCCTATCAACGACATTATTACGCAAACAAAAAACAAGCAGCAATTACTAATTATTTATTGAAGAAAAAATCTATTATCCACGATAGTTGCCGATCGCCCTGAGGCCTAAAGCTCGCGTAAGATGATAATTTGATTATGGTGTTAGTATTTTCTCAATTATGAGTCCAGTTTAAAAGTTATGGGTGATGAAATATACTCAATATGAAAACAGATACAATATGTTAAAAATACTACGCATTGAAAAAAATTTTTGACTGCCTTAAATGGAACTTGAAGCCAAAACTCTCCGCTTATTATACAGGTGACTGCTTTCGGATCCATTACTCAAGAATGTGTGTTTCAAATTAAGGGGACTACTAGAGCTAAGTGCCATGCCGCCCCCAATTGATTTAATTTCATTACTTCGAAACAAAATCAATTCTCAAAAAACTAGAACAGTATCATTTTAGCAAATTACCTCTGGTATTTCATCATCATCATCATCATCATCAGCCTATCACAGTCCACTGCTGGACATAGGCCTCTCCAATTGCACGCCACTTAGGTCGAATATTCTGGTATATCCTCTGGTATTTATTGAATCACAATTCACAGTAAACTTTTCATCGAGTTGTCTGTAAAGTCGAATTTGTCGCTAACGCCAAAAGCCAGACTGAAAAGCAGTTACCAGTGATTTATTATATACTAGGATAATTTTCTAAAAAACAAAAATATCTACCTGTAGCTTTAATTTGTAAAATAGGTTTGGTATAAGTATACAGGATGAAAATTTAACCACCTTCCAAATTTTAATATAGCAATCTACGAGACAAAAAACAAATGACGTATTTTTCCTTTTGGTATAGCCCAGTACAAAAATGTCAAGATTAAGCACAAACAAACGGTCGGCCAGAAAAATAAAATTTTTGATACGGCCCCCTAGCAACATTTTTTTACGCGATGCGCATTTCATTAATTCATTACGATACTATTCATATTTTTTTTTTATTTTCGCTTCATACCTTAACAGGCTTAATGCATTAAAATGGAAAACTATGTTGCGAAAAATATTTTCGAAGTAAAACTTGATTTACATTTTTTACATCATAAATGGGGTCTAAGTACGATACTGAACGCCATTTTTTTTTTAATGTTGAAAAAGTCACTCTGTAGCTGCATATTGACAAACTCTTGTTTTTTTTAGCTTGTTTGGCACCATTTTTATTTACCTCCTTTATTGTACGTCGATCCAAATTTTTACACTGACGAGTACAGTTTTCTATACGTTATGCACCGTGTAAGACTTGCCTCGATTTAAAAACCTTTTCTTTTCTGGTTCCTTAAAATGAAAAATATTTTATAAAATGTATTTACTTTAAAGAATGAAATCACCTTAATTTCCCCGAAATAGGTAGGTACGTAGGCGTCGTTGAAGCTAATTAAATTGGTGAACCTCTTACCAAAAACCTACTGTAGCCAATTTCCAAAGCCTTGAACAGATCGCGGACTTATTTGCCGCTGTAAAGTTATCCCAAAAAAGATTGACCCCATTAATGGCACCATTAATTTATGCGACTGTAGAACCACTCGCTGAATTGTTGGCCAAATATCTTGTTTTGCGTTTGAGGACAGCTGCAAATGCCAGATGGCAGAATACTGCTCAGAAAGAATAGTTAAAGCTTCCTTTAACTTGAAAAAAAGAAATAAATTCCCAATATCAAAGCCTAACACTCAAAGATCCTTAAATTATCACTTCAAAAGAACTTCCAGTCCATTCCATATTCAAATATTTCTTACTTCTTAAAAAACGGTAAAGGCATAGATTCCGCACAGCCGATAAGCCGACCGCGCTAAGTTGCGAAGTTCGCACATAAATTGCGTGTGAGTCACTTACACACCTAGGATTACTCTGGCAGTACTCGCCCACGACGTTTGGCGAAATAGATGAAATCCGATATGGAATTATACTTTTGCTAGATGGAAATGGTTTGCTGTTGGTTGAGTGCTTTATGGTACATGGTATAAACCCCGAATTAAATAACTCTAGTGAGTGCTTTAAGTTTTCAAGTAACTTTTTTTTTATAAATCATTATTTGCCCATTGGCTTGCTCTTGACTACATACTTAACTATACGGTTAAGAAGTCTAAGATGAAGCGAGCTTACCCAGAGACACCAGCGGAACACAGAAAAACTTTTTGGCGCTAGACTCCGGCAGGAGGGTGGTAGCATCCAGGCAGCCTCTTACGTAGCCTACCACCGCAGAGTGATCTGTTAACCGTCACCAAAGATGCCCTTGCCAAGGGTGGACTACTAGGAGGTTAATCCCACCACCCCATATCATAACTAGATCAACTGTTACTCAAAAAGCTGGACTATCAGTCTCAATAGTCAACAACGTCGAGTGTAGAGTCCTTCATACGTAAAGTAACGGTCTATAATCAACCCACTGCGGGGCAAATTTTTGTATCGGACTATGTATCTAGGTCTTAGTATACTCGATGTATACTAAGACCTAGGTACATAGTCCGAGAGTGCTTGTAGTAGGCATTTTAGTCGATGTGACATCAATACCGTGAGTATAAGTAAGAGTAAAGTAACAGCCTATATCTATCTATGAAGCTACAGAATCATTGCTTTGACTTATGTGATACGAGTAGTTTGGGTTGTAAAAATAAATTTTTTGATCCCAAGATACAATCGTAGGGCAACTAAAGCGTGCACACAGACTCACACAAACATACACACTTTTATCAATACACACACAAACACACATACACACACACACACACAAACTGTCAATCTCCTATAACAGGAAGTTGAGCTACCGTTCTATTTATATTAAAAAAAATATATGTTATTTTATATTAGATTTATTTCTTTTGGTAGCTTTGTTTCGAGTTTATTTTGGTACTTATATTGTAAAAGTGAAAGAGCGGTGCTTTCTAACACAAGCAAATGTATTTTTGCTTAATAGGAAGCTCCAACTACTTGTAACTGTATTAGGCTAAGTTACTGAAATAAATATTTGAATTTGATTTTGAATATCATCCCACTGCGTTCTCACCACTCACCTCTATTGTTGACTTCAAGTTAACATATCAATGATAGGCATAATCACCACGCTTGTCTAATGCGGATTTCAGTGATCACAAACTCAAGCAAAAAGTTTAAGAATTCGAAAATCTTGTTGCTCAACCAGAGGATCGAACCTAGGACTCACAAATCTGGGCCCGGTACTAAAACACTCGACCAATAAAAATAACTTACCATAATATTAAAGTAAAATGTGTTGGTTAAATGAGTAAACTATAAATAATATAAGGGTTTGGCTACATGGATTCATCCAAAGCCGTTAAAGTGATAAAGGAAAAATGATAGTTTAAAAAACTAAAAAAACACGCTTTTAAAACAGATTGAACTTAAAAATTAAAAATAAAACTGTAGTAATCAATTGAAAAATTCATATTATTGTACAAAAAGCGTGGGGTGCTTGTTATGATATCCACAGATATAGTAAATTATTGATAAAATATTTACAACAATCTAAATCAAGCCCCCCACGCTTTTTGTACAATAATATGAATTTTTCAATTGATTACTACAGTTTTATTTTTAATTTTTTAGTTCAATCTGTTTTAAAAGCGTGGTTTTTTAGTTTTTTAAACTATAATTTATTTTTTACTTTTTAGTTTAGTTTATAAGATTTGATTCCTTCTTTATCGACTGTAAGTCCAAAGCTATGCAGGAATCTTAATTGATACAGATCGCGCGCTAGCTCTATCTCTTTTACTCCCTCTTACAGAGGAAAACTGGGAAACTGTTATTAAATTATTGCATTGTCATAGGTCCTTGATACGTGTGCAAAGTTTCAAATTAATCAAAATTCTAGAAATTGGTAAAAAAATATGCTCAAAGATTCCATTACATACATACATTCATACATAGATACGAGTACAACCCAAGCTAATAAAAGCGTGGTAAAAAGCAATAAATATCGGTGTTATTTAAGGTTTAAAGTCAAAACCCAAAATACGCTCGTAGGTAAAATATCTTAAACTTATTACAAAACCTCAGAAAACTAGTGAAAAGATACACAAGGTGAACAAGATAAGTTAAATACGCTGTACGCCGTCAGCTCCAGGCGCGCGTCGAACCGGATAATCCCCGACTAGGATTTATACCTCAACTTCAACCATTACTCCTCTTATCAGCTACCGTGTAGTTCAATACGCTAGTGTGATATTAAAAATAGCTATAAATATGCTTGAAAAACTGACTATTGAGCAAAAATTGCCGGTAAGACGCCATTATCCACTAAAATTGTAACCGTCATCTTAAACCTGGGTAAGGTTTACCTAAGATTTTCGTCATTATTTGCATTTATTTATAAGGTATATTTATGTCTGTAACGGTCCTTTTATCGTAACAATTTTAATCGTTGTTTGTTTCTTATCTGTTGCACCGCACACAAACATTTCTGTTTAGTTATGGATTTAGAAAAATATTTTGCTAATGATTTCCGCTTGTTAATATATCGGCCTAGATACCTTCACCACACTACCCGCACTAACACTGATTGAGCAAGCACTATTTCATGCAGCATTATATTGGTGTTGGGTACTAATAATTGCATTAACTGTACTGCATGCATTTTTGAGGGAGGGCGGGCGGTTTTCCTGCATGAAATAGAAATCCATAATTAGTTATGGATTTCCGCAAAGTAACGCCTGAGTCTATTAATTTCTGTTTAGCCCAATGGTGGACTGGCATAGAATGCCGCATGGCTTTAAGGTCACCTTTTGTTTATTTAGTTCCTCCGAGACTTATTTAGATCCGGTGTCCCTTGACACCTCTCAAGTTTTTTTTATATTTTATACATCAATAACTACAGGTCAGGCACCTGTGTCTATCTATAGCAAATAGCATCACGATCTTCTTAACCGATACAAACTATTAACAAGTTGTCCACTTAGTGCCAGCTACCGGCTGAGATGCGCGCGCAGTGGGTGGCGCGATTATACGCTCATACCACGGACGCATGTCGGTAATGATTGAAGGGCGATTAAAGAATCATTGGATACTTAGTTGAGGATGGATTTTATTTTGCAAAAAAATTTATGAAGTTCCTTTTATATTTTGCACGTAATATGTATTTCGGATATTGATGGGGGGTACTTGTAATACCTAGGTAACACTGAAAATGTTTAGAAAATTAAAAACGGCTTAATGTAGAAAGTTACCAATACTTTTATTGTTTTTCGAAGTAATTTCTCTACACATCGTCGCATTCGATGGAACCACTGAGAAAAGCAGTGGGCCCATTCTTCGTTAGGGGTCTCTTCTATGGCATTTTCGTACGCTTTCACCGCATATTCAGGGCTCGTAAAGCGAATACCTCGAATTTTATCTTTAGTTCTTGGGAATAAATGAAAGTCTCAAGGCGCCAGGTCAGGACTGTATGGCGGATGACTCATTATCTCGACACCTGCCATAGTCAAATATTCAACAGTCCGTTTTGCGGAGTGCGCTGAAGCATTGTGGTGGTGAAGGAGGATCCTGCTTCGAGGGCACTGCTGTCGAATTTTGTCCAAGACAACAGGCAAACAGCGATTGACATACTAGTCTGAAGTAACTAACCTCCCATGTTCTAGCACAACTGTCGCAAAATGACCTTTTCAACCAAAGAATGAGGCAATCATCTTTTTTCCTTGACTTCTTCCTTTCTTTAGCTTAGTTGCCGATCCTCGAAAGGAAACACCCACTGAGCTGATTGTCTTTTGGTTTCGGGTTCGTAGCAATTTAATTATCCAGCTGTGACGATGTTAAATACAGCATTTGAGTCACCGCTGTTGAACTTATTTAACATTATTTTGGCGACACCAGTCCATGCGAAGGTGTTTCTGGTCGTCGGTTAAAGTATGAGGAATCCATCTGGTACAAAGCTTCCTGACGCCTAAATGTTCGTGTAATATTTTTTGAACTTTACTCATACAATGCTTAGGCTTGCCCGTATCTGCAGATAGGTCACTCTTTTATCTTCCTCCATCATTCGTCGCACAGCACTGATGTTATCTTCAGTAGTCGCTGTTAAAGGACGTCTCTCGCGCGGATCATCATTGAGATTGCTACGTCCACGCTTAAACTCGTTAAATCAATTGTAAATAGTGGCACGAGATGGGGCTTCATTAAGAAATGCTAATCGCCACCTATCATAGCTTTGTTGTTGAGTAAGCCCACAACGAAATTCATAATAAATCATTGACCGAAAATTTTCTCGCGTTAGGTTCATTTTCACGTGTAACAAGAGTTTTAGATTTGCCATTACCATGCCACTAAATCACAAAAACAAATGATAAATGAATGCAATTTACTACATTAGGTTACCAAAGAGTTCTAAAATTGAAATTTAAAAAAGTTTTCATTAGCAATGTTTCTAACTGGCCAGTTCTAAACATTCTCGGTGTTACCCACGTAATTATTCAATGGGGACTACCGTTTCTTTGCTCACCAGTTGGCGCCACTGTAGACTGAGGTCCGGAGTTATAGCTGTCAAAGGCGATTGGCGCCGAAACAAAGTGTTATATCTTGAATCTAATTAAGGTTATATTGTTTATAAATAACTATCTTGATATCAACAAACTAACTTCTGAAATAGTTGCTCTTGAGGCCGCTTACTTTTGCGCTTTTTCTTAATTCCGCTTTTAAGCGTTGACATTAATCGCCAAATAATCCATATTTGCGATATTTTACGAAGGAGATCACTTTCCAGCAGGTAAATTAAAGAAATTATAATTTATGCAACAAATTCCGCTAAAACCAGTACAAAGTATATAACAATGTACAAAGATACATTGCGACTTTGATGATGCAAACTGTGAGTAGTCGAAAGGCTGATACACTGGTTTAAGGAGTCACCAGTTCTGAGGCCCCGGGTTCGATTTCCAAACGGGTAATAAGACCACTTTCCTATATAATAGGACGTGTTTGTTGAAAACAAACACGCCTATTTCACGGGAACCAAATATTTTTAATGTACCTAGCTGATGTGCTATTGCTGCCCGTGAACTATCAATGAGCCAAATATCATCCAAGTCTACTCTGAGTACCTCCTCACGAGATACTACGTAACTACAATTATTTTGTAAAAAAAAAATTGTCTTTATATTATTTTGATATTTTAGCTACATTAGTGGAAAGTTTCATAAAATCTGCTTGGAATCACGTTAACAGTATTATCAATTAATAATATTTGGAAATAATTTTATATTACAATTTGATTTATATCTGCGAAATTGGTTACGTTGATTTTAGGATTTCCGTTAGTGTAAATTATATTGGATTAAATTTTGACATTAAAAATTGTCTTTTACTCAAAGAATTCACATGAACTAAAACAATTTTAGTATTACCCTACGCGTTTAAAGTTAATCTTTGAATTATGCTCAGAAATGATTGCCTCAAGTAAGTACAAACTGTGTACAATTAAATCATCCAAGAGGCAGGAGCAGGCGGTAAATCAGTCGCAAAAAGATGATACGCTTTGTTAGCGGTGACACGCGCGACACGCCGTATTTCAAATAGATTTCATTTGTGCATAAATCCGCCCGCCATTTTGGTTTTGTTGTCAGTTTTGAGGATGCTTTGTCTTCAAGAAATATTATAAACTAGCAGTCCGTCCAGGTTATGCACGGGTTAATTAATATGGATGAATTATATGGATAGCATGACAGAGTGTAACATTTTGATAGGAGATGAAAAAGTGGAGCACGTGAAGGAGTTGGTTTATTTGGGATCAATGTTTACAGCGGATGGAACGTGTAATAGTGATATTGAAAGGAGAGTAAATGCCGGCAACATGGTGAATGGAGCGTTGCACGCTTTTATGAGCAGTCAGAAGGTTTCCGAAAAGGCCCGCCTGGCTGTGCATGGAGGGGTGTTGGTTCCAACACTGATGTATGGGAGTGAAAGTTGGGTGTGGCAGAGAAAACATGAAAGTAGAGTAAGTGCAGTAGAAATGAGAGCGTTAAGAAGTACGAGTATGATTGGAGTCAATCTGAGTGACGGGATTAAAAATAGTGTGATAAGGGATCGATGTGGTGTGAAAGAGGGTGCAGTGACCAGTATTGAAAAAGGAATGCTTAAATGGTTTGAACATGTTGAGAGGATGAATGAAAGCAGGTTGACTAAAAAGATATATATCTCTCTCTAAGTCGTTCACTCTTGACAGAGTGGTCGTGGTCATGAGGGGTCGCTCCCCACTGCGGTCGCCGCCTTCGCAATCCTTCTCCACCGGTCTCTATTGGCTGCCTGGCAAGCGCACTCTGCCACAGGGATCTTGGTAACAGATTTGATGGTATCTGTCCATCGGGTTGGTGATCGACCTCGTGGTCTCTTGCCCTCAATTCTACCCTGAATCACTAATCGCTCCATTGCGTTATCTTTGCGGCTAACGTGTCCAAAGAATCTGAGTATACGTAATTGCATAAGCGACGACAGTCTTTGGTTAATGTTTAGGTCCTTAAGTATCGACACGTTCGTCCGATGAGCGGTCCAGCTTATTCTGAGCATGCGTCTTCAGTACCACATTCCTAGGGCGTCGATCCTTCTTCGGTCCTGCATTTTCAATGTCCAGGTTTCCGCTCCATAGAGAAAGATATATATGGCGACTATGAATGGAAATGTTGGAAGGGGAAGGACTCGACGAACTTATCTTGATCAAATCGGGGAAGTTCTAAAGAAATGTCAGGTCAAGTGTACCCTAAACCGGCGAGCGTGTATGAAAAGATTAATGAATGTGGATGAAGCGAAAGTAGTCTGTAAGGATCGTAGCAAGTGGAAAGATGTGGTCTCTGCCTACCCCTCCGGGAAAAAGGCGTGAGTGTATGTATGTATGTATGTAATTAATAAAAATGATGCAAGCAAAGGTTCTGTTTATGACAATTTACCCTTTTAAAAACTTTTCATGTAAAACTTTTATAGTGGTCAGGGAAAGATTTGTAAAGAAATAATAATAATTGTTTCGTAAATGTATGAAAAAAAAAATTGGTGCAGTCGTTCGAAAGTTACGCGCGTACACATTTTGGGCACACATTAATGAAATATCCAAAATAGGTTTGCCAAAAACATTCTAATCGCGAATTCATACCAGCAACTAAACGAGTCATCATTACCACCACTGGACTGGACATAGCCTCTCCAAAAAGATTGGTCACCGCAAGTAGAGCTAGCTCTATTTGCGGACGACACAGCCCTCTATCACTCTGGCTACCATGCCGGTTACATCATTAAGGCACTACAACGTGCAGCCCAATCCCTAGGTGACTGGTTTAGGATGTGGCGAATAGAGGTAAACCCCGAGAAAAGTGCAGCAGTGTACTTTACTCGAGGTTTCTTCGCTTCAAAACATCCTAAACGATGTCTCACACCAATCACCCTATACGACCGTCCGATCCCTTGGGAGAAGACAGTCAAATACCTAGGTGTCACCTTAGACCGTAGAATGAGCTTTAAACCTCACATCAAACGCGTCCGTCAGACTGCAGCCTTTTACTTTTCAAGGCTCTACTACTATATCGGCAGGAAGAGTAAAATGTCACTTAGAAATAGGTTGACAATTTACAAAGCCTGTATTCGACCCGTGATGACTTACGCTAGCCCAGTGTTCGCTCATGCCAGCCCCTCAGAACTAGAAAGACTCCAAATCCTCCAAAACAAATTCTTACGCTCTGCCTCGGACGCCCCGTGGTATGTGCGTAACGACAATTTGCATCGCGACCTTAACATTCCGTCGATTGCCAGCTTTATGAAAGAAGCGTCTCAACACTTCTTTGATAAAGCCGTCAATCATACGAATCCTCTCATAGTCAAAGCCGCCACCTACTTGTGCCAAAAAGATGTCGAAGCCCGTTTCCGCCGACCGAGGAACGTTCTCGAAGATCCCGACGACGAAATCACATCGTTCGTAAAACAATTCACCACTCACAACAGTACACACCCGACAAGCACTAGATCGAATCAGCGCACTCGCCGGCGAGTGCGAGGACCCTTGCATCATTTCGGCAGGTACAGACATGTACCTGGCCGCTTCTCACCAGTCCGCCCTTCGGACGACGGCCCAAGCCGAGGTCCGAGCCTACAGAGGCGCCCTTGAGGCCTAGTCTGCCCCCTAGATCGGGCCCACTAGAACGGGGCTCGCGTAGATCGGTCTGTATGCACAGACCAGTCTGTGTTGCAGCGCCGAGCTACGCGATGCAACCACTAGTCGGGTTGACCTCTTGGCCGGGTGCCTTTAGCACACGGCACGGTCCGATCGCGCCGCTAGTACGGGGCCCCTGCGCGGGCGAGGTACCCGCTACCAGGCCGCTTTTGGGCTGAGTGCCTTCCGCACTCGCCTAAAACCCGCCCGGTGAAGCTGTAACGGCCTTCTGCCACAGCATAGGTCCTTTCAAAAAAAAAAAACTCTCCAAAAGGAGAACTTAGCCATAACCGCCAAGCTTACCAGGTTTGGCAATTGCCGTTTGGCCAATTTTAGAGAGAAGACACAGTTGCCTCATCAGACCTCTTTCGATACCCATAGGAAGAGATAAAGGATTGGTTCTTTGGACTGGATATTATTTTAACGTGCCAGCATCACACGACACTTACAAATTACAATAATCGAAAAGCTTTAAGGAATACTTAGTTATAATTTCAAACAGAGAAATTGAAGATTAACTACTTGAATGCTCTGGTTATAATTAGATAACAGTTGTTAAGTTGTCTCAATTAATCATTATGGTAATATGACGTGTTATTAAGATGATGTAGTGTTAGTGAGCGCATTGTTTTAATGCTTAGTGTCTCTGGGCAAATAATAAAAGGATTTATCTGCAGCTAAGGACAATAGGGATCTTATTTTGAACAAGCTTTAATTATTTATATGATATTTTAGCAACTCAATTGCAATTATCACAATTTTTTGTTGCTGAGTGGAGCACACACCGGTTTTCAAGGTATCGTCTGCTCCGAGGTCTTGGGTTCGATTCCCGGACGGGTTAATTTTGAAAAAAAGTGTTTTTTTTTATTGTTTCGAGTTTGGGTATTTGTGATACCTACCTCCGTTGTTTCTGGTTTGCAAAATACGAGTGCATTTAATAGTTTTTCAAAATGGGGTTAGAACAATATGTGATTTATGTTGTCCACATTTATTTATTTGTATGGGTATTTTATATTATTAGGAAAAAATTCAAGTTTAAATTTGATATTATATCCTTCCAAATAAGAAAATCTACAACAAAATTTTCCTTTAAAAAGGCTTTGAGGAGCCACTTCTCTGAATAAGTTTTTCTCCTTCTCTATCGATCTTCTCTGACATGTGTGATGTGTACAATTATATTATGTGTAAGTAGTTATGTATATATTATTATGATATTATATTATCTTTGGTATATTATGTAAGTAATTATTGTTATTTATGTATTCTTCTATTTTATTGATGCATTGCTTTTTTATTTCTTTTTCTTTGATGCACCGCCTGTGATATTTCTGTTTGGGCCAATGGTTGACTGGTAGAGAATGCTTTTAGCATTAAGTCCGCCATTTTGTACTTGATTATACATGTGCAAAAAAGTGAGAATAAATAAATAAATAAAAAAAATATAATTGCAATTAAATATAATATCATATAAAGTTAACGAATGTCAAACATCTGTTAAGATGTTTTTTTCGGGTGTTAAGAGTGCAAAACTCCTGACATTTGATAAAACCACGCTGGGTTACAGCTATAAAAATATACTTGGAAAATTGGCGCTGTGACGTAATGCCACGGTGACTTGGACAAAGCACCGCACCTGGTATGCATTGGGGGTGCGAGTTCGTGTCCCGACTGAGACATTATTTTTTAAGTTTAATAACTGAAGCTATATAAAAAAAATCTACCTTCTAAGGCAGTCTTTGATAAACAAAGTCAATTAATGATTTCACTATTGATTATCTTTGACTTGATTGGTGAATACTTAGCTGGCACAGGCACTAGGTATACTACGTTTACCCAAGGGTCGATTGCCAGTCGGGTCAACCTAGAAAACGATCTTGCCTTAATTGGTTGGGTCAGAAAAGGGTGGAAACATTTCACTAAGCATGCTCAGGTGGCAATGGAAAGAGATTTTGGCAAAAACATATTAGAAATTTGAGTAATTGTGAAAAGGCGAACAAATGGGCCCGACGGTACAATAATGAAAATTATGCCAAAAAAATCCCTTTTATTTTACTTGCCTATTTCTCCAAAAAATAGTTTAATTGGCAATGGACAAGTGGAGAAAATGGATAAAATACATATTGTTTTTCTAATACTTAAACAGTCTCTGTAAACCGTTTTACACACATTTAATTAAAACGTGACTATCTCCGTAAACGCTCTGTCACTTCAAAGAGCGGGGCTTTTAACGTTTTAATCGATTTGAAATAAATCGATTCATAGTAATACTTCTTTACAATTGCATTTTTTAAGGAATAAACTAAATAATTCGTTTTAAAAGCCTGATATAAATATAAAAAAACTTAGAGAATGTAATTTAACATTTTTTTCCACGAGCTTTGTAGTTCAATAAGTAATCATTGATAAAACAATTGAACATGTTAAATAGTTCATCATAGATCTTATCCAGGTAAAGTACTAAAATGTTATGTCTGTTTTCCTTACATAAATAAGTTGAACAAAACGTGGCCATGAAAGAACTTATTACTATTTTACCGTTACATAAATTATCGCGTGTTACGCTGAAATCAAACCATAATTTTAAATTTTACCTCCTTACGGCCGGTCCTAATAACCTATCTACCTTCAGTTTTGGCATATCGGAGATAGAAAACAACTTCTGTCTTTGTTTCTCTGGACGGCAAAATCAGAGACAGAAGATGTTTTTTATCTCCGATATGCCAAAACTGAAGGTAGATAGATTATTGGGACCGGCCGTTAATAACTAAATAAATCTATAGTCGGTAGTTACGGATGTGCATAGAGTCAGATAGGACAAATCTTTTATAAGGGAAAAGTTGTGAACAGACTTTTAATACAAACATAAATACAAAAATAAAACTCCGTCCCCGCTACAAGTTACACATGATTCTCCCAAACATCAATTTTACATACAAACCGCAACTGTCCGTAAGCTGAAACATCAACAAGGGCGAGGCAATACCGTATCGAGAGCCCCATTCAAATTACACGCGCAACGTGAACGTCACCCATCGCCTAACCGCATACATATTACAACGGTACTCCTGCTTAGTCGAACGCATCTATTGCATTGTGATAAGGATGAAAATCGGTTATTTTGAGACCTGTTTTATAGATTGCCAGACATACTAGGGCTCACTTCCGAGTGGTCAGCTCCAGGCGATGGCTAATTAAGAACGTAACCTCAGTGGCGGTGCCTTAGGCATGCTAAATGAGGACTAAGTGAACCAGCTCTTAGTATTTATTAGGGCGTGTTAGAGGACTTTGCATGAAGATGCAAATTCGCGAGAAAGCAACAGTCTTTGCACTTTCCGATGGCGGCGTTGGGAAATCTGAAAGGGTAATTTTGTTGTATCGCTGAATGGAAGGTGTGCAGTGAACGTAGTTTCTGTTTATTCGCGTTTAATAAGCAGTCTAGAAATAGATTTTAGAGTTCCGTTATTTAAAAAAAAACTTCAGAGGTGTCAAGGGACTCCCGGATAGAACGAAGTTCATTTTTAGTAAAGGAATTTGAGTATTTTTTTTTTTTAATTCTGTCCCTCTCCTTCTCTCTCGCTCTCCCTCTCCCTCTCCCTCTCCCTCTCTCTCTCTCTCTCTCTCTCTCTTCCTCTCCCTCTCCATCTCCCTCTCCCTCTCTCGCATCCTCTCCCTCTTTCTCTCTCTCAGACAGAGAAACACGCGCACGCCGCACGGCTTATACTCGTAACTATAGCAAAAAGTGTCGTTCAAAAAGTGTCGTTGCATTTTTTTCCGTCTAGCCCCCTTTGCAACGCGCGATAAGGAACTTCGTCCCAATCGTTCCAAAAACGGAACCGTTGTAGGATCACTTTGTTGTCCTTCCTTTCGTATGCCTGTCTGGCTGTCAAGACCGATTATCATAAAGAGTTGAAATTTAAAGTATGTATATAGGAAATCAAGTTTGCAGTCTTTTCAGGCTGTTAGAAAAGTAAGTAAATCAAACTTCTTAGTTAATGAGAAACAAAGATATGACTTTTTATGCCGCAAACGTATATTTGGATTATTTTTTTATCCAATTTTTTTTATTTTTAAATTAAAAATAGGGTAAAGCTCAAAAAATCCTGTGACACTCGATTCTTGAATAATTTATAATATTACAATATTACATTTAAATTAGTATAAAAAAAAATGGTTGCCTGTAAAGTCGGTTTTACGGGCGAAGATTTTACGTGACAACGTCTTTTTCTCGGTAGAATATTTATTGATATGAATATAATTAAATTGCACAATAGGAACAAGGAATTGAATGAAAATAAGAATTGCACAAATTTTAACTATAGAAATATATTTTGTTTACTAAAACATTGTACATGTAAACTTAAACTTAACTAATTCCTATTTGAGTGATTTTGTTGAGGATAGGACGATGATAGGAGAAATATGAAATGAAAGGAAGTGTTTCTGCTGTAATGTGTCTTGCGAAAGTCAAGTCTTTTTCCAACGCCAAGAACGTTCGAGAAAGACAAAGACAGAGACACAAGCATGCGCCGATTCAATGCGCCTAATTCTCTAGTGCTGCGCGCGCGGCAGACCGATCATAGTTGAGTGGGAGAGAGACGCAAGGCATTCGGCGGGCCTCTCTCTCGTTCGGTGACTCATCGTAACGTTACCGAGCGTTACACTTTTTCATAAGTGACTCCCAGCCGCAACCTAATTTAAGACGTTGTCACGTCAAAAACCTTGTAGAACGGGTCAGTATTTTGATTTTGTCTAATGGTTCTCTTGTATTTAATAACAAAGTTTACTTTATGTACGACACTATCGCGGTGCAGTGTATTAGCAATGCAAAATCGTTTGTATCGACAAACACATAGTATCGATTCGTGATGGAAGCGCTCTATTGAATCACTTTAGTCTATTCAAATACGACAAAAGGCTAAAATAGAGCCACAAACGCATGTCAACGAAACAAGCCCCCGTCGATACAAAATTCAACATGTTTTAAAGATTTAACGATCGATTTTGAGAACTTGTTAAGCACTTACTCAAAATTTGTAATAGGTTTTGGCTTATTTTTATGACAAATCAGTATTTTTTAGTTTGGTTTGTCTGTATAATATCATTTCATTCCCAGGTGTAAATCGACTTTTGAGGGGCAAATTTTCATCTCAATTTGTAACGCCCCGTTGGTCTAGTGGTTTAAATACCGGGCCAAGATTTTGGGGTCCCAGGTTCGAATCCCGGGTCGGGCAACAAAAAAGTTTCGAATTTTCGAACGTCTCGGTTTTGTGATCACCAACCCGCATTTGGCAAGCGTGGTGATTATGCCAGTACACCCATTATTGCTGTGGTAACTTGAATTCAATGATGGAGGCCTTTTCCTTGCAGTGGGATGATTATAGGCTGTTACAATTTGTAATAGGACCGATTTTAGACGTAGCTCAGTAATTAAAAAAATTGTGAAAATAAATAGGTTTTAACAGATCTTTTTTACAAAACTTATACTGATTAAAAATCTGTATAAGTTTTGTAAAAAATTTATACCTTAAATACCCAAAACTAATCATCATTACGGTAAATAATCAAATTCAAATTAGAAAGTAGTTTGAGATTATAAGCTATGTCATTACAAACAAAGATACGGAGCTTCCATATTTTAATTTGATTTTTCCACAGTAAAAACTGTGATTATTGATTTGCTTCGCACAACGTCAAATTAATACAAGTACTCATGTCGCAATTTTTGAGTAAAAACGAATGAACCTATCGTGTATCGCCCGCATCAATCATTTTTTTGCTGTAAGGTGAAGGAAGTGAATTACGCCAAGAACTGAAGCACGTTTGCGACTTTGTCGTGCGATTAGCCGTGTGCAATCAGGCAATTTGTCCCAGCGGCGAGCTAAGCGACAACTATTGCATATTTTTTCGCTGAAAAAATATACAGTACATATTCACACTGCGGCGAGGACTCGCTCCACTAGTTTGTCATACAACACACTTGCATCCCCCTGCTCGACAATTCGTTTCTAGTTACTAGCATTACTCGCTTCTCGTTTATAGTCGGCGGTGGTACAAGTGCTTAAAACGTGAGATTGAAATTAGTTTTACACTGTCAGTTTACTACAAGGCTCAAGTAGTAGAGCTTTAATAGGTACCTTCCATGATTTCACCTACTGCTGCTTTGAAATAAGTGTGAGCTATTTCCGAAAAGATGCAGCGCAAGAAACAAAAATCAAAATCTGAAAACCATTTAAAATGTCTATGTTCATATACAAAAGTTACGTTAGCAAAACTTTTGTTTCGTTTTTTGGTAAATAGAACTCAGTGGAGAGATTTCTATTTACTAAATATAAATTTAAACAGATTCAAATCGCAAAAATAAAATATTGTTTAACCAATTTAGTCGCAAATGTGCTCAAGTAACGTGAAAAAAATGTGTGAGAAATTGCGTCGATTACGTCTAATGACTGAACGACGTTCATGTTACGTTTCGGCAGTGGAACCCCATTAGATAGATTGACATTAGCGACCTTTGTCTCCCATGCAATAATGGAGCTTTCTTCGCGGAATGGAACTTACGTACCACATAAGTTCATGGGGCGGAGCTTTTTGAAAAGAAATGTGTGTATTGGGTTTGAGCTTTTAGTAGACCTTACCTACGTAGATCAATTATTAAATACAAATTGACTTATTAACCAGCAATAAAAAAGTGAGAGACATTAAGTTGAACGGAACCTCATAGAAAGGTTCCGAACTTTGCAAGGAAAAAAACTGATTACTTTGTTGTTCTTCCGTCTGTCTATCCGTCCGACAGTTCGTCTGTCCACCTGTATGTCAAAACCGTAAATCTCAGGAACGTGTGGAGATATTAAATTAAAACTATTTACTAAAGTCTACAGTCCCTTAAAGCTGTGTAAAACACGCTGACTCGCCCAGGAATCGAACCTGGGACCTCAGAGCAAGTGACACCTTCAAAACCCGTGTTTACTCCACCCCGGAGTTCATCAAATTATGGGGTGGTGATGCTGATTTAATTGCAGCTTCCATCTTGCGCTGTGTGTGGCTGCGATTATCCCGTAATACGTCGGCCTGTTCTTACACCTGTTTGACTGATGCTGGTCCAATTAAATGATCAGACTGTGTGGGGTTTGTTTTTGTATAACCTAAGTGGCTTTAAGCTCTTAATTAAGGGATCAAGCTTGCAGTACAGCAAAAAATACAGCGTCTTCATTATCTGAATGTAAGAGACAATTACAAAGATAATAAAACTATATGGAGCCCGTTGTTATTTAGTTGTCAAGACTTTTATATTCATTATCAAGTTAATGTTAACATATACCTGCCAACGCGTAATTTTTAAACGTAAGGAATATTTTCCACTTCTCCTTTGAACGAGATATTTAACCTCGAAACTGTATCGAATTTTCCTTGAATAATTTTCGTCTGCCTTAGGTTGGACTCGAACCAACAACCTTTCGCGTATCTGGCGACTGCACTAACCAATAATAATTAAATATGGATTTTGCGCTTCGAAGACGACGACGACGGAGCGCAGCGAAGGCGACCACATATCCTGAGGATGTTACGTTTAGTGGCGAAACGCGTCGAGGTTTTTCTTTATCGGTGTTGGGTACTAATAAATTGCATTATCTGTACTGCATGCATTTTTTTAAGGAGGGCAGGCGATTCCTGCATTAAATAGTGCTTGCTCATTCAATGTTAGTGCGGGTAGTGTGGTGAAGGAAATAATTTTCATACCCCATGTTTAGTAATGGATTTCTGCTAAGTAACGCCAGTCTATTATTTTTTTAATAATAATTAAGCTAGCAAGAGGCAAACAGCCGCTGCGTTTTGTCATTCCACCGTCATCGTGGCTCATGGCGTCTGGTAGAGTTATATCTGCTTCAGACTAACAAGGCGCCGTACAGCGGTAGTAGTCAGGCTATACTAACGAACACCGAACACTGTGTTCGTCAAAAATGTTCGCTATGAACCTTTACTGCGCCAAAAAACTGTAAGGACACTGCTCAAAATACTATTTCAACAAACTATATTGTCCCCCGAATGCTAACTGACTTAGTTCCGACATTACGGTTCTGCGCTGCATTTATGCAACGGGCGAGTACCACAGAATTGATTTATGTAAATTATTGCAAAACGGTGAGCTGCCGGTGCTTCAAACAAGTTTATTTAAACCAGACTACGTATATTTACTTATTTTATGATAATAGTAGCGGGGAAAGCAGATAAAGTAGTGGTTGTTTATTCATTATTATTCTCGCTTTGCAAACTATCGGGAATTTGAAGCTTGGTAACGTAACAAGGTCGTTGTCTGTGAACCTATTTTAAAAAACATATAATGTTTTTATAAAGCCTACATTAAACACACATATCCTTACAATTGTTTTATCTTTGCTTTCATTCTTTTATTTTCGACTACCGGAAGCATCTTTTTACAGTACAAAATATTTGATTTGTTTAACTAATTATTTGAGCATTTAATAATCATTTAAGTAAATATTGGACATTATTAAAAAAAAACCTTACAAATGTTATTGTTAATATTAATAAGTAATGCCTAAGAAATATTCATTTTAATTGGTAAATTATGGCTGTCGCATCGCTTCTCAACCAAGCTGGATTCGTTGGCTAACTTAACTTTCTAACAAAGTTAAACCACAAACAAATGGTTAGTTAATTAACTTTTAAAATGTACAGACCATAGCACATCATACGATACACTGGGGTGCCTTAACGTATTCGAAATAGGTGTGAATTTGCAACAAAAATGTATAGCTTAACTAACTTTCCGTCCGCCGCACTGCCCGCGTGAACTTCACTCTACATCGCGCCTGCGGAAACTTATGCTCAACAGTGGTACACTAAATAGCCTATGTTATTTCTAATAATAGGGGTTAAAGTATGAAATTGCCGATTATTTTCCCACTTTTTATTTTTATTATAGCTCTTAAGTATAGTCGTATTATTGCGTAATTCTTTTTGTATTGTATCAAGAACGAAATAAAGTAACTTTTGACTAAAAAAAAAAATGCAATACTAGTGCCTGTTACTTCAAAGGAAGTCGTTGAAAAGACCCCTTACAATGTGTCAGCTGACCTTCTTGCTTCAATTAAATATATTTGTATTATATACTTTGATTTTCAGAAATTTAAATACTATAATGCGTAGCTTTATAACCATCTAACTTTCACCTTTAATTGCATCGAAAACGGTTCAGGCGTTTTTAAAAAAACTAAAAAATTGTTAGTATGGAAAAATTATTTTTCTCGATTTCGTCCATACAAAACGGCAATTTCATACTTTAATCCCAAATACCTTCTAAACTATGTGTGCAAAGTTTCATGATGATCGGTTAAGTAGTTTTTACGTGAAAGCGTAACAAACCAACTTAAATTCACAGTACATAGTGTGCAGTATTGTACAGCACGTCAACCTACCACAAAACGTTAAATTTTATCAATTGATATTGATCTCTACTTGTTGGACTTAAAGTTAAAAATCAATTCAATGACTTTTAACTTTTTAGGTAGGTTGACCTGCCGTTGTCTGTACACTCGACAGCACATCAAGTTAAACAGTTGAACTGCGATAACAGCTTTTATTACGTAGGGCATAAAGGCGGTCTCAAGGTCAACATGTACTTTCTGATGTGCCGCCGTGTGTACAATCGACCAAATTGAATCATGACCCACCATAAGGTCATTTTTCTACTGTCATTCTATACAAGTAGGTTGAAATTCGCTTGAACACACGTTTCCTAGTAACGAACTAACTAGTTATCATTTTATTAGACACTGACAGTCACTGAAACACCTTACTACATTTATAAGTTTTTTTAAAGGAATGATCGGCGAAGAGGGTCATGATTCAATTTGGTCGACTGTAATGGATCCTGTCATTTGCTTTTATGAACAATACCTAATATTAGGGGTTAAAGTATGAAATTGCCGTTTTGTATGGACGAAATCGAGAAAAGTCATTTTTCCATACTAACAATTTTTTAGTTTTTTTAAAAACGCCTGAACCGTTTTCGATGCAATTAAAGGTGAAAGTTAGATGGTTATAAAGCTACGCATTATAGTATTTAAATTTCTGAAAATCAAAGTATATAATACAAATATACTTAATTGAAGCAAGAAGGTCAGCTGACACATTGTAAGGGGTCTTTTCAACGACTTCCTTTCAAGTAATAGGCACTAGTATTGCATTTTTTTTAATCAAAAGTTACTTTATTTAGTTTTTGATACAATACAAAAAGAATTACGCAATAATATGACTATACTTAAGAGCTATAAACAAAGTAAAAAGTGGGAAAATAATCTGCAATTTCATACTTTAACCCCTATTATTTGTTGTGGTCTGGATCGTAAAGTTACCTGTATGTGTGAACTTTCTCAACAATATTTCAAGAGGACAAAGACTGCGAGAGTAAGTGTGATTGAAAATACGTTGAAGTGTTCTTTAGCAGTTTTTAGTTTGCGGTGAAGTAACGTTAAAAAAAAGTATGCAATTGAAGTATTGTCGTGTGGTGCCGGCACTTAAAAAGAATAGTAACATTCATATAATATGAAAAAAGGTTATTAAGGCGATGTAGATGGGGCAGGCGCGCCACAGAGGTTATGAGCAAATGCTCATATTTGAATGTAGTTAAGCGCTGAGATTGTTTGTTTTCATTTGACGTCGCGCAACCCTATCATCATTATCATCATCATCATATCAGCCGAACGACGCCCACTGCTGGGCACAGGCCTCCCCCAAGGATCTCCACAACGATCGGTCCTGTGCTGTCCGCATCCAGCGGCTTCCCGCGACCTTGACCAGATCGTCGGTCCACCTTGTAGGGTGCCTGCCCACGGAACGTCGTCCGGTATGCGGTCGCCATTCGAAAACCTTTCCGCCCCAACGGTCATCGGTTCTCCGCGCTATGTGTCCTGCCCACTGCCACTTCAACGATGCAATCCTTCGAGCGATGTCGGTTGTTTTAGTTCTAATGCGGATCTCATCATTTCTGATTCGATCGAGTAGGGAAATACCAAGCATCGCTCTCTCCATTGCTCGCTGGGTGATCTTGAGCTTTCTTATGAGACCCATAGTAAACGACCACGTCTCACTCCCATAGGTCATTACTAGCAACACACAATGGTCAAAGACTTTCGTCTTGAGACACTGATGTATTTCGGACGCGAATATATGCCGGAGCTTCCCGAACGCTGCCCATCCGAGCTGGATTCGACGAGAGATCTCTTTCTCGAAGTTGGACTTACCTAACTGGACTATCTGTCCCAGGTAAACATAGTTAACTGGAGCGGGTGCAACATGGGCATTTAACAAGATTTTCGTCTTGTCCATGTTCATCCTAAGACCCACTCTTTGAGAAGCATTATCGAGATCTTCGAGCATTCAAATTCAAAAAAATTCAAAAATACTTAATTTTTAACAACAACTTCCTATATCTAGTTTACGAAAACCTCTTTTTAGGCATAAAAAATATGCCTGTATCAGGAGATAACGCTCTGCATATCTAAGTAGGTACATATATTAGTGTGTATTTTCTAAGATATTACAAAAATAAATACAAAGTTTTATCTTAATAAAAATAAACGCAAGTTAGTACATAAATATATCTTTCCTTTCAACAATATAAAGTTTTAAACTTTCATGGTCACTATCGTAAGAGTTAGGTATTTCGAGATTTCTATCATGTACCTTGTTTCTTCCGCGATCATGGCGCTTGCAACAGTGCCGAAATATCGGAAACTCATAAAAAACAAGGTACATGGTAGAAATCTCGAAATAACTAACTCTTATAATATAAAGTTTATTATATCATAAAACGGGTTTACTATGAATATGACGTCTTATACTTACTAATCTAATAATTTATTAATAATGTAGAATATTTAAATAAATTAGTAAAGGCTTGTATATGTAATTTTATATGTGTAGTGCATACAGTGTATGTTATCGTGTTGTTGTGTGATTATTATACTTCGATTAAATTTTATTACAGTTTTATAAATGTTTATGTCTTACTTCATTCGCTCGAAGGATTGACAAGGGCTTCTGTTTCAGCGTAGCTTAATTATTGTAACCAGTTTATTATGGAACTTTTACACTCAAAGAATGTTTTTTTATGTATATGTAGTTTTTTGTTTACTTTGTTATACAGATGGGAAGACCGGAATTCGAATTGTGTTCTAGCAAATGCTGTTCTGACCTTGGGAGTGTTTGCAACTTTAAATTTACGAGCGTTTCTTTTATTATCAATGTTAGGGTCATAGGTTAAATTTTTATGTTTTTTTAATATTAATTCTATTATAAAAAGTTTTCTAATAGATAATAGTTTTGTGATTTGGTAGAGACTTTGAGTTGGGAAAGATCTTTTTTTTAAATACATTATTTTAAGTTATGCTCTTTGGGCTCTTTCTACCATCAAAAAACGTGTTTTAAGCGCACCACCCCAGACCGAAATACAGTAGGTTGCTATCGACTGAACCAAAGAAACATACAATTCATTCAATAGATTTCTGGTGGTGCCGGCACTATTACTAAATTTCGAGGGAACAATGTGTCTCAGCGTTCGGAACATCCAATTAAATTTTCGTAATCTTGACACAATCATTTCAATCTGGAGATGCCATGACAACCTCTGATCTAACATCACTCCCAAATATTTGACCGATTCTTCTTTATTTATTAAGGGACAAATACAGCCGGTACCAAGGGAATCATCACATGGAAAAGCATAATGTTCAGGTCTTCCAAGGTCTTAGCTATAAGAACTACATCATCGGCAAATCGCAGGTGTGTTAGCCATTGATGTTGATGCCGCGTCCTTTCCAGTCCAGAAGCTTGAAAATATCCTCCAACGCAGCTGTGAACAGTTTCGGAGAAATAAAGTCTCCCTGTCTCACTCCTCGCTGTAGTTGGATCGGATTAGAGCTCTGGTTCTTTAATCGGACCGACATGGTGGCAACCCTATAGGTCGCTAGAATTCGCTTGATTGGCGTTCTTCGAACTTGTTTGTGTGTAGTGGGGCTTAAGCGGCGAAATCGATTCTCATACAAATGGCGCATGACAGCCTTTCTAACCTTTTTCATGTTCTGTGGTAACTCTCCTTCTATTTTTAAGTAGGTACTAACCCCCGTATTTATAAAGAAGTAATTACTTATTGCTTAAGAAAGTCATAACTTTAACCCCCGTATTTATAAAGAAGTTTTTACTTATAGCTTAAGAAAGTTATAACTTAAAGTGTTCATACCCCGTCCTTAAGTAAAAGAAATTGGTCACCATTAATAGTCATATTATTTGGCTGAAAATGCTAACTTTTGGTAGTTATAACTTATAGTAATTTCTTGATTAAGACATACAAATTGTCTCTCAAGTAATTACTTTTAGTCAAGTAATTACTTTTACTTGTTTATAAATGCGGGGGTAAGTCTTTTTAACCAATAAGAGGCGACTGAAGGAGAACTGCTAAGAGATGGGCAGCGTTGTCTTTCAACTTTTGGCTAAACTGCGATCGCTAACCCGCCTGCCAAGCGTGACGATGATGGCAGAATACTCCACTTGGAAATATTAGTAATGATGATGATGAATTGTAGTTGCTTTGAACGTATTTGGAATCTTTCAAAACCTGTGAATATCAAGATTTAGGTGAGGTCTAGAATGTTATAAATAAATAAATTTGTTTATTCTTCTCTGTCATGAAGTTTAGTAATATCTTGGCTGGTCAGCAATTGAATGTAGGCTATGCCACATTCAAGTGTCTACCCACACTAGGACCTGAATGACAGGTTACCAGTCCCAACTGATACGAACTTAAAAAATAATCTAAAGCTGAAGAGTTTATTTGTTTGTTTGTTTGTTTATTTGAACGCGCTAATCTCTAGAAGTACTAGTTCGATTTGAAAAATTATTTTTGTGTTGGGTAGTCCATGTATCGAGGAAGGCTTTAAGCTATTTATCATCACGCTGCGACTAATAGGAGCGAAGCAACAGTAAAAAATGGTACAAAAATCATCGCGATCATAAAAACTAAAATTGACGCATACGAAGTCGCGAGAAAAGCTAGTTAAGAAATACAAGTGAAGCATTAAGGTTATTCTCATAGATTAAAATAGGATATGAATGAAAAGTAACAATTAGTATGGGCTGGATCCCGATCGGGTCTAACCTAAGCCAATAGAAGAAAAAAATGAGTCGCAAAACATGTTAATTTTAAACATACAAATATTATACATACGAAAGTTTGTGAGTATGTATGTGTGTTGCGCCCGCACTCAAAAACGGTTGAACAGATCCAAATTAAATTTGTTAACAATATTGATTACCAATATATAATATTATAATGAAATAGCATAATTATATTAAGCTATTTATTCCAGAAAAAAGGATTGGGATAGTTCCAGATTCAATTCAAAATAACACACGTACAAAGTCAGGGTCACTAACTAGTAATATCATTAAAAAATGATCGTTTTGTATAATAAAAAACACCACATTCATTTTTTTCTTTCGATTGCGATAGAGCAATTAGATTTGGGAAACTAGATTAATTTTCGACCTCAAAATTACAAATTTAACACCGCAAAATTCGATTTAAGCTCACCTCAATTTAATAGCGATCCATAAATTATCTATTATGGATGTCACCGTCATTACTAGCCGAATAAACATGGCTGACAACCAAAACGCAGTAGAACAAAGGTGGACCATAAAACTTGTTTATTATTTGCGCACGCACGTCTATTCCGCCGATTTATAGTTTGGTCCTGAATTTGTTTATATTTGTACTGTCATCGACGTTGTTTCGGCTGTATTTCAATTTTATAGCCGTTCCAATTGGTTCGGAGAAAGCGCGCGAGTTCGTAAGAATGTCATGGCATCTTTTTTTTTTTTTTTAGTATTTTGTAGCAGTGGACTTTGCATTTTAGCCATTTTTAGCTAATATCCTTAATTTCCTGTGTATTTTTTTCACAATAATAATTATTGTCCAAACTAGCATGGCAGCTGTAACACTACTTCATTTCCCATTTAAAAGAGAGGACAAAAGTGCTGCAGTAAACAGATTTAGGCGGATGATGAAATTTTAAATTAACGGTCAGTCTTATTTGTTCAATGATCTGGCAAAGCAAATAATTCTCTATTCAGTATTGAATTTGCACTAACAATTGTATTGATAATAATCAGATTTGCATGACATATTCTGACATTGCATAGCGGTCATATTGCTTTCAAATTAGCCGTCTTAAAGTTTGATAATGTTTTTTTTTTTTTTTTTTTTGCACACGGACGCCGGTCGTTTCCTATTGAAACGATCGCTCGAACGGCAACCCTCCCACGGGGGAAGGAGGTGGTGAATCCTCATGGATACCTCACAGCCGGCTGTGAGGTTATGTGAGACTCCTACTCACTAAACACCACCTATAATCGCTATCACCAAATGGTGTTATAGCATATCTGAGCGACCACACCCCCTGGAGGGAATGTGGTGCAGGGCGTCACTCACCTAGGCGAAGTGCGCACTGAAGAGGGCTGGCATACGGGAAGAATGCGAGCCTAGAATAATTGAATTTAAGGAGCCATCGTCCAAATGAACGTGGGCCTGAGTGAAATAAGTTATTATCGACTGACTCCCAGAAGGGGTGACAGTCGATTGAGAGGGCTGGGGGGTGACCTGAAGGGTCCTATAGGGTGGGGCTTAGTTAACCTGGGGCTTAAGACTTTTTATGGTTTTTAGACATCTTTCATGATGACTGAGAGTCATAATGATGTCTCGGGTGGAACGGGCATTTCGCAGTTTGTTTGCGATTTCTTTGACTTCATCTATATCGATGTTATCGATGAAATCGGACACCAGTGTGAAATCGTCGTCGTCACTGTTGTGCGAACGCGATTTTTGCGGTGGTGTTAGGACCCGCTCATGCGGGGTGAAGGGGGGAGGTTTGGGTAGTGAATTGAGGGGTTTCCTCCAGCTCCCTGCCGGCTTAGTGGCCGGAGCTGCCTCCCTGCCGCCCGATTTCGGGAGAGCAGGGAAGTTGGTAAATGAGTGGGTAGGGGGGCCAACCTGCGACCTCATGGGAGGTTGGGGTTTCGGGCGCGGCGCGCGTGCACATCCCCGCCAGTTGGCGGGGTGGCCGATAAGGCCGCAGTTAACACACGCCGGTTCCCCGGGGGTGTCGCGAGTGCGTTCGCACTCCCTGGTGGAGTGGGAGCCAAGGCACTTAACGCACCTTGGTGGGGCTGTACAGTTTGCTGCCGCATGCCCATAGAGCTGGCAACGGTGACACTGGGCTGGGACCCCGCGGCTGCGCGGGGGTTCTACCCTGATGTTGGACAGGCCGCAGACTACAATTTTTTTGTGCCTGAACAAATCACGGGAGCGGGGACAGTTGGTCATGACGACCAACACCAGGGGACAACGACGTTTTCCCTGGCCGTACATTGGATGTACAGCTTCAACAGGGAAACCTTGTTTTGTGAGGTCGGCTTTGACCTCATCCGTATGGATCTCAGTTGGGACACCGCGGAGAACCGCGCGTACTTTACGCTCTTCAGGGAGAGCGTAAGTGTGGTAGGGAAGTTTCCTATGAGCTAGCAGCTCGATGAGGCTACGGAAGTCTGAGATGCTTGGCACCTCTATTTTGATAGCATCACCCGTGTTGGAAGCACGGGTGTATTTTATATTGCCCTCGATGCAAAGCCGGGACACTTCAGTCCACTTCTCTTTGCATCTAAGGAAAACCGGAGGGGGTGCCTTTGGCTTGGCGGGAGCGGGATTAGACCGCAAGTTTGGGCGAGCAGCGGGAGCAGGGGGCACCTTTGGTGCAGTCCTTGCTCGATGCGGAGGGATGTAGACAGTGGGGGAGGCCGGGGGGTCCGGGGATGGTCCGGGGGAAGGTGACGCGGGGGACTCAAGGACCGGCGAATTCCGATTCTTGGTGCGTTTCCCGCGCTTCTTCTTCCCTGTAACAGGCTGGAACGCCTCGTCAAGGGGGAGGGAGGAAAAAGAGTTCTGGGACTGAGTCGGAGAAGTGGACCTATCAGACAAGGTCCTCTTCATGGTAGGTGGGGCTGTACAGACGTACTCCATTCCATCTGTGGTCTGGGCGTCCATAGGAGTGGTTTGACCAGTCAAGGTAGAGGGGTGAGTGAAGCCAGTAAATTGGGGAATAAGTTCCCGGACATAATCGATGAAATCTGGGTTTGTGTCCAGAAGTTTTCTGATGGCTTGTTCAGTGCAAAGATCAACCATGGTGGCTGGGACTAGTGGGACTAAAGACTATAAAAGAAACAAGAGACACCCCCCACCAGAGGCAGGGGGGAGGGGGGGCGGCGAGTGAACAGGTATCCCTAATGGATAGCCGTTCTTCCCTTCCCCTTGGGACTAGGCCCAAGTGCAATGGGTCCGGGACTGCGGTTTTCCCAGGGCCTGGAGGCCCCGGAGAGCGAACCGGGTGCGCTCAGTTGGCTTCGTTGCCACCGTAAGGTATCAACCAACTCAATCGCGATCGGTTATTTAAAGTATCACTGTTTTAATACAAACAGTGAGTACAGTTAATAACTGATAAATGCACAACGATGCAAAATAATGCGAGTGCGAGTGCTGGTGTATGGCATTCGCCTATCACCGGTAGGAAAGGAAGGGGCGCACGGGCAGACGGACGTCTGCACCGAACGGAGTGGAAATGGAAAGTCTTGATAATGTATAAAACTTTTAGTTTTGTAGTTACACTGCAATCCGTAAAATCAAATTTATTTCTATAAGTCTAACACTGCTTTGGTAAAAGACGCTAGTGCCGAAATGAAGAAGCGCAAGAAATTCGGTCACGGTCTCAGCCTCCTTGTAAATAATTATGCTAACAAAAAATATATGTCAGTGGGATCTAGGATAATTTATTACCATACATTTCTATCATTTATATAATCATCAATATTTTTGTAGACCGACAATGTGTATGTTATTCATCAGACTGTACTCTTACAGGAAGTGCAAGGGAAGCGCATCGTATATCCTGACGATACGCGCGGCTCCCGCCAGATCTATTGTTATCGGCACACAGAGGTACGGAGGCTTTTTATTTATATTACCTCTGTTATTGACGGCTAGAATAGCCAGATAAAACATTGTCTGAGATTTCTGATAGAATGAAGTAGGTTCCCTTAAAAAGGAGACCGGCGATATGGGATCTTTGCTTCAGGTGAGAACAACTTGAGAGACGCTAAAACTCAAAAAAGGTCCCATCTTAAATTGAAATAAAAAAGTGAGTTGCATACATCCAGTGACCAACTCTAAAGCTAAAAAGTGGTCTCATATAAAATTTAAACAAAATGTGGTCTAAATACAAAATACAAATAACTTTACCAATGTAAAGCGCTAAATAGCTTTAAATTTTAATTAAGTTACTAATAGGAATAACCGATAAATATTGTGCACCCCAGATTCATAATTGAGATGTATCTTTTTATATGGTTTTAATATTATGTTATATTTACTTGTTGATTTACCATACATTAAGAAAAACGGAAAATTGCCTCTTTTGCTTGGCTTCGATAACAAGTTGATAGAAATTGTTTGTTTTTATCTATGGGTTTGTTTCTTGTTACAACGCCACCTGGGGCTTATTTTCAGAAAGAAAACTGATTTTACTGTAATAATTTTTTAGACAAATAATATTATGGGCTATCTGTATTATTAATTGCTTAAATTGATTTTTTTGCAGACTTTATCCTTTACAAGAAATAATATCCAAACGCTTTGTTTTATTGCACTTTTTACAGTCTACAAAGACATAAAGTCATTGGCAGTTTAGATAGTCAAACTTCAAGATCATAAAAGTCAATTTGTCACTGAGAAAAATGCACAGCTAACAAATTAACTATCGACTGTTTATCTTTCTTAGGAGAAAACACTACGGGCGAGAGAATTGAAAAATAGGTATTTGTAAAATCTATTGCTGTCGCGCAGTGCCAAACGCCTTCACCGCAGAGTGTGATAAAAACAACTGCTTCTTGGACCGAAAATACCTACTAAAAGCACACCAAATCAACGTTTCGTAGTCCCCCGATTCCTTTTCCAAAACTAGACTAGAAACTGGAGCGATTTAAATACTTTTTTCTATAAAAATTAAAGAAAGGCTTTGGCCGTGTTCGTATGCTTTCCTTTTTTTCTAAAATTTAGCCAAATTTGTTTTCTGGATGTTTGAACACAGCGGAAAATCTGGCGATTTTTTCCGATTTTTGAGGGCTCATATCTTTTTTATTAATTAATTTTTTAAAAAACAGAAAACATAGAAACATGCTAATAGTAGCCATAGATTTTTGTAATAAAAATTATTGCTCTACTGGCTTTATCCAGGGAGGAAACAGGGGACTACGTTTGTATGGACAAACGGCCCTTGTGTTTCCTCTTAATACCATAAAACCACACTGCTTGTGAAAGTAAACATTGCATTATTATTATCAGATTGCCTCTATGCGCTTTCTAATATAAGCCATCTAAAAGACACCCAGGTCGTTTATGTCGGGTCCAGATTTCAATATACATTCAGCTAAATACCCCTGAACACTGTTCGTAGAGAACTAAAATCCCTAATAACCATTATTTCACTTCTATTGTTCTATGTATAAATCACAGTAATCTAAAATTACAGAGCATACGACTCGTATATGCCAAAGCACTGAGACAACCCTTAATAACAGTAGGTCAGAGCGCAGGGTTGGCAACAATTTGCTTAGTATTTGGTTATATTTCATACTATTATAAAATTTAAAAAAAAAGTTAAATAGCCTGTTGCTTAGTGGTACGGTAGTCTTCCTTCTACGCATGAGTCGCTTTTTCGAACACAGGTTGGGACAATGAAAACGACATTTTCAAAATTGGGTTAGCTCGGGAAGAGTATAGGGTCTTGGCTTATGTCGCAATATAGAATTAGTAGAAAAAACAAGTCACGTCAGAGGCTGTACAAGCCGATTTAGAAAACTTTTGTCGTCAGACTATCTTCAAAAGGTAGTTCATACACGAAAGAAAGAAGTTTGAAAACATTTATGATGTTGGGGATTGTGCACAGAAAAGAGTCTTTCGGCATTTTAAGAATTCAACTCAAAGTCAAACGATTAGAATTACATAACTAAGTTTAGGATAATCGAAAGGTAGCCTGTGTGCTGCCACACATGCTACCTTTCGATTATTAAAAAAAATTGACATGGTAAACTATCGCAGGGTATTGTTGACGTTCTTGGTCAAGGTTTAGCTACCCATGGACTTGGAAACATTTCTAAACTTATCACCAGAAGTATAGAATATACATTTAATTCCCGTTGCCTGTCTTAAAATCAAAAGTCAAGAGTCAGTAAAAGATAAAACAAGAGTTCATAATGATTGAAGCAAAAAGTGAAGCAATGGTTGCAGGGAAAACGTGTAGGCCAAACACTTTATAATAAGAATAAAATCATGATAAGTACGTCATGAAGAGACGACTGAAGAAAAATAGTTAAGCCATCAACCTGTTTTTGACATCCAAAGCCCTCTCAACATGCAGGGTCATTGCACCAATGCCCGTACGAAAGCAAGTAGTAGTATAAACATGCAAACTGAATTTCAAAGAGTGACAACCTTGAATCTAGCTCGAGGCACTTTGCGGGCTGCGGACACAAAAGACACATAGGTGCAGAAGTCAATCGACATACAAAGAACCTGCCTTACGTACTTATCACCACCTATCCCTTTCTTTACAGTTTTTTCTGTAAAGGTTGTCTGGAAGAGATCACTGACGGCGATAAGACCGCCTAAGCTGTACATCTTAATGTAAGAATTAAATTTTGTAATTTCTTTGTGGTGTGCAAAAAAGAGTATTCATTCATTCATTCATTCATTTATTCATAGAGCGCTCGAGCAACACACACATAGACACCGCTCACGGACACGATATCTCGGACCAGCGCCCTTACGGCCATTTCCAATAACTTATCTATCTTCAGTTTTGGCATATCGGAGATGTTTCCATGTTTTAATTATAATCATTGACTGATTTGACTAATTGAGACGACTTGACATTGATTATATTGTGTTAAATGTGGTTTGGTAATTAATTTAATGTATTCTATTCAAATGTAATTCAATTCATCATATTTTTTTATTTTATTTCAATCTGATTTATTTTGTGTTACTTACTATAATTTCTACACCAGCAATGGTCGAATATGCGGTAGCAATATGTAATAAAAACCAATGTAATTAATACCATATTCTCAGAAATAAACCATTTGATTTGATTTGATTTGATTGATAGAAAACAACTTCTGTCTTTGTTTCTCTGAACGGCAAAAACAGAGATAGAAACTGTTTCCTATCTCCGATATGCCAAAACTGAAGATAGATAGGTTATTGGAAATGGCCGTTAGACAAGTGGCTTTCTAATATCGTTTACGCTAGACGAATAGATGTCAAATGTATGAAAATAACATAAGCTACAATCATTCGATCGTTTGTTACTGTCATTTTCATACATTTGTTATTTATTCGTCTGGCATAAACGATATTAGAATGCCACTTGTTTAAAGGCGCAGTTCGGACCACTGCAGCACTGCGAGCGCGAGTATCAAATATATGCCTAGGTATTCATAGTACCTACCTATTTTATTTTATTTAAACACAAAACAGTTTACAGTTGAGATGGTACAAATTTTATACATAAATGATCAATATCTTAAACTGTAAGCCAAAACATGTGCTTGAGAAATTTACATAAGAATGAGTTACATCGTTTCGCAAATTCGACTATTACTGTTACAATATTTTATTCTATTTTATTTTTATTTTTATTTCATTACACACGAGAGTTTGAGAGGATGGATGCTTGTTACTTTTATTAAAACTATTATTTTTTACTTAACAATATTGTAGCTTATACATTTTTTGTGAGATTCGATACCAACTCGGGTAGTGTAAACCAAAAACTAACTTATTTAGAACATTACGTACAAATCTAGAGAAGACATTCGGATAAGAACCCTTGATATCGATACCAGGATAGTCCTGCGAAAAATAATTGTAGAGGCGACACATCCGTACTATCGGGCTGTAGCACGAGGTGTTGTTGCGATACACTTGGAGTAAAAATAGCTTAGGCTTGCGATCACGGGCTCTGTAATGCGTGTTTATACTTATCGATGCGAGTAAATACGGAGAATCAATCGCTGAGTGTAAAATACAGTATTCATCCATGCACTTGTCATCACTATCATTTGCTTGTGAATTTTTGGTGCAAAAATGGAGCAATAAAAAATAGTGTTATAACTACAGCTGTTCTAAGTAACTGTTTATAAACGTTGTATAAATTTAACATCAAACGGTGAATTGTCGTTTTTGATCATACCTATTGTATCAGTATATAAACTTGATAAATTTTGTCTCAGGCGGGACTCGAACCCGCACCTCCTCGCATGCCAGGCGGGCGCCATACCATTAGGCCACCGAGACACTGCGACACGGCGCGAATTTTTCAAGCATATTCTTACGCTGTGAGCCAGCGTTGTTTCATCAAATGTTAGGAGTTTGCACCCTTAACACCCGAAAGAAACATCTTTGCAGATGCTTGACAGTCAGTTAAGATGAAACAGCTATTTATATACTTTATTTGATATTTTAGCAACTCAATTGCACTCATAATATCAGTATATAAACTTGAAAAATTTTGTCTCAGGCGGGACTCGAACCCGCATCTCCTCGCATGCCGGGCGGCATACGAGGAGATACCTATTGCTTCAGAGAGGTAAGTTTAGTTTTCCGTTCTTATTTTTTTTATTCTAAACAATAAATTGAACAACCAGATACGAGTGCCACTACTACGATATTTTTTGTGCATAAGTCAAAGTTGACGTCCTTAGCGCGATTGCCGATTGTAGGTATGAAACGAAGGTCATACATGAGATTGGCTTCTGCACCTATCTGTCTTTTGTGCTGCGGAGCTCTCCTAACTCGCAGGGTCATCGCACCAATCCACCGGAATGGGTGCGGTTAAAACAAATTAAACTTTTTGCCACAAGTCAGAATGGCGGGAAATTAGGCCGGTTTGGTTCATAGTGACGTAGATCGGCTAATTTTGCGACTCTGTTCATTTCTTTGGTCTAATTTTTTGTGTTGTAATAAGGAGTTGTACAGTGGAAGTATTCGCTTTTCAGATTGCTTTTGATCATGTTTTGCTTTAATTGCACGGATGTCGTGTTTATTTTGGATACAACTTTTTGAGAAAATTAAAATTGAATTCAACACACTATAGTTTTGAGAAATATGGTTGTATTCAATGTTTGAATTGCTATTGTTTTTATATAAAAAAATTGAAGCTATAGTGTTTGTATTTTGGGTAATATTTATAGTAAATTATGGCACATCATTCAAGTAATATTATTTTGCTTTCCAAGACATAAATTAAAATCCACTTAAATTAAAATAATTTACCGCTAAGAATAGTCTAATAGGAGATGATAGGCCTAAAGCAAGTATTTTCCAAGAAAGAAAAACGAAAAAACTCATAAAATAAATAATTTAATTAACTTGCTTTAAGTCAGTCACCATTACATGATAAATAAAAAAAAGTTGTGCGTGTACTAGTGTACACACGTAAGAAGGCCTTATTTTTCGAAAAATGATCTACATGCAACTTTCCAGAAATTGGTTAAATTGGTTAAATTGGTTAAATTGGTTAAATATTATTTCACTTTACTTTTTTGCTATCGTCTGAACCAACCGTGGTAGGGGCAAGAAAAAGATGGCGCGTAACCGAAAAATCTGACGCGTCAATGTGACGCAAAACGTGACGGTAAATTTTTTTCCAACGCCCATAATAAAGTTTCACTACAAAAACAATTTAAGTATTAAGTTAACAAGTTAACAACATAAATTAACAAAGGTTAAAATTTACTAACATGAGGAGAAGAATTATAAACATGAATAGATCTAAGGAAACCAATATAAACAAAAGTGTTCGACATTACTTTCCCATGACAATGTTGCGTCTAAAACTTATACATTTCATACTTGAATACGTCTGAATGAATCGCAAAAGTCATAAAATTAACATTGTACCATAAGGGCGTCGGTAAACTGGCGTTTTTCAAGTGTAGCCTGAAGAACTTAAATTAAAACAATTAAGAGGAAGATATTGCACTCGCTTTGTGCGCGCGGTCTTACAAGAGTGGGCCAAAATATCATATTACTATGTTTCAGTCATTAACAGGTCAAAGACGACAGGTCAGTAGCTCCAATATTTGTGAGTGTTGAAATGAATGCCTATCTGTGCATTTATTCAGTGCACAAACTGACTGAACTGACGCGTTTTTTTTTTCAATGTCGAAAGTTCTTTACACTTTCGTCGCAGGTCGATTATAATGTTTTAATTACGGTCAAAGAAAAGCGATTACTTTAATTTATCACGCTGCAGTTTTTAGTTTGACAATAAAAGTTTTTAATTAGTTTGCTGACATACGCCGATGTGTAGAAACCCTTAGTTTCACACATCAAGTTCACCCAGCGAGAGATTTGCAATAATTTGTAATTGTAATCGCACTGGACGAAACATAAAAGTTTATGACCGTTGTCACTTCCAACAGTTTACGATATGAGCTAAAATACTCAAACACTAGTACTAGGAAACTTGCAAATGAATTATTTATTTGCCGATTGGGACGAAAATTCATTACCGCCCAGCCATTGTCTGAGCGAGGTTAGACAGTAAAGTCTGAGTAAGAAATTCTAACTCACTCGAGCTGAGCTGTTATGGATATTTTTAGAGTGACCTGTGTCTTTGGTCGTAAAGTTGAACAAAGTGGCAGATAAAGACTTAACCAAGATAATTTTAAAATATTATGTTATGATTTGGAAAATTGTTTTTTTTTATTGGAGAGTACAATTTTATTAGTTGATTTTATTATTGAACCTACTTTGTGTGTTGTGAAAGTGTATATATATATATATATTATTTGTCATGTGGTGCCAGCACATTAAGCAAATAGCGCCCCCTTCTCTTTTTATGGGTATCAAGAGGCGAATATTCGTTTTTCTCCATTCTTAGCCAAACTGCGATTGCCAACCCGCTTGCTAAGCGTGCCAATTATAACAAAATCGAGAGATTAAGAGATTTGTATCAATTAGTGCACTGATATAGGTGTGTGATGATAAATATTACACATTTGTAAATTTACCTCCATGCTTAGAGCTGGACATCGTTGCCTGATAATGCCATTTTTATGTTTATTCTTAGAAAAGAAATCAAACTTTTTTATTATAATTATGTTACGAGTAAGATAGCTGCCTGTTACTTCAAGTGTGACTCGAAACCGTACTTTTTTTCAGGATAAAAGTAAACTATGTGCTATTTAGCCTTAAATCTATTTTCGTATCAATTTTTTCTTAGATAAATTCAGCCGTTTTGCAGTAGTTTTAAAACGAACATACATCCAAACTATTGCATATATATGAGTAATTTTGGTAAGATATGACACAGTTTGCTTTTATAGTAATTAAAAGAAATATCAACAATAAAATTAAGCTGCTAATTAAAAGAACCGTTATTTTATCGTGCTTCCACGTACAAATTGTTTTTCGATAGAACTGTATAATCTATAAAATGAAAATTCAAAACATTCACGGTTGCGAATTCGAATTGAATATCCACTCGTTTATTTAGCATCGCTTCTGCATTTAACGAAACTGTAACTACATTATGAACGGACGAAGTAGAACCATTCCAGGTTAAATTATAAAGATACACAGTACATTCATACTAGGTTTTAAGCTGGGAACACATCTGATAGTCGCGACTAATAGTTATCTAGGTCAAACTATTGGAGGGAAGTCGCGGACGAAACCTTGGGCTGACCTTCAGCTTTTGGACGTCCGACAGAAATCTGGCGCGCTGTATGTTTTTTGTCAGCCGAAAACGTCCGCGGCCAGCTCACCAGACTCCGTTCTTTCTTTATTAATGTTATGGACCCAAACGCTTCTTTTTATTTTCTTTCTGGGTGGACAACATAAAGCAGCTGTCGCTAATTCTAAAAATTCGTCCTCACTTTCACTACTCGACATGTTTCTTCGTCAACAGTTCTTTGTGGAATAGATGTTGGAAAGCGTCTGCAAGCCACATCCCAAAAGACTGCAAACTTATCAGTCGCGGCTGACAGCCGCGTCCGTCAGCCGCGTCCGATAATTTGTTTCCAGCTTTACAGGTACATTCTTACAGACTTTAAAATTGATTTTTACAAAAGTAGCTGTGGAGTTTGATTTCCGGATCGAATAAAAATAAGTTTTTTTTATCAAGTAAAGTCCGGGTATGCTGCAAAGTTTGTTGTAGCGTAGGTAATCAGATTTTTAATTATTTACTTTGGCCTTTTTGTTTTATCCCTATCTCTTCCACAAGCCTTGGCACGTGGGCTTACTGATATTCTCTCTAATACACTATAACGATAACGAGGTAAGTGGAGCGAACACTTAAGGCCATTTGGTTAAGCCCAGTATTCGAATGTATTCGGATGATTCAAATACTTTAGCACTTCGCAGTAATGCAGTTTTTTGTGGCAGTAAAGTTGCCATTAGGGCCTGTGATTATGCCAATTTACGTATTCGGAAGCGAGACAATTTCTTTAAGCATTATATTATTATTACAGAAAAACCTTCCTAAAATGTGTTCTCAAAGTTTTAAAAAGACGCTTCAGATTATAGATTTACTGAGGATATTATGACAATGTGTTTGTGTGTGTGTATGCCACTCTCTCTTTGTGTATGTGTGTTAACAATTTAACGAAAATCTAGGTAATCATGATAATATGACAATATCTTTTTATTTTTTAAAAAGTTATGTACATTATTGGACGTCCATGTGGACCGCAAAACAAATTATTATAGCATAAATTTTACCCCACAAAACAGTTGAGTGTAATTTATTCGCATGCGACGGCGTATTTATTTCAAGGCTTAACACATTACTGCTCGCGCCTAATAAGCAATCTATCATAGTCTTTTCTAATTTATTTACCGACACTCTGACACATTTTGTAGGGTTCCTTGTATTTTTCAAAATTGTTAACGTTCGAATTAAACTGTTCAGCAGCTTCAAGTATGGTCGTTTACTTTATTTGATATTTTAGCAACTTAATTGCACTTATAATAGCAGTATACCCGCATCTCCTCGCATGCGAGGAGATGCGGGTTCGAGTCCCGCCTGAGACAAAATTTTTCAAGTTTATATACTGATATTATGGTCGTATAGTTCCGGCAAGTTAAAATAACAGCATAACCGCTTCTTTGACTATGGGTGTCGTAAGAGACGCAATTATATTTCTTATAAAATTCAGTGTTTAAACATAAAAAATATGAAAATTTTGAGAATATCAGAAATGAGGTGATCCGGCAGAGAACTAAAGTTAGCCCATCAGATTATCAAGCTGAAGTGGCAGTGGGCTTGCCATATTAGTCGCAGAACCAGCAACAGCTGGGGTAAACGAGTTCTAGAGTGGGGACCGAGTCTCGCCAAACGTGGTGTAGGACGCCTGAGGCCAGGTGGAGTGATGAGCCGGGTGCCCTTAGCACCCGGCACGGTCCGATCGCGCCGCTAGTACGGGGCCCTTGCGCGGGCGAGCCCTAGGCTCCACCTCGCCTAAAACCCGCCCGGTGAAGCTGTAACGGCCTTCTGCCACAGCATGGGTCGTTTCAAAAAAAAAAAGGAGTGATGACTAGCGCAAGATGGCTGGCAGGAGCTGTATGCGAGAAGCCGTGGATCAACCTAAGTGGAGAGTAACTGGAGAGGCCTATGTCCAGCAGTGGACTGCAATAGACATGATGATGATGATAATTAATCTAATCGTTACTGTTTGTTCACATTAGGCTAAGTCCCATAGTAAGTTGCCAATCTCCTTTAATACTGAACCCTGGATACATACTCGAAAATGTTTCTTGTCAATTTCCTAAGCACGGAACGTATGAGTTAATTTATTATGTTAATTGGTGTTTGTGGAACTACGAGAAATGCGTTAAGCTAACACCAACAGTGATATTTTAATGTGACGTGTACAAGGGACGGTGGAAAGGAATTTTTTGTTACGAAAATAAATGCGTGTAAAAACAATGTCGGACAAAAATACCAACTGTTTCTTTAGAAGATTTATTTATAAAAGTTTCATAGTGAAACTATAGTAACGAACATTTTTTTGTATCTAATCACTTATACGATCGTATGATTTCGTGAATAATCCTCATAAATGTAATACAGAATTTAGACAACAACAGTAGCCTATAAAAAAATTTTTCACAAAAAAAACTGAAAAAATTGGGAATTCTTGTTTCATTAAAAAAAAATATTCGTCAATAAAAAAAGCTTTTTTTAAGTACTATAAAACAAAATCTAAATCAAACGTAAAATAAACTGCCAATTCGTAGTAAATATTATTATGTACATGATGAATGTTGGTGATTCCTTGTTACATCATAAAGATCCTGAGGGGAGTGAGGGTACATCTGTTCAGCAGTCATAGACAACCAAAACTGTACTTAAGTAATAGGCATTGAAAATTAGGAACTAGGTTTAATAAAAAAAGCAACAACATTGATTGCAAAGCTGCAAGTAAAAGAATATTATGAAGAAACTAATAGAATATTTTTTTCCATTAATCAGATCCTTCGTATTATGATCGAAACCTTTTATTCTAAAAGAATCATACAAAAACATATTACTGCTACACAATATTGATATTACTGGGCGAGCAAAGCCGATATCCAGCCTACTTTATTCACAAAATACAGATCCAGTAGGCTTATATTCTCGTCGATGTAGGTTTTAAAGATTTCTTAATATGGCAATCTTCAATCTCCTTTCCAGTCTAATTTTAATACAAAATAATATTGTCAAACCTCACATTAAAAGTTTAAAAGATAATAATATGTTAATTTAACTTACAATTATGTATGTATAAAAAAAATATTTCGTTGTAGATATGCCAAAACGTTCAATTCATAAGTAGGTAAATAGGTTTTAAAATAAAACATTGTTCTTGTGTTATTTTGTACCAACTTTTTAGTGAGTTTTTTTTTAAATTCGGTTCAATTTTTTATTTAAAAATAATGTACTTTTCTCTTTTTAGTGTTAAATAAATTACACAATTATTAATCCTCTGTTGGCCAGTACAGTACCTACATAAATAGTGATGACGACTTCTAGATGAAAATATAATAATATGAATTATTTGAGAAACTCCCCCCTCATCGCTATAGAATCTTAAGAATCATCCTCCAACTCCTAACTGCTTAGGAGTTTAACCTTCCATCATCAGCTCACATGAATAACCTGAAGGAAGGACAACTAGGTATCTGACTATACGCGTCTATGATATTTAAAGAATAATCCTCCTACTCCTAACCATTAAGGAGTTGTACCTTCCATCATCAGCTTATCAACATAAAATGATGAGTACCAGACGCAAATAATGAAAAGCCTTAAGAAAGATATGCAAAAACGTAATACGTAATACGTGCTTATAAAATTTGTGGGTTTTCCTCGATTTCCCTGGATTCCACCATCAGATCATGACTTTTAAACAAAAAACATTTTTTAAATCCGTTCAACTAGTCGAAAGTTCTGAGGTAACAAACATAAAAAAAACAGTCGAATTGAGAACCTCCTCATTTTTTCGGAAGTTGGTTAAAAAAAGCTGTAATGCTTAAAACAACTGGTGGAAATCTCAGCTTGCAATGAAAAAAAAATAACTAGAAGCAGTTGAAGCAGTGCCTCTTTGGTAGGTATCTACTACTTGTCTATGTTTCCATAATATTGCAGTTGTTTGCTTTTAGCTTATGTTTATCTAACTGATCATTCATGACTATAAGATCTCAACCTTAACATTTATGAACTTGGCACCGTGTGGAACGTAAAAACTGCCTGCATTTTTAAAATAAATAAAATTATTTCAATGATTACGATATACACTAGTAAGCTCACTGAACCCATTTCTATTGTTACGCATTCGCTACTGATTGAATAGGCGCGCACAATGCATAATCAAATCTAACGAAAAATGTAATATGAGAGTCGCTTGGCTGTGATATTATTAATAGACGGATTAGAGCAGATTCAGACTAATATTGTCTCCGATAGAAAAATACGAGTATTTAAGAATAAAAAAAGAAAAATATTAAAAACTAATATAATCATCAAACATTTAAGTCTTTCATTTGATATTATGTACTTAGTTTATCTTTTTAAAAAAAACAAGCTAGAGCACCGCACGGTGGCCAGATAATTCTTGTTTGACACCAACTCAAAAGAAGTCTTATATCACTCAGTATTTTTTGTTATACTGTCTAGTTTCGTCTAAATTAGAGGAATACGTACTGTAATTTCAACTTCTGCCAACTAATTTTTCTTCTTTTCGTATGTCAAATGAATTTGTCAAAATCTGACCACCTATCAAAACCTGGTTATCGCACAAAAAAAATGTGTTTCGAAAAAAAAAATCATGGTCATGATACTGTAAACAAACATTAATATAGTTTGTAAACTACATGAATACAATGAAATTAAATACATTTAAATTAACAAATGAGGTTTTAAACCTCATTTGTTATTACCAGTTGAAAAAAAAAATTCAACTTGTGCTTCAGGCCACAACCACTATAACAATTAGAGCTCCTCTATTTTTACCACGCTTTTATATTAGCTTGGGTTGTATCTATGTATGTATGTATGTATGTATGTATCTATGTAATGGAATCTTTGAGCTTAATTTTCACCGATTTCCAGAAGTTTGATTAATTTGAAACTTTGCACACGTATCAAGGGCCGATGACAATGCAATAATTTAATAACAATTTTCCCAGTTTTCCTCTGTAAGAGGGAGTAAAAGAGATAGAGCTAGCGCGCGATCTGTATCAATTATGTTTCCTGCATAGGTTTGGACTTACAGTCGGTAAAGAAGGAATCAAATCTCATAAACTAAACTAAAAAGTAAAAAATAAATTATAGTTTAAAAAACTAAAAAACCACGCTTTTAAAACAGATTGAACTACAAAATTAAAAATAAAACTGTAGTAATCAATTGAAAAATTCATATTATTGTACAAAAAGCGTGGGGGGCTTGATTTAGATTGTTGTAAATATTTTATCAATAATTTACTATATCTGTGGATATCATAACAAGCACCCCACGCTTTTTGTACAATAATATGAATTTTTCAATTGTTTACTACACTTTTATTTTTAATTTTTTAGTTCAATCTGTTTTAAAAGCATTGTTTTTTAGTTTTTTAAATAATTAAAATAAGAACACTGGCTAACACTTCTGTAATACAGTCCACCATTGAATTAATCTAACAACCCAGTTCCAAAATGATCCGTAAAGCTTAAGAAATACAGAGGCACAAAAAAATCTTCAATCACTCTTCACAAATGTACAAGCTCTTATGTTCAGGTATCAAGGCTCAGAATAAGATAACAATTTTCGTGGGTGACTGTTCGAGTCTTCCATAAGGATTTTCCGCACCATTGAATATGACCCCAGTAATAACATTATTCAGAACAGATCGGCGTTACAATCGGCCTGGAATGGGCTTTTTGCGAAAAATCTGCTATTGATTTTTGCTAGTTTGTTAGGCTATGATTGTTGTTAACAAGAATAAAAGTGATATAACGAGTTACAAAAACTTTTTAAGAATAAAACAAAATGGCAAACAAGATGTAAGTTGGAGGTTACACTGTCAATAATTCGTCAGTCTAAGTAAACTGTGACTGACATCAGAATGAATAAATTTTACAATCACATAGTTATTCCATGATGACTGTAGATTGATGAATGGTAGCTTAGGTACCTATCCAGTTCCATGTGTCTAATACGAGAATGGATACAAATAGGCTAAAGTCAGTCAGTCGGTCAGTCAGTCAGTCAGTCAGATTTTCCATCAGTAATGATAGAAAAGTAAACTAAGTACTATTTCAAGGCATCTTATCCCAAACTAATCTACTATTATGCTTATACTATGCGTACGAGCCAAGATCTCAGGGTCCTGGGTTAGATTCCCGGGTGAGGCAACAAGAGTTTCTAAATTCCGAACGTTGCTCGGGTTTGTTATCACAAACTCGCATTTGGCAAGCATGATGTTTATGTCAGCAACCATCATTATAAATAATAATACATGTGGACAACATCACATACATGGTTCTGATCCCAATTTGAATAACTATTTAAAACACTCGTATTTTGGAAACCAGAAACAACGAAGGTACCACAAACACCCACCCGAGAAATTGTAGAATAACACTTTTTTCCTACATTGACCCGTCCGGGAATCGAACCTGGGACCTCGGAGCAGGCGACGCCTTGAAAACCTGTGGACACGCCACTCCGCCACGGAGGTCGTTAAAGTGGGAGGATACACTGTCAATATTTCATCCGTCCAGCAGAGTCATATTTTCCGCCAGTAAAGTGTGTGGGTAACGCTCCGGTATAGTCTAGTGGTTCAAGTACCGGGCTAAAATCGCTGAGACCTCGGTTCGATTCCAAGGTAGGGCAACAAGAGTTTCGAATTTTCAAAGGTTGCTCGGGTTTGTGATTACAAACCCGCATTTGGCAAGCATGGTGAATATGCCTGTACCCATCATTGTTGTAGTAAATTTAATTCAATGATGGGGGCATTCGCCAGGCTGTAGGATGAATTATAGACCTTTACTTCAGCTTTAAGTGTGTATTAACCTTAAAAAATAAGAAATTAAATCGGTGTCCAGCAATTATCTTCAAATACCATTAACCTAAGTTAATCTATTTGTAAAAAATGCACAATAATGAAACTTTCCGCTTATCTGTCCCTGGACTTAATGTATTAGATCTGAGTTTCGCGTGACGCGTGCGTCGATATCACGACACTGTGCAGTGGGGTGCACAGGGGTTGTCAATTAGGGTTGTGAGAATCAAGAAAAACAAATTAGTATTTATAAAATTAGCCAGCGAACTTCCAATCGCCATAGAATAATTTGATTTTGACGGCCTAAATATCATTGGAATTAAATATGGCGTTATTGAAAAACGTTATTAATATGCCTTTTGCATTATTAAAACACTAGCGGCCCGTCCCGGCTTCGCACGGGTGGACATACGATTTTTTTAATAAGGATATCTTATCTTTTCTAGCAATAAATATAGCCTATGTCACTCAGGGTAAATGTAACTTTCTAAAGGTGAAATAATTTTTGAAATCGGCACAGTAGTTTTTGAGTTTATTACAAACATACACACACACAAAAATACATTCATACCTCTTTTTAATATTAGTGTAGATATTAATATTGACTTTTTTTTTGAATTTTTCAATCTTTTTAATTGTTATATTATATATTAAAAAAAAACTTAGCAAATAAATGTATACTGCCTTTCAAGTTGAAGTCAAATACAATAAACCAAAAACCATGAAATGCAAGCGTTCTAGATTGGAGATTGATCAAACCAGCCTGTCTACACTTGTCTACACTAATGTTGTAAAGAGAAAAGATTTATATTTTTCAGTCTCTCCAATAGGAGGATTTAGCCAAAATCGCCACGCTTGGCTCTCTATCTCATACTTGCAAACACTTTTTGTTAACATAATAATTATGTTAACAAAAATGGTGGCCACTATTGGTAGCCTTTTTTAATATTTATTTTTAAAAAAGGTTACCAATAGTAGCCAAACTTCTTGCGCCGTTTCTACTCGCTCACACTAGTCCGGCAGCAGTGCTTGTTTAAAATTTTAGGTTATGTAAAAATTCCTCGTAGTAGGTTCAACAATTTATATTAATATTATAAAGCTGAAGAGTTTGGTTGTTTGTTTGAAAGCGCTAATCTTAGGAAGTACTGGTTAGAATTAAAAATTTACTTTTGTGTTAGATAGTCTATTTATCGAGAAAGGCTATAGGTTATATAACATCACGCTGCGACCAATAAGAGCAAAACATCAGTGAAAAACGTTGCAGAAATTGACGCGGACGAATTTGCGGTCCCAAAATATTAATACTCTACCCTACCGAGAATCGAAGCCAGGACATAATGTCCTCCTAATACTCCTGCATTGTTTTGCACAGCCCTGACATGTCGACTGACAACGTTTTGACTGACGGTAGTTACCGGCAACGTGTTGTACGGGTGCATAATTTATTATTGTGTGACAAGCTCGCGTGTCTACTGATCACTACAAATCAGCTGCATTTTGTTCATTTTAAACATTAATGCGGAAGAAATAAAGGGTTAAAAAATCCCTTTTAAGTATTTTTATATTAAATTCAGGTACTACAGTATGGTAGCTCTGTTAGTAGGTAGTGATCAATGTATGGATGTAAATGGATCTGAACAAAATCACACACATTGTTTTTAAAGTTAGTAACTACTAAGGGTGGTGGGATCTACTTCCTAGTGGTCCACCCTGGGCAACGGCATCTTTGGTTGGCACCAATGATGACGGCTAACAGATCCTCCTACGGTGGTAGGCTTCGTAAGAGGCTGTCTGGATGCTACCACCCTCCTGCCGGAGTCCTAGCGCCAAACAGTTTTTCTGTGTTTCGCTGGTGTGTGGGAGAACCAGTGCCAAAAAAAACATTTCCTTTTTGGCAATCAGAAACAACGAAGTACCTACCAGAAACACCCAGACACGAGAAAATGTAGATTAATACTTATTTCACAATCTCCATGCTTAGCCTGCCAAGTTTGGCGGTCGGAGCTTAGACAATGTTCTTTCTTTCTTTAGTATATTTAACGGCCTTGGATACTTGTCCATACAGCCAATTCTTTAGTAATATTGTCTTTATTTTTGCATTAAAACGTTGATGTTAGACGTTTTAATGCTTCAATGGAGTTTTTGGAGACAGTCGAGAGACTGAAGGAATGTAGAGAAGTCCCCAAGAAAGAGGTGCACTGTTCGCGTTCACGCGCAAAATTCACGGTCCACTTTTCTTGGTTTCGACCCATACACCAAGTTATTTCACCGAACTGTATATTGTTCACTCGCACGACACTTTGTTTCGCAAAATAACACCACTTTTACGACCCAAAAATCACTATAAACAATAAAAATTCGATAAAACAAACGGACTCCAAACGTATACTCACGAACTCCCGCCAAAAACTTTAGACAATGTTGGAGACATCATGACGCTGTCCGTCTTATTTGACAGTACTTCTTAATAATGCAGAATTAGCACATGAACTATTTTTTATATCGAAAAATAGATGGGGTTTCTTTGGGCTATTTACTTTTCACGTATGAAGTCGCAGAAAATAGATAGATTTAAAAAGAAAAAAAAATAAAAAGACACTACAGATTTATCTCCACGAATAGAAACCTGCGAGTTCTTTCATTCGAATCGCACTACCAGAACATACACGTGGGATATATTGGCTGTATCCTCGAGGGTTTGTACGTCACTCCTGTCACTCAGAAGCCAATCGCTTTACCCTCCAAGGGTGAGGGACTAACGCGTGACACGCGTAGCTTGCGTGATCCGACTTTACAATCGCGTGCTAAATAATCGATTCAAATGTTTTCTCACTTGTGTAATACATGGTAATAATTTAGTAGTGTGTTTTCTTTTGACAAACGCCGTTAGATATTTTGGTTAGATTGATAAAAAAATTGTAAAATACTTGCAACACGTTGAAGTATTTAAAAGAAGATTTAGCGTATCAAAATGTGTTTACACATAATTTAAAGCTGTAACAAGCCAAACTCAGTACCCTAATCATGACATTTGCACCAGTGTCGAAATTTCGGGACCCCATAAAAATCAAATCACAAGTTACTTCCATGAACTTAATCCTAATCATGACACTTGCACTACTGCTGAAATATCGAAAACTCATATGAAGTTACTTAATAAGTTCAAAAACAAAACATAATTGCTTTAGCGCGCATAGATTGTTTTTACGCTACTATGCGCAAAAGATGCGCATCCCTGGTGAGCAGAGTGCGGACCAGCCCCAACAGCGCCCTGAGCATGATTGCAGACAGGATGGACTGTGCGTATTTGAGTCATTGCAGTGCAATTTCACATGGGATTACACTGCAATGATCTGTATATATAATTAAGTATTATATAATTTTTATTTTATAACTATTATTGTGTTTTATTTACTTTTCTTTACTCTAGGCTTACTCATTATTGTTCGTAGTATAGCTTAGTCTGGACACTTAGTCTGAAATATATTAAAAATAAATTTAACACACAAAAAGTGGAATATTAGCTTACACATTCTCTAGTCTGGCCTTTCAGTATAGAGTCTGGCAGACAACAGTAACTAACACATTCAGAAAACTTGTAATGTACCCATATTGTGTTAGTTCTATGTTGTGTTTTCTTCGCAAACTTTACCTTGAAATGGTTAGCATTGTTCTAAAGATTTACATCTAACATCTCTCAAGTTACCGATAATTGAGTTATACTATGACCAAAGAATAGGCATTCCTGCTATTCTACTAACTTCAAAGTTAGCGTGTAGTGTAAAGAAAGTTTACATAGTATTTCTTAGGCAGAAATAATGACAGATTTGTTGTTGTTTATCCGTCCTATTCACACAAGTTTAGGCAATGGAAGGCAGATGTGTGGAATTGTTGGGTTTATTACAAGAAATTCTTAGTGCGCTATTATGTATACGTGTTCAGATAGTACAAATAGAGATATTATGAGGTGGTAAGGGGGTTCACCCTTTAGTGTAGTGATATTAACACCGGTATAAACTCTTAGGCTAAGATAAGGATTCAATCGGCAGCAATAGTTACAAATTTTTATTAATTGCTCGGGTCAACCACTTTCTCAAATCAATGGTGATTATGCCTGTACCCATATCATTGCTGTGGTGACTTAGATCAATGATGGAGGCCTTTGTCATTCAGCGGGATGAATTTAGGATATTACTTTTTAAGTCACACATTATTACCAACCAAAATCGATGGTGATTATGCCTGTACCCAAATCATTGCTGTGGTAACTTAGATCAATGATGGAGGCCTTTGTCATTCAGCGGGATGAATTTAGGATATTACTTTTTAAGTCACACATTATTACCAACCAAAATCAATGGTGATTATGCCTGTACCCAAATCATTGCTGTGGTTACTTAGATCAATGATGGAGGCCTTTGTCCTTCAGCGGGATGAATTTAGGATATTACTTTTTAAGTCACACATTATTACCAACCAAAATCAATGTTTATTATGCCTGTACCCAAATCATTGCTGTGGTAACTTAGATCAATGATGGAGGCCTTTGTCCTTCGGTGGGATTAATTTAGGATATTACTTTTTAAGTCACACATTATTACCAACTAAAATCAATGGTGATTATGCTTGTTTACTGTGGTGTACGGTGGTGTACTGTGTACCCATCTTTACTGTGGTAACTTAAGTTCATGATAGAGGCCTTTGCCCTGCAGAGGGAAAGACTAAGGTTTATAGTCGGTTCTACTACTAACTGCTAAATCATTTAAAAAACAATCAGCTAGTATTTAGAATATTTAAAAGCATATCCTTTTGTTACTCTTTTTAGAACAATATCTTTTCCTGTTACATTTTTCTCTTCGAATATTCGTTGTTTTACCATTCCCGGAGGACTGGACAGGGACGTTTGAACCGAGGTTAGTAGCAAATAGAACTTTTTTACCTCCCAGAGGATGGAAGGTATCCCGACTCAGAGATTCAGACGGTCAGAGTATCTTCCCACGGGATGCTATTGAGATAGAAATATTTTCTGTTAATATTTTTAGAACGTTAAGTAAAAAGTTTGGGAATATGATTTATGGAATAAATATGGTAAGTTACTGAAATGATATATAACGCTTCGTTGGTCTAGTGGTTAAATTACCGGGCTCATATTATCTCGGGGTCCTGAGTTAGATCTACGGGTCGGGCATCGACAATCAATTTTTATACTTAAATTCTTGTCCTTTGTGACGATTTTTATTAGACACATACTTAACCGTATTCATCACTTTAATCTATTAAGAATTTCCTTCGAAATTAAGATCTTACCATGATCAATATATTTTTTAAGGCACGATCGAGATTGACTTTTATTACAGAGATAGTTTGATTTGTTTTCTAGAGAAGAATGCTGTCGTGTTTTGTGAAAATAATCCTTTAGTGACATCCACAAAGATCAAGAAGAGGTGGTGCTATTCTTTAAGCTAGTACCAAAGTAGTTTTAACTTAACATGCTATGTCTACTTTACTTACATTTTAAATAGATTTGACAGGTACTAAAAACAAGCCTTTAAACTATGCAAAGCTTTTATGGTGATCAGGTATAATTTATCCAAATTTAAACTGTATTACTAACCATTAGATACCTATTTCCTTTAAAGGCATTACTTATCTAGACACAGATATTAAAGATTTAATTATGCATGGCGATATTTCATTATTTTCCTTTTTACCCAATCGCTACTCTGACACAATACAGGTGAATGCAGTGCGCTTACTCTAATGATAAAGGTTGTCTCTCTTCAACCGGTCCTGCGCCATCCGCACCTAGCGGCTTTCTATGACCTTCAATACAACGCCAGTCCACCCGTAGGGCTAAGATGCGATACCACGATAAATTGCACAGAACGTGCAACAGCACGACATGATAAAAATTGTCTACTTGTCTTATTTTATCATCTTTCTCAACATGGCAACCACCCGCGATTAAAATTCTTCGCTAGACAATTTATCTACAATTTATCTACATGACAAACAGATGTATAATGCATAATTATATTATTAATATAGTTTTATGTCTGGAACCATGGTTAATATAATCATGCGTTCAATTTTAGGTCTGATTTGGCTAAAACACTTCTTGCCTAAGACGTAACCTGCGTTGACACCCATGTTAGAGTTTGTAGACAATTTTATCGTATTTCGTATTTTGACAGTTAGGAGTTGACATAAATGGCCTGCCATGTTAGCAGCGGTAGACAAACGATATTATAACGCTGTCAAAATACGTTAAAAGGCCGCGATAATATTATGTCGTGGGTCGCATCTTAGCCCTACTGCACTCGCATCTTACTTCTTCTTGTTATGTGTCCGACCCACTGCTACTTCAGCTCCGCAATTTTCTTATTCTATCACGCTAGGATATATCAAGCAATGCTTTCTCTATTGCCCGCTGTGTGACCTTGACCTGTATAAGCTCTTAATAATAATTGTTTGGGAACTAAAAACTCTAGTCAAACTCCGCTGCCTTTCAGCGTAAAGGCTTTAATAAATTTCTGGGCTAGATTTCTGGGGTCCTGGGTATGAGCACCGGGTAAAATAGATAGAGTTTTGAATTTTCAAACATTGCTCGGGTTTATGATCACCAGCCTGCATTTGGCAAGCGTGGTGATTATGCCTGTACCCATCATTGATGTAGTAAACTCAATGATGTGGGCCTTTACCCTGCTGTGGGATGAATATAGGCCTATACTTTAACATGTAGCATTGGGTCTACTGCACGCTTACCAAATGGTTACAATCTGCTAATCTTGAATAATATGTCACACGGATTAAAGATATTTACTCCTACGAATGACGGTTGGGAAATCATGCCTCATAACTATGAATATAGATCAGTTTGATCCATAATTTTACGCGGATTATGTATGCTAATAGTTAATTTATCTGCAAAGTCTGTTTGCTATTATGGCATACTTTTGATTAGTTTTTAAGTTGCAATCGGATTAGAGAGATGATTAAAATATTCACATTTGTACTGGTAAAGCTAATGGGAAAATATTGTTGATGATATTGAGATCAGACCAAGAATATATTTTTTTACTTAACATCATTATGTTCCTTATAATTTTAAAACATAGCCCAATAGGTTCGTCAAAATTTACAATGTGTTTTTACTAACAACTAATTCAATTAAAATTATAAGCAGGAGAAATACAGGAGTGTAACCCTCTGTTAAGGTCTAGAAAAAGTTTAACACAATAAGTAAACCAAATAATAAACAACTTAGGCATCTCACGTCTAATACTTACTAATTTATACTAATTTTATAAAGCTGAAGAGTTTGTTTGTTTGTTTGTTTGAACGCGTCAATCTCTAGAACTACTGGTTTGTGTTGGAAAGTCCATTTATCGTGGAAGGCTTTTTTTTTGTTATTTTTATTAAATATTTATATTTTTCGTGATATTGATGGTACCAAAAACATTTAGAAATCAGTCCCTTTACATCTTTGAAGTCATATTAAAAACTGATACACAATCAGTGTCAAAAAAGTGTCCAAAATAAATGTGCACCCATTTAGGATAGGATATGCTTTAGGATATATTCTTTTTAAAACTTCTTAATCGCGATTATAATAATAGAAATTGACGCGGTTGAAGTTGTGGCCAATAGCTGTGCTATTATAAATTCGAAAGTAATTCTGCATGTCTCTCTGCCTTTCATGCTTAAACTACTAATCCTATTTTGATAAAAGGACATTGTCAGGGTATGGCCCAAATGCTGCTCAGGTATTAATGCGACTAAATTGGGATCGTGGTATTATATTACTTAAAAAAAAATAAAGAAAATAAAATTGGCCCCAGACAAAAAAGGAACAGTTCAGGTTATTAGTGAATTTTATAACTATATTATTACAGTAAAGTAATATTCACTGCCACTGTTGTAACCAACTGATTACTTATGTTAATTAAAGTGATTATTAATTGAAAAATATTACTGTTCCTGATTAATTATGTTAATTATTGTAATTATCGATTGATTAATAATATTGCTTTAAATTAATAAATGTAAAACTATAGTAGTGGACGTTCTGTGGCTGATATGATGATGATGATGATGTAAAACTGAAGTAATAATTATTCAATAGTTGGTTTTTATTGTTAAATTAATTTTTCGTACATAAATAATTCACTAAAAACATTTTTTTACAGGTTAGGGCCTGAGGAACAAAATGCACCATGGCTTCATTCTGGGCAGCACTTGGGCCAACTTCCTTACAAGGATTGGCAATGTCCTTTGGTCTGAACATTATAGATTATTTAAAAAGAACACAAGCTATTTTTATCCCACTACTGGCCACACGTTTTGCCCACGCGATATAAAGTCTACTGCACGTGGGCAGAACCGCAAGCAAAAAACTAATTTCAAAATAAGCAAGGTTTCTAAATTAATTTAAAATAATTCAAGCATACTTTATTATTTCCTTTTAAGAATAATTCATTTGATATCATCGTACAACAAAAAGCTTCTAACAACAAACAAACGGACAGATTTTTTATGGGAATGTCGGCATTCTTTACCATCATTATCTACAATGAATGGAGCTACTTAAGTGGATACACTTTGAAATGCTTATAAATTATTAAATAGATATTTTTATCGCTTAATCGAATTAAATTATAAAGCTATGAAACGCGCATAGCCCCATTTGCGATCTGGTAGTGACATCTTTATAAATTATTAAAACCAACGCATTGTTTATAAAGCTTGTTTGGTAATGGCAGATTAATTTGTTTCAGAATTTAGGCATAATTGGAACAAGACAGTTTATAAAGTTACAACTTGTTAGATATTAATATTTAATTAATTAAAAGTACAAAGCATCGCCCCGTTGCAGCGTTGGTCTAGTAACGACCCGTTGGTCTAGTGGTTTAAATACCGGGCCAATATCTCGGGGTCCCGGGTTCGATCCCCGGGTCGGGCAACAAAAAGTTTCGAATTTTCGAACATTGCTCGGGTTTGTGATCACCAACCCGCATTTGTCAAGCGAGGTGATTATGCCAGTACCCATCATTGCTGTAGTAACTTGAATTCAATGATGGAGGCCTTTTCCCTGCAGTGGGTTGATTATAGGCTGTTACTACAATTCAATATAAATTAGGATAAACCACATTAGCCAACAGTTGAAACAACTAATACTTATTGTGTATTTAACAATACTTACTTAATACTAAATTTGGTTAGGTTTTAACTATGATTATTGATCATTATTTTAAATTTAATTTAATTTAATTTTGATTTTAATTTAGATTTTGTTTGCATTTCCATTTTCTAAGTCCATTTTCTGTTTATTTTATTTTAGTTTTATCTTATTTTTTTTATTTTGATTCATGACGCTTTATAGTATTTTAAACCTTCTTGTTGCATGTTTTTACTTGAAACCTAACACTATAAGGGATTTACTGCAACCGAACAAATTGATTTATAGCTAAATAGTATATATATATATATATATTGTATACCAGGGTCCATGTTCACTGGACTATTTTATAAAATCCTATCCTAAATAACTGTGATGCAATAAATAGATATAAATTTACTATCTTGATAATAATATTATGATACTTTATAATATTATGACATCATTAGCAAATTAATTGCATTTATACTATCAGTATTTACACTTGAAAAATTATCATGCCTGGCCCACCGCCTGAGATAAAATTTATCAAGTTTAAATACATTTTATAGATACAAATATATTTTAATTATGGATTGATAAAATTATTTTGCTAATGATTTCCGCTTGTTAACACCAGCCTAGATACCTTCACCACACTACCCGCACTGACACTGATTTGAGGAAGCACCTGCATTACACTACCCGCACTAACACTGATTGAGCAAGCACTATTTCATGCAGGAAAACCGCCCGCCTTACCTCAAAAATGCATGCAGTACAGTTAATGCAATTATTAGTACCCAACACCAATACAATAAAAACCTCGACGCGTTTCGCCACTTCACGTAGCAGCCTCAGGAGATGTTGTTGCCTTTGCTGCGCTCTTACGACTAACGCTAAAATAATTTTATCAATCCATAACTAGTTATGGATTTCCGCAAAGTAACGCCTGAGTCTATTATTTTTTTTAATATATTTTATCTAACCTACCTACGGCATTTACCGTGCGGTCTCGCCATTGGTCGATTAGAGATTACTTCCAAGTTTTTTTAAAAGCTACTATTAGCGCATATACCATAAGTCATCATCATAAATACGAATCACTTGACGCACACACCTGTTTTAACCGTCGGTTATTTTTGAATTATCAGCTAGCTCGTTAGAATCATATAAATTATGACGCAACGATATTTAATATAAAAATAGTTAAATTTAAAATAACTTATTACAAAGTACCGTTTAGTAGCATTAGTGATGTGAATGCAGTAGACTCACTCTAACAAGAATTGTACGGAAATGCCTTAAAGCACATTACACTCCTACAAGTTTTTTATAGTTTGTAGTCATGATAAATCAAAGCTTAAACAATTTTATAATAATAATACCGTTGTTTCTGCGGGGTCGGCGGCGGAAAACGGTGCGAAGTTGAAACACTCTAAATATTCAGCATTAGAGTCACTCTACGATTTCGTACCGTTCGCAGTTGAGACGACAGGACCATGGGGTAGTGAGGCTCGAGATCTTTTTAAGGAGTTAGGGCGACGGTTGCGAGAGAAAGGGAATGATTTCCGCTCTGGGTGCTGGTTGGTTCAGCAGGTCTCCATTGCCATTCAACGTGGCAATGCAGCCAGCGTAATGGGAACCTTCGGATCGGCCTGAAATACTTATTTTATAGTTAGTTATATTTTATTTAGTGCTTTTTTATATCATTATTATATGTTATTAAGATTTTATAGGTACACATTAATTTTTTAAGGTAAGTCGTTTTATCTGTAAGTTATTATATTGTTATTAAGTCTTTATATAAAGTTATAAATAAAGGAGAAAATTTTTTTTTATAATAACACTTCCCAAAACACATTTTGTCTGTCTCAACATTGATGTCAAATTTGTTGTAACCAAGAAAAAACTTATTATCAGTCCGCATCAGTCCGCTGCTGGACATTGGCCTCCCAGGGTTTTGACATAATGATCCGTTACGTTTGGTAGGCGGGTTTGTGATCACAGTTTTGGCTAACGGTGTAGATAAAACGCTGCTGCACGTCTTCTGTTGGCATTAGTTGATTAGAAATCAAAAACTAATGCTTTACTGATGAGGTTTTTTTTTCAAACTTAGTTGCTTTATCTTTAAATACAAGAAACTTCGGTTCTTTACTCACAACTAACTCGCAGTAGACGCATACCCAAACCTTGTAATGTAAGTTTTTAGGTTAGAAAACTGTTCCTAGTTTAAAATCGAATCATTCAAAACCTTTTCCGAACTTATAAATGCTGTCAAAGCGAGTAAAACATTATCAATAAATATTTTCATTTGGATATTTCGAATCAAAAGAACACTGAGCCTTTTGCATCTGACTGTTTTGTGGTTTATCCGTTTGATCTTTTCGATCACAGTAAAGTACAATGTTTACATCTTCGGTTGTAATTAAAAAAAGATCGTAAAACGTTTTGAATGCAGTCGTTTTGATGAGATTCGAGGTTAGTTGAAAGAAACCCGGAAGCGTAATTAGTTCAGGAATGCAACTTTATTTCATGGTATTTTAAATGTTACTTCTTTGTAAGACCAAGGCATTGCAATTGCAATGAAAGCTTAGAGGATTCATACCTAGGTATAGAATAATCAAATAGCCTACAGGTAGCACAAGTTTCTTTCAAATAGATGAAGAATGTATGAAAATGTACTTTGTATTATGCGAATATAGTGCAGTTACATTTTAAAATTTCATTTTAACGAATTATTATCGTGTATTATAAGCAGAGAAAAATATATTTAGAACCGTTCCAATTATGAAACGGTTTTAAAAAGTTTGTCGTCCTTTGTAAAAAACCGTTAATTTAGTTTATTGTATCTTGATTACTAAACTTTTGTTTGAAAGCTCATACCGAGACACAGAATCTTACTTCTTACTGATCTGAGTAATATTATTAAGCTATTGCATAGCTTCTATCGCGGGCCTTGAGCGTGGAGACCGAATCCAGAAATTCCGTAACGAAAATAATCTAACACCCACACCCACACACTCGGGGCGAGGCACGATCGAACAATTTTGAATTTCCGAAATTTAAAAGGATTAAGAAGAAAATAAGGATTTTGACAGTATGGTTGCCCATGGTAACCATATCTGCCAAAATAACAGAAAAGTTTAATTACAAAAGTCAAAATTAGAAAATACATAAAATTATAAAATTAAGCTATTGCATAGCTTCTCGGGCCTTGAGCGTGGAGACCGAATCCAGAAATTCGACTTTTTAGGGTTCCGTACCCAAAGGGTAAAAACGGGACCCTATTACTAAGACTTCGCTGTCTGTCCGTCTGTCTGTCTGTCCGTCTGTCTGTCTGTCCGTCGCTCTGTCACCAGGCTGTATCTCAAGAACCGCGATAGCTAGACAGTTGAAATTTTCACAAATTATATATTAATTTAAGAGGGGCTCCCATACAACAAACCCGTTTTTTCGGCCTTTTTGGTACGGAACCCTCCGTGCGCGCGTCCGACTCGCACTTGGCCAGTTTTATTAGTTTTATAATTGCATAAGTTGATAAAAAATGCTATGCAATAGCTTTTCCGCGACAGTCTCCGAGTGCCACACGTCTTTTTTTAAATTGTATTTATTTCTCTTCCACAAATATAAGCACTTAATTAAGCCTAGTAACATTATTAGAACATAATATTATACACGGTGCAATTTTAACCACCTGTAAAACGAAGCCCGCGTTATGTAACCATTATGTATAACATGTTGGCAATGTTATTAAAATTTTTTTAGATTTTTTTTTAAATATAGATATGAATATCGGTTTAGCTATTTATTTTGAAACACGCTGTGACGCCACAGATGTAGCAGTGTAAGTTTCATTCAAAAGAGACCCTGCCGCAGCAAAATAATACGTCTGGGCGCGTCACAGCGTGCTACAAAATTAAAAATCGGAATCGAAACTTAAAATTTTTCTAAAATTATTTTTAATAAAAAAATTAATAACACTGCCATGATGTTAAACATAATGGTCCGATAACGTGCGCTTCGTTTTACAGGTGGTTAAAATTGCACGGTGTATATTTGTTGGACTACATGCCTAAGTTTTGATGATTGGTAGTTACTCAATCACGCCAGAACAGTTTGAATTATCTAAATTAAACAAAAAACTAATGAAATAAAGGCTGGAATAGCAAGTACCCTACTTTTTGTCTCAGGACAACTTACGATTTCCGTAATATACTTTCCCACGCGCAAGAAGTCGCGGGCAATAGCTAGTTTAATAAAAACCTCTAAAGTCAGCACCTGTTCCTACCGTTTCGCACAAACTAAAACAAAACTGTAATAACTTAGACTCAAAACCTATTTAAAGAAACAACTTCAGCACCTTCCAACGTAGGTGCATTCCCGTTCTGGAGGCCCATTACTCGGGATTATGACATAAATATTTATTACCACTATAAATAGGGACCGGTAGGGAATTATCCCTCACTTTATATCTAGCATAAACGTTATGGAGTCCGTATGTAAATTCAAGGAGATTCGAAAGAATCGTCGACGTGGGTAACTTGAGTTTATACGGCGCGATTTCCATTGTATGAATGAAAAGTATCCACTGGTAGGTCGGATTGGTCAAGAAACCTAGATTACTTTAAAGTATAAATACTATAGTAACTACTTAATCTACCCACAGTGCAAAGGCCTCCATCATTGAATTCAAGGTGCCATAGCAAGATAGCTACAGGCATAATCACCACGCTTGCCAAATGCGGGTGGGTGATAAATACTATGGCAAAGTCAAAAACTTATCAACCACCATCATTATCACCAGATTTATCAGCCTTTATCAGTCAACTGGTAAGCACAGGCTTCTTTAAAAGATGTATTTTTCAATTGTCACGCCTGGCAAGAAGGTTGGCGATAACTGTTTGGCCAGTGGGGGAGAAAAGGCTGCTATCCGTGTGTTCCCTTAGTCGCCTCTAGACCTACAGGCTGATTCATATTTTTTATAGGCGTTCAGTATCGTATTTAGAGCCCATTTACGAAGTAAAAAATGTAGATAAAGTTTTCACCCGAATATATTTTTCGCAACATAGTTTTCAATTTTTACGGACATAAGCTTTTTAAGGTATGAAGGAAAAATAAAAAACTTATGAATAGTATCTTAACGAATGAATGAGATACCAACGCATAGCAAAAAAAAGTGTTGCTAGGAGGCCATATCAAAAAATTTAGATTTTTGGCGGATATTTTCTAAGTGCTTTATCTTGACATTTTTGTACTGGGCTATACCAAAAGAATAAATACGTTTTTTGTTTTTTGTCAAAGATTGTTATATTAAAATCTGGAAAGTGATTAAAATTTCATTCTGTATAGAAAGAAAAGGGATGATGTTTTATTTTTAAATACTGCTACCACAGGACACAAGCTGTTTGACTGTTTTTTTTCCATATAAACTCAATTGCAATAAAAAAACAAAATGATATCCATTTAGACAAACGTTTAGCAGGAACACGTTGAGCGGGAGAAGAAAGGCATTTGCAAGTACGGTGATTCTAACACTAGATGAGATTGGTTAAACTATCGCAGTTCCCATTTGCAGAGAAACCAACCCTAAAAAGTGTCCAGAAGTTAGCTGATGCGGGTTGATGGTGAAACGATAAAAGTTATATCATAGCAAGATAACTTAGATGCATATCACAAAATTATATACTATTTAGAACATAACAATACAACTGAATGATCATCTATACAAACATCGTTACATGTAAACGCACCGTTTTCCGATTATGGTATTGTTGGAATACGAATCGCAGTTTAAAGAAAGTGTTCTTTTGTTGTAATGGTAGTATTAGAATTCTCTTACGCCTTTACTTTAGTTTATTGAGTATTCTGTGATTTTTATTAACAGATTTACAGGTGCTGAGGCACATATTAGACGTGGAAGCGTCAATGTCTTTATTGCATTGAAGTTTTGGAGGAAACAAAGTTTGGTAGCCGATTCACTTTGGTTTTAAACTTCGTATTAGAATGTAAAGCTTTCATGGAAAAGGAGAATCACGTCCAACCTAAGGCTCGTCTATCCACTAATTCGCGTAACCAAATCGTATCACAATCGTAATTGAATTGCAGTTTTTTGACAGTTTTAGTATGGGCTACCTAAATGGCAAAATCGTCGAATTCAATCACGATCGAACTGCGATTGAAATAGCTGAATAAGGCCCCTGGTTGAAATGATGATGATGACTCCAGTATTTTCGGAATTGTACTTTAAATTCATAAGTCTAGTAAAAATAATTGAATATTTCGAGATTTTATCCTACCGCTGTTACAAAATCTTACGTAATTCAAGGTGCGTAAGTTTTATTGAATGTTTGTTACATAATAAGGCTAAATCGGCTTAATAAATCTGGTTGAAATTTGACACAGAAGTAGACAATAGTTTGGAATAGCACATAGGCTTCTTTTAATTCCGGCAAAGTCTATTTTTCTGAAGAGTTAAACATTTTTATTTCAAATATGGGTAGCAGTAGGAATCAACATGATATTGGAATAATAAATTAATAATAATAATAAATAATAAATGTGGACAACATCACATACATTGTTCTGATCCCAATTTGAATAACTATTTAAAGCATTCGTATTTTGGAAACCAGAAACAACGAAGGTACCACAAACACCCAGACCCGATAAAATGTAGGAAAACACATTTTTTCTACATTGACCCGTCCGGGAATCGAGCCCGGGGCCTCGGAGCAGGCGACACCTTGAAAACCGGTGTGTACGCCACTCCGCCACGGAGGTCGTCAAAATTGGAATGGATATTGTTTAAAGGTTAGGGTTAAAACAAAAGCTAGTTTTATTTCGCAAAAGGCATCACAGAAAACAACTTATCTCAGTAACATTATAAAAGAAAAAAATAAAAGCGACAGTTGAGATCACAGAACATGGAAAAGGTTAGAAAGGCTGTCATGCGCCATTTGTATGAGAACAGATGTTGCCGTGTGTGCCCCACTACACATAAATGAGTTCAAAGAACGCCAATCAAGCGAACTCTTTTGGCGTCGTGCGACCAATAGGGTAGCGTGTCGTCAAAAGAAACCAATCACAGCTCAAGTTTGGGCAGAAGTAAAAGCATGTGCTCATAACCTCTGTGGAGCGCCTGCCCCGCCTACATCACCATTGCTAAGGTGAAGCGTTGGTGCTTTCGGTGGTAGATCAGGTGGAAATAAAAAGCGGACTGTATTTTATAGGATTGAGTGTAATTCGGGACAAGTACTAGATAGATAGATAAGATAGATAAAATCTTTATTTGCATGGCAATAAGGCACACATCAAGAAAACAAAAGCACACACGCAGTAAATTACAAATAATACAAAACACACCAAATAATAATAAAAAAAAACTTCAATTACTTATTCTAAGTTATGTGTGCCGCAGCGATGCAAAAAGGCAGTAAGCTCAGTGTTTGCACTGCTCAAAGACCAGAACACTGGTTTTCAGCTTTTGCCATGTTTGGAGGTAGGCGTGGACAATCACAGCAATCCGGAACAACAGCAATATTGATATTACCAAATAAAAAACTAAATGATTTGAAAGATAAATAAATAAATATATTTTCTTTGAATTGTAGGTATTATTAAGCGCATTTCGATGTCAAGGATTGTATTGGATACAAAAATACATAGTAAATTATTAAATATAAAAAAAAAATACATGGATGCTACTATACTAGAACAGTGACCGCACACTATGAAGTTTTTTTTTTTTTTTTTTTAATCTTTATTTATTTATAGAGGGTTTGATAAAACTTATTATCATGCCACCCTCATAGTAGCTACACTTTTAATATAATTTTCTATCTACGCTTTAGGCCTATTTGTACTATCTTGTACAGTGCTCTAGCTTCCCCAGATAGTGGTTGGGCGAGAACACTGTTGCAAAATCCCATATCAAATTTATTGACATTATATTTTCTATAAAATTCAGCTCTTTCGGCTTCAATCCGAACACACTCTGACATAATATGAAATACGTCTTCCAAGCGGCCACATTCTATACAATTAGGAGATTCTACCTTCCTCATTAAGTAGGCAAAGCTATTCAATGGTATGTGACCAGATCGAAGCCTAAGAGCTGTTATAATATCGGTCCTGCCCATATCAGCGCTATCCACCCATGAATGGCGGGGGACGAACGGTTGGATCGTTTTATACCATATTCCCTTTGTTAGAGATCTCTCATCGAAGTATTCCTTCCATAAGCTGAAACATCTTTTTTTAACAACGCGTATAAGATCTGAGAAAAAAGGTAAACAATTTAGTAGGATGCCTTCAGTGGATGCTTCCTTTGCTAATTTATCCGCCTCTTCATTGCCAAATAGACCAACATGTGCAGGGATCCACTGCAATCTAACAGCTACATTCCTCCCGGCCAAATCATCAATGGTCTTCAGAATATTGTAGGCTATCGGTGTTCCTCGAAAATTCGAGGTACATCGAGCCAAGTGCTGTAGGGCACTCTTTGCATCCGTCAATATAACATATTGACATTGATGGTTGAGAGATTCGATGTAAGATACAGCTTCTGAGATTGCTATAAGTTCAGCATACATTATTGACACATTGGAATTAATTTTGAATTTCATCGATAGATTTAACTGAGGGTCAAAAAATGCAGCTCCTATATTGCCATCGCTATCTCTAGATCCATCTGTATAGATTTTATATGATTGTAAATAAAAATTATTAATAAACTTTAAGCAAATTTGTCTCAAACCCACACTGCTATACTCGTGTTTAGCTTTATCGATAGTTTCGATACGAGATATTACTTTCTCTGAGAGATCCACGTTGCTAACCCAGGTATTCAAAGAAAACATTTCCAGTTGTCTCGAGACGTGAACATCCATATCTTTGAAGGTATTGTGAACAATTGCCAAAAGTGGTTTTTTTTTCCTTCGTGGTGTATGAGTTGAAAAATGTTTATCTAGCTTTTCTAATACAGCCATAAACTCATTATTGAAAATAGATTTAGCTTTAAGCCAAGACTTTCCTGCAAGATAGTATCTTCGTATGGGTAGTGGTTCAATACAGAGTTCGTTTTCCATCACGTGTATAGGCGTACTTCTTAAAAACCCTCCAATAACCCTCATAGACTGGTTTTGCACACGTTCTAATTTTTTAAGATGGGATTGACAACTACTATCGTAAAGAAAGCAAGCGTAATCAATTCTACTTCGTATGATTGTTATATACAAGCGGCGCAAATGAGATGGATGCAGGCCCCACCCAGGGCCGGCGAGACATTTCAAAATATTCAAGAATTTAAGCGTTTTTTCGGCAATTTCATTTATGTGCTTTCCCCATCTAAGCCCGCGATCCATCCATAACCCTAAGTACTTTATGTTGTCTACTACTTGCAAAGAAAATTCTTTAATTTTAAGATCTGCCGATTCACGTCTGAAACCATAAGAAAACACACATACTTTACTTTTTGAATGAGATATTTCTAACCCTATGTCAAAAAACAATCTATTAACTAAATCCAAAGCTTCTTGAAGGTTCTGAACTGCCTCAGTCATATTTCTGTGGCCTTTAAATAGAACAAAGTCATCCGCGTATTGTGATATACCAACATTTCTTACATTTTGACAAATATTGGCGGTAATTATGTTAAACAACAGTGGTGATAAAGGATCCCCCTGAGCAAGTCCTCTACCTGTATTGCGGCAGATTATGGAGCTGTCAATTTGTATTTTTAATGTTCTTTGTCTGAGAAAATGCCAGAGGTAGTTACATATGGCTGAACCTATACCCATTCGATCCATAACTTGTATCAGGCTAGGAATGTCTACATTGTTGTATGCGTTATCTATGTCTATAAAACAGCCAATCGTAGCTATCCTATTCGTAAGGCCTAGTTGAATTTCCGAAACCAAGCTGGATAGATTGTGCAACGTTGAACGACCTCTTCTAAAGCCTGTAGTGTTATTCGATAAAATATTATTTTTTTCAATAAACCATTCTATTCTATTTTTCATAATATTGTGAAAAATTTTGCAAATGCAAGAAATCATGGAGATAGGTCTCAATGCTGAAACCATGTTTTCGTCTCTTCCAGGTTTTGGAATTGGTACAATTAATATGTCTCTCCACTGACTGGGGACAAAACCACATGCAAAAAATTGGTGAAATAGATCGGCTAATAACTGTTTTCCATTATCTGGGAGATTTTTAATCATAGAATATGAAATATTATCTATACCTGGAGCTGTGTCTGTTATTCGAATACTCTTTTCTAATTCTTGTATAGATATTTTTGTTTCTAACTTTGGGTTCGAGGATGCGACAACGGGCTTCATGGGAGAGACAAAATCAGGAGTCAAATTGGTTAACAGTTCTTGAGCCAAACGTTTATCAACAGAGTTATTGTAAGTTCTGTAACCCTTAAGCCATTTCATTTTACGCCACATATAGCTTTGAGATGTCGCATGATCGATCGAGGAACAAAACTCTTGCCAAGCCTTGTGTTTCGCTGTTCGTATTAATTTTTTCGCTGTATTAATTTTGTTTTTTAGGGTATCTAAATTTTCTGGGGTAGGGTTACGTCTAAGTTTTAAAAGTGCCAATCTCCGTTCAGCGACTGCTTTAGAATGAGTAGCGTTCCAATATGGTTTTGGTTTAAAATCAACGCTTGGACCTTGGTTTATTTTTATAACAGGTATGTGTTCTTCAGCAGCTTTATTTATACTTTCAGTAAATGAATCGTATGCTGTTTGAAGGTCTAGTGGTATTATTAAATCAGAAAAAATATTATTTAGCGAATTTTTATACCCAGTCCAATCAGCTTTCTTAAAGTTTCTTTTTAAAAATTGTATATTACTAGATTTTATACTAGTAGAAATTTTGATCATCCGATGATCACTGCCTAGAGTTTCACCTGACACAACCCAATCAAGCTTCAAAGCGATATCTGTTGATGAAATTGAAATATCTGGTGCGGATTCCTGAAGGATACCGCTAACCAATTTGACGCGTGTTGGAGTACCATCATTTAATGTTACAAATGAGTGAGCTACTAATGCGTCAAATATTTGGCCACCTCTAGTATCAGTCTTTATTGACCATGTAGTATGGTGGGCATTAAAATCGCCAAGCAATAACGTTTTTTTATTGGCGATAGATAGCAAATGATCCCAATCTCTAACAGTAGTGCGTACTGGAGACGTACAGTAAATAGATATAATATTTTCGATATCAACGCAATTTTTAACTTTTAAATAAAGTGCTTCTACACCTGGGTTAACACTTTGAAGATTATCTAATTGACATTTGATTGATTTGTGTGTAATTATTGCAACCCCACCATAAGAATCAGGTCGATCCTTACGGAAAACATTGTAACCACTTATTTTTAATGAGCTATCTGGCTCTAACCAGGTTTCACTGAGAACTGCAATGTGGATCTTTTCCTGTGACAGCAACTGTTCAAAGGCAGCCAATTTGGGTTTGAGACTTTGACAATTCCATTGAATAATATTGATCTTAACATTTTTCGTATTACCCATTTAAATAGTCTAGTAGCAACTTAAGCATAGGCCAATCTGAAATATTATCTACAACAACTAAAATCAACCATTCTACACAACATTTTATCACGTTTTTTATCTTATCTTGAACGGTTTCACTTCTTAAAAATATGATCTCTTTCAGTCTATCTAATAGCTCACTAAAGTTAATTTCCTTTTTAGGGTACGATTCGGTTTCAGTGGGATGAATACACGTTGAACTTCTGGAGTTAAGTGGTGGCTCCGGGGAGGCCGCTTGCTTGGTAACTTGTCGACGCGGTTTCTTGCACGGGGAGTTATGTTTAGATTCTAATTCGCTGTGCACCGTTGCTCTTGTCTTAACTACCTGGGCAAATGTAGGGCTGGGCCCGTGGGATGGAGAGTATGAGGTAGATTGTGCCTGTGGAGTCGACGGGGTAAAAACGGTCATACCACTATTCGACTTGTATTTCTCCGGTACTGGTGAATCAGGTAAAACAAGCATCGTGAGCGCTTTTCTATATGTGCAGTTAAATTCTGCCATTAACTCTCGAAGTCTCTTTTCTCGTTGATAAACAGGGCAGTTCTTAGCCAAAGAAATGTGATCACCTGCACAATTAACGCATTTGTACGTATCTGTGTTACAATTCTCATGATTTCCGCCGCACTTAGGACAGACTATTTTGTTAGATGGACATTTTTTCATTGTGTGACCCAGTTTCCAACAACGAGAACATTGTGACACCGGGAATACGTACGGGTCCACTTTTATTCTTAGACCTTCGACGTGTACATAAGCTGGCAGAAAAGATCCCTTGAAGCCTAATTGTATGGACTCGCTAGGAACCCAACCATTTCCCGGTGTCCCTCGTCTCTGTAATCGATTGATGGAAAGAAGTTCGGCATTGTTAGGGCAGATAAGGATTTTGAGAATGTCTTCATCAGATAGTTCTATATCCACATCTCTGATCACACCGTATGAAATGTTTTTCTCCATAGCTTTCTGAATTCTCCATCCCCTGTCAATCAGAGCTTTACACGATACTAATTTAGCTACAGTCATCTCATTTGTTATATCCAAACGTACCTTGAAGGGGTTCAAGTACTTAACTCTAGTAATGTCTGTAATTTCCTGCTCCTTAAATAGTTTAGCTAAGGCAAATTGTTTGGGTAACTTTTCGTTACTTGAAATATATACTTCAGTTTTTGTGTGTTCCACTTTTGGTATCTTTTGTTTTCTCTTTACCACTGTCCATTCATTTTCCTCTTCATCTCTGTTTCTTTTAGTTAAACTTGCAAAATCGCTCATTCTTTGTATCTGTGGTATAATTTCATCTTCCTGCTGCTCTAATTCTGAATCCGACTTGTTTAATTCCATAACTGGGGTGTTATTTGCCATTCGTAGTAATTCAGCACTTAAATCATTACGCACATTAGATTCATCCATAATAACAACAGACGGAACAATCGTCTCGTAGATGAAGTTACATTATCGCCGCAATCCGCAACAGCCAACCGGTTTGGTACGAAAGGCGGCTCTCCCTCGCGCGCACAATAGATCGTAGCCTCACTTTACGTAAACAACTTAACGCGCGGAATAAACAACTACCTCGTCTATTGAAGGGAGTGGGTTAGACCGAGCATCGATGTTCGCTCGAGAACCGAACGTTCGCTCGGTGTTGTTCGTCGCGGTTCGGCGGTTGTGCGTGTCATCGTATCTCATCCCCCCCCCCCCCCTGGCATCCATGACATAGCCCGTGCGTGGACACCATTCTAACCTTTTTCCATGTTCTCTAGTTAGATGGATGTTTGTTTTTCAATCAGGTTAAAACGACAGTACACAGAATAGATCACAGGTAGAAAGGAATACTTCAGAATTATCATCATCATTATGATCAAACCATTTTTTGCCACTGCTGGACAGTGGACATAGATCTTTAGACTAGAAGTATTTTTCTATAATCACCACGCTTGGCAGACAAGTTGGCGATCACAGTTTTGTCAATTGTAGAGAAGACACTGCCCGTCTTCTTCTGTCAGTACTCTTTTAGTCAGATCTTACGACACCCATAGGAAGAGAAGGGGTGGAGCTATTCTTTTAACGTGGAGGGACTAAACGTCACCATAGAGATATAGCACATAGGCTACATTTAAGCAAGTATATTAAATATAGAGTTACGTAATTGATACGGGGTTTATAACATGTACCTTAGTTTTTATGAGTTTCCGATATTTCGGCACTGATGCAAGCGCCATGCTCACAGAAGAACAGTTCTTCCGTAAATATCGGAAACTCATAAAAACTAAGGTACATGGTATAAACCTCGTATCAATTAACTCTAGTCATATTGACCATGGAAGTTTAAATAAGTATTATTCAATGATATCAATGAGGACTACCGTTTCTTTGCTCACCAGTTGGCGCCACTGTAGACTGAGGTCCGGAAGTATAGCAGTAAAAGGCGATTGGCGCCGAAACAAAGTGTTATATCTTGAATATAATTAAGGTTATATTGTTTATAAATAACTATCTTGATATCAACAAACTAACTTCTGAAATAGTTGCTCTTGAGGCCGCCTATATTTGCGCTTTTTCTTAATTCCGCTTTTAAAGCGTTCACATTAATCGCCAAATAATCCATATTTGCTATATTTTACGATGGAGATAACTTTCCGGCAGGTAAATTTAAGAAATTATAATTTATGCAACAAATTCCGCTAAAACCAGTACAAAGTGAATGATATTGGACCTCACGCGACACTAGCGCCTCTAGTGGCAAATTTACTAGCGTTAGTCCCCATTGCAAGCAACTTTAAATCATGTTAAGTATTGACTTATTTATATCCCTGCAGGACAAATGTTTCCATAATTTAATTCATGTTACCACAGCAATAATGCGTAATGGCACCACGCTTGTTAAATGCGGATTGGTGATCACAAACCCGAGCAATGCTCAAAATTTTGAAAAATTTTCGGAAACCGACCTGGGGTTGGAACCTGGGACCCCAAGATCTTGGCCTGGTATTTGAACCACTCGAACAATGGAGCTTTGCACTTTGAAACATACTGCGAAAAAGTAACAGCCTATAATCACCACACTGCAGGGCAAAAGCCTCCATCATTGAATTCAAGTTACCACAGCAATGTTAAATAGGTACCTACTTTAAAACATAATTTTAAGTAATTAATGTTGTCCCACCCATCACACCTTAATGACATAACGCATTTATCTACTGGACAAGTAAAACACTGACGTTATACTTGATTATCTATGGATTAAAAAAACGGCCAAGGTTGAGCGACTTCTTAGCTAATCATTCCGTAGGTATTAAAAAAACATTTATGACAGAAATTCTTTCTTCGTGTGTTCTGACGATATAAAATTATTTTTCAACGTTATTTTCTGACTATTTGGTTCTGGTAAGTATATTTTATTTTTTAGTAATATAAGAATTCGATGTGACTCATGTGACATACATATTTTATAATAAAGATTTTTTTAAATGATTTATGAGTAAAAAATGATGCATGAATTTTTTTAAATGGTATAAGCCCCGAAACAATTATCTCTAATTTTCATGTTGTTTTGCTTTAATTTTTTTATTCATTTATTACAGCTCGCAGTATAAGCAAAAACAAAAATAATATTAGGATTTACGGTAATATTTTAATGTTTAACATCTGCAATAGAATTAATTATTATTGTTTTTTTTTTAAATATTTAGCTTGATATTTACCTGATAGAATGATTGAAATTAATTCGCATTTAAATAATAAAATACAAGATTCCTTCACTTTATAATGTTAATTAAAAACCAACCGAACCCATACAAGTTTTTCAAACTATCATACGGAACTCTAAGACCTGCGGTTAGCAAACACATTAATCCAGCTTAGACAGTAATCGTTGCATTGGAAATTAATCACTAAGCTGAAGTAATAGAATACACAGTCACGCACGTGAGTTTATTATAAAACTGATGCCGCGTTTGATAAATTAGGGTTATCCTTCACGATTGGTCACGGATGAGCTTAGACCGTTGTAGGTTTATCGGGTGGTTCTGTGTACATAATTACAAAGTGTTTTGTGCACCTTCGCACACAATGCATGTATAGGATGAAATTTAAACCACTAACCAAAATTTTTATAGGCGTTCAGTATCGTATTTGGAGCCCATTTATTAAGTAAAAAATGTAAATCAAGTTGTCACCCGAAAATATTTTGCGATATAGTTCTCAATTTTTACGATCCTAGACCTTTCAGCTATTTCAATAGCAGTTCGATCGTGATTGAATTGGACGATTTTGACATTTAGCCCATACTAGAACTGTCAAAAACCTGCTACTCAATTACGATTGTGATACGATTTGGTTAGCTGAATTAGGGGCCTGTTATAATATAAAGGGAAAATCAAAAACTTATGAATAGTATCGTAATGAATGAATGAGACGCGCAACGGCCGTATCAAAAATTTTTGATTTTTGGCGAACATTTTCTAATTGCTTTATCTTGACATTTTTGTACTGGGCTATACCAAAAGAAAAAATACGTCATTTGTTTTTTGTCTCGTAGATTGATATATTAAAATTTGGAAGGTGGTTAAAATTTCATCCTGTAGAAGTAAGATATTAGTGTTTTTAGGTCAAATTAGTTATAACTTAAACGATCCACGACCAATGGAAAATCTGAAGGTATCAGCGACCTAATATAGTAGTCTAAAAAGTGTTGCCAGCATTATTTATACTTTGTGAGCAAAGTTTCTTGAATATTGTTTTTTATTTTTTATTAGACTGTGCAAACAATTTTTGTTCGTGGCAAAAATGAAATTTAAAATTTTCCTTTTGGCGTTATTTCTTAGTAAACTTAGCACTAATTTAATATGAAATCATATTTAAAGATAACTTTTAAGTGTGGTGGATTTCGAACTTAACAATATTTATTAATTCTAAATAGGGTAGTCTACGCACTTAGCAAAATGCCTTATCCTATCTTCTCCCATCCTTTTCCGACATGTACACTTTTATATAGTGCCGTCTCACTGCATCGGCCGCTAAACGGTGCAGTCAAAAACTGTTTCTTCTTCTGCTTTTGTGTCTTCGCTGAGACGGACGCTCGTGTGATTTTGTGCTATTATTTGTGATCTACTACCAGCTACTTGTGAAGTACCAAGGAAACAGGACTATTGATGAACGTGGTTGGCGGCTTAGGTAAGTGTGCATGTTTTCCTGCCAATTTCCTCAGTGCCTTAACCTGATTTCGTCGTCCATTTTTGAAGAAGGTATTTTGCAAGTGCTGCCATTTTTAATTATCTTTATTAAACCACCTAAATACAGTCCGCTCATATAACCTGGCCTAGAGGTTGTCGAAACCATTAAGTACTTATATTTATTCACCCGCACCCAAATGTTGGTGGTATAGGCGCCACCATATTTTTTGGTCACTTCGACCCAAATTCCAAATTGTAGATCACGTTAATTTAATACGTACTTCCTTATAAATTATTTATATACAAACCGCAAGAAATAATACGCGTTCGTTGTGATACGCAAATTAAACATTTTGTCAATTAATTTTAATATTTTACCGCATTGGCAACTGTTTTTATTTTTATATTCGCACCGCATTTGTGTAGTACAACATATCGTGATTATTTCTAATTGTTTTATGTTTGTGATGTAGGTATTTCTATATTGAATACATCTTCACATTCCATTACTCGTTCGTTGTTCAGTTAACATTCCCGCTAACTCGATCACGGGCTCAGCGTCTCAGTGTTCGCTACCCGCCATTATTTTTACTTTAAATAACCTCCATTATTTTTATTTTCAATAACCGCCAGTTTAATCTTTTGACAACCGCCAATACTTGTTAAAAACGATCACAAATTTAATAATTACCCGCTATCTTATTTACTCGCTACAAACTTTAATCAATTATTACCCGTTATTTTATTTACTCGCTACAAATAATTATTTGTAATCCATACATTTATTTTCAACATAACTACAATGGGCAAATCTAAGAGAAGAGAAAGTGAGCCTTTTGTAGAAGAAACTGTTAATACAAATCAAAATCAGCTAACTTTATATATAGTCAAACGAGATGTTATTTATAAACGTTTAGAGAACATTTTTCAACTCGCACAAAAAGCCGAACAGAATCCACAAAATTATAAGGTGTTTTGTGCAAATGCTTCAAATATCGAGAAATTACGTAATGATTATCAGGACATTTTGGATTCGTACAATATGCTAAATTTACAGTTAAACCCGCAATCAGGTATAGATTACGATTCATGGACTTCTTTTGAAGAAATGTACTCATATATAAAACTAGTTTTATTCGATATTGAGAAATGTAATGACAATAATTCTCATTCACCACCGCAAACTTTTACGAATTGCAAGCGTCGTCTTCCACCCATTGACTTGATGTCATTCAATGGAGACATCAAGAATTGGCCCTTATTTTATAATCAATTTAAAACTATGATTCATGATAACGAATCGCTTACTGATACTGAGAGAGTATTTTACTTGGTAGGTAAATTAACCGGGCAGGCGTCGTGTGTATGCGCTGGGCTGGCTCCCACCGCTGAAAATTATATTGTTATTTGGGATGCGCTCGTGCAAAAGTATGACGACCCTCGCTCGCTCGCCAGCGCGTACCTTAATCAGTTGTTACAATTCAAACCGCTAACTAACACAAGCTCATTAGGTTTAGATTCATTTATTAATAACTTTGACTCTTCCGTCGAAGCGCTTAAACAATTAAAGCTTAGTGATTTAACCGATTTTATTTTCTTGCACTTAGCCCTTCAGAAGTTAGATACAAATACAATTAAATTATTTGAATTATCATATCGGAAAGAAAAAATACCTACTTATTATAACCTTACTGAATTTATTAAGGAGCAAAGTAAAGTTTTATCTCGTTCTGTGAATAATAATAACAAATCAGCTGCTAATTATTCTCAGCCATACAAACAACACAATAAACCTAACTCTTCACCGTACACAAAATCTTTTGTGAATATGGACTCAGGGTCGGGTTCAAATAACAGCGATAATTGTGATTTGTGTAAAAATAATAAACAACACGAACATTTATATTCATGCCCTTCTTTTATGAAGTTAACTCCGCACGACCGTTATATTTATATCAAAAATAATAATTTCTGTAACAACTGCTTAAGTGTCAAACATAAAACTTTTTCTTGTACCTCCAAACATAATTGTTCTCATTGTTCTATGCGACACCACTCATTATTGCATTTCAATGCAAATGTTAAGTCAAGCCACTGTAATATGAGTGCAGAGGTGGTGTCAGACCGCACTACGATTCCCGCTACCTCTCATGGCTCCGCTCGCAGTGCGTCGAGCAGTCATGCCGTCGAGTTATCTAATATGACTCCTTCCCGCGCCGCTATCAATTCACTGCATCCATTTGAAAGGAATGCATCTGTTTGTACAGTTTCGTACGATCATGCTAATCGCTCCCAAACAACTACTTTATTAGGAACCGCTAAAGTAAAGGTTATTGATTGTTATAATCAGACTCACTACTTGAGATGTCTTGTGGATCCAGGCTCTCAGAGTGATTATATTTCTGAAGATTGTTGTAAGCGCTTATCGCTTCCCATTCATAAACAAACTCGCTATACGGAAGTTCAGGGTATAGGAGGAGCTACACAAAAAATTATAGGTATCACCGCACTGAAGTTCACTTCTCGTTTTGATAGTAAGTGTGAATATTCTATAAAGCCCATGATAGTAAACCAGATTGCGTCACTGCTGCCCGACTCATTGGTTGATAGGTCAGCTATAGATTTTGTTGATAAACTTCCACTCGCTGATGACGAGTTTTCACATCCTGGACCTATAGACGTACTTTTAGGTGTTAAACTTTACTGTGAAATATTATTGCATGATAAAATAAAAGCCGTAAATGATCAAACGCCCTCCGCCTTTGAAACGACCTTAGGTTACCTAATTATGGGTGATGCTCCTATTGTTTTCCCGCCACTCGCTACTCGCACACTGTGTGCTTTTAGTTCTGACCCGCTACATCAGATTGTCGAAAAATTTTGGGCAGTCGAGGAGATACCCTCGCGTAAGTTTTTAAGTCCTGACGAGCAACAATGTGAAAATATTTATGCCACAACAACTGTTCGCAATACCGACGGCAGTTATTCTGTTGATCTCCCATTTAAGGATGACCCCCACAATTTAGGCAATTCATATACAACCGCCAAAAAACGCTTTTTACTTCTTGAAAAGAAGTTCGCTAAGGATCCAGATCTTAAAAATAAGTACGATAACATTATTCTTCAATATTTAAGCAATGGTATTCTTTCTCGTACCTCGCCTGAATCATGTGAATCTCCAGGTTTTTATTTGCCGCATCACCCAGTAGTGCGTGACGATAAGTCGACCACTAAAGTTCGTCCCGTTTTAGATGGCAGTGCCAAGACTGACACCGGCCTGTCACTAAATGATATCTTGCATACTGGCTGTAATCTACAGACTGATATTTTTCACATTATTTTGAATGTTCGCATGTTTCGTATTGCCTTTTTTGCAGACGTAAAACAAATGTATTTATGTATTCACACAAATCCTCCGCACCGCAAATATCAACGCATATTATATCGTTTTTCTAACACTGACCCGCTCGAAGTTTTGGAGTTCACACGTGTGACGTTTGGGCTCCGATCTTCTCCCTTTTTAGCACTCCGCACTTTGCGTCAACTTGCTAGTGACGAAAGACAAAAATGGCCGAAAGCAGCGGCCATTATAGAAAGGGACATATATATGGATGACTTAGCTTCTTCTTCTTCTTCTCTGAATGAAGCAGTCAAGATAGCTCATGAGTTAATCCAGCTTTTCAAATCTGGTGGGTTTGACTTAGTCAAGTGGACCTCGAATTCACTTGAACTTCTCGAGCACATACCTAAGTCACACCGGCAGTCTGAATTTATTTCCCTTGATGATGGAAATACATTTAAGATCCTTGGTTTGCGCTGGTTGCCTGCACAAGATGACTTTGTTTTTGAGATTTCCAGCCCTCCACTAATTTGTACTAAACGCGCCATTCTGTCCGCCACCGCACGCCTGTACGATGTTTTAGGACTCGTCGGACCAATTGTTCTTTATGCTAAATTAATTATTAAAGAGCTTTGGCTTCTCAACCTCGATTGGGACGATGTGCCCCCTTCCCGCATTATTAATATATGGCAGCAATATTTGTTTGAATTACCGCAAATATCTCAAATCACATTTCCGCGCCATGTAGGCATAGACGATGATTCTAAGGTTTATCTCGTTGGTTTTTCGGATGCCAGTGAAGCTGCATACGGCTGTGTCATATATTTATACGTCGTAAACGGCAGTTTGCCTCCTATTACTTCGCTTTTATGCTCCAAATCACGAGTTGCGTCCGCTAAACCCAAAATTACTCTCGCTCGTCTTGAACTTAATGGCATTTTATTACTCTCACGGCTTCTGAAAGAGGTCCATGATACTTTGTCAAAAAGACACAAAATTATAAATGTTTTTGCCTTTTCAGACTCAGAGGTCGCTCTATGTTGGTCAATTGCATCACCACATAGATTTGACACTTATGTAGCCAATCGAATTTCGCTAATACAGGAAAATATACAACCCGCAAATTTATATCATGTCCCTGGTGTACAGAACCCCGCAGACTGTGTATCCCGTGGGCTTACACCTTCGCAATTAGTTCAACATGAATTATGGTTTAAAGGACCATATTGGCTTTCTTTGCCTATGGAGGATTGGCCTGTTAAACCCTTTAAACCTAATAGATTATCGTTGCCTGAAGAAAAAACTGTTAGTCATGTGACGAAAAATGTCGCTAATTTTGAAAATCCGCTTCTCACTCTCGCTTCTCGTTGTTCCACATGGAATAAACTTCTTCGAGTAACTGTTTTTATACTCAGATTTATAAAAAAGCTACCGCGAAATAATGTCATTACCGCTGACGACTTAAACACCGCCGAATTAGAAATAATTCGTGTTGTGCAGTCTGCATATTTCTCTCAAGATATTAAAAATATTTCTGATGGTCAGTCATGTTCCACTAAATTAATAAAACTATTTCCATTTTTATGTAATGGTATCTTACGCGTCGGAGGTCGTTTATCGAATTCGACATTGGATTATTCGTCAAAGCACCCAATTTTATTGCCTAGACAGGGACATGTTACTGAACTTTTAATTGATTCGTATCACCGCGATAATTGTCACGCTGGACCACAGCTTTTAACCGCCATCTTAAAATCTAAATATTGGATTATATCCAGTAGGCACGTTGTTCGACAGCGCATACATAAATGTAATACTTGTTTTCGTTTGAATCCAAAGTCTATTTTTCCGCTTATGGCTGATTTGCCGAAGTGTAGATTGGAACAATGTAAAGCATTCCTACACACGGGCGTAGATTACGCGGGCCCACTGTACATTACTCCTTATCGTAGGCGCGGCGTTCGTAGTGTGAAGGCTTACTTATGTCTTTTTATTTGTCTTGTGACAAAGGCAGTTCATCTTGAACTTGTTTCTAATTTAACTTCGAACTCATTTATAGACTCATTTAAACGGTTCATATCACGGCGTGGCTCTTGTACATTTTTATATAGTGACAATGGCACTAATTTTGTCGCTTCTAAAACTTATTTTAATGAACTTCACGAGTTCTTGCAAACTGATGACTATAACCGAACGTTTGGTAACGAGCTCGCGAAGCATCGCATCACTTGGAAAATGAATGTGGCTACGGCAAGTCATTTTGGAGGAATTTGGGAGAGTAATATAAAAAGTGCCAAGTCCTTATTATTTCGTGTTATCGGAAAACAAATTCTGACTTTCGAGGAGATGTCGACCGTTCTTACTCAAATCGAGGCAGTGTTGAACAGCCGACCTCTTTATGTTCTGAGCTCCGACCCGTCGGAGCCGCTTGCGCTTACTCCTTCGCATTTTTTATCTACCGCTCCGCTCGAGTATTTACCTGCGGCAGATTTAACTGAACAACGAACTAGTTTGCTGTCACGCTTCTCATTAATGGATTCGCTTGTTCAGTCATATTGGAAACGATTTAAAGCTGAATATTTACATAATTTGCAATTGCGTCAAAAATGGAATAAACCTACAAATCCAATTAGAATTGGTACCGTGGTTTTGTTGAAAGTTGATAATGCTCCGCCCTTACAGTGGCCTATAGGAATAATCACAAACTTATATCCTGGTAAGGATGGAGTTATTCGTGTTGCGGAAATAAAAATGAAAACTGGCCTATATAAGCGCCCTGTTGTGCGGCTATGCCCGCTTCCGACTCAATAGTCTCACAACACTCTTAAAATTACTTTATTATTCTTTTTTTTTTTTTGTTTCTTTTTATTTAAATGTATTTAAATTAACCCGCATAATTTTGGTGCCTCACTCTTTGAATTTTTTCTTGAGGTGCTTTCCTATTTCCTTTCGTTTTGAAGGGTTTCTTCAAGGCCGGGGGGATGGTGGATTTCGAACTTAACAATATTTATTAATTCTAAATAGGGTAGTCTACGCACTTAGCAAAATGCCTTATCCTATCTTCTCCCATCCTTTTCCGACATGTACACTTTTATATAGTGCCGTCTCACTGCATCGGCCGCTAAACGGTGCAGTCAAAAACTGTTTCTTCTTCTGCTTTTGTGTCTTCGCTGAGACGGACGCTCGTGTGATTTTGTGCTATTATTTGTGATCTACTACCAGCTACTTGTGAAGTACCAAGGAAACAGGACTATTGATGAACGTGGTTGGCGGCTTAGGTAAGTGTGCATGTTTTCCTGCCAATTTCCTCAGTGCCTTAACCTGATTTCGTCGTCCATTTTTGAAGAAGGTATTTTGCAAGTGCTGCCATTTTTAATTATCTTTATTAAACCACCTAAATACAGTCCGCTCATATAACCTGGCCTAGAGGTTGTCGAAACCATTAAGTACTTATATTTATTCACCCGCACCCAAATGTTGGTGGTATAGGCGCCACCAAAGTGTGTAAGTTAAAAAAGTATTGACTTAGTGAGTAATACTATTTATTTGTCCTCTAAAAATTGGGATTAAATTTTATTTTACTGATCTCAAGTTAGCAATGATGGGTACAGGCATACACCACGCTTGCCAAATGTGGGTTGGTGTTTGCAAATCCGAGCAATGTTCAGAAATTCAAAACTCTTGTTTTCGACCCAAGGGTAAAACCCAGGACCCGGATATATTGGCAATTTTTAATGACATCATCATCATATTAACATTACGTTATTTTATTTAATATACTCTAAACAAAACTTTATCATTTTGAAAAAAACTAGTTTTATCCACATAAGACCGGGAGCATAATTGGTTAGAGTTATAAGTAAGACCGAATGTGCATTCTGAGGAACTAACTTTTTATAGTCAGTCACGCCGAGCACTTCAATTAACAATTTCGCCAAGTTAGAGATATTGCATTAAAGTCATAAATAACTTAGTATAGAAGCTATTCTTATAATAAAAAAATACTTTTTTTTCTTTCAAAATGCAATCGGCGTTACTGACTATATTTAGTGAAAAGTTAAAATACTGATAAAACACGACAAATTGAAATACTGCCGTTAATACTATCATAAATTCAGTAAAACTGGTTTGTGTATTTGTACATTAGTATATTAATTTATTTCAGTGTGGCAGTTCCTTTTTAATTTGATATTAAAATTTGGTGCATTGAGAGAAACAGTCGGCTTTTATTATTAAAATGATCTACTTTGATGTAGAAGTTGTACTTTTATAATATACCTATATTTTGTGTCGGCTTTAAATTAACATTACAACCCTGTATTGTGTTAGAACATTGTTAGAACGGACGGTTTTGATAAATTAGGCTTATACGTCACAATTCGCTACGGAAGCACGGTGCTTTAGACACAACCGTCATGGTAGGGTAACTCCTAACAGAGAATTCACACTAGCGACAATGAACAAAAAACTAAAATAGATTTGTATCCAAAAAGTGTATACTTAAAAGTTGACCCATTTGACATAAAGGTACACTTTAAGTACAACCTGTATCAATTGAAAAAAATCACTATCCAAAAAGTGTATACTTAAAAGTTCACCCATTTGACATAAAGGTACCCTTTAAGTACAACCTGTATCAATCGAAAAGATACAGCATGACATAGATATTCATACTGTTGCATGTGGATATAATTTGGCCGGGTAAGTAAATTGACACTGACAAAAAATTAATGTCAAATTATTCAATCAAGTGTAATTTTTTTATCGGACTGTGTATCTAATTCTTATTATTTAACGATGTTTTCGACTCAAATGCACTCTACAATAAATTTTATTTAGCCTTAGAATATGTCTATGTAAACCTAGATTATTGATTCGCCGTAATAACTACTTATCGTTTAGCTGCAAAACACCAATTTACGTATCAGACTTAATCCTACAAAGATTTGTCAGTACAGAGTGTATAGTATAAGCTAAGTCAGTAGATCAAGTCTTAAGTTAATGATTGCAATCAGCCTAATCAATTTCTAAACTATTAATTGAACAAGATCGTTACTACTCTTCCTCTTTCTTATTATACAAGAAAATATTTAAAAATATTTAAAGTTTAACTTATGAAATTAGGCTAATTACGCTTTTACACGTCCCAATATTATAATATCTTACCACTGCAAACGGGCTTCTAATGTAGCTCTTTTATGACGTGATATTGTCTAAACCAGGATAGGAAAATTATAGGAGTTGGTAACTTAAAACTAGATCAAACTCAGTCAGCATTTTCTACAGATCACAATATTAGTCCATTGCTACAGGCACAGGCCATTCTAAATAGAGAATTTCACAATAATTACCACGTTTAGCAGTAGAGGTGTTCGCAGTTTAGTCAACAGCAAAAGGAAACGCAGCTGCCTGTCTTCTTCTAGCAGTAGCTAGTACTTACTCCTCCTTAAGTTACCTTTTTACGACACCCATAGGAAGTTCTATTCCTTTTGCGTACTACCTCAAAATGTATTAGAATTTGTATAGGTACTACCTTCTTAATCTATATTCAAATAACAGTTAGAAGTATCTACTAATACTTGTACCTTTACGTACTGATAGTAATAAAGGGATTTCCTACTGCATCAAGTCTACCTTTACTGTGGTACTAAGAACAAGATCTAAACCAGCAATTTCAGTGTACCCAGCGTGGGATGTAATTGTAGACCTTCGAGTTATCTCTTTATTGATAAATAGCTAAACTTCAGATCTTAAATGTGTTGGTATTTGGAAACGGAAAATTGAGTTTGTGAAGCTAATCGTAATTTAGCTTTGAGGAAGCATACTCGTAGTAAGTGTTAGATCAATGCTTGCGTAATCTCTTAATTTATATTTAGATAAATTATTTATTAGGTATTTTTAGCATAAAAGACTGTTAGTATATAAACTTGAAAAATTATGTCTCGAATAATTTTTCAAGTTTATATACTCTTTGTCTCGAATGAGGAGATGCGGGTTCGAGTCCCGCCTGAAACATAATTTTTCAAGTTTATATACTGATATTATAATTGCAATTTAATTGCTAAAATATCAAATAAAGTATACCAGAACATTTTGATTGTCCGTCTTTTCGATGACTGACATAGAAATAGTAAAACTATTGCCTTTTACTGGCGTCTTTATAGACATAAAATATGTCGCGATCACGATTTTGCTTTATCTATAATATGAATCAATATGAGGGATATTGTAGTAGTATTCTAAATTTCATAGTTTTATTTTTTTTGTATCCTGTTTAATTTATATACATTTAAGTAGTAAATGAAGTCTTCTGATTTATAGTCATACTTCAGTTTTTTACTTATTAAACGACTTATTTAGAGTTTAATAAAGATGAAAGGTATCTAACACCGTTACTAATGGCTTAAATAGGCATACAGTATGACGTATTCAGTATAATATTGCGTTAAACGGATTTTCGCTTGACTGATTACAATCTACACTAATAAATTGTATAAAAAGAAAAGATTTGATTGATTATTTTATTTACTTTTTTTTTTTTTATATTGAATAGTCTCTGAAATTACTGGATTGGTTTAAAAACATCTTTTACCATTAGAAGCCGACATTATCCCTGATGAACATACGCTACTTTATACCGCGGGACCCGGTAGGTGGCGCTGTGTCGGAATGTCAACTAGAAAACGGCTTAACCGGTTGGGTTGAAATTTTGTATGTGTATTTCCATGGGTTTTCGGTTGGTATTAAGCCTACCTAATCTATCTCTTTATGGCCAGGCACAGGTTTCCGACCGCGCGATATGACGTGGAGTTCACGCGGGCAGAGCCGCGGGCCAAGAGGTAAGAATATTTTATAAATGTTTGTTCTTTACCTGTCTTATATTGACTGTTTATCACTGGTTCTGGTGGTGGGATATGGCAGGAAATAGTATTTTATTAAATTGGCCGAGTTTTAGGATTTTAACGTATGTATACCTGGGACGGAAAGTCCAGCTAAGTCCTATTTTGAAGACGAGAACCGAGAACCCAACTCGGATGGGTAGCGCTCGAAAATCTACGAAAAATTCATTGGTTGAGCACGCTGAAATATATACCAGTAACACGGAAATATATACCAGTAACACGTTGTATAAAAATCACTGTTTCGATGATCCCTATCATCAAACAACTTTCTTAACTGATTTTTAAGTAGGTCTAATTAATTAAGTATACTTTATTAGTCCAAGTATCCACTTCACACATTCTTGCATCGTAAAACTAAATAGGGCCATATTGATTTTTATCAAAAATTTAAAAGTACAAACAACATTGCCAACATCTTAAAAAGTGACAATTAGCATTGAATTAATGAGTAGTTTAGATCAAGATAGTACATGCGGCAGCAGATCACTCTACCTCAAAATGTCCAATATTCTCAAATGAAATTGATCTATAATCGTTTCGTATAAAGTTGAAAATCTATTAAAAAAAAGGTTATACGTTGGATGGTTGACGCGCTGGCTACTGTTCCAAAATTTGCTTATTCAATACTAAAACTAATATTTATTCTCATCACCTTGTTGATGTTAGGATAGATAGCCATCAAACGGTCAATATAAGAAAATATCAAGCAATTCATTTGGCCATAAACGACATAGGTGAGCTGATTTTATATTAATTTAGATCTGTTATCTAACCACGTTTCTTACAAAACGAAACGCAAATATTTTGGATTAATGAGTCTGATTTAATTTATCCCACCGCTAGCCCATTCCCTTGTGCCAAAGCAGTGAAAAGTTTACATTTCATATTGGGACGTGTTGAAGCTCCTCTTGGAGCCGTTTTGCAAAAATAATGCCATTGAGCAGGACTTCGACCTTACTTTGTCTTTGTGTGATTAGATATTTAAAAAAATAAGAATCATATCAACAACGAGTAGGTATTTCTAGACATTTGACTCCATCAAAAAACTTCTTATTTCTATTCGCGTTTAAGTTAAAACCAAAGGTTTTACGAGAGCCATAATTATCGAAGATCGAGTCGTAAATACTAAATTAGTACAGATCATTATCTCCATCTTTAAAGAATCGTCCCAAAACCGAAGGAGTGTTGAAGCAACACATCTAGGCCGTAAAGCAGTAAAAAAATAAATTTTATCGCGTTTCTTGGTCGTTAAAAAGGAGATTTACACAAACCAACTGACGCGATGACAGAGCTTATTTGGGACCAACAAATTCATTATACTGTGGTAGTCGGGAAGTACTTATGGGACAGTAAATTTAGATCTAGACACCATTAATTATAGTAAAATAAAATGTCTAGAGTTAATTACTACCAAAACAAATACGTGTTTAATTGTTTAACTCGGAATCATTCTATACCAACAGCTGTGTGACATGAATTGTCTTAAAAATTTCTTAAGAGATGTAAGCGAAAAAATTTTAAAGTAATGTTTTAGTATCGTAGTCGCAAAAAACATTCTAATGCCCTTCCATCATCCATGAAGCCTACAACACTTATTATATTTGTTGTTTATTTTCAGATATCCCAAGCCTTTCTGTTATTTGTATGGGGGCTGTAATACCTATTTTATTAACGTCACTTATTTAAAGATATCTCAGAATATATTATTGAAACAAATTCCTCAGGTCCCGGTTATAAATAAATCAAGTGTCCCGGAACAAACGGGCCCAAACGCCGGACGCTCCGGGACGCGCCCTATCCATCGCACGGCCTTATTTGAATTTGGGATTGTCTCAATTCCGTATTGCTTCCTCTGCTAGATGAATAGGTGCCGTGGGAAGGATTCGAATTGTCATTTGAAGGTCTATTTGGTAAGATAATTGGTTGGGAGGCAGAGTTTGGGCATTTAAAAATGCTTTGGTTTACGAGTGATAGACTTTCTTTTAGTTATACTTACTTAAATTCATCGACAATCATTTGTTTTTGACCCCTGACGCAAAAAGAAGGGTAAGAAGTTACAAGTTTGACCGCTACGTGTGTCTGTCTGTGGCACCGTTGCTCCCTTATGGATGAACCGATGTTGGTGTGTTATTTATATATTTAAAAGCAGGTTTCCTGACAGTGGTTTTACACAATCATGTTTCAAGAAGATGAGCTGATGCTGCAGACAGCAAATAGAAAGAAAATAAGTTTCATTCCCTAAGTTGCCCTTACAAAATGAACTTACATAAAAATATACCATTTTACTACAATAAAAAATTAAATTAAAAAAAAACACCCTAACGCAAAAAAGCATAGGTTTGCTCGTGAAAATGGCGTTATAATGTCGACCTTTAAGGAAAGTCAAACCCAAACCCGACGAAAACCAAGAGTGGTGATTATGCATGTGCCTATCATTGCTGCAGAAGCTTGAATTCAATAATGGAGCCCCTTGCCCTACAGTGGGTTGACTAAAAGCCGTTACTTTAATTTTTTACAAACAACAGCACGTCATCAACCTAACACAAAAAGTCAAATTTTCTCAATTGATATTGATATCTACGTGTTGGGATTAAAGTTAAAAAACAATTTAATGACCTTTAACTTGTTTGGTAGGTTGACCTGCCGTTGTCTGTACAAAGCACTGTCCAAAACCTCGCTATTTTTATCAGTTTTTTTATAAGCACAATATTTCCCATACATCTTAAAAGAAAATTTTTGAATGCTCCACTACTCCCAAGCACTTAACGACGTCGTCGTTTTATAAAAAAAATAACCACACAAAGGATTGAAATGACGCGGGCATCTCCAAAACTCGCGCGACACCCATACAGCGGCGTAATGGCTTCCTACTTCCTTACCACAATGCGGGCGCGAATTATAAATATGGAGTACGAAATACATGGCTTTCCGTAACACAGATAATGATAGAACCTTTGGAGGCTAAGCGAAATCTTCAAACATTTTTGAGGGTGCGATCGAGACCTTTTTACCATAAATGATTCTATTCCAAAAATACTCGGTTGTCAAAGATTTTTAAATCGCCTATTACAGACCTTCGTTATGACTTGTTTTTACGACCTCCATTTTGTGGGAAGACGAGCATACAAGTTAGCGAGCCTTCGAAACACGACTATGACCCACACCTTTCAAATATAAGTAGTAGTAGTAGTAACAACCCATTTTCACTCACTGTTGAGCACGGGTCTCTGTCCTTTTTATAGAGAGAGGTTAAGGCCTTAGTTCCAACATGCTGGCCTGGTGCGGACTGCTGGATGGCAAGGGCGATACTGTGGTATCATCACCTCGCCGTCGGACGTTAATTAAGCCGCCCGAAGACCTCCAACAGGGCTTAGCGACTGTTATCTCATGGTAACAGCCGGGACTGAAAGCTTAATGTGCCTTTCGAAACACGGAAACGCTCAAGGTATGATGCCACAAACGGTCACCCCATCCAATTAGTGACCGCTCCCATCGTTGCTTAACATTCGTGACAGAAACTGACCACGAAGAAGCATTGGGCTATGAGCGCTTCAGATCTAAGTATAATAAAGATCCTTTCCTGAACTGATCCGACCAAGATTCAAACTCGTTGGGTAGTAGACGGACCAAGCATCACTAGACCAAGGGTCGTCGACTTTGTAGAATAAAGAAAATACCTTCGATTTGATAAACCTCAAGATCTACTAAGGAAAACCGCTATGTACCTAGAATGATACGTAAAGCAATAGAAATAAAAAAACATCCTTATTACAATAGAGAAGATGGTTGGAATTTACCAGCTGCTTACCTTACCATTAATGAAGTCCACAAACCATGGCAACACTGTGAAGACTCCGGACACAGTTAGCTCATATTGTGTGAAAAGTAACATAACTAACGATAAAAATTAGAGGCGGTAGTTTTAAACATTTTTCAAATTACCCACTTTAAGACGAAGAGAACCTTAATCTGCCTGTGACCATGAACGCTGTAAAGGGTTCGAAACATCGGGTTAAATCAAAAATAAATACTTACTAAATCCGTAAACTTATCTTTCATTTCAACTACCTTCGATACCTAGGTCTTCATGAAACGATCAGTTGCCCTTTGTTTACCTGAGACTTTTTGATTGAGCACCCGCTAGTTGCCTTATACTGTTCAACTAACTAAGGTTTATGATTCAGTCAGGGTTGCGGGTTCCATATTTGCGTGGTGGCTCTGCCACCCACACTGGTTCGATCACGCCTGCTGTTATAGGGACAACGACTCCAGCTATGGAGGCGGTTGAGGATTAGCTAAAACCGTTAAAAGGGCAGGCTAACGAAAAAATAATTTTAAACGACTTTTGACTCGAGGTGAAGTACTTGAAGACATACATACATACATAGACCTTAATACAACATTAATAAAAGAACGTAACTTTAAAATTCATGCATATTTTTTTCAGAATGAGAAACTCAATATGATGCTCTGTTGCTAAATACTACAAAGTTGTGTTAATATAAGTATACATCTTCATTCACAATCTGTGTGTCCACTATATTACCAGAGCGATGTTTAAACGTGTATTATTACTGACCATTTAAGACAAGGACGACGCTCTACAGCTTGTTATGTGTTATCTCTCTCCATTTACGTGCAAATAAAGTGTCAAGAAGTATGCTTTAGTTAAACGGTGTATTCAAATGAGTTTAAATAAATAAATTCATACTCTCTGCTGACAAGTTAGAGAATAAAAATACATGTTAACTAAGCTTGGACGCAGTGAAATGTATTCAGTAAGTTTTATTTTGAAACGGAGCATAGAAGGCACATAATGCAGTGGTAAATAAAATTTCAATAAAATAAATATAAATCAGAAACAAAACAGATCTCGTTAAAAAAACATATGTTTCTGTGACTTTTTTATAATTATCGAAGCGCTTTTGGACCCATTAAGTATAGTAGGGAAGTGATTTAGGTTAATAAGGGGTCGTGAATTTAATTTGGTGCAAGTTAATTAGAAAACTAATTAAGCTGTGTCGGATTGCGATAGAATACTGGCTCTTCGTAGCATTAGGAAATCGATTCCATCACTTGAGGTTATAGCGAAAATTGTGTCGATTGGCTTTGAAGGTTTTTCACTGGATTAAGGCTTACTTTAAAGACTGGACGTCAATCTTAAAGTAAATTATTAGATTTTGAGGTAAGAAAAACCAATTGTTACAATTTTTGAAATGGAATATTTGATTTATAAAGTTAACCACTCTCGTATATACCATTTCGAACTTTACAGCTCACTGACGGACCGATTTCAAACTCATGTTCATTTTGTTTCAGAATCAAAAATATCCGTGTAACTATTTAGTAATCTGTGCTACCGTCTTCTGGGAGCAGTATTTTATAGTGAATACGATTCATGGGGTCAAGAAACTGGTAACGTGTGAAAAGATGGATTGTTTAACAAGTAGAAATTTGTTTTAGTTGTTCAATAAATATTAATAATGATAACACATCTGAACTGATCTTACTGTATCGAGGTGTACTATGGTCTGAGTTTGCACTTTACATCCAGTTCAGGTCAGATAATTGCGCATTGTGTTGCTGCGTGGCTTCACTCGCCGAGTTAAAGCCGCTTGTTTTTGCGTAAATACATTTTTATTAGTTCATGTTTTAAGTGAAAAGACTTAAGCGACTATGTCTAAATCTAAATACATATTTTTTCTTTAGAAAATTGTTTTATAATTGCAAGTAAGCTAAAGGATATATAGTTTCGCTATTTGAGCAAAACTTAATAATTATAGTGTTAATTTATGAAATTTTATGCTTAGACCAGACCATGTTGCAGTCATGAAAAACAGTGTCTCAGTATCATCTGCCTCGAGAATCAACACTGTTGGACATAGGTATCTTCAAAAGGACGACTTGATTGTTTATTGCTACGTTCAGGCTACTGTTTATCGTATACCTTCGACAGATTTTGTTAAGCTTTCTATTACCACTCTTAAAGGATTACCAATGTGGGAGTGTTTTATTGTAGACGAACCTAAGGTAATTATTATTTGTACAAACATTATCTACTTACATTAATAATCTCATCTTGTGATCATTATTTAGAGTACCAAAGATTTCAAATTATGAGCAATACCTAGGTTCTATATATTTCTTTAAAATACCCTTATTTTTTTGTATTTTTAAGTATAATTCATATTTAAGATTTTTTTTTCTTATTTAATGATGAGGTGCTTCACCCTTACAGGGTTTTGATTCACTTAACATGTTGACATTCTGCAACAAATAAACGGATAAAATTCATTTCAATGAATTCCAAACTTAAATAAATAAATGCCAGCAAAATATCGTAAAAAAAATTACCAACTCAATGTTTAGTAAGTATTTAATTCAGCATTCAAGTGGATGAAGCGACAGTAGTCTGTAAGGATCGTAGCAAGTGGAAAGATGTGGTCTCTGCCTACCCCTCCGGGAAAAAGGCGTGAGTGTATGTATGTATGTAATTCAGCACAAGTCATTAAATATACTGATTAAACTTTCATGGTCACTATCACTAGAGTTGTTTGATTCGGGATTTATACCATGTACCTTATTTATTATGAGTTTCCGATATTTCGGCACTGTTGCAAGCGCCATGGTCACGGGAGAATATCGGAAACTCATAATAAATAAGGTGCATGGTATAAATCCCGAATCAAATAACTCAAGTTATTAAATGTTGCATGCAAACACACCCACCCTTGCTTTCTCGTTGCACAAAATCTCTCCCGCTCTAAGTTTATAAAAACTGTTATCCTCCGTATCCTGGTACGTGACTAAACACACCGCACCGCTAATTTTGCAATGCTCAGAAACTGACCACTGCGAGCTGAGTATGGCAAACGCCACAGTGGAGATAAAACTAGTATACCCATTTTTAAGCGCAAGAATTAAACAGAATAAGCACTCTAAAAATGACCAAGAACCGTTAAGAATTCTCTAAATATCAACTAAGTTGTTAGAGTTAAGTTTGTAAAAAATTTGTTGGTGAGTTTTCAGCAAATAATTATAATTTGGAACCATGTGGTAGAAGTAAATAGGTTTAATAATGTTTTGTGTTAAAAAAAACTTAGTGCACGCAATTTTCTAAATTCTATTTACTTTATCCTCTAATAAAAAATGGCTTTTGCAATCAGATACCGAAGAGCAAAAATTTTTTTTCTAGGTGGGGATCAAAATATGGTTTTATATTGAACTTTTTAAATTTATTTTAAAGTCGTCAAGAAGTTAAGCATTGAAATAATAGGTACATTGTTAACATATTAAAGCAATTACTGAACTGGCTTGTACTGTGGTACTGCAGCAGCTGAAACACTATTTGCGTATTAAATGAACAATGGTAAACCTGACTACATCTGTGCAACTAAGCCACGTAGTACTTTCCGGAATGTGTTACAATTCAATTCAATTCAATTTATTTATTTAAGACTACAAGGTCCATTTTGTTAGTAGACAATAAACTTAAAACCTATGTTAGTACTTAATTTTAAACAAAGATTTGGTACGGTTGGCTAGCGCCCAGACAAGCGGGCTGTCTAGCCGGTCGGCTATCGCACGCAGCATGATGTTGGGGCTGCCGCGCAGCCTACGCAGAAGTGAGCCAGATTTTTTACGCCAGGTGGCGTCAAAACCGTCCGTGTGAGCCTCGGCGAACATTGTCGACGCGCTGCAAAAACGCGGCAGCCGCAACAACGCCCTGAATGCGTTGTTGTATTGGACCCGCAGAGCATTGCAAGACCTTTGGGTATATCTGAACCACAGGGCCCCCGAGTATAACGAGGTACAGTACGCTTTGAATAGCGTTATTTTGACTGCTACTGTGCAACGTGAGAACCTGTGTATCAGCATGTTCGCCCGGACTGACAATGCTCTGCGTTCCCTCTCCATATCTACATCGTCTTTCAAGTCGTCTGTTACCAAGTGACCCAGATATTTACAAGTGTGAACCCTGTGTATGGGCTTGTTGTTCAAGAATATCGGTGGTATACTGATAGGGCACTTGGTACCCGCCCTGAAGACCATGTACTCAGTTTTCTTAACATTATAAATTAGGCCATGTGATGCAGCATACGACTCGCACACCCCAAGCAGTTTACGGAGTGCACTAACCGAGGGGGCCAGCAGCACTAAATCATCCGCGTAACTTACGTTGTTGAAACACACTCCGTCAACGAAACATCCAACACGCGTGCTACTGAGCCGCTCGATCAGCGCGTTCACATACAGGCTGAAGAGTACGGGCGAGGTTAGCCCCCCCTGCCTCACTCCGCACTCCGGCCTGCACGGATCCGATAGTTTTCCCGCCCAGCGCACACTGCTCTCCTGATTTAAGTACCAGTATCTGATAATGAACGCGAGCTCTGGCGGCAACGTAGTCTTTTCCAACTTCTTCCACAGTATGTCGTATGACACAAGGTCGAAGGCCTTGGACAAGTCCAAAAAACAGGCATAGATAGGTGTGTGCCTATCCGTATAGTACTTGACAGCGTGCTTCAACCCTAATATGGCAGTTTCAGTAGACAGCCCAGGCCGGAAACCGAACTGAGCGTCGTGAAGCTTAACATGCCTGTTTAAATACGTGTTACACATTAATTCGTTTGTTTTGAAAGTAATCTCGATACTTAATGTAATGAATCAAAAATGATACTTTAAATGTAAAAAAAAATATAAATGTTACGGCCTTAACCACCCCACAGCAGGGAAAAGGCCTCTATCATTAAATTTAAGTTACTATACCATTGATTTATTATCATTGTTGAATATTGATTGAAGAAAACACATATAGTTTCACAAACACCGTATATTATTCCATACACACAAATACAATGTTAGATAAAGATTTCAAGCTCTCATGATAGGTTTATTAATTATTATGATAAAATAATGTGCGAGGACGTGTCACTGTGTTTTTGACAGAGATGGAAGATAGCGGGAAAGAGACAGACACATATTTTTTATTTTAGATCTGGTTTAGTGTTGGGATACTAAACAATCATGATTGCCAAAATGCGGATTGCTGATAACCCGAGGAATACGTGTAGGTATACGTTAATTCGAAACACTTGTTACCCGACTCGAGAATCGAACACAGGTCCTTGAGACTTGGCCTGGCATTTAAACATTAGTGACATTTTATCTTATTATAATATTATTGTATAAAAAAAATTTATTGCACTGTTTACTATTATGGGGCCATGTCCTGAAATAAATGAATTTGAATTTGAATTTAACCACTCGGCCAACGGGGCGAAACAACGTGTTCTTTTTGATATCCCATTACGCTGGAGTATTAAACAGACCATGATAAAGAATCAAATTGCATATGAATTATTATTTAATTATAATTTTTTTTTGTTGAATTTTTTCATACAAAATAATTCACGATAAATAAACTATTGAATGAAAAAAATTTACTCGTACCTACTTATCAATGAAACACCCACACAAGTCTATATTTTTTACAAGTTACGCTCTCCCGCTACTTTACTACCACATTTTAGTGCAAGTTTGCCAACGTCTCGCAAAACTAAGGATTCGCCATACTGGTTACATATTTTTAACAAATTTAACTAAAATTTAAGTTATGTTCGAAACTATTGATTTTTGAACCACATTTTCTAGGGCGTTTTATATTATTTTTACCTGTTGAACATAACCTTAGAGTGATGGGATATCAAAAGGAACACTTTGTATAGTGAGTTCGGGTTAGTGTATGTATTATAAACAAACAACACGAGCAGTCAAACCAACGCGTTTTCTTTATGTATTATGACAATTTCGGGGTGGAGGGATCTACCTCCTAGTGGTCCACCTTGGGCAACGGCATCTTTGGTTTTCTAACCAATGATGACGGCTAACAGATCCCTCTGCGGTGGTAGGCTTCGTAAGAGGCCGCCTGGATGATACCACCCTCCTGCCGGAGTCCAGCTCCAAACAGTTTTTCTATATTCCGCTGGTGTGTGGGAGAACCAGTACCTTTGGGTAAGCTCGCTCCATCTTAGGCTTCTTCTTAACCGTATAGTTAAGTATGAAGTCAAGAGCGAGCCCATTATTTACATATAAAAAAAACATTGGTAATCAAAATAAATTAACTTGATTATGTTCCACTAAAAGTAACTCTCTACCATCAAACAACTTAAAATTAGAAGCGTAACCGTCAAATCTAGCGCAATCAAATAAAATATCACCCAGAGTGTATTATTTCCGAATTGGGATAAAGGTGGGAACGTCGTATCATCGCGAATAATGGTCATGATGATTCCGTCATCGTCACTCAACGCCGGCCTGTCATTAGATTTAGTAATGATAAAATTATATTAGGTGACGATAAAGTAAAGTTTTTGTATGATGACGATGTTTTTTGATTGAGACAAGGAAAATAAAACAATGTTGCATTTGAGCTTTCGTTGTCCAGGTTGTACGCGATGCGGAGGAAATAAGAGATTAAGAAGGAAATTCAATGAAAATAATATAAATTAAAATATGTAAAATTTTACTGCGTTGAAGGCAAGAAGAATGACAACTTAGAACAATAATAAACATTATTATTCAAATTAAAAAAGGTTCGGTTCGTTACACGGATGATTACATTGGGGTTGTGGGATCTACCTCCTAGTGGTCCACCCTGGGCAAAACGGCATCTTTGGATTTCTAACCAATGATGACGGTTAATAGATCCCTTTGCTGTGGTAGGCTTCGTAAGAGGCTGCCTGGTTGCTACCACCCTCCTGCCGGAGTCCAGCGCCAAACAGTTTTTCTGTGTCCCGCTGGTGTGTGGGAGAACCAGTTCCTATGGGTAAGCTCGCTCCATCTTAGGCTTCTTATTAACCGTATAGTTAAATATGCAGTCAAGAGCAAGCCGTATAGTAAAAAAAAAGATGTGTCCGTTTAGTAACAAACTTGGATCAAATGAAATGTTATATAAATGTTATATTTATTTTCGTAAATTTTCTACCAGAGTAAGATAATTTCCAAAATGGCTACAACAGACACACAAAACAGGTGGAATTTGGCAGCAATAATTTATATGGACAGCCAAACATTTATCTAGCATTAAACTAATGCCTTTGCCCGATCTAAAAGCTTATCGAAAAAGTAAAATGTCATTATTTAAAATCGGAACGGCAAAAATTTGATAAAAAACCTTTTTCGACAGACAAAAAGGTTACCGAGCGTTGTAAAGTAGCTCCGGCCGATAGCTTTGAATGAACAGAACGATTGCTACTATAAAGATAACAATAATTAGCTGTAATGATCGTCGACTGTGGCCGGCTCGGTTAGGGTTCCGGCGTGAAATTGGAACCAATGTTTGTTATGAGCAACTTTTTATTTTATCACTGTTCAAATATGCAAAAAGAAGAGATGGACAGGCTACATAATGCACAACACAAAAAGGTTGGGATTATTTAGCCTTTTTTTAGTTTAGATTTCTCTAACTCCGTTTCTGAGTCAGAGCCTAGGTCTTACAAAAGTTTAACGGCCTTGTATGAGTTTGTACAGCTTAATTTAAAGACATTTCATTGCCTAAGATGCTACAATTTTTAAGAGCCCCCTTGTCTTGCCGTTTCATAAGCATGCAAAAACTAAAAACAGTTTAAAAAAACTATTCCACATCCCCATTTCTACTTATAATTAATAAAGACCTACAGAACCGCAGCAAAATGTCCACGTCTCAAGCTCCTCCAACTATTTTTTAAAGTGCGCCGACGACCACGGCTGATCTGGAGATAGTGCGTCCATCAAATCATATGATAATCGGGCGCGGTTAATTCCTCGGCCGATAATAAATGCACGTATTAAATTAAGTCCGTCAGATGAGTCAACTGAACCAGTCTTATAGACCTGGAGATGTGGTACGGTATTTTAAACTATGTTATATTTAATCAAAAGTAGGCACTTTTGATTCAATATGTATAACGTTATTCTAAATTTAAAATGTAACGTACACCAAAAAAATTCACAAAAAACAATGGTTATGTATCAAAATCAGGTTCATCAGTCTACTGCTGGGAACTAGGCATCATAGGTCTTTCCAATTTTCGATTTTGCCAAGATATACAGTCAAGCTGCTTAACATGCTTGCTGAGCAGGTTTATCTTATAGTAAGTAGGAATTTATATATATATTTACACTAGCATACACTCATGTAATAATTATGTACTAAGTGTTTATACTGTTATTTTTAAGGAGCTCGTTATTTTTAACATGCAATGTACACATGTCTGTGGAGTTGCAGCCTATCATTGTATTGAATCATACCTTAGATAAAAACTATCTTGTACTTGTTGTAACTCTGTTTTGTGTACTGAATAAATAAAATAAAATAAAATCTTTGTTATTTATCTTTTTTAAGTAGTACTGCTCAAGTTGCCTCTCAAAGTTCGAATAAAATTCAAAATTCAAAATTGTTTATTTGTGATTCACGTGGGCTTTGTGATCTGCCATTTGGCATACAAATGTATAATCCTGATTAATTGGTTTAAATTATTTACTTTACAATGCATAACACATAAATTAGAATTACTTAATATTAATTTATAAATATAACCATGTATGTAAGATTTAAGAATAAAACATAAATAAAAATATGTAATGTCAAGTGTGTGTGTCTGGTGATATGTCAATTATTTTAAGTATCAAAAAATTCCTGAACTGAATAGAAAGCCTTTTGCGTAAGATATTCGAAAAGCAGATTCTTAAATGTAAAGATATATATTATTATCTGTTCTAATTTTATTTGATAAGCTAGTAAATTTTAGTAGACTAGAGGATAAATAATGTATCTGTTTTTTGTGGTGCGTCTGCTTCGTGCAATTAATAATTATTATTGAAGAAGGTAAATTTAAATCTTTAATTGTTAGCAAACTTAGTTTTAAGGTAAATTTTGTATTTCTCTTACAAGGGAATGTAATTCTTTTAGAGAAATAAATGTCTTAAACCAAAATAATGCACTTTGATGCCTTCTGAGTCACCAAAAGTTTAAATTAATGTCATTAAATAGTGTCAGAACTCAGAATTTCTCCACAACTAACAATTCCGCTCACAAGGAGGCATAATGTATACAATTTTGTATTTTCATATAAATAATAATATGAAAATTAAGTTTATAAACAGATAGAGTAACTTTACTAACTAAACGTCAGAGTAGCCAGTCCCCAGTACTATAATGTTCTACCATCACTCGGATTATGATATGAATAATTTATCAGTAAAAATAAAAGCTTAATATTGTTTTGTGGGCATCATCCGTGCGGTGTCTCCCTGTAATAGACGCTACGTTAACATTCGTGATTACATCTACTGAATACGAAGTAGGAAACTAAACTTGAATGAATGTAGGAGCTTAGGCAACTAATTAAAAAGATATTATTATAATACACTAGCTGTTGCCCGCAATTTCGTCCGCGTCAATTACTGTTATTATGATCGCGATTAAGAAATTTTTAACCCATTCCCGGACACAATAGAAGTTTTATTGTTATCACGTCCACAGGCGGTTGGGGTCCGGGAAAGTGTTAAAAGAATATAGCTCAAAGCCTTCCTCGATTAATGTGCTACCCAACACAAAAATATTTTTTCAATTCGAACCAATACTTCCTGAGATTAGTGCGTTCAAACAAACAAACAAACAAACTCTTCAGCCTTATAATATTAGTATAGATATAGTATAGATTATTATTAGTATTAGTATAGATTTTACAGCATACTAAACAAAACGATTCTATCTGCTACCACTACACATAGGCGTTTGTCGTAGGTGCTGGCACGTAAAAAGTCTCTATGGGTCGTTGCCAGCACATAAAAAGAACAGCACTACGACTCGCAAGAGGTGGCTAAATGAGTACTCTAGAAAGAGACGGGCAGAAGCGTCTTCTTGCTTTATAACTCGCAAGAGGTGACTGACTAAATGGTACTGCTAGAAAGAGACATTTTGCTTTATGCTCATTTTGTAATTTTTAACCCCATTTTATTTCCGTAGAGAATTCTTTTTAAAAACAAAAAAAACATGCTTTTGCCCTTATTCAGAAAAATCATAATGGTTAACTTCGTCAAATATTATTAAAGATTAATTTAAAAAAAGATTATTAAATGTCAATGTCAATCGAGTTACTTAAAAACTCGATTTCATTCGCCTTGATATGGATAAAATTATAATACGATCTGCAGAGCAAACACCTTGTCTTATCATCTATTAAAATGAACTCGAACTGAGTTTATTTTAATTCACTAAATTCTATTCTGAATTCAAAAACTTTACGTAAACAAATACCTACGCAAGTATTTCCAATAATATCACTGGTCACAATTAGAAGACTCATCGAAAAGTTGTACAATTTAAGCTATCTCACCGGCCTGGCGGTTTTTAACTGTAATACAATTGTGACGTCATCAAAATGGCGTAACGCAAAATTCGCTAGTTCCGGCAAGCTGTCGCTCTAACGATACAAATTACGACAGATTACGTTTTGCGTAAATCACGGAGTTCTGCTTGGTTTTGCAACTTTTTAACACTTATCCGCGAAACCCTTGTCTAAGCAATAATTTCTGTCTGTTTGCCATTAGTTCAGAAAGGAGTGCAATGTCGTGGATTCCATTTTTAGTGTTATCTTAGATTCAATATATTTTTACTTTATAGTAATTATGTTTATTAGTAATTATAAAATAATAATTATATTCAGTAATTAACTACAGGGTGAAATTTTAACCACTTTCCAAAATTTCTATAGGCGTTCGGTATCGTATTTAGAGCCCATTTATAAAGTAAAAAATGTAAATCAAGCTTTCACCCGAAAATATTTTTCGCAATATAGTTTTCAATTTTTACGGTCCTAGGCCTGATAAGGTATAAAGGGAAAATCAAAAACGTATGAATAGTATCGTAATGAATGAATGAGATGTAAATCGCGTGAACAAAGTATTGCTAGGCGGCCGTATCAAAATTTTTAGATTTTTTGCGGACATTTTCTAAGTCTTGACTTTTTTGTACCGGGCTATACCAAAAGAAAAACTACGTCATTTGTTTTTTGTCTCGTAGATTAATTAGTGTGTATTGCGCTTGCGCCGACGGATGTAGCTGTGAGTGAAATCAGTAATAAACGAGCCTGTGAGCCGAGCGGTTGTTTTATTGCGCATTTCATTACTTACCTACCTAACGTACGTAGATTCCATACACTTCACTGGCGACGGGTACCTACCTGCAAGTGCTAACAATGTCGAATTTAATCGGTAATGTTAACATTTTTGATCACAAAAATAATGAGTGGTCGATATTCTATAGTCGGTTGCTGCAGTTTATAAAATTGAACAACATCGTGGACGCAAATAAGAGTGCGGTATTATTGACACATCTTTCAGACGAGTCGTACCGTTTGGCGCGGGATTTAGTACATCCGAAAAGGCTGGAGGATTTAACGTTTGAAGAGTTGACTAAAGCGCTGGGAGATCATTTTACACCGAAGAGGTCAACATTTGCCGACAGGGCAATGTTTTACGAAGCGACAAAACACGAGGATGAGAGTATCGAGGATTGGGCGGCGCGTCTCAGAGGACTATCAGTTTATTGTGAGTTCGGATCGGCGCTGGATACATTATTGCGAGATCGTTTTGTATTAGGCCTGGGTGCGGGAGTGGTCCGAGATCGCCTTTTTGAACAAGACTCGGCTACATTAACATTGGCAAGAGCGCTGGAGATTGCTCAGCAAGCCGAGTGTGCAAGGCGCGCGCGCGGCAGCGTCTCGAGGGACTCGGTCGGAGCAGTTCCAAGTATCAAGGAGGAGCCGGTGTATCGAGTGAGCGAACGCCGAGCAATTCAGGAACGACGGGAATTGGCTCGTGCTGGTACGGGTGACGTAAGTGGGTCAAGGTGCTCGGTGTGTGGACTCAAAAATCACGATGCATCAAGATGTCGTTATAAGAACTACAAGTGTTTAATATGTGGCGATAAAGGACATTTGAAGAAAGTGTGTAAAGTGCAACGATTAAATAAGATCGACGTGGAACCCGGGCAGGACAGTGACGATGTGCATAATTGTAAAGAATGCCAAGTGTTCAACTTGAGGTATGTAAAATATGAGCCAATTAGGTTAACAATTTTAGTCAATAACAAAAATCTTACGATGGAGTTAGATTCGGGTTCAGGTTCAACTGTTATTTCAGAAGAGTTATTTTTAAAAATGTTTTCAAATTACCCTTTACAACCGAGTGATTTGAATATGTGTTTGTATAACGGGCATAGGATCACACCTCTAGGTTATTTTATCGGTGAAGTGCTCTATTCTAATCAATGTAATCGTATAAAATTTTACGTAATTAAAAACGGAGGACCGGGGTTACTAGGGCGTGATTTTATGTCGAAATTCAACATAGTTTTTTCGATATGTAATAATAAAATTACCTTACAAAATCAACATGGGGTACAGCAATTATTGAATGCATTCTCTGACGTTTGGAAAGATGAATTAGGTTGTTTCAATAAATTTGAAGTTGAGTTGCATCTAAAATCCGATGCAAAACCTAAATTTTTCAAACCGCGAACTATTCCTTTCGCCCTCAAAGAAAAGGTAAACGCAGAGCTAGATAGACTGGTGAAATTAGGTATTTTAGTTCCTGTAACATTCTCAGAATTCGCAACACCCATAGTGCCCGTTCTCAAAGAAAATGGTACAGTGAAAATCGCCGGAGATTATTCTTGCACTCTGAATAAAGTGTTGAATATAGATAAATACCCTCTTCCCCGTATAGAAGAAGTATTTGAGAAACTTGGCGGTGGCAAATATTATTCCAAATTAGATTTGAGTAACGCGTATAATCAATTTAAATTGAAAGACTCCTCCCAAGGTTTAACTACCATCAATACGCCGAAGGGTTTATTTAAATATACCCGCCTCGTCTATGGTCTCGCTAACGCACCGGCGATTTTTCAGCGAACTATGGAGACATTGCTGTCGGGTATAGAAGGAGTTAGCTGCTGGTTTGATGACGTATGCTGCACGGGTCCAACAGCAGAAATCCATATGGCTAGGTTAACAGAAATACTCAAGAGACTTCAAGACGCGGGACTGAGGTTACAAAAAGACAAGTGTGCATTTTTTCAACCGAGTGTAACGTATCTAGGTTTCGTTATCGATAAAGATGGTCTTCGGACCTGTCCAAATAAAGTCTCAGCAATACTAGACGCTCCAGTTCCTAAGAACGTCACGGAGGTAAAACGTTTCCTCGGTGTTGTTAATTACTACCGCAATTTTATACCTAACGCATCAGTATTAATGCATCCACTACATAAGTTACTGCGGGAGGGCGCTGTGTGGAGCTGGACCGAAAAAGAGCAGGCTGCGCTGGACGATGTGAAGCGAGAGTTAGCTTCGGAGCGGGTGTTAGCGCATTTCGACGCGGCAGCGCCGCTTGTGCTGAGCGTAGACGCGGGGCCCGCGGGCCTGGGCGCGGTGCTGGCGCACGTAGGCGCCGACGGCCGCGAGCGCCCGATAGCATTCGGCTCCCGTGCATTAATTGTGAGCCGAAAAAAAAAAAAAAAAAAAAAAAAAAAAAAAAAAAAAAGTTCATCGCTAGAAAGGCAATATGGTCACCTGCAATTATTAAAAATAAATTGGGTCAAAGACTATTTGAAGTTCATTTTAAAAATTATAATTGTTTATGTAAAAGGCATTTAGATCAGATTGTTAAAATAAATAAGGAAAATAGCCACGATGTTGAGGCCATTGATAAGGAAATGAAAACAGGAGCCCTAGCCGGCCAGTCGTCCTCGTCACTCCCACAAGTGGAGCAACCACTACCACCCTTAACACCCGAAGTCATAATTCCACCTGTTACGTCATTCCAAACAGTAAATGACGCGGAGGTTGAGGCTGAGACGTGCGGTGGTGACGATGACGTGTGGACGGAGGCAAATGATGAACCTGTTGAGAATGTAATTTTAGAGGAAACTTGCCAAACTGCCGGCCCATCAACCAAACCTTGTAATAAAAAGGAGGGCTTAATTGTTGAAGGGGCGGCAGAGAGACCTGCTGGCCCTATGTTAAGGCCAAGAAAGAAAATAGACTATAAGCCTTTCTTTTAAATATATATTGTTGTTTGTTAACAGATTTTCAAAATAGTGTAGAAGAGAATAGTGTGTATTGCGCTTGCGCCGACGGATGTAGCTGTGAGTGAAATCAGTAATAAACGAGCCTGTGAGCCGAGCGGTTGTTTTATTGCGCATTTCATTACTTACCTACCTAACGTACGTAGATTCCATACACTTCATTAATATATTAAAATTTGGAAGGTTAAAATTTCATCCTGTATAATTATTTAGTAATTATATTTAGTAATTATGTTTAAGTAAGTTAATTGCAATTATAATATCAGTATTTAAACTTAAAAAAAAAATTCAGGCGAGACTCCAACTCGAAACTCCGCTGGCTTACAATGATAAGAGTATGCTTAAAAAATTGGCGCTGTGACGTAGTGTATCGCTGGCTTAACTGGTAAAGCGCCACGCCCATTATGCATGCGAGATGCGGGCTCGAGTCCCGATTGTGACATAATTTTTCAAGTTTTAATACCGATAAATATGTTTGGTTGCTTCAGCCAGGAAAGTAGGATCTTTCTGTTGAACGGATTTCTTCTCCTGTCCTAGTTAGAAAACACTAATACTATGTTTAAAAAAAATCCAAGTTAAGATAACAGCTTCAAAGACCATTTGAAATTGCTTAAGAACTTTAAATAACTAAAGTACTTCTGACTCAAAACAAGAATCTTGTAAAGGTTTTTTTAGATCAGTGTATTTTATCATAATAATTTTGTGACTGACTTACTGTTCCTGCCAATGACTAAGAAAGGAATTTGTAGTATAGAATAACTTATGTTACCATTATAATATTCCGTAAGCTAACTCGGTAAACAATCAGCATCCTAATAAATCGAAATTAGATACAATGAATTTTAATTAACAACTTTTGACGAAATCAAAGATGTCGTAACTAATAATTAGTGAGCCAATTCAAATATCAATTCGGATATCAATTTACAAAATTAAATCAAATAGTCAGACACAGACTAAAAGCTTTACCTTCAAACTGTGCAACTCAAGACAAATGAATTTAATTAAGTAGACAATAAATGATTAATAAAGTGAGCAAGTGACGACGCTACTTGATGAGCCCAAACAAGACGCTTATTTTTGAACTGTTCGTAAATTTCATTGGGTTATTGTTCCTTTTCTTTTACTGTTTTAGCTTTAATTTGAGCAAAAAATCAAACATAACGACTTGTGTATTTGTACTAAAATTACTAGTGTTCTGTACTGTAAATATCAACCTACCTTTCAAATTAAACATTTTAAAACACTGCACAACAGCATTCCTGAAACAGGTTTTTTATATCACAAAACAACGGATTTGTTGATTCAAAATCATAATCATCTGTTACTAGGGTGATGTGATTCGGGTTTTATACCATGTACCTTATTTACTAAGAGTTTCCAATATTTCGGCACTGTTGCAAGCGCCATGATCACGGGAGAACAGGGCCCCAATTCTGTTAATTTACAAATGGCTCAATAGCATCGCAATCGTATATTTTGACATTACTTCCATATTAAATGTGTCAAAATATACAATTGCGATGCTATTGAGCCACTTGTAAATTAGCGAAATTGGGGGCCAGTTCTCCCGTGATCATGGCGTAAAAACGTAAAGTGCATGATATAAACCACGTATCAAATAACTCTAGTGATAGTGACCTTGAAAGTTTAAATCAGTTTATAATTATGTTTTGTTTTCAGTTGCAAATATGAAGGGAAATTAAAGTAACATAAGGATAGGCTGACGCATCGTCAACGGTATAGGTAATATTATACCTGAACCAAAATTAATTTTTGTAGTCTACACCAATAAATAACTCAAAATAAAAGTCGAACGTTTCCAAAATGTTCTCCCCGTCTCGGCTGAACATTGTTGCGTAAAACCGCTGAGTCAGCATGATTCCTGTCTCTATCTAATAAACTGGGCTCGGTCGAAGCAATATTTTATAACGACTTGTCAGTTTTAATTAACGAACACTGATACCGAAGGAGTAAGACGGTATGACTTAATTAGAAATCTAATCGGTAATATGACTTTAGTAACGGTGAAGTTGACGTAAAATGGTGACAGTTTTAGGGTTCCGTACCCAAAGGGTAAAAACGGGACCCTATTACTAAGACTTCGCTGTCTGTCCGTCTGTCCGTCTGTCCGTCTGCCTGTCGCTCTGTCACCAGGCTGTATCTCAATAGCCGCAACAGCTAGATGGTTGAAATTTTCAAAAATTGTGTATTTCTGTTGCCGCAATAACAACAAAAACTAAAAACAAAATAAAATCAATATTTAAGGGGGGCTCCCATACAACAAACCCGATTTTTTGGCCTTTTTGGTACGGAACCCTTCGTGCGCGAGTCCGACTCGCACTTGGCCGGTTATTAGATGCTAATATGCATATTATGTATTGGTACGTCAGAAACTAACTATGTAATTTACATTTGTGGTACGTAAATCAATTTTAAATTGTTGTAGGTGCTATAAAAACAATATTGTATCTACAATTGATAACATTTTCTTAAGGTCTCCGATAATGCAAACAACATAATCAAGGACAAATCTAGGTAAAAATACATATAAATAGTCACGTGTATGTTAATAACACTGCTTTAATATTGCTTCAACTTGACAGAAAATGGTTTTAACAAAAATTAATTTAAGTTACCTACCTATTAATTCATGTAAGTTTTGTCGGATAAGAGTGTTAAAATATCTGCCAACCTAAATCAACAAAAACTCGGTACAAATGTCAAACAAAAAAATCATAAAATTACAATAACATTAAGTTTTATCCTTATTACAACATATTTGCTAAAGTAATTTTATCCTCCAGTGGGATGATTATAGGCTTTTACAATTGTTGTACTTTTACAACACATTATTTTGATTAGTAAGTTCCGTAGAAGAATACCTACATGTTTTGTTAACAATTCATTATTTGTTCACCACTTCAGTGAAGTTTACAGCAAAACAGAAGAGCATCGCCAGTCAGCTAAAAAACAAAATTCAAATTTCGCCAACTCAAAAGTTGGACTTGACATTAAAAAAGTTGTAAAACTCAACTTGTTCTGCATACTACGGTACGATATAACTTAACCGTTATTACAAAAGCTTAAGGTTTGAAATTAGGCGGTGATTTCACTCGAAAAATTTCTAAACTGGCAACAGATGCTCCGCAAAGTTCCCAGTTTGCAGCGAACCGTAAAGTTAGTGATATTATAGCGATATGGAATAAAGGATGTTTGCTTAGTGAAATAACATTTTGCGTAACAGCAGGAAATCAGCGAAGGTTAGGGTACATGTTTAACTTGTAAGAAATGGATTGTATTCTTGTCCATCAGGAGTCAACTTTTTGCTCTCAGTATTGTTCTTGGGGCAACACTGCCGCATATATTATATGGATCTCACAGATTGTAATATACTTTTACTGATATCTGTTATTAGAATACCATTTCTAACTTACTCGTATTTGTTCTTGCATTGTTTTTTCAATTTGGTAAATCATACATTCGCTAGAAAAGTAAGTAATAAACCCTGTATTGAGTGAGTATTGGTTAAAAAAACTTAGCTCAAGCTTCTCTTTAACATTTTCTGCATTTGGCTTCTTGATTTTATTGCATTCGTATTTAAGTTTGTACGAAGCCAATGAAACGTCAGCTATAGGAGTTAAAAACCTTTCATTTCAATTTCAATCAATTTTATCAATCGGCAATTTCTATTCGTGGGTCGCAGCAACGTGCTCGTAATTTTACCACATTTTCCAAGTATTTAGTTATATGTACACTTGTTTAAAATCTTAAAGTTTGAATTTGAACTCTACTAAGAAACATGCTTTAGGTATTTATCTTTTGAGTCTCGGGATTATTCACGAATTCTATCTCGAAATTCAGTAGATTAAAATAGACAGGACTTGTAATGACATAGCAAAGAAGACAAGGAAATTTGCAAAAACCAACTACCTATTTCCATTAAAGTGTCTATTTCACTGGATCTGATTCAGAAAGAAAGAAATATATTGATAATGAACAAATTGCTGAATGTCCTTAGGTAGACAGATATTATTGTATAATGATTATAAAAAAAACTGTTGTCTAAAAGATTGTTTGGCAGAACTTGAGATAGGTATATAAATATTTAGACCAGCAAGGTAAGTTGACAAAATGTGACATGTACTTGGTATCTGGGTGAGTTCTTACTGGAAAACGTAGAAATGAGCTCGATAAGTGCCAAGCTGCTAGTAACTGATGGAAAGAAATATTCAAGGATTGGACGCAATTACTTGCAATTAAAAGAAGCTTAGAGCCAACTTTCTCATCTTCTTCTTCTTTGTATGACATTTCTATCGTACGGATATCCATCGAAAATGATCTGGTGTTAGAGTTTTCTAAGCCGCTTTTTTCTCTCTGATGTGACTTGTGTTTAGGTCTTTCTTCTTAAAACAAAAAAAGGCTCAACCAAGAGAATGATTTCAATGTTCTAATTAGAAAATACGATTATTGCAACAACTCGCTCGCTAAAACCTATATCAATAAAAACTTGCATCTAGCACCAAATTACAAGTTCGCGTGCCAATATGTGGATGAATGTTCTATTTCAAAACGAGTAGCATTACTTACTTTCCTCCATTCTGACACTGCAAAAATAATGACTGTGCTTTTTACATTGCTTGTTATTTAACTAACTTTAATTAATCGTGGTTTTTTGACTTTTTATTTATGTTTTTCGTACCCCCACTTTCGCATTGGATTCTTTTCCATAGTGTAATGATAGATGTAAGGGATGTTCTTAGATAAATAAATAAAATAGCATGTGAAGACAAATGATTATATATGATATCATTTAACAATAAAACTAAATACAGAACAAAAAACAAATACAGGGTGTAACAAAAGGCTTAGCGAAGCCGAATACCGCGTATTCTACCCAATTGTACGATTCTTTTTTTTCCAAGACACCATATCTGGGAAATGAATCGTTACTGAGATATTAAGGGTCAAAGTTAAAAATCTTCTGTTTGTTGTTATTAAACTTTCTTCTTTGGAAACCAGTTGAAAATTTTTAGAAATCTTTCATGAAAAACGCTTTAAAGAGAGCAACCCGTAATGAACCGCGCGCACGCACATCAAATTTTATGAAGCTAGGTCACAATCCTCGTCAGAGCGCTTCGTGCGCGCTATACATTGCGGGCAATAAATACTTGTTTTATTTTAACGCCTAAAAAAAAAGTAGTTTGCCAGAGATTATTTTTGTTGTATACAATTTGGTTTGATGATCCGAATGCGAGGTTTGAGGCTTCGTTAAGCCTTTTGTTACACCCTGTATAGATTTTTGTACCCATCTATTGCTGGATCCAAAACAGCGATTAGTTTCTTAGTCCGACATTCGCAAAATACCAAAAAAATGTCTGTCAAAATGTTAAAACGTTGATAATCTTGTACTAATAATATTGCAATTTATATTTGAATAGTAATAATAAAACTCGTTCAAATGCCGCTATGACCCCATCATCCAAACCCCTAAACTTACTTCTTTATTATGCATTCTGTTTCCATTCAATCACAGCATTATCTGCCGCAGTCCGTCGCCCTCTGACAAAAAACGTTACTTTACATTATTACACAGCTTTCCTTCAAAAAGTCCCTTGGCTAAATCGACGATAATATAAATGGTTTCAGAAGACCCACACGGTTGAGATAATTGTTGACACCAAAGTTATATAATAAGGTTTTACAACAAAATTCAGAAAGGTTCATACTTGATTAATGTATTAAAAAAGAGTATAATGCCGTTTTTTCATAAAATACTTTAACCACAAGACCAATACAGGCTGTAACAGAACATTTAACAACTGAGGCTTTGGAAGAAAGTAGCCTTTCCATGTAAAGAAAAGGATTTTCAGAAAGTAGATACCATTTTGTCACAAAGTGCCTATTTTAAAGCTCATTGCGAAGATTCGAAAAAAGCAAACAAAAACTATGTTACTGTAAAATAATCAGAAATTAAAGTAAGTATAGGGCACGCTAAGGATGCGAATCAATTATCTAAACTATCATAAAGCTTTACATTTTCGATGTAGTTAAACCCTAAAATGCAGCTTTTCCATGTTCTTGAACACTCTGTATAAGTAAGTAGTCCAAGAATCGCGCGTTTAAAAGTTAGAGCAAGCATTCTGTTTCAAGCTCCATAGTGACAATATCTAATGCCAGCAGACCCAATTTGAATTTAATTTAGCTTTTTTCGAGCCTGCTTTTGTTGGCAGTGTGTTTACCTTATTCGATTTCTGTAATTTCATTCATGGCAAACTGGATTTTGGGGCACGAAAATTGAGAAGGATAATAGCATAGAATGGTCAAGAGACCATATACGTATATTTTGACATTACTACCATAATAAATGTCTCAAAATATACGATTGAGATGCAATCGCGTTTCTATTGAGCTATTTGTAAATTAGCAGAATTGGGGCCCTGATATGGTTAGTGCTTTTTGTTTACTGTTTTGAGATAGCCAAAAGTAAAGTTCTAAAGCTTAGTAAGCGTGAAAAAGAGCCATTTATATTTTTGTCACATTAGTCTTCTGATTAGATTTACATATTTTAATAAGTTACTTGCAAACATTGCAATTATACAAAGAGAAATATAAATTTGTACATACCTATTAGTGCAATAGCACTATCCTTATCTATATAGGATTTTGCCATAACCGCCACGCTTGGCAGGTGTAGTTTGTCCAATAGTTAAAGAAAATGCTGTTGCTCGTCCCTCCTCGGAGTACTTATTTATTCGCCTCTTAATAAAACTACAATGAAATAGAAGCACTTCTTGAAATTGTAAAACTATAGGGAAAAACTTTCAATATTTATTTATGTATGTGTAAACGCTTTAGATAATAAGTCTTAAAGAACCTGTTTTTTTAGTTTATTTTTATGTAAGGAAGTGTTACTGAAGAGCGCTGACTTCTATTACAGGCTTCTGCAAGCTTAAAAGGAGGCATCAGCCTATGATGTTGTACACAAATTTTTTGTTTTATGAAATAAAGCAATTTGAAAGCAATCTGACAAGCAATTACTGGTTAAAAGAAAATGCTGTTGCTCGTCTTCTCCTCGCAGTACTCCTATAGTCGCCTCTTACTTCTCCTAGGAAAAAGTGACGCTATTATTTTAAAGTCCCGAAACCACACGACACTGTCGTAGGATGTTCTATGATTTCTCCCTTTACCTTTGCCAAACCATTGACAGGGGCGTTTGAAATAATATTCTCTTTGATAAGCGCAAGTGGGGTGATTGTCAGAGTTGTCAATGCGAGTGACAAAAACTAATTATCGACAACAATGACCTGCCGAATTAGGGTTGCGATCGTGATATCGATTACCAGATGTGATGTATGCAGTCCTGTGGGAATCGATGAAATGGATTCGGTAAATACGAGTTGTGTAAAATAAAAAATTGAGATGCTTTAAAAAGATTCCAATGGCATTGACATTCAAAAAAAAACTCGGAAATCTATGACGATATACTGCAAACCAATCGCGTCTTGATTATTTTTATGAGATTAAAAGTTCAGTTACGGGTTAAAGTATCGGTCTAAGTTCTCGGAGTTCGATTTTCGGGTCAGGCAACCAAAATTTTGAATTTTGAAACATTGTTCGAATTTGTGATCACCAATGGTACCATATTTCTCTGGGAACTTGTATCAGTGATGGAGGCCATTGCATAGCAGTGGGATAGAAAATTATAGGCCGTTACTTAATTTTAATATTTTATTACAGAATATTATCATATTCAAACCAAATCTGCGAAGCCTGGCGTGATTGATAACAAAGATCTTAATTTCACATCTATACTAATATTATAAAGCTGAAGAGTTTGTTTGTTTGTTTGAACGCGCTAATCTCAGAAAGTACTGGTTCGAATTGAAAAAATATTTTTATGTTGGATAGTCCGTTTATCGAGGAAGGCTTAAGGCTATATCAGATCACGCTGTGACAAATAGGAGCGAAGCGTCAGTGAAAAATGTTGCAAAAATAATCGCGATCATAATAACAGAAATTGACGCGGACGAAGTCGCAGGCAACAGCTGGTTTATAATATTATTAAAATTAATTTAAAATAATATAAGTATGAAAGATAAATAATTTCTTACCTATTGTAATAACAATTCTCAGTCCTATACACACAATAAACAACATAGCTAATTCTGCAACCGTTCCTATCATCGCTTTTGTCAACAATTTGTCAGCAACACTAGCGCCCTAACAGAATATCGTTCAGAAGCCCTACTCATAATAATGCAATACAGGTTTTGATGACTGACATCGATGTCTCTGACCTTTATACGATAAAAATTTTTCGGTATCATACGATGAATGTTTTTCTTTCAATAACTAATAATGTCACTGGCACATAGAAAATAGCACCAAACTTTCTTGTCATCTGGTTACCGTAGAACAACTAAGTTACGCCATAATTTAAAAAACTAAAAAACCACGCTTTTAAAACAGATTGAACTAAAAAATTAAAAATAAAACTGTAGTAATCAATTGAAAAATTCATATTATAGTACAAAAAGCGTGGGGTGCTTGTTATGATATCCACAGATATAGTAAATTATTGATAAAATATTTACAACAATCTAAATCAAGCCCCCCACGCTTTTTGTACAATAATATGAATTTTTCAATTGATTACTACAGTTTTATTTTTAATTTATTAGTTCAATCTGTTTTAAAAGCGTGGTTTTTTAGTTTTTTAAACTATAATTTATTTTTTACTTTTTAGTTTAGTTTATAAGATTTGATTCCTTCTTTACCGACTGTAAGTCCAAACCTATGCAGGAAACATAATTGATACAGATCGCGCGCTAGCTCTATCTCTTTTACCCCCTCTTACAGAGGAAAACTGGGAAAACTGTTATTAAATTATTGCATTGTCATCGGTCCTTGATACGTGTGCAAAGTTTCAAATTAATCAAACTTCTGAAAATCGGTCAAATTTATGCTCAAAGATTCCATTACATACATAGATACATAGATAGATACAACCCAAGCTAATAAAAGCGTGGTAAAAAGAAGGGTATTAGCGTCTCCTTTACACTACCAGCTAAACTAATATAGTTGACTCGCCTGCCAATCGTAACAATTCAATCAATTAACAGCCATTGTCCGTCCACTGCTGGATATAGGTCCCCTTCGAGTGACGCCACAATCGTTTATGCTGGGCTTTTCAGTCTCTGCTAAAAAAAAGTTCTTCTAAGGTCATTAAAGAATTTTAAAAAAAATGTTAAGCTAGGCAGGGTCAAATGTTTCTTCTAGGAAGCCCTGTACAACAGCGAACTGATAAGCATAAGCTGGTGTTAAACAGCGCCAATACAATGTATGAAAAACTTCATGGTTAGATAAACCATGTCAAAAACAAAAACCAAAGAAGAACCATAGGTATGTCAAAAAGAAAATAAAACCATCTCAATCTCTGGAGCCGTACGACACAGTCGTTTCATTGTTTGACAGCTGGTGATTATGATGATGGGCAGCAGTGGATGATGCTTGAGTGTGGCTACTGTTCCCTATTCAATTATACGCGCCCCGCTGTGGACCGGACAACGATAACACAATAACAGGCACCCCATGGCCCATTGTTGGTACATCGGCTATATCATTTGTCGCTAATAGTCCATCGACGGCGATATTCGTTTTTGAGGCTGTAATTAAAGCATTTAAAAATATTTTATTACATTCTGGTTTGACCTTTAAAGGTAACTATCGTATAAGTTAGGTCTTTGTTAAGGGCTTCTACCGTGTTTTTTATGAACAATGAGATTACTTTATTTGATATTTTAGCAACTTAATTGCACTTATAATATCAGTATATAAACTTGAAAAATTTTGTCTCAGGCGGGACTCGAACCCGCATCTCCTCGCATGCCGGGCGGGCGCCATACCATTAGGCCACCGAGACACTGCGACACGGCGCGAATTTTTCAAGCATATTCTTACGCTGTGAGCCAGCGTTGCTTCATCAAATGTTAGGAGCTTGCACCCCCAACACCCGAAAGAAACATCTTTGCAGATGTTTGACAGTCAGTTAAGATGAAACAGCCATTTATATACTTTATTTGATATTTTAGCAACTTAATTGCACTTATAATATCAGTATATAAACTTGAAAAATTTTGTCTCAGGCGGGACTCGAACCCGCATCTCCTCGCATGCCCGCCCGGCATACTCTGCTAAGACGAAGCTTAAATTGAACCCGTCCGAAAAAAACCGCGAAAAATATAAAATTCTTCGAAATCGCTGCAATACATTGTGTAGAGACGCTCAAAGACGCCATATCCATAGTTCAGTAGAAAATGGTGATCCAGCTAAGGTCTGGAGATTCCTCAAGTCAATTGGTGTAGGAAAAACTCATAATGACTCCATTCCAAACAATATTAATACGGATCTTTTAAACAAGCATTTCTCTACTTCGGTTGCTGTTGATAGCATAACAAAAATCAAAACTCTGGCTCACCTTTCGACACTTCCAACACCTGACTACCCTAGTTTCACTTTTGATCAAGTATCCGAATGTGATGTTAAGAGAATTATTGTATCCATAACCTCTAATGCGGTCGGAAGCGATTGTGTTAGCCGCAATATGATCCTACCCCTCCTTGATATCCTAACTCCTATAATCTGCCACATTCTCAACCATTCCCTCTCCTCAAGTGTCTTTCCCTCTCTATGGAAAGATGCCCAAATAATTCCCCTCCCGAAAAAATCAAACCCCTCCTCATACTCAGATTATCGGCCCATCTCAATACTTCCCTTTCTTTCTAAAGTAATGGAGCGGGTGGTCCATCACCAACTCAACCACTTCCTGACCGCAAGCAAAGTTCTAAATCAATTTCAATCGGGTTTTCGCCCCGGCCATAGTACTTCTACTGCCTTAATTAAAATAACTGATGATATCCGTTTTGGAATGGATCGCCAGGAACTTACTGTACTTACGTTACTAGATTTTAGTAATGCTTTTAATACGGTTGATTTTGATATTTTAATTGGTTTGCTACGTTCTCTTAATATATCTCCATCGGTGCTTGACTGGTTTCACAGTTACTTGCACGGGCGCCGGCAGCGCATTCGTTCAGAGGAGTCTTTCTCTGCATGGTGTGACATTAATGCCGGTGTCCCCCAAGGTGGCGTGCTGTCTCCACTCCTGTTTGCAATTTTTATCAATTCGATTACTTATAATCTCAAATGTTCTTTCCACTTGTATGCAGACGATCTTCAGATATATTCGCAAGGAAGCCGCGAAGACCTTTCCAGTGTTGTAGAAATGGTTAACAGTGACCTTCGTTATATTCTTGATTGGAGTAAATCCTTTGGTCTGAAGGTTAACCCCTCTAAATCACAGGTGATGGTTGTGGGAGGTGCGAGGCAAATTGATAGGATTGACTGGCTGGCCTTGCAACCCATCATATTTGATGGTATACAAATTCCTTTTGGAAGAACAGTTAAGGATCTTGGCGTCCATATAGACAGTACATTTACCTGGATCAAACAAACTACGGAAGTAAGCAGAAGGCTTTTCGCAGCGGCAGCGTCACTTAGTAGACTACGCAATTTTCTACCTATACCTACTAAAATTGCTCTTGTTCAAGCTTTGTTGTTTCCTATCCTCGATTATGCAGACTGCTGCTACTTAGACCTAAATGAAAATCTCCTCGACAAGCTTGAACGGTTACAAAACTTTTGCATTAGAATAGTCTTTGGCTTGCGGAAATACGATCATGTTACCAAATACCGGATCCAGCTCAAATGGCTCCCTATCCGACTCAGGCGTGACTCACATATACTTGCCCTATTATTTAACATATTATTTAGTCCAAAATCACCCCCGTATCTAAAAGAGCGCTTTCAATTCCTGCAGCCATCACAGGATTGTGACATGCGGTCATCCAAAAAACTGATTCTTAAATTCCCCCCACACTCCACTAGCTATTGTACCCAGTCGTTTACAGTTCAGTCCATTCGCTTATGGAACTCTCTACCTTTGGCTATCAGACAATCAGAGTCGATAGCAATTTTTAAAAAGCGTTTAAAAATACACTACCTGGCACTTTGATAAAGCTACATTAATTTGGTAAACTATTAAACATTGTTAGTTGGTCATGACGTCGTTTCTTGCGTATTTTTAATTTTATTATTTATGTAGGTATATGTATTTTTATTGTATTTATATATAGTTATAATAGATATTTATGTAGGTATATTTTTATTTAGGTTTATGTAATAAATAATAGGTGAATATATATATAGTATAATTATTCTCTTACTGTATCATCGTATATACCTTCCCCTTTCTATAAAAAATAATTTCACCCAAAGGTTGTCTGGAAGAGATCGCTCATAAGCGATAAGACCGCCTATATTGTACATATTTCTGTGTAAAATCATCTGTTAATAACTGTTCTTTTTATTTGTGTACAATAAAGAGTATTCATTCATTCATTCATTCATAACAATGAGATTGTAATGGTACCAGTGTCTTATGCAATAAAATATTTAATTTCGTTATAACCACCACAATTATTAACGTTAATTGCAACATTGCAGAAAACACAAACAAAACAAGGTACATGGTAGGAAACCCACAACAAGTGATTCATGCTCATGTTATTAGAACGGAGAGAAAAGATAAGATTAAATTATCAAAGTACATTAATATCAATAAAGACTTTAAGAAAGGCAAGGTAAGAAAGGCACATGCTGACTATTTAAAAAAGATAATATTTTGTGCAAAAGATTATTTTAAAATGTCAAATAGTATTTTACCTTCATGACATTTGGATCCGAAGCCCAACTCTACTAACGTAAAATAACAAAACGTAAACGCAACAATTGACGAAACGCAACTAAATGTCAACTTTTCGTATTCTATTAGCACTATCGGTAGCGTTTCAGCTCACTTTATCGATCGAACGAAACTAAGTTGAACGATTTCCTAAATTCATATGCCACTATTGATTTGACGTTGCTGTCAGTCGAAGCGCGCGCAGCCGAAGACCAACGTTTCAACTGTCAAAATTACCGGTCGAGCATACGCTAGTAAAAGGCTACTTTTGTTGGATCTAGCTAGCGGTTCAGCTTTCGTTTAGATTTCGTTTAGTAAAATACAGTTTTTACAGGTTAGTAGAATATAGTCTTGTGTGACAACCGAAGTTGACATTTAGTTGCGTTTCGTTAATTGTTACGTTTGCAGGAAAATTTTGAATTGAAAGAAATATATTTACTAATTTAACTTGTTTATTTGGGTTTACATTCAGTTTTGGTTTATCCCGTTCGTTGTCGTAAGTAATCAGTGACTACCAATAGTAAAAACCCTATTACGCGAGTTTATTCCGTAAAAATATCATTCGTTTCAATTTTTTATTCTGTTTTGTCTCTAACAGTTACTTCAATGTTACGTAGTTTTGACCCCGACTGGCTAACTGTAAGTTTGTCTGTAAACTAAAGGCTTGTCAAATAGCCGGGACTTAGTAACTAATTGAGTGGACCCGCAGTTTACGCAGGTGCACTAGAACAAGGATTCCCAAACTGTAGCAGAACTTAAAAAGTTTCACAAAGTTTCACTGTCGTTGATTATTTATTTATTGTTGCGTGGCTCTTATGTATTTAAAAATACATAAGAGCCACTAACTTTTCAACACTTAAAGCTGAAAATTTACCGAGTATCAAAAAGCTATTTGCCATACAAAACAAAAAAATAATTATACAGTCTAGCTATTAACTTTGACTTAAACAATAATAAATAAATAATTATTTTACTAACTTTTCTGTGGGGTTTAATAAAGTAGCAGAAATTTGTTAAACATGTCATGGTTTGATAAGTTTGGGAACCACTGCGTTACAGCACAAGACACATCGCCTGTCCAAACGGCTACTTCAGGGAATGGTTTTAATTCAAAGCTGAAGAAAAAAAGTTGCATACTTCATTAGCATTCTGTATATATTAGAATATGCATTCCCCTTGTTTAAATGATTGCCTTTTTTATTCACTATTTGAAAGAAAAAAAGAAAACATGTAATTGACCACAAGCACGTCACAAAAAAAAAACACAAAAATTACAGAACATTAGAACCAAAGACACAAGATTAAAATTGAGCAACATTTATAAGTGATCTACGCTGCCAGTATCTTCGGATCCTTGCCTAAAGGGACTCCTTTTAGTAATATATTTTAGTTATTAGTTATATTATATTTTTTAAGGTTTTTGATTGATACTATTGTTTAACATTAATTAGCTATTCCTAGTACAAGTGTTTGTATTTACCTAGATGAGTGATCTATTGGGTCCCAGCCACAGCATGTGCTGTAACGACCCGAGGGCCGCTGCAGCGCTGGTATTCTGGTGGGACCCAAATGAGTGACACTTCAGACACGGACAGGAGTGATAGGAATAAACACAAAGGTGATAAAAAAAATGTATACATAAAAAAACGAACATTAAAATAAACATAACATATAAACCATAGCATTAGTATTAACAGTAAAAAGTAAAATAAAATAAAGTAAATTTTTTAATAAAAAAAATAAAAAAAATAAGTTTGTTTAATAAAAAGACACGTAGGGCATTGAAATTGAATACTTACATAAGAATAGTTAGGTAACGAAAATTACGTTATCTCGTTTTTATCTTAAGTGTTTATAATCACTCCGTTAAAAACATTGCCTTTTTTACTGTCAATGTTGCGTTTTTCATCTGTAAGTGTACAATTAAACTCACCCTAGCTAATCGTTATTGGCAACGAATTTAATCAATGTTAATTTTAGATTAAACTAGCTCACTTTTATCATCATCGTCATTAACATCGGTTAGACGTAGTACTTTCCAAGAAAAGGCTTTAGGCCTTATCGTCACTCTTGGCAGTAGAGTTGCAGAACTATCGATAGTTTTGCTATCAATAGTTGACTTCGAAAACTAGTTACAATACGGATAAAGCTATCGATATCATCGATATTATGAAATCAATCGACGCTGTTGATGCTATCGATAGTACCTATTATGATGTTATAATATTGATACTACCTATCAAAAGTATTGTTCCGAAGCAATAAAATATCTTCAATAGTAGCCATATATCGTAACTATCAGCCGAAATGACGCCAGCTATCGATAGACTATCGAGTGGCAACTCTAGGAGATGAGAAGATGCTTTTGCCCGTTTTCTTCTGGTTAAACTTCCTTATATGCCACTTATGACGCTCATGGGAAAAGAAGGTGCTATTCTGTAAATGTATAATAGTGTGGTACAGCAGCAAATACCTGACCATACTAACATACCATGACATACCACGTATGTTTGTACTGTACTAACCTTACTAACATCATAAAGTGACATCCATGATTACTATGGAAATGGTCTTCCTCATCACAAATAACTTTCTTTAATTCAGAATTCAAAGATATCTTTCTAGATTCTTAGATTGCAAACCTAACTAGTAGTAAATTATCAAAAATTTTAAATTGCCACTTTAATAAGTCATCTAAAACACTTTGTAGCGACATCGTAACAATAAAAATAAAAATTTAATTCCCTTTTAAAGGGCTGTTTCGGGCTTTTCGTTTGAATTTCAACAATTCCTTTCACGGATAAACACGGGGAATTTATGTGACAAGGGGAAAACATCGCTTGAAAAATAAACAGCGGGGATCTAAAGCATTTGTGATTCGCGAAACATCCCAAACCCGATTGAGGAGCACGATTTAAAAGATGTAAACGTTTCGCTTGGAGGCCTATATGTAATCTAATCAGGTCATTAGTAACGTTAAAATAATCTTAAATAAAGTAAAATAACGGCATATAATAATCCTAACGCATGGCAAAGGCCTCCATCATTGTTCTGTACCTAAGTTATAGCAATTATTGAGACAGGCTTAATCACCAAGCTTGCCAAATATGGGTTGGTGATCAAAATCCTTAAAAAAGTGGTGTAGGTCCGATTTTCAATAGAATAGCATCACTACAAAGATGAAAATTTAAATGCAAACCTTTGATTTGCAATGAAAGTGTAGAATCTTAACACTACCTGCATTTTAGGTTGTTGGATGCTATTAAAGATGTACCGCCAAAATTAAGACGGAATGTAGCGTCATCTTCCCATTATCAGCCTAACTGAGATCGCCAACTGCCTGACAACCATTATTGCCACAATTGTACATAGAATAAGTTGTAATAAGTTTAATCTATATCAAAGTATAAGAACGAAATAACATGACATAGCAGCGGCCATTTTGTTTCAGCTTACGTAACCATTGTCACTCTTTTCCACCTGATCACCTTAATTGTGCTTGAAACGTGAAACACTGCAAATGCTTGTACACTTCCTTTATTTACCGAGGCGATTCTGCGTTTAATTTATGACCAATTAACCTGGTGTTAAGTTAAACAAAGTGACACTCGGGTAATCCGGCTCCGGACCGGACTGCCGGAATGCGAGCGTCTCGTGGGAGCTCTAAACAGAACAGTTTAGGTTATAGACGCTTTATGAGTCATGTTAACCAATTAGTCAAAAAGTTGAAGGATAATATCGTTTAAGAATTTTTTTAAGCACAAACCTTTGTTACCTAACCTAACCTAACTACCTTTATTACTCGTATATCTTGGTAGCTCAATTAGAGCAGTGGCCTGGTAGGCTAAGAATGCAAGCCCCACCTAAGGCAGTATTGACTTTTATATATGAGGTCCATTGTATAATAATTTATTTATTGTAAAAAACCTTTTATACAGTACAATGTTGAACTGACTCCCGAGCTAGTAAACCTGTGTTTCAGGAGCATATTATTCAATATATTCGAAGATACCGTAACAGATCTCTGAGGAAGTTTGTTTTTACGACGAGACTTCTAAGACATGATCAACTTACGACATGACGACCCTTCCTGTCTTAGGCATGACTATGTATAACGCAATACCACATAAAAACTAAGTTAATTTAGAAATTACGAGTATCATCTAATTTCGACGACGACAATGAGGGAAGATCTGCCTGCCCGTCTTCTTCTGGCAGCTATTTAAGCAGCTCTTACGATACTATACATGAAGAAAAACCGTGGTCTTATTCTTTTGATATGCAGGCACCATACGGTACGAGAAATATAGAAGTGTATTTTTTAAAACGATCGTTTGGAAATTGATTTTCCTAACAATCATCCTTCGATTTAAAACCTACCCTATTTGTATAAATTTGAATGTGATTCAGTTTGTAATTTGTTAAAATTAATTAAATATTTTTTTGTTATTTTAAGTTTTCCTGCTATCGTAACAAATAAGGAGCTGTAGATATCTTGAAAACCCCTGTTACCCCACTCTACTACCTACGAGGTCAGTGGAAAGGATTTAATTCATGATATGCGGCATCTAACTGTGTTTAGTTGTCTGTGCAGCTCAAACGGTGTTTTCCTGCTAATTTAACTACTTAAATGCTTCTGAAGCTGATAAATGCGAGGCGAATACAATAAATAGGACAGAAACTTTAAAAAGAATTAAATTCTTCATTCGAATTTGAATTGTGTTATATATCCATCTTAATTATATTTTGGGTAGAAACTCTTTTTTTATTTTAAATAAATGTTTTTTTTTAATATATGTTAGTATACATACTACTGTGAAAGAGATAATGGTAAAAATTAAATTTTAAAATATGAAATAATGCTGATAAGCTTTTTTTAACTTGCCCCGTTAGTCTAGTGATTTAAATACTGGGCCGAGATCTCGGGTCTAATCCCCGGGTTCAATTCCCGGATCGGGCAACAAAAAGTTTCGAATTTTCGAACATTGCTCGGGTTTGTGATCACCAACCCGCATTTGGCAAGCGTGGTGATTATGCCAGTACCCATCACTGCTGTGGTAACTTGAATTCAATGATGGAGGCCTTTTCCCTGCAGTGGGATGATTATAGGCTGTTACTTTACTTTTTACTTTCTTACTTTATGTTTTTTCTAAAGTTGACATTTGCAAAAGTAAAGAATGAAGGCATAAGGTTGCAATTTTATCAAATTCTAGGTCGGAAATATTAAAATAGCTGAATGGACATGAGTGTTCGACGGATAACAATGGTATTTGAAATCGTATCTCATTAGTGATTATCTGATGTTTATTGTTATTCAAATTAAAATTTAACAAGAAGCAAATGTGAAATGATGAAATTAATAACACTGCTGTGAACAACATCACATACATTGTTCTGATCCCAATTTGAGTAACTATTTAAAGCACTCGTATTTTGGAAAGAATGCCATGCCATGGCAATGCAACTCAAGTATGTAAGTATATATTAACAAAAAAAACCGGCCAACTGCGAGTCGGACTCGCGCACGAAGGGTTCCGTACCAAAACGGCCAAAAAAATGGGTTTGGTGTATGGGATCCCCCCTTAAATATTTATTTTATTTTGTTTTTAGTATTTGTTGTTATTGCGGTAACAGAAATACATAATTTGTGAAAATTTCAACTCTAGCTATCGTGGCTCTTGAGATACAGCCTGGTGACAGAGCGACGAACAGACGGACAGACGGACAGACGGACAAACAGTGAAGTCTTAATAATAGGGTCCCGTTTTTACCCTTTGGGTACGGAACCCTAAAAAGGTATAAAATATGTAAGTTTATCGGTTGTCTAGTACCCCATACGCCAAGCTACTAAATAGTAGCTTAATTTGAAACTAGATGGCTCTGTGTGGCCTGTGAAGCATTTCTTAAAATATTAATACATAGTAAGTTTATAATTTACCTCCACCTAAGAAATTTTAAACACGAAACGACGCGCAATCATGCATACAGCATACTTGTCATGGGTAAATCTTCACACGGCTGTTAGAACATGTAGCATACCATCACAAATCTCCCATCAGATCTAGAGGTGATGGGAGATAACGTCCATCAATATTAGATTAGGAATTAATCGAGCGTACACAGCTATGGGACACCTTCGGGATAGTCTTGTAAATGGCCGTGTTAGTTGGTAGGTTGGGAACCTAATTTCGTATATTTCAATAAACTAACGCAGTCTTTTTTGATTAGAATATTTGTAGGTACTCGTAATCAAAAAAAGTTCAACAATTCCATGAGTTTGTTTTTGTTTTCGTAAAAGTTTTATGGGACCACAGTAATTGGTAATTATTTGACAGATTGATTTAATTTTAAACATTTTTGTGTTCTTGAGATAAAGTTTTTCCATAGATTTAGATTAGTAGAAAAACAGACATATATACCGACGGACAACAAAGTTATTTTGTAATATGTTTTTTTTTTTTCAAAACAGCTGTTTAATTCACCAACTAGAAGCTTATGTAAGCAGATTTTGATTAGGTTCAAAACCACTAGATTACATCTTTGGGTCGTGTTCACGGCTAGACTAAGGTGTTATTCGTCTTAGTCATAGTCATAGTCATATAATTTATTGCAACATGTTGGTATTAAAGATAGTACATACAAATATTGAGTCCCATTAACATGACCCCGTAGGGGTATCGCAAAATTTATAAAAGTTTAATGTGTTTAAAACAATGCAATACACTTTTTTCCCATAGCCGCACCATAACACACGACATGACGACAACATTAAGAATCAAATTCGCACATTGAGGCTATCTTATTGCTAAGATAGTGGTGGGATCTACCTCCTAGTGGTCCACCCTGGGCAACGGCATCTTTGGTTTTCTAACCAATGATGACGGCTAACAGATCCCTCTGCAGTGGTAGGCATCGTAAGAGGCCGCCTGGATGCTACCCTCCTGCCGGAGTCCAGTGCCAAACACAGTTTTTCTGTGTTCCGCTGGTGTGTGGGAACCAGTTTTTCTAGGTAAGATCGCTCCATCTTAGGCTTCTTTTTAACCGTAGAGTTAAGTATGTAGTCAAGTGCCAACACATTTAAAAAAATATATATATATGAAGCGATCTCTGTCTACCTGTTCGGTGAAGGAAAACTTTGTGTAAGTGGAACTACCGCCTCGGTCCACGCAATATGAGCTATACGTGTCTGGAGTCTTAGCAGCATTCTATCAACATCATTCCGAAAGTGACCAGCTCACTGCCACTTCAGCTTGTTTGCTAATACTTTAAACTACGGCTAATTATTCATCCAATCTTGTATCTTTACCTTTTGTTACACCAAATATATTTGTAACCAACGGACCGTAACATTTAATATTCACCCTCCATTTTGAATGTCATTCGAAAAACGAATGCAAAACTATTAAAATCATTCTTCTGAATCCACAGTTAGGTTTATTCAATTCATCACACATGGAAGGCTTTTGCGTGGCTAATGTAAAATGGCTGCGAGGCTCTGGGATCAACAGGTGCTCAAATAGGTTGAAAAATGGACAAGCGTGAAACGCTTTGAGTGATTCCAAAACGATAGGTTTTGTTATTACGAATTTGAGGTCTAACGTGGTCTATGACATGGGAATCGAATATATCACACTCCTGGTTATATCGCGTATACATACCAATATAGATTTTATTTCTCTCCTTAGAGATAAATATTGTCCAATAACTATTTGTTATTACTAAATTATAAAAATATTAATCATCCATTCACACTTCTTTTTACTTTCCACATATGGTGTGTGGTATTAGCACTATTATTAAGAACTAGCTGTTCCCCGTGACTTCGTCCACGTCAATTTCCGTTATTATGATCGCGATTATTTTTGCAACATTTTTCACTAATGCTTCGCTCCTATTGGTCGCAGCGTGATGTTATATAGCCTAAAGCCTTCCTCAATAAATGGACTATCCAACACAAAAATAATTTTTCAAATCGGACCAGTAGATTAGCGCGTTCAAACAAACAAACAAACACTTTATAATATTAGTATAGATAATATTCAACGTTCTTTTGTTACGGTTGTAGTAAGAGGTGACTAAAGAAGTGCTGCCAGGATATGACGGGCAGCCTTTTCTTTCCTTCATTGGTATTTTTTTTAAATTATTGAAAAGATTTACGATCAACATTATTGGTAATACTGCGATAGTAATCCCGCCTGCTGAGTGGGATGATTATTGCAAAGGCTTGCAAAGGCCTGTGTACTGTGGTTCAGTTATGGACTATTACGGGCTGTTGATGATAGATAATACATACTGCCATCTCCTCTCTTGATGTCTGCAAAGGACGATTTTTAGGGCAAAAACTATCTCTTGTAATATTTAAGGTTTTGAAGAACCTCCTTACTTTACTTTTTCTGAATGGAAACTCATGTTTTTTCCTTTAAAATAATAGTTAAATTATACACCGCGAAGTGCATAAACTCAAGGCCTGTTCACACCTTTCTGCCTAAAAAAAAGAGTAGAAGTACCTATTAATTACTCAATAATTTTGTACATGCCAGTAAAATTTTGAGCCTATTGTCTATCTATTTGTACATCTACATCTACATTAATATATATTATAAAGAGGAAAGATTTGTATTTTTGTGTGTATGTTTGTAATAAATAAACTCGAAAACTACGGCACCGATTTCAAAAATTCTTTCTCCAATAAAAAGCTACATTCACCTTGAGTGATATAGGCTATATGTAATGCTAGAAAAGATTAGAGATCCTTTTAAAAATATCTTATGTCCACCCGTGCAAAGCCGGGAGGGGCCGCTAGGCTTACATAACTTGATTCTGTACCATATTTACTGTTTTAAAATCGTTCTTTTTGATACAAAACAAAGCCCGCATGCCAACATTTCACTAGTTTACGCTAACATCAATAACTTTTACAGCCTCTTAAAGTCTGCCAAGCCATTTGATGTATCACCGCCTTCAAACGGGCGTTAACTTTCAAATCCCCGGTTTACCTGACGTCGCGGTTAACCAACGTTCAGACTACGCTTATTTTATAACGGTTCGTCAGATTGAATTCTGCGGTTATTTATTTAACTGAGTTTGGCGGCAGATGTGAAAAGGAACTAAATGTTACTTTTGAGGTGGAGAGATGTTATAACCGGCGAAAGAAGAGGAGGTTCTGAACCTGACGCGTATTGTTTGTTTGTTATTTCAACATATTAACTTGAAATAAAATGGGTTCATGGATGTATAGAATGGAGTTGACTGTTTTTAATAATGCTAAAAAAATATTTAAATATTTTGTGGCAGTACGAAGTTTTCTGGGTGACCTATAGTCTGTTTGTCACAGAAATGTATTGTACGTGCAGATGGATTGCACTAAATTTTATAATTCCTTTTTTTTGTTATGCTTGTAAAAGAGAAGTTTCGTATGTAAGTGAATGTTTTGATAATTGTATGAAACAAATCTGTTTCTGAAATATCAACACAAAAAACATGGACATTGATAGGTAGTCATGGTAATTTTAATTATAATAACGGTTTATTTATCAGAGAAACATTTGATATGTCATCTTGGTAAGATACTTGCGAAACGAGTTATAAAAGCAAGTATTTTGATTAATTTCCAAACTGTTTTTCAACAAGAATCATCTAAGACGACAATTAACGACTAATAAACTATCTTGGCTTGTTTAAATAAATAGTCCACGTTTGATTAGAAGATTGTAATAAGCAATGTATAGCTTGAGGCGAGAATAAAACAAATTTTAGGGTTGTCAATGTGATATCGGATAAGGATTAACAAGGCCTCGTAGTCTGGTTTCGGATATTTGACAAAAAAATGGTGATTTATGTTTAAATTCATGTTGGACACCACACCTACTTTCATAATGTGTATAATGAGACATACAAACTGTTTTTATAGTGCCGCCACATAACCTCTTTCTCGGCCTTTGGGTGTCTTAAGAGGCTACTTAAGCAGTATGTACCGTCAGAAGAAAAACAGCGTCTTCAAAAGGTGGGACTTTGACAGAGCTGTAAGCAACCCGTCTGCCAAGCGTAAGGATTAAAACGAAATCATCTCTTTAGAGAGGCCTCTATCCAGCAGAGTTCTAAAGTGGAATGATTATGATGACTGTGCTAATACAAAATTCCAAATACAATTATTTTTCCTGTATTAAAATATTATAAAAATGTCCACAACTTTATTTATCGAATCAAAGTAAGTTTCACTTTATATTTTTTTTAAATAAGGTTGTTAAACATAATACAATTGTATCCGAAAGTTGCGCAAAACTTTGAAAGCTCATCCCTAATTTTGATTACATATACCTGAGGCTAAACAAAGCGAGGTTATTCCAGTTTGATTTATAATGTTTGCTTTCATTGCTTCGACGATAATATAATCGATTTCTTTTTTTGGCATATATTAGAAATGACTGTTAGATGTATTTTGTCAGTTTTTGTTGAATTTATATTTTGTTAACATTCAAACTGTAAAGATTTATCTTTTATCAATGCTACAGTACCCAGAATAAAGTTTAAAATTCCTTAATAACAGTCAATAAAAAAGTAAATAAATTACAAAATGTTTTGTTGACTTGCTCTTTTTAGTATAGTTGTATTTGCGTCAAAGGACGCCTCTCTTTATGAGTTAACAAAATACCAAATTATAATAATATGAACAAAATTCACATGTTGAATTGACCAAAAAATATTAACATGGACAAGGAAAGTAACAGAAAAAGAGCTATTGACATTTTGTTAATTTGATACTGGCTAGTAGTAGTAGGTATGCAAAATAAAAAGTTGTTTTAAAGATAACAACAATTTTGTTCACAGACTAGAGTGTCCATATTTTGTGTCATAAAAATGTTAACGCGATCAAAATCGTATCATTCTTAGTATTTAAAGCTAAATACGTCAAGATTTATTATTAAAATTATCTTAAAACATTTATAGATAACATAAAATTCATTTAAACATAAAATCTTAATCACGACATCCTAATACAATTAACTAACTTATTTGGCAAAAATAAAAACTAATTTGCTTTTTCATGATGATTAAAAATCAATTCCCAAATTTTTCGATAACAATAAATAAAATGCTCTTAGGCTATCGCTTAAGGTTAATTTTTGATTGCAGACGTTGTTCTGAACTATAAAAGCCTTCGCATGATGCTATGACATTATTGACTTGGAATGATTACGTTAATGGATTTCAACTCTTAACGATCTCTTACCTCTTAAAACTGACCATAAAGGAGATACGAGTTAATTTATTAGCTTTAACCCTAGACAGTATATATGGGTTGCAACGACCCACGGCCGAGGTTTTTTTTTGTTTGCTTGCGTGTTTTAAACTTTTTTTTTACCTTTTAAGTGCTTTGTGCAAGTTTTAATAGTCCAGAGTCATCGGAGCCACCTAGTGATAAATTTAAGCTAGATCAGATTTCTCAAATATTCAATGTAATCACGTAAAATTGGTACTGCGGACTTTGAACTCGATAAGTCAATTAAAAAACCGAGAAATGTAAACCTTGATTTTCAAAACTTATTTCAGTTTTTTTAAGCATTCTCTTGAGTAAACTTGTTAAAATCAGTTGAATCTTTTTAGTGTTAAGACATAATGAAAAGGCAAAATAAGAGAAATGATCAAATAAAGAAATAGGTAAAATGTATAATCTATACTAATATTATAAAGCTGAAGAGTTTGTTTGTTTGTTTGTTTGAACGCGCTAATCTCAGAAAGTACTGGTTTGAATTTTTTTTTTTTGTGTTGGATAGTCCATTTATCGCGGAAGGCTTTAGGCTATAGAACATTACGCTGCGACCAATAGGAGCGAAGCATCAGTGAAAAATGTTGCAAAAATAATCGCGATCATAATAACAGAAATTGACGAGGACGAAGTCGCGGGCAACAGCTAGTTTTGTATAAAAACGTTGCGTGTTTAACATGCATTCTAATTTTGTAATATTTATTTTTTATAAAGTAATGGAAATATTTAAGACCGGTACAGGTTTATCAATTACAACAACCTATTTAATGCTACTGAAACTACGTACCTACGGACTAAATATTTTAGACAAGATGTTAAAATAATAATTAACACAAAATTAAATGCGATTTTTGTTTAACCCTTAAACTTAATTTTGTCAAAGTTAATATGCAGTAATAAAACTTTTTGGTTAAACTTAATGTCTATATTGTCAGACGTAATAAAAAAGTTATCCATGACCCCAAGATATGGCGCGTGTTAAGCCACGAACATTTTAGTGTTAAACCATCGTCTCAAGTCGGCAAGTCTGATCTTGAGTCCCTCGCGAATAGTAGCAGTTAATGGACAGAGATCAAAACAATATTGTATATCATCATTAACGATGGAAGCTTTGATGTGATTAATGAACATGATCATTGGAAAAGGTTTTAGTTGTCGAGTTTACGATGTATTCCTTTTGAAGATATACATTTGACCTATCTTGTTCATTAATAAACATATTAAGTAGCTTTTATTAGTTCTAATCTATAATACTTGTTTTGTATTTAATCCCTCAACCCCCAGGAGGCACTCGGGTGCCACGATAACAATTGATTTCAATTGTGTCTGGAATAACTCACGATCGAGGGATTAAAAAAGAAAATCTCGTTGAAACTTAAAAGTAAAGTAAAAAACATTTCATCATCCCACTGCAGGGCCTTTTCCCTTCAATGATGGAGGCCTTGGCCTCCACAATTATGGGTACAGGAATAATCACCTCACTTGTCAAATGCGGGTTGGTGATCAGAAATCTGTGGAATATTCGAAAATTCGAATCTCATATTGCCCTACCCGGGGATTAAAGGACACCGAGATCTTGATGCGGTACTTACTCCATAAGACCCCCAGAACAAGGCTTTTCTGTGGATTAGACTGACATAATGACTCAAATTGCTAACTAAGTCAAATCAAATCAAATCAAATTTTATTTATTTAAAACTTAAGCCAACAAGTGTACTTTAAATCTACAAATACAATAAGTTAAAAAATAATATCAAATAAGTACGAGTATGAATCAACTAATTTGCGTACAATTTTGGAACAACAAAATAGAAAAATCGTGCAACTACAAAGTCCCACGTTTGACTAGAGATAATTTTTATCATATTCATCATCATCACCGCTAGACGTGATCCTCTCCCATGAGCTTGGCCAATTGTGGAGAAAAGATGCTGCTGGCTATCTCCATGTAGGGTGTTTCTTCAAAGTCAAGTGTTTTTGGCTAATCCGTCTGGCGCAACTTTTTTTTTGTTTTTTAACCAAAATAGCACATGGAATAGGATTTGATCGCTTAGAATAAGAACATATGCCGAAGGCCGTGATAGACTTGTAATGGTTTAAGATTTATAAAATGCAGATGAATTGCTTGGCCAGATAAATTATGACTATGGCAGAAAAATTAGATTTTGTAGGAGTATTAATTAGGGTTTTGCAGTAAAATGAGATATTGATAGATTTTGAATGAACTTTATTACTAAATCAATAAACTTTAACATCAATTATGATTCATATTATTTTTGTTTTTGGTTTCCGTTTGTTTATTATTGATTCTTATTATTAGTTTTAAAGCGATAACAACAATTTCTTGTTTAACAACAAATTATGATATTATGTAATTCGAATTGTTTAACAACAAATTATGATATTACATATTTGTTTGTTCTATATTATAAAAAATCTAGATATAAAAAATACACTCACTGAGAGTCATACTAAGCTCAAAATTAAATTCACAAAACCATAAAGATTTTGGTTACATTATCATAATCAGTCTCTTGTAACAATTATAATCAGTCTTTTTTAACAGTACGTAGAACTAAATATTACTTATTAGGCAAGAATCCTCAGTGTCTTCATTCCTACTTATAAGGAAGAAAAGTCAATCAATTTTAATTTGATACTTATTAATAACACAGTTTTAACCTATTAAGATAGGAACTTTAAAAATACGATCACATGGTACCTGTAAAATCAAAATATGATAAACTAAAATATATTGTAATCGTCATCGCTATCTGATAGATACGAATTAATATTTTCTAACTCAATGCGTGATGATCTTTCATCACGAGGCATCCAAAAAGATTGGGTAATATCTGCCAAAACCCTTGATGAACTAGCCAGCGGTGTAACCGTTTGATTTTTCTGACATCCATCGTCCAAGTTATAAAACCCAAGATGTTTCATGTGGTTGCATTGGATGGCTTGATATAGACATTTTTTATCAGTGCAACTTAGTTTTCGCACAGCAATTACAGAAGAATCCAAATTCCAGACAAGCTGGTGCATTTTCATGCAACCCGGAAAGCTTTTAACACTTTGCGGGAATAGCAAATCTTTCTCTCCTACATCATAATCAGAAACAGTTTTCAGTATTACTTTCTTTAAGTTTTGACTCACAACATTTATAAAATCATCAAGATCCTTTATGTCTTGCCCTTGAGAGACAGCTCGATCTGCTGTTCTTTTCATGACAGCACCCACTCCATCCGGTGCTCCTTTTCCGTGTCCTGATTCACTATAGTTCCACGTTATTGTATGGACAGTTGTCAAGTATGTATGTAGGGAAGAAATCAGATGAAATGTTTTTCTATTGCGGTATTGACTGGAAGGTGAATCAGAAATAAAATGTATTGTATGAATGTTTGATATTTTTTCACCTATATATACAAGGACAGGTATAATATGAGCCCATACCGCAGAAATATCGTGACGTAAACAGTCACTGACTGTACAAAAAGATTGCACTTGATGTCTCAATTCGACATCCAGGAAATAGATTACTGACGTATGCAACGTTATCTGCTTTCGACTACCGCCGAAGTGGTAGGATTGTATTTCTTCATTGCACTTGACTGCATAGTTTTCACTAAAGTCCATGTGAATAACACATTCACCCATCTGAAGACTTTCTTTTATGTTTTTGAATGCTTTTTGCTGGGCAACTATATTACCGCAGTGAATGAAGTATTCATTTAGTATTGATTTGAAATATTCTACACAGGTTTCAGGCTCTTGTCTTATTTTTATTTTTTCAGCAATTCTTATTTTTCTCTCCGACTCTTGCATTATATCTTGTTTAGTTTGCCATTGCCAGTACGTTACTTCAACTGAATTATCAAATTCCTGATAAGGGATAACCTTATTCCGACATTCTTTACACTCTCGATGCAAGCAGTTTTCGTCGTATACATCGCAACAAACTAAAGATAGTAATTCTTGAGGGGTCTTAGCTGGTATTATCTTCCTTCGGTATAACGCATTGACAATCAACCCAAAATTAGTATGCAATCTGCACAAACAAGTGTCTCGTGATCGAACATCTGGTTGTAATACCCAAAAAGGTCTTAACTTACAAAATGATGAATAGCTTATGGTAAAGTTTGATGTTTTAAGAAACTTTTTATGCAGATTTAGGAGACTGTCATTAAGGTATCTTTTCTGCTTACGGATCTGTTTTCTCACGATAAATTCCTTTTTACCCGAACAGAGACGACTGTTTTCATCGTCCTCAAAAAATTCTTCAATTTTGATTTTCAGTTTATTTGGCACTTTTCTTGAATTTAGTGTTGGTACGGTTTTGGTATTAGTCAATATTTTTTTTGTTTCATTTATTGTAGATGTCATCGTAGATTTTTTCTCCTTAGTAATCTTCATTCTCTGTAATTGTTTTCGATAACATTCATTTTGTCTCTTCATGTTAATTATAATTTGTTTTAGATTAGAAATCTCTTTATCTTTTTTGTAGCGTAAACGCCTTATAGGAGAAGAAACCGTGGGAGAAGATGTTGGTGGATGACGAGGAGATGTTGTAATCGGTATATTTATGTCTGATTCTGGTAGATCATCTTTTTTGTGTGATGGTCCTGGTTTTGGTGACACCGAGTCTCTATTTATAAATGGTATTTCTAGTGGAGGCGTCTCTCGTATATTATGTTCTTGAGCTAGCATTTCATCATTTGATAAAATACTAGGACTCAAAGGTGGGGTATTTTCAGCGAGCATAGCAGCAGTTCTTTTTTCTTGCTTTTTACGTTGGTAATACGCATTGTAGTTTTTTCTCCATCTCTTTCGCTGCAGTCTTTGTTGTCTAGGGTTCATCTCACTTATCGACAGCTGTTTCTTTTCTTCTTTTCTACGAATGTAAATAAGTCTATTCTTTTCTTGCTTTTCTTTCCATAATTCTTCGTTGTTTTTCATTCGTTCGTATCTTCTTCTTTCTGCTAGCCTCTTTTTTCTCAACCTTTCTTCTCTCGTTTGCTTCTTCGGCTTAGCCATTTTGTTGATCTAAAAAAAGAGAATACTATAGTAGATAAGTATAATAAGACTATTAGTATTTTATTAAGAATTTATATTTTTTATTTTATCTACGCAAAAAAATAGCAATGTAGTAAACCTGATATTTCGAATTGTTTTGAAATGAGACAACAGCTTGGTATAGGTACATAATTAATATTTTGAATCCATACTACATGAATGAGGTAACACGAGTAACCTGTCATTGCCCAGCAAAAGCGTTGAAAGACTTAAAAGAAGTTTTCAAACAGGTGAATGTTAGTGAACACATTTTCAAAAACAATAAATATATACATTTCTAAGTAGTCCTAAGCAGATACCATTGTATATTTTCCTACGTCAGCAATCTATTATGTATTTGATATAAAGGTGAAAAATATATCAAAAATTCATAAAATAAATTATATTTCTGATTCAACTTCCAGCAATACCCAAATAGAAAAATATTTCATCTGATTTATTCCTTACATAGTATGTAACTGACTATTATCCAAACTATTACGTTTCACTATAGCGAATCAGAACACGGAAAAGGAGCATTCGTTGGAGTGCTGTTATGAAGAGGACAGCAGATCGAGCAGACCTTCAAGGCAAAGACATAAAAGATCTCGATGTTTATAAATGTGGTGAATGTCTTTGAGACAGATTAGAAAAAGATAGGAGGGAAAGATTTTAGAATACCAGGGTATATATCGAGGATTAAAACTATTATCAGGAATAAAAACAAAGGTGGCGCTAGTTAGCCTTACTCTTCATCTTAACAAATTACATCATAATCTCATTAGTCTGGTTTTCAAAATTCATCTGACCTAATGATTCTAATATTTTTCGGACATTTTATAATTTATCTGTCTGTTTCAAATTCATCTGGCTTTAAAAAGCCAGATGAATCCAGATTAATGAGTACCAGACTAATGAGAAATTCGTGGTTAATCCAATACTGCACTCTTAATATAGAATGTATTTACTCAAAAAGGATACTTACAAGTTTAAAACAAACATACAAAACATTATCAATTAGTCATAAACTCCAATCTAAAATACAGCATTTATAACTGAAGGTAGATTAATTATGCAGCTTACCTTACAATGCCCAGATGAAACGGTTTCGTTGCAGTGTGTCACGAAAACTAGCGTGGAGACGTACTGGTCGCACGGCGGCTCGATGCCAACTGGCGCGACCAATCACGATTCGCCTCAACACTCCGAAACATTCGTTAGATCGATGAATATACCTATGAACGTATAGCGCCATACAAATTATGAACTAAGTCGCGGACAAATTTTTTTTTTTTATAATTTCGGTATTAATGCTTCGATTGGGATCCCACCTATTTAGTATTGAAAATAGTTCATTAAAAGATCACTACAATATATCAGATTAATAATATTGCTTTGATTAATCCCAGAAAAAAACTGAGATTCAAGAAAAGTCGACATTAGGACGCGCCAGCATAATTAGTTTTTACTGTTTTCTGTAACCTTTTTTTAGATTTGTATTACTTATTTCATATTTTATTATAAAGGCCACGATGCGCAAGAACCTTTTAAATAACACCTAAAAAATATGTTTCAATTAGAAATCATTTTCATGCATTCTTTAGCCAAAAACATGTCAGAACGGCCTTTCGAAGAAACACCCTGTAACTTGTACTCCTTTAGCAGCCTCTTAAGATACCCATAGGAACAAGAAGGATTAGCGCTATTCTTCTAATGTGCCAGCACCATAAAAAAATGATTACATTATTGTGTATACCTAACCATACCTCATAAAATACCAATTTACAAATAGTTTTAACCATTTCGACAATATCGATACATCTTTTGAATATCTCTAATACCAATTCACAGTCAGTAATATCAACAAAAGCATTTTTACGCCAAAGTTATTTTCAAAACCGGTCCTATCAACCGTAAAATCGATTACAATTAATCCGAATACCAAGTCACAAATATGATATTTACCCTATCCTTCCTAACAATGGAAAAGGGATCAAAAGAAAGGTCGTTTTTTCCTCGCATGTTCGTAGCAAATTGGTTTTTTAATTACTCGGGAATTCTTTTTCATCTTATTCATTTGTGCTAATCCTAGCCCCTGGCATTGCTAGCCCTTAATCCATTGTGCTCTTTATTAAAATACCCTACATATTAGTCTGGCCCTCGATGCTGTCTCAGACAATTTCAAAGGGGCATTTGGCTGGTCTAATAGAAGAAACTTGGTTTAAAACAATTTTCTTGAATTTACGTAAACACTATACATTGAAATAGAAGATAAGTTTATATTAACGGATTAAACTTGTGTTTATCTTATATTATTTTTGTTTTATGCCGACTTTTCAAACACTTTAGAGACTAGAGTTCGTGGCCACGGGAAGACTAAGGTGTTATTCGTCTTATAGAAGGTAATTTGGAAGCAAATAACGCCGTAAAGTGTTCGAAGGATCGGGATAAACCAAATTATAATAGAGTCAATTCAAAAGAACACGGGGCGTAACTGTTTTCATATTGGCATAACATACAAGAATAAAGAGAAGGTTTGATTTCTGTAAGCAAGCGAAAAAAAGAAGTTTGGATACTGAAAAATTTGACGTTTTCATCCCCACGCTTAATAATTAATTAATATTTTATTGCTGACTGTACGTTCAATCAATACAACGCCATCTGCCGTCAACATGACGGAGTGCGCGTGACGTCACGTCGACCGCAAGTCTGGCGGCCATTGCGGACCAATTTATGTTATTTGTCGAGTACGGGGTTAACTTGTGATCAAATGCTGGCTTGTGCCAAATGTAGGAAACGTCACTATGATGGAAAATATAATTTTGTAACCTCATACCTTAGATTAAACCAAATTTGGTTTAATCTAAGCCTCATCATACCTATGATATTTTTGTATATATTTACATCAAAAAGTAATCTATAAAACTGATAATATAATTAACAAATTTCAAATCTAAAAGGTTGTCCCGCCTGAGACAAAATTTTAAAAAAAAATTCAAGTTTATATACTGAGATTGTTGATTTTTACTGGCTTTAACTATAAATTTATTATAAAAAATAAACACACAATCGACAATAAAAACCGTCTCAAGAAGTGAGCACGTACTGAACGTTTAGGTGCTAAGTATAATAACTTAGTTGCAACCTTATTTAAGTCATCATACTCGTATAAATATGTAAGTTTAATTTTTCTGTGGGAGGCATGACACATTCACACTTGAACAGTTTCAGGTGGCCTTTTGAATGGGACTATGTATCTAATTTCTATGTTTTTGCATTTGTTGTAAAATAAATGTAGTATTATTATAATCTAAATTAAGTGTTTTCTATATATGTATATATTTACAAAAAAAAAGTATATAAGTAAGTTTATCGGTTGTCTAGTACCCCATACGACAGGGTACTTAATAGTAGCTTAATTTGGGACTAGATGGCTCTGTGTGGCCCAGTGAGGCATGTCTTAAATATTTATATGTATATATGATTAGTCTGACACAAAGAACGTAACTACACGTACAATTATTTACATTCAAACTCAAATAATTAGTTTAGCCGTGTTACAGTATACGTTGCGATTCGCAATGCATCGTTTGTCGCCGCATTCACAATGCAAGCGATGACTGCAGATGACTGATGGACAACACACACTATGATAATAATATGCCTGCGAACATTGGTATGGGTAGGTATGGAATATTAGGGGTTAAAGTATGAAATTGCAGTTTTGTATGGACGAAATCGAGAAAAGTCATTTTTCCATACTAACAATTTTTTAGTTTTTTTTTAAATCGCCTGAACCGTTTTCGATGCAATAAAAGGTGAAAGTTACATGGTTATAAAGCTACGCATTATAGTATTTAAAATTCTGAAAATCAAAGTATATAATACAAATAATATACTTAATTGAAGCAAGAAGATCAGCTGACACATTGTAAGTGGTCTTTTCAACGACTTCCTTTGAAGTAATAGGCACTAATATTGCATTTTTTTTTTGTCAAAAGTGACTTTATTTAGTTTTTGATACAATACAAAAAGAATTACGCAATAATATGTCTATACTTAAGAGCTATAAACAAAATAAAAAGTGGAAAAATAATCGGTAATTTCATACTTTAACCCCTATTATTAATCATGTATTTTTAAGGAAGTTTGCAGTTTGCGTGTTATATAAATGAATACGTTCAATCATGAATTCGGGTTCCGGATGGGATACTAATTAGCATCATCATCATCTCAAACGACCCCACCTGCTGGTCATGAGAATCTCCACAATAATAGGTCTAGGGCCAACCTCGTTTTCAGCGGCCTCCCGCCACCTTCGCCAGATCGAATGTTTAATTTTTCAACCGTCTTAAATATCAATTTAAAACGAATATCCACTATGATTAAAAAAATAAGACTTTTAGAATGTGCTATATTGAAAATGCTTGGAAAATGTATTTTTTACTTGAAAGTAATTAAAACAAGCATCATGATAATCCAATCCAATCCATCAATAAACCAATTTTATGAAATCTATGAAATAAATATGACTAACATCAAGACGTTCATGTTTGAGGTGTCAGGTGTATGTAGAATATAAAATCTTATTGGTCTGGTCTTTAAAATTTTAGTGATAGACAATTTTTTAATGAATTTCAATCATGAATTTCAAACGCTCAACTTTAAGACGGTATTTCTGGCTAATACCAACACATCGATGTGTTGCACAAGTTGCCTCAGTGCATTAACACCACCCTTTAAAAAGTACACCGTTGAATAATGAACCCTAATATTTTCTACTGCACCATTAGACGTCATTCCGCCGTCGCATAAGCTCCCAAGGAATAATTTAAGCTCTCGCAATTCGCGTGGTAATAAATTTTTAACGCTGCAAGACCAAAGAATTTAGTTTAGTCAAAAGAATTTTTGCTATTCCGCAATTTCATACCTTATACAAGTGCTAGTGCTGAGTGCTTTAGCTGGTTCTGTACTTTTGGTTTTCTTCTGGACGGTCATTCACGTCTTAGATTGATACACAATAAAATGAAGATTAATGATTATTTTGTTTCTGCCTATTGTGACCGGTTTTTATCTCGGTTTGGAAAAATCTCAAAGAAATACCATAAGTATTTGAATTTTTTGAACAACACCTGCGTCATTAAATGTTTTGTGGGCAGTAAAAAAAATGTGTTATCCAAAAGTAAAACATTATTTAGTATCGTAGCCTTTATCCAATACCTTAGGTAATGCCTAAACTCAATTTTGTTAATGAATAGTTATGCTTTAGACAAAGTAATTAAAGCAAATGCAATGAATGAGGATAAGAAAAGTAAATAATTAGAATTAATATTTAAAAAAAACTAACTGTCACATTCATACTCAAGATATGACTAACGTATACCGTACGTACGTAACGTACCAATATAAATAAGATCGAATACACATGTCATATATTTGAGTTCTCCACAAAAAAAGAAGAATTACCTAAGCGATTTTCAAAATCACCACTTGTACCCCAGTATATTTCATAACGTGCATTTTACATACTTTAACATAAACACTTTGATGAATTTGCATTTAATTCAAGTTATCAAAAGCCGAGCCGTTCAGCTTCCGTGGATCTATAATGACAGTTTATACTCTGTTCCGAATGAGAGACATGCGGATTTTTACTGTACTAAATTTCTGTTAACTCTTTCACAAGGGTGTAGGGTTCATTTTTGAACCGTCAAAACGACGGTATCGCCAATTCTGTAAGTTGCTGTTGGGTAGACATCGCCGATGGCGTATCGCGACTGCTTATTACGTGATTGACGGTTAGTTGTTGGTTTACATTATAGTTCTTAGAATGTTCGACTTAATGAAATGCTCCTGACTTGTCATCTTGCGGAATTCGCGAGCTGCCCGTTTTAAATTGTTTGCTCTGGACGACGCATTTAATATCAAATTTCTTTCATCTTTGGACTTTTTAGTTTTTTCTCTACTGCACATTTTGCCACTCTTAAATAAATAACAAAATCTTGCTTGTACTGAGAAACCCATTCAAGGCTTAACGTTCAAAGCCAGCGAAGTTTCCTAACTGTTTTTGTGGTGCGGTTTTCAAGGTGTGTCTTCTTACTATCGGGTTGAATTCTAGGAGGAGTCAATGTAGAGATAAAGTATTTTCATTTAATTTTTCAGATCTGGGTGTATAGCTACGTTGTTTCTGATTTAAAATAATAAACAAACGCTTTGAATGTTACTAACTTTGGAACCAGAACAATATCTGATGTTGTCCACATTTTATTATATTAGGGGTTAAATTATGAAACTGCCGTTTTGTATGGACGAAATCGAGAAAAGTCATTTTTCCCAATTAAACTTTTTTAGTTTTTCAAAAACGCCTGAACCGTTTTCGATGCAATTAAAGGTGAAAGTTAGATGGTTATAACGCATTATAGTATTACATTTCTGAAAATCAAAGTATATAATACAAATATACTTAATTGAAGCAAGAAGGTCAGCTGACACATTGTAAGGGGTCTTTTCAACGACTTCCTTTGAAGTAATAGGCACTAGTATTGCATTTTTTTTTAGTCAATAGTTACTTTATTTAGTTTTTGATACAATACAAAATAGAATTACGCAATAATATGACTATACTTAAGAGCTATAAACAAAATAAAAAGTGGGAAAATAATCGGCAATTTCATACTTTAACCGCTATTATTATTATTTTGCTGACATCCAACGGCACCGTCAGTGTCTAATGTTGGTAATGTTACACAACTCTATTATTTCTTATTTGATCCTTTTAAATTGATGTATTGTCTGCCTTATTTATTTCCATTACATCAATAATCCAGCCAATTTATGGCTGTCAAGTCGTGTTATTCTTTTAAATGCCACCATGTTCCGGCAACATTGTCTTTGTTGCGTGTCGCCTGCAGCGTTTGCGGTCAGCGATGCGGGTGGAGTGCGTCTGATGGGAATGCATTTAAGGGTTATGTGTATAGTGAATGTTACGCCTGTGATGTGTGGTGGTGACTAATAAAATAGCATTGTTTTCTTTCTATGGGTGCCGTGAGATGCGCTGTGACCTGGAAGGATACAGGCAGCATCATTTTCTGACCATTGGCCAAAACGCGATTGCAAACACGCCTGGCAAGCGAAGCGATTATTTAATCTTTAAAAAAAAACAACCTGTATCCAATCCAACGTAGAACTATTTCACAAATTTAGTATAAAAACAGTTTTTATTTTAAAATTTTGTCTCATGAGGGATTCGAGTTACCCATAATGATTGCTTCAAGAAGTCCATACTAATATTACTAATGAATTTTCTTGGTCTATCAGTCTGTCTGTTATCTCTTCATGCTTAAGCCGTTGAACCGACCAGCTGAAATTTAGTACAGAAATTGTTGTCTAAATCATCCCTTAAAAGTGTGATAAATAGAAATGGAAATTCGTATGGAATCAATAATTTCTTGACAAATATAGCGACCCTGATTTGGTAATGAGGAGGATAAACGCCAATTTATCTCAATAGATGGCGTCCTATAGGACTCTTGTATTCTTACAAAGCGTTACAGACCTCTCCAAAAGGTGGATTTAGCCATAATCGCCACGCTTGGCAGGCGGGTTGGCGATCGCAGTTTGGCCAATGGTTGAGGAAAGACGCTGATGCCCGTCTCCTTCTGGCAGTTCTAACTTCTCCTTTAGTCACCTCTTACGACACCCAGAAGAGATGGTGTCCTGCTTTTTTTAACGTGCCAGCACAACAGAACACTATAGTAAAAACTATAACTCCAATCCCGTGTCCAATCTAATAATTCAAACGTACAATAGTAATCTTTAAAGGCCCGATAGCAACTGAATAGAGAGATCATTGTTCGCCATATCAGGCTAACGTAAACAGCATTCTTGGCCATATCCAGTTACACCTAAGGTTCAACCGACTTCCCTTTACAATTCTACTCCAATTCATAAACGATGACTATGGGTCCCGGACAAAGACCTTTATCGGTCGTATCTGTGTTTATTTAGTCATTATCATAGTAAATTATGTCACCGGAGCGCCAACGTTTTATCTCAGACCTTATGGTACTACGGGGAATCAAATGTGGTTGAAGATATAGAGTTGCTAGATGTTACAAGATGATGCTAGGACAGACGCTTAGACGTCGGGGAAAGTTACTTTGCTTTATGCTTTTTGGTAGAATTGGTTCTAATTATAGCTGAAAACATTTTTTTATGGTATAAAATCGTTTATTATTTCAACAGAAAAATTAAAGGCCTTCAAACTTTGAACTTGTATAAGTAAATTTGGGTCACAAGCTGAATTCCTTACACATTTCGTTTTGTTTTATTGAGACCATATCTACATTTTTGTCTTACATAGGAGTAGAACGCCATGCCTGTTTCTGTTTTTCCCAATGACTACTAACCTAACATTTTTAGAGCTAGAGTGAATTGGCTGCTTTTGGGTCATTAAAAAAAATCTCCCTCCATCGTAGGCTTCCTCTCAACTAGTGTTCAGTGTGAAGCCAACAACAAACCCATCAACAATAAATATAAAAAATTAAAAAGTTGGTAACATTCCTCACTTTACAAATGAACTATGCCCTATCCATTCTCTATAACTTCGTATAACCAACAAAGCGCAACATGGTGTCCAAACATTACCATTATCGTTTGCTTTACAATGAGCGGGCCCGTTGTGATCCGATTCAGCCGCCATTTGGGGCAATAACGTGACATAAAGAACAGCAGGACAGATCGGGAACCCCTTTATGCCCTGCTACGGTACAAATGACGGGGGTAGATTTGGTTTATATTAGCTTTTGCCTGCGTATTCATCAGCGTGGACTTCGGTATTGGGTGTAGATAGAATCTAAGCATTATAGATATGAAAAATTGCATTGTAACCACCCGACAGCGCCATCTATCGTCTGTATTACGTAGCTTGACACCAATATATGCGGTATTCCTGCATGAGCAACAGAAACGGGAACTTCGGGATATATATATAAAGCCTATATGTTTTTCTAATTAACATCTACATGCCTGTATTGTCTGCAAAATTATATTGTGTAGTGAATAAATGAATGAATTATTGAATATGTTTTTCTAATGTCTAAGCTAAGACAGTGTAAAGTTTCACCAAAATCCGTTCAGTAGTTTTTGCGTGAGAGATTAACAAACATCCAAAAAAAGCCTGACAAACTTTCATGTTTATAATATTAGTAGGATTTGACTCAGCAAACTCAGATGGATCGAACATTTCGAATTTTCAAAAATTGCTCTGGTTTTTCATCACTAACCACATTTGGCAAACGTGGTGATTATGCCTGCACCCATCATTGCTGTAACTTGAATTCAATGATGAGGCCTTTGCTCTTCAGTGGGATGATTATATTACTTTACTTTAACCATTTAATTAATTTAAATCGAAACTTATGCTGTCAAATCAAACTTTTTTTTAACTCAACATGTATCAATAAACATTTCACAATAAAAAAGTAGATCAATAATTTCAAAAACCTATTAATAGCACATTAGTTTATAGGATATAGCAAAAACTACATCGTCTTTTGAGTCGGTGCTAAACAAGATACCACCGACAGTTATTGTGCGGTGCACGACTCATAATGGGTTATTTCACTCCTTACTTTTTTGTTATTATTTATTGTATAATTATCGGATTGCATAGTAATAATTTCAGCGATTGCCAGCAAGGCGCGTCATACGCAGCTGCTGTCCAGTGATGCGTGATCTCTCTCTGCTTATGACACTTGAATGTTCTATGCTTAAGCTTGTGACTGGTTAATGTTATGCTTTATATTTCATTAATTGTATTACAAAGATACAAAGACTGTAAATTAGTGTAATTTAAGCAAACGAAAGTCCGATAAAGGATTTCCCGAGGATTTAGTTTTGATATGTGACAAATATAAGGTCTAAAGGAATCGTTATTGGGGAACCGATTACTTGTCCGAAATTCACTTGACAGAATTGCAGTTGTCCGAAAATTATAGTTCGACATTTCTTTTGCTTCTCTTGACATGAGTATCATTTTACCGAACTACGTTTCATCGATTTTCATGATAACTTTTTATTGTTGGCCGAAATTCCTTATGAACTATTTTCATTTACCAGATGGCTTATTTGCCATACGTTCACTTGACCTAAATCACATTTTAGCGAATATTATTAGGCTACAATTATTTCGGTATTTAAGCCAAGCATAAGTTCGGTAACAAATTTTTCGACCAAATGAAACGTCGGGGTAACGATGAAAAATGAATTGATAATAGGTCAACTGATACAGTGCGAAACGTTATTTCGGCGAGTTGAAAAAAGTCGAAACGAAATAGTTGTAAAGTTTTCGGTAAAATAAAATTCGGTAAAAAAACAATTCGATCATAAGATAGGTACCCCTATATTTGAAGACCAGCTTTTTTGGTTGTGTGCATGTGTATGTGTGTGTATTTTTGTGTGTGTATGATGTTACTGCTTTCGTACCTTTTTCCTGTAATTGCAAGGCGTATACTAGGTATACTAACCGGTTTGTCATGGTTAAAGTTATTAAGATTAAATTAAAACTATATTAAACACGCATTTGCAATAAGCTGTTATTTGACATACAACTGCGGAGTACGCTATAAATGAGAATTCCATGGCATTCGCCACGGCGGAACTATTATTCTTATTGTGCTTTCCATTATTGCGCACTGTAGCTATTAATTACGTATAATAAAGTTTATTATGGCTTTTGATGGTTCTTAAAGCGATTTAGCAAAATAGTTTAAAATATATGTATAAGCTACTCGGAGTTTCTCTTTCTGCCACACGATAGACCCGGCACCCGCACGGTGAATCCATGGAACGCTAAGAAGTTTGTCTCTCTCTTCTTGTGTCACAGTGTTTGTTACCGAACTCCTCCGGAACGGCTCGACCAATTGTTACGTTTTTTTTGTGTGTTAATCTAAGAATGTGTGAGTCTGAAAATAAGGTGGAAACTATTTTTCATCCCATAATATCAGATTCAACGCGTATGAATCGAACTAAAAAGTTCACAAGAACTACTAGCTACTTCCCGCGTGAAGTGAAGATGAAGGAAGCCATTTTTGGCTCGATAACTTTCTTCATCTTCACTTCATCTTCACCTTATTTGAGTATTAAGTGAGTTTTTACTAAGTTGTACCCAAGTGAACTTCAAAAATTTATAGAAACGTATCGCCTTAATTATCTTAGCTGGTATAATACCTTTTTGTAAAAATAATTTATTTTAAATCAGGCTGACAATAGTGTCTAAGTTTCTTGCATTGCTTCTTCTCAACACTAGTCTACTGTTGTCTCAAAACAGTGGTAGATGAAAATATTGAGATCTAAAACAGTGTCTCCAGTGGCCTATTTGCAGTAGTAAAACTGAATTTACAGTTGTTTTTACTAATGATTGTAAATTTCTGAATTATGTAGTACCAACAAATAATAAAAGTAAAAGAGGATATAGTGACCAGTATTGAAAAAGGAATGCTTAAATGGTTTGGACATGTTGAGAGGATGAATGAAAGCAGGTTGACTAAGAAGATATATATGGCGAGTATGAATGGAAATGTTGGAAGGGGAAGGCCTCGACGAACTTATCTTGATCAAATCGGGGAAGTTCTAAAGAAAGGTCAGGTCAAGAGTACCCTAAACCGGCGAACGTGTATGATAAGATTAATGAATGTGGATGAAGCGAAAGTAGTCTCTAAGGATCGTAGCAAGTGGAAAGATGTGGTCTCTGCCTACCCCTTCGGGAAAAAGGCGTGAGTGTATGTATGTATGTATGTAACAAATAATAGCTAAAATAAGGGTCAATGTTACTTTCTTGAAAAATAAGTTGAATGGCCTCTTAAAGTTAAGGCTTCTCACATTTAATGTATTGCATTGGCTACAGTAGTAACAAAAGTTTATTTTATTCGTACTAAGGATAGTTAATCCAAGCGTTTATTGATTAGGTAATAGAAATTGACTCTTGTTAATGACTTACTATAAAAATTAAAACATTAAAGCATTGCCATAAATGCTTTGGTTCTAGTAATGGAATCTAACATGGCTCCTGAAATAGCGTTATACGCTTAGTGCATTTTTTTTAAATAACAAAACATTTATGTTTCCAATCTCATTAATCAAAGGTTTGATTTATTTGACTGAAAGTTGGAAATCATTTGTAAGTTATTCGTTTTTTAATGTTATCTTAAACGGTTATAATAAGTAAGCTACTTAAACCAATCCAATCCAATCCAAAATTTAATAAATAAAATGTACAAATATCTTGACATAGATGCCATTTTATACCATGGCATAAAATCAGAATGTAGAAAGTAAATTAAATTCTTTTGCTAGTCAGTAAGTGTAACATAAATAAAAAATATTAAAAAAAAACATGTTTCTTATAAATAGGTACCCTACACTTTCATAGTGTTCCTTTTAAATTTGAACTTTCCAATTATTTTCTTATAGTAACTATATATAATTATAGTAAATTATAGTAATTAAGTAGTTTTTAACTGTTAAAAACTACTTAATTAATACTAATTAATGAAAAATATAGATGTAGAAAGTAAATTAAAGTAGCAGTCTAAAATAATTCCACACCAGGTAAAAGGCCTCGATCATTGAATTCCAGTTACCACAGCAATGGGGACTACCGTTTCTTTGCTCACCAGATGACGCCACTGTAGACTGAGGTCCGGAGGTATAGCTGTCAAAGGCGATTGGCGCCGAAACAAAGTGTTATATCTTGAATCTAATTAAGGTTATATTGTTTATAAATAACTATCTTGATATCAACAAACTAACTTCTGAAATAGTTGCTCTTGAGGCCGCCTATTTTTGCGCTTTTTCTTAATTCCGTTTTCAAAGCGTTCACATTAATCGCCAAATAATCCATGTTTGCGATATTTTACGAAGGAGATCACTTTCCAGCAGGTAAATTAAAGTAATTATAATTTATGCAACAAATTCCGCTAAAACCAGTACAAAGTGAATGATATTGGACCTCACGCGACACTAGCGCCTCTAGTGGCAAATTCACTAGCGATAGCCCCCATTATGAGTACCTGCTGGCACCCCTGGCTGGTACCCCGATATCTAGGCCCAATATTTATTTATACTAGTGGTTTAAATATATGTTGTTTTCTATTACCATATGTACCATAAGTTTTGTGAATTTCCGAACAATAAATAGAGGAGAAAAAGCTATGAATACTTATAATAAAACAGTCATATAAGGCGATGCCAGTCTTAGTAGCCGCTCCCAGAAACGCAGTAAAAAATGTATTGCAATCAATCATTGGAGAAAAAACTTCGCATTATGACAAAGTAAATAAATAATAAGGATGGCTCGTACGAGTTTTTGCTGAGTATTTGCAAAACTGATAGTTACTAGCGGAATAATAAGTTGGATTTTCCAAGAAGCCTGACATATAAATTATTATGATCTGAGTCTTACTTCTTGTGTTTTTTATAAAATCCTTAGAGTAGAAATTGTGACCTGTTCATAAGATAACTCGTATCTTTTTAGGGTCCCGTACCTCGAAAGGAAAAAACGGAACCCTTATAGGATCACTTTTTTATCCATCCGTCTGTCTTTCAAGACCCTTTTCTCAGGAACGCGTAAAGGTATCAAGCTTGAATTCATATCAAATACTCAAGTCTACCGTCCCTTGGAGCTGTGAAAAAATCAAACTTCTAAGCTAGCGCAATCAAAAGATACAGACGTTTATGCTGCAAATTTCCTAAAATTTTCGACACTCGCAAGGTAATCAAAACCTACTGGGTACTTCTCGTGAACTCAGAATCTTGAAATTTGGTATGAAGCAAGGTCTTATAGCACAAATAAACAAACTATTTAAACCGTAAATTTATGTAGTATTTTTTTTTAATAATTTTAAACTTTTTTGTACCACTCCGTAGCTAAGTGGCGTACACAACGGTTTTCAAGGTGTCGCCTGCTCAGAGGTCCCTGGTTCGATTCCCGGACGGGTCAATGTCAAAATGTCTGGGTGCTTCTGGTACCTTCGTTGTTTCTGGTTTCCAAAATACGAGTGCTTTAAATAGTTATTCAATATGGGATCAGAACAGTGTATGTGATGTTGTCCACATTTGTTTATTTACTATTTATTATTTCCCTTTCCTCATGAACGCGTAGAGGTATTTAATTGAAATTGATATCAAATACTCAGTTCTACAGGTTTGTACGGAACCCTTGGAAGGATTCCGTCTGGCACTTGGGTTTTTATTACATACATTGTGGCATAAACCGAGGTTTTTGAAATATATACATATCAAATATATTTAGGATAGTTCATTTTAACAACTGTCAACAACAAAGGTCTGCAGTATCTAAGTTTGTTTTTTTTGTAATAAGTTATTTCAATATGTAATATGTTACCACAGCAATGATGGGTACTGGCTTAATCACCACGCTTGCCAAATGCGGGTTGGTGATCACAAACCCGAGCAACGTTCGAAAATTCGAAACTTTTTTTTTTGTTGCCCCACCCGGGAATCGAACCTGGGACCCCGAGATCATGGCCCGGTATTTAAACCACTAGACCCTTTCCCTGCAGTGGGATGATTATAGGCTGTTACTTTACTTTGCTTTACTTAATATGTAATATGATCATAAAGTCTTGTGACTGTAGTAGGTTTTATAAACATTATTGCACTAATCTTTGACGTAGCTTTTATTGCAAAGATAGTGTAATTATCAAGCACTACCGCAAAGTTTACTATTCAATAAACATAACAATATTTAATGACAAATTTAATTTTTAATAGTAAGTTCCACTTTTATTTTTAATCGCATAGCTTATAACGAGTTAATGAGCAAAAACTTGCAGTCTCGGTCAGGAACAATTATTTTTTACGGCTTCAAGTGGGGCTTACACCATTCTATTAAATATCTGTAGTCTTATTCCAGACTCATAGTTCTACAAACTGCTGCTGATTTGCTTTAAAAGCATTTCTATATTTTCATACGTAGCCTCGACTTGATACTGAAAACAGTTACATCAAATTTTAAAGTACCAGCCTTTTTTTAATTACGTACGACAAATTATCTTTTTGAAAATTTCAATGTCAATCCTGAAGCGTCCTCATATTCAAATGTTTTGTTAAACGAATATAAATTCGTAACTCTATTATTTCCACCAAAAAGACGTAATTCATTGATTAGTTCTAGTTTTCGATATTCAAAAATTAAACTTCGTTTTTAAATAAGAATCCGTAGTTAAAATCGAAGAGTGTAAATCCCACTCACTCGCATTGCAACCGGTCCCCGTATAAATTGATTCAATGCGTAAGTAGCTAAATAATTATCATTAATATCTCTCATTTTATGACTGCTAGCTTATAAATTAATGATTTTCGTTTTTTCCAACAATTACAAGCAATATTCAAGGCTTTTATCATAATTCGAAGAATGACATTTATGCACAAATTGCGGTCATTATTTCATCCAATATCACTGATTCTTGGCATTTATAAGCATATAAAGAATGGTTTTGTTTTGTTGAGTTTATATCTTTTATTGAAGTGTAATCATCAGAGATGTGCCGACTATGACTAAGACCGTCTAGCCGATTATTCGATTGTAAAGAGGAGGAGGCCGATTAGTCGGCAGAGTTGTTTACAGCTGATTCGCAAAACCAAAAACCAAATTATGTCCACTGCTTGACATCGTCCAGGATCCCTAAGCCTCCCCTAAGAATCTTATGCCGATTTATATCGCTTTACCTGCATCACCTAGAGTCACCATTGATCTAAGTCCGGAACGCATAATTGCTGCCATAAAAAACACATAATACAAATTCAGCAATAGACAAACCACATATTAGACTTTTTGTTTTGTTCATATTAGATGAGAACCTGTGATTTTACATTTAATTGCTATGTAGGTATAATATATTATACAGAATAAGAAGTTAATAGCGCTGCGTCGCCGACTAGTAAGAACGTCACTAGTAAAATTATTTATCCGAGATCGTATATTTTTGTGGTTTCTGTAAATCGATATTGGCCTTCATTAATAAACAGAGTAAATAATTGTATCTGCATTAAATTCAATCGATAACTAATCAATGCTGTTTTTACCACCACTATTTTACTTATCATACCAATTTTATAATTTTGGGAGTTTGGATGGATATTCGTTACTTATTAAGCCAGAATGGCTGACAATTCATAATAAAACTAATTCACTGAAGTAGATTATAGGATAGTATGAGCTAATAAAGCTTTTGGGGCGGTGGGATCTACCTCCTAGTGGTCCACCCTAGGCAACGGCATCATTGGTTTTCTAACCCATGATGACGGCTAACAGATCCCTCTGGTGGTAGGCTTCGTAAGAGGCCGCCTGGATGCTACCACACTTTTTCTGTGTTCCGCTGGTGTGTGGGAGAACCAGTACCTCTGGGTAAGCTCGCTCCATCTTAGGCTTCTTCTTAACCGTATAGTTAAGTATGTAGTCAAGAGCAAGCTTATTATTTAATATAAAAATAAAAAATAATATTTTTTTTGTCGAAAATGGTACAATTGTTCCCATGGAATAATTTCAATGCAGATAAAACAGCTGGCACAAATATTTAACAACATATTGCATGAAAAAGTTACATGAATCCGAATTTCATTCAAACATTTTGCTTTTAAATACGTAAGCCTTTCTATCCAGGCTTTATTTATTTGAGATAGATTTTAATTTCAAAAGCATTCAGCGATTGCTTCACTTAGTTCGCCTACTCGAAGATTCTGAAAATTAAAAACAGGCCTTTGTATACAAAGTTGTGTTTTACTAAAAGACCCGATTGTGTCCAGAACTTGGTCCCGAGCTGATTTGAATTTCAGAATTTAAATCAGTACCCTGTTACTCGTCTCTGATCTACATCACGGTTTGTTTCCAAATGTTGAATATTGTGGAAATTCAGAAATATGGTAATAGTTTTAAATCAATGAATCATTTCCATTCAATCAGACGACCATTTGGATCAGCGGCAGTTAACGCTGCTTCTGAGCCATGGGTCGCGGGTTCGATCCCCGCACAGTACAAATATTTGTGTGCATGAACATGTCTGTTTGTACTGGTCTGGGTGTTTTCTATGTATTATAAGTATGTATTTACAAAAAAAAAAGTATATAAGTAAGATTATCGGTTGTCTAGTACCCTATACGACAGGGTACTTAATACTACCTTAATTTGGGACTAGATGGCTCTGTGTGGCCCAGTGAGGCATGTCTTAAAAATATATATTTGGAGTAATCCGGCTTATCTGTTTTGAATATATTATAATAGTCTCAAAAATATGTTTACTATCGGGTTGGTCTGAATGCCAAAATGCTCTGGTCCACGCTATGTACAAATCTCAAAACATCTTTATCCCAAAAATGATCGATATTCTAAAAAATAACAAAGTTTTATAATATTCATATCAGCTATGTGTTAATATCATCGTGTGGTGCTGGCATATAAAAATAAAAGCACTAAGTGGTCAGACAAGAAATATTAGAATAAAAAACTGTCATAATAGGCCACTGTAGGAAAACTGTCAGAAGTAGAGAAGTAGATTGGCAGCAATGTTTTCTATCTACCACTGACCAAAATGGGAACGCCAACTTGTAACAACAAAATACATACTTATAATACATAGTAAACACCCAGACCAGTACAAACAGACATGTTCATGCACACAAATATTTGTACTATGCGGCGATCGAACCTGCGACCTGGCTCAGAAGCAGCGTTTACACCGCTGATCTAAATGGTCGTTGTAGATGTAATTTTACACAAACAATGTAGAATGATTATTACGATTTTATAAATGAAAACTGATTCTACCTAAACATCTGTTTTATATTTAACTAATGATCAACCAACCCACCATATTTTCTTGTTAAAGTTGCCTACGATTTTCACATTATATTTCTTTCTCTTGGTTTTGCATTAACTATTGTTACATCTATGGTTATTTTTTAAAAAAAATTTAATATTTTAATTACGTTTGAAAAAATAAATAAAGTGAAATGAAAATTGTGAAATTAAATTATTCAAACAACGCCCGTGTCGATGAAATTTCAAGTCTGATACTTCAAATGGTATCCGATACTAGCGGAACCTTGTCCACCAGGCACATAACAATTACCAGAACCCTCCCGGCTACAAGCGTTGATCAAGAAACACTTATTAAGATATCGGTTATTGACATCAACCTTTTATGCAATGCAGGGAACTCAACATACTTGACTGTTAATTTTGAACGTTCCTTCTTAACAACAAGTTTTCAAAATTATGAGCTATTTGATAAAGTTACTGTTTTTTTTTTTCTTCAGAGGGCAAAAGACAACAATACATTTTGAGCTACAAAGTTATAGAAATTGCTATATTGATCCATAATAATCTATTTGTTTTAAACAGTTGGTTTTTATATGGTATCGATGGTAGACGCAGACAGTGTCTATGTGCGTCGCAAAGCCCCCAAAAGGACCTCAGCATAAGTATTGGTACTATAATGTTACTTAGAAATGAAAACACTTACTGAGTATTTACATTTTTTTGCAGTGAATTTTTTGAGGACGTTGATGCGACAGTTATCAAGGATTTTTAAATTAAGTCTCGCATGGCAAAGACCTGTAATTTCGATGTAATACCATACGTCGAATCACCGTGACAATCTCCAATAAAATGTACCGTTGCCCAAGTTTTGAAAACAACGAGATCGTCGATTTTAAACTGATTGGACGAAGATAATTTATTACCCTGCCCTTATGAGGTTTGGGTTTAAAATTCGGGTCAAACACGTAAGCGTGTTATTAAATTTAACAATCGACGTTTTTGATTGGACGCAGTCTGTTGATGCTGATTTGATTTTTGTGATACTAAATTCAGCTAACTTTGATACTGTTTTCTTGTCCCGAATTAAAATAGTATCATACTTGGTGTTTATAAAATCTGGTTTTCTTACAGTGATTATTAACTAACTTATTGACGAGCTTAAGTACTAATAATGATTAATGGAACTGAAATGTGGTCGCTTAAGAACGCTCATAGCTGCACAGTGGGCAATGGAGATGCTTTGTATATTACCTTTCGTAATAAAATCAGAAATGAGCAAACCATAAGAGAACTAAGGAACCGCCATCACTCGAAGAATTGCTAAGCCAAAGTCGCAGTAGGGCACATTGTAAGAACGACCGATAGCTGTTGGTTCGGAAAAATTTTGAAGTGGCGAACTTGCACCGACTATCTATGAATAAGCCTCCTACCCAAGGTCTTGGAAGCTGTTCGATGCCGGTGGTGCGATACCAATCATAGTGGATATCCTCAAAAGAGGCCGATGCCCAATGGTCTTTGTCGTTGGCTGAGGTGACAATAATAAATTATAATGCCACAGTTGACTATTCGTTTTTTTTATCATGTTTATTCAACAAAGTGACGGCAAATTTGATCTTATCGACATTCAAGTTATTCGAAATAAAACTTTTCAAATGATAAATAGTTATAGCCTTCTGTCAACAATGTTGGAAAATGTACAATACTTTTTAATACAGTTGTGTTACAAAACACTAGATTTTTTCAATTGATACGAAGTAATGGGTACTCATTATGTAAATAAAATATCGCTTTTAAAACCAACGTTGATGTATAGAATTAGATCAATATCACTACAGTTACATTTACCTTCAAAACCATTGGATAATGTAACTACTGCCAGCATAACAATGATCATAATAAATGTCTCATACATCAATCATGCTAGAATTAAACTAAAGTTAGGTAACAATTTCAAAGTTGACATATTGCGTGCCCGCACCCAAATAACGGACGGTCAATTTACATCAAATTACATCGTGTGTCATTAACAAAATCCAACAAATTCTTATTGCTGACCAAAAACACAAAATTGAATTCTCACCCAATGTAATTCAGTCTAAATCAGATCAGTTGGAGGTACAAAAAGGATTTGTTATGGCGTTAAGCTCAAGACTAAAGCAAAAAATTGGTCCCACGAAAATGGACAGCACAGATGACACCACGGTGACTTTAATGACAATTTAATAGCTTCGCCTTCTGTTGGTGAACATGCAATCAAGGCAGATGATAAGGCCCCCATCACTGACGGTTTTTTTGTCAACAAATTGCGGTTACTTAGAAATGCTTTAGTTTGCTGAGGCAAATTACGACTGAGGTTAGACGGGAATGATGCTGAGACAATTTGAGATGGGTCTGTGTTGGTTTCTGTTATTACTGGCTTTCTTTGTTGCTGTCATTATTGTTAGATTACTTGCCACAGCCGGTGGTGTTTTGAAAAAAGAAATTTGTTTGAAATTGTCATTACATTCTGATTTCATTACAGCACCTGACGGAATATGTTTACTATTATTAATTTGATCAAACTATTTAGGATTTAAAAAAATATAAAAAAGGCAGAAACTAAGTAGCAATTTTTAACTTAAAAGAATGTTTCTAAGCTTTATATGAATATATGTATATTTGAGCTTACTCAATTGAAAACTTTAAAATACCAGTGGCAATTGCAAGAAATGGTCCAGCAATCTCAAACGTCTCAGACCAAAAGCATTTGATACAGATATCACGTCTTTATCTAAAGAGGCCGCTGCTAGACGTCTAAAAGCCGGCGAGAACTGAGTTTGACTTACATTTCTGAGAGTTCCGCATTATTGCGTATAAAGATATTCGATTAGATTACTCTTTGATTTATTGACCTAATTTTAGACTGACGAATAATTGAGGAGTTGTCCAATACGACCCTTTTTTATATATGAATGCTTTTGACCAGGTAAAAGATATGAATATGTTTATAAATACGCGATAACGACCCGTTAGTAGACTTAATAACAATATTATGAATATGACGGCGCGTTCCTACAAACCCAAATGTATTTTGTTTTTTGTTATCTTATTCCATTATGATTTAATTGTTTTAAAGTAATTGTTTTGATCTTTCTCACTTTAGCATGATTTTGTTAATTGATTAAATTAAAATTAATTAGACTTTTTAACAACATGTTGCATTAGTAACGGTGTGTTCCTACCAAAACTAAATTATATTGTTATTTTTATCTTGTTAAATTATGATTTTAGTGTTTAAAAGTAATTGTTTTGATTTTTCTTACTTTGCATGTTTTCGTAATCTGATCAAATTTAAATTAATACGATTTTGTACCGAGATTTTCATATAAAAACAATTCTGTTTTTATTATTTAAAATCAAGTAAAATTATCGCTATAATTTTAAGTTGTACAATTTAAAAATAAGTCACTTAACTAAGGAGGGATTGTTTAATCCGCGTGGGCTTGCGAGTTGCGTCAGCGACACTGGCGTAGTGGGGGAATGCCTTTATAAGGTAGCGCATCGAGGCTCAGCGATTCAGTTTCGTTTAGAGCATTGCGCTGAACGCACTCGCAATTCTACGTACTCCTAAGTACTTGAAAATTAATAACTTGAGTGTTGCCCTGTTTATTACATATTATTAAAAAACTTTGACAGTGTTTCCGCGTCTCACTTAATTGCTGTTTTCCGCTCATGGATTCATATGAGCGCAGCCTACAGCTCGGAAATCCTACATCAGGAGTGGAGATGAACCAGGAAGCCGAAAATTCGACCGCAGGTGAGCGTAGCCCTATATTACGCACGGAACGAGATCAATGGAAGAGTTTGCTGGAATTACAACATCGAAACTTCATAGAGCTGATGAAAACGATGCTCGAACCCCAGAAAAAGGAACGATCCTTCGTACTACCAGAATTCAACCCTGATGATCCAGAAGCAGACGCACAGGCATGGTGCAACACCGTGGATATCTGTATGAAAGAGAACCCCTCGAACGGAAGTCAGTTAGTAATTATTCTCAGCCGGGCTTTAAAAGGATCAGCAGCGACATGGTTAGCACATAATAGTTATGCCGAAGTTACGTGGTCAGAGCTGAAACCTTTGTTTTTATCACGTTTCTATACCACTGAAACACCAGCTGCTACATTTTTCAATATCTTGTCAAGTAATCCAAAAGAGGGCGAAAATATGTCAGCGTTTATGGCCCGAATCCTCAATACATTGACGACGAGTTGGCAAAATATGAATACCGAGCAAATCGCAATGAGCGTTGCTCTTGCGCATGTAGCCAGATTGGATAGTCAAATTCAAAGAATTGCTTTTACAACTGAAATCAAGACAAGACTCCAGCTACAACGTGAACTTATGCCATTTGTGTACAAAAAGAGAAATTTACCATCTGCTGAGAAGGTGAATCAAGCTCCCGATGCCAAGAAACCACGTTTGGAATATCCAAGACGATGCTATAGCTGTGGAAAAATTGGCCACATGGCCTCGGAGTGCCGTGGCAAAGAACGACCTACCAACAACCATATAAATAGGTCACAAACTACAATTTCAAATAACGCGACGCAACGCAAGGAGCCAAGAATGATTACTTGTTTCCGCTGTGGCGAGCCTGGACACCTGGCACCACATTGCACACAGACGAAGAAGCCTGAAAACAGTGAAGAATCCCTACCTGAGCGAAGAGTGAATATCTGTGCCATCAAACCTGCATCGGACTACCTTTACAACCTGGGTGAGAAGTTTTCATTTTGTTTTGATTCTGGTTCCGAATGCTCTTTGATAAAGGAATCTGTAGCCCAACAATTCCCGGGTAGAAGGGATTACCAGCCAGTCAAACTTTTAGGCATAGGCCAATCAAGCCTTCCCTGTAGTACCCAGATCACAGCGGTAGTTACACTACAGAGTTATTCCGCTGAATTGTTATTTCATGTAGTTCCAGATACGTCATTAGGCACTGATATTTTATTAGGTCGCGACTTAACAAGCTTGGGCTTTTCTGTCGAAATATCAGAAAATGATATCAAAATCAATAAAACCCGTATCATTGCTCAATGTGAGTTTGGTGAACAAGTAAAAAAATTCAATAACATCAATACGGACATTTCTTTAGACTCATTATTCACATTAAAACAATTACTTGAACAATATTCTAATTTTTTTGCTGAAGGCCTTCCTACAGGCAAAGTGAGCTCTGGACAGATCGAAATAAAGCTAGCGGATCCCAATCGCACAGTACAACGACGCCCATACCGTATAAGCCCTAACGAACGAGAGGTAGTACGAAATAAAATTAAAGAGCTACTTGCCGCAGGTATCATTCGTGAAAGTTGTTCCCCTTTTTCAAGTCCAATATTACTTGTCAAAAAGAAAGACGGTTCCGATCGCTTATGTGTAGACTATCGCGAGTTGAATAGCAACACTGTTCCTGATAGATATCCGTTACCTTTAATTGGTGATCAAATACAGCGATTAGTCGGTGCCAAATTCTTTACTTCTCTTGATATGGCTAGTGGCTATCATCAAATTCCTGTACATCCAAGTTCTATTGAAAAAACTGCGTTTGTTACACCAGACGGGCAATTTGAATACGTCAAAATGCCGTTTGGTCTTAGAAACGCACCATCTGTGTATCAACGAGCGATTAACAAGGCCCTTGGTAATTTATCCGAAACTTTTGCCATCTGTTACATAGATGACATCATTATTCCATCGAAAACTATCGAAGAAGGTATTCATCGGCTAAAATTAGTACTAGATGCCTTGACTCAATCAGGTTTTTCTCTTAACTTGAATAAATGTGCTTTTCTTAAAACTGAAATTGATTATCTCGGGTACCAGGTATCATCAGGACAAATTAAGCCCAATGCGCGTAAAGTCAATGCCTTGGTTCAATTACCGCCTCCACAAACTGTCACGCAATTGAGACAATTTATTGGTCTTGCATCATATTTTCGCCAATTCATACAAGGATTTTCCAAATTGACTGCACCACTTTACAGACTTACTTCTGGTAAAGGCAATGTAACTGTTAATTGGACCCCCGAATTTGAAACGATACGCTATAAAATTATTTCTATCCTAACTGATAAACCCGTGTTAACCATCTTTGACCCTCAATGTCCCATTGAACTACACACCGACGCCAGTTCTGAAGGCTATGGTGCAATTCTGATGCATAAAAAAGAGGGTAAACCTCACGTCATCGAGTACTTTAGCAGACGAACAACCTTTTGCGAATCTAAATACCACTCGTACGAACTTGAGACGTTAGCCATAGTCAATGCTATAAAGCACTTCAAACATTACCTGCAAGGACGTAAGTTTGTCGTAGTGACTGACTGCAATGCTGTAAAAGCATCTAAGTCTAAAACAGACCTAACTCCTCGTGTTCATAGATGGTGGTGTTTCCTACAAAGTTTCGATTTTGACATCGAATATAGACCTGGAAAACGTATGGAGCATGTTGACTTTCTGTCTCGTAACCCTCTTCCTCAATCGCAAGCCATAACAGTAATTCAAAAGCAGGTTAACCTTACTGAAATAAGTGACAATTGGTTTCTGGCTGAACAACAAAAGGACCCAGAAATAACATCAATTATATCTAGCCTGCGCAACAATAGCCTTAAACCTGATATTGCGCTTACTTACGAAATCCGACGTGGAATTTTGCACAGAAAAATAGAGAGAAATAATCGAAGTATCTGGTTGCCTATCGTCCCTAGACCGTTTCAGTGGGCTGTTATAAATCACGTCCATGAAAGCATTATGCATTTAGGATGGGAAAAGACTTTAGAAAAGGTTTATTGCTATTACTGGTTTCCACACATGAATAAATACGTTCGTAAATTTGTTGAGAATTGTATCACCTGTCGATTGTCAAAATCTCATTCTGGTCGGGTCCAGGCTGAATTGCATCCCATCCCTAAAGTCTCTACTCCCTGGCATACTATTCACATAGATGCCACTGGGAAACTTAGTGGCAAAAATGACACTAAAGAATACATATTTGTTATGATTGATGCGTTCACTAAATTCACAATCCTGCATCACACACTTAACATTGATACCGCTAATGCTATTCAAGCCCTAAAATACGTAGTTTCCCTGTTTGGTGCCCCTTCTCGTGTCATAGCTGATCAGGGAAGATGTTTCGCCAGCAGGGAGTTTAAGAACTTTTGTGATTCCCATAGTATTACCCTTCATCTTATAGCCACGGGAACAAGTCGAGCTAACGGTCAAGTTGAACGTGTGATGAGCACTTTGAAAAATATGCTCACCGCTGTTGAGATTGGTAATAATAAATCCTGGCAAGACGCATTACCTGAGATACAAATAGCCTTAAATAGTACAGTTAACCGCACAACAAAGTCCAGTTCTTTAGAGTTATTAATTGGTAGAGTAGCGAGACCTTTAGATTTATTGACCTTACATGAAGACTCTAATGAGAGTGATATCAATTTGACGGAAGTGCGAGAGCGTGCAGCCAATGCCATTCAAAACAACGCCATAAGTGAAAAACATCGATTTGACAAAACCAAAGCAAAAATAAAACATTTCGAAGTTGGCGACTTTGTTCTTTTAGAAAATCATGAACGGAATCAAACCAAATTGGAACCAAAATTTAAGGGCCCATTTAAGGTAGTCCAGTTGCTTGAGGGTGATAGATATTTGCTCAAGGCTTTGAATTCTAATAGAACATATAAATATGCACACGACCGTGTCCGTGCTATGCCAGATTGTTATGTTCCATTGGAATTGAATGCTAATTTGGAAGTAAATCTAAATGCCGTTGACGGCGAAAGTGAGTAATATACAGTGTGACAAAGTCTGTGTGACAAAGTCTGTGTGACAAAGTCTGTGTGACAAAGTCTGTGTGGAAAGTCTATGTGACAAAATCTGTGTGGCAAAGCCTATGTGACAAACTATGTGTAATGGGAATAGCCTTAACCGCGCCAGAATGGCCGAGCTAGTTAAAGTAATTTCCTCTAGGTATAGATTTCACTTTTACAGATCCTGAAGCTAAAGAAACACACGAGGACGTGTGAAGGCGCAGGACGGCCGTGACGGCGCGTTCCTACAAACCCAAATGTATTTTGTTTTTTGTTATCTTATTCCATTATGATTTAATTGTTTTAAAGTAATTGTTTTGATCTTTCTCACTTTAGCATGATTTTGTTAATTGATTAAATTAAAATTAATTAGACTTTTTAACAACATGTTGCATTAGTAACGGTGTGTTCCTACCAAAACTAAATTATATTGTTATTTTTATCTTGTTAAATTATGATTTTAGTGTTTAAAAGTAATTGTTTTGATTTTTCTTACTTTGCATGTTTTCGTAATCTGATCAAATTTAAATTAATACGATTTTGTACCGAGATTTTCATATAAAAACAATTCTGTTTTTATTATTTAAAATCAAGTAAAATTATCGCTATAATTTTAAGTTGTACAATTTAAAAATAAGTCACTTAACTAAGGAGGGATTGTTTAATCCGCGTGGGCTTGCGAGTTGCGTCAGCGACACTGGCGTAGTGGGGGAATGCCTTTATAAGGTAGCGCATCGAGGCTCAGCGATTCAGTTTCGTTTAGAGCATTGCGCTGAACGCACTCGCAATTCTACGTACTCCTAAGTACTTGAAAATTAATAACTTGAGTGTTGCCCTGTTTATTACATATTATTAAAAAACTTTGACAGTGTTTCCGCGTCTCACTTAATTGCTGTTTTCCGCTCATGGATTCATATGAGCGCAGCCTACAGCTCGGAAATCCTACAAATATGTTTTTATGTCGATTGCCGTGGAATGGCAGATGACCAATAAAAACAACATTATTTTTGAATGCTGTTTTCTTTTCTATTTTTAAAAAGCGCGAAATAATTCGCCAATTTCACCAAAAAATCACCGAAAATCATAAACCACAAAATTTCTAGCTTATTTCACGCTTTTGTCTGTCAAATTATTTGTGAAGAACGTTTTACTTGAACAACTATTTTAGTAAATATTTAGTTGTTTGTAATATTTACAATATAATAAGCGATTATCATATTTTATTTACTCCAAGTAAACCGTTGGTATGAAATTTGTTAATTTAAGTGATCAACTCAAACTTTACCTCGGTATTACATGGTGACCGTTTTTATCTTCATGTTATGGTATCAGATTCATTAATATTGATGTGTGCTTTTCTGTATCTATCATCTGAATTTTTTAAATTTCCGTGTTTCTCAATTACACTTTCTTATTTCAAATGTGAACCATTTTCAACCTAACTCTAAATATGATAGGTAACCTCCCATTTTAAATTCACTCCGAGTACTTATTATCATGCACGAGATGTCTCTTTAGTATGCAGAGCTTGCCACGACACTTATTAGTCTCAAAAATTCACCAGAAATTCTCCTTTCGAAGCTACGAACGTAAGATGCCCCTACCACATTTAAAACTTAGGTACCTAATGTTTTATACATAGACGATATTGCTTTTGATAAAGCGGTTAGGGAAACTAAAATTTAAAGCGAGATCGAATACTAATGGTGTTGGTTTTGTTCGCATCGTGTTCATTATTATTAAAGTGGGAACACATGTAGAAAAAGCTTGTGCTAAACTGGTGTCATTTAGATTATACATTAAACAGCGCACGTATAGGCTCCGGCTAGTAATGTTGACCAGTTTTTGGTTCGAACTTTGTTGTAAGATAATGCACCATCATACCTTTTAGGAACGGGTTAATCATCTTTTTCATCGGCAAACAAAGGATCAAGCTTTTTTATTAGTGGTTTGTAGCCTATTGAATTCAATATTTCATATTTATGACATTCTGCAATAGTTCCAGTTTTTTTGAAACATATTATATCCATATTCTTCAAACTATCCATCGGTTTTACTTCACTTGAGAACTTGCACCTAATGTTTTCTGCCTTTTAGTATTTTTGCAAAATGTTTTTGTTTTTCCACTGCCTTACATCAGAATTCATATTACAATACAAATTTTTAAACGTTGTATTTTAAGTTGTCTCTCAATCACAATTTTACAAGACATTGAATCTGTTTACAATACTTTTCTAAAAAAGTCATCTGTCATTAAAATGTTCCATGCGCGGGCGCTTCGACACGCATCGTGTTACAGCTTGACGAATCAAAACAAATTATTCAGAGATCTATTGTTCAGTGATGGCCTACGTTTGTGAGCTTTTGTCGTATAAACGCCTGGGTAGATCAGCCAGGATATTATGGCCAAAGTATTTGTTCATGTCGTGATATTCTGTTTGTTACCTTAAACGATCCATCATCAGTTTTTAGCCCACATCAGTCCAGTCCTAGACATACACCTCTTCAAAAGAAATATTTTGCCATTGTACCACTCAAGATTGGCGGTCCAAGTTTTGTCGTTTGTACTGCCAGATGATGACACACACAAGTCCTTTTGTCTCCTTTAACGACACCCATGAATAAGACTAGAACGAGTGCTTTGCACTACATTCCACTGATAGCAACAATTCTTCTGTTTCTATGGGTGTCATAGAGGATGTCTAAAAGATACTGCCAGAAGAAGATACGGGTAGCAGGTCTTAATTAGAGTTTGTTTGTTTGTTTGTTTGAACGCGCTAATCTCAGGAAGTACTTGGCCGATTTGAAAAAATATTTTTGTGTTGAATAAGCCATTTATCGAGGAAGGCTTTAAGCTATATAATATCACGCTGCGACCAATAGGAGCGAAGCATCAGTGAAAAATGTTGCAAAAATAATCGCGATCATAATAACGGAAATCGACGCGGACGAAGTCGCGGAGAATAGATAGTTATAAATATGTATAAGCATATGCTGTGGCCGTCGTTAGCCTAGGAAGTCGATCAATTTGAGTACTTCTTCAAAGATGGCTACTATCAATTTGTTTGGCTGTTTTATCTGATTTGTGACCATAGCTTGGTGACTTGCGTCAGATATAGGCTTACACAAAATGTTAATGCGATCATGTCCGCTCGCTATAGTATGGAAATTGTGTTCTTGTGTTCGTAATAGTTACGTAACTTTATTTGGATGATGTTGCGTCATTGAATTAAAATAAAGATAAACATATTCTATAAAAACGTGAACAGTGACACAATACAACTTTTTGAAGCGCTTAAAGCAATTTCAAACAGAACAGCTAACAGAATGCCTGAAATAAAATACTAAATTGACAAAAGTATTATCAGTATATAAACTTGAAAAATTTTGTCTCAGGCGGGACACGAACCCGCATCTCCTCGCAAAATTTTTCATGTTTATATACTGATATTATAAGTGCAATTAAGTTGCTAAAATATCAAATAAAGTAGACAAAAGTATTGTTATTCTGACTTTCGGAAAGCTCGATATTCTAAGAGTTATATAACTTTGCTAATTTAACACACGTCCTGTTACCTATTCTGTTGATTATTTTTACTATTTATGTAGTTTATGTAAAATCAAAATTTTCATGAAAAAACAAAGCTCACCTTAGAAAACATGGTGTGTAATTGTTTTGTAACACTGAAGATTTGATTTTGGTCTTAGTTTCGTTTTTTTTTTTCAGTCAAATCGGAATCACAAGTCGGAGCAAGCAGCGAAACTTACGTAAATATGCACAGTATTTTCGAAAAATCTAATTTTTTGAAATGTATAATATGCTTCCGTATGACACCGATTAAAACAATTTAAAAAATTAACACTAAGATATGAAATAATTAACGATGGCCATTAAAAAATGCCATCAAATGAAAAACTAAAACATTTGGCTTGTTGTATATCTTTCACCAGTCCATGTATTTTAAAAATGTTTTCATAGTAATAACTAATAGTTTAACGTGTAATTTGCGTCAAGTGCCCATATAAAACACGCTGCCACGTATTCCCTGACCGCAAAAAACAACAATGCAGCAATCCAGGTTAAAATATCGGCAACAATATTTTCCCAATTTTTACAAACGATAAATTTTAACGGAGAACGCTCCACTTGCGTTATGTAAAAAATATTATTGAAACAACAATATATTTTGGTGTTAAATTGAAAGTGTAACAAGCGTTGAAAGGTCGTCCAAAAATTTTGGGTAGCATCATAGATATAGGATACAAGTAGATCCACTGACAGCCCGATAATGCGTGACCTGTTTTGATTTGTCAATGTGTGTGTTAACTAGTGACGTACCTTTAACATTTTTAGACTATCGATAATAATTGCAGTTTGTCGTTTGGAAAATAATGTTTCCTGTCACACTGTTTTTATCTCGAGATTATGCACCTACTTTGCGGCATACCTAACCGCCCTCACTTCTTACAACTATAATAGTGGGCAGATAAATGTGCCCGGTGAGTATATTTTTTACATATAATTTAAAAATAAACAGTCTTAATTAATAAAAAAAATAACAGCCATTGTTAATTAGTTTTCTTTATTTATTTCTTCAAAAGATTTTCCCTTGTCATCTGCTGAGCCGTGTGAGCAATGGCAGTAAGTGAAAAAGAACAAGTAAACAAAATCTGAATAAACATTTACATTCTGATGTATCAAACACTGATTATTGACTTTTAAACAAGATTATCTTAGTTGTGTGATTCCTTACAGTTTCCTTCTTCAAATTGTTAAGTTGACATTCATTTGAGACGCTAAACGTAAAATAACATCAAATTTCTCCGGAAACATTCAAGATAAATGTCGACAATAGTATCGATAAATTTAAGTCAAGCTCTAGCGTACATGAAAAATATTTCGATAAATTATTTATCCACCAAAATAATGTAAATAATCAATACATAGAACTTTATCTATACAAAATATTAAAATGAACAAGTGGATTGAAATAATTTTATACACCGTGAAATTTTAGTGGTTGTTTTCCCGCAGTAAAATGATTCTATCTTAGTAGTACAATAGATTTGTGCAGTTTTTATTTATTCAAATAAAAAATTAGCTGTTTTACGATTGTGATAAACGAAACTCGAAAGCAACCTCGAACCAATGGTACCAGCCGCGCCGCAGCCGGTCACCGGCCGGGGTTATTGCCCCTCGCGCGGTGCAATTTATGCTGTATTACTTAGTGAGTAGAGCTTTATTTGCTTTGAACATTGATTTCGTGCGGCAAGCAGTACCCAAACACGTCACATTTTGTAAAGATACTATCGTATCTCACGCTTTTGAGTTGATGAATATTTTTTTGATTAGTTGAGAACAACAATATCTTTATTTTCAAAAAATAACTCGCACGATTCGATGGTGCTACTAAAGGTAAATCGTTCTGTTGCGGGAAAACAACCACTAAAATTTCACGGTGTATTTACAACTTAACAACAAGATCAGAGGTGCGATTGTGTAAAGCAATCGTATTCATTTGACAGTTCATAACGTACGGTATAATCTGTCAAACGGCTAATTCTAATTGTGTACGGAGTTCATTTATCGTTAACGATTGGGTCGTTAATTTTAAACGATGAGTGAATGATGTACATGATTTTGACAGATAATTCGAATTGCGTAAGTCTTATGAGCTCATTGCTAATGTCAAATGATTGCGGTGACTCTTGACTCATGACAATCGTAAATTTTACCTTGTTATGTACGCAAATTTCTTCAAATTGTTACATTTTCTTTGAAAGAAAATGTTGTTTTATCTTTATTTAATTTACGTAAACTTTTTCATGTTTGTTTTTGATAGAACGCTTTAATTTAATTTAATATTTTTAAATTACTTGTGTTTTTATTTAAACAAATGCAAAGTTTTGTTTCACTGTGACAGTGAACACTTGACATTCACAGAACATAAATAAAATAATATACTACGTCAGAGAACACTTTACGTAGTCCACTGGAGTATTGCGCGGGAAACGATAAGAGAAAGATGGATTTTGTTGCGAAATTTTGTGAATTTATCTTAAGCGGCATTTATTGTGATAAAGTGGTGGCATTGTTATAATAATGTGTCAGAGAGTAGGATAAATCAAATAAAACTGAGACACAAGAAAAGGCGCTCCTATTTGACTTTGATCCACGTTCTCGCGTAAAACTCCCGTAATCATTGAAATGTATATACCACCCATACATTTCAATGAGTTAGGTTAGTTTAGGATAGGATTTAAATGATATTGTATGTATGTATAAAAAAAATTACATTATAACTGAAAAGACTAGGCTGTATGGACTCGTCCGAAGCCGTTAAACTTTTAGGAAATAAAAAACATAGTCCACTAACGCCACCTATTGTCGAGTAGCAGGAAACTCGTATTTCATTCGTTCTTTGCGTTTGGTTATATCAATTGCAAAGGTAAATTTTTAATTTAAATTCAATGTTTTTATGAAATAAAGTTTGTTTTTGGGTTGAAATCGTAAAATTTGATTAAAACCTGCATTTATATTTGAATACAATTTAATATTATGTTAGAAAAAAATGAGTTTTACTGAATGTTTTGCGATAATAAAACGCAAATCCATGAAACGTTTTTATACCACCGGTCACTTTTCGGTCTTCATGGAATGGACAAAATTGCACAATTAGAATTTAATTATACGATCGATGATCAATTGTATTCATTGTCCATCCATGAACAACCTTACACAATCGCACTACAAATTCAACAAAAATAACGCGTTTTTACGATGACGACTTTCTACGTATTTACCTGTGAAATGAGCAATTTTCTGGATTATTTTTGTGGTTGACTCCACAGGCACTCACAGAACATGTGACCATTGTTAGATAAAACTGTATTTACTTTAGATAATCTACGATGTACTTGATAATTACATAAAATGTTGAACCTTATATCGCATATGCCACTGGATGTCACTCTGTCAAATACGACAGGTCACAAAACGAAAAGATTTGTTTTCTTTTTCTATCTTGCTAGATTTCCATAAGAGGTTTTCTTCTATCTCGCAGGCTTTGTCCGTCTATTATATTCTACGTTTATGGGTAGCATCATTTTAACGTTAAAATAAACTAGGTATATCATGCATTTGTGTTCTGTAAAATTTATTTAAAATTAGCATTTTTATTGAAGATTTCAGACTTTTATATTATAAATGTTAATATTATTTCTCTTGTTTACTTTTCGAAGACATTTCGAGGGTTCCAGAAGATTCGTAAATTCCTGCCTGCTTATTCGTAAATTGATTCCTGCCTGTGCAGACGAAAACGCCATTCACAAGTAGCTTTTTCAGCACATTGCAGCCTCTGCAACGCTACATCAAAGACTTAAGTGGTAGTAGTACTAGTTACGCAATGAATATCATGTTCAATTCCGTTTTTAAAAGTTACAAGTATATTTATGTCATTTACTAATCACTTACTTTAATGATGCTTAGGTACAGTTAGTTAGGTAGTAGGTAGTAGTAGGTAAAGATATTCAAGAGAGTAAAGACTCTGTTGAACATATTTTTCATTACTATCTGTGGACACAAGCTTCACCAAACTGCGTTCGCTGACCTGCCGGCCACGCGTGGAGTTTTGCAAACTGAAACTTAGGCAAATGTGCTGTCTATAAACACAGGTTTTGGCGAATCATATTTTCTAGGAATATATTAGTTGTTGCAATGTGTTCTTACAAGTGTATTATATTTCTTGTCTAAGACTCGAGTTCACCAATACTTAAACAGCCGGTAAACATAGATTGACGATTAATTGACACAATTCCCATACCTACAAAATATGTCTAATAATATTTTAAACGCTGTTTAAAACTTAAACGTCTGTTGGTGAACTCAGGCCTTAGTGTATTCTATGACAGTTCTATCGATCTAACAGGATTCTTTATTACGTTCCTCACTCATCTTAAACGGTTTATACACCTTTACTCAGAATGCAATCAAAAATAGCTTCAAAGATATGTATATTTCCAAAATATACCTCTTCTGTCACTGATATTGAGAGGGCTTTACTCCGATATGCATATACGAAAATAAACTTTACCGTTCCAGCGGGGAGGCGTCGATCACTTGATATTTATCAGTGATGAATAGTCTGTATCACCAGTAGTGTGGGGCGCGGAATAGATCACTCGTATCAGATTTGGCACTAGTATGCTATATCGTCGATTTATGTAAATGCCCTCTTTAGAAAACGCTTATGAGTTTTATCAGCAAGGATAGTATATTTTTTCTATGGTGTGCTATTTTTCCGAATAGACATTAACGGCCGGTCCTAAATAACCTATGAGTATCTATCTTCAGTTTTCGCATATCAGAGATAGAAAACAACTTCTATCTTTGTTTCTCTGGACGGCAAAATCAGAGAATTTTTTTTTGCAGATTGCAAATTAAACTCTGCACTTTAACACTGTAAGTTGAATTTTGTATTACCCGAAAATTCAATTCAAATGGACGTTAAAAATGTATTGTCACTAACAGCAGCAAATCAAAGCTGTTATCTTCAAAACCGATCTTATAAAAATATGGTTTGAAAAACAAATTCAAATCCCGTTTCTTGGCTACAAAACAATATATTAGAGAATGGATACGATTGAAAAACATATCTACTGAAATCCGATAAGTATATTGACAAAGTATCCAACTTGTAGGTACTTGACTTTGATATAATTGAAATTATTTGATAGTTGTTTGATGAAAAAGCACGTCGTACATACTTACTTGTAATACATTGAATAAATGTATTAATATGTTTTTTAATTACTTTGGATTTTCCGAATATTTTTGGCTCTTTTAGATTGATTTTACATTCAATTTCGACCTTTTCAATCGAGTGGTAAAGTTGTAATGTATGAGTAGGTTAACAAGGTTGACATATTTATTGATCTCTCAGGTTTGTTACTCATTATCGAGTAACCCAATTGATACTATGTGCATTCATTGTAAATTAACTGTCAAGTTTAACTTGAGCCATTACGTAAAAATAATCAAATTTTTTATAGTATCATTATTCAATTTCTGATAGGCGCAAGCCTCTTCCAAAGGAGGGTTTGTGTATAAAGGAGGGAGCAATAGCAGATTGACCAATATTTATGTTAAAAGAAGACGTTATTACTTGCCCTACTCTGGCAGTACTCTTTTCTTGCTCTTGCAATAGCCATAAGATGATATCAAGTAGTGTTGTTCTACTCGTATATAATAAAATATTTATTCATTCAATCCCAAATAACGCACAAAAACATTCGCCCCTTGCAAAGCTTATACCCACAATCACTGTTATTACAGGCCAAGACAAATTCAATACTATTTACTCGCAATTCAAAAGAATCTAACGTATTCATCACAAAGAGACTTCAAGAATAACAGACACAAACGATCATGCAACGAGCGAGCGTCTAATGCATAAAATATGAATTGCTTTGAATTTGTCAAATCGATACCAGTGGATGCTAATATGTATGTATAAGTCACACCCATCTCGTATGGGTTTGTTGTGTGATATCAAAATAAAGACCGTGACTAGAGATTGAAATTATTTTTTTACAGATCACGTAAAGTTATTATTTTGAGCCTATTATAGCGGTTGTGTTCAAAGGAAATAAAAGACGTTTTTTATTAAAAAAACAATTCCTTGAATAATATTTTCGATTGATGGGATGATATTTAAAAACGCTGGGGTAAACGAGTTCTTGAGTGGAGATCACGTTTTGGCAAACGTAGTGCAGGACGCCCTCAGGCCAGGTGGAGTAATGATTTGCACAAGATGGCTGGCAGGAGCTGGATGCGAGAAGCCGAGAATCGACCTAAGTGGCGTGCAACTGGAGGAGCCCTTGTCCAGCAGTAGACTGCGATGGTAGGCTGATGATTATGATGATGGGATGATGGGACTCGATCAAATTACTTTCTACTTACATGGCGGCTACTCTTACCATTACTAAATTCATCGACACAATCTAATTACTGGCAGCTCAATGATTTTGAACGAGTAAGCAGAAGACAGTATGATTTGTTCTCAAATTAACCATTTTTTTTATAGTAAATGAAGCATATTTACAGGATCATACCAAAATGGGGTTTTACGTAGGGAGGTCAATGCACTTCTGATGGAGGTCCTCACTTAGTCCACCATCACTCTTGTCTACCTCTTGGTCCGGTTTGCTAGAGCTATTATGATCAGTTCTAGCTCGGCCAGCGCCACCACTGGCAAGTCCGCCACTTGGTTGGGTCCTTTTCTACCCCGAATTGTCCTGGATACCTCCGCTAGTATTAGGCATGGCAATTTTATAATCAACCGTGTCTTTAGCTTACGCCAACACTTGCCTAGTCATATCTGGAAAGAGTTTTACCAAAGTTAAAATATGTCTATCTAAACATAAAAAAGATGAAACCACGGAGGAGGCGTAGCTTCTGTCCACATTTCTCCAAATATTTAAACTGTCTTACCGACCTTCCTACACAATCAACACGCACAGTGTTATTTTCCCAAAAATGTCATAGTTCCACAAAAAAAATAAAAAGCATTGACATTCAGACCCAACGAACAATGCCATCATTGTTCGCTTCATGAAATGTCAAATCTATGCGTGCCGTCAAAAATGTCGCTTGACGCAGTTGACACACGACAGTTTTAAATAATCTTGTTAGACAAATGATATTTGTATTTAGTGTCTGTCTGTTGCTTGCTAATACTCAAACATATGGGTGAGGTTATGTTCAGATAGTTAAATTTTACCTATCTTGAATTATAAATGCGAAAGTTTTAACAAATTTGTTCAATTAATAATATATTTTATTTGCATAAATACATAATTATTACAGTGATCTTACAAAATTTCCTGAGTCTCTGTATTTAACCTGCTGGTAGGCGTGCAAATTTTTTTCATTGGAAACTATAAAATATCAAATTAAAATATTTTATGTCCAATGGATATACACGTTGCACAATTTCTAATCATTAAAAATTTTAAGTTTAATGGCAAATTAAGTAAAAAAATTCAAAAAATAATAATAAAAAAAGATTTAAACAATGCACAAATTGTAAACATTAAACGTACACAATAATCATTACAAAGTCACGCCGAAAAGCTCTCGAAACCTGGGTATAATTTAGCACGAAAATAGCATATGAAGAGTTTTAGCTTATAGTAATTGTACTGCAGGACAAAAGCCTCCTGAATTGAAGTTACCCCAGCAATTATGGCATATAAGCTACTTTTTGATGTGGATAAATCTACGGTTACCTGTGGATAGTTCAAATATCCAAATCAGTGGTATTAACGCTGCTTTTGAGCCATTGGGCGCAGGTTTAATCCCCGCTCAGTACAAATAGTGGATAGGTCCCCCACCTAGTTTTTTTTTTTTCCAGTAACATATTCTATGTTTTCCACTGCTATTAAAGCCGCTATCTAACATTTAACTAACTCAATTGTCGCTGTAATAAATATTAAAACCTTATTGTTTCCTGTTTCTGTGTAAAGAGTTTGGAAAAAAATGTTCTGTCACACGGTTGTCAAAGAAACCTAGTAGCTGTCGTAGTTTTGCGCGGGAAACGAGAAGAGAAATATGGACTTTGTTTCGTTATTTTGTGAAATTATCCTAAGCGGCATTTATTGTGATAAAGTGGTGGCATTGTTATAATAATGTGTCAGTGAGTAGGATAAATAAAAGTGAGAAACAAGGAAAGGCGCTCCTATTTGACTCTGATCCACGTTCCCGCGTAAAACTCCTGTAATCATTGAAATGTATAAACCACCCATATATTTCAATGACCTTTGGTAGGTTTCATTTCATTTCATCTCATTTAATTTAATTTTCTATTCATATCAATAAAAAAAAAAAAGAGAAAAGACTTGGCTGTATGGGCATAGTTCCCTTTGCCTACCCAGAATGAGTGAAAAAAACAACAACAACACCCAGTAGCTGTCGTAGTGTTTAATAATTAAACTATTTTCAAACACTTTATTTGAAGAGGTTCTTTTAAGTTACTTTTAATATTTTTCATGCAAACCAGTTTTAATAATTAACCAGTTATTGGTATAGTGGCGCGGTTGTCCACTTACTACGCAAGGGTCCTGGGGCCTAATTCACGTAACCGAATCGCAGTTCGATCGTGATTGCATTGGACGATTTTGACATTTAGCCCATACTAGAACTGTCAAAAACCTGTCGTTCGATTACGATTGTGATACGATTCGGTTACGCGAGTTAGGGGCCTGGGTTCGATTCCCGGTCGGGTCAACTTAAGAAAGGGTCTTTACTAAATTGGCTTGGGTCTGAGGGAGGGGTTATAGTTGTTGATTCACAAATCACGCTAAGCCGTTTTTATTAGCTCCTGTACCTGTTGCAAATGAAAAACAGATAGTTTTAATAAAACTGACGAATATTACGTTTGCATCTTTTTATATTAAATTCCAAAGAAAAAGTTAAATTATCGCTTGAAATAAAGAGTTCATATTTTTGGCTTTAAGAGCTTTCATATAAACATGAAATGTTTAAGTAACTAAATAAAAACTGATTTATTTAACTAGGAAGGCATATAAACTGTTAGCTAAATTCTACACGTATAAATTAACAGGTAGAGTAATCGTCATTGTCATCGTCATCGTCATTTTAAGACATGCCTCACTGGGCCACACAGAGCCACCTAGTCCCAAATTAAGCTACTATTAGGTACCCTGTCGTACGGGGTACTAGACAACTGATAAACTAACTTATATATATTTTTTGTAAATACATACTTATAATACATAGAAAACACCTAGTCCAGTACAAACAGACATGTTCATGCACACAAATATTTGTACTGTGCGGGGATCGAACCCGTAATACTAGCGTAATGTATAAATAAATAAATTGTGTGAATTCAAAGAGAAGCTTCTCAAATTACGTTTCGCTACTTTATAATCATTGATAGTTGTGGGTTATTCTTTGTTTGCTACTGATTAAAAAGGTTGCATATTTCGAACTTCTTCTAAGTTGAGATTTTGAACTCGGATAAATGTGAAAAATTATTTTCCAACCGACATTAATGTTTGAGCTTTAATTTACATCAAATCAAATACCAAAGATTGATATCTTTTCTGACTAGTCAAATAGACTGGTCAACGCGTCGAATGAAATATCATGTTTATTTGTCGGCTAAAATGTTTGCTTATCTAGTCCATGATCAGTAGGCTTATACCAATTTGCTTGGCGATCAGTTTGGCCAATGTTTCAGATATAACGCAGCTGTCATTTCTGACGGAATCCTCTTTAGCTCTTGCTTTCTTCTGTTTTAAACTGGCACATGAGCTAAAAATTAAAACATAGAAATAAACCTCCAAGTTATTTACAATCTACACTAACCACAGTAAATATCTTGCTAAACTATAAAACGTGAAATACAAGACGATTAAGCGTTTGGCGTAAAAACCGGACGGGTCGTTAAAATTAGTCAAACAGCGAAAACGGAGATCTTTATTGGTTGGCAGTGTTGTAAAATTGCCCGATTTATGTTAAGGTGCGAGCCGATTGACGTTCCTCAGGTCCCTTGTCAGTATATAGTCCCTTTACACCCACAGATACGGTTTTAATCTGATATTAACATTACTGGACCCCGTAGAAGGGAATTTGCATAGTCTTTCAAAAACTAGTCTGTTGCAGTAACAGCCTATAACCATTCCACTGATTGGAAAAAGCCTTCATCATTGAAGTGGAGTTACTACAGCAATGATGGAAAAGTCTTTGTACACCATTACTATTAGGGTTCAGCTTTTAACTAGTAAACAAAGCCTCGTTGGTCTATTGGTTAAGGTATCTCGGGGTTCTAAGTCAATCCTCGAATTTTCAAACATAGCTAGGGTTTGTGCTCACCAAACCGCATCCGGCAATTATGCCTGCACCTATCGTTGCTGTGACAGCTTCAATCCGAAAATGGAGGATCTTGCCCTACAGTGGAATTATTAAGGCCGTTGCTTACTTGTATCATCATCATCATCTCAGCCAGTTGACTCCCACTGCTGGACATAGGCCTCCCCCAAGAATCTCCACAACGATTGGTACCGCGCCACCCGCATCCAACGGCTTCTAGCGACCTTACTAAGCTAAGATACTTGTATAAATATAAGTAAGAAGTTAATCTATGCTAATAATAAAAAGCTAAAGAGTTTGTTTGTTTGTTTGTTTGTTTGAACGCGCTAATCTCTGGAACTACTGGTACGAATTCAAAAAAATATGTTTTTATTAGATAGTCTATTTATCGAGGAAGGCTTAAGTCTATACCTACTCTTTTAAAACTTCTTAATCGCGATTATACCTAATAACAGAAATTGACGCGGATGAAGTCGCGGGCAACAGCTAGTAATAAATATAAACTACAACGCCCCGTTGGTCTAGTGGTTTAAATACCGGGACATGTTCTCGGGGTCCCAGGTTCGATTCCCGGGTCGGGCAACAAAAACAAAGTTTCGAATTTTCGAACGTTGCTTAGGTTCGTGATCACCAACCCGCATTTGGCAAGCGTGGTGATTATGCTAGTACACCCATCATTGCTGTGGTAACTTGAATTCAATGATGGAGGCCTTTTCCCTGCAGTGGGATGATTATAGGCTGTTACTTTTTACTTTACTTTACATACACATAATTCAGTGTCAATAAGAGTTACATATCAATATCAGGAAATCAGGCTAAACACAACTTTGAAATACCTACCTAAATTTCAATATGTGGAATACTCGTATTGACCAGTATTCAATTAGAAGGCCAATTCCCTTCGAAAAAGCTGCATGCGATAAATTTCACATAATTATCTTGACCCTCAACATTGAGACCACTTAAGTATCGCGCCGGCTATTATAAAGGTTCCCTCAAAACTTGATTCACTGATAAACTGGCACTTACAAGAAAAAGTCCATTAAACTGTAGAATAATTAGTTACAGAACATTACTACGATTTTTTCACCGAATGAATGCTCGCATTTTTACTTGCAAATAAGGCCGGAATGTCCATAGCCCAAACAAAACTGTTCACTGTCAAATTGTTATTTAGCATCAGTCTTTTTAATAATAAGCTTTGGATTTAACGCCAAGTTTACGAAGCATGCCCTAGTGGTTTAAATACCGGGCTAAGATCTCGGGGTCCTAGGATCAATCCCCGGGTCGGGCAACAAAAACATTTCGAATTTTCGAACGTTGCTTGGGTTTGTGATCACTAACCCGCATTTTGGCAAGCGTGGTGATTATGCCAGTACCCATCATTGTTGTGGTAACTTGAATTCAATGGCGGAGTCCTTTTCCCTGCAGTGGGATGATTATAGGCTGTTACTTACTTACTTACGAAGCGGATTGATGATCGCAGTTAGGCCTAGCTTCTTCTGGCAGCACTCCTTTATCTGCCTTTTACAATACTCATACAACAAAAAGCGTTGTTTTTTTTTAGCAAACACCATGTACACGCTGTTTTTCAAACTATAATTGCCTTTTAAAAATATATAAGACTGAGTTTAAGACAGGCTTCTACCTCCGGCGAGGAAGCGACTAACTATCGGCTATTTCCTCTTGCTCTAGAAACGTACAATAAACTCGATTCGTACAATCGTTTTTTTCATTACTAGCTTCTCGTTTATCGTCGGCCAAGTGCCATAAGTAGGGCTTACAGATTATTACACAGGTACACAATATGTCTAGAATATTGCCAGATATTTTCAGTTATTTAGTTTTTCGTTATGCATAGTGGATTTATTTTTGTAAGTCTATTTTTTTACTGGCAACACAGGATAAGTATTCATGAATACTGTCGCGATTTTTTGTAGATATTAAGTGAACTGTTTGTTCTTTCATAAACTGTGTAAAGTGTTTTGACTTTTGATGGCAGATTGGTATCTCAGTACGTTGGAGTACTTTAAGTGACACACAAAATATCTTGATTCAATACATATTAAGTGTAATTGTTTCAACAACTTAATTAATATTAGTGCCAATTTAACTTAAAACTTTTAGCAAGTATTTTATACGGCATGTTTAAAAAGTATTGGAATTTATTTAAGCACTAAAGGCTATTGAACTCTATGTAGTTAATGTAGTTATGTAGTTAATTCATAAAATATTTACTATACCAAAGTAAGATTTTGTTAAATTTCATTTTTATTAAAACCTAGATGTCCATGTTATTTATTTATTTATTAAGAATTCATACAGCGATACAATGTGTTAAAGTTTGTCAATGAACATTCAATCAGGGATGGCCAATTACAGAATTCCTTGATATTACATGATGAAAAACATTTTTAAAATTTTTATATAAAAATTTAAACTAATTGAGTAAAAATAATAATAACAGACATTTATAGTGCAAAGAGAAATAAACACTACATAATAAGAAATCAATCTATACTTTAATAATATTATAAAGCTGAAGAGTTTGTTTGTTTGATTGTTTGTTTGTTTGTTTGAACGCGCTAATCTCAGGAAGTACTGGTTCGATTTGAAAAATTCTTTTTGTGTTGTATAGTCCATTTATCGAGGAAGGCTTTAGACTATATAACATCACGCTGCAACCAATAGGAGCGAAGCAGCAGTGAAAAATGTTGCGAAAACGGGGAAAATTATTCATATCATTTGACGCGGACGAAGTCGCGGGCAACAGCTAGTAGGTAATAAAATAGTGTGTGTGTGTGTGTGTTCGTATGAATGACATATAATGTATATTATTATTATGTTACATTAATAAAACAGTTTTTTCATATAAATATTATTTTGGTGTTGTCGATCGGAAGTTATGCGTACATTCATTACGGTAATTGATTTTTGTTTATATATAGTTTTATTAAGGTACATTTGTTTAAAAAAATATTTTTTTTTTATAATTCATGAACTCCCAAATAATCTGACTCAAATTTAATCAGCATATTACTAATGTAGAGAAGTCATCAAAATCAAACCTACATCAGAAGCTTCTTCCTCACATCTACAAAGACGTCACAAGCCTTTAATATAACGCAATAAAGCTCTTTCAAAGCTCAATTCGATTTAAAAGTGAATTATTGCTGATTCATCGTTGTAGTAAATTGAATATCCGTTTGTAATGACCTTCGTTTGTGCATAAAAGCTCGTCCGAAGGCAGCCGGCGACCGACTTCTTATTACTTCCAATGATACACACGCCCGCCACAGATGGTCAGCTAGAATCTTAATAAATTTAAATGAATCTCCAAAATGCGTACATAACGCATAACATTGGATCGACTACACTAAATTGGATTATACTTTTTTGTTATTTTTGTAATGCTCAGGAGACAAAATGGAAGAAAATGTTTGCTAATTGTAAGGTAAAAAAAAAACTGTATCTATATGTAAAAAACTGTTTTAGGAATATCCTTATAAAAAGTGTTACAAGGGTTAACATGGTTATAATCAGACCATTTGCTTGCATCATCTTGATAGCTGAACGTATGCAAAGCCTGGACGGACAGCTAGCTTATAACAATATTAGCATTCTCGGCAAATTTCGCTCTGCCTGGAAGATGAGCGCCAACTACCGGTTCAATGGTGTTTTCGGATCATCTAGGAACCTACTGAAACATATATATACACAATGTTATACATACCGTACCGTACTCCTGTAGAAGAATTACATATATTAAAAGTTGGTTCCAGATAACACACCTTTTTTGTTGTGGTCTTCAGACATGATTATCCATGATCAAGTCCAAAATACTTAAAAAACCTTCCAAATTTATAATAACATTTGTAAGAATAAACCTTACTCAATCCTTGGTACAGCACCTGACTGGACTATTTTAATAAACACGTATGAAAAGCACTATAAAATCCCAGAGGATGTGTGTGTTTCATCATCCAGAACCGACATTTTTCTTTTTTCTAGAGCTACAAAATGGATTGTACTTGTAGAGCTTACCGTGCCGTGGGAAACTAACATACCTAAAGACCACGCAATGAAAAAAAAAACAAATATTATGATCTCCTAAATGAATTAACGAAAAACGGTTATATAGTTAGTCTATATGCTGTAGAAGTAGGAGCGAGAGGTATACCAGCAAAATCTCTCTATAAACTGCTGAAAGACCGTGGCTTGGCCAGAACTGCAGTAAGTTCTATTCTAGAGCAAGTGTCTAAAGCTGCATTAGCAGGTTCGTACCAGATTTGGCTGGGCAGGGAGAGAAACACGAGCAGTGAAGGTGAGTGTTGATGTACGTCGGAAAGGGGCCCCTTAAACATACACCCGCGTCACAAATCCCGGGAACTACTCGGAGTTTCTCTTTCTGCCACAATATAGACCCAGCACCCGCACGGTGAATCAATGGAACGAAGTTTGTCTCTAGCGTAAGTTAAATAATATTTACGATAGATTCACTCACAATGCAGTTTGTCACTTAATTTTTGTCTCACGCTCTACATTTTGCTTCGTGTTCTAGAAACACCTGTGACCCAAACGCGAGCGGCAGTTCACGCATCGATTACTATCCAATTTCGAGCAGCGAATACCTGTCGGTGGATCTTTTGTCGCACCGTCACGCGTCGCGGCCGACTGTCCTGATTGGCTGGGTAACTTGCTTTTTCTTATACCAACAAGAACTGAGAAGGTCTATGATCATTTCAAGTAGTACTTCAAACTTAATTCGTTTTCCGTCTGATCTAAAAGATGAGTTTTGAAAACCTCTGCTCATCACAAAGCGTGTCTTGTGATTGTGAATAATTGAGGTCTATGATTTTAACGTTTGGTAAGTCTAGCTTAAGGAAAGTCCGGATTAAATTTGAGTACAAACATTTTAGTTACATATTATGAGAGATAATTAAACCGACAAACAATACAAAAAACTCAAAACTTCGTAGTTTATGTCGAACTTAGATTCTTTTATTTGATTGAGAGTTTTTTATTTAAGTATAAGAATAACATAACATCAAAATATGATGTTCACGGTACGAGGGTAATGATCTGTGTGGGCGTCAAAGTAATTTTGATAACACTTTGAAATCAGAAGCGGCTTCTGATTGTACTTCCGATAGTCGTTAGATGAGAGATTTGTATTATAAGGTGATGGCTTAGTTAGTTATGGTGCAAGATGATGTAAGGTGTAAGTAAGGTTTTTAAGTAAAGCATGTTCATGTTACAATAACTACATTTTGTCTGGTTAAAAATTTTTGATATATTAGCTATTAGCTGTTACCATTATTATAGATTTAACAGGATTATGCTCAAAAGTCACTACCTAAGCGGCGTGTTAGCAATTGCATCTTGGCTTATGTTGTAAGGAAGGCGATTTTATTTTTTATTTTATTTTATTTTATACGTCTTCTAGCAGTACTCCTTTAGTTGCCTTTCACCATCATGTATCTAGAATGTGTAAAACATTAAAACTGTCATCGGTATGACGTACTGACGCTCGGATCTACTCTCAATTTTCTACTCTTTTAGCCAAAACGAAACTTTTAGGTTTTATACAAGTTTTATACAGGATAATGTCAGTATCGAGTTCAATATTCTATGTTAATTTGTCATAACACTTTAGAGCGTAAAGCATGCAGCTGAAAAATATAGGGAAATCTTAATACATACTACCTATAAACCATAAAGAGTAGTTACATTGCATTGCATCATACCTTTTTTTCAAAAGATATCTTCAAAATACAAGTGTATGTTTATATTTCTGATAAAGCAACATACCTGGTGCTTATCTTTTGATAAATTCAAGCCAGTATATAAACTTGAAAAATTTTGTCTCAGGCGGGACTCGAACCTGCATCTCCTCGCATGCAGGGCGGGCGCCATACCATTAGGCCACCGAGACACTGCGACACGGCGCGAATTTTTTCAAGCATATTCTTACGCTGTAAGCCAGCGTTGTTTCATCAAATGTTAGGAGTTTGCACCCTTAACACCCGAAAGAAACATCTTTGCAGATGTTTGACAGTCAGTTAAGATGAAACAGCTATTTAAATACTCTACCCGCAATACTAGGCCGCCAAAACACCTATTGCCTAATGGTATGGCGCCCGCCCGGCATGCGAGAAGATGCGGGTTCGAGTCCCGCCTGAGACAAAATTTTTCAAGTTTATATACTGATATTATAAGTGCAATTAAGTTGCTAAAATATCAAATAAAGTAAATTCAAGCCAGTTAATTCAGAAATATGAATCTGGCTGTCACAAATTACCTTTGAATACAAGCGAGGCGTGGTTTATTTGCAGCAATTTTCACTTAAATATAAATCATTTACTACACTAATTAGTGCTAAAGTACGAGAATTCAGTTGGAATACCTCTCATTATTAACGCCCCGTTGGTCTAGTGGTTTAAATACCAGGCCAAGATCTCGGGGTCCCAGGTTCGATCCCCGGGTAGGGCAACAAAAAAAGTTTCGAATTTTCGAAAGTTGCTCTGGTTTGTGATCACCAACCCACATTTGGCAAGCGTGGTGATTATGCCAATTCCCATCATTGCAGTGGTAACTTGAATTCAATGATGGAGACCTTTTCCCTGCAGTGGGAGGATTATAGGCTGTTACTTTACTTTTTTTTTACCTCTCATTACAGTAACACGACAGTTATACAAGCATAACATGACCTAAACTAGCAACAGAATATTCAGCTAGAGAATAATATGTCATCAAAATATGAATGCATGCACGGAAATGCACCGCTAACTTCCCAGCTTTTCGGGCAACTCATAAAATACGAAGCGATGAAAGCTTTCATTAGAGCTTACAATTAAGCTCTTGTGCTCAGCTGGGGTAGATCTGTAATACAGGTAGTAACAGTAGTACCTTAGTAAGTCTGAGGCATCCAGTGGTGATGAAAATTATTAGGACAAATGGTGATTGCATTGATATGTTTTTATATTTTTATCGTACATGCCAAAATGTATCTCTTTACATTTGAACCGATCACCATCTCAACCAAACGACGACGCGCACTGCTATACTTAGGCCTCTTTTAGGGATAACTACAATGATTGGTCCCACGCTACACGTATCCAGCAGCCTTCCGTGACCTTCACCAGATCGTCAGTCCATCTGGTGGGGTGCCTACCCAAAGAGCGTCGTCCTCAGTGCAGTCGCCAAATCAGCAAGCCAAGCATCGCTCTCTCCATTTCCCGCTGTGCAATCTGGAGCATTCTTATGAGTTCCTTATAAGAGACATGTTTTATTTACTAAGTACACAAACCTTTTTAACGGAATGTGTCCAAATCTCAGTCTTAACTCAGTACTAGCTGTTGCCCGCGACTTCGTCCGCGTCAATTTCTGTTATTATGATCGCTATTATTTTTGCAAAATTTTTCACTGATGCTTTGCTCCTATTGGTAGCAGCGTGATGTTATATACTCTAAAGCCTTCTTCGATAAATGGACTATCTAATTCAAAAATATTTTTTCAATTTAAACCAGTACTTTCTGAGATTAGCGCGTTCAAACGAACAAACAAACTCTTCAGCTTTATAATATTAGTACAGATTAGCTTTAGTGGTCTTATATAAGTATCCGATTCATATTCGTTTTAGCGAACCATAATTGCGGTCCTATTGGAGTACACTTCAACTAGTAAAAACTCAGATCTCGCCTGACCCCGATTCGGCCAGACTATTCGGAATCCCTTGAAACGAAATAGTGCCCAGTATTGGTTTGAACCAATAAATAAACGGTTGAATATTACGGAATTTTCATTTGGAATGCCAGATTTTAAAATCGTCTAAATTAGTCGAGTTTGGTTCTGGTTTTGGCGTTCGGTTGTTTACTTAATATTGTCATCATTTAGGTAATGGTAAACATATTCCGCGGTATTTCCTAAATTAAAAAAAGCCTTGTTGAATAATTATACGACTAATTTAAGAACAACGTCCCAATTACGTATATTGTTTTGCCTGATTATATAATGAAACTAAAAAATTGAAGGCCTAAGTCATCCCACTGGAGGCAAAGGCCTCCATCATTGAATTCAAGTTGTAACTTGAATATATATATATACAATAGCAATACTAGGTACAGGTATAATCATACCCGCTTGCCAAATGTGGGTTGGTGATCACAAACCCGAGGATTGTTCGAAAATTAGAAAATTCTTGTTATCCTACCTGGGGATCGAACCCGGAACCTAGAGATCTTGGCCAGGTATTTAAACCACTAGACCAACGAGGCGTTGGTGAAACTTTATAGAACCGCAAATAAAAAAAATGTTTAAATAAAAAAACTATTTAATAAATAAACACAGTGCGAGCTTCTTAAAGCGCTGTCTAAATGTTAATCAGACGATGCACCTGTTGAAAAAATCGTACTCTTATATTCTTGTTTTTGCTTGGTTTTAATCACATTACCAAAGTAAGTATTTTATGCTGACGTCATAAGGGATGTCATTATTTTACCAGTTGATACGTTCCCAAGCCGTATAGAATAAATTAGTCCACTTTTAAGTAGCCTTATCAGATGATCTCTGATTACAAACCGCGTTTCAAATTATGACTCCCTCTTAATTCGATTAAACTTTTACTGTTCAGGATTAGACCATGCGTCAATCACCCTAAATAAGCAATTCAAATTCGTTAATCTAGAAGGGACGGCAACGAATTTACATTCCAGTGGGCTTTGTCCTGCTATTGGACTACTCGAATTTAGGAGCTGAGTCAGCGTTTCAATTGATGCATTTTGTGTTAGTGTGCGTTTTGTATGAAGGCTTATTTCCTTTGCACTGCGTATCATATTGAATATTGGTACAACTGAACATTCGCACCAGACTGTCCACAATTTGCTTTCAGAGGATTATGAGACATACGGCAAGAAGAGATCCAGACAACCTCGAAAAGACCATCATGATGGGAAAATTAGAAGGGAAAAGACCACGAGGAAGGGCACCATACTGTTTATCAGATCACATCAAGGCCATAACGGGACGGACCTAATAAACTTGGGTTTTAAGGAAACCGAAGACAGGCAACGGTGGAGAGACCTAACTAAGACCACCACAAACCACTTCTAAGTTAGGAACAACCTTCAGCAATGAAGAGGACGATTGTGATGATGACGCATATTATTTCTGCTGGATTATTTGGGTGGTGGGATCTGCCTCCCAGTGGCCTAATCTGGGCAACGGCATCTTTGGTTATCTACCCAATAATGACGGCTAACAGATCCCTCTGCTGTGGTAGGCTTCGTAAGAGGCTGCCTGGATGCTACCACCCTCCTGCCAGAGTCCAGCGCAAAACAGTTTTTTTGTGTCCCGGTGTGTGGGAGAACCAGTGTCTCAGGGTAAGCTCTTCTTCTTAACCGCATAGTTAAGTAGGTATGTAGTCAAGAGCAAACCCATTATAAAAAAGAGAGCTAAAATGATGCACATTTTCTAGTGAAGTTCTATTAATTGCATAACTTAGGCAAACCTTAAACTTGTGTGTCTTGTTAATGATCATTTAAATTCTGGAATATGTGGTAGGTGCTACCCAGTTTGGATATTTGTATGTAACATTGTTATAAAACAGAATTGTTTATAATTTGATGTAGTCTGTGTTTAAGAGTGACAACTAAAACACAGTATCACCTGTAAGCTGTACAGTAAAACTTTTACTTCATTAAAGTAAAAGTTTTACTTAAAATCATCATTTTAACATTCCCATTTTTCAGTCGCCTTTAAAACAACAACATAAAACATAATTTTAAATGCGCAACGCCTACCAAACAAGATAAGCTAATGAAATATTTAAAAAGCTGTATATTTTTTCATCAGCAACTCATTCTCTCAACACTTTAGTGCGGCCGTAAAAAAGTACGGAACAAAAATGGGTCACAATACATCGCTGGGATGAGGATGGAAAAAATAAATGGCCAATGTTTGTTATACTTTAACAGGCGGACAAACATTGTGTTATTTGTTGCTGGATGTATTTAAGCTGTTATTTGTGGTTATGCGTATTGCAATTAGGTTTTGAGCGTTTAGCAGTGACAAAATTTTATTAAAATCAATTACATAAAGAGGAATCGAATAGTACTGTAAATATTCTCGTGCTTTTATTTCTGCCGGCGGAGGTTGAACATGCCTTCTGATGCGCGAATATAATCCCCTTTCTTTTCCAGACCCATGCCAATTTAGCAAAGATCATTTTATAAACTGACCCGGCCGAGAATCGAACCCTAAACCCTTGCATAGCAAACATCACAATATTACACGTGCAAGCGGTCGTTGTAGCAAATAAAAACGATGCCAATATGTTTGACGCGGATAATATATCGTCAAAATCAATTACTTAAACAGGAAACGAATATACTGTAAGTAAATCTCGTGCCTTCATTTTTCAAACCGGTTGCTAGATAGTATCAATAATTGGCATATCGTTGAGCAAGGCGAACAGTGGATCATTTAATTTTCTTAATAATTTTCTATCGCTGCTCGCCTCGGGCTAGGAGCGCGCTAGCCTCTTGTATTTTACTTTTTAGTAATACTGTATAATCAATCTCTCTGTACGGTTGCTTAGGCCGGGACTTGGTATAAGTAGGGATTGCAGATGCGCATGCGACTAATTTTATTTTTTTAAAAATTACTACGTAAGCCCCCTGACTTCATTTTTCCTTGTTATTTGACGGCAAAATGTAGTGTACTCCTTAAAATTAACATTGGGTATTACGCAAGTAAAAAATAAACAAAATAATATAAAATTGATTTATTTCAGGCGATGTGTCCATATGTTTGTTAGTAACAGAGGGGAAAAGTAACATTATCATTGCTTGAAGTTTAAGAAAATACCAAAAATATGACCTACGTAGTGTGGTCTTTTAAAGCAATTTGTATTGAGGCTTCCTTTCCTTATTACTAGCCTTAATTATTACCGACAAAAGATTATGAAAGATTTTACCATAATCTTCAAGGTCGGCAGGCGTAATAGGCCAATGATGGGGAGAAGTCACTGCGTCCATTCTCTTTTCGATAATATAATCTCTAGAAGTATCTTATAACACAAAATTCAAGTCGAAAAGGGTGATCGTATTGGTATGTATGTTTCTTTTACAACAAAAATAAACCAAAACTAGTTGGCTTAGAAAATTTATTTTTTGTGGTTTATTATTATAACCAATAAACGTTTAAGTCAGTAAAGAACTAACTAATCTATTTTGTGATTTTCTTTCTTAAAGCAATTGCATAAAAAAGTATGTTCTGTATCGTTGTCTTTAATTTTTTTACTTTCAATCGAAATTTCTTTTTAGTTTCTATGAACCATGCCTGACTAAAAAGTTGAGAGAACATGCTAACTTGATTAACCCTGTTACGCTGGTTTCGAATATGGTTTATCTGACTGTAACGTGTACTGTAGCGGTAATCTGAATCGGTTGCGGCCTCAGTGCCAGTGATTTATAGGATGTGGCCAGCGTCCTCCGACGCCTCGTCTCAGCTTTGTACATGCGACAGCACGTGAGCCTATACACTGGGACATCTTAGCATAGTTGACATAGAGGCGAGTTTGCAACAACAATGTGTAGTTTGATGTGCAACCTATTGTACGTCCAATTTCGCAATCGACTGAGTCCAGTGTCATAGTATTATGATGCAAGTTGTATGTAGATTGTACCTAATTTAAAAAAAATGGAAACAGATATAAATACACAATCGGCGTCCTCACCAATTAAGTGGGACTAGAACATTTCTGTTCTCTTTCAAGTTAGAAGCATTCAACCTAATGTTATCTCCATAAAATTGAATTTCCATCTATAAAGTGATTTCTTTTTACGTTTTTAGTATAAAGTGATTTCTTTTTAGTTTACCTAGTTTTTATTTTTTATTTTTAGAAAAATATTATCTATAGGTTCTGTTTGTGCCATTTGCCATTTCAAACCTATAATACGAATACCGGTAGATACGATTTTCTGTTGATGTCTTTCAAGAACATGTTTCTTGAAAGACATCTGATCAATCTTCAAGTTATTTCTACTGATATTCCTACAAATGCACTAAACGAGATTATAATGGATGATACGGACTGATACCATCCTGTGGGAACTGTAGAAATGATGACAAATTGCAGTGTTCTAATCGCAATAAAAACTACTGGCCTACGTGTTACATCACATAAATCAGCCAGCAAATTATTATATAGATCAGCTTGCAAACCCTTACTAGAATTGGGTAAGAAAAATGAATACGGCAAAAATATCCTTATTATATTCACACCGCTTAAACAAATAAAAGTTACATTTGGATTTCGAACACACATAATTGAAATACTTTTTATACAATAAAGAGGGTAACAATTCTGAATTTTGATTAGATTAATTTCAGTACTGTGAGTTAAAGAAGTTGCCATTTTGATTTCAAATGAGACCTTTTACGTTCAATTTCAAGTAATTTTACACAAGTGACGATTGCCTTAAGTGGGACTTGTACCTGCAACTAAGACACTGTTTATAGCGACGAATTTATTTTTGTTTTTATGCTCTTAGCCAACGTTGTTTTATCATTTTGGTTGTTTCCTAAGAAAATATGGTCAACAACAGTCCTTTTGCTAGCATTATCTTCATCGGTAAACTCGTGCAGAGCTAGGACGAGCAGGTAGTAAAATTATATCATTGAAATCACTTACACCTAATCGAATCTGACTTTAATGTTGTAAGAACCAGTATCTGATCTGGTATCTTCGAGGATAGGTCACGTAGGCAATAAGGCTCAGTCGCTGTCGCAAAAACACGCGGTGGTTGCAATCGAATTGAAATATTTGTAGGCCAATGTTGGCTACCAGCTTTGGTTTTTGACGGAAACTATGTCACAATCGATTAATTTTTCGTGAAAACTGATAGAAATATTACAAATTTTTAGTCTGTTTACCCTAAGAGTTGTTTATTTCTGCAAATACGCCCACGGAGGCGCTTTCACACGACACAATATTTAAACCTACCACTGCTTCGGGACAAGTGGGCTAGTGCCGAGAAGAAGCAGTGAACAGCATTATCAGTGAACTTCTCAACTGTTTAAAGTAGGTACTATTAGATAGTTAAATTCGATTGTAGACTCTCATCATTTAAACTTTACTGAAAAAAGATGTTACCTACTTTGTAAGAAGAATTTTGTTTTTTAATCAAGAATCAATAATAATTATTATCTTTTTATATTAAACAGGTTTTACTTGCAGAATTAAAACTGATTTTACTAATTCATATTGGTTATTTGTATCATCCATTCCATCGCTTCAACTATTTACTTATTCTTTCCCTAACTTCCATTTCAACCCACGTCCCATGTTTGAGGCATTCGGACCAAACTCCAAACGTTGGCCGCCAACGTGACGTGACTGCGCGTGCGCGTGCACTACCACAGTCGCACGCGCACGGCAAGCTAAGTGGACTTTAGTAAATTGTATGTTGATTAAAACGTGATACGGGCTTCATTGCTTTTGGGGTTCGTTATTTTATAATTAATAACGTTGAAAGGTGAATATAGATAAGTAACATTATCATGTCACTAGTTGTTAAAAGACTTTGGGCAATACGATCAATGATAGGAGGCTGAAAAGTATTCTGCAATGATATAGAAAAAACCACATAGAATGGTGTTTTTTTTTTGCTTCAGAATACCTAATATTAGAATGCTTGTTAACTGCTACACGCTTGGCTATATCTTTACAATGTCAAATAACTCCAGAATCGCTCGGAATTTTGCTTTAACATTATCTGAATACAGAATCCTGAGAACACAGTTAAATTGCAAGACTTAATTATTATTGAGTGCTACTGCTGTGGGTGGATTTTAAGGTGGTTATATTCCATATAATGGGTTAGTAATGTTACTAATTTATTCTTGTTTATGTCGCATTTTAAAAAGTATCAATTTTGTCAGAGTAGAAAACTCTGACAGACTCTATTAGAAGTATTCGAAGATACTTTGCTTATTAATACGGTCATAGTTCAGCAATGGAGTTAACACAATGTGAAAGCGTTCACGCGCCGAAAAGCCACGCCCGACTCCCGCGCCGCCCCGCCCCCTAATTGGTGCCGGTTCGCTTAATGAGCGCCAGGTGGCGGCACCTGTCGTGGACAGTGGCCTAATTGTGGGCGATGTTCAGTAATAAGTTATAGTCGGTACGATTCGCAGTTGGTAGCTAGGTGTGTGTATGGTACGATTGTGTCGAGGAGTAATGTAGCTTTGGCTGAGGGGAAACATGCCAGGAAATAGTTTGATTTGAAATATAAAAAAAATATATAAAAAAATGAAACAAAATTAAGCATCGAAATAAAAAGGGTTAAATTGAGTCAAGTGACTAAAAGTAGGTAAATCTCGTGACACTTGAACTGAACCTATTTTCAATGTTTAATTAATTTAGCAACATTTCATTCCACGATAATATGAAAGCGATTTGGCGCTAGTGTAGCCTTCGTAACAAATTATAGAAATAAAATTAAAAATACATATGTCCAAATATGTTGTACCTAATGCGCAAACCTCTAAAACGGCCGGTCTAATCGCCTAATTTTGTTTTATTAGTTCAATTCAATCATTTAATTTTGTCTCCAGCTGTTATCGAAAGACTTCAATCAAAGCATTATAATATTAATAAAATATAACATGTTTTATTGGACTACGTTATTTCTTCATTGCAACGTAATTCAGTCTGCTCCCGATCTTGATTTGTGTAATTGGATCGAAATGTCGGGAAAGTAAAATAATAAATAAATAGATAAAATTATTCTTTTTATGTGCCGTGTAGTGCCGGCACATAAAAAGAATAGCACTACCCCCTCTCTTCCCGTGGGTGTCGTAAGAGCCGACAGAGGGAAAACTGCCATCAGGAGATGGGCAGCAGCGTCTCCTAGAAGCATCAGGCCATACTGCGATCGCCAACCCGCCTGCCAAGCGTGGCGATTATGGCAAACCCCCCCAAATATGAATACACCGCAAAAAATTCGGCCCCCAGTCCCTGGCGGCCCCGCTAGTCCTAGCTATGGCAGCGGCTATGGTAACGGCGGGGCAGGGGGTGCTAAGAATCCCCGGGTAAGATCCGGCTGCCAACAACGACGACTCGACCTGGCAACATATAACACGCGCACACTGAGGCTTGACGCGAAGCTCGTAGAGTTGGAAGAAGCAATTGGTAAGTTACATTGGGATATCATTGGGCTATCTGAAGTCCGAAGAGAGGGAGAGGACTCGATAACCCTGCAATCCGGTAACTTACTATACTACCGGGAGGGCGACCAACAGTCCCTAGGTGGTGTCGGGTTCATCGTCCACAAGTCCCTTGTCAACAACGTGATTACTATCGGAAGTGTTTCGAGCAGGGTAGCGTACCTGATACTCAGAATATCGAAACGATATTCGCTGAATGTCATTCAGGTTTACGCTCCGACCTCGAAACACGACGATGTCGAAGTGGAGGCTATGTATGAGGAGATCTCTAAAGCCATGCATAGCTTTAAAACCCACTACACGGTTGTGATGGGGGATTTCAATGCGAAGTTGGGGCAACGTTGCGGTAATGAGTTGAGAATGGGGAAATTTGGATTTGGGCAACGGAACAAAAGGGGTCAGATGCTGGCAGACTTCATGGAGAGGGAGAACCTGTTTATGATGAACTCCTTCTTCAAGAAGCCCGTAAGCCGCAAATGGACCTGGATCAGCCCGGACGGTAAAGTCAAAAATGAGATCGATTTTATCATGTCAACGAAGAAGCACATATTCGATGATGTCGCTGTGATCAACGCTGTTAAGACAGGAAGCGATCACCGCATGGTCAGAGGCACATTGAATATCGACGTAAAGCTTGAAAGAGCGCGACTGATAAAATCCACGCTCCGACCAATACCGGCTCAAATTCAAAACCCCGAGTGTTTTCAGCTCGAGCTTCAAAACCGTTTCGAAGCCCTTGAGAACAGCATCGATGTGGACGATCTATACAACATGGTGGTGGATACTGTCCGTACGGTAGGATCTAAGTACTTTAAAACCCGCCGTCCCAAATCAAAGAAACTCTCCAGTCAGACTCTCCTACTCATGGATCAGAGAAACGAAATGAGGCTACAGAACTCAGCGGATGCCCATCGCTATCGGCAACTCAATAGACAGATATCGAAGTCTTTGAAGAGCGACCTTCGTCAATTTAATACCCGACGTATTAAAGAGGCCATTGAGCGGAACAAAGGCTCCAAAGTGTTCGCCAGAGATCTGTCTATTGGGCAAAGCCAATTGACGAGGCTGAAAACTGAGACAGGTAGCATCATTGCGTCAACACCTGAAATCCTGAAGGAGATTGAGAGTTTCTATAGACAGTTATACTCCACGAAAACACCTGTTGAAAGCAAGGCTAAAGACCCTAGAGCCAAGCTTACCCGACACTATTCTGAAGATATCCCGGACGTCAGCCTGTGCGAGATTAGAATGGCTCTCAAGCAGCTTAAAAACAACAAGGCGGCGGGTGATGACGGAATCACAACAGAGCTCCTTAGAGCGGGCGGTAAGCCGGTACTTAAGGTCCTCCAGAAGCTCTTTAATTCTGTCATACTCGAGGGCAAAACGCCAAAGGCATGGGGCAGAGGCGATGTGATGCTGTTCTTCAAGAAGGGTGACAAAACTCTCTTGAAGAACTACAGACCGATCTCGCTTCTGAGCCATATCTATAAGTTGTTTTCGAGAGTCGTTACGAATCGTCTCACTCGCAGGTTCGACGACTTCCAACCTCCCGAACAAGCCGGGTTCCGAAAAGGCTATAGTACCATAGACCACATTCATACGCTGCGGCAAGTTATACAGAAGACCGAAGAGTATAACTTGCCACTTTGCTTAGCGTTCGTGGACTATGAGAAAGCCTTTGATTCGATTGAGACCTGGGCAGTGCTGCAGTCTCTCCAAAGGTGCCAAATAGACTACAGGTACATCGAGGTACTAAAGTACTTATACCAAAACGCCACCATGTCGGTCCGATTACAGAACCAGAGCTCTAATCCGATCCAACTACAGCGAGGTGTGAGACAGGGAGACGTTATTTCTCCGAAACTGTTCACAGCTGCGTTGGAGGATATTTTCAAGCTTCTGGACTGGAAAGGACGCGGCATCAACATTAATGGCGAATACCTAACACACCTGCGATTTGCTGATGATGTAGTTCTTATGGCTGAGACCTTGGAAGACCTGAACATTATGCTCGAAGATCTCGGTAATGCTTCTCAAAGAGTGGGTCTTAGGATGAACATGGACAAGACGAAAATCATGTTAAATGCCCATGTTGCACCCGCTCCAGTTAACGTTGGGAACATTGCACTCGAAGTTGTTGATCACTATGTTTACCTGGGACAGATAGTCCAGTTAGGTAAGTCCAACTTCGAGAAAGAGATCTCTCGTCGAATCCAGCTCGGATGGGCAGCGTTCGGGAAGCTCCGGCATATATTCGCGTCCGAAATACCTCAGTGTCTCAAGACGAAAGTCTTTGACCAGTGTGTGTTGCCAGTAATGACCTATGGGAGTGAGACGTGGTCGTTTACTATGGGTCTCATAAGAAGGCTCAAGATCACCCAGCGAGCAATGGAGAGAGCGATGCTTGGTATTTCCCTACTCGATCGAATCAGAAATGATGAGATCCGCAGGAGAACTAAAACAACCGACATCGCTCGAAGGATTGCATCGTTGAAGTGGCAGTGGGCGGGACACATAGCGCGGAGAACCGATGGCCGTTGGGGCGGAAAGGTTCTCGAATGGCGACCGCGTACCGGACGACGTTCCGTGGGCAGGCCCCCTACAAGGTGGACCGACGATCTGATCAAGGTCGCGGGAAGCCGCTGGATGCGGACAGCACAGGACCGATCGTTGTGGAGATCCTTGGGGGAGGCCTATGCCCAGCAGTGGGCGTCGTTCGGCTGATATGATGATGATGATGATGATGATGAGATAAAAAAGCCTTTCATTCTATGCAAAATATTACAGTTTGAATTGATATTTTATAAATATGATATGATTAAATAAAGAATAAATAAATTATAAAAATATGGTCGAAATAAAGTCATGTTCTAAATAGCATGAACCCCTCTCAAGTAAAGGCCTCCTCCACGGACTTCCAATCTTCTCTGTTTTTCACTCTGTCCAGTTATTTCCAGTTAGTTTTTGTATGCCGTCCTCCCATTTTACATAAGGTCTTCCTACCTTGCGTTTGCTTTTGAGATTCTTCATGAGGTAACATTAATAGTCCATCTGTAATCTGTATATCGGGGCACATGACCAGCCCATTTCAGTTTTATTCTTTTGGCATAAGTAGGGAAACGGGAAGGTAAAATACCTTTATACAATTAATTTGCTTGCAGTAAATTACGTTAAGTGTTAAGTTTCAAGTACTTAGTTTATGTAAATAAAGCTCCATTGCACTTTATCATTTGAAACTATTATTAAACGTGTTTAAACAATTATCTCCCTATAAACAATTCTAACAATCTGTTGAACAACACAAAACAGACTCTGTAAATGTCAATTAGATTAATTCAATTCCATTAATATTCACTTCCTTGCCACACCCACCTCTACAATTATTGAAGACAAATATTTACTTGTACTGAGATGTTAGGCAGAAGGCAGACGGTGCATTTTTGATAAAAAAACACACTAAGATAAAATAAATAAATAAATATTTAAGACATGCCTCACCGGGCCACACTGAGCCATCTAGTCCCAAATTAAGGTACTATTAAGTACCCTGTCGTATGGGGTACTAGACAACCGATAAACTTACTTATATACTTTTTTTTTTTAAATATATACTTATAATACATAGAAAACACCCAGACCAGTACAAACAGACATGTTCATGCACACAAATATTTGTACTGTGCGGGGATCGAACCCGCGACCCATGGCTCAGAAGCAGCGTTAACTACCGCTGATCCAAATGGTCGTCTGATGGAGCCACCTAAGAAGAACGTTTAAAAAGTCGCGTTCGAAAGTGCTTGTAGCAAGTACTAGTTCAGAAGACAGAAGACTACTGATACTTTTTAATTTAGTATTTGCATCATGAGTATAATATAAAATATATAGATAATTCTTGATACAAAGATAATTATTGTAATATAATCAAATATGTGAGGCCCGTTTTTATATTCAAATAAATATTTGTTTCCACCTTTTTATGGGAACCATCACTTTTAGGGTCATGATGTAGGTACTTAATCAACGGTAGATATCAAAGAATTCATTTAATTAACCGTCCGCTGTCTGTCTAACAGTTAATGTCTAGGGCATCACAAAAGTTATAAATGAAAAGTTCGTATGTCGAATCTTGTATTAAAGTAAGAATCGGTTTGTCATTGAATTCAAGTTACCACAGAAATGATGGGTACAGAGATCACAATCCCGAGCAATATTCGAATATTCGGAACTCTTGTGTTAACATCTAATAATAGGGGTTAAAGTATGAAATTGCCGATTATTTTCCCACTTTTTATTTTTATTATAGCTCTTAAGTATAGTCGTATTATTGCGTAATTCTTTTTGTATTGTATCAAGAACTAAATAAAGTAACTTTTGACTAAAAAAAAAATGCAATACTAGTGCCTATTACTTCAAAGGAAGTCGTTGAAATGACCCCTTACAATGTGTCAGCTGACCTTCTTGCTTCAATTAAATATATTTGTATTATATACTTTGATTTTCAGAAATTTTTATACTGTAATGCGTAGCTTTATAACTATCTAACTTTCACCTTTAATTGCATCGAAAACGGTTAAGGTGTTTTTAAAAAAACTAAAAAAATGTTAGTATGAAAAAATGACTTTTCTCGATTTCGTCCATACAAAACGGCAATTTCATACTTTAACCCCTAATACTTGTTGTACACTTAGTACATATTGTAATATACTCAGCTTCTTTGCATTTATAATTTAAACCTCTACACGGCCCCAGCTCGTCTCCGGGCGGCCTTCCTCGCCAACGCGCCGACAGCCGGTCATTATCTGCGCCTGCGCGGCTCGAGGGCGGATGGAACTGTCGCGGTTCAGACCTAAACTCTTCAACGAAGCGATCATAGAGGTAATCACTTAGATCATAAAGGTTATTTTATATTGTGGATCTATTCAAATTGATGAAGCTAGAAATTTATTATTTATTTTTATTAAGATAATTTACATAGAAAGACTTCATCTAAATACAGTGGCAGTAACTTAAATGCATTGGTTGTAATACAATGCGATCCGACATCAATTAATAGTAAAATAATTTTACTTGTTAAAATAAAATGGTTGTTGAATGCAGAGTATAAAAATCTACAAACGTTAATAATGGAATGCTTGAACACAGTAATAGTGTAGGTACTAACGTTGAAACATCATGGTAATTTGTTCTAAATGTATTTTTCATACAGCTGTTGCACTCCCTTCAAGTTATCTTTACTTAATTCTTTTAGTTTCTTACTCTACTAATGTACTTAAAGTATCTTCATTATGGTATAGTTACATTAAAACTCAACACATAAAATAACAGGAGACATTAATAACATAAACTTAACACATAAAATAACAGAATAACAGGAGAAAATAACAGGAAACTCAACACAAAAAATCGCAAACTAGACAATAGCTTAACTAATTAAATTTTTCGGTATAAATATATCCTAAACTAGCTGTTGCCCGCGACTTCGTCCGCGTCAATTTCTGTTATTATGATCGCGATTAATATCAATATTTTTTCCCGTTTTTGCAAACATTTTTCACCGATGCTTCGCTCCTATTGGTCGCAGCGTGATGTTATATCGCCTAAAGCCTTTCTCGATAAATGGACTATCTAACACAAAAATATCTTTTCAATTCCAAACCAGTACTTACGGAGATTAGCGCGTTCAAACAAACGAACAAACAAACAAACAAACTCTTCAGCTTTATAATATTATAAGTATAGAAGCTTCTGTGATAAAAAGAGTAAACTCTAAAGAACAAAAGTAAATACTGTAGTTACAATGCCAAGGTAAAAAGTGAAGGATAACCGCTATAAAATAAGAAGAAAATGCCTTTAGTGGCTGCGTCAGCGCAACGTAACGTAAACCGAACGATGCTCGCGATAAGTCTCCTCCCCGGGCGCCGCTTGACACCGCTCACCTTAGTAATTGCGTAACGCATGTTGCGTACGCGCAGAATTATCGGCTATTATAAATCCCGGGATAGCCGCATCTGAGACGCAATGAATGTGCGGTAATCAACCATTTGGTATGCGGGAATTATTGTGAAATTGAACTAGCGGTATTTGTTGCGGCTTGTTTTTATTTGGCTCCATTTTACCTATCCTGTTTTTTGATTTTGGTTATGAAATTTTTAAAAATAGTTTTGACATCAAAGTTCCTATTTGTTTCACTCTCAAATAAATGATAGAGGTCTCTTTCCGGCTTTTTTTTTTTCAAGAACTCGACGATCCTGACCTAGCTTTAATTTGAGACATTTGACAAAACAAAGCGACTAGTGCTAAAGCGCTTATGTTTCCTATACAAATGCTTAAATAGTATATCGCTCTCGCTTCACTCACAATCACAGTTAATTTTATTCAGCAGATAAACATTATCTGGTCTGCAGACTATGAGCCATAGCTCTCGATTGTATCTGAATCCTAAGAGATTGTTGTCTGTTGGGTCGTTAACAAGAAAGACTGTCCCACACATTTGCTTTGCATCTCCCATTTAGATAGGGGAGTTAAAATAGTCCTATCGACATATTGTAGAGCCGTGGTTTTTGTTGAGCGACGAGAAATTACGATTTGTATGTTTATTTTATTAGCTTAACTTGAGTGATCTCGCAAAATGTATTTAATTATTTGTGCTTTATAAATAATAAATAAATGTGGACAACATCACTTACATTGTTCTGATCCCAATTTGAATAACTATTTAAAGCATTCGTATTTTGGAAACCAGAAACAACGAATGTACCACAAACACCCATACCCGAGAAAATGTAGAAAAACACATTTTTCTACATTGATCCGTCCGGGAATCGAACCCGGGACCTTGGAGCAGGCGACACCTTGAAAACAGGTGTGTACGCCACTCCGCCACGGAGGTCGCTTTGAATTAATGAAACAAATAGTGCTTTTTATTTTTGTATTGATGTTTCGCCTCTCTATCGCATTGGATATGTCTGTCAGTATAGATGTTAGGGATATTCCTTAGAGAATTTAAAAAAAAATATTTTTTTAAATATTTTATTGCGTAGGTACTACGTATATTCTGATAAAAAAAGTAAAGTTTTTTATTAGAACTGTTTATAAGAAATAAAAGTGCGGGTGTTAAATTTGTCAATCTGCGATAAAAGAAATATCTATATGGTTTTTCGAGCTAACATCTTAGCCAAATCTAAGTCGTTCCATGTATATAAAAAATTACGTTAAAGAATTTCAAAGAATAATTTCCCATCATCCGTTTTCCTTCACTAAAGCGAAACCTTCTCTTTGCAAAACCACGTCTTACTAGCAACATTATTTTATCAGACGTCGTATAGCATCTTGCAATCGAAGGATAATCCCAATCATAGGAAATGTACAAATTATTGCGATTGAAAGTCGTACATCCAATTCTCGTTATCGTATTAAAACGGCTTAAAGTCCTACAAAACTGAAGGCTCGTTGGTATCTGAATGTGTGTGAGAAAATTTAAAGTGGTAAGAACTCAAAGCTTTGTCTTTATTCTTTTTTTTTTATCAATAGGCTTGCTTTTGACTACATACTTAATTCTACGGTTAAGAAGAAGCCTAAGATGGAAGGAGCTTACCCAGAAAGCACACACCAGCGGAACACAGAAAAACTGTTTGGCGCTGGACTCCGGCAGAAGGGTGATAGCATCCAGGCAGCCTCTTACGAAACCTACCACCGCAGAGGGATCTGTAAGCCGTCATCATTGGTTGGGAAACCAAAGATGCCGTTGCCCAGGGTGGACCACTCGAAGGTAGATCCCACCACCCCAACGTCGTTCTTTGACGTCCATTAAGGCGTCTGTGGACAAAGGTTCCGTTAATACTAGGCCTTAAATATGATTAAAGCTTTCGAAAATTTTTAAAACTAGTTATTTGTACCGGCTTTGAACGGAATCACCAATAAGGAAAATGCAATTAAATGGTCCTGTCTATTACAATTATGTACCATTAAAAAATATAACAAACAAAAATAAGTGATTCTCTCTGAAATTGAGCTACTTTTTCTAGGAACTTGACTGTCAAAATAGGATGCACGGTCAACTGAGAAACCACTGTATATTTTAGATTTCTTACGCGGGTAACGTTACATAAACTTGAACTTGATGAAAAAATAACTTAAATACCCTAAGAGCATATGTAAATTATGATTTTCTTGCTGTATGTAAGGCATATTGTCAGTACTTGATATTTAAGAGGTATTTTTCTGCAGCGCAAGAAAATTTGATGTTATTAGCATTTCATTCAAAATTAACAAACATTTCATTAAACCAAACCCATGAAAACCGAGAGAGCGCTATCGGACCGGAGGCACATAAGGAATAAGTAATGTTCTCAACTTCTGTAATAAATCTTAAAAGAATGCTTTGGCTGCTCCCAAAGGATACTCGTAGAAGCGTTCACCTTCTATTTTCCCGTTATTTATGTGCCTATGTTTTACACTGGAACCACAGTATAGGATAGAACGGTAGACAAACCCTTGCACCACAGACAACATAATACCCAGTAGCTTAACTTGAACAAAAACTGCAATTCTTTAAAAAAATCTTTGACTGTTTGTGAATGTGACTGTAGGACTCAACCCCACAACCTAACGTTTTCCAGGTGACTGCTCTATATAGTTAAGCTACCAAGACATTAGTTGTATCGACAAATTTATTTAAGGATTTACGACGTAAGCAAGCAGAATTTCATCAATATTTTTGGTTTAGTACTTACCTCCAACATCATTAATCCGAGATGTTTGCGGAGAATCACACTGATGGCTTTCATGCAGTCATCAGGAAGCGGGTCGCGTCACTTATGAGGCGCCTACGTGGCAGTACCAACAACATTCTGAGCACTCTGGTGGATAGATGGGACTCTCCGCTGCTCGGGCACTGGATGCGCCTGCGCGCGCGCCCCTGCCCGGGTGACTGAGGGTCGCATAAATCCCTAGTTTAGTCGTATTGTTTAAGTTTTTATATTATAATATTTGTTACTAACACTATTATTATTGATTTTACTAACACTTTATTATTATGGGCTTTCATGCTAAGTTGCCTGAAATAAATAAATGAATTGAATTGAATTGAATTGAATTAAGAAATATTTTACAACTGTTTACGATAAAACATCTTTTAATATGTTTTCAGTCACTGAAACAGCTAGTATTAATTAAAAATACGATGCTTTGAATTACATTTTGACAGACTTGACCAAGAACTGTTTTGGACGTACCTAGATCAGTGTTAGCAATAGGCAAGATTAATGCAGTGCCATGCTTACTTTCATACCTGTATTTTTATACAGAACGAAATTTTAACCACTTTCCAAAATTTTTGTAGGCGTTCAGTATCGTCTTTAGAGCCTATTTATGAAGTAAAAAATTTAAATCAAGTTTACACCAGAAAACATTTTTAGCAATATTGTTTTCAATTTTTACGGTCCTAGGCCTGTTAAGGTATAAAGGGAAAATCAAAAACTTATGATTAGTATCGTAATGAATGAATGCGATGTGCATCGCGTAAAAAAATGTTGCTAGGCGGCCGTATCAAAAATTTAAGAGTTTTGGCGGACATTTTCAAAGTGCTTTATCTCGACATTTTTGTACTGGGCTATATCAAAAGAAAAAAAACGTCATTTGTTTTTTGTCTCGTAAACTGCTATATTAAAATTTGGAAAGTGGTTAAAATTTCACCCTGTATAGTTCGCCATCAGTCAATCATCCCAGAGTGATAACAGTAAAGTAAAGTAAAGTTAAATCCTACTGCATGCATGGGCAAAGGCCTCCATCATTGAATACAAGTTACCACAGCAATAATGGGTACAGGCATAATCACCACGCTTGCCAAATGCGGGTCGTTGATCACAAACTCATGCAATGTTCGATAATTCGAAAATTTTTGTTGGGTGACCCGGACATCGACCCCTGGACCCTAGCTCTTGGTCCGGTGTTTAAACCACTAGAGCGTGTTATCAGCAATTATTTAACTATTACATGCTTAAAGATCATAATATTGGTATAAAAAAAAACTGTAATATCTATTAACCTGACAACTTTTTTCTGGTCAAGCATCGAGCTAGCGAGATGATCTTCTGTATTTAAATCATCTGTGGCTTCACACTGGAACCGCGGGCCAAGAATAAAATGGGTAACTAAAATAAATGGCCGTATGTTACCATAATCATAGATTCCCAAACAAATGTACCGGCTTTTTTCCCTAATGAAAACGAATGTCTTGTATTCTGTGCCAGGTTGTAGGCCTAATTGAGTATTTATAACCTCTTTTTCATCGCAGGATAAAAACAATTTTTTTTCGGCTATATCTAGGCTTGTTTAATAAATAATGTCTTGTGGCGACAGCGAGAGATCTATCTTGATATGGCTTAATGATATTTTTACCTACGATGACCTGGTTAGTTTACTCAAGGGTTTTATTCCAATATTCGTTATCAAAATAATAGTAGAATTAGATTGCAAAAAGACTTTTTTGTTGTAGAAAAGAAGAGACCTTAAACAAAATTTGTATTTGCTTGTAACATACAAATATACCAATAAGTAAAAATAAACCGGCCAAGTGCGAGTTGGACTTGCGCACGAAGGGTTCCGTACCAAAAAGGCCAAAAAATCGGGTTTGTTGTATGGGAGCCCCCTTTAAATATTTATTTTATTTTGTTTTTAGTATTTGTTGTTATTGCGACAACAGAAATACATAATTTGTGAAAATTTCAACAGTCTAGCTATCGCGGCTCTTGAGATACAGCCTGGTGGCAGAGCGACGGACAGACGGACAGACAGCGAAGTCTTAGTAATAGGGTTCCGTTTTTACCCTTTGGGTAAGGAACCCTAAAAATGCTTCGCACAAACTAGTAAGGTGCTTTAATAAATGCTAAAGACAGCCATTTTTTAGCAATAAAAAAACAATTACTCACATAAAAATTTACCACCTTTTCTATAGTAAGGATGTAGTGTACAATTATTTTATTTGTCTTACTATGATCCGAAATGAACTAGTAATATAATAAGGAACCATATTGGAGTAACTATTTAAAGAACTGGTATTTTGGAAATCATAAACAACGAAGGTACCACAAACACCCAGACCCGAGAAAATGTAGGAAAACACTTTTTTTTCTACATTGATTCTTCCGGGAACCGAACCCAGGACGTTTGAGCAGGCGGTACGCCGGATAACCGGTGTGTACGTGTACGCCTCAGAGATCGTAAACTTAATTACTATAGTTGTAGATCAAGATCAATCAAAAATACATTATGATTTGAAATTCTCCTTTTTTGAATTAGTTAAAAAGTACTCCACATACAACCATTAAGGCTGACTAGCTCTACATAGGGTAATTCGAGGATTGATGGCCATAGTTTTTTTGGAAGGCTGTAAAAATTAATTAGTTACCAAATAAAACACGTAAATATTTTTTTTCGTATAGTTTATTAAATACTAATCAACATGAACACAGTATTTTCCAAATACACGCCACTTAGGTAAACGAAATTATGTTTCATTAATTATGGCTAAGCAGTCTGGCTTGCTAAAATTGCGTCTTGACAATTCCATAATTTCATGTAATGCAATGGAATCTATTTATACTACTCGTAGTACATTTCATTAGTAGTTTGGTAGCATCGACAACCCAACCTGCATCTTAATGCTAACTAAGCAGATAACGTAGATAAAACTAAACGTTAATCCATCGACGCGTGTTACAAAAACGAACACAGATCTCTCTAATCTCAGTGAGTTATACTCGCTCATGATCTTAGTCAACAGTCAATGGTACCTCTGTCTTCCATTTACAAGTAATTTACATTAAGATGCCACATTTGCATCTCGGAATGACCTTTTCATAACCATCATGGCGGCTCCCAACTTAGCGATTAGCTTAATGGATTCCTCAATTTAATGAAACCCAAACTTGGTAATTGGCTTTTAAAGAGATAGGACAGAATTTACGATTACTTCAGTTTTTTTCGTCTTTACTGGACCTAAAAGTTTTATTAAAATTCTTTGTTGAGACCCGATCCATGGTAGATAGGTTGAGTAGGTTTGCTGGTATGAAGGCTACAATAACGTACATTCTTTACATTTAAAGCGAGTAATTTTTCATTCTGTTAGCTGGTATGTATGTCTGGATTTTGATCTTTAGTAAAATACTTATATGTTCTTGTTTAATTGTTCTTGTTGCATAATTGTATAAACGCAAGACGGCCGGCACTCTTGGCGCCCAAAACCAGACTGCTCAACTGATCAAAAACCAGTGAACCCGCGCTCTTTTTGAGCTGTTTAAGTTAAGTCAACGATATATCAAACCACTCTGTCTAAAGAAACAAAGGTTTGCAATAGGGTAAACTAACACATTATTAAATTTATTCCTTGAATGCGTAACGAGGAGGAATTAACAACTTTGAAATTTTTGCATCAAATTATTAACATGGCTCTTGTAGCCATGTAAATAATGTAGGGACGCTTCTGATAAAGTCTGCGAATATCCGTGGAAAAAGTCAATGTTTTAGTACTCCGTCAATATAGTAATAAAACCAGTTTATTGCATGACTTTAAAAGTCTGAGGGCAACCATGATAACAGTCACTTGTTTAGGAAATGCATGTATTACCTTGTTTTATAAGCCGATATTTCGTCACTGTTGGATGAGTTGGTATAAGAACTTTCGTATACTCGCTTAAGGTTAAAAAATAATCGTAACGCTAAAACAATAGACTTTTGAAATATTCACTATCTCCAAGACATTGTTTCACGCGATAAGTGAGGGGGAGTATTACTACTCAATCTTTCATTATGCTCGTTATTTGAGCCTTGACAACAGTGATTGAACCGGGGTCTCCTCATTTTCTGACGCTTAAATCTTTTTGTTTGATCAGGCATTTGTTGACAACAAATTCGTTGACGTTAATCCTCAGACAATGGCCCCGTTTATCCGAGTGACGGGGCGAGTGTCCTTTTTAAGTAATGCTAAAACGTCGAGTTAATATTTGTTTAAAAGATCTACGAGGAATTATTGCTGGGCAATTCCAAGCGTAAAATCCGCAGGAGGTGGTCGCTTTATTCTTATAGTCCTTTCTATTTCCAGTTAATGGAATGAAAGCATTTTTTTACTTTTAATACTCTTTGGCTTACTCATTCCTTTTGGGTTCGGATTATCAAATTTTTGTGGTGCCGGTATGAAACAGAATAACACCACCCGTTCTAGTCCCATGGGAGTCGTAAGAAGCGACTAGGGTAAAACTGCTAGAAGACAGCAGCATGATTTTTCTAGTAAGCCAAACTTCTAGTAAGCCATCCACAAGACAACTTAACAAATCTTTGTTCAGATATGAGTTAAATATTGATATTATATTGGAAAACAGAAATGAAAATTCAATATTAATTTGGCAGACATATTTATTTATATTCGTTAAATTTCAGCGCCATTTATAGCAAGTAATATTATTTACAAATTCGAGTGAAGGTACAAATTAAATCACGAAAATAAATAATTTTTACCCCTAACTTACGCTACACAGATTTTGGTTTGGAAACAAAACAATATTCCTCTCGGCCAAGCACAAAATCGTTTGGCCTTCTGGCTCATTGCTCTACGGAAATATACTTAGGATATTAAGTACGCGTGTTATGACCTAACATCAACAGATATGACTACAACTCGATTTATAACATGTAATTACAATGAAATATACTAAGAAACTGGAATCTACCGATTCAGAAGAATTTTCTTTAAATCATCATGTATTCCACACTCTTTACTCTTTAAAATATTATCACTTTCACTCGTAAACAAGAACTTTGCATTGACGTCCAAGAAAAATATACTTCCTCTGTATTTTTACAATAAATGCATCAAATATTTACAAATAGATATACATATTTATTGCTGTAGAAGACATCGTAGAGTTCACAAGAGTGAGTTATTTCTTCGTCAAACCTATTAATAGTAAAATATACCTAACAACTATATTTAACTAAACAATAATAAGGACTAGTTGTAAAAATAGTTCTAGTAAATATTTATAACGATAAGTCTAAAAACATGATACCGTACAGAGATTCTCCAAAGATAACTCAAAGAGAAATTCACATACAATTCGAAAGTACACATATTATGTATATCCATTATGTACAAGCAGTATAAACCAATTTTTATATTTAGAAAATTATGCTTTACTATCTGCTCTTAACATATGTACATTACTATTTTTTCTGGTGTTAACCTTACTGTGTTTTCATAAATACATTAGAATATTTTTTTCAATTTACATTTTCCCTAAATCTACATACAAAAAAATTCACAATAGGTGTTTTATTACAGCAGCATTATTCACAGTGAGTTCAAAAGTTTATTTCAACAGAATAACATTAAACACAAAAGTTAATTTCAGAACTCGTATATCACGATCCTGTTTTCACTCTCACACGTCCGAACCATTTGTGAATGCGAACTTCACAACAGTTTTATTAACGCGATATAATTTCGTCCAAATTTATGTTTAGGAACTGAAAGAGCGGCCTTCCACGGACAGCATGTCGAAACTGTGACGTCACACAACCACATCGCGCGTCGCCGACTCGCTAGGAACCTCAGGGGCCAGGACCGGCTGGACGCAGTGAGCTGCCGGCACGAAATCCTCCACAAGCTTTCGCTTTAAGACCGAGGATGATCCCACATACACATTGGTCCCTGGGAAGGTGCCTCGTCGTCTCCGCCTCCATACAATTGCAGCTAGCACTGCCAAACCGAAAGCAATCATGGCTGATAAGAAACCTAGAACTAGCTCAGAGTCAGGGGCGCGCTCAGGCATTCTTTCCCCTCTCATAGAGCTAACGAGCACCGACATCAGACGGTCACCTTCACTGACTTGGACATCTTGCACGCTCTCTGTCGAAACGCGTTGAGCTCGACTCGTATCAATGGTCATGGTTTCAGATCTTTCATTGTCCACTCCTGGAGTACGAGACACTAGTTCTACTTGTATATGATAGATTGTATCGGGCCATAATGATAGGGTCACTCTAGTGGAATCAGTAAAGAGATTTCCTTTCAGACCACCACCGTCCACTTCCCATGTAACCAAATAGACTCCTCTAGCTATTCTCGGTTCCCAGGCGATTTCTCCAATGACCAGAACCTTCTGGTGGATGAGGGAAATCTCTTTCAAGGTCCACTTGTGTTCGTCGTGGTTCGATGTGTTAGTGTCATGAGCGACCCATGTTTCGTCCGGGCTATAGATGGTGACTAAGCCTTGCGGGTCCACAACTAGTACCCTAAGAAGTGCTCCTTCGTTGTTGGAGGGGACTCGAGTCGCGAGAAGTTGTGTTTGGATGATTTGTCGCCAGGGGCCTTCGGCGGCTCGCCGCATGACGACGTAGACGAGGGGCGCGGGGCGGGACGCAGCGCGGGGAGCGGGCGGCGGCCATCTTGCGAGGGCCCCGCTCACCCTCATCACCCCCTCGCCCTTCGTGTGGATGACGGGCTGCGTCTGCGACGCACGTGCTGCCTCCGAGTGAAATTCGCACGCGACTTTGCAACCGGGGAACTGCAAAGAAGGATTTAATTAGCTAAGCGAATGCGAATTAGGGTGGAAAGGATTAACACGACGCTGACAAATACGTGTCTTGGACTTTTGTTGGATGAATTTTGTAACTGTGTCAATATTAAATGTATTAAGGTGTATAATGGCTTTTTATATCTGACTAGCTTTTGCCCGCGACTTCGTCCGCGTCAATTTCTGTTATTATGATCGCGATTATTTTTGCAACATTTTTCACTAATGCTTCGCTCCTATTGGTCGCAGCGTGATGTTATATAGCCTAAAGCCTTCATCGATAAATGGACTATCCAACACAAAAATATTTTTTCAATTCAAACCAGTACTTCCTGCGATTAGCGCGTTCAAACAAAGAAACAAACAAACAAACTTTTTAGCTTTATAATATTAGTATAGATGAGAAATGAACTGACTTCTTATTTTCAAACGTGTAAGTTTCTTAATGTAAATATTTGTAAAAATCTGTTGACAACTTACACAAATGTCTTTCTCGTCACACACGGCGCCCCATACTTGATAGTTGGACTGAAGTAACTCGCAGTTCTCCCAACACTGTAACAATAAAAAAAGGTTAGTAATAATCAAAGTTTACTTAAGAACAACTTATATACAAGTAGATTGATGTACCTAGTCGTAATTAACTGAATCCAAATGATAGCCAAAGTTAAAAACAACTGATCATTAACAGACTAATTCAAAAGAAAAGTACTCAGGCAAACTTTATAAACAAAGTCTTAATTGTCTTTCAGGGTCAACTATATAACTAACATTGTCTACTCAAAGAAAGTATACTAAAACTAACAAAAGAAAACAAAATGTATCCCAGTGACCTCCAAGCTGGCAATGAAACAAAACGACATCGTTTGAAGACAGCCTCTGGCGAAGAAACATTACATGTTGAACTTTGATTTATCATAACGAGTCATTAGGAGCAACTGGAGCGTCAGCTATATGTTAGTTTGACAGTACATCAAAGAGAGACCAGTTGAAATAAAAACTTTTTCGACAAATTAGTCGAGTGTCGGTCGAGCGTGGACAATCGTTTGTCATTACTGCCGGGTTCGTGGCGTGAGGTTGGAGATATGTGGGGTAGAATATACTGGAATAGACAAAATTTTAGCTAATTTCATCTATTTTTAATTGAAGGAAACGTACGTAGATATTGTACACATTGTATTGATCCCAAAGTAGGGAGCTATTGAAATACTTCTTTTACGAAACGAAAGTACTACATGCATTTCAATGACAAATGACAACACAATAATGAAAGGTGCCTTTTCTACAATGACCTATCCGAGGATCCAACCAGGAAGATTTACTGACGAGCCAGTTTGTGTAGCAGTACGGTGACCCGCCTAATATGTACGCAAGGGTCTCATTTCGATTCCCAGTCGGTTAAATGTGGAAATCTTTTCCGAATTTGCTTATGCCTGGAAGGGGGTCATAGGAGCTTTAGAAGGTACGACAAGCCTCCTGGCTTCTGTCGCAAGATGGCGGCCGTGAAAAGTCAAGTCAGAGGTCTGTATTAGGCGGGATAGAAAACTTTGACACCAGAATTATCCTCAAAGGATGAGACGAAACATTATTTCAACGTTAACAATTCACAATGTCACTAATTTGTAAACTGTCAAAACCAACAATTCTTATTTATGACCATAATCCGAGTTGGCCGAACCAAAATTTTGCTAGAGAAAAACAAATTTATCAATTCAACTCTGTTCCAATTACGAGTGACTTATGGGCCACATCTAGCCAAATTTCAACTCAAACGCAGCATTTGTCATTGGGAACGCTCATTAGTTGGAGTTGACGTTAACTTGACGCTCGCCTTGGTAAGCTTTAATAATTATAACTGGCGCCACAGGGTGGGGAGATCAGACAGGTTAACACGAACAAAAAATGGCGCCAAGAGTAGGATTTAAATATTGGTCCCTTTTGGAATCCGCATGGCTCGGCTTCCTTTTTGTCTCTCGCCTATTATTATTTTCTGAACAAGTAAAAAGTATTACATAGTTGGACGAGCATGTATAAAATTTTTATTCTTAATACCGCGACAAACCTAGACACAGAACCAAAATGTATCTGGCCGATGTCTATACAGTAAAGATGATTAAGAGTGCAAACTCCTAAGATTTGATGGAACAACGCTGGCTTACAGCGAAAAGAATATGCTTGAAAAATTCACGCTGTGTCGCAGTGTCTCGGTGGCTTAATGGTATAGCGCCCGCCCGGCATGCGAGGAGATGCGGGTTCGAGTCCCGCCTGAGACATAATTTTTCAAGTTTATATACTGATATTATAATTGCAATTAAATTGCTAAAATATCAAATAAAGTAAAGATGATATTATAAGAAGAATAACTGATGAAGGGTAATTTATTAAAGCAACCACAACTGCTATTGTATGTTTCTTTACGTATCACGTTAAAGCTACTTTGATTCTGCTTTAAGGTTACTGTTACTTAGTTTTCTTCGCAGTTAAGGGCTGGTTGTTTCATTTTGGTTTTGGTAAAGTCGGCCCAGGTAATTAATTACTTGTATTGACAATCGACTAGAAGGCGCTTTGAAAACTTATTCTCCTGATTCCAGCTATTTATAGGTCAACATTGTTTTCATACAGTTATAAGTTAATATTGTTGTTATAGAGATTCATGTTGGATCAAAGTAAGCTTTTCTATTAAATAGTATCGATATTATATTTAGCAAACGGGCAAAACATAAAAAATGCTCAAAGTTAGATTAAGAGCAATGAACTATTATATCGTGTTAATTTAATATATACTTGGTTTTGGGACCTTTCTAGAACGCTCTCCGATCTATAAGAATTGATTGTTTTAGTGTAAAATTATTATTTTTCTGTAAATTATTATTGTTTAATCATTCAGTAAGTCGCAATCAGAAGGTTGTCAAAAATTTACTGATTATAAAGCTAATGGAACTATTTTTCCATTTCACTGAAAGACCTTTGACTATATCTGCATCATCATTACAAGGCTAAGATGGATTTTAAATACATATTATTATATAATATTATAAAGCTGAAGAGTTTGTTTGTTTGTTTGTTTGAACGCGCTAATCTCTGGAAGTACTGGTTTGAATTGAAAAATTCTTTTTGTGTTGGATAGTCCATGTATCGAGGAAGGCTTTAAGCTATATAACACTACGCTGCCACCAATAGGAGCGAAGCATCAGTGAAAAATGTTGCAAAAATAGTCGCGATCATAATAACAGAAATTGACGCTGACGAAGTCGCGGGCAACAGCTAGTATTATTATAAAATACATCTATACTAATGTTATAAAGCTAAAGAGTTTGTTTGTTTGTTTGTTTGAACGCGCTAATCTCAGCAAGTACTGGTCCGATTTGAAAAATTATTTTTGTGTTGGATAGTCAATTTATCGAGGAAGGCTTTAGGCTATAAAACATCACGCTGCGGCCAATAGGACCGAAGTATCAGAGAAAAATGTTGCAAAAATAATCGCGATCATAATAACAAGGTAACAGTGCAAAAACAAATAAAGGTCTCACCTATGACGCAAGGTTGCAATTATAATACCTATCAGTATTTGAACTTATGTCTGTGATATATTAAATCACTACTTGGTAGAATTTTATCGATGGGTTTAGCCGACAACACTAGTGTTAAGCTGTGGTTGCGAGCGTTAGGTTTTTAGTGTTCCTCACTAAAAATGAAAGCTATAACGACCTTCGTTGCTTAATACCGGCATAAAGAAAGGCCTTTAGAATTACTTCCATTATCCGAACAGTAAATCTGAATACAATTTAACATTTAATGCTCTGAAACATAGCAAGCCTTAAGTGCTCATCACAGGATTACTGCAAAAGTTGAAGAGGCGAAAACATAAAATGTTATAGGAGAGAACATTTTCATTACAGAGCCCGACGTACAGACAGACGAATGAAGCATAAAACTAATACATCACCTATAAACTAGATACTTTTCAAACACTTGAAAATAAATTGAATTGCTTCTTGAAAATAAGCTAAAACGTAGCTGCCTCTTTGGTTTTGTTTTGGTAGTTAATATCTGTTTTAGATAAAATTTATACTCAACTACAAAACATTATAACTAACTAACAGTTAATAAATCATAAATATGTATATTATTTATATTTGTGTCAAAGAAATTTTTTACCGTCTTTGAAATATTTGTAGGGATATTACATATTACTCTAGGACGTTAGAGGCACAAAACCAATAACGCTGTAGCCCATAATCTTCCCATAATACTCCTATAATCGCCTATAAGGACACTCACAGTATGAAGGTAGGCTAGAGAATCTTTTGTTTATGTACCGCCAGGACATAAGTAGCAAAATAAAATTATAAAAAAAAATCCTTGCCAATTTTGTAAAAATATCTTTTCTTTATCACTGTACTGTAGGTGTTAAGCACAAAAAGAGTAAATGCGGTTTATAGAGATGTCAAGCTTATAAACAATGCAAATGGACCACAAACTAAAACCTATCATACAGTGCAAGGTTTTAAGATTACGACCAGTTTCGAGTCTACATTCTAGTCATTGGTTTTACATTTTAACACTATCTACCACATGTTTCACAACAAATTGGTCTTGGAACACACATATTGCTCAATAGCCACGTTTTTTTAGAGATAGGGTAGGGTTACCACTTCAAATAATTATTATCTATAGAAAATGTCTGACAGTCAAAGTTTGCACGCGAGCGATTTGACACGATGTCCCTATGTTTTGCTTCGCCTATCACGGATTCTGTTTCGTGGAACTGTTGTAGTAATGCTTCTTGATAAACATAATTCGTAGAATAATCGCAATTGCCTCGTAGATAAAGCGAAATATCAGTGTGTTCTTGTCTATCAACTTTCTTTGGTATTACCAATATTAAACAAACGTAGTCAGTTTTGACTACGTTTGCTTAAGTGGCTTAAATCAAACAGTGCTTAAATTTGGGATAATTTGAGCCCGGTGGGGTTAGTTATTACCTAAGGAGAAAATTGTTATTCACTGACAAATTTAGTAAAACAAATCAAATTAGTAAAAGAATTCGAATGTTCGCATTCCTTATTGTATTTTACTATTAGCGATCCATGTGTTATGTAGAATCTTCGACAAGTCCAAAGCTTACGTTGTGCTTTAGACTACATATAACATACAGATATCAATACTATCAAAAAAATGTAAAGTAACGGTCTTTAGACATCCCACTGCAGGGCAAAGGCCTTCATCATTTAATGCGAGTTACTACAGCAATGACGGTATAGGCATAATACACACGCTTGCCAAATGCGGGTTGGTAATCACAAACTCGAGCTGTGTTCAAAAATCCAAAAATCTTGTTGGTTGACCCTGGGTTCGAACTAAGAACCCCGAAATCTCAGTTACTTAAACTGCGAGATTGAAGCAGTACAAATCTTAATAACTAAGTTTAAAATTAAGACGGCACATCAGTGACAGAGAGTTAAACTTTGCGGCGTTTACTTAAAACGATACATAATTTGGGCAACCCTACGTTATTCTACACCAGTGTGCGCACTTACCATAAAGCAATCTGGGCCTTGTAGACAGGAGGACTCCCCGCTGGCCCGCTGCGTCGCGAACTGTGAACAAACATACATAACGTCAGTCAAGACACTTTATTATGTAAAACTATAGATCTGATCTAAATTAAACTTTGGATGGACTTTCTATTTGATTGTTTTCATGGAACGAATAATTTATGCGTGAACCATTATGTAGAATGACACTATCGGGCTTTGCTATTACTTTGTTTGAAAACGATTAGTCCTGAACTTCTGAGCCTCTCTATTGCTTTGTTTATAAACATTCAGTCCTGAGACATACAGTTCAGCAGCTTCCCACGACCTTCACCAGATCGAGGGTCAACGAAATGGACTACGGTACTGAAAAATCGTCGTCTGGTGTGCGGTAGCCGTTCCAGAACCTTTCCAACAAAACGGTCAGCTGTCCATCTTGCTAAGCAAGGGACCTATCATCGTGGCGATGCTTAAGGAAAGCCTATGCTCAGAAATGGTATCATCGTTTGGATGAGATAATGGAAAATATAAGTAAATTAACCATAGCCATCCTCTTTCCATGCTCGTAACACTGTCAACTCATTCAACATGTTCAGAATTTACCAATTTAAATATTGTGTCTTGTAAAATAAAATGGACATATAACCGAAAGTCATTCTTAATCCCTCTACCCCCAGGAGGCACGCGCGTGCCGCGATAACAATTGATTTCAATTGTGTCTGGAATAACTCACGATCGAGGGATTAAAAGTGTTAATTAATGCATCGATTCTCTAGAACATCAGCTTAATCTGACAATTGCAAACAAAATAAATATATTGTCATGCAAGAGTCATGAATGCTTTTGTTTTAGTGACAAGAGATTTTATGGCTTTGCCATTTTCTTTATAATTCTCAGATAGCCACATTTTTATTATAAATAAAATAGTAAAGATCCCTCAATACATTGCAAGAATTCCTTCCAATAATAGCGTTAATTTCTGCGTAAGTACAAAGAGGGGTATAAGACCAGCGTCGTAAATAAGATCTGATCTTTGTTAGTCGCCGTCCGTTCCGAGAAACATTGACGATTCATAATTTGTAAAAGTTGCAACGAAAAGTAAAGCTTAAGCTACACAAGAGGGATAAAAAAACCAGAAAACTGATCATCTAAACTGACTTTCTAGTGAAGCGTAGCAACTGGTTACACTGCCAGTAACCAAAAGTTGTTGATCTTCCGTTGGACAAAATATATATAAAATACTTTTTTAAATTATTATTTTTATGTACCTGCGACCAAACATGACGTTTGGTGGAGTTGACTTCATGTTTAAGCTAAATGAAATTAATTGAAACCACAAAAGTTATTTAAGGATTTTTTCACGGAGAAGTATTGTGTCATCTCATGAACAAGGTATAGTGTGGCACCAAAAATACAGCACAACCCTTTTTCTATGTATGTCGAGGCGATTTAAAAGTCCTGACAGAAAAAGACGAGCAGCAGCGTTTTGAGCACAATCCTCTTTGTTTTTTATCATTATTAATAGTCTGCATCAGTATACTCAGGAGTGACCTAATGCCAACTAATAGTAATAAAATGATAAATGTGGAAAACATTACATACATTGTTCTGATCCCAATCTTTTTAAAGCACTGGTATTGTGTAAATCTAAAAAAATTGGAAAAACACTTTCTACATTGTACGGGAATCGAACCCGAGACCTCGGAGCAGGCGACATGAAAACCGCTGTGTACGCCACTCCGCAATCTTTTTTTTCGATATTGAAAATGTGCATCCAGCTTTATTTACTAATATGGCGACGGCTAGATGTGCAAGATGAATAGCTTCTCAGTTTTACATTTTTTGCTGCGACAGTGAAACCTGCACCGAACTTCTTTTGAGATCTTGATCTGTTTCTATAAGTACGTTACGTTTTTGCTCAAGCCGACTTAATACCATACGTACCTATAAACTATTCCATAAGCACAATTCGCTTTGGGTTGTAAATAATTAAACGAAGTTGCTTTTTAATTGGTGATTGAAGTCAATGAAGTGACTTCTTAGTTTAATTAAAGAGGTTCGTGTCAAGATAAAGATGTATGAGATAATAGGGGTTAAAGTATGAAATTGCCGATTATTTTCCCACTTTTTATTTGCAATACTTTATTTAATGCAATACTAGTGCCTATTACTTCAAAGGAAGTCGTTGAAAAGACCCCTTACAATGTGTCAGTTGACCTTCTTGCTTCAATTAAGTATATTTGTAATATATTATACTTTGATTTTCAGAAATTTAAATACTATAATGCGTAGCTTTAAAACAGTTGTCATTATTTTCAAAGGTATAAATGAGTAACTAAAAGAGAACTTTAGTCAAATTATGCCTATTAGGTATCGTATCTAAAAGTTGTTTGAAGTGAAGTGTAATTTTATATCAATGTTATAATAATAATCCCCTTTCAAAAACAGCTGACAGCCAACTGAGCAGCAGTTGGTAAAACAACAGCAAGTCAACCTACCACAAAAAGTAAAATTTTCTCAATTGATATTGATATCTATTTGTTGGACTTAAAGTTGAAAATCAATTCAATGACCTTTAACTTTTTGGGTAGGTTGACCTTTCGTTGTCTGTGCATGATTAAAAAATAATAAAAATATATATTATTGCAGTCATAACATAATTATCACCTTGAATCTAAATTAGGCTTAAGCTGACATGCTGCTATCTTCTTTTACAAATACTCCTTTATTTTACTTGCAACACCCATAAAACGAGAAGAGGTGGTGCTAATATTAGCTAGCACCAATCTATTGTCATTAGGAACAAACAAATCAAACGCATGTAACGAGTCCTGTCGTTAATTACCAAATAACATCAAAAGTTGTCGTTAATAAAAAAAGCTTAAGAAGCTTAATTAGCGATGTACCAGCACTTCAATTCGAACCAATATAAAAAGGGAACTTTAATTATTCGACGGAGCACCAATACATTACTCGTTATCTTCAGTTCGAGAGGGTTTTATGTTCGGGGAAAAAAGGAAATAAATGGCCGGATCGGGCGGTCAGTTTAATGTGTTTGATAAAGGTGACAGCCATCTGCTTACCGTTCGTGCAGTAGCGTTTGAACAGCCACTACATTTTGATAAAATAATCGGTCTTTAATCGAGAACAAATAAATCTTTATAATTTTTTTTGTATTCCCATGCAAAACTTTTTACGTGGTTGACCGATACTACCGATCGTATCTTAATGTATGTATTTTTTTAGTGGTGCTGGCACATAAAAAAAATTGTAGTAGTCATCTCTTCCCAACCAAAAGCGACCAAAGGGGTGCTATCAGACGAAGACGGGATGTAGCGTCCCAAGACCATTGGCTAAACTGCAATCGCCAACACGCCTGTCACGCGTGGCGATTATGGCAAAACCCTCCTTCTGGAGAGGCGTCCAGCCGTGGACAGATATGGGTTGGTAATGATGATAAAATTTAGTAAAGTACAGTAACAACCCACTTACGCTCACTGTTGAGCACGGGTCTCTCTCCGTTATGAGGAGAGGGGTTAAGGCCTTAGTACCACCACGCTGGCCTAGTGCGGGTTGGTGGACGGCAAGGGCGACGATGTGGCAACATCACCCCGCCGCGCCGTTAGACGTTTCTTAAGCCGCCCGAAGCCCTTTCACAGGGCTTAACGACTGTAATCAGCCGGGTCCGACGGCTTAACGTGCCCTCCGAAGCACGGAAGCGCTCAAGATATGATGCCACAAACGGTCACCCATCCATCTAGAGACCGCTCCCAGTTGCTTAACATTCGTTGCAGAAACTGATCACTAAGAAGCATTGGGCTATGAGCGCTTCCGATGATAAGTATATTTGTTTAATATTTTGGTTAGGAACTAATCATGAGTTTTTTTAACTTGATTACAGAATTGTGTCGCCCTTTTTAAAGACAAGGGGCGTCGAAAAGTCTTGTGCTGGGACCGGAACCAATTGTTCCAATACCGTTCAATCAGGTCAAGACTTGGATACGAGATAGGACAGAACAACTTCACAGAAAGCAGTGGGAGGAGCTTAAGGATTGCAGGCAAAGCAAACTAGTTCTAAAAACCATAAATAAAAACCTATCTCGAAAAATTCTGCACCAGGATAGAAAGAGCCTGAGTATTATTACAGGTATTATAACCGGTCACTGTGCTCTCAATAAGCACCTCTTCAATATAGGCATAACAGATAGTCCTCTTTGTAGGGGGGATGTCTGGTTGAGGAGGAAACACCAGAGCATGTGATAGCACAGTGTAACAGCGTAAGTACACAATGGACAGAATTCCTTAAAGAATCTCAGTCCGTACAAGAGGCGCTCAAAGATGTACGAGGCCTAGTGAGTTTCTGGACTGACCTGAAATGGTATGAATAAAACTAAATTTTAATCACGCACAAAGGCCCAACTTAAGAGGCTAAGTGCGGAAAATTTAAGTCCAAATAACTAAATAACTAAGTCTTGTGCTGGCTCTTTAATTTTTGCTGTTTGCGTCACGGTTTCTTTAATTGCTTGATATGAGAGACAGAAGCTCAAATGTCAAACGTTTTAATGCAACGGATTTGAGGACAGTTCTGTCTTTATCCGTGATTTCTAAAGCTTTAAGTACACTGGTTTTTTGTATAGTAACCTGAGGTTTCTTTTAACTTTTGGTTTATAGTTTCGATATGTAAGAATTTACATACTTTTACTTATGTGTTGTAAATTTAGTCGCATGGTAAGCGATCACCAACCCGCATTTGGCAAGCTTGGTGATTATGCCAGTAAACTTATCACTGCTGTGGTAACTTGAATTCAATTATGGAGGCCTTTTCCCTGCAGTAGGATGATTATAGGCTGTTATTTTAAGCGGAAATTTACGGGTTCAACTCCCACTTCAGGCAGTCGAAATTTTTGTTCAAGGAATTGTATTTTCAATGAACTCTCGCAATTTATTGGCCCATTGGTCATCAATCTTTACCTGTTGGACTTAAAGTTGAAAATTCAATGACCTTTAACTTTTTGGGTAGGTTGACCTGCCGTTGTACATTTAACTCAAAATGATTAGTAAACTTTCATTATCATAAATTTTTGAGAAAATTAATATTCTGGCTAACAGCCGGTTACACAAAAAACTTTGTTTACTTACCTATCTTGTTTGCATGTATTTAATGTAAATGTAAAAAAAGTTTTCTATTTGAAGTCTACCGACCTATTAATACAAGGCTGCTGGTTTTCAAATCTTATTTAATTTATTTATTAAGAAGTTTGTTTAAATTATTTATCAAATTGGATATTGGATGCTGTCATTATTTCATGCTGTCTTCTGTTTGTACCTATGTGTAATGATATTATATTTACCCATTTACGTCTACCATATTACCTAACTCATCATTTGCATTGCCTTTAACGATTATTTGAAATCAAAAATAATAACGTATTAATTTATTTATAACTATGTAATAAATTTATGCAGTGGCGTTTACTCTACAAGAGTAATGACAAAAAAAACAAGGCATTTCGAGTTTAATTGCAATGCTTTTAGTATTAATGACTGTAATATATAAAAGTTAATGTACTTTTATTAATTAGCACAATTATGTGACATGTTGCGTTGAGTTTGTGTTCGTATACCAGCTGACATTTTTTACGGTTACATTCATAGATTTTAACTACGATGATATGCATCTTGGCTTATCATCCACAGTTTGTTTCTTCGTCTTATGTATTTAAAGGATATTTTTAGATTGAACTTGGAAGATCAAAGTTTCTAAGTTAAAGCTTAGTGTTGTTTAAAAGTCAGATCCTGTTGTTAAAATAACAAAGCAAAGTAATAGTGGTTGTTATTTATAAGATCATGCTTGAGACAAACAATTGTTTAAAAGTGAAATTATACACGTAATAATTTTACTTATAAAAATTCACATAACCCTTAAAGAGATAAATATATGAACATTTATTTCACAATTGTTTTTAACTGTACAAAGGCATAGTAAGTAGGCAAGCAACAGCAATACCAAAATGAAATTAAAAAAAAACTGGTATAATATTTGCTGTTAGCTATTACATAATACTTCTCCTTGGTTTCTTTTCGTACCCAACAAGACGAAGGTCTAGAATGAAGAAGTTTGTACACTGGATTGAAAGCCATTGCCGCAAAGAAAAGAAAAACAAAAGATACGAGTATATGACGATGAAAATGCTTGATGAATAATAACATGCTTAAAGTATATTTTAATTACGCTGATGAAAGAAAACACCAGTTTTCAACTATGGCAATTTTGCGTGAATTGCCTCGTAACCCAACAAAAATCGTCCATAATGTGTTTAATATTATAACAGCTGTATAATGAACTCATTTCCTTCCCGGAAATTAATATTGCTCTTTAAAATTACTGCCTAAAATGTTGCCCGCTCGTATTTTAGGAGAAAATTAAACATTTTTAATATTTTTCCTACGATGTACTGTGTTAGTCCATGAGAATATAAGGCACATTAATTTTCTTAATTGAATTACAATAAGGAAACAAGATGAATAACATTAACAATAAACATGGATCAATTAAATATTTGTGGATTAAACAGACTACAAAAATAGTAAGCAAATAATAAAATTTATAAAAAATGTGTGATCTATAATAACTTATGTATTGAAGTGGCGTGCACACCGATTTCAGGTCTATTATTTTGTTTGTGGTACATTCGATTTTCACTAAACAAATTGAGACGGTATTCAGGAAGGTCATTCAGGAAGGTATTTAGGTATTTAAATAATTTAATTAAAAAGTTAGGGTAATTAAATGTTAATAACATTAATGTTTGCTAGCTATTTTAGAAATATAAGAACAATACAGTCTTTAAGATATACATAGTTTATATAATTTGTAACGCCCCGTCGGTCTAGTGTTTTAAATACCGCGCCTAGATCTCGGGGTCCCGGGTTCGGATCCCGGGTCGGGCAACAAAAAGTTTCGAATTTTCGAACGTTGCTTGGGTTTGTGATCACCAACCCTCATTTGGCAAGCGTGGTGGTTCTGCCAGTACACCCATCATTGCTGTGGTAACTTGAATTCAATGATGGAGGCCTTTTCCCTGCAGTGGGATGATTATAGGCTGTTACTACTTTATATTATAATTTGTAAGTACCGCCAAAGATCCGTTACTATGCATTAAATCTAATGATTTCTTCATCCAACACTAATATTCTGACTTTCACGATACAACTATCACTAATGGTGAATCGAGACAGTTATGACTACGGTTATTATGTGTAATCATCGAATTTTTCACACTTTTTTTCTCAATTCGCTCGTTGTATTGCGCTAATGACAATAAAAAATACAGACTCGATCATACACTCTGCGCTTATAAAGTTTGATACTCACCGGACTGGAATGCATGGCAGCGTAGTGCTATGACGAGTATATTCGAAGGTAAAATATTGGTTACATTTTGTTACTAAATTAAATAAATAAATAAATAAATAAATATAAATATATAAATATTTTTAAGACATGCCTCACTGGGCCACACAGAGCGATCTAGTCCCAAATTAAGGTAGTATTAAGTACCCTGTCGTATGGGGTACTAGACAACCGATAATCTTACTTATATACTTTTTTTTTGTAAATACATACTTATAATACATAGAAAACCCCCAGACCAGTACAAACAGACATGTTCATGCACACAAATATTTGTACTGTGCGGGGATCGAACCCGCGACCCATGGCTCAGAAGCAGCGTTAACTACCGCTGATCCAAATGGTCGTCAATTAACTAGTGAAATCGTTACAATTGATGCAGTAGACATATTTAGATAATACTAGATATCGCAAAGAACTTAGTGTACCAAGGAATAAACATCCCTAGAAGAAAATAACAAAGTTTCAAATAAATTACCCACAAAATGATATGCAACTTGCAGAATCCCTGTTTTACTGACTTATGACCAGGATGAAATTTTTACCACCTTCCAAATTTTAATATATCAATCTACGAGACCCAGAGGTATAGCCCAGTACCAAAATGACAAGATAAAGCACTTAGAAAATGTCCGCCAAATATCTAAAATTTTTGATACGGCCGCCTTTTTTTACGCGTTGCGCATCTCATTCATTCATTACGATACTAATCATAAGTTTTAGATATTTTCTTTATACCCAGGTCTAGGACCATAAAAAGTGAAAACTATATCGCGTAAAATATTTTTGGGTGACAACTTGCTTTACATTTTTTACTTCATAAATAGGCTCTAAATACGATATTGAACACCTATAAAAATTTTGGCCTGTATAAAGACCTTAGCCTAGCACGGATTACAATGTGTTTTCTTTAACAATTAAAGGTAATATTTGTACGATCGTGTCAAACTACGAAAATGCAATGATTTAAAAGACTCTCTATATATTTACAATTTTGTACTCTTTCATTATTTTGATGACCCCAAAGGGTAGAAACGGGACCCTATTTCTAAGACTTCGATGTCTGTCCGTCTGTCCGTCTGTTCGTCGCTCTGTCACCAGGCTGTATCTCAAGAGCCGCAATAGTTAGATAGTTGAAATTTTCACAAACTGTGTATTTCTGTTGCCGCAATAACAACAAATACTAAAAACAAAATAAAATAAATATTTAAGGGGGGCTCCCATACAACAAACCTGTTTTTTTGCGCGAGTCCGACTCTCACTTGGCCGGTTATTTTGAACAAAAGGTAGCCTATGTTACCCGGACACTATAATAAGAAATCGATTGATACCTCATTCACTAAAATTGGCTATTGAGCCGACATTTACGGCTAAACTACTGAGTCTCCATCTATATCTATACTAATATTATAAAGCTGAAGAGTTTTTGTTTGTTTGTTTGAACGCGCTAATCTCAGGAAGTACTGGTTTGAATTGAAAAATTATTTTTGTATTGGATAGTCTACTTATCGAAGAAGGCTTTAGGCTATATAACATCACGCTGCGACCAATAGAAGCGAAGCATGAGTGAAAAATGTTGCAAAAATAGTCGCGATCATAATAACACAAATTGACGCGGACGAAGTCGCGGGCAACAGCTAGTATAAGTATACATAAACTACTAAAATCATAACCCTTCCTGTTTGCTTTGCCGTGGTCGAGTAAAATCACAATTCCTTATAAACGCGAGTCAAACTCATGAATGACTGTCATTGCAATGTGAAGGTTATACGTAAATTTAAGAAAGCCATACGTAAATGAACCTTATGTGTAAAAATCTGTTTCGTTTAAAAAAAAAACAACTAATCATTTTGCTGTAAACCGTAAAAAATAAAAAAATAAAAATACAGCTTGTCATTAGGAACTATCATCTAATATTATAATAATGAAATTTAAATTATACACTAATAAAAGTGCTAAATAATTACCCTGCACGCGTGATAGTGTCATGTGGAGTATATCAAAGGAAGTTGTATATTAAATTTGCAGAGAAAAAACTATTGCAATTTTGCAACATATGCATGTGGTTTTATTGTGCGATTCTTTTGAGGCAGAGTTCTTTGAAATATTTTATTTAATTATTTCAAAACAAAAGAGTGAGTCTAAACGCAAATTGCACTATAATTGTTCGCAATTGTATATTTTTAATCTTCGCAGTAAGAGTCAATACATGAATAAAAAGAAGTTTGAGTTTAATTACCAGTAGGTTGACTTCTTTCGTGAACATGATTCTTGTGACAGTGTCGAAATATCAGAAACATTTTCATTGCTTTTTTGCCCGCTGTTCTGCTCGCGTGAACTACACCTCATATTGCAAATTATACAGATGAACAGTTAAAATACAATATACATAATAAGTGTCAAAAAGGTCTACAAGGTCTACCTGTTCAGCTCTCAGATCTTCCTCTTTCTCAGATCCTCAACCTTGCGAAAGTCAGCTCAATCGAAATATTACAAAACTAGCTGTTGCCCGCGACTTCGTACGCGTCAATTTCTGTTATTATGATAGTGATTATTTTTGCAACATTTTTCTTTGATGCTGCGTTCCTATTAGTCACGGCGTGATGTTATATAGCCAAGCCTTCCTCGATAAATGGACTATGCAACACAAAAAGAATTTTCCAAATTGGACCAGTTTTTCCTGAGATTAGCGCGTTCAAACAAACAAACTCTTCAGCTTTATAATATAAGTATAGATAGTGTACAACTACACAATGCATCAACTTAGTAAAATATTCTAAATATATTTCCAATTATTACTATCATAAGCTACATCTAAAACAACAAGAACTTTACCAACAACCCTTTCACTTCACACTAACCGAACAATAGTGATTCCAACAATTTCATTCGACCTTTTACAAATAAAACACTACACTTCTAATCAAGGCACATGCAATCTAAACATCTCTGAAGCCAAAAAATCGCCTCAATAATCAAGCAATCAACTTTCTCTCAAAATACACTACAAAGAACTCAACCAATTCAATTATGACAATTGTATCGCACGACTTCGCTTAAGTTTTGAATTACACTTCAGAGCATGTTTATATGATATCATCATGCATATTAGGTTTCATAGAAATTTATCATTAATTTTTACTAAATAATTCGAAACTGTACCACATTGCATCAACTTTGGGCATTGATTAAAAAATAAAATAGTTTGAATAGAATAGAATACAATGGTAATTGTTTATTTGCTTAAAACATGGCTTATAAGATGTTGAAATTTTCAAGAATCACATGTTCTGCTATATAAGATGTACAGTAATCTGAGTAAATATGATGACATATTGTGTGGTTATGTTGGTTGCTAGTTATTTCAATCGAACAACAATTGTATTTTTTTATTTGATCAATGCGAAAATAGTAGTATGATTGGTAACTAGTCCCTTGTAAAATAGTACAACAAAAAATATCTTAATGATGTAGAATAGAATATATTATACTAAAAGCTAAAAAAAGTGTTTACTCTGTGGTTCTACTACCGATTAAATACTTTTTTTAGCTTTGAATATATTCTTTTGTCCATCATTACGATCTCTTTTTTTTTTACAGTTTGACATGAACTAACTTATTTATTTTCAATATGGTAATTATTGAGCTGACAAGTAAATGTATTCATGAAATAAAATCAGAAACTATTGCCAACTTCAGTTACAATGTTTAGTAGCATTACGTAAAAAGCATTCCATTTATTTATAGCCTGCCCACGATCGAGTATACTTCACTCCGCTTCAGCTCAAGTAAAAAAGCACATTAAAGCATAATGTCAATAACTCGTCCGGTTTTTTTGCTCGCCACTGCACGTAAGTCAAACAAAACAAAAGTGTGCTTCGGCGCGGCAAAGGGAAGCGAGTGAGTAATGAATGGTGATGGAAAACAACGTATATTTGTGTTAGATGCCGACCGGGATTAGGCCTTTGTTGATCAAACAACGGTTATTGAATATTATTAAATTAATCATCCGTGTTTGACTTTGACTGGCAATAGTTAAATTAATGGAAACTGTAGGTACCTACTTAGGCGTATTTGACAGTGACATTAGAGAAAATTATTGCCTAACAATAATTAAAGAAGGCATGAAAGACATTTTATTGATACGAATAAAGGACTTTAAAATAGTTTACTTTTTCGCTACTTTCACTCTTGTTCACTTTGTCTTGTTTCACAAAAATAGTTTAAATTTTCACATTCCCGTTCATAAACGCGTACGTATTTTTTGGGATAGAAGTATTCGTGCCTATCTATATTTGTACCAAATATCATTGAGATGCCTTTCTCTGCAACACGAAGCTCGTATTTACGGATACATCTGTCTCTTTCAGATACTTAAGACATCGGTATGAGTGATAGAGACAGATAGATTCGAATATAAGGACATTGTGTTGCGGAGTAGGGCCTCAGATCCGAATTCTGGCGCGATTCATTTACAAACACCCAATGATATTTAAAAAGTATAGATAGGTTATGCCCTTACAAAACTATCGAAATATCTGTGCCGCTTGCGAACAACTGCACACATGCGTAATTCTTATTTTGTCCTTGTCAAACTCGTGAAAAGAACAATTACTTTCTCTTTCATGGATTTGAAAAGACGTCACAATTGTGACGTTTTAGGGACCCATATTGAGAGCGCATGTAACATATCTATTACTTTTTAAATATCATTGCAAACACCCATAACTTTCACATTTATAACATTAGTAAGCAAAGATTATTAACATTGCACACTTAGAGCGTAAAATGGCTTTAATTTAATGACAAAAACAGTATAAAATAGTATCACAATAAATCACTCTTAAAATAACGTTAATTGTGATATCACCTGCATTAAGCAGCTGTTACTATACCCTATTTTTAGCGTTATTTCAAGCCATGATAATGACTGTCAATATCAACCTCAGCCCGTATTAGTTCACATCAGGACATACCTAAGCCTCTACAAAAGAAAGAATTAGCTACAATTGTACAAATGTTGGCGATCACAATTTCGCCATTAATCAACCTCCGTGGCGGAGTGGTGTACACACAGGTTTTCAAGGTGTCGCATGCTCTGAGGTCCCGAGTTCGATTCCCGGACAGGTCAATACAGAAAAGTGTTTATCTACATTTTCTTGGGTCTGGGTGTTTGTTGTACCTTCGTTGTTTCAGATTTCCTAAATACGAGTGCTTTAAATAGTTATTCAAATTGGGATCAGAACAATGTATGTGATGTTGAGCACATTTATAATTTATTCTATTTAAATAAAATGTTGCTACTCGTCTTTTTCTAGCGATGATCCTTTATTTTTACCCTGAAAGAAAATGGGGGGTGCCCTTCCATTTTTGTGCCAGCATCATACAACAACAACTATCAATATGGCGACGAGAAAATAACAGTGTAACCGATCATATTCTAACAAGTCGCAGTCAAGCATTCCCTTACCTGGCCAGATATTGCTACATATTCATTATAAAAAACTCTAGACGGGATACGTATCGACTGCCTTTATGACAGCTTCTATAGAGGTCGTAAACAGCAATGCCAATTAAATGGATTTGATTTCTAACGTGGATACTGGATTATAAGGAGTCAAGAGCTCAACCAGTTAAAAAAAACCGGCCAAGTGCGAGTCGGACTCGCGTACTGAGGGTTCCGTACCAAGTTTAACAAAAATACCACATTATTTTGATGACTGCAAAAATAACTTTGTGTTTTCATAGTGTTTGTATGGAGGACAAAGTTGTGTTTGCTGTTGTTGAAAATGTGCTAGATTTTCAAAACTACCAGTTCGATCTCGTTCGAACCAATTTTCGTTGAAAGTATTTGTTAAGATCTACATTACGTATTTTTTTCCAAAATTTTCACTTGCTTATTTTAAAAGTTAGAGGGGGGGGGGACACTCATTTTACCACTTTGGAAGCGTCTATCTTCCAAATGTTAGACTTTTGGAAAAAATGGTTTTAGGAACCTCTATGTCATTTTAAAAGACCTATCCATAGATACCCCATATGTATAGGTTTGAGTAAAAAAATATTTTTTGTGTAAGTTCTATGTATGGGATGCCCCCCTTAAATATCATTATTTTTTATTTTTTGTATGAGAATCGTTAAGCGGTTAACAGGATACACCTACCTACCAAGTCTTAACTGTGTCATGCTAATACTTTCAGAATAAAGTGGCTGTGACATACGGACGGACGGACAGACAGACAGACAGACAGACAGACAGACAGACAGACACGACTTGACGAATCTACAAGGGTTCCGTTTTTTGCCATTTGGCAACGGAACCCTAAAAAAGAGATATGTCTTCAACACACCGTTATAGTAACGGCAGCTTACTATAAAACATGAAATATTATCAAGCGATTCAGCGCAGCATTCTAAGGTTTGGACTTAAAGTTTAAATTTGTTTGGAGTTATTTGACAATGGGTATATTGACATGCTGTTGACTGTACATCCATTATTTCTTTTCTATAAACATAAGGACGGCCGTTAAAAAATTATAACAATATTTTGTTTGTGTAATAAAAGAAAAATCAATTGTTACTGAGATCAAATTAAAACTAAGCCTTTATTGTTCTTGGTATTAAAAATCTATTGAATCAGGTACAAGAATGTTTGAATTATTTATCCCAATGTGAACTTTATCTACTTGCAAAAGTGAAATCCTTCGTAGATGGAGAAATGTTTGTGCTCTTCTATTAACACGCCGGAACCACACGTCATTTTAAAGATGTATTATTTTACAAATACATCAATTTTTTTTGTTATCTGCACCATAAACCATATAGCCACACGATCGATCGAATAGAAAAAAAAGGGTTTGATTCGAACCTTAAAAACAGATGATTTATTACCAAAAAACGTCGAATTCAACGTTTAACACATAACCTTTAGGATATTATTCAGTCCGTTCACCCGAATATGAAATTAGGGTACATATTTTGTAGGATCACATACCGACACTCAAAAACCTACAGAACCCATTAACGATAATCGGCCGTTAGCCTGCCCCGGGCTACCCGAAACGGTATTAGGGATGGCAATAATAGTTTTTTTTAATATGTTTGAATTTTAAAACATTTGCTCGGTAACTCTTAAAAAAAAAGTCCTAGCGACTTCGAACGCGTGGAATTTTGAATTTTAAATAAATTTAAAACTATCGTATGGAAATCGTACCTTTTTCTTTGGATAAAAAGTTGCTTAGGTGCCATTTCGGACTATCTAATACTCGTTCTGTCATGATTGCGTAAAAAACAGCCATCCATATTTTGCGCAATTTCAATATTAGTATGATAAGCTAAAAACATTTGACGTAGACCCCTTAACTAATCCTTGGGGTTCAACACTGTTATATTTCATCAGAAATACGGGAAAAAATTGATTAATTTATGTAATTGTTTTATAGATTCGATTGAAAAAAAAGTTTATTTTTTAAGAACTAAAACGATCTTGTGGTAAAACTTGTAAATCCTTATTTTGAGACAAGCAATAAAGTCTATTTAGCTGCATGCACCGACATAAATTCAAGTAAATAATCTTTATTTTTTCTGTAGCCCTGACTTCATTTGACGTTGCGTAGAAGCCATCTCCTAAAACCATTTCTATGCTAGCACCCCTAGCACGAACTAATCGATCGGTGCGCACACGCAGAGCCGTCTTCAATCAATCCATCAGTACGTACCAACTACCGATGTTGTTCATTTATCATTTTGTTTTGTGGGTAGCCGGCGCGGGGTCATGCTAGAGGTCTCAACATATTAAATGCCACAGTCTTACGAAATGTGATATGTAAACATATTTTTTTAGATGCTTCACACTGCGCTTCTGAGTTTGGTTTTACTATTAGCGTTCGATGATCCGAAAGTTGAAACAAAAAGATGATGGTGAGATTCGATATAGTCTGGTAGGTAAATACAGAGCCGTAATACACCTGTTTAAGGTTTAATTTTCAATACAATACCTCTTATTACTTTGTAGAATGCAAATATCTTTAAAATTATAAGTAATGTGGAAAAGAGAGTTACTCTTGTAAACCTCACTAAGCAGTTGATGACATAAAACCAGGTATTTCTATTTACATTAAAATCATCTTGCAATAGTAAATTTTACATTTAGAACTATTGCTGAAAGTAGCTGGACACTAAATTATTTGAATATAGGTTAAAGACCAAAACTGGCTTATCGCACACATAGATCAGTACATCCGTTTTTTTTCTGTTAAATCATAGATTTCTATTTAGATTATTTGAAAAAAATATGTTTCAGAGGTGCTTAAAAATACAATTTTAAGTGAGATCCATTTTAACTATGTGTGCGATATTAAAATTGACAATCTCACCTCTAATCACAATACAAAATACATTTAAACACCAACGCTCTACAGAGGTAGCGTCAATTAACCACTATCAGAAATTGCAAATCTTATCAAACACAATAAACAATCGTAAACTGTGACATTAACATGTAGCAGAGATAGAAGCAAAAACATTAAACACCTAACAGCCTCCCGAGGAACGCGCAAAAACGACATGAATTATGATTTCGCATAAAGATAAAATACAATCTAAGCCAGCGCGCCAAATGGCGGAGAAAAAACGCAATTTTCTTATGAGAGTCGAAGTACGGAACGTGAAATAGTGCAAAACTACTCGTATGTAAAGGGCGGTTAGAATGCAAACGTACCTGTGTCTATTTAAGTCAACAACATCTGAGACACTTAAATAATTAAAGTTGTGCCCTGTTCAGAGTTCAAGACTTAAATCATTATAGCTCTAGATTAAATGGAAGTTGTAATCTTAATGCTTTATTCCTTAAACTGGACTCTTGTTGGGTGTAATTACTTTCTATTAAAGAAGTATTAAAACATTTGGTGTTTGTGTGATAATGTGAAATGTTAAATATAAGTATGACATATTTTAGATACACTGTTATTTTTATGTTTTAAACTATTTATTCTCATTAGAATATAAAATACACATACCATGGGATATACGAGTAAAACAGCTTTTTGACAGTTTATCGAAATGTATGTATTATATTTAAATGTGCAGCTTAAGGACAAGTACTTGTGAAATTGCAAAATAATTAATTAAAATAAAGAAGAGATAAAACAGCAAAGTTCAATCGAATATTATGAGCTATCAATAATGCAATTACGTCTATCTAGTCATTTGCCGTCTTTGTTTTTCATGTTGCATTTTCCTCTATAAAACTAACTACTTCATGCTAACGGTAAATTCAAATTATAAGTTGACACGAACAAACGCCTGTACTAATGCAAAGCTAGTACCAATTGTTCCAACAAATCTTGCAATGTACACTTAGGTGCACGACAAATATGTGCCCGTAGCTCCAGTCGGTTGTTATTTTATTTGATCTGCAGTAGGTAAACTCTATTACCAGACCGTTTTTACAAGTACAAATTGAATTTCTGTTCCGCTCGCGTTCTTAGTCGAAAGCGTTATTGGACTTTGTGATGCTGACAAAAATATCCAAGCTAGTAATTGGATACCTTTATCAAACGAACTCAGATCTGAATTTGAAATTGAATTGCGAAGTATGATTTATGCAGATGCATTTGATTTTTCAATTTCAACTACAAATGAAACATCATGAGATAGTAGTAATAGTGGAGTTGAAATTAATGATAAATTTGAAATGAAATAGAGTATTACACGTTCACGAGAGCTGAAGTAACACACGGCATCATAATAAACGATTAATGAAAAATATTGTCCCAGACGGCTATAAAAGATGGCATCGCCATCATTAGGACCCGGCAACGATATGAATTTTTCATGAAATATGGAGTCGTATGGTCGTATATTGCGACGCATATAATGTTCCAAGGTATTATTTTCATCAACTTTTTTGTGATTCTATTGAGTTTGGAGGCTTTGAAACCAAGATTGTAAGCACGCATACAGACGTTTGTACGTGGCTATGAATTAAAATCAGTTTAACATCAGACTTGCAAGAAATAAACATACAAAACTCATGTCCAGTTTATAAACCTGATAAAATACACCATTTTATAGAGCAAACCAACCATGGTGTTGACCCATTTACTCATTATGAACGCATCCTGCCAATTTACTTTATTGATGTTATATTATAGCATCATTAAGTTTTTATAACCATTGCCGCTCTGAAGAACCGACCCGTAATTATGATGATGCGATACTAAAGTTCTTAAACTATTTTTAAATTATACCAAGGCGGTCTAAAAATCTGCCCCAATAACAAAAGGATAATATGTGTTACGACCTCAATAGCTTGATTGGTACCCATGAGACCATAAATTTGAACGTGCTTTTTAAACAATTTGAACGTAAAATATGGAGATTGTCGCAATTAAGTGAAATATTCATGAAGTAATTACGTATGGAAATAAAATGGTCCGCGTGTAACACATGCATGCTCTGGAGACAGTATAAATCTTTATTTGCATTCAACTTGTAATTGTCAACGTTAAGGCACCTTAAACGGAGTCCGAGTTGGAAAGTCGCTTTGTGAAATTGGAATTAAGCCGGTCCCTAACAATGATATAAATGGTCACAAACACGTACCAAATTTGATCATGCGGCGAATAAATTAAATGGGAACACAATCAAGGATTAAATTACTGGTTCATTCTGCGTCCCACGCGCGTTGCGACACATGCAAGACACTCCGTCGGTTCGCGGCTATGTAGGTGCTTTAACATATAATATCGTGGCACATTGTGCCCGCCGACCGCATATAAATGCGAAGAGCAAATAAAACGGTGCTATAATTTCAAATCATACGGACAGAGAATGGGTGTGGACCCCGCTCTCATTGTGTGGAAATGATGTAACCGCTATTAAAAGTGTGGGCCGTATCCCTTGAATATTTCTTGCAACGAAGACGTAGGGTCATATCGGTATTTTATATCTCGCCGGAGACAATAGGCGCAGTCCAACAAGAAAACTTGCTCTGTGAAAACTGGATCCAAGTCTCCATATCAACATTCGCTTTAGTTCAAATACAAGTTTCTATAATTGAGTTATTAAAAACATAAGAAAAGTCTATAAAGACGCAAACGACCACACGCATTCCTTTTTAAATAGTCATCGACGATTTGCTAGAAATTTGATACTGAGAATTTGTCATGATCTAAAATTGTTTTTACAGCATGAAAATTTAGTGATGGCGTTTTAGTACGACTCTGTTATTCTAATAGGTTAATAAATAAAAATGGTTTGGATACTGATTTTATAGTCGACATCGTACACTGTCACAGATGAAACAACAACGATAAATTTAAATAGTTTATGTAAAATAAAACGGCCACTTTTATGGGATAGTAAAACGTTTTGGAATTAGTAGAGTCCAAAAACAATATTTCGTCTATACCATAAAGCTTCAAATTTATTTGGTTTGCCACTATTTGTGGACCATAAATGACTATAAATGAGCAGGATATGGCGTCTGGCAACACACAGTAAAAGTATCTAATTTAAGCGACATTGTCATAAGATAATAATACCTATATTAAAAGTTATTCAAAATCGTGAAAAAATATTTCTATAAATAGAACCAGAAGTGATCGTTTATTTATTATGAAACCGTTATAGACGACTTTGTCAGTAATTTTCAAATTTGTAAATAATACGCGCAATGTCAAACTTCTCTACTGTTAAGTTCACTTAATCCTCTTAATCCAACTTCTTTATTAAGATCTTGACTACTAAGCCCCTCCGAAATTTCAGAAATAACAATTAAACTCCGAAATCTCGTAATCTCCTGGAAGTCAAGGCATGCGAGTCTATTTCGTCCGGGACACAAATCTCGAAGGTATCTTTACGACAGACATGCAAAGGATTACACGAACTATTATTGTTGCGTTTAGTTTCGTCGAAACTCTTTGGTTAATTTCCGGATTTTAATATTATTTCAGAAGATTCTGTAATTATAGATCAACTTTGTAGTTCAGGAAATGAAAGCTTTAAATGAAATCTACCAGCTTAGATGGCTAAGAACGGCTGATCAAGTTATGTTTAAAATATTTTTAAAGCCTGAAATTATGATTTTTTTAGATTAATTCAGATATTTGTACTTTATCTTATATTTTATTTTCACTTTATATATTTTTTTTATTATTTATAATTTATTTGATATTTTAGCAAATAAATTGCAATTATAATATCAGTATATAAACTTGAAAAATTATGTCTCAGGCGGGACTCGAACCCATATCTCCTCGCCGGGCGGGCGCTATACTATAAGCCACCGAGACCCTGCGACTCAGCGCGAATTTTTCAAGCATATTCTTAACGCTGTAAGCCAGCGTCTCTTCATCAAATGTTAGGAGTTTGTACCCTTAACACCCGAAAGAATTTTTCAAGTTTATATACTGATAATATATATTTAGACACATACATTACACATATTTCGATAAATAATACACTAATAAATAATGAAAAGAACCAACCGATCCAAATTATTATGATAAAATAACAGAAATATTGATTAACAACATTTGCTGTGGCAATATCGCGTACGACAGCTCATGAATTCTGATTAACGCATTTTTTGTTAACCTAAATTTTGTCGGAATCCATCGAAGGCCTATTGGATGTCTTCTGTCTCTTTCTATCTTGCGATAGTATTTCATTTTTTGTCTCGCCGTCTGTTTTTGTGAGACTCAGAAGTTCCCTGAAGCATAGGACAGATGTGCGCTTGGTTGCTGTGAGTAACGAAGCATGAGGTGATCGGTATAATCAATCATATCTTTGATTATTTAAACAGCGCCGGTTTTCAATTTGTTACAAGACTGCTTGTGTTTTTTGTTTAATGAACTTCTTTAATCATGTGTTTTTGGTATTACAACACGGTTCGTTCAGTTAGTTTATAATAATCAATTTGTATACTTAAGTCTGTCTGTAAATTGATAGCTTCTTTGCAGGGGTTCCTTTTTAATGGTTCTATGATTTGTATAATGAATATTAAATTAGAAAAAATGTATTTAAAGTGTTTATAACTTCACCAATAATTTTACTTTATATTATGTTTTTCTGTCTTTAAATGAAAATGCTTAACTATGATCTCAGTTGTGGCAAATCTAGTAAGTCTACATTTTAAGCGATAACCATTCGACTGACGTTACCCTCATACCTCAGTTAAGATTATTTTTGGGATCTGCCAACACATTCAGTGCTATTAATGTGAAAAAAATATCTTCGCTATGTTTTCCTCGTCTAGAATTTATAGAAAAATTATCGAATAGAATTTATGACAAAAAGAGGGCGTCAGCTGATTACTTAAATTCATAATAATCACTGAAATTAAATGGAAACATGTCAGTTCACATAGGATACAATGCTAAAAACATTTTAATCGTTGTAACTAAAAAAGTGTTTTATAATAACAACTTTAATCATAATAACCTGAAATTCTTTATCACACAATACAAATTCCTGCATTAGCAAAATGAGTTTATATCATTCGAAATATGTTTTCAAAAAGAATGTTACTTTTAAAAACTATTGCTGGTATCCCAGTTTCACTAACTGCACATGCCAGTTTGTATAGCTAAAAATAACAGGAATAACACAATGTTATTATAAGTTTTCGTACAAACCTTGGAATATAAACAATAATAATACATAGCTGATAAAATGTTACGGACGGAAAATTTTATAAGAAAATTTGATTGCAAATTTAATATTCATCGACGCAAATTGATGTCTTAATTTAACGGAATTTAAATCAATTTTCTGCAGACCAAGAAGGCATAATTATAATTGACTGCGTTCTATAATTAAGAACAGTCTTCTAGATAAATTGAATGATAGTACAAGTAGTTAACATTTAAAATTGATTGCAAATTTCTTGTTTAAAGCCTAGTTTACAGTATCTGCCAATCATAGACCTTCGTTGTTGTACACAAAGGGGTAGTATCCAAACCCGATACATCTAACACATTTCGGCAGTTTAAACTTATTCCAGATAAAGTGTAATCAAGATGCAAGCGCATTGTGCACGATGCAAGGGAGCCAATGCAAAGACCGTTAGATCCCGATATTGGCACCGAATACAATTGCCGCAATGCGAAAATTATCCACCGTACAGTCGGCTTGTTTAATATTTGATCTTTTGTACAGATAGGATTTCGTTTGCGAAGGTAATTTTCCGATTGCTTCAAATTGTGGGCGTTGTTTAAATGGGGAAACGAATAGATATAAACGATAGATAGTACGAATAATTGTACATTTAACTTTCATGCTACAAAAACATGCTTTGACAAAATATTTTGTTACGTTGCGTTAAATGTTTTTACCATTTTCGATACTGTAATGCATTCGAAAATGATTTCGTACTTCAAAAGATTCATCGACTCTAGTTATAATATCAATCAAGGCAATTTTATTCTAAGAATAATATTTTCGGATTTTTGTTGCACGATAAGCCTGCAGTGAAATATAAACTGCAAAGGAGCTCCGATAGGTAAATAAGGTAAGTAGCTGTGGAAATTCTGTTCAAATATTACCATTTGCCACACTGCAAACAGCTTACGATTTAAATGCATCAGATTCGAACTGACGTGTCATTTATAGTAAGATGTGATCGGTTATTTCTGTTTATGGATTCCCATTTCTAAGTTTAGAATTGTTTAGATTAAATTGTTGTGTCTGCGAGGCTTTAGTATGAATATTTTGTCTCGTACGTTTTAATAGAATGGCAAATTGCCTATGATATCGTTAGCTGAATAAACATTTGAAATGTGCTTCGATGACAAGTTGCGCTGTTCTTTGTCTGATAGTTGCGTCAGATCTAATTTTCGATGATATTCTTATCAAGAGTTAATTTTAAAACATTCAAAACTTACTTGGTTCAAAATATTTCTAGGTTTATTTTGCAGCAAGTTTTAACAATAAACTGTACCTATCTATCAGAATCGTGAACAATAGAGAAGCATTAGCGCAGAGTACAGTTGCACGAAACACTTCTGAGTCGATCTCTGAGGTGTTCCCTTATTGAAATCCGTAACAGATAAATAGTTGAAGCTCGTTTCCTGGTGCAGTTTCATTACTGTTTCCTTTATATTAAATAAATTTCAATCTTACGTAGTACTTACAGCGTAAGTAAAATGAAACTAACAGAAGGAGTAGTAAAAGGCTGAATGGTAGCGATCCTAATCATTGTCAAATATTTTTTGTTACTGTCAATTGCTTTCATAAATTTTGGATAGGGACAGCACGGTGATACTAATTCACTTACGTCTTGCCATGATACAATTTTATAGTTTTAGCATCAGATGAAGAAGAATTATTAGTCATAAATTCTAGGTCCCGGGTTCAATACCCGGTGTTAGTGTAGAACAATAAAAGGGTTTTCTACATTTTGTCAGATTTAAGTGTTTGTTAACTCATACACTCATGTACGGAAGTGAAAGTTGGGTATGGCAGAAAAAGCATGAAAGTAGAATAAATGCAGTAGAAATGAGAGCGCTTAGAAGTATGTTAGGAGTGAAATTGAGTGACAGGATAAAAAATAGTGTGATAAGAGAACGTTGTGGTGTGAAAGAAGATATTGTCACACGGATTGAGAAAGGGATGCTTAGATGGTTTCGGCATGTAGAGAGGATGAATGAGAGAAGAATGACTAGACAGATCTATAAGACGAGTGTGAAAGGGAACGTTGGAAGAGGAAGGCCTAGACGAACTTACCACGATCAAATTGGGGATGTTCTGAAGAAAGGTCAGGTCAAGAGTACTCTAAACCGACGAGCATGCATGAAAAGATTGATGAATGTGGAAGAAGCGAAAGACGTACGACGCCAGGATCGTAGTAAGTGGAAGGCCTTGGTCTCTGCCTACCCCGTTGGGAAGGAGGCGTGATAATATGTATGTATGTATGTAAGTGTTTGTGGCATCTTTGTTTCTGATTTCTACAAGAGCAATGATTAGTATTGTTATAAATGTATTTTTTCAGATCTCTCAAAGACTCTCTTACTGATGTTTCTATATGTCTAACATAGTAAAGAAGATCAATAAAAACAACAGTCAAAGAAAATGCTCTCATTTATATCAAACAGAATGTCAAAACAGTAAAAATCTCGTGTGTAGCACATCAAAACGTAACATAATTACACTTGTGGGCGTCTCTCATCAGTATCGTTGTTTGATATAAATTGACCCTCAATGTGTTAACAGGAAAAATATAACAGCCAAGTTTCTTTGATGTTGAAAATACAATTCCTTAAACAAAAATGGCAACTGTTTCAGGCGGGACTGGGTGTGTTGACGGATTTATTCAAGGCTTTACGCTATTCATCGAAAAATATATCTCGAAAGCTCAAAAGGTTAGAGCAATTGGGTAAATCTCACTTCAGTAAATTGACATCCTTTTTATGATCCGTCAAACCGTAGTTCTTCAGATTCAGTATGATAATAATAAACTATGATGTCAGGATTACCGTACTCAAATAACTGACTATTTATTGATTTGAAAGCAATTTAAAATCTTATACAACAAATAGCTGAAATGAATCTGGATTAAACAGGCATTAGACAAGATGTTCGTTTAAAATTATGGTCATTTCAAACTATTTGTGAATTGTGTCATAAATCCAATTTTTGGTAAGCGGTAGCAGATTTTGGGTGATATCTGAATGGTGTAATCTATTCTCCACAACGTAAACTGCATACTTTACTGAAATGGTTTAGAGCTCTCTCTAAATAAATGTGGACAACATCACATACATTGTTCTGATCCCAATTTAAATAACTATTAAAAGCACTCGTATTTTGGAAACCAGAAACGCTGAAGGTACCACAAACACCCAGACCCGAGAAAATGTTAAAAAAAACTCATTTTTTCTACATTGACCAATCCGGGAATCAAACCCGGGACCTCGGAGCAATCGGAGCGGTCGTCAAAGCTGCATAAGCTGCATGACATGTATTGGCTTTTTTATTTGTAATACGTACGTGGCCGTATCAAATCGTCTTATAACGCCTAATAAGATTAAGTCCACTTTTTGTATCTCAATGACTGATGCGCCTTAATTATTCCAGCCAGAGGGCGCTCGCCTGTATGAGAGTAAATTACAAAATAATCATTTTTAGGGAAAACTTAAACGCGTCATAGATTCATAACTATCATCTTAAACATTTTAAATTTTTCGTTAATATTCCATTGTTTTAGGTGAAATCCAAAAAACACAAATTAAAAGTTTCTACTTTTTATATTTATTTCTGTTAATAACGTTTTAGAATCTCAAGTTTTATATTTTCAAGTGCAAACTTAGGATGGTACTTTGGAAACCTATATGGTTTTGTAGCTTTTATTATTAGGCTCATAAGGCACTCGTATATTTGGATATCATTATAACGGCTTATTGAAAACCTTTTAAGTGATGTGTTTTATATGACATTAAATCTAACATAATATTTAATAGCATTGATGGTGTGTTTCTCTTAAAAAGGGCTTTTATTTTTTCATCTCCAAACTCATTTTTTTTTATCGTAAAACAATTCAGTGGCTGGGTGGCTCAGATTGCTTTAACGAAAGAAAATAACGGTAAAATAAGAGCAATTAAAATTCATATCGGGTAAGAGTAAGCAAATATTGGTATAGGACTAGATGAGTTTGCGCTTAATTTTGATCCTTGTTACTTTAACGTAAGGTTGATAGCCAAACAAACGAATGGTAATGGCCTTGTTCAAAGCAAATATTAATGTATCGAGTTAATAGGTAAATGTTTTCGAATTTTAAAAGTCTGATGACGATAAAAAGACTATTTTTTATCTGAAAATATAACTATTATGATGTTTAGAAGCATGGTGATCTTATCAAGGCATAATTCCGAAACTTGAGTCTTGGGTCTACCAGCAAAAAAAGAGTTTACTTCGTTAAAAAAACTTACATGAAAGTGTAGTAAGATTGTAGGTAAATGTACACTAGTATGCACATCAAGCCATACAATTTCGTTGCAAACTCGCACCTATATCAACGACGATAAGATGCACTAGTGTATAGTCTAACATGCTTGTCTGAACCTTATACAATTATAACCTATCTATTACCTTTAACAATATCATTATTTGCCAAGACTAAACAGACTCTTAGGTATCATGTATATGATTTAGTTTAACTAAATAAATAAATTTAGGTTAACTGAATTAAGCCGTACTGAGCTATAATTACCAGTATCATTATGATAAATTCAATCCAATATATACCTTTCGTACACCCAATAAATTGAAATCAGCATAAATCTTTTAACTATATTGCGCTACCTAAAATAGGCCCGACTACCAACCAACAGCTTAGCATAGAAAGAGAGGGGAACAGTGTAATAAGCCTTTTTTTTCCTTAAGAGTAAACAGGAGGGAATCCTCACGTAAAGTGAGGTAATCCTAGTCACAACCTAGTATGTTAAGGCGAAGCGCTTTGTGTTTGCATAACTCCTAAAGTTTTATAATATTTATGTAATTAAACAATTTATTGGTTGCAAACATGTATATAAGCGAATTACTTCAAAATATTTGCAATGAATTTGATAATTATTTTTGTAATTAATTATAATAATAGTCAGGAGGTCTAAGTAAAATTAATATCATTGGCATGCAATATCTTCATTGGTACAGAAAATTGTCTGCTCGGATAGCTAGTTAACAATACTCAATACTCAATTATTTATTGCTTCCATAATGTAACACAATAATGAATAACATTGGGGAGGATCATTTTCACGAATTTAGCTATTACTCATATTTTATTGTTATTATTATTGTATTATAAATTATCATTTAAATATTCGCTTATTGTATAATAGTGTTTTGATATCAAATCAATAATAATAACAGAACATTTAATCTATTAAAAAATGTTCCAAAGAGTTTTATGAGGCTCCTAAGTAGGCCTTATATCAGTAGCTTTAATAAAATAGCAAGTTAATGGCGTGTTATTATCGTTTTAAATTCACAACGAGTTGTATGCATTACGCGAATGGACTTGTTTTACATTACGCTAATACCTTTGATAAAGGCAACGATTTAAATATTATTTGCGAACGTAAACTTGTTTAATCTCATCGTTATCTTGTTTAAAGTTGTGTGTCCTTGATGGTATTAAAGGTTGCAAATGGCTCTCTTATGCTCTCGTATTTCGACTTTTAGAAACGTTTATTGATTTATCATCGTATTTTTTTCGACTAATTTGATTTAACTTTAAATAGACAATTATATTCAAGACTTGAGATTGAGGAGCTGAGCTTAATACAGGTTAATAAAATAGGTTGGAGTGATGATCTCCGCAAGATGGCTAGATCCAGGTCCTTTTAAATTGGCCTTCGTCCAGCAGTGCTAGGCTAAGTTGACGAGGAAAAGTTTGCATCTGCCCTTGACTGATTGCATGCACATGGTATTAAAGCGGCTACTTATTACGTACATTACAATATTTATAAAAATGGTAAAACAAAAAAAAAAGCTTTATTAATTTAGTATTGAAAACTCTTCAAAAATTCTACAAATAAATGAATTTTGAATTATAAAAACCCTTGTTATTGGGTAAAGCATTGGTTGTTGCACCTATTTATTGAAATAGTTAATTTAAATTTATAAAATCTATATTCATTGTTTGAAACTGTAAAGGTTTTATTTATTAATTTGAATTTATTTATGTTGTTTCTTTTTTAACATAACATCGCCTTAACTGTGTCTCCGTGAATCACAAGTGGGCGTCTACATTGTGTTGCTTCAGCTATGTCGCTAATTGTCCCCCGCCTCACCGTAGGGGAGCTTGGGGAGGGCTGCATTAGCAGCTTAGATAATGAACCTAGTTTTGAGAAAACGAGTTTTGTATATAAATCAGTATGAACTGGTCTATTAGATGTACTATGGTTTAATAATTTAAATAATTAAAGAACGACACTCATAAGAAGAAATTGGGTATATGCTAAATGTGCCGACCGCACAACACGAAACGAGTGGGTAAAATTATTAAAAATAGTATATCATGCCGTATGTAGCATTGCTAAGAACATGAATTTTGCTGGCAAGTCCTACGAACTTTTATTACAGTTCTTAAATAAGATAACTTGAGTGGATAGTTGCTATAGATTAAAACTATTCGATAGCTTTTCAAAGATCAAGTGTTTAAATAGATTAACACCTAATGGATCTGGTAGAGACGTGAATGTGAATACTTTTAAATGAAAGGGGTATGAATTTAACACTTTTTATGGCTTTGCTGATGCTCAGTTCAAAGAGCTGTTATTTAATAACTAGTTCCGAGGTTGTAAGGAGTACCCCATATTCTAGTGCATACCATTAACTTTATAACAAATAAGACAACAGCTCTTAAGAACAACACTAGAACTTCGTACAGAACCGTCTTACAGCTGCGATCTTCGGTATTTGGTTTAACACAACGTGATTGCCGATTAATTAAGCTAGCAGCTTGAGTGGTTGTAGTGTAACAGTTTCAAGTTAAAGTTGGTTATGCCTTTACTGAAATAATTGGTATGTATTGTACACTGCTGCTGCAAAAGCAAAGGATGTTACTCAGCACAAATAAACGACGTTTTCAAGGTACAATTATAACCGGTATTTTCTAAAGTACGAGTATCACATTCATTCAAATTAAGTAATTTGACAGTACTAAAAATTAAATTGGCATCAACAAACCTTGTACATTTGTTTCCAGTAAGCCTGTATCTTCTTCACCTTTTCATTAAGTAATTATCATTGCGTCATCAAATCCTTTAGTAATTATCATTGCGTAAAATTTGTCTTAATTTGGACGTTATACCAATCACTTCTATATTAACTATACAAAAAAAAAACAACTAATGCAATAATAAAAGCTGGTTTTTAATATTCAGCAAATCCTGCATCAAAATGTAAGTCTCTATCAAAAACAGTAGATATCAATCGCTCCGATGAACATGCTAGTACGCACCTCAGACAAATGCATTGCGACGTCATAAATATCAACTGACCGACACTCCTGCGCAAGCGTGGGAGGTGCAGAATGCACGCGATTGTTCTGTTTAAGGCTAAGATCGATCTAGTTAGGAATAAGCGGGCTATTTTAGATTTTGATTTCCGTATTGTTAGGCTTAAGGGCAAGGAAGTAAAAGAAATGACAGCTCTGAAGATTATTGGAAAGGTCTTAAGTGACGGTTATTTAAATTGAATTAAAAAACAAGAAGACAGCTGTATTTTTGAAAATAATATAAAAAATATACAGGTAACAGGAAATAAAAACAAAGTTCCATATCAAATGTACATTTGGAAACGAAAAGGCGACTGAGAAATATAAGAAAATTAATAATTAAAATTACAAATTTCTAACAATTTTAACGAAATGTCAAAGGATGTCTCAATTACTACAATAAATACACTTCTAGATAGAGTTGAACGAAAGATCTATACTTAGTTTAAATTATTGAAAATATGGAGCTTCATCAACTAGGTTGTCATTTAACAAATCAAATGGCCAATTAGTGTTACTTAGCTCAGTTCATATCAAACAATCTATCCGACTGCAGACGTAGCCTTAAACCATTTATACTCCTTTGATACAAGTATGTTGACAAGTACGCATTTGATTTATACCGACTACTAGAATAGCTCAGAGTTATAGCCCTGTCTCTTATTACTGCTCATAGAATTGACTTCCAAATGAGGATTAATAAGGATTTATATGCTCGGAAACAGAATAACCTCAGTATCAATGGAGCGGGTGAATCAATACTATTGCCCAGCATTTTCTATTGAAGTGTCCCAGCGCAAATGCAAGAGTAATAGATTGAGGATTGTGCCGTGCGAATTGGACTGTCGTGTGCATTGTTTGTTTAATATTTCTTGCCTATTAGCATTCCGTATTGTCAACTTGTCACAACTCTAATACCAAGTGGTTCGTATTTATCTAACTACTTATTTTGTTTTCCTGTTCATCACTATGTCATTGTACATTATTTTTGAATTGAGATAAAAATGCGCATGGAACTATGTACATAATATATTCACGTTTTAGTTTCAGACAATTCACAGTTACTTAAGTTTAGTATCTTAGTTAACATACTATATGCAAGGTAAGCGAAAAGTAATGTACCTTAACTCTTAAGCGTTCATACTAACTAAACCAATTTTGAACTTTGAACTACCTAGCAAGATTTCGATTACAAAAGTAGGTGTTAAATAATAACTTCCAAAGTCGAATGAATTAATGTCAAGAGTCTCAACCGTTGTTGTTATAAAAGTAAAATTAAATATCAAGAAAGGCATCAAAACTATTTTCATGACTATTAAATAGGTAATAAAGAATGAGAATTCAGGTGATCAAATATAATATATTCATGGCCGTTTAAAATCCAATAAGAACGTCTCTAAGTTATAAAATATTTTCAATAAAACAGTTTCAACTACTTAGGGAATGGAAAATGATAAAAATTATGATACAAATACTTAAATCGTAGCCGCCCTTTGCCTTTGCAAGTCGAAGGCTTAAAATGGCAAAGTTATGAAACAACTAGAGACTGAAGCTAAGTAACAGATGCGGCTGACAGTTTGAAACAAGTACCAAGTTTCTTTTATAAAAAGTTAGCTTTTAAACCCTCAACGATAAATCAATAGAAAGAAGTGCAAGGAAAGAGAACTTCAAACGGATGTTTCTCTGACACGGTACATTAGACGATGAAAGTTAAACTTTTATCAATGCAGTAGTGAAAATTGCTAGATAGTATTATTCTTTTATTACCCTGAAGTAAAACTATATGCAAAAAAATACTTTATCTGGCTAATCGCGAACTGCAGCGTTTTTCAAAATTGACACAATTAATTCAAAAATCACGATACACTGACATTTGCTATTTCATCCAAGTTGAATTAGGGCTCAGTAATTTGACATTGAAAAGTTAAGTTTCTGACCCAGAAATTTCTAAACTATTTGTCAAGCCAGCGCTGTGATCCAGTAAGATTTAACATTATTAATGTTTAAACTGAGTTTGCTCAGTGCAAGCCGCTCATTAAATCTGTGAATTAATTTTGTTTTGGATTTGAATAGGAGAGTTATCAACAGTTGGATCATTGTTCACTGGCTCCAAGAGCAAAATAATTTATGGATGAAATAAAATGAAATATTTTATTATTTGTCCTTGAAGAAGGTACATTTTAGTTGTTACATAGAGTTGCGAACCTCTTCTTCAGCTAACCAATGTTGCATACAAATATATTCAATTTAGCTACAGTACATAATTATTTAATTAATTCAATCCTTTCTTAAAACACATGCATTATTTATATTAAATTTCAATATTAGATTCTTTATGTAAATCAATGTCAATTTTATAAAATCAATCAATTATACTTAATGTCAATATTAAAGAAAAACAAATGTCAAAGTGTTAAAAAAAGAAAACAAATTCAAGCCTTACAAGGTACATGCATTATTGTTACAATATTGTGCTTTAAATATTCGTCTACAGTGTAAAAGACATGTGTAATTAGCCATTTAAACAAATGTGTTTGGAACCTTTTACCAGTCAGTTGTTTAATTATTGTTTCAGGAAATTTATTATAAATGATCATACACATCCAAGCGACATTTTTTTTAAACGAGCACTTTTTGGGACAAATGCTGACACCAACCTATTTCCATTCCTTGTATTTCGTGGATAAATATCACGTGCCTGTTTAAAGTAATGTAGATTTTGTTTTACAAACTTGGCTATTTCATATTATTTTTCAAGCCAACCACAGGATGCTACTGCGGATCGTATACTTCCTGGAGATGCATCTATATTTATCTCCCTAAATATAGTCTTAATCCAGTTAGCAATATTAGTTCTAGATGCTGGTTTTTAATGTACAGGCATGGGACCGGCAAGATGTTTAATGATTTAAACAGAGGGGTACACGGTTCGTCTGGTGGAGCACCGCAGATTGCTCTGATGCACTTTTTTTGTGCAAGAAATACCTTTTTGATGTTTAATTGCCATTTTAAATTTGATGTAACAAACCATTTTTTTTGTCTGCCAATAAAAGATCAAAGATCTCACGACATTATCATAAAATGACAAGCAACCATTTGACATTTTAACTATATATGTGTACTCGTAAGAAAGCAGAATTACAGGCACATACTGAAACTACTGCACATGTAAATTCCCTCAAAAAGGTCACTCCACCTCACGCAACAGATGAACAGAATCGTGTTTTAGTAATAGAAGCTACAATAGTAACAACACCAGACTTGTTCCAGAGATCACAATGCTGTCAATAGCTGAAGCGTCGAAACCTGCCCATTGTCCAACAAAATTACGTAAAGATGCCATTGAAAGGGTTTTAGAATATTTTAGAGTTCCATATCGTCGAGAATAAAACGTTTTAATTGTTAGTATTAATAACATCCATTTCACCGTAGCATAGAAAAATATTATTATTTAATTTAAAATTTCCCTAAAAGTTCTAATAAAAAAAAGAGGCAACTAGTGCTTTTTAATTCACATCTATGCGGTAAGCGTTGTGACGTGGCGGCACCGCAAATACCAATGGCCCTTCTCTTGTTGGTTGTATTTTACTGAGCTTCCGTATAATATTAAAAAAAACCCAGCTGAACCCAGAGAACACAAAGCTGAAATTTACAAATTATGCCATAAAACAAATATTGCATATAAGTCAACAAGGTCTCTCTTGTATCTGTTAGGTGAATACACTCAAATATAATACAATTATTTCTTTTTTCGCTGTATGCTTATACGGAACACTTGTCCTAAATTCAAATGGCCTTTTTCAACAAAACAGTCACGGTTCGACTGGTATCCAATTTAGCCGGTGACTCCGTCTTCGGTACTCGCCTCTTTGTCGCGTAGTCACGCTACCAAAATGCCCCGTTTGTCGACGTAATAGCCATCTTTTTGTACTTTCTAATTAAAATATTCGGAGATAGCCAGTGGACACGGCGATGAGAATAAATTGGGTTTTGTAATCAGGTCCAAAATAGGGCTTAATAGCAAAAGACGTATCATATTTTTTTATTAAACAATGTATTTTTTCAGAATTTAAACTTGAATGTGTTTTTTAATTGTTGTGTAACGATTAAATCCAGTTTGCGTTGTTTAATCTCTTCCCTAAATAATGTGAATTGCGAATCATTCATAGAAATTTAACGTATTGTTATGTAGTTCGCATATTTTATATTTACACTAGCTGTTATAGGCGACTTCGTACTCGTGATATTGAATTTAAAATTATCCCACGGGAACCGCACTTTTGGAGCATAAAATTGGCGTGGTTTAGTAATAAATATCCATCCAAACTTTTTGCATTGATGATAATATTAGTAAGATTATTAAGATTAGCAATTATTATGAACTTGTTTCACAATTAGCAGGGAAAAATTGTAAAATAACCGAGTATACAAATAAATATTTGTATAGTATAAAAGCTCATTCACGTTACCAAATCAAAACGTTTACGTTAATATACAATCAAAAACGCCAAAGATAAACTTTAAGGAGCTTTTGTTGGTATTTTTGGTATTTCTATTGTTCCAACTTAAGACTTTTGTTATTTAGGAACAATAAGTGCCAACAGTTGTTATTTAAACAACTGAATATAACGTGGTTACTGATATAATTAACCAAACAAGACGAGCCTTTTCATGAGTTTTTATAATTATTATTGACTGATCAAAGGCTGTAGTCTTGAATATAAGAGATTATTTACTCGCAATTTCTAGCTTTTTAGAACGCCGCTTTAAGTCAGCAAAAACAAAGAGATAAGGACTCGGTGCAGAGTTACCAGTGTTTTGCTAGCTTCCTGTTTATCTTGAGTCGGAATTATCTTTTAAAACCGGTGTTGTTTGTAAGTTGTTAGCTTAGGAAACATTAACTGTTCGTTGTATCGAAAAGAAAATTGTGATCGAAACAATATAAGCTACTTCGTAATCATCATTGAGAAATCTCTCATTATATCTACCTATAGACTGGACTAAAACCAAAAAGAATATCATATCTGTTTGATCAAACATAATTAAGTACTGTTTAAAACAAAAAAAACTTTTGTATTCAACCACGAAATATCCCAAATGCAAATCTTAAGGGAAACATTTTCTCAACTTTCAATCCCCGTTGATATATTGTGAAGTGGATCTCATAATACCGTGTGACGTCACTCCATTTGTCAGGCTGAGCCAGCCTGCATCGGACTTATCTAAGAATGGCTCTGCTTCGTGTCGTGTCATATATACCCGACCCGATATTGCTAGGAGCAGATTTATATTCAGTGAACGAGTAAGATTTCTTTCTTAGGGCATTGCACTGTCGCGTTCATACTGTTTACTAAATCGCTCATTTTTACGTTTCACATAGGATTGTGATTTTCATTGACACTTTTTTTAACTAAGGGTTAGCATATTCAACTTCTACCAAAAGATAGAGTTTTGATTTGCTTTTATGAGCAAGTTTAATAAATAACAAAAATATACATTCACAAATTTAACAAATATTCATAGATTCCTTGTAAAAATATGTGCCTTATTAAATAAAAAATGGATATTTATTAGTAGTGAATTACAACTATTTTTTACTAATAGATTACGTTAAAACATTTCTATCAGCACACTTCATTATTGAATATAACGCATGTCAAAATAATGACCACAATATATTCAAAAGAGACAGTTTTCCGATTTTCGCAACTCATAATTGTCCACTTTATCTCAGATTTAATAGTTCACTATAATATAGCTCACAACTGCAATAAAATAAGCATAAACAGTTTAACGACTGACCCACTAGGAGGTCCGCAGTTGTGCGACGATAGTAAAACGCTACCAGTCTTACTTGACCTCTCTAAGGACGACATTGTCTCAATACCGCAGTCGATGGACGCCGAAGAAGACAGTTAGAGAGACCAGCTCTAACTGGTTATAAAGTATCGGTTTCCGAATCGGATATCTACAGATGGGCTTGCAGATAACGTCTATCACATCGTATGAAATATCTGAGAATTAATTATTTACAGACGTAATGCGATTACTTATCGGACATTCTTGCGGTAGCCATTGTAATCTTGCCACTGAGCTCTGATAAATTATAAGGCTATATAGAAAATGTTTTGACTTCATTCGTGGTTCGCTGGACGATGTTATTACTTTCCTTCGCGGGAACTTGTACGTAGGTAGTTGTTTCTTTTCATTTTGTTTATTTTGTGGAAAACGTATAACTTTAATTTCTCCGTTCATTCAGCTGTTGCGAAGTAATTTAATGACAAAAAGAACGTTCAATCTATGTTCAGAAAACTTAGTAGTGATTCGAAGTAAGTAAGTATTGCTTCACAAAAAATTTTTAAAGATAAGATTGTTTGATAACTTGTGTTACCAGTTTATTTCTGTAGTGAAATTGGTAAAGCACCGCGCCTGGTATGCGAGGATTTGCGGGTTCGAGTCCCACCTGAGACAATTTTTCATGTTTATATACATACTGATATAGAAATTATTTTTTTTAAACATCAATGTCATTTAAACTTTTAAAATATGCAAGGATATCAAACCCCCTAATATATTTGATACGGATTATGTCACCAATACCATTTTAGCGTGCGTCCGGTAAAAAGCCAATTAGAATGAGGTATTGGCCGCGCGTTCCGACACAATGGCACTGCGGCAAATGGACGCGTACCATCCCGTCCCCAACAAAGAACGAATTATAAACACTCCACTTGCCACAACACTATGGCCCCACATAACTTCCTGTCACCATTGTCAGTTGCCAATACAATAACTTTTATTAAAATCAGCCTCAGCCAAATCTATTTGGATGACATTGTTATTTTCTCAAACTTCCAAAGAGAACGTCCGGCACATCAATAGATCAACATTGGCATAAAAGGTTAGCTATTTGAGACAAATTTATGTCAGTTACGCATTAGAAAAAAAACTTACATTCAGAGGAAGTGATCCTTCCTGCGATAGAAATTACCTGTAACAAACATTCACATTAGTATTAAACGGATGCGGCACATATCACAATGAGAGTATTGAAGCGGTAAGTCATTGTGTATCGATGAATGATTTCAAAAGATTGTACACGCGTCTGAGTTTCACATCTGTCAAAATCACGTGCAATTTTTGACACATTGACGAATTTTATTGCGGTTAAACGATTGTGAAATTTGGGGATATAAAACGTTGTGTGGCGGACAGAAACACATTTAGGTGTTCAACGAAATCGATTTCAAGTGAGTATTTTTATGAGTTCACCGTCAATCATGGCCGCGTTAAGTGAAATTTTGAACGGAATCAAAACTGAAATAACTGAAAAATGCTACGAAATATATTAAAATGACGAAAGCACACATCTTTGCTAGCGACATTATATAAAGTTAGAAATAAGTTATCGATATTTTACAAATAAAAATGTATTTAAGATAAAGTGATTCAAACAATCATGAATAATACCAACGATAACAAGATAAATTGACGATAAATCAATTGAAAAAAATTAATGAAAAAGCAAGGGCATGTATTTAACTATCGATACTGGCTCATGTTCCTATATTAAAATTTAACTATTTGGACACACAGCCTGAAAATTATTATGCACTTGATGTCCAAATTTTTGAACACAATCATCAAAGCCAGCCTATGGCTAGCTAGGATTTGGATTGACATAAAAGTTTTCACATATACCAATACAGCTTATGGGCAAGTGACCACACAGTTTCAATGACTTTTGCCTAAATAGTTTAAACGTAATTTATATACGAAACCTTATAAATACTCGTATTTTGGCTGTTTTACCTCATATTGAAATCAGCTATAGATTCGTCATTTTGCTGTTCGATGCAAAGGAGATGTCCCATAATAGGCCCAGACATATTACACCATTTTAAAAAATCAAGAAAAAAATACTGTTTCTGGGTAAAATACATATAAACTTATTTAACTTATAATTTAGTGGATCAAAAATAAGTAAGATCGAATAATTTATCAAACTCCATTAGGCATTCCAAGATGGCGTCAATCTAAAAAAACTTTTAATGTCAGTAGCTGTCATACCCCATGTCACTTTGGCATAATCATTCACTTCAAGTTTTTGTTCTGCTTGTCGCGTTTTAAATGTAGTTCATTATAACGACCCCTTTTTTGTTTTCTGGATTTGGTATTAATCGGTACATTACTTTCATAATGTTTGTTGTTACTACAGCAAGCGATGGCACTCGACTCCTAGATGCGCGATTTTGTAACTGCCAAAACTGACAGACGTCATCAAAATGTCATCTTCCGCCATGGTGGTTTTGTTGTTTTGTATTGCTATTTTCTTACTTATCTCTTTATTTGAACCACTTAACGAAGCCATTTTAAAAGAATTGGATAATAACAAAATCTTGTAGGTGTATTGGTCTATCTTTTGGTGGGGTGTACAGGTTCTGGGCCTGGCCTCCATACAATTTGGGACATCTCCTTTGTAGCAAGCTAACTAGTAATGTACTTTTTATGCTTGCCATAGCCGTTGCCAATACTAGATTTTTATCCAATTCTCAAATCGGTGGATATGAATATTTAATAATTACAGGCTCGCATACAGCACAGGCCACACTTATTGCGATGCTCATTATTATGTGTGAGGCGAGGCTACTTAGGAAGTGCTCACGGCGATGTAATCATAGAGCAGGAATATTAAACGGTAAATTATGTTTGGATGGTCAATCGATGCAGGTCAAGCACTCGTAGTCTGTTAGCTTATTTATAATGTACATTACGATTCTAGGAATAATGTGTGACCCGATAAATTAATTAAGTAAGGCAAAATATAGACTGAATAGTACAAGAAGTGTTTTTTACTATGGTATCATCAAACTACGAGTACGTAGCTTGGGTTATGGAGAATATACTTTTTTTTGGTAAATATTGTACACTTTATTTGATATTTTAGCACTTATAATATCAGTATATAAACTTGAAAAATTTTAACTCAGGCGGGACTCGAACCCGCATCTCCTCGCATGCCGGGCGAGGAGATGCGGGTTCGAGTCCCGCCTGAGACAAAATTTTTCAAGTTTATATACTGAAATATTGTACATATAAAAACACGCAGCCTAGTACAAACAGACATGTTCATGCACACGAATATTTGTACTGTGCGGGGATCCCGCGACCCATGGCTCAGAAGCTGAGTTTACTACCACTGATCCAACTGGTCGTCGTAAGTGTGTATATCTAGAGTAAAGTAACAAACATTAATTATTGTATGATTCCGTTTTTTTTAGCTGTCAAATAATATAACGGAACTGTATAAAGTACATTGTAAATAGAACTGTTTAGTACGAACTAAAATTGTTTAGCATTGACAAGATATAAATTGAAGGGAGTGTGCCCATGTTTAGATGGACCAGTAACATAAACATATTGACCATTCAGTACAAGCCCCAGTACATTTCCTTACAATATTTCGCACTAGCAACACTTACAACTCTGACTTACTAAAGGTGCAAGCAAACTACAACAGCTGTAACCAAAACATTTGTCGTGTCGCCTTTCACAAATTAGGGGCTCAAATTTTAAAACCCGTTTATTGTCAGGCATCAGCTGAATGTCAGCTGATGTCAGTTACGCATTAGATCATCGCTGATCAACATTAATATTACATGGAAAATTGCAATTTCACCACTTTTTATTAGTAGTTTGGTAACAATTTACATAATTTTGCAACTAATTCTTCAACAAAGCTGGTGAAGCCATTAGCTTTTTTTTTTTTTAATTTATTTATCAAATACACAATCAGAAATATACATAATCTAGTTTTCTGCCAAACTGTGCAACAACCGTGTTTTTAATTGTTATATAATTTTGAATGGCAAAGTATGTCTTTCAAAACGTTTATAAATAATAATGCGTAGTTTCATTAGCAACAAAATGTTTATATTTACGACTTACATTACTTATAAATGACAGTAAAATAAACTGACAAAACCAATTAATTTACATTTAAAATTACAATCGTAGACCAAAAAATGTCTCGTTTGTTAATTGTTTAAACAGCAGTGTTCGGTTACACAGATGTTTGCTCATATCTCAATGCACCTTAATGTATGCATCGCTACATGCACATATGCAGTCACATTACCACTCATTTACAACGTTGTGTGGGTCAATGATCCGATCTACCGTTATCTAAGGTCGCGGTCACACTTGACTGATCGTCTCGTAATGAACGACAGTTAATAAACATATTGAAAGGTTTGAATGTTATTAGTTATAAATCATAATACTGGTTACAGAGGTTAAAATTACCTGCAGTTGTGCTGTGAATATTGTTTGATTGTGCGTGTGAAACTTAAAAATTAAAAAACCAATAACATTAACTCGAAAACTGTTTTCTATGTGGAATGATAGACATACACTCGTATTTTAATAATCATCAATTTTAGGCATCGAAATTTGTCAATCCCCCAAACAGTAAATAAATAAGCGTTGCTTTGAGAACATCCCCCTTTTTTTCGATCGACCAAACAAACTGTCAAAGGATTTTTTTTTAATATTACACGCTTTCAGTAAGACATGCTATAAAATATGAAATTCAGATTAGAAGAAACCCTTATAATGTGAATACCATTATGACTAGTATTCAGATGAAAAGGGTTTACTTCTTTTATTCAGTATCAAAATATTTACTTTTAATTTTCATTTAAAATATAATACGCCCAATACATAAGAAAACAATATCTCTTGTGTTAGGTATTGTAATTGTATCTTAAAATCTTCAAAATAAATCTTAAATAATTCCCTACAAGTAAAACTGCCTATTCACGGGAAATTTGTCACCCGAAACGTTATTGCTTCAAATGTCTAACGTCTTGTAAGCTAAGACCTTATTTTTCACGCGACATTGAACCTTAATGCGACACCAAAAAGGATTACATACTTGTTTCTATCGCGTATTAGATTTTTGCTCGACCACAAAATCTGTGATATTGGTTAAGGCGAAATTCAACTCTTACAATATAAGTTTATAAAACACTTTTGGATTATGTAGGTACCTACTTTTAATGTGCTGATTAACTTTAACGAGAACTCCAAATTAAAAGATGTTTAACTTCATCTGCACTTAGTTTTTGTTAATATTAATTACTTAATTGATGACAGATTGAAAATAAAGTTTTTCTTTTACAAACGTATTCAAACTTTGTTTAACTTCGTCACGTCAAAGTTTTCATATTCCTAACGTAGTAGGTAATTGTAAATTCTAATAGATATTATTGCATTGTAAGAATGTAGTGTTAGCTCATTTGTCGTCAAGCCGCGTGCGCAAGGCGGTCGGCGCAGGCGCATGACCACGCATTAATGATTGACACGAGTTGTATACAAATTCAATAGGTTATACTTAGTTAATGAATACTTATTTCGCTTTGTTGCAGCTTTTAAAACGTGTAATTTTGTTAGTTAAAAGTAGTTACAGTTGCTTCATTGTTGCACAAAAACATTGTTGACGGACTACGATCATTATAAGATACATACTTAAAAACCCGCATTCAGCATTCTGGTGAACATTCGAGCAATTGCAAAGTCAAATGTCCAAAAAAAAGAAAAAAAGCAAAGAAAAAGAAAATATATATCCCTCTTATCCGTTTAATTAAAAATAAACCCCAAATAATTTATGCAACGTTGCATAAAGACTGCACGCAGGAACAATAAGAATACTTCATTCCGAACTTGACATCACATAAAGTCGTGGGCGAAGGGAATAAAAACCGAATCTTTTTTTAATTTAAAACGGAGAGACAATGAACAAACACAGATGGCGGAATGCAAAACGAAGCTGTGGAAAAAGAAAAAGCTGTGTTAGTCGAAGCGGTAGCGAAGTAATTTATTTATGTGAAAACAAAGTGTCAGGAAAAAGAATTGTTACATCACAACCGATAAGAAACAAGAGATAAGGGCAACGGGTGACTATAACCGCAAGTAATAGCTTTATTTAGTTCTAATGATTAAGAAGGAAGCAAATAAAAGCTCGTAATTAGGGAAGAAACTAAATAAATAGTTTTCAACTAACTGTCACTATGAATTTATTTATAAGTTAGAAATATTTTGTATAAAACAAAGTCTTTTTAACAGTTATTTGCAAAATAATGAAATCAGTGGCAGCTCAGAAATCAGTGGCAGGCATCATGTGCATAAATATGTGCGCAAAAAAGGTGTAAAATTTTTATACTTGGTACTAAATTAAAAGATTTATTGAACACTTAAGATACACGAAGACATTATACATGTACATACTTAAAAAAATATTTTTAGATCACTATACCAAGTCAAATGTGCAGATTGAAAATAATTTTCTGCTACAGTTTTATTGATTGTGTGGTGTGCAATCTAAACAATACATTTAAAACTATTTATCTATTAAACAAGTCGCACTATTTTCTGACAGTAAATTTAAATTAGAACAGGTCCAAGAAAGCCTTGGGTATCAAGACGCATTATTGTTGTGACTATTGCCGTCCATAAACATAGCTTTAATTAACATCAAGCGGAACTGTGTTGAGGTGCTCAAGACACCGCCGACGAATAAACACGTCCGATTACCGCGATTCACGACCAAAACAACGATATTTAGGAGTCAATTAAGTATAAACATGGTGGAACGCGCCGGGATCGCGTAAAACGCAGCTAATAGCCGTTCGGATGGTGGAACAATGACGTTTCTCAATAAGGCACTGCCCCCTAGTGGGCTATATGAAAATCTAGTTATGATTGGATGCAAATAACCAAGCTAACTTGGCGTCGTTGAATCTTTATTATGTTTTTCAAATTTGCAGAATTTTATTGATGAAATTATAAAGAACAAAATGGAATTATTATGGACACAAAACACGTCTCTTAGTCAAACAAAATTTATAAAGACAAATAACGAAAAACTGGGTTCATTTTTTGAAATGACTAAAATAAAACTGTTTCATTTTAATTTGTATTTACATTCAAATGAAAGTTATGAAATAAATCCGCGATTTAATTTCGTTTTAAGATACGTTTTTTATTTTTCTTAAAACTTGATCACCACATTGAAATTCGTAAACGTTACGTCAGTACTAAAATGATAAATGTACTTAAAAACTACTGGGGCACATCCCAAAAAGATTGAGAAGCTACACAAAAACAGCATGATCTGAGGTATACCCTCCCAGCAGGTATCTGACTCCACGACGACACCTGAGCTGCTTGTATTGATTGAATTCGCAACAAATTAAAAAGATAATCGGCCCATTTGATGGACTTGATGGGGGTAAAAACTTAACAACCTTCAGTTAACGGCTGAATGTTAGAATTGTCCTATAGAAATAAGTTTTTGCGATTATATGCGGTTTTAAATATTTTTTGGACATTTAAGAAAATAAATAGAAAGTGTCCAGTCTTTCAATCATATCAAATCGGTTGTAAAGGGCTCTCTACTCGGCCAATAATATCGACAAATATTTAATTTCAGTCAAAACTTATACTAAAATGATCTGCATTTATAATTCCTAATTACCTTGATATCAAAGTAACTTTAAAAAAATACAACGATACAGTTGCAAATATTTTTTTTATATTGTTATTTATATTCGATATTTATTATTATATTCATGTGTATTAAAAATACTTTTTTATACATTTAAACAAAATTTATTGTACTATATTTTTATACGCCCGTTTCGCAAGATGTCAGCTCATTTGACATTTCATTTATTGACCAATAACATTTATTCATGCGTCCGCAAAACTTTGCACAGTTTGCAAATTTAACCTTTATTTTTGTTGTTTTTGATTTAACAAAACAAGTTTTCCGAAGCTTCACCTTATTTTATATCAAAACAATGTATGAGATGTTATCTTCATTTAATTGAAAACAGAAATAATATAATAAAGTTATAATCATATATGTTAAGTACCATCAAATGTTGTTAAAAAGCTCATTTCATATGTGTAAATAAAAAATTGTTATTTTATAAAATTGTTTAAGTAGTGGTAATATGATTCTCGAGTTATTTTTTAAGGAGGTGTTGCATTGCATGTGATAATACCATTATTACCTATGCACAATTGGACCACCTTAAAGAAGAAAATGAAACTTAATCCTTAATCAAGTAACCATAGATATGCTAATGAGGTAAACAAATGAAGTCATTGGAAGCGGAACAAATGAAAGGTAAGAATTCTAATAAAAAGACAATAGCGGCTATTGTGAAAGGTGAAACCGTTTACGACTTACGAAGCCGTATCTAAGGAACCGAGGTGTCATCTTTAGAACGCAAGTGATACCATAAATCTGTTAGGTGAAATGTGTGACTGGCTAATACTGCTAATGACGCAGAAAGAAAATCTAGAAACCAATGGATATTTTTTTAAGAACCTGATATTTTAAATGGCTGTGGTTTAAACGTGCATATTAATATCAAAAGATTAATAGATATTAAGATCCTATTAGACAACTTTACAAAACTCCTTTAGAAGCCATAATTTTAATCAAAAATCAACGCTAAATTTAATACATTATATAACAAACGAATGTCTTTTAAATAAAGGAGGTAAGCTAAAAAATTATTTGATCTTAACATTGGACGTCTAAAAACATTATTTAATTTTATTTCTCTTAATGTAAAATTATAAAATCTTCTAAAATCCCAAAACATCAAAGATGTTCAAGAAAGAATCTTAAAAGACCATTCGTGTTTGGGAAATATTTCGAACGCGTCGCAACCATACAGTAAATTAACAAGAACGTGCACATTAACGTTTACAAAACACATACGTGGACGCTTAAGAGTTTAAAAAGATCGAAATGAAGCGTCAGATCGTGACGCCGAAACCCCTCAAAGAGCTGTACCGTCAATTTGTTTACGAATCATGAATAAATTCGTCCCAGAAGACAGGAGATCTCTTGCGGCAATCGCGCTGCGACGTTTCAATAAAATTTACGATTCTGACTTAAACTGTGTGTCCGAAACGGAAAAAGAACGTCGGTTTTATTTTAGACTCACTTTGGCTTCGTTAAAATATCTTTGAGCCGATAATAAAACTGTCCATGCGTTGTAATACAACGATAAATATGGGGATGTAATCGATACTAGCCGAGACGATTTAAGCTCTGGCCTGGGACAATCGAGTTGGTAATGATGTGGAAAAACTCCGAAAGGTTATTCTCAATAATGTTCCTTACTTTGTGCGCTGCATACTGCTGGTTTTATTCGTTCTAAATCATGTCATACAATGTCAAACACCTCTTATATAGAAAAAAAGACTAACTAATAGATCATGTAACAAATAACAGACGAGAATTCGGCTATTCCACCTTGTCTTATCATATTAGACCACGTCATTTCTGTGTGATGTTAGAGAAAAAGTTGCTCAAATATATTTTATATAACATTTACGAAAAAAAATATATTCCAATTATACGTATCCTGTGATAATAATAATTCACTAATTAGTTTATGGAATAGATATTCCAACAAAAAATTCAAATTCTGGTTCTTAAAAATTAAGTTTCAAATTTTTGATGTGTTTAGTGATCTCTACAGTTACAGGATTAATTTGATGAGCAAATTTGATTGATAGTGAATTACTGACGAGGAAAATTTGCCTATTGAAAGCACTTTCAAATTAAACCAACAATTCTATTGTCTGATAGTTTGTTGAATTTGGGACCGACACAATATTGTTTGATCACTGTGTCGTTTTCGGAGTTGAGTGAATTAAGTTAATTTTCAGTAATTTGAGATGTTATTGTTGATGAGATGTTGAACGGTGTAATTTTTTGTTCAGTAAATTAAGTATTTTTGCAACATTTCAGTAATTAATTTCTAAAATTACGTAATTACTGCAATTTAAGCGTAGTGTTTTTTCTTCAAATTAATGAGCATAATGAAGAGCGTTATTAAACCTATTTAGGTTCCTAATACACGTTTACTTACTCACAAAATACAAGGTAAAAATCTTGATTCTATTTCTGAATTTAACATTTATGTTATGCTAATACACGTCAGTTACAAAACGTCAGTACGTAATTGTTTTCATATTAAAATAACGTTACTTATACGTATATCAATTTGTAATTTTAACCGTGTAAGAATATCGAAAAATAAATTTACGTTATCTATTACAGTAAATGAAATATCAGCGATGTAATGTGTTGTAATGTCAGTATATTATGAAATATAATTTTTAAGTTAGTCACATCTTGTGTTTGTTGATTTGCTTTTACTGTATTCACAAAGTTACTCGACAGTAAATTAATACGTTTTTATATAAAGAACGTAATGTGAAGTTGGGTCACCGAAACCACTTAATCTTCAAGCAGTAAAAGTTCAATATTGTCTTAAGTCCAAGTATAGAAAGCTCCTGGCGACAGTTGCACGCAACATTGACGTGTGCTATCGGGCGACAAGGCGTCGTGTCGCGAGTGGCCTATCGTGACAATATCCAATGGTATTTTTGTTTTGTCTGCAAAGACTTGCCATAGGGTTGTCAGTTGAATAATACTTGTCAAAACTTTATCTAATAGCTAAAGGCACAAACTTTCATGAAAGAATCAATGTATAGCGTAACCGCTATTTTAATGAACATAACTTTTTTTTGCATAAAATCAGTTTTATAGAATTAGTAAAAGATCCCTGGAGCCACTTTCACAGGTCCCAATTTATCGTTTTCAATCTTTTTTAAAATCAAAAATATATTAAAAACCTTACTCTTATTAGACAGAAACCTAGAAAACTTGAGACAATTTTACTTTTTAAAGAATGCAATGCCCGTTTATAGGAAATTGATTTGGTTTTAGACTCATACTGAAGAACCAACCATCCAATCCTTCAAACACTTACAGTACGAACTAAGATGCCATAACTAATATAGCAATACTGTATAAATTTATAAGATAAAATACCTGATTATAAAGGTAATAAAGAGTTTAGTAACATAGGCAATAAAATAAATAAATAAATATTTAGGACATGCCTCACTGGGCCACACAGAGCCATCTAGTCCCAAATTAAGCTACTATTAAGTAGCCTGTCAGATGGGGTACTAGACAACCGATAAACGCTTATATACTTTTTTTTTCTAAATATATACCTATAATACAATATAATACATACGAAACACCCAGACCAGTACAAACAGACATATTTATGCACACAAATATTTGTACTGTGCGGGGATCGAACCCGCGACCCATGGCTCAGAAGCAGCGTTTACTACCGCTGATCCAAATGGCAATAATCATTGGTTATAATTAATTTTAATTGAGTATATGGTACCGTATGAGTATGCCTATTCCCATCATTGCTATGGTAGCTTGAATTCAGTGATAGAGGCCTTTCCGCAGCAGAATAATGATTATATACCACGGTCTCAAGTTTCTTCATAAGTTGAAATTGTTTTTTTTTTATATTAAAAATGATTGTTTTCCTAACAGACAACCCTGTGACAACTTAGTCCTGTCGTCCAATCGCTCATGTTTACTCAGATGAGTCGAAACTTTAAAATTAGGCGGGTGATTTAATGGGGACGAATTTAGAAACGGCCACAAAAAATCAACGAAGATTTATTTGGAATGGGGCAAACAGGACACAGACACTAGTTAACCATTTTCAAGCATCCTCTCTAGGTAGATGAGCAAGACAGTCCCACTATTCAAATCCTTTTAAATTTAAACAATATGTTCATGTATTTTGTAGCTCTAAGGCCTAATCTCCAAGCGCTTGTCATACATTTTCAGATTAAAATAAATTCAAATGCTTCGTGTTTCATTTACTGTTTAGAGTAACATAAGTAATTGTTTTTCTAATAAAAAAATTGAACACTGCCTTAAAAACAAAAAAAGTTTTTTTTTACTTTCCATCATTCTGGTATTCAAAATTAATGCACTAAAACTAATTTTTTACATGTAAAAGTAATAACGATTAGGAATGAAAATACACAATGAAATTAAACCTACAAAAAAAACTAAGACACACAAAATACTTTACTAAATTACTTCGACCAAAATCAGTTAGGACATCATCTTCACGAGTGCAACTATCGAATTAAATAATCCAATAACGATTCAAATAACGCCTTCAAAGAAATCGTCGATAGTAAGACTAATTCAAACCACTTCTAACTCTAAAACAGACGGAATAACTAAATTTAACAACCAGCTGTGGGTAGTTTGTGGCACACCGTTTAAACTGAGAGTTTTACATAAGAAACGTTATAAAAAGGCATATTTCATTATTTTTTCCCTCTAAAACAACGGGGTGCCTCGTGTTTTTTGTCAAAGGAATGCCAACCGGGTCGCGCCTACGCAATTATTGGTTCACACTTGACGAGTAAATGAGGTAAACACAGTAAGATTCAGGAATCTTTGATGCTCTTGAGTTAGTCGTCATATAAAAAAACAAAGTAACATTCCCGTAATTCCCTACTTGTATGACTAGTCTTGATAATGGTACAAAGGATGCTTAATAAGACCACACGTCATTAACTACGGGACGTGTACTTGAAACCTCCTGGGGCCTATTAGCAGAAATAACTGATTTTAGTGTTATAGGATTTAGTATATCACTCAAACATTTGTATACCAATCAATCAACATTATAAGAAGCGAGTGAGGAGCGAGAAGCTCATATGCCTCACTCTTTGGTTGCAAGACAATAAATAATTACTAATTGTTATAACATTAATACACTAAGTAGACCTACTGTTTTCAAATGAATTGTATCTTTAGTACCAATACAGTCAGTGGTAGAGTTATAGTTGTAAAGATCCTTACTCCGGGGTCTTAAGATTCAAATTTCAATAGTATTGTTAGTTTTAGGGACTTGAGTAGAGTCTTGAATTATATTCTTGACTCGTTACTATTTTTGGATACTGGGGATAAGGACAAGCTATCGTTTTTACCATTACATTTTTTAGATAACACTCGCTTTGATCTTAAAACAATGATTAGACTGTTAGTAAGGTTTCAAGTGGTAGGGGCTACAACTTTTTTCGATAACATTTGTTCTAATTAGAGTCGGTATTTTTTGGAGTAACATAAAATGGTTACTAGTAAACAACGAGTTTTGTTAAAAAACCAGTAAAAAAATGAATAGAAGCGTATATATCAAATATTATGATCACTTCAAATCTATCTTTCTACATTTAGCAAAAAATAAGGTAGAATATTATTTTAAATGACCACAATAAGAATTTCTGCACGAAATTAAAATAAAATTTCTAGAAATATCTACGAGAAAGATTTTAATGGCGTGTCAAATCCTGCTGCGTTGGTTCCATGTAAAATTAATATTGGAGTTGCAACGCGTTTGTTTACTAATAAATCCAAACACTCGGAATGTATCGTCCCACTATTAATCAAAAGTGAATCATTATAAACTACAAGATACACTCGTGACATACTTTAAAGTTGTATCGACACCTCAAAGAATTTTGATCGTCGTGAGATTTTCGATGCAGATAAAGAATAGCTTCCTCCATCAGAAACCATCAATTTAGTACAAAATATTTTGGGAGATCCACAGATTCGTTTTATGGGTATTCCGAGATTAATACTTAGATAGAGAGATTTGGGTCGTCCCAGCCTGGTGTTTGGGGACACGATAAATTTTGACACCTTTGTTTTTTGGAGAGAACAAAACGAACTGGATGATTTGTGTTTATTTGTATTTTTAGTATCAAAGGCTTTCGATGTATCCAAAAGGGCGCACGTGAATTACAAAAGGGCGAACGTTTTGTTTTATTTGTTGAATTTATCGTTTGCGATCATTTGTCGTGAGCTTTTGCTTGTTTTGGAGTGAGGTTTGTTGTTTTTGAACTAACAATCAAAACACAAATTAAGTTTTATTGAATGTAAATTGTGCCTAACTTTAATGTTGAAAAGTAATTTGGTTTTGAATATCTATTTTCATTTTGTATTTAATTTACTAAATTAACAACCGTCGAAATACTATGTCATTGTTTGTAGTTCTTTAAAATTTGATAGTTAAATAATCTTACGTATTTCTAAGTCAACCATTTCTCAGAAGTCTTAAGTTTCAAGGTACCTTTTATTGAAGTGGGCAGTAATTATGAGGGCTTCTTTTTGTCTCCCCACCATGCGTTTGCGCAGGCCCCGCCTACCGCACATCCTACAGTTCTGAAACTACCGATGCGTGAAGTACTTGCTTTGTCTTTTATTGTAGCTGTACAGAATTATGAGCTGTAATTCTGAGGTTAATTTAAGTTTTTTTCTTGCTTTATAAGCGGTGGAGCATGAGACAGTTATGCGATTTGAACTACCATCAAGCCAGAATGAAAATATATAAAAAAACTATTACAACAGTTGGTACGAAAAAGAAAACCACCACTTCTTTTTTTATTTTTGATTTCATTGTTGCTCATCTCTGTAAAATACACAATGTTGTGCAAGTAAATGTTTGTTTTTGAGCAACATGCTAGAAAACAGATATTTTATTGGCCCTTAGTGATTAATCAACTTAATATAAACTTAATCAAACTCTCGTATAAATTAAAAGAACAACACAAAACTTTACGGACCGTATAGAATGTTTTAAACGGTTTTTTATCAATTAGTAAAGTGGAAACATTTAGAACCCTTGGTTATCTGATTTATCGATCAGACGGGCGACGGTCATCGATCGAGATTGATGTTCAGATGTTCTAATTAATAGACGTCCGATTGTATCGATTGTACTGTTAGAAGAATCGAAATAGTTGATCGATTGATACGGTGGCATCGTATGTAATGGTTGCTTAGTTTCGAATGCTGTTCACATAACCTTTGACTACCTTAGAACTAGGTATCATATTAATATTATTCATTTATTATACAATAGCTTTTTGCCACGGCTCTGCCCGCGTGAACCACGCTGTTATATCAAATAGTGTGGAAACTTGTGCCTAGCATACAGGATAGCCTTTGTCCTTTCTAATGGTTTAATGGGTGGGGGTGGTGGGATCTACCTCCTAGTGGTCCACCCTGGGCAACGGCATCTTTGGTTTTCTAACCAATAATAACGGCTAACAGATCCCTCTACGGTGGTAGGTTTCGTAAGAGGCCGCCTGGATGCTACCACCCGGGCGGAGTTCAGCGTCAAAGAGTTTTTCTGTGTTCCGCTTCTGCGTAACCAGTACCTCTGGGTAAGCTCGCTCCATCTTAGGCTTCTTCTTAACCGTATAGTTAAGTAAGTAGTCAAGATCAAGCCCATTATTTATTTAAAAAAATAAACTATCATTGCACCAAATTTCTTTTAAATCGGTTCACTAGTTTAGGCCTGAAAGTGTAACAGACAGACAGGGTATGGTGTATATTTATAATATTAGTTAGGATTATAAGTTATGCCTGATTTTGCTTATGATAAGCAATAGTTTGTGCGTTACCTAGTTGGAAGCCACAGGGTACCAATAATATTAGCAATAACATTTTGTAATACATGTTTGTATAATAAACTAGTACAAATCATATCAGTATATAAACTTGAAAAATTTTATCTCAGGCGGGACTCGAAACCGCATCTCCTCGCATGCCGGGCGGGTGCCATACCATTAGGCCACCGAGACACTGCGACACGGCGCGAATTTTTCAAGCATATTCTTACACTGTGAGCCAGCGATGTGGCCTAATAGTATGGCGCCCGCCTGGCATGCGAGGAGATGCGGGTTCGAGTCCCGCCTGAGACAAAATTTTTCAAGTTTATATACTGATATTATAAGTGCAATTAAGTTGCTAAAATATCAAATAAAGTATAGTACAAATCATCATAAAAATCATCAAAAGTGAGGCATGTCTTAAATCATAAAAATCAGCCCACATGAGTCCACTGATGGGCTTGGATCTCTCTAAAAGAAGGATCTTGCAACAATCGCTATAGTTCGCGGGTCGGGATCGCTTTCTGATTCAGTGGTTAAGGGAAATGTTGCTGGTCATCTCCTGGCATTGCTTCTTTAGTCGCCTATGTTATGTTTGTTACTGTTAGACGAAAAGAGGTTGTGCTTCTATATTTCAGGTCTACACCACACGAACTAAACTAACTTAACTTTGATCCCGTTTTTGATTTTGTTTGTATCAATTTTCAAATTTTGAACGTATTACAAATATTCCACACTTTTCGTTTTTTTTTATGAAAAGCACCAGATTAATCTCAAATTAGTAACATTCCTCATTAGCGCAACATTGCAGTATCATTCAAACTTCGTAAGTAGCAAAAACACCAACAGCTTCCAAATTTGCATCATTTCTGTCCCACAAAAAGCAACACAACAATCATACCTGGAAATCAACAAACGTTAAAACCCACAGTCGAAACAAAAAAGTATAACCTTTTCCACAAAAAAACATCTGTCATCGTTTACAAACCTCGATTTGCATAAATAAAAGCAAATTCAACTCATTATTTGTTTGTTCATAGCCTTTCAGCGGGCTGCTATGGCGGAGTCTCGAAATTAAATTTACGAGCAATAAAACTATCTCTATTTTATCGCACGGAGCCTTGGACCACAGGACGGAGAGTACAGAAAACTCAGAGGATTAGAACCAATCCATACTAGCCAGATATAGAGTATTAATTTACGAAATGAAAACTATAGCAATGAAGATAAATAAAAATTAACAATTACGATGTTAAATCTTTTTAATATTAATTGTAAATCATTTTGGCAGATACTTTGACCGAATCGAAGTTAACACTCATGTTATTAAAATGTAACGAGTATTTTATCTTAGTCAAACAAACAGTTTTTACCAAAATATAATTTTGTGCTATTGAAATTACAAATATCCATAGTTCAATAAAGAAAGTTATTGTAAATTATCAGCTACTTTAAACTGCATCATACTATCAATGAAGTTTACGTATCATGGCAATACTGCAAAAACTCCAGACACACTTAGCTCATAAACGCCAAATAAAAGCGAATTAAATCTGTGAATTTATCTTTCATTTCAAAATATCATTTATTTCCTCTGACTGATTGATACAAATAAAAATTTTCCTTTTCTGGTCTCAACTGTATAACTGATTGTTTGATGTGCTCCTTATTATTTATTTATTTATTTATTTATTAGACAAACAGCGTTTTACATTTAAATGTACAGTATGTATGTATTTTGTGTATAAATATTGTCGTATTTTATTCTTGCCCTGCGCTACCTCTATTCTTCATATTAGTTTTCCTCTACCCTAAGGTTGTCTGGTAGAGATCGCTATTCAGCGATAAGACCGCCTTATTGTACCAATTTTTTTGTTTTCATATTATTATTTTTCATTGTATCTTGTTTTGTGCAATAAAAGTGTATTGTATTGTTGTCCCACAAAACTATTTACATACTCGTAGTTACATTCATTCATTTTACACGTACTATCACGCACTAACTACTTCGTGCTAAGTGAATTGGCTCGTATCGTTTGACCATGACGTCGAGGCAGCTGCTTCTAATCGAATCCCAATCAACTTCGGGACGATGTAAAATAGTTTTACTAAAGCATTAAAGGCGGTGTCCGCTGCCGACAGCGCTCTTACAACTAATAAAGTTGAGATATTGTTTCATAATATCTAATGTTAACAACTTTTTGACTATTTTAAGCCTCTGTTTATGGGGAGTTTTGTAATATATTGTTTAGTTAACTACTTATTGATAGCTAACTAGCCAGCATCACAGGCCAGTATGTAAAAGATTCAATATACGAGTACTTCCCAACTTTTTTGACATCAAATCGATGTTTTTGACTTTATGTCGTTACTAAACGAAATCACGTATTCAACAATTTTGACAAAAACTTAGTAGCAAATAAATAATAAATAATAATAAATATTTAAGACATGCCTCACTGGGCCACACAGAGCCATCTAGTCCCAAATTAAGCTACTATTAAGTACCCTGTCGTATGGGGTACTAGACAACCGATAAACTTACATAAATACTTTTTTTTTTTTGTAAATACATACTTATAATACATAGAAAACACCCAGACCAGTACAAACAGACATGTTCATGCACACAAATATTTGTACTGTGCGGGGATCGAACCCGCGACCCATGGCTCAGAAGCAGCGTTTACTACCGCTGATCCAAATGGTCGTCAAATACTCGTATATTATTGACTTGTCTTTTGCCCGCGACTCTGCCCGCGTGACCTATACATTATATCGCGTTAGCGGTAACTGTTGCCCGACCGTGGGTTACAAAGTAGCCTATGTCTTCTTGACTTTTCCTTTTTCTCAATCAGGTTTATTTAATGTTGATTTCATAATTATATTTTTTGTAAATTTATCCGTTCTAATACTGTTCGAGACAATCAGTTAACTTGTTGTATGCTAAAAAAAAGCTAAATTAACAGCTCATTTTATCTTAAATCATGGACATTTTATCATGTGTCCAAAAATATCACATAAAACACCCCATTAGACTGAGGGTTGATAAAAACGTAACGATGAGTCATAAAATCATTTTGACAAAGCAATTTAACTAACAAAATGGACAGATTTTAGTCGGTGCATAATGAGTAATGACTGTCGGTGAACGACAAAAAATAGTTATTGGTAGTTCCCGTTAAATATTTTAAAATAGTGCGTCCTTTTTATCTATTAACTGTGTCTTTCTAACAGTTGTAAGTCTTTTATTTTAAATATTGGGAGCTCTTTTACTGTAAAAAGGTTCGTACTCAATGCACGAAGTCAAACATAATTAGAAAACATAATTTACTCGTTTAGTTAAACAAAAAAATTCTTAAATTGAAATAAAAAGATATTAAAAACCTATACCGTCAATGATTTTAGATACAAAAAATACTAAATATAGCAAAACTTCGCTAAGAATACGTGAATGGAGATTACCAGGATGAGGTAAGAATAGATGCTAAGCAACACTACAATTGTGTTCAAAACTCATAAGAAATCACGGTAAACTATAAGAATGAAATCTGTTAGTAAAGACTGGAAGTCAACATAATGGAAGGCAAGACTAAAAGCGAAGCAATGTAGCGGTAGCAACGACCATTTATCAGGACAAACCAACGTCGGTTGCCCGGTGTGATTATTTTTAGATCTATATCAGTTTGATGGCTGGAATCATTTATTTACTTTTATAAATGTGAAAGAAAAAAAGTGTAAATAATTTATTGCTTTTTGTTTGGTGAACAAATCGTTTACTTTATTCGTTGTATGTAAAGGCGACTATGCAAATTATGTAAAAAAAAAAGTTTGGTTCATAGTATTTTAATTTTGATGCATTGCTTTTAGCAAACCTTTATTTTTCTGATTGTTACCAAGTTTTTCCACCGTTTTTACAATATTTTATATCTTTTTAAGCCAGTAGTATCTATCACTCTTATTATACCGTTGACTTTACGATTCCGAATCATGATGATGATATATTTTTATCAACGTGTGTAGAATCTCAAAAATTTTACATTTATTGCGATTGTAAACGATCGATAAATTAAAAAATTAATGGTTATCCCCGTGAAGCGGGTTATTTATTACTAAGTTGTTGAAAATATAATCCTTGTTAACATTTCGCGATCTAGATTATTCTGATTTATGTTATTAAAAGGCAAATTTAAATCAACTACAATATCAATAAGCTATTAAAGATTTATAGCTGAAGTAATTACTTTACTACTAAGACTAGTGGGATTAGTAATTAATTCAATATCAATTTGTTTGCAATCTTACTGATATTATAATTGCAAATGGATGTATGTCACTCAGAAATGATAGAACGGATAATCGGATCCAAACGAAATTTGGCATTAAAATAGATTATAGAAAGAAATAGTTCACCGCTACTTTGAATATCGGAAAAATGTAAGGTTACCGTAATATAGGTACATATTTTAAAATTCCACGTATAAGAAAGCCACGGGCAAGATATTATGTATTTCACTGTTAATATGGATTATTTATATCAATTAAGAAAGTAAATTAAATAAAATATATCGTAGTACCAGAACCAGAGTTTAATTTGGATTCGTGTCAATATCTTGAATCCTCTAAGCGTGCTTTATCGTGCTATCGCGTGACTGGCGTTCTTATATCAAACTCAAAACTAACGGCACGTCATGTAATTTCTAGTAACGATGTGTTTCTTTCATTGTCATATAGCACCAAATTATTAAACTGTTTATGCATGGCCATGTAGTGACCTAAACCACTTCATTAGGCTTTTATTTATAGACTCACTAAATTGTTTCGTCAACAGACAAAATTTTTGAAACAATGAAAGTAGTTCAAGATTGAAAACATAAATTGTAATTATACCAGTCAGAAAAAGACAAACGACGTCATGATCCCTCCACGAGACTTGATTGATCGACAGAATCAAAATGATTCCGTAGAAGGGACGGTGCGTCCAAGAAAGGATTTGTCCATAAACTTGATATTCAATACACGTGATGACAACTAAAGTGGAGACGATGATGATATTGATCATCCTGTAGTAAGCGATACCCTCAACTGTTTACCTTAAGACGCTGACTGCAGCCGATGACCTTGAGCAATGAACACGCCCACAAATTTATTCGTCTTTGAATTTCTTTGGAACGCGCCACAGCTATCACTGTCGATTTTCGTAGGAGTGACAGAGAAAAAGCGCATGGAATAGAAGGGCCTAAGTGCCAAACAACAAAATTCGTTGTGCAATTTAAAATTGCCATTTTATTAAAAATCTAAATCAGCCATTTGTTTAAGCAACATGTAATATACAATATAGCAAAATTTTATTATCATTGTTAAACGGACTGCTGAGAAAAATGGTAATTTATGTATTTTCAGTGGCTAATTTGAGATTTTTTTCTATAGAGAAAAGTTTTTAGAATCGTGTTTTGGAAACAGCCACCTGGTCGAAAATATGATCAATTACAACTACATAGAATTTGGCAACAATACGAGCCATAGGCTTAAAGCAAAACAATCTTCTTTTAGCTCAATTTGGCTCATATCAGCGTCTTAAATCAAAATTCCAGACAGTTTAATGTACACACGGCGGCACATCAGACTATACATGTTGACCTTGAGACCGCCTTTATGCCCTACGTAATAAAAGCTGTTATCGCAGTTCAAATGTTTAACTTGATGTGCTGTCGAGTGTACCATCAAAAACACCGGTTCCTCAATTTGCGCTGTCTCCAATTTTACGTTACTTTCAAAATGGTTATCATAAATTTAAAACAAAAATTATATTGCGTTTCAAATTACTATCCGTAATAAAATGGTCAAGAATATTAAACGTCGGGTCGTTCCGTTGAATAATGTCGTCGATACGGTCAACTTGTTACATAAAACCTATAACTTCACACCGGAGCTGATTGTAACATCATCTTATTGCCACCAAACGTATAACTCAGCTGCTTATCAGGAATCTTTAAGAAACCCGAAACCGTGAACGTGCGAGTTAACTATTCCCTCGGCGTCTCATGAGCATATAAGTTGAACAAAGGCGCAGCATCTACACTATTTCTCACTACATCGAAAGATGTAATCAGAGAAGACGACGTGTCGTGCTTATTTATGTATGTAGGGGCGAGGGTGGGCCAGGATACAAACAGAATAATATTGATGACACTGCGCTGCGAGGGGTCATGAATCATTAATCGTCTACTCGCGTATACGACTCTATTACGAATGCTTTGGATAAGCCACCCTCAGAGGTGAGGCTCGCAGTCATTTGCAACACCGGCCTTTTTGTGCTGGAATGATTATCAATGCATGAAGACAAGAAATCAGAGTGTCAATGTTGAATCTAATAAAATGTTTTATGTTTGATTGAGTTTAAGCACGATGTTAACAAAACAAAGTTGGTTTAATTAAATTGAAACACATAAGTATGCCATTTATTTAAGATAGGTTTTTTTTTTGCCTTCAGCTATAAAAAAAAGTATTTACTTTGGAGTAATAGCTATTATTATTTAATGTAGATATTTGCAACTATAAATTATGAGAAAAATCAAATTATTAAACTCACATTGGAATGCTGAATGTTTACCCAATTTAATGAGTTAAGTTCTGTGCTTCAATATGAAAACAGTTTTAAGCCAGGAAGTAGCATATTACGCTCCGTAATCTCTTCATACAAGGTCATTAAAACCAGTATAACAAACCTGTGCCAAGAATCACAGCGTTCGAAAAAATAAAATTAAACCATATTTTCAATTATTACGACCGGCTCAAAAATTACGAGCACAAAACGAAACGCAAAGCAATCTTCTTAAACACAAAAAGCCAAGGCAATTTAAGTTAATTCAGTAAGCAGCAGACATGGCTACTTCCAAATGAACTCAAACGTTACAAAAACGAAAACAAATCATGAACAAAAACTTGGGTCATTTCAACGTGGACTTTCTAGTTTATTTTTTCTAAACTACGTGGCTTGAGGACGTGCACCGAAACCTTGAGGTGTTTTTTCTTCAGTTTTTAAACGAACACAAATTTTTACCTCTCGTGCTTGACTGAACAGCGATAAAATAATAATGCTCAGATCCGAATGGCTACCTCTAAAAAGAACCGTAAGCCAAGGGCAGAACGCGCCTAAATTTCTAATCGAGGTTTTATTTCATCGGCCGACCCGATCTTTTTGCTTTATTTTTTGCAATTTGGGTCTCAAGGTGAAATGGGTATTATTCTTGCTGTTTCTATAGGGAGTTTTGAGTTTTGAGCTCGAACAGTAAAACATAAAATGGAACAATACAAGTTGGTCACTAAAAATCTGAAATTGTGCCAACAATCTGCTAATGGCCTCGAAAAAAACACGGGTACAGTCAAATTTTTAGATGATTTAAGACATTCTTTTGACAGCTTCAGTAATTTAACAATTTCAAACACAATGTGCGTTCGCCGATTGAATTTTAAGTATGCTATTAAAAACTCTAAAACACATAAGCGTGAGAAATTAATATGTTTTTATATTTTAAATTCAAAACGTGTCTAAACGATTTTCTTGAATAATAACATCCGAGGAGAGAGCTCAAACAAATTCGTATAAAGGGTTTACACATAAAATTTACATGACAAGTCAACTTCCATATCTAATGTAGTCATAACCATATCTATATCTTAGCACTTAAGGTACTTTTTAAAATTCATCACATGTACCTGATGCCTTAGCTTCGAGGGAGGCGCACAACAAAAACGCTACTTACAAAAAAGTTAAAGTAGAAACGGAAAAAACAAGAGGCAATATATTTAAAAAGGTCCACGTTGGAACGGGACACAATGGTGGACTTGTATTTGGCGACAGCATGGCATTGACAATGTCTGTATTTTAAAGAAAGATAAATCTGTTTTTATGTATCTAACTGTTCATAAGAAATTTAAAAATCACTGCTTACTCAAATGCTATTATTACCTAAAGTTAGTTTCAAGAATTTTACTAAGAAATGCAATGATAACGCGTCCGCGTTAACACATGGACTTAACAATTTCAAAGATTACCAGTGATTATCGTTTATGCAATTTGCAGTCTTCAATGAGTTTTGAATCAAAATATATGATTAACCCAAACTAAATATCGGCAATTTTTGGGACCCTGAACCACTTAAATCGTAAAAAATGTTGGCAATTATCCCCATGCGACTTTGATCTTCGCACCCACAAAAAATAACACAATCAAAGCTGTTTAGGTAATTTGCGCATTTCCTCACGATACCCTAATAATTGGACAAAAGAACGGAGGCAACTACCTATCCTTCCGCCTAAGGGTACGTCACGCACATCCCTTAGCAAACAAAATAAAAAACCTAAAGCCCGATGGTTCATTGTTAACCTGTCGCAGGTAGAAGTTATAAAAACCCACCCACTAAAAGCATTGCCCATGCAAAAAGTGTATGCGTGATCACACCAAATGCTCTAGGATTATCAAGCACATGTCGATTTGGATAGATGACAAGCATGATACGGGTACTTTTTGCATCGCAGAATATACCTGGAAATACAAATAGAGCGGCAGACAATTGAATAAAATAAAAGGAAATTGAATGAATTTCTTATAAATTCTTGATATTCTTTTCGATGCTGAAACAGCCGAAACAAGGTTACCTATCGTTAGACTTCATCTGCTTTACAAGACGCTAACATAATCAAAACCTGTCCCAAACAATGACTTCATATCTGACTCGATTCGTCTTACTGCTATTACCATAAAGATCCAAATCGTGTACTCACACGTAATCTAGCCTGTCATTACACTACAAACGCTTGGTTGTGCCACAAATGCTATCAATTTACTTCAACAAAAGGTTCGATTAAGGGGCACTTTCAAGTAATTTGATTCACATAGTGTAGGAAATCCAGTGCCTTAGCTACTGCCAATTTATGATTCCATTGAAATTGGACTCAAAGGATTTTAAGTGGCGCATAAACTTAGAGCGCACTAATAACTTTGAAACGACTTTATAAGCCGACATCTAAATCATTTTATAGCTGAATACGTAACATTGAATGATCCGATAGTAAAATATCCTATGTTTGAATCGTAAAAGGCTTAACATTTATTAGCAGAGTTTGTTGTTGCTACAAATTAAAACGCTCTAATGATTTTTAGCTACTCTAACGTTAAACTTTCTAGTGTAGGTTTACTTATTCATTCATCCATCAGCAAGAAGATAGTCTATTTTTGGACAGCTTTTGTACGTCGTGCAGGCTTTTAATATTTGAAATCATTTGAATAAATACTCAAAACAAAACCATGTTTTTCTATAAACCTTAGCCTACTAAATGCACAAGAGTTACCTACAAACTTATTATAAATAAAATAATGTCTGAGCTTCCGAAATTCCCAGAACCTTTTCTGAACTAACTTTTTAATAATATTCTAATTCCAAAGTTCTATCCTCCTAAATCCTAACAAAACAAACATGAACACATATCTAATGATCTAATTAAACCTATAGAAAAGTAATTAACAAACAATATAATTTATTGTTCAATCTCTAGCCGTGAGCTGAAACAAATAACTTTATACCAATTTAGAAAGGATAACCGATACAAATTACATTTATGGTAGTATCCCTCAGATAACCAGCAGGCAACCTGTTTGAAATGGTTCAAATAAATAACAGAACCAGTTTAGATAAATTTCATCTGTAAATATTGGATGGTATAAATTGTGCTTATCGTATTTGAACAGAGATAAACATTTCTAAATCACACAATTGCGTTTCAGGCGTGATCGATTGATAAACGATTAGTACTTTAATACAGATAAAGGGTATTCGATTATGGTTTGGTACTCAGTTTAAATAGGAATTATAGATTCACAGACTAAATAAGTATTTACTTAAAGTTTGATACTCGTATCTAACATTGATTCATATTAATTTATCACTGATCTAATTTTCAAGATATTATGATAATAAAAGTTGAAATTTGAAATTTTTTGCGTATTAATATTTGGTCCTGCTAATAAATTGAAGTCAAATAAAAAATATATTTACTGCTTACTTTTGACATCTTTACATTACCAATATTATTTGGGCGCTCATAAGTGACATGAAGTCATGATCATCATCCAAACTATGCCCAAAGCTGGGCCTAGACCTTCCATCAAGAATCTACACGAAGATGAGTCTGGGGCTACTTTTGTTGCAATCAATATTTATGTAAGAATTTCTCAATTAACAGTCCGTAAAATAAATTCCAATGTTTTTCAATAGAAATTCTAACAATTTTCATTTATTCCTTCCTTGACATCTAATGAATTATTATTTCTTCGCGTGGCGTATCCAAGGTTTTTACATAATATGATATTGTAGTATGCCGTGATAAGCGTTCGTTTGTCCAAATTTATCTACGGTCTCTTTTTGCTTAGGTACTCTTATTAATATCCAGGAAAACGTGTTAGAAATGCTTGCTCATTTCTGTAATGAATTCTGGCTGATTTGGTTTTGCAGATTTATCATTGACGCAATTTAGTTTTGCTATTTTTGCTATTAGGGAAACATTCGTTTCTTTCCAGATATCACTAGATTTAATTATCATCATAATAATATTCCTATAATAGTGTAATAGTGTCTCTCTCGAAAGGGAAATGTTGCCTAAATGGCCTCTTTTGGCAAACTGGTTGGCGATCGCAGTTTGACCAATAGCGGAGAGAAGAAGCTGGTGCCCGTCCTCATCTGGCAATGTTCCTTTAGTCGCTTCTTACGACACCCATAGGAACAATTGAGGTGGTGTATTGAATTGATGTACTGGCACCACATAGCAACATTTTTTTCATAATAATTATATTTTTTTTTTGTGTATTTTTAAAGATGAATAAAAGTTTATGTATAAATGTAATTATAGTTCAAGGCTTACTTTATAAATTTTATTTAGCACAGCAGACTTTACAATGTATTTAATATAGGGTAGGTACTACAACTCTGTAAAGAACTGCTGACTAATGTATCGTGTTTTTTTAAACTTATGCAATTTTATACATAACAATATTCATGCTTTCCGCTCAATTTTTTTTTATAATAATGCATAGCAATGCTTTGATATATTACAAAGCCTTATTATTGTTTCCTGTTATGAATATATTTTATTTATTGTTATATCTCATAAAACTATGTCAAATTTTGCGCTTGTGCGTCCAAAATAGTGATTGATTTTGATGAAAAAAAGCTGAAGAAAATAAATGTAACCTCTGTTCTTTTTGTTGTTTGTGCCATACCATTAATTATTTAGATGCCATTGTAGGTTTGCAATTTTTTTTGACTAGGCTCCACACTGGGTTATCCAAACTTAAATGATGTTTCCGATGGGTGTCGTAAGAAGCAAGTTACGGCCGGTCCCAATAATCTATCTATCTTCAGTTTTGGCATATCGAAGATAGAAAACAACTTCTGTCTCTGATTTTGCCACCCAGAGAATCAAAGACAGAAGTTGTTTTCTATCTCCGATATGCCAAAACTGAAGATAGATAGGTTATTAGGATCGGCCGTTAAAGTACCTACACCGCTAGATAGAGACGGGTAACAGCGTCCTCTCTCTACCACATTGTACAGACCGCGATCGCCAACACGCCTGTGAAGCATGCCACTGATAGTGAAATCCTTTTAGCGAGACCTCAGTCAATCAGCCTAGTATTAAATAAATAAATAATAAATAAATAAATAAATATTTAAGACATGCCTCACTGGGCCACACAGAGCCATCTAGTCCCAAATTAAGGTACTATTAAGTACCCTGTCGTATGGGGTACTAGACAACCGATAAACTTACTTATATACTTTTTTTTTTTGTAAATATATACTTATAGTACATAGAAAACACCCAGACCAGTACAAACAGACATGTTCATGCACACAAATATTTGTACTGTGCGGGGATCGAACCCGCGACCCATGGCTCAGAAGCAGCGTTAACTACCGCTGATCCAAATGGTCGTCAAGTATTGCATTGATATATGTTTATGATTGCAAATTACAAATTCTAACTTGATTAATGCAAGATGCCATTGATAACGGCTCATAGTCGCATTCAGATTTTCTAAGGAGAAACACAATATCCAACAGACAACGATAAAAAATACATTAATGAAAACAGTCGTCTAAAACTCTAACAACTTTTAATACCAAAGTTACAAATGGATATAATCAGTAATGTAAATTTTCGAATCCAATGAATTCAATGTCCACGGCCGAGTAGCCGCGTTGATTGATTGGGGTACAAATTGACTATGTATTTCATCTATTATGTGCTCATCTGTTTACGAATTCACCCATAATTACAGCGCACAAAGGGATAGATTGGAATGGGTTTTCATTTATGTAATATGTTCGTTCATTTCATTATAAAGTGAATGCTTAAATTGTCTCTGTTTTGCTGGATATTTAAAGATTTAGTAACATTGTGATTCCGTAACTATAATTGTTTTTTAACGTATCTGCCATTTTTAAAATGTCAATACCTATAGTCCTATGAATTAAAAGTAAATGTTCCCAAAACGTTTGACATTACTGATACATAAATAAAACAAGTTCTGTCCTATCTAGCTCCTGTTTACCAGTGTAGTGTGTAGGTCTCTCCCAAATCCCTTCAACCATCAAAACTAACATATTCCTCAAGGAAAACCTGTCCAGATTGTCATTCAACCTATTCATAGGTCGATCTCCTAAATAGCTTCTGACGGTAGTACATTGTGTGGCGATTAATGCCATTTTTGTAGGTTGCACCTGGTTGTGGTTTGAAAATCAGAATATGAAACTAATGATCTTACGCATAACTTGAAAGATTACTTAGTAAATCTAAGAATACTATCGCGATTATACAAAATGAGTGAGCTGCTACGTATGTGACACACTAGTGCAAAATAATATAAACATAGAAGTATATTAAGTACATTTGTTGAATCTTACCTTTTGTAAACATGTGGCTCTACATTGGGCCACCCGAAGAGGAGAGGATACCTCCACCTCAGCCAAGACTCCAATCCACGATAAAATTGCAGAAAACATGGATAAACTAAACAACATTTTGGCACACATTTTCTTTGGTATCCCTCTCTAGATTACAAGTTTTGGTCGGGGCTTTCCGCTTATCATAAACACAATCCAACTGTTACGGTCATGATAACTTCGCGAAATTGTCCAAATTTTAATCACATTAATTTAAAAAATACAGTTTCTTCGTCAATCCTTGAAATGCAATCCGGACGTACACCGTACGAAAATCAGTCAACACAAATGATCGAACTTAAGCACAATATAAAAAAATCACAACTCGATTCGTTCTACAGAGAACGGTTCCCAGAAGCCGACGCTCCCGCGGCCGCGGACGAAGGCAGACTAACCACCCCGCTTGAAGAAGCTCGACTCCGATCCCCTCCGTTCGGTTAATTTTTATCGTTCTCTCGCTCCCGCACAAGGGTTCTCGCTCATCTCTTTCCCTCTCCACACAGCACGTTCGTGGCTACTACTACGTATATCGTTCTCTGTCATATCTACTAGTGCATATACATTGTTCTATCTCGTTTCATCTCGGGCGGTTTTACGTTGTTTTTCCTTGATGCAGTTTAACGGATGGGAATGTAGTGGTTATTGTTAGACAAAGACGGTGGTAGAAATTTTAGGGTTGTTCATGAAGGGGTGACAAAGAATCGTGCTAATTCAGGGTCTTGTTTTTATGGGAGTTTGGGTGGTAAAAAGTATCCCGCCTCTCTCGTTTGTCCAACTTTATGGGTTTCGCGTAGTGCTGTATTAACAATAATATTAATAGGACCTGCATTAATTAAACCGTATTTTTTATATCAAGGGGTTGATTTGAGAATCATTAATTTATGTCCTCCTCGTGTTGCTGAGCTTGCGACTTTTATTTTGGAGGGTAATTAAAATCTGAATTCGATGCGTGCATTATTTTTTAATCTGAAGTGTATTTAAAAATTTATAATTTTATACGGAAATGTCTGATTTGGTGTACCTTTTATTGGCCCGTGGCTTGGGTATCTGCTTTTATTTTGATTAGAAAAATACTTGGCTATGGCTAAGAAAAAACATTCTTTCATGGAAAAAAAAAAGAAAACGGTAATTTAGTCCTAAATAAAAAAGTTGGTTTCACAGAAATATATTAATCACTACTGTTTTACAACTACTTGGTGAATAGATATTGTTGTCTGTTAACGAAGCTAAAGATGTTAACGAAGTTCCACAGACATCAAAATCATGTCCATGCATTCTCCTTGGTTAAACCAACAACAACTTAACTTTATGCTCTATGCTCCTAAATAGTGCTCTTAAACATCCCTCAGAATTCTCCTTCAAGCAATTTCACTCCCGCATATTTCTTACTGTACATCGCCACACAAAACCTTCGCAAAAAGATTAAATAAAAATGTGGTGTACGTGACAGAGCCAGGCCTTTCCAAGGAGTTTTTCGTTTTCTCTGAAGCCTTTAATCTTGCAACCAGACTTTGTCTATCCAACTCCTTTACGTAATTTCGATGTGGCTGCTTTTGTGAGGCAACAGTATTGTACTGCTAAGACTTTGCATGTATGATGCTATGTAAATAATGGATTAAAGTCAACGCAAAGTTAGGTTGTAACTGAAAATTTTAAGTTTTTTACGGTTCATATAAAAATGCAGGTTTATACCTAATTACCTCTTTGAAATTTCCACTCATCTATAGTGGAACTCAATAGATCTTTTAATTATTTTCAGATTGGTCATAAGCGGAATTGTAATTGGTGAAATTTCGATAATTATGTTATTATTTATCTTTCAGGAAATTATTAACAGTATTCCATTCCTAAACGTAAATTCAATCATTGTTAACAGGATATACTGTAAATATCTTGTATGTAAGTACATATAATAATTATCAGTAATCTATATCTTTATTTTACTTATGTATCAACCCTAGATTATAAATTAAACTCAATTCATAAAGTAGTGAACATGAAAGTTTAAGTAAGACTATAAAGTAAAAGTGTTATTTTTATAAAATTTTGTATAAAAGCTGGCTGTAAAAGAATAGAATTCCGTTCTTATCCTATGAGTGTCGTAAATGGCTCCTGAAGACGGAAAGCAGTATTCTCTACAACATTGGCTAAACTTCAATCAACTTTTTGCTTGCCAAGGGTCGCAATTCTAGAAAAATCTCTTTTTGGCAAGGTCCATGACCAGGATTGGTTCTTTATGGGCTAATGACGATGATGTATTTGTAATACTGTTAAAAACATTTATTTTACTTAACGAAACTTGAATCAGAATTGTTATAACTCTAAATAGACTGATTACTGATACTCTTCACTTCTCTCCTCAGACGGTTCTCAGCCTCCTTGGTTCGATTCCCAGACGAGAGATTTTTGTTTTTACGGGTCTGGGTGTTTTTGGTACTTTCGCTTTTTCTGATTTCCACACAACAAGTGTTTTAAATATTAACTTACTTTGAGATCAAAACAATGTATGTGATGTTGATTGGCCTTATTTTTTTTTTTCAAGGAACAGCTTATAAATTACTTGATATCGCAAAAAACTCATTTAAAAACAGTAAACTTAAAGTATATAGGTAAAATGTCAATAACTTAACACTGTAAATATAATATTAACAGCAAACATTTACAAAAAGACGTCATTTAGATAACTGATGGATAACAAGGAATATTTTTCAGACAACTTTAAAAGTTAAGGACAAATTAGTAAGTATAGTATGTAATTACTGTATTCATTTCAAACCTATATTATTGAATCTGATGCGTAATTACATTATGAATTAACATATAAATTAAATTATTAAATGATTGTATTCAGAGCTGACAGATTTTGCATTAAAAGGGTAATCGTTGTATTACAGGTATAATTTAATTTAAATAAAAGATTTATAAAAGGATTTCATTCAAGTTAGACTTATTTAATTCGGGTTATATACTGTGCACCTTATTTTTTATGATTGATGTATGGATGTGAAACTACAAAACGAATTTATATAAATTTTTCCATTAATAAAGCTCATTTACTAGAACACAAACTATCTATAATTTATATCGACATTTCGGATCGACACAGACGATAGATGGCGCTGCCAGTTGGTAACCTCATATTTATTTTTACAACAAATACTAATCTTTTCTCTCTAAGCCTAAAATTGAATCCAAATTCACACAGATGAAGTTACCGGCAGCAGTTATTACATTTATGTTTGGAGCATATATTCAAAATTGTTTAACTACTTACTTAAATCACCATAATATTAAACAGCCTAGCTGACATCGGAGATTAGTACTACAGAAAATCTTACTTATTTGCCCATAGATTCACTAAAAGATTTATATAATGTAATATATCTACTTCATCCTTCTTCTACGTTTCGGTCACGTTAAGATATTTTTGTAATGGTCATGAGTAAGTTGGTATGAAGGAAAATGTTTGAAAACAGTATAAAAAAGAACTGTTTTAGAAATATCCACTAAGAAAGTGTGTTAAGGGTGACCGTGGTCAGAAACAGACCATTTCCTTGCATTATCTTTATGAACTAATTAGTTCAAACCGGGACGGACGGTTAGTTTACGTTATAAAATGGCTGACTTTCCGTCGCAATAGTTTCTGATCCAAATTATACCTTCTGTAGCCATATTCATCAACTTATCAGCGTGTATTACTGACCAATACAATCCTTCGGTTTATGGATGCTGGCATTGGCTCGTAAACTCCCGAAGGTCAGAAGGATTATAGAGCCAAATCTTGTTCTTTCTTTGCCTTTGTTTTGTAAATCTTTGGTTTTAGTTTCATTAGACAACGCAGATGTAGTTATTTATGTTTAAATTAAGATACTACCTTATTCAAACTGTTTTTCCAGGGTGGAAATATAAGTTTTTTTTTGCAAATTAGTCCCAAATGGTGCTTAAACACGTCTTAATATTAAAACCTACCACTGCTTTGGGACAAGTTTGGGCTAGAGCTGTGAAGAAGTAGCGCAAGAAACTATTGTCGCCCTCTTTTTAAATAATTAAGTTAACAAAATATGTATGTCAGTGCGAGCTAGGATAATTGAAAGCCTCCTCCCTATCATAAATAATCATTAATTAATGGTATATAGCACCCCTTTTGATTATGATTGTGATTCTGGTTGTTGTTGTAGTAGTGGTTTTAATAAAGCTTTACATATTCAGCTAAAGGTAATCCCACTTTATATACGAGTACATTACATTTAAATTGAATCATACAAATTCAAATACAATTATTCCAACACTCGATAAACGCTTCAAATTATAATAAAATTGGCATGAAATACTCGTATAATTATTATGGCTTTAAATTCTTTTTACGCACAAAATTTTATCTACTCTAAAGCAGTTTTTAACTATCATCCAAAGGGCTGTAAAAATCTTTTTTTAAAGGTTTTTTTTTTAATACAGGCTACATGATTGTTGATATCCTTGTAAAAAAATATGGATATCATTTAGTACCTTTGCAAAATTTACAGTCAACACAACCTTGACAAATCGACAATATTTAGAACTTGTTTGTTGGATTTAGTTGAAAATCGATTAAGAAAGTTGGTATATAAATATTGTATATAATCTTCAGGTATCTTGTACAATAAATAAATGTAAAACTAAAAATAAGTTTTGAACCAAATATTACATGTATCCTGGGTTTGGTAACTGCTTGGATAATTTTCATAAACAATTATATTTTTATTTGACCTAGGTTAAAAGGGTTATTGAGGTCGTACTTCGGAAGAAACGCTATAGTATTGGTCCTTGTTTCTATCGGTAATTAGAATACATACCTATAAACAAATCAGGTTAGAAGCCAGTAATAAGTCAATTTTAAGTCATGGAATAACCGACACCAGATTATTCTAAAAGATTTTCAAGAGAAAATACTTCTATAACCTCACCTCATTTAGTCATGAGACTCATCCATTCATGATAAATAGTGTTTCGTCCTGAAATACTGTAGAAAATGTTAAATCTTCAAGTCTGCAGAAATCTCCGCGGTCCCGGTTCGAACTCGTCATCATAATAATGCATACTTTCCTTTATTTCTTCACTCGCCATGTTTTTATTTTTCAGTTCGGTCCGCGGTGCAGATCACTTTCACACAGAGACTACACTGCGACTAATTTATTAAGCTTTTTAAAAAGAGTACCTAGTATTTAGGTATTTTGAATGAATGTCTGTAAGATATTAAGATTAAAAATATTTAAATGTATATAGCACCGCATAAATCTTTTTACTCATCAAAGAAAAAAATGTATAGACTCAGGCGTTACTTTGCAGAAATCCATAACTAAATATGGATTTGGAAAATTATTTTGCCAATGATTTCCGCTCGTTAATTCCGGTCTAGGTACCTTCACCACACTACCCGCACTAACACTGAATGAGCAAGCACTATTTCATGCAGGAACAATTTCACTATTTCATCCCTCAAAAATGCATGCAGTACAGATAATGCAATTATTAGTATCCAACACCGATATAAAAAAAACCTCGACGAGTTTCGCCACTTCACTTAGCATCCTCAGGAGATGTTATCGCCTTCGCTGCGCTCCGACGGCACAAAAACAAAGTTACGAAAACAAGAATGGTTTCCAAATCAAACCATATTTGATAAAGTTTAAGCTTTGAAAATTCTGTCTCAGGTGCTTAAGATTATGATGATTTGCATGAAAATAGCAAAATTTTGTACTTCAATAAACAACAAGAACTGAAAGATGGTGCTTTGCAAAAACTTGAGAAACAGGTAATATGACCGATAAGATATACAATAAAAGGTAACGAAAAAAATGCTAGCATCAAATCAAACCAAGTTCAAAGATTTGCGCTGTCGTTTATAAAACCTGAGAACTTATTCTTTTTTGTTGTAAATGTTTAACGCTTCAATCACAATAAGCTATCAGCGGTTTGCTATTATCACCATTATTCAAGTCACTTAAAGTTACTTAATTTCAGCAGAGAATTATCATCCTATATTAGGGTTCCGAGGGATCAATCGATATTTTATAACTAAACTCTATATTTATTTTCCCACTTCAACATTTGAATATAGCTAAAAATTTTTCTAATTTTGTCCATCAAAAAGACTTTGAAAATAAAGAATATTATTTAAACTAATGTTACTAATAGGGGTTAAAGTATGAAATTGCCGATTATTTTCACACTTTTTATTTTGTATATAGCTCTTAAGTATAGTCGCGTAATATTGCGTAATTCTTTTTGAATTGTATCAAAAACTAAATAAAGTAACTTTTGAATAAAAAAAAATGCAATACTAGTGCCTATTACTTCAAAGGAAGTCGTTGAAAAGACCCCTTACAATGTGTCAGCTGACCTTCTTGCTTCAATTAAGTATATTTGTATTATATACTTTGATTTTCAGAAATTTAAATACTATAATGCGTAGCTTTATAACCATCTAACTTTCACCTTTGATTGCATCGAAAACGGTTCAGGCGTTTTTAAAAAAACTAAAAAATTGTTAGTATGGAAAAATGACTTTTCTCGATTTCGTCCATACAAAACGGCAATTTCATACTTTAACCCCTAATATTAGGTTATTCAATATAATATACGAAAATTTCGTGTTACAGTGTTAGTATCAACTACTCCAAAATGGCTGGACAGGTTTTTGTGTTTGTTTTTTAGTATGTAGATAGGTAGGTTTCCAAATAGGTCATAAACTAATTTAAAAATATTCCAAAATGATAAGTATAGCATGCGATAGCTCCAAATTTAAAATTCGATACAAGCGAAGTCACGAGCAACAACTAGTTTTATCTGGTAACTTATTGCTTTTCATGGATTGTGTATTATAATGTTAAGATATACAAAACATTATAAATTTGAATGAAATAAAAAAAAATTGGAATACATTAAGATAAGCTCTTTTTTTAAAAGCACGGAACCTTCAGTGCGTGAGTTCGATTCGGACTTGGGACTCTCAATACCCTGTTAAAATGGTTATTCGTTTCTTAATGGTTAAAATAATGCCAAAGTCACCAAAACGCCGATTCCTACATCCCATCATGTTTAATGACGCAATGAAACCCTTAACTTCTCGTCATTCCCCTTTTTATCTTGGCCTATAAAGATAATTGTTAATCCCAGTAGTCGAGACTAAAACCAAAGACAAGATAAAACAGCCACATCAGTTTGAGTATCATAAACATTCATTCGAAACTTGAAAGTTTTAATTCCCCGCGACTTCGTCCGCGTCAATTTCCGTTATTATGATCGCGATTATTTCTGCAACATTTTTCACTCATGCTTCGCTCCTATTGGTCACAGCGTGATGTTATATAGCCTAAAACCTTCCTCGATAAATGGACTATCCAACACAAAAATAATTTTACAAATCGGACTAGTACTTCCTGAGATTAGCGCGTTCAAACAAACAAACAAACAAACTCTTCAGCCTTATAATATTAGTATAGATGGTTAAATAGTAAGGTGGTTCAGTTTAAAAGCAGTTATTGAAAGTTTTACTCTTGACAGTAGTGAAATTCCCATTCCTCTCTGGCAAACACCTTAAACTCAATAAACATCATGACATTAACATGACATATTGCTTACTCTAGACCTTCCCGAGTATGATAGGTACAAAAAATATAAGAAGTTCTTCAAAATTTGATATAAACTTTGCGTAATATTTTTATTTTATCAACACTTACAGCACCTTGGTATGTATTAAGTTGTTGTACACACGGCGGCACATCAGACTATACATGTTGACCTTGAGACCGCCTTTATGCCCTACGTAATAAAAGCTGTTATCGCAGTTCAACTGTTTAACTTGATGTGCTGTCGAGTGTACTTAACATGGTCTACAATGGAAAAAAACCCCGAATTCTGGATCCAAACAAGGCTACAGCTACTTTATGAGTTGATAAAGTATCAGAACAATGACAACATAAATATCACAAAAATATAAAATATTTCTGATATTGCATTTGAATATTGATCTTGTCAAATTACTTGGCTGTTGTATTTATTCTGTGCTAATACTGTTTTTTTATGAGCGTTCGGTAATGTGGTGTTATTGAACCAAACATTCAGTGTCGATTGGTTTACATTATAACGTGATTTTATAGCCGGTTATCGAAACAATATTACTTTTAGTTATTAGGTACGAAATATTTCGTGTAATGTACGGACGTAAAAGTATTTTTAGTATATTCTTTTATAAGGGCTCTGGGTGTTGAATGGTGCGATGTTTATCAGTCTTGAGGTTTGCATGAAGCCATCATATGTGAAGTTAAATAAATCAAAAAACGTAATGGTTCGTGAGCAAAGATCCTAATTATAATTGATTTGTAGGATTGCACTTGACTTAGGCAGAAATTTTAATTTTGTGACCAATATGATTTTGGAATGGCAAAAACTATTAAAAATAATCTTAAAATATTTTTATATAAACTTGAAAAATTTTGTCTCAGGAGGGAAAAAAAACATTTCAAGGTTATATACTGATATTAAAAGTGCAATTAAGTTGCTAAAATATCAAATAAAGTATATTAAAATATTTTGTTATGCTTATTATGGCCTGATGATTGCAAACATAATAAGGTTTTCTATGGAACCATTTGATTGCATTACCTTTATTGGTCATCCCATGCAAAGCCGGGACGGAGAGCTGGTGATAAATAGTTATAGACAAAATTGTAAACGTCCTTCTGATTCTTTAATATATATTTTTTTTCTCTTACCTATTTTTGTAATTTTCCTGTAATAACTAAAGTTTAAGTTAAGTTACTACTAATTAGTTAAGGAAGAGTGATTCCCTCTAACACAGGTACTTATGTACTTAATAGAGGAAGTCCACACTTAAATTGTTGTCAAAAATTTTAATATAAAATATCCCGCATGATTATTGTTTCAAATTCTATGTAGATGTGACAAGTAAAATTCTGATATGGAAATCTCTGCAGCTCGGTTGCTCTGTGCACAGCGAGTACAATCGAGAAGATGGAACTGTAACGGCGGAGGAGGAGCTGCCCCTCCTTGTTCAACTCTTTTTATGACGTCACCCGCAACGAGATTGTCGTGCCGTGTTTCTAGACACAAATTTTAGAGATCCGTTATTATTTTAGATTAGATAGATAAGACAGATAATATTGATTGCACAAAACACAAGTGTCATACATATGAATTGTCGACTCTTGTGGTGGAGCAAGGTACACAGATGACACCTTTTCCGAGCTCCCGGGTTTGATTGCCGGAAGAGTTAATATAGAAAAAACATAATTTTCGAGATCCAGGCCCAGGTTTGTGGTACCTTCGTCGTTCCTGATTTCCACGATACGAAGCACTTTAAATTATAACTTTCTTGCTTTACTTTAAGGTCAGAACAATTTTTGTGATGTTAGCCATATTTATTTATTTATTGACTGTAATAAACGCACGATTGAAAAAGTGCTAAGCCACGGAAAACATTAACTTGATGTAGACTTTATGTAGGTAATAGATAAAGTACATTTTCATTGGAAAGCAAAACAAGTTTCAAGTATAAGTGTTTCATAAGACTATTCCCGGCCCCAGAACTGAACTTCCAAATTATTAAACTAAAGCTTGTCGTTTGTATTTTGACGTTTAAAAGTTATTTAAGTTACGAGATTTTAAATCAACTTTTTAAATTATTTCTTGTTTGTTACTGGGTGAAAAAAAAGGTTTCCCAGTTTTTTGTTTGCTTTTTTATATCTTGTGATTAAATTTAACGGTTTGTGTTCTTAACATCCTTCTGGCGCTTTACACAGTCCTTAATCAAAGTACCTATGGTCAATAAGTTTTTAGAATCGAGGTCCAGTGTTCTATTCCCAAAGGTCTGGGTGTTTGCGGTACGTTCGTTGTTTCTAATTTAGTCAAAATTTATGTTCTCAACAGTTACGTACATGCTTTGGGTTCAGAAAAATATAGTATGTGATGTTGTCTACTTCTTTTAAATTTATTGTCAATATTTTTTCCGTATAATGATACCTGATTTAACTTCGATACATAACGTAGTTTTTCTAAGGTACCTTAACTAAGACTGAAACTAAGTTTGTACTTCATTCAAGTCAAGTTTAGCAACTAAAATCACCTTTTATTATTAAGTTTCTCCAGCTAAGCAGCTAGGTTGCAGTATCTTAAAAAGCATGTCTTATTTAGAGATCCGTAATTTTAATTTATAATTGAATACTTTTAGGATTTGCAATGTCATCTATTTTTCTCCTTTTTTTAAACCTTTGTAAATGGCCCACTCTTCTCTTTCCAGGACACTGTGAACAGTGTGTCAGATGATAACACAGATAATTATACATTACTGTATTCTATTTAATTATATATAATTATATAGAATTACACTGAAGGAGACCATTTTAAAGGTGTGTTTCATTTCTCAATCTTAAAAAAATCTTAATTGGTTAATCTCTTCGATTTTACAAATATTTCTGGTTCATAGCTAATACTCCTGCTCTCCATACTCTTAAACCTTGGAGTGCCGATGGAGAAACAACGAGCTAGCGTGACGTAAATTTTGTCTTGTTTTATATAAGTATTTTAAATATAGTATGTAATAATATGTCACCGTAAAATTGTGAGATCTGTCAGTTTACAAAACAACGCGTGAGATTTAAACTAACGGTGGTTTAGGTTAGATTGTAACCTACCGACGTTAAATTATAAACTGACGAAGTTCACAATTTTACGGATATATATATAGTAATATGTATATATCATTATAATTACAGCATATATCAGTTCACTGTTAAACACAAGCCTCCCCTAAAAGACAATTTTACCCTCTTGGCAGGCAGGTAGGTGATCACAGGTAAGTCAATGGTGGAGAGAACACGCTAATGCCCGTCTTCGTTTGGCTTTCCTTTAGTCGCCTTTGACGTAACGATCGTAACACGACAATTATATACAAAATGTCAATATACATAGAACATATTTATATAATACGAATATGTATTGGGGTGGTAGGATCTACCGCCTAGTGGTCCACCCTGGGCAATGACATCTTTGGTTTTCTAACCAATGATAACGGCTAACAGATCATTCTGTGGGGGTAGGCTTCGTAAGAGGCTGCCTAGATGCTACCACCCTCCTGCCGGAGTCCAGCGCCTAACAGTTTTTCTGTGTTCCTGGTGTGTGGGAGAACCAGTTCCTCTAGGTAAGCTCGCTCCATCTTAGGCTTCTTCTTAACCGTATAGTTAAGTATGTTGTCAAGAGCAAGTCCATTATTTATAAAAAAAAATGTTTAGATAAGTATATAAACATGTAACAACTCACGCTTGTCAAGTTTCGTGCGTTCCGGAGTTCTCCACCGTGAAAATTAACCGAAGAAAAACTCGTGTTGGCGAAGTTTGCGACTTAGATCCCGATGCGATCCTTTCCTATGTTAGAGCTCGTTCACACAGAATTATGCCTAAAAGCTTTTTAACATGTTTATGCTGTAACCCTAAAGAATTGCAGTATCTTTAATACAAAGGTGAAAGGTCTATTTTGAAAGCCTAAACGACAGATTTTTGAACCAATAACCAACACATATTAGTCTTCTGCTGGTTTCTGGCTTTTCCAAAAGAAAGATGTTGCCAATACCGAAACTTTTGGCAGGTGTGTTATTTATGGAGATCTAAACCATGGCGCAGAGAAGACTCTGCTGCCCGCCTTATTCGTAGTAGGTACTCCTTTAACTCATTGAGCGCCATGGGGCTCACCAATAACCCCCAAAGAATAAATTTTCTATTGTGTCTAGTTTCATGGCAGTTAAGGCTTAAGCACTTATGATATTCACATATTAAAAACATACTTAGGTGTTATTTCCAGAGATCGGAATAGGTAGAGTAAAATGGGGTCGTTGACCGGAATCGTATATATTAATATGGACATTCTTCCGAATTACCGGGCTTTATATTTTTATAAAGGTATTTTAAGTCACGTACATAAATGTTCTGGAAAATGTTTACAAATAATCTGTATGCTTTATTTAAATAATCCTTTGCCTTATGTAAGGTCCAAAAATTGCGTCATTTTTTAAACCGACTTTGATTGACCGACTTTGACTGACAAATCCGGTAAATGGCTTATCCATGTTATTATTTCTGGGCGTGGTTTTGGTGCAAATACCAAAAATCACTCTACCTATTCCGATCTTTGGTTATTTCATTTAGCCTAGTTCACATTAGGCCAGTATTTTGGTCGAGTGACTCGTTGTCATCTCGCTACTACATTACTTTCTAACCAACTCGATTAAATTTATAGTATTCAGACGCCTTTAGCTACTATAATATTCGTTACTCGACTAAAATACTGGCCAAATGCGAACTACGCTATAGAGCTGTCTTCATATTGACGCTTTGGCATTTATCGAAGAAATTTTACTGAACAGGTTTTGAGAGCCCTAGTGGGTGAATTTGCAACAAGCTAAACGCTGAGAGCACATGATCAGAGGGTGAACCTTATTAGTCGTTGCTTCTTTATTGCCTATAAATTTTGAAAAGGCAGATAGTTTTACGCGGCTTACTCACTAACTACTAAACTCTGTCCGCCTACTTCGCTAAGGTCTCGCGTTTGGTTCCTGGTCTGGTTAATAAAGGAAACGATTTTTTCTAAGTTGGTTCGAATCTGAGTAGAACGACTATATCACCGGCTATAGTCCCGGCTTCTGTCTTAAAATGTATTTCTGTCGTAAAACAAATTACACCAGAGGCCTGAAATAGATGGCTTGCAAAACTCTCTTGTTATTAAGGGTGTAAAGGTGTTACTATTAAGGCCAAAAATAATAAAAATACATAAGCAGAAGACGCTGTGTGAAACAACCTTTACCAGAGTTTCGGTCTCAAAGGGCAAGCACGTCAGCGGATACATTACAACTTTGGCTCATTCTCCTCCGGCCGAGACGAGATCAATACGATATCGGCTGCAAGATGCAATAAACAAACTATAACTTTGTAATATAACACTTGTTACCTTGGGAATTGAACCCACCTCTTTTGACAAGACAAAACATGAACTCACATTATTTCGAGTCGACGAAAACCCAAAACCAAGCATTGTCGTTCAATCTGGTTAAGTTTTTCTTTTTTTGTTTCCAGTTCACTAATTTTCATGTTTTCTCCATCCAATTTCAGTGTTAAAATTGTATAAAATAAGTAAATTAACAGCCTATAATCATCCCACTGCAGGGAAAAGGCCTCCATCATTGAATTCAAGTTACCACTGCAATGATGGGAACTGGCATAATCACCACGGTTGCCGAATGCGGGTTGGTGATCGCAAACCCGAGCAACGTTCGAAAATTCGAAAATTTTTGTAGCCCGACCCGGGGATCGAACCTGGGACCCCGAGATCTTGGCCCGGTATTTAAACCACTAGACCAACAGGGCGTTTTGGCATGTAAAAATTTTATGGTACATTTTAAATTTGAGAGTAAAAACTTTTATTTTGTTTTTTAAATTTGCAAGTCTAACGAATCCGAACCGCAATGTCCAATAAACAGCAGATGATACTCGTATCAACGCATCTGCTGGTCTGAAATCCATAAATAAATCTTTAATTCACCCATTATTCCCAAAAGAATCTCTGGATTATTTACAATATTGCTAATCATGATTTAACAAGTCAAATCTAACATTTTTAAAATTTATTTAACGCAAAGAATGTTCGAATTTCAAATAAGGAATTCAGTTCGTCCGTATAATTTTGAATAACAAGAATTCAACAAATGTTCCCCAATGTTTTGGATGACTTTCTAAGTATTTTGTTTTTGGGAACATCTGCAGACCGAATACAAGGAGGATTTTGCCATGATTGCCATACTTTTAACGAGTGATTAGAAGATCGTAATTAGTCCAGTTGTGGACAAACGCGTTTCTCTTATTTATTTTGGTGCTAATGTATTGTCGCCTTTTACTACACCCATAGATCAAGAAAGAGCTTTTAGATCATTACCACCCAGCTCTATTATACTATACTATTTTAAGACATGCCACACTGGGCCACACAGAGCCATCTAGTCCCAAATTAAGCTACTATTAAGTACCCTGTCGTATGGGGTACTAGACAACCGATAAACTTACTTATATATATTTTTTTGTATTTATACTTATAATACACAGAAAACACCCAGACCAGTACAAACAGACTTGTTCATGCACATAAATATTTGTACTGTGCGGGGATCGAACCCGCGACCCATGGCTCAGAAGCAGCGTTTACTACCTCTGATCCAAATGGTCGTCATCTATATCGTATTGTTAGAACATCAGTGAAATTTTGAAAAAATAAAAATGTTAATCAAATTACTAACTTGAATCAGACAAATTCACGTGCACAGTTCATCAGAACGAGGGTAGAAACTACATAGGATACTGTATATAACCAGTATAGTCACATTCAACTAACATTTCGAAACTCGAGTATCTATTGTTTCGAATTAGGCCAACACCGATGTTACTATTAAGGGATTGGATACTCTTAGTAGTACACTCGAACCGACAATTTGGTAGCCACATAAACTTCACAAGGCTCTAATTTTAATCCCGTTTGTAACTCAACAATGTTGTCGAACAGTTAAGGAGACGTTGGTGAAGCTTTAGCTGATCAATTAAGTGTCCAAGGACACTTAATTGATCAGCTAAAGCTTCAATGTCAGCTTGACAAAATTATATTATAAAATGGTACTTATTAGAGCGGAGAAGGGCGAAATGTTGGTATTAAAAGATGTTTTTTAAAATTGAATAATTGCTAGTACACAAACGTAACTAGCGCCAAAATCTTTCACTGTGTAACTGCATGTTTTTGCAAATGGCTACTTTAAAACCAACTTGAAAAAAGTTAATAATAATTATGAAGTATTCGGTGAAAACGCATTTTCAGTAAAGCATTAAAAAAATACACACTGATCTTTTAACGCCAACTGCTTTTAAAGGTGACACGTGGTTAGAGCAACCAACCAGCAAGTGCTTCAAGCGACAAAATGTAGACAAAGTTTTCGTGAAGAATTATGTTTACTAAAAAATTGCCTGAAGAAGCAAAGTTTCCGTGGCTTACATACTCCACGCGTTCAAATCGTGTGTAACAACTGGTAGGGTACATAATAAAGAATGTAACTGCTTTTGATTGAGGTTCATCCCCTTAAGATCTGAGACCAAATTACTTGGACGGTATCTTTGGCGAACTTTAATGAAGTTTCCTTTTATTATACCAAGACCTCAACCCAAAGGATCTGTGTTTATGATCCTGTTATAACTTTAGAACAGTGATTCTAAACATTCCGTGGTTTCCCTGTAGTAGAGTAAACCTTGTGTTTTATGGAAAATGTGTCTTGTTTGATCAAAACATTGAAAGCATGTCTTAAGCCGAACAAAAAGGTCTACAATTTAGTCTCACTTATCTAGAAATACTTATCACTTGATGCAAAACCAATAAAAATTTATGGTCAACAAAATGGCTTTTGAATGTAATTATTTCAAAGGGATTGAGTATCGCCGGTGTTTCAGTTTTCTGAGAAGCAAATTTATTATAAGTAAACTTACCTCCAGTTGCTAATTTTAACACTTCTATGGCTTTTGATGCATTTTTTTATTAGTTAGTCAAGTAAGTTATCATATTTTCTACTTTATAGCTTTTCTGAATAAATCCGAAGTAGCAATCAAAATTGAATACAATACAATAGGTTCTCTCCTGAATTTCTGTTTTCAAGCTTATTTATATTATCAGTATATAAACTTGAAAAATTTTGTCTCAGGCGGGACTCGAACCCGCATCTCCTCGCATGCCGGGCGAGGAGATGCGGGTTCGAGTCCCGCCTGAGACAAAATTTTTCAAGTTTATATACTGATATTATAAGTGCAATTAAGTTGCTAAAATATCAAATAAAGCTTATTTATATTATACTTTATTTGATATTTTAGCAACTTAATTGCACTTATAATATCAGTATATAAACTTGAAATTTTTTTTTTTTTTTCCCGCCCCGTCCCGCCTGAGACAAAATTTTTCAAGTTTATATACTTATTTATATTTTTAATTTTCGAGCAATCGTTTCCATCGAGCTTGTAACACGCAAGTATATTCTACTGCGCTCAATAAAAGAGAGTGCCTAAAGCGATCTCAATACAAATAACAGTTTGTGGTGCAGGCCCAAGCTACGACTATGGTACCAATAGTTGGGTTCACGGAAAGGATAATTACAGTTTTGACTTTGTTAAAATTCGGTGCACTTGTCATTATAAAGTAGTACTACTGTAACTTAGCTTGAAGATTTGATTACCTACAAGCCAAACAATAGATAAACCAAAATTGTTTATTGGACTTATAACAAGTATCATAACTAAACAAACCAATATTTCAGAAATTAAATTTTTACCTGTCAAAGGTACACCCGTTTCGATTTTATTTAGACAAATAAAAAAAAAATCTTTCGACTCACTGATTCCATCTCTGTAATGGTAATGCAATCAATATTATTATATTCTGGGTTATGCAGCAAGGTGATTTCAAATATCTGTATGATGTTACATAAAGATTGCAAGGTAATTGTTCATATCAAATTTCGTAGTGTAGCTCTTGTATGAAGGTAAAACATAATATTGGAAGTTAATAACAAGAAGTGGGTTTTAAGAGTCTACTAGGTACACGATTTGCCAGAAACAAATAATCGGGTACTGTAGGCATTATGCATATTTCTAACAATTCTTTCTTACATTTTAAAAGAGCTAAAATTTTAAAAATTACTCACCAAATTAAAGTTATTGCATGACAATTGACGGGTATTTTTTGTTTGGTACTTGCACAAAATGTGGCTTTGTATTTATTCTACATATTTATTGGTAGAAATAATAATACGGGGGAATTATATGGTGAAATTCGCTTATGCAGCAAGCTCTATTTTTGACTCTAATAGGTTTTTTATATTTGAATATGATCAACTTTGAGCTATACTCTATTCAAGATATAAATACCATCTGAATAGTAAACCTTATATAAAGTTATGGTCAAACATTAAAAAATTAAGAACTTTCTTTATTTTTCTCATCGTTTGACATTAATGATTGATTCTCGTAGAGCTATAGTGTTAAATCTTGTACGATGGTAGGGAAATCTTAAAGTGCGTTTAACACTTGGGGTGACTTTTGAATTTCTTATCTAAGACAGCGGTTTATACTGCGTACCTCAAGACCGAAGTGCACTATCTCCAAAGTTAGGCATCCATAGATCAAACCCGTCATAGCGCGGTCAAGTCGAATCTTGCCGAGCCATGTTCAGGGTGTGTGAAATTTATGGAAATTGCACTCCCGTGGAGGAGTTTTCTCGGAGGAACTGTGACGATGCAATCTTCTACCTCGTTGGGTCTGTTTTGTTGCTCCCAAGTTTCGAAGAAACTTACTTGGACGATTTTGTTCTTGATGAACTATAGATGCTAAATACAGTTGCAATTTAGGTTAACAGTTAAAGTATTTTTATAACTTAAAAAAAGTGTTTCGTTAAACATAACGTTACGTTTTTTTAAAAAGTAACGATTTCTATTTAATAGCTCATAGTTCTTTTTAATTTTTATCTTCTCTTCGCTATTGGAAAAAAAAGGAATATTGACTAGCTTAACACAATTAAAGTTAGGTAATTTTGCACATATTTAACCGATTGGGCAGATAATTTGTTTTTAACAACGTGCGTTATCAATCACATCGTTTACAGTTTTATATTTTTTTAAATAATTATTTTATTTTAAAATTAAGTTATGTACATACGAGTACTGACGAAGACACTACACATAACTACAACTATTTACTACTATTTAGTAGTCAAAACAAACAATCCATAATTTATTTAACCTTTGAACAACTTCTAAAAAATTGGTAACAATTATACAATTGAAAATGTCCAAAACAGCTCTTACCGACGGCGATAAATACAAAAACAGTTTTCCTCAAAATTTTTCAACACACAGCCATACATTTTCATGGAAGCAACAGGGACGTGAGCTCGTAACAAACCAAATAAATTATAAAAGAAGATCTCGGGATGGAGACAAGGCTTTCTTTGGGACAGTGCTGCCGAAAGATTTAGAGATGGTCGTGTGATTTAGTTTAATTTATCGATAAATAAATGTCAACCGTTTAAAATGAGCGTCAAGTGATACCGGCACATTAAAAGAATAGGTGCGCCTTTCTTTTCCTGTAGATGTCGTAAAAGTAAACTAATCAGAAGAAGATGGACTTCCCACCACCATGGTCATCCTACGATCGCCAACGAAATGAAATCGCCAATGAAATCAATAATTTTTATGCATTATCAATGTTCTCTAATTTTTTTTTCTCTCTTTTCTTTGACACAATATGCGTCTGTCGTGTCACTTATATGGGTCCCACCAGAATACCAGGGCTTCAGCGGCCCTTGGTTCGTTGCAGAACATGCTGAGGTAGGACCTAATTGGCCATATTACTTGTGAATTAATTTTTTGTTTTTCTTTTTTTGTTTCGTGTCTTTTGTTCTATGTCTACCTATGTCTATTGTAATGTGTTTGTGGCCAATTAAATATAATAATATTTAGGACATACCACACTGTGCCACACAGAGCCATCTAGTCCCAAATTAAGCTACTATTAAGTACCCTGTCGTATGGGGTACTAGACAACCGATAAACTTACTTATATACTTTTTTTTTGTAAATACATACTTATAATATATAGAAAACACCCAGACCAGTACAAACAGACATGTTCATGCACACAAATGTTTGTACTGTGCGGGGATCGAACCCGCGACCCATGGCTCAGAAGCAGCGTTTACTACCGCTGATCCAAATGGTCGTCGAAATGTTTCTTTCTTTTTTTCAACTGCCAAGTGGGTAATCCTCCTTTTAGAGAGGCCTGTGTTCAACAGTAAATTGAAATAGATTGATTCAAAATAAGCTTACCTTTAAAAAAACAAAAGTATGTAGCAGTGTCCATTGAATCATGGATAAGAGATATATTAGAATAATATTTACATTCCTATACTCTAAATTTTAATAAAAAACAGATATTAGAAAAAAACAAAATCATCCAAACGTTGTTGAATTTAAGTTTAACGAATGAACATCATTTAATATTGGTTCATTTATTTATTTTGAAACAAGCTGTGACGCGCACAGATGTAGCCGTGTAAGGTCCATTCAACCGAGACCCCGCCGCAGCAATATAATACGTCTTTGCGCGTCACAGCGTGTTACAGAGTTAAAAGTCTGAATCAAAATTAAACATACCTCAAAAAATATTTTTGATCAAAAAATAAATAACACTGCCATGATGTTATACAAAATGGTTACATACCTGGGCTTCGTTTTACAGGTGGTTGAAAATACACCGTGTTTAATTCAAATTCAAACATTTTAGTGCGTTCTATAATGTTACAAGGATGTTATAAAATATGACATAATATACAGTTCATTATAGACCCTGTTCGGGCAAAACAATACAATTAGTAGTAGACAGAGAGGACGACGCCATAATTACATAATATTTCAGTACAAAATAACAAATAATAAGTGTATACATACTTTCTAAAATTGACTTTATATTCAATTGATACATATCGATTAATCTTTATAATTTTCCTTCAACATCAAAATTAAAGTTGTACTTTATGTGACTGATATCGATAACCCGAAGACTTGACATCACTGCCCTGAGACAGCCGTAAATTTAACGGTCGAAGGCATCCTTATTTCCCCCGGCTGCCCCGTGGTTGAGCTAGCAAAACTATCCCCTTTATGACTAATAGAAAACTGTGTTCAGCAATTTTGCATGTCCCTTCCTTATTTAAGAGGCCGTAAAAATCTGAGCGCAATTATTATTATTTTTGGTTATTTGAGTTCTTTTAAAAATTTGAGAAGAAAGTCTTTGGTTCTATGTACATTATTTTCAGTGATCAAACTGTTTTTTTTTTTTAATAAATTAATACCATACGATATTGCTAACGCACCGGGTCTAGTGGTTTAAATATCGAGCCAAGATCTCGGGGTCCTAGGTTCGATAGCTATGAAATTAATAACCAAAATATATGAGCGCGATTTACATCCGAATGCTTGCAAAGATTGGGATTATTCTACTTTAGTTATGTTTTAATGGTCAAGAGAATGTTTGCTGGGAAGAAAATAATTGTTTATTGTGCAGAAGAGTATTGTTTAATAAAAACCCTCATAAAAATTGTTTAAATGGTAAACATGGTCATAAAATACCTACAATCTACATATTTTTTGAAAATAGACATTTCTCGTCTTTAAGTTCAACGTTTCGCTGCGTTGCCTATTGCTTTATTCCCTTAATTAAGCCACTCGTTCCGAAATATCTGTATTGTGTAAAATTTGTTACGTTGTAAAGTTCGAGAGAATTACTCGGGTATTATCAGAATAATTTAATTAAGACATAACAGCACCTTTAATGCCGATTAGTCACACGATCCGTGGTCTGAACATAGTTAAACTACGAACAGTAAGGTCGCTTGTTACTCTCGCTATTTACGGCCTTCGACCCCGTGACTCTCGAAGAGAGCTATTCAAAGAGATCAACATACTTACAGTTGCATCTCAGTACATTTTCAAAAACATTAATACGTTCGTTAGAACCGTGAGTTATTTGTCAAAAATAGTGGCGTACATAATTTCAATACCCGAAATAAAGACAAACTTGCCGTTCCAGGATTCAGACTGCGAAAAGTGGGTAATTCGTTCATGGGAAATTGTATTCGCATTTTCAACAAATTACCACTGTCAATTGCTGAACTCCCTGTACCTACATAAACTCAAATCCTTTATCAAAGCTATTTTAATGAAAAAGGGCTTTTATACTATTAATGATTATATAAATGTTAGGAACGTGTGGCTTTATATTGTCCTAGCTCGCACTGGCATATATCTTATGTAAACATATTTATTTAGACAGAGGCTGACAATAGTGGCCGAGTTTCTTGCGCTGCTTTTTCTAGGCACTAGCCCACATTTGTCCCAAAGCAGTGGTAGGTTTAAATATTGGGACGTGTAAAAGCGCCTCCAGGGGCCTATTTGCAGAAATAAAACTGATTTTACTGATATGAAAAATGAATCGCCAAATTTGTTGCTTAGCGTAGAACCACAAAACGATTAAATTTTATGTTTGTGTTAATGTTTTTTTAAGGCGCAGAATAAGTTGTTAGAGAGAGAAAAGACGTAACGATAGCAACAACTGTAACAACAAAATATGTATTTATATTTATTTCATCTAGAATGCGCCAGGCCAATAAGCTTTGTTTTATTTATGAAATTGTCATCCAGTTTTTTATACAACTTTCTCGGTCCGTTGCAAAATATTGTCTTGCTAGACAAAAAAAAACTTTTAGCCGTGTATTTTCATAATAAGATTACCAAAATTACTTGTCATTAATGATTCAGCGTCAAATATACATTCCGATACTGCGAGTTCTGAGCGTGACCTACTTCGCAAGGGAAGAGGACCCACTAAACATCCCCGCACTGTGGCCTGGGCGTCGTAATTCGATATTTAATGGGTTTACAGCGGCTTCGATAACCTCCTACTTCAACTGACCAATCACGGACGACGAAAATCTATGGCTTCTAATGTTAACACTTCCCAAGAGTGTAATAGTTGGCTTACAGTATATTTGATTAAAACGGTGTTCGTAATGGGTTCATCAGATATTATAAAACAGAAGCTCATGTGTTGGTAGAACGTGGTGATTAGTTATTAGCAAAATCTCTAACCAGTCTCTTAATCAAAGTATTGGGAACCAGTTTTTGTATTGCTAGGTTATTTTTGATTGAGCCTTAGCTTTATATCGATAGTGTTTTTTTGATTGTGCCACATTAACCAGTGGTGGAGTAGCGTACACACCTGTTTTGAAAGTGTCGCCTGCTGTAAGGTCCCTAGTTTGATTAACGGTCGTGTTAATAAAAAGTGTTTTTTTTATATATTATTCGAGTATCTGTGGTACCTTCGTTGCTTCTGGTTACTACAACACAAATATTTTCTTTATTTACTTACTTTGAGACAAGAATAATATACCTATTTGGTACTGTCCACATTTGTTATTTGTTATTTTATATTATTTTAAGGGAAAGGAATGTGTCTCTTGTCTATGAGGGCAATTGATTGTTTATTTAAAAAAATTTACTTTCAGTATCCCTAAATATTTATTTTTAATAATAGTGGTTAAAGTATGAAATTGCCGATTATTTTCCCACTTTTTATTTTGTTTATATAGTCATATTATTGCGTAATTCTTTTTGTACTATATGAAAAACTAAATAAAGTAACTTTTGACTAAAAAAAAAATGCAATACTAGTGCCTATTACTTCAAAGGAAGTCGTTGAAAAGACCCCTTACAATGTGTCAGCTGACCTTCTTGCTTCAATTAAGTATATTTGTATTATATACTTTGATTTTCAGAAATGTAAATACTATAATGCGTAGCTTTATAACCATCTAACTTTCACCTTTAATTGCATCGAAAACGGTTCACGCGTTTTTAAAAAAACTAAAAAATTGTTAGTATGAAAAAATGACTTTTCTCGATTTTGTCCATACAAAACGGCAATTTCATACTTTAACCCCTAATATACTCGTAAACTAGCAATATTAAAACTGGTACCTTAACAGATGAGATCGTTCTTGGCATTAAATACGCATATTATATGCAACAAAGATTGGAAAAGGTGACAGAATTTATTTTTGTCACTATACTAGCCACGTTTTTTTTTTATAAAAATAAATATTTTAAATATCATTTTTATTCACTGCAACATTCGTTGGATGATCTAGACGTTGTTGACAAATTTTTGAGCTTGTTATTTATTACCTGAACGTCCACCATTTCTTTTGGTTTAGTATTACTGTTTGATGAACCGCCCTTTTATTTGTTTGCCTTAAAACAAATGCAAAGAAAGATCGAGAAGCTTATTAAAACAACTTAGATACGAAGCGACAACTCCACAAGTTCCGTGATCATTCAGAGAAAAAAAAACTGCATTTGAATACGGCCGTGGGCGCCTGACAATGAGGCCGTCACAGAGTGGCCTTTGAGCTGTCAGCGCGCTGAAGGAACCAGGGCAATTACATCGAGGCCCTCGCGAGTCTGCAGAAAAATATGTTTAGGGCTGCCGTAGGAACACTTATCGATATTTGGTGTATTTTTTCCGACTACGGAAATGCCAATGGAGGGTTATGACTTTGACATGTATGTCTGTATGTTATGTTCATCTGTTCCCTCATAGCTTCTAAACTACTAATCGGAACTGAACATTTGAGGTATCGGTAGAAGCGTCTTAATTGTCCGCCGTTATAAGCTACATGACGTGTCACTAAATCTACTGTGGCGCCACCTAGTGAGCATAAAGTACACTATTTAAAATTTGATAAATACATACGTTTAATATCGCTGAAAAAGAGCGTAAAAAAAAATGCAAAGAAAGATCGAGAAGCTTATTAAAACAACTTAGATACGTAGCGACAACTCCACAAGTTCCGTGATCATTCAGAGAGAAAAAACTGCATTTGAATACGGCTGTGGGCGCCTGACAATGAGGCCGTCACAGAATGGCCTTTGAGCTGTCAGCACGCTGAAGGAACCAGGGCAATTACATCGAGTTCGAGGCCCTTGCGAGTCTGCAGAAAAATATGTTTAGGGCTGCCGTAGGAACACTTCTCGATATGTGGTGTGATTTTGTACAATGCAGTTTTATTTGTTTACAATATTAGGTATTTTTAACTTTTTCCCCATTTATTTTACCGATAAAAATCAGTAAGGCTTTTAGCAACACACTATTTTTTCTTCAATGCTAAGTTAGTGATATGACATACAAGGTCTAACTATGTAGTTTAGAAAAATAAAAATTTTACAAATGCTCTTCCCCAAATAATAAGACAAAAAAAACGATAAATATTAAATATCGACACTTTGAACGCCCTAGTATTAAGAAAGGCTAGCCTTGAATCTAGGTAAGGGATTAACACACCTCCTTGACAGGAGCGGTTTATATCAAGGGATATAATAAGCTGTCTCATTTGCCCGTTTCATATTAATAATATTGGGAATATTATCTTTATGCCGATTTATTCAGAAATAAAGCAGAATTCATTAGATGAGTAGAAAGGAATTTCTTTGACAATATTTTCGATAGAGAGCGACTAAGAAAATAAAAATCAAGAACAGTATTATAATAAGAATTTTGTTTTTTCGTTTCTTTACATAAACAGTTATTTAAGTATATTTTCAATCATAATTTTTTTTGGGGCTATGGTAAACGTACCGATCAAGTTATCTTATTTCTAACACTATGGATATTTGTTACTTAATAACGCCAAAATAACTCTACCAATTTAAATTGAAATTTCCTCATTAAATAGGTTTTAATGTATTTTAAGCTATAAAAATTATTAACAATTAACATTACTGTTAGTTTGAGAAGTCGCTCGGTAAGTAAAAGGTTGTGGTTTTAAATTTCATGTAAAACAGTCGAAATTTATATTCAATATATAATTATATTTTTTAATTTACACCATCAATCCAATTGTTAAAAACAGTTTTAGAACAATACTACGATGATAATGTAATTTCATGTCAACAATCAACACAACACATTTTCTTTAACAGAGCAATGCTGTTATATGATCATAACAAAACAGTGCCTAATTACAGTCACACAAATAAACAGTTAATATTAATTAACTAAGAAGCCAAAGCAAACCGAAGCAAAAGGAGTCATTAGATATTCGCCATCACCATTTTATGGTTCAAAATTATGGTATACCGCAATAATTTCTTTACGATCCAAAGTCCGGCGTGTTTCAGTCCACCAATAGAAAATGTTCTAATACCCATAAAACTAAATTGTGGCTGTAAAAACTGGTAATTAGTGAAACTAATGGGTGTAATCGACTTCCATACAAAAATGGGAATCGTAAAGATACCATAAACATTGGACCGGTTAAATTAAATGAAATGCTTGATAATTTACGGATTTAATGATTTATAACGCGCAACGCGGATGAGTGTGTGAAATTGTGCACGGTTGGGCCCGAACTTGGGACTAAATATTGAAATTTAACAATAATAATGTAACTATTTTTGGCCTTAGTCCCTTTGACTCGCTAAGAGAGTTGCTTGAAGAACTCAATATACATACTGTTGCTTCTAAACGACAATATTTTTAACGTCCGTAAAATCCGAATCTCTCTTAAAACAGTGGCGTACATACACAATTTAATACCAGACAAAGTTAAACCTGACAAGCCATGCTTCAGACTGAGAAAAGTAGGAAAAAGCGTTATTAAAAAATTTCATTCGGATTAAAAAAAAAATATTATAGTCTATTGTGGCATGTAGATACCTCATCTCTCATAACCTTCTCATCCCATTTTCATTTTTACCACCTCCACCACCTCCTCTCCACATGTACTAAATTACACTTAAGTTACTTTTTTATCTATCTTTACTTTTAACTATAATATATTTACTTTATACTTTCTTGTTTTGTTATTTTACGCTCTTAGGGAATAGTTATAGAGAGGTAGGTCCCATTAGCTTTCTCCCCTTACTTCATTTTCTTTTGTAGCGTAGCAGAACCTAGGTTTCTGGGGGTATTCCTCTTCAAGGGTACCCCAGATGTTCTGTTACGTTACACTATCACTGAATGCCCTATAGAAAAACTAAACTTTGTTTTCCCCTGTTTATTTGAGACAAATATAAGTAAATTACGTATAAACTTTTAATATGCATACTCTAAAAAAGCTCCTAATTGATTACCTGTTAGGCAGGATAATACCTACTAAATCATGCTCATGTTGTGTTCTTTGCTCTATCTTGGTAGTTGTCATTCAAGTTTAGTACAGCAAAAATAGAATCAGTTACACACGCAAAAGGTTAAATCGTTTTAAACATTGCATAAAGTAAAAACATTTTGACGACCATTTTGATCAGTGGTAGTAAACGCTGCTTTTGAGCCATGGTTCTATCCCTGCACAGTACAAATATTAGTGTGCATGAACATGTTTGTTTGTATTGGTCTGGGTGTTTTTCTATGTATTCAAGATTCAAGATTCATTTATTTGCATTAAATATGGTACATAAAAGATATTTAATCAAAAAATTTTCACATATTTTAGCCATCCTACATATAACATGCAAATTTAAAATGGGTACATACAATTAATCAATACACTTAGAAGTCCAATACAATTACTTAGCCGACAAATAAATAATACAAATTCCAATCATAGTCAAGTTACTCAATACACAATTTATTATTAATGTCAATTTTGCACTCGAGAAATTCCTTGACTGAGTATAAACATTTATCCCTCAGCCAGTCAAAAATTATTTTTAAAAATATATAAAGGAAGCCTAGTCAATGAGTGTGGTAGTTTGTTAAAAATTCTGATGCAACTTGGATAACAATTTCGTTTAAAATATTGGGTTTGTATTTTGGGCAGCAATAGTTTCTCCCGATGTTTTACGCAACACTCAAACAAATACATTGACGGAAGAGAGAGCAAGTTTAGTTTTGGAAATAGTTGTTTACAAGAGGTCAGGGGTGGAGCGTTACTTATAGCACGAACACACCGTTTCTGTGAGATGAAGGCTTTTTGTGCATCCACAGAATTGCCCCAAAGTAATAAGCCGTGTTTAAGGTTAGACGCTACATACCCATGATATGCCATCAAGGAAGTGCCTTGATGACTTGGATTGCTAGTCGCCAAAGAGCGTAGGAAAATCGGTTTATCTTTTTGTATACCTTTTCTATGTGTTGTTTCCACGAACACTGATTATCTATAACAAAGCCCAACAACAAACAGATCTGTAACAGAATTTTTAGTAAATTTAGTAAGTTACTTTTGGTAAATCTGTCATTAATTTTAATATTTAAATTATTGTCTTTAATTTTACGAAAAAATTAATAGACTCAGGCGTTACTTTGCGGAAATCCATTACTAATTATGGATTTAGAAAATTATTTTGGTAATGATTTCCGCTTGTTAATATACCGGCCTAGATACCTTCTCCACACTACCCGCACTAACACTGTTTTGAGGAAGCACCTGCACCACACTAACACTGATTGAGCAAGCACTATTTCATGCATGAAATAGTATTTCATCCTTGTTCAGGTGCTTCCTCAAATCAGTTTTCTAAATCCATAATTTAATTTTACGGTTAAAAAAGGTTATGTGCTTAGTCTTATCGATATTAATGTGCAATTTGCAATATGCATAACAGTATCATTTATGTCTTCATTGTAGTTTTGGTCAGGTTATAATAAGGTTATAATAGGTACCAACATATTTTCAAAAAAGAGGTAAAAGAAAGAAAGAATGAAAGAAACGTTTATTTGTCGAGACCCAGAGTTCTAGGCCGATTAAGGTGTACAAAAATAGGTAGCAAAATAAAAACATTACAAGTACGGTAAAGAAGAAAAGCACACACCCAATACAGTAACATAAATAAATAGGACGGGCCTACGAGTCTCAAGGTCCCGGCAGAAAGGCATCCACCTCAGCATATGTTGTGCGCGGGCACACAACGCTGGTCTTCCGATGTAGCCACCGAGTGAAAACACCGACAAAAACAACCAAAAAATACAAAATCAATAATAATAATAATAATAATAAATAAAAAAAAAACTTAATAGCCTTATAAACACATGCTTAAGCCGTACATAAAAAAAAGTATTTTAAAACAATGCTTCACATATAAAGTTTTTAAGGTTTTAACCTATTTTTCCTTTTGCCGAGCGTGAACGTGCGGTAGATATAAATAAAAATAAAATAAAATAAAAAAAAAGTTGATTGTCAGGAGCTCAAAGCAGTGACCACTCCAGCCGTAGAAGAGTCTACAGAGAAAGATAGGTATATAAGGAAGTTTATGGGTTGTCTAGTACCCCATACGCCAAGCTACTTAATAGTATCTTAATTAACTAGATGGCTCTGTGTGGTCCAGCTTAGCATGTCTTAACATATATCATTATTAAACCATCTTAAAGACTACCAAATTCGTATTCAGTAACCTCAAGGGCCTTATGACAAATTATCGAAAATAATACAAAACAAAATACTCACAAGAAACTTAATCTGCCTCATTCAGTTGTTTTCTTACTGTTTGCGTATAGTATTACAGGTAATATATTTCAATATGGCATTCGAATTTACGGACGTAAGATTTCTTAAGAGTTTTTATGTCTTGCAATATTTTATTTTTGTGTACACAGAGGATGGTAATGCTATACCTAAGAATGTCCTGCGGTTGTCAAGGGTTAAGTTTATTGGTTTAAAGTCGTGATTGAGACTTTCCATCGTTTTGTTTTTTTTAAATGCCGTGTTTTGTTTTGCTTGGGTTTGGTGGGTTAAGGTTGAGACAAAGATTGTGAGTGCTATTTTTTATTTTTTTATAAAGACAGTATACTCTGCCTGACATATTTTTATGTATTACCATGAATACCATTCTAATCTAATTCACAAAAATTTTCAATATGATATTAAATTAGTTTAAAATTTTAGCTTGATATACGAAAACAAAATGATTATTTAAATGTTAACAGGAAATTAAATGGGATCATACCTTATTATTTTGCCTGACGCTTATAATTATGCAACGCGAAAGGTTAAAAGTATTGAAAACACAAATGAGTTGGTTTACTTTTTTTTAATTAGTACACCTAGTGTTTTGTGCTTAATATGTTTGCTTTCCAAGTATGGCCACATGGTATGACGTAGCAGAGTATCTGGGGTACCCTTGAAGAGGAATACCCTAAGAAACCTAGGTTCTGCTACGCTATAAAAGAAAATTTAGAAAGAGGGGAATTAAGGGAACCTACCTCCCTATAATTATTCACTAAGAATAAATTAAAACACACGATAAGATTATATACGGTTAATATATTAACAACTAAAATTAAAAAAAAAAAAATTACGTAACTTAAATTTTCCAATAATTCGGGTCTAATAATCGGGAGAGATGGCCTGGCGGGCGACCACGCCAAGACCCTGCGCAGCTCAGGGGAGATGGCCCGGCGGTCTGTCTGACTACGCCGGGGTCTAGCTGCGCAGAACGGAAGAGGCCCGGCGATCTACGTGACCGCCAGGGTCCTGCAGCACTGTAGAGAGATGGCCCGGCGATCTGCCTGACCGTATCACCGTACCAGGGTCCAGAAACATCAAACGGTATCGTTTCAACGCTGCTGTAGTCTCTCAATCCGAGAGTAAACTCCAAGCCAAGAATAGAGTTCTTCGATGCCGAGAATAAAAGTGACACCCCTTGTCAAATATGATCTTTTATATGGAAATTGATGGAACAGTCCTTTTTTTTATCAAAATTATAACTATATTTACACAAGCAGCTTATAAAAATTACATAAAGAAGGTAAGTTTAGTCTAAAATTGGTCAAAATACAGTGTCTCTTAGCCGAAATTTAGATGAATTAACATAATAAAAAAAAAATTATAACGTTTGACAAAGTGGTTGCCAGCGGTAACGATGTCTGCCAAAATAACAAGAAAATTTTAATATTAGTGTCAAAATTAGTAAATAAATAATATTTACAAGAAATTACAAACTAAAGTAGAAAGAATGATGATAAAATGAACAAGCAATGAAAGGTAAGCTATTTACATAATATGTCAAAAGGTATCTACATACCACAATGGCCATTATGGCTAAATCCTCCTGAGAGGATATTACTAAGGCTACATAGGAGTTATTTGAGTACCTACCTACCTACAGCAATATGTCTTCGCTTCAAAACACGACTTTTCGATAAAATATCTATGTCAAATATCGACGTGTAGGTATAATGATGGTGACAATTATATAAAAGACTACAACAGGCATATTTTTTTTGATCTGGTATAGTAATTCAGAAACAGATCACCAACCCGCATTTGGCAAGCGTGGTGATTATGCCAGTACTCATCATTGCTGTGGTATCTTGAGTTCAATGATGGAGGCTTTTTCCCTGCAGTGGGATGATTATAGGCTGTTACTTACTTTAACAATGCGATCCCTGGATCGGGCAACAAAAAGTTTCGAATTTTTGAATTGCTCGGGTTTGATCACCAATCATTTGGCGAGCGTAGTGATTACGCCTGTACATCATTGCTGTGGTAACTTGAAAGAGGCTTTGCCCTGCCTGTGATGATTTAGGCCGTTACTTACTATAAAACAAACACTAGACGAATTTAATGATAAAATATCTATTAAACCCTAACTACTTATATCCAAAGTTCCTAACTCTTTTTCACCGGTACCAGAGACAATTATCGGTATCAGTCGACAGAGATTGCAATCTTCAGATGGGTCTGTTCGAACCGCAGATTTATAGAGGGTTTAACCGTTAGGTAAGAAAAACTAACTGAGCAGTTTAGATTTGCAATCGTGAACGGTTCACCGTTTTTAGGTTATAAATTGAAACTTTACTTGTTTTAACTGCAAAGTTGCGGTCTGATTGTAACTGGGCATATTTTTTGCTTCAATGGTTAGGAACAAAAAGTATATTTGCTTAACAGGGTCTCCAGTGAGTACCACGACAAACTGAAGGAGAAGCAAGGTGTAAGGTTCAGCAATCATACGAAAAAGTGACCTATGTAAAAAGTATCATAGTTTTCGAGATACTGTTTTTTTAGAAAATATCGAAATAATTCTTAGTAAGTAAGTAAGTAAGTCAGTGCGGGAGTCCGACTCGCACTTGGCCAGTTTTTAGACAGGTATTACTACCTAAAAAAAAAGTAAAGTAACAGCCTATAATCATCCCACTGCAGGGAAAAGGCCTCCATCATTGAATTCAAGTTACCACAGCAATGATGGGTACTGGCTTAATCACCACGCTTGCCAAATGCGGGTTGGTGATCACAAACCCGAGCAACGTTCGAAAATTTGAACCTTTTTTTTTTGTTGTCCGACCTGGGAATCGAACCTGGGACCCCGAGATCATGGCCCGGTATTTAAACCACTAGACCAACGGGGCGTTAGACCAACGGGGCGTTAGACGAACTAAGAATTATTTCTTTCTAAGAAGAAGAAAGAAATAATTCTTAGTAACTATTTTAAAAGAACCTGCTATTACTGACAAAGGACGTGCTTAATAGTAGAATAGCACATTAGTATTCCGCTTCAGACGTTTTTGAACGAACAAAAAGCCTAGTTTTATTATTTTTGTTATTTTTGTAACTCGAAAACTTCGTCTAATAATCGAATAACAGTAAACTCTTCATTTAGTTGTTTATACAGTCGAATTTGTCGCTAACGCCAAAAGCGGCCTTTTATAGCATTAATGTACAATACGAAAGAATGCCAGAATGAAAAGCAGTTAACAGTGGTTCAATAAATACAAGAGGTAATTTGCTAAATTGCTATAATTCCAGTTTTTGAGTAGCTTTTGTTTAAAAGCAATAAAATTAAATCAATTGGTGGCAGCACTTAGCTTACTTAATCCCCTTAAGTTTGTCGTGGTACTTACTGGACACCCTGTATAACGCCTCATTGGTCTATTGGTTTAAGAACAGTGCCATGATCTCGGGGTCGGGCTACTACTAACTAGAGTTTGTTGTTAATGATTATTTAAATGATAGAAATGTATGGCATTAAGTTGTCGCAGCTCGTACTTGCTTAAACCTTGTAAAAATTACCTTACCTTGTAAAAATTTATTTAAAAAGAGGCTGACAATAGTGACCGAGTTTCTTGCGCTGCTTCTTCTCGGCACTAGCCCAGACTTGTCTCGAAGCAGTGGTAGGTTTAAATATTGGGATGAGTAAAAGCGCCTCCTGGGGCCTATTCGCAGAAATAAAACTGATTTTAACTGATTTAGTTTAGAATTTTCAAACATTGCTCGGGTTTGCGATATTCAACCCGACAGTTACTTTTGGCAAGCGTGGTGATTATACCTGTACCCATCATTGCTGTGGTATCTTAAATTCAATGATGGAGGCCTTTGCCTTGCAGTGGGGTGATAATAGGCTGTTTCTTTACAGGACCACCCACCCATAGGAAAATGGAGTGCTATTTACATGACGCGAATTACATTCGAGTATAATTCGCTTTAATATCCTCTTCTTATTATAGTGTGATTATGCTTCAAGTATGATGTGTCCGATTTTCCCAAGCTGCATATAACATGCCTCTGACGTGACTCGTTCTAACGGCTTCCACTTGCGACCAAAGTCTGAACTATATTCTACCCCCACCCTTATCAGACTCAATCCACTTTATGAAATATCATTTTTATAATTGATCCGACCGGGAATGCAACTCTTGCTTAGTTGACGGAACACTAAACTACTACGCTAACCAGATCGTCAGTATAAGACTGTCAAAAGTAAAAGCGCCATCCATAATCCGAAACGAGACACCCCGTTAACACTGTTAATATATACGAATTTGTACTCTTAACAACAAAAGCAGAAGCTAAATGTATCCGTAAATGCGAAACGGTAACAGTTTGCGTTTATCGTTCACGTGATTAGAAAGGTTTAAATCCAGGAATGAACCTACGTGTTCGCACTTCACATTCGGAAGAAGGTTTAATTAAATTACGGCTTTAGAGCCGCTTAAGTTCCATTTTGTGCGTTGAAACGATTCGGGAAACGGAAATGTGTATAAAGGTTTGTGCTCTGTCGTTTTTAGGGATTCGTTTTGAATAAGAAACCCTTAGAGACAAGCTATCGGGTAACAGGCCGTCCGAAGATGAGCAAATCAACTCAGTGACTAGTACCAAAAATTTGGTATTTGAAATGTGTGACTTGGATGAAAGTGACATAATATCTTTATTTTTCAATTTTTTTAACAAATAAAAGGTTTTTTGAATCCCATTCCACAGTGTTAAGTATCGATAGATATTTAAATAAATATAAATAAATGTGGACAACATCACATAGGTACATTGTTCTGATCCCAATTTGATTAACTAATTAACGCACTCGTATTTTGGAAACCAGAAACAACGAATATACCACAAACACCCAGACCCGAGATGTACAAAAACATCTTTTTTCTACATTGACCTGTCCGGAAATCGAACCCGGTACCTCGAAGCAGGCGACACCTTGGAAACCGGTGTGTACGCCACTCCGCCTCGGAGGTCGTCAATAGACGGATAATATCTGTTTTTTGTTGTTTGTTGTCTGTACAATTACATTAAGGCCAAGATGTTGAGTTCCTGGGTTCGATTTCCGGGTCGGACAACATTAGTTTCTTATAACATTGTTAGTGTTTATCATTAACCTGCATTGGGAATTCGTAATGATTATGCCAGTACCCATCATTGCTGTGGTAACTTGAATTCAATGATGGAGGCCTTTGCCCTGGTGGGATGATTATAGGCTGTTACTTTTCTATTTTTCACTACAACCTTTGTTTATAAAACTGGATACACGTAAAGTTTTTTGAAGCAATAACAACAACGTTCAGATTTCTAGATTACCAGCCATTCGTTGAACGCAAAAAGAGAATACATTGTAAATCCATATTAGACTGGGAGCCACCGAGTTTTTACACCGAACTGAAGACAATAAATTGCCATAACATCCTCTAAGGGAGCTCTGGTAAGACGGAGACTTTTTACATAAATTCCTCTGATATTAACTTTGTTCTTTATAACATTACATGCCAGTACTATAGGGAGCAGTTACCGGTGGTAGTAAATATGAACAAGATATTATTTTGCTTTATTAAATAGTATTTTAGGGACTCCGAAGAAATTGACTTTGGGATGTGTTCAGATTACCGTCGTGTTTCAATTTTAATGTAATTTTGTTATATTGCTGTTTTGAATATTTTTTGGAAACATTACGACATGCGTAAAATTTGTGTGTCGTGTGGTGCCGGCACATAAAAAAAACCATCATAGAAAGAGATTCCAATAGGAGTCGTAAGAAGCGACTAAAAAAGTACTGCCAATAAAAAAGGGCAGTCTGTAGCGTCTTCTCCTTACCATTGACCAAAATGCGACCAGCTTATACACCATTATGTATAACATCTTGGCAGTGTTATTTTTTTTATTATTCAAAAAAATCTTAATGAAAAAAATAGGACTATTCTATTAATTTTGAATCATGCTGTGACGCGCACGGACGTATTTTGCTTTGGCCGGGTCCTGGATGAATAAACCTTACAGTGGGTCTAGCACAAAGAACTATCGACTTCGAATCGTTTGCGTATCGAAAGCAAACGACACAAAGTTCGTGCTTTGTTTTGTAGTTCTCGTTTTGACCGCGCGAGCGCTGATACGAGTATACATATTGTAACATTTGTAAAACTGCTTATAACATTGTAAATTATTTATGTTTAAATTTTCCTAATGTACTGTATTGCAGACACCTGTATTTGCATGCTATTGTTAATGGCTGGATGGGCGAACTAATATATGTTGCAATTATTTTAATCTACTGTATACCCTGTTCAAAGACAAATAAAAATTCTATTCTATTCTATTCTATTCTGTTTAAGTTTTCATACTAAATATTTCGATGGCGATACGAACACGCAAACGATTCGAATTCGATAGTTTTTCGTGCTAGACCCATACGTCCGTGAACGTCACAGCGTGTTTCAAAATGAATAGGAGAATCAATATATTATTTTTTGAAAAAAAAATTTTATTAAAAATAAAAAAAAATAAAAGAAACACGGCCAAGATGTTACACATAGTGGCAACATAACATGGGCTTCGTTTGTCAGGAGGTTCAAAATGCACGGTGTATAAGTCCATTCTTCTTCTTCGTGTCGATGACGAACTCTGTCATATTTTACAGGCCCAGTACTCTGCCACTTTGATGGCATTACACGTGGCCTCCATTAGCTCCTTCTGAGTGCAGTCGGGCACGCGGAGAGATGGTAAATGGGCCATGGTCTGCGGATTATAACCGCACTGGCACCGCAGGTACCGGCCTGCGAAAATCCCCACTTGAAACGATTTTCTTTGCTCCGGGCGACCTGAGTTCGGATCTTGTTAAGAGACTTCCATGTCGACCTCGGCAGCTTGTGTCCAGGCGGAAGACTTTCCGATATCGGAACAAAGGGTGTCGGCAGTAAGTCCATTACTATACAAGGGTCTCCCAGAAGGAGGATCATGCGACAATCACCACAATTGACAGGGTTGGCGATTGCAGTTTGACCAATGGTGATAAAAAGACGCTACTGGTTGTCCCATAATGACCACACTTTGGCGATTGTAGTTTGACAAACGGTGGCAATGGACGCTACTGCTCGTCTTCTTCTAGCAGTAGTCCCTTAGTTGCCTCTTACGACACCTATAGGAATAAAAAAAGAGGTAATATTAGTGCTGGCACAAAACGATAAAAAAAATTGAGAAGAATAATAAAAGTTTCCTTGCAATTTACAGCCATAACCACGTCAGATAAAATAAAACACTGCGCACTTTCATTAAATAATAACAGCCTTATGTTTGTTCTTGCATGACTTGTACGTCTCATATGCAATTTACTTGTTAACTCTGCGGTCTTATTAAGTCATCAAATATGTTCTGCATGTCGGTATTAAAAGGTATGTTATGGTTACAAGGGTTGACCTGACTAAACTCCGTAATCAATTGAAGTAAGCCGACTGACAGAGAATTAAATGGGGCAGTTAAAGCCTGCGGTTAGTAAAGACTTTTGATCTGCCCACAGGTGGGTCGGCCTGTTTATTTATGACTTAGTGATCGAATACACACTGTTTTTTGAGGAGTCACCAGATCTGAGGATTGGATTTGATTTCAAAAAGGATGAGGAAACATTTTTCCGTTTTGTCTGGACTCTTGGTCTCGTTGCTTGTACCTACTTACTGCCTTAGTTTACTATGATTTTTACTAAATAACAGCTTTAGTAGCAACAAATTTGTACAAAAAATTGAAAAACATTTTGAAAGCTCGTTTAAACTATTCAACTACTTATGAAAAGTAGGGAGTTGTACAAGGTTTTAGAATTGCTTTCCTACATTTGTAAAAAGTGCGTGTAAATCAGTAGCTATATTTTCATAACAAATGAGATTCAACACCAGCTCATATCAGTCCACTGCTGGGCACAGCTCTCTTCGAAATGAGAGTATAAACGTTACGCTTAGCAGAAGCAGGATGGTGATCGTAGTTTTGAAAATTGTAGAGAGAAAACTCAGCTGCCAGTCTTCGTCTGGCAGTACTCCTTGCTTTGCTTACGATACCTATAAGAAGAAAAGAATGACTCTTTCTCTTTTACAACTAAGATTACAATTCCTTCCTTGTATTCGTTGTTTGAAATCACTAAATGATTTTAAATCATTATCTACTCAATATGCCTAGTCAAGTGTGAAAATTATTAGTTCGCTTGACAATTTAACGAGTGAACGCGTTCGTAGTAATTTCTTTGTCTTAGACTAGTTGAGCGTAAGAATATAATTGCGTTGACATAAAGGAGCTTGGACTTGGTTGATCAATAAGATAATAAACAAAGTTAAATTATGTTGCACAACATGGCGTTCCAAAAACCGGCTGTGGAATATAATTTAAATACATATTATTATGCAACCATTTTTTTAAATTTGATTAATATATTTCAGACTAAATGTCCAGACTAAGCTATACTACGAACAATGATGAGTTAGCCTACAGTGAAGAAAAGTAAATAAAACATAACAAAGTTATAAAATAAAAATAATTTAAACTTATTTATATATACAGGTCATTGCAGTGTAAGCCCATGTGAAATTGCACTGCAATGACTCAAATACGCACAGTCCACCCTGTCAGCAATCATGCTCAGGACGCTGTGGGGGCTGACGCACTCTGCTCACCAGGGAAGCGCATCTTTTGCGCATAGTGACGTAAAAACAGTCTATGCGCGCTTCTGCAAACATCCCTGAAGCACTAGAGAATCGAGGCAGCCCCAACAGCATCCTGAAAACATTATTGTATTGCACTCGAAGAGCGCTGTAGCATCGTTGGGTAAAGTCACCCCACAATCTACACAGACAGCTATGTTTCTCATATTCGTATCATGAGTATTTTAAATAAAATATTAAATGATAAAAGCCCTTCTTTTACGTCGCGTTTTAACTGCATTATTATTTTTGTTATGTTTTAAACTTTTGTTTCGTTTGTCGTAGAATAGACTAAGGCATTATTCGTCATTGAGTTGGTAACTATAATAATATTTCATACTAGCGATCCACGGGTAAGTAGATATTGGTATTTAATAAAAGGTAAGTACACTGCGTTTTCATAAGAGAAACGGTGTTGACAGACAGACAGACGTATAAATGGACGGAAAAAAGTATCAGCAAAGTAATCCTAGATGGGTTAATTTATTTCCTTTCCCTTTACGGAACACTAAAAAACAAGCAGGTATTTAGGTGAACTACTGAAGATAGAAAGAGAACAACGTTATTCAAGCAACAGAATGACACAAAAACTCATTAAAAATTATTTTTAAACGGTACCTACCCCAGAAAATTATCATGAATACATTATTTTATTAGACCGACAATACCAAAACATTTAGGGATTCAAGGAACCGACAGAGGACTGTTTGCGTAGGTTTTTATTGTGCCCACGATTCCTGCAATTGGGTTTTTGCCTTTCCTAAAGTCGGGTTGCGTCACGTCATTTGCTATGTCTCGACCACCCGGGAATACGGTTGGCAAGATTGTAGATCGTGTTTAAAATATTTTACCGTAAAAGGACTAGTTTATTTATATAAAAATGTTTATAAATAAATATTTTAAGACAAATGCCTCAATGGGCCACACAGAGCCATCTAGTCCCAAATTAAGGTACTATTAAGTACCCTGTCGTATGGGGTACTAGACAACCGATAAACTTACTTATATTTTTTTTTTTGTAAATACCTACTTATAATACATAGAAAACACCCAGACCAGTACAAACAGACATGTTCATGCACACAAATATTTGTACTGTGCGGGGATCGAACCCGCGACCCATGGTTCAGAAGCAGCGTTAACTACCGCTGATCCAAATGGTCGTCTAAATAATAAATGAATCATAAATGTGTAAAAATCAAAATGAATAATAAATAAATGAATCTTGGTGAAATATTTTTCAGCTATGAAATGTAATTTTTATTTCAAGGTGAGGATCAATGCACATTATACTTTAAAGCTTTTATATTAATTTATAGAGTTTTTGCAAAACAGGTTCAGTTACAAATATAAAGTAATGTCAGCGGGTTACGTGAGAGCAAAAAGAAAAAATGCAATTCATTTAATTTAAGCACCAGACTTGGCTCGTGATAAGGTACATTATATTTATACTTAGTTAAAATTCCTTTAGCTCCAATATTCTCTGTCGGTAGAAGCTGTGTGTTCGTCAAATTCGTTGGTGGCCCGTCCTCAAACTATTTTAGGCATTTCTCAAATTGCAAGACGGTTGCAGTATTTCCAAAAATTGACATCGCTTTCATATTTTTTCAGTTGCAATTCTAATTGTTCTGGAAATCGTTAATTAAAGGACTGGATCTTATTTTGATTTAAAGAGCTGGTAGATTTATGAGGTAAACTTTGTCTGAATGCACAGTTGAATGCAATAAGGTCAAATTTGATAATTATACTCTTTTCTGCGTTTTGTACTCTTTTTTTGTTTGAGGTTTTACAAAAAAAAATACAGTTTTAAAGGTGACCTTGGTTTTATTTTTGTCTATTTAGTAAGTAGAGGTTAAAAAAAAAACACCTCAGAAAATCCTTCGACAACTGCAAACAAAAAATTTGTCGTAAACAAAAAGATGCCATGCGTGCGTGAGTTGTCACTAATTTTGAGTTGTTGCCAATTAATCACCGCCAATTATCATACACTCAAAATTCAAACCTAGGACATATCATAAAGTTGAATGCTATTATTTGAATTACCCGAATATTCTTATGGTAAGCCGTTCATTTAGTAAATACGTTTTTTGATCCCTCATCGTCATTTCGTATGGCTTACATCCTGCGTGGATCACACATCAATGTCCAAGTCTTTCAGCCAGCTTGCAGCAGCAGGTGTGCATTTGTGGACTTCCGACATTCCACCAGGAAAACTGCGAAGTGGGCATTCGTTTACCACATGGGAAAGAGTTTGGTCAGGTGCTCCGCAGTCGCACTGTGCTGACTCTCTTAATCCCCATTTTTGGAGGTGGTGGTTAGTCCTCCCGTGGTTGGAACGGAATCGGTTAAGTCGGGTCCAGGATTTGCGGTCAGTATCAAAACTAGGCAGCTTCTTAGTGGGGTCAGTTTAACATGAATCCCTGATTTAAATCCCTGATTTTATATCTAGTTTTTAATGAACCCTTTAGTTTAGAACTTAATCGTTTCTGACAGGAACCACACACATCACGTGGCACGTGCCTTTTTTGTCATTCATCTCTCCCTGTGGCCCGAATTGCATTTCGTTGGTGGGCGACGTCTAGACTATTCCAAATATATCAATCGGCGCGTCAATGCATTTGATCTGGTAATGAAAGGAAACTTAGCAACATTGAAATGTGAAATACATTTTTGGGTTTAACACGCATTTATTAGGGTAGGGTTATCAATGCGGAAAATGTTACTGTCAAATCGATTATCTTCAAGTCAAAATGTTATCCTATTTAACTTGTAGGGACTCCTAGTGGCATTTAGTCAGCTTTGAAGTCTCATTTTCAAATGTGCAAAATCAAGTAAAAATAACACCACTCCTGATCTTCTTAAGGGTGTTGTAAGAGGCGATTAAAGGAGTAAAAAGACGGGCAGCAGCGTCTTCCTTCTATCACGGGCCAAACAGTCTGCCAAGTTTAGCGGTGAAGGCAAATTTCTTCAAATGGAGAAGCTTTTGTCCAGCAGTGGACTGGTAATGGCTTGTGATATATGTATGTATATGATTTATTATATTCTGTCACTTTAGAGTCCTTACTCTACTTGCGATGTAAGTTCGACTCCATTCTCTCCAACTCATGCCAATGTCTTAGTCTTATTTACGAAAGAGACAAATATATCCGTAAATACTGGCATAGGGTTGAGTAGTAGGCCTTCTCAATCGATCTCAAACATCAACAGTGTTGCGCTGTCGCGTCGCGATGTCGCGGTGGCCAGCAATTGCGAAATATTCGGAATAGTCCCGACAAGGGCCACCAACGAACTGCCCTGTGTTCTTAGACAATTATCCCAGCCTGTCTGGGATAATTGTCTAAGAACAAAAAACATACAACATACACGACAACATTGGAATGGACGGCCAAAATATTTTTTTTAGTTGTATCCATAATAAATGTCTTAGTTTTTTAAAAACCATGTGCTAGAATTTTCAAACAGCCCCAACCCGAGCAATTTAAGAAAATAACAAAAAACTTAAATTATGTAGGTATAGTGTTTGAAATGAGTTTACAAAAACTACAATCAAATTAATACTCGTATAAAAAAAATGCCATTACAAAGGAAAATATCATGCTGTATACAGTTGAAAATCAGTTAAAATCAGGGTTCAATCAAAAATAAACGCGTTCTAAATAATAACAAAGACTAACTTGCGTATTAATTTTAAAAAATCTGCCTAAACATTAAAGTTATTTGCGGGCTTATTAAACCCATGCAAAATATTATTTTAAACGTCCATTCATTAAACCAAAATGCAGTTCTAATATTAAATATTTATCCTCATCTAAATTACACCAGGTGATTCAATTTATTTTATGAAATAAATTGAATCACCTGGTGAAATTTAGATGAGGATTTTTTTAAAGTCAAATACTTTTTATCCGAAATATAATTTTATCCTCAATTCAAACACCACTTATTATTAAAATAAACTAAATCTTGACATCTATCTGTCAAAGTACACACAATATCTGAGGTAAAAGTCAGCGTCAACATATTTATGTTAGTATCATCTGAGGCCTTTCTCCGCAACAAAATGTCCGTATATTCGAATCGATCTGTCCCTATCACTCATACCGATGTTTTAGAGTATCTGAAAGAGACAAATATATACGTAAATACAAGCTTCGTTTCGCAGAGTAAGGCATCTGATCCGTGTCCATGTATTCTTTGACAGTTGAATCCGTTCCAGCACAAGTATCTACATAGGAAAACGTAATAAACCGATTGTCTACAATACTCACTGCATCTTCATTATGTCTACAAATAAACGTTCCGTGATAGGGATTTTCAATAGTCCGGTCTTGGAATAAATCAAATAACTCCTCTGGATCCACTGTCATTGGCAAATGTGTCTTCATTCATGATGGTGCATTGGTGGACAGGAAAACTGTGGAGTGGGGGAACATCCCAAATTGCGATATATTTAATTCCGAAATTGAATATTCCGATTTTCAAACCTTCGAATAACAAAGTTCCGAAGAATCAAAATTCCGACTATTCAAAACCATGATTAACATTTACCAGAATATCAAAAGTACGAATCTTTTATATTCTGAATCTCATTAATACGAAGGATTTAAAATAGGTCAAACTAAACGCAGTATAGGTACTCGGGTAAAAGAACACAAAGCCGATATGAAAAACATGCGTTAACGAAATCTGCAGTCTGTGGTCATGCGTTTGATAAGCCCAACCATTTCATGAGATTTGATAAACCTTAAGTTCTTGCTAAGGAAAACCGATATGTACCTATGATACGTGAAGCAATAGAAATTAAAAAACATCCTTATTTCAATAGAGAAGGTCTTACCATCAATGAAGTCAACAAACCATGGCAACACTGCGAAGACTCCGGACACAGTTAACTCATTTTGTGTGAGTAGGAACATAACTAACGATAAAAATTAGAGGCGGTAGTTAAACATATTTTGAAATTACCATCATAAAGATGAATAACAGCTTAGTCTACCCGTGACCATGAACGCTGTAAAGGGTTCGAAACGTCGGGTTAAATCAAAAATAAACGCGTTCTAAATCCGTAAACTATCTTTCATTTCAAAACAATAGCAGCTGAAACAAATACATCAGTATAAAACGCACAGTAAAAATGAGGATTAATAACCACGGACTAATCCTACAAATAAATGACGGCACACAAGATTGTCATCTCCACTGCTTCCTTAGTCGTGCTGACAGACGCGGGCAGGTTTGAGCAAAAATAGTCCCGGCCCGGGCGACGGACAATGCATTCGTTATCGACTCGCGCGCAGCTGTGCATCGGGAATCTCTGAAAATTTCGACTTTTATAAAGTCAATGCATCGTTAAAAATTGTGTTAGTTTTACATTAGGGGCGCAGTTTGAGTCTGTGACTGAAATTTTAGATTTTCGCACTAGGTTTAAAAACACAAAAATTTGGTGGTAGCATAATGGTCGTAATTTGTATTTCTCCAGAGTTTGAGTCACAATGCGAATCTTAAGATTTGTTCAAACCACGATAAAAAACGATAGTTTTCAATATTAGACATATTATTATTATGCATGTAAATTACAAAGTATTTTTGATATATCTTCCCTAATAACTTTAGATTTATTTTAGAATAGGGTTGACAATTACCTATTATTATCTTTTTAGAGTAATATGGTTGAGGGATGTTCATAGATATAGTACCTACCATAATATGTATCCATTTCCAAAAGTAGCTGTCTATTATAATTTACAATCTGAAAATACTGGCACATCTACTTTCTTTTTTATTAAACCCTACCGAACACGTATAAAACAGTTTTCCAATATCCTATTACAAAATTATTACAAAACTAACCACAAAACGCTATTACTATTTATGAAATTATAACGTTATTTGTCCCTAAATCAGCGTTGCGACCGCATACCGATTTGTACGTGCCAATAACTGGTGCACGTCTGCGGTGGCCGGCGACCGAATATTGGCCACCACAACAGGTATATTGGTGTTTGTGTTATGTTGGAGAGAAAGTCGGTAATTTTCATATATAAACATCGATGTACTTATAAAAGTAAGTAACAGCCTATAATCATCCCACTGCAGGGAAAAGGCCTCCATCATTGAATTCAAGTTACCACTGCAATGATGGGTGTACTGGCAATAATCACCACGCTTGCCAAATGCGGGTTGGTGATCACAAACCCGAGCAACGTTCGAAAATTCAAAACCTTTTTGTTGCCCGACCCGGGATTCGAACCTGGGACCCCGAGATCTTGGCCCGGTATTTAAACCACTAGACCAACGGGGCGTGTACTTATAACTAGATAGTTATTCTGATACAAAAATGACCCCTAAAACTGACCTGGATTAAATGATCGACGTTGAACGTCAGTGTCGACTTTATAACCCAATTAAGTTATGCCGACATGAAATAGTATGGACATTTAAATCATGTTATATCTACTCGATTGATATAGATTGTATAGACAATAGCACGTCAACCTACCACAAAACGTCAAAGTTTCTCAACTGATATTGATCTCTACTAGTTGGACTTAAAGTTGAAAATCAATTCAATGACCTATATCTTTTTGGGTAGGTTGACCTGCCGTCGTATTTACTAAAAGGCTCATGTCAATTGGGCGCATATTTAGTTAGGTAACTTTTTTGACGCTAATTTCGTAAAGTAGCTGAGGGTAGCTCAGATCATTTATAGAAGGAGATATGAAATTACTCGTAAATCCTTAACGAACCCTTGTCTCCGTATTATTTATGTGTGCAACGCAACCACAATAACACTGTTGTAAGCATAAGGATCACACTATATCAATTTATAACGCTCATTGGTGCGCACACAAACATGGACCCAATCACAGCTGCTACCTTTTACTCACTTACACAATGCGTCATTTGGTGTGTGCAAATTTGTGCAGCGACAATGACTGGTCGCGAACGCACACGTTGGGCAGCGAACGCTTCGATTAAACCTCGATACATTGCGCAGTCGCATACTACTCATAACACAGCTAGTTAGTATCAAATCTTTAATGTATATTGTGCCGATACAATTATCGTTACACGGATTTTTTTGTGGATGGAGTGCAATAGTTCTGTTTGCCCATATCGGTTTCGCACGCGCCACGCCCCCATTTCATATTATGGAGTCTATCCGTAGTGGTAGATCCTAGCAGGCAGGAGACTCGGAGAGATGAGTAAAACTCGAGGTCAAGATTCAGAATGATTTATTTACAGAAAACACACATATTTATAGGCGGACACAAAATGAGTGAGCGAGACGGCATTATAGGACGTCGCGCACCGAGGTTATATATATGACCCGATTTCGCGAGCGTTGGCCACAGACAGTAACGTGCGACGGTGCGGCTCGGAGCTCCTGCGGCGGTGTGCGAGTGAGACGGCACATCGGACCTCTCGAGCGGAGCTTATAAATATAAGCCGGTTCCTCGACGGTCTCTCTAGAGTATGTGCGCGGCGCTCGTAGATGCGACGACTCCCACAGCACTCCCCTTCAAGAGAAGCGTACGATTCTCTTCACCGATCGTCCGCTTCTCGTAACGTATGACTTGCTTGCTGATGTGGGTGTCATCGTGTCTTGATGTGGCGGCGGCGCTAGCGTCGGCGCTGCGCTGATGTTAGGAGCACTCGGTGTCGCTTCTGTTGGTTCTTGAATGATGTAGGCTGGTTTTAGCCTGTCCAACGATACTACTGCAGTACGTAGCGGTAATTGAATCTTGAAGTACTTCTCATACCGCTTCAATACTTCGTAGGGTCCATCATAAGGTGGTGTTAGCGGCGCCCTTACGGCGTCATTTCTGATGAAAACATGTGTACACGTAGCTAGGTCCTTATACACAAATGGCTGGCACGATGAGTGTGATGCTTGCGGGGCTGGAGTTAGTGACGTCATCGTGTGAGAGAGACGGCGTACTAACTCAGCGTCTTCTATCTTGCTCTCGGTAGGTATGAAGAAATCGGATGGTATGCGAAGCGTAGTCCCATAAGTCATTAGGGCTGGACTTAGGTTGTTGTCTTGACGAAGTGCGGTGCGTAGGCCGAGAAGGACCGTAGGTAGTTCGTCTGCCCATTGAGTAGTGGCGCCGCGCGCCATCAGGGCGGCCTTCATAGTGCGGTGCCATCTCTCCACTTGACCATTTGATTGCGGATGGTAGGCCGTAGTACGCAGTCTTGAGATGCCAAATTTCTTCATCAGCCCGTTAAATAGCGCAGATTCGAACTGTCGGCCTTGGTCTGTGGTTATGCGAAGTGGACAGCCGAATCGCACTATCCAGTTGTTGTACAGTGCTTGTGCGACGATCTCTGCAGTGATGTCTCTCACGGGAATTGCTTCGGGCCATTTGGTGCAGCGATCGATGATCGTCACGCAGTATCGATATTCATTCGAAAGTCGCAGTGGGCCGACTATATCGATATGAATATGTTCAAACCGTTGCGAAGGCGGGAACTGATTCGGAGTGGTGGTCACGTGACGATTCACTTTGGCTCGCTGGCAGCTAACGCAGGCTTGTGTCCACTGACCCACTTCTTTATTCATCGATGGCCAGAAGAACTTGCTTGAAATCTGCTTCCGTGTCGTCCGCACGCCCGGGTGGCATAAACCGTGTTGCGCTTGGTAGGCTGCGTAACGGTATGCAACTGGCAGGTACGGACGTGGTGTTGCGGTCGATAACTCGCAAGTGATGGGTTTATTGAGTCCTGGTAGAGATACTTGTCCGAACTTGAGGTTAGCTTGTTTCTTCAGTTGTTTCAATTCTTCGTCGTTTTCTTGGTCGATACTCAGTTGACTGTAGTCTATGGATGTCGGGCATTGGATTTCTTCGAGCCTTGACAACGCGTCTGCCACGATGTTTTCTTCACCTTTAATGTACGATATTCTTGAGCAAAATTGACTAATGAAATGAAGTTGGCGTTCTCTTCGTGGTGTATCACTGCTACTCGCTGATCTTGTGAGTGCGTAAGCGAGCGGTTTGTGGTCGGTGTATATTACCACATCGCATCCCTCGATCAGTCGGCGGAAGTGTTTGACAGCTGTGTACATAGCGAGTAATTCGCGGTCGTACACACTGTATCGGCGTTGCGTGTCACTCATCGCTTTCGAAAAGAATGCGAGAGGTTTCCAGTGGTTGTCAATCTTTTGTTGCAGTACTGCGCCGAGACTGTGGTCGGATGCGTCTGACATGATGGCGAGGTCGCTGCCTGGGACTGGATGACTGAGTATGGTTGCTGCGGAAATGCTTTGTCGGCACTTTTCGAAGGCTTCTTCAGCTTGAGGTGTCCAGTCGATTGGCGTATTGTCGTTTTTTTTTCTGTTGTGGAGGTACTTGTTTAGTTCGACTTGTAGTTCGGCTTGACGGGGCAGGCAGTCGCGGTAGAAGTTAATCATGCCGAGAAAGCGACGGAGTTCTATTACGGTCTTCGGTTTTGGGTAGGTCGCGATAGCTTGAGTGCGTTCTTGACTTGGTTTAATGCCTTCCGCGGAAACTTCGTAGCCCAAAAAGGTTATTGACTCCTTTTCGAACTCGCATTTGTCGATGTTCAGCATAACTCCGTAGTTATCCAGTCGTTGAAGTACTTGATGAAGAAGTTGTTTGCTCTGTTCCTTGTCTTCAGTACATAACAGAATATCGTCGACGAAACAGAAACAGCCTTCTATCCCTCTCAGCACTTGATGCATGAAACGTTGGAATGTTTGACTAGAATTTCGGAGTCCAAAGGTCAGGCACGTAAATTCAAACATTCCGAACGGCGTGATGATTGCTGTTTTCGGTGCGTCTTCTTTGGCAATAGGTATCCAGTAGAATGCCATTTTCAGATCGAGCTTCGAGAAGATCTTCTTGTTGTGAAGCTGGTAAGTGAAGTCTTGTATGCGGGGGATCGGGTAGCGGTCGGGTTGCGTAACCGCGTTGAGTCGCCTGTAGTCTCCGCACACACGTAGTCCTCCGTCCTTTTTCTTCACGACGTGTAGTGGACTGGCCCATGGACTGTTTGAAGGTTTGCAGATTCCCATTTCGAGCATGCGCTCGAATTCAGCTTTGGCGGCCTTGTACTTCTCGGGTGGCAATGGGCGGGCACGGGCGTAGAGGGGAGGGCCCGTTGTTTCTATGTGGTGTATGACGTCATGCTTGCTCGGTTGCTTGAGTGACATCGGGCGAAGTACATCGGGATATTGTTTGAGAATATCGTGATAGACTTGATCGCTGCTAACAACGTGGATCGACTCGGCGTTAATTTTTGTTTCGAGTGCGTCGATCGATAATTCGGTGACCTTGTCGACTAGTTTCTTCTTATCCAGGTCCACGAGGAGTTTGAAATGCCGAAGAAAATCCGCGCTCAGGATGGAAGTCTTCACGTCCGCTACGATGAACGTCCAGGTAAAGTCGCGGCGTAGTCCAAAATTGAGCCTTATCGTTTTGTTCCCATACGTCTTTATTGGTGAATTATTTGCTGCGTAGAGTTTGTAGGCGTTTTCCATGTTGTTGTGTTTCTTGTGCGTGGCGGCCAATACGGAGATGTCAGCACCCGTGTCTACGAGAAAACGTTCATGAGTGTTGCGATCGTAGACACAAAGGCGATGACTCGTGCTTGGGACACCGACGTCCGCCACAGTCGGTGTCAGCGTTAGTTTTCCGTATGTTTCTTCCTCCTGCAGCACGGTGATTCACATCGCTTTGCTTTGTCACCAAAGCGATAATGATATCTGCATTCCCACGTCGAATCTCCAGGCTTCGGTCCAGATGTACGTTGGGTTGATTGCGAGCGCGAGCGAGAGCGCGCGCGAAAGGGACGGCGATATCTGGATGTAGTAGATTGGCCGCGCCGTAGTTCCGCGATTTCCAGTGATAACTTCTCAACTTGCTTGGTCAGGGCATCGATTTGTGAGGGAGCCCCGGTCGTGGTTGAAGTTGACATGGCGGCAATGCTGGATCCTTGGGTGTACTCGGACATCTTGTCCGCCATGGCGGCCAAAGTGTCTAGCGACGACTCGGTGTTTATAGACAGCACAACTCGAACTTGCTGAGGTAAGTGGTTTAACCATTCTATTTTTAAGCCTTCTTCGGTAATCATCCCGCTGCCAAGTTCTCGCATCTTCCGAAGTAACTGGGAGGGCTTTTGGTCTCCCAGCTCGAGTCCGCTGATTAGCTTCTGGAAGTTCTTGACATCGGAGGTTTCAGCTGCGAGGAGGCGGTTCTTTACTGCGAGATACTTGTCGGTTGCGGGCGGGTTATACAAAATGTCGGTTAGATGTTGCAGGTCTATTGAAGTCTTCAGTGGGTCTATGACGGCTTCAAATTGTATGAACCAAGCGCGAGGGATTTCGCGCCAAAAAGGTAAGAGCCTCGACTGTATCGAGACTGCGCTGACATCGTAGTTCGCCTCTGCAGGAGTTCTCTTCTCTTGTTCTTCAGCCATGGTAAGTAGCTCCAACTTATTTTTCCAATTTATATCACGTCGGGGTCACCAGATATGGAGTCTATCCGTAGTGGTAGATCCTAGCAGGCAGGAGACTCGGAGAGATGAGTAAAACTCGAGGTCAAGATTCAGAATGATTTATTTACTTTTTTTTTTTTTTTTTTTTTTTTTTGCACACGGACGACCGGTCGTTTCCCATTGAAACGATCGCTCGAACGGCAACCCTCCCACGGGGGAAGGAGGTGGTGAATCCTCATGGATACCTCACAGCCGGCTGTGAGGTTATGTGAGACTCCTACTCACTAAACACCACCTATAATCGCTATCACCAAATGGTGTTATAGCATATCTGAGCGACCACACCCCCTGGAGGGGGTGTGGTGCAGGGCGTCACTCACCTAGGCGAAGTGCGCACTGAAGAGGGCTGGCATTCAGAATGATCAGCCGTAAGTGAGTTTAAAGATAGACCTGTGTCCAGAGTGGACGTGGGCCGAAATGAAAATAAGTTTAACTTAAATTCGACTGACTCCCAGAAGGGGTGACTGCCGATTGAGAGGACTGGGGTTGACCTGAAGGGTCCTGTGGAATTGAGTGGGGTTGACCTGAAGGGTCCTGAGAGAGGATCGCTTCTGCGGCTTCCTGAGCCTCCAATAGGCAGTTCAGGTTGGCCGTGAGCTCATCGGGCGGGTCATTTAGGACTGATTTGGGTTTGCGGGATAGTGAAGAATCAGAGGAGGTGGGTGGGACATAGTCCGCCGCGGATTTGATCAGAGGATTGGAATGGTTCTTTGCGGATTCGAAGAATCGCTCGGAGACCTTCCGGAAGTGTTGTTGGAGTGTGGGAAGCTGAAAGTCCCTATGTAAATCCGCATTGCGGACATAGTAGGGGGCATTGGCCGCACGGCGGCAAAAGATGTTTTGCACTCTTTGAAGTTGTTCGAGTGTGTTTGGATTGGCATGAGCGAATACGACTGATGCGTATGACAGTACCGGTCGTATGCAAACCTTGTAAAGCGTGCGCTTGTTTAGTAGGGACATTTTGCTATATCTACCTAGCATTGGGTTCAATCTATTTAGATAGAATCGGGCGCTACGTGCCACTTTTTGAACGTGAGGCACAAAACTGAGTCTCTGATCTAAAGTGACACCTAGGTATTTTACTGAGCTTTCCCAGGGGATGTCTTTGCCTAGTAGGGTCAGGGGGCGGTCTTTGGGAGGTAGTATGTGTTGTTTTGAATCAAAGTAAATCGCGGAAGACTTTTCCGGGTTAACTTCGATTCGCCACTTACAAAACCATTCTCCTAGTTTGTCTATTGAGGCTTGAAGCCTCGGGCGGATTCCACTAAGGGAGGATGCGCGTGCATATAAGGCCGTGTCGTCGGCAAAGAAGGATAATTCGACTTTTTTAGTCGGGATGGGGATGTCATTAGTATAGGCTATGTACAGTAATGGCGCCAGGACCGAGCCCTGCGGGACACCAGCTGTAATAGCCCTAGGAGAGGAGAGCGTATTTTCGTGCCTAAACCGAAAAGTACGATTTTGTAGGTAGGAGGCGATCAGCCGGACTAACCGAACTGGCAGATTGAGTCTGTACAGTTTGACTATAAGTCCGGTGTGCCAGACCTTGTCGAAGGCTTTGGCAACATCAAAGAAGACTGCTACGGTCTTGTACTTGCGTGGCCAGAAACCGTTTAGGACAAACTCGACAATGCGATGTACTTGTTGGGGGCACGAGTGTTTAGCTCTGAAGCCAAATTGGTGGGGAATGATTAGATCCTCACCATGGAGGTGCTCTTTCATACGAGCCAGAATACATTTTTCCAAAAGCTTTGCCATGGCTTTAAGGAGGCTGATGGGGCGGTGGCTCGACGGTTGGTTTAGGGGTTTCCCTGGCTTTGGAATGCCTATTACAATAGCTTCTTTCCAGGAGTCCGGAAAGTAGCTCTGTTTGAAACAGGCATTAAAGATGAGGGAGAGGAAAGTCAAGACTTGTGTTGGGAAGTACTTCAGCGCCATGTTGGAGACGCCGTCGGCTCCAGGGGCTTTTTTGACTTTAAGCTCTCTGATGAAGGTTTTAATTTCATCAGTAGAGATCGAAATGGGGTCAGTGTCGGGAGATAGAGGGGCAGAGTTCAGAGTACTGAGCTCTTTCTCTATTTTCCGGATGTGGGCTGGGTCGCAGGGTTGGGTACTGACTGAGCATTGAGAAGCAATGCTGTCAGCAAAGCATTCCGCTTTTTCATCGTCCTCGAAGGCTGTGGAGCCATCGGGGCGGATGAGTGGGGGAGTATAGGTAACAGCGTCGGTACGAAGGGCTCTAGCCACTTTGTAGTACGCTTGGTGGGATGGGGTGATCTCGGCCATGAGGTCGTTGAACTGATTGGATCTCAGTTCCTTGAGTTGGGTTTGGATTTGGCGCTGAAGGCGATTGGCAGTGGCTCTATACTCGGGAGTGGGGTATTGGGCTGCCCTTCTAAGGGCTCGATTTTTATTCGTTATCAATTTCCTGAGGGACGCGGGAATGCCACTGCGAGGTTTCGCTGGGACAGACTTTACGTTCTCCTCAATTGATTTTTGAATAAGATTGGTGAGGGAGCTCACCGCACTGTCTATCTTTTCCTGACTATCAAGATAGTCGGGTTCGATAGCGTACGGCGAGTTTTCGGCATCCATTGCCGTCTTGAGTGACTTTTCAAAACCGTCCCAGTCGGTGATGGTTTTAGTAAGGGGCTGAGGTGGATCACGGTGTCCTAGGACGAGTGACACCGGCCTATGGTCTGAGCCAAGGTCGTGGAGGGTTTCGATCGATCTAAGGTCTAGGGATACGTCTTTAACTAGCGCAAAGTCTAGTACGTCAGGTTCGCAATCTAGTCGATCGGGGTAGTGTGTGGGCTCATAAGGTGAAATAACAGTTAAGTCAAGGGCTTCAGTGATTTCTAATAACCTATTGCCAGAGGTGTTGGTTTGGCGGCACGTCCAATCGGTGTGCTTTGAGTTGAAGTCACCAAAGAAGATAACTGACTCGCCTAGGGATAGGAGTGTTTGAAAGTCACTCAGGAGGGGAGTAGTGCCTGACGGTATGTAGACTGACACTATGATAATGGTGCGGTGACCGGTCATAGCCAGTCTACACACCGTGGCTTCCATGTTGGAGAGTGGAGGGGTTGGTATAGGTGAGCAATGCAAACTCCTCCTATAGTAAATGGCTGTACCGCCTCCATTCGGTTCTCTAGTACGGCTGGGAGTGGGGTCTGGTACCCTATCGTTACGTAGTAGGGTGTACGAGGGGATTGTGAATCCCTTCCGGAGACGTGGTTTGAGCCACGTTTCCTGGAGGAGAAGAAGGTCAACTCCCATTTTGCTTACGAAGTCTCTTACTTCGGAAATATGTAAGCGTAGGGAACGGGTGTTAAAGCTAACAAGCGATAAGCCTTTTGGTTTGACACGACCGGCACTGGGAGCCCCGGTGTTTATCATAGGGGAGGAAGAACCTAACATATTAAATTAACTAATCAGTTGCACTCGGCAACTATTTAGTCAATCAATATCCTAATTGCCTACCAGCCGAGTAGTTAACTGAGTAACTAATCGGTTGCCTAGCAGAGGGATGCCTGTTGAGACCTATAGATCCTTTGAATAGCCCTTAGGCTTTTCTGATGTTGATCTAAAGCGTTCATAATGTCAAAGGAGGAGCGGGCATTCCTGACTTTGAAGGCAGCTACAGTGATATCGTCAAAGTCGATGTCAGCTGTGAGTTTGCCGAGAAAGCCTATGTCGCCCTCACCAGAGGCGTTTATAGCCTGAGACGGCGAAGACGGTGGCGTTTGGGAGCGCTCACGCAGGGCGGGGGCGGGGGGCGGGGTCGTGAGCGACTTAGCCCAGCTCCCTGCCGGTCTAGTGACCGGAGCTGTTGGCTTGCCAACCGCTTTCGGGAGGGCTGGGAAGTTGTGAGCGTCACTAGAAGGAGGGCCAGCCTGCGACCTCTTAATAGGTTGCTGATTGGTTCCTCCTTGCGTGAGGGACTGGGGTTTCGGGCGCGGGGCGCGTGCACACCCCCGCCAGTTGGCGGGATGTCCAGTAAGGCCACAATTGACGCACGCCGGCTCACCGGGGGAGTCGCGCGTGCGCTCACACTCCTTGGTAAAGTGAGAGCCAAGGCATTTAACACACCTTGGCGGGGCTGTGCAGTTCGCCGCCGCGTGCCCATAGAGTTGGCAGCGGTGGCATTGGGCGGGGACTCCGCGGCTTCGTGGGGGCTCAATTTGGATCTTTGACAGACCGCAGACAGTTATGTCTTTGAATCTGAACAGATCCCTAGCTCGGGGGCTATTGGTCATTGCGACCAAGACAAGAGGGAATCGGCGGCCGCCATGACCGAACATAGGGTAGACGGATTCGGCTGGGAAGCCTTGTTTAATGAGATCAGATTTGATCTCATCAGGCTGGAGTTCGATGGGGACTCCACGGAGGAGCGCACGTACTTTACGCTCTTCCGGAAGAGCGTAAGTGTGGTACGCATATTTATGCGTAGTGAGGAGGTCAATGAGTCTGCGGAAGTCAGAGATGGTTGGCACCTCTATCTTAATCGCAGTCCCTGTGTTGGACGCTCGGGTGAATGAAATCTTTGACTCAAAGCAGAGTCGGGACACTTCGGTCCACTTTTCTTTGAGTCGAAGAAATACTGGGGGTGGTGGCTTGGGCTTGGTGGGTACGGGGTTAGACCGCGTGTGTGGACGGGGTTGGGAGTTTGAGTCAGGTGCGGAGGACACCGTAAGAACGGGCCCCGTTCCCTGCAGGGGGATGTTGATGGGGGCGGCTTGAGTAGCCGGGGATGGGACTGGGGATGGGGAGTCCGGGAAGTCAAGAACCGGCGAACGCCTGTTCTTGGCGCGCTTCCGGTTTTTCTTCTTCCTGCTGGTGACGGGCAGGAAGGGGTCCTCAGGAGCGGAAGACTCCTGGGAGGAAGTGGGGGAGGCGGACCTTTCAGACAAGGTCCGCTTGAGGGGGTGGGCAGGCGAGCGGGCACAGTCCATCTCTTCAGAGGAGTGGACTTCCGCGGGGGTGACATAGCCGGGTGAGGTTGGGATGGCTGAGGGGGAGACAAACCTCGAAAGGTTGTCTTGCACAAACTCCAGTAAGGCTGGAGTTTTAAGAAGGAGATTAACTAGTTCCGCTGGATCCATCGCGGAGAGGTTGAGGGGATGGCAAAAGGGAGATCAAAGAGACACCCCCCGCCAGAGGCAGGGGGGAGAGGGGGGGGCGGTGAGTGAGCAGGTATCCCTAATGGATAGCCGCTCTTCCCTTCCCCTTGGGACTAGGCCCAAGTGCAATGGGTCCGGGACTGCGGTTTTTTCCAGGGCCTGGAGGCCCTAGAGAGCGAACCGGGTGCGCTCAGTTGGCTTCGTTGCCACCGTAAGGTATCAACCAACTCAAACGCGATCGGTTATTTAAAGTAACACTGTTTTAATACAAACAGTGAAACTAAAAATAAAAAACTAAAAAACCACGCTTTTAAAACAGATTGAACTAAAAAATTAAAAATAAAACTGTAGTAATCAATTGAAAAATTCATATTATTGTACAAAAAGCGTGGGGTGCTTGTTATGATATCCACAGATATAGTAAATTATTGATAAAATATTTACAACAATCTAAATCAAGCCCCCACGCTTTTTGTACAATAATATGAATTTTTCAATTGATTACTACAGTTTTATTTTTAATTTTTTAGTTCAATCTGTTTTAAAAGCGTGGTTTTTTAGTTTTTTAAACTATAATTTATTTTTTACTTTTTAGTTTAGTTTATAAGATTTGATTCCTTCTTTACCGACTGTAAGTCCAAACCTATGCAGGAAACATAATTGATACAGATCGCGCGCTAGCTCTATCTCTTTTACTCCCTCTTACAGAGGAAAACTGGGAAAACTGTTATTAAATTATTGCATTGTCATCGGCCCTTGATACGTGTGCAAAGTTTCAAATTAATCAAACTTCTGGAAATCGGTCAAATTTATGCTCAAAGATTCCATTACATAGATACAACCCAAGCTAATAAAAGCGTGGTAATAACAGATTAAGTGCACAACGATGCAAACGTAGCAAGTGCGAGCGCTGGTGTATGGCCTTCGCCTATCACCGGTAGGAAAGGAAGGGGAGCACGGGCAGACGGACGTCTGCACCGTACGGAGTGGAAATGGAAAGTAATTTATTTACAGAAAACACACATATTTATAGGCGGACACAAAATGAGTGAGCGAGACGGCATTATAGGACGTCGCGCACCGAGGTTATATATATGACCCGATTTCGCGAGCGTTGGCCACAGACAGTAACGTGCGACGGTGCGGCTCGGAGCTCCTGCGGCGGTGTGCGAGTGAGACGGCACATCGGACCTCTCGAGCGGAGCTTATAAATATAAGCCGGTTCCTCGACGGTCTCTCTAGAGTATGTGCGCGGCGCTCGTAGATGCGACGACTCCCACAATATATATTCCTATATATGATCTGAGAGTATACCCATATACTCTAATCAATTCTAAAGGTAATTACGTCCATTAGTTTAAGATGTTCGGACTTTTGGATATAGCTTCTCTTAAAATAATATTTTGCCATAAGTGCCACGCTTGGCAAGGTTGGCAATCGCGATTCGCCAATCGTTGTTGGGTAATAACGATTGGCAAATCACGGGTGACAAAACTAAAGACACCCGTCTTTAGCCGCGGTTTGCAACACCTATAGAACGAGAGGGTGCTATCATATTTTAGGCTGGCACTCTATGGCAATGCAGAATTATAGTACTGTTCGTCTGTTGATTAATTTACTTAATAAATCTAAGCCCGATTCTCGAAACTGATGCTATAACTATTAGTAACTGACGATAAGTCTATTATAGGCGGTAGTTTAATTTTTTTTTCCAAATTACCTTCATATTATAAATAATAACTTAGTAGTATTATGACCACTAACGATTTTTGTGTTCAAACATCGAAAGAAACTAAGACAAAATGGTTAATCCTAATCAAAGCGAGTTAAATCTGCAAATAAATATTTTACTTCAATTCGCGCTAATTCATAGAACTAGTTTTAAAGTTATCACGTCTATAGCTGTTCACTGTCCGCGAAAGCGTAATTTTTTTCTTTTCGTATTATCAATTACATTCAACTGTCAAACATAGTTACAGTACACTTCACATTAGATTATAAAGTTTTGTTGCAAAATAGCCCTTTTTACAAGTCCATAAGATTTCCCAGTGCTTAATCTAATGTGTTGTCTTCTGTGTACAAATAGAACCGCCCGCTGAAACACTGAATGGGACAACAAATAGTGTAGTGATTCCAAACAGTTTTGAATAGAGTCCAACACTATTTCGGTTCTGATCTTTAGTTTTGTTTCGTTTTTGGATCGCGCTATAGAATGTCCGTCGGAACGACAATGGACACGTTTTGCTTTTGCTGCTGATACAGTTTATTTGTGAACGAGTGACAAATAGATGAAATATCAACTGTTCAATTCATTCTGCTTCTTCTCAGCACTAGCCTAGACTTGTCCCGAAGCAGTAGGTTTCAATATTGGGACGTGTATAGGCCCCTCCAGGGGCCTATTTGCAGAAATAAAAAAGATTTTACAGATTTATATTTGGTTGGTTGGTTCTTGCATAATTCTTGACCTATATCAATAAAAAAAAAAATGTGGACAACACATACATTGTTCTGATCCCAATTTGAATAACTGTTTGAAGCACTCGTAATTTGGAAACCAGAAACAACGAAGGTACCACAAACACCCAGTCCCGAGAAAATATAGAAAAATACTTTTTTTCTACATTGACCCGTCCGGGAATCGAACCCGGGACATCGGAGCAGCCACACTTGAAAACTTGGGTGTACGCCACTCCGACACGGAGGTCGTCGAATAGTTTCACTATTAGTCACACTGCATTGCCAACCCGTATGCCAAGTGACGATAATTTGACCAAATCCTCCTTAGGCCTGTATTCAACAGTAGACTAATATAGTCTGCTTATAATAATAGCCCACCACTTTTTTTTTAATATTCAATGGTCTTGCTATTGACTACTTTTTTTTTTTGACGGACCTATCACTGAAACCCCATATGGGAGGCTTTAATCAGTTAAACCGGGCAGAGTGTGGCGAGCGCTGAAGGCGCTCAGCCTAGGTCCGCCACGCTAGCGGTACTCCGGTGCGGCCGAGGGTGAGGCTTCGCGAAGCGAAGCCTCAGGCTCGCTCGCACCGGGGCCCATACTAGCGGGCGTGATCGGGCCAGTGTGGGGTGCTAAAGGCACCCTACCAAATGGCGAACCCACCAGTGGTGGCGCCGCCGGAACCGGAGATGCCGTGGCATGCCGGATCACGGTCGGGCTCCATTCTGGCGGGCCCGATATGGGAGGGGGGATCGGACAGCGACCTCAAGGGCGCCTCTGTAGGCTCGGACCTCGGCTTGGGTCGCCGTCCGAGGGGGGGGCATGTGAGAAGCGGCCAGGCACATGATTGTGTCGGCCGAAATGAAAGGCGGGACCACGCACCCGCCTCCGACGGGTGCGGTGTGGAGAACTACTGTGTTGTGCAGTAATTGAAGTGCTTAAGGCGGTGTTGGCTGTTGTGACATACGCGGTGATCGGATCGTCGGGGTCGTTCAGCACGTGCCTGGGCCGACGGCGTCGGAAGGCGACATCCCTCTGGGGGTTGTACGTGGCGGCTTCCGCTATGAGCGGATTGGGGTGATTCACTGCCTTATCGAAAAAGCGTTGAGAGGCTTCTTTCATATAGAGGGCAATGGATTGGATTTCGAGATCTCGGTGGATATTATTGTTGCGTACGAACCACGGGATACCCGCGGCCCGACGCAAAAAGAGATTTTGAAGTGTTTGAAACTTCTTAAGGAGGGATGGGGCGGCGTGAGCAAACACCGGACTGGCGTAAGTCATCACGGGGCGGATGCAAGTTTTGTAAATTGTCAACTTATTTCTAAGCGACATTTTACTCTTGCGGCCGACTAGGTGGTATAGTCGGTGCGTGTAGAACTTCGCTCGGTTACAGACGCGATTGATGTGCGATGCGAACGATAGTCGTCGGTCAAGGATGACACCTAAATATTTGACCTGCTTGACCCATGGGATCCGCTGGTCGAATAGGGTGAAATGAGTGGGAACATTAGGGCGGGACGGATTAGGGGAGGGCGCTACGGGGATGTTCCGCCCGAAGTACATCGCTGCACTTTTGTCGGGATTGACTTCGATACGCCATTTTCTAAACCATTCACCCAATTTGGTGACCGCGCGCTGTAGCGCTAGGATCACATATTTTGAGTTTGGACCGGTTTTGTAAATGGCGGTATCGTCAGCAAAAAGGGCTAGCTCCGTGTCTGGAGTCTTGGGGATGTCGTTTACGAAAACGGAGAAGAGTAGGGGTGATAGCACAGAGCCCTGTGGGACTCCGGCTCTGATGGGTCGAGGGGAGGAGAGAGTGCCGTCAACTCGGTAACGAAAAGTGCGATTCGACAAAAAGTCCCGTAAGATGAGCACGAGACTGTCCGGCACTTTGAGTTCGTACAGCTTGTAAATCAAGCCGTTGTGCCAGACTTTGTCGAACGCTTTCGCCACGTCGAAGAACAACGCTCCCGTTCCCAAGGGGCGGGGTCTATTGAGACCGTCCAGAATGTGTTCCGTGAGGCGGTGCACCTGATGGACGCAGGAGTGGGAGGCTCTGAAGCCGAATTGCTCGTTGATTAAGAGATTGTTAGAGAAGAGGTAATCTCTTAATCGGGAAACTAATACGCGTTCGTATATCTTGCCCATAGTCTTTAAGAGGCTGATGGGCCTATAGCTGGTGGGGTCGGCCGGGTTTTTTCCCGGTTTTCGGATGCCTATGACCTCCGCCTCCTTCCACGAGTCGGGGAAGACGCAGTGGGTCATTGCGGCGTTAATGATTGCCACCAATAGGCAGAGAAGTTGGGCGGGCAGGGCGCGGAGTACTCTGTTCGAGATACGGTCCGGCCCGGGTGCCTTGTTAGGGCGGAAACCTTTGACTATCGCCTGCACCTCATCAACGGTAGTAGGGGTGAGAGGGGTTGAGGGGGGGATGACCGAGCGGCGCTGGACCTCATCGTCCACCATTTGAAGGTGGTCTTGGTCGAAAGGGAGGGTACTAGGGGAACACTGTGCCTCTAGACTGTCAGCCATGCATTCGGCTTTTTCGTTATCGTCAAGCGCTAACGATTGATCGGGTCTTTGGAGGGGGGGCATTGATGCGACTATGTCCGACTTAAAGGTTCTCGCCAGCTTCCAGTAGGCCTGGTGAGATGGCGAGATTTCTTTAAGTAGATCGTCCCACCGATTGTTTCGGAGCTCCTTAATACGTTGCTTAACAGCACGCTGTAAGCCGCGCAAAAGAACCCGATTTTCCTCGGTGGGACACGCATCGTAGGCCCTGATAGCCGCGTTCTTGGCTCTCAGCAGTTCTCGCGCGTCATCAGGCAGCCTGAAACGATGGTTTCCCATCTCCGGCACTTGCCTAGACGAATCGCCGATGGCGACCGAGATGTGACTGGTGAGAGCGTCGATCGCTTCTACAGCCTCATTTGGCGAAGAAATGTCGTCGGGGATTGAGGAAAGTTGGGGGCTGTTACAATCCTCAAGTTTACACTTGAGTTTGTCCCAGTCTATCAACGACCTCATGGGGGGAGAGTATGACTCCGGGGAGCCGAGACGAACTATCACCGGACGATGGTCCGAGTTGAGGGCATGCACGACTTCTATCGAATGAAGCCGAAGGCCTACATTCTTTAGAATAGCCATGTCAAGAATATCGGGACGATGTTCGACGTTGTATGGGTAGTGGGTGGGCTCTAGAGGCGGTACAACGTCAAAGGATAGGGTTTCAGCGAGTCTGCTTAAGCGCGTGCCACTAGTGGTCGTGCATAGGCATCCCCACTGGGTGTTTTTGCTATTGAAGTCGCCGCCTATAAAGACGGTTTCATTCATAGCGAAAAGGGCCTCAAAGTCACTCCTGACTGGGGTTTTGTTACCGGAGAGGTAGGCCGAAGCGATGAGAATGGGCCTGTGGCCGGTCATAGATAGTCGGCATAAGGAGACTTCTATGTCCGTCGTGGGTGGGGGGTCGATTGGGGCACAGTGTAGAGAACGCTTATAGTAGATAAGCGTGCCGCCGCCACGTGTGGACCTATCATTTCTGACAATAAGATAGTTCGCAATATTAGGATTGCGAAAAGAAGGTTTGAGACGGGTTTCCTGAACCAGAAGGATGTCTACCTGGTGCTCGGTCAGGAAGAGGGATACCTCATCCCGTTGGTCTAAAAGGCCATCAGCATTGAAAAATGCTATGGTGATCGACCTCGGCTTGATTCTATTTTTTGTATTATCCATTATTGATGGAAGGATTTGATTGTTTGAAGAAGAGCCCTATGCTCGACGAGGATTTTAATCCTTAAATGGGCGTTGCCCACAGACTCGTCCAATTTCTGGCAGATGACATCGACCTCTTCGTAGTCGATGTCCTCCATAAAATTGGCCAGTCTGTTTAGCTGGGCCTCCATGTCCCTCGAGGGGGACGGCTCAGCTCGTGGGGCTTTGGGTGTTGGTGGTGGGGGGGGGGCAACAGCTCGTACGGCCGGTGTTGCAGGCGGAGCTGCTACCACGGCCGGGCTGAGACTGGGGGTCGGGGCGGGGGGGGGCGCGGGGGCCATGGACGCCATTAGGGGTTTAGCCCAGGCGTTAGGTCGGCATGGTCGGAGAGAGGGGAAGGCTGACGGTGTGATTATCACCCGTGGCTTCCCCGTATTATGGGGGGTGGGTCGAGAGGAGGGGGCTGAGGCCACTGGGCGGGGTTGCGCCTTTGGGGCCCTGGGACATCCGCGATAATTCGCAGGGTGTCCAAGACCTCCGCAAAGGACGCATCCGGGCGGCGTGGTCGCCGTCTCCCTGTCACGCGCGCAGACGGTTGTGCCGTGGTCCCCGTGGCACTTTACGCACCTTGGGCGAGCATGGCAGTTCCGGGCTGCGTGGCCATATAATTGGCAGCGATGACACTGCCCAGGGAACCCCTTTTTACGGGGGAGTTCAACTTTAAGGCCGCTAATGGCGCAGATCGTCTTCACGTTGAAGACTGCCTTTCCCTCGGCCGAGTGGTCTAGGACCACCTGGACCAAGTCGAAAGGTTCGCGCCTGCGCCCCTTGAAAAGACGGTGGACCTGCCTGGCTGGGAAGCCCTGGCCTTGCAGGTCGTGAAGGATGGCCGGAGTGTCCAGCTCTTTCGGGAGACCGCGGATGATCACCCGCAGTTCCCTTTCCTCCGGGAGGGGATAGGTGTGGTACCCTATCATCCTCCCGTCGAGAAAGCTGGTGAGGGAGCGGTGGTCACCCGAAGTGGGAACCACTACCTTGATGCCCACGGCACAAGTCTTCGCGTGCGAAAACGCGATTTTGCGCTCGTTCAGGGCGGCGCTGATAACGTTCCAGGACGATTTGTCCTGGACGAAGATAGGCGGCACTTTGCTCGCCTGAGTGGGGGATGGGGTGGTGGCCTTTGTCCCAGAAGGCTGGGGGGCGGCCGACGGTAAGGGCCCCTTTTGGGTCTTAACGACCTTAGCGGGGGGCGACGGGGGGTGGGGAATTGCGCGATTTGCGCGATTTGCGGGCGCGTTTAGCACGTTTCACCGTGATGAATTCATCATCATCGGTGGCGGAAAGAGAGGAAGTGGAGTCCGATTCCGGGACGTCACACTCCATCACGGAGACTGGGGCGGGAGAGGGGCATGCCTCCTCCGGGGGGGAGAGAGGGGTCCGCTGCGCCAGCGGGAGCGGCGAGCGCGAGCGGGATGGGGTAGAGGGCGTTGACGGGCGGGGCGGGGGGTGCGCGGAGGGCGCTACCTCTTCCGGCTCCTCCGAGCGAGGCGGGTCCGGGGAGAAGGGGCTATCCCTTCGGTAGTCGTCGAAACGACGAACTACTTCAGGATAATTTGCCTGGAGGAACTTAAAGAGTTCCCCCAGGAGGGATTTTTCCGCCATTACGGCGGTTAGTGTGTAGACGTGACTCTACTGCCGGTTCGCAAGTCGCAACCTCCGAGAAGAACCGGTAAGAAACTCGGAGGTGTACACGGTGTGTACCTCCCTTTCCTGTAGGTGTACAGGTCTGGGGTGTGTCGGAACAATGTGCCCTACCGGTGTACTACTAAGTAGGTAATCTACAAAGTAGGGTGTGTGGCCTACGCCTAGCTGACCTTCGGGAGGGCCCGGGTGAACCCGGGATACGCTCCCTCAGGGATGGAATTGCAGGAGAGGAAGGGGGGACACGCCCGGCAGTGGCTGGTGGGAGTATTCCTAGTGCCTCAAAAGCGAGGAGGAACGCCTCGCAATCTCAAGCAGACCCTCCAGGGGGCCAAGGAACTCCCCCGGCGTACCGGCGGCGGAGGGAAACTTTCAGTGCCTTAAAAAAGGCGCTGTCTGTTGCTCCCTATCAACAGAACCGCTTTACAGCGTTAAACTAAATCGGTTTCGTTGGCACCGTTAGGTTTCCGCCGATTTAGCCGCGGGCAAAACCACGTAAACCTGTAAACATATAAGGAGGACTCTCGACTGAGCGAGACAAAGGGTGGGGGAAAGCTGTGGCGCGATACGTCTGTATAGCGCAACAACTAGAAGCGGAATCGAGACAGATGTGCTGTTCACCGCTATTGACTACATACTTAACTCTACGGTTAAGAAGAAGCCTAAGATAGAGCGAGCTTACCCAGAAGCAGCCTATTCACTCTAGCTATAAAAATTTTAGGATTATAATTTTGCGGGAAAACAGACGCAGGCAGGGCATTCCACTCCTTGGCAGTGCGCATCACAAAAGCGAAAAGCGCTTGGTACGCGATCGCAGTATATCAACCAGGAAGGGATAACTTGCAGTGCGCCTAGATTCCCCAAGATAGAAAGGGGAAAGTGGAATGAGCTCATGCAGCTCAACAGCACATACACATCATAGTTATTCCAAAACAACTGTTTTCATCCCAACTCATCATCTCAATCGCGATTAGTATTAGCGAGATAAAAGCGTTTACTATAAAGCTAATTACATTAAAACGCAAAACGTTCGAACAAAGGCTTAATCTGATTTGTGTTATTATTGCAAGAACACTCCTTTATTTATTGCGGAGTGAGGAAACGCCGGGGACTCCATCGCACAATGCATCTGGGAAATGAGCCATTGGTTGCTTGAGCGTAGTGTTCACTGTGAAATAATGTAATAATCTTTATAGGATTTTAAACTTTCTTGTTGCATTTTAACACTAAACACTTAACACTTACGGGGTTTAATGCAACGAACCGTTATTTAAAGGTAAATAGTAATTTACCTTCCCGACGTTTCGATCCGGTTGCACGAATCCATGATCCATGATTCGAAACCCCGTAAGTGTTAAGTGTTTATAATAATCTTTGTTCTGTAAAAATAACTTTTTTTTTACTCTGATATCAAAATTTAAGTAGCATTGTATGCTAACAGTAGCTGCTGTGAGGTGCGAAATAGAAAAGCATGACCTCTCCTCGGAGTACGGGATGCCGTGGTATGTGGTAATATTCGTAAGAGGAGTTTTCTTCTGCCACAAATACCAGAAGAATAAGCGTGACAGCAACTTCTTAACTTTACCTTTGTCAAACTGCGATCGCCCTCCAAGAGTAGGTATAATAAAAATAAATATGAAAAGAAATTTAAAAGAAATAAAATTGAAAAGTATTTTCTTTATCTGAATAATTCTTCTAGGATAATTGTCTCAGAATTGTCCAAACTTGCTCCTACAGGCTTCGTTCGTGATTTATGTCTACGACTTTCATTTCGCGACAAAAAAAAAACATGTAATTATAACTTCCACATCCTTAATAAAATGGTTCTGCAACTAATGCTTAATATCAAAATCAATACTTTCTTTGTCAATCTATACTTTTTTTTTCTTTTTCGCAACGCACATTTTAAGAATAGAATTCGACCTACCAAGTAATTGTACTACATATGACGTAAGACAACATTTTAGCTTAAACGAAACTCTTTAATTTGTAGTTGCCACTGTTGAAGCCTGTAGTTTATCTTTTCATCCAATAAAGGTAGCCCGGGGCAGTATCCATCAGAGTACCCGCTTGATAAAACCCCATATAGGATATTGTTGACTGGAAGATACATTACATGTGGATATAATTTCAGTGTTAACTAAAAGCTCTCTAAATGCTTGGTGAAAAGTCCATTTTCTTTATTAGGTTTTGATACTCATGGCATTGTCTGAACAATCGATATATAAGGCGTTGTTATGAGTTATTACAAATTGCCTCGCTCATTAATTTGAAGACTTTTTGGTGACCTCAACATTCGACCTTCCGATAAGCGGGATTCCTTGATGTAGGTATAACCGGTTATTTGGACTTACAAAGTCTTGAGAAAGTGTTTGATTTCATAACTATGAAGACTTCTTGTTGACCTTAACATTCGACCTTCCGGTAAGCGGGATTCCTTGAGGCATAACCGGTTTTTACAGAGTCTTGAGAAAGTGTTTGATTTCATGACTAGACTTCAGGTCATTTCGATTTAACATTCTATTAATCCGTTTCGGCATCGAAGTTCGAGGATAAGAACGTTCATATTGGATTCAAGTGTAAAGAGCTCCACTAAAGTGCTTGCGTTCGCAATATTGAAGCTATTATTGAAGTACCAAAATTGATTACTTGACACAGAGTAATTTAAAATTATTTTCTTAAGAGGATGTTGAAGTCTAGCTTGAACATGCAAATATTTGATCATTTTAAGATTCTTTTTTCTTACTAAGGCTAGACTGCCACCTGTCATATTGCAATAAGATAACACTCGTAGCTGCATATTTTATATATTCCGACTTTAGTTCATTATAATGTTCCATAATATGACATGGTATGTAAATTTATTTTTTATTGTTTTATTTAACTATCATACTCGTATTCACATTACTAATTTTCAATTATTACAAGTTCCGAATTTTTACTAAGTTAATTTATATTTATGAATGTTTGTTGTAATTAATTGCTTCAAAAGATTTTTAGTTTTTTTCTCTTTTTGCAACGCCTTTATCACTTCTGCTTGGCTTCATGGTTGGTTGATAGAGAATGCTTTTGGTAGAGAATAGAATATATATGACAACAGTACAAACATGTTGACGACCATTTGGATCAGCGGTAGTTAACGCTGCTTCTGAGCCATGGGTCGCGGGTTCGATCCCCGCACAGTACAAATATTTGTGTGCATGAACATGTCTGTTTGTACTGGTCTGGGTGTTTTCTATGTATTATAAGTATGTATTTACAAAAAAAAAAAAAGTATATAAGTAAGTTTATCGGTTGTCTAGTACCCCATACGACAGGGTACTTAATAGTACCTTAATTTGGGACTAGATGGCTCTGTGTGGCCCAGTGAGGCATGTCTTAAATATTTATTTATTTATTTATTTATTTATGTCTACTATTCGGCTTTGTGGGTCTATATGTCTGTTAAACCTGTTTGTAAACATTCTTCTTAAATAAATAAATAAATAATAATTAATAATGTTCTGATTCCAATGTAAGTTACTATTTAAATAATTTGTTTTGTAGGAATCAGAAATGACGGCGTCACCACAATCACCCGGAACTGAACCCGCCACACTTTAAAGACCCCGATGTATACGCCATTCCGCCACAATTTAAAAGATTAAAAATATGGGAATCAATACGATCGCTTCTTTTCAGGCTATTACACATAAAATTAGATTTCCCCTTGAAACCAAAGACCTGGTAAGCTTCTAGCATACAGTCAAAGATCTATTAAAGCACTCCTACAAATATTGTACAAACTTAAACGATTTGCTTTACAATAAACTTCCAATCTGTACTGGCTTTGGCCCTTAAACAAGGAAAGCCTTAAATGCCAAGTTATTTGCAGTATACACCGGGGCTTAAGGGGTTTGATTTATCGGAGCTTTTGATGGTAGGTGCGCAGACTAGAATTGAAGTTTCACACGCAACAAATGTTGTGTTATCTGATGAACTTACAAGCTTTGGTCGGTACACAAGTATCACGAGCTTAAAGCTAGAGGAACTCGCGAGCGCTCTTTATCAAGGTATACGCTAGATCAAGAAGCCTCCATATAAAAGTTTTGTTTTGCTTTTGTCTTATATTTGTAAGGTTTAAAAATTAAGTTAAGAAGAAATCGTGATTCAAACTTCTAGTGAGTCAGAACAGATCTTTAATTTTTTACTTCAAAGGTTTTTTACTTAAAATAAGTTAATATCAGTATATAAACTTGAAAAATTATGTCTCAGGCGGGCGCGGGACTCGAACCCGCATATCCTCGCATAACGGGCTTTACCATTTAGCTAAATTATACTTGCAAATAAATTGCTAAAATATCATATAATTATACAAAAATTGCTTATGCCTATTTTAGTCCATCGAAATCGATGTGTTATTTGAGCAAGCACAACAAAATTATCAAAATAAGTTTTCCCGATGAAAAAAAGAACATCAAATTGAGAAACAACTCTTTTATTTGTCGTCAAAAAAGTTACTAATTTTATTTATGCGTTCGAATGTTAATTATTTGTATTCGATTCTTTTTCCATTTAAACCTTATTGCACACAAAAAAGGAATAATCTTGAAGACAACATAAAAAAGAAGCGCGAATCTTCTTTTTTTTCGTCGATTAAAAATAATATTCTTCCGCCAATTATCTCACCGATATTGTAGTCTGTTGAAAAATATCAAACGATCTGGATGCGTGACACAGTAATGAATCGATATCGCACGTTCTATGAGCGAGTAAAAAAAGATGGCTGAATCTCTATGACGATAAGAAAAGAAAGTGAAAAAACAGTACACAAAATATATGGTTAAAAATATGCTGTTGTTATCCAAAACTCGTCCTGGCGCTTGTTATAGAATGGTAGCTGTAATTTAGTGGTTTGTTCCTAGCAACCAAATTGCTAAGACGCTTTCTATTTTGTTTTGCTGTGACGCACTTTTCTCTTTTTTTTATTACAATCAATGGGCTTGCTCTTGACTACATACTTAACTCTACGGTTAAGCAGAAGCCTAAGATGGAGCGAGCTTACCCAGAAAGAGGCACTGATTCTCCCACACACCAGCGCAACACAGAAAAACTGTTTGGCGCTGGACTCCGGCAGGAGGGCGGTAGCATCCAGGCGGCCTCTTACGAAGCCTACCACAACAGAGGGATCTGTTAGCAGTCATAATTGGTTAGAAAACCAAAGATGCCGTTGCCCAGGGTGGACCACTAGGAGGTAGATCCCACCACCCCAAGATATCAATCAATCAATTTCTCTATATATCAATCAATCTATCTATATATCTACTTTTATATCTCTCGCTCCGTGTTTGTGAGTGCATTTTTGTTGTCATTATAACTTTGTTACAAAAAGCTATCTCCAAAATTCGTAATTTAAAAAATTATCGCATCATTACAAAAAAGCAGCCTTAAAATAAATTCTTCTTTATCATTGGTCAAATACAAAATAAAAACAATACCTAGTATTTATGTATTGCAAATAACAGAGCTAGTATGTGCGTGTCTTCGCTCCTATCGACATCTAACAATGGATGGGCGAGCTGTATGAAACAGATGGCCGGTTCCCGCTCAGGATGTTTTATATGGGACAATTTATTCTCAAAATAGATATCAGTTTTTTTGCCTTATCTTTTTTCTTTCAATAAAGACCTATGAACAAATCAATTCAATTTTGTTGTTATAACGATTCTTATTTTTATTCAACGAATTTTGATAAGAATTAATTTGATATTTCATTTTAACTTGATATATTCTTACATGATTCTTTTTTAATTAAATATGTAGTTATAGTATATTTTTAATATTAAATAGTAGCTTCCAGCTTTTTATTTATCAATTAAAAAACTGTATTTGTAATAGCATATTTATTGAAACAAAAGTAAGAGATTTAACGCAAAATTTGAAATATCTTATCGTGTTACAAAACATACGAGTACAATAATTTTTTCCTTGACCTTGCATTGATTGTTTCCTTTTAAGAGATTATAATAACAAAACCAAAGCTGTATAAATATAAAATAAACCAAATAAGTTGCGATTTTAAAAAAAACGTAAATAATGCAAATGAAAGACATAATTTATGGCAAATAAAGCCACCCGAAGTGGGATGAAACCTTTTTCTGCCGATGTATTAAGTAGTTACCAGAGTGCAGACGGGATAATTGCTTGGCGTACTTATCACTAATTATCGTTAATTATACCCTACATTAATCAGAAAGTCGTTTTATTTTCGAATTACAACCGAGCAACTTTAGTTAACGAAAGCATTTGGAATATTTCTAATACCTATATGAAACATACCTACGTTTAATTATTGTAGCTCGCAAATGGTTTTGTTTCAAAATTCATTGCACTAAGATTTAATGAGATTAAAATACATGTACACAGCTTCTTCTGTAACAAGAGCCGTTTAATTAATTAGTTCGTGCAACTTTGTAAAGGTCTCAAAGAAATGCGAGAAATTTCAGCAATAATATTGTACTTCAAATTGCAAAAGAAGAATAATTTGTGGAAGTATCAAATAAAATACTAGGTAAAATGTTATATTATGTAAAATTTTCGTGTCACAATGTTAGTTAGGTAATTACCTTAATCCTCCGAAACGGCTTTACTGATTTTTATCAAATTTTATTCAGTAGGTCGGCTACTATCTATTTTTCATACACCTAAGTGATAAGGGTTGTTCAAGCTTAATTTTATTTTTTATTTTTAGACAAAATATTTTGTTTTTATTTTTCTATAATCTGGCATTAAAAAATACATACAACCTTAAATTTTTACCCTTTTATCACCAACCATTGACGACCATTTGGATCAGCGGTAGTTAACGCTTCTTCTGACCCATGGGTCGCGGGTTCGATCCCCGCACAGTACAAATATTTGTGTGCATGAACATGTCTGTTTGTACTGGTCTGGGTGTTTTCTATGTATTATAAGTATATATTTACAAAAAAAAAAAGTATATAAGTAAGTTTATCGGTTGTCTAGTACCCCATACGACAGGGTACTTAATAGTAGCTTAATTTGGGACTAGATGGCTTTGTGTGGCCCAGTGAGGCATGTCTTAAAATATTTATTTATTATTATTAACCCCTATTTTTTAATAGCCATTTTAGTAATTTAATCATTTTTATGGCAAAACAACGTTTGCCGGGTCAGCTAGTACCTACTATTATAAAAAAGTTGACCGGACAGTTTAAAAAAAATCAATACTCAATATCAGTATATAAACTTGAAAAATTATTTTTTTTTTTTTTTTTTGTCTCAGACGGGAACGGGAATTTTTCAAGTTTATATACTGATATTATAAGTGCAATTAAGTTGCTAAAATATCAAATAAAGTATATCAATACTCAATATAATAATCATCAACATACTGTCAACTAATGTACACACAGACAACAGCACGTCAATCTACCACAAAACGTCAAATTTCCTCAATTGATACTGATCTTTACTTGTTGGACTAAAAGTTCAAAATCAATTCAATGACCTTTAACTTTTTGGGTAGGTCGACCTGCTGTTGTCTGTACAAAGGCCTTCTTAAAGAAGTTCGCATGTAGGCAATCTCTGTTTCAATAATAGTGGAAGAAATACGTTGTTGACATTTGGTATTCCCTTAACCACCCCTCACATGAAGGGGTGACGCAGTACATTTTTGCAGGGAAACCAGAAGGGCTGAATAGAGCCAAAAAAGTTAATATCACTGTACTTCTAACCGTCAGCCGAAATCAAGAGAACTTATGCCTATGTTCTCCACCACTTATGTTTTTTCAAGTGTTGCTTCATAACATTCGCAAGAAGACAACATCCTTGATAAACAGATTGCGTGCCAGTAGCAACGGCATTCTCAAGACCTTAGCTGATAGGTATACATCACCTATCTGGAAGTGTATGGTGCGTAGGGTGATTTAATTTAATTTAATTTAATAATAATTATGTAATGGAATTGAATTTTATTTACTTTTGTTTATTTTAATTAATTAATAATTGGATATCATTGATTTTTGGTTTAGCTGTTAAAAATAAATCGAATATTAATTGTAAAATAATAATAATAATACTATTTAATCTAATTCAAACGAATACAATTGTAAAATAATAATAAAAATACTCGTAATTACATGATAACGATTACTAACAATAGCATTTAAATAAATATAAATAATAATAAATATTTTTAAAACATGCCTCACTGGGCCACACAGAGCCATCTAGTCCCAAATTAAGCTACTATTAAGTACCCTGTCGTATGGGGTACTAGACAACCGATAAACTTACTTATATACTTTTTTTTTGTAAATATATACTTATAATATATAGAAAACACCCAGACCAGTACAAACAGACATGTTCATGCACACAAATATTTGTACTGTGCGGGGATCGAACCCGCGACCCATGGCTCAGAAGCAGCGTTTACTACCGCTGATCCAAATGGTCGTCAAATGGTAAAGTGTTTTGTTTACTAACCACAATATGAACTGTAAAACTATTCGAAACTAAAGACTTTTTTTTAAAATTTATTTATCTATTTATAACAATCGTAAAGGTAGAGGGCTCCCTCCTGCTACCTGGTGGACCAGCATGACCAAACTTTTAATTAAAGAACATCTGCCCGACCCGACAACCCAGGATAGATCATCCTGGCGCCACACAATTAGGAGAGCCGACCCTACATAAAGTGGGAAAGGGCAAAGAAGAAGAAGAACAATCGGACAAATACGAGACAGATTAGCCAACCGATGCAATGGTTCCTTACAAATTTGGACATACTATGAATGCAAATACCGTTGCTTTACCTCAATGATTGATAACGTAGATACAAACAACAGCAGCAGGTCAACCTACCCAAAAGTTAAAGGTCCTTAAATTGATTTCCAACTTTAAATCCAACAAGTACAGATCAATATCAATTGAGAAAATTTGACGTTTTGTGGTAAATTGACGTAATAGGAAAGTAACAGCCTATAATCATCCCACTGCAGGGAAAAGGCCTACCTCATTGAATTCAAGTTACCACAGCAATGATGGGTGTACTGGCATAATCACCACGCTTGCCAAATGCGGGTGATCACAAACCCGAGCAACGTTCGAAAATTCTGAAAATCCCGACCCGGGATTCGAACCTGGGATCCCGAGATCTTGGCCCGGTATATAAACCACTAGACCAACGGGGCGTTTGACGTGCTGTTGTCTGAACATTAAGTAAATTTAAAAAAATCGAGTCGATATCAAAATGATGACAACATTTTTATGTCGACTCGATACTTCCCGTTCCCGAGATTAACTATCTTGACTGACAGATATAAGGGTTCCTTTTTTATTTTGCAGTATGTATTCCTACAAATGAGGTCATATCATCCTTCATAAAATAATTGAGGCAAAAACCAAATTCATATCTTACAAGCATAATGCAAAATGAAGAAAGCCATAATAACTAGCCGTAGGCATTAGAATACGGCAGCGAATTTAAACATTCCTAATAATGTTCAGCGTAACGTGCTCTTCGATGGAAAATTGGGATGAATTAAGAAAATGATAGCAAATTATCGTATGGAATACTGGAGAATGCCCTTTGGGTTCCATTAAAGAACACCTTACGCCTCAAGGCTACCATAGCGTGACAGGGTATATTAATAATTACACTATAATGATTCGTCGATCAACGGCTGCTGTATATGCAAAGAAAAAATGATAAGAATTAAAAAGAAATTTGCAATATGATGAACAAGTTCCCAGAATATAATTGTTGGTGCGCCGTGGGAAACGAAATACAATAATGAGTGTTGTTCGTAGTTAAACAATGGATTATCTACAGTTGCATACTTGGGAATTGGATGATCAATGCAATTTTAATATTTACATTCTCTATTTTTCACACTCCAGGAATATTTTTTTGTTATCTTGCAATGTTTATATTTGCTTGATTCATGCCTCTAAGAAGGTGGCAGAACAAAAATAAAACAGCTATTTTGTGAAGTATTGAATAGCTAGAAGAAATAAGTACGCTTTTTTACAAACTTCATTAAAAAATAACTTGTATATTTATTTGTGAATTCTAAATCAGTTGTGTCGTGTGATGGCACATTAAGAATATATTTTTACTCTTTGACGATCGGATATTCCAGACACAATTAAAATCAATTGTTATCGCGACAACCGGTTGTCGCTTGGGGTTTGAAGCGTTAATTATGTAAAATGAATTCATCCAATCAGCCAACTCGTTAAAAACTCATCCATTATCACACAAAACAAGACACGCCTCTAACTGACTTAACATTTTTTCCTCGGCCACAGAAACAATGGAAGTGACATCACCCATACCGAACACTGTCCAAAACAAAGCCACTTGACATGCGTCCTCATCTTGAGTAATCCAAGCTCACGTCACGACGCGTAGAGTTAACCAACCTTCAAACAACAAAACGGACAAGTCGATGCCCACGCCTTTGGCACGGTAACCCGATCCAACGCAGCGGATGCATTTAACACCGCCGATGCAGCCGGTGGACACGGCGGTGGGCGGAGCGATGAGCGGTTATTGGTTGATGAAACGCAAATATAAAATAGAATGATGCGAGCTGTTAAAGTAAAAAAAGCGAAATACTAATAGATCTCGCGTCAAGTCCGACTCGGATGGGTTGATTTGTATACGAAAAATCTTCTCGTAAAACGTTTGGGTACGAAAAATATTCACGTCCAAATTGCCTCAGTGTTTCAAAAGGAAAGTCATGGATAAACAACATCAAAAAACTGTAAGGAATGAACATGTTGAAACCAAAACAGGATCTGATAATGACAGATGATTATGATGATGACATACCGACTGTCGTTGATTCTTTGATTTGAATGTTAGTTACTGACATGTTTAGGCCCGAGTTCACCAATAGACGTTTAAGTTTAAACAGCGTTTAAATTATTATTTGTCATTTTTTGTATGGGAATTGTGTCAAATTAATCGTCACTCTTTGTTTACCGGATGTTTAAGTGTTGGTGAACTCGGGCCTTAATCTCTTGTTTTCGTAGTCCATTTCCTGTTGACTATCATGATTTCGATAAGTTACAGCTTCTAAGATTTATTAGTTTTCAGTAGTTTTTAACCAACAAAAAAAGGCAAAAGTTTTCGATTCGATGCATTATTAAATTTCTTTTTTTACACTAGCAAAGCTTTTTGCAAACTATCTTAACTAAATCATGGCAGAATTTGTCATGCCAAGATCTATAACATGCCATTACACAGCCTTTATAGCACCGTAACCTGATACAGAAACAGAAGGTACACTGAATGAATTTAACGCCGCCAATATTGCGTGCGTCCTCAGCGTTAGGCGAAGCGATGAGCGATGTCCGCTTCGACGATAGTTTTGCAATGTTAAGTTTGGTTTACATGGACTGAGTTATATGCGGCATAAAAACACTAGAATTTCAAAAATTTAATTAAACCACCATCGTGAATTAGACTAAAATATCTGTTCTTGACTTAGATTTGGCACGACATACAATGAATTGTTTAGTTCAATTCTAAGCAATTAAAAAGTGCAAATCCAATTTTTATCCAGGTTAAAAAAAATACATCTTTAATTATTATTACCGATGGCCTAATAACGATACATACTCTAAACATTATTTAAATAATAATTAATGGTGACAGTTATAATAAATTTGTGAAGGTCGGTCAAAAAAGTGTGTGTTTTACACAAGTATTTTCCACTTATTCGAAAAAATATATTATATTTAGTGAAATTAACAAAATTGCCAAAATCTAAACTTACAGGTAGGTACTTACTTAGTGCTATAAAGAGAACCATAAAAGTTTTCACTACATTAACTTTGCGAAACTAGAATGCTCATCATAGAAGCCATCCCTAATGTATACCAGTAAGTGTAATCTCGCCGCGAGTGCTGGGTGTCACGCACTCCGTGCGCTCAGATAGTTAGTCGCAGACTTACGTGGGACATGAGTTGCTTGGTATAAATTATTCAATGCCAAAGATAGGGCTTACTGTTAGATGTTGTGGTTATTTTTGGAGACATGCATGGTTTTATAAATATTGAATTATTATGAGGAGTCTTGTAAACAGGGTATTGAAAAGTATGACTCAATTACAAGGTGAATGTTCAGAAATGCTTTCAGAAAAACTGATCCGGTTTTATCTGTATAAAACCGAAAAAAATATTACTCAAAAACGAATATAAATCACTCTTAGATCAAAATATCATTCGCATAGTTCTACTAAGAATTTACATACAAATATACTTTGCATGTACCGACAACGGCAGGTCAAACTACCCAAAAAGTTAAAGGTTTGAATTGATTTTCAACTTTAAGTCCAACAAGTAGAGATCAATATCAATTGAGAAAATTTCACGTTTTGTTATATCGACTAATCAAATAATGGCTTCATTTATTAAAACATGGGTATAGTTCATTTGCACTTGCTTAAACGTTTCTTATTATAATGTCGTTAATACCTTGTACCTATTTTAAGATAAGATTAAGTATACTCAAGTCAACACCGCTCATCTCATCACGCAGCGCTCACCCAACCGGCCCATCCGCCCGCTCGCGTCATGAAAGCCGATACTTTAATATCCGATTCATTGTTCTGTTACAAATTTGTCAGTGATCTTAACATTAAACTTTTTCTTTTAAACCCGAGATGGGCTCATAATCCCCGTGAGGCAATCGCTTGTAGGTAAATCTTCGTCACGTCGGATGAGACCACACAAACAGATTACGTTTAGACAGTGGGTTCGTTTAATTTAAATCTATTTTAAAATTAATAGTATTTAACGAAACGACCGTAAAACTCCATATAGAATTACCCCTAATCGATAAAGTTGTTCATATAAAGTACTGTTCATCGATTTATTGGAAGCACGAAACAACTCCAGGCTGATATCTCGACTGGTCGTCAGCACGTTTCGCCAAAAACGATACAAATATAAAATGGTAGAGCGATAGTGGTATCGCTGGTATAGTGGTATGGCTTGCCGAGTGTTGTTTGCCGAAAGCACACATTAATGAATCATCATCATCATCATCATATCAGCCGAACGACGCCCACTGCTGGGCATAGGCCTCCCCCAAGGATCTCCACAACGATCGGTCCTGTGCTGTCCGCATCCAGCGGCTTCCCGCCCACGGAACGTCGTCCGGTACGCGGTCGCCATTCGAGAACCTTTCCGCCCCAACGGCCATCGGTTCTCCGCGCTATGTGTCCCGCCCACTGCCACTTCAACGATGCAATCCTTCGAGCGATGTCGGTTGTTTTAGTTCTCCTGCGGATCTCATCATTTCTGATTGCATTGCGAGCAATGGAGAGAGCGATGCTTGGTATTTCCCTACTCGATCGAATCATTAATGAATAAATTTATTAAAAAAAAAAACTATTCCCGGAAGAAGAAAAAGAAAAAATACCTTTGTAACATTTTAGAAATTTAACACCCAATCCCAACTTCTAGAGACTCTTTTCTCGCATTGGAAGTAAATAAATAAAACTGAAATGAAATGTTCTTATTTCTGAACCGACTTTATTTAAAATTGATATACAGGATGAAATTTTAACCACTTTCCAAAATTTTTATATGCGTTCAGTATCTTATTTAGAGCCTATTTATGAAGTAAAAATGTAAATCAAGTTGCCACCCGAAAATATTTTTCGCGATATTGTTTTCAACTTTTACGGTCCTAGACCTGTCAAGGTATAAAGAGAAAATCAAAAACTTATGAATAATATCGTAATGAATAAATGGAATGCGCATCGCGTAAAAAAAGTGTTGCTAGGCGGCCGTATCAAAAATTATCGATTTATGGCGGACATTTTCTAAGTGCTTTATCTTGACATTTTTGTACTGGGTTATACCAAAAGAAAAAATACGTCATTTGTTTTTTGTCTCGTAGATTGATATATTAAAATTTCAGCCTGTATATATATATAAAGTTGATAGTCATTTCTCATTGGGTGACGAACATCATTAAACTAACCTACTACAACTTTTTATGTTGTGACACAATCACTTGATATTTTGAAGTTATAAATAGATACTTTTTGACAGTGCATAAGCTTTGATGGTTAGGTGTTTTGTTTCAAGGATCAAGTAACAGTTAATAGTCATGTTTGGGTGATAATGAAATCGTATATTCAGCTAGAAGTATGTGCTAGTTTTTCAAACTTGATACTTTCATAACATGCTGTATATTGATGCCAAATAAACCTGCTAGTGCCTTGATACTTAATATTAAAACAGCACTGCCTCAGTCAGAATCAAAGTCCATAGCGGTTCGCTCTTACAACTGAGCTATGAAGACGAGACTCTCTTAAAAAGTTCTGTATGACGACCTCCGAGGCGGAGTGGCGTACATACCGGTTTTCAAGTTGTTGCCTGCTCCGAGGTCCCGGGTTCGATTCCTGGACGTAATGTAGGAAAAAAAGGTGATTTTTCAAAATTTTCTCTGTGCTGGGTGTTTGTGGCACATTTGATGTTTCTGATTTCCGAAATACGAGTGCTTTAAATAATAGGGGTTAAAGTATGAAATTGCCGATTATTTTCCCACTTATTATTTTTATTATAGCTCTTAAGTATAGTCGTATTATTGCGTAATTCTTTTTGTATTGTATCAAGAACTAAAACAAGTAACTTTTTCCTAAAAAAAAAGCAATACTAGTGCCTATTACTTCAAAGGAAGTCGTTGAAAAGACCCCTTACAATGTGTCAGCTGACCTTCTTGCTTCAATTAAGTATATTTGTATTATATACTTTGATTTTCAGAAATTTAAATACTATAATGCGTAGCTTTATAACCATCTAACTTTCACCTTTAATTGCATCGAAAACGGTTAAGGCGTTTTTAAAAAACTAAAACATTGTTAGTATGGAAAAATGACTTTTCTCGATTTCGTCCATACAAAACGGCAATTTCATACTTTAACCCCTAATATTTACTAGCGGACCCGACAGACGTTGTCCTGTCTTAACTATGAATATTGATTTCGCTTCTTCCATCAATCTTTTCATGCATGCTCGTCGGTTTAGAGATACAAATTTATTTATCGACACTTCAAAATAATTCTCACCGCACTGGAACTTGTAACCATTTGAGCACGCATTTTATCAATGTTACTCGTATATCAAGCACACATTAAAAAGTTTAAATCGTCAATAGCGATAAGGTTACATCACAAATAATCTAGTATGATGATTAAGTTTACTTATATTTTGTAATTTTCCGCGCAATTTTCTTATTTTTGTCTTTCATAAGAACATTCTCCTGACGATAACAAACAAAACAAAAAAAGAATTAGCGAAATCGGTCCAGCCGTTCACGCGTGATGCGATGACCAAGGGAAATAGGGATTCATTTTTATATATATACTAGCTGACCCGGCAAACGTTGTTTTGCCATAAAAATGATTAAATTACTAAAATGGCTAACAAAAAATAGGGGGATGGTGGTAAAAGGGTAAAAATTTAGGGTTGTATATATTTTATAAAATTTTAATATTTTACCACCCTACCCCTACCCTACTCCTACCCTACCCCTACCCTACCCCTACCCTACCCCTACCCTACCCCTACCCTACCCCTACCCTACCCCTACCCTACCCCTACCCTACCCCTACCCTACCCCTACCCTACCCTACCCCTACCAAACCCCTACCCTACCCCTAACCTATCCTACCCTACCCTACTTGTGAATCTAAACCATTCCCAGATCCCCTTGAACACACACAAAAAATTTCATCAAAATCGGTCCAGTCGTTTGAGAGAAGTTCAGTGACATACACACTCACAGAAGAATTATTTATATATAAAAAAGATATTTATTTATATATCTGCTATCTATCTATCTATTATGTATAAATAAAAATGAATCACTGAAATCATGCCACCAGCGCCATGTCCCGTGATCATGGCGCTTGCAACAGTGCCGAAATATCGGAAACTCATAATAAATTAGGTACATGGTATAAATCCCGAATCAAATAACTCTAGTGATAGTGACCATGAAAGTTGAAATCAGTAAAACACAATAATCCTTTATTTCGATACCTTCAGGTTCAATTGGCATATAAACCATTTTGGCCAAATCGAGTTAAATATACCATTTTGATAAGAATTTTTTTCTCTATCGATCTGTATAAAAAATGTTTATACACCCTAAAAAATCATTGCCGAAAAGTTAAAATAAAAAAAAAATACATTTTAATTCAGATAAATTACATCCATATTTGTCAGTACATTGCGTTAAAAATAGTAATTAAATTATATTATTAAATTATATTATATTACTAAATTATATTTTATTATTTAAATTATATTATATTATTAAATTACATTTTACATTTTATTATTTAAATTATATTATATTGTTAAACCAATTCTATAAAAACAGTGTAAAAGCCGAGTGGTTGTTTTTGGTATTTCTGTTAAGATGTAATGACCATACATTTTTTTAAGCCCGGGCGTAAAACTCTATGATAATTGCAAATGGTTTTTACGTTAAGAGTGTTAAGACGCATTCAAAGATTTCAATGTCGTAAGTCTACGGTTATGGTGCAAAATATAGGGACTTAAAACGTCTCTGCGATAATGGAGTAATACCAAAGAGATTTCATACTGACTTTTACAATTATCACACGGAGTAATGTACCTGATACTCTAACGCTAACTGATGAAGAAGATGAGGAAGAGCGGCTTGACTAGTATTTTGTTTCACATATTCTACATAGGCCTAGGCTTATTTTGTTATTAATATTTTATTTTATTAGCCACTAAAAACGTATCTTGTTTGGTGGTCTAGGAACTTTTATTTTTTGAGTTTAACAAAGTTGATTAGTTATTTCTACTTGGAATTATTTTCATAACTATAAGGCTGTTTTTCAGGTCCAGTGCCGCTGCGTATCGACTTCGACTAAATGTGATAAATTCAGAAAACGAGCCACAGTGTACTCGCAAAAGCAATTTATAACTTTTAGAGATGCTCTCTAATGAATTTCTTTCTTTAAAAGTACCCAAACTTTTTATTATTGCCATAAATGGTCACTTTTAGCAATAATGAAAGTTGTAAAAAGATCAATTCACCATTGAACTTCTCAAAAAACTACAAATTCCTACTCCCTGTTCAAAAGTCTCAAATTCATCACAACAAATCGAAATCAATTTTATTGGCGGCAGCCCTAAACCATGAAAGAAGTCTTAATTTTTTGCCATAATTGCATAAAAGAAGTGAATATTAGTTTCGTCTTTTAAGTTGCAATATGTTGATTTTTTCTACTTAGAGTTATTAAAAATTCTTAATGTTGTGTCATAATATTGCTACAAAATTGTAAAATAACAACAATAAAAGAAAGTTATTTTCGTACTTTGGCAATTTAATTTTATCTACATCAACCAAATATAGATAAAACACTAAAATTATATTTCTATACATTCTCGAAACAATAAAAGTGTGCTTATAGTCAACATTACATTACTTTTATACAATGTTTTATTAATTCATTTAAATAAATTACTATAATCAATGGTTGTAAAAACCAAAAAATCTACATCTATCGGTCTTTACGTCAGCAATTGCAATCTCATGTTTACTAAAAATTCAAATACGACGTAAAGAGATATTTTTAGATCCATTATAGGACGTCGTATAAACCACCGAGTGTGTTTTTTAAAGACGTAAATCCAAGCTAACTTTAAAACTAACGAAGATGGGCATGTTTTAAATATTTAGATTTTTCCATCGCAAAATTATAAGAATGTTTTCTCTTGGTCATTTTTTAGTAACTTCTGAAATAAAAAAGTTATGATTTTTTTAGTAAATAAAAAAACGTTTTTTGGCTCTCCTGAAAAGTACGGTTTTGGTTTATACGATAATTGAACCTGAAGGTGTCGATTTTATCACATCATCATCAGACAAGGATATCATTATTGTTTGCTACGCTTGGCAGGTGGGTTGACAATCGCAGTTTGGTCAAATGAGACCAGACTCTTCTCCTAGAGATACTCCTAAAGACCCCTCTCATAACACCCATAAAAACAAAACAAAAAACCGGCCAAGTGCGAGTCGGACTCCCGCACTGAGGGTTCCGTACCAAGTTTAACAAAAATACTACAATATTTTAATGACTGCAAATAACTTTGTTTTTCATAGTGTTTGTATGGAGGATAAAGTTATGTTTGCTGTTATCGAAAATATGCTAGATTTTCAAAGCTACCAGTTCGATCTCGTTCGAACCAATTTTCGTTGTAAGTATTTGTTAAGATCTACATTACGTATTTTTACAAAAATTTCACTTGCTTATTTTAAAAGTTAGAGGGGGGGGGGGACACTCATTTTACCACTTTGGAAGCGTCTATCTTCCAAATATTAGACTTTTTGAAAAAATGGTTTTAGAAACCTCTATGTCAAGACCTATCCATAGATACCCCATATGTATAGGTTTGAGTAAAAAAAATAAATTTTGTTTTAGTTCTATGTATGGGAAGCCCCCCTTAAATATCATTATTTTTTATTTTTTGTATGAGAATCGTTAAGCGGTCAACAGGATACACCTACCTACAAAGTTTTAACTGTGTCATGCTAATACTTTCAGAATAAAGTGGCTGTGACATACGGACGGACAGACAAAGAGACTGACAGACAGACAGACAGACAGACTTGACGAATCTATAAGGTTTCCGTTTTTTGCCATTTGGCAACGAAACCCTAAAAAGGGGTAATGCTTTTTTAGCGCCAGCACCACGCATAACTTACCACATACTGCCTTTATTTATCCATAACAATAACTTAAAATGAACATGCTCCCAAAAGTAGCATCGGAGCAAAGGACTCATCTCATCAGGTAAGTTGATAATTAAAATTTCGCCCAACACTAAATAACTCGGTATTTATTCGCACGTTTATACGACAGAGGTCGTAAAGCGGTATCCATACGATTCGATTATAATCGTGATTTAGCTTTACGACTGTAATCGGACAAGCGAATTAAAACAATCGAGTTATGCGATGGTGCGATGATTAGAATAAACGAGTGAACGAGACAGTGAAAGGTCATTCGGCTTTATTAACTTTAGAAAGCTCTTGCAGATAAGTTTTCATAAAATATCATGCAGTCTTTCATAATTATCTTTGACTTCAATGACTAGTTTTAATAAATCTAACTAACATAATATTCTGTAGTAGTAATTTTTCTAACTTATGCAAACGCTGAAGAAAACTTATCGAAGTTCGTTAAAAATTAAAATAAATCGGCGCCATGTTGGAACGAAGCATTTATCATAAACAATCATCACACTTTGTTTTTGAATTTACTACAAAGACAAACACGTTCTACTTCCACTGATAGGAGACCTACTCTTGGAATGTTTTATGAGAATTACTCATTTATTTATTGAAAAAACGGCCTTCGGTGTTCGCAGTTTGACCAATTATGAAAGAAGATGCTGCTGCCTATCTTTTCCTATCATAATTATTATTATTACTCCTTCACTCGTCTGTTACAACACTCCTATTATGAGCAAGGTTGATCTGATACTTAATAACCGTATTCAAATAGGAGCAGGTCTCTTTGATACGTTTTTTTATAAAGGTAAATCTTATAAGGCCATGTATTACGCAAAGCAACAATAACCTAAGGGTCTGTGATGCTCAATCACAGGTCCAAGCATGGATTCGCTACCGTAGTTAAATTACTGATTCCATAACCTTTGAAATTCCATACATTTGAAGTCAGCCCGTGTAAATCCTCGCTGGGCATGTTCACATTATTCCACGTAGTTGTCGCGGGTTGAAAAATAATTATGGCGACCGTGCGTCATGCTGGGTCGACACGAGCCTTCAGCGGATTATTAAGATGTTACCAGAGGTACAGTGCGCCACAGCGATGCGACTGACTTAGCACCTTTGATAGATACTGCTTAACAGAATGGTGTTTATCACGAAGGAAGTGTGCCTAAGGAAATATACCTCATTCGTACATTTTCTTTTCAATTTTGAAATTCACTGAATAGTTATTTATTTTCATAAGTGATAAACTGGAGTAAACATTTAGCGACAAACTATTTAATAATACTAAACAATTTTTGCTTTTTGAGGAACCCTGCCTACCAAAAACTCTACTAAAAACGAAAAATACTTCGCTAATACTAAGCTGTGATAAATTAATTAAAAGTAAAAAAGATTTTTGAATTGTGTGGCCTTACCTTTCCTTTCATTCTTTTATCTCATTATCATTTTTACTAGTTTAGCTTACAATTTCTTATAACTTTATGCATTTTTTAATTTTTACAATTGTAATTAAATTTTCTTGTTATTTTGGCAGATATCGTTACTATAGGCAACTATACTGTCAAACTCTTTATTTTCAGATTTTCTTCTATTTTCTTTTTCGGTTCAGAAACTTTTTGGTTTGCCATCTAAACTCACTTTATGTAATTTTTGATTCTAATTTTGAAATTCAAAATTGTTCGATCGTGCCTCGAAAAGCCCATGTCGGGCGAGGACGTCAATCAGTTTACACTCTATTCTCGGCATTGAGAGACATTACTCTCGGATTGGTAGACTTGTCTTAGCATTGTGATAACTCAATAAAAAGTGAACTCCTCACACGCTGGTTCGATACTTCTGGACCCTGGCGGTCACGTAGATCGCCGGGCCACCTTCATCCTGCCCAGCTGGATCCCGGCTTGGTCAGGCAGACCGCCGGGACACCTCTCCTCCGCTGCGCAGTTGGGTTCTGGCTTGATCGACCGCCGGACCACCCCTACACCTCTACTTAAATTCATATTATCAAATTTTAAGTTACGTAAATATACTTTTATATCTTTATAATAATCTTGTTATTTTATGTTCTTAGGGAATAGTTATAGAGAGGTAGGTCCCCTTAAGTTTCCCTCCTTTCCGTATTTTCTTTTGTAGCTTAGCAGAACCTAGGTTTCTGAGGGTAATCCTCTTCAAGGGTACCCCAGATAATATGCTACGTTATAATTGATAATCATTTATAGTTTCCTAAGTGATCAATCCTTTATCATATTGAAAGTTTTAAATATCTTTACTAAAATGTTTATGTAATAATATAATATATGTATACTTATAGTATAATGCCGTCACTCTATAGAATATTAATCCCTCGATCGTGAGTTATTTCAGACACAATTGAAATATTTTTTTTTTTTAATTAAAATTTAAATATTTAAGACATGCCTCACCGGGCCACACTGAGCCATCTAGTCCCAAATTAAGGTACTATTAAGTATCAGTATATAAACTTGAAAAATTTTGTATCAGGCGGGACTCGAACCCGCATCTCCTAACTATTAAGTACCCTGTCGTATGGGGTACTAGACAACCGATAAACTTACTTATATACTTTTTTTTTTGTAAATACATACTTATAATACATAGAAAACACCCAGACCAGTACAAACAAACATGTTCATGCACACAAATATTTGTACTGTGCGGGGATCGAACCCGCGACCCATGGATCAGAAGCAGCGTTAACTACCGCTGATCCAAATGGTCGTCAAAATTTTTATCGTGACACTCGAGTGCCTCCTGGGGGTTGATGGATTAAAATTTAGATAGATATATTAATGATATCATTTTATGTCATTGTAATGTAATATTTATATATATGATCAGTTTTTTAAGACAAATCATTTAAATAAAAAATTTGATCAGAAATTTTTTCTTTTACATTTATGGGTTGATTAATGTAAAAAAAAGATTTGCTGGTAACTTTTTTTTCTGAAAATGTATTTCTCGCATTTGTTATATTGATTCTCTTAACCATCATAATTTTTTTTAAAATATAAAACGAATCTGTATTTGATTCTATAAATGCGTGTTTTTTAGCTGTTACTTAGTCTTTGAAATCGGCATCTTCTAAAATCGCAATTCGCATCTCTACGGCGTCTCTCAGTTAGATTTGCACATCTCGAGATGCTGATGGTAATCAGGACAGCACGACCGACTCATTTAATGCTTGTCGATTCGGATCCGATCGGATTGTGTCCGTTTTCGTAATTGAATTATTATTTTTGAGACTCGAGTTTCGTTGACAGGGTGGTGAGCGGGTAGATATGATTCGTCTTTTGTTTTGATGGGTTTTTTTACAAGGATATTAATTTTGGAACTGACGATATAAAGCGGAGGCGTCAAAGCGTGTTTCAATGGGGACTACCGTTTCTTTGCTCACCAGTTGGCGCCACTGTAGACTGAGGTCCGGAGGTATAGCTATCAAAGGCGATTGGCGCCGAAACAAAGTGTTATATCTTGAATCTAATTAAGGTTATATTGTTTATAAATAACTATCTTGATATCAACAAACTAACTTCTGAAATAGTTGCTCTTGAGGCCGCCTATTTTTGAGCTTTTTCTTAATTCCGCTTTTAAAGCGTTCACATTAATCGCCAAATAATCCATATTTGCGCTATTTTACGAAGGAGATCACTTTCCAGCAGGTAAATTAAAGAAATTATAATTTATGAGACAAATTCCGCAAAAACCAGTACAAAGTGAATGATATTGGACCTCACGCGACACTAGCGCCTCTAGTGGCAAATTCACTAGCGATAGCCCCCATTGTGTAAAACTGCTTTGTTTTTACTTTTTCACGCCCCGTTAGTCTAGTGGTTTAAATAGCGGGCCAAGATCTCGGGGTCCCGGATTCGATCCCAAGGTCTGGCAACAAAAAGATTCGAATTTTCGAATATTGCTCGGGTTTGTGTTCACCAACCCGCATTTGGCAAGCGTGGTATTTATACCAGCACCAATTATTGCTGTGGTAACTTGAATTCAATGATGAAGGCATTTACCCTGCAGTGCGATGATTATAGGTTGTTACTTACTTACTTTACTTTTGAATATAAGGATTTTTGACCGATTTTACAATGTTTTTAGTTCGAAAACTATGAGTGTCTAGTCTTATACTTAGGTAGGTATAAGTAATAAATAAACTACTAAAATAAAGGTCAAAAAGGATCTACAAACCGAAAAAAAATCTAAACCTGAATCGTCAAAGATACAAAATAAATATTTATGTAACAATAACCATTATTGTTTAGTTGGTGCCTAATAATCGTCGCAGATAGTTTCTGCCTCATCTATACTAATATTATAAAGCTGAAGAGTTTGTTTGTTTGTTTGTTTGAACGCGCTAATCTCAGGAAGTACTGGTTCGAAAAGAAAAATTTTTTTTGTGTTGGATAGTCCATTCATCGAGGAAGGCTTTAGGCTATAAAATATCACGCTGCAACTAATAGGAGCGAAGCATCAGTGAAAATGTTGCGAAAATTATCGCGATCATAATAATAGAAATTGACGCGTACGAAGTCGCGGGCAACAGCTAGTACCGTATAAAAACTCTGCTTACGATAGTATTTCTGATCGCAGATATGACACAGAATTTAAAGATTGTTTCAGTATGTTATATACTTTTTAACTATCCTTATTTTCTTTTTGTTTTTATTTAGTTTCATCCTCTTAATCCTTTTCACATAACTTCACACTTCGAAGTCAAGTTTAGTCAAGTATTCCTGCAGAGCTTACGCAATAAAAAGGGTTTTAACTAACATGAATCATTTATGAGCTGATAATGTTAACGGGGCAAAGAACTCTTTCAGTTGCCACTACCCGACACTTGGCGGCGCCACTAGTCGTGAGAGCATTTCTGTTTTACGTCAAACCTCATACACTTGCAAAAGCTTTATTAGCTTACAGTAAGGTTCAAATTGTTTGATGTAAGTTTCGAATGTAAGTTGCTATGATAAACTAAAGCTAAGCACTACACTTGAATACATATTCGGTTATTAAGTTGATAAAAACTGTCGCATCACATTTAGTGCAGGCGGTCTCACGATGGGAATAAATTAGATAGCAAAACCGTTATGGATGACATCATTGTGTTTTTTAATGTTGTTTGGACTATAAAATTGCCCTTGCTGGTACAAAGAGTTAATATAAATTTGCTTTTATGTCTACTTTGTTCTAATTGAAACTTATATAGGCGTTTTTCAGACTGTTTTTAAACAAATACATTTCTAACAAAATTAAATATTTTTTATTACAAAGTTTGATTTAAGTTCTTACCAAAATATTTCTATTATACCTTTTATTTATTTTTATTTAGTTATTTATTTATTTTAATAGTAAATAATTTACCATTAAAATTAATAATTTACTATTAAAATAAATCTTTACGATTTTGAACGACCAAGAGATATCCAAAGACCAAAAGAGATTAAAATAGAAATACTTTGGTATGAACTTCAATCAAAACTTGGTAATAAAAAATGTTTAATTTAATACTGGAATTTTAGTAAGAGTGTCTATAATTATTATAGACACTCTTACTATTTTTTAAAAGTTAATTGTCGTACTCAATGATAATGAAAATGTTATTTAGTGACATATTTAGCCATTCATAAACATGAATATAAATTGAATAATAAGTTTTGGTCAAAAAGAATGTAAGTACTATTACATTACGGTAAAGCTATATTATTGTAAAAGTTAATAATTGTTATCAAACCAAATCTTTTCAACCCCAATATTGTCATAACTCTCTGTAAATTGTTTAAAATCCCACTAACTTATTCAATAAACGTTCGCACTGTGGGAACGATGTATGACCCACTTTGTTGCAGAGAAACTACACCTATTTGTTTTATCAAGCCCATCCGTATTCTAGAAGCGTTCTCCAATTTCAACATGATACAGAAAATTCAGTTGAATTTTGAAATTTTTGTGATATACAGAGACAAGTAATATCTCAGCTTTTAGGATTACACACTGAATTCAGTATAGTACGTGGCGGTGCTATAAAGGGAATTGGAAATGTTTTCTATTATATACTGGGGATATAATATTTTTTGATACTACCTACAAACTATCTCATCTACTTTTCGATGTCTTAAGAAGCGACTGAAGGAGTATCATCAAAAGTATATAACAGAAAGAAATAAAAAAGAAAGAAACATTTAATTGGCCACAAGCACATTGCAATAGACATAGACGAAATTACAGGTAAACAGTATAACAAAAGACACAAAACAAAAAACAAATTAACAAGTAATATGGCCAATTAGGTCCCACCTCAGCATGAGCAGCAACGAACCAAGGGCCATAAGAGTGACACGACAGACGCATAATGTGGAAAAAAAAGAAAAAGGAAAAAAGGAGAACATTGATAGTGCATTAATAGCGTCTTCTCTTCACCAATGGCCAAACTGTGTTCGCCAAACCGCCTGCCAGTACGGACGGAAACTCCTTGAAGATAGGCCTGCACCAAGTTTTAAAATAGAATGACATAAGTATTTAGCTCTTGTTAAAATAAGTGTTTTGCTTTTATATTTATACCTGTGCTTATTTTCTTCGAATGATATGTGGCTAATTGACTCTTGTGGACTTACCAGTGGTTAATAAATAAATAAATAAATATTTAAGACATGCCTCACTGGGCTACACAGAGCCATCTGGTCCCAAATTAAGGTACTATTAAGTACCCTGTCGTATGGGGTACTAGACAACCGATAAACTTACTTATATACTTTTTTTTTTGTAAATACATAGAAAATACCCAGACCAGTACAAACATACATGTTCATGCACACAAATATTTGTACTGTGCGGGAATCGAACCCGCGACCCATGGCTCAGAAGCAGCGTTAACTAACGCTGATCCAAAACGTCAAATTTTCTCAATTGATATTGATCTCTACTAGTTGGTCTTAAAGTTGAAAATAATTCAATGACCTTTAACTTTTTAGGTAGGTTGACCTGCCATTGTCTGTACATTATTGCTAAAAACGGCCGCTTTTGGCGTTAGCTACAAATTCGACTTTAAAAACAACTAAATAAAAAGTTTACTGTGTATTCAATAAATACTAGAGGTAATTTGCTAAATTGATATTATTTCAGTTTTTTGAGAATAGCTTTTGTTTAGAAGTAATAAAATTAAATCAATTGGGGGCAGCACTTAGCTTACCTAATCCCCTTAAGATAATGTCATAAAATAGCAGTTCCGCTGAAAACATCACATAATTTTAAACGAATACTTCTTAGGGTTCCGTACCCAACGGGTAAAAACGGGATCTTATTACTAAGACTTCACTGTCTGACCGTCTAGCCGTCTGTCCGTCTGTCCGTCTGTCCGTCGCTTTGTCACCAGGCTGTATCTCAAGAACCGCGATAGCAAGACAGTTGAAATTTTCACAAATTATGTATTTCTGTTACCGCAATAACAACAAATACTAAAAACAAAATAAAATAAATATTTAAGGGGGGCTCCCATACAACAAACCCGTTTTTTTGGCTTTTTTGGTACGGAACCCTTCGTGCGCGAGTCCGACTCGCACTTGGCCGGTTATTATACATAAAATTAGAAGTCAAACTAAAACAAGTTCTTTAAAAATAAAACTAGACCTATAGTCGCGCATAATATCCAAACAAAACACAACCGAACAGCTTTCAGTGGCGCGCAAAAACTTCAAACAAATGGGGCGTCTATAGCAGCTCACATGACAAATACGTCTAAACAAGCAGGCCTAGCCAACTGGAGAGTAGGCAAGTGGTGGAACCCCTCAGCTCTGCCCCTCCTCGCATTGTTTGTGAGAGACGGAACGACTTTTTATATGGGTATGTTGATGAGACAGTTGAAAGAAATGAGACCGAAAGATGTAGAAAGTTGAAAAAAGGTGTAGCAATTTTGTGTGGATTCAACTAAAGTGAATTTTTTGATTTAAAAACGCATTTCGTAACCTTTTTAGTCATAATAAACAAGAAAAGGTATAGTGTTATTGAAATATTAAAATATTGTTAAATATTGAAATTTCCTCCTAAATAAGAACGTTACAAATCATGTCATTTTTTTTTGATACATTTTCTTATGTAACCTTTAACGGAGTAACTGACTTTATTCCTATCGATGTTTCACAGTGAATTCGTTATAAAATAATGGTGAAACCAAACGAAAACTAATTTAAGTGTAGGCCAAACAATCAATCACCAACTAATGGCATGCACAAATTATCAAGAATAATAAGTAAAATTATTCTTAAGACTTAGGACCAAATAGTAAGGAAAGTATATTTTAATTAATCTCATCTAATACCCTCAACAATAAAAGCAGATCTCAAAGGAAAACTCTGTGCATTTCAATTCCAAGTCGTTCCGAATCGTCACTTCCCATAAACATCCTCCCATAGCATGTAAACTGGATACGACGTCGCGAGGGGCGTATAAGACACCCATCGCACTATCTCAAGAATAAAATACTTGGAGTAAGTAGGCTTACGCCCAGTTGGTTAGTAAAGTAGACATGTGGATCGCTGAGGTACGTTGACAACTGTGCTGATTCATTCAATGGGTTTGCACAATTATACAGACAACAATTTTAATGTTCGACGAATAGAACGCAGCACCGATTCTTCAAAATTTATTAGGTTGAGTGTTAGAGAAATGATAGTCTTCCTAAGGATCAGTCATAAGAGGCGACTAAAGAAATACTTGGAGCGAAAAGCCTCTTCGCTAAATTGCGATCCAAATTGTTATATTTTTTGTTGAACAATGGCAAGCAATACGAAAACTGACTGTGTACTAAGTTCTCGCAATGAATTTTCATGTGAAATTATTTCTAATAATTGTTCTAATAAAGACAATATGAGTAACGGAAATGACTGAGATACCCCGTTTTTAGGGTCTTGTATTCAAGACGACAGCTCTTATAACTTCGCCATGATGTCAGTCAGTCAAACAGTCTGTCCGTGTCTGCTTATAATTTTTATCAACATTAAAATTGCAAATTTTGATCCTTCTGAATGAATGAACGTTGTGCCCCAAGGTAGGAACCCACTAAAGTCCGCCTAAAACAGGCTCTCTGAAAACAAATTCCTCTATTCAAGAAACAATTTCACGCCCTATTATCCAAGCTCCAGCACAATTGAAAATTCTAAAAAATTCCTCCTTTTATCCTTAAGTTTTTATTTTGGCGATAAATGATGGCAGTTTTTATTCAATTTGCCGCTTGAAAATAGGATCGGGTGCATTTTGGGAGGCTTCGTTGTACGCCGGGTGCATAGAATTGGAGGTCGTGATTTCGTTAATATATTGCTTCTTACAAAACGTACTGAAAGGAAGCACAGTCTTTATCAAGCTTTAGAAAATATTTTTAGAAAGCTTTTTCATAATAGATAAAAAAATATTCTGGCACACGAAACAAAATTTTTACTTCTACTCGATTTTTATATAGAACATTTATTATTTTAAGCAGTAAGTAGCTGAAATAACATTTTCTTCTATCTTTGACTACAAACCTCTTGTTCTTTGTGTCAGTGATATCACTATATTGACTGAGACTAGTACTTAGCGATTTCTAAAAGCGCGTCATAAGCTTGATTTAAGTTAGAAATAGAAAGTGAAGAGAGGAATAGTTAAAAACTAATTGAATAAAAGTAGTTAGTCATATTATGAAAGTACTGAAAACCTTTTTTTCTCTTAATCTAATTTCTAACTCTTTGGAGTTCAGTGGTATTTTAAAATGATCATGCCAAAACATTTGCAACATCAAGTAAAGACGAAAGCAAGCGATCGAGTCCACAGATTCTCTGACTAAAGAATTGCCATATTTGCCTTGCAAAGCCGACTCGTTGGTGATCGCAGTTTGCCCAATGTTCGAGTAAAGTCTTCTTCTGTCCGTCTTAATTTATGATATTTATAAGAGAAGAATGAGAGGAGTTATTGTACGTTAGGCTGCAACAACACAGCAAAAGAATTACCTGTCTTTGATAAACCACAGCATCAAGTTGCTAAAAAAACAGTTTAATAATAGTTAAAGTACTTCAGAGTAAACAGAACCGTATCTTGCCTTACCCCAGTTTGGCGTAACCCGCGGTGCGGCTGATGGCCGCCGCGGGGCGCCACTCGGCACTAAGTGATTTTATTTGTGTCCACATTCCGATGTGTATCAAATTACAAGTCGAGCGACCAGCTGCTTGATCGATCGGCCGACCGGTCGCTAAAAGCAAAACATTGACTCAAGTAATTATCTTTGGATGGTGGAAATTATGCGATGCTGTTTTCCTAAATACTGTTCCGGGTAACCCTAATCTAAAACCAATTACAATCATAAGCCAAAACTCTTTAACGTTACATGTGTGTTGAATTCTATTGAATACAATCAATAGAAATCCACGTATCCATTTATTACATCATCGTAATCCTAAAAAATTACACAGCTTGTGATGACCTGCGATCCTTCAATATAAGGCAACTTTATTCCCGTCGCTGTTCTAACAGCCTCTCCCATTTCCAGTGATCAATTTTAAATGCGGTCATGTCTCTTTTAGCACAATCTTTGAAGATAGGTAAGCAATAGTCCCCCCACATCTCTTTTTGCATTCGCAATCTCTGCCGAAAGGACATGGCGAGGTAGTCGTGTGGTCGTGTCGTGTCGGTGTAAAATTATAACATCTGAACATATTTCTATGACATTTCGCCAAAAGTGGACAGAAGAGCATCGATCAGTCATTCATACAATGAAAAAAGTGGTGCTTCCACTTCAAGTTAACATTCTATCTACATTCGCAAGCATTTAGTAAATACGCGCTCCAGGGTAGGGTTCGTGGAGAATTAATCAGCAGTACTTAAAAGACGTGTGATTTATTGTCTCTGTTTGCGTTACCACGACCTCTTGGTTCGGTCCAGCTCCATATTAAGTTGTCTGGTTAATGAGGAGGATATTTTACCAAGAGTAGCGGTTAAAAAGGTTTTTGGTTTCTACTTCAGGTCAACATTGAATGAAAATACTTTGTGTAAAAACATAAATAGGTATTATATTGTTTTTGTTGGTATCTGGGAGAATGTAAGAAAACTACCTACTGCCTTATAATGAGTAGATACCATTTTGGTACCGTGTGAAGTCTATAAGATTACTCTGGATTTTGAGATGTGTTTTTGTTTTGTTTATTCTTAAAATATTAATGATGCCAAAAATTATTTTCTTTTAAAAGCTTTTCTAATAATAAGGGTATATGAGGAAAGTAATTTTAGGAATCACGAATATTAATATAAGTTTTTGTTGTCATTTTTGTTACACCAAATGGTCACTAAGTTTAACTAAAACTTTGTACTAGCATTCACTAGACATAACTATTCATTGCAAAGCCCTTTACAACTCACTTATTTTCCAAAGAGTTTCAAAACTTTTTTATCCAAAAATATCTAACTTTTAAGCCTACTCGATGTGCACAAAAATAATGTATTATTCAGTATGCGTAGACTAGAAATTTGGGACTTGCGATGTTATCTGTTGATGCATATCAGTTGCTTTCGGCTTTCGGAATGCCAAGTAGACTAAAAGTTGTCGCTTAAAGGTTAGTCAACGTTCCAGAAAAACCTTTTTACTTAGTTTTAAACCAATATAGTTTACATAGGCTTTTGGTTAAAATCTGATGACATATAACTACTAAGATTAAATTTAATCTTTGTTGAAGATTATAAAACATTGACATTATGTCTTTATTTATAATTATTGTTAATTATTTCATTAAAAATTAAAAATTTCATTATTAAAATTCCATACATGTTGAATGAATTAGTAGAACTTCCTTTTAAAACACACATAGAAACAACTTTGCAGTGGTTCCAATCGAAAAATAACCTCAAAATTAAGCATCTTTTCACATACTTGAAAAGTTACTTTGAAATTATACTCGTAAATAACTTTGATGATTTTACACGCGTTCATGAGATAGATAGATGAATAAATACTATTTTTTGCAAACCATAAAATTTAAAAATAACGCGAGAAAGACTTAACATTCCACAATTTAGCCGATATTATCACTTGCAGCGATCTGTACTAGAAAATTTAATAGTGTTTTACTTTATGTTTTGTTAATCTCAACGTGTCGTACACTTTACAGCGGTTATTGCTATGAGTAGACCAATAAGCTGCCTTCTATTTTATTGTCGTTTAATAAATCTACGGTGAGCTATAGCAGTGACAATAGAGACCCTTTTTTAGGGTTCCGTACCCAAAGGGTAAAAACGGGACCCTATTACTAAGACTTCGCTGTCTGTCCGTCTGTCCACTTGGCCGATTTTATTGTCTAGTCTTCTTATCACTAAAGACCTTTAAATCTCCTGTAACTTGGTAATTATAACCACGTTCAAAACCATAACACTCGAAGGTCATCAGTAGGAAATAAGTTTACAACTTGTAAAACGCAAGTTTTCGTTTTAAATTATAAAAAATAATGTAATGTATTCATCTGCTCGAATTTTCATAAATTCTCTTCCACTTAAACACAAAGAGTAAATTTTAATAGCAGTTGCATAAGAAATGCGACATGATAAAACGCTGGTGCAGGTGTGCCTGAAAATTCTCACTTCAGACTAAACTGAACGTTTAGCCAGACTGAAATATGGCGCTAAAAGTTATGGCGGGAATTATTTTTAAGAAAATTTATTATTGAGCTGTCCACGCGACTTTTGTTTTGCACTAAAAGATTTTCGTTGTGGTTTATTCTTGATAACTTGCAAAAAAATTAAATTTATTTTTTTATTTAAGTAGCTGACATTGTAAAAATACTTAACTGTTATAAAGTTCATTTTCCTATAAAAAAAAAAAAAACTTAACTGTCTTTACAAAACAAATATAGATTTTATAGTGCATGTGCGTCGTGTTACATCGTAACCGGATTGGAATGTTTATAATCATATTGTCTAAAACCAACCGGCCAAGTTTTACAGTATAATTAAAAAAATAAGGATGTTTGTTACTGGCATTATTTAAAATTAGTGGTCATCTTTGTTTTTCGTCCTGTTGGTCCAGTGGTTTAAATCCCAGGTCGGGCAACAAAAAGTTTTGAGTTTTCGAACATTGCTCGGGCTTGTGATCACCTTCCTTTGGCATGCGTGGTGATTATGCCTGTACCCATCATTGGTGTGGTAACTTGAATCCAATGATAGGCCCTTTTCCTGCATTGGGTTGATTATAGTCTGTTACTTTGCTTTACGTTTCTTTGTTCTTATAACTAGGTTCATCAAATAGCTTTTATTCTAGATAGTCTACTTTCAGAGTTTTTGAACCTTTTCAGACTTATGGGATTTTTGTCACGTTTATAATAACTTTTATTTTACAAACTATATACTTCTGAACAAGTTCTAAGCCACCATTCTAAAGGTTTCTATTCTATACTGATAAAATAAACGCTAGTTCTAATAATTACTCGCTCGTTCATACATCAGAAGTAACGCCTTTCGACGGATCCGGAACGCGCCTGCTTTACAAATAAGTTGACGTCTCGACAGTAGAAACTCGGTAAAGACTTGACTAGGCTAGGTAAAAAAATGGAAAATGAGAAACATGAATATAAATCAATGTAAGATTCTTATCGGACTTTGCTTTTAAAGAGGAGCGTAGCATAGGATTCAAGCTAAGTGGAGTGACGATTTGTTGAAAGATGCAAGCTATATACAGTGTGCAATGGATCATATTTGAATAGGCTTAGTAAGAACTTCTAGTGGCAAGAAAAAAGAGCGCAAGATGATCATTAATGTGAGTGATGTCGCCATTTTTAAATAATCGGGCTAAGATCTCGGGGTCTCGGATTCGATCCCCGGTCGGCCAACAAAGAGTTTCGAGTTTTCGAACATGCTTGGGTTTGCGATCAACAACTCGCATTTTGCAAGCGTAGTGATTTTGACTCAATCATAGCTGTGGAAACTTGAATTCAAATTATGGTGGACTTTGTCGTGCAGTGGGATGATTATAGGCCGTTACTTATCAACCGACTTAATTAAAGAGGAATTTTCTAGTTTAATGTGACCCTCTTTTTAAAGTTGGGGTTATAGAACATTTTTTCAAACCCCTTGACACTGATTCCAAAGAAACAAGGCTTTTTAGATTCAACAAAAATAATATTTGAGAGAAATAATTAAATATTATTAAATGTTGCAGCTCAGTAAAACCTTTTAGTACCTACCTGAATCTAAAAAAATGTATATTGGTAACTCAAAGGTCGTTAGAGCAGTCACTCGGCAATCATAAGGATATATTATTATAAGGGTTTGACTCCCACCAAAATCAGTCGACAATTTCATTCAAAGAATTTCATTCTTAAATCGATCCCCGTTCATAAGACTACGCCCTAACCCAAGGAATAGATCTCGGTCGTCTTCACGCGTTGTCAGTCCGAATAAACTTCGAAATCGGTTCCGGGGCTGGGGTCCTACTACGCATTGCAATGCGCTTAAATATTGATCCATCTTTCTCTTTTACACACTGTAAGATATTGGCATGAGTGAGAGAGAGAGACTGAGTTGAATACCCGATGTACGTGTTGCAGAGTAAGACCTTTGAACGCGACAGGGCGAGGATTTGCATAAAGAATAGAATATGGATATCGGCCCGACATGCAATTTGGTTTGTTAGAAAGCGTCTGTTTCCGAAAGGTTTGGAATATACGTTTTTTTTAGCAGAACGTCTTGGGAATGGTCTGTCCGGAATTTGAAAGGGTGAAACCAAAATATAGGAAATCTGATTGCAGAATTGGAATTTGTGTTATATTCATGAAAGTAATAGGAGTTTTAATAAATTAGGTGGTTTTCTGTAATTTTTCAAAACGCTTCAATATTGTATGTGTATTTGTAATAGCTTTCATTTTTAAACTGTAGATCTAAAACCAATGTCTGTAATGGTAACGTATATTTTGATCACTTTAAATTATTTCCTTCTTCTTTAGACTTCCACATAGTCTAATATAAATTTTGAGCATTTATGAGCAAGGGTGAAGGAAGTTCTCAATGAATGAATTTTTGACTATGCAGTCTTATCTTATATTCAGATTACCATTTACGTTTCATACCTTAACTAAGACATGTTATAATGCAGAATATTTTTTTAAATCCATTGCAACGCTAATATAAAAGTAAATGTGTATCACCACAATACTATTTCATTTCTCAGTAAAGGTTGAAATGCTTGCAAATGCAAAATAAACTCCAATACGCTGGTTAGATGCAATCAGTGTTTATTCGAATGCGGATGAGTGGGAAGATTGCTTGTGACAGTCAGTCTTGGGGGCCAGAGATGTAATGGAACCGCGCATTGAACGTAAGAAAAGAAAATGTAATTTGTAAAATACTTATACGAGTTACATGAAATGAATGTAATGGTCTTTTAACGCAATCCAGGGCACACAAAGCCATTCAGTATAGGTACGAGTAGTAACAAAATGTATATGAATCAAAGTTCGACTTAATATGTGAATCAATCGATTGTGTTTTTCAGTACTAAAATTTATTTTTATTTGAAATATAAATATTTAAGAGAAGATGGTAGGTAACATCACCATGTTGACAGGTCGAAAATAAAATTTTTAGGAATTTTACTCATTATTATTGTTGAAACAATAATAACCCAAATGTCTACAGAAAACGAACGAATAATAAAATACCGTTTGTCTAAAATCACAGGACCGACCTGTGAACCGCGGCCGCGTCTGACGCGAATTTATTGGCGGTTCAGCTAAATCGTTAATTTTTCCCAGCAATTCTTACTTGGGTTAAGGCATCACTACACTTTTAGGATCTTTAATTCGTATACTTTTTGTTGTGAAATATACTTCCTTATCAAAAATATCTTAATGTTTCGTTCTTTGCTTGGAAACTGTTGTTAATTAAACACAATATGTTATCTTTCTTCGTTAACTCTCAATAACTAAAAATTTAGAAATTAATTTGTACTACAAATTTAATCTGGGTATTTATTGATGGACAATTATGACAAAAAAAGTTTAGGCATCAATTTAGATTATAAATTCGTTCTGGATTATACCTATTGTGTTTACTATTTCATAATTTTGTATTACATTTTTAAAATATTCACAAAAACAATTATTATCTCTACTGGATTTACAGTCTAGAAATTTAGCAATCAATTTTATTTTCAATAATACCAACATTACCAAAATTATTAAATGTTCTACTCCCAACCTTTATGTTTTAAATAAAAGGTTACTTTCTTGAGCGATTCATGATTGTGCGTCATTATGATTATGTGTACAATGTACTTTCCCGACTATTTTATTGGCCTTTTGTCTTCATAGTATTCTGACATAAAAGTTATTGTCAGTGGTGTAAAAAAAGTTCATTAAACAAACAATTTAAAAGCTAGCTTTGAAAAGACGAATGGCAAATTGTTTCAAAAAACAACTTACCAAACTTTTTTATTGCTCGCTATAAAAGGACGAATGCCAAGTATTTGCAACTGATCCGTGTATAGTCCCCTTAACAGGTATCCGCGGCGTGTAGGCCGCTCGTGACTCCTAATTTCGTGGCCTTTACTGGCCTCATTACGCGACTCTGGGTGGCCTCGGTTCGTAACGTGGAGTTATAGTAACTACTACAGCCTGGAGGCCTTCGGAATGTTTGGGAAAGAGTTTTACTTTTCGAGGGAGAAACTAAATAGTTGGCGCATTCGCTTTTTATTGGACGACGTCTACTGCTGCATAAATAACTGGATATCTTACTTTATTTTTTGTTGTAAATTCGCATCTAATTAAACCACATAAAGTGTCTTAGTGATTAGACTGATTTAAGTACTGCCGCTTGTAGATATGTTTGCACATAACATCAGAATGGTTTTAACTATTAAAATAATGGCTTGTAATAGAGAATTATTGAATAATTTTAAGATATTTCCTTACAAAATAGCTTGTACTTAAGTAAGTGAGTTGACATAAAAGGTATTTAACTTGCAAAACTAATAGTCATTAAAATTCGGGTCAGAATTGAAATTCCAGTCAATATTGTTTTTTATATATATTACCAAAACCTATTTACGAATTATTACTATTTTAAATTGAACTAATTTCTTATGTCGCAAGTTCGTTCGCGAAGGTTTTAGAATATAGAGAAACGAAAAACGTGTGCTTCATAAAATAAAAAAAATACCAACTGACAGCTGCATAGAATTAGTATAAACTACAGTCTCTATAATATTCTGATGTCTAAAAAGTTTCATTAAAATCAAGTTTATACTTTCTGCTTCAAAGAGTAACAAACATATTATATAAAAACATACTTTCACGTGTAATAAGGATTTTTTTGACGTGACAACGTCTTAAATTAGGTTGCGGCTGGGAGTCACTTATGAAAAAGTGTAACGCTCGGTAACGTTACGATGAGTCACCGAACGAGAGAGAGGCCCGCCGAATGCCTTGCGTCTCTCTCCCACTCAACTATGATCGGTCTGCCGCGCGCGCAGCACTAGAGAATTAGGCGCATTGAATCGGCGCATGCTTGTGTCTCTGTCTTTGTCTTTCTCGAACGTTCTTGGCGTTGGAAAAAGACTTGACTTTCGCAAGACACATTACAGCAGAAACACTTCCTTTCATTTCATATTTCTCCTATCATCGTCCTATCCTCAACAAAATCACTCAAATAGGAATTAGTTAAGTTTAAGTTTACATGTACAATGTTTTAGTAAACAAAATATATTTCTATAGTTAAAATTTGTGCAATTCTTATTTTCATTCAATTCCTTGTTCCTATTGTGCAATTTAATTATATTCATATCAATAAATATTCTACCGAGAAAAAGACGTTGTCACGTAAAATCTTCGCCCGTAAAACCGACTTTACAGGCAACCATTTTTTTATCCCAAAGTTTCGAACGCACAACAGCGATCATGGTCACGGGTAGAGTGTATAGTATATACCTGTACGAGTAAGACAAATACCTATGTTTTAAAAGGTAATTTAAAAATTAACATAATCAGTTACGTTCCAACTTCCGCAATATAATTTAACTGTGTCCGGAGTATTCACAGTGAAAATAAAAACATATTATCTAAGATTTTTTTCTAAATTTTGTTTACAAAAATAATCTACAACATAGCTCTTTTAGCTGACACCACCTAAGCCTAAAAAGGAAGCCATTTTAACCAAAGACTGATAGACATAAACTAATTACCTATAACCCGATTTAAGTAAGCTTAACTAGCTTTATAACGCGGTTCGCACTGAAACCTTATACCTACTCGGGAAGGACCAGCCAATCGTGGGGAAAGAGGTCGATGGGAGGTTTGTATGGTCGTGGTGTTATGTTACATGGTCTATAGAAGTGATGGTAAGCCTGTTAGTGTATGGCTTTATAGAATTATGATGTTTTAACCTTTTGACAGTTACTTTTTGTGTGCGCCGGTATGCTATATCTAATTATAATGACGCACTTATCATTCGCCCTGATTATAAATAAATAAATAAATATTTAAGACATGCCTCACTGGGCCACACAGAGCCATCTAGTCCCAAATTAAGCTACTATTAAGTACCCTGTCGTATGGCGTCCTAAACAACCGATAAACTTATATAAATACTTTTTTTTTTTTAAATACATACTTATAATACATAGAAAACACCCAGACCGGTACAAACAGACATGTTCATGCACACAAATATTTGTACTGTGTGGGGATCGAACCCGCGACCCATGGCTCAGAAGCAGCGTTTACTACCGCTGATCCAAATGGTCGTCTATACGCCCTGATGGTCTAGTGGTTTAAATACCGGACCAAGATCTCGGGGTCCCGGGTTCGATCCCCGGGTCGGGCTATAAGATTCGAATTTTCGAACAGTGTTTGTGATCACCAACCCGCATTTGGCAAGCGTGGTGATTATGCCTGTACCCATCATTGCTGTGGTAACTTGAATTCAATGATGGAGGGCTTTTTCCCTGCAGTGGGATGATTATAGGCTGTTACTTACTTATTAACTTTATCTATACTAATATTATAAAGCTGAAGACAGATTCCAAAGATTTGTTTCAGGCATTTTTAAATCTTTTGCGGAGAATATTTTTAAAATAACTACAATTACTTATATACTTTTTAGCATTGATGAGGAGACACAAATGGACTAAACTATTCTAATACTGAGTGTTAGCAGTGTTAGCAACCCCGACGCTCAAAAGACGCAGGAGCAATCAAAACATTACAAGACTAGACAGAGAACAAACTACGACTCGACTTAAAATACGAACATTTAATTTTTTAAGACAGATTTATTTGATTCGGGATTTATACTAATTACCATGTACCTTATTTATCATGAGTTTCTGATATTACGGCACTGTTCAGTTCTCCTGTGATCATGGCGCTTGCAACAGTGCCGAAATATCGGAAACTTATAATAGATAAGGTACATGGTATAAATCCTGAATCAAATAACTCTAGTGATAGTGACCATGAAAGATTAAATCAGTATATTTTTAAGACAGTTCTCAGTTGTTTGTGTTTACCAACTTTATTATACATACATCTATATCTATACTAATATTATAAAGCTGAAGAGTTTGTTTGTTTGTTTGTTTGAACGCGCTAATCTCCGGAAGCACTGGTTCGATTTGAAAAATTATTTTTGTGTTAGATAGTCCATTTATCGAGGAAGGCTTTAGGCTGTATAACATCACGCTGCGACCAATAGGAGCGAAGCATCGGTGAAAAATGTTGCAAAAATAATCGCGTTCATAATAACAGAAATTGACGCGGACGAAGTCGCGGGCAACAGCTAGTTAAGTAATAAATTAATTAGACTTTAATGTTAAGAAAGAAAGATACAAATTAAACAAATTAGATTGAAATTGAAAACCTCGGTGGTGAAGTGACAGGTAAGGTTCAAACGCTACTATTGTCTAATCTTAATGATAAAGTTTAGGTGTTGCAACTTTACTTTGTATTTTAACTACTTATTAGAGCAAAATTCCCACTTTAACATTAGTGTCTAGAGCGACAATAATGTTCCCGTTTGATACATTATGTGCATGATAATATTTGTGTATTTCAAGATGAGTATGTAAAACTCGACACAAGGAAAAGGGTATTCAGTAAGATGCCTCAACTAGTAAAAAATCCTTTATCAAAATGAAACTAACCTAGATTTAAAACTAGTACAGAAAATTGGAGTCGGGAATGTCGCATTAAACAAATATTTGAATTTCAATCAAACATTTGGTATTTGATTGAAAAAAAGGAAAAAAAAATGTGTCAGTCTAAAATAAAAATTGACTATGACTGGCACGGTACAGCTAAAAACCTATTTAAATAAAAATGAGTCACGAATTGGAATGAATCATTAATTGTTATGTTTGTAATAATTAGGAGAAAGTTTTTATGAATAAAGATGTTTGATAATTATTGTATGAATAAAAACTGTTTCAGAAATATTAAGATGAAAAGTCTGTAAAAAGTAGACATGATCTTAGACAAATAATTTACTTGTATTATCTTCATAAGCAAACCCATGCCAAGATGGGACGGACAGTTATATTCAAATAAAATTCTAAAAATATATCAATCCAATTTTTATTACTCAAATAAAATATTTCATTGCATTCAAATAATTTATCGTGACTGAGTTTTACTCTAACTTTATATTTTTAGAATAATTAATAAAATAAGATCTTGGATAAGGAAGATACAATTTTAAAATACAATAAAAGAAGGAATTAGACATTCTACTTACCGCTTATACTGTGTATACGAAAATTTTTGAATTTCCCCTCCGTGGCAACATCGCCATAAAATGTTGATTTCCCGCGTGTAACCTTTATTTCATTTTTGTTCGGTAACTTTATATTTGATATTTTTAAATTACGGACGGAAATATCAAAAGGTCCATAAAATGATATAGCTCGTCAAACGAAGATATTTCAAAGTAAACAAATTGCTTTGTCTGTTTTTTTTAGGATTTTCTAATTTTAAATGTACCTTAATTTTTTACATATTTATATATCATATGATTCGATTAAAGGAAGGATTAACTAGAAAAAAATTGTAGATATCAGTAGTGCCATATTTGTTACTGCTTTTTCATAAAATAAGTGCTTTAAATAGTTACGATTATGGCCAAATCTTCCTTTTTTTATATAAATAATGGGCTTGCTCTTCACTATATATTTAACTAAACGGTTAAGAAGAAGCCTAAGATGGAGCGAGCTTACCCAGAGGTACTGGTTACACCAGCGGAACACAGAAAAACTGCTGGACTCCGGCAGGAGGGTGGTAGCATCCAGGCGGCCTCTTACGAAGCCTACCACCGCAGAGGGATCTTTTAGCCGTCATCATTGGTTAGAAAACCAAAGATGCCGTTGCCCAGGGTGGACCACTAGGAGGTAGATCCCACTACCCCAAAATCATTTATCCAGTGGACTGATGTGGTTGTGACTGGTTATGCTGTTATATTTTTTTTTAATAACAATATTATATACGTACAATATGCATGTCCTAATAAGTGACTAGATATATCTGTTTGGCCCAGTGTAGTCATAAAATATTTTACAAAAAAAATGTATAATGTCGATAAAGGCTAAATTATTAAGTATATTAAATACTCATTTGGGCGTTAATTTAAAAGCCAAGCTTATCAGTGAGACAAGAAAACGAGAACAATGTGCGACCTTAAAGCCAATTGACATAGGACGCGAGCTTCGTGATCGAAAGAAAGAAGCGGGGTTATTTGTGAGCTTTTTAGTCTGAGGGACAGAGAGCGAGTTTGCTTAAGCTGTTTTACTTATTATTTAGTCTTTGATTGCTTAATTTTATTAATTCTTTGTTAAATTTGTGATAGTTTAAGTATTTTAATAATTACTTCATCTAATTTGCTAGAAAAATATAAATATTTTGAAAAATAACATATAAAATTTCTGGCGGTGGCTTAGATTATTAACGTTGAACTAAAAAACACTGTGGTAAAACATAAAAAAAAGCTAAGCCAACTTTGCAAATAAAAAATAATATATTTGAAGTTTTTCATGAAATGCAGAATCATCATTAATTTTATTTTTTCCTTTTTTTTGTTAAAATTACCATGAAACTCACATATAAGCAATAAACAATTAACTTATTAGCAAAAATAAATAGGGTTGAGATAATATTAGGTTAGTGTTAGGGTACAACCAAGTACCATCAGTTGGATTTATAGAAAGGCACGTTTATTTAAATTGATAACGTTTTCTAATTACGAACACAAACTCAATATGACCATAATTATATAATTAACAAATTTTATTTCCTGTAGGCACTTGATCCTGCATAAACGTTTATATCTCAAACATCTTGTAACACAGCTCTGAACATAACTCCTGTAGTAAGTAAGCTAAAGCTTTATGCATATTTGAACTTTTACTTTATTAATGTTTTTTCTTTCCATATTATGTCACTTTTATTTAGCCAGTAATAAAAGGAAATTACAAGTAAATTTTACCAAAAAATAAACATTGAAACAAATTCCTTGGTCGTAAGAACGGCGTTAGTTGGAAAACACAAGTCCAGTCAGCAATCACAGTTACTAATATCCAAGTAATTTAGCATCTCCCACAAAAACAAAAAAAAACTCCATAAAAACCCACAAGTTCTCTCAGCAATCACAGATAAAAAAAACTTTATCAAAAAAAAACTTTAAAAAATCGCAACCATGTCCCCTAGCCTACTAGCCCATAAACGCTATCACTAACTAGCAATCGGGGCGGATCGAACCTCGATTCGGCTCACGAAATTAAGGAAATCGCTCATGGGTGTATTATTCCCGATCCCGATAACATCTGCACTGATGTCAGGATTCGTATCTCCCAGTTTTGGGGGTGAGCGATAGTTTTACGAGCACTTTTTACGAGGCTCTCGACTTTGGTAAGTATTGAGATAAGTGCGGGAGTTATGGTATGGTGATCAGGTAAGCCTTGATGTTTTTGTAACAGAACGTTTTGCTTTAGAAGCACTTTTATTCTTATAGGATAGTTTGGTTTCAAAGTTTTCCAAGCCGCACTAATGATTCCTTTCTTATGGCGGTAGAAGCGATAATTAGAAATGTTATAAGATTTGACAAAAAAACTATTTCTTTTAGATATTGATGTAATCTGAAAAGCTAAATACACAGTTTACGTCAAAAATGTTTGCCAACTAAAATTAGACATACCTACTTTAGTCTAAGATCCCAACATACAACGACCTTCACCGAGCTGGTTATTGGATGAAAAGTATTTTCTATTCAATTAAATATGCCAATAAATATATTACAAATGGGTTGCCTAAAAAATCAGTTCAGAGTATTCAACTTTTCACTGGTTTGGTTAATAGACAAATTCCATACCAATGGAAAGTATGAAGCCCATAGAATATGCAAACGTTAGGTTGACTATTTTTTTCCCATCACAACCCTTGAGTGGGCAGGTATAAACAGGTAAATCGATACTAGTAACTGGCACCGGTCTGGTTAATTAAATAAAGTTAAATGCAAATAAATATTATTTAATTATAGGGTTGAATGCGAAAGACCAGATCTGAAATTCGGTTGTTAAATTTTAAAAATTCTACTCTGGACTGAAATTTTTTAGTCAATCTATTTGCAATATATTTATTGGCATATTTAATTGCATATAAAATACTCTTCATCCAATAACCAGCTCGGTGAAGGTCGTTGTATGGTGGGATCTTATACTACTACAATAGAAGTCGTCATAATTTAGGTCTGTTTTAGGTGTAATTTTTGTATATTAGGGGTTAAAGTATGAAATTGCCGTTTTGTATGGATGAAATTGAAAAAAGTCATTTTTTCATACTAACAATTTTTTAGTTTTTTTTAAAACGCCTAAACCGTTTTCGATGCAATTAAAGGTGAAAGTTAGATGGTTATAAAGCTACGCATTATAGTATTTAAATTTCTGAAAATCATAGTCTATAATACAAATATACTTAATTGAAGATTGAAGCAAGAAGGTCAGCTGACACATTGTAAGGGGTCTTTTCAACGACTTCCTTTGAAGTAATAGGCATTTGTAGGCAATAGTATTGCATTTTTTTTAGTCAAAAGTTACTTTATTTAGTTTTTGATAAAATACAAAAAGAATTACGCAATAATATGACCATACTTAAGAGCTATAAACAAAATAAAAAGTGGGAAAATAATCGGCAATTTCATACTTTAACCCCTATTAAGACTGTGTACTTATCTTGTTTGGACGACCATTTGGATCAGCGGTAGTAAACACTGCTTCTGAGCCATGGGTCGCGGGTTTGATCCCCGCACAGTACAAATAATGTGTGCATGAACATGTCCGTTCGTACTGGTCTCGGTGTTTTCTATGTATTATAAGTATGTGTTTACAAAAAAAATAAGTATATGAGTCAGTTTATCGGTTGTCTAGTACCCCATACGACGCAGGGTACTTAATAGTAGCTTAATTTGGGACTAGATGGCTCTGTGTGGCCCAGTGAGGCATGTCATAAATCTTATTATTATTATCATATATCGATGCTTTTAGCTATAAAATTGAATTATAATAATTCAAATTCCACAATACCTACTTATTACCTTATTTTACATTTAAAAGAAAGTTATAGTTGTCAATATATTAAGCAATTGCCCCGTTATTATTAAGATAATCTATACTAACATTATAAAGCTGAAGAGTTTGTTTGTATGTTTGTTTGAACGCGCTAATCTCCTGAAACACTGATCCGATTTGAAAAATTCTTTTTGTGTTGGATAGTTCATTTATCGAGGAAGGCTTTAGGCTATATAACATCACGCTGCGACCAATAGGAGCAAAGCATGAGTGAAAAATGTTGCAAAAATAATCGCGATCATAATAACGAAAATTGACGCGGACGAAGTCGCGGGGAACAGCTAGTAACTTATGTTTTGCAGCTGTTATGAGACAAATATAATTTTTCATTAAACACTGGACTGAAACAGACATAATTATTACAAATTACATCTTTATTGGTTCTATAACAATGTTTTGCTTGTTCTAATTTACGAAGCGAATTTTGACGAAAGTTTTAGTTTGTTTTGCCTTTGTAGAGTCGTTTATCAATCTCATGATACCAATCTACAAGATTTAGGATTAGAAACTTAAAATATTGGAGTTACGCCAGGAGTTCTTGGCGTCGAATACGATGGTAGGGATCTCTAAGCATATACAGGGTGAAATTTTAACCCCTTTCCAAATTTTAATATATCAATCTACGAGACAAAAAACAAATGACGTATTTTTTCTTTTGGTATAGCCCAGTACAAAAATGTCAAGAAAAAGCACCTAGAAAAAGTCCGCGAAAAATCTAAAATGTTGGTTATGGCCTCCTCGCAACACACTTTTTACACCGTGCGCATCTCATTCATTTATTCATTCATGCATTCATTAATTCATTACGAAACTATTCTTGTTGTTGACTTTTGAGAGGCTTAGGATCGTAAAAAGCAAAAGGCTCCAATCAGCTAATGAATGTTCATTGAACAAACTAAAACTAACTTAACTTTATTAGAAACCACAACAAAAACAATTACAAATACAGTATGGAACAGTATGAAAAACAAAAACATTACCATAACCTACAAGTGTTCATTTTAAAACGAAGACTTGAGTTACTTATTTCTCTTACATCTTTTAATCCTCTCCTAGCTCCATAGGCAATACATTCCTATGTAGTAAACCTTTTACCGAATTCACAATACATTGAACAACACAATACATCGAAAACACGCACATTTGGGTTCACAACATGAAGAAATCACCAAAATTGAATTTAACGAGTTACCCTGTTGGCTTGGTATTTGCACATAAGCTATCTAAAACTCACATTAAATGTTTTTCACATTCACGATACCATAATAATTAAAACTATGAATAAACTAAAATAATTATGCACTTGCAATAAATTAGACTGACAGCTGCGTTTTTTGTTTGTTTATTGCTCCTTTCAGAACCTGGCAGCTAAGGTCTGAGACCGCATGCTGCCATGGCATTAGTGCGAATTCGATCATTCTTAACAAATACATAAAATATCATAAACACTTACTTACACTTAATAACTTAACCTAACCTAACCCTAAACTAACCTAACTTATCGAAATTTATGGGTGATTTATACGATACTTTGACTCAGTGAGTACTTTTTGAAAGGTATTGTATCGAATAAATTAAAAAAAACACATTGCTCTTTTTTATGGCATTGCAAATTGACATTGAATTCCTGCGTGCTAAATGTATCAAAACATTAGAAACAGTGCAAAATCGTACATTCACTTCAACCGTCTTATTCTTTCCTTCTTCACTAGTAATCAATCACTAGCTTGTTCATTATTGTGTTACTAGACTGACCGGTGGTACCTATCTGGATATGTTGCTTTACTACTTAACTATCGTGATTTTTATTACCAACATGATGGTGCACCCCCGCATTACGCCGCCTCCGTACGAGACTATTTAAGTTCTGAATACGGTGACCGCTGGATCGGTCGCGGGGGTCCCGTCGCGTGGCCGCCGCGATCACCTGATCTGACACCCTGCGACTTCTTTTTGTGGGGTGAGATAAAGCGACGCGTGTATGTAGAAGAAGCCCAAAGCCTCGAGGCATTAAAAGCTCAGATAGTGTTAGCTTTTAATGAAGTGAAAAATGAAAATGTAGTTCTCAACAAACTTAAAGAAAATATTCAAAAACGTGCAAGATTATGTTTGGAGAGAAACGGTCTGCATTTCGAACAGTTTTTAAAATACTGTTAATGTTTCTTTTCTTTTAATTAATTAATAGTTTCAACCAGTAACCAACCAAACCAGTTTAAGTAAGTGTTTATGATATTTTATAATTAAGAATGATTAAATTCACACTAATGACATGGCAGCATAGTCTCAGACCTTAGCCGGTTCCGAAAGGATCGAAAAACAACAAGGACTGTAAAGAATTGACAGGTCAGATGGCTGCATTTTGTGATATTAAGTTCTTCTTGCATCATTGTTGTTCTGAATACAAAATAATTAATGTGGGTTTTAATCATAGTTTTAATAGTGAATACGTGAAAAACATTTAATGAGAGTTTGAGAAAGCTTATGGGCAAATACCAAGCCAAGAGTGTAACTCGAAAGACAAGTTTGGTGATTCCTACATGTTGTTAACCTAAAATGTGCGTGTTTCAATTTTATTATGAATTCGGCAAAAGTTTTACTACATAAGTAGGAATGGATTACTTAAGGGAGCTAGGAGAGGATTAAAAGAGGTAAGATAAATAAAGTACTCAAGTGTTTAAAACGAATTCGTTTTACAATGCAATGTTTACGTTCAAGGTTGTAGGACGACCACTTTTAATTAGAATTTTTTTTGCGAAAAATATTTCAAGGTCAAAACTTGACCTACATTTTTTATTTCGGAAATGGGCTCTAAACACGATATTTAACTCCTATAAAAAATTCCGAAAGTACATAAAATTTCATCCTGTATAACAATGTATGAGATCTACAAAGGTTGCATTCAAACAGTTATTTTGTATTTTAAAAGACAGTGTTATAGTGTGTTACAGTGATAGTCCAAGCTCATGGAATATTTTTCAACTATACATTATCAATGTATAGTTATAATGCATACTATATTATACATTAATTGCTGCTTCATTGCTAGCGCCTAGTTGGTCTAGTGGCTTAAATACCGGGCAAAGTGGTCCTGGATTCAGCCCCGGGTTGGACAATAACATTTTCAATTTTTTGTATATTGCTCGGGTTCTGTGATCACTGACCCGCATTTGGCAAATGTTGTGAATACTGTAGGTACCCATCATCGCAGTGGCAAATTGAATTCAATGACGATGATGGATGGGCCCTGCAGAGGGGTAATTATTTTACTTTATTCATTATTAGCGTACTATTGTTGTGATTATTGATATAGTGTGACATTGTGATTGGTCAATTCATGCACCGTTAAGCTCTTCTCCGCGTCAGTGGAAACGCAGCCTTATGCGACTACACCATGTTATGTATAACCACTCATAACAACCAGACCAGGGCCCTAATTCCGCTAATTTACAAATGGCTCAATATTTAATAGTACTTTTTAGTAATCCTAATGATAGATTTTTATTTTTTTTATATACACTGTATACAGGATGAAATTTTAACCACCTTCCAAATTTTAATATATCGATCTACGAGACAAAAAACTTTTTTTTTTTCTTTTGGTATAGCCCAGTACAAAAATGTCAAGATAACGCATTTAGAAAATTTCTGCCAAAAATCTAAATTTTTTGATACGGCCGCCTAGCAACACTTTTTTTACGCGTTGCGCATCTCATTCATTCATTACGACACTATTCATAAGTTTTTGATTTTCCCTTTACACCTTAACAGGTCTAGGACCGTAAAAATTGAAAACTATATCGCGAAAAATATTTTCGGTTGACAACTTTATTTACATTTTTTACTACATAAATAGGCTCTAAATACGATACTGAGCGCCTATAAAAAATTTGGAAAGTGGTTAAAATTTCATCCTGTATTATAACATTTTATAACTCATTATATTAGAGTGTAGTTTAAGTAGGTATATTTAGCCATGGTATTTTATGCTAGTCTATTTTTTTATTTTATTTCTTCGTAAATTTTTCTTTTATCTTCTAAATGCACATTACTGTGCCCGTTTAAATGCTTTTTTTTTTCACACCTGATTGGTTGGCTGGAAGAGATCTCTTAAAGAGATAAGCTCACCTTTTTAAACTGTTTTACTGTAACAACTTTTATGTTTTTATTTTGTGCGCAATAAAGAATATATATTATAACTCAATTTTTCATTCAACTAGATTTACAAAAACACCCGAACTAAATACAAAAATGCTACATTTCTCACAAGAATTAGTTCGGATTTCTAAAACAATACGTCACAGACCTATATCTGTCATCGTGGCGTTTCCACAATCTCCGTTACAGATGACAGGTTGTTTTTTTTAATCTGTCAACGCTGGCAGTCACCGATAGCTCATACCGGGTGGTCTAATGTTTGGTGTCAACCAAAAGTATGACAAATAGGTTAGACAGGGATGTAGATAAAGTTGATCTGTGTCTATCTTTTAAGAATATCCTTGATAAAAAATGGACGCCTCAGGTACTTAAGCGTTTGAGACTTTAAAGCCAAAAAAGCTTAGGTAGGTACTACATATTAAGTTTGGTGATGTATTTTTAGCCAATGTAGAATATACAATTCCTATATCAACGCTTACCTATACTTTTTTTGTGATTATGCTTACTCCTACTGGAGCCATTTATTTAAAGAACCAAATATGAAATATTTTTTATCAATAGCTTAATGTTTTAAGATGTAAATCTAACGTAGAATGATGGGTTAAAGACATGAAGGTTAAAGAAAAAACTTATCAGTTAAATTTTAACATCATTTTGGCACCTTTTTTAGTCTATAATACCTTGAATCTAAGTACCTATTCCAAGTTTTTTCTAACTAAATACAATTCATGGAACAAATTTTTCAAGGATTTTTATTTTTTTAGCAATTAATTCACTCACAAAGAGTCTGAAAACATGAATACGATTATATAAATAACCTTTAATATACTTTTTTTTAATATTTACGGCTAAGATTCACGGACTACTAGATAAATCAACTACTTTTTTTAAACTGTGTGAGTCAAGAAATGCATCTGTTACAATAAATCCACAAAAACAACGTAATAAAACGTTATTTCGACTCTTTTGTTCGCGTTGAAATTAAACCTTTTGTTATTTATGAGACAAAGCTTTATTTGGTAATAATTAAGATAACTATCAGCTGTATTATACTCGATTCCTTTGAGTCTCAAACCTCAAAGGAGTGTGAATTTTAATTTACATACAAATAATACGTAGGTAATTTGACGGAAATTATTTTGGGGCGACGCGACGCTGCGTGTATTAAGCATACTAATTAGTTTAGATTTTATTGTATGAGAGGATCTAAAAATTGATGACATACAATCGACATTGTTAAAGAGAACTTGATAAAATATTATTTTGCGTTACCTACAGTAAAAGAATTACTATAAAATTTGCAAAATTGTTACAGGTATTATAAAATTTACAATATCGGTAACGAGACGACCGATAAACTTACTATAGTACTTTTTTTTGTGAATATTACATAGTTCGCATAGATCACCACCAGACAAATTTTATACATAATATGATTAATATCCTAAACTGTAAGCCAAAACATGTGCTTGAGAAATTTACATAAGAATGAGTTACATCGTTTCGCAAATTTAACTCTTACTGTTATAATATTTTATTCAAATTTTTTTTTTTTTTTTTTACACACGAGAGTTTGAGAGAATTGATGTTTGTTACTATTATTAAAACTACTACTTACTGTGATATTGTTGTTACAAATTAGATAGACTTTATACTTTATTTGATATTTTAGCAACTTAATTGCACTTATAATATCAGTATATAAACTTGAAAAATTTTGTCTCAGGCGAGGAGATGCGGGTTCGTTGAGACAAAATTTTTCAAGTTTATATACTGAAATTAGATAGACTTTACAATATTGTAGCTTATACATTTTATGTGAGATTCTATACCAACTGGGGTAATTTAACAATAAAAACTAAAAACTAACTTATTTTCGAACATTAGGTACAAATCTAGAGAAGACATTCAGATTAGAACTCATGATATCGATACCCGGATAGTCCTGCAAAAAATCATTGTAGAGGCGACACATCCGTACTATCGGGTTGTAGTACGAAGTGTTGTTGCGATACACTTGGAGTGAGAACAGCTTAGGCTTGCGATCACGGGCTCTGTAATGCGTGTTTATACTTATCGATGCGAGTAAAGACGGAGAATCAATTGCTGAGTGTAATATTTTATGCAGGTAAATTAGTTCGAATCGTTTGCGTCTCATTTCTAGGCTAACCATGTTAAATTTTTCCAGCCTATCTTTGTAGGAAGCCAATTTGCGATGGTGACCATGACGAAAAGAGAGACATCTTAAGAATCTTTTTTGGGTGTCCTCAATACGGTCAGTATGTACGGCATAAAACGGAGACCAGATAACTGCACCGTATTCCAGAACAGTCCGGATTAGTGAGTTGTATAGGTGAACCACACTTTTAGGGTTTTTAAGCTGCTTGGTATTGCGTAAGACAAAACCCAGCATTTTACCACCCCTGGCGTGAACTTTATTGTAGTGCTCGTGAAAAGTCAGTTTCTCGTCGAAGATTACGCCTAAATCCTTAGCTTGATTCTGTCGTTTGAGTTTATGACCATATAAACAAAATATATTAAACAAAGATCGAATTCGAGAGCCATAATGATATGTCAATAAAGATATTATTTAATTCAAACTTAACACTGCAATAACAGTGTATTAATTAAAATCAATACTAATATTATAAAGCTAAAGAGTTTGTTTGTTTGTTTGTTTGAACGCGCTAATCTCAGGAAGTACTAGTTCGAATTGAAAAATTATTTTTGTGTTTGATAGTCCATTTATCGAGGAAGGCTTTAGGCTATATTACATCACGCTGCGACCAATAGGAGCGAAGCATGAGTGAAAAGTGTTGCAAAAATACGCGTACGAAGTCGCGGGCAACAGTTAGTTAATTTTATTTATTTAGACCACCAACAAGATTTTACAAGCAGAATACAGACCACAGACGTTGGAAAATTAACTGTGGCAAAGGCTTGCACTAAAGTTACCAGCAATATAGTATTAGGAAAATCAATAAAACTAACAAAATCAAATGAAATCTCATTAATAGAATAGGTACAGGATAATTAATTACAAAAGTTAATACAATTTACGTTTAAGTTTGCCTAAAAAACGCAACAAGGAAGATTGATATACATAGGCGCAGTCTTTCTATCTGTATTTCCATGTCATCTTTCTCGACCTGTGTTTAATTAAAACAACTTATCAGATATCAGATTCTAGTGTACCTACTTAGCTCCCCGGTGGCCTGACCGGTACAATTAGCTATAAACTCAAGCGTATTATCTTAAAATTTGTCGTCGGGTATGTAACCCACCGCATCGCTGTCGCTAGTGATGTGTTGAGTCGTGCGTCATTTGATACTTGCAAGTGGACACGTTTTAAAGTTGTTTTAGATTCTAATGCCGTTTGGCTAAAACACTCGGGTCTGGAATTTTTGTTAGGTATAAACTAAAGACGTAACTAAAGGACAATGCCAGATCCTGTTTCACTCTTTTTAAGAAGAGTATAAGCATTAAATAAAATTCAAAATTTTTGTCATATTTTTATAAATTATATGCGTTAATTAGAGACAAAAAGTTTGTGGGGTTTTGGTTTTCATCTTAATTAATTATGTACATGATTAGGTTACATTTGAGGGCATTTACAAAGATAGATAAAGTTGAAAATCATAAAATGACATTAAATCACAAGCTGCTGCAACAAAAAAGTAGAGTTTTAGTTATTTATATAACAAACATTTTGATTGTTAATTATTTTACTATTCATAAGAATCATAATGACTATTTCTAAGACCTTAAAATAGTTCAGGTCTTGTGGTTGCAGTATTCGTAACGCACCCCGTGAACGGCAAAATGATATTTCCAAGTTAAAAAAAGTTAAGCTGTCAATGTCTTTCATTCATTTATTCAATGGTGTAAAACAACCAATGGTTATCGGATTATTTTTCGAATGTTTTTTTAGCTTTTATATAAAGAACATGCTTGCTTTTTATAGAATTATTCTTGGTGAACACTACGTAAGTATTTATAGATAATACTAACAATTAATGTAACTGTTACCTATACTTTTTAGTAGGTATCTCTACTAACCCCAAAATTGAACTTTTGTTTTAAGTATAAATAAATCCCCACAAAATATTGGGATAAATATTGCTTTATTTTATTCTATGATATCACTATTCTTTTATTTTCAATTTTGGTAATCATACAAAATACTTTACTGAGGGCCTAAGCTCCATAGTTATATAGGCAAACTCCTTTAAATGGCATGGGACGTGTAATAGTGCCTCCAAGGGCCCATTTGCAAAAATAAAACAGATTTTACTGATTTAATGGATGTTGTGGATTACTTATTCAACAGTTCAAAAGATGAAAAAACTTTGCAATCAATGATTGAATTCATCACAAAGGCTTCCTAGGCGGGGCAATAAACGAAAACTAGTAACTCTAGTGTTGTATTATATACTAATTAACTACCTAACTAATGCAAGCGACTTCGTGCGCGTTGAGAAAGTATCTCAAAGGAACCGTCGTTTTATTACTAAAATAAAAAGAAGCATAGATGTTATTTATAATCATACCGTTTTAGCGTGATTGAATGACTATTTTCCATACAAACTTTTGCATTTAAAATTTAAGTAAGATAATAAATAAGAGAATCAATCACTATTGGTCTTCTTGAGTTTACGCAAACACTATACATTGAAATGAAAGAAGTTTACGGATTTAGTACGCGTTTATTGTTGACTAGCTGTTGCCCGCGACTTCGTACGCGTCAATTTCTGTTATTAGGAACGCGACTATTTTTGCAACATTTTTCACTCATACTTCGCTCCTATTGGTCGCAGTGCAATGTTATATAGCCTAAAGCCTTCCTCGATAAATGGACTATCCAACACAAAAAGAATTTTTCAAATCAAACCATTACTTCCTGAGATTAGCGCGTTCAAACAAACAAACAAACAAACAAACTCTTCAGCTTTATAATATTAGTATAGATTTCACCCAACGTTTCGAACACTTTACAGCGTTCATGGTCACGGGTAGTAGATAAGTAAGATGTAATAATGGCAGACTACTTTAAAATATTTTTTAGATTCCTGTTAACAGTAAGCACGTACAAGCTGAAATAATTTGGTCATCTGTATAAAATAAACTTAATTGAGTTCGACAAAATAAGGACTAAAAGCTCAATAGAAATTATGACGATGTGATTTCCTTATGAAAATCTTGCAGGTTCGCTTAGATTGATTAAAATTGAGCTGGAACGCTTGAAAGGAATATAAAAAAGAACTAGTTACTACGGCTTCTCCGAAATACAAACATGTGATAATCACTATTACTCATACTAGTTCTTCGAGACGTACGGCGTCTCTACCCGTCATTATCGTTTAGCGCACATGTCCCGAGTATTTTCGTCGTCCCGGCGCGTTCGTCGAACAGATACCCATCGCGCCTAATTGTATGTGGCGCTAACATTACGTTTTAGATGAGAGAAGACTTGAGGACATGAATTACCAAAAATGAGATATAATTTCTTAGGCTTTTATAATTAAAATTAATTATTTATTTTTACCAAAAACTTGTTCTTAATAAAAGGAAATAGGCCAAACAAATTCTATATGAGCTTTGTTAGAGACTGAAGTCTGAGACTATGTCAAAATTTTCAATTTTCATAGTAAACGTATCAATTGCGAATCACATGTTACTTGGTTTTCAGAACTATAACTCGGGATCGAACCTAGGACTTTGGAAAAAGCGACACCTTCAAACCCTCAGGAATAGTTAAAATTAAAAATAAATCAAATTAGTGAATTTTTGTTTCATTTCATTTTTTTTTCTAGTAGGTACTATAAAAGAAAAAAGTCAGAGACTCAAATATCAACAACATCAATTCGCCTAAACAAAAAGAGGTATTCAATAATTCCAACAGTAAAATTGGTATCATAAAGTGTGTTTAACTGCATTATAATGAAGACAAATAGTATAGAATGCAGGCCGAGTGTACATTTGACAGTCAAACTGCGTACAGTCACGCTCCGTTTGATAGAGGAACACATTATGCCACGCCTTGGGTTCAAAAGTCGTGATTGGTTTATGTCATTGTTTAGAATTCAATTTACGATGCAAAGCTTGGCTGGACATGTATTTGGGGCAAGCTGATTACTGTTTGTTAATCATTGAGTGTCCCTTACATATTCCTAATATTGTTAACTAGAAGGTATATGCTTCTATTAGAAAGTCATATTTTCTATGGCAAAAATTTTTTTGACTTTCTTAGGTGGTAAATATTTTGTGTAAATTATTTAGCAAATGATTTCCGCTCTTTAACACCGGCCTAGGTACCTTCACCGCACTACCCGCACTAACACTGAATGAGCAAGCACTATTTTATGCAGGAAAACCGCCCGCCCGGCTACAAAAATGCATGCTGTACAGATAATGCAATTATTTGAAAAAGAAAGAAATAATATTTATTTGACACAAATTACAGAAAACACATTGTAAATGTAATGGCGTGCATTTGGAGAGGCCTATGTCCAGCAGTGAACTGCAATAGGCTGATGATGATGATGATGACATTGTAAATAAAAAAAATAAAAAAATTGGTTGCCTGTAAAGTCGGTATACGGGCGAAAGTTTTACGTGACAACGACTTTGAGTGGTAAAATAATTTTAATGTGAATATTCATTCATATAGTAGGAAGAAGGATGAAATAATAGTAACAATTTAAAACATTTATTTATACAAAGAATCTCGCACTGAATTTCATATTAACAAAATTTTATTGAACTGGATTTTATAGAAGCGCAAGACATGAACCGGTGTGTATGCCTATCTCTCTCACTCTCTCTCTCTCGCTCTGTCTCTCTCGCTCTTAGGCGGGCTAACTGTGCTCGAGTGGAAGGGACGCGTGCCTTTCACTTTTTATGTCTGTCTCTCTCGCTCTTAGGCGGGCTAACAATGCCCGAGTGGAAGGGACGCGTGCCTCTCACTCGCTCTTATTGTGAGCGCATAACGTGAGCGGAGCGTAACGCAGTTTCTTGAAGTGTCACCCGGCAAACCAATTTATAAGACGTTGTCACGTCAAAATATATAGATAGAGAGTGTCAAATAGGTTCCCACTCAGCATTAATCGTGATAGTCAAACATAACACGACGCTGGTTTCCAGTGGTAATTAGTTAGGTAGTTTATTAGTCCTCAACACCGATATTATATGAAAAACGAAGACGCGTTTCACTACTTCACGTGGCATGGCAGGAGATGTGGTCGTTTTCGCTGCTCTCCGATCATCGGAGGTGTTTTAGGTCCCAAATTATAATAATATGGACGGAGTTGTATTTTCAATTAAATAAAACAGTTACAAAGCTTCTATTAGATTTTTATAAGTACTAATTTTAAGCTTAATTTGAATAAATCATAGTTTTACACACACTATTAATCATTTTTAGGGTTTCGTACCTCAAAAGGGGAAAACAGAACCCTTACAGGATCACAGCACCATCAATAATAATGTTCGTTACTCTTTCACGCTATGCCTAAACAAATCTAGACGAAAAGCATAAACATATTATAAAGTGGAATAGCGTTTAGGCTACTTTTTATTACAGAAAAACAACGATTCATCCAACAGGAATTGATATCTATCGATATTTTCAGTATTTTTTTTACTACTTATAAATTAATATTAGTCATATAAAATACAGTAAAGATTAAAAAATGGAGTTATAAGCGCCGAATCCTTAAGGAGCCAAGTCCTTTCCAAAAGATGGATTTTGATATATCCGCCACACTTGGCAAGCAGGTTGGCCATCGCAGGTTGCGCCAAAGTGTAAAGAAGACGCTGCTGCCCGTCTCCTCTGGCAGTACTCCTTTAGTCGCTCATAGCCCAATGCTTCTTAGTGATCAGTTTCTGTTTCAAATGTTAAGCAACGCTGGGAGCGGTCACTAGTTGGATGGGTGACCGTTTGTGGCTTCATATCTTGAGCGAAGCCGTCGGTCCCGGCTGTTGTCAGATGACAGGCGTTAAGCCTTCAGGCGGCTCGAGAAACGTCCAACGGTGGGGTGATGTTTCCACAGCGTCGCCTTCGCCGTCCACCAGCGTGGTGGAACTAAAGCCTTGACCCCTCTCTTTATGAAGGAGAGAGACCCGTGCTCAACAGTGAGCGTAAATAAATACTAACTAAAGAAGAGAAATGCTTTTACTGTGCTGGTACCACACGGCATTTATTGTCAAGGGTAAAAATATCTCATAGAGGTAAATTATGTTACACTAATGTCATTTTTACGAGACCTACATTCTATTTAACAGCCGCACTGCCCACTAATCCCTCATCACTGGATTCGTAAAAGAAATATCATTAATGAAAGAAATACGTTCCTCCGAGCTATATCGAACTAATTTTCTTTCATGTTTAGTGATTAATGCAATGCCAGTTTCTCGCGTCATATTTGTCGCCATATAAACCTTTCGGCAGCCAGTTCTAATTTGAGTTAGGTTGTTTTTCTCTGGCGATGGGTGGCCAAATGATGTCTCAGATACAAAATTGTACCATCAAAGTGTGGCATTAATATTGTTTACGGCACCCTTTAATATTGCAACAAACAAAAGACAAAAATCTATTTCTGTTTTTCCTACAATTTGACTGGTACAGTAAAATAGACAATATACTTTAATATACAAGTTTTAGAGTTGAATATTAAGGTGCTAGTTTTTGTATCGATTCCCTTGAATGCGGTGTATGATCTGGTATAATTTATGATAATTGGATAGGTCTAGAAATATAGGGTTTTGTAATGAAGTCTAAGCACAAACATTGCATGCACGGACAAATTACTTTTTTAATGTACGTGTATTACGCCTGTTTGAACTGTGGTTTATGTTTTTCTACGGTTTTTAGTTTGCGTTTTATTTGTCCAATTTGCTTTTATTGCTTGCGGTTATTCTAAAAGTTTTTTTTACTGTTCTGAACTTTCATGATGATTAGGATCCATTGTTTGCTATTGTGAATTTTACTTTATTACCAGTTAAATAGATCGCAAATCTTAAGGAATGTTTAAGTATACCTCTCTTTAATGCGTACTAAGCTAACTAAACTTTCTGTGATCGTAAGGATTAATTATTTATTTAATTTACTTTGACTTTGAAGTCGAGTTTTAAATGGATTTTATCATCAACTAGCTGTTCCCCGCGACTTCGTACGCGTCAATTTCAGTTTTTAAGATCGCGATTATTTTTTCAACATTTTTCACTGATGCTTCGCTCCTTCTGGTCGCAGCGTGATGTTATATATCCTAAAGCCTTCCTCGAGGCATGGACTATCCAACACAAAAAGAATTTTTCAATTCGAACCAGTACTTCCAGAGATTAGCGCGTTCAAACAAACAAACAAACAAACAAACTCTTCAGCTTTATAATATTAAAGTATAGATTTCTTTTATTTTTTTGTAATGTCTGCTTAAACTGATATTGTGCCAAGATTACTCTAACGAAGAGGTAATCTTCAATTCTAATTCAGATCGCTCTGCTTGTATTATCTCCAATTTATTTATTAGGGTTCTATTCCTCATAATCAAAAAATCGGAATCTTTTAGTATCACTTAGATGTCCGTCCGTCTGACAAGACCATTTCTAGCGGGGACATATGAAAATATCGAGTTAAATTAATATTATAACTCGGATCTACAGCCTCTTGAAGCATTACATCCTCTGGAACAATTACATCGCATATAGGTATCACTTAATCCTCAAGTGTTCAAAGCATAAATAAATATAGTATAGTAAAGCAACAGCCTATAATAATCACACTGCAGGGAAAAGGCCTCAATCATTGAATTCAATTTACCACAGCAATGATGGGTACTGGCACTGGGTAAGCACCACTTTCTAAATACGGGTTAATTATCACAAATCTGAGCAATGTTCGAAAATTCGAAACTTTTAGCTACTCGACCCCGGTATCGAACCTAGGACCCCAGATCTTAGTCTGGTATTTAAACCACTAGACCAAATAGGCAAAAATGTTAAAATTTTAAATTTGTGAATATTTTAAAAACCACATAACTTACCAACCAAGTACCCAACTATACTAGGTGTCCTATTGAGGTAAATAACAGTGAACACGGCCTCCATTACTCCTCTTGTTCAGGCTTAATGAATATCAGACACAGCCAGTTCGCGCCTCTGTAGTACAAGGCCATTAAACTCAAGGACTTTTATTTAACCTTCATGCGGCTTGGCGCACGATACTAGGGAAGTACCAAACCTACGTAAACACCAAAACAAAATAATTTACTTTTCCATCAGTTACACATAAGTACTAATAATTATTTAAAACTAAATTTTGCCAAACGATGTATGATGACATTAATGAGTTATTATAATAGGGGTTAAAGTATGAAATTGCAGATTTGTACTGAAAATCAAAATTGTTTATTTATTAATTTTTAACAAATTTATTTAATCAAAATAGTTACCATTATTATCTATACATTGCTGCCATCTAATAGGAAGGTCATTTATGCCTTTGTGATAGAACTCTGAGGATCTAGACTGCACAAACTGTGTGAAAGCATTTTGTACTGCCTCCTGGGAAGAAAACTCCTTGTCACGTAGATAATTGTCCAAATCACGAAAAAAATGGTAGTCCGTTGGAGCAAGGTCTGGCGAATACGGAGGATGTCGAATAGTTTCTAATTGCAGTTCCTGAAGGGTCAAAACGGTTTCTCGTGCTGTATGAGGTCTCGCGTTGTCATGGAGCAATAATGGTGAAGATCGATTCATGAGTCGGGGCTGTTTTACTGCTAGTTTTGTTTTGTTCGGAGTTCGGCACAATAGACATCTGCCGTTATTGATTGACCAGATCGGAGAAAACTATAGTGAATAACACCATGCTGAGACCACCAAACAGTTACCATTACCTTTTTATTAGTATGTTTTGTTTTAGGACACTGTTGTGGCGTTTGACCTGGGGTCAGCCATTGCATTTTTCTTTTACGGTTATCATAAAGAATCCACTTTTCATTACATGTCACAATTCGATTTAATATTCCTTCATTTCTGTACCGATTCAACAAGGCAACACAAGTTTCAACACGCGTTTCTTTCTGCACATCAGACAAATCATGAGGCACCCATTTTTCGTATTTTTTTATTTTATTGATTTGACGCAAATGAGTCAATATTGTGGGTAAGGTTATGTTAAACCATGCCGCTAATTCCGGGTAGTTTGACTAGGATCGGCTTCCACCATCTCTTTTAATTCATCGTTAATCACCTGTGTGGGCGGTCTTCCTCGTGGCTCGTTCTTCAAGTCGAAGTTTCCATCACGAAAGCGTTTAAAGCAAAATCGCACGGGGCCTATATTAGCAGATCCCTCTCCAAACGCAACATTGATATTGCGGGCTGTTTCTGCCACGTTACTTCCGCGTCGGAAGTAGTATTCAAAAATCACTCGAATTTTCGCAGTATCCATCTTTCTTGTCTAAGTTAAATAACAAAAACAATTGAAAGTCGATATTCAAATGTTTCACATTTTTTAAAAGAAGAACATCATAGAAACCATGTGAAAAAAGTTTCATTCGAAAACCTCAAACCATGAAGATTCTATGTCAATTCAAAGAACCTATTACAATAAACGGCAATTCCATATTTTAACCCCTAATATTTACGAGTTAGTCCTCCGTCATTAAATCCAAGTTACAGATGCAATAATGGGTACTAGCATAATCAATAAAAGTTGGTGATCACAAACCCGAGCGATGTTCGAAAATTCAACACTCTTGTTGTCCAACCCGGGAATCGAACCCAGAACCCCGATATCTCGGCCTAGTACTTAAACCACTCGACCAATGGGACGTTAAATACTATACTATCTCCTAAAAAAGACTTACGATAATTTACGATGATAAAAATCCGCAAAATATTTACAATAACTTCGAAGCAGAGCATCCTATAAAACGAATATCGTTGCCCTATTAAAAATTAAAACAGGTCAACTGTCAGTCCATAAATAAAAATTTATAACAGTCCCTGGTATTTAAAAATGTATAATTTAATATTTGTCGAGTGCCAAACGTAATTTTTCTCATCGCGTATGAGGCGAGGCTATTACAGTTGATTAACGTTCATGAATGACAATAAAAACGCAATAAAACCCATTCATTGGCCCTCCTCCATGCATCGGTGGTACTCAAAATTATATTATTCGCTGTTTATTAAATTCACTTGGCTGATTTAAAACAGTTGCAATAGTAAATGAATTACGTTTGCCAAATGGGTTGTTCTTGTAGAGGGGATTGGCTGCCATCTTGAAATTGAAATCGTATTTTGTAAGAAGTTTTTGGTACTTTTGAGAGTATGAGTGTAAAGTAAAGTAACGGCCTATAAGCATCCCACTTCAGGGTGAAGGCCTCCATCACTGAATTCAAGTTACAACAGCAACTATGGTACAGGCATAACCAACACGCTTCCAAATGAGGGTTGGTGATCACAAACCCGAGCAATGTTGAAAGTTCGAAACTCGTTACCCGTCTCGGTGATCGAACCCGGGACCCCAAAATCTTGGCCTGGTATTAAAACCACTAAACCAGGTCGTAGCATTTTGCAAAACAAATTCTCATTAAAGCCAAGCAGTAGGTATCATACAAATTTAAACAAAAAAGGAAATTTAAAACAAAAAGGCAAAAAGAAATAACAATTCAAATGCGATCATGGAAGATTTCAAACACAAGAGTAACATTATTAAAATCCTTGAAGCGCTTGACACCGTTAAGGATCTCGAATTTCTTAAGGTCAGGGATATCAAAGGAGATGAGAGTATTGAATGCGCGTTTTGGATTTCGTTCTTTTACAAACAGAATACTAAATAAATACCTTAGATTGGCATTCGCAGTTTAACCGATGGTGGAGCGTAGACGTTGCTTCAAATCAAACGATTTGGTAATCGCATCACTTTACCAAATTTGTATAGGTGATTTTTTTCAGGTTTTGCAGAATTGTATCTCGATTTTCATATATTTCAATATTTCGGTTGACTACTAAACTAACGATGGAAAAACAAATTGGTAATTTATATTAACAAGGTTACTAGATGATAACAGAGCTGAATACGTTTGCTTCAAAAATAAAGAATATTTTGATTTGATTTGATTTGATTTGAATCAATTAACTCTTATAGCAATCGAAGGAACTGTTAAATAGTTGGTGCTAATTTAATTGGAGGTCCTATTCTCTTAAGGTTCTGGCACCACACGATCAAAATCTCACTATTATTTTGAAATCCAAATAATCCAAGGCAAATCATTAAAGGATTCCAAAGGAAACCCAATTGGCCTAAAGAAGTTTTGTATCATCGCGTTGTCTTAAGCTTTTTTTAAAGTACGAGTACACTTGAAAACGATTCATTTGGCTTTAATCTATTCTCGTGGTTCGTTAAAGATTCAAAAACTTCTATCGAATAAGTACCGGGACTTTGATATGCAAATATGACACTTAGCGAAACAATAGATTTCAGCATTTTGTGACAGTGGTACCAGAGAATAATTTATGAGCTTTTGAAATTAACGCCGGCTAATGCTGAGTGCTTGAAATATTAATTTCGTTAGTCAGAGTGTTATTTGGAAAAGGCGCAAAGATTGGAAGTATTTTAGGCAATGATAAAAGAGGAGGCTCTCAATACGACTAGTACTTATCTTATCTTATCTTAACTTACCATCTATGGGTCTCATAAGAAGGCTCAAGGTCGCACAGCGGGCAATGGAGAGCAAAAAGCTTGGTATTTCCCTGCGTGATAGAATCAGATTTAGGAAATCTGTAGGAGAACTAAGTTAATCGACATCGCTCGAAGAATTGCGGAGCTGCAGTGGCAGTGGGCGGAACACATAGTACGAAGAACCAATTGCCATTGGGGCCGGAAGGTTCTGGAATGGTGACCGTGCACTAGACGACGATCTGTGAGCACTCTACTAGGTAAAGGTCGCGGGAAGCCGTTGGATGCGGGTGGCACGGAACCGTTTTTTGTGGGGATCATTGGGGGAGGCTTGAGGTCCAGCAGCGGATGTCGTTGGACTGAGATGATGTATTTTTTTTTGAAGGAGCGTGCTTACCCAGAGTTTACTGGTTCTCCCACACACCAGCGGGACACAGAAAAGCTGTTTGGCGCTAGACTCCTGCAGGAGGGTGGTAGCATCCAGGTGGCCTCTTACGAAGCCTACCACCGCAGAGGGATCTGTTAGTCGTCATCATTGGTTGGAAAACCAAAGATGCCGTTGCCCAGGGTGGACCACTAGGAGGTAGATCCCACCATTATGAACTTACTATGTTCTGTTGTTTCATACAAAAGTTACTAAAATGTTGGTAACTTTTTTAAAAGAAGAGCCTGAAAGTATCCCTTTTGCTTATTTAAGACTTATAAACCGTCCATTATATGGTTACAAAATAATATTTAAAAAAGTAAAATAGGAAAGGCCAAAATATTTAAATAAAGATCTCTAGTACAAAAACCAGTTCTTAAAACATAATACTACAAATATAATAACGCTTGTAAATAAATACTAATACCTAACTAAGCATCAAAATTTTGTTTATGATTATAGGTAAATCTACATTATTTTAATTGAAGTAATATGAATTCTTACTTTAAAAAAGAGTCTATAAGCTTTCTTACGACTAGTATTAATAGATTTATTACATTATATAACTTAAGATTTAACTCACTAGTAATCTCAAAAACTTTTAAACGATATTGTAATCGGCCATACTGTCTATTTCAGATTTATTTCCGAAACATCCCAAAATTAACAAAGTTAGTTTTTTTTTTAATAACGATAATCTTATATTTCAATAGCCATTCTCCACCTAAAGGTATCAAACATAGCTTTTTGTAGTAAGTAACATATTTCAATTGTACCTATAACTGAAATAATTTACTGTGAGCCATAAAAAGTCTAATATCAACTAAGCCAAACAGAAGAGATATGAAAAATTTGTAACCTAAATGAACCCACACAATGACCCTTAAAAACCATAGTTTATGTTGACATCTATGCTTTTTTATCAACTTTTTTTTCCTTAACCCGGAGCAGTGGCATTGAGACAAAGCCGAGCTCTTCCGCCCGGGTACAAACAATCCCACTTACTGGCGGTCACCTTTGTATTTTGATAATTGAATGCTGGGAGACACTCCTTTAGTATAGGGTTATCACAGTCGAAGAATAAATATATATAAATAAAAATGAATCACCGAAATGTATTACGCGCATAACTTCCGATCGACTGTACCAAATTGGATAATTCTATTTTTGGTGTGTTTGTAATCGTTAGAAGAACTTGAAAATGTTTAATAGGTATGAAAAAAAAACACTGCCAATTTGTACATCTTATTTCAACATCGTCTATCAATTACTTTGTTTGTTGTACAACAAAGAGTAGGTACCTATTCATATGTACGATCTCCAATTAAGATAACTATTTCAAAACATTTGTTTTCTTGGATTTTTTAGAAACCAGAATAAATTAGGGTTTGTGTCCTGTGTTATTCTTATTATAATTCCCATCACTACCAGCAATAGCAGTGCACTGTGGACACGAGACACTCCAAAAAAGTGGATGTTTCCATAATCGTAATCATAATACCTACTCGTATGTAGGTGGGATAGCGATCGCGGTTAGCCCAATGTTGGAAAGAAGACGCTCCCGTTTTCTTCTACCAGTTCTCCTTTGGTCGCCTCTTACGAAACCCATAAGAAGAGAACGGGGAACGCCATTATTTTTATGTGCCGACACCACACATGTTACACTTGTTATTTTGATAAATGAGCTATGTTACTGTAAATTTCAATTTGCATTGGATCAGCAATTTTTGCGTAAAAGAGTTCTCATTTAATCTTTTAAAATAGCTGTCTTTGCAGATAAATTATATATTTACAAAAAAGTCTACAACCTATATCATAAACTTATTGTTAGCTTAGTTTGGGACTAGATAGACTGATTTTATTTATAGTAGGATTAAAACGTGCCAACCCTAACATTAATGTATCCACTTGTTTGAGCGGGCGTTAAATTTAAATGGAAGACATCAGGTGGACAGTTTTAAGTAGCTGTAATTACAATTTAGGGCTGGAGGGAAGTAAATAAACAAAAGATATTTGCTGTTACTGTCTCCTAACCGGTCGGAGCAAGGGTTCACTACAGTACTGTAAGTGTAAAGTCATGTCCTTATTATGTCAATGGGGGTTAAGAAAACAAACGAGACAACGATTCATTTGTTTCGTTTGAAAATTTCGCGTTCGATTTTGTTGTGAAGAAAAAGACAGCTTTTGTTTCTGAGGCTTTTATTGATTATCAGTTTAATTTAACCAAACAAGCATTGTATCGAGTGGTGCTAGCACATTAAAAGAATAACACCAGCTCGTCTCTTTCTGTGGGTGTAGAATTTGATGTGAGAGTCATAAGAGGAGAATAAAGGAGTATAAGTACTGCCCGAAGTACACGGGCAGCAGCATCTCTCAACTATAATATGGCCGTAGAGTATGATTATAGGTATTAATAATACTCTAAGAATATGGCAAATTGCGATAGTCTCCTACTACCTAAGAGTTCACGTATTTAATTTTCGTCCATAATCTCCAGAATCCAGATTATAGAAGAATTCTCATTACGAGTGCATGTATCTAGTGATGGACTGATATTAGGGGTTAAAGTATGAAATTGCCGTTTTGTATGGACGAAATCGAGAAAAGTCATTTTTCCATACTAACAATTTTTTAGTTTTTTTAAAAACTGTCGGTGGTCAGCGCTGTCAGCGATTTCCATACATTTCGACGGTCGGCGCCGATGGTCAGGCGCGACTGTAAAACCAGCCTCAGCGTTTTACATTTTATTTACAACAGCTTTGTGATTACGGATACACTTAGGTAGTAATACCCCGTTGGTCTAGTGGTTTAAATACCGGGCCAAGATCTCGGGGTCCCAGGGTCGACCCCCGGGTCGGGCAACTAAAAGTTTCGTATTTTCGAACGTTGCTCGGGTTTGTGATCACCAACCCGCATTTGGCAAGCGTGGTGATTAAGCCAGTTCCCATCATTGCAGTGGTAACTTCAATTCAATGATGGAGGCCTTTTCCCTGCAGTGGGATGATTATAGGCTGTTACTTTACTTTTTTTTAGGTAGTAATACCTGTCTAAAAACTGGCCAAGTGCGAGTCGGACTCCCGCACTGAGGGTTCCGTACCAAGTTTAACTAAAATACCACAATATTTTGATGACTGCAAAAATAACTTTGTTTTTCATAGTGTTTGTATGAAGGACAAAGTTATGTTTGCTGTTGTTAAAAATGTGCTAGATTTTCTAAACTACCAGTTCGATCTCGTTCGAACCACATTTCGTTGAAAGTTTTTGTTAAGATCTACATTATGTATTTTTTCCAAAATTTTCACTTGCTTATTTTAAAAGTTAGAGGGGGGGGACAGACACTCATTTTACAACAAGTAAAAAAAAAATGTTTTAGTTCTATGTATGGGAAGCCCCCCTTAATAATCATTATTTTTTATTTTTTGTATGAGAATCGTTAAGCGGTCAACAGGATACATCTATCTACGAAGTTTTAACTGTGTCATACTAATACTTTCAAAATAAAGTGGCTGTGACATACGGACGGACAGACAGACAGACAGACAGACTTGAAGAATCTATAAGGGTTCCGTTTTTTGCCATTTGGCAACGGAACCCTAATAAAAAAGAGCGACAATTACTAAAAGTAACAAGTTGTCAGTTTCCTCAGCTAAAGTTGCTATATCTGTGCGGACTTTTTATTTAACGTTCGGCCACACACAGTCATTCCAAAGGAAAGCCGCTATCTATAAAAGTACGGGCATTCTTACCGAAATAGTCCGACATTCGATTTCCCTGTGTTCGGTTGTTGCACTAATAAACACATCAACAGAAGCCGTTACTTTCAATTTAACGACCAATTCGTTGAATTCCTAAATATAGTTCAGAGATAACTATGTTGACAAATTCTTTGTTTAATTTGAAACAAATATTTTAAAGCCGTGCCGTCTGGTGCCAGTTTAATGATAGAATAGCACCACTCCTTCCATTCTAAGGGTGTTTCACAAATAAGGGTATTAGACATACGGGACGTCAGTCGATGCTCGGTCAAATGTTTTATACCTAGTGAGCGTTTAGAATGGTGCCGGCATATAAAAGAATAAAAACTAAGTAAAAATTTATGAAAAAGCATATAAAATATCTATTGATATCTAGAATAAAACAAACAGTTTATTGATATGAAAGATATATTTATTTAAGGCGATAATTATTATTCTGATTTGATCAATTTCTTTGAATACTGTATAACGTTCATTATCCCACGCTGTGTAATCTTCGGTCGCGTACTTTTAATTAAAATACTATCTGAAATCCTACTTTTTCGAAATAGTCACATAATATCTCCTTTTCATTACCAAACTAAAAATATTTCTCACGCATAATATCTAAGACATATTTTTTCAGACATACCATACTAGGTCACACAGAGCCATCTAGTCTAGAGATGAAAGAACTCGAGTCTTTTAAGTCTTTTAAAAGAAACTCGACTCGTTACGACGACTTATGACAGTTCACAACTTGATCAAGTCTTTGAACCCTGAGTCCTGAGCCTTTTAGGAGTCTTCGACTATGACTCGAGTTTTATTTTTAGACTGAGTCAATTTAAAAAGACTCGATATGTGTAAACGACTCAGTCGTGACGAACGGACTCCAACATTTTAAAAAGACTCGACTTGTTGGAGTCGTAAGTCGTAAGGCGCGCTCATACGCTGTAATGAGAAATACTATTAATACTATTTGTATTAATTTAGAATTACAATACAATTATTTTAATTATTTATTAGTAAACTAAAGTTTCTCGAATTCTTTATTAAAAACTCGCGACTAAGTTGTGAGTCTTTTAATAAAGAACTCGGAGTCGTTTTATTTCCGAGTCGTATTTGACTGGAGTCCCCTCAGATTAATAAAAACTTGAGTCGTATTTTTGGAGTCAAGTCTTGAAAATCGAGTCTAGTCCTAACTTAAAGGACTTAAAAGACTCAAGTCCTTTCATCTCTAATCTAGTCCCAAATTAAGCTACTATTAAGTAGCTTGGCGTATGTGGTACTAGGCAACCAATAAACTTACCTATATACTATAAAAGTCATCACGGAGAAAAAAATATTTTACAATACTACCAGAACGACTTGTAAAAACAAATCTATTAAAAGTTAACAAAAAACTGCGAGTGCTATCAGAATTAGTTGTAAGGATAAATAGTCGCTTAATTGCAAATACTAAAAAAATCTGGTAAATAAGTTATGTGTACGAAACATGTCAAATAGTATCAGTTACTACTTTCTTTGTAAAGATCAAAATAATAAGTTAGTAATGGGCACAACTATGTTTAAGTTTTGCTAGCAGTACAAATTTGATGGGAAAGTGTACCGAAAAATGTGTTCAATGTACCAGAAAATTCACGTTACTAAAAACTAGATTTTTAAAATATCATTTACAAAATGTATAGTTGTCACGTATAGCACTATACATTCTAGTTAACTTCCTCAAAATTCTGGTTAGTAAAACTAGACCTTTTTCTCCGTGATCATTGTACGGCTTTCAGACTGTGTTTTAACCCGACGACTTGATATAAAATATTACATCTAAGGTTTAGTTTGATTGACACCACATCAGGGATAATTTCCTCGGCGTCCTCAACACAGTTAGTTCTGATGACTACACCTGTGACGGTAATGAGACCCTTTGCTCGCATGGCGTTGATTAATCTACGCAAAAACTCTTCTATCTCGATGCGAATTTGTCTCTTGATAATTCCAATCATTATCGAATCGATCATTAGTTTCTTGTGTCTGATATCTATATTGCGACATAGCAATTTTATTTAACACTAGTTTTATCATTCGAAGTCACGATAAAATTAGAACCAAAAATAAAATAAACAAGGAACAAGAACTTTCATGAAGTCTTCACTTTGAATATCATTGTTGTTGCTCTTACTCCATAGAAGTTTTTAGTTTTTATAGTAGTAATAAAGAACTTCAAACACGATATCAATATTATTTTAAATTAAACATCAGCTTGTTACAATGGGCTCTATCGCTAGTGAATTTGCCACTAGAGGCGCTTCTGTCGCGTGAGGTCCAATAATATTCACTTTTCACTGGTTTTAGCGGGCTCCGTGGCATAAATTATATATTTTTTTAATTTACCCGCTGGAAAGTGATCTCCTTCGTAAAATTATCGCGAATATGGATTATTTGGCGATGAATGTGAACGCTTTGAAAACGGAATTAAGAAAAAGCGCAAAAATAGGCAGCCTCTGAGAGCAACTATTTCAGAAGTTAGTTTGTTGATATGAAAATAGATATTTATAAATAATAAACTTAATTAGATTGAAGATTGAAAACTTTCTTTCGGTGCCGATCTAATAAAGTCGCCTTTGACAGCTATTACCTCTGGACCTCAGTCAACAGTGGCGCCAACTGGTGAGCAAAGAAACTGTAGTCCCCACTGTGTGCTGTGTAGGGTTAAAATAGTTGTTTTGGAGAGCCCTGTGCCCAATAGTGGACTTCTGTAGGCTGATAAAGATGATGGAGGATATTCTATTTCGCCACGCTTGCTAAGTTGGAGATTGCTGTTATGGCACTGGAGGAGAGAAGACATTGGTGACCGTCTCCTGGTAGTACACGTTCGGTCGCCTTTTACAGCATCTATGAGACGTAATAGCGCATTCCACTTCACAAATGAACCACCCGAATAGTAATAGTAATAGTAATAATTTATTTCAGTATAAACATATTACACAATCTTTGACAATGGAGACCCTTTAGGCGTATAATTGTGTACGCCTGTGTTAGGTGAAACCGCTCTTCCCTTAGACCAATTATGTAAGTATAATACATTTAGTAGCACATTTTATGATTTTAAATTTTCACAACACTTAAAAATAAAAACAAAAGGAAATAATTTAACAAGAGTATGCGCATATTATGTAGAGGTAAGGATGTATGTCAATGTGTTATATGGATCTGTATGAATATAATAATATGATGTGTAATGTGTGTATGACGATCTAGCATGTGTTTGTAATGAAAAATTCTGTCTCCTCATAACTTAAGTTAAGAAGCCAGTTCAAGATTAGTTTTTTGCACTGATATAACTGTCGTATATAAATAGATTTTTGTTAACCTTATTATACAACTTAGCGGATCTTATTGTGTACTGTGCTCTATAAAATTGCGTTTTTGCTGCAGGGACCTGAAAGACTGAATGTTTTCTCCTTTTCGTGATGATTGAGAGGTCATAAGGTACTTCTTTATGCTTCTTTAAAAGTAGTTCGGTATTTATGGATCCATCGAACGCCTGACGTGACAGCACGGGCCTGACGAGCTGCAGAGCTCACTTATTGCTGTTTTGTAGTTATTTAAACATATTAATTAAGTATATCATTTATTGCAGTGTTTCCTATTTGCCGGGTCGCGACCTGGTACCGGGCCATCAAAGTTAAATACCGGGTCGCAGCATTCCCGCCTCGTCTTAAAAATAATACCTAACGATCGACGCAACGTAAAAAAAAAGACGTGTGGCACTCGGAGACTGCCGCGGTAAAGCTATTGCATAGCATTTTTTATCAACTTATGCAATTATAAAACTAAAAAGTATCACCGCTGTGCCGGTCGGAGTGGGGGGTGTTAGGTTATTTTCGTTACGGAATTTCTGGATTCGGTCTCCACGCTCAAGGCCCGCGATAGAAGCTTTGCAATAGCTTAATTTTATAATTTTATGTATTTTCTAATTTTGACTTTTGCAATTAAATTTTTCTGTTATTATGGTTACCATAGGCAACCATACTGTCAAAATCCTTATTTTCTTCTAAATTCTTTTAAATTTTGGAAATTCAAAATTGTTCGATCGTGCCTCGCCCCAAGTGTTAGGTTAGGTTATTTTCGTTACGAAATTTCTGGATTCGGTCTCCACGCTCAAGGCCCGCGATAGAAGCTATGCTATAGCTTAAAAACTTCTTTAGTCATTTTCCGCGAACTTGGATTCTTTAGTAAGTAAAAAATGAGCACCAGCTCCATTCTTCGCACTAAAATTTAGTGACTAAATAGTGTATGATAATATTTTTAGTATTTATAATTGCATATTATTTTACCTAATGGAACCAGCTTGAGGTTACAAATATTAAGTGGGTCACAAACGTGCAATGTGAAAATTACTAGGCCGTGGCAGAACAATAGATAGATACATAGATAGATACACTTTATTGCACACCATAAAATTGAAAAAAAAACACATGAGTAAGATTTTTGGGAAACACTGATTTATTGAAATCAAACTCAGCGAATGTGTCTATAAATATATTATTTGCATAAAAATGTTACATTAAATGTCCGTCGTAATTTAATATTGAAAAAACATAACAAAAACGTGTAGGTTTGTGATTTTTGTTGAACTATTGAGCCATCACGTAACCGATAACGAATGTGACTAGACTAGATTTTTAAGTTATTTTTTTTTTTTCCGTTCTTTAAAACACTGCTTTCTAGGTCTTAGATGGGTATTAAAAACTCAAAAACGCTGCTTTAAGGACTACCAAGCACTGAGAGAAAAAAAATTCGGAATACAGCTATCGGATACAATTTGGCACCCCAAAAATTCAGACACATCTTGCTAAGTCTGCGAGAATTAATCAAAGGTCACTCCATTCCAAATCTTAACAGAACAGGGGAAACCTTTCTAGAAATTCACACTGACGACAACCAAGATTAATTCAGTGAATAAATAAATGTCAGCGGATTAGGGCAGAGGGGCAGTTTCCTCCTCCTCAGAAGGGATGGCAGTTTTCAGAAAAAAAAACATGTATTGGAGAAGATTATTTTACACTTGAAATGTGGAACAATTTATTTTATTTAACGTTGACTTCTATTACAGTACTTTGGAAACATTGATTTTGGTAAGTTCAAGTAAAAAAAAGTAACAGCCTATAATAATCCCACTGCAGGGAAAAGGCCTCCATCGTTGAATTCAAATTACCACAGCAATGATGGGTGTACTAGCATAATCACCACGCTTGCCAAATGCGGGTTGGTGATCACAAACCCGAGCAACGTTCAAAAATTAGTTTTGTCGGACCCGGGGATTGAACCTGGGACCCCGAGATCTTGGCCTGGTATTTAAACCACTAGACATTCAGTTCAAGTGATTCGCAAATATTCAAATGAAAACAAATTTACAACTACTTACTGACACTTATCAGAGGACTAGTTCGTAAAGGTTTGCTCCGGACAAATTAACTATGTAAAATTTAAAAAGAGGCCTTTGTAATATACTTAATTGAAGCAAGAAGGTCAGCTGACACATTGTAAGGGGTCTTTTCAACGACTTCCTTTGAAGTAATAGGCACTAGTATTGCATTTTCTTTTTAGTCAAAAGTTACTTTATTTAGTTTTTGATACAATACAAAAAAAATTACGCAATAATATTACTATACTTAAGAGCTATAAACAAAATTAAAAGTGGGAAAATAATCGGCAATTTCATACTTTAACCCCTAATATTTTGACAAAATAAGTGTGATAGTGCAATGACGTTTAAGATCTATTCCTTTCTAATACCAAAAACTAATACCAGTGGTATTTGTTTTTTATCAATATTAATTTTCTATTTCGAACAAATACCATGAGTCCCATAATACACGACATGAAATTTTTAAAATTTGGTATACGTCGCAGTAGCAAGTTAATTACGACAAAAATAAATCCCATTGGTATAGAAAGGAATAGATCACGTTAATCACGTTTTCAAATGGATCAACTTACACTAAATCGGAATCCATGTCGTGGGCTGTCACGCGTTTCGCTCATCTAATTTTTGTTTTACTTTAGCTCCATTTGAGTGTTTAATAGAAACACAGATCTTTAAAGGCTTCTATGGGGTTTATTGTTGTTTATTTGGGATCGTTAATGCTTTTTAATTTAGTGTTTTCGTCGTTGGTAACCCTGTTCCTAAGGTTGACCTCGCGTGCTTTGGAAAAATACCCCACATAAATCAGGTGGACGACACCGAATCAAAGTGAAACAGTCGTGTTTGTGGCGACTGATTAATGAGCTGTTCCGGTTGTGGCTCTATTTGCCCTTTGGTTGCCGAAGGATTCGTTGCGACCGACTGTCTGACGGGTTTGCGTTCAATATGATTTTTTTAACAGAAGGTTCCTATCGCTAGTGAATTTGCCACTAGAGGCGCTAGTGTCGCGTGAGGTCCAATATCATTCACTTTGTACTGGTTTTAGCGGAATTTGTTGCATAAATTATAATTTCTTTAATTTACCTGCTGGAAAGTGATCTCCTTCGTAAAATATCGCAAATATGGATTATTTGGCGATTAATGTGAACGCTTTAAAAGCGGAATTAAGAAAAAGCGCAAAAATAGGCGGCCTCAAGAGTAACTATTTCAGAAGTTAGTTTGTTGATATCAAGATAGTTATTTATAAACAATATAACCTTAATTAGATTCAAGATATAACACTTTGTTTCGGCGCCAATCGCCTTTGACAGCTTTACCTCCGGACCTCAGTCTACAGTGGCGCCAACTGGTGAGCAAAGAAACGGTAGTCCCCATTGGATGAATATGCTTTATTTATATATCAGTATTTGAACTTGAAATAATTGAACGAACCAGCATCCTCCTGCATTCCGGGCGCGGTCCTTTGCACGATTAAGCTTCCGAGCCCAGTATGCATGATGCGGGTTTGATTCCCGCCTGAGACAATTTTTTTCAAGCTTAAATACTGATATTATAATTGCAATTAAATTGCTAAGCTAATCAATTTACCAGGAAGACCGATATTTATTTGATAAACAGTTTAAAGGTGTTTACACTGCAATGACTTGCATACACAGTTAGGTTTCAATTGCATTTTATTAAATTTTACATACATATTACATACATATATATCACGCCTCCTTCCCAACGGGGTAGGCAGAGACCAAGGCCTTCCACTTACTACGATCCTGGCATACAACTTTCGCTTCTTCCACATTCATCAATCTCTTCATGCATGCTCGTCGGTTTAGAGTAATCTTGAGCTGACCTTTCTTCAGAACATCTCCGATTTGATCGTGGTAAGTTCGTCTAGGCCTTCCTCTTCCAACTTTCCCTTTCACACTCGTCTTATAGATCTGTCTAGTCATTCTTCTCTCATTCATCCTCTCTAAATCTAAATTTTTGTATATTTTTTAAACCATAGAAGTCAGAAACATATTATATTAACTCAGTATGAAAATATGCCACTTGTTTGCACCAAAATAAGATATCACAAAAAATCACATTTCATTTTGCACCTACACAAATTCTTTTAAGGTAAGATTTTTTTAAATAAAATTCCGCTGCTTATGAATGTAATGGTAAAACACAACTACAATACAGTGATACGTTAACAATATATAGAAGTAATTGAGATACAATCTCTAAGCACTTAAGGTTCGGAAATAAATTGCACTTAGAACCCAGGTTAAAGAGCAATGGTACAGGATTGCGGCTTTAGTGGATCGGAATTCAATTTCATGCTACTTTATGTTTGTTTTTTTCTACAAATTTATTGAATTTCTCAACCCTCCGGGTAAAGATTCAGAAGAAGTCAATTCGGTCACTTTATCATTTTAACAAGTCTCTGTAAGAACTATCGAAATCATTAATGTAAAGGCCTGTTATCATCTCACTGCAGGGAAAAGGCCTCCATTATGAATTCAAGTTACCACAGCAATGATGGGTACAAGCATAATCACGCTTTCCAAATGCGGGTTGGTGATCACAAACCCTAGCAATATTCGAAAATCCGAAACTTCTTGTTTTTAGACCCGGGCTCCGAACGAGATATTGGCCCGATATTTAAACCAAAATTCCAACTGGGCGTTAATAATTAACACAAAAAAGTCACAAATTTTACTGAAATTGTTATATAATATTGATACTAGCTTTTGCCCGTGACTTTGTACTCGTGAAAAAACGACGGGGACAGGGAACTCCTACGTGGGAATACCCGATTAAACCGTTTTTCTGAATTAAAAAGTGGCTTATGTGCAATTCCAGCTCATACTTTATCTCTGTCCCAAATTTCATTCATTTTAAGTCGTTCTGGCTTGATTTGCAAACAAACATCTATCAAACATTCAAATTTTTTAATATTAATAATTAGTCAAAGATAACGTTTGGTCTTGAGTCAATGCATAATGATTATTCTTGTATTATTAATTATCTTTATGTATTATGTTCATTTCGAAATATACTACATAAAGATCATTGCAATAAAGCATATTTTTCATATTTTCTTTCTATTTTGTATGCCTACTTAGTTACTTGTAGGAACATAATTTAATATTTAGCTAAGACAATTTTTAAGCTAACCTCAAAAAAACAAAAACTGAAGAGATATCCTAAAACACTAATCTGTGTTTCGCTTGTTTCAAACTAATGAACAGACAAGACCAAGTAAATTATCTTTACCTACCGTTTTTAAAAAAGTTTAATCCAAATAGTAAATACAGTGGAATTGCTTATTTGAAGAAAACACACTGCACTGAAAGTTATTGTCTATAACAGTCTGCACTCAAAGGATTAAAACGCATTAGATTAAATACCTGCCTGTTCTGAGGTCGAAAACAAAGCACTATTTCATCCCAGTATAGCGGTGAGCCGTAAGCTGAATATTTTATTACTTCGCATTTTGGTTCGTAATAAAATTTTAAAATCCGTAGAGGATTCCAGCCAAAACTGTAAGAAAATTAATTGTTTTGCTAGTTATTTTAGTCGTAACATTATTTAGTTTGAATAAATGTTAGCGAAAAGAAAACTTTTAACATTTTAATCTTATGTAAGTAGTGACTAAATCACTTCCATAATCAACAAATGTATCATTAGTAGGTGCACATGCAGGCTTAACACAAATTTTAATAGAATAATAGTTTTGCAACGTAGATCGTCCGGGGAACGAACCAGGGAACTTAAACCTGACCTCCAATTCAGCTAACCAAATCGTATCACAATCGTAAAATAATTGAATAGCAGGTTTTTGACAGTTCTAGTATGGGCTAAACGTCAAAATCGCCTTATTCAATCACGATCAAACTGCAATTGAAATAGCTGAATAAAGCCTCTGATAAGCAGGTAGTAGGTACACCATCAGGGTCGTTGGCGGTTGTCAAAACCAAACATAGTTGAAATGTGAGATATTTTGACGAATTATTGGGGTTTTGGATTATATTCTTTCCCCGATATTTCGAACTCTTTACTAAATTCGTGGTAAAAATATCTTTAATTTATATGTAAAGAGTTTGCGTAAATTGAAGAAAACCATGTAGGTATAATGTATAAATATTTAATTTATAATGGCGATTATCGCAAATCCTTTGTCTTGGATAGGCCTGTCTCCTACAGTAGACAATGCCTCTTGGCTTTTCAGTTTTCATATTTTAGTTACTGTGCTTAAATGCGAACTCCCCAAAAAACTTAAAGTACCACTCATCTATAAAGGTAACATAAACAAACTGAATTATGATAACACTTTCAAGCAAAGACCTAGTCAGGTCAGAAATTCAAATCACACATTTACCCCAAAATTTATATTGTTATAACATTCCTTTGCTATTTTAATCTTAAATTCACTTAGGGCAAGTCCCGCTGGCCTTGTGAACGCACCAAATGTTTGCTCTAAGCCAATATTGAAGGATGTTTTGTAGCATAAGTCAGCGTTATGAATTGCTTGTTCAGGATGTTGTGGGAAGCGGGAGACTTAAGAAGGTGAAATATGACTTTGTTGATGCAAAAAGATTGTTAGGAAGGAAAGCTCAATTTTCTTTGACATTGCATTAGATGTCTTAGGGCCCATTTGCTATGTTGACAATCTTGCAATGATTTTTTTAAATACATTTTTTATGTTACTATACAGGGTGTTAGGCAGGTAGCATAAAAAACGGAACCTAATATGGTGATGTAAGAAATTTTAAATCATCGTCTTATTTTCATATTAACTAAAAGTTTTACATTCTGATTTGTATTAAGATATATTTTTTTAAATGAATAGTCCTGTATAGGAGAATATTCTTATCGCTGTAGGCCAGCGTAGTTTTATCAAATGTTAGGAGTTTGCACTGTTAACACCCAAAAAGAAACATCTTTTCAGATGTTTGACGATAAGTAAAGGTGAAACAGCTATTTAAATGCTTTTTATGACATTTTAGCAATTTTTCTGGCTTAGTTTCTTAATCGTGAAGATGGCTTTAAATTGTCGTGTGTCTGGAATCCAGTGGTTAAAATTTGTAATAACCAGAAAAGTCCAAAAACTAATATTTCGCGATCGGATACTGTGAGTGTTGTGTGTCGAGAACAGGTTCGAGTGAATAGTGAGTTTGAAAACAATGGTACCAGTGTCGAGTGCAATAAAAGACTACGACGGAGGGTAGATCGATATATCTACTCGTAACAACCACCCACCCGCAGTGACATCAGTTCTTCCGCGATCATGGCGCTTGCAACAGTGCCGAAATATCGGAAACTCATAAAAAACAAGGTACATGGTAGAAATCTCGAAATAACTAACTCTTACGATAGTGACCATGAAAGTTTAAAACAGTATATTTTAGCAATTTAATTGCTATTATCATGTCAGTATTAAAACTTAAAAAAATAATGGTAGCTTAATGTAATATCACCGCGGTCGGAATGCATGAAGATGCGGGCTCGAGTCCTGCCTGAGACATAATTTTTCAAGTATAAATACTGATTATACTTAATTCCAATTAAATTGCTAAAATATCATAAAAAGTGCCTGTATAGGAGGCTTGTAAAACTCTCAGGTCATCATCATTGAAGGATCTTACGATAGTGATGATAAGAATACCAAGGTCATTGATTACATAGCAGCCAGATATATCTATTGCATTTATAATATAAGTTTAGGAATTTTAAAATTCTAGATCTATTCAAGTAAACACATAACGTAAATCACGGGAATAAAATACGTTGCTAGATCTCCGAAATCCTTCCTAAAACACGTCGTTTCGAATGATGAACAAAACGTGACTACAGTCTTCGCCGGCCATTTTTAAAATAGTCATTTTAATAGGGTTTTGTGACATGTGCTGGAGACATGAGAAGAATTGTCCACTACAGTAACAAAAGTGTTTGTTTTGCTTTAGGATATTGAACCTTAATTGTATGGTAGTATAAATGTGGAGACTGTAAAGGTAAGTTGGTCGTGGTAGAAGTGCATGGGACCGTCCAAGCCGATGTTACATTACCGCAAATTGCATTAAGGCTTGTGTGGATACCCAGTAGTATAGGTAAAGTTTGCAGATAAAAATTAAGTTTATTTGTTTAAAAAAAAAAAAACTAAAACGCCCGACTTGTGTAGTGGTTTAAGAACCGGGCCACTATCTCGGTGTTCTAGGGCCTTATTCAGCTATTTCAATTGCAGTTCGATCGTGATTGAATTGTGCGATTTTGACATTTAGCCCATACTAGAACTGTCAAAAACCTGCTATTCAATAACGATTGTGATACGATTGGTTAGCTGAGTTAGGGGCCTGGTTGTGATTACCAGACAGGACAACAACAGTTTTGAATTTACGAACATTCTACGTTCGTGATCACCTACCCGCATTTGGGTTACGTGATTATGCTTGCAACCATCATTGCTGTGGTAACATAAATTCAATGATGAAGGCCTTCGCCCTGCATTGGGATGATTTAATTGGCCGTTACTTTACTTTACATTAATATAATAATATTTAAGACATGCCTCACTGGGCCACACAGAGCCATCTAGTCCAAAATTAAGCTACTATTAAGTACCATGTCGTATGAGGTACTAGACAACCGATAAACTTACTTATATACTTTTTTTTTGTAAATACATACTTATAATACATAGAAAACACCCAGACCAGTACAAATAGACATGTTCATGCACACAAATATTTGTACTGTGCGGGGATCGAACCCGCGACCCATGGCTCAGAAGCAGCGTTTACTACCGCTGATCCAAATGGTCGTCAAACAACATTTATTGTTTTATTTGTTTAAATGTGGACAACATCACATACATCGTCCTGATACCAATTTGAATTACTATTTAAAACACTCGTATTTTGAAAATCAGAAACAACGAAGGTAGCACAAACATCCAGACCCGAGAAAATGTAGATAAACACAATTTTTCTACAATGACCCGTCCGGGAATTGAACCCAGGACCTCGGAGCAGGCGACAGCTTGAAAACCGGTGTGTTTGCCACTCCGCCACGCGTAAATTCACAATATAATATTATGTGACGTTCAGTAACTTTATTTTAATTTACTAATCATTTTGTTTATAGAATTTTTAAATTTCTGCAACTTTATAGTTTCTTGAATCTTTCCGTGACCACAAACGCTATAAAGTGTTCAGAACATGTTGTATAACTGTTTTATAAATAAGCGATAAAATTGCTGGTATAAATTAATATTAAAACATTTTGATAAATTAAAATATTTTATTAAATATCTCACTTTTCTTTTTTTATTACTGCATCTGTTTTGTGCTTATACTGCGTTGAAACTGATCTTTGAAGTAGAACGGATCATAAAATGCACGTCCCTTGGTTAAGTCGCCCCAATCAATCACAGACTAATCGAACGCAGCGCAATAACCCTTGGATCATTCCTCAGTGTATAGTGAATACAGTAGGACCCATTTGATGTAAAAAAGAGTCTACATATACTGAACATATTATCATCCTTCGAGGAAAGGCTAGTGTTAGAATTTAAGTACGCTCGTAGATATTTATTATAATTCCATTGTATTTATCTCACATAAGTGAATTGTATTCTTGTGAGGAATAAAGATCCTTTAAACCTATTTACCAAGACGCCTAAAAGGCCTCTGACACGAATGTCTTTTCTTCCATCCACTATAGTTTCAGTAGGATTTAGAACTTTCGCGTTGCATTATAACTATTCAGTTCACATCATTATTAATTTCTGAACAGCCTCTCTAAAAGTATGAGTATATACTTACAGAGAAAAAAAACGAAACCATCATAATATGATCACTCTGTTTTCCGTCTTAAAACACGTGGGCGTGTCTAGTTGAAATGAAAAAGTTTGTAGTCTCTTGAAGCTGGAAAAGAATTAAACTCCTAAATTAACGGGAAAATGATATACAGACATTTTTCAAGTAAAGGAAAAAACTAAAACCCACACATTAGTCAAATCATTATAGAATCTAAAAAAAACTTTAAACAAACTGTAAAACTTGATTTCTAAAGAATAAATAACCTGTATGTAAGACAATGTAAGCCGAGACACTTCTGTATCTTGTTCCATTACAAAAATACTATCATCATACATTAATTGTGGAACGGGATGTCTGTATGGATGTTGTAATCCTATTGCCTCGTAGGAAATAATCATTGCTTATTACATTTTGTAGTAGGTCACTATTATATTATTGATAGTCTATTTTAATTATTAAAAATAAGTAGTAGTAAGTAATTAACAGCCTATAATCGTCTCACGGTAGGGAGAAGGCCTACATCGTTGAATTCAAGTTACCACAACAATGATGGCATAATCACTACGTTTACCAAATGCAGGTTGGTGATCACAAACCCGAGCAATGTTCGTATATTCGAAACTTTTTGGTTGCCCGACTCGGGATCGAACCCGGGACCCCGAGATCTTGGCCCGGTATTTAAACCACTATACTAACGGGACGTTAAAAATATATTATGAAGCTTATATAAGTAGAACAGCTACACCCGTTTTCGTATTATGATATATTTCGACGGTTAAAAGCCGACTAATAAAGTTTTGCCAGAAGAATACGAGCAGCAGCATCTTCACTCCACAATTGGCCAAAATAAAATCACTAACTCGTCTGCCACGGTTGTCAATTAAACTGATTTACTAAAATTTTACTACTGCTATGCTTTCGGTAAATTTTTTAGTAATGATGTTAATAAAAGACTATTCGACGACCATTTGGATCAGCGGTAGTTAACGCTGCTTCTGAGCCATGGGTCGCGGGTTCGATCCCCGCATAGTACAAATATTTGTGTGCATGAACATGTCTGTTTGTACTGGTCTGGGTGTTTTCTATGTATTATAAGTATGTATTTACAAAAAAAAAAGTATATAAGTAAGTTTATCGGTTGTCTAGTACCCCATACGACAGGGTACTTAATACTACCTTAATTTGGGACTAGATGGCTCTGTGTGGCCCAGTGAGGCATGTCTTAAAATATTTATTTATTTATTTATTCTAATCATCAAAAATACTCGAACAAATTTTAAAAAAGGAAAGCTGACTTGGTTGGTTACAAAGTTGCATAAATGAACTGATTTCAAATGGAAAGCAAAGTAAAAGAAAATTGCTAGCCATTACACAACTCCTCTCTCATTGATTGATGTTATAGTATTCAATTTACCCAGCTTTATTCCGATGTACAGTCAATTGCGGAAAGTCTGTAGGTAAGGGTGCTTCTTCGAGCAAGGCATTCTTTGGTGACTTACGGGGCAATTTTCAAATTTAATATTTTTTTCAAATCGATATCTGTATCTTAAAATATATGTAAAAGTAATATTTTTTATAGAAGAGGCCCATCACAGAGCGATATACTTACAGAGATAATCGAGGTTAAAAAATTGGAGGCCACGCAAATCACAAAACACACCACGAATATGATTTTTTAAAATTTACTTACTCAGATAAGTTATTTAATATTACTTCATATTTAAAAGAAGTTATTCTGTTACCAGGTGAAAGAATAGGTAAGTAACTAACACAGAAATCTTTTTTTTTTAAGCTTTTATTTATATTAAAATCGGTGAACCATTATTTATTCTTTAAAACCCTTATGCAAACCATGTGGACACTGGATCGTTGAGTGAAAACATGGTTCTAATCCGCAGCTGAGTTCTTTCATTGTCATTATCCGGCCAGTATCACCACTCCAAAGGACTTGATGAACGCTCATCGTTCCAGGAAACTCTTTGAGTTCTAAAGGTATCAGTAATTCCTTCTCAAACATTCCTGCTTCTGAGACAGTTTCCCTTCGGCTTTCCTTTTATAATACCTTGCCCGGTTATTGGCCTTAAACTCTTCGTAATTTTTTAGCCTCTCTCTTCTTCTTCTTCTTTTTTTCTAACTTTTCTTCCCTTGTTAGCGGCATTTTCAGTCTAAAAAATAATTCATTACAATTTTATCAATTATTAATAGTAGCTAATCTGACACTATTTTTATTATTATTAGGTACTTATAAAATCAGAAACCCATTAACTGTGTCATATTAGGTTGATTTAAACGAATTGACTTTTAACTAAAAATATTATCATACAATACTATTACACAAATCAACTCAAAGTTATGTCATTTGCATGGCCAAAAATTGATTTGCGTGGACCAAAACTACCACGTAAACCACGCAAATCACGACCACGTAAATCAAAATAAATCCTTTATTCTAAAAATATATCAAACCTTTTAAGCAAATAAACTGTGTTTTGAATATAAGTTACGTAACCTAATATTTGTTCGCTACAATACTTTATTCAATAAATAAATTTACAGGCACCGGAGAAAATTGTACCATGCAAATCAATTTTTTGAGAAACCATACCCACGCAACGAGGTTCTTACCTTAATTTTTTCAAAACTCCACGCGTCGTCACACAACCACTACGCCCAGCTGTTCGAGCGCGACTAGTTGTAACGTGAATTAGGATGACGCAACACCGGGTCGCAAAGTTACGGATGTGCAAGTGAATTTACAATGATCCACGCAAATCAGTAGCTACTCCGGGACAGTTACATCTTTATTTTTTTTAAATAATGTAAGTCTTTTAGAACTACGGTCTAATTTTTTATAGCATTGTCAACTTCTTAGGACTTAGTGTTTTTTTTTTGGTAAGCATATACCGTTTACTTTGAAATATATAATTTTCTAAGTGACTAGATCGGGGTTAGGGACACTCCACGAAAGTCAAAGAATGGGGTGTTTTATTTTTTTTAATGACATTAAATATAAAGATATTTGAATAATAATTAATAACCCAGTTAAAAGAGAAGTAAAGGTTTGCCCAAAAAAAAAGGTGTCTTGCTGACTGTTCGATTTCTATTCTTTTAATGCGATGCCGCTTGAAAAACGTCTCTTGAAGAACGACCCGTAAATAACATTAATGATTCTGCAAAATAACTGGAACATAAAAACTTAGAACATGTACCTAAATGTGGTCGGCACCATTTTATAAGACTACTAGCTTTTGCCCGCGGCTTCACTCGCGTTAAATTCGGGGTAATAATAAAATTTCATCCTCTATTTTAAGGGATTTTGGGCGGATTTCCAATAAAAAATAATGTTGTCGATTTTTTTGTTAATCACAAATAGTCCGCATAGAAATTTTTAGCTTTCTACCTTGCAAATTGAATGCTCTATACAAATTTCCACCCCCCTTTTTAAGAAAGTGTTAGGTTAGAAAGAAACAAAAAGTAGGCTATGTCACTTTCCATTCCTTCAACTATCTCCACTTAAAAGTCACACCAATTTGTCGCTCTGTTTTGCCGTGAAAGACGGACAAACAGACAGACACACACACTTTCCCATTTATAATATAATAATAATAATAGTATGGATGATTTTTGGCACATTTTTTTCTAAACATTAAAAATTGAATTTGCTGTAGTAATTATAAACACATAGTGGCTACTATTCTGTTGGGGTTTTTGTACTGGCGAGGCTCGCAACGATAATGTGTAACGCAGGTGAACCGACGATCTTGTAAGCTTGCTAGAAGCCTATGGATGCAAGCAACTGAGCGCTGATCGTCATGGAGATTCTGAGGGGAAGGCCATGCCCAGCAGTTGGCTTCTTTGTGTTAAAGAAAGAAAAATATTAAAGTAATGACGTGCATAAGTATCTGCACTAAAAGGGTTCGAGGTCTCCACTGTAAATCAGCGTCTTAATAAAGATAGTAAGTAATACACGCCTAATACTTATAAGCCTTTTCGACACTTAAGTCCTTTTTCATTTTATCTGTGCTTTTTGTTTCTTTTGTGTAACATAAACATTTCTTTCTATTTTCCAAGCAGAATTTTATGAAGTTGACTATAGCAATGAAGCTTTCACTATGGCCTAAGCCGGATTTTGTCTTATGCCTGATTGGGGAGTTTTATGTGCTCGTTGATTGAAATGCGCCGTCTAATTGAGTTAAAATTAGATTTTTGGGAATCCCAGCCTGGTTTTAATGAGGCTTTTGGGGATTTGGCAAATATTGGAAACGTTAGAGGAAGCTATAGGGTTTTTCAAAAGGAGCTTTGCATAGCCCTGGATTGTAGAGCTTACGTTTGGTTTGATGAGTTGGGACTTATAAGATTTTGCTTAAGTTTATCACGACTTTGATTATGACTATGTCTTAATTAAGGTTCATATTGCATGCCATGGAGAAAAAAGGTTTTATGAGATTATTTTGAATGAATATACAAATTATAAATTAATATAATATTATTATCCAAAACTAAACGTAACCGTAGCTCAGATGATTTTCACTACTTGTAGCAGCATATTTAAACACTTTTAAAAACATCCATGGTTATTAACAAAAACGAAAAATAATGATCATGCATACGTTAGCTCCATATTATTATGGTATTTGGACTTGCAAGCAAACATGAATTAATCTATAAAGATTCGGTGCGAAAAAGAAATCGCCGGTAACTATCACGCACTGCTCTCATAGGTAATTAGAATATTTTATATCCGGTGAAATTTATTTAAAAAAATTATTTTTATATTATTTTGTACACATTAATACATACACGTATTTATTACTACCAGTATATCAATACAATAGGAGTGTTTAAAAAATTAAGCAGAAGATAATTTACATGGTGAGAACTTAAATTGTGTTTGAGTCCTTGGCAATGAAAGGCCAGCGCACTTGGATTTAAAAAGTAAACATAATTAAAAACAAAATCTTAAGTATAAAATGGAGTTATGTCTAGACGATTACTCAATTTACGACTAAGCTGGTTTTAGACCAGTTTCATCAATATTTTAATAATTCACTTTGCAATTCGTATAATCCGTAAAAAAAAATCTATCGAGGGCAGCTTATATCAGCAATATTATAGACGAATCCCCTGAGGTAATACCACAAAGATTGAAAACGTTTAAATTTAATTTCTTGGAATCGTTTGAAGAATATTTTATTAGGAAAAAAAATCTGTTACTTTGAGGGGTTTTAAAATACCGGAAATCCTGGGTTAATTCTGACTTTAAAGATCTGTATGCAAAACCATTGTAGTATAGTCAAGTTTTGACGACCTCCGTGGTGGAGCGGCGTACACACCGGTTTTCAAGGTACTGGTCTGGTCCGAAATCCCAGGTTCGATTACTGGACGGGTCAATGTATAAAAAAGTGTTTTCCCCTTTTTAAGTTTTCTGGTAGAGATCGCTTCTTAGCTATAAGACCGCCTAATTGTAAGAATTTTCTAATACTATTTTTTTTGTAATGTATTTTATGTGTATGGTGTTGTATTGTGGCTATTGTATTTTTTTTTCTTCTGTTAAAAAGTTTCTAAAATAGTGTGCAGCAGACACACAAACAATTTCGTCCGAAATCTAACGAAATCCTAAAGTGAATGCTTTTCAGTGCAATAATAACTTAATTTATCTCATTTCTGTGGGAAACAGGCAGTTGAGACTTAGCGCTCAACTTGAAGCAGGAGTTTTAGGGCGAATACATACATCTTGGTATTTGCACCTGGCATATGGATTTCGACAATTATTTTGCTTATGATTTCCGCATGCTAACACCGGCCTAGGGACCTTCACGACACTACCGGCACTAACACATAATATTAATATTTTTACACTTAAAACTTAACAATTAATAGGATTTATGTACCAAAATTATTAAATATTGTTTTTTCCTTTCCCAAAGTTTAAAACTTAACAATTAATAGGATTTATTTACCAAAATTATTAAATATTGTTTTTTCCTTTCCCAAAGTTTCGATCTGATTGCACGAATCATGGTTGTCGGCAGACTGCACTTCGCGGGATTCATGCAATAAAAATTAATTATTTTAAGGTAAATAGTATTTTACCTTTCGCGAATCATGGTTGCGGGCAGACTGTCGGTTTGTGTGTTCCTAATTAGGTTGCATAAATCTCGTTAAGTTTTAACCGCTTATCTATCGTTGTGGAGACACAGTATACTAAACTGTAGTTATAATGTCTATCAGAAATATTGTCACTAGTAAAAAAAGAAAGAAAATACATTTATTAAAATTTGGACATCACACACAGATAGTAGCACACAAGAAAGATTTAAACAGACAAACACAGAACCTCCTCCTTTTTTTTGAAGTCGGTAAAAAATAATAATGAAACTAACACAAAAAAAAATATTAGAAACATAGAACAACAAGAATATCGAGCAGTGCCACTACGTGTCCGTGACGTCCACTTTAAAAGGACCTCTCAGCATGTATGTGCCATGGCCCGAGTAAGCCATGGCGCTAGTAAAGTTATGAAGCTCTTATGCAGGGAATAAAATTAACAAAAACTTTTAGTACCTACCTAGCTGACTGCTTTACTGTCCATTTGCAAAAAATTAGGGCACATTGATTCGTGGGCTTTACCTTGTTTTTTTAATTTTCTGATATTTTCAGCTAATGTGCCTAGTTATGTCTCCTCCAGCAAATATTTCTAGCTGATATCTCTATCGCATCTTTTATTACACAACGATCACGAATATCGACTCACGAGACGCAACACTCTCTGGTCGTGAGACGATATGTTGTAGTTTACCTTCGTTCAAATTTTAATGTAAAATAGAACCTGGGCAAAAAAAGGTTTACTAAGTATTTTATCTATAAGAACCTTTTATAATAAGGTTGACTTGTTGATATATTTTTAAAGTTGCAAATTTAATTTTACGGTTATTTTCAGAATTCTATTTCTCTTGATTTGTTCCAATATCGCAGCGGATGAGAACCATATTTATCGCTGTATGTTTTCAACTTACTAGTATTTCAATGGGAATGTCGTAGAATTTTGCGATCTTGAATAATTCTGCTATAGGATACAGTTCTATAAGTTAGTTGAAGTTAGGGTGAGAATGGCAACTTCGTTTAATTTAAATTTTAACTGGCGATAGAAATGCTAATGTTAATTGAATTAAGTAAAGTCAGTTCAGGCAGGACTTTATTTTCTTTTGAAGTCAGAGTTAAAGTCGAACGAGTGTCGTATTTCTTTCGCATCATGGCGTCTAATATTTTCTGGTTTGTTGGAACATTAGTTTAACCACAGATAGGATAATACTAGTTTAACTTAACTGTAGATTTATTAATAGATTTAAAAGAAAAACATTTTAATGGTACTAGGTACTTTAAAATTTTGATATAAATTGCAATGTAGGTACTACTTAAAATAATGGAATATTTGCCAAAATGTTTATTAAGTAAGTACCTAACATTCACTATAGATAACATAGCAAAACTTAAATTTTGTAATGACATGATTATGATGATGATGATGATGAGCGTCGTTCTTAACTCTTTCTTGAAAGAAAGTACTTGAGTACATTACCTATTGATTATATGACAATGCGATATAATTTGAACACTGAACAATGAACAATATACATTCATAGTGAAAGATAAATTCACTTCAAGTTCACTCACAAATCTTTTTATTTATTCCGGCGTTTCAAACCCTTTACAGGGTTCATACTTTACGTAGGCTAAGATTTAAATATACAATGTTACTAAGAGAGGGGAGTACTGGAGCTCTGTATGCCATATGCCTTTGCCTAGTTCAGACTCCAGTCCTCTCGCAACCTATTGTAAATCTCTATGCATTTAAACATGTTTTATACCAATACTGTTATTCTAGCTTGTAAAAGTGAAAGAAAGTTTTTTTTTTAAATTATTACAGAAGAGACCCAATTGCTCTTCGTCATTATCGGCACATCTGGTGAAGAGAAATCAGAAGTCGCTCTTGCCTGATTCATTTGGGCAGTACCTACTCCTCTTGTCACCTAACATATAGAAGACAAACAATAGTATTGTTATGACACGCAAAAATTAGGCATTTAGTCCAATTTGTATTCGTTGTATCTGACATATAATTTTCATTTTTAATTCAGTGTAATGTTTAAAAAACACCCTCAAAGCTCAAGACAAACTGATTGCTAATTAACACTAAACATGACTCCATTACCACATGACCCCTGACATTACACGTGGTAGTTCAGTGTTGGTATATTAATTTAAGTGACACTTTTGAGGAAAATATATGACTTTGCTTAGGGAGTGCTAGATGAGTGATGGTTTTTTGGTAATTTTAAAATGTTTTGAATTTAGTGGGGTAATTTGTTATGTGGATAACATTATTAAAGTTTTATAAAGTGCTTTTTGCTTAGGAAAAAACCTTAAACAATATGTATATTAAAATGTTAAGTTTAACTTTTAGTTGTTAACCATAGAAATCCATTGATGTCAAATAAAAATCCAAATACACATGAGACCAAGAGCGAGTGCAAATTTCAACTGTTTAGCTATAGTGTCTCTTGAGATACTTAGTGCCTTATTTCGTGCCTTAATTTAGCCTGGTTATAGAATGGACGTCTGATGTCTGATGACTTTTCTACAGTCCCATAATTTCTCATAACCCCTCAAAATCATACTTTCGTAAATATATACCAATTAGTTAAACTTGACCGCACATAACTTCAAGTTGTTCAACTCTTCCTCAATTAACGTACAGAGAATTAAAGTTATTGTTTCGTTCCGAAATTAATAATGTATTATTCTTGTTATCTCTGTTCCAAACAAATGCAGTCAATTTGGAAGAGGTTTGCTCTTTCTTCTGTATTAGCTGTGTAAAACCCAAACCGTTTCAGAACTGAAAAGACTAAGTGAAAAAAATATTTGACGCCTGTCAAAATAAGTAACGTGAAATTGTATTATCAGCATCGTCATTTGTATTATGTTTAAAGTAGTAAAATTAACGGAATAAAATATTGCGGTACTTTACTTAGTGTCCGGCTAAAGGTGCACGTGGCGAGCACAAAAGAAAAGTGAGGTGAGTTCTGTTTTTTCCTTTTTTTCTTTTGTTCTAATGTCTTGTTATAATTTTCATAATTGTAAGGACAAGCAAACTGACTTGGCGGTTACGAAGGTTACATTTTCCTTGGAACCGATAACCAATGGAATGGGTGGTCTTAGATACACTAATTTTCTTAAACTAACAGTACAAAAAGAGTATTATATTCGTCATTTCGGTTGGATGACCCCCATATCTCGGCATCGGCTACGGATCTCCACGGCTATCGATTTTGCGCTGCCTTTATCCAGTATCCTATTTACCGGATCGTCAGTCCATGTGATGGGGAATTTACGCACCATCATCCAGTTTGCGGATGTCATTCCATCACCTTTTCATTTAAATATTAAGAACTATTTCGTCTTTTTTGTGTATTTGGTTTTAAGATTATGGGAATCAACTAAAATACTTGTACATAGTCGTCTTTTTCAAAACTATTTACTGATTTCTTGGTCTCCGCCCTTGGTAAATACCGGGCCAAGATCTCGGGGTACCAGGTTCTATCCCCGGGTCGGGCAACAAATAGTTTCGAATTTTCGAACGTTGCTCGGGTTTGTGATCACCAACCCACATTTGGCAAGCGTGATGATTATGCCAGTTCCCATCATTGCAGTGGTAACTTGAATTCAATGATGGAGGCCTTTCCCCTGCAGTGGGATGATTATAGGCTGTTACTACCACTTACTGATTTCTATTTTATTCCTTCTACAAAAGTGAAAAGAAGGAACTGCTGTTTCTTTTCTTTTGACAGTATAACAAGGGGTAGTGCTATGATATGTTAGACCTGCACCACATAGATCTTAATCACTAATAATATTATAAACTAGCTGTTCCCCGCGACTTCGTCCGCGTCATTTTTCCGTTATTATGATCGCGATTATTTTTGCAACATTTTTCACTGATGCTTCGCTCTTATTGGTCGCAGCGTGATATTATATAGTCTAAAGCCTTCTTTGATAAATGGACTATCCAACACAAATATAATTTTTCAAATCGGACCAGTACTTCCTGAGATTAACGCGTTCAAACAAACAAACAAACAAACTCTTCAGCTTTATAATATTAGTATTAGTTATAAATACGAAAGTAACTCTGTCGTCTCGATGTTACGCTTACACGCCTAAACCAAACCGATTTTGATGAATTTTGTACGAATGTCGATTAAAGAAAGAAAGAAAGAAAAAAGGTTTATTTGGTACACACATGAAACAATTATTACAAGTAATAATCTATATAAAAGAGGGTGCAAGTACCAAAATGGTATCCGCTCAGTATATGGTCACGACGACTAGACCTTGAGGCCTTCCTCAAGGTCTAATCGACTTTCGTACAAACAAAGAAGCGTATGTCCTTGATAGGCTTCTTTTTAACCGACTTTAAAAAACAGGAATATTGTTATTTCGTCATATTTTCTGATTACTCGAAGGAAGACACCTGTGGCGACCTCTTAATCACACGCACAAACAGGAGTTCGACCAGTTCCGTCGACAAACAACACATGGCGCTGTTGCACCTCACCATACAAATCGGCATATTATGTCCATACTATCCTGCATTGCAGGTTCATCTACTTAGAAGTTAGAAGTCAGAGAATAATTATTTAAATGTAATATGATTTTCAGTTGTTGACGTCAGTGTACTTATAATCAAGCAATGTACAATTAATAATGATATAGCTATTTGCTCAGTTTCATAACAAGGGCTTCCAGATTCGTAGAACCTGCATCGCGCTATCAAAGTTTTTGTTCTGAGTTGAGTACTCGTATATACAGTTAATTTTAAATTTACTTACGGGAGTCCGTTGCTACAAGGTGCAACAGTGGCTGAGGAGGAGCTGTCCTAATTCTGCCTCTGACCCGCGGTAATCCAGCTACTCGCGTTGTCTCCTAGGCTTTGCGCCGTTCCGATTCATTCAGACGTATATCATTGTGCGCTCATGATTGATTTCTTCCTGGGAGTGTTTTCACTTCATCCCACTTGTGTAGCAGATTAGACTTCTTTGACGTCAGTGTACTTATAATCCTTCTTCGTTCACATATTAATAAGTGTTTATGGTCTATCGTACATTGGGACGTGTAAAATGTTATTATCAAGCTGGATATTAAAAATGAATACCTTGTAAAATATGATCTAACTTCGTAAACTATGTTACAGTTAACTATGGATTATTTCATCTTGCCTGTCCAAATACCATTATTTCAGGAATTCAAACAACATTATATAGTAGGCAGAAAACTATATCAAATGTTTAACCTTTAAAAAAAATCGTAAAGCGTTTCACTTTGGCCTGAACTTGCACCAAATAATAATTTTATCACCGAGTGCAGATAAAATTGATAGATATACTAAATCATAGTAAGAGAAACCATCAGCTGAACATTGGCCATGTTGCGCGATGTGATCAAGACCCAATACCTTAGATTAAACCAAATAGAGATTAAATAAAACCGAACCTCTATTTGGTTTAATCTAAGCTCAATACCCATGTTCATGCAAAGTTACAAATCGAAAAAACTTATCTGGCTAAAAGGCACAGATAAGCCATGTATTTAAGTGCACCAAAAATAAAATGCAAAAAACTACTTCACGTGGCCGAAGTCGCTGGCAAAAGCTAGTAAATTATAAGTATACTTTTCAAATGTGCATTTATCACTCAAAGTTTTTAATTGTCTGATTTTTGACTGAGCAGTCCTAATGATCAATTACGATTTTAACACACCTTGATGCTAATAACAAAATGGTTCCCACGATCCACAATTTTAAAGAAAATTACTGTAATGATGGCTTCACTTGATGCCCAATTTTCTGGGACAATAGTCTTTTTTGAATTAAAGAAATATGTTAATTTCGTCTTTGTCCCTAACCGCCGGAGCGGAAGATTATAATTATTATTAAATTGGTGCGCCTGATTATTGGGATTCATTCAATGTTGAAATTATAAGAACTTAGTAGCAACAGTTATGAGGGTGAAATATAATTATAATATGGCGTTTTAGGTTGTTTACCATTTGGGTGTAGCAGAATAAAAAGATATACTTACTTGCATGTACCTATATGTTGCATGTTAAGAGTTTTGTAGTTGCACAATATTTGAAAAAAAAAAACTGATTTGATTTGATGCTTTGTGAAAGAATTAAATCTAGTTTTGATCTTTGTGGCTAAGCAACAATATCAAATCAGTTCAGGTATAAATGTTTCAGTAGTTAAAACGTTTTGAATCAGTACCTTTGTTAACTATAGAGTAAGACATTTTAATATAAAAAAAAAATATTATCAACTCACCTTAGAGTTTGTATGACAAAATAAATGTCTGAAATTCCATAACACTATTGAAAACATCTGGCCAATGACTTCCCTTAGAGTTAAACGTTTTCTGAACAACCCTAATTGTCATATTACGCTCTACCTGTTATAGTTTGGGGTTGGTTTTGGTTCACTTTTATGATAAAGATGGCGTTGTACGTTTAGTAGCGTTCCCTGCAGGCCCGTTATTCAGGAGCAGTCTTGCGCCCGCGGTGAATGAGCGTGTTGAGCGCGGTAAAAGGATCGGACAAAAATTATATGAATCGATCGTATGCCTCTTTGATTTTATTATATTATTATAATGATGAATCTGTTTTGCTGCTTTAGGCGGCATACGACCACGGCTACAGAATAATGTCATAATATTTTATTTATTTTATTTTATTTTATTTATTACACACACCATCGACAATATCAGTAACATTAAATGAATAAAATACAGATAAGTCTAAAGACAAAAGATATGTCATTACAGGCGTATACAGCATTAACAAAAGTAAACTAAGCCCTAAAACACAAACAAACAAAAAAAAATTAAAAATTTTGATACATAAAAAATTAATATTTATGAGCTGGTCGAGGTAAGTAACTCTTTACATTTTCAATATCATACAATGTAAAAATATGTCTGAGGCGGGACTCGAACCCGCGTCTCCTCGCATGCCGGGCGCGGCGCTATACCATTAAGCCACCGAGACCTCATGTCTCCAATGATAACTAGTTTAGAAGCTATGAGGGAACATATGAACATACATACCCACATACATACATACTAGAGATGGTAAATATATCTAATATAATCAGTATATAAACTTGAAAAATTATGTCTCAGGCGGGACTCGAACCCGCGACAAAATTTTTCAAGTTTATAGTATACTGATATCATAATTGCAATTAAGTTGCTAAAATATCTTCAGTTTTTTGACCATATTTATTGATTTTAAGTTTTGAATATAAAATGTATCCAATGAAATATAAAATATTATCGTACTGGCTATAATCGGCAATGTACAATTAATAATGATATAGCTATTTGCTCAGTTTCATAACAAGGGCTTCCAGATTCGTAGAACCAGCATCGCGCTATCAAAGTTTTTGTTCTGAGTTGAGTATATACAGTTAATTTTAAATTTACTTACGGGAGTCCGTTGCTACAAGGTGCAACAGTGGCTGAGGAGGAGCTGTCCTAATTCTGCCTCTGACCTGCGGTAATCCAGCTACTCGCGTTGTCTCCTAGGCCTTGCGCCGTTTCGATTCATTCAGACGTATATCATTGTGCGCTCATGATTGATTTCTTCCTGGGAGTGTTTTCACTTCATCCCACTTGTGTAGCAGATTAGACTTCTTTTTGACATTTCTCATTGTTATGTGTTTTAGAAATACTTATTAGGGTTGCTTCTATACTAGTCATACAGGATACTTTTTCTTTAAAAAATTTGTTTTTTTTCTTATAGTCTCAACTCAATTGACAACCACTCCCTTGAATTTGGGTCGTACTTTTTTTGCAACCTGTATGATATAAGATTTAGTATCCGAATTTCCATAGGGTAACCACGGCAGACCCCAATTGATTACTTGAGAGGAAAAATAGGGGTTTCGTAGACTTAAATAGTAAGTAAACTTACTTTCTAAGCGTATTTAAATTAAATAATGCCTTAGAAGTATGACCAATACTATTGAAATATACTGTATTATTACAAAATGAGAGTTGTGTACACACTAAGAAAAGCTTCAGGCAATACTGATTTTCTTCCAGATGGAAAAATAGGATCTAAGCAGTTTCTGAGAATTATTACTTGTTTAAAAGCTTACTTGGTATTTGCGACTACAGGCATGTTAGCTATGTCATTTACCTAGTATTATTATTCAGTTAAAATAGCATGCTATACCTAAATCACTTTCAAGTTTATGTTACTAACCAATAACTTTAAATTTCATCTTCGGTACTTCAGTGTGTTTTCAAAATTTTGTAAATTCAAGACATCATTAAAAAAATTTGCCGTTTTATTGTAATAGGTTCTTTGAATTGACATAGAATCTTCATGGGTTGAGGTTTTCGAATGAAACTTTTTTCACATGGTTTCTATGATGTACTTCTTTTAAAAAATGTGAAACATTTGAATATCGACTTTCAATTGTTTTTGTTATTTAACTTAGACAAGAAAGATGGATACTGCGAAAATTCGAGTGATTTTTGAATACTACTTCCGACGCGGAAGTAACGTGGCAGAAACAGCCCGCAATATCAATGTTGCGTTTGGAGAGGGATCTGCTAATGAACGCACCGTGCGATTTTGGTTTAAACGCTTTCGTGATGGAAACTTCGACTTGAAGAACGAGCCACGAGGAAGACCGCCCACACAGGTGATTAACGATGAATTAAGAGAGATGGTGGAAGCCGATCCTAGTCAAACTACCCAGAAATTAGCGGCATGATTTAACGTAACCTTACCCACAATATTGACTCCTTTGCGTCAAATCAATAAAATAAAAAAATACGAAAAATGGGTGCCTAATGATTTGACTGATGTGCAAAAAGAAACGCGTGTTGAAACTTGTGTTGCCTTGTTTAATCGGTACAGTAATGAAGGAATATTAAATCAAATTGTGACATGTGATGAAAAGTGGATTCTTTATGATAACCGTAAAAGAAAAATGCAATGGCTGACCCCAGGTCAAACGCCACAACAGTGTCCTAAAGCAAAACTTACCAATAAAAAGGTAATGGTAACTGTTTGGTGATCTCAGCATGGTGTTATTCACTATAGTTTTCTCCGATATGGTCAATCAATAACGGCAGATGTCTATTGTGCTGAACTCCGAACGATGTTGCCAAAACTAGCAGTAAAACAGCCCCGACTCATGAATCGATCTTCACCTTATTGCTCCATGACAACGCGAGACCTCATACAGCACGAGAAACCGTTTTGACCCTTCAGGAACTGCAATTAGCAACCATTCGACATCCTCCGTATTCGCCAGACCTTGCTCCTACGGACTACCATTTTTCTCGTGATTTGGACAATTATCTACGTGACAAGAAGTTTTCTTCCCAGGAGGCAGTACCTACAAAATGCTTTCACACAGTTTGTGCAATCTAGATCCTCAGAGTTCTATCACAAAGGCATAAATGACCTTCCTATTAGATGGCAGCAATGTATAGATAATAATGGTAACTATTTTAATTAAATAAATTTGTTAAAAATTAAAAAATAAACAATTTTGATTTTCACTACAAATCGGCAATTTCATACTTTTACCCCTATTATAATATTTATATAAAATAGAAGTGACATCAATCCACCAATTTTGTCTAGCCTTCATTATTTACCTTTTTTCGACTCCCACGAGACATGAAAGAAATTATACCTAGTGCTATTAAAATATAGGCTGGCAGCATACGTCTTTTATTATATTTAGTTCAACTCGTGTAATACAAAGTAACAAATACCGCGCAAGTCTAAATATTTACTCCTTTTGAAACACAAGAAAACTCCCATGCTGCAAAACGAAGTAGATTTTCGAAAATGAATCTTATGTATCAATTGGTAAGGTTCTATAATATGTTTTAGAGTGCAAACGCATTATTTATCGCGTTACATTATTAACTGCATATCGCGCAGATGCCTGCGCACACGCTTGCCGGTAAGATATAGATCAGATAGTTCGTTTCCACTGGGGGTACGATACGATTTTAATGACTGATGTTTTCAATAATAGGTCGAGTAAAAGGTAATCTTATTAAATCTAAATTGTGAATACAAAACTTGAAGTGAAGTAAACTAATTCATAGTGGATCTTAATGTGAGTAGATACTGTTTTAGTTTCTGTTTTTTTCTTTTCTCTTTTTAGTTGTTTTTAGTTAAAAATAAACACTTTTAAAAACACTAGGGTACGTGTTTTTGAATGTGTTCATCAAAAACGGATAATTCAAATCACCGTTATAATAACTTTTCTTAATGCGAAACGATTACTTTTATAGATTCATTGTCTTAAAAAATATTTATTTCATTCTAAATTACTTAGCTATAAATTACTTATCATAGTGATCATTATCGGTCCATATCTTATCCAAAGGAAAGATTATGCCGTAATTGCCACGGTCAGCGATCGTATTCAAATCAAATTAAATTTAAAAAAATGCATGATTATACACAGGTTTTAAATCATAATCGTATTATGGAAGACACTGCTGCGTGTCTTTTCCTGACGGTAGTTCTTTAGTTGCCTCTTGCGATATTCGTAGGAAGAAAAAGGGTGGTGCTCCTTCATTTTGTGGCATCATACGTGTTAAAAATATAAAGAAAAGTACCAAAATCTAATGTAATTGTTTGCCATGCAAAAAAAAATTGGGCCTTGAAATTTATAAATCGGAATTCAGTGTTAAAATCGTTGTAAACATATCAATGGAAACTTTCACACTGGGATCGAAGCGCACACATATTTCTTTTGTCTTAGCAATTATACTCAAAAATATTGATTTCATCTTTCCATTATTTTTCATAACGCAAAAATATTTTCTACAGCTAAAAACCGATTTATTGTTTATCCTATTGGGTAATATCTTGTTTTTATTTTATTTATTGTATGTTACGTTCCTTTTATAATTATCTAATATTCTTTTTCAAATATCAGCGAACCATTTTAAAAGTAATAAACGGTCACAAATCAAAAGGATATCGCGCCAAATGCCAATGTCTTTTTTTTAATCAGTACAAAAAAGAAGATCCGATTCCCGCAAAGAAATATAACAATCCGAAATCACAAAGCAAATTCTTGTACCCTTGTATCGCCCCCATTTATTAGGACCTTTTCACTGTTTAAAAATCAATCCGGGGACGGTCGCCAATCAATCAAAGTCCGATTGAGTCCTATCGCGACGAGAAATGACTGAAAGATTACGTGACAGAGTTACGGAATGTTAATATCTGAAGTTTTAGATAGATCTAGGTATTTAGGTATGTTTGTTTGGGATCTAAGAGATCAGTCAGAATTATTGTAAGTTGCTGATCACTACCGTGTCAAAGTTTGTTTGTGAAATTCCTAAGTGATATGGACAAATTGTTATTTCGACATAGTAGGTGCTAAGGTGTTAAGCTAGTATAGGTACTGACCGTATCAAAATTTGATCAGCAACATCTTTTCGTATTATGGAATGATAACATTTTTTTCTGAACGTGAAACACAATTTGGATCAGCGGTAGTTAACGCTGCTTCTGATCCATGGGTCGCGGGTTCGATCCCCGCACAGTACAAATATTTGTGTGCATGAACATGTTTGTTTGTACTGGTCTGGGTGTTTTCTATGTATTATAAGTATGTATTTACAAAAAAAGTATATAAGTAAGTTTATCGGTTGTCTAGTACCCCATACGACAGGGTACTTAATCGTACCTTAATTTGGGACTAGATGGCTCAGTGTGGCCCGGTGAGGCATGTCTTAAATATTTAAAACAAAAAAAATTAAAAACAATTTCAATATAGTTTTGTTTTGACCGAGCTTAAGAAAGGGGAGGTTTTGTATTTGGTGGTATGTATTTTATGTAGTACTCGTAGAATAATATTTTTGTTGTTTTGTTGGAAATCCTCTTGGATTTTTTTGGACAAAATTTTATTTAATTACGTTCTGTTTTAAACTTTGTTACGAAAACTATGAAGTCGTGCCAAGTCGAATTGATATCAACGCTCTCTATTGCTTTCACTGAGCTTATAAGTAAACTATCCAAACCCTTTATAAGAGCTGATGGAGTTTTATAATGTTTACAAAGCATGTTTACATACGTAAACATATTTTATCAAACACGGTCTGTGTTGACGTCAACATAATAGACCTCATGCCATCTATAACTTAAACCACAACAACATTATTTCAAACCCTTAATCAGAAGAGACAAAAAGACACATCTATTACCTAATAACAAGCCTCACATTCAAATTAGTGAAAGGTAATCGATTGTTAATTCTTCCGAAGGAATCGTTACAATATTTATAACCCGGGCTCTATCGCATCGACATTCAGCAGGCATTTCCATGACCCGAGCCTGTTTGTTTGCTGAAAACGGAGATGCAGAGGATATAACTGGAATAACTTATCAGTATTAAAACTTTGAAAAAAAGTCTCAGGTGGGAACTGAATACCAAAGCCATCAGGGCGAGGTGTTTTGACCGCTAAAATATTTTTAAAATTATTTTGGCAATCAAAATGAGTGCTGACGTGGATCAAGAGGGCCGTTTGAAATGAAAAACCTAAGACATATTTTTCAGCTCTACTATAATACTAAAAATAGGTCTAGATATATACTGTTTCTTGAGTTTACGCGAACACTATACATTGAAATGAAATATAAGTTTACGGATTTAGAACGCGTTTATTTTTGATTTAACCCGACGTTTCGAACCCTTTACAGCGCTCACGGGTGGACTAAGCTGTTACTCGTCTGTAAGATGGTGATTTGAAAAAACATTTAACTACCGCTTCTAATTTTTATCGTCAGTTATGTTCCTTTTCACACAGAATGAACTAACTGTGTCCGGAGTCTTCGCAGTGTTGCCATGGTTTGTGGACTTCATTGATGATAAGACGGGGTCCCAAGCAGCTGGTAAATTCCGACCATCTTCTCTATTGAAATTAGGATGTTTTTTTAATTTATATTGCTTCGCGTATCATTCTAGGCACATATCGGTTTTCCTTAGCAAGAACATGAGGTTTATCAAATCTAATGAAATGGTTGGGCTTATCAAATGACCACAGACTGCAGATTTTGTTATACGCATGTTTTTCATATCGGCTATTTGTTCTTTTACCCGAGTACCTATACTGGGTAAAGTTTGACCTATGTATCCCTTATTCGAGTTCGATGACAAAGTCATACGAGATTTTAATATAATAATATTAATGCTAGCTTTTTAGCTCGATTTTGCCCACGTGGGTTACAGAACTGGGTTCAGGGAGAAACAAATAAATGTCTGCTTCAAAATAGATTTAATAATTTAATAATAATAAATATTTAAGACAAATAAAATAATTATAAACTTTAAGTTATGTCTAAGCTACTTCACTGAAAAGTTTTATTATAACCCATGATGCAGGTTTAATAAATAAATAAATAAATAAATAAATATTTAAGACATGCCTCAATGGGCCACACTGAGCCATCTAGTCCCAAATTAAGGTACTATTAAGTACCCTGTCGTATGGGGTACTAGACAACCGATAAACTTACTTATATACATTTTTTTTGTAAATATATACTTATAATACATAGAAAACAAACAGACATGTTCATGCACACAAATATTTGTACTGTGCGGGGATCGAACCCGCGACCCATGGCTCAGAAGCAGCGTTAACTACCGCTGACCCAATTGGTCGTCAGGTTTAGCGTGAAAGAGTTACCAAGATTCATATATCCTCACAAACTTTCGCATTTATACCATTAGTATGTCTAGATAGATAGACAGATTTATTAGCAGACTAGCTGTTCCCCGCGACTTCGTCCGCGTCAATTTCCGTTATGTTCGCGATTATTTTTGCAACATTTATCACTCATGCTTCGCTCCTATTAGTCGCAGCGTAATGTTATATAGCCTAAAGCCTTCCTCGATTAATGGACTATCCAACACAAAAAGAATTTTTCAAATCGGACCAGTACTTCCGGAGATTAGCGCGTTCAAACAAACAAACAAACAAACTCTTCAGCTTTATAATATTAGTATAGATGTACTTATGTACCTATAGCTTCTAATGCAGTATCATTAAACATTACATATTTCAAGTATTATCGACTTTACGTGTGATTAGTATGTCTTAAATCATTAGATGTTTGAGGCACATCTAGTTAATCCTCAATACTATGTCCAAAACGTGGTCTCTCACCGGAGTTGTCCCACGCCGTAATTAAGGGAGCACACCCTACAGTAAACAGAAACAAAACCGCATCCGCATATGTAAATAGGGGCCGAGCTGAGGCAAATTTGGACAGAACTATGTCGTTTGGGATCTCCTTATTACTATTCTAACATGGAAGACTTGGTTTAGGTAGAGCCCGCATGGTTTCATTTAACTGGCCCGCCCGTTGAAGCTGTAACGGCCTTCTGCCACAGCAGAGGTCCTTTAAAAAAAAAAAAAAACATTTAAATAAATAAATAAATAAATATTTTTTTTAAGACATGCCACACTGGGCCACACAGAGCCATTTAGTCCCAAATTAAGGTACTATTAAGTAAGTATTTAACTGAACTAAGTAGCTGTTTTTTTAAGGCATATAACTAGCTGTTTTCCGCCACTCTGAACGCGTGGAATACTGAATTTTCCGACACTAAAAGTAGCCTATATAATATTATTCCAGCCAATAAACTAATACCATGCCAAATTACATTCAGATCCGTATAGTCGTTTAAGCGTGACAGAGCAACAAATATCCAGACATCCATACCCAGAAACTTTCACGTTAATGATATTAGTAGGATTAATTAATAATAAAACATGCAATCAGTCATAGTCTTATGATAATATGGCTCTCATGACTTATCATTTTGAAGTACTTTAAAAGTGCAGATCGCTAGCTTGTTCTAAAGTTGTATGAGTTAAGATTCATTTCAAAGTACAGCAACAGGTCCTATTTTAAACTATTCGCTTTCCACTTGTTAGTATAATACTAGATAAATTACTTGTTTGGCACGAAATCGCGTGGTTTGTGGGCATAAATGCGTTTGGAGCGTTTTATCGAGATGCGCCGTGCGTTGGCTTTGGGAACTCTAAATTAAGCGGCTCCGATATATTGAATGAGTTAGTATAAGTCCTGTAAGACCATTAATTAGGCGGAATGTTTAAGGAAAACAAACAAATAAACAAATAAGGTTACGTTTGCGAGTGTACAATCGTAAGGGGAAAGAACTATCAGTACTTACAATGTTCGTTTTGAATGCTCGTTTACATTGAACATAATAATATTTATTGTAAATCTTTGGTTTGAATGTTAAACAAATTTTTACTTTGTCAAATGAATATATTAATTAATAGTTGAAAAACAATTTTAGACAGTGCAGTGATGGCTGTTGTTGTCTTTTTACAACAGAATATCACCATCTATTTTCGTTCTGTGGATGGAGATTAAAAGGATACTGCCAGAAGAAAACGTGACAAGACGAAGTGCAGCAGCATCTTCTTTTCGGCCCTGGCCAAATTGCCTTCAGCCAATCCAACCAGTGAGGATTGTGGCAAATCCGCTAATTGGAATTTCTAACAATAGTCTGTTATATTGTTACTTCGTATTGAAAGTGATGATTATTGTGAGGAGTAATCAGTCATCAAGAATGTTTTTGTTTATTAAAACCAAACGAAAACATAAAAACATACCTAAATGTATACCTTGGCCAACGTATTCGTTTGACCACCTTTTGTCATGATAATAGACTCAAACAGATATTATATTTATACGAGTAGATTTTTTTATTTATGATTAGTTTAGGTTTAGTTTTGTACATATTGCTACTATTAAATATAACAACTTTAAATCATAAATAATTCAGCAACCAGTAACAGAAACCGAGTTTATTTGTTAATTGAGCTTATCCACAACATAAATCGCTTCTAGGTCCCAAAATAAACTAACTCTAATGACCACGATCAATCAACAAAAACTATTAGTTAGCAGATTGTGTAACCTTCTCCAACCGCAACATTTAGTACAACAAAGGTATATTAAACAAATTATTGCTGGTTCATCGGTTATATATTTATTTAGTTGGCGTTTGTTTACAACTTCGCCGATAGTGTGAATAAATAATTGTGGGCCCTTGTTAAATATTTAAATGCTGGGATCCTTGTGGAGTAGACTTGCGACTTTTCGGCATATTCGCTACGCTTTGTTTGGCGTTCGCAGTTTGGCCAATGGTAAAGGAGAACACGCTGTTCCCCGTCTCCTGCCGGCAGTACTACTTCATTTGCCTCTTACCACACCCAAGGAAGAGAAGGGGTCAATTCGCTGAAAAGTTTTATTTACTTGACCAGATACCAGTGTGTGTCACCAGATGACATGTGTTTCTGAAACGTGGTAACTTAATATGCTAGCAGGTCTTATAAGAAGGCTTGCACAGTGGGCAATGTTGAGAGCAATGCTTGGTATTTCCCTAGATAGAATCAAAAATGGTGAAATTCGTAGGAAAACTTAGATAACCGACATCGCTGTTAGAATTGCGTTGCTGAAGTAGTTAGTGGCCAGTACAAATAGTATAAATAACCGATGGCCATTGGGACGAAAAAGTTCTGTAATGGCGACCGCGCACCAGCCCTTGCATTCTCTTAGACACGATTCGTCGCCGCGCTGGTGGCTCTGATCACGGATGACTTATTCGTCACATCGACCGCTATTGTCACGCCTTTTGACAGCTTTTTGTTTTGTAGTCATGCGTCGCTAGTATCGATCAGCGTGAAAAAAGAATACCAACCGTACGTTCTGTATGGCTCTTCAACAGGTAATATGACGATCTGGACGATGGTCGCCTAAATTCGCTGAATGCTGCTGGCGCGGCACCGGTTGTTGTGGATATGCTAAGGGGAGGCCTATGCTTAGCTGTAGACGTCGTTTGTCTGAAATGTTAACAATGATTTTTTTCACAAAAATCCGAGGAGAAATTGCGACTAATCGCAGCGACAAGCCGCTCGTCTGTCCAGCCGCGCTGCGCACCTAATTGCGTAGATACGTGTAAACATTGATTACGAATTCCTCGACCACTCCGCGCGCCGTTAGATAAATACTGCTGGTTTGCGCGTTCCCGAACTCAATATTGGCTTGACTTCTCTAGTCAGGCTCTTATCCTTGTTTGTAGAGTGCCTACAGTGTTTTGTCTTGAAGATTCTGGATAAAATTGTTTTTCCAAGGCTTATTCTTCTTATTGTGCAACTATCTTGTAGGGATGATCTTGTGTCAGACTTTTTGAAGTTGCCTTTTACAGGATACTGAAAAGACTTCTTATTTTTATCTGGCGACAGAAGCCGGAAACTGCCTTCGGAAGCACGGCTATACCCCAGCTCTTCCGGATCCAATTTGAACAGTTAAACTAAAGATGTAAATAAAATATAGAAATTTTAAAAGATTCAGTACCTATCATCATACCATCCTATTTCAGTCTTCTACACAGTCTACAGTGTTCAGTATAGTCAGACGCAGGCTGGCTGAAATTGCCAATGATTGGTACACCTGACAGGCATGTTGACAAATTAAGATACGACACTTCTGCCTGTCTACTTCAAGCACTCTTTTGGCCACCTTTCACGACACCCATAGGAATATAAGGGGTAGTGCTGTGCTTTTAATATGCCAGCACTACAATTTATTGGAGTCGTATATATATTTTTATTAAAATAAGTCAAATTAAATATAACAAACTTTTAAAAAACACTGTAAATCAGTCCTTCAATTTTCCGCTGTTTACTCAGACATATCAAAACGCGTAACTTCACATACGACGTTGTGAAACAATACGTATTTACTTTACCACTATCCGAGGGTGACTCACCCTTTGTCTCAACATGGCCGCCGGCGAAGTATTGTTTAGAGCCACTTTAAAACTAATCCAGCCTAGTGCTATTTAAAAGTACTACAGACCCTAACGCACTCGGGATTGGTTGGAGAAACCCTACTATTGTCTAGACTCTAGGACATCCCTCGTTAGGTAATACCTATGTAACGAGTATGTGGCGTGTAGGGTCTTTGGAATGGTTGGTTGATTAGAGCGGTAAGCCTTAAAAACTTAGTACTGTAGTGTTATAAGTGGATTTTACATTTTCTCTTAAACCGCCGGAATAATTTCATGGATTACTTATTCTTTATTGTTCATCCAAGAAATCGTTTTGGATTATTCATTATTTTTAGGATTCAAGTTCAAATTTTATTTTTTTATAGCTTTGCTTAATAAGTATACCGAGATCTTAATAATAAATGATGGAGCTGTTTTATTAACCTACTTCAAAAAATGGAGGAGGTTCTATGTTCGCTTGTTTATTTTTTAATATACTGTTCAGATTTTGAAAATTTATTAGACCATTAATTTAAATATGTGTCGTGACGTGCTGGCACGTTGTTAGAACATTACCACTCTTTCTCTTCCTTTATGTATCGTCAGAGACGATAAAAGGAGAACTGCCAGAAGGAAATCGGCCAGCCCCTTTCACTCCACAATTCGTCAAACTGCAACGCTAACCCGTTTGCCAAGCGTTGCGATGACGGCATAATCCTCTTTTGAAGAAGCATCAGATGATGATGCAATATATTATGTTTTTAATAATAATCACAATTTAATTTACCTTTTCAATACTTTTTCAACTTAACATCAGTGCATCGATTCCCATGCTTGACGGGATATCAATTTCATCACCCAATGTCAACGGACTCATCTCTTTTTAAAAAAAAAAACAGTTTATAAAAACGCGGCCATTTTTGTAAGCCGATATTCCGTCTCGGTTACTGCAATTTGATAGCGCAACTGCACCGATGGGGTCGCCAGTGTCGCTCGTTGACCAATCAGAGCTCTCGGTTCTTCCATAGCATGCCATGTGACGTTCTTTTGTTTTAATCTAGTAAATGATTACTTAGGTATGTACCTAATATGTATTAACCAGGAGGTCTGACATTGAATGGGTTTATTGAAAAGTTGTCGTAATATGATTGTGGATAAGTTGAATTTGTCGTAATGGATGAACGGTTCAGTCAAAAAATGGAATTGTTTAAGACTTTAGGAGATTCACGACATTTTAATTTTACCAAAATCATACGACTGATGATAAGCAAATACCACCAATGACTTTTTAAGTTTGAAAACCCGGCTATGGTAACTTGGATTCAGTGATTCAGGAGACTTTTGCCCTGCATGATTAATAGGCTGTTACTGTATAATAAAATATTACATAGTTATAGAAAACCAGTGTTTTGCTCTAACCACTGTATTTATAAACAAGCAAAAGTAATTACTTAAGAGACAATTTGTATGCCTTAAACAAGAAATTGCTAGAAGTTATAACTACCAAAAGTTTGCATTTTCAGCCAAATAATATGACTATTAATGGCAACCAATTTCTTTCACTTAAGCACAAGGTATGAACACTTTAAGTTATGACTTTCTTAAGCAATAAGTAATTACTTCTTTATAAATACGGTGGTAAGAGCAGTACAGACTGAGCTTACTGTCTTCTTGAATCGCTGCGGCTTACCTAAAGTGTCAATATTGTTGTTATATATTTTATTCTTTTTGATGTCAAATGTCACAATAAGTCACAATATTTTTCCTGAAAATAAATAAATAAATTTTAATTATTTGTTGTAAGTTGATTACATTAAAATGTTGAAAAGTTGAAAAGATCATCCCGAAACGTGTGTGTGTAAAATATACTGTGTGTGCAGTGTAAAATTATCGGCAAGACATAATTTCTTACTTAATCGTCGATCACCGACCAAATTAGTGGAACCAACTAGTACACGCCAACTAGGTGTTAAAAGCCTGATTTCTAGACGAAATGGAAGAGAACATCAGGGCGGCTGAACAAACCTCACTGAAATTAAGTCCATTAGACATATTATAAGCTGGTATAGCACCTCCCGGGGGACAGTATAAAACTCTCAAGTTTCACGCATACGAAACCCTGGGATATAGCTAGTAGTATACAGCGTGTTAGATAATTGGTATAACAAGTCGAAACCAGCCTAAGTTAGCATAATATAGGAGTGAGAAGAACATCCTGTGACGTACCTACGTAACGACGCATTTTTATTATTACTTTTAATTTGACTTTGAATTTTTTATGTTTTCAGTGTACATTTTAAGTTACTTTATGTTGTTTTTAAATTTGTTTTAAGTTATTCTTCTTAGTGAATGTTTTTTTTTTATCTGTTGTGAATGCAGTTCGCGACCCAATCTTGTGATGGCACGTCGAACGCGACCCATACATGTACACAGTGCAACAAGTCATTCAAATCTTTGAAAGGCCTTAACATACACACTACAAAAACACACAGGAAATGTAATAGCCAAAACAGTTCACCTTTAGAGATCCATCCCATTATTCCGAATGCGCCTACTTATGTAGCCAACGATCCAACTCCTTTTCACACATATCTTAGCCATTTAAAAAATAGTTTTCCCATAGTTAAAAGAATCCCTCGAGGAGCTCGAATAACCGTTGCTACACATTTATCACATTTAATCCAAAAATGTTACATTAACAATTGTACTCAAGACTGGCAGAACCTATTTTTATTTTCTTACAGCACACTAAATATAATAAAAACTAATGAACCGAATTTATCCCTGACACAAAAGATTAAGAATAACTGTGCTGTAAGCTCCTCGCCTTCTCCCGCACCTCTAATCAAAAATGATGCACCTCGTAATCGCAACAAACTCATCGAAAACAAAATCTGTGACGGAGATCTCAAAGGTGCCACTCGCCTTTTGTTCTCCAACGACGTGTTATCACCAGATACCCCTGACACCCTTCAGGCCTTACGGACAAAACATCCTCCAGCTCCAGTAAACCCATATTTTCTCGACCCACCAACAGCAGGGCAAGCGTGCCTTCAAATTCAAAACAAAGATGTTACATTTGCTATTTTATCTTTTAAACCAGGTTCGGCTGCAGGTTTGGATGGAATCTCACCCCAACATTTGAAAGACTTAACATCACATTCTGTGGGTGATGCAGGCGAGCAACTTGTAAATTCGATCACTAAATTAATAAACTTTATGTACTCCGGTAATGTCAATCCAGAAATTGTTCCCATTCTTTTCGGCGCGAACCTCATTGCCCTCACCAAAAAGGACGGAGGGGTGAGACCAATTGCTGTTGGATCAACACTACGACGTCTGGCCTCCAAAATTGCTGTTCGACATATTTTACCTAAATTAAATTCGGAATTTGAACCCGTACAGTTAGGTTTCGGTGTAAAAGGAGGATGTGAGGCAGCCGTCCATGCTCTACGCTCTTTCCTAACTTACGGTCAGCCTGAAGTGTTGCTCAAAATTGATGTCAAAAATGCATTCAATTCGGTAAATAGGGATACCCTGCTGACGGAAATAAAACAACATATACCGGAAATATACAATTATCTTCTTCTCAGTTACGCTGACCCAACGAAATTGTTATATCGTTCCAATGAACTGTCCTCGGAAGTAGGTTGTCAACAGGGTGATCCCCTTGGGCCTGCAATTTTTAGTTTGGCTATAAATCCGATAATCAAAAATTTAAATTCTAAATTCAACGTTTGGTATTTGGACGACGGAACCCTAGGAGGTGATGTGGATACTGTGTTTTCGGACCTCTTTATAATCAAAAATAAATTTGAAGCCATTGGTTTGGAGCTTAATTTTAGCAAATGCGAACTTTTTATAAATAACTGCGACTTAAATTCAAATGATGTAAAACAAAAATTTAATATTTTGGCTCCAAATATCAAAATAGTTAACAGTAATTTCCAATTTTTGTTGATTCTATTTCTGAATATATTAATAATTCAATTACTAAATTTCAAAATTCTGCTGACCGTCTCCTTGAAATTAGTCCACATTATGCACTTTGCATCTTAAAATTCTGTCTTTTCGTCCCAAAATTTACATATGTGCTCCGTTGCTGCTCCTTTTGGAATTTTTCAGATCTTTTGACACAAATAGACGACTTAATCAAAACAAGCTTAGAATCGATACTTAATATGCAGCTGAATGAGCAATCTTGGACCCAAGCATCCCTGCCCATCCGTTATGGTGGTTTAGGGATTCGCAAAATTTCCAGTGTCGCTTTACCAGCCTTCCTATCTTCTGTCCATAGTTCAGCAAATCTCATAAGTAAAATTTTAAGGGCATCCCCTTCAAACTTTGAGATTGCCGGCTTGGAAGAAGCTAGAAACGCTTTCTTAATTGCATGCCCAGGTCAAAATTTTCCATTTTCTCCTAATTCACAGAGGAGCTGGGACGACATACACAGCAAATTGACTTATGACAATATTTTGAGCTGTAGTACGGGTTCGGCACGTGCTAGGCTTTTGGCCGTGAGTACGCATGAGGCCGGCTACTGGCTTCACGCGTACCCATCGTCAAATACAGGAACATTTCTTGAGCCTGACACGCTCCGAATCGCAACCTGCCTACGGCTTGGGGTTTCGGTCTGCGCTCCTCATAAATGTCCCTGTGGCAGTGATGTCGACAAGCTAGGACATCATGGACTATCATGCCAAAAAAGTGCTGGCCGCTTCTCGAGACATGCCGCACTTAACGATATCATACGCCGGTCCCTTGCCACCGTCAACGTGCCATGTCTACTTGAGCCGACTGGTATTGCAAGAGACGATGGCAAGAGACCGGACGGTATGAGTTTGATTCCATGGAAGATGGGCCGGGTGCTGATATGGGATGCAACCTGTTCAGATACGCTGGCCCCTTCCCATCTACATGGAACCAACAACAGAGCTGGTGCGGCTTGTGAAGCAGCTGAAAAGATTAAAGTATGCAAATACAGGGGTCTAGGCTCCGAATATGATTTTGTCCCATTCGGTGTCGAGACCCTTGGTCCATGGGGTCCTAGCGCTAAAAGGCTTTTCAAGGAAATTGCAAAAAGGTTAGTTGACATCACAGGAGACCGAAGAGCTGGCAGCTACCTCGGACAAAGAATTAGTTTAGCTATTCAAAGGGGGAACGCTGCCAGTATCTTCGGATCCTTGCCTAAAGGGACTCCTTTTAATGATATATTTTAGTTATTATATAATATATACGAGTATTTTTTTATTCTTTAATTTTTTTCACTTAACTCTAGGCTTTTATTTGTATGTGTGTGCCTTATTGCTATGCAAATAAATATATTACGAATCTATCAACAGTTTGTCGAAAAAAATTATAGGTTAAATATCACCAAATGGTAATTGAAGTCGTGACTAACCAACCTATAAATTCAAAATAACTGTGACAAATTCAAAATCTTTATCAAAGAAGTTTCCATCGTAAAGTCAATTACTTACATTTGAGCCACCTTAGCGACCTGAGCAATTCTGGCTTATGTGTTCACTTTTTCTTAAAGTGATATCTTATTGATTATGATTTAGTTTTAGAATGTCAAATTTTGGTGACTTTGTCTATTTGTTACTTAATTAGCTGTACAAATTGCAGCTCAAACTTAAATCTCCAATAAGACCTAGCTTAAAAAAAAAAAAAAAAAAAAAGACCTAGTTTGAAAAGCTACCAATAAATATTTCATGTAAAACTTTTGAATAAATAATTTTCATTATTCGACTCTTTCCCTACCCCATCCAGATAACATTAGCTGTCTTCTATTATTTGTAAATAATTTGTAACAAATCATTGAACGGTACCCCACCCGTTATACTGTAATCGACCATCGATATATCACGCACGACACTATCGCCTGCATTATAAATATCGATAAACGGCGCGGTGTAAACAATAGCTTTATTGCTTCCTGCGACGGATCATTTGGCGCACGTGACTCGTTAGGGCTGGCCCGAATAGTTTTTTTTAGTGTTCCGTAGCGCGGGAAATGGAGATCTGCAAAGATATTATATATTTGGGAAGCGGTAAGGCTTAAGACGCTGACATGAGCCAAATTGAGCTCAATGAAGATTGTTTTGCTTTAAGCCTATGGCTCGTATTGTTGCTAAATTCTATGTAGTTGTAATTGATCATATTTTCGACCAATTGGCTGTTTCCAAAACACGATTCTAAAAACTTTTCTCGATAGAAAAAAATCTCAAAGTAGCCTCTGAAAATACATAAATTACCATTATTCTCAGCAGTCCGTATAACAATGATAATAAAATTTTGCTATATTGTATACTACATGTTGCTTAAGCAAATGGCTGATTTAGATTTTTAATAAAATGGCAATTTTAAATTGCACAACGAATTTGGTTGTTCGGCACTTAGGCCCTTCTATTCCATGCGCTTTTTCTCTGTCACTCCTACAAGAATTGACAGTGATAGCTGTGGCGCGTTCCAAAGAAATTCAAAGACGAATAAATTTGTGGGCGTGTTCATTGCTCAAGGTCATCGGCTGCAGTCAGCGTCTTAAACCCCAGCCGAAGTTACCTGTAAACAGGTACCTATCTATTTCTCTTTCAGTTATTCTAAGAAGATACTGTTTTTAGAGACCTCCGAGGCGGAGTGGCGTACACAACGGTCTTGAAAGTGTCGCCTGCTCCGAAGTCCCGGGTCCGATTTCCGGGTTCAATGTAGAATAAAAGTGTGTTTTCAACATTTTCTCGGGCCTGGGTGTTTGTAGTGGTACAGTTGTTGAATCAGATTTTTACAATACGAGAGCTTTAGATAGTTTTTCTCTTGGGATAACAACAATGTATTCTATGATGGAGGCCTTTTCCCTGCAGTAGGATGATTATAGGCCGTCACTTACGCACTTTATGTAATGATCCTGGGTCAATTGTTCCCGGGTCGAGCAACAAAAAATTTCGAATTTTCGAACATTGCTCGGGTTTGTGAACAACCCGCATTTGGCAGGTGTGGTGATTATGCCTGTACCCATCATTGCTATGGTAATTTGAATTCAATGATGGATGCCTTTGCCCAGTAGTAGGGTGATAATAGACCGTTACTTTTATTTTTACACAAAACACCCCCAAACTATCGCACGGAACACTCGAGGCCATTCGCGCCTCACTAGTCGCACTTTTATTTATCGTTACCAACGTTAGTTTTTATGTGTGTTTGTTTATCGGCGTTTTATCTACGCTTTTGCGCTGCCTATTTGTTTTGATTAAGCACAAATGGTGTTAAGTGATGTGTGAATGTGATAGCTGGCCGATACTGCCGTCTGGCCAACCAGAAGCGTCCAAACGTTTAACTGGTATGTCGTGTTTTTAGGATATTTATGCTTTGGAGTTAAAATTTTAAAAACTTATAACGAAGTAAGAACTTGTGGTATATCAACTACCACCAAATCATAGAAGCTTTACCTATTACACATAAGTTGTGTAAATGTAAGTGTCATTGTAGAATTTTGAAAAAGTTTACACGTATCTAGTGCACTAACATATTAGGGGTTAAAGTATGAAATTGCCGTTTTGTATCGACGAAATCGAGAAAAGTCATTCTTCCATACTAACAATTTTTTAGTTTTTTTTAAAAACGCCTGAACCGTTTTTGATGCAATTAAAGGTGAAAGTTAGATGGTTATATAAAGCTACGCATTATAGTATTAAAATTTCTGAAAATCAAAGTATATAATACAAATATACTTAATTGAAGCAAGAAGGTCAGCTGACACATTGTAAGGGGTCTTTTCAACGACTTCCTTTGAAGTAATAGGCACTAGTATTGCATTTTTTTTGGTCAAAAGTTACTTTATTTAGTTTGTGATACAATACGAAAACAATTACACAATAATATGACTATACTTAAGAGCTATAAAAAAAAAAAGTGGGAAAATAATCGGCAATTTCATACTTTAACCCCTATTATTTTGTATGATTACAGTTTTAAATAACATCAATTTTGAAATAAATTTTTAGTTATCATTATTAATGATAAATATTATTTCATGCCTTAAGTATGAGGTCTATCTTTTAAGTAAAGGAAAAATACGAGGAAACTTTGGGAGTTATCATCTCACTGCAGGGCAAAGGTCTTCATCAATGAATTCAAGTGACCACAGCAATGATAGGTATACTAGCATAATTACCACGACTGCCAAATGCGGGTTGCTGATCACAATCCCCAGAAATGTTCGTAATTTCGAAACTTTTATTGCTTGGACCCGGGGATCGAACCCAGGTCCCCGAGATCTTGGCCCGATACTTTAACCACTAAACCAATGCGGCCCGATGTAAAGGTCACTATTTAAATATATAGCTCTAGTTGACCTGTAGTGGACAAACATTACTAATATGCTCAGGTTTTGTTCAATTTAAACAAGTTAATTATGATTTGTCTAATTTCAAATTCATTGCAAAAACTGTGATCGCAATTCGCTTAAATGAAGTCTGATGTTGGTATTAATCAGAAAAATATAGTTACCATTTTTTAAATATCATTTCGTTCCTAATGATCATAGGTAATTTTCTTTGCTATTAAAAATCCTTGCAATTATCCGTGACAGTTGATTGACATCCAATGGACTTTGATGATTTTATGTAATTGCAAAAATTGCTCAATTATTAGTTAATTATAAGAAAGTGCTGCATCCTTTGAAAGAACGATAGTCTATTAATTCAATTACGAACGTCTGATCTAGTGCGACGAAGGCTGCAAAAACAAATAATTGATGGTTTGAATCGCGCATGGGGCAAGTGTTTGATTAACGCCAACATTGTTCCTTTAAGCGTCATCATAATCATCATCATCATGAACTGATATTAATATAATGCTGGTAACATTTCTTTTTTATTTAAATTTAGTAGTACAAACATCCTTTTTAATGAAATGTATGTTTCTCTATATGGGATATAGTTTTCAATACAAATTAATTAGACAGAGTCTGCCAGCGACCATACAATACAATTTACCTTTGTATAATTAATTTGGTTACAGTAAATTATGTGAACTGTTAAGTTTTACATGTAAAAAATGCAACTAGAAAGTTTGAAATCTTAAAGTTGATTTATGCCATAATAACATCTATCTTTAACAGATTTTACCTAGTTGGAATACCAACATTTATTTGAAACATAAAATTTTTACCCCAACAGCATTATTCAATCCAATTAATATAGAACAAAGAGCCAAACGTTATCAAAACATTTAATGCGGCTCTAAGGAATTAATTCGACATATAAAAATAGCCTTTGCATGTTATTCGCGGTCCTTTTAATCTTTGGGATTATGCTACATGTGAGAGAAAAACCAGTGCCCAAGTTGAACAGAAAACTCGTAACAAATCATCTTTATAAGTAGCCTTATGTCATTAATTGCTTGACGTAAGCCTTTTATAGCGCCTGCCTCTCACTTCAATCACTCCACCATCTTAAGCAAACGTCACCAAGTGTGCTTGCTATGTCTAGACTGTCTTTGCTGGGGAGATGTCCTGTTGTAATAATCACGCACTAGAAATAAAAACCATATACACTGTGATAAAATCTGTACATTTGGATAGCATTCTATTAATAGTATATTTTACCGTCCTTCAAAGGTTTTTTTTTTGCCGTCCACTGGACCTACGGCTACCTGTAGGACCACAACCAAAGCTGTGAACTTAAAGTATTCGAAACGTTCAAAATGTCGGATTAACCAAATTATAAGGTTAAACCCTGATAAACGCAAGTTAAATCCAGTTATCTTTGCTTTGTTTAAGGACTATTGGGAAGTACTGATGAAACTTAAAGTAATTTCAGTAATTGAACTATCTAAATCTAAAAACATTTTAATTTCACTGAATCTAGAAACAGAAAAAACTCTTGGCAACAGCCTATCAGGGATCCAGTATTAAGGTCAGTATTCATGACATGACTATCTGTTATCTTTGGGCTGTAATGAAACTGACGAGCCTCAAAGCCTTAGTGGAAACGGACGAGGATTTCCAGGGATTTAGCCCTTGCGCCGCTAGCGCTGGTTGTACGTTAAATTTTACATGAGAGCCGTGTATGGACTCGTCATATTTACCGTGAAGACTTCAAAAGGGATGGAATGAATGAATTAAATGTGTTAATACGAGGATTAGAGCTACCTATGTTGTGTTAGTGGATGTCATGGGGTGGCTTATTACTACTATACTGTTATGGGGTGTATGGCAGCTCCACTCTAGTGTGGCTGATGAAAGAAGAATGTTAGAATATTACAACCCTAAAGAACTAGGATGAAATTGATATAGTACGTTATCTAGACTACTATTTATTTATTTTAATAGTTTCACTATTTAAAATATAAAGAACACTTAAAAATCTAAAATATACCTTTTTATTAATACAAATTATGTAAGCCAAGTATTAATTTTAAATTTATTTGGTTAAAGAGGTAAATCATATATGATTGAATATGGGTGAAAAAAAAATCGTATTAACCTTTTATAATGTGACCGAATAGGAAGAAATTTATAAGTATTACTTTCAAGTCAGAGAGGTCAGTCTATTAAGACTGGAGGTCACATTAGTGACAACTCTTTAAGACTTGGTAAAATAAACGCCATATTTGGTGACAATGACATTTAAGACGTCAAATCAAAATAAATTATTCTGAGGCGATACGAAGTTCGCGGGTCAACTAGTAGTATGTATATTTTAAAGCTTCAATGTTTTATAATTGGATTACTGTTACCTGATTCGTAATAAATAAATTGAATTATCATTAAATCAATTTTGAATTTTATTATAGACCAAAAGTACTTAAAATGAGGCTTTTTAATGAACCGGCCTAAGCACCTGTTTTTCTTTTCTTTTTTTTTTGATAATTAGGTTCATTACTGATTTTTCTTAATTTTTAAATGTTCATGTCACAAAATCACTAATTGATAAATGAGTTACTATTTATTATGTATTCTCATACTGACAAAATAAATACTGCATGATAAAACCATCGGAATAACCTTGACGAAATTTATTCAAACATTTAAATAATGTAGTTTAGTCAAGAATGGCATGAGTGTTCCTCCCTTAAGTGGGCCTTTTTGGAAGGATTCCAGCTCAAAGCACATTGAGCTTACGCCAAATTACAAATATTTGAAACTTCAACCTGCTGAAACTTGCCCTTGCTTTGTTTATAGGATGTCTATTCTTTTTTGGTATTTCGTTTTTAAAAAGACGTATTTATTTTATTAGTTTATGATGAGTTGGTTCAAGTTACTTAGTTATTATACTTAGTTATAAGTATAGTATACTTAGTTATAAGATATTAAATTTTAGATTATTTTCGTATGACGCCATAAGTAAGTATTGGTTATTTTGTCATAATAAATACAAAGCTAAATTATTATTTGATGAATCGACTGGAGTAGTAAGGCAGTGAAATGATTCACATAAATCAAATCAGAAAACTTTTTTTTTTGTAAAAATTATTATTCTAGATTTATTGTTTGGTTTTGGGCATTTCCTATTGTAGAGGAAAGTTAAAAAAAAATTTTGAATTTGTCAAAATTGTAATATACTGTTTTTGGAAAATTATCCTAGATTTTGTTGTGAAATTTGAGAAGCCTATGTCCAGCAGTGGACTGCGATAGGCTGATGATGATGATGATACAGTATTTAATATTTATCATTAACTGGTCTGTCAATGTTATGTCAAACGCCATAATGTTACATTTAAAAAGTTTAAATTGTCAAAAGGGCTAAGGTTACATTACAAATAATTTAGTATGGTGAATAAGTTTTCTTAAATTCTCTAATTTTCCGCGCAATTTCCTTAATTTTTCTTTCATAAGAACATTCTCCTGACAATAACAAACAAAACAAAAAAAGAATTAGCGAAATCGGTCCAGCCGTTCATGCGTGGTGCGATGACCAAGGGAAATAGGGATTCATTTTTATATATATAAGATTATTGAAGCTCCCTTAATAATTCCTCAGAAATATTAGGCGAGCCTGTATAATAAACAAAATTTATAACTGAACTACATTACCGCCCTCTGCGGCAATATTTGCACTGTCTCACCTTGAATTTAAAAACATTCCTATGCATTTCATAAGCAGTAATTTAAGCGGGATGGTATTACTAGGGAGTGCTCTAAAGGCCAAAATGATTTGCATATTGTGGTAGCCGTCAGTGGCCGGGGTATGCTCGTGATCATTACTTGGCGTGCGAAATTAGCCCCTAAGGTGCTCGTCTGCCACTTTATTGTCCCTCATGCTAATGTTACCCTTTGATGCGGCTGTCTCGGTCGTTTCAGAATTAAACAATGGAAGATTAGGTGATATACCGACACCACACAACACATCTTAATATTTATGTATGTATAGTTATTCTGAACGTGTGTTTGTCTCTCTTCCCAAACGGCTGGGTCGATTGGAATGAAATTTTGTTCGTATATTGGACCCGGTAGGTGGCGTTACTTTACCGGGCAGGACAAAAGTTTGCCGCTTCTTAAATATGGTGTGGGCACATTAAAATAAAATCACATTCACTTCTCTTCCTATGGGTGTCATAAGAAGCGACATTGTCGGCATCATCTTAGTAGATATTAATATTTTAAGACATGCCACGCCTGGCCACACAGAGCTGACTAGTCACAAAATATTAAGTAGCTTGGCGTATGGGGTCCCTACTAGACAACCGATAAGTTACTTAATATACATGTGACTTTTGCATCATCTTCAAAAATGTTTATAGGCATTCAGTATAGTGTTTAGAGCCTATTTATGAAGTTAAAAATTAAAATAAAATCTTCACCTGAAAATATTTTTCGCAAAATAGTTTTCAATTTTTACGGTTCTACTAAGCCTGTTAAGATATGAAGGGAAAATCAACAACTTATGAATAGTAACGTAGTGAATGAATGAGATGAAAAAAATTGTTGCTAAGAGGCCGTATCAAAAATTTTAAATTTTTCATACGGCCTTTTCTAAGTGCTTTATTACGACGGACATTTTCTAAGTGCTTTATCTTAACATTTTTGTACTGGGCTATATCAAAAGAAAAAATACGTCATTTGTTTTATGTCTCGTAGGTTCTTGATAAAATTTGGAAGGTGGTAAAAATTTCTGTATCCTTTTTTTATATTTATTATCTTTATCCATAGGATACCAATAGGAAGAGAAAGGTACAATTCTTTTAACGTGCCTTACGACATAAATATCTGTTATATTCGGACACCATATAATTTTATACAATATCGTAGCTAGACAGAAATCTAGGAGTAAGTGCGTGATTTTCTTCTGTCAGTACTCCTTTAGTTGCCTCTCACAACAGCCATACGAAGAGAAGGAATAATAATGTTTTTGTTTGTTTAAATATACTACATAATATAATATATTATTGTGTATCTAATTATTTAGTTTCTTGAAAAACTATATTTGAAGTTTACTTATGTGATTAGATAAATTAATAAATAAATAAATGTGGACAACATCAAATACATTGTTCTGACCCCAATTTGAATAATTTAAAGCATTCGTATTTTGGAAACCAGAGACAACGAAGGTACCACAAACACCCAGACCCGAGAAAATGTAGAAAAACACATTTTTTCTACATTGACTCGTCCGGGAATCAAACCCGGGACCTCGGAGCAGGCGACACCTTGAAAACCGGTGTGTACGCCACTCCACCACGGAGGTCGTCAATAGTAGATAAGTATTCTGTTCTTTCAATATGCAGCCAAATCGCTGCATATTAAAACGCGCTCTGTTTCACTGCGGTTCCCAAACTGCCGGGACATTAACAAAATTCTGGCAAATTAGCAACAACGACTTACAATAACGACTGCGCTGAGAGTACACCAATTTTCATGTTACAACTGTTGCTGTGGTGGGGTTATGGCATACTAAACTTTAAAATATTAGGGGTTAAAGTATGAAATTGCCGTTTTGTATGGACGAAATCGAGAAAAGTCATTTTTCCATACTAACAATTTTTTAAAGCGTTCAACCGTTTTCGATGCAATTAAAGGTGAAAGTTAGATGGTTATAAAGCTACGCATTATAGTATTTAAATTTCTGAAAATCAAAGTATATAATACAAATATACTTAATTGAAGCAAGAAGGTCAGCTGACACATTGTAAGGGGTCTTTTCAACGACTTCCTTTGAAGTAATAGGCACTAGTATTGCATTTTTTTTAGTCAAAAGTTACTTTATTTAGTTTTTGATACAATACAAAAAGAATTACGCAATAATATGACTATACTTAAGAGCTATACCTAAACAAAATAAAAAGTGGGAAAACAATCGGCAATTTCATACTTTAACCCCTATTACCATATGCATGGAAATACACAGTTAAGTTCCTAGAAATTGCGCTAAAAATACTGAAATGTGGATTAATACCTCTAAAAAGAAAAGATGTTAGCACGCAATTAAGATTTAAGAAATTTCCAAAAAAATACTGAGGTATTGATATAAGAAGAAAGGACAAAATTAAATTAAAACCCTAAAAATCAGTCAAAAATTTAGAACTAACTATCTGTGAACATGATAAGATTGATAATACACCACTGTTTCTGGATAATGATCTTCCCGTGTTTGTTTAAATATATAATACTAGCTGATGCCCGCGGCTTCGCGCGCGTGGGTTTCTATCTGTTACAAAGTTTTCGTCTCGACTCACACCCCTCTCCTCCACTCTTTTCCTCCACTTCCTTTGCCTACGGTGCCGAGGGTGCCCATCTCGGGCGAGGTGGTGGTTGGCACTTAGTGGGAGCCGATACGTCGTTCGGGGCCCGTTGATACAATAGTTGGATGAAAGGGGCCGATTTAAACTATCGTTTTAGGGATCCGGTGTTGGTTCTCCTAGCGTACCGTGGTCCAAGCGAGCTCACACCACATCTGTTTGCATTTACATGAAATCTGAAGTACAATATCATTTGAAAACTGTCAATACTGCAGTATATCAAAACATTCAAAGCAGCTTGCAAGGTTTAATTCGAATATGGTCAACACTGGCGTAGAGCCCTGGAAGAAGTGGTTCCAAACAAGTAGGTAAATCCATTTTTCTCGATCCATAAGCGTTAAAAAGGCGATTTTACAAAGACAATTTGCTTGCATACTATCGTTTGGATAAAAGACCTAGATCAGACGGTGGACGACGACTTACGGCCGGTCCCAATAATCCATCTATCGCCAGTTTTGACATTTCGGAGATAGAAAAACAGTTTCTATCTCTGATTTTTCCGTCCAGAGAAATAAAGACAGAAGTTGTTTTCTATCTCCGATATGCCAAAACTGAAGATAGATAGGTTATTAGGACCGGCCGCTAGACGGTGTAGTACCAGCATCGATGTAGAGCTCTGGAAAAGGCAGTCCTATGTCATTCTCCCTTCATGATCGATAGACGAAGTTTCAAGTACCTCAATATGATGTTAAACACAAATAATTAACCACACAATTTTCCACCGTTTTCACCCCCTCAAATATTAAATTATAAAAAAATCCTTATAAACAACATAACAAAATTTATACCAAAAAGCTGACGTAGTTTCACAAAACTTTCATGTGGGATGTGGGTTCGAGGTATGAATGGTAAAGGATGATCAGTAAGATAAATAGTGTTCAGAAACTTGACAGGATAGAGAACTGATTCGTCTGTACTGACCACTGTGTCTATACATTGTTATATTTCTTCAACTTCAAATGATGTCAGCAAAACATCATTAATTACTGCTGCTTGGTCATTAGTGGGTGGGTGGTGGTAGCTAATCCTAAGTTAAACAACACGGAATTATGAAGTAAGGTGATTTTTTTTCTCAGCGTTTTATTTTCATGTTTTAAAAGTGTATGGAATACGTCGCGGCTAAATGAAAATTGGTGTCACATTTTCTTGAAGCACTAATTGAGCTTTATAGTTTGATATACAAACAAGAGTTCCATCAAACACCATTGTTAAATCTTCATAATCTGTCCAATTTTGAGTTGTTGATAATTTACTAACTGAATTTTAACTAACTCCTCAAATTCTAAATCACAAGGATCCCGTGGAGTACATAAATATAATATAATACGTTTTATGATGTAATTCTGGGCTCAAAGATGTCAGAAACGTGTATTTCCTTGTATCGATAATATCATCACATCTGTTCAGTTTTAAGTAAGTATACAACCGTATAATGATGTTTTTGAATGTTTCGTCCTTGTCTAATGGTACTGAGTTCAATTTAGATGTCCTTAGATTTGTTTGTGACCGACCTTTGCTCCTCAGTACCTTCTACATACATGGAATTGTTGCGTGCTATCGAATTGAAACTCTGCAGTTTTAGTTTCAGCTGTGTTGTAATATCCTGAAGGTTATTTTTTTCTTCAATCTCAGATTCCAACTGTGGGTCATCAGTAATATTATTTGTAGTCGTATCTCTTCCAAATTATTCTTGGTAATTTTGTTCATTTGTCACTGGTCACCAACTGGTCACTCACTTATTTCAATTCATAATCAGAAATTTCTCGTAGGGTTTGTATCTGGCTGCAGAATTTTGTAATGCAGCCTTTTATTAAAGTTCCACACGTTTTAATTTAGTTAATTCATCCATTTCGGCGCCAATTATTAAATTCTAAAATAATACCATTCTGTTTGTAAGAAATTACCTATTTATTTTCTGATTGACACATTGAATGTCATAACAAACTAAGTAAAGTCTGAGAGTACAAATATGTAAAGAGTATGGATATGACGCGGAACCGAACAACCTTTGCCCCCATTTTATATCCCCTTAAAGATTAAATTTTCAAAAATCCTGAAAGACGTCATTCTCAATTTCTAATCATGTAGCTTGGTACCAATTTTCATCGACATAGCTTCAAAACTGAGGGAGTTTCATACAAACTTATGGGGCCCTTTTAACCCCCTTAGAGGCGGAATTTCCAAAATTCCTTTCTTAGTGCTCACCTACACTATAAAAGGAAGCACGGTGAAAATTTTCAGATTTTAAATCCCAGTAGTTTGGGCTGTGCGTTGATATGTCAGTCAGTCAGTCATTAAATCAGTTTTCATTTTTATATATATAGATATGATGACCTGGTTGGTGAAGGGGTGGTTCTCCTCCTACGCAAAGGTCCCAAGTTGATTTCCAGCTGGGACAATTTTTAAGAAACGACATTTTTAACGATAACGATAAGTTTATATGGGGTTACAGCCGAGCTTCGGAAGTCACATCAGTGGTCAGTGAGTAATAACGAGAATGTAATTAAATGTAGGTATTGAATATCAACATACTTAATCAAATAATAATAAACTTAGTAATTGTTTACTCAAATTAAATATTAAAAATTATCATGTTTATTTAAAACCCACAACAAAATCTCGTAACTCAACCACATCCTTTGTTAGTTTGTAATCGCAAACAATTTCACAACAAAAGATACCACGCGTCATTACTGTAACTGCTCGCCCTGTGGTATTATCTAATCGCCTGACCATATGTCGGACATTGTTTGCACCATATGTCGATCGGTGCAATGGCTGTGTTGAGCAGATTGCTTTTCTTCCGTTTGTTGTTCGGAAGAAAACATTTTACAATAAACATCTCCAATTATGATTGTCTTGTGCCGACTTAAATTTCAATCTTAAACGCGAATGTCTTTGTAATATTTATTACCAAACTTATTTAGCCCTGACAACAGGGGCATGCAGAGCAATTATTATTATGTAGGTACTGTAAGGACGCAAATTCTACGCAAGCTGTTTTTTTGCAGGTTTAATAACATTGTAATTGATTGGATTTTTCCGAACGCCTAGCGACATCTATTGATGGTTCTTGGTTTCGTCGCTACGGCGCCGTATTGTGATTTAGTTCATATTGTTCCTTTTTTCCGAATTTCAAGTTTGGAATATCTATTTAATATAATAATTTTCTTTCTAGTTCGTTTCTAATAAAGGAAATAAGGGCTATTTCTTAATTTATTGAGATTCCTTCCATTTAAGTGTCATTAGTATGATCGACTACTTTGGTGAATCGAAACGCGTAACGGAACGTCATAACAGGAAGGATTAGGTTTTCTTTAGGACACTTGACCTGGGATCGCCGACTCAAATGGCGGATATATTTTTGTAGTGGTTGTTAATACAATCCAAAGATGTCAAGGGCATCTAATACAACTTATATTTGAAAGTCTTATATCAAAACAACATGAGGTAAAATATATTGAAATATTGATTTATTTTTTCACCGGTTGACAAATTTCTCGTATGGCGTGGTTGTAAAATCGTATATTTGTTTCAGAGGAGTTTTTATATAATATTGTTGGTGGACGAGGGATATGCTTCTGAAAGATGTGCTTTCTTCAGTAAACGTAAGTATTTCCTTAGAAAAGTGTGTTTCCATACCTCATGTTTTGTATCAAAAGATAGGTTACTAATTTGATAAATTTCTTTTCAGATGGGTTTAATCTTTATAAAATTTATAGTTTTATATTTACATTTTTATTGATATTTTCATATTTCGTAATCATATTCTTCTAATTCTATCTGGATTAGATTGTTATTCCTTATCAACATTTAACTTGAGGTTCTGTTCCTGATGATGAACCTAGTATTTTGTATGGAACGACTTGTGAAGTCGATATAGTTTTGGGTTTTCAACGTTGGGTTGTTCTTGGGAACTGACATGGACTTCCATCCGGGAGCTTAGTAGCCACAAGAAGGCTCAGGACCTAACCAGGGATTCCAAAAGATGTTCTGAAGCGAGGCACTGACCGATCCGGATGAGTATTCAACATCTAAAGGTACCATCTTCTTTCTTTTCCTGGGAGGGCAGCTACTTGAAACCATAGTTGTATTTTAATGTTAACATATTTTAAAGTCGAGTCTTTATATCTGAGCTATTTAGATTATGCAGAACGGATAGCACTATTTTCAATCGCGAACCATTACACACACCCTGAATTAATTATGTTGAGAGTCATATCTCTAGTTCTAATTGGCTTAAATCATATATCTTTAACTATTACTATATCCTTAGCTAGTTAAAATCCGAGTTAAAGCAGTATACCCAATGGCTACCATTGCCTAGTTATAAGCAGTATTTATAAATAAGATTAATTCTTAATAAACTATGGTGTCAGAAGTGGGATTAGTTTATTAAGAATTAATCTTAAAGATCTCTCTATAAAGATATACCTAATTAATATTGTTTGTTGATTATTGTGTGGATTTATGTTGATTTTATTGAAATTAAAAGAAATGACACCTAGTAATGTACTTACCTATTGTGTATGTTATAAATAAATAAATGTTAGGTTCAAACCAGACTAAAGTAATTACAAGAGGTAATACTTATAATATTGTATATTGACCTATTACATTGGTTCAATTAATGTTGATTTATTCTTAAAACAATGTCATTTATCTCTTATGAATGAATAAACATGTTTATATACATAAAGACAGTACTTTTTTAAATAAACAATCCCAAATTTTGAAGAGTAGCCCTAATAAGAAGTAGCCCTAATGAGAAGTAGCTTTAATGAGAAGTAGCCCTAATGAGAATTAGCCTTAATGAGAAGTAGCCCAAGTGAGAAGTAGCCAAAATGAGAATTGGCTATAGTGAGAAGTAGTCCATTAGCCCATTCCCTTATGCGCCTAAGCCATTTGAAATTTTAAATGAAATCCTCCTTTTGCGGAAACGTTCGTCTAACAGTGGACTGACATAAGCGAGTCGGGCCAGTAGTTATTATTCTTACTTTGACTGCATCAAACTACAAATACAAAGTAGGTTTCATCTATTAAATAACTCAAAATAAACAATGAATGAATTGTGTTTAACAAACAAATATACAAGTTAACGTCCAACCGATTACGCTGTTTACGAGTCGGATTAAAACACAATAGGACAGATTTATGTCTCACGTTAAATATACCTTTTAGAAAGATTAACAAAAGGCTCCATTTGAACGATTAAGCTTTCGTTAATAAGAAGGCATGGCTCAACGGAGTCAGTTAAATCAACAGCAATGAGGAAAGTCACCAATTTTAGTTGAAAATTTTGTTATGGCGCTCTCAATTAACCAATTGAAAATTATAATTGATTTACTTAATTTGATATTTTAGCAATTAAATTGCAATTATAATATCAGTATATAAACTTGAAAAATTATGTCTCAGGCGGGAATCGAACCCGCATCTCCTCGCATGCCGCCCCGCATGCGAGGAGATGCGGGTTCGACCGGGCGGCATGCGAGGAGTTGCGGGTTCGAGTCCCACCTGAGACATAATTTTTGTTTATCATACGACTAAAATATTACGTATCTATCTATTACGCAAGATCACAAATTAAAGGTCTTTAAAATTTTGAAACAAAATCGTTTTGACGTAATGTTCTCTGTAAATATTTGAAAAAATTTTTGATGATGTTGCTACTAAAATAAGTTATTTATGATATTAGATAATTATTATTACAAGCTAAAACCGGTCATTGTAAACGAACGAACGTAAACTACAACTAGATCCGCCGTCCTTTATAAAAAAACATTTCGAACTGTCCAAAGTGCACAAGTATAATAAACATAAGCAGTGAAGCTGCAATGGCTTTCCTCTAATGCGTAGGTCCCTCCTGAAAAAAACCGGCCAAGTGCGAGTCGGACGCGCGCACTAAGGGGTTCCCTCCTACCCAGTTTAACAAAAATACCACAATATTTTGATGACTGCAAAAATAACTTTGTTTTTCATAGTGTTTGTATGGAGGACAAAGTTATGTTTGCTGTTGTTGAAAATGTGCTAGATTTTCAAAACTATCGGTTCGATCTCTTTCGAACCAATTTTCGTTGAAATTATTTGTTAAGATTTACATTACGTTTTTTTTCCAAAATTTTCACTTGCTTATTTTAAAAGTTAGTTACACTCATTTTACCACTTTGGAAGCGTATATCTTCCAAATGTTAGACTTTTGGAAAAAATGGTTTTAGGAACCTCTATGTCATTTTAAAAGACCTATCCATAGATACCACACATGTATAGGTTAGAGTTAAAAAATAATAATTTTGTTTTAGTTCTATGTATGGAAAGCCACCCTTAAATATCATTATTTTATATTTTTTGTATGAGAATCGTTAAGCGGTTAACAGGATACACCTACATACCAAGTTTTAACTGTGTCATGCTAATACTTTCAGAATAAAGTGGCTGTGACATACGGACGGACAGACAGACAGACAGACAGACAGACTTGACGAATCTATAAGGGTTTCGTTTTTTGCCATTTGACAACGGAACCCTAAAAAATCGTCATTACGGTAAGGCAAATTCGACTTTATATACACACAACAGCACGTCAACCTTACACAAAACGTCAAATTTTCTCAATATATTGATCTCTACTTGTTGGACTTAAAGTTGAAAATCAATTCAATGACCTTTAACTTTTTGGGTAGGTTGGTTGAGAGTTGTGACCAAATGTTCAGTTGGTGCGTTGGTGCTCATTTTGGATCAGACATTTCTGTCACCGATCGTGTATCACAATTTTCATTTTACATCAATAACCAAAGCATAGGTAAAGGTTGCACAGAATATTACTAAAAAACCATTTTGCAATCCAAATCCTGCATATTTTATCTTAAATTCAGCTTTCCTTACAAATGAGCTGGCCGTCTTCTTTGGTCTGCTTGGCTCGAACAAAGGGTGACAAATAATTCGTTTATGTTCCTCCTAAAGATGGCGTAATCGTTCAAGACAATCGAGAAGTCTTTGAAACGTAAGAACATTTGTATATTTCGGATGGATTTGAAATATCATTGGATTATTTATTACCTACGGAATTTAATTTTAAAAATTATCTGTTCAGTTTTCGAGGTGTTAATAAATAAGCAATAATATTTAAGATTCTACAAGTTAAGATAAATACTATCATCATCGGCAGCCCACATTAGTGCTCACTGCTGGACATAGATCGTCTCAAGGCGGTTCATGCTGTCAGGAATAACTTATTTAATAAAACGGCGTCGCTTAACATGAGACCCATAAGACCCTTGACCAAACAGCGTACAAAATAGCAATTCTTGGTATTTTTAATAGAATCAGAAATGAGAAAATCTCTGCGTTGAGGAATTGCAGAGTGGCAGAGGGTGGAACATATAGTAACAAGAATATATGGCCGTTAGGGAAAGATTCTGGAATGGCCACTGCACACAGAACGATGATCAGCGGAAAAAAATCTGATCAGTGGGACCAGGTTTTTTAATAAATTTATTGCTCTTGATTATTCATACTTAACCTAAGCCATGTAGGTATACCCAGAGGTACTGGTTCTCCCACACACCAGCGGAACACAGAAAAACTGTTTGGCGCTGGACTCCGGCAGAAGGGTGGTAGCATCCAGGCAGCCTCTTACGAATCCTACCACCGCAGAGGGATCTGTTAGCCGTCATCATTGGTTAGAAAACCAAAGATGCCGTTGCCCAGGGTGGACCACTAGCAGGTAGATCCCGCCACCCCAAAAGGTGGTCACCACCCAGGTGGCCCTACGATCCTATGAAGCTGAAATGCGAATGGCACGGGACCAATCAGCATTGGAAGTTCCCTGGGGAAGGGTCTTAGTCCAGTTTTGATTTTCGACCTATATCTATATTGCCAGTGCTAAGTAAAATCTTCGAGAAAATAATGTTTAATCAGCTTTTATCACACTTTAGTGTAAATAAATTATTAAATAGCAACCAATATGGTTTCAGAAAAGGTAGAAATACTACCGATGCTGGAGTTGCTCTTCTACAACATGTGTTTAATGCTTGGGAGAGTAAGCTAGATGCCATAGGTGTATTTTGTGACCTTTCAAAGGCTTTCGATTGTGTAGACCATGTAACATTACTTAAAAAACTTAAACATTATGGTGCATCGAATGATTCCTTGGATCTAATAAGTTCTTACCTTAAGGACAGAACACAAAAGGTTTGCATAAATGGAGCTGAGTCTTCAGGGTCTGCCCTTATTATGGGTGTCCCTCAGGGATCAGTATTAGGACCCCTGCTATTTTTAATTTATATAAATGACCTTCCGTGTTATTTACATAATCTTTGTGAGATGGTATTGTTTGCAGATGACACATCAATGATTTTTAAAACTAAGAGGGGCAAATGTTCATTTGATGATGTTAACAATACCCTCTCTAAATTATTACATTGGTTTACAACAAATAATCTTTTACTAAATGCAAATAAAACAAAATGTGTAAAATTTACCATGCCCAATGTAAGATTTGCTGCTACTCATATAATTGTTAAAGATGAACCACTAAACTCTGTAGATTTAACTACCTTTTTAGGTATAACTGTAGACTCTCATTTGCAATGGGGTGCTCATATTAGGGTGCTGTCTGGAAGACTTAGTTCTGCTGCTTATGCTGTCAGAAAGATAAGGCAATTGACTGATGTTGAAACGGCAAGATTAGTATATTTTAGCTACTTTCATAGCATAATGTCATACGGAATTCTGTTGTGGGGCTCAGCGGCAGATATTGAGTCAATTTTTATATTACAAAAACGTGCTGTACGGGCTATTTACGGCCTTCGACCCCGTGACTCGCTGAAAGAGCTCTTCAAAGAGATTAATATACTTACAGTGTCTTCTCAATACATTCTCGAGAATATTGTTTACGTTCGTAAGAACATACATTTATTTCTTAAGAAAAGTAACGTACACAATTTCAATACAAGAAATAAAGATAAACTTGCCGTTCCAGGCTTCAGACTGCGAAAAGTAGGAAAATCGTTTATGGGAAATTGTATCCGTATTTTCAACAAATTACCAAAGGATATTGCTGAACTCCCTGTACATAAACTTAAATCGTATGTCAAAGTTATTTTAATGAAAAAGGGCTATTACACTGTTAATGATTATTTAAATGATAGAAATGTATGGCATTAAGTTGTCCCAGCTCGTACTTGCTTAAACCTTGTAAAAATTACCTTACCTTGTAAAAATGTATTTAAAAAGAGGCTGACAATAGTGACCGAGTTTCTTGCGCTGCTTCTTCTCGGCACTAGCCCAGACTTGTCCCGAAGCAGTGGTAGGTTTAAATTGGGACGTGTAAAAGCGCCTCCTGGGGCCTATTTGCAGAAATAAAACTGATTTTAACTGATTTTAACTGATTTTTAACTGATGTCATTTGGCTGAGAAATTAATGATGCTGGACGTAAAACCCTTATAAATGCGAGTTAGATCCGTGAATTTATCTTAATTTCAGAGTAGGTATGATGTTTACTTAAATACTTCAAACCAATATAATTATGTGTAATTTCTATTCAAGTTACTTATTTTGTTATCTGTGTTAAAGATACTTACTCGTATATTTTCGCTGCTTCCAATGACACAGCATAAACCAATTGATTACAAAAACGTCTAAAAGATATTCAAATATATAAAAATCAAATTATCTAGGAAATTTAAACATTACACACGATCTATTATTAATTAGTTATTTTTACTGTTAAACATCAAAACATGGCGTTGTGGCCAAGGCGTGACTGACCATAATTTAAACGTTCTCGTATTTATTACCCGGGTTGCGCTGACAAATAATAAATTGAGACAATTTACTACATATTACCGCGGCTTAAATTAAGCCATATCATAGAAATATGGCCACATTTTCGTGTAATTAATTACGCATAATTATATGCTACATTATTTACATAGCGTATAATTTTGTGGAACTGAAACGTGGTCGCTTAATGTGGGACTCATAAGAAAGCTGAAGGTCGCACAGCGGGCAATTTGTTTGCTGAATAACAGTTTAAAAACAATATTCAAATTAGTATAATAGTGTTTCAGATTATCTTCAGTAAGTGCTAAATAAACATGATTATTTTGTTTGTGAAAAGTGCTTTAATAGTTTCTTACTTTTTGAGCAAAACAATAAAGTAAGGGCTGTTGCCTGTGACTTCATAGGCATGGTATTTTAAATTTAAAACTATGTATTAAAATTATATCACGAGAACCGTACGTTTTCCCGGGATAAAGCGTACTTAGCCTGTATGTTATTCCAGCCAAGAAATTACTAACACCGTGTCATATTTCATTCAGATTTGAAGAGTCGTTTTAGCGTGGATAAGAATCAAATTCCATACATCCTCACCAAATTTCACGTTTATAATACTAGTAGGATTGTAATTTCCCTTTAAAAAATTAACAAGTTGTACCACGAATACAGTGTTGTTATCAAATCAGCACTCTAAAGGGACAATTGCAAAAACTGACACTTATTAAATTTGGAGTGTCCATTCAGTTGATTATTCCAATTTTTCCGTGGACTCGTTAATTGTTTTCGGTGACGTCCGCTCTTCATTCAGCTTTACAATTTCATAGTGTCATTTCGATCGTGATGGCTTCGGTGTTTTTTTAGCTATTTCACGCTCAGCGAGTGCACTGATGGTCTGTGTTGTTTTGAGCCTACCATATATTGAATTTGTTTTTAGGGATCTGTACCCAAAAGGAAAAAACGGGACCGTATTACTAAGAGTCTACTGTTTGTCTATCTGCCTGACTGTCCATCTGCCCTCTGCCTGTATGTAAAAAAAAACAGAGTAAAATAAATATTCAAGGGGACTCTAAATACATCAAACGCCAAATGCCATTTTTTGCATTATTGCCGTAACGCTTAAATATTCAAAGAATATTAAGTTGTTTCTACACTTAAAAAATAAAATTAATTAAGTTACGGATAGATGTCCAGAAGGTTCAAAAGTTCGGAGGGTTTTTAAGTAATTTTAAACAAAAGGAGATCGGTTTCTCCTAGTTTTGTAGCATCAAGGTTGTAAATAAAACAGCAATCAGCAGTTTAGAAGGTCAATTAATGTTACAGTAAGTTAAATTCCACTGAAAATCAGCGTCGCAGTATGCCTTCCGCTTTTGCGACTAATGCTGAGTCCTTATTGGCACATTCATTGTTATTATTATTTGTAAATTTAATATTTTTTCGAAGTGCCAATTAAACATATATTCTTATTTGGTATGGTATTCTGTTTCGGCAAAAGAGAATACATGCATTATTTGGTTTTGCACAGCCTTCAGCACCATTAGTTCAACGGTTGCCAGAACCTTCTAACGCGATAACTCATAATCAAACTTGGATCAGTATCTATATAACTAATCTACTATCACAAAAACTCAATTTTAACTCGCACAAACGGACGCGAACACCAATTTGTCAATGAATGACAGTTTTGAAAGTGGGGAATCTGTGTAACAAATTGTCCGGTAGTGATAGACGGGTGCTGCAGTTTTTGTTGGAACGATTTAACATGGGAACCTACTTTGTTTGTATTTAATACCAGAATATAATATAGTAGAAATCCTAAACCTAACACTGCTAGAGTTAATTGATTCAGGGTTTATACCGTGTACCATATTTTTTATTAGTTTCCGATATTTCGGCACTGTTGCAAGCGCCATAATCATGGACGAAGTGACATAAAAAATACGATATAAGCCCCAAATCAATTAACTGTAGTTATAATGACCATGAAATTTATAATCAGTAACCTAAAACCAGATGGAATTTAATGAAAATATATGAAAGTAAATTAATATTTACCTTCAAGACGTTTAGATTCGATTTCACGAGTCATGGCGTGGCCATTTATACATATTATTATGCTGTTTTACCAAACATTGTGCCGTCAAAGTACTCGTATTGTTTTGCACTGACTCCAATTTGATGATTATTTTCACATTTTGTTCCATGTGGAGAACATTTATTTATTGATGGCTGTCAACCGTATTTTCAAAGCTATCTAATATTATTTTTTATCAAATTGGGCAACCATGTAAAAATTATAACTTATAATCATCCCACTGCAGGGCAAAGGCCTCCATCATTGAATTCAAGTTACCACAGCAATGATGTGTGTACTGGCATAATCACCACGCTTGCCAAATGCGGGTTGGTGATCACAAACCCGAGCAACGTTCGAAAGTTCGAAACTTTTTTGTTGCCCGACCCGGGGATTGAACCTGGGACCCCGAGATCTTGGACCGGTATTTAAACCACTAGACCCGTTGGTCTAGTGGTTTTAATACCGGGCGTTGGGCGTTGGGCGTTGTCGCATATTTATAGTCAAATACATTCCCAACAGAAGGTTATTTAAAGTAGGTAAGTAGCTTGAAAATGGAACACATTTTTTCTTAAAAACATAAACATTCGCAATCTGTTTTGAAAAAAAGCACAACCCATAATACCATAAAATAAAATAAAAAATCGGCAGCCAAATTAGGCATACATCGTTCCCCTCGATTATCAGCTAATTTCACTTACGGCAACCGATTAACAATTTAGAGGCCGAAGTTACCGATAGCTATTCGTTGAAAGCCAGGAAATTGGGCATAACGTGCCATTAATATTTAAACAACTTCCTACCGATTAGTAGGGCAAGTTTTGTAAATCGATATGAATCTTAATTGAATATGCTTAAAGTGGGTTTTGCGGTGGCTGGTTGTGCCTATAGAGAAATTTTGGCGTAATGATGTATATTCGCTGTATGAGTGTGCATACCGAAACGCATCTACCCGCTCCCTAAAGTTAAGCTCTGGAAATTTTAATACGTCCTGTCTGAGGGCGCGGGCGCTGTGTGAGGTTACATGCTGGTGGAATATTTTATTACAAAACAATTTTTTTCGTGTTTGACTAAACAATTTGCAAATTTAGTTTATGGGTTTAAAGGTAGAACGATGAATAAATAGTTTATTTTAAATAAAAAATTTACTCCATAAAGTAGAAACATGACAATACTAATCACAATAAATTTGACCCTAAATTAGATGTGACGGTGACGTAAATGTTTTGAGTTTGATCTCTAGTCAATTCTACTTAGGAAACAATCTTATCTTAGCTTATCTTATCGTTGTGCTTCGGAAGGCACGCTAAGCTGTAACAGCTTAGACAGTTGGTCTCAGCTTCTGAAGCAAGATGGAAGTCGTAAAAATAAGTCACGTTAGTAGCTTGAATAAGCAATTTGGATTGTTGTTTGATGTTTTATTAGTCATAAGAAAGATGAATGTCAAGATTACGACGAAATGCATAAAATAAGCCACCGTACAGAAAATTACACGCGATCAACAATCACTTACTACAAATTGGTAATTTTTTTTCGTTTTGATATTTAATTTTGTTTTTTTTTTTTAAACAGTTTGAATCTACTACTAACATACAACTTGACTGTGGTCGTTTTATTTGGACTGCATTTCAAAGCAGCTCTAAATAATTTTATCGCACATAAAATCTAAACGAAATCTCCTTCTGTGAAATTCATAATGCCCATCTAAAAGTTAATTACGAAACCCAAATGTCAAAACAGAGCTACAAATGTTTCATATTCCAAGCGCCACCATGTGAGCCTGATCTAAAATTAAAATCTATTCTGCCTCTTCCAGAGAATACGACTTTCAGTGATTATTAAATTTTTATCACATTTCGGATTTTTTAGCTAGTTCATAAATTATGTTTTTAGCTATGAAAAATATGGTAGCACTGAAAGATTTGCTGATTATTGATTAAAACATTTGTTAAGGGGATCTTTCCTTTATATTTCACTTCGTATTATCATCAACCTACAGCAGTCCATGGCTGGCCTTGCCAACAAGAGGATTTTGCTATTATTTCCAAGCTAGGGAGGTGCGTCAATAGTTTAAAAACTCCTTACTTTTTTGTAGTAGTAAAAAGTAGAGTTCTTAATTTACTGTATATAAGCTCTTGCTTGTAATAATCCCGCTACAGAGAAATGGTCTCAAGCAATGGTACAGGCATAATCACCACGCTTGCCAAATGCGGGTTGGTGATCACAAACCCGAGTAGTGTTCAAAAATTAGAAACACATATTGCCCGTGTATCAGTATTGTGCTTTTAAATATAATCACAGAAAAGTATCCCAAGTAACTTAGTTTATGAATTACTTAACAAAAATAATTTTACGTCGATTACCTCAAACGAAGGGGAAAAGTTCATTATCGTTCAAATAACGGTTTTCTAAATAACATGTATTTAAAAAAATCTGTACAAAAGAACTTTTATTTTGAAAAGTATTGCACTTTCATCATTGCTTATTATTCAACTTTCAATGTTTCCTTTTAAAACCATTCGGCTCTTTGATTAAAGTTTTTAGTTTTGCAGCCTTATTTGCGCAACTAAAAACCATATCTTCTTCATTTAATATTTTAGCAACTTTGAATACTGATATTAAAAACCAATTCTATTTTTCAGAGAATGCTTTTAGAATTGATTGGCAAAGTGGCTTTTGAGACACTTTAAAATTTTCATTACCCAGAACTGTAATTAACTTGTGTAATGAAATTACTTTCAACTACTTTACAAGTCCTTAGCTAAAGTTAAGTTAAAAGTAGATGAGTTTGTAATTTATGTTCCAATTATATGAACACTCAGCACTATCAAGTTTAAGAACAACTTTATAATTGGAAAACATTAGAAAAATCCGGTTAAGTGCATGTCTGGTCACGCGCAGTTTAGGGTTTTAAATAGTATCTAAGATTCAAATATTAATTAAAAATTGTTATTTTGGACATTATATAATTATATTTGCACAGGATCTTACATTTCTTTAGGTTGAGAACCTTTAGTGCTTAGACAATAACTAATCGGTCAACAAAAGGTTATATTTGTTATTTAATTACCCACCTTTCACAGTATGTTTATGTTAAGTAATTAATCTAGTATAGTTATCAGTTCAGAAATCTCTTGTTATCTTATTAATATAAGATATAAATATTCCTGTAAAATAGATTTAATTCCACAATATATTATCTTAATTGTCTTGAAAGATTTTTTTAAAGTTTCCCCACAATTTCCATCTTAAAAGCAAGTACAAGAATATTCATTATTTTATTAACCACTTAAAGCATAATTAAAGCAGTAGTTTGCAGACAAACAAAGAAAGTTCCAAGCGGGGCACGAAGTAGTGTTGTGACATTATTTCTTCTTACATTTTATCGATATGACGCAGTCGGTCCTAACTACAAAAACGATATACAGACAACAGCACGTCAACCTACCACAAAACGTCAAATTTTCTCAATTGATATTGATCTCTACTTGTCGGACTTAAAGTTGAAAATCAAGTCAATGAATTTTTACTTTTTGGGTAGGTTGAGCTGCCGTTGTCTGTAGAATTGCGCCACCTGGTGGTTTTCTCAACAGGACAGAGATCTTAATCCGCAATACGTCACCACCAGCCTACACCAGTTCACTGCTAGACACAGGTTCTCCACAAATAAATAACAGCAATGAAAGACGGTCGCAATGTTACTAATGCTGGAGAAAAGACGCTGCTGCTCGTCTTCTTTTGGTAGTTCTTCTTCAGCCGCCTTTTATGACAACCATAGAAAGAAAAGGGGCGATGTTATTCTTTTAACCCGGTCACGCCCGAATTCTTGCACTGCAGCGGCTTAGGAATATTTATTTCTCATAAAAAACATACAGTCACCTACATGAGAAATTCACAATTTGGCTTACCGGTTGCCACAGTATTCTGACAGTAATAATTTACGACATTTCACAATATATTGTAAAAAGAAGAAGTTGTGCTATTATTTTTATATGCCAGCATCATACAGGTATCGTTCACTCAAAAGAGTAACCTGAAAGTAGTGACTTTGAGTGGCCTGAACAAAGGCCATTTATCTGTGAAAAGTTTGAAAAGGTTTTGCTAAACATCGCACTTAAAGATTTTCTTTATTTCAAATACAAAACTATCGTCCGCCAAACTATCGACACTTCAGCAACACTGGCTCAAACTCTAGTATAACTTGACCCGAGTTTAATTATAAACTGGGAACAAGTTGGGACAAACACTGGGGTCATGACGCTGGTTGAGTTTTTCTGATAACTTTAGTCATCTCGAGAGGGATAATCTAAGTTACCTTCGCTTTGGACACTTTACACAAAACTTGTGAAAGTTTCAAGTGACAATTTTTTTCCTTATTACGAGTATTACGGAAAAGTACCTTAACTTGTAGAGCTTACCGTGCTGTGGGAAACTAACATACCTAAGGACCACCTAATAAAAGAAAACAAATATTATGATCTCCTAAATGAATTAACGAAAAACGGTTATGTTGTTAGTCTATATGCTGTAGAAGTAAGAGCGAGAGGTGTACCAGCAAAATTTCTCTATAACCTGTTGTAAGACCTTGGCTTGGCAAGAACTGCAGTAAGTTCTATACTAGAGCGAGTGTCTAAAGCTGCATTAGCAGGTTGGTACCAGATTTGGCTGGGCAGGGAGAGAAACACGAGTAGTGAAGGTGAGTGTTGATGTACGTCGGAAAGGGGCCCTTAAACCTAAACCCGTGTCACAAGTCCCGGGAACTAATCGGAATTTTTCTTTCTGCCACACGATGGACCCGGCACCCGAACGGTGAATCCATGGAACGCTAAGAAGTTTGTCTCTCTTATAGAATGACCGCTGAGAGCACTGTAAAACAAAATGTTGAATACGATATATTTTATAAACTACTTAAAAATAGGGGTCATTCACCAACTGGACACAAGGAAATAGACGCACTGTTTCGGTTAAAGTTAAAATTATTATCACTTATTAGTTCGTCTTCTGAACATTTCAGGATCTTTACGTGTGAAAACATTAGTGATTTAAGTGTCACCATGTGGACTAGTAAAGATCTTGATGTGTTTCCATGAAGAAACATTATGTGATTATATTTTTAATTTACAAACTGGATACACGTGTAGGTACCAAGACTCTTGTGTCCAGTTGGTGAATAACCTAAAAATAGCTTGGATTATCATATTTTTTAATTGAAATATCTTTAGTTTTCGAAGGTTGTTCAGTACCTAGTGATTGTATGGATAATTCTGCGACTAAGATTTGCACAACTGTAATTATTACAATACCTATAATAGTTTGATATGAAACTTAGTGGCAGAAACGCATAAGTCGTTTATTTGTTAAAGCCTACAAAAGGTTGCAAAAGTAAAAATATGTAAATACCTTGTAATTAAATATATCTAATATTTGATAAAAGCCACACAAATTATTACAGTAATTAGGTCGTAGCCGTAGGCCGAATGTTTACAGTAATTGGCCCAGTGTCTACAATAAAAACATAAGATCTTTGTTAATAACTTGAGGAAAAATACCATCACCGCGATAGATATATTATTATAACAAGATACAAAATCTCATTCAGAAATTTAATTAATTAATAAAGAAGATTTAATACATGACTTAAAGATGAATAAAATAATTTAGAAGAGCGCCCAAACGCTCATTGGGTTCTCATTTAGTTAGTACGTTTTTTTGTGTATCCAATTTTTCATATTTTATATCAGTAATGCCTAGTAAATGTTCGCTTAACTTAACAACACTGCAGTAAAAATATTGCTATACTCAAATCATTATAAAACCTGGCAAACAATAAAATTTTTATTATGTACATCGTACGTCGTACAATCATTATACGGTCGCAAGTCATGAATAACATACGATTTAAAACCATTTTTAAATTCATGGTTTCACTCTGAAAACAAGAGATGCTAGATAAAAATTTTGGCCGCTCACATCTTAAAGTATGTGATATCGTTGGAATTTCGCCTCTACTCTTATGATAATAAGAACTTCAGAATATGACAATGAGGGTGCTTGTACGTAAGTAGATGGAAAGTATAGGGATGTGACCATGCGACGTTCTTTGTCATACGATAAAATGATTTTTGTGAAATACTTTCACCAAAGAAATTGATAAAATAATACATTAAATTCAAGTTGTATTCATTTAAAATATCAATATCATAAAAATGCATGTCACGGAGTGTGATTATCAGCTTTCACAGATCTAGTTTTTGGTTAATGTTTCTTGTAAGTACAATCATCCCAGCAAATTGACATCTTCAAAACTGTCTGTTGCTACCATAGAATTGATTAACGACGCAGAGAATCCTAGATTGGAGACCAACGCACCGGCAAGCCTAGTGTAGGACCAAATGGCTCGTTTGATGGTACTAGATTGTAATGGCTGCTGGCAGTGGCTGGATAAGGAAGAAAAGGGTTAAAGTTGAGAAGTGCTTGAATTATCGGTCAAGAGACTTTCAGTTCATTTATTCAATTAGGTACTACAAGACGGGAATGATACGCAAAGCTTAATTTACTCAGAGCGGGTAGAAAAAAGCTGAGTTTGGAATATCACTTTGTGTTCGTGATCCATACCATCTTTTTGGTTGTTTTATTTTTTAAAGATTAGCTATTACTTTGCTTGCTTGCTACTTATCTGAAATAAAAATGTGTTTTTAATATAATATACATAATATACTATTTTTAAGTATAAAATTTTATTTATGTTTATCATTTTTTTGATAAAGAGAACAAACTGTTAAAAAAAACAATAGCATTTTTTAAATTTAGGCCTTAAGCTGCAATTGTAGATAATTTGATTGACACCAAGTTGTGGAATACAACGCTTTCTAAATAGTGTGTGATAATAATGTAATTTATATGTGTTATATTGTATGTGTGTTATATTGTATGTATGTTAGTCTGTAAGGTATTTATTTTATGGGCCTGTATTTCATTACCTGTTGCCAGAATTCAATGAATAAATAAATAAATAATCTAACTCGTATTTCACAGGCAAAAAAAATATTTATTCTTACAGACTTAAGTATTTTTTATTAAGTTCTCACATACTAAGTACTACGTAACAGCTCCTCACTATCGAACCAGCTCTTCGAAGACGTTCGTAGCAGCGCGGAATACAGATTGTTTACTCAGGCAAATTGCTTTGTAAGACTCGGGGCGGTGAAAAAATGTACCAGCGTTCTGCAGCACAGTCCTACGACATTGCTTGGGACACTTGGGATAACAATTTCACATAAATTTCGTCAGAACCCTTATAAACTGTTTAAAGAACAAACTAGCTTTAAATTTGACTGAGAAAAGAGTTCAATGTCTATGTTTAGGCGCTGGTTATTTATAAATTCGAGCAAAATCCCGAAAGTGTTGTATCTCGTTTCTTATGAGAACGGATTGGACTATAAAATAAAGTAAATACAATCTGAACTAATTTTAAATAAAAGTATGTCTGTCTGTAATCTTGTCACACTTAAACCGTTTTGGGCCGTTTTTGAAAGTTTTCACACAGATAGTAGGTCTCGTAAACAGTTTTCATTCATTATCTCTTGAATTTTTTAGGTTTTTTTAGGTCTTTGAATAGATTGTAGGCTATTTAAATAACGGTTACCGTATAACTCGAAAAAAAATCCTGACTTAACCTATATTTTCAAACACTGGAATTGACACACTCTCTTTGTTACCTCCGGCCGCTGTAACGCGACTGAAACCAAACCAGTAAAAAAGACAGAATGTAAAAAAGAACAGAAAGAAATTCACTTTTATTTGACAAGACCCAGAGAGATTGACGAAGGCCATCAAAAGTGTAGTACACAAAAAAAAATTATGTGGTAACAATACAGAAAAAAGGCATGCAATGTGTATCGTGTCCAGTCCCGTTTTTAGGGTTCCGTACCCAAAGGGTAAAAACGGGACCCTATTACTGTGACTTCGCTGTCTGTCCGTCTGTCCGTCGCTCTGTCACCAGGCTGTATCTCAAGAGCGGCGATAGCTAGACAGTTGAAATTTTCACAAATTATGTAATTCTGTTACCGCAATAACATCAAATACTAAAAACAAAATAAAATAAATATTTAAGGGGGGCTCCCATACAACAAACTCGTATTTTTGGCCTTTTTGGTACCCCTTCGTGAGCGAGTCCGACTCGCACTTGACCGGTTTTATTATACTTTACTTTACATCTATCTATACACTTTTTTGAACCACCTGGAATACGAATCCCACGTAATTGGACCATTATGTACAACAACATGGCAGTGTTATTTAATTTTTCAATAAAAAATATTTTTGAAAAATATTAAATTTTGATTCAGACTTTCAATTTTGTAACAAGCTGTGACGCGCACAGACGTACTATTTTGCTACGGCGGGGTCCCGGGTGAATGGACCTTACACAGCTACTTCGTGCGCGTCACAGCGTGTTTCAAAATAAATAGCTGGACCAATATTTAATATTTTTATTAAAAAAATATATGTTAAAATCCCGATGCATATAAAAAACTAGCTGTTTCCCGCAACGTCGTCCGCGTCAATTTCTGTTAATAAGAATTTGATTATTTTTGCAACATTTTTCACTGATGCTTCGCTCCTATTGGTCGCAGCGTAAGCCTAAAACCTTCCTCGATAAATGGACTATCCAACACAAAAAGAATTTTTCAAATCGGACCAGTACTTCCTAAGATTAGCGCGTTCAAACAAGCAAACAAACAAACAAACAAACAAACAACAAACAAACAAACAAACTCTTCAGCTTTATAATATTAGTATAGATGAGAATATTAATTTATTTAAACCAATATTATTCAAGTGGCTAATTGACTAAAGAATATATGACATAAATGATTATATGGACGGGTAAATTGTAACATGTATAGGTGGTTGAAAATGCAACGTGTATATATAAAAGAAAGTCGTGTTAGTTACACCACTTATAAGTCGAGAACGGCTGGACCGATTTTTATAATTTTGGTGTTTTTGGATTTGTCTTTGTCAGGAATAGGATAATAAGTATTAAAAACGTTGGAATGTTAACCTTATGAAAACTAGGAAAATGTATTGCTTGATATTTTTCTCAACCCCGCCATATTAATTGATGACAATGACATTTAAGACGTCAAAATCAAATCCTATTCTGAGGCGATACGAAGTTCGCGGGGTCAGGTAGTAGTGTTTAAATGAATATAATTAATAGCACTGTATATTTCTGGAACAAAAACATTTAGTTTATATTGTTCTTTTCAGGATCCATTGCTCCCCATCGACAATAAACATGTAGTGCCCACAGAATAAATTTCTCTTACAAACAGAACATTGCGAACATTCCACAAACCAAACACTGCATTTTCCGTCGTTTTAAAGAATTCCCTAACGCCCCATCCATTATAACAAGTGCAAGCAACACTCTAGATGCAATACGATTATAATACAGTAGGTTTGCTCTAAACAATAATATCTTAAACGTACGAATAAGTAGGTGTACATCACTTAAAGGACCATGTATGTCCTTATTGTATGTACTATGCCTTGATATACTTTTACAATACACACATTTGTATTGCATCAACTTTGCAACACAAGAATATTATATTAAGATATATCTGTCATTTTGGAGCAATACCAAGCGTGAGAGAGATAGTTATGGTGCAATTAGTGTGCCTTTACAGGATAGAGTAGGTAAAATCAGAGAGCATATTTGTTTGTTGTCTTTTCAAACGTTTTAACTCAACTGTTTTTGCTTCCCTCTTTGTGTTTTTTGTTAAAAATACGGTCAAGTTTGTATGATATTTGTAAAATTATTAATAGAGATTTATTTCATTAGCTGAATAGTTGATTTTGTAATAATATTTGTTGTGTTTGAGTAGCACAATAACTTTTTGCTCGTTGAGATCAATGTGATCCTCAAATAATAACTTTTCTATGTGGTTAGTTTTTTGACAACTAAAAACTTAATCAAATCTAAAACAGCTATTTCTGAATACTATCAGGTAGTATTTTTTTTTCTTAATATTTGCTTTTAAAGATATTTAGCTAAACTATTTATAAAACAAGAACTTACAGAACAACAAATAATCTCATCAAAAACCAGCTGTCAGACAAAGGGTCAAAAAAATTCTATTTAACAAGTAAAATATCAGAATACCTTATGACTACAAAAGAAATGTGGATTCCAGCTGTATGTGCAATATTATGATACTTCTGCACACAACTATTTTATGTTCCGAAGCCGAACGCAGTCGACCTACATCCGATACAATAGCTCGATGTTTTCGGGTCGCTGTAAGGGTTGCTATACACATGGGTATTCGTAGGCACCAACACAGGTATATAGCAGCAAGAATTTTCGGTTAGTTACTCAATCTGTTTGTTTATTTTAACGTTTCCGTTGAAAATCGAACATATTATAGCAATCGCTCTGCTCATCCAGCCGCTGTTAAGAGGCTGGATGAGCAGAGCGATTGCTATAATATGTTCGACACAAGGGCCGTTTTTCCATACAAACGTAGTCCCCTGTTTCCTCCCTTGATAAAGCCAGTAGAGCAATAATTAGCATGTTTCTATGTTTTCTGTTTTTTATAAATTAATTAATAAAAAAGATATGAGCCCTCAAAAATCGAAAAAAATCGCCCGATTTTCCGCTGTGTTCAAACATCTAGAAAACAAATTTAGCTTAATTTTAGAAAGAAAAGAAAACATACGAACACGGCCAAAGCCTGTCTTTAATTTTTAATAAAAAAAGTATTTAAATCGGTCTAGTTTTGGAAAAGTAATCGGGGAAATACGAAACGTTGATTTGGTGTGTTTTTAGTAGGTATTTTCGGTCCAAGAAGCAGTTTTCTCTATCACACTCTGCGGTGAAGGCGATTGGCACTGCGCGGTAGCAATAGATTTTACAAATACCTATTTTTCAATTCTCTCGCCCGTAGTGTTTCCTCTTAACGGCCTTCACGAGGTCGTCGGTCCCATTGGACTTGCTAAACTTAGAGCCTTTAAATGCTTGCCGGTGTGTGGTTTTTAAATCTGCGACTCATCTGTATCATTAGTCATATGTTCCGTGGAGTGCATATCCAGCCCACTGACTCTCCAGCTTGTTAGCCGACAAACTTCATCAGTTCCATCACTTACTTTCGTTTTCCGGCAGATAATTTGACTGGACACTGGTTGAAAACTTTAGTCTTTAAGCAGAGCGGTGCGATAGTGTGCGAAAAAAGAAAGTTCCCGAAAACTGCAAAGAGAATTCTCTTTTACCTAGTAAGTACTCCTTACTCTCTCAAAAACGTTTTTTTATTCACTAAGAAAGTACACTTGTGGACTGAATATAATTATAACCGTAAATGGCCAATGAATTTTTAAATTTCTAAGACAAGGTGTATTTTATTCAGCTCCCTATTTATTAAATACGTTGATTTATTTATTTATTAAGTGTGTGGACTGATATATTATTATACTGGTCATATCCTCTTTGAGGGCTTGGACTGATAATCTGAAGATATAGCTATAATATAAGCTACCTATAAGTTTTGTAGTTTAGGCGTGAAACAGACAGACAGACAGAGTTAATTTCACATAATATTAATAAGATAGTAATGATTAAAGCCCCGTTGGTCAAGTGGTTTAAATACCGGGCCAAGATTTAGGGTCCTGGGTTCAATCCCCTCCCCTCCGGCAACCTATTAAAAGTGTATTCGTTTTAGCCAGATGTCGCACCAATCTTGGTAGGAATTCACCTTTGAACAGATTATGTGGGACCTATAATTATTTGAACACGAAGAATTTTAACAGCTTAGACATATTTTGCGATAAACCAGCACAATTCAAGACCAATTTACACAAATATATATTTGAAAAACCACGTAAGTTATAAGTATATAAGTAAAACATAAATAATTAGAGTTCTATTAGTAATTATATTATTATGTATTAGTTATAGATTAAAGTTTCTTTGATGTTATTTTGCTTTGTAAGTTAAGCATGTATTGTATTTATTATCTTTGGCTAGTGTTGTGGACACATATTATTTGTGTATGTACGAGTACTAGAACTAAACAAAATGTTAATAGATATTAAGCAAATATTGTACATTGCACTCTGTTTGTTATTGTACATATTCTGATCACCAACCCGCATTTAACAAGCGTGGTCTTTAAGCCTATACCCATAATACCTATGGTAACTTAAATTACTTTTTTTTAGTGTTTGGTATTATAAATAAATAATAAATGTGGACAACATCACATACATTGTTCTGATCCCAATTTGAATAACTATTTAAAGTCAGTATATAAACTTGAAAAATTTTTTGTCTCAGGCGGGACTCTTTTTTTTTTTCAAGTTTATATACTGATATTATAAGTGCAATTAAGTTGCTAAAATATCAAATAAAGTATAACTATTTAAAGCATTCGTATTTTGGAAACCAGAAACAACGAAGGAACCACAAACACCCAGACCCGAGAAAATGTAGAAAAACACATTTTTTCTACATTGACTTGTCCGGGAATCGAACCCGGGACCTCGGAGCAGGCGACACCTTGAAAACCGGTTTGTACGCCACTCCGCCACGGAAGTCGTCAAAATTATGTATATTTTTATGTCAGTGCTCATTTCAATGTTAAAAAAGAGACTGTAAGCTACCTTCTTTCTTAAACATTGTTAGACTTTAGGTGAAGTTCAGGAAAACTTGTTGTTAGCGTTACGTTTTAGTAGTACTTACGTTATGTAATAAATATTGTATTACGCCGTTGGTTTTTCAAATAAACAAATCAAATAAATAACTAAGAATTAAGCCGTAAGTTATATGTCAACCTTAATAGTTTACCACACCAAGTATCATGTTTTCAACCTCAGTTTTGGAACAGAAGTAAAATTAAATGCTTTAGATTATGGCTACGCGAGTGGGTGGCTTTTACAAGAGTTTTTTGTGAACGTTTCCATTCTATGGACCTTTTAAATTTTTCAAATGCCTCACAATGAATGTGTGTCAAAAGGTTTTAGACGACGCGATTCTTTTAAAATGCTCCGTACTATTAATGGAATAGTTAAGGTGAAAGATTTAAATTTTTCGCGTCTGGGCGAGCGTTTACTATGGCTTTTGGGGTTAGAGAAGAGGAAAGAGGTACAGATGACGGCACATTAAGCTTTACACTGGAGCATCTTAACGTAGCGGACGTAAGAGCGAGTTTGCAAGAAAAACTTTGGACATGTTTTTATGTTAAACTGATGCTATGATGTTTCCACATATTTTTAAATGGTCTCTTATAGTCACTTTCACAATCGATGCATTTGCAATAAACAATCAAATCTTTTATCTTTGTTCTATTATTAATATTACCCATAATTCGTCAGTTTTATACACGAGTCCAGTGTGTTCTTGTTCAACTATATCACCACTATCGCTTCCTGGTGGAGAGTACTCCAGACCTGGAGTGCCGGTCATTTGGTCATCAAAGCTTGTGGGGTCGCCGCGTGCATACACATGAGAGGTCCTTTGTCGGTATTATTAAAAATTGGCAAGCGTGAGATGAAACTAATGATGATACTCCTTTTGTATCTACATTTATTTTGCCAAAAGCAGATACAAGTGGAGTTATTTACATACTTGCATCTAAATGCTGATGTTAATATGGATTTTCCCGGGATTTTAATGGATAATCCCGAGTAGCCAACAAAATTAGAAATAAATATTAATAAAAAAGTGCAGAGTTTAAATTGTGTAAAAGGAAATACCTAACTTATTCGTTAATCAAAATCTGTATGAAATCAGTGTAAGAATATAAATAAGTCTAACTAATTTCGACGTCTGCAAATAAGTTAAAATAACTATTCTGATGTACTCATTCAGGTGATACTTTAAGGATGAGAAGGTGTGGTATTATTATTTTTAGGTTTCAAAACACAATAAGGATTTGATAATTTTAAACAATATCTAAGGATCTACGGATTTGCCTTAAAGATTACGGATCTATAATGAACTTTAGTTCTGTGAGCAGTTTTTTGATACTATTGTACTGCTTTGATGTACTCGTAAATTTTCAAATAATTGCAAACGAAAGAGCACATGGAATACAACAAAATGCTTTGAAAACTCCGTATAAAAACATTACATCGGGCAATTATGTCTCCTGAGCTTTAAGGCTTCACAATAAAGATAACATAAAGAATACCAGACCATGGACAAGACCATGTTCAACATAATTATTGTGTATGAATAAGACCCGAGTTTACCAATTCTTAAACAGCCGGTTAACATAGATTGACGATAAATTTGACACAATTCCCATACAAAATATGTCAAATAATATTTTAAACGCTGTTTAAAACTTAAACGTCTGTTGGTGGACTCTACCCTTATTGTGTTTTATCAGAGCGTTAGAATTTTGACTAACGCCATGAATAAAATTATTCCGATCCCAAAGAAAACAACTACTAATGCACTTGTTTTGTAAAAATCAGAAACAACGAAGGTACTGAGAACACCCAGATTCGAAAAAATACAGACCAATACTTTTTCCTAAATTGACCTACCCGGGAATCGAACTCAGGACCTCAGAGCAGGCGATACACTAAAAACCGGTGTGTACACACACCTCTCCCTCATGCAGGTTGTCAAAAATATTAAAAGTAACATTCCTTTTTACATAAAATCTCGTCTTATGTTAAAATGACTTAGCTAGGTAGGTACTGTAAATACATAGATAATAACATCGAATGCTTAAATAAGCAAAATCGAATGTGTCGGCAGATATCCGTTATTTACCATGTAATACATATGCAGTACATAACAAACCCGAGAATCGGCACGAAACAAGAACTATGGCAGGCGTCGTCGCGTCAATTAATGACGTTATCTCACTACAGACCAGGAAGAACAGCCAGACAGCTATGTTTTTTTTCAAATCAGTTATCTATGTTGGTCGATATTTTTATGATTTTAGAAAAACACTGTTCAAATGAGACTCGAAGACGGTTTATGTACATTTAGCCATGATGATTGATTACGTATAAAAATAAAATAATACTTTTTTGGACTGTCTCCTTTGACAGTGTCAAATTATAAGTTTTGGTGGCATAATGGCCGTTTCTTTTCTTAATAAACTTATATGCTTGATTTACGAATCCAACATTTTTCCATTACACAATTAGGACGTGCTTTTGCAAAAAAACATACAAGCATTTCGGATTCTGTCTTTTTAGACAGACAACTTAGAACTTCAAAAATTTTCATGAGCTATATACGAGTAAGATGGAATTTGTTAAAAGAAGAAAGAAGTCGTATTAGGTATGCCTGTCAGGCTTGAAAATTTAAAGGGTAATGATACAATAAGAATCTTAGTTAGAAATCCCAGTTAAGTTTAGGTTACAAAGCTATTCTCTTAATGTTATGTAAAATTGTGATTATTTTAAGTGCACATGGCAGGCTAACACGTAAGACTATACATTTTTGTAGCAATATGGCTCCTATTTCAATTACATAAGCTCGTCTGTACTTACATATGTGCAAATATATGAATAAGTAAAAAAGATACTGCCTAAAATCATCCCACTGCCACTCAAAAGACACTATCATGAATTCAGGTTACCACAGCAATGATGGGTACAAGCGTAGTCACCACGCTTGCCTTATGAGGGTTGGTGATCACAAACCCGAGCAATGATCTAAATGGATGTATGTATGAAATATTCAATTGATTTTTTAATAAACTGATCTTGTTTGACTGTGTCTGGAAACAGAGTCTTCGCTCCAATAGTGTACGTTAATTAAGTCTGCTATCTGATCAACCTGTCTGTGTTATCAGAACAGCAATAATTATGTTACGATGTGTGACAATCTTTGGGAATCAATTGTTTTCTTTGGAACAATGAATATAACAATGGTTCACATCACAAAAGAGAAGGCTTTAAGTAGGAAAATTGGTCATAGTCTTTGAGGAGAAAGTATTGAATCTGGTTTTTATTTACAATAAAATACTTATAACGCCCTGTTGATCTAAAAACTTATTAAGTGTTTTTTATAGTGGGCTAAGATCTCAGGGTCGTGGGTTTGAACCCCGGACCGGGCAACAAAGTTTCGAATTTTTGAACATAGCTTGGGTTTGTGATCACCAACCTGCATTAGGCACGAATGGTGATTATGCCTGTACCCATCATTGTAATGGTATTTTGGAGGCTTTGCCCTGCAATGGGATGATTATAGGCTAATACTTTACTATCAGATACGTCGTTGGAGTAGGTATATGCAGCTTAAAAAGCTTGGAAGTTGACACTACGTAAACTTAACTACAAAAACAAATCATGCTTATCTTGCTTCTTACGAATATTACAACTTATTATAACTTACTATAATATTGAAGTGTTTGTTGCTGAATCACGCCTGATTGACTAACCGAATATGGATGATTTTTTGATCACGGAATGATTAAATTCTCCAAATAGCATATATTATTATGATATATTTCCCCTATTTGTTCAAAGTTCTGTTAAAAGTTATTAATCTGTCTAGGTATATATGAGTAAATAAGATTGTTGTTTTTACTATATTTCACTCAATCGTATTTTTTTTTCTGTGCTTAAGAACCTTTATAATGAAAATATGAACAAAACTTAGCTTGAAATCCATAAAACCGTTCTGTAGTTTTGTGCTTAGCAACACATTTGGCGATTCATTTTGATTTATGTTAGACTAGCTGTTGCCCGCGACTTTATCCGCGTCAATTTCTGTGACGCGGATCATTTGTAATGATCGCGATTATTTATGCAACATTTTTCACTAATGCTTCGCTCCTATTGGTCGCAGCGTGATGTTATATAGCCTAAAAGCCTTCCTCGATAAATGGACTATCCAACAATAAAAAAAAAACAATTCGTACCAGTACATCCTGAGATTAGCGCGTTCAAACAAACAAACAAACAAACAAACCTTCAGCTTTATAATATTAGTATAGATTAGTTTGACAATAAAATTCACTGATAACAAGCGGAATAGGGCTTATCATGATCTCGATTCTGATTTGAATAATTTGTTCCGACATTTTGTTAGGGCTACGGAATGCCCCGTTGGTCTAGTGGTTTAAATACTGGACCAAGATCTCGGGGTCCCAGGTTCGAATCCCGGGCAACAAAAGTTTTGAATTTTCGAACATTGCTCGGGTTTGTGATCACCAACCCGCATTTGGCAAGCGTGGTGATTATGGCAGTACACCCATCTTTGCTGTGGTAACTTGAATTCAATAATGGAGGGATGATTATAGGCTGTTACTTACTTACTTACGGAATAAAAAGTATTTTTCCCAGCGAAGAAGACTATGACAGACAGTTCGTAAATTTTTTAAACATATTCTTTTATGAATGTTATTTTAAAATGTTTTAATTAGCTTTTGAAACGACCTTTTTAGCGGAGTGGCTAGATACAAGTTTGCTAGGTGTCGCCTACTCTGAGGTCCGAGTTCGATTCCCGGACGGGTCTAGGTTGAAAAAAGAAATGTCTCTATATTTTCTTTGAGATGGGTGTTTGTACTACCTTCATTGCTTCTTATTTCTCAAGACTAGAGCTTACTTTCGGATCAGAATAATGTATTGTGTTGTCCACATTTATTAAATTATTTTTCAATTATTTATGAAAACAAATGAGAAAGCCAGATATAGTTATTTATTAACCAGATCTACTACTGCCCACTGCAACACTCAATTACATTAATTAGCAACACCTAATTACTTAAAAGCACGCGATAATTTCCATTGTCTCCCCAAAAACTTTTGAATTCAATTTACAAAGAATAGAAGAACACAAAACAGACTTGCCACGTCTTGCAATTTGTCTAATTTCGATAATTAAATAACCTACCCGTCCTGGAAAATTGTCCATAAATCTTCCCCCTCAGCATTGCAACTGTAAAGTACCTAATTGGTGAATTGACTGATTAGTTATGTTGTCGAAAATCAATATGGTAGAGCCGCTCTGTTTTGGTCTTTTGGTGTGTAATGGGTAGTGTTGCCATTGAAAAGAATGTAAGAACACATTTTCTTTATATGGCTGTCGTGAGAGGCGACTAAAGGAAGACAGAAAAAGGACGTAGCGACTTCTCTCTACTAATCTTGGAATAAATATTTGGAATTATCAGAAAAATAGTCAATCGATTTTTTTTATTTGAAGAATAATGTTTTTAACTATTAAATAAATAAAAAATAAATGACGACAACATAACATACATTGTTCTATAACAAAGTGAGTGACTATTTAAAGCACTCGTATTGCGAAAAGCAAAACCAAGTAAGGCACAAGCCCCCAGACCTAATAATATGTAGCTTTGACCCGTCCGGAAATCGAAACCGGGACCGTGGAGCAGGCGACAGCTTGTAAACTGGTGTGTACGCCACTCTGCCGCGGAGGTCGTGTAAATAATATATTTGCAATAAATGTTAATAAAATCGAGAAAAACTCGAGTAAAACAAGAAAAACCCAACGAGACTCGATACCCGTACTATTTACAATAAGCATGTGCAAATGAGTATGGAACATTGGTTTTGCGGTTTTTTTTTATGTGCCGGCACGACACCGCATTCACCCATGAAGTCGTTCTTAAAAATACTAAGAAAATCTTTAAAAAATCGGGAAAATCTTGGAGAAACTACTTATTCGATTCCTGAGCTACATAGTATATCAATGTTAAGGCCTTAAGGCATTTATCTACCAAAAGACCTTTCATAAAGATACGTATCCGACCTGCCCTTAAAATGGAGTCATAAATCTTTCCCCCAAAGCTCACGACGCTGTAAACTAATCACTAAATTAACTAATTATTCAGCTCGTTGAAAATCAATGTGCACCGAATTTAATTTAGCGGTAAGGTTGTTTTTCAACGCTCCTTGGGGAAAATATTGTAAGTGTAGTCGAATAGTTTGATATATTTTTCGCTTGGACATTATATGGTTGCGGATTATAACAAAGAAAGAAAAAAACAGAATCCCTGCTGAACCTATTTGTTATTCGTCCGTCTGTCTGTTCAAAGTGTTTATCTCGGGCACGCTTATCAAATTAAAATTGAAACTATAAAGTATACTGAAGTCTACATTGTCTTGAAACTGTAAAAATCTAAAACTTCTAATTTAATGTAAAAAGATAAGGTTTTTTATGACAGAAAACGTATACATATTTCTTTTTAATTTTCAAATAAAATTTAAAGATAGATGAAAACTTAAGAGAAACATAGGCTGTTTCATATCCCACAAATGTTCACAGGTTTTACCCGCACGATATAAGTAACGTGTAGTTCAGGCGCGGGCATTAATTTATGTATATTCGTAGAATGTTTTCAAAACAATTACTTTATAAAATATTTTGGTAACTTAATTGCAACTATATTTCATATTTCATATTTATTTATTCACTACATAATATAATTTTGCAGACAATAAAGGCATGAAGATGTAATTAAATAATAATATAAATTATGCTCAAAAAATTGGCGCTGTGACGTATTATCTTGGTAGTTTAATTGATAAGGAATGCAAATACTTGTAGCAGATCATTTTTTATTTGAATATCAACAAGTTTCTTACAAAGTTACGAGCAACAACTGAAATATTCCTAAAGAAATCACAAGCTGGTCGGGCGAAGAACCTCAAACTTTTTAGTAGTAAAACTTACTACTTCCTTAGTTTGCGAGAAATATCATCCTCATGTCTATGTAAAGAATTCAATTTGTCGACCAGACGGCGTTTCCCAATGAACCTCTCTAGGGAGTTCCGAAGTTCTTATTTCGTTATCGGGAGCAGACAAATATGGCTGTCTGCGACCGTTAAGGTTTACTAGTGTTTTGAAAATCTTATGAGATAGTAGATTCTGAAAGCAGTGGTCACTGAACTGATTGTTTTCATAGTATCGTAAAGTGTGTAGGCAAAAACTATGGAGAGTAAGAAAATAACTTTGCCTAATATATGTTTTAGACTGTTTCGAAATCCCTTGTATAAAAAATCAACTGCAGTAGGTGGGACTCAATCTTACAACTTTCTGCTTACATCGGGCGACTGTTCTAACCTTAGATCTTTCAAGACATTTGTTTGTGTTGGTCATTGACCAATCTGCGTACTACTAAAGTATTTTTCCCAAAGATTTTTTTATTGGTTAACTAGCTGTTTCCCGCGACGTCGTTCGCATCAATTTCTATTAATAAGAATTCGATTATTTTTGCAACATTGTTCACTGATGCTTCACTCCTATTGGTCGCCTGATGTTATATATCCTAAAGCCTTCCTCGATAAATGGACTCAAAAAGAATTTTTCAATTCGGACCAGTACTTCACGAGATTAGCGCGTTCAAACAAACAAACAAACAAACTCTTCAGCTTTATAATATTAGTATAGGAAAGTCTTTTATATCCTTAAATTTGACATGCTCCTTTTAGTATATACTATTTGGAATTATCGTTGTCTAATAGCAATCTCCCATAGTGAAAAGCAAGACTCGATACTGTTACGGACATTGCCAATCGTGCGAATTTTTTTATAATCTTTATCGTCCATAATTTAAATAAAGAATTTTGCCCGTTTTTGTACCCAATTGGCTCGAAAAGCAATAATACGAGAAGCCTCCCAGACCCCTACCAATAAAAAGCTCGTTTTCATTATACTGCAAGTGATGGATGCATGTAATCGATGTTCCGTCCTGGTGCACTCCAATTTGGAACTATTAAAACGAAACAAAAGCTCTGAAAAGTGTCAATGTTAATTTTTAATTAATATTTCGCATTCGATAGCTGAAGGTAAGAACTTTAGAGTAATGGTCATAGGACTCGACCCATGGTATGTTGCTTGCAATTAAAGTTTATGATATGGCGTACGAATTAAGTAATATGCAAAATTAATGCCCCGTTGGTCTTGTAGTTTAAATACCAGGATAAGATCTCGGGGTTCAATCTCCAGGTCGAGCAGCAAATAGTTCTAATTTGCAAACATTGCTCGGCTTTGTGAACACCAACTCGCATTTGGCAAGCGTGATGATAACGCCTGTACCCATCATGGTGGAGGATTTTGCCCTGCAGTGGGATGATTATAGGCCATTACTTTACTACACTTTTATGCAAAAATATAAGTTTAAAAACCTGAAACTTGACCACGGATGAAATATCGAGTCTTCTATTGTTGCCTCATTAACAATCTATCTTAACCTCTATCATAAAAATTGGATGTAGGTATACTTTAGGAGCTCAGGACCGGAGATGCAGAGGAGCACACGTAAATATAATTAAAAACTTCTAAAATCGTAACCGTTCCTTTTAACAAATTTGCCATAGTCAGATAAACAGATGACTTAAAATAGATATTGGTAAGGATCTACGTTACAAAGACTTCTACATTAACTAGTGTATGGTGAGGTTAAGATCAATTGTATTTAGCCATGTGGTGCCGGCTTATTAAAAAAATAGGACCCACCCTTTTGTTCCTATGGGTGTCGCAAGAGGCGACTAAAGGAGTACTTACCAGAAGAAAACGGGCAGCAACGGATTCTCTCCACCATTGCTGCATTGGCAAAACTACGATCGCCAACCTGTTTGTCAATCGTGGCAATGGCCAAATCCTCCTTTAGTAGAAATACCATGAAGAGTATTGGAATAAGCAGGCGATATTTAGTTGTTTTTCAGTATTATTATATAAACTTGAAAAATATGTCTCAGGCGGGACACGATATCTCCTCGCATACCGGGCGCGGCGCGTTACCATCTAGCCACCGAGACACTACGTCACAGGCGTCAATTTTTCAAGCATATTCTAAGCCAGCGTTGTTTCATCAAATTTTAGGAGATTTTTTGTACTCTTAAAACTCGAAAGAAACATCTGTACAGCAGTTTGACGATGATATACGAGCAATTCAATTGCTAAAATATCATGTATGTTTATATATAAAGTATGTTTTTCAGTACTTCTTATCCCATAAGTCATACTATTTAATCTCTAGTTAATAGCAACGCTGTGTAAATTTCAAACTGTTATTTAATTTGCATTCCCGATTTTTAACGCTCTGTAAACCAACGGCATACGGTATTAAATCGCTTGAGCTTTCCCGTCAGTGTTGAAAAAATAGACAGGGAATTTTCATTAAACATAGCGGGACATCACAAGGACCCTTTGTCGCGTATTGACTGAGATTGATTGTCAGTACGCGTTAAACGACTCGCGAAATAAAAACAAACGCGTTACGAGCGAGTTACGACCTATCGACATACGAGTATCGCACACAGTATAGACTGACACAGCATATTCGGTCCTCAATGTATTGCATTCTGCATTCCTATTTACTAAAGTCAGAACTTGTGATGCTATAGTAGGCTGTGTCAAAGCCAAAACACTCAGTTCTGTACCAAGTGATTTTCTTAAAGATTATTCAAGATTAAAGAGATATGAAAACTTGACTTCAAAAAGTTTCATAAGTTATAAGTACGATGCCTGTCAGGACCGAAGATTAGAATATTAGTCAGATAATTACAATGTCAGTCCACTCTAAAAGACTAGATAAATAACATTACACAAAATCGTTTTATCCATTTTCCTGGGTATCTAAACTGAAATGTCACTTTTAGGAAATGAATATTAAGTGCTTGATAAGCGTGCATGACGTCTTTTCTTAACAAGCTGTCTTGTTCTAGGCATCTTTTATGCATGTCTATCGTGTTTTTTGTTCAGTTTACTTTGTTTAAAATTTTACCAAAGTAGGTAGTAACTAGAAAAAGTAAAAGATTTATTGCTATACCTACCTATTTTTAAACTTTCGCGTTGTTAAAATTTTCCGTTATCTTTCAAATAGATTTATTGCTAACCAATCAGAAAGGTTTTAATAACATACTTAGCAGGTACTGAAAACATGCCAATGGAAATACCAGTATTTTTTTGGGAAAAGTATCGTTTGAAATTAGCCTGCTTCATCTACTTTTATTGTGGTAGTACCTAGTTTATTGAACTACAGTATTAACTGCACAGCGTGACGAGTTTTTTCGTGTTAGGAGCATAGACGTATATTGGAATTTTTGGATGTAGGTAGTTCAACGTATCACATTTCAGTTCCTGTTTGGGACTGAAAATATATGCTTTGATGATTACTATATGATTTCTTTTCATAGAGATATTTAGGGTTAAAAAAGTTTTTTTTTTTAATCACAAATCAATGTTTTTTTTCAATTTGAATAAGCAAACTTTAAGCAATAACAACTGTCAAAGTAAACAAATACCTCATATTTAATAAATTCCGAAAAATATATCACTGGGGAAACTTCCTTTTTCGTCATTTCGGCTTCGAAACTGAATTTCTTAATCTACAAATGCAAAAAATATTTATTACTATGTGATATAATCATACAATATTAGCGACTCTAAGCTTAACCAGTTCTAACAAAAGAGAAGGAAACTCAACTTTTATTTTGTCTACAGGAAGTTCTGGCTGTTTCTTCTAGCCGGTACACAGTGTACTTCTTCTGTCGCTAGCCGCTATGCAGAGTAAGAAGTACGCTGCCTGAATCTACTAGCTCTTTCACAAAGTAAGTAGACCTCTTTAAGTAGTCATAGATAGAATTCAACCTCCGGGGAGTCGAGCTACCTAACCATTATTACCTAACCAAAGGTAAAACTCATAAAATGACGTACAAACATTCCGCAAAGTGTTTCCATCTTCAGACGTAAGAATCATCAAAATTTCTCAAACCAGTGTCGGGACGCGCAAATAACAGCGTCTTCAACTCCTTTGACTTAAAATTCCCGCTCGTATTTATTTAAAATGATATCATTAGGCATGTTCTTAGCTTACTTCTGAGATAACAAGCATTGTTGAAAGTCTCTAGAGCGACCCTTTTCTCTCTTTGACAAGTCACCCGTGAAGATTGCTTAGATCCCAAGCGGTCGGCCCCTTAACTTGAAACAGCGTTATCTTGGTCATAGTTAACTGTATCAGACAGTACACGTTGAACAAAAGATCAGAGGTCTTACTCCGCAACACAATGTCCATTTATTCGAATCCATCTGTCCTTATCATTCATACCGATGTCATCATTCATACTGAAAGAGATAGATATATCCATAAATACGAGCTTCGTGTTGCAGAGTAAGGCATCAGGCCCCTAATTCAGCTAACCAAATCTTATCACGATCGTAATTTAATAGCAGGTTTTTGACAGTTCTAGTATGGGATACATGTCAATAATCGCCCAATTCAATCACGATTGAACTGCAATTGAAATAGCAGAATAAGGGCCCTGATAATACTAATCGAAAGAGGCATAGATAAAAGTAAGAAAATGACAATTTGAAATATTTTACCATAACAAATGACAATTCAAAATGTTTTCCGTTCGAAGTGACGTAGCTGTTGTTATGTTTCATTAACTCAACCTTACTTATAAAGGCCTGTATATCAGAAAAAACATTTTTTTGCAAAATTGCACCTCTGTCTACTTCATAAGTTGCCCCAGTGTGATGTTTCAAATTGTCTAATAAGCGTATATTTGGTGATAAAGTTTTTCAAACACTGATTAAGTAGCTAGTTTTAAGTTTTAAATAAACTCTGATATTTCGTTAATAGAGCAACAAAGAAGAATCTGTCAGTTACAGTATCTTAATATCTATCTTTTATTGTTCGTAATGCGTGCTTTGACGGCAGGAGGTACATAGACAATAGGTATTCATAGAGTGAACTAAAAAAGTCTTAGATGAAACTTGATACAGAACTATTTGACTTGCTGATCTCGTTGTCCTTTCTACTGGATGGTATTAATTGCGGAAATACCGAAGATAAGGACGAGTTATAACTGGCTAAGCATTGTCCATTGTGCGCGGTTTTGTGTAATGAGCTTGTGACGTCATTGGTTTTAATCTTGGGGGAAAGTGAAATGTTTATTTTGGAGACAACATACAGAGGTCGATAGGTAAGGCAAGAAACCTCGAAGAAGCCTGAAGCTTGGTTATATCAGTTGTGTTAAACGTTGGACATTGCTAGTATTAATAATAAGTGCTCTGCCACTGAAAGCAGATGGCGTTATCTAGTCTACAAAGAATACACAATAGTTACAAATTACATGTAAATACAGGGGTCTAGGTTCCGAACATGATTTTGTCCCATTCGGTGTCGAGACCCTTGGTCCTTGGGGTCTTAGTGATATAAGGCTTTGCAAGGAAATAGCAAAAAGGTTAGTTGACACCACAGGAGACCGAAGATCAGCAAGCAGGCAGCTACCTCGGACAAAGAATTAGTTTAGCCATACAAAGGGGGAACGCTGCCAGTATCTTCGGATCCCTGCCTAAAGGGACTCCTTTTAGTAATATATTTCAGTTATTAGTTATATTATATATATATTTTTAAGGTTTTTAGTTGTAGGTTTCTTAATATTCGGAGTTTATTAATGTTACTTACTTTGATAGTTACAATAAATTTGAATCAGAACAAATCAATGCGAGGAGACATAAGAACTCGTTTTAAACGCTACTATACCTAATTTTATTTGCCTGACGTTGACATTTAAATCCCGTTATACATTTAAAAAAAAAAATGCAACGGATAGTTTAAAAGTAGTTGTAAGAACTCGTTTTTATAAAGTATACACTTTATTTATTTAGAAACGCAAAAATATTTGGTTCGCATTTAGGAAAGGCAAAATAAGTTGTGCAAAATAAGTTAAAAACACTTAAACAGTTAATAAGTATCTTAAGCTGTATTAGCAGGTTCATACCAGATTTGGCTGGGCAGGGAGAGAAACACGAGTAGTGAAGGTGAGTGTTGATGTACGTCGGAGAGGGGTACCCCTTAAACCTACACCCGTGTCACAAGTCCCGGGAGCTACTCGGAGTTTCTCTTGCTGCCACACGATGGACCCAGCACCCGCAAGGTAAATCCATGGAACGCTAATAAGTTTGTCTCTCTCTGTTATAATAAAGCTTACAAAGACACATAAAAATTATTAAGAATTAAAAATTAATGTACCCTGTACTATCATAAGTTGCGAGTGCCCGACCGTTTGTCGTAGAGATTTTTAGTCCCTGTGCCCATTTGCCCAATTGTGCCCATTTGACCTTCGGGTTACATGGTAATGAAGATGAACTAAAAAATGAATGTAACTTGATGTACAATAACCATGACTAATAAATTATAAAGGGCTGTTACTCTATTAATGATTATAGGAATGTATGGCATTAAAAAGTCCCAGCTCGTACTTGCTTAAGCCTCTTGTAAAAATTTATTTAAAAAGAAGCTGACTATAGTGACAGAGTTTCTTGCGGTGCTTCTTCTCGGCACTAGCCCAGACTTGCCCCGAAACAATGGTAGGTTTAAATATTAGGACGTGTAAAAGGGCCTCCATCCAGGGGCCTATTTTCAATAATAAAACTGATTTTACTGATTTTTACACACTCCGCAAATTATTTAACTTCTTTGAGCAATTTCCAGCTTTGAGTCACATACAAATACCTAATTTATTTTAGATTACTTTACGTTTTGTAAATTATTGATGAGCAGTGGATTGTGCAAATTTATCCTGTATTATTTTTTATTACGAAAAAATAATTCAACATAAATTGGCAATCTCCTGAGTAGAACCGAAAAGGCGGAAATTTCATAATATTCGTACTTAACCTTTGATAAGCTTAGCCTTGTCATGTTTCTTTATTTTTCTGTTTATGTTTTAACTCTGTTTTGTATCAGGCTCAATTTCAATTAGTATTTACTTAATGATCGTGTTAAACTCGTAAAATAATCATACCATTAGCTTAAATATAAAAAGAAAGAAATATTTTATATGATATTTAAGCAATTTAATTGCAATTATAATATCAGTACTTAAACTTATGTCTCATAAACATAATTTTTCAAGTTTAAATAATATTCATTTGACACAATTAATACAAAAACATAGAATATATTTTTAAAAACCTTAAAAGCATAATAATATAAAAAGTTTTAAAAACGGCCACGCCACTAAATAAACGAAATCCTAAAACTGACAAATGTTATGTAAAAAATATTCTTACACTATGCCATAATATGAAAAAGTTATCTTTGACTTTCTTGTTGCTAACACTAGCAAAGGCACTGCTTATACTGTCTTAACTAAAATCAGATCAGTTGAAATCAGTTCACAAAATTTAAGATAGTATAAAATACAATTCCTTGACTTATTATTTTTTTCAACTGCCTAAGGAGGGACACAGACCCGAAACTTTTGTATTTTCAATTTACAATAGCAACTTATTTGCTTAAATAACAGTTTTCGAAACATTTCAGATAGTGATTAATGCATGTAATATCTATTTTTATTTTCCTGAAGTAGTTAATTACTTTTTCGATTCCAAGTTTGATTAAAGAAAGACATAACTTAAAAATATCAAATTTACAAATTTTACACGTCCTTTATTATTATCATGATTGATTTGTTATTAAGAGAAACAGTTGCTAGGAAGGAGCATAGTAAACAAACAAAGGAATGCAAATCTAATAGTATAAAATCCCACCATACAACGACCTTCACCGAGCTGGTTATTGGACGAAAAGTATTTTATTTGCAATTAAATATGCCAATTTAATATATTACAAATGGGTTGCCTAAAAGAATCAGTCCAGAGTATGATTAATTAACATTTTTTTTTTAAACTTTTCACTGGTTTGGTTCATAGACAAATTCCATACCAATCAAAAGTATGAAGCCCATAGAATATGCAAACGTTAGGTTGACTATTTTTTTCCCGTCACAACCCTTGAGTAGGCAGGTATAAACAGGTAAATCGATACTAGTAACTTGCACCGGTCTGGTTAATTAAATAAAGTTAAATACAAATAAATATTATTCATTTATGAACACGGTAGTATACGGTTGAATGCAAAAAAACCAGACCTGAAATTCGGTTGTAAAATTTTAAAAATTCTACTCTGTACTGAAATTTTTTAGGCAACCCATTTGTAATATATTTTAATTAATTCAAATTCATTTATTCAGACATAAGTCCATTCGTGTTAGTAACAATCCATTCTTAAAACTATGTTAGTATATATAATTATTGCTGGGTACTGGTGCGTGCAGTGACATCCAGAGTCCCAAAAACGGTCCGTCCAAACGTTCTGCGACTACAGCCAGGAGGCTATTTGTTGGCATTTATAATTGAATAGAAAATACTTTTCATCCAATAACCAGCTCGGTGAAGGTCGTTGTATGGTGGGATCTTAGACTTTAAGTGATATCTGGTAAAACACCCATTTGGTGTCAAATTTATATATTTTTTTATTTAACTTTAGTCATACGACTTTTAAACTAGTACATCTAAAATATGGTAAGCAGGGTGTAAAGTTACAAAACTCGAAACTCAACCAATTTCGCTATCAAAATTTCACCCACAATAAAACACCGTTGATAATATGGATCTGATAAGGGAATTTATATTATCCGACTACACAAACTCGAAATCGACCCTTTCTTAACGAATACAGTCAACTCTAAACTTTATACTTAGACCAACAAAGTAGTTAATAGTATAAGAGGGAGGCAAATTAATATTGCGTCCTCGCAAAGTTTCAAATTGATGACAAAAGGACTGTCTCAATGTTAACAAAATAAATGTAACTTGAGAATGTTGTACGTGCTAGCATGACAATTCTCATACTATGCTTAGTGTAAAACACAAATGTAAAGGAGACAATTTTTAGAAACCTGTAAGAAGTTTTTAGGTTAAGTCATTTAAGTTTGGCTTACTTTCTGAGTATTCCCGTTAGATAAAGAAATATTATAAGGAACAATTTGATATAAGTATATATACTGTTTTAAACTTTCATGGTCACTATCGTAAGAGTTAGTTATTTCGAGATTTCTACCATGTACCTTGTTTTTTATGAGTTTCCGATATTTCGGCATTGTTGCAAGCGCCATGATCGCGGAAGAACTGATGTCACTGCGGGTGGGTGGTTGTTACGAGTACATATATCGATCTACCCTCCGTCGTAGTCTTTTATTGCACTCGACACTGGTACTATTGTTTTCAAACTCACTAAAAAACAAGGAACATGGTAGAAATCTCGAAATAACTAACTCTTATTGATATAAGTATGTTTCATTACTATACGTTACAACTTTTGGTGGGCCCATTCGCCTTACAAAAAAAATTGTCTCCTTTATAGATAATATTGAATCTTTAAGCAACCAAGTAAAGGCAAAGTAAGTTGGCCTCAGCAATTTTACCAATGGTGGAAATAAGACACTGCTTTTGGTCTTTTTCTGGAAGTACTCCATTCGTCGCCTCTTTCCACACCCATATGAAGGCAAGGAATGGAAAGTCTAGCTAAGTATTTGATGACCTCAATTAAAAACCACATTTCTATGTTTCTCGAGATAGAAGATGCACGGCAACATACAACGAGCGACACACTGCAAAAAAAGAGTATACCTCTGCGCGATAGAATGAGGAATGAGAAAATCCGTAGAAGAATAAAGCTATCCCACATCGAAAGATTGCTAAGCGGGAAACAGAAAAACTTATGCGGTGGTCCACGTACTACGCAAAAGTCTCATTCCCAGTTAGGTCAGTTTAGAAAACGATCTTTCAACTGACTTGGGTCTGGTAGAAAGTTTTAAATGTGCTTCTAAAGTCATGATAACATTTGATCACGTTTTCATCGATTTGTAAAAGTCCTAAAATACCTGTAATTGGCGGCTTGCAAAAGGTTGAAAGATGATAGGATGAAAAAGAAAAACCGTATATGATACAGCAAAAATAAGAAACAAAAGTAGCTAGGTAATTAGGGTTGACAAATAGCCTTCAAAAATACAACATTTGATTTTACAACACATGCCGTGCCAAACATGAAATCGCTGACAAATTTTCAAGCACTGACTCAAAATTCAACTAATTTATGGTTCACTTTTTCTGAAAAAAGTTTTAATAAGCTGTTTTTGTACAATCAGACGTATCCTCCACCTAATCATTTGCAAACGCCATCTCCCAAACAGAGACTGTAAGGTTTCTAATTTCTGCTACCTGTTATTATTATTTTGGCGTTAACACAAACTCTCTCAATGGATTAAATTGATTTTGCGCATAATTAAGTTGCGAGACAATCAACCATGCAAATTCCGACATTCCGTGAATCGACTTAGTTGTAAACGATGTACATTTAAGGATAGAGAAATTATTAATACGTAGACAGGAATAATAATGAACTTAAAAGTAATGTGTTTTTGTAAGCATTTATTATCGAGCGATTATTTATTAAGCGCTCATAGCCCAATGCTTCTTCGTGATCAGTTTTTGTCACGAATGTTAAGCAACGATGGAAGCGGTCACTAATTGGATGGGTGACCGTTTGTGGCATCATACCTTGAGCGCTTCCGTGCTTCGGAGGGCACGTTAAGTCGTTGGTCCCGGCTGTTATCATGAGATAACAGTCGTTAAGCCCTGTTGGAAGCCTTCGGGCGGCTTGAGAAACGTCCAACGGCGGGGTGATGTTGCCACAGCGTCGCCCCCGCCGTCCACCAACCCGCACTAGGCCAGCGTAGTGGTACTAAGGCCTTAAGCCCTCTCCTTAAAAAGGAGAGAGACCCGTGCTCAGCAGTGACCGAAAATGGGTTGTTACTTTTTTTTTTATTATCGACTAAATTTAACTAAGCTAAGCTTAAGCTTGTAAAGTGTGGCTCACGCATCCACATTACACATTGTTGCTGAAAAATAGATCTTATATCAACTCTACAAGATACCTCAGTGTTCACTTTTATACTATCACACAATAATTATGTTAGCGGGAACTCCTGCGCCTAACGTCTTACGAAAATTGTTGACTTGCATGCTTACATGCTACGGATTCGAGGAGGGGCTTGGCTGTTCCCTGATTGGCTGTGAGCTCGTAGCACTCGTAACCTCGTAGCAACAGTTTTAGTACCAATATGTAGAGTAAATGATTACTAATGTTGAGCGTAGGTTTTTTTTTTATACAATTGCTCATCAATCAAAAAAGGTTGACAACCTTTCTTAAAAGTGTGTGTCGATTCTATCATCAATTCAAGCAACTTCGGTTCACATCGGTCCACTGTAACATAAGACGCTCAAAAAGAATTATTTTTCATTTTCACTTTCAGAGATATGCATAAATAATGTAAACTGGCTACAAATGATTATATCTTTCCCAAAACAGCTTGCTGTCTAAATTAATAAAATAAAGCAATGTGCCAAGCAACTTTGATGTAAAAAATATCAAGAAGCAACAACTAGTTCGAATGTTACTTTTGTATCAAATTGAATTCGTTATTTATTTTTTGTCCACAGAGAAGGTTTAACTCTCGTATGCCACGTGAGAAAAAAACGAACACTAATTAGATTACACGTGATTAAGCTGAATAAAAAAGAAAGTAAGAATCTTTTTCTCTATTTTCATTCTATTTCTAAACGAAGGTAGCCGAGTTTCTATTGAATTATTTCACACAAAATTGTATTAGGGCTTCACGTTGTTGTTGCGGCTAGCGCTCAATTAGTTAATTTCGTTAAGCACCCTTGATTGAGCAGACGGCAATCAGCCATGCAAATGCTACCGTCATTTCCGAGCCGAGTCCGCTAAGCGCTTGCCAGGGTTACCAACTAGAGAATTTTTTTACCAAACCCCTTACTATTTATTTTTCTAATACAACTATTTATTTTTCTCACTCTTACACGCGATTGGATTATTATGCAGGGGTGTAGGTATCCTAAGTACTAAATTTTGTACCTCCTGGAAAACGAATACCACGTTATTTACCCATTATGTGTATTATTTTGGCAGTGTTATTTTTGAAAGAAAGAAAGAAATAATTATTTATTTGACACAATTATTACAAGGAACACAGACAGAAAATTGCTTAAAAACTTAAAGGTAGGTATATAAAAATAAAATAAAAATGTGCCAACTGGTCCCCGCTCAGCATTAGTCGTGACAGCCGCAGCCATCACGACGCTGATTTACAGCGGGACCCCGAGGCCAACAAAACCCACCTGGCACGCCGAATCCCCCATCATTTTTATTTTTTTACTAATTAAAATAGTCTTAGAAAAACGAAAAACATAAGACTACTCATTTTGAATTATGCTGTGACGCGCACGGACGTGTTATTTTGCTACTGAATGAACCTTAAGCAAATACGCTCGTGTACGTCACAGTGCGTTTGAAAATGAAAACCTAGATCATTATTTTATATTTTTCTAAGATAGTTATTTGTAAAAAATAAAAAATAATAAATAAAAACACTGCTAATATGCTATACATAGTGGTAAAATAACGTGGGTTTATTTTTCCAGGAGGTTTAAAATGCACGGTGTATAAATATCATTAACGATTGTCGTTCATTGGTTGACGTAAAAGGCGACTAAAGAGAAAGCGAGAAGACGGATCCAAAAACGATTTCTCAAACATTGGACTGTGGACATGACAGTGATGTGAACGGAGTTATTGCGGATTAGTTGCTTGGAAAAATAACAGGATTCTCTGGGTCTTCTTGCTTACTTTACTGAACTATTTTATACTTTAATAAATTATACTGTCAAAAAAGTTGTACCAAATTTGAAATAACTGTTTGTTATGTGGAATATTTTGTAAGGTAGCAACCCTAGCTAAGCGCTTGATTAGCGAAGAAATAAATTGTCCGCGAACTGTGGTAGAGCTCATGGTGAACCTTACTTCCATCTCAGTTTTACATTGTCTTTGGTATACTTCTATACTTTATATGATTTTAGCAATTTAATTGCAATTATATCTAATACAAGCTGTCGCCCGCGACTTCGGCCGCGTCAACTTCTATTATTATGATCGCAATTAAGAAGTTTTTAAAAGATAGACATGTACTGTCGCGGACATATTTTTAAATCATATAAAGAGGAATAATTCTTTTATACATTATGTGGTATTTTTTGGGTAACTTAAACCATTTAATATCCCCGTTTTTGCAAGATTTTTCACTGATGCTTCGCTCCTATTAGTCGCACTGTGATGTTATATAGCCTAAAGACTTCCTCGATAAATGAACTATCCAACACAAAAATATTTTTTCAATTCCAACCAGTACTTCCTGAGATTAGTGCGTTCTAAAACAAACAAACAAACAAACTCTTCAGCTTTATAACATTAAGTACCTATAGATCAAACTCTCCAACCCTCATATCCATGCATACCGGGCGCGGCGCTATACCATTTTGCTGACTTAACAAAATTTTTCAAGTTTAAATAATGGTATATTTCTAGTCAATTTTGACGCTACATTAAAATCTTCACAATAGCTTAGCAAAATTGTAGTGATATTTTTTTAAATATTTACAAAGGTGTCTAGACCAAATTTTATGATAATTGACTTTTTAACCAAAAATAATTAATTGTCAGAGGAGTCGCTCGACGAAAATTGGTTGATATCTAGTCAATGGCACGGAGGTGCCATTGACTAGGTAAACAACAGCTTATTTTAATTTTACTATTTAAGTAAAAATACAACTGAGTATTTTGTAAATATTTCAAGTGCCTACTACTACTACCTGTTGCCATTACTGATATCGAGCATAAAACGGCCAAAAATCGCGTTTATTGTATGGAAGCCCCCCTTAAATATTTATTTTATTTTGTTATTAGTATTTGTTGATAGAGTGGCAACTGAAATACATAATTTGTGAAAATTTCATCCTTCTGATAGCTATCGCGGTTCTTGAGATACAGCCGGGTGACGAACAGACGGACGGACAGACTCCGAAGTCTTAGTAATAGGTTCCCGTTTTTACCCTATGGATACGGAACCCTAAAAACTTACGTTTTTAAACTCAAAATACATAAAGAAAGCGTTAAGCCCGTGAAAGCGATGGCGTCAGAGAAGTTTCTTACGTGTTTGTGAAGTTAAGATTCGTAAATGTTCAAGGTTAATCTCTCCTTAGGACATGATGTTCATCCTTAGCAAAGCAAGTAGGTTCTAGAACAGGAATACAAACGAGGAAGGACGTAAGCTACCAACTTTACTATTGAATCGAATTGTTTCAAGTTTGTCTCTCAAACATTGAGATGAAGTCTTACTTCGTGCGAAACAATTAATTAACTTATTAAAACACACCAATTTTCAGGCTTGTTGATAAATACATTAATTACCAATTTAATCTACTTTTAAACAATAGCCTTGACATAATGGAGGAAACTTCCCCGGAGCGAATTTGTAACTCAATCACCTAATTAGAGTTTGTTGCGAAACAAGAAGAAAGATCTAATTAATAGAACTCGTATTGTGAAGACACCTCTCGAATGGAAACCCAAAGCCTTGGAGTGAATTTTCTTTGAAATATCTGTTAGTGGGAGGTAGCACGGCCAGTACATAATTCATCATTCTGATCCCACAGACTGAGCATAGTCACTGCCATCTAAAATCTATAAACTATTAGCGGTGCCCGCGAACTACGTATCGCCTTAGAATTTTCTTAATTAAAGTCATTGCCATCACTTAAAAAAAAAAAAATATTGCGTGATTGGAAAAAACATCAAAAAACATATCCTTAATATTTTATCGTTAACTTTTTGAAATTTTTAATAGTTATAATAATAGTTCCAAAAATACCAAAATCATGAAAATCAGTCCGGCCGTTCTCGACTTACAAGTGTTGTAACTAACACGACTTTCTTTTATATAAAGGCCTAAATCATAGAGTTCAAGTTACCATAGCAATGATGGGTTCAGGGCCAATCACCAAGCTTACCAAATGCGGGTTATTGGTACCATGTTGTTATTTGATCCGATCGGTAATCAAACCTGGCACTATTGCTTAGTGGATGAAGCACAGCAGTACAGAACCAACTAGCAACACAAATTATTGCTTTAACCTGATTCATTACTTTTATTTAACTTAATACTATATTATCAGTATATAAACTTGAAAAATTTTGTCTCAGGCGGGACTCGAACCCGCATCTCCTCGCATGCCGGGCGGGCGCCATACCATTAGGCCACCGAGACACTGCGACTCGGCGCGAATTTTTCAAGCATATTCTTACGCTATAAGCCAGCGTTGTTTCATCAAATGTTAGGAGTTTGCACCCTTACCACCCGAAAGAAACATCTTTGCAGATGTTTGACAGTCAGTTAAGATGAAACAGCTATTTATATACTTTATTTGATATTTTAGCAACTTAATTGCACTTATAATATCAGTATATAAACTTGAAAAATTTTTTTTTCTTTCGGGTGGTAAGGGTGCAAACTCCTAACATTTGATGAAACAACGCTGGCTTATAGCGTAAGAATATGCTTGAAAAATTCGCGCCGAGTCGCAGTGTCTCGGTGGCCTAATGGTATGGCGCCCGCCCGGCATGCGAGGAGATGCGGGTTCGAGTCCCGCCTGAGACAAAATTTTTCAAGTTTATATACTGATATTATAAGTGCAATTAAGTTGCTAAAATATCAAATAAAGTATATAAATAGCTGTTTCATCTTAACTGACTGTCAAACATCTGCAAAGATGTTTCTTTCGGGTGGTAAGGGTGCAAACTCCTAACATTTGATGAAACAACGCTGGCTTATAGCGTAAGAATATGCTTGAAAAATTCGCGCCGAGTCGCAGTGTCTCGGTGGCCTAATGGTATGGCGCCCGCCCGGCATGCGAGGAGATGCGGGTTCGAGTCCCGCCTGAGACAAAAAAAAAAAAAAATTTTTCAAGTTTATATACTGATATTATAAGTGCAATTAAGTTGCTAAAATATCAAATAAAGTATATAAATAGCTGTTTCATCTTAACTGACTGTCAAACATCTGCAAAGATGTTTCTTTCGGGTGGTAAGGGTGCAAACTCCTAACATTTGATGAAACAACGCTGGCTTATAGCGTAAGAATATGCTTGAAAAATTCGCGCCGAGTCGCAGTGTCTCGGTGGCCTAATGGTATGGCGCCCGCCCGGCATGCGAGGAGATGCGGGTTCGAGTCCCGCCTGAGACAAAATTTTTCAAGTTTATATACTGATATTATAAGTGCAATTAAGTTGCTAAAATATCAAATAAAGTATATAAATAGCTGTTTCATCTTAACTGACTGTCAAACATCTGCAAAGATGTTTCTTTCGGGTGGTAAGGGTGCAAACTCCTAACATTTGATGAAACAACGCTGGCTTATAGCGTAAGAATATGCTTGAAAAATTCGCGCCGAGTCGCAGTGTCTCGGTGGCCTAATGGTATGGCGCCCGCCCGGCATGCGAGGAGATGCGGGTTCGAGTCCCGCCTGAGACAAAAAAAAAAAAAAATTTTTCAAGTTTATATACTGATATTATAAGTGCAATTAAGTTGCTAAAATATCAAATAAAGTATATAAATAGCTGTTTCATCTTAACTGACTGTCAAACATCTGCAAAGATGTTTCTTTCGGGTGGTAAGGGTGCAAACTCCTAACATTTGATGAAACAACGCTGGCTTATAGCGTAAGAATATGCTTGAAAAATTCGCGCCGAGTCGCAGTGTCTCGGTGGCCTAATGGTATGGCGCCCGCCCGGCATGCGAGGAGATGCGGGTTCGAGTCCCGCCTGAGACAAAATTTTTCAAGTTTATATACTGATATTATAAGTGCAATTAAGTTGCTAAAATATCAAATAAAGTATATAAATAGCTGTTTCATCTTAACTGACTGTCAAACATCTGCAAAGATGTTTCTTTCGGGTGGTAAGGGTGCAAACTCCTAACATTTGATGAAACAACGCTGGCTTATAGCGTAAGAATATGCTTGAAAAATTCGCGCCGAGTCGCAGTGTCTCGGTGGCCTAATGGTATGGCGCCCGCCCGGCATGCGAGGAGATGCGGGTTCGAGTCCCGCCTGAGACAAAAAAAAAAAAAATTTTTCAAGTTTATATACTGATATTATAAGTGCAATTAAGTTGCTAAAATATCAAATAAAGTATATAAATAGCTGTTTCATCTTAACTGACTGTCAAACATCTGCAAAGATGTTTCTTTCGGGTGGTAAGGGTGCAAACTCCTAACATTTGATGAAACAACGCTGGCTTATAGCGTAAGAATATGCTTGAAAAATTCGCGCCGAGTCGCAGTGTCTCGGTGGCCTAATGGTATGGCGCCCGCCCGGCATGCGAGGAGATGCGGGTTCGAGTCCCGCCTGAGACAAAATTTTTCAAGTTTATATACTGATATTATAAGTGCAATTAAGTTGCTAAAATATCAAATAAAGTATATAAATAGCTGTTTCATCTTAACTGACTGTCAAACATCTGCAAAGATGTTTCTTTCGGGTGGTAAGGGTGCAAACTCCTAACATTTGATGAAACAACGCTGGCTTATAGCGTAAGAATATGCTTGAAAAATTCGCGCCGAGTCGCAGTGTCTCGGTGGCCTAATGGTATGGCGCCCGCCCGGCATGCGAGGAGATGCGGGTTCGAGTCCCGCCTGAGACAAAAAATTTTTCAAGTTTATATACTGATATTATAAGTGCAATTAAGTTGCTAAAATATCAAATAAAGTTAATACTATATTATTAGGGGTTAAAGTATGAAATTGCCGTTTTGTATGGACGAAATCGAGAAAAGTCATTTTTCCATACTAACAATTTTTTAGTTTTTTTAAAAACGCCTGAACCGTTTTTGATGCAATTAAAGGTGAAAGTTAGATGGTTATAAAGCTACGCATTATAGTATTATAAAAATTAATATAAATTTCTGAAAATCAAAGTATATAATACAAATATACTTAATTGAAGCAAGAAGGTCAGCTGACACATTGTAATTGTCCTTTGAAGTAATAGGCACTAGTATTGCATTTTTTTTTAGTCAAAAGTTACTTTATTTAGTTTTTGATACAATACAAAAAGAATTACGCAATAATATGACTATACTTAAGAGCTATAAACAAAATAAAAAGTGGGAAAATAATCGGAAATTTCATACTTTAACCCCTATTATTACCTACGTTTTATCACTGAAGCAAATAAAAAAACTATTTCTTAGAAACGTATGGCGAATGTTCAAAGATATAAATCTAGGGATGTCCCATACTCATTATCAGAGGTCAATCGCGAAAGGTTTTTGCGAGAATCTTGACCGCAAAAACGGGACGTTCACGACCTGTCCCCGGCGATTTATGGCGTCATGAGAGGTCTGATTAGATGCTTAGGATAAAATATGATTATATTGTTTGATCTTTTTTAGACGAATCTTTGTTGAGAGCTCTATTAGGTAGGTCAGGTTTTGCTTTGTTTCTTGTTATATTTGTCAGAAGATGTTTTCCTCACACAATTTTTTTTCATAGTTAATTGATGTTGAACCGGCCTCAAAAATGTTGTTTTAATGTCAAATTTGAAACAAATGTGCACACACACATCTTTGTATAGATTTTACAGGTAAATCTTACTCTTAACATATTGTCAGTGGAAAGGAAAAACTGCTAAAGCGCCAAAACCGTACTTGTGGAAAAAGAGGATCAAAGTTTCAAAAAAAATTTCGGAAAAAAATTCATATCTCTTTTGATATTAATGTTAAACCGGACTTTTAAAATGGAAACATGATCTAGATTTTTTACCTAAATTTAGATATAATACATAGGTTCCTTGCTTATTTAGATCGCAAAATAGCTGTCACTTTAGAAAAAATACCATGAAAATTAATCAAATGTCAGTCAGGATAAAACTTCTAACATCCATTATATTTAAATATCCAGCAACCACAAAGTGCTAAAGAGTTTAACAACATTTTTCTTATTATAACATAATTGCTTAGTGAGTTACAATTGAATAAGTATGTCAAAGATAAATTACTAAACTACAACTATTGTAGTCACATACGCCAGCGAAGTAATGCGTAAGAAGCAACATTATTCACGGAACCAACAGGAATATATGCTTACATACGCAGACCCCATGGAACGAATAAAGGCAAATGTTGCTAAACTATAACTACATTACACGTTTTAAGCAAAAATTATACTTAAAGATTAAATAGGTATAAATGTTTTGTGAAAAAAATGCCTAATTATCCTAATGCCTTAATTAAAAATATTGACATTACTACTAACCGGGTACAGGTTTGTGGTAATGACTATATTTTGAATTACCTAAATATAAAACACTGACTGACATATCAACGCACAGCCTAAACTACTGGGATTTAAAACCGGAAATTTTTCACCGTGCTTCTTTTTATAGTGTAGGTAAGCACTTTTGATTTTTGGAAATTCCGCCTATAATGGGGTAAAAAGGGCCCCATAAGTTTGTATAAAAATTCGTTAGTTTTAAAGCTAAGTCGATGATAATGAAAATTGGTGTCCAGCTACCTGATTAAAAATTATTAATGACGTCTTTCAGTATTCTTAAAAATTTAATCTTTAAGGGGTAAAAAATGGTAGCGAAGTTTGTTCAGTTTCACGTCACATCCATCATCTTTACATATTTGCACTCTCTGACTACACTTTCGTTGTTATGACATTTAATGTGTCAATCAGAAAATAAATATCATAGCTTTCAAATATAATGGTATTATTTTAGAATGAAATAATTGGCGACTAAATGGATAAATTAACTAAGTAAAACGTACACTAACTTCGATTAAAGGCTGCATTACAAAACTCGGCAGCCAGATACAAACCCTACGAGAAATTTCTGATTATGAATTTAAATTATGAGTGTTATGAATGTACAAAATTTGATATTTACGAAGAAAAAATATATACTACAAATAATTAATATTACTGATGAGTACTGATGACACAGTGGGAAAATGAGAATGAAGAAAAAAATAACTTTCAGGAAATTACACAGCTTATACTAAAACTGCAGAGTGAATTCGACAGCACAAAACAATTTCATGTATGCAGGAGGTACTGAGGAGCAAAGGACCTTATGACACCTAAATTAAACATTGTACCATTAGACAAGGACGAAATATTTAAAAACTTTATTAAAAAGTTGTATATTTATTTAAAACTGAACAGATGTGATGATATCAATACAAAGAAACATACAACATATTACTAACATCTTTGAGCTCAGAATTACATCAGAAAACGTATTGGTTATGTGATCCACGAGATCCATGTGAGTTAGAGTTTGAGGAGTTACTTTAAATTCTAGATCAATGCATCGACCCCAGCCCGAGCACTTGTGCTCGACAGCATAAATTTACATAATTTCTAGAGCAGATTGTGAGAGCACATGAGCCATAGTATGCTGAGAAGACATGTCATCAGATGCGTTGGTCAACTCGGTTAGTCGGTCGGATAGCTTGTTTCCAATCCAATAAACTTTTTAAATAAACATTGCGTTTGCTGCCCATGAAGACCTTAAACAAAATAAAATAATTTTGTATTTCTTCTTGTACTATTCCTATAAGGGTTCCGGTTTGGCTGACTGAGGCACGGCACTTTAAAAATGTTTTGTCTATCATCATTATTATAACACAATCATAATATTACGGAAAAGAAAAACATACCTTTAAACTTTACTTACAATCCAGTTGACACGGTAAAATGGTGATCCGGACGGCGACTAAACAACAAAAACCGACAAGTTCCAACAGGAATGTGCTTTATAGTCACGTGCTGTATAAAATCAGTTTTATTTCTGCAAATAGGCCCCAGAAGGCTCTTTTACATGTCCTAATATTTAAACCTACCACTGCTTGGGGACAAGTCTGGGCTAGTGTCGAGAAGAAGCAGCGCAAGAAACTCGGTCACTATTGTCAGCCCCTTTTTAAATAATTTTTTACAAAATGTTTAAGAAAGTACGAGCTGGGACAATTTAATGCCTTACATTTCTATCATACAAATAATCATTTACAGTGTTATAGCCCTTTTTCATTAAAATTACTTTGACATACGATTTAAGTTGATGTACAAGAAGTTCAGCAATACCCTGTGGTAATTTGTTGAAAAATACGAATACAATTTCCCATGAACGATTTTCCTACTTTTCGCAGTCTGAAGCCTGGAACGGCAAGTTCATCTTTATTTTTGGTATTAAAATTATGTACGTATTTTTTGTAAGAAATAAATAGCCCATACAGCACGTTTTTGTAATATAAAATTGACTCAATATCTGCCGCTGAGCCCCACAACATACTTCCGTATGTCATTTCTCACAGCAACAGAACTAAGTCTTCCAGAGCCCCCTAATAACGAGCACCCTATTGCAAATGAGAATCTACAGTTATACCTAAAAACGTAGTAGAATCTAAAGAGTTTAATGGTTCATCTTTAACAATTATCGCGATTTGTGATGAGTGACAACAAACCGTACGTACGGCATGGTCAATTTAACATGTCATTTTGTTTTATTTGCATTTAGTAAAACATTATTTGCTGTGAACCAATGCAATAATTTTGAAAGGGTATTGTTAACATCGTCAAATAAAGATTTGTCCCTCTTAGTTTGTAAAATCATAGATGTGTCATCTGCAAACAATACCATCTCACAAAGATTATGAAAATAACAGGTAAATAAATGGTCTTAAATATAAATTAAAAATAGCAGGGGTCCTAATACTGATCCCTGAGGGACACCCATAATAAGGGCCGACCCTGACGACTCAGCTCCATTTATGCAAACCTTTTGTGTTCTGCCTTTAAGGTAAGAACTTATTAGATCCAAAGAATCATTCAATGCATCATAATGTTTAAGTTTTTTGAGTAATGTTAATATTACTTCACTACTATAATGTTTGGTTTGTTTAATGATAATTATCGCTAAAGTACTTTAAAACTTGTAAGAAAAGGCTACTTTTTGATAACAAATGTGTAATAATACATTTCAAGTATAATATTTTTGCTAACATACTAAACCTACTTACACAAACAGCGAGTGAAAAAATCCTAAAGCGCAAAAACTAATCGAATCTTGATCACTTACTTTTGCTTACATGCCAAATCATTATGAACAACAGTTATGAATAATTGCTAATGTACCAATAAACTTTAAAATTCAAAAAGCATAAAATGCTAAAGTAACAGCCTCATTCAAGTTCTTAAGTAACAAAAAAATACTTATGTTGTAAAAGCAAAAATATTGTGCCAGCAAAAAAATTCTTACACGACATTTGTTGTAAAAACACTACCAACACGTCGTTTTAGTAGCGCAAGGGCGGTGATTTTAGAAATACTTGCAAATTTCGGAATGCTAAAGCGCCAAAAAAATTGTCTGATTGAGTTGAAACCTACATAGATCGACGCAGAAAAAAAAAGCCTATCCAACAATATATGTAACTCATTTTGGCCCAAATGGCGCTTTAGCATTTTTTCCTTTCCACTGACGATATTATTATTATGTTCTGATTCCAATTTAAGTAACTACTTAAAGCTCTGATATATTGGAAATCAGAAACGACGAACCTAACACCAAAAGCTATTATTTTCTACATTGACCCATTCGGGCATCGAACCCGGGACTTTGGAGCAGGCGACACCTTGAAAACCGATGTGTGCGCCACTCCGATACGGAGGTCTTAAAGAATTAACGATTCATCAGTATTTTTATGGTCTTTGGTTTCGGAATTTGAAAAATCAAAGACCATTCTAAATTCAAAGCTAGGCAATCTCCGTCGCGTTGTTCGTGTTGCGCGCGCGTCGCTCGCAGTACGCTTAACAATCACTCGTTACATCTAGACTATGCAGGCGCCACAGTGGGCACAGAATTATACAAAAATATTTTATGTATAATATCCTTCTTGCCCCATTGGTCTAGTGGTTTAAATACCGAGCCAAGATCTTAGATTTGATCCTTAGGCCCGGCAACCTATTCGTAAAGCCATTTTGTCAAATTCTTCTTTTGAGTGAGGCTCGCGTCCATTATTTGAGCATGGCCTGGTGATCAGTAACTAAAGTTACAGCAAAGAATACTCCCACTGCTGGTCAAAAGCCTTCATTACGGAATTAAGCTGGGAACACACACATTATCGGACGCGGCTGACGGACGCGGCTGATAGTCGCAACTTATAGGTATCTAGGTAATGAATGTACACTAAGCTGTTCAAACTATCGGACGTAACTCGTGGACGTAACCTTAGGCTGACCTGCAGCTTTCGGACGTCCGACAGAAATCTGGCGCGCTGGATCCCAAAAGACTGTGCAAACTTATCAGTCGCGACTGGCAGTCGCGTCCATCAGCAGCGTCCGATTGTTCCCAGCTTTAAAGTTACTTGTCTTCAGCTTCGAAATTTGAAAAATCAAAGATAATTCTAAATTCAAAGCAAGGCCGGGAGGGCGAGCTCGGCAATCTGCGTCGCGTTGTTCGTGTTGCGCGCGCGTCGCTCGCAGTACGCTTAACAATCGCTCGTTACATCTGCACTATGTCGCCACAGTGGGCGCAGATTTATACGCAACATTGTTTTAATTACAATGCTCTCTGCCCTGTTGGTCCAGTTGTTTAAATATCGAGCTTAGATCTTCGGATCCGAATTTACGAACATTGCTTAGGTTCGTGATCATCAACCAGCATATGGCGTAGTGATTATACCTGAACTCATTATTTCTGCGGTAAATGATGGACGCCCTTGCCTTGCAGTGGAATGATTATTGGCCATTACTGTGTTTATTAGTCATAAATCTTTAAAGTTACAACTTATAATTTGACTTTACCTATTTGACCTATACTACGACTGATATCTACTTAATCTGTGAGCCTAATTAAATCAAATAATCAATAAAAGTTAATTTCAGATTTGAAAGAATACTAATAAATTAAGTCCAGTTATTACTTTTCATTACTTATTTGTGTAAGTAAACATAACAATTACATAATGTAATTTTATTTGATATTTTAGCAACTTAATTGCACTTATAATATCAGTGTATAAACTTGAAAAATTTTTTTGTCTCAGGCGGGACTCGAACCCGCATCTCCGGGCGGGTGCCATGCCTAATGGTATGGCACCCGCCCAGCATGCGAGGAGATGCGGGTTCGAGTCCCGCCTGAGACAAAAAAAATTTTTTTTTCAAGTTTATATACTGATACATAATGTAAATTCATTAAAAAAATGGTAATTACATTTGAAAATACAATTAACTTAAAATCTAGATTATTAAAAAATTACTTAGACAAAAGCTACGAGTATAAATGTAATAAAAAGATAGAAGTTTCTACAAACAAAACAATAAATAAATATTTGGTGGACATTTTATTTGTCTTTACAATGTAACCTGGCCATAAATGAACATTCAACATCAAGCTTCCGCCACTGTAGAGCGCCCGTGTACAGGAAACGATTTTATTTTCTCGCATGTCAGTGCAATGACAATTTTCTTTTCGTTTTAATCGAATGGCTCGCATACCACCGCTCACTGAATGGTCCGTTCGTCCATTCGTTCATTTTGGAACATTTCGGATGATTAGTGAGAAGAATCCGACTGTGGACCGTTTTAAATTAACTGCCTTTGATTTTCTCGGGCTTTCTAAGCTGTGAATAGGTGATTCGTTAAGCGTAGACTGTCGAAGATTTAGTTAGGAAATAGTGGATGGGATTTAGTACTGACCTTCTAATCGTGTTATTTCGGATTTACTATTTGCCAAACGTAGAAAAAATACTTCGACATTTTAAATATACTTATGCAGAAGATGCTGACAAAGTGATCGAGTTTCTTGCGCTGCTTCTTTTCGATACTAGCCCTTATTAAAGTTGCATTAAAACATGAGAATTTGTAATTTTAATAATTAAAACAATTAAATAATCTATAACGACCATTTGGATCAGCGGTAGTTAACGCTGCTTCTGAGCCATGGGTCGCGGGTTCGATCCCCGCACAGTACAAATATTTGTGTGCATGAACATGTCTGTTTGTACTGGTCTGGGTGTTTTCTATATATTATAAGTATGTATTTACAAAAAAAAAAAAGTATATAAGTAAGTTTATCGGTTGTCTAGTACCCCATACGACAGGGTACTTAATAGTACCTTAATTTGGGACTAGATGGCTCAGTGTGGCCCAGTGAGGCATGTCTTAAATATTTATTTATTTATTTATTTATATATAAAAATGAATCCCTATTTCCCTTGGTCATCGCATCACGCGTGAACGGCTGGACCGATTTCGCTGATTCTTTTTTTGTTTTGTTTGTTATTTTTGGGAGAATGTTCTTATGAAAGAAAAAATTAAGAAAATTACGCGGGAAATAAGATATGAATAATAATAAAATATAATAAAATCTTTTTAGATCTCTACAATTGACACAGTTGTGACATTAAAACTGAAAACTTTGTAGCAAAAAAACTAATGTACAGACAACGGCAGGTCAACCTACCCAAAAAGTTAAAGGACATTGAATTGATTTTCAACTTTAAGTTCAACAAGTAGAGATCAGTATCAATTGAGAAAATTTGACGTTTTGCGATAGGTTGACGTGCTGTTGTGTGTACATTACAAAGGTCATAATGACTTTTATAGAATGCTGCAAAGCATGAAGCCACCTTTCGTATTTTTTCTTTTAATTTATTTTAAAAATATTTTCATTTTTATTTCCAACTTTTGGAAAATCACCACCCAGCTTGCTTGAGGCATTCTTCCTGCCCTATTTTTGCTAAAGTCAAAGTCAAACATTTATTTGCACAACGTTGAGTGGTAGATCGAGATGGAAAACAATAAATTCTAGATTCATCAAGGTTCTGCCTTATTTAGTAGGCATGTTAGTTTATATGCAGCTTATTTTACATATTATCATGTAAGTAACAATAAATAAATACGTCAATAAATTAATAAAAATGCTTCAATAATGTGTTTACCAATTGCTCAAAAAAAAACCAATCAAATCATCATCATCCTGGTATGTCGATTGAAAAAAAAAAAATTGAAATTATTTTTAAGTAAATATACACAAAGAAAAAAAATGTGGCAATGGAAAGGCCCGGTTTAAATCTGTGTTCTTATAGTCTTCTAATAACGTGTTATTGTTCTTTGAATATGACGTTTAAATCAATAAATAGTTCTCCTTCTAAGTCAGTTTAGTAAAAATTTAATCTGAAACATAACAAACACCTCTTTAATTAGACAAATTAATTAATCAAATAGTTAACGACAGAAGCTCATCAATTATTCAAAATGGAGGTAGGTTTAATAATATTTCAGCTGAAATTAACTGCCATATTTCAGTATTTGAAGCTATGAAACTTTAATGCGTACTGAAAACATAATTAGAATTTGTTAACGGGCTTACAGTAACTGTTATATGTTATCCAAGTTTGGTTATTAGAGGCAGTTAACGTCCCTAAGATATGGCGGGATTAAAATTAAAATAAATTACTTTACACTTTAATTGTATTCCAGTATAATTTTCCGTGCTCCTGACTCTTGGATGGTGGATGCTTTGGAAATGTGGTCGCAGCGTTTGTGTGGAGTCGCCATTTTGTTTTTTGTCTTACTGACACCTGCGAAATTCGTGTGTTCTTGAATTATGTAAATGGAAAATTTGATTTTACTCAAATATGTTACTGGTTTTTTTATTCAAATATAGTTTAAAATTAAATTTATATACACTTGAATCACTAATATCCGTTTATTTATTTTTTATTGACTACCAAGTAACGGGACTCTATTTCTAGAGGATATTTCTATTTTTTTATTATAAACATAAAAAAAAACTATACACGTAGCTTTAACTTTTTACTTTTTTAACCAACGTAAAAAAGAGATGGTTCCCAGTTCGTGACATAATAAATTTATGTTTATGTATGACACCGTACAAAATTTTACCAAGATAACCAATTCCGGATGGGTTTTTTTGTTCGATAGAGTTGATATCTCGAGATTTCTATTTAAATTAGAATTAAAAACATCCCAAAGGTTAGGAAACCGAAATTGTAATTTTCGAAAAATAAAATATTCATTCTAGCAAAAACTTTATCGATAAAATGCGTGAAATAAGCAATTTTGGAAACTTACTATTATTTACATTTATTTAAATGTTTTTTTAAACACGCAATGTCAGCACGCAAAATATATTGCCGCGTCAAGACAAAACAGATCGGTCGACTCTACGGTAGGCTCAGTCCATTTGCTATACTCTAAATTTCATTACGCGCTTAAGTCGAGCCACCGACGTCGTAATTGCTCATTTTCCTCGTCGTCTCCTGGAAAAAATACCTCACCGCGACTAAATTTGCTTAACTTCATGCCAATTAACATTTTTCCACTGATAAGATGCTGGGTTATAAATAAATTTAGTCACTTGTACTTATTAGCAAATAACAACATTTTAACTAACAACGCTTTCAAAACAGATTGAACTAAAAATTTATTTTTTATTTTTTAGTTCTATCTGTTTTAAAAGCGTGTTTTTTTAGTTTTTTAAACTATAATTTATTTTTTACTTTTTAGTTTAGTTTATAAGATTTGATTCCTTCTTTATCGACTGTAAGTACAAAGCTATGCAGGAATCGTAATTGATACAGATCGCGCTTGCTCTATCTCTTTTACTCCCTCTTACAGAGGAAAACTGGGAAACTGTTATTAAATTATTGCATTGTCATCGGTCCTTGATACGTGTGCAAAGTTTCAAATTAATCAAACTTATAGAAATTGGTAAAAAATATGCTCAAAGATTCCATTACATACATAGATACAACCCAAGCTAATAAAAAGCGTGGTAAAAACATATTTAGATTTATTTAGAAAATATAAGAATACATATGATTTTATTGCATTTACACAACTCAAATGTTTATTTATAATACCTGTTTGTAGTGTTTTTTAGGGCGCGTCCTATTGCATTCGCACTGCGAGACAAGGTAGACAAGGAAATCGATAAATTGGTCGATTTAGGAGTTTTAAAACCGGTGGATCATTCTGAATACGCGTCACCTATAGTGCCTGTCCTTAAACGTAACGGAAATGTTAGGTTGTGTGCTGATTACTCAGTGAGCATAAATAAGCAGTTGGTAGTCGATCAGTACCCCTTGCCTACAATTAAAGAGTTGTTTGCAAGACTACATGGTGGCCAGCAGTTCACTAAACTAGATTTATCGATGGCTTACAATCAATTTGTTCTCGATGACGTTTCACAAAACATTACTTGTATAAATACGCACCGCGGACTTTTTAAATATACACGCCTCGTGTTTGGTCTTTCTAGTGCACCGGCTATCTTTCAAAAAGCCATGGAAGGTATTCTGTCAGGCTTGGATGGAGTTTTGTGTCTACTTGATGATGTATGCATAACGGGCTGTAATGAAAGTCAGCACCTGGAACGCCTGGAAGCTGTCCTTCAAAGATTTCAAGCCGCAGGATTGACATTGCAGAGGGAAAAATGCGAATTCTTCAAGGATGAAATAAGTTACCTCGGCTACATAATAAATAAACAGGGACTAAAAAAGTGTCCAAACAAAGTTAAAGCCATAGTGGAAGCTCCAGTACCAACTAATATTAGCCAATTGCAATCATTTTTAGGGTTGGTAAATTACTACAGGAATTTTGTACCAAGTGCATCTTCAATATTAAGTCCTTTGTACGAATTACTAAAAAAAAATGTTAAATGGAAATGGACGCCAGAGCATAGCGTTTCATTTAAAACTATAAAAACGATATTGTCATCGGATAAAGTTCTTACGCATTTTAACCCGACCGCAAGGTTAATACTGACAGTGGACGCATCTCCTGGCGGGTTAGGCGCGATCTTATCACAGGTGGACACGGACGGACTGGAGAGGCCAATTTCGTTCGCGTCACGGACTTTAAACTCCGCAGAAAAACGTTACTCACAAATCCAAAAAGAAGCCACGGCAATAATATTTGGAGTACGTAGATTCCACCAATATCTGTACGGAAAATCAGATCCGTTTTTACTCCGTACCGATCACAAGCCCCTTATTTCAATCTTTGGTCCGTATCGCGGTATTCCGGAAGTAACAGCAAACCGGTTGCAGAGGTACGCAATGTTTCTGAGCGGCTATAACTATAAGATAGAATACATACGGAGCGCTGACAACAGCGCAGACTATTTGTCTAGTGCGAGCCTGCCGGCGCCGGCGCCGTCACCCGCTACAGCTGAGCATCATGACTCATTGTTATTGGAATGCGATCGCGCTGCCTATGTAAACTTCGTAGTTGACGGAAGCCTCCCAGTTACAATAGATCAGTTGCGGGAGGAAACGGAGAAAGATATTATATTGTCTAAAGTCAAAAAACTTGTAATTAACGGTTGGCCGAGGAAATTGAATGAACTACATTTAAAACCATTCTATTTATGCAGAATGCAATTATCCTACGAAAACGGTTGTCTTATGAGAGGGCACAAAGTAGTATTACCACAATCATTACAAAAAAGAATTTTAGAAGAATTGCATAATTCACATCTAGGTATTGTCAAAACAAAAGCGGAAGCCAGATCACGGTTTTGGTTTCCTGGTATAGACAAAGCCTTGGAAAGCCTAATAGGAACGTGTGATGTTTGCATACAGCTGCGCCCCTCGCCCCCCCGCGCACCATGTTCGCCGTGGAAATATCCTTGCCAACCATTCCAGAGGGTCCACTTAGACTTTCTTGGGCCGTTATATGGTCATACGTACTTAGTGGTTGTAGATGCCTATTCTAAATGGGTGGAAATTTATAACATGAATAGCTCAACCACTTCGGGGGCGGTCGTTGAGAAATTAATAGATTTTATGTCGCGGTTCGGTCAACCGCAAACAATTGTAAGTGACAATGGCACAGCATTTACATGTCACGAGTTCCAACGTTTTTGTCAGATAAATGGAATTATTCACTTAACTTCACCAGCTTATCACCCGGCCAGTAATGGTCAAGCGGAAAGCTACGTGAAAATTATTAAAAAAGGTATCAAATCTTGTATCAACTCGTGTAATAATGGAAAAACCGCGAAACTAAAGCTGTTAAAATATTTATTTGACTATAGAAACTCCGTACATTCAACCACTGGGTTTTCACCTGCCGAATTAGTGTTTGGTCGAAAATTAAGGTCACGCTTAGATTTAATAAAACCTAAGATTTCAAACTTACCGCCGCCTTCGTCCTCTTCTACGTCACTGGCTAATAATGTGAAAAATAATCAGTGTTTACAGAATAAATATTATAATGGAACCAATGTACAAACCTTTGCAACGGGTGCCAATATTTTATATAAAAAATTTTTTGGTACTAATAAGTTTAAATGGTGTAAAGGTATTATTGTTAAACGTTTAGGTAAAGTAATGTACTTAGTAAAAGACAAAGATTCATTTAATTGTATTAGGAAACATAAAAATCAGTTAATGTTATATAAGGGACACCTCAGCGATTGTAACCCAAGACGGGATCTTGACATAAGCATCCAGGACATCATATCATCATCGCATACGATGACGCCGGCAGCAGTAGACCCCGACCACCAGTCCGCCACCTCCGTCAGAGGGGACGATGTTGTTGCACCAGTGTCGTCCGCCGACGCGTCTGGAGATCAGCCGTTAACTACTACAGAGCATGCTACTGCAGTTAATGATGATGATGAGGACGAGCAGTTCGAAGAAGCTAGGACCGACGGCGATACCGAAACACGGAGTCAGGACCCGCCAGAGTCAATACAATCGACTGAAACTACAGCAACGTCAAGAGTACGCAGGTGTCCCAGGGTAGATTATAGGCCGTTTTTTTAGTTATGTAATAGTCAACTAGGGTTAGGAATGTTACGTATAAAGAGTTGTCTATACATTTATAGGTATGTGGCTGCGCCCTCTACCGTCGTTGCTGTCAATAAATCAGTGCGTTGTAAACCAACAAGCGTTTAACTCGTGTCCCCGTTCCGATATCTATCACCTTCTAATAATTATAAGATTATTTATATTACATTAAAAAAAATTACAACTTATAAATAAAAATAACATGAAAAACAAACAAATACTTAGATAGACTAGATAACATGCTGGGTTAAATTATGTGAGTGTTTAGTTAAAACTATATTGGGCAAGCCTAGAACTTACACAACCCCATTCCTTAAACTATAAACGGTGCATTTTCAACCACCTTTAAAAGGAAGCCCACTTTATGTGACCATTGTGTGTAACATCATGACAGTGTACTGTTTTAAACTTACATGTTCACTATCGTAAGAGTTACTTATTTCGAGATTTCTAAAATGTACCTTGTTTTTTATGAGTTTCGAAATATCGGAAACTTATAAAAAACAAGGTACATGGTAGAAACCTCTCGAAACAACTAACTTTTATTATGACAGTGTTATTTAATTTATCAATATAAATTTTTAATGGAAAATATTAAATATTGAACTATAATAGGTTACTTTATTTGATATTTTAGCAACTTAATTGCACTTATAATATCAGTATATAAACTTGAAAAATTTTGTCTCAGGCGGGACTCGAACCCGGCGAGGAGATGCGGGTTCGAGTCCCGCCTGAGACAAAATTTTTTAAGTTTATATACTGATACTATAATAGGTTGTTCACATGAGATTATATTTTCAGATCGCTTTTATTAGAATTACTCATTATGTTTTGGTTTATCTTGTTTATCTGTCGAAAATCTGACGATCTAAAAATCAAAACCTATTTTTTATTAAAAATATATAAAAAAAGATTAGCCTAGATTTATTACTCTGTGACAATCCATTTTTGTGGTATTGTTGATTATGCAGAATATCAACGGATAAAGAGATGTTGATGAACTTTGGTACAAAGTAAACATAGATTCAACCTTGGAAAAAAAGAAAGGTTTGTATATACCACTGCTGGGCAAAGTTTTGGAAAGAAATAAGAAAGAAGAAAGATAAATAGTATAAAAAACTGTAACCCGTCTACGAAAATGAAATGATTTCAAAGTATGCTGTATATTACTGTATTATTGAAATATTTTTGTACTCAAAATGTTGTCTTCTTTCATTTGGTAATGACGGCAAACTTTTTTTTTTCGAAGTATCCCAATATAATATTACTGTAGCATTCGCAATGCAGCTTTTTCTAAAATGTAGCCTATGTCACCAAGACTATAATAAGTAGTCGATTCATAACTCATTCACTAATATCGGCCTAGTATTTTATATAATAGGGGTTAAAGTATGAAATTGCCGATTATTATCCCACTTTTTATTTTGTTTATAGCTCTTAAGTATAGTCATATTATTGCGTAATTCTTTTTGTATTGTATCAAAAACTAAATAAAGTAATTTGTGACCAAAAAAAAATGCAATACTGGTGCCTATTACTTCAAAGGAAGTCGTTGAAAAGACCCCTTACAATGTGTCAGCTGACCTTCTTGCTTCAATTAAGTATATTTGTATTATATACTTTGATTTTTAGAAATTTAGATACTGTAATGCGTAGCTTTATAACCATCAAACTTTCACCTTTAATTGCATCGAAAACGGTTCAGAAATTTTTTTAAAAACTGAAAATTTGTTAGTATGGAAAAATGACTTTTCTCGATTTCGTCCATACAAAACAGCAACTTCATACTTTAACCCCTAATACTATAATGCGTAGTTTTATAACCATCTAACTTTCACCTTTAATTGCATCGAAAACGGTTCAGGCGTTTATAAAAAAACTGAAAATGTTTAGTATGGAAAAATGACTTTTCTCGATTTCGTCCATACAAAACGGCAATTTCATAATTTTTTAATACCTAATATTTAGCAGCAGCCGCAAATGTGGAACCCACATAGATACATAAATATACATAGTCTGCTGAAATCATAACCCTTCCTGTTGGCGTTACCGTAGCCGGTTAAAAATAATCATCTGGCTATTATTTTTAAATCTGTGAATTTGTTTGAAGACCTAGTGTCCGAACCTAACATTATTGGAGAGACTAAAGCAGCTAGGCTTCGATGGCTCGGACACTTAGAGAGTATGGAAGAGGATCGTGCCGTGAAAAGAGCGTACCTCGGACAACCAAATGGGAGACGCCCGGTTGGACGTCCCAGATACCGCTGGAAAGACGTTGTAGCTCAAGACCTGCTTAACCTCGGCCATAGGGATTGGCAAGAATTATCGCTAGTCCGAGATGCAGGGCGTGATCTGGTGTCGGAGGCCAAGACTCACTTTGGGTCGCTGAGTCACCCTAGTAGTAGTAGTTGTAATAGTACTTTTAAAAGGTACTTTTCAACTTTCCCTCATAACTATCAAATACAAGTAATATACCATAGATTTGAATCTTGATAATGCCCCATTTCATAACCACCCTTAACAAAAAACGCCCGCAAAATACCATTAAAAAATCATAAAAAAACTCATTACTATTGCGATATCACTCGAGTGCATTCCAGCTTTTGCTTTTGCCGACAGGAATTGAATTAAAAAGTGCACTAGCAATTACCCATTGAAAAACGACCCTCTCACGTTTCAATCCTTTATTACCCCTTGCATGCGTTGAGAGAGCCAATAATGAAATATAAAAACAGCCGAGCACTCTTTCGCTTTCGGCTTGTACAAGTATATTCAGATGAGGTTTTCCTTTGAGTGTACTTGTCAAACATTTAATTTGCTTCGTTTGTTTTCTGTTTTTTTTTAGGTTGCGGTGATATGAGAAAGTATTGTAAAGGTAGGACTACACTGGCAGATGGATTACATTATGCTAAAAATACATTTCGATATTTGTCATTAGGTAGGTAAGCATGTAAGAAATTTTTTATATCGATGAATTTATTTAAGGCTTCTTACGTTTCAAGCCCGCTGAGTTTTATTAATGATTTGTTTATGTATCTCCAACGTCCAAAAGGAATATTTTTACAAATATCCACAACTAGCTGTTTTCCGCGACTTCGTCCGCGTCAATTTCTGTTATTCACGATTATTTTTGCAACATTTTTCACTGATGCTTCGCTCCTGTTGGTCGCACCGTGATGTTATATAGCCTAAAGCCTTCCTCGATAAATGGACTATCCAACACAAATAATTTTTCAATTCAAACCAGTACTTCCTGAGATTAGCGCGTTTAAACAAACAAACAAACTCTTCAGCTTTATAATATTAGTATAGATTTTACAAAGAATGATACGTACAAAACAAAACCTAAACTACTTATAGTCAAACAGTATTCTATCTATAGGTCAACAACCATAAATAGATTATCTATTAACGGCCATTTCCAATAACCTATCTACTTATCTTCAATTAATAGACTCAGGCGTTACTTTGCGGAAATCCATAATTACTTATCTTCAGTTTTGGCATATCGGAGATAGAAAACAACTTCTGTCTTTGTTTCTCTGGACGGCAAAAACAGAGATAGAAACTGTTTCTTATCTCCGATATGCCAAAACTGAAGATAGACAGGTTATTGGAACCGGCCGTTAGATCACTGTTAGCTTCGTGTTGCAGAGTAAGGCATCAGGCCAGGCCAGCTTTGGTATCGTGACATGTCTCGATCAACCTTAGGCAAATCACGATAAAGTTTGTGGCGCTTGGTCCCCATAGTCTCAGGGTTTCGACCCCAAACGGTTCAAATATGTAAGTTTCGGAATTAGTTAAGCTGAAATAGCTTTGAAAATAAATTTTTTCGAAACCGTTCTCAAAGCAAATAAATTGTCGGTGTAAATTAAAAATATAATTCCTTGAATAAAAATGTTATCGACTGTCTTAAGTGGGACTTGAATTCACCTTTCGTTTACCAGGTGACTTACTTAGCAGTCGTGCCATTTTTTAGCAATCATTAATCTTACTTTTTACAACAAAAAATAAATATTTTGATTCTGATTTGTTAACCTTAGTAATGCTTTAAAGTACATGTGGTATTTACCTTTAAGAAATTGTGCATTAAGCTATAAAATAAAATGTTGAAATTATTGTGTATTGTATGATTGCAATTCTACTGTTGGTAGATTAATTAAATTAAACTAAATAAAAGAATTTAACGTCATTTTGAATGAAAAAAAAAACACTTTAGACTTAGATCTTGTATTTCATAAATTTAGGTCGTAAGGTAAATATGATTATATCTTTTCGTTTTTTTTTATTGAGGGCACCATAACTACATTTCTATCTGAAATTGATAACATTTCTCATAACTAAAATAACAATTAGTCACAACCCAGAATTTCCAATCGCCTCCACCATTATACATCCATTTCTCTGCAGAATTAAATACCATAAGCATTTGTTACCAGCTATATCAAATTTATCACCGTAAATTGGTTTCAGTCACTAAACTCGGGTCGCTTTATATAATTAACATCTCAAAGCAAACGAATGACGAATCGATTCTCGAATACATTTTCCGACCCTTCGATTAATTTTGGTCATCAATCACTTTATTACTGGTTTGCAAGGATTTAGAAACATTTTTAGATTAGGAAAAGAGTTTGCAATATTATTTGCATCTAAGCCCTAAGGGATGGATAGTGAGAGAGAGGTTTTAATAAATTATTGATTTAGTAACGCTGGATGGCGATGGAAAAAATGTTTACAAAGGAGCGCTTCATAATTATTGGGAAAGCGATTAAGGCGAGTTCAACGCGGACAATCTTACATTTAAATAACAGAAAACTCCTTTTCATGGTGTATCACACTAACCCCCTTATTCATAGTAACGCAAACAGTCTAATAAACCTCATTATTAAATGTTTTGTCTCGTTCTTTCTTAACGCTGTAATCATTTGAAAGAAAGTGACAAAATAATATTATAGCTAAAAAGTTTATTAGTCTGTTTGCGTTAAAATGAATAAGAGGGTTAGTATCATTCATTGTTTTTTTTTTTTGGACAGTCCTATTACTGAAACCTTATAGTATGTATGGCTTTATCCAGTTAAACCGGGCAGATATTTGGCGAGCGCTTAGGGCGCTCAGCCTAGGTCCACCGCTCTAGCGGTCTCCCGTTACGGCCGAGGGTCATCTCATGCCGGGGCCCATACTGGCGTGATCGGGCCGGGCCTTTCATTAGAAAGTTTGGTGTCAAGAGCTTTTCAAGCAGCTTACAGGCAGACCCCTCTTTCCCAGTGGGCACTTTGGGCAAGTGCCCAGGGCCCCGCGATCGATAGGGGCCCTCTCTCAGATAAAATACAAAGTTCCTAGTTCCTGTCAGATCATCATACGATAACCAATATTTATTACCAAAAAACTTATTTAATTCGAAGAAATCGAACCTAAATTACTGATTAAAATACCAACTTACTAGCTTTTAAATGCGCGAAGCTATTCTACTCTCGCCCAAAAATTAGGCTTTCCGACTTCAGCATGCTTAGATAAATTTTAATATATAATGGTATACTAAGCACATACACATTTTAAAGAAAAATAATCACTAGTACACTCATCGGTGTGACTCGCTCCATTTAAATTGAGCGAACGAAGCGGAGCATGAAGCTCCAAGTTTGAATTAACCAATTAATTTAATTGAGAAATTACTTAGAAAATTGAAACAAAATGTGTTTGAATGGAATCCCATACAAGTTCGGCCCTGGTTTGAATATCGATGTCCAAGAATAATTTATGCTACATTAGTTAGGTATATAAATGCTAATAATATGTACATATTTTATTTATTTACAATGAGTTTTAATAAAACAATGGAATTTGTGATCTGATTGATTAGTTTTTTGACGACCATTTGGATCAGCGGTAGTTAACGCTGCTTCTGAGCCATGGGTCGCGGATTCGATCCCCGCACAGTACAAATATTTGTGTGCATGAACATGTCTGTTTGTACTGGTCTGGGTGTTTTCTATGTATTATAAGTATGTATTTACAAAAAAAAAAGTATATAAGTAAGTGTATAAGTAAGTATCGGTTGTCTAGTACCTCATACGACAGGGTACTTAATAGTACCTTAATTTGGGACTAGATGGCTCTGTGCGGCCCAGTGAGGCATGTCTTAAATATTTATTTATTATTTATTATTTATTTTTGAGAACTTCAGTTCACATTGAGGTTTCTTTATTATAAATGAAGACTTCTTTATTATAATTTCCGTATATTCTACATAAAAACAATAATTTGTCAAATATCCATTCGCAACATAGACAGAGAAGGCATTCGCAAAATGACGATTCTTTTCGTACTTAACAAATAAGTGTGGTACGAGTATGATGGATCCAAATTCTCCTCCTTAATACCTTGAGTTTCCATGGACAAGTTGTGTGGATGTCCTTGAGAATTTTTTTCGTCGTCTAGGTGGTTTCTTTGTCTTTTCTAATAAAATAGTGTACTGTCAAAGTCATAGGGGCCCCAGTATCGTATTATACCCGTTAAAGACGGCCTGCTTACAGGCCTCTGACATTTAGATAAATGGTAAACCGCCGCGCCCTGTATGCGAGGAGATACGTGTTACTGATATTATAATTGCAATTAAGTTGCTAAAATATCAAATAAAGTATACTTGTCTTCAAGTATTGGAACGTGTCGAGTGTCTTCAGAAACACAGCTAAAATCCACCGCGTCTTGCAGACCCAAGCTAATTCAGTAAAGGTTGTTGCCCAAATCGACCCGAACAGGAATCAAACGGGATCTTTGCTAGTAAGCTGACAACCGTATCACAACACCAATCTAAAATCGAAAAATTCACATTTACACTATATAGAAATAAAAAACGTCCCGTGGTCTAAATACCAAGCTTAGATCAACAAAAAGTTTTAAATTTTCGAACATTGCTCAGATTTCTGAACAAATGCGGGATTCATTTGGTAAGCGTGGTGATTATGCCTGTACGCATTACTTATTGATAATATGGTGAGTAGGTAACTTGAATTCAATGATAAACGCCTTTGCCTTAGTAGTAGTTACATCCTACAATCATCCCACTGCAGGGATAAGGCCTCCATCATTGAATTCAAGTTACCACAGCAATCATGGGCACCTGGCATAATCACCACGCTTGCCAAATGCGGGTTGGTGATCATAAAATAGGTGGCATGATTAGGCCGTTACTATACTTATTAGAAAGAATACAAGCGAAAAATGTTCTTTATCGTACTGATTTTTGTCGTACTTTAGAACTGTTTTTCTCGCAAAGAATTCAACGGAAACTTGTCTTTGGAATTATTAATATGCTGTGTAAGAGATAAATCTCAGGGAGCGAATATTTCGCGAGATTGGTTTTTGGCGATGTAATATTTATGCGTTCGTGAGTGCGAGCATGTGAGAAATGAAATTATAGTAACTTTAATTTCTGACTATTTATTGTCATTCAAGTGACAACGCTACCACAGCAGTGATGGGTGTGGCATAATCACCAGATAATGCCAGCACCCATCACTGCTGTGGTAACTTGAATTTAATGATGTAGGCCTTTCCCTGCAGTGGGATGATTATAAGCTGTTACTACTATTCTTTCTCTCATCATTTATTCTAGCAGATAGATGGCCATTACACAAAACGCTCACTGCTTACAGTTCATTATGCTGCACTGATGTCGGAGTGCACTCCCAATATTGGAGCGTGTCGAGTGTTTGGACGATTAGTCGATTGGCTGCCGCTTGCTTCGTAGTAATGACCATCGAAAGATTTATAATTTAACCATTTTTAAATTAAAACTCATTGGTGCACTTAAAAACGTGGAAACATTGAAATATAGCCAGGACAGAATGTGTATTAAAGCCTGGAACGGGCCAATATACCAAGTAAATAACAATATAAGATGAAAGATATGAGTTAACGGGTTTAGTACGCGTTTATTTTTGACTAGCTGTTGCCCGCGACTTCGTACGCGTCAATTTCTGTTATTATGATCGCGATTATATTTGCACTATTTTTCACTGATGCTTCGCTCCTATTGGTCGCAGCTTGATGTTATATAGCCTAAAGCCTTCCTCGATAAATGGACTACCTAACACAAAAATAATTTTTCGATTCGTACCAGTACTTCCTGAGATTAGCGCGTTCAAACAAACAAACAAACAAACTCTTCAGCTTTATAATATTAGTATAGATTTAACCCGACGTTTCGAACACTTTGCAGCGTTCATGGTCACGGACAGAACGCTCAGTAGAGCTGTAACAAACCGTATGTATTCGGTACTGACTAACGGTTACTCGCATGTTCCGTATTAGGTCGCGAAAGTACAGTTGATGCGTGTGTTATAACGTTTGCTGATCGTATATTTTCTGAATGTGTGCCTTATTTGGTTAATTGAAAAAAAAAAGACAAAAAAGCACCACAATTTTGTAATTTAGAAGTATACGATTATATGATACGACTCCGTGATATCATACTTTATGTATGTACGGAATACGAGTACGTCTCGCTCGATTTGTTGTTCCGCACTGTGTTATTAATCAGGTATCAAAAGTAACGATTAACGTAACGATACGTAAGTAACGAGTACTTTTTGTCAAAGTAACGAGTTCATACGGGTACGAAATTTTTCGTTACTTTTACACCTCTGGAACGCTGTAAAGGGTTTGAAACGTGTCGGGTTAAATCAAAAATTAACGCGTACTAAATCCGTAAACAATCCTTCATTTTAATGTATAGTGTTCGCGTAAATTCAAGTGAACAGTATAACAACGATTTCTTATCTTATCTTATCTTATCTTATCTTAACAATATAAGAGTTTTGACCAACAATCTTACTAATATTTTAAATGCGAAAGTTTGAATCAGTATTGGTTCATCAATAATTGTAAAGCGGATGAACGTATCCAATTGAAATTTTGTCATTAATCCCTCAACCTCCAGGAGGCACTCGGGTGCCACGATAACAATTGATTTCAATTGTGTCTGGAATAACTCACGATCGAGGGATTAATTAAAGACTGGAATAGCACATGGGCTATTAGGTACTTTTGGTTCCAAAAAAGATACAGTTCTCTTAGGGTGATTTGAAACACAAAATGTATCTAAATTTTATAATCGTCATAAAAGTGTTCCTATCCACGTAGTTTGAACTAATAGTTGACACAGTAAGCTGACATATATATTTTTTTAATTTAATCATTGTAATGTAACATAAAAACGATTGAATAAGTTTAACAAATAAGCTAGGCTGGATTACACTGAATATACTCTATACCAATTCACTAAATTACTTTATAACATTACCATAAACTGCACGGGCTCATGAGCTTGACAGCTTAACTATAGTTAACCAGTGATATAGGTAATTCTAAATTCAGCGCCATCTGAATTGCTAAACACCCGTTCTAACGCGAACTGACCGCGACCTATTAGTCTGATTATGTGCCAATAACCTACTATTGTAGGCCCAAAACAAAATAACACATCTTCTCAACCAATGGGTGACAGAAAAGGCGACTAAAAGTGTACTGCTAGGAGAAAGCAGGGTTTTCTATCTATAATTGACCATACCGCGATTAAAAAAGTAAGTAACAAAGTCGTAAGCACTACCTACAATATACTCGTACTTTATAAACAAACTAGGAACAAAACGATAGTAAAAAAAATACCGTAAATGTTTTTAAAATCACAGTTATTATTTATTGCCTCTTATCTTGGCAACCTGAATAAAAATTATCTGGAATGTGAAAAAATTTAATATTAGGGGTTAAAGTATGAAATTGCCGTTTTGTATGGACGAAATCGAGAAAAGTCATTTTTCCATACTAACAATTTTTTAGTTTTTTTAAAAACGCCTGAACCGTTTTCGATGCAATTAAAGGTGAAAGTTAGATGGTTATAAAGCTACGCATTATAGTAATTGAATTTCTGAAAATCAAAGTATATAATACATATATACTTAATTGAAGCAAGAAGGTCAGCTGACACATTGTAAGGGGTCTTTTCAACGACTTCGTTTGAAGTAATAGGCACTAGTATTGCATTTTTTTTTGTCACATGTTACTTTATTTAGTTTTTGATACAATACAAAAAGAATTACGCAATAATATGACTATACTTAAGAGCTATAAACAAAATAAAAAGTGGGAAAATAATCGGGAATTTCATACTTTAACCCCTATTATATTAAATTATATATTACATCACCAAATGTCAATAATTTAAACAATGATGCATATACGATCTCTTAGTGATAATTTTTATGATCAAAGAAAAAAAAGTAATTCTTAAAAACCACAGCTGACATTTTGACTTAGATTAGAAAAAATAAAGAAATTTATAGTTGTAATAAATTGGTCATTTCTAAAATAAATCGCAGGTAAAAACTTTAACGTATTTAATTGTTGAATGCACGTTACAAACCAAGAACAGGTTAGTAAGTATTAGGGGATCAGATGGGAATAAAATATTAATACTTATTTTCTATTTCCATCTGATCCCCTACATAAAATATCAGTTAAAAAATCAGTTAAAATCAAAATCAGTTAAAATCAGTTTTATTTCTGCAAATAGGCCCCAGGAGGCGCTTTTACACGTCCCAATTTAAACCTACCACTGCTTCGGGACAAGTCTGGGCTAGTGCCGAGAAGAAGCAGCGCAAGAAACTCGGTCACTATTGTCAGCCTCTTTTTAAATAAATTTTTACAAGGTAAGGTGATTTTTATAAGGTTTAAGCAAGTACGAGCTGGGACAATTTAATGCCATACATTTATATCATTTAAATAATCATTGATAGTGTAATAGCCCTTTTTCATTAAAATTACTTTGACATACGATTTAAGTTTATGTACAGGGAGTTCAGCAATACCCTGTGGTAATTTGTTGAAAATACGAATACAATTTCCCATAAACGATTTTCCTACTTTTCGCAGTCTGAAGCCTGGAACGGCAAGTTTATCTTTATTTCTGGTATTGAAATTGTGTACGTTACTTTTCTTAAGAAATAAATGTATGTTCTTACGAACGTAAACAATATTCTCGAGAATGTATTGAGAAGACACTGTAAGTATATTAATCTCTTTGAAGAGCTCCTTCAGCGAGTCACGGGATCGAAGGCCGTAAATAGCCCGTATCAAAAAATTAAACCGATCCACCAGGGGATAGGATGGGTTTAACTCGAATTTTCGGTTGTGATTATACTGCCCCGCTACATGGTATAGCTATTTACACACCCCACAAATTAGTTATTGCCTTTCGAATACAAAATGTATGGTATCAACAACGCGGCTTAAATCCTGATAGATGACATGATATCAAAATCAGTGTCATGACCTATCAACTATTTTGAGCCGTCTACCGTTGACACACGCCTTAACCCTCATAAGGTATTAACCTAAGTCGCTATTAACAAGTAATCCTTCAACTAAGATGACCCGTGTGTAGTACAATAAGAGGAGCCACCACTGTCTTGCTTTAAACAATGATAATTTTAGGGTTGCAATTTTAAGTTAATTTGTGATTATCATGTCTTAAAAGTTTTTTCTTTACAATAACACCTGTCTTACTAAATTTATTGTATTTAAATTAGTTTTACTAATATGCTAAGTGCGACAGGTTAGAGGGATTTTTCACTCAATCACGCGAGAACGCTGAACAGATCTGAATGAAATTTAGCATGTAGCTATTTCAGCAGGTCAAATAGCACAATATTAAGGCTACTGTCTTAAAAAACTGTATAGTTTACGAGGGATATTTTCAAGAACACAATTCGACACGTATAAAGTCTCCTAGCAGATAGTTAATACGAGTATATGAAAAGAGCTTAAATCTTTCTATTGAAAGTTTTTAATATTAGGGGTTAAAGTATGAAATTGCCGTTTTGCATGGATGAAATCGAAAAAATTAAATTAAAATTTCTTAAAATTTAAATTTAAAATTTCTTAAATTAAAATTTGTGAAAATCAAAGTATAAAATACAAATATACTTAATTGAAGCAAGAAGGTCAGCTGACACATTGTAAGGGGTGTTTTCAACGACTTCCTTTGAAGTAATAGGCACTAGTATTGCATTTTTTTTTAGTCAAAAGTTACTTTATTTAGTTTTTGATACAATACAAAAAGAATTACACAATAATATGGCTATACTTAAGAACTATAAACAAAATAAAAAGTGGAAAAATAATCGGCAATTTCATACTTTAACCCCTATTACTTAAATATTGGGTGATATTCCAGAATGATTTTGTTTTAAAAAGTATGACTTACTTAAATAATATTTTACTTTACTAACACTAAATTACTAACATTGTATGAACACTAAATTGTATTTAAAAAATATTGGAATATATTGCATTTAGTACCTTCATATTTTTAAAGAAGGAAATGCAATATATTCCAAATTTTTTTATTCATTCATTCTGAATACACATAATAGTTATAAAAAACACAGAAGCAGACTTAAATATCGAAGTATTTCACTCGACTTGTTCTAAAAATAAAAGTATATGGGTAACTTATATTTCAATCAAAGGTAACTATATTCTCAGATACGAGTAACATTTGTTTAATATTAAAATATACATTTCACACAAACTGATATAGTTGTTCTCTCTAAGCTATGTCTGTTCGTATGCTAATACCACGTCGTAATCTGGAGACGTCTTGAATGGAAATGAATGTGTGACAAATTTATTACACCATGAATTGAGATTGTACGTTTTTAAATCGCACGATTATGGCACAGTATAATGGTTGTTCTGGGATTAAGATGGCTACATGACTTACATTAATTATTAAGTAAATCAGACTGAATGCTTTATGCGTACATTCTGAACAAGTTGTTAATAGCGACTTTGAATGAATGTTATTAACGCCCCGTTTGGTCTAGTGGTTTAAATACCAGGCCAAGATCTCGGGGTCCCAGGTTCGATCCCTGGGTCGGGCATCAAAAAGTTTCGAATTTTCGAACGTTGCTTGGGTTTGTGATCACGAACCCGCATTTGGCAAGCGTGGTGATTATGCCAGTACCCATCACTGCTGTGGTAACTTGAATTCAATGATGGAGGCCTTTTCCCTGCAGTGGGATGATTATAGGCTGTTATTTTACTAACTTATTACTTTTTACTTTTAATGTTATTTAACTAGGTTTTGCCCGTGACTTCATACGCATGGACTTCGGTATTTCGTTCAGTGAGATATCATTTGGTTTCTAAATGATTATTTTTTATTGTTCAAAGAAACTATCGTTAAACTTTTAGTTTTTTAGGGTTTCATACCCAAAGTTACTAAGACTTCGCTGTCCGTCTGTCTGTCCGTCCGTCTGTCACCAGGCTGTATGTCATGAACCGTGATAGTAAGACAGTTGAAATTTTAAGATATGTTGTATTTCTGTTGCCGCTGTAACATTTATAGAGGGGTGGGGGGGGGCTCGATCTAAAATGGCGATCCGTTAAACATTTTCGGTTGACAACGTAATCACCATCGACTCAAAGGTTTAGATTCACTTTTTAGAGTACCAAATCACTGATTCTCGACGTCGATTAGATTTTGATCGTAACTCGAACTTGTCAAGAGTAAGCCTGCAGGTTTTTAGACCCACACAAATTGTTTTTACAATCGCCCCGATCACACCAAAATTAAAACATAAATTTTAGATTTAACCTGTCGTAAGCTAACCTAACATTATGAAAACAGATAACTAAAAGTTGTTATTAAAAGAGAACACAGTTAAGCTGTATTTCGAAACAACGTTGTAAATAAATCAATTAAATTTTTTGTGAATGTTAATTTCTAAATTGGTAAGTCTGGTACGCACTTTTTAATCTATTTTTTTAAGGATAGGGGTAAAGGTTAGTTACACCTTAGACTAAGAGTACCACCACGCTGGCCTAATGCGGGTTTGTGGACAGCAAGGGCAATAAAATGTACGATGTGGGCGAGGGCGACGCTGTGGCAACACCACCCCGCCTCTGGACGTTTCTCAAGCCGCCCGAAGGCCTCCAACAGGGCTTACCGACTTTTACCTCGTTACATACAGCCGGGACCGACGGCTTGACGTGCCCTCTGATGCACGGAAGCGCTCAAGGTTGATGCCTCAAACGGTGACCCATCCAATTAGTGATCGCTTTCTTCTTTGCTTAAAATTCGTGACAGAAACTGATCACGAAGAAGCATTGGGCTATTAGCGCTGATTGGGCGATTTTGAATATTAATAATTAGTATTCCATATAGTACTAATTATTATCATTCAAAATAGGTGACTATGATGCCCCCTGAAATAATTTAAATATCTTCAGTAGGTATTCGAAATGCATGCAACAGTAAAATTGCCAACAAAATGAACAAACGCAATAGAGTTTCTGAAAGGCCATTTTGAGGCCTCAAATTGACGTTTTATTCAGTGGCCAGTTGGTAAGAGGTTGAATGAGTAAAACTTGGGGTGTGGTGTAAGTCATATGATAACGACTTTTGACGAAAAACATTGGGCAGACAAATTAAAAGCGTCTAAAGGTAGACTTCGGAGCAATGCGGCTTGCGGCTTGCGTCGTGCGTCGTGCGTCACTTGCGTCGAATGCCGCATGCGTCGCTCGGAAAGGGTTTCATACACTCATGGCCGCGTGGGCCGCAAGTGACGCACGACGCACGACGCAAGCCGCAAGCTGCATTGCTCCGAAGTCTACCTTTACAGCATGATTAACTGAGTCTAAGAGTGACGGCGTCTTTAATTTTTGTTACCGACTAAGTTAATTTTGTTACATATTTAATCTTTCTATTTTGATGTCATATGTTAAGTAAAAGTAAGAAATAAAGTAGGTAAAGTAACAACAGCCTATAATCACCCTACTGCTGCACTGCAAAACAAAGGCCTCCATCATTGAATTCAAGTTAACACAAGAATGTTTTTTTTGTAACAAACCAACCCTAATCAGGTAAGATTGGCGTTATCCATTCCATACATAGGAAAATAAAATTTATCCCTGTATATAGAAGATATTATATAGAATATATAAATAAAATATATATAAGAACCCTATATATATATATATATATATATATATATATAGCTAAGGTCGCACATAGAAGATAAACTTGAGAACCTTTACTTTCTTGTCTGTTACTCACAAAGTGACAATACAATGTCACATTTCTTTCATTGAAATGATTGCCTTTTCTTATTCATCAGACTATTAAAAATTTGTAAAACTAATTCTAAAATGTTGGAGATATCTAACTTTAAAAATTGATGAAACCTTCAGTTTTCATTCTATGAATTGTATATTCTACAATAACAAATCATTCAAAATTTACAAAATAGGCCAACCTTTTGATAAGATTCAATAATATAATAAGATACGATAAGAAAAACTTTCGGATTGAGATCTTTCTGAACCATTTTAGCGAACAAAAAATCTCTATCGTGAGACATTTCATTTACTTACCGTACTTACTTACGATTTTAACCCAATGGCTGTGTCGACTTTACATAATAATCGTTGTCGCTTTTGTCTTAAGCCAGCAAGTAAATGTAAAGGCCCCGAAGTAGCCCCGGTCAGCTCTCACGTCGAGTGCGCGTTATGAGCCGGAGCCTTGTCCAACGCCAAATTGGGTTTTAAAGAAACCGAAGCACTTTTCGACGTGATTGCACTTTTCTTTGTTTCGGGAATGGCTGAGTGTAATACAACAGAACAGTAAATACGGGTAATTGGTTCGTTAATTGGAAATAAAATTTTCCCGTTATTTAGCAACGGAAAAAAAGGATACTCATTTAAAACGTAGATTTCAGTCTTTTTTATTTAGATATTATTATGCTGAAAAACGGTAGAACGTCGGTTCGGAAGGCCGAAGCGCGACTTAAAAAAAAGAAGTAAAGTAACAGCCTATAACCATCCCACTGCAGGGAAAAGGCCTCCATCATTGAATTCAAGTTACCACAGCAATGATGGGTGTACTGGCATAATCACCAGGCTTTCCAAATGCGGGTTGGTGATCACAAACCCGAGCAACGTTCGAAAATTCGAAACTTTTTGCTGCCCAACCAGGGATTCGAACCTGGGACCCCGAGATCTTGGCCCGGTATTTAAACCACTAGACCAACGGGGTGTTAGACTAAATTAAGTAAAAATAGATGTAAGCTTAGAAATAAATAACCAAATTTAAATAAAAATTTCCAAATTAAAAAAAATAAGAAAATCGTTTCCATAAATAAACAAAGCAGACCACCGCACCATTGGCTACGAGTATATCGTTACAACCAAGTCTTTTACAAAAAGAGCTGGGCTATTCTGGCTCACCTATCAATAGAAGCGATTCTGTTCAGCCATCATCAACAGCCTATTAATCGTAGTCCAGTTATGGATGAAGGAGGATAGTTGCCATAATTGCCACGCTTGGCAGGCGGGTTTGCCGTCGCAATTTGGCCAGTGGTAGAAAGAAGATGCTGCTAAAGGCAATTTAATAAAATTGAGAAGGAAAGGAGACAAAAAAATCCAATTGCGAAATTAAGAAATATTTTAGGTTATGACGAAAGTTATAATTACCTTAAGAAGTTTACCATCACAAGATATTGAAATAATGTATACTAATCTGCCTTTGAAGGAACCCAATTAACTGAGATTAGAAATTCTTATGATAAAAAAACCCTACTCAATTTTCTCTCATTATTATTCTGCGACCTCTTTGTTTAAAAAAAGTCGCTCGAGGCATAGACCTTGTATCAAAGATGGAGTACAGTGCACAAAAAAAAACAAAAAAAGTACAATTATTTACAACTTGGAAAATTATGTCTTATTTAAAACTTTTTTTTTCCATTTATAACTTGAACAAATTATGTCTCGGGTGGAACTCGAACCGCATGAGATATATTTTTTCAAGTTTAAATACTGATATTATAATTGCAATTAAATTGCTTAAATATCATTCGCTGTTCGCTGTAACAGCCTATGATCATCCCACTGCAGGGAAAAGGCATCCATCATTGAATTCAAGTTACCACTGCAATGATGGCAACTGGCATAATCACCACGCTTGCCAAATGCGGGTTGGTGATCACAAACCCGAGCAACGTTCGAAAATTCGAAACTTTTTGTTACCCGACCCGGGGATCGAACCTGGGACCCCGAGATCTTAGCCCGGTATTTAAACCACTAGACCAACGGAGCGTAAATATCATTAAAGAATTTTTTCCTTTTTGAAGTTGACGAACGGAAACTTTTATGGGATTGATGTCTCAGCGCACTTAGGGCACTAATTATTTTTGTCTTAAGGGAATCGTAAGGTGACTAATGAAGTACTGCCTGAATAGATGGATAGTACAGGTCTCTACAACTTGCTTGAGGAGCATGCTTGTGGCCATAGGCATAAAGCGAAACCCGTACTCTCGGTTCATATGGCACCAGTTAAAAATCAGTTAAAAACAGTTTTATTTCTGCAAATAGGCCCCAGGAGGCGCTTTTACACGTCTCAATATTTAAACCTACCACTGCTTCGGGACAAGTCTGGGCTAGTACCGAGAAATAAGAAACGAACAGTGCAAGAAACTCGGTCATAATAATTATCAGCCTCTTTTTAAATAAAAGTTTACAAAAGGTGTAAACAAGTACGAGCTAGGACAATTATTTAATGCCATACATTTTATCATTCAAATAATCATTAACAGTGTAATAGCCCTTATTTATTTCACCGGTAGGATACCGCTTGTTTTTAGTGGGTATACGGACTTCGAGCTGGGTCCGGAGTCCCACATAACCTGCCACTTCCCCGGGGCCGACAGGTATGCGTAAAGCATTTACCCAGCGACAAAAAAAAGTTCTCTACCACTGGCCAAACTGCAATATATAATAAAAAAATAAATAAAAATAGCAAGCCAAAGCCTGCCAAGCGTGGCGAATTATAGCAAAATCTTCCTAATAGTGGTGAGAAATAAACGCTTTATTATTTATTATAATAATATGATTTTTTATAACCAGCAGTAAGCAAATGGGAAAACTGCATGCGCAATTAAACACGTAAATATTTTAAATAGTAAAGTATCTGTCTATCTATTAATACTTTTACGATGCAACAAATAGTTTTTCATATGTGTTGAAGAGTTTTTCAAAAGAAAAAAATAATAATTAAATGCAAAATAATAATAATCTAGTGTCGAAGGCTGTCAAGCCGGCTATAAAGGCCTCTTACATGTTTTGTTATTACTATTTTTTTATTTCCATAGAAGACGAAAAAGCGTAAAGTACTTTCTAAAGTGAAAAGTGTCCACTTTTTACTTAAACTTAAAATAAAGCTTTTCGGTATTCTAGGTACTGGAAAATGTTATATTTTTAATTTTTAATTTTGTTTTATCAGTTAGTAATTCATCAATGGGGACTACCGTTTCTTTGCTCACCAGTTGGCGCCACTGTAGACTGAGGTCCGGAGGTATAGCTGTCAAAGGCGATCGGCGCCGAAACAAAGTGTTATATCTTGAATCTAATTAAGGTTATATTGTTTATAAATAACTATCTTGATATCAACATACTAACTTTTGAAATAGTTGCTCTTGAGGCCGCCTATTTTTGCGCTTTTTCTTAATTCCGCTATTAAAGCGTTCACATTAATCGCCAAACAATCGAAGGAGATCACTTTACAGCAGGTAAATTAAAGAAATTATAATTTATGCAACAAATTCCGCTAAAACCAGTACAAAGTGAATGATATTGGACCTCACGCGATACTAGCGCCTCTAGTGGCAAATTCACTAGCGATAGCCCCCATTGAGACTTACATAAATAAAGTCAATTACCCTATTTGTAAGATTTTGTTTTCAGACTGTACCATGGGTTTAATATAAATTATTCAGCAAACGACCACACGTTTCATCTTTGTTATTATAATAAATGTTTGAAGAAGTATGTTGAAGGGGAAAGATAACAGTCTACATGGAATCGCATTTTCATGAAAACTTGGAAAATTAACATCCACGTTGTTATGACAGCATCCCAAGTACAATTTCATCTCTGGGAGAATAAATAAGAAAATTTTACTTATGTTTGTGTTGGAAATATGCCTCACGTAGGTTGGATAAAAATACTTTTATACAATATTGGGTTTAGGCAAAAAATATAAAAATTGAACTCTAAATTACCAAGACTGTCACACTAATTACCGATTTGAACTGTTTATCAAAGAAACTGTCAACCTTACACATAAATGCATAAAACACAAAATGACAAAAAATAACAAACCAGACACAATAAACTAAGCACTATACCTTATTTTAATTGCAGTACATGTTTATATCTAGTAATCCAACGGTTTGGAGCTTAGAAAGATGATAAATACAGTGGAGTCCGTTCATAATGACATCGAAGGGAATCGACAAACACGTCATAATAACCGGACGTCATACAAAGCGGTTTGTGAAAAAATAAACATTTTTATGTATGTATTTAATTTAATAGAGAAACATACTAACTAATGAAATCAAAATTGTATTTTTAATCCCTCAACCCCCAGGAGGCACTCGGGTGCCACGATAACCATTGATTTCAATTGTGTCTAGAATAACTCACGATCAAGGGATTAATTAATATAATCTGTAATTTTTGTCTGCTTTTGTTTTTTCATTTTATTGTAAAAATAGTCTCTAATACTATTGTGTATAGAAGAGCGCGACTGATAAAATCCACGCTCCGACCAATACCGGCTCAAATTCAAAACCCCGAGTGCTTTCAGCTCGAGCTTCAAAACCGTTTCGAAGCCCTTGAGAACAGCATCGATGTGGACGATCTATACAACATGGTGGTGGATACTGTCCGTACGGTAGGGTCTAAGTACTTTAAAACCCGCCGTCCCAAATCAAAGAAACTCTCCAGTCAGACTCTCCTACTCATGGATCAGAGAAACGAAATGAGGCTACAGAACTCAGCGGATGCCCATCGCTATCGGCAACTCAATAGACAGATATCTAAGTCTTTGAAGAGCGACCTTCGTCAATTTAATACCCGACGTATTAAAGAGACCATTGAGCGGAAAAAAGGCTCCAAAGTGTTCGCCAGAGATCTGTCTATTGGGCAAAGCCAATTGACGAGGCTGAAAACTGAGACAGGTAGCATCATTGCGTCAACACCTGAAATCCTGAGGGAGATTGAGAGTTTCTATGGACAGTTATACTCCACGAAAACACCTGTTGAAAACAAGGCTAAAGACCCTAGAGCCAAGCTTACCCGACACTATTCTGAAGATATCCCGGACGTCAGCCTGTGCGAGATTAGAATGGCTCTCAAGCAGCTTAAAAACAACAAGGCGGCGGGTGATGACGGAATCACAACAGAGCTCCTTAGAGCGGGCGGTAAGCCGATACTTAAGGTCCTCCAGAAGCTCTTCAATTCTGTCATCCTCGAGGGTAAAACGCCAAAGGCATGGGGCAGAGGCGATGTGATGCTGTTCTTCAAGAAGGGTGACAAAACTCTCTTGAAGAACTACAGACCCATTTCGCTTCTGAGCCATATCTATAAGTTGTTTTCGAGAGTCATTACGAATCGTCTCACTCGCAGGTTCGACGACTTCCAACCTCCCGAACAAGCCGGGTTCCGAAAAGGCTATAGTACCATAGACCACATTCATACGCTGCGGCAAGTTATACAGAAGACCGAAGAGTATAACTTGCCACTTTGCTTAGCGTTCGTGGACTATGAGAAAGCCTTTGATTCGATTGAGACATGGGCAGTGCTGCAGTCTCTCCAAAGGTGCCAAATAGACTACAGGTACATCGAGGTACTAAAGTACTTATACCAAAACGCCACCATGTCGGTCCGATTACAGAACCAGAGCTCTAATCCGATCCAACTACAGCGAGGTGTGAGACAGGGAGACGTTATTTCTCCGAAACTGTTCACAGCTGCGTTGGAGGATATTTTCAAGCTTCTGGACTGGAAAGGACGCGGCATCAACATCAATGGCGAATACCTAACACACCTGCGATTTGCCGATGATGTAGTTCTTATGGCTGAGACCTTGGAAGACCTGAACATTATGCTCGAAGATCTCAGTAATGCTTCTCAAAGAGTGGGTCTTAGGATGAACATGGACAAGACGAAAATCATGTTAAATGCCCATGTTGCACCCGCTCCAGTTAACGTTGGGAACATTGCACTCGAAGTCGTTGACCACTATGTTTACCTGGGACAGATAGTCCAGTTAGGTAAGTCCAACTTCGAGAAAGAGATCTCTCGTCGAATCCAGCTCGGATGGGCAGCGTTCGGGAAGCTTCGGCATATTTTCGCGTCCGAAATACCTCAGTGTCTCAAGACGAAAGTCTTTGACCAGTGTGTGTTGCCAGTAATGACCTATGGGAGTGAGACGTGGTCGTTTACTATGGGTCTCATAAGAAGGCTCAAGATCACCCAGCGAGCAATGGAGAGAGCGATGCTTGGTATTTCCCTACTCGATCGAATCAGAAATGATGAGATCCGCAGGAGAACTAAAACAACCGACATCGCTCGAAGGATTGCATCGTTGAAGTGGCAGTGGGCGGGACACATAGCGCGGAGAACCGATGGCCGTTGGGGCGGAAAGGTTCTCGAATGGCGACCACGTACCGGACGACGTTCCGTAGGCAGGCCCCCCACAAGGTGGACCGACGATCTGATCAAGGTCGCGGGAAGCCGCTGGATGCGGACAGCACAGGACCGATCGTTGTGGAGATCCTTGGGGGAGGCCTATGCCCAGCAGTGGGCGTCGTTCGGCTGATATGATGATGATGATGATGATAGAAGACATCGCCATGGTCAAATCATCGTTTTCAATATTGCTATTAACAAATCGGGATAATAATTCTGCAGCTTTTAATGCCTCTAACATATAAAATCATAAACATGATACTTTGCCCTTTCGGTCATTATAACCGGACATAATTTATTAAAAGTGGGTCATAATAAGCGACATGTCACTATAAGCGAAGTCATTATATCCGACTTTTTTATAAAGAATTTTATATGAAACCAAACTTCGTAGTGTAATTACGTCATAATAGGCGGTTGGTCAATATAAGCGGCGTCATAATTAACGGATTCTACTGTAGATTATTCCATGCATATGTTTGCTAAACATAGCTTAGACAAATAACTGATGGAAGAAAATACGTGTAGGTATTTATATGTAAAGTTGCCGAAACTATGTTTTTTTTTATCTTTTTGCCAACCATTTTTCTGTGTAACGATATAATTATTTGATATTTACATTAAGTTAGTTTAAATTGTATTTTACTAAATGTAACGGTATTCTTTAATACGCTCTGTACTATTAGAAACATATTTAGATCTTCTTCAATCCATATTATTTGTTTTAGACGATTGTATTGTTTTTTTTTTAAGCTATTGCATAGCTTCTATCGCGGGCCTTGAGCGTGGAGACCAGATCCAGAAATTCCGTAACGAAAATAACCTAACCTAACACTCGGGGCGAGGCACGATCGAACAATTTTGAATTTCCGAAATTTAAAATTGTAATTTAGAAGAAAATAAGGATTTTGACAGTATGGTTGCCTATGATAACTGCCAGTATGGTTGCCTATAATATCTGCCAAAATAACAGAAAAATTTAGTTACAAAAGTCAAAATTAGAAAATACATAAAATTATAAAATTAAGCTATTGCATAGCTACTATCGCGGGCCTTGAGCGTGGAGACCGAATCCAGAAATTCCGTAACGAAAATAACCTAACACGGGGGGTGTCCGACCGGCACAGCGGTGATACTTTTTAGTTTCATAATTGCATAAATAAGTTGATAAAAAATGTTATGCAATAGCTTTACCGCAGCATTCTCCGAGTGCCACGCGTCTTTTCATTTTATTTTAATTTAAGCGATGATTATTTAGTATTTAAAAACGTTAAATTTCAGTCTCAAAAAGAAACTTAGATCCTCTGACATCTATTCATTTCAACTATGCGACCTTAACATCCAATGTCAATTTTTAAACATAAACACAGAGCTATTAAACTAATTACTCACGCTTAATTGTAAAACAACAACGCTGTTTAGTTTAATCAAGACCCAAAATGGGCCGATTGCCCCGTAGCCGACTGAATAAACTCTTGGGCCAAATTCAATTATTGCCTGGATCACAACAATAACAGTTTTGGTAATTATGTTTGTATTATAAACAGAGCAGAAGGGGCGTAATGGAGGCCGTGTTGCGAAAGTGAATGGCCATCTTTGTATCGGGGATATTTAATTATAATAAATATTTAAGACATGCCTCAATGGGCCACACTGAGCCATCTAGTCCCAAATTAAGGTACTATTAAGTACCCTGTCGTAAAAAAAATTTTGTTAACATCACACCAATGCTGGTCATAGGCCTCCCCTAGGAATCTCCGCGACTATACCTACATCTTCTGGCTTGCGGATACCTTTGTCGATCGTCCGTCCACATGGTGGAGGGATTACACACTGATTGTCTGGTGCGTGGTATTCCAGTACCTTTCCAATCCAAAGGACCATGGTCTAGTATGAGACCCAGTTGGTATAGATCTTTAAATAGCGGGTCTTAACTTTTAGCGAGATCTCTGGGTCCCGGGTTCGATATCCGAGCATCAAAAAATTTCGAATTTTCGATCATTTGCTCGGGTTTGTGATCACCAACCCGCATTTGGCAACGTGGTGTGATTATGCCTGTACTCATCATTGCTATGGTTACTTGAATTCAATGATGGTGAACTTCGCCTGGCAGTGGTGTGATTATAGGCAGTTACTTTTACTTTACTTTACAAGTTATTAATGAACCCTAAAAACTAAAACCACTTATTTTAAAAACCTAAATATAATAGCTACTTAGACTTCGGCTTCCTAATTAAAAGACTACACTTGTGGGTTCGCAAACTTAACTCCAATTGAGATTGATCCTTATTACAATACGTATAAGGTTAAACACGCTTACTTCCTGCCTTGAATTGCACGTGATGTAGGTATCAAGTGTGCTCTATTGTCTGAAGAGCCGTCTGTCTGTCATCAAGGTTTTTTATCGTTTTAACTCGGTCCTTTGAAACTGTCTTGCGGGAGCTAAAAAACGAAGAGTTTGGGCACACGTAGCGACATCTGTGTATGGTGGAGCGTACTAAATATTAAGGAGGCAGTAATGCAAGCAGCAGATGGTAGATCGCGATGTACGTTTGTTTTTAATGAGCATGTCATAATATGCACAGGATTATTTTTCGTTCTATGATGTTTTTTTGGTAAGAAAGAATATTTCAAGCACAAAACATGGAAAAAGGTTAGAAAGGCTGTCATGCGCCATTTGTATGAGATCCGTTGTCGCCGTTTGTGCCCCACTACACATGAACGAGTTCAAAGAATGCCAATCAAGCGAATTCTTTTGATGTCGCGCGTCCAATAGGGTCGCGCGATGTCATAAGAAACCAATCACAGCGCTACTTTCATTCATGTTTGGGCAGAAATATGAGCATTTGCTTATAACCTCTGTGGCGCGCCTGCCTCGCTCACATCGTTTTTCCGTTCTTAACTTTTTTTCCGTATTCTGTGATTGCAAGCGTGGCTATTTTGGCAAAATCTTTCTTCTGGAGCCCGTCTCCGGCAATATTATCCGCCTATTAATATTTATCATTAAATATAAATAGGCGTCAAATTGTCTTGATCAAATCGGGGAAGTTCTAAAGAAAGGTCAGGTCAAGAGTACCCTAAACCGGCGAGCGTGTATGAAAAGATTAATGAATGTGGATGAAGCGAAAGTAGTCTGTAAGGATCGTAGCAAGTGGAAAGATGTGGTCTCTGCCTACCCCTCCGGGAAAAAGGCGTGAGTGTATGTATGTATGTATGTCAAATTGAGAACTTCATTTTTTTTTGGTCGATTGTTTGCGAATCTCTTCAATGTATTGTTGGTTGTGTGTGAAAGAGCTATTATCAAAAAACAAATAATACTTGTATCTTTTCTAGTTCCCTTTTGTTTCATCTTCAAAAGTATCCTAAAGTTAATGTGATTAACTCTATGATACTCTAAGCTAAAAATAAAAACTACACTCTAATACTAATTAGTGTAACTTTAATCTGAGTAAAGCAACAGGTTTATAACCAAACTTTGACCTTTAACCTCTGTCTGTGAACCACAGTGGACGATATTAAGAGTAGGACTACTTAGAAGACTGGACTAGATTATACTAGGAGTATTTTACTTCACAAGACGTGTTGCCACAGCCACAGAACAATCGGCCAAGAGAGTGGCCTATCGCTATAAGATGAAAAATCATTCGCGCGTTATGACGCGAATAACAGAATATATAGAATAACAGGGTAGAGTTTCCCATGCCATCAACATATTCTGACAGTTTCTGACACGAATACGCCATAAGTCCATGAGATCAACCTAATTACCAATTTCTTTACCACACCACACGCAACCACACAGGCATGGTTCAACTTGACCACAAGCCAATTTAGGAAATGTCGTTGCCTAAATTGAATATTGAAATTGATTAGGCAAGAAAATGAATATTACTAGGCGTGTAACTCAGTAAGCATTGATACAGATTCGTGACCTTACGCTAATGTTTAGTTAAATTAACAGCCAAGTCGTTCAAATGTTATGGGTAAAAGTTTATACTCACCCAACCTCAACACAAACAGTGTAAGTGTTACACAGTAAATAATTACGACTGTATGTACATACATCTACTTTTTTCGCACTAAAAGGGAGCCTACTGTTATCACTTCAATTACTTTTAACCGCTCTACCTTTCTTAAACCTTTTTAAAACTTAGCGCTATATTCCTCGTAGTAAGACTCAAAATTCTTTGACACAAGAACATAGCGTCGGTTGCGAATAATCTCCACTAGATCCGAAACCACTATCCCTCTATGAATAAGTAAAGGATATTGGCCAGGTATTACAGGTCACAAGCCTAGGAATACTTGAGCTGACGATTACTTATTCAGAACTGAATGTAACTATGACTACATTAAGTTTTACTCCATTACTAACATATAAAATGACTAATGTGAATTTTGTGAGGGTTTCTTTGTATACGTCACCGTAAGATTGTGAGATTTATATGTCAGTTCACAAAACAACGCGTGAGATAATCTAACGGTGGATTAGGTTAGGTTAGATTGTTACTTTAGTTTAGTTAATGAAGTTTGAACTTTAAACTTGAAATTTTAATCACCTTCCAAATTTTAATACAGCAATCTACGAGACAAAAAACAAATAACGTATTTTTGCTTTTGGTATAATAGCCCAGTACAAAAATGTCAAGATACACCATTTAGAAAATGACCGCCAAAAATTTTAAATTTTTGATACGGCCTCCTAGCAGGACTTTTTTACATGATACACATCTCATTTATTCATTACAATGTTATTCAAAAGTTTTTGATTTTCCCCTCCATACCTCAACAGGCTTAGGACCGTAAAAATTGAAAACTATATTGCGAAAACTATTCTCGAGTGAAAACTTGACCAAATTTTTTTACTTCATAAATGGGCTCTAAATACGATACTGAACGCCTATAAAATTTTTTGAAGATGATGTAAAAGTCATCCTGTATAGAAAAATAATTGAATTGTTTATTTAACTAAATAACTATATTATGCTTTACTTTTTCCCAGTTAAGAAACTGATGAGTCATTCTTGTCTCTTTCTTGCCATCAGTCATTTACTTTTTGTAACTTGTTTTAGTTTCTGAAAAATAGTACGGTAAATATCAGTATATAAACTTGAAAAATTTTGTCTCAGGCGGGAATCGAACCCGCATCTCCTCGCAGTCACAAATTTTTTCAAGTTTATATACTTACTGATATTATAAGTGCAATTAAGTTGCTAAAATATCAAATAAAGTTTAGTACGGTAAATGTTATAGACCTCAACTCTTATTAATAACTATCTGTTTCCCGCGACTTTGTACGCGTGAATTTCTGTTATTATGATCGCCATTATTTTTGCAACATTTTTCGTTGATGCTTTGCTCCTAGTCACAGCGTGATAAATGGATGTGATATAGCCTAAAGCCTTCCTCGATAAATGGACTATCCAATACAAAAATAATATTTCAATTCGAACCAGTACTTCCTGAGATAAGCGCGTTTAAACAAACAAACAAACTCTTCAGTTTTACCTATAATATTAGTACCTATATAATTATTATCATCATCATTATTATCACTAATCTACATTATTTGTGTATTGCTAGAAATAGGCCTCACTAAAAGCAGTATTTTGCCATAGTCGCCACTCACAGATGGAGAGATGTCGCGGCTGCTCAATCTCAACCCCTTTTTTGGTATTCTTCTCAGTCTCAGTTTATATAAAGAAGGATATATGAAATTACTCATAAATCCTTATCGAACCCGTGTCTCCGAATAATAATTATTTATGTGTACAACGCAACTACAATAACACTGTTGTAAGCATAAGGATCACACTATATCAATTTACAACGCTCATTGGTGCGCACACAAACATGGACCCAATCACAGCGGCTACCACTTACTCGCTTACACAATGCGTCATTTGGTGTGTGCAAATTAGTGTGTCGTCGGGCAGTGAACGCTTTGATTAAACCTCGATACATTGCGCAGTCGCATAGTACTCACAACACAGCTAATTAGTATTAAGCCGTCAATGTATATTGTGCCGATACTATTATCGTTACATGGATGTTTTCATTAAATAATTCGCCGCGGTGTGCAATAGTTTTGTTTGCCCATATTGGATTCGCACGCGCCACGCCTCATTTCATATCTATTTCTTTATATGATCTGAGGTTTTCTTAGTCGATCATTTGAAAGTTTTTTTTTACTCACAAAAGTCTGAAAAAACCAATATCTATGTCAGTGCTTGATAATCGTTCGCGTCCGCGCCCGGCATGCGAGGTGATGCGGGTTCGTTTTTTTCAAGTTTAAATATATACTGATTATTATAATTGCAATTTAATTTCTTAAAATATCATATAAAGTAATCGTTAGTTTTTTAGCATCTACTCAAAATTGATATATTATTTCACGCTTATCATTGATGATATTTGTGAAAAACAGATTTATTCTATTAGTTTTTTAAAACTTACAACCTTATTTACTGGTTATAACGAAAAAAATCAAAATCGCTTAACAGGCGAAAAAGTTATACGTGGTCAAACATTTAAGAATTTTAAAACTAATAAAATTTTCAGTAAGCGTATAGGTCGAACTGAAAATTTCATTAGTTTTAAAATTCTCATTAATTTAAACTTGAAAACTTGTCTCCCGCCTGAAATATAATTTTTCAAGTTTAAAGATATTACAATTTTCAAATAAATTGCTAAAATATCATTTAAACTAAATAAAAATCTAAGTTTTCATGAATTGAAAATTAATCAGTTCCTCAACGCATTCATTGGTAACACTCTCGTCTTCTTCTCCTCACATCATAAATGCGTCTTTGCAATAGCTATAACTAGTAAAGCTTTCCCTGCAACTTTCCCCCACGCACGCAGGCATTGGCACGTAGAACACACTTGTATACCTCTAAGGGTCGGGGGGTGGGCGTTAAACCAATGACGTCACTAGGGTCGGTTAACTATGGAGTAGTTTTAAAGATGGCGTAATTAATAGTAATGTCAACTGCAAGATATAAACTTCTCTGTTTTTTTTCACAGAGTAAATGATAGCGAATTTGACGACTGTAGTCTAGTTAGCGGACCGCTGAATATTTAATAACTATCTTTATGTAATAGGGGTTAAAGTATGAAATTGCCGATTATTTTCCCTCTTTTTATTTTGTTTATAGCTCTTAAGTATAGTCATATTATTGCGTAATTCTTTTTGTATTGTATCAAAAACTAAATAAAGAAGCTTTTGACTAAAAAAAATGCAATACTAGTGCCTATTACTTCAAAGGAAGTGTTGAAAAGACCCCTTACAATGTGTCAGCTGACCTTCTTGCTTCAATTAGGTATATTTGTATTATATACTTTGATTTTCAGAAATTTTAATACTATAATGCGTAGCTTTATAACCATCTAACTTTTACCTTTAATTGCATCAAAAACAGTTCAGGCGTTTTTAAAAAAAACTAAAAAATTGTTAGTATGGAAAAATTACTTTTCTCGATTTCGTCCATACAAAACGGCAATTTCATACTTTAACCACATGAATAAATATTCCCTCCTTTAACCCCTAATATTATTGCGGAATATCGAGTTCAACTCTTGGGTTGGGCAAAAAGAGGTGCTAACATTAAAATTTCTGAAACGCGGTGATTATGCCTGTACCCATCATTGCTGTGGTAACTAAAATTCAATGATGAAGGCCTTTTTCCTGCAAGGGAATGACTATAGGCTGATACTTTACTGATCATGTACTCCCACTGAATCACCAAAATGATATTTCGGAATATCATAAAAAACAAGGTACATGGTAGAGCTCTCGAAGCAACACTATCTCCGTGGTATATTGGCGTACACACCACTTTGCAAGGTGTTGCCAGCACTAAGATCCCATGTTCGATTCCCGTACGGTTCATTAAAGAAAACAAAGAAACCTTCTATATTTCTCAGGGTCATTGCTTATGATTTCCACAAAAAAGTGCTTTATTAAAGTTTGTTTGGAAAATATGAGATAATTGCTTCGAGAGTTGTATTACGTGCCTTGTATTTGTATAATGTTCAAATGTTCCTTCACGCAAAAACTGTTTTTCATTCCAAAATATCGGAACCTTATTAAAAACAAAGTTAATAGTAGAAATCTAGAAGCACTCATGTGTTGTTATATGGGTCACTGAGGAGCCTTAGAGTTCCAAGCAGTATATTGCATTGACGAAATAAAATAATAAGTCAGTTTGGTTAAAGACCTTACTCTTTAAATCCAGTCATGTCACTCAATAATAATAACATCGCAATATTATACAATAAGTAACAAAAACAAACTTAATTGAACGTAATATTTCCGTCGTTTACTGGAGTTAATTTTGTAACACTAACGAGGTTTTCGTACAAAAGGATTCTAATAAATAATTAACAGGCGCGTCACGCTCGTACAATGAAGCGTTTATCGCTAACAAGGGGTGTCGTTCGAAATCTCGATAAGGGCCAAATTTACTGCCACCCTAATAATCTTTACAACGACCAATTATACCACGGAGACGCCGCTGAGTTTGAAACATCAGTATTTTAAACGCTCAGTCGTAAAGATTTTTCCCATCATTTTCTTATCAAGTACATCCTGCACACCTTGCGCACTAATAGACAGTTGACCTAAGTGGGTGTTCATTTTCAATTTTCAGCATTCATATTCTGACTCCTTAGTAAGGGGTCCCCTAATTCTTAGGGGAGATACTTTAGGAATCAGCAGATTAAGCGAGAGAGGGAGGGTAAAAATAGTACAAAATACACGCAATGTAATAGAAACTTCGTGTCACAGTTTATGTGGTCGCATCCTTTCAGAACAGTTCAACCGATTCTAATACCTATAAGAATAGGTGATACATTATAAAAAACAGGATAGAGCAACGATTATTGTTTTAGATTACTAGCTGAAATACTTATTAAACTTATTTATTAGATCCTTCTGTGGATCGAAGTTCTCTGAGAATCTTAAGTACGAATATATCTTGCCCTGTGGTTGTTTAGGGACGAGCGAAGGACTCTGATTACGAATCAAAGCAGTTTGTTTAGGATTGTGGAAAAACTGATAGATCGGACTTCGTTTTTAGATAGAAATATAAGCAAATAGAACAATGTTGGTGAGACATTTTGGTAATTTTGGTAAGAACTGTGTTGTATTTTATTTAACAATTTAAATAATATGATATCATCGCCAGTCGGTATCTCTAAATCCACTGCTGAATAAGGGTCAAAGAGTTTTTGATTGTCTTCAACATTCAACATTCATCATTCTCTTGCCCATTTTCCCAGTTTATCTAGGGTCGGTAGTATGTTTTTCTCTTCCACATTATTCTATCACTCGTCACTGGATCATCCTCTCCTTTCACACAGTCCATCCATCTCTTTATCGGCCGGCCTCTTCCTTCTTTATCCAATATGATTTTCTCAAAATTATGTTGTGCAAAGTTGATTTAAGTAAGTGTTTAGTATCCGCAGTGAGTTATTTTTACACTTTACCTATAGTATTTCGTTTTATTTAAACTCCTGGTAACATTGAAGTGCCAATAAAGCTCCGTAGCGGAGTGGCTCGCGTTTTTGCAAAAAACCAAACTTTTTTTAGCAATATTACAAAATATAATCATCATTGTCTAATAAATTATCCGTGTTTTCGCAAAATCTCTAGAATTTTCGCGATAATTCGGTTTAACAAATAATCCTACGACATATACACCGGTTTTCAAGGTGTCGCCAGCTCTGAAGTCTCAGGTTCGATTCCCGGACGGGTCAATGTAGAAAAAAAGTGTTTTTCTACATTATCCCGTCTATGGACGTTAGTAGTACATTCGGTGTTTCTGACTTCCACAATTCGAGTGCCTTAGATACGAGTAGTTACTTACTTTAGATAGTTACTTACTTTAGATAGTTACTTACTTTAGATAGTTACTTACTTTAGATAGTTACTTACTTTAGATAGTTACTTACTTTAGATAGTTACTTACTTTAGATAGTTACTAACTATAGATATTTACTTACTTTAGATAGTTACTAACTATAGATATTTACTTACTTTAGATAGTTACTTACTTTAGATAGTTACTTACTTTAAATAGTTACTTACTTTAGATAGTTACTTACTTTAGATAGTTACTTACTTTAGATAGTTTCTTACTTTAGATAGTTACTTACTTTAGATAGTTACAATGGTTCGACGACCATGCAGTTGGAGTGTTTTTCTACATTATCCCGTCTATGGACGTTAGTAGTACATTCGGTGTTTCTGACTTCCACAATTCGAGTGCCTTAGATACGAGTAGTTACTTACTTTAGATAGTTACTTACTTTAGATAGTTACTTACTTTAGATAGTTACTTACTTTAGATAGTTACTTACTTTAGATAGTTACTTACTTTAGATAGTTACTTACTTTAGATAGTTACTTACTTTAGATAATTACTTACTTTAGATAGTTACTTACTTTAGATAGTTACTTACTTTAGATAGTTACTTACTTTAGATAGTTACTTACTTTAGATAGTTACTTACTTTAGATAGTTACTTACTTTAGATAGTTTCTTACTTTAGATAGTTACTTACTTTAGATAGTTACAATGGTTCGACGACCATGCAGTTGGATCAGTGGTAGTAAACGCTGCTTCCGAGCCATGGGTCGCGGGTCCGACCCCCTTACAATGCAAATATTTGTGTGCATGTACATGTCTGTTTGTACTGGTCTGGGTGTTTTCTATGTATTATAAGTATGTGTTTAGAAAAAAAAAGTATATAAGTAAGTTTATCGGTTGTCTAGTACCCCATACGGCAGGGTACTTAATAGTACCACATGAGTAAATATTCTATTCATGTGATAGTACCTTAATTTGGGACTAGATGGCTCAGTGTGGCCCAGTGAGGCATGTCTTAAATATTTATTTATTTATTTATACAGTTAGATCAGTGGTAGCAAACGCTGCTTCCGAGCCATGAGTTGCGGGTTCGACCTCCTCATAGTACAAATATTTGTGTGCATGAACATGTCTGTTTGTACTGGTCTGGGTGTTTTCTATGTATTATAAGTATGTATTTAGAAAAAAAAAGTATATAAGTAAGTTTATTGGTTGTCTAGTACCCCATACGACAGGGTACTTAATAGTACCACATGAGTAAATATTCTATTCATGTGATAGTACCTTAATTTGGGACTAGATGGCTCAGTGTGGCCCAGTGAGGCATGTCTTAAATATTTATTTATTTATTTATACAGTTAGATCAGTGGTAGCAAACGCTGCTTCCGAGCCATGAGTTGCGGGTTCGACCTCCTCATAGTACAAATATTTGTGTGCATGAACATGTCTGTTTGTACTGGTCTGGGTGTTTTCTATGTATTATAAGTATGTATTTAGAAAAAAAAAGTATATAAGTAAGTTTATCGGTTGTCTAGTACCCCATACGACAGGGTACTTAATAGTACCACATGAGTAAATATTCTATTCATGTGATAGTACCTTAATTTGGGACTAGATGGCTCAGTGTGGCCCAGTGAGGCATGTCTTAAATATTTATTTATTTATTTATACAGTTAGATCAGTGGTAGCAAACGCTGCTTCCGAGCCATGGGTCGCGGGTTCGACCCCTCACAGTACAAATATTTGTGTGCATGTATATGTCTGTTTGTACTGGTCTGGGTGTTTTTTCTATGTATTATAGTACACAAAAAAGTATGTAATTAGGATTATCGGTTGTTTATTAGGTACCTCATACGCCAAGCTACTTAATAGTAGCTTAATTTGGGTCTAAATACCTCTGTGTGGCGCAGTGTGGCATGTCTGAAAATATAAAATGGTGATATTGTCCACATCTATACATTTAACCCAATAAAACAAAACGCTCCGGCTATATTTTTCTCAACTTTCAAAATACTAAAAAACGTTATGTCAAATCTAACTGAAAGTTCTCAAAAACATTTCAAATGGTAAACCTAAAATCCGCCGGAAGCTCTATCGCAAATTGTATTTGATATGACCCAACCGCGAGATGAAAAAGAGTTGTCAGAATCTAGATAATGTGAATAATATATGGACTCGTAGGGTTGTCAGTAACATTTAAAGTTAACGGATTCCTGCCGTTTAAAATTTAAATACAAATAGTATGTTTCAATGCTAATGTATGACGACTTCCGTGGCGGAGTGGCGTACACACCGGTTTTCAAGGTGTCGCCTGCTCCGAGGTCCCGGGTTCGATTCCCGGACGGGCCAATGTAGAAAAAATGTGTTTTTCTACATTTTCTCGGGTCTGGATGTTTGTGGTACTTTCGTTGTTTCTGGTTTCCAAAATACGAATGCTTTAAATAGTTATTCAAATTGGGATCAGAACAATGTATGTGATGTTGTCCATATTTATTATTTATTATTTATTAAAATGCTATGCAGCTGTTTACTATAACTACTTAAGTAACGTCTATAATCAAAGAAGTATTTATTTAAGACTTCTTATTTATCCCAGGAAGTATTTACTGACATGCAGACCCAGCACACCTTCAGCGCAAAGATATTATGTTATTAAAAATACGCAAATTTAAATAACGTATTGCGTTCTTTTGATTTGAGAGGTATGTTTTTCGTGAAAAGATAAAACTCAGTCTCTATTAAAAAGACTAAAAGATCGAAGTGCTGCCCCCAATTGATTTATTTTTATTACTTCTAAACAAAATCAATTCTAAAAAAACTAGAACAGTATCATTTTAGCAAATTACCTCTAGTATTTATTGAATCACAGTAAACTTTACATTTAGTTGTTAATAAAGTCGAATTTGTCGCCAACGCCAAAAGCGGCCGCTTTTACTAATAATGTACAATACGAAAGAATGCAGTAATAAAAAGAAGTTAACAGTGATTCAATAAATACTAGAGATAATTTGCTAAAACGATACTGTTCTAGTTTTTTGAGAATTCGTTTTGTTTGGATGTAATAAAATTAAATCAATTGGTCGCAGCACTTAGCTCTAGTAGTCTTCTTATGAGAAACCAAGATCTAATTTGCGATTTACTTGTGTCTTTCTTACTATGAGGGTTGGTGATCAAAAAGCCGAATAATGTTTGTTAATACGAAACTCTTGTTTTCCGACCCTGGGCTCGAACCAGGACTACTACAACTACAGGATCTTGGGCCTGGTATTTAAATCTCTAGACCATTGAGCGGCCATAGAACTTTGCTGAATAGCTTCAAAAATTTGAAGTTTATGGAAAGACACGAATACTATTTTCTTAGTTCATCAAATGAAAATAGCTACCAAAAATATGTGTACAGAAACGATTTACAAATTAAGTACTTCTTAATGATCCCGACCCTGGGATCGAAATCAGGACTGCTAGATCTTGGGCCGGTACATAAACCTAGCCAACGGAGCGGCATATTGAACTTTTGCTGCAATAGCTTGACAAATTTGAAGCTGTCTGGAAGACACGAATACTGTTTTCTTAGTCCAGCAAAAGAAAAAAGCTACCAAAAATATACAGAAACGATTTCACATTAAACTCTTTGAAGGAAATTCTATATTCCCTTTGTGGTACCCCTGAATGACCAATGCAAGCGAACTCTTTTGAAGCCTGCCTCGAACATTTTGCTTTGCCGAAAGCCGCCGCGCCGAGTTTAAAATTTCATAACGAAATTGTGAAGCGATATGTATTTGCTCTTCAAAATATTTACAGTCGGAAAAGAGTTAGATTGTTTTGAGAGTCTGGGAAAAACTATCAGTTTACTTTTCTCGTGTTATAAATATTCATTGTTAACCTTTAGAACGATCACAGGTCAATTATTGGCGATACGCATACTCGTAAGTACTTTCTTTTAAAACTGCTGATCACAACAAATAATAAATAATAATAAATGTGGACAAAATCACATACATTGTTCTGGTCCCAATTGGAATAACTGTTTAAAGCACTCGTATTTTGGAAACCAGAAACAACGAAGGTACCACAAACACCCAGACCCGAGAAAATGTAGAAAAACAACTTTTTTCTATATTGACCCGTCCGGGAATCGAACTCGGGACCTCGGAGCAGGCGACACCTTGAAAACCGGTGTGTACGCCACTCCGCTCCGAGGTCGTCAAGAAAATTGTATGTTTGTTATTTTAACATAAGTTTAAGAACATATTTATTGTCTTTATTAATGTTGGAATCAGTACTGGGGCGTAACTGTAGACAAATTAAATCTAAGCAATTTTGGTTTCCCCGTTAAACTTATCAAAACCACAAATAAGATGATACTATGTTACAACTAAAAAAAAAAACATTTTGTTAGCTTTTATTTCTAAAGCTAACAAAGAGTTCTTTGAGCTTCGAATTGATCCATTTATTCATACACATAAACATAATATTGTGAACAAGTAAGACATTCGTTTGTTCCTTTTATGTATGAAATTCTAGCCCTTCTTTGTAAAACGGAAGATTTACTTAAAGAAATAATATGTCCTAATACAAGTTTTCGACTGAAAATGTTATTATATTACAGGTATAACCGGACTAACCATAGAAGCTGCAAACGTTGAAGCTTAGGGTGGCACAATTAGAGGGGGGGCAAAATGGCCGAAAAATATTATAATTAGAGCAGTAAAAACAAAGCTTTGTTTTTCTTAGCTCAAAAATGTACCCAAAAGGATGTAAAAAAAAAAGAAATAACGTTATTGTGAATAGTGTATCTAATTTAAGAGGTCAGTGGCGGCAGAAATAATTACTTTTGGCGCGGCAAATGTGTGAATCCTGCTCTGGGAATGACTACATTACTATGTTTCTAAACCATTTTTAGGGAATGAAATTGCTATTTTAAATTGCACAGCTCCTTGAATAAAAACTTCGATTGCCTTAAATAGGATTGTAACTCACATCCTTGCGCTTTTCGGGTGACTGATCTAGCCATAGAACCACCTAAAAAAATGTCCAGCTGTTTTGATTACATAGATATTTTTTTTGTATGTTAGAAGATACTTTGACCTTCTTACGTACCGATAAAAACCTGTTTTCTTAAAGTATGATATTACAAAACAATTTATATTTACAATCAATATTATACTGGAATACACGTTTGTAAACTAATTGATTGATTAAAATATCATGCCGGGCGGGCGCCGGAGGAGATGCGGGTGCGAGTCCCGCCCGAGACAAAGTTTATATACTGATATTATAAGTTGCTAAAATATAAAATAAAGTATAATTGATTGATTACTAAAATTAGCTTTAATTATAATAGCTACACCAAACCAGTTAACTGGAGTAACTAAGGTGTACCTCAGGCTGTAAACTGCAGAACGGGTAAAGCTCCACCCGGGAAGCTTTCATAAAGCTCTTAAATTTCAATTTCAGAGGATCAGGCAGCATCACAGGCGACGCCAGGTCGAGAGCCGAGGCTAATTCTTTACTTACACGTTTTTGTGGGAGGAATTAAGTGGGGAAATTAGTTTGCTGGAAGTTTAAGGCATTTTAAGACGACGAACCAAGGTATAAGTGCTGAAATCGATGCATAAAACATTTTGTATTTATATGATTCGAGAAGCTATGCCATTTTTCACCCTATGGGTGTCGCAAGAGAAGACTAAAGGAGTTCTATCATCATCATTTTTACACCTTGGGTTAATGCCAGAGACAACCCACCAGCTAATCAAGACGATTATGACAAAAAAATAATCCAAATAAAAAAAAACATCAAAAAACGCAAATATGAGCGAAACTTTATGGCCCACAAATTTTCACATTATTTATTCCATTTCGACAAAATAATATTTAAAAATTCATTTTTTCTGCATCGACCGATCCAGGAATGAATCCTAGGACCAACAAGCGACAATTTAAAAACCTACGTTTACGCTACTACACCACGTAGGTCGTCAATAAGTCATTGATTGGAGCGGTCCCCCGGTAAACGAAAGGTTAAAGGTTCGAGGTTCGAGTGCTACCTAAAGCAGTAGATATTTTTATTCAAGAAATGGGTTTTCAATTTTCCTTACTATTTCGTCAATATAGACGTTGTCGATAGACGATAAAACTGAATGCAAGTTTCAGTCATAAAAGTTTTATACAATTCAATGTTGAGTAAAACAATGTTCGGTCGCCGTCGTCTCTTGTCGGCTGAATATTTCATATGTGTATGTGCTATGCTGCGTAATAGTAAGTGATAGTCAGACTTATTTTAGCATTAAATATAGTAGAGTAATAAAATTTATGATCATTGTTAACTTGACTCTTGCTCATACATGGAGTTGTAAGGTGTCCGTCACGTTTTAAATGTTTTGACCAATGTGACCGAGAAAAATTGTCATTTTCTCAATGTGACCGGACATTTTGGACATTTATTGTTATTAACGTCACATTCAATTCTATTGGAAAAGTATGCTAATTAAGTATATAAGTTTTTATTTGTAATGCATTTTAACCACCTAAGACCCCTTGCACAAAATTTTAAACAAAATTAAAGTCCCATTAAGTCCCAGCTTAACTACCTATATACTTAAAAGTAATACGAGCCCACGGTACATTTTTTTGTTCATAATATTTTAATGTTGATATTATTCCCTAAATTAATAAAAAAGAGAAGCTGAAATAAGTACTTAAAGTATTTGGTTTTAATAAAATAGTTTAATGTTAGTTGTTAAAATGCACATGATAACATGAAATAGTCTACAAAGCAAAATATGCGTCGGTTTGACTGCAAGTATTTATTATGTACATAATTTTGTACTATGGGTATATAGGACTACTATGTTTTTCCAAGCTGGGCTTTAGCAGGATAATAAGAGACAGCATTTATTAGAAATTGCATAAAACGAATTGAAATACTGAAAAGTGCAAAAAAATACTAAACTACTAGTGCAACAAATATAATATAATAATAAACAGTAGGGTGACACTTAAAAAAGCATACAGAGTTGTTGAAAGGCAAATAATAAAATCATATTAGTTTAAATCTATATTTTTGTTTGCTATAATTTCATTTAATCTGAATAAATTCATATAATTTCTTCTTTTTGTTAATTGTTAACAAAATTTTGTATGTGACCATCGTGACAATAAATGTCCAATGTGACCGAGCATTTATTATAAACTAGCTGATGCCCGCGGCTTCGCGCGCGTGGTATTTTATCTGTTACACAGTTTTCGTCATGATTCAACCCCCTCTCCTCCACTCTTTTCCTCCACTTCCTTTGCCTACGGTGCCGGGGGTGGCCATCTCAAGCGAGGTGGTGGTGTCTTCGCACTTAGTGGGAGCCAATACGTCGTTGCAGGCTTACCGGGGCCCGTTGATACAATAGTTGGATGAAAGGGGCCGATTTATACTATCGTTTTAGGGATCCGGTGTTGGTTCTCCTAGCGTATCGTGGTCCAAGCGAGCTCGCACCACATCTGTTTGCATTTACATGAAATCTGAAGTACAATATCATTTGAAGCTTAAAAAACTGTCAATGCTGTAGTACAACAAACCATTCAAAGCAGCTTGCAAGGCTTTTTTCGAATATGATCAACACTGGCGTAGAGCCCTGGAAGAAGTGGCCCTGTGTAAAAAACTAAATTCTTAGTTTCCAACCAAGTAGGTAAATCCATTTTTCTCGATCCATAAGCGATAAAAAGGCGATATTACAAAGACAATTTGCTTGCATACTACGTTTGGATAAAAGACCTACATCGGACGGTGGACGTCGGACCTAGACGGTGTAGTACCAGCATCGGTGTAGAGCTCTGGAAAAGGCAGTCCTATGTCATTGTCCCTTCATGATCGATAGACGAAGTTTCAAGTACTTCAATTTGATATTAAACACAAATAATCAACCATACAATTTTCCACCGTTTTTCACAACTTATAAACAACATTATAAAATTTATACAACATCTATACTAATATTATAAAGCTGAAGAGTTTGTTTGTTTGTTTAAACGCACTAATCTCAGAGAGTACTGGTTCGAAAATGTTTTTTTTTTCTTTTTTGGATAGTCCATTTATCGAGGAAGGCTTTAGGCTAAATATAACATCACGCTACGACTAATAGGAGCGGAAAATCAGTGAAAATGTTGCAAAAATAATCGCGATCATAATAACAGAAATTGACGCGGACGAAGTCGCGGGCAACAGCTAGTATAGCATAAAGCTGACGTAGTTTCACAAAAATTTTATGTGGGATGTGGGTTCGAGGCATGGATGGATGGAGGATGATCAGCAGGATTAATAGTGTTCAGAAACTTTACAGGATAGAGAACTGATTCGTCTGTACTGACCACTGTGTCTATAAATTGTTACTTATTTCTTTAGCTTCAATTATGTCAGCGAAACATCATTAATTACTACTGCCACCACATCTGCCACTGCCATAAGTGGGTGGTGGTAGGTATTCTTAAGTTAAACAACACGGAATTATGAAGTGAGGTGATTTTTTTCTCACCGTTTTATTTTCATGTTTTAAAAGTGTCTTTTAAATATGGTGGAAATTAAATAAAAAATCCATTTGGATGCGTTAGATAGGCAGTTTCAATAAATAAACTATACCAAACCCTCAAAAGCTGTGCGTCCTAGAAAAAAAAATCGTTACTAAATAGAAGTTTATCAAATTATCGAATCATTCTTCTAAGATACACTTTTGAAAAATCCCCGCTTTTGTTCCTGTAAGATACACTTTGGCCAAGTACAGCAAACCAGAATAAACGGAAGCTTGTCAAATGGTCTACCAGTATTATATTGATTTAATCCACCAGTCAGCTGCTCAGTGTTGTTGCAACACACCTGTTACCTTAGCCTGTCTGAGATACGGGTCTACTCCCAGTTTTTTGTACTGCTTAATATAGTTGATAATTTCATAAGGTACAACAGTGTAGTTTTATAAGATTTGATATTTCATTACCTATTCCATTTTTACTTACTTTAAGTTTTGCATGCATATTGCATGTAAAGGACTTTTATTATACGTATTGTAGTGTTGGTTGTACAAATAAATAAATTCACTCATCAATTTTATTCCATACACTTTTTTCGATTTCCCAACATTTGTCTCTACCGTATAAACAAAAATGAATAAGTTCTAAATAATACCATTCTATTTGTAAGTACTGATATTTATTTTCTGAATATGTACCTAAATATAGATAAGACAGCCAATAGGAATTATCAAGTTTTGTCAAAATTTTCTGTACAAAGCCACCTATTTCTTCGTCAACTTTGTCCTTCAGGGCGTATGGAATACGTCTAGATGAAAATGGGTCTCACATTTTCTTGAAGCACTAATTGAGCTTTCTAGTTTGATATGCAAACAAGAGTTCCGTCAAACACTATTGATAAAATATCTTCTAGTAATCTGTCCATTTTGAGTTTTTGATAATTTACTGACTAAATTTTAACTAACTCACAAGGATCCCGTTGAGCACATAAATAAAATATAATACGATTTCTGATATAATTCTGGGCTCAAAGTTGTTATAAACGTGTATTTCATGGTATCGATATCATCACATCTGTTCAGTTTTAAGTAAGTATCAAACCGTTTAATGATGTTTTTGCGTATTTCGTCCTTGTCTAATGGTACTGAGTTCAATTTAGATGTCCTAAGGTTTGTTTGTTGCCGACCTTTGCTCCTCAGTACCTTCTGCATACATGGAATTGTTTCGTGCTGTCAAATTCAAATTTCCTAAAGGTTATTTTTTTCTTCAATCTCATTTTCCAACTGTGGGTCATCAGTAATTTAATTATTTGTTGTCGTATCTCTTCCAAATTATTCTTGGTAATTTTGTACATTTGTCACTGGTCACTCACTAATTTTAATTCATAATCAGAAATTTCTCGTAGGGTTTGTATCTGGCTGCCGAATTTTATAATGCAGCCTTTAATGAAGTTCGTGTACGTTTTAACTTAGTTAATTCATCCATTTCGGCGCCTATTATTAAATTCTAAAATAATACTATTCTATTTGTAAGATATGATATTTATTTTCTGATTGACACATTGAATGTCATAACAAACTAAGTGAAGTCAGAGAGTACAATTATGTAAAGAGTATGGATATGACGCGGAACCGAACAAACTTTGCCCCCATTTTTTATCCCCTTAAAAATTAAATTTTCAAAAATCCTGAAAGACGTCATTCATAATTTCTAATCAGGTAGCTGGATACCAATTTTCATCGACTTAGCTTCAAAACTGACGGAGTTTCATACAAACTTATGGGGCCCTTTTTACCCCCTAGGAGGCGGAATTTCCAAAATTCCTTTCTTAGTGCTCACCTACACTATATAAGGAAGCACGGTGAAAATTTTCAGATTTTAAATCCCAGTAGTTTGGGCTGTGCGTTGATATGTCAGTCAGTCAGTCATTAAATCAGTTTTCATCTTTATATATATAGATGACGGACGCTTGTAGCATATTATGACCGTCAATTTACATATTCAACACCACACATACACAATATAATAAAAAAAACTAGACACACAATCAGTGACAGTAAAACGTCCTCACCAAATGACCACGCGCTAAACGTTTGTGTGCTCTTTTGAACTTTGTGGCATCCAATTTGAAGTCTTATTAAGATTGAATTGAAATAGAGGTAGTCATCATGTCTTATTTTTTTTAATTTAAAGTGTCAGTTTCGTATGTTTTATATTTTTATAGTTTTATATTTTTTTCTAAAATCATGCTGCACTAAGATGTGCTGTAGCAAGAACCGACATCGCTTGAAGAATTGCTAACCTGAAGAGTCAATGCAGCGCGGTCCATATGGCAAGAACCAGATGCTATTGGGGTAGGGAAGGCCCCCAACAGATAAACCGACAATTTGAGAATAGCGGGAGGCTTCTGCTAGAGAGGCCTTTGTCGAGCAGTGGGCGTTATTTGTCTGATGATAAGCCACTTTCCGAACTGAATAAAACTTACAAAGATTTTTTATTTACTGCTTAAATACCTTTATACACACTACTACAATATTTTAACTCATTAATCATTAATACTAGAATTGACACTTCTCTGATTGCAAACATAGATCAAACTGCCCCAAAGGCCTTGACCGCCGATGAAGGTCGATGTCAGCGGCTGGATGCGGGTGGCGATCGTCGTTAAGATCCTTAGAAGAGACTTATGTGCAGTAGTGGACGTCGTGTGACGATATTGTCTTTTACAAGTATTAATGCGAATATTATGATATTATTATGAATATTCATTTATACGAAATACATACTGCGCCGACCCCTGATTACCTGGGAACAGGGCTAGTGAATGATGACTAAATAATTGTTTTTACTATACCGTTTACAAGCATTATTCATACTGCTCCAAATGCTTCACAGTCATACTGCTTCAAAGGCCTTATAAAAGCAGCTACATACAACACAGCGCCGCGTCCAGAACTCGGTTTGAGCCAGGGCCAAGTGTAATTTCTTAGCTCCGAGACGCGGCCCTCTCATGCTGCGACTAATTCTTTAAATATTGGCCTCTCGCTAGTCTCTCCCGTTGCACATTCCAGATTATCTGTCTCATAGTGAAGTTTCTTTAAATTGCCATAGTTTCAATTAGCTGATGTTTTAGAGTTTATCTTTTACCAGTTTAAATGCTTATCTTGTTTATCTAAAGATGTAACTACCTAATGTTATTCTAATCGCAGCTATTATTGAGTTTTATGATTGTATAAGTGAAATTTTATGTTGTAAAAACTCATCATCATTATTATCATACATTAGGCTTCTGCAAGACAAAGGCCTCACCATGAGTAGGACTTTTCCTTAATCATAAATCTGATCAGTTATGCGATGAAACCAGGATTGTCTTTAATTCTTCATTAGAAAATATATATCATAAAGGCAGCTACATACAACACGGCGCCGCGTCCAGAACTAGGTTTGAACCGGGGAGCTAAGTGTAACTTCTTGGCTCCGAGACGCGGCCCCGTTGTGCTGCGACTGATTCGTTATTTATTGGCCTCTCGCGAGTCTCTCTCGTTGCTCATACAATCGCACATGCCGTTTTCATACGCTTTTAAAAAATTTAAACTCTGTAAAATATATGCGCTAACCGTAGAATTTCTTGCATTTACTTCACTGTTTGCAAACATAGCTCATACTGCCCCAAAAGCCTCATAAAGGCAGCTACATACAACACGCCGCGTCCAGAACTCGGCTTGAGCCGGGGCCAAGTGTAACTTCTTGGCTCCGAGACGCGGCCCCGTTGCGCTGCGACTGATTCGTTATTTATTGGCCTCTCGCGAGTCTCTCTCGTTGCTCATACAATCGCACATTCCAGATTAACTGTCTTACAGCGAAGTTTCTATTGCCATAGTTTAAATGGCAAAATTAACTGATGTTCAGGGTTTATCCTTTATTAGCTGTTGCCCGCGTTCTTCACTTAGTACGCGTCAATTTCTGTTATTATGATCGCGATTATTTTTGCCACATTTTTCACTGATGCTTCGCTCCTATTGATCGCAGCGTGATGTTATATAGCTTAAAGCCTTCCACGACAAATGGACTATCCAACACAAAAATATTTTTTTAATTTTAACCAGTACTTCCTGAGATTAGCGCGTTCAAACAAACAAACAAACTCTTCAGCTTTATAATATTAGTATAGATTAGTTATATTAAAAACTTCTGTCTTTTTGATCGCAGGTTTTATCGAGGTCTATGACTATTAAGGTGGATTTTTAAATTCTAAATATGTACGTCACACAACAGGCTTCTGTAAGACATGGCCTTCCCAAGAGGAAGACTTTACCTTAATCACAAAGCCTAGCTTACCAGGTAGGAAGGCGACCCAGAATTTCATTCACTGCACACTACCACACATACGAAAAAAAGTTTCTGGTAAAGTTTTTAAATAAATTTAAAATGCTCAATTATTCTTTTTTTAAGCATGCTTCTTAAGAAATTGTTTATAAGCACTCTCGGTAGGCAGTTAAAGTTAAAGAGTCGTTACCAAGACATTAACTTCTGAAAATTGATTTCATTCAGTGCGCCAATTGAAATATCGCACCTCAAAAAAAGCCAAAAAACGCAATAATAAATGTTGAATATTTTCCCAGAAGTTACAAAGGGTGCTTAACGAATGCTAGTTTTCATTGTCGATATTGCTTTTGTGCAACGAATCGGATTACTCGTATTGTGAACGGTTTAAATCACAAAATGTAGAAATTCAGTGGGGTCACGGCGAATTAGTTTTAGTCTGTTATTATTGTTAAACAGCTTCAGATTAATTTATTAAAAAAGCTATAGTAGAATATCGTTTTTCTTCTTCCAATAAATCTGTTAAAATCAGTTTTATTTCTGCAAATAGGCTACAGGAGGCGCTTTTACACGTCCCAATATTTAAACCTACCACTGCTTCGGGACAAGTCTGGGCTAGTGCGGAGAAGAATATGATTTAATACCACTGCTTCGGAACAATTGTAAGCACTAGCCAAGAAGAAGCAGAGCAAGAAACTCGGACGCTATTGTCAGTTACTTTTTTAAGGGTGGCCTTTGTAAGATCTCGAAGTTGACAAAGATCCTTTGTGCAGTTAAAATCAGTTAAAAGCAGTTAAAATCAGTTTTATTTCTGCAAATAGTCCCCTGGAGGCGCTTTTACACGTCGCAATATTTAACCTACCACTGCTTCGGGACAAATGTGGGCTAGTGCCGAGAAGAAGCAGCGCAAGAAACTCGGTCACTATTGTCAGCCTCTTTTTAAATAAACATGTTTACATAAGATATATGCCAGTGCGAGCTGATACAATTTAAAGCCAAACGTTTCTATCATTTATATAATCATCAATAGTGTAATAGCCCTTTTTCATTAAAACAACTTTGATATATGATTTGAATTTATGTACAGGGAGGTCAGCAATTGACAGTGGTAATTTGTTGAAAATACGGATACAATTTCCCATGAACGATTTTCCTACTTTTCGCAGTCTGAAGCCTGTAACGGCAAGTTTATCTTTATTTCGGGTATTGAAATTGTGTACGTCACTATTTTTGACAAAAAATTCGAGGGTTTTACGGACGTACATAATGTTTTCGAAAATGTATTGAGATGCAACTGTTAGTATGTTGATCTCTTTGAATAGCTCTCTTAGAGAGTCACGGGGTCTAAGGCCGTAAATTACGGCCGTACAGCACGTTTTTGCAATATAAAAATAGACTCAATATCTGCCGCTGAGCCCCATAACAAAATTCCGTATGACATTATACTGTGAAAGTAGCTAAAATATACTAATCTTGCAGTTCCAACATCAGTCAATTGTCTTATCTTTCGCACAGCATAAGCAGCAGAACTCAGTCTTCCAGACAGAGACCTGATATGAGCACCCCATTGCAGTAGAGAGTCTACAGTTATACCTAAAAAGGTAGAGGAGTCTACTGTGTCTAATGGCTCATCTTTTACAATAACATTTGTGGCGGAAAACCTTACATTAGGCAAAGTAAATTTAACACATTTTGTTTTTCTTGCATTAAGCAAAAGATTATTCGTAGCAAACCAATGCAATAATTTAGAGAGGGTATTGTTAACATCGTCAAATAATAATTCGCCCCTCTTAATTTTAAAAATGATTGAAGTGTCATCTGCAAACAATACCATCTCACAAAGATTATACATATAATATGGAAGGTCGTTAATGTATATTTAAAATAGCAAGGGTCCTAATACTGATCCCTGAGGAACACCCATGATAAGGGCCGCCCCTGAAGACTCAGTTCCATCAATGCAAACTTTTTGTGTTCTACCTGTGAGATATGAGTTAATTAAATCCAACGAATCATTCGAAACACCATAATGTCTGAGTTTTTTAATTAACGTTTTATGGTCCACACAATCAAATGCCTTTGACAGGTCACAAAAAACACCTTTAGCATCTAACCTACTCTCCCAAGCATCGAATACGTGTTTTAGAAGTGCTACTCCCGCATCAGTGATTGGGGACTACCTCAGTATATAAACTTGAAAAATTATATCTCAGGCGGGACTCGAACCCGCATCTCCTCGCATGCCGGGCGGGCGCTATACCATTAAGCCACCGAGATACTGCGACTCAGCGCGAATTTTTCAAGCATATTCTTAACGCTGTAAGCCAGCGTCGCTTCATCAAAATGCGGAGGAGATGCGGGTTCGAGTCCCGCCTGAGACATACATTTTTCAAGTTTATATACTGATATTATAATTGCAATTTAATTGCTATAATATCAAATAAAGTATATACTACCTCAGTTTAACGCATGTTAAAAAATATAGGTACGTGTAACTTCTCAAGACTTGTTCCTACTACTCATATCTCCGTTATGGTTGAAATTGAACAGTCGATACTTCATCACATTTTGTAGAAACGAAATTAATTTCAAAAGTACAATATATTTGGATGAATGGGTATGCAGCGAGTTGTTGTGTTTTTAATTTTTTTATGTTTGATCTGCGCTAGTAACTCTTACAAATTGTGATTTTTTATTTTTTATATTTTTTAAGATTATCGTAACCAAAAAATTAGACCTACACCTAGTTTTTAAATTTCGTTAAAAATACATACACATACGGCATAGCTATGCTATGACATACATTATAAATGAATATTATAATTATAAGATAAAAAATGAATTTAACACCCAATTTGCGAATCATATTACACTTGAAATTACTTTTATTTTTTATTTTTTATTTTAAAAAATTTTCCTTGTAGACGTGCAAATTTTAGAAAATAATTTTAAAAATGTACTAATTTTGATTATTGTTTCTACTACTTTGATAGACTTTGTTATGTGTACCATAATATATTCAGATAGGTAAATGACAGTTAAAGTTGTTAGTACTCAGACAAAAGAAAGATAAAGTGAAATCTTAAAAAGTCCTCATCATGTCATCCAAACCATGCCCACTGCTGGACATTAGCCTCTCTCATAGATCTCCACAACGATCGGTCCCGCGCCATCCGCATCAGACGGCTTCCTGCGAACTTCGAAAAGAAATACTTTAAATGGATGCAATTCAGAGTTAATATAACATTTCATTACGAATTTATTTTGCACCGTCCCAACCTGCGCCTAAGCCACAGCTGACAGGGCCGTAAAATAATTGAAAATTGTTAATACTGAACGCCGTAAATAATACTGCAGGCGGGACTCAAAGGCTTCTCGCCTACTGGGCAGCCATCAAGCTGAGAATCTAAAGCAATTAGAGTAATTTATTTTACCGTCTTCTGATTCTGCAGCGAAAATTTAGCTCTTGCATTCTCCTTTTCATCTACATATTTTTAAATTTTAGTTTGCAGAATATGGTAGTTTTCAGTAAAATAATAAGATGAAAAGCAGAAGGACAGCCAATCAAGCGCAATGGTATCCTTTGTGCAGTGATTGGAGACCTGTTTTAATTAAGTAACAGAAAGTTAAATCCTATGCCAATACCTACGGCCTACCTTCATAAGATTTCTTCTGTCGTCTTCTGAAAAAACTCTGCTGCCTATTTTCTTTAGGCAGTATCTGAACCTTCGGTCGCCTCTTAAAAAACCATAGAAAGAGAAGGGTATATGCTAATATTTCAATGTGCCAACAAAACATGACAGTCAATTAAGATATCAAGTCTAGAATAAATGAAAAATTTTGTAAATTTAATTAAAAGCCAGAGCACACAAGATAGTCAGTAGATATAAATAGGATTAGGATAGATTTTGAAAAAGATCAGTAGCAAAAGGTTTGTGCTATTCTTTCAAAGGGCCGATAACGCTACAATATTTTATCTGTATCCACATACAGGAAATGAAATTTTAATCACCTTCCGTATTTTATTACAACAATCTATTAGTATGGCCCAGTACAAAAATGTCAAGATAAAGTACTCAAGAAATGTCCGACAAAAATGTAAATTTTTTTATACGGCGTCTTAGCACTATTTTACGCATTGCGCATCTCATTCATTCATTACGATTCTATTCATATGTTTTTGATTTTCCCTTCATACCTTAACAGGCTTAGGACCGTAAAAATTGAAAAATAAGTTGCGTAAAATATTTTTGGGTGAAAACTTGACCTACATGCTTTACTTCATAAATGGGCTCTAAATACGATACTGAACGCTTATAAAATATTTTGAAAGTGATGAAGAAATCTGCCTGTATAAAATATTCAAACCTATTTTTTTTTTATAAGATTGCTAAACAAAAGCTCTGAATTCTATGTGCTTCTGTGCAGTTGTAGGTGGACGAGTAGCCTTAATGTTTTATGCAGAGCTACTACGTGTTAATGGCCTACGATGAGCCGACGACATAAATTTGGGGCTTTCATCCCCATTTTTGTGCCGGTTTATTCCAACAAATTGCCGCGTTCTGTACACTTTAATGGTAAGTTGAGATCAAATTTTAATAGTTGTTTTAGCAATTGCAACTTTTATCTATTTCTTGTCTTTAATAAACTAGCTATTCTCCGCGACTTCCTACGCGTCAATTTCCGTTTAAAAGATCGCGATTATTTTTGCAACATTTTTCACAGATGCTTCGCTCCTATTGGTCGCAGCGTGATGTTATATAGCCTAAAGCCTTCCTCGATAAATGAACTATGCAACACAAAAATATTTTTTCAATTCGAACCAGTACTTCCTGAGATTAGCGCGTTCAAACAAACAAACAAACTCCTAAGCTTTATAATATAAGTATAGATATTATTATGCAAAAGCGACTCTGTTGGTTTGTCTATTACGCTTTCACTAAACTACGGAACTAACTTTGATAAAATTTGTTACAAAGATATAATAGACCTCGAAAAAGGATGTAGGCTATTCTGTATCCCACTGCTAAGCACAGGCTTCAGCCTGCGCGATACAAAATGTAGTTCACGCGAGCTGGGCCCCAAATCTGCTAATTTACAAATGGCTCGATAGAATCGCAATCGTATATTTTGACATTACTACCATATTAAATGTGTCAAAATATACAATTGCGATTCTATTGAGCCATTTGTAAATTAGCGGAATTGGGGGCATGAGCCGCGGGAGAAAAGCCACTTCAGATATAATTGCAAAAAGTATGTATGTATAGTAGTAATAGATATTCGTATTTGTTTAGGTTTATGTAATAAATAATAAGTGTAATTTTTTTTGTATCATCGTATATACCTAACCCTTTCTTTAAAAAAATTCCGTCACCCAAAGGTTGTCTGGAAGAGATCGCTCTTAGCGATAAAACCGCCTATATTAAACGTAACGATTTTTTTTTCGTTCGATTTTCAAGCTGCTCTATTGATTTAAGTTTCTTATCAACAGCCCACACCGGTGCATTTTTCGACGTAGGTAGGCCTTTCAATATAAGGATTTTGCGAACTTTTTTAAAGCGATATCTTACCATTTTTGTAAAATTCGATGATTTGTCCCGGAATATTTGGACTTAACTTGGCTATTCTGAATCATGACCGAGAAGAATGCGATTCAACAAATAATTCATCTGATTCTAATTCGTGCTTATTATGGCCAATTTAGGCAAAAATATATATTCGATTGTTTAAAAATATTTGAAGTGGCTTGACAATGGGAACAAAAAGAAAACTGTATAAGTAACAAACAAAAAAATTTTTTGTGAATGTTCAATAGTTAAGTACTTATTACCTACTTATTTTATAAAGCAGTAAAATTGAACCGTCATTAGTCAACGTAACTTATTAAGATAGACCGAGACAAGGCTAGACAAGTGTGTTTGTGTGTGTGTCAGAACACATCCAGACAGAACGCAAAAGTTATTGTGAAATGCGTGTCAAATAAGCAACTTCTTTGATTAACACTGTTGAAAACTATAAATTCCAATCACAGTTTCTAAGCACAAAGGAATCAAAACCTAAACGAGTAAACGTCAGTATTCAGAGTCAGTGCCTAACAATCCAAACGACAAACACCAAGCCGACACCAACGAGGCTCCGTTGAATTTACAACTATACGGAACGACGTGTTACGCCATTTTTAGTGTCGATTTTACGATAAATAGGCCATTTGTCCGGGACTATTATGGTTCTGCGTCGCATTCAATGGGCGTTCGGTGCCCCGGCTTGGAGTGCAACGTGATACATTTGGCGAGGATGGTGTAGATCGGAGCGATTTGGTTTTGTTAAACGGGATTAGGAGGAAGACGCCATTTTGTGTTCGGAGACGTATTCGCGATTCATTGTGTAGGCAGGCTAAAGTGTAGGATTTGATTATTGCCTACAACAAGCTAGTATGAATGTGATACAAATTTTAATACAGAGAATGACGCGAATCAAACTGTCAGGGCTGCTGAGAGGTAGCTAGTAGAAAATATTCAAAAATTTTGCACCCAAATTATTGAAAAATATTGAAATGTGAAAACTTTTAAACCTCTCGTAATTGTCGGACTGAAATAATTCAAATGCAATCCAATTAATTTATTAAATATAGCTGTTGCCCGCGACTTCGTCAGCGTCAATTTCTGTTATTATGAACGCGATTATTTTTGCAACATTTTTCACTAATGCTTCGCTCCTATTGGTCGCAGCGTGATGTTATATAGCTTAAAGCCTTCCTCAATAAATGCACTATCCAACACAAAAATATTTTTTTAATTTGAACCAGTACTTTCTAAGATTTGCGCGTTCAAACAAACAAACAAACTCTTTAGCTTTATAATATTAAATATAGATGTATCAGCTGTGTGAAAGTTGACTAGTTTGTATCAAAAATTTGTTAAATGTTACGTTTTTAATTTGGAATGCAAAATTATTCATGCTACAATGTTAAATTAGAGTCAATACAACATAAAGATGGGGACAAAGAAGCCTACAAAATCGATGAAATAGTTTTTACTTACCTGAGTACTTTTTTAAAATCAAGAACTCTGAAGTATTGCAACAACGTCATAGAGCGTTACACTTCGGCTAGAAATTAATTTCAACAGGGTTTGCTTAATTTGTATAATGGAAGCACTGCCTTGGGACGTTATCATTAGATGATTAGATATCAGAGGAGACTGGGAGTAGTTTACTGACGCATAAAATGACAAAATAGCAAAAACTTGACTCCATTTGGATATATTTTAATATTTTTGAGCAAATTAAATTATTTTTTTGTACTAATTGGTAGCAATATAAATAAGAATATCCGATGACAGAGTTGAAAAAAGAAAAATACAGTTTCCGCAACCACTTTTATTTATTTATTAATTTATTAAACAACAATGTTTGTAATTGGTTTTACAGGCATTTATACCCACAAAGCCGACTAGTCGGCTTGACTGTGGGTTCTTAGTATAAAATTAAAAATAAAAGGGAAAACAATATACAGTAGTAATTTAAAAAAGGAAAAAAGAAAAAAAGATAGGTCTACTCTACTTATAACTATTAATCCACATTTTGAGTAAATAAGTCAAATAAAATAAATATCTAAACAGTCTCTAATAAAAAACATTTCAACAACTTCTTAAATTTTATCTTTTTAGACTCGTGTCTTATATCCTCCGGTAAGCCATTAAGTACGTAAGGTAGACGTAACTTAATTGTTCTGTCTCCGTAATGATTACGTACCCTAGGCACTTCAAACTTACCAGAGGATACTGACCTCGTCTGATGGTCGTGTTTTATTAAGGATAGGCAATGCTCTTGATTGCCATGTAAATTAACTGCGAATAAAAATTTATGTTTTAAAGTGGCCGGTAGAATTTTACATATTTTAAATAATATCATAGAGTTTGTTTTGTATTTACTTTTTGTTTTATTATCTAAGTAACTTAAGAAATCTTATTTGTAATTTATCAATTTTTTCCAAGTTTGTTTTACATGTTAATCCATAGCAATCAAGAGCATAAGAAATAATTGAATCTACTAGTGATAAATAAATAATTTTTAGTATATTTTTGGGTAATTTAAAGCTTAAATGATAAAATTTTCCTAAAAGTATTCTAAGTTTCGAGCAGATGTGGTCAACGTGGTTCGTCCAGGAGAAATGTTTGTCTACTTTCAAGCCTAAGTAGGTGACATCATGACTTAACCGCTCCAGTAGATAATAAAAGATATCAATCAAATAATAGCTTCAAAAAGTACTTAATTTGTGTTTGTAATAATATGTTGTCGCTTATTAAGACTTAAATAAGAACTACTTTTCGTATTTGCTTACATATTGTAGACATTGACAGATAAAGTCAAAAAGTAAGAAAATGCAGAGTCAGTATTGAAAAACTGTCTAATTGTAATACAAACATATATTATTATTGTCATCGCATAGTATTATCGCAAATAGCCATTATTTACACAAGAAATGAATATTGTTCATTTTGATATCTTTTATAAACTTCGTTAGTGCCATATTAAGATAGTAAAATAGTATAATTCCGTTTTATCAGCTAGCCAATCTGCCTTTATTATAAGCCCTTATATTCAATCATCCCTGGTCTCCTCTTCATTGTGTAGTCTCATACCTCCTTAATATAAAACGTATGTTGTAACGTTTTATATTAAGGAGGTATGAGACTACACAATGAAGAGGAGACCAGGGATGTATCAGTACTAAAACAAAGTACTACTAATATTAGATATTATGACCATTTGGGTATTCTAAAGAGTATTACATAGTGCCTGAATAAATAGTACTGAGTAACATTTGGGTATCAGTATATAAACACGAAAAATTATGTTTAAGGCGGGACTCGAACCCGCATCTCCGCGCCCGATATGCGTGAAGATGCGGATTCGAGTCCCGACTGAGACATAATTTTTCAAGTTTAAATATTGATATAATAATTGCAATTAAACTGCTGAAATATCATATAAAGTAACATTTGGGTATTTTTTACCATCTTTACTGTGATAACTTGAATCCAATGAAGTATTTGCCCTGCAGTGGGATGATTCTAAACTGTTACTTTGCATTTTTTTTAAGTATTCATTTAATTGGTTTAAATAACATAAGTAGTATTTACAATCATCATCATCATCATCATCAGCCTATCGCAGTCCACTGCTGGACATAGGCCTCTTCAGTTGCACGCCACTTAGGTCGATCCTCGGCTTCTCGCATCCAGCTCCTGCCAGCAATCTTGCGCAAGTCATCACTCCACCTGGCCTGAGCGCGTCCTACACTACGTTTGACGAGACGCGGTCTCGGTGGTCGGTTCTGCGGCTAATATGTCCAGCCCACTGCCATATTTACAATAATATTTCATAACTTATATTAAAGAAATATTTTAGAAAATGAGCGTTACTGTCTTAGGTTAATTTTGGTATCAAAACATATTAACTGAGACAGTCGAAAAAGAAATCCTGACTTATTTATGCAGGTATGTGTCCCATTTTTTTACTAGTTAAATAATTTGTATTTCCATGAACAAACTCCACCTATCCTAGCTCACAGCGTTCCGTATTAGCATTAAGTAGGCACCACATTTAGGTCACTCGTAACAGCCTTCCATTACAGTGGCCAGTGCTTATCGCTTCGCCAGGTAATTTCTGTGCAAATGTCTCAATTAACAGAAAAGCTTGATCGCCCCGACGGGTATAAATTGGGGCCATTTTGCTACTATAGCATAGAGCAATAAGGTGAAAAGAAACCGCTGGAAAATATTTGTGATGTATCCTTAATGTAAGGATATTGTTAAGGGCAGCCTAAAAGTCATAAAACAAATTGATTAGAACAGTTGTCCTGTAAGCGGAAAGTTGCAGATTCAAGTCCCACCGCCGATGCGCGCTCTAGAATTAAAACAAACGTTTAAGCTTCACCTTAAGAAATATTTGCTATCGACACAAAAGTAAGGCGATAATGCACATAGTGTTGCTAGCTCACCTTCTGGATTTGCGCGTCGCACAGATAGGCGTTGTGTGGGCTCACTTGAAGCAACTTGATCCCTCTTTGTGGCCCTGATGTTCTTCTTTTACCATTGCCAGATACGTGTACATTGCGAACTGAACATGTTGCCCGTCTGTCACGGCCGAGCGATTTTGAGTACATGCGACTTTTTTCGGGTTGGTGCAGCTTCCTTTGCGTCCTGCACAGTTAAATACACCCTCACTTCTTCCACTGTTTTTTTTTATTATTTTAATTTTGATTTTTTAATTTTTAATTTTTATAAAATAATATCAGTATATAAACTTGAAAAAATTTGTCTCAGGCGGGACTCGAACCCGCATCTCCTCGCATGCCGGGCGGGCGCCATACCATTAGGCCACCGAGACACTGCGACATGGCGCGAATTTTTCAAGCATATTCTTACGCTGTAAGCCAGCGTTGTTTGATTTGACTGTCAAACATCTGCAAAGATGTTTCTTTCGGGTGTTAAGGGTGCAAACTCCTAACATTTGATGAAACAACGCTGGCTTACAGCGTAAGAATATGCTTATAAGTGCAGTAAAGTTGCTAAAATATCAAATAAAGTTTTATAAAATAATTTAATTTTAATTTGTTTTGTATATATGTTTTTTTTTCCAGTGCCTACTGGGCTCCCACTGAAAATCAGCATCGCAGTATGCCTTAGGCTGTTGCGACTAATGCTGAGTGGGGGCCTTTTTGGCACATTCATTGTACCTAATTTTTTTTCTGTAAACTTTTTTTCGAAGTGCCAAATAAACATTTATTCATTCATTCATTCATTCACCTAATATAGACGAAAATTTTTATTTAATGAATTGTAATTTTAATTTACACTAGTAATTTATTTGCTTAAAATCAGTCTCAAAATGGCTTAAAGTAAGTGCTATTCAAACTTCCACCTAGCCTCTCTGATTGGAATTCAAAAACAGTTCATCCTCTCTACGCCATTTTTCTTGTAAGAATAAAACACTGAAGTGTTTTTTTATTTTATCATCCGATTGCTTCTTGTGAGATCTCAGTACGCTTTTAATCAAAACATAATATTTTTAGTTTTGGACTAATTATTGTGCTATTATGTCGACACTCCAGAGATGAAAGGTCGAATACACCAATTTATGTAAAAATGAATCAACGATGCATCGTAGTTTTGTCTGGAATTAAAAGATCTATCAATCATTATTTAAAAAAAAAGGTTTTAACAACCCGTTCAGTTTTGTTAGCGTCTATTGTATGTAGAAGTCTGGTTACTACGACAATTTGGCTGCTCAAATCACGGCACAACCGGACTTTGCCGCCATTACAGTCTATTAACAGCGTATTTCGTGTCCGGAAAATTTATAGCACCGCGTAATGTGTAATAAACCGATATGGGTAGGTGTCACGCCATTTTTATGTTGTATCTCTTTCCATTTGCACGTGCTTTGAGTTATCTTTTATTTAGTACTAGTAACGTTGGAAGAGGAAGGCCTAGACGAACTTATCACGATCAAATCGAGGATGTTCTGAAGAAAGGTCAGGTCAAGAGTACTCTAAACCGACGAGCATGCATGAAAAGATTGATGAATGTGGAAGAAGCGAAAGATGTATGCCAGGATCGTAGTAAGTGGAAGGCCTTGGTCTCTGCCTACCCCGTAGGGAAAGAGGCGTGATAATATGTATGTATGTATGTAGTACTAGTAATAACAAGTTGATGCTGTTGTGACTTGGTCACATTTGGCGTGAAAACGTTCGGAATAACTATGGGCTGGTTTGTTGCAGAACCGACTACCAATAAGTATAGTATTGACGTAGGGTAGAAGTACCATTTGTGGCCACTGTACCGTTTATGGCCATTTATTGCCTAAATAAACGATAAAAATGAATTTATATTAATAAAGCGTTACAAACTCGATTTATTTTAGTATGAATCTATGAAAATTCAATAAAGAATGTTTTTAACATTGTGATTTTTTATAAATTAATATAACTCTAATGTCCACTGGCCAAAAACGGTGCTAAGGTGGCCAAAAACGATACTTCCGCCCTAAGACCGCTATTTGCAAATGTGGTATGTGGCGCCCAACCAATGTGAACCGCAAATTATTATTAATGTTGGGTCATTAGATATCTAATTATCGGGTTATTCCCAAAAGTCCACGACTCTATTGTTATTCTTTTCCCACCGGGTCTATGAAATATGAAAATATATTTTAAATGTTCATATATGAATTCCCAATGGGTTTCACGAGACTTATTCGAAGTACAATCAACAGAAACAACACAAACTCACTTCGGTCACTTTTTTATTTCATAATATATAATTTTAATTTCTATTCTTTTTACCCAGCTTTTACTGTACTAATACCAAAATAAATATTCTCGAGGACTCGCTGGGAAAGAAAATGTTTTTTTTTTGTCGTGGACCTATCGGTAATCATAGTATGAACTTACGTTTTTTGAAAACAATAGAGCTGTGGACCTTTGGGAATAACCCTTATTATCTTTAGACCCAGTGAATTTAAACTAAAGGTCTTAGAGATAATAATGTTTTTTTAATAATTCTCAAATTATTGAAGATCTAAAATAATTATGGGCAGTATATATATATACGTATTCATAATTTTTGGATATGACTAATTAGCTTTTGGGATTTAAGGGGATAAAGTGGCGTATATACCAGCGTAAGGAAGAATAGCACCATCTTTCTCTTCGAGTGTCGAAGAGGCGAATAAAGAAAAGTAAACAAATGTATTATTATCATGATATTATTATCAAAGGAGTACTGCCAGAAGATGATGAGGAGCAGTGTCTTCTATTCACCAATAGCCAACGGCGTAGACCCTCATCCCAAGCTTCATTCATATCTGGTTTGATTATTTTGAACATTGTGTGATTGGATAAGTATACATAGTTACTTTTAGTTTGGTTTGTTTTTTTGATAATTTAACATTTGTAACATCTGTTATATTTGTTCTAAATTATAAAATATTCTACATTATTTTGTAAGGTAGAGACGAATCACAGCTTATACAACTGCAAACATTTTACTTTATCATCTGTTTTGCCTTTGAAAAGTAAAAAAAAATTTATTTGGAATATTGTGGCATGATAGTGAAATTTTATGGAAGCCAATATTGAAGCATATTATTATTAACTAATTCAGAAAGTTTACTTAATTTTTAATTATAATGTAGGTAACTACAAATACAAAATAAAATATTGTACGCCTTTCCTCATCAATAAAATGGAAGTTTCCAAGAAATAAAATTTTCTCAGAGAGAAATCAGTTCTGTACTCTTTGGCTGAGTGCTCCGCAAGGAGGTACATTTTCCCCAACTTTATTACACCCTTCAACGATTTAACATCTTTTTTTACGTAGGTGTTTCGCCTCATTTTCCTTTATTTTCCACGTCAGGTCGAAGTGAGGGGTCAGAGCGATCGTTCAGCGTTTATTTTCATTTGGTAGTTGGCCCTTTTGCACCCTTGTCTTCTCTTGATACATTGTTGAAGGGTAAATGAAATATACTCTACTTTTGCTTTTTTATTAAAACGAGGGTCTTTGTTAAAAGGGTAACTTTCTTTTGGTGTAATTTTGTATTTTTATTATGAGCGTTAGATGAAATTGGTACCTTTAAACAAAGTTTGTTATTTTTTTTCAATCTATGTTGCTGATTGTTGGAAAAAAAAGATATTATCGTTTTTACCATGTACTTACGCCAAGTCGAGCGGTACTTACGCACGGTTTTTAAGATATCGCTAGCTTTGAGGTGCTAGATTTGATCCTCAGACACGTCCATATTGAATACTCTGGCTATCAGTGATAAGTACCTACTGTTAATTAAATTAATGATTAAGCTTAATGTAGTTACTTTAATTTTGCTTGGACCTAAAACTGGTGTGTCATTATTGTCATTATCTTGTCATCAATTGTATTTAAATATAAAAAATTGTGCTGTTTTTTTTTTCAATTATCTATTCTAACGTGTAAATAATGCACGATAAACTTATGTATAATTATTCAAACGATGTAGGTTTATAATCGCTTTCAAAACAAAATGGCTGCCATCCGAAGACAGCTCAATTTATCAAGGTTCAATGATAATGAGTCAAACGTAAACAATTGTGAACGTGAAGTAGGTACGGTAGAATAATGTTTGCTATGTCTCCTTGCGCCTGCATGACATGTGGAAATCGGCTTTGTGTAATTTATTGCTCGCGTACTGTGTATAGGCGTTAGGCCTCGCCGTAATAGGATCTTGGGATTAGACTCACACTGCTGATACTTGAAGACTGGAATGGCGTTCGCTGAATCAAAATGGTTCCAAATTCAAATTCAGTTCAATGCTAGTTCAGTTTGTGAGTACTTTTGCCTTGCAAATGGTGGTGTAAAAGCGATTTTGACGTTTGTTTGTAAGCTATGAAGGCTTAAAATTCGAGTATATATCCTTGGAAGTATACAGTTATACATTTTTCAATATCTATCAATAACTTTTATCTATTAACGTAGGTACGTAACGGTAGTTTAAAACAGTTTGAAAGGATGCTAGAAATCCGCATGTACGACACTCATTAATTGTTTTTGATATTAAAGTAAACTACACAATTAAAAAAAGGTAGGCAAAAAACATTCGAAAGCAATCATACAATAAAAAAAATTGTCATGGCTTTATATACGGAGGGACTTGAGTCTTTAACACTGCCAGTGTTATTGACAACTAAGGTCGCATCTCAACTAAGATAGTATTAAGCGCAGATTTATTTTGTGCTTTACTTTTCAACCAACAGGGTTTCATCATCATCATCATCATCAGCCTATCACAGTCCACTGCTGGGCATAGGCCTCTCCAATTGCACGCCACAGTAACAGGCCAACAGGGTTTAATTAACCATATTTATATCATTAAAAATTATGTGAGGTAATTATTACAGGTTTAAGTCAAAATTTAAGAGCATTTATTCTTTATTTGATATTTTAGCAACTTAATTGCAACTTATAATATCAGTATATAAACTTGAAAAATTTTCAGTATATAAACTTGTATATAAACTAAAAAAAAAAAATTTTTCAAGTTTATATACTGATATTATAAGTGCAATTAAGTTGCTAAAATATCAAATAAAGTATTGAAAAATTTTGTCTCAGGCGGGACTCGAACCCGCATCTCCTCGCATGCCGGGCGGGCGCCATACCATTAGGCCACCGAGACACTGCGACACGGCGAGAATTTTTCAAGCATATTCTTACGCTGTGAGCCAGCGTTGTTTCATCAAATGTTAGGAGTTTGTACCCTTAACACCCGAAAGAAACATCTTTACAGATGTTTGACAGTCAGTTAAGATGAAACAGCTATTTATATTTACTTTATTTGATATTTTATCAACTTAATTGCAACTTATAATATCAGTATATAAACTTGAAAAATTTTTTGTCTCAGGCGGGACTCGAACCCGCATCTCCTCGCATTCAAAAAATTTTTCAAGTTTATATACTGATATCAAGAGCATTTATCATAAACTGACAGTGTTAGGTCCAACTAAGAAACATGTATGAACTTAAAAACTGTTACCCGTCTACGAAAATGCAATAATTTCAAAGTCAGCCTGTATATTTGCTGTATCTTTTAAACAGTTTTGCTCTCAGAATTTTGTCTTCTTTCATTTGATACCGCACTCGTTATGTCTGAATGCTTTTTTTTTCAAAGTACCCAAATATATTGTTGTAGCAACTACCATGTAGCTTTTTAAACCAAAGGAAGCCTATTTTGCCTGGACTGTACTATTCGATTGATACCTCATTCATCAAAATCGGCTCAGTAGTTTAGCCGCAAACAAAAAGGCTATTACACTGTTATTAAAGTAAAGTAAAGTAACAGCCTATAATCATCCCACTGCAGGGAAAAGGCCTCCATCATTGAATTCAAGTTACCACTGCAATGATGGGAACTGGCATAATCACCACGCTTGCCAAATGCGGGTTGGTGATCACAAACCCGAGCAACGTTCGAAAATTCGAAACTTTTTGTTGCCCGACCCGGGGATCGAACCTGGGACCCCGAGATCTTGGCCCGGTATTTAAACCACTAGACCAACGGGGTACACTGTTAATGATGATGTAAATGATATAAATGTATGGCATTTAATTGTCCCAGCTCGTACTTGCTTAAACCTTTTGTAAAAATTTATTTAAAAAGAGGCTGACAATAGGTACGGAATTTCTTGCGCTGCTTCTTCTCGGCACTAGCCCAGACTTGTCCCGAAGCAGAGGTAGGTTTAAATATTGGGAGGTGTAAAAGCGCTTCCTGGGGCCTATTTGCAGTAATAAAACTGATTTTAACTGACTTCAACAGATTTTAGCAAATGAGAACCGACTTACATAATTATGCACATGGATTGCTGAATTCATTTAATACCCTTCCTGTTGGTTTTGCCGTAGACAAGTAACAAAACCGACTAAGTGCGAGTCGGACTCGCGCACGAAGGGTTCCGTACCAAAACGGCCAAAAAAACGGGTTTGTTGTATGGGAGCCCCCCTTTAATATTTATTTTATTTTGTTTTTAGAATTTGTTGTTATTGCGCTAACAGAAATACATAATCTGTGAAAATTTCAACTGCCTAGCTATCGCGGCTCTTGAGATACAGCCTGGTGACAGAGCGACGGACAGACGTTCAGACGGACAGACGGACAGACGGACAGACGGACAGACGGACAGATGGACAGACGGACAGACGGACAGACAGCGAAGTCTTAGTAATAGGGTCCCGTTTTTACCATTTGGGTACGGAACCCTAAAAATGGTAATAATGTTTGTATTCTTTAACAATTTTTGTTGACAGGTATAATATAACTGCTGTCAAACTCTTGCAACATTTCTCAATAACATTGTCTCCTACAACAGAACAAAGTTAAACTTCTGACCAAGTCATTAGACGGGGATGTTCAGTTACTGTGTAAAGGTTGACTTGGTAATGGTAAAAAATAACATTAGGTATGTTTACGAATAAATAAAATTAAAATGCCTGCCACCAACCCGCGTTTTGGCAAGCGTGGTGATAATGCCTCTACCCACCATTGCTGTGGTAACTTGAATTCAATGATGGAAGCCTTACATACTTTACTTTTTTTTTGTCCGGCAAATCTCTGAAAAGGTTAGGCCGACTTTAACTGAACTTCACTCGTAGATAGCTTACGAGTATTTTTGAAGCAATAACTTATAGCACTTTTATTTTAATAATTTTCTTTAATTCGTATAATTACTTACTTAAGTACTTAGGTATTTTTCTGTACTTTCGCTACCATGTGCTAAGAAGAATGAGAAGTGTTAATCGAAGGTGTGTGTTGATCGAAGATACACTTAGCAAGTCGAAGACACAAAAGCTTCTGGCAGCCAGGACACTTGTCAAAGGGTTCACAACTGCAATAGTTAGAGTTGCGAATTTAGAAGACATTATGCATTTATTGAAAGCTGTTTCTTTGAACTTACAACCTGAAAAATCAATTTGATTAATTTGCATGTGTACTATAACTACTTAATAGCGCCTCGTTGGTTTAGTGGTTTGAATACCGGGCCAAGAACCGGTCCCGAGTTCGATCCCCAGATATGGCAAAAATAATTACGAATTTTCGAACAGTGCTAGGGTTTGTGATCACCGACCAGCATTTGGTAAGCGTGGTGATTATGCCTGTACCCAGTATAGCTGTGGTAACTTGAATTTAATGATGGAGGTTGTTTCCCTGCATTGGGATGATTTATAGGCCGTTATTTTAATTTTTACTATAGATTATAGGTGAGGCATGATTGAAGACAATTCTAGTTCATTACCAGCTTGATTAGAACGACAGTGACACCTGTGACACCTGTCATTCTAATCAAGCTATATTTTAAGAACTCTAAGTGCGAATAGGACAACTTACGAACTAGTAACGAACTGGAATTTTATAGGCCGTTATTTTAATAATAGGGGTTAAAGTATGAAATTGCCGATTATTTACCCACTTTTTTATTTTGTTATTGCGTAAGTAATTCTTTTTGTATTGTATTAAAAACTAAATAAAGTAACTTTTGACTAAAAAAATGCAATACTAGTGCCTATTACTTCAAAGGAAGTCGTTGAAAAGACCCCTTACAATGTGTCAGCTGTCCTTCTTGCTTCAATTAAGTATATTTGTATTATATACTTTGATTTTCAGAAATTAAAATACTATAATGTGTAGCTTTATAACCATCTAACTTTCACCTTTAATTGCATCGGTTTAGGCGTTTTTAAAATAACCAAATAATTGTTAGTATGGAAAAATTACTTTTCTCGATTTCGTCCATACAAAACGGCAATTTCATACTTTAACCCCTAATATGTACTATAGATAAGACGTCCCAATTGATCGCATATAGTTCAACCCCTAAAGCAAGTTGCCGTGTCGGTAACAATTACGATACTGAGAACTAATAAAAGTTGTCTGGCGGACGTGACGTCGAAATAAGCCTGGATCGGACGTGGCCCGCATAGCGAGGGACTTTCCCTCTCCCATTATTTTTTAACTTTCCCGAAGCGGAGGAAATAATTGGCGGATGGAGTTTCTTAATTCAACTATGAGGTTAGCCATTGTTGTAAGAAGTGATGTTGTGTGCTATAGTTATAAGGTTACTAAATTTAATATTTTACTGAAATTATTTTTATTGATAAAATAAATATGTAACTCTGCCATAGTTTTATACATAATAATTACTCGTTGGCTTCGTTTTTCAGGTGGTTGAAAATGCATGGTGTATATACGTTTCGTTAACTTTATTGTTTTAAAATAGAAATCCCCGAACAACTACAATGAATGATACCTCCGCCAATATTTTTCATCTTTCTGTTAACATCGTCTGTCAATTACTTTCTTTGATGTGATATTCATTCATGAATTTTTCACAAAAGTTCTTGCTACCTCCATCAGGCATTTACCTACTAATGAAGAAGTATATTATTTTTTTAATGAAAATAACTGATTATATTCCCAGAAAGAAATTTAACTGATTATATTCCCAGATTTGTACAGTAAAATAAAAGCTAGCTAAAATAAACTAATCACATTATCAACCTTACTAAAAACAGCTTTGAGCTCATTCTACCTGGGAAGGTTAATACGATACTGTTTTAAAAGATCCACCTTTGCTAATAAATTAGTTGGGTATCGTTTATTTTGTACATTGTGTGCTTTTAGGTACAGACAGACTAAAGGGCGGTTAACGAACTCATTTCTTTGTTAAACATATCTTGTTAACTTAGGATTGCAGTTAGAGGTTTGCTAATATTCTGGTCTGAGTATAACTGCTTTAAATACTATCTCATTTGCTTTGTTGTGCTTCTTAAAATCAGTTTTATTTCTGCAAATAGGCGCAGGAGGCGCTTTTACACGTCCCAATATTCAAATCTGCCACTGCTTCGGGACAAGTATGAGCTAGTGCCGAGAAGAAGCAGCGCAAGATACTCAGTTACTTTAAGCAAGTACGAGCTAGGACAATTTAATGCCTTACGTTCCGAATTCCGATCATTTAAATAATTATTAATGGTGTAATAGCCCTTTTTCATTAAAATTACATTAATATCGATCTTAGTTTATATACAAGGAGTTCAGCAATACCCTGAGGTAATTTAATTTTGTTGAAAATACGTATACAATTTCCAATTAACGGATTTCATACTTTTCGCTTTTTGTAGTTGCAAAGCTCCCTTTGTACGTCCTATTTGTTCCGTTATTAAAAGATCACTACCACATACAAGACGTATGACGTGGTGTCGCTAAGTGACACCTAAACACTAGCGAACTAATTTTGTGCTAGGGTTTGCTTTGCTATATTTCTTTAAGCAAGGTAATTATGAACTTTAAAAGGCTTTCGCTGTAATCTAGCCACAAACAATCGAAAAAAAAATTAACAAATGTATAAGATTAAACAAGTATTTTCTGTAATGTTTTTGAAACTGTCTTGTCTGTTCTTCTTTCTGTTTTGTTAAGCAGTTAAACACTAGCAGTGATAAATGAAAATATTTGAATCCATTGAATAAAAATTTCGACTGCCTTAGTTGAGATATGAACTCACAATCTTCGGCTAGCTGGGCGACTATTCCATCCAATCAAGTCTAAGGCTGACGAAATTCAAGTATTACTTGAATAAATATTAATTATTATTTATTTAAGTAATTATTCAAGTATTCATGATTCAAGTGATTATATTTTTAACTAGCGGACCCCGCAAACTTCGTATCGTCTCAGATATTTTATTTGGACGTCTTAGTGTCGTTGTCATCAAATATGGCGGAGTTGGAAAAAAATATGTTTGTATGGGAGTATAGAAAAGGCTTGTTTTTTAACTTTTTGTGAAATCCATCATCGTACTTCAAGGAATATTCTAAAAAAATAATAAGCGAAATCGATTCAGCTGTTCTCAAGATTTGCGCTTAGCAACACATTCAGCAATTCATTTTTATATTATAGATTTACACTAGAATTTTCAGAAAGAACAGTTGTTTTATGAACAGCCAAACGACGCCTACCGCTGGACTTAGGCCTCCCCCAAGGATCTCCACAACGATCGGTCCCGCGCCACCCGATCTTTTTTTTTCGAAAGTACCTATGAAAGAAAGAAATAAATAAATAAAGAAACGTTTATTTGTCGAGACCCAGAGTTCTAGGCCGATTATGGTGTACAAAAATAGGTAGCAAAACAAAAACATTAGAAATACGGTAAAAAAGAAAAGCACACACCCAATACAGTAACATAAATAAATGGGACGGGCCTACGAGTCTCAAGGTCCCGGCAGAAAGGCATCCACTTCAGCATATTATGTTGTGCGCGGGCATACAACGCAGCTGGTCTTCCGATGTAACCACCGAGTGAAAACACGGACAAAAACAACCAAAAAATACAAAATTAATAATAATAATAATAAACAATTCACTACAATAGACCAGATATTACTTTAGTTGACAAAACTCACAAAATTGCATATTTAGTAGACGTAGCTGTGCCCAATACTCACAACATTAAAAAAACAATATCAGACAAAGTACATAAGTATTCAGAATTAAAGGAAGAAATAATTAGGATCTGGAACTTAAATAAAGTATACATTGTACCACTTGTGATTTCTAGCACTGGGGTAGTAGCAAAACACTTACACCATAGTATCAAACTCCTGGACTTACCACATCACACTTACATCACTATGCAAAAAGCAGCCATTTTAAACACCTGTCGAATAGTGAGACGATTTCTTCAGGATGAGCCTGCTATAACGGAACGAACGAACCAAACCTAGCATAAAAACTGGGATCATTTACTTGGCACAGCCCGTATATGATTTCGGCGACTACCCCGCCCGCGTGTGTACTCTGCGGAGAGCAGGGACACACCGCGAATTATCGCGGTTGCCCCCGTGCTCCGCGAGTAAACTCACGGGTGCAGGCACCAAAGGCCGCGCACTTCCCAGCCCCTTCGTTTCGCCAGTTTCAGGCTCAACCCACAGCCTTCCCAGAGTTGCGTCCTTACGGACACAACGCGTGGTCTAGACCACTATCCTGGGCAAGGAATGCCTACGCCCCTGTCCCGGCCTTAAGCCAAATTACAGCAGTCCCGACGGCCCCTAAGGCCCCAAATATGGCCCCTACGGCCCAATCTGTGGCCCCTAAGGCCCCCACTATGGCCCCTAAGACCACCACTATTGCCCCTCAGGCACCGCCAGTAGTCCCAAAGTCCCCTCAGGCACTGCAGGCTACAAATGCCCCGGTCACCCTCCGTGACCCGCGCTCAAATGCCCCTAAGGCTTCGCCAACTGTCCCGTACGAGCAGGATGCCATGCTCATATACAATCTCAGCCAAATCAACCCGGCTGAAATTAGATATGTAGCAGCCCAAATCCGTGCGCATCAAAAAGACCCATGCGCAATGCTTTGTCTTTTAGATAAGCACGCCGACCTCCTCCAAAAAGTTAGAAACATTTCCTCACCATGAATAATACACCCTCTAGAACGAAACCCCGGTCCCTTACCATCGCATTTTTTAATGCCTTTGGTCTTCAAAAGCAAAAGGTAGAGATATCACTCTTCCTTATGAAGCACCAAGTCAACATCTTTTTGGTACAAGAAACCTTATTAAAACCCTCCATCCTCCCTCGTAGTGCTATGATTGCCAACTATAACGTAGTTCGCAACGATAGGCCCACTAGAGGTGGCGGCACACTAATTTATTACAAACGCTCCTTGCATTGCGTTCCCCTCGATCCTCCCACGCTCACAAACGTTGAGGCCTCTGTCTGTCGGCTAGCCATGACCGGCCACCAACCAGTCATAATAGCTTCCATTTACCAACCTGGCGACAAGACTCCCTTAAGGAGCGACTATGAGGCTCTTTTTGCTATGGGACCCTCCGTCATTCTCGGCGGAAATTTCAATAGCAAAAATACTCAGTGGATCTGCTTAACAACCTCCAGCAATGGTAGAGAGTTAGCAGATCTCGCTGAACACCTCAATTTTGACATCATCGCCCCCCTTTCTCCGACCCACTATCCATTTAACGTAAACCACAGACCCGATATCTTGGACATGGCGGTTCTAAAGAATGTAGGCCTGCGCCTTCGTTCAATAGAAGTCCACCATGACCTAGATTCTGACCATCGCCCAGTTGTCCTCCAATTAGGTCCCTCTGACCAACAGATATCTATGAAAACAATACTGGACTGGCACAGGCTCGAGAGCAATCTCGGACCTAGTCCCGATTCAGTATTGAACTCAATCCCAGACAGGTTAGGATCGCCTCACGAGACTAACCAAGCGATCGATGCCCTCACTAGCCACATCACGACCGCTATTAGCGATTCGTCTAGGCAAGTTCCAGATATGCCTAGGCATAGATTGAACTTGCCGGATGACGTGAGAGAGCTGTTGAGGGCAAAGAGAGCTGCGACCAGAGCTTATGACTCCTATCCCACCGAATATAACCGAACCCTTCTACGCACTTTACGGACATCTGTAAAGGAACGTATTAAGGCTCTTCGGGAAAGTCAGTGGGATAGCCTACTTGAAACGATCTCACCATCTCACCAAGCCTATTGGAAGTTGGCGAGATCCTTCAAGTCAGATATAGTCACATCTATGCCTCCTCTCTCTAGACCCGACAACTCCGTCGTATTCGACGACGAAGAGAAAGCCGAATGTCTGGCCGACAGCCTAGAGGCCCAGTGCTCTCCTAGCACGCTTCCTATAGACGCTGCCCACCTTAGTATGGTGGACAGCGAAGTCGAACGTCTCTCGGCCCTCCCTCCAACCTGCCCCCTTGCACCCACCACCGCCGATGAGGTGCAAACCATCATCAAAGGTTTCCGTCCAAACAAGGCTCCCGGTCCGGACCGGATCTCCAACAGAGTCTTACGAGTCCTCCCCGCCCAACTGATTTGCCTATTGGTTGCTATCTTCAATAGTGCTATGGCAAACTGCATCTTTCCAACCGCGTGGAAAGAAGCAGACGTCATAGGTATCCCTAAGCCCGGCAAGGACCGCTCCAAGCCCGCCAACTACAGGCCCATCAGTCTCCTCAAGACTATGGGCAAATTATACGAGCGTGTTCTCGTCTCCCGCCTAAGAGATTACATTTTCTCGAACAATCTCTTAATTAACGAACAGTTTGGCTTCAGAGCCTCCCACTCTTGTGTCGAACAGGTGCACCGCCTAACGGAGCACATTCTCGACGGCCTCAACAGATCCAAACCGATGGTAACCGGTGCACTCTTCTTCGATGTAGCGAAAGCATTTGACAAAGTCTGGCACAACGGCTTGATCTACAAGCTATACCAACTCAAAGTGCCCGACAGTCTCGTGCTCATCCTTCGAGACTTTCTGTCAAATCGTACCTTTCGCTACCGCGTAGAGGGGTCCTATTCATCTCCCCGCCCCATCAGGGCTGGAGTCCCTCAGGGCTCCGTGCTATCTCCTCTTCTCTTTTCAATTTTCATTAACGACATTCCCAGGTCACCGCAAGTAGAGCTAGCTCTATTTGCGGACGACACAGCCCTCTATCACTCTGGCTACCATACCGGTTACATCATTAAGGCACTACAACGTGCAGCCCAATCCCTAGGTGACTGGTTTAGGATGTGGCGAATAGAGGTAAACCCCGAGAAATAAATAAATAAATAAATAAATAAATAAATATTTAAGACATGCCACACTGGGCCACACTGAGCCATCTAGTCCCAAATTAAGGTACTATTAAGTACCCTGTCGTATGGGGTACTAGACAACCGATAAACTTACTTATATACTTTTTTTTTTGTAAATACATACTTATAATACATAGAAAAGTGCAGCAGTGTACTTTACTCGAGGTTTCTTCGCTTCAAAACATCCTAAACGATGTCTCACACCAATCACCCTATACGACCGTCCGATCCCTTGGGAGAAGACAGTCAAATACCTAGGTGTCACCTTAGACCGTAAAATGAGCTTTAAACCTCACATCAAACGCGTCCGTCAGACTGCAGCCTTTTACTTTTCAAGGCTCTACTACTATATCGGCAGGAAGAGTAAAATGTCACTTAGAAATAAGTTGACAATTTACAAAGCCTGTATTCGACCCGTGATGACTTACGCTAGCCCAGTGTTCGCTCATGCCAGCCCCTCAGAACTAGAAAGACTCCAAATCCTCCAAAACAAATTCTTACGCTCTGCCTCGGACGCCCCGTGGTATGTGCGTAACGACAATTTGCATCGCGACCTTAACATTCCGTCGATTGCCAGCTTTATGAAAGAAGCGTCTCAACACTTCTTTGATAAAGCCGTCAATCATACGAATCCTCTTATAGTCAAAGCCGCCACCTACTCGTGCCAAAAAGATGTCGAAGCCCGTTTCCGCCGACCGAGGAACGTTCTCGAAGATCCCGACGACAAAATCACATCGTTCGTAAAACAATTCACCACTCACAACAGTACACACCCGACAAGCACTAGATCGAATCAGCGCACTCGCCGGCGAGTGCGAGGACCCTTGCATCATTTTGGCAGGTACAGACATGTACCTGGCCGCTTCTCACCAGTCCGCCTTTCGGACGACGGCCCAAGCCGAGGTCCGAGCCTACAGAGGCGCCCTTGAGGCCTAGTCTGCCCCCCTCGATCGGGCCCACTAGAACGGGGCTCGCGTAGATCGGTCTGTATGCACAGACCAGTCTGTGTTGCAGCGCCGAGCTACGCGATGCAACCACTAGTCGGGTTGACCTCTTGGCCGGGTGCCTTCAGCACCCGGCACGGTCCGATCGCGCCGCTAGTACGGGGCCCCTGCGTGGGCGAGCCCTAGGCTTCGCTACGCGAAGCCTAGGACTCGCCTCGCGCTTGAGGTACCCGCTAGCAGCCCGCTTTGGGCTGAGTGCCTTCCGCACTCGCCTAAAACCCGCCCGGTGAAGCTGTAACGGCCTTCTGCCACAGCATAGGTCCTTCATACCAACTAAATAGCCTTACAAACACATGCTTAGGCCGTACATAAAAATAGTATTTTAGAACAATGCTTCACATTTAAAGTTTTTAAAGTGTTAACCTATTTTTTCTTTTGCCGAGCGTGAACGTGCGGTAGGTATAAGTAAAAAAAAAAGTTGAGTGTCAAGAGTTCAAAGCAGTTACAACTCAAGCCGTAGAAGAGTCTACAGAGAACAGTAAGTCACATTTCATTCTACGATTTGATGGAATAATTAAGAGCATGCTGTGGCAGAAGGCCGTTACAGCTTCACCGGGCGGGTTTTAGGCGAGTGCGGAAGGCACTCAGCCCAAAAGCGACCTGCAGCGGGTACCTCAAGCGCGGCGAGTCCTAGGCTCATCCCACCCGATCCAATGGCATCCCGCGACCTTCACCAAACCCTCAGTCCTCCTCGTGGGGCCTACCCACAGATCGTCCTTTGCGCGTCAAATCAGTAAAACCAAAATTTCGCCAAACGTATAAACAATTAAATTGACTCTACACTCCAGTAGCCCAACTATTTACTTTGTCAAATCGAGGTTAGTAGGTTCCTTTATTTTGCTGTGATTTTTTTGCTGGAGCATAAAATATCGCTATGCATATTAAAATCTGAATGGCACTTTTGTAAACCAGTCATTACGTTGTTAGTGAGTCGGCTTCGTCACGTCAACGGCGGATTGAGCAATTTTCTTTGCGATAACCAGCTTAGATTAACACGTCAGCCATTCTTGTATACCTATTTTAGTTTTCGATGGAAGTCGAAGAAAATAATATGACCAAACTACTCTTTATGCTGTTAGTTTGTCATGATTGTATCTAGTGAGATAAAGTGGTGATTTTTTTAGGAAAGCTTTGGTGAGTCTAGTTTGTTTGTTTGTTTGTTTGTTTGTTTGTTTGAACGCGCTAATCTCTGGAAGTACTGGTTCGAATTGAAAATTTTTTTTTTTGTTGGATAGTCCATGCCTCGAGGAAGGCTTTAGGCTATATAACATCACGCTGCGACCAGTAGGAGCGAAGCATCAGTGAAAAATGTTGAAAAAATAATCGCGATCTTAAAAACTGAAATTGACGCGTACGAAGTTGCGGGGAACAGCTAGTTATAAAATACAGGGCCTCAATTCTGCTATTTCACCACACAACTTGCTATGTCACGAACATGCCAATAATATGCCAACGCCATTGGGATAAAGATGGTATTCTAATTTTTTTTATAAAACCGTCGATAGCCTATCGCTGGCAAGTCATCAGCATCGCCTCAGCTTGGCTTAGTGACCATAAGAGGTTACTTTTTGTTATTATCTAAGCTGAAAACGTATAGCTGCACGATGGCTTCTCGATGGCAAATTTTGACAGATATCGACGATGCCAACGCTATCGACACAAACGTTAATATCGACACAAACGTTAATGCTAAGAGAATACCGAATTATGTTGCCGCGCCGAGGCTATTGTGACGCCATTGGTTAATAGAATACCGGATTGACTCGATAGCGGCTGGGTAGCGGCTATTCAACTTTCATTAACGGAGCAGAATACTAAAACGGACACATAGCGCGGAGAACCGATGGCCGTTGGGGCGGAAAGGTTCTCGAATGGCGACCGCGTACCGGACGACGTTCCGTGGGCAGGCCCCCTACAAGGTGGACCGACGATCTGATCAAGGTCGCGGGAAGCCGCTGGATGCGAACAGCACAGGACCGATCGTTCTGGAGGTCCTTGGGGGAGGCCTATGCCCAGCAGTGGGCGTCGTTCGGCTGATATGATGATGATGATGATTTTTTTTTAAAGCAAGAGGGAATAGGCTGCTTTTCGGTAAGCTCGCTCCATCTTAGGCTTCTTCTTAACCAAGTCAAGTACATAGTCAAGAGCAGGCCCATTGATAATTAAAAAAATACTATGGTGAAATCAGAAATTTGATATCTTTTTTTTTTCATACGAACTAAAATTTTTAAAGGTTTTTTTTTCAATAATGACGTTATCTAATTTCTGACCTCACCACAGTATTTATGTTAACTTAGGCTCGTTCTCATACCGTTTACTTAACACGCTTGTATAGTTTGAGCACCTGTGCCTCTTATGCCATTCAGATAGGTTTTTTTAGGTATATCTTGGTTAATTTTGACGTATAATCCAAATATACAAACCATTACCTCTCTTTTAACTCTTATTCAACTCTCCTCTACCTGAAGGTTGTCTAAAAGTGTTCACTTTCATGAAGCAAAGTTTAATAATTGTAATGTAAAATTAATAGACTCAGGCGTTACTTTGCGGAAATCCATAACTAATTATGGATTTAGAAAATTATTTTACTAATGATTTTCGCTTGTTAATACCGGCCTAGATACCTTCACCACACTACCCGCACTAACACTGATTTGAGAAAGTACCTGCACCACACTAACACTGATTGAGCAAGCACTATTTCATGCAGGAAAACCGCCCGCCCTCCCTCAAAAATGCATGCAGTACAGTTAATGCAATTATTAGTACCCAACACCGATACAATAAAAACCTCGACGCGTTTCGCCACTTCACGTGGCATCCTCAGGAGATGTTGTCGCGTTCTTAGTCATCGGAGCGCAGCGAAGGCGACAACATGTGGTGCAGGTGCTTCCTCAAATCAGTGTTAGTGCGGGTAGTGTGGTGAAGGTATCTAGGCCGGTATTAACAAGCGGAAATCATAAGCAAAATAATTTTCTAAATCCATAATTGTAATGTAGCAAAATACCATGTAATATTTTGCTTGATGCTTTGCAGTATTAAATCTTATAGCGGTTCATGACTATTTATGCACAGTTTAACAATTATTTCTCATAACTCACTGTCCTACTGCCATTCAATACTCAATACTCAATAGGTACTTTATTTGCAATTAATTCAGTATTTATATAATTTAAAAATCCTTTAGAGAACTTGTATATGACAGCGTTTAGCATTCACTAGACTCAGAGACTTCGTATTGTTCAGTTTGAGCGATAAAATTATACTCTACTAGCTCTTCGCCCGCGGCTCTGCCCGCGTGAATCATAATTATCGCGCGGTCGGAAACCTGTACCTCATCATATCAGCCGAACGACGCCCACTGCTGGGCATAGGCCTCCCCCAAGGATCTCCACATAGATCGGTCCTGTGCTGTCCGCATCCAGCGGCTTCCCGCGACCTTGATCAGATCGTCGGTCCACCTTGTAGGGGGCCTGCCCACGGAACGTCGTCCGGTACGCGGTCGCCATTCGAGAACCTTTCCGCCCCAACGGCCATCGGTTCTCCGCGCTATGTGTCCCGCCCACTGCCACTTCAACGATGCAATCCTTCGAGCGATGTCGGTTGTTTTAGTTCTCCTGCGGATCTCATCATTTCTGATTCGATCGAGTAGGGAAATACCAAGCATCGCTCTCTCCATTGCTCGCTGGGTGATCTTGAGCCTTCTTATGAGACCCATAGTAAACGACCACGTCTCACTCCCATAGGTCATTACTGGCAACACACACTGGTCAAAGACTTTCGTCTTGAGACACTGAGGTATTTCGGACGCGTACCTAGCGGTGGCATATAGAAAGATAGATTAGGTAAGCTCAATACATTGGTGTCTGTGAAACCATGGAAATACACATACAAAATGTCCATCCAATCGGTCAAGCCGTTTAGTAGTTGACTAACATATCGACAGCAGGGCCACCTACCGGGTACCGCGATGAAAAGTACCCTATGTTTGTCAAGGATAGTATCGGCTTCTAATGGTAAAAATATTTTTCAAATCAGTTCAGTAGTTACGGAGTCTATTCAATACAAACAAACAATCAAAATATTCATCCTCTATACAGGTGAAATTTTAACCACTTTCCAAATTTTTTATAGGCGTTCAGTATCGTATTTAGAGCCTATTTATGAAGTAAAAAATGTAAAGCAAGTTGTCACCCGAAAATATTTTTCGCGATATAGTTTTCAATTAATACGGTCCTAGACCTGTTAAGGTGTAAAGGGAAAATCAAAAACTTATGAATAATATTCGCAATGAATGAATGAGATGCGCAACGCGCAAAAAAAGTGTTACTAGGCGGCCGTATCAAAAATTTTAGATTTTTGGCGGACATTTTCTAAGTGCTTTATCTTGACATTTTTGTACTGGGCTATATTAAAAGAAAAAATACGTCATTTGTTTTTTGTCTCGTAGATTGGTATATTCAAATTTGGAAGGTGGTTAAAATTTCATCCTGTATAATATTAGTGCTTACTCTATTCACGTTCGTAATTTATTCCGTTTGAAAAAAAACTTCAACTAAATCCATTCAATCAGATGTAGTGGCGCGCTGGCGCCGTATTGATATGTCGGAGTCCACAAACTCTAGAACTAAGTCCGTCTTGTATCCGATTCCGTCTGTGTGTAACGGAATTTCCGATCAGCCATGTTTCTTTCTGGCTCCGTCAATGTTTATTTTCCCGCGCAAACATGAGGTATACGGTATTTTCAGACGAGCACATTGAAATGTTTGTTGCTTAAACAAACTGGATGGGAATATTATTTTCGTGATAGATACTGGATGTTATTAGCTGATATAGTTGTGAACTGTCTTGTAAACTTTAAGCGAAGAAACATAAGTTAGATTTTAAAAAACTATCCTTATCATCATCATCATTTGGTAAAAACGCTCACGCTGAACATAGTCCAAAGGATCTCCACTAAGATAACCGACATCCGACATCGCACGAGGAATTATTGAGGAGCTAAAGTGGCAGTCGGTGGGACACATAGTAAGAATGAAGTGGCGACCGCGTACTGGACGACGATTTATGAGTAAGTCCTCCACCAAGTGGACAGCCATCTGGTGAAAGTCGCAGGTAGCTGCTGGATGCAGGTGGTGGGAAACCGTTCTTTGTGAAGACCCTTAGGAGAGATTTAAAGAAAATATTACAGTACAAATTAGCAAAACAAGCATTGCAACGCGATTGCACACAGTGACCAAATGCTGTGGCGTTTCCTCTGCGTTCATGCATCCTCTGCATGGCTGTCTGTGATACCCAGGGTGAATAGGTCTTTCTTAAGACCTGGTGACCTGTTTTGTCATAATTAACACGCTTGGCAGGCGGGTTGGCGATCATTTGGCGTATGTCGGAGAGAAGACGCTGCTCTCTGTTCTTTTTAACCCCTTCTAAATAATACATAGTAGAATAAGGGTGGTGCTCTTTTTGTGTGGCCACTGGCCGTACTACACAACACGCAGTGACAAAGGTCAATGACTTGCAATAAAAATGTGTTCTGAACATTGTTTCGAATCTGAGAACTTTCTGCATCAATTTACACTGGTGTCTCTTTCTAGTGAATATTTATCTTCCAAATAATAATTTGTCATAGTAGCGGGTCTTGCTATTTTCAATCCGCATAATTAAAACACCCACAAAAAGATTTCCAACGAGTGCCCGTGTCGCGAGTAGAAATTATCGGGCGAAAAATTTTTCGGCTGAGACAAAACCTTTTTGAAGCTTGCTCCGTCATTAACATGATGGCGTTAAGTCGTAGGCGATTTTTTATGTTTTTCGCCAACTGCCGAGCGCAACGCTCTTCAGACATCTTTCGGTGGTTGGCAAAAGGAAAAGTCGGTGTGTTGTTACCATAGAATTTGGTTCAGTTAGGACAGTGCTATTTACTTTATATGTGTCAATAAATGTTATCGAAAATGTACATTAATATCTTTTTCTTATTGTATGACGAGCTTTTGCCCGCGGCTTCACTCGCGTTAAATTCGGGGTAACAAGAAAATTTTCACCCCCTCTTTTAAGGGGATGGGGGTGGATTTAAAAAAAAGATGCTTAATTTTTTTGTTAGTATTATTATGTATTGCCGAATTAAAATGGCCTAAAATAGCTCTACAAATCTCATCAACAACGTATGTCAAGTCATTAAAAATATATTATTTTCAAGAAAATTGGGCATCAATTAGGTTAGAAACATGAAAACTGTGGGTTATCCCACTTAAAAGCTGACGGCCATTAATAATTGTTGTTTGAACTTGATAAATAACAACCTTATTTAACTCCTACAGGATTAGAAACTTTTACTAAAGTAAATAAGGGCCGCAATTTTATACTGTCTTAGTATAATTAAAAGTGAAAGTACATATTATTCAATGAAAATAAATATACAAAGATAGAAGTGTATGAGATTTAAAAAAAATGAGAGCGGCCACTTTTAGTTTGAATCCTATTAACTACAATATTATGCTCACCCCATTTCACGTCCAAAGATTAAACGTAAACCTTGCATCCCTAGGGGTCACTGACATCTGAGCCAGTAACAAAAAGAATTACACAATATCATCAAAAAAAAATTTTTTATTCCGTATGAGAAATTATTTGGTGTGTAAAATCATTGGATGGTTCATGTTTAAATATAGAACGTTCTAAGACTTTGGCATTACTATGATTAATCGAGGGCTTTATTTACAATCTTTTTTAAGCAGTGAAAATACTGGTGTGAATTTAAAATACAATTATTTGTATATAAACTTGAAAAATTTTGTCCCGCCTGAGACAAAATTTTTCAAGTTTATATACTGATATTATAAGTGCAATTAAGTTGCTAAAATATCAAATAAACAATTATTTGTATTATTTTAAATAAAATAAAATTTCTGTGGGATTTGTTCCTACAGTTGTTTTTAAGGAAATGTATTTATGTTCACATTAGCAATTATTTTAAAAAACACTTACTAACATTTTAAGTAGCTGTTTCATCATAATGGATTGTACTCGTAAAGTATATTTAAAAAAAAATACCGTTTTATCTTTACCTTCTATGTTCATTTTAAACTTAAATTAACTAAAGTCGATAGAAAATGACTTGACACACGGCCTCATCCTTGTTTCATACACCACTCTCGCGGACCACGTATGCACGGAACTCTGTAGTCTTCTCCTCAGTAGACGTGTTCCACCTATCGAAGGCAGCGTTCAAAAAGGCTATCATGAGCGTACTCAAGAGAAAGAGGGAGTCTCTCTCTCTTATTGTGAGACAGAATATTAATTTATAATTTTTGGTTTAAGATCGTGAACAGTAATATATGTATGTATACTACATCTAAATTTAATGTTAAAATAGTTTACAATTGATTCTATAGTCTTATTAGCAGGTATGCAAACGCACTTTATAAAACTTGTAGTTGATTGCCCATGTCAACTTTGATTTACTTGCTCTGTTTTATATAAGGTTAATATAATATTTGTACTAAAAGCTGTGAATTATATGTATAACAATAAAAAAAATCATAGAAACTAGAATTATTGACGATCCAAAATTAATAATGTCATGCACCAATTTGAACCAAAGTAAAATTCTTTAACTACTTTATTTCGGACCAGTTTCATATTCACCAATCAATTCTGTTTTTGTATAAATCCTTTCTTTTACGAAACAAACATAAATACGAAGTAAATCTGATTATTATTCATACAACCGCCGTTGCGGCGTATTTTTCCAATTTGTCAAAGGAAATTAAGCTTATTTATTTCTATGGCACTTAAAAGTCTTTTTGTGCTTTATTGAAGCATCTCTTTATCAACTTAACCTCGTAAGTCCTGTGATTTTTCAACTGGAGCATTAATACCTGCCAGGTTTAATAAAGTTTTAGACCGAGATAAAAAATTGGTTGTAGTTTTCGAAGCGTTATTTTTTTTTTGATAATGTTATAGCATAATACTTCTTTTAAAAGAACTATATTGAAAATAGTTTTATTTTGGAAGTTCGTTAGGCTTTTATAAAGGTAAACAAAAAAGCAAATTCTAATTATATTAGGCAGTCAGTTTTGCTATGTCGTTTTAATGTCAGGTCTGTACTACTATTTCTAGTTTGTACTTTTAAAAGTACGCGGGCTTACTTACGAGGTTGCAAGCACTTAAATAATCCATTTGAGGTGTTTAATTTTAACATTTGAATAAACATTGCTTCTTCTCAGTTGCGTTTCGTTACGACTGTAAATGAAAGTGTTACTTTTTGATGTGAAACATCTATAGGCGCACGTGAGACCGATTTCTGGCGTGGCGACGCGTCGCCACGCGCAATCGACTGTGCGTTTCTCTCTCACTCGATCCGGCGTTAAGCCATCTCTTTCGCTCCACTGAGCTCGCAACTTAACCAACTTAACCAACTTAACCAACTTAACCAACTTAACCAACTTAACCAACTTAACCAACTTAACCAATTTAACCAATTTAACCAATTTAACCAATTTAACCAACTTAACCAACTTAACCAACTTAACCAACTTAACCAACTTAACCAACTTAACCAACTTAACCAACTTAACCAACTTAACCAATTTAACCAATTTAACCAATTTAACCAATTTAACCAACTTAACCAACTTAACCAACTTAACCAACTTAACCAATTTAACCAATTTAACCAATTTAACCAATTTAACCAATTTAACCAATTTAACCAATTTAACCAATTTAACCAACTTAACCAACTTAACCAACTTAACCAACTTAACCAACTTAACCAACTTAACCAACTTAACCAACGTAACCAATTTAACCAATTTAACCAACTTAACCAACTTAACCAACTTAACCAATTTAACCAATTTAACCAATTTAACTAATTTAACCAATTTTACCAATTTAACCAATTTAACTAATTTAACCAATTTCTGGAAAGTTGCATGTAGATCATTTTTCGAAAAATAAGGCCATAAAGAAGTTTCACTTCTTACGTGTGTACACTAGTACACGCACAACTTTTTTATTTTATTTTATTGACATTTTTAGTTCCTACCACAATCTGTTCTTTTCTGCATACTACTTTTACGAAATAACGTCGATGTTTCACATCTACCAGGCGTCCCGTGACGGCTCCATTTTTTTTTTTTTAATTAGTTTTTTTATTCTATTGAATTGGGGACTTTATCTACAAGTTATATCCGTCCCATCATACCCTAACCTAATCAGTAAATACACAAACAAAACGAAAACGAAGTGTAAAAATTTATATTCAACGCGTACGAAGTTTCCAAGTCTTAATTAAAAGTTAATTTTATGGTCACCCTAAATTTAAACAAACAGTACAAATAACTTTAATTTAATCATACAACTATTTTTGTTTTGTTATTTCACGTACCTAACAACAATTAAAATTGTTCGTAACTTCCATGGAATTCAGTTCTTAACTAATATTTGAAAAGTTTCGCTGTGTTCACTAAGAAATTTATAAGAATTTCGTTTTCGCAACACCACTACCAAGTTTCTTAATTAACTTAGATGTAGGTACGTACTTATGGAATTGTTCTCTTGCACTGCGAGTTTGAAAATAATCCTGATTATTAACTGCTCGAGGTTGCGATCTAGTTATAAGGTTTAGCGCGCATAAACTCACGTTTTTCGAACCAAAGAATGAAAAGGAGTTAGTAAATAAGACTACTTGTTATAGCAAGGGGTACTGACTTATGCACTTACCTAATTATACATTTTTCACCCGGTACCTGGTAGTTGTTTTCAAACTTTTACGTAATGTAAATGTCGATACGGTGTAAAATATTTTTTAAATGTTGTCATACTAAACATAACTCCGTCCGTATTGTGGATGATGTGGCTACCTTAAGAAGATTTTTACATTTTATAAGTTTCACCTATACGAATTATATAAGTAATTTACCAATGTAAATATCCCTGGCAGTCCTAAATAAATAAATAATTAAATAAATAAAATAATTGCTGCAGATTTTAAGATACTCTAAGATATGACTATCCTTGAAAGAAAAACACGAAAGAAAAATAAGAATATTCTTACTCGTGAAACACTAAAATATTTACAGAGAATTTGCTGAGTTTGATTTATATTATTATAAACACCAACAACTTTACACTAGTACTCGTAATAATTAATTATGCTAATTTATATAATACACTTAGGAGTACTTTAAGTTTAATAGGCTAAGTGCAAACTTAAAGGTGATAACAGAACGCTGTAGAGACAACAGCAATACTAAATCACAGAAATAAAAAAAATACCTATACTTAATAGTTATAATACTTTAATAGTTAAAATCATGTTATCTAAGCTTGCTTACGGCCGGTTCCAATAACCTTCTATCTTAAAAAAAAATCCTTTGACATACGCAAAGGTGCAGGACCTGATGGAATCCCCCTCCCCCCCTACTTTTAAAGAACTGCTGTGAGGAACTTTCGCTACCATTGTGCCTATTGTTTAATAAATCAATTTAATCAATCAAAGTTAGTTTTTCCATCGATCTTTAAGCAATCTCATCAAGTTTTTGCAATAAGCACTGTAGAAACATAGGAAACTAATCAACGAACCTTTACTCGAACCTTTATCAAAAGGAACACGTTGTATTATACTGATTTTTGTCTCATGACGCAAAATGATCGTTTTGTGTTCAAACTAGCAGTACTTAAAGATACAGTTATTGACTTCCGCGGTGCAGTGGTTTACACACCGGTATTTAAGGTGCCACCATCTCCGAGTTCCCGGGTGAGACTCCCGAAGGACAAGACGACCATTTGGATCAGCGGTAGTAAAAGCTGCTTCTGAGCCATGGGTCGCGGGTTCGATCCCCGCACAGTACAAATATTTGTGTGCATGAACATGTCTGTTTGTACTGGTCTGGGTGTTTTCTATGTATTATAAGTATGTATTTACAAAAAAAAAAGTATATAAGTAAGTTTATCGGTCGTCTAGTACCCCATACGACAGGGTACATAATAGCAGCTTAATTTGGGACTAGATGGCTCTGTGTGGCCCAGTGAGGCATGTCTTAAATGTTATAAAAAAAAAATTGAAATGAAAGATAGTTTATGGATTTAGAACGCGTTTATTTTTGATTTAACCCGACGTTTCGAACCCTTTACAGCGTTCATGGTCACGGGTAGACTAAGGTGTTATTCGTCTTAAAGATGGTAATTTGAAAAAATGTTTAACTACCGCCTCTAATCTAAAAAAAAATGTAGACAAAGACCAACATTTCAGACCAGTGTGTATATGTGGTGAATCCGTTGTTTTATATTTCCACGAGGACTATTTATTTTGGGAGTTGGTGTGAGAAAGGACTTTTATTCAAATCAAAACTAATCATCAAGTGATGTGCCTAAACTATTTTCTTAATTAACCCTGTTTGAAGGTCTATTTTTCGGAATTTTGTTATTTTTGTTATTTTTATCCTCCTTTTTAGGGTTCCGTAGCCGAATGGCAAAAAACGAAACCCTTATAGTTTCGTCAAGTCTGTCTGTCTGTCTGTCCGTCCGGACATGTCACAGCCACTTTATTCTGAAAGTATTAGCATTTCATAGTTGAAATTTGGTAGGTAGGTGTATACTGTTAACCGCTTTAGGATTCTTATACAAAAAATTAAAAATAATGATATTTGAAGGGGGCTTCCCATACATACAACTAAAACAAGTTTTTTTTTTTACTTCTACCTATGCGTATCGGGGTATCTATGGATAGGTCTTTTAAAATGACATAGAGGTTCCCAGACCCATTTTTTCCAAAAGTCTAACATTTGGAAGATAGACGCTTCCAAAGTGGTAAAATGAGTGTCTCCCCCCCCCCCCCTTCCTCTAACTTTTAAACTAAGCAAGTGAAAATTATTTTTGCAATCAACAAAATATTGTGGTATTTTAGTAAAAGTTCGTACGGAACCCTCAGTGCGCGAGTCCGATTTGCACTTGGCCGGTTTTTAATTAGGCTTCCGTAAATTGTTTCGTTTTTATTTTTATCCGAAAAGTTGTCCTAGACTTTTTTCAAGGAAATTATCCGTAGAATTCGTTTAATTATAAGTGGGAGGGCCTATTTTTCTTTTAACACGATCATGTTATATTTCGCCAAAATTGCTCCATAGTAGAAAAATTTACAGAAAGCCCACTTTTCATAGTAATTTGATTCACCAAAAATCATTAAAAACTCTAGTTCAATTTTATTAATAATAAAATGTGATAATTGTTATAATCACAAGAAAAGAAACTTTTAAAGCACTTGTTATTGAGAAAAATTAGAAACAAAGGAGGTACCACTTAGCCGGGACCTCGGAGATGGGCGGCAACTTAAAATCCCATGTGTACGCCACTCTACCCCGGACATCTTTAACTTGTTTCATTACTGCTACATGTTTGAATTATTTTGCGTCAATCATGACATTAAAATCATTATAATCTCTAATTTTTTTCTCTTTAAACTGTCCAATGAAGTACCTTTACAAGTCCCAATATGTTATCCTACCACTGCTTAGGGAAAATTCTAAGACACCAATCAAAAGAGAAGAGGTAGTGGTATTATTTTTAAAATGTGCCAGCATCACACTATATCTGACACTTATCTGGTACCCATTTTAATTCTTTTACGAGTCACATATTTGCAGATCTACTGCTGTTTTTGCCGTTGTGGTTCCATAGAGTGTTGCGAAGAATTTTAATAGAAGAGAAACTTAAGACGGAACGGTCAAAGCATTCCAGGCCAGGGCTGCCGAAAACTTGATCGATAGACAGAATATTATTATAATATATCAAATATCTGACGATTACTGACGTATTAGGTTTGACGACCTCCGTGTCAAAGTGGCACATGTCGTACTAATTTTCAAGGTGACCCTAGCTCTGAGCTCCCGTGTTCGATTCCCGGACGGGTCAAAAAAAGTGTTTTTCTACGTTTACTCGGATATGATTGCGTGTGGTATCTTTATTGTGTCTGGTTAACACAATACGACATGCTTTGAATAGTTACTCAACATGAGATCAGAACAATGTATGTGATGTTGTTCACATTTATTTATTTATGTCTTACATGTAATCGTGTCAATACCGGCACGTTAAAATAATAACAATCCTTTCTCTTCCAATGGGTGTCGTAAGAGGCGACTAAATCTATTACTAATATATAAAGCTGAAGAGTTTGTTTGTTTGTTTGTTTGAACGCGCTAATCTCGTGAAGAACTGGTCCGAATTGAAAAATTCTTTTTGTGTTGGATAGTACATTTATCGAGAAAGGCTTTAGGCTATAAAACATCACGCTGCGACCAATAGAGAAATGTTGCAAAAATAGTCGTGATCATAATGACAGAAATTGACGCGAACGAAGTCGCGGGCAACAGCTAGTAATAAATAATAATAATAAAAATCTTTATTTTCCTTTTACAATCTAACTGAAGGAGAACTGTCAGAAGGAGACGGGCAGCAGCGTCTTCCCATTACCGTTAACCTATCTATACTAATATTATAAAGCTGAAGTGTTTGTTTGTTTGAACGCACTAATCTCCGGAAGTACTGGTTCGAATTGAAAAAATATTTTTGTGTTGGATAGTCTACTTATCGAGGAAGGCTTTAGGCTATATAACATCACGCTGCAACCAATAGGAGCGAAACATCAGTGAAAAATGTTGCAAAAACAGGAAAAAATATTGATATTAATCGCGATCATAATAACAGAAATTGACGCTTACAAAAGATCCAACCCACCTGCAAAGAGTAGTGATTATGGCAAAATATTGTACTTGGCGATGCCAGTCGTGGACTGATATTGTCCAGTGTGGCTAACTGACTGATACAAAAATTGGACTTGGAATCCAAGAGAACAGTTGACAACTGTTTTTAATATTCGATAAAAATAAAAAATAAATAAACTAACTTTCAGCTTTTATTTCAATTTTATAGTACAGACAACAGAACAGCATGTCAACCTACCACAAAACGTCAACTTTTCTCAATTGATATTGATCTCTACTTGTTGGACTTAAAGTTGAAAATCAATTCAATGACCTTTAATTTTTTGAGCAGGTTGAACTGTAGAATTTGATTGAATAAAAGGCACATAAACCAGTGAATAAGAATAAAATAAGATAAGTAAGTCTTGTAAATCGCTTACTCATGAAATCTGCTGAAGAGCTGATTTGAGATTATTCACATAGCGGAACATCGTTCAAATTACAATTATTATCATAGAATCAAAACACATTACACACTAACTTCATATTTTTGATAAACTTTATCGATAAAATTTCTACTCGATATTTCAACAACTCTATACTGCTCTAACGATACTCGTTGAGATGGCGCATTCACTCGGAAATTTGTAAATCAAGATTATTGAGAGATTTTTGGAAAGGAGGTGGACAAATACGCTCGTATTAGTAGTAATACTTTATTGGTAAGAAATCAACGAGTAGTATTTACATGATAAGATAATGTTAATATGAGCTGGTTCCGCCTTGTGATACTCTTTACCTTGTACTCATGTATTTTTTTTTTACGGACCTATCACTGGAACCTTATATGGAAGGCTTTATTCAGTTAAACCGGGCCGAATGTGGCGAGCGCTGAAGGCGCTCAACCTAGGTCCGCCACGCTAGCGGTATCCCGGTGCGGCCGAGGGTGAGGCTTCAGGCCTCAGGCTCGCTCGCACCGGGGCCCATACTAGCGGGCGTGATCGGGCCAGTGTGGGGTGCTAAAGGCACCCTACCAAATGGCGAACCCACCAGTGGTGGCGCCGCCGGAACCGGAGATGCCGTGGCATGCCGGATCACGGTCGGGCTGCATTCCGGCGGGCCCGATCTGGGAGGGGGGATCGGAAAGCTGTACTCATGTACACGTATGTACTCTGTATTTGTAGTGTCGCTCAAATTTAATTATCGACTGTAAAAAACCGTACGCGTTCGAATCGTACTCACGCACGAAATTCACGCACGTTAGGTAACTTAGTTTAGTTATTTATTTTGGAAGTAAAATACAAATGAATATTTTAAGTCTCTACCTTTTGTATTATTATTATCGAGCCAAAAACGGTATGAAAATACGTTTGTTCTATGGCAGATTATTTAAAGAATTTTTTAATTGCAATTTTAGTATTTGCGGTTACAGTGGCAACATATACTCGTATTAATCATCTGTGAAAATTGCAACTGTCTATCATAGCAGCATATCATGCCCCTCAAATTATATTGGGAAAAGAGAACTATACTACCATCAACCACGGAGCTGAAGCCTAGCGTCAAGACAAGCAAGGGGCCTCCACTTTCCACCCCCAACCTCTTGGAGGTGCATTCAGCTGTGACCTGCTCAAGCTAGGAACTGCTCCCGTGTGAGTTCCTCTTGATACCACAGTTTGTTCCCCAACACCCTGCTTTTACTATACACTCCATTGTGACATGATGAGAACCTTTCCTGAAAAATAACCTGCTCCAGGTATGACCTAAGCTCCCCGATATGAGATGGCAAAATTCCAGCACTTTTAGAAATGAATAAATGTATGAAAATTACGTATCTTTTACCTTAAATACTTGGCTCGCAGCAATTCTACAGCTTTGGGGCCGTATAAACAACTGCGCTAAATGACTGGTTCTGAACATGCGTACCATTTGTTTTTCTGGCTGGCACTTTAAACAAATGCCCAAAAAAATTCTGCCCTTTTCCTTACTTAAATAATTTGCTTTTAGTACGACAAAAGCCACCCATCGCGATAAGATAACATTATTTTCTGACTCAAATAACCTGCTCCAAGTATGGCGGAGTACATCACAACACCTTGACAACATATAACATGATGAAGCAAGTTCTCGAACACCGAAACTTGTGGAAACCTTTGAACGCGCTGTAAATATGAACCGCTAATCCACGGAGAGGTGTTCACAGCACAAAGTAAGAGGCCACCTCATTTGAGTTTTCGTAAAATAATAAAACACTTTTTTGGCATAAAAAGAAACAAGGTAATTAAAAGTTTTTTTTTTCAAAACTTTTTAGATTAAATTTAACCAAAGACAAATAAAAATTAAGTGAATAATTTTGAGTAAACCAATTCATGATAATATGTCGAAAACTAATAACACTTCTGTATGATATCAGTTACGTTTTTTTTTTTATCTCTTTCCGAGCCATCGACTAGATTTTAATCAGTTAGTTCTCATCTCGCATACGATGATAAGATGTGTGTATCATAAAAATTGCCATGTAACCAAAGATGCGTGTGATTTAATAATACTTTGAAAGCTATAAATAATACTTCAAAAGCTATAAAGATAGGTTTTGCCCACAACTTTATAGACTTCGGCATAGAATTCAGAGAAAAACGAATATTTTCCAAAAAAATTATATGGTAACCATAGATTTAGTTTAAATCCATGATGGTAACCAACCAGCAGCGCCATATATCGTCTGTGTTACGTGATTTCACACAAAGTACAAATGTTGAATCTTGTTCCTGCAGTAACTACACAGAAGTTTCGAATAAATTAAAGCCTTTATGGTTATTCGTCTAAGCTACAGTACTGGAAGAAGAAGAGGAAGAAGAAGAAGAAGACTTTCTTTGAAGTCTGTTTGTACTTTGAGCGAGAAAAAGTAACAGACATTCATACTTACAAAATTTCACATGTAATTACGAGTACTAGTAGGGTAGGTAAGGATTAGAGTTATTTGATTCGGTATTTATACCATGTACGTTATTTATTATGAGTTTCCGATATTTCGGCACTGTTGCAAGCGCCATGATCACGGGAGAACTGAGTTCTTGCCGAAATATCGGAAACTCATCATAAATAAGGTACATGGTACACTGTGACTTACAACAGTGCCGAAATATTGGAAACTCATAATAAATAAGGTACCTACATGGTATAAAACCCGAATCAAATAACTATAGTGATAGTGACCATGAAAGTTTAAATCAGGTAAGGATTATTATGAAGAGTACCTACATAATGGTCTGGTTTTTATCCTTTCTCTGTGACTGGGCTGTATTATAGGTACCTAGACAGCCGCCATCCGGCCACCAGAATGTTTCAGTTCACAAAGGAAGCCAGCTAACCGCTGCTAGTGTGGTTAAAGTTTAATATGATATTGGCGTATTTTAGCAGCTAATTCTATGCAGACATTTTACATTATCTAAGTTTAAAATACTTAGATTAAGGTTAACATTGTAAAACTAAAAAATAAAACAGCAATTTCGGTACCGAAAAACTACCAAACGCTCATCAATGGAATCCACAAAATGAAGACAGCAAAACCATCTAAGATATTTGTCAGTCAATTACGACCGCTCCTCCGATATTACGAATTTCAGCCCCCACATCTCACTCGGCTTATGAATACAAATTCACGTTCCCTAGTACCTGTATTTGTTCCCTCAATATAGACAAGGGAGGTAAAATTTTTTGCTATCTCAATTTGTTGAACGAGAATCTATTTTGGTTATCCTTACTTGATATTAAAATGTGAATATAAGTTTGTTTGTTACGCTTTCACGCGAAAACTACTTAACCGATTATCTTTTTTTTTATTCTTGTTTTTAAGGACTTTTAGTCATAATTCAGGCCCTCAGGCCAGGTGGAGTGATGATTTGCGCAAGGTGGCTGGCAGGGAAGCCGAGGATCGACCTAAGTGGCGTGCAATTGGAGAGGCCTATGTCCAGCAGTGGACTGTGATAGGCTGATGATGATGATGATGATAAATCTTACAAAACCTATTACAACACTTTCGCAATTTCAGTGTAAAGAATATGATTATCATGAAACTGCAAATATTTTTGGAGATATCAAAAGTAACATATGCTATTTCGTATCCCACTGCTGGGCTTAGGTTTTTTCTCACGCGATATAGCGTATAGCTCAAGCAAGCAGGGCCGTGGACAAAAAGCTAGTATTTTATAAAAAAAATTTTGGCCCTTAATGCGAGACAAGGGTGTCAACGCCCCATTTCTCTAGTGTGTAAGTACCGGGCCATAATTTTGTAGTCCTGAGTTCTGACCCAGGTGGGGCAACAAGAATTTCAAAATATCGAACATTGCTTCGATTCGAAACAAATGCAAATTATAACTAAAACTTATAATTGCGGGTCTGAACGCGACGTAGGTGTGGTATGTAGTAGTATTGACACTACTTAGATTCCAACAAATATCGGAGAGTTCGAGGGTAGCTGAAGAACCGGCCGCCCGATGCAGACGGAGACACCGCGCACCAGTCCCCTCGTGACCACGGCCGTAGCACCACGGCCGAAACGTCGAGGAATGTAAGTAGTGTCAATACTACTACATACCACACCTACGTCGCGTTCAGACCCGCAATTATAAGTTTTAGTTATAATGCAACGCGAAAGTTTAAAAAAAAATACAAATTAGATTTGTCTGAAGATCAGGATCAGGCACTCTTGTAACGGGTTGGTACCTGCAGTTGCTAGTGTGGTGATTATGCCTGCTAGAGCTGTAACAAACCGTATGTATTCGGTACTGAGTAACGGGTACTCCATGTAGTACCGAGTAACGAATCGTTACTCACGAAGGCATTTCGTTACTCGCATTTTCCGTATTAGGTCGCGAAAGTACTGTTGATGCGTGTGTTGTAACGTTTGCTGGTCATATGTTTTATAAATGCGTGCCTTATTCGGTTAATTGAAAAAAAAAGACAAAAATGCACCTTAATTTTTTAATTTAGAAGTATTTTATCTACATATTACGATTGATGCGTCTCCGTGATATCATACGTTATATATGATATATATCACTTACGAAATACGACTCGATTTGTTGTTCCACACTGTGTTATTAATGAGGTATCAAAAGTAACGAGTAACGTAACGATTCGAAAGTAACGAGTACTCTTTGTCGAAGTAACGAGTTTATACGGGTACCTACGCAATATTTCGTTACTTTTACACCTCTGTCCTGTACCCATCATTGCTATGGTAACTTGAACTCAATGATGGAGGCATTTTGTCCTGCAGTTTAATGATTATAATATGTACATCGTACATAACTGAAAATGTATCTTGTTCCGAATAATATACATAACTAAAAATGTATCTTGTTTCGAATAATAAATTGAATTTTTATTATTTGCTTACCTTTTGTTACACATGAGTAACACAATATTCGGCAAAGTCTTTCGCTCTGTCCCCACCAGTATTGTTACCGAACCCATATTTTCAGGGAACTAAGCTCCTCGCACAGTGAGTTAGCAAAGTTAAAGCACGGTCACCGTCCCAAGTAGCCGGGACAGAGCAGTCCATCAACGCGCTCCTCGCGCCTGCCTAGAATTTATATGAAAAACTTCCATTTTTAGGGATCCATTTGTAGGTGTTTTAACAGGGTCTTGGAAAACAGCATCTGAGCTTACCTATGACACAGATTTATTTCGAAAAGGCAATTGCGAAAATCGAATAATGACCAGTTGATTAAGTGATTTAAGTAGTGCATGGGGTCCTGGATTCCATTTCCGGGTCGGGCAACAACAATTTCATATTTTCGAACATTGCTCAGATGTGTGATCAATCACCAGTCCAATTTGGCAAGCGAGATAAAGCCTATCACGTTTGTCAAACCGGAAGCCTCTTTGAGCTATCTGCAGTTTGTGCAGGATCTCCTTTAAAAAAACAAAGTTTCGGGCTATGAGAGCACTGCTAAAACATTTGGACAGTGATAAAGATAGCAATTTGCCTTGTCTGCATCACCTTCCTCCTGTTCTTCCTTAATATTTCTACGACTTTTTTTAATTTTTAAAATCTATCCATCTACTTACACAACTTAAACCTGCCTACATCCTGCAGTTAATAGGAGTATAGCACTGGACCTCCATAAACAATTTAAATAAATATTTGATACGGAACCGTCTTTTGGAGATTCAATTTCGCACTTTGTCCTTCCTTACTCGACAATAAGGTGCGAAATTAGGAGAAGAATTAGACTCCCCCGGGACGCGCGTGAGAAGAATCCTAATGCACCCTATAGGGAACAATAATTTGTTACCTTCCTTTTACACTTGATAAGCTGAGCGAGCGCGGAAGCGAATCGTGCGATCGCTTCATTTTTTCTAAATAATTATTTGGTGTTTTAGTTTTGTTAAAGAAGTAATTAGATACTTTGTTTGGGCTTTTGAAGCTTTTGCAATTCGGACGCCATCTCAACCAAGCGACGCCCACCATTGGACATTGGTCTCCCCAAATGTCCCCAAGACGATCCAGCGTCTTTCAGCATCCTTCATAGGATCGTCGGTCCATCTGAAATACATGATAACAACTACAAATTTGCAAAAATTTTAAAAATACGAGTATGTATAGATTTACAACAGTCAGATATAGATAATATTAATCATAAACAACTGTATGCCAATGTAAAATAATAAAAAAAAAACATCCTCAAAGTTTTTGTTTTGCAAATGAATACAAATACTGAATTTAAAAAAAGTAAAAAAAAAAACTTATTAAAGCTGTAAGAGATCAAAAGCATTTAAAAATAAATTTAAGAAATACTTAAGTTTCGTTGTCAACGATTAACGACTATTATTACATACTAGCTGTTGCCCGCGACTTCGTACGCGTCAATTTCTGTTATTATGAACGCGATTATTTTTGCAACATTTTTTACTAATGCTTCGCTCTCATTGGTCTCAGCGTGATGTTATATAGCCTAAAGCTATCGAACACAAAATCATTTTTAATTAGAACACGTACTTCCTGAGATTACAGCGTTCAAACAAACAAATAAACAAACAAACGAACTCTTCATCTTTATAATATTAGTACAGATTTTTTTCATGATTTTATTTGCAGATTCCAGCCATTTTCTAATAAAACCTGATTATCCTTGTGAGGTACTCGTAGCTAGTAGAAAGAAGAAGCTTCCCGCTCGCCTGTAGTTACAAGGCCTAGGCGTATATTGATTTATGTCCCAGTGTCGCTTATCTAGCATTGGGGTGACGGCATAATTTGGGGAGCAGGAAAAGATAGGTGGTAGCTTTAATTGGATTAAATGAGATATTGCCGCGATAACCATAAATCCAAGGAGCAATATCACATTCTTTGCTTGCCTAAACAAAACGTAGCTGAAATATCTGTTGCTGACGCGATGGCTCCATGTTATTGCCGTGTGAAAAAGAGAAAAATTTTGTAAAAGATTTTTGCGAATTTAAGCAGCAATTCTCGCCTATTAAAAATGATTTACCTCGACGCTTTTCACTGCTTGACATGTTTTTCAATTTCGTCAGACCGTTGTCAATTACACGATGCCTACCAAGTACCTATCATGCTCTTGCTCAATAGTTTTAATGGTTACTTTAGATACTACATTATTATGTAAGGTTTTAGTAATTCTCATTTAGACATCTGTTTATTCTGGACGCATAAGTAATACTTTCCAATATTACCTGTACAATTTGATCATCTATTAACTAACGCAAATGTTGTCAAAAAGATAAAAAGTTTAAAGATTTGAAATAAAGCTACAATAATGCACATCTTTATATAAATAGTTACCGTTTAATAATAATTTTATCGACAAGTTGATGTAAAGTATCAAGTATCCGTCTGTCCACAGAAAAACAACGAAATAACTCAATACGAAAACATTTTACCCTAACTCGTATCCCAACTCAAATAGGAATATACATGAAAAATTACCGCTATATGTTTTGATACACAATAGTAAGCCGCAGAAGCCAAGATAGCAAGTTGCACGGCCCCAGGCTTGTCTACACAAAATAAAGAATATATTATGAAAAAATACGCGAGCCTTGGGAAACAAAAACATTTTTCTTACTGTAACCTTGTGTTTACAGCAAGTGTTTGCTTTCCCGGGCCCAGATGTTATTCGGCATAAGCCTCTCTTATTAGAGATTCCGTGTGTTTCACTCGTATGAGCTTTGAGTATTTTTATTTTGCGACATTATTAATATTTCTATCCTTACCATGGTTACAGCATGTACAGTATAGGACCTAAAGTGGCACCTTGTGGAACCCACTGAATTTTTTAGTAGCGTTCAAGAAAACGGAGGTCAAGATGCTGGAATCTCAAGAGATTGAATGTTATGTGGCACGAATGGTTCAAGATTATATAAAATACGGATTAAAAAAAATAAAAAAAACAAGAAAACAAAAATAAGATTTCTTTACTGTATTAAATCAACACAATTAGACGCTTATATCAAATTTTTGATGAACACGTTAGAATATTTTAATATGCTTTTTATAACCTGCATAAGTTTTTAGTTAAGCGTTGCTTTATTTTGGATTATTCATCCAAAAATAATAGCAAAATTCCTTCTTTTGCGAGACAAAGAACATATTATTATTAGCTACATAATTTTAAAAACATTTTTATGCACAATATTTTACACTTTCGTACCTTTCAGTGATATCGAAAGGTCGTGTTAGTTTTCCAACATCAGATTTGTTCGCTTTTTAAATGAAACCCGTCAGTCTGACGTGGTAAAAATATTTTTCATAGAAGCGAGCCTCAAAGAGATGTAGGCCATACAGATTTGAAGTTGAAATATTTTGTGGCTTAGATGAATAGGTGAATATTTCAAAAATATTCAGTTTAAATTTAAATATAAAAAAATATTTTATATTAAAACCTATGAACGCCTTTTACAAAACAATTATGGTTGTTGTTTGACAAAGACTCTAAATTAATTACTTAATTAGGAATTCTGTTTATGATTAACGTATTTTACTGTTTCGCTTTTAGTTCAAAGACTTTTAGTATCTAAAAGTATTTTACTATAAAAAAATATTAAATCGATCAACTTAGTTAATGTTTTTCATTTCAGTTTTCATATCTGGAACGTTCTTATTATTTTGACAGTAGAAAATTATAACTCATTTCTAACGGTAACTTTTTAAACTTAGTAGGATTAACTTATACCTATAGTTTTACTTGGGCTAGTGGTTTAAATACCGGGCCAAGATCTCGGGGTCCCAGGTTCGAATCCCGGGTCGGGCAACAAAAAAGTTTGAACTTGAATTCAATGACGGAGGCCTTTTCCCTGCAGTGGGATGATTATAGGCTGTTACTTACTTTTATAGTTTTACTTTATAATTCTAGAGTATTATTTTAGGTTTTTGTTTTAAGTCTTTGTTAAAAATGCAAATATCTGGGGATTTTTCCAAAGAATCGGTTTATAACTAACTTTTTCCTTAGTAAGTTGTGTTTGCTGAGCATAACTATGAGAAACATTTGCGAGGAGCTTGTAAGAAATTTCTCTTCATTACCGGAAGTTTGCTTAAGATTGCATCTTGAGACTGCTAAGTAACAACTTAAAACAAGTATTCTATTCATCTGTAGGTAAGCTTCGTACACTTTTAATGTTGTTCGGAGTAAGTATTAAGTCTAAGTTTGAAAACGTTTTTTTTCATAAAACGTGATTTGTAGAGCTTACTGATTTAAAATTATATTTTTCTCATTTTAAACCGCTTTAGGTCTTCAACTTTTTCAAATGTTATTAAGATAATTTGCGACGGACAGTTTTGGGCTCAAATTCCTCTGTACCTAGGTTATGCAGAACCCTTAAATCGTGCAGTGATCTGGTTGATTTGCATCATGACTCATATGGCAGGTAGTACAAAGCAGTTATACAATTCTTGAAATCAAAAATTGATCAAAGGAGATGTCCCAAATTGTATGGAGGCCAGGCCCAGAACCTGTACACCCCACCAAAAGATAGACCAATACACCTACAAGATTTTGTTATTATCCAATTCTTTTAAAATGGCTTCGTTAAGTGGTTCAAATAAAGAGATAAGTAAGAAAATAGCAATACAAAACAACAAAACCACCATGGCGGAAGATGACATTTTGATGACGTCTGTCAGTTTTGGCAGTTACAAAATCGCGCATCTAGGAGTCGAGTGCCATCGCTTGCTGTAGTAACAACAAACATTATGAAAGTAATGTACCGATCAATACCAAATCCAGAAAACAAAAAAGGGGTCGTTATAATGAACTACATTTAAAACGCGACAAGCAGAACAAAACCTTGAAGTGAATGATTATGCCAAAGTGACAAGGGGTATCTGACAGCTACTGACATTTTAAGTTTTTTATAGATTGACGCCATCTCGAAATTCCTAATGGAGTTTAATAAATTATTCGATCTTATTTATTTTTGAACCACTAAATTATAACATATCCCAGAAACAGTATTTTTTTCTTGATTTTTGAAAATGGTGTACTATGTCTGGGCCTATTATGGGACATCTCCTTTAAATCTTCCCACTTTTTGTAGATAGGATTGTTTATGTAATTATTTTTTTCCCTACTTGATAGTGTTTAAGGTTTAGAAGTTAATAGTCCATGTGGAGCTAACCTATAATTGTCTGTTGCATTTGTTCATTGTTGTGATATTTTTGATGTATAATTATTTTTATGTATTAATGTAAACAGATGTTGGTTGGTCCAAAATAAATAAATAAATAAATAATGAAAAAGTTGTGATATTTATATTGTTGTATAGCAAAGTAATCCACTACTAAGCTTTTTAACTAACTAAGTTTTTTTAAAAACGCCTGTCCGTTTTCGATGCAATTAAAGGTGAAAGTTAGATGGTTATAAAGCTACGCATTATAGTATTTAAATTTCTGAAAATCAAAGTGTATAATACAAATAATAATATACTTAATTGAAGCAAGAAGGTCAGCTGACACATTGTAAGGGGTCTTTTCAACGCCTTCCTTTGAAGTAATAGGCACTAATATTGCATTTTTCTTTTAGTCAAAAGTTATTTTATTTAGTTTTTGATACAATACAAAAAGAATTACGCAATAATATGACTATACTTAAGAGCTATAAACAAAATAAAAAGTGGGAAAATAATCGGCAATTTCATACTTTAACTCCTATTATTATTATGTTTGAGATACAAAAATATTTTTTTTAACCTCAATGAGGGTTACGTTCTCTCGATTTGGTGTTAACAAAAAAAAATAGAATTCACTTAAAATTATGTCAACATTTCCAGTATCTATTAGTACTCTAATGAAAACCCAGAATAGATATGCGATGATCCACCTACTACGAAAGAGTCCTGGGTTTGTTTTTTTTTATTTGGTGCTAGTTTCTGTCGCTAGATAATATTATCTAGTGTAATTCAGAGATGAGTAAATCGCATTGAGGTCTGTAAATAGGTTGCTTAGTTGGCTCTGACACCAAACTACCCTTGAAGGATAATCACACAATGACAAGTATAAATAGTTAAAAACTGTAACCCGTCTGTTATAAGGCAATGATTCCTAAGTCACCCTGTATGTTTCCTGTATTTTTTTAACTTTTCCGCTTTCAGAATTTGGTCTTTAATTGCAGTGATGGGCGTTGGGAGAGGTTTTAATGAGACACTGACTGCGATCTAAGAGCTCGTTTATTGAACATGTTTACACTTATATACTATAAGAGGTAGTGAGTGTGCGTGTAAATATATGTAGGTGACGCGCACACTACACCTCCCCCGTTTTTTTAATACTTTTTTTTAACATAAAAAAAAAAAGTTGTTAAACTAAGAAAACTGAACAAACTAAAAAGAAACTAATCAAATCAAAATAATGTAAATGTTTTAGATAAATTCAAAGTTTATTTAAGAGATTTAAAAAAAATGATGCTGAAAATTCATCAAAGTTTTTGAAATTGTTAATTATGGAGTCGAGTAGCCAGACCAAAATAAGAATATTATAAAATACTTAATGTTATTATGAAAAAATACAAAATTTTCTTATATACTAAACGTGTTTTTGACGACGACTTGAATAGTTACATTTATTAATTGCTTCAAAAAAGCACTAAAAAACTAAATCAACTTCATTAAAATTAATAATATAACATCAATAGTATCTACTCTTATTTAAAAAAAAAAGTCACTTCCGGGAATAACGTACATCTTGTACTTACATGTCATATCCGTTTTGTGTTATAGTAAGTTTATATAACCTAAATATAACATTATCTTATGTGGTGGCCATCCACAGTTTTTTTTGTTATTTAGTAACTCGTAGATCTACACACAGATTAATGCGCATGACAGTCATTAACACTTTATTATTTTTATGTGTACACATTATTATTATTTTTATTTTATTTTAGTCGACTTAATTTATTACATTTTATCATGGTACTATAATAACATGTGCGCGCACTTTATAATAATATTTTATTTATTTAACATTTAATTTAAGGGACAATTTTAAGACTTTAACTAATGCCTCCAACTATTCTCACAGAGATAACTCGTATGCACCATGATCGAATGAAGGATGATTCCCCTAATTTTTAGTACCATGTTTACAATACAATATTCATTATTTCATATGTCTCATTATTCGTTCTGTTTCCAACAAAATACTTTACATCTTATCAAGTCTATGCAATCAATACATCAGAATACATTACAACTATTGGGTGATCAGTCCAAATCGTAAAAATGATCCTATGCAAGAATGCATGCCTAACTTTAACTAACATGAACATAACAATACCAACCTATTTTCAACTTTACTTATCCATTTCAAACCAAAACCTATCATAAAACAACTAACCTTTTACATAGCCTTCATCATTTAAATATCATTAACATTACATTTCTAAACCTTCATTATTCAAACTCACAAATAAATTCATTTCTTTTATACCCAAAATTATTATCCTCTTCATTTCTTACTACCTAGCTCGTAGCTATTACTCAATAAGTTTTATTTCTTATTCTTGTCTTATCCATGTACCTATATTTACTATCAATTAATACAAAAACAACTCCGTGTAATATTTTTATATAATGAAAAAATCCTGTATAAATTCTGACTATTTTTCAACCTTAGTAAACCTTTATGTATTTACTTTGATAACTATACTGTGAGATATTCATAGCATAATAAAACAAAACAAATAGATTTTACGTTAACGTTACGAAATTATGTCATTCAATTAAAATTTCAATAATAAACTATTTATCCAATCTTGTACAGTGTACCCAAAAATACTAGTAGGTAATCATTTATCTACTCAATTCTACTCGATTATTTACCAAGCTAAGTGATATGTTAACACCTTTGCTCAATATTTCTTATCATAAAATCAATCATAAATTTGCAAGTTTATATTTTAAATAATTAAAACATTATGCAGTAACCTTATTACATCGTCACAATGCGAATACCATTATTAATTACCGAATGTAAAAAAACGCTCAAATATTGTTACGTGTGTATAGTTTACTTAAGTTAAATAACAAATTATTAACCCAAATTCATGTGTTGGTCGGTACATATGAGACTATTTGATGCGACATAGCGATGCGATTTAGGTGGTCCTAACAGATCCTAATATGACGTTGAATCTGATTGTATATGAAATCCTATGATTGTTTGATTGAAATGTAATAAGATCCTCACCTACCGCGGCAAAGTATTGCGTCAATTAGCTAGAAAATGTAGAGTGATATTGCTATGCAGTGAGGAACTGATGACGCTTCAACACGTGTGATAGTTATGTTTCACGTTCTGTCCTAAATTATGATAATGTGTAGTAATCCATATTTTAGAAGTGAACCTATTTGCCTTACTTAGCTTATGTTACTCTTATAAAAAAAAAGAAACCTCATAATAATAAATAAAAAAATACAATACCATATTACGTAACCTTGTGATGCAGGAATCGAACCCGCAATTCTTAGACACTGATTATAGCGAAATATTTACGTGGTTATTACAATAATTTCTTATGTACCAAAACATTTTGATAATATTCATAAAAGTGAACGCAGCTGTGTGCAAACAATCTAAATAAAAGAAAAACTTTTCACTAATCAAGTTAGTTAATTAAAAAATATATTGACATTAATAATCACTGGAAAACGGAATAGTATTTAAACTGGATGTTTCAATATGATGCTAAAAAAAAGATTCAAACCATTCCTAATCAATGTAAGGTGAGTAATTAAATCACGAGGAGCTTGTAACTCACGTTCTGCTGATCTGCAAATATTATTACCCAAGACGCATAAAATGTAATGTGTAAATGAACATTGATCTAATTTTAGAATAGGCATAGGTATTCAACTTTTAAAATGCAAATTGAATGAAGTAGTTAATGTACTAATATAAACTTTTCCTAGTAAATTATAATTACAAATGAGGCTGTAAATAAAATATCACTGACAAAATAAAATTAATTTTACGTACATAGCAAAACATAGATATTCAAACTGTATTCCTGCTAGAAAAAAAAAGATTATTATTATCCTAATTTCATATTATATTTAATGTGGTGAAACATAAAATATTTTGCAAATTCATGGAAACTAAATTTTTTATCTACATTCTACCTTGTTAAGAATATCTTTACAATATTTTGTATTATTTATTATGCTTCAATTTATGTATGTATATGTCGTCAACAACCGTTATAATATGCTGTATGCATTCTTAAATTATTGTTTTAATTATACATTTAATTTATGATATTAACTAATATTAATAAAAATATCGAAATTAGATATATTTTCTTTTTAAAGTTTTAAGTCATTAAATGTAAATATAATAATATAAATTGAAATTGTTAAAAACAACTTTCAAAATTTGAAAGTATACTAAATTCAAAATGGTAAATCGCAACAAATTATTACTTACATAAAGATCGAAAATTCGCACTTTTTAAAGAAAATGTGTATATTACCTAGAATGATATCTTGTGTTCTTCGAATGAAGTTAAATTTTTAGAGTACAAGAGGACTTTTCTTCGTGGGGTACTGTTCAAGGGGACTGAGAAAAACTTCCGCACGCGGACTTGGCATTTATTTTAGGTTCACCCGGCTGCGACCTCTTCCGACTCGAACTACTCCCGGCACCCTGCATACTGTTGTCAACCCTCATCGGACTCCAACATCCCCCGGCGCCCAGCACACTGTTGTTACCACATCGGACCCCAACATCTCCCGGCGCCCAGCTCATTCAGTTCTTCATCCTCACAATTTATTCTGCTTCAGCTTGTCTTCAGTATTCTTTGTACATATCTTGATGTAACACTTTTTTTTTTATTTATTAAATATTCGGTATTTTTATTAAAGAAAATAGTATAGTTCGTAAAATTTTAGTCCATTTTTGCACTGTATTTAAATTTTACTTTGTCCAAATTTCACTTTTTATTTTCACACTTTTTTACCAGACCATCTGCTCAGCACTGCCAATAGGCAGCACTGGCAGGGTCGCCATGCAGTGATGGGCGTTGGGAGAGGTTTTAATGAGACACTGACTGCGATCTAAGAGCTCGTTTATTGAACATGTTTACACTTATATACTATAAGAGGTAGTGAGTGTGCGTGTAAATATATGTAGGTGACGCGCACACTACATAATATTTGATACCCCACTCATTATGACTGCATTTTTTTAAAAGTACTTAAATATATTGTTGAAGCATTCGCCATGTAGCTTTTTTTTTAAAAAAAAGAAGCCTATCGTCGCTTAAATTCTAACACCGCGGAAGTCATATTTTGACCAAATAACGTTACGCATATCAAATACATCAAATTTCAAAATAGGATTAGTTCCTATTTTGAAATTTGATGTGTTTGCGTGAATGACACAGTACTTTTATTCGTATATTAAATAAACTTAACTCTTTAAAGGTTATTATACCTATCCAAAATAAATAGTTTTTATGCTCTCCTGAATAGTTGCATATTTTGACATCCGCGGTGTTAGAACTTAAGCGACGCTATATTACCCGGACTATAACAAGGAATCGATTGATTCTTCATTCACTAGAATCGGCTCAGTAGTTTGCCCGATAATGTGGAACCCACATTAATACCCACATACACATAGAATACTGAAATCATAACCCTTCCTGTTAGCTTTGCCGTAATCGGGTAAAAAGAAGCAAGTTTCTGAATAACTAGTAACAGAACAAGGTAGGAGGTTGATCTAAAAAATCGAATAGTTGATCGGTAGTGATCATAACGCTCCCTTTCCGGCCATTTCATCATATTCGGATGAAGAAAAAAAATCGCGAATATATTTCACATTCGGTCAGGTGTCGTGGAAGTCTCCGGGGAAATCTAACTTCGCCAGAGGCGCAGACAGCAATCGATTCTATTCAAATTTATGACAGAGAGAAACGGTTTGCGTGATAACTATAGAGAGATGTTATTACTTATACTTAGTTCATATTTTTATATAATTGGAAATAATTTTAGTACCTACTAGCATAAGAAAAAAAAAATAATTATGAGCACGACAAAAAAGTTGAAGAAACCATATTTTTACTTTAGGATTGTATGTTAGGAAAACGTCTGACAAGTCTGTTAGACTCATAGATTTAATATACTACTGTTAGATTGGCAATGAAAAGAGACAGAATATAATGCAGCTATATGATAGAATGAGATAGATCACAAGGCCGTTCACGTACACGCTAGGAACCCGTAGTGTTTTTCTGAGTTCTGACGTCTGTCACGCGCAACACAATATTCCCTTTAGTTTTACTAGTTTCATTTTTATTATTGTAAAAAAGTGTCGAGTTGATGTATTTTCATTATGGTTACATGTTCAGTACCTGGAAGTAACTCATCTAAAAAAGGGAACCAACATAATTGTACATTTCACAGGTCAACACACAATCGCGATTATCAGCAGCAAAATACAATGTTTCAGAGCTTTGACTAAAATTTTGTATACTAATTGATAGGGCATTTCATCGGAAGAAGGATTTAAATTCATATGAAATCAATTAAAAATAATATCAAATACGTGAATTTCAGCAATTACTAACGTCACTTTTGTATTTAAGTGATCGACGTTGTCGATGATATCTTATCGACATTTCATTAGCTGACATATTTCACATTGTAAACCGCATACAGCCTAAATTGTTGAAATACGTTAGAAATGGTTGAAATTTCCTAATAGAAAAGAATGTTCGCCCAATAAATATTCGAGCATTTGCAGTTTATATTTGGACCCTAAGTGTTTTTAACACAGAGGCGTTCAGCCTGTAAAATTACGCTCTGGATCAATCTCCATATTGTTCAAGCCCCCATCAATCCCCATTAGTTAAATATTAAATATATGTAAATTATTAAATATATTTAGTGTACGTTTGTAATATGTAATTGAAAAATAAATATCAGTTTTATTTCAACCTTGGCGATCGCGATCGCAAAATGAGGCAAAATTGTTAAATACTGGCAAGTAAAGCCTACGATTTTTTTTACAATAAATTGATTTTGTTCGGGGATAAGTAATTATAAAATAAAAAAACATATCTAGGTATTTACTTGCAGTTTTTTGGTGTTCTTATAATAATACTAAAAAATAAGTCACCGGCGTCAACGTAAACTGTGTCGATGGAATCGATATCGAAAGCAAGCAGACAATGCAGTACCTGCACTATTTATCACACGCACATGCTCACTTTATGCACACTAGCGTAACCTAGTTTTGGTCTCGTTTTCAGGATTCAATTGCCAATCTATCATCTATATTAAATCTATGGTTAGACTATAACTCTTATTTTTTTTATAATTTACAATTGTCTTAAATTAATCTTATTTTATATTGAATAGAAAATTACGATAACAAAACAGTTTTGACAAGCGAAAAAAAATTGGTTGCCTGTAAAGTCGGTATACGGGCGAAAGTTTTACGTGACAACGACTTTGAGTGGTAAAATAATTTTAATGTGAATATTCATTCGTATAGTAGGAAGAAGGATGAAATAATAGTAACAATTTGAAACATTTATTTATACAAAGAATTATATTTAAAACATTAATTTATACAAAGAATCTCGCACTGAATTTCATATTAACAAAATTTTATTGAACTGGATTTTATAGAAGCGCAAGACATGAACCGGTGTGTATGCCTATCTCTCTCACTCTCTCTCTCTCGCTCTGTCTCTCTCGCTCTTAGGCGGGCTAACTGTGCTCGAGTGGAAGGGACGCGTGCCTTTCACTTTTTATGTCTGTCTCTCTCGCTCTTAGGCGGGCTAACCATGCCCGAGTGGAAGGGACGCGTGCCTCTCACTCGCTCTCATTGTGAGCGCATAACGTGAGCGGAGCGTAACGCAGTTTCTTGAAGTGGCACCCGGCAAACCAATTTATAAGACGTTGTCACGTCAAAATTATAAAAGTGTTACAGTTGCAAACTATCACTGACTTTTAAACTTATCAGTATTTTTTACAGTAATGATATTCATTATTTTAATATTTATTGCACAAAAAAAACAGTACACAAGATGGACTTAATTTATACTAAAATACATTATTTACCAGTCAACCATAGGACCAAGCGAAAATGAAACAGGCGGTGCGAAGAGAAAAACAACAATCAATTTTAAAAATAATGCTAAACTAAGACTACGACAGACATACATTCAAAAGTATAACTAATAAATAAAAAAACTGCTTGTGGGTATTAACTTATTCCTTTCATTTCAAATTAAGAGTCTTATTTGTACGTTTTTTAATTAAAAAGTGTTGTACCAACTCTGCTAAGGTCCCCGTACGTTCGGAACCCTATCAATAGCTGTCTGCAACTGGCAGGTTCGGCGCCGACTTCCCTTGAATCCGCACCCTTATTTTATTGCTCCTGTCCAAGATTAAACTCAACTTTAACTGAGGATGGGGTTGTAAAAAATGAGTCACGATCTGACATAATCGGACAGTGCCTTCGTCTAAGAGCAGAAATATAACCTTCACCTTTAGATATCTGCTTTTGGAGACTAGTAACAGCCTATAATCATTCCACTTCAGGGCAAAGACCTCCATTATTAAACTTAAGTCACCATAGCATACTAATAAGCTGATGATTCAGATGTTTTTTTAGAAGAGTCCCTTAGAGCCGTTACACACGACGCTGCACCGCAAAAAAATTGTATGCCAGCGGCACCGTTCCGGGGCGCGGCGCCTCTCACTCACAATACAAAATGCTTGCGGAGCGGTGTCGTGTGGCTTGGCTCTTATTGAAACTATTGAACACTTGAGTGATATTTATCTGAAAAAGTTTTTCTTAAATTTATGTATAGATACTAGCTGTCCGTTCAGGCTTTGCCCGGATACACAAATCAAAATAATGCAAGAATTTTTTATGTTAAATATTTCTGAAACTGTTTTTTTTTTTCAGTTAAGTATCAAACATTTTCTTCCATACAAAGCTTTTCCTGGCTATCAATAACATAACAAAAAAATATCTATAATTATCTAATTTGGGGAAGTCAGTCTGGAGGTATGCATTATATTTCGGTGTTCCGAAAAGATTTAATATAGATTTATATAGATAGACGATAGATTTAAATAGATTTGAGGGTTGTATTTTATAGATGATCAAACGATAAGAAAATTTCTTGCCGACACCACACAATTACAATATTCAAATTGGCTATTATTTTAGTTTATATCAATATATGAAGTCGTAAAAGTAGTTATGCCTTCATTGATACTTGTTGTAAAATAATTTGACCAATAAATAATAAGTTCATACGAAATCATAAAGCAATACTGCCGATATATCTGAAATTCATACTAACAAAAAAACGGAATGCGAACTCGAATGAATCTTATTAAAATTGAATTCGGTTTTAAAGAATATATTCGGTTTTATAAACTAAAGAGGGCAAAGTGTCCCTAATTCCAAATGAAAATTAACCAAAATCCTGAACAATATTTTCCCAGCAGTTTGCGGGTATTATTCTAAAGAAACTGAATAAATTTCTTTAGGTAACTATAATAAGGAAAGAGGTAGGTAAGTGGCGGTAACAAATCTCCATTTTAACGGATTAAAGCACCTCACGATAGTGATGTGCAAATCAGTACTAAATATGAGAACTCGAGTAACCTAGTATAGTAATTCAGACGTGTATATTACCAATGATTTTATTTTTCTAAATAAACGGTTTTAGTTTTTTTGACTTGAAGTGAGATTTAAACTCACGTTATGTTGCTACTTGAGCGAGAGCAGTCATATTTATAGCAAAGGAATATAATATTTGTAGACTACTAGCTAATGCCTAGGTAGTAAACCAAATCTATTCAGCACAATTTTGTTCTGAGGCCCCCATATCATACTAACATGCCGCTTTTATTGGTAGATTTACCATAACCATTGCAGGTCAAAGAGGAAGCAGCTGTCCTATTTCTTCTGACAGTACTATTTAATCACCTCTTACAGCTTCTATCATCACTATAAGTTAGTGAGTTAGTATCACACAGGCTTTCAAAAGGAGTTTTACACCTTATTCGCCTTAATCACCACGCTAGGCAGGTTAGTGATCGCATTTCGCTAATGGTGAAGTGAAGATCCATCACCTTCTGGTAGAATTCCTTTAACAACCTCTTATGACACAAAAGAAAAAGTGATGTGCTATTCTTTCAATGTGGCACCACACGACTCTTCTAAAGACGAACCGTACTATTCTGTTTTATGACCATATCACACGGCCTGTGCTATTAAACGTAAGTAACGGCCTATAATAATCCTACTGCAGGCAAAAAGCGTCCACAGTTGAATTCAAGGTACTATAGCAATGATGACTATATCAAGGTACTATGGCATAATCACCACGCTTGCCAAATGCGGGTTGATGATCACATACACGAACAATGTTCGAAAATCTATCCACAGCTAAAGACGTATTTATGTATAATAGTTATTTATGAGGGTATTATAATTATTATCGTTAGTATTTATTTATTTTTGTGATTTACAACGGAGGTAGCTAGGTAGACGTCCGTGTACCTTACTCAGTAGAGCACACTGAAAACCAGCGCCATGGCCTACTCGGGCCATGGCACATGCTGAGTGAGGTCCTTTTAAAGTGGACGTCACGGACACGTAGTGGCACTGATTGATATTTTTGTTGTTGTATGTTTTCGGTTGTTTTTTTTTTTGGTGTTAGTATTATTATGTTTTTTTTACCGAATTTAAAAAAAGGAGGAGTTTCTGTGTTTGTCTGTTTAAATCTTGTTTTTTTTTTGTGTGCTACTATCTGTGTGTTGTCCAAATTTTAATAAATGTATTTTCTTTCTTTCAAAATTCTAAACTTTTTTCCCAACCCGGGGATCTACCCGGGATTCCGTGATCTAGTCCGTTACTCCACTATTAACCAACTGGGCGTTTCCTGTGCTATTAACAAATACTTATTTTAACGCAAAAATACTTCGTACAACACAACACTAGTTCCCAGTTTTATGTAATGGCGCTGAAGGCTAAATATTTCACTTCCCGGCCTGATGTTGGCGCGAACGATCCACATTTTGGCGTATGCGCAGTTTGGGTTATTAGTATCGTTTATGGCAGTGAAAAGTATGCCAGGAGACACTGTCTCGGGAGATTTAACTGCCTCCCAAATATTTCAATTGATGACCTATTTGGCAAAGCGGTTCGCATTCTTGAGAGCGTCGAGCGGAGAACATTCTAGATGGGACGGAATGAAACGTGATTCGGAATTCGTTTTGCTGATATATTAGTTTGGAGATACGATTAGCTTAGCGGTGCGTTAAGTAATTTAATTCAAATGGTCCCTGGTTGTATTACCCGTTCTGCAAATATGCAGTAGGCTGTTTTTAAATCAGCTAGGGTCTATGCTTTGTAATTTAATCAAAACGGTATTCGTAAAATAATGTAAAACCTCGTATGTTTATTCTTTATACCGAGAATGGCAGTTGTTCATAATAATATTAGCTTTATGTACGCAAAACTCTTTTCTGAAGGTAGAATTAAATAGGTTTGTTGTTTTCCTATAGTATACACTTCAAGTGATAAACTTATGTAACTATTTTCGAATTAGCTATATTTCTCACAACTTTTCGTAGCACATAAAAAATATAGGGTTTTCATTCAACAAAAAAGAAGGTTCTCAATTGTGTGATACTTGTACAAACAAAAATAAATGTATGCATTTTTAACTTTCACACATTTTAATAGAGTTAGCCGATTAACTTTTGTTAGATTTTTGAATACCTTATAAGTCAGAACTCATGCGAGCTATATTTTAAAGTTCCAAGTTGATCCCCTGTTTTAAAGCAAAGGAATATTGTACCCTTATTCATCTATATTATTAGTTCACTGTCCACCTCAGTGTTCCAATCTTAGCCTTTTCAATGCATTTACAATATCTTTATGAAAAATCAAAATTCCTAGAACAGCAATATAGGGATCACTAGCTAAAAAAAAAACGCAACTCTAGTAACCAATCAAGAGCACTTGGAAGTGTATTCCAACCAATCCCAGATCCAATCTGAAGACTCTATGTACAAAAGTTTTCAAGCAATCGTTTAGAGATCATTTCAAATAATCTTTAAGTAAAAGTAAAGAATAAATTAGCAAGCATGGTGATTATGCCTGTACCCATCATTGCTATGGTAACTTGAATTCAATGATGGAGGCCTTTTGCACTACAGTGGGATGATATAGTCTATTACTTTACCTTTATATTGGCCACCAATATAAAACGATAATATAGCTATCCATAACCAGCCAAAAACCTCAACCAAACACTCACATACAGGGTGAAATTTTAACCACTTTCCAAATTTTAATATAGAAATCTACAAGGCAAAAAACAAATGACTTATTTTTTTTACTTTGAAAATGTTCGCCAAAAATTTGCTTAATTGATAATGCAGCCTTGTAGCACTTTTTTTACGCGATGTGCATCTCATTTATTCATTACAATACTATTCATAAGTTTTTGTGTTTCCCTTTATACCTTAACAGGTCTGGGACCGTAAAAATTGAAAACTATATCGCAAAAAATATTTTCGGGTGACGACTTAAATTACATTTTTTACTTCATAAATCGACTCTAAATACGATACTGAACGCATATAAAAATTTTGGAAAGTGGTTAAAATTTCATCCTGTATACAATTTTATATAATCCTATATTTCAACTCTACATTGCCCCGAGCCAACACTGAGTTTCGATAAAAGAACCAGATTTAAAAACGTAATTTTACAACCCCGTCCAAATACATTCACAAGTAACTCCCCCGTGACCAAGTGAAATGGTAGCTTTCAATAAACTGGAAGATATCCAAGAACGGAGCGGAGCCGTCGCAATTTTTTGTATAAATTTTTAATATAAGTTACGGAGACTCCTCGCAAGTTGGTCGAACGTTGTAATTTTTTATTTGATCTCTGCTGTTATGGAAAAACGAATTACACAAACTTTTCCTTTTCCACTTACACAAGTTTTAAAAGGAATACACAAAAAGCTCGCGTCTTAAACAAAGATGGGGAGGAATATTTCGGTGTTTGAATTTTTTTAGGAAAATTAACTTATGTTTTACATAAACAACACCCCAGGATCGTGTGGATTAAATATCGGACTAAGACCTCGATGTCCTAGGTACGATCCCCGGGTCGGGTAACAAGATTTTCTAATTTTCGAACATTGCTCGTGTTTGTGATCACAAACCCGCATTTGGCAGGCGTGGTGATTATGTGATTATGGATGATTATTATGCCGTTACTTTACTACTACATAAACAAACAGAATAACATCAACTCTTCTCGTTCTAAGCCCATCAGTGACGAATGGAGTTTAATCAAAAAAATATGAATATAAAAGGGTCTTCTCACTCTCTCTCTTTATTCATTGGGTCAAACTGCGAACCACGTAGAGTGTTCCATACACGCAATGCTCAGACACGACTTTGAGCAATTTGTAGATGATAAACTAGAGATAGGCAAACTGTATAAATTTATGGCTGATAAAAGCACTAGAGATAGGTTTATAAAATACTGTCTAAAAATATGTAGTGTAGTAGTCAATAGGAATAAGGATGTATAATCGTTGTTTATAATATATATGATGAACATATATATAGAAAATAAGCAATAATAATGTAGCAAAAACCAATTAAACCTAGATTTACTGTAAATTAGATATACATTAGATACTTAGACAGATATATAAGAAATTAGAGAGTAGTGTATGTAATATATGGGACAATGTGAAGTCCACACCTGCCTCAAAGCATAACTAAAAACATATAATATGTAAGTAGAAGTAAGAGAATATTATCGCAAAGTCGAACATTTGTTAAAATCAGAAATTAAAACCTTTTGGACTGTTTAATATTAGGGGTTAAGTATGAAATTGCCGTTTTGTATGGACGAAATCGAGAAAAGTCATTTTTCCATACTAACAATTTTTTAGTTTTTTTAAAAACGCCTGAACCGTTTTCGATACAATTAAAGGTGATAGCCGTGTAGTGCCGGCACATAAAAAGAATAGCACTACCCCCTCTCTTCCCGTGGGTGTCGTAAGAGCCGACAGAGGGAAAACTGCCATCAGGAGATGGGCAGCAGCGTCTCCTAGAAGCAACAGGCCATACTGCGATCGCCAACCCGCCTGCCAAGCGTGGCGATTATGGCAAACCCCCCCCAAATATGAATACACCGCTTAGTATTCGGCCCCCAGTCCCCGGCGGCCCCGCTAGTCCTAGCTATGGCAGCAGCTATGGTAACGGCGGGGCAGGGGGTGCTAAGAATCCCCGGGTAAGATCCGGCTGCCAACAACGACGACTCGACCTGGCAACATATAACACGCGCACACTGAGGCTTGACGCGAAGCTCGTAGAGTTGGAAGAGGCAATTGGTAAGTTACATTGGGATATTATTGGGCTATCTGAAGTCCGAAGAGAGGGGGAGGACTCGATAACCCTAAAATCCGGTAACTTACTATACTACCGGGAGGGCGACCAACAGTCCCTAGGTGGTGTCGGGTTCATCGTCCACAAGTCCCTTGTCAACAACGTGATTACTATCGGAAGTGTTTCGAGCAGGGTAGCGTACCTGATACTCAGAATATCGAAACGATATTCGCTGAATGTCATTCAGGTTTACGCTCCGACCTCAAAACACGACGATGTCGAAGTGGAGGCTATGTATGAGGAGATCTCTAAAGCCATGCATAGCTTTAAAACCCACTACACGGTTGTGATGGGGGATTTCAATGCGAAGTTGGGGCAACGTTGCGGTAATGAGTTGAGAATGGGGAAATTTGGATTTGGGCAACGGAACAAAAGGGGTCAGATGCTGGCAGACTTCATGGAGAGGGAGAACCTCTTTATGATGAACTCCTTCTTCAAGAAGCCCGTAAGCCGCAAATGGACCTGGATCAGCCCGGACGGTAAAGTCAAAAACGAGATCGATTTTATCATGTCAACGAAGAAGCACATATTCGATGATGTCGCTGTGATCAACGCTGTTAAAACAGGAAGCGATCACCGCATGGTCAGAGGCACATTGAATATCGACGTAAAGCTTGAAAGAGCGCGACTGATAAAATCCACGCTCCGACCAATACCGGCTCAAATTCAAAACCCCGAGTGCTTTCAGCTCGAGCTTCAAAACCGTTTCGAAGCCCTTGAGAACAGCATCGATGTGGACGATCTATACAACATGGTGGTGGATACTGTCCGTACGGTAGGGTCTAAGTACTTTAAAACCCGCCGTCCCAAATCAAAGAAACTCTCCAGTCAGACTCTCCTACTCATGGATCAGAGAAACGAAATGAGGCTACAGAACTCAGCGGATGCCCATCGCTATCGGCAACTCAATAGACAGATATCTAAGTCTTTGAAGAGCGACCTTCGTCAATTTAATACCCGACGTATTAAAGACACCATTGAGCGGAACAAAGGCTCCAAAGTGTTCGCCAGAGATCTGTCTATTGGGCAAAGCCAATTGACGAGGCTGAAAACTGAGACAGGTAGCATCATTGCGTCAACACCTGAAATCCTGAGGGAGATTGAGAGTTTCTATGGACAGTTATACTCCACGAAAACACCTGTTGAAAGCAAGGCTAAAGACCCTAGAGCCAAGCTTACCCGACACTATTCTGAAGATATCCCGGACGTCAGCCTGTGCGAGATTAGAATGGCTCTCAAGCAGCTTAAAAACAACAAGGCGGCGGGTGATGACGGAATCACAACAGAGCTCCTTAGAGCGGGCGGTAAGCCGATACTTAAGGTCCTCCAGAAGCTCTTTAATTCTGTCATCCTCGAGGGCAAAACGCCAAAGGCATGGGGCAGAGGCGATGTGATGCTGTTCTTCAAGAAGGGTGACAAAACTCTCTTGAAGAACTACAGACCCATTTCGCTTCTGAGCCATATCTATAAGTTGTTTTCGAGAGTCATTACGAATCGTCTCACTCGCAGGTTCGACGACTTCCAACCTCCCGAACAAGCCGGGTTCCGAAAAGGCTATAGTACCATAGACCACATTCATACGCTGCGGCAAGTTATACAGAAGACCGAAGAGTATAACTTGCCACTTTGCTTAGCGTTCGTGGACTATGAGAAAGCCTTTGATTCGATTGAGACATGGGCAGTGCTGCAGTCTCTCCAAAGGTGCCAAATAGACTACAGGTACATCGAGGTACTAAAGTACTTATACCAAAACGCCACCATGTCGGTCCGATTACAGGACCAGAGCTCTAATCCGATCCAACTACAGCGAGGTGTGAGACAGGGAGACGTTATTTCTCCGAAACTGTTCACAGCTGCGTTGGAGGATATTTTCAAGCTTCTGGACTGGAAAGGACGCGGCATCAACATCAATGGCGAATACCTAACACACCTGCGATTTGCCGATGATGTAGTTCTTATGGCTGAGACCTTGGAAGACCTGAACATTATGCTCGAAGATCTCAGTAATGCTTCTCAAAGAGTGGGTCTTAGGATGAACATGGACAAGACGAAAATCATGTTAAATGCCCATGTTGCACCCGCTCCAGTTAACGTTGGGAACATTGCAGTCGAAGTTGTTGACCACTATGTTTACCTGGGACAGATAGTCCAGTTAGGTAAGTCCAACTTCGAGAAAGAGATCTCTCGTCGAATCCAGCTCGGATGGGCAGCGTTCGGGAAGCTCCGGCATATTTTCGCGTCCGAAATACCTCAGTGTCTCAAGACGAAAGTCTTTGACCAGTGTGTGTTGCCAGTAATGACCTATGGGAGTGAGACGTGGTCGTTTACTATGGGTCTTATAAGAAGGCTCAAGATCACCCAGCGAGCAATGGAGAGAGCGATGCTTGGTATTTCCCTACTCGATCGAATCAGAAATGATGAGATCCGCAGGAGAACTAAAACAACCGACATCGCTCGAAGGATTGCATCGTTGAAGTGGCAGTGGGCGGGACACATAGCGCGGAGAACCGATGGCCGTTGGGGCGGAAAGGTTCTCGAATGGCGACCACGTACCGGACGACGTTCCGTGGGCAGGCCCCCCACAAGGTGGACCGACGATCTGATCAAGGTCGCGGGAAGCCGCTGGATGCGGACAGCACAGGACCGATCGTTGTGGAGATCCTTGGGGGAGGCCTATGCCCAGCAGTGGGCGTCGTTCGGCTGATATGATGAAAGGTGATAGTTAGATGATTATAAAGCTACGCATTATAGTATTTAAATTTCTGAAAATCAAAGTATATAATACAAATATACTTAATTGAAGCAAGAAGGTCAGCTGACACATTGTAAGGGGTCTTTTCAACGACTTCCTTTGAAGTAATAGGCACTAGTTTTGAATTTTTTTTTCAGTCAAAAGTTACTGTTAACGACAGCAGCTACGACGAGAACCTCGGCAATACCGTAGCGAGAGCCGCGTATCAAGCCGACGTAATAAATTGTTAAAACGGCAATACCGTATAGAGAGCCGCGTACTGTTTTTTGTAAATATCTTCGTTGATTTCTATTTTTGTGTGATAAAAAGTTATGTATTGTTATTAGAAAATAAGTTAGCATTAAGGAAAATTGTAAGAACTGAATTTGCCTACAATAAAATTTGAACGGGCCGTAGAGAGGGACAGCGCGTCACGAGGGAGGGAGAGGGCAATATTGATGCCGTGTAAAAACTCCCGCCCTCGTGATTGGCTAAAACTACGGTGGGATTTAGTGAATAGAGCCACGCTAGAAAATAGAATAAAAGACGGCGACCCGGCTAGGCAAAAAATCAGACATCACACCAGGTCATTCCGCTCTCAGCGCTCGCAAAGGTCGGACGCTCGCTCCGCTGCCGATCCGTCTCGCTGTTCGCAGCATTCCTATCTTATTTCTTTCTACGTGGTTTCGCCCGCGGCTCTCCAAAGGTTAACCTAACGGTGTCAACTGACCTTTGTTGAGTTAAACGCTTTTTTCAAAGCGGTTCTGTTCGATAGGGAGCGCCAGACAGTGCCTTTTTCAAGGCGCTGAAATTTCCCTCCACCGCCGGTATATCGGGCTGTAAGTCTAGGCCTCCTGGAAGGCACGTTTGAGAGGGTGAGGCGTTCCTCCTCGCCCTAGAGACACTAGAAACTGCAGTCCTTTCCCTGCCGGGCGTGACCCACCCTACCCATCCTTATATTCCATCCCTTAGGGAGCGTATCCCGGGCCATTTCGGTGGCTCGGTCCCTCCCGAAGGACTGCTAGGCGTAGGCCACTCACCCCGCGGCGACATCACATCGTCGTGGGACCACCCAGTGTTAGGGACCTCACATCCTTTTTAGGCACACCCGACTCAACCAACCTTCCTGTGGCAGGTTGGACCACACAGACACCCATCACTCACCGTCACCGAGTTTCTTGCCGATTCTTCTCGGTGAAGGCGCGTTCCGAATCGGTGGTAAATAAAAATTACTACCTAAGGTCCTCCCTCCACGATGGAGGTACTCTTTTTAGAGTACCTCCGATCGTTAGGAGGCGACGCGTTGAAAGGCTTTAATGCCTTTCGTCGTGCTCGCGAAGCCTCCGAAGACTCGCCCGCCTCCCCAGACCCAGAGCCCGTTCCCATGGAGGAAGAGGAAAGCCCTTCAGGCTCCTCCTCTCCTCCCACATCCTCCAGCTCCTCATCAGAGGATAGTAATGAGTCCCCCGCTAGTGACGGCTCCTCTTCGGAGGAGACGTCTCAAACCGAGGAGTCAGATTCCGAAGGGTTCACTCCAGTGACCCACGGAAAGCGAGCGCGTAAACCCGCGCGTTCCGAACCCCCGGCGAAAACCGCCAAAATCTCCCACGGGCAACCCAGACCGGCCAAGGCATCCGCCGCCAGCTCCGCCCCTGCCCCAGCCCCAACCTCGCAGTCTGCTTCACAGACAAAAAAGGCCCCCCTTCCCCCGCCCATCGTAGTCCAGGACAAGTCTGCCTGGACAAATATTTCGGCTGCTCTCAATGAGCGCCACATTGCGTTTTCACACGCAAAGTCGGCTTCCGACGGAATCCGCGTGCAAATGCCGGACATCGCCTCCTACAGGCAGCTCCAACATTACCTCAACGTAAGGAAGATCTACTTCCATACGTACACTCCCGTCGAGGAGAAGAAGCTCCGCGTGGTTGTACGCGGAATTCCGAAAGAAGTCGACACAGACTTCATACTCACCGACCTTCAGTCGAAACAGCTTCCAGCTCTGGAAGTCCACCGCTTATTTAAAGCGCGTGGCAAAGCCCCTTACGATTTAGTACAAATCGTACTAGAAAATACCCCTGAAGGCAAAAAGATTTTTAATATAAAATCTATATGCCATATCTCCGGCCTCCGTATCGAGACCCCTCATAAAAAACTTACCCCTGGCCAGTGTCATCGCTGCCAGTTGTACGGGCACTCTGCCCGTAACTGTCACGCACGCCCGCGCTGCGTGAAATGCCTGGGCGACCATGGTACCGCCGACTGTCCTCGTTGTAAGGACACGGCGACTACCCCGCCCGCGTGTGTACTCTGCGGAGAGCAGGGACACACCGCGAATTATCGCGGTTGCCCCCGTGCTCCGCGAGTAAACTCACGGGTGCAGGCACCTAAGGCCGCGCACTTCCCAGCCCCTTCTTTTCGCCAGTTTCAGGCTCAACCCGCAGCCTTCCCAGAGTTGCGTCCTTACGGACACAACGCGTGGTCTCGACCACTACCCTGGGCATGGAATGCCTACACCCCGGTCCCGGCCTTAAGCCAAACTGCAGCAATCCCGACGGCCCCTAAGGCCCCAAATATGGCCCCTATGGCCCCTACTGTGGCCCCTAAGGCCCCCATTGTGGCCCCTAAGGCCACTATTACTGCCCCTCAGGCACCACCAGTAGTCCCTAAGGCCCCTCAGGCACAGCAGGCCCCGGTCACCCTCCGTGACCCGCGATCAAATGCCCCTAAGGCTTCGCCAATTGTCCCGTACGAGCAGGATACCATGCTCATATATAATCTCAGCCAAATCAACCCGGCTGAAATTAGATATGTAGCAGCCCAAATCCGTGCGCATCAAAAAGACCCATGCGCAATGCTTTGTCTTTTAGATAAGCACGCCGACCTCCTCCAAAAAGTTAGAAACATTTCCTCACCATGAATAATACACCCTCTAGAACGAAACCCCGGTCCCTTACCATCGCATTTTTTAATGCCTTTGGTCTTCAAAAACAAAAGGTAGAGATATCACTCTTCCTTATGAAGCACCAAGTCGACATCTTTTTGGTACAAGAAACCTTATTAAAACCCTCCATCCTCCCTCGTAGTGCTATGATTGCCAACTATAACGTAGTTCGCAACGATAGGCCCACTAGAGGTGGCGGCACTCTAATTTATTACAAACGCTCCTTGCATTGCGTTCCCCTCGACCCTCCCACGCTCACAAACGTTGAAGCTTCTGTCTGTCGGCTAGCCATGACCGGCCATCAACCAGTCATAATAGCTTCCATTTATCAACCTGGCGACAAGACTCCCTTAAGGAGCGACTATGAGGCTCTTTTTGCTATGGGACCCTCCGTCATTCTCGGCGGAGATTTCAATAGCAAAAATACTCAGTGGAACTGTTTAACAACCTCCAGCAATGGTAGAGAGTTAGCAGATCTCGCTGAAGTCCTCAATTTTGACATCATCGCCCCCCTTTCTCCGACCCACTATCCTTTTAACGTAAACCACAGACCCGATATCTTGGACATGGCGGTTCTAAAGAATGTAGGCCTGCGCCTTCGTTCAATAGAAGTCCACCATGACCTAGATTCTGACCATCGCCCAGTTGTCCTCCAATTAGGTCCCTCTGACCAACAGATATCCATGAAAACAATACTGGACTGGCACAGGCTCGAGAGCAATCTCGGACCTAGTCCCGATTCAGTATTGAACTCAATCCCAGACAGGTTAGGATCGCCTCACGAGACTAACCAAGCGATCGATGCCCTCACTAGCCACATCACGACCGCTATTAGCGATTCGTCTAGGCAAGTTCCAGATATGCCTAGGCATAGATTGAACTTGCCGGATGACGTGAGAGAGCTATTGAGGGCAAAGAGAGCTGCGACCAGAGCTTATGACTCCTATCCCACCGAATATAACCGAACCCTTCTACGCACTTTACGGACATCTGTAAAGGAACGTATTAAGGCTCTTCGGGAAAGTCAGTGGGATAGCCTACTTGAAACGATCTCACCATCTCACCAAGCCTATTGGAAGTTGGCGAGATCCTTCAAGTCAGATATAGTCACATCTATGCCTCCTCTCTCTAGACCCGACAACTCCGTCGTATTCGACGACGAAGAGAAAGCCGAATGTCTGGCCGACAGCCTAGAGGCCCAGTGCTCTCCTAGCACGCTTCCTATAGACGCTGCCCACCTTAGTATGGTGGACAGCGAAGTCGAACGTCTCTCGGCCCTCCCTCCAACCTGCCCCCTTGCACCCACCACCGCCGATGAGGTGCAAACCATCATCAAAGGTTTCCGTCCAAACAAGGCTCCCGGTCCGGACCGGATCTCCAACAGAGTCTTACGAGTCCTCCCCGCCCAACTGATTTGCCTATTGGTTGCTATCTTCAATAGTGCCATGGCAAACTGCATCTTTCCAACCGCGTGGAAAGAAGCAGACGTCATAGGTATCCCTAAGCCCGGCAAGGACCGCTCCAAGCCCGCCAACTACAGGCCCATCAGTCTCCTCAAGACTATGGGCAAATTATACGAGCGTGTTCTCGTCTCCCGCCTAAGAGATTACATTTTCTCGAACAATCTCTTAATCAACGAACAGTTTGGCTTCAGAGCCTCGCACTCTTGTGTCGAACAGGTGCACCGCCTAACGGAGCACATTCTCGACGGCCTCAACAGATCCAAACCGATGGTAACCGGTGCACTCTTCTTCGATGTAGCGAAAGCATTTGACAAAGTCTGGCACAACGGCTTGATCTACAAGCTGTACCAACTCAAAGTGCCCGACAGTCTCGTGCTCATCCTTCGAGACTTTCTGTCAAATCGTACCTTTCGCTACCGCGTAGAGGGGTCCTATTCATCTCCCCGCCCCATCAGGGCTGGAGTCCCTCAGGGCTCCGTGCTATCCCCTCTTCTCTTTTCAATTTTCATTAACGACATTCCCAGGTCACCGCAAGTAGAGCTAGCTCTATTTGCGGACGACACAGCCCTCTATCACTCTGGCTACCATGCCGGTTACATCATTAAGGCACTACAACGTGCAGCCCAATCCCTAGGTGACTGGTTTAGGATGTGGCGAATAGAGGTAATCCCCGAGAAAAGTGCAGCAGTGTACTTTACTCGAGGTTTCTTCGCTTCAAAACATCCTAAACGATGTCTCACACCTATCACCCTATACGACCGTCCGATCCCTTGGGAGAAGACAGTCAAATACCTAGGTGTCACCTTAGACCGTAGAATGAGCTTTAAACCTCACATAAAACGCGTCCGTCAGACTGCAGCCTTTTACTTTTCAAGGCTCTACTACTATATCGGCAGGAAGAGTAAAATGTCACTTAGAAATAAGTTGACAATTTACAAAGCCTGTATTCGACCCGTGATGACTTACGCTAGTCCAGTGTTCGCTCATGCCAGCCCCTCAGAACTAGAAAGACTCCAAATCCTCCAAAACAAATTCTTACGCTCTGCCTCGGACGCCCCGTGGTATGTGCGTAACGATAATTTGCATCGCGACCTTAACATTCCGTCGATTGCCAGCTTTATGAAAGAAGCGTCTCAACACTTCTTTGATAAAGCCGTCAATCATACGAATCCTCTCATAGTCAAAGCCGCCACCTACTTGTGCCAAAAAGATGTCGAAGCCCGTTTCCGCCGACCGAGGAACGTTCTCGAAGATCCCGACGACGAAATCACATCGTTCGTAAAACAATTCACCACTCACAACAGTACACACCCGACAAGCACTAGATCGAATCAGCGCACTCGCCGGCGAGTGCGAGGACCCTTGCATCATTTTGGCAGGTACAGACATGTACCTGGCCGCTTCTCACCAGTCCGCCCTTCGGACGACGGCCCAAGCCGAGGTCCGAGCCTACAGAGGCGCCCTTGAGGCCTAGTCTGCCCCCCTCGATCGGGCCCACTAGAACGGGGCTCGCGTAGATCGGTCTGTATGCACAGACCAGTCTGTGTTGCAGCGCCGAGCTACGCGATGCAACCACTAGTCGGGTTGACCTCTTGGCCGGGTGCCTTCAGCACCCGGCACGGTCCGATCGCGCCGCTAGTACGGGGCCCCTGCGCGGGCGAGCCCTAGGCTTCGCTACGCGAAGCCTAGGACTCGCCTCGCGCTCGAGGTACCCGCTAGCAGGCCGCTTTTGGGCTGAGTGCCTTCCGCACTCGCCTAAAACCCGCCCGGTGAAGCTGTAACGGCCTTCTGCCACAGCATAGGTCTTTTCAAAAAAAAAAAAAAAAAAAAAAAAAGGCAAAAAATCACTTTTCCATTTCCACTCCGTTCGGTGCAGACGTCCGTCTGCCCGTGCGCCCCTTCCTTTCCTACCGGTGATAGGCGAATGCCATACACCAGCACTCGCACTCGCATTATTTTGCATCGTTGTGCATTGATCTGTTATTAACTGTACTCACTGTTTGTATCAAAACAGTGATACTTTAAATAACCGATCGCGTTTGAGTTGGTTGATACCTTACGGTGGCAACGAAGCCAACTGAGCGCACCCGGTTCGCTCTCCGGGGCCTCCAGGCCCTGGGAAAACCGCAGTCCCGGACCCATTGCACTTGGGCCTAGTCCCAAGGGGAAGGGAAGAACGGCTATCCATTAGGGATACCGTTCACTCGCCGCCCCCCCTCCCCCCTGCCTCTGGCGGGGGGTGTCTCTTTGATCCCTTTTTGTCATCCCCTCAACCTCTCCGCGATGGATCCAGCGGAACTAATTAATCTCCTTCTTAAAACTCCAGCCTTACTGGAGTTTATGCAAGACAACCTTTCGAGGTTTGTCTCCCCCTCAGCCATCCCAACCTCACCCGGCTATGTCACCCCCGCGGAAGTCCACTCCTCTGAAGAGATGGACTGTGCCCGCTCGCCTGCCCACCCCCTCAAGCGTACCTTGTCTGACAGATCCGCTTCCCCGACCTTATCTCAGGAGTCCTCCACGTCTCTCCCTTCTGATGAGGCATTCCAGCCTGTCTCGAGAAAGGGGAAGCGCGGTAAACGCGCCAAGAACCGGGGCTCTCCGGTACTTGAGTCACCAGCGTCCCCTTCCCCCGTTCCATCCCCGGCCACCCCGGCCACCCCCGCTGTCTCAATCCCTCTGCATCGAGCAGGGACTGCACCAACGGTGTCCCCTGCTCCCACTGCTCGCCAAGACTCGCGGTCTAAGCCCACTTCCGCCAAACAAAGGCAGCCCCCACCAATTTTCCTAAGATGCAAAGAAAAGTGGACTGAAGTGTCCCGGCTTTGCATCGAGGGCAAAATTAAATACACCCGTGCATTCAACACGGGTGATGCCATCAAAATAGAGGTGCCGAGCATCTCAGACTTCCGTAGCCTTATAGAGCTACTAACCAAAAACAAACTCCCTTATCACACTTACGCTCTTCCTGAAGAGCGCAAAGTACGCGCGGTCCTCCGCGGAGTCCCGGTAGAGCTCCACATGGATGAGGTCAAAGCCGACCTCACAAAACAAGGTTTCCCTGTTGAAGCTGTACATCCAATGTACGGCCAGGGCAAACGCCGTTTCCCCCTGATGTTGGTCGTCATGACCAACTGTCCCCGCGCCCGTGATTTGTTCAGGCACAAAGAGATTGTAGTCTGCGGCCTGTCCAATATCAGGGTAGAACCCCCGCGCAGCCGTGGGGTCCCAGGCCAATGTCACCGCTGCCAGCTCTATGGGCACGCAGCGGCTAACTGTACAGCCCCACCAAGGTGCGTTAAGTGCCTTGGCTCCCACTCCACCAGGGAGTGCGAACGCACGCGCGACACCCCCGGGGAACCGGCGTGTGTAAACTGCGGCCTTTTTGGCCACCCCGCCAACTGGCGGGGATGTGCACGCGCGCCGCGCCCGAAACCCCAACCTCCAATGAGGTCGCAGGTTGGCCCCCCTACCCATTCATTCACCAACTTCCCTGCTCTCCCGAAATCGGGCGGCAGGGAGGCAGCCCCGGCCACTAAGCCGGCAGGGAGCTGGAGGAAACCCCTCAACCCAGCTCCCAAACCTCCCCCCTTCACCCCGCATGAGAGGGTCCTAATTCCGCCACAAAAATCGCGTTCACACAATAGTGACGACGATTTCACCTTGGTGTCCGACTTTATCGATAATATCGATATCGACGAAATAAATATAATCGCAAACAAACTGCGAAATGCCCGTTCCACCCGAGACATTATTATGACACTTAGTCACCACGAAAGGTGTCTGAGAGTCATAAAAAGTCTCAAGCCCCAGATTAATTAATTAAGCCCACCCCATAAGACCCTTCAGGTCGCCCCCAGCCCTCTAAATCGGCTGCCACCCCTTCTGGGAGTCAGTCGATAAGTAAATAATTAATTCAGGCCTACGTTCATTACGAACAACGGCTCCTTAAATTCATTTATTCTAGGCTCACATTCCTCCCGAATGCCAGCCTCCTTCAGTGCGTAAACCGCTTAGGCGAGAAACGCCCTGCGCCACACTCCCCCATGGGGTGTGGTCGCCTCAGATACGCTACGGCACCTTTGGTGGTAGCGAATAAGGGTGGTGTTTAGTGAGTAGAAGTCTCACATAACCTCACAGCCGGCTGTGAGGTATCCATGAGGATTCACCACCTCCTTCCCCCGTGGGAGGGTTGCCGTTCGAGCGATCGTTTCAATAGGAAACGACCGGTCGTCCGTGTGCAAAAAAAAAAACTAGGCAAAATCAGTTCGCTCCAGTCCTCCGAATAAGGAACAACAAGAAGAATAAACAAGTGACTTCAAAATAGTGCCTTTAGATGGGAAACGGCCCACCGCCCCTACTACCAGCGACCTACTCCTACTACAGTACACTGCCCCACCGTCTTCAGCTGGTCCTGTCGGAGCCGGATATAAAGAAGAACCATCATCACTATGGTCGTCACTCGCAGTCAAGGAGGAATTGATCAAGATCTCCCACGGATACTGCCCGATCCGCCACGGTCACCGTCGCCGTCGGTACACAACACCGACATCGAGGCACAACGACGTCGTCTGGCGCAATCCCGTACTATGGATACTGTCCATACCGAACGTGACAGTACCATGGTTGCGCCGAGGGAAACAACGACTTCGGGTACCGCTTTTCCGGTAGCCAGAGAAGCCCGCCACACGCCGCGATCTACGAGGTCGACGGCTAGGCAGAACAACGGTTAGCCGCTATCCGTCGGACAGAACTACAGATCGACGCTCACCTAGTCAAGACGAAGCTCGCCGCCGACTTAGCGGAGCTCGATGACAGCATGCATGAAGAAGATATGGAGCCAACTCAGAACATGGATCGAGTGAACGAATGGCTCGATAAAGCTACTCCAAACGTCAACAACGTACGGGGGGAGCGGCGAGAAGACGCCGCACCTACAACGGATCCGGTCATGAATGAACCCACAACCCCGCCTGTAATAAGAAAGGCGAGGTTCGACTGGACGCCAGCACCAAACGAGCAAGCAGCAGGTGCTAGCGAAAGAAGAAGATCAGTTACACCGAGAAGCCGAGGCATCGAACAGCTGGCAAACGTACTATCTGAAATGATGGCAAGCCGGCCACCGCCGCGACAAGCAACTGATTTACCGATTTTCTCCGGATCACCGATGGAATGGGTCCAGTTTGAACTGGCCATGCAACAAACTACGAAGATGTACAAGTTCTCACCAATTGAGAATCTGGCGCGACTACGCAACGCACTCCGAGGCGAAGCACGCGACACTGTGGTGTCACTATTAAGTACTGCCACGCACCCCGATGACATTATGAAGACCCTGAAGCAATGCTATGGACGTCCAGAAATAATCGTTGACATGGCGTATGAAGATCTACGAAGACTGCCGAAGATGGGCTTAACTGCAAATGAACTCAACACGTTTGCAGTTAGGGTCCAGAACATAGTAGCAGCTTTGAAGAATGTCAACCCCGCGTACCTATACAACCCTCTACTGGCACGCGAAATTCTCGACAAACTCAGTCCTCATATGAAGAGCAAATGGTGCGACTACGCGGAAGAAAACCCGGGTGCAACAGCGGAGATAATCCAGCTGTCTCAATTCCTGATGCAGCAGGCGGACCGCGCATTGAGACATAGCTACAGCACGGCTAGAAGAGATCCTCCGTCGAAACCTGTGCCAGCAAGAACAGAAAACCAAAAGAAGAGAGTCTTCAACGTCACAGAAACAGCAACAGCAGCACCTAGCAAGCCCGATGCTTGTATAATGTGCAACAAGGAACACCGTTTGCCCACCTGTGAAAAATACCTGAAGCTCTCAACCAAGGACCGCTGGGACACAGTGAAGAAAGCCGGACTCTGTTTTCGATGCATCAGCAGCCGGCACCGAAGATTCAACTGCAGACAGAAACCCTGCGGAGTCAAAGGATGCAAATATCCTCATCACGCATCCCTTCATGCCGAAGTGCCTAATGCTAAAAGAGAAGACACTACCGACGTCGAAGAAGCTACCGTCACGACAGCAGCAACCCCAGGAAGCGAGATCAAATTGAAGATTTGCCCCGTCGTCATCAGCGGTAGAAAGGGAACGCGACGAACATTCGCACTCTTCGACGAAGGAGAAACCGTATCATTAATTGATGAAGACCTGGCGAACGAGATTGGAGCCAGCGGACCGACTTCACAGTTGAGAATAAAGGGAATTGAAAACGGAGTGAAGAACATGAAGAGCAAGTTGATCCACGTCAAGATCAGCGCCGATGAGAACACTGGTCAAGAACACATCACGCTACGAACAATGGCAGGCCTGAATCTCTCGACGCAATCAGTGCCGAAAGAGGCCCTACGCCTGAAACACCTGCAAGGCCTAAAGCTAGACGGACTAGCTTATCACAACGCCAAACCACGAATCTTGATCGGAACTGACAACTGGCCTCTCATCGTAACACGGGAGCTACGTGCTGGCAAACTGAACCAACCAGCTGCCTCCAGAACTTCACTAGGCTGGGTAATCCACGGACGAATCCCACGAAGCCATCGAACTAACGAAGAGATTCTTCACATCACGGAAGATGAACGATTGGAAGACATCATCGAACGACACTTTCGTATTGACTCACTGGGCATATCACTCGATAAGCGATATGCAAGAGAAGAGGATCTACGAGCAGAGAAGATCTTCAATGAAACGGCAATACGAAAGGACGGAAGATTTGAAGTTGGCCTCCCATGGAAGACCGAAGATGTCAAACTGCCATCAAGTCATGGTGCTGCGCTACGAAGACTCAAGACGTTAGAAGCCAGCCTGGAACGAAAACCAGACCAGAAGATTCAGTACCATGAACAGATGAAAAACCTAATAGAAAAAGGGTACGCAGAAAAGTGCAACGGTAAAGAAGAAGAAAGTCCGATGGCCTGGTTCCTACCACACTTCGCCGTGAGAAACCCTAACAAACCTGGGAAGATCAGACTAGTCTTCGATGCAGCAGCCAAGTCCAACGGAATCTGCCTGAACGACTGCCTGTTAGAAGGACCCGACCTACTGCGATCGCTACAAACCATCATGTTTCGATTTCGAGAGGGGGCCTATGCAATAACGGCAGACATAGAAGAAATGTTCCTACGTGTCAAAATAAGAAAGGAAGATCAACCAGCGCAGCTCTTCCTATGGAGAGATCATCCCGCTCAAGAGCCAATTAAGATGAAGATGACCTCAATGATATTCGGAGCCACCAGCTCACCATTTCTGGCACACATCGTACGGAACCACAACGCGCATAATCACGCGCACACCCATTCCGAAGCCCTACGAGCAATTACGGAATCGCACTATATGGATGACTTCGTGGAAAGCTTCGACGAACTGGACAAAGCCAAAGCCACGATCATGCAAGTCGACGAGGTACACAAGATGGCTGGGTTTAACCTACGAGGCTGGAACAGCAACAATAAGGAGCTCCTAGCAGTCACTCCGAAGGAAAGACGGGCAAAACAAGGCGCCACACCATTAGGAGAAACGGAGAAGACCCTTGGGCTGCTGTGGAATGCAGATACCGATCAGCTGAGTTTTAACACATCGATGAACCGAGTCCCAGAAGCTGTGAAGACTCAAGAACGACCTTCAACAAAACGAGAAGCCCTGTCAACAGTCATGAGCATCTACGATCCACTGGGACTCTTAAGCTGCTACACGATAACTGCAAAGATACACCTGCAACAGCTATGGCGACTCAAGACTGGTTGGGATGAACCAATACCCGAGAATATAGTGAGCGGCTTCAGTGAATGGATAACAGGATTGCAGATCGTCGATACACTGCGCCTTCCTCGAAGCTACAACGGGGGGAGAAAGGTTCAACGTCGTGAGCTACACGTCTTTTGCGACGCGAGTGAGGAAGCCTACGCTACAGCAGCATACTGGCGTCTCAGCTACGAGAAAAGCATCGAAACAGAAGTTATTTTGGTGGCAGCTAGAGCCAAAGTAGCCCCACTAAAGACACAAACGATGCCTAGACTCGAACTGCAAGCAGCACTTATAGGAGCAAGACTAGCAAAAGCGATCAAAGAAGAACACAGACTACGTATTGATCACGTCACATATTGGAGCGACTCGCAGACCGTATTACACTGGTTGCGAAACGGCAGCAGGCGCTACACACCCTTCGTAGCATACCGACTTGCTGAGATAACAGAAGAGTCCAGTCCAACAGAATGGCGGTGGGTACCAACCCGCTTGAACATAGCTGATGTGGCCACGAGAGCTGGATACATACCTGTCTCGAGTCAAGATGAATGGTTCCAAGGGCCGTCGTTCCTAAGACGACCTAGATCAGAATGGCCAAGACAAACAGAAAAGAACGATGACATCGCTGTGGAACAACTCAATGTCATCACGCAAGATGCCAACGACGCGCTGCCGGACATAAGCCGATTTTCATCATACGATCGACTGATTGGCGCAACAGCACGAGTACTGCAGTTCATTGAACGCTGCCGCGGAAGAAAGAACTCCCTCAGCTACGAGCACCTGAAGAAAGCTACTCATCTATGGCTACAACGAGCTCAGCAAGATGCCTTCTCCCGCGAACTAGACTGCACAAGAAGAGACGTCCTCGTGCACAGAACAAGCCCATTGCACCGGTTCAGCCTTTTGTATGAAGATGGGCTCCTGAAACTGAATGGAAGAGCCAACAAGATCGATGTTCCTACAGCAACCAAACGACCTATTCTGCTGGATGGCCGTCACCCGTTCACCAAACTCCTCATAGCAAGAGAACACCGAAGAGCAGGTCACGCCAACTGCGAGAGAGTGGTGAACGACGTACGACAAAAGTACTGGGTGACCCGACTGAGACCTACCGTGAAAGCAATAGCCAGCACCTGCCAGATGTGTCGCCTGAGAAGAGGACAGCCCCAGAACTCACCGGTCGGCGATCTTCCCGAAAAGCGCCTACAACCGCATCAGAGACCCTTCAGCCATTGTGGGTTGGACTATTTCGGCCCCATGATGGTCACGATCGGCAGGAAGAGGGAGAAAAGATGGTGCGCACTCTTCACTTGTCTGACAACGAGAGCGGTTCACCTGGAGTTGACCAGTTCCCTCACTACGGACTCTGCAATAATGGCACTGAGAAGGATGGCAGCAAGAAGAGGATGGCCCTCGACTCTCTATAGCGACAACGGCACTAACTTCAGGGGAGCAGACGTCGAGTTAAGAAAGGCATACGCAGAATGGTTACCTGAACTGACCCGATTGGCCATGAACTACGGAACGACATGGAAGTTTATCGCCCCTGGAGCACCGAACCAAGGAGGAGCCTGGGAAAGGATGGTACGCTCGGTGAAAGCCGCGCTCATGGCAACCCTCCGAGAACGAGCGCCGAAAGAGGAAACATTGAACACACTCCTAGCAGAAGCTGAACATGCTGTCAACTCTCGACCGCTGACCCATGTATCAGTACACCCTGACGATCCAGAGGCTCTTACACCTAACCACTTTCTGCTGGGATCATCATCTGGTTTACCGTATGTGGGATCATGCAACGAAGCAGATCGACGAACATGGAGAGCTGCACAGAACTTAGCGGACCACTTTTGGCAAAGATGGCTGCGCGAGTACTTACCCAGGCTCGTACCGCGCCTAGAACAACATGGATGCCACGAAGAAATCAAGAACGGAGATTTGGTCCTCATCGTCGATCCGCTGCTTCCTCGAAACGTGTGGCCACGAGGCATCGTCGTCCGTACCTACCCAGGGCCAGATGGAATAGTACGAAACATAGACGTTCAAACCAAGGGAGGTGTCCTGAAGCGACCAACCACCAAGATCATCAAGCTGACCACCATACCCGCACCTTCCCCGGACCAGAGGGAAGGGACGCGCTGCAATGAAGCTGAGCTGTCTACCAACCGAGGCTGCGGTACACCTGCGCCGGGGGGAGGATGTTAACGACAGCAGCTACGACGAGAACCTCGGCAATACCGTAGCGAGAGCCGCGTATCAAGCCGACGTAATAAATTGTTAAAACGGCAATACCGTATAGAGAGCCGCGTACTGTTTTTTGTAAATATCTTCGTTGATTTCTATTTTTGTGTGATAAAAAGTTATGTAGGGTGATATGTCTGTTTGCCTTCTCTTTACCAAATGATGTATCACCATGGTGATGTACATATTGTTACAAAATAGAATGTCATTGTATAAATAAATATTATGATGAATCCAAGTCTATTTTAATTACATAACAATTGGCGACGATGGCCATGGATTTAATCAAGCAAAAACGAATCAGAGGAGCCTTGAGGGGCTATCTTACAAAATTACAAAATACTGTAAGTACACTTACTGAAATCTCTGACGACGAGATTAAATTACGTATAGAGAGTTTGAACGAAAACTTGATCAAATTCAAAGATTGCCAAACGATTATAGAACAAGAAACTAGAGACGATAATGACCTACAAAATGAAATTGACTATAGATTTGAATTTGAAGAACAAACGACACAACTTAAATTAAAATTATTACGATTCCGGCCACCTACAATGATTCATCAGGGTATGACCACCTTTGAAAATGTCAGATCAGCACCTGGCATACCTAAAACACAATTGATACCCTTACAAGAGAAAGAGTCATTCAAAAATTTCATCAAACGATTCGAATTACACTTGTTGCTTAATAATGTCAATGATCCTCAAACCAAAGTATATATCTTACTATCCTCTTTATCACCTGAACTACACGAACGATTATATGATCTTTGCTCACCGGAGAATCTTTTATGTATGCCGTTTCAACAACTAGCCGATATACTAGACGAATATTTAGATCCTAAACCGAGCATATGGGTGCAGCAACATAAATTTATTTCACGATTACAAAACGATACTGAAAATATAACTACATATGCATCAGAACTAAAAAAGTTGACAACAAACTGCAATTTTAAATGCTACAATTGCGAAAAATGTACTGCCGATAGTTACTTATGCTTGCAGTTTATAAGAGGCTTACGGGATGATGATATACGGACCAAGCTTTTACAAGAAAAACCTTCAACATTCAGTGAACTACAGAAACTAGCATTAACTATCGAAACAAGTAAATCAGGAAACCTTCATTTATCTAGAACAAAACAATCTTCGTGGACTGCTGACCCTATACACAAGGTATCTACTACGAATACTCACACCCAGTTAGAAACGAAAAATGACAAATTTCATCCGCCTACTTCGATATCCGACCTTAAAGGAAAATGTTACCGCTGTGGAAAAGCTGACCATAGAGCTGATAATTGTGGTAGCGTTAATACTATCTGTCATAGATGCAAGCGCAAAGGACATTTGGGTAGAGTATGTCTACAAAATAAACAGAAACGAAATATACATCAAGTCGATGATCCTACTGATAGCAATGAGAGTATTTGTGACATTAATATCATCAAATCAGAAATACCAGATAAATACATGGTCACATTACACATTGAAAACAAACCAGTTTTAATGGAATTCGATACAGGGGCAGCACTTTCAACCATGTCACTGAAGCAATTCAAAGAATTAAACATTAAAAAGAAACTTTTTCGAACCGACATCAAGATGCGAACATATACAGGCGAGATAATAAAACCAAAGGGGGTAGTATACGTCAAATGTACATATAAAAACCAAATTTTTTATAACAAATTATACATAATCAACGAAAACGTAGATTCAATATTCGGAAGGAGTTGGATGAAAGAAATAAAGTTAGAACTAGCTGATATTAAACATGTACAAACAGAATGCTACCCAAAACTTGACAAATTACTAGAAAAATACTCTACTACTATATTCAAAAGTGATTTAGAAAAAATTCCAAACTATCAAGCCCATTTGAGTTTACACGATCATACACAACCAATATTTGTAAAACCCCGAAGAATACCCTACGCTCTCAAAAGTAAAGTGGAAGAAGAAATAGAAAGGCTTTGTGCATTGGGTGTGATTACAAAGATAGACCAGTCAGAATGGGGTACTCCAATTATACCAGTAGTAAAACCTAATGGCAGCATTCGATTATGCGCAGATTACAAAGTAACATTGAATAGAGTAATTAAAGATGAGCAATACCCGATCCCGATAATTGAAGATATATTCACTGAAATGAACGGAGGTGAATTGTTTTGTACTCTTGACATCAGCCAGGCGTATCTTCATATGGTAATGGACGATGAAAGCGCCCTTCTGCAGACACTTAGTACACATAAAGGAATTTACAAAGTAAACAGACTCATGTTTGGTGTCAAAGTAGCACCAAATTTATGGCAAAAATTCATGGACAGAACCCTACAAGGAATCGAAGGAGTTAAACGTTTTTTTGATGATATAATAATTCAAGGATCATATGAAGAACAAGTTTTAGATCGCCTTAAGAAGGTGTTGGATAGATTGGAGACCAATAACTTACGCGTTAATAAAGATAAGTGTAATTTTTTTCAAAGAAGTATTAACTATCTAGGACATACAATTGATAGAAACGGACTACATAAAAACAAAGACAAAACTAAAGCAATAGCCAATGCAGAACGCCCTTCAAACATTACTGAACTTCGCACATTTCTTGGCATAGCAAACTTCTACAACAAATTCATTCCGAACCTTGCAACAATAACTAGTCCTATGAATGACCTTTTAAGAACTGGAGTCAAATTTCAGTGGTCAGATGCATGTGAAAATAGCTTCAAGAAAATCAAAACTGAAATTTTAAGCGACAGCGTACTTTTGCACTTCGACCCACAAAAACCACTTGTGCTTGCCACAGATGCTTCACCAAATGGCTTAGGAGCAGTGTTATCCCACAGACTGAAAGATGGTTCCGAAAGACCGATCGCTTTTGCATCAAGAACTCTTTCGAAAAGCGAGAAAAATTACAGCCAAATTGACAAGGAGGCAACAGCTATTTATTGGGGATTAAAGAAATTTTTCCACTACTGCTATGGACGTAAATTTACCCTTGTCACAGATCACAAACCAATAACTACTATTTTTCATCCCCAGAAAACCCTTCCCACGTTGAGTACAATGAGACTTTTTCATTATGCACATTTTCTGTCAGGATTCGATTATACAATTGAATACCGAAATTCGAACAGTAATAGCAACGCCGATTATTTATCAAGATTTCCTGTAGATAAAACTCCAGAAAACAGAGTGGACCGAAATTCTATTTACCAATCTCGGATTATACATACCTTGAACATCAATCCGGATAATATAGCTGCAGAAACTGAAAAAGACCCCGAATTACGATCCCTGTCTCAAGCCTTAAATACTGGTTGCTCAGTCAAAGAACTAGGCTACCAAGATAACGAGCTAACCATACAAGATGGTTTTATTTTTAAAGGCACCCGTGTTATGATTCCAACATCATTACGTCAACTGGCACTGAATGAATTACACGCAGGACATACAGGAATAGTGAAAATGAAGTTACTTGCTAGAAGTTTTATATACTGGAAAAATATCGACCGTGATATTGAAGATAAGGTGAACTCTTGTCGTACATGTAGATTAAATCAAAAAGAACCTACTAAAGTATCAGTACACCATTGGGAAACACCGTCTGGACCATGGCAGAGAGTCCATGTTGACTTTGCTGGACCATTTAGTGGTCAACAACTGTTCATCATAGTTGACGCATTTACAAAATGGGTTGAAGTGATACCAACGAAGACGACTACAAGTGCCTGGTGTATTAATAAACTGAAAGACATTTTCGCCATATTTGGACATCCGGATATTTTAATATCGGATAATGGACGTCAATTCGTATCTGCAGAATTCGAATTGTTCTTAAAGAAGTCAGGAATCACACATCGCACTTCAGCTCCATACCATCCAGCCACGAATGGCCAGGCAGAAAGATTCTTTCAAACCATTAAAAAGTCACTGAAATGCATGGAAAATCAGACTGGAAATATAGCTGATAAATTGAGAGATATTAAGATTCAATTAAGACAAACCCCTAATAATTTAGGTCAATCACCATACCAGCTAATGTTTTGCCGAGATATCAGAACGAAGCTTCACGTTATGTTTCGAAGAAAAGTTTCAAGTAATCGCCAAGTAGATTTTTCTGTAAACAAGTTTTTCTCACCAGGGGATCAAGTTCAAGTTCGCTCTTATGGAACTGAAAAATGGGAATTTGGTAAAGTACTTCGACGCATTGGAAGGTTGCACTATGAAGTCCAAACAGAAAATAGAGGGGTGGTGCGGCGTCACGTCGACCAGATGCTACAGGCCCGATCAATACCTATTTTTATGTAGAGTATTCACGGCGGAGGATTGATATGTCTGTTTGCCTTCTCTTTACCAAATGATGTATCACCATGGTGATGTACATATTGTTACAAAATAGAATGTCATTGTATAAATAAATATTATGATGAATCCAAGTCTATTTTAATTACATAACATAGGTATTGTTATTAGAAAATAAGTTAGCATTAAGGAAAATTGTAAGAACTGAATTTGCCTACAATAAAATTTGAACGGGCCGTAGAGAGGGACAGCGCGTCACGAGGGAGGGAGAGGGCAATATTGATGCCGTGTAAAAACTCCCGCCCTCGTGATTGGCTAAAACTACGGTGGGATTTAGTGAATAGAGCCACGCTAGAAAATAGAATAAAAGACGGCGACCCGGCTAGGCAAAATCAGTCCCCCCTCCCAGATCGGGCCCGCCAGAATGGAGCCCGACCGTGATCCGGCATGCCACGGCATCTCCGGTTCCGGCGGCGCCACCACTGGTGGGTTCGCCATTTGGTAGGGTGCCATTAGCACCCCACACTGGCCCGATCACGCCCGCTAGTATGGGCCCCGGTGCGAGCGAGCCTGAGGCTTCGCTTCGCGAAGCCTCACCCTCGGCCACACCGGAGTACCGCTAGCGTGGCGGACCTAGGCTGAGCGCCTTCAGCGCTCGCCACACTCTGCCCGGTTTAACTGATTAAAGCCTCCCATATGGGGTTTCAGTGATAGGTCCGTCAAAAAAAAAAAAAAAAAAAAAAAAAGGCAAAATCAGTTCGCTCCAGTCCTCCGAATAAGGAACAACAAGAAGAATAAACAAGTGACTTCAAAATAGTGCCTTTAGATGGGAAACGGCCCACCGCCCCTACTACCAGCGACCTACTCCTACTACAGTCCACTGCCCCACCGTCTTCAGTTACTTTATTTAGTTTTTGATACAATACACAAAGAATTACGCAATAATATGACTATACTTAAGAGCTATAAACATAATAAAAAGTGGGAAAATAATCGGCAATTTCATACTTTAACCCCTATTATTAAAATAAGCATAAAATTAAGTAATTTAATTGTATCACTCCATTTGTAATGGAATAGTTATAGTATAGTAGTTTAAAGATCAAAACACGTTGTTACATTTTATAATTAGAGTAGGTAATAAAGATAAAAAGAAAATATAAAAAAGGAAATCCCCTTGAGAATATCCCTGAATAATAAAATCAGGGGACAGAAAGCAAAAAATAAAAAAAACTGCGAACCACTGCCCTGATAGGGATTGAACATTATTACATCAGTTATACCAACGTTACCATAAATCTCGAGGTTCAGTAATATCACAGATAAGATAATACTAAAGTAGTAATATCTATCTATGTTAGTAATATCAATTATTGAAATGTATGCACGCGCATCATTTCAATATGTCTGCAACGATTTGAACAATCCTTTTGTTGTTATGTTTGTTATTAGGAGACAAATCGTATGGAAGAAAATTTATGATAATTCGAGTAGAGACGATTCCCTACTTATCTTATTCTATTTTATTGAAGATTAACGTACATGATAATGATTCATCGTGTTATGCCGTCACATAAAAAATAGAAACACTCTTTCTCTTCCTATGGGTGTCGTAAGGGGCGACTAACACCCGTATTTATAAAGAAGTAATTACTTATTGCTTAGTAAAGTTATAGCTTTAGGTGTTACTACCCAGTGCTTAAGTGAAGGAAATGGGCTACCATTAATAGTCATATTATTCAGCTGAGAATGCTAGCTTTTGGTAGTTCTAACTTCTAGTAATTACTAGATTAAAAATACAAATTGTCTCCCAAGTAATTAATTTTACATACATACATATTATCACGCCTCCTTCCCAACGGGGTAGGAAGAGACCAAGGCCTTCCACTTACTACGATCCTGGCATACATCTTTCGCTTCTTCCACGTTCATCAATCTTTTCATGCATGCTCGTCGGTTTAGAGTACTCTTGACCTGACCTTTCTTCAGAACATCCCCGATTTGATCGTGGTAAGTTCGTCTAGGCCTTCCTCTTCCAACGTTCACTTTCACACTCGTCTTTAATTTTACTTGTTTATAAATACGGGTGTAAGTGCGTACTGCTAAAAGGAGAAGGGCATCAGCGTCTTAATCTTTCCTCTACTGGCCTAACTGAGACCCGCCTACAGCTGAAAGTGTGGCAAAATTTTCATTTTGGCCTGTATCCATCAATGGACTTAAATAATAAAAGTAAGTAATAGCCTATAATCGTCCCACTGCAGGGAAAAGGCCTCCATCATTGAATTCAAGCTACCACAGCAATGATGGATGTACTGGCACAATCACCACGCTTGCCAAATGCGGGTTGGTGATCACAAACCCGAGCAACGTTCGAAAATTCGAAACATTTTGTTGCCCGACCCGGGATTCGAACCTGGAACCCCGAGATCTTGGTCCGGTATTAAACCACTAGACCAACGGGAAGAATAATATAGTTAAATAAAAATACTTATTTTTTTTTACATAAATAATGGGCTTGCTCTTGACTACATACCATAATATGGTTAAGAAGAAGCCTAAGATCAAGCGAGCTTACCCAGAAGTACTGGTTCTCCCACACACCAGAGGGATCTGTTAGCCGTCATCATTGGTTAGACAACCAAAGATGCCATTGCCCAGGGTGGACCACTAGTAGGTTGATCCCACTACCCCAAAAATGTGCACAACATAAATTACATTGTTCTGATGAGTGAGTAACTTTTTATAGCACTCGTATTTTTTAAATTCAAATACAACGAAGGTACCACAAATACCTAGACCCGAGAAAATGTAGAATCCTTTTTTTTTTGTATTGTCTCGTCCGGCAATCGAACCCGGAACCCGAATTTATTCCATTTTGACCGTTCAAAACCTTAATAGAGTATTTCCTTTTTAAAATAATTAAATACAATTTATTGCTATCATCCCTGTGCGAAGTTCGCAACTTCGGACACGTCTTCAACAAAAGCACAGATGAACTCCCCGACTAACTTATTTCCCTTTGAAGAAAGCTCTTTGAACGCGATGAAATTGTATAACAAAAAGCGTTTAATTTTACGCACACCTGGATACAAGTTGCTTTTTTATGGAGAGATGAAAACAAGCTTTTTTGCTACCCATTTCAATCATTTCTGTTATTTTTGATAAATAATTCAAAACAGGTGTAACTCAGGTGTTTTAATAAGAATAACAATAATTGAACAAACAAGGACAAAACGAATGATTTTATTGGTTTTTGTGGTTATTTAGAAACATTATAATAATCTTAATCGACCTGGACCCTACACCAAGGCAGACCGCACCGCTGCACCAATCGGAATGCAACTCTATTGAATACAGTTTGTTTGGCAATCCATTTGAGCAAATGGAAATTAAATTACTTCCAAAATCGTTGGCTTATTTTCCAGTTATAAATAGTTAGTTTTTTTGTTGAAAATGTTTAACTTTTTATTCAGATAGTTGTCAATTCTCTTTTCAAATCTTTGAGTTATATGTCACCGTAAAATTTTGAGATCTGTCAGTTTAAAAAATAACGCGTGGGATTATAAACTAACGGTAGGTTAGGTTAAGTTAGATTGTAATCTATTGACGTTCAATTATGAACTGAGGAAGTCTACAGTTTTTTTTATAAATTGACATACTTTGAGTTTTACTATATCGATCATAAAAACATTCAAAATTGGTGATAAAAAAAAACAAACGCGCAAATTGATAACCCTCTTTTATAAAATACTAACATTTGTCCGCGGTTCTGCTCGCATTAAATACACGTTATCTCGCTCGATCGAAAACCTATGCCCAGCAGGGATACGAAATAGCTTAAGGTCCATTCTTGAGGTCTTATCTATCTTAGTACCTAACCTACCGATTTACATCAAAAACTGTTTTGTAGTTTAGGCGTTACAAACAAACAGACATAGTTACTTTCAATTTACTCTATCTCTCGATCAGGGTAGGCTAAACAACTTAAAGGAAAACCTCTCCTGCAAGGAAAAGATGAGAAAAAATAAGAGTATTACAAAACATACACATTTGAGGTATAATGCAGTCTATAAGTGGTCTAAATCCGAACCGCGCCTATCTGGCAGTCCTACACAATAAGGTAAGCGGACCTATTTTGGTGTTAGTGGTACAATTTGGTGACTTCAGCGTTTTTTATAGAACAAAAAGAGTTATTTAATTCGGGGTTTATACCATGTACCTTATTTATTATGAGTTTCCGATATTTCGGCACTGTTGCAAGCGCCATGATCACGGGAGAACTGTTGTATCTGTGGGTAGCTGTTAAGAGCAGACAAATCGATCTACCCTCCGTCGTAGTCTTTTATTACACACGACACTGGTACCACTGTTTGACAACTCACTATTTTTACACTTTTGTTCTCGACACACAACACTTACAGTATCCGATCGTGACACAGTATTTTTTGGTTTTCTTCGTTTACCGCAAATTCGAACCACTGGATTCCATACACTAGATAATTTAAAGCCATCTTCGCGATTGAAATTTTTGTATTTGGTAATTTCAATCGCTTCTCTGACCATTCTTGGTATATAGTGCTGTTCTGAAGAAATTATCTGTGCGTTGTGAAACTCAATCTAGTGGTTAGGACCCGAGTGTATAAGGTGTTCAGCGATGGCTGACTTTTGTGTGTCGTTTTTCTTGACCGCTTTAATATGTTCCTTCATCCGGCAAGCCACTGTGCGTTTAGTTTGGCCGATGTATGAACTTCCGCAACTGCAATCAATATTATAGACACCTGGTTTTCCTGGTGGGAGATTGTCTTTAGGCGATCGTAAACACTGTGATACCTTTCTTAAGGGAGTGAAGACAGTATTTAAAGAGAACTTTTTAAGGATATTTGAGATCTTGTCTGTCACTCCTTTTATATACGGCAAATATACAGGTTGTCTGTCAACCTTATATCTCTGATGTTTTGACTGTTTCCTACTAGAAAGTCTACCGGTGTATCCATTTCTCCGTAGTACATATCGTACATGATCTAGCTCTTCCTGCAAGTGATCTTCGTCGCATAGATCATATGCACGGTTAGTCAATGATGCTACTACGGAGTTAAGGTGTCTAGGGTGGTGGTGTGAATCGGCATGAAGGTAGCGGTCAGTGTGTGTAGGTTTTCTGTGAAATATCGGAAACTCATAATAAATAAGGTACATGGTATAAACCCCGAATTAAATAACTCTAGTGATAGTGACCATGAAAGTTTAAATCAGTTTTTTTTATGTTTCTCATTCTCCTATAATTTCGCTTTTGCACTATACCTACAACAAGTTTTATACTATGCATGATAGCTTTTGCAATAGATAAAAAAAACATTAAATGTAAAACATAAGAACAGGAAAAGAAAATACAATTCCTTGAATAAAATGTTTGACTGCCATGAATGGGACTCGAACCCACATCATAATGGGCGACTATTCTAACCATTGAGTTAAAGTGTGCAGTCAAAACAACTATTGCGCCACCAAAGTATCAGTGTAGGCAAACAACATAATAATTAGAATTCATTAAATATCCGCTGGAAATCAGCGTCGTGATATGACTCTTGCTGTCACGACCAATGCTGAGCCTTTTTGACACTTGTTTCCTTTTAATTTTTGTGTTTTGTGTTTGTTGTTGTGTCAAATAAACATTTTTTTTTTCAAATAACCACAGTCCATACACAAGGATATGAGAGGCCTGATGGATTTCTGGATTGACCTGAAATGGTTTCAATACCCAAACAACGACCTGCGTGGTGGAGTGGCGTACACACCTGTTTTTTTCTCTTTTTTCTGTTTTTATTTATTTATTTTTGTTTAGTTATTTGTATGTGTTTCTTGTGAAGTTAAATTATTGTCTGTTATATTATGTCCTTTTTTTCCTAAAATTATTTTCATCTTTTTATTTTCTTTTATTTAAATTATTTAAATTCTCGCATAATGTCAGCGTCGTGGCTCGCCTTAAGCTGCCACGATATATGCTGAGCGGGAGTCCTTTTTGACACCTTTTTATTTGTAATGTTTCTGTGTAATTGTCCATCAAATGTGTGTCATATAAATGTTTCTTTCTTTCTTTCTTTCTTTACGTACCGATTTTCAAGGTGTCGCCTGCTCCAAGGTCCCAGGATCGATTCCCAGACGGGTCAATGTAGAAAAAATGTGTTTTTCTACATTTTCTCGGGTCTGGGTTTGTGGTACCTTCTTTGTTTCTGATTTCCAAAATACGAGTGCTTTAAATAGACAATGTATGTGATGTTATCCACATTTTAATATTTTTTTAAATAATATTTTTCTGACAATAAAGAAGCACTTTGCACTAAGGAAAAGCTTCTCAATCCAACTAACTAAATAACTAAGCGACACGACTTGGTTTAATGAAACATCGACAGAAATAAAAACGCTAACTCCTGTCCCTTATTCCCTAAAAGAACATGGCCGTCTGGCAAACACTGATATTAGTTTTCTATGTAAGCAATTTTCGTAAGTGTCCCCAGCTATTTCAACGCGGCAACACCGGCGACCCTATCTTTAATACCACGTGGCTTATTGAAATGTTATAATAGGCGATGGAGTGTAACAAATCGGGTCTCGTAAATATTTACTGAAGGGTATTAAAATACGCACACTCGTAAGTAGATATCAAATGTAGTTGTGTAATTTAGTTTGCTGTTATTCATCATTGGCCAAACTGCGGCTGCCACTACGCCTACCAAGTGTGGCGATTACATCACGCACGCGCACACACACACACACACACACACACACACACACACACACATTCACACACACACACACACACACACACACACACACACACACACACATACACAGGTACACACCCACAGGTACACACACACACAAACGTGCGCGCTCGCGCATGCGAATACACGCGCACACGCATGCACGCACGCACGCAATGTATTTTCACAGTTTAGTGTCTATCTGTACAAGCTAAACTTTATTGGAATACTTTTATCAGCTGACTCCACACAAGCTAAAGGTTAAAAATAAAGAGATAACAGGCATTCAGACAGACACACCTTCGCGTGTACAAATATAAGTATGGATACAGAAAATAAGACATCATTCAACATTCGGCTACTGTCGCGAACGGACGTGTGTTGTCTGTGCTGCGGAACGAATTTACGCTGTCCATAAACGTTAATAGAATATAACTTATTGGTTACTAAGTGAAGTGATTGTGTTTGTTTAGATCGTTTTTCATCGCATAAAATACTGACGATGCCGAACTTTAACCTACAAAGAACACCACCTGGATGCTCATCAACACCGGACCTTACTATAGATGAGGACACCGACTACGTAAACCCGAGAAAGCGTAGGCCTGGAATCTCTTGCGACAACGATTACAGTGATCTTAAAAGCGATATTACTAATTCCTTGGATATCTGGAAGACACAATTTGAGGCCAGTATCGTAGATGTAATTAAGCACTCGGTGCAACAGTCGATTTCCACTGAGCTAACAAATCTCACTGTGGCCATGGCCACCCTCCAAAATGAAGTTAAATGCTTGTCTTCGGATTTTCAAACAATAAAATCATCACTATCTGAAATTACATCCAGAGTATCCGACCTCGAAACACACGCAAATTATATGCAGGATCTGAGTACAGTTCCGCTAGACATAACCGCTTTAAAAGAGGAATGCACGAATCAGCTTTTGTGTTTGAAATCCGAAAATAGTATATTATCAAAACGTTTAGATGACATGGAGCAGTACTCAAGACAAACAAATATTGAAATACGTAATTTACCGGAACGTAAAAATGAACATTTGGAGGGTATAATTGTAAACTTAGGCAAGGTATTAAAACTGCCGATTTCAACTACGGATGTGGCTTTTGCACACCGAGTACCACACGCACAGAAGTACAATGAAGGCGAGAAACAAGTCCCAAAGAACGTTATTGTTAAGTTTCATTCACGCACACTGCGGGACAACGTCATTGCCGCAAGTAAACAACACCGAGCTGGGATAAATACCGAGCAGTTACAACTTGTCGGACCTCTCACTAAGATATTTGTAAATGAACATCTTACGTTGAGGAGGAAGCTTTTGTTTCGGCAAACTAAAGAAAAATGTGCACTTAAAAAATATAAATTTGTCTGGATTAAAAATGCTTCTATCATGGCTAGAAAACAGGAAACTTCCCCCGTTATATTTATTAAGTCGGAAAGCGATCTTGATAAAATCATTTGATTATTGTTTTTATATACTTTTCGGATTCTTAAACACTAGAGTTATAGAGCAAAATGGCTTATTTTTGTTTAATTTAAATATATGTATTTATTTATGGCATCTATATCGTGTGCAAGGTTTACTTCAACCTCGGTACATTTTTAAATATTTCATATTTCTGTATAAATTTATTGAGTCAGTCTTTGAACGTTTCCCACATTCAAATGTAGGTATACTATTTGTCAGTTTAAGTAATATCAACTCTTTACACATACTATATATTATTGTAGCTAGTTTTAATGAATAGTCTTTCAATTTATTATCAAAACTGCAACGGTCTACGGACTAAGTTGAATTCTTTATATTTTAGTATTTTAGAAAACAATTTTGACATTCTAATGTTTACTGAGACAAATTTAACATGCAATATAAATAATAGTGAATTCATAGATGATAGGTATAGCGTGTTTAGGTGTGATAGGGATCTCAGTGCAACATCGAAGCGAAGCGGTGGGGGCGTATTGATAGCCGTAAAGCGCGACCTCCGCGTAGTAGGTATTCGATGCAGCTGTGTGGCCGGCGTGGAGACCGTGGCGGTGTCGGTGGCGCTGCGCGGCCGAGCGGGCGCGACCGGCGCGGCCGCTTCTTCGGAATTTGGCTTATTTGTAGTTACCTACATACCGCCGCAATCGCCAGTACAAAGGTATGTTAGCTATTTTGAGGAGCTTTGTGATATGTGTATGCGTGAAGATCCACAAATAATATACGTCGTGGGGGATTTTAATTTGTCTGATATTCACTGGGAAAAATCTGACGAAAACTGCTATTTAAAACCAGTTGCTAGTAACATTTACTCTGAGACTACTAGGGCTTTACTAAACACAATGAATATTTTGAAATTACAACAATATAACTCATATTACAACGTTAATGACAGAATTTTAGATTTATTATTATGTAGTGCACCCTTACAACTATGTGAGAATCTTGTTCCATTGATACCTATGGACAGGCATCATGTAGCCTTCCTATCTTACTTGATAGTGGACATGGACACGGGGTTGTCAAAGCCAACACGCACAAAATATTGCTACCACAAAGCCGATTATGAATTAATTAATAAAGAAATCCTAGCGCTTGACTGGCTTTCGCTGCTATCAAGTGACAAAATAAATGAATGTGTACATATATTGTATGAGCACTTGTATACAATCATAAAAAAATATGTTCCCCAAAAGACAATCAGGCCTTCTTCTTACCCGGTATGGTTTACGAGTGAGTTAGTTAAATTATTTAAGCTTAAAAATAAATCCTGGGTAGCATACAAGCGTCACAATTGCTCTAAAGAATATTATGATCTTTTTTCTATGTATCGGCGTAGTTTTAAAACACTATCGGCAATCACGTTTAGTAGATACGTAAAAAATTTAGAGGATGGTATATCAAAAAATATAAAACATTTTTGGCATTATATATCTAGTAAAAAAAGTAACAAAAGTTCATATCCTGAAAAGATGTCTTATAATAACACAAGTTCGAATAATCCTAAGGAGATCTGTACTATGTTTGCATCTTTCTTTCAGTCGGTATATGAACCCTCTGAGCTTGACTTAGCTTCATGGATGCCAGAGTCCTCGATCGCTGACGGGATTGATAGTATATCTGATCTACATATTTTACTCAAAGATATTGAAAAGGAACTTTTGTCATTAGAAACCAGTAAAGGAGCAGGCCCCGATTCTATACCACCTTTGTTCTTGAAATGTACTGCTAAGACGTTATCACTACCGCTATATATAATTATAAACAAAAGCTTGGAAGCAGGGGATTTTCCAGAAAGATGGAAAATTGCAAATATCACTCCTATACATAAAGATAACAACAGAGCAGATATAACTAATTATCGGCCGATCTCAATTTTGTCTGCCTTGTCGAAGGTTTTTGAAAAATTAGTCCATCAGTCTCTTTACCCAATGATTGAAAAACATATAATACCAAATCAACATGGCTTCGTCAAAAATCGTTCTACGATTACTAATCTTGCATTATATACAACTTTTTTGTTTGAAGCTATAGATAAAGGGGAGCAAGTAGACTCAATTTACACGGACTTTAAAAAGGCTTTCGACAAGGTAGATCACTTGATATTGTTGAAAAAGTTAGCCTATAACGGTATAAAAGGCTCACTCCTAAGATGGTTTGCCTCATACGTTAATAACAGAAAACAGAGAATTGTAGTAAATGGACATGAGTCAGATTTGTTTAATGTCACATCTGGAGTACCACAAGGTTCAATTTTAGGACCTTTTCTCTTTATACTTTATATTAACGATATTGGTAGTTGCATAAAACACTCTAATTTTGAACTATACGCTGATGATCTTAAAATTTACAGAACGATTCGTACAACAGAAGACTGTTTACTCTTACAGGAAGATTTGACATTACTTCATAACTATTGTATTAAAAATAAACTTCAACTAAGCTTTAATAAATGCAAAATTTTATCTTTTACACGGAAGAAAAATCTCTTAACTTATTCTTATGTCATTCAGCATGCTGCTCTTCAAAGATCAGATAACATTAGAGACCTAGGTGTCATGTTAGATGCCAAGCTTACTTTAGACTTACATGTAGATTCAATAACGTGTAAAGCTTATCAGATGTTTGGATTCATTTCACGTAATATTTCACCTTTCAGGAAGGCCAGTACTTACTTGAATCTGTATTTCACATTAGTAAGAACCATTTTAGAATATGCAGTTATTATATGGGATCCATTTTATAAGATATATGATGCAACAATAGAAAAAATTCAAAAGAAATTTCTAAAATTAGTAAATTACAGATGTTTTCATTTTTATGATAGTTATGATAACTTATTAAAAAGGTTTAATCTTATTACTCTGCGTCAAAGACGTATTCAATTGGAGGCAGTTTTTCTTTACAAAATTGTAAACAACTACATCGATTGCTCAGCGTTAGTTAGTAAAATATATTACAGAATCCCATCAGGCAGACTTAGAAATAAAAGTAAAGCTCTTTTCTCTATACCTATCTGCAGAACCAATGCTGGAAGGCGTTCACCACTGTACCGAATGTTAAATCGTTATAATGAATTGTTTGCACGCGATATAGATCCATTTCAATATAATCTTGTAAGATATAGAAGCCAAGTTAATAACTTTCTTAAGAATAGTCATAACCACTAATACTGATAAATATTTGCAATTTTAGTATTGTAGTAAAGCCATAAATATTTAAAAAAAAAATACAATCATATTTGTTGTTTAAATATTAGTACAATTAACTTTTCTTATACATATATAGAAACTTGTTTTCTTATAATTTGTAAATTTCAGAATTCATATCTTAATTATTATTGTTTCAAATAAAAAGGCAAACATTGTCAACAACAGTAGCCTCATTAGTGTAACTTATACGCGGAATACGTTGTTGGTGTGTATTAACATATAGATTTAAATTTTATGTAATCCAATTTATACACTACTGTTTGTGTTCTCCTTAATAAATAAAATAAAATAAAAATCCTATTAAGTTTATTGTATTGGCATAATTTCATACGTTCAATTTGAATTGAAGCCGTCACCACTTACTGTAATATGAAACGTGACCGGAGAGTACATTCTCGTCCTTGGGCATCAGTTTTGGACACGACAAAATATCGTCCAATAATATTTTGCTGATCTTCATCAAAAACTAGTTAAACTACACAATCAGTGACAAAGAAAGGTCCTGACTACACGAGCACTTATTAAAATTTGGGTAATATTTTACTTCAGTTGTGTGTCTTGAAGTCATGTACCTAAGGTTGATTTTGTAATATGGTATTAAGGTATGAGTGGTATGACACAATATGACACTGGCTGCTTATATTTAAACTTGGATCATTTAGTGTTTTTTTTTTTTTTAAATGTGTACTGACTAATGTGTATCTAGTCTTATACCAGCTTTTGCCTGCGGCTTCGCTCGCCGGTAACAATAAATTTTCACCCCCTCTTTTAAGAGGCTGGGGCGGATTTAAAAAAAAGATGCTCGATTACTTAGTTAGTCACAAATAGTCCGCATACCCATTTTTAGCTTTCTACCTTGAAAATTGCGGAATGCGCCATACAAGCTTCCACCCCCCATTTTAGGGAACACACTCCATCTCTTCAACTCTCTCCACTTAAAAATCAAGTCAATTCGTCGCTCCGTTTTGTCGTGATAGACGGACATACAAACAGACACACACACTTTCCCATTTATAATATTAATATGGATTCATCGATGTGCTGATCGAAGACTGGTTTCCAAAATTAAACCGAACAGGAATCGAATTCTTGCGTGGAAGGCAGATCACCGCACCAATTCACCAACTGAGCCGGGTACTATAAACATTGCACTAAAAATAATAAGCCACAATTTATAAGAATTCTGAAATCTGAAATTGTATTAAGTTAGTAACTTAGCCAGTTTCTGTCTAGAAAGTATCATCGCAAGTTAATTACTTCAAATTTATAATCAACTCGTTAAAAGAAAAACAAGACTTCTTATAACGAAACATTTTGAGCTCTTGTAAATATTCAAATCTGCCGTCTCTAGCATCCCGTAAACAGCCCAACCTTTTCGTATTTGCGTAGATAGGAGCGTATTAAAATAATAAATTCTTGTCGAACGTAAAAAAATATAATCTCAGAACGTCGGTTAGGGTAGATTACATCTCTCATTGTGTGTGTAGGGCGGAATTTATTTTACGAACTAATTTTGCAACGACGACATTCCTTATGTGAGGGCCTGAGGCGTACGCATTTTTTTGGACAGACGCGGGTTTTGTTTAATGAAAACGTACCATGTGCCGGCGGCTGTGTGATTGTGGATTTTTCCGGGGCCGCATGAATATTTTTATGGCTGAACGCTGAACTGACGTCAACTTTGAGTGGACTTTGATGGGATGCGAATGCGTGCGTAGAACCGCTGGCAAACCTTTTATTTGATGGCTCCCGTGTGCTGGCAACGAGCTGCCCACATGCGTTAGGGACAAAGGGAACATTTTCAAAGGGAAACTTCTATGAGGCTAGTTCGCGTAATGGGAGTAGTCAATACGTGACTCTTGATATTTTTCAGCTAGCTCAGCTTTCACGAAAAGGGACCTATTTTTGGTATTTCTACCTTTCAGGCCATACTTAGTTGTTTTTAACTAGTTGGAAGCTACGTGTTGACTGTACTGCGAAATTTGATTTTTGTGAAGGAGATATCCTAAGGATTAAGAAATAATTACACAATTAACTATCTGAGCTTTGCAGATTTAAAGATTATTAGATTTTTTTTTTTAATTACTATCAGTCTCTGGTCTTGTTAGTCTTTATAAGAAATACAAGGACACTCCTTTGGAGGACATCTAATGGAAAGTTCAAAACAAAAGAGTGTGCAGCTCCTTTAACACATAGAAAGACAACAGTTTATACAACATGGGTTAGGTACCTTAAAAAAGAAGCTATTTCACACATTTGTATAAAAACAAATATACTAGCTATATTGCCAATAACATTGTTACCCTATAGTATATTTTAATTAAAAGGAAATCAAGATCTGATTTGAACTTGTCCTCCCATCGACAAATTTCTGAGTTTAACCACTATTGTTCTAACAAAGACAGATTCCTCAAATCCAATCTTCAAGAGTCCTGTTTCAGTATTCCAATCGCCAACAATACGGTTTCAAAGTTCGCCCAACTCGGAGTCGCAGTCTAGTGCTGTCATCGACTATCGATAAGTTTGTTGTACGACAAGTTTGGTGGAGCTCGATTAAGTAGGTATATTTAACATTTTTATTTTTAAAGAATATATTAGGAGATAGTAATCAGGCATAGGCCTCTCCAAATGGAGGACTGTCCTACAATTACTGGTAAGTGGGTTAGCGGTCGCAGTATTGCCAATGGTGGAGCGAAGACACCGCTGACCGTCTGCAGTTAGCTCATAGTCATTCTAATAGAAATATGTGATGTGAGTTTATAACCAGGAACATTTGAATTGTTAGTATAAAAAGCTAATACTAAAACCCGTTAATACACTGTTTTAGAGGTTATTAAAACAAATCAAATTTCTTCGATTTATTATTTTTTAAATTGATTGAACTAATACAAAGCGTGAGATGAATAATGCTTATGACGAGACGAATACAATAATGCTTACACTTGCGCCATTAACGCATTTGTATTGTAATGGAAATCCTTTTTCCTTCAAAAGCCTTTTTCGTAACGATTTTGTATGAATTTAAATTTGTGTGCAAAATTTTTATTACATAAAAGTTTTCAGTGTTGTTTGTCACTATCGTTGGCGTTTTTCTTTAATTCTTGATTATTTACCTAATAAGGAAGTCTTTCCGTTATCATTATTAAATTATTAACAACAGTGCTAAACTTTTAAAATTTGAAACTCACAAAGAAGATAATTTATACAACGTTGAGATTACTTGAGATCCCAAAGCATTTAGGGTATTAACAACAGTTAAAAAATTATCGATAACGGAAAGGAATCCATGTAAACAACACTAGTTTGGACTTCAAAATTCGTCTCATTTAAATCGCGTCAAAGTTTAATCGCTGTCCAATATTGATCTGAGACGAACTCTAACAAACCGCGAAAGAACTAATGAACCGTTAGACTGAGGAACTAGCTTTAATGTTAATGGGGGGGATTTAAAGACTGAAGACTTGTAATTCAACTTGGTTTTGGTTCGTCTGGGGTGTTTCTGCACTGAGGGATTGTTTTATAATCACGTGACTGCCGAAAAAATCACCATATATCACAAGGGAGAATTGTTAGACAACTGTCATTCTGACACCGTCAAGTCAGCAAATCTGATTAAACGATTGGTGGGTCAGCAACACTGATAGGAATGTTAACTGTCAAGCTAAGGACACGCTCTCTAGCCTACCGTTTTATTTTATTGATGTTATTATGATCGCGATTATTTTTGCAACATTTTTCACTCATGCTTCGCTCCTATTGGTCGCAGCGTGATGTTATATAGCCTAAAGCCTTCCTCGATAAATGGACTATCCAACACAAAAAGAATTTTTCAAATCGGACCAGTACTTCCTGAGATTAGCGCGTTCAAACAAACAAACAAACAAACAAACAAACAAACAAACAAACAAACTCTTCAGCTTTATAATATTAATAGTATAGATGTTATACGGATCACAAATGGTTATAATATAACACATCAACACTACGTAAATATTGGAAAGCTTACAGAATGGCGTGGGCTTGCATAGATACCACGTGTATTTATTTCCGAAACCAACATGTGAATCACATTGTTTTTATAATGTTGCGATATTGCTGATAACGCTAAACACCTAATTATTACAATTAAGTGATTTTAGTCTATGAAAACGTAAGAAGGTTTTACGTATACTGCCGGCACTAAGCACTTCAAAGTGCTTTAGGCTTCTGGGTGATGCCGGTGGTTGGAGAATCTGTCATTCTGAATTCCATGATTCTCTTCACTCCTTGTCCAAAACAATAAGCCTTTGATTAGTTTATATTGTAATTACAAACATAAATTTATTTTTAAATTTACTGTGGGATTATATTTAAATTACTTAATCAGAAATTTTATAATATTACACCAAAAAACAAATGATAATGTTTTTTTTTTCGTTTTTTGCTTTTATAAAATCAATTTCCTATTATATTTTTTATATTCTCTTTTCGTGTTTACAACGTTTCTTCTTAGTAAATAAGTGCGTATTACGCAAGGCCGGAGAGCGCTCTCCACAAAGGTGGAGCGTGGCTTATTGCGGATTCCTGCGCTCACCTCGCGTCCTATTAAATCTAAAACGCTATGCAATATCCTGCGCATCTACATCTTACCTTTTGGACAGGTGTTTCACTATAAATACTGCAGTACAATATTGCAATATGAACTCCCTACTGTTTTTGGATACACATACAGCCGTTCAAATATACCTTCATTCGTCAGGTTTATTTTTTATGAAAATTTTCAACTTTTTTCAAGTAGGTAGATTTAAATGACTTTTATTTTATTGAATATTATGTATTATATAGCTCAAAGTTAGTCCCATTTGAATTGGAAAAAACATTCATTTCATACCAAATTAGAAACGAAATTAAAACCCAACAAAGAGCGTGAAACATGCTAACAATATTAAGTTGATACCAAACAAGTAATCATCCACCATTATCATATTTCGTGAATTATGCTTTGCGTCGCTATTTTTTCGTGACAAAACATTTCGTTTCATGACTTATGCCACAAAAGTTTTATTAACGGACCAATTACTGACAGCTTTTGAAGAAATCTTCTGGATCTTCAGCCTCTGAAGTTGTTCAGCTATTAAGGAGCTTAGCCTATGACACTTTAACTTGCCCCTTTAGTGGTTTCTAACAGCCGAGTGTTTCACTTCAACAATTTTACCTTTACCGTGTACGAGTCGAATTTTGAATTTGAAGCTATCTCACGGGATCTGTACATTTTTGAAATAAAGAAACATTCATTTATTTGACACAATAATGGATAATAAATAACAAGAAAACAATGCACAAAACATTCAATGAATACTAATTTAAATTAAAACTAATACAAAAATTGAGTGTCAAAAAAGGTTCTCGCTCAGCATTAGTCGTGACAGCTAGTGGCTATCACGACGCTGATTTTCAGCGGGGACCTTGACGATAGGGTGTGTGACAAGGTCTTGTAGGCCCACTAGACACCGCCGAATCTGCCAATAGAGCCCGATCACCTGTTGTCGGTGAAGGACCGACGCCCAACCGAGAAAACCCGGCAGTCGCCGATGAGTCTACACGTCGCTGTCGGCGTTTTCTGAGATTAAAACTACTTAGTCTGCTATTAATGACAAAATCTTTTTATGCCATATTTCAAACAGATCTGTTCAGTGGTTTTGTCGTAGTTATACCTATAACAAATATGCATTCAAATTTTCGCATTCATAATATTAGTAAAACTAGGATTACGGACCAAAAAAAACTTCCAATTAACTTCCATACTTGAACATCTTCTACAATAACCCTACTCATAAGGCAGCAACATATAATACAGCAATTTTACCAAAATTTTTGCTATTGAGGGCAAAATCGCTGCGGTATATAATTTCGTTTCCATGTAGCGATCCAATTATTTTTCTAAACCCTTGAAAGATTTAGCCCGTAAGTCGGGTTTCCGATTGGAAACGGATATTTTGTGCTGAATTATGCCACTTGAGACTGTAACGATTCCAACATTGCAATTCTACGATATTCAATTATATGGGAAATTTAATTGAATCTTTTTTGGGGTTAACCGGTTGATTGGTTGACTCTTCACCTGTTAAAAGTAAAGTAACTGCCTATAATCATCTCTTTGCAAGGTAAATGCCTCCATCATTGAACTCAAATTACCGCAACAATAATAGGTACAGGCATATTCATCACACTTGCCAAATGCAGGATATGGTATGCCTAACTATCGCCTTATATGAGTTGATGATAGTAAACTAGCCTCCATCATTGAATTCAAGTTACCGCAACAATGATAGGTACAGGCATATTCACCACACTTGCCAAAATGCAGGATATGGTATGCCTAACTATCGCCTTATATGAGTTCATCATCATCATCATCATCATCATCAGCCTATCACAGTCCACTGCTAAACATAGGCCTCTCCAATTGCACGCCACCTAAGTGGCTTATATGAGTTGATGATAATAAACTATCAAAATCGAACTCGAAAAGTAGATAATGCTGTACTGATATGAATAAAAAAAAACTGTTTCTCTCTGTCGCTTACTCACTTACAACGCCGAATTCTCTCGACTTGAAAAATGACAGAGCAATTTTAAATAGGTCACAATTTTAACTGCTATCTAACCTGCCCCAATGTTTAAAAATCCACCGCTCTAATTTCTTCCAAAAATAGGCGGCAAAATTGTGGAGAATAGCCGCATTATTCCTTATTTTTTAAACCCTAGACGGGGTATTTTTCGCTATTTTTATCTCTCGTCTATCGCTAAGTAAAATTCTCGCCAAAGTTTCAGCGATTCCATTTTGTGGTGCCGGTCGCGATGCAATTTTTATCACAATCCCTCGTTGCGGCGCCATCTCTCGGTTCGATTGAAACGTGCTTGAATTTTCATGAAATTTCTTCGATGCTTTTAAAAATACTTCCAACAACCGAGCAGTTAACTGGAGCGAATATTGTAAAACATAATGTTGATGACCTAAATTATTGATGTAAAACGACAAACTAGACACACAATCAGTGACAGAAACATGTTCTCATCAAATGAGCACCTACTGAACATTTGGGTGCTCTTTTACCTTAGTTGCTTTCATCTTTAAGTCATGTATTTAAGATCGTATACGACCATTTGGATCAGCGGTAGTTAACGCTGCTTCTGAGCCATGGGTCGCGGGTTCGATCCCCGCACAGTACAAATATTTGTGTGCATGAACATGTCTGTTTGTACTGGTCTGGGTGTTTTCTATGTATTATAAGTATGTATTTACAAAAAAAAAAGTATATAAGTAAGATTATCGGTTGTCTAGTACCCCATACGACAGGGTACTTAATACTACCTTAATTTGGGACTAGATGGCTCTGTGTGGCCCAGTGAGGCATGTCTTAAAAAAAAAATTTATTTACTACTGGAGGTCTTACACATAAGAATTAGCTGCTTATATCAAAATTGGACAGTTTGGAGTGACATTTTTGTAAGGGGCTGTATCTAGGTAATTCTATTTTATAATTATACTAGCTGTTGCCCGCGACTTCGTACGCGTCAATTTCTGTTATTATGATCGCGATTACTTTTGCAACATTTTTCACTGATGTTTCGCTCCTATTGGTCGCAGCGTTATATTATATAGCCTAAAGCCTTCCTCGATAAATGAACTATCCAACACAAAAATATTTTTTCAAATCGAACCAGTACTTCCTGAGATTAGCGCGTTCAAACAAACAAACAACCAAACAAACTCTTCAGCCTTATAATATTATTATAGACATGTATAGATTAACATAACATGATGAAGACAAAAAATAAAACCCTCAGTCATCTTGCTTAAAATATTCCTATGTTCATCAAATCCCAACTTTTTGCATTAAAAGCCTCTGTTCTAAGCTGCACAGACCGACAGACACAAATTTTAAGGTTTTCCGTGATGATTAAGGATCTTTCTTTGACTTCTTCTGACACCGAGAAGATGTTGATGTTCCACTTTTTTGACAGTTTTCTTTTAAGACACCTATAAAGCTAGAAGTTGTGTGCTATTTGTTTACAACAATTATTATTATTCAAAAACAATACAAAATTTGTTAACATATACCTATGTCACTGAGACAGAAATCTCCACATAATTATTGGACTAAGTTTGAACTGCCTCAAACAGTTTTAGCTCAAAGTCGGACCCAAACTCAAATCGGGTCCCATCGTGAACCCAACAATTAACCATAATTTGGGGTATTTGTTGATCTCAGTGTGAGCGGCGGTTTCAGAATGGTTTGCCGATTGCCTCTTCAATTTAGGCTGTTTGGACTGGGCAAACTTGCGAGTTTAGTTTGGGCATATTATGTTGCCATCTCTGTCAAAGGTATCGAAATAAGGGCAACATTTGGCAATACGTTATTAACTAGCGAACCCGACAGAATCTGATGTTGTCCTGTCTTAACTATGAATACCTATTGATTTCGAACTGGTACCAATTAATAAATAAGTTAAACGGTTTTATGTCAAACATACATTGCAATGTTTAAGATAAATGTACTAAAAACCAAAAAATAATAAAATAGATACAGTCGTGGGAATTATAAACATATGCATAGACTAGACTAAAATAAAACCGTGGGGCACGTCAATTGTCTACAAATTATCGACTTAATGTGCGATAGAAGAATCGTTTAATTCGTCGTTAAAATAGGCAGTTGGCCCGCAGACGGTGAGGAAATTACTTACTATTTTCTTGCTCATGGAAATTCCAATAGTTATACACTCCATGTAAATAAAAGAGATGTTTCAACTAGTTTATCGTTGGACATTCACACTGCTGGCTGGCGAGGAATCTGCTCGTACCTAGTTTGTCTTTAATCGACAAAACATATGATAAAAGTACTACTCGCTCACCACTATGAAACCCTAAAACTCGCTTATAATCGAGCTTAAATTCCCACGACTGTATCTATTTTATTATTTTTTGGTTTTTAGTACATTTATCTTAAACATTGCAATGTATGTTTAACATAAAACCGTTTAACTTAAAAAAAATTTTTACCTATTTTTATTTTCTAGTTTTTAGTTTTTATTTCGCATTCTGTTTAATTCATTTAGTGCTTCATTATTGCAAGGTTTCTTGCCCGTTAGTTTATTGCAGTCCAACTCCTCTATACATAGTCCCTGCAAAGATCTTACTCTACTAAGAGCCACGTAGGCTTGACCTTCTTCAAACAGTTTCGCACCTAAGTATACGACTGCGTGATCCACAGTGCTGCCCTGCATTTTATGTATTGTAGAAGCCCATGATAGTATTAAAGGCAACATTCTTCTTTCAGCCGTCCCGTAATTGTACTTAGCTGGAAACTGTATGGCTTTCGGGTGTATATTATATTATATTATATTTTTATATATTATATTATACTGGTTGAGCCCTTTCATTTGATACCCATATTGATGGGATCGATAAAACCTACGTTATCCGCCATTTTGTAGCGGCCGCCATCTTGTATTTCAATTTTTTATAATATATTGTATTCTGCTTGTTGAGCCCTTTCATTTGATACCCATATTGATGGGATTGATAAAACCTACGTTATCCGCCATTTTGTAGCGGCCGCCATCTTGGATTTCAATTTTTTATAGTATATTGTATTCTGCTTGTTGAGCCCTTTCATTTGATACCCATATTGATGGGATTAATAAAACATAAATTATCCGCCATTTTGTAGCGGCGGCCATCTTGAATTTATAATGATAATGAATAAACATAATTGTATTGTCACCAAAATCCAAAGTGTATACAAAATTTCAGATTAATCGGTTGACAGGAAGAGGGTGAAATTTGAATTACTAAATTTGACCCAAGAATAATAAATCAAACAAACGGGGTGAGCTAAAAAAAACCGTTTAAAAAAGTCAAAAACAAATTCTTTATTATTCTTATGTTTTACGATATACAATTTATTTTTTATTATTTTTATAATTTAGTTTTGTTGGTATTCAGTAATTCAGTTTTTGTACATCCTATTTGACGGCTTAAGTGTAGGTTCATGTTTGACGATAGTTTCAGCACGCATCCTGTCAATGTTATGTCAAACGTCATAAGGTTACGTTAAAAAGTTTAAATTGTCAAAAGCGCTTCGGTTACATTAGAAATAATTTAATATGGTAGGTTAACTATTTTTTATTAAAAATAACCTTCTCCTGACTATATCTATCTCATGATAAAAACAAAACAAAAAAAAATTAACGAAATCGTTCTAGCCATTCACGCATGATACCGTGACCAATGGTTATAGTGATTACTGATAATCAAGGTCTTAATAGACATAATTAGTAGTATCATATCTGTTATAATATACATGTCATCGTAAAATTGTAAACTTCGTCAGTTCATAATTAAACGTCGATTGATTACAATCTAACCTAACCTAACCCACCGTTAGTTTATAATCTCACGCGTTGTTTTATAAACTGACAGATCTCACAATTTTACGGTGACATACATATAAAAAATTTCGTAAACTTTTTAAGTAGTTGAATATCAATCAGTTTTCGATTTGTCAATACCTCAAAATCGCTCTCTCAACATCGCGCGGTAAAGACGTGAGAAAAATAACATATTTCGTTCAGCCCCGAACAGCTAATACATCTACTCCAGTTTTAGGCGCGCAAAGGAAAATGTGTGAAAAATAATGTACTCGTGGGATATTAAGTAATTTGATGGGGACGCTTGAACTCGCATCAATCATCTGACTGCTCGATTGACATAGACGTCGGCGCTTAACCCCTAAACGATAAAGGTTGGTTTACATGGACTGTGTGAACATCGAAGTAGGACAGCTATATCGGAACTTCGAAGCAGGCGACAACATGAAAACCGATGTGTACTAAGGAGGTCTTCAAAATTGTTTCTTGATAATCTAGGTAGATGAATGGGACTTTCAAGACCTCAAAAGCAAATTAGGACATTCTAATAAACCATTAGCAAAGTTTAATGATTTTACAAATAGATTCTTAAATGGACAATTTAAAAAAATAATATCAAAATTTTCTCGGGTCTGGGTATTACCACATGAGTAAATATTTATTCATGTGGTACCTTTAGTGTTTCTGCTTTCTACAAAACTAGTACAACTTTATTTCTGCAAATAGGCCTCTAGATACCCTTTTATACCTCCCAATATTTTTTTTTCTAACACTGCTTACGGTCAAGGGTAAGCAAGAGCCGAGAAAAATCAGCCAAAGAAACTGGGTCACTATTTTCAGCCTATTTTTGGGTATCTATCAAGACACATACTTTTTTGATACCGAATTTCATTTCACAGAAAACTATTCTATGAATGTTAATATCTTTTTTTCTTGATTTACCGAATAGTTAATAATCAGCCGTTTCATAACATCGAATAACATTTCACAAAAAAAAATGTTTCGCAATCGTTTTGTTTAGCAGAATAACGATATATCAAACTAATGTTTCATAGAATTATTAAGTTTGTAGATAATAGCATTCGACCAAATGAAATTGTGATGTAACATGATTCTAGAATATGTTGAATATCGTTAAGAAACATCTGCGAATTGTTTTATAGGGAATGAAAATCGTTGAACAAAATTGCGATTAAGTGATGGGTTCCCCCTTTGATTATGATGCTCTAAGGTTCCCCCTATTTTTAAATAGTAAGGTTTGCAAAGATAAATGGCATTTGAGGCTAGTTTAATGCCATAGTAGTCTAGTAACATATTTAGTAACCCTTTTTCCTCATTTTTTTTCCTTTATTAATTTAAGTTCATATAGGTACAGAGAGTTCAGCGTCATGTAAACCTACCGTTGATGAAGATTTATGCCGGTACTTGGCTTCTGCGCCATGTCACCGGAATGACTCCTGTCACCCCTGAAGTGTGAGGCACACCCTAAGACCCTTAAATTCCAAGGGCTTCTTCGGATAACTTGTTTTTTTAGTATAGTTAATATTATTATTTTTTTCATATCAATCATCAATCATTCATTTATTTCTGAGAATATGGTTTCAATAGTTATTAATTTAGTTAAAGATACAGCATATTCTGCCATTATAGCATAGAAATACATTAATTTGTGATACTAGTTACATTAAGTAGAACAGGTTACAAAATTTTTTACATTTAATAAGTCAACTAAAATTAAAAATTAACTTTATCCATTTATTTATGCAAATATTTATAATGCATTGAGTCATTAATTAGCAAAGTCAAGATACTCTTTTACAGTGTATAAGCACTGATTCAGAAGCCAGTTAGTCATTCTCGCTCTAAATTTATTTATTTCTAACGCCCTTATTTCAGAAGGAAGTTTGTTGTATATTTTTATAGCTAGACATGGTACATTATTAGAGCACAATTTCAGTCGTCGTGGTGTAATAAATATTTTTTGTCGTAATGTGCCAGCACATAAAAATAATAGCACCACCCCTTCTTCTTTATGGGTGTCTTAAGAGGCGACTTAAGCAGAAGCAGCGCCTTATGCTGATCATGTCATTCATTATTCCTATATTTTAATACATTGAACATTAACTGCATTTAAAAATAGTTTAATGTGTCAAAGGTTAACAAAGAAAAACTATCTTTGAAGACATTATGTTGCTAGTGTACACATCTAACTTAAAATAAGAAAATCATTTCCAGTAGATTTTATTTTTAAAGAAATAAAAACAATGATTGTTAGGCATTATTTTATATCGTATAGAAGCTCAAATAAAAAGTCAGTTTCAAGTAAAATCACGGTATTGGTGACTCAGGTTTATTACGAGAAAACTTAAATTAAAAATTAAACTGCGCGTTGGCAAAGCAAGCATAAATACTTGAAAACATTCCCTTTTCATCGGCATAAATGTAAGATTCATCCCAGTATTGTCAGTTTAATAAATCCATCTATCTAATTCTTTTAGTCTACTATTTCTTTTAGTTAGGTCCTTCAATTTTTTGCATTAATAAATATTCTTAACTAGCTGTCCGTCCCGGCTTTGCGCGGCTTTACCAATGAACATAATGCAAGCAAATGGTCTGTTTATAATCAGCAACGCTGGGAGCGGTCACTAGTTGGATGGGTGTCCGTTTGTGGCATCATACCATGAGCGCTTCCGTGCTTTGGAGGGCACGTGAAGCCGTCGGTCCTGGCTGTTGTCACGAGATAGCAGTCGTTAAGCCCTGTTGGAGGCCTTCGGGCTGCCTGAGAAACGTCTAACGGCGCGGCGGGTTGATGTTGCCACAGCGTCAGCGATAAAGCCAGTAGAGTAATAATTTTTATTACAAAAATCTATGACCACTATTAGCATGTTTCTATGTTTTCTGTTTTTTCATAAATTAATTAATAAAAAAGATATGAGCCCTCAAAAAACGAAAAAAATCGCCAGATTTTCCGCTGTGTTCAAACATCCAGAAAACAAATTTGGCAAAATTTTAGAAAAAAAGGAAAACATACGAACACGGCCAAAGTCTTTTTTTAATTTTTAATGAAAAAAGTATTTAAATCGGTTTAGTTTTGGAAAAGGAATCGGGGGACTACGAAACGTTGATTTGGTGTGCTTTTAGTAGGTATTTTCGGTCCAAGAAGCAGTTGTCTCCTTCACACTCTGCGGTGAAGGCGTTTGGCACTGCGCGACAGCAATAGATTTTACAAATACCTATTTTTCAATTCTCTCGCCCGTAGTGTTTCCTCTTAACCCCTCTCCATAAAAAGGAGAGAGTCCCGAGTGAGCGAAATGGGTTGTTTTTTTATACATTTTGGTAATTCATTTTTCATATATACGAGTACTTTATACAGTGCATAGACGAACAAAAAACAGGATAGAGTTATACTGTAGCGAATCCGAACCAAATCCTGAGTTGCATTTAAATAGGAAAACCTCGCTTCAATGGTGGCAAATGAGGCTGAACTACTTCGGTTATAAGGAAAGGATTTCTTACTTTTAATGAGTTAGTTTTCTTAAGAAATCTTCGAAGGGAATCCTTGCGTTCCTTATGCTTATTGTTCGGGAATCCTGTTATATAAAAGAAGTAAATGGACCCTTATTATTACTTCCATACAACCTTTCTATTGAAATATTCATACTTTTTTGCAATCAACGAATATAGACCGTTGTCAATTTTACGTACACCGATAACTTATAAAAAAAAAAGGCTTGAAAAATGCCACAAAACAACAAATAATAAAAGTAGGTATTATTAACTGATTAAAAATAAAAAAGTAAATTGGACAAACATAAATTATACTAAATTTTTTTATTATTCTTAGCACTGTACTTCATTCTTTCAGAAACTGAAATGTCACTTCATTTCAACCGTTTTCACAAAAGACATAAACTTAATTCCGGTAAAAGCGTAAGAAGATGTTTTGATGTTAGGATTACTAATATATGTAATTATAAATATATATCGTTAGGTATTGTTCCTGAAAGAACATACTTTGTTCATTTTGTAACATTTTATGTAAAAATGATCTTTTCCCGGTACTTCCATAGTTATGTAGTTCAATGCTTTGAAGCCGTTAACCTTTATTTTAAGATCCTGGTTACCAAAAAAAAATCGAATGCAAATCACAATAATTGAAAGTGTTTGGATAAAACACTACCTTAAGGTTTATTTAAATGGGTGAAAGGAGTGCATCGTCTCAATAGAGTCAAATGAGGCTGAGCCACAGTTTCAAGGAAATGCCGCTGAACAAGTCCTTACAGAATTCACTAATGAGTTTTAAGAAAATTCAAATTTTCTGAAACTCTGTCACATTCAATCTAGATAAGGTACATGTTACTCTAAAAAGTAATATTCAAATGTTTAAGGGATGACTGCTTAGCTGAAAATGCAAATAAAGCTGTGTACAATATTGTCTGCTGTTGCGTTATGAAGTTATTAAATGAATATGAATATGTATATGGATATTATTTTAATGATGAATGAATTGAACGACTTACTCTGATAATTATCTGCTTTCAGCCGATTTTATAAATATGCCTATACCATAGATGAAATAAGCTCATTTCTGCTTATAAAACCAATTACTTTGTTAGGTATGTAGACTTTCCATGTATAGAGATAATTCTAAAACAGTTTTTTCCAATAATTAATTAAGTTTGGTGCAGTCTATCGGAAGTTATGCGCGTAGGTTACATACAATTCGGTGATAATTTTTTAAATATAAAGATTAGTAACATAATAAGCAAAGACAAAGTACAAACTCTCATACAAGTAACAACACAAACCATTTCTGGGGTAATTCCGATAAGTCACGTCAGTAATCCAAGTCGCGAAGGGTTGAAGACTGTTTATTTAATAACGTTGTGCTGTACCGATAAGCGACACTATTGTGCGGATCTTGATAGCTCTATGAAGACGCTAGAACTGACTAAATTCAAGATTAAACAACTAATTAGTGTGGTTATAAAAGGAGAGAAGAATAAAGGAAAGGAAAAAGGAAAATTTATGTCTTTATTACATTTGTTTATTTAAGCTAAAAGTTAATTCGTTATTTTTGCTCCTTTCTTCTTTGACAGGTAAATTTTATTGTAAGTGACAATTATTGTATTTAGTAATAGATATTGACATATTTAATAATGATTGCATGCTTTCCATTTGATTTCAAAATTCACAATACCTGGAAAAAGTTAATTTGTAACCAATTTTATTGACCTCAAAGTACTGACATTACTGTATCTTTTGTTACAAATAAAAAACTGAGCCAGTAATATATCAAAGGACGAAGGATTAAAAAATATAGATAAAAACCAATGACCATCCAATCTACAACAAACCATGTTGTACAAAACTCCTTTTTTTATTGTTGATTGACTTGCTCTTCGGTTTACACTGAACCCTAGAGTTAAGAAGAAGCCTACAATGCAGTGAGCTTATCTAGAAGCAGCCTATTTACTCTAGCTTTAAATTTCTTCCTTCTTCTTAGAAAATCTATAATTGGTTACCCATAATGGTATTTAGTAAAAAAAAAATATCATAAGACTGTAAAGTATTTAACTTTAATAATAATTCTAAAATTTACAGTTATATTCATTGTTTTTAACAACAAATCAATATTTTTTCACCAATTTAATTTCAAATCACATTCAAACGCAATCCCAACTACGTCCACGTTGACATCAAAATTGACCTTTTTATCGCCCACATTACAACCTTCGCGAAATTCCCTGAGTTCTAACATATCAAACTTTTATCCGGACCACAATAACTTTGAGAGACAGTTGTAGTAGATTATCAGCTCTGCGCTGTCACCCCAATTCAGCAAATGCGAGCTGTTTGCCAAACAGTGATATTAGTTTCTGCAAAAGTACTTCTCTTGAGTGTTTTCTGCTATATTTCATTCGGCTTTATAGCAGCTGTTTTGGCGTTATGGCATTGAACAGGACGTTTGCATTTTGTAATTAAATTCTGGACAGATATATTGTTTCGGACTGGAGAATGCAAATAGTGTAAAGGTATAACTAATGCTTAGGTTTAAACTACAGGTTTTGACTTAACTATTCATATACATTTTTGTGCGAATTATATATAAATCAAAATTATAAACTAAAATCAATGTTTTTAAAAAAGCCTGAAGCACAACCTTTTTCATGAAGACTAATTAATTTCACCTTTGCACTACATCACAATTTTTTGAAGTAGTAACAAATTCGATACTGAATAAAAACCAATTGAACCTATTTGATGTAATAAAACAGTATAACAAATGGTTAAGTTTTTCAGACCGATGCCCAGTAAAAAATATACGAATACACAAAAATATTTTCTTTCAAATATACTGAACAATGACCAAAGGAATGGTCTCAAACACAAAGGTACATTATTTCACAAGCATTACAAGATATGAAATATTAAACCTTTAAAATCAAATGCCACCCAAAACGTCCCAAGAACCAGCGACGCGGAAAATAGCCATCTTCAAAATTAATGGATATTTCTTTACGTTACAAGTTAAATTATGCGTGAATACGAAAGAAATCCTCTGAATATATTTTGAAAGCTTTAAGTGCGCATCGCCAGTCACTTCATAGTCTAAGGTAGGGTATGAAACTTGAAAACCTCGCTGGCGGGGATAAATAAAAATGTAACGAAATATTTGGAATTATGGTTTTTTAATATAAACTAACTCGGATCTTTGAAAACTTTTTGCGTTCAAATGCTCCTCAGTATCTCATAACAAAAGTATTTGGCAAGTGCGAATTGCCCGTAATGGCTCATGGCACTGAAACATGGTGGCTTAATACGTGTTTTTTAGAATACTCATTAGGGAAGGCTTATGTCCAGCTGTGGGCGTCGCCTGGCTGAAATGGTGATGAAGATCACACAGTGGGCAAATAGATACAGCGATGGTTGATATTTCTCTGCGCAAAACCTGTAGGAGAACTAAGATAACATCTCTCGAAGATTTACTGAGCTGTAATGGCAGGGGCACATATTGTAGCAAGAAGAACCAATGATTAAGGGCAGAAAGGTCATCGAACACCGTAAGCAGGCCACCGTAAGCAGGCCGCAGCAAGTGGACCGACGATCTCGTGCAGGTTGCGGAAAGCCGGAAGCGGGTAGACACAGATAAAGTCTCAGGCAAAGCTTTAGTGTACCTAGCAAATGAAAAATTGCTTTTATGATTTTCTTTCTTCTGATAAGCAATTGTTTCAAGTTGCGCATCCAGCACCTGTGTGTACATAGTACCTACCTATATGATATCAGTACCTACCCATTGGACCTCAGCCTTGTTACTTCAGTAAATATGGTTACAATCACTGAATAAGCAATCACTACGTTTATTTACAATCACGATTGCTTTTGTGCCTTCTGTTTTTTGCTGAGTTATTCATTGGCATGTGTCCGATTTGGATTCGTGGAAATGAAATTTTTTACTACGATTTGTTGACACTGTGAGTCAAAGCAATGAATCTTGAAATTCGCAAATAAAATGTTTTTATCTTTGGCAAGTTAAAAAAGTCGCTCCATAATAATATATTTAAACCTAGTCTAAAAACAAAAAATATTTTGGAACACATTCCTGTATGTTTTAAACCAAAGTCTATCAGGATATTAATAGGTATCTCGAACTAGTATTTCCTTTCTTGTTATCGTTATCAATTCAATGTTTTTAGAATTGTTCATAGTTATCATGAATTTGCACCTAAACGCACACTAAACGCCATGGGGGTCACCGGTGACCTCCAAACCATACAATTTTAATTATATCTAGTTCCTCGACAGTTAAACGCTTAAAAATGATTTACTTTACACATAAGATACGAAAATGTGTTCGCACATCTTAAATAGCTCGAAAAATTTCATATCCAATATCCCAAACAAAGTATTATTCCACATCCACAAAAGAAGACCCATCTAATAATATTCGAGAGTATATCAGTCGTAAACTGGGACATCAAATTGAAATTGGATCTTATTCAAGAAGCCACTGAAATTTTATATGAGAACTTTTCTAACAATGTGGACAATGGCCACAATAGAAGTAATGTATGGGTTTACACACGGAGTTTCCTTTTCATTGCTCTCCCAATGTGATGTAATGAGGACTTTAAGTTTTATTTCAAAACTAGAGCTCTGCCTGCGACTCTGTTTGACTAAGAAGCGGCTGTATCGCACTACACCAGGTATGTCTCTCTCCTTAGACATCACTTAAAATTATTGCATTCGCTATAGTCATCATTGTGTGTGGCATGAATACTGCTCGGATCATTAATAGCATATTCGTGGAATGTCTAAGTCTTTCAGCCATTTTGCGATGTTCAGAGTGTTTTAATTCATGACATTCCACCGTGAAAGCACGAAGTGGGCATTTGTTTACTTCGCAGGAAAGGTGCCCCGCGTCGCGGTTTGGTGGCTTCCTTAATCCACATTTCTGGAGGTGGTAAAGTGGTGGGAATTGGTCCAGAAATACCTTCTCGTGGTACAACCTGGCCGTTCTTGACTGTATTCTTACCGAACTGTTCCTTGTGAATTTCCCGGCGCTTTCCCTTCAAAACTATCATGGATACAAATAGTCCTATTAAGCACTAATCATCGGCAAACAACCCTTTTCAGGGCTCCCTACCCTTAATAGGGTTTTACCAGCCCACCAGACTAAAAAATGATGATTCTTTAAGGGCTCTTCCATACCGCTTTCAATAAAATTTTCAAGTATAATTAAAAGACATTATTTATCTTTACATAACATTTTGGGTTATCCCGTAAAAATATATTTCATTTCAATGCATAGTGTCCGTATAAGCTGAAGGAAGCTGTAGCTCTGTAAGTTTAGCCTGCTGCTTCCCCTTAGACACAATTAGGTACTATATTCTATCTGTGCCGTATTTCCTACTTTTCTTTTCGTTTTGATAAAAGTAGCGAGCTGTTCGCACAATAATTCTGAACATCTAGTCTTTGTTATAGGTACCTAAAGTTATACATGAATATCTCAAATGTTTTCGATTTCCCATTCAAACGCACTCAGAGAAAGATCCATTTACTGTGTTATAGCACTTTTACGCGCGAACGAACCGCCCCGAAGGTAATGGCCCCGACTTAAACTACGCAAGTGACTGCACTTAAGAGAGCATCGATCAATGGATGCAAAAATTCGCCTAAACGGTACATTTGCGAATCTTATGTTAAAAATGAAGCAAGGTTAAGAACTGTAGAATAAAAGAGTGTCGCCTAAGTACACTGAGTATGAAAACCAGTAGGTACACCAGTTTGGTTCAGTGGCAGTATAGAGCTGCTACTAAATCATGGGATCGCGGCTTTTATCCCCGCACGGTACAAACATTTTGTAACAGGTAGTAGTAATATACTAAGTGTTTATAATAATGAACTTGGAATTTTGTTATGGATACATCATCTAGTTTTGTTATGACTGTTTGTCAGTCGTCTGTTTAATCATAAACTATAGTACGAGAAAGCCTTTATTTACTCGTAGCATGGATATCATAACGCCAACAAAGTAATACTTGGGCAAGAAACATTTCGTTATCACTAACAAAGTAAAACTTGGGCAAGAAATATTTGGTACACATTCGTAAAAAGCAAAAATAAATAATAATAAATAAATAAATAAATGTGGACAACATCACATACTTACATTGGTCTGATCCCAATTTAAATAACTATTTAAAGCATTCGTGTTTTGGAAACCAGGACCAACGAAGGAACCATTAACACCCAGACACGTGAAAATGTAGAAAAACACATTTTTTCTACATTGACCCGTCCGGGAATCGAACCCGCGACCTCGGAGCAGGCGACACCTTGAAAACCGGTGTGTACGCCACTCCGCCACAGAGGTCGTCAAGAAAATTGAGTAAGAATAAGTAAGTTGTTAGTAAAATAGGTCTTTCATATGAGTTTCCTGAATCTTGTTAAAACAAAGTTCTTTTTAAGCATTATATTATAGAAATATTATAGCTTTTCAAGAAAATTTGAGTATACATCTAGTAACGAAAAAAACCTAATTCTGTAATAAGAATTTACAAAAGCAAAAACCCAAAAAAATATTTTCTTTTGTGCGATAACCGAATCGTTTTTACTTCATGTACTCGTATGTTCTGCGCCTTTTTGTAAGTTTTGGGATATTGATATGAATTATTTATTTGAAGAATTATTGACCATACCGATTTAAACATATTAGGGCCTTTATACTGTCACGCGGGTCCGCATTGCGCACGTATTTCACCTACATTGCTGGCTATATTTGATAGATGATACTGGGCACGAGTGATCTATCAAATAAAGCTAGCAATCCAAGCGCAATGATGCTGACGTTGTACAGAATGTAGATTGTTGCTATTCAATTTGTCTAGAAGTATATCTGAGGCCTTACTCCACAACACTGTGTCCCTATATTCGAATCCATCTGTCCCTATCACTCATACTGATGTCTTTAAGTATCTGAAAGAGACAGATATATCCGTAAATGTGAGCTTCGTGTTACAGAGTAAGGCATCTGGCCATAATAGAGTATAACGGATGAAAATATGTGTAAGCAAGATATCAACGATGATTCCAAAACAAAAGGAGGATGTTACCGTAAAAGCTACTCTTCACAGGCGGGACTAAAATTAAAGTTTCCATACAGTTTCTACACTATTAAATTCGAACACCAAAATGTTTCGGACATGTTTTGCTCCAAACTTATTTGAGCCTAAAAAGTTGACCTTTAACATTTAAAACCTAACTCCACCAGGACGTAGCTTCAATTTATTTAACAATACACAATGACGACCGGAATGAAATATTTCACTGGAAAACACAATCCCACCTGTACTGTATAGAATTAAAAATGTTGCCCAAACATGTTTTTATCCGACTGTCCTGACATTAAGTAAAGACTCTTGTAATTGCGTTGTCTAAACAATTCCGGATAAATTTTTCGCTCTGAGCTCAGGCCCGCATACAAAATGAGCCTCAGTGGGATTATTATTTGCAGGCCGACATCCTAATTAACGTGAGTTTTTTCATTGTCCTCCTAGCGGAATTATTTGCTTTCAAATAATGGAATATGACGTAAGTTGAATATAGTATAAGCCGTGGTTTGTTGCACTCATTGTTACGTTCGGTTTTTTTTTTTTTTAAAAACATGCCACACTGGGCCACACAGAGCCATCTAGTCCCAAATTAAGGTACTATTAAGTACCCTGTCGTATAGGGTACTAGACAACCGATAAACTTACTTATATACTTTTTTTTTTTTGTAAATACATACTTATAATACATAGAAAACACCCAGACCAGTACAAACAGACATGTTCATGCACACAAATATTTGTACAGTGCGGGGATCGAACCCGCGACCCATGGCTCAGAAGCAGCGTTAACTACCGCTGATCCAAATGGTCGTCTAAATAAAAAATAAAAGAGTTTTGCGTGTGGTAGGTGATGGTAGTTGCCAGATACTCCAATTGGCATTTGGTGTAAAGCACCATGTCCACGTTTAAATTATCCAAGCCGTCGTGGCTTCTTCGATCATTGATCATCCACATGAAGTACGTGAAGGTCGGCTGGTGACTGCGGTTGCAAACTCAAATATTGACACCGTACGTCAACTTATTGAAACTGGCCAAAAAAAAACACTTGCCGGCAAATTCGTACTCTGTTAGGTCTTGCAATGAGCCTAGTGAAAAACATTTGATGCATCTAAAAGTTTCGGAGAATTTCAGATGGATACCAGATTAATCAAAGGAGTACCGCATGACTTAACGGATGACCAGAAACAGCTGCGTATCAAGTGATGCCGTATAATGATAAAAAGTAATGGAGGACAGTCATTAGCTTTCTATAATATCGAGACAGGTGACGAAACCTAGATGTACTGCTTATGAACCCGAAAGAAATGATGAAAGTTAAGCAAAGTCGAAGCATCGGTAAAAAAGTAGATCCTTCGTTCTTTTTTGTCAACTTAGGATAAAACACTACAGGATTGTTTGGAGATCAAAGGATAGTGACTGCAGATTGGAACGTCAACACTTGCTTACTAAAGCTTGGGACATCTTACAAATATTCGCGACAACCGTCCACAATGTTGTCCTTCACCACGATAACGTATCCTCACATTGCAATAAGGTAACAAAAGCCTTTTTGGAGGCTTTAAATATATGACACAAATTCTTCCACACAAACAATGTCTAGAGTATATTGTTAAGGTTAGAGTAGTCGCCAGATAAGCGGAAGGTTGTAAGTTCGAGTCCCATCCAAGGTCGTCAAAATTTTCATTCAAGGAGTTGTATTTTTAGTTCACACCAAAACAATAATTGCTAAACAAAGTTTCGAAACAAAAACAGAAAGATTAAGTTTAAACATTTTCGAAGTCTAAAATCTTAGAAAAAGACTAGGTATTTGGCATAATTATCAAATTATCATTTGGACGGTATTATAAATTAATTATACACAAAGTTTCATAATAGAATACAAGATCCGTTCAAAAGGTAAGCTTCAATAATAATCGTTTCAAAACTTTTCAGCCATTCGAAACAATGGGGAAATAACGAAATAATTCCGCTTAAGTCTCCTTGACTTATCTAAAACAATACAGAGACATTTGTAAAGAGAAAAAAAACTTTCAACTGGGTCACTACATTCCATTATTAATACTTCGCTTTAACTTTCTCCGAAGACAAAGAAGTGGAAATGATAATTTTGAAGCAAATTTTAAGCTTGCAGGAACAATTAAACAGCCAGGCGTTAGAGAAGCTAGGCAAAGTTCAGTGTTTACTGACGCAGAGTTAATTGTACAGTCAGTTTTTTAATACACGAAATAAGGCATATGACATAATAAACTTCGTATAACATCATACAAATTTCATATCATTGATATCTTAATCTACTTTAATAAGGCTATATTTCTTATGATTTAATAAATAAATAATAATAAATAAATAAATGTGGACAACATCACATTTCTTGTTCTTTTTCTTTCAACATTGTTCTGATCCCAATTTGAGTGACTATTTAAAGCACTCTTATTTCGGAAATCTAAAACAAAGAATCTCCTCGCATGCCGGCTCATATTTTAAATGTATAGTTTTCAGATTTCTCCTCATACTTGTTGTATCCAGCCTATCAATCCACCGCTTGGCAATAACCTCTCTAAAAGTAAGGTTTTGCCATAGTCATCATATTTGACTGGCGGGTTGGCGTTCACAGTTTGATCAACTGTAAAGAAATTGCACTGGTGCCCGTCTTCTTCTGGCAGTACTTCTTCAGTCGCCTCTTACGATACCTATAGGAAAAGAAAGGGCAGTGCAGGACCAAAAGACACATCTTCTAAACGATACAAGAAAAAGACTCCTGTACCAAAGGTTTTGCTGTACTACATGGTGGATAGGTGTGCAAACAGGTTATCAAGGTGTAAGCACCGAGATTCTTAGGTTAGGTTCTCGGACCCAAAGTAAGTAAACTTCAGATCATATAAAGAAATAGACATGAAATGGGGGCGAGGCGCGTGCGAATCCAATATGGGCAAACAGAACTATTGCACTCCGCGGCGAAATATTTAGTGAAAACATCCATGTAACGATAATTGTATCGGCTCAATATACATTGAATGATACTAACTAGCTGTGTTGTGAGTACTATGCGATTGCGCAATGTATCGAGGTTTAATCGAAGCGTTCACTGCCCGGCGTGTGCGTCGCGACCACACTTTGTAGCGACACACTAATTTGCACACACCAAATGACGCATTGTGTAAGCGAGTAAAAGTGGTAGCCGCTGTGATTGGGTCCATATTTGTGTGCGCACCAATGAGCGTTGTAAATTGATATAGTATGGTCCTATGCTTACAACAGTGTTATTGTAGTTGCGTTGCACACATAAATAATACGGAGACACGGGTTCGCTAAGGATTTACGAGTAATTTCATATCTCCTTCTCTAAATGATCTGAGAATAAACCGATCCTTGCCATATTCACAGTGATAAAAGTAGGGAACAATATCTATTATTTTAGATAACCTAGAGACTCCCATAGATTAAGCACACTGAGTTTAACTTTTTTAATAATTTGGTTTTGCAGTACACATTGGAATAAACCAATTTTTTCTCGAATGTTCAACAGCCGCAATAGGAATAAACCAAGTGGGCGTGGCCAAGCCGTCCACTGCGTGTATGAGTAGATTTCAGATTTTACTTCCTACTTACGGGCTTAGAAGCGTCAAAAATACCTAATAATAATTATGGTTTCATTAATTAATAGCAGCGTTTTACCCTGAAATAAAACGCATATTAAAATACTTACCTCACTGGAAGCTTTATATTGAGATAGCATTTCCGTTTCCCGTCAGTTGCCTACCCTTTTTAGTACGTAGTTTCCGGCTAAGTGGCGCCACCTGGCGGTCGTGTGCTTTTGAAGTTTCTTAAAATTTGCGGCACACCATTTTGCTCATTGGCTCAATTGCACCAGGCAGAAATAAAGTGAAAGCTTCCAGTGAGGTAAGTATTTTAATATGCGTTTTATTTCAGGGTAAAACGCTGCTATTAAAACACTGTACCGTAACTGGAAGCTTTATATTGAGATCTGTTTGTTATCGCCTGGTGACGCCACTAAATATTATAACGCCTTAGCGTAACGCCAATGTGACAGATTTAAAAATAAAAAAGTATTTATGATATTGAATACTTTTTATTTTAAGTAAGACAATATTCTTTTCCGTGTGTTACACAGGAGTAACAATAAAAATTAACATGTAATATAACTATGAAAAGGTAAAAATTCAAACTAAAAAGCTTTCTAGGAAATTCTTCTAGCAATCGCATTAGTTGTGTAAAAGTTTATCAATACTTGATTTAATTTCACACATATAGGATTGTTGTGATGTTTTAGCTAATTACCAATTCCCATGAGCTAGAACTTCGTCGATGGGGTGATTTTCTAACCAGTTCTTGGAAGCTACACAGATCTTACGCTATCTGGGGTAGCTGTATAATCAGGAAACGTTTTTACAGTTCCTGCTATAACAGTAAGGTACCTACGTGACGTAGGTACTGCATCTCAACTGATGAAAATATTGAATAATTTAAAATCGTTTTTTATCAATCACTCAGCGATGTTTTAACTAATAGTAAATATTATAATTTTAATCACCGAGACAGGAGGCTTACATTTTTATTATTTATATTCAAAATTTATCTGTAGACAGTCTGTCAGTACCTATGTATTGCTATCGGTTGTAGAACCAAATTCATGCCATACGGTAAAGTTTTTGTATTATGGTTAGGTAGGTACTTTAGGTAGAGTATATTCTAAGGTCAGGTCATGAATGCATCTGCCTGAACAAATAAGTATTAAAATTGCTATTTGATGTAATGATTGAAACATTCTTGTGTCGGTTATAAATTTATAAGTACACTGACATCCGATACGGTTTGGGGTTTTTTATTTTTTGTAAAAGCAATTAATTTAAGAATATGTTTTACTAGAACGTGAGTACTTCACTGTTCATGGTTCAGAATGGCATTATTTTCAGACAGCTAATTTATGTGTAAAAGTATTGTATTATGTGATAATGCACATATTAAATGTAAGCCTGATAAGAATTGCGCCAATTGCGGAAAAGTAAGGCTTTTAATCTTTATTGTTATTGAAATTTTCCTTGAACAACAACAATTCTAAGTTACTTGACAAATTTATAAAATAGACTCACCAAGAACTTTTAAGTAAAAGCTTTTCTTTAGAGGTCTAGCCTTCCACCGCCTCACCAACCCACAGATTTCCTTTTTTCCATCGAAGAAATGTATCTGGAGGTTACTAAGGTAAGTGGTGCTGCAAGTGCTCAGTCTCTGACACGCCAGAACACTTTCTCCCATCATGGCAAAAACAACCATGTTAAAAGATTTAGTTGAGTGAGAGCACCCTGGATATTAGAAATGTTTGTAGGAATACCCAAGTAATGGGTTCGCGCCATGAAGAACCGAACGCATCGCCAATGTATCCTGAAATGCATTCGATGCCGATCTAAAGTATGATATTTTCATTAGAAATAAAGATTTCGTACTTTCCCTTTGCGAAGATGTAGGTACACCTGTTATTATTTTGTCACACTAAGAATCAAACTGTGATGTAGTAGTGAATGTGGCTCTGAAGCAATTAGTATTGGTAGCATTTCTTTACGGATGCAATGACAACCTTTTCTTAAATAACTTAACTTCCCGCTATCGCAATACCTTTTAAGTTAAACAGTTTAACTCTTGACCCTCGATTTCTAAACCTTACCCTTTTGGCATGCTTAAATGCTACAACTGCGTCAAACTGTATTCCTAGTTACGGCCTATAATCATCCTACTGCATGGAAAAGGCCTCAATCATTGAATTCAAGGTACCTAAGTAATGATGGGTAAAATGAATTGGAAAAGAGCTTGATCCAGGTCCAAGTCAAATCCAGGGTCAAGTGATTGCTGACAATGTGAGCAGCTTTGGAGGCAAATAGGTCTATTATTGGACATTCCCGTTTTATAATCACGAGATCTGTACAGTGTACTAGTCGGTTCGGACTTTGCAGTCGGCAGTGCCTATTTGCCGAATATGTGGAATTTAATGGAACTAGTAAGTTCAAAATTCGAAATATAATTATTGAAATCAAGTCTAGGTTTAAGCGCAAACCTGCTTGGTCTAAAGCATCCGTAGTCAAAAAACGCCCCTGGGAAGGGCAATGCAACTGTCGATCTACTACTTCAGTTGTTCGATAACCACCACTAGGGGCTGGAATCTTATCAACTATCTATGATTTATGTGACAATGCGGCACGACAAAAATGACGAAATTCGTTCATATCATTAATTCAATTCATCTTTGTAATTATTATTTTACTTGATTGATTTCTTTGTTGCAGTTTTTCTATTCGTTCATGTTTTCACATTATTCCATTTTTCATTATATAGTTAATAATACTTTTTTGGGGACAAAAAACCGATATTTCTAAATTCACTTGCCATCCCAACTTCTGCAATGTTTGAACCATAACTTTTATATGCTCGCGAGCATTTAGATGTAACAGTAAGTGTCAAGTACACTAAGAAGGGTTCTGACATGAAATATTCGATTTGGCCTTATACAGGGATAAAAACCAACTGCATGACTACATTCGAGTTCACAAGTTGAGACTTTTGACACAAAGGAAGGCGATACTATAATTCTTTCAAGTCAACTTTTTTAATACCTCTTGGAGTATTAAAACGACCTCGGGTACTTTAATCGAGCCGCGAGCCCTTTTTTATGAAATGAACATCTGGCCATGTTGCAAAAGCAGGTCCATTCCTTTTTGAGGGTAGCTGGTACAAAGCAGGCAAGGTAGCCCCGCAAGGGTGGATAATTTTAGGCGTATCGCTTGCATGAAAAAGCCTAATTTTAAGTCATTGCTTGAATCTCTTTGATCTAGCCGCGAGCCCTGATTATGAAATGAACCTCTAGCAATGTTGCTATAGCAGGTTTATCACTTTTCGAGGGTAGTTCGTGCAAAGTAGGCACCCGCGAGGGTGGATAATTAAAAGGCATAGGCTTACATGGCAGAGCCCGATTTTAAGTCATTGCTTGAACCTCTTTGATCGGGCCGCTAGGGCCCTGGTTATAGAATTAACTTCTAGCAATTTTGCATTGGCATAACTTACCTTAGGAGGATAGTTGATAAATAATAAGGCACCCCGCGAGGGTGGATAATTAGAGGCTTGCATGGCAGAGCCCGATTTCAAGTCATTGCTTGAACCTCCTCGAGCCCTGGCTATAGAATTAACCTTCATTTTGCTTTGGCAGTACTTACCTTAGGAGGGTAGTTGATAAGTAAGTAGGCACCCCGCGAGGGTGGATAATTAAAGGTATAGGCTTGCATGGCAGAGCCCGATTTGTATACCAACTACCCTTAGGAGGGTAGTTAATAAATAAGTAGGCACCCCGCGAGGGTGGATAATTAGAGGCATATGCTTGCATGGCAGAGCCCGATTTGTATATCAACTACCCTTTGGAGGGTAGTTAATAAATAAGTAGGCACCCCGCGAGGGTGGATAATTAGAGGCATATGCTTGCATGGCAGAGCCCGATTTGTATATCAACTACCCTTTGGAGGGTAGTTGTTAATAGGTAGGCACCCCGCGAGGGTGAATAATTAGAGGCAAGTAGGCACCCCGCAAGGTTGAATAATTGATAGCATAGGCTATGAGACTTCTAAATTTTTTATGCCTCGTCCACACGAGAGGCAGCGCTTTGATTGATTGTTCTTAGCTATGAGGATGGATGGATGTGGATTTTTTGCCCTTTGGAGGTCAAAAAGCTATACGTATGCCATCTGTTTTCTCCAGAATGCATTTGAGTGGAATATGGATCTACACTAAATAAGACGGGTTTGTAAAGGTATGCAGGCTTTAGTAAGTGGATCTCTAACTTATACTGAAATCTCGTCGAATCTCTGTAAATGCTGCCCGGTGGCCACAAACTAATTGCACTTTATTAGAATCCGATTTTATTTGTGAATAATTCTTTTACCTTCGTGTACAAATTGTTAAAATTAACGTCGGTTTAATTGAAATAAATTTACGACTGAAACTCGCGTTTATCAATACGGACTTACGTAATACTAGCTGATGCCCGCGGCTTCGCGCGCGTGGGTTTTTATCTGTTACAAAATTTTCGTCACGACTCACCCCCCTCTCCTCCACTCTTTTCCTCCACTTCCTTTGCCTACGGTGCCGAGGGTGCCCATCTCGGGCGAGGTGGTGGTGGGCACTTAGTGGGAGCCGACACGTCGTTCGGGGCCCGTTGATACAATAGTTGGATTGAAAGGGGCCGATTTAAACTATCGTTTTAGGGATCCGGTGTTGGTTCTCCTAGCGTACCGTGGTTCAAGCGAGCTCACACCACATCTGTTTTTTCATTTACATGAAATCTAAAGTACAATATCATTTGAAAATTTAAAAACTGTCAATACTGTTGTACATCAAAACATTCTAAGCAGCTTGCAAGGCTTTATTCGAATATGGTCAACACTGGCGTAGAGCCCTGGAAGAAGTGGTCCTGTGTAAAATACCACATTATTAATTTCCAAACAAGTAGGTAAATCCATTTTTCTCGATCCATAAGCGTTAAAAAGGCGATTTTACAAAGACAATTTGCTTGCATACTACGTTTGGATAAAAGACCTAGATCGGACATCTAGGTGGACGACGACTTACGGCCGGTCCAAATAATCCATCTATCGCCAGTTTTGACATTTCGGAGATAGGAAACAATTTCTATCTCTGATTTTTCCGTCCAGAAAAATAAAGATAGAAGTTGTTTTCTATCTCCGATATGCCAAAACTGAAGATAGATAGGTTATTAGGACCGGCCGCTAGACGGTGTAGTACCAGCATCGATGTAGAGCTCTGGAAAAGGCAGTCCTATGTCATTCTCCCTTCATCATCGATAGACGAAGTTTCAAGTACCTCAATATGATGTTAAACACAAATAATTAACCACACAATTTTCCACCGTTTTCACCCCCTCAAATATTAAATTATAAAAAAATCCTTATAACTTCACAAAATTTATACCAAAAAGCTGACGTAGTTTCACAAAACTTTCATGTGGGATGTGGGTTCGAGGCATGAATGGTAAAGGATGATCAGTAGGATAAATAGTGTTCAGAAACTTGACAGGATAGAGAACTGATTCGTCTGTACTGACCACTGTGTCTATACATTGTTATATTTCTTCAACTTCAAATGATGTCAGCAAAAAATCATTAATTACTGCTGCTTGGTCATTAGTGGGTGGGTGGTGGTAGCTAATCCTAAGTTAAACAACACGGAATTATAAAGTGAGGTGATTTTTTTTCTCAGCGTTTCATTTTCATGTTTTAAAAGTGTATGGAATACGTCGCGGCTAAATGAAAATTGGTGTCACATTTTCTTGAAGCACTAATTGAGCTTTATAGTTTGATATGCAAACAAGAGTTCCGTCAAACACCATTGTTAAATCTTCATAATCTGTCCAATTTTGAGTTGTTGATAATTTACTAACTGAATTTTAACTAACTCCTCAAATTCTAACTCACAAGGATCCCGTGGAGTACATAAATATAATATAATACGTTTTATGATGTAATTCTGGGCTCAAAGATGTCAGAAACGTGTATTTCCTTGTATCGATAATATCATCACATCTGTTCAGTTTTAAGTAAGTATACAACCGTTTAATGATGTTTTTGAATGTTTCGTCCTTGTCTAATGGTACTGAGTTCAATTTAGATGTCCTTAGATTTGTTTGTGACCGACCTTTGCTCCTCAGTACCTCCTGCATACATGGAATTCTTGCGTGCTATCGAATTGAAACTCTGCAGTTTTAGTTTAAGCTGTGTTGTAATATCCTGAAGGTTATTTTTTTCTTCAATCTCAGATTCCAACTGTGGGTCATCAGTAATATTATTTGTAGTCGTATCTCTTCCAAATTATTCTTGGTAATTTTGTTCATTTGTCACTGGTCACCAATTATTAAATTCTAAAATAATACCATTCTGTTTGTAAGAAATTACCTATTTATTTTCTGATTGACACATTGAATGTCATAACAAACTAAGTAAAGTCTGTGAGTACAAATATGTAAAGAGTATGGATATGACGCGGAACCGAACAACCTTTGCCCCCATTTTTTATCCCCTTAAAGATTAAATTTTCAAAAATCCTGAAAGACGTCATTCTTAATTTCTAATCATGTAGCTGGATACCAATTTTCATCGACATAGCTGCAAAACTGAGGGAGTTTCATACAAACTTATGGGGCCCTTTTAACCCCCTTAGAGGCGGAATTTCCAAAATTCCTTTCTTAGTGCTCACCTACACTATAAAAAGAAGCACGCTGAAAATTTTCAGATTTTAAATCCCAGTAGTTTGGGCTGTGCGTTGATATGTCAGTCAGTCAGTCATTAAATCAGTTTTCATTTTTATATATATAGATTTTGGTAAATTTCTTCCATTTTAATGAATAGGTTGCGTGAATTCAAAAAATCTGTATACTTAGTAATCTGTTGATCAAAAAAGGGGCTCCACTGACCTCAGAGATCTTATATCAATACTGATCATTAGCGGTGTGTAGGTATGCTATTTTGAGGCACTTGTTTGCCAATTTTACCCATTTCATAAAATTTAACACTAACACGGGATTCTAAAGGCACTGTTTTATAATTTAAATGTAAAGAAAGGCAATTCGCCCATTTCGTCAAGCAATTTAGCATTAATTTGATTAGAATAAAGATACATTCATTAAGCGTATTTATTTTATGACGGCACCCGAGGTGCCGTTCACCTTGTTAACCGGCTAAAGAGGAGCTCGAGGAGCTGCCAGCCGAGCCAAACAAACCACTCAATGCTAAACGGAAAAGTCACCATATACTTTTACGTATTACATCATAACTTTAATCCGAACGGCAAAACCGTTAAATTCATTATTTAAGTCACACGAATATTTAAGCAAGATATTTCATGTTTTATTAAAAACATGTTTTAAGCAATAAAATTGCTATTGGAAACTGAAAATAAAATTCCTTGAAATAAAATACATAACATTTTAAAATAATGAGGGTAGGACTTACCAGATTTGTGTACTAGTTTGTATAAAAACTCACTTGGTTATAATAAAATTCTGCTCTGAGAATTATAATATCACTGAATTTTAACGATCACCGAGACAGGGCTTGCAGTGAAGGTGTTGTTACGACGGTAAACTAAACGCTAATGAGCAAAATGGTGTGCCGCAAATTTTAATAAACTTCAAAAGCACAGGACCGCCAGGTGGCGCCACTTAGCCGGAAACTACGTACTAAAAAGGGTAGGCAACTGACGGGAAACGGAAATGCTATCTCAATATAAAGCTTCCAGTTACGGTACAGTGTTTTAATATCATAGTTCATAAATTATTCATTTTACAATTTAATTAGGTATTTTTGGCGTAGTTAAAAAACTGAAATCATCTTATTTACAATTAATTAGTTATTCACAGGTTCCTACTTACAAAGTTTACGTACCTACTGCGAAGAAAGTGTTCTAAGTGTCCTCCGTTCTGATGAAGGCACAGTCTGGCACGACGAAGCGAATTTTGCTTTAGTTTTCAAAACACAAACGTTTTGTCTCACTGTCTCAAACGCTGACGACTATTTGGATCAGCGGTAGTAAACGCTGCTTCTGAGCAATGGGTCGCGGGTTCAATCCTCGCACAGTGCAAATATTTGTATGCATGAACATGTCTGTATGTACTGGTCTGGTGTTTTCTATGTATTATAAGTATGTATTTATAAAAAAAAAGTATATAAGTAAGTTTATCGGTTGTGTAGTACCCCATACGACAGGGTACTTAATAGTCGCTTAATTTGGGACTAGATGGCTCTGTGTAGCCCAGTGAGGCATATCTTAATTATTAAATAATCCGTCGCGTAACACGTTTACACTGTCTATCTCCTCTGCATATAGCAGTCGCTTCACGTCACTCCAAAAATAATAGTCCATTTGAGTTGGGTCAGTGGATCGTGGTGGCCATGCTACTGGACCTCCACTTCCAATCCACTGTTCACCAAACGTATTATTTAGGTATACGCGCACTTGACGTCCATAATGTGGAGGGGCACTTGAATTGTGAAAATCAAAAAGAACAAACCCTTGTTCCACCCACTAATACCCAGACCCGAGAAAATTTAGAAAAAGCGACTCCACCATGAAGGTCGGAACGTCCAATAATGATACCACTACAGGGCAAAGGTATTTTTTGCCTGACCCGGGCATCGAAATCAGGACCCGGGATCTTGGCACGGTATGTAAACCACTACACCAACGGGCCGTTAGTAGCTAACAAAATACAACTTATTGGTAAAGCTATGCTCGTTACACTAGTATAAGTTTATCAAAAGCTTTTTACATTGACGCGTAAGAGAAACTTTTAGATTGCTTTCGTGTGATGTTGGCTATATATAGTTAAAAAGTTTTTCTGGTTTAATTACTTTAGTTTTAATCAAGGTGACTAGAAGAACGCAATGACCCTTACAATTACTTTATCTGTTCTGTGCTTACAATCATATAAAAATAGACTTTTACCTGTCCTCTAGAAGTAATAGTTATGTTCATTTATTTATTTATTTATTGTATAAGGAACACCAACAGCATATATACAGGATGAAATTTTAACCACCTTCCAAATTTTAATATATCAGTCTATTTGACAAAAAACAAATGACGTATTTTTTCTTTTGGTATAGCCCAATACAAAAATGTCAAGATAAAGCACTTAAAAAATGTCCGCCGAAAATCTTAAATTTTTGATACTGCCGCCTAGCAACACTTCTTTTACGCGTTTTGCATCTCATTCATTCATTACGATACGTTTCATAAGTTTTTGATTTTCCCTTTATACCTTAACAGGTCTAGGACCGTATAAATTGAAAATTATATCGCGAAAAATTTTTTTGGGCGACATCTTGATTTACATTTTTTACTTCATAAATAGGCTCTAAATACGATACTGAACGCCTATAAAAATTTGGAAAGTAGTTAAAATTTCATCCTGTATAAAAACAATCAAAATAATAATTACATTCTTACATAAAAAAGTTATATATATATATATATATATATATATATATATATATATATACCAATTATAGGCGAACACAGCATTAAAATATTCTAATAATGAAACAAAAATTCGTACTCTAACACAGAAAAAGAAAAAATAATATTTTTAAACTAAAACGTAAGAAAAAAAAAGGAAAAGAAGAAATGAAAAGGACCAAAATCTTATCTACTGCGCAAGTTCCCTAAGCTTTTGTTGACGTCACGCGACACGTCAAAATAATTCGCTTGTTTGGCGTTCTTTAAACTCGTTTATGTGTAGTTTCTCATACAAATGGCGCATGAAAGCCTTTCTAACGTTTTCATATTCTGTGGCAAGCACTAACTGATACATCATAGTTCAGGCTGTCAGTCCTATAAAATAACAAATGCATCGAATCTTTCTATTAATAATTTACGTATACCTACTCGTAATACATGACGACAATGCCACATAGAATGCTAAACTAGAGACTTGTACTCCAAAACATATTTTCGTCGCCACCAATCGCCTCGGAAACCTTTCCCTTTATTATGTTTCGTGGTAATATTTTGCCGGGTACGAGACGTGTATTAACGAGTTCGTGCAACGCCCTGCCGGGTAAACAGATTGCTTATATATTAAGAGCTAAATCCGCATGGCACAGTATAGATATAGCACAGTATGAACTCTCTAAACACAAAGAGTATCAGAAGTCATTGTGCCGCAGCACAGTGAGAAGACAACAGATATGTGGTGCTATTTATTTTTTACCTCTCGTCTCTCCAACACGAGGTTTTAGTGTTATCACTACACTCGGCAGGAAGGGCAGGCGATCGCAGTTAGACCTGTGATGAAGAAAATATGCTGCTGGAGTTTTACTTAGTTTGCTCATTGTTATATACTTAGTTAGTCTATATGCTGTAGAAGTGGGAGCGAGAGCTATCTCTATAACCTGTTGAAAAACCTTGGCTTGACCAGAACTGCAGTAGGTAGTTCTATACTTGCAGGCAGGGAAAGAAACACGAGTAGTGAAGGTGAGTGTTGATGTACGTCGGAAAGGGGTCCCTTTCCGACGTACATCAACACTCACCTTCACTAAACCTACACTCGTGTCACAAGTCCCGGGAGCTGCTCGGAGTTTCTCTGCCACACGATGGGCCCGGCACCTGCACGGTGAATCCATGGAACGCTAAGAAGTTTGTATCTTGATAGTTTTCTTTTAGTAAGGGAAGTCACTAATTTATTTTAAGGCGGAACCACACAGTATTTTATTTTTGTTTATAATGTAGTACCTACTCCTTTTGTAGATTATGCCACGCGTAGCAGGCAGGTTGGCGATGAGAAGACGCTACTGACCGTTTTCTTTCGATGGTAATCCTTTATACTTATTTTGACACCCATAGGACGAGGAGGGGTGTTATTATTCTATTTTTACTAGCACCACATGGCATATGGCACAAGGCACAAAATATTTACTCGGCACATGTTTTTGGTGTGTGTGTGTGTTGCTTTGGATAGAGGAAGTAAAATAAAGATAATACGAGAAAACGGTTTAGGTCGACATGCAAGTTTAAAACCAAGTTGCCTGGCCACAACTTTTTAAAATAACAATAAACTACCATTTGAATGTTTGACTACTTATTTCTACGACAAAACCAGTTTATTTATTATCTAAGAAATTAATGAACCACATGACGTGAGACTACATATTTCTTTTTACTTATGATTCTTTTTATGTTCCATGTCGCACTTACCATACTACCGAAGATGTCGTTGAATTATTTGCTTGGGTCTTCTACGTATTTTTGTGCTGTGACAAAAATTTTAAAAACAAAACTTAAGTAGTTTCACGGCTTTGCTACTTGCGAGTGTCATTGAGAAGTTATGTTAAGGTGCTATAGGTAAAATTTTGAGAGGTAAAGAGAGTTGTGATTCCGATACGAGGTTTCGCACTTTATGTAATATTTGCTTTTCTACATGCATCACCTTTATTATGGAACTTTGTAGTATTCTTTTTTTGACGCTGCCTTGCTCTGCGAGGGATCTCCTTTATTTTAAATCTCCTACGCAAAGTTGTTGTTTGTATTTTTTTTACTCCACCATGCTTTATCTGACTGTAATTATTATTATTTACAAGTATGTATATAGGATAAAATTTTAACCACTTCATCTTGTATATAGCTTAACTATACGAATACCGTTATTATCATTATCAGTCCACTTAACAGCGGTCGTTACATTGTTCTGTTTTCAAACTGTCGTTATAAATCAAAATCAAATGTAAAATCAAACAGAACGCAAGTGAAAACCACAAAAAAAATCAAACACTTTTCATTTCGCAAATAAGCCTTATTAAATTACGAGGGAAATACGCATCTTAATGTTCAGAATTAGGTTATAACGAAAGCTTTCTTAGCGGAGGCTGATGCGGATGCGGTGGCGACATGTTTCACCTACTCGGATACTGAGGTTATCCAAGGCGGAGCTAATGTGGAAAAAAAATCGCGAGATTATTCGTTATTGTTATTTCGCGTCCGCATCCGCCTCTGAAAATTTGTGCGAAATTGTTACGGAGGATTATTTACCTCGTCTATTATAATACATAACGACACTGCGCGTTCAACACCGCGGAAGAGCAGTTTGTAAATACCGCGTATCTGCTTTTATGCAATTTTACAAGAGGTTAAGAAAACTGGAAATTTTAGTCATTTGGCTATATTTTACGGAGCAAATCAAGTAGTTACTTTTTTGTGACTAATAAGAAAGTTACAAGTTAGTTCGGCCCGTAAAATATTGTCAAATGGCTAAGATATCCAGTTTTCTTAACCTCTTGTAAAATTGTATAAAATCAGATACGCGGTATTTACGCAGTGTCGTTATGTATTATACACAATGTAAATAATCCTCCGTAACAATTTCGCACTAATTTTACGGAGGCAGATGCGGACGCGAAAATAATTTCATCCAAAAGTTCCGCTGTAACGGAAACGGAGGAAACGTTCCGTTACAACCTTAGTTTGGAGCTATGGCCATCAGAGCTCCGTAACCGTTAGTTGGGAAACCGAAATCTGCACAAAGATTTACAATTATGCACATTAAAATAAAAAAACGTTGACGTTAGACAAGTGGCAGGAGCCACATGGAACAGAGTGGCTCAAGAAAGAAAGGAATGGAAGAGGTTGGAGGAGGCCTTTGCCGACTGGCAAACAGATCTAGGAAAGATAACCAAACAACAAATATTAGTCTAAATTTTTTCATATCTATTAAGTTTAAGATTTTAATGTTAGTTCTTTACATAAGTCTAAAAAAAAAAAAAAAAGAACTGTACTAAGTGATCTGAATAAAGGCTATATTATTTTATTAAAATAAAAACTAAAATACAGAGAAAAAAAACTGACATGTTAGGAGGCTTCTGAAAGGGATAACTGTCTATTCAGCACTTCCAATGAAAACGTTGAAACACAAAAAACCGAATAGAGCCCCGAAACAAAAACGTAATCGCTATTAATACAGCACATGCAATTCATCACGAACACCATGAATAATGTGAAAAACAGTACGACTACAACATAGGTCGATACAGAAGGCCCATAAACCAATGCTTGACGCACCTACCATAAGTAAAGACCATAGACTTTATTTTATAAGTAATCCCTTATACACACAAGTATTTAGCTTTAGTAAAATTCCGTAAATGAATAAAGAAAAAAAACTGCCGTATAATGCAGATCTAATATCAAATAGCACCATCCTTTCTTGTCTTATAGGAGTCATCGGCTTTGTTAATTTGTTGTCGCGCGCACCGTCTATGTGCGGGACATGACTTGGCAATAGTCTTTATACGCTGTACATAAGATTTAATTTCAAAAAATAATTTATTGAGAATAAAAATTAAAAATAGTGACATTCAATTAAACATATCATAAAATAACCACAATTACGTGTAATTAAAATAAAATAATCTTCGGAAGGGACTCCTTTTAGTAATATATTTTAGTTATTAGTTATTTTACATATATTTTAGTAGTAGGTTTCATAATATTTAAATCTGTTAATTACGTGTTAAAATTTTAATAAACATTAGTATTCTTGCAAAGAAAGGTTTTGCTTTACATTACTTTACTATGCGGGCTGGTAAAGTTAGACATGTAATAGAAACGTAAGAAATCGTGGTATACTGTACCAGCTTTTCTAGTATCATTCCACTACGCCACTGGGTCCTAGTGTATTGTGACGCGACGCAAGTAGCAGATTACCATGTCAAAAGAATTTACGGCCGTGCCTCTGTATACAGGTTTTTGTCGCCGAAAACCGGCGAACTTTATTATCTCTGAATCCATACTTGAATGATTGTAAAGCTAGATGCAGATTAATGATAGCCTGTCTCGATTACGGCAAAGTCATTATTTGAAGTAAAAATTGTCATTTTCCACCATGATTTTTTAACTTCACTTCACTTTAGTTGTCTTGGAGTCAAAGATATTATGAGGATCAGAAGCGTAGCGTACCTTGGCGGGGCTCCGTATAAAAATTTGTTTGGGGGCCCTTAGGAAGGGTAAAGATTTCTCAAAAAAGAAAAAAATGTTTGCATAAAATTAAAAGAAATGTTTATTCATCATAATTATCTATCTGTCACATTTTTAAAAACAATTCAAACTTAATATTAACTCTCCTTGCCTTTTTTGCGGCAAACTGATTAATGAAATCATTCATAGCTGATGATGACTTTAGTTTTTCTAAATTTTCTGCCTCTATGGACAATAGTGACAGGTCTGACAGGCGTTCCTGTCCCATAGAAGTTCTTAAATATTTTTTTATCAGTAGTACAGTTCGAGTAAGCCGAAATTTGTATTAGTGTGAGTGTAGCCAATCACCCAACGCTGCTTCCAAAACAAGAGGTGAAGTGCGCAGCTGCATCGCGCGACGGATGCCATTGGACGCCATTACACTATCTGTATACACTCACACCAATGCAAAGCTCGGTTTGCGCCTCGTAAATGACTTAAACGGGGAAGTTAGTTGAAAAGACGTATCTAACATTTTTTGCCAAATTGAGTTACATACATTGCCGGAATCAGAAAAAAAAGGCGCTGCTTCCAATATTGAAATGCCATTAAACTTAATTGAAATGCCAAATTTACGTATAAATGCCCTTTTGGATTGATATTTTTATGTAAGTTCGGAAAAAATTTCACTTTAGATATATTTTTTCTTAATTTTTCAGTAATAAAAAGGGGTTTTAATAGATAATTTTATGTACCTTTTATCTTAGTCGAAAATTATCGGTATGGTTTTAGATACATAAGGAAAAAGGAGGATATAGCCAAATGCGCCCATTCTTCTTAAAAAATACAATGCCCGATTAAAATTGAAAGGGCGCACCTGGCTATTTGCGTCTTTTCAATTAAGGACTTAGTATTTTTTCCAATTTTTTTTACTAAAATATTATTATTATTTTTTAATATTTCTAATTAAATAAAAAAAACATAACATTTTATAAATGGAAATCAAAGAAGAAAAATATCGTTGCTAATGTTCAAATTTTTTAAAATATAATTATTTTCCTTTACTTAAGAACAGCAGACGATTTTAAATTTCATTTATTCAAACATTTTTTTCTTCATTTTGATTTTTTGTTAGATGCTGCTTTTCAACTATCGGGGGCAGCGCAGCCCGCTTTAACCGATGTAGGGTGTTGCCAACTTTTGAACGCACGTTTTACTCGGGAAAAAAGAAATTGCTTTTTTTTACTTTCCTCATTTCTGAAATTTAAAAAATTTCGGAAGTGTTTTTTAATTTTTGCTTACGCACCTTGGGGGCCCCCGGCCTACGGGGGCCCGGGCATACGGCAGATACGGCGGTAGCTACGCCCCTGATGAGGATCATAAAGAGACCTGAAGAGAATCTACTTTTTTATTATTTAAAAATAGAGTGCATTGCGTCAATTATCCTAATTGACCAGTAACAGTGATACATACCGTAGTATGAATGATAGGTTATGCACAAAGCTCTATTGGAATCATCAATCTGCATCCTGCATAATGGATAGGTTCAATAAGTAATTGGCCCTATGATCCTGAGGGAGCGCAGGACTCGCGTAATTTATGAAACAATCTCGATATTGGGTGGTCAGACTGATTTGATGATGGCTGAATAGACTAACTAACTTTTATAAAATGATTATTATTATGATGTGTGAATGATAGAACGAATAGGTATGTAAGAAGAGACTTCACACACAATTAAGACGCATAAGGCCTAAAAGGCATCCATGCAAAATTTTACAAAAGAAAATTTTTTTGTGGATGTCTGAAAGTTTCATAACATTTATGAAAAATCAATAAAAAACGAAATTCGACTACCTATGTGAACTAGGTTTTAGTCAAAAATAGTCGGCTGAAAGTTTCATAACATTTATGAAAAATCAATAAAAAAACGAAATTCGACTACCTATGTGAACTAGGTTTTAGTCAAAAATAGTCGGCGCAAGCTTAACTTTTGTCTAGGTAGACTGAAGTTTGAGCTAAAGAGCTAGCTCTTTCATGTTACATGACACTCGACATCCCAGTGTTAGGAGTTAGGAGTAGAGTGACGTATTGATGTGAAACATCTATAGGCGCACGTGAGACCGATTTCTGGCGTGGCGACGCGTCGCCACGCGCAATCGACTGTGCGTTTCTCTCTCACTCGATCCGGCGTTAAGCCATCTCTTTCGCTCCACTGAGCTCGCAACTTAACCAACTTAACCAACTTAACCAACTTAACCAACTTAACCAACTTAACCAACTTAACCAATTTAACCAATTTAACCAATTTAACCAATTTAACCAACTTAACCAACTTAACCAACTTAACCAACTTAACCAACTTAACCAACTTAACCAATTTAACCAATTTAACCAACTTAACCAATTTAACCAATTTAACCAACTTAACCAACTTAACCAACTTAACCAACTTAACCAACTTAACCAACTTAACCAATTTAACCAATTTAACCAATTTAACCAATTTAACCAATTTAACCAATTTAACCAACTTAACCAATTTAACCAACTTAACCAACTTAACCAACGTAACCAATTTAACCAACTTAACCAACTTAACCAACTTAACCAACTTAACCAATTTAACCAATTTAACCAATTTAACCAACTTAACCAACTTAACCAACTTAACCAATTTAACCAACTTAACCAACTTAACCAATTTAACCAATTTAACCAATTTAACCAACTTAACCAACTTAACCAACTTAACCAACTTAACCAACTTAACCAACTGAACCAATTTAACCAATTTAACCAATTTAACCAATTTAACCAATTTAACCAATTTAACCAATTTAACCAACTTAACCAACTTAACCAACTTAACCAACTTAACCAACTTAACCAACGTAACCAATTTAACCAATTTAACCAACTTAACCAACTTAACCAACTTAACTAACTTAACCAATTTAACCAATTTAACCAATTTAACTAATTTAACCAATTTTACCAATTTAACCAATTTAACTAATTTAACCAATTTCTGGAAAGTTGCATGTAGATCATTTTTCGAAAAATAAGGCCATAAAGAAGTTTCACTTCTTACGTGTGTACACTAGTACACGCACAACTTTTTTTTGTAGAAATTTTCAAAGGGGCAGACATTTCTGTTGAGTTTTTAAACAAATGGGGGTCGTTTAACTCCCGTTTATATTGTGTCACACTAGCCATAGCGTTGGGCATAGACTTCTCAAAAAGGTTGGTTTTACCAATTTTATTTTCAATTTATTTCCACATTAAAAACCTTTATTACAATAAACACAATTCCCTTCATTTAATTTAATTAATATACCTACATCTATACTAATATTATAAAGCTGAAGAGTTTGTTTGTTTGTTTGTTTGAACGCGCTAATCTCAGGAAGTACTGGTCCGATTTGAAAAATTATTTTTGTGTTCGATAGTCCATTTATCGAGGAAGGCTTTAGGCTATACAACATTACGCTGCGACCAATAGGAGCGAAGCAACAGTAGAAAATGTTGCAAAAATAATCGAATTCTTATCAACAGAAATTGACGCGGACGACGTCGCGGGAAACAGCTAGTTTTTTATGAAAACATAATTTTGTCTAATTAGCTACTTACAGTATTGCAACATAAGTCAGATTAAAAAACTTTTTAATGTCAAGATTAAAAGTCCCTATTCTTAACTCCTATCCTATGATAATAGATAGATAGATAATTTTATTTGTTTATTTATGCGCTCTTTAGCGCATAAATAAACAAATAAAATCAATTTGTAAGCTTCTAGGCACATATATTTTTGGATTATGATCTAGATCTGTACTATATGCATGATATAATAAGATATTCACTTTGATTGTAATCTGTTTTGTGTGCTATGAATAAATAAAATAAAAATAAAATAAAATAATACGGTTCAGAAGTGCTTCTTTTCAGCTGTCTGTTTCCCTCGAACAATTTGACCGAAAATACCACCAGTTTTACTATCTAGTCAATTACGTACAGCCTCAACAAATAGTAACGCCAAATTAAAACCACAGTTTTACGACATTTTCGGGTCGTCCCTTTCTGTTTTTACAGAGCAAATATAAACTTTACGTGAAAGGTGCAGAGTCTGAAATGGTTTAGGGTCGGGGTACAGTTAGAAAATATCTTTTTATCCCGCACATTCATATTGGCAGGTTTGTTAAACATAAACTGGGCTCCACGGATCAATAGCAGAACTCATTTTGTTTTATTCCAACACTCTAGGGCGTACCCTTTCAATGGTTGTTTACTTAAAGTGAGAATTTACGGGGATATATTGCAAGCAAGACCGTGGCGTTCAGACTAAAACTGCTGAAGCGTACAAAGATGTCAGGTGTTCGTTTGAATTAGCAAAATCTTCGTTCAAAATTATCACCATCACAAAACAGCAACAAGGAAAATATACTTAATTAATTGGTTTTTATGTTAAATGAAATTTAATAGTAAGTATTAATGAATCCTTTTTTTTCTCTAAATCCCACAATTTGATTGGAACTTAGAACAAAAATAACGCACGATTACTCGTTGGTCGTTGGCAATTGGCATAGATTATTTTATGTATGTACCTGCTACGTTACATATAATTAGATAAAGCACGGTTGTAATGTAAGTTTAAATATTAGTTTTCGACTTAAAAAAATATGGACTTTTATTAAGTAGGTACGAAAAGTTATTGAAAACCGAAGTTACCTGCAGAAATCGTAATTTGTTCAAAACCAAAATATTGGTAATTAAAGCTGTTTTTAGCCAACCAATTGCTAGTGCCAAAAAATACAAATTCCTTGAATAAAAATTACGACTTCCTCAGGTGGGACTTAAACCCACAACCTTCCGTTTACCAGACGAGTACTCTACCAATTAAACTAAGAATTGGTAATAGTTATTTGATCAGTATAAAAACTTGAAAGTGTGAAGTCCAATGTTATTTTACTCTTTGAATAAGGGCTCATTTTTTTAAAAGTCAGATAAAAGCATGGACATAGTATAATATTTATTAAGTCTATGAATAAAAGTAGGTATGTAATCTGTTGGATAAAATCTAAGGTGACTGATATACAAACGTCATCATAAGGATGGGTGCCCTTCGGTTCGCCTAAAATTTAAAGTCCTAATTTCATTTGGCCGAACCGTATTGGCCTAAACTTATAACGTATAATTATTGTCTAGTCTAACAGTTGTTTTCGCACTATTATAGATTGGTCTAAAAATTGAAAACCCTAATTTCAGTATGTATAATATCTAAAGCACTAAAATGTATTAGCATCTTTTTTTGACATTCCGCTCTATTTTTTTTAAACAGAAAAGTTTAAGAAACGAATCGCTCACAAACCGACCCCAAGCAGTCTTGTCTGCCCTACCCCTAGAGTGTAATTCAAAAGCGCGTAGGCGCGGAGGGGCGAGGCGGCCCGCGGGCTGAGGAGCAGGAGGCTGTAAGCGAGGCGCCGCGGCTGAGGCTGGCCGGCGCAGCCGGCCAGAAAGCCGAAGCTGCGGTGGTGAGCGTAAGCCATCTGCGACGATAAGCACGCGTGGGACCGCCGGAGCCCCGCAGCGCCGAAGCCGTCACGGAAGTCTGATTGTTTAGATGCATGCATGATTGCTTGTTTGCATGCATGTCTGCTTGATTGCATGCATGATTGCTTGTTTGCATGCATGATTGCTTGTTTGCATACATGCTTGCTTGCTTGCTTGCATGCATGCTCACTTCTTTGCATGCATGCATGCTTGTTTGCATGCATTCATGCTTGCTTGCTTGCTTGCTTGCTTGCTTGCTTGCTTGCATGCATGATTACTTCTTTGCAAGCATGCATGCATGCTGATAAAGTTTTTAACTTTCTGCGAATAAAAATTTGGAACTGCAAAAGGGTAGGTGTTATGATATATTCGGCGAAATTATAATACGGCGATATAAAGTTAAGCGTAGTAAAAATAGGCTAAACACGATTAGGAATAGTAAAGATGTGCGAAAAAATTTTAGGCTAATAGTTTGTGCGCCAATGACAATTAGGAGTACAAATAATTAGGCAACCCGATATATACCCCATAAGGATTCATAGCATTTATGGCTGCCTTTTCAAATCAGTCATCAATATGTTAAACCAATACCTACATACTTTAAATAACTTTTAACTGACGATTAAAAAATCAGCCCTTAGACATTGCTTGTATCGACGAATCTATTCAGACCGTTTTACATACCTATATTAAAAATTCCTTGACTCAAACCACCAAAATTTGTTTGAAGTCCCACAGTCGAGTTTTTTATTCAATCAAGGCATAACCGCAAGCGTCGCAACGTGTTCTGCCGAAGATGACCTTGTATTTTTACGCGGGCTCTGATCGAGGAAGAAGTGGGCACAGGGCAATTAGAGCGGGAACAAATAGCGCTACAGAATGGATTTGGTAGTGCCTTGCCTACTTGTGAGAATATCACCCTTTTGCCCATGGTGTTATTTCTTAATGTTTTACAAAGGTTGTCTCCAATCATTCAAATAAGTATAGAATTGCCGTTTTGTACAAAAAAATAAAATGATTTTTTATGATGTTGGTACTTATTAACGTTATTTAATTTATGTAATCAAAATATTCACTCTCACTATCTAACTTAACTGCCATATACCTAATAGGAAGTTATGTTATGCCTTTGAAAAGATTCGACAAATGTGAATAAACATGTTCATGTTCATGTGAGGTGAACAGAAGAATTCAGTTGGGTTGAGCAGCATTTGGGAAACTACGTCGAGTCTTCTCATCGTCGATCCCAAAATGCCTCAAGACGAAAGTCTTCAATCAGTGCTTCCTGGGACTACTACCTACCCATCATGACATACGGAGCTGAAACCTGGACACTGAAAGTCGCTGAGCGGGCTATGGAAACAGCTATGCTCGGAGTTTCTCTTAGGGATAAAATCAGAAATGAGGTGATCCGGCAGAGAACTAAAGTTAGGTACCTACTGACATAGCCCACCGGATTAGCAAGCTGAAGTGGCAGTGGGCTGGCCATATTAGCCGCAGAACCGAAAACCGCTGGGGTAAACGAGTTCTTGAGTGGAGACCGCGTCTCGGTAAACGTAGTCTAAGACGCCCTCAGTCAGGCCAGGTGGAGTGACGATTCGTGCAAGATGGCTGTCAGGAGCTGGATGCGAGAAGCCAAGGATCAACCTAAGTGGCGTGCAACTGGAGAGGCCTATGTCCAGCTGTGAACTGCGAAAGGCTGATGATGATGATGATGAATAAAAAAATGTGGGTACTGTGTCCTGACCAAAAATAATAACTAGGTACATATCTACGTAGTATATTTAATTTTATTGTCTTAAATCAAGAAAAACTATTAGATAGGTAGGTAATCAGTTGGAGTAAGGTCTGGGAAGTAAGGAGGTTGACGTATGGTTTTTAGCTGCAGCTGTTTCTAAAGTTTTAATGGGTTCTCGTGCAGTGCAGCGTGAGGTCCTGCGTTGGTGATTGCTGAAAATGGTGATTTCACTGCCATCGCCTTAATTATTTATATTTCAGTACAATAAACATTTGCTTTTATTTTCGTGTGTTTCGAAGAAGTGCATAGTAAGAATTAAGATCATTTTAATAAGTAGTTGCTACTTCTTTATTAAGTTTCCTTAACCCTTACCGTATGTTTTTTAAACTACATTTAACATAATTCATGCATAAAACGGAACAAAAAAATAATGATTTGTCAGTTTTGCAAAAGTATGTTTTGAAATACCAAACATTTTCAAATAGTTTAATTTTGATTGGTCGCCTTTATGGCTTTTGATAAAAAGTCCGTTACATGCATGACTTGTCAAAGTGTCATAACCTATTTTGTGCTTTTAGGCAAACTTTTAAGCAGAAAATAGCACTCAATCTCATTTGAAGTACAATATCTCATAGAAACTGTTATTTTGGTTAAATTTGAAAGTTAAAAGATTTATTTTAATAGTCTTCACTTTATCCAAATTGCAGAGAACGGAACAATGGCTGCCTAAGTGCCTAGTCGTAAGCCGAAAGTGCTTCGTGCAATGAAAACGCGCTGATGAATGCCTAGTTGCTTGTCATCGCGGCCGACCGAAAATTATAAAAATTAAATAACTAGATTACCAACTGTATGAAGTAAACGTTTTTTATCAATTACTAGATCAAAATATTTATAGTTTTGTGCTAAATTAAAACCATGAGTTCTATCGGAACAGGAGTAAGTATCAGCTTTAATAAAAATCGGCTTTAGGTTATGATTATTTACTAATCATCTCTTACAATTATTTCCCTGAAATTCATGTAACTATTGTTAAAAATCCGTTTTCTGTTCTTTAACAATCCATTTTGGGTCCTTTACACCTACTAACATAGTCTAATATTATAGTTTTGGTATAAAGTTATCGTTTTTTTGTAATAACCATCATTCTGTGTAATTTTCAGTATGATCTGTCCGCCTCGCAATTCTCGCCAGATGGCCGTGTATTTCAAGTGGAATATGCAGCTAAAGCGGTTGAAAACTCTGGCACAGTGATCGGCCTAAGAGGCAAGGATGGTGTGGTATTTGGCGTTGAGAAGCTTGTTACGTCCAAGTTATATGAGCCTGGTGCTAATAAGAGGATATTTCATGTAGATGAACATGTTGGCATGGTGAGTAGTGTAATGTGTTTCTGCAAGTCACCCTGCAAGCCCTACTATTAAGAAGCTTTGGAAATTGTTTTCCCTTTTAGTACAATTTCCTGTAATGATTTATTAACCACTCCTTAGTTGTTGATTGGACTCCAAATGTCCTATGTAAGAAAAACCCAAACAGTGTTGTAACCTCTTTGAGTCTGTGTAATTAAAAAAGTCTGTGGTAATACTGTTAATTTTATTGCAAAGCAAAAAAGGATGCAATGTAGCCGAGTTAATGCCCAAGTACAACAACTCTGCAAGGATTTATTTCATGCATAATCAGTAGCATGCAGGATTAACAAAAGTTTTCTGTGGTATCTTGCAGTGGTCATTGTAATTAAGAAATTGCTGCTGAATCACCTAAAGAGTGGTAACAATCAAAATAAATGTTTTAACTGTCAGCTGGTATAATAGGGTTTGGAGACAATTTAAATGATATCTGCTTTTGCCTATCCTACATTGCTAACCTAAAAATGTTTAAATAGTATTAACAAGTTTGTAATACAACAATTCATACAGGCACAAAAGGTAATTCACTGAGCAGCTGTCGGGTCCATTGCATTACCTAAAAAGATACTTGCCACCCAGGTGTATGCTTAGCAGGCCTCCTTCTCACAATCACTGTCCTAGCAGGCCTGCCTTAACCATTACTGCCCGAGTTGCCTTCTCTGCCAATAATATCCTACTGACACTTTCGACATTCCTTTTAGTAAAGCTTTATTACAGTTCTTGATTGTCCAAAGTTTTTTGATAGGTAAAAGAGGGTCGCTGGTATGACCTCAATAAGGTACACCACACCTTAATTGATGATGATCTTTAATCCCTCAACCCCCAGGACGCACTCGGGTGCCATGATAATAATAGATTTCAATTGTGTCTGGAATAACTCACGATCGAGGGATTAAATTGCATCAGTAGTCTTAGTCAGGGGCGTGCTCAGCAATCCTGTTTCGGGTATGCCATAAATGATTTTAACGCCTACAGACCCATGAGACAACCGGTTGTCGCGATAACAATTGATTTCAATTGTGTCTGGAATAACTCATGATCGAGGGATTAAATTGCATCAGTAGTCATAGTCAGGGGCGTGCTCAGCAATCCTGGTTCGGGTATGCCATAAATGATTTTAACGCCTACAGCCCCATGAGACAACCGGTTGTCACGATAACAATTGATTTCAATTGTGTCTGGAATAACTCACAATCGAGGGATTAAATTGCATCAGTAGTCATAGTCAGGGGCGTGCTCAGCAATCCTGGTTCGGGTATGCCATAAATGATTTTAACGCCTACAGCCCCATGAGACAACCGGTTGTCGCGATAACAATTGATTTCAATTGTGTCTGGAATAACTCACGATCGAGGGATTAAATTGCATCAGTAGTCATAGTCAGGGGCGTGCTCAGCAATCCTGGTTCAAGTATGCCATAAATGATTTTAACGCCTACAGCCCCATGAGACAACCGGTTGTCGCGATAACAATTGATTTCAATTGTGTCTGGAATAACTCACGATCGAGGGATAAAACTCCTGATTTGAACAAATAATATTATTATTAAGTCCATTAACAGGTCGATAATAACCCGTTAATGGACTTAGAGTATGCCATACCTAAGTTTTAAACTATAGGAGTAAAATAGTAGGCAGGGTATGCAGTGCTTATTGGCATGTATGCTGTGCACGCCACTGGTGATAGAGGCCAAAGCTATTTTATTATATTCTTCTCATTTTAAATTTTGTTCAAATATTTTGTTAACTATTCCAGGCTGTATCCGGTCTCATATCAGATGCGAGACAGATAGTTGAAACTGCCCGTTCGGAAGCATCCAATTACAGATCCCAGTACGGCATCCCAGTGCCACTGAAGTACCTCAATGAACGTGTCTCTATGTATATGCATGCGTACACACTGTACAGCGCTGTCCGTCCGTACGGCTGCTCACTTGTGATGGGCACGTGGACTGATTACGAAGGACCACAAATGTACATGTTGGATCCCAGTGGAGTATCATTCGTAAGTTTTTATATATTTCTCCATCATCACATGTAAGTGTAATTTATAGTATCTTAACACTTTCTGTGACACCAACTGCCTGTCGACGTGATAACAATAAAACTTCTATTGTGTCTAGCTAGCATTGTGTCCGGGAATGTGTTAAAAACGGAATTTCATACAATCTTCTTTATTCGGAAAAATAATTATTTATGTTGTTATTTTTTTTTCGAAAGGACAAAGTAATCACTATTGGTGAAGTTCATTTAAATTTAGTAAAATGGAGAGAGAAGAGGTCCATAGAATATAAAGGTCTCAGGTCTTAGAGCTACTCAATGACAAAAAAAATTATTTGTTCTTAAATGTAATCATTTTTAAATTGTTTTTAAATTACTAGTGTAAATTATGATTGTGGGATAGTCTTATCTAAGGTAGTCATTTTAAGTTTTTAAAATGTCTAATCTTCAATTATGTTTTCTAAAATTCCAGTCATACTTCGGGTGCGCAGTGGGCAAAGCGAAGCAGGCAGCAAAGACTGAAATAGAGAAACTGAAGCTTGCTGATATGACTGTCAAGGATCTGGTCAAGGAGGCTGCACGGATGTAAGTTAAACATAATTGTTATCTGTGTACTAGCCTGTACGGGCAGTTTTAACCATCCTTCAATTAATCTACACTAATATAAAGAGGAAAGATTTGTATTTTTGTGTGTATATGTTTGTAATGAATAAACTCAAAAACTACTGTGGCGGTTTCAAATACTCGTTCACTTTTTTAAAGTTACATTCACCCTGAGTGATATAGGCTATATTTATTGCTAGAAAAGATTAGGGAGGGAACCAAATATATAAAAAAAGGTAAAAATATTTAAAAAATCTTATGTCCACGCGTGCGAAGCCGGGACGGGCCGCTAGTAGTGGACAACATGACAAGCATTGTTCTGTTTACAAATTGAGTTACTATTGAAAGTATTGTGTAAATAAATCACATATAAAAAACACCCAAAACCGAGAATATGTGGCACTCTTCTCCTTTTCCGGAATATCCGGGAATCGAACCCGAGACCTCGGTGCAGGCGACACCTTGAAATCCGGTGTGTATCTACGCCACTCCGGAACGGAGATCGTCAAGAGTGAAATTAATTAAATAATTTATTCTTTTCGTTTAGCTGTTATGATGACTCCTGTTATAATTTTAATTTAGAGTTTTATGGTTATTTATTGATCGTAGGCTAATTAACTCTGTTTTTAAGTAGAACTTATAGGATTAAGTTTTGCCGGATTAGACGAAACTTTTTACCTACAAAACTTTTTACCTACAAAACCGCAAAACTAGGTTGAAAAGTCCAAATTTCGTACACTGATGAAAACGCTATGCATTGCAATATGGCAAAATTATTTATTTGGCTCTCCATTGATTGGCTAATGTGAGCCCAAGTTATCATCAAAATCGGTCATCATGATACTGATGGTTTTTAAATTAGATTATTCTAATCAAAGACTATTTTCTATGCCTGGTCAGGACCTTTTGTAATCAAATGTTTGCGTATAGCGCCATCTACCGATTTTCTGTGTACTACATAGAAGTACTTGTTCAAGAATGAACCCATTGCATTGAAGGTTTCATCTTTCGTCGCTAGATGTCATTATTTTTGTTTTTGAACCATTTCATAATATGACGAGATAAACTTCTTACGGCCATTTCCAATAACCTATCTATCTTTAGTTTCGGCATATCGGAGATAGAAAACAACTTCTGTCTTTGTTTCTCTGGACGGCAAAAACAGAGATAGAAACTGTTTCCTATCTCCGATATGCCAAAACTGAAGGTAGATACGTTATTGGACCCTGTCGTTAGTGTTCCATGGATTCACCGTGCGGGTGCCGGGTCCATCCGTCGTACATCAACACTCACCTTCACTACTCGTGTTTCTCTCCCTGCCCAGCCAAATCTGGTACGAACCTGCCAATGCAGCTTTAGACACTCGCTCTAGTATAGAACTTACTGCAGTTCTGGCCAAGCCACGGTCTTTCAACAGACTATAGAGAGATGTTACTGGTATACCTCTAGCTCCTACTTCTACAGCATATATGTTGACTAACATAACCGTTTTTCGTTAATTTATTTAGGAGATCATGATCATAAACGTAGAATATAATAGACGGACAAAGCCTGCGAGATAGAAGAAAACCTCTTATGGAAATTTAGCAAGAAAGAAAAAGAAAACTAATCTTTTCGTTTTGTGATCAGTCTTAATTGACAGAGTGACATCCAGTGGCATCTGCGATATAAGCTTCAACATTTTATGGAATTATATCTAGTACATCGTAGATTATCTAAAGTAAATACAATTTTATTTAACAATGGTCACATGTTCTGTGAGTGCCTGTGGAGTCAACCACAAAAATAATCCAGAAAATTGCTCATTTCACAGGTAAATACGTAGAAAGTCGTCATCGTAAAAACGCGTTATTTTTGTTGAATTTGATCTTGTTGTTATGTTGTAAATATAAAATTATTTCAATCCGTTTGTTCCTTCTAATATTTTGTATAGATAAAGTTCTATGTATTGATTATTTACATTATTTTGGTGGATAATTAATTCATCGAAATATTTTACATGTACGCTAGAGCTTGATTCAAATTTATCGATACTATTGTTGACATTTATCTTGAATGTTTCCGGAGAAATTTGATGTTATTTAACGTTTAGCGTATCAAATGAATGTCAACTTAACAATTTGAAGAAGGAAACTGTAAGGAATCACATAACTAAGATAATCTTGTTAAAGGTCTATAATCAGGGATTGATTCATCAAAATGTAAATGTTTGTTCAGATTTTGTTAACTTTTTCTTTTTCACTTACTGTCATTGATGAGCTCACACGGCACAGCAGATGACACCGGAAAATATTTTGAAGAAATAAATAAATAAAACTAATTAACAATGGCTGTTATGTTTTTTAATAAATTTAAGCTATTTATTTTTTATCATATAAAAAATATACTCACCGGGCACATTTACTTGCCCACTATTATAGTTGTAAGAAGTGAGGGCGGTGAGGCATGCATAATCTCGAAATAAAAACAGTGTGACAGTACTAGAGCTAATTGATACGGGGTTTATACCATGTACCTTAGTTTTTATGAGAACATGTTCTCCCGTGATCATGGCGCTTGCAACAGTGCCGAAGTATCGGGAACTCATAAAAACTAAGGTACATGGTATAAACCCCGTATCAATTAGCTCTAGTAATGGTGACCATGGAAGTTTAAATCAGTGTGACAGTAAACATTATTTTCCAAACGACGAACTGCAGTTCTTATCGATAGTGTAAAAATGTTAAAGGTACGTCACTAGTTAACACGCACATTGACATGTCAAAACTGGTCACGCATTTTTGGGCTGTCAGTCGATCTACTTGTATCCTAAATCTATGATCATGATATTTGTTTTCTTTCATTGCATGGTCTTTAGGTATGCTAGTTTCCCACGGCACGGTAAGCTCTACAAGTACAATCCGTTTCGTAGCTCTAGAAAAAAGAAAAATGTCCGGTCTGGATGATGAAACACACAACTTGGGTCAACCAGAAAAGTTTATGTGAAGATGTCCACACTTATTATTTATTTTAATTCCAGCATCTACCTAGTCCACGACGAGCTGAAAGACAAGCAGTTCGAGCTAGAACTATCCTGGGTCTCCGAAGCGACTAAGGGCAAACACGAGTTAGTTCCCCGCGCGGTGGCGGCGGAGGCAGAGGGCGCTGCGAGGCAGGCCCTCGCCGACATCGAGGACTCGGACGAGGGGGAAATGTGAATGAGTTAGTTATTAAATTTGTATTTACTTAAACAGCGTTTTAGTTGCCCCCTTTTGGAAAAGGATCGATTCGAATCGAAATTTTATTGTAGTCCTTTAAATATGGCTCGATCAAAATGACAGGTCTTAATGAAAGATACCACTTAACTTTGTACTAACGTCACGCAAGTGATTCACATTTTGCACACGAAAAATTATTGGTATCGGTCATATTAGGATTTGTTTTAAACATTTCTGGACCACTTTATTTAAGGTAGTTATATAAAATAATCATTAAAAGTAAAATACTTCCTACTAATTCAATCTCAAAAATTAAACTTAACATTAAAGGACGTCTTTACAAGGTTACGTGATATTTCATAATCGCTAGAGATGAGGTAAATTGACAAATCTAAATGAACCGACTAAAATAATGATTTAGAATCAAAGTTATGTTACATAAATGTTATAACTGATTCATTAAGTATTGGTAAATTACCAAATACAATAACTGTTAGTTCCTCGTGCGGTGGCAGCGGACGCAGAGGGCGCTGCAAGGCAGGCCCTCGCCGACATCGAGGATTCGAACGAGGGGTGAATTAGTTATTTAATTTGTATTTACTTAAATAGTGTTCTAGTTGGGTTCCCTTAGGTTTTAGGACCGTATAACAATTTTAATATCAGTATATAAACTTGAAAAATTATGTCTCAGGCGGGACATAATCCCGATAATTAAATTGCAATTATAAACTACTGATATAATAATTGCAATTTAATTGCTAAAATATCAAATAAAGTGTATAACAATTTGTTTCATAAAATATATATTTTTTACTCTGTCTTTCTTATTTTTGTTATGATTGTCGTATAGTTACGACAATAGTTAGTTAGTATAGTTACCATAGATGCTACTTAAAAACCATTGATAAATAGAGGTGGGATAGTTCCCACCTCTATTTATCAATGGTTTTTAAGTAGCATCGATGGTCGCGTAGCGGAACTATTTGATAGTGAATAAGAGGCATATAGTGTCGGGTAGCGGAACTATCTGACATTCTGACATTGAAAGGTAACCAATCGCTACAATACATTCTTGGTGTGAAATAATCACAAATGTGTTAGTTTGGTTACACTGGTTTTTATACAAATAAGAGTGAATGCTACTTCTATCGTTTTTAGGGTTCCGTACCCAAAGGGTAAAAACGGGACTCTATTACTAAGACTTCGCTGTCTGTCCGTCTGTCCGTCTGTCTGTCCGTCTGTCCGTCGCTCTGTCACCAGGCTGTATTTCAAGAGCCGCGATAGCTAGACAGTTGGAATTTTCACAAATTATGTATTTCTGTTACCGCAATAAAAACAAAATAAAATAAATATTCAAGGGCTCCCATACAACAAACCCTTTGGCCTTTTTGGTACGGAACCCTTCGTGCGCGAGCCGGTTTCATTTATGTTCTGTGGATCTACCTTATATATGTAACTATTAATTTAAATAAAACAACAATATAATTTCGTGATAACTCTTCATTTATTCGTATTGTCAGTTATGTGTATTATCTCACAATGTTTGCAGACATCACTAAGAGCATATACAAATTGTATGACCGATATTTTTATTTAAATGACTCACGTATTTATAAAATGTACAATATAATCTCATTCGTTTTGAACTTATTTAAAATATTTACAAAATATTAGATCTGATAAAATTGTATACAATATCTATAGTTTTTAGATTACAGTTGGTTATAAATACATAAAAAATAATAAGGGCAACGATATTTACATAATTATCAGGTCATTGTTTTGTTTGTCTTCATTCCTGCTGCGTGGTTACCCTTGGATATAACTGTAACAATAAAGATTTATTAGAGGACATAATTAGACTAGTCAATTAAAATTTAGGTTTTTGTGACTCAAGGACATTCTAAATATTAACACATCAGCGAACAGTGTTACAGACATAATACTGTTATTACATCTATAGGCGTATAGAGTAACGTCATCCCACTGCAGGGCAAAGGCCTCCACCATTGACAAATCACTACGCTGGTCAAATGCGGGTTGGTAATTACAAACCCTCTCTCTATTTTTTACTGTGTGTGTGTGTGTGTGTGTGTGTGTGTGTGTGTGTGTGTGTGTGTGTGTGTGTATCAGTGTCTCTGTATGTGTTTGTGTCTGTCTGTCCGTGTCTCTGTCTGTGTGTGTGTATATCTATGTATATGTGTGTGTATTTGCCTGTGTGTGTAAGTTTATCTGCGTGTCGTGTAGGAGGGCTTCCTCTCTGTGTGTGTCTCTTTGTTTGTTTCTCTGAGTGTGTGTGTTTGTCTCTCTCTCTCTCTCTCTCTGTGTGTGTGTGTGTGTGTGTGTGTGTGTGTGTGTGTGTCTATGTGTGTATATATCTGTGTCTATGAGCGTATTTGCTTGATTGTGTAAGTTTCTCTGCGTGTAGGAGGGCTCTCTGTGTGTGTGTTTGTCTCTTTATTGTGTATGTAAGTATTTTTATGTGTTAGGGGGAGAAGAGAAGTGCTTAATGATCCAGAGCAGGTTCCGCAGCACGTACCAATACCGCGCGGTGGCGTCAGTATGTCTGCGTCTCTGTGTCTCTCTCTCTATCTCTGTGTGTTGTGTGTGTGTGTCTGCCTATTTCTCGCTTGTCTCTCTCTGTGTGTGTGTTTCTGTTTGTGCCATTGTGTTTGTGTGTGTAACACTCTGTGTATGAAGGGGGAGGGAAGGCCACTGACCCCGAGCAGGTTGGGGGGCGCGTACCCCTCGCGCGCGGCGGCGTCAGTATGTCTGCGTCTCTGTGTCGCTCTGTGTGTGCGTCTGTCTCTGCGTGTGTATGAAGGGGGGAAGTGAGGCTATAGCCACTGACCCCTAGCAAGTTCCGGGGCGCGTACCCCTCACGCTCCGCGTCGTCGCCCTTGCGCAGGACGGCATCACTTGGTGTGTGTGTCTGTTACTCACACTCTTACTGTGTGTCACTCTCTCTCTCTCACTGTCTGTGTGCGCACGTGTATGTTTGAATGTGTTTCTGTATCTCTCTGTGTGTGCGTCTGTCTGTGTCACTGCGTGTGTTGTCTGTCTATATCTTTGAGTGTGTATCTGTATGTGTGTGTGTGTGTGTGTCTGTCTGTCACTCACTCTCTTACTGTGTGTGTCTGTTACTCTCTCTGTCTCTCTGTCACGCAGCCAGAGACACATACGCACACAGCGTATGTGTCTCTGTGTGTGTAAGTGCGCGTATGTGTCTCTGTCTGTGTTTGCTTGTAAGGTGCCACTGACCCCGAGCAGGTTGCGCGGGCGCGTACCCCTCGCGCGCGGCGGCGTCAGTATGTCTGCGTCTCTGTGTCGCTCTGTGTGTGCGTCAGTCTCTGCGTGTGTATGAAGGAGGGATGTGAGGCTAGGCCACTGACCCCGAGCAGGTTGCGCAGCGCGTACGCCTCGCGCGCGGCGGCGTCAGTATGTCTGCGTCTCTGTGTCGCTCTGTGTGTGCGTCTGTCTCTGCGTGTGTATGAAGGAGGGATGTGAGGCTAGGCCACTGACCCCGAGCAGGTTGCGCGGCGCGTACCCCTCGCGCGCGGCGGCGTCAGTATGTCTGCGTCTCTGTGTCGCTCTGTGTGTGCGTCTGTCTCTGCGTGTGTATGAAGGAGGGATGTGAGGCTAGGCCACTGACCCCGAGCAGGTTGCGCGGCGCGTACCCCTCGCGCGCGGCGGCGTCAGTATGTCTGCGTCTCTGTGTCGCTCGGTGTGTGCGTCTGTCTCTGCGTGTGTATGAAGGAGGGATGTGAGGCTAGGCCACTGACCCCGAGCAGGTTGCGCGGCGCGTACCCCTCGCGCGCGGCGGCGTCAGTATGTCTGCGTCTCTGTGTCGCTCTGTGTGTGCGTCTGTCTCTGCGTGTGTATGAAGGAGGGATGTGAGGCTAGGCCACTGACCCCGAGCAGGTTGCGCGGCGCGTACCCCTCGCGCGCGGCGGCGTCAGTATGTCTGCGTCTCTGTGTCGCTCTGTGTGTGCGTCTGTCTCTGCGTGTGTATGAAGGAGGGATGTGAGGCTAGGCCACTGACCCCGAGCAGGTTGCGCGGCGCGTACCCCTCGCGCGCGGCGGCGTCAGTATGTCTGCGTCTCTGTGTCGCTCGGTGTGTGCGTCTGTCTCTGCGTGTGTATGAAGGAGGGATGTGAGGCTAGGCCACTGACCCCGAGCAGGTTGCGCGGCGCGTACCCCTCGCGCGCGGCGGCGTCAGTATGTCTGCGTCTCTGTGTCGCTCTGTGTGTGCGTCTGTCTCTGCGTGTGTATGAAGGAGGGATGTGAGGCTAGGCCACTGACCCCGAGCAGGTTGCGCGGCGCGTACCCCTCGCGCGCGGCGGCGTCAGTATGTCTGCGTCTCTGTGTCGCTCTGTGTGTGCGTCTGTCTCTGCGTGTGTATGAAGGAGGGATGTGAGGCTAGGCCACTGACCCCGAGCAGGTTGCGCGGCGCGTACCCCTCGCGCGCGGCGGCGTCAGTATGTCTGCGTCTCTGTGTCGCTCTGTGTGTGCGTCTGTCTCTGCGTGTGTATGAAGGAGGGATGTGAGGCTAGGCCACTGACCCCGAGCAGGTTGCGCGGCGCGTACCCCTCGCGCGCGGCGGCGTCAGTATGTCTGCGTCTCTGTGTCGCTCTGTGTGTGCGTCTGTCTCTGCGTGTGTATGAAGGAGGGATGTGAGGCTAGGCCACTGACCCCGAGCAGGTTGCGCGGCGCGTACCCCTCGCGCGCGGCGGCGTCAGTATGTCTGCGTCTCTGTGTCGCTCTGTGTGTGCGTCTGTCTCTGCGTGTGTATGAAGGAGGGATGTGAGGCTAGGCCACTGACCCCGAGCAGGTTGCGCGGCGCGTACCCCTCGCGCGCGGCGGCGTCAGTATGTCTGCGTCTCTGTGTCGCTCTGTGTGTGCGTCTGTCTCTGCGTGTGTATGAAGGAGGGATGTGAGGCTAGGCCACTGACCCCGAGCAGGTTGCGCGGCGCGTACCCCTCGCGCGCGGCGGCGTCGCGGCACCACCACCACTCGCGCTCGGCGTCGTCGCCCTTGCGCAGCACGCGCAGCCGCGCGCCGCCCGCGAACGACAGCTCGTCGCCGCGGGCGGCCGTGTACGAGAACACGGCGTACACCACGCCGTTGTTCATGATGCCCAGCTTCTCTTGGACGCCTGGTGGTGAGATTGAAATGTTAGTGGTCGCCCTAACAATAAGTGTAAAGTGGAAGAGCAAGTTTTGTGAAATCGAATAAGTGTGAAGAAAAACAGCAAGTTTTATGTTTTTTTTTTTTTTAATTAGCCGGTTCTGAAAGCTTTGATTTTGGTGAATTTGTCCAATTTTGACATCAATGACATTTCTCATACCGTTTCAGACACGAGATATTTTCTCAAATCATAGCTAATGTCCGGTTGGTACACAAACTAGTGAAAATGTACTAAGGGTGGACAATTGGACATTAAAACATTAACATTCACTCTCTACCACTAAATTGGCAGTGCGACGTCAGAAAATTAAATTAAACAATGGCTAGGGAACGAAAGACTTGATAAAATAGTAGTAAAACCTCCGAGGAATTGCAGCCAACTATTGTGGTTTAACCTTATTATCTACTGTCTACTGTCTCAGGTCTCGCAACAGATGCGATCATTTTGAATTAGGTTTACACAGGAGTCTTCTTACGTTCTGGAAAAAATATAACACAGTGCGAGCTAAGTTACTACCAGCGCCATCTTGTTCTTTAAGTTATGAAAGGTACGTGAAAAAATATAACACAGTGCGAGCTAAGTTACTACCAGCGCCATCTTGTTCTTTAAGTTATGAAAGGTACGTAAGTTCAGAAAAATTAAAGTGCGAGCTAAATTAATACCAGCGCCATCTAGTTGATTAAGTTGGAAACGTACGTAAGTTAGCGCTCATGACGTATTGTTGTCTATATTTTTTTTGTGATAAGTTTAAACCGTAATCTGTTAATCTGTTCAGGTTCTGATATAAAGGACACTTAAATAGCTGCAACAAACTTACTGTAAAGATATTCGGAGCATCCGTCGAAGCCTTCCTCGTCCTCTTCGCACTTCTCCGCCGCCGTCTCGTGGTCAGACAGCGTCGTTGCGAATATACATGCACCTGTAAATATTAACAATATAATAATAACTCATCAACCGCTAAACATGGGTCATCAAAAAGTCGGTTTTGTCATAATTGGGAACAGGCGGATTGGCGATTTAGGGCAATGGTCGGTAATTTGTTGTTGAACAGCGATCCAAAGTAAATTGCTTATTGCATGATTTTCTTAACACAAATTTGTCGTTTCTGATCTCATATTTTAAAGGCTGTCAACCCTATTTCGTTATTTTTAGGGGAAAATTTTTCTTCAAAAATTTAATGGCACCAACTTTGAGCTATACCTACCTACCTTTTTTTTGAAAAAAAGAACAACGATCCGAATCCGAAATAGTTCAGTTGCCTTACTCTGCAACTCGAAGCTCGTATTTACGGATATATCTGTCTCTTTCAGATACTCTAAGACATCGGTATGAGTGATAGGGACAGATAGATTCGAATATGCGGACATTGTGTTGCGGAGTAAGGCCTCAGCCCCGTAAAAAATTGCGAGTGGTCATTGTACATGAAGTCATTGGGTATTCCCTAATAATAAAAAAAACATATAAAGGCAGATAGACACAATTAAAACATTAAAAAAACCGACCTAACATTTTAAAAAAATGCCCTAGAATGAGGGCATTTTGTCATTGTAAAAATATGTAACTTTTAAAATATTTTTTTAATACTTACCTACTTAAAAATGGGTACTGCCATTGGCAGTTATTTACATAATTTACGTTACAATTTAAATTACACCGGCGCTTGCCCAAACAAATAATCCTATGGTGTCCGCTTCATTTCAGACACTAATTCCAAATTAAAAAAAGGAATTCTGCCCTTTAGCCACTCGACCGGAAACGACGGTAGTATTATTTTATTAAAATAAAAATATAATAAGCGTAAAGATGCTTACCGTTGTCTACGAGGAATCGAACCATCGGCAGGTTGTTACAGGAGGCGGCGCAGTGCAGCGGCGTCCAGCCGTCCGAGTCCTGCGCGTTCACGTCGCAGCCCAGCTCGACCAGGAACCTGTGGGGATACATATTTCACGTTCACGATATCCATACTTTTTAATACTATAAATGGGAAAGTGTGTGTGTTTGTTTGTTTGTTCGTCTTTCACGGCAAAACGGAGCCACGAATTGACGTGATTTTTTAAGTGGAAATAGTTGAAGAGATGGAGATCGACATAGGCTACTTTTTGTGTCTTTCTAACCCCCCACTTTTCTAAAATGGGGGGTGGAAGTTTGTATGGAGTATTCCTCAATTTTCAAGGTAGAAAGTTAAAAATTGGTATGCGGACTATTTGTGACGAACAAAAATATCGTGCAACCTTTTTTTTTTAAATCCGCACTCATCTCCTTAAAATAGGGGGTGAAAATTTATTGCTACCCCGAATTTAAAGCGAGCGAACCCGCGGGAAAAAGAAAAGCTCTATATACATTAAAGTGAATCACCGAAATGCATGTATGTTCAAAACACCTCATGCCTTCAACCCGTCGTCTTTTTATTAGAACAATCGCACAAATTTCACCATGTGGATGTTTTACTGTGACCACAATGCGTTTAGAGCTATTTTTTCGCTCAATGTGCGTTATCGGTCCTTGAGCGTTACAAGTGTACCACTAGTACTAAGCCTGTAACACAAAGGCTTGTGAATCGCGTCATCCAAATATAGACTAACTAATTTACTTTTTAAATCCAGTAAAACATATCCAAGACTTCTATAACAATACTCACTTGACAATCTCGAAATGCCCAGCACAAATGGCGTTGTGGAGAGCTGTGATTCCCTCGTCGTTCGCTGCACTTGCGTTCTGCACCTGGAATATTATTTAAAATATCTATTGTTAAATCCCTGACACTGGACAACATTAATTAATCTGTTAGGAAACATTCAGCTTTTCAAGAAATGTCTTTAAAGGTTTGTCACATGATTAGAAATACTTTAAAAGGTGATACTGGTTCAAAACACTAGAATAGATGATTAAAAAAGCACAAACCTGTGTCGCCGTTTTCTTAACTAACTCCAATTCACCCTCAAGACTTGCATCTAATAACAATGCAAGGGGATCGAAGCTAACTCGCCTCGTGAGCGGCGCTTTGCCACCCTGCTTCAGGTTGCCTTTCTTTGACCGCCTCAAAACATTCTCAGAACCCTGAGAATCCTGACCGTTCAAATCTACCGAACTTATCTGCTCTGCTATATCGACCACATTATCCTTACTCTCTTCCTTATCACTTGAATTTACAGATATGTTATTGTTTAAAGCCCGATCTACTTCGTCCTTCTTCGTTTTATCTTTTAGGCCGTTCTGCGTTTCGTTCCCTGAATCTAATGTTAAATGGTCCATTTCAGGGAACAAAAATGCTGGTGGCATCTCTATGCGTCGGTTGATGCTGACGCTTATACCGTTCTTAGCGGAGTTGAGGTTTCGCAGCTTAGGTTGCTCGCTTAGAGGGGGTTTTCTTATGGTTAAAGGACGGGCTTTGATAATCATTTCGTTGCTGCTGCTTCCATTGCTTGATTCCTTCTGGTTCTGTTGAGATTCTTCACTTGATGAGTCAGGAATGGGTATGGTGGGTAGAGTACATTCCGTGTTTTGGTTGAGGCCCGCATCGTTGTTCCCTGATTGTCGCGGTGGTGTCTGGAAAAAGACATAGGAAACATTTAGGGTTTACTTATAATACAAGATTGTGACTTCCTTCATTCTGTTCGTTTCTTCATTATTAATCTGAACTTCGATTCGATTCGTTTTGAACGAGCCTGCGACCCTTGAAAATATGATTTGTACAATTATAAACCGTAATATAACAGATAAACCATGCTTAGACTATAGCACAAAAGATCTCAAGGATTGCTTTGGTGAAGTCTTAAAATTTTTAGGAAGAAGAGAGGAGCCCTGAAGGTGAATACTTTGAACGACATTTTATGTTTTGTGTCATGAAAGCAAATACTGTGCAAGTAGATTTACCTTAATCGTAGGTTTCGGAGGTAATGCTGGCTTGGGCGACTTGTCGGTGCTGACGTCGGGCGTGGCCAGCGGCGTGCTGGCGCCCTGCGGGGGGGACAACAGGAGGGTTTGCGTCGAGGAGTTGGGCCCGCTGAAGGTGCCGCCGCTCGACGACAGCCCTGACGCCGTGTTCCTAACGATCTGGGGTTGGGAAGTCGCCGTGTTACTAGCTACAGCTACATGATTCGATGGTGCGGTGATACTTTGGGTCTGAACGGTCTGTGGCTGGACCGGTTGGATCTTTGTGGAGGATGTCTGGTATATGGGTGACGGTTTCGCACTCGAGACCTGAACCGATGTGGGTGCTACACTCGATACGGGTTTCTGGAATGAATGATGATGTTATTTACAAATGCGTGTCTATGATACGAGGCTAAATTTTGATGAATGATTATGATAAGTGTTGGTAGTTTGAGAAGTAACTTACCCCGAATCCTATTGAACTGTTCGCAGTTGTGGTGGTGGAACTCAGACTCGGCGAACTGCCCTTTAAATTACCCTGTTGTGTCTTTCCGACGCTACTCTTCGAGCCCTCGTTGCTCTGACTATTATTTTGATTTAATCTAGAATTCTGTGGATATGCATGGTTCTCTTTACCCTCTTGGTTACATCGACTCGACGAGTCAGATTTTTGTAACTGATATGAATGTTCCTGTTGATATGCGCTCTCCATCTGACTTAATGGCGTCGCCAGACTTTTGTTCACGACTGTCAAAGGCGTCGAATGTACAGTCATGTGATTAACGTTGATATTCGTTGCATTTTGATTTTTGTCTTGTACTTCGTTGCTTTTGCCGTTGACTTCAGGTTTCTGTTTACCGTTGATGCTCTGGGGAAACTTGGTGTTGTATGGCAACGTTTGATATTTGGGATCGGATTTACTTGCAGCAAATTCTGGCAAGAACTCCTGTTCGTTTATCTTGAGTTCTTTAGTGGGTTGGTTGCTGTTGGAGCTGGTTGTACTGTTTGGACTATACTGCGGTTGTTTCGTGTAATCTTGGTATTTGTTAAGGTGGTCCAACATTGGTTTTTGATCAAAAGTGTTCGTAATGCCCTGTTGGACGTGGTTGTAGTTTATATTGTCCTGTTTTGTCGGATACTGTCCCTGATACTGGTTGTTGTCTGGTGGTATGTGGGGGTAACCACCGTTGTACAGGGGGTTCATCATTTGCTTCTGCTGTAGGTAATGCGCTTCCTGCTGCGTCATGTGAGCTTGCATGTTATCTGTTTGCGTGTGTTGTTTCAATGGCACGTTGTTTTGTATTACATTTTGCTTCATAGCCTGGAAAGACAAACACTAGGTTAACATTTAATAAGATTAAATGGAACTGTAAAGACAATGACAGTTAAAAGAAAGTGTTTTAATGGCAAATTAGAGACATGTACATATTTGAACACAGTGGGAATTATGAGCGCAAAAAGTGAAATAGAAACAATTGGAATACCAATAAACTTCTTATGAAACTAGCAAGTCAGTAATTGATCTGATTGTGTTACAATTAGAATGCTCATATCTGACTTATGAAGTTAACATTCAATCAAGCTTTTTGTTGCCATACTTCAATTACTTCAAACATTGGTGAGCTATTTCGAAAAAAAACTGTAAATCTTTTGAACAGTCGGAAAACCGGATAATTAAATCAAGTTCAGAAGAAGATCAGAAGAGAAAATCTAGCATCAGATGTTTTTTTCTCCTATGAAACATTTGAAAGCTGAGTTTCTATATCAGCATGAATGACTAGTAAGATATTTGGTCGATGTTTCAATCCATGTAATCGCTAAACTTCTACCATCTCTTGGTTCCTTTCACCTAAAATGGTTGTTATGGTTCACGCTCTGCGCGTGCGGCACGTGGTTGTAGGGTTTCACGGCGGGGACTTTGTCGCTCTGCTGTTTTAGTCCCAATTACCAAAAGTCGAAGGGGGCTACTGAGATACACTCGTTTTATCTCTATTTATTCTCACCTGGAAGTGGTTGTTATGGTTCACACTTCACGCTCTGCGCGTGCGGCACGTAGTTGTGTAAGGCTCCACGGCAGCGACGTTGCCTCTCTGCTTTTTTAGTCCCAATTATCAAAAGTCGAAAGGGGCTACTGAGATACACTCGTTTTATCTCTATTTATTCTCACCTGGAAATGGTTATTATGGTTGACGCTCTGCGCGTGCGGCACGTGGTTGTAAGGCTCCACGGCGGCGACGTTGCCCCTTTGCTGGTTCTTTGGTTGCTGCGTACCGCCAGAGTGCGTCGGCAGCTGTTGCATCGGCGGCGGGTTGGTAGTTCTGGAAATTGACGTTAGGTTTATTAGCTTCGAAATTGAGCGACAGAGAGCTTGAGTCTGTTTGTTTAGAGAACCCTTAAAAGAAGGGTGAAGTAGCTTTGATCATGACTGACAGGAACTGTACAACTACTAAATGTCGTGGTTCTATAATTTGGCAGTCCCACAATTTGCATCTATAGTTCAGGCAAGCCCTAACTACCTATACATGTGACCAGCTTCAATCGTTTTAGAATTCTTGTTCAATTAGCAGTGGTACCTAAAGGGATTACCGTAGTAGTAGGGTCAAAACCTTGTATGTGACGTTGTTTTTTTTTTTATCTTACCTCTGTTGTTGCTGTGGATGTCTATGCGCTGCTGCCAGCTGTCTATTGAGCGCTCTCTTCCTCAGCAGGCGCGCTTGAAGCTCGGACACGCGTCGATCTATGCTGCGCATCTCCTCTTGCCGCGCGCCCAATGCCGCCCTCTGCGCAGACAGCCTACCGTTCTGTTGTTCGTTCAATTTGTTGCGATACTGAAATAGGAAAATTTGCTTGCGTTAGTATATTAGTGGGATATTACTTTGGTGGTATCAGTTTTTGTTTTAATGCTGACAGATAGTGATTAGTTACACCTTTCTGGTATCGTAAAAGTTGGTCAGATTCAACATCTTGCTTTCTTTTGGAAAAATATTATTTTGGAAGCAGTAATCATTCTGTTCATGATAAAAGCAACTCGTTTTGTCAACTCCCGTGTATTGGATATTGCCATTCATGTCTGCCATTTTAATTTATTTTTGTCTAGGCATGGGATCAATAATAATATTCCATTGCACATCAATGCACGAGGAAGGAGCAGCAGAGACCCTTATAAATTGTTTACTCCATCCCAAAGACTGAAATTATATTCAAATAATGTTCATTGTAAAGCAATTAAAATATTTAATAAACTGCCTTCTAAAGTAAGAGCATTGCCTGTAAATGTATTTAAGTCGACAATGACTAAATGGTTACTTCAAAAATGCTTTTACTCAACCAAAGAATACCTTGACATAAGAATTAGTGACTCCATGTTTTAATTATAATCATTGACTGATTTGACTAATTGAGACGACTTGACATTGATCATATTGTGTTAAATGTGGTTTGGTAATTAATTTAATGTATTCTATTCAAATGTAATTCAATTCATCATATTATTTTATTTTATTTCAATCTGATTTATTTTGTGTTACCTACTTACTATAATTTCTTCACCAGCAATGGTCGAATATGCGGTAGCAATATGTAATAAAAACCAATGTAATTAATACCATATTCTCAGAAATAAACCATTTGATTTGATTTGAATAGTGTTTTCCATTTTGTGGGTTCAGAAATGTGACATGCAACATGTCACCTTTTTTTTATTTCTAAATAATTAATTTTAAAAAAGTCGGCCTAGTTCGAGTCGGACTCGCACAAGAACGGTTCCGTACCATTGACTAGATAAAAAACAGTAGGTGTACCTACATTAATTTAGTTAATGTAGTGTTACTTATTGATATCGAGCAAAAATATGCAAAAATTGTTGTCATTGCGGTAACAGAAATACATAATTTGTGAAAATTTCAACAGTCTAGCTATCGCGGCTCTTGAGGTACAGCCTGGTGACAGAGCGACGTACAGATGGACAGACAAGGAATTCTTAGTAACGTTACGTACCCAAAGGGGAAAAAACGGGACCCTAGTTTTTACCCTTTGGGTACGGAACCCTAAAAACGATAACGCCATGCCCTGCTTTTAGGTTCATGATATCTCCAATATACATTTTCTTTAATCGGCTGTAATGCCGTAAACCGAGTCAGTTAGTCTGTTGAGCATATTTTATTATTGCGAGAAAGTTCATTTGAGATAATTAAAACAGCTGATACGTCACTTGCGAATGCAATTCACGTTTGAAACGCGTTTTACGCCGTTCATTAGCGACATTTAGAGTGGCTGTATCGCTCAGTGGGTCTAGCACAAAGAACTATCGACTTCGAATCGTTTGCGTATCGAAAGCAAACAACACAAAGTTCGTGCTTTGTTTTGTAGTTCTCGTTTTGACCGCGCGAGCGCTGTTTAAGTTTTCATACTAAATATTTCGATGGCGATACGAACTCGCAAACGATAGTTTTTCGTGCTAGACCCACAGAACGTTAGTTAAAATTCGTGGCTGGAAACCTTTGCTTCATGAAGGTACAGTCAGATTATAAAATATGTAATGCGTCAGAGAAATGCCAAATCTAGCTTGTAGTATTTTGCACGAGGGACGTGATTGGCCTAGGGCTTAAAACATGTGTTTCGATCCTGACATCTCGGAATATTTTCGATACAAAAGTGCATTCCATAATAAAAACTAATAACAGCTAACATTTCAACTTTAAGCGAATATTCATAAGGGCCAAAGCCAAACGAGGGGCGGCTCAAGCAGCATCTTACACCTTTCTTGCTTTATATTTATTTATTTATTTTTATTGCAAAATGTTAACATTATAAATTTAACTATGTACTAAATACTAAGTTAAAGAATTGTTGTCTTTATTTTTGTATTTGTATAAGTAATATCTAATTGTCTTTAATTTATTGTTTCAAACCGACTGTTAATTAATTTATTTTAATAACTTATTGTGATAATTAATAATTATTTGTTGTATAAGGTGACCTCGTTTTAAATGAAAAAAAAATTAAGGTCGCTTCAGCCTACTAAATAAACAATTATTTACACAATACAATAAAAACAATGGTTTGAAGGCTACTTCAAACGCCAGTCGTGGCCAACAACACCAACGCAAAATGTTCCCATGACTATTTACCATTTTACCTTTTAATCTAACAAAATTTGCACTATATAAATTCGTTTTCCCATTAACGCCGCACTTCAACCGCGGGCTCTAAAAAGGCAATAGTCAAAGAAAGTAAAGTAACACCCTATATCACCCCACTGCAAGGCATGGCCTCCATCATTAAATTCAAGTTACCACAGCAATGATGGGAGCTCGGCATGGCCTCCATCATTGAATTCAAGTTACCACAGCAATGATGGGAGCTCGGCATGGCCTCCATCATTGAATTCAAGTTACCACAGCAATGATGGGAGCTCGGCATGGCCTCCATCATTGAATTCAAGTTACCACAGCAATGATGGGAGCTCGGCATGGCCTCCATCATTGAATTCAAGTTACCACAGCAATGATGGGAGCTCGGCATGGCCTCCATCATTGAATTCAAGTTACCACAGCAATGATGGGAGCTCGGCATGGCCTCCATCATTGAATTCAAGTTACCACAGCAATGATGGGAGCTCGGCATGGCCTCCATCATTGAATTCAAGTTACCACAGCAATGATGGGAGCTCGGCATGGCCTCCATCATTGAATTCAAGTTACCACAGCAATGATGGGAGCTCGGCATGGCCTCCATCATTGAATTCAAGTTACCACAGCAATGATGGGAGCTCGGCATGGCCTCCATCATTGAATTCAAGTTACCACAGCAATGATGGGTGCTCGCATAATCACCACGCTTGCCAAATGCGGGTTGATGATCAACAGCCAAAGAAAATTAAAAACATATGCATTCAAAATCGAGTTTGATTTATGATAAAATAATAATCATCTGCTATGAAATTCCAAAGCATGTCAATGTCTCAAATACGTCAAATACTGAACAAGTTATCACTACGTCTTTCCAAAAGTATTTAAAAAAAATCTAACTAATTAACAAACATAGATATTAACTTTGTTTGTAAATTTGCTTTAAAATAAAAAAAAACTGTCATAGTTCATAAGTTTAGACTATGTCATAAATTCTCTTTACTCGACATAAAATCTTCGCTGCCATGTGTAGGTACGTACACTGCAAATGTGTAAACGAGTGACTTGGTACATTCATTACTGCTCTTAATGGCTCTACTTCTGAATTCCATTTAAGCACAAAACGCTGAATGCAGCCTTGCAAAGCATTATGAATGCATACGGTAAACATATGTAGATTTTCAAACGGGTAAATTTCGTGAAGTCTTACATCATCGTCATACTTCTTTTTGTTGTTATAATATAGGTAAGAATAACTTATGTATAAATATAATTCTTCTTCTAAATTTCGTATGACTCAAAAGTATCTTTAGGGATTTTAAAGAAATTTCAATTGCGACAGAAGCCGGGACCAACGGCTTTACGGACCTTCCAAAATACGATTTCGGTTAATTTGTCTTTCAATGTCGACAGCCTTTCAAAAATATAAAAATAAAACGTTTTTTACGAAAATTTAATCAAAACAAAGCAGAGTCGGTGCTTGATAATTGTTTGTAAATTCTTTTTTGGCACCGACGCTTTTTGTCTGTAAAATGTTTAGTGAAAAAAGTTTTATTTGAAATAAGATTCAAAACTTTATTTATTTTGAAAAGATTGATAGCAGCAGTCGACTCAGAAAAACTAGAGCAAACTCACAATAGGATGTCTAAAAACTAAATTCCACTGGCTCTTGGATGATTAATTACATAAACTTTTATGAAGATAAAAATTCCATAGTCTTGGCATTTCTTCCCGTAGCGGAATTTGTGCATAATACAGATTAACGAAGAAGGACAGGTACAGACGGGTGATTTAAAACGACAAAATAATATGGAGACGTTGCTGTAATTTATTGAAATGATCTTTACAGTAATTCCAATGACAATTATTGTTGTTTTTCCATGTTTTACTTGTCATATTTGAGCGTCAGAGTGATAACTCTATGTACTACAGCTAACCCTTTATTTTGTATCCATGTTTAATCTTTAATAAACGTTTGCGTCTGAGTACATCAAATCAAGTATAATGACGCACAGTACCCGACAGTTCGGCAAATGGGTGGCACTCAGCTTAAAGAAGTCTGCTAGTGGATCGGTTTTAGTCTTAAATCGGCTTAAATTAGCATATACCTTGTTAGTAAATATGATCGCTTAATGATATGGCTCCCTAAGATGTACCTAAAAGTGTGCTTGATTAAGTATTAACGCATACGATATTAACGCATTATTGAGATATACTGATTTAAACTTTCATGGTCACTATCACTAGAGTTATTTAATTCGGGGTTTATACCATGTACCTTATTTATTATGAGTCTCCGATATTTCGGCACTGTTGCAAGCGCCATGATCACGGGAGTTCTCTCGTGGCGCTTGCAACAGTGCCTCATTATAAATAAGGTAGGTACATGGTATAAACCCGACACCTCTCCATTTCCACTTCGTACGGTGCAGACGTCCGTCTGCCCGTGCGCCCCTTCCTTTCCTACCGGTGATAGGCGAAGGCCATACACCAGCGCTCGCACTTGCTACGTTTGCATCGTTGTGCACTTAATCTGTTATTTTTAGTTTCACTGTTTGTATCAAAACAGTGGTACTTTAAATAACCGATCGCGTTTGAGTTGGTTGATACCTTACGGTGGCAACGAAGCCAACTGAGCGCACCCGGCTCGCTCTCTAGGGCCTCCAGGCCCTGGAAAAAACCGAAGTCCCGGACCCATTGCACTTGGGCCTAGTCCCAAGGGGAAGGGAAGAGCGGCTATCCATTAGGGATACCTGCTCACTCACCGCCCCCCCCCTCCCCCCTGCCTCTGGCGGGGGGTGTCTCTTTGTTCCCTCTTGCCATCCATTCAAACTCTCCGCTATGGATATAGCGGAATTAGTAAATCTGCTCACTAAAACTCCAGCCTTGCTGGAGTTTATGCAAGCCAACCTTTCGAGGTTTGTCTCCCCCTCAGTCGTCCCGACCTCACCCGGCTATGCCACCCCCGCGGAAGTCCACTCCTCTGAAGAGATGGACTGTGCCCGCTCGCCTGCCCTCCCCCTCAAGCGGACCTTGTCTGAAAGGTCCGTTTCCCCCACTTCTTCCCAGGAGTCTTCCGCTCCTGAGGACCCCTTCCTGCCCGTCACCAGCAGGAAGAAGAAGAACCGGAAGCGCGCCAAGAACAGGCGTTCGCCGGTTCTTGACTTCCCGGACTCCCCATCCCCAGCCCCATCCCCGGCTACTCAAGCCGCCCCTATCAACATCCCCCTGCAGGGAACGGGGCCCGTTCTTACGGTGTCCTCTGCACCTGACTCGAACTCCCAACCCCGTCCGCATACGCGGTCTAACCCCGTACCCACCAAGCCCAAGCCACCACCCCCAGTATTTCTTCGACTCAAAGAAAAGTGGACCGAAGTGTCCCGACTCTGCTTTGAGTCAAAGATTTCTTTCACCCGAGCGTCCAACACAGGGACTGCGATTAAGATAGAGGTGCCAACCATCTCTGACTTCCGCAGACTCATTGACCTCCTCACTACGCATAAATATGCGTACCACACTTACGCTCTTCCGGAAGAGCGTAAAGTACGTGCGGTCCTCCGTGGAGTCCCCATCGAACTTCAGCCTGATGAGATCAAATCTGATCTCATTAAACAAGGCTTCCCAGCCGAATCCGTCCACCCTATGTTCGGCCATGGCGGCCGCCGATTCCCTCTTGTCTTGGTCGCAATGACCAATAGCCCCCGAGCTAGGGATCTGTTCAGATTCAAAGACATAACTGTCTGCGGTCTGTCAAAGATCCAAATTGAGCCCCCACGAAGCCGCGGAGTCCCCGCTCAATGCCACCGCTGCCAACTCTATGGGCACGCGGCGGCGAACTGCACAGCCCCGCCAAGGTGTGTTAAATGCCTTGGCTCTCACTTCACCAAGGAGTGTGAGCGCACGCGCGACTCCCCCGGTGAGCCGGCGTGCGTCAATTGTGGCCTTACTGGCCATCCCGCCAACTGGCGGGGGTGTGCACGCGCCCCGCGCCCGAAACCCCAGTCCCTCACGCAAGGAGGAACCAATCAGCAACCTATTAAGAGGTCGCAGGCTGGCCCTCCTTCTAGTGACGCTCACAACTTCCCAGCCCTCCCGAAAGCGGTTGGCAAGCCAACAGCTCCGGTCACTAGACCGGCAGGGAGCTGGGCTAAGTCGCTCACGACCCCGCCCCCCGCCCCCGCCCTGCGTGAGCGCTCCCAAACGCCACCGTCTTCGCCGTCTCAGGCTATAAACGCCTCTGGTGAGGGCGACATAGGCTTTCTCGGCAAACTCACAGCTGACATCGACTTTGACGATATCACTGTAGCTGCCATCAAAGTTAGGAATGCCCGCAGCTCATTAGAAGTTATGAACGCTTTAGATCAACATCAGAAAAGCCTAAGGGCTATTCAAAGGATCTATAGGTCTCAACAGGCATCCCTCTGCTAGGCAACCGATTAGTTACTCAGTTAACTACTCGGCTGGTAGGCAATTAGGATATTGATTGACTAAATAGTTGCCGAGTGCAACTGATTAGTTAATTTAATATGTTAGGTTCTTCCTCCCCTATGATAAACACCGGGGCTCCCAGTGCCGGTCGTGTCAAACCAAAAGGCTTATCGCTTGTTAGCTTTAACACCCGTTCCCTACGCTTACATATTTCCGAAGTAAGAGACTTCGTAAGCAAGACGGGAGTTGACCTTCTTCTCCTCCAGGAAACGTGGCTCAAACCACGTCTCCGGAAGGGATTCACAATCCCCTCGTACACCCTACTACGTAACGATAGGGTACCAGACCCCACTCCCAGCCGTACTAGAGAACCGAATGGAGGCGGTACAGCCATTTACTATAGGAGGAGTTTGCATTGCTCACCTATACCAACCCCTCCACTCTCCAACATGGAAGCCACGGTGTGTAGACTGGCTATGACCGGTCATCGCACCATTATCATAGTGTCAGTCTACATACCGTCAGGCACTACTCCCCTCCTGAGTGACTTTCAAACACTCCTATCCCTAGGCGAGTCAGTTATCTTCTTTGGTGACTTCAACTCAAAGCACACCGATTGGACGTGCCGCCAAACCAACACCTCTGGCAATAGGTTATTAGAAATCACTGAAGCCCTTGACTTAACTGTTATTTCACCTTATGAGCCCACACACTACCCCGATCGACTAGATTGCGAACCTGACGTACTAGACTTTGCGCTAGTTAAAGACGTATCCCTAGACCTTAGATCGATCGAAACCCTCCACGACCTTGGCTCAGACCATAGGCCGGTGTCACTCGTCCTAGGACACCGTGATCCACCTCAGCCCCTTACTAAAACCATCACCGACTGGGACGGTTTTGAAAAGTCACTCAAGACGGCAATGGATGCCGAAAACTCGCCGTACGCTATCGAACCCGACTATCTTGATAGTCAGGAAAAGATAGACAGTGCGGTGAGCTCCCTCACCAATCTTATTCAAAAATCAATTGAGGAGAACGTAAAGTCTGTCCCAGCGAAACCTCGCAGTGGCATTCCCGCGTCCCTCAGGAAATTGATAACGAATAAAAATCGAGCCCTTAGAAGGGCAGCCCAATACCCCACTCCCGAGTATAGAGCCACTGCCAATCGCCTTCAGCGCCAAATCCAAACCCAACTCAAGGAACTGAGATCCAATCAGTTCAACGACCTCATGGCCGAGATCACCCCATCCCACCAAGCGTACTACAAAGTGGCTAGAGCCCTTCGTACCGACGCTATTACCTACACTCCCCCACTCATCCGCCCCGATGGCTCCACAGCCTTCGAGGACGATGAAAAAGCGGAATGCTTTGCTGACAGCATTGCTTCTCAATGCTCAGTCAGTACCCAACCCTGCGACCCAGCCCACATCCGGAAAATAGAGAAAGAGCTCAGTACTCTGAACTCTGCCCCTCTATCTCCCGACACTGACCCCATTTCGATCTCTACTGATGAAATTAAAACCTTCATCAGAGAGCTTAAAGTCAAAAAAGCCCCTGGAGCCGACGGCGTCTCCAACATGGCGCTGAAGTACTTCCCAACACAAGTCCTGACTTTCCTCTCCCTCATCTTTAATGCCTGTTTCAAACAGAGCTACTTTCCGGACTCCTGGAAAGAAGCTATTGTAATAGGCATTCCAAAGCCAGGGAAACCCCTAAACCAACCGTCGAGCCACCGCCCCATCAGCCTCCTTAAAGCCATGGCAAAGCTTTTGGAAAAATGTATTCTGGCTCGTATGAAAGAGCACCTCCACGGTGAGGATCTAATCATTCCCCACCAATTTGGCTTCAGAGCTAAACACTCGTGCCCCCAACAAGTACATCGCATTGTCGAGTTTGTCCTAAACGGTTTCTGGCCACGCAAGTACAAGACCGTAGCAGTCTTCTTTGATGTTGCCAAAGCCTTCGACAAGGTCTGGCACACCGGACTTATAGTCAAACTGTACAGACTCAATCTGTCAGTTCGGTTAGTCCGGCTGATCGCCTCCTACCTACAAAATCGTACTTTTCGGTTTAGGCACGAAAAAACGCTCTCCTCTCCTAGGGCTATTACAGCTGGTGTCCCGCAGGGCTCGGTCCTGGCGCCATTACTGTACATAGCCTATACTAATGACATCCCCATCCCGACTAAAAAAGTCGAATTATCCCTCTTTGCCGACGACACGGCCTTATATGCACGCGCATCCTCCCTTAGTGGAATCCGCCCGAGGCTACAAGCCTCAATTGACAAGCTAGGAGAATGGTTTTGTAAGTGGCGAATCGAAGTTAACCCGGAAAAGTCTTCCGCGATTTACTTTGATTCAAAACAACACATACTACCTCCCAAAGACCGCCCCCTGACCCTACTAGGCAAAGACATCCCCTGGGAAAGCTCAGTAAAATACCTAGGTGTCACTTTAGATCAGAGACTCAGTTTTGTGCCTCACGTTCAAAAAGTGGCACGTAGCGCCCGATTCTATCTAAATAGATTGAACCCAATGCTAGGTAGATATAGTAAAATGTCCCTTCTAAACAAGCGCACGCTTTACAAGGTTTGCATACGACCGGTACTGTCATACGCATCAGTCGTATTCGCTCATGCCAATCCAAACACACTCGAACAACTTCAAAGAGTGCAAAACATCTTTTGCCGCCGTGCGGCCAATGCCCCCTACTATGTCCGCAATGCGGATTTACATAGGGACTTTCAGCTTCCCACACTCCAACAACACTTCCGGAAGGCCTCCGAGCGATTCTTCGAATCCGCAAAGAACCATTCCAATCCTCTGATCAAATCCGCGGCGGACTATGTCCCACCCACCTCCTCTGATCCTTCACTATCCCGCAAACCCAAATCAGTCCTAAATGACCCGCCCGATGAGCTCACGGCCAACCTGAACTGCCTATTGGAGGCTCAGGAAGCCGCAGAAGCGATCCTCTCTCAGGACCCTTCAGGTCAACCCCACTTAATTCCACAGGACCCTTCAGGTCAACCCCAGTCCTCTCAATCGGCAGTCACCCCTTCTGGGAGTCAGTCGAATTTAAGTTAAACTTATTTTCATTTCGGCCCACGTCCACTCTGGACACAGGTCTATCTTTAAACTCACTTACGGCTGATCATTCCTTCTGAATGCCAGCCCTCTTCAGTGCGCACTTCGCCTAGGTGAGTGACGCCCTGCACCACACCCCCTCCAGGGGGTGTGGTCGCTCAGATATGCTATAACACCATTTGGTGATAGCGATTATAGGTGGTGTTTAGTGAGTAGGAGTCTCACATAACCTCACAGCCGGCTGTGAGGTATCCATGAGGATTCACCACCTCCTTCCCCCGTGGGAGGGTTGCCGTTCGAGCGATCGTTTCAATAGGAAACGATTGGTCGTCCGTGTGCAAAAAAAAAAAAAAAAAAAAAAAAAAAGGTATAAATTTTTTTACTAAAGCCTAAACAGCCTCAAATTCAAGTTCCACAGCAATGATGGGTACAGGCATTATCACCACGCTTGCTAAATGCTGGTTGGTGATCACAAACCTGAGCAATGTTCGAAAATTTTACTCTCTTTTTGCCTGACTAGAGATCGAACCCAATATCCCGAGATCTTCACTCGGTACTTACACCACTAGACCAACGCGAACGGGGCGTTGTTTTTACTTACGACTATAATATTCTAGTCAAGGACTTACATATTAATGCCTCTATCAGTAGTCAATCTCTAAGCTTAATATTTTCCGGAACACCCTATTCTACTGTGATGACAATAAAAGTTCTATCTGCTATTGTCTAGCTCAATGTTATAAGTTTGAGAAAAAAAGATGTCCAAGCGACAGGTATGGTACCAGCTTACTTCTCTTTGTACTGTGGTATTTGAGTGATGGGAAAAAGATTAAAATGTTAGAAGTTTCATTGTAATTCTTCCAGGGAATTGGCGGCTTGTTATCAACGGAGAAAGCCTCCATTAAAGTTGGTTTAGGGGCTTTTTATTTATCTTAATTAATTTTCAGTCCCGCGCAAGACCGTTTTTGTGCCTATAGTAAAGAAGATATTCGACGGAAACAACACCAAAAATGTTTGTATACTTTTCGTTGACTGCAAACGATAATACTTTGGGTTAACCAGCAAGGAGCTCAGCAGTTAGCGGGGTATACAGAATGACTGTTTCATCATCTTAAAATTTTGTATATGCGTTCAGTATCGTATTCAGAGCCTATTTATGAAGTAAAAAATGTAAATCAATTTTTCATAGTTATCAATTTTTACGGTCTTAAGCCTTGAAGTTAAGGTATGAAGGGAAAATTAAAAACTTATGAATAGTATCGTAATGAATGAATGAAATGCGCATCGCTCAAAAAAAGTGTTGCTAGGAGGCAGTATGAATTTTATTTTATTTTTGGCGGACATTATCTAAGTGTTTTATCTTGACATTTTTGTACTGGGCTATACCAAAAGAAAAGAAAATACGTCATTTGTTTTTTGTCTCGTAGATTGCTATTTAAAAATTTGGAAGGTGTTAAAATTTCATCAATTAATTTTTTCATTAGTAGATTACTTAATTGCTTACATGGATTTCAGATATTAACTGTGGTAATTTGTTGAAAATGCGAGTGCAATTTCCCATGAACGAATTTCCAACTTTTCGCAGTCTGAAACCTGGAACGGCAAGTTCATCTTTATGTCTGGTATTCAGTACTCATCCTGACAATTAGCACAAGTTCGTTAATTAAGTTCCAAGGTAAGGTGCTTCGGCTCTATCATCGTTACCGAGTTTCCACTTGTGATGAACCAAGACCCTCTACCCAAGTTCAACTTACGTTATTCCAGTGACGGATAAAGATTAAAGTGTAAAAGTTTCACAGTAATTCTTCCGGAAAATTGGTGCCTTGTTATCTCGGTAGTGTTGTGAAACATTTTATCGATATGATTCCGACGCCACGCTTGTTATTAGTGTGTCGTTCGGTGCCGAATTATGATAGTGTATCCCTATCCATTCTCAACCAATGAGGAGTCATCATTAAGAGGAAACACTACGGGCGAGAGACTTCAAAAATAAATACCTATTTTTACAGTGGAAAATCTGGCGAATTTTTTCGATTTTTGAGGGCTCATATCTTTTTTATTTATTAATTTATGAAAAAACAGAAAACATAGAAACATGCTAATAGTGGCCATAGGTTTTTGTAATAAAAATTATTGCTCTACTGGCTTTATCCAGGGAGGAAACAGGGGACTACGTTTGTATGGAACAACAGCCCTTGTATTTCCTCTTAACTTCAAGAAATATTATTCAGGTACTGATCGCAATCAGAATCTTAAAATTAATTGATACGACTGCAATTCAATCCAGTCAAACAAAAATTGTGTGAGGATCACAATTATGACAATTATGATAATTATGACGATCAGATTATAGACTTCTATCAGTCATAGGCCTCCCGTAAGATATCCAATACAGCGCATCCAGCAGCTTTTAGCAACCTTTGCCAGATCAGTATATAAACTTGAAAAATTATGTCTCAGGCGGGACTCGAACCCGCATCTCCTTGCCAGATCATTGGTCTAACTGGTGTGGGGTCCACAGATCTTGACATATTACACTGACAGCTTTAACAATAACAACCATTTTTGAGTGCCAAAAAATTTGTTCATCTTTCCAGATTTCTTAGTTTTATCCAATAAATCTATGATCGATATTCACTCCACATCGATAGTTACACAACACTAGCTCATGCCACGAGCCCTACTAGTTCGGTGCGAGTTTTTTCGAGGCTTAATGTCGAATCGACCGCAATGGAGGCCGTGTTAACTTTTTGATCTGTTATCGGCAGGACAAACGATTTACTATTAGAAGTTATGATTGCTTTTCAATAGACGAGCTAAACTTAGACCTTCTTGCAAATTTTCTTGTCTACAAACAGACAGCAAATCACACCAATTTACTTAATCAACATTTAAACTAAACTTAGTTTCAATTTATATAAAATTTGTGTACCTAAAGTTATTACGTAAAAAAAGTTTTAAAAAAATTTATTAAAATCATTTTACTACAGGGCAAAAGCCTCAATTATTAAATTTAAGTTACCATAGCAAAAATAGGTACAGGCATAATCACCACGCTTGCCAAATGCGGGTTAGTGATCACAAACCCGAGCAATGTTGGAAATTCGAACCTTTTTGTTGCCCTACCCGGGGATCGCACCCGAGATTTTGGCCCGGTATCCAAACCACTAGAACAACGGGTAACAGCTACTCCCGTAATAAATTAAGAATATCAGCACAGTGAACTGGTAATGGTCGACTGTTATCATCCACACACAGGAGAACCTATTAGCACGGCATCAACTAGTCTACCCACTGGTTTCCGTCCGAACGGGTTTCCGGCCCGTTGGGTTTTACCCCAATCCATATACAGGGTGGCTATACAGGTTGAATAACCGAAAAATAATAATAAGTGAAGAACATTTTTCGTAACTCCTTTAAAACTTTCGCGTTGCATAATTAGAAAGAAAGAAAGAAACATTTATTTGTCGAGATCCAGAGTTCTAAGGCCGATAAAGGTGTACAAAAATAGGTAGCAAAATAAAAACAATAAGAATAAGATAAAAAAATAAAGCAAACACCCTATTTATTACACAAATAAGTAGGACAGGCCTACGAGTCTCAAGGTCCCGGCAGAAAGGCGTCCACCTCAGCATATGTTGTGCGCTTTTTATAATTACCTACTTATTAAAAAGTTTACGGGAAATTACGGGAAACTCAGTCAGCCTGTGACCATGGTCGATGCAACCCGATCGGAACGTCAGCCAAAATAATACGGTTTGATCGTGTTAATTTCCCGTATTTTAAATAACATTTTTTGTACTGATAATTCGGTTAAAATCAAATAGTAAGTACCACCCATTCTCGTCCTATAAGTGTTGTTAGACGTGATTGAAAAAGTACCGCCAAAAGAACGCGAGCAATAGTGACTTCTCAAAAACAAACTGAGATCGCCAATTAGAACTCCAAAAACTTGCTAACGTATGTATTTTCTCCAAAAATAGCATTTATACAAAATAAACAACGCAATAAAGATTTTGATGAATCTATAAAATAAGTTAAGTCTGAACATCGAGAGCATTCAATTAAAAAACAATTAGCAAGATTAACCTCAAAAAACGAACACCGGCGTATTCCCGTAAGATTATAGCAGAAAATTAGTGATGTGACACTGTCGTAGTCGATATTCAGATGTGACTCGTATTATCGACAAAATATGTAAGACAAAACGTGAATACACGCAAAATCAATAATATCGATTGTTCCAGATTCCGCATTCAAATTGTGAATGTGTGCGAATTAAACTTACTGTGAATTATAAATTATTAATCATAAATTGATGTATAAAATAAAAAAATAACTGTATCATTGTACCTATGGCTCTCACATACGACGATAGGTATCTATAATAAAATATTTGCACAGCTCTGTGGTGCCGGCATACAAAGAAGAGAGAGAGAGAAAGGAGAAGATGCTTCTTTCCATCTTCTATTAGAAATACTTAGTTCCTTAGTCACCTTTTATGACAGCCATAGGAAGACAAGGGGTGGTGTTTTTTTTTTATATTCCGGCACCACACGACGCGTCCTGTGGTGTCTGTAGGCGTCGACATAATACGGCGGCCATAAGAGTACTGCCAAAAGGAGATCGAGAACTGCAATCGACAATCCAACTATCAAATGTGGTGATTGTAGCGAAATATATTTTTGAGAAGTCCCAGTGCGGACTGAAGTGAGATGAGTGAGGGATCAAGGACATTATATGTCGCGATCCAACGACATTAGTATACGTTCCTGCAATCAGCCCTATAACAAACGCATTTCTTCCCTGAGAAATCTAGTCTACGCGTCTAGTCTAAGATTTTATACTGTAAGAATATAAGAATATGAGAATAGCTAGGTGTTCTTAACCACTTAATATTTTTGCAACAAGTTACTATAGAAGCTTTCACTGACTGGCAAGACAGGTGTGATCGAAGACATCGATATATCGATTAATATCTTACATCACTGGCCTATGGTGAGACGAAAATTAGAACAGGTTCAAAGTCGCGGTATTAATCTGAACAACGATGCGAGTGGGACCTTATACGTGTAACGACGTAGAGTTTATACGGCCAACGGCGGCGAAGGGAGCGTTCGTTGCTAACGATATATCGTTACAACGGAATGGCGAAATATGGGGTGTTATTTATAAAGGTAGTGTTGTGGAAATTGGTCAGTTGGGGATTTTTGACCCATTTATTTCCTAATGTAGGTACAAGTTTGCTTGATTTGCTAGCAGTTTTAAGAGGCATTTCTGCATCTTCTTATCTTAGTATTTATATTTCTAATTATACTACGGCGTTCACTGATACCTGCACCCGATTTCTGAAGGCATTGTGATTGTCAATTGTTTCTGATTTACAAAAATAAATTCTATTTTTTTTATCCCAATATATTTTTATCCAAGTCGGAAAAATGCGAAATTTTTCGTTCGGTTTTCTATACTCTATCTTTGGCTACACTCTATCTTTGACTGAGTATAACAGGCGCTGTAGCATGTAGGTATTTTAGAAACGTTGCTCATTTGATAAGGCCATCTGTGGCAGAAAAACTTAATGTTTATATAAAATTACATGAATGTTCACACCTTCAATCGCAGTCACAAAGTAAAGAATCATCCTTAGGTGACGAAGTTTCGATCTAAATGCGAATAGAATATTTACCTCCCAAGGTGAATCATGCTGCTATGCAATCGGTTTATCACTTAAATATATATCTTTCATTCATTATATTATCAGCCAAATGTCATTTAGGTTATGCTCGAAGACAAGCCGGCGACATAAATACTCATTTCACGGCCAAACCTACTCTATGTCATGGCTGTTACGATGACAGGCGAAGTTATGTACGTAGGATAAGATTTTAGAAATAAACGACTAACTAAACGAATTACTTACTGATTTTACCATTTTTGTGAAATATAAAAGTACTTTTGGAACCATTTTCAAACGACAAAAAAGTGTTTGTCAATTTGCAGTGATTTAACTTTAAATCAGATAGAGCATAATTTCTTTCAAAACAATAGTTCTGTAGTTATAGTGTCTTATTAATGATTAATTTACAATCATTCAATTAAGCCTTCAATATATAAGCGTCACAAAAATATTTCGGAGCTTGTAATTAACCAAGTCATAAAAGGGAAGTTAAATTTGAATTTTTACTATGACAGCCAGACAATCTAACAACAGGTGCCTAGGTACGTTGATTTAATTGCAGATATTTTAAAATGTAATGTTTGAATGAGACTGTGTATTTTGTTTTATTTTTTATCAAGCATAGAGCGTATAAACTAAACCATTCCTGATGAGAGAAATTCTAAATTAAACTCTTGGTAAAATTGTAAACAAATGTTTAAAATTGCTTTCCATGTATTGATCAGACTACGCTAGCTTAGCTCTTGTTAGCTTTTTAAGAAGAACTAACTCGTACAAAGAGTAAATAGTGTTAAATATTCCTCTATCTGATTGTAAATAAAAGTATTTTATTTGGAAAATACCAATCATGTTTGCAAATACTTCGTAAAAACAATTCAAACGGAAATAAAGACTGCGCTTTTGAAAAAAAAACTCAAATGGCAAATGCAATAACTGCTAGAATACAATTGAAGTTTCAGTTTTAACTGTCCTGTTACATTTTCTAACTTGGACACGATATAAACAATACACTTAGATGGAGTCACTAAACATATTAATGTTTCGCTTACTGACCCATATGCTTAAACTATACAGCTAAACCTAGCCACAAACACATAGGTATTATTATCATTTCATGTTCTGTCAAAAACATACAATCAACTACTTCTAGACCAAAGAAAATTATTGAAATAGCCATAAAGATAACGATATATTATGTGACTAAATATTAACTATAACTACCTATAGTAACATTAATATTAAGTATTGAACTCAATACAAACCTAATCAAATAATAATACAAAACTGACAACACTTTCACAAAACGGTTCACAAATTACTAAAATATTTATAATACACAGTTAATGAAACGCACAAGGTTAGAACATCGTCCAAAGTCAGGTGCCGAGCTAAGTGTCAAATTGGCCACTGAATCAAAGACTTTGGCAGTGGGCGCGGTACAAATTTGTTCGTGACGTCATATAGTACAGGGTGTGAGTATATTTGAATTACCGAACAAATAAGTAGTACAGTGTACGGCCTCATAGAAGATTTAAAGAATTTGTTCGCTATTATGGTTAACCATTTATGGGTCTACTAGGTTTTGCCCGCGGCTTCGCTCGCGTTTAATTCGGGGTAACAATAAAAAAAATGATGCAAGATTTTTTGGTAGTTAAATAGTCCATACCAATTTTTAGCTTTCTTCCTTGAAAATTGCGGAATGCTCCATACAAACTTCCACCCGACATTTTAGGGGAAGTGGGGGGTTAGAAAGAGACAAAAAGTAACCTATGTCACTCTCCATTCCTTCAACTATCTCCACTTATAAAATCACGTCAATTCGTCGCTCCGTTTTGCCGTGAAAGACGGACAAACAAACAGATACACACACTTTCCCATTTATAATTATGTAAGTATGGATGTCACTATATTACTTTGGATTTTATTCATTTAAGATAAAGTTGAAAACCAAAAACAATACGAAATGCTGTGCCCTTTAAAGGGTTGAAAGAATACCACCACCCCTTCTCTTCCGATGAGTGTTGAGGCGAAAGGAGTACTGTAAACAGACAAGCAGCAGCGTCATTTCTCTACGATTGGCCAAACTTTTAAGTGTGACAAATTCCTTATTTTGGAGAGGCCTGTGGCCAGCAGTGACTGATTTTAGCAATGATGATGATGATGATGACCAAATTTTATGTATAAAAACTTTTTCATGTAAGTGTTTAAAAATCATACACATTTAGTTGTGTTTGAATTTGAACAAGTTGTTTATCTGTATGTAGTTAGAGAATTTAAAACACTGTTTTTGTTTCGAATAAAACAATAAGATTTTTGATTGTTTTTTAAATAAACAAACAGTTATTCGCCTACGGTATTCGTTACGTCATAGTTTTTTTACTGATCTACTAAATGTATTACTAGGCCCTACTAAAATCAAAGGATGTCAATTGATTGAAATGTCATCTACCGAATACATCATCCTGTAATTATAATTAGATTATATCGTCTAGCTAGATAATAGTCTAATATAATAACACTAATGCAGACTGCTTGTCGGACATGACGAGTTTACGCTTTGAAAATTAAATGATTAAATCTCAGTAAATAAAAAACATCTAGAACAAAGTTAATATAAATCTGAACCTAGGAATAGTCTGCTGCGTCTTTTTCTAGAAATCTATTGATATTCAGAGAATGGCAATCGAATAAGAGAAAAGATCCGTAATATTGTCAGTCGGCGGCGTGAGCGCGCTACGTCTATATATTTTGAAAGAGATCGTTATTTTCATATCGATCGATATTTTCTTTTTCATTTCAACAAAACCTACATATAATATAGATATTTTCCATTCTACTCACTATAATTACATTCGCTTTTGATACAAGTTAGCTGAACAGTATATTCAGATAAACTAACTAGTTTTTTTGACACTGATTGTTAGTGTTTGGTTGACTGACTGCTTTAAGCAGTCAAGTTTCTGTTACCTATGAAGGGCTGCGCTATCAATGAGTCTTCTTCCAAGCAAACAAAAATAGAAGCTTTAAGTAGTGTCAGTTGCTTTTAAATGAAGTAGTTTTACCAACTTATGCTGGTAAAGTAACAGCCTATAATCATCCCACTGCAGGGAAAAGGCCTCCATCATTGAATTCAAGTTACCACTGCAATGATGGGAACTGGCATAATCACCACGCTTGCCAATGCGGGTTGATGATCACAAACCCGAGCAACGTTCGAAAATTCAAAACTATTTGTTGCCCGACCCGGGGATCGAACCTGGGACCCCGAGATTTTGGCCCGGTATTTAAACCACTAGACCAACGGGGCGTCTTATGCTGGTCTTTAAAGTATTATAAATGCGAAAGTAACTATGTATGTTTGTCTTTTACTTTCTCGCCTAAACTACAGAATTGATGAAGAATGGTGCAAACATAGATTATACCTTCAGAAAGGACATAGGCTATTTTGTATCTCACAGCTGGGCACAATTTTTTTCACAGATGAGCACCAGGGCTCGAAAAACGTTATATTTTTCGAAACGTTTTCGCCTTAAGTACCTAAAAACGTAAGTGTTTCGTTTAAGTTCGAACGGAATCACAAAAAAACGTTTTGACGGGGAACGAAATAATCGTTCTTGCTCAATAAAACGTTTTTAACCATTTTAAAACGTTTTTGCCCATGTTAGGCCCTGCAATACGAACGAACGAACACGCGACACGCGCTGTCTCTACGGATTAAACCGTTTTATTACGTTCCCACATTATGTTCTCGTTTCGTTTTTGTTCCGAACAACATATTGAACAAGGAACTGTCCTACACGTTTTAAAAACTTTATTTTGAATAACGTTTCCGAGCCCTGATGAGCACAGGTTTCCGCTCGTGCTATATTGCGATTAGTTCACGCTGGCAGTGCCGTGAGGAATGAAGCAAGTAGGTACATGAATAAGTTACTGTCAAAAAACTTAAAACAGGTGATAGATAAATAGCTAGTACTTCCAGAATTGCCGCCCTATCGATCAAGTCAAAGAAACGCGGTCTGAATGTCGGCAACCTACTTGGCCGCCATAGTACTATGCCTATGTGTGCGTTAGTGTATTATTATGATACACGTGTGTTAGTTGCAAACAAAATATTTAAAGGTGATGTTTGTGATCGCATGACAGTAAACAGTTTTGTATAACTCATTAATGCGGTGTCATTAGGACGGAACGCTTATATCCAAATTATAGTGGATGACTATCTATGTTAGGTACGATACTTTATGATAAGCTTTACCATTGTGGTCATACATAACTTACAAGCAAGCAAACTCTTTACAAGTAGAGCTCTATCTGTTACGCTTTCACGCCAAAATTACTGAACCGATTTTGATAAAGTTTTGTTAAAAGATAGATTGGTCCTTTCTAACGGCCGGTTCCAATAACCTATCTATCTTCAGTTTTGGCATTTCGGAGATAGGAAACAGTTTCTATCTCTGTTTTTGCCAGAGAAACAAAGACAGAAGTTGTTTTCTATCTCCGATATGTCAAAACTGAAGATAGATAGGTTATTGGAAATGGCCGTAAAAGAAATAGGTCACGCGGTCGAAAAGCTAGCAGGTTATAAATTTCTTCTTTAAAACTTTATCCGTAATTTTGATGACCTCAGTGGTAAAGTTCTCAAAGTGGCGCCATCTCTGAGGACCCGGATTCCAAAATCTTTGTATTTTGATTTTCTTCACAGGACTTACACCGTAACTACTTTCTGCCACTTAACAAATAAACTATGTAGTTCGGGATAAACATTTCCTGTGAACATCACAGGTGAGCTTTTTGGGAAGCTTCAGCCCATACCAAGAGTCTATTCATGGTGCTTTTTGTTCCGGACTTTGACAAGGGTGTGTCAGCTGACGCGGGGTTAACAACTTTGTACGTACTCACTAAGATAACTCGAAGTTGATTCGGGGGTGTCTTGCCAATTATTAGGGGTTAAAGTATGAAATTGCCGTTCTGTATGGACGAAATCGAGAAAAGTCATTTTTCCATACTAAGAATTTTTTAGTTTTTTTAAAAACGCGTGAACCGTTTTCGATACATTTAAAGGTGATAGTTAGATGGTTATAAAGCTACGCATTATAGTATTTAAATTTCTGAAAATCAAAGTATATAATACAAATATACTTAATTGAAGCAAGAAGGTCAGCTGACACATTGTAAGGGGTCTTTTCAACGACTTCCTTTGAAGTAATAGGCACTAGTATTGCATTTTTTTTTAGTCCAAAGTTACTTTATTTAGTTTTTGACACAATACAAAAAGAATTACGCAATAATATGACTATAATTAAGAGCTATAAACAAAATAAAAAGTGGGAAAATAATCGGCAATTTTATACTTTAACCCCTATTATTTGTTTGGTGATAAACTTAGCAAGCGGTTTAAGTGTTTGATATTTGTCATTTACTACTAAATTAATATTAAACGCCCCGTCGGTCTAGTGGTTTAAATACCGGGCCAAGATCTCGGGGTCCCAGGTTCGAATCCCGGGTCGGGCAACAAAAGTTTCGAATTTTCGAACATTGCTCGGGTTTGTGATCACCATCCCGCATTTGTCAAGCGTGGTGATTATGCCAGTACACCCATCATTGCTGTGGTAACTTGAATTCAATGATGGAGGCCTTTTCCCTGCAGTGGGATGATTATAGGCTGTTACTTTTTTTTTTATATTAAACAGTAAAATTCCTGAAGAACTGAACGAGGTAGTACGGTCGCCCAAGAAATTGGTTAATCACTCCAAGGTTGAAAGTCATTCACGCGTCAGAGAACTACAGGGTTGATTTTCCCGTTTTAATACTAGCAGCTGTCCGAATATATTCGGACAGCTGCTAGTATTAAAACGTCATAGTCCCTATCGCTATTTTACTGACACATGAAATTTTGACAAAACTAGTACACCAATTTCTTTGCCAACACTACATACGAGTACAATTTACATAAAAAAGAAAAATCTTTTAAGTTTTCATAACTGATTTATTATTTGTATCACTGATTTAATATTTGTAGCAATTACTGCCGGCTAGGGATCGCAATACCGGGATACCAGGATCCCGAAATACCGGGATCCTGCACGATTTTTGCGGGATCAGTCCCACACAAAAATCTAGCGAGATCCCGCGGGACTAGCGGGACGGCGAATCGATATTCGGTCCTACAGATCCTCCCTCCTCCCTCCCTCTTCCGCAATTAGGCTCCACTTGGCCCATATGTGTAGGGGGGATTAGGGTGGTTAGTCCAACCACCACAACTCCTTCCAAAAGCACAGAAGTCTTTTAGGACGTTTGCAGGATTCTGAAAGGGAACCCCTGTGCATTCCTAAATTACATGGGCAATCGATTCTGCCTGTTCCAGGCAGCCTCTAAATAGGTGGCTGTCTGTGGCATTAACAGTAAAGAGATGTTTATTTATTTTCACTACTCCTTGAAGGTCGTTCCTGTTTAGGGAATATAAGCAGTACAAATTTCACTCACCATAAGTTCTCTCCTAAGTTTGTCCAGCTCGTGCGCGGAGGGGGGAGCCGGCTGTACCCTCCCCCTCCGTAGCTCTTCCAGCTGTCTCGTCAGCTCTTCGACCTTCGCGACAGCAACAGATAGCTCCTTCTCTTTCTCATTGAAAAGAGCTCTTATCGACTCGAGGTCGCTCGCTGTTGACAAAGATAAGGGTTTGTTGAAAAACAAGTCAAAAGTAGAATATAGGTATTAATTATATTATAGCTAGATGACTCGGTGAACTTCGTATCACCTATCCTAACGACATTAAAACTCTCCCTTTATACAGGGTGAATTTTTAACCACTTTTTGTATTTTAATATATCAATCTACGAGACAATAAACAAATGACGTATTTTTTCTTTTGGTATAGCCCAGTACAAAAATGTCAAGATAAAGCACTTATAAAATATCCGCCAAAAATCTTTTTTTTTTGATACGGCCGCCTAGCTACACTTTTTTTACGCGATGCGCATCTCATTCATTCATTACGATACTAATCATAAGTTTTTGACTTTCCCTTTGTACCTTAACAGGCCTAGGACCGTAAAAATTTAAAACTATATTGCGAAAAATATTTTCGGTTAAATACTTGATTCACATTTTTTACTTCATAAATGGGCTCTAAATACGATACTGAACGCCTGAAAAAATTTTGGAAAGTGGTTAAAATTTCATCCTGTATAACAGTTAGTATGGTAAAATTCTTCGCATTTTTTCCATATTTTCTCATCGCGTAAACCTTCCCTGGACTATCACAAATATTTCAAGACCAAAATTTGCCAAATCGGTCCAGCAGTTCTCGAGTTTTAGCGAGACTAACGGACAGCAATTAATTTTTATATATATTATTATTGTATTATATAAAAGCTTTTGCTTGTGATTTTGTACGAATTTAATTTTGAATTATAAGTGTCCCTCCGGCCGGATCTTTTTGTGGAATAAAATGTACACTTTGTGCTATTTCAGTCTATCGATGCGCAAAGTACCGTCCAGATCTGTTCAGTACTTGTAAAGTTATTACTTAACTTTTTTAACTTTTGCAGTAATGAGTAAGATAGCTAGATACGATTATATTTTTATATAATTTTAAAAAAAATTATTGGAACTTCAAATACGATTTTAAGACTATGCTTTTATTACTCGTATTTGAATATTAAACAGTTTAATAATCTTTCAACAATTGGGAAAACATTTTGGGGTATTACAATATCTTAAAGATATATAAACCATAATTGACAAAACAACTGTGTCGCAATAAAGACATTAAACTTGATTATCCTCTTCCGAGTTAAAAAAACATGCCTAATTTTCTTAAGTACCTACTTCGCCTAATGGGAAACACAGTAAGTGGTTCAGGTAATTAAACACATGATAGCATTAGCCCCGCCTGTTGCTCCTAATACGTTTATTTTCCCTTGGCGGGATTTATAATTTTCTTAGTAATATTACAATTAGTATGCCTATAAACCACATAGGGAGGAGGGGAAGGGAGTCGTAAGAGGCGACTTGAGGAGTACTGCTAGAAGAAAATAAGCAGCAGCATCTTTCTCGACAATCTACTGAAGTGCGATTACCAACCAGCTTTAAGCGTGGCGATTAAGGTGGAACCCCCCCCCCCCCCCATTATCATCATTGGCCGTTGGGGCGGTGGAGTGGCGATGGCGCACCGGACGACGATCTTTGAGTAGGCCCCCCACCAGGTGGACCAACTATGGCTAAGATCTAGAAGCAGGTGGATCGGAACCGATCGTTGTAGAGATCCTTGGGAGAGGCTTATATCCAAGAATCCAAGAGTGGGCGTTGCTTCTCTTGAGATGATGATGATGATGATGATTAGCCAATGTTTCGCAATAAGTAAGTCAATCAGCTAAGCACTCATTGATGCTATGCATTTATCGTGTCATTTTATGCCAAAACCACACAAAACACTTTTATGGAATTGCTTGAATATTATTATTCTTTTTATAATCTTTTTATAAATTAATAAATAAATTGTATCTTAGTACCAAAATCAAAATTCTTAGCATACCTAGTCAGCATAAATGTTTTACACCGTCCTAGGTACGTACCTAACGAGAAACTGTTGGTTGGGTCATCAAAATATGTATAGACGCTGTCAAGATCTAAATTATCGTCATACCTAATTCACTTCTCTCGTTACATCTTACCACAGTTAACGTTCGAATACAGTATACTCATTACGTACATAAACTGTGGCATCTTAACGTATTCCAAATAGAATAGTTTGCACCAAAAATGTATAACCTGATAAGGCCGCTTTTGCTTACATTGAGGTTATAAATTTAATTTTTGTCAATTGACTGTACATACTATAGTGTGAGCAATAAATAGTTTTATCGACTATAGATCGGATGTGTAGGCCACTGCACATATATTAAAATCGAGCAAACAGCGACAGAGAATAGTCTGAAAAAATACGATACATCTAAGATCATAATTCGACGACACAAAAAATGTCTTGGTAGTTCAATATTTAGAGCAGTATTTGGTAAAGTTGTAAACTTAGACCACTTAAGAAAGTCGAAGTTTTAAAACAAATATTAGTTTTTTTCATTAACAATAGCAATTGCATTGCCTAATTTGTTGAACGCCGGAGAGCCCCAAACAATACATTCTCTATTGTGTCTGGTTTCTTGGCACCAAAAGTTTAAAAGCATCGGCAAGCACTTACAGTTTAAAGATAATGTGCTACAGTCAGTTTACCTTCTAGAAATAGGCCCCAAGAAGCGTTTTACATATCCCAATATTAAAAACCCACCACTACTCCAGGACAATTGTAGGCTAGCACCAAGAAGAAAACAGTTTACATACAGTTTCGCAGATAGATTACACGGTATTTTTTAGAGCAATATTGCAATTTTGACTCACTTCAAACGCCTAAAGTGTGAACCTACTGAAATCTCCTTTACTGTGCTCTCAGCGTGTCACATGTAAAATGTAAAACTTAATAGGAATCTTAGGGAGAATACTCGTACATTCATAAGAGCTTATTACTTTACATGTACAAAATAAAACTGACATTGAAATAAAAAACGAAAATATTACGAGTATTATATTTATTTGTAGTACCAATGAATTTCGTCTTTTATGTAGAAAGCTTAAGCTTGTGAACGTAACTTCCTTACAAATTAATATCAAATCAAAAGATAAATCATTCTCAAAATTACTGATTATACAGAACTAGCTTATGCGCGCGACTTCAATCGGTTTTTTTTTATTTCAGTCAAAAGTTATTTATTTTTTATTGTTAAAGCATGTCAGTCAACTATATGTCTCTACCTTTTCTAAATAAATAAATTATAACAAATGTAAATAAAAAAAAATAAGCGCGAGTTTAAGCACGTTAAACATATTTTCAAAAGCGCAAAACCAGTCCGTTCATCATCAGTCCATTTCATTCACAACTTCCTCAGCACGACTATGAGCCTCGCAATAATTTAACAACCAACAATCGCAACGTTCGCTTTCAAATGTCCAGAGAAATTTAAAACAAAGTTACAATTGAGAAATTGCTACGCATTAGACCGGCAAAAATGTCGTTGCGAAACGGGAGTGCCCGGCTGAGTCCCGTTTAAAAGCCTCGGACATAGTGATGTTGGACACTCATTCTGGTTTCGGTTTCGGCTGAATGTACATTTTCTAATGTTGATGTTAAGATAACTTAATAAACGAGATGATGTAAGTCTAAAATAAAGAGATAAGTTTTGTTTGATACTTGAGTTGATAGACGAATGAAGAAGGGTTTCGTCTTTCTCCTGTTTCAATTTTGGGTAAAATAATTAGGCTAGAATTTCTCATTTAAATCATTTTTTGACGTGATAACGTATTTAAAATCGTTTTAGTCGGGTGACATGTTCAGAAACTTGTGTCACACCAAAACCTCACGAGCGCGATCGCAGGTATAACGAGAGAGAGACGGACCGATCTCCCGTCTCATCTCGAGCGCTGCCAGTCATTCCGTGAAACTTGTCACGCGGAATCCTCACGAGCGGAGGCTGGCATAGCGTTCGAGTGAGTGGACCGATCTTCCGTCTCTCTCACTCTAGCGGCATACAAACGAATGGAGATTTTCTCGTGCGGTTAAGTTTTCGTTGAATGTTTAACAGTGAAACAAAATGTGAAGTGCAAGTGAAGTGTTACAACAATTGCAACAAAAAAAGGTGAATAAAATAGCCTACTTACTAACAATTAACATTCTTGAATAAACTTGTAAAAGTAATGAAAGATGGAAAAAAGACACGTGTGTGTTATCACGTAAACATCTCGATCGTAAACCTACTTTACAAACAACCAATTTTTTTACTCTTAGATCATAATTGGTTCAGTATATAACTCAAAATACCTTGCAAAACTGATTATAATGCTACGAAACAATGTTTTACGCTTTTTTTCGGTAGCCAATTTGTATTTTTTTTTTGTTTTGAATGTCAGCTCTATATTGACAAAGGGAAAAATTTTTACCCTGTTTTTGTGAAACAAACAAGTTAGCTAGCTTTGTTGGGGTTGAATGATGTGGCGGTATCCACATAATTTAACCAAAATAAAGCTATGAGTCATACGTAGGTACTCAATTTTTGTATAGTTCCACGCAATGTTCTCCAGTACTAAATATTGCGAGGCACATCACTACTCAGACCTCTCAATTACCAAGAACAATATAGCGGACTTATCTATACGACAGACCTCGTTCGGGAGGGCATTGCAGCATCATCTAGTATTCTTTTGGAGACAAACCCACTTACAATGCTAAACAAAAGGTCTTAACGCAAAGCCTTCGAACGTTGACGTTTTGATTCTATTTTTGTAAAGCGTAGCGTTGGTATAGTCGAAACAATGCCTTCTTTTTTTATTTAAAAGCTTGATTATTCATGATATTACAAGTAAAATTAAACTTTTAGTTGATCAAAACTAAATAGCAGCAGGTTTTTACCCAACAAAAAAAGAGACGGTTCTAATTTGACACGTAATTTTTTTTATGTATTTTTTTATTTTATTAATATTTTCAGTATTAGGTCACTGTATTAGGCACAGAACAAGACTAAATAGATGTATTAGGTATTTGTCACGGAGTAAATGTATCTTTCTTTTTCTTTAAATTATTTATTTCATGTGGTTTTGGTTATGTCAGTTCAAAAGTGTACTAAAACTAAGTATTTAAAATATTTTTTTAATTACTATAAATAGCCAACCAACTATAGACAAAAAGCCACATGCAAACTCCTTAACTGACCTCTTTTAAGTCAGGGTTTGATATTGATATTGATAAAATAGGCCAACTCACTACACCATGATTTCTGAGGTCTGCCTTTGCGACCTCTGTCAGTAGAAACCCAGTGTAAAATTTAATTCACTTTTTAGAACTTCGTCTAAAAACGAGCCCCAAGAATGGGATTCCCATTTGCGGAAGGTTTTCTCTCCACGGTTTTTTAAACCAATCTGACTTTTCAATCGATGAAAAAAAGTCTGTCTAGTAAAACCATGGTGGAGTTAGATGTACAGCACGTCAACCTACCACAAAATGTCAAATTTTCTCAATTGATATTGATCTCTACTTGTTGGACTTACAGTTGAACATCAATTCAATGACCTTTAACTTTTTGGGTAGGTTGACCTGCCGTTGTCTGTATGAATATTGTTTACATCATAATCATCAGTCCAATCTAGACTCTGGTTTCCTAAGTCTCTCCAAAAGTATGATTTTCCATAATCTTGGCAGATGGGTTGGCGATCGCTGTTTACCCAATGGTGGAGAATATATAAATAAATATTTAGGACATGCCTCACTGGGCCACTCAGAGCCATCTAGTCCCAAATAAAGCTACTATTAAGTACCCTGTCGCATGGGGTACTAGACAACAGATAAACTTACTTATATACTTTTTTTGAAAATACATACTTATAATATATAGAAAAACACATATGTCTTCTTCGGTCACTTCTCCTTTAGGCGTATCTGTCCCATTAGTTTTAATTACTTAAACCAAAACCTTAGATCTAATACGAACCGTATTTTTCAACTGACAAAAGTGAACTTACAAAAGGGTTAAAATTCTTTTGACACAATTATCTTGTAGAGCAAAAAAAAGTCTGAAGCACTCGCCATCTTCCCGTTAAACAGAATAACGAATCAAACATCTTTGGGTACAAAGAGAAAAAGGGTTCTTTTCGGGGTGGAATACGCTCTGGGTGTAGTTAAATCAATTTGGGCGGGTGTGCAGACAGCTTGATGCTGTAGACGCTACAGTTGCGATTGTGATGTCAAGTCAGATATGTTGATAGAATTAAAATTGGCATTTTAAACCGTTATACTGTTTTTATACAAAACTTTCAAGTCATACGCACCTAAAAAACGTGCAATTAAATGAGAGGACATGCGACATCGAAGCGGCTTTTTGGCAAAATGGCCGTATTAGTATAGTGTTTTATGTATTGTTGAGTAGTGTGTTATTGAGATTATACACAATTATGTATACAATATTGATCCATTGTCACCAATGATACAATAGATTGTGCGTTTAAAAGGCACATCATGGTGCTATCTACTTTTAACAAAAAAAAAAAAATTAACATAGAAAATCATCTTAAGAAATCCCATTCTGCGTTGAATTATATTCATATAATAATGAACTTGACTACCGGACATGAGCCACACACTTAAAACCCCACACTTTATTTGAAGATTGCGGGGTATCACCGCTTTTACAACGATTAGAGTTGTCCTATGCAAAACATTTTTGTGATTAAATAATACATACATACATACATACATATTATCACGCCTCCTTCCCAACGGGGTAGGCAGAGACCAAGGCCTTCCACTTACTACGATCCTGGCATACATCTTTCGCTTCTTCCACATTCATCAATCTTTTCATGCATGCTCGTTGCATGCATGGTTTAGAGTACTCTTGACCTGACATTCCTTCAGAACATCCCCGATTTGATCGTGGTAAGTTCGTCTAGTCCTTCCTCTTCCAACGTTCCCTTTCATACTCGTCCTATAGATCTGTCTAGTCATTCTTCTCTCATTCATCCTCTCTACATGCCCAAACCATCTAAGCATCCCTTTCTCAATCCGTGTGACAATATCTTCTTTCACACCACAACGTTCCCTTATCACACTATTTCTTATCCTGTCACTCAATTTCACTCCTAACATACTTCTAAGCGCTCTCATTTCTACTGCATTTATTCTACTTTCATGCTTTTTCTGCCATACCCAACTTTCACTTCCGTACATGAGTGTTGGAACCAACACCCCTCTATGCACAGCCAGACGAGCTTTCGTAGAAATCTTCTAGCTATTCATAAAGGCGCGCAGCGCACTATTTACCCTGTTACCAGCATTTACTCTCCTTTCAATATCACTTGCATACTTTCCGTCCCTAGTAAACATCGACCCCAAGTATACAAACTCATTCACTTGCTCCAGTTCATTATTATTCAATATTCAATAATACTCAATAAAAAATCAGAGTAACTGTAAGTACTGCATACTCCATGAATTTTGATTAATATACAAATCCAATTATAGTACCACACCAGTAGTTTTGTTAATAATTCGTATCATTAAAAACCCGTTGCGGCGTCTACCAGTATTTGTTATCTGTGGGTCATAACAGTAACGTCCACATTACAGGGCCTTTGTTTAATCTCGAAAATGAGAAGAAAATCATTACGGGACTTGGAAAGTTTAGGTTATTTTTAAAAAGCGGAAAATTGGAAAGTACTTTTCGATGAGGAAGGAGTTCAGGTCGATTTCCACGACTTCAAGGTACTCAATTTTAACTCAACTAAAGCTATACTTATGACTGTGTTAATTTTTTTTTTAAGATTTGGATTGATTCGGATTTTTTTATTAACTTGTTTATAGGATATAAACAAGTTAATAAAAAAATTCTAAGATTGGTAAACCAAAGAACTCCAAATAAGAAAAGTTTCGTTTTGCCAGAGTCAGTTGTTTACTTCATTTGAAGGACTGTTAGGAAAGAGATCGTTAATTTCATCATTTCGGTAAAATTTCCCTAATCTCATTTTAACTTTTAGTCGCTTACAGATTTAATTCTATGAAGACATTTTTACCATTTGAACTGATTGACAGTACCTACCTCCAGTATAGTTTTGTCTTTGTTTAATTCGATCTATTACAAATTCACTTAGATTAAAGTATCGTCAAACCTTTTACCTATGTCAGCAGAAAAGAACCAATTCATGTTGAACCTTCTCAATCGAATTTATCTTTTATTTCTCGTGTTTAAAGTAAAAAATCTATTGAAACAGTTCGACATTTACATATAAGTTGATATACCGGGGATTATACCTATTCGCTTTTTGCACGAATCAGTTGTAGAGACATAATAAAGTTAGAGAAAAAAAAACTTGCTGAATAAATATTTGTAAAATGAACTGCTAATATAATAAATAATACTTACAAGGTCGTTTCAGTTCTATTGATTTCAATATAAACAAAAGTCCAAACCAAATTACTGGTCTGAAGAAAAACATTTGGACCCAAACGAAAGTAGTTAAGGCCAGCAAACAGTTCTTCTGCAACTAGTCGGTGCAAAACTAAGAATCCAATCTCCAGTTGCGATTGTGTCGATAGATGGACCCGAGAAACTTAATTCCTTTGAGGCGAGAACTATTTACACGGTGCCAGTGTAATAAAATGAGTAACAGTAGATCATCTTGAACCGTTAATGTGCGAGACGGCATTTGTAAAGAATGTGCAATTTCCAAAAGCAATTCGAATATGTCCTATCATAACTGGCCTTATAAATGTTTGGGTGAAGTCAGAATTCAGATATTATGGGTTGTTATATTTGTTTATTATTTCAGTTTTGTACATGAAAACCATTATTGAGTAGCTAGTTTCATACCAAATTAAATAAAATTCTGATATTTTACACCTGTCAGGTGTATATCAAATCAGTTATAATTAAATTTTTGATTTTGTATAATAAGCAACTGGTCGCCGATTTCGATCGATTATGAAATGTTTTTGTTTTACGGTCCAACTGTAAAAGAATATCTTTTAATTTGAAACGAAATCACGATGCGATAATTACAGGTTTTACTACTGTCTCAATATATACGTTCTACGGTCTCAACGGCAATACATAAAATGACTTGCACCAGTCACTTTCACATAATTTTATCAAATTGTCTTCATATTTTACTTGGCGCCTGTGAAACTTCACAGATGAACTTTACTTTGTAAGAAGTATACTAAATCTAAATAGACTGTGGCCCACTTTTGTTTTACAATTGTTTTTTTTCTTGTTACAGTTAAACACGTATTGGATAGACACGATAGACGAAAGGGCAAGGAAGTTTATTCAATTTTGTTGTAAATAAGGTAAGTCCGGGGGAGATGGCCGTAGTTTTTATATATATATATTATATAATATTTATTTGTGACCAGTCTTTAATCATTTAATTATAAAAGGACACAAAGTAATTAACATTATCTAATCAAACAAAATTAAAAAAAATATATAACAATAACTCTCGATTGGCCATCTCTCCCAAGATGTCCGGGAGAGATGGCCATGGTAGTGAGGGAATGATAGCCAGTACTTAACTTTATACTTTTCTTAATTTTCTGCTTCTCTTCCTTTGGCCACACTTTGAGCACATACTGTCGAACTCAGTACAGTTTTCATGAATCCAAAATAAACAGCTGACACATTGCAACCAGTCCTCAATAAATTTGGTTTTTCCTCACACCCAGCACAGTTGTCTTGTTCATTTTCTGTATCAATATCTGAATCACAAAGTAATGGCTATTCTCCATCCTCACTATTTTCTGAAATCTTTCGAACAGCCTTTCGCTTTTTAGCTACTATAGTTTTCTCAGTCTTATTCTATTTTTTTTTATATTAACATTTCTATTTTAATTTTTAACTTCTCTCATTAACATTTTTTTGCTGTTATTTAGCTTTTATTACCTATTTCTGAAATTGAAATCAAAAGTATACCCCACTTGCTTTGCCGTTTTTATGTTTCAACAAGTTTCTGGGGTATTGGAGAAAGTTCTTTGGATTTGTGATGGTGTAAATTTTTTATTAAGGTTTTCGTGGGTTGCCGTAAGTTTTTGATGCAGGCAGATGGAATAAATAGCCGTCTTAGGTGATTTTTCTATCCAATTACCGCGCGTTGTTACTGTCTTACTCTTATAGACATTAGGCATCTGCAATAAAATGGTCAAAGATGAAACTAAATATCGGAGACAATATTTAGAATAAGGTCATCTTTACCGGATTGCATGTGGCCATCTCTCCTTAATTGACGGGGAGAGATATCCATATCAATATCAATATAAAATTGAACGACTACTCATTGAATATAATTTTTAAGTTATAATGCAACACAACGATCTTACCAAACATGGTAAAACGTAATTGGTAGAAGATTGCATTAAAAAATTTTCACCACGAAGTATGACGTGAACCCATTGAAAAATTGTCGTACTTTTGAAAATGAATAAACTAGTTTTACTAACTTTTTGATTTAATACACCATTTAGCATTTAGTTCCGAAAAAAAAATAAACTGGTCATCTCTCCCGTACGGCCATCTCCCCCGGAATTACCCTAATATATACTCGTAATAAATGTCTCGTGTAGCTGTTGTCATCAATTTTCTTCTTATAGCCGGTGTCATAAAAGGCAACTAGAGGAAAATTTAAAGAAGAAGATAGGGAGTAGCGTTTTCCTCTACCATTAACAGAACTGCGATCAGTAGTTAAGTAAAATCAGTTTTATTTCTGCAAATAGGCCCCAGGAGGCGCTTTTATATGCCATGATATTTTATCCAACTAATGCTTGGGGACAAATGTGGGCTAGCTAGTGCAGAGTAGAAACGACGCTAGAAACTCTGTCACTATTGCCAACTTCGTTTAAAATAATTATGTTTACAAAAATATATATTATTATGCCAGTGCATATGGTATTTTCAAAATGACGACATGTTCAATAAGACAGTTTTTTTGTAATTCAATTTGGTTGTTTCAATCAAAAATGATTTGATTTTATTTTAAAGTTGTTACGGACATATTTTTACGTACTTATTGTTAACTTATAAAGTTCAATTTCCCTTGACACATACAAGGTATCTCTGTATCTATTTTATGTAAATACTATAGTTCTGTAGTACTCCCTACAATCGCAAAAACCATTCCAAAACCCGTGAAACATTGCCCAAAGGGCCCATCAAACGCCCAACAATATTTCTTTTACCGTCCGTCCTAATCGCCACGCCAAACTACATGCCACGTCAGTCGAGCGTTTTTGCCGACCCTACATCACTCCAATACAGTCAGCAAAAAAACCTAATACACTAAATAAGTAGATAGAATATTTAAGTTAGAGTTCGTTATCGGCTGAATGCAATGATGACCATTTTAAAGAAAATTCTTCTAAAAGCAGTATCGTTCACACTTTGTTTTTGACACTAAAAAGAAGATGTTGCCAATGGGGGCTATCGCTAGTGAATTTGCCACTAGAGGCGCTAGTGTCGCGTGAGGTCCAATATCATTCACTTTGTACTGGTTTTAGCGGAATTTGTTGCATAAATTATAATTTCTTTAATTTACCTGCCGGAAAGTGATCTCCATCGTAAAATATAGCAAATATGGATTATTTGGCGATTAATGTGAACGCTTTAAAAGCGGAATTAAGAAAAAGCGCAAAAATAGGCGGCCTCAAGAGCAACTATTTCAGAAGTTAGTTTGTTGATATCAAGATAGTTATTTATAAACAATATAACCTTAATTAGATTCAAGATATAACACTTTGTTTCGGCGCCAATCGCCTTTTACTGCTATACTTCTGGACCTCAGTCTACAGTGGCGCCAACTGGTGAGCAAAGAAACGGTAGTCCCCATTGAACATTATTATTAGCTCACATTGGTTCACAGCTAGACAAGACAGGCTAGCATCTAAAATAAACCAGCGTCGTGATAAGCTTATAGCTGTCACGACTATTGCTGAGCGGGAACCTTTTTGACACTTATTTCTTTTTTTTTTGTGCTTGTGCTTGTGCTTGTGTTTGTTATGTTTGTGCCAAATAAATATTTATTTCTTTCTTTCTTTCTAAAAAGGGTAAACGATCGCAGTTTATCTTATAGTGAAAAGTAGATGCTGCTACACGTCTTCTTTTAGCAGTAACTCTTTAGACGCGTACTTAGTACTCCATTGCACGAGAATGGCGGTGCTACCCTGATGAAGGCTGGCAGTCAATGTGACGCGTGTTTTTTTTATAGCAGAGAATGGCGTAGATCGCCACCGTGCGCGTTCGACATTGAAGAGGCTCCAGAACCTTTTCGCCCTAGCGGCCATCAGTTCTATCCCTGTTTTATTATTCCTACAAATTGCTGATTTAAATTATCATGGTCACGGTCATGGTATCCTCATAATTATAAAATATGAACGTATATAGGCACCTACTAGTCACTTCAAGATTTCTACTTTGTTTTTTATGAGTTCCAGGTTAGTCTCGATATTGTAAGCGCCCTGACCTATAAATGATATTTAAGCTATTTAATTGCTGAATGGTTAAGCGCCATGGCCGGCATGCGAGGAGATGTGGGTTCCAGTCCCGCCTGTGACATAAGTTTTCAACTTTAATTACTACCTAAGAACTCTTGCTGGTGGCGTAATACAGGAATCTCATCTAAAAATGTTCATGGTAGAAATATTAAAGCAAATAATTAGTATTACTAGTAATCGGTTAGTAAACAGAGGAATATACAATGTTTATACTGACTGTACTAGTCGAGAGGAATTAGATCGTTTATCGTCACGGGTTTGCCTCATTAGCCACGGACTAGGGTTTAGTTAGCTGATATACCTAAAGATGGAGATTTGATATCTCAACTTCAGAGATCTAGATCGTAATACCTTCAGGGTATGGAAAAAAAACGTCAGATCTTACTTTGACTAGGAGTTTTCTCATTAACATGGAGTACGCGTACACACCGGTTTGAAAGGTGTCGCCAGCTCCGAGGACCCGGGTTCGATTCCGGGACGGGGTCAATGCAAAAAAAAAGTGTTTTTCTAAATGTTATCGGGTTTGGGTGTTTGTGGTACCTTCGTTGTTTCCGATCACTACAATACGAGTGCTTCAAATAGTTACTGATTTAGGGATCAGAACAATGTATGTGATGTTGTCTACATTTATTTATTTATTTATTTGTTTATTTAAGCTCACATTAGTCCACAGGTATAAGTTGTCTTCAAAATAAGGATAATAGTAAAGAAAAGACCTTAAACCTATGATACTTTATATGATACTAGCTGTTGCCCGCGTCAATTTCTGTTATTATTATGATCGCGACTATTTTTGCAACATTTTTCACTCACACTTCGCTCCTATTAGTCGCAGTGCGATGTTATACAGCCTAAAGCCTTCCTCAATAAATGGACTATCCAACACTAAAATAATTTTTCAAATCGAACCAGTACTTCCTGAGTTTAGCGCGTTCAAACAAACAAACAAACTCTTCAGCTTTATAATATTAGTAAATATTTAAGCAATGAGGTAACCCTTGTTAGGAGAAGCGGGTTCGAATCCCCTCTAAGACATAATTTTTCAAGTATAAATACTGATATTATAATTGCAATTAAATTACTTAAATATCATATAAAGTATTTAAAACAGCTGTTTCATCTTGACTGACTGTCAAGCATCTGCTAAGATGTTTCTTTCGAGAGTTAAGGGTGCAAACTCCTAACATTTGATGAAACAACGCTGGCTTACAGCGATAAGAATATGCTTGAAAAATTTACGCATATGACGTAGTGTCTCGGTGGCTAAATGGTAAAGCGCCGCGCCCGGCATGCGAGGAGATACGGGTTCGAGTCCCGCCTGAGACATAAACTTTTCAAGCTTAAATATTGCTATTATGATAACTTTTAAGCCAGAATAATTTCCCGTAACCGAATGAAAACTTTTGTGTTGCAAACTTTTATGAATAAGACTACTTTCTATAATTCCGTGATGAGAATGTGCCGTAATAATCAGTTGTTACAGAGCAACAACCTCGATATATTTGTATCTAACCATTACATTTCGTAGTAACGTTAGACGTATACTCCACTGAGCTTTCCATAAATTTGTTTGGCAATATTGTTCCTGTTGTATTGTTATAATAGGGGTTAAAGTGTGAAATTGCCGATTATTTTCCCGCTTTTTATTTTTATTATAGCTCTTAAGTATAGTCGTATTATTGGGTAATTCTTTTGTATTGTATCAAAAACTTAATAAAGTAACTTTTGACTAAAAAAAAATGCAATACTAGTGCCTATTACTTCAAAGGAAGTCGTTGAAAAGACCCCTTACAATGTGTCAGCTGACCTTCTTGCTTCAATTAAGTATATTTGTATTATATACTTTGATTTTCAGAAATTTAAATACTATAATGCGTAGCTTTATAACCAACTAACTTTCACCTTTAATTGCATCGAAAACGGTTCAGGCGTTTAAAAAAAAAACTAAAATATTGTTAGTATGGAAAAATGACTTTTCAGATTTCGTCCATACAAAACGGCAATTTCATACTTTAACCCCTAATAGTATAGGTAGTGTTAACGTATGTTGGTCTTGCTGTGTATACACGTTCTTAGGTTGCAATCTAGTTCTAAGATCATCCATGTTACCATTAGACTAGTTAAGATTGTTACCTGTTGTGTATCAATAAAAATAAAATAAATAAAAAAAATATACCCATAATAGGAGGGGGAGGTGCTTTTCGAGTTACATTTAGAGTAAATAATACTCCATATTAAGTTTAACCTAGCTGTAACGTTTATTAAATCGATAGTAAAGCCAAAATCGGATTTAGTACACAAATAGATTTATTGGATCAAGAGCGTCTATTTGGGGACGTCTGGCATTGGTTTTGTGAATGGATTGGAACTTATGTAATTTAAATGCGCGGGAACAAAAAAGTAGGTAAGTAGGTATAACAAGATAACAACAGACAAAATCTTTTACGGCCTACGGCCGGTCCTAATAACCTATCTACCTACAGTTTTGGCATATAGGAGATAGAAAACAACTTCTGTCTTTGTTTCTCTAGACGGCCAAAACAGAGATAGAAACTGTTTCCTATCTCCGATATGCCAAAACTGGAGATAGATAGGTTATTGGGACCGGCCGCTAGAGGTTAAGTACCGGGCCAAGATCCTGGACCTGGGTTTGATTCCCGGGTTGAGCAACAAGAGTTTCGAGTATTTATTTATTTATCTTTACACTATCCGAACATTGCTCGGGTTTGTGATCACCAACCGCATATGGCAAGCGTGGTGATTATGCCTGTACCCATCATTGCTGTGGTAACTTGAATTCAATGATGGAGGCCTTTGATGGATGGTATACCTACTTCTCTTGACAGCGTTTACGATCGCAATGGTAGAGCGTAGACTTCGCAGCCGTCTTTTAGGTAATTTTTTGGTAACCTCATACGACAGAAATAAGATAAAAAAAAACGGAATTATTCTATATACACAGCACTAAATAATATGAAAGTTCAATCACATGATAATCCTTATCTGTTGTAGGTTCTGAATCTATAAACCAGGCCGATGGTAGAGCGTAGATACTGTATCCCATTTTTATTTTGCATTTGGTCGTTGAACAACACCCATAGGATGAGAAGAGGCGGTGCTATTTTAAATAACCAGTACCTAGGTACCAAACAACGTGACATTTCAATTACATGATAATCTTTATTTGTTATACTGAATCCAAAAACCAATTTTGTATCTCGAAAATGAACCACCACAATTTCTCAGTGCGTGAGTTGGAAGAACAAAGGTCGACAAGAAGACTGGTAGGGGGCAAATCTTGCAATTCGACTCGACTCCGGTATTACGATCGACTCTAAATGGAAGACAAAGGAGTAAGACGTGAGTTTATCACTCCCCCAATATTGGTATCGGTGAGAATTTGCATACATTACAGCGAAAGCTGCGGCTCTATTGACAGCGGCTAGACGATTGGTCATCGTAATATTATTATATAATCAACTTTAAGTAGAATTTTGCCATGAGCGCCACACTATTCGCGCAGGCGGATTCTATAATATTTAATGCAAGAATTTTTCTTTTCGATGAACAAAACTCAAAGAAGCAAGTAAAAGAGATGTCCCAGAACAGGCCCAGACATTGTACAGTATTCTAAAAAATCAAGAAAAATCTACTGACTTTGGGAAAAATACAAATAACTGTTTATAAAGTATAATTTAGCGGCTCAAACATAATTACAATCTAATAAATATTCCTCTCAATTAGGCATAAAAGATGGCGTTTGACAGAAAAAAAACATAAACCATAAACTCTAAATGTCAGTAGCTGTCAGATTTCCTTTGTCAATATTTGACATAACAGTTTTGCCACTCGTCATAATCTCACGTAAAAAGCTAATATAATCGCAAATATATATCTTTTAGGCATGACATAAGTTAAAAATCCTTGTTTTGTTTGTTATTATTACAACAAGACGTATAAGTAAGCAAACAATATCACTTGTTCGAATCGAGTTATGTGATTTTGAAATTGTCAAAACTGACAGATGTCATCAAAGTGTCATCTTGCACCATGATAGTTTTTGTTGTTTAGTATTGCTATTTTTATAAGTTTATTTTTGTTCGAGCCATTAAACAAAGCCATTATAAAGAATTTGGATAGTAACAAAGTGTTGTAGGTATATTGCCCTAACTTTTGGCAATGTGTACAGGTTCTGGGCCTAGCCTCCATACAATTTGGGACATCTCCTTTAGAACACTTGCACCTAGTTTGTTAAATAATAACCGAATAATCGGTAGTTAACATTTAGTTAATAAGCTACACTATTTTCTATTTGTTTCTAAATCATAAACATACCTTGTGTATTACAGTGGAAGTAAAAATTTATACTTATTCGTTAGGGGAACTCGATTTTTTTAAAATAATAATATTCTTACTCGCTGTCACCCAAGCCGCGCGCTTGAGGCTTTGTATTCGATTCCAACTCACATTCGAGTAAATATCCAATTACTTAGAAAAGCTCAGTTCGCCTAACGAATATTCGAAGGCGTGTCGTTAAGAAGATAATAAAATGTGTATTGAGAAAGATAATCCCTATAGCCGGGTTTTCGAGTCACATTGGAAGTGGGTATAGTAGGGTCGTTTCTTCCAAAAATGTATTTACTATGAACTAAAAACTAAATAGTTTAACTATTTTTGTTTTCTTGGTTTGACCGAGTTAAAAATCCGGTGTCCGGTGTTCAACCACCTAGCTTTTCTATGTGGTTTCAGGTCTAGGTGTTTGTGGTAACTATTTGTTCGCGATTCCCTCAAGTTAAGTGATTAATTAGGTACTAACTTTAGGGTTTGTGACAATGTTTGTACTGATGTCCAAATTCATTTCAATTGATGCCATTTGATGGTTTAATAAGTTTTTTCACCCTATCGTCACTATTAATCCCACTTTTCAAGGGTACGTACGCACAAACTCAATTAGATCAGAGCCTACTACGTCTCCGCTACTATGTGCGTATTGCCTTTACTTTTGGGATTTATTTATTTCGCGCCATCCTCCGTGGAATCCTGATGAGAATTTCCGTTATCATAGCCTTGCAGGTATTTTTAATGAGAAAAACATACATAACAACCTAAAACTTTGACACGATTGCGAAAAATCTACTAAATAAGATTGTTTTTTTTTTTAACTAAATTATACATGAAGTGGCTATAAACTGAAAGTTTTAAAATTGGAATCAGCCGCATTATTGTTAGTAAAGTAAAGTAAAAAGTAAAAAATATTTATTTACAGTTAAATACAACAGATCGTAGTTTTAACATCGTAAGTCCTGTGCATCCAGCCAAACCATAGCGTGCAAATATATAGTAATAATAACTTTGAAAACTCACAATGACAATTTAATAATTTTAAAAACGAAACACTTAAAACAATTACGGTAATATTTAAGGAATTGTCACAATCTTTATATTCAAGAAATTCTTTGACATTATATAAGCAGTGATACAGTAACCAGTTTGTCAATTTAGTTTTGAATATATTTAAGTCATGGATTAATTTCAAGTCATCTGGTAATTTATTAAACAACACAATACACGTATTAAAAATATTCTTCTTGTATATTTGTTTAAAAAATGTTAGCAAAATCTTTCTGGAGAGGTCGCGTCCAGCAGTGGACTGATGTAGACTTATGATGGTGTTGTTTATAATAATATTATGTTTAATATAATATAGCGGACTCCGCGAATTTCGTATTACCTCAAAATAGTATTTGATTTTGACGTCCTAAATGTCATTGTCGTCAAAAATGGCGTGGTTGGAAAAAAAACTAAAGAAATACGTTTTCTTGATTTTTTTTAACGTTAATTTTCCAACGTTTTTAATAGTTATTACTCTATTCCCGAAGATTACCAATTCAAATACGCAGATGTCATTAAAATCGATCCAGTTTTTCTCGAGTTGTAAGCGGTGTAAGTAACACGACTTTCTTATATATACTACTAGCTGACCCGGCAAACGTTGTTTTGCCATAAAAATAATTAAATTACTAAAATGGCTATTAAAAAATAGGGGTTGGTGATAAAATGGTAAACATTTCGGGTTGTATGTATGTTTTAATGCCACACTATAGAAATTAAAAAAAAAATTTAAAAAATAAATGTAAGGGTGAACAACCCTTATCACTTAGGGGTATGAAAAATAGATAGTAGCCGATTCTCAGACCTACTGAATATGCATATTAAATTTGGTAAAAATCAGTAAAGCCGTTTCGGAGGAGTAGAGTAATTAACATTGTGATGTGACACGAGAATCTATACTAATATTATGAAGCTGAAGAGTTTGTTTGTTTGTTTGTTTGTTTGAACACGCTAATCTCCGGAAGTACTGGTTCGATTTGAAAAAATATTTTGTGTTGGATAGTCCATTTATCGAGGAAGGCTTTAGGCTATATAACATCACGCTGCGACCAATACGAGCGAAGCATCAGTGAAGAATGTTGCAAAAATAATCGCGTTCATAATAACAGAAATTGACGCGGACGAAGTCGCGGGCACAGCTGGTTTTATATATAAGAAGATAGATAGATACTAGGTGTTAGTCCCGGCTCCGCACGGGTTTGTCACTAAATCGTCTGTTTACGACCATGTTTGCCCTTAGCACACTTTTCATCTTCCTATTATCCTGATACTAGCTGTTGCCCGCAACTTCGTCCGCGTCAATTTCTGTTATTATGAACGCGATTATTTTTGCAACATTTTTTACTGATGCTTCGCTCCTATTGTTCGCAGCGTGATGTTATATAGCCTAAAGCCTTCCTCAATAAATGGACTATCCAACATAAAAAGAATTTTTCAAATCGAACCAGTACTTCCGGAGATTAGCGCGTTCAAACAAACAAACAAACAAACAAACTCTTCAGCTTTATATATTAGTATAGAGTATAGAGTATAGATTTCTAAATCTCAGACATTTCATGTACAAAAAAAAAACAATTTGGTGCAGTCAACTGAAAGTGATGCGTTTACATAAATTACAGTGAATATTTTTTAGTTACATAGATAAATGTAAATTATTGAAAATTTATGTCATCGTTAATTCAAACATTTGCATGGAAAACACGCTATCAAATGTAAATTATCGACTTTTACCGTGGCAGGCCCGGAATGACACGCGATGACTCATACAAGGCTAGGCACGTGTTTGAATCAATACTCGGTTCGTTTTTCATGTTGTTTCATGCAATGCCTGGAAATATGGTATTTTTTTTAATCTTGAGGAAAGAGTTGGATTTGGTTTTATAATTTTTAGGTTGAAACTCAAAAAAATCTTTGCCTTGTATTAACAGCTTAATTTATAGATCAATAGATCCTGCAGACACACTGTGTAAACATTTTTGCGGGACTTCGTTTGCTTATCTGTCTAAATTGTATGAATAATTAATCATTTAATAATTAAAAATAGGTTTCGTTGGTTTGATTTTATCCTTAGATATAAAAAAAAACTTCTAAAACATATTTCCCACTAGGCAACAAACAGCTCGTACAATGTCTTCGAGCTCAATTGGTTCAAGTTTCAGGTCCCACTTAGGGCAGTCGATTTTTTCATATTATTATAAGGAATTATATTTTCAATTTACACCAGCAGAATAATTGTTAAGAAAACTGTTCAAAAACTTTAGAAAATACCATTAAACCAATATGAAACCAGTGCAGCAATGATTGCCTGGCACCGATCCCTAATAAGTTACGTGTTTCATGATAAGCCGATATTACTGACTCTGTTTATGACCATGTTTACCCTTACATACTTTTAAATGGATATTTCTAAGACATTTTTTCTTTCAATGATCGATCAGACAATTTCTTTTATACAAAACCTCTCCTTAACATTAAGAACATAAATAAATGTGAATTATCTAAATCGTGTCAGCCATTCAAACCTTTCGGTAATTGTAAAAGTCTAAATACTTATATAAAATAAAATAAAATTAGTAAAACAACAACTTTTGACGATAAACCGAAAAGAGCTTTTTTATAAAAGCTTCAGCGCAATATGGAGCTTTGTTCTGAGACTAGTGTTTCGACGTTAATTGAAAGCTCTCGTCAAATTCAGTATTTCGGTTCACTACGTGATGCTTTGCGGTGCGATGCATCTCTGCATACCAATACATTATACCAAGATCGATTACACCAATCAAGTGATTGGAACAATCATACGATTATATGAATCTATATCTATGTATGTACTGTTGTAATTACTGTGTGAAACTTTATTTACAAAAAAATATATGCAAAAAGTGTGAAAAAATCCACGACAATCATCATATACATATAGACTCAAAACTAGTATATTATTGCACACTTTTCGATGGCTAAAATTTCTGTGACAAAAGTTTATTTGTAAAAAAATACCAAATTTTTTGAGTTTGTCATTGTCAGACATTTCATTTTATTTCAATATTAATGGGACGAATTACCCTTTAGGTTAATATGGAAAAAGGGTTGACAGATTAAAAAATTTTTTTTTATTTTTGCGACAGAAAAAATATACAGAAAATCAGTTTCAACAAAAAATTTACTAAAAAGATGAAATACCTAAGCAACCAATTTCAAGTCAGTGCCAAGTTAAGTACCTATTCACGGACCGACGATCGTAACGCACAAAAATTTAAATCAATGAGTTAGGTTTCCTAACGTTTGGTACACATGGTTATTCTAGCTAGTTCATAAAATTTGGAAAGCACTAAATCATAACGGAGAAACGGAATTAACAACATACAGATCCCAATCTATCGCATCAAACCAACTAAACCGCATTTCTGCATAACCACCAACCGAAGCGGAACACTGCATTTGGCTAAGCCTTTACTGAAATACGCTTAATCTATACAGGATGTACTCTGGTGCATCTATACTAATATTATGAAGCTGAAGAGTTTGTTTGTTTGTTTGTTTGTTTGAACGCGGTAATCTCAGAAAGAACTGGTTCGAATTGAAAAATTCTTCTTGTGTTGCATAGTCCATTTATCGAGGAAGGCTTTAGGCTATAAAACATCACGCTGCGACTAATAGAAGCGAAGCACCAGTGAAAAATGTTGCAATAATAGTCGCGATCATAATAACAGAAATTGACGCGGACGAAGTCGCGGGCTACAGCTAGTACTGTATACGAGAATGGTGCAGTTGAGGGTATGGGGGAAAGTATTGGGCCTATACCATGTAAAAAAGCAGAGGTAAGTAACGGCCTATAAGAATCCAACTGCAGGGCAAAGGCCTCCATCATTGAATTCAAGTTACCATAACAATGATGGGTACAGGCATAATCACCACGCTTGGCAATTGGAGGTTGAGCTCACAATCCCTAGCAATGTTCGAAACTTTTTGTTGCCCGACCCGGAGATCGAACCCGGGACCCTGAGATCTTTGCCCGGTTGATAAACCACAAGACCAGGTATATAATCAAACAAGAATTTTCCGTAAATACAATTCCGTCACAAAGTTATTAAAGGACAAAGTCACTTTGATTAATCACAAAGGGCACGCGGACGATACGAATTACCTAAACCACCAACCTGAGTTCAAGTCAGTCAAAATTTTAAAATAGGATTCCATTTATAAAATTTTTTTGACTGTCCTATGTGGGTCTCGAACCCATAACCTTTCGCTAAACGGGCGACTACTCTAACTATTGAGCTATCCAGACATTTAAGTTGTCGACGAATTCATTCAAGGCTTTACGCTGTAAACCAGCTGAATTTCATCAATGTTTTCGATCAGTACCTCCATCATCCGAAAGAAACATAATTATGACTATATTTCTATTTATTCACGGTATTGTATTTGTAATTAATAGAAGCAATGAATTTGCTAAAAAACAGTTCTAAAACAAGCATATTATTCCATAGTTCGTACTAGCATAGCCCAGTACTAATGTGGCCTCTGACCTTTCAACCAGTTATAAGTTCGATCCGCTAGATGGCGCTATCAGTGCTAGTAGTACATTTCAATTAGAGAGAACTAGATTTTTGTACATTCTGTTACTGTGAAAGATTGCTTTCTGGGAACTTGATATTTTTAGCGAATGGACGTAAAGGTCAGATGGTTAGGTTTGGGTTTTATAGGTACATAGGATTCTAGTATTGAAACGACGCGACGACGATTTATATTAAAAGCTATTTACCAAAAACATGCATATTACTTTCGTTGATTTTTTGTGTAGCAGCGACAAAAAAGTTTTGTCGCATCGATTTTTTAAGAAAAGTATTTTGTTTAGGTACATACTCGAACCGTGTCCATTTTTAAATCTAAAAATAAATTAACGCAGCTTTAATATAGCTCCTTCAAATAAAAAATCTCCTAAAATAGATCTCGTAAAATATGTATGTAGTAATAATAGGTGTTTATTTGCTCTTTTGTATTAAAATATTATGAATTGAATTGAATTGAATTGTAAGCGGTCCAAAAACCGCGATTACTAAGAACCTTCTTCTTTTTCGTCGTTTCAAAGATTAGCATTAGCACATTTTAATAAAACAGTGATGTACTTTAGAAGAAAAAAAATATTTTAAAATAATAATAATCATTTAAAATTATCACTACAACTGTTATCTTACAAATCTTACTAATTACATAGATAAAAAAAAGAACGTAACGTAAGATAAGTCACTAACTTAAATTATAAATTCGGATCGGAAATTGCATTGTGTTGCAGAGGTCATACTCCGCAACACAATGTCCATATATTCGAATCCATCTGTCCCTATCACTCATACCGATGTCTTAAAGTATCTGAAAGAGACAAATATATCCGCAAATACGAGTTTCGTGTTGCAGAGTAAGGCATCAGTATCTAAATTCAAAAACTGTACGCAAACAAGGTCGCGGGCAACAGGTTGTGACAAATAAGGTTCGAATAACGACGCCACAGATCACGTTAATCCCGCAGGTCAGACTGGAACACCGGACGCGTAACAAATTATTGTTGTGTGGGTGTTTTCTATGTATTATAAGTATATATTTACAAAAAAAAAATGTATATAAGTAAGTTTATCGGTTGTCTAGTACCCCATACGACAGGGTGTGGCCCATTGAGGCATGTCTTAAATATTTATTTATTTATTTATATTTATTATAAAATCAATTATTAATTATTTTAGTATAAAAACTTGAAAAAAAATTTTTTTTTGCGAGGAGATGCGGGTTCGTGTCCCGCCTGAGACAAAAAAATTTTCAAGTTTATATACTGATATTATAAGTGCAATTAAGTTGCTAAAATATCAAATAAAGTATATTAATTATTTATCTAAATGTCTGTTTATTCCGACTAATCTCGGTAATGGTACGATTGATTTTAACGGGACTTTTACTCGCAGAAAGCAAATGTTATAAGGAGTTACTTAGGCTACTTTTATTTAAGATATATTAAAAATGGCGACTTACGACAGGGTACTTAATAGTACCTTAATTTGGGACTAGATGGCTCAGTGTGGCCCATTGAGGCATGTCTTAAATATTTATTTATTTATTTATATTTATTATAGGCTTTGTAAAAATAACACTGTAAATCATTATTTTACTAACTGTTTCCAGCGATTACGCACGCAGTCACGATCGTAATTTTAAAATTGAACCTACACCACGAGAACCATACATTTTTCTGGGATAAATACTCAATACTTTATATGCAAACATAATGTAGGTACGAAGGAAGAAAAATTTAAATACATATGAGCATTATGGACCCTGTTGCACGAAAAAGGTTAATAAAAGAAAGGACGCGCTTTCATAAAAAAAAATACATTTATAAATTAACAAAAAAAAGTAGGGTAGATAAACAATATGATGTTAGCCGTTTCAAAACGTATTTATTATTGTATTTTTTAATTACAAATTAATTTAGGCTAATATACTCGTAACATTTAGTAAATAGATATATTTTTTCAATTTATATTTGAATAGCAAACATTTTTTTTTATTTAATATTTAGTCTGGCAATTTACTATACATATTTAGTACAACGTAGGGCATCAGACGGTTTTAAATTTTAAAAAAAATACACCATACAGTCAAATTAGGGACCTCTTTTTTAAAAAACGAAAATGTAAATAAGGTTTCACATCATAAATATAAGATGCGATATAATGAACGCGAATTAAATATTTTAAATTCTTATTACCCATGAAAAATATAACCACAGTATTATAACAGCAGCTAACTTTCCTAAAAATACAGACAAGGGTAGGTTTAATTAACTTTTCTGAATTTGTCAGCCCTCTATAAAGAGGATCATCCCTCAGTCCTCCAGGTGTTCGTTATGAGCTGGACCTGAAATTGCCCTTTTGAATTTTTAAAGTTGCACAGAATCTCTGATTTGATGTATGGAAAAATTGTATCCAATTAAGTAGGTTCCGATGTATTTTTGGTGTAATTTTGATTCGACTGTGTCAATTACATTTTAGCCGACAATACAAAAGATATTTAAATGTTTTAATATTGTTTAGCCGATTTGTTTGTTCATTAAAAATACTGTACATAAAATCATCTGTACTAATATTATAAAGCTGAAGAGTTTGTTTGTTTGTTTGTTTGTTTGAACGCGCTAATCTCAGGAAGTACTGGATCGATTTGAAAAATTCTATTTGTATTGGATAGTCCATTTATTGAGGAAGGCTTTAGGCTATATAACATCACGCTGCGACCAATAGGAGCGAAGCATGAGTGAAAAATGTTGCAAAAATAATCGCTATCATAATAACGGAAATTGACGCGGACGAAGTCGCGGGGATCTCAATATAAATCTTTTGTTTCATACAAAAATAATTTCAAATTAAAGTGTCTGTTTAAAATTGCTATTACAAAATAACAGCATTTCACTAAATACCTACATAAAACAATAAAATCAATTATTAATTATTTTAGTATATAAACTTGAAAAAATTTTTTTTTTGCGAAGAGATGCGGGTTCGTGTGCCGCCTGAGACAAAAAAATTTTCAAGTTTATATACTGATATTATAAGTGCAATTAAGTTACTAAAATATCAAATAAAGTATATTAATTATTTTCCTAAATGTCTGTTTATTCCGACTAATCTCTGTAATGGTACGATTGATTTTAATGGGACTTTTACTCGCAGAAAGCAAATGTTATAAGGAGTTACTTAGGCTACTTTTATTTAAGATATATTAAAAATGGCGACTTATGACAAGCATCCTGTAAAGTCCACGCAAACGAAGTCATGGTCATAGCTAGTAAAAAAAAAAAAAACGTCGAATTGAGAACCTCCTCCTTTTATTGGAAGTCGGTTAAAAATAGTAGGATACACCGGTAAGGAGTTTAAAGCTATTTTTATTACATCGCTCTAAATAATAAATTCACAAGAACTGACCCTTTCCAATATCGATCGTGCCATGATTAATATATCGTCATTGAATGTTGTGGCCCGTTGCTATGACGCCACGGAAGGGCAACCTTGGTGGTTTTATGATTGAAGGGTGTAAAACCTTTACCTTATGTAAGTTTCAATTTGCTAAAAGAAAGAGACAAACCTACCAAAAGAGTTATTAACCGCAGATCAGATACTAATCAATTTATACAAATTTTTTGAAGTGAAAACTTCTTTAGCGGCGCTGAGCACTTTTTGTTGGATGGGTAAAAACTTCCAAACTCGCGTCAGGGTCACGTGATGCTGATCGAAAAAGCGTAAGATCGAGGGGAAGGGAGAGAAACTAGTATCTCCCACTCTTTCTACCGTGCCTGAGTGTGCTGTTTTCTATTATTTTTGAAGTGAAACTTCTTTATCGGCGTTGGAAAAAATTTACCGTCACGTTTTGCGTCAAATTTTCGTCACATTTTTCGGTTACGCGCCATCTTTTTCTTGCCCCTACCACGGTTGGTTCAGACGATAGCAAAAAGGTAAAGTGAAATAATATTTAACCAATTTAACCAATTTAGACCAACTTAACCAACTTAACCAACTTGACCAACTTGACCAACTTGACCAACTTGACCAACTTGACAAACTTGACCAACTTGACCAACTTGACCAACTTAACCAACTTAACCAATTTAACCAATTTAACCAACTTAACCAACTTAACCAACTTAACCAACTTAACCAACTTAACCAACTTAACCAATTTAACCAATTTAACCAATTTAACCAATGTAACCAATTTAACCAATTTAACCAATTTAACCAATGTTACCAATTTAACCAATTTAACTAATTTAACCAATTTCTGGAAAGTTGCATGTAGATCATTTTTCGAAAAATAAGGCCATAAAGAAGTTTCACTTCTTACGTGTGTACACTAGTACACGCACAACTTTTTTATTACCTTATGTAAGTGTTACTTTCAGTTATGGAAGCAAACGCAACAGAAGAGGTACTTAAAAGTTAATTTAAACTACATCGTGTGTTGTCGGCAATTTAAGGAAGCACCACCCCCCCTTCTCAACCTATGGGCGTTGTAACAGGCAACTAAGCAACTAAGGGAGTACTGCTGGAAGAAGACAGTTGGCAAATTATTTTCTATACCATTGCCTAAACATTGATCGCCAATCCGCGTGGCGATTACAAATGTCAAAGACCTCCGTTTGGAGCAGCCTGTGTCCTAGGCTGATAATGATGGTGATGATGATATACATCAATGTGAAATAGACTATAGAATATTTCAGGAAATGGAAGTTTCAAAAAATTACATGTTTATCAATATAAAGGGCTTAATTTAATTATTAAAGCTCCGTTGGCGACTCCTTCTGAAAGCTTGACGTAAGTTTGCAGTCAAGTTTCAAAGCCGTAGTATGCAATGAAATCCGTAGCATTCACGTAGTCAATAACGCTATGTTAATTCTGCTACGGAAAAAAAATACTTTTAAAAATGTTAACCTTAAGTTCTACTCACTTAGTGCGATATTCGTTTGCTTGTTTCGATCGAGCTGGCCTCGTAGTGCTCGTAGTCTTCGTAGCTTCAACTCCTGCGCTTCAACGCGCTCTCGTAGTCGCCTTAACCTTTCGCCTTCAACTGCCACCTGTTCAAAAAATAAGTTTTTATGTTTTTTGATAAAGTTCTAAGAAAGAATAAAAGTTATAATTACCTATATCATAAAATAAAACTTAGAATGAGACTTGCGATCCGAAGGGTTCAGTAAAAACTTAGTAATGGAGGTGTATAAGGTACAATGTCATTAGTTTCCGACAAGAAGGAATAGCTGTTTTATTAAATGACTTGACATATTTTAGATTTTATTTTTTCTTTTAATTACCTACCTACCTATAATATTCTATTCAAACAAACCGTTTGTTTTTTATTAAATTGTCACTGACGTAAATATAACGAAAATGCTCTTTATTTAAAAAGGGACGTACCTACGTACCCGGAGTATATATAAAAAACCCACCAAGTGCATAAAATATCACTAAGGGACATGCTGAAAAACTATAACCGCTCCACTATGTAACAATTTCTACCAGTTGAAAACGACGACGACGACGACGACCTCCGTGGCGGAGTGGCGTACACACCGGTTTTCAAGGTGTCGCCTGCTCCGAGGTCCCGGGTTCGATTCCCGGACGGATCAATGAAGAAAAAAAGTGTTTTTCTACATTTTCTCGGGTCTGGGTGTTTGTACCTTCGTTGTTTCTGGTTTCCAAAATACGAATGCTTTAAAAAGTTATTCAAATTGGGATCAGAACAATGTATGTGAATTTTAAAAAAAAAAATGTTGAAAAGTTAGGTAAAGAAAACTTTAAGAGACAGGTTGTATTAAATACTGTTGCAAACAATTGAAACAGATCGTAACTTATCTGATAAATAACTATAAACACAACAAAAATTCCTCTAAATAAAGCTAGAATCTAGCCAGATATTTTACAATCCGACAAAACTAACAATACCTAAATATTTCTTGCTATCTGAAGCGAGGATCAGCTTTCGATTAAACATCCTTTGTGTTGCACAAACAAGCAAACAGACGGACGGCGTGTAGATACAGCTGTGCTTCCGATTTTAAATACGTTTATTGCGAAGTCCAAGTATTTACAGTTTGTAGGAAGACTATCTGAATTGAAACTAAATCTGGGAATTAAAAGATGTTTTCAAACAGTTGTTGTTCTTAGACAAGCACATACAAACAGCAGTTACACAAATAGCAGGCCTTATATTGTAGTAAGACATAATTTCTAAAGAAAGACACACCTCAAAGAGACGTAAAAAAGTAAAGTGATAGCCTACACTCATCCCACTGCAGGGCAAAGGCCACCATCATTGCATTCAAGTTACTACAGCAATGATGAATAATTGTTCGATCCAGAATTTGAAAGAAAAACCCTAAGATATTGACCTGGTACTTAAGCCACCAGACCAATGGAACGTTTTCAGTAGAAAGGTCCAACTTTTTTTTTGAGATATCGGTGAAAACCAATTAATAAATTATTTTAGCAATCCAAACCTATGGTTACCTAAACGAAAAAATGTTGTAGAAAATAAAGTATCATTGATAAAAAAAAAGTTCTAATTGTTTAATTCAACAGCAACAAACAAATAAAAACTGAATTATATGAATTAAAAAAAAATATACCTGACACTTTTAAAGTTAAAAACGTAGAATTCCACCACAACACCATCTGAATCGACAAAAAGTTACTAACAACGTTTGTCACGGAGAAACTCGTGGAATTCTTAAGAGAAATTGTAAGCAGATAAGAGAGGAAAAAATTAAATTTCCCCGTTTCCGATAAAGGTCTGCCTCCACTGGTTTTGTACATATATTTTTCTTAGTCTGATGGATACGACTAATCTCTCGATATTGTATTGTGTCTTAGAGTCATTCAATTTCCTACAATGCCTATCATATCCAAGTCCAAGTATCAAGTATTTTCTTCTGGGTTAAAGTGTGAAATATACTGAAATAGACATGTTAAAATAAAGTTATTTCGCAAATTTAGTCATAAATGTAATCACAGACTGCAATTTATATTCTGTCGCATATCTAAATAGTTTTAAATAATTGTATGTTTGTTAATAATGAAAACAGTGTAGGAGCTGAAACTGTAAGAAATAAAAGGTTTTAAAATATTCGCGTTATAACACATGAGCAAGCAATCACATTGTGTCAGATGTGGTCATTATATAGAATAGCACTACTTCATCTCTTCCCACAGGAGCTGTAAGAAGCAATTCAGTACCGGCAAAGAAGACGAGTTTTAGCGTTTTATCTTCACCACATCCCAAATTACAATCGCCAACCGGTCAGTCAAGCGTTTCAATTATAAAATCGTTTAAATAAATCGTTTATTTAATATACAAAGATATCAAATTACATTATAATGAGCCTAATTAAAATTAAACAGTGCAAATAGTATCTTTTGCCTGAACTAAGTAGAATAATTTCACCCAAAGGTTGTCTGGAAGAGATCGCTCATAAGCGATAAGACCGCCTATATTGTACATATTTCTGTGTAAAATCATCTGTTAATAACTGTTCTTTTTATTTGTGTACAATAAAGAGTATTCATTCATTCATTCATTCATTCATTCATTCATTCATTCATTCATTCATTCATTCAACCTGTGCTTCAGGCGAAAAAGATCTTATGAATTTTATTTTATGTGTCATAAATTAACAATAAAATTTAACTTAAATAATACTAATTTAATTAAGGTAAGGTAAGGTAACTAACCATAACAATATATTTTATTTAAGTACTAAAAGTAGTTCTTCTGTATCATTATAGGACAAGGTTTGCAAATATTTAGTTAGGGCTATTTTACAGTTAAAATAGTTGAGATCATAGATATTAAGTGCTTTATTCATGGCAATATCCTCCTACTAAAAATTTTGAAATAGGCACAAAGGACACTAGCAGTGTCCAGCTGTATACTGTCAATAACCGATTTAAAAAATACAAAATGTTATTAAATCTATTAGTTAAAAAGTTTATGTATCGCTTCGCTTATCATTAGCAGGACACAAAGCCTCACCCTCGAGGGCAGGCGTCAGGCCAGCTCCGCCTAATGCGATATTTATCGCCAGCCCAATGGAATGAACTGGCTTCATAATAAATACGCTATAAAATAAACATAATAGCCGATCTCCGGGTTGTTAGGATTTAATTTCTCGAAAGTAATTTGCAATCCACAAGGATTATTATGATTTAAACGTTATTTTTCAGAGTAGAGTACTTTTAAAGGAAACATTGGAACCTTTTTATACTTGTATCTATAAGTTATACGGATAGTACACATTATTGTGGTAATTGAAACCGGAGGATGGAATATTTAAAAATTAACTTTATTCTTGGCTAGCATTAACTATTTTTTATACATTAAAAACTGTTATTGCTTTTTTTCTATTTGATGATTGAGTTTTACCAATCTCTTTGAGAATAATCTTTAGATTTTAAATACTCGTATTTAGTAAAACGGCATAAAACGGAAATTAATTAAAAAAAACATCATTCATCATAATATTATTTAATTATATTAATAAATGGTTTTCGTCTAAGCACGATCTTGTATGCCGAGTCTTGCCGGCAAAATTTGAATGTCACCACCCCGTTCTCTTCCTATGGGTGTTGTGTGTAACGAGTAAAGGATTTCCGCCTGAAGAAGACGCAGCGATTTCTCTCCACCATTGAAGTATCCAATCGCCACCACATGGCGATTATGGCTAAATCCTTCTTTTGATAGAGTCCAGCTGCAGTGGCCTTGTGTGGACTAAAGGTGATGATGATGACCTCTTTTATAATATAACGTGTGAGGTTAATGGTATTAAGCCGAAACCAGCCTTTATTAACAATGCATATAAATACTGTGGTAATTTGGAAATTCAATGTCACTTTATTTGATATTTTAGCAATTAAATTGCAATTATAATATCACTATTTAAAAAAACTAAAAAATAGGTTTAAAATTTTTTGATTTGTTTGAAGGTAAAAAAGCTCAGATCATATTATAATGAAGGAGATATGAAATTACCTACTCGTAAATCCTTAGCGAACCCGTGTCTCCGAATTATTTACCTATGTGTGCAACGCAACTACAATAACACTGTTGTAAGCATAAGGACCACACTATATCAATTTACAACGCTCACACAAACATGGACCCAATCTCAGCGGCTACCAACTTACTCGCTTACACAATGCGTCATTTGGTGTGTGCAAATTAGTGTGTCGCTACAAAGTGTGGTCGCGACGCACACGTCGGGCAGTGAACGCTTTGATTAAACCTTGATACATTGCGCACTCGCATAGTACTCACAACACAGCTAATTAGTATTAAGCCTGCAATGTATATTGTGCCGATACAATTATCGTTATCTGGATGATTTCATTAAATAATTCGCCGCGGTGTGCAATAGTTCTGTTTGCCCATATTGGATTCGCACGCGCCACGCCCCCATTTCATATCTATTTCTTTATATGATCTGAGAAAAAAAGAGTTGATATCTAGTTTCTGACCTCACTATTTATATGCATGACTAGCTGTTGCCCGCGACTTCGTACGCGTCAATTTCTGTTATTATGACCGAGATTATTTTTGCCACATTTTTCACTGATGCTTCGCTTCTATTGGTCGCAGCGTGATGTTTTATAGCCTAAAGCCTTCCTTGATAAATGGACTATCCAACACAAACAGAATTTTTTAATTCTAACCAGTACTTCCCGAGATTAGCGCGTTCAAACAAACATACTCTTCAGGATTATAATATTAGTATAGATAACATGGGCTAGTTTTGGCTAGTCATACCACTTACCAAACACCCTGTATTTTATATTTTGGATCCTATTTATAATGTATTTAATACTCAAAGCCTTTTATCAAATTGGAGGCTTTATATTATTCTAAAAGAATTATTGACATTAAATTGCCATTTACAGAATTAAATATTCATGGTTACTTGGAATATTATAGCCGTTTGGTTTTAGAGAGAACAAAAGAAATCGGTGAGGCAGACCATTTTCGTGATAGCCGCAATATTATGAGTGTTGTCGCGATGTCGATAACTTTTATATCGATAGTGAACTGGGACAGTTGAGAAAGAAGGCTAGCAGTATTCTAACAAAGTCCATTTTACTAAGACGAACCTTAAAATTTAAATGATTGAAGCATTGATCGCTTTGCAACGTGACAAAAATCTCAACCTTACACAAAAAGTTACCATATCTAGTTATGGTGGTTACCTTGTATAAATATAGGACAAAAAACAATTCATAAAAATCATTTAGGTCTTTACAAAGTTAACCATTTTAGTAATGTTTACTCACTCGAATTTACCGCATTTTTAACAGCACAAGTACTTGTTGATTCTTAGTTACTTATTGTAAATGAAATACATTTGTTAAAAACGATTTACGGGTTAAAAGTTTTTTTGCAATTGTTAACTTTGATTATATTTATTGCAGAGAAAAATAATCACAAGGTCATATGAAGCACTATTTGATAGCGACTTAGCAGCAAGATGTTGGTACTTAAAGAAATATTTTTTTACTTATTGTGGCGAAGTAAGTATCGTTCCGCTGATCTAGTGATTTAAATACTGGGTCCAGGGTTAATCCGACCTGGGGCAACAATAAAATTCGAATTTTTGAACATACGTTAGTGATCAACAACCCGCATTTGGTAAGCGTGGTGATTATGCCTATACCCATCATTGCTTTAGTAACTTGATGGAGGCCTTTGGCCTACAGTAGGATGATTATAGGCCGTTACTTATTTTTTTTTAAGTTACCGTTATTAAATATATTTTTTTATCGACATCTAATAATAAAACAACACTACCGCCGCAACTTTAATGAAATAAGGATTCCTGGGGCAACTGAAATATTCCAATCGAATGTGCTTTGATGTCCGTTCCTTTGATTTAATTAGAATATCTTTTTAATTATTTAAATCATCGTCGGCCCCTCGATGCTGATAGGATTATAAAAACACGATTCGATTTGCCGAAACCACTTTATGAAAATTTGTTTATATATTACTAATGTAGATAAACAATAGTCGACAAACCCTGCGATTGATGCGAAATCTCATATTTGTTTCAGTTTTCAAAAAGTTCCTGGAGGACCATATATTTTTTTTAATTTTAAAGGCTCGAATTACATGATCAAAAAAATATATAAACGATAACTTGAAAAAAAAAAGGAAAAATCTGAAAATCTTAATCATCGGGACTCGGATCGGGGTCTACTGGTTTCGACCTTTTTCAATATTAGGGCGCGCCCAATTACCCACCAAAGCTATTATAACCTTGTAGTAGAATTTCATTGCCTAAAAACACGTCACTATTCTTTACTTTGAGCGCCATTTTTATTCTTTTACCATTACAAAGTGCACTAACGCAATTTGAAAATTTTCGAATCCAAGCGCGCATTGTTTTGTATTTTTTTTTATTCTTCTTAAATACGTCAAGGTATCTCGATCAACAGCCAGCTACTGTCTAGTCCGTCATCGTTCGATCTACTTCAAAATAGAAGGATTTATTTCTCGTTCGTATTTGGTGTTGCTATTTCTTGTAGGTCAGCAGAAACAAATATTAGAGTAGTCAATTTCTAAAGTGTTTAATAAAATGTAAAGTCTGAACACTTCACAAATTACATGCAGTATAATATCGTTTGTGTACTACACAGTTGCCTATTATGACTACCAAGCCTGAGTTGGTCTTATTAATTAACAGCGAAGACTTTACCGGGAAGTTTGCTTTATGACCTGAATATCTAACGTTTAGGAAATAGGGTTGAATCTCGTTTGCTTAACTATAGTTTTAGCTATAAATTGCAGTTTTGCTAACATAATTGGCTGGGAGAATTCAAGGGTTTCCCTGCACAAATGGATTTTAGCGAATTCACAGTTTTGTTTACCAACGTGGTCTGCTATGTTAACAACGTAGAATATTTTATGTGAAATTTAAGTTAACTTTAACATAACTAGACTCAATGTGAACCATATTAGTTACTAACAAAAATTACCAAGTCCAAAGCAATAATTTCAAGGTTCATTAACCTCACTAGGAAAAAGTTCCAAATTACCTATCGTTTGTCAGGACATAATAGCTTAAAACCATAGTTGGTGATTTATTTCGTTAAATATAATCCCAAGAGCATGATCCACTGTGAAATATGTCTTGAATCTTATAATCTTCTTTCTGTTCTTAAAAGATTTACACCGACCCCGCACCCCGGAGACACTTCTTATGTAGCCTTAAACCAAATTTTGTATTCTCACAATATTTCACGGGAAATTTATTAACAAACTACAGTATCTCTTTTGGGAAATTTATTCTCTTAATAAAGACTGGTCTTAACTTAACTCAATCTAAACTTAGACAAAAACTGTTTATAATTCATAGTAAATAAGTCGTTCACTGTTACCAAAGTACCATCTATGAATATGTGTATTATGTCATGTACAAGTATACACGTTCATAAAAGTCTGCTTTCGTTCTAAATTAAAAAAAAAACTATAACTACAACAAATGCGACAACGTTCGGATCCTAAAGTAAGTAATTATTGAGGCTCGTGTTTTGTGAAAATCAGATACAATACAGGTAGGCGTATTTACGCCAAACTTACTTAAAGATTTACTTAGACCAGAGATTTATTTTGAAATAATATCTTCTGAAATCGATTCCAGTACCAACACCATGAAATGACCAGACAACATGAAAACCTCTGTGATGAGACATGAGACAAAAAAAAGAATATTAATTTGCTTGTTAAATTGTTTATAACTTATTTAGAACTAATCGACAGAAATCACAGATAATGGTTAAAAATAGTACCTAAACCTATGAACAAAGTTGCTTGTTTCGTCAGGTATTCGCAACATTATTCTGTGGTAGTAACCAACACTTATTTAGAGGCAAGAAAACTTCACAAAGCAACCTTCAAGAAACCCAACATTCCTGAATAAAATCTCGTCGTCAGAGACAAAACTGTAACAATGCGAATACGGTACGAAGCAAATTGCTCAAAGGGCACTATGCGGGCTGGCAAGATCTGAAAGGTGCCTGCCAAGAACAGAAGAGTCTAATTCCAAGATAGTGAAACAAAGACTTCTTAAATTTCACGTATATTTTCTTCAAACACGCGAATGTCAAACAACAGAATGGCAGAGAATATTCCCACAAATGATGCATATTTGTTCATTATGTTTTTAGTTTGTACTAAAACGAAAATATTTCTTAAATTTTAAACAAGACCAATGGCTTAGACTGCTTGCACAAATGATGCACATTTTGTTTGTATTTTTAATTTTACTCCAAAAGTCTTGCTAAAGAAATTAAAAGCCATCAAAGTACTCAAGAAGTGAAGTCTGATGTGCTAGTATCTCTAGTAAGCGGTCGTCACTATACAGTTAGTAGTATAGTATTTAGATTTTTACCTTATTTAAAGAATCAAACCATTGCCTGAATTTTGTTCATAGCAAAGTTTTAAATTTTTTAATTATTCTTATTTAGAAAAAAAACTAACAAATTGGATAGTAACAGGTAAATAATCACACTAACTAATACAGAAATTTGCAAAGCTTACTTAATTATGTAATATGCAGACATAGAGATAAAGACACTGACATTGAAATCACAAACAATATTTCGTGAGTGAAACTTGTTTCGTAGCAAAATATTTTCTAACTAAATTAAGGAAACGACAATAATATGAAAAAGCGCATATCTTGCAAAATCCTAATCGTGATCGCCAACCTGCCTGACAGGAGTGACGATCTTGGCAAAATCCTTCTTTAGAAGAGACGTTTTGTCAACCGATCTAAGCTACTGATAATTGACTGACTTCTTCCCGACCAGTATCGGCACTGCATTCATATTCCGTCTAAATACAAGATTGAGTAGAGTATACGATGTAAGTTTCAATTTCTTACCTGATGCTGCCTCGCCTCCTGCTGCTTAAGGTACCGCAACCTCTGCTCCTTGGCGCAGAGCAGCTGGTGCTGCGTGTCGATCTGCTGCTGCTGGCGGAGAGCCATGGCGCGCAGCTCGCCCAGTGTCAACTCCACCCCTTCCCCCAACTGTGGGCAAGGGAAACAAAACGTTAATTATGTCCATATTTATGCTGAGCAGATTTGAAATCAATTAAGAAAAATTCCAACCTAGAATATATGAGATGGTACTCGTTTTTTCGTATTTGTATGAATTAAAAAAGTAGGTACAGTAAATTTATACAATTCTGTGCGAATGTGCTACTTTATAATCTGAGTCCAATGCATTAGATAGTAACACTTTATAGTTGCTGCCAAGTAGGTATGTTGGGTGTCACCAAAAAGCGAGTTTCGATTTTACGAATATTATTTTCAGATACCTGTTTAGTATCAGTAAGTGTTCTAATTGTTATTGCTTTTGTTATTATTAATTTTGTATTGTGTTAGTACATAATACAGAATAAACGCTTTTTTATTACATCGATTGTTTTTATTAAACATAACTATACTATGTTTAATTTAAATATTAAAAGATGATCGATATTTGAAAAACATTTTTTACTTTGCAATGAATGTTAATCGATTTACAAGTCTTCCTTTCGAATCGGTTTCAAAATCCGTCTTTTTCATAAAAATTCGCCATAATTTTAGCCAAACATTTGTGAAGGACACTTGCTTTTCTGTGATTTTGTATTTGCAGTTGACGTTTACAAGATATTTGCAGCTGTTTGCCTTGATGGTAGAGCACAAACACCTATATATTTAAGAAATTTGCATTTCAGTACCCATAACTTAGGTAGGAGTGAGGATAAGTTAAACATTTCTTGCATCGAAGTATTTCACATTCAGTATTCACCGGAGATCAGCAAAATTCAATTCTAATAACGTATACCGACTTCAAAACTACATTTTGATCTAGAGCTATAAAAACTAGCTAATCCAAACTTAAGCCATCGTAGTTTGAAACTTGTATTCATAGTGCCAAGATTCAACGACTAGGTAAAACTTATGCAGTTTCAAAAGAAATTCAGCACGACTACTTGCACACAGCCATATTTCTCTTTGAAACTTGCAAACTAGTGAAATCTGCAAAGCAGGAAACGTTGAAATGGTTTATAAAATGATTTTTGTATTGAGTGATTGACTTCGCTTTTGTGCAAGTGACTTGCACAAAAGCGAAGAAACAAATTGTATAAGTTAGTCGGGCTGCTCTTGACAGATTACTTTAACACTGTGGTTTTACGATTCAACGCGTCCATTCTAATAACCAAAAACATACCTGACTAGCTAAAATTTATTAAATTGGTTAATTTTTTGCTATACAAGTAAAATAGTGTGAGCTAGACAGCTTTTCTTAAATTTTGTAATAGGAAAAATAACCGTATCTACTTCAAATATGAACTTTTTACGAAACATTTTTTTTCCATTTACATGTAGAAAATATTTTCTCCTTCACATTTTCATCATAACATTTCATCTTGGTCTCATGCTTCTTATAAAATATAGGTTGAAAACAGAAGTAAGTACAGTAGCTTCTTTAGTAAACTAGACAAGACTAGAGCAAGACATGTAACCTGTCGATGACAATCGTAAAAATGTAGAGTTAAGTATAGTTTTTTTGTGTGACAGATATAGTAGTAGATATATTACAGTGACCCAACAAGGTTTGTATTTCTAATGTTGTTTTTGCTTACGGTTTTAATGGAGTTAACAATTAGCAAGATAGTCTTACACTTGCGCCTTCAATTCCTCGTAATTAACCTTCAGAGATAAATTACCTATTTCTGACATTCTCTTTAAAGAAATCCTACTGTCTCCAGTTTATTGTGATTCTATTCGAATATAGCATATTCCCATTCCTTTATTCACGCTACCAAAAACCTAATTTCCTATCTAATAGCAATTTGCGACATGGCAAAAGACAAGGAAAAAACGTCTACGCAAAAAAGTTTAACGATTCACGCGAAGGACGACTAGTCTTTTGTGGAGTGGAACCACAAAATAGGTTTGTGTAGAATGTCCTTCGTAAAATTAAAGTAAATAATTTATCTCACAAAGAAGTATAAATCGGTAGATTGTGAAAGTAAGGAAAGTACGGCTAGTCCACAAGTTCAAAGCTCAGCGGGCTATGGAAAGAGCTATGCTCGGAGTTTCTCTTAGAGATAAAATCAGAAAAGAGGTAATCCGGCAGATAACTACAGTTACATAGCCCACCGGATCAGCAAGCTGAAGTGGCAGTGGGCTGGCCATATTAGTCACAGAACCGACAACTGCTGGGTTAAACGAGTTCTTGAGTGGAGACCGCGTCTCGGCAAACGTAATGTAGGACGCCCTCAGGCCAGGTGGAGTGATGATTTGCGCAAGGTGGCTGGCAGGAGCTGGATGCGAGAAGCCGAGGATCGACCTAAGTGGCGTGCAATTGGAGAAGCCTATGTCCAGCAGTGGACTGCGATAGGCTGATGATGATGATTATAATGATGAAAGTAAGGAATATAATGAAGCTAATAAAGGTGTATAATAGTTCGTTCATTAAGTTTTTGTTATAATTTATAGACAAAGTGAGCGCAGCCAGTGTCAAGTTAGTAGTCGTCGAAAGTGTATTTTTAAAACTAAAGCATATCAATATGAAACTAAGATAATAGATAAGAATAGGTAGGCTACAAACTATTTTAGTCTTTTATAGTTTATTATCTACCTTCGGCCAAATTTTATTTATATCCGTCCGGCCGTGGTGGAAGGTTAAGTAGCAAAAATACATCCAAACTGGTTAAAGTATAATGTCAATTGAAATTTTAGTATATTTTATGGAACAATTTTTATAAAGGGGACCGACCAGCATCCAGTATTCAAGTATGAATTGTAATTGTTCCACAAAGAGCAGTCCTTCTAAGTACATTTTCAGTTGTGTATTAGATCTCATCAGAAGAGAAAGTCTAACATTTTCTGTGATACTCAATTGAAACTTGGGTAAGTTGAGATGTACTACGTTTAATAAATCTTTGCGGCTCGCTGGGGACTGGTCTAGCAATATATTCTACTCTGGTCTCTGTAAAATTAAGAAATACTACCCAGGAGTTTTTTTGTGCTGTATACAATTTGGAATTTATGTACAAAAGTGAACTTTTTTGTTATCAATACCATTAAAATTCGTTTTGGTAATTCTTTCACAAACTATAAGAATATATAATGACATCGTCTAAATAGCATTATTGAAACAAGTATTACTGCTGACAAAGAAATTCATTTTTTTCATGACTTATAATGTTAAGTCTTAGTAATAAAACCGTATAAGCATTGCCTGCTACTCTTGCATGAGGTATGATTCGATAGCAAAACAATTTGGTCCAGTGATAAGTCCAAATACTAGTATTACAGAATCCCAACGTTGTACCCTATATAGTAATTTCAACAACATATAAGAACCAGATATTCGTTTTTTAATAGGTCACTTTATCACTTTTTTATTTTCGTCATGATAATCCATAATAGGTACTACATAATAAAAAAAATATCTTTTATGTCAATGAAAGGTACACCGAAGTACACAGGTTTGTCAATTTGTCCCACTTTTCAGCCTATAGTTAATTTATAGATTATAAATAAAAATGAATCCCTATTTCCCTTGGTCATCGCATCACACGTGAATGGCTGGACCGATTTCGCTAATTCTTTTTTTGTTTTCATTTTCAGGAGAAAAAATTAGGAAAATTGCGCGGAAAATAATAAAATTTAAGTAAACTTAATCACCATACCAAATTATTTTTAATGTAACCTTTATCGCTTTTGAAAATTTAAACTTTTTTAGCGAATGGCGTTTGACATAACATTGACAGAATGCGTGCTGCAAAGATCGTCAAATAGGGGGTAAAAAAAACTGAATTTTGCACATGGCCAGTAATGTCGCCTGTTCCCATGTCGTAATACCAACAAAACTATTCATATTAATATTATAGTTAAGACAGGACAACGTCTGTCGGGTCCGCTACTACTTCATATTCTTTTCTAAAATGATGGACGTCTGTTTTAAAAGTCCGAATATATTATGACGTCAATTTACGTCAACTTGCGACGAAGGCCTCGCGCGGCTATCAGGGGGCGCCACTCACGCTGCCGCCCGCGCGGTAATCCCGCAAAAGCGGATTTCTTATGATGCTACCGGACAGTGTCAGGGAGCACAATTTCGGCCTTTTCGTTATGTTAATGCTGTTGTGTTTGAGCCGTGCACTTTATAAATAAGCTGACGGTTTTGGTAGTTTTGAAATAATTTAATGTAAAACATAATGTTAGCTTTTTTGTATTTTTCGGGAATAAAAGCCATTGTATACGAGACTAAACTAATTCTAGCTGTTAAACTAACTATAGGAGAACCATCGTTTAAATTACGAGTATGTTACAAACTTTGAATATTCCATTTTCTTTTCGGCAACATAAAGTTATGATGTGCTTGAAATGAGGTGGAATTAATAGGTCTTATAAAAGAGAAATCTAAACCTCCATTTTTGAAAATTTCTATACTTTATTTGTAGTGAGAAATCTTGAGTCACCCTCGTTAATTTGATATTTCAAAGACAATTTAAATGAAGCTGAAGGACTTTTTAGAGAAAAGTTTTTTTGGAATTTGGCAAATATAATGTACAAAGTTCATGTCAGTTTCAGCTTACTCCTTAATTTTCTAAAACCACCTACATACTTTTTAACAGCTCTTTCCCTCATTACAGAAAATAATATTAAAAAAATAAACATGCAAAGTGTACTTATTTAAAAATATGATCGCTAGACCGACTACAGATTTAATACTCTCTGCAAAATCTGTCTCTTCCAATTCACAGATCATTTCTAAACTCAACCACGTCAATAGAACGGTACCGACGAAGACTTTAATATCTCGCCGTGGATTTAATCCATCGCAAAAGGATTTCTTAGTCGCTGGATAAATACGGATTGGATTCGTGTTAATGCTAGATCAGTACTCGAATACAATGATCGAGTATTTAACGGGCAAGTAATTGAGTTGTTGAATGGAGAGTTTTTTTCATTTAACCATCAGATTTAAACGACTGAGGCCCGAGTTCACCAACAAACGTTTAAGTTTAAACAGCGTTTAAAATATTATTTGACATATTTTATATGGGAATTGTCTCAAATTAATCGTCACTCTTTGTTTACCGGCTGTTTAAGTGTTGGTGAACTCGGGTGTAAGGCCATCATTGAAATCTTTTAAGTGTTTAACAGAAGACACTAAAAAGTGAACAAATGAAAACTTTCAGATCAAGCAAAAAAGTACAATGTAAGAAACATAAATGTAAGAAAAAAAACATTAAATTTACTCAAAACTATTAACTTTATTTGATATTTTAGCAACTTAATTGCATCTCCTCGCATCTCCTCGAGGGTTCGAGTCCCGACTGAGACAAAATTTTTCAAGATTATATACTGATATCAAAACTATAATTCATGAAATTGGGTAAAAATCTCTACAAATCTGTTTTCTTTCTGCAAACAAGCCCAGGAGACGCTTTTATATATTTTATTCTAAAACTGCTTTAGGTGAAGAAACAGCATAAGAAACTCGGTCCTTATTATCAGCCTCATTTCGAATACGTATGTCACAAGAAAGTATATAGGTACGATGCGAGTCATGAAATTTTAATACCATACATTTTTTTTTGTTTAAATCTTAATGCACAGTAAAGTAGTCCTTTTTCATTAAAATAAATTTAACCTGCGACTTACAGTTATACTCGTAAAGGTAATTCAGCAATTCAGAAATAGACTGTGGTAACTAATTTAAGTCAGTTTCTCATGAACGAATTGCTAACTTTGCGCTGTTTGAAACCTGCAACGGCAAGTTTAGCGTTATGTCTGGTGTTAAAATTTAAACGAATTTAATTTCGATATACAGGATGAAATTTTAACCACCTTCCAAATCTATACTATTAATATTATAAAGCTGAAGAGTTTGTTTGTTTGTTTGTTTGTTTGAACGCGCTAATCTCAGGAAGTACTGGTCCGATTTGAAAAATTATTTTTGTGTTGGATAGTCCATTAATCGAGGAAGGTTTTAGGCTATATAACATCACGCTGCGACTAATAGGAGCGAAGCATGAGTGAAAAATGTTGCAAAAATAATCGCGAACATAACGGAAATTAATGCGAACGAAGTCGCGGGGAACAGCTTGTTTTAATATATCAATCTACGAGACAAGAAACAAATGACGTATTTTTTCTTTTGGTATAGCCCAGTACAAAAATGACAAAATAAAGCACTTAGAAAATGTCCGCAAAAAATCTTAAATTTTTGATACGGCCGCTTAGCAACGCTTTTTTTACGCGATTCGCATCTCATTTATTAATTACGACACTATTCATACGTTTTTCATTATCCCTTTATACCGTATCAGGCCTAGGACCGTAAAAATTTAAAACTATATTGCTAAAAATATTTTCGGATGAAAGCTTGATTTACATTTTTTACTTCATAAATGGGCTCTAAATACGATACCGAACGCCTATAAAAATTTTTGAAAGTGCTTAAAATTTCACCCTGTAGAGAGACCGGGCTCCAGCTGATTCATAGATTGCGGCGCTGCAACTACATTAAAACTGAAAGTGGACCATTTAAATATTAATATTACCTTTATTAATGGTCACTCGAACGCTCTGCTAATAAGTCATTAATATTAATAGAGATGTGCAAGTCGCGCGATGTTTCATTCGATAACTACCGCAATGGCATTGCAAGTGTAATGAATCGCATGATTCGATTCCGAGTGCTTTGTCGGGATATTGGTATCGAGTGGACGTGCTTTAAAATTACATGACTGCAAAATGGAAACGAGGTAATTGGAAATCATATTTCATTGTGTTTCTCACTTCTAGCACCGACATATTTTTAAGAAATGAAGCATTCAACTTAAAATAAAGTAAAATAAAACAGGTTTGTATCTCTAGAATTCTCAGATGATTTCGAATTATGTGTCTATTCCATTAGAATTCATTATGCTTCGTATATTCAATGCTATTGACTTTATTTAACAGTTTGTTGTATAAAATCTGTTTAAATTTATTGAAATTTAAATACTTATTATTAAATTGATCCTTGCATGTCAAACATTGTGGTCAAAAAGGCAAAGGCACTGTTCGCACGTAGATTATCAAGTTTTAATGTACAGAGTACGGATTTTTTTTTTCGATGAATTATTACCATTGTTCGTTTTTAAATACACTTAGATAATTAAATAAAAGTAACAGCAAAAAGGTTATAACTTATATAGATGTAGGTATTTATTTTTCTTCTTCTTCTTCTTACGATGGTTGTCTAATGCACAAGATATTTAAGAACATTCTTTTTGTTCGAACCTTTTTCTTTTTCTCCTAGAAACACATGATATTTTACCGCCTATATCGGCTGTCACGCGATATTTAAATCACAGTCCGACCCTAACAGGATTTATATTCTTGACACTTGTTGATGGCAATCAAGAAAGACGCGACGATAGATGGCGCCACCGCCCACGCAATGATAACCCCATTGATTAGTGACGTGAATTTGCGGCAATGAAATGGGTTGAGCATTTTCTTTGAAATCTAGGCATGACATATTGGACTACATGTCGATAATCGACCTATTATTTGATTTGGAACATAAAATGTATGACGCTAAATATATTGGGTGTTTTCAATATTACCTTAAAGGTATTACTACTTATCGACAGTTATAGTTTGGGATTGTCAAAGTAAGTATTTATGGTTATAATCCAAATGTAATTATATACATACCTTAGTTTAGTTTTTCTTACAGCCAACATTAAATACTTGCATTACTACTTCAATTTACACACGTTCATGTTTGTTAAAACCTAGTCCTAAATAGCGCTTCCAAATTTTTATTGACAGCCGAGAAAAACCAATTTATTCATTCTATGAATGTAAGTTTGTTTGTTACGCTTTCACTAAGCTAAACATATTTTTTTATGGGTATTAGAAATAACATGCTATTTGGTATCCCACTGTTGGGCACCATATTCCGCACGCAATATACTATAAAGTGTGGTTCACTGAAAAGTTAGTTTATCTTGTATAGCTAATATAAAAATACTATGGCAAATTATGGACAGCTTGTTGAATTTCCGACGCCTAATTTACCTCTCATATCAATATTTTTTTTAAAAAGTATTGACCAAACCAATATTTAGAAAAAGAACGGATTATCTAGAGTACAATAAGATAGTATACTACGAGTATGTCGATAGACTGTCGATCGCATCACTACTCAATGTCACCTGATTGCCAGTTTTTATGCGACCTTTGTGGCGCTGAATCTTTATTTGGGCAGCCTTTTCCTTATAAATAGGTTTTCTATTAGAATTTGTTGGCTTGGGGCGGAACTTTGGTCTAGAAAACATTTGTTTTACATTGAGATCGAGCCGAAACCGAATAAACGTTAGTAACTAACGAGGATTTATTAATTTTAGCGCGCTGATTCAAAAATCTGGTCTTGGTTTTAGAAAAGATACAAATCAAAATTTGTTGCATTGAAAAATTGTGATAAAAGTACCTTTCTTTCTAGCTATTGCTGGATATTTTATAAAAAAGTTAAAAAAAATACTTCTTTTTGTTTCTCATAGGGTAAGACGAAGGTAACTTCTCACACAGCCAACTCGCAAGTTTCGAACTCCATCAAGATTTAAATCCATTTGAATTATTTAAATATATTGAGATTTCTATGAGTCCTTTTTTTATTTAAAGTAACGGAACTTGAAATAGCAACTCAAGTTACTTGAGTTTATAGTATTTTGATAAATAAGTAAACTATTGTTTCCTATTTCTGAACAGTCTGATCACAAAAATAGCTTTGTAAATGATTGATTATGCCGTTGTTGTCGTGTGGGCTCATTTTCAGTAACGTTATTGTTTACGCTTCAGTGGATTGCGGAAAATTCTCAGCTTTTATCCGATGAGATCGTGTAGAGAATGTTATTGATAACGAACCGTTTCAAAGGAATGATTCGAGTCCCTTTTTATGTCACGTTCTGAAGATCCAGAAAGATGTTATTGGAGAAAATGACGCGATTTGTATAAACGGTATCATCGTAACTGTTCAGGCCACTTCCAACCTCTTTACACTTTTTAAATTGACGAGACCATTTGAATAAGAAAGCACCGAACGCGCGCAATTCAAAATTCTAATCTGGTGACAAACAAATGAACGCAAGCTACGCACATGAAAATTGTCGCCCCGCTATCACTGTCTGCTGTGTCCGATGTGTTTTTATATCTTTAATAAATGTGAAACATATTGTATACTAAGTCCAGGAATATATAAGAGCTGCATTTCAAGATTAATCCGATAATCAAGAACCTATAGACCAATACTAAATAAAGGAAAGGTGGGGCCACCCGTCGGAGTCGACTCAAAGATATCTAATAAGTACATATAATATTGATACCGAAGCCGCTGCAAGTAAGTGTTTTATCTGACTTCTTATGCTAGCGAATGTTTGAATTGTGTTAGAGATAGGAAGTGGTATAATATGTTTTCACGTTCCTTATATATTTTTTCCCCTTTAATATTTCGTTCCTTCTTTTAACTATTACCTTTGTACACCTGCACCTTCGTACTGCTCAAAAAACTGCCTATGTCCTGTGGGTAATATTGCATTTGGCCCCCACAGGAACCATTAGCAACGGTAACAAATGAAAGTTGGAGAAGCTAAATCTTCAAGCCAATGGGGGCTATCGCTAGTGAATTTCCCACTAGAGGCGCTAGTGTCGCGTGAGGTCCATCACTTTGTACTGGTTTTAGCGGAATTCGTTGCATAAATTATAATTTCTTTAATTTACCTGCTGGAAAGTGATCTACTTCGTAAAATATCGCAAGTATGGATTATTTGGCGATTAATGTGAACTCTTTAAAAGCGGAATTAAGAAAAAGCGCAAAAATAGGCGGCCTCAAGAGTAACTATTTCAGAAGTTAGTTTGTTGATATCAAGATAGTTATTTATAAACAATATAACCTTAATTAGATTCAAGATATAACACTTTGTTTCGGCGCCAATCGCCTTTGACAGCTATACCTCCGGACCTCAGTCTACAGTGGCGCCAACTGGTGAGCAAAGAAACGGTAGTCCCCATTGGATTGGTTTTTAAGAGAGCAAATATTTTTTCTTTTTTAGTCATAAATGTTTTATTTTAATTTTTACGGTTATCGCGGTTAAATAACTATTTTCTGTTTCGTTTTTTTTACTATGTACCTTGACCGTGAGTGACATCACGTTGCAAGTGTCATGATCACGAAAAAAGTTTAGTTTGTGGTCAGGATTTTGTTGTTTTTGAGCGAATTTTGCTTCATTTTTCATCATTATTTAAGATTTCAAGTTATTCCTTTGCTATTAGACATTAATTTGCTACCAAAATTTGACTCGGTATTATTAAGTGTGTGTTGACAGTACAAATTTAAATAAAATTTACCGTTCACTTGGGACCAGAGTAAACGCGATGACCCACAATTATACAGCCCCTAATTAGTTCGGCGGTCAAACGCTAAGACATCTAAGTTGTGGTCAGTAATTATTAAACTAAAATTACGGAGGCAAAGGTTAATCCTGGTCTAGCTATGGTTCATTTGCTAGATGTACATGGTTTAAGTAGAACGGCCACTACATTGCATTATAAAAAAAATCTGTCCGCCCGAGAAAATGATAACACACCAGATCCATAACATACTTTTATGTTCTTTTTTATTATAACAAAATAATGAGAAAATAAAACTAATTTTAAGTGATAACGTCTTAAATCCTAACCTTGTGTCAATTAGTGATGGATTGTGTGCCAAAAGGTGATGATTTATGGACATTCTGCGAATTGTATATTTTGCAAACTGGACCGTTTATAAAAATAGACATTTTGCGACCGCTAGTCTTTCCGCTATAAATAGCGAAAAGACTTATTTATATTTTTAATTTTTTTCATACTTTGGGAGAGCGGTTTTTCTTGGTACAAGTAAATTTTTTTAGCTATTAAAAAACCATACTCAACTGTTTGTATACCTTTTTCATTGACCTTACTTTAAAATTATGCTATTACAATCTAAAATAAGTGTCTTAGCTAAAATAATTTGTGGGGTTATTTGTCTTCTTACTATAACACAAATCTGTATAGCTGGATAATCGAATAAAAACGTGTAAAAGTGTCTCCGGGGGCCTATTTGGAGAAATAAAACTGATTTCACTGATTTTGCTCAAGCCTATATTGTCTGGAGACTTAGTTATACATTTGTTCTGGCTGTTTTACTTCGATTGTATCGGACCATGAGTTTATATTTATATTAAACTCGGGTTCAAGTTAAACACTCGTTAGTCTCGACAAGGTCTCGACCGTTTAAAGTTAACGCCGAAGTTTAATTGATGAAGTTTGCTTTTAAACTCTGTGGAAAATCAGCAGCTGTCAAAATTTTATGCGTGCCTAGATGAAAGTCGTATTTCCTAAGATGCACATTCGCTTCTACGGGCATACTTTAGTCTAAAGTTAACTGTTTCTCTAGCTTTGATAGAGAAACGGTAGTTTAAAGAAACCTTTGGTGCACAGGAAGTTATGACTTTACACATTTTTTCATGGTACTCTTGTAAAAATTAAATTTCAAAATATCAGCATCCAGCGATTGGAATTATTATAACAAATTTAAAACTTTACATAAAAATCAAAAAAATATTAAAAAATCAACGTGTAACACACGCTATATTGTGATTTAAACGTCGTATCTTGAAAACTTATCAATGCATTATTTGAAGTAGACAAACATTTTGAGTAGTATTATGAAACTCTTTCTTCAAATTGCAAGTGTTAATTGGAAATACACTTTCTTTCACTGACTACAATTATTCTTCCTAAAATTGCATTCAATGAATCGAATTTTTAGTAAACGTATTATCTTAATAAACCCCAGGCATGTCAGGGTCGGCATAACATTTTTGTAGCCGAAGCACGAACGGATGCTACTATTTTAACCCGAACTCAATATTATGTGTTCCTCACTCATTAACTCGTTTATTAGAACCCCGTAAATCAGCTTTAACGCTTCGAAAGCTCAAACAGAATTAAGCGCCGGTCCCGCTCGGCGCAATTAGTTCGCGCTTTCAAAGACGGTAGTGTGAATGCGCCTTAGTTTTAACCCTTTAAAAGCTTTAAAAGTAAAAGAAAATCTTGCTTTACACTTTGTTCCAACCTAAAAGTAATTCTGAAGTAAGTTTTTTACAGATTTACTTTGCGGTTCACATTTAAAGCTGCAGACGCTCTAGTTATTATAAACTAGCTATTCGACCGCGGCTCTGCCTGTGTTCTACAGGTTATATCGTGCGGGCGGAAAACTGTACCCAATTTTATCAAAATCCGTTCAGTCAAAGTTACCTACTTTCACTTTTATAATATTTGTGAGTATACAAATGTATTAAATAATAAAACAATACTCTAGATCCTTACAGGTGGCTTTATTATTTTATTTGAATGTTACCCACTTAGGAATCAAAAACGATATTCAACTCCAAACACGTAAAAGGTAACATAGTTTACAGAAACAAAACACAATAACTCGCGGGTTAAGAATGTTAATTTAATTTAATTTAATAATTTAATAATTATTTAAGACATGCCACACTGGGCCACACAGAGCCATCTAGTCCCAAATTAAGGTACTATTAAGTACCCTGTCGTATGGGGTACTAGACAACCGATAAACTTACTTATATACTTTTTTTTTTTTGTAAATACGTACTTATAATACATAGAAAACACCCAGACCAGTACAAACAGACATGTTCATGCACACAAATATTTGTACTGTGCGGGGATCGAACCCGCGACCCATGGCTCAGAAGCAGCGTTAACTACCGCTGATCCAAATGGTCGTCAAATTTGTTGTTATATACTTCGTAATGTTCAAGGCATACCTAATTGTGAAAACAAACGTAATGTAAGAAGTCACAAAGACACATTATTTGTATAAAAACTCCTATTCCCATATATTACAGCAAGAATCTCCATTAACACCATATGTACGTACTAATTTCACGTTGTCACAAAGCCGTTTCATTTTCCATGAAATTAAACACAGCCCCACATGGATAATGAACTCGTACCTAATCTAACTAGAGCAAACAGTACAGCCATAGAAAAAAAAATATATGTGCTCTGCTATAGTATATTAATATCAGAAATAAATTGTCCAAAATCAATAAAGTAACATTGAAATGAAAGATATCCTTACGGATTAAAGTACGCGTTTATTTTTTATACTTTATTTGATATTTTAGCAACTTAATTGCACTTATAATATCAGTATATAAACTTGAAAAATTTTGTCTCAGGCGGGACTCGAACCCGCATCTCCTCGCGAGGAGATACGTTTATTTTTTATTTTATCCGACGTTTTGAACACTATACAGCGTTCATAGGCACGGGCGGGCATCCGTAAACATATCTTTCATTTCAGTGTAAGACGTTATGACGTCCTCCGTGGCGGAGTGGCGTACACACCGGTTTTCAAGGTGTCGTCTGCTCCGAGGTCCCGGGTTCGATTCCCGGACGGGTCAATGTAGAAAAAATGTGTTTTTCTACATTTTCTCGGGTCTGGGTGTTTGTGGTACCTTCGTTGTTTCTGGTTTCCAAAATACGAATGCTTTGAATAGTTATTCAAATTGGGATCAGAACAATGTATGTGATGTTGTCCACATTTATTTATTATATATTTATTTATTTAATGTAATAGTGTTTGTGTAAACTCAAGAAAACGGTATAAAAGTAATACTTAGTTATTTCGAGATTCCTACCATGTACACTCGACAGCACATCAAGTTAAACAGTTGAACTGCGATAAAAGCTTTTATTACGTAGGGCATAAAGGCGGTCTCAAGGTCAACATGTATAGTCTGATGTGCCGCCGTGTGTACTATGAAAGTTTAAAACAGTATCTACTTAAAAGTAAAATCCTAATCATCCCACTGCAGGGTATAAAGGCCATCAAAATTGAATTCAAGTTACCACAGCAATGATGGGTACAGGCTTAATCACCACGCTTGCCAAATGCGGGCTGGTGATCACAAACCCGAGCAATGTTCGGAACTTAGGTTCGAAAATTCGAAACCACTGTTGCCCGACCCGGGAATCGAACCCGTACCCCGAGATCTTGGTCCGGTATTTAAACCAATCAAACAACAGGATGTTATTTATGATATTGTTACGAACGTGGAGTTCGGGATTTGGATAAAACACCGTTGACTTAATAGAAGATTTTATTAGGCGATGAACAGGTCGCAGATACTATCAGAAAAGCCAAATCACAAGAATCGTAGTCCGGTGGGTCGCTGAGATCGTTGGTTCCAAAACACTTTTAGCCAATCCGCAGAGTAGTACTTTAATCCGTTGGTATCGCTAAAGTCGTCGTTACTTCGCACTAGATCACTTTTCGCAGGTATCACACCGAAAGCTCAGAATGAACTGACTCGGCGTCTCAAGTCCTGTTATTTATATATCTCAACATCGACGCCGGTCGTACATACTAGAATGTTCGTTTTCCAGATAAATCACAAGGACGTTTAAACGTAAACAACTCCAGTGAGCTATACCATTTTGCGCCTTAATCTGTATACTTAAAGTCCAATGTCGCTTGCACCAACATCTTGTTATTACTTTGTGGCCGAACTTAGGTAGTTATGTACATTCCTCTAGCGATATCTCGAACCTTCTAGAATGACCGCGACAATATTATTAGAGAAAAAAATAATCTCTCATACAAAATAAGTATTTTTGTAGCAGACTAAATTGGCCGTTACTAAATTATAAACTGGCTGATTATTCTGATCTGTGGCTTCGTACAAAATATACGATTTAAGTTAAATTTAACATCTTTTAGCCAATTTTATGATAGAAAATAAATTCAAAATTAAACAACTTTTGCTGAGAGAAATATAACACGAAAAATAATTATGGCAAAACATACCTATATTTTAATTATTATTATTTATTATTTATTTATATTAACAAATATCTTCATTACATATTATAGGTAAGGTCTCGCAAAACCTTTAAAAAGGTTTGACTGCGAGTACATAGTTAACTCAGAATATAAAATTACATAATGCTTAATATATTTTTTTTCCTATTATTCATTCCTATATTAAATTAAGTGACATAAATTAAATTACTATATTTCATAATTAACCTTCAAAGGTAAAATAATATTACAATCAATTTAAGCATGCTTTTTTTTTACATTCTTCTCAGCTCCGTTAACCTCATCATCCGGATTCGCGAAACTCATCCTCTCCGCCTTCGCTTCTAAGGCTTCCTTTATAACATTAATTAAATCCAACTAGCACAGTAGCACCGTGTAGTCACAGCAGGTCGTATCGGCCATGAATTAAACATCTATGTGTAAGAACCCTCTTCACAAGGGACGTCGGGGTATAAGATTGAGCGAGTTAATATAACAGGTGAGACCATTTATCTTGTCTTGTTTTAACATAACGGCCCGCCGCTGACCACTTTTTTTTAATGTGTTGTGTGGTGCCAGTATTTAAGTAATAGTACTGTTGGCAAATTTAGGGCTTAGGCTAGTAGTAGGGAGGTAGTGTCTATATAAACGGCTGAGTGGGGGAACCGGCTCTCCCCGCCCATCGTAGTCCAGGACAAGTCTGCCTGGACAAATATTTCGGCTGCTCTCAATGAGCGCCACATTGCGTTTTCACACGCAAAGTCGGCTTCCGACGGAATCCGCGTGCAAACGCCGGACATCGCCTCCTACAGGCAGCTCCAACATTACCTCAACGTAAGGAAGATCTACTTCCATACGTATACTCCAGTCGAGGAGAAGAAGCTCCGCGTGGTTGTACGCGGAATTCCGAAAGAAGTCGACACAGACTTCATACTTACCGACCTTCAGTCGAAACAACTCCCAGCTCTAGAAGTCCACCGCTTATTCAAAGCGCGTGGCAAAGCCCCTTACGATTTAGTACAGATCGTACTAGAAAATACCCCTGAAGGCAAAAAGATTTTTAATATAAAATCTATATGCCATATCTCCGGCCTACGCATAGAGACCCCCCATAAAAAACTCACCCCTGGCCAGTGTCATCGCTGCCAGTTGTATGGGCACTCTGCCCGTAATTGTCACGCACGCCCGCGCTGCGTGAAATGCCTGGGTGACCATGGTACCGCCAACTGTCCTCGTTGCAAGGACACGGCGACTACCCCGCCCGCGTGTGTACTCTGCGGAGAGCAGGGACACACCGCGAATTATCGCGGTTGCCCCCGTGCTCCGCGAGTAAACTCACGGGTGCAGGCACCAAAGGCCGCGCACTTCCCAGCCCCTTCGTTTCGCCAGTTTCAGGCTCAACCCACAGCCTTCCCAGAGTTGCGTCCTTACGGACACAACGCGTGGTCTCGACCACTATCCTGGGCAAGGAATGCCTACGCCCCCGTCCCGGCCTTAAGCCAAATTACAGCAGTCCCGAGGGCCCCTAAGGCCCCAAATATGGCCCCTACGGCCCAATCTGTGGCCCCTAAGGCCCCCGCTATGGCCCCTAAGGCCACCACTATTGCCCCTCAGGCACCGCCAGTAGTCCCAAAGGCCCCTCAGGCACTGCAGGCTACAAATGCCCCGGTCACCCTCCGTGACCCGCGCTCTAATGCCCCTAAGGCTTCGCCAACTGTCCCGTACGAGCAGGATGCCATGCTCATATACAATCTCAGCCAAATCAACCCGGCTGAAATTAGATATGTAGCAGCCCAAATCCGTGCGCATCAAAAAGACCCATGCGCAATGCTTTGTCTTTTAGATAAGCACGCCGACCTCCTCCAAAAAGTTAGAAACATTTCCTCACCATGAATAATACACCCTCTAGAACGAAACCCCGGTCCCTTACCATCGCATTTTTTAATGCCTTTGGTCTTCAAAAACAAAAGGTAGAGATATCACTCTTCCTTATGAAGCACCAAGTCGACATCTTTTTGGTACAAGAAACCTTATTAAAACCCTCCATCCTCCCTCGTAGTGCTATGATTGCCAACTATAACGTAGTTCGCAACGATAGGCCCACTAGAGGTGGCGGCACTCTAATTTATTACAAACGCTCCTTGCATTGCGTTCCCCTCGACCCTCCCACGCTCACAAACGTTGAAGCTTCTGTCTGTCGGCTAGCCATGACCGGCCATCAACCAGTCATAATAGCTTCCATTTATCAACCTGGCGACAAGACTCCCTTAAGGAGCGACTATGAGGCTCTTTTTGCTATGGGACCCTCCGTCATTCTCGGCGGAGATTTCAATAGCAAAAATACTCAGTGGAACTGTTTAACAACCTCCAGCAATGGTAGAGAGTTAGCAGATCTCGCTGAAGTCCTCAATTTTGACATCATCGCCCCCCTTTCTCCGACCCACTATCCTTTTAACGTAAACCACAGACCCGATATCTTGGACATGGCGGTTCTAAAGAATGTCGGCCTGCGCCTTCGTTCAATAGAAGTCCACCATGACCTAGATTCTGACCATCGCCCAGTTGTCCTCCAATTAGTTCCCTCTGACCAACAGATATCCATGAAAACAATACTGGACTGGCACAGGCTCGAGAGCAATCTTGGACCTAGTCCCGATTCAGTATTGAACTCAATCCCAGACAGGTTAGGATCGCCTCACGAGACTAACCAAGCGATCGATGCCCTCACTAGCCACATCACGACCGCTATTAGCGATTCGTCTAGGCAAGTTCCAGATATGCCTAGGCATAGATTGAACTTGCCGGATGACGTGAGAGAGCTGTTGAGGGCAAAGAGAGCTGCGTCCAGAGCTTATGACTCCTATCCCACCGAATATAACCGAACCCTTCTACGCACTTTACGGACATCTGTAAAGGAACGTATTAAGGCTCTTCGGGAAAGTCAGTGGGATAGCCTACTTGAAACGATCTCACCATCTCACCAAGCCTATTGGAAGTTGGCGAGATCCTTCAAGTCAGATATAGTCACATCTATGCCTCCTCTCTCTAGACCCGACAACTCCGTCGTATTCGACGACGAAGAGAAAGCCGAATGTCTGGCCGACAGCCTAGAGGCCCAGTGCTCTCCTAGCACGCTTCCCATAGACGCTGCCCACCTTAGTATGGTGGACAGCGAAGTCGAACGTCTCTCGGCCCTCCCTCCAACCTGCCCCCTTGCACCCACCACCGCCGATGAGGTGCAAACCATCATCAAAGGTTTCCGTCCAAACAAGGCTCCCGGTCCGGACCGGATCTCCAACAGAGTCTTACGAGTCCTCCCCGCCCAACTGATTTGCCTATTGGTTGCTATCTTCAATAGTGCCATGGCAAACTGCATCTTTCCAACCGCGTGGAAAGAAGCAGACGTCATAGGTATCCCTAAGCCCGGCAAGGACCGCTCCAAGCCCGCCAACTACAGGCCCATCAGTCTCCTCAAGACTATGGGCAAATTATACGAGCGTGTTCTCGTCTCCCGCCTAAGAGATTACATTTTCTCGAACAATCTCTTAATCAACGAACAGTTTGGCTTCAGAGCCTCCCACTCTTGTGTAGAACAGGTGCACCGCCTAACGGAGCACATTCTCGACGGCCTCAACAGATCCAAACCGATGGTAACCGGTGCACTCTTCTTCGATGTAGCGAAAGCATTTGACAAAGTCTGGCACAACGGCTTGATCTACAAGCTGTACCAACTCAAAGTGCCCGACAGTCTCGTGCTCATCCTTCGAGACTTTCTGTCAAATCGTACCTTTCGCTACCGCGTAGAGGGGTCCTATTCATCTCCCCGCCCCATCAGGGCTGGAGTCCCTCAGGGCTCCGTGCTATCCCCTCTTCTCTTTTCAATTTTCATTAACGACATTCCCAGGTCACCGCAAGTAGAGCTAGCTCTATTTGCGGACGACACAGCCCTCTATCACTCTGGCTACCATGCCGGTTACATAATTAAGGCACTACAACGTGCAGCCCAATCCCTAGGTGACTGGTTTAGGATGTAGCGAATAGAGGTAAACCCCGAGAAAAGTGCAGCAGTGTACTTTACTCGAGGTTTCTTCGCTTCAAAACATCCTAAACGATGTCTCACACCTATCACCCTATACGACCGTCCGATCCCTTGGGAGAAGACAGTCAAATACCTAGGTGTCACCTTAGACCGTAGAATGAGCTTTAAACCTCACATAAAACGCGTCCGTCAGACTGCAGCCTTTTACTTTTCAAGGCTCTACTACTATATCGGCAGGAAGAGTAAAATGTCACTTAGAAATAAGTTGACAATTTACAAAGCCTGTATTCGACCCGTGATGACTTACGCTAGTCCAGTGTTCGCTCATGCCAGCCCCTCAGAACTAGAAAGACTCCAAATCCTCCAAAACAAATTCTTACGCTCTGCCTCGGACGCCCCGTGGTATGTGCGTAACGATAATTTGCATCGCGACCTTAACATTCCGTCGATTGCCAGCTTTATGAAAGAAGCGTCTCAACACTTCTTTGATAAAGCCGTCAATCATACGAATCCTCTCATAGTCAAAGCCGCCACCTACTTGTGCCAAAAAGATGTCGAAGCCCGTTTCCGCCGACCGAGGAACGTTCTCGAAGATCCCGACGACGAAATCACATCGTTCGTAAAACAATTCACCACTCACAACAGTACACACCCGACAAGCACTAGATCGAATCAGCGCACTCGCCGGCGAGTGCGAGGACCCTTGCATCATTTTGGCAGGTACAGACATGTACCTGGCCGCTTCTCACCAGTCCGCCCTTCGGACGACGGCCCAAGCCGAGGTCCGAGCCTACAGAGGCGCCCTTGAGGCCTAGTCTGCCCCCCTCGATCGGGCCCACTAGAACGGGGCTCGCGTAGATCGGTCTGTATGCACAGACTAGTCTGTGTTGCAGCGCCGAGCTACGCGATGCAACCACTAGTCGGGTTGACCTCTTGGCCGGGTGCCTTCAGCACCCGACACGGTCCGATCGCGCCGCTAGTACGGGGCCCCTGCGCGGGCGAGCCCTAGGCTGCGCTATGCGAAGCCTAGGACTCGCCTCGCGCTCGAGGTACCCGCTAGCAGGCCGCTTTTGGGCTGAGTGCCTTCCGCACTCGCCTAAAACCCGCCCAGTGAAGCTGTAACGGCCTTCTGCCACAGCATAGGTCCTTTCAAAAAAAAAAAAAAAAAAAAAAAAAAAAAAAAAAAAAAAAAAAAAAAAAAAAGAACCGGCTCTCACTCTGTTCGTATTCGTCGCGCGAGGTAGACGTAGGCTTGCTTATTTTTGCTCCGGTTGTTTAAATTGTTAAAGATTTCTTGATTGTTATAATTCTATTTCTTAGGTTAATAAATTCCTTTTTTTAAAAAGTTAACCTGGTACTGATTCCTAATAGTACCATATTTTTTCTTTCTATGGGTGTCGTAAGAGACGAAAGAAAAATGCCAGAAGCAGACTATGAGCAGCGTACTTTCCACCACTGGCTAAACTGTGATGGCAAATCCGCGTGGTGATTACTGCAAAATCCACTATTTTTGTTTTTCGAACAAGAACAAGTACAAAAATCCCGGCGAAATAATTTTAAAAAATGGCAAATGTAAAATACGGTGACATAGCTACAAATGATGAACTCATTCCTTTTGACGGATATTTTTTTTTTACCCTTACACAAACCTTATTAAGACAAACGAAACGACTTAAAATATTAAACCTCACTGGCCGGTAAAGCGACGTTTCCAAATAAAAAACAAGTGTATTTGTGTCGAGTAAGTAAATATTGTCATTTCAACAAAACACAAAAAAAAATGGAACGATTATGTAAACGGCATTTCTTTTTAATCAATATTATTATATAAAAATGAATCCCTATTTCCCTTGGTCATCGCATCACGCGTGAACGGCTGGACCGATTTTGCTAATTCTTTTTTGTTTGTTTGTTATTGTCAGGAGAATGTTCTTATGAAAGAAATTGCTCGGGAAATTATAAAATTTAAGAAAACTTTATCACCATATTAAATTATTTGTAATGTAACCTTATCGCTTTTGACAATTTAAACTTTTTTAATGTATAGCGTTTGACATAACATTGACAAAATGCGTGCTGCAAACGGTTACAATTTCCAGTGCGGTTAGCAATTTTGCAATGTCGATAAATAAATTTGTATCTGAAATATTTTTTTTATTAATTATACCAATTTAAAATCAATATCCATAGTTAAGACAGGACAACATCTGTAGGGTCCGCTAGTATTTAGGTACATAAAAAGACTGCCAGTATTTCAGTCAAGTTATGTCCGAAAAAAAATTCTGTTAAAATCTTAACACTTAGACCAGCCCGTCAAGACGAATGGATCGCAATGTCACCTACATACCTCACACTAAGGCTCATTGGGCTCATGAATTTATCTGCGCCCATGTAAGAGGAAACAAAACATTACCATTGTGAAATGGCGAGAAAAACTGTTCACACGGTTAGATATAAATAGTAACCTTAACCTTTTCAATGTTTATGCGCGTAAGTTGAAAGTGTGGTTCGTAAGGGTGCATGACATGAATATTTATGCCTGCAATGATGCGTGAACTCAAAGACAATCAAACACGCCTGATTTGTTGTTTAGTAATGTCTTTAATGATCGCTTGGATGAGCTTTGTCGTTAATCTTACCGTATTACTAATTTTATTAATATTATTAACGCAAAAATAGCAATGTTAATTACTCAATTAAGGTGGAACGGCTTAAAGGATCTTAATTAAATTTGGTACTCAGATTTCATTTTTTTTAAATAAATTATGGGCTTGCTCTTGACTACATAGTTAACTATACGGTTAAGAAGAAGCCTAAGATGGAGCGAGCTTACCCAGAGGTACTGGTTCTCCCACACACCAGCGGAACACAGAAAAACTGTTTGGCGCTGGACTCCGGCAGGAGGGTGGTAGCATCCAGGCGGCCTCTTACGAAGCCTACCACTGTTAGCCGTCATTATTGGTTAGAAAACCAAAGATGCCGTTGCCCAGGGTGGACCACTAGGAGATAGATCCTACCACCCTAAATTCTTCATACCGAAGAAATTCTGGTTCTCGTGGGATAGTTTCAAATACCAGATTTCACGAGTACGATTTTGCAAAAAATCCTTAAAGCTTTAACATAAAACTGAACCAACTAAAAGAAAAACGTAAGTGACAAATGCTAAGCTCAGGCATGAAAAACGACGTTAATAATTGATAATTTGGCGCAGATTAAAAAAAACTAACCTTAGGTAATATGTTGTCAAAGTGGGTAGGAATTTATTTTTAAACGTAAATGGAACTTACCATTTCCTATAAAAAACAAAACAAATCAAAATCGGTTACCTCATAAAATATTCTTCGAATTACGAATCTCTTTTTCCTCGTTCGAAAATAGAATGCCATTTAAAAGTGGCTCGATTAGTTTATTCTAAATGGGAATGGCGTTCCACGGAGCTGTATCGGGAAGTCTGGAGACGGCTCATTATTATTATTGAGGCGACTAAATAGACGGAGCCACGATCCCCTTCAGCCGAGGGACCGGCTTCGGAATAGGCGGATTATACATTAATTAACTGTGATACTAAAATTTTATGATTAAGTTTAACGGACTTCTACGGAACTAAATTGTGACTGATATTGGAATTTCTACTTGAACTTGTAGTTGTATTTTTGCTCAATTGCGCGCAAGACCCTTGTCTTGTCGTCGTCGTCGGAAATGTTTTTCAAGGATAAAATTTACATAGACGGAGTAGAGTAGGTACAGTCACGGAGTTGGTATGTTTAGCAAATTATGATCTCTTAATTTTTTTCCGGTTATGAAACTGATGAATATAAAGATGAAGCTTCCTTTACAGTTTTTGTTTGTCTTCATATAATCTGGAAAATTAACACAGAAAATTAATTTGCGCTCTAAACGTGACAATAAAATAAATAATTTTGAAAACTGTTCGATTTCCAAACGATAATTTCAACAATAAAATGGCTACCGAATTATTCATCACTTGTCCATGGGATTTTCCAACAGAAGATTTTTTTCTTAACCGCCACACTTATATGTGTTGGCGATCGCACTTTGCCCAATGAAAAGGAGAAGACGCTCTTTTTTATAAGTACTCCTTCACTCGCCTCTTAACACCACCTCATACAATTCACTGGTGGCGCTATTCCATTTTACCTTGGCATCATAACATTAGCCCTAATTTAATATAACTCAGTCGTATAACATTCGCGTAAGTAGAACAACCGTCGGGACTCGAAACCGCGAACGTTTCGCGTAAGCACTTAGGTCGTGTGAACTTGGAATGGTATTATTTTGAGTTGCGAGCTGATTGTACTAATGTGTGTACCATTAAATTCTCATGTGACATTAAGACCATCTTGCTATTTGGAAGTGTTTTTTTAGAAATAAAATTAGGATAAAACGTGTGAAACAAGTAATTATTTTTGAGGGGGTGTATGAGGATTGTCGTTTACCTACTATTTGTTGTACCTAGAAGTGTAATTTGTTCCGTTTTATTTTTTATAGAATTCTTTGAGCGAGAGTCTATCTTATCGAAAAAAACCTAGGAATCAATCAACTTTGTTCAAAATTAAGCTTGATCATTAAAAAAAAACATACATTAGAATTGAGAACCTCCTCCTTTTTTTTGAAGCCAATTACAAAAATAAGAAAAAAGATAAATTACGCGCCAACTTTAGGATTTCACTAAATTGTTGTCGTTTAAAAACAATTCGTAATTTAAATTTTAATTGAACATAAACTAGTTGCCAGTTGCAATTAAACGTTCGAACGTGTCATTTCGAAGAGCGATGAAATCCCCGTCAAAATTATACGATACTTTAAATAATTGGCTTCCAACATCGACCTCACTTTATGGAGCCTAGGACGAGCAGACTTTATATTCTGTAAAATACTGTCCTGTTTTCAATTAAAACAAACCCAAATTGATATTTCCAAATATACTTATGGCAATCCCAACGCTTATGTTTAGCAAAGATTACAAAAAATATGTTTTTTTTTTTCTTGAAGGAATAAACATTCTAAAAGCTTTTATTGGAATACTTTATTTGATATTTTAGCAACTTAATTGCACTTATAATATCAGTATATAAACTTAAAAAATTTTGTCTCAGGCGGGACTCGAAGGCGAGGAGATGCGGGTTCGAGTCCCGCCTGAGACAAAATTTTTCAAGTTTATATACTGATTTTATTGGAATGTTTATTTTGAATACAACGAGAAAAGTGGTTTGAAAATTGAAGGCTTTCTTGCCATCGGGCATTTGTTCAGTTTCTAGGCCGAGAAAGTAATTTTTTATATTTTGTGTGTCAAATTAAAGAAAAATATTTTTAGTTAACCTGCTTGTGCTGACTAGTTTCAACATTAATGAACACAGGACATGAAGGAATTTAAAAAGTAAAAGAACACTTTACCGCTATCTTCAACTGTTATTCTGTTCGCCAAATGAGTGAGTCTACAAAATCAAACCGAACAAAAAATCGTACCTAGGTAATTCAGTCACAGTGAAAAATGTATCTCTTTCAAAACAAAAAAATATTGAAATATTAATAAGGATGCGTTGAAATTAAAAAATATTGCGCCTTCTTGAAAGTCACCCAAGCCGGGTATATTTGTGTACATAGATAATGAGGTTTGACATTGCTATAGAAAAAACCTACTTGTTATTACTTCGTTTGAATTAACCTACTGTTATTTATTTTCTTTCTCTGTTTTATTCTTAACTGCCAGAATTTCCCAGTTATACTCGCATTGAAAATGATGGCCACATTATCGCACCTTACGCGATGCGCTGATAGTGAATCCATTAACATTTTAATTAAACCGCTTCTGCGCGTTGATTCGCCAGTATATGTATACTCTATTCCCAAATTCAGACCTACGGCTTTATTCCGACCTGCAGCTGGTTCATACAATGATACACGATGACACGAATATTTTAGACTCTGAAGTACTAAACTTTGCTATAGGCTGAACTTGGCTACGTTTATTAATTTAATATTATCACGCTTTTCATATCTGTCTGTTAATACTTTGTATTTGTCGAACGAGAGAGTGGAAATCTTTTTATAAAGGTTTTATTTTGAAACATAAGGGGACACCTAACAAACAACCCCTGAAACATGTACCTAAAAAGTAAAATAGAAATCTTGTATAAAAAAGAAGAAAAAGCACCGACAAAATTAGTAATATCAGTTAAAAATTTTGCACAAAAAAAAAACCATTTCATTAAACATAGTTCTTTCGCTCCAGTTATAGTATAATATTAGTCAAAATACGTACAAATAAGTCTAATCCCACGTGATTTACAGTATAATTAATCAACTCGATTTATCCCGACCAAAAATTAATACCCAAGTAATGAATTATCCTGTAAATATAAATTCAGCGTCTGTCGTACTTCTGAAAGGGAAATAGGCAGTGGATTAATAATGTCGTAACAAGACGCCGATTGTTATCACTTAACCATAACTTATGTTTCGTTGTTAAATGGCTGGAGCGGCCGAGTTATGAGAAACTTTCAAGATAGAGTCACTTAGACTAAGTTTTGAGTAAAATCAAAATCAGTAGGTTTATTTTTGCAAATAGGCCCCAGGCGGCGCTTATATACGTCTCAATATTTAAACCTAACTACTGCTTCGGGACAAGTCTGGGCTAGTGCAGAGAAGAAGCAGCGCAAGAAACTCGGTTACTACTCGTATTGTCAGCATCTTTTTAAATAAATGTTTACAAAAGGGTTAAGCTAAGTACGAGCTAGGGCAATATAATGCCATACATTTCTATCATTTAAAGAATTATTAACAGTGTAATAGCCCTTTTTCATTAAAATAGCTTTTTAAGCAAAGTACGAACTAGGATGCTAAGCATATACATTCCTATCATTATAATAATCATTAATAGTAGAAAAGACGCTGCAATTTGAATTGTAAACGTTTTTTTTTGTATAAACCGTGTGTTTAAACGTTTTTTGTATAAAACTGAAACAGGCTGGTAGTGCAATATAGTCCGCCTACCACACAAGGGTACTAGGTTTAATTGCCGGTGGAACCAATATTGGCAAAGATCTTTTCTAAATCGGCTTAGATCTGGAAAGTGGTCATCACAGAACACGGAAAAAAGGTTAGAAAGGCAATGTAGGCGGGGCAGGCGCACCAAAGAAGTTATGAGCAAATGCTCACACTTCTGCCCAAACATGAATGTAAGTGAGCACTGTGATTCTGTTTGTTTCTTTAACGTCGCGACGACAAAATAATACGCTTGATTGGCGTTCTTTGAACTCGTTTATGTGTTTATTATGTGCACAAGTAGTAGTAGGGCGCAAGCGGCGACATTTCGGTTCAAATACAAATGGCGCATAACATGACAGCCCCATGCTCTGTGTCGTGCTTCAAAAACAAGACACGACAGAGTTTAATAAAGAAATAAGCCGGTTTAAATTACAAAACGTTTGCCTCCTGCGTAATGTTTGACCAAGATCGCCACTAATGTACGTACCATCCATCTTTCTTTGAAAGTTGTCAATCTAAAAGGCAATGCCTTAGACTTTTATGTGCAAAAACATGCATGGTTTGCTTCGCCTCGGCTCTATTAGCCGACTGAACAGTAAACAAAGCACATATGGCTTCGAATAGTCTATAAATTTTGCTCACCTGCGCTCTGTGGGCAGGGCTTACACTTATCTGATCGATGTAAAAAAGTTACGGGTAACTTTTGAGTGATTAAACTACTCAAAATAAATAAATTTTTTTAAACGAAACTGTTAGGTATGGCAAAAAAAATTACATAGACTAAACGATCATTGGTTATTTTTAAGAATTCAAGGTTCTCTTTGTTTTTCTCTTGTTTAATAAGATATGTGATTGTACAGTTCTCTTGTGAAGTCTCCTAAAAGTTGCCTAAGAAAACCTTTAGCGGTAGGGACTCCTTCAGCGCACTCTTTTGACAACAATGAGAAGAATTGAAGTCGCTATTATGTTTTCGTGCCAGCACCATAAGACCAAAACTAACAAAGTTATAGTAATATTTTGAGAATGGCAACCCTAGAGTCACCTTACGGTCTTACTCGTTATGCGCCGAACGAACTTATTGCCCTGTAACTGTGCTGAACAAACAAATGTATACGCGATATTAATTCGAGTTGGACTTTCTTTCGAGTTTGTTTACTTGTTTACGTTATGATAAACTTGTGTTTCGAGGCGTGAGTTGGCAAGTGGCAACGGTGCAGGCAATTTGCTAGACATTCAAAAAGCAACATTTAAATTTAAAAGGTTAGAAATATTATTCGATAAAGGGATTTTAGCTTATGCGCAGCCAAGTTTAAAAAACAGTAAAAATCTGTAAAATCAGTTTCATTTCTACAAATAGGCTCCAGGAGGCGGTTTTACACGTCCCAATATTTAAACCTACCACTGCTTCAGGACAAGTTTGGGCAGAAACATTCATTTAAATGTGCATTTATAACATCAGTACGACATAATAATATAATATTATTTATATGGATGCCTTGAGGATATGATTGAGAAGGGAGTAAACGACTCGATGACGACTGATAGGATTGTATGGAAGAGGAAAACATACTGCGCCGACCCCAGATGAACTGGGAACAGGGCTAGTGAATGATGAATGATGATTTATATGGATGCCTTATGTTTAAGTGTGCTAGCAAAAAAAAGAATAGCACCACAGAATAGCAACTAAAGAAGTGTGCTCTCTCTACTATATTATACTCTTAAAATTAAGTCCAACTTAAGGTTTATTGTCTTGTCAGATATACAATCATAATAATCAAATAATCAAACTGTAGGTAATTAATTGTACCTAAAGCGGGACCAGCACGGCAGGATTTACAATGACATTGTAATCTCTGTCAGTTGGCATGGATATCTTTTTATGCTGATTCTAATTGTGGCCCTTTACAAATCAATTTTTACATTTAAATTAATGTTTTCTAATCTGTTTGAAAGATCTTTCTTTACTATACATTTTCACTACTTATAAAAACCTTAATCATCGAGTAGGCCACGCGTATAGCGAAGCCTGCCTCAGCCGCAGCCATAAATTCTCTTTCAGTCACACGCTAAGTTTTTTCCGTAATTGCAACGTCTTGCCCGCTCAGAGGGCGCCACTGTAGCAATTTATTTTTCTAGACGTTAAAAGCGTTCCATTTCCCCACTGAAGTATTGAGGTCGCATACCCGTGTTGACCGATACACACACTGAAAAGCTCCGGCCTAGTCTCCTTAGAGTTGACTTTTAAAAGTTTCGCTGCGGTTACGCGCTTTAAGTGCGGTATGTCCAAAGAAAATAAAGATAAACAAGAATGCTGATGTCTAAGAAACGCGAGAGTCATTACCATAAATTACGTTAGATGGCGTTACAAGTTTCGCATTTAGCTCGCATGTAAAAAAATGTTTGAAATATGCAAAATATCGCATTATTATATTTTAGTTTGTCATGCTTACTAATATTTTAGTTCAAAATAGAACTACCTGTGATTATAAGAAGTCTAAAATACAATTTCGATTTTAGCTCGTTTTATTTAAAGATGGTTTGAACATCTCGATAAATAGCACGTTTGAACATCAGTTTTAATTGCAAACATTTATACTAACATACGCTAGATGGCGCAAACTTGTTATTTTGAAAGGACGCAGTGTTATGACGTTTTCGATAAAATTATGCTCGTTCGTTGCCCAGAGTTCAATAAACTTTCGGGTCAGGGTTTTTTTGGACATTTTTATTTAGGTTTCAGAATTATATTTTCTGAAAACTTAAAATAGGTTTTCAATTTGTTTTAAGTTTTCAGAAATTAAAAATAATAAATGAAACGATTCTAATTATAAAACGCAGACGTTTTTAAATACTGTAAGCATTATTTTTAAAAACCAATCATTGCATTACCATAAGCCATACACAGATTTAATAAATTGACGATTTGATTTGGGCACAAACAAACATATTGAATTAACCTGTAGATATAAAAGATAATAAATAAATAAATGTGGACAACATCACATACTTACATTGGTCTGATCCCAATTTGAATAACTATTTAAAGCATTCGTGTTTTGGAAACCAGGACCAACGAAGGAACCATTAACACCCAGACACGTGAAAATGTAGAAAAACACATTTTTTTCTACATTGACCCGTCCGGGAATCGAACCCGGGACCTCGGAGCAGGCGACACCTTGAAAACCGGTGTGTACGCCACTCCGCCACAGAGGTCGTCAGAAGATATAAAGAACTAAATCAGTAGGTACTTACCAACTTTTACCTAGTTTAAGATTTCAAAAACATGTTTTATTTAGGTACTTTAACAGGTACCTACCTACATTGTTATGTTGCATTATTAAAGTGACTCGTCATTTAGGTATCAAGGAGAAAGATTTATACCAGGAATACTATTAGTATTGAGGTTGGGAACAGTTAGTATTAAAAAGTTAAAATACTAAATTAAAACAATGTTGCGGCTTATGACTTTAGTGCTGCGCGATTTTAGACTTAATAACTATTGACACGACGACGGATTCAGATGAAATTATACAATGTGACGTTGCCAATTCGGCAAAGTTACAATGCGCATTGCGTTCTCCTACTGGTGCCATTATACCTATAAGTACTTTAATTATACAACGTGTAACAGAATAAACGCACACTGAGAAAGTGGTTTGTTCTAAATCGAATCATATTTTAAATATGTTTTTTTTTCTCAAAAATATCTAAAATTAATTAAAATACAGTCACCTCTTTATGCACATAGAAAATACAAAGTTAATAAACAAACGAAAATAAAACCTAAGTCAAGGTAATAAGACTTTTTAAAATATCAATTGAAAATTTGTTAAACAAAAGAAAGTACAGCGACAGTACATCAAGTTAAACAGTTGAACTGCGATAACAACTTGTATTACGTAAGGCATAAAGGCGGTCTCAAGGTCAACATGTTTAGTCTGATGTGCCGCCGTGTGTACATAACGCGTTCTAATAAATCCGTAAATTTATCTTTCATTTCAATGTATGTGTTCGCGTAAACTCAAGAAAACAGTAAAATAAAGTAAGCTTTATTTCAATAGTATTAAGATTGACGAAAACAGCGGCATACACAATCGCACACACAACACAACAATAGGCACGTGCCAAAATACAATCATAGTTCCTTCATCCTTACGCTATCTCTTTTTCGCATACTCAGAACGGTGAGAAAGAGCGAGATAAAACTAGCGTGTCATCCGATCTCGGCAGTGCCCGGACATGGTCAACAAGGGGGTTATTAAGTGAATTCGAATCGACTTTGACCTCGGTCGGCGCCGTCTATCTCTTTCAGTTCACCGCTTACATCGAAGACAGAAACTAAGATTGTCGAATGTTAGACAAAGTGAAAACTATTTGCGTAGTAGTACCCCTAAGCGCTTGCGGCGTAAACAAACTATCTCTCGTCATGCGCCGGTTGTAACTTGGGCATTTTTAATTTCAGTTGCTTGAACGAAAATGTGACTTTGAACAACTACAGTATAAAAAATTGAATCATTAGCTTAAATTATCTGATATAAAATTATGATTTATTTAATTCTCTAATACAAGGGGCGGCAAACCACAGCACGCGGATGTCTTACTTGCGGACTATATTTTTTTTACAAATGAGTTCTAAATTCCAAAATAATTGCATGAACGAACCATGATGAGAACTTGAGTGCCATTCTTCTAATTGCAACTACAAATATGACAGCTAAAATACAAAAACTAGCCTGCATTTCGCGCGGGATCTCAGACATAACATTGTTTCAGTATATAAACTTGAAAATTTTTGTCTCAGGCGGGATTCGAACCCGCATCTCCTCGCATGCCGGGCGGGCGCCATACCATTAGGCAACCGAGACACTGTGACACGGCGCGAATTTTTCAAGCATATTCTTACGCTGTGAGCCAGCGTTGTTTCATCAAATGTTAGGAGTTTGCACCCCCAACAACCGAAAGAAACATCTTTGCAGATGTTTGACAGTCAGTCTTAACTGACTGTCAAACATCTTCTTAATGAAACAGCTATTTATATACTTTGCCTAATGGTATGGCGCCCGCCCGGCATGCGAGGAGATGCGGGTTCGAGTCCCGCCTGAGACAAAATTTTTCAAGTTAATATACTGATATTATAAGTGCAATTAAGTTGCTAAAATATCAAATAAAGTATATAACATTATTTATTACTAGCGGTCCCGACAGACGTTGTCCTGTCTTAACTATGAATAAATAAAAATAAATAATTAAATATTGATTTCGAATCGGTATAGTTAATAATTCAAAAAAAATCAGATACTTAGTTTACAACTTTATTTTATCGACATGCAAATGCTAACGGCACTGGAAATTGTAACCGTTTGCAGCACGCTTCCTGTCAATGTTGTGTCAAACGCCATAATGATACATTTAAAAAGTTTAAATTGTCAAAAGGGCTAAGGTTACATTAAAAATAATTTAATATGGTGGTTACGTATTCTTAAATTTTCTAATTATCTGCGGAATTTTCTTATTTTTTTCTTTTATAAGAACATTCTCCTTACAATAACAAACAAACAAAAAAGAGTAAGCGAAATCGGTCCAGCCGTTCCTTTATTTTAGCGGTTAAATTGGCAGCACTATTTGAAAGTGAATATGCTTAAAAATTAATTTTATATCAAGAATCTACATAAAACATGCTATAAAATAGAATAAACAACATAAAAACACTGTCCCACGAATTTGCATGTAGTGGAATTCCACTATAACGTGACGGGCTAATTTTTCAACTTCCTCTACGAATTTTACAAAATAATGTTATTTTTTCGATAACGGCTACATTCCCAAATCCACTAAAGCTAGTGTGAGCGTCATCAGTGTAAAAAAATACGAAGTGTGAAGCGGTTGAGTTACGCTGGCACCAAAACCATCATTCCGCATACGTGACACAAATTTTTCAAGTAAATAGTAAGTACTTTTTTATTACTAAAATATTTTTTTCTAATACTGTAATATCTATAGAATGCGAAAAGGTTTGGACTGATCATCTAATTGCATTTCTTAACGATGAAAAGTATTTCTAAAATTTTTATGCATTCATTCGTCACATCCATATCGTCACGTTACGTATATGCGGATCGCAAAAAGTGACGTTTGGAATTGTTACACGCATAATTCACACCTACGGTTTTTAAGTTAAAATTATGACAATGGCAGCACAGGCTAGTAAATGAATTTCAAGAACAAATTTCCAGGATGTATTATTGAATTAAACTAAAATAAATAACTTGTGTTTTAGATGTGTAAAAACGTAAGTTATTTATTTTAGTTTATGTACCGAATTATTTTAAAAATATGGAGTTCCGAATCTTTAACAGAGCATAACAGATCCGCGAAAAATCATCGAAAAAAAAATGAACCTCCCACACATTCCACAGATCAGCTGACAGAGTTTATATGGGAGGTTTAATATTTTTTCTTTGATTTTTGCTTTTTAACTGTGTGGAATTGTAATTCTGATTTCCATTATAAGAGGTTATTGGTGATTTTGATATAACCCTCTTGTATCTTTAGGTATCAAACAAAACTGTCAAAAACATATAGCATGAATATAATTTGGTTTGCTTTGTGCTTTCGTGTGAATATGAATATTATAATGTTTGTTTCATAGATGTGCTTATTGCTTGAGCTTGAATGCACAAGAATAAATAACATTTTTTTGCAGAAAACTATGGTTTAAAGCAGTAGAAACGATACAGAGACAAGGTGAAACAAAAGCCGAAAAAATATAAAGCGCAGAAATAGACGATAATATGGTATATATCCCGCGATAAATGTAACGTTATGTTATAAATGATTACTCTCTAAATTTTTATTCAAAATAAAATTAAAATGAATACGTGAGAGTATTTCATAATATTTATCTGCTATGTACAACCTACCTTACTTTACTTATTCTCTCTATCTATAGTCTCAATATTTTGTGAGACAATATTCTACGTATATAATATAACTTATTTCTGCTATAAATTTGTCATATTTAAAAATTATATAATATGACTTAAGGAATGCCGCATATTAAAATGAAAAATAAGGAATGGTTTGTACCGAAAAGTGACGAATTGGATCAATTTAACAAAATATCGTTGTAGTTTAAATGGTGTTATTTTATGTGATAGTGATTTTAGAATGATAACTTTAGTTTTCACTTGTTTATTCAAATCTTACGATCACCTTTATGATTTAACAGCCCAAAACATTTCGTGACGTTGCGGCACTTTGAATGATACACATAACACAACAATAGCAATTTATTTAATTTTATTAAATATTTCCTATAACATGCATATATTTATGTATTCTACGTTTATCTCTTCTCACATCTAAGTTAATTGTAGACTAAATTAACATTATTGTATTTCGTCACTTCCGCTGCGTAACACAGCAACTGAAATTAAAAATGCCCAACTATCAGTGTGTAAAATAATTAGTTCGCGATGGCTTTTCGGTATTCAAATCTACTGCAGATTGACAAACACAGACACCGAAATGGTGAAAAAATTGGCAGTATGTGATGACAATGTGGCTCTTGCGTGCAGAAATCCTTTCAGCAAGTTATATAAAAGAAAGAAAGGAAAATAAAAGTGTGAGACAGATAAATGATATAGATGACAATAGCATGAACACTTTAGCAAAAAAGGTTTTAATTTCTTTATTCAATAAATTACCTCTGTTAATAACCATCTAATTCTATGTTGATTTAGACTAACATCACATAAAATATTAAAAAATAATTCGAAAAATACGAAACCGACCAAAACTCAAACGCATTCACTCTACTTCGAACGCGCTAAACATCATTGAATTCGCCGAGTAATTCACCTGCGCAGTGGAAACTTAATCCCTCGATCGTGAGTTATTCCAGACACAATTAAAATCAATTGTTAACGCGACAACCGGTTGTCGCTTGGGGTTTGAATTTATCTATTCTTTAGTCACGTGTCTTGCCTTTTAACATCCCGACCCGCGCCCCACAGCCGGCCCTTCGGACTTCTACCTTAGGAATTAGGATCGCTTTTTGCATATTCAGTCACACGAGGGGCGGGCGACGCAGCTCGGCCGCGCGTCTCCCGCGCCGCATCCTGCTACCGTTTTACTACACTTACTAAGAATAATACGCATGCGCACTAATGTTTTCAAAATTTATGATTTTTAATGGAAATTCCAAAATTTAAAAAATCGGGTGTATTTCACTAATACACACAGTTATAGTAATTGTTTTAGGTACAAAATACACAGTAAATTTTTCCACTCGGTAAAAAAAGTCACCCAGTATATGATTAAATATGTATAAGTACTGTTTGTGTATATATCCTTTATATTCAGTACCAAACACAAAATAACCTAAATGAAATCAAGTTGACAATTAATTGTTAAAATAACTTCTGTTACTTTCTTTCTTCCTTTCCATAGTCGGAATTCTATTTCAATATACTCCCTGACTAGTTTTTTCGTTAGCTTGGCTTAAATATTTAAAAATCTCAAAATACATGGTATTAATTTTAAGAATTCAATTATTTCACAAAATAATTTGTTTCACATAAAAAACATCTCTAAGTAGGTATATCTTGTCAAAATAATTCTACAAACTAATTTAAAATAAATAGTTTGTTTGATAAATTGTAAACGTACCTTCAACATTTTGGAAAAATATAAAACCAAAAATTATGTTATTATTATTATTATGTTCGTCATTTTCCAATCACGGGACTATGGAGTCCCGGACCTTTGGAAGGCATACGAGCGGTCGAAAAGAAAGACGCGGAACCCGGAATAAAATATGCGCGCGTCTCGCGTTGACTCGAGTCCGCCCGCGGCGGGGCCTCTTGTTTGGTGCGCTTGCGTCTTGGCCGTGGGGCCTGGAGCTGCGGAGTCCGGACGCGGGGCTAGCTTTTGCTTCTCATCGAGAGAAGGCACCCGATAAAACCTAAAGACGCACGGAGTGTCACTAGCATGTACTCATAAAAGGTCGCGCTATTCTAGAATGCAATCAGCGTGGAACTGAGTTCTGTAAGTAGTTATTTTTCAGAGGACTACTAGCGAAGGGGTGCTTAAGCCCTCCTTTTTCTGGCTCGCGGTGTATCAATTTTTAAAGTATTAATGTCGTTGTATCATCATCATAATAACTAAACTACAATAAAAAAAAGACACTCGTTTAGGAGCTTCGCTATCACATACTGGTAATGTAAACATATACCCGTCAAGCTAATAAACTGAAAAAAGTGTAAAATAAATAAATTAGGCACATTAAAACGTAATGTGTATATTAATTTGCATTGTCCGATTTGAATACACATATTTATCAGGAATTTAGGACGTTCGAACCATTAGGCCAAACGGGCTCTTACAATGTCGACGAATTTTAGTGTCTATTGGTACTTGTGACACAATTAATTTGGATGTCATTTCATGAAAATTCGTCCTAATGCTGTTCAACGCCATCTCGTGACTCGCATTTCATATTATCTTGTTAGGTGTTGGAGCTGTATTAACTTTTCGTTAGATGGCACCGGATATTTCACACTTCAGCGTGAACACAAACTCCATCTATTATATTAAGTCGAACCTGGAGGTACGAGCGAAGATAATAAGTTTTACGCGAGTTTTTTCATTTGTATGACATTAGCATTCTTGTTTATCTTTATTTTCTTTGGGTATGTCTTAAAAGTTTCACTGAAAGCGCTGTAAGTGTCGCTGCAGTAGGGAGAACCTAAGTGTGTCGTAACATAAAAATGCAAAATTGATCGTAAAATATCAAGTTCCTTCAAAATTCAGCTGGAGTGTAATAACTACTGTACAAACTTATGTCAGATCCTAACAAACAAACAAATTAAAGGACCCCCCCCCTAAGATGTGTCTTAAGATGTGGCAAAATGAGTATCGTCACAAGAAAACGCGCAAAAGCATCTTGTATCATTGGTTAAGCTCCAACTGCTTGCCAGACGTGGCGATTTTGCCAAAATCCTCCTCTTGGCTACTGCTGGAGTGGATTAAGATAAGCTGATCATAAGAAAAGCTAATATCAATACGGGATGACTTTATCATCTTCTTCAAAATTTTTTATACGCGTTCAGTATCGTATTTAGAGCCCATTAATGAAGTAAAAATTTAAATCTAATTTTCACCCGAAAATATTTTTCGCAACATAGTTTTCAATTTTACGGTCCTAAGCCTGTTAAGGTACGAGTATGAAAGGAAAATCAAAAACTTATGAATACTATCGTAATGAATGAATGAGATGCGCATCCCGTAAAAAAGTGTTGCTAGGGGAGGCCGTGTCAAAAATTTTAGATTTTCGGCGGACATTTTCTAAGTGCTTTTTTTTTACATTTTTGTACCGTACCAAAAGAAAAAATACGTCATTTGTTTTTTGTCTCGTAGATAGATATATTAAAATTTGGAAGGTGGTTAAAGTTTGAACTTTGTTTTTAATGTTTTCTCACACTATTACTTATTTGTTCAAAAGATGGATTTAATATCGCGTGCCATTCTATCAGCCGACTGTTAGGTTTAACAGAAATATTTTGCATTTATATATTGTAATTTTTAACACAAACTTCTTAATATGACGGTTTACTAGAGAAATCTCAATAATTTTGATTACTTCGCATTTTGTTTTATAAATAACATAATGAGTAACAATTAAAATAACTAAATAATAACTAACAAAGTCTGCCGCGAGTCACGACCCAGCGCAGTTTTCCAGACCCTGTACACATAATTGTCATTTCTTAGCGCGGTGTGCTATTTTAAGTTTTCTCTAGTTCGGTCCTCGACCCGTGTGTGCCACATGTTACCAAAGGCGAGACAAAGCCTAGTAATAACGCGAGAAGAATGGGCGCGCGACAAAGCAGAGTGAAGTGGCGACCCGGTGTCGCTATTGTGAGATAACTTTGTGATGCAGTTTTCTAACTATAGTCGCCGAAGAAAGAGATTTAAAACTGTCTTAGTCGATGAGAATATTTTTAAAATAAACTTTGCGGTAAGATTTCGACACAACATTTATGCATGTCAAATTAATATTAGGTGTTAAAATATGAAATTGCCGTTTTGCATGGACGAAATCGAGAAAAGTCATTTTACCATACTAACAATTTTTTAGTTTTATTAAAAACGCCTGAACCGTTATCGATGCAATTAAAGGTGAAAGTTAGATGGTTATAAAGCTACGCATTATAATACTTAAATTTCTGAAAATCAAAGTATATAACACAAATATACTTAATTGAAGCAAGAAGGTCAGCTGACACATTGTAAGGGGTCTTTTCAATGACTTCCTTTGAAGTAATAGGCACTAGTATTGCATTTTTTTTAGTCAGTAGTTACTTTATTGTTATTGATACAATACAAAAAGAATTACGCAATAATATGACTATACTTAATAGCTATAAACAAAATAAAAAGTGGGAAAATAATCAGCAATTTCATACTTTAACCCCTATTAGTAATATAGAGTGTCTGGAAACTGTTTCCAATAAGTCCTACAATTGCTGGTGTAAGTGCAATTTCAGACAATTTAAACAACGGAAAGTAAAGTAACAGCTAATCATCCCACTGCAGGGAAAAGGCCTCCATCATTGAATTCACAGTTACCACAGCAGTGATGGGTGTACTGGCAGAATCACCACGCTTGCCAAATGCGGCTTGGTGATCACAAACCCGAGCAATGTGCGTCAATTCGAATCTTTTGGGTACCCGACCCTGGGATCGAACCCGGGACCCCGTGATCTTGGCCCCGTATTTAAACCACTAAACAACGTTATTTGAATAAATTCGTCGACACAAACAATGTCTTGGTATCGTTGCGGATTGAAGTCCCAGCTTTGGCAACCTAAACAAAAAAAATTGTACTAACACTTACCTATTTAAAATTATATTGAAAACTTTCGTTAAATGACCTTGATTTAAATGTGAAGGGCAAATAATGGTACAAGAATTAGAACCATTAATTAAGGTATTAAATAAAACAATTACGAAGACGAGACGAGTAACGCGCGTTCATCATACTGATTTTAATATTTAATTCGTAGACGCGATGTACGAACAAACTTTGTCAATTAATTTTCGTACAAAACAGGCAAAAAGCTCTAAGCATGGATCCACTAATTGCTTGTTTGATGTTTGCCGATGAGATAATATTATGATGAGTTGACATGATTACACCATTTATGTTTAATATGTTGTGACAGCATTAAATATGTTAGCACCACCCATTCTCGTTATTTGGGTGTCGTGAGAGACGAGTTAAGCAGTATTGACAAAAAAAAACGTTTAGCGTTGTTTCTCTATTTACAGTAACATCGATACAGCGTTAATAACGCTTAATTTTAGGCAGTTTGGCCAAAAAAAGAATAACGTTTAAATTCCCTAGCCTCCTAATTTGTTTTTAATGATCAGTGCGGCTTTGGCCAGTACTTTTCTTTGAGGACTTAATTTATCTGTGCTCTCACGTTAAAATTAGCATAAATTGATACAGAAAAAATAAAAGTGTTCACATGTTTTTGACATTTCTTAAATTCGACCGCACATTATAACGATAAAAAAATTTAATACAGCTACTGTCTAAAAGTCAAAGAGTTATAATTTATAAGACAAGCTGTATTGCATTTTAAACTTTAATAACTTAACCATAAGTACATTTTAAGTCTCATCGAAAAGTAAGTAAGCTATGAATTTTAATATAAGATCGTGCAAGTACAAAACAATGTGTCAACGTCAAACTCAGTTAGTATTTGAATAAATCAATACCTATTCACATCAGGTAATAAATCAACTGAATAATATAGAAAGGTTGATGTTATTTTGGTAGGAAGAAAATCAAGTAAGATATGGTCTGCTCTAGCTAAAATTATTCATACTTTATTACGCGCCAGAAATCTTTATAAATGGCGGAATGTCAATGAGCATTAATATTACTTTAAGCATTAAGAAATAAAGGTGTTCAAGCCACTGGATATATATCCTAATTTATTAATATTATTATAATAAAAATGGATCCTGACAAATATTATAATTTGTGTGGTGCCAGCACATAAAACAGTAGCACCACCCCTTCTCTTCCTATGGGTGCCGTTGAAGGCGACTAAAGACGTACCTACACGGAACATGGAAAAAGGTTAGAAAGGCGATGTGGGCTGGGCCGGCGCGCCACAGAGGTTATGAGCAAATGCTTGTAAGTGAGCGTTGTGATTGATTTCTTTTGACGTCGCGCGACCCTATTGGTTGCGCGCAGGGCTCGGCAAACGTTATATTTTTCGAGACGTTTTCGCCTTAAGTACCTAAAAACGTAAGTGTTTCGTTTTTGTTCGAACGGAATCACAAAAAAACGTTTTGACGGGGAGGGAACGAAATATTAAATCGTTCTTGCTCAATAAAACGTTTTTAACCACGTTAAAACGTTTTTGCCCATGTTAGGCCCTGCAATACGAACGAACACGCGACACGCGCTGTCTCTACGGATTAAACCGTTTTATTACGTTCCCACATTATGTTCTCATTTCGTTTTTGTTCCGAACAAAATATTGAACAAGAAATGTCCTAAACGTATTAAAAACGTTATTTTGAATAACGTTTCCGAGCATTGGTTGCGCGACGTCAAAACGTCGAATTATCTCAATCGATATTGATCTCTACTTGTTGGACTTAAAGTTGAAAATCAATTCAATGACCTTTAACATTTTTGGTAGGTTGATCTGCCGTTGCCTGTTCATAGTTAACTAGGAACACGGAATAAGAAGTCACGTGATTCAGACAATAGATCACATGCGCTGCCGGTTGGTCACAATATTTTTAAGCATACATTAGTTTCTTTCTGAACCCACACCAAAGTCGAAGAAAAGCTAGTGAAATGTAAATAACTTTTTTCTGACGTCCAGTGTACCTACTTCATTATGTAACTACATACTGCAGGTTATATATTCAGAAGCTGTCTCTGGCCACAAGTTGACAGCTAATTAGTGATTAATACGGGTTACTGCAATGCGGTAAAATTATAAGGAACACGAAGACAATATAAGAAGACCATTAAATTTCATTAATTATTACCATCATTCAGAAGTAAGACATGTAGACCAACCATCAGACCAGACTTAACACCAGGAGAATAATAAATAGATGATGTGAACAAAAAAATAATGTACGATGTCGCTAGTAGAAGTAATTAAAAAAGTAATAATAAAAATATAAGTACTTGGCCGACAGTACCTTTTCAAATGAAATGGCCTAAGCCTTTAATGTGATTACAAAAACAATCAATTATACAACGTGTTCCTTTTATATCCCATAACTCTAAGGTTATGTTCTTTATGTAAAAATATTATAAAACGCCTTAGAACATGTGGTTCAAAAATCAATAGTTTCGCATATAACATCAATTTTAGTTAAATTTGATAAAAAATTGTAACCAGTACGGCGAATCTTTAGTTTTGCGAGACGTTGGCAAACTTACACTAAAGTGTAGTAGTAAAGTGGCGGAAGAGCGTAACTTGTAAAAGACATTGACGTGTGTGGGTGTTTCATTGGTAAGTAGGTACGAGTAAATCGTTTTAATTCAAAAGTTCATTCATAATAAGGTAAGGGTGTTTTACATAAACAGTCGTGACTTTTTAGAATTATATTGAATGAAAAAATTTTACAAAAAAATCAATAATTGAAAAATAATTCACATGCAATTTGATTCTTTACCATGGTCTGTTTAATATCCTAGAGTTATGGGATATCAAAAGGAACACGTTGTGTAGTTAAATGGAAACAAAGGCATCAACTTCATACGCGCCCTGAAGTCACTAGGAAAAAAAAAACCTATAGCAGCAAGATAACTTCTTTTAGCTTCACACAATGGGCAACCCACTTTCAGCCATTGTCAGGGATATCTAGCAATAGGAGGTAGAGATTATAGTCACAGTATACAACAAAATAGAAGCTTCTCTCATTTAAAACGTAGAAAACGAAAAAGGCAGAAAAAGCAGGATATAACTTACCTACATGGACACGAATGTGAACGGTAGAAAAGAAATTTATTGGCTAACGGTATTTTTAATTCCAAATGTGTTGTGTAAGCTGTTTTTATTTTGTTTGTTTAAATATTATTCGCTCGGACGAATCTAGTATTTTTTTTTAGGTTATTTGGCTTGAAAGTAACCGAAACGTCAGGATAAAACAATATAAATTGTTAATGTACTGTATATACGCGAGTTAAATCATTTTTTTCTAGATTTTTGATGATTTACAGTGTCTTGCAAAGTTTGTAAATGACGAAAAGACATTTGTTTGTGTACAAATTATTAACTAGCAGCAAATAAATATACTAATTTGACAAACAAATAAACACGTATGCTCTCTAACTGTAATAAAAACCAAGCCTGTTTCAGGTGGTTTTTGAAAACTACGAACTTTCCGATGCAAATATTTCCGTTTTGGATCTACTGCACAGAAGTATACTATGGTATAGATATAATATGATAGCCATGGTGAAGATATTCCATCCACACAACCGCCCTAATATCTGTACATAGAAATGTGCCTACGAAATGGTTTCTTTGTATTGCGGCTGAAAGGGGGGTAATTCACCAAGGTCGTGTAGGGCTAGGACACAGGGATTGGGGGATTTTTGAAAATTTTATTAGTCGATTATATTAACTGATTTGAGTTACTATTGGAAGTAGCTTAGGACGTTTAACGCTATCATAAGATTTCAATGCTTAGATATATTTTATCAACTCACTTAACCCTTCATGCCTGGGTACATGATGACAGTCGGTAAAATAAATGTTAGCTCAGCGCCGAAGTAATATCGTTATTTTTAATATATTCAATTATAATATTCATCATTTTCAGATTAAATGACATTTACACTTTTTTCCTCTTATAGGTGAAAAAATTTTTAAAATATTGTGTCCAAGTTTTATAAAATTACCTATACATGTTCTTATAAAAAAAAAACTCAACAACCTGTTGTCAAATAAATTCATTTAAGCCTTATTATTTTTTACATTTATTTATTTACTATGACGCCAGCATAAAATAGAATGTCCAGAAGAATGAACAGTTATTTGCAATCCGTATCTTTTGTTTTGTTTAGAGGAACATAGGGGGCCCCTAAAAATAGTAAAAACAGCGCGGCTCTGGTTTATGGGACACCATAACTAGCTCACAACCTGTGGCCTTGACCCGTGTCGTGAGGTTGAAAGCTGTTCGGAATTAATGAATTACTTGGGTTCTACTGTAGTATGATATTTTGAAGAACGCGCTTTTTATTTTAATAAACTAGATTTTGCACTCAGCTTCATAAGAGTGTAATTTTGAATATAAAATAGAATTGGTTTATTTCATAAAAAATACAGGTTGTGACGCAGATCATTTTAGGTTCGCAGGTCATTTTCGCAAAATGTCATAGCTAACTTTTGCAGAATGTAATTTTCGCAAATGGTCAGTTTCGCAGCATGTGATTTTCTCAACTAAGTAGTCACTTTCACAACATGTCACTTTCGCAGAATGTCATTTAGAAAAGTCTAAATGACATTTTCCTGTATATTCTTTGTACAAACGACAGCATATCAAGCTGATCACCGCGGCACCTTATTTAGTTATAATAGGTGTGACGTTGCAGTAAAAAATTCTAACAACCAAGTAAGCAATAATAAAATACAAATATTTATTAAACTAAAGGTGTCAAGCATTGACATTGAACAAAATTGAGGTGAATTTTTTGGCCAATTCAATAAATAATACCTACATCATTATAATCACAATACAATTTCTATATTATGCGGATGCTTATTTTTACTCAATATTTTTACATTAAAAAGTAGTGTACCTGATTTGATTGATGATAAATATTGGTTTTTTATTATTACTGGTTGGTTAGTGCTATTATAATTGGTTAGTTGTTAGAATTTCCTTTACTTTAATGTACAGTAGACAAAGCGCTCATAGCCCAATGCTTCTTCGTGATCAGTTTCTGTCACGAATGTTAAGCAACGATGGGAGCGGTCACTAATTGGATGGGTGACCGTTTGTGGCATCATACCTTGAGCGCTTCCGTGCTTCGGAGGGCACGTTAAGCCGTCGGTCCCGGCTGTTGTCATGAGATAACAGTCGTTAAGCCCTGTTGGAGGCCTTCGGGCGGCTTGAGAAACATCCAACGGCAGGGTGATGTTGCCACAGCGCGACAAAGTCGCCCCCGCCGTCCACCAACCCGCACTAGGCCAGCGTGGTGGTACTAAGGCATTAAGCCCTCTCTTTAAAAAAAAAGGAGAGAGACCCGTGCTCAGCAGTGAGCGAAAATGAGTTGTTACTTTTTTTTTTAAGTACAGTAGACAACACAGCAGACTATATTTTTTATTGCAAAATTACACCAATTTTTTTGGACTAATTACGTGCCGTGGTATTCAGGTTGGTCGTAGCTGTACAAAGAATAAACAAGAAAAAAAATATGAATGACATTCTGCGAAAGTGACCAGTTGAGAAAATGACTTTAAGGAGAATGGTTTTCGTATCTCCTGATGAAACTTATTAGACCGTATGTAAGATGAATTCTAGGACTCGTACTATAAATAAGGCATAAGAGTCGCTATAAATTATCTAACTCAGACGAACATTGTTTGAAAAGTTTACAAAACTCAGCCAACATGGACGGTGCGCAGTTATAAGCCGGTTATTTACGTAGAGTACAATCAGCTGCAATAGGATGTATATGTCGCAGGGATTTTGTCAAAGACGTAAGTAATAATATAAAACTGGCCCGATCACGCCCGCTATTATGGGCTCCGGTGCACCTTCAGCGCTCGCCACAATCTGCCCGGTTTAACTGATTAAAGCCTTCCATATAAGGTTTCAGTGATAGGTCCGTCAAAAAAAAAAAAGTGATAATATAATTTCACCAGTGAAATTATAATTACACTGTACCTAAGTTTAAAAAAACTTAACTATATAGAAGTTATGCAATCGGGATCTACGTCACCGATCAGGATCGGTATTTTATTTATCTAGACGTAGCAGGCAGGGTAGATTTTTGTCAATACTGGTTCGTATAATTTCACGGGCTCTTTTTAGTGATGTTGTAATTTCACTGGGCCGCAATAGTGATATTGTAATACATCTAGGTTAGGTTAGGTTAGAGACCGCTCTCCCGCCCTTCACAGGGAAGGAGTTTTGGGTCTCCTACCGGGCGCGTCCCTAGGTGGCGGATAGGGGAACGCCCTCCAGACATGGAGGGTACCGGCCATTTGGCCGGCGTGGACCAAAACCCACACGGGAGACGCTTCCAGTGGGCTTGGGCAGCCCGCTGTTGAATGCGTCTCCAGACGGTGGTAGCGGGCTTCGGCCCGTGGCCAGTTGTGGCCGTTCGTGCTGGAGGGTGCGACGGCGGTGTTGCCGTTGGGGCGCCAGCCCCGCGGCGGACGGAAGTCGCTCGCTTCCCAGTATGGTTTGAGCTATGCTGGGCAGCGAGTGGGCGTGAGACGTTGGCGGCCCCTTGCAACGACATGCAATGTCATTGTAAAGGGTGGCCACGGATCGGGTCGGCGAGGTTGCTTGCGGACCCGACCCGAAGTCGTAGATGGGGGAGGACGAGAAGGCATACGCCGAACTCAACTTCCCCCCTCTAGCAGGCTAGTGGGCGTTGGGCCGGGGGGCTCAACGCTCGCATTGCACAGCTTGCCAGACTGGGGGTGGTTCCCTGTGTACAGGATCACCCATATTTTATGCCTGAGGCCCGGCATAGGCCGTACGTAGGCGGTTCATGGAGGGCATCCTAAGGGAAACCCATACACTGCCAACATACGTTGCAAGGTACACCGCAGGTCTTTTTAGTGGGTATGCTTGTCGGGCACCGACAAGAGAGTCCCACATACCCTACTGCTGCCCCTGAAGCAGTAGGTATGCGTAATGCATTTTTTCCTGCGAAAAAAAAAAAAAAAAAAAAAGGTTGGAGACCGCTCTAATAATCTTAAACCAGTGCTATTGTCAAAATATCACTGCCTTACAATTTCACTGTATCTAGTAGTATTTAGTACTATTTATCACTGTATCTAGTCATATAATGGCACTAACCCCCGTATTTATAAACAGGTAAAAGTAATTACTTGACTACAAGTAATTACTTGAGAGACAATTTGTATGCCTTAATCAAGAAATTACTAGAAGTTATAACTACCAAAAAGTTAGCATTTTCAGCCAAATAATATGACTATTAATGGTGACCAATTTCTTTCACTAGGTCACTAGTCACTAGGTTCAGCACTAGGTATGAACACTTTAAGTTATGACTTTCTTAAGCAATAAGTAATTACTTCTTTATAAATACGGGGGTAAAACTATTTCGTTAAATTCTAAGTAATGCAAACGATTGACAATAATCAGAGTAATTAATTATGATGTCACTAGTGAAATTTTAATATCACGGCTTTAATATTATCCCTGCAACCTATACACTTTTGAATAATTTTGATTCTTAATACAACGACATAAGTTTGGTAAAACGAAAGTGTTCACATACCTACTTTTGCAGACGTACACGAATTTTCAAGTTACCTACAAAACACTGGGCACCAAAGTTTATAACCTCAAAAATAAGATATTTTAGTCTGTTTATTAAAATAATAGTTTTAATTAATTAATATAGCGAAATAAATATAAAAATAAATTATCTTTCATTTCAAAGTACCTACCGTATGAGAAAAAGTAACGGTCTATTATCATCCCACTGCAGGGCAAAAGCCTTCATCATTGAATTCAAGTTACCACAGCAATGATGGGTACAGGCATAATCACGCTTGCCAAATGCGGGTTGGTGATCAAATTCTAGTGTTTGCGTAAATTCAAGACACCTATATATCAGAGTCAAGTAAAAGTTAATGAATCGTCAGTCAGTAAAAAAAATCAACTGATAAATACATGTTATTATAAAAAATAGAACGTCGCATACACTTCGTCAGGTTGTTGAATTTCAATTACGGTCGGTTCATATTTTACGACGCCCGCGCCCGCCCGCCCAATATTCCGCCCAAACCGTCCGCTGCGGTGGTAATGATTGGAAAACTGCATTTTACAGCTCGCCTTTCGCAAGGTTTTAATTTTAGTTCCGACGGTCTACTGTGCAAATATTTTATTTAAAATACTACATATAAAGCTGACAAGTAATCTAGCCATATTTAAAAAAATACGTTAGATATATTTTTTTAAATGTAATCTCCCGCATTTCACTGCTCGAATCTTGCTAGGTTTTAGACACAGTTACGGAGGGTCTACTATGCAAATGTTTTTGTTTTACGATCGTATCTTTTTTTAGGTTAATTTAGAAGTTGGATTTTTTCACAGCTTCAAAGAACTTCTGTAGATCTGAGTCCTCGTATATTGTAGTTTTAATTTCAACGAATACCTCCACGTATTATCGAGATTAACGGTCTTAACAGACAGACGGACGCACGGACAGATGGGCAGATAGCAAATAGGTTCTATAAAGGACAACAGCACGTCAACCTACCACAATACATCAAATTTTCTCAATTGATATTGATCTCTACTTGTTGGACTTAAAGTTGAAAATCAATTCTTACATCAACCTTAAACTTTTAGGTAGGTTGACCCGCCGTTGTCTGTACTTCTATTACTAGTTAAAAAAAAGCTCTTTTTTTCCATCAGTTCTAATAGCACTTTCGCTATGGGACCTACCCCACTTATATCTCGATACAGCAATGCAAACAATAAACCCAAAAGTATTGTAGGTGTGTTATTCTTTTATTTTACATTAGCTGTTGCCCGCGACTTCGTATGCATCAATTTCTGTTATTATGATCGCGATTATTTTTGCAAAATTTTTCACTGCTACATCGCTCTTATTGGTCGCAGCGCGATGTTATATAGCCTAAAGCCTTCCTCGATAAATGGACTACCCAACACAAAAATAATTTTTCAATTCGAACCAGTACTTCCTGAGATTAGCGCGTCTAAACAAACAAACAAACAAACAAAGTCTTCAGCTTTATAATATTAGTATAGATGTTAGATCGCATTAGGAAACGGACTTGACCAACAAAATTATACAGAAAATGGTGATATATGGCTTACACCGTTATTCGGCTAAAGTCGACTTACGAGAATTTATTTCTTGCCATTCCTTGTCCACTTTACCGTTGGGTATCTGTCTAGATTTCTTTTAGTTAGAATCAGGCTTTTTCTATTAATATCCTGTTCTTGAAGTTGAGTGAGTGAGTGAGTGAGTAACAGCCTATGATCATCCCACTGCAGGGAAAAGGCCTCCATCATTGAATTCAAGTTACCACAGCAATGATGGGAACTGGCATAATCACCACGCTTGCCAAATGCCGGTTTGTGATCACAAACTCGAGCAACGTTCGAAAATTCTTGTTGCCCGACCCGGGGATCGAACCTGGGACCCCGAGATCTTGGCCCGGTATTTAAACCACTAGACCAAGTTACGCGAACTTAAACAATAAAATGAAAGATAGGTTTACGGATTTGAAAATCGCGTATATTTTACGCTAGCTTTTGCCCGCGGCTTTGCTCGCGCTAAATTCGGGGTAACAATAAAAATTCACCCCCTCTTTAAAGCGGTTGGGGGCGGCTTTCCAAAAAAAATAATGCACGATTTTTTTGTAACAAATAGCCCGCATACCAATTTTTAGCTTTCTACCTTGAAAATTGCGGAATGCTCCATACAAATTTCCATCCCCAATTCTGGGGAAGTGGGGGTTAGGAAGAGTCAAAAAGTAGCCTATGTCACTCTCCATCCCTGCAACTCTTTCTTTCTTCTTCTTCACTTAAAAAATCGCGTCAATTCGTCGTTGCGTCTTGCCGTGAAAGACGGACAAACAAGTCGCCATAAAATAGTTAATAAAGTAATAAACAAATATTAGTGTCACATCCGTGGCGGAGTGGCGTACACACCGGTTTTCAAGGTGTCGCGGTCGCCTGCTCCGAGGTCCCGGGTTCGATTCCCGGACGGGTCAATGTAGAAAAAATGTGTTTTCCTACATTTTCTCGGGTCTGGGTGTTTGTGGTACCTTCGTTGTTTCTGGTTTCCAAAATACGAATGCTTTAAATAGTTATTCAAATTGGAATCAGAACAATGTATGTGATGTTGTCCACATTTATTTTTATTTTTATTTTTTTTATTATTAGTAACGGCAACAAAAGTTTTACATACCTACTTGTTTATAAGTACTCGTAAGTAGAATAACTAGTATTCATGTTCATTTAATCACATTAATCAAATTTTAACAAAAAATACATTTTTATCAGTGGTCTCCCTATATGCCTGATTTGAGAAATGATTCGTTCAACATAAATACTTCAACCTCTTATTCCACCACATTTGAGTTATATATTCGCGACGAAAACTAGCCTACGTCCCTCGCCGAGGATATCTTCTGTACCAAGATTTATTACAATTGGTTTCAACGGTTTAGGCGTGAAAAAAGTAACGGTAAGACAAATAGTCAGACTTACATTCGCATTTATAATGATAGTTCAGATGTTTCGATGAAGGGTTTGATATGCGTCGCAAAGATGGCTGCTGATCGGACCGGGAAAGAATACCTTGCCGACCCGATTTGACGTCAAAAAAGTTTCCCATCACTCCCCACTAACGGCCATTTCCAATAACCTATCTATCTTCAGTTTTGGCATATCGGAGATAGGAAACAGTTTCTATCTCTGTTTTTGCCGTCCAGAGAAACAAAGTCAGAAGTTGTTTTCTATCTCCGATATGCCAAAACTGAAGATAGATAGCTTATTAGAAATGGCCGTAAAAGTACACTCATATGACATAATATGGTTCATATTTAGTACAACCTATATCAATTGAATAGATACCTACATGGCAAAAATAGACGACCATTTGGATCAGCGGTAGTAAACGCTGCTTCTGAGCCATGGGTTAAAATCAGTTAAAAATCAAAGTATTAAAAAAAAAAGTATTTATGTAAGTTTCATCGGTTGTCTAGTACCCCATACGACAGGGTACTTAATAGTAGCTTAATTTGGGACTAGATGGCTCTGTGTGGCCCAGTGAGGCATGTCTTAAATATTTATTATTATTTATTTTATTATTTATTTATAAATATCCATTCCATTGCATATCGACATAATTTGGTCGGGTTATAAAGTTGACGTAAAACCAACGTCAATAATTTGATCGAGGACAGTTACAGTTTGTATCCGGATACACTCTAGTTCTTATTATAATCTACAGACAACAGCACGTCAACCTACCACAAAACGTCAAATTTTCTCAATTGATATTGATCTCTACCTGTTGGACTTAATGTTGAAAATCAATTCAATGACCTTTGACTTTTTGGGTAGGTTGACCTCTGCCGTTGTCTGCAAATCGATGTCCTTGGACTTTTATTTCAGGTGAATAACTTTCCTACAATTGCTGTGTTGAAATTCGTTTCATGCACGCACACAAACTAACATCAAATAAGACAAAACACTACAATTTTTCATTGATAAATCTTGAACGCTATTGGTCGCGGAAAAAGGCGCGCGGTGTCTTTTCAGGGTCAGCAACGCGCCATAATTTTGAATTTCGAACGCCGCCGGTTCTAATATCGTAAATCAGATTCTTGGACTTAGTTTAGCTGCTCTAGAGAATTACAATTCAATAGCATTTATTGATATTATCGGAAAAGTTAGTTGTGTATTTTCCTTAATGGCAAATGCCATCAAGATAATTATAATCTAAGTACCTACTGTTAAACGTTAAATATTTTCAATCGATGTCGTCTGACTAAAATTTTAAATTCGAAATTTGTAAATGCAAATTGTACTCGTAATAAACGACCTTCTATACCGTGTTTGATGCAAATAAAGTTATTTCTTTTTCTATTTCTACTGACGACAGCTCATCATGATGAACACTAAAACATCGTATTCAGTTGAAATATTTGCCATTTTGCAAAAAAAAATTATGGCCTGATGTGAAGGCAGTATTAACATTTTTGGTGCCAGTCTTAAATAAAATTGCACCACAACTGTCACCATATTGAGTACCGTTAAGAGGAAACACTACGAGTGAGAGAATTGAAAAATAGGTATTTGTAAAATCTATTGCTATCGCGCAGTGCCAAACGCCTTCACCGCAGAGTGTGATAGAGACAACTGCTTCTTGGACCGAAAATACCTACTAAAAACACACCAAATCAATGTCTCGTAGTCCCCCGATTACTTTTCCAAAACTAGACCGATTTAAATACTTTTTTCATTATACGTATTTGTTTTTTGCTTTTTTTCTAAAATTTAGCCAAATTTGTTTTCTGGATGTTTGAACACAGCGGAAAATCTGGCGAATTTTTTCGTTTTCGGGTTCATATCTTTTTTATTAATTAATTTATGAAAAAACAGAAAACATAGAAACATGCTAATAGTGGCCATAAATTTTTGTAATAAAAATTATTGCTCCACCTACTGGCTTTATCCAGTGAGGAAACAGGGGACTACGTTTGTATGGAAAAACGGCCCTTGTTCCTCCTAAATGGAAATAAAATAAAGTATTGCCGGAAACCACTGCTACCAAAACAGTATTGATTTCTCTTCACAATTACTGATATCAACATGCTTTTGATGATTTATGATGTCATTTTTCTTTTTAATCACAATTTGATACCGGCACTGCGGCTGGCTATGATATTATAAAATATAGACATGTTACGTTCATAGTAATTCGCGTATCAAATCTGGGCCCTTACTCTTGAATTTGATTTAAGTTCGATCTCGATTCGACCTAGTCAAAATCTGAACAAACTCAATCGAATTGAAATCAAAATCAAGTCAGATCGATCTAAAATGGCGATCTGTTAAATATTTTCGGTTGATAACGTAATCACCATCGACACAAAGGCTTAGGTTCACTTTTCAGAGTACCAAATCACTGATTCTCGATGTCGATTCGATTTTGATCGTAACTCGAACTTGTCAAGAGTAAGCCTGCTGCTTCGAGCAATCCAAAACTGCAAACATTGACATGTTTCACTGATAAGCAGAACAAAAGATGCGAAATAGCAAGCCAATGAAAGAGATGGCTATAATTTATAACGATTTCCGCTTTTGATTGCGCTCGACGCAGACTATGTACAAAACTGCCTAATTAGGACGTATTTGAGTCTTCACAACGCATGCGCTTATAACATTATCTGTTTCGTTTTAATATACTATCATTGCCGGAAGGAATGATTTGATGTACCTCGATTACAATATTCAACTATCGTAAGGCAGGAGGTAGGTACATGTCCAATATACACGAGTAGTACTGTATCTCATTAATATTTGGTATGTTGGTTTAGGCTTTTAGGTTCTGGCTTCAAACCGGCTATGAATACTCGGCTTTTTGTGCCCACACCTACATTGATTAGCATAACGTAACATACATTTACATAGGACCGCATTTTTATCGAGTGAGGCTCTATAACGATAAACGCCAAATAGCTTGTGACAGAATATTTTTTTATAAATGAATACAGGTGTCAGTATATAAACTTGAAAAATTTTGTCTCAGGCGGGACTCGAACCCGCATCTCCTCGCATGCCGGGCGGGCGCCATACCATTAGGCCACCGAGACACTGCGACACGGCGCGAATTTTTCAAGCATATTCTTACGCTGTGAGCCAGCGTTGTTTCATCAAATGTTAGGAGTTTGCACCCTTAACACCCGAAAGAAACATCTTTGCAGATGTTTGACAGTCAGTTAAGATGAAACAGCTATTTATATACTTTATTTGATATTTTAGCAACTTAATTGCACTTATAATATCAGTATATAAACTTGAAAAAAAATTTTTTTTTGCCGAGACGAGATGCGGGTTCGAGTCCCGCCTGAGACAAAATTTTTCAAGTTTATATACTGATATTATAAGTGCAATTAAGTTGCTAAAATATCAAATAAAGTGAATACAGGTGTTACGAGTATTATAATCAGATTTTACATATACCTATCAAAATAGTAGCAAATCATAGTTTTTATAGGGATACCTACTAGCGAACTCCGCGGTCTTCGTATCGTCTCAGAATTTGACGTCTTAAATGTCATTGTCATAAAATATGGCGTGGTCGGAAAATATTTAAAAAAAATAGTGACGTTAACTTTTCAATGTTATTACTAATAGGGGTTAAAGTATGAAATTGCCGATTATTTGCCCACTTTTTATTTTGTTTATAGCTCTTAAGTATAGTCATATTATTGCGTAATTCTTTTTGTATTGTATCAAAAACTAAATAAAGTAACTTTTGACTAAAAAAACTGCAATACTAGTGCCTATTACTTCAAAGGAAGTCCCCTTACAATGTGTCAGCTGACCTTCTTGCTTCAATTAAGTATATTTGTATTATATACTTTGATTTTCAGAAATTTAAATACTATAATGCGTAGCTTTATAACCATCTAACTTTCACCTTTAATTGCTTCAAAAAAGGTTCAGGCGTTTTTAAAAAAACTAGAAAATTGTTAGTATGGAAAAATGACTTTTTCGATTTCGTCCATACAAAACGGCAATTTCATACTTTAACCCCTAGTTATTATCCAATTCTCGATGAATACAAATTCAAAAACAAAATGTATAAGTGGTGGAACTAACATGACTTTCTCTAAGAAAGAAGACGTTATAAATTTTACAGTTGGTACGTAAGGTTAACATTATAAAGATTCATATTAAAGTTATTAGCAATTACATTTTTAAATAAAGAAAAGATTTTTTTTTTCAGCAAATGCTAGCCTATGACAAATTGGAAATGAAATTGTTTGGGTTTAGAGTCTCACCTCTATAGGGAGTCCAAATTTTTGTTCAAGGAACAAAAAAACAGATTGAACTAAAAAATTAAAAATAAAACTGTAGTAATCAATTGAAAAATTCATATTATTGTACAAAAAGCGTGGGGTGCTTGTTATGATATCCACAGATATAGTAAATTATTGATAAAATATTTACAACAATCTAAATCAAGCCCCCACGCTTTTTGTACAATAATATGAATTTTTCAATTGATTACTACAGTTTTATTTTTAATTTTTTAGTTCAATCTGTTTTAAAAGCGTGGTTTTTTAGTTTTTTAAACTATAATTTATTTTTTACTTTTTAGTTTAGTTTATAAGATTTGATTCCTTCTTTACCGACTGTAAGTCCAAACCTATGCAGGAAACATAATTGATACAGATCGCGCGCTAGCTCTATCTCTTTTACTCCCTCTTACAGAGGAAAACTGGGAAAACTGTTATTAAATTATTGCATTGTCATCGGCCCTTGATACGTGTGCAAAGTTTCAAATTAATCAAACTTCTGGAAATCGGTCAAATTTATGCTCAAAGATTCCATTACATAGATACAACCCAAGCTAATAAAAGCGTGGTAAAAAAAGGATTCGACTTCCTATAGAGGTGGGACTCTAAACCCAAACCATTTCCAATTTACATAGGCCAGCATTTGCTAAAAAGGAAAAAAAAAATTACAAATTTAATTTCTAATAACTTTAGCAATTAAATTTTTAAATAAAAAAAAAGATTTTTTTTTAGCAAATGTTAATAAACTACATAAATTGGAAATCCCTATCACTCATACCGATGTTTTAAACTAAATAAAAGATATAACCGTAAATACGAGCTTCGTGTTGCAGAGTAAGGTATTAACGGGTCAAGATCTCGGGGTCCTGGGTTCGATTTCCGTTTCGGGCAACAAAAGTTTCGATTTTTCGAACAATGCTCGGGTTTGTGTTATCCAACCCGCACTTGACAAGTCTGTTGACCAATTATGTATGCACGTACCTATCATTGCTCGGGTAACTAGGATTTAAAAAAAGGCGTCCTTGCAGAGGCTGTTATTTTAATTAGGTTAGGTAGATAATTAGACTTATTTTCTTCTACACAATTATTACTCTTTTGACACAGTTCAAACACAGTCTTCAATTCAAAGGCTCACATAAAAAGCTACGTGAACTGTTTGTTATTTACCCCTTTTAGTGCAAGCAAGCGAAACAGAATCCAATTACACAATACTTAGTACAAACGGCACAATTAAAGAAAGAAGCAACCGAATAGTGTTGTGACGGTTATCGAGTTCTATTTTATTTTATACTAGCGGATCCCGCGAACTATGTAGCGCCTCAGAATAGTATTTTATTTTGACGTCTTAAATGTCATTTTCATCAAATATGGCGTGGATAGAAAATTTTATGAAGAAATACATTTATTCTGTTTTAAACTTTCATGGTCACTATGAATCACATGGTCACTATGAAGAAGGTGTTGTGACAGTTCTTCCGCGATCATGGCGCTTGCAATAGTGCCGAAATATCGGAAACTCATAAAAAACAAGGTATATGGTAGAAATCTCGAAACAACTAACTAATTTATTCTAGTAATTGACTTTTTATGTATTATTTTAATGCTATGTTTTGACCATAAGTTGTGTTATTTTTTTTAGTTTAATTGATTACTTGTTGTTTTAACTCTTGAGATAATAATTTGTGTATGACTTGCCGTCGCGTTGGGTTAAACTGTTAGCCGGCATGTTTAATTAAATGAATAAATAAATGAAATAAATGAATAAACTAATATATTTATTATTTTTAATGTTAATTTTTGAAAGTTTTAATACCTATTACCCTATTCCGAAGGTAGACAAACCCAAAAATACAAAAATCTTAAGAATCGCTCCAGCCGTCCCCCACTTATAAATGGCGTAAGTAACTAACACGACTTTATTTTAAAAATTAAAGAAAGATTATTAGTCGTGTTAGTTATGGTGAAGACATTGTGTCGATGAATTTATTCGAGTCTTTTTACGCTGTAAGCACTTGGTAGAAAATATTCTATCCATAAACCCACGTTATGTAAACAATCGTCTCGTAGTTGTTCAAGTTCATGTCCTCCCAATTAGTTCTTAGAAGACTAGACTAGTACAACACTAGCGGGTCTAAACAAAGTTTGCAGGCTTTATTTTTTATTGAATCACAAGAGCAGGACGCGATAAGTTCATTAGGAATTACTACGAGATAATCATCGTGTAAGTATAGAAACATGATATAATATATAGGTAAGTATTCCACATTACACTACTGTAATGTTTGTAGAAAAGGTGGACTCGTAAGTCCAGTCTTCCTAATGGTGTTGTAAGAGGCGAATAAAGAAGTACTGCCAGAAGAAGACGGTCAGCAGTATCTTTACTCCACCATTGGACAAACTTCGATCATCAAAATATTCCTGTTGGACAGGCTTATGTCCAGTGTCCAGCAGTGGACTGATATAGGCTGGTGATGATGACTCCACGATGATAAATATTTTGGAAAGGAACATTTTTTTAGGTTTGTCATTCGCTTAATGGTTATTTTTTTTCGATCTTAGCATAGGTCTTTAGAAGTGATTCTTGATTAGTATTTCACAAAAGTAAACTTTACCGTTTTAACGGCCTGATGACTTGGAGGATTGTAGAGAGCCGAAACGACTATATGGACTGAAGTCTCACCCTATATTTAGCAGAGGATTATTAGTCTCATGAGACCTGATCGCGGAAAGTCGCGGGAAGCCGTTGAAGCAATGCTGATCATCGTGAAAATATTATGGAAGGGCTACGCTTAGCTGTAGGCGTCGTATCGTTGCGATAATGATGATAAGATCATGTTTGAAACCCGCTCAAATCATCAAGGTAAATTGGAAAGAAGGAAATCGCTTTTTTAATTAAAAACTTTTAAAAATAATCTTACAAAGACGTTTGCCAATCGGTAAAGTTGGCAAGACCGTGAGCATTCAGAATGACGAAACCACAAAAACGTTCGGTGAACTGCCTGAACTAATTGGGAGAGTTTTGTGTTTATTGGCATTTCGTATATTTAAAAAGGAAATATGAGGAATTGTGCAAAGTCCAGTTTGATATTTATGTTTTTTTAAATTTTTCTGCACAAATAACAATCTTGAGCCCTATACCTCTTCTTCGAAATAACGCGAGTTTCATTACAATTAATAATGTTCGCGAAAATTCAAGAAAGTAATATAAAATTTTCTTTTGTCATGGATGGAAAAATTATGTCGGTTGGTAAGACAAAATAGTAGAAAAGATAACAGACAAAGAGGATAAAATACGTAATCAATGTAGTATCGATGCCAAAAAAGAAATCACTGACAATCCATAAAGTGATACATTAAATATACATATTGATCATATTATAAAGAGAGTATTTTATCTAACCATTCAACTAGATCCAAAAAGGCAAAACAATTTCACTGAGCAACCGTAAAAAAAACAAGAAAGTAACTCCAAGTTTTAATCGAAAAACACGGTTTGGTTGTTTGATTCCTATTAATTTCAAAGCACTCACTACCGCTTGAAATCTGCCTCTGTTTGTAAAGGACCGGAAAATGAAACGTCTTTTGCAATTGTATCTGGGCAAGTTTCGTAACACTTTATGAAAAGTAATTAAAGATGTTTAGACGGTACTAATTAAGTATTGAAATCTGTTGTTGACATGAAAATGTTCAATCATAATTAACATATAAAACTTCTCTTTGTTTGTTTATTCCAATGATCAATACGATACTTTATTTTATCATCGAAACCAATAACAATTGCTTCGGATTTTGTTACAACTATTTATTTCTAATATGCTTTAATATTATCATGTCTACAAGCTAGAGATGGTTTAATTCCAGCAAGGTCATTGACCGCAATGTCAATTTGTATAGGTATAAAAGAGGTCTTCATCAAAAGTACCGGCCGCAAAGTAAACCACGAATGTGAGTCCGTACAAACAAATTCAACTTCTGACCGCGAGGGCGCGACCTACTGACACCGAGCGTTTATAACTGACGATAAACTAAAAATAGGAGTGCTTACCTACATATCTAATATTTGTAATAGCCTTGACCTATTTTTTTTTTTTTTTTTTTTGACGTGACAACGTCTTAAATTAGGTTGCGGCTGGGAGTCACTTATGAAAAAGTGTAACGCTCGGTAACGTTACGATGAGTCACCGAACGAGAGAGAGGCCCGCCGAATGCCTTGCGTCTCTCTCCCACTCAACTATGATCGGTCTGCCGCGCGCGCAGCACTAGAGAATTAGGCGCATTGAATCGGCGCATGCTTGTGTCTCTGTCTTTGTCTTTCTCGAACGTTCTTGGCGTTGGAAAAAGACTTGACTTTCGCAAGACACATTACAGCAGAAACACTTCCTTTCATTTCATATTTCTCCTATCATCGTCCTATCCTCAACAAAATCACTCAAATAGGAATTAGTTAAGTTTAAATTTACATGTACAATGTTTTAGTAAACAAAATATATTTCTATAGTTAAAATTTGTGCAATTCTTATTTTCATTCAATTCCTTGTTCCTATTGTGCAATTTAATTATATTCATATCAATAAATATTCTACCGAGAAAAAGACGTTGTCACGTAAAATCTTCGCCCGTAAAACCGACTTTACAGGCAACCATTTTTTTATTGATACAAAATTCACAGCTCTTAGTACAAATTATGTTAAACTTACACACTAAACTAACAGCCAATACTGAATTTACCTTATATAAAACAGAGCAAGTAAATCAAAGTTGACATGGGCAATCAAGTACAAGTTTTTTAAAGTGCGTGTGTATACTTACTAACAATACTAAGGAATTAATTTTAACATGAAATTTAGATGTATACATATATTATTCTGTTCACGATCTTAAAACACTACTTTAAATTTCAAAAACCATATTACAAATCAATATTCTTTCTGACGATGAGATAGAGAGAGAGGCTCGAGTACGCTCATGATAGCTTTTTTTAACGCTGCCTTGGATAGGTGGAACACGTCTACTGAGGAGAAGAGTCTATTATACGTTCTCAGGGTCCGGGCTACTACAGTGTTCCGTGCATATTTTATTTATTCATATTCAAACCATCATTTTAGATTGAACTGTAGCGTATTATGGGCCGCATTTTAAGTGAAAGATTTCTTAATGCGATGTAATAATGATTTCTTGATAAGATATAATACTGGTCCCAATGCTGTCCCCTGAGCTAAAAACTCACCTGATTTATTTAAGTTTAATAAAGAAAGGATGATTAGTGGTTTATTCTTAGAATTAAATAAAACACGAAAGTTTCTTTACAAATCTGATGAAACAAACGTATCACAAGTAGTATCAAGTCAAGTTTTATTTGTTCCGTCGTTACATTTGACTTGACATTTGCACAATCTACTTTGAGAATGCAATCGATACTCATATTTTTAGCCTCCTCCTACACACACTGAAATGTATTTATCAGCGAAACCGGATCGTGTAAACGGACTTCCTTAAATGTTTCCATTCCTCTTCGCTCTTTCATTTTGCGTTTTCAAAAGACGTGACTCCGCACTTTGCCTCTAAGGTGCAACGATAAAAATAAACATATAAAGAATTTCTTCCAACTTCGCTATTCATTGAAGCGATTGTATAAGCTTGCTAACTCATACACGCTTTGTAGCAGACAATGGACCGGGGACATTGTTACATCTTCGGTAAGTGGAAGGTATGCAGTAAGATTAATGAATTGTAAAATGTTTTGTTAGAAAGACAATGTGTAACCCTAATTCTTGCTATGACAGCCTTTAAAATATTAAACTGTACGTTGTATATAAAACAATACTGTAGCTTATTGTCGCTCATGTTTTGACATTACGTAAATCAAAATTTAGGATAGAACAATAAAATTGCTTATATTTACAAAGATACCATAATTGTCGTGTCTGCTTACTTTTAAGGCACAACTAGGTTGCTGTTATACGTTTATTGTAATATTATCGACATTATTAGTCAAAAAACGTATGAAATCTCTAAAAATCGATATGTTGTCAGAATTTAAACGATCTTTTGAATGATCCAGTTATTTAAATAGCACAAAAACCTTTAAGTCTTAACTTAAACAAATCATCCGTTAATGATGTGGGTCATCAAATGTTAGATTCTACTTCACCGTTCTTGCATCATTTGAATTTATATTTTCATCCTTTTTAAAATTTAAAAACCAATTGTCTATTGGTGTCTTATCCCTACTTTTTTAGGTCTTAAGTAGTTCAAATTATGCCGTCTCTTACATGCGTTTATCATATTAGGGGTTAAAGTATGAAATTGCCGTTTTGTATGGACGAAATCGAGAAAAGTCATTTTTCCATACTAACAATTTTTTAGTTTTTTAAAAACGCCTGAACCGTTTTCGATGCAATTAAAGGTGAAAGTTAGATGGTTATAAAGCTACGCATTTTAGTATTTAAATTTCTGAAAATCAAAGTATATAATACAAATATACTTAATTGAAGCAAGAAGGTCAGCTGACACATTGTAAGGGGTCTTTTCAACGACTTCCTTTGAAGTAATAGGCACTAGTATTGCATTTTTTTTAGTCAAAAGTTACTTTATTTAGTTTTTGATACAATACAAAAAGAATTACGCAATTATATAACTATACTTAAGAGCTATAAACAAAATAAAAAGTGGGAAAATAATCGGCAATTTCATACTTTAACCCCTATTACAAACGAGAAAATTACTTCTAACAGCAATTACCGAAGGTGCGAATAACACACTAACTTTAAAGTTGATTTTCTCACAGCATACACTGGTTCACTGGGCATTTTGAGATTTACAAGATGAGTGACTAGCGTTTTTAGACCTTATGACAAGTGACCTTAGAGTTACGAATCTAACCGAAGCATTTACTAATGGAACCGTATCTGTATGAACTCGTAACTCGTTAAACGCACCGCCGCACGCTAACTTCGTTAAGAGGTACAGAGTAAACAAAGAGTAGTACAACTATATTGTTGCAAGTTCTGTTTTTAATTCATGTTATTATAGCGAAAATGCGATATTCTCTCTGTGCCTATCTTTCTGTTTCCCTTTCACGCCTAAGCCGTGGAATCGATACACTGGAAACTTCAACTAATTCAAATTAATTGAAAAAAGAAGGTGAGATACGCCATGCCCTTGTAGTCCGCGTGAACAAAGTCGTTCATTTCTATTTTGTTAAGTATTTATTGTAACCCTAAACGAAGTACTATTTGTAGACATTTGCACTGTGATCCGAGTTTTAGTACTCAAAATTCCCTCGCAACACCTAAGCCTTTTAACTAATCATTATTCTTTTCATAAACTTTTGGGGAAATTAGGAAATTTCGTCACTTGTCCTTGTTGAAAGAGATCCTGATTGGAACACTTACTGGAGTTTTGACTTGAGATAAACAAAAATGTATTTAAACTAGAATAGTGAAGGCAAACTATCGATAACTTACTGTTGAGTTATTGGTTAACATTTATAATTTTCTTGTGTTTCTATTGAGTAGTAAGTCTAATCATAACATTAAGAGCAATCACCATTAGGTCAATAACTATGAAATTTAGTTTATGGGCCATGCAGCCTTTATAATACTAGGTATACATGAATCCATTCGTATACAATATTACCTATGTATCCTCATCATCACGCCTTTCCAAAATCAAAATAAGGCCATAATTTCTACGCTTGGCAGGCTGCTTTATAATCCCAGTTTGGCCAATATGCCAGAAAGTAGAGGAAGGACGCTGTTGCCCGTTCTGGCGGTACTCATTAAGTAGCTTTTTACGGCCCGAAAGGAAAGAGAAGGAGTAGTGCAATTCCTTTATTGTGCCAGCCATACACGATATTTATAAAGTTTAAAAGTTTCGCGTATATCGATAATTTGATTTACTTTAAAGATTTTTATTTATACATCGATATCAGACTATCGACTGTCACTCCACACTAGGTACGGCTTTTTATCAACTTACTAATTTAACTTCGACAAAGTTTAGTTATTAAAGTGTGCTTGAATCTAATAGTACTCGTCTATTAAACAGTTAAGTCGTGTCCCGAAAATTTTAAGTTAAAAGGGTAACTTGTGTGCTTTTACCTCCTAAGTTGTAAAGTAAGGTGTACAGCGGAGTATTTTGAGGAAGAATAATGGACATCTGCCATATTGTGTTAAATTCTCGTTGGAACCACTCACCTGAAACAAGACAGAAAGTATTTTGTTAACAAAAAATATCATACACAAAAACTGTGACCTACTCTTTTAGAAAAACGAGAAAACAAATTTAAAAATGCTTCATAATACACATTACTTTCATCATTTTTATAGCAGCCAAACGATGCCCACTGCTGGACATAAGCTACCCAAATACAGCAGCTTCCCCCGACCTTCGTCAGATCAGCGGTTTACCTGAGTAGCTTACGATAGAGATCTCTTTCTGAAAATTAGAACCTTGCTAGTCTATCAGTCTAAACAAAACAAAGAAGTAGGAAATACTTACAGTTCCTTGAATAAACAATTTTTCGACTGTCTTAAAGGGATTTGTACAAACAACCTACTACTTATTAGGCGACTACTCAAAAACCATTTTTTGGTAAATATACCAGCAATTCATTCGCATAAAGAACAGACTTAAAACAAAAAAGTAGGAATTTTAGGTGTAAAAATAATTCCATTAACGTCTATATGTGAATATCATTTCGCAGAATACAAACAATTTTTGTAATACATTTCTCTGAAAACAATTACTTTGGAAGCAAACGTGTTAAAAATGATAATATAATTTTGATGTCAATTTTTTTGTCGGGCTTATTTTAGAAAACGATCCTGGCGAGTAATATGTAAATGAATGGAGATATTTTGTTAGTCGTTCTTATATTTTTAATCCTTACTAATGTTACAAATGCGTAAGTGTGACTTTGTCTGTCTGTCTGTCTACCAGTTATTCTGTGTGTATGTCTGTCTGTTGCTTGCACTTCTAACCTATTAAACTGATTTTGATGAATGAACAAAGATAGATTGGACCTTCAGAAAGGACATAGGCTATTTTTTATGAATAAACTGGCTGGGCACAGGTTACAGCCCGCGCGATATAACGTGCAGTTCACGCTGGTAAAAAGCTAATAATACTTATACAACGTGTTCCTTTTCATATCCCATAATTCTAGGGGATTAAACAGACCATTGTAAAGAATCAAATTGCATATTATGAATTATTTTTCAATTATTATTTTTTTTTGTTTAATTTTTTCATACAAAATAATCCTAAAAAGTCACGACTGTCTAAGTAAAACACCCTTACCTTGTTATGAATGAACTTTTGAATAAAAACGATTTACTCGTACCTACTTATCAATGAAACACTCACACACATCAATGTTTTTTACAAGTTACGCTCTCCCGCTACTTTACTACTACACTTTAGTGTAAGTTTGCCAACGTCTCGCAAAACTAAGGATTCACCGTACTGGTTACATTTCTTTAACAAATTTAACTAAAATTGATGTTATATTCGTAACTATTGATTTTTGAAGCACATGTTCTGACGCGTTTTATATTATTTTTACATAAAGAACATAACCTTAGAGTTATGGTATATCAAAAGGAACACGTTGTATAAATAAAGTGTGTGTGCGTACCAATAAATTATACTACACATACTTATTACTGGATAAAAAAGTTACTAATAGAAAATAAAACCCAATTGCGTGCAGAAAATAACAGAGGACCAAAATATAAGAGTCATAAAAACTACAAAAATATGAAAATAAAATCAAGTCGATGCTTAACGAATTGTCAAGGACATCACAATATTAGAAACCGGTAGCAATTATCATGCGTAATAAAGGAGCCAGTTCCTTGATGTATATTAGCGAATTTATACGAAATTATGCAAATTATAAAAATCATTGACGACGGCATATAGAATATCAATGAGCCGCAAACGGGTGTGGGACGCGCGTTTTCGAATTTCGAATTAGGTCGGGCAAACACGAACGATTGCTAATTTTCTGTTTAACGAAAATTGTTCTCTTTTCGATTTGCGTAGCGGGAAAAGATCCTATTGATGGCCGGAAAATTAAACAATGGAACACGTACAAAAAGTTTTGTAATGTTAAACTGGTGTAGAGCGGTGGTGCACCCTCTACACGAGGGTCCTGAGTTCGATTCCCGGCCGGGTGAATCAAAGAAACGATATTTTCTTAGGGTGGAGAGTTATCCGTTGGTCCCGGCTTTCGCTCCCAGCAGATGGAAGTTATAATAACAACAGAGGCTGTAACAGGTGCCCAGTCTTGGAAAATCCTGATACCTGACTATAGCCGAAGGAAAGTCATAAAATAGGAAGAAGGAGATTGTATTTAATAACAATATTAATTATGTAGCCAACTGGACAGCCCGGTCTTGCATATACTAATAAAGAACATGAGATCAAATGTACCCTTTTCGACTTATCATATCTTTTGTCTCAAATATGTACGGTTTCTTCTCATTGAAATTTATAAATGATTTTTGGTTAAACTTGTCTTTATATATGACATGAAAATGCACTATTAATAGTCACGTTTAACTGTATAAAATTAACTATAATAATATAACTAACACGAATGGATCAAACAAAAAGTAAAACATAATTTTGCTATCTCGAGATCTTTTCCGCGATGTATCCATGAAAGGTCTAACGCATAGTTGAAGCCGCAACAATATTATAATATAGCAAATGTACAAATAAATACAGTAATCCCATTTTATGCCCAGCGAGTATATGCTTACCTACAAAATAATTTCATTAGAATCCCTGCAGCCATAGAAAATGGGTTAGTAAATAGTGACTTAGGGTAGAGTACACCAACAGACGGTTAAAATTTAAACAGCGTTTAAAATATTATTTGACATATTTTGTATGGGAATTGTGTCAAATTAATCGTCAATCTATGTTTACCGGCTGTTTAAATATTGGTGAACTCGGGTCTTAGTATACTGGTAATTGATTTCATATGATAGGTTCAGGCACTGGCACAATCACACGCATGCCAAATATTGGTTAGTGATCACAAACCCGACAGTGTTCGAAAATTTGAAACACTTTGTTGCCCGACCCGATACCCCGAAATCTTTGCCCGATATTTAAACCACTAGACTAACGAGACGTACACTGTACATTCAATGTACACTAGAAACAAAATTTCAACGAAGTATAATAAACTATCATACGGTTTCTAGTGTACATTGAATGTACAGTATACTTACGTCTCGTTAGTCTAGTGGTATAAATATCGGGCTAAGATTTCGGGGTCTCGGGTCGGGCAACAAAGTGTTTCAAATTTTCGAACACTGTCGGGTTTGTGATCACTAACCAATATTTGGCAAGCGTGTGATTGTGCCAGTACCGATCATTGCTGTGGTAGGTAACTTGAATTCAATGATAAGAGGCTTTTTCCCTGCAGTGGGATAATTACAGGCTGTTAGTTTAATCAATTATTTTACTGGGCCGTTATGGCCTTACAGTTGTATTAGGTAGTATCAACTGGAGGACTTGACTACTTCCGTGGCGCAGAGGCCAAGAAGAACCTGGTTCCATCACCGGACATCAAAGGTCATAATAATTGTGGTGCCTACAAGTACTATGTTTTTTCCAATTCCCTAAAACAAGTGTCTTATTTTGGGATTATAACAATATCATGTGATGGGGTCCAGTTATTCATTTTTTTTTAAATATTTTATTACACAGGTTTATTATTAGATTTCACTTCAAGCGAACTAACACTTCTGTGTTCGACTGTTTTGTGTAGGTACTCATGCTGCAGATATTAATCGCAGATGAGCCAGGACAATAGCGTTTCGAATAATCGAAAATGTGACTCGATGGTATCGCTAGCCGAAATATTGGACTTTGCCAATGAGTTCCAAATTTCGAATATAGCCGAAAAAGAATTTCCAATTTCAAATTCTGTGCCGAAAAGTATTCATTACTGTAAATCTAACTGATCTAGGGTAATTTGGAAAATTTTGAAATATAAACCACCAAATCAAATAAATTTAGTTCGAATACTTTTTCAATAGTATTATTTAACTTTAGCTTCATAGTAGATTTAAATTTTTTTAAATGCACTAAAAAAAATTTGAAAGTCATTTTTAGCCCAGTTAACAGGAACACAAACAGACAAAGATTATAAGCTCTTTATGAAGATGAAGATCAATTTCTTGTCTTTTATAAACTTACAAAGCACGTTTATCAAGACCTTGGGTCTACTGCCACGTTCAAGTAAAGTCATTAGCAGTAAATAAGAAGCCAGGAGCCTAGCTTATTATCATACAGATAGGTTAAAAATCCGGTCAGCCTGTACGAGATTAGAATGGCTCTCAAGCAGCTTAAAAACAACAAGGCGGCGGGTGATGACGGAATCACAACAGAGCTCCTTAGACCGGGCGGTAAGCCGGTACTTAAGGTCCTCCAGAAGCTCTTTAATTCTGTCATACTCGAGGGCAAAACGCCAAAGGCATGGGGCAGAGGCGATGTGATGCTGTTCTTCAAGAAGGGTGACAAAACTCTCTTGAAGAACTACAGACCCATCTCGCTTCTGAGCCATATCTATAAGTTGTTTTCGAGAGTCGTTACGAATCGTCTCACTCGCAGGTTCGACGACTTCCAACCTCCCGAACAAGCCGGGTTCCGAAAAGGCTATAGTACCATAGACCACATTCATACGCTGCGGCAAGTTATACAGAAGACCAAAGAGTATAACTTGCCACTTTGCTTAGCGTTTGTGGACTATGAGAAAGCCTTTGATTCGATTGAGACCTGGGCAGTGCTGCAGTCTCTTCAAAGGTGCCAAATAGACTACAGGTACATCGAGGTACTAAAGTACTTATACCAAAACGCCACCATGTCGGTCCGATTACAGAACCAGAGCTCTAATCCGATCCAACTACAGCGAGGTGTGAGACAGGGAGACGTTATTTACGAAACTGTTCACAGCTGCGTTGGAGGATATTTTCAAGCTTCTGGACTGGAAAGGACGCGGCATCAACATTAATGGCGAATACCTAACACACCTGCGATTTGCCGATGATGTAGTTCTTATGGCTGAGACCTTGGAAGACCTGAACATTATGCTCGAAGATCTCGGTAATGCTTCTCAAAGAGTGGGTCTTAGGATGAACATGGACAAGACGAAAATCATGTTAAATGCCCATGTTGCACCCGCTCCAGTTAACGTTGGGAACATTGCACTCGAAGTTGTTGACCACTATGTTTACCTGCGACAGATAGTCCAGTTAGGTAAGTCCAACTTCGAGAAAGAGATCTCTCGTCGAATCCAGCTCGGATGGGCAGCGTTCGGGAAGCTCCGGCATATATTCGCGTCCGAAATACCTCAGTGTCTCAAGACGAAAGTCTTTGAACAGTGTGTGTTGCCAGTAATGACCTATGGGAGTGAGACGTGGTCGTTTACTATGGGTCTCATAAGAAGGCTCAAGATCACCCAGCGAGCAATGGAGAGAGCGATGCTTGGTATTTCCCTACTCGATCGAATCAGAAATGATGAGATCCGCAGGAGAACTAAAACAACCGACATCGCTCGAAGGATTGCATCGTTGAAGTGGCAGTGGGCGGGACACATAGCGCGGAGAACCGATGGCCGTTGGGGCGGAAAGGTTCTCGAATGGCGACCGCGTACCGGACGACGTTCCGTGGGCAGGCCCCCTACAAGGTGGACCGACGATCTGATCAAGGTCGCGGGAAGCCGCTGGATGCGGACAGCACAGGACCGATCGTTGTGGAGATCCTTGGGGGAGGCCTATGCCCAGCAGTGGGCGTCGTTCGGCTGATATGATGATGATGATGAGGTTAAAAATATATTCTGATCAAAAAGAGAGATTGAACCTTAAAACAGTTTGATAACATACAATTTAATTTTTACAGTTTGTTAAATATTATGTTACTTTCTAATATTTGAACCATAATCAAAGACGTTGATAAAACAACGCTGGCTTACTGCGTAAAGCCTTGAAAATTAGACGAGACCAATTAGGTATGTCTTGGTAGCTCGTATCACTGTTAGAGTAATGATTTTAACTGATTTTGAATAGTAGTTGCTCGGTAAGCAGAAGGCTTTGGGTTCGAACCCTACCTAAAAACATTATAGACATATTCATTTTTTAAAATATAAAATAAATTAAAAAGCTCTTACACCTGTATTTATTAACAAGTAAAAGTAATCACTTATGTGACACTAAGTATTCCTCAACCAAGAAATTACTAGAAGTAAGAACTATCAAATGTTAGCATTCTCAGCCAAATAAATTGTTTACTAATGGTGATCCATTTCCTTCACTTGAGCACTAGATAGCAAGACCTTAAGTTATGACTTACTTAAGCAATAAGTAATTCTTCTTTATAAATACGAATGTAAGACTTATTTCCTAAAATGAAGTGCTATTTATTATATTCTACGAATACCCATCAGCTGATGATCCAAAAACAAAAACATTTGCGCCAGCTTCAAATAGGTATAAAATCTATTTAAAAATTCAACCCACTTCCGTGATTTAAGTATGGCCGCCTGGGACGCCATTTCATTAGCATAGAGATCGCTTGAGACAATTCCAATAGGGTTAATAATGAACCGAATCCTACACACAATTGAGTTATCGAGGAAGATGCGACCCTTGAACGATTGAAAATGTATGATAACATTGCTGTCAATGTCTTTGGACTTTTGAAATAATGAAATCCTATACAATACTTTCAAAAGCATTTATGATAATAAATGGATCTGCACATCAGTATTTAAACTTGAAAAATTATGTTTTAGGCGGGACTCGAACACCATATCCAGTAGTAATGCGGGTTTGATCCCGCCTGAGACATAATTTTTCAATTTCTGATATTATAATATCTGTCAAGTTGCTTAAAATATCATTTCGTAAATGCATGTACAACCGACAGTCTCATACATGTATTTTACATAAACTTAAATCGTATGTCAAAGTAATTTTAATGAGAAAGGGCTATTACACAATTAATGATTATTTAAATAATAGAAATGTATGGCATTAAATTGTCCTAGCTCGTACTTGCTTAAAGCTTTTGTAAACATTTATTTTAAAAGAGGCTGACAATAGTGACCGATCGAGTTTCTTGCGCTGCTTCTTCTCGGCACTAGCCCAGACTTGTCCCGAAGCAGTGGTAGGTTTAAATATTGGGACGTGTAAAAGAGCCTCCAGGTGCCTATTTGCAGAAATAAAACTGATTTTAACTGATTTTACAGTCACGTCAAATTAGATTACTTTTGATTGAATGTACCTAAGTACAATACATAAAAATAAATTTCAATTATAGAACATTTCAGAACCCAATATATTATTAAGTGGGATGTTGTTTGGACAAGAACTGATAACTGGCTTGTAAACACTCAAAACTAATTATTGAAATAAATAAATAAAAAAATCTATTACAAACAGATTCTTAAAATATATTTTTTTTGTATCAATGCTGCTGTTAAGAAATTGCACAATATCTCAAATATCTTCTACATAACTAAACGTTTAGGCTTAAAAGTAAGTTGCTATGAAACAATATTTTATAAATCTCAAAAATAAAAATTACATTGCTATTATTATTGTTACTAACTACATGACTGACCTTGTAATTTTTAACTGCTATACCACTATCAGTCTTTCCTGTCACTCGCTGATCAGATTTCAATGTGGACTCCTCAGTCATTGTGCCCTCGTCCACCAATATCTCCCTACTGTTTTTCCTCGAATGATTAATCAGGTCAGGTTTCTCAGCACTAATAAAATTGCTAGCGTTCTCATTACTGCAATTCTCTCTGCCTGATTTCTTATCATCGTCAGAGCGTGATTTATCATCGGAGCATTTTATTTTGAAGCAAGATATTGATTTCTTATCCTCCTTAGCAGCGCTTCGGTTCATCGAATCCGCCGTTTCATATTTCGGATCACTTTTATTTTTGCTTTCCGACTTCAGTCGTTTTTTCTTGCCGTTCCATTTTTTCGTCTTTGTTGGATAACTGTCGTCGCTTGTTCCGACGCTATCGGAACATACCGGGTTGACCAGGATTTTCGTTGATTTAGCTGTCTTTTCAATTTTCCTAAGATTTAGCATGCTCCCCGATGGGTAGAGTTCTGTGGGAGATGAGGCTAGCGATGAGTCCTCGCTCAACCTCCGGGTTGTCTTAGGGAGTAGTGTTAGGCCCTTCACTGTTGAAGCTGGGTTGGTTCTAATCTTGCTGGAGCCGAGTGGTCCCATGGCGATTGGTGGTCCTCCTTTGAACAACAACGCCGTCTCCGTAGGCTGGCACACACAAGCTAACATTTTCATATAATCATAAACTACTTATCACTATTATCACTCACATACTTTTTGGTGTTTTGTCGTCGGGGTTTTTAGCTACAATTGATATTTTGGTTAGTATGGTTGGAAATGTCATGGGCTATAAAAGATACTATTAACACGTACACTAAATAACAAAATAACATAGTTAAGGCTGCAAATACTGTGATATTAAATCAAAACGTTCTAGTGGTCTAGTGGTTAAAGTACTGGGCCATGATCTCGGGGTCCTGGTTTCGATCCCCGGATCGGGCAAGAAGAGTTTCAAACTGTCGAACATTGTTGGGGTTTTTCGCAGTTTAGAAAGCGTGATGATTATGGCTGTACCCATCATTGCTGTGGTAACCTGAATTCAATGATGGAGGCGTTTGCCCTGCAAAGGGATGATTATCGGCTGTTACTTCACTTTATTTATATTGCAATACTCATATGACAGTAAGTTGTATCTGTTAGAAGACATGGTATCATAAGAGACACGTACCACCGAGCATCTCACGTCTCTGATATTAAGCTTCTGTCTAATGTGGCTAGGAAACTTGTTCCATTGACAGCTTTAATACTATCAACGATATTTAGACGTTAGCTATAACTACGTTATGATAATACGTTAACGGTAACATTCCTACACGCTGTGACTGTAATTTACGTATTCACCATCAGTGGACATGACATTGAGTGATTAAATTAATAATTATTATCTTTAAAAAACTCAAATTGTTATTAGAAATGAACCGTAAGTAGTATCATATGATACTAGCCATCACTATATTACTTACTTAGCTTTTTTTTGTTCTCTTCTCGATATAATTGTTCAATTCATGATATTGTTGATTTCCAAGTTATCTTAGGTTTAGAAAACTTATTGATATTATTAAAACTTGATATTATTAACCGTGAAATATTATTTAACCGGTTGTTATATTATGTTACATAAGCGGCTTTTTATTTGGTAAAACAATCGTACACATCGAAACAAGTATTCAAGGTGCCAACAACTTCGTGATTCCAGGTTCGATTTCCAACGAATCAATGCAGGGTAAATAGTTTTTATTTAATGTATGGGGTATGTGTGGCCTTAAACAAAACAAGTGGTGAAGTAGTTAATAACGATCGGATAACTACTTTTAAACTTCTGCTGATCGAAACGTTAGGACAAAGTAAGGTATGATCGCGTTTATTTTCCGTTATCGTTTAAATAACGTTGGGATGTTGTCCAAATTTATCAGAACAGAATGAAACAGTTCAACTTGCCAAGTACGTCTTTTATCTAATAATAACAGAAGGTTTTGGATGTCACGCATAAAAATCAATAAAAAAATCTCGTTTTCCGTACGACAATGAAAATATATCCTATGATGCATCCGAGCAAAACACGAGACAACCGTCTCCCTAATATCGTAGTAATATTTCGGCGACTAAGTAAGTGGCTGACAAGCTGTGTCGTTACAATATAGGGTGGCTCAACATCTAAACGATTTTATTACATCAGATCTGACAAAGCGTATACTTACACAATCAAAATTTATGTATATTTTTGCTTTGATCATTTCTCTAAGATTTGCTTAAAGAAAAAATATAATTCCAAAGGCAAAATATAAACTAACTTTTTCTTCACTTTATATTTAGCAATTTAATTGCAATTATAATATCAGTATTTAAAGTTGAAAAATTATGTCTCAGGCGGGGCTCGACCCCGCATCTCCTCGAATAAGCTTGAAAATTGACGCCTACGACCGCGACGAAAGCGCCGCGCCCGGTATGCGAGGTGATGCGGGTTCGAGTCGATATTATAACTTTTCCTTTATTTGGTAAGGATATTTTGAACTAAAATTCATTATTCTTATGATGTACTATGTAATAATTACTTTACCAAATAACATTAACATTTTTTTAATAGTTAGCACCACTTCTCCACCGACATCTTCACGTCACGCGTCGTGAGAGGTCGTAGAAGTACTAACAGAAGAATAGGACATCATCGTCTTGTTTCTATCATTGGCAATACTGCAATCGCCGAACCGTATGCCAAGGCGATTCTAAATCTTCCTCTTGGAGAGGCTATCTCGAAAAAACTGGCACAGGCTCACTGATAATTCGCATTAATTTAGTAAACGTAAGAAGAAAGTGATCAATGCCCCCAAATATACAACTTAAAATCTCAAAATCATCTGTGCCGTATAAAATTCTCACAGCAAACCTTATACCGGAAGGATTGCGGCGAACGTCGTGAGCCGAATTTGCGGGTTGTTTGTCCCGAAACTTTTATTCCACGTGTTTTCTATCAGAGCGTCCGATAAGAAGTTCTAAGACGAAACAAAAGACAGGTTGTTCTCGGATACGGAATCTTTAACCATCTTTTGTCTGAGGTGAAAGTTTTATCAGTTCAAGTTCGATCGGTTGTGGGTGTTGCGAGTCTCATTTAAGTTGTATTCTGGTACGTGTTGTTAATATAAAGACTAAGATTGTGTGTTTCCTACTAATCTTGAAAAAAAAAAAAGTTTGTTTATCATTTTTGTTGAAGTCTAAAAATGGCACGTGAAAAGAATAGCCACACTCCTTCTCTTCTCGTGGAGGCGACTAAAGGCTAAAAGTCTGCCAGACTGAAGACTGAAAGAAAAAGGCAGGCTACAGCATCTTTCCTCCACTATTGGCAAACTACGATTATGGCAAACAAAATCCCCCTTATAGAGAGGTCTTTGTCCAGTCGCTTGATAATTCGTATTCATTAATGGGTCTGAAAAGAATGACCGATCAATGTTCCATTAAACATACAACTTTTAAATCTCAACACCATCAGTGCCGTATACAATTCTCACAGCTAACTTTACCCCGAAAGGATTGCGGCGAACGTCTGAGCCGAATTTGCAAGTTGTTTGTCCCGAAACTTGTAGGTATTCTACGTGTATTCTATCAGAGCGTCCGATAAGAAGTTCTAAGACGAAACAAAAGACAGGTTGTTCTCGGATTACGAATGCGACGAAATCTTTAACCGTCTTTTGTCTGAGGTGAAACTTTTATCAGTTCCGCGCTCGATCGGTTGTGGGTGTTGCGAGTGACACCTCATTTAAGTTGTAGTAATAACATCACAGGTTATTAGTTAATATAAATACTAAAGAGATATATTAGTAATTTATTAAAGTATGTTTTTATCGCTGTAAGACAGAGTAGTTTCAACAATGTTAGGAGTTTAATCTTATCACCCGAAAGAAGTATCATTACAGATGTTTGACCATCAGTTAAGATGAAATAGCTAGGAGTATTTAAATACTTTATATAACATTCCAATTGAAATATAGATATTATATTTGCAATTTATTATATTTCTACGATAAACAATGTTTATTAAACATACTTTAATTCATAAAGCATCCGAGATTCAAGTACAGGCAACGGCTGGTCAACCTACCCAAAAAGTTAAAGGTCATTGAATTGATTTTCAACTCTAAGTTCAACAAAATTAAATAAAGATCAATATCAATTGAAAAAATTTGACGTGCTGTTGTATGTACATTCGTTTAACACACAGAATATTAGCTAAATCTCTGCATCCACTAGACAAGAGTATTATTTTTCCTTAATCAAATTCATAATACGCGTAAACGTGAATTTACAATGCAGCTCCATCTAGTGAGTACTTTGCTACACAATAACGATTAAGCGTTCAGTGACTTAGATCTAGTAAAACTCGCATTATGCACTAAGACAATCGACAATCTGGTTTCCCAGTTACAACTTACAAAAACCTTACTGAGTCAGGAGCATAAATGGCGAGCAGATAAACTTCTAAGCCTTTCCGATCATAAAAATTGTCATAAAGGCAACCTTTCATCTGAGCCTAGATTAAAGTATCGTATGATCATATCTACCGTTGAGATAAGTGAATAGTCTGCAAACGTTTCGCCTCTTCGCGCGACGGAAGGGAGACGGGAAACCCCCACTGCCTTAGGGATGGGGTGTTGTTCACCCCCTTGACTATCAGCGCGTGTGAGACTCTGAGGTAGACACATTTTGTATTCGAGGGATGTACACCTAACGAATTGTATTTAGAAACAATCGTAGGTTCTGAAAGATAATGTTTGTTTGTATATTTTTATTATTGTAGACAAAGTGGTCCACTGTTTTAAGCAAAGCAAGTATTACAAGGTCATAGTGATGTTTGAAAACTGTGGGGACTACTAGAGCTATTAGGGGTTAAAGTATGAAATTGCCGTTTTGTATGGACGAAATCGAGAAAAGTCATTTTTCCATACTAACAATTTTTAAGTTTTTTTAAAAACGCCTGAACCGTTTTCGATGCAATTAAAGGTGAAAGTTAGATGGTTATAAAGCTACGCATTGTAGTATTTAAATTTCTGAAAATCAAAGTATATAATACAAATATACTTAATTGAAGCAAGAAGGTCAGCTGACACATTATAAGGGGTCTTTTCAACGACTTCCTTTGAAGTAATAGGCACTAGTATTGCATTTTTTTTTTAGTCAAAAGCTACTTTATTTAGTTTTTGATACAATACAAAAAGAATTACGCAATAATATGACTATACTTAAGAGCTTTAAACAAAATAAAAAGTGGGAAAATAATCGGCAATTTCATACTTTAACCCGTATTATTTGATGCCCCCAATTTATTACTTATAAATAACTTTATTACTGAAACAAAATTAATTCTCAGAAAACTAGAACAGTATCGTTTTAGCAAATTGTTTAGATAATTATGTTTAATAATGTGGTAATTAATAATTTAGCTAAGAAAATTGGCTTCTTCTGGGTCAAGACGGAAGGCGAAAAAACATTTCGCGTCAGAGGTCTGTAAGACACTTAGTCATAAAATTGATGACAACATAATCGTACAACACAAATTATATAAAAAAAATAGTCTAGTGACAACAAAGAATTTAAGTTGCAAAAACTGTATGTAAATTTTGACATTTTGTTTTCGTGCAAATTTAGTATAATCTATTTATCTCTCTTTCTCTCTATCTTTATGCCACAAAAGCGACGGCACAGCTTAAACACCAACCATTGAATACCGTTATACTCGTAATTACAATTCCACTTGTCTAAACGATTCTATTACCCAAATGAAGCGGCTACATTTCAATACTATCTCATCTGCATGGAAAACTCGTTCACGATCGCTGAGCGTCTCATTTGGAAAATAATAAAACAACGAGGAGGAACCATTAATAGCGTTATATTCAGCCAGTGGCTACGGAAAATTAAGAAGAATTCCCGCCATTATGTGAGCTGGCAGATAATAAATACCCATCTTCTAACTATGGCGAGGCATATGAAATTGCGGTTCTTTTTTTTAAATTATATTATTTTTCTTTTGTTTTTTTAATGACTTTCATTCGAACGTGGACTAAACAGCAAATAGTTGGTCAAAACAAACAACAATAATGTGTATTTCATATGACTTCTCTTTAAGACAGTCTGCTGTTTGTTTCAAGAGACACGGAAAATAGTAATTAGCAGCTTCTACTCATTATCTTTCTGTCAGATCGTACAAAAAAAAAATTGGTTTAGCATTAGGTACATAAGAAATGTCCATTCAGACTTCTGCGTTTAATATAATAAGTAAGAAGTAAGATTTATTTACATTACATTTACACCTTTATCTCTCAGCAATACAGTAAAAATGATATTTTTACATCAAAATTTTCCGTGAGACAACTCATCCTACGATCGTTCTGAAATTGTGTACAGATTAAATATCTCTCTATTTTCGGCCGGCTAAAACAAACACTCAGAGTTGGGGCTCAGAGCTTACACAGTATAATTAAATACAGCAGAGTAACTAGTTATTTGAAATTTGAATCCCCGTATACAACAAACAGTACCGGTCTAAGACATTTAAGGAATACTTGAAATAAGATTGAGTCCAGCTTTATACTTTGCTTAGTCTCTGACATACGGAGCCGAAACGTGGACACTGACGGTACGGCTAGTCCACAAGTTCAAAGTCGCTCAGCGGGCTATGGACAGAGCTATGATCGGAGTTTCTCTTAGGAATAAAATCAGAAATGAGGTGATCAAGCAGAGAACTAAAGTTACCGACATAGCCCACCGGATTAGCAAGCTGAAGAGGCAGTGGGCTGGCTATATTAGCCGCAGAACCGACAACCGCTGGGGTAAACGAGTTGTTGAGTGGAGACCGCGTCTCGGCAAACGTAGTGTAGGACGCCCTCAGGCCAGGTGGAGTGATGATCTGCGCAAGGTGGCTGGCAGGAGCTGGATGCGAGAAGCCGAGGATCGACCTAAGTGGCGTGCAACAGGGGAGGCCTATGTCCAGTAGTGGACTGCGATAGACTTATGATGATAATAATATCTTTAAAAAATTATGTTTATAACAAGTCATTATCATTTCCAGCCTATAGACACAAGAAACTCCAAATAGAGACTTTCGTCATAATCGCCCCGCATGGCAGAATTAACGATCGCAGTTTGACCAATAGTGAAGAGAAGACGCTGCCGCCAGTATTCTTCTGGCAGTGTTCCTTTAATCGATTGTTAGGACACCCATACGAAAAGAAGTGGTGGTATTTTTTTTATATACATATAATATGTAATTATTATCAGAGTAATTTTATTTTATCAGCACCATGATACCGCAACATATAAATTGAAAAATTCTTTATTTTAATTAAAATACATTGGTAGAACAACTCGTACGGTGAAGTTTTAGTGAGTTAAAAAGTTTCATTCAAGTTTTTTAGCAGTTTTAATGTCATCTTTAAGTGCAGGCCATGACATTTCTTAATTTTTTTAAAGCAACATGAATCCGACAAACCGCCAAGAAATCTGCGATTACCACTTGCGACAAAAACATATTAGGCAAATAAAAAGAGCAAAACTTTTTTGTCTTGTTTGCGTTGCGCTTTTGTGACAGTTGTAAGTTAGACAAATGTTTCTACTGAGTCTAATTTTATTTTGGCAGAGCTCAGAGCAAATCCAATTTCATAAGAATTACTTATGCATACCGCGGTGTGGCGCGATTTTTATTTCCCGCGAATCACTGAGTGATCACGTCTTATTCTATATGAGAGAGCGGAGAGGCGTACAATTTAATCTGGCTTTAGACTACCCCTTAAAGCAGGGCTAACAAAACGACTCCTAGCGACGATATATTTTTATGTTTTGAAAAGGTATTAAAATTTAAAAAATCATCAGAATTATTTCAAGTATTCGAAATTCGAACTGTATTTTAATGTAAGTACCTACTACCTAACTGTATTTAGGGACATAACACAGAATAAATTATATCATTTTTTATTTCAAATGTCAAAACAATTGTAAAATTGACACATGCAATAGTTTCTGCCTCATAAACAGGTTGTTTCTTTGTTTTTACATAACAACCACATGATTTTGATTGAACTATTATTATTTGTTTTATAATCACGCAACGTCTACAAATACGTCCGCTTGCTGCTCAATGGTCTCACGATTGAATCCCTGTCGAGTTATTATTGGAAGCGATCTTTTCAAAATTAAATATGGCTTGGGTCTTGAAGGAGTCATAGTCGAACTAGTAGACATTTTAGACCGTTAGTCCCAACTTCTGTCGCAATATGGAATACGTAACAAGTATAAATAGTTTAAGTCGCAATATGGAATACGTAACAAGTATAAATAGTTTAAGTCGCAATATGGAATACGTAACAAGTATAAATAGTTTAAAAAAACTATAACCGTATATATTATTATAACCCTATATGTTTTCAAAGTAACCCTATATATTTTTTATTGACGACCGTGCCGGAGTGGCGTATACACCGGTTTTCAAGGTGTCGCCTGCTCCGAGGTCCCGGGATCGATTCCCGGACGGGTCAATGTAGAAAAAAATGTGTTTTTCTACATTTTCTCGGGTCTGGGTGTTTGTGGTACCTTCGTTGTTTCTGGTTTCCAAAATACGAATGCTTTAAATAGTTATTCAAATTGGGATCAGAACAATGCATGTGATGTTGTCGACATTTATTATATTCTTTAAACATTTTGTACTCACAATTTGGTCTTCTTTCGTTTGTTATCATACTCGTTATGACTGCAAACTGTTTTTTATCAAAGTACCCCAATATCCTGACTTTTTCATCATCTTCCAAATTTTTTATTGGCGTTCTATATTGTATTTAGAGCCCATTTATAACGTAAAAAATGTAGGTCAAGTTTTAACCCGAAAATATTTTTCGGAACATAGTTTTTAATATTGACGGTCCTAAGCCTGTTTTAAGGTATGAAGGGAAAATCAAAAACTTATGAGTAGCATCGTAATGAATGAATGAGATGCGTAAAAAAAGTGTTGCTAGAAGGACCGTATCAAAAGTTTTGGATTTTTGGCAGACATTTTTAAAAATCTTTGGTATAGATAAATTTTGTTATAGACCAAAAGAAAAATTACGTCGTTTGTTTTTTGTCTCGTAGATTGTTATATTAAAATTTGGAAGGTGGTTAAAAATTTTTAGACAAAAGGTAGCCTGTTGCCCGGACTGAAATTCGATTCCTTAGAATCGACTGATTCATCATTTACCAAAATCGGCTGAGTAGTTTTGCCGCGAATGTGGAAATCCCATATATACCCACATAGACTGCTGAAATCATTAGGTACCCTTCCTTTGGCTTTGCCGTAGTCAGGTAAAAACACATCACGTCAAAGGCTTGCTTGGAAAACTCTAACCTAATAAGACTATCCTTAAAATACAGTTATTATAAGACAAGAAGAAAAAGAAAAGAACATTTTAATTGTGTTTTAATATATATATAATTCATATTCAACCCTAAATTTGATACAAACTACTGTTTCAAAATCATAGGTTAAATTTAACTGGAACTATTATAATAAAGTTTATTTTAGTTTCAAATTATATTCAGCTTGTGTTTATAATCAAAATTAAAAACAATCATGATAGCGTAAGATACAAATGATTTGAAAATAATAATAAAATGTACTTAATTTCAAACCAGATAATCGTAATTAATATTTTACATTTGCAAATATACTTTATATCCTAAACTAATTAAGTACATGGTAAATACAGAAACTCAAATCCTGAGCGTTGAAATATAACACTTAACATTTAAGTGATAAAGATCAAATTAACAAACGCTGTAAGCCGGTGAGTACGTAAACAATAATCAGGTTACGAAATGTAATTAAACTCGATCCCGATTCTCTTTGCGGTTTGAAGTTAAGGATTCACAACTGAAAATGTCGCAGAGATACACAATTTTCAAATTTAGAACAGTAAAACATTGCGTCTATTGCAAGGAATTTTTAGATGGCAATTAATTAGGTATGTGTCTTATTTTATAACTCTACGGTTGGAATTACAATGTTTGACGGCTCCTCAGCATACCGCGGAATCCTTAAACCATTGACATGGCAAATTCAACCGTGGTGTTATAACATTAGATACAATACTATAGGTACACCAATAAAAAATCCTTTATAATAAATTCTCATGAAAAATCAAAATAATTTTATCATGAAAAATCGAAAAAACTCGGGAAAGCTGCAGGAATCGATTTCTGAACTATTTATGATTCCAAACCAGCACTTGTCAGATTTTTTTAGTATCAGTAGCTCCACGTAAATGTGGTACGTAGCGATTTTCTTTTGCTAATATTTTGGGGTATATCGAAAAATCTGTTGATTGTTACGTTCAATAGAACACCTAAATCACATTTGTGAGGAATTAACGTATCCATCGGATATCTTCCGGCTGAATTGTTCGCAACTCGATTAGATAGGTACCCAATTTGATTTACGACACTTTTAAACTTGGCCCTTTCTATTAGATTATTGGGGTTAATGGTCCGAGGATTACCTCCTTGAATTACGATGTAGGAATCCGTGTGGGGATAATATCGATAGATAACAATGATAATGTCGATAAAAATATTTCACATACCCAACTAAACATTTATCACACACCTAACTGAACCCACAAGGCAGTTCGTAAACCTGATTTCAGAAACAGAGTGACTGTATAAATAAATATTGGGAAGGCAAGTAGGTTACGGTTTTTTTTAATCATAAAATTATTATATATTATACGGATCGCGAAAAATTACTGGGTCCATCAGTATCTAAGAAATTCATAAGTAATTTTTTTTTGTTGTTATTCTTATAGATCTGATTTTGTCTAAAATACCAGAGAAAGTACTATGGTTTTTAAATGCTAGTCTGTTTTGTTCATGAATAAAACTTTTGTTAGCAAGACACTAGCACGCTCATAAATAGTACGGTATAGGTAGGTACACATATTTTTGGCAAGGCATCCTGTTTTAGCCGTATCTTGTACAGCCTGTGTGAAAACCATGAAACCGGTATAGTAAAATTTCTGCTAATTTTAGCAAAGCTAGTAAAACTTAGAGAAAAAAGAAAATACTTACTTACTTATATTTTTGAGCAATTTTTTTGGAACTACATATTAATACTTTAACTATCAGGGGAGTTTACTGCTCAACTTAGGGATGCATAATACCATAAATTAATGTTGTCTTTTGACGAAACCTATACTACAGAATAGTTGAGGAACACCAAGAATTAAATATTTAAATCACAACAAAGGTACTTACTTCGAATAATTACATCGACAAGACTACATAGACACCCAGCACTGCTCCAAACTGAATTATTAATCGACCTATCTATCAGGTTATTGAGCAAGGTGATTTACTAATAGGGGTCTCGAAACAAATATTCGGGATCAAAGATCACGGCTGATGTATGCAAAATACAGATTTCATAATGCACCCACAATAAGCTGATTTTTTTCTTATAATTTTGCACAATAACCTCATCAGTCTACTAACATATACCTCTCCAAGAAGTTGAATTTTGCCACAATTGCAAGGTCGGAATGATTTTAAAGACACTCTTGACAGGCTATTGCTCCCAACATTTTTGATAAATAGGCAGAAAAAAGTATTAATTTAAATAAACGTGGACAACATCACATACCTACATTGTTCTAATTCATACGCGAGTTACTATTCAAAGCACTTTTATTGTGGAAATCTCAAACAACGCACAACTAGCCCCGAAAAAATGAAAAAAATAAACTTTTTCGCCTCATTGATCAAACCCGGGACCACAGAGCAGGCGCTCCCTTGAGAGTCGGGGTGTACGCCACTTCGCCATGGAGGACGTCAATACTCGTAACAATAATCATCGAAGCATAAGTTTAACTAATATTACGTACCCTTAAATAACAAAATCCTTCGCTTTAGGTTAATTAGACACTAAATAAAACAGGAAAAGTTTAGATGATTGCCACATAAATAATACTTCAATTGATTTTCAAACGAAAGAAGCGCGCCATTTTGTAAGTTAGTAGTTATATACCTATGGATTAAGTTCTGAAAATAAATTCGATTTGATTTGATTTGAATTGATTTGCCGCTTATGTGATATCAAACTGAAGATTAGCAGTTAAGAGTCACATATTACTTATAAATTCATAACCCTCTACTGGTGGAGCGTACAACAATATTCTTTGATCTCTTCCCCGTAACCCCGAGAAATATACAAGTTTAGCAAGCGTGAAAATGTTCAAGTATCTACTTTCAACGTGCAACAGATTTTGTTGGGCTTTTGATTCTATAGGCTATTAATTTCTGCCAATTTCTCGGTTCACTTCTTCTTCATTGTTAAGACGGGAAATTGTAAAGTCATTGTTAAAGGGAGGAGACAGTTTTTGTTTTGAAATAAAGTAGTTAAATTGGTTGACATAGTGTGTATCTGTGTGCAGGGAAGTGTTAGCTCAATATACAGGATGCACCAGTACCAGGCTGTACCATGTAAACAAAAAAATTATTTACAAAGTTCAAAAGGACAAATAAATTTAAAAATTTCGCTACATTAAAGTAATCAGAAATTAAAATAGATAGGGCAGGCGGATGATACGAATAATTACTTACCGATATTAGGATCGGTCAAGGTCTCTAAACTGTTTTATTCTTATTGAAATAATATTGTGAATTAATTAGTTTTTCATATTGTTCTTTTTTGTTTCAAGTAATTCTTTTTGATCCTTGTGTGAATCCTCACACAAGTATATCCATACTCATAGATACTTGCTGGACCTACCAGGTGAATGTTGTGTTTGTCTATGTGATTGTACCGTTTTGTTTCCATTATTATGATAGTTAAAACCCGCATTTATACTGTCACAATTGTTGATGAGCCTAATAATAAAAAAAAACGGATTACTAAAATTTCAATGAAAATAAAATGAGAGTTACAACGATATCATAATGATCCAGCTGTGATATGACATGGATACCTAACAATATGATAATTTGAAATGCTAACTGAAAATATCTTAAATTTGTAAATACTTCTAATCCATACAACGTGCTTATTAAACCGCCTGAAAAACGGAACCCACGTTATCTGACTTAAAGTATAACATCTTGGCATCTTGAATTTTATATCTAATTTTCTTTTTAATAAAAAAATTTAAATATATATTCAGATTTTTAATTTTGTAGCACGCTGTGACGCGCGCAGACGTTTTCCTATGCCCCGGTCTCGGACGAATGAACATCCGTACGCGACACAGCGTGTTTCAAAATAAATAGTAAAATGAATATTTATCATTTAAAAATAAAACTTGACAAAAAAATATAACACTGCCAAGCTTTTATACACAATGGAAGCTGTCGCTTGCGACTTGCGACTTCATACGCGTGCAATATTGAATATAAAACAATTTATTAAAATTATCCCACGAAAACCGTAGCTTTAAACCGGTAAAAAACGTAGCCCATATGTTAATCCAACCAATAAACTAACATCGTGCTCAATTTCATTCGGATCCAATGAGTTATTTAGCGTGAAAGATCAATGAATATCCCGACATCAGACAACTTACAAACTTTCACGTATATAATATTAGTAGAAAAAAAATAAATTCAAATCGATCTGTTCCCGGTGAGTTGCTGCAAAATGCATCGCTTAATGCATCTCGTAGACAATGCACCATTATTTTGCTTCCGGAGAGCCAGCATCCATCTTGTGCTTTTAATATTTCGATTGACGTTTCCCTGGACTCCGGACTAAGTTATTCCGTTTGGATATGCATTGATGCTGTCGGAATAGTCTTTGTTGGGAACAAAGGTTTGAAACGTATTAATTGTTTGCTTGAAATTCCATGGAACATTTGATATAATAAAAAGTGTAAGTTATGTTCATAGAGTGAATAGGAAAACAGGAATTCGGTTTTCGACTTATACGAAGAAAGTTAAAATTTGGAATGAACTACAAATTAATATGAACTTAAGTTAAATATTTTACAGTCTATATTCAAAAGTGTTTTTTTGTTGTTAAGAAGTGTATTTATGCGCTTAGCTAAAACAAAAAAAGTATTATTCTGGCCAATATTAGTTAGTATAAACGTAAAAGATTTAATGTATAAGTAAATGTTTGTTGAAATTTTCCAGTAATGTAGCTTAGACATCAAAATAACATATAGGCTATAATCTATCCCAAAACTATGTAGCTACCGCAGGAACACGACATAACAGTTGTATTTTGTGTAAAACCACATGACACAGACAATAGATGGCGCTGTTAGTTTGTTACCATATTTTTTTAAGCAATCATTCGTTTCTCTCTAAACGAAATACTGAAGTCCACGCGGCCTTAGTCATGGGCAAAAGCTTGTACAGTAGGTAATAAAACTTCAAAGCGCTATAATTTGTGTAACTTATCCCAAGTTAGTCGCGTCATAAGTTGCGAGTACGTTAGGAAAGTTGTCCGTTGTCACTTTAGAAGTTGGTAGTTGCGAGTTGCTAGTTGCCGCAACTCTGGTGTATTCGCTTGTCATAATTACATTGAGACAACTTTTAGGCAGTGGCGTATGGATATAATCCAAGTAATTACTTGTACACTGCTTGTGTTACAGCGTTTCGTTTTGTTACGAGTATACAGTACTTTAATGGAATGAGGATTTTAGTAAGACTTAAAAGTGTTTATTGTGATTTTTATTTGGAACTGCAAACTTTTCTTTTCCTTTACTGTTAGAATCATTTATCATATCTAATGAATCTAAAGAGATATAATTTTTTTGAAATAGGTAAAGGTCTTTATGGAAACTGCAATAATTCAACTCAAGATGTGTTTTTTTACCTATTACGTTAGGTGCGGTGCAATAAATTTTACGGATATTAATACAACTTTTTATAAATTTTACAGTGATCATAACGAAAATAATTTTCCTTCAATATTCAATATTTTTTTTTACTATACTAGTTAATTAATTTATTGTAAGCTCCTGATAGCACCAACACAAACCTCAGTGGTTTTAGGTGCTATCTTATATAATTATATTGTTTAATTTAGGTCTTATTATAATGGTAGATAATAATAATGGTAGATTTGCGAGAAGATCTTGCTGATCGTACATAAGATATAATATGTCAAAGTATTGAAATACGGGGATCGTAGCACAACTTGCTCAAACTTCAAAGCTTCCGGTAAGATGGGTACGATTACAATGCGTGGTGTACGTATTGTATGTCAAGTTTACTCGTTCAGCAGATTTGAATCATTTTAATTTTTTCGGGTTATCAAACTAGCGAGGCAAAATTGGGTGTTTTTGTCATCATGACGCCCTCCGTGGCGGAGTGGCGTACACACCAGTGTAAAAAGTGTCGCCTGCTCCGAGGTCCCGGGTTCAATTCCCGGATGGATAAATGTGGAAAAGGTGTTTTTCTACATTTATCGGGTCTGGGTGTTTGTGGTACCTTCGTTGTTTCTGGTTTCCTAAATACGAGTGCTTTAAATAGTTATTCAAATTTGGATCAGAACAATGTATGTGATGTTGTTCATATTTATTTATTCATTCATTTATAACTTAATGATTTCCTTGATACATCCAAGTAAATCCTAATTTTAATTGAATTATTTAACATATACTTTTTAACTGTACGTCAAAACGGAATCATAACAATCAATATTTAGGTACGAAATTGTACAAGATCAAAGTACCTACTTATTGAGGATTTTCATTTATTTACATATGTCACGTCATATTTTTCTGAGATTGCTAAAACAAATAAGATTATTTAGATGTCAGTCTTTTGTTGTTATACATTTTGTTTTTAATATTAAAAACTGTTCCTTTTTTCATTGTGTTTATTTACCGTGATAAGTTCGACCCAAATGTTTATAACATGGCAAGCTGCCGTCACAATGCTAAATTCAGAGAAATATAATAAAATCTAGCATTTTACGAATGCCACGTACAACGGTTTACTTGCGTCGTTTATCGCATACGTGTCTCGATCAGGTTACTTGAAAATATAAATAAAAGTGACAAGAAAATGCGGGAAAATAACATTATCACTGCGTTCCACAGATTTAAGCAGTTTTGTGAAATAAAACATGAGAAACATAGACGTTGAACAAGATGAGATGCATTGTTTTGATATTCTAAACTCTAAAAACAAACAAAAGTTAAGTAATAGTCGTACATGACGACCTTTTGGATCAGCGGTAGTAAACGCTGCTTCTGACCCATGGGTTGCGGGTTCGATGGGGATCGAACTGTGCGGGGGCACAGTACAAATATTTGTGTGCATGAAAATGCCTGTTTGTACTGGTCTGGGTGTTTTCTATGTATTATAAGTATGTATTTACAAAAAAAAAGTATATTAGTAAGTTTATCGGTTGTCTAATACCCCATACGACAGGGTACTTAATAGTAGCTTAATTTGGGACTAGATGGCTCTGTGTGGCCCAGTGAGGAAAAAAATTGTTATTGTATTAGGCGAAGGCTTAGGTTTGACAATTAAATAAATCATAACGTTCTTAATGAATAAATCCAAATGGTTTTATTAACTTGAAATCTATGTGAGAATTTTTAAAATTATTTTGGTCAAAGGAAATCAAAGAACCGATTTTTTTCATACATTCCATGTGATATTGTTCCGAATTAAATAAAGAAATTGAGTTGGGCCAAAGAAACGAAACTGAGCCATAATCATGTCTACTATTTGAAAACACATATTTAATTCCGATAACTTTGTCTCTGATAGGATGTGAACCAGCACCGAAATCAAGCACCGATACCTCAGAAATTTCTGATTTACTCCATACTTTATTGAAAAATATATTCTATGAAAGGCATGAATGCACCATTGCCCTTAGAAAATGGCTACAACTTCAATCTTATGAAGAAACGGAGGATTTGTTGACTGTACTTGCCTAAGTGATCGTAGTTTTCAACTTGTTACTTCTACCTTGATTTGTAAGATCTTTGTATGTATTTAAGCTTCAGAGGGATCAGTTTCTGTAATATTTCAATTTATATTTTGTGTATCTTATTTAAGGAGTTAAGTAGGTGGGAAGAGCTTTGCTTATCCTAAAACACTGGGTTTACCCTAACTTAGGAAGCAAGTTCATATTTAAATACATAATTAGTATATAAGATGCACTGTTACTGTTACTTTGTATAGATGTTATTATTTAATAATAATAGGTAATAATAATTAATGTTAGAAAAGCATTCAAAACACGACTTACACATAAAAATAATATTCAACAAAACCTTCAATAAAGTGAAAACATTATGAAAGGGTATTTAAATACCAAATATGTTTTCAACCGAAGAAACTTTTCTGCCTCGCGGTAACTTTGTTATTAACAAAGAATCTAAAAATGTTTCATCTGCGAGTATTTATTCATGAACGTTACAAAATTTAAAAGACCGTTCGTCATGTTTGATCAATCTTCTAAAGCTATCCAGAGATCAATTTACGAACAGCCAGGACAAAAGATGGCATACATCATACGTAATAACAATATGAAATTGAAATTATTGGTAAGTACCTACCTAAATCTACCTATGTCATTTGTGCCATCTATTTGGTGATAAATAAAACTAATTTTACAACATGGTCATGAGTTGTTAGCTTAATTCTATTGGTAAAATTTAGAACCAAGTAATATACTCATATTACTAAGAAAACATGCATTATTGTGTTATTTTTTCTTGTTACATATAGGTAAATATGATTATCTAGTTTAATAAATATGGATTTCTATTACAACAATCAAGTTTTAAGTAAACTGAAAACTGGAAAGATTTTTTAACAGCATAAATCGTTTTATGACCGCATACACTTTCAAAGGATGTTGACATTTATTACAATTAAATACTTTTGAACTCGACTGTACTCGTGATCTCTTAACGAGATTCCTTTTTTTCCTGTTATCTTATTACATTGACACAAGGGTGCTTTTTGGATGACAGGAGAAACCAACCTGTTGGATGAGATTCGTTATTTTAACGCCTCCGTAAGCTCTGAAGTTAAAAGGAGGTCACTGGAAAACTTTTTCGGGAAAGCTCTCAATAAACAGCTTAGTTGATCAACGAGTTTTGCTCGCTTTTACACAATAAAGTGTGTTATATTGTTGTTCGGCTATTGGAGCTTTTAAGTTCGACTCCTTGTGAACTAAAAGCTCGTTGTGGAGTTGTGAACTTCCAAAGTTCCTATAACTATATTAAACTCGTTTTAATAGTTTTAGTAGTTTAAGACGGTTAACGTAGTAGAAGATGCTTGGTAGGACGAATGAACCTTAAAAGTTTTTTTCAGGCAATTCTAACAAACCTAACACTGAAAATAACAATTGATTGAATAAAAATATGACTAATTTACGTAGCGCTTGAACTCACAACCCTAAATGGTTAGAGATGTCACCTGGTAAGCGGTAGGTTTTGGATTCAAGTCCCATCTAAGGCAATCGATTGTTTCATTTAAAGAATTAATTTTTTTAAATTTTTACCCACAATACAACGGTCAAAAATAATTACAGGTAGAAAAAACTTATAAACCGTTGAGTTATTAAATATTTTATACAAATTCAACTAATTATTTAATATTAAACATAAATAAAATATTAAAAAAATCCCCGATCATTAATGAAGTTAGGGAATAGGGTAAAATAGGGTTGCCATCTTCGAAATGGATTAACAAATAAATGTTAAATGACTTTCGTCAGTTTAAATAATTAAAAAATCTGGATGCGTTTTGAAAAGATTCAGTTTCCTAAAGAGTGTGTACTCATTCAAAATATTTTTTGTATTAAAACAAAGCCTTAATACAGTAATTACATTCACAAATACGATAATGTATGGAGATACGGTACATTCACATCACAACTAACTCTATCACACATTTGCATGAAGGTTTATAAGTATTAACAGGGATACGGATTTGCGTTTGTATGAGCACAAAATTGAGTTACACGCAGTAGACTCCACTCTATTTTTATGGCGTTGAATATAAATATATAGATATACTTTATTTGATATTTTAGCAACTTAATTGCACTTATAATATCAGTATATAAACTTGAAAAATTTTGTCTCAGGCGGGACTCGAACCCGCATCTCCTCGCAAGGAGGAGGGTGCGAGGAGATGCGGGTACGAGTCCCGCCTGAGACAAAAAAAAATTTTTCAAGTTTATATACTGATAATATATAGATAGTTTAATTTTTCTGTAACATACAAAAAAAATCTTAAAGTGTATGCAATAAAGTTCGAAATCAGATTTAATAAAACATTTTAGTAGTTAATGGTTATAACAAGCAATTAACTTGAAATAAAAATGCTTTACTCTTAATCTCCCTTACTTTTTTATAAATAAATATGGACAAAGTCACATACATTGTTCTGATCCCAAAGTTAGTAGGTAACTATTTAAAGCACTCATATCATGGAAATCAGAAACAACGAAGGTACCACAACACCCAGACCCGAGAAAATGCAGAAAAACTCTTTGAGGCCGTATAGTTACTTAAAAAAAAAACTTATTCATGGAACAGTATTCTTAATATACCTACGAAAGAAATTTAATAAGTTAATTGTAAATATAATATACTCTTATACCGAACACCTAATAATTACCGAAGTGTTCCTACTGAATCTAATTTTACTAGTATTGTTACGTGCATATTCATAGCCGTACTATTTAAAGCGGGATTTGCATTGACGATGACGAATTTATGGATATGCTTGCTGTTGAGCAATATACGACAGGATAGATCTCAAAATATACATTATGTTCGTAACGAATCCGCTGGGATTTTCCTTAGGAGTAAAATAAATAAAATTAGTTTTATATCTACAAATAGGCCCCATCATGTGCCAATATTTTATCGTACGACTACTTCGGGACAATTGTATTCTATTGCCGAAAATAACTAGCGGCTTAAAAGTACCTTTTAAAGCATGAATATAGCCCCGCCATCCTTCTTAGACACGAGCCAACTTAGGGAAGATCGTTTCCTGAATTCACCCATCCGATAATCGAACCCAGGCCCCTAATTCGCGTGACCGAATCGTATCACAATCGTAATTGAACGACAGGTTTTTGACAGTTCTAGTATGGGCAAAATGTCAAAATCGTAGTAAGCTGCACCACAATACTAATAACGCGCTGTTTGGGGTGAATTTATTAAATCGATTTCACACAACTTATCAAAATGCCCCGTTGGTCTAGTGGTTTAAATATTGGGCCAAGATCTTGGGGTCCCAGGTTCGATCCCCGGGTCGGGCTACCAAAAAGTTTCGAATTTTCAAACATTGCCCGGGTTTGTGATCACCAACCCGCATTTGGCAAGCGATTATGCCTGTACCCATCATTGCTGTGGTAAATTGAATTCAATGATGGAGTCCTTTCCCTGCAATGGGATGATTAATAGGCTGTTACTTTACTTTACTGACTATCAAAATGACCTTGAAGTAATCCTTGAAATAAGCATCAAGCTGTTTGAGAACAAATATTTATGTCTGTTTGTTAAAATCATGGATCGATTCCTTAATTAATTCATTAAACATGAGCCTAAAGTCGTTTATTAGCAACATTTATCTCGCGGCGGCTACAGCCCTCACGCACGTCCGAATTTACATTCGAGACGGGGGATGTATCGAGACCGAAGTTCTGACATACAGACAGAAACAACAACGCATAATTTAACGATACAGGCTGAAATTTTTACCACTTTCAAAAATTTTTGTAGGCGTTCAGTATCGTATTTAGAGCCCATTTATAAAGTAATAAATGTTAATCAAGTTTTCATCTGAAAATAATTTTCGCAATATAGTTTTAAATTTTTACGGTCCTAGGCCCAATCTATACTAATATTATAAAGCTAAAGAGATTGTTTGTTTGTTTGAACGAAAGGAATGGATGAGATGCGCATCGCATAAAAAAAGTGTTGCTAGGCGGCCGTATCAAACATTTTAGGTTTTTGGTGTACATTTTCTAAGTGCTTTATCTTGACATTTTTGTACTGGGCTATACCAAAAAAAAATATAGGTCATTTGTTTTTTGTCTTGCAGATTAATATATTAAAATTTGGAAAGTGGTTAAAATTTCATCCTGTATAGGGTGTTAGGTAACTGATATACCAAGTCGAAACCAGCCTATGTTAACATTATGCATGTAAATACTATGGTGATGTTCGAAATTTGATCACATCATTTCTGAAAAAGAATCATTAAAATCAGAATAAATGTGGACAACATCACATACATTGTTCTAATCCCAATTTGAATAATTATTTAAAGCATTCGTATTTTGGAAACCAGAAACAACGTAGGTACCACAAACACCCAGACCCGAGAAAGTGTAGAAAATGGCATTTTTTCTATATTGACCCTTCCGGGAATCGAACCCGGGACCTCGGAGCAGGCGATACATTGAAAACCGGTGTGTGTATGCCACTAAGCCACGGAGGTCGTCTCAATAAGAATAAGAATAAGAATATTTTATTTACTCTTGAATCAGGTACACCAGGATGACAAAACATATTACATTAGAATCACTCATCCAGCCATATGACGCAGCATGCAAATACATAATTACAATTTTAATCAATATAAATGTCATTAATAATACAAATTAAATATTAGATTAGATTAAAAGAACAGATGTATAAAGTATGTCAAACCAATAATAATAATAAAATTTAAATTTAAAGTAACAATAATATTTAGATAGAAATTAAATGTCAGTTACATAGGAATCAAAATTTATATGTCAGATAATCTTTTATTGAATAAAAACAGCCGCTAACCAATAAATTTTATAATTGACGATTAAATAAGCTCCCCTTAAGTTCTTTTATTCGATCCGGTAATTTATTGTAAATAGTAACAGCCATGGCGTAGCAATTACGACCGTACAAAGCCGAGCTTGATACGGGATGTGCTAGCCTGTTTTATGTCTGGCACTATACTTGTAAACATGTTCAAATTTCGCGAACAGGTTAAGGATATGTCCTGACGAACTTACAAATCTCAAAAATATATAAACTAGGAAGTGTAAGAATCCTGTGTTCCCTAAGTATTGGTGCACAATCGAATCTCAAAATTTCAATATTCATGTATAAAAATAAAAATAAAGAATTATGATATCAAATATCTGACTCCACTATAGCATTTATTTTCTAAATCGGAATCTCAAAATTTTTATAAATATGAAAATAAAAACAATAAACAATGATGATATAAAATATCTGACTTCACCGTAGTATTAATATGCTTATTTTAGCTGGTTTCCGCTTGTGATACCATTTACCTTACATCCTGTATACAGCTGAGTAGCTGTATTGGAAGAGTAGTTGATGTAGTATTACTGCTTATCATTGACTTGTCGACTATCCAGTAGTTGCCTGAAACTCCGCTGGCCTACAGAGTAAAGCCTTGAATAAATTCGTCAACACATAAAATGTCTGTGTAGCTCAATGATTAGAGCAGTCGTCAGGTAAGTGGAAGGTTGTGGAATCGAGTCCCTAATTCAGCAGTTGAAATTTGGTCTTCAAGTAATTGTATTATCAAATTATTGGTAGATTCCAAAAAGTTTTGAGGTGCTGTTAGTGGTCGTAAAAGGCGACTAAAGAATTACTGCTAGATTAAGACGAGCAGTAGCTTCTCAAAAATTAAACAAACTGCTATAACCAACCCGTCTAGTGTGATGATTACGGCAAATTCCTCCTTTTTGAGAGACTCATGTCCAGCAGTGGACAAATTTGGGCTGCTAATGATGATGAGGTGGCAGGTTTAAATGTTGGGACGTGTAAAAGCGCCTCCTGGGGCCTATTTGCAGAAATAAAACTGATTTTAACTGATTTTGATTCTGAGGTGACAAACACAATGTGCATTTTTTACCGTGCTACAGTCAATAGCAAACATTACCCACTTGGTTGGTTTTTTTTATTAACATGACCACATTTCACTTGGTCGGTTTTATTATATTAACGTCACCACTTTTATCTATAGAGAATTGTGTCATATTCAAATGTATTTTGTCACATCAACCCTTTGGCTCTGTTCGTCACTCGTCAATATACTTGGAACTCACTTCGGGTTTTATGTTAATAAAATAGTCAGGCTCAGTCAAAGTAAAAATATTGTAAGAAGGATAACATTGCACGAAAGTTACGATGTCTTTTCGAAAACAGAAATAAAATACTTGTTTTTAAAAATGTGACAATAACATGTTTATTATTATGTACGTTAAAAGTAAATTTATGTTTTGCTTTTTAAATAAAATGGAAACCTGTCATCTAGTGTTTTATTGAATTTTATATAGAAATAGAATAACACATTCATAGATTTAAATAAAAATACCTACACAGACACAATTTGCATGTTTCACTTTCGTTAGTTGACGACTCGTAGCAAAATAAAGTGTGATTATAATAAAAGAACTATTACAATATTCTCAGTACTTATACACCGCTTTGTTTCTTTTCACATCACATTCTAAGACTGACTTTTTATGGATTTTACTTCGAGGAACTTTTGAATTGTTAAGCATAAACGAGTTACCTATAAACGAGAATAAGTAAAAAAAATAGTGTTGGTTATTATAGCATGTAATCCTGCTTATATTACTTGACTGTGACCAAAGGATGGCAAATAAAACTGTGATTTAAATAAAAATACGCCAGACAACTCGATTAATACTGGCACAAACTAGGATTCACTGCATCACAAGTAGCTGACGCCTTGGTTTCAACCAAGATGTAAGTTTTAATGCGAAAAAATCATATTAAAAATGTCTGAAACTGAATTCTTACATCCGATGTTCTTTACGTAGTTTGTATACATAAAAATCTCGTGTCACAGTTATCGTTAACAAACTCCTCCTGGATCAAAATGGCTCGATCAATTTTTATGTTAAGGTTTATTTGGTAGTTCTGAGAATAAGTTGCTGGCTATTTGTCATACCGGTAAAAGTGCGGTTCCTCATACTAGTTACTCGTGCCAATGTCTTTAAGTGTGAGAGCGATCCGTATACAGATGACTTTTTCATCATCTTCAAAAAATGTTTATAGGCGTTCAGTATCGTATTTAGAGCCCATTTATGATATAAAATATGTAAATGAAGTTTTCATCCGAAAATATTTTTCGCAACATAGTTTTCAACTTTTGCGGTCCTAAGCCTGTTAAGGCATGAAGGGAAATCAAAAACTTATGATTAATATCGTAATGAATGAATGAGATGCGCATCGCGTAAAAAAAATTGTTGATAGGAGGCCGTAACAAAAATTTTCGATTTTTGGCGGACATTTTCTAAGTGCTTTATATTTAAACCTTTTTGACTGGGCTATACCAAAAGAAAAAATACGTCATTTGTTTTTTGTTTCGTAGATTGCCATATCAAAATTTGAAATGTGGTTAAAATTTCATTTGTATACGAGCTTAGCGTTGAGTAGAGGGCCTCAGTTTAGATTCAATTACTAACTTTAAAAAGATTGATGGTTATCAAAATTTTACGGTTACATATCGTACACTTAAATCAAAACAAACGTAACTCAAAAATATGGTAATTTGAGTTGAAAGTCATATTCATGTTTCCCGCTTCAGATGTTTGTCTTGTATAAATAAATAAATAAAAATAAAAATCGTTTATTTCTATAACGTAAAGGTTACATAAACAATCTGTGGCTAGGACCAACCTAGTAAGCATACACTATACCTGTAGTAGGAGGCCCTGCTCTTCTATAGTTATAGCTTACAATAATATGCAGATCGAAGTTAAACGAAAAGAACAAAAAAAACATGATATAACTAATTAAATTAATAACAATACTACGCTACAATAATATGTCAGCGCACGCGCGCGCGTGTGTGTGTGTGTGTGTGTGTGTGTGTGTGTGTGTGTGTGTGTTCGTGTGTGTGTGTGTGTGTGTTTGTGTGTCTGTGTGCGTGTGTGTGTTTGTAAGTTTTGTTATCTAACAATATTTATCTTGGAAATATACAAATCACAAAAGTAATACATGGTAATACCACACAATATAATATAATACACATACAAATAGATTTACAAAAATACGAATCAGCGATTTAATAACCACAAAGACCATAAAATGCATACATACACTTTCTTGCTGTTTGTTCAAATATATTGTTAATTTCTTTGGTTGGAAACTACCGTCAATTTCTTTTTTAGATAGTTGGAAAAATAATATTATTTTTGAGTAGTCCAAAAATACAATTTTGGGTTACACCTTTTGTCATCTAAGTGTGCGATATAAAATAGTATTATATTCTGAATACGCTGTACCCTACTACAAAATCTCGGCTTTTGTCAATAGAAAAATACGTTTGGGACGCGTAAGCGTATGTTAAATTGACACAGAGACAGCCGATAGCGCTCCCATATTGAATTTGCACTATTGACTGTACTATAGTGTTGTCTGATATTATATCGACAAAGTGGCGACCTCAAAAACACAGTTGCCTGACATTAGTGTTTGCTTTATTAGGGTTCTGTGGTCAAGGGAAGTAACCGTTATAGTTTCGCCACGTCCGTTTGTCGGAGGTTCGTCTCAGAGACTGTTAATACTAAAAAAACTGTAATTTAGCATGGTAATTAAAGGAAGTAGTAATTAAATAATTGTGCGCTCCTAAAGGAGATAGGAGGTTATTAAATAAGGATAGTCGACATGTTTATGACTAGGAATTCATAATATTCTGTAAAGGTGTTTAATCGTTATTTTCATTATAATTGCAAAAACAAGCCCGTTATGGTCTAAGGCTCGCTTGTACTTCATTATGGGTTTGTAATATACATACAGGATGAAATTTTAACCACTTTTCAAGATTTTTGTAGGCGTTCAGTATCGTATAGAGCCCATTTATGAAGTAAAAAATGTAAATCAAGTTTTCACCCGAAAATATTTTTCGCAATATAGTTTAAATTTTTTATAGTTTTAAGCCTGTTTAGGTTTATAGGGAAAATCAAAAACTTATAATAAGTATCCTAATGAATGAATGTGGTGTGCATTGCGTAAAAAAAGTGTTGCTAGGCGGCCGTATCAAAAATTTATGAATTTTGGAGGACATTTCCTAAGTGCTTTATCTTGACATTTTTGTACTGGGCTATACCAAAAGAAAAAATACGTCATTTGATTTTTGTCTCGTAGATTGATATATTAAAATTTGGAAGGTGGTTAAAATTTCACCCTGTATAGCTACTCGTCTTAGCTTTTGATTTTTAAAAAGAGGTGTACCAATTTAGTGTGAACCAAAACAACTCAAAGTTTTGTAGTATTGCCTGTTTAAACAATCAATAATTAATATTTTATAAGATTGTAATAATTTAAACTAGATAATACTTATTTATCGATAGTTAAACAAGATTGTATCGACGGATCAACACTACTAGCATCCCTTCAAGCACCCGCCAATATTTACAGGTCTAAAAAGAAGTGGCACTAAAGTCAGTGGCATAGAGTTTATTTTTGCAAAATGCTACTCAAGCGCCGCGACTGACACAGTTCATGTCCAAAATAGAACTAACATAGACCTAGGCTTATGCTATAGAGTTGTGTATTTACAGAACATACTTTTCCTTTATATTTGTTTGAATGGACTTGTGTTGTGCCTTCTAAATATTGTTTACCTTCATATGTAAGTATGTTCATAGTATATGTTAGTTATACTATATCTTGTGTTTAAGATTTAATAAAGAGTTTTGAAAAGTAAGTAAAGTTTTATATGTAATTCTCATTTACGTGTGTTTGTCACCTCAAACCTCAACGGCTAGACTGATTTAGATAAAATATTGTGCAGGATTTTAAACTTTCTTGTTGCATTTTTTACACTTAGTGTTAAGTTATTTTAGTAATTATTTATAGGTAAATAGTATTGTACAGTCAGCGGCAAAAGTACGTAACACTTTTGACTAATGTTGACTCTTAACAAAACGACATAAGGTTGCTAAACCAGAATGTGTTTACGTGCTTTTGCAACTGGCTGTACCATCCCGGTTATTCGATCTGATTGGACGATGCATGATCGTTGTCGGGGCTAGAAGAAAGAAAAAGGCGATTTCTTCCGTAATCATGGCACTTGCAACAGTGGCGAAAGATCGTAAACTCATAAAAAACAAGTAAAATGGTATAGTACGGGGTAGCAGCAGCACCATCCTGAGAACTATTTCGGAAAAGTTTGATTGCCCGATTAAGTCTTATCTTGTCAGTTTATTAATTGGGGCAGTAAAATAGGTTTATATTACCTACCTCAGTGGCGGAGTGGCGTACACACCGGTTTTCAAGGTGTCGCCTGCTCCGAGGTCCCGGGTTCGATTCCCAGACGCGTCAATGTAGAAAAAAATGAGTTTTTCTACATTTTCTCGTGTCTGGGTGTTTGTGGTACCTTCGTTGTTTCGGGAAAAATACGAATGCTTTAAATATTATTCAAATTGGGATTAGAACAATGTATGTGATATTGTCCACATTTATCTTATCTTATCTCTTCAATTATTTTTGTGTTCTATTTATGTATTTTTTGTTATATCATTATGTTTTATGTAAATAATCATAGCTTGCCCGCCCGGCATGCGAGGAGATGCGGGTTCGAGTCCCGCCTGAGACAAAATTTTTCAAGTTTATATATAAAAATATTATTGATACTAACCCAAATTGGATCACTGTAGTCTGAATAAATAAATTTGTATTGTATTGTTTAAAAAAATTGTATTGTATAAACCCCGAACTATTACCTCTTCCGATAGTGACCATGAATGTTTAAATCAGTATACAGGATGTAAAAAAACTAAACGCAGACCCTTAAGTTACGCAATCTGAAAAGCAAACCAAGCCATATTACAAAATATTGTAGCTGGGAAATGATTTTTATTTATGGGACTCAAAAAAATATTTTAATTCGTAGCGCGCAATGTATAGAAGCCGTAGCGTAGGCCGCTGCGCTGGAGATGGCTGCTAAGTTCAAAAGTCGTCAGCGCTGAGCCGTACGTTGCGTAGGTATTGTAATTAATAAAGCCTTATTGTGAACGAAATAATAAAAACAACCACTATGTTTGTATGAAGAAAAGTTTTTATGTATCCTTTGGCAACAGTTTTTGTAATAAAATGGAAAACAAAATTGTGACTTTGACCCTCAATATCTTCGGAACCATCTGTTTCCCAGGTATGGTCCTAAAGAGAAAAATGATCGTAATGATAGGGACAATACGTGGTTTTCGGATCTGCGTTTGTTTATTTTTTTCACCTGTTACATATAGGAAATAGATTAAGAGGAAATTCACGGCCGTTTTTCCATACAAACGTAGTCCCCTGTTTCCTCCCTGGATAATGTTAGTAGAGCAATAATTTTTATTATAAAAATCAATGGCCACTATTAGCATGTTTCTATGTTTTCTGTTTTTTCATAAATTAATTAATAAATAAGATATGAGCCCTCAAAAATCGAAAAAAATCGCCAGATTTTCCGATCTGTTCAAACATCCAGAAAATAAATTTGGCTAAATTTTAGAAAAAAAGAAATCATACGAACACGGCCAAAGCCTTTCTCTAATTTTTAATGAAAAAAGTATTTAAATCGGTTTAGTTTTGGAAAAGTAATCGGGGGACTACGAAACGTTGATTTGGTGTGCTTTAAGAAGGTATTGTCGGTCCAAGAAGCAGTTGTCTCTATCACACTCTGCGGTGAATGCGTTTGGCACTGCGCGACAGCAATAGATTTTACAAATACCTATTTTTCAATTCTCTCGCCCGTAGTGTTTCCTCTTAAGTTATTACAAAATTAAGCTTATTTTAATTAGAGTTGATTGAGATTAGTTCATAAAGCGTCGTAACTAAAACTTTGAACTTTAACATGTAAGCAGTTGAGTGCATAACAGGATAATTTAATGATTAATAACGTTGGGGGATACGAGTGAAGTAATTACATAGTTATGTTTGCGTATCAGTTAACGTTTTTAATAATATATACAGGTATATTAATAAGCTGCTATTTATGATAGTAGTAACAGCCTATAATCATCCCACTGCAGGGAAAAGGCCTCCATCATTTAATTCAAGTTACCACTGCAATGATGGGAACTGGCATAATCACCACGCTTGCCAAATGCGGGTTGGTGATCACAAACCCGAGCAAAGTTCGAAAATTCGAAACTATTTGTTGCCCGACCCGGGGATCGAACCTGGGACCCCGAGATCTTGGCCCGGTATTTAAACCACTAGACTAACGGGGCGTTATATTTATGGTAACAGTACATAAAAATGTGACATATTCTATTCAAGAATATCGTTTTAACTTTTAACTATTTACTATTGAATTTGGTAGGAATTTGAAACAAAAAGATTCTGAGATTTCGTTACAATACAATTGAGTACATTTTGTGAAGTCGGTCGGTCATTGATTCGTATCGTCTGCGTACCCTATGCATAAGAATTTAAAGTTTAAAATAATGAAATTTGTGAATGGATTGGCGGACTTAATGCCATACGGCATTAAGGCCGCCATTTGTACTTTTTTTTTAAATCTGTGCAATAAAGATTAAATTAAAAAACAATTGTTATTTACAATCTTTGACCTTTACTAACATTGTAACAAAATGGTGATGTTCGGAAAAAAAAATTACCTGTTATAGGCCAATACTGTCTTTCATCAGCTACCAGCTCCATGATCTGTTACACCATGTATGACAAGAGGTAAGCTATACCCCCGGGAGCGTTGGTGATAATGTAATTTTAAACATTATTATTATGCAATTTTCTTTTTATATACAGAAAAACATCTTTCTTTTCCAGCAACATATCTTTCTTTATCCTTTTATCAATACTAAGTTTAGGCCATTTTAAATCGAGTAAAGATGTAGTTATCTTTCAAACCAGGCATATCATTAATCTAGACTTCAGATCCCTAGGCGAGTAAATTGCAATCAAGCCTAGATATGTTGCAGGCTTAACAAACTGTTATGTTAATTCTAGTTTGATTATACAGTGCTTACGTGAAAAATCCATTAACTCTAACTTTACGTTTGATCGTATATCTTCGTCACTTTATGCACAAGCACGCATACAACGTGTTAATGAAATAACGCAAGAAACTCAACAAATTTTGTTCTACAATAATCCCAAAATGCCAAAAATTCAAATAGTTTTTTTTGGGTTTCGTGAAAGCTGTAGAACAAAAGTTGTTCAGTCATAAAACTGGACTTTACAAGCTGAGCTACCACCTAAAAGGTTTTGCGCTACTTATTTCATTAACTCAAGTATCAGTAATGTTATAAGTCTTTGGACTGCTTATGTTATTATTTAAAGTTAATTGAAATAATGCAAGTTAGTTATCACAAACCCAAGCAAAGTAAAAAAAAACGTTACTTTTTATATCCCGACCCGGGTATCGAACCAGGGACCCCGTGGTCTTGACCCGGTGTTGGTCCCAGTACATTATAATTTAAATAGCACCTTCCGTTCTTTCCTAATGGGTGTCACAAGAGGCAATTAAAGAAATACTGCCGAAAGAAGGAAGTATCGAAATATACGATTTTTGCGACATATTGGCCTTATATTTTTAGGCCTACCTTCTTAGAAGTTTGATTTTTTCACAGCTTTAAAAGGAATGTAGACCTATATTATATTTTTTACTTATATTAATATTCTTTAAGAGTTCAGTTCAGTTTTTCCATTTTAATTGGTACGGAACGCTAAAAATTACCTTAGATGTAATTACCTAACAACGATAAGAAACTTTGAAGCTCTATAATATGGATGTTCTATAATTGTATTATAAAGCCATATTACGTTGTATTTTGTAACAACTTATTTCCTTTTAGTAAAGCCATGAAGTTGTTAAACAACTTACTTTAAAGTCTAATAAATTCATATTTCGCTTTATTAACCGGAACAGTGTAATTACTACCTATTTAAACCTACCTACCTATCGTATTTTTTCTTCTTATTATATCATCATCATCATCATCATCATCATCATCAGCCTATCGCAGTCCACTGCTGGACATGTCGTATAGGTCGTCGATTATAGTATCAATATAAAGGAATTCAAAATCAGTGCCACAAAAGCAAACTGTTTCGGAATAATTTTCGACGTAATTATGGCGACTTCTAAACATTCACGTTGCATAATTTATTGAATGTTATAGGGAATTAAACGAAATCTGACTTATACCTACTTATTGGCCAACCCGCGATCGCCAACGTAAATTTGCCAAGCATAGCGATTCACTTTTAGGGCTAGTGATAATAATCTTAACATTACCTCCGTGGCGGAGGCGTACACACCGGTTTTCAAGGTGTCGCCTGCTCCGAGGTCCCGGGTTCGATTCCCGGACGGGTCAATGTAGAAAAAATATGTTTTTGTACATTTTCTCGGGTCTTGGTGTTTGTGGTACCTTCGTTGTTTCTGGTTTCCAAAATACGAATGCTTTAAATAGTTATTCAAATTGGGATCAGAACAATGTATGTGATGTTGTCCACATTTATTTATTTATTTATTTATTTATTAACAGCATTGAATCAGACTGACAAACCTTACTGGTATACATATTTCAACTACTGCATTGTGTGCTAAATTTGAAACGATGAGTTACACTCATAAACCTTTTTACAAACTTTCTCAGGTAAAAAAATATGTAGGACCGCGTTTACTTTAGTTTGTAATTTTTAATTTATTACAATGGTAGGTATTAATCTAAATCAATAGTAGTAGGTATAATCGTATAGGTAGTATAATGTTTGCACGATACGTTCTGTATCATATTAGAAACCAAATAATAATATGTAGTAGATGTTTCATCAACCAAGCCACAATTATATTTTATGCCTATAAGACCATGGACAGATCACGTTTCGTTAGGTCAATCAGACCTCACGAAAACATATTATCAAATACATTGCAATCAGTAGTTGATATAATTACATAGTACGTAATAATGGTATAATAACAGCCATTGCCTACCCAAATTAACTCAACAATGGAAATGAGGTCGCAATATACAGTAAACTTAAGGGCTAACGTATTATCAAAATTAGACTCGAACTTGGTCACCGCATTCGAGTCACATTCCTTTTGCTATGTGATTTGAATATAATGACTCTTTCACCTCCTTTTTTAACCGCAGGAGGTGAATAAAACGAAGATCAAATAAAATAATTTCCTTGATTTCGAAACCGAAGAAACAAATGTTTCGTCAGATGTTATACCTATGTAGCTTGCATTCTATCTTTTATTCAGATACAAATATAAATCGTTAGGCGAATGATTTTTTTGATCAATTTATTGTCTTTATGCCAAATCAATTGTATTTTTTTTTAACCAGCCAGTATTATGTGTATCTAATATTTATTAAGTTTTGTTATATTTTTCAATACGATACATTGCATTCATGGTGGTTTCATTCATGCACTGGTTAATTTTATATGCACACAAAATAGACAATCATTAACGTACATAAGAATCATGGTTAGTTTTTAAGGAGCAAGCTGGAAACAAAATCTTAAGCATAATAAATTTATTGTTAATTACACAGACAATTAGATCACTTTAGCAATTGATAAAGTAAACAAATAACCTGATTTCCTTTTAGTTTAACGACTTGCTAACGTTTCGTTTATATTTGCCATATCATACGTAGCTTTAAAATATATCTTTCGGCGCAAATTTTATATTATTTGTTACGCTTAGCGTGATGATATTAAAAATTGTGTGTGAGATATACGCGGCTGTCATCCTTTGTTTATTTAGAAAAACTAAAAGTTCAATTATCGTCAACCTTTTACCTTTAAAATATGATAGGTGCCGTATTTTAGTACGCATTTCATTTGATCAAACTTTTTTATTCAATAGTACAATAGCACATCAACCTACCCATATATGTAAAATTTCCTCACAAATTTTAAGTTAATCTTCTTCATCTAGCATACAATAAAACAATATCAATCATCGTAATTCAACAAACTGTATAAAACTTACAGTGTTTACAGCAAAACCAAAAATGATAACCATTCATAAAAACAGAACACAAACAACTCCGCAAAAACAATAAGCCCCAAAGATTTCCAACCATACAAACTCACTGCAACTATTTCACTCGTTCACGACTTAAAACTTCACAGTTCCGAACCGGGCCCGCCTAGGAGGAGGACGCGACCGCCCCTCGCGAAGGGTGCGATGCTACTAAGGCCGGCTAGCCCCCGCCGCCCTCACACCAAAAATGCACATATTAAAAGCGAAAAAAATGCCAGGAAAGGAATGCGAGAAGTGTTGCGTTGAGAGCGCCCATAATTACTTGTGCTTTGGCTAGGTAGGACTGTACTCTTAGATTTTATGTCGGTAGGTACACTTGGAGCTACAGCATAATCGGATAATAGAATAACAGCATATTAATTCATTTGTACAGATTTAATTGAAAAGCAAAATTGATGTGGACTAGATGTTATGTTGCATGGTATTAATTGGCCTACTCCGACATCTTGGTATTTTTGTGGGCGGTTCGACATACCGAATATCTGACTAAAAAATCATCACTAAAACCATTTAGTTGAATTAACTATGACGATGAAATTAGTGACACTAGAAGTAAGGTTCATGATGATGATACAATACAGAAATTGTTGGTAACTCAGAAGTACAACTAAACTTAAAAAAGTTTAGATGATATTGTTAACATCTGGAGAAGGTAATATAAACAGTGATTAGACTTTTAAATAGTGTTCAATGATCCAAATTAGGTGAATATTACAAATTAGTTGCCATTTTTAAAAAGGATGTTAAATAATAATGTGGCAGTTTCTATAATTTTAACAATTATACCTAGTTACATAAAGACAATGTTGGTTGCGTAATAATTTTCAAGCCAAATAGATCTATATGGAAGAATTTTCGCAATTTTAACCCTTGTTTATCTCCACGCACAAACCAGAGCAAGAGCACAATAGGAAAGGAATGCGCTACCTGTAGGACTCCGGCCAGGACCATTAATAAACAACCCATCGGATTATCTACATTCAAGCTAGGATAAGAACCTTGATCTGCGCAATTAATCTTTTCCATTGGAACTTGCGTAGAGACTTTTTTCAGTTAACCCTCTCTTTTTGCTTGTTTATCATAGTGTATATTTAGTTCAGAGTCGAGACGTTTCAGTATTCCGTTAATTCAAATATTTGCTTATACTCCGGTGGCGGCGATGCGTTATACCCAATATTACCAACTGTGAAATCCAAATCCGCTAGCTTTCAAATTTTATTTTATAAAACTAAACCTAGAGTTTTATAACAAAAATGTATGGGTTACCTTAAATTCGGGGTTCTTCAGTAATATTCAGGCTACTGTACACGATTCAAGTTCTCTTTGAATGCTGAATTCGTTACCTCGTACCGACAAGGTAAAGAAAGGAAGTTGTGATTTCTGCTTGAATAATAGCGAACGTTGGAACAGCGAAGGCATTCTGTTTATAAATTCAACCTTGTTTTGTCGTACACATTGATAATATTTTGTCTTTTGTGTTTTCTAAACTACAAACCTTACTTACTTCGTATCTTAGGCACGTAAATTTGGAACTATAAAGATTTCTCCAGAGTTTTCTAGTCTTTTTTTACCTTAACAAACCTTCTGAAAGCAACTTCAAATAGAAAATAGTTTCTTCATATAAACAGTATTTGGGCTGCAATGTTTTGAAGGTCACATGTAGTAAATAAATAGCTACTGTTCACAAATTTATTGCACACCACGACCTTCGAATTGCCATACTCGAAAACACTGCCCTGATAATCTCAAACGTAAGTAAAATAAGTAGACAGCGAAAAAGACAAGTTGTTTGAATTTAAATTGGTCTGGTGACGTTGGAAAGCAATGAATACGTCTCTGAGACCGCCAATCTAAAGGTGTCCCACTCTGTGCAAGCCCTGAATGGAAGAGTAGCAAATGACAAGAGACCACTCCCGATCGTAAATCAGATACCTTTACGATAGTAGTGTATGGTAAAAACAGCTTTATTACCGATGAAAAGGGTTGAAAATCATATTGGGAATTAGATACTTTGTATCTTTTGTGGGCACAAGAATGTGCTATTGAGAAGGGCGCTCGGAGTTAAGAGCTTTATCGGTGCATAAAGTATGTTATTATGAAGTTTGACGAACGCTTTTTGGATGCCGGAAGAAGAATGCAGCCTTTATTCGTAAAGGCGTTTGTGGTAGCTCTTTATTTTGCACCTGTTATAAATTTTGCTTCAAATCTGTGTTTGGTATGTAACAGTTACGCTTGTACAAATGTATTTTAAAGAAACAAGTGATGAGGAAAAATAGACGATGAAAAATATTGGAGTAGATATTTAATTAACCGTTCTTAATCTACGAAACACTGATTCCATCCATTTGGGAGTTAACTCCCACTGCCAGTTATATTGCGTTCCCGATTATTTAGCTTTTCTATATCCTTAGAGATCAATTCATTTTATTGCAATCGGAATCTGTAATTCTCTGTACCATATTAAGAAAATATTGACTGGCCTCCACACTTCCACCCCCATTCAATTCTTTTAAGAGATGGTTTTGAAAGCAAAAACTATCCTATGTAATTTTAAAATTTTCTAACTATATCCGTCCAAAATGCCGTCACGAACTTCCACCACCTTTACATCACTTACATAATGATTTCGGAAATACAAACAATTCTAAATCTTTTCCCGAGACATACATTAGTTTCTTGCTAAATTTCCTTTAAATCGATTCAGTTGTTAATGGGTTTATTATTTACAATCATGCAAATGTAAAACACTCTTCCCCTGTAATATTAGTGTAAATGAAACTCACCAATTAAAATGTTCAACCGACCAAACATTTCGCGATAAAAAATAACAATATTTTACCCGCATTGAAGATTTCAAGAACCTCTTATAGTAGAAAACTGGAAAATTACCTGAAAAGAGAAATAGACTTACATTAATATAAGGAATGTTTAATAAACTGCGTACCTCTGCTTAATATGCTGGGAATTCAAAAGCTGAGCTTGAAAGCTTAAAACGTAGTACTTGAGACACGAATTTTATATTTAGCACATTCCAACGTGTTTTACTAAAGCGTAATTAATTCAAAGTTGTATGGTGAGATAAACTGGATATTTAGCGTTAAAGGTCAGAAGTTCACTTAAGATCGGGACCATTTTGATTCAGCGATAAATGTTAGTTATGTTGTATTATTATATTCGAGACAACATTGGTTTTTGGAAGTAAAGGGAGTTAGAGTAGTCTCGCGCATTTTTGAGAATTAAAATAGGATCAGGAACATACAGATTGTTTGATTACTTACGAGTATAAGTTATTCTACACCAACAAGCTTTTTTAGTTGTTTAGCATGTTTGTTTAAGGTAAAGATGTTAATTTTGATTTGGCCATTTATTGTACCAACAACTTTTGCTTTGAACCAAACCAATCATTTTTTTATTTACTTAGGGAAGCTTTAATAGGGTAAACATAGATATTTCTTTAAAGTATTTTGACTAGTGACAATTATAAAATAATTTCTAGTGGGAACTCCAAAAAAACGTTATCATAACTTTCTTTATATACAAGAGATATTGAACCACAGATATATAAATAAGGTTTTTTACCATCAGTTGTTAACAACCGATAGCGAAGCAAATCTGAAGTTTAGAAATAACGTAAAAAAACTTATCATTTGTGTTATTTCCTATTTACTTGAATTTTCAATGTAAAAGAGAAATTTTAATACAGCTTAGTATACAGCCGTACCTAAATCGCTTCTCGTTCTATGAGAGTCGTAAGAGTCTTCTGCCAGAAGATGACGGGCAGCAGCTTCTTACAAATAATGAGAATTGAGATTACCAACTCGCCCGCCAAGTGTGGCGAAATAATCTTTTTGGAGATTGCAATGGACATAGACCCGCTGACGATGACATCGATATATAATATAAGTAGAACATCCACAGGGTTTAATAACATAACCCTTCTATTTTCACATCAGTTGTGTTTCTTGCGTAATGTCTGACATTATGGCAGACATGACTATTAAACTACAATGCCCAATTATGTTAATCCGGCATGGTAGATAGGGACAATATTTCCTTACTTCCTATTGTTAACGTTTTCAATGGGTGATATTAATATGTGTGCATACATATGAGGAGATTTGTTTTCTCCTGTGCGCTTTGTGGTTATTGAGTCACAACGAAACTTGAAACAGTTTGAATTTTAGAAAACATCGTAGAAGTAAGAGTAAGTAAATAAGAAGTAGAAGTAAGACACGATATTTCACTTCTGAATTTACAAAAATATACACATCGGTCACAGTCACGGAGACTTATTTACATTACTAACTTATGGAAATTGAAAAATTTATCTAAATGTTGAAGTGTAGTTACGTTTTGTTTATCTGCTGTCTATAAACGTTGCTCAGGCAACTCTATTGCGGTAATCATAGATTTAATATATTAAATCTATGGCGGTAATAGCTTAATCTTGCTTTTGGCCGCCTTCCAAATTAGGCAACAGGGCAATACGTTTCAAAAAATTTAAAATTAAACATATTCTAGCTTTTGGCATAACAGCTTGCAATTCGTGTTAGCCCATTGCTGGACATCAGAATCATACTTAGAGGGGTAAAAAGTAACAACCCATCTTCGCTCACTGCTGAGCACGGGTCTCTCTCCTTTTTTTAAGGAGAGGGCTTAAGGCCTTAGTACCACCACGCTGGCCTAGTGCGAGTTGGTGGACGGCGGGGGCGACGCTGTGGCAACATCACCCTGGCGTTGGACGTTTCTCAAGCCGCCCGAAGGCTTCCAACAGGGCTTAACGACTGTTATCTCATGATAACGACCTTAAGGTGCACTTAGAGGGGTATTGAGTAAAAAAGAGCATAATATAAATAAGCAGTTACACAACATGGACTACTACTCTTTGCATTAAAAGAAAAAATTCTAATTGTTTTATTTTATAATGAAATATTTAAACCATCTCAAGAACTAAAATTCTTAATTTCTAATCAAAGTTTTCCTTGAGCGAACTTGACTCGAACGCAAGCAAAGCCTTTGTGCCTCGAGCATTAAAGCTTGCATTATAAAATCGTGTCAAAGCTCTACTAACCGCAAGTAATTTACAATTTGCCCATAGTTCGGTGCAACAATGTTATTCAGTGCATTGTAACCTTAGGCACGCTGCCAATCCAGCTCTTGATAGAGCTTTCGAAGCTTTGACTTATTAATTACTGCGACTGGCATAATTTGAATTTATAGGTGATTCGTGAAAAAAGTCACATCGTTCACTGACTGACGCGTCAAGGAAGCGCGTTTAAAAATCGAGTATATGACTAATTGACACTGATTAATTATCTTTACGCTCATATAAGTCTCCCTGATCTCAAGCCACTAAAGATTTATTTGATTAGTTGAACTTAATTGCACGTAATTACGGAAATTGTACCTAGCTCCCCGGAAAATCTTAATGCGTTGATCGAAGGAAATTGGCTTTTTTTTGGCAAGCAAAAAGGAATAAAATATTTATACATTTCTTAGTACAATTTTGAATAACATAAGGAAATTGTAAATGCTACACTTCGCTTGTTCTAATATTTTTTTCTGCACAATATTTTTGTTTTATGTTTATTATTGTTAAACTTATTGAAAAATAAGTAAAATCTTTGCCACTGTCTTAGACATTATGTAATTTATACCAAAAAAATAAAGCTTGATGTCTTAGCTACATTACTGGAAAACTATATGTAAATCCGTTAAGTATTTTATTGCGTGAAAGAGTAGCAAATATAAATTAATATATATAAATATTTTTAAGACATGCCTCACTGGGCCACACAGAGCCATCTAGTCCCAAATTAAGGTACTATTAAGTACCCTGTCGTATGGGGTACTAGACAACCGATAATCTTACACATATCCTTTTTTTTTTGTAAATACATACTTATAATACATAGAAAACACCTAGGCCAGTAAGCTCATGGCTCAGAAGCAGCGTTTACTACCGCTGATCCAAATGGTCGTCAAATATCAAACATTCAAACCTTGCGTTTATAATATTTATTAGTAAGAATCATTATTTTGGAGATTGATGTCCATCGGTGGAATTATGATGATGATAATCTGTTATCAGAGTTAATATTCGCCATTTTACAATTCAGATAGTTCACTGTCTATGTTATTCGGATTATTGCTCGATCCTGTACCACCTCGGCTCGTTGCCAAGAATGCCTGCAGTATTCCGCCACAGTGGTACAGTACACAGTAGTGGCGATGTTGGTATGGATCTACATACATACATACATACACTCACGCCTTTTTCCCGGAGGGGTAGGCAGAGACCACATCTTTCCACTTGCTACGATCCTTACAGACTACTTTCGCTTCATCTACATTCATTAATCTTTCCATACACGCTCGCCGGTTAAAGGTACTCTTGACCTGACCTTTCTTTAGAACTTCCCCGATTTGATCAAGATAAGTTCGTCGAGGCCTTCCCCTTCCAACATTTCCATTCATACTCGCCATATATATATTTTTAGTCAACCTGCTTTCATTCCTCCTCTCAACATGTCCAAACCATTTAAGCATTCCTTTTTCAATACTGGTCACTACATCCTCTTTTACACACATTTTACATGGATCTATCGATCATTAATATTAGGGGTTAAAGTATGAAATTGCCGATTATTTTCCCACTTTTTATTTCATTTATAGCTCTTAAGTATAGTCATATTATTGCGTAATTCTTTTTGTATTGTATCAAAAGCTAAATAAAGTAACTTTTGACTAAAAAAAAATGCAATACTAGTGCCTATTACTTCAAAGGAAGTCGTTGAAAAGACCCCTTACAATGTGTCAGCTGACCTTCTTGCTTCAATTAAGTATATTTGTATTATATACTTTGATTTTCAGAAATTTAAATACTATAATGCGTAGCTTTATAACCATCTAACTTTCAACTTTAATTGCATCGAAAACGGTTAAGGCGTTTATAAAAAAACTAAAAAATTGTTAGTATGGAAAAATGACTTTTCTCGATTTCGTCCATACAAAACGGCAATTTCATACTTTAACCCCTAATAGTAATTAATACCATAACACATTGGTTGGACATTTCTGTCGTCACAGTTAAAATCATTAGTTAAAATCAGTTTTATTTCTGCAAATAGGCCCCAGGAGGCGCTTTTACACGTCCCAATATTTAAACTTACCACTGCTTCGGGACAAGTCTGGGCTAGTGCCGAGAAGAAGCAGCGCAAGAAACTCGGTCACTATTGTCAGCCTCTTTTCGACAAACCTTCGTGGTAGAGAACCACAGGTATAATTTGAAAATAGAAAAACAGGCTAAATCAATAATAATTGGAATAATAATGAATCACCGAAAAGTGTGTACGCGCATGACTTCCGATCGACTGCACCAAACTGGTTGATTTTTTTTTTACTGTTTGAAATGGTCAGAAAAAGGTTTGTATAAGAATATGTTTCATAATTATTGTATAGAAAAAAACAGTTCCAGCAATATAAGTTATACAGGGTGTTAGGTGTTAAATAGTACAACAAGCTGAAACGAGCTTATATTAAGAGGAAACACTACAGTCGAGAGAATTGAAAAATAGGTATTTGTAAAATCTATTGCTGTCGCGCAGTCCCGAATCCCTCCACCGCAGAGCGCGATAGAGACAACTGCATTTTGGACCGAAAATACCTACTAAAAGCACACAAAATCATCGTTTCGTAGTCCCCCGATTCCTTTTCCAAAACTAGACCGATTTAAATACTTTTTTCATTGAAAATTAAAGAAAGGCTTTGGCCGTGTTCGTATGTTATCCTTTTCTAAAATTTAGCCAAATTTGTTTTCTGCGTGTTTGAACACAGCGGAAAATCTGGCGAATTTTTCCGTTTTTTGAGGGCTCATATCTTTTTTTTTAAATTAATTTATGAAGAAACAGAAAACATAGTAACATGCTAATAGTGGCCATAGATTTATGTAATAAAAATTATTGCTCTACTGGCTTTATCCAGGGAGGAAATAGGGGACTAAGTTTGTATGGAAAAACGGCCCTTGTGCGTTTCCCCTTAACATATGCATATAAATACAATGGTTAAGTCAGAAATTTGCTATCATCATTTAATCTAGGCTGTAACTAATTTTTTTTTCCAAAACTTAATACAATCACAAAACGACGATGTTTAGGTGTGTATAGCAGTTTCCTTGAGACTATTAAAAGTTAAATTAAATGTGAACGCATTGGATCTTCTGTTACAATATAGCTATTATGGTTCCCCGGTTATGCATGTAAGGAATAAATGTATTTATAAACAAGCCTCCTTAACGATGAAAGTGTAAAGACTTTTGGAATACTCTTACAGAATTCTTGAAATACTTGTGCAAACATGCAGCATATTTATATCAAGCAGTTGATCTGCTTCTTATTGAATAAAACTAGTTTGCATTGCCAGCCGTTTTCGAATTCAAGTTTAATATGATATTGTTATATGACCGACTCGGTAGGTGGAGTGATTCGTCCACAATTATACAAGGGTTGTCCCTGGTCGTGGAAAATCAGTACATGTTTTTTTCAAAATTCTCAGGGGTCGGTGGGTTATACAGTTCTCCCGTGATCATGATTCATGGCGCTTGCAACAGTGCCGAAATATCGGGAACTCATAAAAACTAAGGTACGAGATAAACACCGTATTAATTAACTTTAGGGTTATACAGTGTTCGGGGGCAAGTAAGGTGTTATGGTAACTAACTAGCCCAAAAAATTTTACCTAGGTCTCAAGATTTTTTTGGTACCTTTAAACCCGTCAAAATTTTCTTTTCAATTTAAGTATGTTTTCACGAATTCAAGTTACCACAGCAATGATGTGTACTGGCATAATCACCACGCTTTCCAAATGCGGGTTGGTGATCACAACCCATGGTGAACCCGAACAATTTTAGAAAATTTTTGTTACCCGACCCGGGCATCAAACCTGGGACCCCGAGATCTTTGTCCGGTATATAAACATGATTAGCTAACATTAATTTGAAACTATTTCTTGTTACCTATACAAGTCGCTGCAGTTTATTCGAACCCTATCGTTCTGTTGCAATCAATTGACACTGACGGCCATTTAAAAGTTTTAATTAAAAAGTGTATAATACCGACGGAGATCTTGTTTCTCTTGCAAGTTGATAACAAGGCTAGCTTGGAACAGTGTTTGTTCTCTGTTCGCAGACTTTGCTATTAATCGACAAATATTTAACAGATATTTGATGGTATTGTAGTTTTATCATCTTTATTAACAACCTACAACAGTCCATGGCTGGACGAAGGATTCTGCAAAAGACATGCCTTAAGACGACTTAAGACGATGCTTGCGCATCTTGTGATTGACATGAATATAAAAATAAAAGTTAATTTATCATCCTAATCTACTGTGAAATTGATCGATGCGTAAAATACATAATAATATATTTTTAATCAAAGTTACGATGTACCATCTTAAACTGATTTTCAAAGATAATTAAGACTTCACAGAGCTTCCTCACAATGTTAGGTTAAGGCAGGGCTTCAAATATCGTTAACCGGTATCATTATTGCAGTTATTTGATGCGAAATGCGAATACTGTTAATTTATGAATAAATCAAATAAAACTTTCGCTGAAATAATGTAATGTTCATAAATGTTTCACCTATATTTTTATCGTTAAAATTGAAGCCAACTTCTTGGTTAACCCGAAATGGATAAGTTTAAAGATATTTATTTTCTCTGCTTTTAATATAACAGTTCAGCTTGAAGAAAACTGCAAACTGTCATAATATAACGCTATCACCCAAATATCAAAAATTAATTAAAATACCACAAAATACCGCTAACAAACCTTGCCGTTATTTGTGCAAATATTTAATTAAGTATCGAGATACTTAGTTTCAAACCCAGGAAAGGACATAGTGTAGTTTTGACCCGCAATAATTTCATGTGCGTGTGGCATTAAAATATAAAACACGTTTTGTTTTATATTAAAATCAAGTATTATTTTATTACGTAAATAATTAAATAGGGTGACAACAATATTTCTTTTGTTTATATTTATTTTAAGTAAAATTTTTTTTGTTTATATTTTAAGTTTACTGTATTTGTTGCACATTTTTTATTATAAAAAGACATGAATTTGTGTTTGTATTATCTATAACACGTTAAGAGTATTAAAGCGAAAACAAAAAAGTGGAGAACTGAGGGCCCAAATTTTAAGAAGGTGATAATATTTAACCAGCATGATGCCGTGATGTGCTATTGCTATCACAAAATATCTCAGTTTATGCACTAAAATATAATATTTCAAAAAGTTTGCAAAAGATAATGGATTAATTACTATTAGAGTACAAAATTTCCATCTGAGGGACTATTTTGAACGGAATTATACAAAAAAATATAATGTTTTTTTATAATATCTTGATTTCACGAATTTTGTTTGGCGTTAGCTTAAATTGTGACGTAAAGACTTTTTCTGTAGTGCCCTTACTTTATCCGGTGCAAGCCGTACAAGTGGGCCCTCAATCCTCTATGTGAGGACTGAGGGCCCCACTTTGAAGTCCATATCTCTATTATTTGATTTTCACAAATTCTGGTTCCAACTTTCACATTTCTTTTGGAGTGTTCACTAAATCCTGAGCAAGTTTCAAAGAATTCTGAGAGAGTGGCCCTCAGACCACACGCACATATAATTTCTTCAAAGGCTTAAAATAAATAGTAACTCGAAAACCACATACAGCACGATATAACGGGAACTCAGTAAGTATATCTGATATCGTGATGTAGCAGGGATTGCACTATACGCGATATAGTCGTAACAGCGAGCGAAGTTTACCAAGAGCTCGATATCTTCCATAATATGGACTCTTCCAACAGTCACCTTTAAAATAATATTATGTGATGTCGTGGAGCCGGCAAGTTAGAAGAAGCATCACCCCTTCTCTTCTTTTCATATGGGTGTGTCGTCTGCTGCTCAAATCTAAGTCCTGTGGGTAATATTGCACCTAGAGCTTATTATTGATCTATGTTGATACAATAATTTTCTGTCAAGTTCAGGAATTTCAAAGGATAACAAAGGATAAACCTATACAGTCGGATATTTGATTGTTCATTTAATGTCTTAAGTTAATATTTAAATCGGTTTACGTGAAATGTCGTACAGATTAGATAATGTCACGACCATTGTGACTGTTAAGTGTGTTTCGCCTCGTTTTGTTAAGTGTTATTGTTATTTGATGACAAATTACACATTTTGTGGAGTCAAAGGTATGGTTTTTACATCAATGGTTTAAAAGGAGTTTCACAATTAATTTTTGTCAAACAACTTTTTGCGACAATGACTGATTCAGCCATTTTTTTTGGGTCGATAGAGTTGTAATTCTTTTACTAAGGAATGAAAAATAGTGTAACTCCCTGTAAGTTACATTGTGCGTGTCGGGATGATATCGGGCTGATATCGAAATAATACTCGCAACGCCGTTTAAACAAGAATCAATATTTATTTAGTTTTAACATTAATTTATACACAAATTATGCTAAAAATAAAAATAAAATAACTGAAAAGCAGATGCGTGTGTGAATGTAATAAACCACTTTTAATCCCTCAACCCCCAAGCGACAACCGGTTGTCGCGATAACAATTGATTTTAATTGTGTCTGGAATATCCGATCGTCAAAGGATTAAGATTGTCTTATGACTTCGTGTTTGTGAAACATTCGTTTTTCTGATTTCACGAAATTAAGATAAGAACCATGTATGAGATGTCCACATTTATTTGTAAGTATAAATAAAGATCAGCTGTGCTCAAATTTATTTAATTACTAGCTGCTGCCCGCGACTTCGTCCGCGTCAATCTATACTAATATTATAAAGCTCAAGAGTTTGTTTGTTTGAACGCGCTAATCTCAGGAAGTACTGGTCCGAATTAAAAAAATCATTTTGTGTTGGATAGTCCATTTATCGAGAAAGGCTTTAGGCTATATAACATCACGCTGCGACCAATAGGAGCGAAGCAATAGTGAAAAATGTCGCAAAAAAAAAACGTGATCATAATAACCGAAATTGACGCGTACGTAGTCGCGGGCAACAGCTAGTTTCTGTTATGATCGCGATTATTTTTGCCACATTTTTCACTGATGCTGCGCTCCTATTGGTCGCGGCGTGATTTTATATAGCCTAGAGCCTTCCTCGATAAATGGGCTATCCAACACAAAAATATTTTTTAAATCGATCCAGCACTTCCTAAGATTAGCGTTCAAACAAACAAGCTCCTTAGTTTTATAATATTAGTATTGTGATTTTAATATACCGTTCTTTAACAACATTTAACTAAGAAATCCTGGCTGTATAAAACAGCGTCTTTGCTATTTATTGAACAAATGTTGCTAGCAACAAATTACAATTTCGCCTTTTGTATCTAAACCATTTAGGTATTAATAAAGGTTATTCAGTCCCTTTAAAAAATAAATTGAGTATGAAATCAATAGAAGATTAAAATTAAAGCCAGAATATGGAACAAACAAAATTGGCTGTGTGGATTTAAGAGGGTATAAATTATATAAATTCGGAAAATGTTTTTAGTGATGTGCTATTTGTTTGTTTGTTAATAAAATTCTAATAATAAAAAGTATTTTACAAACTGTAAGTGCTTTTCAAGCATAGTCAGGAAAAAGAAAGTTTAGAAATAAACATAGATTCAAATCTAGCTTTATATTGCTATTTCGAATTTACCAATTCAGACTTTTTGAAGTTTCTTTTTAATTATTTATATCTGCCTTATTTTTCCGAATATTACTAGTATCTATCTGATTTATCTGTAATGGATCTTCTATTTAGCCGTATTTAGTTTTAATAAAATTATAATATATTTTATTTTACTTTGAGCTTGTTTCATCTTACCTCTTAAGAAGTTATCAGTTATAGTAGCTGAGTTACAGTAGTAGTAATTCTACATAATTTGAACTATGTTTTAAACAAGGCATAGAATATTATGATGGATCTTCTTTGGCTCTCTAACTAAAACTAATTTATTACTTATGATTACCCTCGTAAACTGATATGTTATTTAATCATTCTACTAATAAATCTTTTACACCTGAGCTATCGTATCGTAACAGATACACGGCAACGCGTACTTTGCCCCTCATTACCCAATATCCGTAGTTCGGACCCGGTAATTCTATCAAAAGGCACCTCGTCCCATCCCTAGACCCTCGGGAGCAGCGGTCGGCTTTCAATTACAGCTGGTTCTTGACACAGGTCCGTTTTATCGGGAATCTGATAAAAAAATAAGCTTATATCGGACGAGAGACAAGGAAAACATATCGTATTATCGGTGCGTTATACAGATTAAGATGGTGTTGAGATACAAATTATTGTAGATATGTATTACGAAAAGGTGAAAACGGCATGTCAACCTACCCAAAAAGTTTGTCATTGAATTGATTTTCAGCTTTAAGTGCAACAAGTAGAGATCAATATCAATCAATTGAGAAAATTTCACGTTTTATGGGAGGTTGACGAGCTGTTGCCTGTACATCAGCACAAAGGACAGATAGGTACAGACATTGATGCAGTATAAAAAACTACATACACAATTAGTATCAAAAAAGTGTCCCAACTAAAAGTGCACCCTTATTTAAACTTGAAAATATATGTCTCAGGCGGGACTCGAACTCGCATCTCCTCGCATGCCGGGCGCGGCGCTATACCATTAAGCCACCGAGACACTAAGTCACAGCGCGTATTTTTCAAGCATATTCTTATCGCTGTAAGCCAGCGTTGTTTCATAAATGTTAGGAGTTTGCACCCTTAACTTATATTATCTCTTAATTATATACTCTAAAATGTAATTGAAATGTATAGGTAAGTAATAAGTAATAGATTAAACTAATTTACACTCCAATTCTTCTTTCCTGATTGTTATGCATTTTTGAAGTGAAAACTTCTTTAGCGGCGCTGAGCACTTTTTGTTGGATGGGTAAAAACTTCCAAACTCGCGTCAGGGTCACGTGATGCTGATCGAAAAAGCGTAAGATCGAGGGGAAGGGAGAGGAACTAGTATCTCCCACTCTTTCTACCGTGCCTGAGTGTGCTGTTTTCTATTATTTTTGAAGTGAAACTTCTTTATCGGCGTTGGAAATTTACCGTCACGTTTTGCGTCAAATTTTGGTCACTTTTTTCGGTTACGCGCCATCTTTTTCTTGCCCCTACCACGGTTGGTTCAGACGATAGCAAAAAGGTAAAGTGAAATAATATTTAACCAATTTAACCAATTTAACCAATTTAACCAACTTAACCAACTTAACCAACTTAACCAACTTAACCAACTTAACCAATTTAACCAATTTAACCAATTTAACCAATTTAACCATTTTAACCAATTTAACCAACTTAACCAACTTAACCAACTTAACCAACTTAACCAACTTAACCAACTTAACCAACTTAACCAACTTAACCAACTTAACCAATTTAACCAATTTAACCAATTTAACCAATTTAACCAATTTAACCAATGTAACCAATTTAACCAATTTAACCAATTTAACCAATTTAACTAATTTAACCAATTTCTGGAAAGTTGCATGTAGATCATTATTCGAAAAATAAGGCCATAAAGAAGTTTCACTTCTTACGTGTGTACACTAGTACACGCACAACTTTTTTTTTCTTAATTATAAATAATGGGCTTGCTCTTGACTACATACTTAACTATACGGTTAAGAAGAAGCCTAAGATGGAGCGAGCTTACCCAGAGGTACTGGTTCTCCCACACACCAGCGGAACACAGAATAACTGTTTGGCGCTGGACTCCGGCAGGAGGGTGGTAGCATCCAGGCAGCCTCTTACGAAGCCTACCACCGCAGGGGGATCTGTTATCCGTCATTATTGGTTAGAAATCCAAAGATGCCGTTGCCCAGGGTGGACCACTAGGAGGTAGATTCCACCACCATTTATTTTTGATATGATCAACATAGGTACTAAATTACATATTTACTTAGGCTAATCACATCAACGCCTTCCGATGTTATGTTTACGTTAATAGAATTTCAGCTTTTCACGAAATCCAACACGATTTAAGTAAAAGATTGTTAGGCCCGTATTTATATTGCGATCTCCGTCTCAAGAGAGATCTTTAAATATCATTTTATACTACTAGGTTCTATTTATTTTGTCAGTAAAGTAAATGACAATATATAAAATGATAATCTAGTTCTAAAGTCAAACGGCAAAATAAGTTCCATTTTGTTTATCTGTCCATTATTGTCCAATTTTTATGGATGTTACGTTACGTTACACTTAACTATTTATATTTAACGTAAATAAATAAGTAATTTATGTGATGTAACATAAGTCTATGAAACATAAAAAAAAATAAAAAAATAAAAAAAATTCAGCTGATAAAGCTCATTTCAAAACAAAAAAAAAACTTAATGTGATTTAACAAAAACTCTTTAGCTTTTATTATGTTATAGTATTATTTATCCACCACATATAATTCAAAACCATTTGTTTTCACAAATAAGTATAAAATAAATATAATAACTAGGACTACATTACACATACGCCCCCAAATCCCTTACACCCCATGCAAAATTACGAGCTTACGTCGAAAAATCAGGTGTACGCGCGCCTCGCAAATCGGCAACACTTAATGACGTGCAAACATCGTATCTCACGGCCATTTGTACGTTTATCCGTAAACAGCGAAAAACATAGTAAATTAACGTATGTAGAATAAGGGAAAGGATACTGCTAACTCTTGGTTATTAAGGTAGAATCTTTAGTTAAATAAAGAATCACATATGACATTAATTTCAATAATAAATTCACACACAGACACTTACTTACTTACCCACACACGCACTCACTCACTTGCACACACACGCACTCACTCACTTATACACTCGCACACACACACACACACACATACACATAAGTGTCTATTCTGTTAACTATGTTTCTGGTTTCAAATAAAGATATTTCTTTTTTATTATTTTTAATAGAAACTCGCGTATCGTAGATCGTAGTTGTATCATAATTCTTTTAACCCTCAAATCGTACACATCTTTAAATAAACTTTTAATAAAAATTAAATTCCCATTCTTCTACCACCATTGTACACCACCATACGAGTATAATACATTTCGGCAAGTGATTTTTGATTATCACAAATAAGATAGATAAACGTAGAGAAGATAGATAAGAATATTGTTGAAAATTAAGTTTGAAGTTAACAAATTACTGATTTAACTGTTTGTTTTTTATGAGACATAAAACGTAACTACTCGTATTTATGTAGACTTGGGTAGTTCCTGAATGAATGACACAATTGAAGTACTTCACCTATCTAGTCCATATGTATCACTCACTCACTCTAGTCCAAAGCAGTACATTTAGTTCAGTAACTCAGTGAGTGATATGAGATAATGAGAGTAAAATGTATGGACATATTTGTCAGTACCTACTGTAAGAGCGAGACAGATGCACAGTTCAAGCTAGTTTCGCGGTTTCGCGCCTAATCTGCCTCCTTAATATTTGAGACAGTGCACACAGAAATATTATTTATTATTTATGATTTAAGACTTAAAATGGTTACAGTACCTGCTGAGTGTTATTAATATTAATGACGATGATAGATGGATGTCAAAGGCGATTTTTAGTGTTTTTATAATTTTGTTATTATGATTGATTTCTTATAGTTCCTTCATACTATGAAGGAAAATCAATTTTCTATGTAATATTTTCGGTATTCATTATGTACATACTACGTTATAATACGATTGTATATCATAGTTCTTGAGCTAAAATCTTCTAAATGTTAAATTAGTAGTCATTAGAATAGATCTGTCCACGATAAATACATTTATGCAATGCTATTGAACTGAATATGAAGGAGTAGTGAGTTAGATAATCAAACTAGATCTACTGAACTAAATGAACTAATTGAACTAGATGAGTGATACATATCTTTAACTCCCACTGAACTGTATCACTCATTTCACTTCAATGAACGATTTTGCGCACCTCTAGATGTAATAGTTAAGTTGCCACTGACTGCCATCGAACATTATTTGTGTTAAAAAAATATAACTTGAAAGTTTAAAAATTTATGGGTCATCTGATCTCTTAGCACACCAAAACTCGACCCACAACCAACAGATAACTAAAAGCCATGCCCAGCCAACCCACTGTGTTCAAAGCGCGACAATAATCGGATTGTCAAGTTATTCTATAAATAAATATAAACACTATCCTCTCCAAATATTAAGTAACACTTCGGCGATGCGATATCAAAACAAAACAGAGGAAATTGCCCATCAGCAGTCCTGATGTTTTTATGAGGGCGAACGAGGCGAGAACTGACACCGCCACATTAACTTGGACCGCCCCCTTTGACCCAAAAATGGCCGTTTTCACCCGTTTTTTTGTATGAAACACATTTGGGATAGATCTTAACGAGATCACTGGGAAAAAAGTGGCTACCTCGGAACAGATTGCAACTTGCAAAAGATGTGTGTGGTTATGGTCAGCTGTAGTGATTTATTAATAATATAAGGCTATAATTTTTGCAACAGCTAATGGAATTCGAGTGTCAGTCAGTTTTTGTTTGTATGACTTTCCTTATAAGATTGTCAGGCGTCAGTGTTTTTGAAGAGGTCTCTGAATTTTGGACTGATGATTAATTTTAAAATCACCCATCTACTTTGCAGTATCCAAAATAAAGTGTCCTAAAAAAGGTATGATCGGAACCATCTTATTTTAGTAAGAGGCCTACAGACCTACAGGCTTACTTTACCATTTTATCTATAAGCAAGTCTTGAAAGACTGACAGGGATAAGAAAGGGTTTTTGTCCTTTCGAATTACACAAAATCCTAATAGTACTCTCGTTCGTATATTTTATTTACCAACAAGATGATATGATTGCTATCAATAGATATTATATTATCTACACTAATATTATAAAGAAGAAAGATTTGTATTTTTTGTGTATGTTTGTACTGAATAAACTCAAAAACTACTGTGCCGATTTCAAAAATTCTTTCACCATTGGAAAGCTACATTCACCCTGAGTGACATAGGCTATAATTATAGCTGGAAAAGATTAGGGATCTTTACTAAAACTTAACGGGTCCACCCATGCGAAGCCGGAACGGACCCCTAGTACTATATCAGTCTGTAGTCGTCGACTCGTCTACCTCTGTCTACATCATATCTATTCTGACAAAATCCATCCATCTCTTTTTAGATCGCCCTCTACCTGTCCATCCACCAACAATCATATTCATCACGCTTGTTACGTGCCTTTTGCCTCTTCTTATCACGTCCATACCAAGATGGACGCTTAATCCTTTCAACTTTTCTATTACCGGTCCTACTTTCATACTTCCTCTTATGTATTCATTCCTTACTTTAACAATTTTCGTCTCACCATGCATCCAACTAAACATTATCATTTCTGCTGCATTGTCTCTCGTCTACCTTCTACAAATACTTATGTGCCAAAAAAGTCGAAACCATATTTTTACAAGCATTTTAATCTGTTGTGCACATGTGATACGTACAGTAGGTACTAAAATATACACGAAAATTCCATCGTTTGGGGAATGTCAAGTGTTGGCGCCGAAAGTCGAGTCCTTATCGGGCCTTGTGGAAAGCACTGTGCCCCCACTTACGAGACTTTTCGATAATGCACAACACTCGTGCCGCATTAGTGATGCTTGTACTAAGCGATATCGATGTTTTGAATGGATAAGGCATAAGATTTCTTATAAATATGGGAACGAATATTAATTTAGAGATGGGTGACACCGGTTGCATGTTAATAATAAAAACATGTTTTGTAGCGTATAAACATATGGAAGAGAAATCTTAGAACTAAAATTAAATAAGATACCTACTGCTGTATTACTTAATTACCCAAAAAGTTTGCCATGGAAACTTTTTTGTTGGGTATTTGGGCCAAGAAACGAAAAATTGTTACAACTAATCCCTTCCCTACACTTCAAGATTTAAATAGCTCTATTTTCATTAATAGAAAAAATATCAATTTTATTATAATACTAGTCAAAAAAGAGAAAATTCATACAAGCGTTATAGTGTGTGAGTCTTAGCTGTAAACACAGCCTTTTTGCCGCACTAATGCGCGGTTACTAGAAAACGCTATAACCACAAAAGTCAAATAAAAAAAAATACACTTATTATACTTATTTTGTGAACAAAATGCAATCAATAAATAAATAAATCGCGTCGGAAAAGGTTTTACATCACTAGCAGCCATTTTAAAAGGATTCAAATGTAGTCGACTTGGAACCCTTCCACTTACGGCGCCTATTAGAATTTGGGACGCTGCCGAACCTTGTACTTCTGAACAATCTCAACTATTAACATATGTAAAATACTTTCCCTTTCTGCCTTGATAACTCGATTGCTATAGTAGCAAAGGCTTCGGGTTCGGTTCCTGGACGGATTTGATTTAGGAAATGATCTTTCCTAAATCGAAACACCATGAAAAAAGGACCAATTTTAAGTCGGCGCCAAACGATAAATCACCAACAATAATCATGGACTGGCTCAAAATTGGTAACTAATATCATAGTTTTTGTTAATTTTTTGTTAATTTTTTTTACACTTTGATAACTTGTTCTAAACAATTACCTAGAGATAGCGTTTTGCATGATTTACCGTTTTTATCAATAGCAAATAGTGTGAACTGACTCGACACAGGGCGATTGTTTACTAAGCAGGAAATGTGTTAAATCTTTTTCTGCTAATAGGGTTGTCATATAATGAAAGTATCATGTGGTATTTACCATACAGTTTGACGATTGTGTGGTGTTGGTGCAATGGTGTGGTCAGCCTAAAACTCGTAAAATAAAGTCCCGTCAGAGTTCTGTCACAGGTACGGATAGAAAACTCAGACATCAGACAATTCTTGAAGAATTTACAGCCGATTTTTTTATTTGAATAAATAAATAAATTCTTTGACTGTACGCGATACCGTAATACAGTCTCTACTAGAACGAAAGTTATAAACTAGTGTCTGATTATCTCCAATTCCCAATAATTTTGGTCATAACCAACCTGTTTTATTCTTCAGTAAAACATTCTTCTAATACGTCAGTATAATCATATATCTGATATTTTGCACATAAGACCAAAAAAAGAGAATTATTTGAAAATTACTTTAACTTTATTGGTTTTTAAACATTTTACAAATAAATACTACGAGTACCTTTACCTTAAAATTATAAAAGTGCATTGAAAATCCCGGTTTAGTTTCATTTTATTTTATTTTATTTTAACATTTAGTTGTAGATAACCATTTAACTAAAATACCTTCACAATTCCCAGAAACATAATCTATTTAAAATAACTTCCTCGATGAAAGATTATTATTTCAAATATTTTATGACAGTGCATTGTTACTGTTACCATAAATTATAAATGTCGCTTTGCCGACAACCCTAGCTATAAAGCTGGTTGTCTACGCTCCGATTGGAGGAAGTATAAATTAGACAGCGTGAAATTCCTCAGGCCGGCCGGCCGGCATCGCACACAGAAATACACAAATGGAATTAAAATTCCTTAACACTTTTTTCTTTTTATAAAAAATGGGCTTGCTCTTGACTACATACTTAACTATACGGTTAAAAAGAAGCTGGAGCCGAAGAAGATGGAGCGAGCTTACCCAGAGGTACTGGTTCTCCCACTCACCAGCGGAACACAGAAAAACTGTTTGGCGCCGGACTCCGGCAGGAGGGTGGTAGCATCCAGGCAGCCTCTGACGAAGCCTAACGCCGCAGAGGGATCTTTTAAAAAAAAGTTTTTGAAATTATCTAAGAAACTTTGAAACCACTTTTTTTAAATTCACAGTTCAAAATTAAGCTCTGACTAGCTTGAACGGAAACTATTGACTTTCGGTAAATTTTTCGGAAACTTTGGTTGGGCTTAGCTAGCTGATAATTTTATCTAAGTAAGTTTAATTTATAAGGATCATACTGCAAAAAAAATCTGACATAACATAATTAAAAGTGCAGAAACCATTTTTTAAAACTATCACACCGAAAATTCTGAAAATATAAGAAAAAATTTTATATCTAGAAAACTAAGAAAAATCGGGTAACATACCTATACATAGGGTATATTTGGATAGCCCTGGATGTAAGGAATAAAAAAAATTTTGGAAGTCACCGTTTGGACCACCCTCAATAATATCTAATATTCCCACTTCTTAACTTTGATGATATGAAATTATTTCATATGATAGATTCGCTATTCTCTTACATCACACCTATACAATTGTGCTTTTAATTACTAAAATTCGCATGAATTTTAATTTAACCATGAATATATCAAAACAACCTCAAACACAGCAAAAATAAATAGCGGTTCCGGATAACCGCTCATAAATAATTTCAACGTGTAGGTGGTGCGTCAAGTTAAAAATTTCCGTATTTTTTCGTTGGGCGAAAATGTTTTCGCAAAACCGAGATAAATAGGCTCCCCCGCTTTTATTTAATATCCGTCTCTTCGGTGACATTTGAAAAGAAATTTTAATATCTCCGTACAGGTGTGTTAAGTTGAAAAGAGAATTTGAAGGATGTCGCAGAAGCTGAAATAGGATTTTGATAAAATTACTTGCCATAAATATCTTATTATTTTTGCTAGAGTAATTACGTTAATAAGGTTTATTTTAATACGATTTTATTAATAGAGGATAAACATTTTCAAGTTTTGATTAGTAATTTAGCAACTGGAGTCAGTAATTAACTAATTAAACTGGAATTTCTTGAGTCCGAAATTAATAAATGACCAAATCATAAGTTTTTTTTAGACAATTACTGTGATGGGTCAGAATCATAGTTATGAGTTGATATGTTTCGAAAAAAGTAAAATTAAAGTTAAAGTTCAAAGTCGTATAATATTGGTTGTCTGCACTTAAAACCCAATGGGACAGTGCACCGTTTTTTCGCCATATTCTCACTCATCATGAGCTCACGTCACTGTCTAACGTCAGTGGTTACTCTAGCGGATCGTGGTCCTATTGTGAAATGTCCATATTTATGTTTCCTAGATCACTAGAAGTAAGAATTCTTCTGGGCATCCTAGATAACCTGTTTATTATTTGAGTATTCAATCTTGTTAAAGTAATTGCCAGTGCTTTCGATCAAAACTGAGTGCCAACAATTTTTTCACGATTCTATGCCCATGCCAAAGTCTGACCCATGATTGAATCTGATGATGTCCTCAGTCAGGGGATACAAAGCATCAAGATTCTTAAGCCAAATATAAATAATTAAAAGAAATTAACTACATTTATTTGACAGCTAAATCCAACAATAGATTATGTTCTCAATCCAATGCGACGTAAAATTTTATACATCTTTTTCTGAGATCTCATAAGTTGAATAATATTTTTTTCGTTTTTTCCTTGCTGTAAATATCCCTGGACGTATTAATTCAACGTAAACATTCTTGGGTGTGGCTTAAAAATTCTGCTACGATGCTGTTAACAGATGTTCATGGAAGGGAATGAAATATGTGTTTATTTTTGAATACATTATTATTCCAGATAATATGACAAAATTTGAAATATTTCAATAAAAACCAGATGCGTCAAGAATCTATTAACCTTACCAAGGCTTTTGCTTACCCCCGTATTTATAAAGAAGTAATTACTTATTGCTTAAGATAGTCGTAACTTAAAGTGTTCATACCTAGTGCTTAAGTGAAAGAAATTGGTCAACATTAATAGTCATATTATTTGGCTGAAAATGCTAACTTTTGGTAGTTATAACTTCTAGTAATTTCTTGATTAAGGCATACAAATTGTCTCTCAAGTAATTACTTGTAGTCAAGTAATTACTTTTAGTTGTTTATAATTATAAATACGGGGGTAAGTCTTAGTAAAAAAAGACATGAGAATAGCAGTTTAAACAGCTATGCGGTTGATTCAAAGGCTTAACGTACTTTACCAGGCCAATAAAAATGATAGTTTCCTAAATTTACCTGAACGAGAATCGAACCAGAGACCCTTGCGTGGGGGGAGTACTACAGCACCCTACATCAAGGTCGACATGACGTCCCGATCTCCCACTAACGTAATCCGCTGGTAGGTAACTAAGGTTCACGTGCAACCTAAGTTTTAACTAACTCGTCGTTAACTCGTTAAATCCGTCGGTCTAGGTGGTTTCAGTCAGTATCGGGCCAAGACTACAGGGTCCTAAGTTCGGGCAAAATGAGTTTCTTACCTGGCCCAGCTTATAAATATTCTTAATTTAATTTATAAGTATTTTAAACTTGAAAAACAAAGCAATCAAGTTTTGCTAAAATAATCATAAAATCTTGTTATTTTTGTTAGTATTTTATTGTACAGGCGTATACAACATTATCAAAAGTAAACTATACTTTTGATAATGTTGTATACGCCTGTAATGATATATACCTCATATTTGTCTCTAGACATTACATGTATTTTATTCATTAAAGGTATACTGATATTTTACTTACTCGTATTAAAGGTATAATGATAGTGTCGATGGTATGTCTAAATAAATAAAAGAGTTTCGAATTTTCGAGCATTGCTCGGGTTTGTGGTCACCAACACGCATTTAGCTAGGGTTGTGATAATTCCTGCACCAATCATTGCTGTGGTAACTTGAATTCAATGATAGAGACCCTTTGCCCTGCGGTGGTTTGATAATAAGCCGTTACATACAATTTTAAGCCTTCACAATCAGTCAATATGGGTCAGTGGTTCATATATCCCATACCAGTGGCATCGAACCGATGTTCATCGCAATATTAATGCTTCCGCCGCACTATTAAAATGCCATTAGCCGCCATTTTCGTCTTATCGGCACCTTGTCATAACGCAAACACGCACAGTAGGTGTGTTCTTCACCATAATATAGTTTCGTTTATTTATTATTTATCGTTTCGTTTATTTAATATACAAAGATATCAAATTACATTATAATGAGCCTACTTAAAATTAAACAGTGCAGATAGTATCATTTGCCTGAACTAAGTAGAACCTGTGCTTCAGGCGAAAAAGATCTTATGAATTTTGATTTATGTGCCATAAATTAACAATAAAATTTAACTTAAATAGTAGAAGTATGGACTCGATAAAAAATTACAAACTAGGGGAAGAAAAAATGTAACCTTTTAAAGACAAAATGCTAATATGATAATATATTAGGTCTCCACCCGCGACTTCTATCACGCGGAAAAAATTATCGCATTATTTTGCGATCGATTCTTTGCGATATACTTACGACTTTCGCAATCGGTCTCTATTTTAATTAGTTATTTATTTGTCATAAAAACTACATTATATTATAAATTATTTCGTTTTAATCCGAATACAAAATATTGATTCATATTTTGATAATCATTTTCATCCATTAACCGCTTGTAGACTTTTTTCCAGACACAATTAAAATGGGGATTACTCCCCCCAAAAAGTCTACAAGCGTTTATATGACTGCAACCAATTCCCGTTTCACTTTTAAATTAAAATTTATCTTTATAAAATACAACAGCACTATCAAGTTGTTTTGGGTAATCCATTGTGCCGTGTGGTACCTATAGAAGAACACCATCATCTCGTTTTATGGGCTTCTAAAGAATATCTGCCAAAGAAGTCCAGCAGCAACGCCATAAGGCATTAAGTCCGCCATTTGTACTTTTTTTTTAAATGTGCAATAAAGATTAAATAGTATCAGTTATGTCTCAGGCGGGACTTGAACCCGCATCTTCTCGCATCTCTTCCTTGTTCGAGTCCCGCCTGAGACATAATTTTTCAAGTTTATATACTGTATTATAATTGCAATTAAGTTGCTAAAATATCAAATAAAGATTAAATAAATAAAAAATAAATAAATGTCTTCTCTCCAACACTCCTCCCCTGCCAAGCTTGGCAGTCAAGACAAAATACTTTAAAAAAGGAAACGGTGCTAATTAAAACTGATCTGGGAGCTAGACAAGAATTTTCCTTCCTCATCCAGATCAGTAAGCACTGACACCGTTTACTTTGAAGAAATATTATATTACAATCATTCAGTATTACTGCTCCAACACGCACTGTGCGCCGTATGAGACTGTTTTGTATGTAATGGATTATTTCGTCGACACAAAGAGATGTGACGAAAAATAATCACCTGGCCTTGATACTTTTTGAGTGAAACATTAAGACATTGCCTTTAAGAACTGTCATGACCTGATTAACAAGCGTTATTATTTCATCCGACTATGGCAGAGTCAACAGGAAGGGTTACGATTTTACCAGTTTATGTATAAAAATGTTTGTGGGTTCCACGTTTGCGGCTAAACTACTGAGCTGTTTTTGGCGAATGAGGTATCAATCGATACTTTATTACAGTCCGGATAACATAGGCTATACCTTTTGTTAAACAAACTACATGGTGAATGCTACAACAATATATTAGGGGTTAAAGTATGAAATTGCCATTTTGTATGGACGAAATCAAGAAAACTCATTTTTCCATACTAACAATTTTTCAGTTTATTTAAAAACGCCTGAACCGTTTTCGATGCAATTAAAGGTGAAAGTTAGATGGTTATAAAGCTACACATTATAGTATTTAAATTTCTGAAAATCAAAGTATATAATACAAATAATATTTGTATTATATATATATATAAGTATATTATACTTAATTGAAGCAAGAAGGTCAGCTGACACATTGTAAGGGATCTTTTCAACGACTTCCTTTGAAGTAATAAGCACTAGTATTGCATTTTTTTTTTAATCAAAAGTTACTTTATTTAGTTTTTGATACAATATAAAAAGAATTACGCAATAATACGACTATACTTAAGAGCTATAAACAAAGTAAAAAGTGGGAAAATAATCGGCAATTTCATACTTTAACCCCTATTATTTATAACTTTATTAAAATATGTCAGTGAAGTGTTCTTTCTAAACTTTTGATAAGACTAACTTAAGTGTTGCGCTTAAAAATATTAATTACAATAAAAATAACGCGATAAGTTAAAAATATTCCTTCTTATATCGTGGCTTAAAAAGTAGAGCTTTGCAAAACTCATACTACGCTCTCTCTGTCGAGCTGAGCGAGCGAAACTGCTCTTCCAAGGCGCTCGATCGAGGGGGGGAGGTGCGCAAACATTCACCAGTGTACCTCCAGCACTTGATTAGATGCGATTACATTCTAGTTCAAACAGGTTTTATTTAGATTAGAAGGAAACTCTCTAAGGCTAGGTTTTCATTAGAACATTACAAGAAGCAGAACGCTAAATAATAAAGTTTTTGATAATTTATTTTTCTGTTTGAAGGCTGGCGTGGTCAAGTGGCTAAGACACCGGTTTAAAAGGAGTCACCAGCTGTGTGGTCCCGAGTTGTCAACGGAATGTCAACTGAAATATTTATAGATAGTAAATATAATAATATTATGGTGGCGGGTGAATCTTAAGCTAGGGCACAAGTTTGCATTGGAGTTAGTTTGAAATATACTCGGTTAATGTACGTTCGTGTTCTCATTTCCACAGGATCGTTCAAAGCTTTCCAGGCTACTTTTCAGCTCCTTTTATCCAAGGTTCAGTTTAAAGGGAAATATGTTAAGTTAATAACAGCTTAAAATATTTACTAAGTCTAAGAATTTGTCGTAGGCTAATTTTTATTTCATAAAAAAGAAACGTGCTTGTGGAATAGTTTCAAACATCAATCTGAAAGCGTGCGAAGACGCGTGCAACACTAAATAATTGAGGTACTAAAACCATAAAGTATATCTAAACGAAATATCTTTAAGTGTATTCCAAGTTTTATCGAGAGTAGGTAAAATGAGCATGCGCGCTAATGATGTAATTGCGAAGGGGAAAACTATCAGTGGCAATTACGGGCTTATCATCCGAAGATGGTGTTTGAGATGGACTCTAGTAAAAGAATTTGACAAGCAAGAATGATTAAGGTAGCCCAAAACATAATAAAAAGACGAAGAATCACATAATAATATGTGGAGTGGGCATTTTTGATTTAATGATTCAAGTATCAGGCTGAGATCTCGGGGTCGTGGATTCGTTCCCCGGATCGGGCAACAAGAAGCTTCGAATTTCCGAACATTGCTGCTCGAGTTTGTGATCACCAACCCGCATTTGGCAAGCGTGGTGATTATGCTTGAACACATCGCTGCTGTATTTATAATATTCGCAATAAATTAATATTAAATATCATTAAAACAAAGATATGCTAAAAAGTCGCATTTATTAGTATTATATTATTGGTCTTTTTCCAAACCTTTGGAAGTCGTAAAAGGAACCAAAGCCAACTCGATTATTATTAAGCAAAGCTCTACGCTCTATTATATTGATCGTTTCTCATCATAACGTAATCGGCCCAAAACAAAAATGTTTTCTTTTTACTCATACCTAGTTTTATCAAACATAATAAACAGTATTTAAGCTTGAAAAATGTTGTCCCTGGAAACGTAATAAAACTTGCACGAAAGCAAAGCCGCGACAGATCGCTAGTTTACAATAAAACATGAGAGAAAGCCACCTACGGCTGTAAGTGTTTGCATTAGGGTGCTTTGCGTAAATAAATAAAACCAAAGGTGGCCCCATAAAAACGGGTGGCGTGTCGTTTGCCGTATACAGGGTGTACAAAAGAGCATCGTTTTAATGTAGATGGAATGGCAAAGTTATGCAATTAACTAAGGTATACTCTGATTTCTCTTTGCTTGAAGGTAGCTAGTTATGCAAACTTTATAAAAAATATTTTCAAAAAACAGCCTATACTCGTGATCTCGAAGCGGTTATAAAATAAAATGTAATTTTAAATCCTAATAGACGCAAGTTTAATCCGTTTTTTTTTATTTTCATATTTTAACTTTGGTTTGATACCTACTTAGGGGTTTGAATGAACAATAACTAAACTAGAAAAGACATTCGTTAAGGCGCAAATTTTAGTTAGAAAATTAAGTTATCCTCTTAAAAAAGGCCGCCCCAATTGTACATCTTTTTGTAAACATTAATTATAGTGTTCGGTGTGCAATAAACAGTATTATATTCTACTTTATTTAGACATCAGAAGTTAGGATTTCAACAAAATCAAAGTAGGATATTATTATGAAAACAATTTAAGATAAACTAACATTTCCAACCTAAATTAGCTTAGACTGGAATTAACAATGTATCGTTATAGTGTAAACAGGCAACACTCAAATTTTCCAACAGTTGCCTTTACACCCAGTTCTTCCAGAAACACGCAGTTCTTACTTACATACACCCCGTATATAAGTATACAAAATTGCAAAGAAAATAGGAGAAACGCTATCTCTCAACGATTCAATATTGCTTGTTGACAAATTCGTTTGTAACGCGAACACAATACATTGAAATGAAAGATATAAAAATATATAAAATCTGGCCATAAATACTGTTACATAAACCATTTGGATCAGTGGTAGTAAACGCTGCTTCTGAGCCATGGGTCGCGGGTTCAATCCCCGCTCAGTACAAATATTTGAGTGCATGAACATGCATGTCTTTTTGTACTGGTCTGGGTGTTTTCTATGTACGAGTAAGTATATATTTCCAAAAAATATATATTTAAGTTAGTTTTTCGGTTGTATAGTTGCCAATTCTTAGTAGAAGCTTAGTTTGGGACTAGATGGCTCTGTGTGGCCCATCGTAGCATGTATCGAAACGTCGGGATAAAATAAAACAAATTGCAATCAAAAATCGTATTTAAGGTAGTTAATTCCGTAAATATATCATTCATTTTAATAAAAAGTGTCCACGTCAAGTCAAGATAGCAAAATAAATGTAGCAATAAACATATTTAGAGCAGTGCGGATAGGAAGAACTTAACTCTTCAGGCCTGCGTATGCGCCCGCGCCGCTCGCCCGCGCTACTTGTCTCGCTCGGGCGCATACATTTGCAGTGCCGCGCCGCTTCGAAAAACTTCATGTAAAGAGAGAAATAGATAAACATTTTGAGGACAAAGTTCTAGGTGAAGCTAAAATTATACAATTGTATGGTGAGATATTTCGTAGTACGTCATATGTTAAATTAAATTATAATTAAATGTAGCGATTATAGCAAAAGCTTTTGGAGAGGTTATATTTTTGTACATCCATGTATTAGTTCCATGTCTAGTAGTATAAACTTCACGTAGAGAGAAAAATAGATAAATTAAATTATGGCTGGCTGGCTGGTAAATTAATGTACGGATTTTTATGTAGCTATTTAAATAAATCTTTTGCGTCAGTTAAATCGAATCTCTAACAATATATATATATACATATATATATACAAGTATCTATAATATTCACCTTTACGTAAAGGCGTGTTCGCTATAAAATGTTTTATTACTGTAGGCAGTGCCACAGTAAATGTAATGCCAGTAAGTAGGGTTCTTCCGAACAAAGTACCATCACACAGACATTTTTTACTAAAAACTAGTCTCTTTTTACCTATAAGAACAGAAGAAAATATCTTTTTTTTTCTGGGGTTAATCCTAACGCTAGAGCAAATATTTATTTACTTCTTATCAAGTGCATAAACACGTATATAAAGTTTCATGGTTTTATCATTGACAGTAACGAACTCGCATAAAAAATTTTAATCGATAGCGAAAAATAATTTATTCAAAAAAAGGTATTATTCCTTTCCCAAGCTCTAGACTTTCTCTTTATAAAATAAAACTTCCTCAAAAATTTTACATAGAGTTATTTTCGCATGTAGGTTATGATGTGCCTTGCTAGTAGAACCATCATCTTAGGTATACATACTGCGTGTATTTTTACTATGGCATGGTCGTTACAGCATTTCATTCTGTTATTTTAATTATGGGTCCAGTAACTGGAGCAACGGATAGGTAATCTGGATTTCATTAACATAACACGCAGCATCTGTATTATAGATGCTGGGATCAGACTTTAATAAAGTTGGCTTGTAATTTAAAAGGCACAATGCAAACATTACTGCAACGGGACAAAGTATTCTTTGTTCATTTAAAAATGTTATCTTATTTTTTTATCTCTGGTCTAATGGTGTCTCTTAAAGCTGACGAATCCAATATAAATGAATAATAAATAAATAAATGTGGACAACGTAGCTGTTCTGACACCAAAGTCAGTAGTCTTTTGAAAAGATCTTGATTTTGTGCAAATAATAAACTACCATTGTACTGCAAACACGCAGACCCGAGATAATATAGAATACTTTTTTTTTATCCAACATTGACCCGTTCGGAAATTGAACCAGGGATCTCAGAGCATGCGGCACTAAAACTTCTTTTGAAAATATTTAACAAATATATTATAGCAAAAAAAACAATTATGAGTTAAGTTCTTTTGATATTTCCATCTGAGTGTCTGTAGAAAAAATCATAACCGAAACCGCGGGCAATAACTAGTGAACTTATTATTATAAGCCCTCTGATATTGCAATCGCGGGGTTTTGTTTGCTAAGCCCGTCGGGCCTCTAATTTGCTCTCTATTGACTCAGTGGTATAGTTGCAATTTGTTATAAGCTTATTACGAAGATCTGTTTATTGATCGGAGATAGGTTTCGTTATTAACCGACAGTAAAATTGGAAGTATGCAAGTCAGCTTCAGTTAGAAAAAATACACTTTATTGCACACTTCATTTATATTTCACAAGAGGAAAAGATTGAAATTATATGTGTAGTAAAATTTATTTGCATGCGTCATGCGCCCGGCATGTGAGGAGATGCGGGTTCGAGTCCCGCCTGAGACATAATTTTTCAAGTTTATATACTGATATTTTAAATGACTTTATAACGGTTGTAAATGACATTAATTTCAATAAATGATTAATTTGCGGGTCTTACTCACGTTTGTTTTGGGTTTTACGTTATTTATTTACGTTATTCCCGATATTTCGAACAGCGTTCCTTTAAGAATAAAGAAATATCATTTGAATTCGTTTTACTTTCGGGGATCATTCGCCTTTATGTTATTCCATATTGTAATCTTTATATAATTATGTACCTACCCACAAATTTTTACGAAAATCAGCATTTTCTTATATCTAATATGCTGATTACGATGATAACACAAGTCCACCGATCTCGTTCTTATCCTAAAAAAAAAATTTACTCAACAAGATCCTTATTTTATATACTTGCAACATAAATAAGGCATACTCCTCCAACTGAAACCTTTTTCAAGCTTCAATGTACAATAAATGGGCCTTAAATTCACATGTTAAGCCCCCATACGTCTCGGCCGAGCTTAAAGTAATCTAAAGCTAAGTGTGATGTATTATAAAGAAAACAAAGTTACGCATGGCATTCGAGTAAATCCTCACGGAGGAGTAACAGGGCTTAGCCATTTCCTGATGAAGAATTGGAAGACGGAATCTCAAAGCTCTTTTTACTGTAAAATGTGATTGTTATTTTATTAGTAGATTTGATAGGATTGGATTTTGATTTAAGTTAATTTAATGAATACTTTTCTTTTTTCTTACATCTAGTATAGGTTTTTATATACCTACATATGAAGTTAAATACTTTATTCAGTTAAGAATATTGAATTTAATTGATTGAAGATCACGGGCGCTGGTTATTTAAAGTATCGCGGGTTCGATTACCATTTGGGGCGGCCTTATTCCAGTTAAATTCTTTAATTAAAACAATCATGTAAGTAAGTTAACAAACCAAAAAAAAAAAGAAAAACACATAGGCCTGGGTCACGGGTTTATTCCCCGCACAGTTCAAATATTTGTAATATGTACATAATAATATTAACAAACAATCAAAATTAGCTAAACGACTATGCACTATACTAAAACCTACCGAGCAGTGATTCCTTTTCTAAGTAGATACTTAGTAATTCTATACTAAGTAAGTAATAGGCTTTTATTTATTTTAATTGTATTGTTATACCTACTTAACTCAATCTAAGAGTGTAATTATAAAGAGTTACAATTGGGCTGGCATATTTCTATAGATAAAAGCCCCGAATTAAATAAATAGAAATAAATATAATAAGTTAATGTATCGGTCTAGTAATTACCCAGAGTATAAGCTTATATTATTGGATACTTATTTACCTCCTTATTTATGTAAATCTATGTCTATTACAGCTTTGCTTTTAAGTATTTCTTTGTATGTATTGCTTTTATTTGCTTCTATTATTAATCTAATCTAAGTATAATCAAATGAAAGTCTTGGCTTATGTCCACTAATTATATCTTTACTATAAACTGTTCTTGCTCTTATGTATTTATTCTTGACTTTTCTTGTTACCTGCTATTTATTTATGTTACCTCTCCTCTCCTATAGGGTTGCCTGGAAGAGATCGCGATAAGGCCGCCCTTGCTCACATAAGTTATGAATTTAGTTTTAAGTCAACTGTTTGTACCAATTTTTAATGAGAGCAATAAAGTGTTATCTATCTATCTATCTATCTTAGTAGGTAGTATTTTAATTTGGGACTAGGTGGCTCTTTGTGGCAAAGAGTAGGTGGCATGTCTTTAAAAATGTTTAAATATGAAGGTTTCTTAAGCAATCATAAATTCACATCGAATAAAAGACACACTCAAATAAGGTTGCCAATCGAGTAGACGCCGAATAGTTCGTCTAAGTGGTGTGTGGCATAAAACCGTCGGCATTGTGTGTACGAGCGCCGCAAATTGGGCCAATTTTAGTTCAATTGACACAATCTGGAAAAGGAACAGTCCACAGTGAAATCTTGACAATACTGACTCTTATGGATCTAAAAATAACGGCGAAAATAGACCGAGGATGTTAACAAGGTGTACGAACGTGGGCAGGCTTTTAGTACAAATGGCTAGTACCAAGAAATCGTCAAGATATGCAACGAGGCAGAAAATATGGTTTTCTCGATGTTTATGTACAATACTAGTTATTTGCCTACGGCTCTGCCTACACGTTATATCGCCTGTGTGGAAACCTGTGTTATATTTTACCAAATTCGGGTCTGTCGTTTAGGCTTAAAAGCGTAACAGACCGACTGACGGAGAGACACACGACAGTCAGATAAATAGGCAGAGTTACTTTTGCGTTTGTGTTTTATATCTAATATTAGTAAGGATTTTTAAAATAATATACATAGCTACGAAAAGCATAAATTAGGTAATGATTTATTCTTGTTCGGATCATTATGCACCGACTCAAAATTGGTAGCTTATTTTACGTATTCGTCGGTAGCTTTGTCGAATAAAATAAAGTATTAGAAGTAAAGTAACAGCCTTTAATCATTGCAGGGAAAGGCCTCCATCATTGAATTCAATTTACCACAGCAATGATGGGTACTGGTATAATCACTACCATTGCCAAGTGCGGGTTTGTGATAAAAACACGAACAGTGTTTCAAAATTCAGAACTTTTTGTTGCGTAAATTTATAATTTATACAAAAACCAAAACGAGATATAAGTCAAAAATTTCAAGTCCGTGCCAAACAAGGAAAAACAGAAAATCATCACGCACTTAGTAACGTAACAGTTTTAAACCAAGTATTCGTATACAACAGCAGATATCACTACGTCTTTATCTATGTTGTAGGCGGTGATTCATGATTCCTGACGTTCCCCTGGATCACACACCCGGCTTTGAAGCGATCAGTCGACGTCGCAAAATTTGGGCAATAAATATCCGAATGCGTGTTTCCATTGACAAATATCGTTTTCTAGTTGCTTTGTTTTGACGGACTACGAGATAATTTAAATATGGAAATATTTAAGAGGCGTGACAAAATATAATAGGTACTTAGAGCTTTTTTCAGTCGATGAAAAAAAAGAGGAGATTCTCAGAAGCGTTTATTTTTATTTATGATTACGTATTTCCTTTGACCCTGTGTGGATCGATTTCAAGGATTGTCGTTATTCGCTCAGTTCCCAAAAGCTCATTAGTCATATAAAAAAAAGGACTATAGATCGATAGATTATAATTATTTCAAAGTTGGTCAAAACAATTTCAAAAAGAAATTCAGCAATTGTTTTTTTACATAAACTGCACCGACTATGATACTTTATGATTATGATATTTTAGCAACATAATTGCAAATATAATATTAGTATTTAAACTTGAAGAATTATGTCTTAGGCGGGACTCGAATCCGCATGGTGATCAACTTCATTTATGTATAAATACTGGCACTAATTTTGAGTTGGTACCAAACAAAAACAGAAAATCATGCTTCGACTTCAAATTGGAGGTTTATTTTACGGTTTTCGTTAGTTAAATTTTTGTAAAAATCTGTTCACTAGGTATTGCATAGTACTCTACATCACCGCTACAAAAGCATGGATTGCCTTGCTTAGCGTGCGGGTAGGCGATCGCAATATGCAATATGGAGAGAACACTGTGGCAGTACTACTTAAGTCACGGCACTTATGTGACGAGAAAGGGCAGTTGCTTTTTTATAGTTAATTTTAAGAGCAGCAATAGGTCTATTGTCCATTGTAGGATCTATTTTATATCAGTCACAGTAAGATTTTTTACAAAGAGCAATTTTATATTTGAAAAAACCAATGGCTTAAAAATTTGCCGTCAATACAATGGAAACGCGACTCGTTATCCCGGGAAACTTGAATCAGGAAGATTTACAAAATATGCAGACGTGTCACCTCGAGCCTCTCCCACATAATCTATGATACCTTCTTTACTAAAGTCATAATACATTAAGCAGAAGAATCATTTCATACAACACATGTATATTGACATCATCATCATCAGCCCATTTTAGTCCACGGCTGGACACAGACATCTCTAAAAAAAGGATTTTGCTGCTCACCACACTTTGCAGACAGGTTGGCGAACGCAGTTTGACCAATTGTGGAAGAAAGACACTACTGCAGATCTTTTTCTGGGGGTAGGTATTCCTTAAGTCGCCTCTAATACTTATATAATACACCTATCAGAAGAGAAGGGGTGGTGCTACGCTTTTAACGTGCCGGTTAGACAAGACATCGTCAACAATGACAATAAAAGTAAAGTAACAGGCTATAATCATCCCACTGCAGGGAAAAGGCCTCACTTACTACAGCAATGATGTGTACTGGCATCACCACGCTTGCCAAATACGGTTTGATTGGCGGATGCGGCGGATCGAACTAGAGACCTCGAGATCTTAGTCCGGTATAACCACTAGACCAACGAGGCGTTGACAATATTTAGTTAACAATGACAATATTTATACTTAAATAACCTTTTTTCAAAGTTCGCTTTAATAAGTAGGATACATTATCAGCCCTGTCATTAAAAAGATGTAGTTCAGATTTAAAGTAAGATTCTTTTATATATTTATTTTTTAAAATGAAATAATTTTAAGGCGAAAAACTATGTCATTATCTCGAGATAATTAGCTAGTGAAAACCTAGTTCTAATCTCCTAAACGTGGCCTTTAAGCTTACTGTATTAATTTTCGTTACAGCAATGACCCGACATTTTGCTACTAAGCAAAAATGCTTCATCAAAAATTAACAAACCACTTTGTCTCTGGAACGGGCAGTTTTGGCACTGTAATTACTTAGGACCGTGGTATACTCGTAGTCTGCGGGCTAAGTTACTATTTTAGTGATGAAATTATAATTGAGTTGGATATTGTTGAACGAGGGAAGACGATAGCTCAGCTAGGCAATCAGGTACTTTCGTTTTTAATTTATATTTTGAATAATTTAATTGCTGGTATTCATTGACACTATAGTTGCATTTTTTTTTCAACTGCTTTAGTTGGACCTTCATCCCAATAACAGAATCAAATCGTCATTTATTGCATTTGTCATTCCCAAACCACTGACATTGATGAAACTTAGATGGAAATTTATTTCTATTATTATATCTTCTTAAATACCTTCCCCTATCTATAAAAATTTACTTTCACCCAAAGGTTGTCTGGAAAAGATCGCTCTTTATCGATAAGACAGTCCATATTGTACATTTTTCTGTTTAAAGTCATCTGTTAATTTTTTACTGTTTTTTATTTACGTGCAAGAGTATTCATTTATTCATTCATTTATTCACTTGCTCAGCCTTAAATAAATTCGTCCATACAAACGATGCCCTAGTAGCTCAATTATTGCTTAAGTCAGACGCCCGGTAAGCGAAAGTTTGTGGGTTCAAGTCCCAGCTAAAGCAATCGAATTTTTTCCGTAAATTGTTACACCATTTGCTTTAAAAAAAGTTTCAAAACATAAAATATAATTGTTGGTTAAGAGTTATTGTGACTAATACAACACAAATTACTTTTTAAATTTAGTTCCAACCAATCTTCATTCACAAACCTTCGTCTGTTCGTCAAACCATCAAAGCCCACAAAGGGATCGTTAAAAAGAAGTAAAACCATACAGTTCACTCCGAAATAGAACATAACAAAGAGTGCCGAGGTCTCGTACATTAACATAAACAGAATTAGAGCGAGGAATATGTATTAGACCGGTGGTGAGCACACGTTTGGACAACTTGTGAAGAAATATCTGACAGATTTTTGGGCTATTCCACTGTTTAAGGGGACTACTAGAGTTAAGTGCTGCCCCCAATTGATTAAATAAATATTGAAGCTCACTGGGCCACACAGAGCCATCTAGTCCCAAATTAAGCTACTATTAAGTTACAGACAAACTTACTTATATACTTTTTTTTGTAAATACATACTTATAATACATAGAAAACACCCAGACCAGTACAAACAGACATGTTCATGCACACAAATACGAGTATTTGTACTGAGCGGGGATCGAACCCGCGACCCATGGCTCAGAAGCAGCGTTTACTACCGCTGATCCAAATGGTCGTCAAATCGTCGAATTGAATTTTATTACTTCTAAACAAAATCAATTCTCAAAAAACTAGAACAGTATTATTTTAGGAAATTACCTTCAGTATTTATTGAATCACAGTAAACTTAGCAAGTAGCAATAATGTACAGTACGAAGGAATGCCAAAATGAAGAGCAGTTAACAGTGACTTAATAATTTGCTAAAACGATACTGTTACTGTTCTAATTTATTGAGAATTGATTTTGTTTAGAAGTAATAAAATTCAATCAATCAGGAGCAGTACCTACTTAGCTCCATTAGTCGCCTTGATAGACTTTTTTTAAATAGTCCCCTCATTGATGTAATGTTTTGAACGATCGATTGTTCCCGCGAGAATGTCGACATAAATTAAAGTCTATTTAATTATAGTCTATATATGTTCATTTGATGTACACATATGCTATGTTACTGTAAAATATAATTCAAATCCGTTTGTAACTACTTCACGCAAAAAATTGTTAGTTTAATTTGTATTTAGGTGAATTTTATTTATATGTAATATTCATCTATCTATCTTTATATATATAATTCTTCTGTGAGTGTGTATGTCACTGAACTTCTCTCAAACGACTTGACCGATTTTGATGAAATTTTTTGTGTGTGTTCAAGGGGATCTGGGAATGGTTTAGATTCACAATTTTGTCGGGGATAATGTTAGGGTAGGGGTAGGGGTAGGGGTAGGGGTAGGGTAGGGGTAGGGTAGGGGTAGGGTAGGGGTAGGGTAGGGGTAGGGATAGGGATAGGGTAGGGGTAGGGATAGGGTAGGGGTAGGGTAGGGGTAGGGTAGGGGTAGGGTAGGGGTAGGGTAGGGGTAGGGTAGGGGTAGGGTAGGGGTAGGGTAGGGGTAGGGTAGGGGTAGGGTAGGGGTAGGGTAGGGGTAGGGTAGTAAAATATTAAAATTTTATAAAATATATACAACTCTAAATTTTTACCCTTTTACCACCAACCCCTATTTTTTGTTAGCCATTTTAGTAATTTAATCATTTTTATGGCAAAACAACGTTTGCCGGGTCAGCTAGTATACAGGGTGAAATATTAACCACTTTCCAAATTTTAATATAGCAATCTACGAGGCAAAAAACAAATGACGTATTTTTTCTTTTGGTATAGCCCAGTACTAAAATGTCAAGATAAAGCACTTAGAAAATGTCCACCAAAAATCTAAAATTTTTGATATGGCATCCTAGTAACACTTTTTTTACGCGATGTGCATATCATTCATTTATTACAATACTATTCATGAGTTTTTGAATTTCCCTTCATACCTTAACAGGTCTAGGACCGTAAAAATTGAAAATTATATCACGAAAAATATTTTCGGGTGACAACTTGATTTACATTTTTTACTTCATAAATAGGCTCTTAATACGATACTGAACGCATATAAAAATTTTGGAAAGTGGTTAAAATTTCACCCTGTATATATAAAAATGAATCCCTATTTCTTTTGGTCATCGCATTACGCGTGAACGGCTAGACCGATATCGCTTATTCTTTTTTTGTTATGTTTGTTATTGTCAGGACAATGTTCTTATGAAAGAAAAAAATAAGAAAATTGCGCAGAAAATTAAAAAAATTAAGAAAACTTAATCACCATACTAAATTATTTGTAAACCTTAGCGCTTTTGACAATTTAAACTTTCTAATGTGACATTATGGCGTTTGACATAACATTGACAGAATGCGTGCTGCAAACGGTTACAGTCCGGTTAGCATTTGCAATGCCGATAAATACTAACATTTGTATCTGAAATATCTTTTAATTAACTATACCAATTTGAAATCAATATTCATAGTTAAGACAGGACAAAGTCTGTCGGGTCCGCTAGTTCATATATAAAAATGAATCCCTATTTCCCTTGGTCATCGCATCACGCGTGAACGGCTGGACCAATATCGCTAATTCTTTTTTTGTTTTGTTTGTTATTGTCAGGACAGTTCTTATGAAAGAAAAAAATAAGAAAATTGAGCAGAAAATTAAAAAAAATTAAGAAATCTTAATCACCATTCTAAATTATTTGTAAATGTAACCTTAGCGTTTTTGACAATTTAAACTTTTTTTAATGTAATATTATGGCGTTTAACATAACATTGACAGAATGCGTGCTGCAAACAGTTACAATTTCCAGTGCGGTTAGCATTTGCAATGTCGATAAAAAAAAATGTATCTGACATTTTTTTTATTAACCAATTTGAAATCAATATTCATAGTTAGGACAGGACAACGTCTGTCGGGTCCGCTAGTACATAATAATATAGGTAGGTACCTACGTGAAATAGATAGGTCATTTAACAGTAAACTTCCTCTTTTTCGTAAGTTAAATTCAAATTCAAATTCAAAATGTTTATTGCTTATTATTTTAAAAAGCTACAAGAAAATCACAGCACATCTTCGTTCCGCCTATAAATTCCGGTAGGTTATAAAACCACTGGCATAAAACCAAAATGTCGCCGGAATACAAAGCTGCCAATGTCTCTGTTCAACCTGCCAACCTGCTTAAATGTTCATGTCTTGACCACAGTGCAGGAATACACAAAATATGATTATATTTTTCAGACATGCCACACTGGGCCACACAGAGCCATCTAATTCCAAATTGAGCTACTACTGAATAGCTTGGGTTTATGGGTACTAGACAACCGATTAACTTACTTATATACTTTTTTTTTGTAAATATATACTCATTATTATATATAGAAAACACCCAGACCAGTACAAACAGACATGTTCATGCACATAATTGTACTTTGCAGGGATCGAATCAGCGACCCATGGCTTAGAAGCGGCGTTTGCTAGCACTGATCTAACTGGTCATCACAAAAGGACACACATTTTATGATCAGTGACTTCAAACAGGAAGAATTTCCGTAGTCATCACGCTTGGCAGGCGGGTTGGCTCCATTGGCAAACCTTGGCACTTGGCAAACTGCAATCAGTTTGGCCAGCAGTGGAGAAGACGCTGCTGTTGATTTAACAACCCCTAGCACGAGAACAGGCGATGGTATCCTATTTTAGGCAAGCATTATAATGTACGAGTAAATTTTGTGACTTAATCTGAGCGACTGACATGAAATTACATATTGGGAAATCGAACCACTTCTAAACTGACTAGGCTCAGCAGGACTTCGTCAGCATTTGAACTTACAATATGTTTAACATTTGGTCATTTAAATATTAATATCTGTAGAAAACTGTATGCCTGCTTCACGCTTTTTGCGCTTCACAAAGAGTGATTCTACTTTATAGTCTTTTACTAGACTTCAATTTAGGTGCTAATAAGTTTATTAAACTGATGGTGAATAAATAATTGCTTAATTGGATGATGAAAACATAGTAAGAACAGTCTATGGGTCGGAAAGGTTCTGGAATGGCGACCGCACTCCTGATGACGATCTGTGGGTAGGGCCACCACCAGGTGAACCGACGATCTGGGGAAGGCCGCGGGGAGCCGCTGAATGTCGGTGGGGCGCGACTTTTTGAAGAAACGCCATATTTTTCATCGATTATTATAGGTCAATGACAAAGACAAACATCTGGAAAAAATCTGGACAGAAGCAAACATCTGGACAAAGGATCTGGAATTGCAGTATAAGTAACTGCAGTTCTTTATCTTGAATTTGCTTGTTCAAAAACGCGATTGAAAAATGTTGACTCGATTATAATTATTTTCGAAAACACCTCTTAAATAACACTTTTTTTGAAATTACAACGAAATTACTTAGGTAATCCTTATCCTTCAAAGTCACAAAATACATTGCTTTTATTAATATCTAAAATGTCATTGCTGCATATTTTGATTAATGAAACCAAAATTTAAAACAAAATACATATTCTAAATTTCTGGGCGATCTCAATGGCAGACATTTTGTGTTTTCGACCTTATTACTGCAGAAGTAAGAAATGATATACAGGATGAAATTTTAACCACTTTCCATATTTTTTATAGGCTTTCAGTATCGTATTTAGAGCCTATTTATGAAGTAAAAAATGTAAATCAAGTTGTCACCCGAAAATATTTTTCGCTATATAGTTTTCAATTTTTACTGTCCTAGACCTGTTAAGGTATAAAGGGAATATCAAAAACTTATGACTAGTATCGTCATGAATGAATTAGATGCGCTTCGCGTAAAAAAAGTGTTGCTAGGCGGCCGTATCAAAAATTTTAGATTTTTGGAGGACATTTTCTAAGTGCTTTATCTTGACATTTTTGTACTGGGCTATACCAAAAGAAAAAATACGTCATTTGTTTTTTGTCTCGTAGATTAATATATTAAAATTTGGAAAGTGGTTAAAATTTCACCCTGTATTATACGCGGTGAGAAGTATGAGGGTTAACGGGCCTTGAGCCACCACGTCACATGAGTAAATATTCCTAATATTTATTCATGTGACCATGTCATGTAAATATTGCTAAAACATGTTTTTTCCATATCATCCTAACCATTACAATCTTAATCAAATATAATCAAATATGGAAAACAAATTTTTTTTGCAATATTTACATGACAAGTGTGTAAAGGGAGGAAACATAAAATTTTCTTGCAGCATCTTTATTGGTAAACCCTTATTAAGCCGGGATGGACAGACAGTTTATTATAAAAATGCAAATTCATTGACACTTCATTAACAAGCCGAAGTGGCAGTGAGCCATATCGCCCGTAGAACAGACAACCGTCGGGGAAGAGAGGTTCTGAGTGTGATGACGCGTTAGCTTTCCGGAGGACTGACAACCTGGTTTGGCGAAAGCTAGTTGCATGCAACTGGCACCTGGGTGAAGACAAGGGTATTATGGCAGCATTGATTCGTAAAACAGATTTCTTATTTTTTTCGTCGATAGCATTATGACTTTTATTCTAAATTGTGATGGTAAACCTAATGTTTATTATAGGGGTCCAACCTAATGTTCAGTATAAGGATAACATGTTATTTAAACAAGGATAAAAAATGAACAATAGAACTGCACACACAATGACACTTCTGATTGATGATTGACTCTTCCAAATATTATTGTGATTGCCCCTCCACTGGCAGGCATCTTGCGCTCTTTACCCCGTTGACTGGCAACCATCCACGAAGCCCCCCCCCCCCCCCCCGCTGTTCGGGAACAGTTGCATTCTTTTGACCATTTCTTTAATATTTTGTAACAATGCCCTATAAAATGTATATATATTACTGTTCTCCATAAAATAATCTATAAAACAATGCTTATGCAATTCGTTAATTTAGTTGCATCTATAAATGAGAACAATGTTAACTAAGGGAAAAGTAAAAATATGGTTTACATGAGATTATATAAAGTTTAATAACCATACTTAACAATTTTTGTGTACAGTTTTGTTTTCATTGTAAACCTTTATACTATCATTTACTTAATTAAACCATGAGTGAATGAGTTAATAAACACTGTTAAAATAAGGCGAACACACCGCATACCACAACACGTAACGAGTGACGTCTGACGAACACTTACAAATTGCTCAAATATTTTGTTTGACACATGACCTTAGACTTTGGCTTGCTAGCTAGCCCCTTCTTTCTTCTACACAGCGATATAGGTGCAAAAGGGATAGGAACAGCCGCGTCTGTAGGAATTCCCGCGAAAAACGCAACTAAGTAGGAAGCCCGATTCGGATCTCGTGCCAGAAGTTTAGCTTTTTGACGCGGCCCGAATCGGACTCCTTGCCAGTGGAGGGGATATAGTACCTACCTGAATACTATTTCGTATCGTACATACAGTAAAAATAATGGCGTTTATTTATTTACAATGTTTTACTATGTCTGATTATGTACCTAGGTTTTTTATTTTAAATCCATATATTTATCAACCCACTACCTTAATAGGTAAATATAAAATATGTATACTCCGGGCGCTGTATGCGTGCCGATAACAGTACAATTCAATTATAAACATTGACCACGTTTGTGTTGTAAAGTTATCAATCAAAAATGCAAACAGGAATATTTTTTCACTTTACAAAACTCTACATATTTTCAGCAAGAATTCATCTGAATTTTTCCCTGGAAAAATTCAATTTTTGCGCGAAAAATACAATGCAACACTAAATATGAGTCGGGAAATTCTAAAATATTTTCAGTTGTTACGAGTACAGTGTGTTGGGTTTTTGCAATAACAAGAGAGAAGAGTGAAAAAATATTGCAATATCTGAAAAATACAAAATATTTGTACGTCGGCGAGTACGAACGTCGAGTGACACTAATCCAAGTCCGGTATAAATGTATGACTATCAATTGCATGAAAGAATAATCCTCACGATAGGGCAGCCAAGTGAAAAGAGAATTCTAAGTTGATTAATTGAGTATAACACTAGCCTTAAGTTATTCTGTTACTGACAATTTTGGATCTAGATATCCGAAATTAATTAATTATAGCTAATAATCCAATGCTTTTTCGTGATTAGTTTCTGTCACCAATGTTAAGTAACGATGGGAGCGGTCACTATTTGGATGGGTGACCGTTTGTGGCATCATACCTTGAGCGCTTCCGTGCTTCGAAGGGCACGTTAAACCGTCGGTCCCGGTTGTTGCCATGAGATAACAGTCGTTAAGCCCTGTTGGAGGCCTTCGGGCGGCTTGATAAACGTCTAAGTCGGGGTGATGTTGGTTGCCACAGCGTTGCCCTTGCCGTCCACCAACCCGCACAAGGCCAGCGTGTTGGTACTAAGGCCTTAACCCCTCTTCATAAAAAGGAGACCGTAGACCCGTGCTCAACAGTGAGCGAAAATGGATTGTTACTTTTTTAGCTACTAATAAAATTGATGTTGAGTCTATTGTAGTTCTAAATTGGATTAGCAACACCAGCCGATATCAGTTCACTGCTTTGGAACAGACGGCCATTTGGAACAGTGGTAGTCAACGCTGCTTCTGAGCCAAGGGTCGCTGGTTCGATGCCGGCATAGTACAAATATTTGTGTGCATGAACATGTCTGTTTGTAGGTGTTTTCTATGTATAATAAGTATATTTACAAAAAAAGTATATAAGTAAGTTTATCGGTGCAAATGGTTTAAATGCAGTGCAATGTCTGCTAAAGAGAAGAATTGTATAGACTCTCTCATTTAGTGATAAAGTGTAAAAAATAACTCATCCGTGAAATAATTTCCGTAGTGGTAAAAATGGACCACTGGGACCACCAGTAAACCACAGCAATTTCGATAAAACCACAGTTAAAAAAATAAAGCAAGCACTTTTAATATTAAAAGTATCACGTACATCAAAAGTAGTACTTAATGAAGAGAGAAATCCGATCATTTCATAAATGATTCAAATATTTTATCAGCTTTTGTTTGTATTCTTGCGATTCTTGGAATGTTATTAACAGCTGTTTTTCCTTAAAAATGCTGCATGCATTTTAATTTGGGTTGCATACCAGATAGAATGTGTATATTTTTGATATTTTGGTCAATGTTTGTATGTAACTTGTTAGCATACCAACTAAATACTTCTACAACTAAATATAATGCATAATTCATAATACTTTATTTGCGTAAAAACATGGTATAAAGATGTGCACATGTCTTGCCGGTATTATCAGCATGCAAATATTTAAGATTGGGTACATTCATTACATTTAAAATAATGAGATCTAATAAACATTATGGTATAAAATTGATAAAATTGAAATAAAAATGATCCGAAAAGAATATGCTACAGTACAGCAAGTTAAGCAGGTACAATTGGACATTGACAGTATGAAAAATGCATCAAGTGACAATAGTTTTGTAAATGCAAAAAGGGGAGGATATTTATTAAACGATAGCAATGATTATGATTGTATTAGTGGATCGATGGGCCCGTTATTAGATCATGAAACCAGCATGGAATCAAAGTGTGAAAGTGACACGTCAGGTGTTACAATACTGCCAAGTCGGTCAGCTGAGCCGCCGCCACCGCCACCTTTGCCAGGTATTACTCAATCCCCTAATAGAGGAATATCCATGGCGGATGTAGTACATAAAGAGAAAGTTAAAAGTGGCTCAATAAAGGATGACAACGAATGGATTCTAGTGCAAAAGCGGCGTAAGAGCAAGTCTAATTTTTCTGGGAAAGTTGGGACTGCAACTGGTGATACAGAAATAAATTTCAAGGCTGCGGAAAAAAGAATTCCAATGTTTATTTCTAATATACATAAGGAAACTTCGCCACAAGACATTACAGATTACATATTAAATAAGACTAGAGAGAAAGTAATGCTTATAAAGCTTACTATTAGAAATGAAAATAAATACAATGCTTACAAATTTTTTGTACCGTGTCATACGATGCATATGTTTTTGAATGAAACACTGTGGCCTAAAGGGATTGTCTTTCGTCGGTTTGTACTTTTAAAGTACCGAACCGCGTATAGGCAACCAGTTGCGACAGAAAATAAAGCATAGGTTATGGTAAATACACCCAGTAAAATAATAACTTTTAACTGTAAAGGAATAAAACGGTCTATGGATTGTGTGAGATCGTTCTGTGGTTCGGCAGATATCATAACCCTACAGGAGACTTGGTTACTACCTCATGATATACCCCTGCTCGACACAATAAGTGATGACTTCGCCTATATCGGAAAATCGGCAGTGGATACTTCAGCCGGTATACTACGAGGCAGACCATATGGAGGTGTGGCTATATTATGGCGGAAAAATGCGTTTGTCGCTGTCAACGCTATATTTTGTGAAAATGATCGAATAATGGCGTGTAAGGTTGTAATAAATAGTGAGTCTACCGTACTTATTATAAATGTTTATATGCCTGTAGAATCAAATGAAAATCTAATTGAGTATACGGAGTGTCTCAGCGAAATACATTCAATTATAGATAGTAGTGGAGTAGAATCTGTGCTCATACTTGGTGATTTCAATGCGCACCCGGGTGGTCTATTCTGTAATGAACTACTGGATTTCTGTGCAGAACAACAATGGAGCTGTGTTGATATAGAACATCTAGGACTGAAATCCGGTACTTACACTTATATAAGTGACTCTCACGGTTGTTGTCGTTGGCTCGACCACTGTATTGCTACAGAGTTGAGTAGTAAAATGGTTACTAGTGTAAAAGTTAACTATAATGTATTTTGGTCAGATCATCTCCCCGTAGAAATTGAATGTAACTTTAATGTAATTAGGTATAAAAAAATATTGGATTTGCGTGTAAATAATAGTATTGCATGGGGAGACAGAACTACTGAGCAAATAAAAAAGTATTACGATATATGTCATCTAAAACTTAAATTTATTGACTTTCCACAAGAATTTCAGATGTGTGCTGCCAAAAATTGTACTAAGGTAGACCACTACAAAGTTTTAGATGAAATGTATTGTAATATTATAACAGTATTGCAAGATTCAGCTCTAGCAAGTAAAAATTCTATTTCAGGCAATCAAAAAGGTAATAAAAAATATGTGGTTGGTTGGAATAAACATGTAAAACAGGCACATGTAGAGTCCAAAGTTGATTTCAAAAACTGGTTATGTCATGGTAAACCACCAACTGGGTACATTTATGATAAAATGTGCCTCAGTAGGAGAATTTTCAAGTCTAGACTCAAATGGTGCCAGAATCATACCGATCAAATAAAAATGGATATGTTGGCCAAGCATCGTTCAGACAAAAATTTTAAGAAATTCTGGCAATGTACAAATAAACTTAATGTTAAGACTAGTCGAGCTGAGTGCATTGATTCTGAAAGAGATCCTCAGAAAATAGCAAATATTTTTAAATCTTACTTTCAAATCAGTTCACCTTTGTCTTCAGGAACAATGCAAACAAGCTATTCAGGCGATATTCAATCACATATGCAAATTTACGCAAGGGATGTTAGAAAGGTAATTAAGAACATGACTGGAGGTAGATCTCCTGGGCATGATAGCCTAAGTGTGGAACATTTACGTTATGCGGGTAACCATTTACCCAGAGTACTAGCTATGTTCTACTCTTTGTGCTTAAGACATAGGTATCTTCCAAAAGACCTCATGAAAACTGTTGTTGTGCCGATAATTAAGAGTAAGACTGGTGATATCAGCGAGAAAACAAACTATCGTCCTATTTCTTTGGCTACAATACTGGCCAAGGTTTTTGACAGCTTGCTCAATGCACAGCTCGTAAAAAATCTCAGGCTGCAACCGGGACAATTCGGTTTTCGGTCTGGCTTTTCCACTGAAAGTGCAATTTTCAGTATGAAGCATACAGTTAGGTATTATTTAGATCGTAAAACGCCGGTTTACGCTTGCTTTTTGGATTTATCCAAAGCTTTCGACTTAGTGTCTTATGATATCCTATGGGATAAACTTAGAAAGTGCGGTGTGTCTTCAGAGCTAGTTGAAATATTTGAGTATTGGTATGCTAATCAAGTCAATGTTGTCAAATGGGCAGACAATCTTTCGGATGCGTATAAATTGGAATGTGGGGTGAGGCAAGGGGGTGTCTCCTCGCCCGCGCTATTTAATTTATACATGGACAGTCTGATAGATGAACTCAGCAGCATGCATGCAGGCTGTTACATAGATGGAGTAGCAATCAACAACATAAGCTATGCCGATGACATGGTGCTGCTGAGTCCATCGGTGGCTGGCCTCCGTGTACTATTGAGGGTGTGTGAGAGATATGCTAAAAGTCATGGTCTTAATTACAATATCAAAAAAAGTGAATTAATGCTTTTTGGTTTAAGCGATAAAATCCGTGATGTTCCTGTAATTAAGCTAAACGGGTCGCCACTAAACAGGGTTAAACAGTTTAAATATTTAGGTCATATTGTCACCGATGATCTAAAAGACAACGCTGATATTGAACGAGAACGTAGGGCGTTGGCTGTCCGGGGTAACATGTTGACTCGCAGGTTTGCTCGCTGCTCGACAGAAGTCAAGATTACACTTTTCAAGGCATATTGTCAATCTTTTTACACGAGTAGCCTGTGGGTAAACTACACTCGCAGGGCATACGACGCCCTACGAGTTCAATATAATAACGTTTTCAGGATGATGTTGCGGTTGCCCCGCTTCTGTAGCGCTTCGGCGATGTTTGCTGATGCCCATACAGATGATTTTTACGCGATTAGGCGCAAACGCATCGGTTCACTGTTGCGCAGAGTTCGGGGTAGCAGCAGCATCATCCTGAAAACTATTTCGGATAAGTTCGATTGTCCCATTCAGTCATATCTTGTCAGATTTGTGATTGGGGCAATAAAATAGATTTTTAGTTTTAGTTTTTATTTTTTTATTATTTATTTTTTCGTTAATTAGTTTAATGTCAATAATTATAGCTTTAAATATTACTGTTTCTAACCTTAATTGGATCACTGTAGTCTGAATAAATAAATGCATTATTATTATAAAATATAATAAATGCCAATAGGAATTTAAAAAAGAATGTCATAATAATGTCACCATAAAATAATGCCAAGTCCATTGGTTAAGAATAATAAGATTAGAATAATAAGATTACTACATCAATGTTCAAGTTCATAAAATTTTCGGTCAATTAATAATTCTTTTACATCATAAATTTTTACATCTATAAGCCACTTGTACAATTTAGTCTTAAAGATATTGATTTTGTGTTGTTGATCTCGTAGGGAATTCTGTTGTATATCTTAATACACATACAAGCAATAAAATAAATTTAAACTTAGGGACGGTTAATACTTAAATGCTCGCGCGGCACTTGGTTACCAAGATAATAATGGGTCTGCAATTACCTACATTCAAATAATTAAATATAACAAAATAAAATTAATAGACTCAGGCACTTTCCGGCAATCTGTACTAACTAAAAATTAATTTACAACTATTTGCAATAATTCCCGTTCATAAAACCGGGCTTATACATCACACGACCTGAAGTAAATTCTGTGTTGAGCAAATACAAATACATGCAAGAAATTTGCCCGCCCCAAGAATGCATGCGATACAGAAATCGCTATTATTAGTACCACAACACCGCTATAAGAAAAGCCTCGACACGTTTCGCCACTTCACGTGGCATCCGCAGGAGATGCTGATGACTAATTAATGCATACATACATACATACATATTATCACGCCTCCTTCCCAACGGGGTAGGCAGAGACCAAGGCCTTCCACTTACTACGATCCTGGCATACATCTTTCGCTTCTTCCACATTCATCAATCTTTTCATGCATGCTCGTCGGTTTAGAGTACTCTTGACCTGACCTTTCTTCAGAACATCCCCGATTTGATCGTGACAGGTTCGTCTAGGCCTTCCTCTTCCAATGTTCCCTTTCACACTCGTCTTGTAGATCTGTCTAGTCATTCTTCTCTCATTCATCCTCTCTACATGTCCAAACCATCTAAGCATCCCTTTCTCAATCTTTGTGACAATATCTTCTTTCACACCACAACGTTCTCTTATCACACTATTTCTTATCCTTTCACTCAATTTCACTCCTAACATACTTCTTAACGCTCTCATTTCTACTGCATTTATTCTACTTTCATGCTTTTTCTGCCATACCCAACTTTCACTTCTGTACATGAGTGTTGGAACCAACACCCTTCTATGCACAGCCAGACGAGCTTTCATAGAAATCTTCTGGCTATTTACAAAGGCGTGCAGCGCACCATTCACTCTGTTACCAGCATTTACTCTCCTTTCAATATCACTTTCACTTCCAATAAATTACCCAAAGCCGATATAAAAAAAGCCTTGACGCTTCATGTGGCATCCTCAGAAGATGTAGTCAACTTCGCTGCTCTTATTTTTCTTCAAAGGTCAAAACTTACAGTTTTCTTTGGTATTTTTTTTTAAGTTTTTAGCTGTCGGTTCTCTTTGGGCTACATCAGAACTACGGACTGGTGACTGGCAGCGTATAGAAAACGCAAAAGTGGAACGATGAAATGTCGCCAGCGAAATGCATTTAGCATTTCAACGAACAGCTATTCAAGGTTTTCAGTTTCTTCCCAATTTACGTATGTTTTTGTTGGAAACTTTGACGGAGCTTTGTGAAATGATGCACAGTTTTATAGAGTTGGATTTTAGAAGTATTCTATTTCCTATTCTAAGTATCAAAAGCATTGTCTTCTTTGGTCTAATGGTACTATATATACAAATGACATATAGTTTTGATTCTAAGTTTCTTTAGGCAAAATTATATTAATTTATAAAATAAAAAAATTACTGACTAAAAATTTGTGGCTTATTTCAGGCTAGTTAATATGTGTCATGGTTATTGTCATTTTTATCAAAATTTATACTTTTCGTCGCTCGAAAATAATCGCAATAAAATATTATTGCCACAGCAAAACGTTTTTAAAACATTGCACACACTTCTATATTTTTTACCACACATCATAAATTAGCAGGGATTTTCTAGAATAATCTGTCCATTTAAATATTATTTCAACTTAAATAACTCTCATTTTATACATTTGTCTATGCCACAAAGTTCCTGGACCGCTCTTCGTTTCAATTAGAACAACTTGCGGTGTCTCGTTTACGTTACAACGATGGTTAACGATATCAATTTAGAGGCATACTTAGTAAAACAATAAATGTGAATGTAAGTTTGTTTATTACGCTTTCACACAAAAACTACTTACTTAACCGATCATCATAGGCTATTTGGTATCCCACCGTTGGGCCCAAGTTTCCGCACGCGCGATATAAGTGTAGTTCACGCGGGTAGAGCCACGGGCGAATAGCTAGCATTATAATAAAATATACCACAATACAGACATACTTTTAGGTGGGATACTTCGGCCGAACAGCTCGCAGAGATCTTTGCGATTTGAAAAGTCTTGTAGTAATGGGATAGATGGAAGGCAGACGGCTTAGAGAACGACAACAAAGATGGTGTGATCAAGCAGAGTTCAAAATATGTCAAGTACAAAATGCTCTGGCTATACTATGACATAAGCTTTATTAGATGCTTTAGTGTTTTGGGCATCTCATGCTCCTAATATAAGTATTATAGTAAAATCAGTATATAAACTTGAAAAATTTTGTCTCAGGCGGGACTCGAACCTGCATCTCCTCGCAATGCGATATATAAGATGATATTATAAGTGCAATTAAGTTGCTAAAATATCAAATAAAGTATATTATAGTAAAACTTTACTTTTAAGTCCATTATAAACCCTTTGTCGGTCGAGTAATAGTCTTATTTATATAAATGGGTTACTTCTGTAATTTATTCTTACGCGAAGCACTTCAATTAGCAAGTTTGGATTCCCGGTGCAACTTTAAAATTATCTTTGAGAGCCATTTCCTGTTATAACCACATTTCTGTTTTGTTATTAGTGTTTTGTCGTGCGAAAATAATGATAGCACCTTTTAGTTTCTGGTGGAAGTTTTTGAAGCTCACTTAGCACGGAGGGAAAACGTAAGAGTAGGTTATTTAGCAACTCATGAACAATTATTTGAATCAACTTTTTGACCCAAATATGTCTTTACGTGGATTTTAATGTTTGATATAGATACATGTTATGGCGTTTGTAAGTAGATATAAGTTATTTTGTCGGCATCCTTTACGGTAGGATTTAACATCATAACAATTTTGAGTAGGTAAGGCATATCAAGGAAAAAGTCAAGTTAATATTCAGTTCAGGAGGACGATAAGCAGAATTTTAGCTTGTAAGCTTGTCTTAGATACCTAAAACTGATTGTTGATTTGTTTTCTTTTTGTTTTTTCATTAATTTAATAAATTTTTAATTTAAATTTAATGTAAATTAACCTTTTTGCGGGCGCATAGGTATATACATTATAAATTGTGTTTCGAATTTATGTCTATATCTGCAAGAATTGGTGGGAATATTTGAACCTCTGCGCTCTAAAAGTTAAAAGCCAAAATCTATTGATTGGCAGATAACTTTTAAATGCAAATACTAGAAAATTCATCCTACCAAAAACCATGTGACATAATATTCCAATATGGCGATAGAAGTTATTAGCAAGGCAGGTGCAACAGAGTTTCCATTAACGGCCCAAGTTTAGGACCGGTCCGGCCAAGTTCGTCTCCGCTGCCAAGTTACGGCCAAAGTTGCCAAGATACGATTGTACGATTATTATTATATTCAAAATAGTGTTGTGAGTTATAGATTATGTGTTCTTATCTAGTCATTCCATTGAATTGAGAGTCGATAAATTGTAACTAATTGTTTTTCTTAAACAAGCCATTATTCATATCAATGTTAACTGTTTTTAAGGCAAACAAATTGCAGGTGTCAAAAAAAGTACTCTCTTCCTCATAATAACCTTATGCCGAATGGTCCAGTCGTCTCGATATTTACTGCCGATATTTATTTATATAGGTAGTGGATATTTACAATTTATTAAATTTTACTAACACAATATAATCGATATCTTCGCATCACTACTACGGTCGACCATTCGCGGTCTCGGGAGACGCAAATTGAATTAAGTGTTAAGATCTGGGAATTGTTAGTATTGAAGACCTGAGGGTTACTCTGATTCTGTTCAAGTTTCCAATCTCAGATGGTAGATTGATAACTGAGTTTCAAGTAGTTAGCGGTTTATTGTTACTTTTAACGATAACGGTATTGCTATCAAAACATTGTTTAATTACTTTTATCCGTTATCAATTTGTTCGTAATTGTACAATATTTGTTCAAAAATATATGTTTCTTTTTAGGGAACTTTTTTCTTACATACTTTGACATATTTTAATCAAAATAGTAGCGTCATTATCATCATCAGCATCATCATCAGTCCCTTGGGCATATAACTCATAAAAAGGAGGCTTTTGTTTTTTTTTTTGTTTTTTTTTGTTCTTCTAACGACACCCATAACTACTATAATAATATCAAATGCCAACGTTTCCTCTTTGGTAATCAAACCCACGTATCATTCCATACAGGAGATATCTAATTCAACTATACTGCAGAAACAGCTACGGGTTTTTTAATCGAATTCTACCAAATGTTAAGCAAAATCATTAATCCAGTGTTGTATCATTACTGGTTCTATCACAAAATATCTATTAAAAAATGTAGTCACTAAATTTTAATAAGGTTTTATTACAATGAAACCTTTTACAATGAAATCCTTTCATTCGAGGCAAAATAAAAATTCTAAACAAAATAACTAAATTATACAAACCAACTGGCCCTTTAAATTGAGTAAGTCCCTTTTCACCCCTTCCTTCCTTACCTGAAACAATTGACAGAATATTAAATTTATAATTTTATTTCAAAGATCAAAAAAGGATGCCTCCACAGTTTTCGCTCCTTCAAAGCAGGACAAAGGGATACTTGTAAATGAGGGAAAATAATTAGTTTTTCAAGAAAAGTTTCGACGAAAAATAATTGTTAAAGGAAGAACGGGAGATAAAGGTTAGCGTTTCGTTGACGCCATTCAAAAGGTTAATAATGAGACCGGGTTAAATTGACAGTAGAAACTTTTGAAGGCAGTTCATAAAGTGCTTATTGTAATAATATTAGAACTTACTTTATTGTGTGCCTAGCAGCACGAAAAAAAGCTAAAGATATATATATGTGCAAAGAAAAGGAGCATAAAGTGGACGCTTCTGTCTTCTGAAGAAGAAACAGAAGAGAGGCATAAATAAGCCAACAACATTCACTTAAAGCTTCTCTTCGTTGTAAATATTTATGTGTCACCTTATATCAAACACTAGACACACTGCAATAATTATTCTGACGGTAAGTGTTATAGAAGCTTCTTATTAATAAAGATGGCATCTAAATCTTACAGTAAAGTAAATCACTTAAGTTATACCAACCTCACCACCAATAGCAACGCTTGCGGTCAAGTGTACCTCAAACCATGTCATAGTTGGGATACCCGTGCATAGGGTAATGAGACGAATATATATTACAATCACTTTTATTTTTAGATATTATCCTAATAAAATAGGTATGAGGAAAAAATTTCTTATTTAAAATAGTAAGTGAATATCTTCTCTCATACATTCAGAATTTTACCATGACATACACACTAGTTAGGTGTATCCAATATTTCTCTACTAAAGTCTCATTAAAACTCAGTCCGACCTGTAGCAGATATCCCAAGGGATCTCTCGGCCGCAGTGTATACTGTGGGCACAGCATTGATCAAAACAGTCAATACGTTTTGCTGCTTGATCATTAAGATTTCCAGGCCTACGGTTGTATTGACTATTTGCTGATGGGTCTATCTGATTTGGAACATTTGGTCATTTAACCGAATTGTCTTCCCAATATTTAGGTAATTTGCTTTTGTGTCGGCCTGACAAAATTGTCTTTTTTCTAACAGTTTATTCTGATAGAGATCCAGTATACAGAATTCAAATAACTGAAAAGAAATACTGAAGGATCAAAAAAAGTATAAAATTTCAGGACGGTGCAAAACAAGCAATTATTGACAATTGTCTTTTAAAAAAATGCATTAAAATCGGGTTAGTCGATAAAAAACACTGTAAAGTCAAAGAATACAATGCGAATTATGACATTACTCCTTTTTTGTCGATTTTTATTTTTCGACAGTCGGAAAGTCGAGTTCTGCTGTTTGCACTAATTTCAAAAAATCTCTTTTAAAACACACAGTTTATTGGTTGGCTGTTCTATTCAGACTGTTAGCTTCATGCGGTAATAGCTCCGCAACCGTCGAACAGATCTCTCATTACGCTGCTGTGAAAATTATACACAGACTTCATTAAAATAGTAGTATCAAGGTTCGCAGAAATACATTTGCTTAATATGGATAAGCTTTCATATAGCTCGGCATCCCACCAAAGGGAGATCCATGGAGATGCCGAGCTATATGAAAGCTATATGACTTCTATTTCTCTTAAAATATTAGGAGAGTACTGGCAATAAATGAAAATAAGTTTAAGGTAAGGTAAGTACGGATTAGGGTGTTTCTGATTTGGTAGCCTTATTACTTAAAAATACTATAAATGCGACAGTTTTTGACGGATGTTCTTTTCTCAATCAATCCAGAACAGATTATAAATGGTTTAAGAACTACAGACAGACATACAGATACAGAGATAGATTTAATTATGCAATACCCATTATCAACAAAATACGCTAACATATGCGTGTGTGAATGAATAAGTTATAAGAGGTTAATAAATTTTATTTTACTTAAATATTTCAATATCAAGCATCTCAAAACAGACAGTTGTTTAATAAGAACGCACTTATCCAGACCAAAACGCAGATCTTAAGATACGATAAAGAACTTAAATTATTTATCTTGATATTTCTTAAATAACTAAAATCGCGATTTGTAGTAGGTTTTTAAATCTGCTTCATCACCTTTCTTTTACCACGTCATTCATTTATAGTACCAATATTGATTGTAAAAAAAAATAATTGGAATCAACCCCACACCGCGGGCCAACGTTTGCGTCAGCTGCCAATATTGCTTCTAACTAAACACCAATCATCATTACCCGCAAAGGTCCAAAACAAAGTCCGTAATAACCCATATATTGGTACATTAGACGCCATCTATCACCGTCAGAGAATCGACATGAAATGTGTTTGACCTGTCCACACATCAAAGCGTCGGAATGTAACAACGAATTTTCGCATTCGAATTCTCAATGACATTGGTCGTTAATCACACTAGAATCATATCAGTTTATAGTGTTAGTGATTAGGGCCTTTTAAAAAAATGTATTACAATCATGGATATAATATTCAAAATAAGATACATAATCAAAGTCAAAAAATGACCCAACTTAATGACATAAGGGTACACTTTTAGTACACATAAGGGTGCACTTTTAGAACAAATTATCAATCTAATAGTTATCCTTACAACATGACGTAAATATCCATAGTTCCATACCATTGCATGTCGACATAATTTAGCCGGGTTGTTAAGTGGACGCTGACACAGGTAAATTCAACATTCAATTGAGGACAGTTTTAGATCAAAAATGTGGTAGCTCTCATGCTCATATAATATGAAGGCATCTAGTTCCAGCATACTAGCTCTTGCCCTTAATGTAAGCATGTCTATCTTCGAGTGATAGCACTTGCTAAATGTGTCATTTTGTATCCGACTGTGTATTTAGTTCTTAAAATATATCGATCCTTTCAATAGGTATATCACATCACATCATCAGCCTATCGCAGTCCACTGCTGGATATAGGCCTCTCCAATTGCACGCCACTTAGGTCGATTCTCGGCTTCTCGCATCCAGCTCCTGCCAGCCACCTCAATAGGTATAAAACATATAAATAACTTATCTAGTTTCTTAGAGCCGAGGTCCGACCCAACAGAGGCGCCCTTGAGGTCGCTCCCTCCCAGATCGGGCCCGCCAGAATGGAGCCCGACCGTGATCCGGCGTGCCACGGCATCTCCGGTTCCGGCGGCGCCACCACTGGTGGGTTCGCCATTTGGTAGGGTGCCATTTGCACCCCACACTGGCCCAATCACGCCCACGGACCTAGGCTGAGCGCCCTCAGCGCTCGCCATATTCTGCCCCGGTTTAACTGAATAAAGCCTTCCATATAAGGTTTCAATGATAGGTCCGTCAAAAAAAAAACTAGGTTCTTAGATACCGGTTTTCAAGCTTCCAGATTCGATTACCGGACAAGTCCATCTAGAAAACTGTTTATTTTTTATTTTTCCAGACCTATGTGTTTGTGGTGTCTTTATAATACTTCATTTTTACAAGATCGTATAGGAATTACTTGGATTCTCTCATAAATACCGTAACCTGATAGCAAATGTCAATTTATGCCACCCTAGTCTATCCGCACCATAATGTAAGAAGCAATTTATCTATCTTGGAAGGGTAAAAATAGATATTAATACATATTTTTATTATTAGCCTAGCCTTAGAGTTGAAACTAAATATAACTTGAAATATTTGTTTGTTTTGGTCAGGTAATACAAAAAGGTAATGCTGACGGATTATATTAATATGTTTAAATGTGGCAGTGAAACAAATCTTACAGTCTGTTGTACGAATACAATCTATTCCATCTAACTTTAGTTTAGTTTATACAATTATACCTACATTAATTATGAATAGTATGAGTATATTTTTATTAATTTTTTTTCATAATTAAAAACCGTCTAAACTTCTGACAACCAATTATAAAACTGAAAACGTTTCAAGGTACTGAAATCTTAAAATAAGTCAGCATTATTGCTTCAGTTTTGTCGATTCCCACTTAACTCGACACCGTTTATCATTTGTCTTAGTTAACCCATTTCTAAGCTTAATTTTCAGTTGTTCTGCTGACGTTGAACAATTAAGTAAGAAGTAATAAATTATTTTCAGTCTTGTTCAACAAGAATTCAATTGATTCGGTATTGTGGCCTGGGAAAAAGCATATATTTTCAAAAGATTTTAACAATGGAAGGAGCCAATTTTTAGGTATCCATACCTCTAAATGAAAAATGGAATCCTTAAAATATGACTATATTTTCCGTTCGTAGGTACGTCTATTCGTCTGTTTGTCATCATGGAAACGCGTGGACGTATCAAGTTAAAATTAAAACAAATAAATTGGTGCAGCCGTATATGCCGCAAAAACATAGGTATATTTCGATACTACTATTCAACAGGCGCGTCTCGATTTTAATAAATTGTTGCTTTAATTTATTAATAATTTGGTAATGAAAATTTAATAGGCCATAATACACCTGGCTGGGAATAACCCCTTCGATTTTGAGCTTTTTAAGTTGCCTCATTTTTAAGGGTAGCTTTTGGATAATGTATTGTTAAGTGTTAAAAATATATAAATGAAGTTTTACCTAGTTAAAAATGACAGCCAAAACAAAGAAATCAAATTTTATAGGGTAGGTATTTCCGATGACTTAAAACTATTAAGTTTGACAAGAGTTGTTATTGTTCTCTAAAGTAAAGTAAAGTAAAGTAAAGTAAAGTAAGTCCAAATATCCAATGTTAAACCGTCTGAGCCTGCCTGAGGTGCCATATGATTTTAAAAATAGTGAGTGTGTGAGTAAATGAAATAACAACAGACCCAAAGGTGGAATGAACTCATAAATTGAAGGGGCAAATGTGTCATAGACTAACTTTATTTCTATAAATATCCATAAAATATTTATGGAAATATTGAAGAAAAATCCCGCAATATCGAGTTTTTATTAATAATAGTTGGTGTCGAAGTGCATATTTCGAGCTCTCAGATAAAGTTATAAGCAATAAAAACTCAAATTTATTCCACGAGGCATCTATAAAATGTCGATAAAATAACAGGCAAATTCTTCAGGTCTAAGTTATTCGATCCAATCTGAACAGTCATTTCGGCGTTCGCAGAATGACAGACAAAAGGCGGGTGACACCGGTTAATTTTCGATATCCCGTCTTGAAATTTTGCCAGAAACGAAATTAAACAGTCCAAATTTCAGTCTGAGATCATTTGTAGGTAAGACAAAACAGCCATTCGGAGTAAGTGAGCTCTTTCATTATGAATCATTGCTCTTATACAACATTTTCAATTTCATGTCATTCAAAAATCGAAAAGTAAGAAATATTATGTGAACATTTAATGGCTAATAGCTTTGTTTTCTTAATCAAAATTAATATTTATGTGTTGGGTCTTAAACTTGAAATAGTTATCGCACTCATGATTGAATAAAAATGAAATGATTGAATTTAATCTGCAACTGTTCTGCAATCTACTAGTACCTATTTCACAAAACATACAAATTATTTTAGTTTCTTGTCTAATTAAGATTGGATTTATAGTATCAGTATATAAACTTGAAAAATTTTGTCTCAGGCGGGACTCGAACCCGCATCTCCTCGCATGCCGGGCGGGCGCCATACCATTAGGCCACCGAGACACTGCGACACGGCGCGAATTTTTCAAGCATATTCTTACGCTGTGAGCCAGCGTATGGCGCCCGCCCGGCATGCGAGGAGATGCGGGTTCGAGTCCCGCCTGAGACAAAATTTTTCAAGTTTATATACTGATATTATAAGTGCAATTAAGTTGCTAAAATATCAAATAAAGTATAAAAAATGGATTTATAGTATATGTAGAAGCTTAAAAAAATAATAGATGTAATTTTATCGTAAAATATAATCATAATAAAATGACAAACGTAACTGAAATACAAGGATGGGTCATTTTTAAGATGTGCTAACTACACTTGCTTCTGAATGTAAATGTTCCAAAGGGTTAAGTACAATTAGTATCCAAAATTGTGCTTGCAAGCTATCACTGCTATTTTAACATCCTGACAAAGATGATATGCTTGTTGTAGCTACGCTATGTCACTTTCAAATAAACAAACTCAATTACTTTAAAACGCTATAATAAAACACTTTATTTACGCTCTCTTCACAGCCTGTGAAATAGCCGTGTGTTCCATTAGTAGATTTAAAAGTTTGCTGAATAAAAACGGAAACTATAATGTCAGATACCGCGCGAGCTTTTGAATCGGAAAACTGTGATTTTAAAAGTATTGACGGCAGTGAACGGTAAAAACATCGACATTTTGGGGTGGTGGGATCTACCTCCTAGTGGTCCACCCTGGGCAACGGCATTTTTAATCAATGATGACGGCTAACAGATCCCTCTGCCGGAGTCCAGCGCCAAACAGTTTTTCTGTATTCCGCTGGTGTTTGGGAGAACCAGTACCTCTGGGTAAACTCGCTCCATCTTAGGCTTCTTCTTAACCGTATAGTTAAGTAGTCAAGAGCAAGCCCATTATTTATTTAAAAAAAACGAAGTATCCAACATTCTGTAACATTCAGCTGTTTCTAAAAATCTTGAAACAGCAGTGTTTCATTTCTCACGCTTCCTCTCTGCACATTTTATCCGTTTCTATATCTTAATGTGGACTTGCCAGTTATTCTCACTTTTAAGTCCAAATTGAGTTTCTTAAATTGCACGCATCGATCTACATTGTTTTACTGTTTGTTCTGTGGCCAGACGAGTATAGCTACATAAACGAAATATTTATCATAAAAAAAGACAGGTAAAGGTCTTTGTTTGGTCAAGAGTCGGTCTGCTTCTAATCTTGTGTCGTGCTCTGGAGCACATTGTATAAATCACATGAGAGTTTATGCATTCAGTTTGTGACTATAAATTTTAAAGAAATATCAATATTTTTCAATAATTCAATAGAATAACAAGAAAATGATTTATTTGTTTTAAATTATTATTCAGATAAACTTTTTTTCCTTACTTGTATTCACATGAATGTTTATGAGTATATAAACTTGAAAAATTTCGTCTCAGGCGGGACTCGAACCCGCATCTCCTCGCATGCCGGGCGGGCGCCATACTATTAGGCCACCGAGACACTGCGACACGGCGCGAATTTTTCAAGCATATTCTTACGCTGTGAGCCAGCGTTGTTCATTTTTCAAGTTTATATACTGATATTATAAGTGCAATTAAGTTGCTAAAAAAAATCCAACAAAGTATATAAATACTCGTAGCTGTTTCATCTTAACTGACTGTCAAACATCTGCAAAGATGTTTCTTTCGGGTGTTAAGGGTCCAAACTCCTAACATTTGATGAAACAACGCTGGCTCACAGCGTAAGAATATGCTTGAAAAATTCGCGCCGTGTCGCAGTGTCTCGGTGGCCTAATGGTATGGCGCCCGCTCGGCATGCGAGGAGATGCGGGTTCGAGTCTCACCTGAGACAAAATTTTTCAAGTTTATATACTGATATTATAAGTGCAATTAAGTTGCTAAAATATCAAATAAAGTATATGAATGTTTATGGTTTCAATGAAATGTAAATAAGTGTTCTTACTATTTATCAATCAACCTCTTTATGTTAGAACCTATCAATGAAAACATCATACATACTACGTAGTATTTGCTACTGTAAAAAAAACTTTAATATTATTATCACCGTAAATAGTATCGCAATTAATAAAAAAAACGGTGTGCGTGTGTGTATGAAAGAGAGCAAGTGAATAATTGGGTTATTTTTACTTCCTCCGCTGTCTTTTGCGTATCCATTAGTAGCCAATATTTGCTTACTATATATTGTATCGTTAGGCCATCAAAACGTAACTCCTAGACTAGTCCAAAAAAGACAACTCAGAATCTAATTTACTTCAGTCCCAATCTCATTACAGTCCTCTATCTATAACTGGACTACTCCTAGATCCCTCTTAGTTATGGCGGTCGCAATTCAGTTTGCATAGATAACAGATTAATTGTGCACCGGCTTGAATCCGGTTTGATATAGTACCTACTTCGTGGAACTTGAGATGACTTGACCTCATCCACTGTACTCTGAATGAAAATCAGACTGGTACAGTTTGATAAAGATATTAAGCCTGACGTCGATGTTAAAGAAAACGCGTTAAGTAAAAAGCGAGGTGCGTTGCCTTGAAGCACACCGTGATCAGGAAACGCATCAAGTTAAATTCGTCGAGTTAAAGCGCACTGAGTTGAAGCGCGTTAAATTAAAGCGCTTTTTATATGATATTTTAAGCAACTTAATTGAAATTATAATATCAGTATTTAAACTTGAAAAATTATGTCTCAGGCGGGCCTCGAACCCGCATCTCTCGATGTAATATAGCGTGTTAAGTTATAGCGCGATGAGTGAAAGCGCGCTCAGATGAAGCGGGTTGAGTAAAGAGCACTGTGTTAAAGTGCGCTCAGTTGCAGCGCGTTATATTTAAGCGCGCCGAGTTAAAACGTGCTAAGTCAAAGCGCTCCGAGCAAAGCACGCTGAGTGAAAACGCACCGAGTTAAACCGCGATGTGTTAAAGCGCTCTGAGTAAAATCGCACCGAAATAAACCGCGCTGTGATAAAGCGCACTGAGTTGAAGCGCGCTGAATTTAAGCACGCTGAGTTAAAAAGCCCTGAGTTGAAGCGCGTTTTATTAAAGCACGCTTAGTAAAAGCGCACCGAGTTGAACCGCGCTGTGATAAAGCGCGCAGAGTTACAGCGCGCTGAGTAAAATCGCGCTACATTAGAGCGCGTCGAATTAAGCAGCTGAGTTGAAGCTTTTTTTAGAAGCCTGTATCCAGGAATGGGCTCATAGGTATAAGCTGGTGATGTTAATGATAAATATTGAATTTAATTTTAACGTGTTAATATTCAATATTCAAACTAGTTTCCAGTTTAGAGTCTTCGCAAACGAAGTTGCGGCCATAGTTTTCCAATAAAACAATTATACTAAGTTCCCAAACTAGGAGTATTATAAGGATCTCGTAGGTGCGTATGTGGGTTAGCGGGGTAGTAAAGAGATTTGACACGATCCAGGGGGATGAAGACGCAAATCTTGTGTTATACGCACTACATTACACATGCTAGTTAGTTTTGTAGTGGATTAGATGAAATGGTAGTTAGTTTGGTTACGGATTTGTTTGGATTAATATAAATATGCGAGACGATATTGGTAGGGTTTCTATGTTTTCTTAGGATAAATGTTTAAAATCATGTATTTAGGTAAAGTCATTTATTTAAAAAATGTAGCATGTGTGTTATTAAATGCGGAGTGGTGATCAAAAACCCGATAAAAGTTGAACAATTTGAAACTCTGTAGCCTAGGGATCGAACCTAGGAACTTGAGATCTTAGCCTGGTACTTAAACCACAAGGCCAAGGGGGCGTCGGGAGTTCAGTAGTACAATATCTGACCAGTACCTACCAGGTCTGAACATATGAGTACCTCACAAACAACGCAATCTAACCTAAGATAACACTGCCTTTTCTTCATATAGGTACAGCATTTTCAAGAAAAGATGACAAGGAAATATGCAAAGCTTTATCTAGGACGGGTTTCATGACTGCCGATTCTTTCATATTGGTTTCTCGGCTCGAATATTCTTTGCTTGTATCCAGATTATCTAGCCTTTATGCTTGTCTGCGAACGTTATGAAGTATTTTAATAATATATACTTTAATACTTTCATTGTTATACACACCCAAGGCTGCGTTTGGTTGAGTTAAAAATGTGGATCAAACATTTATTGCAGTTTAGTTAGATAGCAATAGCCTTGAAAAAGTTATTAGTATATTTTTGTTTTCGGCGTACTATTAAAGTATAATTTAACTTTATTTAGTTTTTAATATATCTTAATAATTCTTGGTTAGTTTATTGTTTAACTTCTAGTGATGACTCAGTTAAGATTTTCACAATAATAATTGTGATCTCTTACAAGGTTTTTAAGCCGGTATTCTTGTTGAGAGCTGATTACGTTGTAAATAATTTCTACGTTAAGCAATGTGTTTAATATCAAAGAAAAGACAAAACGACCTTATTCAGTGCGAACAGAACCGATTTGTTGACTTTTTCAAAAAGACGCCAGGTCCCGAGTGCGATCCCTGGTCGAGGTAATGTAGGAGAGTGCTTCTATATGAGTTAGTTATTTTAAGTTTCCTACTCCTAGCATGTACCATGTTTTTCATGTAGAAATCGTAGTTGAAATGTCGAAGCAACTGATTCATATGACAGTTATCATGGAAGGTTTAAAAAAGCATTTAATTATTATAATAAGATATTCTTTGTTATTAAGTTATATATGAGTTAATAACAAATTCATTTGCATAAACGATTAGCGTTTAATCACGCTAAAACCATCGTCAAATGAGGCTCTAGTTTATGGAGGATCTAACTTAGTATACAGAGGGCTATTTAGATTCATCCTTTGACTTTTAATACAGCAATTATGTCAGTTTCCGAGGATGCTACTTAGTGCTACTGATAAAAGTTGCTAGCGTGAACCGGGGCTTGGTTTTTGGAGTAAAATTTAAATAGTCAATTTCATAAATGTTTAATTTCAATTAAAACGTTTTAGCTATGTGTTGAAAATACAACGCCTTTGATATTTTTTTTCGATTGTCTTAGGTGGGACTTGAATATACAACCTTTTGCGTACCGGGCGCCTGCTCTAACCAATTGTACTACCCAGATATTGGCAGGCTTGCTCTTGACTACATGCTTAACTCTACGGTTAAGGTTCTCCCACACACCAGCGGAACACAGAAAAACTGTTTGGCGCTGGACTCCGGCAGGAGGGTGGTAGCATCCAGGCAGCCTCTTACGAAGCCTACCGCCGCAGAGGGATCTGTTAGTCGTCATCATTGGTTAGAAACCAAAGATGCCTTTGCCCAGGGTGGACCACTAGGGCTAACCTAACCTAACCTCTGGAATTTATTGAATCACTATTACCTAATTGCTTTTCATTGTGTACATTACGGCTAAAAACAGCCGCTTTATAAACAACTAAATACATACTAGAGGTAATTTGCTAAAATAATACTGTTCTAGTTTTTTGAGAATTCATTTTCTTTAGAAGTAATAAAATTAAATCAATTGGAGGCAGCACATAGCTCTGGTAGTCCCCTTAATATGAAACAGTTTCATGAATAAAAGGGGTTAAAGTATGAAATTGCCGATTGTTTACCCACTTTTTATTTTGTTTATAGCTCTTAAGTATAGTCATATTATTGCGTAATTCTTTTTGTATTGTATCAAAAACTAAACAAAGTAACTTTTGACTAAAAAAAAATGCAATACTAGTGCCTATTACTTCAAAGGAAGTTGTTGAAAAGATCCCTCACAATGTGTCAGCTGTCCTTTTTGCTTCAATTAAGTATATTTGTATTATATACTTTGATTTTCAGAAATTTTAATACTATAATGCGTAGCTTTATAACCATCTAACTTTCATCTTTAATTGCATAGAAAACGGTTCAGGCGTTTTTAAAAAAACTAAAAAATTGTTAGTATGAAAAAATGACTTTTCTCGATTTCGTCCATACAAAACGGCAATTTCATACTTTAACCCCTAATATTTCGAAACGGTTTTTAAACAAATACATTTTGACTACATTCGTGGCAGAGTGGCGTACATACGGGTATTTCAAGGTGTCGCCTTCTGGTCGGGTCAAAGTAGAAGTATTTTTCTACATTTTCTCGGGTACAGAAACAACAAAGGTACCAAAATCATCAATTTATTGTTATTGATTGCCACAATACCAGTGATTTAAAAAAAAAACTTACTCACTTTTGGATGAATATAGTATGTTACGTTGTCTCCATTTAGTTATTTTAGTTGAATCCAAAATACAATTCGTTAAAGGCAAATTGTCAGTGCTATCCATACTAATATTATAAATGGGAAAGTGTGTGTGTCTGTTTGTTTGTCTGTCTTTCACGGCAAAACGGAGCTACGAATTGACGTGATCTTTTTAGTGGAGTCAGATAAAAGAATGGAGAGTGACATAGGCTACGTTTTGTCTCTTTTTAACCCCCCACTTCCCTAAAATGGGGGGTGGAAGTTTGTATGGAGCATTCCGCAATTTTCAAGGTAGAAAGCTAAAAATTGCCCGAGAAAATGTAAAAAAAAATCGTGCATCATTTTTGTTTGGAAATCCGCCCCCAACCCCTAAAAAGGAGTGGTGAAATTTTATTGTTACCTCGAATTCAACGCGAGCGAAGCCGCGGGCAAAAGCTAGTAAATTATGATTGTTTCTAGACTAAAATAATAAACTTAGATGCACGTGATTCGATCCGATCTTGGTCTATATCTAGCAGAAAGCTGTCAGATACCTACCTACTCCATTTTCGCATCGACTTGCACATTTACCGGGCGAGTGATAAAAATCTTCAATCTGCAGTCGAGGGTTACGTAACTCTTGGATCTAAAATAGGTAATACTGAAATAGAACTCTGCGTCTGTGGAGAAACCGCCATTGAAATACTTGGTAGCTAAATTAATTCAGGTTACGAGTTGGATATTGAATCACTTTATTTGCGAACGTAAAAAAGCAGTCCCATTAATTGAGTGGTTAATTTCGGAGTCCTAGGTTCGACCCCGGAGTAGCAACATGACTTTTGAAATTTCGAACACTGCTTGGGTTTGGTAAACCCGCGATTGGTAAGCGTATTGATTATGCCTGTACCCATCATTGCTGTGGAAACTTGATTTCAAAGTCCTCCTTTGCTCTGGAAGTGATATAAGACGCCGTTACTAAGTATAGGTACTACATCTTACTAGAGCAGTTACCCGGCAAACGGAAACTTGTGAGTTCGGGTCCCGCCTAAGGCAAGTAATTTACACTTGCAATTCAATTGGCTTATAAATCTAAACATAATTTCACTAATTTCTTTCTATGCGGTATTAATAACAATAATAACCCGTAAATTTCGTATCACAACGAAAAATCTCAAACTCATATCTCATTGCAAGGTGCGAGCTACATTTTCTCCATGTTGCCAACTCTAAAAATCTTTTTGAAGTGTGAACAGAGCGGTAAATCCAGCTAACCGAGTAATTCCGACGCGGTCTTATTCAGACATATTGCGCGCGCGACGCTCCGGGCTGCTTTGAATTAATTTTATGGCCGCACAAATCATGGTCGGAGACTGGAATTTTTTTTGAAGGATTATTGTTTGGGTTAAAAAGTATATTAAGAAACACATTCGGTGGTTTTGGTTTCGGTGGAAACCGTAAAAAAAATTAAACAAAAACGGAATAAGTTACTGGTGCCTGCTCGTGACTCCGTTTGCGTGTAAGTCGCCTATTATAGCATTCACTTATTATCTTTCCCAAAATAAGAAAATATTGATTCCCCATTCACACTTCCACTCAATTTTCAAACCCTTTTAAGATGATATCTGAGAGAAAACCAATTCTATGTCCATCAATGGGACTCTATCATTTACGACAACTAAGTTTTCAATCGGGTAAGTGGAATGGCTCCCATTATTTTCAAGAAATTGCCTGATGGTTCTAAAAAATTAGATTTAGTGACATTTAAAAATAAATTAAAACACTTTTCTATCAATAGCGATAGAAAAATGTTATTATTTCGTTAAAGACTATTACCTAAATGATATTTTGACATGAGTAATCAATTTTTTTATATTTATTCCACAAATTTTTGTTATTTTTTATTGTTAACCGAATCTATACTATTTGAAATTGACTTATTATTACTGTATTGTATTTTAACTGAATTATTGTATGCCTGATAACTGATAAGACAGTGACACGTCATTTTTACTAAGATATTTTTGTACCTGTGTTCCACAATAAATGAATTTGATTTGATTTGATTCGGTTTAGCGGTTCGCCTAAGAATGAAAAGGTAACTGACATTCACACTTTTATATATATACAGGATGAAATTTTAACCACTTTCCAAAATATTTGTAGGCGTTCAGTATCGTAGGTATTTAAAGCCCATTTATGAAGTAAAAAATGTAAATCAGGTTTTCACTACATTTTTTACAGTTTTAGGCCTGTTTAGGTATAAATGGAAAATCAACAACTTATGATTAGTATCGTAATGAATGAATGTGATGTGCATTGCGTAAAAAAAGTGTTGCTAGGCGGCCGTATCAAAAATTTTAGATTTTTGGTGGACATTTTCTAAGTGCTTTATCTTGACATTTTTGTACTGGGCTATACCAAAAGAAAAAATACGTCATTTGATTTTTGTCTCGTAGATTGACATATTAAAATTTGGAAGGTGGTTAAAATTTCACCCTGTATACAGATTTGGGTAAAAAGTTACTTAGATGCACATTTTTGCTAACAAAGATATCATAGACAGGCAAAATTCACGTTCATGATTAGTGTTGATTTAAATTATATGATTTACTCCACAAACATAGGATTATTTAATAAATAATAAATAAATATTTTAAGACATGCCTCACTGGGCCACACAGAGCCATCTAGTCCCAAATTAAGGTAGTATTAAGTACCCTGTCGTATTGGGTACTAGACAACCGATAATCTTACTTATATACTTTTTTTTTTGTAAATACATACTTATAATACATAGAAAACACCCAGACCAGTACAAACAGACATGTTCATGCACACAAATATTTGTACTGTGCGGGGATCGAACCCGCGACCCATGGCTCAGAAGCAGCGTTAACTACCGCTGATCCAAATGGTCGCCGAAATTATTTATATATAAAGTAGGTCGAATACAAAAAAGCCGTTGCATTTATTTATAAAAACCCTAAACTCAAGTATTTGTGCCGATCTTAAGAGCTTCTTATACGAAACAAAAGGCTGATGCAAACATCAAATCCTCATAGAGAGCTTTGAGAGAGCTTCTGAAACTCATCAAGCTCAATGGCGAATTGTTTAACGCAGTCGAAAGGACTCGAAAACCAATACCTGAGGATAACGATGGTTTCTCTAGTCTATCTTATAGCCAATGATTATTAAAATGTATTACTTGAATTGTATGTATTTATAAAGACAGGTTTTTTTTTAATATGTAAAAAAAAGTAAAGTAAAGTAACAGCCTATAATCATCCCACTGCAGGGAAAGGCCTCCATCATTGAATTCAAGTTACCACAGCAATGATGGGTACTGGCATAGTCACCACGCTTGCCAAATGCGGGTTGGTGTTCACAAACCCGAGCAACGTTCGAAAATTCGAAACTTTTTGTTGTCTTACCTGTGATTCGAACCTGGGACCTCGAGATCTTGGCCCGGTACTTAAACCACTAGACCAACGGGGCGTTAAATATGTGATACTAATTATTGCATCGTCTGTACTGCGTGCATTTTTGAGGGAGGACGGGCGGCTTTCTTGCATGAAATAGTGCTTGCTCATTCAGTGTTAGTGCGGGTAGTGTGGTGAAGGTACCTAGGCCGGTGTTATCGAGCGGAAATCATTAGCAAAATAAAATTTAACTCATATTTAGTTATGAAATTCCGAAGATTACTCGCAACATTCATTTTTGTTAGACGACTTCCGTTGTGGGTGGTGTACAAGCTTTTAAGGTTTCGTCTGCTCCAAGTTCCCGGGTTCGATTCCCGAACGGTGATTGTGTATCTAGTTTTAGGTTTCCGTAGCCGAATGGCAAAAAACGGAACCCCTATAGTTTTGTCAAGTCAGTCTGTCTGTCTGTCTGTTCGTCCGTATGTCACATACACTTTATTTAGAAAGTATTAGCATTACACAGTTGAAACTTGGTAGGTAGGTTTATCCTGTTGACCGCTGTACGATTCTCATATACAAAAAATTAAAAAAAAAGATATTTAAGGGGGATTCCCATACATAGAACTAAAACAATTTTTTTTTTTTTACTTAAACCTATGCGTATATCTATCTATCTATGGATAGGTCTTTGAAAATGACATAGAGGTTCCCAGAACCATTTTTTCGAAAAGTCTAACATTTGGAAGACAGTCGCATCTGGTAAAATAGGTCCCCTCTAACTTATAAACTATTTATTTTACTTCGATGCTACAACAAGCCTTTTTTTTGGTACAATTTTTCATTTAATAAACCAAAACACTAATAACTCGGCGTATCTTTCTACAATGGCAATTAGCAGAATAACAACCAAAAGTGTCGACTGGGTCGTCCAATTAGACGTCGGACGTAGTTCCTTTGTTCGCTGCGAGCTGTTGTGACTCCGATCCAAGGGATGTGGTCCGCGGTTGTTACAGTAACGCTAATTGATACTAGCTTTTTAATACTGGTTATTTTGTAGGGTCTCGGTTATTATATAAATCATTGCTAGATAATAATAACGTAAAACGTTATTCATTTACTATCGCCTTACTGGATTTATAATTATATTATTTGTTTCACATGATGTTCTACCACATTACCTACTCTTACACAGCCCTTCTTCTCGATTTTTGTTTCATCAAAACAAACCGATCGCAGCACCACCTAACAAATCCCAACAAACTCCCCACAATGGTCTAGTGGTACCGGACTAAGATCGTGGGGTCCTAGGTTCGATCCCTGACTCGGGAAATAAGAGTTTAGAATTTTCGAACATTGCTCGGGTTTGTGATCACCAACCCGCATTTGGCAAACGTGGTGATTATGCCAGCACCCATTATTGCTGTGGTCTGAATTCAATGATGGAGGCTTTCTCTGCAGTGGAATTATTATAGGCTGTTACATTACTTTACTTGTTTTATTTTCAAATCAGATGTCTTGCAATCTGAAATCTGTTTGTCTGTCTTAGGCTGTTACATTACTTAACTTTTTTTATTTTCGAATCAGATGACCAACAATATATACTCTGTCTGTCTGTCTGTCTCTAAGACAACAAAGCGTAGGTGCACTTGCATTTGTACATGCAATATTAAACGAGTGTAGCCAAGTGCGCAAGTCTCACACTCCGTTGATTCTGCACGAAACACAAATTTTCTGCTGGAAACTCAATTTCCTTTCGGTAGATATTTTCTTGCTTTTCTTAAGTTCAATTAAGTATTTGGAATTTTGAGAATGTTGATACATAATTGGAATACGAAGCTTTTTTTAACGTACAAATGATTTCAATTGGCACATAGTAAAGGCCTATAACCATCCCACTGCAGGGGAAAGGCCTCCATCATTGAATTCAAGTTACCACTGCAATGATGGGTACTGGCATGATCAAAACACTTGCCAAATGCGGGTTGATGATCACAAACCCGAGCAATGTTAGAAAAGGAGAACCCCATTTTTGGGACCGACGTTACAACAATGAAAATTATGGCAAAAAATCTCTTTTATTTCACTGGCCTATTTATCCAAAAAATAGTTTAATTGGCAGTGGACAAGTGGAGAAAATGGATAAAATACATATTGTTTTTCTAATACTTAAACAGTCTCTGTAAACCGTTTTACACACATTTAATTAAAACGTGACTATCTCCGTAAAAGATCTGTCATTTCATAGAGAGGGGCTTTTAACGTTTTAATCGATTTGGAATAAATCGATTCATGGTAATACTTGTTTACAATTGCATTTTTTAAGGAATAAGCTAAATAATTCGTTTTAAAAGCCTGATATAAATATAAAAAACTAAGAGAATGTAAATAACATTTTTTTCCACGAGCTTTGCAGTTCAATAAGTAATCATTGATGAAACAATTGAACATGTTGAATAGTTCAATTCCTGATGTAACAGGCTGCACTATTATTAAGAATATCAGCTGACAATGACAGATATTTGCCATTTGTCATTCACTCCAATTCACTCACATTTCGTTTCGTACTTTTTAACATGTTTCGTACTCGTGCGCAAGTTAATGTGGTTTGCATTTTTCTCACTGCACTGCTGAAGTGCTCTCTTTAATACCTATATTGCCTATAGATAGAAAAGGAACCTAGATCTTATTTAGGTGAAGTACCAAAATGGTATTTATTTGTAAAATAATACATGATATAGGTTATAAAATAAAATGAGTTCATTGGTTGATTTAAGTAACTTTTCCATTGTAGAAACTTTTGAAAATAGGGGCTCATGTATATTTTCAATAAGCTTTAATTTATGGCCAATTTTCAGCCTTGTAACGTCGGGCCCAAGGTTGTATGGGAAACGGGTTTGACCTTTGAAACTTTCTAATACCCGACCCGGGGATTCGAACCCTAGATCTTGTCCCGGTATTTAAATTACTGAGTAAAAATTTAACACTTAGGTACAAGTAATAATTAACACATACCTAGTAAGAAATACCGTAACACATACCTATTAACGCCCCGTTGGTCTAGTGGTTTAAATACCGGGCTAAGATCTCGGGGTCCCAGGTTCGAATCCCGGGTCATGCAACAAAAAGTTTCGAATTTTCGAACGTTGTATGCTCGGGTTTGTGATCACCAACCCGCATTTGGCAAGCGTGGTGGTTATACCAATACACCTATCATTGTTGTGGTAACTTGAATTCAGTGATGGAGGCCTTTTACCTGCAGTGGGGTGATTATAGGCTGTTGAACTAGTAAGAAATCATTATGAGACGTTAATTATTTTAAATTTGGATTCCTGTTGTATGTAACACACCAACAAGTAAACCTGTGTAATTATGGTGATGCAAATTAATATTTTTAATTTCGATATTCCAATTTTTTCAAATAATTTTTATAAAGTGTGGTAGGTACATACAGTTAGTTAAAATTGATTTTTTTGTAATAGAATTCACTCATAGAATCCTTTAAGACTTTAAGATACATAATTTAAAAAAAAATGTTTGTCTGAAACAAAAAATTAAGTGATCCTTATTTTCATGCCTTTTATTTACGGTTAGACAACTAAAATAAAATTATTTAATTAATTTTATAAATTGTAAAGTAATATATTTTCGTAATAATTATTAGATGCATATTAAGCTGCCGAGTTGTCTGTTAATCATTGGCATACCTAACTGCAATAACTGCTCGCATGTTAGTTCCTTACTTATTACTTAAATTCTATTTATATTTTATTTCCACATAATCCAACGCCACTAAAAGTTATGAGTAGGTGTTCGCTTAAATCATTCCGACTTAATTTTGTCTCGCTATTGCAGTTTACGGCTGTAGCACTGTGAAACTGTCGATGTTTTAATTCCCATTCCTATTAATCTTGAACATTTGCAATCTGCGAACTGCTATTAAAATATGGAAACAAGTAACCCACGCAACTTTGTAAATAATCTAACTCTGAGACCAGTTGGTAGTAGTGATGCTCGTTATATTCACGTCAAAATATCGACACATATCGTTCAAGGTTTTTTTTAGGGTTCCATACCCAAAGGGTAAAAACAGGACCCCATTACTAAGACTTCACTGTCTGTCCGTCTGTCCGTCGCTTTGTCACCAGGCTGCATCTGAAGAGCCGCGATAGCTGGACAGTTGAAATTTTCACAGATCATATATTTCAGTTACCGCAATAGCAACAAATACTAAAAAGAAAATAAAATAAAAATTTACCATACAACAAACGCGATTTTTTTGCACTTTTCTGCTCGATATTAATAATGACAACAGGTAGGCACTTGAAATATTCAAAAAATACTCTAGTTGCATTTTAACTTTAATAATAAATAATAAAATTAAAATAAAATTTATATTTAAGGGAGGCTCACATATTTTTGCTCGATATCAATAAATAGTAACAGGTAGGCACTACATTAACTAAATTAATGTAGGTGCCTACTGTTACCTAGTCAATGGTACGGAACCCATCGTGCGCGAGTCCGACTCGCACTTGGCCGAATTTTTTTTCACATACAAGTGACAAGCCTATCCCACTGCTGTGCACAGCAGGCATATACAGGCCACAATAAAATTAACCATGTGTATATTTATTAATTTCATCTTTTTGTTTACAAAGGTGTTAAATATTATTGTCATATGTATCTGTGATAAAAAAAATCGCCTACCCACCAATTTTAGAGACAGCAAACTTCAAGCTGTCTTTAGGGAGAGCAAACTTCAAGCTGTCTTTGGAGACAGCAAACTCACAGACGCCTTTTCGTTGTCAAAGAACTAGACATAATCAAATTTATTATTTAGAGATAACTGCTGATCACCGTAGGATAATCATTTATACTAATATAATAAAGCTGAAGAGTTTGTTTGTTTGTTTGATCGCGCTAGTCTCACGAAGTACTGGTTTGGATTGAAAAATTCTTTTTGTGTTGGATAGTCCATTTATCGAGGAAGGCTTTAGGCTATATAACTTCACGCTGCGACCAATAGGAGCGAAGGATCCGTGAAAAATGCTGAAAAAATAATTGCGATCATAATAACAGAAATTGATGCGGACGAAGTCGCGGGCAACAGCTAGTACACGATAAAAAGAAGCTCAGTAAGCGACCGAAGAAGAAATAAACTGTGGCCAATGATGTTTATTGATGGTAGAACAGTAGTGACTCTAAAATAACTCATAGAGATGTTAAGAAAAACGACACTGCTTTCACTTCAGTCATCAAAGTTCAAAAATTACTCAAGCAAATAAATTGTTATATTTTTTTTTAAAATTACTTAGTAAATACTGTGCATAACAGCATTAACTATTGTAGAAAAAACTACAATTATAGTTTTTACAATAATCTATAAACTGTGAATTGGGATACAACTCAAAATTCACACCAAGGTGTCCAAATACATTTTTTACGCTACAAAACCAAATAGTAACGTCACAAACAGGCTCTTATATTTAACTAAAACATTATCGACACGACACATTATCGATAAGGGATGTACCTGCCACAGAACATCTCTAGTAGTTAATGTACTCATAGAACTAAAATGAATTGCTGCACACATACCATATTTCATATGAACCGAACGCACGGTATAAATTCCTGGTAAAATATGGTGAAACGACGACAATATAAAATATCACTCGCATAGATGTCATGGCGGAGAATGCAAATGTTTTTCTGTGAGTGCTCAGCTTTTGCCAGTTTGGAGTTTAATTTGCGGATTCCTATTTGTGTCGATTTGACTTAGGTACCTATATTTTATGTGCCTTGTTAAATGAGAATATGGATAATGCAATGATAATTGTGATTGCTTGGTGATATGTTGAAGATAAGGTATTTATTTTCATAACCATTCTCATCCTTAAGGTGGTTTCAGACTATGCTAAAATATAATAGCTTAATGCATATATTTCATAGCACATCAATATCGCGCACCAATACAATACAATACAATACAATACACTTTTATTGCACAAAACAAAATACAAAGAAAACTAACAATATGAAAACAGAAAATTGGCACAATAAGGCGGTCTTATAGCTGAATAGCGATCTCTACCAGACAACCTTAGGGTAGAGGAAAACTAATATGAAGAATCGGGGTAGCGCAGTGCAAGAATAAAAATGTGATTACGACAATATTTATACACAATATACATACATACATTTTATAAATAAAATAAAAAAATAAAAAAAAATAAGTAAATAAATAGAACCAACTTAACTAAAAATAAATAAGTAAATAAATAAAACCGCAACTACGCAAACCCGAACCGATACACAGCATCAGCGTGACAGGAATAGTGACTTAACTCTATGCTTAAATATTGGAAGGGACTCGTGATTCTCTAACAGCAACGGGTAAAGAGTTCCAAAGACGAACAGACTGAATAGTGAAAGATTGTGAATAGAACTGTGAAGAATGGGAAGGGAATGAGAGAAGTAGCTTACGAGACGACCGCAAATCCTCCTGACTACCGGTGGATTGCAGAAATTGAAAACGTTCCTTGAGGTAAAGTGGAGCTTGAGGATTAAATAATACCGTGTACAGTAATGTGAGGACATTGGAGATCACGACGAAGACGAATAGGAAGCCACTTGAGTTGTGTTCGAAACTTCGAAAGTTGGAAACATGATCATACGAGTATTAGGGGTTAAAGTATGAAATTGCCGTTTTGTATGAACGAAATCGAGAAAAGTCATTTTTCCACACTAACAATTTTTTAGATTTTTTAAAAACGCCTAAAGTTAGATGGTTATGAAGCTACGCATTATAGTATTTAAATTTCTGAAAATCAAAGTATATAATACAAATATACTTAATTGAAGCAAGAAGGTCAGCTGACACATTGTAAGGGGTCTTTTCAACGACTTCCTTTGAAGTAATAGGCACTAGTATTGCATTTTTTTTAGTCAAAAGTTACTTTATTTAGTTTTTGATACAATACAAAAAGAATTACGCAATAATATGACTATGCTTAAGAGCTATAAACAAAATAAAAAGTGGGAAAATAATCGGCAATTTCATACTTCATATTACTTCAGTAGCCCAAATACAATGCGGATACAAACATTTTGAAGACGCTCAAGCTTATCAAGGAACTTTTCATTAAGGTCGAGATAGCAGCAGTATAATCAAATATTGGTTGGAGTAAGGCTTGTACAAGCGCAATCTTAGTACACCATACTCGAACATTATTATGGACATGTTCACACTTACTGTATATTTGGTCATTTAGTCTAGTACATTAGGTCCATAATAACTATTTCGTACTACACTGCAGGGCACAAACTACATTTTCTTTCTTTAGAGAAATAAAATGCAGTTCACGCGGGCAGAGCAGCGGGAAAAAGCTAGTATTATAAATGCGAAAGTATCTGTGTCTGTTCGTTTGTCCGTTACGTGCGGCGTGGAGATCCTTAGGAGATGGCTGTGTCCGTGGACTTTTGACGTCATTTGGTTAAGGCAAATGGTAAGGTAGGTATGAGGTAGTTTGCTAAAATGTTACTGTTCTAGTTTTTTGAGAATTAATTTTTTTAGAAGTAATAAAATCTAGTAGTCCCCTTAAGATGATGGTTATAATGATGACACGATGCAATTTTGCTAAAAAAAACCTGATTGGCAGGCTCGTGTTCAATTAACCATATTTACATTAATTTAATGCATCTTATTGTTTACTAAGGTGTTAGATTATTGTCAGGTCACATCATGTCCCTGTGCAATAAAAATGCCGCCGACCCACCAATTTTACAGCCAGTTATTTCAGTTTATGGACTTGGATGATGGATGTGGCTGTTCCCACACAAAATCGACTTCAGCCCGAGTTGATTACCGCAACCAATAACTACGAGATTGGTCGAACTTTAAACGAAGTTAGGATGCCTGACGGAGATATGCCTCGTAAGGGTTAAATGGTATTTGGAAGTCTACAGATGTGAATAACGCCCCGTTAGTGTAGTCGTTTCGATACCGGGTCAAGATCTCGGAGACCCAAGTTCGATCCTCGTGTAGGGCAACAAAAAGTTTCGAATTTTCGAACGTTGCTCCGGTTTGTGATCACCAACCCGCATTTGGCAAGCGTGGTGATTATGTCTGTACCCATCATTGCTATGGTACCTAACTTGAATTCAATGATGTAGGTCATTGCCCTGCAGTGGGTTGCTTTTAGGCCGTTACTACAGATGTGAATGCCTTTACAAATTACTACAGTCTTCGGATACTTTTTTTTAGAAAAAAAAATTTAAAATAATTTAAACCGGCGAAGTGCGAATCGGACTCGCGCACGAAGGGTTCCGTACCAAAAAGGCGTTTGTTGTATAGGAGCCCCCTTTAAATATTTAGTTTATTTTGTTTTTAGTATTTGTTGTTATTGCGGTAACAGAAATACGTAATTTGTGAAAATTTCAACTGTCTAGCTATCGCGGCTCTTGAGATACAGCCTGATGACAGAGCGACGGACAGACGGACAGACGGACAGACAGCGAAGTCTTAGTAATAGGGTCCCGTTTTTACCCTTTGGGTACGGAACCCTAAAAATAAAACAGTTCCGTTTTAATCCAAACTTTATTAATTCAGTGCGATTTTTTTCATATTTGTCTGTCAATTCAAACAATATAAACCACCCCTACCATCGACTGCTACCCTTTTAAGAGGCCTCCGCAAGGAATTTGTTCTTATAACAACGGTTGCTAAGCAACATAAGCAGGATGGGCCATCTCTTACTAAGACAAGTAAATTCGGTCATTGATCGATTCGGCTCCATTGATCTTGAATAAGCAAAATGTAAAATGGAAATACAGTTCCAAAACTCAATTGAATAAAAAACTTTTCAAAGAAATTGCACTATACATCAACACTAGCAATTTAATAGCTCAAAGAACGATTATAAAAAGGTACTGTGTAGTTTAGCAACCCGTCAATAAGCCGTACATCACGTGTCATCATCAGATGATAATCACCCTTCAAAACCCTTTCAATCCCGCGTTGTGAAAACTCATTCATAGTGTTTCTGAACCCAAAATTGCAACGTTCATTGCGTTATTGCAGCAGTATCGGGAAATTGCCCGTGTCAAACAATTGAACCCATAGCTTTGCAAAAAAACAAGTTTTTTTTCGCATTGCCACGACCCGCTTTTGTTAAATGAATGTAGGCTTGAAATAATACACAAAGCCGAGCGGTATGTGTATTTGGTATTTTTAAAACCAGTATGAAATAAGAGTTTATTGTGTTGGGATTTTAATTTATTACTTGTACGTTGTTTTTTGGGAATATTTCGATATTTCGACTTTGTTGAAAGTGTCATTGTGGTACTTATCTAAATCAATTGTTAAGTTGTCTTTTGTTGAGTCATAAAGAGACAGCAACTTATGAAACCTCAAAATAGTTAACTATTGTTTTATTGACTATGAAATCTGAAAAAGTATACCTACTACTAAATTTACTATTTTCCCAAACAAACTGGAATGAAACGAACCTGATACCATAATGGTGCTATTATAATATTTACAGGTATAACATTGCAAATCTATATCTCTTTTTGATAAACAAGCTTTTAGCGCATTTAAATAAAGATTATTTTCAAAAAATATTTTTTTATTTTTTGTTATTGCTGGACAGGTTTTTCAGTATGTTTGTCGCATTCGTATTCTCATCAAGCTATTTCATTAGATACTCAAATAGGAGTACATTAAAATAACTAGTCTGCCATCTTGGGTGTTCCGCCATATTAGATTCAGAGGGACGTCACATAGCTTGCTATGCATTGCCATTAAACTAAAGGTGTATGTCACCGTAAAATTGTGGGCTCTGTCAGTTTACAAAACAACGCGTGAGATTATAAACTAACGGTGGGTTAGGTTAGGTTAGATTGTAATCCATCGAAGTTCATTTATTATGAACTGACGAAGTTTACAATTTTACGGTGGCATATACAAAGGTTTTAACAATTTTACTCAAATAAATTTTATTGTAAGTGTGAATTGAAAATATAAGTACCTATACAAAGATTAAGTTCAATCAGTAGAAGTTTTGCTTCAAAATACTAAGTTGCAAGATTCCTTCAAAACAAGTGTACTGACACATTGCAAGTATACCTAAAAGAATTCGAATCTTTATCAGTGTCAATCCTATGTCAATGTCAAGTGTTTAAACAGATACACACAACAAAGCACTTAGGTGTTAGGATAATAACAAAGGACACAAACCTTTTTGTAGCCGGCATTCCTGAACGCTCTCTCCAACTTGGCCGCTTTACTAGTAGACAGGTAGACCACAGACTTCTCGCTCTCAAAGTTTTGCGTCTCACTCATTATATCAGATTCCTCTAGAACTTTCGGCACAAATAGAGGGTTCTCGAAACATCGGGTCGGCGGAACTTCGTATAAAGTTTTACCAGTGCCATCTTCGTCGGGGTAGGATGTCAAACAACTGTCATTGTTTGTATGGGCGGACCACCTTAACCCGTTGTCCAGTTGACCGCACTCCATGGTTTTATTAGAACAAAATATTTACATTCGATATCTCGAAGGGGGCGTACGACCGATCGAATTACAATAGCGGATCTGTTTCATAGTTCGCTGTTGGGATTGGTTTAATTTTATCACTGCTATATTTTCAGTTTTATACTACAAATGTGGCGTTACAAATTCACTTTGTTTATTTTATAAGGTTGTTCTAGCGTTGTTTTGTTTCAGAGTTTCTAAAAAAAGGATTTTAAATGTGCTGCCGTAATGCAAATTCAGCCTTACGAAGTTGACTTAAAAATGAATGCTACTAACCAAATGTTCACTGACGACGGTGTTCTAGCACTATTTGTGTATCTATTTTTTATTTTACATCAACAGATAATTTCTATAAGTAAACTCCATATCTTCGTCTAAATAAAGTCAAGAACTGGTTATAATTGCTAATTTGATGACCTTTAAATTAACGTTTAATAAGTAAGATACACGTTATTAATCTGCCATCGTACGCTTAAAGTGTATTAATACTCGTAAAACCGACCGAAATTCAAGTCCAGAACACATTTTCCCGAAACAAAAAGTTGTTAAACGTTAAAATTATTTTTTCGGGGAAAAAAAAAATTAAGTCAACATGTCAACCGGACATGGCGTGACGTGTTTTGGCGTGTTTTTAAAATAAATCCGGCCTGATGCTGTCTGACACTCCGACAGGTGTTGAGAGGGCGTGATGAGGGTCCAGGTTCACCTCTAATTAACTGGATTCCAGAGTACCTCTTCCCGTTGTGTTGTTGAGAATATTAGAATATATTTAGCTAATAATGAATTTGTAAAGGCTGGTATGTGGAATGAGCCTCATTGGTAGAAAACAAGATAGATTACAAATGCATTTCATTTCAGCTTTTAGACGAGCTGTACCTACTTGATTTAAACTAAAATTTTGCTACATAGATCGTAATCGAAAAATGTTGTTTGCAAACAGTTTCTAAAAGACCCATCCAACGGTATATCGTTGCCATAAAATTGAAATCAAATCACAGCTTTTAATGAGTAAGTGAGTTTCGTCTCTGAGATTTACCGCAGACTAAAGGGGGCGTCCATAAATTACGTGAGATGTTTAATGGCCCCGAGGGGGTCGAAACAAATGTCATCTAATCTTACGTTGGAGAGAGGGGGGGTCTCGGCAAATATCACGCAATTTTTTTTCTGGTTGAAACAAAAAAAAATATACTATTATGGTCCATTTAATCCAGATTGTACATATACATGCTTAAGATTTAATCTTAAGCGTAATCGTAATACGATTAAGATTCACTAATTCGTTCGAAAGAAAATAATTTCATTCAAGTTTACGTAAGAAACCCACATTTTGAAAAATCTCACGTGAGATTGGGGGATGGGGGAGGGGGTTGAATAAAATCTCACGATATCTCACCAGGGGGGGAGAGAGGGACATAAAATTAAAAAAACACCTCACGTAATTTATGGACGACCCCAAAGGGAACATACTAAACAATACCTCGCTTTTAATAATTTTCAGAACCCTTAAAACTTAGTGATATGAAATTATGTAAAAAAATGTTAGTATGAACACAATGATGACATTAAGAAGAGATTTCCCTGGCAATTCTGACAACTGAATGGTTTACCATCTAACGAATGGAAGTTTAAATTTATTTTTGAGCATCTAGTATTGTTAGTGCGTTTTTATTTATTTCAAACTTAGCAATAGAAAATTTCTGAACAAGTGTTTAAATTATATTAAGATCTTATTCTCATCCTACATACATCGGCCGCTAATCCGAGAAACATAAATTAATAAATAATATGAACTAAAACTAAAACAGAAAAGTAATACACGAAGAGAGAAATCGATTAAATTAAACTCAACTTCCATTCAAAGACAAACAGACGTCCGTATCCTTGTTACACAATTAGTCGGGTTAGTACGAATCCATCGCTTCGCACGCAAATAAATCGGGCAGACTGCGCACGCGCCGGTCAAGCAAAAACGTTAATGTCATAGAACAAAACTTCCAGACGGGGTCGTTGAACGTTGGATTACTGATTTGTTGATAATGTACTGTGTTTTTTTAAACTTAAATCTGTATAATACGCGGATTTAAATATAGGATAACACCAACACTACTCATTCTTCGGTTATCCATACTAATATTTTAAAGCTGAAGAGTATGTTTGTTTGTTTGAACGCGCTAATCTCAGGAAGTACTGGTTCGAATTGAAGAAATATTTTTGTGTTGGATAGTCCATTTATCGAGGAAGGCCTTAGGCTATATAACATCACGCTGCAACCAATAGGAGCCAAGCATCAGTGAAAAATGTTGCAAAAATAGTCGCGATCATAACAACAGAAATTGACGCGCACGAAGTCGCGGCAACAACTAAATAACGGGCAGTGGCGACATTACTACAGCCATCGTATTACAAGCTTGTCGATTACATCATAATCTACCTTTTGGAGACACTTGTGTCCAACAGTGAACTAATTTGGGCTAAAATATACTTTGCCAAACGATAGGTATGTACCTTTTAAACTTGGAAAGGATAATTAATGTTTCCGGTCCACCACAGTATTTTGACTTTCGCTTAAGCTTCACTTAATCAAAAGCACTGCGTAGCTTGAAAACACTACATTTGATTTCAAACAAAACGCCGATGCCTAATAGCGCACATTTTAGTTTGCCTAAAAACTATTTCGACATTTCAGTTTACAGTTACTTTACGATAAAAAAAGTTGGTCCTACAAATGATTATCTGGCTATGAAAATCCAGGCACCAAGCCAGACAAAACTGGCACTTAACTCTTATACTGTAAGATATAAAATCTAAATAATGATTGTTCAGCAATAACAATAGTATGCAAACGTCATGCATATTATACGATTCGCTCGCAACGCGCAAATAATTACCGCAGCTTAATTAATACGACAACTTTTCGTTTTAATTGACGATCTCGACAGCGAAACCGAAATTCTGGTTAAATCGTTATTACGGTAGGATAATTCTGTTGGAACTGAAATACGAAATTTGTAGTGATTTTACAACTTTCATTAATAATTAATTGCTTTTATTTAATAGACATAGGTACGTAAACATCATAATAAGCAATGAGGCATCTTATTCGATTATTCTGAGAGGTAAAACGGAACTCCTTAGCCACGGTGAAGTAAAAGTCATCAGATCCTAAAAAAATGCCAAAAGAAGCTCCAATTAGGATAAGAGAGTAAAAAAGACAGACTAGATTTCTGTATGTAATTTAAAACTCATGTTAAATTTGTATAATCCACATTTAGCAATTTGTTTCGGTGTGTATACTGGTACGTCTATCAAGATAAGTGTACTGATTTGGTGTTTAAATGTTCTTTCTTTGATCGTTGCTACTTGCGACATAATTGATGTAATGGCTACTATTCCGTTAGTAAGTTACTTGTCCCACAACCCATAATATCGCACATTTAATTTGAAACAGGTTATAACTCAGAAGTATTCAAAGTTGTATTTCATTTTAATAATTTTTCTTGGCATTTGTATTTATAATATTCACGGAAAGTGTGAATGTTTAACTTAACATCCATGGTTCGAAGCCGCAATAACTGACTTTGTATCGGAAAGTAAAACTGAATCGGAATTTTAAATTAATGGGTTATAGACAGGAACTATGAAAATGTATAGTAATAGGAATATGAATCGGGAGTAGACGTACTACTTCAAACAACTTTTGCCAGCGATTGTTTGGCAAACGTTTTATAAACAAACACATAAACAAAATAACGTCTAGTACCAACGTAGGTAATAATAATTTATTTCATGAATTTTATCCTTCTACTTTTATGTTGATGTTAACATTTATCAATTTTAAATTGCTACGTCATGTTTTACATTTTCAAATGATTGATTTATTTATCATTATTAATATCAATTACTTTTGAATCAGTTCTTGAATTATTGACACATAATCAACATCAAGTCTATCTGCCACTTCACTTTCACTGATTGACACTTAATTTGAAAACGCACACATCGAAAATTTCACATTGACGGAGCGCTATGCGCGCGCGCAACTCAATCCTGAGTTCCCGACTGGTCTATATTTGCTGCGAGTGGGTTTAATAACATCCAGATATATTTTCCCTGATTTCTTTTGTGACAGACTGTGACTCAGTCATTCAACTTTTCAGACGTTCAGTGAAGGACGTATTTCTTGGCAGAAAATGGATGAGTAGATTTGATTTATTTTTATGTCAATGGAAGTGTGCCGTGTCTCATTTGATTAAGAGATTTGAACAAGAGAATTATGTTACGAGATAATCTAGTATATACACGTAATAATAATGATCAAATTAGGTTTAAGAAATAATTTATTAATAAATAAATGTGGACAACATCATTGTACAACAACAAGTACATTGTTCAGATCCCAATTTGAATAACTATTTAAAGCATTCGTATTTTGGAAACCAGAAACAACGAAGGTACCGCAAACACCCAGACCCGAGAAAATATAGAAAAACACCTTTTTTTCTACATTGTCCCCGAGTCGAACCCGGGACCTCAGAACAGGCAACACCTTGAAAACCGGTGTGTACGCCACTCCGCCACGGAAGTCGTCGAAAGTTGTAAGAAGTCTCTGGAAATAAAAATCATATCAATCTAACGCAGCTAACGGTTAGTTGTCACTGGATGGCGGACTGATATTTTTTTTACTTCAGTGGTTTATAGTTTTTGCAGTGTCCTTTTTTGTAGCCATCTAGTTTTACTCATACTCGTAGTTTTACAAAACGAGGTTTGTCATGGTATGTTAGGGTCACCCAGTGTTTTCTGTCGGGCACTGTTGTGCATTCAAACTAGCTATTTATGTTTTAAATTTACATTTTCGAATGAAAACAATTTTAAATATGTATAAAAATTTTACAGTTATTTGTACAATTTGGACAAATTTTAATTAAAGAAGTAGAACTAACTAGGGAGTGCAATTTAAAGATATCAGACATCTTATTAAAGAAAAGTCTATCTTATACACTAAGCTAGAGGTATTTCTACACGTTAAATATATGTCCCAAATTTTCAAAATTATTTATTCATTTTTTATATGTAGGCCATATTACGTAATATTTATTATTTACAATTTGTTTAGGTAGGTGCACGTATTTATAAACACTAAATCAACTGTGTACGTCCACTGCAAATAGAATCGGTCAATACGCAAAATCAGTAGAAACACTTCTCTTAATGTAGCATCGTATATCTGTATCAAGTTTCAAAAATATTTATGTTTACTGGAGGAAAAATGAATGTATAATTAACGCCTCCATAAATAAGAAACTTAGTCACAATGGTAATAATAACCTTTACATTTGTGGTTCTAAAGACAGTCTTAAAACCTGGAACATGTTATTGTTCTAGACGGGCGCGGGCGCCTGCGCAGGTAACCACTAAATACATTTTATCGCCTATCACTATTGTGTCCACTCGTTTTCGTTAAAGGAGACAATTCCTTTTTTTTAAAGGATTTCATTTATTTATGTTACATTTGCTTGTTTCATTTACTCTAATATTATAAAGAGATTTGATTGTTTGTTTGTGTTGAATAAATTTTCCATAAAAATAAGATATATGAAATGGTTGATAAATTTCTTTGACAAACAAAAAAAATGCTAGTGCAATTTGAAAATTAAATTATTCCTTGAAATAAAAATTATACTGTTTTAGGTCACAAGTAGTCACAACCTTCCTCCTTCCGGGCGACTGCTCTAACCATTAGCTACCTAGAAGTTATTAGTTTCTATGAATTTATTCAAGGCTTTACACCTGTAAACCATAACGATACACGATGGGTATGATTTTTTTACTGATATTGTTTTATGAAATAAAGGAACATTTAATTGACTATAAGCATATTACAGTAGAGATTGACGAAATTAAAGAACAAGAAATTAGAACAAAATACGCAAAAAAAATCAAAGTTACATGTATACCGGTGTGTGATGATTAGATTATTTTGATTTCTAAAAGCATGGTCACAATACCAGCTAGTATAGCGACCTTGGTACGTTTGACCCAGTGCCAGCATCTGCGGCGCGATGCATGTGTTTACTTCTGAGTATCCGCACAGATGCTACGATGCTCACTTCAGATAAAATGCATTCCTGGTATTTTGATATAATATTCCCATTTAAACATCTGTTACCGGCGTTTAAGACCGTTTAGCGGTTATTAAAGCGATAAAGGGTATTAAACGATTATACTTTTGATTATCTGAGATTTCAATTTGGTTACACCGACCGCAGTCACGGGATGATTGAGTCAGTATTTCAATCTATTATTATTTTTATAAAAACGAAAGTTCGTATGGGTGTTTATTACAAAATCACGCGAAAAGGGATTAACATATTTGGCCTGAATTTGACACAGAGAAAATATAAGGTGTCTGTGTACAGACACAGACACCTTATATTTTAGTAGTCTGTTTTGAGACAGTTTTTTAAGCAAATAAATTGCTAGTGTAAATTGAAAATACAATTCTTTGATATACAGAGTGTTTCCTGTATAACTAGTTTATTTTACATATTACGTTTTTTGACTGTCTACGGTGGGACTTGAACCCACAACTTGAGCTACTAAGACATTGATTTGATTTTATTTAAGAATTTCTTAAAGCTACCAGAAACCAAAGTTAGGCAATTCAGTAATCCAATTTAGTACCTAATGCGGGGTGAGGTACCTATAAAGAGTACAAAAAAAAAGTTACATTTCGAAATTCAAAAACAACTGTCATTTAGCTGATAAACAATAACACGATAATCTCGACAGAATCCTATTTGGAAATCGCAACGTTATCCTATTGTTCGCAAATATTTACCGAGACAAAAGTCAACGCAACCCATGGCCCCATGTGCGCAAGAAGCTAGAGTAAACTTGGGCTGGAATAATGGTTTATTTGTTACACAAAATAATAACATAAGTGTGGTTACAATGGAATGGAAGAACAACAATTGAGCAACCAGAATGTTGCCATTATAACCATAGCAGTAAAGTACAATTCAGCGTGACCATCCTAGAGGGATTAAACCTTTAAAGGTACGCTTTGAACTGAAAGTATCGTCTATTTTCGCTTCAATTAATAAACAAGACTTTGTCAAATTAGTTTTTAAAGAGTTTCTAGCTTTTGCTGAACAGTGTCAGTGTAAAAAAATCTCTGAAGTGCTTAAATTTAGACCTATACAAATGTGAAATAAAAAGCCACAAGCATTTGCGTCTCAAGTATTTACTTGAGATCAAACATTTTTCAATATTGTATCACGTTGTAATTTCCGAGCTGCGCACTAATTTCTAAATACTCAGATTTAGATAATACATTTATTATTTCATTATTAAAACACATGACGACCATTTGGATCAGCGGTAGTAAACGCTGCTTCTGAGCCATGGGTCGCGGGTTCGATCCCCGCACAGTACAAATATTTGTGTGCATGAACATGTCTGTTTGTACTGGTCTGGGTGTTTTCTATGTATTATAAGTAGGTATTTACAAAAAAAAAAGTATATATAAGTAGGTTTATCGGTTGTCTAGTATCCCATACGACAGGGTACTTAATAGTACCTTAATTTGGGACTAGATGGCTCTGTGTGGCCCAGTGAGGCTTAAATATTTATTTATATTTTTTATTTATTTTAATTAAAGCGCTTTACGTATCAACTGGCCTTAATTATATGGCAAAAGCAGTTCATATTCTGAAGTAATAATACTAAATATAAAACCTAAATACAGTGTGAAAAATACTAAATATAAAAATAGCTTTGTATTGGCGGGGCGATTGCCTAAGGTGCGAGGAGGCCCTGTGTAATTCCCTCTAATGAAATCCTTATTTAACGGATGTTCGCTATTGCGTGGGCTGAAACAACATTTTCATAAGATAATATTCATTACTTAGTTGAAAATTTAAACAAAACAATGTTATGTTCAAACAAGGTTCATTACTTTGCTTTATACAATATTATTTTGTGAAATTTATAGTCAACAACTATTACGTACTCCTGTAAATAGTTTAACGCTTTTATTTGATACGTATTTAGACGATCAACTGTCTCTTCCCAGGATCAGAATCCAGATCAATGACGCCTTTCCCTTAGATTAGGGTTTCAATGAGGCTCTCCATCGTGAAGCATATACGTGTAAGTGGTAATTACGTGGGTATCTTATTAAGGAAGCGTTCGAGATTTCTGTTATCTTAGTGTATTGAACTGTTTATCTGCTATGGGGTCAGCCGTGTGCTCTGTCCACTAAAATAGATCAACTCATGTGTCATACGAGGTCAAAAAAAGAATTTGCCTGTTGAATACAGGTATAAGCGTTTTCTCGTAAATGACGCATGGATAAACTGGATTTGCCAACCTGCCTGCTTAGAGTGGCGGTTATAGCAAAATTATCTTTTTGATAAGATCTAAATTCAAAAGCCGGCTGATTTGGCATCCCAAATTTAAACAAAACAAATTGATGATGTCGTAATGTATTTTGGTCAAAGACAATATCTATAGAGATTGATTTAAAGTTACTGTTTTACATCCATTCAGTTAATAATAACAACATTCTCTATGGTTAAAGACTACTTCTGACGATGAACTGGTAATTATTCGTTTATTAATTTTAAAACTTGACTTTTTATAATTATTTTGAAATTTAGGCGTAGGTATAGTAAGAGACGATAGGTCCATGAACACAATTGTTGTAAAACTTTGTTTAATATGTATCTACTAAAACACTGAAAACACTTCTAACTTCGCGATGTCGAGAATCTATTTAATGTCAGAATCACCTATATTTACGATGTAACGTCATTAATATGTTCCTTGTCAAATGCTTGTATTTCTTATTTTTAATGACCTAAAAGTCGAAGTGTTCCAGAATACCAACCCCAAGGAAGCTTCTCCGGGATTAATTTCGTTAGTTATCTGTTTAGTCTGGATAATACGAACAGAAACTCAGTTCATTTCGCTCCCATTAAATTAATGCTATGTAAGTAGAGTTTCCAGTTAGCCTTTATCTTTCGGACAGTCCTATAATCTTTTGCGAAGTTCGACACTTCACAATTTCTAGTATACCAGACTAACTTTTGTTAAAACAGGGCAGTTATTTTAGTTCTTTTTATGACCGCAACGTTAAAACGGCTTATAGATGTAAATTCAAATGTCCCATAAAAGTGACTTGAAATTTGGTTACTCTACGTGTAAGTGAGTCGAAGTTAGGTGATTCAAAGTTCGCTTGAATAATGATGTACATACAGATGTTGCGAAGAATTAACTATACATCAGACGATTATGAGTTTAATGAGTTGTCGAAGTTGTATACGCGATACGAACGAGCGAACTAAGTTATACTTTACTTTTTAAGGGGTTATTGAAAGTGAAAATACATGCGTATTGATGGCAACTTAAATAACATAGAACTTAGTATTTTTCTATACTTGAAAACTTAACGAAGACCTTAACTTACAATTGATTAGATTAAATCTAACTACATATATGAATAATCTGCCCGTGACCGTTAATGTGGAGCGTTATTGAAATGTTAAGAAGGTGAAAAAATGACCTCAACAGGTTTAATAGCTAAAGTGTCATTGAGAAATTAAACATGCATTATTTATTCATACGCTTGAAAACGCATAAAAAATATAATTATTGAAGTTACTTTTGAACTAGTTTCTTCTTTTTCTAAGGGTGTGCTGAATATGGATCTTACAATTTACGGAATATATTTAAACAGATTAAGATATTGTTATAGGAATGGAGTACCCACTTTAGCCTAAATTTTCCTGCTAGTTAGAAGTATAAAATATAATCTAAATTATAGGCAGTTACGTTGTCTTAACTTAAAAGACAGTAATTTATATTGATATTCAAAGGAATATCTCATTGCCGGATGTCTCTGTCACCAATCTGGTATCTCAACTCTTGGCAAAGAGTCAAGCTGGATGGACCTATTTCAAACATATTAAATTCAGTCTTATTAAATTTTAGTACTATGAAAAGAGGGAAAAATAACGAATATATTTTGTTGTATACCTTTATAGGTAGTTTGCTAGGACTTATTACGGACGTAAACTTTAATAATTTCTCTTCTTATTTGGGAATAATATTATGGTTACTAGAGCTTAGTGTTGGCCCCAATTGACTTAATTTTATTAATAGGGGTTAAAGTATGCAATTGCCGATTATTTTCCCACTTTTTATTTTGTTTATAGCTCTTAAGTATAGTCGTATTATTGCGTAATTCTTTTAGTATTGTATCAAAAACTAAATAAAGTAAATTTTGACTAAAAAAAATGCAATGCTAGTGCCTATTATTTCAAATGAAGTCGTTGAAAAGACCCCTTACAATGTGTCAGCTGACCTTCTTGCTTCAATTAAGTATATTTGTATTATATACTTTGATTTTCAGAAATTTAAATACTATAATGCGTAGCTTTATAACCATCTAACTTTCATCTTTAATTGCATAGAAAACAGTTCAGGCGTTGTTAAAAAAATTAAAAAATTGTTAGTATGGAAAAATGACTTTTCTCGATTTCGTCCATACAAAACGGCAATTTCATACTTTAACCCCTAATACTTCTAAGCAAAATATATTCTCAAAAAACTAGAAAAGTACCATTTTAACAAATTATCTCTAGTATTTATTGCATCACTGTTAATTGCTGTTCATTCTGGCATTCTTTCGTATTGTACATTATTGCTAAAAGCGGCCGCTTTCGGCGTTAGCAACAAATTCGACTTTAGAAACAACTTAATGAAAAGTTTAATGTGATTCAATAATTAATAGAGGTAATTTTCTAAAATGATACTGTTCTAGTTTTTTGATAATTGATTTTGTTTAGAAGTAATAAAATTAAATCAATTGGGGACAGCACTTAGCTTTAGTAGTCGCCTTAAGAAGCGAATAAAGGGGTATTGTCAGAAAAAGACAGACAGCAGCGTCTTCTCTCCACTTACGGCCAGTTCCAATAACCTATCTATCTTCAGTTTAGGCATATTGGAGATAGAAAACAACTTCTGTCTTTGTTTCTCTGGACGGCAAAAACAGAGATAGATACTGTTTCCTATCTCCGTTATGCCAAAACTGAAGATATTTTAGATAGATTGGAACCGGCCGTTAGTATTGCTCTAACTGCAGTTGCCGAACAATAGCGATTATGACAAAATCCTTTTTATGAAAAGAAAGAGAGAAAGAAAACAAAGAAAAGTTTTATTTATTCGGAGAGGATCTTTGTCCAAGAAATTTCTGATGATTGTGTCGGTAGGTATAAATCGATTGGAATGACAGACGTCTGAATATCAAAGGTTTAGCATTTGATTTCATTTATACATCCACTCGTATTTAGATAAAATCTATTGAATTTATTATTAGCGAGTTTAGGCCTCGCATGCCTAGTAACTCAAATTGCTCAAGTCAAAAAACCTTGACTGTAATGGCTGCCTTGCGTGACCCAGTCAATCAGTTCGGATTTGATTGCCGACCCATCAGTTCGGCAGACGGTAGCATTTTAGCGGTTAACATTTGACGATTTATTTTTGGTTAATTATTGTTGAAAAAACATTAAAAAATCTTTCCCTCTCTCTCTCTCTCTCTCTCTTTAGTCGATCTCTTATGTTTGAGGATCGTCAGCATCGGGGTTGCATCTGGAGCGGATGATCTGCCTCCATAGGTTGCTGTTCAGCGCGTCTTTTGCAATTGTAGAATAAGGAGGATGACGGGTATTTTATTTGGTCGGTCCATCTCTCTGGCAAACGACCTCGCAACCTTTTTACCTTCGGTGTTTCCAATCACTATTAGCTTTTCGAGATTGTCGTCTCCTCGGCGAATTGTGTGGCCGAAATAGGACAGAATACGTTGTTGACACGCCCAATCGGATCTGGATGATATTGATCACCTGTACAAGTTACTAGCTGTTACCCGCGACTTCGTCCCCGTCAATTTCTGTTTATGTGATCGCGATTAATATTTATATTTTTTTCCGTTTTTGCAACATTTTTCACTGATACTTCGCTCCTATTGGTCGCAGCGTGATGTCATATAGCCTAAAGCTTTCATCGATTAATGGTCTATCCGACACAAAAATATTTTTTCAATTCGAACCAGCACTTCCGGAGATAAGCGCGTTCAAACAAACAAACAAACAAACTCTTCAGTTTTATAATATTAGTATAGATAGGCAGAAATAGCACATAGGCTACTTTTTATCCCGAATAAATTAACGGTTCCTGTGGGGGTAACAGCTGATTCAGCAGCTTCAGAAAAGGCGTGATTTATAGGTAAAGATACAACAATAAGCGCCACATTACATTATTTGTAAAAGAGGATGTAGTGACTAGTATTGAAAAAGGAATGCTTAAATGGTTTGGACATGTTGAGAGGATGAATGAAAGCAGATTGACTAAAAAGATATATATGGCGAGTATGAATGGAAATGTTGGAAGGGGAAGGCCTCGACGAACTTATCTTGATCAAATCATGGAAGTTCTAAAGAAAGGTCAGGTCAAGAGTACCCTAAACCGGCGAACGTGTATGAAAAGATTAATGAATGTGGATGAAGCGAAAGTAGTCTGTAAGGATCGTAGCAAGTGGAAAGATGTGGTCTCTGCCTACCCCTCCGGGAAAAAGGCGTGAGTGTATGTATGTATGTATGTTACATTATTTTCCAGTTTTTTGAGACTAGACTTTGATTTACGTACCACAATATTTCTTTAACCTTGTATTATCAAGCGAAAACAGTGAGTTTTTAAAATTAATTATAAGTTTTAGTTATAATGCAACCCGAAAGTTTAAAAGTTTATCTTAGAAAACAGTGAAGGTTTCATCGTATTTGCAAGGTATTGCGGAAACGAATACGAAGGTACGTTATAAGAGTACTAAGTACCTATTTTTTATGTTAAAATGTACAAAATTTTTAGTAAAGATCCGATGTAAATTTATAAATAAATAGTCAGGTGTAAATCCCACTTTAGATTACCTTTATTTTGTTATGTTGCCAAAAACTCGGCTTCTGTCTCGACACGCGAAGTCTACCACTTTCTCACGCATTCTATACACTTTTATTTACTATTATTACATATACGATAGCCATTATCTTGTATCTGTTTTATTTACATAGTCAAGTTTCCTAAACTGTCATGGTCACTGATACCTACATAAGAAAATTTCTAGAAAGAGATCTCTCGACGAATCGGCGCGCGGCGGTAATCCAATAATCAACGATCAATGTCAAACGCCGACACTAAATTGTCGCTCCAAAAATGAAAAAAATATTAAATATAGAAAAGGTTTTATTTGAAAAATAATAAATATTCAAAACAAATCCACACGTAGGTACCACAAAACTCAAATGTTGTCATTGAAAAGCTATCGATTAATAGCTAACTTGGGTATCAATAACTGTCATCAATCAATCATTTCGAAGTGGACAAAAAACCGTATGTATATTGAACAGGACAAGTGGTCTGCCTTTGAGTTGGCCCATTCATCAAATCGCATAAAAAGACGCGACACATCCCATGTATTGGAAGTGAAGGATTCTTTGGAAGATGACAATTTTTTTACCAAATTATACGCGCCCTGATGTCGTAAATATACCAGTTCTACTTGATATTAGTATGGCAATGAGAGTATTTTAATTTAAGAGGCCTCTATCTGAAGGTTGTGGCAGGATCATTTCAATCTTAGTGATAAAGTTTTTCGTTATTAAATTACGCCGTAACGTTTAATACTACCACCAGAATACCAGCGCTGCAGCAGCCCTTGGCTCATTGCAGCACATGCTGAGGTGGGACCTAATAGCTTAAATATTTACGATGAATAACAACATATTACTTATTCTATACCTATTACAAATCATATCAATTATAAGCAGGAACAGCATATACCTAGATTACTTTTCATCTCTGAACTGCAGCCAGCAACACACCACTACATTGTGGCACAACGCCCTTAATAATCACCAAACTGACCGCTTTTCTGTTAGAGCTTTTAGAAAAACCTTTGAGCCACTTATCGCGATCTAGAAAGCTCTGCCACCTCGAGCTTTGGTAGAAACAGGCACTCCAGCTAATAAGGCTTTACCTCCGAAGGACCACTTATTTTTGAGCATCAAAAAATTACGTCTTCTGTCGGATGAAAATTATCTTTGAATTTTTAATTTGCAACCATTCCATTGCAAAAAATTGGTCTTAACAAAATGTAATGCAAATAAAAAAGGTATACTCGCAGACTTACTTAACGTCAGCTAACAAAGTTATACATTGAAAGTGAAACTGTATGAATATACCTATATAATATGTGCCCTACTTATATACCTACCACCTCTTTATATGAGTACCATAGCGACAATAGGCTTATCGCCAAAAGATGACGGAAAACAGCGTATTCTAGGAAAGCTCGTTCCATCTTAGGCTTCTTCTTAACCGTAAAGTTAAGTATGTAGTCAAGAGCAAGCCCACTGATTATCAAAAATTATATATTTTTGCCGTTTCCATAGAAAATGTCACGGAATCCTTAGTGCGACAATCTGACTCGATCTCAATATTTTTTTAAAATTTTGCTCCTTATTTTAAAGTCAATCGTGGTATTATGGTAAGCTCTATACAAAAGCTAAATAAACTGAATTAATAAGATAAAGTGAAAACGTGTTTTAAATCTGCAACAGTGGCTTCTACTACAATCGCATGATCTCTATAACCCTAATCACAGGCGAGACAGACAGACGCAACAGTAAAATAATTGAGGCACGCTCCGTAACGGCACGGGGACTGTTGACATGTTTCATATGACACACTAAAACAACTACAGCCAGACGAGCACTTGTCCCAACCATAAAGATATACATTACTGCTTGACAGCAATTTCAACCCTTGCTTAAGTCACAGCCGAAATTGAACAGACAACCTTGTTATAAGGTTTTTGCTAGGACGCATCTCTTGACACATTACACTTATTACAAAACTATTCAAAGCATTTGTTCTGTGGAAATACGAAACAACTGTGGTACTTACCTCAAAAGTCAGATTTGAAGAGGACTTTATTTTCCTACATATACCCTTCTACTAGAGAACTGGAGCAAGCGGTACCTTCAAACCGGTGTGCTACCACAACTCCGCCACATGACAGAGGTCAACAAATTTAAACATTTATAAAAATCATGTCCTTCTTTCATGTGTCGTGTGGCGCAGGCACGGCCAAAAAACTCCTAACGAATGCAAAAAAGGTCTCATAACTTAAAAGAATATAATAGGGGTTAAAGTATAAAATTTCCGATTATTTTCCCACTTTTTATTTTTATTATAGCTCTTAAGTATAGTCGTATTATTGCGTAATTCTTTTTGTATTGTATCAAAAACTAAATAAAGTAACTTTTGATTTTAAAAAAAATGCAATACTAGTGCCTATTACTTCAAAGGAAGTCATTGAAAAGACCCCTTACAATGTGTCAGCTGACCTTCTTGCTTCAATTAAGTATATTTGTATTATATACTTTGATTTTCAGAAATTTTAATACTATAATGCGTAGCTTTATAACCACCTAACTTTCACCTTTAATTGCATCGAAAACGGTTCAGGCGTTTTTAAAAAAACTAAAAAGTGTTTGTATGGAAAAATGACTTTCCTCGATTTCGTCCATGCAAAACGGCAATTTCATACTTTAACCCCTAATATTTATATTAACATCAATGTGCAGTGAACAACTGACTTAATGCTACTTGTAGGTAGCACTGTATTTCGTTTTGCTTATCAAAATTTTATAATACCTCAATTTTGACGCATCTTAATATCGTTGTTCTAATATGTATCTTATTATAACCATCAATACATAATATTTCGTTAGTTGCTGTAGAATTTAGGCTGTGTAACGCCCACATTATTTGACGGCACACCTTGCTAGCTGAAAGCTTACGCCGAGCCTTCGGTAAATCCACTATTTACAGACGACATCACGTCAGCCTAAACAGTGGAGCGTCTTATTTCTTTAGAATAAGTGCGATTTTGCAACAAAACTGTACAGCCTAATGTGCAGTACTGTACATGGATACTTAGCAGGCTATTTAACATGGAATAATTTGCTATCGTAAAGCTTATAACGGCTAGATAACTTTACTTGTGTTTAACTTGTTGATTTGAAAAGAGAACTGAATACACCTTACGAACCGAAGCATTGACGTCTTTCAGAAAGGGCCTGGAAGACTACTCAACTTCTCGTTTTATTGGTGTACTAAGAAATGACTAAAGAAGTACTCGAACTGCCTATGTAGTAGTTTGAAATATCTATTTATTTAATTTTGGTAGCCATTTGCATAAACTTAATCGCATCTATGCTTTGTCGCTAAAGCAAAAACAATAAACGGGATACATTTCTTATTTACTATGTGTTGTTACGCCTCTTAACATATCAGTTCGAAATCCGGAAACCGGTAAAAATTTTGGATCCGGTCCACTCGACCTGTGGTTTCGCCAATCACTCGCACGAGTCGGTAATCCATGTAGGGTTGACACCAAAAATATTTCGGATCTTTTCCAAAATTTCGTGCAAAAAAGCTTTCTTTTGCCTGTATTAAATAATTTGCTTTAAACATAAGAAAAATCATCTATTAAAATACATAATTATACTCGTGATATACTGTTTTTTTGAGTTTACGCGAACACTATACATTGAAATGAAAGATATAATATTTACGGATTTAGTACGCGTTAATTTTTGATTTAATCCGACGTTTCGAACCCTTTACAGCGTTCATGGCCACGGGCTTAGGTGTTATTCGTATTAAAGTAGGTAATTTGAAAATTGTTTAAATCTACCGCCTTTAATTTTTAAACGATAAAATATATCTCTCATTTCAATATACTCGTAATGTTTTGCTTTATCAGATTTTATTTTCTTTAGATACCCACCGGAAGATTACTTATGATTTTTTATACATATCTGGTTGGTTGGCTACTGTATTCTTTTTTTATTTTAAAAGGCTTGAGCTACAAACAAACGTCACATCTCGATATAGGTTCGGTACGTAATCGTTCTCTATTTTGAATGCGTCTGCCAACCCTAGGGAACCACAAAACATCTGTACCGATTTCGGTGCGAGCAGTCACAGCTAGTGATGTACAAGGCTCGAGGCCACCGAGTCCTTGTGGATAGAGCTCGGTGCCGTTTACAGGGTTCGCCTCATTTTTATAACGCTCGACAACTCGGCAGTCCTTTTCAGGGCTCGTGCCTTTTCGAGAGCTCGATCGATCTCGAAGCTTTTTCAAAACTCGAGCCTTTTTCGAATACATATTACGCTCATAGGCTCACGTAAACTCGCAGTCGTCGATTAATCCGTCAAAAGATTCGAGCTCTGTAACTTGTAACTTGAATCATGTACACCACTGTTTTAATTTATTATTTATTTACGTGAAATTAAAGTCAGAAACATAAATTTGAGTTTTTATTGTGAAGGCTTGCGTTCATTTCAAGAATCGAGCTCTTTTGAAGGCTCGAGCTCTTTTGAAGGCTCGAACCCTTTTAAAGCCTCAAAGCATGGCTCAGAGAACTCGCGTCTCGGCTAGGCTCGGGACTAAGAATTCGCCTCGAGGCTTCAAAAGCAGAACTCGACGCCTCGAGGTTTGTGCATCACTAGTCACAGCGAGCGACGCGCCAATCCTCTTAGCGATCGACGTATTTAGATGTAAATTTACTGGCCAGTGCTAACTCTACGAATCACTGACGTACGATATACAAAACAGGTTCCTCCTGTAGGTGCAATTTATAGCTGTTTTTTTTTTCTTCAGAAGTGTCTTTAAAAACTTGGAAACTGATGGAGCTAAACCAAGATCGGTAATAAGATTACATTTTAATGCACAATCTTGTACATTTTTAACATGCTTGTATTAAGAGGAAACACTAAGGGCGAGAGAATTGAAAAATAGGTATTTGTAAAATCTATTGCTGTGCGCAGTCCCGAACGCCTCCCCAGCAGAGCGCGATAGAGACAACTGCATTTTGGACCGAAAATAGCCACTAAAAGCACACAAAATCAACGTTTCGTAGTCCCCCTATTCATTTTTCAAAACTAAACCGATTTAAATACTTTTTTCATTAAAAATTAAAGAAAGGCTTTGGCAGTGTTCGTATATTTTGTTTTTTTTTTAAATTTAGTAAAATTTGTTTTCTGGATGTTTGAACACAGCAGATAATTTGTCGAATTTTTTTTGTATTTTTAAGGCTCCTATCTCTTTTAATAATTAATTTATGATAATAGAAACATGCCAATAGTGGCCATAGATTTTTGTAATAAAAATTATTGCTCTACTGGAATTATCCAGGGAGGAAACAAGGGACTACGTTTGTATGGAAAAACGGCCCTTGTGTTTCCTCTTAAACGTAGCTAGCCATAATAATCACGATTAGTGACCAAATTTGCGATCTTAGTTCAGCTAATGGTGAAGAAAGTCGCCGCTGCCCGCCTTCTTCTGTAGTGGCCCTTGGCTCGTTGCAGCACATGCTGAGGTGGGACCTAATTGGCCATATTTTCTTGTCAATTTGTTTTTTTATATTTTGTTTTGTCTCTTATGTCCTATTGTCTAGCTGTAATTTCGTCTATGTCTACTGTAATGTGCTTGTGGCCAATTAAACGTTTCTTTCTTTCTTTCTTTCTTTCTAGTGGCTTTTTGCTTGTAGGTACAATAAGGTAAGAAGGATTGGTGCTTTTGTCAGGCCAGCAGCTCACAGCTAATTAAACTATGGTCCAGACATCCCCACGGTCCGGTTATTAAGCACAAAATCAGAACTAAACATCCAATGTCAGAACCCTTTCAGACTTTCTGGTCCATATTATTAGATGTCATTTTCCCAGATCTGTAGTAGAGATACTAACTGATCGGTCCAGTACCGCTTTTTTGTATCGTAGGCGTCTCGATGTTCTGTTAGACCGTTATGTTTGCACCTACGATAACGGTTTAGTTGATTAGGAGCCAGTTGAGGGTTAGCTACTCATACGTCAATTTGACTTCTGTCACAATAAAGAGTACCTTATCTGTAATATACCGCGTGTCAGGTTAATGGAAGCCGGAACCAGCTTGAGTACAGATACAAACAGGATGAAATATTAACCACTTTTAAAAAAAATACAGGCATTCGGTATCGTATTTAGAATTTTAGAGCCTATTTATGAAGTAAAATATGTAAATCGAGTTGTATTGTAACCCGAAAATATTTTTCGCGATATAGTTTTCAATTTTTACGGTCCTAGACCTGTTAAGGTATAAAGGGAAAATCAGAAACTTACGAATAGTATCGTAATGAATGAATAAGATGCGCAACGCGTAAAAAAAGTGTTGCTAGGCGGCCGTATCAAAAATCTTGGATTTTTGGCGGTCATTTTCTAAGTGCTTTATCTTGACATTTTTGTACTGGGCTATACCAAAAGAAAAAATACGTCATTTGTTTTTTGTGTCGTAGATTGATATATTATAATTTGGAAGGTGGTTAAAATTTCATCCTGTATAGGTATACATTTTAATACCTAATAAGGTGGAGACAGAAGTTTGATATCTGTCATTTAGTATTTATACTAGCATAATAGTTCTGACGAGAAATTTGGTCCTAAACGTAATTTTCTCTCATTGTACCAATTATATTTTCAAAAATTTTCAAGCTAAATTGTAACCTGTTTGTGTAATTGAAATAGATAAAGAGGGAAATTGATTAATATACGAATTGGATTGATAACGGACGAACTCGTTTCGGTATTGGAACATCAAAAAATCGTCACTCCGTAACACTCCAGAGAAATCAAACAACATTTTACTGTCCATATTCGTTATAAAGACAAACAAAGCTTTATGTTTACATACTACGAAATCAATTTTGATGTATACTGAACTCAAAATTCGATGAAAATTATAAGTAACAGCCTATAATCATCCCACTGCAGGGAAAAGGCTTCCATCATTGAATTCATAATAATCACCACGTTTGCCAAATGCAGGTTGAAAATCTCAAACCCGAGCAATGTTCGAAAATTCGAAACTTTTGGTTGCCCGACCCGGGGATCGAACCTGGGACCCCGAGATCTTGGTCGGGTATTTAAAATACCAGACCACTAGATAAAAACAATATTACGGTTGATAACGAATAGTTATAATTGAATTTTGCGAAAGGTGTGGGTTCAAGTCCTACCTAAGGCAGTCGATGTATTTTCAATTCAAACCCCTTTTTTTTTAAATGTGTGCAAATACATAAAAACTGTTTCTTCTTTTCCAATTTTTAATTTGCAAGAATATTTCGTTCGCATATCGGAGGAAAAAATCAAAAACATTGCCATCATCCAGCCAGCCAGCATCCATGGGTTTTGCTTTGCATAAATGTGCCCACACAAAAAATGTCTTGGTGCATCAATTATGTAGTAGTTAGAGCAGTCATCCAATAAGCGGAAGTCCCTAAAATATTTTGAAATATTTTTTTTTTGAAATATTTTATTTTATTTGCCCTTGAAGAAGGTACATTTTAGTTGTTACATAGAGTTGCGAACCTCTTCCTCAGCTAACCAATGTTGCATACAAATATATTCAATTTAGCTACAGTACATAATTATTTAATTAATTCAATCCTTTCTTAAAACACATGCATTATTTATATTAAATTTCAATTTAGATTCTTTATGTAAATAAATGTTAATCTTATAAAATCAATCAATTATACATAATGTCAATATTAAAGAAAAATAAATGTCAAAGCTAGTGTTAAAAAAAGAAAACAAATTCAAGCCTTCCTTACAAGGTACATGCATTATTATAACAATTGTGCTTTAAATATTCGTCTACAGTGTAAAAGACATGTGTAATTAGCCATTTAAACAAATGTGTTTGGAACCTTTTACCAGTCAGTTCTTTAATTGTTTCAGGCAATTTATTATAAATGACCATACACATCCAGGGGACATTTTTTTTAAACGACCACTTTTTGGGACAAATGCTGACACCAACCTATTTCCATTCCTTGTGTTTCGTGGATAAATATCACGTGCCTGTTTGAAGTAATGTAGATTTTGTTTTACAAACTTGGCTATTTCATATATTATGTACATATTAACCATACCTACTAATATTATAAATGGTAAAGTGTGTGTGTTTGTTTGTTTGTCCGTCTTTCACGGCATAACCGAGCGACGAATTGACGTGATTTTTTAATAGATAGTTGATGGGATGCAATGGAGAGTGACATAGGCAACTTTTTGGCTCTTCCTAACCCACCACTTCCCTAAAATGGGGGTTGGAAGTTTGTATGGAGCATTCCGCAATTTTCAAGGTAGAAAGCTAAAAATTGGCATGCGGACTATTTGTGTCTAACAAAAAAATCTTACATCATTTTTTTTAGAAATCCGCCCCCAACCCCTTAGAAGAGGGGGTGAAATTTTATTGTTACCCCGAATTCAACGCGAGCGAAGCCGCGGGCAAAAGCTAGAATTTAAATAATTAAAAGTCTGAAAGTGAAATAAAGACGTGAACATTATTGGTTGACTGATTCATATTTTCTTCGTCCTAAATACTTTTTCCTCTTAAAATATTTTTAGATTTAAGAGTATGTTTCGCAACAACTTTCCCAATCGTGAATGTGTTCAGTTGCATGTTGGCATTCATCCAATCCCATTTATCTCTGAAATTACTCTTGTATTTTCGTTAGTCATGTTTATGGGATGTTCGCTCGAAGAGCCTAGTGCTCTTGTTAAGGGAATTTATGATGGCCCGATGGGCGCGGTGTTGAGACTACAGAGCGCAAGCGAGGTTTGATTCTTGTCACGTAAAATTTAGGATCAGAACTTTTTCTAAATTGACTCGGATTGCCACCCAGTGAGCCAAATTGCTCAAGTGTAAAGTAACGAAGTAACAGCCGGTAATCATCCAACTGCAGGGCGATATCGATACTATCGATCGTATCGATAGCTCTGTTAGCATAAATATTATCGAAACAGCAACATATCAATGGTAGGTATTCATAGTATTGAAACTCAATATCGAATGCACTATTGATAGTATTGATATCCTACTATCGATATTGATTCAAACTTACCCAATCTGAGCTATCGATACGACAGTATCAATACTGTAGAATATTTCCGTGGTCAACTATCGATATTTCGGTAACACTATAAAAGGGATTTATTCGCAAATCGAACATCAACCAATTCGTTTCAAAAGTTAAAATTAACCGATATCAATAAGCTGGCAACGCTGGCACCACAATAACAGTAATTTCTAATGGGGGCTATCGCTAGTGAATTTGCCACTAGAGGCGCTAGTGTCGCATGAGGTCCAATATCATTCACTTTGTACTGGTTTTAGCGGAATTTGTTGCATAAATTATAATTTCTTTAATTTACCTGCTGGAAAGTGATCTCTTCGTAAAATATCGCAAATATGGATTATTTGGCGATTAATGTGAACGCTTTAAAAGCGAAATTAAGAAAAAGCGCAAAAATAGGCGGCCTCAAGAGCAACTATTTCAGAAGTTAGTTTGTTGATATCAAGATTGTTATTTATAAACAATATAACCTTAATTAGATTCAAGATATAACACTTTGTTTCGGCGCCAATCGCCTTTGAAAGCTATAACTCCGGACCTCAGTCTACAGTGGCGCCAACTGGTGAGCAAAGAAACGGTAGTCCCCAATGGAATACGTCAAACAAACACTCGACATGACAAACGAGCTAGGTCAACTCATCAGTCACAGCGACAGCGACCATCAGCGCCATCTGGGATGTGCCCCGAAACAACGAGGGATCATCCCAACTAATTATCCATCATTGACAATGATATTACAAAGAAAGGAAGTAGATATGTTACTGCGCGGCTTAAGTCAAGAAGTCTTTTTGAGTCGATTGGCTCAATCTCAATCAGTTTGCGTCAAACAAGCTTCAGATCGAGTCATAGTGACAGTATAACAAAAAATATCAAAATGCCGTCTTGTGTATTAAGAAAGTGCACAAATGGTGCTAAAATAAATAAAGCTAAAGGGATCAAATATCACTTGTAAATTAATCAAAATATTTGTTATAAACTACGTGTTTTTAATTTCTAAATTTATTTGTAAGTGCTTAGACGACGACATAGATTTTAAATTCAGATGCGACAATTTCCTAGGTATCATTATGACACGTAATCAGCAAAACATATTCACTAAATAAAATAAGCAATCACTAGTCAGGGTGGTTGCGGCTGAATAAACCTTGAGCCTCAACATGAATACTTAGTCCGAATCATTATATAATATTTTTCTTACATAATTTTTATTGATTTAAAATAAAAACTTTGCAGGGAAGCTTATAGTATTGGGTAGATTAATAAGCATTCGTTTGTAAGACGGTTTAAGAAATCACGGTGTATATATCTTTTTGTTAAAATTGTACATTTCTGCTAAAAATTCTAACTTGTGAAACGCTCATAATTCAAAGGTATGTTTTATATTACGTACTTACATAATAAAAAACTTTTTTCATACAACACAAATACAACCTGTTTTATTTCTCTCTATTTTCTACCTACTTTCAAATATTTGTACTGTCTGATTTTGGTTACAATTCTTCATCTATGTAACTATCATCGTGCAGCGCCGTGACGTTTTTCGAACGCAATTTATTATGAAGGTAACATACCTATACTATGAAATATCATTGATTATTGACATATAAATATCTCTAGACACACAGTCTTTTACAAAAATGACACCTGGATTTTATGTCACATTAATAACCCTTATCCGTATGGACATTTATGTAATGTTGTATCTATTCGATTGATATAGGTTGTGCTGAAAGTGCAACCTTATGTCAAATGAGCGCAATTTTAGTTGGTAGCTTGTAATCGGCTCGGTGGCAAATAATTTTAGATTCTTAAATTTATTTTTATTTGTCACCCTTTTCTCTTTTTCCGCAACCCGTCTCATAGAGCCACTTTGTATATTATTGTATCTGTTTATATATTTGGTGCCGTTTAACTAACAATTTGTGCTGTCCGATTTAATGCTTTAGTTTTGCTTAGTAGTCAATTAAAAAAAAAAAAAAACCTGTGTATTTTCCCCATTCGCGACATTGGCGGAATCGTGTGGCTCAGGCCAAAACACTGCTGTCGCCATAAACCAAAAGAAGAAGAAGAAGAGACTTTTTAAGACTGATTGTGTATTTAGTTTTTTATTTTATATAAAATATAAGAATTAAATACACAGTTCTATTCAATAATTTCACGTGTATGTTATACAAGATGAATGCAACTAAGGCGAACGACTAAAATGTATAGTGGGTCTTTTTACTGAGTTATGTCAAGAATATCTCTCATTGTTAACAATGATTTTGTTTTGAACGGATGTAATACATAGTCCGAACTCAGAGATATTATTATTTTGTAATCTTTCCACAATACAGAACTATCAAAATGATAATATCGTTCAAATTTCAAAGCAGCCTAGGTAAAAAAGGTATGAAGTTTTAATTAATAAAAAAAAACAAGTACTAACTAATAATTGTAATTCCAAGCTGCTAGTTATTGTAATTTCGTACTTGTTTCAGTGGCCTGCACATCAGACTTAACATGTTTGTTTTAAATTCACATCTATTCTAAGTACATAGGTGTCTTAATGTTTAGATAAGCCTAATGTGTGTGTCGTCTGCGCAATCCCGTTTTTGGCCAGCATCGTCAAGGCAGTAGATTGTAGATATTTAAGTTGTAAGGTGTTTTCATTAACTAGCTGTTGCCCGCGACGTCATCCGCGTCAATTTCTGTTATTATGATCGCGATTTATTTAGCAACATTTTTCACTGATGCTTTGCTCCTATTAGTGGCAGCGTGGTGTTATATAGCATGACCTTCCTTGATAAATGGACTATCCAACACAAAAAGAATTATTCAAACCGAACCAATACTTTCTGAGATTAGCGCGTTCAAACACACAAACAAACAAACAAACAAACAAACAAACAAATAAACAAACTCTTCAGCTTTATAATATTAGTATAGATTACTTTACTAATACTTACTCAATTCACTGATAATAAAATGCGAAAGGTTTATGATTAATACTTAATTACGCCATAATAACGAATCATCTATACTTAATATTATAAACCTGCATTGTTTGTTTGTTTGAACGCGCTAATCTCCGGAACTACTGGTTAGAATTGAAAAATTATTTTTGTGTTGGATAGTCAATTTATCGAGGAAGGCTTTAAAGCTACAGTCTTTTAAAAACTTCGTAATCGCGATCATAATAACAAAAATTGACACGGACAAAGTCGCAGGCAACAGCTCTTATCTAGATATAAGCTTGGCACGGATTATAGGTTAAAGACTAGCTGTTGCCCGCGACTTCGTCCGCGTCTATTTTTGCAATATTTTTCACCGATGCTTCGCTCCTATCGGTCGCAGCGTGATTAGTGTTGCCCAAATGCAAGAACAAGACGAGACTTGGCCAGTCTTGGTCTTGGTCTTGCATCAATACACCTGGTCTTGGTCTTGCAGCAAGAGTCTCGCAAGTCTTGCAATTACCTATTAGCTTGTCGCTATTTATTAAACGTTACTTTAGATATTAGAACAACGCAACAGAGTAGGTACATTTTGAGCTCGAATTAACATTGCCATGGTAAAGACCAACTATAAATTAATAAATGTCTAAACATTTTATGAGAAATTCAAAAAAACAACTGACACCGGTTGGGGTTTGAACCCACGACCTAAGCGGTCAGTGCCGATGCTCTAACTAACTAACTAACCAACTGAGCTATCAACTGTGTCGCGCGGGAGTCAGTCTGTTTCTTAATAAACATTTAATAATCTTCAATGTACTAAAACACGGTTTAACATAAAAAAAGGAAATTTTTATTCATGGGGTAATTTTTTCTAACTTTTTATAAAAAAAATTACTCAAATAGAACCTTATCTCGATACCTAATAACACCTTAATGGATCGGACAGGGTTTTTTATACATCCGTTTATTGAGGTTAGTGTAAATAAGTGTACAAAGAACAAGTTATTAAGATAAGTCGATAAGTTATTAATTTAAAAACGCCAAAAATACTTCAGACTGACATCTTTTAATAATCTACTTTAATTTAATGTTGAAAAGGTTTATCAACACGAAAGTTCAAGGTTCGATTCCCGATAGATCGCCCGAAGTTAGTTGAAATGACTTTTAGTTTTCAAACGGTCAGGCAGGCCAAAGCCGAGCCTAGATCATGATACAAAAAGTTACGGGTTCGATTCCCGACTTAAGGCTTAAATCGTGTTTAAGTTACAGTACCAGTACTACTTTGTTTCATTAAAACAATAAAAAAAAACGCTTAATTTTAATAAAACATGTAGGTATTGATCGTTGGTGCGGCGCGCGTCAGTGTTGGGGGCTTACTCCGACAAACCGACACTCGAAGGGGTCTACTATGAAAATATTTTTATACCAAGTATATTTAAAAAAAAGCCCTACTTGCAAGACGCAAGAGTCTCGCAGGAATGGTCTTGTTCTTGCTTAAATCTTGCACAGTCAGTCTTGGTCTTGGTTTTGCTAAAATTAGGCGGTCTTGGTCTTGCAAAAATCCAAGAACAAGACCAAGACTGCAAGACCAAGACCGATTTTGGGCAACACTAAGCGTGATGTATATATTGCCTAAAGCCTTCCTTGATAAATGGACTATCCAACACAAAAATAAATTTTCAATTCGAACCAGTACTTCCTGACATTAGCGCGTTCAAACAAACAAACAAACAAACTCTTTAGCTTTATAATATTAGTATAGCACGTATTTTATTTTCGGTCCCTGAAATAAAATATGGTTTCCGTGGGATGTCTCAAATTCAAAGTTCAATGAATAACTTCTAGCTAGGTAAATAGTAGAAATAAAAACAACATACCAATTCCTCTGGTGATCCTGGTTCCTTCATACCATTGCTCTTATCCGTGCTCCCCGTCTCTGTAACAAGTGAATGGCAATTATTCAATAACATATTAAGAATACAAAAACACTTTTTTTCTACATTGACCCGTCCGGGAATCGAACCCGGGACCTCGGAGCAGGCGACACCTTGAAAACCGGTGTGTACACCACTCCGCCACGGAGGTCGTCTACGTGGTATATAAGAATAAACTCAGGGGAAAGAAAATAAGGTTTAATATAACACTTCTCATGTTTAATCCGAACTGACTCGGAACCGATTTTTAAAGCGCTCTGATTCGCAGTTTGTTGACTAAAAATGAATTAAATTTTAAATAACTAGCTCGGCAATGTTACGTACGTATAGTTTTGTTTTGACAGAAACAAACAAAACTATTTTGTTCAATGTTTAAAATCAACTTTTAGGTACGATGTCCCTAACTATTTTAAAGCATGTGCTAATTACTACATATGACAAAATAAATTTTGAAAATAATATTTAATGAATATGCCTTAGTGATTGTATATTAGTGCGATGGTCCGTAAACTACACAAGAGATCTGGGTTCGTAAAAACAGAAATCTTTCTGAATTACAGTGAAGCTACGTAAGGCACGTTAAGTCGTTGAACCTGTCTTATCAAAAATAGAAAAGCACCAACCCTTCTCTCTTCATAAGCCGGTGTTAACAAGCGGAAATCATTAGCAAAATAATTTTCAAAATCCATATCATAAGAGGCGACTAAAGCAGTACTTCCAGAAGAAGACGAGCAGTCTAGCGTCGTCTCTCCAACTGACCAAACTGTGATCGCCTTCCAAGCGATGCGAATATGGCATTAATAACATTTAAAGTACAACAAAAATACACCAAAAAAAATTTAAAGGACGATAACAGGATTTTCATTTGAAAAATATAATTTAATTTTGACTTCTCACTAGTATCATCCTGAAACAAGTGAAACAGGTTCCTAATAAGTTGCCATTCATAAGCTCATCCACCCACACATTCACGTGTGACGCAATCAGTGCCGCTTCAGCCGCTGAATCGAACCAATTTGAGCTCAAACTGGTAAATTTAAATCTCGCTTTTATCACAGGATAAACTGTTTATCAAAATGGTTAATCAGATAACATTTGTGTAGGGAAAAATGGCGCTGAAAATCCCCATTATCGGTAGAGGCTGTACCGTTGCGCGTTGTTTCTCTGATTGTAAAATGTTAAAAAAAAAAAAAAAATTAAACATTTTTCCTAAAATGAAATTGACTCGATATTCAAAATGTTTGGGTCGTCAGTGCAAGTCAGGTTCATGCTTACTTTACTTGCATTTACTTTTTTACTTGCATGCAGGTACGTGCTTACTTTTGAACAACCACATGGGCTGCATAAGATTACATAGGTAAATTAATTTCAATATTCTAGTACCTACACTTAACTTAAAAAGAAAAGGTTTTTGTCAATTCCATTTTAATATAGAACGTATGAACGAATATACGAATATGTTCGATATGAGAACGAAGTGACAGCAAAATTTTGAAAATCATCGTCTTCGTTGTAAAGTAGAAACATTGTACCGTATTACATAAATCAATTAATATTACAAAAAAAACCGTTACAATCAGTATACCTCATCTAGTTCGTTATCTCGGCTGAAATGGTGCCGAAGAAGGACCTATCTCATAAGTCATAGTAATATTAAATTTGTAATTCAATTCGTTGTTGGCAGGTGTCAATTATTTTTTTTTGTATGTACATACTTCGTTCTTATTTTTATTGCCCGGTCTTTAATCTATCTCTGTTTTGTTTTGTTCTGTCACATGCAATGAGTTTGATAGTGTTAAGTACTTTTTCAACATATTACTCTGCTTTAAACTTCTGTTTTATTCCGATACCTAAAAGTATTATAACGAGCTATCAGATGTTAACATTTATACAACAAAGCCACTAACTTTACAAATTTCAGTTTAACCATCCAGCAGATGAAACATCATTAATTTAAATTGATTACGTGCTGTAATGTGCAATAAGTTAGTTGGCAACAATGGGGTTGCAATTAGCGGGATTAATATGTCGGTAACTGGGTCTGTGATTGCGAGGTAAATTAGATTCACGGTGTTTGATGTTTGGGTTTAAATTAAGATGTATTTGTCTGGTACAGTTGATCAAAAAACTGATGTATCTATACGCTTATGCTAGTAAAAGGATCAAGTGAATTCAGTTATCAGTATGGCTTGTATGAGGTCGTTTTTAATATACGTCAAATTTGCACTGACTGTACCTACGTTAGAGAGGGTTTTGTCAATTTAGTAGCAATAATTTTTACGTCATGAAAATACTGTGTATGGTTGAATTTCCATTACTGGTGAATCACCCAACAATCGTTAGATGCTTATATATACTAGCTGACCCGGCAAACGTTGTTTTGCCATAAAAACGATTAAATTACTAAAATGGCTAACAAAAAATAGGGGTTGGTGGTAAAAGGGTAAAAATTTAGGGTTGTATATATTTTATAAAATTTTAATATTTTACTACCCTACCCCTACCCTACCCCTACCCTAACCCTACCCTACCCTACCCCTACCCTACACATACCCTACACATACCCTACCCCTAACCTACCCTACCCCTACCCTACCCTACACATACCCTACCCCTACCCTACCCCCACCCCTACCCTAAACCCTTCCCTACCCCTACCCTACCCTTACAAAAAGACGATAATTGATCAGTTATCGAGCGGGATGAAAAATGATTAAATTACCAAAATGACTATTAAAAAATAGGGGTTGGTGATAAAAGGGTAAAAATTTAGGATTGTATGTATTTTTGTATGTTGTAGAAATCATAAAAAATAGAAATTAAAAATTTTGTCTAAAAAATAAAATAAAAATTTAGGGGTGGACTACCCCTAACATTTAGGGGGATGAAACATAGATGTTGGCCGATTCTCATAGATACCGGATAAGCACAAAAAATTTCATCAAAATCGGTCAAGCCGTTTCGGAGGAGTTCAAGTTCGAACACCGTGACACGAGAATTTTATATATTAGAGATATTGAACTTGGAAAATTCAAAATTACACTTTTTTACAGAACTGAGTTTCTATTTTTTATAATATATGGCATTTACCTGCATTTTTATTCAGTGCCAGTTACAAAGCTTATTTAAAACTAAAAGCACAAAATTCGTTATTTAAATATGTTCGCCAAGCGTTTTTACATACCTACCGGTTTATTGAATGAAACATAATGACGTGATTAACGAGAATGTCACAGCGTTGCGTGTTATGGTCGAGTGCAATCAACGTGTAATGGAACGTGTGATGTGAATTATAATAAATAAATCGAATTTCGAAAATTAATCCCTTGACCGTGAGTTATTCCAGACACAATTGAAATCAATTGTTATCGTGGCACCCGAGTGCCTCGTGGGGTTCAAAGCATCAAACAAAAAGCGGAAGCTTTGCGGTTTTAGTCATTATCGCTATACTGTCCTGTCGCCGCCACGTAGAAAAACCGTCCTTAGTTCCAATTCCCTTATTCCACGAATGTGCCAATAGACGAACGTGATTAGTGAAACATCATACATTTTCAGTGACTCTATGAACAGTTTAAAACTATTTTTCGAGTGCTAGGCATCACAGCTTTACATATACATATACGGCCAAAGTGTAGAACCAAGAGGATGTGACTGTAACGTCGACATTACACTGTATTATTATCTATTGCATGTTGTGGTACTCATAAGACACAAATCAAGGGCGAATAATAGGTAGGAATTTATGTCTAAGCTGTTATCAAGCTCAATAAAAAAATTGGTTGTTTGTAAAGTAGGTTTACGATCGAGATGTTTACGTGATAACGTCTTATTGGTGATATAAGTTTTTGGGAAGTAAGGAATTAATGAAGATAACAATTTTTTCAAATTTTAAATTACATCTTAAACATTCAACGAAAACTTAACCGCACGAGAAAATCTCCATTCGTTTGTATGCCGCTAGAGTGAGAGAGACGGAAGATCGGTCCACTCACTCGAACGCTATGCCAGCCTCCGCTCGTGAGAATTCCGCGTGACAAGTTTCACGGAATGACTGGCAGCGCTCGAGATGAGACGGGAGATCGGTCCGTCTCTCTCTCTCGTTATACCTGCGATCGCGCTCGTGAGGTTTTGGTGTGACACAAGTTTCTGAACATGTCACCCGACTAAAACGATTTTAAAGACGTTATCACGTCAAAAAAACATCTACTTTCGGACACAGTTCTCACTCTTAAACATCGAAACTTCCACGTAAACAAGTTCAATCAGCTAGTTATCTAGTTGTATTTTTTCTTTTCTTTAATTAATATGAACCTTACTAATAATCAGTTATTAACTAAATACCTTACATATCACTTTCATATGAGAGATATCTTGAGAGATAAATCAACAAGAAGTCATCGCACTGCAGTCGGGACAGTTACAAATGTCCGCCGGCCACGTCGGACGGTCGTGCGGGGCCTACGCAAATGTCATATCCGATTGGCAGGCTTATTGGCGAAGCCTTAAGGTCGGGGACACACAATATCACACAGATCTTCACCCTTAAACACTTATCAAGGTTTACAATTTCAACAACTTGTTAAACATTATAAATTAATGAAAAACAGTTTACTGTTGATTTATCCACTAATTTGGTTAAGCAGTTACATGCAACTTTTTTCTTGGTTAACAAATTTAAATTTAATTATTGTAACAAGTCTTTTTCGTATCCGGTTTTGTGATTCGACAAATTGATTTTGATGCGACATTTTTACGCGTCCTGTTACACTAATGCACTTTAGGAAATACATATAAATAAATTATGATTTCACATAATGTTTTGTAATTTAGTTTAAAGATAGGTATCAGTTTAAAAATAAATGGACTTCGTCATAAACTTTGATCTTAAAAACTATTTTTAGATGGGGTTTTATGATTTAAATGCTATGATTTTTTGAAAATGTAATAACGAGTCATATATATATATTGTCTTTGGTATTTCCAATTCATATTTCAATTTGGCTGTATGGATAAATCCGAGGCCGTAATACTTGAAATAAAAATTACGAGTAGGTAGTATTAATTCTATTGGTGCACCAGAATAGGAGTTAGACTTAACATTCGAATTTTTTAGTAGAATCGTAAAATTCGCGTAAGAATTATCAGACGAAAAATATTCGATTACATGAGAATCGCGTCCCTGAGCGTAGTATACTAGTCGTTTTTTTATCACCCAAAGTCAACGTATTTAACAATTCAAAATCTTTAGAGCATTCTCGATGGTTAGCGGCAATCGAAATTTTTATTTAGAGATTTTATTCTTAATTTAAACAATAAACCTTAACAAATAGTTTAAAACTACCTAGTTGTTTTATCTGAAGAGATTGTAAAATATTTGTAAAGATTTCGCTCGGATGTTCGAGATACCAGGAATCGAACCCGAGATCCTTGTGAAATAGGCAGACCTTTGCACCACTACACCAACCGGGTCTTCATATCTATTAAATTTTATATGATATCAATAACAATCCTGTTTATAAAAGTAATGACCTTTTGACAACCAATATCGCCTCAGTGTGTCTCAGTCCTTATATCGTGAATAGTGCCGACTCACACAATATTCGCATCTCGATCGTGACATGTTTCCCACGCCCAAGCTACACTGAAATACCTGCCTTATCCCGAAAGGGATAAAATTCAAAATGAATCCAAAAAGTTTCACTTCGAATTATGGAATTGATGATGTGACACAAAACAGATAATAGGATTGAAGTAACAACAACCGAATAAATGACTGTATGACTTGACAATATTAATTATGGTTAAGTTGCTTGATAATGATACGAACGTATGGCATTAAATTGTCCTAGCTCATACTTACTTAAAACTTTTGTAAACATTTATTTAAAAAGAGGCTGACAAAAGTGACCGAGTTTTTTGCGCTATTTCTACTTGCACTAGTCCAAACTTGTCCTGAAGCAATGGTAGGTTTAAATATTGGGACGTAATTGGTGATACTGTCAATACTAGCAGAGACAGCGGCTTCGCTAGACTAGAACACGCTTTGTACTCACTTGAAAGGTTTGACAATGTGGTTTTAAGGTAAGAAACTAAGTGCCAAGCTTGTTCAAATCCACTTTAATCGGTTATAAAGTTATAAAGGTTATAAAGTGATTTTTAATACCTATGGCTAATTTCATAAATAATAAAAAAGACGTGTGGCACTCGGAGACTGCCGCGGTAAAGCTATTGCATAGCATTTTTTATCAACTTATGCAATTATAAAACTAAAAAGTATCACCGCTGTGCCGGTCGGAGTGGGGGGGGTGTTAGGTTATTTTCGTTACGGAATTTCTGGATTCGGTCTCCACGCTCAAGGCCCGCGATAGAAGCCATGCAATAGCTTAATTTTATAGCTTAAAGCTCAAGGCCACGCTCAAGGCCCGCGATAGAAGCTATGCAGTAGCTTTAAGCTATAAAATTAAGCTATTGGAGACCGAATCCAGAAATTCCGTAACGAAAATAACCTAACACTCCGACCGGCACAGCGGTGATACTTTTTAGTTTTATAATTGCATAAGTTGATAAAAAATGCTATGTAATAGCTTTACCGCGGCAGTCTCCGAGTGCCACACGTCTTTTTTTTTAAATTTTATGTATTTTCTAATTTTGACTTTTGTAAAATAATATTTTCTGTTATTTTGGCAGATATGGTTACCATAGGCAACCATACTGTCAAAATCCTTATTTTCTTCTAAATTCTTTTAAATTTCGGAAATTCAAAATTGTTCGATCGTGCCTCGCCCCAAGTGTTAGGTTAGGTTATTTTCGTTACAGAATTTCTGGATTCGGTCCCCACGCTCAAGGCCCGCGATAGAAGCTATGCAATAGCTTAAAAACTTAACATTCCTTGACCAAAAATCGCAAAACATTTACAAAGTTATTCAGTTAAAAATTAATTATTATCTGGTACATGAAATATGGGAAACCATTTTTGAAATTTGTCCATTGGCATATAAGAAAGTTAATAAAAATGCAGCGTCCTTTTAGCAACAAATTTAATGATTCGGCTCTAAATTTTCGGCTTTGTAGTAAACTATTGTGAAAATAATTTAAATAGCTATTTAAAAAAATAAATAAACTATGGAGCGCTCTTTAGTAACTAATATAATAATTCAGCTACAAATTTTCCGCATCACAGCATCTAGCCGCAGAGCTAAAGCCTGGATACGCGTAACCACGCAAATTAGTCATTTCAACTGAAAAATGTCAACAAACAGTATGATTCTAACTCTATTGCCTTTGTGATAAGGTCTAAACTTGACACCAGTTCAATAGCATATCGTTTTACATCCTCTTACCACAGAAAATGTTCGCAGATCCGAAAATTTATTTTTCATTTGCTCTAGATTAAATTCTTTTGATAACAAAACTATTAAATAAAAAAAACTTGAAACACGAAACAGCCCAAAATATTAGGAAAGTACCAATGATGACAGCTAACAGATCCCTCTGCGGTGGTAGGCTTCGTAAGAGGCTGCTTGGATGCTACCACCCTCCTGCTGACAGTTTTTCTGTGTTCCGCTGGTGTGTGGGAGAACCAGTACCTCTAGGTAAGCTCGGTCCATTTTAGGTTTCTTCTAAACCGTATAGTTAAGTAAGTAGTCAAGAGCAAGCCCAATGATTATAAAATAAAAGAAAAAAAAACTTTTTTATAATGCTTCCCTTAAAGGTACGAAACCGTCAAATTTTTTGTCATCTTTTTTTCGTGTTTATTTTTCTCTGTCTCAACACTGTTCCTACTGTCTCAACACTAGGCAGCTGTCATTGTGACAGTGGCCAGTTGTAATCCATCAGCCGTCATCGGTTTATGCAACTACTTTCACTGTCGATCGCCCGCCGCGGTCACGTCGCGCACTCTTGCGCAAGCCATTGTTTATATGGTGGGACGATTTACACGAGGCGTTATTTGCTCCCAAACATGGAAGAATTTATAAGGTTTGACTTTCTTTTTAATTGTATTATATTATTATTATCTATTAATTTAATCCATATACAGTGTCACACTATCACATATGGATACCTATTGCAATACGTTATTAGACATTTAGAATTTCACTTTTGCCTTTATTTGTCCTTTATCTTCTGTAAAAAAGAAAATCAACGCAAGGCTTTTCCTTGTTGGCAAATGAATTAATTGATTCTGTCGATATTTAATAGTACAGAAAATTTGAGCTTAATCAAACTTAAATATCTGTAACTTTTATTAACATTTAAATTTACTGTATGATAAAGAATACCAAACCCGTCCGTCTTATTCTGGCGGTGTTTCTTATTCGCTTTGTACCACACGCATAGTTAGATAATATTGTTTTCTATTTTTGCATATCATATCAAAAATGAAATTTACCCAACTATTGTATTTAATTCGAGTCGAGTAGTCCAGCGGTCCGCCTGCTATTTTATAGGCAAGTGTTCGATACCCGGTCGAATCAATTAAGGAAACGATCTGCTCTAAGTCAGCTAGGATTTGAATGGGCTGGGTAAAAGAAAGAAAGAAGAAAGAAACATTTAAGGGTGTTATACTGGGGCTTAGAAATGCACGATAATACATTGATCCCGGGTAATGTTGTAAGATGGAAGTCTTAAAAAACAAATCACGTCAGAGGCATGTCATGAGCGGTTTGGAAAGCATTCAGACCATCACTAATGAAGGTTGAAATTCGGGTGGTGTAAACGCCGCTCCAGTCCAGAGATTTATGACCCCCCGAGATGACAGTCCGAGGCAAAGAAAGCGTAAAACGGTAGATTCTAATGAACCGCCCGTAATGGACTTAAGTAAATTTCTCTTTGTTAAAAGATTCACGCGATATTATTAAATTCCGCCCAAAGCTAACTGTTCTTGGCTTGAGAAGTTGAGATATGTAAAGTATGAAAAAACTTGTGGAAATTGAAAAAAAAAAGTTGAGTTTTCATACTTGGAAGTTTTAACGAGCAAGAATAATTTTTAGGTTCACTTATAGTAAGAAATCAAAGTTTATTTGGACTATTTACTATTTAGTAACATCAAAGTAATTGGAAAAAAGTTGGTTTTTAAGTTATGAAAATACCAACTTAAAATTATAAGCCTAAAAAAGAAAAAGTGTTCATTTCCTATTTTTGATGTTCTAAATTTAAATTTGAATTGATAAAAGATTAGAACTACGAGTATAAGACCTCTTTCTTTTTGTTTTTCAGGGTCTTTTCCAAATTTAAATTAAATTATGAACATCCAAAATAGCCAACAGAATTTTTTTCGTTTTTTGCTGGCCAGGTTTTTTCTAGCGGCTGTATGATGTAGGTATAATCCAACTTTTCGATTGATTTCGGTATTGTCGTATTACTTCGTTTTTTTTATTGACAGAACTGGTTCAAAATTCAGAATGTCGTGTGATGCAAGTGTACAAGAATAGTACTAAAGCATCTTTTCCTCACAAGGCGCGACGGGCATCACAAGAGTTGACTAAAAAGTATTACACCGCAAAGAGAATACGGATAACTAAGTCGTTTCTCCACTATTGTTTTTTTTTAATAAACAATGGGCTTGCTTTTGACTACATACTTAACTCTACGGTTAAGAAGAAGCCTAAGATGGAACGAGCTTACCCAAAGGCACTGGTACTCCCACACAACAGCGGAACACAGAGAAACTTTTTGGAGCTGGACTCCGGCAGGAGGGTGGTAGCATCCAGGCAGCCTCTTACGAAGCCTTCCACCGCAGAGGGATTTGTTAGCCGTCATCATTGGTTAAAAAAACCAAAGATGCCGTTGCCCAGGACGGACCACTAGGAGGAAGATCCCACCACCCCAAACCAATATTTAGCTTACCAAACCAATATTGGTGTTGGCGATGGACAAATTTCGGCTGATGATAACGTTCCAGATGTCCCAACAGGCTGCAGCCCAAAGCTTTCACTTCCCCGACAAAGGCGACGTGAGCAAATGCGGTAGCAATCGCAGACGTTAATTAAATTTGTGACTAATGGCGTTAGAAATTGAAAGGATCAATCATGGGTTCTGAAGGGCTTGGCAGTTACAGCGGCCGACGAAATATGGACCAAGTTACTGTTGCGAGATGTAATGAGTGTTCGCTCTCATTAATTTTGTTCCAAAACAGACTGGTACTTAAAAATAATAGTTTCGGTTGTATAACAACGTCACAATAAGCATTTCGAAGCTGAATATTGGTTCAAACTAAAATACTTTTTTGTTGGGCTACAGTAAACGAATACCTTCTTAAACCTCTTTGTTTACAAAAAAATGAATGAATGAATGAAAAGCTTGAAATAAGCAATCAATTTAGTTTCAGCGTGCGATCTCTCACTAAAACAGAATAAATTAAATTAGTTTTTGTTTTTTCATAACTTTAGGTTTTTTTTTTTCAATTAGTAATCTTCATAATCCTATTTTTCTTTTGTTCGGGGTATTTTTTTTATAGGACTAATTTTAAGGTACGTATTTGTAAATAATCGATTCAGTTGTTAGAAGTTTTTTTATCATTATCTTCGACGGTTTTGCATGTGTGCTAAAAGGCAATGAAAATACTTGGAAAAATAGATGTAAACACAACATGTTTATATGTTTGGCAACCTAAAAAAGAACAGCACCACCTCTTGACTCTTCTCGTCCCATCGTTAAAGTCGTTTAAACTTATCAAACGAATATAAAATGATATATTTTTCATTCGTTTAACGTCTCTATCAATATCCATTTTGAACCGTTTCCGGAATCAAAACGAAAATTCCTTTGAATAATCCAACTCCGACTTAAATCATGTCTCAACAACCTGTCCTATTAACTTTAGATAATAAGACAGAGTTGTTAGATAAGATCTCCGACCACCCACTATCAAAGCTGATTAAATATTATGGTCCCAGAAAGAAACGACGACATTTTATATCCGGCGAAATGTCTTAAGATTTGATTAAATATAAATAAAAATAAATATACATTATACATGGACAACACCACATACATTGTTTTTTTTTTCTCTATTTTTTATTTAGGAGCTTTGATCGATTCTTTTGATCATGTCAGCTCCATTATATCTTATCACTGACATTGTTCCGATCCCAATTTGAATAACTATTTTAAAACACTTGTATTTTGAAAATTAGAAACAACGACGGTACCACAAACACCCAGACCCGAGAAAATGTAGAAAAACACTTTTTTTCTACACTGACCCGTCCGGGAATCGAACCCGGGACCTTTGAGCAGGCGACACCTTGAAAACCGATGTGTACGCCGCCCACCAGGGAAGTCAGATTACATAATTTTCATACGCGGCTCTGCTGGTGTTAACTGCACGTTACATCGCGCGGGCCGAAACCTGTGCCCAGCAGTGGGAGACAAAATAGCCTATATCCTTTTTTTAAGTCTAATCTTTCTTTATATGCAATTTCATAAAAATCGTTTCAGTAGTTTAGGTATAAAAGGGTAACAGACAGGCGGAGTTACATTTATACAATTAGTAAGGAAGTAAGGATGTGATTTACTTACTAGGTACACTGCGTATGAATGTTCTGTAATTACCAACCTATGTCCATCTAACCGTTATTTATAGGTAAATACTTAGGCCCGAGTTCACCAACATTTAAACAGCCGGTAAACAAAGAGTGACGATTAATTTGACACAATTCCCATACAAAATATGTCAAATAATATTTTAAACGCTGTTTAAACGCTGTTTAAACTTAAACGTCTGTTGGTGAACTCGGGCCTTAGGGTAGAGTTCACCAACAGACGGTAAAAAATTTAAACATCGTTTAAAATATTATTTGACATATTTTGTATGGGAATTGTGTCAAATTAATCGTCAATCTATGTTTACCGGCTGTTTAAAAATTGGCGAACTCGGGTCTTAGTAATTTAAATTTACCTTCCCGACGTGTACTACGCGAGTCTGCCCGCAACCATGATTCGTGCAACCGGATCGAAACGTCGGGAAGGTAAATTACTATTTACCTTTAAATTACGGTTGGTTGCATTAAACCCCGTAAGTGTTAAGTGTAAAAATGCAACAAGAAAGTTTCAAAACCTATGTTTAGATCCGAGTTCACCAATTCTTAAACAGCCGGTAAACATAGATTCACAATTTGACACAATTCCCATACAAAATATGTCAAATAATATTTTAAACGCTGTTTAAAACTTAAACGTCTGTTGGTGAACTCGGGTCTTGTCGCTAAAGTTAACCTTTAACTAGCACTTGAATTTAGTTTTTGTGTTGAAGCCAGATATTTTTTTTTTAAAAGGCAAATTAATATATTATAAGCGCTTGCGTTGTGAAGACTCAAATACGCCCTAATAAGGAAGTTTTGACAACGTCCACGTCGAGTGCACGAGCGGTAATCGTTAAAAATATAATATCTTTAATTTGCGTTCTATTTCGCATCTTTTGTTCTGCTTATCAGTGAAACTTGTCGATGTATACAGTTTTGGATTGCTCGGAACAGATTAAATACGCGCATTACTATGAGTTAACATATCTATATTTTAAAATATCATTGGTTTTAGCTATCTATTGCCAACGTATATTCGTTAGCGTAGGGAAAGTACTGCACGAGAACCGTCCTTTTTCCGGGGTAAATATTAACCTATGTGCTATTCCTTCATTTTATCCATAAAATATCCACATTTAATCTATCTTTAATTATTTAACTCTTTTACAAAAAAAAAACTAGCAAAGACATCAAATATTAGGGGTTAAAGTATGAAATTGCCGTTTTGTATGGACGAAATCGAGAAAAGTCATTTTTCCATACTAACAAATTTTTAGTTTTTTTAAAAACGCCTGAACCGTTTTCGAAGCAATTAAAGGTCAAAGTTAAATGGTTATAAAGCTACGCATTATAGTATTTAAATTTCTGAAAATCAAAGTATATAATACAAATATACTTAATTGAAGCAAGAAGGTCAGCTGACACATTGTAAGAGGTCTTTTCAACGACTTCCTTTGAAGTAATAGGCACCAGTATTGCATTTTTTTTTAGTCAAAAGTTACTTTATTTAGTTTTTGATACAATACAAAAAGAATTACACAATAATATGACTATACTTAAGAGCTATAAACAAAATAAAAAGTGGGAAAATAATCGGCAATTTCATATTTTAACCCCTATTAAATTAAAAACTCCTTTCTTCGAAGTAGGTTGCGAACAAAACTATTACCAACATAATAGTATCATATTTCTAAGACATAAACGACTGTCCACATAACAATACGCTCGCACAATCAACATTAATAACTTTTATTACCAACAAGAGTATCTTACGTTTTTCTATTAACCATTTGCGTTTATGGGCGTATTATCATTTTAACAAATAACTGGTATAAAAAGCCGACGCACAGACGGGGTGGGCTGAAGAATGTCACCCTGCTAGCATGGCGCTTCATAAATATGGACGCTGTGATTATGCTATCATAGCATGGATGTATACAGCCAACTAGTTACAATGCGTACAAAATGTCTGGTGTGCCATTTTACGTTTGTGGAGACGTTAGAACCGTTTCATGAGGAACAGACGACAGCAGCATCATGTCACACATTGAGGAGTCTTAATGATAAGTAGTGCATACCATTTCGTAGGTTGTAAGTTTTAGGTATATACATTTATATTGTAATAATAAATAATTAATAAATATTTAAGACATGCCTCACCGGGCCACACAGAGCCATCTAGTCCCAAATTAAGGTACTATTAAGTACCCTGTCGTATGGGGTACTAGACAACCGATAAACTTACTCATACTTTTATTTTTGTAAATACATACTTATAATACATAGAAAACACCCAGACCGGTACAAACAGACATGTTCATGCACACAAATATTTGTACTGTGCGGGGATCGAACCCGCGACCCATGGCCATGGCTCAGAAGCAGCGTTTACTACCGCTGATCCAAATGGTCGTCCAAACTATAACTGCATCAAAATCTAAAACGATTGAGTACTTTTTAACCTTTAAGATGAAATAGGTAGGTGAAATGTAAGACAGGAAAACATTTAGAACTGCGCAATTTATGTTTTACCACTGGAAACGGTCTCTTATCGACATATTGACTGTACTACTGTTGCATATTGTTGATCTACATCTCAATTTTACTCTTTTAGAACAATAATGAGTAATTAATTGTGATCGGATTATGTAGTGCTATTTTGGATTAACGAAACATAAAATCCGAGCGATTGGCATGTCCATGTTCAAATTTCGTCATGCAATACCGCAAAATTGCACTAACTGATCCGACCATTGGTAAATTTTATTAATAATCCGAACTAGGTAATTAAATTGTAAATTTTTTCAAAAACGCTTATATCTAGCAACTGGCTGTTTTATTCATTCTGTACTTACTACATGTACTACGAGCACCTTATACCGAGAAAGTCGTAACCTTAATACCATGACAACAAGACCTAAAATCAAAAACACAATCGCATAAACGCACTTAAAGAAGCGCAGGATAAACGCCGTGAGAAGATAAACTCGGCAAAAACCGAACTGAGTTCGGCATGGATCGGCTTTCCAGATGAAAAGCAAGCCGACGGTACCTACTAGATAAGACAATCACCGCGGGCAGTTGACTTACAATTAAAAATAATAGCACAGGTGGTATGGGGTAGGCATTGGTATTTTTCCTTAAGCCGCCTTTTTTGTGGCGTGACAAAGATCAACTATACCAATAATTTGAAAGTAAGCGTACACACTTTTTTTTAACCTATACATGTATCACTGAGCTAGAATAAATTACTTATATCACGATCATCATTCATCAGCTCAGCCGGACGACGCGTTCAGTTGGACGTAGGCCTTCTCTAAGAATCTTCACGACGATTCTGCCATTCTTCTATGAAATAAACCTCTCCAAAAGGAGGATACCACTACGCTTGGCAGGCGGGTGGGTGAGTAGTAGTGGGGCGTAGTTTGAACTATAATAAAAAGGTAACGCTTACTGCTTGTGTTATGCTGTCAATACTCCTTTAGACGCCTTTTGCGACACTTATAGCAAAAGAGGCATCTCATGCTTTTTAATTAAGAGATGCTAGCATCTCTTTCTTTAATTAATGTTTTTAACTTCTAGAAGTTTGATAATATTAAATTAAAAAAAAATTGTGAAGACTACTGCGCCGTTAAATGTCCAAGTCTAAAATCTTTGAATCATATAATAGTGTTGTGTTTTAGACTTTAGATATGAAGGTTAGAAACATTAAAAAATTCATTATACAAATGCGTTTGGCATCAACAAGTACGCAATTAAAATTATAAGAAAGGACCTTTACTTCAAGGTAGACCGCTTCGGAATGCGGCAGACGTTACACTAAAAGAACTCCTTTCAATTAACCTTTCCAAATACTGTAAATAACTATCTTATTAAAAAGTTTATAAGAATATTTTTAGTCATAACATTTCAGCAGATTAAAAAAAAACCCTAATTTTTTTGTTTCATATAACTAGCTACCTACCTTATTATACTAAATGAAAATGTTTACATATAATTAATACAGGGCACAATTTTAATTACTATTATTGACAGTGTGTCAGTAAAATCCATTGTTAAGAAAATATTTTTTATATTAAATTTTAATAAACATTTCTCATCAATCAAGGCAGACCCTTAAATTAATCATATTAGGTACTTTAATAACTAACCAAAATCCTGTATCTTTACAGCAAATTTGCTTTTCATGTATGTTATTTAGAAAAGAAATGCCTGGAAACGTGTATAAAAAATATTTTTTTCAGCTATCAAGTAAAAGCGTCGAGGTGGAAAGAAACGTACCGCCTCATCAAGATTGCCCGCGGCAGGTTATAGAGTGTGAAAAGGGATAAATGTATCCATGGCAATGTATAGGTTAACACGGCAAATTTGGTACTTAGATTAATAGCAGCAACCAGTAATAATTGTATAATATTAGGGGTTAAAGTATGAAATTTTCGATGCAATTAAAGGTGAAAGTTAAATAGTTATAAAGCTACGCATTATAGTATTAAAATTTCTGAAAATCAAAGTATATAAAACAAATATACTTAATTGAAGCAAGAAGGTCAGCTGACACATTGTAAGGGGTCTTTTCAACGATTTCCTTTGAAGTAATAGGCACTAGTATTGCATTTTTTTTTTTAGTCAAAAGTTACTTTATTTAGTTTTTGATACAATACAAAAAGAATTACGCAATAATATGACTATAATTAAGAGCTATAAACAAAATAAAAAGTTGGAAAATAATCGGCAATTTCATACTTTAACCCCTATTATTTTGGAAAATTAGGTAAATTTGAGTTAGAAAACTGTTTTTTTCGAGAATTGAAGTTGAGCAAATGTACTTGTGCGGTAGGTACTGTCGTGAGGTGTCGGCACATTAAAATGATAGCACCAACCCTCTTACCCTCTAAGAGTCGTAGGAGGTGACTAAAGGAGTACGTCAGAAGGAGACGGGCAGCAAAGTCTTCTCTGATGAATAAATAAATAAAACATCACATAGGTATATTGTTCTGATCCCAATTTGAGTAAGTAATTATTTAAATCACTCGTATTTTGGAAACCAGAAACATTGAAGGTAACACAAACACTTAGACCCGAGAAAATGTAGAAAAACACTTTTTTTCTATATTATCCGAGAAACGAACCCGGGACGGCAAGGGCACGGCAAAAATCTGTGTGTCTCTAAAAATCTCTCTCGTCAAATCGCCAAGCCAAGCCAAGGGTGTCGAATATGGCAAATTTTCCTCTTTTTTGAGATGCCAGTGGCCAGCAGATGCTCGAAATAGGCTAGTAATGATGAATTTTACTTCAAGCTACGTGTTCTAACTGCTAACACTACTTACGTGTTCGGTTTTCTTATTGATAAATACTTACACAATTTTTCGCCACAAGAAGTTCTAGCAACTATCACCTAAAAGTACCTATCACCTTAACTATTCAGTTGCTAATAAAGATGACCATTTGGATCAGCGGTAGTTAACGCTGCTTCTGAGCCATGGGTCGCGGGTTCGATCCCCGCACAGTACAAATATTTGTGTGCATGAACATGTCTGTTTGTACTGGTCTGGGTGTTTTCTATGTATTATAAGTATGTATTTACAAAAAAAAAAAATATATATATATAAGTAAGTTTATCGGTTGTCTAGTACCCCATACGACAGGGTACTTAATAGTACCTTAATTTGGGACTAGATGGCTCTGTGTGGCCCAGTGTGGCATGTCTTAAAATAAATATAAATATAAAAATAAATATAAATAAATAATAAAGCTATAAAGCATTGGAATTCGATTACTTTTCTAAAAAATCTGGTTTAGGAAGACCAAAGTCTTTAGAAATTTACGCCTAAAAACGGCGCTCTCTATATGATTTTCTTCTCAAACGTTTCAGACACAAAAGGCTTATTTATTTTGTTAGTCTTCCATTTGAGAATATCAAAAAGGTAAATCTGAATACACAAAGGCCGTTGGAACAAGATAGGTAATTTTGCTAAGTGAAGCAATTCGCCAATATGTATTGGTAGAAATCAAACCGCAGTTTCTGGATCAACAATAACATAGTGGTGAATATACAGTTATCTACTTAAACATCTGATAACACAATATGTAGAAACGCAATTTAATGTTGTATCATTTATCCGACCAAATAAAAGATAGACGTTCTTAACTCAACACACTTTTTTTCAGGATAGATCTATTTAGTTTATTTTTTATTTGGGATAGCTCAAAGTTATGATTGATTATTTGCTATGTAAAAAAATACCTAATATACCATTATCCCCAAAGGTATAAGTAACTAACTGCCTTTAGTCATTGCAGAGCAAAGAAGGCCTCCATCAAATTCAAGTTACCTTAGCAATGATGGGTAAGGAAGAATAACCACGCTTGCCAAATACGTATTGGTGATCACAAACCCGAGCAATGTTCAAAAATTGAAAACTTTTTGTTGCTCGACCCGGGGATCGAACCTAGGCCCCCCAACATCTTGGTTCGGTACTTGAACCACATGACCAATGGGGCGTTACACAGACATAGCTGACAAGCATGGGACACGAATGATTCAGCAGTATCATAACCCGGCAAAATTAAAGGGACCTGAACATGCCGAACAATTGTTTCTGACGACCATTTGGATCAGCGGTAGTAAACGCTGCTTCTGAGCCATGGGTCGCGGGTTCGATCCCCGCACAGTACAAATATTTGTGTGCATGAACATGTCTGTTTGTACTGGTCTGGGTGTTTTCTATATATTATAAGTATATATTTACAAAAAAAGTATATAAGTAAGTTTATCGGTTGTCTAGTACCCCATACGACAGGGTACTTAATAGTAGCTTAATTTGGGACTAGATGGCTCTGTGTGGCCCAGTGAGGCATTTCTTAAATTTCTTAAATATTCTTTGACTGTACCTCCAACATTTAATGGCTTTCCGTTAGTTCTCATTTCATTGAACTACGAAGGTAAGTTTTCGGTGCCAAATGCAACTTGGACTCGACACAAAGGTCCCCTTGCAACGGTAAAGTTTATTAGTGCCAATGATTCTGCTATGAAACTTGGGGACTTCAATGGCAGGTTCCTCGTCCAATTCAATACCTGCTTCGTACAAAGAACAAGCTGGATAATTAAATAAGTTTCTACTACAGAATTAATATTAGGGGTTAAAGTATGAAATTGCAGTTTTGTATGGACGAAATCGAGAAAAGTCATTTTTCCATACTAACAATTTTTTAGTTTTTATAAAAACGCCTTAACCGTTTTCGATGCAATTAAAGGTGAAAGTTAGATGGTTATAAAGCTACATATTATAGTATTTAATTTCTGAAAATCAAAGTATATAATACAAATATACTTATTGAAGCAAGAAGGTCAGCTGAAACATTGTAAGGGGTCTTTTCAACGGCTTCCTTTAAAGTAATAGGCACTACTATTGTATTTTTTTTTTTAGTCAAAAGTTACTTTATTTAGTTTTTCATACAATACAAAAAGAATTACGCAATAATATGACTATACTTAAGAGCTATAAACAAAATAAAAAGTGGGAAAATAATCGGCAATTTCATACTTTAACCGACTACTTTATTAAAGGTCGACTCCAAACGTCCATATCTTTGTGGTATGGATGATTTAATACAGTAATAACACCAATAAAACCCATAGTTGCTATAGTAACTTGAATTCATTGATTAAAGCCTGTAGGCATCCCTGTAGTGGGATGATTATATGCTGATTCTTTACATATCAGAACGACTGTTAACTCATAAGGGCTATAATGCAATATCATTACATAGAACGTCTGTTTTGTTTGATGATTTTAAGCAAAATCAGGCTCTATGCCAGCGGGCGCTCAAAAGAAAGCTTCCTACTCCATAATGTGACGTCGGATCACGTGGTCTGACATCATGGTATTTCTAAGACTTTAGTATTAACTCTGAAATCTTATCTGAATTAAGTCTGAGTATTGACTTTTATACATGATATTTAAATTTAACTATTTAATTTTAAAGAAAATCTATATAATAAATACTATAGCTCAAAATTCATTGAATATTTCAAGTGTATTCTTCTTTCCGTTAACAATATCAAGAAAAATCGAGGAAAATAAGCAAATTTATTGTATGGGAGGCCCCTTGAATATTTATTTGATTGTTTTTTAAAACTTGCTGTTATAGCGGTAATAATAAAGATACTGGTAGAGATCACTGCAAGCGATAGGACCGCCTAAATTGTACTAATCTAAATCTTACTCATGTGTTATTTTTCAATTTTATGGTGTGCAATAAAGTGTATCTATCTATCTATCTAAAGATACATCATCATCATTTCAACTGTCTAACCATCATGGTTCATGACATACAGACAGACAGTCGGACGGACAGCGGAGTCTTAGTAATAGGTCTCCTTTTACCCTTTGGGTAAGGAACCCTAAAAAGAATAGTACAATAGACAGAGGGAAAAAGAACTCGCTTTTGATGTAATTCATTTTTAATACGACTGTACACTGTTAAGCAAACGGTACTACCCTCGCAAACTGTGATTGGATGGTCGTTAATCCGTTAGGTTGTTTGGTTAGGCCAAGCTGTAAACGGAATATTATACACGACTATTGCTGCCAAAGTTTTCACTTTTCAGCTGAATTGTACGCTTGGCGTTTGAGAGGTTAACTGATTAACTTATGTTTATCAGTATATAAACTTGAAAAAAAAATATTTTTTTCTCAGGTGGGACTCGAACCCGCATCTCCTCGCAGCAGGGTTCGAGTCCCGCCTGAGACGAAATTTTTCAAGTTTACTTACTGATATTATAAGTGCAATTAAGTTGCTAAAATATCAAATAAAGTATAACTTATGTTTGTTTAGTCAGGACTGTTAGGACAAAAGGTCATAATTTGAAACATAAAACAAGCCTCTTGGCATGTTATTATGTTTTTAATTATCTACTGAGGCTTACTATAATCTGATAATTAACTGTAGCTACTTATATCTTCTAGATACTCGTAGGTAGACTTGCCCACGATCGGCATAACAAAACATTTGTAAACCACTGCCTTCTTTAAGATACGGTGCAGTTAGTAGGTATTGTGCTTAGCATCTGAATGAGTGCGAGAAAATACTACGAGGCACCGGGTACACGCAGTGAGTTGGTTCCCCACAGCAATCAATGCGCGGTATAATACGATTTAATAAAAAGCTAGGACAATATAAAACAATTTTATAAAAAATAACATCGCTTCATCCAGTAAATTTCTGAGTGCGTAAGCCTGGACAAATACAGAAAAAGACAAGTTTCTGTAGTTCCATCAAGAAGTTTCTGATTACTTACTCAAACAGTATTAAAAAGTAAAGATAGCGCAAGTAAGAACTTAGTATTATAACAAAGTTATCAGACTTGGTCAGGACTCTTTATTTTTATCTCATTAGTTTGATAGCCTAACTTTGAGTGAAGACATACGCGTTGTTTTTCTTTTTACACTAGTAACTAATCGATGGAATGCCTAAACTCAAAGACTGGCACAAGAAATGTGGCACTAAAAAACTTTTTTTGTATTTTTAAATAAGCTGCTGCCTCCTCAATTCATTATGATTATTTTGAAATATAAATAAAGATACTTAGGCCATTAAAATACGTAGCTGAAGTGCTAATAGTGAAAATAAGCCGTTAGCAGTCCATTTCTGTACCCCGACTAGAGATTATCCGTCTAGCTGGAGGGCATTCTATGCTTGGTCTCCAGGACCACATATTCATATTTATATTCATTTAATCACATTAAATTTGTAACAAAAGATACAGTAATGTCAGTACTTTAAGGTCAATAAATTGGTTACAAATTTACCTTTTCTAGGCAATGTGAATTTTGATGTCAAATGTAGGTAAACATGTAAATGAAATCATGCAACCATTATAAAAATGTCAATACCTATTACTAAATACAATAATTAAGTCATTTACAATAAAATTTACATATCAAAGAAAGAATCTATATAAACAAATGTATTAAAAAAAATGTCAAAAAAGAAAATAAATTATATTCATGAATTTAATTAATTATAATTTGTCTTCAAAATATTCTTTAATGTCATAGTATGCTTTTTGGATTAGTAAATCCTTTATTGCACCTTCATACTATCCACCTTAGAGGGCCTTTTTTGTAACAGAAACCTCATAAATTTCGTAACAGCTATGATCTTCAATGAATTTTAAATTATATATTTTAATTAAGCACTTTAAAACAAATGGAACAATGTTTTAATGCCTATTCAGGCCCACGACATTTTCACAGCCTTAAAATACTTTGTTTTAATTCAAAAAGTTTTTGATGGCGTAAAATTCGCGGAATGTGCACGCGCACATGTCGTGGGAATAAAAACGCGTGACCCGAATACTGGCCGGTAAACCAAACAAAACAATATTATTGTGTGAACCACGTCAAAGGTGCTGTTATTAAATAACCGGCCAAGTGCGAGACGGACTCGCGCACGAAGGGTTCCGTACCAAAAAGGCCATAAAAACTGGTTTGTTGTATGAGAGCCCCCTTAAATATTTATTTTATTTTGTTTTTGGTATTTGTTGTTATTGCGGCAACAGAAATACATAATCTGTAAAAATTTCAACTGCCTAGCTATCGCGGCTCTTGAGATACAGCCTGGTGACAGAGCGACGGACAGACGGACAGACGGACAGACAGCGAAGTCTTAGTAATTGGGTCCCGTTTTCACCCTTTGGGTACGGAACCCTAAAAACGTACAGCAAAAAATACTTTTCAGCGCCAATAATATAATGTTGAATTTCGAACACTTTATTGGCGTATAAAGCTCAGACGGTCCCCGGAATATTTTTTTAACGGTGACTTGATAACGGTAAAGGCAAAAAAGATTTATCTCAGCGACACTTGCATTTAAAAAAAACAAGAATTTCAGTATATAAACTTGAAAAATTTTGTCTCAGGCGGGACTCGAACCCGCATCTCCTCGCATGCCGGGCGGGCGCCATACCATTAGGCCACCGAGACACTGCGACACGGCGCGAATTTTTCAAGCATATTCTTACGCTGTAAGCCAGCGTTGTTTCATCAAATGTTAGGAGTTTGCACCCTTAACACCCGAAAGAAACATCTTTGCAGATGTTTTTCAGTCAGTTAAGATGAAACAGCTATTTATATACTTTATTTGATATTTTAGCAACTTAATTTTTTTTCAAAGTTTATATACTGATATTATAAGTGCAATTAAGTTGCTAAAATATCAAATAAAGTATATAAAAGAAGAATTACTCAAATGTTTTATTTTACAACCGACTAAAATAGAGGAGTAAATATTAGCATAAGCATAATTAAGATAAGCAACTTAGTAAAAAATGATATTGCTGATGAACATCATTTTCCCTTTACATATAATCATAATAATAAATAAAATATTACAGATAGGTACTTAAATAATGTTCCGAATTTATCACCAATTTATTTATTTGCAAAACCTAAGCTGTGAGTTTACTATTACATAAAAGAAGAATTTCACTCAGCTCAAAACACAGTTAAAATAGCTACGGTAGGTATAAATGGAAGTAAAGGCCCCGTTTGGGGGCTTCGCGTCAAACTCCGCAAAACAAAAGAAAAACCATGGAATGCCATTTACGTTTGAAGTTAGAAAACCAATTCGACGAAGTTTGCTTGTTAACTACAAAACACTTATTTAAATAAAATTAATTAATTTCAATGATAATCTATCCGATTTTATGTTTCGGAAAACTTTCATAATCCATTTTTCATAGTCTAAAGAGTTTTTATAAGATTATACAATATGGTCTTTTAGTGTAGAATCTAGGCGGGACATTACTAAGAGGAATAATAAGGCATGTTAGACAGATCGGGAGATCAGCCCTCGCTATCTCCCCTCATTGTATTCCACATCGCTGTAGAATCTCTGGAAGTGATACTTAAAGGAAATGATTTAAACACAACAAATGTCTTTGAAAAATTCATAAAAACAAAAACAAACGAAGCATGAGGTATCCTGATACCTGCCTGCTATGTAAGTTAATCAACAGAAGAAGTTGTTTTACTGAAAAACAACCATTTAGTTTTTTTAAGCTATTGCATAGCTTCTATCGCGGGCCTTGAGTGTGGAGACCGAATCCAGAAATTCCGTAACGAAAATAACCTAACACCCCCCACTCCGACCGGCACAGCGGTGATACTTTTTAGTTTTATAATTGCATAAGTTGATAAAAAATGCTATGCAATAGCTTTACCGCGGCAGTCTCCGAGTGCCACACGTCTTTTTTTTTCATATTCAAGAATTATTGTCTTTCACACAGTCATACCTATACGTAGCAAAATGCGCTCTCTCAAATTTTTTAAAATAAGTAATCAAATTGAAAATAATTCTTAATGGGAGCTCTCATACAACAAACGTGATATTTTCGCTGTTTTTTGCTCCATTTTAACGTCTACCACGTTTGAAATATTCACATAATATTGATTAACATATTCAGTTCAAAAATTAATAATTGACCTAATTTTACGTTTGGAACGCCATTGTGCAACTCCCACTTGGCTGGTTTCATTATTTTATTCATTCATAGTACCCTCATATTTTTGACGCTATGCTTTTAAAACACACTGTAACAATGCATCAAATTCTTACACCGCGGTCTAACCCGTCAAATCAGTCAACGGGACGGCTCACAATAACAATAAATAAAAACACCGTCGTCAACATGTCATCTGATCGATCAATATAATCGATATGCGCGCGCGCAGGCTGCGGATACCGAACAATGGTCCATTAAGATCATCTGGCGAAAGGTCAGGGAAACCCGTTGCTTCAGATGGGAAGCTTGTTTTATGGTCACCCCTGATTTAAATTCTACACATGGACTGTGGAATGATGGAAATGTATATGTTTGTTCAGGCTGTTTTAAAGACAAATATCTTATGGGTCACTATTGGAAATGCTAATTAAATTTGACATGTTTTGGCTAAGGTGATATACTCGTTATTTAAAAATACTTTTAAATATTATTGGAGGGTACTAAGTAGACATATTTATTCCATGCTCACGACATTTACTAACCGCGCTGTTTTGTCTTTATAATTTGATAAAAAAGAGGCCGTGTTTAAACATCTGTATCATTTTCAAAACCTAATGAACATTTTTTTTTCCGGCTGATCAATCGTCTAAGCTTTTACTGAGCTCCGACGCAAAATAAGAAAACGTATTTTGACCAATTAAACGCTTTTTAAATAACCTCTCCAAGACGTTGCAACTTTCTTTACAATTAGAATTGTTGAAAATAATAAATATGTATTAATTCTGAAATTTTTATTTTTGTTAACCTTGACCGCCTGTTAATGTGTACCAGCAGCTATAAACGCATTCATATTACAACGATATAAGAACAAGCAAAACAAAACTTTTTTACAGATTCACCGTTCCGGGTCCTTTGCGTTGCTAAAAAGGTACTCTGGTCAAGACCTTACTTTGTAACACAATATCCGATATTCGAATCAATCTGTCCCTATCACTCATACCGATGTCTTAAAGTATCTGAAAGAGACAGATATATCTATTAATACGAGCTTCGTGATGCAGACTGCAGAGTAAAGGTAGACTTCGGAGCAATGCGGCTTGCGGCTTGCGTCGTGCGTCATGCGTCACTTGCGGCCCACGCGGCCATGCGGCTGTACTTTGGGGGCGTCCATAAATTACGTGAGGTGTTTTTTTTAATTTTCTGTCCCTCTCTCCCCCCCTGGTGAGATATCGTGAGATTTTATTCAACCTCCTCCCCCATCCCCCAATCTCACGTAAGATTTTTCAAAATGTGGGTTTCTTACGTAAACTTGAATGAAATTATTTTCTTTCGAACGAATTAGTGAATCTTAATCGTATTACGATTACGCTTAAGATTAAATCTTAAGCATGTATATGTACAATCTGGATTAAATGGACCATAATAGTATATTTTTTTTTTGTTTCAACCAGAATAAAAATTGCGTGATATTTGCCGAGACCCGCCCTCTCTCCAACGTAAGATTAGATGAGATTTGTTTCGACCCCCTCCCCCCCTTAAACATCTCACGTAATTTATGGACGCCCCCTTTGAATTAAAGGAGTGTATGAAACCCTTTCCGAGCGAAGCGTCGCGGCCGCATGCGTCGGTTTCATACACTCCTTTAATTCAGAGTACAGCCGCATGGCCGCTTGGGCCGCAAGTGACGCATGTCGCACGACGCAAGCCGCAAGCCGCATTGCTCCGAAGTCTACCTTAAGGCATCAGTGCCTGGGACTTGTGACCTGCGACCCATTATGTAGGGGGACCCTTCTTATGACCCGGGTAAGCGCTCACCTTCACTGTTGCTATAGTTTCAGGACGACTATTGACTTCTAGTATAGTTTTAGGTCTGTGTATCTTTATCGGACAAGTCTAGATCGCCTTTTAGTACTATGCGATAAGATCTATTGTGTAAGCTTCCATTCCCGAGGTTTTGAATTAAAAACATTTATAGTAACAGAAGCTATTTTAAAAAACTTCACTGTAAAATAGTTTCGTAAATTTTATCCTTCTATGTAACTAGTCAAATTGAAACCAGTATCTCAGAAAAAAATTATTTACTTAATTTTTTTTTATTGTCAATTTGAATAGTCCTTATGTTTCTAATGGTAGCACATTTAAATAAAAAATACCACCAAAGGTAGATACAAGCAATCATCAATCAATAATTGTATTGGTAAAATACTTGCACCTTAAGTTTTGTAAGAATATTTAGCAGACATAATAAAACTTTTTGGAATTACATATTGATAACGCACTTAAAAATGAAAATTGGCGATAACAATCATATCGTAACAGAGAACAAAGGCTCAAATCCAATATTCGCACCACATTTGAGCTCTCTTTGCAATAGGCTGAGGTAAGCTTTAAGGCCATGAGGTCAATGAATCCTTGCCTTGCCACACAACAATAGCCCTTATTCATAATGCCCCATATTTTTTCGAGCCTTGTCCTTGACTGAGCTATGCGCTTACGGCCTTGCGGAATATCAAGATGAAGACGTTAGGAGTGATTTACACAATCATCCTTTTTTACTCGTTAAAAACTACTCCTTACTTATCTTTCTAATTCTACTAATCTTTATATATATAGGGTAGGGGTAGGGTAGGGGTAGGGTAGGAGTAGGGTAGGGGTAGGGTAGTAAAATATTAAAATTTTATAAAATATATACAACCCTAAATTTTTACCCTTTTACCACCAACCCCTATTTTTTGTTAGCCATTTTAGTAATTTAATAATTTTTATGGCAAAACAACGTTTGCCGGGTCAGCTAGTATTATAAATAAGAAAAAAAATATGTTTACTCAGTCACGCCAAAACGGCTGAAGCAGATATAGTAAAAGTTGTAATATATCGTACGAGCCTACTGTTTATCTCAAAACATGACAGTTTCCGTGGGAAAGTTGCAAATTAAAATCTCTACGTTACGAAGTCGCGGATAAAACTAGTAACAAATATGTTTATCTAAAAAGAATATACATGTCCATTCAAGTCTATCTAACTTAAAGATATACTCCATGAAACAAAACAAAGTAGGTAACATAAAAAAGATAAGTACCTACGCATGGAATTGAGGACCCCCTATATTTCTCGTCGATTCCAATTTATCGGCAAAATAATTATATAGATATTAATTAGTTTTAAAAGTTCATTCTTGGCGATTCAGCAGATTGAATTTTATTAAAAAGAACCTGAAAAATCCAGAAGATTTTTGGTTAAATTAAAAGATAATACAAAAATATCACCAGTTACATTTAGATACCACATACCACGTTATGTGAATGGGGTTTTATAACGCGGCGCAGCCATTGTATCGTTTCGCGCGAGCGAGACGCATTTAAAACCAGTTCCGAAACGCCGGAAGCCTTTCTCTCGTGGGTAAGCGTGGTATGTGGTACAGTCATCGAAGGAGTAGGCCTAGTCGAGTTCTAGGACCCTATTATAGAAGCTTATATTTGAATACCAATATCTATCCAATACATCGAAGTGAGACAATAAACAATGCTTTGAATGGTGCATATCATCATCATCATCATCATCATCAGTAACCTATATTATTCTACTGCCAGCAGTGCCTTGTGTCCAGACACAAGCCTCTCCATTTTCCAAAGGGAGCAGGTGGCTTTGCGATTAGTTTGGTCAATAATAAGATCGCCTTCACCTCGTAATTTTCTTTTAGGCCACAAGCAGGCGGGTCGGTGATCGCAATTTGGTCAATGATAAGATCGTCTTTCTTCACCTCGCAATTCTTCTTATCACTTCTTACGATACCCAGGAAGAGAAAGGTGGCGCTATTTTTTTAAAAGACGACACCACACGACATTAATATACTAAGCATCAAATAATTGCAACAAGCGATAAGTATGGTTCAAGTAAATACAGTTTTAACCTTTTATATTTACACATTTTATTGACAAACGAAAAATTCAAATCCCCAAAATACGATTAGGTACTTATTTTGACCAAATTTTCCCAAGTAAAAAAAGAAGTTATTATTAATAAATAATCTTGAAAAATTATGTCTCAGGCGGGACTCGAACCCGCATCTCCATGCATAACGGGCGCGGCTCTTTACCAATTTAGCGCTCCGCCTGGTATGCATGGAGATGCGGGTTCCAGTCCCGACTGAGACATAATTTTCAAGTTCAAATACTGATATTATAATTGCAATTAAGTTGCTAAAATATCATAAATAGTATTAACTAGCTGTTCCCCGCGATTTCGTACGTGTCAATTTCGATTGTTATGATCGCTATTATTTTTGCAACATTTTTCACTATTGCTTTGCTCCTATTGGTCGCAGCTTGATGTTATATAGCCTAAAGCCTTCCTCGATAAATGGGACTATCCATCACAAAAAGAATTTATCAATTCGAACCAGTACTTCCTGAGATTAGCGCGTTCAAACAAACAAACAAACTCTTCAGCTTTATAATATATAAAATAGTATAGATAAATAGAGTTCATAGAAACGCAGAGCAACTCATTCATTTCAAGTTGTGCAACGGTGACCTCGAACCACTGAGTGACCAATGCCAAGTGCATAAAGCCTGGGATACCATACAAATGCCTTGTAACGGTTTGTCATATGATTTACGTCGTTAAACAAATCTAGGTTATATTATTATGTTTATTTATTTTTATCACTATCAGTACCTACTTCAAAAGTAGTCCTATAGTTAGATGGACATAGGCCTTTTTCATATAACGCCACGCACCAGTGTTGTTTGTATAATCTCGTTTCTAACTACCTCTTATGCTAAATGACAAATAAATGTAGACAACATCACATACCTTTGGCGATTTACGGATTTTAGAAACACTTAATATTTTTTTTAATTTAATCAAAACACAACCATTTGGATCAAACACAAACACAACCATTTTGACGACCATTTGGAGCAGTGGTAGTAAACGCTGCTTCTGAGCCATGGGTCGCGGGTTCGATCCTCGCACAGTACAAATATTTGTGTGCATACGATCATGTCTGTTTGTACTGGTCTGGGTGTTTTTTCTATGTATTATAAGTATATATTTACAAATATATATATATATATATATATATATATATATATATATATATATATTTGTAAATATATACTTATGTATATTTATGTATGTTTATCGGTTGTCTAGTAGCCAATACGACGAGCTTCGTAGTAGTTGCTTAGTTTGGGACTAGATGGCTCTGTGTGGCCCAGTGTGGCATGTCTGAAAAATATTTATTTATTTATTATTTACAAGGATATTTCCCATATTGTAGTTCTTTGACTTTTACATCACAAAACTTGCCAGGAATCAACCCTGTATACTTTATACTACATCAGCTATGGATAAGTTATTACGTGTTTGAAAGCAACTTTCTACACGGCAAATTCTCGATCAGATTAGGTTCTTAGATATTATAGTATGAGTCATAATGTTTATTGCACCCTGATTCATGGCTTCATAACTTCCATACGCACACAGTACAGTTCAAATACAGCAGTAAGTCAATTTAATTATTTATCTAAACTGAAAATAAAGCTAATTAAGATCGCATTTCACAAAATCGCATTATTCCAAATGAGCATTTGTACCAGGGTTGGCATGATTAAAACAAGTTGTTTTAAAACACGTGTTTAAAACAGTGTTTAAAGCAGTTTGAAATAAAACCATGTGTTTCAAAAACACGGTTTAAAACAAGTTTTGAACATGAATAAAAGGGTTTAAAACTAACTTTTATTGCAAAAGAATGGAAATAAATCTAAACTAATAAATATGTAGGACTCTAAATAGCTTAAAATAAATTTAAAGTTGAGGCTTTGTAGTATTTTTATTTAAATTATTAATTATAAGATAAGGAAAACTATATTTGGAGTTAACTTTAAAAAACTTTAATATTAAATTAATAACTAAGTAATGTACGTACATACTACACTTAATACCTTTAAATATTATGTAAAGTGTTTTGTATTGATTAATAATATAATTATAATTATATTTTTTTTTAATTTAGATCATAAATATCTACCTGATACGCAACAAAAAGTAAATGTTTAACTAAAGTTAGGTAATAAATATTTAATGCGAATTAGGAAATAGTTAAGAAATTGATTATTATTCGATATAATTAATTTAATTTTGAAAGTACAGTGAAATCTCACTTATTTGGCACTATTAAAAACCGGAGGGTGCCGGATTATTGGAATGTTTGGATTACTGGATTATAGTGAAACAGTCATAGGTAATAAATAAAATAAAATAAATGTATGTAATGTATTAAATTTACATGTAGGTACATATGTAATTAACTTGTTTTAAAATAATAATAAAGTTCTGAGGTTAAGGTAGACTTCGGAGCAATGCGGCTTGCGGCTTGCGGCTTGCGTCGTGCGTCACTTGCGGCCCACGCGGCCATGCGGCTGTACTTTGAATCAAAGGAGTCTAAGAAACCCTTTCCGAGCGAAGCGTCGCGGCCGCATGCGTCGCTCGGAAAGGGTTTCATACACTCATGGCCACGTGGGCCGCAAGTGACGCATGACGCACGACGCAAGCCGCAAGCCGCATTGCTCCGAAGTCTACCTTTAGACTGCTAGTCGACGACGCAGCGACCGAAGCGCACAGGTATAGAGGGGCGAGGGAGGCGTGGGCGGAGAGTGCCGGAATATTGGAGGTGCCGATCTATCGAAGTGCCGGATAAGTGAGATTATACTGTAATACCTAAATAAAGGTAAAAAAAAACACTGGTACTTTATTTGATATTTTAGCAACTTAATTGCACTCATAATATCAGTATATAAACTTGAAAAATTTTCTCAAAAAAAAAAAATTTTTCATGTTTATATACTGATATTATAAGTGCAATTAAGTTGCTAAAATATCAAATAAAGTATATAAATAGCTGTTTCATCTTAACTGACTGTCAAACATCTGCAAAGATGTTTCTTTCGGGTGTTAAGGGTGCAAACTCCTAACATTTGATGAAGCAACGCTGGCTCACAGCGTAAGAATATGCTTGAAAAATTCGCGCCGTGTCGCAGTGTCTCGGTGGCCTAATGGTATGGCGCCCGCCCGGCATGCGAGGAGATGCGGGTTCGAGTCCCGCCTGAGACAAAATTTTTCAAGTTTATATACTGATAAAAACACTGGTTTTAAACATTTTGAACTGTTTGTTTTTTATAATATTAAAAAAAAACTGTTTTTTTTTCTAACCCTGTATTGTACAGACGAGCACGTCGTGTCAACCTACCACAAAACGTCAAATTTTCTCAATTGATATTGATCTCTACCTGTTGGACTTAAAGTTGAAAATTAATTCAATGACCTTGAACTTTTTGGGTAGGTTGCCCTGCAGTTGTCTGTATTACTCTGTATATTATAAGCAGCAGATTAAAAGCTAAACATAAATGAGATCTCATCAAACTTTAATTTCAAATAAATACAAAACTAAACAAAATCAGTTCAAGATCATAAAGCTAAACCATTCGTAATAAATGTGGTTACTGTTTTTTTTTTTACTGTAGTTGCTTGAATAAAATTATAATGGCGAACGAATTGTGCAATCGCCCACGTATTCAAATAAATAAACAAGTAATAACTTTTGTATGAAACCAAATCGGCCAGTCACGAGTACGACTGACGAACCAAGATATGAGTACCTAACTACCTACTAGTGTTGTGAGAAATCCGCGAAATAAAACTGATACTTATTAATACCTAACCATGAACGTCAAACACAAGCGATTGAATGTTGTTTAAAATCAGGCTGAAGTATTAAGTACACAGATAAGATATGGTATTACGTTGCACCCCTTGCCCAAACAGGGATTGTTAGGGATAGAAATTTATAAAATACGCAATAAACTTTACTTCATGATAGTAAATGATCAGTTCATAATACGTTACTTATTTCAACTTAATAATAAATTATTAGCACCACAAAGGACAGCAACCATGTTTTTTTAAAACTGTTTTTTAAACATTTAAATGGCTAGTATAACTTGAATATCAAATTTAAATTTCAACTGCTTGAGATGAGCCTCGAACCCAAAACTCTTCGCATATCGGGCGACTGCTCTAATAATTAAGCTACCCTTGAAGTAGCTGCTACCCATTTTCAAGCAATACTCCTTTTTTAGTCACCTCTTACGACACTCATAAGAGGATGGTGCTAGTATTTTAAGTGCCAGCACCACACATTATTAATTGCATAGCGTACAACAAAAACATCACTTTGAAAAATACTTATACAGATATCATCAATACATCACTGGTCCCTACGGGTCGCCGATAGTATTTGTAGTATTGCAGTACCTATGATATCCGCGCCCATGCCGTTGAGTTATACAATATGATTGAGCATTCTATGGTATGTGAGGGTTATTGAACCTATCGCAAGTCGAACATAGAGTGTGTATCAGAATATCTCCTAATTGGCTCAAATTCTGTTCTAGAGACCCCAACGTATCTTTAGTTACCATTTTTATATGGGACTAGCTGTTTCCCGCGACGTCATCCGCGTCAAGTTCTGTTAATAAGAATTCGATTATTTTTGCATCATTTTTCACTGATGCTTCGCTCCTATTGGTCGCAGCGTAATGTTATATAGCCTAAAGCCTTCCTCAATAAATAGACTATCCAACACAAAAAAAAAATTCAATTCGGACCAGTACCTTCTGAGATTAGCGCGTTCAAACAAACAAACAAACAAATAAACAAACAAACTCTTCAGCTTTATTTATTAGTATAGATTAAGGTCGATATTCACCAACAGACGTTTAAGTTTTAAACAGCGTTTAAAATATATATTATACATATTTTGTATGGATATGATTCAGTGACGAGTGATAGAATGGTGTGGAAGAGAAAATCATACTGCGCCGACCCCAGATAAACTGGGAAAATGGCCAAGAGAATGATGATGATACATATTTTGTATGGGAATTGTATCAAATTAATCGTCAATCTATGTTTACCGGCTATTTAAGTATTGGTGAACTCGGTCTAAGTAGCTGCCTAAATTTAAACTTGGAAAATTAATAGACTCAGGCGTTACTTTGCGGAAATCCATAACTAATTATGGATTTAGAAAATTATTTTGCTAATGATTTCCGCTTGTTAATATACCGGCCTAGATACCTTCACCACACTACCCGCACTAACACTGATTGAGCAAGCACTATTTCATGCAGGAAAACCGCCCGCCCTCCCTCAAAAATGCATGCAGTACAGTTAATGCAATTATTAGTACCCAACACCAATATAATAAAAACCTCGACGCGTTTCGCCACTTCACGTGGCATCCTCAGGAGATGTTGTCGCCTTCGCTGCGCTCCGACGACTAAGCTGTGAAAACTGGCGAACAGGCCTTTTATAGAAACTCCCCACTACGACAACAGGTTGTGACGTTCAATCTGCGTTGTTATTGAAATTGGTTTGATTTGATTGAAAGTGGTTTGAGTTTTATATTGGTGTTGGGTACTAATAATTGCATTAACTGTACTGCATGCATTTTTGAGGGAGGGCGGGCGGTTTTCCTGCATGAAATAGTGCTTGCTCAATCAGTGTTAGTGCGGGTAGTGTGGTGAAGGTATCTAGGCCGGTATATTAACAAGCGGAAATCATTAGCAAAATAATTTTCTAAATCCATAATTAGTTATGGATTTCCGCAAAGTAACGCCTGAGTCTATTAATTTTCCAAGTTTAAATTTAGGCAGCTACTTAGACCGAGTTCACCAATACTTAAATAGCCGGTAAACATAGATTGACGATTAATTTGATACAATTCCCATACAAAATATGTATCATCATCATTCTCTTGGCCATTTTCCCAGTTTATCTGGGGTCGGCGCAGTATGATTTTCTCTTCCACACCATTCTATCACTCGTCACTGAATCATATCCATACAAAATATGTATAATATATATTTTAAACGCTGTTTAAAACTTAAACGTCTGTTGGTGAATATCGACCTTAATGTTGTAAATGATTTTAAACTGTCGCGATTTGAACTTATAATATTATTACTAAGTCCAATAACGGCTTGGTGCAATCCAGCCGAAACGTCGGGTAAATAAATAGGTATATATACCTTCATAATATTATACGCGATAACGACCCGTTAATGGACTTAGCTAATGTTGTGTCATGTCCACCGTAATGCAAAAATCAACCCTACACAAATGAGTCAAAAACGAATGCAAATTAGGTAACGATTACCCCAATGATCAGTCCTCTAATTCGCGTAACCAAATCGCATCACAATCGTAATTGAACGACAGGTTTTTGACAGTTCTAGTATGGGCTAAATGTCAAAATCGTCCAATTTAATCACGATCGAACTGCGATTCGGTTACGCGAATTAGGCCCGAGGACGTGTTTCTGTCACTAATCCGTATCTATTTTTATGAGTATACATTCTTTATTCGTCCGTAGCGCTTCCCAACATCATGAAATAGGTAATGCGTTTCCCGTAGAGTAGGTACAAAATTTCTGAATGCAAAAGCAACCAGATAATATACTGAAGATATATAGTTTTTGTTGATTTGGTAAATTACTGGTAATTGTTGGTTACTCGTATCAATTAACTTGAACATGTGAAACTTTTTGTCCAAGTGTTTGTAAAGTCTAAACACCACTTGCACAAACTTATTTAGGTATTATTACCCCAAGTATACCTAAAAATAGATAAATTATTATGATGAAACACGAACATTACAGAAAATTTTTCGACTGACACAAATTGTGAAAAAATTCAGATAAATTTTAAAAAATTAAGCCTTACTTTCAAATTTTTTAGACACACCCGTCAATCAAATCAATATATCTAATAGAAAACCAAACAAGTAATCACTATAATGGGAAGCTAGCTGTTTGTAGCGAGACACAGATATATGGTCTATGAAGAGTAAAGGCAATTGCCCGATACAGCCTATTTGAAGCTTTGTAAACTTGCGTATAGGCCTAGACAGTTTATACCCCGCTTGTAGGGCGTTAAATCAAAACCAGCGGAGAAATTACATAGGAATCTTAGGATTAGAGTTTGCGAGACTAGTCCTTCATTTTGGACTTCCATTACAACATTTATTTTGTCATTAATTTGGACAACTAACATTACCTTTACAAATGTAATGAATATTTCCCAACTGATTATTTTTCCCTTGTCTCTCTGTATGTGTGTGTCTCTGTGTCTGTCTGTGTAACTGTGTCTTCGTCTCAAACTCTGTCTTTATCTACATTGGTATACCTACTATACAAAAAAATAACGATTATATACGTAATCTGCTTGCAGGTAAACGTTCTTGCACTAATATAACCGTTTGATATGCCATGACAAAATAGTTAAGAACATATAACAGTTCTATAAATCTAAATAGCTCCTTGAACAACGTGAGACCCTTATTGGAGGAGGAGTATGTTCTACAGTGAACTGCTATAGGTCCATAAAAAGTTCATTCAGTAAGAAAGTCCCAGCAATTCAAGCAATCTACGAGTATACTCAAAGCTTTCACAACTCCAGCCTCAATCAACAGGTCACACACTCGAATCATGGTTCGGCCTCTCCAAAAGCAATCCTTGAAGATGTTTCAAGACAACCGGCACTTTGTTAATCCATTGAGGCAACCGACCCTTTGATCTACTAAAACAGTGGCCCAAATAAACACTGTTAGGGGACGAACTGCCTCGGGTAATCTGATCCGTGCAATTAACATTTTAGATGCGCCTTCGTTTTGAACCACCAAGGTTGTATATGATATTAAACAGAAGTTGGATTTTTAGATGAAAAAAATGAACTTTTTTTTTTAATATGTTTATTAATAACTTTGAAATGTCTTTTCCGACTTTTTTTAAATATTAATAATATAGTGGGGATATTTTAACTTAAAAAGAAGTTTCAAACAATAAATAAAAGAACAGCCACAAACAAAACTGCATAGAAGATAATTATGTATTTTATTTTTATGATTAATTGTATTATCAGTTCTTGAATTTACGCAAATAGCGCCAATTTTATACAGTATCTCACTCATAATGTGCAGAATCAATTAATAGTCGTAGAGCCTATTATACTAATTAGATGACATTTAAATTCTTTTCGTCGTTCCAAAATCAAACCCCAAAAAAAGATCAACCAATCTTTTTAAAGGCTCAATTGTCTGTATTGCACACAAAACGTATATAACGTATTCGTGAACACTGAACACACTGAAAAGGAAAACTTGTAACGTACACGTGACCTGAGCTAGGACCACTCACAACGTGAGTCGGGCTCAAGGGCCCTAGTGCGAGTCGAGGGGCTGTTGTACGCTATCTCGTCGTGATCTTGTTAAGTTAACTATGAGCTGAATCTTAACTTAAGAGACACGAGTACATATACAATGTCATACGTATTGTTCTAGAACAATATGCAAATTTTTCATTATTAACCGTCAAATGAGTTCATCACTGAGTGTCGATATGACATAAGTAATATGTAGCTGGCTGGGAGTTTGCCATGGTCAGTTGGCGGTTGGGTAGATCTCAATTTAGCCTACGGTCAAGAAAAAAATCCGCTTTCTTCCGTCTTTTGACAGTAGGTACTCCTCTAATCAACTCTTACGACGCGCAAATGAATAAATTTAGAGCACCACCGCGAGAGCAGCTTTTTTTCCACCAATGTGTCTCATTTCAAGGCAAAGATCTCAAATAAATTGATTTTTTCTGAGAACTTAGATCTTAGAGAGAGAACTTAGAGATCTTATTTTGGATCTATTAATCGTCATTGTCATAAAAAAATAGTTTTATACGTAGTTTGTTGCCTAACGAACATATCGGCGTGTTAATTATTCGATTACGCTTTGAAACAATAACATTTTACAGCAAACGGTAATTGGCATAAGGATCAAAACATTTCCAAATATCAATGGAATTTAAGTTAAACTATTTTGTAAAATATCCAAATATCAAACCAAATGTTTGGTTGGGATCACTATTCAAACAACAGGACAAAGGATCGTGTTGGTATAAGGTATTTAACTAAACCAGAATTGTGCTTTTATTTTATGTAAAATCTACTATGTTTTACAGTTGGATTGGTTATTTGAGCTCTTTAAACTTAGTTTTTTAATTAAGTTTATTACTATATTAACGTAAACATAAAAACTACAATATTTACAATTTATAAATAAAAAATAAAAGTAATAAAACTTAGTAATTAAAGTAATAATACTGAGTAATTAAATTTATTTATTTATTTCTTGGTTCAGGTTGTATTAAAATAGACTTTTTAAGAGTTTAGAATAAAAAATATTTACTTGGTTTAGTGGCTTAAGTACCGGGCCAAGAATTCGGGGTTCTGGGTTCGATCCCCTGTTGGGCCAGTAAAAAAATATTTTTTTGTGGGTAGTAGTAGTAGTAACAGCCTATTATCATCCCACTGCAGGGAAAAGGCCTCCATCATTGAATTCAAGTTACCACAGCAATGATGGGTGTACTGGCATAATCACCACGCTTGCCAAATGCGGGTTGGTGATCACAAACCCGAGCAACGTTCGAAAATTCGAAACTTTTTGTTGCCCGACCCGGGATTCGAACCTGGGACCCCAAGATCTTGGCCCGGTATTTAAACCACTAGACCAACGGGGCGTTATTAATTTTTGTATGGTGATCACAATCCTAAGCAGTGTTCGACCCGTACGAAGAAAAGGGGTGAAGCTTTTCATATAACCAACACATCAAAATAAAAACACCACCATTTTCTTTTACGACACCACAGGTCACAACGATATTCATAATAGTAAAGTAAGTTTGTAACTTAAGGCCACGCACACACCTAGGGCCTACCAGTGTCACCGCTGTCAGCGCGCGAGACAACTTGAGCTGTGTCACGGCGAGCGAAGAGCTTAGTCTGCGATAGTAGGGCTGCCATATTGCAGTACAGTATAGTAGTATAGTGCATATAGTAAAAAATGTTTTTTTTACCGATTTGCGCATTTACCATTTTGCTCTATTACTTAAGTATAATACTACTCTGCTGATATATCGTACTAGTTTATTTCGCGCTCCTGGCAATACCGCGTTCTCGGTTATATCGTATTTAGTACCCCAAAAAGTAGAGTGTCATTGTTTGACACTCTTCTTTTTAGGGTACTAGAAACGATATAACCGAGAACGGTATTACCAAGAATGCGGTATTGCCGAGAGCGCGAAATAAAGTAGCACGATATAACAGAGAGGGCGATATAAGCGAGAGCGCGGTACAACCGAGAGAGCGGTTTATCCGAATCTAAAACACCACAACCACACCAAAGAACGATATGCATAATGTCAAAAATATTAAATTATACATACTTACTTAAACCTCATGAGTAAGTTTGTAACTTAAGGCCACGTGCACACCTAGTGCCTACAGTGTCATCGCTGTCAGCGCGTGAGAGAAAGTGAGCCTTGTCATGGCTGCCATATTATTTTCGACCCTTACTTTTTAGGGCACTGGAAAGGATTCGGTTTGTGTAGTATTGATGCAGTGGTTTGCCTATTACTTACGGGTCCCGCCCGGGTTTGATTACTATTCGTACATTTAGGAAACGATCTTTTATAATTTGACTTTAAGCTGTAGTCGTTGGTCCAGTCTTCTTTTGCAAATCATCATGTCGTCCACACCGTATCCGGTGACGGCGACTCCTATAAATTACGCTGGTGGGCTCTAATATGGCTGGCAAAACCGAATTTGGTTTTAAAGACTCGGTTGCAAGATGCACAGTATAATTGGCCAGCTGAATCGTATGTATAAGAGTAGGTGGGTTTTTGCCTAGTCTTCCGTATTTGGCGTTTCGCATCAAGGTCTTCTAGACGCTCAGATTCAAAACGGTCAACACTTTTGTGAATGGTTCGACGCCATTCCGGTCTTTGACGTGCAAGACTCTCCCAACTCCCACTTGGTATATGACAAGCCACAAGATTGCGTTTGAGTACGTCTTTATAGCGAAGGTATTGCCCGCCTCGTTTCCGTTTTCCGTTTGAAAGCTCAGAGTAGAAGACTGCCTTCGGCAGTCTGCTATCGGGCATGCGTAGGACGTGACCGCTCCATCTCAGTTGATGTTTCATTACAAGAGCTTCAACTCCAGACAAGACGTCCAGAACAGAGAGCCTGGAAACTTGTCTCCTAGCTCTGAAACGGGATAGATCGAATTGGAGAGGGCAGTGTGGGGGCATATACACTTATGAGATGTAGGTACCGCATCGATGACAACGGAAGTCTAAGTGTTATTATTCTGTCATTTATGGCTTTCGGTAGTTCTTTGAGTGTTTTTGCCAGTTGATTCTTTACAGCAAACCCAACCCCACTAGCCGCTCTCTCAGTACTTGGCTTCCCGCTCCAGTAATAGGTGTAGCCTCCCAGCCGTTCGCATAGCTCTCCCGAGTCCGTAAGATGGGTTTCGCTTATTGCGGCTATATCTATGTTATATTTGGCCAATTCTCTTGCGATTAGGGCCGTCTTTCTCTCCGGACATAAGTTTATGTCATTGTCTAAAAGAGTACGAACGTTCCACGTTCCTATAATAAGGTCTTTAAGTTTAATTTTTCGACCGCATTAAGATGGTGAACAAATGACCGCGGTTAGCCATCTGCTTTGAGAATGAGACGGGCTATTTTTAGGCCACCTTTTCTAGGCCCCTCCCCGGATTGGGGAAAGCAGAGCGCTCCCTGAATAGGGCTGCTTTGCCATTGTCTGAGCTGCCGAACCGGTCCCTCGCCTCGATCGGGACCCAGAACGACCATCACCAGACAACCGCCTACGTGCAGATGCCAACTAAGGTTTGGACACACTGATCCTCCCCCCACCATCGGCTCTCCATCGCCGCAGGGCTTGCGCTCAAGACCAGGAAACATGCAGGAGTCATCTGCGCGTGAATATATTTAAGTGCATAGGCAGTTGCGCAGGTGCGGATCCACTCTCTCGACCTCAGCCTCCTGGTGCCAGTGGACCGGATGGCCGATACGACCGGCAGAAAGCAGAGGTTGCAGGTGATTGGCCACACGCCACTATGCGGATCCTGGCGTGCGCCCTTTGAGGCACTTCCCCTGTGCCTTGCCACATCGCTGTAGAAACCGGATGCGTTTGTCTACGAACAGTGCTCGCCTCCTACACCGAAGTGGTCTTGTGTAAAAGCATGGCGGATCAACCACAGACTGACTGCACTGGTAGTGTAACCTACCAGCGGGCGGTGGGGTCGTCACTTTCCTACGCCTATAAAAGTTTTGCAAAATGGAGTATCAAAACATTTGCACACAAAATTGTATTATTTTCTCTTGATGTAATTTTAATGTTCAACCGATATCTTCACTAGTATTGTTAAATAAATAATTGGTACATTTTTTAAAATATGTGTGGTGATTATATTATTATGGAGAACTAATTTATTGGTATCGGATAACTATCGAGTACCTAACTCTTTGGCGGAGCAACCGTACGCTAAGACTGCGTTCAAAAATCGAACGCATGAATGTGTACTTAATAATAGTATTACTTAAAATCCTAATATTACTTTGACGGGCAACTCTAGACAGTTTACTCGAGCGGTTGGCAACCCTTTTATAAACGCGTTAAGCCAGGCGAGCACTAGAATGCTAATCGTCGCGTAGTTGATTTACTCATTAATTACAATTGTTATGCAGTTAGCGCTCTCCTTTGTAGATTCATGCAGAATTAGCGCATCAGACAATCATTGCTGAACTACATTGCATATGTTACATGCATGATTTAGAATTTATGACTAATTTACATAAAGTAAGACAGCTTTTAATTTACATAAAGTAGTAACAGTCTATAATCATCCTACTGCAGGAAAAAGGCCTCCATCATTGAATTCAAGTTACCACAGCGATGATGGTCATAAGGCGTTTTATTTTATACAAATCCAAAAGGAAAGATTCTCATATTTAAAACAAATTATGAAAACACTAAGCTTAAATACCGTACACGTGGGCTCGGCAATTAATTCAGACCTACTTTTCGCGTCCACCCACTCGGCCCAGAGGATTTACTCCGATACACATGTCCGTCTGTTCGATTCTATCTATCTTTTTTACTCGTGCCAAAGCCATCTAATATATGAAAGAGACAGCTATAACCGTATACAAGGGCATAGCATTGCGTAGTGGGGACTCAGGCGTGTCACACGACAGAAAGACTTTAGTTGACAGTCAAGCTTTGAAACTGTACTTATTTGTGGACTAAACTTATACAAAAGATAACAGAATTGTGCCCTAACATTTTAAATACGAATGCTTATAGTTAAGCCGCTAAATGAATAAGTGAAGCGCCTAAAATGAAATTAACGACCTAAGACAGCTCAAGTGTACGGAGGTCGCTGGGCCTGCCTGCTACGCAAGGGTCGTGGTACGCACGATTCCCGATTTCGATCCAGATCAATTTAGGATTAGGAATCTTTTCTAAATTGGTTCGTATCTAGGTGGGGGGTTAAAGTCGTGCCTCGAAAGGAGCGTTAAGCCGTTGTTACAGGCTTCTATCTAAAACAAGTTACGTTAGAGGCCTTCTATAGGTGGAAAACTGTGACACCAGCATAACCTTCTTAATAATAATGTTAAGAGGAAAAAGAAGAAAATTATATTTATATTCTTATTCTAATCAGATGTTATTAGCTCCAACGTGATTAGGCTGCTGTTGAGTCACGCATTTGAACAGCTGCCAGACGAGCGCTCTTCCAAATGTCCTAGTACCCACTGGGACTAGCGTTTGACAAAGACACTGTTTCTGGGCAGCGAAACATGCGCTGCCTTGCAGCAGTTGCCAAGCCACAAAACGCGACATATTAAAAGTCGTTTCACAGTGGTTTTTCAGTTTTCTTCGTGATGCGCACTGCCAATGAGTGGAACGTCCTGCGTCTGTTTTTTCCCCCATGACTTCAACCCGATTATTTTAAATGCTAGATTGAATAGGCTGCTCTGGGTAAGCTCGCTCCATCGTAGGCTTCCTCTAAACTCTAGGTTTTATGAGGCCATCAACATTAACAAAATTATTTGCTTCGCTATCGCTGTTTTTTCTTCACTCACCCCTCCGGCAATCGAACCCGGGCTCTCGAACCAGCGACACCTTGAAACCAGTTACCTTAAGAGACAGTATTGCTAGTTTTTTTTTTAAAAATACGATATAAAAAATCAACTACTGCCTTAGGCGGAAGATGAACCCACAGTCTTTCTTAATCAGCCCAGGGCCACACAAACATACGATCCGCCACTGCTTCTCGTTCATCGACGGCTGTGGGAAGAGTGCCTTAGCAAGAAATCCCAGATCTAGGATGGTTGTCAAACTGAACAGAGTTGAAAGGGAATTTCTGTTTTTAAATTTCAAGAATAAATGTCGGTCGTTTCGGCGAATTTTAACGGTTCGCGCGTTATGTTTGCATCGCGAGCGTCAGTCTATCGGGTCAGTGGAATTCATTCGCTCAGTGAACGCGTGCGTTACTTACACGTGCAATATTTATCGCTGAGTGAACTCGCATGGCAATTATTTTGTGATATTCGTCATTTTTTTGGATTTTTTAAAACTGTAGCTTCACTATTTTATTTAACACTTGTTAGTCGTAGTATTTTTGCTGAAAAATGTCATGTAGAATGACAAAAACAAACTGCTATAAAAACAGAGCACCTACGCATTTTATTATTTCCATAACACTGGTTTCATATTACCTATTGTGTATCTTTTTATGTACATTATAAGTAGTTTTGCTATCAATCATTGGGTATTGAGTATTAAAATCTATACTAATATTATAAAGCTGAAGAGTTTGTTTGTTTGTTTGAACGCGCTAATCTCTCGAAGTACTGCTCCGAATTGAAAAATTATTTTTGTGTTGGATAGTCCATTTATTGAGGAAGGCTTTAGGCTATATAACATCACACCACGACCAATAGGAGCGAAACATCAGTAAAAAATGTTGCAAAAATAATCGCAATCATAACAGAAATTGACGCGGACGAATTCGCGGGCAACAGCTAGTTAAAGATAAATTTACAGGATCTAGTATTGTATTTTGATATAATATCCTGATCGTGTCTCTTATTTTAACAACTAAAATATACCTACTCTACGGTAATTGTCGAACTTCGTTCTGTGACCTACTGTCTAAGTGACAAATCGCGTTTGTGACATCCAGCGTCGAATCCAAACATAGTATCATTTATTTCAATATATACAGAGTTTGCGTGAAACTTAAAGAAAATATTACGCATTCTTATATTTTCGTTTTAAGAGTTAAATACTATCTGACTGTATGTCTGTCTCGACTATCTGTCTGCGCTTGGCTTGAAAGACTGAGAGAAACATTTGTCAAATCAGAGATCCATCTGTGAACTATTCAGTTTTAAAGATCAAATTTTCAAATTTTTTAGTTCAAAGTTTTACAATGCAGTTCTAGGCACAAAGTTACAGTGCTATTTTATATGACAAGGGAATACTTATTCTTTAGTCACAACATTATCGTTTATAAAACAAAATCCTTTCGCCAATCAACGCTGCGGCGCTTTTGATTTAAACAGTCGACATTTGCAATGACTGCAATCTGATCGTAAAAAACACCCAGCAATATACGTAATAAAATAAAAAGGAAAATATAAGAAAAAATGTTGTGACAAATTCCACAAACAATCCAGTAAAAAATTAGTGCTGATAGGAACAAACGGCTAACCGCAACAGGGGATTCATCAGCATAGAGTATCATTAGGAAATAGTACACTTAGGCAAAACAGTGTTTACTCTTTTTTTTTTATCTGAATCTATTAAAATAATTTATAAAGCTAACCTTAATAATATATGAAAATAAGGTAAAATGTATAATTGGTTATATTTAAATTGAAACAAAATCCATTTCCATCCATCCATCCATTCTACGCCTACAGATAATACCTACAGACTGCGCTTGATTTTCACTATCACACCACAACACTCACACATTTCATTTAACACTAAACATAGTAAGTAGTTTATGTAAAGCACAATTATTTCTATTACTAATGTTCGTCATTAATTTGTCCATGATTCACACTCAATGAGGCCCCACTGAAAACCAGCGTCGTTCCTAAGTAGTGGGTAGCGACTTGCGCTGAGTGGGGTCTTTTGTAATGGGTTTCGCGACACACATAACGACACTGTTCTACTGAAAAAGATAAACGCCAATTTATACCGATGGGTGGTTTCTTGGGCTCCATCTTATTATAATTACCTATTTTGTTAATGATAATTTGAGTGTCGTTCAATGTTTTTTTTTATATTACTTCATTTTCGTGTTATGTGTTGTAGTGATGCCCTTAAACAATAAATTTTCTTTCTTTCTTTCATTTTATACCGTGAATTGGAATGTTAAAAAATAAAAAGCCAAAATAGTGCAAACAGTAAGAGCATAAGAAAAAAATAATTAGGGTGCTCTCAATAAAAACAAAGGAAAAGTGTTACTACCAGTTTTTCCAACAACTAAATTTTAAGGAATCAAATTGGGAAGTCATTAATTTTTAATTCACAATGCTGACGTAATATGTAACAGAGAAGTAACGTCACAACGTTATATTCTGCATTGAATACGTCGTGTGCTCGTGTGGAGAAACAATTTTCATTGTGGAATTCACAAGGAATTACGACTACCTACCTAAGTAAAAATCAAATAACATTAAATATTATATGAGATGAACGCCCCTTTGGTCTAGTGGTTTAAATACCGGGCCAAGATCTCGGGGTCCCAGGTTCGAATCCCGGGTCGGGCAACAAAAAGTTTTCGAATTTTCGAACGTTGCTCGGGTTTGTGATCACCAACCCGCATTTGGCAGGCATGGTGATTATGCCAGTACAGCCATCAGTGCTGTGGTAACTTGAATTCAACGATGGCTGTTACTTTACTTTACTTTATTTTATATCTATACTTATATTATTAAGCTGAAGAGTTTGTTTATTTGTTTGTTTGAACGCGCTAATCTCAGGAAGTACCAGTCCGATTTGAAAAATTCTTGTTGGGTTGGATAGTTCATTTATCGAGGAAGGCTTTAGGCTATATAACATTACGCCGCGACTAATAGGAGCGAAGCCGCAGTGAAAAATGTTGCGAAAACGGGTAAAATTATTCATATCATTTGACGCGGACGAAGTCGCGGGCAACAGCTAGTTATTATATAAGATTTGTCGTCCGCGCTTAAACAAGAAGATTAATGTTCAAGTTCAACGACGCCGACGTTTCCTTGTCACTGTACTCACTTAAATAAGCTTAATTTCCATTTACAATCAGCATTTTATTATTCCGTGACATACTGACATTTAAATAGTCCAAATTTTAAATAGCTGAACTGAAAAAAAAAAATTTTTTAAGACTTGGCACTTTTTTTCACGCTTGTACAGACGATAGGCATCGTGATTCGCGACCGGAAACGAGAGAAAGAGACAAAAGGCCTGCCATTTGCATATTGCACTTGCAATGAGTTTGTTGGGAACTTGGAACACATCTGGAAAAATTTTATGTTTTAAAATCGGACAAGTGCGAGTCGGATCTACTTAAGTACGAGTACAAGTAAGTCGAGCAGAAATTTTTAAGTATCTATTTAAAAACAGTTCGGGAACATAGTCTCACAGTTTATGAAGAATTGAAGGAGCTGTACTGAGTACGTAATTTTAATTTCAACTTGATACCTCAATGCGTTCCAAGACATAAGGTTTTTAAAGACAGATACTGACGGATGGACGGACAGTCAACAAAGTGATCATATAAGGGTTGTTTTCCTTTCTAGGTACGGAACCCTGAGAAGGTTTGTTGCGTGAACTATCACGTCGCTTTTAATCTTGCACCTATATCATTATATTATAAGTACTAGACACACAGGGTCATACAAAAATTTCACTTAAAACTATTTAATGTCATGTGTCATCCCTACCTATCGTTATACAAATTTAAATCTATATTAATAATATTACAAAGCTGAAGAGTTTGTTTGTTTGTTTGTTTGAACGCGCTAATCTCAGGAAGTACTGGTCCGAATTGTTTTTTTTTTGTGTTGGACAGTCCATCCATCCATCGTCCTATTTACGGAGGAAGGCTTTAGGCTATATAACATCACGCTGCAACGAATAGGAGCGAAGCATCAGTGAAAAATGTTGCAAAAATGGGGAAAATTATTCATATTTGAAGGCTTCCGTTGCATGCGCTGCGTAAACGGTTCAAATTATCCAAAAAATAAATACCCAAGTAATAACAGGAATTGACGCGGAAGAAGTCGCCGGCAACAGCTAGTTTACGTATATGGCTTAGAGATGAATGCGGTGAAAACTTAAATTTGGTAAGAACGTTTTCTTGTCTTTTTTACATGCACTGGATTGTTTATCAACCTTTTTAATACATTTCAATCAGAAATTGTTATATCGATACTAAAAATTAAACATTGAGCGGATCGCAAAGTAATTTCAGAAAATATTTTCTATGCCAGCGATCAACCGCAGAGAATGCAACCGGAAGCGGGGGCCATTGGCGGCAGGATATTGTCCTGTGACGTCACAGCCCGGCGAGCTTCCGGTCGAAACGTAATAATCGTACATGCTATTACGGAGCTTTACCGGTTTGTCACGGAATTATGATTTTGGTATAAATTTTGTTATTTACGCTTTCAGACAAAATTTTTTGATTTAGGTACTTTGGAATTTTTCTCCCCACATAGAATTGAATAAATAAATAAATGTGGACAACATCACATACCTAATGTAGGTTTGTGATGTTGTTCTGATCCTATAGTAAGTTACTATTTAAAGCACTCGTATTGTGGGAACCAGAAACAACGGCGGTACCACAAACATTCAGACCGGACAAAATGTTGAAAAACACTATCAATCGACACATCGACTCGTCCTAGAATCGAACCCTGGACCTCCGAGCAAGTGACACCTTGAAATTTGGTGTGTGTGTGTGTGAGCCACTCCGCCACGAAGTTCGTCTATCTATACTAATATTATAAAGCTGAAGAGTTTGTTTGTTTGTTTGTTTGTTTGTTTGAACGCGCTAATCTCAGGAAGTACTGGGTCGAATTAAATTTTTTTTTATGTGTTGGATAGTCCATTTATCGAGAAAGGCTTTAGGCTATATGTATAACGTCATCACGCTGCGACCAATAGGAGCGAAGCATCAGTGAAAATTGTTGCATAAATAATCGCGATCATAATAACATAAATTGACGCGTACGAAGTCGCGGGTAACAGCTAGTACTGTATAAAGATAGCCATGAAGCGTTAGCCTGAAGTAAGAAAGCATCACTCCATGACCCATGGTGGTCGTTTGACCTATGGTGGTCGTAAGAGTTACCTCTTAAAGAAGTACCTACTGCATGGAAAATTCGGCCAACAAAATATTCCCACTACCATGCCATGTGCCAAACTTTTTAAATAATATTTAAGACATGCCACACTGGGCCATACAGAGCCATCTAGTCCCAAATTAAGCTACTATTAAGTACCCTGTCGTATGGGGTACTAGACAACCGATAAACTTACTTATATACTTTTTTTTTGTAAATACATACTTATAATACACAGAAAACACCCAGACCAGTACAAACAGACATGTTCATGAACACAAATATTTGTACTGTGCGGGGAACGAACCCGCGACCCATGGCTCAGAAGCAGCGTTTACTACCGCTGATCCAAATGGTCGTCTCGTCAAAACTGTGATTTGAATTTTGATTGATTTACTAACTTGGGTTTATTAGGGTTTTACATAGAAGTAGTATGAAAATTGTTGAAACCTTAGAGATAAATCAAAATATAACCATAAAACACGACTTAAAATCAATTTAATATATTATCAACATGGAATTTTCACTGTGAATCCTGCCTGACGATTATCTACGAGTATTAGCCCATCGCCATTAACACACCTAAATATTATTTCTAAATCAAATCAAACCGTTTCATATTAATTTGCATAATTAAATTGATTATTTACAACAAACTCATAATAAACTAATCTGCGTTGCTTGGAATATTTTGAATTTGTGCTCCGTTATATTCGAAACGGAACAATTTCAACGGAATAAAGTAAATAGACGGGAATCTTCGTTGTTGACTCGTTACACTCGCTTCCAAGGGATTATTAATCAAAATTTGTATTATTTTAGAGGCGAAACGGGACCTGTTACGTTTCGGGATAAGAATGGTTTGTCGAAGTGGTTTTGTATTGCGGTGATTAATATTGGGATGGAAGCTTGTATTCGGATAACAGAAAAAGTGGTTCATTAATATCTATCTACCTATTTGTATAGTAAAGTAGTAAAAAAGTGAAGTAACAGCCTATAATCATCCCACTGCAGGGAAAAGGCCTCCATCATTGAATTCAAGTTACCACAACAATGATGGGTACTGGCATAATCACCACGCTTGCCAAATGCGGGTTAGTGATCACAATCCCGAGCAACGTTCGAAAATTCGAAAACTTTTTGTTGCCATAGCGGGAATCGAACCTGGGACCCCGAGATTTGGCCCGTTATTTAAACCACTAGACCAACGGGGCGTTTTTTTTTTGTATAGTGGATTCATTAAAATAAAGTTCTTTATATGATTGAGTAACAAACACTTAACTAAACTACTGTTTTCATAATTTCAGATGATGTCAGCGACTTTGACTTACGCATACCTACAATGATACCTATGTTGAACCCTGACCTCTAAACTACCATTACGCAAAAAACATGTAAACTTTAAAAGCTTTAAATTAGAAAAACAATCATTTCATCACACGGGAACCAAATATTTTTCCCGATGGATAAAAAGTAACCCTTTTTGCTATTCCAGACTTTCCATTGACTTTACTGATATTATTATTAGGGGTTAAAGTATGAAATTGCCGTTTTGTATGGACGAAATCGAGAAAAGTAATTTTTCCATACTAACAATTTTTTAGTTTTTTCAAAAACGCCTGAACCGTTTTTAAAGCAATTAAAGGTGAAAGTTAGATGGTTATAAAGCTACGCATTATAGTATTTAAATTTCTGAAAATCAAAGTATATAATACAAATATACTTAATTGAAGCAAGAAGGTCAGCTGACACATTATAAGGGGTCATTTTAACGACTTCCTTTGAAGTAATAGGCACTAGTATTGCATTTTTTTTAGTCCAAAGTTACTTTATTTAGTTTTTGATACAATACAAAAAGAATTACGCAATAAGATGACTATACTTAAGAGCTATAAACAAAATAAAAAGTGGGACAATAATCGGCAATTCCATACTTTAACCCCTATTATTAGTATTTGTGTTTGTAAAATATTTGTATTTTATTTGTACTGTCTGTATGTCTGTAATTTCAACTAGATCTTTTCAGATGTTTTGATTTAGTTGTGTAATAAGCATCCATCCAAAATGTCATAATTGTAAATAGTTAAACAATAAATTAATAATAACGGAGTTCAATAAGTAATAACATTAAAAAACACAAAAGTATTGGTAAATCAATTATGAACGCTTAAAACAAAAATTTCAAATGCCTACCTATAAAATACCTAATGCAAACGTTAGCAAGAAAATTGCAAAATTTTTATTCAGAAACATTGCTATCCATCTAGGTATTTCAAACATACGCGTCTCATAACTTGTGTAGCAATAAATCCAGTTGGTTATCAAGTAATTTTACGTAAACATAGAAAAAAGGCAAGTATTACTGCGTTGGCAATAACTCTTTATCATAAGATAAGCAGACATATTCGCTTTATTCTGTTGCGAGAGTGAATAGAAAAGAATTTCGAGCTACTTGTAACTTTTATTGCTTATAAAATAAAGGCGAAGGTCTTATTTATCCTATTTAGACGACCATTTGGATCAGCGGTAGTAAACGCTGCTTCTGAGCCATGGGTCGCGGGTTCGATCCCCGCACAGTACAAATATTTGTGTGCACGAACATGTCTGTTTGTACTGGTCTGGGTGTTTTCTATGTATAATAAGTATGTATTTACAAAAACAAAAGTATATAAGTAAGTTTATCGGTTGTGTAGTACCCTATACGACAGGGTACTTAGTAGTAACAGCCAATAATCATCCCACAGCAGGGAAAAGGCCTCCATCATTGAATTCAAGTTACCTCAGCAATGATGGGCACTGGCTTAATTACCACGCTTGCCAAATGCGGGTTGGTGATCACAAACCAGAGCAACGTTTGAAAATTCGAAACTTTTTTTTATTGCCCGACCCGGAAATCGAACCTGGGACCCCGAGATCATGGCCCGGTATTTAAACCACTAGACCAACGGGGCGATCGGGGCCAAGTTGATAGGTCTGTAATTAGCACATTTGTCTTCTATATCGATATCATTTCAGTAATATGTAATATGTCAAACATTTACATTGACTGTTTTAGTATAAGGCACGGCTTAATCATTGTTTTATTTTTTTGTAATCACACCGTGGATGTTTTACTGTGGACTTTTTTAAACAAATGATTCAACATTTAAAGTACCCATTGTTAAATAAATGTTTCAATAACTTTTCCTTTTGCAAATGTTGAAGGCAAAATACGAAACAACTTTGGCTTACGGCTCAGTTAACAGAGCAGTAATCAGTATAGCGAAAGGTCGTGAGTTAAATCCCATGTGACGACCATTGGGATCAGCGGTAGTTAACGCTGCTTCTGACCCATGGGTCGCGGGTTCGATCCCCGCACAGTACAAATATTTGTGTGCATGAACATGTTTGTTTGTACTGGCCTGGGTGTTTTCTATGTATTATAAGTATGTATTTACAAAAAAAAAAAAGTATATAAGTAAGATTATCGGTTGTCTAGTACCCCATACGACAGGGTACTTAATAGTACCTTAATTTGGGACTAGATGGCTCAGTGTAGCCCGGTGAGGCATGTCTTAAATATTTATTATTTATTTATTATTATTTATATAAGGCAGTCCAAAAAGTTACTTTAAATTATTTTTAAAAAGATTATCACGGGAATTTTTCAAAATTAATCATTTTACGTGCCTCTTTATGCAATGAAAGAGATACCTTCAAAATTCAATTCCATCGACAAACTTGCACCATTGTTAAACTCAACAGAACGTCGCGTTTTTAACAAACTGCCGAACTAATTAAAAGTAGAGGCAATAAAGAGCAAATACTCCTTGTTACTGTTGTCAATATAATGGAAGCTACAAACAAACAGCCCTATTTTTTTCAATTTTTTTTTTTGCCCTGGCAACCCTAGCTGTCAGACGCAGTGCAATCAGCTGCTGTAGTTTTATTTAATTTAAATTAGAATAAAGTGTATTAAAGTGTTAATAATTGAATAGATAACAAAAGCAGGGCATAATTCAATACGATTCGGTTCTGTTGTGCCTCTCTTTACTTGACGTAATAGTGGAAGTAAAGGTGACGATAACAACCCCTTAACCGCAGACAATTTACTTCTTATACTATACAGTAACACATATACACGTACATTGCAGTAGTCAAATGATGATACTGGACAATATTAGTTATTAGTACTTAGTTAATTTTAAGATTGCACATATTTTATAATTATTTTTCAAAATAAAAAAACATAATTAACTGCTCCAATTTCAATTATCAGCTCCTATTTTAATCAATTATAAACATTCAACCAAATATCTGGTACAATAAATCAACAATAGCAGTTCAGTTTTCTTGCCATATAAATCATAAATTATCTACCTATATAAACTTAATTTCGTTCCAAACCGTCTGTTGCACACATTTCTTTGCATTATTTCAGACCATACTAAAACACACACAATGGATACCCAGACTGGAATCATGACTCGCAAGATGACCTCTCATAACACTGAGATGAAACTTATAAAGGCACTCAATGAATTGCAGGAAAGTAGAGAAAGTTGTAGCCAGCTTCTTAGGGAAAGAGACGATAGTGAAGAGGAATTCAAAACGATCATCTTGCGGAATACTCAACTTAAGAAAGAATTAGCTGATGTCCATGCCCAACTCGAAGGGGTCTCCATACACCGTAATGAATTATTGAACACGGTCAGCACATTCGATCAATGCAGCAATATCTTTGAGCAGACTCTCAGACGGAACAACGAGCTTGAACATGAACTAAGAGATGCCAACAAGACCATAATTGATTTGGAAGATGAAAAACAAGAAAAGGACTGTGCACTGACATTAAACCTCTATGAGGAATTAGTAGGCACCCACGGTGAATTAGCTTTCTCTCCAAAATTAAATTATTAAAAAAAAACTGATGTCAAAGTTAATAGTAAAATTAGATTAAACAGTAGATATAACATTAAAAAATATATCAAATTAAATAAATACATTATAAAAACAAATAAACTTGTTAAAAAGCAGAAATGCTTTTATAAAAATGTTCAGTTGAGAAAGCAACGTATTGTTTTAGTTGATAGCCTGGAAATATATAGTCAAAAATTACAAGAAAGTAGGTTGAAACATGACTCTGACATATTACAATTGCAGGATGACATCTCGAAGTTGCATAAGACACTGGAATCCATGACACTGTTATACAACTCTACCCAGGACCAAATTAATGAACACATCCTGGCTGCAAACCAATTACTTGATCTTGGCAATGCTAATACTAATAGTTGTAAATCATTACCTAATATTATGATAAATTCAACTCAGTACACTTACCAACAGAGAGTTGAAAATCCACAGTTGTCTTGTCTAAATTTAAGTAATGAGATTCAGGCAACATCTAAAGAGGAGTCGAATGATGTCATTTTATATTCAGATAGGCTAGGAATTGGTTATGGCTCTATACTAAACAATAAATTAAATTGCAATGTAATAAATAATTGCATGCCGGATGCATCGTTTGATGAAATAATTAAAACAATAGAAAATACTCAAACATGTTCAACCTCAAGTACCATTATTTTAATGCTAGGTAATAGTCAAAAAATTATTTTCTATTTTAGATAAATTATGTGTTAAAAAAATATTCCTCTGTGCCTTTCCATTTTGTAAAAATAATATTAATGCAAGTATTCACTTAATGAATACTTTATTATATAACCTATGTCAAAGACATAGTGACAAGTTTGTGTTTTTTGACACAAATAAATTTATTAACAATAGTTTTATTTTGACAGGCGGCTCTGTACACCTGCCTCATAAAATAAAAAAACAAATTGCTACTTTGTTAGCATACTCGTATAATATTAATATATAATTTAAATATTGTGCCATTGACAACCTCTGAGGCTTTAAACTGAGAGGAAAGACAAAAGCTAGGCCTGATATGTATTTCAATATTGTTCATCAAAACATACAAGGCCTGGCCGGCAAAGAGTTAGGTTTAGGGTTATTTCTTCAAGATTATAACGTTCATGTGATATGCCTTACAGAACATTGGATTAAAAACCACCAACTAATGTTAAACATTGAAAATTATAAAGTCGCTAGTTCGCTCATAAGGGAGTCTGCACCAAGAGGGGGGTCACTTATTCTTGTAAAAAATGAATTAAAATGTAAAGAAGGCAAAGACATTGTGTCGCTCTCGGTTGAACGAACTATTGAACTAGCGTGTGCTGAGCTGGAACAATATATCATAATTAGCGTGTATAGCCCCCCCAAAGCTTACCACGTTTTTGAATCTGTTATGAATGAGGCTCTGAAAAACTCTCAAAATCGAATAAGAAAGTAGTGGTATGTGGGGATTTCAACGTTAATATATTAGAAGAAACGCAGTTGTCCACCCATTAATCTTTTTAATGAACCCACCAGGGTGACGCCCACGTCAGCTACTTGCTTAGATAATATTTTTTGTGATGGTAAAGTGTTAAAAAATACGATTTTAAATTATCTCATTTCGGACCACAGCGGACAAGAAGCATCGTTCGAGCACCATTATGTCTCTAACAAAGTAGATTCTGTGTATAGGCAATTCACTTTTAATAAAATAGAAAAGTTTAAGGAAAAAATTAAAGAGGGTGTGAATAAATTATTTGCTAAAGCCTAATGATCAGAATGTTGATGAATTATATGATAATCTTTTAGGTTTAGTTAAAAAGGAATTTGATAAACATTTTAAACAGAAAAAAGTAAAAATAAACAAACAGAAGTGTAAGTTTAATGAATGGGCTACACCTGGTATTTATAAAAGCAGAAAAACATTATATGATTTATATAGTTTAAAGGCAGATTCTCAAAACCCACATATTATAGAGCATGTTAAAAAATACTCTAAATTATTTAAATTAGTATGTGCCAAAGCGAAGTCAATATATCTTTATAATTTAATTTCGGCTTCCAAAAATAAGGCAAAAACCACTTGGAATATTATTAATAAAGAGACATGTAGAGTAAAACCAAATAATCCTACTTACTCTCTCAAGTTAGGGGATAAGCTAATAAACGGTATAATTTGACGACCTCCGTGGCGGAGTGGCGTACACACCGGTTTTCAAGGTGTCGCCTGCTCCGAGGTCCCGGGTTCGATTCCCGGACGGGTCAATGTGGAAAAAAAGTGTTTTTATAAATTTTCTCGGGTCTGGGTGTTTGTGGTACCTTCGTTGTTTCTGGTTTCCAAAATACGAATGCTTTCAATAGTTATTCAAATTGGGATCAGAACAATGTATGTGATGTTGTCCACATTTATTTATTTATTTATTTATTTATTTATTTAAACACGAACACAGATGTTGCAAACACATTTGAGACATTTTTTTCGAATATAGCTCCCTCTACTACTGAAGGGCTAGCTTCTTCTGCTGATCTAGCTAAATCCCTTCTCAAGTCTGTTGTCGAAGAGTGCAATTCTTCATTTAATTTTAGACATATAAACCCTGATATAATTACAAAAACTTTTAGAGAATTTAATATGAAAAAAACTGAGGATCTTTGGGGAATTTCTGTCAATATTATCAATACAATCATAAGTTCACTAGCCCCTCAACTCGCTATTATTTTTAACAAATGTATTGATGATAGACAGTTTCCAACTTTAATGAAGTTTAGCAAAATCATTCCTTTGTTTAAGTCTGGCGAAAAATGTGACCCCTCCAATTTTCGACCTATATCTATCTTGCCAGGGCTAAGTAAAATTTTCGAGAAAATAATGTTTAATCAGCTTTTATCTCACTTTAGTGTAAATAAATTATTAAATAGCAACCAATATAGCTTCAGAAAAGGTAGAAATACTACCGATGCTGGAGTTGCTCTCCAACAACATGTGTTTAAGGCTTGAGAGAGTAAGCTAGATGCCTTAGGTGTATTTTGTGACCTTTCAAAGGCCTTCGATTGTGTAGACCATGAAATATTACTTAAAAAACTTAAACATCATGGTGCATTAAATGATTCCTTGGATCTAATAAGTTCTTACCTTAAAGGCAGAATACAAAAGGTTTGCATAAATGGAGCTGAGTCTTCAGGGTCGGCCCCCTGTTATGGGTGTCCCACAGGGATCAGTATTAGGACCCCTGCTATTTATAATATAGCTATAAATGACCTTCCCTGTTACTTACATAATCTTTGTGAGATGGTATTGTTTGTAGATAATACATCAATGATTTTTAAAACCAAGAGGGGCAAATCTTCATTTGACGATGTTAACAATACCCTCTCTAAATTATTGCATTGGTTTACAACAAATAATCTCTTACTAAATGCAAATAAAACAAAATGTGTTAAATTTACGATGCCAAACGTAAGGTTAGCTGCCCCTCATATAATTGTTAAAGATGAACCACTAAACTCTGTAGATTTTACTACCTTTTTGGGTATAACTGTAGACTCTCATTTGCAATGGGGTGCTCATATTAGGGGGCTGTCTGGAAGACTTAGTTCTGCTGCTTATGCTGTGAGAAAGATAAGGCAGTTGACTGATGTTGGAACGGCAAGATTAGTATATTTTAGCTACTTTCATAGCATAATGTCATACGGAATTCTGTTGTGGGGCTCAGCGGCAGATATTGAGTCAATTTTTATATTGCAAAAACGTGCTGTACGGGCTATTTACGGCTTTCGACCCCGTGACTCGCTGAAAGAGCTCTTCAAAGAGATTAATATACTTACAGTGTCTTCTCAATATATTCTCGAGAATATTATTTACGTTCGTAAGAACATACATTTATTTCTTAAGAAAAGTAACGTACACAATTTAATACGAGAAATAAAGATAAACTCGCCGTTCCAGGCTTCAGACTGCGAAAAGTAGGAAAATCGTTTATGGGAAATTGTATCCGTATTTTCAACAAATTACCAAAGGATATTGCTGAACTCCCTGTACATAAACTTAAATCGTATGTTAAAGCTATTTTAATGAAAAAGGGCTATTACACTGGTAATGATTATTTAAATGATAGAAATGTATGGCATTAAGTTGTCCCAGCTCGTACTTGCTTAAACCTTGTAAAAATTACCTAACATTGTAAAAATTTATTTAAAAAGAGGTTGACAATAGTGACCGAGTTTCTTGCGCTGCTTCTTCTCGGCACTAGCCCAGACTTGTCCCGAAGCAGTGGTAGGTTTAAATATTGGGACGTGTAAAAGCGCCTCCTGGGGCCTATTTGCAGAAATAAAACTGATTTTAACTGATGATTTTAACTATATTACACTAGCAATGTAAAAAGGCTCCTGCCCCTTTTGGATAAAGTTGAAATTTCTTCAGTCGGTTTTGTACGTCAATTCGTTCTCGTAGCTTTGGGGGTAACCCTCTCAAATGCAGATATGAGTCATTTGTTGTCGGTGCGATTAAAAATGCCAATATACAGTGGTCAACATATCGGACTGTAGTTTTTGTTGCAAAATCGCACTTATGTCGACTACATAAGTAGCCATTGTTAAGCCTGATACGTTCTCGTCTGTAGCAACTTTGATAGGTGGTACAGGACGTATTTTTTTTTAATTATGGATTTAGAAAATTATTTTGCTAATGATTTCCGCTTGTTAATATACCGGCCTAGATACCTTCACCACACTACCCGCACTAACACTGATTGAGCAAGCACTATTTCATGCAGGAAAACCGCCCGCCCTCCCTCAAAAATGCATGCAGTACAGTTAATGCAATTATTAGTACCCAACACCAATATAATAAAAACCTCGACGCGTTTCGCCACTTCACGTGGCATCCTCAGGAGATGTTGTCGCCTTCGCTGCGCTCCGACCACTAAGCTGTGAAAACTGGCGAACAGGCCTTTTATAGAAACTCCCCACTACGACAACAGGTTGTGACGTTCAATCTGCGTTGTTATTGAAATTGGTTTGATTTGATTAAAAGTGGTTTGAGTTTTGATTTAAATGATAATTATGATTTTAAATTTAATTAAATTTGAATTTAAATTATAATTATTGTGATTTGAATTTAAATTTTAATTGTGATTTGAATTTGAAAAAATATTGAGTAGTGAGGAAGTGACGAAACTGACCTGTTCATTCAACAATGTAAGCATATTGTCTTTTTTATGTTTTACTATTTCTAATTGTTCTAACACTGACAGTTTTAAACTTTTTTTACATGCGTGTAAAATTGAAAAAGTATGATCGTCTGGGATACTTTACACACATGTAAAAAAAGTTTAAAACTGTCAGTGTTAGAACAATTAGAAATAGTAAAACATAAAAAAGACAATACGCTTACATTGTTGAATGAACAGGTCAGTTTCGTCACTTCCCCACTACTCAATATTTTTTCAAATTCAAATCACAATTAATGTACTGCATGCATTTTTGAGGGAGGGCGGGCGGTTTTCCTGCATGAAATAGTGCTTTCTCAATCAGTGTTAGTGCGGGTAGTGTGGTGAAGGTATCTAGGCCGGTATATTAACAAGCGGAAATCATTAGCAAAATAATTTTCTAAATCCATAATTAGTTATGGATTTCCGCAAAGTAACGCCTGAGTCTATTAACTATTTTTTTTTGCTCTAATTAATTGCGTGTAAAAATTTGAAACTGGTTAACGATAGAAAATAATTAGTTAATTTAAGGCTCGTAATTAAAGTTTTAAAAGTATAGCTATGTCCTACCAATCGCTTTAGAACTTATTATTGGATGGTGAAGAATCGGCGAAAGAAAGTCGCCTTCCTACGTCAGACGTTGTTACATGGATCTCAGTAACAAGACATGTCATGTTGTAGTTCACTCTACGCAGTTTATAGGATACATATGCCAGTGATACTTATCTGCTAACCTTCCTATTTTTGAAGTCCATTTTTTTAAAGTTTTTTTTTTATACAGTGCCTCAACTAAACTAATAAGATTTTCATTAAAATTATAAAGCCCTTTATATTACAAAAAAAAATAAAAATAAACAAACAGTACTCGTCTATGCATTCCTAGTAAATAGTTCTTAAGAGTGAGTCTTTGCGGTGTTCTACCATGCTTCACCATGCAAGTTGCAAGCGCCATTATCACAGAATGACTGACGTTAATGCGGGTGGGCGGTTGTTAGGATTAGATAAAGCTTATATTAACAAAGTAGGAACCCACATGGTAGAAAACCGTCAAGTAAAAAAAAGGGAAAAATTTAATTCAGTATAATAATACTTAGTAGAAAAAATCATCAATAGACAGGCAAACACACCGGTTTTCAAGGTACCGCCGCCTGCACCAAGGTCCCGGGATTGATTCTCAGACGGGACAATTTAGAAAAAAAAAGGTATTTTTATATATTGTCTTAAGTGTTTATGGTACCTTTCTTGTTGCCCGACCCGGGGATCGAACCGGGGACCCCGAGATTTTGGCCCGGTATTCAACCAAGACTGGACCAAAAAAAGTACTTTAAATAATTAGGTACTTAATATATCAGTATATAAACTTGAAAAATTTTGTCTCAGGCGGGACAAAAAAAAATTTTTTTAAGTTTATATACTGATATATTAAGTGCAATTAAGTTGCTAAAATATCAAATAAAGTATAATTAGGTACTTACTTTGAGATTAGAACAATTTTTGATGCTGTCCACATTAATTTATTTTATTTATTTATTATTTATTATCGGGTCCATAATTATTAAATCTTACACCTGGGTGAGAAACCGTTACAAAACAGCTTACAACATACGAGTAGCATTCTTCACAAATAATTAAATAACAAATAGTTAAATGCAGATCAATTTAATTACTACCCCAGCTGTGGCAGGTGGCGACGGCACGCGCCATCTTGTCATAAGGTCGCTAGTTTGACAGGTCTGTGGAATTGTTCGCATTCGCATGTAATGATCAAAAACATTCGTTTACCACCTTTCGACGTGTCAATGAACCTTTGAAGGGTTGTTCTTAACGTAATGCACTTAGACCATGAAATTGCCGATTATTTTCCCACTCTTTATTTTGTTTATAGCTCTTAAGTATAGTCATATTATTGCGTAATTCTTTTTGTATTGTATCAAAAACTAAATAAAGTAACTTTTGACTAAAAAAAAAATGCAATACTAGTGCCTATTACTTCAAAGGAAGTCGTTGAAAAGACCCCTTACAATGTGTCAGCTGACCTTCTTGCTTCAATTAAGTATATTTGTATTATATACTTTGATTTTCAGAAATTTAAATACTATAATGCGTAGCTTCATAACCATCTAACTTTCACCTTTAATTGCATCGAAAACGGTTCAGGCGTTTATGGAAAAACTAAAAAATTGTTAGTATGGAAAAATGACTTTTCTCGATTTCGTCTATACAAAACGGCAAGTTCATACTTTAACCCCTAATACAATCTAGTTAAAAATAGTAGGTAGATCGCTGATTTGAATATTGATAGTCACATTAACAAGAGTTAGTTATTTTGCATGTTCTTACTGTATTTATTATGGGATTTCGTTATTAGGGCACTTCTATGGCATCAAATAGTTTTAAAAGTTATCCTAACTACACTAGAAAATATTTTTTTTACTTTTCTTATGTTTATTTATATGCCATTGCGTTAAAAAAAACTTTGTAAACCGTTTCTTTCTATCAAACCTCAAGAACAAATGTGTCTGAAGGAGGAATTTGCCAGAGGCCGCAATCGAACTGGTGACCTTTAGCTCCGACCCATCACTGCAATTGCATGATGGAATGTACCGAGCACCGTGCTACAGTCGAAATAGATACAGTAGTATCACATGCGTATAGAGGTCACGAAAGAAGTTGGACGAAGAATTTCTTGGATAGTCAAAAGTCGTGAGCACACCTGAAGCAAAGGAAACACAGTTTTCGTAGATATCTTTTTTAACACATAAAAATAATAGGTATAGGTACTGATTTAAACACTCATAGTCACTATCACAAGAGTTCATTGATTCGGAGTTTACAATTCCTTGTTTTTTATGTGTTTCCGATTTTCGGATCATGGATTAACTCTTAGTATCATATTTGAATGGGAAGTCGCAGCAGAGTATCTGCTACGGATTCTCATTTAGAAATTCGTTCTCTCTCTTTTAAATGGTTTTTACTTTTTCTACAAGCGAGCCTTCCGACACTTAGGATGTTAGAAGACAATATCTACGTGGATGTCTTCTCTTGAGTCGTGCGCCTAAACGATGGGGATCGTGAGCGTTTTGTGGAATTAAACTCTTTCGAAAAGTCGTTATGTAAGTCTTGCTGGTTCGACAATTTCTACTCGGACGTTATTTCTTTCGTACCTGATGGCTTACTCTGCAAACACGAAGCTCGTTTTTACGGATATATCTGTCTCTTTCAGATACTTTAAGACATCCGTGTGAGTGATAGGGACAGATGGATTCGAATATACGGACATAGTGTTGCGGAGTAAGGCCTCTGAACTGAATACAATTTTTGCTATTCAGATTTAAATGGATCATCAAAAGCTCATATCAGTCTATCGGCAGACACCAGCCTTTAAAAAGAACTATGCCATTATCACCACGCTTGGTAGGTCTGGTTGGCGACCACAGTTTGGCTAACAGTTAGTGAGTGAAGCGCTGCTGCCCGTTTTCTTATCAGACTGCTCCTTCAATCGCCTATTAGGTTGCTTTTTTCTATTTATATGGCTGTATCTTTTTTTTAAATGGTAATGGAAGTTTTTTTTTACAGCTTCAAAAGACTAGACTTCAGTTTAAGTTTCTAATTTAAACTCGATATCTCCCCGTGTTCCCGAGATAAACGGTCTTGATAACTGAAGAACGGACGGACGGTCGGTCGGAACGAACAACAAAGTGGTTTATATAATATGGGTTCCGTGTTTTCCTTTTGAAGTACGGAACCCTAAAAAGTCAATGTGTACATTATTTAAACTTCTTTCGTATCCAAAATAACACTTAACAGTTCGACGTAAGTAATGGAATTAAATTTCATTCTCATGTGACACTTAGGAGATTAGACAGTCAGCGCGTGCGCATAATACGTAGCATTAGAGTAATCAATGGAGAAATTATTTAAATGACACGTAATGCGATTAGTGGGACATACATAATAATCTGTCATTATTTCTCTGTAATCTATACTTACGAGTTTTTATTGTGATTACAATGTAAATTAAATGAAATATCGGATAACAGTGAAAGTTAATTGTTTATTTCGTTATTAATGTTTTTTTTTATATTAAGAGCATGCATCTCTTACTCACAACTGAGACGATAGAACAGTTTTAGAACCCATCCTGTACTTAACTCTGAAAGGTTTTTAGGCGTGCTATAAATACTACCTACTTACTTTTACATCGTCTTAAGCTTTGATAACTGATTGAGGAGCATATTTAATTTTATCAAGAAAACTTATTTATAAAATAAAAATCCCACCCTATTTAATAAATAGGTTTTTAAAAATATTTATTACAAATTTAAAGTGCTAACTTGAAATTTCTTTAGATTGTATATTGAGGATGAGCCTCTCTTGTAGAAGACGACTTCCATAACAAAGACTAGTTACCCACTTAGTTAAAACTTTGTAATATTATCATTCCTAATGTCTATTTATAGAAATAATTTACTAAGTTATGAAAGAATTGTAAGTATAAAGTAACGTTTGATAATCATCACACTACAGGGCATAGGCCTCCATCATTGAATTCAAGCTACCACATGATGGGTACAGGCATAATTACCACGCTTACCAAGTAAGGGTTAGTGATCGCAAACCCAAGGGATTTTCTAATTCAAACCCAGCAGGACCCGAAATCTTGAACCGGTACGTTAACCACTGGACCAACGAGGCATTATTGAAAGTATGAAAAACTAAAAATAACATTTTTTTCAAAAACCATGAAATGTCTAACAATCCATTTCACATGCGTACGTTTTTATTTCAATCACGACACCTGAATGAGGCCCCACGTGCCCCGTCAGTTACAACTCAGTTGCGCCTACGCAACCAACTGACACGCCTCCAAATTCCGAAGTTGATAGAACAAAAATTATTATGATGTATGGTGTGTGAATTTGTCGGGCCTAGACCTCGGGGTCAGATTCTTTACTATCCGTACAAGGGCATCTATTGTAAATTACAATCTCTCTAAACAGGTTTGGTTTGTGAGAAATTGTGTTCCAAAGGTTAACTGGCGCCACTTCTTAAAATAAATATTGTCACCTGACTTGGGACGGAATATTTAACGGCTCAGACCTTCGGTAAATGTTTCTAGAAATTTCTGATACCTGTTAGTATAAGTAGGTACTTATCATTACATGAAACAACAAAATGCAATTAAAAAATCAGCCACTTTCGTCTAGATCGTTTCTTGTCCCATTAAGAAACTAACTAAAAGGTACCTACTAGAAAATTCTAAAAGCTACCCAGGGTCTTAATTGAGCTGTTTTTTCCATTATAGTCAAGAAAAAGTCTGAAAATGACTGTCCAATATTGTAGTGTTTAAGATTTGTACAGATTACGGAGACGAGTGAGTAAAGTGGAAGCGAGGAGAAGATGCTGCCATCTAAGTTTGTGTGGAACTGGAGACTAACACCCAGGTGACGAAAAGAGGTGGCGCCAATCTTTAAAGAATTAAATCAACAAAGTACGAGTTTCAAACGAACGAATAGAACAGAAAAAACTCAGAAAACAAACGCACAATCTGTGTGTAACAAAACGCTTGCGGAATGAAACACAATGCAATATATTAATATTTATCAATAATTGATAAGTCAGGCTATAAGAAATGAAACTAGACGTGACAACAAAAAGTGGCACAAAAGCAAAATTGCGGAAATTCAACAACAAACGTACTTACGTGCCTTAAAAGGAACTCATTTTCCAGGGAACGCTGGTACTTAACGTGGGTTAATGCATTAAAATTATGAGATTTCAACGAATTAGACCTATCGTTCTTACAACATTCTAGCTGTTGCAACAAAAACTACAATTTATCTTTAATATTAACAATAAATGGAAATCTTAAACACGTCGTAACAGCGATAAAAAGAGTTTCTATATTTTAATTTCGTTTGTGATTCTTAGAATCATAATTGTTATGAACAATTATTTGGCGGTCAAAACATATGAATAAATTATGTAATTGTTACGTAGGCACAGGTACTTACTTCGTAAATTTAAATAGATAACTCAAAAGGAGTTACTAATCTGAAAAATAAGATGTCTCTTCACTTTTCACCCGACTACGGCAAAGCTAAGCTAATAGGAAGGGTAATTATTTCAGCAGACTATGTATATTATTATGTATGTGGGTATGTAGATTCCGCATTTGCAGCTAAACTACTGAGGCAATTTTTGGAGAGCGATTTCTTAATAGTCTAGGTAACATAGGCTACCTCTTGTTAAACAAAAAGCTAAATGGCGAATTTTTTAACAATATAATGGGATCGTTATTTAAAGGTAAACAGTAATTTACCTTCCCGACGTTTCGATCCGGTTGCACGAATCATGGTCGCGGGCAGACTGGAGGCGCTCGGCGTCGTCTGGGCGGTTGAGACGAAATGTTTTCTTCTACCCGCACTTCTTTAACAATGTTGTCACTCGTACAGTCAGCTCGACAAACCACACTAACAGTGTCCGGGTTTCTCACTAACACAGACGACGCCGAGCGCCTCCAGTCTGCCCGCGACCATGATTCGTGCAACCGGATCGAAACGTCGGGAAGGTAAATTACTGTTTACCTTTAAATAACGGTTCGTTGCATTAAACCCCGTAAGTGTTAAGTGTTTAGTGTAAAATTGCAACAAGAAAGTTTTAAATCCTATTAATAATGGGATACTTGGAAAAAAAAATGTTTGCAATTTAGAGTAAAAAAATGTGAAAACAATACCTACATCAAATATACGTACACGGGTTAAAATTTATTAGTCTACTATAGACATGAGACTTGCACAATTTCAAATACTTCTTATTTTTACTTCGAATAACAGCTATCACAACATATTATATATGTATATGTCAATTAATATAAATATAATATTAGTGATAACGCCACGTTGGTCTAGTGGTTGAAGTGCCGGGCCAAGATCTCGGAGTCGTAGGTTCGATCCCCGGGTCGGGCAAAAAAAGTTTAGATTTTTCGATTATTGCTCGGGTTTTTGATGATGATTTGATGACCCACCTGCATTTGGCACGCGTGATGGTCATGCCTGTACCCATCATTGCTGTGGTAACTTGAATTCAATGATGGAGGCCTTTGCCCAGCAGTGGGATGATTATAGGCCGTTACTTCAATAATGAGCAGTTCAACCACCTGTTTCCTGCTTTGTAAACTTGACATTTCCCACTTTCCATTAATCGAACAAATAAAAATAACTCAAGAAGGCCGTGCCCAGGCTAAAGTTATGGTAAACTCAGTCTCAAATAATGGCGCGCCCAATGTTACTGGAACTTACTTGAATCGGACACATTACTAACTTTCTGATAATTGAAAAGAGAGACAGTGCCTCCTGACCCAAGCTTACTAAGCAAAAATTGTTTTCTAAATTGAGCCGACCGGGATTCGTACCCGGGACCCTTTTGTAGCATGTGGACCACCGCACCACTGCACCAACATGGGCCTAATTAATAGGGACGACAGTTATATCTATACTAATATTATACAGCTGAAGAGTTTGTTTGAACGCGCTAATCTCAGAAAGTACGAGTACTAGTTCGAATTGAAAAATTATTTTTGTGTTGGATAGTCCATTAATCGCGGAAGGCTTTAGGCTATATAACATCACGATGCAACTAATAGGAGCGAAGCATCAGTAAAAAAATTGCAAAGATAATCGCGATCATAATAACAGACATTGACGCGTACGGAGTCGCGGGCAACAGCTAGTAAAATATAAAACGGTATGTTGCCATTTATTTTGATTCGGTCAATAGTTCCAAGGGGCTAATTTGAACGTTCCTTTGCGTAGGTAAGTTACTACAAAAGAAAAAAGACCTGCCTATCTTAACTTTAATACTGACGTGATTTACAATGCACAACAATTAATAATACAGATGGAAAAAATTTAGATCTTTAAACCTGACACAAAAATATTTAAACCACAGATAACTACTAGCATACGACAATGTCGTCACCATTGCCAGCCAATACGTTCGATTACTGATTCCTAAAATTCACGGTAACGTATAAATTTACGAACAGGAAAGTAAGACCTTATTAATTTTATGGGACCGCTTGGTCTACTTCGGAACCAGTTTTGTGTCGACGGAATAGGTACCTAGCAACAATATAGAAACGTGGCCATACGAGCTCTTAACTGAATACATTATGGCCGATAAATCCATCGCATGTTGGATTGGGTATACACCTTGCGAACTTTAGACACACAACCAGATAATTTTGGTGGAATTCTGCTGGCTTATTATTAGTATTTGATTCTTATTTCATTTCATTCCTAATAGTCATCAATCAATGTCAATTAGAAATAAAAAAAGGTGAACAACCTCACATCCATACATCCATTGGAGCACTTGCTATTGCCACAACAGAGAGAGAGAAGTACCTAGTACTTAGTACCTGCTACAATAAATTAAGACATGCTTGTTTCTGAGGGTGAGAGGCCTGGTGATCTAAAATACAAATACAGACAGGAAAACTGTCTAATTTAGACTCGTTTCACATTTATAATTGTAATTGGCACCTTTTTGGTACGTTTGTACTATTATGATCTGTACAGTGTTTTTAAGTTTTATTTCTTTGGAAATTAGAAACAGCGAAGGTGCCTCAGACACCTAGACCTGAAAATGTCCGGGAATCGAACTCTCAGGGCATGCGATACCTTGAAAACGGGTGTTTAAACACGTAGGTATATAAATTTGTTAATTTTTAATATTTTTTCGTAAACTATGAAAATCATGATTATTATTAACAAATTTACGATTAAATACAAAAATAGGAATTGATACAGTAGTTAGCGCCTCTTACTTGCTACCTTTACAAGAGCTGGTTTTAAAATCTGAATCATTCGATAACTACTGACACTCTTAAAATCATAATCTTTAAAAAACGTGAATGAAGAGACTGGCTCGTATTATAACCGTTTACTCTCTCTCTCTTTTTAATTTTATAAAATTATTTTAATTAGGCATACTTCACGATCCCTGATGCGGCAATTCTAGATATTATATTTATAAAAATCGTTACCAGAGGAAATTGAATTAACTAAGAAGGTTCTTAGAGTTTGGTGCCAACCTATAATGAGAATATTCACCACCCTTTGGATCTCCCTACATTCCTTCGTCTTCTCGTCATAAGGGGTCTTCAGAAGCAACGAAACACCAATAAATTACATCTGCGTCTAAAATTTGGTTACGCATTTTACTATCACATAATGAATAATGCAACAGTTACGCAATTATATTCATCGACTCAATTAGACTTGATGAGATCAGACTGAGAACAGTAAAGTGTAATTTAGAACTGCCACGGATTTGGTTGTGAATACTATTTGCATACCGTGAATGGAGTATCCATTAAGATCTGAGATAGATAGAAGAGATCTAGGTGGGTGTGTTGTATGGTGTGCAGATGTACTCGTATATGTTGAGGCTTAGAATACGCTATATTATTTGCAAAGAGGTTTCCTACGGAAACAATATTGACGATGTTTCGTTATTAAGGTACCGTTTAGAACAATATAGTGAAATACTATTTGACCTGGCCTATTTAAACAGGAATTCTCAACATACCTACTCGGTAAATAGTTATTTTAATATCCTAACAGAGGCATAGCTTATTCATATTGCTGTTCGGTACTGCTGACTAAAATGTATCAGCTTATTTATGATCCTTCCGATATTTAATTTTGAAATAAATTAACCACCCTAAAGAAGCCTTAGGTGTTTTAACATAGAATCAAATTCAATCGAAATGCGTCGACCCCTTGAAATTCTTGGTCACATCAACATATAAAACAAAAAGATGCGTATATTTTATAACCTGCGCTTCATCATCGGCTTTCAATGCGCAAGTACCTAGGGCACACTTCAAAGCAACCTTAACAAGGACTACTACTCAACGAAAAACTTTAACTCCAGAATGCGTCATTCCAAAATTATCGGTAAAGCTAAACTGCCCAAATTCCACAACCGAACCGCATTCAACTGTTATCTAACTAGCCACCCGAAACCAGAACAGGGTCCCAGTCCAGTCGTTTTCTTTAGGGATTTACTTCCAACGGCCCAGGCTTTGTTGCCAACACCATTGTCGTGAGATCGCCGATACGAACGACAATGGGACCGCAACAATTAATGCGGCGATTAGAAACAATCCACAATGGCACGTGAGAGGAATCGCACGGGTTTTTTCCCATTAGAACAGAATTCGTTACAGTATAGAACACATACATTAACTCTTATGTCATTGGGGTTATGTCGAAAATGGAATATTCCTATGTTGTGGAAGACTGTATAGAAGGAAACGTGGTTTTAAATGCCAAGTTCGTTCGTGAAACGAAGAGTAATGGAGTGCTTAATGCTACAATGTTACTTTTATGGATTGATGATTGTACTGAACGACCAAATTACTGCAAAACCTGAGAGTACTCGTATTTCTTCTTACAAAACTGTTTGACATTTTAATGATATAACTAGAAAACTATTTTTAACCCGACAACGGCAAAGTCAACAGGAAGGGTAATGAAGAAAATTCTGGGTATACAGAAATGTTGAAACAATACAGGTCTGTTGACTTAAAAAATATTGCATTTTCGTAAATTGGTTAATTGGTTACAGTTTCTAAAATAAACTTGTCGAATAAACGATCATGTTTAAAAAAGTAGGGTTATCACCATCAGTCCACTGTTGATTATCATCACTATCATCCTCACCAAAAAGAGTATTTTGGCGAACCTAACCGTCACAATTAGTGGGTTAGCGGTCGCAACTTTACCAATGATGAAGAAAAGATGCTTCTGCTCTTTTTCTGACAATACTCCTTTAGTAGCTTCTTGCAATACCCATTAAAAATCACTGCGGTAAACTCCGTCAAGAGTTATATTTTCCCAAATTGTGAGGCCTCATTTTTCCGGTTCAAAAAGTGCAGTATGTCGTTCGTAGTATTTGTAGGTCATTTGTAGACAAGATTATACCACTTCACGCTCCGTCGAGTGTGAAATGACTTTAGCGTGGCGCCTCGATTCACTGTCGAAAGCAATTAAATAGTTTTATACCATGGACTAGGACTCTTTGTTAAAATTTTACGGTTATACAAGTTACTGTAAGTAGTCGAAGAAATCTTCATCAGACTACTTCTGTCTGGGCAAACTTTTCAAGTAGAGATTTTTTCCGTAGACTCCAAGGTGGCACAGAAGAGTTCAAGTGAGGTTAACTGATTTGTGGTTGGCTGGTTGGTGATCACAGTTCAGCCAATGGTGAAGAGTAGACAAAGGGTCTTTCAGTAAAAACTGCTGAACGAATTTTGATGAACAAAAAACCAGGCAAAGGCTAGTGATATTATATTTTAAAGTACCACACGACATAACTCACACACAGAGCCATCTAGTCCCAAAAAAGCTACTAATTATGCTTTCACTAGTGGTAGACAACTGATGAACATAATGTATTTAAAATTCTTATTATTCATAGAAAACACCAAGATAAGTCTAGAAACATATGTTCATTCACACAAATATTTGTACCATGCAGGAATCGAACACACGACCCATGGCTCAGCAGCAGCGTGAGCTACCATTAAACCAGATTGGTCTAGTCAGCCTTCGTTTGGTTTATAGTAAAGACTTCGTAATGTAACATTAGAGTATTAGCTGCTCTACCGGCCAACATTGGAACACAGAAAGCATTTTATGACCTTAAAGATTCGCGGCAAAACATCCCAAGAATGTGCGGGTCTAGTTTTATACAAGTGTCGGACCGAAACGCCGAAAAATGGTTCCGAGTGGGTGCGTGCAAGAAGCCATAAACAGGTGGATATGGTAATTTTTATTAGGTACTCCACAAAAATAAAAATCTTGTAAGCGTATAGAATTACGTAAATACGTTTTCATAATCTGGCCTAGGTGACAAAAATAGCCTGCGTTTTTGACCGCTTGTTTTTAACTTTACAGAACAAAGCCAACCCGCATTTGGCAAAAGTGGTGACTACGCCTGTCTTATTAATATTGTAAAATAATGTAAATAAATTCAAGGCCCTTGCCCCACAATGGGATCATCGTAGGCTGAAAATTTCGAAATTAGGCTTCTTTCATATTTTTCGTATGTTTCTTTTTTGGAACAATTTTTAAAAATACTAAGAGATATTTTCCATTGGTTTGCATTTACTATCTATTCTAGACACATTTATAAGAATACCAAGTCAACATTTCGTAGGTCTCCCACTTGCCGATTCACAGAACCAGTTCCGAGGGCTCTCGTTCTAGCGTGCGCGTGGGCAACTTTCTCGAGATTCCTGCGTGGATGACGTTGCCGAACTGAACCCCGATGGGCCTCAATTGTCAAGAGCATAGAACTAGATTTGCCGGAGGCTGAGTGAGGCCTTACTCCGATACTAAATACCTGTATTTTCGATACCAACTATCTTTCTTAGTCATGTGCTATTAAGTGTGTGACAGAGACAGATAGATAGATCCGTTTTTACGGGCATCTGTACATAGTGGAGCCTCTAGGAAGAAACTACAGACTGAATTAAGTTACCATTTTTTTTTCATTTGGAACGGAAGGATACGTGCCTATTACATTATTGACTATCTTCATGGTTGAATGATGTATAGTATTTGTTTTAAAGGTGCCATCAGCTCTAAGGTCCCGGGTTCGATTTCCGGATAGGTATTGAAACAAATACATTCCTATATGTAGGTTATTCAGCAACTGGACACACGAGTGTCCGGTTGGTAGAACTTAAAACTGTTATCTCGTCATCTGGACACATCAGGATCTTTACGCGTGTCCACATGGTAAATTAAATTAAATAACTTAAGTAAAAATCTTATGGTTTCGGGTCTGGGTGTTGGAGGTAGGTACCTTCGTTATTTGTGATTTCTTTTAACACTATAATTACCTACTTACTTTGAGATCACAACAATGTTATGAATGAGTTGTTAATTCAGTTATTTTAAAAGAAAATTACTGTAGTTTTTGCACTGATATCTTGTCACCATTACGTTACATATAGGTAATTTGATAAAATTCAAAGAAACTGATCCGAAAGCGATATTTTACGCTCAGAACGTATGGCTTCGAGCAATGTGATGTATCATAGGGAAAGAAATATGTATGAACATATTATATTCGACGACCATTTGGATCAGCGGTAGTTAACGCTGCTTCTGACCCATGGCTCGCGGGTTCGATCCCCGCACAGTACAAATATTTGTGTGCATGAACATGTCTGTTTGTACTGGTCTGGGTGTTTTCTATGTATTATAAGTATTTATTTACAAAAAAAAAAGGATATAAGTAAGTTTATCGGTTGTCTAGTACCCCATACGACAGGGTACTTAATAGTAGCTTAATTTGGGACTAGATGGCTTTGTGTGGCCCAGTGAGGCATGTCTTAAAATATTTATTTATTATTATTTATTATTTATTATAAAATATAGTATTACTATACTTATTATTAAAATTTATAAAATACAGCGTGATAGGAAGATTGACTTCAAGTGTAGGCTATCCAAGTACCACCATGTATTTTATGTTTCGCGATTTTTCGCGGTTATGCAATTACGATTTGTAACCTGAACAACGACAAAATATTCTCAAAAAAAAACAGGATACTGTTCTCAATTTTATTTCAACTACACTTAATAGTGATACTAGTGTACTTTTGATCTATTCCTTTCTAATACCAAAAACTAATGCCAATGGGATTTGTTTCATCGTAATTAATTTACTATTCCGAACAAATATCAAATTTTAAAAATTTCATAGCGTATTTTGGGACTCATGGTATTCGTCTAGAATAGAAAAACAAATACCACGGGTATTAGTTTTTGGTATAAAAAGGAATAGATCGTTTTTTATACCGCCTCTTAAGCTAGCTATAAAGTGTCGCAGCGCAGCCTAACGAGAAGCTAGGCACGCAGTTCCTTCAACCGTCAGTTAATCAGACGTATGTAATTAACAACTCGTTATGTGAGGACTCGATCCGGCACCCGCTCGGTAGCTAAGGCTGTCGATTATTGCCAAGTGTTATTTGGGTCGTCTGCTGTCCGAGTATAGAAAAAAAAAGAACCCTTTTTATGTTTTGTGTGGAGGTTGTCCAGGAGTGAAGTGATATTGGTTGATGATAATGATAACCTATTTGGTATGCTTTTGTTTTAGGAACCGCCTTTGCTTCGCAATAGTGCAATTTACTTGTACACATCCGTTTTTGTTCAGCCTTACACTAGGGATAGCAAAAAGTTTTATTTTCATTCTTTACTCCGTTAAAATCCAAATTTACAACGTGTTTCCTTTTATCGATTAACTCACATTAATCACAATGCAATTGCTTACGAAAAATAGGTAAGTACATGCACAGTATTAGAAGTTATATTCCAAATTAAACAACTTATAGCTGTTAACCCTAGCCTTAAACGCGTACATACCTTGAAGCCCGTTTTTCTAGTACTAACCGACTTAAGCTAGTTCCCTTGTACGTTATCTGTCGGGAGTTCTAGATATTAGGTATATCTTGAGGCAGATTAAACTCGCTACTAGAAATATCCAACATCTAAATCTAATATAAAAATGACAAATATCTAGCCTATATGTAAAGTGTTAGGTAGGTAGGTACGTACTGTGTAGGCCACATGAGGCTGTACATTTTTGTATTTTTCTGCCCTGATTTATATTGCCCCAACGGCCATATATGTCCCGCCCACTGCCTCTTCAGCTCTGAAATTCCCCAAGCAATATCGTTTATCATAGTCTTCCGACGGAGTTCCTTATTTCCTCTCTTACTATGTATCCCGCCCTGCCACTTTAGCTCTTCGACCGATGTCGGTTATCTTAGTTCTCTTAGGATTTCCTTACTTCTGATTATATCACTCAAGGGATAAACAAGCATTGCTCTCTCCATTGCCGCAGTGCGACCTCGAGCTTTCTTATGAGAACCAATTATCTCAGTCTTAGTATCATAAGGACCACGTTTAGATTCTATAAGTCATCACTGGCAACACGAACTGGTCGAAGGAGTTAATACGAGTAGTAATACCCTATTTGAACAATAAAAATAGGCCTCTCGATAAGGAGAATATTAAAATAATCGTTACGCTTGGTAGACGGGTAGGAGACAGCAGTTTAGAAATTGTTGGCGAAAAGACGCTGCTCGCCGTCTTCTTCAGGCAGTACACATTCAGTCGCCGCTTACGACATCCCTAAATGAGAAAGGTTACGCTGTTCTTTATGATGACGACTTCATACAGCGCCATCTTGGTACGAAATCATAAACAAAGGTCTGTTCTAAGAGGATTACTTCTCACATCAGTCGAAAAATTAATTAAATTGCAAATTTTGAACCAAGTATGTCAGTTTCACCAAGAAAGTAATTTTGCAGACAATATAATAGGCGCGTCTATTGTCTTATGCCTATGTGTTTGTATGGATGTGATGGGGTGAATTAAATAGCCTATTGTTATGTCATTCAACGAACAATGCAAGTATAGCAATTTATGTTAATTCAACGTTCTCTGACAATATTCAATTAAAATCATTATATTCAAATATATTAGGTGATTCGACGAATTTGATCGATATTGTACGGGACTTTTTAAAAGCAATTATGAAGAACATACTCTGTGCAGTGTGAACAGCAAAATTAAAGTTTTTACTTCACTCCCCCTTTTGATTTTCGGTTGTCTAGTACCCCATACGACAGGGTACTTAATAGTAGCTTAATTTGGGACTAGATGACTCTGTGTGGCCCAGTGAGGCATGTCTTAAAATATTATATTATTATATTATTTTATGTTCAAAATTGATTATTAGGTGAGAACCTGTGAGATTTCTCTAATTATTTCGATATTACAACAATTAATAAGTCTAATAAAATAGTTCGAATAGTTTATTAAAACGTTACATTCAAAACTGGAGGGTACAACACTTCAAGAATTCGTGCTAAACTGAGGAGGAACACTCCGTTACATAAATATCGTAACAAATAATATCTTAACATAGAGAAAGAGACCATTCAGTCTACTCGTGACCATGAACGCTGAAAAGTGGTCGAAACGTGAAAAATAATCTAAAATCCTAATAAACGACCTAACTAACTATCTTATTATCTAAAATTTTTGAATTATTCTTGAAATGAATTTTATACTTCTTTGGGCCTTACAGGTCGACCTTCAACTAGCGCACGCGATTGTCGTTTGCTTTAAGGTCCTCCAATCCCACCATAAAGGTAGACTTCGGAACAATGCGGCTTGCGGCTTGCGTCGTGCGGACTCGTGCGTCATGCGTCACTTGCGGCCCACGCGGCCATGCGGCTTTACTTTGAATTAAAGGAGTGTATGAAACCCTTTCCTGGCGAAGCGTCGCGGCCGCATGCGTCGCTCGGAAAAACAAAAGTAAATCTTATATGTTACAGTGATTCAATTTAAAATTCTAGATTTATCCATAGCTAGGCCATGGCCCAAGTGAATAAAAGTTGGGAACCTTGTCCTATTAACAATGTTAAATGGAATAAACAGAAAAAAGCCACTACCGATAAGATCTTATGAAGAAATAACAGAAATCAGAATCCATGCAAAGCCGTAGCCAGTTGAATATAATAATGAATGCAAATAATTGCATATACATATTTAACGAGCATTAAGCCGGTCCAAACATGTAAAGTAATTCTGTTTATCTTTTCTAATTTACTAACTTAAAATAACTATGTTTGAATACATAAATATTCAAATTCAGAGACTTATTTGGCTTAAAATATCTTCTAACTCAAGGTAATTAATAGTTTTCGAGTATCTCAAAACGAATTAGCATTTTACTAATGCATTATTTATTTTGGGATACAAGTTCAAGATCGATGTCAAATGGAGAGAGAACGACTAATGCACTTTGTGATGTGAAATGTTCTTCAACAAAAAGTTTCGAATTTTCGAACATTGCTCGGGTTTGTGATTACAAACCTTCATTTGGCAAGCGTGCTGATTATGCCAGTACACCCATCATTGCTGTGGAGACTTGAATTCAATGATGAAGGCTTTTTCTCTGCAGTGGGATGATTATAGGCTGTTACTATACATTAATTCGTTTATATTAACAGAGTCGTTTGTTTGTTACAATTGGAGATTTTTAAATTTATTTTTTATTACAAGTATTATTTTTGTTACAGAAGGGTTAAAAAAAGATTTTATCAAAGATATATTGAATTAAAACGATTTTTTTTTATTTAAAAGGACTGATATAAATAAATTTAACAATATAATTGGGCAAGTTTATTTATTCCAAAAACAGTATTATTTTAGTACCTTCAGTCGATCTAACGAATGTTTAGCAATGTTAGATTCATTCAAACAATTTTTTTTGTGCCACTAAAAATCTCATGCAGACTGTACCCCAAAATTTGTCCGCATTCCTGAAATATTTCTAATCAAGAGCAGGTAGGCCGGAACATTGTCGGCCCCATGCACAACTGCGTCAAACTCAGTAGGATTAAACCCCATACGAACTTCCATATCGCATGTGCAATTGTGCAGGATATTCTTTTTTCAAAGTATTTAATAAGCACGAGTTTTAGGTTTTATTTGAAATGCGTACACATTGAAACAAAACGTGATAACTTTGACAGTTAAAAAAGATCGAACGAAAAATCAGACGACCCAAAAACAAAATTGTTCCGGAATGAGCTAGCATTACTCGTAGTACTGAAAAATTTATATTATACTTTATAAACGATAATTCTTTCGCTATTTCGGTATCCCTATGATAAAGTTAGCACAATTTAAGACTAGATTCTTTATAATTGTTGGTGTTAAATAAATTTGTATAATTATTGGTATGAGACAGTGTCAATATGACATGATAGTAAACCATTAGGTTTTTCTGTCTCTAGTGCATTTTTTTTATGGTGTACACAAAATTTGCTCTTTTCCCATGTACAATCTTCAATTCGAACGATTTACCAGGGCCCCAATTCTGCTAATTTACAAATGGCTCAATAGAATCGCAATGGCATCGAAATCTTATATTTTGACATTACCACGACCATATTAAATGTGTCAAAATCTACAATTGCGATGCAATTGCGATTCTATTGAGCCATTTGTAAATTAGCGTAATTGAGGGCCTGTATGGTAGTCTATTTTTGTAGTTTACCATAAGTTTATGCCCATTTGAATGGGCAAAAATCTTATGGTAAGCCTACCGTATATGCCTCTGTTGTGGGTCAGGTTACAACCACTATTGTCCCTTGCTTTACGACGGTGTAGTTCGTAATTGCGAACCGAATGGCCGTGGATGCCGTAACCAAAATGAAATTGAAGATGTTATCTGTTTTACTTGGTTTGATGAAAATGTTTCTATAACTGCTTACGTACGTAACATTTTTGAAAGTTTTTATACTTCATTTTGTTTGAACTACTAACTTGTTAGCGTTATTTTATTTTAACAGTAGAATATACAAATGAAGTGTCAAATCGTATGTGCCACTTAATGGTTGGAAATCGGAATCAACACACATACTCATATTTATACCACATCAAATTTTCTCCACATCCGCGCGATGTGGAGAAAATTGGAGTGGAGTACATAATAATACGAAACATAGTAATTTCTGATGGCGATGTGAAGCGATGGTCTAGAAATAATCTAGGTGATAATGTTTTAAACATCATCATCATCTTAAAGATCTGGTGGCCCTATTGGATGATCCATCATCATCATCACAGACATGCACGACGATCGGTTCCGTCCCGCGCCAATACTATAGATAGATAGATAGATAGATAGATACACTTTATTGCACACCATAAAATTGAAAAATAACACATGAGTAAGATTTAGATTATTACAATTTAGGCGGTCTTATCGCTTGCAGCGATCTCTACTAGTATCACTATACAACAGCAAGCTAAGCGCAAATGGTAAAAAAATTGAAGGGCCCTATGTTGTTGATTGGCGTAAGTAATCAATACATTGACACCTCGCACTTCCTAGTGGTGTAATATTAACTTTCGCAATTATCGATATGTTACGAAACTCGATACATGGTAATAATACGCAACTTGTTTGGACAGGAAAACACGTGTAATTAGTAAAAACAAGGGTGATAATAATATATATTTTGACACCTTATAAAGGTGAAATGGGGGCTATCGCTAGTGAATTTGCCACTAGAGGCGCTAGTGTCGCGTGAGGTCCAATTTCATTCACTTTGTACTGGTTTTAGCGGAATTTGTTGCATAAATTATAATTTCTTTAATTTACCTGCTGAAAAGTGATCTCCTTATTAAAATATCGCAAGTATGGATTATTTGGCGATTAATGTGAACGCTTTAAAAGCGGAATTAGGAAAAAGCGCAAAAATAGGCGGCCCCAAGAGCAACTATTTCAGAAATTAGTTTGTTGATATCAAGATAGTTATTTATAAACAATATAACCTTAATTAGATTCAAGATATAACACTTTGTTTCGGCGCTAATCGCCGTTGACAGCTATACCTCCGGACCTCAGTCTACAGTGGCGCCAACTGGTGAGCAAAGAAACGGTAGTCCCCATTGCGTGAAGCCGTTTAACAGGGGCCTTGTCTTACTAAATTCAAACTGGGATATGTGTGTGTTTGCTCAACTCGTGAAAATGTGTCAGGTCAAAGAAAAATAGTAAAATCGCCTTAAAGTATTATACTGTTTTAAACTTTCATGGTCACTATCGTAAGAGTTAGTTATTTCGAGATTTCCACCATGTACCTTGTTTTTTATGATAACTATCGGAAACTCATAAAAATATCGGAAACTCATAAAAACAAGGTACATGGTAGAAATCTCGAAATAACTAACTCTTACGCCTTAAAGTATGTTTGTTCTTTTAATCAATGTTAGTTAAAAAAAAGACATAGTCGGTTCATATTTTAAATACTCAACGTGCCTATATAAATTCTACACAGCCAGGAGGTCAACAGTTTTGCTTTTACCATAAGAGACATTCAACGTAATAATTTCACAAAACAATAGGTGAAATCTCAAATCAACCTTTCCATTTAGAGTTCGCGAGATAACATAGTGAAAGTATGTAGCATACATATGTCATGGCAATTAGTTTATGATAATTAGCTCACGCAACAAGTTTTAAGTTTTATGAAGCGTTTGCGTAATAATAATTGTCTAATTTTATTTTCTTTTTATTGGATTACATAAAGAAAATGTACATCCAACTTTTCAAATGTGACGTGACATCATCTTAAAATAATAAAACTATAAAAAAGGCAAAAAAATCTTGTCTATTTCCTTACAGTTACAAATACGAAACGCCCGTTAGTCTATTAGCTCGATCCCTACCTCGATCGCTCAGGCTAGATGCGTTCCGAATTTTCGAACATAGCTCGGGATTAATGCCTGCACCCATCATTGCTGTGGTAATAATTTAATGGTGGACTAGCCTTTTTTTTAATAAATAATGGGCTTGCTCTTGACTACATACTTAACTACACGGTTAAAAAGAAGCCTAAGATGGAGCGAGCTTACCCAGAGGTACAGGTTCTCCCGCACACCAGCGGAACACAGAAAAACTATTTGGCGCTTGACTCCGGCAGGAGGGTGGTAGCATCCAGGCGGCCTCTTACGAAGCCTACCACCGCAGAGAGATCTGTTAGCCGTCATCAATGGTGCCGCTCAACCAAAGATGCCGTTGCCCAGGGTGGACCACTAGGAGGTAGATCTCACCACCCCTTTGCCTTGGAGTAGGTTTATTATAGGCTGTTCCTTTACATTTTAATAAACTTATACAGAACTTGTAGTGAAAAAGACTTGGGTCTGAAAGGAGTAAAAGATTATAGTCGTGCTACAGAAGGCATCTTAGGCCAATTGTCGCTGCTTCTGTCGTAAGATTGAGATCGTAACAGCAAGCCACGTCAGAGGACTGTAACAGACGGCTTGGAAACAATCTCCCAACTAGCACACAAGCAGCTTATACAGGCATTCTGCAGCCTGGTTGCCCCGTAGGAGTGGTTCAAGAGCTGTACAACTTTTCTTATGATGTACAATAGCGTATTCGAACACCTTTTAACAACTAGGTGGTACGATAGCCGTGACAACAAATTTGCTAATTGAGATAAAAGAGCATCCAATAGCACCGCTAGAGAGCCATAAAGTATGATTGAGTTAACCGAATTTGATATCAGATTATCCTTATAAGTCATACGATAATAAGAAGTAACAAATAGATAACTATAGCCCTTCGGAATCTACATCAAAGTAGCTAGGTTTTTTTTAATTGTAATTACCTCGATATGGCTGTGCTTGGCACAAAAACTCAATGGTACCGGCTCAGGGCTTAAACGCACGATTTCTCGTAAGCACGCGTTTCACAGTAGAGGTAGGGACAGTAGAACTATGTCTAGTCTGCGTGGAATTTTTGCCAACAATCGGGAGGGCACGACAAGGAATTTTTAGTTGACGAATAGTATTTTATCTTAAGTTATAATATTACTGTTGAAATTGCAATATAAATGGCTTTAGCATGCCGCGGTATGCTTAGTGTATTATTATAACAGAAGATACAATGGTCCCGATTGTAGGCGCAGTTCTTTAGTCTTTATTAGTATAATTTTGAAAAGTTGAGGGAAATAAATACTTTCATTGCAAGTGAGATTGATTTAGTGATGTACAAACCTCGAGGCGTAAGTGCTGCTTTTGAAGCCTCGAATCGGATTGGCAGGACTCCGTGAGCTTGGTAGGCTCGTAGTCCCGAGCCTAGCCCAGGCGCGAGTTCTCTGAGCCATGCTTCGAGGCTTTAAAAGAGTTCGAGCCTTCAAAAGAGCTTAAACCTAACAAAAGAGGTTGAGCCTTCAAAAGAGCTCGAGCCTTTAAAGCGAAGGCTTGCGTTCGAGTCTTGAAATGAACGCAAGCCTTCACAATGAAAATTCAAATTTATGTTTCTGACTTTAATTTTACGTAAATAAATAATAAATTAAAACAGTGGTGTACATAATTCAAATTACAAGTTACAGAGCTCAAATCTTTTGACGGATTGATCGGCGACTGCGAGTTTACGAGACCTTTTTAGCGTAATATTAGAGCTCGAGTCTATTTTTGAAAAAGGCTCGAGTTCTGAAAAAGCTTCGAGATCGATCGAGCTCTCAAAAAGGCTCGAGCTTTCAAAAAGGCACGAGCCCTGAAAAAGACTCCCGAGTCGTCGAGCGTTATAAAAATAAGGCGAGCCCTGTAAACGGCACCGAGCTCTAGCCAAATGGACTCGGAGGCCTTGAGCCTTGTACATCACTAGATTAATTACAGGACGCTTTATGAAGCGACGTCATTGGGGCGACTTCAGAGAGACGGAATATACGGAAAGTTTCTGAATTCAGGATGTTTTAGATATTTTTGCATTAATTTATTGAACGTCGAATCTTACAGACCCAAGCAGCTGGGGCCTTTTTCAGCTATTTCAATTGCAGTTCAATCGTGATTGAATTCTGCTATTTGACATTTAGCCCATACTAGATATTCAATTACGATTGTGAAACGATTTGGTTAGCTGAATTAGGGGCCTGAACGTCTTAATAAGCCCCAGCTTAGACGACATTATTCACTCAAAAGGCAAGCCCACGGTTTGTTCGTGCACTGTTGTTCAACCACGCTCACTATTTATAGATTCCGATGGGTTTTGTACTCCGACATGGTTTTTTAATTGTTTTCCTTGTAAGTGATTTTGAATTATGAAGTAGGTACCTCTCATATGTCATGCTATTAATAAATCAACTTCATTGAGCCGGTCCAGTTTGTAGTGGTGTGGTGGTCCGCTTACTATGCAAAGGTTGGATTCCCATTTAGGTAGAAGGTAAACGTGACAGAAGCAGAAGCTTGTAGCAGGCGGCCACTTTGACAACAGACTACCCTTGTAAAATAGTAATACGATAGAAAGAAGTCTTGACACTTTTTCGATAATAGGCTCTTCTTCGTTTGTTCAGTTACCTTAATGTAAGAATATAAGTTTATATTCTTACATTCCTGATCTCAGTCAAAACTACACATCCAAAAATAACCAATAAACTGGTTTGTAGGAATGTTAACAGTATGTTCCTACTATAAGAAAGTTTTACACTAAATTTATATGTTAGTCATCTTTCAGAGTCGAAAAGAAGAGGTGGTGCTTTTATATTTATGACCGGTGCGGCATCTCCTTGGTCGAGTGGCGTACTACGTCACCAGATTTAAAGTACCAAGTAGATTCCCGGATCGGTTAATGTACAAAATGGATGAGTTACCTTCATTGCTTCTTTATAAAAAGAAGTGCTTCATAGGCTCCTATCTTTGGAGCAACTTGTAATAATCCTAGTTGGTATTCACCACACCTCTTTAAAAAAACTACATTCAAATTAATTCAAAGAGCCGTGCTTGGTATTTCCATGTGTGAAGGAAAGAAATGAGGCAATCCATAGACGAACTAAGTTAACCTACCTACATTGCTCGAAGTAATGCGGAGCTGAAGTGGCAGTGGCCGGGACACATAGTGAGAAGAACCGATGGCCGTTTGGACGGAAAGGTTCTAGAATTCCTAGCCTGCATCAAACTAGGATCCGTTAGTAAGCCGGCTACTAGGCTTTTGGCACATTCATTGTTATTATTTTTAGTAAATTGAATCTTTTTTCGAAGTGCCAAATAAACATATATTCTATTCTATTCTTTTCTATGTTCTAGATATGATTCTTATGGGAGGCCTATCCCCAGCACTGACAACGCCATCGTCTAGCTGAGATGATGATGATGAACTAATTGAATTGGAAATGCACAGACCACAGCACTTGCAGTTATGTCAATAACTATGGAAAAACGGTTTGTGGTGACGATTGGAAGCCGCAACGTGGGCAAATGGCCTAGTTGTGACTTCGGTAAATCGTTGGATGCAATCGGCCAAAAGACTCTAACTCGTATCTTCTACAGTGAATGTCTATGGCTTACTGAAGACTTTGAGAATGATGGTCTGTTAGTTCTCCTTTTATGTGTAAACTGTACTAATATTTTAAATTCGGAATTACCTCTGTCTGTCTGCTAAGCTTTCGCGTCTAAACTACTAAGCCGAATGATAGAATTTCGTACAAAGATGGATTGGACCTTAAAAAAGGCTAAAGGTTATTTTGTATTCCATGGCTGGGCACAGGTTTCGTGATAGGTACCTATAACGTGTAGCAGCTAGAGCCACGTGCAAAATACTTGTGTAGAATTATTTTGTAGAATTTTATGTTCTTTTCTAAATATCCTAAAGCCAATTCAATAGAATACTGTTTAAAAAAAAAACATCTACTTTATTAATTACCAAGGACATAACATATTCGTATTTTATACGTTGTCAGCTCTTAAAATCTTACTAATATCTTCCTCTTACTAATATTTAAATGTGATAGTTTGAATGTATGTTTGTTTGTCAAATAACTAGGTACCGAACGCCCGAATGTGGATAAAATGTAAAACAGAGATAGGTAGTTTATACAGGAATAGGTTATATAGGTATATAGGATACTTTATTAGGAAAAAAGCATCTGGTTCCAGTGGAATAATTTTGCCTCTCTAAAGAGCCACGAGGAATCGCTAGTAACGGATAATTCTACAACCCTTTCGCGTATCAGAGTTCGAAAGAAGCGCGCGTTGATGTTCATTGCAAGGCGGATTCGTTCTCATGTCCAAACTTAAATAGATCAGGCGATTTGAAACTGTAGCGTTATCCAAATAAGACTTAGTATTTATATTACATGAACGTTTTGACATTTGAAGGAGTTTTTAAGGCTTAGTTTATAGTAGTTTTAATAACAATACTTATCATTAATGAAAGTTTATTGAATAAAATGTTGGTAGGAAACTTTTTTGGGTCATGTGTGTATAATAAAATTAATAATAACTGTATAGTTGATTCATCATGCATTCTTCTGGCCAAAAAATGCAAAAGTAAGCATTATAATTTAAAATGTATAAAATATTAAATGGCTTGGCTTGAACTGGTAAGTAAAATTATTCACTTTATAAGTAGTTTGAAGCGCTTTCTTTGACGAAATGACCATGCGAATTGTTATAATAGGTATCTAACTTTCACCAAAGTGTCTATTTTTTTATTAATGATTCGTTTGTCTATTTATACATTATATAATTTTCTCGATGATGGAAAAACCTCGTTATTTTTTCAATATAAAGGTTTGTTGTCCAATTTAAAAGTTTCCTACCGACAGACTTACAAAAGCAGCAAACATTTTTTTAAACGGACCACAGAATTTGAAACCAGAAACTCAATAGGCAAGCTCGAATTCCACAAGACTTGACGAATCGTGAACGTATCACAAGTTTGTAAATACAGACGGGTTCTCTCGATACCGTTAGCACATTATTATACTAGAAAAGCCATGTTACGTACCCTTTTTCACTTTTATGTCGGCCAATCCTTTATAGAAACCACTCACATGCACTGAACAAACTTAAAATAAACCTTTTTATCACAAATTGGAACTTTAACTTCGCACGAGCACTACCACATCACATTGCACTGCTGGTCGAACAAGGCTCTATCCGGCCTGACCAGCTCAATCCACTTGAACTGTTCAAAAAAACCTTCACAAACACAACACAGCGTCACACGAATTCAAAATATAAACGTGTTTCTAATAAAATGTAAGATAACCCGTGCGTTTAGATTAAAACAATCGCTTTCCGGCGTTGTTAAGTTAAAACTAAGTTCTCCGCTAGACGTGAAAAACCGTTGATCCAGTTGGTGGTCGACAAAGCAGCACGACTGCTTTACCGACAATAATACCGCTAGCCGGCTCTTTCGCGCTTATGGCGCAAGAGTGTGACAGAGCACAAACGTGCGAAGCCGCAGAGTGGGAGCTCATACAACCTGCGTCCGCGCAACCTCTCAAACACATCTACAGTAACAGGTGAATCGTACGCATGTGTGAGGGTGTTTGGACACTGTTTTTTTTCACTTGTGTGCGTGCTTTCTTGATTACGGCCTAATGATAACGTAGTATTTTGTCCAGTACTATTTTATCTGCCTTCAGACAGCAGTATACCAACTGGCATGCAATCATGGTTATTTATAGAGTTTAAACGATATTTAAGTGTTCCTGGCCGGATTAAAGTGTTGAGATTTAAACTTTAAAATTTTATGCGTCCATAAACATGCAGCCTTATAATAAGATTTACGGTGGAAAATATAAAATTTAATGCAATGGCTTATTTTAAGTTATAAGAAACTAATGCACTTTTTATTTGGTGGTGCGGTATTTATTATTTTAATGAGCAAAGATAAAAGCAAAGTAGTGTTTACGAGTGTGATAAAAAAAATGGGAAATAATTTGTTTTAGTAAGTTATCTACAGTCAGAGTGTTTTCATAGACGTATTAGAGATGTAAAACTAAAACAGAAAATTCCTTTAAGTTATTCCACTGTTAAGAAAATAATTAAATGCCTGTTATTTGGTAAGAGGTTTATCTCTGTTTGAAATTCAAGAACGCTTGTCTTGTCTACCGTCTAAAATTTTAACAAGTTAAAGTAAAAGGAAATAAACAGTGCAATCAACATTCATTTCTGATTGTTACCTACTGATTAATTAAGGACGTTGGGGGCTTTATAAGTTTTAATGAATAATCGGAAAACGTTTTGTCAACACCACCTTAAAAAACACCCTTGATTTGGCGTATGTTTCAATGATTAATTAGCAGAATAAGTATAACTTTTCTCTTACAAAAGATTCGACAAAGAACTCTTAGGGTTTCGCCATGTCTATCTGTCTGTCTGTATGAATGTATTTTCGTCTGCGACTAACTTAGAGCAATGCTCTAAGGCGTCTTATATCAAAAAGTTAAAGTACTGTAAATCTCTTAGTCTTATATCAAAAAGTTAAAGTACTGTAAAGCTGGAATTCGTAATACGTTTCTTGAATTACTTCTCACACCAATTCATCGCCCTTAAAATTTGGTCTCGTCTTTTTCCAACTTTCAGCATAACATCTTCAAAACTATCTAACATTATGCTACAAATCAAAAGTATATCCAACAGATCACTGTTGCCCAAATAAATTTTACTTAACATTCATTTAGACTCCACAAACGGCGTCTCAGCGAATTCATCTCGTCGGCTTCGCGACAAACATAAATCGTCTCAAATTCATTGTTCCGGGCCTAACTGAATTCCATGAATAAATATCGTAATTAGATGCCAACGGTCTCACGACGAGGCCCGGGCTAATAATCTATCTGGATCTGTAGGCGGAGGGACTGGGTGGTAAGTTATTTTCTGTGATTTTAGGACCCCAGTGGACAGTTGGGTTTCAGTAAAACCAGTATGACGCTTTGTTGGCTTTATACCGGGTTTATCTTGGGTCGGACAACTAGAGTTTCGAATTATCGAACATTGCACGGGTTTGTGATCACCAACCCGCATTCGGCAAGCGTGGTGATTATGCCTGTACCCATCATTGCTGTGGTAACTTGGATTTAATAATGAAGGCCGTTTCCCTGCAGTGGGATGATTATAGGCTGCTACTTTACAGCAGCACTCAAAGTGACTTATCTACTTACATAGTAGGCGACTTATGCCGTGAGAGGTCCTTTTGCATGCATTATGCCGTGAGAGGGCTCCGTGAGAGGGCATTTATTTATTTAAAAAACTTTTTTAAACTTTACTAGCGGACCCGACAGACGTTGTCCTGTCTCTTCGAGCAACGCGGCCTTCCGTCCCGTAAATGGAAGCCGCGTTGCTCGAAGTCCTGTCTTAACTATGAATATTGAGTACGAAATGGTTTAATTTAAAAAAAAATTACATTCCTATTGTCTCTATTGTTTATTATTATTATGCTTTGTAATATACAACATTCTTTGTTGTATTTTTTCTGGCGGGTATATAAATAGTTTTGTTGGTATTCCGACACGGTAACAGGCCACATATTACTAGTCCTGTGCAAAATTCATTTTTTACCCCCTATTTGACAATATTAGCAGCACGCATTTTGACTATAGTGCCGATGTTATGTCAAACGCCATACATTAAAAAAAGTTTAAATTGTCAAAAGCGATAAGGTTACAAATAATTTAGTATGGTGATTAAGTTTTCTTATATTTTCTAATTTTCCGCTCAATTTTCTTATTTTTTCTTTCATGAACATATTCCTGACAATAACTAACAAAACCAAAAAAGAATTAGTGTTGTTTTATGTCGTTGTGATTTCCATTAGCAATTAAATGTTTTTAATTCTGATTCTGATTTTTCGATGGATAATGCTGGGCTACAGAATAATCAAAATAACACACAACTTTTAAAAAGCTTTGCTGAACATTAACTGTATTTTCACTTGTATCAATATTTAATGGTATATTACTTGTATTATATTAGGGGTTGAAGTATGAAATTGCCGTTTTGTATGAACGAAATCGAGAAAAGTATTTTTTCCATACTAATAATTTTTTAGTTTTTTTTAAAAACGTCTGAACCGTTTTCGATGCAATTAAAGGTGAAAGTTATACGGTTATAAAGCTACGCATTATAGTATTTAAATTTCTGAAAATCAAAGTATATAATACAAGTATACTAAATTGAAGCAAGAAGGTCAGCTGACACATTGTAAGGGATCTTTTCAACGACTTCCTTTGAAGTAATAGGCACTAGTATTGCATTTTTTTTTGTCAAAAGTTACTTTATTTAGTTTTTGATACAATACAAAAAGAATTACGCAATAATACGACTATACTTAAGAGCTATAATAAAAATAAAAGTGGGAAAATAATCGGCAATTTCATACTTTAACCCCTATTATTATTATTATACACAACGTTATGATTTTAGTAAATGATACACCTTAGGCAGACATCTTACCTAACGAGGAAATGTTAGTGATGCAACCTTAAAATTACAACTGCCAGTATCGATTTTGTTTCGAATGATATGTATTAAAACCAGATTCTTAACTATTGGCCTTGCTCATTTAAAAACGGGTTTGAATAAAGTTTCTAACATAGATAAGTGCTTATACATTAGTGTGTTAACTACATTATGTTTTACTTTTGTATGCCTCAAAAAAATGGAAAATAAAATAATAAGTATGGTTTGAAACTAGATACAATTAAAATAATCATTCATGCCATTAATGTACACATGTGTGTGTATACACTTCATAGTAAAATATCCCAACTAAAAATACTAGGACTAAACTCTGTCGAGCTTCCATTGATTCTTTTAGAAGTAATAAATTAAAAACAGCTCTTTTTCTCCTCAATTGCGATGTAATGCTACTTTACTTTGAAAGTCAAGACAGCTGTAGGAACAGAAGGAGTGGTGGAAACTTTTACTCTTGATTTGTAAAGCAAATAAAATGCTGGTATAAAATTGTGATAATACAAGTTGTGTTGTGGATTCAGGTCCCGCTTAACACAGTTGAAAAAAAAAACTCAAGGATATGTATTTTCTGTTTTATATAAGGTGTCAAGATTGTCTTCGGTAATACTACGAGTATAATAATATTCTCTAAACTACGCCGAGGACGTTCTTGTCTCCAAAACCTAATAAGTCCAATTTGGCGATCGCCATTAATCTCACTCCGTCCATCAGTCAGCTGAATCAGCAAATAATGTGGACGGGATTCAAACCCGAGATCTCGTGATGGGGGCACCAATTAAGTATTTGGAAATCTAGACCTGCTAAATTAGGAATTTTGGTGCTTAAAATTAAACACGCGTAAGATATCTAACTAAATAAACAAAATACACAAACAAAAGTATAAAATTAGATGATCCTGAAATAAAATTAAGTTATACAGAAAGGTATATTCAAGGATTGGTAATTTCAGACGAGGAAGTTTTTTAAGTAATTACAGATAAATAAATAAATAATAAATAAATAAATGTGAACAACATCACATACATTGTTCTGATCCCAATTTGAATAACTATTTAAAGGATTCGTATTTTGGAAACCAGAAACAACGAAGGTACCACAAACACCCAGACCCGAGAAAATGTAGAAAAACACATTTTTTCTACATTGACCCGTCCGGGAATCGAACCCGGGACCTTGGAGCAGGCGACACCTTGAAAACCGGTGTATACACCACTCCGCCACGGGGGTGAGGCCACAGATTGAGCGCGAATTTAGTTACAGTTGGCAACACATATAAATGATATGCACGACATGCAATTTAGTCTCCCATATCTTCAATGTGTTCTTTTAACTATTTTATTAAACATTGATTTCTTTTTTTTACTTTCTTACAGGTATTGCTTGTTTTTCCTAGTACAAACGAGCTACAGTGTCGTAATATTTCCCTTCAATATTGACATCGACTTCATCACACCAATCATATACGCCAAAAAAGGACAGCAAATAAGAAATAACGATCGCAACACAAACAAGACTCTGTTGGTACAGTCGAGGTGTTAACAATCGCCCACGCGTCTTTCCTGTTTAAAAAATATGTTCAAAGGCGCCGAATTATCACTCAAAAGGCGCTGATTTGGGAAATTAGTAGAATAAACATCTTATTTCCAGGAAATATACACGTTTCTGCACATTTTCAAAGTGGCTTCTTTTAGTTAGGTAAAACATATTAGAGAGAACTATTTATCCTTTATGTTTACGAGTAGATTTTAACAGATATAAGCAGCTGTACTAGCTACTTCACATACCCACGGCTTGTCATCCCAGATATCTATAATAACTTAGGTTATAGCTTGAAAATATCTTGACCACACAACTGTTAATACCTTAGGTTATGGCTTGAAAATATCTTGACCACAAAACTGTTAATACTGGCCTCCATTAAAGCTATTTATATTTAAAGTAACGATAATTTTATTGCTAACGCCAATAAAAGAGGGTGAATAATCTTCAAAAAAATAAATCAAATTGAGAAACAATTACCAAAGAAATACTTTACTCGGTCAGAAACAGATTATTGCTCGCATCATCTTTACTGGTTAACTCGTGCAAAGTCGGAAGGTATTTATAACTTATATCGAATATGAATTCGAGTTTTTTTTGTAATCGAATGTTTCTCAACTATTGCCATAGCCTGATCACAGCAGCCAATACCGTAATCGCGAGAGACTGCTATTGAAGTGGACCCTGAGCTGCCTTACACTGCACCACAATCCTTCTCACTCATATGTCAATGTCTTAGAGTATTTGAGACAAAGAGATACGGGCTTCGCTTGCGTAGTAGGCCTCTGGAACTCGGCTGGTCAGCGGAGCGTAATAAAAAAGTTTAACCATGGTTTATGTCAGACATTCTGCGTAGACATGATGGACTGTTGACATTAGGAGAACTGTTGGCAGAGGCGGGATGGGGAAATCCTAGGATAGAGATTTGTTCCGTGGGCTGTTGAGTCACCACAGACCCTGCCCTCAGACTCAAGCGACGCAAGGTTGTTAGTGGGTATACCGCTGGGTCCCTTTCCCAGGAGCAGCGCTTTTTTCAGGGTTTCGGGAGTTCCTAATACCGCCCTGCCCTCGCCCAGGATAGAGGTAATGATGCGTAACGCATATTCCTCGCTTAAAATAAGTATAGAGATTTGTGGCGTAACCTTAAGGAGGCCTACGTCCAGCAGTGCACGGAGAATGGCTATTGATTGGCTGTTGAATTATGATAGACATACCTGCGTCGATGTACTTCAGAACGAACTGGACGTCAGGGCCCATGGCGATCGCCACCTCCATCGGAAGCTCGGGTTCTCGCAGAACGTGCACTGAAAACCATTAAAATACATTAAGTTCAATCTTTTTATTTCTTTTACTTACTAAAATAGTTATGATACTAATACTAAAATAGTTCGATGCAATTTTCAATTTTCACAGAAGGAAGTTTATAAATTTGTCACGTTTTTTATTGAAGGTCCACTTATGAACATTCATATTTTTATACTACGTTCCAATTTATTTTTAGGATTTCAAAAAAATACAAGTGACAGCCTCTAATCATCCCACTGCAGGGAAAAGGCCTCCATCATTGAATTCAAGTTACCATAGCAATGATGGGTACAGGCATAATCACCACGCTTGCCAAATGCGGGTTGGTGATCACAAACCCGAGCAATGTTCGAAAATTCGAAAGCTTTTTGATGCCCCACAAGGGGATCGAACCCGGGACCCCGAGATCTTGGTCCGGTATTTTAACAACTAGACCAACGGGCCAATTTTTTAAATCAATAATAAATAAATAGATGTGGACAGCATCACATAAATTTTTCATCACATAAACAATTATTATTGTTCTAATTGATGAACCATAATATTTAAAGCACTCGCAATTCGCATGTGAAAATCAAAACAACGAATCCCAAACACCGAGATCCGAAAAATTTAGAAATCATTTTCTTTTCTTTCTTGACCCGTCCATCAATCGAACCCGGGGCTACAAAGCAGGCGACACCTTAAAAACCGGTGTGTACGCCACTCCGCCACGGAGGTAACAGCCTATAATCATCCCACTGCAGGGAAAAGGCCTCCATCATTGAATTCAAGTTACCACTGCAATGTTGGGAAAGTTCGTCATAAATCATCAATTGTATGTGTACCAAAAGAGATGGTCGTTAAATTTTAAATAAGCTTTTTCGCTATCGATATTAAAATGATATGACTTCTGAAAGCCTAAGTGATTAACATAAGACCAATTAACTTTTCTCAGGCATTACATACACAAAAAGTATTCTAAAGGTTCTCTCACAATGGTATCGCGTGTCGCGGCCCAAAACAAACATACATTATCTCTTTGAGTGAAACGGAATACTAGGGATGGGCAGATTAAAAGTATATCGATATAATCGCATAGATATTTTTCAAAAGTAATATAAGTCGTGAAAAAATATTGTTAAAATATTGATATATTGATAAAATTTTTGCACGTTGTGTTTTGTAACTTTAAAACATTTTTTTTTTATAAATAATAGGCTTGCTCTTGACAACATACTTAACTATACGGATAAGAAGAAGTCTAAGATGGAGCGAGCTTACCCAGAGGAACTGGTTCTCCCACACACCAGCGGAACACAGAAAAACTGTTTGGCGCTGGACTCCGGCAGGAGGGTGGTAGCATCTAGGCGGTATCTTACGAAGCCTACCACCGCAGAGGGATATGTTAGCCGTCATCATTGGTTAAAAAACCAAAGATGCCGTTGCTCAGGGTGGACCACTAGGAGGTAGATCCCACCACCCCAAACATTATAAGTAGTCATGCAGGTAGGTAGGTATGTAAAGCCCATAAACACAGTTATTTTTTATTCATGTTTTAGGCGAAGGGAACTGATCCCATACAGCAGATTTACTTTCATTCCTTCTTTTCTAATCCAGAACCAACTGAGATTGGACAAGAACTCAAACTAAATATCTAATTTATGCAACTTGTTAGGTAAATGGTATAACAAAGCCGTAACCAGTCTTTGTTAACATGTGCATATAAATACTGGTGAAGTTAGAAATTTGATATCATCACTTAATTTTTTGAAAAAAATATTTTCAGACAAATCGGACTCTCAAAATTATTATAGTTTGTATTAAATAAAATAAATAAAAATGATGATTTCAAATTTCTGTTTTCACTATACTATTTATTTGCATATCTAACAGCCTGTATATTTAATATTTATCTAATATATATTTATTATAATAATATCGATATTTTTTACCCAAGCCTACGTAATAGGTTGGCGCTAGTCATTCAAAAGGCTATTTGCCGTTGTATTTAGACCAACACAATACGACTCATTGTGCCTCCGGCGGGCAGATCAAAATATTTAGAAAGATTTTTTAATTAAAAATTTCGCATTGACATGCTTGTGGTTTGGTTAGCTTTTTCTGATTTGAATATTTTTTGTGCAGATGCAAATGATTTATTAATAAAATAACATACTGTCAGCCTAAATCCCACTGCAGGGCAAAGGCCTTCATCATTGAATGCAAGTTACCACAACAATTAAGGGTAAAGGCATAATCACCACGCTTGCCAAGTGCGGGTTGGTGATTAGTACATACATAGGTATGTTTTATGTATGTCTGTCTGTTACTCCTGCAGGATTAAACCAGATGATATTTGTGTCAGGAAAGGACATAGGGGAAAGTTTTAATTCGGCCGAAATTCGGCGGAACTTTGGTTTAATTTGGAGCGCTTTTTCGAGAGTCTTTGATGTTTTTGCACCAAAACCTCTAGTAAATCTATACTAATATTATAAAGCTAAAGAGTTTGTTTGATTGAACGCGCCAGTCTCGGGAAGTACAGGTTCGAATTGGAAAATTCTTTTTGTGTTGGATAGTCCATTCAACGAGGAAGGCTTTAGGCTATATAACATCACGCTGCGACTATTAGGAGCGAAGCATCAGTGAAAAATGTTGCAAAAATAATCGCAATCATAATAACAGAAATTGACGCGGACGAAGTCGCGGGCAACAGCTAGTTTTAAATATGGGTAACCTAATCATATTTAAAAATTACTTTATTCATCTACTTACCTAAGTAGATAAATAAGACTGCTTGCTTATACCATAGGGAAAGAAAGTATATTTCTTTCCCTATGCTGGGGTATACTTCAATTGTAATAAAAAATACTTGATGTTAATGTATGATTAGTTTGTGAACCAAGAACGTTATAAGGTTGGGAGCGAAGAATGAAATGAAACGATTGATTGCTGGATAAATACTGACTTTATTATAAGTAAACACCCTAATATATATGACTACATCTCATCACCATCCTACACAAAAAAATAAAATAAGAAAACATTATTTTATTTTGATTAATATTCTGTTTATATTTAACCCATAATTATTATTATTACATTGCTATTATTTATTTTTAATTTCCCTTTAATCACTTAAGTCTAAGGTTAAAACATACTTGCCATACACACATTTGGCATAAGGTCATTAATATTATAAACAAGTATCCGTTAACAAATTCAGTGTTACTTTTTATACATTTTGTTTATAATTATATATATATATATATATATATTCATGAAACATACAATTTTGTTCTATTCTTATGTACTAAATATGGCTTATTATCTTTAATTATTTCAACATTTGGTGAACAATCTTTTATAACTTTAAATGGACCTGAAAAAATACTCTGAAGCTTATTACCAGTTTCATTTTTTAACAATATTAAATCTCCGGGCTTAAGTGATACTGGATTCATGTTGCGGTCATATTTTACCTTTCTATTTACCTTACTAGTTATTAAATTATTTCTCGCTTCGTTTTGAGATATTTGTAATCTATATTTTAATTCTAAGGGATAGCTATCAAAATTATATATTGGATCTATCTTTCCTGAAATTAAATTAGATGGTAATATACATCTCTTACCGAAAACTAGCTCAAACGGGGTGAATCGAGTCTCTGTGTGAACCGATGTATTATACGAAAAACACCAATATGGAAGCCACGTGCTCCAAGCCTCGGGGTGGTTATCTGTATGGATGCGTAAATAATTACCCAAATGCTTGTGTGAATTCTCCAAGGCGCCAATACTCTGGTGGTGGTACGCTGTTGATTGCAGTTGATTTATATGTAAAAGTTTACATACCTCTTTAATTGTAGATGATAAGAACTCGGTTCCCCTATCAGTGGCAATTTCTTTTGGTATACCATACCTAAGTATGAAATTATTTACAAGACTCTTTGCTACTTCTACTGAATTCTTAGAGCTTAAAGGATAAGCTTCAACGTATTTACTAAGTTCACATTGTATGGTTAAAATATATGCGTAGTTATTATTATCCCTCTCCAAAGGACCTACTATATCTAAAAATATTTTCTCAAACGCTGTACTTGCCGTTGTCGTAATACTCATAGGTTCTTTAGTATAATGCGATGAATGTTTTTGTTTTTGACATTTGTCGCATTTTTTTACGAATTTAGTTACATCTACTTCTAGACCTGACCAAAAGTAATATTTTTTGATGTTATTGATCATTCTCCTGATGCCCGCGTGGCCACTCGTGGGTAAAAGGTGAAAGTCGTTTAAAATTACTCTTTGATCATCTTTATTTTCTATTCTCTTTACATCTTCTAAAATACATATTCTTGGTCCGGACCACCTTTTATTCTTATGTACCTCTTTTATTAATTTTTTAACAAAAATATTATTATTCTCATTTTTAATAAAATATATCTCTTTTATACCAATTGTGTTACAAAAATTATTCAGCTCTCTCGCAAATTCGTCTGGCGATAGTTGCGATCGAGAAGCTGGATTGATAAAAATAGTACTCATTGACTGTACAAAACATAAACATTTACTCTCGTGTCTAATTTCATTCAAGTGACGATATCGATTTAATTCATTAGCGCTAATGAAACGTAATTCCGTGAAATACTTCGGTTTACTATGTATTTCCACAACTTTTGGGTGATCAAGCCAACCGTTGTTGGAAATAATAGCATCCCGAGCTTGCCTGGCACTTTGACTTCGTGTCATAACTTTGATACAACACTGACTCATCTCTTTTAATTCGTCAGATGTCAAACACAAACGCGAAAGAGTATCCGCGGCCGAGTTATTTTTACCTTTGATATATTCTAATTCAAAGTCGTACTCTTCAATAATTAAACGAAACTTTAAAAGTCTGCTTGATGGATCTTTCATACCAAATAAAAATATAAGTGGTTTATGGTCGGTTTGTATTTTAAATTTTCTACCATAAAGATAAGGCCGAAAATGTTTAACGGCCCAAACAATCGCAAGCAATTCTTTTTCAATGGTTGGATACCTTTTCTCTGCTTTATTTAGACTGCGGCTAGCATACGCTACAGGTCTGCCATCACTATTGCATAAAACTGCACCAACACCGTAACCGGATGCATCGGTTTGCAAAATGAATTGGTTATTTTCCGAAAAGTCTGGATATTGTAATACAGGATGTGAAATAACATTTTGCTTTAATAACTCAAATGATTTTTGACATTCTTCGTCCCAATTAAATGTAACATTTTTTCTACATAAATAATTAAGTGGAAACGCTTTGGTGGCAAAATTTGGAATAAACTTTCGATAGTAATTTACAAATGCTACGAAACGCTTGACCTCATCTGCCTTTACTGGAACTGGGTAATTTTTGACAACTTCTATTTTACTTGGGTCTGGAATTATTCCATCTGAGGAAACCACATGTCCTAAATATAGAATTTCTTTTTGCAAAAAATTGCATTTTAATGGGTTAAGTTTTAGTTTCACTTTTCGTAATCTTTCAAAAATATCCTGAAGGTTTTTAATATGACTAGGCAAATCTCTACTAAAACAGATCAAATCATCTTGATAAACCAGACATTTTTCATATGTTAACCCTGTCATTGCCATTGTCATCATGCGGGAAAACGAACTTGGGCTAGTTTTGAGACCCATAGGCATCCTAGTCATTTGGTATTGACCGGAACAAAATGCTGTGTACTTGCGACTGCTTGGATCTAAATTAACGTTGTAGTATCCTTGATGTAAATCTAAGTGTGAAAAATACATGCAGCCAGATAAGGAATCCAATATTTCTGTTATATTCGGTAATGGGAACTTGTCATCATGTATCACATTATTAAGTTTTCTATAATCTATAACCAAACGCCATTTTTTATTACCATTACTGTCTTGTTTTTTAGGTACTAATAAGATAGGGCTAGACCATTCACTTTGACAGGGCTCTGCAATTCCTTCTGATACTAAATTATCAATTTGAGTCTTAATTTCATTTTTTAAAGAATGTGGTAATCTATACGGTTTGGAATATATTGGCTGAGTGTTTGGTTTTAATTCAATTTTATGAGTGTAAATATCCGTGGTTGATAATTTATCACCCTCTACATAGAAAATATCCGAATATTTAGCACATAAATCTCGATATTGACGCCTGTGAGTCCATATAAGGCACGCCGGTGTTAGTTGCACTCGCGCAAGACGACACCCTTTGGCAGGGTCGCCATATAAGGTTGGGAGCGAAGAATGAAATGAAACGATTGATTGCTGGATAAATACTGACTTTATTATAAGTAAACACCCTAATATATATGACTACATCTCAACGTGTGTTTTTATTTATTTATTAAGAATTCATACAGCGATACAATGTGTTAAAGTTTGACAATGAAAATTCAATCAAGGATGGCCAATTACAGAATTCCTTGAAATTAAGATGAAAACGTTTTTAAAATTTGTACAAAAAAATGTTAACTATTTGAGTAAAAATAATAATTACATACATTTATACATTTACAGTGCAAAGACAAATAAACACTACATAGTAAGAAATCCATAGTTAATTAAAGACAGAATAGAATATAATAGTAATGTGCCTGTTTCATTGTATTGTTGGAACTATTGTGTGTGTGTGTGTGTGTGTGTGTGTGTGTGTGTGTGTGTGTGTGTGTGTGTGTGTGTGTGTGTGTGTGTGTGTGTGTGTGTGTGTGTGTGTGTGCGTGCGTGTGTGTGTATGTGTGTGCGTGCGTGTTTGACTGCCTAAATCGTACTGTCCAATATTCCATGAATTATGAATTTGAATTTTTTATTTGATATGTTAAATATGTCTACCTTAGAAAACGGAGTGTTGTAGGTTCTTGTTATCCTTGAATACTAAGTTTATTTCATTTTGTCAGAGAGAGATTCGAGGCAGATATTTTTAAGACTAATAAGTTAGAAGAACTGATTTAATTCAAGTTTAACACTTACAATGTTCCTAAGTAAAATTAAATTAAATGACCACGAGTGAGTAAAATACTTTTTTTACAGTAATGGCCAATAAAAGTAACAACCCATTTTCGCTCACTGTTGAGCACGGGTCTCTCTCCTTTTTAAGGGCTTAAGGCCTTAGTACCTCCACGCTGGCCTAGTGCGGGTTGGTGGACGGCGTGGGCGACGCTGTGGCAACATCACCCCGCCGTTGGACGTTTCTCAAGCCGCCCGAAGGCCTCCAACAGAGCTTAACGACTGTTATCTCATGATAACAGCAAGGACCGACGGCTTAACGTGAAGCGGTCAAGGTATGATGCCACAAACGGTCACCCATCCAATTTGTGACCGCTCCCATCGTTGCTTAACATTAAGTGACAGAAACTGATCACGAAGAAGCATTGGGCTATGAGCGCGCTAATGGCCAATACAGTAATTAAATAAACTGAATTACGGCCGAATGCCGAAGTTCGGTTCAAGCTGCCGAAATTCGGTTGAACCGAATGTGAACCGAATTTCGGCCCATCCCTGTTAATAATACATAAATACGAGTATATATTATACTCAATGACTTATCATTTATCTGTTAACAAAACCGATTGTTCCGTTTAGGTAATAAACACGTTTTACGGTCATATCATTAAATGTACTCGCAATCGTGCTCTCGTAATGCTATTTTTATGTCTTGTCGTCGTAAATGTTTTGTAACGGCTGTTTAAACGGTTAGTTAAGTTAATAACGGCACCTAAATCATTGTTTTTAAAAACGTTGTGATTTTGAAATAAATGTTTTCGACCAAATTACATTGCCATCAGGACAATTTATTTTTCTTGTCTTTCTTAACCACGTGTTACTAATGAAAGTAACACCTTACAATCATCCCACTGCAGGGCAAAGGTCAAGATTCAAGATTGGTATCTTAAAATCTTTGATGGAGAACACAGCAAGAACCGGACCAAGGGGGTACAGGCATAAACACCACGTTTGCCCAATGCGGGTTGGTGATCGCAAACCCCGGGCATTGTTTGGAATATTCCAAATCATTGTTGCCTGACCCAGGGCCGAACCTTGACTCACTTGATAAACCAACTTAGACCACAAGAATCTTTTTGTTCACTTTATGTCAATGAGGTTCAAAATATGATAGGAATGTTTAATACTCGGCCAGCTTAAGAGTTGTGGACAACACCAAATAAAATTACTTTAATCCCAAAGTAAGTAGCCATTAATGCACTTGTATTATCTATACTAATATTATAAAGCTGAAGAGTTTCTTTGTTTGTTTGAACGCGTTAATCTCAGGAAGTACTGGTTCGAATCGAAAAATTATTTTTGTGTTGGATAGTCCATTTATCGAGGAAGGCTTTATGCTATATAAAATCACGCTACGACCAATAGGAGCAAAACATCAGTGAATAATGTTGCAAAAATAATCGAGCAAAGCATCAGTGAAAAATGTTGCAAAAATAATCGCGAGAAAGATCAAGACAATGTAAAAGTGGTTATCACGAAATGGGCGACCCCTGAACATCAGATAAATCCGAGGAGGCGCTTTTACACGTCCCAATATTATCTACCACTGCTTTGGGACAAGTCTGGGCTAGTGAAGAACCGAGAAGAAGAAGCGCAAGAAGCTCGGTCACTAATAAGACTGTTTATGTATGTATGGACAACCAAAACATTACTAAACGGACTTTAATGCATTTTAAATTACACGTGCGTGTAATTTTAATGTAAATGGACCTTTTTATGAGTAGCAAAAGTTGTGGTTAGTACAGAAGCATAAACACAAATAACATAAAATTAAGCGAAAACGAGATGTAGGAATTATTGTAAGTCTTAGCCTCTAAGAGTCATTAAAATGTATATTTAATTTTATCATAAGTTAGTTATGATCCTATTCTTCTTGTAACCGAACACAAAATTTGACAAAGCAATCCAGCCAATACCTAAATATAACATTAATCATATTTTTAACTAAGTAGTAGTCTAATCTAAGATAGGCATAGGTATATAAATTAAGCACATAACTCATTACACATTCCGTAAATTAACACGAAGCCAGATGAAAAAGTAATAAATGTTACCGCCAATTATAGAAATATGCTGAAAATGACGATTGTTATTACACCAAAGATCCTGTATTTAAATTGAATCAGATAAAAATGTATTAATATTCAACATTCATGAGAATTTTTGTTAGTTTTCACATGACGGAAAGTGATAGCGCCTGCCGACAAATTAGTAGCAAAAATTTGCACAAAGTCAGACTGCTGCAGTCAAAACAGCAAAGGGAATAATTATTGTCTTCGGCTGAGTAAACTTACATTAAGTAGGTACTGTACATCCAAACCGTTTTTTAATAGTATTATTCAGAATTGAAATGCTTTATTTATCAAATAATAGTTGTTGCCTGCGACGTCATATACGTGGAAAAACTATCTCACGGGGACCTACAGTAACTAAGTTAAAAGAAATCAAAATTGGCAGATCGTTGCCTTATATCTGTAACATTCATGAAAATAATTGTTACTCTTTTGACTCCCGAAATGCTAGACTTTGATTAGTTGCATTGTTAACTCCCGTCTTACTATCAAATAACAAATTATATCCACACTAAATTGTATTTTAATCGTTTGCTGAATTATTTGCAGACCATACAAACTTAAGAACCCATTTCTTTGAAAGACATATTTCATGGGATAAAAATAATCCTATGTCAATTCCCAGGACTCAACGGAAAGAAATAAAAAAAATACACGTGCAAATTGTTTCTCACATTTTGCTATCGGAGTCGTCGCATGAGTAAATTAGCTGGCAAAATTATTGTTATTAAGGTGTAATTTGCTGTTGGTATCTCTGACGAGTAACATTAGTGTTCCTGAGGGTTCCTAAGAAGGGGGGAAGATAAGAATCCTTGTTAATTTTACGGTCCGAAAACCTGTTGCCGAATTATAAAATGTATTATAATACCAGCCGTCGCTTTTCATTAAGTTTTCCTTTTAGAATAAAAGGCGGTAAGATTACATTGACGGCTTTTTGAAATTGTTTTATTATCATTTTTTACTTGAGCTAAGTACATTGCAAAAGTACTATTGTTCAAATGCTTTAATGTTTTATTATTCAAATTGTTATTTTAAAAGTTTTCTAAGATATGGACTAGTTAATTTTTGAGTAATTTGTAACTTCAGCCTTCTATTAAAGACGTGGCGATAAATTCGTTTTCTTTTGTCTGTCTCACTCTCAGTGCAGACCAATTAATGATATCTAATTGTGAAAGATAGCTCTAAGCTGATGCCTTTTAATTTTGAAAATAAAACAATACATTGTAAAAAAAAATATTTTTTGACAAAAAAAAAACATATTGACTTAAAGCATTTAATTTTAATTGTATGTATCTTATAGGATAAGATCCCACCATACAACGACCTTCACCGAGCTGGTTATTGCATAAAAATCTATCTTAGACTATTTCTAAAAAATCTATAGAATCAGTTTTTGTTTTAAGCACCAACCCTATCACTAATAAATAAACCTGGAAATCGGTCAATTTTGTTTCAGGATGTGCGTGATTAAAATAATCAAGCGAACTAAAAAATGGCAATTAACGCGAAATGTGCAAACGCTACGGACGACTTTAATGACATAACCAGTAAAGTTGTATGGGACCCATAACAAAGACGTTTAAAAATGGATGAGAGAAATAATAAAGTTTGATTCGATAAGATCAGACTTATAAGACTTTTACTGTCGAAACCATGGCCTTTTATAGTGGGAATCAAGGCAGTTTTTCGCATATGCAATTTATAGTAATAAAATCACATTGCATGAATTTAATGAACAAAAGTTTACGACGCTATGATATATTTACATGGTTTGTTTATTCATTGGTGAAATTATTCGTTATGGTTATATGGAAGAGCAATGAGGATGCACGCGTTTCATCAACTTCACCAAGTTCATCAACTCTTGAAATGTCGGGCTATACTGTTACCTCTTGTGACAAAGCAAGGATGGACATCCTTGCTCAAAGTTGTTATGCTCCGGTAGCCCCTGGTGGATTTTGAACTTACAACCTTTCGCACTTCGGATGACTGTTCTTCTATTTGAGCTCACATGTCAATTTTTATGTTGACGCATTTTTTCTACTCGGTATGTAACACTCTCGAGCCAGCGTTGCTTTATTAATGGATTTGTTATATACCTCCAACTTTAAAGGCTTTGCTTAAAAGCTTAGACTATGAAAAGACTGAAAGCGTTTTATATTCCTTTCCTTAATGATAGTTTAATTAAGTCGCACATTCACACCAAACATAGTAAGTGATCAATTACATTTGTAAAACGAGCTGTAAAACAAGTATTTTTATTTGTTTTTCTAGTGTTTTTTGTCAATTAACATATCACGTAAAAATATAACTATATTCCTCGCATTTTATTGAAATGTTTTTAAATACTTTGATTTAACATTTTCACGTAAGTACCCAGTTTGATTCTCATTAATATTAACACTTACGAAAAATCTTCGCATTCAAATTATAGCAATGTCTCAAGACGAAAGTATTTGACCAGAGCGTGTTACCAGTGAAGACTCGCTTAATTTAGACCAAATAAGAAGGCTTCAGGTCGCACAGCAGGCAATTTAGAGAGCAATACTAACCCCCGTATTTATAAAGAAGTAATTACTTATTGCTTAAGAAAGTCATAACTTAAAGTGTTCATACCTAGTGCTTAAGTGAAAGAAATTGGTCACCATTAATAGTCATATTATTTGGCTGAAAATGCTAACTTTTAGCAGTTATAACTTCTAGTAATTTCTTGATTAAGGCATACAAATTGTCTCTCAAGTAATTACTTGTGGTCAAGTAATTACTTTTACTTGTTTATAAATACGGGGGTTAGTATTTCCCTGCGTGATAGAATCAGAAATGAGGAAATCCATAGGAGGACCAAGATAAGCGACATCGCTCGAAGAATTGAGGAGCAATTAAAGTGGCAGTAGGCGGGACACATAGAACGAAGAACCGATGGCTGTTAGGGTGTAAGGTTCTGGAATGGCGACCGTCACCGGACGACGATCTGTGGGTAGGCCCCCCACCAAGTGGACCGAAGATCTGGTGAAGGTCAGAACTGGCGGAACCCATCTTTGTGGAGATCCTTAGGGGAGGACTATGTCCAGCAGTGGACGTTGTTCGGCTGTGATAGTAGCACTAGCACTTTACTGACTATTTTACTAACCTATTAACAATTATAGTAGACTTACGAGTATAAACAGGTAATTCCTGTCGGATGAAGACTCGTATAGCCGCGAATTTCCAACAGAGAACCTGTCAAAAATTCTCCGTATCCCCTAAATATGGCATAAGTGGTGGTTTAATTGAATTTGCTAACAGCGGCATAATTTGACCGGCGTCGGCGCATCGCGGTGCGTGCGAGAGTGAAAATGACATTTCGGCCATTTCTTTCCCACGGACTACTGAGGGATGGGGGTTATTCTTGAAACGATAGAGTGTAAATATGAATTAACATTTATTTGCTTATACTTTCTGCTCGTTAACGCCGGCATAAAAATGACAGTAGCATGAAATTATAAAGTGTAATCGATTTATAGAATACAGATTAGATCAGAGATACTAAACCGTATGATTGCGATTCTTTTGTTGGCAACCCTGGTACCTAACCTACACCACACTATCTGCACTAACACAGTTTTTGTCACCAATTTTTTTGTGCAACAAAGTGTACTGTATTGAATTGAACGCGATGTAAATAATAAGTATTTGTGGATACTATGATGATGCAACTTTATTTATTTATTTTACTGTTAATTGTTATTTACTATAGGTATTTTTATATTCGTCATGAAACTAGACTGACAATTTAATCCAAGTACATAAATTAATTACCGTTAGAAGTATAATAGGTGAAACACAATGTTTATTTAAGTTTTTGACGAAATACATCCTATAAAATATTAAAAAAAAACTGCGACATTCAGAACTCTACGCGTGCAAAGCTGCGAGCAATAGCTAGTTTACAAACAAAATGGACGGTTGTCTACTTCGAGTATTTTATTCCGTAACTTTAACGAACAAATACGTATGCGTGCAGTTTTTTCTCAATCCCTTTATCCTTTGAAGCGTAAAATTCAAATCGGTGTCCTGGAACAACAAATGAGCCTCGTTGTTTAGAGAAAATGGCCGACCGTCTGGACGAATGAACCTACATAACTCAACGCCTTTATTAGGCCTAGTCTTGGATTCCGTAAGATTTATTTTTAAGTGTTATAAAATGTTCAGGTATTGTTATCATTAGCGCATATATAATGTAGCTATTAATTTTTCAATGTTATGGATATGAAATCGTAAGTAAATTCCTTGTTAAGTAGGCACAAGAACCCGGACAAGTGCGCGTAGAACTCGCGTACCGGTTTTCCGTACAAATTTGTAGGTACATAGTATTATAAATAAATAAATAAAAATAAAATAAATAAATGTGGACAACATCACATACATTGTTCTGATCCCAATTTGAATAACTATTTAAAGCATTCGTATTTTAGAAAACAGAAACAACGAAGGTACCACAAACACCCAGACCCGAGAAAATGTAGAAAAACGTATTTTTTCTACATTGACCCGTCCGGGAATCGAACCCGGGACCTCGGAGCAGGCGACACCTTGAAAACCGGTGTGTACGCCACTCCGCCACGGAGGTCGTCAAATTATAGTCATCATTAACGTTGACGATACGTAAGAACTTGAAATAAATAAATACAATATTTCTTATCATTTAGTAACAAATGTATAATTTTCAGAGTGTTTCTTATACTTGTAGTATAAGACGGTATTACTTGCCAAATTTCATAGTTCTTAAGGTCAACGAAAATACATATTATGAATTTTGATACCATCGATTTAGAGTACTGAAACATACGTTGTATAACACCTACCATATATATTTTTTACTTTGATCTGGCCCCTAATTCGCATAACCGAATCGTATCATAATCGTAATTGAACGACAGGTTTTGACAGTTCTAGTATGGGCTAAATGTCAAAATCGTCCAATTCAATCACGATCAAACTGCGATTTGGTTACGTGAATTAGGCCCCTGGAATTTTTTTTACAGACTTAATGGAATCAATACCAAGAACCATAAAAATAATTTGAACAAAATACATGTCATATAAACTGAAGAAAAGAACCCTGAAAATTGATAATACCTTAGATAAAATTTCGACTGATGAAGAAATCTCGTAAAATCAAGACCAAAGTCGCTCGATTCCACAATCGTCCACCAGGAGGCAATTACGGTGGCGTCTCGAGTTTTTGCATCGAATAAATCGAGATATGAACCGAGTCCGCGTCACAATCACCGATTCGATGCGACACTGGCCCTGTGATATATTATGCAAAAATGGACGAGGAAGCATCCGGTACTGTTATACGATCATCATAGCCTCAGACAGTTGTAAATACAATAAAATAAAAGAAACGGCTGTAATCATTCCACTGATTCATTGAATTGAAATAATCATAGAAATGATGGGTCACCATGCTTGCCAAATGCGGGTTGGTGATCACAATCTCGAGCAATAATCGAAAATTTAAATTGTGTACCTAGTTCGTATGGATTATTCCACGGCCGTTAAAAAAAAGATGACTGGCCAGTACTTGATCCCAGATCTTATGCGCGCAACTTAATACTTCTGAAACAAAATTTTGACGACCATTTGGATCAGCGGTAGTTAACGCCGCTTCTGAGCCATGGGTCGCGGGTTCGATCCCCGCATTTGTGTGCATGAACATGTCTGTTTGTACTGGTCTGGGTGTTTTCTATGTATTATAAGTATGTATTTACAAAAAAAAAAAAGTATATAAGTAATTTTATCGGTTGTCTAGTACCCCATACGACAGGGTACTTAATAGTACCTTAATTTGGGACTAGATGGCTCAGTGTGGCCCATTAAGGCATTTGTCTTAAATATTTATTTATTAAATGTTTTGTCATATTTGAATTCTATTCACTCCATAAGCTACAAGAGAAAAAAGTATTACGTTAAATCCCCAGGGAATAATAAAACTGTACACATATCTAACGTTCCGTGCGGTACTTTGTACACAATTAAAGAAACCTTTAAATTTCAAATTGAAAGCGAACCACAGTCCGAGCGTTCTATCGCTAGTACCGCAGTCTGTCTCACGGTGACATACTCGTACTATTACTAGTGATGGGCAAACACGATACTTTTACAAACTTGATACATTTTAAAGTGTATTTTGTTTAAAGTGTGTAGGTATATTGTTATATTGAATTTACGGTAATACTATACATTTAAATGAAAGATTAATATATGTACCTATAAGGATTTAAGTTGCGTTTATTAGAGTTTTACATAATGTATTTTTGTTTATCACGAACTCTGTTAAGTGTTCGAACCGTGGTCACGGCTAGACTAAGGTGTTATTCGTTTTTTAGGGAAGGTATTTTTTTTATATGTATATTAATATGAACAATCTAATTAGAAATCCCGTCTGTAACAACATACCTATGCACTTATCTGTCCGGAGTATTACATTGCTGCCATGGCTTGTGAGTCGTAAGCAGCTGATAAATTCTATATTAAAATTAGGATATTTTTTAAAACTATTTATTTATTTTATTTATTTATTTTTACACTTTATTGCACAATTAAAAAACTAAAGTACAAAAGGCGGACTTAATGCTAAAAGCATTCTCTACCAGTCAACCTTGGGGTCAAGCAGAGATGACACAGGCGGTGCAAAAAGAGAAAAAAAAATCAAATTAAATTATTTAAGCAAGCATGCAACTACTAACAATAAACTTACATAAATATAATAGGTAATAATCTAAAATCTAAACATACATAAATACACAAACATAATATGATTGCACACAGAATTAATGCCAACGAGATTCATGATGGATAAGAAAGAAAATTAGTCTTTAAAGTGACTTCGCAAAGCCTTCTTAAAAGTAAATTTAGAAGAAGATTGTCTAATTTTGGAGGGCAGTCCATTCCAGAGTCGTACAGCCGTCAGAACGAATGAGTCAGACATAAAACCAGAAGTATGTCGAGGAGTAAATAACTGAAGTGTATCAGCAGAACGGAGAGTTCAATCGTGCGTAGTGTGAAGAAAAGAAAATTTATCTTTAAGATAAGAAGGTGATTTAGGATCGAAGAGGATTGAGTAAAGGGCGCAGAGAGTTCGAATACTCCTGCGGTGCCTGATAGGGAGCCAGTGAAGCTGGGAGCGGAACTTGGAAACATGGTCAAATTTGCGAAGGCCGAAAATGAAGCGTATACAGTTGTTCAGGAGGCGATCTAATTTATTAAGAAGATCTTGTGACATGTTGGAGCAGCATACGTCCCCATAGTCGATTATAGGCAGGACCAGAGACTGCACAAGCAAGGTCTTAGTACAGGAAGGAAGAAAGTTTTTAAGGCGGTAGAGAGCTCTTAGAGTACCAGTAACCTTCCTGCTAACTTCTTTGACATGTTCGCGCCAGCTCAAAGTGCTGTCAATGAAAAGTCCCAGATCTTTGACACATGGAGAATAATTGACAACAATGCCATCAAACATAATAGGAGGAATAGACGAAAAGTCCAGTCGACGAAGCTGACCAGGGCTACCGACGATGATAGCTTGACACTTGCTGGGATTAACCCTTATGCCAAAGTTACTTGACCAAACGCTAATTCTATGCAAATCGTCATTGAGCCGACAAACGACATCATCAATTTTCGAAGGATGCGCCTGAGAGTACAACTGAAGGTCGTCAGCATAGAGATGATAGGTTGAAGAAAGATGGGAAGTAAGAATGTTTATGAATACAGAAAATAAAAGAGGTGACAGTATTCCTCCCTGCGGCACACCAGCTGACAAATTGGTCCAGTCTGAGAAGGTATGTCCAAGACGTACAGCCTGCTGACGGCCGCGAAGATAAGAGGAAAACCAGTTTAAAGCCGTTGATGAGACTCGAAGATGAGAAAGGATGGCTAAGAGAATGTCATGGTCAACGACGTTAAAAGCGTTGGAAAAGTCAATCAGGACCAGAACAGTTACCAGAGACTCCTCCATGCCGGATCTAATATCATCAACTAATTTTAGGAGAGCAGTAGTGGTGCTATGCGCAGGACGAAAACCAGATTGAAAGTTGCTTAGTATTGCGTTATCAAAGATAAATTTGGAGAACTGATTGTAAGTAACAGCTTCAAGAATTTTAGATAGAAAAGGTAGAATAGAGATAGGACGAAATTGATTTAGAGAGGAAGGATTGGTCACTTTAGGTATAGGAATTATGTGAGCACGGCACCAAATGGAAGGGAAGCAACCGCTATCGAGAGAAAAATTGATAATGTGAGCGATAGCTGGGAGAATGACATCCAGAATTGATATAATCATGGTTCTACTAATATCATCAGAACCAACAGCCTTGGAGTTTATTGAAAGAACAACTTTACGAACTTCATCAGCGGTGACCGAGGAGAAGGCAAAAGAGTTGGCAGAAGGCCAAGGCAACGATTGTAAGTGAGAAATAGTGGCGAGCTTAACAGAGTTATTCAAGAGAGAGGGCGAAGAGAAGTGAATGTTTAGCTCGTTGGGAGAAAAAGTTGGAGGCGGCGCAGATAACGACTTGCCCAGTCCAATACTCTTTAAAAATTTCCAGACATTCGAACTAGAAGCATCAAGTACGTTTTGATGGATATGATGTCGCTTGGCAGCTCTGACCAAATTATTACAACGATTCCTGGCCCGTTTGAAAGCTTCCCAGTTTCTAGTGCAACGATTATTTTTAAATGTACGGAATGCCACATCCCGCCTAACCATGGCCTCACGAACCGGACTCGTCATCCAAGGAGCAGGTGGGCGCCTGACTCGCACAGAACGAATCGGTGCATGCTTGTCAAAGAGCCGCAGTATATTTTCATTGAGACAGTGAACTTTGTCATCCACATTATCCGCAAGATCAATCACTGACCAGTCAACTGCAAGTGAGTCAGATAGCAGCCTATCATGGTCAATTCTGGCAAAACTACGCATTTGCACAGTCTCTGACCTGTGTTTGGGAGGACAGAGTTTATAACACAAAAAAATCAAGTCATGTCGTGAGAAACCAGGGGCAAGTAATTGACCATGCTTGGTGGATAAGTCCGGACGTGAAGTAAGAATTAGATCAATCCAGGAATCATCGGAATCGAGATTATGGTGTGTGGGATTCAACGGTAGTATAGAAAGATTTACAGACTCAATAATATATTGGAGTTGGCAAGAGCGAGAAGTTTTTTGAGAAGATCAGTGTTAAAATCACCTAGAACTATGAAGTGGGAATATTCAGAGGCAATGATCTCAAAGACCGATTCCAGTTTGGAGAAGTAGTTTGTTGAAGGAGGGCAGTATACGACTCCAAGCACAGCTTTAGTCCCTTTCAAAACGATTTCAAGAAAAATGTATTCGAGTGAATCACAATATTCACCGGGAGTGATATGAATTATTTTATAAGGGATATCACTGCGCAAATAGACCGCCACTCCACCGCCACCCTTCCCAAGTCTGTCATTGCGAATCAAGACAAAACCAGGTAGTGGAAAAAAAGTTGATTGTAGATTTGGCTTAAGCCAACTTTCTGAAATTAAAACAGCATGCACGATGTCAGAAGAGAAAGTGTTGATTAATTCGGAGTGATGCTGGGGAATGCTTTGAGCATTGATGTGGCAAACATTTAAAAGATTGCCACAATTGTTTAGTTCTAAGTAAAGATTATTTTGAAGAGAAGCTGAAGAATTTAGAGACTGGAAAGAAGGGGAATCACTGGCAGAGTGAAATGAGTCATCGCTAGACATTCTTTTGTGCAACTATAAATATAATACTATTATACTAAATATATATATAAGTAAAGCCTGATTAAGTTCAGTACATAACCTGCCGGTTGACGGTTTCCAACAAATGTGAATAAAACAAAATCAGTAATGGTATGGTAATGGTTTGGTAGACACACTCTGCATACATGCGTACAATTCTAAGGTACAATAATTAACACAAAATAGCAAAAAAAAGTTTACAGTAAAAAAAAAGATAACCTTAATAAAATCACACGCTTAATATTGAAAGGCCGAATAAGTAGGAATGTCTTTGCTTCCTTATTAAAACTACAGAAAACAAACGTCAAAATCAAAAATAAAAACACTTGACAGCGCAAAGTTCTATGTTGAGTGTACAAGAGTGCAATGAACAACAATAATGAAAAAAAAAATTATTCAAGAAAAGCAAAACTACCCATAAAGAATCAAAATATCAGTAAAGAAAAGTGAGGGTGGAAATATTAGTGTTGTGTCTACCTACCTACAATATATATATATAAACTAATAGGGGAAAAAAACAAAAACAAAATAAACCCGTCCTATTTCCTGCAAGAGCGTTTCGTCTTGGTAGACACAGGCTTGGAAACAGCAGCGACGGCTGGGGCTGGATGCTGCGGGGATGAGAGGTTGAATTGAGGTGCCGGATGAGCCTTCATAAGATGATGTAGCTGATCTCCGTTAGTAATACGTGCCCGGTCACCGTTAGGCAGCTTGATGTAGATGTTTCCATCAATTGACCATACTTGTCTCATGCCGAAATGTCTACGGGCAGACATAAAAATAGCTTGTCGAGTTTTAGTCAGAAACTCGGAGAGAACATATGGAGAACCCTTAAGCATCGTCTTCTTACTCCACACAAGCGACCGCACATGCTGTTCAGCAAACCTGATGATGATTGGTCGAGCTCGATCAGTCCTATTACTACCCAGTCTGTGGCAGACCGATATGGAGGCCTTAGTAATGTCAGGAAGACCGAGGTTTCCATGTATCACAGACAGACAAGCAGCAGCAGGGTCCTCATTAGTGGCCTCTGGTATTCCAGACAAGAGGACATATTTTCGTCTGTGTCTTGTCTCAACAACGTCCATACCTTTGCTGATCTCGGAGATCTGCTTCCGCAAAATGTCTAAAACTCCAAAAGTATGATCACGAAAAGCACAGAAGTCGCGAGAGAGAGATGCCAGACTTAAATCCAGATCAGGAGCCGAAGAAGCCTTAACTGCCTGAAGGTGTGCCTCAAACTCAGACATTCGTTGCATGAGAGACCGCTCAAGGGCCAGCTGAGATTCCACAATTTCACCATAGCCATCCATCTTCATTGGTGTTGTCATTAGTGTTTATAGCAAGTGCGTGGAATCAAGACTTGAGTGACTTTATTCAAGAAAACTGTCACCGGCAGGTAAAAGCTTTGATCTCACTAAATAATCATGAGAAAAGGTTCACTTCACTTTAATAAAGACTATGTACAATATAAATGAAATTTTGATTATAATTACTATCGAAGTAGAAGATTTACTATTATTAAATAAATAAAATTTAGGAGCTGATGTAAATATGTTTGCAAACTACCGCCGAAAAAAAAAAAAAGAAAAGCTTCACGTATCAACCTGAAATAGCGATTTCCTTGAGCTAGAATAATTTTACGTGTAAAATAACTTTTTTTTGTAGTATACAGATTTTTAAACTACCTATTTGCCAATATCGCCAATAAACTGTGCTTACTTATGTTGTGCCGCTGAAAACTTACTATTTACAGTTTACTTAATTTGTATGGTGTACACATTAAATAACATCAATTTGTATTAATGAAAAACAAAGAAACGTACTGAGCTGACCTTAGCAATAAAAAAATTTACACGTGGCTTAAGTGGTAAACATTTCCATAGCCAGAACATTCAGAGTTCAGACATTATAAATTACAATAAGATTTATACCTTCAGTTAAATCGATTTCAACAGAATTGCTTTTGTCTTTTTAAACTTAATAAGGCTGTAGAGTACATCCGCCAGATGTTAAGCGAGTAAGATTGCACTGTTACAATAAAACCATACAAGCATTGAGTATTGCATTGCATTGACGGCTCAAGGACCGATTAAAGGCAGCAACCGAATTCTTTAAATCGGCTTTTATAAACGTGTTAGCTCGGCTTTCGTACAAAGTTGCGAAATTATTTTTTTAGACGCATTTTTTCTGTCAGATCGGATTAATTTTAAATGCTCTCTGACAAAGGCTTGATTATGACTGCAGATACACTGTATGTTATTTATTAAACATTGTATTTTATTAACATGAGTGACAAGTCAGGGCATTATTAGGTACACAGCATTATTTAATACACAGCAACAAAATTAAAAAAAAATATCTCTTGTGTAATTTTCAAGCATATGGCAGTTAAAATAATTATTGAAATTTAACTGCGTATTTTCGAATTGTTGTTAAAATACTCGTACTTTCCCATCACTAGCTTAAGGGTTAGAGGCCCATCAAGTACAGTTAGTGGGATTAGAGTCGTCTGTAACGGAGCAGCTTTTTGTCGTCGCGGACTATACATTATACAGGGTGAAGACGAAGACCTATATTTCTTTGTCGTATCTTTAGTAAGAGATCAACAACTATCACGTCTTCTATCTAAAGGTTTTTTGGAAGAGATCGCCCATGCAAAATAGATCGCCTGAACTGGGCAACTTTAAATGCATGTCCTAAGATGTCTTCTCTCCGTAAGTATGTATAGCGTGCAGTATTTAATGAACGGCCATCATCATTTATACTTCGGTTCGGCGCATGCACACCATACAACGCCCCGTTGGTCTAGTAGTGGTTTAAATACCGGACCAAGATCTCGGGGTCCCAGGTTTGATCCTCGAGTCGGGCAACAAAAAGTTTAGAAATCGCAAACATTGCTCAGGTTTGTGATTGCCAACCCGCATTTGGCAAGCCTGGTGAATATGCCAGTTCCCATCACTTCTGTAGTAACTATAATTCAATAATGGAGGCCTTTTCCCTGCAGTTGGATGATTATATTATAGGCTGTTACTTTACACCATACCAAGTAAGCTTTGCATACCCAGCTCTCTACGCATAGATAAATGAAATTCCCATACAAATTATTTCGTTTCTTTTACAAACACATCTAATCCAAAATCTCTGAGCTAGTCCCTGGTTGGAGTTCCTGTGTTTTCCTCTTCCCTAAAAAACCTATCTGTTGTCATCGAGTCCTCCATACCCGTTGAATGAATGGCCATACAATGCAATCAATTATTCTTAGGCATATACTCAAATTTTATTAACGTCAGGTTTTCTATTTTATTTAAAAATACCCATAGATTTGGCATTATCTTCTATATTTCGTTAGATAAAAATAGATTTCTTTTGATGAAATATTTCTTGGAAGCAACAACCCACGTGTTATTAATTAAAAGAGTATATTCAATCATTAATCAATCGTCACGGTTTAGACAGTGAAATATTCTAGCTCATTCCACAAGACAACTTATGACGTTTCCTACCATTGTGCCGTTGAATGCGAATATTCGCCAATGATTTATACACATAATTCTGAATACTATTATTATTAATAGTCCCACCATCATGATCAGACTACCTCAGTCAAATGCCGGACATACTCAACTCAATGATGCCAGCATCATCTCAGCTGAATGGCGTTATCCAGGAATCCAGGTTTGTGATGACCAACCTAAAATTGGCAAGCGTGGGGATTATGTCCGTAGGTACCAACATTGCTATGGTAAAAATTCAATGATAGAGGCCGTTGCTTTGCAGTGGGATAATTGTAGACCGTTTTGTCATCCGGGAACCGATCTCGGGACCGCAGAGCTGGTAACGTTAAACATTAAGCGCGGCAGCACTCGACTACTTACGTCACGGCAGCTCGTCTGCGGGTTCACCGGCACGTACGGCGCCAGTAGCCAAAGATTACAGAATCACGTAAATACTTAAGACCTACAGCATCCATATCACCAGCAGTGCGCAAATCAGCTTTGGTTACAGCTTCTGTAACTGCAATGAACGCATGATCGGTATTCTCTTTCACGCTGATCGACACTAGAGCCGCATGGCTACCAAACACAAAGCTGTCAAAAAGCCGTGACAACAGCGGTCGATGTGACTGAGACTTCTTTGATCACAGCCCCAAGCGCAGCGACAAATCGTATTTAAGAGGATGCAAGGGCAGTAATCTTTGCTGAGCGCTGGTGCGATCACACAGGTCTCGGGCACCACCATCGCCAGCTAGCCAGCCGCGCTCACCTCCATGCTGCGGGTGCACGGCGAGCAGCAAACACGGCACGGCTCGTCACCGGGCTCGCGGCAGCTCGACTGCGGGGTCACCGGCACGTGCGTCGGCAGTAGCCAATGTTCACCACCAAGAGGTATTACAGTTCACGTAAATGCGTCTAGCCAAACGACACCTACTGCTGGACATAGGCCTCTCCCCCAAAGATCTCCACAACGATCAGTCTCGCACCAACCAACGGCTTCCCACGACCTTCACCAGATCGTCGTCCGATGCGCGGTTGCCAATCCAGAACCTGCTGATCCGCTGCAACGGCCATCGGCTCTTTTTACTAAGTGTCCCTTCCACTGCCACTTCAGCTCCGCAATTCTTTGATCGATGTCGGTTATTTAGTTCTCCCACGGTTTCCTTATTTCTGATTCTATTACGCAGGGAAATACCAAGCATCGCTCTCTCCATTGCCCGCTGTGCGAACTTGAGCCTTCTTATGAGACTTCTTAACACCTACAGCATCTATATCGCCCGCAAGCAAGCGCTGGTGCCATAATACCACTTCACACCACACAGGTCCCAGGCACAACCATCGCTAGCTTGCCAGCCGCGCTCACCTCCGTGCTGCGGGTGCACAGCGAGCAGTAGGCACGGCTCGTCGCCGGGCTCGCGGCAGCACTCGACCACGTCGCGGCAGCTCGTCTGCGGGGTCACCGGCACGTGCGTCGGCGACCAGCCCGCGCCGCTTTCGCACCATACGCGAACTATCATCTGGAAACAAGATAATTGTTAGGCAAACATAATAATTATAAAATTAATAGACTCAGGCGTTACTTTGCGGAAATCCTTAACTAAATATGGGTTTTGAATATCATTTTGCTAATTATTTCAGCTCCTTAACATCGGCCTAGGTACCATCACAACACTACCCGCACTGACACTGAATGAGCAAGCACTATGTCATGCAGGAAAACCCTACAAAAATGCATACAGTACAGATAATGCAATTATTAGTACCCAACACTGATATAATTATGAAAAACCTCAACGCGTTTCGTCACTTCACGTAGCATCCTCAGGAGATGTTGTCGCCTTTGCTGCGCTACTATCTGCTGCATGAATTTTTGTAGGGAGGGCGGGTTGTTTTCCTGCATGAAATAGTGCTTGCTCATTCAGTGTTAGTGCGGGTAGTGTGGTGAAGGTACCTAGGCCGGTGTTAAGGAGCGGAAATCGTTAGAAAAATAATTTTCAAAATCCATATTGGGCAAAATTTATATATTCTGCTTCATTAAAGTGACTTTCGCCTGCTACGCAAGTATCCCGGCTTCAATCATGGCCGGGTCAATTGAGGAATTGATATTTTTTTAATTTGGTTTTTATCTGGATGGAGTATAAAGTCTTCGGAAGGCACGTTAAGCCGTTGGTCCCGGCTTCTGTAGCAAGATGGAAGTCGCAAGAACAAATCACGTCAGAGACCTGTTATAGTTGGCTTGGAAAACTCTGACACCAGATGGTATCAAGGTGGATTCTTGCAAAGAGTTATAATAGTAGAAGATTTTACAGCATGATCATCATCACCATCATCAGCCTATAGCAGTCCACTGCTGGACATAGGCCTCTCCAGTCTCCAGGTCGATCCTCGCTTCTCGCATCCAGCTCCTGCCCGCCATCTTGCGCAAATCATCACTCCACGAGGACCCCAATTCTGCTAATTTACAAATGGTTCAATAGAATCGCAATGGCACCGCAATCGTATATTTTGACATTACTACTATATTAAATGTGTCAACAAAATATACAAACGCGATGCAATTGCGATTCTATTGAGCCATTTGTAAATTAGCGGAATTGGGGGCCTGATAACATGATAGTACCTACTTACCTACTTTTTATTTACTAAGGGTTTCAGAAATGCAGCGATTAATAATTCCTTGATTATAACTTTACGGCCATACAGGGCCAGAATTTCAACCTAGTATTTTTTTACCTTGGTATTTCGTTAATGAGAAAAGTACCAACCCTAGTTAACAAAAATTGTTATTGTAAAACCACGATCAAAAATTCGTGCGAAAAGCTCGAATTTTGATTAAAAGTCGCTTGTTTATTTAATAGTGTTAAAAACTTAACCAGCTGAGGCTTTAATTAAGTAATAACCATATAGCCTGTGTTATTAAAATTATTATTATAACTCGGTATTTTAAAGTCTTTTCTGAAAGGAATAGGAAAATGATTCTGCTTTTAAGAATACCCTTGGTACAGCAGCAAAGGTTATTCCATAAAATTGTGAAACATTGAAAAAGTTCTGAGCTCAACTGACCTTAGCAATTTTCCTTCAACTAGTTTTATTACATTTATTGTATGTAGTTCAACTTCGTTATACTTTTTCATTTTTGCAACAATGTTAAACGTTCGTACCATCGAGTTACTCGTAGAATGGCGTTGACACATGCTGACATTTTCAAATAATAGACATAAAAACTCTATGAATTTATATATGACAAAAATAATCTAAAAAGAAACCAACCAAGAAACAAATTTGAGATGACGAAAGTGTTTAGAATAACGATGGTTAATCGTTGGTTTACCAAGGACGCAAAATTATATTTTTGATCGATTTACTACGAATGTTTTTTATGAATTGTTTTCAACTTTAAGCTTTGTCGAATAAAACATAATCGAAGTCAAGCGACAGCGTAAAACAATCCACTTCTAATCATAACCTTTATCAGCCCACACAGTCCACAGTTGACCAACTTAGGATTTAGTTAAAGTGGTTAAAGTTACCTCGTTAAGCAGGATCACAACATTTGGCATCTTGTCCCTGCCTATGGGTAGTGACAAGACGCTGCTGTCCATCTTTTTCCGGAAGCACTTGTTTTACGACAGTAAGAGCACAAGCGCCCTTAGACAAGTGGCTTTCTATTATCGTTTACGCCAGACGAATAGATAACAAATGAATGAAAATGACATTAACAAACGAGCGAACAATCGTAAGCATAAGCCATTTTAATACATTTGACATCTATTCGTCAAGCGTAAACGATATTAGAAAGCCCCTGGTCTAAGGCCGCAGGAGGCCTTATAGTAAAAGAAATTGTATAAGACAGTCCACTAAGACACGCGCCTCTCAAAAAAGAGAATTTTGCCAAAATCGCCACATTCGGCATGCGTGTTGGCGATCGCAGTTTGCCCAATGATGTGAAGAAGAGCTACTGACCGTCTTCTACTGACAGAGCTCTTTTGGTCAGTCTCCTTTTACCCATAGGAAGAGACAGGGTATGGTGATATTAAATATGGATTATGAAAATTATTTTGCTAATTATTTCCGCTTGTTAACACCGGCTACACCAACTCCCTTCTATTCCCCACACTTCACCACACTATCTACAGTAAAAAGTAAAGTAGTAAAGTAACAGCCTATAATCATCCCACTGCAGGGAAAAGGCCTCCATCATTGAATTCAAGTTACCACTGCAATGATGGGAACTGGCATAATCACCACGCTTGCCAAATGCGGGTTGGTGATCACAAACCCGAGCAACGTTCAAAAATTCGAAACTATTTGTTGCCCGACCCGGGGATCGAACCTGGGACCCCGAGATCTTGGCCCGGTATTTAAACCACTAGACCAACGGGGCGTTCACTATCTACGCTAACACTGAATGAGCAAGCACTATTTCAGGTAGGACCCCCCCCCCCTTCTTCAAAAATGCATGCATTTATTGCATTAATTTTATGGTGATATTCTTTTAATATACCAGCACTATACAACACCACGAAAAGCTATTGACACAAAGGTACTTGTCCGTACGTTGCTGTCTTCACGGAACAATGACAGAATTGTTACCAAACTATAGTCGGTGCGGCAAGTAATATTATCTTTGATTTCATCAAAAATGGCGTGAAAGTGTCACCATTGTCGTTATATCACCAGACGGTACAAAGAAGAAAATTATTATCAGTACCTTGCGACCAGACGGGAAACAATTTCAACACTACAATACTTACGACATTGTAATATATTTCTATTCCGTAGATCATTCTTTGTGCCACGAAAATCTGCTATTGACATGCTGACTTCTTGTGAAATTAAATAAGTTTAAGAGAAGTTACATTCTCAGAAAGCTTTTAATAAGGTTTCCCCTCTTTTTGAAGTCGAAAATAATTATTACTGGGAAATTCATTGATAAAATACTTTTATGAACTAGAAACTCAGTTTCAAACAAAAATGTCTGGTCAACACATGTGTCGTCACTACCGTATGGCAAATTGAACCTTATGTAGATGACTTAATGATGAATGCAACAACGGTAAAAGAGCACTCAAACGTTCAGTATATTGTGCTGATTTGGTTAGGATGCTTTTCTGTTACTGCTTGTGTGTCTAGTTTTATGAATGAAATGAAATGTCATATCTACTGTGTTTTTTTGTTACGGGTAAAAGATAGTAACTTGGTCTGCAAATGAGGCTACATTTTTGTTGCAATCTCGCACTTATGACAAGTCCATAAAATTCTCCCAGTGTAGTATATTTATACTGTCGTCTTTACATTGAGGCGTAAGTTCAAAATTATAGGTTTACTAACAAACGATAGACAAATCTACAAAGACAAATTGACGACCATTTGGATCAGCGGTAGTAAACGCTGCTTCTGAGCCATGGGTCGCGGGTTCGATCCGCGCACAGTACAAATATTTGTGTGCATGAACGTGTCTGTTTGCACTGGTCTGGATGTATTCTATGTATTATAAGTATGTATTTACTTAAAAAAAAAGTATATAATTCAGTTTATCGGTTGTCTAGTACCCCATACGACAGGGTACTTAATAGTAGCTTAATTTGGGACTAGATGGCTCTGTGTGGCCCAGTGAGGCATGTCTAAAATAAATATTTTATTTTTTATTTTATAAATCTTCCGAGAGCAAAATCGCCGTATGATCTTCTTAATGTGTCATTTGCATTGTACAGCATAGACAATAGAATCGTTCGGCTCACGCGCAAGCGTCTATGCAAATGATTATTGACAAAAATGACATCCTTGGTGACGATTATGGATCCGTTATGTTGGCATGTCTAAAACATAGGCCATGAGCATTTAAATATATATAACTAGATAAGATAGGTACACAATGAGGGTCAAAAATGTGCACCCATTTGACGCAATAGAATAAAATATAATAGAATAGAATTTTTTTTTTTCGCAATAATGTGGTACAAAAAAAAGATCTTACATTTGGTTTCATCACAAGTACAGGACACATTCACCCAGCTTGGGTATGCAAAATATGAAATCAATTGAATTCAAGTAAAAAATTACAATTATCATAATCAAAATAAATTCACTAGATTTAAATAATAAGTCAAACTATATAAAATTTAAAATATTGATAGCTAGTAATGTTGAATATTTATCCAAAACTAAACCAATTGCAATTAGATTAATTACACAATTTCAATTAATTATAAATGTCATATCGGGTTATTGTTTCGCCACGTTTTTGTAAGTTCCATACATTCAAAGTAAACTCGCCACAAACATCAAAAACTATATGTCGATTCGCCACAGTCAAATAAAAGTTGCTGTAAATTCGCCACACATCTTCAATCTATACCATTTTTGAGTAGAGTACCGTTAGCAAGCAAAGTTAGGTCTAACTCGTTAAAAAAAATGCCCCAGACTTTGTGTCTCTGGTTACTGATTTCAGGTATTTCATTCATCTTATTTAGCAAAAACAATAATATTATCACATTATGATTTATTAAAATTAGACACAAATTATTCTAGTTTTCCTGAACTAGAATAATTGGTGTCTATTTTTATATTTTTACAATTGAGCTTAGGTACAGGTGTAAAATAAAAAACATAAAAAAATGTGATTACTAATAATATGATTACTATGATTAATATGATAACAGGGTGTTCGGAAGAACGTTGAACATACGAAAATGGAGGGCAGGTAAGGTGGTCTGTTAACTAAATAGCCTAAAAGATTTTAACTTAATTACTCGTATATTTTTATTTTATTTTTATTTTTAGAATTGTTTGCTTTTGTTTCTTCAAACCAGTCAAAATTTATTTTTCAAGGCCAGATCTATTTGTTTATGTTTAAACTTTGTTTTTAGCAATGTGCAATATGCTACTTTCAGTTTTGAAAGGCTCTACTAACCACTAAGTTTTTAATAAAGAAAAAAAATCTGGCTATAAAAAAAATTTGACGGGTACAAAAGCAAAACATTTCAGGAATAAAAAAATAAAATAAAATAAGCTTAAAATAAAAATTATAAAAAAAGACCTAGGTAAAGTCAATTCACGGACCACCCCACCTGCCCCCCATTTTCGTATGTTCAACGTCCTTCCGAACACACTGTACCTATGTAGGCCTTACTTTAAAATTATTTCCTTGATGATGTAATTATTAGTTTTTAGACTAATAGGATAAATCAGGCAAATCAGCTAACTGTAAATTGTTCTGCAATTAAAAAAATCCTGTGATTTTTAAACTGTGATTAATAAATAAATATTACTAAGAGTTAAAGTGCTCCTAATAATTTTTAGGCTATTTATCAAATTAGTTAAATCAGCTGACTGATGTATTCTTTTTATATGTGAAATTTCTATAATTATAATAACTCGGTTATTTTGTCGGTTGGTTTGTGAGATTCTTAAAATTTTTATTCATTTTTGCAACAAGAACATATTTTATCAACTGTTACAAACCACCTGTGATTTTAATATAAGAAATTAATTTCTTTATTCCCATCACGTGTTTGATTTTTTTGCTGTCTTTACTGTTAAAATATGTGTGGCGAGTTTACAGTACTCGAAAATATAAAATATTAAATGTGGCGAGTTTACACATATTTTATATTTTTTCGTGGCAAATCGACTTTGTGGCGAATCGACAGTAACCCGTCATATCCAAATAATGTCAAATCTTATCATTACAGTCACACATATTTCATTTAAGGTCAAAATACTCCCTCATACTATATAAATTTTTGATTAGCCACTTTTTAAGTTTCTGTTTAAATTGATTAAAGTCAAGCATTTAAGCAATTTAAGCAAGGACATGATTGCACTTTCAGTACAACCTATACCAATCGAATAAATACAACATGACATAAATATCCGTACTATTGCATGTCGACATATCAAGTTATAATGCTGTCACTGACATAAAATCATCGTTGCTCATTCAGTGTTAGTGCGGGTAGTGTGGTGAAGGTACCTCGGTGGTAACGAGCGGAAATCATTAGCAAAATCCATATTATTTAGTCCCATTTTTAGGTACCTACCTTAAATGGAAAAATGTTAACCATTTTAGGGATAAGTGTTCTGATTTTTCTTTTTAAGGTACGGACGTCCGTCTATCTGTCAAGGCCGTTTTAAATCACGGAAGTGAATGGAGTGAACAGGAGTGTGTCCAAATTTGGGAAGTAATACTATCTTTTACTACAAAAATAAGGAAAACACGGAAACTATTGTAATTTAATCATCAAAAACAGTTAGGGAAAAACTCAAAACCACTGTGAGCCTTGATTCCTGAAACGTTTATTATTGAGCCTAAATTTTTTACGGAACCCTTGGTGGGCGAATCAGTCACACTAGTCTGGTTTTACTAATAGAAAAACTATTAATTCGAATCCACAACCCCTTGGTTTTGTAGTGCGCAAACCATTAGTGGTAATACGTAAACGTAAACACGTTCAGAGGTGTTTAACTTCAACGACAAAATTACTGTTTAACTAAATGCCATTTGCGTTCAAAGTCATGTGCCAATGTTAGTAAAAGTGCAAGCAATTTGCACTAAGTGGGGGCAGGACGAGGTGCAAGCGACAGAGGCGCCACCTGAGCGTAACTACAAATCGCATTATCAGAAGTTGCAACTTGAAATGGGTTGACAAACATTAGGAATCAAACCTAAGTATACAGGCTGAAATTTTATCCACCTTCCAAATTTTAATATATCAATCTACGAGACAAAAAACAAAGAACGTATTTTTTCTTTTGGTATAGCCCTGTACAAAAATTTCAAGATAAAGAACTTAGAAAATGTCCACCAAAAATCTAAAATTTTTTACGCGTCGCGCATCTCATTCATTAATTATGATTCATATGTTTTTGATTTTCCCTTTATAGGATCGTAAAAATTCAAAACTATATCGAGAAAAATATTTTCGGGTGACAACTTGATTTACGTGTCTAACTTAATAAATAGGCTCTAATCATCCTACTGCACGGCAAAGGCCTCAATCGTTAAATTAAAGTTAGCACAAGATGGGTGCATGCATAATCACCACGCTTGCCAAATGATCACAAACCCGAGCAATGTTCGAAAATTTAAAACTTTTGTTGCTAGACCCGTGGCCGCGGAGATCGAACCCTAAACCCCAAGATCTTGGCCCGGTGCTTCAGCCACTAAACCAAGGTGGCGTTAAGTTACTTATAATATGTACAAAATGACAAATAGCTTCAAGCGGTTCTGTTTTATACCTTGTAGAGATTATCTATCTATACTTATATTATAAAGCTGAAGAGTTTGTTTGTTTGTTTATTTGAACGCGCTAATCTCAGAAAGTACTGGTTCGAAATGAAAAAATATCTTTGTGTTGGATAGTCCACTTATCGAGGAAGGCTTTATACTATATAACATCACGCTGCGACAAATAGAAGCGAAGCATCAGTGAAAAATGTTGCAAAAATAATCGCGATCATAATAACAGAAATTGATGCGGACGAAGTCGCGGGTAAGAACAAAGATATAAAGGGTGTTTAATAATTAAAACAATATTGTGATTCAACTATTTATACTTTTATTATTCAGCAACATTTTATTATAGTTTAGGAAAGCAGAATGTTAGTTAGGAACTTTATTTAATTTTAAAATTGTTTTACTTAGTTAAATTAAAATATTAAAACATTAGATATAAGTAGACAAAATCATGACGGAATTTAAGGAATATTACTTATCTCAGTCCACAGCAGCAGCTTATTTATTACTATTATTATCTCGTCGACAAAATAGGTGTCCAGGCAGAGCTTCCGCTCTGTCCAACGGCCAGTGAACAACTGTCCTCGACCCACTCCGCTTTTATAGAGAGTGGAGGGGGCACAAGACGACGGAAGCAGGAAGTATATTTCTATAATTTAATTTAAAATACAGACTGAATTACTTAGTTACATTAGTAATGTGATTTTAAATACCGATAATGATTTTTAATATAACTTTTATGATTTTAGCACACTTTTTATCATTTAATAAACAACACGTGGATTCAATATTAAACTATTGTTTAGCTTGATAAATTGTAAATGACAGCAATAATAAATAGATGATTACAAACCTCATTAATTTACAAAACGTAATTGTTTTTAACTATTACATGATTTATTTATTTGATTCTAGATTATCCGGAAATGGTGTCATGATATTTTTACAATTAGTACTTAAACTCTATATTTAGTAATGAATTAGTATTAAATTATTAGGAACAATTAGGCATCTACTTAAGGCGATTATTTGAAATGGAAATAGTGATGTTTTGACACATGTTTTTGTACTTTGATTATCGTAATCTATCACGGGCAACAGTTAGTAAGAAAATATAACTAATGGTATCCTATAAAAATATCTACTTGATCCCAAAGAATCCCGCTGGATTGTGATGTCAATCCCGTAAATGCCGCGGAATTGAAAACAACTGGATTGCAATTCCAACTTATACAGATCACAAAAAGCTGCATCTTTAGCCTTTAGTCTTCTATCTTTTCAGATAAATGATAAAGTATATTTTTTAAGAGTCATCAACATCATCAGTTCACTTATGAACATGAGCCTCTTAAAAAAACGAGAAGATGCTGTTTAAGGAAAAGAATCGTGTTGTGCCGACTCAAAAATAAAATAACACCACCTCTTCGTCATAATATGGGTGTCGTCAGAGGTGTCTAAAGCAGTACAGCCAGAAAAAGTACAGAATGAAATTTTAATTACCTTCCACTTTACTGACAAACATCAATAATAACTGCCTAACAACAGGGCTATTTTTTGACTTATCGAAGGCCTTTGATTACGTGTCTCATAGTATCCTACTACATAAATTGGAGACTGTTGGTATAAGAGGTATTGTACTAAAATGGATAGCTTCGTACTTAACCAATCGTAGACAAATTGTCACCATAAACAGACTTGTCAAGGATGAATTGCTGTTGTATTCGTCAGATTACCGAGTAATTTATAAAGGTGTTCCTCAGGGAAGCGTATTGGGACCGATTCTATTTTTGTTGTACATTAATGACATTACGGAAGTGACAAACCACAAGTGCATTATTTATGCCGATGACATTTCAATTTTAGTATCTACTGATGAGAATAAAAATTCGATCACAAATCACGAAAGGGACATTAATAATACTGTTGACAAAATAATAGAATGGCTAGAAAGAAATAACCTGACAATTAATTTACATAAATCGTTTTATATCCAATTTAATAAATCAAAGCATTACAAATACAATTTCCAATTAAATATTAAGAAAATCAAACAAGTGAAGAATACAAAGTTTCTAGGAATTATAATTGACGAAGATTTGAACTGGAAAATGCATGTTGAAAACACGTGTAATAGAATTAATAAATTTGCATATGCGCTAAACCAGGTCAAAAAAGTCACAAATAAAGAAACAGCTATAGTATCCTACCGTGCTTACGTCGAATCCACTGATTCGACGTAAGCAAACGCAACACTTTGCAAACGCAACACTTTGCGTTATGGCCTTTTGGTATGGGGAAATAGTACAGACTGTTAAAGAGCCTTTATAGCACAAAAGAAATGCATCAGAGCGATTTGTGGAGTCCCGCCTGACGTATCGTGTGCGGCATTTTTTTTAAATCTTGGTCTGTTGCCGCTACCTTCGCTTTACATCTTGGAAATGTGTAATTTTGTTCGAAATAATTTAAATTTATTTAGAAAAGCCAGCGACTGTCTAAATTCTAGACAGCGAAGAAATAAACACAAACTTACATTGAGTGTCGTTCCGAAATCTGCCAAATAAAGTAAAAGTTGCCTGGCTATGAGTGTTAAAATCTATAATAAAATTCCAAATGAATTTAAAGAATTCTGATTTCGTTAGTTTTTGGGTGTCGTTTCTCAAAAGGAAAATAAAAGATATATAATTTGAATAAATAATATCTCCTGCGTCCTTTTAAAAGATTTCCTAGAGACAAAAAGCGTAGAGATGACTGGATTTTAGTTATTCAAAACTGCAGAGGAGAAGACAGTTGGGTTGGAACCCATCATCTGCCAGTACCGTGTGCAGTGCACATTTTGATGACATAGATTTTATGACTACAGCTAAGGGGCTACGTTGTTTGGTTCCGTATGCCATTCCAAAAAGAGTAAGTTTTATTGTACTTGGATTAGGGTCATGTCGCCTCCCGCCCTTTACAGGGAAGGAGTTTTGGGTCTCCTACCGGGCGCGTCCCCAGGTGGCGGATAGGGGAACGCCCTCCAGACATGGAGGGTACCGGCCATTTGGCCGGCGCGGACCAAAACCCACGAGGGAGACGCTTCCAGTGGGCTTGGGCAGTCCGCTGTTGAATGCGTCTCCAGACGGTGGTAGCGGGCTTCGGCCCGTGGCCTGTTGTGGCCGTTCGTGCTGGAGGGTGCGACGGCGGTGTTGCCGTTGGGGCGCCAGCCCCGCGGCGGACGGAAGTCGCTCGCTTCCCAGTATGGTTTGAGCTATGCTGGGCAGCGAGTGGGCGTGAGACGTTGGCGGCCCCTTGCAACGACATGCAATGTCATTGTAAAGGGTGGCCACGGATCGGGTCGGTGAGGTTGCTTGCGGACCCGACCCGAAGTCGTAGATGGGGGAGGACGAGAAGGCATACGCTGAACTCAACTTCCCCCCTCTAGCAGGCTAGTGGGCGTTGGGCCGGGGGGCTCAACGCTCGCATTGCACAGCTTGCCAGACTGGGGGTGGTTCCTGGTGTACAGGATCACCCATATTTTATGCCTGAGGCCCGGCATAGGCCGTACGTAGGCGGTGCATGGAGGGCATCCTAAGGGAAACCCATACACTGCCAACATACGTTGCAAGGTACACCGCAGGTCTTTTTAGTGGGTATGCTTGTCGGGCACCGACAAGAGAGTCCCACATACCCTACTGCTGCCCCTGAAGCAGTAGGTATGCGTAATGCATTTTTTCCTGCGAAAACAAAAAAAAAAAAAAAAAGGGTCATGTCGCCTGTTCGCGTCCATTTAGTGCAGTTGGCAAGTTAAAGCGACTTATAGTGATAAGTCGCTTTAATGTGATGTATAAAAATACATTTCTTTACACGTAACATGTGTCTTATTTTCTATCACAGTGGTCATAAAAATTATGTTAGGTAGGTCAACATAGGTCAACCGTTTAAATTTCTGATAAAAATATATGTATATTACATATTAAGTTAACTGGGACCGATTGGTTCCACCTCGCGATTGAATATTTATATATAATTGATGATTTATATGGCAACCCTTAAATAACGCACACAGCATAAACGGGCGGCCATTATCATGCTTCACTCATGATTAGACGAGGTTACATCCGTATTTTTTTTACGTCCGTGCTTTTAATATTGTTTTACTCATTTTCCTTATTATTTAGTTGCTAAATGTATAAATTTTTGCATGCCACAATGACATGGCTAAACATGAGATCTTATATGTACCAATAACTTTTACAACTATTTACACCATTTTTGAAGCAAATAAATATTTCTATTTCTATTCTATTTCTATTCCAAATTTGATACAACAATCTACAAGCCAAAAAACAAGTGACGTATTTTTACTTCTGGTACAGCCATAGTACAAAAATGTCAAGATAAAGCACCTAGAAAATCGTCGCTAAATATCTTAAATTTTTGATAGGATGATATCAAAAATTTAAGATATTTAGCGACGATTTTCTAGGTGCTTTATCTTTTTCGCAACACTATTTCTTACGCGAAGCGCATCTCATTTAATTATTCATTACGATACTACGAGTATTAATAAGTTGTTGATTTTCCCTTCACACCTTCACAGGCTTAGGACCGCAAAAATTTGAAACTACTCGTATGTTGCGAAAAATATTTTCGGATGAAAACTTGACCTAAATTGTTTACTACATAAATTGGCTATAAATACGATACTTTACGCTTTTAAAAAATTTGACGAAGATGAAAGAGTCACCTGTATAAATGGCCAGTACTTTTTTTAATAACATAACGCGGGCCCCAATTCTTCTAAATTCTAAATTTTAAAGTTTGTTTTCTCTAGTGAGGAGGGGGCTTGTCTCCACCGATCTCGGGATCAGATCGAGTTGGCCACGGATCTCGTCGAGTTGTATCCACTGATACCGGGATCCGTTTCCATCAAAAAATTATGAAATGTTTTTATCCACTGATCATGAGAATGAGCAGGCCCCCAATTCCCCTAATTTACAAATAGCTCAATAGAATCGCAATCGCATCGCAATTGTATATTTTGACACATTTAATATGGTAGTAATGTCAAAATATACGATTGCGATGCCATTGCGATTCTATTGAGCCATTTGTAAATTAGGGGAATTGGGGGCCTGCTCATTCTCTTCTCCTCACTAGCGGAAACAAACTTTAAAATTTGGCTCGCGATCGTATCTCTCAAAGGTGAACGATTGATCCAAACCTTGGCTCCTAATTAGTCGAGTAACTAATTAGATATTAGCGCGGCTAATTGACGCGATGTGTCCAGTGATTGATCGCCGATGACTATCACAAGCAGTAACAGGATATCTGGTAATTAGTTTAGATTTGGATTATTTTAGAAACTGGTGAAAGAGATGGCAACACCTGACTAGAAGAAAAAGAAACTTACTTGACATTACATTTTTGTAAGAGTTACGATAGCGACCATGAAAGTTTAAATCAGTACTTATATTAAATTTTTGGTTCTGAAAACAGAAATAAGTTCTTTTTTTTATTGACCTGACCCAACTCCGATCGGCATCTTGTCTAGAGGGCGATTGGCTAAATATTTCTTTTGGAGAGACCTATGTCACCTATTAGACTGATGAGGGTAGGTAACTTAATTATGATAATTTAAATTTTCATAGTCACTATCATTCAAGTTAGTTGATTCGAGTTAATAGTGAGTTTTGAAACAGTAGTAGTCTACTAATGTCGAGTGCATTATAAAACAGAGGCTAGATCGGTTTATCTACTCGTAACAACCACCCACCGGCAGTGACATCAGTTTTTTCGTGATCATGTCGCTTGCAACAGTGCCGAAATATCGAGAACTCATAAAAAACGTAGATGGTAGAAATCTCGAAACAATATGATGTTGATGATTGGATCATAGGTATCTGAACTAAAACACTTACAGATAAAACCTCTTTTATTATTCAATTGTAGGAACAAAAGTACGTGAACGTAATTCTTCGTTAAATGAGTACCTACTTTATTTACCCTTTTCGCAATTATTCCCTCCAACAGCTGAGCGCGAACAATTAAATAGAGAGAAAAAACAAAAGCCTCCTCTGAAAGGGCACCGGAAGTTCCTATTCACGTGGGGATTGTTTTTATTAGGCCTTTCATAACACCTTCGTTGTTCCTTGTCCTTTATTCTTGTCGGGCTAATAATATATATGGGTAGTTTCGTGAATTAACTACATTGTTAGAAGTCTCTTTGTTCAAGTGTTCGTGGTTACCTTTTATGAAATGAGCAAGGGCTTTTTTAATAAAATAGTTGCTATACAGGATGAAATTTTAACCACCTTCCAAATTTTAATATACCAATGTACGAGACCAAAAACCAATGACGTATTTTTTATTTTGGTATAGCCCAGTACAAAAATGTCAAGATAAAGCACTTACAATATGTCCGCCAAAAACCTAAAATTTTGATACGGCCGCCTAGCAACCACTTTTTTTACGCGTTGCGCATCTCATTCATTCATTACGATACTATTCATAAGTTTTTGATTTTCCCTTTATACCTTAACAGGTCTAGGACCGTAAAAATTTAAAACTATATCGCGAAAAATATTTTCGGATGACAACTTGATTTAAATTTTTGACTTCATAAATAGGCTCTAAATACGATACTGAACGCCTATAAAAATTTTGGAAAGTGGTTAAAATTTCAGCTCGTGTAGGAAATGGCTTAGAAAAACTTGTTTTTTAATATCTCAAAACAAAAGTAAGTATTTATGTAGCCCCAAATTGCTAGTAATGTAACAATATACTACCCTAAGCATATTAATACTAATAGTAGAGCAGTATACTGAATATTTTGATTGGTAATTGAATTCTTTGTTTATGATCTCCAATCTCAATCAATCAACGTTTTACTTTTTGGAATAACTACATTTGGAAAAGTAGAAAAGTAAATCCGGTAGGTGTGATGAATTCAATCAACAAGAGTCTTTATTTGAAAGGAAGATGAACATTACACAACACAACCTACCCAAAATGTTAAAGGTCATCAAATTGATTTTCAACTTTAAATCCAACAAAGTAGAGATCAATATCAATTGAGAAAATTTGACGTTTTGTGGTAGGTTGACGTGCTGTTGTCTGTACACACGGCAGCACATCAGACTATACATGTTGACCTTGAGATCGCCTTTATGCCCTACGTAATAAAAACTGTAATCGCAGTTCAACTGTTTAACTTGATGTGCTGTCGAGTGTACATCGGAATAATAAGTTATTACATGTGTCTTGTTATGATGACCGGAGTGATGTGTACACTGAATTAATATACTCGTACCTAAAGGAAGGCATGTGTAACGCTTTTTCGCACTAAAAGACACTTAACGGAGCTACAGACCTGTCGGTGACCTGTTAGGGACTGAAAATTAGTATTACGCTTAGGCTTACTCTTGTAAGGCAGTGCGTGGAACGAGAAAATCATATTCCTCTTTGTTTTAATCTAAGTGTCTATCTCATCATTCCATCTTAAAGACGACCTCCGTGGCGGTGTGAAGTACACATCGCTTTCAAGGTGTCGCCTGTTCTGAGGTCCCGGGTAAAGGTAAATGTAGAAAAATTGTGTTTGAGGTACCTTTGCTATTTCTGATTTCCAAAAATACGAGTGCTTTATAATATAGTTATTCAAATTGGGATCAGAACAATGTATGTGATGTTGTCCACATTTTTTGCCATTTCAGCGTTAGTTTTGTGTCATTTTCTCCTTATAATTTCTACTTTCGCAACACTAAAGTGCTGTTACAAAACGTCGAAGTTCCAATGCCCAAATACTGATAACGACAAAACTTAATGACCAGCACAACACTTGCATTTGTTCGCCATACACGGCGAGCGCGCCGCGCCGGCGCACAATGGCCTGAAAGCTGCTATTGCTTAAGAAGTTATGTGATTATGTAAGCCACTTCAAATTAATCAATAAATACGTAACTTAGCAATTAGTTTAAGTATCTACTACAAATTAATCAAATTTTTTGAGAAAAAAACTTTAAGAAAACGTCAAGTGCGAAATTGCCAAGACAAACATGCACTAATGTAACACAACGTTTCCCGAATTTCTAGTATGCTTTGGCATATCCAAAATACGAGTAGTTCAGGAATCGAATCTCGAAGTTTTTTCCGACTTATTCCCAAATTGTTTATTACTTGCAAATACCTATGTAGTTTCCAGATTTTTCCATTTCGTTGTAATTTAAGACGGTATAACTTTCCACATTTAATAGTTTTAGGTCAATGGGAAATACCCTATAAATTTTGATTCCCTTGAGAATGTCGTAATATATGGGTACCTATGTTTTTAAAGTTAACCTAAAAGTTTGCTTTCACAGGGTTGTAAAACTGAATATGATATGGTTTTAGTTTTGACTTGATACCTCCACGGGTTCCCGAGATAAACTGACAGACAGGCGGACAAACGGACGGACAGACACGGACAACGTTTCGAGGTACGATACCCTAAAAAATTTATGTTTTTTTGTTGCTTTTTCTAGGATGGACAAGGTATTCATGACAGCTCTAACATAATATAAGTCATATGACAGACCCAGCCGTCCATCAGTACAAGTTATGGCTCAAGTCCATTTCCGAGTAAGTTACAACTCTGTTACCGCATTAAGATGAGATAGTAAACATGTGTATGGAAAATCGCATGATTCGTGGACGAAGCGCGTTTCAAATGTAAATCAGCGATTATCATTTATGTATGGAATGACAATGGACATCTAAACCACTGTGGTTAAAGCTACGTCTTGCCCGTTTTTGATGCAAAACATAATATACGGAGGGCTCGTAGTTCCTTCGCTAAATGAGGAATCAAATCAAGTTTTGCTGCTGCCTGTCTCATTAAATACATGAAAGTGGTATTTTATACCACATCTCCAAACGAAGTCCACTGCTGGACGATCGGAACTGCGCCAAGCAGTTAAAATAAAAAAAATATTTTCGTTTATACTGTCTGGGTTTTGGGTTTTTGTGGTACCTACTTTCGTAGTATCTGATTTTCACAAAACAAGGCTTTAAATAGTTTCTTTCTTTAGGACAAAGAATATTAATCCCTCGATCGTGAGTTTTCCAGACACAATTGAAATCAATTGTTATCGCGGCACGCGCCTGCCTCCTGGGGGTTGAGGGATTAAACATCTTTGCTTTAGTATCAGAATAAAGTATGTGACGTTGTCCACATTAAAAAATGATCACATGAAAAACACTCAAGACTGAAACAAGAATTAAGCTATATAAATACAGTAGTTATTGCTTGCGACTTCATACACTTTGAGACACTATCTCACAGTATTTTTTTTCCTGAAATAAATAATAACCCATGGGCTTATTCCTCCCAACCGCCTACATTTCCGTGCTCAACTTCACCTAGATCTGTACTATTGTTCTGGCGTGATAAGTTAACAGAAATTCATCAAAATTTTCGCATTTATTATTAAGTCTTCTTCTTCTAGCTAGTGAAGATTGGCAGTCAGCTCCACATATCTGACTCGATCTCTTGCTAGGTGGAAAGCTCTGAGGCACTGGCGATCCCCGTCCATTCTCTGATGTTACGCATCTAAAATTTCTTTCTCCGGCCAACTGCTCTTTGCATACAGAAAGAATCGCGTGATTGCCCTGTCATGTAAGGTAGTAACGGTCAAAGTTTATTCCAGACCAGACGCAATAATTTTGCACCTGCGCGGACAGATGCGCGAGCACCGGGGTAAAACGTATTCGTAATTGTTTATGGACATGGTTAGTAATCACGAAATATAAAGCGAACGATGTATGTAATAAAATATAAACAAACAATGGGTTCAGAATAATAAAAAATATGATTTACAACTATCGAATAGCAATTTTACATGTCATTCTGTAGTACCAAGTCATAATCATCATCAACTGTATTATTATTTACCAGATTTTCAACCACGGCTCTACCCGCGTGAACTTCACTTTATATCGCATGTGCGGAAACTTGTGTCCAACAGTGGGCTACCAGATAGCCGATGTTACATCTGAAACCTCTAAGAATATTTGTACAAAGTTTCATGATGATCGGCTAAGTAGTTTTGCGTTAAAGCGTAACAAAGAAACTTATATTCACATTTACAATATAAAGGAATAATAATATTTTATATATTTTTTTAATCTTGTTTTATCTCATTTATTATTTTTTAATTTATTTACTTGGTAAGTCCATGTGTAGAGTCGGTAACTTTGTTTTGCATATTTTTATAGTTACCTCTTTTATTTTGGCTCATCGGCCAACATCAGTCTACTGCTGGAAGAAACCTCATCACATGACAAGGCTCTCCAAAAAGAATATTCTGCCATAATTGCTACGATTGGCAGGAGGTTTGGTTACTGCACCTTAGCGAATGGTGGACAGGTCACTACTGCCAGGGTTAATGCACTATACCTGTCATCAGCTCTCACGACACCCATAAATCGAGAAAGGGTGTGTTCCGGACGAGCCACAGATAACCCTGCAACGGGCTACGATGTCGTAGAGTATGAACTAATGCGTTCGGGGGAAAAGGTGATGTTGCTATGATTTTAAGCTATCACAAGCACATGAACCAATTTATTTAAAAAATAAATTGATCTTAGATAAGTAAAACTTTATAAGCAGCTTATAGTGGTAATTTTTTAATGAACGAATAATAATAATTTGAATTTCAAATTACTGTGTTGTATATTTTGCAATATGAGAATTCTTAACACTTATTGATTCACCGTGTACTTGACACGGTTTGCGTTGCAGAAGATGCTCTGGACATTGCCTAGACCTTGAAACCCAGGTTTAGTTTGGCCTTGTGTAAAGCTCGTCAGCTTTCACGTTCACTGCCCAAACAACCTTTAATTCCTATCCATATGTTTTAAAAATATTATCAGACTATGCAGTGTGTTGTGTAAATTATTTAAACCACTAGCGAACCCCGCGAACTTCGTACCGCCTCGAATATTTGATTTTGACGAATATGTTGTCATCAAATATGGCGGGGTTGGAAAAAAATATGTTTGTATGGTGCATAGAAAAGTGTTGTTTTTTTTCTCTGCGTGAGAACAATCCTCGTACTTCAAGGAATATTCTAAAAATAGAATTAGCAAAATCGGTTCAGCTGATCTCGAGATTTGCGCTTGGCAACACATTCAGCGATTCATTTTTAAGTTATAGACTTTTGCCCGTGGCCTCGCTTGCGTCAAATTCGGGGTAACAATAAAATTTCACCCCCTCTTTTAAGGGGCTGGGGGTGGAATTCCAAAAAAATTATGCACGATTTTTTGTTAGTCGAAAATAGTCCGCATACCAACTTTTAGCTTTCTACCTTGAAAATTGCAGAATGCTCCATACAAACTAGGAAAGTGGGGGGTTAGAAAGAGACAAAAAGTAGCCTATGTCATTCTCCATCCCTTCCCATTTAAAAAATCACGTCAATTCTTCGCTCCGTTTTGCCGTGAAAGACAGACAAACAGACACACAGACTTTCCCATTTACATATAATATTAGTATGGATGATAAGCTTACCGGAATCATTATGGGATGACATGTGTGGTCGTTCGTATTTTTCGTTTAGTTCTGAAACAATGAAAATAAGACGTTAAATGTGTGTATTAATAGTACATAGGTATATATTAATAATAATGAACCTCTGTACATACAGGAATAATATAAATATAAATAAAGGAATGAACGGAATATATTTTATTATAATCATATCAGACTATTTATATTAACTATATTTATTTATTAAACACAGCGAAGGCAACAACTCCTCCTGAGGAAGAACCTCCTGTAAGGTCGTGAAATTTGGAAAGTAACACCGCTTTGAGGAAAATCGGACTGAATTGCAAGACCTGACCCCTGAACTATATATTGTACCTACTTTGCAAATTAATACGGAAGCATCGGTAGGCGAGTCCGGCTCAAACTTGTCCTTTTTTTGTGTCGGCACCACACGATGAATAACTTGTTACTCGACCGTCAATCAATTACTACTCCAACAGCTCTCCATTGAGGGCAAATGGCAGAGCGGTTGACTTCGTAACTTCCAGTAGCTACTGATAAGTGGTCATCTTCTGAACCCCGCATTATACAGTTATTGTAAGTACTAAGAACAGCCTTCACTTATCCGATATGAGTACAACCGCAAGCAGAAGAAACCACTAATATTAACGACGTATTAAGGGTGCTAATCCAGTGACTAGCATGCGATATCATGCTATTTTTAATAGCATACACAATGTAAAAAAACATGCAAATATTTCGCCTAGGCCCTAATGACTGTCGAATATAGATATTCAAGAAAAAACATTAAAAAAAGCCAGACTTTTAATTTTACTTATTAATTTTTAAATTATTTACTTTTGAGTTGATTTGATTTAACTTTGCTTTAGTATTTCTTTAACATTTAAAAGTTATTTGACAGGGCCGATTCAACAGAAACAATAAGGAGCAATTCAACAAAACGAGTAATTATTTTTAAAATTTTTGGAGTAAATTGTGTCTGTTATTTTGTATTGTAACACTTAGCTTATTTTGTATAATTTTTGTTTGTATATATAATTGTGATTAGTGAAAAACACTAGTACTTACTGATAAATAAATAAAATAATTACAATACTGATAAAAATATTGTAAAATAAACGTATGTATTCATATCTTTCGTTTCAATGTTTCGTGTTAGCGTAAAATCAAGAAAACAGTTGTGTTCAATTTTAGAACAATGGCAATACCTAATATAAGTATTAAAAACTTGAAAAAATATGTCTCATGCGGGACTCGAACCCGCATCTCCTTAATGGTAAAGCGCCGCGCTCGGAATGCAAGGAGATGCGGGTTCGAGTCCCGCCTGGGACATAATTTTTCAAGTTTAAATACTGATATTATAATTTAATATTATACTGATATTGCAATTAAGAAAGAAAGAGAAAGAAAGAAAGAAAGAAAGAATTAAATTGCTTGAATATCATATAAAGTATTAGCAATACCTAATCTCTAGTTTAGCGTAATAAACCGAATGGTCTCTGGATAACAACCTTTACCAAAGCCCGTAATCAGGGATTGGATTCAGTAGCGGCTGTTTTCGAAGCTTGCGGCGAGATCGCTGATAGCCGGCTTGGCATACCACTTTCTTACGATTTCACTGGACCTAGATGGATAGAATATTCATTGAATGATTAAATGTTATGGACATTAACACAAAATTGATTAATCCGTTCAGAAGTTACACTGTAAAAGTCTTGTTGTAGATTAGTTTAAAATTTTTAATATTTGAGTGTTTGTTTAATGCTTTAGATAATGCTTGTAGATACCTAGTAGGAAGACTTACACCCGTATTTATTAACAAGTAAAAGTAATTATTTGACTACAAGTAATTATTTAAGTGACAATTTGTAGTCCTTAATCTAGTAATTACTAGAAGTTAGAGCTATGAAAAGTTACGAGTAGCATTCCCAGCCAAATAATATCTATTAATGGCACAGAATGTTCCTTCATTCAAGCACTGGGTAGTAAAATCTTAAGTTTTGACTTTATAAGCATTATGCAATTACTTCTTTATAAACACGGGTGTTAGTATTAAAAGTAAAGTAAAGTAAGCCTATAATCATCGCACTGTAGTGCAAAGGCCTATCAATGAATTCAAGTTGCCACAGCAATGATGGGTAATGGCATAATCACCATGCTTGCCAAATGCGGGTTGGTGATCACAAACCCGAGCAATGTTCTAAAATTCGAAACTTTTTTGCCCAGCCCGGGGATCGATCCCAGTACCTCGAGGTCTTGACCGGTATTTAAACAACCATTTTTTGTAGACATACAGTTTTCTTGAGTTTACGCGAACACTATATATGTTACGGTAAATCTGATTAATTGAAAATTATTAATATTTTTACAAAATTATTAATAATAACCACATGTTTTGGTAAATGTGAATAAACGATCGAAATTTATTACTTTTAGTAGTAATTATTAATAATTCACGACACATATTGGTAAAAGTTATAAAATAAATAAAAACCCAATGTTTTTTGACCAGCAGGTATTTATTTATAATATTAAACACAGTCTTACAATTATATTAATTAGAGATCACACAAACAAGGTTACTTGTACTTGCTTTGAAACGAAAGGACAACAAATTCACATATATTCTGAACTATAATATTAAATAAGTCAAACTATAAGGGCACATTTATCACAAAATTAACAATAAAATTCTTATAAAAATCAAATCTACCATCAAACTTATGCAAGAAAGTCTTTCGTGGTACATAAAATTGTAACAAAAATAAAATTAAACAATTATTGTTTCATTAACAAAATCAACTCGAATCCTAAAAGCAATCATTAACAATCATATTTGGTTTGCCTGTAAATCTTCTGTAGCACCTTTAAATGCAACAAATTAAATTTTTAAAAGTATTATCATAGAATTCAACAAATATTTTTTATGCAAGTAAAATATATTGCCATTTAAATTGCAATAAAAATAACATCAAAATAAAACAGTTAAAAAGACTCATAAAAAAAAAACTGTTTTTGCAAGAAAGACTTTTATGGCACTAAGAAGCGCCCCGCCCCGCAACCCTTGGCCACTTATTACATTTATCACTACTAGGGTTAAATTATTAATAAAAACCGACAAATGTGATCAATTTATCACTTTAACCTCGACTTTCGGTAATTATTAATAATAATAGATAATTATTAATAATCTTCAATTATTCACTCATACCGTAACATATTAAAATGAAAGATAAGTTTACGGATTTAGAACGCGTTTATTTTTGATTTAACTCGACGTTTCGAACCCTTTACAGCGTTCATGGTCACGGGTAGACTAAGGCGTTATTCGTCTTTAAGATGGTAATTTGAAAAAATTTTAACTACCGCCTCTAATTTTTATCGTCAGTTATGTTCCTTTTCTTTTCATTTAATTTTTTGTAGTTTGTAAAATCATGTCATTGCATGAAACATGATATAGAAGACGATCGGCCAATAATTAAACTCACGTTTAACTTAATTATAACCACAAAACTTCAGAGATGGTGGATCCTTCGCCATATATATAGGCATAGCAGCCGGCACCGTATCCAAACAGCCTCTAGCTGCGGTTTTGTTCAACACATTTCCCATGTTATTCCCTAATCCCTCCCTGGCTTTATTTATTAATCGTACAAGCCACATTGCTTTATTATTTCACGAGACTTAGTAAAAACGTTTGGAAAAAATGTTAACCAGATTGCTCCTAAATATTGTTAAATTAAAATATTTAAAACGCTGGCAGCCACTAGGTACCTATAGGTAGGTATATTTTTTTGCGACTGACATTAAAAATCTAGCTATCCTAAGTAAGATGTCGTAACTAGGCTTCATCATCATCATCACTGACTCATCTCAGTCTGGACACTGGCCTCTCCAAAAGTAGGTTTTCGCCATAATCGCCACGCTTGGCACGGGATGGCGTAGTTTGGGCAATGGTGGAAGGAAGACGCTGCTGCACATCTTTTTCTTGAAGTATTCCTATAGTCGCCACTTACGACAGCCAATCTACGATCTTTGATCAGGTTACCAAAAGGATGGAGGCCATTGGATGCGGGTGGCGCGGAATCGTTACCGGAGGCCTGTGACTAGCCGTGCATAATCTCTCTTAATTTAAAACTGCTTAAGGCGACAAATAGAGGTAAGTGCTACCCCCAATTATTGATTTATTTTATTATTTCTAAACAAAATCAATTCTCGAAAAACTAGACAAGTAATCAGTATATAAACTTGAAAAATTTTGTCTCAGGCGGGACTCGAACCCGCATCTCCTCGTTCGAGTCCCGCCTGAGACAAAATTTTTCAAGTTTATATACTGATATTATAAGTGCAATTAAGTTGCTAAAATATCAAATAAAGTAGACAAGTAATCATTTTAGCGAATTACCTCTAGTATTTATTGAATCACAGTAAACTTTTCATTTAGTTATTTATAAAGTCGAATTAGTCGCTAACGCCAAAAGTGGCCGCTTTTAGCAATAATGTATGAACAATAAGAAAGAATAGGGTCGGATCGCCAGAATTAAAAGCAGTTAACAGTGATTCAATCATTTACTAAAATGATACTGTTCTAGTTTTTTAAGAATTGATTTTGTTTAGAAGTAATAAAATAAAATCAATTGGCAGCTTAGGTTTAGTCCCCTTAAACTAACTGTAAGGCCAATACCCACCAATTTATACTGCACATCTCAACCAAGCCCCCAACCCCTACAAACATCGGGGGATAATTCCAGCCCGGCCCGAGCATTGTTGCGCTGAAATCGGATTAAAATTTTAACCCGTTCATTACTCGTTAAACCCTAAAACGCCCGGACCGCCTCCAGTAATTTAATTTTATTACAAAAGTGGAGCGTTATAGAAAATATACGTGTCGCAACCACTAACAGAATAAATAATTTTTAAATGTATTGAAAGCAGTAAACACTCCGTTCTGTCGCGAATGGTCAAATTCGCAATCGGGCAAATTCATAAAAATCGCAATTAGTCAAAATCGCAGTTACTCAAAATCGCGAACCGTCAATATAGCAAAGCGTCATTATAGCAAAGCGTCAAAATAGCATAACGTCAAGTAGCGAACAGCCAGTCAGCTAAGTTTGTCTACTATGTTTATTCGAATACTAAAAGGTGTTACTATATGTATTTTTCAAGGCTTTTACGTTATCTGTTTACCACAATTTTCCAAAACTATTTAGCAGTTCAGCATGATAGCGGAACAAATAAATATATTTTTATATAAATATCTTTCTATCCCTAAACATCTTGGTCTACTGTAACATTTACACTTAATATAAAATATAATGATTTTATTAAAGAGTGTTAAGCGTTGATTACAATTTGAGGTCACAAGAATTTACCAACTGTTGATTTTCATTTATATTATTTACAAAATAGAAGAGGAAAAATATAAGTATAAATATTATAGTATATTATAGACTTGTGTCTAAAGTTAATTGTGTTGTTTATATCATAAAAAAACATCTTAATAAATATTATTAAACCTTAATTTTGTTATTTCATTTTTGCTATTTTTGTATTTGACTGTAATAGCAGGAAACGTTAGACAGTGGTAGTAATACACTATATTCACATATATAATCACGAGCTACATGTGAAGTTAAATATTCGACCGATTGCGATCTTGACTGTTGACGAATTTGACCATTTGCGATCAGAAAATAATGCAAATGTGACTATTCGCGATATGGACCAATTGCTATTTTGACAGTTTGAGATATGGACCAATTGCTAATTAGACCGAATGCGATTTTGACGGTTTTTCAGTCACTTGACCGATTGCGAATTTTGCCATTCGCGACGGAACGTAAACACTCCTGTAGAATGTTTATATTAAGTGGATTTCCAACTTAAAACCGGGACACGTTCTAAAAATTATCATCATCAAACAACGCCTCCCTGACACATGGGGGATATGTAAGATGAAGGGACTCCTAAGATTCCACAAAACGATAGATCCCGCATTCAGCGGCTTCCTTCGCCTGATCGTCGGTCCATATGGTAGCTTATGGCTTACCCTCAGATCAATAGTACAGCGAAACAATTATTGTCAATTATCCAGACTGTAAATGACTGCCGGGTCATCCACGGATCATTTACCTACCAAGGTGTAAGACGACCAGGGTGGTGTACTGGGGCGACCCGGGTGGTGTACTGGGGCGACCTGGGTGGTGTACTGGGTCGACCCGGATGGTGTATTGAGACGACCCGGATGGTGTACTGGGACAACCCGGATGGTGTACTGGGACGACCAGGATGGTATACTGGGGTGACCCGGGTAGTGTACTGGGGCGACCCTGGTGGTGTACTGGGGCGACCCGGGTGGTGTACTGGGACGACCCGTATGGCGTACTGGTGTGGCATGTAGATACCTCATCTCTCATTACCTTCTCATCCCATTGTCATTTTTACATTTTTTATAATTTGATGTATTTTCTAATTCTTTTAAATTATTTCTGTTTAGAAACTTTTTGGTTAACTCTGATTTTTATATTCTTATTTTGAAATTCAAAATTGTTCGATCGTGCCTCGCCCATGTCGGGCGAGCACGTCAATCAGCAGTCGGTTGACATTCGGCTTTCAGATGACTACTTCTTATTCTATTGTTGTGAACTAAAGATTATTATTTGGAGAATTATCTTGGACACTCCTATTTATTTATTACTCCTGGACCCTGGTACGGTCACGTAGACCGCCGGGCCTTCTCCACCTAGTGCTGTTGGATCCTGGCGGTCACGTAGACCGCCGGGCCATCTCCATCACTTCGGCTTGATCAGGCAGATCGCCGGACTACCTCCCCTCTGCTGCGCAGTTGGGTCCTGGCGTGGTCGACCGCCGGGCCACCTCTATTCATCAAACCTCTAATAAATTGGACCTTCACGTGTAAATTTAAGTTACGTATATATTTTATCATACTTTTAACTCTAATATATTTACTTTATATCTTGTCTTGTATTTTATTTAGCTCTTAGAGAATAATTATAGGGAGGTAGGTTCCCATTAACTTCCCTCTTTCCAAATTTTCTTTTGTAGCGTAGCAGAACCTAGGTTTCTGAGGGTATTCCTCTTCAAGGGTATCCCAGATATTCTGCTACGTTATACTGGGGCGACCCGGATGGTGTACTGGGGCGACCCGGGTGATGTACTGGGAAGACCCGGATGGTGTCCTACTGAGGCAACCCAGATGGTGTACTGGGACGACACGGATGGTGTACTGGAGCGACCCGGATGGTGTACTGGGACGACGCGGTTATTACTTGTGGTGGTCGGCATCGTAGGTAAGGGTCGGCCTACTACGAAAGTAACTCTGTCAAACCGATCTAGATATGCTAAGAAAGTTTGAGACCCCACAGGAAGGACAGGACGAGTAGGTATTATCTTCAAAACTATTAATTTTGATTTCATTTTGAGGACGTAAATACGGGACCCTATTACTAAGACTTCGTTGTCTGTCCGTCTGTCCGTTTGTCCGTCTGCCTGTCACTTGGCTGTATCTTAAGAGCCGCGATAACTAGACAGTTGAAATTTTCACAAATTATGAATTTCTGTTGCCGCAATAACACCAAATATTAAAAACAAAATAAAATAAATATTTAAGGGAGGCTCACATACAACAAACCCGTTTGTTTGGCCTTTTTGATACGGAACCCTTCGTGCGCGAGTCCGTCTCGCACTTGGCCGGTTTTTTTATCTATAATGTAAGTGCTTCAACGTCAGATTTCAAAAAATACTGTTCCTTATTTAAAAGATATTTTACTTAAATGTCGGTATACTTGTATGTCTCTGATCGACAGCATAGTATTAAATATTCATAAGAACCGCACTCTTCGTGCGTGGGATTGACGCGCTTATTATCCAAAGACATCGAACGCTTCGGCACAGATAAACACTCATTTCCACGATCATAACGTGTATGTATGTATACTCTGCGGTATACTCAATGCATTATTAATGGCGTGAGTTTGGTTAGCGGATAGATTGAAACCTAACTATGCGTGTGGGATTTCAATTTGCCTAATCAAACAGTTGGATCAAACCGATTGATGCGGGATTTCGATCATAAATGGGTAATGTGAAATTACAAATTGATGGAATGCATTAATATACTGCGACTAGTCCTAAAGCTGCCCTTGGGCATTTAGTTTTTTTTTTAATCTTTTCTGGGTTGTTTAGTGGACTATTGAGAGATGGTATTTCCCTATGCGATAGATTAAGACATGAGGAAATCCGTAAAAGAATAAAACAACCAAAATTGTTCGAAGACTTACCGACTTAAGTAGTAATGGGCGGAGAACATAAGAAGAACCGATGAGTAGGCCCTACCTGCAGATCACCAGACGATCTGGGCCCCCCGGTAATTTACAAATGGCACAATTGAATTGTAATCGAATTTCAATGTCACATTTAATATTCTGCTACCAAAATTGGCAGTCTAACTCAATCGAGTCACAGTCAACTTACTGTTTCTAAAAATTACCACAGTTTTTTCTTAGCTGCAATGTCTGTTGTACTGGGAGCAGCCAGTTTTTACATTACTTCTTCAGTACTTCGATTGCAAACGAAATAGAGTTCTGCTATGGTTTGACGTTTCTTTCAATCGACTTACGATTGTGAATTTGGCTATTGAAGTGAGATTGAGCAATAATATATTGTTTAAATTGTGGTTTTATAAGATTGAATGCGAAGGTTGCGGGAAGCCACTGGATGCGGGGAACGCGAGAATCGTTTCAATCAGTGATTCATTTTATAATATCAGTATATAAACTTGAAAAATTATGTCTCAGGCGGGACTTGAACCCGCATCTCCTCGTTTAATTGCTAAAATATCAAATAAAAATTAAATTTATGTTTTAGTCAATGAAACGACACCACTCAGTCAGAAGTTTTCTGTGGTCATACTTAAAATCATATGCGTTAAAATTGTTTTTTTTCTCTCTGTATGAAAACTGCATAATGCAAAAAAGGTGAAGATCACGGGAAGCCACTGGATTGACAAAATAACTCATTCAAAAGTTTTCTGTGACCATACCATAGACATTAAAAATATGGGCGTTAAAATTGTTTTTTTTTCACTGTATGAAAACTGCTTACACAACACATAGCATGATGACGAACTCGTTCTGTCAACAAATAATATTTTGGTCGGACAGTGTTACATTCAAATAGTGTGTGTAAATTTTCATAACCGGCTGACAGGGAAAAATAACATACAGTATATATAATATACATATATGTTATTAAATAATAACATACAGGTCTTGAGACCAAACTCCAAATTATTAGGGCAGTCAAAAAATTTGATGAAATTAACAATTAACAATAACATGTTCACTGCCTAACAGTTCAAAACATAATCCCCTCACTCGATAAAATATCGACTGGAACTAATCGGAAATCGGCAGTGGAATCACGTGGGAAGAGCGATCGCTGTGAATTTGCGTGACACTCGCGGCTCAGTGGCACGAAAGGGACAAATTTGTGGTCCCCGGTTTATGTGCCCGGACGCATACCGAGCTGAAACGCTGAAATTCCAAACTAAGGGTGCTTACATATGATCGCTGTTGACAGATCGGTGACGATTACGAATGATTACGATAAAGTCATTCTAATATCTGTTGATAAATTATTGTTAGCAACATTATGACAAACTTCGAGACTGGTCAGAGCCCAGCTTAAGGATGTAAAATGTTCCCAGATTAGATTTTATTTCTTTCTACGAAAGATACTTTATGTACACTCGACAGCACATCAAGTTAAACAGTTGAACTGCGATAACAGCTTTTATTACGTAGGGCATAAAGGCGGTCTCAAGGTCAACATGTATAGTCTGATGTGCCGCCGTGTGTACTAAATTCCTTTCGAAAGTGATACAAAACTTAAAAAGAAACAGAAATCAATTTTAAGACTCGAAATTAGGGGGCCTATTGCATGTCATCTGAACTGAATGACTGAATGACAAGACGAATCTGTACTCGTCTTAGTACGTTTTCCGAGAGCCGTAAGAGTAGAAAAATATTCTGTTAATCAACTCTACTTCTCTGCTCTTAGAACAAATAGATAATTTAAACTACTTAACTCGTGAAGTGTTCGAAACGCCTGGATTAAATGAAAATTAAATGTAAAAAACGCGAATATAATCCTCACATAACTCTTTAACTTCAAACCGTATTTAGTTATCGAACATCCAAAAATAATGTTAAACAGCCAAACGAAATAGCTTACCTTCGGAAACTAATCTGAAATCAGTCGGTAATCGTTTACAGCCAATATGCGAGACGCACGATGGTCAGTGGCACGGAAGGGACAAATTGCCGGTCCACATCTATTGGCCTACATACAGAACATTATATATTCTTTTTACAGCCTACATACAGAACACTAAGGATATTCTCTTTATAACTAGTATAAGTAGATAAGTGATAAGAAAAAAAAAGATTTTATCTGAAACTAGCTGTTGCCCGCGAGTTCATCCACGTCAATTTCTGGTATTATGATCGCGATTATTTTTGCATTGATGCCTCGCATACATTTTTCACTGATGCTTCGCTCCTATTGATCGCAGTGATGTTATAGCCTTCTGTTATATATTTGATAGCCTAAAGCCTTCCTCGATAAATGGACTGTCCGACACAAAAATATTTTTTCAATTTGAACCAGTACTTTCTGAGATCAGCGCGTTCAAACAAACAAACAAACTCTTCAGCTTTATAATATTAGAATCTAATAGATTCTTTTTCATCATCATCAGCCTATATCAGTCCTAGACACAGGCCTCTCCAAATAAAGGATTTTGCCATAATCGCCACGCTTGGCAAGCGATGGCGATCGTAGTTTGGCCAGTGGTGGAGAGAAGACGCTGATGCCCGTCTTCTTCTGGCAGTACTCATTTCATCTTTTTTTTATAAACAATGGTCTTGCTCTTGACTACATACTAAACTCTACGGCTAAGAAGAAGCCTAAGATGGAGCGAGCTAACCCAGAAAGTGGCACTGGTTCTCCCACACACCAGCGGAACACAGAAAAACTGTTTGGCGCTGGACTCCGGCAGTAGGGTGGTAGCATCCAGGCGGCCTCTTACGAAGCCTACCACCGCAGAGGGATCTGTTAGCCGTCATCATTGGTTAGAAAACCAAAGATGCCGTTGCCCAGGGTGGACCACTAGGAGGTAGATCCCACCGTCGCTTGTTACGACACCCATGGATGAGAAGGGGTGAGCTATTCTCTTAATGTGACAATGTCAAGACTTAACTGTCACAGTCATTCATTGGTTGGCTTCGTTTTGCTTTGAGCTTATATTAGTGCGGTTATTAATAATACATAGTGGCCGAGTATTATTTATTATTCGAATCGATTGTCTCTCACGACTTTGGCTAAGTTGTGGGATTCTGATGGTGATGCTAGAGCATACGATACACACATACTAGTACTATCATGGGAATGCATCAAATAAAAGATGAAGGCTTTTCTATTATAAAAACAACAGTAGATCGCACCTCAAGTATTAGTAAGTAGTTAAAAAGCAAGCAAGGGTCTTACGAAAATCGTATACTACCTGCACGATTCTTGTATAATATTCATATACCTACAATCATTTTATTATGATGATGAATAAATGTAATAAATGTAAAAAATAGCTCTTAAATGATTTTTATTTAAATCCCTTTATTTATATTGCCATAAAGCATGTCGATCACAGACCTTTTCATAGTACTAGGAATAACCAAAATAACTTCTTCACATTTGAGGTTATTTATTGTTGATCAATATCATGCTATAACTTTTTTCTCCCATGGAAGTTTTTTTTAAATCATTGCGTATTTGATATAAGACTATAGTTTCTATAAAATAACACCCCATTTGTGGATGTAACGTTTTCAGGCCCAGCTTTGTATGGAAGTTCGCCCGTCGCCTTTGATAGCCGTAACATTAGAAAGGTCATTGTTATGTCATGTCATTTTTACTGAAACAAAATTTTGACTTAACCTATAATAGGACAGGATTGTCCGTATCTAAATAAAAAAATATTAAAAAACACACTTTGTTGTGTATGTGAGCCTACTATTTTAATTTAAACTAAATTAACTCCAAAAGTAATTAACAGAAGTGAGAAATTTGGTTTAAAATGTTTAATATGCATAAACATTAACCTCATTTCAAATTCAAGAAAATATTAAAGAGGAATCCGAGGGTCGAATTGGAGGTGAAGAGGCTTGGTCCGCACTTATGTGTAATGTGACCCTTAGTGAGGAGACACATTTTTGGGAATTTTGTACTGTTGATAAATATTTTAGTACGGTTTTTCTAAATGACATAATTATTATTTAAATTAAGCAATGCTGCCGTCATATTATTAAGAATATTGTGGCAAAAAGTTTTTATGTAAGAGAGACTGGCCAGTTATACTCTATTAGCTAATGTTCGCGTATTTATGCGCGTATAATTTTGATAATTTCAAGCTATCCTACTGGGACAATATATATTTTCGAGATAAAAGGTAGCCTACGTGCTAATCCAGCCTAAAATCTAACTCTGTGTTTAATATGATGTCACCGCGTCATGATAAAAAAAAAGACGTTTGGCACTCGGAGACCGCCGCGGTAAAGCTATTGCATAGCATTTTTTATCAACTTATGCAATTATAAAACTAAAAAGTATCACCGCTGTGCCGGTCGGTGTTAGGTTATTTTCGTTACGGAATTTCTGGATTCGGTCTCCACGCTCAAGGCCCGCGATAGAAGCTATGCAATAGCTTAATTTTATAATTTTATGTATTTTCTAATTTTGACTTTTGTAATTAATTTTTTCTGTTATTTTGGCAGATATGGTTACCATAGGCAAACATACTGTCAAAATCCATATTTTCTTCTAAATTCTTTTAAATTTCGGAAATTCAAACTTGTTCGATCGTGCCTCGCCCCGAGTGTTAGGTTAGGTTATTTTCGTTACGGAATTTCTGGATACGGTCTCCACGCTCAAGGCCCGCGATAGAAGCTATGCAATAGCTTAATAACGCGAATTGAATCTGAAACTTATCTTTCATTTCAATGTACAGAAAACACGTCAACCTACCACAAAACCTAAAATTTTCTCAATTGATATTGATCTCTACTTGTTGGACTTAAAGTTGAAAATCTATTCAATGACCTTTAACTTTTTGGGTTGGTTGACCTGCTGTTGTCTGTACAGTGTTTTGTCTAAAAGAAACCACTTTGTCAAAATTATAATAAATTTTTGACTTCATCGCCCCGTTGGTCTAGTGGTTTAAATACCGGGCCAAGATCTCGGGGTCCCAGGTTCGATCCCCGGGTCGGGCAACAAATAGTTTCAAATTTTCGAACGTTGCTCGGGTTTGTGATCACCAACCCGCATTTGGCAAGCGTGGTGATTATGCCAGTTCCCATCATTGCAGTGGTAACTTGAATTCAATGATGGAGGCCTTTTCCCTGCAGTGGGATGATTATAGGCTGTTACTTTTACTTTTTGACTTCATCACAGTATTCACATGCATATTCTTATGTTAACATACAGGTTTCTACTTGTAGTAAGATTCACCTATTATCACATACAGTAGTGTTGGCAATAGTCCCATCCCTACGTGACAGGAATGTCCCGCCACACATTCGGACATCCCGCGCCGCACTCCATAGCACGGACCACTTGACCGCGTCGCTGAATTAATCGGATATTATGGAATATATCCGACATGCCTGTGTTAGTGCAGAGATGGTAGGCACGTTTGCCAAAAATCGCTGGCACTGCATTCTGCTAAGTTCTAAATTCGAATTGTAAATTTTAATTACTTTACTAGCTGACCCGGCAAACGTTGTTTTGCCATAAAAATGATTAAATTACTAAAATGGCTATTTAAAAATAGGGGTTGGTGATAAAAGGGTAAACATTTTGGGTTGTATGTATTTTTTAATGCCACATTATAGAAAAATAAAAACAAAAAAATTGTCAAAAAAAAATTAAGGGTGAACAACCCTTATCACTAAGGGGTATGAAAAATAAATAGTTGCCGATTCTCAGACCTACTGAATATGCATATAAAATTTGGTAAAAATCAGTAAAGCCGTTTTGGAGGAGTAAGGTACCTAACTAACATTGTGACATGAGAATTTTATATATAAAACTAGCTGACCCGGCAAACGTTGTTTTGCCATAAAAATGATTTAATTACTAAAATGGCTAACAAAAAATAGGGGTTGGTGGTAAAAGGGTAAAAATTTAGGTTTGTACATATTTTATAAAATTTTAATATTTTACTACCCTACCCTACCCCTACCCTACCCCTACCCAACCCCTACCCTACCCTACCCTACCCTACCCCTACCCTACCCTACCCTACCCTACCCCTACCCTACCCCTACCCTACCCCTACCCTACCCCTACCCCTACCCTACCCCTACCCTACCCCTACCCTAGCCCTACCCCTACCCCTACCCTACCCCTACCCCTACCCTACCCCTACCCCTACCCCTACCCTACCCCTAACCTACCCTACCCTACCCTACACATACCCTACCCCTACCCTACCCCCAAAAATTGTGAATCTAAACCATTCCCAGATCCCCTTGAACACACACAAAAAATTTCATCAAAATCGGTCCAGTCGTTTGAGAGAAGTTCAGTGACATACACACTCACAGAAGAATTATATATATTCCGGTGTACTTCATATCACCTGATCCTAACATCATTAAAACTGACTTAATGGCTCAAAAATTTGATGTAGAGCATTTTATATGGGAATATGAAATTAACGTTTTTACTATCTTCCTCGCAATTTTTCCATGTTTTCTCACCTTTTAAACCTTCCCTGGACTACGACAAACATTTCAAAACCAAAATCAGCTTAATCGGCCCAGCCGTTCTCGAGTTTTAGCGAGACTAACGAACAGCAATTGATTTTTATATATATAAGATGTGCCCAAGAATAACTGACTGCGGTGCTGATTACGGTGATTTATTTCTTCGTTTGCTCGAATATATGATGTTAAGTTGGTCTTAGATACTAACAATGTTTTAATAGTTCAATTGCTCACAGCACTCGGCTGTTAAGCGAAGGTTGTGGTGGGTTCTAGTCCCACCTAAGACGTTCGAAAAAATTTATTTCAGGAATTGTATTTTAAATTAACATTAGCCATTTATTTGCTTTTAAAGCAGTTCTAAAACATAGTCTTTTTAAAAAAAAGGTTAAAAAAAGGATACATAACTAAAATATTGCCTTAATTACTTAAAAACCTTTTGAACATAATTTTAGGAAAAATAGTACGACAATGTATGCATCTGAGTCATAGATCCATACCAATATTATAAATGCATAAGTTTATCTGTCTGTCTGTATGTTACCTCAAAAAATTAGGTTTAGCTTAGTTGCTGCCCTAGGAAAAGACTTAGGATAGTTTATACACCAGAAGTCAAGATTTAATAGGTCAAAAGGGGCGTGGAAGCACTAGCAATAATATTTCTTGTTATTTTGGGCACATCATTACTATTAAGACAGAAAAGATTATCAAAACCAGTTCATATAACTTAAATTTAATAACTGACCTCGAATAAAACTCAGCTGACTCAGGGACAAGTTGAATTAGTTAAAGCTCGCAAATTCCTATTCCATTCTATGCTCCTCCTACATGCGATTAGTCGCTCCTGAGGCCCTACTACGCATCGCGAAGCCCTCATGTACATACGGATATCTCTGTCTTTTTCAGACACTTTAAACATTGGTATGTGTGAGAGAGATAGACGGAATAAAATATACGGGCAAAGTGTTGAGTAGTTCTTCATAGACATTTACACCGTGCACCGGTATTTATAACCAAGTAAAAGTCATCACTTCAGTAAAAGTAATTACTTTAGGGACAATTTGTATGCCTTAATCTAGTAATTACTAGAAATTTAAACTAAACAAAAGTTAGCATTCTCAGGCAAATAATATGACTATTAATGGTGACCAGCAGGTAGTAACACCACAAGTTATGACTTTATTAAGCAATAAGTAATAATTTCTTTATAAATACGACTGTTAGTATTCGAGACTACGTAGAATTCTATTTCATAAGCTTATTAGAAACACAATCAAAATATTTGTCTTTAACTTTCATCGTCAAATTCAGCGTGAAGTTTTAATGAAAACAAAGTGATTTGTTGACGCTGTGTGAATTTGAGAATAGATGTTTACTGACAAAATATGTGTAACTTGTGACTGAGAAAATTATGAATAACAAACAGTCCAGACGACCCTCTCTAGTAGATATTATCTAAAACTTGATAAGTAACTATAGTTGCCGATTGAGAAAAAAAACAAAGGATCTAAGTAACCATGTATTTCTCATGATCATTATTGTTGCTTTGTGTCTCAATGTATAACAGTTCTTTATACTCCCGTTTAATTAAACAAATCTGTTGTTTAATCCTTAAAATAAACCATTAATTTAGAACTGTCCCATGATGATAGTCATTTATTTTATGTCACCTCTAATATTAGGCTTCAGCTCAAAAACTATGTTCTTTTTGTGTCCAAAATCTGTTCATCTACTCCACTCAAACGGGTGTACAATCTGCTCTACATCTAATCTCTAGCCCGTAAACCGTATCGCTCGTCCACCCGCATTGTTTGGCTGTCCCATTGTGTGCTAATGTCGCGCCACCGCACTAGTGTGGGCCGGATAGAAGTCAGAACCGTTCGGAATCAAGTGTAAACTTTATATGATTGTGGATACGCAAAAGGTACCGATACCTGAGTTGTATCTATATTAATAATAAAGCCGAAGGGTTTTTGTTTGTTTGAACGCGCTAATCTCTGGAACTACTGGTTCGATCGAAAAATTATTTTTGTGTTGGATTAATCGCGATTATAATAACAGAAATTGACGCGGACGAAGTCGCCGGCAACAGCCAGTCTAATATACAGTGGCGTGCATACCATACATGCCAAATAGCACACCCTTAAGTACCCTAAGTCTATATAGAATGACTTTCTCATCACCTTCAAAAAAAAAACATAGGCGATAAATATCGTATTTAGAGCCCATTGACAAATTTTCATTCGAAAATATTTTTGTCAACATAGTTTTCAATTTTTACGGTCCAAAGCCTGTAAAGGTATGAAGGGAAAATCAACAACTTGTAAATAGTATAATAATGAATGAATGAGATGCGCATCGCGTAAAAAAAGTGTTGCAAGGATTTTAAATTATTCAAAAATTTTAGATTTTCGGACATTTTTACATGTTTTACTCGTATCTTGACATTTTTGTACTGGGCTATACCAAAAGAAAAAACTACGTCATTTGTTTTTTGTCTCGTAGATTGTTGTATTAAAATTAGAAAGGTGATTAAAATTTCATCCTGGATTGATAAAATTCCGACACTTAGTACTTCGCACCTTTATTCATAATATAGCAAAAACGCGCTCAAATATAAAACTTTCGCTCGTCATAAAACTACTGGGTTTATTTTCCCATGAAAAAATATTCTGACAGCTACCTACTAATACTGTAGGTACGTCATAACTGTTCATCCCTTGTATTGTTAAAAGGGCTATGTTCATGGACTACCTTATCTCTATTTTAAGTACGTATATGAATTTATGTCAAAACTGGAGACCACTTCATGACCGACCGCGTTTACTACTATTACTTTGGCCACCTCTAACAACACCCACAGGAAAAGACGGTGATCCTATTATTTTTACTACGTGGTAGTACTCCTAGGCAAAAAAACATTTAATCAGTTAACATTTAGATTTATTTAACATTTAAAACAAAGTGTTGCTAAAACTAATCGACCAAATCCCGGTGTGTCCTGGGTTTCAAACTGAGGGTAAGGGCTTCACGCATCAGCAGATTGGCGTAATGGGCTAGGCTGGGCAATCAGACTCGCCTGTAGTTCCGATCCAATTGTTAAGGGTAATTGGTTATTTATATTTATAACGGTTCAACAATTCCAATGTTTTATTAAGTAGCAGATAGAAAACGCTGCTGCCCTTCTCCTGAGAGAACTCTTTTAGTCGCCTCCTACGACACACATAGGAAGAGAAGAGATGCTATTCGTTTCGTGCCGGCATTGCATGATACTTAAGTAAAGTAATAGCCCAATCCTGTAGGTCAAAAGCCTCCAAGTATTGGCATAATCACCACGCCTGATGCGGTTTGGTGTTCACAAACTTCGGGTTTGAAAATTCGAAACTCTTCACACTTAACATTACTCGGGGTTTACTGCAACCGAATGAATTATTTAAAGGTAAAATATAATATTTACCTTCTCGACGTTTCGATCCGATTGCACAAATCATGGTCGCGGGCAGACTGGAGGCGCTCGGCGTCGTCTGGCCGGTTCAGAAGAAACGTTTTCTTCTACCCGCACTTCTTTAACAATTTTGTCACTCGTACTACTTAGAAACTCTTATTTCTCAACCCAGGTATCGAACCCAGGTCCAAGTCGAGTCTAGACCAATAGGGCTTTGAAAGCATAGATCTTTTTCATTGATAAATTGATGATCAATTTTTTCATTGCTCCCCGGCTTCCAGATTTAATATTGATGTTATCTGCACTTCTAAGTAAGATAAGTTATCAATTTGATATGACATTAATCTGCTAACTCTTAATAACATAACCGTCAGGGAGGTCCATCGTAAGTGCTCCCAGGGCACTATAATATCGATAATCCGTTGGATTTAACAACTTTGTATCGGACCTCAGACCTATAGCAAAAAGAAAGAAGCCAGTCAAACGCAAATAGCCGTCAAATAACAGTGGCCATTTAGGTTAATAAAGTTTTGTAATCGATTTCTATTTTGGCGGTAGTAATATATAAAAATGTATTTTTTTTGGATTTTTCGGTTATGATTTTTTTTTGAAATAGTTCGATTCCTGGTCTTCTTCCTCTTCCTAACGAGCTTTCCTAAAATTGCTTGATTCTGGAATTTGTGGGCGGCTATGGTCTTGCTTCGGATGGCACCTTAGGCCGTTGGTCCCAACTTCTGTCGCAAGATGGAAGTCGTAAGAACAAGTCGCGTCAGAGGCCTGTTACGGGCAGCTTGGAAAACTTTAACACCTGCGAGCTGCGCCCTTAGACAAGTGGCATTCTAATAAAGTTTACGATAGATGAATAGATGTCATATGTATGAAAATGACATAAGCTTACGATCGTTCAATCGTTTGTTAATGTCATTTTTATACATTTGTTCTAATAACTAATATCATTTACGCTAGAGTCTAGACGAATAGATGTCATATGTATGAAAATGACATAAGCTCACGATCGTTCAATCGTTTGTGTTATATATGACTTTATTGTGTTTTTGTAATGTCATTTTTATACATTTGTTATCTATTGTCCAGCGTAAACGATACTAGAAAGCCACTTGTCTACGGGCACAGATCATTCTCGAAGGATAATCACACGATCAGAAGAAGAAGATTTAAACTTTTATAATCACTATCACTAGAGTTCATTGATTTCCCATGTAATTTGTTTTTTTATGAGAATCGTTGCTTTTCGAACTAAGTGGAGTGGCTTACTTTGTTGTGATGCAGATGGTCACATCTTGTCCTTAACGACACTTCACATAATCGTTTAGGAGCAATAAACGGACACCCCGTGAAACGACTTGTTGAAAGGCTCGCTTAATCAGTTTCGCTTTTCAATGGATTATGGGAGTTAAAACGACGATTTAGTTTCGCACAGTCCAAATGGGAAATTTAATGTTCCGTTATAATCGAACTTTTTTGTGGATATATTTGTTCAGACATTTGTGTAGTGTGTTGTACACCCAACCCACACTTACATACCGAACCTAGTATATAAACGTGTATCTGTACTAATTGATACACAATTATAGACACACCATATAGTCAACACGTCTTTTCATTCATTACTCCTGGTCCATTTGCACATTGCATTTGCAATGCTGGCCAAAAATAGTTAATCTCCTGTGGGTTGCGTGAACAGTAGGCACATGAGTAAATATTTATTCATGTGCAGTGAGGATGGAAATGGCGAAAAATACTCATTTGTTTTTTTCGCAACTTTAAATCGTTCCAGTAAAATACATGTAACTTTGGAATAATACAAATTTAGGGATATTTGAAAAATACTAATTTATATGTATAATACGTGTATTAATCAATATAATTTTCATAAATTACAATGAATGAAAAAAAAACAGAAAATATTTTTATATGACACAAATTTTGAGGCATATTATTTCATGCAATTCATTCCTCTGTTGTTTATTGTGGGTTTTTGGGTTATTGTGATATCTTTTTGGGATATCACAGCCGTCACTATAGTTGTAAACCAGCGGCTTGTAAGCGGGTAACTACCGAAGCCAGCGGCTAGAAACGAATAACCAGCCGCTTGATACCGGGTAGATACCCGACTTGAGCATCAAAAAACAATTTGTTATATTCCATTTTATATTGTTAAACTCTTATTTTTGTTATACAGTTGCACTTACTATGTTCTGCTATATTAACGAAGCAAGAAAGATACCGTTTATACATACAAATTCACTTAATTCAGGGACGAACAGGAATTTCGAGGTTTTAACACTTAATACAGATGCAAAAGTCATTGTTTATATCTATTTATGTTAAATGTATCCTTTAGAAAAAATCAGAAGATAAATAACAAAAACAAAGGCCTACATCATGTTAATATTTCAATGAAATGTAAGCAGCCGTTTCCAGCCGCTGGTTATTGCTAGAAATGATAATAAGCCAAATAAAGCGTTTCTAGCCGCTAGGCTCGAAATGTTAGTAACCAGCTTTACATCTATAGCCGTCACATAAACCGCTGTTGTCACGTTTGTTTGGTAGCCATGCGATGCTAGTGTCAACTTAAAGAGAATACCAATCGTGAGTTCATTTCAGCAGCTATAACCAAAGCTGTTATGACATTTACGCTAAGAGAATCGCACTGATGGACATAGAACGGATCTCTGATCTCTTCCCGTGAACTTCGCCAGATCGCCGGTCCATCTAGTGGGAGGCTTACCCACAGTAGTCGGGTGCACGGTCGCCATTTAGTACTTTCTTAACAAAGTAGTACCTATAACACTTCAAGAAAATATACTGATTAAAACTTCCATGGTCACTATCACTAGAGTTATTTGATTCGGGGTTTATGCCATGTACCTTATTTATTATGAGTTTCCGATATTTCGGCACTGTTGCTAGCGCCATGATCACGGGAGAACTTCAACTTCAAGAAAAGTCAATTTATCAATTGTGTCATTACTACTACAGCATTCCATTCATTAGCCAGTATCGCCTATTCGCTCAACTCGCTTCTAAATAACAGTGTGCTATGCCATAGTTTGCAAAAACTCTGAATAAAAATTGCCCATTCGATTTTGTTTTACAAAACGAGTAATACCATGTAATTGAGCTTCGCCAATGAAGCGTTTTATATTGGAATAAAGCTGCGTTTATTAACCATTTTAGAAATGGGGTTCTACGATGTGAAGTTGATTGCAGTGAATAAATTGTTATTTGTAATTTAGCTATTTGTGTTTGAATTGTTCATTCATACTCATTATTTTATACTTAATTTACATAAGCAGAGGAGAATCTTATTCTGGTAGAAAATATATTTGTTAAATAAGAGTATTTATATTATTATAGAACAAAATCCTTTTTCCCAAAAAAATTTGTCGAACGTTTCAGTGAACCTACCATAATTCGCCATTGAAATGATTTTTTTGATATCAACTGCTACACGGCGTAATTAATCATGTTTGACGCAACATGAAGGCAGTCGATGACTTTTGCAGACATCGGTCTGCAAAAGTCGCTTGTTTATATTTATGTCATTTAAAAAACTGTTAATTATATTAGGTCAACTTACGACTGGTGACAAATTAACTTTAGCATCTAAGAGGAAATGAAGCTTGATCACATGACTAATATACTCATGTGGCTTGGTAAAATAGTCTTTTTTATTTTTATTCACGACTCAGAGCATGATAATATTAAAGTCTCCTACTGTGATCCAACTGAGTCCACATTTGCTATGTCAGTAAGACCCTACATAATCTTTTTGGAAGGGCTAAATGCGATTCGTCTTTAAACGGTGATTCCCACGGGCTGCGCGCGCGCATCTCGACAGCATGATTGTGCCATTACCAACTCTCCAGACGGATTGATCACGGTTCTGGGACCGAAGAATATTCTTAGCAGCTGGATAGCACTGTGATTGCTAATAGCATATCTATACCATAGACATAGTATATATTTACTATGTCTATGACCTATACATACGAACATAGAGGATTTAAAACTTTGTTGTTGCTTTTTTACACTTAAAACTTAACACTTTAATGTACGTTTCATTTCAATGTATACAAGATGAATTTTTTATTAACTTCAAAAATTTTTATAGGCGTTAGGTATCGTATTTAGGGCCCACTTATGAAGTTTAAAATGAAGGTCAAGTTTTCACCCTAAAATATATTTCGCAACATAGTTTTCAATTTTCATGGTCCCAAACCTGTGAAGGCATGAAGGGAAAATCAACAACTTATGATAAGTATCGTAATTAATGAATGAGATGCGCATCGCGCATCGCGTAAAAAAAAGTGTTTCAAAAAGGCCGCATCAAAAAGTTTAGATTTTTGGCAGACATTTTCTAGGTGCTTTATCTTGACATTTTTGTACCGGGCTATACCAAATTAAAAAATACGTCATTTGATTTTTGGTTCGTAGATTGTTGTATTAAAAAAAAAAGTTTTTGTTTCGTAGATTGTTATATAAAAATTTGGAAGGTGATTAAAATTTCATTCTTGTATTGTTCGCGTAAATTTAAGAAAACAATCTTTTATGTTAGTTTCTATCGCTCTAATTAAGATACGCCTGCTATAGGGCATAATTAAATGACAGACATTATTTTGTTCTCATATTAAAAGCCTTTTACTAGCTCGTCGGTAGGAGAGTTCAACTCTTGTGAATGAGCATACATTTAATCAAATGCATATTAAAAATACAATGCATACTTGCTCAAGTTCTGTTCCGTACAATGTAAAAAGACTAGCTTCGTGCCCGCAGCTCAGCCCGCGTAAACTGAACGTTCTATCGCGACACCGTACACCTGCGCCCAACAGTGGAATACAAAATGACCTTTACCGAAGGTGTCATATATCTTTGCAACGAATTCATCTAAATATAATGATTTCATCAAAATAGGATCAATAGTTTAGGCGTGGTAACAGACTGACAGACAAAGATATTTTTGCGTTAGTAAGGATTCGTAAGTAAAAAAGTAACAACCCATTTTCGCCCACTGTTGAGCACGTCGTTGAGTTGAGTCGTGCACTTTCAAATAAAATTGATTTAAAAAAATGTAACACAAAAGAAAGGAACCGAATGAGCATACATATTTATTATATTTTATCGTGCCAATATTTTATTTCATTGTTTTTTACGCATTGGATTACCATTTCTCCTTTTCATTGTTTGAAAAAAGTCTTAAAATTTTAATTGTTAAATTCGACCGAATTATCAACGCCGCCTTTATTAGGTCTATACTCATTCGGTTTCTGTCTTTTAAAACTCGTTCACAGTTAGGCGTAGGAAAAGTAAAAGAAAGTATACATTACACATAGATTTTTGTTAAATATATTGACTACATTGCAGATGCTTATAAAATTGTCATTTGAGATATTCTTTGTTTCTCCAGATAGCCGATTTAAGTTAAAGACTTCTTTAAAAGAACAATAATCTCACTAATATTTAAATGCGAATGTTTGGATAGATATTTGTTACTCAATCACGCCAGAACGGCTCAACGGATCTGGATGAAATTTGTCGCAGAGATAGATTACGGGTTAGAATAGGCTACCATTCATCCCTTAAAAAATTTATGGTTTCTGTGGAATCTTAAATGCTCTAAGCGTAGAAAAGTTTTAAATTTATCTAAATTCCACGCTAACTAAGTCGCGGGAAACAGCTAGTCGTGCATATTATAATTATCGGTATCGATGTAATTAGAAGTTTCTAATTTCTGACTCAAAACTTGGACATCTTATTTTACAAAGAGTCCGCTCCAAACGACTTAGATGGAGCGGCAACGATTCTTCGCTCCGCCGAGCGGTTTGTATGTACGTTTTGATTGATGAAAATGTGAACTTAAAATTATCGAAGTTGATTTAGGAGATTTTTAACTAAGTCGGGAGGACATACAAAAATTCGGGAGAATCCCGCCAATTCCCGACCATCTGGCAATCCTACCCATACAACTAGTAGCCCCCAGCGTTGCATAACATTCGTGGCAGAAACTGATCATGAAGAAGCATTGGGCTATGAGTGCTTCAGGATTAGTAAGGGTTTGATTAATTAGGTATGCTTATGTAATTCCTGATTCTTTGCAATTTACATATTATTAGACACAGTCCTGTCGTTCGTCAATCACAGCGCTTGAAACAGTGCCGAAATAGGTATCGGAAACTCATAAAAAACAAGGAATATTGAAACCTTAAAACAACTGCAGACGTGTTGCTTAATATCCGGCTTTCAAGAGATTGCCAGCTCTAAGGTCCCGGGTTCGATTCCCGGACCTGCCTTGGTTGATTTATAAAAAAATATAATTAATTCCGTTTGTTCCTCTGAGGTACCTACCGAACCCTAAACAGGCAAACACTAAACCATAGCAATACAAGTTATTAAAAACATTCTCACCATTATATTAGCATTACATTTTATAATCTACACGGATCCCCACTAATCACCTATGAGAGCCGAATAACACGTTCAGACCACACTACAGGCAAATGTAAGTAGGCTTACTCCGTACTAAGCAGCAGGTCATTTGTCATTTACGACGTTCCTTATGGGCAATAATCTAAATCGAATTCATAGGCAGGTCACGGGATGGCAAAATATGTTGTAGACGATTACGTCAAATCGCCTCAAATATGTTAATTGTAACAGTATTTTATGTACCCACCTTAATAAATAAACTTTTCTTATATTAAAAATAATAGGGGTTAAAGTATGAAATTGCCGATTATTTTTCCTCTTTTTATTTTTATTATAGCTCTTAAGTATAGTCGTATTATTGCGTAATTCTTTTTGTATTGTATCAAAAATTAAAAAAAATAACTTTCGACTAAAAAAAAATTCAATACTAGTGCCTATTACTTCAAAGGAAGTCGTTGAAAAGACCCCTTACAATGTGTCAGCTGACCTTCTTGCTTCAATTAAATATATTTGTATTATATACTTTGATTTTCTGAAATTAAAATATTATAATGCGTAGCTTTATAACCATCTAACTTTCACCTTTAATTGCATCGAAAACGGTTCAGGCGTTTTTAAAAAAACTAAAAAATTGTTAGTATGGAAAAATGACTTTTCTCGATTTCGTCCATACAAAACGGCAATTACATACTTTAACCCCTAATACATCATCAAGTGCAGTGATAAAATAACTGCCAGTCCCCGCATTTAACTCTAAGATATCCGTTTTTAATGATTTTCCGATTGAATTTTTATTTGGTACCAAGATAACGTTTGTCTCATGATGTGGTGTCGGCACGTGAAAGGAATAGTACCACCTCATCACTTTATGTGGATGTCGTAAGAGGATGACTAAGGGAGTACTGTTAGAAAGAGACGGGCAGTAGCTTATCCCTTTCACGATTATCCAAATTGCGACCGACCCGCCTGCATTGCGAGGCGATTATGGCGAAATCCTCCATTTGGCGAGGCTGAACTAACAAAGGCTGATGATGAACTTTATTATGTATAGCTGTTGACAGCGACTTTGTCCGCGTCAATTTCTATTATTATGATCGCGATTATTTTTGCAACATTTTTCTGATGCTTCGGTCCTGTTGGTCGCAGCATGATGTTAGATAGCCTAAAGCCTTCCTCGATTAATGGACTATCCAACACAAAAATAATCTTTCAATTCGAAACAGTACTTCCTGAGATTAGCGCGTTCAAACAAACAAACAAACAAACTCTTCAGCTTTATAATATTAAGTATAGATTTTTGTCACTGATTGTGTCATCATCATCATCATCATGAGCCTACGGCAGACCACTGCTGGACATAGGCCTCTCCCAAGGCACGCCACTTTTCTCGGTCTTGAGCTTTGAGCATCCAGTTGCTTCCAGCCACCTTGCGCAGATCGTCGCTCCATCTAGCAGGGGGGCGTCCAACTCTACGTTTGCCCATGCGCGGTCTCCACTGCAGAACTGATTGTGTATCTAGTTTTTATGTTTAATCTATAGTAAAGGTTATATGATAAAGAAATGAATGAACCTGCTGTGTTTCACTTTACTGCGTCGAAACTAAGTAGCGAATTTTTACACATAATAAAACACGCACAATGGAAATTCCGACGTCAATGGGTGAATGCGTACAAAAGCACTTAATAATGATGATTAATATTGGTCACGCTTTTTTAGCTGTAAAAAGGTACTATTATATCAATTTGATGTACAAATAGCCCAAACTGCTTTGTAATGTAAGCATGTGAAGGCTGAGTTTGCTACACGAAGCATATAATTAAGCTATTTGGTTTCCATTTTTTCAAGGCGAGGAGTTTTTGTGGACGTACCGTTTGTTAAGTTTTACTGTGACATACCTTGCTTTAGCTCTAAGTTTATTTATTTATTGAAATGAAATGAAATACATTTATTTGCTTAGAAACATGGTACAGATAAGGTGACTTATATATTTTAATGTTCAACATGTTTTGTCTGGGTAAGACATGCAAAATTTTAATTAAAGTTTAATCTATTACCAATGCTACTACGATTATTAAACGTTGATGTCACTAATTTTTACTAGGTACAAGGGTTTTATTGTTTTAACTTTATTGGAAAATATAAAAATTACACGATCAAATAAAACTAATTTTTCGCGGTGTAAATGAAACTTTAAAATATAACCTTATTCTCACAATATTAATCAAATAAGTAATATAATTAACACTTAACATATTACACGCTAAATATCAGTAAGACATGTTGTTACTTACTAATAATATGGACACCAAGAATATGTTTCTGCAATGAAATTTATCTCACACATGTTTCTGTAAATAAATGTATCTTTATCTTTAATGTCAGCTAATTAAGGCAACACTGTAAACTTGTACAGTTACGAATGTTTTTTATGCTATTGGATGTGTAATTCTTGTAAGCTGTCCATAAATCAATAAATAAGTCCAATTATCTAAGAAGTAGGTACGACAAAAAACATAGTATGTACCGTAGTAAATGCGTACATTACTTGCCCAATAACATCGTTAAACCACAGATAATACACCGTGCAATTTTAACCACCTGTAAAACGAAGCCCACGTTGTTGGACCATTATGTATAACATCATGGCAGTGTTATTTATTTTTTTATTGAAAAAAAAATTTAAAAAATTTTAATTTTTGATTCAGACTTTTAATTTTTTAACACGCTGTGACGCGCCCAGACGTATCATTTTGCTGCGGCGGGGTCTCGGTTGAATAGTCCTTACACAGCTACATCTGTGGGCGTCACAGCGTGTTTCAAAATAAATAGCTGAACCGATATTCAATAGTTTATTAAAAAAAAATTTTGTAAATAAAAAAAAATAACACTGCCAAGATGTTATACATAATGGTTACATAACGTGGGCTTCGTTTTACAGGTGGTTCAAATTGCACGGTGTATAATAGCTAAACTAAATAAGTACATATTTACTTTATTTAATATTTTAGCAACTTAATTGCACTTATAATATCAGTATATAAACTTGAAAAATTTTTGTCTCAGGCGGGACTCGAACCCGCATCTCCTCGCATGCCGGGCGGAAAAAAAAAAAAAAATTTTTCAAGTTTATATACTGATAAGTACATATTTGTTATCTAGCTTAGATTTCTGACGGCCCGTTTGGTGTAGTCTAATTCTCGGTCGTATCAATATAGGTAAGGATTTTTTTTTTCATTTTCCCGTGTATTTTCTCAGGTAGGAAAAATACTGAAATACTTTTAAACTAGAAGGAAATTGTGAGTCCGTGTCAATTCAAAAATCCCTGAAAATCATTATGCAACGACACGATATTCTTGTGGCTTATTTCAAGATTTTCTTCAGTTAAAAGATAGTATAATATATATATATATTAGTTTTTATCTTCTTCATTAACATCAATTTATGAATGCCTAATAGGAATAATAAAACCTGTAGGTTTTAATAAAACCTTTTTAGTTGCATTAAGGGAGAATTTACAATAAAATGTATAATCTGAAATACTCTTTGCAAGATTATACAGTAATAAAATACGCAGTAAAATGGTTCGAATTCACAACATGTATGTATGCCGAAAGAACTGATAACCGATTCCATAAAATGTCCTTTTAACGTCTTGCGCGACATCAACAAAGTAAGTAATAGGGGTTAAAGTATGAAATTGCCGATTATTTTCCCACTTTTTATTTTGTTTATAGCTCTTAAGTATATTCATATTATTGCGTAATTCTTTTTGTATTCTATCAAAAACTAAATAAAGTAACTTTTGACTGAAAAAACATGCAATACTAGTGCCTATTACTTCAAAGGAAGTCGTTGAAAAGACCCCTTACAATGTGTCAGCTGACCTTCTTGCTTCAATTAAGTATATTTGTATTATATACTTTGATTTTCAGAAATTTAAATACTATAATGCGTAGCTTTATAACCATCTAACTTTCACCTTTAATTGCATCGAAAACGGTTCAGGCGTTTATAAAAAACTAAAAAATTGTTAGTATGGAAAAATGACTTTTCTCGATTTCGTCCATACAAAACGGCAATTTCATACTTTAACCCCTAATATCTAAAGAAAGCTCTTGAATCGCGAGGCATAGTCATCAATACTTTATATATAAAATTCGCTATGTATTTTTGAGACAATGTCATTTAAAACACTGGCTGCTTCCCGCAACTTCGCATGCATGGACTTTTCAATTTTAAACTATCCCATGGGGTTTTATTTTTCGTAATAAAAAGTAGAATGTGTGCTATTCCAGCTCCAGCCCCTATTTCATTCGTATAGATCTACGAGTTTTTCATGCAGATCTATTACGTTTTGGCGAAATGGAGTACTTGACAGGAATTTATCAAAACTTTAGCATTAATGATATTAGTAAGATGATAGTGATCTGCGTAATGTCAAGTGTCATAATTTATGTATATTCCTTAGCTGCATCTTGTTAAATTAAAAGAGTTTTATATAAGTTGTCAGTGACAACTTATTGATATCTTTAGTACCACTAGTTTTTATGCCTATGGTAAGACAATTCAAAATTTTCATAGTTGGTCTCATTCTCGGTTATTCTGACCGCGGCTATGATTTATAGCTTTTTACTTTTGAATAATTGCGATAAATTCCACGTAGTATTAAGTTTTATATGTCTGTTTGTACTGATCTGGGAGTTTTCTATGAATTATAAGTATATGTAAGTTTATAGGTTGTCTAGTAGCCCATACGATAAGCTTCTTAGTAGCTTAGTTTGGGACTAGCTCTGTGTGGCCCAGTGTGGCATGTCTAAAAAATATTTAGGTTAATAGACTCAGGCGTTACTTTGCGGAAATCCATAACTAATTATGGATTTAGAAAATTATTTTGCTAATGATATCCGCTTGTTAATATACCGGCCTAGATACGAGTACCTTCACCACACTACCCGCACTAACACTGATTTTAGGAAATCAGTGTTAGTGCGGGTAGTGCGGGAAATTTGAGGAAATCAGTGTTAGTGCGGGTAGTGTGGTGAAGGTACTCGTATCTAGGCCGGTATATTAACAAGCGGAAATCATTAGCAAAATAATTTTCTAAATCCATAATTAAATATTTAGGTATTTATCTGTTTATATGTACCAGTCAAATCGTCCAAAAACTCGAATACCTACTTACGATAAAGGAAATGACTAATTTTGTATCGATGACAAACAAAACTATCAACCAAAATCGTTATGCACCGATTTAAAAATAGTTACATTATATAGTAGATTACAAAGTAATTAGTTACACAATTTTTAACTCAAAGACTATTTTTTATGATTTTTGTATTTTTAGGTACTTATCTCTTTATTTGATATTTTAGCAACTTAATTGCAATTTTAATATTTGTACATAAATTTAAAAAATCATGTCTCAGGCGGGGCTCGAACCCGCATCTCCTCGCATACCGGGCGGGGTGCTTTACCATTTGCTAAATGGTAAAGGGTTCGAGTCCCGCCTGAGACATAATGTACTGATAATAGTTACATAATATGCTTTTCGTCGATGCAATTTTTTGTTCTCAAGGTTTTTTTCTTTAAATTCTTAGTCAGCGGAGAGCTTTGACCTCTTGTTTTAGCCTTCGACATAATGGCCTTGGCTAGCTTAGTCTATTTCCGCAATTAAACATACGATCTGATAGTACATAGTACTAAATGTTAATTTGCAATGAATCTCTGTGCACTTAAGATATAAAACTTTTATAAAAGTTGGAACTCATCATTTATGAAAAATACACAAGGGAATGAAATGAGGTCTCTACCTACATCTATATTTTTATACAGAATGTTAGGTGAATGGTATATTAGGCAGAAAGTAGCCTTTATTAACATTTGCATATAAACTATACTAATAGTGAAGTCAGAAATTTGATATCATCATTTTTATTTTTATTTTTTTGCATACAAACTATATTTTACCATTTAACTAACACGCTGTAAAAAACAAAGTAATTAGTTACACAATTTATAACTCGAGGACTATTTTTTATGATTTTTGTGTTTTTAGGTATTATGTCTTCGTCCGAAATAAATAACTTATTAATATTATCCGAAAAAAATTGGTCAACAAGCGCCCCGTTGGTCTAGTGGAGCGCCCAGTTGGTCTAGTGAACTCTAGTGGTTTAAATACCGGTCCAAAATCTCGGGGTCCCAGGTTCGATCCCTGGGTCGGGCAACAAAAAAGTTTCGAATTTTCTAACGTTGCTCGGGTTTGTGATCACCAACCCGCATTTGGCAAGCGTGGTGATTATGCCAGTACACCCATCATTTCTGTGGTACAATGAATTCAATGATGGAGGCCTTTTCCCTGCAGTGGGATGATTATAGGCTGTTACTTACCAAAAACATTAGAAATTCATCAATTTAAAAAATCAGTCTCTACCACCAATCTCTATTTTATACGACAAAACAAGCCCAGCATAACAACCCTTTAGCGTTTTCTATTTAGATTTTGATTTAATGAAGCGGAATTAAAGCGGTTGACAATCCAACATTAAAATTAAATTAGTCTTTAACTAAATTGAATACAAAGGCATCTACGCATTTAACAGAGCCATTATCAATAATGATGTTCAAAAGCTCCGCCAAGGTCGAATAATTCAGACAACGAATAAACTTCAAGGTGCTCTACTGTTGAAGGTCTCATGGGATTTGTGACTGGTTAACAAATTATAGCAAATAAATAACTAGTCAGGGTTATGTATTTCGTTGTCTTCTTATCTAATACCTACTCGTGAGAATTCCATTTTCTGTTCTCCCGTCATTGTTTTATCTTCTCTGTTATTGAATATTTCAATGTAAATCGGTGTTTGAGAATATACATTAGTAGGTATGAAATTTTCATGGTAAAGGCGTCAATGGTTTTAATATCAAGGCACGAGATTCTCTAAACGGAGCCAATATTGTCACGCTTGGCAAGCGAGTTGGCAATCGCAGTTTGGCCAATACTTACTGGATAAAATTTAATCAGGGTTTCGAAACACTCAAATTGATCTTTGTACGTAGTTCTATTATCTTCGTTTGTTTATTAGACAAAAAATCATTACCTATTTAATGAAAGTAAATGAGCTAGACTAGCGGTTATATGGATTCCGAAAATTTTTATTATTTCACTTGTTAGGTTTTAGCCGTATAGAGATAGACTTGAAATCAACATTTCTTTGATATTGTTTTATACGTTTATGGTAAGATTCCTGACATGACTGGGCCCCAATTCTGCTAATTTACAAATGGCTCAATAGAATCGCAATGGCATTGCAATCGTATATTTTGACATTACTACCATATTAAATGTGTCAAAATATACAATTGCGATGCCATTGCGATTCTATTGAGCCATTTGTAAATTAGCGGAATTGGGGGCCTGATTTGGTGGTCTCAAAAAGGTTTCAACAAACTGACGAGATGTTGTAATAAAGTTATTTAATAAGTACATACTTAGATATTCTAAAGCACTAAAAGTAGTCAAAATTTCCCACGGATACAAAATATTCAGATAAAATCGTCTCAAAAGCTAAGTTAATTCATCAACATTTGGACTTTACGATCCATAAAATCTCGGAGTTGCTACGTAAAATATTTACAACGTTGTTAGGAGTCTGCTAAAATGACATAACGGACGAACTCGTAGGCTTTAGAATGCCACTAATTCGAAACAGCCGACATTAACACCTTCCATCGAAACGTAAACGATCGTCCTGAATCCTTGAATGGAACACAAAAACGAGCATTATATGTTTTATTGTGTTTCAAATGTCGCCTTGGAGAATAACCATCTTAACCTGATCCGCCACGGTCGTGAGCCCCGCCTTTAAGGTGAAAGAACGAGGGGTCAGGTGAGCCTGGCGGCGCCAAATTCACTCTCGCGCAGCCTATTCTTTGGACCGGTTCTTAAGAATTCGTTTTACGTCAATTGGCCACGTGTAAACATTTTAATTGATGATATGCGGAAGACAAAAAGGTTTGATAGCGATCGCTTCTCTGGTTACGGATCTATGAATAGGTTGAATGCCTTTTCGGTCCGCAGGCTGCGGTGGCGGTAGGTCTGCCTGTCATGATCAAGGTATTTGAAAAGCAACAGGTGCTATTCAGTAATGAGATCTCAATTTCGATCGATTTAGTTAGATAAATCGACAACTGGATTAGGTTGACTGTTAAACGAGCTGTTCTGGTTGCAATACGATTACTTATTTTTACAATCAGAATTTTAAATTTAAATAAAAATGTAATAAAGTGAACACAATTTTAAATAAAAATGTAAGAAAGTGGAACTTAAGTTATGGGGCATTATTTGCTAGTAAAGAAACAGAAATGAACTGCGAACGGTGTGACACAGAAAAACCAAATGTCCCATTTAGGTGGATTATTTTGGGTCTTATGTGCACATTTTTCTCAAGGCAGAAAAGCAGAGAAAATATCGGTACGTGTAAAAGCGCCTTCTGTCCCCATATTTTACAAAACATCAAGTGTGTTTAGTCCATGTCTGACATCAGCTAGGTATATTGCGCACAAAATTGGCCTAAAATGCGCAGTAGTTGACTCACATAATGGCATGGAAAATCACTATGGTTCTGTCATTATTTTTTACGTAAATTGTAACTAACATTATAAGTTAGTATGTTTTTAAGATTTAAGATTATGATATTGCATTAAATATTCGATTCCTTTGTTTTGTTTTTGTGCTTCACGCAAATGGCAAATCATCTATCGCATATTAAAGACGGAAAAAGAGTATCTAGTATATTTTACGGAGTCAATCGTATTCATAAGGGGCAATAAATTAATGTTTTCGTTGAAAATTAATAAGAACAGAAAATAATGAGTTTATTATTAACTAGCTGCCCTAACAAACATCATTCTGCCAAAGTTAATATTTCTTCTTATAGCTTCTTTAGCAGACAAGGTTTGTATAGGGAAAAGTGTTTTAGTATGTTTATTTATTTACTCGTGATTGTTTCGTTTACCCCCAGTAAAAATGTTCCTTGTGCCTTTACGAAAATGTGAATTACTCGTAAATTTGTGAATCTATCGAACTGTTCCAGAGTTTTGAGCTGAGCAAAAATTAGGCTTTTTTTTAGCGTTTATCTTCATTCTTCATCAATTTTCGTCAGCAAATACGTTGCATTTCGACAGACCTATAGGATTTTTTATTGACTTGTAGTGTTAATATTTGCATTGATGATACAGGTATACTGTAAACTTTACGTCTTCATTAAGAAATTACCAAATACTGAGACATTTAGATCCGGTTCGTATATTTTGCATTCAAAGTGCGTAAGTTAAATATAAACCCAGAAAGGCCCATATTCTCTTGAATAAAACATTCACTGGCGGACATCGGTAAAGGTCAAATAATGGTCGTGATGAAAATCTATACTAATATTATAAAGCTGAAGAGTTTGTTTGTTTGCTTGTTTGAACGCGCTAATCTCAGGAAGTACTGGTTCGAATTTAACAATTCTTTTTGTGTTGGATAGTCCATTTATCGAAGAAGGCTTTAAGCTATAACATCACGCTGCGACCAATAGGAGCGAAGCATCAGTGAAAAACGTTGCAAAAATAATCGCGATCATAATAACAGAAATTGACGCGGACGAAGTCGCGGGCAACAGCTAGTATGGGTATATATTTCTATTGCTATAACTGTAGATAGAGTTTCTCACAATATATCAATAAGCACTAGTGTTTATGGGTGCAGTGATTTGTTTATGGGTTTAGTGAAATAACGAGAAATGAAACAGAGTTAGTTTAAATCTATGGATGCAACATTAATAAATTATATAAATGTTAGTGTAAATGAATGATTAAAAGAGAATAGAGTGATTGATCGGTATGAAAGATGAGATACGAAGATGGCTTGGAGGATCGCGGTGAAAGAGTATGGCGTATGTGGGTTTTATATTTTAATATTTAAAGACGTCAAGATGTAGAAGACGGAATAAGATGAAATAAATATGAAGAACTAAAGAAGTGTTTATTTAATTTACCCGATTCTACATGTTTATGGAACATTTATACAGGATGAAATTTTAACCACTTTCCAAATTTTAACAAGACAATCTACGAGACAGAAAACAAGTGACGTATTTTTTCTTTTGGTATAGTCCAGTACAAAAATGTCAAGATAAAGCACTTAAAAAAAGGTCCGCAAAAAATCTAAAAATTTTGACGCGGCCGCCTGGCAACACTTTTTTTACGCGATTCACATCTCATTCATTCATTTCGTCACTATTCATACGTTTTTCATTTTCCCTATTTTACTTATCAGGTCTAGGACCGTAAAAATTGAAAACTATGATTTACATTTTTTACTTCATCAATGGGCTCTAAATACGATGATACTAAACGCATATACAATTTTTGGAACGTGGTTAAAATTTCAGTTAGTTAGTAATTTTTAGGTCTTCGGTAACCGCAAGGAGTACACAGTTGATGTAGGTTCAACGTAGTAAATCTGTCAGTATTCAAATTGCTAGTGTGCATGAAAATGTATGCTTGCATCACAACTTCGACGTTTCGGGAAAGGGTGCCGTGACCCGACCTGCCCCTTGATTCAAAACAGACTATCGAAGTCACGTGATTTATCGTGAGCTGTTACTGTTACGTCATTGATCGAATTGAAGCATGTCACTTTTGTGATGATCAAAATCAAAAGATATAACGGATTTACACTCGAATTTATTTAACATATTATTCCCTCAACCACCAGGAGGCACTCGGGTGCCACGATAACAATTGATTTCAATTGTGCCTGGAAATGGAATAACTTACGATCGAGGGATTATTTTGGTAGATCCCGAATTTAGGAGAAATGAAAACTTGTATGCAACTGTTTTGTTTAGATCTCCGAAACATAAACTTATGATGGGTTTTCATTTGAAATTTTTGAGTTTATTAGTCCCAATAAATTTTATTATATTCTTTAATATTACAACAGCTTTGCCTTTAGCTTAACCGCTCAATCAAGTTCACGGCATATTGCCTATTGAAATGATCGACCATTGCTATGACATCGCTCGGCTCATTATGATTGAGCCTGTCTGTGAGCAGCTATCCTGTATTATTTACAGTAATGCCACTAATCATACTAGACTGCAGGTAAACAGTGCCATGTTATAAGATAACGATTGTTTATTTATTAATATGAAATTTACCACTTCAGAATGTATTTTCATGGAATTATAAGAAAATTATTTAGAAAAGCAAAAAACTAACATTGACAAAATTGTGTGAAGAAGAATAGAAGATTGAGTATACATAAGAAACGTAGGTACTCGTTGAAGTAACAACATCCTTTTTATTTCGTCGTGTATTATTTTTCTTAACAAAATATTCAGTGTCTTTATTTTAACATGCCTTCTTTCTCTGTCAATATTCTAAGCACGCCCAGTAGCTAATTCATTTCGTCGCCTGCTAATAGCTATTATAATCAAACTAAGTTCAGTATCATCACTCTGTACTGAATACAGTATTATACGAGTGGTACGGTTGGCAACCCTGGTTTAAACTAGGATTACCAACCGTACTATAACACACTTTATTATTTACTAGCTGTTTCCCGCGACGTCGTCCGCGTCAAGTTCAATAAGACTTCGATTATTTTTGCAACATTTTTTACTGACGCTTCGCTCCTATTGTTATATAGCCTAAAGCCTTCCTCAATAAATAGACTATCCAACACAAAAAGATTTTTTCAATTCGGACCAGTACTTCCTGAGATTAGCGCATTCAAACAAACAAACTCTTCGGCTTTATTATATTAGTATAGATTAGATATAGTGTTGTACTTTTTTAATTGTGTCGCACCGCCTACACGACTGGTACTGGCCGTAGAGTGGGCGTGTGCAATAAATAATATGTTTCTAGTTTGCGAACTGGTCTGATTATGAGTAATTGATGCCATTTTTTTATTGTGGTGTCGCCACATAATAATACTATCACAACATAACATACTATTACTGTAGCAGGGTGTCGTAGGAGGCGACTGAAGGAGTACTGCTAGAAGCATCGTCTTTTCTTCACCACCTGCCACGCGTGGCGATTATGGCAAAATCCTGAGAGAGGCCCATGTCTAGCAGTGAGGCCCATTGACATTGGCCAGCAGTTGTCTGATATTGGCTGGTTATGATTATATGAACTAATACCACGACTCTGTAGTCAGGGCACCAGTTATACAGAATGACTTTTTTATCATCTTCAAAACTCGCTAGGTGGCCTTTATTTTACATTTTTGTACTGGGTTAAACAAAAAAAAAATACGTTATTTGTTTTTTGTCTCGTAGATTGTTATACATATTAAAATTTGGAAGATGGTTAAAAATTCATCCTGCATACCTATGTTTCTGACTACTATATAGACTTAGTGGATCTACTGCCCTTACCTCTATTAGGGCCAAACTGACAAATTGACAGGGACCATTATTTATCCTGATCGGCCATCAGTAGCCGGTCCACTGTATCTTGAACCACGCCTGAATATAAAATCAACCTAAACACAGCTCCAAGTGTCAACGCTGAAGAATAACCACCAGTATACGTTGAACTGTTCGGTCGAAGAAATAATAAAACAGCAGAGGTCTTGGGTTCTGGACTATAGAACAATAGGAGGACCTGTCGATCTATCGGGGAAACTATTTACTTAGTATGTCTATTCTTTATGTATGAATCTTTTGTCTCGGTTTTCAGGTACCTATACTGAACATTAACGAGATTGTATTTTTAGTTTGTTTACTTGGTAAGGTTAATACGCCCCGTTGCATTGTTGGTCTAGTGGTTCTCAAATTTTGGCCCAATACTCATATTAGGTCAAGATTTTGGATATGATTTTTACTCATATTAGTCCTAGGTACGATACCCGAGTCGAAATTTTTAAACATTGCTCGGGTTTGTGGTCACTAACTAGCATTTTGCAAACCTCAAGTTTTTTAAAACACTACATACATTGTTCTTATTCCAAAGCTGGTAACTATCAAACCTCTTGATTTACGAAATTCCAGCATCGACATAGAGACCAGTTTTGTATTTTAATGGAACTGAACATTAATATAACTCAAAAAACATACGTCAAAAAAATATAAGCTGTAACGTATCCCTAAAGTCCGTATAGTTTTCTCGAGAAAAAGGCATAAAAGTTTGATTTTGTTTGAAGACACGATACGCAGAAGATAGATGGCGCTGTCCGTTGGTTACCATAACCAGCAGACAGCGCCATCTAAATATTTAAATTTAATACTTTTTAAACCCATTTTCGAAGTCTATACGGACCAAGTCGCGTGTATAAGTGATAGTACCTGCTCTAAGGATAGTACACAACTTGTTAAACTGCGTCTCATCTAATAGCAACGGGCAACGCGTAAAACAGGAAATCATATACGAAATGTATACTCGACAAAAAATGCTGAAATCGGTGTTACTTTACGAATTACGAGACGAGCGACCGACCAGGGTCATGTTTCGTAAACGAACATTATTTTTTATCTCGATATTACGTAGTTTGTCAATGTGCGCAAAAAATTTAACTTGCGAAGGCTAATACTGAATTTGTAGATAAACTATTTCGTTGAATTTACGTTTAAAAACAATTATTTGTTAGCTTTCAACATTCAAAAGCTGTATTGTAGTACAAGCCTAATAGCTTACACTAGTGTTCACTGATCGCTGTGTTTATGGTATACTAGCTGTTGCCTGCGACTTCGTCCGCCTGAATTTCTGTTATTATGATCGCAACTATTTTTCCAACATTTTTCACTGATTATAACGTAGCAGAATATCTGGGGTACCCTTGAAGAGGGATACCCTCAGAAACCTAGGTTCTGCTACGCTACAAAAGAAAATTTGGAAAGAGGGAAGTTAATGGGAACCTACCTCCCTATAATTATTCCCTAAGAGCTAAATAAAATACAAGACAAGATACAAAGTAAATATATTAGAGTTAAAGGTATGATAAAATATATACGTAACTTAAATTTACACGTGAAAGTCCAATTTATTAGGGGTTTGATGAATAGAGGTGGCCCGGCGGTCGACCACGCCAGGACCCAACTGCGCAGCGGAGGGGAGGTAGTCCGGCGATCTGCCTGATCAAGCCGAAGTGATGGAGATGGCCCGGCGGTCTACGTGACCGCCAGGATCCAACAGCACTAGGTGGAGAAGGCCCGGCGGTCTACGTGACCGTACCAGGGTCCAGAAGTAATCAATAAATAGGAGTGTCCATGATAATTCTCCCAATAATAATATTTAGTTCACAACAATAGAATAAGAAGTAGTCATCTGAAAGCCGAATGTCAACTGACTACTCATTGACGTGCTCGCCCGACACGGGCGAGGCACGATCGAACAATATTGAATTTCAAAATAATATAAAAATCAGTGAACCAAAAAGTTTCTAAACAGAAATAATTTAAAAGAATTAGAAAATACATCAAATTATAAAAAATGAGAGTAAAACTAGTAAAAATGAAAATGGGATGAGAAGTTTATGAGAGATGAGGTATCTACATGCCACATGATGCTTCGCTCCCATTGGTCGCAGCGTGATGTTATATAGCCTAAAGCCTTCCTCGATAAAAGGACTATCCAACACAAAAATATTTTTTCAATTCGAACCTGTACTTCCTGAGATTAGCGCTTTCAAACAAACAAACAAACAAACAAACTCTTCAGCTTTATAATATTAGTATAGATTATACTGTCGGACGAACCTTACTTGAATACAATGATTGTTTTATTTCAATATGAACATCCTTGGCTTTTCAAGACACTGTATTTCAACAATTAAAATAACACCATTCTTTATCAGATGTTTCTTAGCTACGTAGATAGGTCAGACTAGGATGTGAAGCAGAAATATTGGTAATATTGGCAATATTTTTGTTATTATAGCATAAACGCGTTAGTCCGTAAGCTTGAATACACGCAAGTCAAGCAAGAACCTGCGCGTATTTTAGAATATTGCCCTGCGCGTATTCAAGCTCACAGACAAAAGCGATTGTACTTCAGTAACAAAAAATTGACAACGTTACAATAGTCTTCTGTTAGTTCTGCTCACAGTATTTAAATTACTATACAAAGTAATTTAAGTCGGTCGTATGAGTAATATTTTGAAAAAAAATTTTTTTTGATAATTTGCTAATTTCACCTAGTAAAATATCTAGCGTAAGGCTTTATGGAAGCTATTTCAAGTAGGTTTGCTATCGAGGAGAAGCGGTAAAAGATACATTGCACACTAAGCTTAACTAGAAGTGCTATTCTGCACCCCTACGTAAAAATATTTCGTTCTACCTGTATCTATCACTCACCTCAGATATTAGTATGAGTGACGGAGACGTACAGATTGGCCACCGTATCCGATTACAGGCCGCGGTTTGCGACTGAATGCACTCGAACTCGTCAATTTCGTGACATGTTCGATGTTGTCATATTGTTTTACAAATTGCAAAGTCGATTTTATTTGATTGGCTTAAAAATTTGTTGGCGTTTATTTGAATTACCTGACAAGCAGCAGTTATTTATCAAATCGTCAGCGTTAGTACCTGAAAAAAGAAAAGAATTGTATTAATGGAAATAATAACTTTTAGTAGTAAATAAAGTCTGAGTAGCGCTCATAGCCCAATGCTTCTTAATGGTCACACTGTCACTAATGTTGAGCAACACTGGGATAGATCAATAGTTAGATGGGTGACCGTTTGTGGCATCAAGGCTGATTTTTAAGTCACGCTGATCGTACGCTGACTTTTAGCGCCGAGCGCCAAAATGCATGGAAATCGGTGTCAGCGCTGACCGCCGTCGGCGCTCAAGTTCACACATTTTGACGGTCAGCGCCGATGATCAGCGTGCCTCTAAAATCAGCCTATACCATGAGCGCTTCCGTGCTTCGGAGGCCACGTTAATTTTTAATTGTCCAACCCGCACTAAGCCAGTTACCACCACGCTGGCCTAGTGCGGGTTGGTGGACGGCGAGGGCATTACGGACGGTAAGGCCTTAACCCCTCTTTATAAAAAGAAAAAAGACCCGTGCAGAACAGTGAGCGTAATGGGTTCTTACTTTTCTTACTTTATAGTTTAAGTGTAGGCCCCGTTAACGTAGCGCCTCGTTGGTGTAGCGGTTTAAGGACCGAGCCAAGATCTCGGGGTCTTCGCTTCGACCCCTGGAACGGCCAACACTAGTTTCGAATTTTCGAACATTGCTCGTGTTTGTATTCATTCACCAACCCGCATTTGGTAAGGGTGGTGTTTATTCCTGTACCCATCATTGATCATAACTTGAATTCAATAATGGAGGCTTTATTTTTCCATTTTCATGAAATTATTGCTCTCTTAGTGCAATTGTTTTCTTTTCCTTATTTCTAAGGGGTGTATTTTTCTGACTTGGCTGTATATTCCAATATAACCAACTAAGAGGCCCACTTCAAGGTCCCTGTAGTGGGACATTCATCAAACTTACTTCTATGTTATGACCTATAGCGTCCCTAATTACCTTTACAACACAAACTCATAAGCCCTAATCCTGTACCACGAGCATCAAATAACGGAGTTAAACGCAACGGTGCAGCGCGACAGTCGCAAACATGATCAAAACTTTGCCGTGCTCAAAGTAGACTATGTAGTTTAGTACTTAGAGCATATAATCAAATGAACGTTCGCGTATAAGTGACAACGAATTTAAGTCACAGTCAAAAGAAGAACAGTCGTTGTTTTATATTTTGGTGAGTTTCATGTTGGAGGATGCCCATGGTCATTCCAGGAATGCTACTGCCCTCACTGGTCTGCTTATTGCATTGTTGCGCTTGTCCTGACACAAGATATACCTACTAAGATGGTAAAAGAGTGAGAGGAGTGCATATCCCACTGTTCCCTTTAATGATGAAAATTTAACTTTTTTGTTGTTTCATCATCTCCAAAAGACATCCACTAATGTACTTAGGCTTCCCCTATGAATCTGCCAACCGATCGATTCCGCACAATACCCGCGTCTTACTATAAGTAACTTAATTAAGCCAGCCGGATTAAACGTTAAAAAAAGAAGCCTTTTCTTACAAAGTTTACCACGTTTCGCCCACTTAAAGTTAAATTTCCAATAAACCTCAAGGAGATGCAAACTGCACTTAGGATTGTTATTTTATACCTAAAAACATAGACAGAAGTCAATACAACGCACAGAAAGCCTTTTTTGTAATTCATTTATAGTGCCTTAAAGCGGTCATTTTAATAAATCATTGAAATTATTCTGGTTTTGAAATAAATTATTTAGTTCTAGCTTTTCACCAGTGGATGCCTGCGTAGACTACACTTTAATCGCGCGGACAAAAACTGTGCCCAGTAGTGCGATTCTAAAAAGTTCCTCAAGGTACCTACAATCTATCTTTTTACCAAATATCATCAAAACCTTTAAAAGTAGTTTAAACGTGAAAGCATGACAGTCAGACAGACAGACAGAGTTATTTTGCAGTTATTAATATTAGTTAGTAAGGATTAAGCAGTGAGCACAATTCTAGAGCAATATAATACACTAGCTGATGCCCGCGACTTCGTACGCGTCAATTTCTGTTATTATGATCGCAATTATTTTTGCAACATTTTTCACTTCTTCGCTCGCTTCGCTCCGAGGGATGTTCTATAGCCTCAAGCCTTCCTCGATAAATGGACTATCCAACACTAAATGAATTTTTCAATTCGAACCAGTACTTTCTGAGATTAGCGCGTTCAAACAAACAAACAAACTCTTCAGCTTTATAATATTATATAGTATAGATATCTGTTTTGACTGTGGTAAAAGCCTAAACTTAGTTCGTATGGGGTTATTAGGAAACTGGGGGATTATTCGGTAGCATTAAGGAGGGAATATCAATTTCAGTAACGCGAAACTTACAGGGTTTACTGGCTTCTAATAAGACTTCAGAAGGGAGGGAAACAGGCTTGGAAATTAAATAACTTTCTACAGTCTGGAGTTAGGTGGTTAAATTTGAAAAATGGCGGGTAATACTCGTACAGAGAGTGATGCTCGTTACGTAACGTCCCTATGCTATAGAATCTGGAGAGATAGGTAAACGGCATTCGCACTTCATCATCATCACAATCACAGCCAAATGACGCCCAGCTGGACACAAAACTAATATAACGTTCTCTACAACAATTGGTACCGTGCCACCCAAATTGAGCGGCTTCTCGCGACCTTCGCCAGATCGCCGGTCCACGTGGCGGGGGGCCACGGCACAAATCGTCGTCTGGTGTGAGGTCACCATTCTAGAATATTTCCGACCAAACGACCTTCCGTTCTTCTTACTATGTGTCCCGTCTCAGACCACCGGTCATCAATTAATATGCACTCCATGCAGTCGAACCAGTGTAGGCAGGAGAAGCAACTAAATGGCGATCACAACAGAAGTCTTCAGGAAGTGGCATTATATCGCTGAAATGCACTCGAACAATACAAAGAATGTCCTATCAGAAGCATAAAAACAATATATTTATATACTTATGTCATCTTAATTAACCTGTGTATCACAAATAAATTAATTGATTTGATTTGATTTGAAAAACCAGCATACAGTAGTTCACAGGTGGACACGCTCTAAAAGGAGGATTTTGACAAAGTCTCTACGCTTGGCAGGCGTTTGACCAAAGGTAGAGAAGAAAGACTGGCAGTACTCCTCTATAGTCACTTCTTTTTTTTTTTTACATTCAATAGGCTTGCTCTTGACTACATATTTAACTCTACGGTTAAGAAGAAGCCTAATGAGCTTACCTAGAAGTTTTCACTCTGTTTCACTCTGCTTTAAAAAATTTAGGATTATAATTTTTTTGGTAAAACGAAACCCTTATTAGTAACTTAATTAATTAGTAGGAGAAATGGTGACTTTTTCATGATATTCAATTTTTTTATAGGCATTAAGTATCGTATTTAGAACTCATTTATGGAGTAAAAAATCGCAACATATTTTTCAATTTTTACGGTCCTAAGCATAATAATAATAAATAAAAATAAAAAATAAAAATAAAAAAGCCTTTTATTTCGTTACAGATTATACATTTAAAAAACTTAATTTAGTGATTCTTAGGTTTGACATTACGTTATTTTTTTGCTCAGTCGTGTTATTTCTTTTTTTTTTATTTTTTTTTATTATCAAAAACTGTAAAAAAAAACTTAATATTAATATCTTTAGTTATCTGTAAGAACCCCTCTGCAGGTAAAGGCCTCCTCCAAAGAATGCCAGCATGTGAAGGTATAAAGGGAAAATCAACAACTTATAAATAGTATCGTAATGCTAATGAATGAATGAGATGCGCATCGCGTAAAAAAGTGTTGCGAATTGCGGGCTGTATCAAAAATTTTAGATTTTTGGCAGACATTTTCTAGGTGCTTTATCTTGTAATTTTTTTACTGGGCTATACCAAAAGAAAAAATATGTAATTTTTTGTCCCTTAGATGGTTGTATTAAAATTTGGAAGGTAATTAAAATGTCATCATGTTTATGTAAATATAATAATCTATACTAATATTATAAAGCTGAACAGTTAGTTTGGTTAAACGCGCTAACTTCAGGAAGTACTAGTTCGAATTGAAAAATCATTTTTGTGTTGGATAGTCCATTTATCGAGGAAGGCTTTAGGCTATATAACATCACGCTGCGACTAATAGGAGCAAAGCATCAGTGAAAAATATTCCAAAAATAGTCGCGATCATAATAAAGGAAATTGACGCGGAAGAAGTCGCGGGGAACAGCTAGTAATATTATAAAGCTGAAGAGTTTGTTTGTTTGTTTGTTTATTTGAATGCGCTCATCTCTGGAACTACTGGTTCGAATTGAAAAATCATTTTAGTGTTGGAAAGTCCATTTATCAAAGAAGGCTTTAGGCTATATTCTTATAAAAACTTCTTAATCGCGATCATATTAGCAGAAATTGACGCGGACGAAGTCGGAATATAATCGTCAGTCGATACTTCCTTCATCGTCAGTTCAACAACACTACAGTAACAACTTTATCCCACATGTATGCGTGCGTTGACACCTACTCAATAGGATGTAAAGTGTCGTTCTTTTCATCCCAGTCACCGACATCTGTTCAGGATGTAAGTAAGCACCGACAATACCAACGTACCTACTAAGCTACAATGAGTATTATGTCCAAAACCACAAGCTTTACAGAGGGCGCCACTAGTGTGGTTTGCATGTAAATGAAGCGTTAGTTAACATCTAAATATTACTTTGTTGAAGTTACGATTAGTTAAGACAAAGACGTAATGTAATAGTGTTGTAAAAGAACTGAGTCTTTTAGTCCTAATATTGAGACTAGAGTCCTTTTTTAAGACTCGAAGTCAAAAAAGAATAAGTAAAAGCTCAAGTCTCTCTGAGTTTTTTGTGTTTTTAAAAAGACTCCAGTCTTGCCAAAGAGAACTCGAAACAGAGTATTTTAAAAGAGCTCACTCTTTATAAAAAGAACTCAAAACTAAGTCCTTCAACTAAAAACTCAGCTTTTCTAAAAATAACTCGCGACTGAGTCTTAAATTAATGTATAAGATCAATGGTTAAAAGTGGTTGAAGGAGCTTAGTGCTTCTTCAAGTCTGCCCACCACTCCGGGGATAAAGGGCGTGATTGTGTGTATGTATGGTATCAATGAAATGAACTTCCACCTAGAATGGAATTTGCATTAACGCCTTGTCAATTCATGTGCCATGTTCATGCTTTTGTACCTACTGTATGGCGCGCTAGGTCGCATTTTTTAATATACGAGTCTTTTTGATTGGGTTCAGTCCTCTACTTTAAAGTTTACGACTCAAAGAACTCATAGGCTTCATGAACCAAGTCCTTTTGATTGGACTGCAGTCCTGCTGTATGACTTGAAAGAACTCAAAGGACTCAAAGAGCTCAAAGGACTGAAAAATACCGAAAGGACTTAGAATAAATCTTACGACTCAAAAAATTTTAGGACTGAAAGAACTAAAAAGACTCAAAAGAACTCAAGACTCAGGACTCGGAAGACTAATTAGTCTTGAGTTCTGCAAAAAGAACCATAGCCGCAAAATGAGGACTAAAAGACTCAGTTCTTTTACAACACTATAATGTAAGCATTGATAATATGGAAATCGTTGTCAAGTGTTTTTATTGTACCGTCTTCTTGAATTTACGCGAATAGCAGTATTTAAACTTGCGCCTGGCCATGCGAGGAGATGCAGGTTCGAGTCCCGCCTGAGTCATATTTTTTTAAGTTCAAATACTGATATTATCATTGCAATCAAATTGCTTAAAAATCATATAAAGTATTTATAATAGCTGTTTCATCTTAACTAACTGTCAAACATCTGCAAAGATGTTTCTTTCGGGTGTTAAGGCTACAAGCTCCTTAACATTTGATGAAACAACTCTGGCTTACAGCGATAAGAATATGCTTGAAAAATTGACGCCTATTATGACGTAGTGTCTCGGTGGCTAAATGGTAAAGCACCTCATGCCGGCGAGGAGATGCAGGTTCGAGTCACCCCTGAGACATAATTTTTCAAGCTTAAATACTGATATTTTAATTGCAATTAAATTATCTAAAGTATTTACGTGAATACTATACATTGAAATGAAATTTAGGTTGAAGGATTATAAACTTACGTATATTTTACAGTTTTTTTATTTGCATTATGCCGTTCCAAACACTTCACAGCGTCCAACGTCACGGGTAGATACTAATATTCACCAAAAATAGTATGATGTCAGAGTCGCCCTATTGGGTTAAAGTATGAAATTGCCGATTATTTTCCCACTTTTTATTTTGTTTATAGCTCTTAAGTATAGTCATATTATTGCGTAATTCTTTTTGTATTATATCAAAAATTTAATAAAGTAATTTTTGACTAAAAAAAAATGCAATACTAGTGCCTATTACTTCAAAGGAAGTCGTTGAAAAGACCCCTTACAATGTGTCAGCTGACTTTCTTGCTTCAATTAAGTATATTTGTATTATATACTTTGATTTTCAGAAATTTAAATACTATAATGCGTAGCTTTATAACCATCTAACTTTCATCTTTAATTGCATAGAAAACGGTTGAGTCGTTTTTAAAAAAACTAAAAAATTGTTAGTATGAAAAAATGACTTTTCGCGATTTTGTCCATACAAAACGGCAATTTCATACTTTAACCCCTAATAGTATGATGTCAGAGCATTTCAAGTCGCCTATTGCTGGCCTTACGTGACTTGTTTCTACAACCAATTTTAAAAATATTGGTTTCGGGAAACTAACCTGGGACCCTTGTGTAATAGACAGACCACCGTACCACTACACAAGACGAATCCAACAGATTCCCGCGACCTTCACCAGATCAGCGGTGCACCTTTGTGCGGCCTACCAACAGATCGTCGCCCAGCGGACGTGATTGCAGAACCTTTCCGCCCCAACAGGCTTCGGTTCTTCATACTACGTGTCCCGCCCACTGCCATTTCAAGTCTACAGTGCTTCAAGCGATTATAGAGATCCTTAGGCTGGTTTTACAGTCACGCTGATCATCGGCGCTGACCGTCAAAATGTATGAAACTGAGTGCTGCATACATTTCCATACATTTCGACGGTCGGGCCTATGGTCAGCGCGACTATAACGCTGACTGATTGTACGCTGATCATCGGTGCTAACCGTCAAAATGTATAAACTTTAGCGCCGACGGCGGTCAGCGCTGACGGTGATTTCCATACATTTCGGCGCTCGGCGCTGATAGTCAGCGTACGATCAGCGTGACTCTAAAATCAGCCTTAGAGGAGGCCTATGTCTAGCTGTGGGAGTCGTTTGTCAATGATGATGATTATTAATAAGGAATTAAAAACAGCACAGGTTTAGCGAGCTGGTAAACACAACGTGGTAAATAATCCGGCATTGTTCACTGAGGTATTGTTTGCCTTAACCGCAGCCTGGCAAGGAGACGTAGCCGCAATGACGGGGACATCAAGTTACACAGGTGATATTAATACGGTTTAACAATAACAACAATATAGTTTGTGAAGGGCATTGCAGGTAAAGGAGGTCGGGGATAGTAGACTACAAAGGCAGATAACAGGTTAACGAGAGTTTCGTACATTACTCGGATTTGTGATCACCAATTGCATTTGGCAAACATACCTAGTAGTTATGCCTGGACCATCATCAATAAAAAAAAAGTTAAAGAGATCGCGAGAAGACCCTATTTTATTAAGCTACTAAGTTTAAGTACATGACTATCTACTTACTGATTATCATTTTAAGAAATGCATATAAATGCGAAAGTGACTCTGTGTCTGTCTGTCTGTTTGTGCTCTTTCAAGCCTAAACTATTGAACCGATTGTGATGCAGACCAGCAAAAAGATAGTTAATGAATATTTAAATGTGAACCACAATGACGAATATCCTTTAAAGTTATAGCTTTTTGCAAAGACATAACCTGTCACAGGGATAGTGACCAGATTTGAGTTCCCATCGCAGGGATTTTTATTTCCAACAAGCTTTTTACCTGCGGCAAAAACCTGTGCCGATCAGTGTGATACAAAAGGTCCAATCTATCTTTTTACTTACCAAATTTCAGCAAAAACTGGTCAGTAGTTTAAGCGTAAAAGCTTCACAGAGTTAATTTTAACATTTTTAATATAAGTAAGAATAAAAGAAAAAAAATAGAAGATCAGAATTTATCTATTCGATAAATTTTCAAGGTTTTGGAAGGAAGGATAAGGATGGATAGGAAACTAAGCCTTTAAACATAAATAATTTAATTAACAAACTATTTCGAGAAGCCGGAATCCACAAAGAGTCGGTCCCAAAAAATATTGACAGTTATCATGCACGGACTCAGAAATAGTTAATTTTCGCATTTCATGGCTAACATTTTTGAAGTTTTTTTTTAATTTTCACAGTGAATATCTTATGCTAGATTTATCCTGATACAAGCATCCTTTGTTTACCAAAACGCGTTTCATGCAAAGAGCCAAGTTCCAGTGACTTTATAATTTCATTAAGGTTACCTTTAGTCTGAAGTCTAGGTGAGTTTTCAGTTTCCAAGCTGCAGAGAGGGTTAAGAATTAAAACAGTTCCCACAAAGTTATACACTTCAGTTACCTTATTACCGCTTAAACTTATTCTGGTTGGAGACCAATTAATATTTAAGTAAGTGTCTAAGTGTGGAGTGAAATTATAGTTCAAATCTATATTATTTCAGGATTTTCTTTTGTTTTTTGTTACGGAGTGCCTAGAATAAAATTAGAACCATCTCTTCACGTCTTGTAGGTGTCGTTAGAGCCACAAAGAAGTACAAGAAGAAGACTTTGCACCATATAACATGGGAAAAGGTAAGAAAAGCGATGTAGGCGGGGCAGGCGCGCCACAGAGGTTATGAGCAAATGCTTGTAAGTGAGCGCTGTGATTGGTTTCCTTTGACTTCGGATCCGGTTCAGCTGTTTGCACCGGCTCTTCTATTCCTATGGATGTCGTAAGAGGCGACTAAAGGACAAACATGCCTGATTAGGACTTGCAGCAGCGTCTTTTCGCCACCATTGGCCAAACTGCGATCGCCAATACGCTGCGCCATCAAAATTATGGCAAACTCCTGCTTTTGTAGAGGCCAGGTATGCAGGAGTAATAAATAAACTGATATAGAATAGAATAAGTGTGAACAACATCACATACATTGTTCTAATCCTAATTTGAGTAACTATTTCAAGCACTCGTATTTTGGAAATCATAAACAACGAAGGTACCACAAACACCCAGACCCGAGAAAGTAGAAAAAAAGTGTTTTCTATATACCTATTCTCGGGTCTAGGTTTGTGTAAGATTCCTTACCCATTCTCGGGTCTAGGTTTGTGGTACTTTCGTAAGTCGTTTCTGATTTACAAAATACGAGTGCTTTAAATATTCACTCACTTTAAAATCAGTAAAATCAGTTTTATTTCTGCAAATAGGCCCCTGGAGGTGCTTTTACACGTCCCAATATTTAAATCTACCACTGCTTCGGGACAAATTTTAATGTGGGCTAGTGCCGAGAAGAAGCAGCGCAAGAAACTCGGTCACTATTGTCAGCCTCTTTTTAAATAAATATGTTTACATAAGATATATGCCAGTGCGAGCTGGGGCAATTTAAAGCCACACGTTTTTATCATTTATATAATCATTAATAGTATAATAGCCCTTTTTCATTAAAATTACTCTGATATATGATTTGAGTTTAAGTACTGGGAGTTCAGCAATTGACAGTGGTAATTTATTGAAAATACGAATACAATTTCGAACGAATTACCCACTTTTCGCATTCTTCACTGAATCCTGGAACGGCAAGTTTTGCTTTATTTCGGGTATTGAAATTGTGTACGTCACTATTTTTGACAAATAACTCTAGGTTAGAATAGAACAATGTAAGTATGTGATAATGTTCATATTTATTCATTTATTCATCTTTCTTTATTTTCACAAATTGTATTAACCAAATTCATCAAAAAGTCCATCAAACAGAGTAAAACTAAAGCAAATGTTTCGAATCATGAATATTACACGATTACTTAAACAGGATGAAATTTTAACCACCTTCCAAATTTTAATATATCAATCTACGAGACAAAAAACAAATGACGTATTTTTTCTTTTGGTATAGCCAAGTACAAAAATGTGAAGATATAGCACTTAGAAAATTTCCGCCAAAAATCTGTATAAAACCGTATTCCTAACCACAGTCCACGCAGCCGGCTAATATTTAATTCAAACGGTTCCCAAAGTGGATAACCCTTTTTACCTTATTCGAAAGAGTTCCGTACAATCCCGGAAACTTCCTAATTCATCAAACATTTTGTTGAAAAACTACTCACTCTGATTTATTCGACCAATATACCTTGTTAAAATTCATGTCTTTGTTTAATACTAGCTTTTGCTAACAGCCTCGGTCGCGGTTAGTAGGTAATTTCGATTTAAAAAAAAAGAGTTTTTTTCTATAACGTAATGTTGGAGTAACATACGTACCGATTTTCAATATAGTACCTACTCAAAGGTGTAGGGTTCAATTCCTAGACGGGTTAGTGTAGAAAATAAACACTTATCGGTATTTTCTGGGGTCTGAGTGGTTGTAGCTCATCTCAAAAACTTTAGTTAAAAAGGTTAATAATGCTAAAACATACTTTTTCGGTTTCAATCACGAAATGTCAACCTTAGGATAAGATCATAAATATCCACAAAGACAGTCCATATACTTAAACACAATTTGGCGTCTGAGTGAAAACGCCGGCTGCTATCAGCGAATAATCATTAAACATTAATTTTACTACATTTTGATACCACTATTAAGGCGGTAACACACGCAGAGATATCGCTAAGTGCCACTTACGGTAACCAAATGCTACTTACTTTGATATTGCTTACGCAATATTGAGTTAAGGTACGGTAGCGTACATTTTAATGCGTCACCGACTACTTTCATACTAAAATGTTAGTGAATTTTAATGTGAAAAAGCTACTATTAAATGTAATAAAATTGTACGGCTCGAAGCTTTTATAAATAACTTTCGAAGAGTTGTTTTTGTGTTTCTTCTGCCTACAATGTTATGATAAGTTGTTTGTTTTTTAATTGCTACTAGAATATCCGGCGACGAGATGGAATTTAATAATACCTAGTTACCCTAAGCATGTGAGAAAACTTCGCAAAGGTTTCTTTCTGTCTGATAGTGATAAGTTTTCGGACATTTGAATGTAATAAATATCTGTCTTTATATCCTATGTACCTGGTTCTTATTTTTTTAGGAGTAGCACCTTGGAGTCCATTTAATTTCATTATTTAAGAAGTCATGGAGGTCTGAAGCTTTAAATGTAACAAATAGACTACCATTATTAGTTCTCTCAGTCAGCCGTACCGAACTATGAAGGTGCTGAAAATCAGGCCATGCTACCCGTATCTAACGGATCTGAAAACTTCAACAGATCTTCGGCCCACCTGGCCGATCGTCTTTGGTGTGCGGTAAAAATTCCAAGGTTTTTCTGCGGCAACGACTATCCATTCTGCTTGCTATGAGTCCCGACTACTGCTACTTTAACTCAGCAATTCTAATTATATCGCAGGATGAAATACGAAAATCGCTTTCTGTATTGCCTGCACTGCGATAGTAAACCTTCTTTGATACCCTGGCTAAGCGATCACGTTTCAGTTCCATAAATCGTCACTGGCACTCGCACTGGTCAAAGACGTCAAAGACGTCGTCTTGCGACACTCAGATAATGAAACTCTATAAGGGATGTTCTAACACTAATTCCTTTTTATTACTGTAGGTTTTGAATGCCATGGTTTGTAAATGGACACACATTGTTCGAGATAACGCTACGAACGATTTACACGTGACAATAGCTCGATGTGTATTGCGTGATCCAGTCGCTCTCTCTTAAAGCGCAGATTCAACTTATTTTTTATTATATCATGACAGTAATCTTGTTACGATATGTAACTAATATGTAATTGGATCGCTACTTAATTACGTTAATTTCACATGTTTAATTAGATTCTGAATGACGTGTATGCAGGCTTGCAATATAATAGCACCTCCCATGGGCGGATTATTAAGACCACAGAACACGGACAAGAGGTTAGAAAAGCGATGTAGGCAGGCACGCCACAGAGGTTAAGAGCAAATGCTTATATTGCTGTCCAAACATGAATGTAAGTGGGGGCTGTGATTGTTTTTTTTATGCCGCCCAACCGCGACAACGCGTGACGTCAAGAGAATTCGCTTGATTGGCGTTTTTTGAACTCGTTCATGTGTGAGAAAGCTTGTATTTATTATGTGCACAAGTAGTTGGGGCTCAAGCGGCGACATCGGTTTTCACACAAATGGCGCAAGACAGCCTTTCTAAACTCTTTTTATGTTCTTTGATTAGAACCATGTTCTTCTCTTCCTACGCAAAATGCGATCACCAATCCTCAAAAAATGCAGTTATTTCAAAAATCTGCAATGGTCACTTATTTAGTAGTTATTGTTTTCGTTTTACCGAAAGAATAACAGTAATACTGTTCAAGCTCTGCTTTTTTACACTACTAGTGGATTTTGCAATTAAATTCTTAATTTTTAGTGTTTTTTCAACGTCGTCGCCTTAAGCACGTTTCAAAGCAAACGGTCCGTTCGGGCGAATTGATTCGGCGTGCGGTCACGCAGACAAATTGGTGTTGCCCGTCACGGACTTACTAGACTGCATCCGCCTCTCTTACTCATGTCAATAACATACAATGTGTGACAGAGACAGATAGTATAGCATTGCGTGGTAGTGTCTCAGATATAAAGCATGTGCAATAGTTAAATTACTTAATTTAATATTATCCTTGGAATAAAAATGTCGAATGTCATAGTGGCGACTTGTTTTAAGTAATTAATTCTAGCAATATACCAGCTATGACTAGGTTCACAGTCCTATACAAAAATTTCACTTTGAACTGCAAAGTTTAATTATAAGTAGCTCATGGCATGGTGTCACGAATACAACAATCCAAATTTTTAAAAAATTTAAATAAATTCTTTAAAGAAATGATGGCAGACTTAAAAACTCAAGTTGAAACTGAAAAATAGTGTTAAGTAAATATTGAATCGGTGGCAAATAAAATATGAGCGATATTTCGCGAGCGATCAGGAGGCTTAAAATTAGTTACTTCAACTAATAATTTTTTATAACAACAATTTTAACATATTATCAAAATTTCGGTTTTCGTAAAGGAATATCAACTCAAGATGCAATATTAGATTTGATCGGTATCATTACTGAGGTTGTTGACAAGGGGCAGAAATGCCTTACCATCTTTTTAGACTTTAAAAGAGCCTTCGACACTGTGTCTGTTCCGGTTCTTTTAGACAGGCTAGAGTATATTGGGATCAGGGGAACTTCATTGTCTCTCTTTAGCAGCTATCTTCGAGACAGAACCCAAGTCGTCAAGATAGGTAGCCACATTAGTGATGAAAAAACCATTAAATTTGGTGTCCCGCAGGGGAGTGTCCTTGGCCCGACACTCTTCCTAATTTATATAAACGAGCTTTGTAATCTTCAGGGAGTCGGGGGCAGGATATTCTGCTACGCGGATGACACTGCTATCGTATTCTCAGGCAAAACCTGGGATTCGGTATATGATATTGCTATGGGAGGTATGATGAGGGTATCTAGTTGGCTGAGGAGTAATCTTCTTACTCTAAATATCAATAAGACCAATTATATATGTTTTGCACCATACAATACTTCACAACCTAATAGTAACTTAAGTCTTAAAATCCACCACTGCCCTAGCTTAGGTAATACCTCATGTGACTGCCCTGTTATTCAAAAAGTTACTCAGACGAAATATCTCGGCATTCTTATCGACCAAAGACTTAGTTGGTACCCACAATTGGAATCAGTAACTAGTAGAATCAGAAAACTTATCTGGGTCTTTAAGTCATTAAGGTTTGTCTTACATCGTACTCTTCTAAACAAAATTTATATTTCTTTAGCACAAGCGGTGATCTCTTATTGTATCCCAATATGGGGCGGGGCCGGTAAGACCAACTTCTTAGATTTGGAAAGGGCACAGAGATCTCTTCTAAAGGTCATGTATTTCAAACCTTACAGATTCCCTACACAAGCGTTATACCAGGTTTGCAATCTGCTTTCGATTAGAAAGCTCTATGTTTTAAACATGATCTTGACATATCATAAAACATTACCATTTGATGCAGCTTTATTGAGTAAAAGAAGAAATTATTTGGTGGCCCCGGCACCCTATGTGCGTACTGTTTTCGCCAAAAGGCAATATCCTTCCCAATCCGCTTTCATATATAATAAACTAAATAAAATGCTTAAAATTTATCCCATGAAATTTTATATGTGTAAAAATTCTATAACTAAATGGTTGAGCACACTAACCTATGATGAAGTTGAACATCTGTTCACAAGGATCACCTGAAAGAAATCTTGAGTAATGCAAAAAGATAGGCACTTAGTGTTTGTTCACAATTTGTTCACAATTACATAGACTCATATGACACCATACACATGCATCCCACATACTTTATAACACACCATACTAACAAGCACTCAATACACACACACACACACACACACACACACACACACACACACACACACACACATGTTTATTACATCTTACAGATAGAATTAATCCATTAGCCACAATCAAATAACCTATTTAGGTAAAACTTCTTGTATTTATTTTTCCTTCTTGTATTTAGAATAAGTAAATACTGTAATCTAAAGAACCTGATATTATCTTCTGGGGAAGTAGCGGGACATTCCCAATACGAGTAACATATTATGCTTACTTACTGGGAGGTCTCAGCATCATGTTTGTGCAAAAGATTACTGAAATAAAATTTAAAAAAAAAAAAAGTATTTTCTATATAAATACTTAATTTTTTGCATAGTAAAAGGCAACGTCAGGAAAATTAAAACACAAAGTTAGGTTAACATAAAAATAAAGAACAAATAAAACCACAATGTTGACAGTTCCCTATTCAATAGTTCTAATAACATTGTTTTGCGTAAAAACTTGTAGTGTTCATGACAACTAATCATTCGTTTGTTGAAACTAAAGAAATATTATACCAGTTTCAATAAAGACAGTTGAATTTATAAGTGAATCGTTTTTTAAAACTAAACATTATACTAGTACCTAGTCACAGTATGGACATTTGAATTCATCAATACAGTGACCACGAAACTTTATTGGGAAGCCGAACTGAAGCGCCCTCTGCCTCGACAGCGCGTTTATTGCAATTTTAATTGATCGACCCGAGTGTACTATTTGATCACTTTGAATTATGGTTTTTGTACTAATAAATATTCTTTGCTTCAACTCCAACGACGCGTTACTTCAAAAATATATACATACTAGCTGATGCCCGCGGCTTCGCGCGCGTGGAATTTGATCTGTTACAAAGTTTTCGTCATGACTCAACCCCATTTCCTTCACTTTCTTCCTCCACTTCTTTTGCCTACAGTGCCGGGGGTGCCCATCACGGGCGAGGTGGTGGTGGGTACTTAGTGGGAACCGGTACGTCGTTGTCGGCATACCGGGGTCCGTTACGCTGATACAATAGTTGGATGAAAGGGGCCGAATTATGCTATTTTTTGAAGGGATTCGGTGTTGGTTCTTTTAGCGTACCGTGGTTCAAGCGAGCTCGCACCACATCTGTTTGCATTTACATGAAGTTTGAAGTCTAATATAGTTTGAAGATTTAAAACTGGCAATGCTGTAGTACAACAAAACCAATCAAAGCAGCTTGCAAGGCTTTATTCAAATATGATCAACACTGCCTAGAGCCCTGGAAGAAGTGGTCCTGTGTAAAAAACCACATTCTTAATTTCCAACCAAGTAGGTAAATCCATTTTTCTCGATCCAGAAGCGTTGTAAATGCGATTTCACAAAGACTATTTGCTTGCATACTACGTTTGGATAAAAGACCTAAATCGGACGGTGGACGACGGACCTAGACGGTGTAGTACCAGCATCGGTGTAGAGCTCTGGAAAAGACAGTTCTATGTCATTCTCCCTTCATGATCGATAGACAAAGTTTCGATTTATTGTCATGTTTTAAGTGTCTTTTTTTAAATATGGAGGAAATTTAATAAAAAGATAATTTGGATGCGTTAGATCGGCAGTTTTACTAAACAAACTTTTCCAGGTCTTCAAAAGCGGTGCGTCCTAGAGAAACTTGAGAGGTGTCAAGGGACACCCGGATGGAACGCATTTCCTTTTTAGTGAAGGAATTGCAATACAATTTAATTTTGTATTTAAGTTTACTCCACTCGCCCTCTCCCTCTCCCCCTCCCCCACTCCCTCTCCACTTTCCCCTCGCCCTCTCTCCCTCCCCCTCCCCCTCTCTATCGGCCTCCCTCTCGCCCCCTCTCCCCCTCTCCTTCACCCTCTCCCTCTCCCTCTCTCCCTTTCTCTCCCCCTCCGTCACCCTCTCCCTCTCCCTGTCCCTGTCTTCCTCTCTCCCTCTCACTCTCTCCCTCCCCCTCTCTCCCTCCCCCTCTCTCCCTCCCCCTCTCTCCCTCCCCCTCTCCCCCCCCCTCTCTTTCCCTCTCTCCCTGTCTCTCATTCTCTCCCTCTATCTCCCTTTCCTTCTCCCTCTCCCTCTCCCTCTCCCTCCCTGTCTCCCTCCCTGTCGCTGAGAAACACGCGCACGCCGCACGGCTTACAACTATAGCAAAAAGTGTCGTTCAAAAAGTGTAGTTACAAATTTTTTCGTCTAGCCTCCATTCGCAACGCGCGATAAGGAACTTCATTCCAAAAACCTCCCAAGTGCGAGTCGGACTCGCGCCCTGAGAGTTCCGTACCAAGTTTAACTAAAATACCACAATATTTTAATGACTGCAAAAATAACTTTGTTTTTCATAGTGTTTGCATAAAGGACAGAGTTATATTTGCTGTTGTTGAAAATGTGCTAGATTTTCAAAACTACCAGTTCGATCTCGTTCGAACCAATTTTCGTTGAAAATATTTGTTAAGATCTACATTACCTATTTTTTCCAAAATATTCGCATGCTTATTTTAAAAGTTAGAGGGGGGGGGGGGGCGACACTCATTTTACTACTTTGGAAGCGTCTATCTTCCAAATGTTAGACTTTTGGAAAAAATGGTTTTAGAAACTTCTATGTCATTTCAAAAGACCTATCCATAGATAACCCATATGTATAGGTTTGACTTTTAAAAAAATATTTGTTTTAGTTCTATGTATGGAAAGCCCCCCTTAAATATCATTATCTGAGAATCGTTAAACGGTCAACAGGATACACCTACCTATCAAGTTTTAATTGTATCATGCTAATACTTTCAGAATAAAGTGGCTGTGACATACGGACGGACGGACGGACGGACGGACGGACGGACGGACAGCCATTTTATTCTATTTCCCAACATTTTTCTCTACCGTATACAAAAATCGGCCTGCGAGTCGGACTCGCGCACGAAGGTTTCCGTACCATTGACTACGTAAACAACAGTAGGTACCTACATTAATTTAGTTAATATAGTGCTTACCTGTTACCATTTATTAATATCGAGCAAAAATAGGCAAAATAATGGCATTTTTTGTATAGGAACCACCCTTAAAATATTAATTTTATTTTCATTCTGTTATTTGTTATTAAAGTTAGAAAATATAACTGAGTGTTTTGTGAATATTTCAAGTGCCTACCTGTTGGCATTATTAATATCGAGCAAAAAAGGACAAAAAATCGCGTTTGATGTATGGGAGCCCCCTTTAATATTAATTTTATTTTGTTTTTGGTATTTTTTGTTATTGCGCTAACAAAAATACATAATTTGTAAAAATTTCAGCTGTCTAGCTATCGCGGTTCTTGAGATACAGCCTGGTGACAGGATGACAGACAGACGGACACAGCAAAGTCTTTTAGTATCGAGCAAAAAAGGACAAAAATCGCATTTAATGTATGGGAGCCCCCTTTTATATTAATTTTATTTTGATTTTGGTATTTTTTGTTATTGCGGTAACAAAAATACATAATTTGTGAAAATTTCAGTTGTCTAGCTATCGCGGTTCTTGAGATGGCCTGTGACAGGCAGACGGACAGACGGACACAGCAAAGTCTTAGTAATAGGGTTCCGTTTTTACCCTTTGGGTACGGAACCCTAGAAATGAGTTAGTTCTAAATAATACCATTCTATTTGTAAGTACTGATATTTATTTTCTAAATATGGACCTAAATATAGATAAGACAGCCAATAGGAACTTTCATGTTTTATCAAAAGTTTTCGTTACATAGCCTCCTCCTATTTTGTCGTTCAGGGCGTATGGAATACGTCGCGGCTAGATGTCACATTTTCTTGAATCACTTATTGAGCTTTATAGTTTGATATGCAAACAAGAGTTTCGTCGAACACTATTGATAAATCTTCTAGTAATCTGTCCAATTTTGAGTTGTTGATAATTTATTAACTGAATTTTAACTAACTCCTCAAATTCTGACTCACAAGGATCCCGTGGAGCACATAAATATAATATAATACGTTTTCTGATGTAATTCTGGGCTCAAAGATGTTAGAAACGTGTATTTCCTTGCATAGATATCATCACATTTGTTCAGTTTTAAGTAAGTATCCAACCATTTAATGATGTTTTTGAATGTTTCGTCCTTGTCTAATAGTACTGAGTTCAATTTAGATGTGCTAAGGTTTGTTTGTGTTGTGACCGACCTTTGCTCCTCGGTACCTCCTGCATACATGGAATTGTTTCGTGCTATTAAATTCAAATTCTGCAGTTTTAGATTAAGCCGTGTTGTAGTTCCCTGAAGGTAATTTTTTTCTTCAATCTCATTTTCCAAGTGTGGGTCATCTCATTAGTAATACCATTATTTATAGTCATATCTCTTCCCAATTATTCTTGGTAATTTTGTACATTTGTGACTGGTCACCAGCTGGTCACTCACTAATTTTAATTCATAATCAGAAATTTCTCGTAGGGTTTGTATCTGGCTGCCGAATTGTGTAATGCAGCCTTTAATTGAAGTTCGTGTACGTTTTAACTTAGTTAATTCGCAATTTCGGCACCAATTCTTATTAAATTCTAAAATAATACCCTTCTATTTGCAAGCAACGATATTTATTTTCTGATTGACACATTGAATGACATAAAAAACTAAGTGACAAATATGTAAATAGTATGGATATGAAACGGATCCGAACAAACTTCGTCTCCATTTTTTATCTCTTTAAAAATTAAATTCTCAAAAATCCTGAAAGACGTCATTTATGATTTTTAATCAGGTAGCTGGATACCAATTTTCATCGACTTAGCTTCAAAACTGACGGAGTTTCATACAAACTTATGGGGCCCTTTTTACCCCCTAAGAAGCGGAATTTCCAAAATCCCTTTCTTAGTGCTCACCTACACTATAAAAGGAAGCACGGTGAAAATTTTCAGATTTTAAATCCCAGTAGTTTGGGCTGTGCGTTGATATGTCAGTCAGACAGTCATTAAGTCAGCTTTCATTTTTATATATATAGATACAAAGTTAGCCGTGTACTGTACTGTTAGACATTACGTGTATGTATTATAATGGGACAAGGCCTAACGTCTTTTTTTTCGTAGTAATACTGTATAACGCTCCATTGGTTTAGTGTTTAAGTTCGAATTTGCGGACATAGTTTGGGTTTGTGCTTCCAGTCTTCTGGCACCATCATTTTTTTTGCTATTTAAAACGTTACTTTACCAGTCCGACACATTTAAATCCCCGTGCAAATGCTTGCAAACATAAAGCTTCATGAATATTCAATCAGTCGCCATTATCTAGAGAATCTATGAAATGCGCTCAATTAAAAGATGCAATAACCGCCATGTTAAATTTTCGACGTCAAGCTCTTGGTGGAGGGTGCTTCGGATGACAGCTGTGATTGGACGTCCAATAAAGCTTTGCGGTAATTATTTTTGTTGGATAAATGTACAAAATTTCAATTGATATTGAACTGTACAATATTGGAGTTGAGCTGAAAATTGCAAGAGTATCTTTGTGTATCCAACAGTGCAGTGATTTGAGCTGATGATTATTCCATGAAACTATGCGTATACACACAAAGAAACACCAGTGATTCGATTATTGGACTAGATAGATATACAGTATTAAAAAGTAAAGTAACAGCCTATGATCATCCCACTGCAGGGCAAAGGCGTCCATCATTGAAATCAACTTGCCACAGCAATGATTGGCGATTATAGAGAAATCCTCCTTTTGAACAGGCTTATGTCCAGAGGTGGACTGAGATAGACTAATTGGGGTGATGAAATCAGCAAGATTTCAATTGCTTAAACTAATTTTGCTTTAATTTTTGCATTACTTCTCTTAATTTTACTAATTTACTTATATATTATAAATGCGAATGCTTAAATGGATGTTTGTTACTCAATCACGCTAGAACGGCAGAACGGATCTGGATGAAATTCAGCACTGTGATAGATTACAGGCTGGAATAGCACATACACTACTTTTCATATCGGAAAGAGAAGAGAATCAGCTCGTTTCTAATAAACATATTTGCATTCAAACAGCTAACAAACCCAAACAAGCAGTTTACATCAATACTAATTGCATCCCTGATTCCTAACTAAATTAGCTTCGCTTCAAAGCGATATTAAAAACTACATTATGCACGGAACTGTGTCAAATGCTTATTAATTAACTCAATACAAACACTGAACTGTTTCCATGTTGACATCGTCCCCTTACGTAATCGGTAACAAGTAACAACTGTGTCCACTCGGCTAATGTGTTACAATCCTGATGCAATGCAATAAGAACGACGCGTTGTCCTATGAATCTATGTGGTTTGTGGAAACATACGGATGGATGTTCGTGGCGGGACTGCTGCGGTTGATTCGTCGTAAATTTTTAGGGCATAGCTTTAAATGGTTAATACTAAGCAATGAATAAAATAATAATTACATGATTTGTTGGGTAATGATGGGTGATCCTACAAACACACCAATTTCATAGTTTAAATTAACTAAAGCTTCCTTTGGCTAAATTTCGAATAAACATTACTGTAATCTTTATCAATTCACATAATAATAATAATAATAATAATAATATTTATTTCAGTAAAAAAGTTTCATCTTACATTAATAAGTGGCCGGAGTCTCCTTTTAAGCAAATAATGCCTGTACCAGGAGACACCGCTCTTCCATTACGTCAATTTAAGATATATTATAAAATAGTTACAAGATTATGTTAAGTAAAAGATTATAACAAACACATTCTTAAGTGTTTCTGTGCGTGTAAAAAAAAAAAGTAGTGTGTGTGTGTGTGTTTGTGTGTATGTGTGCGTTTTTGTGTATGAGTGCGTGTGTAGGGTAAACTATGGTGGAAAAACGAATACGTAGATGTATAAATGGTGATGTAAATGCTTTCAAAATTATTATTTAGGCAAATAGTATTTAAGGTAAATAAATTTAGTTAGTATTTATTTAATTTGTTGCAAAAATAACTCTGTTCCCTGATAATCAAGAAGTTTTAACCACGTAAGAATCATCTTTTTACATTCATTGTATTTTTTTGGATAGATGTCTAATTCTTTATTAATATAATTATAAATTTTAGCAGAAAGACTACAATGCTGTGCAGAAGCAAATTTTGTTTTTGTGTTCGGCACTTTGACTACATTACGTTTTCTTCTACTTTCTTTTTTACATGTAACATAAGGTAAGATCCTGTGTTGTTTTAAAACTATATTCATTATAAATAATTTCCTTACCGAGAGCAATCCACAGTCAAGATAAAGCTGTTTAGTAGGATATCGTGGTCGTTTAAAGAACATGGTCTTAAGTAAGGCACGCTGCGACCGCTCAACGTTTATAAATTTTGTCTTTGCTGTGCCACCCCAAACAGAAATGCAGTACGACAAGATGGATTGAACAAGTGCTAGGTATATCCTAATCAGTAGGTTGTTTTTGGAATCATGATTATTATTTCTAGGAACCACATGCCGCATTGATCGGAAGATCCAAGTTAATTTCCTCACTCTTCCAGCCAGTTGCTCGAGATGGGGATACCAGGAAAGTCTCTGGTCCATTACAACTCCTAGATACTTATAGTGCGTGACTTTATCAATGCAAGGACAGTTACAGTTTAAGTCAGTGGTGTCATTACAATCATGTATCTTGATATTAAAATGTTCAGCTGGCTGATTATTATCGTAAATACTGAAACATATGTAATTCGTTTTAATTGTGTTTAGTGATAGCAAATTTTTTTTTAACCAAGGTGATATTTGTTTCATTCCTGTTTCAGCACTTTTCTTTACAGCTTCCCAGGAGACATCAGCAAAGACAACCGCCGTGTCATCGGCGTATGAGAAAATGTTGGCCTTATTTACCCCCAAGTTACATATATCATTGATGTAAATTAGGAACAAGGTTGGTCCTAATACGCTGCCCTGAGGCACGCCGTAAGTAACCTCTGTATCCCCACTTAAATGCTCCTCCAGTTTGACTTTTTGCTTTCTCTCAGAAAGATAACTTTCAAAAAGAGTTAGAGGTGTTCCCCGAATTCCAATACTTTGTAGCTTGTTCACAAGGATAGGGATAGAAACAGTGTCAAAAGCTTTTTTGATATCAAGGAACACTGTTAAGCACTTACTCTTTTTATCCATATGTTCCGTCACCAATGAACTCAAAGAATTAACTGCATCTTCTGTAGATTTTCCTTTTCTAAATCCATATTGTGACGGAGACAGAATGTTATAGTTATTAAGATATTTAATTAGTCGATTGTTTATTAACTTTTCCAAAACTTTAGATATACTGGGCAGAATGGATATAGGCCGGTAGTTATTAACGTCCTCTTTATCCCCACCCTTGTGAACAGGGACAATAATGGAACGTTTAAGTGGGGCAGGAAAGATTCCCTTGTCAAAACAGAGGTTGACTAGATGTGTAATGATAGGAACGATATCATTGCTTACAAATTTTAAATACTTAGTTGGGATATTATCCCATCCAGGTGTACTGTTCGATTTAAGGCTCATTAATACACTATAAACTTCGTCACAATCTGCATCTAATAGTACAAAAGAATTTAATTGTGGCGAAGTTCTACTAGCATTATGATTATTTGAAGAACACTGTTGCGTGAGTTGAATTTGTTGAGCAAGTTCTTTGCCGATGTTTGCGAAGAACTTATTGACAAAGTCTGCTGACTCAGAAGATGAAGGTTTAGCATTTATTAATTCTGTGTTCTTAGCTTTAGATTGATTTGAGTATGTAATTTTTTTAATATTCTTCCATAGTAATTTATTGTCAGACATCGAATTTGTAATTAGATCTCTTTCATATTTTCTTTTCATTTTTTTTTATTAAATTGTTACAAAAGTTCCTGTATCTGTAATAAGTTATTTTTAATATTTCATTGTATGGATCATTCTTTAAATTCCTTTGTAGTCTATTTCTATTATTTATGCACTTGAGAATACCGGTGGTAATCCACGGTTTTAAAGTTCGTTTGCTCTTGGGTATTTTAACAGTAATAGTATTGTTCTTAATTGAGTTTGTTAAATTTTCCAACAAAAAGTCACATGTCTCAAGTAATATGATAGTTCTCATGAAACATGCGTTTGGGATTCGAACCCCCAGCCGCTGATTTTGAAAAGCCGCGCTATATTGGACAACTACAGCATTTGGATGTAGAACTGAACACTAAAAACTCAATAGTTCAGATACACGGATTGATGTTGTCAAAAATGTTTCCCAAAAATATACGCCTAACTTTATGGCGTTGAAATCAGATGTTTTTGTGTGTTAGTCATAGATCATAGAATTCAAATAAATAAATAGATACACAATTGGTGACAATTAAACGTCTTCACAAAATGAGTACCCACTGAAATATGGGGTGCTCTTTTAGCTTAGCAGTATATCACGTTTGTAAGGTTGAATTTGGGTTGAAGTAGCATTACACGTGATATTAGCTGCTGATACTGAAACTTGGATTGTTTTAAGTGTCATTTTCGTATGGTCAATTTGAAACACACAATCAGAAAGCTTCACAATTGGGAAAATGCTGATCGAGCAAAACTACTGGCATCAAACGGAAATCATAGTCTCGCATCTATATATGTTTTGATTATATTTGGTAAAGGACACTTCTTTTAAGTTGCCTCGTCGATGCCGATATGTCCCATTTTCAGAGAGTTTGTCCAAAACCAACCTAGGTCACAACGCCACCATAAATAGACTGCTAAGACGGTACAATAAACTAAGCATAGAATGTGATATCGATATATTTGCAGAGTCAGCAGAAAAATTTAAGAGGAAATTATGTATTGTCTTCCTTTACCCAAGTATCTGTCTAACCAAGAGTTTTTTATTTCATCTCGAAAGCATAACATGACGGTTGAGATGGCAAGAACAGCTGTAACATACTTTTAAGTTTAATTTGTAATATAGTCCATAATTATTATTATTTGCATGCCGTGGCGACCTGTAATTGGGACGGTACATGGTTAAAAACCTTAATCTATCTTACCAATTGCTCTTATTTTGTGTTTGTCTTGTAGGTTGTCCTAATAAATAAATAAAAAATGAAATGGAATGGCGTTGACTGACAATGATTAATATGACGTATTCAGCGTTTCTGTCCAAAAATCTTTCCGTGTGCGCTCTCTGTACCGAAACGCGTACACGAGCTTACAATTACCGCTCGCTCAGCGCATGCAAAGCCGATTGTCGCGAATAATCTCTGATCGCTTGTCGACATCTGCTGACTGTACAAATTTTGTAACTGCCTTGTTAATAAAACATGTCAAATTTAAATGGAAGTTGTTTTTGTTGAACTTTTATTTATTGAATTAGTGGAAGATTAGTCTATCGTCTCTTGGGGGCCGTAAAGAAGAATAACAGTGGGTCTAGGTTTTTTAATTTAGGTAAAAAATTATAATAGAATAAAATTTGACTAGTTCATATTTTTTAATTGTTTGTAAGTAATTTTATTGAGTAAATTGGAATTTATTTAAAAAAAAAACATTTATACTGCCTTATTATGTGAGACTAAAAGTTGGTCTAGTGGTTTAAATACCGGGCCAAGATCTCTAGGGTCCTGGATTCGATCCCTGGGTCAGGCAAGATGAGTTTCGACTTTTCTAACATTGCTCGGGTTTGTTAACACCAACCCACATTTGGTAAGCATGGTGATGATGCCGTACCCAACTTTGCTGTGGTAGCTGGAATTCAATGATGGTGGCCTTTGCCCTGCAGTTGGATGATTATAGGCTGCTAATTTACTTTTTTCAACTATGTTAAATCTGGAAAGTAGAGTTTCCCTTTACGGCGTGACAGTGACATGCGCCTACGCCGATTTGGCGACACATTGTTCCGTATTCCCGCGCCCACAGCTTCATTCATGGCATGACTAATGGAAATTATCATCTTATGAAAAGCTAAGTGATTCATCTTCGGCTTGTTATGATGATATATGAGAAGAAATATGAAATTCAGGGATGATTATGAATGAATGAATGAATGAATACTCTTTATTGCACACGACATATAGAAATTAAAAATTTAATCCTTTTAATAAGATGTACCTTTACAGGAAAAAACTATAAAGAAGTAGTAGTTAAACAAAAATTAACATGGAAACATTATATTGAATAACTATTTTATTTTGTTCAATGAAAGCATTTCCTTAATAAGCTTCTATTATACGATGCTTAAGGGCCAGTACGCTTAACTGGTTTAGTCACCACATGTATAAGATTATTTAAAGAAAACATAGTCTTACTGTAGAATTTTAATTTTCATGGTTCAACTTTCCACATTATACCTTGAAATCGCATATTTTTCTGGAAATCTAATGTCAAAGCACCATGACATTGGTGTCTTGTGTAGTGTCGGCACATGAGAAGAAGAACACCCGCCCTACCCCAGAAGAAGACATTGGCGTCTTCTCTTGCCCACTGGCCAAACTGCCAATCCACATGCCAAGCGTATCGATTATGATAATTGTACCCTTCAGAGGCTTGCGTCCAGCAGTGGGCTGATTTGGGCTGGCGAGGTCGATGATTAGGTTGGTTGGCATTTACGTCAATATTTAAATTTGAGTCAACAGTCTCGTGTCATGTCAGAAGAATTTACCATCGAGATGGATATCTCAGTTCTGTTTGTCTCTGTACAATGACATGATCCCACGCGATTTTCTGACACGCTCCCGCCCACGTTGCTCACTTTAGATGCAAACTGATGTACTTCTGATGTTAATACCGGTGTCCCAATTTATACAGGGTGTATATTTTCATCAGCCCATATTAATCCACTGCAGGACGTGTCTCTTAAAAAGAGCTAAGTGCTGCCCCCCATTGATTTTATTGTATTACTTCGAAACTAAATCAATTCTCAAAGAACTAGAACAGAATCATTTTAGCAAATTACCTCTTGTATTTATTGAATCACTGTCATCTGCTTTTCATTCTGGCAATCTATCCAATTGCTAAAAGCGGCCGCTTTTGGTGAGCGACAAATTCGACTTTATAATCAACTAAATGAAAAGTTTACTGTGATTCAATAAAATATACAAGTGATAATTTGCTAAAATTATACTGTTCTACTTTTTTGAGAATTGATTTTGTTTAGAAGTAATAAAATTAAATCTATTGAGGGCAGCAATTAGCTCAGTCGCCTTAAAATGTGGAGAGATGACGCCGCTGCTCATCTTCTTCAGGCTGCAGCAGATAGATACATAAAACACTTTATTGCTCACATGGGGACTACCGTTTCTTTGCTCACCAGTTGGCGCCACTGTAGACTGAGGTCCGGAGGTATAGCTGTCAAAGGCGATCGGCGCCGAAACAAAGTGTTATATCTTGAATCTAATTAAGGTTAATATTGTTTATAAATAACTATCTTGATACCAACAAACTAACTTCTGAAATAGTTGCTCTTGAGGCCGCCTATTTTTGCGCTTTTTCTTAATTCCGCTTTTAAAGCGTTCACATTAATCGTCAAAAAATCCATATTTGCGATATTTTACGAAGGAGATCACTTTCCGGCAGGTAAATTTAAGAAATTATAATTTATGCAACAAATTCCGCTAAAACCAGTGTAAAGTGAATGATATTGGACCTCACGCGACACTAGCGCCTCTAGTGGCAAATTCACTAGCGATACACCACTGACTAAAACTATTAGGTACTCTTTTAGTCACCAGTCACGACACCCATTGATTAGGAAAGGAAGCGGTGGTTTTTAATTTTGATATGCAGAAATAAAACTGATTTTACTGAAAACGGGACGAAAGTGGGTGGTATCAATCTATTGGACCCGGCACTACACATAGAAGTGTGAAACATTACAAATAGGATATACTATGTATATCATTAATTTTATATAAATAAATAAATGTGGACAACATCACATACATTGTTCTGATCCCAATTTGAATAACTATTTAAAGCATTCGTATTTTGGAAATCAGAAACAACGAAGGTACCACAAACACCCAGACCCGAGAAAATTTAGAAAAACAGTTTTTTTACATAGAAATCATAATATAGACATATCTTGGTTAAAAAACACTATCTTTAAGTTTATTGTTCTATACTAGCGTTTCCCATTTGCCGGGTCGCGACCCGGTACCGGGCCATCAGAATAAAATACCGGGTTGCAACATTCTTCTTTATGAAATACTATCCATCGACGCATGGTAAATATTCTCCTTAAACTTATGTCATTATCGGGAAACTTGAATTCTATTGTAAAACATAGGCAGCGAGTAAAGTATTCGCACTAAAATTTGGTGACTAAACAGAAGTATTAATATTAATAAAACAAGTTTTACTCTTAATAAATGTGTATTAGTTTACCTAATGGAACCAGTTTGGTTCTGAAAGTATAAAGTGGGTCACAAAGGGGAAATGTGAAAATTACCGGGCCATGCAGAACAATGTTTGGGATACACTGTTCTATACAATTGTCTCAAAAAAATTCTTCCAGTCATGCATATAAATTATTTCAGAAGAAGGAAGTTGATGTCTACTATGTGTGCGTGATTCACAGTTAATGCTGAGACGACAGAATTTATAAGACATTTTGGTTTTATGGTGATTAAGAAATTTCCCTTGGAAAACTATGCGATGGTTTACGGCCATTAAAACTCGCCAGCTTAACGACTGAATATATTAATTAAGCCCTTAAGGTGACACGTAGTTAATCGCATAATTTAATAAGCAGGAAACAAGCTGCATTACATAGGTCTGTGCATTTAATTAAAAATCTTTTGAGACATTTACAGAGTCATAAAAAAAAATCTAGGTTTAAACCGTGTCTAGTTGTAAGACGGTTAATTTTAATTTTGAGACGATGTTAATAGTTATCACGGCGTTTAGACTTCTTTGATAAAAGAAAGGACTGGCAGCTTAGAAACAGGCAAACAGAAAAAAAAAGACTTTTGATACGATGAATGAAGAAGGCAATAATTTACCTACTGAATAAATTGCGTTATTGATTTAATGGATGATTTTTAAGTTAGGTGCACGATGATTGTCAGTATTTCTTGGGAAAAAACGTTTTATTTTTTTAAGTTGGCAAGCTAGACGTTCTTCTATCCTTCAGGATACGTTTTGTATTGAAATTCGTCGGTTGAAAATTAACTGTAATTATCCCAATGTCCTAAAAACGCCTTGTTGCCTGCCTAGTATAAGAACAATCCTTCCTCGTCTTGTGTGTAGAAGATGACTGAAAGAATACTCCCAGAAGACGACAGGCCACAGCGTATTTTTTCTACCATTAGCCTACTGCGATCGCCAACATACCATCAAGTGACGATTACTTACAGCAACATCCTATTGAAGATTTTATTTTATTGAAGTCCAGCTGTGGACTTATGTAGGTTGATTTTAAAAAGTACTTGTTGGAAACTATACCTTGAATTTCCAACTGGTAACCCTAGACAATTATCGGCGTTCACTCGAGCCTTTTTGGGCAGTCCCAATTATGTGGGCGCGCGCGCAGCCGATTTCTCCGCACGCCATAGGCATTGTTTACGATGCTAGTTAATATATGGTTTCCTAGATACCTTACAATAACTGTATGAGCACACTTGAGACTTTCTGATAGTTTTATTACAGATACTTATATTTTTTCACTGATAAATAAACTAAATGATAAATGTAACGGCCTTCTTATAGAAAATGGGGTAGTATTGGCGACTGAAGGAGTACAAACTGCTGCAAGTAGACGGGAAGCAGAGTCGGGGCAATGAGCACGTAGCGGCTCCATCCCGTGCTTCGCAGTACCGGGTTTAATTCCCGGAAGAATTAATGGAGAAAAAAGGTGTTTTGTCTATATTTTCTCGGGTCTGGGTGTTTGTAGTAGCTTCATTATTACCGATTTCCACAGAATAAGTGCTTTGAATTGCTACTTACTTCAGGATCAGAAAATTGTGTGTGATATGAAGTATCTAAGGAATGTGCCTACTAAGTCTAACTCTCATCAAGTTATAAGTATCATTATTGTAATAATTTAACCTAATCCAATATTTGACATTGATTTTTGTTATTTAAATGACTAATTTTGTGTTTTCTTAGTTTTTATTTTTAAAAAATTTAAGTAATTATTATTATTAAAAATGTTTTGTGCCTGGAATTAAAATAATGGAATGAATGAATGAGCAAAACAAGTTTTCAACCTTGTTTTGTTAAAATACTGATCAAGATATGATGGTTAGGCATCTGACCATATTGATGACTTTCAGAATGCAGTTGCGATGTTTGCACAAAAGTTCGTTTTATTTCTTCGTTAAGGCACAGTCAACAGGTTATCAAATAACCACAATCTGTCAAGGTTTCCTAAATCATATTGAACTCTATTCATTCACCTTTAAGTTACAAATCATTTGAAAGGAATCCGTCCTTTAGAATCGACAAACACCATCACTCAAAATCCTCAAAGTGCGCGACCATGATTTTCAAAATCGCGAATGTGCGTCCGCCGTTTCATTGTCAAGTCAAATACGTATTGTAATTTATTCCGACAACAAAGTTAGTATAATACACGCAGTGTTTCTCGCTTATTCACCATCTTCCAATTTGCAAAGGTTATGAGGTGGAGGGTTCAACAGTCTAATGTCAAGTGTTAACTAAACGACCACTCTCCTAGTAATAGGGGGATCACTGAGCAAGTAATCACTACAGGGGGATTACAAAACGGTCATAGACAATAATATATTCCAAACAGTCATAGACAAATAAATGGCTGAGATAGGTTATACTATAATGTTTATTTTTATTTAAAATGACAACAAATTTTATTTAATGTATTGTTATAGTTTCCAATCAATCAATCAATCAATCAATTACTTATTTTATTTTCATAAATACATATTATAATCCATTACAATTTGATTACTTAATATCTATATATATGTCAGGTACTTACGGTCAGACAATTATTCGTACTTCGCTGTATTCTTAAGCAACACTCCATTACCCCATTCCCTTCTACGCAGTCTCAACCGCCTCGACGACGACCGAGAAACGTCTGTTTGTCAAAGCGATTTAAACATAAATTTTCCCACCGATTTTTTGGTTTCCTTGGAACTTTCTTGTACGAGTACTTATAACAAAATAAATAAAATTCTTGAAATATTTACTTGCTCTAAATATGAGTGTAAAAAGAAAATGATAAAGTGGCTACTCTCACTATCTTATAATGATACAGAACTTCTGCTTGGTGTTGTAAATTAAATCCTTAAACACACACACACACACACACACACGCGCGCACTCGAACTCGTACTCACGTATTCGCACACGTGCATCATTATATTTCAGCAAGGCACATGTAACTACTTATTGGGCAAATAGGGTCCTGATGCCTGTAACCCAGGCTTTCCTACCAAGGGCATCAGTAATCACCTGTTTCCCTTGTATGTGTAATTTTTTATGCCTGTCATAATGGAAACTTGTATTTATGTGCTATGTTTTTGTACTAATAATAAATAATAATAAATAAAATAAATAATAATAAATATAATATGTTTAAACATAAATACCTAGTTTTTGATACCTCGTGACCTTTCGCTTTTTCGCTACTTGAAAGCGAAAGGTCACGAGGTATCGAAACTGTTTAACTTGCAGTGGCCTGCACGCCAGGGTACGCGAATTCGTTTGACAGCATTTTTTAAATTATTTTTCTATACTTAGATGCGATTTAAATTCAAAATTTATATTTCAATTTAAATCAAAACAAAATTAAAAACTATACGATTTCAAACAAAAATAATCTTGAAATCAATAAAAAGTATTGTATAGACAAGTAAAAAAAGCTTTAAACACAGCTCATGGTTTCTAATGTTCCCATCTTGGCACACGTAAATCTCTTTCTAATGAAGGAAACATTAACATCTGACTAATGATGCATTGATTGGTGTGAAATGAAGAAGACAATGGAAACTTGCGATGATATATTAATTTTGCCTGCGTTTCTCTACGCAAATTATCATAAATCATTAACCGGGATGACGTAACAGCCTAAAGTCATCCGAATGCAATACAAAGGCCTCCATAATAGGATCCATCCAATTTTTGGGGTGGTGGGATCTACCTCCTAGTGGTCCACCCTGAGAAACGGCATCTTTAGTTTTCTACCCAATGATGACGGCTAACAGATTCCTCTGCGGTGCTAGGCTTCGTAAGAGGCCACCTGGTTGCTACCACCCTCCTGCCGGAGTCCAGCGCCAAACAGATGTTCCGCTGGTGTGTGGGAGAACCAGTACCTCTGGGTAAGCTCGCTCCATCTTAGGCTTCTTCTTAACCGTACAGTTAAGTATGTAGTCAAGAGCAAGCCCATTATTTGTAAAAAAAAAAAACAAGTTACCACAGCAATGATTAGTACAGACATAATCACCACGCTTGCCGAATGCGGGTTGGTGATCACAGCCCGAGGAATGTTCGAAATCTAACCCTCGTATTTATAAAGAAGTAATTACTTATTGCTTAAGAATGTCATAACTTAAAGTGTTCATACCTAGTCCTTAAGTAAAAGAAATTGGTCACCATTAATAGTCATATTATTTGGCTGAAAATGCAAACTTTTGGTAGTTATAACTTCTAGTAATTTCCTGATTAAGGCATACAAATTGTTTCTCAAGTAATTACTTTTACTTGTTTATAAATACGGGGGTAAATCTAAATTGAAATTCTTGTTGCCCAGGGATCAAACTCAGGACCCCGGGATCGGGTCCCGGTACTTAAACAACGGAAGCACCTTTGTTATGTATCTTTTATTTTTTGTAATAAATAAATGTTACAAAACAGGTTTAAATTTCAGAATTCAAGCCTAGATTACGTCCACCCAAAGGCGGAGTGCCAATATTACACAATACAATACAATACAATACAATACACTTTTATTGCACCAAACGAAATACAAAGAAAAATAACAATATGAAAACAGAAAATTGGTACAATAAGGCGGTCTTATCGCTGAATAGCGATCTCTACCAAACAACCTTAGGGTAGAGGATAACTAATATGGAGAATAGGGGTAGCGCAGTGCAAGAATAAAAACATGATTACGACAATATTTATACACAATATACATACATAAATTTTATAAATAAAAAAATCCAAAATTAATAAATAAAATAAATAAATAAAATAAATAAATAAATAGAACAAACTTAACTAAAAATTAATAAGTAAATAAATAAAATCTACGCTAACCCGAACCGATACACAGCATCAGCGTGACAGGAATAGTGACTTAACTCATGCTATTCCAATATAGCACGCGGAGTTTCGATTCGGCTTCCGCCCACAGATAATGGAATGTCACGTCATATTCGTTCATCGTGCGACACTTTACTATGGTTTCTCGGATTCATCTCTGAGAAGAAATTACTTTTCACAGAGGCAAAGCTTCTGGTACGCCATTTCACGTATTGTATGCCTTTGGATTCGGTGCTTTAAAAACAACCGCCTACTATTTTTTTATTACATCAACTTATTGTCTTACATCTGGGAAATCCTATGATTTGAATAACTTGTGATAGTAATATGAAATATGTGGTTAATCAAAAGAATGACAGAAGTGGAGGCATTCGATTTTAAATAAAAATGTAAGAAAGAAAAGTAAAGTAACAGCCTAATAATCATCCCATTGCAGGGAAAAGGTCTCCATTGAATTCAAGTTACCACAGCAATGATGGGTACTGGCATAATCACCACGCTTGCCAAATGCGGGTTGGTGATCACAAACCCGAGCAATGTTCGAAAATTCGAAACTTTTGGATGCCCGACCCGGGGATCAAACCGGGGACCCCGAGATCTTGGCCCGGTATTTAAACCATTAAACCAACGGGGCGTCTTTTTTTCTAAATATAATTAAGAAAATTATTTTACTAATAATATCCGCTCGTTAAAAGACACTACCCGCACCGAAACATTCATATTTAGTAACTTAAATATTTAGTAATAGATTTCTGACGCCTGAGTACTTACTTGTATATTTACTTTAGATTTTCAACTCATAGTAGCATTCCAAACATTCTATATTGATAGCTTAAAAATAGTTCAAATGCAATATACCGAAACAGCCCACCAAAAGAAAATAAAACCACATATTGACATAAATAGAAAAACGAGACCAGCATCCGTCTATTCGTACCAAAAACTCACTCAATCCAACTTTCATTTTCCTCACGGATTACCGTAATTGAATTCTGTATACAATCCCTTAGTAGGAGCTTTATAACATACCAGTATTATGAAGAAGAAAGATTTTGGTTGTCTGTTTGCATTAAATAGGCTCTGAAACTACACAACCAAATTGGAAAAAAAAAAGTTTCCTAAACTATTCCAGATCAATATAGAAGATAAAATATTTTGAAAAATGAAAAAAAAAGCTAGGAAACCGAATGAAATAATGCAAGAGACACGTCAGTATGTAAAACAAATATCAAATGAAAAATTTCTTTATCGAGTTCGCTGCGGGAATCTATACTTAATATTATAAAGCTGAAGAGTTTGTTGGTTAGATTGTTTGAACGCGCTAATCTCAGGAAGTACTGGTTCGAATTGAAAAAATATTTTTGTGTTGGATAGTCCATAATAACAGAAATTGACGCGGACGAAGTCGCGTGCAACAGCTAGTTATTAATAAAATAGTATTATACGCTTTGAAAGTAATTGAAAGTCTGCCAAGGGTGTGCAAAATTTTCAATTATCAATTTTTTTATTTAATATCTATATTTATCCTCGAGCAGAGCCGAGACGGACCACTAGTAACAAATACTACACCCACAGAGAAACGAGTTTCCATAAGCCACTATTACAACTTGTAAGCGCCATAACTGCTCTATAAGAGTGATATAAGTCTATAAGTAACGTGAGCGTTAACGTTAATTCGCCATAGACAATAGTTAAACTCGGGTTAGCTAACCGTAACCAATGTAATCTTTGATTAATGGCGCGTATAAAACATGTGTTTAGACGACAAAAATGGCCACCTAAATTGTCTTCCCTAGGGTTGCCAGCAGTCGTTAGGAAAACACGTTGTTTATGAATAGAACGTAGTGTAAGAAAAGGTTATTAATACTTATTTAAAAAACCCACAGGTGTCTGTTTTTTAATGACTTATACTTTACTTTATACTTTAGATTTTTACAAAACATTAATTTTTGATGTTTATACACTTGATACGATGCGGATTATAATGAAAATAAAACTACATTTAAACAACATGGCTCTTAAATAAATAACCATGGTAACATGTTGATGACTACCACAAAAGGATAACATGTTAAAAAAAGTAACTAAGTCATACTTTATTTGATAAATTATAAATTATAATTACTAAGTCAGTGAGGCAGGGGCGTATTATTGAGCTGTTGTAGATAACTGGCCAGAGAGAATAGCAAACTAAAACTGTTACGTGAGCCAATATTTTTTCAGTGTCTGAAGACACGGTAGGTGTTTGACCAGATTTGACTCCCGATCGTCAACACACAACGTCGTAGCGTGCCTTTCAAAGTACGACTATATCCCATCCTCCTTTTTCAGACCCAAGCCAATTTAAAAAAGATCCTTTCTAAAGGCGACTACCAGAGCTAAGTACTGCCCCCAATGATTGAGTTTTATTACTTCTAAACTAAATCTCAAAAAACTAAAACAGTATAATTTTAGCAAATTACCTCTAGTATTTATTGAATCACAGTAAACTTTTCATTGAATTGTTTATAAAGTCGAATTTGTCGCTAACGCCAAAAGCTTTCAGCAATAATGTACAATACGAGATGAATTCCAGAATGAAAAGCAGTTAACATTAGTATTTAAAATTGAAAAATTATGTCTCAGGCTGGACTCGAACCCGCTTCTCCTCGTTCCGGTATTTCAAGTTTAAATACTGATATTATAATTGCAATTAAATTGCTTAGATACCATTAAAATCAGTTAACATTAATTCAAAAAATACTAGAGGTAATTTGCTAAAATGATACTGTTCTAGTTTTTTGAATATTGATTTTGTTTAGAAGTAATAAAATTAAATCAATTAGGGGCAGTACTTAGCTCTGGTAGTCGCCTAGCGTCGCAAGATGAAAGTCGTAAACACAGGGCACACAAAAGAAGAAAAAATTTCTTAAATAATTAAATTTCGAAGATTCTTAAAATTATTTTACCATAATTCACAGCTCTTCAAAAATAATACAAAATGCTCATAGAGATCGTACTTACAGCCAATAACGGATTTTCTTTTTATTAGTTAAACATTATGTTAAACAGTCAAAGGGCAAAGGGCAAAAATTTAAGTTGTATTTAATTTTTTTCTCCTAGTCGCCTTATTTTTATAATTAAATTTTGCCCGTTTTTTTTTATCTTTCTCTTAGTTGCTAACCCTAGGAAGTCAGTTCATTAGCTCTTCCCACGCGAAATTCGACAATACTATCTATTGTCTAACGCCATACTAACGCGTGCCCCACAGCTATTGGTCTCTACTAGATATGGGTAATAATATGTGTAATTTCCATATATCTATTAAAATTATATAGAGAATATGGTTGAAAATTACTATTCACTTGGGACATCGTAGTACCATCAATGAAGTCGACAAATCAAGACAACACTGCATTGTTTTTTGAATTTTTGACTTGTCCGCTATGAACGGTATATGTGACAGGGCCGGATTAAAGAAGTCTAAAGTTATAGTTGGCAAATGCTCGCTTTTATGTGTGATTCATAATGGGAACGTCGTGTGATTCGAAGAGAGGCACAAGACGACCGCATGCGAAGAAAAATCGCACATTTGTATTTTTAAAAATTATTAAATTATTTTGTTGTCACTTTTATAATATCTTCAACGCACTTTATCGATTCCTGCGGGATAAACGTGTTTGATTTTCATATGAAAAGGGATCGAATATGTTAGACCTAGTTAGTATTGTATTCAGATTTGTTAAGCCGTTCTGGCGTGATTGAGTTAAAAACATCCATTCAAACTTCGTATTCATAATATTAGTAAGTAGTAATATTAGCAGGAAATAAAAAAAAAAGACACAAGTAATCAGGGAAATTGGATTCGCATGTTTAACAAATTACCAGTCTATTGCTGAACTCCATGCATATAAACGTTAAGCAATCCTGATAAAAAAGGCCTACTAACTATACTATTAAAGATAGAAATTAAGTTGTTCCAGCCCGCACTGGCATATATATTTTGTAAACGTAGTTCTTTATATAAAAGGGCTAAAATTGGTGACGAACTTCTTGCGCTGCTTTATTGGCACAAGCTCACACTTGTCACAAAGCAGTAGTTAGTTTAAATATTGGGACGTGTAAAATCGCCATTATGGGCCTATTTGCAGAATTAAAACTGATTTTACAATTTTTATCTAACTCCAAAAACTAAACCCCGAAGCTCATAACAGTCAATAACCTTTGTTTAATATCAAGTAATATAGTTCGTGAATCATATCAATCAGTGCATTCGACACAGCTATTTAGTGGCACGTTCTCGCCGCGGGCTATTACACCTCAATCTACTGTTAATCGATGGAAAACAACGACTATCAAACACAACTTAATTAATGAAAATTTCAAAATTACTTATATGTCCAACCAAAATTACATTTCTCTAAGACTAATTTTAGACGACCATTTGGATCAGCGGTAGTTAACGCTGCTTCTGAGCCATGGGTCGCGGGTTCGATCCCCGCACAGTATAAATATTTGTGTGCATGAACATATCTGTATGTACTGGTCTGGGTGTTTTCTATGTATTATAAGTATGTATTTACAAAAAAAAAGTATATAAGTAAGTTTATCGGTTGTCTAGTACCCCATACGACAGGGTACTTAATAGTAGCTTAATTTGGGACTAGATGGCGCTGTGTGGCCCAGTGAGGCATGTCTTAAAAAATATAAATATATATATATATAATTGGAACCCCTTTATAAGCATGTCTATAATACCTGTACCTATTAGGAGACTTTGTTATATCTATGTAGTCGGCAAGAAAAGTAACAGAGGAGCCAAATGCCACAATACTTTCACAAAGCATGAACATAAACGGAATATATATTTTTTAAATTATGAATATAACTATTTGTATTATCACAATGAGTATACTCATAGTTATATTCATCAATTTCTGACTTGAATAGTATCTAGATTTTTAATAACATCCAAAAGACACAGAGTAAGGAATTTCTGAATACCGAATAACTGACGGATCATTGGATGACAGGATTTATTATATCATCATCATCAGACCACAAGCCCACCGATGAGTAAAATCCTGCTAATTCAATCTATTCGCAATCACCATCGTATCATCTCAGCAAAAGGATTGTAGTAATATTTAAAGACATACAACTCTGGACCAAATCTTTGAATGAACCATTGCCTATGAGTATTAACCGATAGTCTCTTTTATGTTTTTTGTAAAATTACGAATTTATAATACATAGAAAGACCCAAACAGATTTATTTATGCAATAAGTTATTCAAAAAAATATTTGCGCTGGTGAGGAAATCGAACCATCGACCCATAGCTGAGAAGCAAAGTTTACTACCACCACAGATAAGATAATACTAAAGCTACCATTAAACCAAACTGGTCGTCATTAGATGACTGAATAACTCAAATCTATCTTACTACTTACTCATTCTGGAACATTCGAATTGTATTTAAGAACAAAACATCTCGCGATTTTTTCAACGCCTCAGTCCACTCATTGTTAGCAGTAACCGTTTCAACTAATGCGACTCCGGATCATGACTCACGAGTGATTTACATTGATCTCACAAAGCGAGAAGTACGAAATGGATTGGTCACGCGACAATACAATATGTGGAGTCATTGACCAGCTACCAGTAACAGTTAGTGATTAACCCAACGGTTCATAGTACAAGCGATTCTGTGTATTCATAGTCGAATGGATTAGTAGTGTCTGATATGAAAGACCCAAGAAGGCTCCTACCAAATATGAATAGCTAATTATAAAGAAAGAAGATTCTAAAGTATTTTAAATTGTTTTCAATGTTATTAAATAAAAATGTGGACAATATAACATACATTGTTCTGATCCAAAATTAAGAAGCTGTAAAAGTCTTGTTTTATGGAATTAAAAACAAACATTAGAATATCGAAAATACATAACACAGAAAATTGTTGATTAACATCGTGTTAGGTAAATAGTACCTATTATAAGCCGAAACCAGTCTATTTTAACATATGCATTAAAATAGGTACTAATATAATTATGAAGACAGAAAATTGGTAACATCATTTTTAAAAAATGTTTTCATTCAAATTATTGTCTCAAAATTTTAGTTTGTGTGAAAATAAATACACAATTATAAAATATCTTGTCAAATACCAAATAATAATTTCAATCGATTCGTGCATCAATTAATTAAATCTAGATATTAATGTCAAAATAATAAAATAAGTACATATATAACTACTTCAATATAACCATAATTTATAAGTTGATAACAATGAAACATCATTGGATAATGTGTAAACTCTGTGGGTATCCCAAACTATCGGAAAGTATGATTTTTCCGGGGTTTGAAGCCAGAGTATGAGTTGGCGTCAAACCAATGTGTTATTCTTAGTAATGTTCACTGGATAATTTTTTAGATGAAACTATACAGGATGAAATTTTAACCACTTTCCAAAAATTTTATAGGCGTTCAGTATCGTGTTTAGAGCCTATTTATGAAGTTAAAAATGTAAATCAAGTGGCCACCCGAAAATATTTTTCGCGATATAGTTTTCAATTTTTACGGTCCTACCTGCTAAAGTATAAAGGAAAAAATCAAAAACATATGAATAGTATCGTAATGAATGAATGAGATGCGCGACGCGTAAAAAAAGTGTTGCTGGACGGCCGTATCAAAAATTTTTGATTTTTAGCGGACATTTTCTAAATGCTTTATTTTGGCATTTTTGTACTGGACTATACCTAAAGAAAAAATACGTCATTTGTTTTTTGTCTCATAGTCATATTAAAATTTGGAAGGTGGTTAAAATTTCACCCTGTATAGCGGTGTCTAGAATATTCGTAATTCTTATGACACTACAACAGAAACCATAGCAACACAGATTGCAATAGGTAGACGAACTTTTTGTAACATAACTATAGTTCAACTTGAATGGCGTTCATTCAACTTTACAAATTGAGTCTGTTTCATTGTTAGGAAATACAACAGAGATAACTACGATTGATTAGGTAACTAACGGCCGGTCCTAATAACCTATCTATCTTCAGTTTTGGCATATCGGAGATAGAAAACAACTTCTGTCTCTGTTTTTGCCGTCCTTAAGGATAGATAGATTATTGGGACCGGCCGTTAATGGGTCTAGTAAGTATATAGAAGATTCTCCTTTCAGACCCGAGCCAATTTGGAAAATTCATATGTTTATAAATAATAAATTGATTCGACTGGGAATCGAACCCTACCCTTAGATAGTAGGCGAAGCACCGCCACACTACACTAGCCTTTTGGGTGGTCCTTTCATCAGTTCAATTTATTTGTAAAAAAATTAATTAACAATAATCTTGTATGCTACTGTGCAAACGTAGTAAGTAATTCAAATTATTTCAAATGGACCCAACGGTAATTTTAAATTCAAACGTTCCTAATAATAGAATATATTTGTTTCGCTATTCAATTGTGTTTCGTGTCAATAACATCCGAACGATTGTATTTCTAGCCGAATCGTATAAGGGGCAAATATCCCCGGGTATTTGTTGAGGCGTATGCCCAATTGCGGGATTCCAATAAGCCACAGTATAAGGCCGGGGTCAGACATGAGTATGTGAGCTTGAATATAATTACTCGTCGACAAATAATAGTTTCTTCCTTTCTTTCTTTCATACTCTAGTAATTTGGTAAAGGTCAAGGGAAGCTGGTGGATGCATCGTGCAGATCCAGAGAAAGGTCGATGAGGCTGATGACGATGATGCAAAAAGAAAAATAACATTCTATCCCTATTGCAGGGCAAAGGCCTTCATCATTAAATTCAAGTTACCACAGAAATGATTGGTACATGCATAACCACCACGCTAAATGCGGGTTGTGACTGTGACCTGCGCAAAGTCCAACAATTCAAAACTCTTGTTGCACGACCAGGATATCGAAGCCAGGACTCAGAGATCTTTTATAAATTATAAATGTGTACAAGGTCACGTATACATTGTATGATCTGAACTTGAGTAACTATAAAGCACTCGTATTTTGGAAATCAGAAACAACGAAGGAACCACAAACACCCAAACCCGAGAAAATGTAGAAAAACACATTTTTTTCTATATTGACCAGTCCGGGAATCGAACCCGGGACCCCGGAGCAGGCGACACCTTGAAAAACCGGTGTATACGTCACTCCGCCACGGAGGTCTTCACCTTGGCCTGGCACTTATACTATTAGAACAACGGGGCCTTACGGTCTATGTATTACTCGCATATTTGAGGACACCCATCTGCTTTGAGGACAGATTACACAGTAAATTAAAAGCACGCTTCTAAACGCGGCTTAAGCAAATACTATTCACCATAGTTAGCACCCAGCAAACACCTCTGTTTGTCTTCGATTAAGCAAATGCCAACGTGCAAATACTACTTGGTTTCTTCCATTGGCCTAGTTTGGGTAACACAAAAAGATTTTACATCTAACTAGCTTTCGGCCGCAGTTTTACCCGCGTGAACTAAATTCAATATCGCGTGGACGGAAACCCGTACCCAGCAATGAAAAACTAAATAGTCTATGTCCTTTCACAGGTAACAAAATTTCGTGATTACGGCATATATAGAAGACCAGTCGAAAATCAGAGAACGATTTTTCTTAAAATGACGATTGCTACAAATAATGATCTATTCGTTACGGCTGTCAACATTTTATCTAAAATCGATTCTGTACAAACTCATTGTTTTTCATACTGCTAACTAAGTATCTTTATTTAAAGTTACATTTATTAAAAGAACAGCAAAATACGCAAAAGACTTCATTTCTTAAAACTTCAATGATCTCTAATCGACTTTAACGTCAAAACACTAGTATCATTTCACAAACATTAATGCATCGTAATAAGTGCTAACGTATACCGAAAGTTTTTTTTTCATAAAAATTTAACGGCTTCGCACGAGTCCATACAGCCTAGTCTTTAGTAAAAATGACAATTTAAAATACATACAATATCATATATGCTTACATAAACATAATAGCCTAACCTAACCTAAACCTAAACTAACCTAACTCATTGAAATATACGTGGTTTATACATTTCAACTTTGATTATATAGCAATGATTACAGGAGTTTTACGCGAGAACGTGGATCAGAGTCAAATAGAAGCGCGTTTCCTTGTTTCTCACTTGTTATTTGATTTATCCTACTCACTGACACATTATTATAACAATGCCACCACTTTATCACAATAAATGCCGCTTAGGATAATTTCACAAAATTCCGAAACAAAGTCCATCTTTCTCTTTTCGTTTCCCACACAAAACTCCTTTACCGAAAGTACATCCATGTTGACACTGACTGTGCTAATGACTTATCATTGACAGAATGCGTGCTGCAAATAAATATCGTCAAAAACCCCATATAAAAAAAAACACGTGGCCAGTAATCTCTGTCGCCTGTTCCCGACAAACTGTGCTAATTATAAGAATCCCTGACATAAAGGTTATTAAAGAAAAAAATTGGTTGTTTGTAAAGTAGGTTTACGATCGAGATGTTTACGTGATAACGTCTTATTGGTGATATAAGTTTTTGGGAAGTAAGGAATTAATGAAGATAACAATTTTTTCAAATTTTAAATTACATCTTAAACATTCAACGAAAACTTAACCGCACGAGAAAATCTCCATTCGTTTGTATGCCGCTAGAGTGAGAGAGACGGAAGATCGGTCCACTCACTTGAACGCTATGCCAGCCTCCGCTCGTGAGGATTCCGCGTGACAAGTTTCACGGAATGACTGGCAGCGCTCGAGATGAGACGGGAGATCGGTCCGTCTCTCTCTCTCGTTATACCTGCGATCGCGCTCGTGAGGTTTTGGTGTGACACAAGTTTCTGAACATGTCACCCGACTAAAACGATTTTAAAGACGTTATCACGTCAAAAACATAATTTTAATAATAGAACGAAATCGTTGCTGCAGAATTGGGATTTTCCGATAGGGTTTTAAATATATTATGGAGAAAACGTATGCATAGTCAGACTTCAGATATTGAAACTATTTTTACGACATAGGAGACATGATGGTGCATGCATGCACCTTACTTACGCGGTACAGTCTTTTTCGAAACCACGCGAGATTAGAAGGGTAATTATTTTAATTGCTATTTATAGCATAGGCAAAGTGGTATATAGTTGAAACTTAATTATTCAGTTTTAATAGTGAACTAAAACTGGAACGACATTTCTAAATTATTCAGGTTTTAATAGTCCATCGAGTTTGTCAACTGGCGATGATGCAAATTTTCACACGAGGCAGGATTTATATGATAAATTTTATAGCCAGTCAACCCTATTTCCATACAATTAGCCACTGGAGCGCTTTTTTTTGTATGACCGCTTACGAAAATTACTCGCAATTGTGGTTGTAATTTTCAACAACTTTTAATACTTATTAATATTTCTATAAAAACCTAAAACCTTATTTTTTTTTCTTCAGGTGAAAAACTGCAAAAGTGCAGAAGCCTCGCAAAAACAGTTAAAGTCTTTTCTGTGGGTGATGTGCCATGATCACGGAAGAACTAATATTCTTTATTTCCTTATCTTAATCAATTCATAAGCTTCTAGGTCTACTTCTCTTCTTTTCATTTCGGCATCGCTCCTAATAAAAGGAGCCTGTATAATAAGAGTAAAAGGCGGAGTTTTTTACCTGTAAATAAATAAAAAATATGTTAGACATATTTTATTTTGCTGACAGTACATATTTCTAGCCTCTAGGCTATGAATAAAGATGTAACACTCTTCACACACATACCGCAAATATTTTCCGAAACGTTATGACTGGAATGGGAATCGGTCACATGCAAGTCATGCAACTCATGCAAGTTGTTGAAATTACCCTATGCATAGCAATATTCCAGTATTTTATTTAATCTTTCAATCCTTTAACGGAATTTAAAGATTAAATAAAATACTGGAAGACTTTGTTGAAGACACCAAGTGACGTTATATCCATCCAGTTATATTAGGGTTATATGACTTATTTGATGCACCGAGTACACAAGGTTACAATAATTATGATAAGGTATCAATTAATGATACTCTAACGTTTTAATCTGATGGGTATCTGATGGACACTGTTCTTGACTTTACCCTTGACTGGATGAAGAAATACTACATGTACTTATACCTGGCTGAAAAATCTAAATACAATTGCGATATAAAATACATGCAACGCCATCTGTTGATATTTTTATGAACTATAAAGTTTCTCCTTTAACACTAAATTGCTGGCTTTGGTAATATGAATCTAACGTAACAAAGCCGAAAGAGAGAAAATACGCGGAGTAGCTGGCCACAGATGGAAAAATAAAATGCTTGAGCTCCAGTGGCCCAGCAGTGGACTATACAGGCAATAATGATATATTGAGCCTTTAGGACACAAACATCAAGGAATGAATTTGCTCTTCCCTACCTTTAAACCCAAACTAAATAATACGACCCTAATAAATAATTAACATGAAATACCTACTAAAAGCATAAACATTGAATTCAATCTCCATTTACTCCACCAATTCTACAGGAACTTTTTTCCCTGTCACTCACGCTTATAAGTTATTCAATCTCGACCTAAATCCAATTACAGTAAAGCTTACATTTACAGGTACATTTCAACAATTATTGCAACTCATGGTGTTTACGAACTTCTGTTTATGACTTCCAACCTACACATACCTATGCCCTACTTTCGAGAATACAAAGATTTCTCTAGTGTTTTCTATATTGAAAATATTTGATGACCGAGTTTAGAGTTCTATAAAAAAAATAACATCAAACAAATAAATGAATCGCTGAATTGTGTTGCTAAGCGCAAATCTCGAGAACAGCTGAACCGATTTCGCTAATTCTTTTTTCAGAATATTCCGTTTTTTTTTTTTGTTGCAACTTTTATTTATTTATTTGTTACCAAATCACTTATATTTATTACATCATTCTCACATCTGCCAAACTGCGTAGCAGTTTGTCGGCAGTAGTTCTCGACTTAAGAATCTTATTTACTAAGTATAGCTATTACAAACAAATCCCATCATAAATGTCTGAACAACTATTTAAAGCACTTGTATCTTGGAAACCAGAAACAACGAAGATCCGAATAAATGTAGATATACACTTTTATTTTCTACATTGACCCGTCCGGGAATTAAACCCTGGACCTTGGAGTACGAGGATGGTTTTTACGTGAAAAAGTCAAAAAACTGGCCAAGTACGAGTCGGACTCACGCACGAAGGGTTCCGTACCATTGACTAGGTAAACAACAGTAAGTTAGGTACATACATTTAGTTAATGTTGTGCCTACCTGTTACCATTTATTGATATCGACCAAAAATAGGCAAAAATGGCGTTTTTTGTATGGGAGCCCCTCTGAAATAATTATTTTATTTTAATTTTATTATTTATTATTAAAGTAAAAACACAACTGAGTGTTTTGTGAATATTTCAAGTGCCTACCTGTTGCCAATATTGATATCGAGCAAAAAAGGGCAAAAAAAATCGCGTTTGTAGTATACCCCCCTTAAATAGTTATTCTATTTTATTTTTAGTATTTGTTGTTATTGCGGCAACTACAGAAATACATAGTTTGTGAAATTTTCAACTGTCCAGCTATCGCGGCTTTTGGCTAAGATCAAAGTGTAGTATCTGTTCTTTTCAGCTTAATATCTGAATACAGCCTGGTGACAAGCAGACGGACAGACGGACAGACAGTCCCGTTTTTACCCTTTGGATACGGAACCCTTAAAACTACACTTTACAATACTCCCATAAAAACGATTCGTAATAATACTTAAAAATCAATTTTTACTTCAATACCATACCATTTAGTTCAAGTGTGCGTGGAGAGGTTACAGGAACGCAAAACAATAATATAAAATGTATTTCTTGATATCTGTGTTTTATTCCAACCACGCCATATTTGATGACAATGACATTTAAGACGTCAAAAACAAATATTATTCTGAGGCGATACGAAGTTCGCGGGATCAGCTAGTGATTAGTAGCAACCGACTCTAAAGCCCTTCTCTGCAACACATTGCCAATATATTTGTCTCTATCATCAACAGCCTATACATATAAGTTCGCAGAAGGACAGAGGCATTTCCAAATGGTAAATTTTGCCATAATCGCCCCGCTCAGCAGCACGTTGGCGATCGCAGTTTGGTATTTGTCCAAGTTGTACTAATATAGTTCTTTGTAAGGACGATAGATGGCGCTGTACCGTGTTGAATCGCGGTGTTGTTTCGTTTTCTGTATAACTTAAGTGTTCATTTTTTTTGCTAATACATTACCTTTTCTTTTTACTGCTATATTGCGTTTTATTTATACAATTATTTATACAAATATTTATACAAATTCTTATGGCAGTACTCCTTTAGTCTCCTCTTGCGGCAACAGGGGGTGGTCCTATATTTTTTTGAAAGCCAGCTCCACATCAATTGCAAATATTTCGGGATTTTTTAGCAATGGAGACATATCCGAATATACTTACTTAAACTTTCATGGTTACTGTCACAGAGTTCTTTCGTGAACATTGCCCTTGCAACAGTGCCGAAATTTTGGAAATTCATATAAACAACGTACTAGGTACATGGTATCATCATCCCGAATCAATTTACATAAGCCTAATAATATTGTCAAAATCGAAAGGATAATTTAAACATCAAATTAAAAACACCTATAATGTAAAGGTCATAATGTAATTACTTTTACCATCTTTTGTACCTAAATGTTTGTTGCCGTTCTAATTATGTTATATGAGTGAATAAATGAATAAGAATATGAATATTTTGCAAGCTACCTCTAACTGAAAATTTTTAAGCTTCTTGATAATTCAGATACTGTATGTGTCTATTATTTTATGACATGACTTTTAATATGACAGTAAAGAGTATATTTCCAACACTGTCCCGTCCGGAGATTGAACCCGAGACTACGGAGCAGACGATATCTCAAAATCCAACTCCTCTCTACGTTCATATTCCTAAACGGACTGATTCAAATAGTATTTCGTCCCAGGAGGTGCAGAGGAGCTCATTAAATGAAGCGTGAGGTTCTAATGAGATGTGATCGTATCGGTGCGCATGAGCACTTTCACTCCGCGTAGGGTTGCCAGCGTCTATAAGCACGTGAGCGGAATTTGATGAGCGGCTTTTGCTTTACAAGAATAATATTTTTAGGGACGTCACTTCTTTATTAATTTACTTCTGTTTAGGATTAATAAAACTAATTTTGAAATGTTTAGATTAGGATTAATAAAACTAATTTTGAAATGTCTATTTTTGAAGGGTTATTTACTTACGTTTGTGTGGCGCATAGTACACGCTGGCAGTTGCCAACTTTCATATCACACGTGATGCATCATACAAAAAGTTCTAACACTTTTTGTATGATGCACTTGACTAGAACTATGCAAGAATCACTTGGGTACCGCCATGTTCTCCAACAGTTGTACCATTAAGTACGCGTCCCATATTTGAACGTGATAACGTCTTTAAAATCGTTTTAGTCGGGTGACATGTTCAGAAACTTGTGTCACACCAAAACCTCACGAGCGCGATCGCAGGTATAACGAGAGAGAGACGGACCGATCTCCCGTCTCATCTCGAGCGCTGCCAGTCATTCCGTGAAACTTGTCACGCGGAATCCTCACGAGCGGAGGCTGGCATAGCGTTCGAGTGAGTGGACCGATCTTCCGTCTCTCTCACTCTAGCGGCATGCAAACGAATGGAGATTTTCTCGTTATCACGTAAACATCTCGATCGTAAACCTACTTTACAAACAACCAATTTTTTAGCAATAGCATTATTTCTGCCATGATGTCTTAAGAGAGGCTTAGACGGGTTTATTTTCTACCCAAAGACCCTATACTAATGGACATAGGGGACATAATAATATCTCTATGCCATAATGTTTTATGGGGAACTGGAAAACCCACACTAGTTTTCTTCTACTCAAAGACAACCCTAAGTCTAAGGAGTACCAAGGAACATACAGGACAGAAACACCGCACGCTTACATAACCATCCAATTATTGGCTGACATTTCAGTGTGTCGTTTACAGCACGAAAAACATGTAAATTGTATCAAGACAGTGATCGCGGAGTGACCTTTAGCAGTGTTACAGTGATTGAATTAAGAGGTATTGAAGTGTTGCCAGGGTTTATTGCGTGCGGCAACAATGGGGTTGCGGAAGAGAGTAAATGGTAAGAAGTTATTACGTTTATTGGCGAAAACTTTAAGCTGTTTTTTGTCCTTTTGCGATATGAGTGTATTGTGTAATTATTTTTGTTTGCCTTGAAAGTAAAAACAAAAAGAAAGTAAAATAAATTTATGAATGATATTTTAAAAAATGCGAATGCTGGTCTTAAACCTGGAACGGAAACTTAACTGTAATGTTTTGTACCGAAATTGTGTACGTTTATTGAACGTACACAATTACCAGACATAAATATAAATATAGAGATAAATTGACGCCACGCTGGTCTTACTGGTTTATATACCGGCAGTACCAAGATGTCGAAGTCCTGAGTTCGATCCCCGGGTCGGCAGCAAGAGTTTTCAATTTTGAATATTGCTCAGGCTTGTGATCACTAACCCGCATTTGGCAAGCGTGGTGATAAAACCTGTACCTACCTATCATTGTTATGATAACTTGAATTCAATGATGATGGCCTTTTCTCTGAAGTGGGATGATTATAAATAAAAAAATAATAATAAATAATATTTAGGACATGCCTTACTGGGCCACACAGAGCCATCTAGTCTCAAATTAAGCTACTATTAAGTACCCTGTCGTATGGGGTACTATTAAGTAACCGATAAACTTACTAATATACTTTTTTTTGTAAATACATACTTATAATACACAGAAAACACCCAGACCTGTACAAACAGACATGTTCATGCACACAAATATTTGTACTGTGCGGGGATCGAACCCGCGACCCATGGCTCAGAAGCAGCGTTTGCTACCGCTGATCCAAATGGTCGTCTAAAAGAATAAGTTACTTTACATTACTTTTTTAAAATTGTGTTCAACATAATAAGACACTACTATTTTCAAATTAAGGCAAATAACTATTGTCCTTTCTATTTACTCTATCTAATCTATGATGAGTAGTGAGCGCGGATCATGCGCACTCGCGGGCCGTATTTCAGCGCGTGCGCCGGCGAACATGCATTCTCCCATATTTAGACCGTTCCCATGCCGGGATGCATGAACTGATACGAGCTAACATAGTATGTGACTTAAATCCGTGGTTCCTGGGTATAAGAACATTTTACGAAGTGTTAACACGTTGTTGGTATTAATTTGGTTATTTTATTAATAACTAGCTGTTGCCCGCGACTTCCGCGTGGAATTTTTTAATTTAAATAGGGTATTAAAGTTTTCCCCCCAGGGGACCATACCTTTTCCCGGGATAAATGGTTGCCGTAAATGTTATTCTAGCCAATAAACTAACGACCTGACTTTCATGCAAACCCGTTGATTAAAAAAAATACATTTAAATCCTTTTTTTCCATTAATAAGTAGTTTTAGTCTTTTCTCAGGCTCTAAAGTATCTGTATACCAAATTTCATTTAAATCGGTTCAGTAGTTATGGCGTGTAAGCGTGGCAGACAGAAAGAGTTCAATCAATGAACAGCCATTGTTCGTCCACTGCTGGACGTAGGCCTCCTTCAAGGCACGCCACAATCGTCTGTCCTGGGCTTTCCCCATCCAGCCGCTGCCAACAGTTCTCCTAACGTCATCAGACCATCGAGTCACTTTCGCATTTATAATAAACTATTAGTAGGGATAGAAACACCATCACAGTATGCAAATGCGACAGAAGCCGGTATCAACGGGAGCACGACGAAACCGGGCCTAGGCAAATTTAGCAGAGAACACTTCCAGAATAGCCCAGACCTGATGCCTACTCTGCAACAGGAAGCTTGTATTTACGGATATATCTGTCTCTTTCGGATACTACATACACTATTAGGTGATAGGGCAGAGCTTATGCGCACGTATCCACACTCATACTCACGCACGCACACACCATACTTTTTTAAACGTATTTCGCATGTAACAAATATTGTAAATTAAGTTCTTACCATGGCATTTAAATTTTTAGAAATCTTTAGTCTGGTGGAAGGCGCTAGCTACTGTCATACAGTTTTACCATAAAATTAGTACAGTCGCTAACGTTCAAACTTATCTTAAAATAGCAGTTGCCAAAAACAAATATTGTACTAGTTAAGATACCCATGTTGCATGTAAAAATGTATAAATAAACTTATTATTATTATTATTATTATACTACTCGTATACGAAAACAGTATGAATGATAGGGACAGATAAATTCGAATGTACGGACATTGCATGCGGAGTAAAGCCTCTGGTGCTGACCTTTGCGTATTGAACGTATCACCGCACCACTACACCTACCTATACTACCTACCTACAGTTTAATTTCTGGAAATAGTCCTATATTCTATATTTTGTCCTACCATTGAAAATACAACTCTATGAATAAAAAAAATCCCTAGGTGGGAACCGATCACCTCCCGCTTACCGAGCGACTGCTGATGCTCAAACCATTAAGCTATCCAGATATTTTCTGTAAGCCAGCAAAGTTACATCAATGTTTTTAGTCGGTTAATCGGTTACTACCTCCAACATGGCCCGTTGGTCTAGTAGTTTAATTACCGGGCCAAGATCTCGGGGTCCCAGGTTCAATCCCCGGGTCGGGCATCAAAAGTTTCGAATTTTCGAACGTTGCTCAGGTTTGTGATCACCAACCCGCATTTGGCAAGCGTGGTGATTATGCCAGTACCCCCATCGTTGCTGTGGTAACTTGAATTCAATGATGGAGGCCTTTTCCCTGCAGTGGGATGATTATAGGCTGTTACTTTACTTTTACCTCCAACATTCGAAAGGCAGTCAATGTACCTCCTTTGTTTCTGGTTTCGAAAATACGATTGCTTTAAATAGTTATTTAAATTATGATCAGAATAATATATGAGATGTTGTTCCACATTTATTTTAAAAAATATATTAAATGTCGTTGCGAACCCCAAAAAGTTAATGAATGGAAGACTCATTTCCTCCTGCGGCTTATAAGCTTGTCACATAAACGACATGTGATTTTCTCAGTGCAAACTTCAACTATTAATCCGTTTTCGCCAGGCTCCATTGATTTCACTCAACTCTCAACGCCATCTACTACACACATCACACACAGTCGCTTCGCAAATTAATAATTAGTTAAGTTCCCAGCTTACTAACGCTTCGGGAACATGCACTTTGCATTGATTGGAGTTTCTTTGAAAATCAATTAATAGTTATTAACACTAAACATGAAATTTTGTGTAAATTTTCAATGCAAATATGGAACAACCTAAACAAATATTTATAGGTCCAAAACCACATACTTAATATACATTTTTTTTGCAACCGACTTCAAATAAAGGAGGAGATACTCCATTTGACTGTTTTTAGGGTTCCGTACCCATAGGGTAAAAACGGGACCCTATTACTAAGACTTCGCTGTCTGTCCGTCTGTCCGTCTGTCCGTCGCTCTGTCACCAGGCTGTATCTCAAGAGCCGTAATATAATATAAGAGTTGAAATTTTCACAAATTATGTATTTCTGATGCCGCAATAACAACAATATAAAATAAATATTTAAGGGGGGCTTCCATACAATAAACCAGTTTTTTTGGTCTTTTTGGTACGGAACCCTTCGTGCACGAGTCTGACTCGCACTTGGCCAGTTATTTTTAAATTTGGACCGAGACACTGCGACTCAGCGCGAATTTTTCAAGCATATTCTTAACGCTGTAGTACTGTAAGCCAGCGTTTCTTCATCAAATGTTAGGAGTTTACAACCTTAACACCCGAAAGAAACATCTTTGCAGATGTTTGACAGTCAGTTAAGATGAAACAGCTATTTATATACTTTATTTGATATTTTAGCAATTAAATTGCAATTATAATATCAGTATATACCTAAACTTGAAAAATTGCAAACTCATAACATTTGATGAAGCAACGCTGGCTTACAGCGTTAAGAATATGCTTGAAAAATTCGCGCATAGTCGCAGTGTCTCGGTGTCTTAATGGTATAGCGCCCGGCATGCGAGGAGATGCGGGTTCGAGTCCCGCCTGAGACATAATTTTTCGAGTTTATATACAAATATTTATAGGTCTAAAACCACATACTTAATATACATTTCTTTTGTAACCGACTTGCAATAAAAAAGGAGGTTCTCATTTTAACTGTTTTTTTTAAATGTGGATAACATCACATACACTGTTCTAATCTAAAGGTAAAGTAACTATCAAGTACTTACTTAATAGAATTAGAAACAACGAAGGTACCACAAACATACAGGCTTGAAACAACATAGAAAATGGTTTTTCGTACATTTACCCGTCTGGGTATGGAGCCCGGAACCTCATAGCTGGCGACACCTTAAAAACTTGTGTGTAAGCCTCTCCATCATAAAGGTCGACGGAATTTGCTAGTCATTCTGTCTGTCATGCCTTCACGCCTAAACTACTGAACTAATTATGATAAAATTTGGAACAAAAATAGATTAAACCTTGAGAAAAGATGCGTCTGTTTCGTATCCCACTGCTGGGCAAAAGTTTCTGGTCGTCGAGTGCCATATAACCATGTAGTTTACGCGGACAGGGTTCCGGGCATATGCTTTAACATTGTTATAAGAACAGAAATATCACTATCACTCCTGCCTTTAAAATCAGGTCAAAATACCTACATGTTAATGAGTTATCGAGTTTTCCAAATTTCTCATTTCACTGAGCACTGTCGGTACTGCTTAGCGTGTGGTTTAAAAAAGAACGCCAAACAAAGAAGCAGTGAGCAAAATAATTTGTGGAATACTTAACAGGCTGTAGAAAGCTGTCAAATGCATGTACTCGCTAGTACACTCACCTTTTACCCAGTTACCTACCTACTCGCTTATCAACGTCTACTGTTCGTCTACAATGCATATGTACCCTATTATGAGGTGAATAAAGGTGATATTACAACGAACAGATAATAAGATAAAGGGACCGCGACCGGCGCAAGAGCAACAGCGACTAGTGATGCGAGACTTCGCGGGCTTGTTACATTTTTCGATAATTATATCGATGACATCTGGCTCGCTGCGCTTAGCATTGTAACACGTCGTTACATTTTTTGCATTTATTTTGTTTCAACAGCTCGTGCGCAGCTAAGGATTTTTACTGGTAACGCCATCTATCCGGCTGATAGAACACTATATGGTGCATCTTTGTGTCTGTCATCCCACAATTCCTTTCTTTATCTAATAATTTGAATGTTATTTTTTTATATTATTACATTAATAACAAAATTTGAAATTTCACTTAAATAATACACGTAAATCATTCGCCTACTACACAAGTGTTGTATCCGAACCCTAACAGCGGTTATGGTTACGGTAGCAGTTTTTCGTATTATTTGGTGTAGTAAATTGAAGAAATTAAACATAAGAGTTACCTTTTTTCTAATAATTACTCTTAAAATCCTAATAATAAGCTATCTACAAACATGTTATTTAATTACTTCTTGAAAATATTAGACTCATCGAAGATGAAAATAAAATTGCTTGAATTAAAATGTCGACTGCCTGAGGTGGGTCGCTTTTTATTCCAGTAATTTTATTTTTAGATTTAGATTTCTTTGTAAAGAAGTGCTACTACACTGTGAACGAGCACTTACGGATAAAATATATACCTGACGACATAAATATAATAACCAATTGATGAATTTCATTATTTGATAATTGTGAAATCTAGTTTATTCTAGATTAATTGATAAATAGTGTTTGTAATTTTAAGTATTTATGATTTAATGAATTTAATAATTCTTATTTTAGGGTAGTATTGAAATGGACATGTTAATGTTTTTATTATAACTTACGCTTGATATTTTTGAATGATTGCATTATGTTTATTAATTTATGGTAGCCAATATGTGTCAATTTGCTAGCATGTTTGTAAAGTATTAAAATTTGCATGCCTGAAGAGACTAAAATAAATGTGACAAGTGTGTGTGCACAGAACCATCTTATGTCGCCACTTTTAAAACAAATAAATATTCTATTCTATTCCTTTCTATTCTGAAATGTTAACGACAACATGCGATTTTTTTATTAGGTATGTAATGTTATACTCAGACATAATCAATTTATTGCTACAGTCATTAATATCGAAAATACTTTTATGAGGTGAACTGTCAACAATCAAATATCGATATTAAATGGTCAAACTCATCACTAGCTGAACGGATGTAAAGATCTTTAGAACCTTATTAACGAAGTAATAGAGGTGAAATTTAATATTTTAAAATAATGCCAGAAAATCTCTAAATCACCGGAAGTTGTTAACTCATAAACCTGATTTATGGAATCATAAAGGCAATTTCCCAAATGTATTACACCAGATTTACAGATATCGGTTGTAGATCAGATGATATGTGATTCAGAAACCTTATTTAATATCAGATTAGAGACTATAATCCAACGATACAGACTGCATGCCGGCGCGAGCGCAGCGGAAACAGTGATCTCTCGGTGTAATGTGCGAACTATCATCGCTGTGGCGAGCGATACGGGTCTATTGTGCGGTAGATTTATCCGGCTGGTAAGATTTTATCTGTCACGGCCTGGGCAACTGTTTTCATCATATTATAATATAATTATAATATATTATAATATAATATTTTTAAGACATGCCTCACTTGGCCACACAGAGCCATCTAGTCCCAAATGAAGCTACTATTAAGAACCCTGTCGTATGGGGTACTAGACAACCGAACCTACTCATATATATTTTTTTGTAAATACATACTTATAATACATAGAAAACACCCAGACCAGTACAAACACACATGTTCATGCACACAAATATTTGTACTGTGCGGGGATCGAACCCGCGACCCATGGCTCAGAAGCAGCGTTTACTACCTCTGATCCAAATGGTCGTCTATATATTGTTAAGGTTATTTAGATCAACAAGAGACCTAAAAGGTACCTGACCCCGACGGCAAAAAATTTCAACCTTATGTTCAATCAAAGCTCAACCTTTTAATAGTTTCTGTATAAATTTGGTAGGGTGCCTTTGGCCGAGCCCGATCACGCGCGCTAGTATGGGCCCCGGCACGAGCGAGCCTCATAGCCTCATATCCTCATATCCTTAGCGGTACCGGAAGGAGACCGCTAGCGCGGCGGACCTGGGCTGAGCGCCCTCAGCACTCACTAAATTTCTGCCCGGTTTAACTGAATAAAGCCTACTATATAAGGTTTCAGTGATAGATCTAAAAAAAAACACTTGTTAACAGTTTATCTAAAATGATTGAGGTGTCGCAAGAGGCGACCAAAGACCTCAGCCAGAAGAAGACGGACAGCAGCGTTTTCTCTCTAACATTGGCCAAACTGCGATCGCCAACCCGCCTGCCTAGCGTGACAATTATTGAAAATTACCCATCAATCTGCAGAAGTGCATCGCATTAAAAAAACCGGCCAAGTGCGAGTCGGACTCGCGCACAAAGGATTCCGTACCAAAAAAGGCCAAAAACACGGGTTTGTTGTATGGGAGCCCCCCTTAAATATTTATTTTATTTTGTTTTTGTTATTTGTTGTTATTGTGGCAACAGAAAAACATAATTTCTGAAAATTTCAACTGTCTAGCTATCGCGGCTCTTGAGATACAGCCTGGTGACAGAGCAACGGACAGACGGACAGACAGCGAAGTCTTAGTAATTGGGTCCCGTTTTTACCCTTTGGGTACGGTACCCTAAAAAGGAGAAGAAGAAATCAAATGTGAAATAATGTTCAATCATCGTTCTGCTCTATGCATCTTCATTATAATAAAGTAGGTACATATGTACATATATTTTCACTATTAGTAAAATGGAGGGCTTATCTGGATGCAGTGCAAAGAAATATTTCCTACTAAAGTTCCTATTTATTCTTCATGTACATAATATTGTAGAAGTTTGCCTGTCGTTCCACCTAATACCCTGTTTTAGTAATTAAAGTTAATTACAATGTTGTTTAAGTTTGTAATGGTAATACAACGCTTGAACGCCCCGCTGCACGCTCTTTGATTATTACCTACGCTATTATTTATTTATTGATTTGTGTGATTCGCAGTTTTGCTTTAATTAAATTTCCTATAAGGTATGAATTCAAATTTGTTTAGCTATAGAAGAAAAATTAATACCTCAAAAACGCTTTGGATTCAGAATCCCTTCCGTTTGAACTTACTATTTACTCGCTCTTATAACTACTTACACCATTATCAAATTTGAATCAAACTGTGAATTGGTCTTGAGACAATATCGCTTAAAAACATAAAGTCTAAACTTTCAATCTTTTGGGTAATTCATATATTCACGAACCTCTTATTTGTGTCGGATGAAATACAACTAGGAATATTAACTTCAGCCAGTCACGTAAATCATGTCCATGTGACGGCATTATCACTAGGCGCCTCTCACGAGAACTGTCAAGGAACATTACAGTCGACGACAAAAGTGATAGTTGGATTTAATCATTGCTGATCGCTGTAATAGTTTTGTATTATTTATCATCATTTACTAGCCCTGTTCCCAGGGCATCTGGGGTCGGTGTAGTATGTTTCCCCCTTCCATAAAATCCTGTCAGTCGTCATCGAGTCGTCTACCCCCTTCTTAATCATATTCTTTCTGACGCAATCCAGTCTTTTTAGGTCGCCCTCTACCCGACCATTCATCAACAGTCATATTCATCACTCTTCTTGTTACGTGCCCTTCGTCTCTTCTCATCACATGTCCATACCAAGTTAAGCAATATTTTTTTAATTTTTAATACGATGTTATTATTTTACAATCCTTCAAGTAAAGTTTAGTGTAAAAATTTTTTCAAGCTGCCTATTACATGCGTCTGACTTCTTGTTACAACAAAAACCTAACGTGCCTTCCGAAGCACCGCTGTAACCCCTGCCAGACCCAATTTAGATAACAACGTTTTCTAAACAAACGCAACGGGAATCGAACTTGGGATCTTTTAGAAGTTGCGAGCGAGACATCATGTCATTATAATGTTACATGAAATTAAAGATTATAGACCACGGCCATTGATGTAATAAATACATATAAAAAACAAGATGCAAAACAAGCGTCAATAAAGTTTCTCAACTTCATTTGACATTTAGCAATCTACGAGGCAAAAAACAAATGTCGTATTTTTTCTTTTGGTATAGCCCAGTACAAAAATGTCAAGATAAAAGCACTTAGAAAATGTCCGCCAAAAATCAAAAATTTTTGATACTGCATCCTAGTAACACTTTTTTTACGCGATGTGCATCTCATTCATTCATTACAATAGGTACTATCCATTAGTTTTTGATTTTCCCGTTATACCTCAACAGGTCTAGGACCGTGAAAATTGAAAACTATATCGCAAAAAATATTTTCGGGTGACAACTTGATTTACATTTTTTAATTCATAAATAGGCTCTAAATACGATACTGAACGCATAGAAAAATTTTGGAAAGTGGTTAAAATTTCACCTGTATAACAATCGAATAGTCACAACATGACATATAGAAGCATACTATTGCATGTCAAAATAATTTGGCCGTTTAATCAGTTAAAATCATCAGTTAAAATCAGTTAAAAAATCAGTTAAAATCAGTTTTATTTCTGCAAATAGGCCCCAGGAGGCGCTTTTACACGTCCCAATATTTAAACCTACCAATGCTTCGGGACAAGTCTGGGCTAGTGCCGAGAAGAAGCAGCGCAAGAAATCTATAAAGTTGATAGTGACACAAAAATTTAATCAAAGTCAATCATTCAATCGAAAACAGTTTTAGGTGTCCTTTGTGTTTCGGATTTTGTATCCAGTAAAAATATAAACAAATTATAACTTTTGTGTATGTCTGTACTCGCATACCGACAATTATCATGTCTCGGCGTAGACAGCGTAAACGCCGCATGCTGTTGTTGACACAAACACGTGCAATTTGGGTAACGATGGAGTAATGGCTTACTTACTCTCTGAACGAGCCCCTTTGACACACAGTCCTTGTGATAGACTTACAAATTTCAAAAGGCAAACACGGATTCATCATCATTTATTTACTAAGCAAGAGTCCTGGGTCGGACAACAAGATTTCGAAATTTTGAACATTGCTCGAGTTTGTGATCACCAACCCGCATTTGGCAGGCGTGTCCATCATTGCTGTGATAACTTGGATTGAATGATGCAGCCTTTTGTCCTGCAGTGGGAAGATTATGGGCTGTTACTTTACTAAATACTCGATGAAGTTAATCAATTTCAACAACAATCTGCAACTAAACGTTTAAAATTGAAAATATATGACATAGCAGCACAATTTTGGCGGTCTTATCGCTAAAACTAATTAAGACAAATATCAGGCATAGAACCGTTCAACCAACAAATTTGTCATTATCATCAGTCTACTTGATAAAAAAGCAGTCTATATCAGTCCACTGCTGAACATGCACCTCTCCAAAAGAAAGAATTTCGCTATAATCGCCACGCTTGGCAGGCAGGTTTTTGACAACAGTTTGGCCAAAGGTGAAGAGAAGATGTTCCCCGTTTTCTGGCATTACTCCTTTTACGAGACCAATAAGCTCGTTTATCTTCACAAAAGGAAAAACAAAACTATCAGAAGAAATTGCCGTAACTGACTTGACTAGGAATCTAATGTATCGCTTGCCAGTAAACCTAAGTTACGCCCCATTGAGGTTGATAGTAAAATTACAATTTAAATAAACTTGAAGAGCTACTAGGAATCTGCGGTGAATTGATATTCATTTATTCTTGTAATCATCGGTAATCCGTTCCTGCTCTCGGGTTTTACAATTACAACCCAACGAGGAGCCGGGTTGCGCAGGAGCGCTTATAAACTAATTAATTAACCGCACGTAGGGATGGTATAGTGAAGTAAAGAGTAGTTTTTGACACTGGAAACTTTTTACGTACTTGCAAGTAGAGACGATAAATTGCATTGAATTTGGTAGGATTTAAACCCGTGTATTTTGGGCATATTGCATAAATGCTCGGGATGGACCCATTGTTGCGATGGATCTACGCACGGACAGTTCAATGTAGAAGTGTTTTTCAACATTTTCTCGGGTCTGGGTTCAACCTTCGTTGTGTGTTGTATTTTAAATAGTTACTTAGTTTGGAATCAGAACCATATTATGTGATGTTATCCACATTTATACGACCATTTGGATCAGCGGTAGTTAACGCTGCTTCTGAGCCATGGGTCGCGGGTTCGATCCCCGCACAGTACAAATATTTGTGTGCATGAACATGTCTGTTTGTACTGGTCTGGGTGTTTTCTATGTATTATAAGTATGTATATACAAAAAAAAAAAAAGTATATAAGTAAGTTTATCGGTTGTCTAGTACCCCATACGACAGGGTACTTAATACTACCTTAATTTGGGACTAGATGGATCTGTGTGGCCCAGTGAGGCATGTCTTAAAATATTTATTATTATTATTATTATTTATTGTTCGAAAAATATTTTACATCGCATTCATTACATCTCTTTTTACGTTACGAAAATGGCACAATTAACAACACTGTTCAGTTTACTGCTGCAACTGCTCAAACAAACTAAAAAAGCACATCTTTCCCATGCTCATAAATGATTCATAGTACACGAGTCAGCTGATACTTTCCCCATCACTATTCTATGGTGATCTTGACCACAGAGCCGGTCCAGTGGCTGACCATTACAGCACTGTTGCCTCTCGCAATTATGTTGTAACATCCAGATCAGATGCCAGGGTTCTTTGGGAATGGAAAGTGGATCGAAATTGGCTGATTAAACGTTTAAATTATCGGAAATAACTTTTTTTTGTGTTCTTTTTTACGGTAATACTTTGGTAGTTTTAACGCCCCATTGGTCGAATGGTCTTAGCATCGGACCAAGACTACTCCTTCTATGCAGTATCCTGTACCCAAGGATTGCCACCCATGTTCTGTAACATTGCCTGTTTTTTATTCGGGTTGCACTAAAGGTTATTTTATCTATCTTGGGGTTCTGGGTCGGGGTACATCAATCTATTTAACTTACTTCTGTTGATATTGTCATCTTGTCTAAATAAGTGGAAGTGTCTTTACGAGTATCGCAAGTTATAAAGTCTATGCAATGTTGTCATGTAAATGAATAAAAAATCATATTCTAGAATACTTTATTTGATATTTTAGCAACTTAATTGCACTTATAATATCAGTATATAAACTTGAAAAACTCTCGGTGACCTAATGGTATGGCGCCCGCCCGGCATGCGAGGAGATGCGGGTTCGAGTCCCGCCTGAGAAAAAATTTTTCAAGTTTATATACTGATATTATATTCTAGAATAGCAGCGCTGACTGCGACATTTATTGTTTAACGGATATACAACTGAGTAAAAGCATAGGACACGATAGCCTGATGATGATGATGATGATATGACACATCAGTCATAGCTCGGCCAACTTAAATCGTCTTAAAGCTGCTGAACAATTAAATTCAAAGATCCATAGGCACAATAATTGCAGCGTTCAGAATACATCATTCATAAGAACAAATCTGTGAATGCAATGACCTCTCCATTCCAAGGGAGTCTTAACGTATGGTCATCACTTCGAAGGGTCTAAAACTGAGGTCAGTTCAGACAATCCGTCTTCGTATCACACACAGCACATTCTATTATCATTCACAGTAATGTGAGACAGAACGTCCAGTCTATTTGACCCTTATCATGACGACCTATTTTGGTGTGATGCGTCGAGGGAGTTTGCTTTGGATTGTTTTAAAGTTTGGATAAACGGACGCATAAGTGGTTCATAACATACAATTTTGGGGTAGGATTGTTAATTTTGGCGAATTTAGATAATCACTTTGACACAATTTGACAAAATTGGCACAATCTTATTCAAATGAAATACAGTACAGGTAACATGAATCCTTGCTCTTTACCAATATTATACATACGAAAATAACACTGTATGTTATTGATTGTACCAACTTTATTGTAAGCAATAAAGTGTTGTTTCTATCCATCTATCTATGTGTCTGTCTGTCTGTCTGTATGTTACACTTTTATGCCTAAACTGCTTAACCACTTCTAATGAAATTTGGTACAAAGATAGATAAAACCTTGAAAAAGGACACATCCTATTTCGTATCCCACAGCTGGACACAAATTTCCCCCCAACGCCATTGTAGTTAACGCGGGTATTTAATTTAAAATAATATGTCATATTGACTTTTGTGGTTTGTGAATCTTGTTCATGGATTTCCTACAGGACCAACAAAGCCCGCTTTGTTCTCTAGCGCAGCTCGTTCCTTTGTTTTTCTATTTGTGCATAGAAACTGCGCAGACGCACCTGCCGTCAACGGCTGCGAATAATTTCCCGTCTAATGACTTAAGGCCCATTACACGCAAACGATACATCAACGTTTCGTCACGTGTCAACGCTCGTACAACACTAGGGCATTGGAACCATCGAGATTGTCAGGGATACTATACCATTTGGATCAGCGGTAGTAAACGTTGATTCTGAGCCATGGGTCGCGGGTTCGATCCCCGCACAGTACAAATATTTGTGTGCATGAACATGTCTGTTTGTACTGGTCTGGGTGTTTTCTATGTATTATAAGGATGTATTTACAAAAAATAAAGTATATAAGTAAGTTTATCGGTTGTCTAGTACCCCATACGACAGGGTACTTAATAGTAGCTTAATTTGGGACTAGATGGCTCTGTGTGGCCCACTGAGGCATGTCTTAAATATTTATTATTTATTATTTTATTATAATTACTATACCTACCTACTACCTTTAAAAAAAGGTTTGATGCCGCTATGAGGCATTTTAATAAAAATATACAAACTAATCTTGGTTATTGCATAATTGTATATTATATTGTTTGTTGAGTTTGATTAATGCGACTGAGTATGTGAGCAAACCAAACCAATGCATGTTATTGAGGTATTTTTTATGGAAGTGATTGTACGTGTGTGTTGTATGTATGAGTGTAACTGTATTGTTCTTGTTAAAATGTACGTTTGTGTGTAATATTTATCTATTTATTGCTTATTTAAATTTTAAAGCTTCTAATCGCTCCTTGTATTCTTCACTCCTTGTATTCTTTATATTGATTCTTAGTACTATCATTGGACACATAGGAGTACTTATGCAAGTTTTATGTGGAAAAAATAGACAGTGGGGATTACTATAAGTGGTATCATCAGCATTTCTAATGCCGAAGGCGGCGCGGGTTGCAAAACGAGATTCTTTAGTTTTTCTCTTTGCAAAGTAAAGTGATCTTTTGGAATACGTTGGTAGGCTACATTCCTGATGACTGGAAATATAAAAACAATATTATAGCGCATGTTTGTAGAGGTCAGTAGTCAACAGTCAGTCCATTTATATTTAAGCTAGCTAGTTTCATTTTGCATTCGAATCTATCCCACGGTTATTAGTTCGGGATTAAAAGTAGCCTTTGTTCAATTTCCGATATATTAGGATATTATATTCTATCTGTTTGCCAAATTTTATCACGATCCGTTCAGCCGTTCGAGTGTAATTGAGTAACAAACATCCATCTTACCTTTTGCATTTACAACGTAAGAATAATCCTTTATTCAAAAAAATTGGGTTGCGCTGAATGCGCTGACTAGCACATTATTATTTAACATAATTTCGCTTGAAATAATTTACTTAATCATTAGAATTATACCGAAAAGGACCAAAGAGTTGTTAAGCTAAGTAGTTCATAATTTTATCGACACCGATTTAAATTAGTTACAACTTTTATCATCTTTCATATTGATTAAATTTTAAATTAAATAAATCAGATGGGGGCGTGGATGGGTTATATACATATAGGTTTTAATTAGGATCGCACGTTAAGCCTTTGGCCGTCTTCCATCGCACGCAAGATGGCAGTCGTAAATACAAACCACGTCACGACTGTAATAAAAAGCTAGCTTGGAAAACTACGACACCAGGCCCTTAATTCAGCTAACCAAATCGTATCACAATCGTAATTGAATAGCAGGTTTTTGACAGTTCTACGTAGTATGGGCTAAATGTCAAAATCGCCCAATTCAATCACGATCGAACTGCAATTGAAATAGCTGAATAAGGCCCCAGATTATGTTTACAGAAATCCCACAAGAAATTAAAAGAAAAAAAATGGGCTTAGGGAAAATAACGCTATCAGTAATTCTTCCCTATACGTGTAGCGTAGACAACATTATTTTGATTCTCTTGAGAGTTTCGAAATACAAGTTTTTTACGATACATTTTTTAAGCTAACATAGGTATTAAATTGTTTACAGCTTTAAGGGACTATAAACCTCAGTCTATAGTTTAAATTTCAGACGGACAGCCTATCTATAATGTTTCTGCTTGAGGTGAGATACCTACCGTAAAAACAGCCACAAATCGAATAGCCAATTTTTATTTCGTCTTTTTCAAACTACAACCGCATAAATAAATAAATAAATAAATAAATATTTAAGACATGCCTCACTGGGCCACACAGAGCCATCTAGTCCCAAATTAAGGTACTATTAAGTACCCTGTCGTATGGGGTACTAGACAACCGATAAACTTACTTATATACTTTTTTTTTTTTTGTAAATACATACTTATAATACATAGAAAACACCCAGACCAGTACAAATAGACATGTTCATGCACAAAAATATTTGTACTGTGCGGGGATCGAACCCGCGACCTATGGCTCAGAAGCAGCGTTAACTACCGCTGATCCAAATGGTCGTACAACATAACACGCATAAAAATCCATTCAAAGTTAATAACTGTTACGCACTCGGCTCGCTGTTTATTACAACGTACTCTGTCATAGACCATAGTCCACTAAAATTTGCGGCACAGTGAATACAGTAATACACACCGCAACCACAAAAGACAGATAGGTACAGAGGTCAATCTCATCTCACTTTACTTTTATACCTACGCTCGGCGGTCGCGCTAGCTAGGGTCGTCAACTATGACATAATTATGCAATGGGGACTACCGTTTCTTTGCTCACCAGTTGGCGCCACTGTAGACTGATGTCCGGAGGTATAGCTGTCAAAGGCGATTGGCGCCGAAACAAAGTTTAATATCTTGAATCTAATTAAGGTTATATGGTTTTTATATAACTATCTTGATATCAACAAACTAACTTCTGAAATAGTTGCTCTTGAGGCCGCCTATTATTGCGCTTTTTCTTAATTCCGCTTTTAAAGCGTTCACATTAATCCCCAAATAATCCATATTTGCGATATTTTACGAAGGAGATCACTTTCCAGCAGGTAAATTAAAGAATTTATAATTTATGCAACAAATTCCGCTAAAACCAGTACAAAGTGAATTATATTGGACCTCACGCGACACTAGCGCCTCTAGTGGCAAATTTACTAGCGATAGCCGCCATTGATGTAATATAAAAAATCGGCCAAGTCAAGTGCGAGTCGGACTCGCGCACGAAGGGTTCCTTACCATTGATTAGGTAGGTAAACAACAGTAGATACATAAGTGGAGTTAATATAGTGCCTACCTGTTACAATTTATTGATAGCGAGCAAAAATAGGCAAAAACTAGCGTTTTTTGTATGGGAGCCCCTCTTAACTATTTATTTAATTATAATTTTATTATTTATTATCAAAGTAAAAATACAACTGAGTGTTTTGTGAATGTCTCAAGTGCCTACATGTTACCATTATTGATATCGAGCAAAAAAGGGCGGGTCTCAAGCAATTGACAGTGATGACACTAATGGTAATGGTCCGAACTGGTCAGAGATACTGTGTCTATGTGCGGTTTCTATATATTCGTTTATTCACCACAATTTTTTTATGTTGATAGACTTCTGTTACTATCTGTATTATGTGCCGCAACTTTGGATGGCCAAATTCGCCAGCGCCAGATGTATGGCCGGCGTCGCGTAAATCAAATCTGCATGGCGAGGATCAGACAGCCGACCTCTGTTTATTATTCACTCCGTCAGTATTTCCACTGCAATTCTTGTTGTTGGGACAATGTCCATCCTACCTTAAAGATAAATTCTCTTTTCTTTACACTTCTCACGATAGAGATCTCCGTTCCATTGATTCTCTTCAGTTGCTCACTCCACGACATTCTTCTAGCTATATGTCCAACTCTTTCTCTGTATCAGCTGTACGACTCTGGCATTCCAGAGTCGTACAGCTGATACAGAGAAAGAATGGGCTGCCCTCCAAAATTAGAAAATCCGCCACTAAATTCTCCTTTAAAAAGGCTTTGCGGAGCCACTTCACTGACTAACTTTATCTATTTATCTATCGTCTCTTGAATCACTCTGACATTGTTTCTGTGTACATATTATGTGTGTGTATTTTTGTATATGTTATGTATGTATTTATTATTATGTTATGCATGTAGCTAGTTTGTATGTATATATTACAAATTATTATTTTTAGTCTTCTAATTGATTTCTGTTTTGCATTTTTGTTTCTCTACTTTTGTTATTAGTTTTACTCCTCACTTCTTTGCACCGCCTGTATAATCTCTGTTTGGCCTAGTGGTTGACTGGTAGAGAATGCTTCTAGCAATAAGTCCGCCATTTGTACTATCTTTGTATATGCAATAAAGTGTTTAAATAAATAAAAAATAAATAAATAAGACCATCGTTAATTACTATTAACCATGGTTTATTGGTCATATGATACTGTGACGTTACGTGTCGTATGTTGCCGGCATTCAAAGAATAGCACCATTACTTCTCTTCCTTCACATTAAATACAGTGTTCAGCAATTTACGATGCTGACTGTACTCGAATTTAAGTAGAGGTTTCTTTTTATTAGGCTGGTAAATACTTTTTTTTTCTACATTTAACCATCCTGATCGTGCCTGGGACCCCTGAGCAAGCGAAAAAGCAAACCCTGAAAACCGGTGCACAGTACGTCACTCTACCAGGGAGGTTTTCAGCACCATTTTGATGTACTTAATCGTCTAAATATTTATTGCAGAAAATGTACAATAGGTGGACTTCGTGCTAAAAGCATTCGTACGTGTTATCTATGAAGATTTGGGCGTGGATGCTTTATCGTACCCATAAAGCCTACGATCTTCAATAAATAAGACGTGGCTGGCTGCTAGTTTCATTGACATAGATGCAAGATGTACAGTCGGCTGCAAAACTATGTATACACTTGTGACTAATATTAACTCTTATAAAACGACATAAGAAAAATTGTTTACATACTTTTGGAGTTGGATGTACACGCTCATATGACAGCTGCTTAACTGGGTCATAATACTTTGAAAAGGAAATAAGTATTCATGGTATTGTTTTGACTCTTAATCTAATTAACATTAGTGTCCTGTAATGCGGGAACATAAAAAGAATTGCACCAAAATCGTGGAGACAAGACACTGCTGCCCTTCATCTACTCGTACTCTTTACACCTCTTAAAACACTCATAAGACGAGAATGTGTGTTGATATTCCATTTTAAGCCGGCACTTTACGCTAATTTTACTAGCACTATGCATACTTTATTTGATATTTTAGCAACTTAATTGCACTTATAATATCAGTATATAAACTTAAAAATTTTTTTTTTTTTCCCGCCTGAGAAAAAATTTTTCAAGTTTATATACTGATAACATTATGCATGCTTACGCATTGACGTCACAGTAGGTTTATTCGAAAGGAATGATTTGTCAATGTGGGGCAGATTGCAGATACTCTATAAAGTGCCTCAAAGTTATGCGTACTGACCTCATGTTTCCTTAATAGTAGGTCGGTTACATCTGCACAAAGATTAAATATCCATACTGTTGAAATCTTATTAATACGCGAATAGCTTGCCCCCGCGACATCGTCTTCGTGGACTTGGGTATTGGGTTCTAAAAACGAATGTTGGCCTGAAACATGATATGGTATCCAACTAGCAGCGCCATCTATTGTCAATATCACATGAATTCACACAGAATACAAATATTTTAACGTAATCCCGCGGAAACTACAAGAAACTTCAGGATAAATTATATCCCTTACGCTATTATGATACGGAAGTAACATTACTGCAACGTTTCATAAAATATATCCGTTCAGTAGTTTTTGCGTGATAGAGCAACTAACATCCATACAATCATACATACATACAAACTTGCGCGTTTATAGAAGTAAGCAAGGAAGGATATGGACGAATTTTATAAGTACATACGCCTACTACATAACACTATTAATTATTCATTAATTCTACTGATAGGTAAATATAGACCTAGTTTTGGCATCGGATCGAGAACCGGTACTCACTTATATATTTATTTATTCACAAACATTTGCAGATTTCATGCTATTTATCAAATTCATGGTTAAACATGTCATGTCTAAGTAGCTCAGGTCGAGTAGTCGCCGACAGCGAAAGGATGTAGGATCAAATCTTACCTTCTGTAATAAAAGCAATAAAAACAGTGTAGGTAATAAAACACTAGATTGCTAAATACAATTCACAAATTAGGCAACCTGTCTACAGAACTATTGATGGAACATAATCGCTTTGTTCCACGCTTCGACGAATACTGTGAGTTAGGGATGGCAGCTCTATCCCAAAAGATCGATTCTTAAATCGATAAGAAACGTACAGCTAATACATCGATTAACTTAAAACATTAACATAGAAGATTGACTTCTTAAAAATCAATCTAATTTCGATTTACTGTGTTTTCATTAACTTTACACATAATATAAAACTTCATTATATAAAAGACAAAAAGTTTATGTACACCTTAGAGTATACATTAGTTACTCTAAGCTCTACACCATAATTGAGGACCAAAAACATGAACAGAAATATTGAGTTTGTGACATAATTGATGTAATTCACATATGTCTACAATCCACTATCATCCGTAAAACATTTAACAATTTCTAGAAAAACGGAAAAAAACTGTGTCGAATTATCGATGAAATAGCCATACCTAATACAAGTTGCGCTTGCGCCACAGGGCGGTGCCGGGACGTAAGAAATAACCGCTTAGGTGAACTTTAGTCACGACACTTTGAATCTGTAACATCTCGTAAGCATTTTGAATGGGAATTAAGCAAGCGTCTTATGTAGAATGTCGCAAAAGGACTATGGCATAATCTGTCAAACTTTTTTCATCAAAACCGATTACTGGTAAAGATGTTTCATCAAATGTTTTACGCGGATGTTGGAACATAAATAACCAGAATTTGATGAAACTCTGCTGGCTTACAGCGTATAAAGCCTCGAATAAATTCGTTGACACACACAAAATCTTTGTAGCTTAATTGAAAGAAAGAAAGAAAGAAAGAAACATTTATGTGTCGAGACTCGAGACCCAGAGTGCTAGGCCGATAAACCGAGTGAATTCAGTAGCCACCGATTGGTTAGACTAGACACCCGGTAAACGAGAGGTTGCGGGTAGGTACAAGTCCAACTTAACTGGACTAGACAGGCTGACAATAGAAACCGATTTTCATGCACTTTCCTACTTTTGTCCCAAAGCAGTGGCAGGTTAAAACATTGGGACGTGTGAAAGCGCCTCCCGGGTTGTGTAAACATGAAAGGCCTATTTGCAAAAATAAAACTGATTTAACTGATACCTTTATCAGTTAAATCGAAATTTTATTTTAAGAATTGTATTTTTATTTTAAACTAGCAGTGTAATAGCTTAAATACAGTTTAAAAGAACCCCTTTATAACTTATCTACGTAGTTCAGTATGCAACCTCCAGAAATGCAGTCCTCAGAACTTTCACCAAAAGTTCGGCGGAGAAGAAAGAAACTCGAGGAAAGGTGCGAAGTACGCGCTAACCGCTCATTGTGAAGTTTAACGACTTCTCGTGTAAATACAGAAACTTCCGCTTGAAGCGAGCGAGCTTTCGCCGCAGACAAAGCTCTAAACCAATCGTTTGACTACAATGCATATTTAAAACTTTATAAACTAAATTGTCTCTACAGACTTCAACGTTTACGTGCGATTTATGAAATTGTTCATCTTTGTCTTTAGATAGTTTGCATCTCACTGTATTTCTTAATTTTACTTTCTAGCCAAAATTGTTTAACAATGTTTATTGGCACTGAACATTAGGGAACTCCCCCAGTGGATCCAACCACAGAACATGGAATAAGGTTAGAAAGGCTGTCATGCGCCATTTGTACGAGAACCGATCTCACCGTTTACGCCCCACAACACATAAACGAGTTCAAAGAACGCCAATCAAGCGAATTCTTTTGACATGTCGCGCAATCCTATTGGTCGCGCGACATCAAAAGAAACAAATCACAGCGCTCACTTACAAGCATTTGCTCATAACTTCCGTGGCGCGCTCTGCCTACATCGCCTTTCTAACCTTATTCCATGTTCTGTGGGTCCGGTCCAACCGACGATCTGGTAAAGGACGCTGGTTGCGAGTAGTGCCTGGTGGATATAGGCCTCCCCTAAGGATCTCCACAACTATCGTTGCTGCGCCAGGAGATTCTTCCTTAGGAGAGGCCTGTGAGCATCAGTGAATGTCGTTTGCCTGAGATGATGATGTTGATTATCTATATAAAGTAGCGCGATTTCAGAGGCGTGGGGTGGTGGGGTCTACCTCTTAGTGGTCCACCTTGGGCAACGGCATCTTTGGTGTCCTAACCTATGATGACGGCTAACAGACTACCCTCCTGCCGGAGTGCAGCGCCAAACAGGTTTTCTGTGTTCCGTTAGTGTGTGGGAGAACCAGTACCTCTGGGTAAGCTCGCTCCATCTTAGGCTTCTTCTTAACCGTATAGTTAAGTATGTAGTCAAGAGTAGTATACAAAGGGTGGGTATATTGATTTGATTTTTAATAAAACGTTATCAATGAATAAACAGCGGGAACATTACAGAGTTGTCGTTTCGAATGTAGTTGTAGCTGCGCCAGTTTTAATTTAACACTAAATTTGGTCCAAACCGTTAACAAAAAAATAAAGTTTGTCGCAAAAAATATGTTCAGTTAAAAATGAAGTCAAATCCATTCCACGTGTATGCCACAACGATGGGTATGTGTCACGAAAGCAGATCGACTTACTACAAAAAGTAATATATACAGTCGATCGCGAACATTTGTTAGTGAGACACTTTTGTCTTCGTCATTAACAATTATTTACTAGCTGGCCCTGAAAACTATTATACTAATGTACTATACGTGTTATTTTAAGCCAGTTGTAACATAAAAAGCTGTTTGTTTTCTTAATAAAGATTTAAAAAAAAACTTTATTGAATGTTATCTTTATACGTTAAAGTTGAAAAGAGATTGTTGAAAATTGGGAGGTTGATGTATTGAACACAGGTACCTAAGCTTTAAACTCTTTGAGCGACCCAAATCGTATCCTTAACACAGCAAAGAAAGGTGCAAAGTGCTAACCGCTCATTGTGAAGTTTAATGAGTTCTTATGTAAATACAAAAGCTTCCGAACGTAGTGAGCGAACTTTCGCCGCTGACAAAAGCTCTAAACCAGCCCGCTGAATTCCATATTCAAGACTTTAATGGCGTTACAACAGTAACGTCAAAGGGTAGTAACTGAAAGTCTTTGAATTTCAAAGCTTAATAAGGCCGTTAATAGATAAAGTTGTTGATTTGAAACTGTTTAAAGCAATTATTTACTGGTGTACATTTAAAATACTTTAAAGGAGATGTCCCATAATAGGCCCAGACATAGTACACCATTTTCAAAAATCAAGAAAAAAATACTGTTTCTGGGAAAAATACATATACATTTATTTAACGTATAATTCAGTGGTTCAAAAATAAATAAGATCGAATAATTTATCAAACTCCATTAGGCATTCCAAGATGGCGTCAATCTAAATAAACTTTAAATATCAGTTAAGTAGCTGTCAGATGTAATACCCCTTGTTACTTTGTCATAATCATTCACTTTAAGTTTTTGTTCTGCTTGTCGCGTTTTAAATGTAGTTCATTTTAACAACCTCTTTTTCGTTTTCTGGATTTGGTATTGATCGACACATTACTTTCATAATGTTTGTTGTTACTACGCAAGCGATGGCACTCTTATATGCGCTATTTTGAAACTGCCAAAACTGACAGACGTCATCAAAATGTAATCTTCCACCATGATGGTTTTGTATTGCTATTTTCTTACTTATCTCTTTATTTGAACCACTTAACGAAGCCATTTTAAAGAATTGGATAATAACAAAATCTTGTACGTGTATTGGTCTATTTTTTGGTGGGGTGTACAGGTTCTGGGCCTGGCCTCCATACAATTTGGGACATCTCCTTTAAAATACTATACAATTCCTTAAGGCTACAACTGAGTGCTGCCCCCAATTGATTCAATTTTATTACTTACTAGCTGACCCCACGAACTTCGTATCGCGTCAGAATAATATAATTGGATTTTGACGTAAAACGTCACACAATGTCATTGGCATCAAATATGGCGTTTACCATACCATGTTACACAGAAAATTTGCAATAGAATAATATTGCGACTATAAATTGAGATATAAGCTATCCTATCTTTCAAGTTGGATCAAACTGCACACGGTGAGCAAATTTGATTAAAATCGGTTAAGTAATTTAGGAGTCCATCACGGACAAACAACGTGACACGAAATTTTTATATATTAAGAAGATAAGCAGAATCAATTGTTAGCAGGCTACTAAAACAATATGCTTAATTACAGAAGAACCAGCTGCTGATTTGCGTAGTTCATTAAAAACAATAGAAAAAAATTGAAATCACTTGACGGACAGTAGCAACGTTATCTCCCACAGAACCTACAATCAGTGTACAGTCATGACCAAAGGAAGCTTAACCTGTACCTTATTCATATGATAGATAGAGATGAAATTTAATTACCTTTACCATTGTACAAGAAAGCTCGTGCTAATTGCACCTACCATGATTGTGTTAAAAAATCTCACGTATTAGTAAAACAATGTAAATTACTTCCTCCGATTCGATCGAGATCAATTATGCAGTCGTGTATTCGCGGCATAAGCAAGATATGTAATCGAGTGTAATAGCTAATCGTTCTTTAGATCATAATGACGTGATGCCGGTAAATAAAAAGAATACAAATAACCTCTTCTTATAGGTTTGTAAGATGCGAGGAAAGGGTAAGAATCAGTTAAATCAGTTAAAATCAGTTTTATTTCTGCAAATAGACCCCAGGAGGCGCTCTTACACGTCCCAATTTAAACCTACCAGTAACAGCACAGCCTTTCTAACCTTTTCCATGTTCTGTGCTTTGAACCCGCCACCTTCCGCTGGGACTTTAGTTCCAAATATGACAGTCGAAATCTTTTTTAAGCTATTGCATAGCTTCTATCGCGGGCCTTGAGCGTGGAGACCGAATCCAGAAATTCCGTAACGAAAATAACCTAACCTAACACTCGGGGCGAGGCACGATCGAACAATTTTGAATTTCCGAAATTTAAAAGAATTTAGAAGAAAATAAGGATTTTGACAGTATGGTTGCCTATGGTAACCATATCTGCCAACATAACAGAAAAATGTAATTACAACAGTCAAAATTAGAAAATACATAAAATTATAAAATTGAGCTATTGCATAGCTTCTATCGCGGGCCTTGAGCGTGAAAACCGAATCCAGAAATTCCGTAATGAAAATAACCTAACACCCCCCACTCCGACCGGCACAGCGGTGTTACTTTTTAGTTTTATAATTGCATAAGTTGATAAAAAAATGCTATGCAATCAATGATATTTAAAAAGTAATAGATATGTTACATGCGCTCTCAATATGCGTCCCTAAAACGTCACAATTGTGACGTCTTTTCAAATCCATGAAAGAGAAAGTAATTGTTCTTTTCACGAGTATGACAAGGACAAAAAAGAATTACCCATGTGTGCAGTTTTTCGCAAGCGGCACAGATATTTTGATAGTTTTGTAAGGGCATAACCTATCTATGCTTTTTAAATATCATTGTATGCAATAGTTTTAACGCGGCAGCCACACGTCTTTTTTCTGGAATTTTTTTTTTTCAAGTTTAAACCAAGGTAAGGTAAAAATATTAGAGTGCACATCTTTAAGAAGATGGCGAACAAATCCCTAGCAAGCGAAACATCACTTACACGTTTGGCCTACAAAAATATTTGAAAAGCAGACAGGTGTTGTCGAAATAAAAGCATTTCTTCAGAATAGAGTATGACGCGATGACATGCGCCGACCTCGCGGGTCAAGGTTGATAAGCGATTTGTTGAGCCGTCACACGGCGAACAAATTAAAAACTACACTATTTAAACGGAGTTTATAAAATATTTAAACCTAACTGGTATAAAATTAGTACCTCAAGTAACCATTTTTTTTTTCATGCTTTCAAAAAGGTTAGGTAGGTAATTCTTATATAATAATATATGAAATTTTAACCACTTTCCAAAATTTTTGTAGGCGTTCAGTATCGTATTTAGAGCCCATTTGTGAAGTAAAAAATGTAAATCAAGTTTTCCGGAAAATATTTTTCGCAATATAGTTTTCAATTTTTACAGTTTTAGGCCTGTTTAGGTATAAATGGAAAATCAAAACTTATGATTAGTATCGTAATAAATGAATGTGATGTGCATTGCGTAAAAAAAGTATTGCTAGGCGGCCGTATCAAAATATTTAGATTTTTGGCGGACATTTTCTAAGTGCTTTATCTTGACATTTTTGTACTGGGCTATACCAAAAGAAAAAATACGTCATTTGTTTTTGGAGTCGTAGATTAATATATTAAAATTTGGAAGGTGGTTAAAATTTAACCCTGTATAAAATTCTCGTGTCACAATGCTAGTTACCTTACTCCTCCGAAACGGCTTTACTGATTTTTACCAAATTTTATATGTATATTCAGTAGGTTTGAGAACCGGCAACTATCTATTTTTCATACCCCTAAGTGATAAGGGTTGTTCACCGATAACTTTGAAATAAGATAAATAAATAAATAAATAAATATATTTAAAAAAATGTATTTTTAAATTTCTTGTAAATTTTTTGTTTTTATTTTTCTATATTGTGGCATTAAAAAATACATACAATCATAAATTTTTCCCCTTTTATCACCAACCCCTATTTTTATAGCCATTTTAGTAATTTAATCATTTATATGGCAAAACAATGTTTGCCGGTTCAGCTAGTTTCTTCTAAAATCTTCTATTTATCAACCAACGAAAAAAAACGGATGCTCTAACATTTTCCGTATTTTTTTTAGATGTTTGTACTGATCATTACCACAAAAGGAAAAATACGGAAATCATTTAGGATCACTTTGATCTCCGTACGTCCTACGATCTGTCTGTTGACAAACTGACCGTTGATCTTGGGAATACATCGAGGTACTTAGGGAGTTGAAATTAAAACACTATACTGAGGTCTATAGTCCATTGAAGCAATATAAAAAATCAAATTTCCAAGTTAAATTACATTTTATAACACATTTTCCGAAACATTTGTTAAAAACCCTCGTATGTGGGTATTTCCAGACACATTAGAAATCAATTGTAATATTAATTTAGAAGTTAAACAGCCGAAAGTGTTTAGTGATGCTTCTCGCCAAAATTAGTGTTAATATCATGCCAAAAACTAATTTACGTCCTATAGATCTTTGATAAAAAAAGCTCAACCAATCCAATCATGTTTGCGGACTATCCGTCATGGCCGAAGTTCGAAGCCAATATTGACATGCGAAGACTTGGAAGCTCCGAAGTACCGCGGCATGTTTGCTTTTATATTTGCGCGCGAAAAATATATCAAAACTACAGGGTTACTTTACTATACCCTTCATATACCTTTAATATAAAGGGTGAATTTTTTATCATCGTCAAAATTTTATATGGGCATTAAGTATCGTATGTAGATCCCATTTATGAAGTAAAAAATGTAGGTCAAGTTTCACCCGAAAATATTTTTCACAAAATAGTTTTCAATTTTTACGTTCCTGAGCCTGTGAAGCTATAAAGGGAAAATCAGCAACTTATGAATAGTATTGTAATGAATTAATGAGATGCGCATCGCGTAAAAAGTGTGTTGCGAGGAGGTCGTATCCAAAATTATAGATTTTTGGTGGACACTTCCTAGGTGCTTTATCTTGACATTTATATACTGGGCTATACCAAAAGAGAAAAACATCATTTGTTTTTTGTCTCGTAGATTGTTGTATTAAAATTATGGTGATTACAATTTCATCCTAAATCTATAAGTAGTTCGATGAAATTTTTAACTTCATGTGTGTTCCACTGTTTGCAGGCTATTGCGTTGTAAAACAACGACTTCCATCAAAGTTTTTGACTTTCAAAAATTGAAATTTCTCCAAAAATTGAAAGTTTTTTTTTCTGTACAATTAAACATTTAATTAAATATTATGTTTTTGGAGTTCTTAACTCGGCGTTACTTGTTTCTAAGCAAACAAACAAGTAACTTTTCCCAATGTTGACCTACGCTTGATTTTATATTCAATAATATTATTTTTGGTAGAACCAACAAGAAAACTGTTGAAATTTGAAGGTAACATACCGCTGGTAATATAAAAACAAGCTACAATGTTTTTTTAAGTTGACAACTTTTTTACAAAAAGTTTTATTGACGTAAATGGCAAACTAGGTGCGACAACCATGCGGTAAAAACCTAAAATAGAGAGACCGCTGACCAAACTTCAATCACAAAACCCACCACCCAATGAAGCAGGGCGATTACGGCAAAATCCCTTCTCGTCTGAAAGTCATCAACATCATCATATAAGTCAAATCCATTGCCTCCACAACGATAGGTCCCACGCTACCCGCATCCAGCAACTTACCACGACCTTCGTCAGGTCTTCGGTCCACCTAGTGGGTACGTATGGGAATAGGCAGTCAAAATAGCAAAACATTGCATTGCAGCGGCTGATTGACGAATGAGAGCATGCCTAATGATTGGGGTGAATGAACTCGTCCTCTAAGCAATACTTGATAGGGATGGCACAGCGTAGTTTAATGTTTCATTATAACCCTCAAAACATTGTTTTTAGTTTAAAGTACGGACATTAAACCCTCATTTCATTAACATTAATTATGCATTAATAAACCATAAAATGTTAATAAAATATTTTGAGAGTTAATTGATTTGTGGTTTATAGCATGTACCTTGTTTGCTAATTGTGTTACCGATATTTCGGCGCCCTTGCAAGCGCCATAATCATGAAAGAACTGATGTATTTGCGGGTGGGTAGTTGTTAACAGTAGACAAATCCATCCACCCTCAGTCGTGGGCTTTTATTACACATGATACTGGTACAAACAATCAGCAAGAATTGTGCCATCAATTTGGAGTCAATTGCCAAACAATCAATCTTTTGACTTTTAAGGCTCAAAAATAAAAAATACTAATTATAAAAATATTTTGTATAATCTATAATAGGTATCCCTAGTGTAGAGTATGTTTCTCGAGTGGATACTTAAGTGGCAAGTACATGAGCATAGTTTAATGACGTTGCGTGTTAGGAGTGCAAACAGACTCTATCATAGTGTGTAATCATGTAATCAAAGCAGATCGCTCGCAAATTGTTAACTTAATGTTCGCGGAAAAAAACAACAAATTTATTTGCTAATGTTTAGATCAGGGGTTTCCCAAAGTTTTGCGGTGCGCGCCCTGTTGAGCCGAAGAAAGACAAGAGGGCCGTGAGTCAATTCTTTGTCATTATTAAATATCTATTTATCTAACATTATTGACGAAATCCGTGAAAGAAAGTGGCTTTCAAAGTATCACCTGCTCCGAGGTCCCGAGTTTGTTTCACGAACAGGTCAATGTAGAAAAAGGTATTTTGCAATATTTCTGATTTCCACAAAACAAGAGTTTTAAATCTTTACTTACTTTTGGGGTCAGAATCAATTGATAATGCCCACATTTATTTATGTATTTATATATTATGGAAGGAATATTATTATTAAGCTATGCTCGGAGTTTCTCTTAGGGATAAAATCAGAAATGAGGTGATCCGGCAGAGAACTAAAGTTACCGACATAGCCCACCGGATTAGCAAGCTGAAGTGGCACTGGGCTGGCCATATTAGCCGCAGAACCGACAACCGCTGGGGTAAACGAGTTCTTGAGTGGAGACCGCGTCTCGGCAAACGTAGTGTAGGACGCCCTTAGGCTAAGTGGAGTGATGATTTGCGCAAGGTGGCTGGCAGGAGCTGGATGCGAGAAGCCGAGGATCGACCTAAGTGGCGTGCAATTGGAGAGGCCTTTGTCCAGCAGTGGACTGTGATAGGCTGATGATGATGATGATGAATGATATTATACGAAAACATAAGTTTTAACGGGTGCCTATAAATTAACATTATTTTAAGCGCCCGCATCATAGGTACCTACACCTTTTTACGACAAGCAAGACGTCATCTTAACCCATAATCCGACAATGCACAAATAGGGACTACAACGTTTTGAACTTAATCCATTTGTCACAAAGTAGAAAACAATACAAATATGGGCTAAGTCAACGTTGATATACTATGTATTTATTTATGTTCAAATAGATAGTTAGGATATGGTATAGTGACAAAATGCTAAAGTTGTATGTGCGCCGCGGGCTGAAAAAGATTGAGAGCCACTGGTTAGATGATGTTGGGTCGATAGAGGAAACGCTACGATTATGACGTAACGTAGGAAAGTTTTTCTCAAATAATTGATTACATGATTTGATATTTGGTTGTGATTAATTACTTAAACAACTTTCACTATTGTTTTTTTTTATTGTTTAGGGGGCACATGCCGGGTTCATACTGGGTTGCATAAATTAAGTAGGCATACTTTGAAGTTGCATAATGGGCGTTAATGCAATATGTGGTAACTGCAACCGAATTGACCTACTGGCGCGGTGATTCTTTTTGGACGCAAAGTTCGGACGTACAGATGGGTTCGCTTCCCGTTCCAAGTCAATTCATAATTATTTTTTTTCTAAATTGTTAGGTATACTGGGTGTTGTGGTTTATACCCCTGGCATAATAATTATGTGGTACCTCGAAACATAAGGATGCTAATTAAAATCTTCGAGACAATGGCAGATTGCGTGTTATCTGAGGAGGCATGTATTATGACTAACTTGCATTTTTTGCTAGGCCTGATCAGCTATTTAATAAAGTCAAGCACAGTTACGTATCCACTAACTTATTTGCAGCTAATATAAATTGTAAATCGTTTAAAGAATTGATTTTTAATTTGAAGAAGAACCGCTGGCCGTTCGGGCGGAAAGTCTGGAATGGTGATCGCGCAATAGTGGACGATCGATGCTCTGGTGAAAGCCGGGCGAATAATTTGACTTACTACGTATTCATTAATCTATATACATAAATAAATTAATGAATGCCCTTGGTCACGGCAACAAGCGTAAATGCCTGGACCGATTTCTCTAATTCTTTTTTTAGAATATTCCTTGAAGTACGAGGAAAATTTTAAAAATTGCCTCGAACAGTCAAAAAACAACACTTTTCTATACTCCCATAAAAACATATCTTTTTCCAACCCCGCCATATTTGATAACAATAACATTTAAGTCGTCAAAATCAAATATCTGAGGCGATACAAAGTGCGCGGTGTCCGCTAGTATAAGTATAATAATAATCATCAGAATCGCTGAAATGAGTTTTAATCATCATTATCATCATCATCATCATCAGCCTATATTAGCCCACAGCTGGACACGGGCCTCTTCCTTCATAATAAGATTTTTTCACTTATCGTTACACTTGGTAGATTGGTGGTCGATCTTACTCAGCAAATACTGGAGATGACGCTGCTGCCCGTCATCTTCTAGCTGTGAACTTTAGCCACCTCTTATGACACCCATAGAAAAAGAAGAGGTGGTGTAATTTTACTTGCTGCACCACACAACACGTTCTTAGTAGTGTAAATTAACATCTGGAACAATGAGACTAATAATTTTTCACTGATAAGGAAATGCTCAAATGCGTAACTTATGTTCATTCAACAAATCCAGGTCAGGCCCGCAATTGAATGCCAACAATTCAATCAGTTCTCCATTCAAATGTTCTAAATATAGACAAAGATGTATTTATTGTTGTAGCCAAATGAAAGCTTTACAGCCTTAGAGTGGTGAAAGCATTATGAACTTAGTTTAAACATATGGTAACCAGCGTCGATAAATATACCAGAAAAACAATCTGCAATAGACTAGTGTAGCGCTTGCCGGCAGCGCTTCATAGTCACTAAGGGCTGATACAAACGAGGTTATTTCCGCAATTCTTTTTAATTGGTTTCCAAATATTCTACGACCAATGCAAGCTTCAATTATTTTGTTAAGGACAGCTTTGTTTCCAAATAATTTTACGACCGGTGACAGCTTCAATTATTTTGTCAAGGAAACACAGATCCCTAGGGATCACATGGTTCTAAACAAGTAAATAGCGTCAATCAAAAGAAACTAGCTAGTAAATTTTTCCAGACAAGTCTTTACACCGAATAACTTTTCTTAATGTCTACATACTCACTGCTTTTTCTCAGCATTAGCCCACGAGCAGTGATAAAGCACTAGCCAACAATCACCCGAAGCATGGTAAAATAAAATATTGACCTGGATATAAACTTTTATTTAGTAACAGCCTATAATCATCCCACTGCAGGGAAAAGGCCTCCATCATTGAATTCAAGTTACCACAGCAATGATGGGTAATAGCATAATCACCACGCTTGCCAAATGCGGGTTGGTGATTACAAACCCGAGCAATGCTCGAAAATTCGAAACGTATGGTTTCCCGACCCGGGGATCGAACCCGGGACCCCGAGATCTTGATCCGGTATTTAAACCACTGACCCCGTTTATGCAAAAACGAAATTGATTTTAACCAATATCGCCGTTTTCGATATAAATTAACAAATGAAGCATCTTGTATGAAAACACAAAATATAAAATTTGTACTGTTTACCAAAATCAAAGACAATGCACAATAATTCGTTGAAACAACAACCTTTCAAGTGTGTTTTGCTTAGCGTTAAGTTTTCTAAAGAAGATGTGGGCATCTGGCAACTAACAGTTGGTGCGTTTGCGCAGGACCTTATAAGGCGTATGGACGATATTGTATGGGCGATTAACGATACGAGTTCGCAATCAGCGCCAGGCCTATGCCTAAAGTGGATGCGGATATGCATGCAAAGTGTTAAAGCGAGCCAAGTTTGTGATAGTGAAATACAGGTATTTTCAAAATACTTCAAAAAAATTCATAATTTCTTAAAAACGTACACAGTATAAAGATTTAGCGTATTTTTTTTTCCAATTTTAGTATTTTATGGGCATTTTGTTTTAGGGCCCATATAGTATGTTGTTTATTTTAAGTATCCGATATTTCAGCAAACTTGCAAAATTATTGATCAAGCTAGATTGCTTCCGTGATAAAGATATTAAGAAAGAGTTTATAATAATAAGTATTTCAATACTAATAGTATTTATAATAGTTATGTATGAAACACTTTAACTTTTCCATATGATGTTTAACTTAGGGGCTTTCCTATAAAGCGATCCATCTTCATAATTATAGATCTAAGTTGTTTTAATACACTTTTGGTAACTTTAAAAATGTTCATTACAATTTGTTGATAAAGCAAAAAACTAAACAGGGACGTGTTCTTTCTAACCTCTGAAGCGAACCAGTTTACAGTTACGATACTTTTCTGTGACGTAACGTTATCGCGAAGGTCACGAGAAACGACAAGCGAAGCAAGCGAGATCAGAGTGATTACATTTACTTTGTTTATTTAAGTTGGTCCAACTTTGGGTATTATAATCTAAGTACAGAGAGTACGGAGACACTACAAATCGCGTCTATCTTCCTCTTGCAGTGCTTCGTCTCCCGTAGCAAATAATCATCATCATCACCAACCTGTATCATGCCACAGTTGGCCAAAGTTGGAGAGAAGAAGCTGCTGCCCGTCTTCTTCTGGCAGTACTCTTTTAGTCGCCTTTACGGTACTCATAGTAATATTAGGTCCTTACATAATGAAATTGGCGTATTGTAGTACTGGCCACTTTGATGTAAAGAATCTCCTCTTTGGTGATGTGTTCATATCATAATTATTCATAACACTGCTTTTCCATAAAATCGTGATTTATGTAACCTCCAAAGCTAGGTAAAAAACTTTAGGAATCAACATTTAACAGATAATAACTTAACAAAAAAACATATTGCACGTTAAATCTTTTTAAAGTAGTTCCTCGAAGTTCTTTGACTATAAAATATGTTCCTCCCATAGGTACCAAACGCGAATTTCATATGTATATATAGCATTCTTTTGTAATGTGCCGGCAACACACGCCTTAAACGACCAAACAAATAATGTGAAATGAAATGTGATTCACAATTACTAATATACGAGGCAAAGATCATACTTAAGATATTCATAAATTAGCAAGAACAGAACTCACGTAGGTCTAAACCTTATCTGACAGTGGAAGGTACGTGCTGTGATCTCGTGAGAACTGGCGATTACCAAGGATTCCCTGGGCCTAATTAAATGAAGTTATAAATAACGCATGATGAATAGAATCGATTATGCGCAAATATGCCTACACGTTATCTCCGAAGACCGGTTTAGTTCGCCCGGCGAATTAGTTGGCATTAATAAGGCGTCATTAACATTTTTTTAAAACGTTTTCGCGTGATTATTGCTGCAGCCAAGAGTACTTTAGCCAGATATGATAAGTTAGACTTCCACATTAAATATGTCTACGCATATCGTCTTACCTAAGCAGAACTATTGCAGCAAGGGTGCATCGAATAATATTTCTTTTTCTCTTTTTGACTGACATTTTATGGCAAAAATTGAAACAGGTATTTATTTGTAGCAGACAAATGAAATAGGGATTTATTTTCGACATACAAATTTAAATGACTCCCTGGTCCGAAAAAGGGTAGTGGTGGGTATAATACTTTTAAAAGAGTTATCTAACGACAGGAGAGCCGTAAGCGCGCATTCCCATTAAATATACCTCATATAAATATGGAGGACACACCGATATACTTAGGGATGTGATAGGTAACAATGCGAATGCAAAACATCACACACAACTCAAACCAAACCACAAAAAAATGGCATATCGTTGATATAATTAATATCATTATCGTTGTAATTAATACATAAAGTCATGCCCAATTACAGCGTTTTATACTAAAAGTCTCAGAGCTAAATATATTCAACAGGACAGACAAAAGTTCCTTGTTAACTCCGGAAAACGTGCATATTTTATTGGAATATTTTGACGTTTTGCCGTAGATTGATGGACTGTCAACTGTAGGTACCACTTCCTTATTATCATAAATAGCTCGGGAGGCAATAAATGCCAAATTAAATTGTATAAGAGTAGCCATAAAGCGAAGAGGTGTCTAAGTAAGGTACCTTAACGATTTTAACGTCAATTAAATAATTTATCGCCATATCTTGTGGGCTGTTTCTGTTCTTTACATTGTTATTAAAATATTATATTTTACAGGATGAAATTTTAACCACCTTCCAAATTTTAATACAACAATCTACGAGACAAAAAACATGTTTTTTTCTTTTGGTATAGCCTAGTACAAAAATGTCAAGATAAAGCACTTAGAAAATGTCCGCCAAAAATCTAAATTTTTCTTGATACGGCCTCCTCACAACACTTTTTTTACGCGATTCGCATCTCATTCATTCATTAGGATACTATTCATAAGTTGTTGATTTTCCCTTTATACGTTCACATGCTTAGGACCGTAAAAATTTAAAACTATGTCGCAAAAATATTTTCTAGTGAAAATTTTACCTACGTTTATTACTTCAGAAATGGGCTCCAAATACGATACTTAACGCCTATAAAGAGTTAGGAAGGTGGTGACAAAATCATCCTGTGCTTAGATTTTTGCAGACTTAACTCGTGTTTATTAGGGTTTCCCCGACACAGCGTTTGTGGTCACGGGTAGACTAAAGTCCTTAAAATTTAGCTTGATTAAAATGACACCTGTCAAACTGAGGTGACTAGTGATGGGACTGACTCGACTGATCAAACGAAAAAAAAAACCGGCCTAGTGCGAGTCGGACTCGCGCACCGAGGGTTCCGTACAAACCTGCAAGGTTTACAAAGTTCGTTCATTACGACAATCGAGTCATAACTATGGTATTTTTAAGGTTTTCGGAATTTTTCCTTTATGTGTGCTATAAAACGTTGCTTCATGCCAAATTTCAAGATTCTAGGTCGACTGGAAGTACCCTTTAGGTTTTGATTCCCTTGCGAGTACTTGCGAGTTTCAAAATATGCAGCTTAAATTGCTGTTTCTTTTGATTGCGTTGACATAGAAGTTTGATTTTGTTACAGCTTAAAGGTATTATAGACCTGAGTATTTGGTATGAATTTAAATTTAATACCTCTACGCGTTTATGAGGAAATGGGTAGTAAGTTTAAAATTATTAAAAAAATATATATTATGTGATGTAACTAAAAATTTATGGTTTTCGTAATTTTTCCTTTATCTATGCTATAAGACGTTGCTTCGTACCAAATTTCAAGATTCTGAGTTCACGGGAAGCACCCTGTAGGTTTTGATTCCCTTGCAAGTGTCGAAAATTTGCGGCATAAACGGCTGTATCTTTTGATTGCGTTGGCTTAGAAGTTTGATTTTTTCACAGCTTCAAGGGACAGTAGACCTGAGTAATTGATATAAATTTCAGCTTCATACCTCCACGCGTTCCTGAGAAAAAGGGTCTTGACAGACGGACGGACGGACGGACAGACGGACAACAAAGTGATCCTATAAGGGTTCCGTTTTTTCCTTTTGAGGTACGGAACCCTAAAAACATATAAGGCCTATAAAATAAAATGAAAATCAGATATATTAAGATTTAACAGTAAGTCAGTGTCGTGATCATTATGAGAATAATTATAACAATCATAAAAATCAATTAGAAAATTTTTATCGCATAAAAAATCTAATAAATTTGAAATTTTTTCGTCAAGTATTAATAATTGCAATTTGATGTTCTAAGCATCAACCAATGCTCATTAAATCATTTGTAACATTTATGTTACATTACTTCGATTTTGAAATATTGTTAGTCTGTCGATTTCGATTTGTCGATTTTACCTTATCACTAGCGATTATGAAAAATGACGTAACCTTGTAAAGACGTCTTTTCAAGTTAGGTGTAATTTTTGTGACTGGATTATTTTAAGTATTTTCACTTTAAATATCTATTTTATATAATTAAATTGATTAACATGTACAGCAAAGTATAAAAAAAAAATTTTAACATGCCAATTACCAATATTTTTCGTGTGCAAATGTGTTTCACTTGTGTGACGCTGGTACAAAGTTACGTCGTCTCTTTCAGTGAGAACTGTCATTCTAATCAAGCTATATTTTAAGGACTATAAGGTATTATTCGTCTTACTGAAGGTCATTTAAAAAAACTATTATAACTACGCCTCAAATAATTATTATCGTCAATTATGTTCTTATATCTACGCAACATGAGCGATTTTTTTTAGGATTTTTTGCAGTGTTGCCAGGGTTCTTGGACTTCATTGATGGTATGGCGCAGTACCAAGCAGCTGATGTTTTCCAACCGTCATCTTCATTGAAATTAGGGCGATTTTTAATTTCTTTAGCTTCACGTATCATCCTAGGTTTTAGCGATAGCGACTTTGGCATTTATTGCTATTAATACAATTTGAGGTTTATCATATAAAATAGATACAATTAACTGGTCGTAAGACTTGGCTCTTCTTCGGTGGGTTTAATTTAGTCTTGATATAAACGCAATTCTGCAATGATGCAAAAGCACGCTCTACCATTATTACAAATACCAAATTAACACCCTTCATAAAATAAATAAATGTGGACAACATACCATACATTGTTCTAATCTGACTCGTATTTTGGAAAACCAGAAACAACGAAGGTATCTACCACATAATACCCAGACCCGAGAAAATGTAGAAAACGATTTTTCTAGATTGACCCGTCCGGGAATCGAACCCGGGACCTCGGAGAAGGCGACACCTTGAAAACCGGTATGTACGCCTCTCCGTGTCGGAGGTCGTCGACGAAATATGTCTATGGAAGCGAAATATTTTTGACAAATCTGCCTCATATTACTACAAGATAGCTTTGTTGCGCTTTTAATGTAGCATTTCAACATTAAAAGCTTCATTAGAAACAAAGCATTCAAAGTAAAGAAACTTAATAACATAGTTTGTTTTACGTAATACAAAAAAGTCAATCAGGAAACGGTCGGTCGGTTCCAACACACTATTCAATTACAAAAAGGTTAAACAAAACAACTCTACCGCGCAGTGGCATAATTTCTTCTTGTATTTTTTACATCGTAATGTAATAATAACGTGTGTAATTGCAACGTGCGGGTGTGAATATTGATTTTATATTACCTCGCCTCGGTTAATACTCGTACATTGTTGGAACGTAACTGTAGGATGTTGAAGTTCACTGTGAAGGCTTTAAAGATAGATAGATAGATACAGGATGAAATTTTAACCACTTTCCAAAATTTTTATAGGCGTTCAGTATCGTATTTAGAGCCTATACATATTTATGAAGTTAAAAATGTATATAAAGTTGTCACCCGAAAACATTTTTCGCGATAATGTTTTCAATTTTATACGGTTCCAGACCTGTTAAGGTATAAAAAGAAAATCAAAAACTTATGAATAGTATCGTAATTAATGAATAAGATGCGCATCGCGTAAAAAGGTGTTGCAGGGCGGCCGTATCAAAAGTTTTAGATTTATGGCGGACATTTTCTAAGTGCTTTATCTTGACATTTTTGTACTGGGCTATACCAAAAAAAATACGTCATTTGTCTTTTGTCTCGTAGATTGCTTTATTAAAATTTGGAAGGTGGTTAAAATTTTATCCTGTATAGATAGATAGATATTCTTTATTGCACATCAAACAAATGGAATATAACACAAGAATCAGATTTAGACTTGGAGCTGTACAATTTAGGCGGTCCTTGTCGCTAGAAGCCATTTCTTCTAGATGACCTTCAGGTAGATGTCAGTAACATTTTACTTGTAGTATGCCAAATTCTTGATAATTTTGAAAAATTGACTGAAATGTAACCATACCAAAAAAATATGAATATAAGTGAATCTCTTAAAAAATATACGCGTCGAATTCAAAAACTGGGCTCCAATTTTACTCGTCGGACAACAGAATTTTAGACAAAAAACATTGCACAAGACATTTTGTAAGGTTATTATTTTTAGTTTTTTTTTAGCAATTAATTTTAAGTTATATTTAACAAAACTGTAGAATAAACATGTTAGTTACTCATTGATTTTGATTATAATAATTTAAAAAAAAATAAGTAATAAGAATCAGTATATAAACTTGAAAAATTTTGTCTCAGGCGGGACTCGAACCCGCATCTCCTCGCATGCCGGGCGGGGCCTAATGGTATGGCACCCGCATCTCCTCGCATGCCGGGCGGGGCCTAATGGTATGGCACCCGCCCGGCATGCGAGGAGATGCGGGTTCGAGTCCCGCCTGAGACAAAATTTTTCAAGTTTATATACTGATATTATAAGTGCAATTAAGTTGCTAAAATATCAAATAAAGTAAGTAATAAGAAAATTCGAATTAAAACCTGTGTAAGAAACAATAATCAACTAACAACGCATTTCCTTTTAATCCGTAATTACAACTATTTACCCTTAAGGGGACACGTCACACGATAAATTAAAACAAAAAGTTTACTATCATAAACATAGCCGCATAGTCGTTAAGAGCCATAAACAGTGAGATAAATAGAAAATAAACATCCTAAGCATAGCGGGGGTCCTACTCTCAAACTCGTTACGATCCTCAGCCATTTACGTCCTGCATTAATGCAAAGTGGTATCTAATAACATACGTCAAAAAGTAATGTTTTTCTTACAAATAAAGTAACAGCCTTTAATCATCCCACTGCATCGTCGAATTCAAGTTACCACAGCAATGATGGGTACTGGCATAATCACCACGCTTGCCAAATGCAGGTTGGTGATCATGAACCCAAGCGATGATCGAAAATTCGAAACTTTTTGTTGCCCGACCCGGAGATCGAACCCGGGACCCGGAGATCTTGGCCCGGTATTTAACCACTAGCTAGACCAACGGGGTGTTGTTGTTCTTAAAATGTGATTATCCTTTAAGGATCATTAGGTGTGAGATTTTTCTATGGCTCTGACGTGATTTGTTTAAAAACAAGACGTTCATCTACTGACAGCAACAGGGTTACGGTACCTTCCGAAGTACTACAATAACCCTCCACCCTCGTCAGGCCCAGTGGCGTGCACAGCATACATGCCAATAAACACTGCCACTGTTGCCAGATTGGAGGTAGTCCCCCCAAATTTAGGGGACAATTAGGGGGATAAGACTTTTGGGAGGTTCTTTGGAGGGAAGTGAAAGAAAGGTTTTTAAGGTATTCACGATTTTTATTGCTTAAACGTATCTAGTAAATAAATGAAATGTATTTTATTTATTAAGAGTAGTACAAGGACTCACAAAATATGTTAGTAATTACTTACAACTAAATAAATAATTACTTACAAATAAAGCGAATTCAAAATTAAGTTTAATAGCATCAATGTGTTAGCGAGTGCATCGTAACAAGAAAAACGTATAAAACTGCAGACGAGACGACTGTTTAAGATGCTGATCCAATTATGGAAACTACATATGCTGAAATAACGCAGAATTTTATTTTAATAATAAATATTTTAGTTTGTTTTTTTGGGGTCTTTTTACTTTAAGAACCTGATTTTTGGGGGGATTTTGGTAAAATTTTGGAAAGAACAAAAGACGGACATCTAGCAGCCCTGAACACTGCATACCCTGCCTACTACGTCTAACCCTATGGTCTAACCAAATAAAATACCGATTCCGGCATTACTCCTATATACTTTATTTGATATTTTAGCAATTAAATTGCAATTATAATATCAGTATATAAACTTGAAAAATTATGTCTCAGGCGGGACTCGAACCCGTATCTCCTCGCAGGCCAGTTCGAGTCCCGCCTGAGACATAATTTTTCAAGTTTATATACTGATATTACTCCTATATTTTTTTAATACTGCATAGCCTACCCAGAATTGCTCTGCACGCCCCTGTGACCAGATGCCCTACTCTGCAACACGAAGCTCGTATTTACGGATATATCTGTCTCTTTCATATACTTTAAGACATCGGTATGAGTAATAGAGACAGATGGAATCGAATATACGGACAATGCGTTGCGAAAAAAGGCCGCAGACCCAAATAAAAAAACATCGTTTCCCTTATTGAACCGACCGGGAACCCTTGGACACTACTTCAACCGGGTCGTAAGGTAATGTTAAAATGTAAGCCTGTCAGTCATTTTCTAGATTTTCTAGGTACTATGTTCTCAAACAAGATAATTAGGCTACTTTACTTTATCGAAAGAGGTTGTCTGCTTTTTACATTATGACAGACTTGTAATTAGGTACTTTTATTGTTGTATTTTATAAATTAAAATAACCTGGCTGATTAGAGAATACCCCCGGCTAATAAGAGCGATACACAAAAAAAAATATGCATAATAATAACAGATTATAGGGAGGGACACCATAAATGCAAGGTCGTTTTACCTATTTAAGTGTATTCTTATTATTTAATATATATTTGTATATATAAAAATGAATCCCTATTTCCCTTGGTCATCGCATCACGCGTGAACGGCTGGACCGATTTCGCTAATTCTTTTTTTGTTTTGATTGTTATTGTCGGGCAAATGTTCTAATAAAAGAAAAAAAACAGAAAATTGCGCGGAAAATTAGAAAATTTAAGAAAACTTAATCACCATACTAAATTATTTGTAATGTAACCTTAGCGCTTTTGACAATTTAAACTTTTTTGATGTAACACATTATGGCGTTTGATATAATATTGACAGAATGCGTGCTGCAAACGGTTACAATTTCGAGTGCAGTTAGCAATGGGTTAGCATTTAACGTGTCGATATAAGAAATATTTTTTATTTAATTTTTTTTAATGAATTACCTATACCAATTTGAAATTAATATTCATAGTTGAGACAGGACAACGTCTGGCGGGTCCGCTAGTAATTGATAAAAGAAATATGTATAAGAAAATAAAAGTTAAAAAGGAAAAATCATTAAGCATAAATTTAATTAAATCAATATCAAAAACACCGCAAATCTATTGTAGGCATTACAAATTTCTGGAATTAATTATATATTCTCAAGGTATTTGTCTATTTTAATTATCTCTACCTATCTATTTTTATGCTCGAACTCTACTTTCTCTCGTCCCTGTTTCAGTGAAGAAAAAAATCTAACGTTTTTTAAACTTAACAACACTAACATAATACATAGCAACATGCTTGTTAATAAAAATATACGGGTACATTAACTAAATCTATAACACAACGGTAGTCTGCCATTGAAAACAAACTCACCTTCGTTCGAAGAGTGTACGTGTATCTCCAAAAATCCAACCAATCACACTGTCTGACACAGATCCATTAGACAATACGCATGACAAGTACAGATAAAAAATAAACACACATCACTGGCCACTTCACAGCACATACGAAAAAACTTTTTTTTCACGAAACTTTTCGGCACTGTTTGCGCGCGAAAACGTATATCGGCGTGCGCGCGCGACGCGCCTGCCCCCCTCTTGCGCCGGCGGGTGACTGAGCTCGCAATTCAAAGCACTAACAATTACACAGCACCAATTTTTGCTAACAACCTTTGTTACGGACGAGATCGCATCTCTACAGCCGACAACAACTTAATTGAACTCTTTTACGGGTCTTGGGATTCACGTTAAAGTCTTAAATACTCGTATCTTGCGGTTTGGATGCAGTGGTAGAGTTCAAAGTAGTAAGAGTAGGTAAACCTACTTTCTTTGATCTTGCCATAGTGACATAGAGTTAAAAGAGCACTAAGAAATTAAACATTTTAGAGACGTGTAACAATATTTTTACACTTGGTTAATAGTACCTATGCACTCATGGTGCACATCGAAAATCAAATGCGCTAGTATCACTTTAGTTAAATTAGGATGTCAATACATGGCAGCATGCATGACATTAGCGATATGATTTTTAGGTTAAAGAATAATACTAGGATATGGCTCAAAGAGATTACAATAATTCAATGATAATTACTTACTTTACACATACTTGTAGTTTTATTTATTACATGACAGTATCAATATTTATTATAAAAAGTTTTATCAATTTATAATACGTATATAGATCATATACATCTAAGTTTTTATTTTAGCAATGTGTGTAATTGTTTGTTGTCCCAAATAAATAAAAAGACGTGTGGCACTCGGAGACTGCCGCGGTAAAGCTATTGCATAGCATTTTTAATCAACTTATGCAATTATAAAACTAAAAAGTATCACCGCTGTGCCGGTCGGAGTGGGGGGTGTTAGGTTATTTTCGTTATGGAATTTCTGGATTCGGTCTCCACGCTCAAGGCCCGCGATAGAAGCTATGCAATAGCTTAAAAATAAAATAAAAATATAAAAAAACAGCTTTACTTTTAAAATATCGTAATTGACAACATCATATAGGTACCTATCTACCCTGTGTTGATCCCTAAGTAAGGCGTTTTTAATGGATTGCAAAACTCAGAAAAAACGAAGGTGCTTACTTCGTTGGCGTCTAGGAATCGAACCATCATCGGAGTTGATGAGTCACAATCACAGTCACACCGATTTTGAAGGGGTCACCGGTGGCGACTCTTTGAAAATACTTTAGACACTTCTTTACTTTTTTTTTATATAATCGATGGGCTTGCCCTTGACTACATACTTAACTCTACGGTTAGGAAGAAGCCTAAGATGGAGCGAGCTTACCCAGAAAGTGGCACTGGTTCTCCCACACACCAGCGGAACACGGAAAAACTGTTTGGCGCTCGACTCCGGCAGGAAGGTGGTAGCATCCAGGCAGCTTCTTACGAAGCCTACCACCGCAGAGGGATCTGTTAGCCGTCTTCAATGGTTAGAAAACCAAAGATGCCGTTCTCCAGGGTGAACCACTAGAGGAGGTAGATCCCACCACCCCAAACCCTTTACATTAATACTGTGTCACACTCGACATCGAAAAACAATTAGTGGGTAGGCTCTCCACTCGATAGACTTTCTGTGAAGGTCCGATTTTTGACATCAAATGAAGCGGCCCACGAAGTTGAATATTTTTTGTTAAGGCGGTATGTCGATCTCTAATAGTTTGGTTGGGCTCTTGTGTTTTCTAATCAGGGTCACCAGGTACTCCAGATCTTCGATTATCCTAGTTTTTATAGTTTTCCCTTTATGTGGCCATTAAACCCTAACTCTGTATCAAATTTCAGTGAGTTTATGGGAAGTGCTAGTTCTATTTTGATGATCATGGGTGAGTGAGTGTCATAAATGCGAAACTTTGCTTTCGCTTAACTTCGGAACTAAATGACCTACAGACTTGAAATTTTTGATTTTAAGTATGTGATTATAGCTTACTAGATGACGAAAATTTTTACGTTCTGGTCTTATCCAGAGGTCAAATAGGGGCCTAAAAATGAGGCGAAATGGTTCCAGTAAAGGATGGTACGGCAGTGTTTGCTTCGCGCTCGACTTGGCGGGAGCACTGCCGTGCCCCCCGATTTTGATACTTTTCCTCTTTTCTTTTTTGTTAAATGTTAACAAATTTCAATATTAAGCCTTTTGGCTTTTTATATAGAGTCGGTTGACTTTAAATTCTTTTACACGCACACTTTAAGGTTCAATTAGAATAAGTTCATTGTTGTAACATGTTTTTTAGGGTTCCGTACCCAAAGGGTAAAAACGGGACCCTATTACTAAGACTTCGCTGTCTGTCCGTCTGTCCGTCTGTCCGTCGCTCTGTCACCAGGCTGTATCTTAAGAGCCGCGATAGCTAGATAGTTGAAATTTTCACAAATTATGTATTTCTGTTACCGCAATAACAACAAATACTAAAAACAAAATAAAATAAATATTTAAGGGGGGCTCCCACACAACAAACCCGTTTTTTTGGCCTTTACGTTTTTTTGGTACGGAACCCTTCGTGCGCGAGTCCGACTCGCACTTGGCCGGTTTTTAATAGTAGATTTAAACGTTCCCCCTGAAATCAAGTATCAACATCAATCAATCCTCAACAAACAACAGTTTAAATGACATTGTCATAATGTCATTACAGTTAATGTTGCTATTTCAAAAAACCCTGAGTTCAGCTTTCATTAGCCAGACTATATAACATATATTTTATTCTTCAACGATCTAAATAGTAACGATGATCTTAAGCCTCAAATGATCCACAGTTTCGCAATATCAACAAATAGAGCAGATGCAATTGTATTACTAAAAGCAGAGCTCTACCAGCTGAACTGAACGCCATAATCACACAGTCACAGCACTAAATTCCCAATATGGCGGCCATATGCTCGTAGATTGCTAGTGTAATGGAAATACCTAAATCAACCGTATAGGGAGAAGAGATGGCGTTAATGGACACGATGCCCTATCCAAGGCTTTAGGTACAGTCGACTGCACGTGAAACTACAACATAACGTCTGTCTTGTCTGGATTAAGACGCGTACATATTTAGATTAAGACACATTACAAAATTCTGACAATTATTTGGTTAATTAGTGATCACATAGTTTAGTTCAGTTCACATAATGAGGCTGATTTGTGGTTGAAATGAGAAATGGTGAAAGTGATGAAATTGCAATTTGTTTATTAATTGACATTATTGCATAATTTGTTAACGCTACGGTGCACTCGTAGCACGTGTGCTACGGGACGGGTAGTCAAATTCTTAAAGACACGATATTTTTTTAAGTTTGAACTTAAATATTTTCAACTTTTATCGCCATATTAGTCATGTTCGCCTAATAAGATGACACATTTTTACTGATGACTCCAAGCTCTCTGGGTCCTGGGTTGATTCCCGGGTCGGGCAAGAAGAGTTTCGAAGTTTCGAATATTGCTCGGGTTTTTTATTAAATCATTAACCCGCATTAGGCAAGCCGTTATTCCTGTAGGTACCCATCTTCTCTTTGGTAACTCAAATTCAATTATAGAGGCTTTGGCACTGCAGTGGGATGATTATAGACCATTACTTTCCTTTTTATTGTTACTAACTATAAGATGAATGTATTGTGCCATTAAGTCTAAACTCTCGATACAACCAACCTTAAACTGGTTCATTGCGAAGCACAAAACATTACCATCTCTATTATGATTTAGCGCGCGAAATTGCACCGCATGCATTATGGTAGGATGCCGACAACCTCCGCTTTAATGCCCATAAACAATAGACCGCATATATCGTTTACCGTTCAACGGAAGAGGACGTCCGTTCAAGCGACATTAGGGGTACGTCACTACGTTTTCCGTCATATATTATTTGTACTTGTTTCAGTACACATATTAAAATATACAGGCTGAACGTTTAAACACTTTGTAAAATTTTTATAGGCGTTCAGTATCGTATTTAGAGCCTATTTATGAAGTAAAAAATGTAAATCAAGTTGTCACCCGAAAATATTTTTCGCGATTTAGTTTTCAATTTTTACGGTCCTAGACCTGTTAAGGTATAAAGGGAAAATCAGAAACTTATGAATAGTATCGTAATTAATGAATGAGATGCGCAACGCGTAAAAAAAGTGTTGCTAGGAGGCCGTATCAAAAATTTTAGATTTTCGGCGGACATTTTCTAAGTGCTTTATCTTGACATTTTTGTACTGGGCTATACCAAAAGAAAAAATACCTTATTTGTTTTTTGTCTCGTAGATTGATATATTAAAATTTGGAAGGTGGTTAAAATTTCCACCTGTATAATGCATGGGGCCGAGTATCGACAAATAATACTAATATTATAAATGCGAACTGCGATCGCCAAACCGCTTAGCAAGGAATGTTTAAAATATCGGGCTAACCCAAAATATCATGTAAAGCGCTAATTAAATGTGTATTTTCATTTCATGCCGATCGTAACCATTATGGCAAAATCCCCAAAAAGAAGCGTACTACAACGTGTTCCTTTTGATATCCCATAACTTTAAGGTTATGTTCCTAGAACATGTGGTTCAAAAATCAATAGTTTCGAATATAACGTCAATTTTAGTTAATTTTTTTTTTTTTAAAGTAACCAGTATGGCGAATCCTTAGTTTTGCGAGACGTTGGCAAACTTACACTAAAGTGTACTTAGTAGTAAAGTAGCGGGAGAGCGTAACTTGTAAAAGTAGGTACGAGTAAATCGTTTTCATTCAAAAGTTCATTCATAACAAGGTAAGGGTGTTTTACATAAACAGTCGTGACTTTTTAGAATTATTTTGTATGAAAATATGAAAAAAAAAAATTGAAAAATAATTTATATGCAATTTGATTCTTTACCATGGTCTGTTTATATATCAAAAGGAACACGTTGTAACTATATCCAGCAGGTAAGAGATGATTAAAGTACCTACGAATCGCGAGAGCAGATATTAATAATGTTTTTATCTAATCTAACCCAACGGTAGCATAAACCGCTATAGTATGTGATCCTAGGCCTCATTATTACGGGTGTTCGTTTGCGTGCGCTTGCGCCGCTCCCAATGGACCGGAAGCGAGCTCTGCACGGCGCCGGATGTGGGTAATGTCGTATCACGCCAATAAACAAACAAATATCTGTAATTTGATATATCAATAATACTTCAATCATCTTGGTGTAACGGTGAAATGAGAACGGAATTTAGCCAGGAAATTGCAATCAAGTTGAACTATCACTGTTCAAACCAATAGATTATCTATTATACTACCATTTGCTCCGCGTGGGTTTTAGAATTGGGTTTAGAGAGTGTAATGAGTGCTAAGAAAATAGAAAATAGAAAAGTTAACCAACCGACAACGCCATCTATCGCCTATGTCACGTGACTTCATAAAAAATCCAAATCTCCAGCTAATAAGCCGTATTCTCGCGGGAACTAGCCGTATTCTGACGACCATTTGGATCAGCGGTAGTAAACGCTGCTTCTGAGCCGTGGGTCGCGGGTTCGATCCCCGCACAGTACAAATATTTGTGTGCATGAACATGTCTGTTTGTACTGGTCTGGGTGTTTTCTATGTATTATAAGTATGTATTTACAAAAAAAAAAGTATATAAGTAAGTTTATCGGTTGTCTAGTACCCCATACGACAGGGTACTTAATAGTACCTTAATTTGGGACTAGATGGCTCTGTGTGGCCCAGTGAGGCATGTCTTAAATATTTATTTATTATTTATTTATTTTAACTACATGGAATTTGGGGATAAACTATAGCATATATTGGAAGTTATTAAGTTTAGTAAGCAAGTAAACATTACTGGAATCGATCAATTTAGTAGCTTTTGTGTAAAAGAGTAACTAACATCCATACCTACATACTTACAAACTTCCGCATTTACAATAAGATATTGCAAATATTCAAAAAGACATATCCACAACATGATATCTTTTTTATGAAACGCTAGTAGAAAAGTTGACCAATTACTTACTGTGGAAGAAACTTAATTACACAAAAATTATATTACTATTCAAATACTCCGTACACGTAGCGTAGGTAATTACGTACACCTCGATTGTGAATTTTTCTATACACTTATTCTGAACACAAAACGTCAAACTGCATTTATGTTGCAAGAGCGCATTCATATCAACTGAATGAGATGCCCCAGTGTTTCTCTTGATGTATGTACTTCTGGGTCTAAATAAAGGTTATTTTCTGAGAAGATATCGGTACATCCGTGCGTATCCCTATAAGTCCGTAATGCAGAATAAATCGTACGGATTCCGTCCGCGACTATGCAAGTGAGTACTTTATGCACGATGCTGTAACGAATTTACAATCACACCACACCGGTTACTCTCTATTGCTTTTTGATGAACTTAATACTTCCTTGCTGAAAGAATATTGAAGTTTTTTGGGTTCGGTAGTTGAGACTTGGATTGGATCCCTTAAAGTGTCAACATATCTGTTAGTCTGTCTGCCCTTCTCCAATTAAAACTAATTTAAAGTTTAAACTTCTTTCCATGGTCACTATCGCAAGAGTTAATTGCCGGGGTTCCTGTGTCCGTGATCATGGCGCTTGCGACAGTGCCAAAATATCGGAAACTTATAAAAAATATTATAAGGTCATTGTATCACAGATAAGACAATACTAGGATGAACTGATTACTGAGTTCAGATCAATCAGAGTGAAGATCAGTTGTTAAAAATCTATAAGTATCTATTGTTCTTTTATGTTAAATCTTTGCCTCTAACCGTGGATATGGTAGCCACTACAACCACATGAGTAAATATAATTTATTCATGTGCTACAACTTCATGGGTGCGAAACGTAAATAGGCAGGAACGTCACGGCGCTAGCATGCGATCTGGCGTGACAAATCACTCGGTGACTTTTCCGATAATGCATGATATGACACAAAATTTGTGCGCTAAACGAAAAAAAAGCAGTTTTCAGAAGTCTTTACAACGTTCAGAGAATTTATCTCAAGCTTTTTATTATAAATAGGTAGATACCTACAGAACGAACGGCATTTTGCTCTTTGTGGCGATAATTATCTACGCGCACCGTGTCATATTGAGAATTTTTACTCGTCGCATGACAATATTCATTGGCCTCTCTGAAAACGAATACCTAACTGTTAAATAGTATAGACTCTTAGATTGAGTTATTGAGCGAGTTTCTCAAAATTAACTTACTCTGCTGTGACGAAAAGAATCGAATCTATATTTAAAAACTTTTTGTACATCATACTTAAACGTAAAATTTAATCAAATCAAATTATTTTTTTGGTAAAAGGTATTGTTTTCCAGAAAATATTGGGAGAATGAATTTACACATACCAGGTCTACTCTGCTACACGAATAGCAACTTCTCTTCTCTTCCAGTGGGTGTTGTAAGAGGCGACTAAATGAGTACTGCCAGAAGAAGACGGGCATCTCTTCACTCCACCATTAACCAAACTGCGAGTGCCAACCCTCCTGCCGAAATTTTGTTAGACGTTTTAAAAATTGCTCGCAAACCCCACTAAACTCTGGTAGATTTCATGGTAACTTCATTAACATAATTTGACACCATGAGTAATGGTAGCTTTTTCGCACTACTAAAACACTCACATAACACTTAGGCTCACTTTTGTAAGGCCGCACGTGGAACGTCAGTACAAGACCTAATCTTCCTCTTCTTGTTTTAATCTATGGTTGGTTACCAGACACAGAATACTTCTAAGAAACCTCCAACGGAGTTTAGAATTAATCAGAATGAAGATCAGTTCATCAGTGATGTGGCGCTTGCAAGTGCCAAAATATTGAATTTCCATTAAGGCAGTTCGATACTATAATCTCAGACATAAAGTGTCATAAAAAAGTTACACAATCGGCAGCAAAAAAACCGACCCCACCAAATGAGTGCCCACTGAATATTTAGGCTCACTAAACTTAGTTTCATTAGGCTGTAAATCAAATGCTGTGAACACACGATGACAAAAGGAAATTATCTTTTTTTGATAAGGCTCAACTTGATTTTATTTAATACCTAAGTTTAATTTTTAATTGTAACCAGTGTGATGGGTTTACATTAGTTTACATTAGCTTTGACGACCTCCGTGGCGGAGTGGCGTACACACCGGTTTTCAAGGTCTCGCCTGCTCCGAGGTCCCGGGTTCGATTCCCGGACGGGTCAATGTAGAAAAAATGTGTTTTTCTACATTTTCTCGGGTCTGGGTGTGTGTGGTACCTTCGTTGTTTCTGGTTTCCAAAATACGAATGCTTTAAATAGTTATTCAAATTGGGATCAGAACAATGTATGTGATGTTTTAATTATTATATTCAGCTGGTGAATAATAAAACTTACGCTAAGTTGAATTTAAATTACGGAGGTTATTTAAACTTGGAATTCTTGAAACGTTCGAAAGACGAAATGTCATTTTTGCATGTTTTTTTAGGGCTGGGACTTAATAAAACCCTAATGATATTGTAACAGTGAGAAACGATAGGTAAACCAGTCAGCAGCCCATCATCTAGGTAAGTAGGCACTCTGAACGAGTTTGACGTGAGAACGCAAATGTAGGCGTGTGGTCGGAACGAAAGCGCTTACTAGAGCGTGACTGCTCTCATTCAACGCCCTGCGAAGGGAATACCAGCAATGCTACTTGTGTACAGTCTACGACAGATGTGTATTATCGGCGACGAAAGCAGAGGATTATAATAGATACTACAGCTGATATTTCACTATTCGTTTTGTTTCATTTAGAGCACCATATCTAAGTAAATTTGTATATAGAACTAGCTGCCCGTTCAGAGTTCGCTCGGGTTTGTCATCAGTAAAGATGATGCAAGCAAATGATCTGTTAGAAGCATGTTTACCCTGCAAGCATTGTTCAAGTGAATATTTCAAAAAAAATGTTTTTCCATACAAACGTTCTCCTGACCAATACAAACATAGCAAAAATAATTTTAATCTTTGAACCCTCCTGAAGTGACGCGCAGAGATATTATACATTACGGAAATTGATTGATGTGATATTGCTCCTTATTGTGGTCACCATAAAGTATTTAATAATGTCTGCCTATGACCATGAATGCTGTAAAGTGATCGAAACTCCACCGTCGTCTAATATTTTGGTTCAAATAAACGCGAATTTAAAACCCGTAAATATTAAGGGTTAAAGTATGAAATTGCCGTTTCCATACTAACATTTTTTTAGTTTTTTTAAAAACGCCTAAACCGTTTTCGATGCAATTAAAGGTGAAAGTTAGATGGTTATAAAGCTACGCATTATAGTATTTAAATTTCTGAAAATCAAAGTATATAATACAAATATAATTGAAACAAGGTCAGCTGACACATTGTAAGGGGTCTTTTCAACGACTTCCTTTAAAGTAATAGGCACTAGTATTGCATTTTTTTAGTCAAAAGTTACTTTATTTAGTTTTTGATACAATACAAAAAGAATTACGCAATAATATGACTATACTTAAGAGCTATAAACAAAATAAAAAGTGGGAAAATAATCGGCAATTTCATACTTTAACCCCTATTATGTACCTACATCTTTCATTTCAATGTTGGTACAGTGTCCGCGTAAACTCAAGAAATCAGTAAATAAAATTACTTATTTTATTTATTAGTTTAAAGATAATAATAAAACACAATCATTGGAAGAACTTTGGATCTTTATTACAAGTAGAATGTAATGAATTACAGTAAAAGTTCACAACACGTTATCTGAGTACAAGAGTATACAGTATGCAGTTTGGCGTTCTTCCTATGTATCGAAGAATACAAAATCTAGAGTAAAACCTACAATTAAGAAAAACTATACTTTAATCAGTCTCCATTAAAATAATACATAGGATTACCATTTGCAATATGCAAATATTGATTGACACTTAGATTCGAAAGATACGAAAATTTATTTAAAATAAACAATACCTACTATATACCCAATCAGACAAAACGTATCAGACAAAACAAGTCCTTAACAAATAAGTACTTACTGCACATATACGATTTGACGACCATTTGGATCAGCGGTAGTAAACGCTGCTTCTGAGCCGTGGGTCGCGGGTTCGATCCCCGCACAGTACAAATATTTGTGTGCATGAACATGTCTGTTTGTACTGGTCTGGGTGTTTTCTATGTATTATAAGTATGTATTTACAAAAAAAAAAGTATTTATGTAAGTTTATCGGTTGTCTAGTACCCCATACGACAGGGTACTTAATAGTAGCTTAATTTAGGACTAGATGGCTCTGTGTGGCCCAGTGTGGCATGTCTTAAATATTTAAATATAAGTTATCTTTTACCAAAGAACATGGAAAAAGGTTAGAAAGGCTGTCGCGCGCCCTTTGTAAGAGAACCGATGTCGCGCTCGCGCACCACTACACAGTTCAAAGAACACCAATCAAGTGAATGGGGGCTATCGCTAGTGAATTTGCCACTAGAGGCGCTAGTGTCGCGTGAGGTCCAATAACATACATTTTTCACTGGTTTTAGAGGGCTTCGTTACGTAAATTATAATTTCTTTAATTTACCTGCTGGAAAGTGATCTCCTTCGTAAAATATCACAAATATGGATTATTTGGCGATTAATGTGAACGGTTTGAAAGCGGAATTAAGAAAAAGCGCAAAAATAGGCGGCCTCAAAGAGCAACTATTTCAGAAGTTTGTTAATATCAAGATAGTTATTTATAATAATAATAAATAGATTCAATATTTAACACTTTGCTTCGGCGCCGATCGCCTTTGACAGCTATACCTCCGGACCTCAGTCTACAGTGGCGCCAACTGGTGAGCAAAAAAACGGTAGTCCCCATTCTTTTGACCCTATCGGTCGCGCGACGTCAAATGAAACCAATCAATGCGATCACTTACAAGCATTCGCTCATAACCTCTGTGGCCTGCCCCGCCTACATACGCCTTTCTAACCTTTTCCATGTTCTGTGTCTTTTGCCAGTTGCATTCATCTTTAAATTATGTACGTAAGGTTCAATTTTGCATTACAGTGTCAGTTGGATTTTTTTTATTGGGACTGTGTATCTAGGTCTCATATTTTTTATCAATTGATATGGATGAAGAAATAACGTAATGGATGAATGGGTGAAAATATAATAATCACAAATTAACACATAAATGAATGAAACTCTCATGGTGACCGTGACCGATTTTTAATAAGTTCAGCTTTATGTTTATAAGAGTAAATTGTTTTAGGATGGCCATAGAACACGGTTTTTTCGTGATCATGGGCCATGGTATCACTGTTTCAAGATATCTAGCCATACAAATGTATCGTTATATTTGACTCGAGTTATTTAAATTACAACTAAATACTAATATTATACTTCGAGTTGATCATTATTTTATGTAACGAAATAAAAGATAATTTACGGAATTTAAAACGCGTTTATTTTTGATTTAACCCGACGTTTCGAACCCTTTACAGCGTTCATGGTCACGGGTAGACTAAAGTGTTATTAAATTCGTCTTTAAGATGGTAATTTGAAAAAATGTTGAAACATTAAAGACGAATGAACGCTGTAAAGGGTTCGAAACGTCGGGTTAAATCAAAAATAAACGCGTTCTAAATTCCGTAAACTATCTTTCATTTCAATTTATAGTGTTCGCGTAAACTCAAGAAAACAGTATTTATGTAACAATTTAGGTAAATGTTTGATTTTTAACACAATGTTTATTTTCATGTCATGTTTTGAAGCGAAGTAGTGATTATATTTGATTCATGCCTGGGTTAGATTCCCTGTTGAATCAATTTAGAGGACTAACGCTTAATTTTTAATTTAAAATTAAATTTGCTACTTTAAAAAGTTTCAAACCACTGCATTATATCTGGTACATTTACGAGTAGATTACGATATTTAGAAGAGGCAAAATATCTTTATTGAATACAATTTCCGCTATTTGTTTATTAGGTTTACCAAAAGTTACTAAGTATACATAGACAAACAATTCCTCAACTCGTACGTAATGCTAATACACAACTATAATACATTTATAAAAATCAACTCTATATTATTAATAAACAATCATAATAATTTACTATTCATATTTCACCAACAATGTATCACATAAAAACGAATTGCTTATATTACATGCCAACTCTTGCAGAGTATATCTTTGTAAGTTCTTAACTTAATGCACTGTTTTGATTAGGTCTTTTTTTATAACCTTCTTGGGGTATAATACTTCGCCATTGGAAACCCTGCAATCGCCAAAACGTCCGCCAAACGTGGCGATTATGGCAAATGAGGAGTCTTGTTGACTTTTAAAACTTCGACAACTCTGCCCATTGCATTTATATACAAATGATAACGCGTTACTAAATTATAAAAGTAATATTTATTTGAGCAACAGAATTTCCTGAAACAAAGTAAATTAATAAAGACCTTTCAACAACAACTTTAAATGAGGTGTTGTCAAATCACAAATCCGATACTGAATTTCCTATTGACTCCTTATAAATTAGTTCTCATAAAATCCTGTCTTAGCTTAACCTAAATACCTCTTTGTATTTTAGAATAATTTACATAATTAAATCAACAATATGTATTTCCAATCTTAACCCTAACATACTTTATTTGATATTTTTAGCAATTAAATTGCAATTATAATATCAGTATATAAACTTGAAAAATTATGTCTCAGCCGGGACTCGAACCCGCATCTTCTCGCTCGCTTAATGGTATAGCGCCCGCCCGGCATGCGAGGAGATGCGGTTTCGAGTCCCGCCTGAGACATAATTTTTCAAGTTTATATACTGAAATTAACCCTAACAATTAAAATCAATTGTTATCGCGACAGCCGGCTGTCGCGCGGGGTTCGAAGCGTTAATTCATCTCGAAGTTAAAAATGATTGAAGAGAATGAGAAGATGGAATATTTGAAGAATAACGCGGCGGAAGAGTAAAGATGATTTTATATCTTATTCTGTGTATTTATGATTTAAGAATTAAAGATATAAAAGACGTTTCAATACGATAAACGAGTGAAGACGTGTCTTTAATAATTCTCCGATCCTACATTCATTACAGTCTGACAAGCTTTTGCTGCGGCTCTGCCCGCATGAACTACACTTTTGAATCACTACACGGGCGGAAACCTTTGCCCAACAGTGACAGCTGACGACCTCTGTAGCGAAATGGCGTACACACCGGTTTTCAAGGTGTCGTCTGCTCCGAGGTCCCGGGTTCGATTCCCGGACGGGCCAATGTAGAAAAAAAAAGTGTTTTTCTACATTTTCTCGGGTCTGGCTGTTTGTGGTACCTTCGTTGTTTCTGGTTTCCAAAATACGAGTGCTTTAAATAGTTATTCAAATTGGGATCAGAACAATGTATGTGATGTTGTCCACATTTTATTTATTTTTTAAACAGTAGGGTAGCAGCGCCATCTCTTGGTGGCCGCAAGGAACAGTTGACAGGCTTTTGCAATTAAAAAGATTAATAGAATTTTCTGGTATGTCTACTTTCATTTAATGAGGAGTTTGCAAAATATTGAATTCAAAATCAATTAATATTATAATATTATATCCTGCTTACTTGTATCAGTTTAAATATGTGAACATTACAGGACAGTACATGTGCAATGTGGATGGGTCTACGCTGTGACCGCAGTGAATCAGTTCCATTTATTTTATAAAGGCAATGCATACCCGGCAAATGATGATTGATTTGACAAAAATCGGTGGTTGGCAAATAAAAATCAGAACTGTGGAAAAGAACGTCCACTTCGAAATAAAATTAAAGTCTGCCACTGCTTTGATAACTTCGACAGAAGTAACTGACGACAACTACATTATCTATAGATCAAAATGCAAAAAGCTAATTATTAAATAGTTAGGTACACATTTCGTCAAAAACGACTATTATCACTAAATGCAGTAAGACACATTTTATGTTTACAATTAAAATACTTATAAAATAATACAGTGTTATTAAAGTTCGGTAAAAAATGACAGTGGTTTCGGTGATTTTAATACAATCCTGATTTAACAGTTTCAGCTACAAGTATTGTATAAACTAAAACAGCAGTAGTTTACTTTTGGACGGTTAAAACATACCATTGACTTCAGTTTATTGACGTTAAGGCTCTATGGTACTCTTCTAGGTTTCATAGACTAGAAAATACACTATGGTAAATAAGTTACTACGTATAAAAGCTTAAGTTTGCTTTTTTCTGCACTACATTTAATTTGCAAACTAAATTCTAAAGTTATACTGCCTGTTACTATTTTATACTTTATAGCTCCTAATTATAACAATACATGATATAAAAATACGTAAACTTAACTTCTATTGCTTCATAATACAATCTAACAAAGCATAATGCTGTTTTAAATCACAATTTTCATAAATAATGTCTAGTCTCACCAGGTGCAATTCATAAACTAGGAATGTTCCCAAATAAAGAGTGATATTTTCATAAATTCACATGGCAACACTTTCATGATCAGATCATATTTACAAACTTTTAGGGTATTCAAAAATTGCGCAATGCATTTTATATATTTTTTTACAAGATTAAAAACAAGATTCTATGTATATTACTCGTTACGACTTTACTCCCAGACCTTTCTTTAGTGCCTTCAATGGGGACTACCGTTTCTTTGCTCACCAGTTGGCGCCACTGTAGACTGAGGTCCGGAGTTATAGCTGTCAAAGGCGATTGGCGCCGAAACAAAGTGTTACATATTGAATCTAATTAAGGTTATATTATTTATAAATAACTATCTTGATATCAACAAACTAACTTCTGAAATAGTTGCTCTTGAGGCCGCCTATTTTTGCGCTTTTTCTTAATTCCGCTTTTAAAGCGTTCACATTAATCGCCAAATAATCCATATTAGCGATATTTTACGAAGGAGATCACTTTGCAGTATGTAAATTAAAGAAATTTTAATTTATGCAACAAATTCCGCTAAAACCAGTACAAAGTGAATGATATTGGACCTCACGCGACACTAGCGCCTCTAGTGGCAAATTTACTAGCGATAGCCCCCATTGGAATGCTTTACTAATAACAGCATTAGCAATTTTCAAATGGTCCCATAAACAATACTTAATTAATATTCATTCCCGTAACACCGAATCTACCAGGCTCTAAGCCTACATTCATAAAACCGTTCAGCAGACGACTGGCTGTGTTGTCTTCACTCACACTGTTGCTATCTCCATTCAACTCACTACTAGTCCTGTCCGCACTTTCGTCTATACAATCTAGGAAATGTTCGAAGAAATCTGGATAGTTATCATAGCTCGGAAACACATTGATATCAATAACCGCATGGTTACCTGAACAGTTGTCTATAACGACGTCAAAACCGGCCAGTAACAGTCCAATCTCATTTCTTAAAACTCGGATAATACTCCTGATTTTATCCTCGTTTGGTGTCATCCAAATATCAGCCTTATCGTGGGGGTCTAAGATCGAAAGTGTGGATTGGCTGTCTGCTTTACAAACTTCTCCCGTGCTGTAGAAGATTGGCGTTAGGTTTTCTGACGCATAGAAGTTTTTCAGACTCGGCCTCTCGCATATGTGATATCTGAAAATGGGTAATAGAAAGTAAGTACCTTGTTTTTGTGGAAATCATACGACTAAGCACCACAAACACCTAGACCCGAGGAAATATAGAAAAGTGTTTTTCAGCTTTCGTCTGGGAATCATGCTCATATTTTGCTTATTTTCACAATAAACATAAGTACTTAAGCTATTTTTAGACTAGCACTAAAAGCTTTTGCCAAAAACTAAATTACATTAACATTACAAGCAGAATTTTAGAAGCTATGGCAAAAATTTACTAGAAGCGATTCCAGAGTCAAAATCGAGTCTTAAACAAAAGAGATGTCACGTAACAGGCCCAGACATTGTACAGTATTCTAAAAACTCAAGAAAAATCTACTGACTTTGGGAAAAATACGAATAACTGTATATAACGCATAATTTAGCGGCTCAAAAATAAAAACAATCTAATAAATATCCCTTTCAATTAGGAATACAAGATGGCGTTTGACGAAAAAAAAGATAAACCATAAACTCTAAATGTCAGTATATGTCAGATTTCCTTTGTCACAAATTGACATAACCACTCGTCATAATCTCACGTAAAAAGGTTATATTATATAATCGCAAATATAATTGTCTTATAAGCATAACATAAGTTAAAACTCTTTGTTTTGTTTGTTATTATTACAACAAGCACAAGTAAACAAACAATATCACTTGTTCGAATCGAGATAAGCGATTTTTAACTGTCAAAACTGACAGATGTCATCAAAGCGTCATCTTCCGCCATGATAGTTTTTGTTGTTTAGTATTGCTATTCTCATAAATTTATTTTAGTTTGAGCCATTAAACGAAGCCATTTTAAAGATTTTGGATAATAACAAAGTTATAGTATATTACTGCCACAACAAATAAAAAAATTTACAGGGCAACTCACCTATTACCAACCAAAAACACCTTATGCAGTACCGCATTATGGTTCACAAAGCTCTGCACAACACACGGAGGCTTACAAACACTTAGACCTTTCTCATTAAACACAACAACCATCTCATGGGCAGACTTAGACCCGTGTGCTATAGTCGGCTTACATATCACAGGGAACGTGACGCCTCTTTGTTGCATTAAGTCTATGTTTTCTTTGACATTAGATGACGTGAACTCGGCAAAAGTTGGCGTGTATATACCCTGCTTCTTGAATGATGGCTCGTCTTGCAGGATTGAGTAGTAGCGGTAACTAGAATGAATGACTTCAATTATTATTGAAATAAAAAATATAGCAGTTTGCAATTTCTATTTTATTTGGATTATTGGAAATTTGCTAGGTCAGCTAGTATATAATTTACTCACCGATTCAATAGTATCCTTACTTTATCTAATGGGTCAATCACAGTAATATGAGGATGGTTCGACAAATATTGCTCCACTCTGCCAATGATGTGTGATGCCTGCAACAAAAAATAATTGATTTAATCAGTTAATTATAAAAACCTTGCAAGACAATTTCTTAAATTTAAGCAATACAATGTGTACTATGGTCTGCGTAATAATTGATTATCATCTTTATACAATTGCATTAAGATCAGTTTTCATTAGAAACTATTTTCATTGTAGAGTAGGTTGATCTGCTGTAGTTACATTACAGAGCCATTTTAGGAAATATTGTTTTATAAATTGACACGACCGGAATTCTTTCATTAAGGAGAAAAAAATTTTAATTTGTTTTCTGAATTGATTCGACCGGGAATCTGATACAGGACCCGTACATAGAATTTGTATCACCACACCACAAACACATATTAGTTAAAGACTTAATCAATTATGCAGTAATTAGTGTGAGTAATTAATTTGCCCAAACTTGTTCCAACATCATTAGAAATGTGAAAAAGAAAAGCTGATAATAATACAACTAAACAATTTGTTCAACTATTAACTAAGTTCTATTGTCATTAATAATCACAAGACAAGACCTTTTAAGTAAATTTTTAAAGCAACAGTGAATAGGCTGATTCTGGGTAAGCTTGCTCCATCTTAGACTTCTTCTTAACCATGAAGTTAAGTATTTAGTCAAGAGCAAGCCCATTGAATATAATCATTAACAATTGGATTTTTGATTGGATACCATCTTAATTAACACAAGCTGTCTAACTGGAAATCTGTCCTCATGTAACTTCAAATATTTTACAAAACCTTTAAGTAAAAACTGCCGTCCCATGAGCTTTACTGTTACGTACTGCCATTAAATAAATGATACAAAAATAAAGCCGTTTACTGTCATAAAACTGGTAAATAGTGTAGTAACCAACAAGTATTCACAGTTTAGTCACAAGTATCAAAACATTCAAATTTGAGATGAAGTAAATGTTGAATTAGCTGTCTAAATTTAGAATCCATCTCAAGTTAAACTCAAAAACAAATTCATTTCACGTAAAACAACAGTTTTTGTGAATTAGTATTGTGTAATTTGAATTTACTCAAGTATAATATTGCAGTAGATAGCCTTGTTCAATCAAGTGTGTCACAGGGTCAAATAGATGTTATGAATCATCCAAAATGAATAATTACTTGCCTTCGAATCACCTTGGTCCGCTGCTGCTATGATGTCTGTCAGTTTGTGAAGAAATATGTTAATTCGGCCCTGTTCTTCCAAGGGCCTGTCTAAGTCCAGCTAAAAAGAAAAATTCAGTCAATAAATCATATATTATTTTGCAACAGACAGATAAAGTAAAGGATGTGTCTTAAGTACTGATATTTAGGTAATCTTTATAATTTAATACTTAAGTTTGGCTATTGACAAATTGGTTATATTAACTAGGGAATAATTTGGCAATAACAACATGAAAATAAATACTTCTAGAACTTTATCATAATATTATAATAAATGTACCTTAATAAGATTATATCCATGGGAAACACAAGCTTTGGCCAGCTCCTTCCAATTAAGTTTTTGACTCTTTTTATCCGACATCCAAATTCCTATCGACTTGCTGTGAGAACTTGCGCAGTTCATCATTTTAAAATGAATTATAAGTGACGAAAATTGAACTTTCAGGAATTCTCAAATCATTAACATAGTTGCATTTCAGGACCAGCTAAATAATATATCACAGTATCCTCTCTAAATGCAATCTATATAAAATTAAGTAACGAGAACTGGCTTTATCTTTCTTTATATTGGGAAAATTAATGTGACTCATTAGCACTACTTTAGGAGTATGTGACAATTATTTTAATTTCTTACAAGAAATACATCAAATTGCGTGAAAGGAGCTAAACCCACCGAACAACAAACAAACATTTCCGATATTCAATGTACTCTGTGAACAAACAAGTAATATTCATTATTCACTAGTTTCACTACGTTTTCGTTAAATCGTTAGAACATGTACTAGACTAGAACCAACCACCACACACAAATCACACACAATCAGTCAATCACCTAAAAGAAGAACAACACAGATTTTTTTGATGTTTATTCGTTATATTTACCCGTTTCGTGTGAGTGACGTGACGTGTTGTTGTAAGTAAGTCATGTTATTGCTTCGGTGGTATTGAATCACAGAACACAGACTACTAAGAGGATACTATTGAATGAATGAACGTTTTGGGCGTATCCTAAATCCTCTTATTAGTCTGTGTCTGTATTCACTACTTAAATATTCCTCAATGATTCTAATGGGGGGCCTAGAGGTGGGGCGTATTTACGCGACCAGGTTTTAAAACCAGGTTTCTGCTTCGAAGTACGTAAACCAGGTTTCAACCTCAAATACTTGCAATACTTTTTAGGTATTTGTACGATGGCGCACTCGAACATTTGTCAGGCCAGCGCGTCTTTGGAGCCTTTCAAACATGAAATAGGAAATTAATATTTTCCGTTGTTAGAATAAGAAACATAATCGTATAATCTAAGTTAAAAAATGCAAACCATAAGTTTTTTTTTTGCCAAAACTATGGTCATTCGTATGTGTAGTACAGTAGAGATTAATTTCAAATAAAATACTTTAAAAGTTTTTTACCCGATGGCCGTCTCGCGTCTCCGGGTTCGTTCGAAGACTTTTAGTATTTGGAGCTTTAAACATGAAGTAGGAAATTCAAAATTATTCACATTGGAATAAGGAACATAATCGTATAAACTTAGTTAAAAACTTGCTAACCGAAAAAGTATTTTTTTGCCAAACCAATTGTAATTAGGACTTAATTTTAAGTAAAATACTTTGAAAGTATTTTACTCGGTGGCCTTCTCGCGTCTTCAAACTCGCTCGGAAACCATGCCGCGGCGTCTCGTGTACGATCGGTTTGTATACCGTCGCGCAAGCAGGGGGCTTACCATCAGCTTATAGCAAGCCACTCAATTTCCAGGCAGTTCAACAGTAGGTCTGCTTTTGCGCTGCTAAAAATCATACCATAACCGCTGAAAAGCTGAACGACTTTAGCATCGCTAAACCAAAAGGTGAACTGCTAAGCTTGTCTATGGTCTGTTTGTCTGCAGATTGCATGAACGAGACAGAGCTATACTGGTTCAGATAAATCTGTCTCTTTTTAGTTAAAAACGTTTAAATACACAAATTCATGATTTAGTAAAAATTACCGGTTTTTGAAAAACTTTCTACTTATTGGATTTTAAAGAGAATAAGTCGATCTAAATGTTGCTACGAGGGCGGGTCAATAAGTCCGTGACTTTTTGAATTTCTGACCTCTTTACTGAAAAAGCAACACTACTCCTGTCAACAGGTATCTGTCAGTTGATTCCTATCAAAATTTGAACTTGCTGCGTCAGTTAGTTTGTGTTTGACAGCTATTTTTATCAGACTACCCAGTAATTTGAGGAAAAAATGGAAAAAGGTAAATTTCGTGTGCTTATTAAGCATTATTTTTTGCGAAAAAAAACCATTACCGAGACCAAGGCTAAGCTTGATAAATACTATGGGGACTCTGCACCATTGATTTCAATGGTAAAAAAGTGGTTTACTGAATTTCGTTGTGGCCGTAAAAGCACTGAAGATGCCGAACGTCCTGGACGCCCAGTTGAGGTCTCTACACCCGAAACAATCGAAAAAATGCACGATATGGTGTTGGCCGACCGAAGATTGAAAGTGCAAGAGATTGTGGAAGCCGTAGGGATCTCGCATGGCTCAGTGGTTTCAATTTTAAAAGATCAATTGGGCATGAGAAAGCTTTCCGCAAGATGGGTGCCGCGTTTGCTCACAGTCGACCACAAACGCAATCGTGTAACAACTTCACGGGAAGGTTTGGCGTTGTTTAATTGCAATATGGAGGAGTTTTTGCGCCGTTTTGTAACCATGGACGAAACATGGATCCATCACAACACACCAGAGACCAAACAACAGTCAAAACAGTGGGTTTCTAAGGGTGAATTGGTGCCAAAGAAGGCCAAGGCGGGTTTGTCAGCCAATAAAGTTATGGCGACTGTTTTTTGGGATGCACGTGGGATAATCCACATTGACTACCTTCAAAAGGGAAGAACAATCAATGGGGAATATTATGCCAACTTATTGGACCGCTTCAATGACGATTTGAATTAAAACCGACCTCATTTGGCCAAGAAAAAAGTTCTTTTCCATCAAGACAATGCAAGGGTGCACACATGTGCAGTTGCCATGGCAAAAATCCATGAATTGGGCTATGAATTGCTCCCTCATCCACCCTATTCTCCAGATTTGGCTCCGAGTGACTACTTTTTGTTCCCAAACCTGAAGAAATGGCTTGGTGAAAAAGATTTGACTCCAATGATGAAGTCATCTCGCAAACAAAGGCCTATTTTGAGGACCTCGACAAATCATATTTTTTGGAAGGGATAAAAAAATTGGAGAAGCGTTGGACAAAGTGTATAGAGCTCAAGGGAGACTACGTTGAAAAATAAAATGATTTGTTTATCAAAAAATCTGTGTTTTATTCCAAAAGTCACGGACTTATTGACCCGCCCTCGTATTTTGCAGGAGATTACTTAAAATACCAAATTCTAGTAAAATTACCTTCTTGGCGATAGTACTTAATGTACAGTGTTGGGTTATCCTCTCCGAATAAGGTAGGAATTCAAAGGTTTCTTTTTTAGCAGTATGAAAGTTAGGTTCTTGCTAATAATAATAATACTCCAATGTTCAGTTCAGAAGGGAATGATTTATTATGGAAACTTAGCCTAGTATATACAAAATATTTACAACTAAGTAGTGACTAAACTAAGTAAGCTTATATCTAGTCTTAGCCAATAGTAATAGAATTAAAATATGGTGTGATTATTTGAGAACACGATATATTGTTGTATCGCTCTTTCGTGTGCGAGCGAGAGAGTAATAATAATAATAATAATAATCATTTATTTGCCAGAATATGGATATAAAAAGTTCGTAGTAGTTATAGGTTTTCCAGCATATTCTATCGCAATGCGACGTGCAAATATTAAGTCAATCTATTATCACACATACAATCAAATTAAAATTATGTCAAATTATACAAATGTCAAATAAGTATTACAATTACTACATTAAATGTCAAAAAATATTACGCAACATTTATTAGGACAGCAACATTTCAAACATACAATTAAATCAAAATTATGTGAAAATATGAGGTATACAAATGTCAAATTTTAAATTTTATCATTCAAGAATTCATTAATTGAATAATACATCTTTTCTTTTAAAAAAATAAGCAAATTATATTTAAATTTCATAAATGTCATTATTTTTAAATCATCAGGAAATTTATTAAATACTTTTATAGTCATACAGTAAACGTTTCGTGAGTACAGTACCAACTTTTGGGGTGGAATCTTTAAATTTTCTCCTTTCCTGCCTCTGTATCCACTAAAGTCTTTGTTTTTTTCAAATAAATGTATATACCTTTTTACAAAAATCCCTACTTCGAAAATATACAAGCAGGGAAGTGGTAAAATGTTTAAATCTTTGAACAAGGGTTTGCAGCTGTCCAAATAATGAGCCCCACAAATCGATCGAATACACTTTTTTTGAACCTTAAAAGCTCTAGGCATGTCGACCGAGTTTCCCCACAATATGAGACCATATCGTAACGCGGACGAAACATATCCATGATATGCCATGAGCGCTGCTTCTTTAGAAGCCACTTGCCTCACTCTGTTTAGTGCATAAACAAATCTGTCAATTTTATTGATTAATGTGTCAATATGGTTTTTCCAATTACAGAGTTCGTCAATAGTTACACCTAAAAATTTCGTCGCATTGTTATTTTTAACTTTTAAATTATTATTATGAATGTCAAATGTTACGTCATTGATAAGTTTTGCTTTAAATTTAATATATTTTGTTTTGTCAAGATTAAGATTTAAATTATTAAGTTCTAGCCATGTAACTATTTTCTTTAAATTCATATTGGCAATGTTGGCTAGCTCTTCTTTATTTTTACATTTGACAATGAGTGTTGTATCATCCGCAAAAAGTATACATTTTTGATTTGTGACATTTGGTAGGTCGTTAATATATAGCAAGAATAATAGAGGACCCAGAACACTGCCCTGGGGAACACCACAACGATTATAGCAGTAAGAAGAGGAATATATTTTCTTTACATTACCAGATAGCCGGGTGATTTCTATACGCTGTTGACGGTCCGACAAATAGCTTTCTATCCATGACAAAGCAGTTCCTCTTATCCCATACCTTTCCAGTTTGTTAAGAAGCAGTTTATGAGAAACGAAATCAAACGCCTTGCTCATGTCTAAAAATATTGCCAGTGTATGCATTGCGTTATTAAGATTTTGTGTTACTTCTTTAATAAAATGAAAACACGCTAGGGTTGTTGAGCTGTTTTTACGAAAACCAAACTGTTCGTCTTTCAGCAATTTTTCCATTGAAATGAATGATGACAGTTTATTATACATAACTTTTTCAAATACTTTTGACAGTATAGGTACTAGGGTTATGGGCCGGTAGTTGGTTATTTCGGCATGGGAGCCATTTTTGTGCAGAGGTTTCACTACGGATCGTTTTAGTTCCGTCGGAAACAAACCCTGTTCGAATGAAAGATTTATTAGGTGGGCTAGGGGAGAAGACATAAAAGTAGCACATTTTTTAATAATATTTGTGTTGATGCCGTGGTAGTACACTATTGTGCGTAGCTCGCACGACGTAAATATAATATATTTTGCTGTGGGAAACAAAGAGCGTTATAACTATTTGGAGTTTTATCGAGTATACACGATGCTGCTACAGTACTCCCCCTCTAGCGAAGCGTACCGGCAGCTTAACACATCGGCCAGAACGTGTCGTCTTCATTGCACTGCGAAAGTCCTTGGCGACAGTGGCAGTAGAGGGGGTTGTGGTGGCGGCCGCGACTGGGGCGGGTGCGACGCTAGCCGAAGCAGGGGCGCGAGCGGCGCTAGTCAGAGCGGGCTCAGCAACAGCATGGGAGGCCGCACCGCTAGCAGGAGCGGCGGCAGCGGGGGCGTTGGCTGCGTCGGCGATGTTTATTGAGAAGGCCGGCTTCAGTCGGTCTATGGATACAGTCGCTTCTCTTCCAGGTAGTCGTAGCGTGAATGTTTTCTCGCCTCTTCGTAGTACTGTGTAGGGGCCGTCGTAGGGTGGTTGCAGTGGCTTCTTTACGGCGTCAACTCGTACAAAGACTTGTTCACACGACTGCAGGTCTGGATGAATAAATAATGTGCGTGTGTTTCCGTGTGAGTGAGTTGGCATTGGTCGTAGTTTGTTTATAATGCTTCGGAGTTTTTCTACGTAACTGTAACCCATGACGTCATTCGAACTTGAAGGAAAGAAAAAATCGCCGGGCAGTCGTAGGGTATGCCCGTATGTGAGCTCTGAGGCGCTCACTCCGACGTCGGTCTTAACTGCTGCACGTAGTCCCAGTAAGATGGTTGGTAATTCGTCGATCCAGTTGTTGTTGTTAAGGCGTGCTCGCAGTGCGGTTTTCATACAGCGATGCCAGCGTTCAACAATTCCATTGCTTTGGGGATGGTACGCAGTGGTGTGAATTTTCTTAATACCCAATAGCTTTGTAAGGGCGACAAACAGATGACTTTCAAATTGTCGACCTTGGTCTGTCGTTATCTGTGCTGGGCAACCGAATCTTGATATCCATTGTTCGTAGATAGTTTTGGCGACTATTTCGGCTGTAACTTCGCATACAGGGTGAGCTTCGGGCCAACGCGTAGCACGGTCGATCATTGTTATAACATATCTGTGGCCCTGCGGTGATGTTTGTAGTGGGCCTACGATGTCGACGTGGACGTGCTCGAAACGTTGTGATGAAGGAAACGATGCGAGTGGGCTTGTAGTGTGGCGTTGAATTTTCGCGCGTTGACATCCTGTACATGTTTGCACCCATTTCTTGACGTCGGTGTTCATAGAAGGCCAAAAGTATCTCTTCTGTATGAGTTTTCGTGTAGTTCTTATACCAGGGTGGCTAAGGTCGTGAATCGCATGAAATGCGGTTTGACGAAATTCTTCGGTGAGGTATGGACGAGCGGTTTGTGATGACGTTTCGCAATATAGAGGTTTCGTAGTAGTAGGCAGCGATATTTTGATAAGACGAATATTCGGTCGATTTAATAGTTCCTTTATGTATTCATCTTTTTCTTGTGCTTGAGCGAGTGCGTCGTAGTCGATCGTGGTGGGACAGGTGATGGCGTCGAGACGCGATAGTGCATCTGCTACGACGTTATGTTGGCCGCTGATGTGTCGAATGTCACATGTAAACTCGCTGATAAATAACAATTGTCTTGTACGACGTGGAGTTTCGTTATCAGACGAAATCTTTTGCAACGCAAATGTTAGCGGTTTGTGGTCGGTGAAAATAATTGTTTCTCTGCCTTCGATTATTTTTCTGAAGTCTTTGATTGCTAAGTAGATTGCTTGTCGCTCTCTGTCGAATGTCGAATACTTTTGTTGTGCGGTTGTAAACTTCTTCGAAAAGTATCCGAGAGGTTGCCATTTCTCGTTGACAAGCTGTTGAAGAACGGCTCCCGTGGCTGTGTTCGATACGTCGCACATTAGTGCGAGTGGGATCGAGGCATGTGGGTGAGCGAGATAGGTTGCGTCTTTAATGCATTTCTTGCAATCTTCGAAAGCTTGAGATGAATTTTCGTTCCATTGAATTTCAGTCTTGTCATTTTTGATGTGAAACATCTATAGGCGCACGTGAGACCGATTTCTGGCGTGGCGACGCGTCGCCACGCGCAATCGACTGTGCGTTTCTCTCTCACTCGATCCGGCGCTAAGCCATCTCTTTCGCTCCACTGAGCTCGCAACTTAACCAACTTAACCAACTTAACCAACTTAACCAACTTAACCAACTTAACCAATTTAACCAATTTAACCAATTTAACCAATTTAACCAATTTAACCAACTTAACCAACTTAACCAACTTAACCAACTTAACCAACTTAACCAACTTAACCAATTTAACCAATTTAACCAACTTAACCAATTTAACCAATTTAACCAACTTAACCAACTTAACCAACTTAACCAACTTAACCAACTTAACCAACTTAACCAACTTAACCAATTGAACCAATTTAACCAATTTAACCAATTTAACCAATTTAACCAATTTAACCAACTTAACCAATTTAACCAACTTAACCAACTTAACCAACGTAACCAATTTAACCAACTTAACCAACTTAACCAACTTAACCAACTTAACCAACTTAACCAATTTAACCAATTTAACCAATTTAACCAACTTAACCAACTTAACCAACTTAACCAACTTAACCAATTTAACCAATTTAACCAATTTAACCAATTTAACCAACTTAACCAACTTAACCAACTTAACCAACTTAACCAACTTAACCGATTGAACCAATTTAACCAATTTAACCAATTTAACCAATTTAACCAATTTAACCAATTTAACCAATTTAACCAACTTAACCAACTTAACCAACTTAACCAACTTAACCAACTTAACCAACTTAACCAACGTAACCAATTTAACCAACTTAACCAACTTAACCAACTTAACCAACTTAACCAATTTAACCAATTTAACCAATTTAACTAATTTAACCAATTTTACCAATTTAACCAATTTAACTAATTTAACCAATTTCTGGAAAGTTGCATGTAGATAATTTTTCGAAAAATAAGGCCATAAAGAAGTTTCACTTCTTACGTGTGTACACTAGTACACGCACAACTTTTTTATTTTATTTTATTGACATTTTTAGTTCCTACCACAATCTGTTCTTTTCTGCATACTACTTTTACGAAATAACGTCGATGTTTCACATCTACCAGGCGTCCCGTGACGGCTCCATTTTTTCTTAGTTTTATGAAGGTACGAGTGAAGTGGCGCCTGAATACTTGCTGCGTTCGGAATGTTTTCTCGGTAATAATTGATCATCAGAAGGTTGCATGTTCAAATCACGTCGGGGTCACCACTTTAGCAGTATGAAAGTTAGGTTCTTGCTAATAATAATAATACTCCAATGTTCAGTTCAGAAGGGAATGATTTATTATGGAAACTTAGCCTAGTATATACAAAATATTTACAACTAAGTAGTGACTAAACTAAGTAAGCTTATATCTAGTCTTAGCCAATAGTAATAGAATTAAAATATGGTGTGATTATTTGAGAACACGATATATTGTTGTATCGCTCTTTCGTGTGCGAGCGAGAGAGTACACTATTGTGCGTAGCTCGCACGACGTAAATATAATATATTTTGCTGTGGGAAACAAAGAGCGTTATAACTATTTGGAGTTTTATCGAGTATACACGATGCTGCTACACTTTACACTGTAATTAGGTTCCATAAATCTATAATGAAACATGTAAATTTTCACAAAACTGCTGAAAAAAGTCTGAGAAACGCATAAAATATGTCGAAAAAGTTAGTCTCATATTAACTTTTTCAAGATGGCTAGGATGACATTAGCTTGAATTAGCTTCGCTCTAAAGGACGTTTACTTGCTGTCAAATTGAGTGTCATGGTACGAAAAGTTCATAGTAAAAAAATGGTGAACGGTTTTGAAACGTCAACGTAAATTGGCCTGCCACAGGCCTGCTAAAAACGATGTCATAGTACAAAAAAGCAATGCAGTCCAATAGCAGTCCTGCTTTAAGAGCTGATGGTAAGGCTCCTGACCTGAGAAAATGTAGAAAAACACTTTTTTTTTCTACATTGACCCGTCCGGGAATCGAACCCGGGACCTCGGAGCAGGCGACACCTTGAAAACCTGTGTGTACGCCACTCCGCCACGGAGGTCAAACTATTTATGTTATTTTATGTAGAATTCCCACCTAATGACAGGGCAGCATGGTCTTAGACCTTAGCCGGTTCCGAAAGGGACAAAATAACAAAAAAAACTGTCTCTGACAGCTGTCATCATCAGTAAGACTAAGACCGGGGGAGTTTTACGCGGGAAACGAGAAGAGAAAAATGGACTTTGTTTCGTAATTTTGTGAAATTATCCTAAGCGGCATTTATTGTGATAAAGTGGTGGCATTGTTATAATAATGTGTCAGTGAGTAGGATAAATCTAATAAAAGTGAGAAACAAGGAAAGGCGCTCCTATTTGACCCTGATCTACGTTCTAACGTAAAACTCCTGTAATCATTAAAATGTGTAAACCAACCATACATTTTAATGACTTAGGTTAGGTTTCATTTCATTTCATCTCATTAAATTTCATTTTCATTTCATATCAATAAAAAAAAAACTACTGAAGACTTGGCTGTATGGGCATAGTTCCCTTTGCCTACCCAGAATGGGTGAAGAAAACAACAACAACAAATAAGACCGGATCATAAAAGTGGTGTTATTTTGCGAAACAAAGTGTCGTGCGAGTGAAGTTCACTCAGTGAACAATATACAGTTCGGTGAAATAACATGGTGTATGGGTCGTAACCAAAAAAAGTGGACCGTGAACTTTGCGCGGGAACGCGAACAGTTCACCTCTTTCTTGGGGACTTCTCTACATTCCTTCAATCTTTCCACTTTCTCCAAAAACTCCATCAAAGCATTAAAACGTCTAACATCAACGTTTTAATGCGAAATAAAGACAATAATACTAAAGAATTGGCTGTATGAACAAGTATCCGAGGCCGTTAAACTTAAAAAAAAAAAGACTAAGACCGGAGTGATTACTACTTGCTCAATGCTCAGTGGCTCGGGCCACAGAGTATGGCAAAAGGAAGTTACAAACTTTTGTAAGTTTACTCAACGTGGTCAGTGGTCACCGTCAACGAGGAGTCGAGGAGATCAGGAGATCCAAAATAATATTTGCGGTTAATTATTCTTGTTATTTATTTCAAAACAAAATCCATCCATAAACAAATAATAATATCTGTTCATTTCTTGTGTAAGCTTTAAAATGTCTGAAGACAGTGTAGTCAGTGCTAAATGTACAATACTAGATTTATTTTGCGAGATGAATGATTTTGAACTGGACACAATTGAACAGTGGATTTCAAGTCATGCCTACAAGAAAGGTACGTGCAGTATATGTAAATTAATACAATTCAGCTATGATTATTTTTCACCCAATAATCAAAGTACTTATTATATCTGCATAATTTTTAGAGTTAGAAGCAAAAATGTTAATGAAGATAGCAGAAAAATGTCTTATAGATATTGGAGATACCATAAAAGAAATTGTGCCATTCGAAGCGGAGATGCCATCGGAAAAAATTGTTCCACCTACTGTTGGGGACCAGGCAGACTGCAATGCTATCAATACATGCCATGTAGATGAGTTTTTATACGACCAAGATGAAGTGCAAGAAATGATGAAAGATGGGAAACTGAAAAGATACTATTGTTTGGATTGTAATTCACGTAATGTAAAAGTACGTATTATAGTTTCCTAACTTTAATCATGTTAGAACAGCATCCCAATTTGCAGTGAAGACATATTGTATGTTATATTTTTGACGACCATTTGGATCAGCGGTAGTAAACGCTGCTTCTGAGCCATGGGTTGCGGGTTCGATCCCCGCACAGTACAAATATTTGTGTGCATGAACATGTCTGTTTGTACTGGTCTGGGTGTTTTCTGTGTAAAGTATGTATTTACAAAAAAAAAGTATATAAGTAGATTTATTGGTTGTCTAGTACCCCATACAACAAGGTACTTATTAGTAGCTTAATTTGGGACTAGATGGCTCTGTGTGGCGCAGTGTGGCATGTCTTAAATAAATAAATAAATATTATATTATATTATATCCATTAACTTCAAATCTTCAAGACAAGCAAGTAATTGTCATGATTGTATACAATTCAAAATGATTAACTTTTATTTTTTATTTCAGGAACTAACCCTCATCTCGCATTCAATGTCAAGACAATCTCTACAATACATTTTTAAAGTTCTGCTACCAAAAGATTTGGAGGATAAGCAGGTCCTGGATGTAGGGTCTAGATTAGGGGCAGTAATTTATGGAGTAAGTAGTGCACATAATAAAAAAGAATGTGAAAACCTATAGTTAGTGGAATTATACGCAGTTGCGTATAATTTATACTTTATAGATCAAAACAAGATGAAATAAGCACAAATTTTACCAAGTATGTGATATACTATCTGTCCATTTCAGATTTAACGCTTCAAGCCCCATGAGACAACCCGTTGTCTCGATAACAATTGATTTTAAAAAAAGATTACAAAATAACCGTTTATTATATAATACGTTTATATAATAGACTTACAAAAACTACTCTCTATCATGCATTCAGGCAAACATCTGAAAACTATGCTAATTGTAAAACTTATTTTTTTCAGGCATACTATTTTTCAAATGCTGGCACTATCGTTGGAATTGAAATGAATAAAGAGTGCTGTAATATTCAAGAAAGAATTATTAATCAGTATGCCATGGACAATAATAGGATAAAAGTCATCAACTCTGATGTCTTGGAGCGAAGTGATATCATTCAAAACTCTGATGTAATCATAATCAATGTTCTTGACTTTTTTGTTGATATACAAAAGCATAAAGAAATGTGGTACTTCTTTAAGAAACACATCAAAAAAGGAAGTTATTTAGTGTGCAACAGGAGTATGGCAGACACCCTAGGCTACTTAGACATGTTTGAAGATTCACTGAACTGGATAACCATTTGTAGACCAAGCCAACTAGAAAACGAAATATTTTTTGATATTGAAGATTGTTGTGATTTATTCTTATACACAGTAAATTAAATATTTATAGCCTTTAAGATGCTTTTTACTTATTAAAAACAGGTTTAAAAGTTAATTAATGGTCATGATGTGTATCACATACAAGAGCATATAGAGCCAGGCACTGAACAATAGTCAATACGCCAGGGCCCCACTCCCTACGCATTCTGTTAATAGTGGAGTGTGATGGATAGAGATAACCAACGGACCAATGGTGCATATTAAATTAAGTGAAAAATAATTACTAAAGCACAATACATTGGATTTAGACATTTGCGTGCGGTAGTAAACGCTGCTTCTGAGCCATGGGTCGCGGGTTCGATCCCCGCACAGTACAAATATTTGTGTGCATGAACATGTCTGTTTCTACTGGTCTGGGTATTTTCTATGTATTATAACTTATAAGTATGTATTCACAAAAAAAAAGTATATAAGTAAGTTTATCGGTTGTCTTGTACCCCATACGACACGGTACTTTTTAATTTAGGGTTAGGTTAGGTTGAGTAAAGTGCCAGGAAGTACATATTTATGATATTTTATGTATTTTATTAAAAGAAGGTAGAATTCCTACTCATGACATGGCAGCATAGTCTCAGATCTTAGCCGGTTTCGAAAGAACAAATAAACAAAAAAAAAAAATGTTCTGTGCTGGCTCAGCAGCAGAGAAAAAAGATGGCGATGAGTTAAATAAACTTGGTGCAATTTGAGTTTTTGTCTTCCAGTTTCCGATCAATTACATTAGTTACTAAAGAAAATGTGCTGACGTTTTGTGTGCTTTGCATTTACAACAAAATGTGGCACGAAGCAAGGAAGCAGGAGCGAATGATCCGCGGTTTGATCGTAGACTATCGACGCAGGGCGGAGCGTCGAAAAGATTTCTATGAGAAAATTGTACGTATTTTGCTTTCCTTGACTTTTGGGGTCTATAGTAAAACTCAATGCTCTAGAGCCCCCGGAAATATGTGCCAATTTTAATATTGGAAGTATAGTGCAATAACGCCAATCAAATTTAATGATGCTGTTAAATATTTCAGAAAGCAGAGCCAACACAGTTTTTGCAGCTACACGGGAGACCATGCAAGATCCACTTGGACCCTGCAATCGCAGCAGCTGGAGAGAGTTCAGCTATTATGTGAGATCACGAAGTCTTCATATTTTATTCTATTCTTGGTTCATATATTCGTTATAGACGAGTTTGATTTAGTTTATTCTTGCTCTGTGATTACTGAATCTATATTTTATGTATAGGATGTCATGGCAGGGTGATCCCAACAACATGATTGACAGATTTGATGTCCGAGCTCATTTAGACTACATACCGGATATCAAATACCCTGACATACCTCCAGAAGACTTGGAGCCTGAGGAGAGGCAATGCAATTATGAGAGATACAGGATCCTGGCACAGAATATGTTTCTTGGAATAAGTTAGTATTACAGTACCTATTGTGATTAATAATGAATTTTAAATAATCTATTGACCTAAATACATTGCTTATGCATTTAAGCGTTTTTTTTTACATAAAAATCTGATTTTTTAAATATTAGGTTGCAAAATATATCAAATTACTACAAATTATTCCAGAGATAAGTAGACAGCAAGAATCAGAAAGCTATTCTCATTTTAAACATATGATACTCAACCTAATCATCTTCTTTTCAGGTGAAGACAAATTTCTCCAACAGCTGGCCATCGAAGAACAGTTTGGTGTCACGGTAGAAGAAAAAGAAATGCAAAAGGAGAAGTTGCACGAAAGAAAAGGAACTGGTGCAGCTATAGGCTACAATTATTCTGATCCGGGAGCCCAACCCTCTAGCTCTAACGGTAGATTCAGCTTTACTGTTGTATGTCACGGATAAGTCCTCGGGCTAGCATTGCGGGGGTTAAGTATTTGGAATTTCGTTGGCCGTTATGATGGCTTTTGCTGTTGATTACAGGCCCAGATCTTAAAAAAGTGGAACAGAAGGAGTCAGATGATGAGTCAGATCTAGAGATCATTGATGTGGACTTGAGCATTGATGTCAATAAAATGGAGGCTTCTCAGGTGAGATATTTTATTTAGTCACTGCTCCACTTAAATATCATTTTACATATAAGTAGGCTTTAACTACTTAGTTAAAACTAATTAAAAAACTTAATTTGTATTTCGACATTCCTATGCTATTATTTTTTTTATTTGATACAATTTTTGATTTGGTATGAGCATATTTGAAAATGTGCGGTTATGAAGTATTTCAATTTGAATGCTCAGTTTCCAACTGGGCCATTAATATAATCTTGCTTTAATCTGTGTTTATTAATAAAGAGTTTGAAGAAATAAATTAGATTAGATATTTTATAAAAATGTAAAGGACATACTGCTTTATTGCCAACTGAAGCATGCTGACTAAACTAATCGAGGGTGTAGCTAAGCTTTAAGCTGGTTCTCTCACTGGCTGTGGTAAGCAAGGCGAAAGTTAAGGCAATTCGTGAGCCAACACATGACGCATTGGTCAATAGTGTTAATACACTATTTCAGTGTTTCCCAAACTTTGTTCTGCCAAGGCCCGGTAATTTTCACACTGCCCTTTTGTGACCCACCTTATAGGTGCTTTTAAAACCAAGCTGGTTCCATTATTTTAAAACCAAACTGGTTCTATGGTAAAATAATACACATTTATTAATAGTTTTTTTTAAATACTACTCTTCGTCGCACGCTGCCTATGTTTTTCTAAAGAATTCAAGTTTCCCGAAAATGAATAAAGTTTAAGGAAAATATTTAGCATGCGTCGATCGATAGTAGGTATTATTTTATGAACTAGGCGGTAATTTTGCGACTCGGTATTTTATTTTGATGGCCCGGTACTGGGTCGCGACCCGGCAAATGGGTAAATGCTGCACTATATATTGACACTATTGACCAATGCGTCAGCTTTTACAATTAATAGGTAATTTTCTATACAACTGAGTACTCTGAACAATCTTATCTACAAATCAAGAAGCATGTATCTCAGGTTACGTGGAAACCACTCCGATATTACATATTATGCTGGTAAATTTTGCATGACAGCTAGATGCTGTGTGAAGGTCACACAGCATATAGTTACTGTCACTATGAATGATGTATTGAAACCGCCATTGTTTCTCTCCACCTTCGATAATACCGATTGCAATGGCTAAATCATAAAAACTATAGTCCTTAAAATATAGCTTGATTAGAATGACACCTGTCAAACTGAGGTGACTAGTGATGGGACTGACTCAAATGATCAAATGTAAAAAAACATATAAGGCCTATAAAATAAAATGAAAATCAGATATATTAAGATTTAACAGTAAGTCAGTGTCGTGATCATTATGAGAATAATAGTAACAATCATGAAAATCAATTAAAAAACGCATATAGAATCTAATAAATTTTTACATTTTTCGTAAACTATTAATAATTTCATTTGATGCCGCCGCTTGTCGGCTTCTTTCGGCGCGGCTACTGGTCGGCGCGTACGCGCTTAGAAAAGCAGGCTTCGAAAATATCCGATATTTATAATAAATATCAAAATATCGGATATTTATGATATACAATATAAGTTTGATATTATACATATATCCATTTTGTATGAAAGCCATAATATTATTATTTTATTGCATTATTAATGAATACTATTTGTTTGTGTTACATGAACATGCTAAAATTATACAAAAGATTTTTTATATGTTTTATTTATTGAGGTATTTACTTAAAAACAGTCAAATAAATAAAAACATAAAATCTTAGATAAGGCAAATTATACTAAAAAACATAACATCTTCTTTTATATCAGGAAAAGTCAGCAAAAATACAAAATCCTTTTCTTATAAATTCTAATCAGTCATACCATACCTATCAGATATGTACCTGTTCTAATACCTACACTTAAGCAACAAAAAATAAACATTACGAATACCTAATAACTCTAGAATATAATCAATTAAATAAGTTTTTTAGTTAGCAAACAGTCGTAAGTCATAATAAGCTGTTATTTATCAAATAATTAACAAAAAAATAATCAAAAAATGCCGTTTTAATAATTGTGTTTAGTTGATTGATATAATTATATCGTCGAACCTTTCTTGATATATATCGGTTATATATCTTGATATATATCCATTGATTTAAATCCTCGAACCCTGGTTCTAAGTATCAACCAATGCTCATTAAATCATTTGTATCATTTATTTTACATTACTTCGATTTTGAAATACTGTTAGTCTTTCGATTTCGATTTGCCGATTTACCTCATCACTAGCGATTATGAAACATTTTTCATGTAAAGATATTTTTCACGTAACCTTGTAAAGACGTCTTAAAGTTATGTGTAATTTTTGTGACTGGATTATTTTAATGATTTTTACTGTAAATAATTATTTTATATAATTAAATTGATTAATATGTACAGCAATAAAAAAAATTTTTTAACATGCATAACAAGTGAAACACATTTGCACACGAAAAAGTATGTTAACTGACATACTTTTTCGTGTGCAAATGTGTTTCACTTTTGTGACGCTGGTACAAAGTAAGGTCGTCTCTTTCAGTGCGAACAGTCATTCTAATCAAGCTATATTTTAAGGACTATAAATAATGTGATAAATTGTTATGTGCTTTTGAAGATGCCTATGACCAGTTGTGGGCTTTTGTTTGCTAATAGTGATAATGAATGTAAGCAAGTAAAGAACAAGTCAAAAGATTTAACAAAAATAATAATGACTTTCTTGGTGGATCGACATAGACAGACACCAGTTTTCTAGGAGTCTCATGCATGCAGTTGATGTTTCTTTGTTGTGTTAAGAGTTCGAACTCCTAACATTTACTCAGATAAGAATACGCTTGTAAAATTCGCGCTGTGACGCAGTGTCTCGGTGGCTTAATGGTATAGCGCTGCGCCCGGTATGCATGCAGATGCGGATTCAAGTCGCGCCTGAGAATTTTTTTTCGTAGACTTTGTAAGAAAGCTTTATAGCCCTAAGTTGGGTGCCGGACAATGGTTGTAGTACACTGTACACTGGTCTCATATTATTTTTAACATTTTTCTGTTCCTATGTATGCATAAATTATTGAGTATTGAAATACACATTGGGGAATAGACGATCTTTTAACATTATAACATTGATTTCCCGAGCGTAGGCGCACGAGTTGAACGCGGTTGGCCCACAGTGGGGCATGGCGGGCTGCGACCTGTTCTCGTTCCTGACGGGCGACGCGGACGACGCGGAGCACCAGAAGCAGCTGCTCCGAGAAGAGAAAGAGAAGGCGATGTTCTCGGGCAGGAAGAGCAGGAGGGAGAGGCGAGCGCATCGGTGAGGAAATGCGTTTATTACTACTACAGATTTTTTAAAGAATTTTGTTATGCGTAATTATTTTAAAGCAGCCTTTGAGTACCTGTAGTTGTCATTGGATGATATCAAATGCAGTTTTTAATAGCAAAATTAGTGGAAAACCTCTTTTTTTTTTTAAATCATATCCAACTATTTATTAAAAGTTTGTTAAAAAATTGCTATCATTATTACCATCACTAGCAGTCTATATTACAATCCTTAAACACTTCTGTTTGCCTGGTCACTTTAGTACTTTGTAAAACGAGCTACAGTTCATGTTTTATTTATTTGAGCCGACCAACTCCACTCACTTATAACATGGTTTATACATGTAGGTTAGGTATAGGGTAAAAAGGGATGCCTCAGTTAAAGTCTGCCATGGCATGTAATATACACGAGTTGTAATTATTTACTAAACCAAACTAGTCTTTAAATACTTTGTTTAAAGAAGACTTAAGCGAGCCTTTGTGAAATGTCTGAAGCTTATTGTAACTCATGACTTCGATTTCACTGAGTTTTGTAAATTTGAGCTAAGCCTATGGAATTAGACTAAATTACTTAAGTTTGTATAACACTTGGGAACACAAGAATTTGGGGCCCCTTTGGAAAGTAAAAAAGCGAATTATAATATATTTTTTTTACTAACTATGACCATTTATTATAATTGATGACTGATTTGTGAAAAAAATTGTAATGTGCCCAATAAAACTGTTCTGAGGATAAACGTGTGAGAGAAATTATCGATCCTTCGGGGCCCCCTGAAAATGGGGGCCCTGGGTACGGCCCCGTGCGCCGTTATGGTGAAGACGGTATTGCTAGTAAAGAGTTATATCGTGTCGTCGGTCCTTATAGGGACAAGAAGCTAGCGTCTCGTGTGGTCAGCCCGCCCAGCTACGCTCGAGCCCGTAGCGCGTCCGCGTCGCCGCGGCGCAGCGCCTCGCCCGAGCACGACGCGCCCGACGCGCCCGACGCGCCCGACGCGCCGCACGCGATACAGTTCATCACGTCCTTCGGCGGGGATGATGACGAACGTGAGTGTTATTAATACCAAAATCTACGAACTAAAATTAAATAAAATTGACTATTTATCAGTATTTCTTGGCCCATTATGCGTAGGGGGCATTAGAGTAGTTAGTCCAACCACCCCAACACCTTCCAGAAGCACAGAAGTCTTTTGGGACGTTCACAGGCTTCTGAAAGGGAACTCGGTGGGCCGAGGATAGATGCCCGGTGGGTGTGCATTCCAAAATCACATGGGCAGCCGATTCTGCCTGTTCCAGGCAGCCTCTACATAGGGGGCTGTCTGTCTTGTAATTGCAATTTAATTGCTAATATATCATATAAAGTAAAATTCTCTATTTGGTATCGATAGGGTACATAACACATTTTTTAAATGTAAATAGGTGCTTACTTACTTAACTTAATCAATATTAAGACCTAAAGGGAGAGTTTTTTAAATATGTTTTAAACACTTTAAAATAAATTGCTGGTGTAAATCGAAATTACAATTCCTTGAATAAATCTTGTTGTCCCCCTTGTAGAACTCCAAAAAAGTGCATTGTGGAATTGTTCTACACCGCAATCCACCATCCTTCAATAAAATTGAGACATTGATCTACAGAGTGCTGCAATTAGTCTCTGTGTAAAACGAATGTGAAAACTGTTATTAGTAGGATCATGCTGAATGTGGATAGTCGGGGAATGTCATCAGGTGGACCCAGCATCAGCATGATGAATTCATTGATAATAGTAGCAAATTATTAAAAGCGCGTTATACGTATTATGATATTTCAGCAACTTAATTGCTATTTAAATATGAGTATCTTAACTTTAAAAATTATGCTACTTAATTGAATTATGGAGATACGAGTTTGAATCCCGCCTGAGAATATAATTTTAATTAATAAAACTTTTAAAGTGACACTCAGTCTAATAATTTAGTCACTGTCTAGATTCATTAAATAATTTATTATGATGTATATTGCAGAGCAACCACCAAGGACATTATATGCTGACAAATTAAAAATGAACTTAAAAAAAGATCTACTTTACTCTGATGTTGCACGCAAACCTAAAGTCAGGTATGTATAAATCACACAGCCATAAAATGTTTACGTTTGCTGTTTTAATTTCATAACTATTTTTTTATAATTTGTGTACTATTACAAGTACATACTTCTCCATCATGCTCTAACTTTAAGTATCTGTCAAATAAAATATGTGTATTTAGTTGGTGCAATTGATGATTGATTTGCAAATCAAACAACTAACAGCCAGTCCCAATAATATATCTATCTTCAGTTTTGGTATATCGGAGATAGAAAACATCTTCTGTCTCTGGTTTTGCCGTCCAAAGAAACAAAGACAAAAGATGTTTTCTTTCTCCGATATGCCAAAACTGAAGATAGATAGGATATTGGGACCGGCCGTTACTGTTTATGTTATTTTGAGGGACCAGACATGTTTTTTCCAGTAAATACCATGTAAAAAACGGAAGTTATTGATCATGATCATCATTAATATTGAGTTTGATTTATTGCTCGTAAAACTAAAACGCTTATTAATGTCACCATCACTACCAAGTTTCTTAGTACTATAAATGCGGGTTTTTTAGCCCTATCCAGGTTATTTTGTCTCTAAAAGTTGGAATGTAAATTTTTATGCTTTATTGGCCTTGGTCCTATTTATTTTACTTAATAAGCAACTTTATTAATTAATTCCAATCTTAAAATTTCCAAAAGGTTATGTAGCAATCGTTACAGTACCTATAAATCTTCTCACCGTAGCTGATGACTTGAATTAAATGATGTAGGCATTGGCCTGCAGTGGCAATTATAGGCCGTTACTTTGAGAAATTTTACTTGGATTTTGTACCTTCTAAGTCAAAGACAGAACTATCTAGATACTTAAAATACTTCTTTATTTCAGATCTCCGCCTCGTCCTGTTATGGGTCCGCACGGGCCGCCTCCGAAGCCGGCGTCAAGGTCGATGTCCAGGTCACGATCACATTCGCGGTCCCGGTCCAAATCCCGGTCAAGGTAAGGTGTTACTGCATAATTTAACCAGAAATTAGGTATAGCCAAGAAACGAACGAAGGCTAATCTAGAAGCAATCTCCTAGAAATGTCTGAGACTATCGCTCCGTGCCCGACTTCCTTTGAGCGGATGTCGGTTATATCGCGCTCTCGAATATACAGTAGAATCCGTTTATTATGACTCCGCCTATATTGACCAACCGCTTAATATGAAGTAAATGCACAGCGAAGTTTGGTTTCCATATACAATTCTTTGTAATTTAGTCAGATATAATGACTTCGATTATAGTGACATGTCGCCTATTGTGACCCTATTTTAATAAATTGTGTCTAGTTTTAGTGACCGACACAGTCAGTGAGTAATCGTTAGTTGAAGGACATACATCTATGTATTATAAGTATATATTTACAAAAAAAATGTATATAAGTAAGTTTATCGGTTGTCTAGTACCCCATACGACAGGGTACTTAATAGTACCTTAATTTGGGACTAGATGGCTCAGTGTGGCCCATTGAGGCATGTCTTAAATAAATATATTTATTTATACATTTTTTTGTTAGTGATTTGTGAATAAAATTACATCTCATCTCGCCGCGTCGTCGTAAAACGTTTACGATTGAGGAAAAAGGTGTAATAATATGCATATTAGGAAATGGCTTAGCAAACTCATCTCTTGCAAAGAAATTTGGGGCTGGTCATTTGAGAATCGAACAAAAAATAAAGGAGATTGTGTTGAAATGCTTTGTATGACGTCCGCTTTGTATGACGTGTTTGTTATTTCCCTTCGATGTCATTGTAAACGGATTCCACTGTATTGTGTTTCTAGTTATATCGCGTTACTTATAGAACATACATTATTTGATATTTTAGCAATTAAATTGCAATTATAATATAAGCCACCGAGACACTGCGACTCAGCGCGAATTTTTCAAGCATATTCTTAACGCCCGCCCGGCATGCGAGGAGATGCGGGTTCGAGTCCCGCCTGAGACATAATTTTTCAAGTTTATATACTGATCTTATAGAACACTTAGGCCCGAGTTCACCAACAGACGTTTAAGTTTAAACAGCGTTTAAAATATTATTTGACATAATATTTTGTATGGGAATTGTGTCAAATTAATCGTCACTCTTTGTTTACCGGCTGTTTATGTGTTGGTGAACTCGGGTCTTAGAATTTCGTGTCTATACTAAATTGTAAAGTACTGATTCCACATTCAAACCTCTACGTATTTTTTCAGCCCCTTAAGGGATTACATCTTTGACAAAAACTAACTGTAAACTCTGTCTTTCTTTGGGTTTTAAACTATTTCCGTATCAAATTTTATCTTAATGTTGAGATTTTATTGATTCTTCATGCAAACTTTTTACCACTTCATCAGGGTCTTTCCACGCAAGGCATTTGTTTATTTGAAATATAATATTGTAAACTTCGATAAAATAAACGGTTCTCGTGAGATAAACATGTAGCCTGGGTGTTATTCCAATTTGTAATCTAACTACGTGCCAAATTTCGTCTAGAACTATTCTGCTGTGATTAAGGAACAAACATCCATCTATCAAAAACATTCGCATTTATAATAAGATAAAGGAAAGAAATATACTAGAGTTCCAATCACTGGTCAAGAAATGACCCCCGAATTTTTTTCAGAATATTACGACTAATTGAGCTTGAATAAAATCAAAGACCAAGGCGAAATATTGTGTCCTATCCAACAATTACAAGAACCATTTGCAAGCAAGTGTGGCTAATTGTCTATGCTTTGACCGTAACATTAAAACCTTCCTCGTTAAATGGTCTATCCAACACAAAAAGAATTTTTCAAATCAAACCAGTACTTCCTGAGATTAGCGCGTTCAAACAAACAAACAAACAAACTCTTCAGCTTTATAATATTAGTATAGATTACAAAACCAATAAGCCCATTTAAGTTGATTCTTGACATTGTGCGCCTTTGACATTCTGCGCGCACGTGCCGTAAGATGGCGCTTTACTAGTTTTTAATGTAAATGCAACGAAAAATCCAAAGCAAGTTATTAGAATTTATATTTTCTATTTTAAAACTAAAAAAAAACATAAATCGTTAGAAAAATGCCGTACGTAAAACATGTACATGCTTTTTACGTCAACTATAGGGCAAAAGCATGCTTTGCGACACTAGCGCTACGGAAATAGCAGAACAGTCTACAAATAGCCGCAGCGGAGAAAGATTTCCTGTCTCTTTATATTTAACACGAGCGCTCAGTAATGCCATCTATGCTTAACACAGAATTTTAGCTTTCTTCCGGAGGACGATTTTTATTATGAAGATTGGAACTCTAGTATATTACTTTCCCTATGATATTACTAAGATTGTATTACGGTTTATTAAAAACCCTTAAAATCTTATTGACAATCGTCAATCGTTTTTAGGGTTCCATACCCAAAGGGCAAAAACGGGACCCTATTACTAAGACTTCGCTGTCTGTCCGTCTGTCTGTCTGCCTGTCACCAGGCGCGATAGCTAGACAGTTGAAATTTTCACGAATTGTTGCCACACTAACAACAAAATACTAAAAACAAAAAAAAAGTAAATATTATAGGGGGACATACAAATAAATACATATATATAATCCCATACAAAAACCGCGATTTTTTTGCCCTTGGCAGGTTCTATTATTATAATACAGAAAAAAGATCTTGCATGTAACCATTTTCCATTCCGGTCCTCAGGTCTAGATCCCGGTCTCGGTCTCGCTCGTACCGCCGCTCGTACTCGCGCTCGTCGTCTCGCTCTCGCTCCAGGTCGCGCTCGGCGTCCCGCAACTACCGCAGGAGATCACGGAGCCCGATAAAGTTTGTAAACATTTTACTATTGACAGTTGACACGAGACTAGTGGCAGGTAATAGTTGCGGTAATACTGCACAGAGATCGATCGGGTATATGATACAGTAATTCAGAAATTGTGTAAAAATTATTTGTCTGTATAGTCCTTAAAATATAGCTTGATTAGAATGACACCTGTCAAACTGAGGTGACTAGTGCTGGGACTGACTCGACTGATCATACGAAAAATATCCAGTTACGGCAAATAAAACAAAACGAAAATCAGGTATATTAAGATTAAAAGTAAGTCAGTATCGTGGTCATTATCAGAATCATTGGAACAATCACGCAGATCAATTTTTTTTTTATCGCGTATAAAATATAATAAATTTGAAAGTTTTTCGTAAATTAATGACAGTTGCAATTTAATGATCTAAGCATCAACCAATGTTTATTACTCGTAAATCATTTGTAACATTTATGTTACATTTCTTCGATTTTGAATTATCATTAAAGTCATTTGTATTATCATTAAACTACCGGAATTTATAAAAGAAGAATCAAATAAAATAAAATATGGAAAATCAATAAAATCTATTCTTTTAAAAAATTGCTACTATACAATAAATGAATACCTAAATGACGAAAATCTAATAAAATTAAAAAATATATAACCAAATTAATTAATACAATGACAACAAATATTACAATTTATTTTATTTCTCAAATTCAAATTTATATAAATTTATATAAATGTTTAATAATATAATCTAATAAAAATATGTAATTAGCTGTTATTTTATATAAAATAAATTAATAACTATCACCAAATTAGTCGATATCTATAAATTGAATATACAGTAAATTTTAGAAAGTAAGTAAATTATGTATGTAGTAATAATAGGTGTTTATTTGTTCTTTTGTATTGAAATATTATGTAATTATGGCGTCATCCTCTCTGTCCGTCTACTACAAATTGTATTGTTGTGCCCGAACAGGGTCTATAATGAACTGTCTACATCATACTTTATAACATCCTTGTAACATTATAGAACGCAATAAAATATTTGAATTGAATTGAATTGGATTTGTCCACTTTCATCACTACGGATTATGTAAAATGACATAACCTTTAAAAGACGTCTTTTAAAATGAAGATACCAATATTTTTTCGTGTGCAAATGTGTTTCACTTGTGTGACGCTGGTAAAAAGTTACGTCTTCTCCTTCAGTGAGAACTGTCATTCTAATCAAGCTATATTTTAAGGACTATAGTTAATTTTGCTATTGAAATAATTTGTTGATATATTTAAAATTTTAATGCAAATGGGTTTAATAATGTCATAATATTTGGCACAATATTGTTAATTTATTACATTTTCGACTGCATGACGTGAACGCTACTTTGCGAATGATTCTCATTCGCGTTTGTTATCCTAATGTTTGTCGTCTAACATTCTTATTCATCTACTAAAGTCGCAAGCTTAAAATGCATTGTCTACAGTTATGTTGTGGCTAATATAAATTTGTTTGGTGTTCCACAGTCACGGATATATCAAGCGTAATAACTCCAGGTCGATGTCGTATGAAAGGTAAGCTTGTCTTGTATGTTTAATAACAGCGTGGTGAGTAGTGGTGATAAAAGTACTTTAAATATTTTAAATTGTGTGTGTATAATAGAGATGCCTTGTCCTCCTGTGTGAGTAACATGAAAACGCTGTAATAGTAGTTTTACTAATTTACTGGCAAAGTAATTATGACAGGATGTTTAGTTTAGAAATATTAGTAAATAAAACATGAATATCTCATTGAATTATGTGTCGACAATCCTTACTTTATTTTCATATCTTTAGTATTATTATTAAAAACAAAAGAACCGGATACCGATTCTTAAAATAGTATATCATGTCGTCTACTTCGAGTGGAAGAGTGGCGGACACATCAGTTTTCAAGGTGTCGAGGTTCGTGGTTTCTGGTTCGATTCCCGGACGATCAATGAAAAAAAAGTTATTTACTATGTATATTGTGTCAAGACTATCAGATCATGAATGCACTACAAGGATAGTTCTTTGTACAAAAGACAAAATTAAGGATCCTAGCGCGAGATTGGATTTGCATACCTTTCTGTTTCGAAGATTGATTTGATTTGATGCCTTGGTTTTAAGTGGTATATTTTAACATCGCCCGAGTAGAGGCTGTCTTTGCCCTGTACTTTATTTTTATTTATATCATTTAATGAAACATGATAAGATAGATAAAACTCTTTATTGCACACAGAATAAATTTGTCACAGAAAATAAATTTTAAGCTGTACAATTTAGACGGCTCTTCCGGATAACCTCAGTAAAAGACAGTTAACTGAATTGGAAAATGATGACGATTTAATTCTTATAGCTCCTCTAAACTACTCGCGAAGTTGAACGAAGTTGGACGAAAACGATAGTGTAGACAGGCACTTCGGCTTACCTCATCAAACTTTACCCCGCCTCGGGTGACTTCCATTTGTTGTCGGTCTTTGCGCCCGAGTCAAAGGGCCCAATGTTGCACGAAGTGCGTTCGCGAAGTACCTCTCTAGATTACTCGGCCGACTTTACTTTTTATTTTCGTCGTGAGATAAATATGCACATAGCTACGGCAGCTGCTACTTGAGCATCCATTAGTATTCAAGCGCAGGCTATCGGCACCAAAGAGCAAATGAGCACATCGCGAAGTTGAACGAGTAGTTTAGCGACGCATTGCGAACTTCGCCGGACTTTGTAGAAGTACCTCGCCGAGGAACTTCGCGAGTAGTGTAGATGAGGTATTAAAAGTACATGAAACAATAAAGTTTCCACAGATACTTATCGTTACTCTTTCTAACTGGTATATTGTTAACAGCGGTCGGGCGGAGCCCCCCTCCCCCTCCCCCGCACCACCGCAGAAGCGCTACTACGGGCGTCGTGCGGCGGACTGTTCGTCATCTGAGCCCGAGCTCGATTCCGAAGGCGACGCGGACGAACGGATCGAGTGAGTGAACGATAATACATACATCTGTCACTTACATACACTGTGACACATCGGCATGAGTAAGCGAGACTAATGGTGTCGACACGGCTCGAGTGAGACTGACTGAACTGTGGCTATCTATCTCTTATACACACTATAACAAATCGGCATGAAAACGTATATATTTGTCTCTTACACACACTATAACACATCGGCATGAAAACGTATATATTTGTCTCTTACACACACTATAACACATCGGCATGAAAACGTATCTATTTGTCTCTTACACACACTATAACACATCGGCATGAAAACGCATCTATTTGTCTCTTACACACACTATAACACATCGGCATGAAAACGCATCTATTTGTCTCTTACACACACTATTACACATCGTCATGAAAACGTATCTATTTGTCTCTTACACACACTATAACACATCGGCATGAAAACGCATCTATTTGTGTCTTACACACACTATAACACATCGGCATGAAAACGCATCTATTTGTCTCTTACACACACTATTACACATCGGCATGAAAACGTATCTATTTGTCTCTTACACACACTATTACACATCGGCATGAAAACGCATCTATTTGTCTCTTACACACACTATTACACATCGGCATGAAAACACATCTATTCGTCTCTTACACACACTTTGACACATCGGCATGAGTAAGCGAGACGAATGGTGTCGACACGGCTCGAGTGAGACTGACTGAACTGTAGCTATCTGTCCCTTACACACACTGTATACGATCACGCATCTATTTGTCCCTTACACACACTATAACACATCGGCATGAAAACGTATCTATTTGTCTCTTACACACACATCGATATACATGCTGAAATTTTAATGGTCGTTTCCAGCAGCGAAATGCGTCTATCTGTCTGTTTATTTTATTATTTCATCTTTATTTTTATTATTTATAATACGTCGGCAAGAGTTAGCGAGATATTGTTTTGCAGACTGCTGTTCGGCTCCAATCGTATAAATAAATATAATTGTTCACCTCGCTAATAATGTATGTTTGTTACAGATCGGCGGTTGGCAATAAATCCAATTCAAACCAGAATCAGTTACGTTCTGGAACCAGCTCCAAAGTCAGTAAGAATCATTTGCTTCACCCGTACGCTTACATTATAGATTACCCTGTTCATGTCCACGGCAACTTGGCTATGCGAGATCGACTAACTATCGCTTGCCAGTCCAAAAATAAAACTTGGTCTCTGCCACTTGGCTGGAAGACATTACTTGGCCTTACTTAATTGTGATGCCATCAATGAAACTACTAGCGTTTCAAGATTGACACTTACAGACTTGGACAAGTCACGCGACTTGGCTAAGCGAGATCGAGAGGCCACGGCTTGCCAGGCCAGCAATAAAACTTGGTCTCTGCCACTTGGCTGGAAGACATTACTTGGCCTTACTTGGTTGTGATGCCATCAATGAAACTGCTAGTGTTTCAAGATTGACATTTCAGATTTGGCTGTATCGTTGCAGTTAAAATTTAAACCATTTTAGTCCACTGGCCCTGCTTATTTCTACAACTTTGCCAACTTGGCGTTTTGCCATGTCAAGTCTCTCTCCGCTAATTAGTGTGGATCTACACATGGCTTGATACGGAATTGTTTGCCTAATTCATTATTAAAAGGTATAAAGAATGAAGCTAATGTTTGCGAACATGTGTAGAGACATTGTAAGGAATTGAACCTTGACCTTTAGCTTTTTTAGGATTTTATTTAATGTGCTGATAACATGAATTTCGAATACTTCTGATTATTTGTCTTCTAAAAGGCTTTTGGGATCCATTTGTCGCTAATCTTTTTGTGTTACCTTTGTTTTAGTTTTATTTTGGATGCAAATAATAATTTATTTTTACTTAAGGTGTCTTTTTTACTTTAAAAACCTTTTAAAACTACTTTATTATTAGTTTAATATGCTGATTCCACACTTATTTTAACAAAAAACAAAATGTTTTCTGTATGTTACTTCATGTAATTGTTAAACTAATTATTTTTTATTTTCGGCTTTGGTATATTATGAGAATACGAACATACAATATTTTTGTGATTAAATTACAAATCCAGTGTTTGAACATCAAATAGAAAACCGGTGAAATTAGTGTGCCTGCTAACGATCCTTGGCTCGCAAATCTAAATTTTTCACCCTGAAGATGATTATTTGACTTACCAGGCTGTAGCATTAAATGTAGCCCTCTCTTTAGAGTTAATTGATGCGGGGTCTATACCATGTACCTTAGTTTTTAAGAGTTCTCCCGTGATCATGGCGCTTTCAACAGTGCCGAAATATCGGAAACTTATAAAAATTAAGGTATATGGTATAAACCCCGTATCAATTAACTCTAGTGATAGTGACCATGGAAGTTTAAATCAGTAGCCCTCTCTCTTACTAGAAGTTAACTAGTAAAAAAATCTGCTCTATAAAGCGTTGAAACAGAACGAAACTCTTAAATAGTATTTTTCCACGTTAATGAAAAAAACTAACCCCGTTGGTCTCGTAGTTTAAGTGCTGAGATCTCAGGATCATGGGTTCAACCCCAGGTTGGGCAAAAATGGTTTCGCATTTTCGAACATTATTCGGGATTTTGATCACCAACCCATATTTAGCGAGCGTGGTGATTATGCCTGTACCCAATCCGTGCGGGTACTGAATGCATTGTCTCTCGAATAGAAATACTCGTGACGGTGCTTAGGCCTTAAAACCCCCAGGTGTAGTTTAAGAATGAACCAACCTATAATACTAGAGTTATTTGATTCGGGATTTATACCATGTACCTTATTTATTACTAGCTGTTGCCCGCGACTTCGTCCGCGTCAATTTCTGTTATTATGATCGCGATTTTTGCAACATTTTTCACTAATGCTTCACTCCTATTGGTCGCAGCGTGATGTTATATAGCCTAAAGCCTTCCTCGATAAACGGACTATACAACACAAAAATATTTTTTCAAATCGAACCAGTACATCCTGAGATTAGCGCGTTCAAACAAACAAAAAAAAAAAACAAACAAACTCTTCAGCTTTATAATATTAGAAAGAGATGAGTTTCCGATATTACGGCGCAGTTGCAAGCGCCATGATGAGAACCTAAAGTTTAAATCAGTATACAACCTATAATACTCACGTTAGCGTTCACCTACACTGCACGAGTTTCCTTACCAGTCTATCTACATGCTACCAACTACGACTTCAATGATCGTGTAGCACACACTCTAATTTTCAAGATGACGCCAGCTCAGAAGTCCCGGGTTCGAACCCAGGATGGGTCAATGTAGAAATATCAATTGTGTGAATTATCTCCGGTCGTTATGTTTGTTATATGTACCTTAATTCTTTATGATTTCCGCTAAACGTTTTTCTGAATAGCTACTTTATGTGTATGTAATTTTGTCCATTTTAATTAAAAAATAATACACAGCATTTGATAATTTGTTGATAATTTCAATTCTTGTGATATTTGAAAGTCCATATGACTTCAATAAGATGCAATTCAAATTAAGAAGCTCGTCCTTCTAAATTTACAGGATAACCCATATAAAATAATCCTAATAACTTCATGAACAATTTCCAAGAGGTAGCCTCAGTTGTGAGTCGCCTCAGTAAACAGTACCGGTTATGAATACAGCCCTATTTACAGGGCCCGTCGCGGGAGACGCTGACACTGAAGGAGAAGTTGCGGCGCAAGATGCAGGCGCAGTTATCAAGGCAACGTGAGTTTTATATTATAAGATACATTAAATGATTGTGCTTCTTGATTTTTCGGAATATTTATATAGGACAGAGCGAGCGGAAATTTGATACATTCCTTGAAAGAGGTTATGATAGAACTCAATTCAAATAGATTTTGTTATTTAACTTGTGGTCGGAAATCATTAGGTTTTGGTTATCTGGTATTTTTAAAATAATTTTAATAATTTTTATCTAGTTTTCTGTACATTTTTTTTCGATGATTGGCCATAAATACATAAAAAAATATGAAATGTTAATCGTTATTTCAGTGCCATAACAAAAAATCCTTGTGTGTTGTCACCTAAGTAACTAATGATATCTGATCGTAAGCTATACATTGAAATGAAAGATAAGTTTACGGATTTAGAACGCGTTTATTTTTGATTTATCCCGACGTTTCGAACCTTTTACAGCGTTCATGGTCACGGGTAGACTAAGGTGTTATTCGTCTTTAAGATGGTAATTTGAAAAAATGATTAGCAAAATTTAGAGGCGATAGGCCTCTAAATTTTTTAAATTTACATTAATATTTTTTTTTAATCTTTTTATTTTTAGGGTCTTTTGTCTGTAAGACATGTCAGACCCATCGAACAAACAATCCAATTCTCTTATATCTAGATCCATTAAAATTAATTGCTAATATTATATTTTCCTATACTATTTATCAGATGCTTATACTCGTACGTTTCATTGGAAGGAGTCCAATAAACCGCACAAGCACAACGTGATATTAGAGTTGGGGTTGCTCAGAATACTCTGAATAATTCCGACATCCAGCCTATTAACTCTAAACTTATCTATAAAATATTGCCTATCTGTTTGGTTCCGCTCACATTCCATCAAGAGATGAAAGACATCTTCAATTATACCACATGTTTCACACTTGGGTGAACTAACTTTTTTCATTAAAAATTCCATCTTCCTGGATGGAACATGACCGGATCTAACTCTTAAAATTAATTTGATTTTACTTCTAGGTAAATTACTCCCGATGAACCAGGGTATACGCTTTGAATAGTTTTGTACCATATACCTTTTGATTTTGACCGTTCATTAAAATATTCTTTCCACTGCATTTGGCAGACTGTTTTGAAGTCACTCAAGGTTTCCGAGTAGCATGGATTAATAAGGTACTCTGATCCGTTCAAATGTGCCGATATTGCTAATCTCTCAGCCTCCTCGTCGCCTCGTATTCCAATATGAGCAGGAACCCATTGCAATAGTACTTTTAGTAGCCGTATTAACGTAACATATTGTAACAGTCCGTGCGGACAAGCGCGCCGAGGCCGAGCGCGTCGAGCGCGAGAGTCGGCGCCAGGCGAGGCGCGACCTGGAGATGCGCGAGCTGGCCATCAAGCTGCGGCGCAAGTGAGTACAGGCACTGTAGTGGGGCGCGACAGCCGGCCATCAAGCTGCGGCGCAAGTGAGTACAGGCACTGTAGTGGGGCGCGACAGCCGGCCATCAAGCTGCGGCGCAAGTGAGTACAGGCACTGTAGTGGGGCGCGACAGCCGGCCATCAAGCTGCGGCGCAAGTGAGTACAGGCACTGTAGTGGGGCGCGACAGCCGGCCATCAAGCTGCGGCGCAAGTGAGTACAGGCACTGTAGTGGGGCGCGACAGCCGGCCATCAAGCTGCGGCGCAAGTGAGTACAGGCACTGTAGTGGGGCGCGACAGCCGGCCATCAAGCTGCGGCGCAAGTGAGTACAGGCACTGTAGTGGGGCGCGACAGCCGGCCATCAAGCTGCGGCGCAAGTGAGTACAGGCACTGTAGTGGGGCGCGACAGCCGGCCATCAAGCTGCGGCGCAAGTGAGTACAGGCACTGTAGTGGGGCGCGACAGCCGGCCATCAAGCTGCGGCGCAAGTGAGTACAGGCACTGTAGTGGGGCGCGACAGCCGGCCATCAAGCTGCGGCGCAAGTGAGTACAGGCACTGTAGTGGGGCGCGACAGCCGGCCATCAAGCTGCGGCGCAAGTGAGTACAGGCACTGTAGTGGGGCGCGACAGCCGGCCATCAAGCTGCGGCGCAAGTGAGTACAGGCACTGTAGTGGGGCGCGACAGCCGGCCATCAAGCTGCGGCGCAAGTGAGTACAGGCACTGTAGTGGGGCGCGACAGCCGGCCATCAAGCTGCGGCGCAAGTGAGTACAGGCACTGTAGTGGGGCGCGACAGCCGGCCATCAAGCTGCGGCGCAAGTGAGTACAGGCACTGTAGTGGGGCGCGACAGCCGGCCATCAAGCTGCGGCGCAAGTGAGTACAGGCACTGTAGTGGGGCGCGACAGCCGGCCATCAAGCTGCGGCGCAAGTGAGTACAGGCACTGTAGTGGGGCGCGACAGCCGGCCATCAAGCTGCGGCGCAAGTGAGTACAGGCACTGTAGTGGGGCGCGACAGCCGGCCATCAAGCTGCGGCGCAAGTGAGTACAGGCACTGTAGTGGGGCGCGACAGCCGGCCATCAAGCTGCGGCGCAAGTGAGTACAGGCACTGTAGTGGGGCGCGACAGCCGGCCATCAAGCTGCGGCGCAAGTGAGTACAGGCACTGTAGTGGGGCGCGACAGCCGGCCATCAAGCTGCGGCGCAAGTGAGTACAGGCACTGTAGTGGGGCGCGACAGCCGGCCATCAAGCTGCGGCGCAAGTGAGTACAGGCACTGTAGTGGGGCGCGACAGCCGGCCATCAAGCTGCGGCGCAAGTGAGTACAGGCACTGTAGTGGGGCGCGACAGCCGGCCATCAAGCTGCGGCGCAAGTGAGTACAGGCACTGTAGTGGGGCGCGACAGCCGGCCATCAAGCTGCGGCGCAAGTGAGTACAGGCACTGTAGTGGGGCGCGACAGCCGGCCATCAAGCTGCGGCGCAAGTGAGTACAGGCACTGTAGTGGGGCGCGACAGCCGGCCATCAAGCTGCGGCGCAAGTGAGTACAGGCACTGTAGTGGGGCGCGACAGCCGGCCATCAAGCTGCGGCGCAAGTGAGTACAGGCACTGTAGTGGGGCGCGACAGCCGGCCATCAAGCTGCGGCGCAAGTGAGTACAGGCACTGTAGTGGGATGATTATAGGCTGGTACTTAACTTTACTTTTAATAAATAATGGGCTTGCTCATGACTACATACTAAACTATACGGTTAAGAAGAAGCCTAAGATGGAGAGAGCTTACCCAGAGGTACTGGTTCTCCCACACTCCAGCGGAACACAGAGGCACTGTTTGGCGCTGGACTCCGGCAGGAGGGTGGTAGCATCCCGGCAGTATCTTACGAAGCCTACCACCGCAGAGGGATCTTTTAGCCGTCATCATTGATTACAAAACCAAAGATGACGTTGCCCAGGATGGACCACTAGTAGGTGGATCCCACCACCCCAAAATTTTGATTTGAATTCAATTATGCCTGACATCATTTTATCGCCTGGTTTAAAAAATGAAGACTCCAGACGGAAAAGAACTCAGCGCAAATCGCTGAGTAAAAAGAACTCAAATGCTTAAGACTCGAACTTCAAGTTGCGATCCTGACCTCATAATATACTTAAGTACTCAAGTCTTGGAACTTTGTTATGATGAGTCGTGCAATTTGTCAGCCGAGATCAAATATGATAATATAAATTTAAATTATAATTTTTATAGAGTAACACGAGTTCTTTACATTTAGTACCGTTCGCTACCAGTGAGTACCGCCCGCTACACGCTTGACTAATTAAAATATGTATGTTTGCATTGCAGGCAGCGTGAGATGCGGCATCAACAGAATAGACGCTCCAGCGACTCTGATTCAGACGGATCACACAGCAGATCGTCTTCGAGGTAATTCTGATATACTGATACATATTTTAAGAGTTAGTTATTTCGAGATTTCTTCCTTGTTTTTTATAAGTTTCCCATACTTCGGCACTGTTGCAAGCGCCATGATCGCGGAAGAACTCATAAAAAACAAGGTACATGGTAGAAATCTCGAAATAACTAACACTTACGATAGTGAACATGAAAGTTTAAAGTCACTATATTTGCTTAAATAACGGAAATTAAAAGTTTCTTAATGACATAAAAGTAAAAACTCTAATAAGCTTTATGTTTCCTCCACAGAGATTCGAATCTAGAAAAGAAGAAAAACCGAAGCCGATCAAAAAGCCCGACGCCCGAAAAGCGTATCCCTATCTGGGAGAATAACAAGGAGTTTGCCACTGCCCCGCTGCGGCATAGACCCGACCACCGCCGCCGTCCCGACGAGCGACCCGACAAATCGCAACACCCCGAAAAATCGCATTACCACCCCGATAAGTCGAACTACCACCCCGATAAGTCGAACTACCACCCCGACAAGTCGAACTACCACCCCGACAAATCGAACTACCACCCTGATAAGACGCATCACCCTCAAGACAAACCTAGGGACTACCAATCGCACGACAAACCCAGAGAGTACCACTACGACAAGCCGAGGGACTATCGGTTCGAAAGTCACGAAACCAGATGGGACCAAGATAGGGGGAGACGGAGGCCTTACAGGGGTGGCTACCGGGGGCAAGGGTACCGGCATGGGGCAGACAACGCTGGCGATGGACCTTCTAGCTACCATCAAGGCCAAAGTGAACGAGAAGAAAAAGATTACCCGAGGAATAAAATTAAGCTGGTCGATTACTAGCGATGATAGTCGGTTACTGGTGAAATTGGTCGATTACGAACCGACTGAACGATTGTCAAGAGGTTCATTATGAGTGAGATAGGTGGGTTGCTAGTGAAGTTAGTTGGCATTAGTGATATTGGTTGTTTGCTAGTAACTGATTGATTGCAGAGATACTGGCTTACAGTACTTGTGAAACATGTCGATTGTCAGTGAAGTCGGTCGATTACTTGTGAAATCAGTCCATAACCACTGGATGAATTATTGTAAAGAAACCGAATCATTAATAATAAGACAGGTCGATTACTAGTAAAGTCGATTACACTAGTGAGGTTGTTTGCTAGTAACTAATTGCAGGGATACTGGCTTACCTGTAAAACATGTCGATTGTGAGTGAAGTCGGTCGATTGTGATTGGCTGAATGATTTTAAAGGAACTGCTTTATTACTGATGAGACAGGTCGATTACTAGTATTTGTAAATCGAATTTGTACCTCTGGTTTTACGGTTGAACAATTGACTAAATTATTGTTTAATCTTAGTAAAATTTTGTTATTGGTAGTATTTTTAAAAGCAATGTAGTTATTAAAAATAAAAGATTAAACTTAATTCATGATCAGTCTTCCCGAATCCAGGGGTAATTTACAGTTCTATGCAGAGCATACGTTCTAAGATTTTGTTATATTTTTGATGTTTGTCAAAGTAAATAAGTTAAGGTGTATCTTTAAAGACAATACAAGTTATAAGTCACATCTTTTTTAGAAAAATCTTAACACTTACTATTTACAAATTGATTGGAACTCAATAAATAATATATTATACCATTTTCACGTCCCTTCCAGTAGAAATTGATAGCTAGATGATTCCCTATGTATTTGTTATGAATTTTATAAAATCATTAGGAATGTTAGAGCATATATTTATCACTGTTTAGTATCTTTATTACCATATCGGACTAGTCAAGACTGCCACTAAAAATGTAATGAAATTCAACAGGGCCTCAATTCAAATATAGTAAAATGATTTTTTTTCCATAGCTAGATCAGACTTCATAATTTATATTATACAGGATGAAATTTTAACCACTTTCCAAAATTTTAGATTTTTGATACGGCATTTCCTAAGTGCTTTATTTTGACATTTTTGTACTGGGCTATACCAAAAGAAAAAATACATCATTTGTTTTTTGTCTCGTAGATTAATATATTAAAATTTGGAAGGTGGTTAAAATTTCATCCTGTATATATGAGAAAAGTCTTATTGTACAAAACTGGCTGCAAAATTGAATCAGTAAAATAACTCTAAAGCTGAGAATAGTACATGGTAATCCAATACTTATAATAAGCTGTCAAAACGCAATATTAGTTAATATGAGTCGCTTTAAGGAATTCTAAGAATAACGTGGAATCGCACAATTGAGGTTGCGTTTAATTATTATTAGAATTGCGAGTCTAGCAGTCTTGGAAATAAAGTACCTTTTTTGATAGAAATGTCGTTAGTATCGTAACATCTGCATTTATTAATGTTTTGTACTTTTTCATATTTATACCAATCAAAACGAAACAATAAATGAAAGCAGATGTTACATTTCGCGCTACGTTAGGGATCTGATGAAATAGTGTAGCCACAGAGAAAAATATGTATCAATTTGAAAGTTAAGTATACATTGTTGGTTCAAGGAAATTGTATATAACCTTGTTTAAAAATATGTATAAAAAGGCAACTCTTTTGTAAATTACTTTAATGTGTATCAGTCTTAAATAAATAATTTCATTATACAAGTTACATCCTATGTTTCTTTAGTAACGCTCCTTAATCTATAAAATATACAACGTGTTCCTTTTGATATCTCATAACTCTAAAATTATGTTCTATAGGTAAAAATAATATAAAACGCCCTAGAACAGGTGGTTCAAAAATCAATAGTTTCGAATATAACATCAATTTTAGTTAATTTTGTTAAAAAATGTGACCAGTATAGCAAATCCTTAGTTTTGCGAAACGTTGGCAAACTTACACGAAAGTGTAGTAAAGTAGCGGGAGAGCGTAACTTGTAAAAATCAAGCCCTCCGCTCATAAATTTGCAATTAAAGTAAATTAACCCGCTGTGTCGTATGTGGCATGGAATACAAAATTTTAAGTCAAAGTAAACACCGCTGGGAGAAATATTGTTCATTTCGTTACAATCGAATTCAATACTTACAATATCTTTGAAATCATAACAAAAAAATAAATTTGTGTCAACGATTGTGGCGCCATCTGTTAATCACTTGCCTTCGCTACTTCTTTAAAATATTACTAATAAAACCATTTTATTAAAATAATAATCTGATTGCTTGCTTAGGCCTTACATATGAATGTCATTTTAAAGAATTGGTGTCTTCGAAATATATCTAAATGGTATCATACACTATTTCGACTGTGGCAAGTCTGTTCACATTTTCCAACCATGTTCACATTTTCCCACAAATCTCGTATAGTTGTTATACACTACACTACTACAGTGTCTACACTACACTAGTGTCTAATCGCTGAGCGTGTCCACGTCCACGTGTTCGTTGTCGTCGTCGGGCGCGCGAGGGGGGCCGCCTCCCCCTCCCCCTCCCCCTCCCCCCGCCCCCGCCGCGCCCGCGCCCCGCCCCTCCTTCGTGTGGCGCCACTTCATGCGACGGTTCTGGAACCACACCTTCACCTGCACGGATAAACGAACTACTTGAAGAGACTATGCGAATAACAGAATAATGAAAAATAACTGTTAGGAATAAGTGACACCCTGATTGCCTTAGGAAAGATTCGCTTTACGCCCGATTCGCGTTATGACGGATTCACGTTATGACGGATTCACTTTCAGATTCAGACAGAAGCTATACATTCGGATAATAAATATTATATTCATTAATACGAAACGTGCAGAGCAACATAAGAAACCTGAAATATTATCCAAAAAACATAATTTCTCTTTTTTAACTCCACAACTAAATTCGCTAAATGTTTTATAACTGTTTTAGAAACTGAACTATTTCTCTCTTAAGTATCAAGGCTAGTTTCTATAAATAAATAAAAATACGCATTAGGGATTAAAATTCAAGCTTATTGAGTAAACATTCATTCGAAACTCGTTCCTGTTACTTCTGTACAGAAATGATCATTTAATGAATGATGGATAACTTCGTTATAGTATACGTAACTTGGAACATAACTTTGAGCTTCTGTGCTCCTCTGCCACCACCAATTTTACCATCAGTGGATCCAACATTAGTAGGACTAAACAAAGACTCCATTCTATTAAACTATTTTAATGTTGAAGTATCAGGGCATCATAAATGGATAGGAGTCTTCCATAGGACTAACTAGGCTCTATATCTCTCTCACTCATTAACAATTTTAAGCATGATGTATCGGCAGCATAAATAAGTAGTCTTGACTAACTAGGCTCCATGCCTCTTTCACTCATTAACGTCTCTGATCACTCGTTATTAATATGATGATGATTGATGAAATACTAGGGCAGCATAAATGGATAGGTTTCATAAATTTAAACTAAAATATCGATAAAAAACGAATAGGCAGCAAGAAAGCAAGTTAAATAGCTAAATAAATAATTATTACTGTTGTGTTATTCTAATTACTATTATAATAACTTATCTGTACACCTTTCAGTTAATGCCGCCCTGGTACTTCATGTTTCATTTGTTAAGGGGACTTCTAGAGCTCTAAGCTTTCATTTTATTACTTCTAAACAAAATCAATTCTCAAAAACCTAGAAGAGTATCATTTTAGCAAATTATCTCTAAGTAGTATTTATTGAATCACAGTAACCTTTTCATTTAGTTGTTTATAAAGCCGAATTTGTCGCTAACGCAAAAAGCGGCCGCTTTTAGCAATAATGTCAAATACGAAAGAACGCCAGAATGAAAAGCAGTTAAAGTTAAAACAGTGATTTAATAAATACTACAGGTAATTTGCTAAAATGATACTGTTCTACTTTTTAGAGAATTGATTTTGTTTAGCACTTAGCTCTAGTAGTCCCCTTAACCTTAATGCCAGATTTAAGCCCGCACCCCTTGCGTAGCCGTTCACATGCTGTAGTCTACCTACGATGTAAAACTATGTTACGGCCTGGGGCCTAATTCGCATAACCGAATCGCAGTTCGATCGTGATTGAAATGGAAGATTTTGACATTTAGCCCATACTACAACTGTCAAAAAACTGTCGTTCAATTACGATTGTGATACGATTCGGGGACGCGAATTACGGCCATTTCCAATAACCTATCTATCTTCAGTTTTGGCATATCGGAGATAGGAAACAGTTTCTATCTCTGTTTTTGCCGTCCAGAGAAACAAAGACAGAAGTTGTTTTCTATCTCTGATATGCCAAAACTGAAGATAGATAGGTTATTGGAAATGGCCGTTAGGGGCCAGCAGGCTTACTCTTGAACGCAATGTCAATCTCAATTTAATTACAATGCAATACCGATCGTATGACAATATCTGTTCGTCTGTCTTGTCCGCCATAACACGAATCTGACCTAACGAGAATTTGGCGTAAAGCGAGTCTGTCCTAATGCGGACAAAGTTGCACTATTAACGAAAAATTCAATTCAATTCAAATATTTTATTGCGTTCTATAATGTTACAAGGATGTTATAAAGTATGATGTAGACAGTTCATTATAGACCCTGTTCGGGCACAACAATACAATTTGTAGTAGACGGACAGAGAGGATGACGCCATAATTACATAATATTTCAATACAAAAGAACAAATAAACACCTATTATTACTACATACATAATTTACTTACTTTCTAAAATTTACTGTATATTCAATTTATAGATATCGACTAATTTGGTGATAGTTATTAATTTATTTTATATAAAATAACAGCTAATTACATATTTTTATTAGATTATATTATTAAACATTTATATAAATTTGAATTTGAGAAATAAAATAAATTGTAATATTTGTTGTCATTGTATTAATTAATTTGGTTATATATTTTTTAATTTTATTAGATTTTCGTCATTTAGGTATTCATTTATTGTATAGTAGCAATTTTTTAAAAGAATAGATTTTATTGATTTTCCATATTTTATTTTATTTGATTCTTCTTTTATAAATTCCGGTAGTTTATTGTAAATTTTTATAGACATGATTAGTGGGCTTGATGAATAAAGCTTTAGATGGACAGGCGGTAACATTAATTTGTTCTTACGAACACTTCTCAAAGAGTGGTTCGATTTTCGATTCGTTCGATCGCTTTGTATAAAATTCGGGATGTTTTCGGACGAATTTACATATTTCCAAGATATACATACATGGAAGGGGAAGTATGTTAAATTTTCTAAAATATGGTTTGCAACTTTCAGTCTGTTTAGTGTTGGCGAGAATTCTAATTAGCTTTTTTTGCAAGATAAAAAGGCTGGATGCGTCGATGCTATTTCCCCATAGAATAATGCCATAGTTAAGCCACGCGTTTGCATAGGCATAGTAGGTAGTTAGTGCCGCTTCAAGGTCAGTAGTTTTTTTCACCTCGTAAAGTGCATACGCGTAGCTCGATAATTTTGATTTTATTTTTTGGATGTGCGCTTTCCAATTTAGATGTGTATCTATTTCTAAACCGAGTAACGTAAAAGTGCCTACATGTTCTAATTTAGTGCTATTGTGAGTGAAATTTATGTTTAGTGCCTGTTTTTGGTATGGGTGGAAAGACATAATTTTAGTTTTATGGAAGTTTATTTCCAAATTATGGTCATCCAACCAGTTTGAGATATTCGAGAGGAGAAGTGTAAGTTTTTCGTTCAATTGGCCATTTTTATTATTGTCACATTGCGCAAGTAGTGAGATGTCATCCGCAAACAAAATACAAGGTTCCTTCATGCTCCTTGGGAGGTCGTTGATGTAAATCAAAAACAGGAGACAGGCCACCACGCTTCCCTGCGGTATAGACGCGTTAATTATTTTACAATCGGAACGGACATTTTTTATTTCTCTCGAAGAACTGTCAAAGTGTTCAACTTCGACATATTGTTCCCTATTGCTGAGGTACGACGCGAACCAATTGTGTGCCTCACCGCGAATACCTACTCCATACAGCTTTTGCAGGAGTATGTTATGCTGGACCTTATCGTAGGCCTTTGTCATGTCTAACAAAACACCGACGGCATATTCTTTTTTATCGAATATTTCACAAATGTTTTGTATTAATTTGTAGACGGCTAAGGAGGTAGAACGGTTTTTCCGAAAACCGTATTGGTTTTCGTTAAAGACATTATATTTTTCACAAAAACTATACACGCGTTTACTCATAGCTTTTTCGTAAATTTTAGAGGCGGTAGGTAGAAGTGAAATTGGCCGGTAATTGTAAGGATCCGCTTTATCGTTTTTCTTATAGATAGGTTTGACAATCGATTTTTTTATAATGCTTGGGAATACACCATCTTTAAACGATTGGTTAATCAATAAGCAGAGGGGGAGAGCTAGGGTATCCGCGCAGTATCTAAATAAGATAGGTGGTAGTTCATCTATACCATAGCTTCGCTTATTTTTTAGGTTTTTCATAATCTTGTTTACTTCGTTGCAGTCTACCGGGCTGAGGAACATTGTGCGTTCAGTAGGACAGATCACCGGGTGACCCCGGGGCGCGGTGACGTCACCGTGCTCGGCGTCGCCGGCCGGCCGGACAATGCGCTCACCAATCGATGAAAAATATTCATTAAATTGATTAGCCACTGATTTAGGGTCGGTTGTGTAGCCATTTTTTGTTTGATTTACTTTTGTTTCTAATTTTATTCATTCTTTCATGTTCCACATAGTTTTAATTTTGTTGTCAGATTTTTTTAATTTGTTTTTATATTGAAGTTTTTTAGCGCAAATTACGGTTTTCTTTAACATTTTTTCGTATTTTTTATAGTGGTCAATTAGTATCTGATTTTTTGATTTTATTGTAAGTAATTTAAGTTGCCTTTTATTCCGACACGATTTTTTTATTCCTACAGTTAACCAGTCTTTTCTAGTTTTTGTTGTTTGAGTAATTGTTTTAATTTTTGGTATACATTTATTTAGAATTATTTGTAATTTATTGTGAAATGCATTATAATTATTGTCAACATTGTGGTAGGGTTTAATTATGTCACTCCAATCTATCAAACTGTTCAGATTTAAACAATTTCAATGACTTTTCGGTATAGCGTCTTATTTTTGAATACCAAATTGTTGGTTTTGTTTCTTGGTATAGGTTTAATTGCATTGTAACTCCGGCATGATTTGTAATCCCTAGGTTCTCAACTTTAGTACAAAATTCTATGTGTTTAAAGTTTGTGAAGATATGATCCAGGCACGTAGACGAAGTTGGTGTAAAGTGTGTAGGTTGTTTTATATGTTGAGCAAAGTTAAATTGTGACATTAGATCCAAGTATTTACTAGATTTTACATTACTTTCTAAAATATTAATATTGAAATCTCCTCCTATAATTATATTTGGTTTGTTATATTTAATGTTAATATATTTTAAAATTAATGTCAATTGTTAATAAAATACGTCTTCCTCCCTTCCATTCCAGTACATTTAAAAGTTATATTAACTACTAGACGTAAAATGGCAAAATATGTGAACCATAAGTGAACTCACACTACTAGGTTAGGAGGGAGAGTCTCACAAATGTGACAATTTATGATTGAAAAATGTCCTTAATAGGACACCAAATATAGGGGGTCGTTAATAGGAGGAGCTTTTACGTTACTACTTTACGTTTATACTAATATTATAAAGCTGAAAAGTTTGTTTGTTTGAACGCGCTAATCTCTGGAAGTACTGGTTCTTATTGAAAAATTCTTTTTGTGTTGGATAGTCCATTTATCGAGGAAGGTTTTTGGTTAATAACATCACGCTGCAACCAATAGGAGCGAAGAATCAGTGAAAAATGTTGCAAGAATAATCGCGATTATAATAACAGAAATTGACGCGTACGAAGTCGCGGGAACAGCTAGTCATAAATAAAATGAAATATGAAGTGGGCTAATAAAATTTTCAGTGTTTTATAAAAATACTAACTGTTGCCAGCGATTTCATCCGCGCGAAGAAACTACCCCAAGGAAACCGTACTTTTTTGCGTAATAAAAAAATTGCTTATAACTATCCAGTCTACAATCCATGTACTTTTTTGGGTAATAAAAAATGGCCTAAATAACTAAGTATCCAGCCAATCCATCAAATTTTACTCAGAAATTGTCCTGGCATGATTGAGTAAAGATAAACAACTCTACTGGAATTAACTTACTTGAGCATCAGTGAGTCCTAGGGTCGCCGCCAGCTGCCTCCTGTCAGGCTTGGTGATGTACTTCTGTATTTGGAAGCGTCTCTCCAACCCTTTCCTCTGTAGGTTGCTGAACACAGCTCTGGACCACGACCGTTTCCGCTTGCCGCTGGACGTGACGTCACAGCGCGTCGCAGGCGCCTGCTGGGGTGGTGACGCTGAAGGGAGCGGTAGCCTGTACACTGGAGAGAAATAAATGTATTAGACACCTTTTAATAATTCGGAAATAATATTATTTCTTTTATAAGTAATACACTTAATTTAAGGCTTCACATCACGGATTGAATGTACCTTACTATTAGTTAAGTAAGATTTTATTTAAAATTAATAAATAGTCAGTCAATTGAGCACCTTAACTCGTGCGTGACATCATGGTTTCCTATTGCCATACTAAATGAATAGCAAAAATATGTTTTATCTTTTGACAGATCATCAAAAGAGATGCCAAATGATTGTGGTATCAACTACCCAATTCAATTGGTCACCATATTTTAATATTAGGTCCTTAAATATCAAATTAGCGTTTGGTATGGGAGGAACATAAAGTCAAATATTTTTTAATATAATATATTTATTTAAAGTATGTACCATTGTTATATTAGGGGTTAAAGTATGAAATTGCCGTTTTGTATGGACGAAATCGAGAAAAGTCATTTTTCCATACTAACAAGTTTTGGTTTTTTTAAAAACGCCTGAACCGTTTTCGATGCAATTAAAGGTGAAAGTTAGATGGTTATAAAGCAACGCATTATAGTATTTTAATTTCTGAAAATAAAAGTATATAAAACAAATATACTTAATTGAAGCAAGAAGGTCAGCTGACACATTGTAAGGGGTCTTTTCAACGACTTCCTTTGAAGTAATAGGCACTAGTATTGCATTTTTTTTTTAAGTGAAAAATTACTTTATTTAGTTTTTGATACAATACAAAAAGAATTACGCAATAATATGACTATACTTAAGAGCTACAAACAAAATAAAAAGTGGGAAAATAATCGGCAATTTCATACTTTAACCCCTATTATTTGTTATCCATGCACTTTTGCCATCTCATGGGTAGTTTATTGATCCCTTTACTAAAAAAACCATTTGGACGGCAATCAATAAAATCTTTAAAGGCGGTTTGTACTGCCTCATCGGAGTTGAATTTTTTCCCTTGCAAGAAATTATGAAAATTTCGAAAAAAATGGAAATTAGTTGGAGCTAGGTCCAGGGCGTACGGTGGATGTCTTAGGCATTCCAATTGGAGCTCCTCTAATTTGGTAGGCGTCTGTTGTGCAGTGTGTGGTCTAGCGTTGTCGTGAAGCAGTAGTGGCGTAGAACGATTGTTTAGCAGCTAGCTTTTCCATCATGGTTTGCAATTGCTGACTAGACATCTGCCGTAATTGCCTGGCCAGATTTGAGAAAGCTGTAATGAACGGCAACGCTAGTCCACCAAACGCTCACAAATAACTTTTTTTGGGCCAATTTTCGTTTGGGGCAGGAATTAGGTTACTCGCCAGTGTTCAGCCATAGCAATGAGCGCTTTCGATTGTCGTATAGGATCCACTTTTCATCACAGGTAATGATTTGATTTAAAATCCCTTAATTATTGTGCCAGCTAATAATGTAATGCAGCAGACGACGCGCGTTTGGCGGTTTGCTTCACTCAATTCGTGAGGTACCCACCTTTCAAGCTTTTTAATCTTCCCGATTTGCTTTAAATGGATTAAAAAAGTTTTATCACTAACACCGCAGCCTGCAGCCAACTCTGACGTAGTTTGCTATGGATCCGCTTCCACAATAGCCTTTAAACTAGGGTCTCCGGCCGTCCACGGGGCTTGTTCTGCAGGTCGATATTTCCAGAACGAAAACGTTGGAACCAAAAACGCACGGTGTTTTCTTTTGCGACACGACCGTCAACACATCGTTAATTCTTCGAGCCGTTTCTGCAGCACTGGTACCACGGTGGAACTCGTACCTACTCGTAAATAACGCGATATTTCAAGTTCTCCATTTTGTCAACTAAGTGACGCAAAGAAAAAAAGGAGAGAAAAAATGTTAATGAATGACAGTTTAAAAAACACATATTTTATACATGTGTAAATAGCTGTATAAATTTGAATTTGGAATTCCTAACTAAAGAGGAGATTCTTTAGATCAAAGTCGCCAGTACTACAATACGCCAATTTCATATGTAAGGACCTAATAAAACAATAGATAACCGTATTTTAGTCGAGTACCTATGCTGGGCGATCACATATCATTAGTCCAAAAATATTATATTTAATCCACTTCATTCTATCTATTCAAGCACCTGGGTGTTGTTCGAATGATATCGAATAAATAGGTATAATGAATTCAAAAACATTTGTCATCCGAAATTTATATGGGTAGGTAGCTTTATTTTTAAAATGATAGGAGTAAAGTTAAGATGACCAGTATAAAAATTTCAACTTTTACAGGCCATAGGCAAATTGTTACTATTCATGCATGTAACCTACCGTAATAATATTCCTACTAGGAACAAGATTGCTTTGCCTATCACGACGAAGAAGGTTGATTCCCCTGACTGTAATTTGCCTCAGAGGGTTGGTGATGGACCTAAATTATAGGTATACATAGGCTGCACTAAAAGTATCGGGAATGGAAAATTTCCACTGTTCCTGTCATATTAAAATCTTTTTAATTGCAAAATTCTTGGTTTTAAAAATCGAATACCATTTATTTATTTAAAAAAATATTCTCGGTCTTATCACAAGGTCTTGTCAAACTTGTGAGTCGTTGAGAAAATGGAATTGACTCGAGAAAATTCAAGAGCGATGATTTATTATGACTTTCAAAGTGGTTAAACACAAAAACAGTGTGTTGACCGGATGATTTCTGCATTTGGTATTGCAGCCCCATCCAAAACCACAATTTATCGCTGGTTTGCTGAATTTCAACGTGGACGTGTCAAGCTCAGTGATCCCCGTCAAGGTCGTCCAAAAACTGCAGTCACCCAAGAAAACGTTGATGCTATGCGTAAGCTGATTGAGGAAGATCGACATGTGACATACCGCGAAATTCAGGCAACTTTAGACATTGGCATGAGTCAAATACAAATAATCTTGCATGAACAATTAGGTGTAAAAAAGTTGTTTTCCCGATGGATACCGCATTCGCTCTGTGAAGAGCAAAAAGCGGCTCGCGTTACTTGGTGCGTCAGAACTCTCGAAAGGTTCCACGCAGGATCCTCAAATGCTGTATACAACATCGTATCAGGTGACGAATCCTGGATATACGCGTACAAACCCGAAACAAAGAACCAGTCACGAGTTTGGGTGTTCGAAAATGAGTTAAAGCCAACAAAAATTGTTCGTTCACGGAGTGTTGCAAAAAAAATGGTGGCCACGTTTGTCTCCAAAACCGGCCATGTTGCGACTATTCCTCTTGAGGGACAAAGAACGGTTAATGCAGAATGGTATGCTAGCATTTGTTTGCCACAGGTCGTTTCTGAACTCTGTAAAGAGAACTGCAACCGCCGCATCATCCTCAATCACGGCAATGCGAGTTCTCACACCGCGCACAGAACAAAAGAGTTTTTAGAGCAAGAAAACATAGAATTATTAGACCATCCGCCGTACAGCCCCGCCTAAGCCCTAATGATTTCTATACTTTCCCTAAAATAAAGAATAAATTGCGTGGTCAGAGATTTTCATCACTTGAAGAAGCTGTGGACGGTCATTTTGGAGACCCAAACTACCGAATGGAATGGTTGCTTCAATGATTGGTTCTGTCGTATGGAAAAATGTGTCAAGTTTCGCGGAGAATACTTTGAAAAGCAATAAATAAATTTTTGAATAGTAATGTTGTCACTTCCTTGATTCCCGAAATTTTCAGTGCCGCCCTCGTGATAACTGATAATAGGTTACTTAGAGCGAAACAAAACTTATAGAAATACCACCGAGGACCTTTTTTAGCATTTTGGCAATCAACAGGAGTAGTGGCAAGATTTTACATCACGTTGTAGGTACTTAAGTTAATCAATAATCATGGAATTAAATAGTTTGATCAAAATTTACGAATTTGTACAGTTTTGTGGGTTATAAAAATTACACAAAATTAATTGTAGCTTATTCTTTCATCTCTGAAGTTTCATAACTCAAAATTAAATACACTTGATTATGATAAATATGCAAGTTCTAGACTGCATATTAGGCTGACTGTATGGCATGGTGGGATTCAATGGGACTGAATTATAAATTTTGAGAAACCCTTCACCAAATCTTATCTTACCAATTCCTGCCAATATTATGCCTTTCAAACACATAAGTAGACTTATTCCAGAAAAATACGATACCCGTGGGATAATATAGAATTTCAAGAGTATATAGAGTTATATAACGGTTGCTATGGAACTTCTTGTTTACAAACTGAAGTATGGATTTACATCCATAAATATTTAAATCAGCAACAGTGATTTTTAGGGTTCCGTACCCAAAGGGTAAAAACGGGACCCTATTACTAAGACTTCGCTGTCTGTCCGTCTGTCCGTCTGTCCGACACTCTGTCACCAGGCTGTACTCGCATCTCAAGACCCACGATAGCTAGACAGTTGAAATTTTCACGAATTATGTATTTCTGTTGCCGCAATAACAACAAATACTAAAAACGAAATAAAATAAATATTTAAGGGGGGCTCCCATACAACAAACCCGTTTTTTGGCCCTTTTGGTACGGAACCCTTTGTGTTCGAGTCCAACTCGCACTTGGCCGGTTATTTCTTCTGTCAACTATGCATCGAATTGACTTTCATGGGATTCTTTCATGGCCAGGGAATCCATGTAAATAAGCCTTGATAAGGTGATAAATATTAATAAAATCGATATCTCACGTTCTGCATTAAATGGTTTGCCATAGAGTATAAAATATGTAGACCTTAGGACGTTTGATTTAGTGTCAAGGTTCGATTCATATTTAGGTATTTCATTCATATAAAAATTCCACGGTCACTTTATTGAAAAAAATGTATGTAAGTATTTCCAAATCATGATTTATTTACAATGTAAACTATTAAATACATTACAATAGTAGGTAGTAGTTACGTCAGACTATTCTAGCCAATTCCTTTTAAAAAATAAAACAAATGAAAATATTATTTTAAAACAAATAAATGTGTATTAAAGTAAAAATCTCCTTTTTATTCTTTTTTATTAATCTTCTATTTTTCTTCATGTGGGCGACCAAAAATCAGTAAAACTAAAAACATAACCACAAAATTGATCTATAATCTTTAGCAGGAACGTGCAAATAATTATAGGTAGATAGGGTATGCCAGTACCCTAATGAAGTACCTAAGTATACTCGTATTATAATTGTTAAATTAAACAAAATACTTGATGTATATTTTTTAAACGGTTATATTTATCTTGCTCTATTTGTTTTTTGTAATTACAACTCGGAATATGCTTGACCTTCTTCGAACCCGTACACATTTCTTTTATTAAAATCATATCTTTAAATTCATATTGATATCTACATACATTTATAATCCCGCTGCAATTGTTGTAAATTAAATTTCTTCTGTTCATATATTACCTATAACGGGAATTTTTGTTTCGTCTATTCATTTATGTAGGTACCTATAGAGTCCTTGGGTATTAGGTTATTCAAGAATATTGTGGGTCTGTGAACATCATTTACCCTAGGGCACCTAAACTGCTGTTTATGAATTCTCAGCAAGGATGTTGACAGGAAAACTATCAGAATAGGAATCAGGATCTAAGTAGGATTGGCAAATCAAAAGAGTTGTCTATCAACTTCAAAATTGTATCTACTCGGTACAGAAAAAAACGTTCAAGTACCTACATAAGATAAAGTCATCATAACGTAAAACCACAAAACAACAAAATCAAGTGGGTAAGTCCCTAACCTAAAGAACCCTAAAACGCGCGTGGCCAGCCAAACATTTGGCAGGTTTTTAACTTCATTATGTTTTCCTCATATAAGTTCGTTGGGTTGGTACCTACATAAATTAGGGAAAATCCGAAAGTACGTGCCGCTATTCTAAGTTACCTGCTCACTAGTAACTAACAAGTCTAACAACCCTCATACAAGATAGATAAGGCAAGACTCCCATCTCTGAGCTACCACCACCGCTTCGACCGTTTTAGATTTTGACTTATTTTTATTTATTTTTATTTTTATTTACACTTTTTTGCACATGTAAAATCAAGTATAAAATGGCGGACTTAATGCTAAAAGCATTCTCTACCAGTCAGCCATTGGCCCAAACAGAAATATCACAGGCCTCTTACGACACCCGTAGGAAGAAAAGGGAGGTGCTAGTATTTTTGTGGTAGCACCATACGACACCATTTTAAGTTATAGGTAAACATGATTTATTCGATATTATAAGTACCTACTACTTAGGATAATAGGTAAATGAAAACGCAACTTAAAAACTAGAGCCGAAACATATCTTGATTTCTTAGCATCTAAAAATTGTTAAGGTTATCGGTGTTAGTTACTGAAACTCTAAAATAAAAAAATAAATAATAATAACACACTTCAATACAGCACTAAACATTTTGACTGTCTAACTATATAAACACTAGCTATTGCCCGCGAATTCGTCCGCATCAATTTCTGTTATTATGATCGCGATTATTTTTGCAACATTTGTCACTGATGCTTCGCTCCTATGGGTCGCAGCTATTGGTCGAAACGTGATATTATATAACCTAAAGCCTTCCTTGATAAATGGACTATCCAACACAAAAATATTTTCTCATTTTGAACTAGTACTTCCTGAGATTAGCGCTTTCAAACAAACAAACAAGCTTTATAATATTAGTAGGTATAGATTTAGAAAACTTTTTTATTAAAAATAAAGTCCGCTAGATTCGTACCTAAATTAGTGACCTTGGCATTAAGAGACAATAAGCCTATTAAGCTTCAAAAAGCTTTGAGCTAATACCGTACCTGCCGGGTACTTACTTTAAATAGGTAGAAAGATTAAAGCTTCAATTAAAGCAATTATCCAGACAACCTTCATCTATAAAAAACTTTTTTGGTCCAGAAAGGGGCACAATTCTTGCTCACCAGTAGTAGGCCTTAGGGCGGGGTGCAAATGTGCATAGGGCAGTGGCAGTGGCATCGAGAGCATAGGTTCATCTCCGCAGCACCGGTACAGGGCCGCCACGCACCCCGCACAGGGAGGCTCCTGCGGCCTCGACACCTCGCTTACGGACACACGGGATACCCCCAGTCCATTCCCTAATATACTCTCCACGCTAAACTTCAACTTGCTCGTGTTCACTTCACCACTTAACGACGTCATCACAGAACCTCCTCCGACAAGAGTCGATCAAAAACTGACTTCCTTGCTACGGACCATCGGCGCCGGCGCAATCAGTGGGCGTGTCCCGACAAATGCTTTGCGCTCATTGGCCGGCCGCTAGTGGGCGGGGCGCGGGCTTCTAGTGCGCAAGCTATGGAGTGCTCGACCATTGACTGATGTTACCAACGCTGCAGTTGTTTACAATAAACTGCCACTTTAATGTGTTTTATATGGGTTTGCGAGAGTTTAATTTTATTACAGCAGAACTTACGTCATCCTTGAAGGGGGGTGTTTTTTTATCGCTTTGTAAGTTAAGTAGTGTTTTTATTCGTAAACGCCTGGAATATATTAGCACAGTAAATAACGGCAGCAATATCTGTTTAAGTCGATTTTGTTTATTCGCTTTATATTTATATTTTTGACGACCATTTGGATCAGCGGTAGTACCTAAACGCTGCTTCTGAGCCATGGGTCGCGCGTTCGATCCCCGCACAGTACAAATATTTGTGTGCATAACATGTCTATTTGTACTGGTTTGGGTGTTTTCTATGTATTATAAGTATGAATTTACAAAAAAAAAGTATATAAGTAAGTTTATCGGTTATCTAGGTAGCACCCCATACGACAGGGTACTTATTAGTAGCTTAATTTGGGATTAGATGGCTCTGTGTGGCCCAGTGAGGCATGTCTTAAATATTATATATTATATTATATTGTATATATATATTATATACTAGCTGTTGCCCGCGACTTCGTACGCGTCAATTTCTGTTATTATAATCGCGATTATTTTTGCAACATTTATCACTCATGCTTCGCTCCTATTAGTCGCAGCGTAATGTTTAAGCCTTCCTTGATAAATGGACTATCCAACACAAAAAGATTTTTTCAAATCGAACCAGTACTTCCGGAGATTAGCGCGTTCAAACAAACAAACAAACAAACAAACAAACAAACAAACTCTTCAGTTTTATAATATTAAGTATAGATTTTACGCAAGTATCCACCAATCACAGTTCTATTTGGATAACGGTTTTGATGAGAACTTTCTAGTTTCAATCAATAAGACCAAGCTAAATAAAAAGTGTGCCGGGTAGTCCGAGTTGTTGTCCATCGGCGAGGTGCAAAATGCAAGAAACATCTTTGCAGATGTTTGACAGTCAGTTAAGATGAAACAGCTATTTATATACTTTATTTGATATTTTAGCAACTTAATTGCACTTATAATATCAGTATATAAACTTGAAAAATTTTCCCGCCTGAGACAAAATAAATACAGGTAATTTGCTAAAATACTGTTCTAGTTTTTTGATAATTGATTTTGTTTAGAAGTAATAAAATGAAATCAATTGGTGGCTGCACTTAGCTCTAGTAGTCCCCTTAAGCCGTGTACGTAAGGTGAAATGTAGGTAATAACATAAAAGTAAAGTAACGCCCGTTCTATTCCACTGCAGGGCAGAGGCCTCTATCATTGAATTCAAGTTACATAGCAATGATGGGTACCGACATAATCACCACGCTTGCCAAATGCGGGTTGGTGATCACTAACCCGAGCAAAGTAGATTTTAAACGTTTTGTTGCCCGACCCGGGGACCGACCCCAGGACCCCGAGACCTTGGCCCAGTATTAAGACTAAATAAATTCGTCAACACATTTAAATTTTTTATTCTAGGAATTATATTTCAATTTATTTCAGCGACTTAATATCAATAAAGAACATTTTAAAACAGGATGTTAGCTGTTTCTAAGAATGTGTTTCTATCTTGATATCTTTCACAAAAGATACATCGGAATAAAATCAATGAACACCATATTGTTGTTTTAAATCTATAAAATCGAGGTAAACCGCTAAAAGCTCTGGTTTATGTTTTTAGAGGTTAGCTCGAACAGAAACACTGAACAGCTATCTGCGTACCTACCTATCTCACATCATTACAGTGAAACAGTGGAAACTTTTTTTCTGTGCGTTATTAATACGATATTATTAGTTAAAAGATAAATCTGAAAACCTTCTTGAATATTTTAAAATGATATTAGCCAGACATATTATGATATTGAATTCAAATTATCCGAATAACGGTATTAAATTGGCGAAGGTCGCTCGTCAAAGACTTAGATATCTGTCTATTGAGTTGCCGATAGCGATAGGCATCCGCTGAGTTCTGTAGTCTCATTTCGTTTCTCTGATCCATGAGTAGGAGAGTCTGACTGGAGAGTTTCTTTGATTTGGGACGGCGGGTTTTACAGTACTTGGACCCTACCGTGCGGACATTATCCACCACCATGTTGTATAGATCGTCCACATCGATGCTGTTCTCAAGGGATTCGAAACGGTTTTGAAGCTCGAATTGAAAGCACTCGGGGTTTTGAATTTGAGCCGGTATTTAATTGGTCGGAGCGTGGATTTTATCAGTCGCGCTCTTTCAAGCTTTACGTCGATATTCAATGTGACTTTGATCATGCGGTGATCGCTTCCTGTCTTAACAGCGTTGATCACAGCGACATCATCGAATATGTGCTTCTTCGTTGACATAATAAAATCGATCTCGTTTTTAACTTTACCGTCCGGGCTGATCCAGGTCCATTTGCGGCTTACGGGCTTCTTGAAGAAGGAGTTCATCATAAAGGGGTCTCCCTCTCCATGAAGTCTACCAGCATCTGGCCCCTATTGTTCCGTTGCCCAAATCCAAATTGCCCCATTCTCAACTCATCACCGCAAAGTTGCCCCAACTTCGCATTGAAATCCCCCATCACAACCGTGTAGAGGGTTTTATAGCTATGCATGGCTTTAGAGATCTCCTCATATATAGCCTCTACCTCGACATCGTCGTATTTCGAGGTCGGAGCGTAAACCTGAATGACATTCAGCGAATATCGTTTCGATAAATTTGAGTATCAGGTACGCTACCCTGCTCGAAACACTTCCGATAGTAATCACGTTGTTGACAAGGGACTTGTGGACGATGAACCCGACACCACCTAGGGACTGTTGGTCGCCCTCCCGGTAGTATAGTAAGTTACCGGATTGCATTGCATATCGAGTCCTCCCTCTCTCTTCGGACTTCAGATAGCCCAATGATATCCCAATGTAACTTACCAATGGCCTCTTCCAACTCTACGAGCTTCGCGTCGAGCCTCAGTGTGCGCGTGTTATATGTTGCCAGGTCGCGTCGTCGTTGTTGGCAGCCGGATCTTATCCAAGGATTTTTAGCACCCCCTGCCCCGCCGTTACCATAGCCGCTGCCATAGCTAGGAATAGCGGAGCCGCCGGGGACTGGGGGCCGAATTTTTTGCGGTGTATTCATATTGGGGGGGGGTGGTTTGCCATAATCGCCACGCTTGGCAGGCGGGTTGGCGATCGCAGTATGGCCTGCTGCTTCTAGGAGACGCTGCTGCCCATCTCCTGATGGCAGTTTTCCCTCTGTCGGCTCTTACGACACCCACGGGAAGAGAGGAGGTAGTGCTATTCTTTTTATCTGCCGGCACTACCTACACGACACCGTTGTACGGCACAGTACAGTTGCATATATATTTTTCAAATATTCATTTACATAACAATGTCGGTTACATGCAATAGTTGAATAAGTAGTAAGATTAGGTTTTAAAAGAGATTTTTATAATGAGTCCTCATCGGGCACTGCTATTTCGATATTTTTTCTAAGAAATACATTTAAACTAAATATTTTAGAGGAGAGAGACGATTCAGTTTTTCAAACATAATCTAGGTATTTCAATAAGAAGTCATGATTGTTTAACTAAGGTTAAATATAAAACCTATATATATATACCTATACCTCCGTGGCGGAGAGGCGTACACACCGGTTTTCAAGGTGTCGCCTGCTCCGAGGTCCCGGGTATGATTCCCGGACGGGTCAATGTAGAAAAAATGTGTTTTTCTACATATTCTCGGGTCTGGGTGTTTGTGGTACCTTCGTTGTTTCTGTTTTCCAAAATACGAATGCTTTAAAATATCAAACTCATAAAATCACAGTATGGTAGAATCTTGAAACAACTAACTCATAAGATAGTGATTGTGAAAGTTTAAATCAGAATGAACCTAAATCAAGTTTTTATTAACGTCGCAGACAAAGCCGAAGGAATAGCTTGTCCTAGCATAAACGTTTGTTCTAAAGCTGAATCGATTACTGTAAGTTTATTTTGCCTGTCGACGCCACCTGGCGTTCGTTTCGGGAACCGATATAGATTCGATCATTACGCTGAGAGCGCGTGTTTGTTTATCACTTGCCGCCCGCGAGGTAACCGAATCGTCTAATATGCTTATATTAGTTAAGATATTTGATAGCCAGTAAATCTTTGGCTTCGGACTAGCTATATAAAATAGATGAGAAAACAAAATCATCCCCAATTTAGAAGGTAAATTAACAGCCTTAAAACCATCCACCACCAAAGGCCTCCATCTTTGAATTCAAGTTACTACAGCAATCACTAGTATATTGCTTAATCACTTGCCAAATGCGGGTTGGTGATCACAAACCCGCATGATGTTCGAAAATTGGAAAACTTTTTGCTGCCCGACCCGGGTATCGAACTCTAGACCAAGAGAACACTGTTTTATTTCTTTCACTAGTGTGAAGCCTTTGCTCCGTTACAACACACTTTTCTGTCTCTCTTTCTTCGACCACAACCAAGTCAACCAACCTCCAAACAACAGTGATGATTGAACGAAGTACTTAGATAACGACCAGATCCAGTGAGGAGTGAGCGGTTGGTAATTTTAGTCAAAATATATATATTTACAATTAAAGAAAAAATCAACAAAACATGAAATCCTGAAAAGTGACAAATCCTTTTGTTACATCTTGTACTTTATATGGTGTGTCGCGTGATTCCGGCACGTTAAAAGAATATCATCACCCCTTCTCTACCTATGGGTGTCGTAAGAGGCGACTAAAGGAGTACTGCCAGAAGATGACAGGCAGAAGCTTTTTCTCTCTATATTTTGCCAAACTACGATTGCCAATCCGCCCGCCAAGCATAGCGGTTACGGCAAAATCAACAAAGATGATGATGCTTTGGTGGAAAAAATGAAAAAAAAAGGGTTTCGTAACGAAAATTGTATACGTATGTGTATAAGACCCAGACTCGAATAACCACATAAAGGTGTATCGTAAAGCCCCTAATTACCAAAGCATTGACTTATATACCCTTAAAAACCTATTCATATATTAAGAAATCGTGATTATTTTTTGTTGTTTATTCTTTCATTATTTTTTTCACTGAAAAACGCATTACAAGCATGTTAGTAATTATACTTACACCCTGTATACAGTCGACGGGTAGCTTTAATTTATGACTAATGTGGATAAAAACAGTTAAATGTCATTGCAATTCTAGGATACCTATTTGTACATTTGACTCACGTCGCGACAAAACATGAAATAAATTAATATGATTATGAATTATTACCACATATTTTATAGTCGATCGATAAATCATTTAACACAAATTACATTTCTGCATCGTGTTTATTATTATCACAGCTGTCGAACTCACATAAATCAGGCTAGCTGCGCAAGCGCATGCGTAAGAGGATCACACTTACTTTGGTTGCGATGTTAGATCCTTACTGGTATTATAAACTAGCTGCTTTACTAATTAAGATAATGCAAACAAATGGTCTGGTTAAGAATATGTTTATCATTTACAATTTTTTTCAATTGTGAATATTTTTACCAAAAAAAAAAACAAGTAGTTTTAATTCATTCTTTTTATACAAACCTTCTCCTGATACTTACAAACAGAACAAAAAAGAACTTCACAGTTTGGTGCAGTCAATCAAAAAAATTTTTTTTTTATTTTTTATTTGTTTAATTGCAAACTTTACAGCTTCTATTATTTTAGATAAAATACTAAATTTAAAATTCTTTAATAGCCAATTAAAAAGTTTACTCATGTGCTAACAGTGCAGGCTACACGAAGAAAATATCTACTAAGTACTTAGTAACAAAAGAATGAAATGCGCGAGAATATGACCGGTAAGTGTGAGTGATGTGTGTGAGTGAATGTAAGTGTGAATGTGAGTTGAGTGTGGGATGCTCTGTTTACTGGGGTGGCTCACGAATCTGAGGTAGTTTTTCCAATACATATGAGATGAAATGGGTTCGTTTCAAGAAAAAAATATCAATATCACTAAATGCCTTTTCAAAAGTGTTCACGATTCTGTGTATGAATTCTGTGTATGTGCGCTTCTGTATGTATATTCTGTGTATGTGTATTATGCACGTACATACATTTCATAATTGCATTAGGTACTGCATGCATTTTGTAGGGAGGGCGGGCGGTTTTCCTGCATGAAATAGTGCTTGCTCACTCAGTGTTAGTGCGGGCAGTGTGGTGAAGGTACCCAGGCCGGTGTAACGGGCGGGATTCATTAGCAAAAAAATTTCGAAATCCATATTTAGTTATGGATTTCCGTAAAGTAACGCCTGAGTCTATTAATTTTTACTTAAATTTCGATGACCAATTTTTATTCATACAGATGTAAAAGTAACTTTGCATGTCTATCTGTCAGTTACGCTTTCACGCTAAACTCAGTAGTTTTTCAGTTTTTGGTAACTCAGTAATTGGTTGTGTAACCAATTTTGATGGAAATTGGTGCAAAGATAAATTATGCCCTAAAAAAGGACATGCTATTTTACTTTCCGTAGCATAATATTGCTCTATGTATTTTACATCCCAATACTGGGCACGGCGCACCGCTTGGCTGGGTTGGCGATTGCATTTTGTCGTCATGACTCAGTTTTCTTCTGACAGTAACTGTATTATACTTCTTTAGTCGCCTCTTACCAATAAAGTACCAATCGTGTGTCATAACAGCTTTGATAACAGCTGCTGTACCAGAAATGAACGCACGATTAGTATTCTTTTACGGCCGGTCCCAATAATCTATCTATCGCCAGTTTTGACATTTCGAAGGTAGGAAACAGTTTCTATCTCTGATTTTGCCGTCCAGAGAAACAAAGACAGAAGTTGTTTTCTATCTCCGATATGCCAAAACTGAAGATAGATGGGTTATTAGGACCGGCCGTTATAACGCTGATCGACACTAGCACCGCATGGCTACCAAACAAAATGCTGTCAAAAACCGTGACAACTACGGTCGATGTGACGGCTGACACATCCGTGACCACTATGGTGACCACAGCCACAAGCGTAGCAACCTGCATAATGCATATGTAAACTAAGGTATATCATAATACTCAGCTTAGAGAGAACATACATCTTGACGCGTGTTTAAAATGATAAATCAAACGGTCAGATAAAAACAAATACGTTTCACTGTCCCGTACACAAACTAGAGCCCACTTTAGACGCTCGGTATAATTACTGTTTAAGGGTCTCCCGGGTCTTTTTAACACAATTCCTTTTTTAACTTTATTAATCAACTTGGTATATAATTACTGACTATACTAAAGTATAGTCCTTACTATTACCAAAAAAAACTACAATTCCAAAAACATGCAGATATAAAAATATATAAGAATGTGAATATAAACAAACACAAACAAGAAGGGAGTGACTGTGTCTGCCGCCGACTACAACAAAATTTACTCATTAAAGTGACATTTTCTGGAGATGTGCCAGCTGCTCAATTTCCAAAATTGTTGGAAACATAAAATATGATAATATGTAACTCTTGTTTAATAATTAGTTTTTGATTTTTGGTAATGAGGGGTACATGCATAATCATCACTCTTGTCAAATGCGGGTTAGTTATCACAAACCAAAGCAATGTTCAATAATTCGAAACTCTTTATTGACCGACCTGGGGATTGACCCAGGACCCCGTTGGGATCTTGACCCGGTTGTTAAACCACTAGATGGCTAGACCAATGGGGCGTTGCCGAGGTAACTTGAATTGAATGATAGAGGCCTTTGCCCTGCAGTGGAATGATAATATGCCGTTACTACTTTTCTTTAGAATTAATAAATAATAACATTTTTTTCTAATGAGATCTTCCATCCGCTATGATTCTTTATTACCCGACTACGGCAAAGCCATCAGAAAGGGTTATGATTTTAGCAGTAAATCTATTTATAATATTATGTGGGTTCAACATTTGCTACTACTACTTTGTCGACGTTGGTGAATGAGGTATCATTCGATTCCTTATTATAACATAACATAGGCTACCTTTTTTAAAAAAAATCTAGAGTTATTTGTTTCGGGGTTTATACCATGTACCTTATTATGAACTGGTCAATTCTCCCGTGATCATGGCGCTTGCAACAGTGCCGAAATATCGGGAACTCATAATATATAAGGTACATGGTATAAACCCCGAATCAAATAACTAGTGATAGTGACAATGAAACATTAAATAAAAAAAAATCTACATGGTGAATGCTATATACAACTATATATTGTGGTAAACAGAAAAAAATTGTATTCATAAAATTCTGAGTACCAAAATGTATAAACAATACAGCAAATATACAGGGTTACTTTGAAACCATTGCATTTTCGTACTTTCGTAGTCGAGATAGTTTTTTTTAATAATTTTATTATATTCGGTGACTAAAATGAGTAAACTTTAAAATTAATTCATACTGTATTAATTCCGTAGGACCCTTAAAAGAGCCCAATATAGTGTCAATCAAACCATTTTACGGCTGTAATCAGCCAGTTCACGACTTCCTTCGTTGCTTGGTTTTTGAGAAACGCGGAGATTTATTGAGTCAGCCATATTGTGATAGGCGAGCGATAAAAGTCCGAATCTGTCTTCCGAGTTACGCTACAACGAGAATAAATAAGAGAGCTGATGAAATAAAATATCAGATGTTTCATTGTGTCCTTATAAAAGCTTATATCCGGATTTTTGACTTCTTGTAAATATAGGTCGAATCTCGTTCATACAAAATATATTTATGGTACAGGAAAGAAGTAGATAAAATTTATTTTGGATAAAATTGTATGGTAGTAGATACGAGTATTATTCAAAAAACATGAAATTGTAAAATTGTGTATTACCACCATACATACATGTTTATTGGGTTCTATGTTTATATCAAATAAAATTGTAAAAGTTATTATTTAATGATACCTACTATTCATTTTTTTTTCACTTTTTTCTTTTTAAGATAATATACAATTTCAAAGTATCCATACTGCATAATTATAGTAGTTAGAATACAAATACCTACTATTCATTAAAATTGCATTAATTAAAATATAAAATAATAAATTAAAATCATCAATCAATAACATGAAATATTAAGTATAATTGTTTTGTCATAATCAGTGATCGGATTAGGTAGTGCAATTTAGGGTTAACGACCTCAAACATTATATTAGTATGGATACGCTCGCGGGATTGCGGGATTTAAGAAATATTCTATAGGTGTAAAATACATTTTCTATCATTAGAAATTATAAAAAACACAGGTATTAAATAAGTAAAACAGTTTAAAAGTTTTTTTTGTTATTTTAAAACGTGCAAGAAATGGTCCTTTTCATAAACAAATCCAATTTGGTTGCGCAAAAATCAGAAATCAATACAAGAGCCAAATAATCACAAATGCAGAGGTCCGTCAGTCCATAAAACAAGCCAAGATGTTGTCAAAATAACCAGATAACTCAAACTCACAACGTACGCACTCAATGAACCGAAGAACAGGAGTGTTGTTTACACCGCCGAATTACCTCATCATCCCTTTTGCGAAAAAGAGACAGGACGATTAGGGTTTTATTTGAGATTTATTGTCTCTTTCTCACGTTTACACTTTATCGTAGAACTCTTATCAGTCGTTGCCTTTGTTATGCAAAAATAATACATTTTCTAAGAATTTTAGTTGACTTTGAAATAAACAACAATATGGCGGCCGCGTAAAAATAGCATAAAAGTGTACAATAACATTTGTAAACGACTTTAATATTTAGTGTGACCAGCTCTTATCGAAATTGTAATCCCGCGCGGTTGGCATGTCCATGTTAAAAAAAAAACGTTTACAAATAACTTTCATGATTCAGCAATATACGTAATCGCAATCATAAACTACAAAAAATCATCATCTTCTGTGACATCCCTTTTTCAAACACAACATATAAAGACATAATCTCTGGTTTAAAACAATTAGACCACCGATCGGTTGATTGTACAAATGGAATAACATCCTTTAGGAGCAACGGCCGCAGGATAAATCCGTTTGTTTGCTTGCTCCTCTGTTTCCGAGTGTTTGGTTATGCAACTAATGGTCATTAAACTTTATTGTATATTGTTATGATGATAATCAATTTGATTACTACTTAAGATGGTTGATAAAACAGTTTTACATTTTAAAAGGTTAGCTAGTGGTAAGAGAACATTTAAAAGATACTTCTTCCTCCTTTCCAAAAAAAATAAATTTATTTCTAGTTTCTAACTGTTTTTACACCTTTGAAGAGTTTTTTACACAAAATAAAGAATACCAAACCATAAAATAAAATAAAAATATAGTATGACGAACTAACTAGTGCAGTGTAGTGCAATAAATAAGTACACTAAATATATTAAGAATTATAACCTGAAAAAGGTACCTAATTAAGTAGTAAAGCTCCTAAGATCTATGTATATAAATATTTTTAATTTGAATTTGAACTTATATCGAAAACCAGCCGGCTAATGAACTATAAAATGAATAAAACTACAAGAACGAACGAGTGTTTCTAAAAATTCACAAAAATTGTGTTTAATTATACGTATTATGGAAGATGTTTAGCCGATATGATTCTGTTGTTTTAGCGGCCTCTGTTATTTTGTTTAATATAATCATGTTTTAAATGTGCAGTAATCACTAAATAAACATTTAACACAATTTCTTTTCTTTCTTGATGATTTTCTGGTCGATATGGTATAAAATTTAAAAAATATAAATACCTACGTATAGAAATCCAATCCACTAGAAATCCAGCAAGGATTAAGAGTGACAGCCTCGACAAAGTGTAATCATCGACTATAAAAAACTATCAAAAACATAATGCAAAAAATTGGTCGCTTATTTCACGTTTCGCAGTTTTTTTTTGTAAAAACTGTTTTTTTTTTAAAACAACATCAATAAAATCCCATAAAACTCAAATTAATACTAATACACAACCGTACGCAGCCGATAAATATCATCTCCTTAATCCACATTAAATAACACTTCCCCATACGCGCCAGACTATCAATAAGGTGCATCAATACCAGATTTATAAATCGCGCTCGTATTGGGTGTCTCTATAAATATTAAATATCGAAGCCGTTAAAAATATCCGCTTACAGTTTATGAGAGCGCACGCGCATATTTACGCGGAGGGAACGGCGATCACTTGCTTTTTTAGGGTTCAGCAATCAGCACTTGGAAGGTAAACACGAAAATTTCACTGGAATATAATTAATCTCACAATTCACAGGACTGTAAATAGTATTTTATGAACGCCCCATTTTGCCTATTAGATTTAGTTCCAGGTCAAAATCTGTTAATCTGTTACTTTGCTTTACTTTAATATTCTCATACAAGAATTGGAAATCTACTTCAAACTAGGTCAAAATATTTGACATTATAATTTTATTGAATAGCTGGTTTAAAGGTTTTAATCATTAGCCTAGGTGTTACACAAAACCTAACATTAACGATTGATTTTTCTTTAGGCGCAGAACCCTCACGGTAAGCCGTTTCGCGCTTGCCCTCGCATGGTCTTCTCGGACACAATACTTGAATATGCATAAAGGTAACGGTGATTGGTGTTCTGATTGCGATTTAATTAATCGGTGAAGAGTCACGCCATGTTTCGGGCGAGCGAAAATCTCACATTCTCGTTTAATATTCATCAGATTTTGTCAGCCAATTGAAATTGCTCATGAGTTATAACATCAAGAACGTTTTACAAACAGTGTTAGTGTTAGCAGTAATTTTTATGGAATATTAATTTGAAGATTTATGAAGCTAATTTAAAACTCGTTGTGGTAATTGATTAGTTTTTAGTGAAGAAACGTGGTTTCATAAATAGCTAATCTGTTTCTAATAAATTAAATTAAAGTTGTGTAAAAAAATTGCAATCTTTGAGGACATTAACGGTAATAAAAGAGTAGGTATTATTATTAGTTTACTCTACATTACTCTAACCGAGATAGGAAACAAAATTGTACCGTATTGTACAAAACTAGAGGATATTTGACGACCAGTTGTGTCCAGTGGTGGTAAACGCTGCTTCTTGGCCAATGATCGCGGGTTCGATAGCCGCGGCATTACCTACAAATTTTGTGTAGATTTCTGCTTATGAAATTTTTACTGGCCCGGGTGGTTTCTACTACGTATAATAAGTATACTTACCTACCAAAAAAGTATATAAGTAAGATTATCAGTTGTCTAGTACCTCATAGTATAAGCTTATACTACTTAGCTGAGTTTGGTACTAGATGACTCTGTGAAACAAATTACAAGTCCAAAAGACAAACATATGTTGCAATTTGATTCAAAATAATTAAATAACCTCAATATCTAGATTCTACAAAGGGCTTTTGTCTAAGCTATAAAATTAGCTAGAGCCACATGAGTAAAGAGCCGACGTTAATTGGCAAATAATTTGAGTGTATCGTGTCGTGACATCCCGAACCTACTCCTGTCATAACTCCCCCAGAGGTCGCTGTGATAGCATCGCACAATAACATTTCTCACCTATACACATTGTTAGCGCGCGTTAAACGGCGATAAATCTCGCCCACAGCACATATTAATATTTAATTGTAGGCGCGATATCATCACGACGAGCATAACTAACTGTTAATAAAGTGTATTGTTGACGTGAATTATCCTCGTAAGTGCCGAACGAGCCGATGTCAGGAACATGGGGGGCTATTCACTAAACCGCTCGAAAAAATGCAATGGGGACTACCGTTTCTTTGCTCACCAGTTGGCGCCACTGTAGACTGAGGTCCGGAGGTATAGCTGTCAAAGGCGATTGGCGCCGAAACAAAGTGTTATATCTTGAATCTAATTAAGGTTATATTGTTTATAAACTAACTTGATATCAACAAACTAACTTCTGAAATAGTTGCTCTTGAAGCCGCCTATTTTTGCGCTTTTTCTTAATTTCGCTTTTAAAGCGTTCACATTAATCGCCAAATAATCCATATTTGCGATATTTTACGAAGGAGATCACTTTCCAGCAGGTAAATTAAAGAAATTATAATTTATGCAACAAATTCCGCTAAAACCAGTGAAATGTGAATGATATTGGACCTCACGCGACACTAGCGCCGCTAGTGGCAAATTCACTAGCCATTGACTGGCCTCTACTATATGTATATCTACCGAGTTCATTTGTTCAGGGACCTTTTAGCTGTGAACGTCTCATTTTGCATTACTTATTAGTGTTCTATTTTCAAAATTATTTAGAACAAATGTTTAGCTTGAAAATTGTACGTTAACACTTACGATGTGCGATGTCTTGCTAAACTTCTAGATCGCTATATAGTTTATAATAGTGTTTAGTGCTAAGAGCTTTATCTTGCTTCATACCATTAATTATTTAAGGTTGGTCTAGTGGTTTAAATACCGGACCAAGATCTCGTGGTCCCAGGTTCGAATCCCGGGTCGGGCAACAAATAAGTTTCGAATTTTCGAACGTTGCTCGGGTTTGTGATCACCAACCCGCATTTGGCAAGCGTGGTGATTATGCCAGTACACCCATCATTGCTGTGGTAACTTGAATTCAATGATGGAGGCCTTTTCCCTGCAGTGGGATAATTGTAGGCTGTGACTTTGAAGGTTAGTTAGAGGAATAATTTTTAAAAATGTTGATTATCAGTAGGTAGGTATTACTTTGACGTCCTTTTTTTGTCTCCGGAGATGTATTCCGAAATGAAAATAATTTTAAATGGATTTGTGATAAGTTATGAAAGTAAAAATATATTTACAAACAGGCATACCTAAGTGATTACGATGGTCCCATTTTCTTTTATAAAAACAATAAAATTATGAATAGCCCAATGGTCAAATTGAACACAAGCGAAGAATATCCAGTTCTTTACAAAATTAACACATTATTTGTAATTAATTAAATTAATTTTACACATCCAGGAAATTAAACACATCCTTTTTAGATTTTCCCTTTCGGTTTTTTTTATCAATACATTTTCGAGTCCTTAACATCTTTGGAAAGTGTCGAGCGAAAACGGAATAGGGCCTTGTTGCGTCGCATGTCGCCTCGGGTGATGGTTTATACGCACGGGCGGCGGCCGTACGCGCCGTAAATAACGCGTGCGACCACCGACGGACACCCAGTAGGGATGGGCTGTGTACACACTTTCCGACAGCCATGCCAGGTCCCAGCCGACCATCTTCATCTGGACATAGGCCTCCCCTGGGACCTAGGACCATGATCATAATCACCTCAGCGAAAAGATACCCACAGCTGGACATACCCCTATGTATGTATACTAAGAATCTCGATAACGATCGGTTCTGCACCACCTGCATCAAAAATAGAAACAAAAAAAAGTAAAATCACTTAAATTTGTGCGATCCCACTAAGCGCTTTGAAACGACCTATGATAAGTCAATAAAAATCAGTAAAACCAGGTGTATTTCAGCAAATAGGCCCCACGGAGTGCAAAATTACCCAATATTCAATCGTATCACTGCCTGGGCCAATTCTTTTTTTTTAAGTATGTAATAGGAAAATAAACCAGTGCGATCTAGGATATTAATTTATCTAATACATTTTATCGTTTGGACAAACATAAACTGTCGGGCGTAACTCCGACACTAGAGATTTGATAGGTAGGAAAGGTATGCTCATGAAGGATGGGAGGATGCTGTGAAGTCAGGAGTCAGGATGGAATGAAACGACCAGTTTGAGTGTTAGTTGAAAGCACACTTATTTATTCATTGCTCTTTTGGACGGCGTTTTACGGTAATTTAGGTCATTCATATAAACGCCTACATGCAATAATTTTACCCATTTCTTTTAAAATTAATTTAACATGCGGCTTAAATTAATATATTTACAGGTAATAATTAGGCTTCGTTCATATAATTATGTTTATTTCTCCATTCCGTAAACTGTAACTGTTAGGAGACACCACTTTAGGAAGGACACTAATTTCTAGTGGGACAAAAAAAATAGCCTTTTATATTAAGAAGGTATACGTGGCAGTTATAACTCAATAAAAAACTTTCACATTAAATCCCTTGAATCTCAGATACGCAGCGTCCCATCCCTAAAAAACGATATAAAAATATAAATCCGTGCCGATAACCGTACATCACTTTTATTAGTTTCGATAAATAACAAGAATAACTTTCCGATGTGATCGATCCTAATGTGAGCTTGTATTTATTGTAATTAGGCGAGAGAGCCAGCGGCTCTCCCCTCCATCCTATCTAATATAATAAACTGTGTATTAAGAACTAATAATATTTGCATAATCGTATTTTAAAACATATGAAATTCAATATTAATAGACCATTAATAACGTGAATTAGCTCAATAACGTATTATTGAATTTTTTACGTCAATAAAAATGGATGTACGATAATTAATCGGGCGTTTAGAATTTTTGTGGGTATCGACCTTCGGCCCGGTATGATCGTAGATCCGACAAATACCAAATGGATGTTAATGTAATATATTCGAATGCTGTAATGGCATTTAGTGACTAAATTACTGTACGATATTATACGAAGGAGATCGCCTAGGACGATAAACGGTTGCACAATATGCCACGCGTTTAAATCTCTGACTGAACAGTTTTGCGCAATGCTGAAGGATAATATCTACATGAAATCAGCACTTTAATAAATTTAGACTTAGAGGCTGTTCATTTACTAATATTATAAATGCAAAAGTACACGGTTTTGTCTCAGAGACCAGAGCTCTCTCTATATCTGTCTATCTGTTGCGCTTTCACGCATAAACTACTTAATCAATATGTATAAAATTTGATGCAAAAAAAGATGAGACTTTGAAAAAAGGGCATAAGCTATTTTGTGCTAGGCACAGGTTTCTGGCACGATATAACGAAGTTCAAGCGGGCAGAGACGCGAAAAAAAATAATTTTAGAATATTCTACATGCACAAAACAAACCTGCGTGTTAAGTCTCGAGTCGCATCCGTAGTCCAGTCAAATTAATCATGTAAACTGCTGCCAAAATTGCAGTTATGAGAAGGCTATGTTTACACACGTACCAAAGCCTGCATCAAAAATAAAGCAAGATGAATCCTCCCGTTCCAACAATTAGCAACAGATTAAACACCAGCGTTGGCTACCTGCCTAATCAATGCAACAATTAGCATGCGCCCGCGCTCCTTACAAATACACCAAATGTTATGATTTTCTAGGACTTTCTTTGATAAGAATATTTTCAAAACGGGTTACAAATTACTACCTACAACTACAATAGCACAAAAGTAAAAAAAGTAAAGTAACAGCCTATGATCTTGCGGGGCAAATGACTTCAACGTTGAACTAAATTTACCACAGCAATGATGGGTACAGGCATAAGCACCATGCTTGCCAGATTCGGGTTGGTACCACAAACCCGAGCAATGTCCGAATACCCGGTTGTCACATTCAGGACCCCAAGATCTTGGCCTGGTACTTGAACCACTAGACCAATGGGGGCGTGTAACACAAAGTTAAGATATTTGTTATTGATGGCTTTGTTTTTGAGCCTCTGTTATTGGACAGTTTGTCAGCAGATTTAAAATTAGCGTCATAGATAATCAGACGACTCTATCTCTAGTCTTGATAGATATCTTAGATCTCAGAACTATGCTCGAGTGTCAATACAAAGATCTTCAGAGATGTTTTCAGTAGAGTGTGCCAATCGTAACAAAAACTTAAATACAGCACATGGAGAAATAATATAAATAACATAAGGTACATCATTTATTATTATGATCGAAGACATTTGGAAGCGTTTGAGATGTGGTGTAAAGTCAGGAACGAAACCGTACTCCAGCGCGTCAGCAGAACCCAACAATTAATGCGGACCGTCAAAAAGCGCAAACAGCGATACAGGCTGCTTCTACTCATTATGATGGGCAAAGTTGTAGGGAAGAGGCGTGTTGGACGCCGGAAAAAATCGTGGCTGAGGAATATCCGAGAGTAGACCGGGATCAAATCCGTCGAGGATCTGTTCTGTCTTGCAATGGACAGAGAGAGGTTTGGAAAACCAGCGGCCAACCTTCCCAATTGAAGAGGCACCGAAAGAAGAAGAACGGTCGAATTGTTTAAAACAATCCTAAATCTAATCAAAATCTTGGTCAGCCTACAAGCGTGCGCGCATCCCGGTCCCGCGTCGGTAATGCGCGTAAATCACAATAAAAGTCTGCGCAGACGCCTGCGGGCCGCGGTCGAGTTATGGGCGGGAGGCTTCAGGATTGCGACTGTTGTTACTCTACATTTTTTTTAGGATTTTGTTGCTGCATTATTTTGACTAAAAATATTTTAGTTTCAACCGACAAAAATAAAGGCATTTTTTATTTAATATTTTACAAGTAATTTGCTACAGGCAATTTTAGTATTATCTTTTTTGTGCTGCGGTCAATGTTTTATTTTAATTGAATAAGGTTAAAATTTGTACATACCATATTAATTTGAAAAGGAAATTCCGTCTCAAAGGGTTAAAAAAATTCTATAACAGGTTTTTTTTACTTTCAATTATTTAATTGCCCTACCAAATGGCTTTGTTAGTATCTTTGATTATTTATGCTCTAAGGTTAGTATTGTAAATAAGTAACAACCTAAATTCCCGAATAGCGGAAAGGAGTTTTATCAGTGAAGCTACAGAGGGCTTGCTTGCCAGTTGCCACTTATATTTGTTTCATTGTGTCATTAATACATTAATACTTACTTTTTTTAATCATAAAATAATTCATCAATAATAAAAATATGTTTGGTGACAAAAGTTCATCATCACCCCTAACAGCCCACAAAGCTTAGGTCCACTTCTGGACACTGAGCTGTCTGAAATGTGGATTCCTTCATAATAACCACATTTGGGAGACAAGAAGGCGATCGCAGGCTAAAGTGCAGAGAATCTATAAGTGCAGAGAAGACTGCAGCTGCCCGTCCTATTTTGGCGGTAAGTAATCCTTTAGTCGCCTAAATAGAGAAGAAGATAGAATAGATAGGACAAGAAGAGGTGGTGCCATTCTAATTATCTGCCAGCTATCTGAAACCTAAGGTAACCTTCTACTTAATATTACCTATCAAAACTTTATAGAAACATAAAATTTTTGGAATGGTCTTTCAGTCAATTACCAGAAGTACACTTTCAATACTACTACATTCTCGTATGTATGTGTGACCGAAACATTGAAAATACGATAACTTGAATAAACTTTCGACTGCCTTAGATGGGAGTTGAACCCATAACCTTTCGCCTACCAGGCTACTACTCAGCGTCCATTGATATTTTAGTTGATTACTAGCAATTTAATTTTACTTGTTAATCGTTTTTGCTTATTTTAATTTATTGTATTCTTTTAATAATTTAGACTAATTATATTTCATAAACGGTAAGCAAGTCGTTTGCGCAAATCAGTGGAGTTACAATGTTTTTTCAAATATGTCTAACCTTTTCTGTTTCTATATCGTGTATTTATTGTAAATCTGTAATGTGTAACAATATACAAATAAGGATAGAGTTCACCAACAGACGGTTAAAATTTAAACAGGGTTTAAAATATTATTAGACATATTTTGTATGGGAATTGTCCCGGGTCTTAGACCCGAGTTCACCAACACTTAAACAGCCGGTAAACAAAGAGTGACGATTAATTTGACACAATTCTCAATATTCTCATACAAAATATGTCAAATAATATTTTAAACGCTGTTTAAACTTAAACGTTTGTTGGTGAACTCGGGCCTAAATGAGTAAGATAAAATCGCATGAAAAGAAAGGGTTGACACTTGAACCTGAATTGATTGGACCACTTGATTACAGAACATGGAAACCATGTTCTGTGCTTTTAACTGTCTACATTTGACTGGAGCATCTACTATCGTGTTTTATACATACCCTAATTCAAATTCAACCCTACTACATGGTTGTTTGTCTGATTTGTAAACAATAAAACTATCTCTACTGAGGTAGCAGTCACCCACCTCCTCTTCTAATGATAGCTAGAATAGATAGAAATCAAAGGGACATGTATTCGATTCCCATCGAGAAGATCGTTATTTTCAAGTGATAATAACTTAATATTGATGATATTAGATGAGGAAGCATATATTTTCGAATTACTTAACATTTAATGAAACATGATAAAACACAGGAAGGATTGGCAATAAATATGACTGATAGGCGTATAACGCAAAAAAAACTAGTCGTGAATTTATAAACTTAACAGACATCCAGACATTTGCATTTAAATATTGATAATTACAGTCATATTTCGCAATAAATTATTTGTAAGTATATTTTAATAGAGCGCCAAAACAGCTTCGTGGGATAAGCGACTTAGGTGTGGTCAGTCTTAGTTAATTTAAATCGGTAATACGACGAAAACAAAGCTATTAATGTTTCCACAGTCTGCCTTATTGGTGCTATTAACAATCGCTCTTGTAACGAAATCGGACAAATGATACCGCCAAACAACACGCCCACTTCGAAGAATTTTAATTACCAAATGCCGTGCGGTTTCGGTCCAAAATAGAAAAGCACCAACACTTCTCTTCCTATAGGTGTTGTATGAGAGGCGAGTAAAGGAACACAAAATTAAATAAATTAGTGTGGACAACGAGTATGTTCGGAGCCCGAAGTTACTTTGTTACGTGGAAATCTAAAGGAACAAAGATACCACACCGAATACATCCACACAGAAGCGAAAAAAAAATGTTTTTTCTGCATTGACCCGACTAGAAATTGAATCTGCGGCTCGTAACTGGCGACATATTGATAAACGGTGCGTACGCCACTCCGCCACGGAGGTCGTCATAGAATTACAAAAACTAAACTTACATTCAATGACGGATCTACAGCTGACGATCATATAATTCCATATTTTTTTTCCATCGAGTGTCCCTATTTCGAATGTACAAGTATCTTTTAGTGAAGTAATTCAACGTTACATAGAGCTACTAGACATGGGAATCAAAATTGAAACCCACACAACCATCCATTACATTGGAAGCTTAAACCGTGACCTCCTTGGTGTAATATCGTTATTACCATTTCTTACAAGTGTTACAATAACTAATGGTGACCCTAGTGGTGGAGCCTGGGCAGTGGGGGGTGGGGGGGAGGTGTCCGGCGCGAGCGCAGCGTGCGATAAAGCAAGCGCCGCGGGGTCTCGAGACCTCCAACACGGCGTGATCGCGTTGAGACTAACGAGGATAAGACTCAGGTCTTTAGGCCTCTATGCATTTTAAAGTAAATCTGTACCTCATTAATAAACCAATCTGAGAATCTTTTAGATTCTCTAAGACTTTGACAGATAAGAGAGACAGACGGAATCGAATGTTGATGAACTGCCTATGGGTGTTGTCACAGATGTTCTATGGGTGTTGTACTAGGCGACGCCGTATTCTCGCCACTGTTCGCCAAATCGTGATCGCAATTGTGCCTGCAAAGAGTAACAATTATGGCAAAGTCTTCCGCCGCCCGTGTAGAGCATTGGGCTGATATAGACTGGTGATGAGTTAAACTGTTACTCCTTTGATCTTAAGCTAAAGCTTGGTTGGGCCTGTACACAGAATCCATGTAATGTACTGAGCCGAGATATACGAGTAACATAATTAAATAAATAAAAAAACAATCCCTAAATACTAGTAAGAACACTTGTTTTTAGGAATCAAATAGACAGAGGGTACCACAAACACATTTCCACTTTTACCTCAGAGCTGGTAACTTTATATGGTGTTTTTCTAGACCACAGAGGTAAAAAACATGAAAGGTTCACGTTAATTTCAGGATATGGTTGTGATTTTTTAATTACCTTTATAACTTTGCTACACACACAACGAACGTCTGCATAAGGTTAACCCAAAATCTTAAATAAGCCATGTTTGATGGAATGTAACTGAATCTCATTAGATTTTTAATATTTGCGCAGTTGTAGACACAAAAACGCAATATCAGTAGTAAAAAATGATAACGAATTTATCCATTAGTCAGAAATAAAGATAGATACACTATATTGCTTGGGTGTACACCATTGTGTAACAACCACATTCATGTTAGAAGCGTTTAAAAGTAGTGTGCAAATCCACTGTAAAACTTGTTTAATAAAGTAAAATAGAGATTTAATAATTAAAATTACATTTCATAGTAATAAAAGAAATACCAGCTTTCATAGAAGCAAAAATTAATTATGGCATGTCCACTCTAAACTTTCATTGTATCTCGCGCCCACCGCACCGTGTAAATAATAATTAATTTTATTGTGAATGCTTATATTTTATTGCGGGATTTGTCAACAGTGTGCGCGATGTATTTTGTGCCTTGAGATATTTATTACTGGTTGCCCAACGCTGCTTAGAGTGGGCAACGTGGGCAAAAGCAACAGAGATTATGCCCATCTAGCAATATCAGTTCTCGTTAGCAAACCGCCATTTTGAACGTCGATAAATCTAGCCGTGTTCATAATAATAGCTTAAGTCGGTTAAAAGAGGCTATATCAGCCTGATGGTCAGGTTTCTAAGTACTTGCTTTATGCTAAATCGTTTCACTTTGTTGGTGTGTAATCTTTATTGGAGTATTCACAGAATAATGTGTATGAAGTGGTTTATAATCGAATAAAGTACAAAATCGTTAATAGACTTAGGATATCCAGGCAGACCATTAAGTACGGGAATAAATCTTGAAAAACCGTATTAATCCCTACTTATATTATATGTAAAAAAACACTTTCTGTCTGTAACGCTTTCATGTCCAAACTGCTAAACAGATTTTGTTACAAATATAAGACAGACTAAAACTAGAGTTATTTAATTCGGGATTTATACTTACCATGTACCTTATTTGTTATGAGTTCCCGATATTTCGGCACTGTTGCATACGCCATGATCACGGAAGAACTGAGTACTGAATATCGGAAAGTCATAATAAATAAGATAATAAATCCCGAATCAAATAACTCTAGTGATAGTGACCATGAAAGTTTAAATCAGTATACAGATTAAACTGTTTGGCAATGGAAGTCTAGGGATATGATAAGGGACAAATAGACTTATCTGCTGTAGTAGATTTGGACAGCTCAACTTTCCGTGAACAAGTTTGTGTAGTGTCGAGCTTACGACGGTCGTTTAAAGAAATTACTTTAATTAAAGTGTGAAAGGCGACCGACGTAATCAGTGTCACGAGGACAATCACGGCTACGGAAGACGAGTTACCGAGTAAAATTATTTTGTATCCGTTCCATCCTATCAGAGTGAACTTGGTAAATGGGATTCCATGTGCATGAAGCATATTCTAGCTGATTGCGAATAAGAAGAACGCTAAACACAATTATGAGGGTACGAACACTTTCAAAATGATTTTAGTATAGAAATGTAACTTTTCAAAATGCTGACTTCAAAGTAGTCCACGCGGGTAGAGACGCGGGCGAAAAGCAGTACTAGATTTTTATTAAGTTCTCCAGACATTTGGTGTGTCGACGAATTTATTCAAGTATCAGCTCAATGTTTGAGCAGTCGTAAGCGGAAATTTGTGAATTCGAGTCTTCGAGGTAGTCAAAAGATTTATTATGGAGTTGTATTTTCAATTTACACTAGCAAATTTTATAAAATATCAGTTTAAAAAAGACATCTTAATGTGGTTTTAAATATTATTGTTTGTATCGGTAGTTCTTTTTTTTCAATTAACGACTTATCAGATAGTCTCCAGAATTATAAGTGAATAATTTATTCGCTCTTGAATAAGGCTAAATACTTACTTGGTGTACCTTATTCTTACCTTATGACAGATCAGAATCAATTCAAAATCAAATCTCAATGAAGATAAAAAAGGTACCTATAACGGGAATGAAAACGTGATTCATTTCCTGACACTTCGACTGGGTTACACAGTCCATGGTCACAGACTTATTTAATTTGAGCTATAAAGCTGGTCATGTTTGAAGCTATACTTATTAGATTTGTTAGGTGTATTCTAAGCTTCTCCAAAACAAAATTCAAACCGTCTTCATCAAACTAGATGACCTCTATGGTCAAGTGGCGTAGCCAGTTTTTAAGGCGTCGCCAGCTACGTGGTAGCGGGTACGATTCCAGGACGAGACAATGTAGAAAAATAACTATTTGTTATACGAGTATTGTCTCGGATCTAAGTGTTGATGGTGTCTTCGTTGTTTCTGGTTTCCACAAAAAAAGGGATTTTTAAAGTTACTTTGGGATCTGATGCCTTACTCTGCAACACGAAGGTCGTATTAACGGATAGATCTGTCTCTTTCAGATACTTTCAGACATCGGTATGAGTGATAGGGATAGATGGATTCGAAAATACAAACATTGTGTTGCAGAGTAAGGCCTCAAAAAAGCATGTGTTATCCACATTAAAAAAAACTATATATCTTTTAGTTTGGTTAGCAATACAGAGACCCTAATTCGCAACACAATGTCCATATTTGAATCCATCTGTCTCTCACTCATACCGATGTCTTAAAGCAGTGTTTCCCAAACATTGTTCTGACATGGCCCGGTAATTTTCGCACTGCCCCTTTGTGACTCACTAAACTTTTGAAACCAAACTGGTTCCATTAGTAAAATAATACATGTGGGATTGTGAGTGAGTGTGAAGGAATGATTTAAGAGAGTAGATAGAGTGATTGATCGGTATGAACGAGGAAGCAGTGCAATGAACGTATCATTGCACTGCTTCCTCGTTCATACCTCATGGCTTGAAGATGTGAATGAACATGACCGATTACTGAACGATGGTTTGAATAAAGAGTGAAAGAATGAACAAGAGTAAATGATTTTTAAATGAGAAGAATGAAAATGACAGACTCGAAGGATCGCGGTGAATGGAGAAAGACGTGTTTTGTATTTTATTTTTAAGATTTTTGTTTGATATTGAAAAGACTTGAAGACGAAATACAAAGACATATAAAGATTGTTGCTTCACTCCGTTCCCCGATCCTACATACTACTGCTACTAATTTTAGTGCGAATACTTCGCACGCTGCCTATGTTTTACTAAAGAATTCAAGTTCCCCGAGAATGACGAAAACTTAAGAAGAATATTTACGATGCGTTGAACGATAGTAGGCATAATTAAACAAGGCGGGTATTTTGCGACCCGGTTTATTGTTTTGATGGCCCGGTACCGGGTCGCGACCCAGCAAATGGGAACCACTGTCTTAAAGTATCTGAAAGAGACAGATATATCCGTAGGCAAGAGGCCAGAGGCCAAGTTTGTTTACTACCTTTTTATGGATTTAGAAAATTATTTTGCTAATGATTTCCGCTTGTTAATATACCGGCCTAGATACCTTAACCACACTACCCGCACTAACACCGATTTGAGGAAGCACCTGCACCACACTAACACTGATTGAGCAAGCACTATTTCATGCAGGAAAACCGCCCGCCCTCCCTCAAAAATGCATGCAGTACAGTTAATGCAATTATTAGTACCCAACACCAATACATTGACATGTGTGATGTGTACAATTATATTATGTGTAAGTAGTTATGTATATATTATTATGATATTATATTATCTTTGGTATATTATGTAAGTAATTATTGTTATTTATGTATTCTTCTATTTTATTGATGCATTGCTTTTTTATTTCTTTTTCTTTGATGCACCGCCTGTGATATTTCTGTTTGGGCCAATAGTTGACTGGTAGAGAATGCTTTTAGCATTAAGTCCGTCATTTTGTACTTGATTTTACATGTGCAAAAAAGTGTAAATAAAATAAATAATACAATAAAAACCTCGACGCGTTTCGCCACTTCACGTGGCATCCTCAGGAGATGTTGTCGCCTTCGCTGCGCTCCGACGACTAAGCTGTGAATTTTTTTTTTTTTTTTTGACGGACCTATCACTGATACCCCATATGGGAGGCTTTAATCAGTTAAACCGGGCAGAGTGTGGCGAGCGCTGAAGGCGCTCAGCCTAGGTCCGCCGCGCTAGCGGTACTCCGGTGCGGCCGAGGGTGAGGCTTCGCACCGGGGCCCATACTAGCGGGCGTGATGGTGTGGGGTGTGGGGTGCTAAGGGCACCCTACCAAATGGCGAACCCACCAGTGGTGGCGCCGCCGGAACCGGAGATGCCGTGGCATGCCGGATCACGGTTAAGCTGTGAAAACTGGCGAACAGGCCTTTTATAGAAACTCCCCACTACGACAACAGGTTGTGACGTTTAATATGAGCAGTGTTAGTGTGGTGCAGGTGCTTCCTCAAATCAGTGTTAGTGCGGGTAGTGTGGTGAAGGTATCTAGGCCGGTATATTAACAAGCGGAAATCATTAGCAAAATAATTTTCTAAATCTATAATTAGTTATGGATTTCCGCAAAGTAACGCCTGAATCTATTAATTTTACTACCTTTTTAGTTAACGTTTGTTTGGAATGCAAAAACCAAATCGATTGTTTAGTTGTTTGTATCTAAGTTAATTTTGAGACTTAATTTCTTCTCTATAGATAAAAATCGAGTTCATAATGATTTTTTTTTTGATCGTAGGTCGAGGTTATTTTCGTATAAATTATATTTCAAAGAATAAATGTTCCATATCAAACGTCTATAAAATATTAAAAAAGCGTCAGGTAATTTTCAATTCCTTCGTCGCTTGTTCTCTGCTCTCTAGAATCAATCTATCCGTGAATCGATGATCCGAATGATCTAAATGAAGCATTTACTGATTCGGATCTTTGTACTGATCCAGATTCAAATGAGCCAATCTTTAGAAAGATAATATCTTGGTGAAATATTATAATACCTATATAATCATATTTACTTTAAAAAAACCAGGGCATTTGATACTTAACTTATGTTCGATAAGAAAAAGTTAATACTTAAGAAATGTCTTTAATTGATATAAGCATATTCATTATATAAGTTAAAATTATATAATTTTTCACATTTTTTACTGAGTTGATGTTATACGCTGATCAACTTATTAGAACATTCTTTGCCAACATGTCACTCAGGTGTTCAGACTTTTATTAGACCCCTTGCGGCATACAAGCGGACTTCTATTAAATTAGCAATAAAATTGCATCAAAGTCGCCGCTGCATACTAATCTGCTATAATGATTAGCAACAACTAGTGATAGGGCGGGCTAGATGGAGTACCTAATATCGATAAGGATGCGTAAACCCCTCACAACATATGTTATTGTTTTTCTCCAACATACCTATTAAATGTTTAGCTATGTAATAAGACTTTCGCTTCCTGGTTTTAGTTTACTAGGGTAAAATTGAAGTAATTGGTATTCGACTTTGGTGTTGATGTAACGTAAAAGTTACCAAATGTTAATTTCTTTATTAATTAATGGTAACTAATTAAAAAAATCGACTAAAATCATGTTTATCTCATTCATTGATTAACCTCAGTTTTACCGAAACACCCAAGCAATAAAATAATTTGTTTGCGGTGCTGACGTAAAGGGTGTGTTAAAACGTAAGTTTATTTTCCTGGCACAAAAAAAATCTAACTATTAAATAAATTAGGTCCGACATAATCAACTTACATACACTTATATATAACCGGCCCTCTTAAAGTATTTTAATACGGTTTCTTTATTACTCGACTCGAATCTAAAATTAAAAACACAACACTAAATTGTTTACGACACCTAAAACTTAGTTATCCAATTGATATTTTATTTTTTAAAACTGTTCTTATAGCAAATAACTTTCTAGTGTATATTGAAAATAAAGTTCCTTCAATAAAAATTTCAACAACCTGATGCGGGAACTCAGGCAGGCAAAAGTTTAATTCAAGTAAGTTTAGTTCAATAATTTGGTATCGATCTATCTATCTGCTATTGAGTTTACGAATCACTGTGATAAGAATTTGTCGATAAAACCAAGATAGTCAAACTATCGATATTAGGTACTAGACACATCCCTAAGATGGATTCCTGCAGCTGCTCCACAGGTCGGCCATCAGCCAGAAAAGCCGTAGAGCGCAACAATTTTTATGGGTTTCTAATGAATGTTTTATGGTATTGTCGCCTTGTATTGTAACAGCGGATAAATTGGATAATCGACTAATTAAAATGTCGAGAACCATAATTTGATTGTCGTTTAGTATTTCCTTATTAACCAGTTGAGCATTTTGGTTATCAATAAAAATTCAAAGTTTGTGTAGGATGGGAGGCCTATGCCCAGTTGTGGGCGTTTTGTTGAGAAGATAATAATATTTAGTTAGGAGTTAAAAATTTTAAAGACTCCTGTGCACAAAATAAAGGTTTATACTAATGCTGTAAGGAATATAAGCTTGATACACATTATTCTACAAAAACTGACAGTCAAATATATTCTACCAAATCTACGAACAAATATCCTATTAATGTTACGAATTTCAACTTTCAGTACCTACTTAGCAATTTTTTTTGTTTGGAGAAACATATAGTAACTATGATTTTCAAAGGAATCTTCTTTGAAAATTGTTTCAATTTTGGCTCCTCAAAATGCAATATTATTTAATTTTGGAACTGTTTATATGTATTCAAATTTAATAGTATTTAATTCGAATAAATCAAGACAGTACCGATTATCCGCCCACAAAACGCCACTAGACATAAAAATACCATCGCGTTACCTGCTTATTTTACAGCGTCGCCATATCGAGTAGAATCCAAGTGGTTTACGAGGTACTCGACGCGAATTCAATTTGTGTCTCAGCCCTAAACCTCTGACCCTCCTGGCTCTCCTCATAAACGAATATCGAGTCATAGCAATAAAACAGGATCACTATGGGCTATTGTTTTATCGACATTGTGTTGTGACGATATCCTAAGTTTAAGTAGTGCTGAAGTTAAATCGAATATCTCAGGGTAACCACACATCGAATTGGGTAGAGCACACTTAAAATTTGGCGAAGGTAAAGCAACAATCTGCTCTGTCAGTTTGAGGTTTATGGCACATAATAATAGAACATTTTAAGCTCTGTGATTATAATTGATGCTTCCTTATTCAAAGTGTACAATATTTGAAGAGGCCTCAACAGGATGCAATTATTAAAACTCAATTAAACCTAAAGCTTTGAGATTATTTTTGCATCTTGTTGTTCTATGTCGCGCGAATGATTTTCAACCCTAGGATGATAGACCATTTTCTTTTATCATTGCTGACCGTACCTATTAAATTAAATAAAGATAGATCTAGGCTTTAGGAGATAGATTGGACTGTCCCTACCTCCGGCACTGCTGCGATAGACATGTCCCAGTAGCAGTGGGGGTTAGGGATTACTAATTGAATTTTGTTTTTGTTTTTTATTATATTGTAATGGCATATTTATTATTATTATCTATTGTAATTTAATCAATTTTATTGTATGACTATGGATCTTGTGTTATCTGAAATAAATTAATTTGAATTTGAATTTGAATTTATCTAGCATAGCTGTAATACTGAAATCGTTTGTAATAACTAATTGTAATCAATACATCGACCATATAGAAACATCATTACCTATTTATATTTTTATTTGCGTTGGTAGTGTTCCTTTAGTATATTTGATAAACATTGAAAGTGTTTTTGAATTGAGGACTTATTCCAACTCCTCAAAAAGTCCTTTACGTAGGTACTTGAATCGATCACTTCTGTATCACCAATGAATCATTAAGCCTAAAATTCAACCAATATCTTTAATTGGTTTATCCAAACAGAAGCCGTTTTGTTAAGCTCATGTAACGCGGCAATAAAAAGTGATCAAACTTGGCCTGATAATGATCTCTGCTGAAGTAAACAACGCTTGTAGTGCCACATGTGCACCAAGGGCGGGTCGCACCACCGGGTGGTTAACTAAACATACCAACAAACCGTACTTCTGTGAGAGATATTAGACCTGATTTTTCAATGGTCAGATAAAATTTATCTATTAGTTGAAACTAAAGATGACTGATTTGAAAAATCAGTTAAAATCAGTTTTATTTCTGCAAATAGGCCCCAGGAGGCGCTTTTACACGTACCAATATTTAAACCTACCACTGCTTCGGGACAAGTCTGGGCTAGTGCCGAGAAGAAGCAGCGCAAGAAACTCGGTCACCATATAAAAGTCAATCAGTAATTATTATTATTATTATTCATTTATTCTCAAGTTACAAGACTCAATATTGGTTAATGTAATGCTATGAATTCTTTTATGATTGACATGTTCTAATCAGACTTTTGGAACGAAGTTCCTTATCGCGCGTTGCGAAAGGGGGCTAGACGGAAATATTGTAACGACACTTTTTGCTATAGTTGTAAGCCGTGCGGCGAGAAAGAGAGAAGGAGGGAGAGGGAGAGGGAGAGGGAGAAGGAGATGGTGAGAGAGGGGGAGAGGGAGAGGGAGAGAGAGAGGGAGAGGGAGAGGGAAAGAGAGAGAGAGAATTAAAAATTAATTTAAAATGAAATAAAATTATATTACAATTCCTTCACTAAAAATGAAATTCGTTCCATCCGGGTGTCCCTTGACACCTCTAAAGCTTTTTTAAATTTTATTTTATACTATTTATTAATAAGTACAGTCACATGATACACATTGAATCGTTCTCAATATCTATGATACATAGTGTTTTATTTTGATGCAGATCTATCACAGAACGGCGTACAAAATTAATAACCGGCCAAGTGCGAGTCGAACTCGCGCACGAAGGGTTCCGTACCAAAAAGGCCAAAAAAACGGGTTTGTTGTATGGGAGCCCCCCTTAAATATTTATTTTATTTTGTTTTCTTGTTATTGCGGCAACAGATATACACAATTTGTGAAAATTTCAACTGTCTAGCTATCGCGGCTCTTGAGATACAGCCTGGTGACAGAGCGACGGACAGACGGACAGACGGACAGACAGCGAAGTCTTAGTAATAGGGTCCCGTTTTTAAGATAAGGTATGCTATTTAATAAACTAGGTTACAAAGTACAGTAAATCATTTAGCCAATTTGGACTTTATGCAATTGGAAACTTTTACCTGACAATAAAAAAATCTGCCCAGTAGAACAATCAAACCGGACGCGTGAACGTGAATTTATCTAGCACCACAGATAAGATAATACTAGTAGCACTAAGCTAGTTTCGCAAAGTTGTCACTAGATGGAGCTGTGCCAAACAACTTCATGCTTACGCGTTAGATGGGTTTGATCGAGTAAAACTTGCAATCACCGCGATATTCTAAGCAAATCTGTATTTTTAATTTGTATTTATGAGTTAATTTGTTTAAAAATCCCTAAATTACTTCCATGGTGGTTGTGGTGGTAACATCGGTTTTTTGCTGTCGCCGGCTCCGATGTTTCTGGTCAATGTTGAAAAAAAATCTATATTATCTCGGGTCTGGGTGTACGGGACAGTAAGTTGTCACAAATTTTTCACAAATCAAGTGCTTTACGTGCTAATTAATTTGGATCAGAATATTAACGTTAATTAAACAAGGCACACAGATTTTACCCGAAAGAAAATAAATCTGTTTTCTCAATTAAGTACTCATGTGTAATTCTGTAAATCATTCGGAGCCCTGTATCTCTTATGTGTTTAACGAATAGCGTGAAGTGTTCTGTAAAGTATTATTAAAAGATATATTGTATTTTTACACTTAAAGCGATAGAGGAAGTATATTGGATAGCAAATGAAAAACATTATATAACACTGATTAAGCAACCTGTTGAACTGCGAAACAAATTACTGTTTATATTTAACAATAAATATGTTAATAACACAATCTCGGTATCAACGAGTAGATTTCGGCGCAAATTAGAGCATCGACGAATGGATAAATTGTAGTTTATTTTAAAACATTTACCAAACCTCTGTTCCGTGAAGAACTACTAACGCCGCATAGCGGCGCCGGCCGGTAAACAGGGTTCGAAACCGTTGACAGATAGAATTCAGACCGCCTCATTACGCGCTCTTATAAACAAAACTTATCTTGCAACACCAAAATATCATAAAAAACACACAACCCAACACACTAAAACATCCCTTATTACTATAATATTGAAAGTCTACTATCGTATTTCATTTGAAAAGCAAATTTTCAGTTAAGTGGAACACACAATAGAATCTTTAAAGCGAAGATGCTGCTATTATTAGGTGTTAGCGTGATTATTTGACAGTTTGAAAACGTTTACAGATTATAGGTTTAATGCCGGCAATCTGGCTTCCTGCTTTTAATGTAAACAGTGTTTTGCAGCCCGGCGTTTGGTGAAGAATAATAACTCCATATTACAAGCTCATAATAAGACGAAACGTTATAATAAAACTAACATATATTTACTCAATAATCATGAGCTTAACACATATATTGAATATAAGAATAAAATACACAGTCCCAATCCATGCAAAAAAAGACACTTCAAAATGTTTACAGTCAAATCAACGCTGCTAATGTCATGTTCCATACGTGCCTTGATAGAAATTCAGCCTTACATGTTAAATGCTACAAAGTTGGAAGAGAGAACCAAATTATGGTTTACGAGATATTTATATACGAGACTTTACCCTTTCACAGTACAGATTCATTTTCTGTACAGTGTCATTTTCGGACCTACGCACTTTTTTGCCTACATTTTTCCGTTACATTTTAAATACATTTCTTTCAGTATGGCCAACGACAGCGTAGCCATTTTAATTAAGAAGCGCAGTGCTATGTAAGCCAAGGTTACCATTTTAGCAATTATACTAGCATTCTCACTAGCACTACATCTATTATCGATTTGCAACGCATAGATTTGGAGGGACGATTCCGTAAATCTGATGCCTTATACGTTCAATTGGCGCTTATTTGGTGGTGACGTCTTCTAATACTGATTATATATTTCATGTTATCTATGACTTTATGATGAATAACTTTTATATTAATGTTACAACTTAAATATAATTTATTCATCTAACTATAAACGAAACGCCATAATTATCCTAATTACACAAGCGGCTAGAAGAATAAAGTCTTTATAACGTAATAAATATATATTCAAATACCAGTCTCAAAAGTTGTTCACAATTTTTCCTAATTAGCCATGACAAACCAATATCTAGTTACTATGACCGTTTTCATCCATTTGACTCCACCTTGCGTATCCTTCACACAATCTCACTAACGCATCGAACAGTTCCTCGGGCCGAACATCTGGTACTTTAGACAATTCCGCATCTCTTCTCCGCCTACCGTACGAGGCAAACTGCGGCTGAGGCTTCTTCTTTATACCGCTGAGGAAGAATGCTGGTGTCGCAGTCGCCGTGTTCTGGGTTTCCTTGGCTTTGACAGCTTGCACGATGAGACACAGCAAGTAGCCGCCGAAAGCGAGAAATGCCAGTGTTGTTATCGACATGGAAAACAGAGTCCCAAGCTTACTCTGCCCGCCTTTCTTTAGCTCATAATCAGTTCTTTTTACAGGCGCGTTCAGAGCCAGCGCTTGAGCGCCGAAATGTGTATATGTAGGCGTTGTAGTCACATTGTCGTAGTTTGCCGTCACCAACTCCTGCAGCGAAGACTTCAGACGCAACAACTTATCCAGGGGTAGTTCGTTCAAGTACTGCACATCGTTGACGGTTAGATCAGCCGATGTGACCTTGCACAAGGTAAGAATAAGCAAAGCAAGCATTTTGAGGGGCCGCGTGTAAGAGACTGAGCAATCTCGGTGGTACTGGAAGGTTGTTAGTGCGATCTCCAGAGCACGACATAGCGGTGTCACGAGTTACAAGCCAATCTCTAAATGACACTTTCAATGCTACGTGTGTTGTTAATAAGAATAAACATAGATGTCACAGTACCACAGTAGCTGAATAACGATGTCGTCTTAGATCTGGAGGTGATTAGAGATATTAGAGTTAAAGTTGACCCAATCATTAAATGAAAGAAATAGTACATTCAGCCATGAAAGTGTACACCCACTTTTCAAATAAACTTAAATTTACTGGAGGTTAACGCTCCATTGGTGGAGTGGTTAAACTACCGGGCCAAAATCGCAGGGTTCTGGGTTCGTTGCCCAGGTCGGGTCAATTTAGGAAACGATCTTTTATAAATTAGAATAGGTTCAGTTATTATAGTGCTTCGGAAGGCACGTTAAGCCGTTGGTAAAAAACAAGACCTGACTTACAGCCACCTAGGCTATTACAGAATAGGCGGCTTGAAAAACTTACACCCGTATTTATAAAGAAGTACCTAATTCCTTATTGCTAAAGAAAGTCATAACTTAAGGTGTTAAGTGCTTAAGTGAACGAAATGGGTCACAATTAATAGTCATATTATTTGGCTGAGAATGCTAACTTTTGATAGTTCTCACTTCTAGTAATTACTTTTAGTCAAGTGATTACTTTTAGTCAAGTGATTACTTTTAGTCAAGTGATTACTTTTACTCAAGTGATTACTTTTAGTCAAGTAATTACTTTTAGTCAAGTAATTACTTTTACTTGTTTACAATACGGTTGTTAGACACCAGACTATCAAAGGATCATTATCAAGTCAAACGATAAGAAGGAGACAATCTAATTGCGAGAAGTAATTAACATTTAAGATTATGGGAACTATTAGAGCTATGTCCTACCCCCAATTAATTTCATTTTATTACTTCAAAAAACAAACAATTCTCAAAAAGCTAGAACTGTATTACCTTAGCATAACTACCTTTAGTATTTATTGAATCAGAATATTAAGCAGTTAATAGTGATTCAATAAATACTAAAGGTAATTTGCTAAGGTAATAAGGTTCTAGTTTTTTGAGAATCGATTTTGATTAGCAGTAATAAAAATAAACCATTTTAGGGGCCAAATGATTTAATTTTATTACTTCTAGCACATACACACAGCTCGAGTATTCCCCTAAATGGCTTCGTTTTCACGAACTTACATACTTAGTTAGTATTTTCTATAGATGCTTACATAAAATGTTAATCTTCGGCTTCGTTGTTGTCTCTATAAACCTATTAAGGTTTCCGTGTCTATTGTTCTCGTTTTAGCGATTTATTTATACAGGCTGTATCCAAACAGCGAACAATATTATGTTAGAATCAAAGTCTTTATTTTTATTGTTGCAAGTTGCAAGTAAAGAGGTTAAGTTACTATTTTAACGAATTTATATTTCATTCATTAAGGTTACGAATACTAATAAACAACGTAAAGCGTAAAGTAAAAAGTAAAAGTAACAGCCTTTAATTATCCCACTGCATGGAAAAGGCCTCCATCATTAAATTCAAGTTACCACTGCAATGATGGGAACTGGCATAATCACTACGCTTGCCAAATGCGGGTTGGTGATCACAAACCCGAGCAACTTTTGAAAATTCGAAAATTTTTCTTGCCTGACCCGGTGATCGAACCTGGGACCCCGAGATCTTGGCCCGGTATTTAAACCACTAGACCAAAGGGGCGTTATATTAATTAATTTTAAATCGGCGCTTCACGATTTTCGGTGTTTCTTTTTTGGTAACTAGGTAGCTTATTTTAGGTTCTGTTTGTTCAAGTTTTTGTTATTATTCTTAATTTTGAGGGGTATAAATAGTACCTAGTCCTAGAATTTTAAAATGTTGGGTTATTAAAAGTTATGCATGGTCATTCAACTCTTCGAATTTCAAACTTCTTTTTTTTTGTCATCGGTTGAAAATGCAAATACACGTAAACGTTACTGGTAAAACAAAACAATACCAACCGTGTAGAATACCATCTCAGTTCTCCTTGGAAAGAGTTAACAAAATGGTTATACTCATCATAATAATTTTAATAAGTCCACATCATACCACTGCTGGGCTTAAGATTATTCAAAAGAGGAGGAATTTGTCACAACCGCCACACTACTGCGTTTCGCCATCGCAGTTTAGCCACAATGGTGGAAACGATGCAGCAGCTCGATTTCTTCTAGCAGCAGTTGTATAGTCACCTCAGTGGACCCATTGGATGATAATTAATCAATGGTGGTAATATGACATCACTACAATAATGGCTACATATCGTTATCTGTTTTTTCATTATACATACTTATTTACCTTTAAACCATGAAAACCCACATAAAGTAACGGCCTATAATCGTCCCACTGCAGGGCAAAGGCCTCCATCATTGAACTATTGTGACCACAGCAACGGTAGGTACAGGCATTATCACCACACTTTCTTAATGCAGGTTGGTCATCAGAAACGCCAGCAATGTTCGTAAGTTCAAAACTGTGGTTGCCCGGCCGGCCCGGGGATCGAACCCAGGACCCCAAGATCTTGGCTCGGTACCTAAACCACTAGTCTGACGGGGCGTTTAACCACATAGATACAGAAAAATCTTAATGACGTCCGAGATTTAAACTGAAAACTGACACGAAACCACAACACGAAGCTCATGTAATTAACTCTACATTTGTTTTAGTTCATTAAGCTTAAGACCAGTAACGCCATCTATTCAACTACAAACCAAACTGGGAATACCACCTTATTTTACTTCTAAGAAAAACTGGCTATAATCCTACAAAAAAGCAGCCTGTGCAACGACCTAAATAAGTTTTTGAAACATCCTATACCATTTGAAAGACACAATTACCTCGAAAGATATGGTCTACTGCGAATTGCGCACGCGTCGTTACTACACCAAGCGGAGCGTGTGAGACGCGTGTCATTGTAGTGTCGACTATCGCCGCGAGATGGCGCGACTGGTGTGGCTCGCATTGCTTGTGCAGGTTGTATGCGGGGCGGAATATAGGCGAGACGGATTTATTGATCGTTTGAGCAGTGGGATGAAATTTGCTACAGATATACTTGGTACGTGTCAATGTTTGTTTGTCTATAATCTTTACAAAGTGAATTTATATAATTTACCCCTATAAAATCAAAAGAAATTCGAACACAAACCTAAAAGAAATGATAAATGCTCTGCTGATTATTATTATAGGAACTTACTTTTTAAACTGAAACAAAGTAAGAGTAAAAAGTTTTTAGCAAAAATAAATAATCTATACAGCAACCACGATGAGTGCTACTTAGCATACTTGTCAAGCTAAGACGTGGACATTCACGGTACGACTAGTAGGTACTAGTACCTAAAAATACATATAAAAAACAAGCTATAATTATGGAGAGCTACGCTTAGGATTTATCATAGGGATATAATCACAATGAAGTCATGATATATTAAAAGTATTAAAACTCGATCAATCAGACCATGATAAGCAAACTGAAATGTCCGCGGGTAGTAATCACTTAACTGTGTCAGTCATTTACCGTATAAACAATAAAAAACTTAGCAAAGCGCTCGCCCGCCAGCGATGCAATATATATTATATGATAGATGCAAAGCTACTGCAGTAGCAGATAAAAATAATAAAAGAGTATAAAGATAAAAAGCATCTGTGTCTAGCTGTGTTGTCTACTGTGAAAACTGAAATTGCAAAACAATATGTTGATGCTCCAGACGTTTACAGATAAGATAATAGAAGACCTTACTCTCTTCTTTGATGATAAATTATAGGTTACGATATTGACACGTCGTTCTATAAAACTTCACTAGTTAAAAACTAACTGATTTTCTCCAAATATCTCAGATCTGATTTCGGATAACGAACCCCTAAAAAATCAACACGGATCTAAGGCGTGCCTCCGGTAAAGTTCCTAGCAAGAAAGGTGCTCATATACATAAAATGTTAACACATTTCAGGAACTGAGTCTGTAGCACTGAAAGTAGCAGATTTCGTCGTCAAAGCCTTCCAAACTGCAAACAAACCATCTCCCTACAAGCAGCCTTTGGACGACTCAGATCAGTCCAGCGAAGAGAGCTTCAAAGACGAAAACAGACCTCACTACAATATCGATGAGACGTCAAATCCTTTATCACCTCTAAAGTATCTCGTAAGGTTGTTTGGACTCCAGCCTGGGCAGATAAGTGCAGTTGCTGTGAATGCGCTAGTCTTCGTTGCGCAAATGGTAAATTTTCTTTTGCATTAATAGTAGGTATAACACTTTTGTCAATTTACCCACAAATGAATTGTAATTGTTCTGGCGCGTCAGAGCTTTAAGCCGTCTATTACAGACCTCTGTCGTGACTTGTTTTTACAACTTATATCTTTACTAGTTGTTGCCCGCGAATTCGTCCGCGTCAATTTCTGTTATTATGATCGCAACATTTTTCACTGATGCTTCGCTCCTATTTGTCGCAGCGTGATGTTATATAGCCGAAAGCCTTCCTTGATAAATGGATGGAAAAATATTTTTTCAAATCGAACCAGTACTTCCTGAGATAAGCGCGTTCAAACAAACAAACAAACTCTTCAGCTTTATAATATTAAGTATAGATGACAGAAGTCGACTTGACGTGCTTTCCAAAGCACGACTAGAACTCCACCAAATCCAGACCTAAGCCAATTTAGAAAATATCGTTTCCTATATTGACAAGATTGACCACTACACCGACCGGTTCGTCACTTTAGGACCAGTAAATAATGGTCAATTGAAAAAATAAACATAGGTAGTTGATAAAAGACTATATTATACAATGTCTTCTTAAAACTACCTACTCACTACTTTATTCAGTCTATACTCTCTAGGACTCTCTGATCTTAGAGGACGCTAAAAATCTAGTCTAGTGTCGTCATTATCATCATTCCATGCTGGACATCGACCTCTCTAAACAGAGGATTTTCTAGTTATCTAAGATTAGTAATCTACATAGAATAATGACTAAAGATGGTTATGTAGGTATATCTACTTTAATCTATACTAATATCTGAAGAGTTTGTTTGTTTGTTTAAACTCACTACTTTATTCAGTCTATACTCTCTAGGACTCTCTGATCTTAGAGGACGCTAAAAACCTAGTCTAGTGTCGTCATTATCATCATTCCATGCTGGACATCGACCTCTCTAAACAGAGGATTTTCTAGTTATCTAAGATTAGTAATCTACATAGAATAATGACTAAAGATGGTTATGTAGGTATATCTACTTTAATCTATACTAATATCTGAAGAGTTTGTTTGTTTGTTTGAACGCGCTAATCTCAGGAAGTACTGGTCCGAATTGAAAAATGAAAAATTATTTTTGTGTTGGATAGTCCATTTACCGAGGATGGCTTTAGGCTATATAAAAAATGTTGCAAAAGTAGTCGCGATCATAATAACAGAAATTGACGCGGGCGAAGTCGCGGGCAACAGCTAGTAAAACATAACTACTTCTGTGTCGAACTTTTGCTTTGGTCAAGAACTGTATTTTGATTCACAAATTCTAAGATGTTCTAAAAAATTACAATATAAATATGATTTTTGTTTACAAAAATAGATATCATTTTATCTACTGAAGGAATCATTCAAACCATTATGCCACTTGTCAGCGCATACCTTTCTTCTTTAGCCTTTGTGTATAATTCTCACGGTATAGTTCAAAGTACACAATTGTCAAGTCGGACTCATAATACCTCTACAATCACCTAATTGATTTAATTATGATTATGATTGATATTCATAAATTTCTAATAGAGATTGTGTGCATAATTATCTTATTCTAGGCTAAATTTCTCTTTGCGTGTTCCAGATATCCACATTCCTAGCCGGGAACCGTCGTCCGAACAGACCTAATCGCTCAGAAGACCCTACTGAATGGATCCTAAATAAACGTTCAAGCACACTCCAGGAGATCATCTCTAGAGCAAAGAACGAATCTTTATTCAACGACATAGAAGATATAGTAAAAGAACAGGGTTCAGAAGAAGACACTAGTTGTATCCGACTACTGGTTTGTAAAATAACTCCGTTTGTACAGAAAATGCAAGAAGCCGTGTTTGGTAAAGAACGGGAAGAAGACAAAATAGAAAAACTTCGCGGTGCGGCAATTATGTATCGCCATCTACCGTCGACCGAAGAAATCAATCAGCGGGGCGACATCTGTGAACGGCGGCATAGAGACTGTGATCTAAATTAATAATTTCTTCTTGCGGGTCTGTCTTTCAAATCGAGATTTAGCCTTAATATTTAAGTGATGTGTTCGTTTTACATTTGTTTACATCTGATAACATTATTGAACAAATCGTCATTATTAGAAACCATTAACAATAACCAGCCAACCATAGAAACCACCAATATAAAAATATATTTTTGTAATTTTATTGTTAATTATTAAATAAGTTATTTTATCGATGACTTGGTATCAGGCCATGCCAAAATGTTTGGTAATAAAATTATTTGTTTGTTAATTATGATGAAAGGAAAAACTTATTCTTTTACAACAAGCATTTATGTGTTAATATGAACCAATTAAAAATCATTCAATGATACTCGTAAATGTATGAGTCCTAAACAATACTACTGCGTAATACGATCGTGGGATTGCTCGTTTGACACAGACTCAATAGATTTTCTTTGAAAGTTTGTTTAATATACTTTGTTTATACAACAAACAAAGTACTTATATTAAATAAACTTAACTCTATTTAAAAAGGCCGTCAGTGTGTGAATTTTCCTATGAAATTTAATAGAGACTAAATTTAAGGTAAACTCCGTATACAGCTGTACTAGTGACACATCTATTTAGTTTTACGTGTGACCAAGTACTAAGTAAATAAAATAAATAAATAAATAAATGTGGACAACATCACATACATTGTTCTGATCCCAATTTGAATAACTATTTAAAGCATTCGTATTTTGGAAACCAGAAACAACGAAGGTACCACAAACACCCAGACCCGAGAAAATGTAGAAAAACACATTTTTTCTACATTGACCCGTCCGGGAATCGAACCCGGGACCTTGGAGCAGGCGACACCTTGAAAACCGGTGTGTACGCCACTCCGCCACGGAGGTCGTCAAACTAACGTCAAAGTACTTCGCTATATCATAACTTAAACATGTTTCAAACACTCCTCGAATAAAAACTCATGTATTCTCTTCGTTTGTTTGTAAACACTGGTCGAATAGAGACTATAAAACGGGTCAAACATTCGTTTACGCTCAGTTTTACCTTAAACTTGTTCATAAATTCTCACACCATTACATACAGGCTTTAAAATTATCCACTATAACTGCACTGGAACTTGGAAGGCGCGATGAGGCACAAACGCTGTCATGTTCTGTTATACGACCTGCTAACCCATTGCCGACTCCTCCACGTGCCGCCCAAACGACTTGCGTATCAATACTTCGACACCACCGTCCATCGATGATATGTAAGAACTAGATACAAGTCCTATAGAAAAATATCACTTCGAATTATCCAAGTTAAAATATAAGCAGCTGATTTTTACCTTACCGTAATACTTTAGCATTATCTAATCCGTGCAGTAATACAAATTTGTACTTAAAGATTAAGCTTAAAGATGTGTGCAAATGAGGATTTCTCTTTACGCACAATGACGACTAAAATATTTATAACCATTTGATCCTTCCTAGTCTTTAAACATACAGAGATTAATTGTTGTTAATACACCCGGTAAATAGAGATGATTTAAGTGGATAAGTAAAATTACTTTAGCGATAACTAGAATTACATTTACTTCGTGAGGACTGCTCGCAGAAGTAAGTCATAGAGCGGAGTCATAGATAATATTTGATCGGAGTTCAACGTATGCAGCTCAATCATTCCAGCTCGCAAAAGCAGTTCGTTCCTGAATCCAGAAGCCAACCTTTATAATTGAAGAAGAACTTAAGACGTCGAACCTATAAAGATTTACAAATTACCCAATAAAGCTAAAAAATGCCTAATAAGGATTTTTCGGAAGGATCCGGAATAAGAGCGAAATTCCCCAGGAGGCGCTTTTACATGTCCCAATATTTAAACCTACCACTGCTTCGGGAAAAGCCTTGGCTAATGCCGAGAATCAGCAGCGCAAGAAACTCGGTCACTATTATCGGCCTCTTTAAATAAATGTTTACAAAAGGTTTTATTAAGTACGAGCTAGGACAATTTAATGCCATACATTCCTATCCAGCCGTGCTTTGGAAGGCAGTTTAACTGTTAGTCCAGGTTTCTGACGTAAGATGGAAGTCATAAAAAAGTGACGTCAGAAGCCTGTGAGCCACCTAGACTTGGAAAACTCTGACACTAGATTATCTTTGAAGGATGATACCATGGTAACATGAAGAAGACCTGATAATCTACAAATTTAATCAGCGAAATATGTTCGTGAATTAAGTAACTTTTAAGTTACGACGCGCCGTTTTTAAATTTCGTCGGTAACTTTTTTGTCAACATATAAACTGTTCGTGATACTCGTACTGTAGAGACCTTTCTAAATGGTCTAGAAATGCTAAGTTGTAAAATAATTTCACTTAGATGTGTCTTTATTGTTATATTTATAAACTTTTCTTATATTGATATTCTATTGACTGAATATCAAAATTCTGTAGGTAAAGTTTCAGAAAATCAAAAGTATTAATAAAGTAAATCATATATAAAATAATATATAATACTGTTCAAATATTCATATTCTGATATAAATACAGAATGAAAATTTACCACTTTCCAAAATTTTTATAGGCGTTCAGTATCGTATTTAGAGCCTATTTATGAAGTAAAAAATGTAAATCAAGCTTTCACCCGAAAATATTTTGCGCAATATAGTTTTAATTTTTTACGTTCCTAATCCTGATATGGTATATAGGGAAAATCAAAAACTTATGAATAGTATCGTAATGAATGAATAAGATGCGAATCGCGTAAAAAAAATGTTGCTAGGGTACCGTATTGCTAGGTACCTTAACAAAAAAATTAGATTTTTTGCGGACATTTTCTAAGTGCTTTATCTTGATATTTTTGTACTGGGCTAAACCAAAAGAAAAAAAAAGCCATTTGTTTTTAGTCTCGTAGATTGATATATTAAAATTTGGAAGGTGATAGGTCTCTAACCTATTCACTAGGAGCATTGGCGAACTGAAGTGGCAGTGGGACTAAAAAAGACTCATACTAAGAAGAACCGATGGCCAACGCATACGATCTGCTTAGCTTCGATAGCTTTGCCAGAAGACGGGCAGCAACGACAGCTGCTGGCTCTCCACTATTGGCTAAACTGTGATCGCCAACCCGCCTGCATGCCGATAATGACAAATCTTCCTTTTGGAGAGGGTCGTGTCCAGTAGTAAACTGATATATACCATGATGATGATGATAATTTAACAAGGTATACAGGGTGTAAATTTAGCCGAATATATTTATAATCAATGTTTATATAAACGAAACTCATTGATATGGCATTCGTATCAGTAGCCTCAGGACACGCCGATGACATAAGAGGTCGTTGCTGCTTTGATCTGCGTAATAATAAATGCCGACATGTGTTTTGTAAGTCTTACGCAAGCTGTCTGCGCAGACTGCGCGGCAGACGAAGCTTTAAGCTCGTTTTAATTCATACTTCAATGAAATCTCACATTTCAGAGCAGCAGTAGTTTATCAAATCGAATCGGCTTCATATCTAACGACGGGTGGCGCGGTGTGCTAGATATTCTTGAGATCGAAACAGTTTAATTCTCAGTCGGGTCAAGTGAGCAGAAAATGTTTATAGTTAAATCGATTTCAGAAAATCTACTTTATTTTTTTAATTTGATTTGTTTTTTATTATTTCATCGTCGTGCGTATAAATTTGTACGTGCTATGATTCAAAATCTTGATTTGACAAGAGGTTCAACCACTGAGCTGCCTTACTTAATATTATCTTTAATTTACCTAGAAAAAAAGACAAAATATTTATAGTTGAATTCAAGGGATAAATTATCAACAAAACTTTTTAACAAAATTGCTAAGCAAAGCAACGAAGAACGCTCAACTACTAAAGTTGAGCGATGGATTCCGAATATATAATGTAACTACCAACGCGGTGGTAGAAACATTCCGGTACGTCTTTTAGATGCCGAATACCTGCCGAATGTATTAATTAATTGCCTGCCTAATTGACATGCGTTTTATCAAATATTAAGTAAACTGTCTGGCGTGGGTGACAGCGCGGCAGTCGCTGTTTCGGTAAGTCTCAAGTTTCAGTGGTGAATCAATAGCTTATTTTATAATAATTTAGGACTTCGAGAGGCAAATGTTTTAGAGTGCTAAATATGCCAGAATAGGAACAAAAAAGGTAAAAAACACCGTCAGACCGTTGACCGTTCGATCCAAGTTCATATTACAATTTTTAACTGCAAAATTTTCAACGTTTTGATTAGAGCCTATCTTAGACGCCTATCGAGTGGCATAAGACGAATAAGCGAGCAAAACAAATAATTTTACAACACCCATAGAAACACAAGAGGTGGTGCAATTCATTATGACAATAACCAATCTGGGGCGGAATGGCGTATACTCTAGTTTTCAAAATGACGACTGCTCCTAGGTTCGATTCTTGGACGCGATAAGAAGTAATTATTTTTAAACAATATCTCGGGTCTGGGTTTTTCGTACCTTCTTCGTTGTTTATTTCCACAAAACAAACATATGGAATTAACTCTCGCAACTTATGTTACTTCTATTCAGAATTATATGTAGTCAAGAACTCTATATTTTAGTTAATTTACAGATATTGACGTCGATCACAAAGTGTAAGGAAAATGTTCAACGAACAAGTATAACAGAGAAAGTGACGCTAAGACAAGGTCTTTTAAAAGATGTTCAAGTACAATTCTGTTCTCATACATAATTCATGGACCGATCATCTCGGCGAAGTTCGGGCGCGGGAAAGTGAACGCGGCCGTTGACCTCACTCCTGCGCAGCCTGCCGCAACGACGACAGGTTTGAAATATGTTGCCTTACACTGGGATTGATTAACCCAGCAGCCACTAGCTGTACGTAATTTAAGACAGTTTAACAATATTGTAAGAAAATTTGTATATTAAACCTATATTGTACCTTAAAGTTTGCAGGCGCAAAAGCTTTACAAGTTCTTATTGTGCCTTCACAAGTGGACGTCTAAGAAAAAAAACGAACGGTTAAGGTAAAAGCAAAAGTAACAAATGTGTCATGTAAATGTGAGAATCACATTAATTAGGTTACATTAAACAAAATATAATGAAAACCAGTATATAAACTTGAAAAATTATGTCTCAGGCGGGACTCGAACCCGCATCTCCTCGCATGCCGGGCGGGCGCTATACCATTAAGCTACCGAGACCCTGCGACTCAGCGCGAATTTTTCAAGCATATTCTTAACGCTGTAAGCCAGCGTTGCTTCATCAAATGTTAGGAGTTTGCACCCTTAACACCCGAAAGAAACATCTTTGCAGATGTTTGACGGTCAGTTAAGATGAAACAGCTATTTATATACTTTATTTGATATTTTAGCAATTAAATTGCAATTATAATATCAGTATATAAACTTGAAAAATTATGTCTCAGGCGGGACTCGAACCCGCATCTCCTCGCATGCCGGCCGGGCGCTATACCATTAAGCCACCGAGACTTTGCGACTCAGCGCGAATTTTTCAAGCATATTCTTAACGCTGTAAGCCAGCGTTGCGGGTTCGAGTCCCGCCTGAGACATAATATTTCAAGTTCATATACTGATATTATAATTGCAATTTAATTGCTAAAATATCAAATAAAGTATATAATGAAAACCTCTAATAAATTCGTAAATTTATCAATGCCATACTCGTTAATTCAAGAAACCAAATATTAATGTTAACAATATTTTGTTTTGATGCTGCAAGTGTTTCAATTAAGAATTACCGATTACGTAGATAACCTAAACAAAAATGCTAACCAATATATGTTATTCTGCACCATACAGTACCTATTACTTCGACTATTTGTATCTAAAAAGTGACCACTACTATTCAGTGTGCAATTTAAGATATACAAAAGAGCCATTTCAATTCTGCATTCATACAAAAGACATCAACGCGTCAGTGCGATGAACATCCACTCACGAGTGAACTTAACAGATAATGTATGATAATAATAAACATTATTATTTACGTAACACTAGAAAGCCGATCGGATGGTGTTTGACAGCATTAGCTTTTTATGTTTGCCGATGACATGATAAAGCTAATTTTCTTGTATCGCCACGCAGCTGATGCGGAGCTTTTGTTAACTTTATTTCATGACTCCTATGCTGTCTGTCATATTGATTTAGCTATCATTTTGATTGTTGTTTTTACTATGTGATAAAAATGAAGATCTTTAATAGAGTGCATAGGTTTTTTTTTAAATAGGTCATATTTAGATTACCATAACTTTTTACGGAGTGGTAAAAACGTTTTCTTATTTTTGTATAGTAAATATTTAGACACATTTAATTATACTCTACATTCGTAATATTTTAATATTTTGTTTCTGCTTATTAATCATCGTATCGGTTATACAAATGTGGTACCCATTATCGTTTCCCAAATGGTTCAATTTAGGAAACGATAAATAGGATTAGGTATAGAACCCGAAACCATAAGACCAACCGGTACGTCTTACTAAATATAATAAATAGTAAGTATGGATTGTCTTTGGGGACGAGATAAGTACCTACCATCCGTCAACAAAGACCCTGAGAATTGTTTAGGTTGTAAGCGAACCAACGCTAGCTTATCTTAAAAAATATTCAAGGATTTCAATTATCTCGTCAAAGCTACTTGTACCAACGTAATCGAAACTGATAATTGAATAAGTCAATACTTATGATCGGTCAATACGAGTAGTAATATCGGACATACTGGTAGTCCAAGCGAGCGTGGATCGTGACGTAACAATTAGATAACAGAGAGTGGGTTGCGCAAGCGACGCGTTTAGACGAAAGTTGACCGACACACTCGTAAATGTAAAATAACGGCCTGTGATCATCCCACTGCAGGGCAAAGGCCTCTATCATTGAACTCAAGTCACCATAGCAATGATGGGTACAGAGGCCTTACCCCTCCACCCGATGTCCGTATATTCGAATCCATCTGTCCCTATCACTCATACTGATATCTTAAAGTATCTGAAAGAGACAGATATATCCGTAAATACGAGCTTCGTGTTGCAGAGTAAGGCATCAGGCATGATCACTTGACAAATGCGGGTTGGTGGTCGCAAGCCCGGGCAATGTTCGCAAATTCGAAACTTGTTGCCCGACCCGGGGATCAAACGCAGGATCCCGAGAACTGCAAGGGTTTCTGGTTGACTAGGGATACCCTTTTTGGCACATTCTTTGTTATTATTTTTTGTAAATTTAATCTTTTTTCGATGTGCCAAATAAACATATTCTATTCTACCCTAGGGTTAATAGAGTCATTGCCAGAGGCGGCAAGCCACAAAGAGCGGCGCAAACTGCACCTTGCCCTTGGCTTTGAATGCGAAGTCGCCTGTTTATTTGATACGCCTGCTAAAATAAAAAAGCCTACGTAATAACAATAAAATATCATTTGCTTTGGTTGTAAGGTTGATAAAAGCAAAAACGAGGCGGTGTTGAGACGACTGTCTAAATTCGGCAAATCCGGAAGCAGTCAGGACTCAGGACTCAGAATGTTTTATGTATTTTGCAATTTGTTTATGGGACGGCATAATATTACAGGTCCAGGATGCAGAATTTACAAATAATTACGGTGAATACGAAAATACAATTCCTTATACAACAATTTTTGGACTGCCTTAGGTGGGGCTTGTACCTACTCACAAACTTCCGTTTACCGGGCGACTGCTACAAATTTTTATTTAAGGAATTGTATTAAAAATTAATACCAGCAATTTATTTGCTTAAAATCAGTCTCAAACACATTTTATAATGTACCCCGGGCAAAACCCTAATATGGGTAGTATAAGTCGTGTTTTCTAACCTTTAATTTGTACCACACTTCGCACGGTTCACTTCCGCCTTAATTTGGCTTACTTAGTGAGTGAGCAATTTCTGTAAGATTCTAATGTTATTTCGACAATCAAACTAACACAACAGGTTTTGCCGCGCACAATAGATATATAAACATAATATAAATATAATATAAATATTTTCAAGACATGCCTCACTGGGCCACACAGAGTCATCTAGTCCCAAATTAAGCTACTATTAAGTACCCTGTCGTATGGGGTACTAGACAACTGATAAACTTACTTATATCCTTTTTTTTGTAAATATATACTTATAATATATAGAAAACACCCAGACCAGTACAAACAGACATGTTCATGCACACAAATATTTGTACTGTGCGGGGATCGAACCCGCGACCCATGGCTCAGAAGCAGCGTTTACTACCGCTGATCCAAATGGTCGTCAAATAGATGAACATTATCAAGTTAAGGGAAGTACTAGAGCTAAGTGCTGCACCCAATTGATTTAATTTTATTACTTCTAAACAAAATCAATTCTCAAAAAACTAGAACGGTATAATTTTAGCAACTTACCTCTATATAGTATTTATTGAATCACTGTTAACTGCTTTTCATTCTGGCATTCTTTCGTATTGTAAATTATTGCTAAAAAAGGCCGCTTTTGGCGTAAGCTACAAAATCGACTTTATAAACAACTAACTTTTGCCCGCGGCTTCACTCGCGTTAAATTCGGGTTGAAAATAAAATTTCACACCTTCTCGCCGTTTTGCTGTGAAAGACGGACAAACAAACAGACACACACACTTTCCCATTTATAATATTAAAGTATGGATTAAATTAAAAGTTTACTAAACTAGAGATAGGTTCAATTTCTATTAATACTTAGAAAAGGATAGATTATATCAGATATTATCCTTTAAGGAGGTGAAGGAGGGTGGAGCGTTGATGGCATCTTTCATGAGAAGTATGGGACCTTGAATAATACCCGATTAAACGCCTTTTTCCACGCTATTCAAAATTTTTATTAATTTCTTCTATGTTTTGAGCATTTACGAGTAAAGTTTTTTCTATTTATCTACATATGTTTATCTATCGAAAACTACTACTTTGTAGAAGTTTTGAAATCATTCTTAAAAGAGGTGGTAGTGTGGAGTGAAAAGAAGAATTTATATTTTACACTCTGGCATGGAGCCGAAATATAAAAAAGCTGCAAAAATTTTAAATGATATCTAAGGGGGAGGAGAGCAAAATAATCGAAAACGTGGTTCAAATGACGCGCGAAGGAACGCGAACGAATTTGATTTGATTTATTTATCCTATTTACTTTAAGTACATATATAGATAATAAATAAATATGATAACATAAAAATCAAATCTAGTCGGTATTTGGGACAACAACTTTGAAAACTTACACTGCGCGAAGCCCTTGGCCAGTTTTTTTATCACTTGCAAGTACAAGCAACTTAAAGATAAAATACCGTCACTGTTAAAATCATGTATAATGTAAACAAACATTATATTTCAAGGTTTATTACAGTTTTTAATTATCTTAATAGATCGATAAGTACGAACACTGACCTCAATACAAGTTAAACTACAATTGATTATCAAAAAGCAAATTCGCAAAAACAATAAAATAGCTCGCTTTTGACTCCAAACGCCTTGTTCTAGATTGATAACAGTGCGATTGCAAATAAACAGCGCGGTTTAATCTTTTCTAATCATAAAATATTTTGCGCAGTAAAAGTGTGTGCAGTCATTCCCGTCAACCTACACACAAACACACATTTTTAGAATTTCTATAATCTTTGTCCTCGACTTAGAGTTGAAAATCGATTGTGATGACTCTTATTAGTACGTCGACTTTACATTTTTGCAGTATAATTTAAATAGAAGAAAGCGCGGTTTAAATAATTCAGTCTTAATTTACATTGAATATAAAGTTAACCAGCTCTCATTTATAAAATATGACTATTTACAAACAGAAATAAACGAGTATAAAGTATACTTTATTTGATATTTGAGCAATTAAATTGCAATTATAATATCAGCATATAAACTTGAAAAATTCGCGCTGAGTCGCAGTGTCTCGGTGGCTTAATGGTATAGCGCCCGCCCGGCATGCGAGGAGATGCGGGTTCGAGTCCCGCCTGAGACATAATTTTTCAAGTTTATATACTGAGAGTATAAAGTAATCTAAATCTGGGGTAAGCAAACTGTTTCAGGCAAGGGACACCTTATACGCAATAAACTGATACCTCAGACCGTCAAAAGCCAAATATTTTTATAAATCCTGTAGCCACAAAATACTTATTATCAGTTTAATAACTTTGTGGTTGGTTAGTGATTCTATGAAGTTGGTTATATGAAAATTCAGTAAATCTTAACGCAAAGAATTGGTATCCGTTTATTTTTAGGATTCCTCGATCTAAATGATCAACATACATCATTAATTTAACTTTGCAAACAACCGTCAGTAAAAGGGTGTATAATATTAAAACAATAGGACCAAAAAATACGTTGCCATGTGTCGCAGATCTAGAATATGTAATACAGGAAGGCGAGAGTCCTTTGTCCTAATTAGGTGTTGTTAAAAGGCATTACAGAAGTACTACTGAGTAAAGATGAGGACTGGCAGCATCGTCTTCTCTCTATCTTCGGCCAGATTACAATCACCAACACAAGTAAGTTAACCGATTGAAAAATATTAACATTATCAGGATAGACACGTTTACGTATAGCAAGCTTTAGGAAGCTGTCGTCTATTCGGTCTTTCGCGCTAGATATAGCTAAAGTTGAGATACCTTTGATTTATCTTTAAGTTGCCATTATTCTGATTTTAATGTTATTAATTGTAGATTCAATCAGCATAGTCATAAATAAAAATATTGTTTTATTTATTTTATCATTTTCTTTGGTTTGATATTATGGTCATAAAATTGGTTTAACCCGTAAATCGTTACCAATGGTCAAACGTAAAATTTTAACCTTTAGCTTTTTATCCTTGGTTAAAGATACATGTGCCAACAACAAGTAACTAGATATTTAGTGAACAGTATGTTGTAAAACAGTTGGAAACTATCTAGGGTGAGAACATCCAAGCGGCCACAACAAACGTCATATTATTACTGATGCTTTCTTCTATAATTTGATAAAGATACCTTTACACACGGTCTCACGTGGCCTGGGCGTATGACATAGGCCTTGGTCCATTGTCCGCGGTCCCGTTCTGCTTGGCAAATGGCCCAGTCTTCACTTTCTACCGTGATAAGCGCCGCGGCGCCGGCGCAGGTGATGTTAGGGCTGTGGCACAGTGACACAGTACTTTAGCAACCGACGATATCGATTGCCCGAAAATTCGGCTTTATATGCCTCTCACACTGTCTGGAATATTGGTATTAACGAGTGAGACAGAGACAGAGTAGCTATGGCTTTGCAGTCTTGGCCACTCTAGGCTCCAGGCCATGTAGTATGTTTGGATCCTCGATTATCACTTTAGTGGGGCGAAAACTAGAGAGAGCTATGTCATACTAATTCCAACTTTGAAGCTAGAAAGTCAGAGTTGAGGCCTTGGGCTAAGTTCAAATTGTCGCGCGTGGAGTGTAGGTGTGCGTTCGTGTTAACGGTCTAATGTATTTATTTAGTAGTTCTTAACGCGCGTGAGGATAAAAACGCGACTATTTTAACTTAGCCTTAAACTTGACAAATTGTCAAAAATTTAAGCTACAAATGATTATCAACCAGCCAATGGTACGGTAGGAGAGGTATGTATTGATAGGCGATTTGACACGAATCCATCTTATAATACGGTAGACAATGTAGGTGGTTTGAGTTATATTGACACCTTCGTAGCTTAGCAAAATAGCTCATCTCTAGTGGAAAATCAGCCTTACTGTCCGATTCGTCACGGTCGTTAGTAAAAACGAACTACAAGTGTGTTGACGCCAGCGCTTCCAACACTAGCCCAAATGACCATCACTTGACAGTGAAATGGTGATGCATCGCATCCAAATACGGACTTTATGTGTGAAATCCCCCATCAACCTAATTGCTCCACTTCCATAATTATACAGAAGATGTTAGTATATTCCACAAATGGAATATTATCTTACTAATATGATAAATCACAAGTGGAACCTTAGGTACTTATATTATTATAAGTGCGAAAGTTTTGATGAGTGTTTGTTATTCAGTCACGCCCGAACAACTTAACGGATCTGGATGAAAGTTAGTACAGAGATAGAAAACAACTGGTAATAGGACTTAGGCTACTGTTTGAAAAAATTACAGTTCCTGTAGTAAATACGAATCCACGCGTACGAAGTTGCGGGCTTCAGCTAGTTAGAATGTAAATTCATATTCGTGTTTGTTGCAGGGAGCGGAAAACCCCTTTTTAAGAGTAACCCTATTAAAAAGGAAAGCCTATTGAAAAGGTTACCCATGCGATAGGGTAACCCATTTGATAGGGTTACCCATGCGATAGGGTTACCCATTTGATAGGGTTACCCATGCGATAGGGTTACCCATGTGATAGGGTTAACTTTGATTGTGTTAGCTTATTAGGTTGGTATCCTTTTAAATAAGGTTTAATCGCTGACCACAAATTATGGGTTGCGCATAGAAATTAAAATAGCCTAACAGCATTCCAAAACACTGTAGGGTAAGTCTATTAAGGAGTTTTCAGTATTGTTAAGCGCTTCCCTGGATTAATAATCGTATTATTTGGTTTAGCATATCGTTGGGGTAGGCCTGCACAAATACCCCTTTAAAGGTAAGCGGTTCCAGTCCCTGGTTTGTTGTCTATGATTTAGGTTAACCGATATGCAAACAGTTACGATCTTTTGTTTAATGCTGTTACTCATTTAGAAATAGAAGAAATAATCATTACAAACAATCTATGTAGAAACAATCTAGCGGAAAAAGAAGCGTAACATGTTTTTTATTAAACTTTATCTGTTAGACGGTGGTCAAATTTTATAAGCATCACCTTATTATATTCATAAGAAGACGGAGAGCAGCGTATCCTCTCGTCCATTAGCGAAACTGCGATCGGCCACACTTCGGCCACACGTGACTAAATCCTTCTTTTGGATAAGCCTATGTCCAGTAGTACACTAATGAAATCAAATTATTTATTGCACTTTTTGGTTGGTCCTATTACATTTTTTTGGTTAGTATAATGTGGATAAATATGGATGATGATGACTAATAAAATTTAATAACAAAACGGCTCTCAATGGTCAACAAGAGATGTCATTGGTGCCAATCCTTCTGGCGTCCGTCCCGCGCGCGTACCGTAACCGGCGCGTGCGCACGCCAGGCCTCGGAATGCGTCCTTTTGGGTCGATCGAAAGCTGGCCCACTGGCCCACTGCGGTGTTTACACGCGATCCGGACAAATTCGTTTACGGAAACAATAGACGGTGCGATATAAACAGAAAATTACACCAATTGTTATAATAGTGTGGGTCAAGAAATTGCTAAGAGATATGAGAAAGTAAAAGTGTTATGGATTATTTTAAAATTCGCATCATTTCCGAAACGGATCAGAATAGTTTTTAAGAATCTATCTGCAAAATAAGATAATAATCAAGGCAGAAAACGAAATTACAATGAGTTAAGCTGCCCAAAAACTAAAACGTAATTTTTTTAGTTTCATATTGCAAAACTTATAATGATGAGGTATTTGTATTAAAATAATTTGATTGAAATTAATGTCGTGTTACACTAAATAAAACTTTTATGGTCACTGTCATATGAGTTAGTTCTGGGAACTGAAGTTATTCCGTGATCATGGCGCTGGCAACATTGCCGAAATATCAACTCTGAAATGCAAGGTATATGAATAGCGAGAAGTATATTTATAAGAGCAGCCCAAAAGCTTGATTATCTTAGAAGGAGTCGAAAAAAAGTAGAAATTCTCGTCGCAAACGTTGTTTAAAAGTGAATGGTGATATTGCTTAAAACCAGTGCAAGTGACATTTACCCAAATCTTTCTCTGAAATTATAGTAGAAATAAAATGAAATGAGCTTTTGGCGCCGGCATTAAAGTGAAAGGTAGTATGAGGAGGGGATCACAAATAATATGGAATATTAAATACATAAAACCAACCTATGGCACAACATACAACCTTCTTATAACAGTTGATAAACTTTTTTAAAAGAGAAGGAGTTTGTTTATCTGCTCTTAATGTTGATTCAAGATTTGATGAAGATGGGCTTCCGCAGAATATCAGCGTCGAGGTAAGCATTCATGTAATATGCCACGACAAATGCTGACCTTTTTGGCGTCTTCGTTTTTAGGTTGTATTTTGGTCTCTTTTTTTTTAATGTTATGTGTTCTAAATTATTGTTTAATGTCTGATGCCAAATAATGAATTTTCTTTCTTCATTCTTTTCTTCTTTCTATTTGATTCCCGAGCGATTTGTAATCTCATTGTTGTAGTCAATAGACAACCTTGGAAATGGCGTAGAGTTGCGCACAAACCGGTTTTCTTGGTGTCGCACGCTCTGTGGTCTTGGTTTTGATTCCTGGACGGGTTAATTATGGAAACAAGTGTTTTTCTACATGTTGTCGGGTTTGGGCGTTTGTGGTATCTTCGTTTTTTCTGATTCCAACAAAACAAGAGTTTTAAATTGTTACTTAATTTTGGATCAGAATAAAGCTGTTGTCCACCTACTTAATAGTTAGACTGTTGGGTCTAGAATTGCGTTTAAAACAGACTATTTGACGACTACTATAAGTGATATAATCTGTATTTAAGGGAACTACTAGAGCTAAGTGCTGTCCCCAATTGATTAAATTTTATTACCTCTAAAAAAAAACTATTCTCAAAAAACTAGAACAACTAACAACTAGAATAATTTTAGAAAATTACCTCTAGTATTTATTGGATCACTGTTACCTGCTTTTCATTCTGGCATTCTTTCGTATTGTACCTATCTACATTATTGCTAAAAGCGGCCGCTTTTGGCGTTAGCGACAAATTCGACTTTATAAACAACTAAATGAAAAGTTTACTGTGATTCAATTAATACTAGAGGTAATTTTCTACTGATACTGCTCTAGTTTTTTGAGATTTGATTTTGTTTAGAAGTATTAAATTAAATCAATTGGCAGCACTTAGCTCTACCTAGTAGTCGCCTTATACAAGTATTTTACTCGTAAGTATAATAAATAATGTAAGTACTCAAAAGGCAGTCTGAGAAGAATTCTAAAACTGGTTGAGTTTTGTGCAAGTTAGCACCAGACTTTGGGCTCTACATATTTTTCACTTGGTCTAATCCTTATAAATGTTTTAAATAAAAAAGTAGCTCCGTCTGTCTGTTACTCTTTCATTCACGCTTAAAATACTGAAAAAATATTGATTATATTTAGTACAAAGATAAATAATTTATACTAAATATAATCAATATTTTTCTTGTTAAGGTCTAATTAATCTAATTATTAGACATTAACAAGGAATATTAAATATTCTTTGACCACAAGGAAGGACAAAGGCTATTTTGTAGATCACGCGGGCAGAGCCGCGAGCGAAAAGCTACTTCTAATTAAAAAGAAAGGAGTTACAAACTATATTTAGGTTTAAATTCAAAAATTCCCCAAATATTCTATCAAAGCCGTCATTTGTCAGTTGTTCATAACTCATTTACCGTTGTAATAAGTGATGTAAATAGATGTCGAATGCCGGCACGTCGCACATGCGCATGCGCACCTGTGAATACTAACAGTGGAAAACTAAAACCATACTTGTTATGAGTTGTAGGAGAAATCTAGGATAACTCTGTTGTTTGAAACATCGTATAGCATCGCGGCTGCCTGCAGAAACCCAATACAGACCGACTAAATCTTAACGGGTAAATTGGACACTTATCATTTAACGCCCTGTTGGTCTAGTGGTTAAGTACCGGGCAAGATCCTAGGCTAAGATTATACAGAAATAAATTTTATCTTATCTTATCTTTTTATCTTATCTTAAGATATCGGGGTCCTGGATTCGATCCCCGGATTGGGCAACAAGAGTTTCGAATTTTCAAATATTGCTCGGGTTTGTGACCACCAACCCGAATTCGGCAAGCGTTGTGATTATGCCTGTACCCACCATTGCTGTGATAACTTCAATTCAATGATAGAGGCCTTTTCCCTACAGTGGAATGAATGATTAAAGGCCAGAACTACTGTCACATAACATTAAGTCACGTGATGATTTTGACTGACTAATGTTACGTTTCATTACCATCATCATCAGTATTTAACGGCAACGTGCCTTCTGAAGCACGACATCGCTCTCCATCCCTTCCTAAATAAAGAAAAATATCCTAAATTGACCCGACCCAGAACCGAACCCGTATCTTGCGTATTAGGCGAACCAGCAGAATACTGGGTCGTCACGGCCTACGATTTACGATAAGCATTTATGTCATCAATATCTCTTGTCTCACTCATTCTAAAATTCTGCCGAAGATCATTCAAATGAATGTAAAGAGAGACATCGATTACAATCCCATTGAGCAGAGTAAGTTCGCGGCGCACCCTTGCGGTTGCGCGGGCGCATCGAGTGCACCGCGTCCCAATTGTGAGCAGTTCCGTTTATGATTTCATACCGTGTTCCGGATTCCGGCTGCTTGCAGCCGTAATAGGAAACTTTCTAATTATCTTAAGGTTTGTCCTTTGCCGGGTAAACAAACTCAGAAATTAAGACTGAGTCAACAAAATATGACTCATAATACAAAGTTCAATTTTCGAACATTTCTCGGGTTTGTGATTACCAACCTGAATTTGGCAAGCGTGGTGATTATGCTGTACCCATATGCGGTGCGCAGTCCCTACAGTGGGTTATGGGCCATTACTTTACTTTTTTACTAAGTTCAATACAAAGTTGCAATTTTGTTTCTGGATAAATAACAACTCTTGTTGTTGGTTTGTGTATTTGCAAGAGAATAAGAAATCAGAAATTTTCACATCTATGTAACTAGGTCAACGCTAAATAAAGATGACAGTGAAAGGATATGACAAAAACATAAAAATGAAAGATAAATTAACAGATTCTACTTGCGTTTGTCGCGATTGTACTCGTTCGTATTGGTACTAAGTGTTATTCGTCTCACAGAAGTTAGAAGATACAGAATTTTCTGTAAGATACATAACACCTTAGTCTACCCGTGATCACGTCGCTGTAAAGTGTTCTAAACATGTGATATGGGATAAATCAAAATGTAATGTGATAACCTATTAAACGCAAATAAAATCCTTATCTTCCATTCCAATGTAGAGTTCGCGTGGATCCATGAAATCAATAACACATGCCGACTAAGATTTTTTTTTAATTCACAATTATTTTAAGCTATTGCATAGCTTCTATCGCGGGCCTTGAGCGTGGAGACCGAATCCAGAAATTCCGTAACGAAAATAACCTAACCTAACACTCGGGGCGAGGCACGATCGAACAATTTTGAATTTCCGAAATTTAAAAGAATTTAGAAGAAAATAAGGATTTTGACAGTACGGTTGCCTATGGTAACCATATCTGCCAAAATAACAGAAAAATTTAATTACAAAAGTCAAAATTAGAAAATACAGAAAATTATTAAATTAAGCTATTGCATAGCTTCTATCGCGGGCCTTGAGCGTGGAGACCGAATCCAGAAATTCCGTAACGAAACTAACCTAACACCCCCCACTCCGACCGGCACAGCGGTGATACTTTTTAGTTTTATAATTGCATACGTTGATAAAAAATGCTATGCAATAGCTTTACCGCGGCAGTCTCCGAGTGCCACACGTCTTTTTTTAATTCAAAATTTAAAGCGTTTGCCCTGCATTTCTAGGATTAGGAGGAGAGTATGGCCTCCAACATTGAATTCAAGTTACCACAGCAATGATGGATGTAGGGATAATCACCACGCTTGTTAAATGCGGGGTCACTGTCCTGTCACAATATAAGTAGGAAGAAATAACTCCCAAGATCGGACACACTTTTTAGATCAAAGTAAATCAGAATAAACTAGATAGTGTGTAATCCAAGATACACGTTAAAGCCTCGTTATGCCAGTGATAATTACAGTAATCGCATCATCTGTTGCCATTTGCGACCAGTTCCTGTAGCTTCAATCGTCTATTAAAACCATCAGAACTACCACTAGTTAGTACTCGTATATTCAGATCGCCGAAGTAGGTGAGGCCGCATACCAACGGTACAGTTATAGTTATAGATGCAAATTGACAAATATTACCAGACCCACGACTCCGGTTCCATACGATCTTCTACCGTGTTTGTTTATCTGATTTTACTTGTGTAGGTCAAGCGTCCTCTTGTAGATGATAATAAGCGATAAAAAAGAAAATACGACGAGCTAGGAAACAAACAACTTTGCTCTAAGATTCTTTCCCACCCTTGTGCCAATGATTTAGAAATATTCATTATCATTATCAGCCGAACGCCCCGTTGGTCTAGTGGTTTAAATACCGGGCCAAGATCTCGGGGTCCCAGGTTCGATCCCCGGGTCATGCAACAAAAAGTTTCAAATTTTTGAACGTTGCTCGGGTTTGTGATCACCAACCCGCATTTGGCAACCGTGGTGAATATGCCAGTACACCCATCATTGCTGTGGTAACATGAATTCAATGATGGAGGCCTTTTCCCTGCAGTGGGATGATTATAGGCTGTTACTTTACTTTACTTTTATCAGCCTGTTGCTATTCCTTAAATGTGTCGGCCTACGACCTAAGTGGCGTGCAACTCGACCTAAGTGGCGTGCAACTGGAGAGACCTATGTCCAGCAGAGGACTGCGATAGGCTGATGATGAAATGTGTCGGCACCCAAAACACGTACGTAACTTCTCGCAAAAAATATTGCGTTTTTTATCATATTTAAAAAAAAATGTCAGACGTATAATAAATAATAAAATGAGAGAAGCTCAACATCTGTATTTTTGAGAAATGGTTACCTAATTCGATTACAAAACTTGAGACTTAAGGATCTTAAATAACGCCGCATGAGTCGACACTGATCGAATGAATGACTCCGTTTTATTAATGAGTTTACAACAGACGACTGTCCAGAATTCTCAAGGTCACTTTCACGTCGTGGGATTCCCGAACCCACACTAATCGGTTAATAGATTCAGTTAGGGTTACCAAAAGTGCAGTAACTAAAGGATAATGCCAGTGCCCAAGCCCATGACGACGATAGTACTAGACCAGAGCTGATAAAAAATATTTGGAAATACAATTCCTTGAAGAAAATATTTCGACTGTCTAAGGTGGGTCTCGAACCCAAAACCTTAACTTACCAAGCGACTGCTCTAACCGATTGAGCTACCAAATCATTTAAGGCTTTATACGCTGTTGAGCCAGCGGCGTTTTTGTCAATGTTTTTGCTTTGAGTCTATACTCTCACTTACTACAATTCATCCGACATTAAAAATGAAGCTAGATTTGAAATACATTGCATTACTTAGTTTTTATTTTTAACTAATTCATATTAACATGTTTCATTCCACCGCAAATATGAAATAAATGCAGACTACATATTATGCATTGCTCTCATCTTAAATTAAGCAGCTATTGTTTTCGTGGAAATCACAAACAACAAAGCTACCACAAACATACCCACGCCTAAAAAAATACGGAAAGTAAATTTTTTTTTTTTTACTTTGATCCATCAGTGAAGCGAACCCAGGATCTCGGAGTAAAATACACCCTAAAATCCGGCGGGTACGCCACTCCACCTCGGCGAACGTAAAAAATCAATACGATAAAGATGGGTAAGTCGACAGAACCCAGCTTCTAAGTGCAAGTGTCAACCCTAATGGCGGCGCTTTGACGCCGAGAAAGCAATTTGTCAGATACTATACAGCGTGAAAGGCTGTTGAAGGCAAACTCCATGCAAGGACACAATAGAGCATGGGAGGTCGCGCTTTCAAGCGAATACCAAGCTTCACTCTTTTAAAACCCTCACATACTTAGGCAATTTGTTACTGTACTTTATTTGATATTTTAGCAACTTAATTGCACTTATAATATCAGTATATAAACTTGAAAAATTTTGTCTCAGGCGGGGCGCCCGGCATGCGAGGAGATGCGGGTTCGTGTCCCGCCTGAGACAAAATTTTTCAAGTTTATATACTGATATAATTTGTTACTGTCTTAAAACAGTCATTTTACAAGGAATCCTGCACTTTACTACTAGTGTACAATGGACATGGATTGTTCAGTATGGTTGCCTATTACCTAAGGGCTACGAGGTCTTATCTACATGTAGTTATCAAATTTGCACTGTTATGATCGTAGGATAAAGTCCAGCGTAGGTACCAGGAATGAGACATACCAATAAAATAATGAAGTACCTCTTTAAAGAACCATAGTTAACTCCATAAAAAGTCGTTGACGTTATCGAATTCCTTTATCATTATCATCATCAGCCTACCTAAAATCCTTCAACACAACGGCACAATGATATCTAGTCAAAACAAATACATTTACCTAATTTTACTTGAATCTTATTTAACAATTCACTTTATTATTTCCCGGCAGTATTTCAGACTTCAAATTTTTACGCCGACCGGTTACCTAAACGTCTTTTTACCTAGTTCTTCAGTTCAGCTTTCTTACACTAAATCTCAATCAAAATGTATTCTAGTCGGAATCGGTCAAAGCTCACTATCGTATTACTATGATGGTTTATGTTTGGCTATTGGAAGACCAGGTTAAAAAACCTTCTGCTGCTGCAGCACTGCTTACTTCGTTCGCTCTGCTCACGCGATATTGTGGCTGGTGAACCTAGAGAATATTAAACAAACAAACCTACCGTGGTATAAAGCAGATTGAACTGACATCATAAATAAGACATAGACATGTGATATACAAATGAGGCAAATCATAGTGTGATTTGCGTCTGCTAACGATTTTTTGCGTGTCAATCATGTAGTGTAGGTACACGTTTTTTGGATAACATTCTAGTGCATAAATAGTTGTAATTGTATAAGGCATCGTGACTATATTATCTGTTGTGTATACCTTAGTAAAATAAAAGAAAATAAATTAGATACCACGCACATATATTTAAACAAAGAACGAAAGGAAATAAAAAAACATACTTATGGTGCGTAATGGACACCAGCTCAGCTTGTTGTGCATATAATAAAACCTTATCGACCGGTATGTACTTTGATAAAGTCTTATTTAATAATTTTAATATGCCTAATATGTCTATCAATTCTACGCGTGTGGTGCAAGGATCTCAAATCATGAACAAGTGACGCCCATTATGCTCTTATTACGAGTGCGTATAATACAATGGAATAACCCGAAATAAGAAAGTGAAATGACTCACGCGCAGGTCACCACCATACATACGTCCTGTCTGCGCAATGTGTGGTGCTATTTCCAAATCGTTCGGTTGCTTTCTACTATTTATTAAGAATGTCTAACAATTATTATAATATATTAAGCAAGATTTCGAAAGTCATCTTCGACTAACCACTGTTCTTTTTAATCTGAGTTTACCATAGATACCTAAGTCTATGGAGTTTATTTACGCATAGCAAGTAACAACCCTAGATACAACAGGTACTAATAGTTATTTTATACAAATTTAATCATGATGACACACTGCCCTGTTAAAATGGGACCCAGAAAATTTACTCGTGACAAGACATCATCACATCATAACAAGAATCTTACCCCGAAAAATAACTGGGAGCTTATTTATGCACCGCGCTATGAGAAATCGTATGTTTTATTGTTTTATACATCCAGACCTGCCGTCTCAGACGTGGCCATGTTTTGTTATCACAACCACAAAACTAGGTCTTCAATCTACTGCTGGAGACAGGCTCCCCAAAAGTAGAATTTTGCCAACACAATCATAGGTAGAAAGATGACGCAGCTTCTCGTCTTTTTTGGGCCTTTAGATCCCCTCACGACACCTCCGTGAGAAGAGAATGGGTGTACCTACTCTATTATAGTGCCAGCAACATACAACCACTTACTGCAGTAAGTCACTATTGTTCCTTCTAACTAAATTATTTTTAGTATTTAAGCTAAATTGAGTTAATCCGAATTGATTTATGATAACGATGCTAGGTTTACTCACAGATAAGCCAGCTTCATTACAATAAATCAAATTTGATGTGTTATTGTATAATAATACATCTTTACCATTGGTTTATGCCGACCACCTTTACGAATGTTTAAATATTTATTCTACATTTACGAGCGATACCTTTATCAGTCTTTGCTGAACCTTTCAATCGTTCAAGGAAATGAGCGAAAGTAATCTTTTGTCTTTTCCTTATACTAAAACACTTTCATCTTATTTTCAATGCATTACTCATTAACATTGCATAAGAATATAATCAAAACGAAATATTTATATCACCTAACCTAACTACTTTACGCTTAGAAAGTTTAATAAGTAATTAGAAACGGATACTATAAAGACAAGTATTTTGTATGTCCACCATTGGTTAAATTACAATCTATTTGGTCCAGTAACGAGATATAATTAAGATTGCTTACGATCACAAATAAGTAGACGTAGAGGCGACTTACTAACTTATTGACTGCTAGTGGTCGTAAGTAATCAAATAAGATCACGAAAAATACATCATTTTTATAAATACACTGCTCGTAATCAAAGAAAATCTTTACACGAACATGTCTATTACTACTAAATATGATACAGATTCCTTCCAACAATAAAACAGTCAGCTAAATACTCAAATGTATTTCCAAAATTTGAATTTAATTGGTGAGAGAAAATCATTACCAACCATAGTAAACTCCATTACTTCAATGTTCAAATAATAAATAGTAGTAGAAGTAGTAGAATAGTGTAGTTTAACATTGGATAATAAAGAGTTGGCTATACATATACTAGAGATTCATTGTTTCATCATCATCATCATATCAGCCGAACGACGCCCACTGCTGGGTATAGGCCTCCTCCAAGGATCTCCACAACGATCGGTCCTGTGCTGTCCACATCCAGCGGCTTCCCGCCACCTTGACCAGATCGTCGGTCCCACGGAACGTCGTCCGGTAAGCGGTTTCGATTCCTTTCCGATTCATTGTTTATCATCTAATTTATCTTGGTTTTTATAAGGATGTGTGCATTGACTATGTAGCCCCGTTTTTGTTTTGTAAGTTTTACACTACATTAAGCTATCCTGCCAAGAAACTAGACACAATAACCTTTATTGTTTGAATGTGACTCCCATGACGAATACGAAAATTATCAGTGATAATATTTGATATTATTCCAAGGTGAAGACATGTCGTTATAGGTACACTTAAAAAAACCTATTTGAGGAATGCTAAAGCAAAAACTTATCGATAATCTTAATTAAACATTGTTTAATAAAACGACTTATTCAAATCGAATAATTTATTCTTAAAAAAACAAACATGCAACGTATATCCACTAGAACGGTAGCTAATTTGCTAGCAAACGCAAAGATAAAGATCGAAATAAGAGCAATGCGCGCGCGCATACAAGCAGCGTGTATCTATTATAAAAAAACATTAACCACTCACAACATCCTGCGCAGAAATGAACCGTGACTTGCGAAAAAGATGTACCATTTAATTATTTACAAATAAATTAAAATTATTATAATTAATTGTTTGCTTACTCGTTTATGGGCACGAACTATTGTATAATTTTAGTCATAGCTTATGTGTATTATGCATGCTTGAATTGTCTAATAAACAATAATTAATATTTGATTTGTTTGATATATTGATTAATAATTAATACTACCAGTAGTGGTAACTAAGTACATGTCATATTTAAAACAAGCATTTTTTTTAATTATTTATTTTAAACTTTAATTGGAATGAAATTTGGATATACTAGTGCACATCTCTTGCCCAATTGAATTTATTTTAAAATGTTTATTTTAGCAAGAAAGATGATATCGTTTATAGAATTTCACTTATATTAACTGTTTCATAAAAAACAATAATGTGCCATGTAATTTAAGATGGTACTTAGTTAATAAAAAAGATTTGGTAATAACAAGCAATGACATTACTCGCTAGCAAAATTTAGTAACCTAGATGAAAAATCTTTTTTTTTTATCTTATTATTATATACTTTAGGTACTATTATGTTTGGCTCAAGAATATGTTTTGTTTGGTGTTACTTTCAAGAAATTTTGACCTGGCTGTGATACAAGCATATCGCAGTACAGTACATACTGCTTGTCTAAACATGACGTGACATAGATGACTGACAATTGCATGGGCAGAATGCTATTGCCAATGAACAAGTGATCATAATTATTCAAATGTTCAATGCGCATGAGTTGTATCTATATTTCTTCGGTGGCAGCATTACAGTAATGATTTATTAATTTAAAGACAAGCTCTTACTGTATTCATTAGAATATGCAAACCTAAAGGGCCTGTTACATACAACATGTTAAATCATCAAAGAGGTTACGTAGGTAAATGACCCGTATTAAATGAGATGACCAACCTACATTTGGCAAGAGTGGTGATTATGCCTGTACCATTGCAATGGTAGCTTGAATTCAATGATGGAGGCCTTAGACCTGCAGAGGATTGATTATAGGCCGTTACTTAGCTTTTACTTTAAATTAGATAACATGTTGCGAAAATCCTTAGAAGCCTTTGCCCAGCAATGGGCGTGGTTTGGTTGAGGTGATATAATGATGAACATGAGAACTGTTTATGCAAAGCCGTGTGATGCCAGCCTGTAGCAAAATTACACCATCTCATTGTCTTCCAAAAAAAGACGGGCAGCAACGTTTTCCAGGTAGATCCTAATATTCCTCCAGCCGTGATGATGATAAAGTAATTTGACGATATTATGCCACCCTCAGACTCAGATGCAGCCTGAGTCTGAGGGTGGCATAATATCGTCAAATTACGTGGGGAACTAAGTGGGATTCGAACGCACGATATTTCGCTTTCGCTAAACAAGCAACCACACTGTGTCAAGAAAACTTTCTTCATGGACCTACATATCTTTGAAACAAAGTCGTGTTAGTTATACCATTTATAAGTTGAGAACAACTGGACCAATTTATGATTATTGCGTGTTTATTGTTTTGTCCTTAGCCGAAATCTATACTTAATATTATAAAGCTGAAGAGTTTGTTTGTTTGTTTGTTTGAACGCGCTAATCTCAGGAAGTACTGGTTCGAATTAAAAAATTCTTTTTGTGTTGGAAAGTCCATTTATTGAGGAAGGCTTTAGGCTACATAACATCGTGCTGCAACCAATAGGAGCGAAGCATCAGTGAAAAATGTTGCAAAAATAATCGCGATCATAATATCAGAAATTGACGCGTAGGAAGTCGCGGGCAACAGCTAGTAGGATAATACGAGTAAGTATTAAAAATGTGACATTCATCAAAAAAATTAATACTTTTCTATCACCAATCAAGCCAGGTCAGCTAGTATAATCTTAAAGACCAAATATTTCCTCATTCCTACTTCTTCAGAAAACGATGAAGTTATGAACGAGTATGTAACAGTCCTTAGGCACTTCACATGTTAGGACTGCCTTCAGCCATTACTCACGGCTTGTCACACGGTAGAAACGGGCCAGACTGAGCGCCCACCTCCCAAGAACACGGCAAGGCTGTCGTGATGATGCGATGGAACTTATCCGTGATGTTGCTAAAGGCAGTTGCCTTTAATTAAACGTCTTTAATCGTTACCTAGACACGACCATTTTGATGTACAGGCAATTAGGTAGTATGTTGATTTACTAATCTTACTTAAGGCTCTAATGAGCTTATTCAGATCACACACAATACACATATAAGACACAATACCTTCTTCTTGTTTAACTGTAGGTAACTTGCCGTGAATTTTTTTTTCTTTAAAATGTAGGCCCTGGAAGACCTGAACATTGTGTGTCGCGACTTTTGGCAGAGACATTTCAGCCCGACGACCGTTATGGTTAGGCTGACGTTGAAAGATTTAAAAAAAAACTTGTTCTCGTAGTCATTTGATCCAACTTCTAATCACCCAATATTACAAAAGACTACCTAAACAATACCCCTTACGCTTGGAGGTTGGAACTAAGCCATGCATTTCCCCCTTAAGTCGGCTAATTTATAACAACGTACGCTCATTAACACACATAGCGTAATTGACTTTAAAGAGTAATCGACCGACGACAGAACCAATTAATGACGTGAGAAGTGCCTTAGGTCATAGTTTCTTGAATAAACCTCTTAGTTTTTTATTTTGTTTTTTTTTGGCTCTCGCGGTTTGCGTTTAGCCACTACAGGGCAAAAACCTCTTTGTTGATCTACGTTCTATCATTCTTATAAATAAAAAACAAAGGCCAAATGTATTAGTTTAAAAAAGCTGCATTTCCTTGGCTGGTTCTTTTGTTTTTGTAACTATAATAAAGACAATATATTTGAAATAGAGAAAACTTTAAGACTTGGGCTAATTAAAAGTACAAATCTAAAGTGAGAGTGAGTGTGTGAAACAGAAGACATACATACACAAGGGGGGTTTATGGGGTCCCATGTTCTTTATTAGTACTTGTGCGAAGCCGGGATTTTAATCTAGTTTAGCATTTTCCTTGTAAGTCAGCTACAGAGCTGTGAATCTATGATATCTGTCATCGGTAAATATCAGCATAGTCAGATCAGTCTACTCCTCCAAGAGCAGGATTTTTCCATCACGATAATACTTGGCAGTGGGTCTTTGCCCAGTGGTGAAGAGATGAGACGCTATGCCAGTCTCCTCTGGCAGTATTCCTTGAATCGCTGTACGACACCCATAAAAGATGCGGTGGCGCTGTTCTTTTATGTGCTGGCACCATACACGACACCTCATAGAGTAACTATGTATGATCGTAATAATGGGGGCTATCGCTAGTGAATTTGCCACTAGAGGCGCTAGTGTCGCGTGAGGTCCAATATCATTCACTTTGTACTGGTTTTAGCGGAATTTGTTGCATAAATTATAATTTCTTTAATTTACCTGCTGGAAAGTGATCTCCTTCGTAAAATATCGCAAATATGGATTATTTGGCGATTAATGTAAACGCTTTAAAAGCGGAATTAAGAAAAAGCGCAAAAATAGGCGGACTCAAGAGCAACTATTTCAGAAGTTAGTTTGTTGATATCAAGATAGTTATTTATAAACAATATAACCTTAATTAGATTCAACATATAACACTTTGTTTCGGCGCCAATCGCCTTTGATAGCTATACCTCCAGACCTCAGTCTACAGTGGCGCCAACTGGTGAGCAAAGAAACGGTAGTCCCCATTGCGTAGAATGCATGCACACATAACAAGCAGATCTCAGATTGATTTTATGGTACGCGACTTTACAGTCTCTAAGTAATATTTTTTCTTTAGTCTGTATTGCCTTATTTAACGATTAACATTATTCCCCTGTCTAACTAAGCGTTACAGAGATGTAATAACGATCGATCAAAACGTAAATGCTACAATTTGTGCATCTTGGTAAAAAAAAAAAAGTTGAGAAACAGCGCCATGATGTATAGCACGGGCTAAAGGCGCCATTTCCACGAGGGCTGTTCACATTTCCACGAACCTGTTATTATAACGCAGTAGCCACTTTTATTGAGCAGCCTGAGAAAGAGAGCATCTAAGAGCCCTATAATGACGCCTCTCAAGTAGGTATTAAAACAGCGCAGCACGAATATCTTTTTCGGACGAGGTTTTTTTATAAAGATCTTTCACTAAAACGACAAATAATACAAGTATTGGCCCCATCATCGGGCAATTGTCATGCATAGCTGCTTCTTGCTTTAGCCGCTAATCTTCAGTAAGGGGTGATCTGGGATTTTGAGTTTAAAAGCAGGTAGACGAACTGTTAAAAACTTGAGGTACGTAAGACGACAAAGACAAAAAAGAAGATTCCAAAAAATAATAGATTAAAAATCAAAAAGGGGATGCATAAATTGAGACAAAAACAAATAACTGTAACTAAATAGAGTAGAGGATTTTATGATTAAAAGAAGGAAAGATACAAATGATAACGATATAATCTATAAAGAAAAATAAATACAAAAAGTTCTAGGCTCCAGAAATACATGAACCAAACCGCTTTTGGAGCTAGCTTGACTAAAATGACCTGTTTGAAATTTATGATTAAAAATGATGATTTCATCTGCGCATCGTAAAACTAAATGCTATTTAAACTGTCATAAAATTACAGGCATGCAGGTGTTTTGAACTCTATGATAAACGCATTCCATAAGAGGAATCTGCAAGGGTATAGGGGAATGAATGACTTCGATATTTATAATCAGCATAAATTAATTTTAATAAGCCTACCTACTACTTGAATATACAATTAATTATCTAGTACAACTAATGCACTATATTATATCACTTTTAAAATTTAATTCAAAAACCTACACCGATTTCCTAGTTCTTCTGATTTGACCGCTACGGTATAGCGATTACGATTATTTTAATCGATAGGTTTTCAAACTACAAATATCACTTATTTTATATTTTTCGTCGGATCGGAGAAGTCCTAATTTCTTTTAAATCCTAAATATGTCAATATTTAATCCGCTATAAATGCACAGTAGCCCAAAAAACCTAAACATAAAACTTGTGTGTTGGTTCGGTGGTTTTAGCTCCGGACCACCAACGTAATCAAGCAGTCGCATATTTGTATCCTACAAGGGACAACTAGTGTTGTAAAGAACACGAGCAAATAGACACAAAAGCATCGTTAAACAATTAGACATTCAATATTATCAAAATATGATTCAGCAATAACGTTTGATTGTTGAAAAATCACAACTTTTACTCCTCCGGACTAACACATGCGTATCATAAAAATAAGGAAACTGGTGGCATCGGAAATTACAGAGTTGTAATGGAAAATTGGATCTTTCTTGTCCATGGCGTTATAGTCTCATCGAATGGGTTGACTTTGTCATTATTTGTTTACACCATAATAACTCATGTACTGAAAGACGACTGACATGACAATTTTTTTTACTAATCTTGACTGGATAATCTTTACTTTTGATTAAATAATTCAAATTATATAAGTTGTTTATAATCAGTATCATCAGTCCCTAGAAGGAATTAAACCAAAAGAATCGTACGTTACATTTGAAATGATACAGAACCTTACCGGCACACGAACAAGATTATCGTAACGGTCAACTCACCTGCATCCATCGGCTTACCCTCATTGCCATTACCTGTAACAAATACACCGCAATTATAACACTTACCGATACTGATTACAGCTATACAACTAGCGGCATTTGACGTTGCTTACTAACACTTTTATAGACCTCATTTATAGCTAAAACTTTTTCGTTTGGTCTTTCTGCGTTTCGTGTTTAAATTGCTGTTTCCGGGCCCATGAGGCTTGGCGACAAGATAAGAGATCATCTTCTCGGTGTGTCTTTTTGACTATATCCGGAAATATTCGCTTACAGCGAATCTAAAGATGATAATTTACAAGAATATGTGCAGATCATGAGTCCCATTTATTTCCCCGGAACATTTTATTTCTTCTACTACGACCCTGCAATTTTTCTCATGAATTTACCAAGTGATCACTCAGTGCTCACTCACTCACATTATATTTCAGCCATTAACCACCCACCCTACTGAAGTTTTAGGTTTCTACGTTTGGGCTAATAGCTTTCATTTATCAATCTGAAAACAGTCATATCATAAAATGATGGCATATCATGTCATGAAATACCCAGACAGATCACGAACTGCTCAATACCAAAATCGGACCATAAAATAGACCAAAACGACTTCCATTTCGTCTACAACTCAATTACGATTACGTATGACCATTTGTATGTTTGGAAGCTTATCTTTATTGACAGATCGAAAGCACCTGGTAGCATTAGCCGACAGGGCGCCCGAATGTTGTTCAAGCATTCAGAGATATTATCAGCCAGAAAACGTCTTTATTGAAGGCATATATTGAGGGCGTATCGATAATGAGACATTTGGAATAAGTCCATTTTTAATATATGTATACTTAATAACCCGAATTATCAACTAAGTTTCAATTGTCCTTTATTTAAATAGTCGTCAAAGCCTCACTCAATTCCGCCTGTCTCTATTACACTCGCAACTGAAGGAAGTCTCAACCGAGGCGTCAAAATAGGCCCCTACTGACAATTCCTCAAATAAGATGCTCTATCAATAACCAACTTTGTTCAAAATAAGTATTTTTGACCTTCAAAGAAACTCCTACTAAAAAAATATTAGTAAACACATCCAAAATTCTCTTAATTCGTTTCCCTAGCTTCACTTCAAAGTCCGTTGCAACAGGATCATTGAACCTGGTCTGTTTGTCCTCCCCAATGTCCTTGGTCCGGGACAACGGGATGCGCCCGCGCACAGACCAACAGACACACAGTTAGCCGCGCCGTATCTAGGTCATCATATATATAAGTGAAGTTCAAGGCATCACATTCATTGCAAGTCGCACGCTCAGACAAGCACCACGCCACTTTCACCGTGTTTGCTCGTGAAGAGTGTAGTGAGATACAGTGAAATATATCATCGAGCTAAAGGTGAGTTGTATGGGATAAGGTGACGTGAGAAGTGTTGTGAGGTCAAAGGATAAAGGACATTTTTGTGATAACGTGCCAGTGATTTTGGTGGTAAAAATGTGCTGATATTTTTTTAATAACGAAAAATATGTGGTGTCTTTTTTTAACGATGGTGATTTATAAATGTGCTTTAATCTTTAAAGTTTCGCAAAAGCTGGAAAACTTTATGGACAGTCAGAATAAACTACGTAATGTTGAAATTCCATTTCAGTGAAAAATTGTGCTAAATCATATTCTTCTCAAGAAGAACGGACACTTGTTCGGGCATTTTGTTATTTAGTATTATTTTCTAAGATTAAAGCCTTGATGTTTAATCTACATGTTTTTCAAATACCAAATTATAATTAGTAATATTTTTTACCACCAAAAGCAGTTCTGTTATTTACTACTTACTTAATTTTACGTATTCATTAAATATTGTAACAATATTAAAAAAATTATACGGCGAAACCTGTCAATTGAGCTTCCCTGAATTAATACTTCATTTAAATAATTTAAAAACAATATTGCAAAAGTAAAAGAAAAATGTGTTTTACTATTACCTACATGTTACAAAACACTACACAAGTCCCACAAAGCGTATGCAAATTGCTAATAATCAAACAAAAGACACGTAACTTCTAAATTTTCTAACTTAACACCAATTACCCGTTCACGTCTTTCTTAGATAACAACTTTATTTACACTCTTAACACAAGTAGCATAAGACCAAAATATGAAAAGCTTTCTTTACAAGTCATAAGAAAGGCTTCGGTTACAGTGGACAAGTCTTGTCGCTTCAGTCATGTAAATATTACCTTCACTTTCTAAAATGTAAAAATATGCGCGTTACGGTGGACCCTGAATTAGATACGCAATGTTGTATATTGTTTTGGCACATTGTTGTAAAAAAATCCTCAATGTACGGCCCAAACGAAAACATTTAGCAGATAGAAAGTAGAGCCTCCATATTTGAAAACACAAGTCAATCTATTGAGGATATGTCGTTCAAGCACTCATTTAGAAGTGTATGATTAAAAACACGACGAAGCAATGAAGCTCCGTGGTACAAATTCACTTAAAATTCCGCTTCCTTAGACAGTAGGCGTAATAATTTAGTCGTCAACACATTCATTCATTACGTAGGATATTTTTAATTTAATATCTTCCCTGTTCCTAGTCAGGGTAGGTACCTTTAAACACGATTGGATACGCGGCAAATTTTATCAATAGGTAGGTACTGGAACTATTGACCCTGTTACCATTGAATAGGCGACCAGACCATGTTGGATCATGGCAACCTATTATAATCAGCCCAAAAGCTCTCCAATTTCGGATTTGGCAATCTCCACGCTTGGCAGGCCATGTATATGAATTTGCAATCATGCTGCCTGACAATAATGGAGAATTATAGCAGCTTCTTTCTTCATATAGCAGCAGTCCTTTAGTCGTCTCTTGCGACAACTAGGACGAATCATGGCGGTGATATTTTATTTAGGCTAGCACCACAACTACAAGTGTCCACATTGCAACCGTTCAATGCTAATTAATACCTACTTTAATTCCGTTATTATATCGTAAGTAAATAAGCCGACCACGTACAATAACTGTACAAATCTCTAATCAATTGCAAATTCTACCGGCGCTGCCAGCTAATTGCTCTATTCTGCAAATGGACCGCAACGATCGATCGATTCGCCTCTCGGGACTGCGGAGCACTCGTTTAAGATCAAGGATTATGCTGACGGTTTAACAAACCGACATTAGATTACTTTACTAAACACATGCATTTTAAATTCCTGAAAATTTAAAGCGCTACTCGCTTCCCGCTTCCTTTGGTAATCATAGAAATACATATTTTATAGAAGCCCAACAGGTTAAAAAACACTTATAGACAAAGTATTTTTTGGGTAATAGGTAGGTCAACTAAAAGGAGTACCATACACTGAGATCATCTAACAAAGTTTTTGACTTTTTGTTGCCAGTTGATGCCGCAATGGACTACTATATCTACTAAAATACCTCGCTTTGGCCTGAATTTTAAATGTAGAGCATCTGGAATTCTTGAAGTATGCAGATGGGTCCTCGTAGGCTCATATATATATCTAAGCCTTCTTAAATACATTTAACTAGCAGGCAATCTATTTTCATAACAATACAATCTTAGTATTTGACACATTCACAAACCGATAGACGGACAACGGAACTACGGAAGTAAATTCCTTTATGACGTACGAAATTCTAAAATAGGTTTTACTTTCACATAATTAAGAATGAACAACAACCTCCCGCAGTTTAGTGACCTGTAGGGCCCCATCACTTCATTTACAAAAACCGGTTTGAATGTTTCAATGAATAAGTACCTACTTCTAGTTTCGATTGAGAAAGCAAACGAATTAGGGCTACCGCGGAATGAATACCAAATGTTTATGGACAGGTCGTTTTAGGTTTTACCTCTCGAAAACTATTTACTTCGAACCATTTAATAGGTTGTAAAATGCCTAGAGACATGAAGAAAAGCAATGTTTTTATCAGGGTCAAAAATAAACAATAGGCTGGTCACATTTGCCGTACAATTTATAACAGAACTAGCGACCCGCCCCGGCTTCGCACGGGTGCAATGCTGATATTAAATACACTACAAAAAAACTGTGAACGTTGTAAACGGCTTCGCACGGGTATGAAATATGTCACTGAAAAAATAATTAAAATCGATCCAGTAGTTTTGATTTATTCATTACTGCCCGTGGCCCGCACGTGTTAAATTTGGAGTAAAACAATTCCCCTTTCCCTCATATATTACCATGAAGATTTCCTGCTGTCTTTGGAATATCTAAATTCGTACACTACATTTTTACTTATTTACTTTTTACATTTTCATCTATTTATTTTATTTGTACTACAATTAATATATTACAGGATGTCTTTATATACAACGTTCACAGCTTTCTTGTCAATTTATAGTATTTAATTGGATAAGGATTAATGCTGTATTGGTTAAAATCGCTTCGAAAATTAGCCATTATTTGTCGTATAAAGTAAATGACAAAAAAATGTTATTGTGGGATATCCATAACAGATAGACATACACCATCGCGGAGTTTTCTGTAGACCTTTTCAATATTTACGGAGCGGAAGCGGAAAAAAATGTGAATATTTACGACATCATATTAGAAACCTCAAAAATAACAGTATTTCTCCACTATTTAATGGATGTTATTATACATATGAACCTTCCTCTTGAATCACTCTATCTATTAAAAAAACCGCATCAAAAACCGTTGCGTAGTTTTAAAGATTTAAGCATACAAAGGGACATGGGGAAAGAAAAAGCGACTTTGTTTTATACTATGTAGTGATAGTGATAATGACTTGGCAATTGTAAAACGATGATGTGAAGATCCTACAGTGTAAAGAAATAACATGCCTACGTAATGCTGGTAAAAAAAGATGGAAGATAATAACTGTGTATCTGCCTCTGTAGCGTGCATTGGCTAAGGCCAATGTCCAGCTGAGGCTTGATTATTATATCAACAAACTAATTTTGTAACTTACGAATTGCAGATTAGGGTTTAATATCATGTCATCAGAGAAAAACATTAAGAGTTGTAGATTGGTGGGGTTTAACATAATCTCAAGTCACACTTGCTGTAACCCGACTTCAACAAAGTTATCTGATCGCGTATTAGAAAGCTTCGTTCTTACGTATCAGTGTATTGATCTCCATTAATATCATCTCAGACTTACAGACGTTCATTCATTCGCATTTTATAATGAGTTAATGGATATAGTATACCTACAAAAGTGCATCTTCAGATATTGATGGATAAAGTGATAGTGATTAACTCGGCGTGACCGAAGTAAAAAAGAGTAACGCGTCAACTTTAAGAAATAAGGCAAAGGATTGCAATTTTTTGATAACCAGGATTAGCAATGGGCAGTAGAAACATGCATGAAAATCAGTACTCATAGTTGTATGGTGCTTAAACGTGCTATAGTTCAGAAATGACACGTTGATAGCTGATCAATGACAGCATATTACAATAGGCAATGACATTATTCAGGGTCATAAGGTTTTTATTTGGAATAACACTAAAAAATAAGCCTTATAAACTAACTTGTAGAAGTTTTAGTAAATATTTCGTAGTAAATACCACAACAGAAAAATAACACAAGTGAATTACAGTGCAGCTGCCGTTTCACTTCTCAAGCAATGTAGATCTCAACGCAACTTAGCGCCTTCTTAACCCAACGAGAAACGTGTTGACTTTTTATTTGTTCTGGTACCTAGCTCAAGTTATGACGGCAAGACAGGTTCGGTAATTAAAAGTCTGGAAATGGCGACGAAAGTGGCGGGAAAGCTGTGGAATGGTCAATGGTCTTGCGTGCGAGTGGTTTCTAGCGCGGCGACGTCTCGGAGGAGCGATGTAATACTTATTTAGTAACGGTTTTAACAGCAAAATAAGCGAGGAAACATAAATATGTCGTAAACTGTTGATACATGCAAAAGACAATTGTTTGCATATGTTATTGTTGTTTAGAACGGTCGATGATCTGAAAATCAACAATAGCATAAAATTTCATCTTCTCTTTCTAAAATTAAAAGTACCTACCTAGGTCGTATTTCATCCCAATTATAGTACTTACTTTACTTATAACATGAACCTTAACTACAAAGAAACAATAATGTAAGTACTTTTGAGCATAAATAATGTCAGTCCCTCCACGTGACATGTCAACAATGGCAAATCATAACATAGAGCACTCCTACCTAAGTATCATACATAACATCTATCAGTGTTTCTGGCTTCCAACCCACATAATATCTACTTATCAACCTGTTACTCAGACAGGTACTAACACAGTTTATCTAAAAAACGAATCACACCTAGTCGCCATTCACACGTTTTTACGATAGGAAACGATCGAGCACCACGAAGCGCCGAATGTCACCGTCCGACACGCTCGCATGTCCGAAAAACAAGTGAAAGTTAGGGAGAGGCTTGCCGTTGGGTAACCGAAACGTTTAGGCCCCGTTCACATCAATCACAAACGTGTAGTTGATAAAATTCACAAAAATTGAAACGGACTAATAAAAACTTTTTTTTAAAAAAACGTTGAAAAAGTACTTCCTTCTTTTTTTCATCGTTTGAAAAACTATTTAGTTATTCAGACCAAACGAAGTACCTTTAATCATCAATTCTAGTATGTAACTCCTTAATCTCCTTAACTACGTAAATTCAATTTCGTGGCAGCCAGTTGTCCAAAATGGTTAAATATAAATGATGACCTCCGGGCATTCATTACGCGCCTCAATCTTTTTGTGGCGAAGGAATGTGGAAGTAGATAATGATGCCGCGAGAAAGCGACGAGAAACACCTCTTAATGGTTCGATTGATGAAAGATCTCAATTCGATATTATAATTATCGATAGTATATATTATCAATAACAAAAAGTCTTGATTACTGTTTTACGTTAACTTATAATACGAGTAATACGTTGATGAAGCTTAGCAATTAACAATAATTTGGAGTGTACTTACATCACCGCTAACAAATTTATACATCGACATTACCTAAGCATCAGCCAATGAACTTGCCTGCCGTAAACCTATGTAATAGATCTTTTTTTTTCTTTATTGTTTAATGCTTTGAACCCCATGAGGCACCCGGGTGCCACGATAACAATTGATTTCAATTGTGTCTGGAATAACTCACGATCGAAGGATTAAAGGAATTTGGTCGTTACCTACATAGACATGTCAGTCCTATGTCCTATCGTAACTTAAACTATTATATTGACAACAAATATATAAGATAGGAAGTTATACTTTATTTGATATTTTAGCAACTTAATTGCACTTATAATATCAGTATAAAAACTTGAAAAATTTTGTCTTCAGGATAGGAAGTTGTACAATTACAATCAATTAAATCAAAATACAAATATATCTACAGTTAACATGTCACATATTTTATCATTCTTGCCGGTTTGGACAGAGGTTATGTAATAGAACTGAAAACAAAAATATTTTCAATTGAAAACCTTTTTATATACGATAATCTTTAACGTAATATAATAACCGTGAACAAAATGTCAAATGGCGGATCGTTGTAAATATTTATCATAAATTTTGCATGAAAATCAAACTCAGAAGCATACAAAGCATCTGATTCTATTGATCGTTAGTAATTCAGTTATTCTTTTTTCGCTGCCATAGAAACCAAACGAAACAGATTATAAAGACTATAAAGTCGCACCTGGTCTATGACAAAACAATAGGTACCTACATTACGTATGATACAGCTATACGTGTACATCAATGTATTAGATTTCTTCTAGAGGTGAAACCAGAAAACTGCCACAAGCGCATTTACTCGAGCATTTTGCATTAGAACAATGGTTGCGGTGCATAGTAATGGTACCAATCTAAGAGCAAGTGCATCCAACATACCGTACACTGCTCCATCAACAAAAAGGAGCAAGAGTATTCATAAACTGAACACGTTAAGAGGAAACACAAGGGTCGTTTTTCCATACAAACGCAGTCCCCTGTTTCCTCCCTGGATAATGCCAGTAGAGCAATAATTTTTATTTCAAAAATCTATGGCCACTATTAGCATGTTTCTATGCTTTCCTTTTTTTCATAAATTAAATAATAAAAGAGATTAGAGGCATTAGGCTAGGTAGTATTTTAGTTTTAGTAGCTTTAAGGAAGTTTTATGTCGGCGTTTATAAGGGTCATCAAGTTCCCTCTTGTCTTGTAGGATAACAACGACGCGCAAGTCTGTGCTGTGTTGCAAAAACAGTAAACGTTACATGGTACAATAGAAATACCAGAGTGTAATTAACTGTAATATGACATCGCAATAGCACCCAAACCTCTTTGTGTTTTCGTTCAGAAAAATAAATCTGGAGTCACGTTTCGAAAATCCAACTTACTCTCGTCTGTCAAACTTGTTGTGTTATTATGTGATGCGTTCGGAAATTAAAAAATATCTAAACACAACAAATGCGCGATCATCCAAGCAATTGCTAGGGATCAAAAAGAACACGAATCAGAAGGGGACAAACGCTATTAGTCTTCACAGTTACTGAGATGTAGTCAGGTCCAATCTGGATGCGTAACGGTTAAGGTGCGAACACGCATCCGATAGCGTTACTGATACCACCACAGCTGATACTTAGCTGCGAATTGAATTTTATGATTACTAGTTAAAATTACTCACCACTTAAGTAGATACCTATGCTAGATTACTGCTCTGATTGTGGTAACAGTTATGTATACGTTTTTATATTATCAATAATTATTGAGTTCTTAGATTGAAATGCCAGCCATCAGACAAGCATGCTCTGATTCTGGCATAAATCTATTTCCGTTAATTCGACCATGACTGTTCTACGGACGTATAAATATTGATCCAAGCTCTTTTCAGAAATAGCTTAGCAATAAGCTTAATGTGCAAGAGTTAACCAATTATTTTGATATCGATCTAGGTATTGAACAAAAAATTAATCTGATATGAATGTGACATTACATTTGACACGTAAGACATATTTGGAAAATGCTTGGAAAATGGTATTAACTTCTTTTCGGCAACGTCTCGACTCGTTCCAGAATACCAGCTTTATCGTTAGGTACCTACTTTAGTAGTAAGGTATCGGCCAGTTTAGTTAGTATGCAAAATGTGACATTGCTTTTTATTACCCTTTGTCCATTTAGAACCTGTTGTATTTTTGATCTCCCCTGACAAATACAGCTTGTTAGTTCTACTAAACCAAACAAGCAGGATGTATCATATTCATTGAGTTGTGGTATGATCAGTTATTTTAATTATCTTCTCATTAACGATTAGCTCGTCAAGAATATGAACACTCGACACATTGTGACAATTTCAATATGAATCACTTGATATATCGTTTTCTAAAGATAAATCGTCTACAAAGAATATCATGACTGCATAAGTATGAATCCACGCTCATATCCGTGTACCAACACGCACGCGGTTTAGAAAGCGGGCTGCGCGCTGGACTGGTCGCCGGCGAAAAAACAACCGAAAAAACGCGGAACAGACGGACAAGAAACGAAACTATTTATTTTTCTCAACTCCAATCGCTTTGAGACCATCGCCAATCTATTAAACTTGATTGGGGACCGTTTTGATAAAAGACAAAACTGTCCTATAGATAAGTGCAAGATCTTATCTCATTAAATAAAAATAAAATAAAATAAAAAATAAAATAATAAAATCTTAAATATTGAACAAACTTATCAAAAAGTACTTAGTCAGTGAGTAAATCAGAAGAATTCCCACATCAATAATCGTAACTGATGACAAAATAACAGAGCAATTCGCTTTCAGTCACATATGAGTGAAAAGAAAACCTCGTTGCGAGAAGAAAATTGTATCCGAGAGAAATCTGCGATTCTTATTTTTCCACGGTGAATTTCCTATGAAAGCAGGGACAGGTTGATCACAACATAATAGCAGGTCCGAGTCCTCGCTCCGAAATTAGAAAAACGTTAACCTTCCACGGCGACGCAAGCGCACGCGACCGCCTCGCCTGCTTTCACCGGCCGCCATGTTGACTTGCGTCGTTCTGCGTTACTAGACAAAATAATTATACTTGCCACTATAAAAACTAAGTGATCAAATCTATAAATAATTCCTAATTTCATACTACAATAACCAAGTATTTGGGTGTTTATTTAAAGTGAAAACGCTATTACAAAACATCTTTACTAAAAAAACATTAGTTCAATGTAAGAGTAATCCTTACGAAAAATATGTAATCTCAAGAATTGTAGACAGTTAACAAATTATCAGGAAGTAGGCCGCGACTCACCAAGATCCGTGTAAATCGAAAGTGAGGTTAGTTTCTAGTTGCACCGCGAAGTTCAATCGCATGCGCCCGCGCCACTCAAGGTCACTAGGTCAACAGGTCGTTGCCACTGCACCCCGGTAACGGCGATAACAAGCCCTTTGATGCGGATGATAAAAACAACGAAATGGTAGCGTTGAAAAGTAGAAATATCTTAAATGGCTAGCCTCTCTCCTTGTATTAGATTTAGATGTGACAGAGAAAAACTGTGTTCTTCCGTAAATAACTTCCTGCTTTCACCGTATAAAGAGTATATTCATAATTGTTAAATATTATAGTTTTACGCAACAGTCATTTCAAAAACTATCTTTGTAATATTAATATGAAACGCCTGCGTCGGTTATACTGATAAAATATGTAGACGAACACTAAGCGACATAGCATACATAAAACATGTGATGACGATTCTCGCCTTGCGGCGACAAATTTCTCCGGAAAGAATCTGGACGTGTGCGCTGTTACTAGCACCCGGTGCGCCTGCGTACATGCACAAAGTTGTTGACGAGAAAATTGCAAGACGTTTAGTATCTTACAACCAATCTCTTCGTCTTTATACGATAACTGAAATATGACGCAAACGCAACATTAATTACAAACAAAACGTGCATTCAAAATCTTGGGTTATATTTTACGGGTCGAAGAAAGTCGTTCGTGACTAACGGTCAATTTACGTCAATTTATATAACTAGCGCCTTATTAAACAGGTGCGAGAGGTGACATCCGAACTACAGTTAGAAAGACCGGGTCACCTGCATTCGAGAGTCGTCCCGTCGGACAAATCGCTAACATACTTGCACACCGGATAGGCACGGGCAAGGCTCTTTGAGTTAATAACACAACTTACGTCTTGATGTAAAACGCTCAAACGAAATAACTGCAGCAATTACATACGGTAGTGACACACGTCCTCTAATTAGTCGCTGCGCCTCGTAAAAATGCAACGCAGGCTTCTCAAGGGGCTACTTTCACGACTGCTCTAAACGCAGGCAATCAATTTGCGAGAATCGCTCATCAGAACACTTTCTAATCGACGCCCATTGCGCGAGAGCACAATTAAATTAAAAGAAAGTTCGTACAGTTTAAGTAAATAAGATTTTATAATGGATGCACAAGGCTCGTTAGATTATGTAATCAAAAGCACATTCCTGGTACGTTCTAGCGTTTACTTACTGCTATGATTGTTGCAGGATGCATCCGAAGGTGACAGGTTGGGCACTCCTCGCCCTGGTATGCTCGTCGACGGTTCTCCACACGTTGGCGTATCCGCAACACGTTCCGTTAATATCACAGGTACCTATATTTTATAGTTTATACATACTTACCATTGTGATATGTTAAATTAATATAGAAAGAATATTGCAAAGTTTTCACAGAAATACAGTTTTATATAGGGTAAAAATTTCTACAATGACAGCTTTTTTCGTACACAAAATTAGAAGTATTGACATAGATACAACCCGCAGAAGCTGAATATACTTGACATTTTTGCCAACCTTGAAACTAATTTAAAACCGCTTTGTTTTTCAGGCAACAAGCAATGTCCGGACACAGAACCCACAGTATTATAGCAACTCGTACCCAGTCCAGCAACATGAACAGATTGCCCAGGAGCGCAAATACGCGGAGAAGCCTAATGCTCTGAAAAAGGTCGCATTAGACGACCTAGATGACATCCAGACCAACTCCATATCAGATGGAGGCTTCTCATGGTCAAATATGCTCGGTAAGGTTTCAATTTTTATCTATACTAATATTATAAAGCTGAAGAGTTTATTTGTTTATTTGAACGCGCTAATCTCTGGAAGTACTGGTCCAAATTAAAAAATATTTTTGTGTTGGATATTCTATTTATTGAGGCTTTAGGCTATACAGGGTGCTGATTTCAATACGAGCGGAATTTATAAAAACAACTCATGATCACATATAGAACAAGTATCAGGAACCAAATAATATAAAAAAAAATAAAAAATTTTAAGCGAATATTTTGTGTTAAACATCACGCTGCGACCAATAGGTGCGAAGCATCGGTGAAAAATGTTGCAGAAATTTACGCGGACGATGTCGCGGGCAACAGCTAGTAATAAATAAATACTTATAAACCGGATTAATGAAAAATTCGTCACCTCAAAATTTTGCCAACTTCGACTGTTGATGAATTAATTTGTTGCTAAATTTTGCAAATCGTTCATAATAACACGTTGGGCGCCAATGTATCAAACTGTTCAACATTATCCTTTTTGCATGCTATAAAAAACGCACAACATACATAACATCCTTTGTTATTCTTCCAGGCATGATAATGCAGATGCTCTTTAACCCTGGAACCACGGGGCCAAACAAGAGTGACAACATCGACACCGATTCTGTTGCGCCGTCTCCTTGGGCTAACCTCTTTGCTATGGGCCTTAAAATCCTTACTGCCTTCCTCAGCGGAGGCGCCTCAAACGATGGCATCGACAAGGTCGACAATGGCTCTTCCCCCATGCAGGTACATTTACACATCGTTACCGTAACATCTCAGCATGTTTTGAATGATGACAAGATTATCAGGACCACCGCACACAAACAGGAATTGTTAAAAGATCTAATTGTATAGAGTTTACTCTTACTTAAAAATTAATATTTAACTTATCCATACTGATTTACTAACATTAAAATATGTAGATATCTTAGTTTCAGTCACTTGGATAGTGTAAAGCACCTTGCAAATTTACCCTCACCTGTAGGTACAGTTGAACCCATCCGTACAGTAGTTGATAGAAACCTAATTGACAATAATTAATTCTTACGACTGGATTACCTCACAGGCGCCATTGTTTCGTCGCGCCATTCAATATTTCCTTGAGGTACTCCTGTCTTCTAGAATGTAAATAGTAAATTTCGGTTATGGATATGGTGTCGCTTCTCGCTTGCTTCAGGGTATATTGGCTGCGGTACTGTCGACGATGCTCGGTGCAAAAGACCCCGACCAGGTCGCCTCCATGGCAAAGCAGGCTGGAGAGGTACGCTATCCACCCTTCCTTTTCCTTATAATGAGTCAGTATATAAATGCATTTAATATATAACAACAAGTAACTTAATAATTGACTCCTCATTATTGAAACCATAAGTCGCCATCCACTTGTTCCAGTATTAAAGTTGTGATTATTTTTGCAGTTCATCAACATCGTTATGAACCTTCTGGACGCTTTGAAGACCTCGTTCTCTCATAGATCCCTCACAGCCCGCTCCATGGGTCGCAAAGACTCCGTCAGCGACGCCGCTCTGGCTGGTATCGCCATGCTCAAGACCTACGTAAGGTCCTTCGGCACAAGCGATGATAAATGCCTCCAGAAATACGTATGCGATGCCAACAACGAGTGCTCCTCCGATATCGGACCCAAGAGCGTCTTCTGTCAACTTGGAACGTAAGTGCACATTGATTCTTATTGTCGGTTTAGAATGTAATCGAGCGATTGCACTTTCCAACCAAGATGTTGACAATCTCTCGTGCTGTCAAAATGGAATTTTCCATGTACTTCAGTGTGGATTCTTTTTTACAGATACGCAGCAAGCTTCGTCTTGGAAAGACAATCAGGCGGTTCTTTCGAGGAGTTCTCAGAGGCCGGTCGCCGCGGCCGGGCCGGCGTCGACTGCCGTCAGATGTACCTCCAGTGCAACGAGGTCTAACCCACGGCACACCACCCAAATCGTATGCAGATAACAACGCAGCAGTGATAAAACGATTACAATGTTATCAAAATCCGAACTAATTGGAGACAATAGAAACATCCAATTGATTCCAGTGATTAGAGACGTTATTTGCAGTGAGCAGTAGATTAGTCAAAAATTGACATTATCGGCGTACTGAATTTCGTTTTAAATATAAATGAAATTAAGTACACAAGGGTAAAATCTACATAGGTGCCTTAATGATCGGAATGTGCTCAAAACTTATCCCATCGGTTAAGAGCACGTTGAGTATAGTGTTCTATTAATTTATTTAAATTATTTATTTATTTAACTTATTTTAGAAGTTAATAAGTAGGAAAACAAAGATTAAATATACCCAGGCGATATAGTTGATCCCAACCAGTAGAAGCTTCGAGTTAAATTTCAGTTATTGGCTCAACAATGTTTGTATTTCGTGTAAAACAATAAACAAATCCGCCAGTTTCTTGATAATTAACGACTGATGTAAAAATAATTCAGTGTGATATACGAATGGTATGAATACCTATTATTTATATCACTTAATAGTAAGTATTGTATATTTTGTGTGATCGTATGAATGAGGACGTCCTTGTGTGTTTGTGATTTGTTGTGAAATAAAATAATATAAAATTTACTGGTATGTTTCTCTGATTCCTTAATTTTAGTATCAACTTAGATCATAGACATACAGCTTCTTCACTCATGTTAAGCACTAATTTGTTGAAATCAGAACCACAATGGTGAAAATACCGCTATAGCAATGTCGCATGTTAGGGCCCGAAGTAGAGCGTATAAAACGCTGGATAACTTCAGACGCATGCGCTTGCGCAGTAGAACCTTGACATTCGAGTGACGAGACGTGCGACATGCCATCCGCGATGACATACGAGAGTTTTATGTCCCAAATGGGAACAGGGAGTAAGCTGCTCACTGACAGGTCAGTTGTTAGTAAAATTTTAATCAAATCCTTTGTGTAGAAAACAATCCTGTATCCATAAAGCACCAATATGAGTACCAAAATAAATGATTTATAAAATCAATTAAAAAGTAGTATTAAATGTCGTAAGAAAAGTAATAAGTGACATTTAGCAAATACTTTAAATGGTAATTATAATTACAAATGCATAAGAGAGGAGAGATAAAAAGAAAATAACACACGCGATGTTGTTAAAAAATGTGCTAAAGCAAAACTTTCATACAATTTCATAAGTAACGTACACAGATTAAAATCTCTGACAAAGCCAAAAAGGAGTGCCATAACTTATTATGAAATTTATGAAAAACAAGCACAATATAGGAAAAGCAGTCCCATACAGCAATCACAATTCAAAATGTCCGATATTTAATCTACGTAGCTGCCGTCATGATGTTTCATACTTGCCTTCATAGATTTAATATAGATGAGTTAAATCTATGCTTGCCTTAATGGTAATCCAACCTGTCGTACATGACATAAAGTTGAATGGTACAAAGATAAAGTTGAATGGTACAATATCCTAGTGGGCTCTCCTCTAGACGTTTTCTGCTTACCACCGAATACAGTTTTCGCACAGACTACATATTTTCTGTGAGCAATGAGACTAATTAATGCGATAGTTAGTTTATGATTTATTAGTATTTGTGTTATACACATTGTACACACAGACTTCATGATTATTCTTTAATACCGTTAGATTTACATATAAGAAAAGGCAGGATTTTTTCAGGCAGAAAAATTATAAAATAAGTAAGTAGTATAAAGTAAGTTAACTGTTTTTAGCCATTTCGGTTTTAATAAAATATAATGAATAAATTGTTTATTTCGCATAAATACAATTCATAAATGGGTTAATAGCAAAAGTTTGACATGGCTTAAGTTAAGTTCATCAAATGAATGGTAACAGAAAAAAAGGAAATTCTAAATGTTGAAAAGATAACCTCAGGGGTGGATAAGGCCCCATGATTAATCTCTGCACAATACATTTCCTCAGCGGTGATGTATACCTACCAGTTAGGGTCCTCAGATTGCTGTAGCGACTGGTTCGTATCCTTCTATAAGGAAAGCAGATTGTTCCAAATGACCGAGAAAAATCTATCTATTTGGTATGCTGCGAATTTCTTAACAGCGTTCTGTAGATGATAGAGTTATTTATTTTACTTTTTAAAGTGTTCAGCAAACAAAATGCTACTGGTTCTCAATGATTTTTCTTTAACTGATATGAGGTTTGAACCTGCTGGAACCTTTAGCTAGTTCAGTTAGATGAGAATTCACCCAGTTAACAAAATGTTGTGATTCCAACTCCCATCTGAGGCCTTACTCTGGAACATGTCAATGTATTCGACTCTACCTGTCAATCTTAGTCATGACAATGTCAAGTGTATGACAGAGACAGATAGATCCGTATTTACGATGATCGCGTTGCGTGGTAGAGCCCCTGAATTTGAAGCTTATAATAAGGCGACAAGAGACACAAATAACTTAAAAAACTACTATGACTTAAGTCTAAACAGCCGTACTCTTCTGATACATACTTCTTCCCATTATATGGGCAACTGATTGGCCTAGAATCTACATGAACTTCTCGAGTTGTCTGAGTTAATCAGTTCTTAATTGAATTTAGATCAAATCAAAGAAGGTTTGCATAGTATTTTAGTTTTAATCGAAATGTAAGCACAGAAGAACAAAAAGTTCCTCTATTATGAAAAAAATAGTTTAAGTATCCCTTTTAAAAGTGCTATAAATAAAATTGTTAACTCTAGATATGCAGAATATGGAGCACCGATGCCTGAACAACATTTTTACGCGTACGAGCCCCCCATCCATGGACACATCGAGGCTTCTTCCAAACAGTAAGTAATTTTTTTGTAAACAAAAGGTTTCTGTTGTAACGAATAAACAAGCAAAATCATTTTAAGATTTGTTTTAAAACGTAACCATAATTTCATAGCAACTCTGGAGTTGAAGACAATATCATAATAACAAATAGTGTTGACAATCTATAGAGGGTGAAATTTTAACCACTTTTAAATTTTTTTATAGGCGTTTTGTATCGTATTTTGAGCCCATTTATGAAGTAAAAAATGTAAATCAAGCTTTCACCCGAAAATATTTTTCGCAATATAGTTTTAAATTTTCACGGTCCTAGGCCTCATAAGGTATAAAGGGAAAATTAAAAACGTATGAATAGTACCGTAATGAATAAACGAGATGCGAATCGCGTAAAAAAAAAGTGTTGCTAGGCGGCCGTATAAAAAAATTTAGATTTTTAGCGGACATTTTCTGTGCTTTATCTTGACATTTTTGTACTGGGCTATACCAAAAGAAAAAATACGTCATTTTTTTTTTGTCTTGTAGATTAATATATTAAAATTTGGAAGGTTGGTAAAATTTCTTGTATAAATTTAAATACACTATCAAAATGTATCGATACCTTAAGGTTCAATTGGCGTATAAACCATTTTGATCAGAATTTTTTTCTCTATCGATCTGTATATTCGAAATGTTTAAATTCGCAAAAAAAAATGTTTATACACCCCAAAAAAGTATTGCCGAAAAGTTAAACAACTTCCATAAAAACAGTGTAAAAGCCGAGTGGTTGTTTTTGGTATTTCTGTTAAGATGTAATGACCATACGTTTTTTTAAGCCCGGGCGTAAAACTCTATGATAATAATTGCAAATGGTTTTTACGTTAAGAGTGTTAAGATGCATTCAAAGATTTCAATGTCGTAAGTCCACGTGTTCAGTAGGTTGTATATAGAAGATGAGTAAGAGCGGATTGACTAGTATTTCGTTTCACATATTCTAAATAGGCCTAGGCTTATTTTGTTATTAATATGTTATTTTATTAGTCACTAAAAACGTATAGTTTATTATTTCTAATTGGAATTATTTTCATACCTATAAGGCTATTTTTTAGGTCCAGTGCCGCAGCCTATCGACTTCGACTAAATGTGATAAATTCAGGACTTTAAAACAAAGAAAACGAGCCACACTGTACTCAAGAACAAATTTAAAACTTTTTGAGATGCTCTCTAATGAATTTCTTTCTTTAAAAGTACCCAAACTTTTAATTATTGCCATAAATGGTCACTTTTAGCAATAATGAAAGTTGTAAAAAGATAAATTCAGCATTAAACTTCTCAAAAAACTACAAATTCCTCTCCCGAGCACACCATGGCTCTACTCCCTGTTCAAAAGTCTCAAATTCATCACAACCAATTGAAATCAATTTTATTGGCGGCAGCCCTGAACCGGGAAAGAAGTCTTAAGTCTTTTTTGCCATAATTGCATAATTATAAACTTTATAAGCTAAAATATTAATGATATAAAAAAAAAAATGGTTGCCTGTAAAGTCGGTTTTACGGGCGAAGATTTTACGTGACAACGTCTTTTTCTCGGTAGAATATTTATTGATATGAATATAATTAAATTGCACAATAGGAACAAGGAATTGAATGAAAATAAGAATTGCACAAATTTTAACTATAGAAATATATTTTGTTTACTAAAAAGACAAAGACAGAGACACAAGCATGCGCCGATTCAATGCGCCTAATTCTCTAGTGCTGCGCGCGCGGCAGACCGATCATAGGTGAGTGGGAGAGAGACGCAAGGCATTCAGCGGGCCTCTCTCTCGTTCGGTGACTCATCGTAACGTTACCGAGCGTTACACTTTTTCATAAGTGACTCCCAGCCGCAACCTAATTTAAGACGTTGTCACGTCAAAATCACCACATAAAATATAACTAACTACAAAAGAATTATTAGCAAGAAGTAATTTCAGTCTCTTCGCGCTGTCTGGCCGATCCGAAGGTTCCCATTACGCTGGCTGCATTGCCACGTTGAATGGCAATGGAGACCTGCTTAACCAACCAGGACCCAGAGCGGGAATCATTCCCTTTCTTTCGCAACCGTCGCCCTAACTCCTTAAAAAGGTCTCGAGCCTCACTACCCCATGGTCCTGCCGTCTCAACTGCGAACGGTACGAAATCGTAGAGTGACTCTAATGCTGAATATTTAGAGTCATTCAACTTCGCACCATTTTCCGCCGCCGACTCCGCAGAAATGACGGTTTGTTTCAAATGAGACGCAGCAAAAGTGCTAACACACGTAGCATCCCACAAGAGAAACCGACCCCTCAGCCATCCGGCCTCTTACTATCTGTCCGAGATAGTCCCGGAGGTTCAAAATACACGGAATATTTAGTGATGTCATGGCCCTACGAATAATCTCATCAATTGAATGGTGCCTCGGAAAGCAACCCGCACATCTCTGACAGCTTAAACCATGGTGTCCATTCCTCTCCACCATTAAACCACCAAAACAGCGATGCCCTTCACACCTTGCCCGCCAATCTTAGACCCACTGCTATTCTTAAAGAATCGTTATCGAGCAGTGTGCCCAATTGAGGAGAAGAAAAGGCATGTAACCACGCAACAGATTCAGGCCATATGACAGCCTTCAGACACGCCAAATCAGCTCCTCCGGCACCACTCAACAAACGAGAATACAATAGATTACAGAGAATGTCGTCCCATTCCTTCTGAACCACAAGATTTTCTGGGCGGTCATCAGCTGGACAAAGCATGATCCACAGAAGTGAATATTAGTTTCGTCTTTTCAGGTTCCAATATGTTGATTTTTTCTAATTAGAGTTATTAAAAATTCTTAATGTTGTGCCATAATTTTGCTACAAAATTGTAAAATAAAAACAATAAAAGAAAGTTATTTTCGTACTCGGGCAATTTTATTTTATCTACATCTACCAAATATAGTTATAACACTAAAAATATATTTCTATACATTCTAGAAACAATATAAGTTTGCCTATAGTCAACATTACATTATTTTTATACAATGTTTTATTCATTCATTTAAATAAATCACTATAATCAATGGTTGTAAAATCCAAAAAATCTACACCTATCGGTCTTTACGTCAGCAATTGCAATCTCATGTTTACAAAAAATTCAAATACGACGTAAAGAGATATTTTTAGTATCAGTATATAAACTTGAAAAATTTTGTCTCAGGCGGGCGGGAAAAAAAATTTTTCAAGTTTATATACTGATATTATAAGTGCAATTAAGTTGCTAAAATATCAAATAAAGTAGATATTTTTAGATCCATTATAGGACGTCGTATAAACCACCGAGTGTATTTTTTAAAGACGTAAATCCAAGCTAACTTTAAAACTAACGAAGATGGGTATGTTTTGAATATTTAGATTTTTTCATCGCAAAATTTTAAGAATGTTTTCTCTTGGTCATTTTTTAATAGCTTCTAAAATAAAAAAGTTATGATTTTTTTTATAAAAAAAAAAAACGTTTTTTGGCTCTCCTGAAAAGTACCGTTTTGGTTTATACGACAATTGAACCTGAAGGAATCGGTATGTATGTATGTACGCACATAACTTTTTGTCGACTGCACCGTTTTGGATTATTCGTTTTTTGTTGTTTGTAATGTTCAGGAGAGAGAAAGTCTGTATGGAAGAAAATGTTTGATAATTGTATGGACAGAAACCTGTTCCAGTAATATCTACATAAAAAGTGTAAGGGTAAACATGGTCATAAACAGACCATTTGCTTGCATTATCTTTATAGGTAAACCCGTACAAAACCGGGACGGACAGCTAGTTAAGAATTAACACTACGGCGGCATTGGTACCGCGACTCGTATTTTATTTTTATGGTGGTGATTTTTATGGTTATAAAAAAAACATAAATTCGAAATATTTATTCCGCATTCTAAAAAAAATTATTAAATTAAACATATAAATTTTGCAATGATGGGAACTGGCTAAAATCACCACGCTTGCCAAATGCGGGTTGGTGATCACAAACCCGAGCAACGTTCGAAAATAACTTTTTGTTGCCCGACCCGGGGATCGAACCTGGGACCCCGAGATCTTGGCCCGGTATTTAAACGACTGGACCAACGGGGGTAAATTTTTAGGCTGTTACTTTACTTTTTTTTTACATATAAATTACGTTACAAAAGCCTTATAAAACAAAGTTTATAAAACCACTCACATAAAAATCTACAAAAACACTTGCATTTCACATCTAGCAGTTATTGGTTCGGTTTTAACTTAGCAAACGCAATCAGTATAGGTATTATTAAATCTATGAACGCAATGCACCGAACGAGCTGTCAAGTTTGAGATCAGGTTTTCCAACCATAAAGGTAGATTTCAGCGGCCGGTAACACCTCGCATCAGGTTTTAAATAAGCTTTTTATGTATTTGGTAAGAATTTTAGGAACGCTTTCTGTATGAACCCGTCAATTTTCAGCGTCATACTAATTTACAATTCCTTTCTGCGTTCGCAAACAAACTAGACGTCTACGCACAATAAACAAACAAATATGTTTATCCAATTAATTATTAACGAAGTTAAAATTGTGATTATAATATTTTTCGCAGCACCTTCGGAGGCGGACACAAGAGCAACACGGCAATGTCGGCGCTAACACTGCTAGCATTCCTGTTCTTCCTACACATCCTACAGCAGTGCATCAAGGACCACATGAACGCTATGAGCATGCCACAGATAACCATCATGACCGCCGGCCGCGAAGCCGAGATGCCGGCGAAAAGCGCGAAAATCGACAAAACCGGTGTCACAGATAATGACGAAAACATTAAAAAGGAACTGGCCGATAACAATGAACATAAGCATTTGACGAAAATAAACACGGCCGAACCGCCGCGGTACAATTCGCAAAATTATAAAAACGCGATGAAAAATTACGGCGACCGAAGAGTTTTGAGACCCGAATTTGTAAGTGCAATGGAAGAAAAATAAAATCTGACTGAATCATTCATGTTTTTGATGAAATAAAATAAAACATACTGTACAATTTTAGAGTTTATTATTAAGCGAATCTAAGAATAAAACACATCATACATATGTAGTTCTAAACATTCGTACTAGTTTATTTCCAAAATAGTTTTCCTATTAACAAGATAAACCCCTCAAATCTTAGTTTCCTTTCCCGAAACATACTTAGTTCTCAAACAACATTATGATAAAAAATATCAAAAGATTTGAATTATTGCTGTTTGATATCAAATATTATTTGATGTGGTAATGCAATTAAATGTATTTTTCAAGACAGCAATAGAATACCTACTATAAGTGCACACAAAATACAATCGTATTTAATATTAAATAAATACATTTCAACAATCATTTTCATTGAATTTTCTAATATTAAGTTTTCTTATTATTTGTGTTGTATCATAGACTGTTAATAATTAGAATTTCAACAAATATTAAAATATTGAAATTACAATTACTATATGTTTTAAACCCACAGCAGTTTAACATTAATATTATTGCTAGCTTAAACTAAATACATAATACAACATGTAGGTTTGCAAGCCTACTTCATAGGACCGATAATGTGAAAAATATGACTACAGCTACTTGAGGGATTTATGTGAATGTTTCAATACAATGCGCACGCGCATGTACTAATATTTAGGGTGCCGACACACATGATTATTCTGAGATTTTGATTATGTAAAGGCATCGTAAACAGATACATTAAAGACATACTAGTGATAATACGCAAAATTGATAACCATGTTCGCTTAGTTCCTGAGCATGAATAATAAAACAGGCGCAAACATGTGTATTGGCACTTTTACATTTAGTCACAACAAACAGTAAACATAACGTATTGACTATAAACAAATGTTTGAAATGTAGAAATTGTTACTACCGAAAATTTGTCCATCCATTCACAGCACAATAACCGTCTTAGAAACCTTTCCCTTATTACGGTAAAAATTATGTCAACATATTGTCGTCGAGACAAGGTATAAGGAAAACCATACGACAAAATACATGACTTCGCGAGGCACCATCAGTTATCTAGGCTAGGAAACTAGCTGTATATAAGTATTAGGTATAAATATTGTTTTGTCTTCTTCTGGCGAAAGTCAAATAACCTGTGACAGAACGAGACACAACACGGTAAACCCAGAGCCGGCCATCGTTTTTATGATAACAGCAGATGGCGCTACTGCTTTAAAATGCCGTGATAACTTTTTAATGGGGACTACCGTTTCTTTGCTCACCAGTTGGCGCCACTGTAGACTGAGGTCCGGAGGTATAGCTGTCAAAGGCGATTGGCGCCGAAACAAAGTGTTATATCTTGAATCTAATTAAGGTTATATTGTTTATAAATAACTATCTTGATATCAACAAACTAACTTCTGAAATAGTTGCTCTTGAGGCCGCCTATTTTTGCGCTTTTTCTTAATTCCGCTTTTAAAGCGTTCACATTAATCGCCAAATAATCCATATTTGCGATATTTTACGAAGGAGATCACTTTCCAGCAGGTAAATTAAAGAAATTATAATTTATGCAACAAATTCCGCTAAAACCAGTACAAAGTGAATGATATTGGACCTCACGCGACACTAGCGCCTTTAGTGGCAAATTCACTAGCGATAGCCCCCATTGTGAGCAGTACTAATTTGGTTCTGAACGCTAAAAGTGAATATAAGTTTATGAGATGGTGGTTACGGTGTGGTATGTACTTAGAACGTCAAGTATCATTCTTCTGGCGAATATAATACCAAAAAGCCTGTGACATGAAGAGGCACCAGTGTTTAGAGATAATTCTCTTCACTAGCGCCTCTAGCAGCCAGTCCAATCACTACAACCTTAATTGAAGCAGGCATACTACGTACTGGCGTGCCAGCAGATTTACGCGACTTGACAAAATGTGAGTTGGGCAGTCACTTGGGATCAGTATGGGCGGAATACCTACATTTTCTTTTTCAACACAATCTGATCAATATTCATCACATGATCCAATTTCTTCTCCGTTATAATAATACTCTCGTACCCATCACTATACTTGTAACATGTCATTCTTTTCTACTCAAACCATGCACATACTAGGCAAACGTATTTATTTATAAGTACCAAATTCATTCCTCCTATAACACATCCATTACAAACCACAATAGCGTATTCGATCTCATTATGACACTTGTTGATTGAACACTATTTAAATTTAAACAAGTGTCATTAGAAAAGAAAAAAAAGTCATAAGAGCCGCGTGCCTCGCGAAGTATTGGCTTAGTCTAAGTTCGGCGCACTCTCTCGATATACTTAGTCCGAGTGAGCGCGCTAGAGCCCATAGTAGGGTCCGTCATTCGGTTCCAATCGGTCTGGCCTACCACGAAGCCGATTGCCCGCATCTTTTCTTGCTGTCTTCGTTCTTCAATGTCGGCCCAGCGTACCTGTTTCAATGACAACATGATGAAACCCTCGGTCGCTTCTGTCACAGGCGATAATGAAACTCACCTCTACAGACTTACGTAAACGAGAACGTTGCAAATCAAATCGGTAATTCAAATATGGCTCGGTCCAAACGAAAGCCAACCCAAGCAATTTTTTTTTATAAAAAATCTTCGGATTTTGTATTTCAGTTGAGTTGAATTCGAAGAGTTGTACTTGTACATGTTTAAAAAATTGCATTTTTTTTAATATGTAAAATTATTTCAATGAAGATCAAATAAAGTTTAGAAAAGGTCGAGTTTGAAGAGTGAACGTCGCAAAAAACACCACGTTTTATTAAAACTGTTTTATAATTTGAAAGAAATATTTGTACCTTGATCAAAACGGCAAGGTTAGAAAATGTATGAAGAAACCTTACAACAAATTGTTTTTAAATGTGAATCAATGTAGTGCGAATTCGCTTCTACATTCCACACAAGCACATCTGTCTGAAGTGGATAAGAAATACTTTAAAATCTTTATTAGACGTTAAAAAAGAGAAAAACACAGATATTTTATAGACGTTTAAAGTGAAATTGAACACAGATACTTACAGATTTCTTCCCCGGCGTCGCTTTGTTCGGAGTCCAGTCGTCTAGCTGCAGGTAGTCCTCCATGGAGAGTTGCGACGGCCGGAGCGGCTTGTTGGTTCCGTCCAGTTTCGCTGCAACAAAACGACGGGATACTTAGCACAATATCGCAACAATATAACAGAAATGGTGGCCTTTTGAAAGTATTAAAACATAAAAACTGCTATAAATTTTAAAACATAAAACAATAATCATTAGATTTTGGGTATCCACAAAGTAACAAGTCTTAACGGAATCACATGGTAAATCGTCAAAAGACATAGTGTCACTGTCCAGGGGAGGGGGGAGGTATTCCTGCTACATACTTATGCTACGCGACTTAGATGGCGAAACAAGGACAAAATAGTTCCGTAAAAATACCACTTAATGTACGAAGACCGTAAAACAAAACACCTTAAACGCGTTTCAACAGCCAACGTATTAAGAACAGTTCGCCCACCTACCAGGCAAGTATTGTCAGTCTATGGAATCGAGTTATGAACAAAGGCAATCAATAGATTGAGCTTCATCTCACACCTTTAACCGATTCTTGTCAATATAATCCGTGTATAAAGTAGTTGTTAACACAACCAAAACAACCCGTCGTAAACCACCGCATCTTATTACTAATAACATTAAAACTAATTATGCAAATAAGCGTGATAAATAACCTACCTAGCTGCGCCGCGTCATCCATTTTCTCCCACTTCGAAGCAAAAGCTGTATCGACCTGTGTAGGGCAGCACCTTACAACTTTAGTTACAAAGCTGGAATAAATTTAATTAGCCCTACCCTAGACTTAAGAACAAATAAAATACAGAGGCAGATATAGTTTAAGTTAGAGACCACATTTTATATGATACTAGATCTATCATATTACCGTTCTTTGTTGCTGCAATGCATAAAGTCATCAATAATTAGGTTGTGAATAATAATAAAACAAGAAAATTAACATTGGTTAAAACAAATAAATCTAATCCCGAATTCACTTCACGCTCCATGAAACAAGCTGTAGAATTCTAAATACACAGTTGATAGTCAAATCGAATGGGTTTCGCGCATAAATCACATTATAGATAAATCTCATCTCATGAAGTTTTCCATGGCGATAAAAAACTTTGGCTCTTCGCAAATGGTCGAAACACCTCACGCGATTTCAATCACCTCAAAATTGTGACATAGCCCTGTTCATTACTCAGTCTTAATGCAAGTTAGAACTTCTCAAGTATGTTTTAGCGCTGTGAGCCATTGTAGTTTCATCAAGGAGTTTGCACTCTTAACACCCTTAACAAAACAACCTTCTTCATCAAAACAAACATCCTTACAGATATTTGACAATTATTTAAGATCAGGGACCGGAATGGGTATTTGTTCGGGTTTTTATTAGGCTTGTTTTTAAAAACTCTATCTGAATGGTAAGCTTATCAACGGGCTTACCCTAAACGATATGCTAAACCAAACAATATGATTAATCCAGGTAAGCGCTTACCAATATTGAAAACCTCTTAATAGGTTTACCCTATAAAGTGTTTTGGAATGCTGTTAGGCTATTTTCATTTCTATGCACAACTCATAATTTGTGGTAAGCGGTTAAACCTTATTTAAAAGGTTACCGAACTAATAAGCTAACATAATCAAAGGTAACCCTATCACATGGGTAACCCTATCGCTTAGGTAACCCTATCAAATGGGTAACCCTATCGCATGGGTAACCCTATCGCATGGGTAACCCTATCGCATGGGTAACCTTTTCAATAGGCTTTCCTTTTTAATAGAGTTACTCTTAAAAGGGGGTTTTCCGGTCCCTGGTTAAGATGGAGCAGCTATCAGTGGTCAGGACTTCTGTTCCCTGTGGACATCTCACCTCTGGCTGCTGTGCGTCCTCCATGACGATGACGTCATCGTCAGCGTCCTCCATGTGCACCTCGGGGATGGAGGCGCTCTGCAGTAGAGTCGTCGCGTCCAGCTGTATGTGGTGCGGCGGCGTCGGGAAGAAACGCGAGACGATCACTTGTATCTCCTCCAGACTACGGCCGTGAATGTTTCGCTTGTGACACATCTGCGCGTCCAACTCCATTGTACATACATACACCTGCAATACAGTTTGTCGAGTTTGATGAGATATGGGCGAAGCAACTTCTGTACTTATGATAGATACAACTAGAGATGTAACGAAAGCTTTTCTAGCAGAGGCTACCCAGGTTAACGGAAGCGGGGGTGGCTAAATGAAGAGTAATAATTGATTGATCATGTTTTTTGTGTCATTATTTAAGCATGTACCCAGTTTGTCCTAAAATTTCACCTAGGTAAGATTGTTGACTTTTTGTATTAAATCCGCCATTTATACCGTTTAAGTATGCGCAACATACCTAGTATGAATGTAATAAATGACTCATACCTGGAAACCATTCTGCCTTGAAAAGTTCCAAACATCAGCATAGCTTCTGAGATGATCGTTCACAGCATCGTATATTAAAAACGTGAAATAGCCATCGGTCAAACTTCGCTTGAACGCCCGCTTTAAACAGTTTAAATACGATTCCTCTTGATTTTCATCATATTCGTACTTCAGAGTAGGTTTCTTTACCTGAAATTAAAAATAGCTGTCTAATAATTCCTGGTAATTATACTAGAATATCAACGAAATAAAATTATCTAGAAGCGTAACAGAGTGGTTCTACAAAACAGAACCTATAGTAACAGTGGTGAAAAAAATAGGGACAGCGTGGCGCACTAGACACGTGACCTTGACGTAACCAATCGTGTGCATTCTTTGTCTATGTGTGCATTCTTTGTCTATGTATGTGTTAGATGGTGTGCGTAAGTAAAACAATAATTGACGCTGCCATTGTTAAAGTGTTTTTAAAAATAATTATTATTCATTAATGAATGCCCAGTTCGATAAGGTCAACTGACTTTCAGCTTCCTGCAAAATAATTGTTTCATATAAATGTAAATTACAAAATCATAGTCTTGAAGCAAGGAAGAGCCATATGAGGATGAGTAAGAGAAGCTCCTGGGGCTTTACAAATAATCTTTGATGGTTAAATAAAACTCAACAACATGAGAGAAGTAAATACATTCAAATCACACTATTTAGTTATTCAATGATAAATAATATTGACAAGGTAACAGCATTTTTCGAGAACTTTGCAAATAAATAGAGTAAAATTAATAGACTCAGGCGTTACTTTGCGGAAATCCATAACTAATTATGGATTTAGAAAATTATTTTGCTAATGATTCATTAGCAAAATAATTTTCTAAATCCATAATTAATAAATAGAGTAGCATTTACGTAATATTTCTTAATGTTTTAGATTTAATAAAAATAATGACTTCACCAAATATTTACTATTTACTTTTTAGAAGCGGGAATCGAACCCAAGAATCTTCGCGTTTAATATACATCATCCATGCCTGCCAGATACAATACATACTAAATAATAAATAATTTTTACATACAATTTTGCCAGTAGTTGGATCTTTCTCCTCTATTTCGCCTTCTTGCATGAAATAATCATCAATTGACATTATTCTGGCAGTGCCGCCATATTCAGCCTCCCTGTCTCTTATTAATTTGGCCAAATACGATTTCCCACTACCAGGTGGTCCTACAATGTAAAAAAAAACCATTAAAAAACTACACAGACATTTTAGTTGGCGAAAGCAACCCATTTTTTTTTAATTTCGCAAAAACTGAGAATGAAAGACGATGTTGAATGTTTAACACCAGATAGAAAGAATACATCAAAAAATATTATAGAAAAAACAGTTACCTCTAAGAATTATCACAATTTTTTCAGGCCTCATTTCGCGCCCTGGGGACTCCAAAATATCGTCAATCATAACAACATGTTTTGGAGTTTCTGCAGTATTGTTATCTTTAGTTTTCTTTGCCACGTCTACAACTTCTAAATCTTTACTAAGGCCTCTTTTACGAGAGTCCCTATCTCGACTTCTGCTGCGATTTCTAGGTTCGTCATTTCTGCTGTCCCTGTTAATCCTATCTCTGTACATATCCCGGCCTCTATCCATTTCTCTACCTCTATCCATTTCCCTACCTTTATCCCTATCTCTTTCACGCTCTCTATCTCTGTCTCTTTCACGTTCTCTATCTCTAAAACTATCCTCCCGTCTGCCGTATCTATCCCTGTCATCGCGTCTCCTATCGTCGAAACGATCATCAAGCCTTCTTCTATCATCGAACTCTTCTCTCGGCGGCCTATGGCGGTAATCGTCTCTAACATCTTCTCTCAGAGGCCGTCTTTCGAAATCCCTGTTATATCCATCTCGCTCCCTCAATCGGTCCGACATATTGAATCTGTCTGTAACCCTCTGTTCATCATCTCTATCCCTTCTAGGCTTCCTCGCAAACAAGTCATCAACCTCTTTCTCAAAGTCTTGTTTCTTGTTCTCGCCATCTTTTGACTTGTGATCGTAATCGAACATATGAACTGGTTCGATAAATTCACGAGCTGAAAATAGAAAAAGAGGTGTTAAAAAGAAATCACATTTGGATAAAATTTTATCAATACTAGATAGAGAGATAGAGAAAAATTCAGATCTAATACACACACAATTCTGTATTCATTGGTTTCTTAGTCTACCCTTGACCACAAACGATACCAAATGTAATACCAATAAAATAAATTAACGCGAAATCCGTAATGTTTTCTTTTACATCACTGTAATCATTAGATAGAACCGTAAACATTATTCAATCTGATCTATTATCATAAAATTAACCAACTTGTACTTTCTTTGTAGACATTTATTTATTGTTAAAAAGATTTTATATAATATTAGCATTTTTAAATTAAATTCTTTTTTAGCTTGATACACTACTTTCATGGTGTCGTCGTTTTTGTTATGCACCCAGGTCTTATTTTAAAGGCACTCGTATAGACATCACTCAAGTTGCACAGACACAGCATCACGAGCTCGGGGCAGCGGCGGCAGCGGTGTGTTTCAATGAATAGATTTCAATAGAACAGACCTCGAAGATGGCGTGGGCCCGCAAACGCCGTCGCCGCCCCAAACCCGCTGACTTCGAGAACGAGGCCTTTGTGAATGCATGCATACGGTACAGAAATCGACAGAAAATGCTTGTCATTTGCAGCACATTATTATAATCATCGGCCTAAATTCCACCCCCATTACGTGCCACATACCCGGTACTTCTACTTATCACATTTAGATTCTGCTTGCAACTATTTGCAAACTGACACAGCTTAGCTGAAGTAAACTGCTCTAAACATGCCATTCATATGCGGTCTTCACTCAGAGACTACCTAATTTGCCGCAACGGTCATTGGTTCTTTCAGAGATCAGCTTGACAATCCTGTGCGTATATCGTTGACTTTGTTTCTCTGTCAAATAAATTTTATGCTTCTTACAAACTCCGACAATAAGCTATGTTATTAAGTCAGGAATAACAAATTGTTATGACATACTCAACAAAAAGGAACGCGCAGTATCGTTTCAAAGCTTGCTAATTGACACAAAACTAAGGGCTAGCCATACTGAGTTTCCACGCCTTAGCACAGAAGTATAGAAGATAGGTCGTACTGGTTTAATTTTATTTTACTTTGTGATAGTGACAAAAAAACCTTGTGTATCTGGACTAAGCAGTGTTCCTCCTCTTGCTCTCATTTAAGTTGTTTCTGCTTTATTGCAGAATCTGATCAAATTAGTATTCGGACAAACATCGAGCTTGCGGTCATCGACAGCAACAAGTCTTGGATCTAGGAGGATATTTTAGACTTATTTCTGGCAAGGCTGCTGACAAGACGTCTAACATCTGTTTATCAATTTGTGTATCAATTAAGTAAGTTATTTTTAATATTATGATGATGATGATGCTGCTGGATATGAACTCCCAAATTTTCAGACACCCATAATATGGGTTTTTGTAGATAGCCAAGTATAGAATTTGCGGTTAGACTAAATAAGAGTTCTAGCTATGAAGATTTCCAACTTATCAGTATCCCTCTTAACAAAGTTTTACTGTACTATCGGCCGAGCAAGTTCTAACAAAGTGACGAGTGAGTATACTTTTTCGTAAAACAGCTTGAGTATTAAATCGATCAGAACAGCCATAAAACTTCAGATACTATGTAAAAACTTTTTTCTAATCAAAGAAAGTCCAATTCAAGTCATGTAAGATAATCTTGCGCCGAAATTCCAAAGGTAAAATAACTTAAATGGTTTAGGATTATCCACCTGATCAGAATTTGTGTGTGTATCATATTTGAACCAGCATAAGAACTTCATAAACAGCTAATTCAACAGTAATGCAACTAAATTAACTTGGATAAAAAAATTAAATAGTTACACAATACTTAATTACCTTTCAATCTAAGAGGTTTATGTTCGTATTCAACAACAAATGATGGGGTAAACAACTCCTCCTCCCATTTTGGCCTCGAAGGAGGTGGAAGTGGATTGGGCGGTGGCATATCTGAAGGCATACCCCTATTTTGAGGACCTCTAGGGAAGTCATTTATCATGGTTGGTATCTCCATTAAAGGCCTGGGCCCTGACGTGTTTGGTCTCGGACCTTGATCATTTCTAAAAGGCGGGTTAGGACCCCCATTTCTGTCATCATAATTGTCCTTGCCACCACTGCCCTGCCTCTCGTCATACATCTGTCTCTGGTTGGGTGTGAACCTGTTCTGGTCTTGGTTTTGCTGCATAGGATAATTTTGTCTATTACCAAACTGTTGCTGATTGTTATAACCATCATTCTTGTTCCACTGGTTGTTTGGTGGTATGTTTTGGTTATTAGGGCCTACACTTGGCGGAGGCCCATTGTGCCCCATACCTGGCGGTGGCCTATTATGCCCCATGCCTGGTGGAGGGCCGTTATGTCCCATACCTGGCGGAGGAACGTTATGTCCCATACCTGGCGGAGGGCCGTTATGCCCCATACCTGGTGGTGGCCTGTTGTGCCCCATGTTTGGCGGTGGAACATTGTGGTTCATACCTGGCGGTGGAACATTTTGGTTTATACCTGGCGGTAGTCTACTATTGTTACCCATAAGTGGAGGTGGTCCACTATTATTGCCTGCAAGTGGAGCTCGTCCATTACCTGGCGGTGGCCCATACTGTGAATTTGAAGCACTGTTATTCTGAACAGTACTGCCAGAAGGAGTGTTACTCCCACTTCTGACCATAGAAAGTATATTCATAATCTTTTCATCACCTAAAATGTTGTTAATGCCTTTCGAAATTGTCGTGTAATCTGGTGCCCTTTGAGGTTGATTCCCTTGAGCAGTATCATCAGTAATATCAATAACATCCTGCTGCTGGCCCGTAGGGGCGCTATCCGATTCTGGGACCAAATCTAGTCCAGGTATACTTTTAGTTGCTCCACCAGTGGGTAGAAAAGTAGAGTTATCAGAAGGATAATTTTCATTAGGAGAATAATTTTCAGTAGTAGAAAAGTTGTCATCAGTATTCTCATATGAGTCATAACGATCTTGAGGATTAATATTACCCCTATTCCCTCTGTTGTAAGTACCAGTGGGAGCATTGTTGTAGTTGTGCTGATATGGAGCATTGGGACTTGAATAATTCTGATCTTGTTTTCTGTTGGAATTCTGTTGGTTCGGATAATCTTGCCTAGTGTTGTAGTTTTGAGGTTGGTTCTTGTTGAAGTTTTTAGCCTGGTTCTGATTATAGTTTTGAGACATGTTCTGGTTATAATTCTGTTGTTGATTCTGATTGTAACTATGTGATTGATTCTGGTTGTAACTTTGAGGTGGTTTCTGGTTATAATTATGCGATTGGTTCTGATAGCCTTTGCCGGATGTGTTTAGCGGTGGTGGTATTGCAGAAGGTAGTTTACCTGAGATGGGCGTATTTGCAGCATTGGGAGCGTTGGTCAGGAGACGTGCGCGCTTCTGGTTCATCTGCTGGCGGCGCTCGAGCAGCTGTGCGCGACACGTCTCAAACTTTTGCTCGTACTCCTTGTAAGCTTGCTTGTCGGGATGGTTGACGTTCTCCCTCCTCCACTTCTCGATCTCCTCCTCCCATTTCTGAAACTGAATATCGAAAAGCTTCTCCTCCTCGGCAAGTTTCTTCAGGGCGTCGGAGTTCATCGGCGACGGCTCCTCGTTCCCTTGGGACCTCTGGGTTTGGGCGTTACCTGAGGTGATGTTTACGTTAGTAAGGTTGGCGGGGTCTGAAGCTCTGCTGGGGGCCGGTACAGGGGCCGGTTGGCCGGGCTTGGTCCCGAACAGAGGCTGATTGTTCTCGTAGGGCGGCGGCGGGTTGTCGGGCGGCGGTGGCGCAGGCGGCGGCGCGCTACTCGGCGGGCACGGCACGTTGCCCATCGCTTGCATACTTTGCATCTGCTGCACATACTGTAACAAAGTTGTATAAATGAATCCTTAACCAAATATTGTTATAACTTGGTTGGACTTTTTTTCCATTAATACTTTTATAAAAGTTTAATCATTACAATGGCTCTTCTCTCTCTTAATTGTTATTATGCCTTTCTAGTTCCCTAACGATATTCTAGCCTTAAAGTTACCAATAGTAAACATTATGGATGCAATATACATATGAACATGAATATTTATACTTTGAGAGAGTAGTATTTAAAATTATTTAGACTCTATTTCAATATCACACAAAACCATTTCTATCATTTGTAATTTTTTTTTTCAAATGAATAACTTTAATCTAAACAATTACGTTAAACTTAGCATTGACACAGAAAAACAGACTTTATTGTTTTAGAATTTACCTAATCGCTGATGAAAATTAAAAATACAACTTGAATAAAATATAAAATGTTTAAGGAATTATATTCTCAAAAAAAAGAGAGATTTCTTTTGCAGTATGAAGACATGTCTCAAATCCCTATGGAAGCAGAGGACAGTAGAAAATAGAATAGTACTCTTTATTTGACTCCAAACAAGGTAATTTAATCCCTCGATCGTGAGTTATTCCAGACACAATTGAAATCAATTGTTATCGTGGCACCCGAGTGCCTCCTGGGGGTTGAGGGATTAAATCAATTTTGACAAAAAGATGCCCAATACACAATTTTGGTAGTTGTATCGCTTAGATGAGGTGATAATGAAAGCCTGTCTGAAAATACCACAATAAGCTTTATTTACTAGCAAACTCTAGGTACTCACAGGTTGCCAAAACATTTAGCTACCTTTTTCATGACCAACCCCAGCCTAGATGCCACTGAGTGCTAATTTGCAACCAGTTCCTTAGATACATCATACCAACATTATCAGTAAACACTAAATTTAATAATAAATGTATGGTTCTTTACATCTAAAATGTTTTAGCATAAATTATAAACAAATATCACATTGCGTTTAACCCCATAATTTAACTGTTGTACAATTATAATACCTTATAAAATAAAAGGGAACTAACTGTAGTTAACTTTACAGAAAGTTAACTTTAGGGAAAACTATAGTTCGGTGCAACCTTACTTTTATAAATTTATTAACCTAATAATATTTTTGAGCTGCTGAATAGAATTAAATGATTAATCGTACGATGTACAACTCATTTCAGCCATCAACTTGCATCAAACGGACAAACCGAAAAAAGTATGACTCCAACACCAAGATGTTTACCTAACTATGATGGTGGTAGTCAATGATATTGGTAGTACTAGAACAAAATCATACCTTCTCTCCGTATTGGTTCTGCCACTGTGCATACTGCTGCTGCCACTGGGCCCATTGCTGCCAGTTCTGCTGCATAGCAGCCCATTGTTCAGGAGTATAGGATCCAACATTTGTCATATCGGGAGTCATAGCAGCAGCGGCAGCGGGCCAATGGCCCTGCGGTGGCATTGGCCACGACATTTTAATTATTCAATGATAGTTAATATCCTTTACTTGCAAGGAAGTATAAGAACAAAAGCTAATAAACCATGTTCAGTAAAAATAATCCCATGACATCTAATTCGACAAATAGTCGGCCATTTTGAATCATAGGCTTGCGCCAGGCAAGCAGCCATTGACGCAACGCAACGTTACCTCAGTGATGTGCCAATGTCGATGTTTTACGTATTAAGCATCTAGTTGCACGGTACAATAAAAATAGATAAAAGAAATTAATTCAACTGTTGGTCTAGTGGTTTAAATACCGGGCCAAGATCTCAGGTTCCCAGGTTCAATCCCCGGGTCGGGCAACAAAAAGTTTCAAAATTTCGAACGTTGCTCGGGTTTGTGATCACCAACCCGCATAATTTGCGTGATGATTATTATGCCAGTACCCATCATTGCTGTAGTAACTTGAATTCAATAATAAAGGCCTTTGCCCTGCAGTGGATGATTAAAAGCTGTAACTTTTTATTCAAATTATTAAGTTCTATGGTATTTTAACAATAATGGTCCAAGAATTTTAGTTTTTTAGAATTTTTGTTATTTAATTCAATAGAAGAAAAATATACTTTATTTGATATTTTAGCAACTTAATTGCACTTATAATATCAGTATATAAAAAAAAAATTTTTCAAGTTTATATACTGATATTAGAAGAAAAATAAGTGCTCCTGAGCCTATCACAAAATTGTAACAGCGATATTCTTCAGTGTGATAAATTGGTTCAGCAGGTTAGGCCGCGTGAAGAATTTATATACAGACACATTTTTGCGTGACTAATATAAATATTTTTTTCTATACTATAACATGAGCAAGTATTGTTGTTAAAATGTATACATCAATGATTTTTTATGCGGTAGTATGTGTACGTAGTCTGGTTTAGTGGCATTTAGGTATGCAGGTCAGTAAATTATTATCAAACCAACAATTTATCTGACCAAGCCCCTCCCTCTGTGCTATATTATGCATTTGTCCCACGTTAAGCCAGAGAAAACTACAACAGTGTCATCTGCGTAGAAAAAAAAAACGTTTAGGATATATAAGTTACATAAGTAATTAAAGTAGGTACACTAAGAAGAGCGTTGGTCCCACCCAGCACACACCCTGCTGTGCATTAGAGGAGCTCAAATCCACTGCATTCTAATTCGACCGATGCAACAAGAGGTTATCTGTTAATGATCGGCCCATAATAATGTTTACAAAATAAGCATTGACAAAGGCTACCGACTTAGATTTTGATTTAGAGTTTAGAAATTCTTTATAATGAGATTTATTGACTTAAGGGTGGTTCATTCATTGTATCAATTAAGCAGATCTCTATAGTAATTTATTTTTAATCTCAAATGTATTCTTGCAAATAAATGTCATTGTATTTAATTCTACTCTTTTTTAATGATTGAATTCAATCGTTGCAATGATTACGCTAACGTCTCTAAGTGTTTTTTTAAATTTTGATACATGGGTCACGTTTTAGTTTTTCTGCATTTTGTTTCTATTTCTAATACAACGAAGAATGCCAGCAGTAATCCATGGTTTAAATATACAGTTTTAGTGCGTCTTCGTTTTCGTGTCAGATTTTTTGTATTGTAACAGTCATGAATTCTCATATTTTATGCATAGATGACGCTGGTAGTCACTTGACTCGCGCAAGAATTTGGAAGCCCCGATTTCGTTTAATACCAACCCTTAGTTTCGAGACTCCATACTAGATGGCGCTGGTAGTCAGTTGACTCGCGCAAGGACATCGACGCCTCAATTTCCTTAAATAGTGAATTCAATTTGTATGAAGTTAAGTAATCTCGCCTACTGCACTCTGGACGCTTCCAAGCTATTGGAACTTTCAGAGTCTTTAAGCAATCACCTTACTTACGGCACTGGACTATTGCTTGCACGTTAGTGCAACTTAGAGCCGGTCCACTATAAATGTACGCAATTAGTTTGTGCTTTAATAAAAGCACTTAATCAAAAGCAGTCTTTCGTTTGGCGGCGACGCTACTCCGTATCCTCCTGAACCTCACATCGGCTACAGTATAATTTTTATATTAATAAGTAGAATGAATATTCTCTTAAAATCGTAATGGAACAATATCGTGAAGTACCTACTCTATGTGCTAAAAAAAATAGAAGCCTTTAGAAAGGATAAAATACGTCTAAAACAATATTTTGAAGCCAGATCGGCTCAAGCCTACAAAGATTAAAAGAAAAAGAGCAAAATAAGGTAGGTACGTTCACACTTTACGAATTTGATTTCTAGACCAGTTACACAAAAATGGTGCATTGGCATGAGGTGCTATTCTGCCACATTATGGTGGGCTTCTGCGTGCCGACCAATCAAAAATATTATATAGTGGTAAAAAATATGTCCATGTCTCTTCCTAAGGTGATTTAAGTGGTCTCTGCATTGAATGAATGCAGAGGAAAGCATTTTATTCACTTATCTTCATTTAAACACTTAAAAATAAGGGAACTTAGGCCTCAGCCTCGAATTTCGCGGACAGCGGGGCGGGAGCGGCGCGGCGCTGCAAATGTATGGACAAGTCACGCGGACGAGCGACAGGCGCATATATTTGCAGTGCCTGCGCCGCTGCCGCCTTATTTTGCGAATTTCAAGGCTGAGGCCTTAGGCTCACTTTTGTAAGACCACGCGTAGGACGTAAGTACCATATCTTCTTCTTTTTGTTTTAATCTAAGTTTACATTAAGGTTTTACTTGAGTAAAGACGATTACGAGTTTCCGAAGATACAGTGTTAGACTAACGTAAGTATTTTAATGTGTTTTATGATTAAATTAAGTTCCTTTCTCACTGTGTAATCTAACAAAAGCTAAGCTCAAATGTAAGTAACGTAGCACTATATATTTTTTTGTATTTGTCGCGTTTCAATAATTGAAATAAATAGGACTAATTATTAGTCCTATATTTATTTGCATTAGTATAAAAACAGTGAAAAAATCATTTTGTAAGTAAGTATCGCCTTTATATATTTATTGCAGTGCACATTAATTGTCTTCTTAAAACTCAAATGTTACATTGGCAACCTCTTTTTTTGTCTTAAGCACGTGATTTTTTTTATTAATTCTGAACGCAGTTTTTAGATTATGTGCATTAAGTTTTTCAAACTACCTCCCTTTGTTTCAACAAAACTTGTTTCCAAGTGTGGTCGCCCTATATTTACGAGTCAGCGAAGTAAGAATTATGTATGGTGGTCTATTGTATTAAGAACAAATGAAATTATGATTCGAATGAAGAGCTGACATAATATATTACAAAAAATGGACTAATATAAAATCTATTGGTGTTGTAATAACCAGCTAGTGCAACGAAATCTAATAATAATCTAATTAAAAATTGTAATTGCTCAAGAACTCTTACACGGAAGAAAATACATTTGCTAACACATACACTTAATAAATTCAGACGACTAAACTGGGAAACATGTACATACCTAATGTTACATCCGACAAAACTAAGTTTTTCAATTGCTTAAAAAGATGCGTTCAGAAACCTAACAAAAAAATTATTCATTAATATTTGTTGTTTTTATAAATGTAATAAACCCTCACGTTATAATTTATTTAATTTACCTACTTCAATGTGGCAATCGAAAAAATTAAAATATTATCGGTATCGATTTCGATTATATAACTTTCGACACCCAATCCTAGATCCGTGTTGATACTCTGTTAGCAAAATATCAGTGTATAAAATTAAAAATTATGTCTCAGACAGGACTCGAACCCGCAACGCCATGCATACCGGGCGCTTTACCAATTTTGCCACCGAAACACTACACCGAGGCGTCAATTATTCAAGCATATTATCGCAGCTTATTATCATAAAATATTATGAGTTTTGCACTCCTAACACCCGAAAGAAAAATCTATACAGATGTGTGACAGTCAGTTAACTTCAGCTAAGATGAAACAGCTATTGAAATACTTTATATGATATTTTAACAATTTATTAAAATTATAATATCAGCCTAAAAACCTGTAATTTATGAGATGTTGGTTTGAATCCTGCATGAAGCATATTTTTCCAGGGGAAATAGGTACTGTTTCTATAATTGATATCAAGTAGCTAAAATATTATACAAAGTAAAATATCGTTACTTGACATCGAACCTGAGGCAATTGACATAAAATATTCTACGCTGACGTGTTTAGAAATATTAAATAAATAAAAAGTAGGTATTGATTACAATACTGCTTATAAGGGCCTCCGTTACATGAACCGGAAACCACTCGCGAACGTCCGCGTGCGGGTCTGGAAAACTAAGCACACCACGTTGGGTGTTCTTCGTCTTCAAACCCACCGTGTCGAGGTGTCCGTGGTGACCCCTCCACGTCTCCTCGATGGACCCCGCCGAGGGAGCCCGCGACGTAAGCCACGGACGTTCGCGTCACCTAAATGTATGTACAAAAATGAAATTAATACATTTTAATATTAATCTTCATAAAAAATTCTTAGGTAGGTAATATTTTAATCCCTCGATCGTGAGTTATTCCAGACACAATTGTAATCAATTGTTATCGTGGCCCGAGTGCCTCCTGGGGGTTGAGGGATGTCGCCTAAGTTTACGATTGCGTGATTGTGGTGACATGTTTTTCCAAAATGGTCAGGCTGTATAAAGAAGGTATATAAAATTTTATAAGTAATTTACCAATTTAGGAATAAGTAGTAAAAAAAGCACGATGGGGTATTAGAAAACTATAACACACTGTTTCGCCGCAGGACATCCTACAAATATCTGAAATGATTAACCTAAAGAATCGTCCATTAGATGTAGCCGCACGATGAATAATTTTGACATAGGATACAAACGTCCATCAGTGATACAAGGTTTTAAAACCTTGTCTCATTTTAAGATGGTTAATATAGCATACATTTCAGCTTAAACCGTGTTTAATTTTTTGGTAGCAGCACCTAGCACCAATGTTTTATTTAACATAAAATATTTTATTCTAGCTGATATGATTTTCTGGTCAAATTATTCCAATACTTTAAATAATAAAGAATTCAGAAACCGTAAATAATCATCATATTGTTATACAATAAAAGGTCGATACTTGATATTACAAAGTGTCGACCATAATTGATAGTTTAACGGAACATCACTAGACAGACGCCATTTTTGCGTGAGTTTGACTCTTGCAAGTGTGTCAGTTGCAACAAAATATTTAGGTTTTCGTAATAATTTATCTGTTCTGCGATGCTGAATTGTAATTAATATTGTCCGTTTAAAGTAGTCTCTTGTGTTGAATATAAAAGTTCCAGTGTGTATTGATTACCTCCAGTAATATTGGATGCGCGGGAAATGTGGTTATGCCTGACCGTTCCCGTCAAACAAACATCTAAATATTATTTAAATTAATTGTTTTGTGCATAATTACCACGATGATTGCGCACAGAGCGCGTGAAAATCGGAGGCTTAAAGCTTTGAAATTGCCTAAAAACATTGAACGTTTATACAAAGAAGGGAAATGTCGCGATTGTGCAGTGGTGGTGACGCGTATGGACTTTGCTAAAATATTAGGTAAATTCACGAAGGTAAAGATTCAATATGAAAGTAGTGGTACTCCTAAAACGAAAAAGAACGCTGAAGTCATTTCTCCAAATTCTAACACCAGGTTAAAGAGCAACGAAAATGGTATGGTGTTGATCCACAGAAATGCTTATAGCCAGCATCCAGTCAAAGAGCTTGGGAGCCCCAGGAAACCAACGAGAACTAATCAAAATTCAAAAGCATTAGATAACAATGTACTAAAGGAAAATAACAGGTTAAAGAAGACTCACATTGTAAAAGATAAAAATTCTAATATAAACATTACCAGCAGTAATCGTAATAAAAAAGTGACTAACTTAAAATTAAAACAATATGGAATAATATTTGTGAAGCCTTCTTCTAAAAATCAAAATAATATAAAAAGTAAGTCCTCTTTATCAGACTTATTACCTTCAGTGAATAAAAGTATACTACCATCAGATGAATGGAGCATAGATTACATGCCCCGAAGTGTGGAACCTACAGATGACAAAGTGTATGACCGAATAGCAGCTGAGCTGGAAGATCTAATGTGTAATGAAAAGATGCCAGAGAAGCAAGTTAGCAAGACAAACTCTGAAACTAAAGATGAGTTTCCATCTATAATGGATATTTTGAATGATAATACGAGTGACATTTCTAAAGCTACGGACCAAAGTACTTCCATAGGATATAAGGCCAATTTAGAATCTAGTGATGTTGAAGCGATGCTTCTTGGAAAGGCAACTTCGCCTAGAAAAGAGTCTGTGGAAGTCAATACCGACATGAGCAATCTAATAGATGATGTGGAACAACTCAGTGCGGTTCAAGAACCTAACTCAAAAATCACTGAACCGATAGATGATATGGATAACCCACATAGTCCTTCTATACTTGATGAAGCTCTTCAAAAGGGCATTGAGGAACATTTACCTTGTGCTCAAGATTCTGTAGAAATTAACATACCTGATCAAACTAAGGATACTACTAAAGTGTTCCCAAAAATGTCATTCCCATCCAACATCACACATTTGGTTTTCAAGAAAACTGAAAATGGAAAGTGTTTGAAAACTGTAACGTGTTCCAAAAATTTAAAATATAGTATTGAGTTGGACAGCAAAACAGTTGAATTCCTGGGAGCCCCTCAATTTATCTCGAGTATAGAAGATCTTCAAGTGTTATTACAAATTGTGAACGAGACTGAACTAAAAAATCTTTATGTGTATCATTAGATATTGAGTTGAGACCACACTGTTTTCTGTAATAATTGCAAAATTAGTTAACACAATGAAATTGTAAAGCCATTACAGCATTTGTTAATGTCTCTAAGACTTATAAATTGATTATGCAAAACTGTGTAATCACATTGATATTTGTAAACCAGCTATGGTTTTTTAAGCTGTAAATTATTATGTGTTAAATTTGCCGTGTAGTCTAAAATATACATAGCAATTCATTTAATCCCTCAACCCCCAGGAGGTACTTAGGTGCCATGATAACAATTGATTTCAATTGTGTCTGGAATAACTCACGATCGAAGGATTAATAATGTTCATATGTGTCTTGTAAAGAAAACAGTTTTATATGCAATTTCCAAAATGACATATCTCATAGATATTGGCAAAAGTGAAACTTATCCTTAACATTACATTATGTGATCTAGTGTACTTACATGTACGAGGTGTGACATTTTAGAAAATACATATAATGTATGTGAAATATCCCCTTTTGACTGGTGAGAGTTTATAATCTAAGATAAATTGTAGAAAAATACACAGTCATACTATAATAACTTACCAACCAAATAATTTTAATAATTGTTTAAATAAAAAGTGTGATTTGACCACAGCCTAAAGTCTTGGATGCTCTTATATATTATCAGATCATCCCGATTCTATATTGTTAAATCCAGTAACATGAGAAAGTATTTGTGGTTATTTTTCTTGACTGATAGGAATGAATGGTCAAATAACATTCATTTTGTATAAATGGCATGAAAGATATCAACATCAAGGTTTGGATTAAGTGCAGATGTTAATAATTAATTGTAGCAACAAATTACATTATTATGAGACTCCAATTTTCGGTTTTTCTCACTAAGCGATATGGTAAGGCATTGTAATATTATGGTGGGATTTACCACAGATGTTTATCTCAACAATCAACAAAAATGATCAAAAGGTAAAAATGTTTTATTACATATTTAAGAAACAAAAGATATGTTACAAAAAGTTATTTACAAAAAGTGTTTTTTACTTAACATCATATAATGTACTTTATACTTGGCTGTTCATCTCATAAATTGAATTGCTTCATCTTGATAAGGCAATTTATAGTTCAGACACCTTGGGCCTTATTCAGCTATTTCAATTGCAGTTTGATCGTGATTGAATTGATTGACCATACTAGAACTGTCAAAAACCTGCAATTCAATTACGATTGTGATACGATTTGGTTAGCTGAATAAGGGGCCTTAAAGACACCTTTCTAGAAAGAAGAAAAAACTTTGAAAACTTTTCCCTCAAAGTTTTACAAGGAATTAGAACTCGAGTCCTAGTTTTTATTCATATTTGAATGAACCGTTGTTATTTTGGTACAATAGATGGCGTCACTAACTTTACATGGAGAAATTTAATCGATGTTGCATTGTGAACTTGAAAGGCCTTCACCATCCTTAGCTAATAAAGAGGCATGGTACAATTACTATGCTATTAAAATATGTTAAATATATTAAGGTATAACAATTTAACATCTAATTATGATACAACCACTGAACTTGTATAAATTTTAGTTATAAGAAAATAGATATTATTAATCCAACTTGTAATATTATTTTTAACATGTAATATTCAATGTCTTGATAGTTTTATTGTTTCCTAAAAAGTCCTGCTGTGTTTTATTGATATAATACACTGTAGTTTCTATATTGTTGCAATTTAGTGAAGAAAATGACATTTTTAGATATATTTGCAACTGGATTATTTAGTTGTTTCTGTTAAGGGCTTAATTCATAGGATTTGTTCAATTAAATATAAAACCTTGATGGTTTGTAAATTCGTTGTTTTATTTATTGTAGTTTTGTAAAAGCATATTCTTTGCTGAAGGGAGTGTGATGGGTTGGGTAGCTTGCCTGTGTACCCTCCTTTGTGACTGAAATTGAGGCTACTTCACATGCTGCTCCAATTATTTGATGCATTGGACGGTCCTTTTTAGATACTAAATATGTAGCCAAAGCTCCAACAAATGCATCTCCTGCGCCCTAGGGGAAAAATCACCATTTGAAAAAAATTGGTACTTACAGGATTGAATTAAAAATAATGTTTTGCTGATGGTACCATGCAAATAAAATTATCTTAATCCCTCGATCGTGAGTTATTCCAGACACAATTGAAATCAATTGTTATCGCGGCATGCGCCTGCCGCTTGGGGGTTGAGGGATTAAGAAACTTACTTCCTATGTATAATAATTATGACATTAAAAAATAAGTAAAACATAGTTACTGTAGTATCCACAGCAGTTACAGATTCACAATACACATGAGTAGGTGGCTCTTCTTTAGAAGCATAAACAGCTCCTTTATGCCCTAAGGTGATGATAGCTGTTTGGCAACCAGTATTAAGTAATTTGTTCAATGCATCAACTGAATTTCTGTAAATTAAAAGAAATTGATAACCAGTATACAGTAATATGTTGAAATCATCAAGTGAATTTGTGTAAAAAGAAAAGCATTGAGTCTGTATATGAAGTCTATAACTTTTGTAAAAAAAAATATATTAACTTACTCTAGATTAACATTGAGATCTATAACTTTTGTAAAAAAATTAATATTATTTACTTACTCTAGATTAACATTGAGATTTGTTAGCATTGAAGCCTCCAATTCATTTACGCATAATATAGTACAGTAAGGCAAAATCTGTTGAATATCATTCCTAGCAGGTGCTGCATTCAAAAGTTTAATCTGAAATACAAATGCATATTAGTACAAATAATTTTACAATATATTTTATCAATAAGACTAAAATTTTTTACACACTCCCTTGTTTAACTTAAAAGCCTCCAGTGTGGAGTGGAATGGAGTTTCCAATTGACCAATTAAAACATCAGCCGATTTTATTAAATCATGTGAGTGTACTACATCTTCCTTGCTTAAATGCTCATTGGCACCAAGCACAATAACTATTTGGTTCTCTCCACTCTCTGCTACTGATATTTGGGCTATACCAGTTGTTACATTAGGTGTAATGTAAACATGAGAGACATCAACTCCTGTTTTTCTCAAGTAGTCTTTATATTTTTCACCCCATTGGTCATCTCCTACAAAAAAGAATAGAACTGGTATTATTGATGATCAACTTATACTTACTATAAAAATAACAGTTTATTATAAAATATAACAACAGATTGTCAGATCATTGATAGATCATCAGTCATACCTACTCTACAAATCAAGTAAGCATTTCCACCGAGTTTCGTTGCTGCCACACATTGGTTAGCACCTTTACCACCATAGCTTGTTGTAAACTTGGTGCCATGAAGAGTCTCTCCTGGGTTTGGCAGTCTTGGAGTATAACTAAAAACAAAACATTGTTCTGAAAAACTTGTTTTACTAATGCTGTTCATTCATACTAAATTAATTTGACTCACTAAAAATGGAATACATAATTAGCACTAAATATATAAGTAAGTAATTGAATATTAAATACAACAAGCTGAGGAAGTGTTTAAAAAATCACAATAACTTGGTAAGTACTGGGTTATTTGGTGATATTTGTTTTTGTATTTGAATGTTATGTAACGAGCGTATAGGCAATTCCCAGTAAGAAGTACTTACAGAGTACTATATTTGCTATAAGCAATATCAGAATAATACATACGTGGTGAAATCAACAGAGCATGAGCCAAAAACCACAATTTTTGGAGCACCTTTGTCCTTATTCGAATACATTTCACTACAAAAAATATTTATAATGAAATCTACTGTATATATAGTTGCAGGTAAGTACCTTAATTTAAACGGAATTATGAATTCATTCCAGTTGAATTTATTGATAAGAAAATGTTATCAAGGTGTATGTGTTATGATAACGCATCTCGCCCGTGCACTGATGTCATTCAAAAAAATAAATATTGTTAGGATGTATAATATAGAATGACATAGCTAGCCTTAACTTAAAAAGTTGTAAAACGTAAGAATCAATGAACAAGGAATTTTAATACCTACCTATCTTAGCCTTTGATTAAAATCTTAGCTTTATTTTACGGTTAATTTGACTTATAATACAACCAGCCCTTGTAATCTTAATTCTCATTTAAATTCCCTGGTCTCCTGAGCGTAATGTAAGGCACCGCCCATCTTGTAGATGATATTCAGTTTGGTTTTAAGGTGCATTATATTATCTGTGACCAAACTCTGAGCCGATATAAATATTTATGTTTGTCCATGTTTGTCTGACGCGGCCATCAAAGCTTCAAGTTCAATAATGTCGTGGTGTTTGTTAGTTACTTAGTTGTAGGACTCGCAGAACATGGAAAAAGGTTAGAAAGGCGATTAGGCGGGGCAGGCGTGCCACAGAGGCACATAACACAATTTACCCTACGCACAGAGGTTATGAGAAAATGCTTATACTTCTGCCCAAATGTGAGCGCTGTGATTGGTTAACGTTCTTAGAACTCGTCTAAGTGTAGTTGGGCTCAAGCGGCGACATCAGTTCTCATACAAATGGCGCATGACAGCCTTTCTAACCTTTTTCCATGTTCTGTGGTAGGGTAGGACTGGACTAGGCTGAATGTGAACGCTTCCAGCTCGATAAAATTCATCCAAACGCAGCTGGAGATTATGGAATTATGAACTAAATTAGGTACGTTCGTGCTGGACGACTTCTTTCGCAGGAGAAGGCGAGTAATCTGCAGTGCAGAGCTGACATCTAAAAATAATATGTACATGTACCTATCACTACATAGTATAAAACAAAGTCGCTTTTTCTTTCCCCGTGTCCCTTTGTATGCTTAAATCTTTAAAACTACGCAACGGATTTTGATGCGGTTTTTTTTAATAGATAGAGTGAATCAAGAGGAAGGTTTATATGTATAATAACATCCATCAAATAGTGGAAAAATACTGTTATTTTTGAGGTTTCCAATATGATGTCGTAAATATTCACATTTTTTTCCGCTTACATTGCAAACGCAGGCTAAACCCTACGAAATTTATCAAAATAATGTACTAAGTATTGTACATATTGAAAAGGTCTACAGAAAACTTCGCAATGGTGTATGTCTATCTGTTATGGATATCCCACAATAACATTTTTTTGTCATTTACTTTTTACGACAAATAATAGCTAATTTTCGAAGCGATTTTAACCAATACAGCATTAATCCTTATCCAATTAAATACTTCAAATACATTGTTGATTTAATATTGATCTATATGGCCCTTTACAGAATATGATTTAAATAAATATTTTCGAAGATATTACAGATTTAAAAATTACGGGACGTAGCGTTTGCGGCGGCGGCGCGGAATTTAGATATTCCAAAGACAGCAGGAAATCTTCATGGTATTAGGGAAAGGGGAATTGTTTTACTCCAAATTTAAAACGTGCGGGCCACGGGCGGTAATGAATAAATCAAAACTACTGGATCGATTTTAATCATTTATCAATATTTTGATCGATTTTTGACGACCATTTGGATCAGCGGTAGTAAACGCTGCTTCTGAGCCATGGGTCGCGGGTTCGATCCCCGCACAGTACAAATATTTGTGTGCATGAACATGTCTGTTTGTACTGGTTTGGGTGTTTTCTATGTATTATAAGTATGTATTTACAAAAAAAAAAGTATTTAAGTAGGTTTATCGGTTGTCTAGTACCCCATACGACAGGGTATTTAATAGTACCTTAATTTGGGACTAGATGGCTCTGTGTGGCCCAGTGAGGCGTGTCTTAAATATTTATTTTATTTATTTATTTATTTTTTCAGTGACATATTTCATACCCGTGCGAAGCCGGAGCGCGCCACTATGTTTTTTTTATATACAACGTTCAGTTTTTTTGTAGTGTATTCAGTATCAGCATTGCACCCGTGCGAAGCCGGGGCGGGTCGCTAGTAATATATATAACGTGTTCCTTTTGATATCCCATAACTCTTAAGGTTATTTATGTTCTATAGGTAAAAATAATATAAAACACCCTAGAACATGTGGTTCAAAAATCAATAGTTTCGAATATAACATAAATTTTAGTTAAATTTGTTAAAAAAAAGTAACCAGTATGGCGAATCCTTAGTTTTGCGAGACGTTGGCATACTACACTAAAGTGTAGTAGCAAAATAGCGGGAAAGCGTAACTCTCGTAACTTGTATAAAACATGACGTGTGTGGGTATTTCATAGGTATGAGTAAATAGTTTACATTCAGAAGTTCATTCATAACAATGTAAGGGTGTTTTACATAAACAGTCGTGACTTTTTAGAATTATTTTGTATGAAAAAATTAAACAAAAAAAAATTGAAAAATAATTCATATGCAATTTGATTCTTTACCATGGTCTGTTTAATACCATAAAGTTATGGGATATCAAAAGGAACACGTTGTATTTTATACATAGACTAGCTGACCCGGCAAACGTTGTTTTGCCATAAAAATGATTAAATTACTAAAATGGCTAACAAAAAATAGGGGTTGGTGGTAAAAGGGTAAAAATTTAGTGTTGTATATATTTTATAAAATTTTAATATTTTACTACCCTACCCCTACCCTACCCCTAACCTACCCTACCCCTACCCTACCCTACACATACCCTACCCCCACCCCTACTCTAAACTCTTTCCTACCCCTACCCTACCCTTACAAAAAAGACGATAATTGATCAGTTTTCGACCGGAGAGGAAAAATGATTAAATTACTAAAATGGCTATTAAAAAATAAGGGTTGATCGTAGAAGGGTGAAAATTGAGGATTGTATGTATTTTTGTATGTTGTATCATAAAAAAATAGAAATTAAAAATTTTGTCTAAAAATAAAAAATAAAATTTAGGGGTGGACTACCCCTAACATTTAGAGGGATGAAAATAGATGTTGGCCGATTCTCATAGATACCGGCATAGATATAGGATACAAGTAGATCCACTGACAGCCCGATAATGCGTGACCAGTTTTGATTTGTCAATGTGTGTGTTAACTAGTGACGTACCTTTAACATTTTTAGACTATCGATAATAATTGCAGTTTGTCGTTTGGAAAATAATGTTTACTGTCACACTGTTTTTATCTCGAGATTATGCACTTACTTTGCGGCATACCTAACCGCCCTCACTTCTTACAACTATAATAGTGGGCAGATAAATGTGCCCGGTGAGTATATTTTTTACATATAATTTAAAAATAAACAGTCTTAATTAATAAAAAAAATAACAGCCATTGTTAATTAGTTTTCTTTATTTCTTTCTTCAAAAGATTTTCCCTTGTCATCTGCTGTGCCGTGTGAGCTTATCAATGGCAGTAAGTGAAAAAGAACAAGTAAACAAAATCTGAATAAACATTTACATTCTGATGTATCAAACACTGATTATTGACTTTTAAACAAGATTATCTTAGTTATGTGATTCCTTACAGTTTCCTTCTTCAAATAGTTAAGTTGACATTCATTTGAGACGCTAAACGTAAAATAACATCAAATTTCTCCGGAAACATTCAAGATAAATGTCGACAATAGTATCGATAAATTTGAGTCAAGCTCTAGCGTACATGTAAAATATTTCGATAAATTATTTATTCACCAAAATAATGTAAATAATCAATACATAGAACTTCATCTATACAAAATATTAAAATGAACAAGTGGATTGAAATAATTTTATATTTACAACTTAACAACAAGATCAAATTCAACTAAAATAACGCGGTACATGGTAGAAATCTGGAAATAACTAACTCTTAAAATAACGCGTTTTTACGATGACGACTTTCTACGTATTTACCTGTAAAATGAGCAATTTTCTGGATTATTTTTGTGGTTGACTCCACAGGCACTCACAGAACATGTGACCATTGTTAGATAAAACTGTATTTACTTTAGATAATCTAAGATGTACTAGATAATTACATAAAATGTTGAACCTTATATCGCATATGCCACTGGATGTCACTCTGTCAAATACGACAGGTCACAAAACGAAAAGATTTGTTTTCTTTTTCTATCTCGCTAGATTTCCATAATAGGTTTTCTTCTATCTCGCAGGCTTTGTCCGTCTATTATATTCTACGTTTATGGATACCGGATAAGCACAAAAAATTTCATCAAAATCGGCCAAGCCGTTTCGGAGGAGTATGGCAACGAAAACTGACACGAGAATTTTATATATTAGACTAGCTGACCTTGCAAACGTTGCTTTGCCATAAAAATGATTAAATTACTAAAATGGCTATTAAAAAATAGGGGTTGGTGATAAAAGGGTAAAAATTTAGGGGTGTATGTATTTTTAGGGCCACATTATAGAAAAATAATAACAAAAAAATTTGTCCAAAAATTAAAAAAATATATATCCTATCCCTACCCTACTCCTACCCTACTACTACCCTACTCCTACCCTACTCCTACCCTACTCCTACCCTACGCCTAGCCTAAACCCTTCCCTACTCCTACCCTACTCTTACAAAAAAGACGATAATTGATCAGTTATCGAGTGGGATGAAACATGATTAAATTACTGAAATGGCTATCAAAAAAATAAGGGTTGATCGTAGAAGGGTGAAAATTGAGGATTGTATGTATTTTTGTATGTTGTATCATAAAAAAATAGAAATAAAAAATTTTGTCTAAAAAATAAATAAAAAATTTAGGGGTGGACTACCCCTAACATTTAGGGGGATGAAAAATAGATGTTGGCCGATTGTCATAGATACCGGATAAGCACAAAAAAATTCATCAAAATCGGTCAAGCCGTTTCGGAGGAGTATGGCAACGAAAACTGTGACACGAGAATTTTATATATTAGATATAGGATACAAGTAGATCGACTGACAGCCCGATAATGCGTGACCAGTTTTGATTTGTCAATGTGTGTGTTAACTAGTGACGTACCTTTAACATTTTTAGACTATCGATAATAATTGCAGTTTGTCGTTTGGAAAATAATGTTTACTGTCACACTGTTTTTATTTCGAGATTATGGACCTACTTTGCGGCTTAACTAACCGCCCTCACTTCTTACAAATATATAGTGGGCAGATAAATGTGCCCGGTGAGTATATTTTTTACATATATTTTGAAAATAAACAGTTTTAATTAGTAAAAAATATAACAGCCATTGTTAATTAGTTTTCTTTATTTATTTCTTCAAAAGATTTTCCCGTGTCATCTGCTGTGCCGTGTGAGCTCATCTATGGCAGTAAGTGAAAAAGAACAAGTAAACAAAATCTGAATAAACATTTACATTCTGATGAATCAATCCCTGATTATTGACTTTTAACATGATTATCTTAGTCATGTGATTCCTTACAGTTTCCTTCTTCAAATTGTTAAGTTGACATTAATTTGAGACGCTAAACGTAAAATAACATCAAATTTCTCCGGAAACATTCATTCATTTCAATTCATTCAATTGATTTGGAAGATGAAAAACAAGAAAAGGACTGTGCACTGACATTAAACCTCTATGAGGAATTAGTAGGCACCCCCGGTGAATTAGCTTTCTCTCCAAAATTAAATTATTCAAACAAAACTAATGTCAAAGTTAATAGTAAAATTAGATTAAACAGTAGAAATAACATTAAAAAATATATCAAATTAAATAAATACATTATAAAAACAAATAAACTTGTTAAAAAGCAGAAATGCTTTTATAAAAATGTACAGTTGAGAAAGCAACGTATTGATTTAGTTGATAGCCTGGAAATATATAGTCAAAAATTACAAGAAAGTAGGTTGAAACATGACTCTGACATATTACAATTGCAGGATGACATCTCGAAGTTGCATAAGTCACTGGAATCCATGACACTGTTATACAACTCTGCTCAGGACCAAATTAATGAACACATCCTGGCTGCAAACCAATTACTTGATCTTGGCAATGCTAATGCTAGTTGTAAATCATTACCTAATATTATGATAAATTCAACTCAGTGCACTTACCAATAGAGAGTCGAAAATCCACAGTTGTCTTGTCTAAATTTAAGTAATGAGATTCAGGCAACATATAAAGAGGAGTCGAATGAGGTCATTTTATATTCAGATAGGCTAGGAATTGGTTATGGCTCTATACTAAACAATAAATTAAATTGCAATGTAATAAATAATTGCATGCCGGATGCATCGTTTGATGAAATAATTAAAACAATAGAAAATACTCAAACATGTTCAACCTCAAGTACCATTATTTTAATGCTAGGTAATAGTCAAAAAATTACCAAAAATAATATTATAAAATCATTTTCTATTTTAGATAAATTATGTGTTAAAAAAATATTCCTTTGTGCCTTTCCATTTTGTAAAAATAATTTAAATAATATTAATGCAAGTATTCACTTAATGAATACTTTATTATATAACCTATGTCAAAGACATAGTGACAAGTTTGTGTTTTTTGACACAAATAAATTTATTAACAATAGTTTTATTTTGACAGGCGGCTCTGTACACCTGCCTCATAAAATAAAAAAACAAATTGCTACTTTGTTAGCATATAATATTAATATTAACTGTCTTGCTAAAAATAGCAAAAGTATAATTTATGAACATGTTAGTACTTGTACTAATTTAAATATTGTGCCATTGACAACCTCTGAGGCTTTAAACTGAGAGGAAAGACAAAAGCTAGGCCTGATATGTATTTCAATATTGTTCATCAAAACATACAAGGCCTGGCCGGCAAAGAGTTAGGTTTAGGGTTATTTCTTCAAGATTATAACGTTCATGTCATATGCCTTACAGAACATTGGATTAAAAAACACCAACTAATGTTAAACATTGAAAATTATAAAGTCGCTAGTTCGCTCATAAGGGAGTCTGCACCAAGAGGGGGGTCACTTATTCTTGTTAAAAATGAATTAAAATGTAAAGAACGCAAAGACATTGTGTCGCTCACGGTTGAACGAACTATTGAACTAGCGTGTGCTGAGCTGGAACAATATATCATAATTAGCGTGTATAGCCCCCCCAAAGCTAATTACCACGTTTTTGAATCTGTTATGGATGAGGCTCTGAAAAAGCTCTCAAAATCGAATAAGAAAGTAGTGGTATGTGGGGATTTCAACGTTAATATATTAGAAGAAACGCAGTTGTCCACCCGATTTCTTAATCTCTTTAAGTCTTATAATCTAATTAATCTTTTTAATGAACCCACCAGGGTGACGCCCACGTCAGCTACTTGCTTAGATAATATTTTTTGTGATGGTAAAGTGTTAAAAAAAATGATTTTAAATTGTCTTATTTCGGACCACAGCGGACAAGAAGCATCGTTCGAGCACCATTATGTCTCTAACAAAGTAGATTCTGTGTATAGGCAATTCACTTTTAATAAAATAGAAAAGTTTAAGGAAAAAATTAAAGAGGGTGTGAATTTGCTAAAGCCTAATGATCAGAATGTTGATGAATTATATGAGAATCTTTTTGGTTTAGTTAAAAAGGAATTTGATAAACATTTTAAACAGAAAAAAGTAAAAATAAACAAACAGAAGTGTAAGTTTAATGAATGGGCTACACCTGGTATTTATAAAAGCAGAAAAACATTATATGATTTATATAGTTTAAAGGCAGATTCTCAAAACCCACATATTATAGAACATGTTAAAAAATACTCTAAATTCTTTAAATTAGTATGTGCCAAAGCGAAGTCAATATATCTTTATAATTTAATTTCGGCTTCCAAAAATAAGGCAAAAACCACTTGGAATATTATTAATAAAGAGACATGTAGAGTAAAACCAAATAATCCTACTTACTCTCTCAAGTTAGGGGATAAGCTAATAAACACGAACACGGAGGTTGCAAACACATTTGAGACATTTTTTTCGAATATAGCTCCCTCTACTACTGAAGGGCTAGCTTCTTCTGCTGATCTAGCTGAATCCCTTCTCAAGTCTGTTGTCGAAGAGTGCAATTCTTCATTTAATTTTAGACATATAAACCCTGATATAATTACAAAAACTTTTAGAGAATTTAATATGAAAAAAACAGAGGATCTTTGGGGAATTTCTGTCAATATTATCAATACAATCATAAGTTCATTAGCCCCTCAACTCGCTATTATTTTTAACAAATGTATTGATGATAGACAGTTTCCAACTTTAATGAAGTTTAGCAAAATCATTCCTTTGTTTAAGTCTGGCGAAAAATGTGACCCCTCTAATTTTCGACCTATATCTATATTGCCAGGGCTAAGTAAAATTTTCGAGAAAATAATGTTTAATCAGCTTTTATCTCACTTTAGTGTAAATAAATTATTAAATAGCAACCAATATGGCTTCAGAAAAGGTAGAAATACTACCGATGCTGGAGTTGCTCTCCTACAACATGTGTTTAAGGCTTGGGAGAGTAAGCTAGATGCCTTAGGTGTATTTTGTGACCTTTCAAAGGCCTTCGATTGTGTAGACCATGAAATATTACTTAAAAAACTTAAACATTATGGTGCATCGAATGATTCCTTGGATCTAATAAGTTCTTACCTTAAAGGCAGAATACAAAAGGTTTGCATAAATGGAGCTGAGTCTTCAGGGTCGGCCCTTGTTATGGGTGTCCCACAGGGATCAGTATTAGGACCCCTGCTATTTTTAGTTTATATAAATGACCTTCCCTGTTACTTACATAATCTTTGTGAGATGGTATTGTTTGCAGATGATACATCCATGATTTTTAAAACCAAGAGGGGCAAATCTTCATTTGACGATGTTAACAATACCCTCTCTAAATTATTGCATTGGTTTACAACAAATAATCTCTTACTGAATGCAAATAAAACAAAATGTGTTAAATTTACGATGCCAAACGTAAGGTTAGCTGCCCCTAATATAATTGTTAAAGATGAACCACTAAACTCTGTAGATTTTACTACCTTTTTGGGTATAACTGTAGACTCTCATTTGCAATGGGGTGCTCATATTTTTTTTTTTTTTTTTTTTTTTTTTTTTTTTTTTTTCTCTCTACCTCTGCTATTCTGCAGAGACATTTCTTACTTCATAAATTATTATTTTTTCCGGAATATATAAATAAATATCTAAAATTTTGTACCCTCACATGGTGCATATACTTATCCTATATGCACCAGTGTCCAGGTCTACTTTTTCTAAACATTGCCTTTTACGGCCCTACCTATAACAATTTTAGCAAATATCTGAAAATTTTTGTCTATTACTAAGGTGCTTAGATTTTCTTTCACGATTGTCATTTCCACCTTACTCTCAACATCAAATCGCTCTTTGACGAATCGTGGGCACTCTGTCAATATATGCAGGACATCCTCTACCTTCTGTGGATCACAGACGCATGCCGGACTCTCCTTGCACTTGAAGCGATTCAAGTACGCAGAGAATCCGCCATGCCCTGTGATCATCTGAACCATCAGTGGATCCAGTTCCAACCTCTTTACCCTACTGAACGCCTCCTTTGCATCAGGGAAGAACATCTTGGTCGTGGACCCCGTCTCTCCCATCTTGTATCTCCTGTTCCACTCGTCAATCGTATCCAGACGAATCTGGCGCTTGACGAATGGAACAGGACACACGTCGTAGTCAGGCTTGCGTTTAATGTTTACTGCGGCTTCTTTTGCCAAAACATCCGCCCTCTCGTTTCCCTCCAACCCCGCATGTGCCTTAATCCAAAATAGCTTCAGTATTTTGCCAAATTTGTTGATGGAGTTTAAATTTTTGCGTATTTCCGTTGCAATGGGATGGAGGGAAACTACGTTCGCTACTGTTTCTAGCGCCGATCTAGAGTCGCAGTAAACATTAAAAGCCATTGCTCTCTGTGATAGAGCCAGTTCCGTCGCCTTCTTCAAAGCCAGCAGCTCTGCTTGGTAGACGGTGCAGAATGACTCCAGTTTGAACTTGCGGGCTAGCGTTTCCGCGTTGTCCTTCCATAAGGACAACGCAGCCCCGACCTTGTTATCGATTTTACTTCCGTCTGTAAAGATGTTACAGACGGAAGGGTCATTCTGGAGCAACTCTGCACCGTCAACCACGCACTCGAACCCATACTCGATCCGTTCAGCCGGGTGTGGTGCCCTGGCCACCGGCATAGGGACCTCGACCTCCCGGTCTCCTACCACCCGCTGAGAGTAGCCCCTCTTTACTTCATAAAGAGCGGCTGCCTCCCGGATTCTCAAATCCAGGGGGAGTATCCCAGCGAGTATTAGGGCCGAGTTTAGGGAGACTGTCCGATATGCCTTGACCAGCTTTTGCACGAAACCCCGCTGAACGGTATCGAGCATTTTACGAATCCCGAGCTTGCTAGCGGCCGGTGCCCATGCACTCGCAGCATACATGATGACTGGCTCTACCACAGAAACATATGTGCATCATATTGTAGGAGAGCAACTCCAGCATCGGTAGTATTTCTACCTTTTCTGAAGCCATATTGGTTGCTATTTAATAATTTATTTACACTAAAGTGAGATAAAAGCTGATTAAACATTATTTTCTCGAAAATTTTACTTAGCCCTGGCAATATAGATATAGGTCGAAAATTAGAGGGGTCACATTTTTCGCCAGACTTAAACAAAGGAATGATTTTGCTAAACTTCATTAAAGTTGGAAACTGTCTATCATCAATACATTTGTTAAAAATAATAGCGAGTTGAGGGGCTAATGAACTTATGATTGTATTGATAATATTGACAGAAATTCCCCAAAGATCCTCTGTTTTTTTCATATTAAATTCTCTAAAAGTTTTTGTAATTATATCAGGGTTTATATGTCTAAAATTAAATGAAGAATTGCACTCTTCGACAACAGACTTGAGAAGGGATTCAGCTAGATCAGCAGAAGAAGCTAGCCCTTCAGTAGTAGAGGGAGCTATATTCGAAAAAAATGTCTCAAATGTGTTTGCAACCTCCGTGTTCGTGTTTATTAGCTTATCCCCTAACTTGAGAGAGTAAGTAGGATTATTTGGTTTTACTCTACATGTCTCTTTATTAATAATATTCCAAGTGGTTTTTGCCTTATTTTTGGAAGCCGAAATTAAATTATAAAGATATATTGACTTCGCTTTGGCACATACTAATTTAAAGAATTTAGAGTATTTTTTAACATGTTCTATAATATGTGGGTTTTGAGAATCTGCCTTTAAACTATATAAATCATATAATGTTTTTCTGCTTTTATAAATACCAGGTGTAGCCCATTCATTAAACTTACACTTCTGTTTGTTTATTTTTACTTTTTTCTGTTTAAAATGTTTATCAAATTCCTTTTTAACTAAACCAAAAAGATTCTCATATAATTCATCAACATTCTGATCATTAGGCTTTAGCAAATTCACACCCTCTTTAATTTTTTCCTTAAACTTTTCTATTTTATTAAAAGTGAATTGCCTATACACAGAATCTACTTTGTTAGAGACATAATGGTGCTCGAACGATGCTTCTTGTCCGCTGTGGTCCGAAATAAGACAATTTAAAATCATTTTTTTTAACACTTTACCATCACAAAAAATATTATCTAAGCAAGTAGCTGACGTGGGCGTCACCCTGGTGGGTTCATTAAAAAGATTAATTAGATTATAAGACTTAAAGAGATTAAGAAATCGGGTGGACAACTGCGTTTCTTCTAATATATTAACGTTGAAATCCCCACATACCACTACTTTCTTATTCGATTTTGAGAGCTTTTTCAGAGCCTCATCCATAACAGATTCAAAAACGTGGTAATTAGCTTTGGGGGGGCTATACACGCTAATTATGATATATTGTTCCAGCTCAGCACACGCTAGTTCAATAGTTCGTTCAACCGTGAGCGACACAATGTCTTTGCGTTCTTTACATTTTAATTCATTTTTAACAAGAATAAGTGACCCCCCTCTTGGTGCAGACTCCCTTATGAGCGAACTAGCGACTTTATAATTTTCAATGTTTAACATTAGTTGGTGTTTTTTAATCCAATGTTCTGTAAGGCATATGACATGAACGTTATAATCTTGAAGAAATAACCCTAAACCTAACTCTTTGCCGGCCAGGCCTTGTATGTTTTGATGAACAATATTGAAATACATATCAGGCCTAGCTTTTGTCTTTCCTCTCAGTTTAAAGCCTCAGAGGTTGTCAATGGCACAATATTTAAATTAGTACAAGTACTAACATGTTCATAAATTATACTTTTGCTATTTTTAGCAAGACAGTTAATATTAATATTATATGCTAACAAAGTAGCAATTTGTTTTTTTATTTTATGAGGCAGGTGTACAGAGCCGCCTGTCAAAATAAAACTATTGTTAATAAATTTATTTGTGTCAAAAAACACAAACTTGTCACTATGTCTTTGACATAGGTTATATAATAAAGTATTCATTAAGTGAATACTTGCATTAATATTATTTAAATTATTTTTACAAAATGGAAAGGCACAAAGGAATATTTTTTTAACACATAATTTATCTAAAATAGAAAATGATTTTATAATATTATTTTTGGTAATTTTTTGACTATTACCTAGCATTAAAATAATGGTACTTGAGGTTGAACATGTTTGAGTATTTTCTATTGTTTTAATTATTTCATCAAACGATGCATCCGGCATGCAATTATTTATTACATTGCAATTTAATTTATTGTTTAGTATAGAGCCATAACCAATTCCTAGCCTATCTGAATATAAAATGACCTCATTCGACTCCTCTTTATATGTTGCCTGAATCTCATTACTTAAATTTAGACAAGACAACTGTGGATTTTCGACTCTCTGTTGGTAAGTGCACTGAGTTGAATTTATCATAATATTAGGTAATGATTTACAACTAGCATTAGCATTGCCAAGATCAAGTAATTGGTTTGCAGCCAGGATGTGTTCATTAATTTGGTCCTGAGCAGAGTTGTATAACAGTGTCATGGATTCCAGTGACTTATGCAACTTCGAGATGTCATCCTGCAATTGTAATATGTCAGAGTCATGTTTCAACCTACTTTCTTGTAATTTTTGACTATATATTTCCAGGCTATCAACTAAATCAATACGTTGCTTTCTCAACTGTACATTTTTATAAAAGCATTTCTGCTTTTTAACAAGTTTATTTGTTTTTATAATGTATTTATTTAATTTGATATATTTTTTAATGTTATTTCTACTGTTTAATCTAATTTTACTATTAACTTTGACATTAGTTTTGTTTGAATAATTTAATTTTGGAGAGAAAGCTAATTCACCGGGGGTGCCTACTAATTCCTCATAGAGGTTTAATGTCAGTGCACAGTCCTTTTCTTGTTTTTCATCTTCCAAATCAATTGAATGAATTGAAATGAATGAATGTTTCCGGAGAAATTTGATGTTATTTTACGTTTAGCGTCTCAAATTAATGTCAACTTAACAATTTGAAGAAGGAAACTGTAAGGAATCACATGACTAAGATAATCATGTTAAAAGTCAATAATCAGGGATTGATTCATCAGAATGTAAATGTTTATTCAGATTTTGTTTACTTGTTCTTTTTCACTTACTGCCATAGATGAGCTCACACGGCACAGCAGATGACACGGGAAAATCTTTTGAAGAAATAACATTAAGGAACAAAATATCATTGAAAATGTATGAAACTTTTTAATTTTCAAATTTTTATTGTTTAAAGTTACGCTAGTAGTGCCGCGCTGGTGAGGTATGTAGGTATGTGGTATTTATCGCACTGTATTTCACTCACTTTCACTCAAGTTTTTAACTTTATAACCAACCGCAGTTGTTGATAATAATAACACGCCGAAACAACGGATAAAATTTTGAATAAAAACCAACACCTAAAAGCTTATTTTTAAAGAAACGTGCACCTTATTACTATTGCAATACGCAATACAGCATTGTGGTCTAACAGCGGGAATAAGCGAGACAGAAAACCTTCCTTTCGACGCGAGGTACGCGGGCCTCAAAATGCATTCAATAAGCGGCTTTCACTACTTGGTAATAAGATCGACCCTATTTCCAACGAGTATTAGAGTAAACTCACGCACACATCAATCGAGTGCGTCTGGGAAAGCGTCCGCGAGCCTCGGAGTCGCGGGTTTCGAGTATCAGTAAGTTTGTGTGAGTAACGTTGACGTATGAGTCTTAAATACTTCTAAATACTCGAGACGCGTTTGGACGCTGATTTGATACTAAGTTTTTAGACGTCCAGACGGAAACCTAGTCTTGAAACCTGTTCCAGTAAATACGTCTCATCTTTAAATAGTATCGATAAATTTGAGTCAAGCTCTAGCGTACCTACATGTAAAATATTTCGATGAATTAATTATCAGCCAAAATAATGTAAATAATCAATACATAGAACTTTATCTATACAAAATATTAAAATGAACAAGTGGATTGAAATAATTGTATATTTACAACATAACAACAAGATCAAATTCAACAAAAATAACGCGTTTTTACGATGACGACTTTCTACGTATTTACTTGTGAAATGAGCAATTTTCTGGATTATTTTTGTGGTGCCTGTGGAGTCACCACAGGCACTCAAAAAACATGTTAGGTACCATTGTTAGATAAAACTGTATTTACTTTAGATAATCTACGATGTACTAGATAATTCCATAAAATGTTGAACCTTATATTGCATATGCCACTGGATGTCACTCTGTCAAATAAGACAGGTCACAAAACGAAAAGATTTGTTTTCTTTTTCTATCTTGCTAGATTTCCATAAGAGGTTTTCTTCTATCTCGCAGGCTTTGTCCGTCTATTATATTCTACGTTTATGATTTTATATTCCCCCACATTTTAGTGCGTACTTTAAGGGGCGTACGTTGTTGTGAAATGAAGAGCCGGCTTTTGTTTATCCACAGACTTTACTCTATAAAACTTATTGTTCGAAATTACAATTTTACGTAAACTTATGGTACTATCGTTAGCTGCGGCGGCGCAGGCTCGCACGCGCACCCCGCTCAACGTCAATCTGTGTACTGGAGGAGGTGGCGGGGGAGGCGTCGTTCGCGACAGGAGCGGCGAGACTCTGGTAGGGCTGGGCGTAGGGGTGCGAGGGAGGCGAGGGGGCGACGTAAGGATCGACAGGCGCGCTATAGTACTTAATTAATGGGTAGGTAGGGTAATATACTAATAATACGTAGAATGTAGATTTAACATCTAAAAAAAAAGTAGGTGCACACATGATAGTCAACATCTGTAAGCTAAAGATGCTTTTAGGTCTATAGTATTATCTAGGATTCGTAATCGTTTTAAATGTTTTATTGGTAAAAAAACTTCTAATTCTGCTCACCCGGATTACTTCTGTTGATTGTTAAATTATTGTTGATAAAAAGTAGCCTTTTGTTATTCCAGCATTTCCAGCCAGCCAATAAACGTAACACCCCGTGCCGAATTTCATTCAGATCAGATAAATTATAACTACGTAATAAAATTAGCTCACGGGAACTGCACCATTTCCCAGGATAAAAGTAGCATAGGTTTAATAAAGGTGGTCGCACACCAATCCGAGCCGAACGCATCGAACGAATCGAAGTCAATGAGGCTTCGCATTCGCACACATATCCGCACTGATAGAATGCGAGCGCATCGCACGGTGGTCCGAAAAACCGCCTTTCATACACATAGAAATGAAATGTGGTTTATTTAAAATTTTATTATTGATATTAGTTTGGCATATAATAGTTAATATCTTAAGCAAGTGTGGCCATTTTACGATGTGTAACTTACGAGAAAAAAATATTAGGGGTTAAAGTATGAAATTGCCGTTTTGTATGGACGAAATCGAGAAAAGTAATTTTTCCATACTATCAATTTTTTAGTTTTTTTAAAAACGTCTGAACCGTTTTCGATGCAATTAAAGGTGAAAGTTAGATGGTTATAAAGCTACGCATTATAGTATTTAAATTTCTGAAAATCAAAGTATATAATACGAATATACTTAATTGAAGCAAGAAGGTCAACTGACACATTGTAATGGGTCTTTTCAACGACTTCCTTTGAAGTAATAGGCACTAGTATTGCATTTTTTTTTTAGTCAAAAGTTAAGTACTTTATTTAGTTTTTGATACAATACAAAAAGAATTACGCAATAATATGACTATACTTAAGAGCTATAAACAAAATAAAAAGTGGGAAAATAATCGGCAATTTCATACTTTAACCCCTATTATTACTTTTTCTTTGTATGGAGAAAAATACATTTCATCATTTTTCTCGGTACTTACTGCAATTATTAAGCTGCGACTTATATGGCATATACTAGGACTACATAGGACGAACCCTACAAGATCCGCCGTTTGTGCCGAAACTTGCCACTTTGCCCTCTACATATTTATTTAATTTGTATACATACCATGGTAGTCCCTTTCTTCTTCGAAAGTTGTTAGTCCGACATTCAAAATCCCTAACGCGTTTGCTATAATCATCACTATCCATAAAGTTGACGACCTCCGTGGCGGAGTGGCGTACACACCGGTTTTCAAGGTGTCGCCTGCTCCGAGGTCCCGGGTTCGATTCCCGGACGGGTCAAGGTAGAAAAAATGTGTTTTTCTACATTTTCTCGGGTCTGGGTGTTTGTGGTACCTTCGTTGTTTCTGGTTTCCAAAATACGAATGCTTTAAATAGTTACTCAAATTGGGATCAGAACAATGTTAGTATGCGATGTTGTCCAAATAAAATAAAAAATGTAACGTTCGAATATACGAAATTTTATTTTGCCTAATTGTCCTTAATTCTAATGCTTTTGTGTCATAATATCGGGTGCTATAATAATTAGATATCCTAATTTTTCTTGCTATAAAGTCACATGTCCTAAGTGTTAAATTTAGACCCTTCAGGTCAACCCCACTCAATACCACAGGACCCTTCAGGTCATCCCCAGTCCTCTCAACCGACCGTCTCCCCTTCTGGGAGTCAGTCGAACTAAAAACAAATACATTCCGGCCTACGTCCATTTTGGACGACGGCCATTTTAAATTTTTAACCCAGTCACTCATGTCAGGCTCGCATTCTTCCCGAATGCCGGCCTCCTTCAGTGCGCACTTCGCCTAGGCGAGTGACGCCCGGCACCACCCCCTTTCCTGGGGGGTGGGCGCCTCAGATGCGCTACGTCACCCTTGGTGGTAGCGAATAAAGGTGGTGTTTAGTGAGTAGGAGTCTCACATAACCTAACAGCCGGCTGTGAGGTATCCATGAGGATTCACCACCTCCTTCCCCCGTGGGAGGGTTGCCGTTCGAGCGATCGTTTCAATAGGAAACGACCGGTCGTCCGTGTGCAAAAAAAAAAAAAAAAAAAAAAAAAAAAAAAAAAAAAGTGTTAAATTGTATAGGTAATGTTATAATGTATGTTAGTCCGAATGGTGGTTTATGATAATATTGTTAGTTCTAACACAGATAAGATAATACTAAAGTCTAATGATGGTTAATAGTAATATTGTTAGTCCGAATGATGGTTTATATTAATATTGTTAGTCCTAAAACATTTATGTTTAAAAGTAGGTTTATCTTGGTTATGTTATCCTCATGTAGTTAAGTTATTATAAGTCACATTATCATACACATTACACTTGTAATCGTATGGATTTAGGATGTGCCAATGATATTTGTAATATCATTGGGATGTGGCAAATTTGTCTCGGTTTTTCGACAATTATTGTCGAAAATACGCGCGCGACGATGGATGAAAACAGCCCTAGAAATTTTACTGACGTAGTGATTACTTGCTCAGTGGCAATGCCTTCTCAAACGCGTGAAAACGTGGCTGAGATCAACAATGATTGAAGACAGGTTAAATGGACTTTGTTTGCTCAGTGTACATAAAAAAACTTGTAAACAGTATGGGCAATTCTTTCACTGAAGACGTTATAAACCGTTTTGCAGAAGATCCTCAAAAAATACTTTTAAAATAGAAGCGATTTAAATAAAATAAAAATGCATGCATAGTCAAATTTACTTTTGTTTAAGCAGGATCATTGGCGGCTGCTTGCCCCACACATTACACTATCTAATGTTTTATGTAGGTGTGTTTGTGTAGTGTGCATGACAAAACAGCCGCGGATGATCTGACCTAAAAAATCTGACTTGCCCCCTCCTACGCCAGAAGCTGGGTACGCCCATGGGTACAGACCTGTACAGACATAATCACCACGCTTGCCAAATGCGGGTTGGTGCAACCCGAGCAATGTTCGAAAATTCGAAACTTGGCTGCCCGACCCGGGGATCGAACCTGGGATCCCGAGGTCTTGGTCCGGTATTTAAAACACTAGACCTACGCGACGGAGCGTTAAAGATTATTTATTTATTTAATACATTTGCTTGGTCTCTGAATGTTTAGCTACTTCGGTAGCATTAAGGGGACTACTATAGTCCTTAAAATATAGCTTGATTAGAATGACAGGTGTCACTAAAACAGACGACGTAACTTTGTACCAGCGTCACACAAGTGAAACACATTTGCACACGATAAAATATTGGTAACTGGCATGTTAACAATATTTTATTATACTTTGCTGTACATATTAATCAATTTAATTATATAAAATAGAATTTAAAGTTAAAAACATTAAAATAATCCAGTCACAAAAATTACACTTAACTTTAAAAGACGTCTTTACAAGGTTACGTCATTTTTCATAATCACTAGTGATGACGTAAAATCGACAAATCAAAATCGACAGATTAACAATATTTCAAAATCGAAGTAATGTAACATAAATGTTACAAATGATTTGATGAGAATTGGTTGATGCTAAGAACATCAAATTGCAATTATTAATAGTTTACGAAGAATTTTCATTAGATTCTATAAGCTATAAAAATTTTCTAATTGATTTTCATGATTGTTCCAATTATTTTTATTATGATCACGATACTGACTCACTGTTAAATCTTAATATATCTGATTTTCGTTTTATTTCATTCGCCATTACTGTTTTTTTCGCTGATCAGTCGAGTCAATCCCATCACTAGTCATCTCAGTTTGACAGGTGTCATTCTAATCAAGAAATCAAGCTATATTTTATTGGACTAGACAAAGAGGATAGAACTATGTGCTGCCGCCAATTGATTTAATTTTATTTCTTCTAAACAAAATCAATTCTCAAAAAACTAGAAAAGTATCATTTTAGCAAAGAACCTCTAGTATTAAGAATTGATTTTGTTTAGACGTCATCATCATCATCATCAGCCTATTGCAGTCCTCTGCTGGACACCTCTCCGTGTTTAAAAGTAATAAAATTAAATCAATTGGGGGCAGCACATAGCTCTAGTAGTCCCCTTAATTGATTAGGAATTGAAAAAATAACTAGAAATAACTTTTGACGTGACTTATTTCACTCTCTGCAATTAAGATAAATGATTTGATAATCCAAATTCTTAATTTTCATTTCAGACAGTTCCTAAAATGCTGGTTATAGTTGGTATTACCTACAACTAAGAAATTAATTAGTGTTACTGAATTAGTATACTGGCTGTCCACATCTACATTTTTGTATGGGCGAACAGTGAACACCCAAACATGGGTAAAATGAAATGATGTTGTATTATTAGACACATCTTACAATTTACTAAATAAAAAGCTACATTAGATTATCTAACACAATATATTTTTTTTAATTTATACAAGCTTGTGCAGAGAAAAGAAATGACCCACTAAGATACATACTTCATCAAAACTTTCCCTCTTATAATATAAAAGTAATTACATTTCTGGTATTTAACATTTATGCATAGATAAACACAAAAGAACTAACACACAGTTCCATACAAAGACAGTACCTGTAATGTCATGTTTCATACTTGCCTTAACGCTTCGAACCCCAAAAAACAACCGGTTGGTACGATAACAATTGATTTTAATTGTGTCTGGAATATCCGATCGTCAAAGGGTTAACCCTTCCAGTGTGGGTTATTTCAGACACAATTAAAATCAATTTTTATTGTGAGGTTCAAAGCTTCGATATAAATTAATTTAAATGATACTAAGTTGAAAATGCATCTTAAAGTTTTAGTCTAGCTCATTTGGTTAGGATGTTTTTCTGTCACTGACTGTGCAGGTACTAAGTTATTTTATGTTATCTATGCAACTAATTAAGTATATTATTCATATTAGGATAAAAGTTTCAAACTCTTCAAGTTTATGTTACAGGTGTTTTACTCTCAGTAATGTTCTCTTTAGTGTTTTCATGTAATTTAGCTTCTGAGGCTTGAGTTTCCTCTGTTTTGCCAATTTTTTCTGCCATCTCTGCATATTTTGATTGCCTATAGTCATATTTTGCTGCATCTAGCAAAACATTCTGAATAAGTAGTCTGTTGTTCGATTGCCGATTGAACAAAGGTGGATAGGGATTCCCTCTCAGCTCGAGAACGACTTTGTCTTCATAGCGACTTGGCAGTGGTCTTGGAGCTTTCACAAGCCTTGTGTATGCAGTGTTGCAGTTTTCAAACCTTGGTACTAAAACTTTAAACAGTTTGTGTATCAGCTCTTTCTCTAGTAGCCAGTAGTTAGCTACGTCCATCGTTGGTTTGTGGCAATCGCCATACCGAATAGCTTCAGAAATGAGCTGTAAATAGTAGGAATAACGTAAATCAAACATACAGTAAAAATTTTATACAATCATAATCAACAAATAATACTAACCCTTTCAGCATATTGGCGAGCTTCGTCGCCTCTATTGTTTATTAACTCAATTCTTTCGTATTTTATTAATCCAGTAACTGTTTTGCGTAATTTATCTATTCTACCTTCAGGACCTTTTACGCTTCGTAGCTTCCTTGGCTTCGCAGGAACATTAAAACGCAACTTTGAGACTAATTTTGAAACCTCTGCTTGATTCATTATTAAAAATTAATATTAATGTTTTCTTCTCCAGAACAATTTTTGAGGTTATTGTACGTATGTGTTCTAGAGTTTTTTTTTTAGTAAGTTTAACGGCCTCGTATACTTCTCCATACAGCCAATTCTTTTGTAATATTGTCTTTATTTCTGCATTAAAACGTTGATCTTAGACGTTTTAATGCTTCGATGGAGTTTTTGGAGACACACTCGCACGACACTTTGTTTCGCAAAATAACACCACTTTTACGACCCAAAAATCACTATAAACAATAAAAATTCGATAAAATAAATGGACTCCAAACGTATCTATTCTCACGAACTCCCGCCAAAAACTTCCCTAGAGAGAGGTAGAACTCGTCCCGTTTTTACTCGGGACAGGCGAAGACATGAGCTATACTGCCTGGTCTTTTATAGAGTTTCTTGATAGCCAATTCATAGGTAATATTGTCTGTATTTTGATTTTTTAATACTTCGATTGAGTTTTTGGATACAGTCGAAAGATTGAAGGAATGTAGAGAAGTCCCCAACTGTTCGCGTTCCCGCGCAAAATTCACGGTCCACTTTTCTTTGTTACGACCCACACACCATGTTATTTCACCGAACTGTATATTGTTCACGCGCACGACACTTTGTTTCGCAAAATTACACCAGTTTTACGACCAAAAGTCACTATAAACAATAAAAATTCGATAAAATAAATGGACTCCAAACGTATCTTACTAATTCCCGCCAAAAACTCCTTGTAGGTACTTGCATTGTATGTTCTAGTCCCCACCCCACTGAAGTTCACAGCAGCTGAATAAGTGATCTTAAGTTTCATTCACGGCCTCGGACATTATTATACTGTCAAACATGTATTCAAATAGTGAGCCGTATTGTGCAACGTGAAGCCAATCCCGTGTAATATACGGATTTGTTTATATTTTAAAGACATTTCTATAAGTGAAAGAAACAGTTGAACCGAAATTTTATACTTTTTAATACATTAGTTCGATGAATCCATTGGGGTATGATTAAATATCTCAATTTTGGCTTTGCTCAAATCAGAATGCAGGAGCTAAAGTAAACTTTTTAAGCATTCAGGCATCTAATCTAGCTGTCATTAATTAACAAACTATACTTATTTTTAACCATGAACCTACACTTAAGCTGGGGGCTTACCATCAGCTTATAGCAAGCCACTCAATTTCCAGGCAGTTCAACAGTAGGTCTGCTTTTGCGCTGCTAAAAATCGTACCATAACCGCTGAAAAGCTGAACGACTTTAGCATCGCTAAACCAAAAGGTGAACAGCTAAGCTTGTCTATGGTCTGTTTGTCTGCAGATTGCATGAACGAGATAGAGCTATACTAGTTCAGATAAATCTGTCTCTTTTTAGTTGAAAACGTTTAAATACACAAATACATGATTTATTCCAAATTACCGGTTTTTGAAAAACTTTCTACTTATTGGATTTTAAAGAGAAAAAGTCGATCTAAATGTTGCTATTTTGCAGGAGATTAGTTAAATTACTAAATTCTAGTAAAATTACCTTCTTGGCGATAGTACATAATGTACAGTGTTGGGTTATTGAAAATGTGGATAATCATTTTAACGTGATCATGATTGGAACGGTTCTGCCTGCATTTTGGCGGTAACATTCAAAAATTGAAGAAATATTCCATTTTCCCGGAGTAGTACGTACGTTCTAAGACTATTTTATATTTACAGTTAAACATTGAGTTAAACCATATTTTCACAATGTTATACGTCTTGTGTTTAATTATTGAATAAAGTAAAGTGGAATTGTAAGTAATTATATTAAAATATTAGTATAAAAAAGCGATCATCCATTGACTTTCAGTGAAAACCAACAAAAAAAACGCCTAGTTTCTCACACCCAACTGTATAACCTTTGAGAATAACAGTTAACAAATCTTTAACAGCTGGAGACCACTCCAAGCGAATGGCAAGGGTGGCAGAAATTTAAATTCTGCAGGCGATGTAGTCATAAAATTAGGTTTTGAATGAAGTTTCTGATTCAGTTACACTGTGTAGTAAAAGAGTACTACAACCATTTTTACATAGGTATTATAATAATCTATTCTATTTTAGTTTTGACTGGTTAGACTAAATGCAAAAAAAACATAAAAAAATTAATGATTCAAGGAGAGGAAGAGGAAACGGAAAATTATATTACATATTAGGTATTCTCTACCAGTCGAGCATTTGGTTAAGTAGACATGTTTTGCAGAATTTTTGCAGTAAAAAAAACAAACACATGATTTCATATATGTAATATAATTACAAAAAAATATATTTCAAACACATATTAAAATAAAAAAGACATACTTAATATAAAAGTACTTCAGTTTTAACCCTAAATTTAAAATCTAACAAAACAACCATTACTTAGAATATTATGTATAAACTGGTTGGCTACCGAAGTTGTGGAATCGAGCCATAAGACAATTGATTTGTGTCTGGAATTACTGGTATAAAAGGGGTTAAAAAATACATCAATACATAAGCTTATTGGTGAATCTCTTCATCTGTGAGATAAATTTGCTTGATCTGTGAGATAAGTGATTAGCTGCATTGCAAAATGTAATGTAGGATTACACATGCTTTTGCAATAAGGCCAGCTACCTGAGGTTGGTAATGTAGCATTGAAAAAGAGCCTGTAGAACACCTATTAATCTCTCTCTGTCGTTAAGAGTTTTTACATGTCTCTGTATAGATATAATAGGCTTCAGAAAAATCTATTTCTGCTTTAACAATTGTTGTCATCATAAATTTGAGCAGTGGATATCTAGAATCACCTACAATAAAAGGAAATATTCATTAATTTTATCATCTTTGTAAGACTGCTGCAAATGTGTTATATAAGAACTAAAACTTTGTTGTCACACCAAGGCAATATTTAAACAAACAAAATCAGCAACATATTCATAACACAAGGGTTTTAGGTGCTATAACCTGTAAAATATGTTTCTTTATCTTTTTTACTCAATTGAACGGAAAGGACATATCTTTAAAGTTAAACTAAAATGTGTATTGTATGTTTACCTAAAAGCCATACAGATGCTATAGTGCTCAGTTCATTCAAGTGAGACTACAATGGATGATTAGACCATATTTGATTGTAAATTAAATGAATCATAGCCATCATTTACACTTATCATTTCCATGTATTTGTTACAAATCTGAAAAAAGTATTACACATAAATATTAGTAAGAAAGAAGAGTTATAAAATTTAAAGGTACAGTTTTTTCAATATATTCTATTGTATACACCTATTACATCACAAAACCATGCTAACAATTTTGTCGAAATTGTATTTTCATTTTGGTAAATGATGATATAAACATTTTATACAAAATACTAATTCAAAGACCTTCAGGTTTCTTTACACTGTAATTAGGTTCCTTAATCTATAATGAAACATGTAAATTTTCAAAAAAACTGCTGAAAAAAGTCTGAGAAACGCATAAAATATGTCGAAAAAGTTAGTCTTCTAGTAACTTTTTCAAGATGGCTAGGATGACATTAGCTTCGCTCAAAAGGACGTTTACCTGCTGTCAAATTGAGTGTCATGGTATGAAAAGATTAAAAACTTCATAGTAAAAAAATGGTGAACGGTTTTGAAACGTCGACGTAAATTGGTCTGCCACAGGCCTGCTAAAAACGATGTCATAGTACAAAAGAGCAATGCAGTCCAATAGCAGTCCTGCTTTAAGAGCTAATGGTAAGGCCCCTGGACTGCACAGTATTAAAAAAAAAACGATTCGAGTGAGAGTGAAAGTGAAAGTAGATGTGCCTCCTTTTCTAATACGGTGTCCATAAAATTTATCTTCTCGGATAGCCTTACTGAATTGATAAATACTTATTGTACTAAAAACTATCTGAAACGGATTTTAAGCACTAATAGTCACCTGCTAGCCCATGCTATTTATCTTTATTTAATTAGGTATGTTCTTTACTATTGTGGAATAGGAGAGTTACGTTACTAGACCAACGGGGCGTTAAAAAAACTTATTATCATAAATTACTTATAGGGTGGACACCCTTCTCCATAACATACTTGCTAGACAAGGACACACTACTATTTTAGTTATCTCCTTGGCTCGTTTTCCTACTTCTCCATTTGGCAGAGAAAAAGTAATCTTAGCGCTTTTGTTTTAGAGTGCACATTTGAAAATATGAGATATAGAAGTACTCGATCCAGGTTAATATACTCTTTGGTTATTAACTGTCATTTTATCATAACCTAACCTAAATAAAAGTTAGTTTATTTTGTCAACAAATGGAAACCGAAAAATGATTAAACATTTTACAATAAAAATAGGATGTATTCATAATTTACGTAAATATCTGTTAAATTAAGGTTTTTGAGAAATGGCTTCAACAAGAGAGGATCATCCCGAAGATGGAGTCTTCGAACTCCTTACAGAGCTATGTAGAAAAACTGCTTCAAAGTATTGTTCACAAAATCGAATATCTCAAAAACGTCTCACAAATAAGATGCGGACACAGGCGTATGAGATAATTCTCAAGAAAAGCACTAAGGAAATACTTATCAGTGACAAAGACCCAGTGATAGACTTGTTGTCATTGTATTTAGTTTCTCAACAGAACGCAAAGAATGTCGCAGAGTTTAAAAGAAGCGTAGATTTGAAGAAAACAATAGAATGTTTACGAAAAAAAGACTTTGGTGATAGCAAGGACAACATGGACAGTGTACTTAAATTTCTGGTTGGGATGAGTAATTCTGTGAAAGAGGATTTGTCTTCCGAAATGTATCGGGTTAGTTATTTTTAATATGAAAATATATATATCAATAATATAGGCTTAAAAGACTACATACTCATTCATATGGCTGATGAGATGTACGCAATTTATTTTGCTTTTTATGTTAGGTCACAATTTTTAAAAAGATTAGTAGTCATAAATTTCTTATAGTGCTGTCCTGTTACAGCCTTTGAGATTTGACTGTTGTAATAAATGTGATATTTGTTTTTAGAGCCCATTTTCATTTGGCCTCTTCAATGCAATGCTGCCCAAGCCTCCACGAGAAGTATTTGGTTCCCCACAGCCATATCCATACTTTCCCTCTCAAGTGTTTGAGCTACCCTACTCTTTGAGACGTGAGGGACGAATGTTGGACGGACAGAAGTCTCAGACATACACAGAATATACTGTGGAAAGTTTTGATTCTCAGTCATGTAAGTTGAGCTCTTTAATTATTTTCATTATTAAATGAAATTTATTAGGCAAAAACAATTGTTTTTTTATCCTGAAAGACCAAATATTTCTAAAAGTAATTTTTTTTTTAACAGATCCAATACAGTGTTTATAAGATAATAGCTTGGGGTGGGATTTGGGATAGGTTGCCTGCATATTGTTATTATTATTGTTGATTTAATTATTTTATTCAAAATTTTAATTTTAAAAGGAACACAAAATCTACTGTCATCTTACGATTTCACCTGGGAATTTGAAATATGTGTCTATAAACTTGTATAAACTTTTATTATGACATCCTTAAACTTGTCTTAAAACCAACATGTGGTAGGATGTCCGTGTCTGTCAAAACCTAACATCAAAAGTCACAAAAATAGATTCAATCTCTTTTCCTATATAATTCTAAACTAAGTCTAAAAAATGGCCTATCCATTTTAATTTAAAAACATATCATTAATGTAGAAATGTCCAAGTGAAGTACCAGAACTTAGGTTAAATGGAGTAATGTTAATAGGGTCCACCAATTTAAATATCTTGGACATTACATTACGGATGACCTTAATGGTCAGGTAGATATCGAGAGGGAACGCAGGGCGTTGGGGGTGAGGTGCAATATGTTTGTCCGCAGGTATGCCTGCTGTAACGATCAAGTAAAGATCACGCTGTTTAAAGCGTATTGTCAGAGCTTATAAACAGGTAGCCTTTGGACCACCTACATTCAGAAATCACTGAACGTCCTGCGTGTCCAATATAACAACGGTTTCAGGGCGCTGTTGGGCTTGCCTCGCTTCTGCAGTGCGTCGGAAATGTTTGCTCTGTCGCATACTGACGGCTTTTTTGCCGTCTTACGCAAGATAACAGCATCGTTACTGGACAGAGTACGGGCGAGCTCCAACAGCATCTTGAAGACTGTTGCGGAGAGATTTGACTCTCATATAATTAAGCATTTCGTTCGGTTTCTGACCAAACAGGTAAATTTGACATTGACTATAAATAGTGAGACAATTATTATGACTACCCATCAACAGTGCAAAAACACAAGTGTGATGAATCATAATTAACGAACTCGGAACATTTTGAATGATTACTTATGATCTATTAAGAATACATGGACAATTTTCGACTCAAAGATAGCCGTAGGTTTGGTGCATTGGTGAGAGACACGGACTTACATCGCCTTCCGTCGCCTTACACTGACTTCAAAACCAGTGAAATTAAAATTTTTTTTTTTTTTAACTTCAATTTTATTTCTTTTCCACTATTTTAAATTTATTTTTTATAATCAGTATAATGGAGGCCATAAAATACTGCAAAAAATGCAAAAAAACATTTACAGACAGACTACATTTAGAATGCAGTAACTGTAACCACAATTACCACCTCGACTGTGGCAATTTATCCGAAAAATTATTTAGTCTTATGACGAAGCAGAGCCGTGTGTCCTGGAAATGTGACGAATGTTTGGAACACTTGAGGAATTGTAGTTTTGTCATAAACATATCTACAAACAATTCCTTTGAATCATTGACTGATGATGAATACTTCTCTGCCTCTCCGTTAAGACGTTTAAATACCAGTTGCCCCGATCTTTCAAGAGCTAATATGGAAGGAAGAATAGAGGACTTGGAAAGGCAGAAGAGAAAGTTATGTGAAAGAGTGGAAATTGCAGAGAATGAGATTGAAACACTAGTACTTGAAAATTCTCATTTAAAAAAAAAATTGTTGGGGCACGAAACCAAAACCCAATACTTTAAAGATATTATTATATGTAATTCTAGTTCAAGGAAAAACATTACGATAAGAAGGAAACGATCATTAAATAACCGTTTATTAGATTTTTCACAAGAAAATAAAAACGAAGCTACGTCTTCAGATATAATGTGTAAAACGCCATCTAATGAGCACAGCGACCATATACATAGACAATACATTACCCAACAAAGACTCAAACCCGATGAATATACTTTACCAACAGATGTCGCTACAAGGAAGAGTACGAGACAAGAAAATAAGGCTAATGTTTATATATTTGGGGATGAACAAGTACGAGGACTAGCGCAACAAATTCAAAAAACGCGTTGTGGAAAATGGAACGACAATTACAAAGTTACTGGTATGGTCAAGCCATCGGCACTGAGCTCACAAATTCTAAGTAGCTGTACCCACATTATGGATTCACTCACGGAAAAAGACATTTTAATTTTATCTATAGGTTCTCATGACAAAAACCCATATACGGTTATATCCAATTTATGTAACATATTAGGAAGTATAAATAAGTGCAAAATATTTATATTGAGTGTACGACGTAATAATTTTGTGAATGTTAATATGTTAAATGACAAATTGCACTCAATTATAAAGACGTATAGTAACTGTCTTTTCATTAAAATCAATGAACTGTATAGTAGACTTAAGTTAAATGACATGTCACTTAGAAATGTAATTAGTTTTAAGATAAATATCGAATTGGACCATATTAAATATGTAAACGACTTCATTATAAATATAACCAAGTGTATGCAAAAACACAGGGAAAGTTGTAATTTGGGAATTTCTGGACGTGAAAAGAGCAAACCTACTAAACTCAAAAAGGGTACAATACCCTATTATTTTTGTAACATGAAATCATCATCAATCATAAATAAAAAGCAGCATGACATAGAGGGAGAAACCTTTTTTCGACGCTCAGTCTCATAGTAATTTTAATGTATTACATCAAAATATTCAAGGTTTGCTGTCAAAAACTGAAATGATTGAGATCACATTATCTGAATTAAATTTGCATCCTGATGTGCTATGTTTTTCAGAAACTTTTATCAAAAAAGGAGAAGAAAAAAATATAATTATACAAGATTATCAATTAGCAACTCACTTCTCTAGAAAGAACAAACGAGGTGGAACCTGCATTTTGGTTAAGAAAGGTATCTCTTTTAAGGAAATAAAGTTTTCTGATGATATCATGACCAATTTCCACTTTGAATGCTGTTCTCTTAATATTCCTGAACATAATATTATTATTGTTTGCTTGTATAGATCATCTTGTGCTTCAAATAAAAGGCATTTCGACAGGTTTTTTGAGTGCTTAGAGAAATTACTCGATACATATTTACACAAATATGGAAAGAAAAAAATTATTATTGTAAGTGATATAAATATAAATACTTTGATTAATAACAATGTTACAAACCAACTCAAATATTTACTAAAAAACTATAATCTTAGACAGCACATAACAGAACCTACTAGAGGAAACTCTTGCTTAGATCACATATTCAGCAATGTTGCAGATGCCTCTGGTTCTCTGCTTACGCTCTGGCTCTCGGATCATAACACAGCCCAATTGCTAACATTTAAAACAAGAGACAGACCACCTAAACCAAAAGCAGTATATGTTTTCAAACGGTGCTACTCACATGAAAATATAAGGACATTTTTGAAACATTTAAATAGATTAGCATTCTCTGATGTTTACGAGGAACAAGATTCTAATATCGCATTTAACAATTTTCATGAATGGTTTTGCTTATTATACAAATTATGCTTTCCAATTGTAAAGACAAAAATCAACAGCAATTCAGGGCTTTCCTGGATTACTAAAGGAATCAGGAAAAGCTGTGTTACAAATCGAAACTTAAGGTTAAAGTATTATACAAGTAAAAATGATAAACACCAAACGAAATATAAAAAATATTCCAGATTGTTAAAAAAGTGTATTCTTGGGGCAAAAAAATATGCAAATAATAAATATGTACTAAACAGTAAAAATATCTGTAAAGCTACCTGGAATGTTATAAAAAACGAAACTGATAAAGACTTACACTGTAATAATAACTTTATAAATGAAATCGAATTCGATAATGAAACCTTTACTGACCCTAAAAAAATTTCTGACATCTTTAATGACTATTTTATAAAATTAACCAAAGACAACTGTAATGAAAATGATTTGACTAATAATGTAAAGAAATATACAAATGACATTTTATCAAATTCTATTTATCTCTCACCTGTTGATACGTCTGACATAAAACGAATTATTATGACATTGAATAACACTACCTCGGAAGGTTCTGATGAGGTATGCACTAAAGTGATTAAAGCATGCAATGAAAAACTATCACACATTCTAGCCTATCTAATAAATTTATCAATGGAAACTGGAGTTTTCCCTGACAAACTAAAATTATCTATAGTAAAACCACTTTTTAAAAAAGGATCTAGGATATCAATAGGCAATTATCGTCCTATAACACTCATACCCATATTTTCGAAAATTTATGAAAAGGTTATGCATTATAAATTTTCGTCATTTTTTGAAAAGTTTAATGTGCTAAAAGAAAACCAATATGGATTTCAAAAACGTAAATCTACTACACATGCTGTGTTTTATTTGGTTAAAGGAATTTAACTACGGTCCTTTTCTTCGACATGACTAAAGCATTCGACTTAGTATCGCACGCTCATCTATTACTAAAATTAGAACAAAATGGAATTAGAGGTAAAGCCCTAAATTGGATAAAATCATACCTGGAAAACAGGATGCAATGGGGGCTATCGCTAGTAAATTTGCCACTAGAGGCGCTTGTGTCGTGTGAGGTCTAATATCATTCACTTTGTACTGGTTTTAGCGGAATTTGTTGCATAAATAATAATTTCTTAAATTTACCTGCCGGAAAGTGATCTCCATCGTAAAATATAGCAAATATGGATTATTTGGCGATTAATGTGAACGCTTTAAAAGCGGAATTAAGAAAAAGCGCAAAAATAGGCGGCCTCAAGAGCAACTATTTCAGAAGTTAGTTTGTTGATATCAAGATAGTTATTTATAAACAATATAACCTTAATTAGATTCAAGATATAACACTTTGTTTCGGCGCCAATCGCCTTTGACTGCTATACCTCCGGACCTCAGTCTACAGTGGCGCCAACTGGTGAGCAAAGAAACGGTAGTCCCCATTAGTTGAAGTTGCTCAAGTTGATAATCTTAATGTTCTACATAAATACAGATCTGAGCTTAAGATAAATGGCTTCGGTGTACCCCAAGGCAGTATCTTGGGTCCACTCCTCTTTTTAATTGATGTAAATGACTTACCAGGTGTAACGCATCATAAATGTATACTATTTGCTGACGATATATCAGTCATTGTTACTACAAAAAATAACCTTAATATTAAAAATCACGAAGATGACATAAATAACACAATTAGATTAATAATAAATTGGCTAAATGAAAATAACTTGAAAATCAATATTGACAAAACTAATTATATCAATTATAATAAAGAAACACGTCTTAATGTACAGTATGACAATCAAATTATTAACAATGTAAATAGCACTAGATTCTTAGGTATTGAACTTGACCAAAAAATTGACTGGAAATTACATGTAGATTATGTCTGTGGTAGGATTATAAGATTCGCTTATGCACTTTACAAATTGACAAATCAGCGACAAGAAGTACTGCTCTAACTGCATACTATGCATATGTAGAATCTGTTTTAAGATATGGACTTATCATCTGGGGAAATAGTACGGATATACAGAAAGTTTTTGTGGCACAAAAAAAGTGCATGAGGGCCATATGTGGTTTCTCCCCATACACATCATGCAGGCCTCTTTTTAAGTGTTTAAATATTTTGCCTCTACCATGTCTATATATTTTTGGGATTGCTAAATTTGTTAAGCAAAACCAAAACTACTTCAAGAAAGCGAAAGATATATACCCTAGGAACACAAGAAACAGTGATAGATTGGTCATAGATATAGTGCCTAAATCAACACGATTAAAGAAAAATTCTTTCTACATGTGTATTGTAATATTCAATAAGATACCTCAATCGATAAAGGAAATGACACTAAATCGATTTAAGACTGCACTGAACAGATGGCTTTTGGAGCGAATGTTCTACACCGTCCAGGAATTCTTAAGTTATAAATAGACTTCTTTTTTAAGTAGTGGTGGTAGTAGGTAGTACTTTGTTGACTTAATAATAAAATATAATTTGACTTAATAATAATAATTAATATTTGCATGCTATAGCTTATGGCTGAATAGGTGAAACAATTTTATTTTTATGAGACCTGTAATGTACCTACCCTATTTCAAAAGCAAATAAATGATTTGATTTGATTTGATTTGATTTAAAAAAAGCCTTTTTTTGGTCCGAAACCGAAAATGAAAAGATTTTTCGTGTAAAATTTAACTTAATATTATTGTTAATTAATTAATTCAATTTATTTTTATTTTACTAATATAGTTGTTAAGAAATACTAACCAAATGGATCTCTGTTTTCTTTCTGAATAAATAAATTATTATTATTATTATGTTGGTCTGTTTCCGATTACGGGACTATGGAGTCCCGGACATTTGGAAGCCAACTCGCAGAGGCCTGTTTTTTATTATTATTATTATTATTTTTTATTTATTTATTAAGGATAACAACAGCACATAAGTAAATGGAAGATTACAAATAAAGTTGTACATAATTTAAGGCCAATTACAGTCATCCATTCAAAGATTATATAAAAAAGCTATGAGCAAAAGGTAGACTCCCACTGTACACCTACTTTCTCCTTCATGAAGTCGAAAGCAGCTCGTAACAAGAATTCTAGTAATATTCAAAAAAGGAATGATCTAGGTCGAGGCAAGACGAAAATGTAAGTTTAAAGATGATAATGGCAAGTGAAATAAAATATAGTACGTATGATGAATCAAACTCACTATACAATGTTAGACAACATTTATCTTTACGATGTGATGTGACACCGACCGACGATTATTCCAGTACGCACTATATAAATGCGTCCAAGGACAACCCCCCGACAGTGCAGAACTATTGTAGAATGTGGATACAAAGGATACTGGGCTATGGGTTTGGGTGCTAGTGGACTGGGTAACTGGGACTATGGTAGGACTATGGCCCCTGCCTGACCTTTGTTACTAACACGGATAAAATGGCAGGGGGTGACTTGCACACTCGTTTAATGGGCCCCCGAAAACGGCCGCTAGCACATAGTGACGTAGCGACAAGGGGGCAACATAGCCTGAGGTGCTTGAGGAGTGGAGAGGTATTACACGGCTCTCAGGACAATCCCGGTAATCCGTTCAAGATCCCTACAAGCATCTTACTGCAATACTTCCTTCCTCCGAGCATTTCTGCTCTAGTGACTCTCCACTCAAGCCGGCCAATGAAGGCAAGCAAGAGGTGGGAGATATGTTCCTCGTCAGTGTTCACTCCGGACAACCAATGAAGGCAAGCCAGAGGTGAGGAACAGGGATACTCCCGGGAGCAATCAGGTTCGTGGGGTCGCTACTGCCCAACAGCTCGCCACAAGCTGCCCTGCGGTTCATTATTATTATTATTATTAATAGTGAGTGAACAATAGCCATGTCACAGCTACAGCTAGAAAAGGTCACCATTCTTTTCTTTTTTAAAATTGAATCTCTGACTTTGTAGAATTATTTTTGGAATCATTCACACTTTTATAGAATAATTAGGATGATTAGGATAGTTTCCACATACGCAGCTTAATAAATCTAGTTAAGTACAGATTTAGACCTTGATCTCCTAAATGAATTAACGAAAAACGGTTATATAGTTAGTCTATATGCTGTAAAAGTAAGAGCGAGAGGTATACAAGCAAAATCTCTCTATAACCTGTTGAAAGACCTTGGCTTGGTCAGAACTGCAGTAAGTTCTATACTAGAGCGAGTGTCTAAAGCTGCATTAGCAGGTTCGTACCAGATTTGGCTGGGCAGGGAGAGAAACATGAGTAGTGAAGGTGAGTGTTGATGTACGTCGGAAAGGGGCCGTGTTACAAGTCCCGGGAACTACTCGGGAGTTTCTCTTTCTGCCACACGATGGACCCGGCACCCGCACGGTGAATCCATGGAACGCTAAGAAGTTTGTCTCTCTTCTAGTGTTAGCTGACACAGCATCTCAAATGAAGCCAGAAGTGAAGACCTTTCTAAGCCCGATGTCTCTAGCATCTTTGACGTCCACACATTTGTCTCCTTACTCAGAGGGTGTGATGAATTATCCACGGCTGACTGCTCCAAGAGATCTTCTGATTCCGTCGTCGACGTATACAGAGCCTAATGTTAAGGTATGATAGCAATATCACATCAATAGAAAAAGATAGACAATTCTAGCTTCATAGCCCGCTCTTGGTACACTTACACATAGCCCAGCGTTGTGCTTCTGACGTCGCACTGCGTACATGTACGCTGAAGCTAGGCATATTTTATTACTTAATGACTAAACGTTAAATTTCTTACATCCGCATGCCATTTACCAAATATTGAAATGATAAATTTCATAAAAAACAACCTCAGAAATCCGTTCACACTCTTGTTTTATCAAATGATAATGCCCAGGCTGTGTAACTAATTTTAGTCGTGAGATCCGTCATGAAGTTTTCTTAGTTCCCTATGACGTCACAACTACGCCGACAGCGTTTTCAGATTTCTTACAAACATATTATTGCAAACATTTGAATTTTAAGTTAGCCTTGTAGAAAAAAAACCGATTCTATGTACTCTGGCTTTATTTCAGGTATCTTTTATGAGTACAAATGCAAAGTCCGACGTGAAGGAAATGTTCAGGGCCCAGGCAGACGACGAGTCACTGGACATCTGGGAGTTGGCAACACAGATCGACAAGGATGTGCCCGATGATATTTGGGAAATTGTTTGTAAGTACTTTCAGTCCCCGTATACACACTTTATTTGATTTTAAAGAAGATAATTTTCCTTACTTTTAACACGACAACGACAATGTTAAAAGTAAGGAACTTAGCGAGCCAATACAAAAAAAACTACTCTTAGTTGTTTCCTGCCTCGGCTTTTGCTTGTGAGCAGTGGAAGTATAAAATATTGAAGTTGTAAAAGCGCCTCCTTGGGCCTATTTGGTATAATAAAACTGATTTTACTTATTATCACTTTCTGAGTACCAGCCTTGTTGAATTTACAGCGAAATTGCCTCCGATAAACGAACGACAACTAATAGCTAGCTCGCCCCGTGAAATGGGTTTGTGGAAGAGGATATACGCTGACAAAATGGACAGCTTAAAAGTGGTTTCGGAGAAGCAGTTCATACGCCACATCATGTATCTCATCAGTGAGTATTTTTATTATATAACTTATGAAATGCATATTTTTGCTTTTATATAAAGCCATTTGACGCGTACATTTGTTTTCTATAAATTGAGGATCAACATCTATTTAACTTCGATGACTTTTATTCTTCTGTGAGAGCATTTTTCAAAGTTGGTCCTATTTAAATGTAAAACCAAAAATACGTTTCTTAACTGCAGTTTTTTTTTACGAGAAGTTAACATCGTGCCAGCGTGTACCGCTGCCTTCGATTAGAACCATTTAAATCTATTCATTTAAACGCGCCCGCTGACTTAGAGACCAAAGCCGTTCGCGCGTAGATTATTCATATATAAAAAGTCGTAATCGTCGTCCTAAAAACACTTCAATATATCCCCAGTCGGCGTAGAGACGAGCTCGTTCCCGTACTCAGAGGAGACGGGGTCGTTCACCCTGGCCCCGGGGCTCGCGCTTGAGGGCGTGTCTTGCGTGCGCCTACGACGCGCCGTCGATGTACTAGCACGCGCGGGGTCAATGTACCGCCGTCTGCACGCGCGCGCTGTACCGCCGCCCGTACGAGGATTGCTTCACGAGGTCAGTGACCGCAAAAATATAGGACTACACAATCAGGTGTTACATACTATAGGATAGATACACAAATCAGTGTCAATAAGTGTATTCCTAACTAAAAGTGCACCCATTTGACATAAGGGCCACTTTTTCTACGACGAGATGCCAGCACACTAGCACACGCCGTGTCAATGTAACACCGCTTTACCGCCGCCTGTACGCGGCCTACTGCCAGAGGTCAGTGAGCGATGCAACGCCGCCTGTACGCGTCCTACTGCCAGAGGTCAGTGACCGCTGCACCGCTGCCTGTACGCGTCGTACTGCCAGAGGTCAGTGACCGCTATACCGCCGCCTGTACGCGTCCTACTGCCAGAGGTCAGTGACCGCTGTACCGCCGCCTGTACGCCGCCTGCTGCCCGAGGTCAGTGACCGCTGCACCGCCGCCTGTACGCGTCCTACTGCCAGAGGTCAGTGACCGCAGTACCGCCGCTGTACGTGTCTTACTGCCCGAAGTCAATGACCGCTGCACCGCCGCCTGTACGCGTACTACTGCCAGAGGACAGTGACCGCTGTACCGCCGCCTGTATGATGCCTACTGCCTGAGGACAGTGACCGCTGTACCGCCGCCTGTACGCGTCCTACTGCCAAAGGACAGTGACCGCTGTACCGTTGATCTTTGCCTAATTATATTCTTAATATCCTTTTCTAAATATCACAATGTTATTTTTTTTTTTTTTTTTTTTTCTTTATTTAAGGAGCTTTATCAAAATGACAATGTCGCTCCGTAGAGTTCACAATACTAATAATATAAATGTTTACGCTATACACAATAATAGATTTTATACAGTACTAGGTATATTACACAACAACAATTTATAAATCGCCCTGGCCTCTTCCGACAAGGGGGCAGCCAGAATACTGTTACACCAGCCGACAGCATATTCAATATTCTGAGCCGCTTGCGCTCTGAGCTGTGCGTTCCGGGTGCACTCTTGCAAGACGTGAACAACATCATCTATAACTCCACAATCTTCACATAAGGGTGAAGGTGATAATCCCATTAAAAATGAAAATTTCCTTGTCGGAATGTGACCAGACCGCAGCCTAAGAGCAGCGACAATATTTGGTCTGTTTAAAGAGCAGTTATCGAACCAAGGTATAATCAGAGGTTCGGGTTGTATAGTTTTGTACCAGATGCCCTTATCTCTTGATCTCAAATCGAAATATTCTTTCCACGAGTTTCTACAGTACTCTCTAACCAAATATAGACGATCGGAATAATATGGTTGAACTTTTAGTTGTATTCCATTGTAACAGGCCTGCCTTGCGAGAGTGTCCACTAACTCATTACCATGTATGCCTATGTGAGATGGAATCCACTGCAATTTGATTGTCTTAGACCTTTGTTTCAACTCCAAAATTTGCTTGATAATTGTATATGCTATCGGGGTTCCTCGAATAGTCGAGGTGCACCGAGCTATATGTTGAAGTGCACTTTTGGAATCTGTTAAAACAACAGCTTTATCACAATCAAGGCTTTGTACATATGATATGGCTTCACTTATTGCCAGTAGTTCTATATACATAATTGATAGTTTGGGGTCAATCTTAAATAGTATTTGCGTACCCTGTTGAGGGTCATAAAAAGCTGCACCCGCCTCATATCTTTCCTTAGAGCCGTCTGTGAATATTTGGTGGTATCCTTCATATTCCGCATCCAAATAATCTACGCAAAGTTTATTCAGAGATAGTTGGTTGTAGCGTCTCTTTGCCAGATGAACTCCTTTAATCTTGTATGACAAGTTTTTTTCTATATTTATAGACGTAATCCAGAAATCATAGCAGAACATCTCCAAATTTTTACTTGTATGTATTTCGGTTAGTTTAAGGTATTCATGTGTCAATAATAGCATTGGTTTGTTTTTCCTTTTCCACTTATTAATACATAATGAAAGTTCATTTAGTAACTCTATAGTCGTGTTGTTGAAACAAAGTGATTTACATTTTAGGTAATATTTACCGGCCAAATAGCACCTACGGTCGTGTAAGGGCAGTAATCCTAATTCACTGCACATAACATGTATAGGAGTAGATTTTATAAAACTGCCTATAATGCGCATAGCTTGATTCTGGACCTTTTCTAATTTATATAAGTTAGACTTGCAGCTATCACCGAACAGGTATGCAGCGTAATCCATCCGACTTCTGATAAGAGCTATGTAAAGCCGTCTTAGATGAGTAGGGTGAATACCCCATTTAGCTCCTGCCAATATTTTTAATATGCTCAAAAGTTTAGTGGCTTTCTCACATAGCTCGTTAACATGTTTTCCCCACCTTAGAGAGCGATCGAGCCATAGTCCTAAATATTTAACGCTGTGTTCAACAGGAACATTTGAGTTGTTAATTTGTAGTGATATATTTTGTCTGTACGCTCCCTTTTTGAATACACAGACCTTACTCTTATTAGGTGAAATCTCAAGACCTAATTTGTCTAACATATAAGAGAGTTGTGAAACCGAAGGCTGTAGTTGGTTAATTGCATTTAAAATATTCTTACTTGTAGCATACAGGACAAAATCATCGGCATACTGTGAAATATGTACAGAATTATTGTTAATTTCTTTACAGATGTCTATAGTAGCTATGTTGAATAATAAAGGTGATAACGGGTCGCCTTGGGCCAATCCACGTCCAGTGGTACGAACTACCCTTAAGTTATTGGTTTCAATCGAAAGGTGTCTGTCTTTTAGAAATTCCCATAGATATATACATATTTTGTGTCCAACTCCCAGATAATCCATTTTTTTTAACAAACTGGTTATGTCGATATTGTTGTATGCATTATCGATATCTATAAAGCAGCTAATAGTAGTTTGGTCCATGCAAAAACCTTTCTGAATATGAGTAATCAACCGACTTAAATTGTCCATACATGATCTACTCTTTCTAAACCCCAATGTGTCTCTCGAAAACAACTCGTTTTTCTCAAAATACCATTCCAACCTTTTTTGTATAATTGAGTGGAAAATTTTGCAAAGGCACGACATTAGCGATATTGGTCTTAATGTGGATAAGGCCTGCGGGTCTCTCCCTGGTTTGGGTATGGGGACAATCCTGATCTCTCGCCATTGTTGGGGTACAAATCCGCTCGTGTGAAAGATATTATACAATTGAACCAAAATGGTCAAAGCATTTATTGGTAAATGTTTTATCATCGAAAATGATATGTCATCGCAACCCGGGGCAGTATCTTTACTTTTAATGCTTTTAATCAGCTCTTCCAAGGTGATAGGTAATTCTAGAGTAGTATTTTCAGATGTGAACGTTGGTTTGTTAGGGTTGACGTAATCAGGACACAGACGGTGTAAAAGATGGTTAGCTTTATTGTTATCAACATGTTGTTTAGGTGCCCTATACCCCTTTATCCATCGCATTTTATTCCATAGATCTACAGCAGAAGCTTTTTCATTAACAGAAGAGCAGAATGTATGCCACGCTTGCCTTTGTGTGTATCTAAGAAGCCTCTGTGATTCACTGATTTTACGTTTTAGAAATATCAAATTTTGTGGAGTAGGGTTCCGTCTAAAATTAGAGAGTGCAAGTCGACGACATGCCACTGATTGAGACAACTCTGCTGTCCAGTATGACTTGGGCTGGAATTTGTTACTGGGGTCAAGACATATTTTAGTGTAAGGGATATATTTTTCGGCCGCGTTCAGTATATTATCAATTAAGTTATTATATGCATTTTGAGGATCAGTATCTAGCACAAAATTACTAAATACGTTCTCTAAACAGGTTTCAAAGTTGTCCCAATCTGCTTTTTTGAAATTTCTCTTTTGTTTAATTTCGGAATTTTTGGGAAAAGATGTATTTATTTTAATAATAAAATGATCACTCCCAAGTATCTCATTTGTTACTTTCCAATTAAAGTTCAGCGCAACATCAGCAGATATCATAGTAATATCAGGTGAAGATTTTCTTAAAACATTGTTGACTAACTGAATACGGGTAGGGCTACCATCATTCAGTATAATGTAATTATGGTCAGTTATAGCGTCCAATATTTGTAAACCCCTTGTGTCTGTTTTGAAAGACCAACTTCTGTGGTGGCCATTGAAATCTCCCAGCAAAATACTTTTACTACACTGGATTGTGAAAAGAGAGTCCCATGCTCTTTGATTTATGCGTGCATCAGAAGGACAATAAACTGCGACTATATTGTGTATTTGAGCACAATTAAATAATTTTACATGAACTACTTCCAGTCCGGGGTCTATATTACGTACTTGAATTTGTTGCGCTTGTACAGATTTGTGCGTTATCACGGCCACACCACCACCACCACCTCCGAGTGAGTCCCTATCCTGTCGAAAGATATTAAAACCACTTACATTTAGAAGGGCATCTGGATCCAACCATGTTTCGGTTATAACAGCTACATGTATATTATCCCTAATCAATAACTGCTCAAATGACTTAATTTTAGGTATTAAACTACGCGCGTTCCATTGAAAAATATTTAGTTTAGTAACGTTTTTATCCAGGCTTTTATCCATTAAAAGGTGAAAATATATTAGATATATTCGAAAAATTTGGTAATAAGTTCTTAAAAAAATTATTAACATAGTCCACTGCTATCTTTAACCACGTTTTAAGAGTTGCCACTAATCCGTTATCTTTGTCTATAATAACTTGTCTCAGTTTTAACAAAAGTTCTGTAAACGTCGAAGTTTTATTCTGGTTACATTCTGCAGATGGAGTTGAAAAGTTAGGGCCCCGTGAAGTTGATGTATTGTCATGCTGATCCGAAGGACTGTCTGTGTCTGTGACCTCTAATTCCGCGACGACGTTTTCGCTGATATAGTACGGGGATTTCTTCTTTTTCTGTCTCTTTTTGCGTAATCTATTTTGGTTCCCATCTCTTTGTGTAGTAGTATCTTCCGAGTTCGATTGCAAATTTTTCTGTGTAACTTCAGCATAGCTTGGGGTGGAATTTGTAGGTATCTGCACAGCCTTACGGGGTGTGTAGACATATGATTCTCGATTTTCTTGGCAATCGATTAAATCAGACCGGGGTGAAGGCGGTACGTAGATCGACAGAGCTTTTTGATATGTGCAATTGAATTCTGACATAAGTTCCCTGATTCGTTTCTCTTTTTTATATTTAGGGCAACTTTTAGAAAGTGCCATATGACTTCCCGAGCAATTTACACATCTATATTCCTTGACTTGGCAGTTTGTGTGGTTGCTGCCGCATTTAGGGCAAATAACTTTATTGGCTGGGCACACTTTCTGTCCATGTCCATATCTCCAACATTTCGCGCATTGAGTGACCGGAAATACATAGGGATCCACCTTGATTTTTATATCATATAAATAGATGTAGCTAGGTAAGGAGGTTCCCTTAAATCCTACTCTTATAGTTTCGCTCAAGGTCCAGCCTTCTTCGATTTTTCGATTCAGTCGTTTCAGGGACAAAATTTCCGTATCTGAAATTATGTATTTCAGTAATTCGTCTTCAGACAAATCCAGGTCAATGTCCCTAATAATCCCATAAGAGAGTCCCACTTCCCAGGTTTTCTGTCTCCGCCAGTTGAGACTATCGAAATCAGAGCAGGATAAAAATTTTTCAGCACCCGATTCGTTCTCAAAAGTTAAAAGGAGTTTGTATGGGTTTACATACTTCACTTTATTTATTTGTCCGATCTCGTTTTGTTGTAATAATTTTGCCAAAGCAAATTGTTTCGGCAGCTTGTCTTTTGATGTTACACAAATTTGTATTGGTATTTCGTTCGACCCGGTTTCCCGCCGCATATTTCTGGCTTTCTTTTTAGAATTCCTCTTAACAGTATACCAGATTTCCTCATTATTTTCTTCCCGAGGTCGTTTTATTCGTTCATCATCTAAATCCATGTTGTTTACCGGCGATTGTGTTATGTCATCTACAATACATTCCTCTAGAACATCATTATGTCCGCTCTCACTGCAATCCTGTTCACACTCGCTTGCCATTAGGTATAAGATTCATAATTGAATCTCCTTACACGGCTCAACAAAACGCGCGTTGGCTCGCTGCGCCGATAAGGAACCGGTTACTTGTTTGCTAACGGAGCTAGAAACAGGGGATGCGTTCGACTCGCAACAGATGTGAGCGATCCCACAATGTTATTGTGATTGATAAAACGTCAAACGTATATACCCAATTCTTCGCATCAAATCACCATACCATTCCAGGCGGCCAGAGAAGTGATAAGGCGGTACCTACTCCAGTACCGGCTGGCGGCGACCGATATATTCGAAGAATCCTGCAAGAATAGTTCCTTAGACGTGAACTGCATGCCAACACTGCTTCAGATAGCTCAGCATATGGAACCGTTAGCGTATGAGTTGGAGACCGTTGCGTCTATATACAAGATGGCCGACCATGGTGAGTTGGCGGGAAACGAACGTCAAGTGTTACGTATTTGGTTTGCTATAAATATTCACTGGTGAAGTCCCACAAACTAGATAAAAACCTGTCTTATTTCTTACTAACTATAGCTCATATTCTATTTTGCGCAAATTTTTTAAAATATTACTAGCGCGCCTTCTTGAGGAAGCTACGTTTAACCATTGATTCATTCATTCATTTATTTACTAAAATTAAATTCTCATAGTTTCAATAAACCCCGTTGTATGTAGTGTTAAGTTAATATTAGCTTATTTTTAATTATTATTTATCCATAGTTAAAATACGAAGGAGACTAGATAACGCATATACACATTGTTGTTATGATATCTGTTACTCAGACGTTCATATTTGTCTTAGTACGCCCGCTAGTTTGTACCCGCTATAGTCCTTAAAATATAGCTTGATTAGAATTACAGGTGTCACTGAAATATACGTCGTAGCAGTACCAACGTCATACAAGTGATACACATTTGCACACGAAAGATTATTGGGATCTAGTATGTTAAAAATATTTTTTTATACACTGCTGGACATTTTGATCAAAATTATTATATAAAATAATGATTAAAAGCCAAAAACTCCATATTAATTCAGTCACTAATTTTAAACTTAAGTTTAAAAGACAGTTGTAAAGACGCAAGGTTACGTGATTATTCACAATTACTAGTGATGAGGTAAAATGGAGAAATCTAAATCGTAGTCGATCGATTTAGATTTCTCCATTTTATGATTATGATAATACTGAATCGCAGTAATGTAATACACATGTTACAAATATAATAATAAGCATTAGTAAATGCCAAGAACATCAAATTTCAATAAATATTTGTTTCATAATTTTAATAAGATTTCACAGTTGGAGTGTATGATTGTTCCAGTGATTCTGATGATAATCACGATACTTATTCACCGTTAAATCTTAATTCACCTAATTTTTGTTTTATTTTATTTGCCATGACTGGTTTTTTTCCGTTTGATCAGTCGAGTCAGTCCCAGCACTAGTCTCCTCAGTTTGACAGGTGTCATTCTAATCAAGATATATTTTAAGGACTATAGTAGGCCGATTTAGATTGAGTGCCTTTCGCACTCTTCTGCAGGCTTACTCTTAACACTCAACTCGATTTCAATCAATTCTCTTCTGCTTCAACTCAGCGTTCAAGAGTGCAAAATACGCAAATGCCCGGTGAGGCTGTAGTGTCCATCTGACAACAGTGTTGGTCCATTAAAAAATGTGATTCCGTGACTGTAGTTGTAACCGCCCACAGCTAGACTAATACTATCTCCTTTACCTTTTTTTCAGATAGCAAACCCTCAATACCGCACGGCGCAGAACTAATGTCTTATTTATTTAACGAAATATCCCTGGTCACGCACAAGAAATCGGCACTGACTCTGTACACTGCCCTGTTTTCCATCTGCAAGGTCTATTTCAAGTGAGTTTCATTCGTAGAGTTAGTGTTCTTTGACGTTTCAACTCACTATTGGAATACTGAACCGAGTGTTAAATATTTTTTATTGTGCACACTGGTTTACTCGTATATGTGTCATATACTTTATAGATGTTACATAACTTTTTTTCAAACCGAATATACTCTTTACACAAATGTAATAGCGTGTCTTTTATGCTGTTCGTAAGTTAAGCTACTGATTTTTTTCTTATTCTAAGTAACATCTTTCCAGGTTCATCGAACGATTCATATTCGAAGGCGAACTCGACGACAACTACCACGAGTTTTTCATCCGCAAAGATTCGCAGTACATCAACTGCCGTTCTAAGCGGTACTGGGACAAGGGGTTCCATATCGCTCAGAGCGTTGCCGTGCCTGATTTCCTGCGGCCGCTTGCCAAGTTCATACTGCTTTGCGGGAAGTCTTTGCGGTTGTTGAAACTGTGCAACCCTAGCGTGAGTCGTGTTTACCTAGTATTTAGTTGGACGTGACGTCAAGAGATGGCGCTGCCAGTACATTAACACGTGGTGTCGAATCGCGTCATTGAACTGTATACATTAGTATGTATACAGTTCAATGACGCGATTCGAAATGAAGTAAAAATACATGTGTCCTTAGAGCTTCATAGAGATCTTTGTAAGTTTGTACTTATTTATTTTTAGTAAAAATACATGTGTCTTCATTATTTGTAGGCGCCAAACGACCCGTTTATAAATGTTATGTAATAAATAAAATATATGGTTACTAGACAAAATCAGCATTTTCGCTAAGACTCGCAGTATCGCGTCATTGAAATGTAGAAAGTTTCCTTTGTACTTAATTATTTTAAGTAAAAATACATGTCTCCTTATTATTCGTAGGCACCACGACGACCCGTTTATTATAAATAAAATAAATTATTGATAGATTAGAAAATTAGTTAAGAAATTTGACCGTTACATCCATATGAATTAGTGTCCAGTCCAACTCTTCTGAATTCAACATTTTCTTTAACCACCCACAGGATACCTCTCTATCTGTCTTTTTTTTATTTATTCGGGAAAACAGACAGTTTCCCAAAAAGAAAAGCCTCACTGGGCCACACAGAGCCATCTAGTCCCAAATTAAGCTATTATTAAGTACCTTGTTGTATGGGGTACTAGACAACCGATAAACTTACTTGTATACTTTTTTTTGTAAATACATACTTATTATACATAGAAAACACCTAGACCAGTACAAACAGACATGTTCATGCACACAAATATTTGTACTGTGCGGGGATCGAACCCATGGCTCAGAAGCAGCGTTTACTACCGCTGATCCAATCGGTCGTCTATAATAATTCTTATAACTAGTTACATCTACGTGTGAAACCCACATCGTAATCCACAGATTGAGTCTTGTGTCTTTTGCATATCATCAGGACCCGCTGGTGGCGCTGATGTCTTCAGATCACCCGCGTGTAGAATGCTGTCGCTCGTTCGACGAACTAACGCAACAGCACGAGCGACTAGCGCTGTACCGCACGCGCTGCCTCTTCGTGCGCGCGCCCGCGTCGCTGAAGGGTTTGCTACGAGCGCGTGAAGACGAGACGCACGCGCGCGCCGCGAGGGCCGCCCGCACACACGCCGAGACGCTGGACAAGATGCGGGGTGAGTGACCTCCCGGGGACTAGGACAATGTGCGGGGTCAGTGACCCGCCGCTTGCCGGTATGTTAAGATCGCGGACAACTACCTTACGGTGTGACCTACTGTTATATTAAGACCGGGGTCAAGATGTGGGATCAGTGACCCCCTGCTTGCCGCTATGTCGAGACCTTGAACAAGATGCGGGGTGAGTGTCCTGACCGGGGATTAAGAAGGATGAGGGGTAGATGATTGATGAATGACCCACCCGGGGACTAGAACAAGATGCGAGGTGAAAATGACCCGCCCGCCGCCATGTTGAGATCGGATCGGTCTAGTCTATGTAGTGTAGTAGGTTAAGATGACGTGACCTATAGACCGGGGATGAGACGCAGGGTGAGTGACCCGCCCGCCGACACGCGGAGACGCGGAACCGACTAAGGTCTGAGACCATGCTGCCATTAAAACCTTCCAACCGTAATTAATGGAATTCTACATTTTCAATAAATGCTTACTTAAACATAATAACTTAACTTAACCCTAAACTAACTTACTCATTGAAATGTATGGGTGGCTCATACATTTCAAAGATCACAGGAGTTTTACGCGAGAGTGTGGATCCGAGTCAAATAGGAGCGCCTTTCCTTGTTTCACACACCGGGGACTAGGATAAGATGCGGGGTCACTGACCCGCCGCTTGCTGGTATGTTAGGACCGCGGACAAGATGCGGTGTGACCTACCGCCATACGAAGACCGGGGTCAAGATGTTGGATCAGTGACCCCTTACTTGCTGCTATGTCGAGACTTTTGACAAGATGCGGAGTGAGTGACCCGCCTAGGGACTAGGACAAGATGCGGGGTGAGTGACCGCTCGGGGACTAGAGAGATAAAGTGCGGGGTCAATATCCCGCTGCCTGCCACCATATTGGAACCAATATCGCCCGGTAAGTGTAGTGTGTGTAGGTATAAACAATAGATAAACACACAGTATAAAGATGGCCTGTAGAACGGGGTGAGTAATCCACCAACATGTCGAGAGGTGAATGACCCGCCCGATGTGGGGTGAGTGACCCGGGGACTAGAAGGACAAGATCCGGAGCGAGTAACCCTCCTGGGGACAAGAAGTACAAATGTTTTGACCCACAGTTTTAAAACAATTCCGAAACATAATGTAGGTTTATCTAAAAGTGTGACATCTTCATTTGATCGAGACCGACCAACCAGAATCGCTGTTCGATACTTCGACTGAAACTAAATTTATATTCAAATATTTCACATTGTTTTTAGAGTGTATTATTTAATAGAATTATTAATGCACTCGATTACACTCGATGACCTCAAAGTACTGACATTACTGTATCTTTTGTTACAAATTTAATGTGATTAAATGAATATGTTTTTTTCCTCACATTGTCATAGCTGAACGCAAACGACTCGCCCAACTGATAGTAGCCGAAAAGCAGCACTCTCTAAGAGTACTAGAAGCAGCAATGGCCGAAGCTAAAGCAGCCAAACTGAAAGCCAAGCAACGAGAGAGACAAAAGTACCAGTTAGAGCAAGAGGCGGAAAAGGCGACCGAAGAGGTCGACTCTAAACTGAGAGACAATGAAAGGTATATAACATGTTTATTTTAACTTTTTGCAGAAATAAAAACAGCGCCGCTAACTGTCTTTTATACTCATAATATTTGCTACTTGTTAACCAGAGAATGAATGAACGATTGAACGAATGAATGTATTATTAAATGTATTTTTATGTTTACAAGTCGATTATTATGATAAGTTGAATTTAATATCGCAACTAAAATCTCAACTCCTGCAGATGCTGATCCATACTATTGAAAACATTCTGACGTAATGATATGAATATACTCTGCTATCCACTTTAACTTTGACGAATGAATTCGATGTTTGTGCGATATAATGTAAACTATTATGTTTTGTAATAACTTCTAAAATTTGTGTCTGAAATTGAGACCAAGTTTCTTGTGCTACTTCTTCTCGGCACTAGTTTAAGTTTGTCCCAAAACAGTAGTAGAATTAAACATTAGTAGAAGCGCTTCATGGGCCCCATCTTATAAAAAACTGGATTTATTGTATTTTTTCTTATAGGAACAAAATAATGGAGTATTATTCAAAGCTCAATATGGAAGTTGAAAAGAGTAAAATACACACAGAATGGAAAATGAGACGATTGCAACTAGATGAAAGTAGGATGCAACTTCTATCGACCGAGGAACGGAATCTCAAAAGAGAAAAGTTAGAACTGGAACACCAAAGGAACGAGTTAATGGCGATGTCAACACAAAGCGACTGTCTGAACGACGAAAGCGATTCCAAAGACGACGAAACTGTCACTGTTATTGATACTAGAATGACTGCATCAGATATTTCAGTGTTAGGAGAGAGTTCACAAAGCCCAAACGATAATGCCACATCAAGCGATATGTTTAGCGTAATTTGCAACGCAGCTAAAAGCATTTTTGGCGGTTCAAAGACAGCTGATAACAAAAACTGTGATAATATAAACAAATTAGATGCACAGGGAAACATATTATCAGGTGATACTGAAAAAGAAACTGCGACTTCTAGTAAAGTGATAGGAAATAATCTCGATTGGATGAATGATAATGAACAGTTTTTGCGAATAAAACAAGACGCTTATTTGATCAAGCAAAAAGTTATGGCACACGAATTCGGGCAACTAGACAAAGATAATAATCAAATGAAAGATCCTTCTTTAATGAACATACCTTCATTAGATGACGAAAACAATGTCCAAGGCATATGGTGTCCGTTTGCGGAAGCTAAACGAAATAAATTAAAAGTCCTAGGTGCGAAGTTTGATCTAATGAAACCCGAAGGAACACCTGTTGTGTCTGAGCCCAGAACAGATGCTCAGAAAGAAGCATTAGTTAATAAGCAAAAAGTATTAGGTGTTGAGTATAATCTTCCTATAGAAACCTCTAAAAAAGAGCCGGTAACAGTAGCGCAAGAAGAAGCACTTTTTAATAGAAATAAAGTTATGGGTGTGGAATATAATCTTCCAACGTCATTTTCTAAAAGAGATGACCCAGTAACCGAAGCACAGGAAGAAGCATTAGTTAACAGAAATAAAATTATGGGCGTTGAGTACAATCTTCCGATCACAATAACTCAGAGAGATGATCCATTAACTGAAGCCCAGGAAGAAGCATTGCTTAACAAAAATAAAATTATGGGCGTTGAGTATAATCTTCCGATCACAATAGTTCAGAGAGATGATCCAGTAACCGAAGCACAGGAAGAAGCATTGCTCAACAAAAATAAAATTATGGGCGTTGAGTATAATCTTCCGATCACAATAGTTCAGAGAGATGATCCAGTAACCGAAGCACAGGAAGAAGCATTGCTCAACAAATATAAAATTATGGGTGTTGAGTATAATCTTCCAATGACAATAGCCAAGAGAGACGATCCATTAACTGAAGCCCAGGAAGAAGCATTGCTTAACAAAAATAAAATTATGGGCGTTGAATATAATCTTCCAGTGGCATTTTCTAAAAGAGATGACCCAGTAACCGAAGCACAGAAAAAAGCATTAGTGAACAGAAATAAAGTTATGGGCGTTGAGTATAACCTTCCATTAGAAGCCACTAAGAGAGAACCAGCAACGGTAGAGCAGGAACAAGCGTTGAAAAATAAAAAGAAGATCCTAAATTCTGATTCTGTAGTGCCCAGTTCTAGGCCACAAAGGTCGGCCCTGACGTTGAATTTGAAACCGTTTGCGGAAACTTCGACCCAGTCTTTGGGTGTTACGCCTAACATTGGAGCCGTAACACCAGGAGAGTTTTATTCGAGGGTAAGTTGTTTCAAAGACACTTCTACTTTCACCAAGAATGTATTCTAAGTTGCAGGATAAGTGGACCGTTATATGATGACACTTGAATTTAATGTTTTTGTGTGTGATGTAATTCTGTTACAATTTACAAAGTCAGCAAAAACCATCCCATATAAACTAAGGGAAAATGTATCTTTGTATAGAAAAACTTCGCTGTCTACTTTTAACTGCTAATTACTAACTACTGTTAACTTTATTTGATATTTTAGCAACTTAATTGCACTTATAATATCAGTATATAAGCTTGAAAAATTTTGTCTCAGGCGGGACTCGAACCCGCATCTCCTCGCATGCCGGGCGGGCGCCATACCATTAGGCCACCGAGACACTGCGACACGGCGCGAATTTTTCAAGCATATTCTTACGCTGTGGAACAACGCTGGCTCACAGCGTAAAAATATGCTTGAAAAATTCGCGCCGTGTCGCAGTGTCTCGGTGGCCTAATGGTATGGTGCCCGCCCGGCATGCGAGGAGATGCGGGTTCGAGTCCCGCCTGAGACAAAATTTTTCAAGCTTATATACTAACTACTGTTAACTTTCATTACTTTAAACTATCACTGAACTAATTAATAACGTAGGGATTTATATGTATTCTTATTTCAGCTCGATCTAGAAACCCCTACCACGGCAGATGTGCCGCTCGAAGGTGCTATAACAAGTGACATATTCACCCCTCGTAGCGAAGGCAGCAAAGATATAGACTCAACTAAGAGAATCGACAAAGACTTCATTACATCCGAAGGATTCAATTTTCCAGTCATAGACGATGATACCGCAGAATCCGAAATCATAAGCGACATTCACACTGAAGACACTCCGGACGTATCACCGTCAAAAACTGTGGAAGTTGATAGTAAACAATTAAAACGGAATATATCCTTTTTCAACATTTTAGACGGGTCTTACAGTCTCGATGAGTTCGATCCTTTCGGAGTTAGGGATCTAAAGACATACTCCAAAGACTATTTCCACAGTAAAATGAATTTTGATATGGCAACATCCTGCTATACGCATCCAGCCGTCATTATGGAAGAGGTGAAGAAGCATCCGTATCCGAATATATTTGCCCCGCATTTAGAAGAGCAAGATGATGAGAAAATAACGAACGATAATATAGCTACTTTGACGGCCTGTTTACAAAGATCTGTGATGCTACCCCTGACATATCAGTTGGAAGTCGTAAACAATTCGATTTTAACATACTTTTTAATTAACTTAGATATGTATGAACATTTGAGGAGTTTGAGGGATTATTTCTTTCTAATGGATGGCGAGTTCTCGAGGAGTATTTGCCACAATTTGTTCTCAAAGCTAACGAAAACGCTGAATCCGCAGGAGTTGCTCAACTTTGCTACTTTACACAATATTCTGGATAAAGCACTAGGATCATCGATATCACGTAAGTTTTTAGCGTTATTTAACAACATTAGTAACAAATTAACTGAGTATCTGACTCGCCACGCAGTAGAATTGATAAAAGTAACAGCCTATAATCATCCCACTGCAGGGAAAAGGCCTCCATCATTGAATTCAAGTTACCACTGCAATGATGGGAACTGGCGTAATCACCACGCTTGCCAAATGCGGGTTGGTGATCACAAACCCGAGCAACGTTCGAAAATTCGAAACTTTTTGTTGCCCGACCCTGGGATCGAACCTGGGACCCCGAGATCTTGGCCCGGTATTTAAACCACTAGACCAACGGGGCGTTTAAACCACTAGACCAACGGGGCGTAGAATTGATAACGGTTATCAAAATATAGCCTGGTCCGAGGTCCCGGGTTCGATTTCCGGACGGGTCGATGTAGAAAAAAAGGGTGTTTCTCCATTTTTACCGGTCTGGATGTATGTCGTATCTTCGTTTTTTCCGATTTCCACAATACGAGTGCCCTAAAAAGTTACTGACTTTGGGATTAGAACAGTGTGTGTTATGTTGTCCACATTTTAATGTTTAACATTTCAGACTTTAATTCTTTTGCAGACGTCAACAAATTCTCCGAAAACCTCTCGTTCACGATAACTGAGTCGCCGCTTAGTTTCCAGCACAGTTCGCCGGATGTTCTGCAATGTCTTTCGCTAACTTATTCAGTGTGCTGGCCGCTAAATATCATACTGTCCCAAGAGGCTTTACTACGGTACGCCAAGGTGTTTCAGTTTCTGGTGAAGATGCGAAGGATCTTCTGGGTGTTGGGAGAAGACTTCGAGGTAATTATTGGCTTTGATTCAACAAATCTTCAAAAGAAATTCCACCTATCGACCGAATCACTTCCATTCTATTAAGGACTCATTTTGTTTGTTCATTCTAAAGGTTTTTGTCTAGTAGTTTTTTGGCAAATAAATTTGCTGTAGTTTATCAAAGATATTTACTACTTTGTTTCGTGTGACTCTTACAGTAAACAATAAAATAAAAGATTGATTCAATGATTTCGTTGGGGATTACGCAATTTACTTGCTAGTGTAAATTGAAAATTCGACTCCTTGAATGATAATTTCGACTCATTTACGTGGGATTCGAACCCACAATCCACAATCTTCCGCTAATAATTAAATTTGTCGACACCATACAGAACAAGTCACTTGCGTTGCGAAACGACATGTGTACAGTTCAGAGCTTTCTTCTGACAGTCTTTAAAGGAAAATAACATTATTTGATGAATGAGAGATGGCGCTGCTGTTTCTTCATCTACTTTTGGCTTCGGGCATTCTTTTAGTTACCACTTACTTAACAGCTAGGATAAGAAACACACCTTAATGTAACACGACTTAAGAACCATAATACAATATTGTTTCAGTCCCTAAAACTTTCAGTGAAACTGGCGAAGCAGAATTCACGGAAGCTTCTAAAGTCCCCTCACTACATATCGATACAAATCTACCGACACGTAATGTCTTCCATGATTCGTGCGTTAGACAATTACATCGTTACCACCTGTATACTGAGTTCCTGGACTGAGTTCGAAAATGACCTGATCAAGGCCGGAACCCTGGACGACTTGTATGACTGCCACGTGGTGTATATAAAGAAGGTGTTGTTCCGGTGTTTGTTGAATAACAGGTCGACGCCTGTTATGAAGCTGCTGAACGATATTTTCACTGTGATCCTGAAGTTTAGCAGGGTTTTGAAGGCTGGGTAAGTCTATTAGTTTCCATTTGGATTCACCATTGGATCAGCGGTAGTTAACGCTGCTTCTGAGCCATGGGTCGCGGGTTCGATCCCCGCACAGTACAAATATTTGTGTGCATGAACATGTTTGTTTGTACTGGTCTGGGTGTTTTCTATGTATTATTTGTATTTATAAAAAAAAAAGTATATAATTAAGTACTTTATTTGATATTTTAGCAACTTAATTGCAATTATAATATCAGTATATAAACTTGAAAAATTTTGTCTCAGGCGGGACTCGAACCCGCATCTCCTCGCATGCCGGGCGCTAACAACGCTAGCTCACAGCGTAAGAATATGCTTGAAAAATTCGCGCCGTGTCGCAGTGTCTCGGTGGCCTAATGGTATGGCGCCCGCCCGGCATGCGAGGAGATGCGGGTTCGAGTCCCGCCTGAGACAAAATTTTTCAAGTTTATATACTGATATATAATTAAGTTTATCGGTTGTCTAGTACCCCATACGACAGGGTACTTAATAGTACCTTAATTTGGGACTAGATGGCTCAGTGTGGCCCGGTGAGGCATGTCTTAAATATTTATTTATTTATTTATTTAATAGAAAGATAACGAGATCTCTTACTTATAGTATAGGGATTCTTAAATTGTTTGCAATCACGACCACATTAACAATTTAAACAAATCCCCCTGTCAAATGTATTTTTAGAAAACAAAAACGGAATGCATTATTGTTGTTCCCATATAAAAAGATGTTAGTTTGATCGCTAAAGACATCTTTGAAAATTATTTTATTTTAATTTATTTATTAAGGACAACCAACAAGAACAGTCACATTATACAATCATGTTTCTTCATGCAAAAATTTTACAATCGAAATGTGAAGTGTTTATTAGGCCGCCACGACATGCATTAAATATACTATTTTATCTATACTTACAAATATTATAAAGCTGAAGAGTTTGTTTGTTTGTTGGTTTGAACGCGCTAATCTCAGAAAGTACTGGTTCGAATTGAAAAAATACTTTTGTGTTGGATAGTCCATATATCGAGGAAGGCTTTAGCCTATATAACATCATGCTGCGCTAATAGGAGCGAAGCATTAGTGAAAAATGTTGCAAAAATAGTCGCGGTCATAATAACAGAAATAGACGCGGACGAAGTCGCGGGCAACAGCTAGTCTTACATAATAAACAGAACATACACACAATAGGTTTACGAGTATATTTATAATGAAACGGCATTTACTTCCTGCATTCGTTTTATAACACGTGAATAATCCTATTTATTTTACAGCGAGTGGCAACAACAAGAGCTCAACAGTCACTTCACTCACACCAACTTCGCCCAACTCCAAGAACTGTACCATTTGTTCGAGAAATTAGCGAAGTACTTACACAAAGTGGTGGCAAAACTTATGGAATGCGGCTACCAGCGCCATCTAGTGGAACTACTCACTATGGTGAATCTAAACGGGTATTACGATCCGGAGAAGACGAAAGAGGACCCTAATATAAGTGCTATGTCTACGGGGGTTTGAGGTTGTGAGACTTCTAAAGGTAATAGTGCAACTAAGGCCGTTGTCCCACCGCGAGGAAGCGACTAACTATCGGCTATTTCTCGCTTAAGAAAAGTACAATTGAGATACATTCCATGTAAACAAAAGATATGCATATATTAATAGTTGATCGCTGACTGTTTCGAAGACTCGCTCCACTAGTTTATCATAAAATACACTCGCTTCCTCGACAATTCGTTTCTAGTTTTTAGCATTACTCGCTTCTCGTTCAACGTCGCGGTGGGACAAGTACCTAACGTCCTCTAGTAGATTTATCAAGACAACAAGAACGGATAAATTATAGGTTAGAAGTTAAAGTATTTCTATGTGTATGTTTATCTTCTGTGATCATGGCACTTGCAATAATGCCGAAATAACGGAAATTCGTAAAAATAAGTAAGTAGGAATCTCAAACCAACTTTATCATGCCTTTACCTTGTAATAATAAGTTCAAATAAGTTCAGGTTGCACGTTGATTCACAAAAATGGATCTAGTGGGGAGGTGGATGCGATGGGGCTTTAAACCCCATCCCATTAAATTTTTAGAAATTGCAAAAAATGTCGCATAATATATGAAACATTTGGCTCTGTTGTAACTACTGGGAAGTCAGCTGATCCATTTTGTATAATTGCTGGATTTTTTTAAAGATGATTTTTTAGGATGTCAAAAAATATTTTAGATTTTTCGAATCATGGTCTTCTGTAATTTTCCCTATTCATGAACTAGTATATCATTCTATTTGCAATTTGTTAGCATGTTTTCCAATGCGACTTTATGTGCAGTCAAGGAATTAAGATGTTGAGCATAGGGCACACTTAAATTTGGCTGGGTTATATATAAAACTGATGAGTTATTCGTGTTATTTTTTTGCCATCAGTCGTATAATCTCTTATAATCCGGCAAAATGATATTTTCGTTAACTTGCTAAACAGGCAGGTGTTGCGAATCTCCAATAGGGATATTAAATGTCTATGCTAGTATATATTCGAAGAAGATGGCGTCGGATATGTATAAAGAATGGATTTTTCTTTTTGACCTCATGAATATGTTTGCTATATCACATTTCTAACATAGGGTGTTTATGCTTTATTTAACCTCTACGGAGTGCAATTTTTTTATACTTCTTCATACTAATCTTCATAGAAGTATTAAAAAATTGCACTTTGTAAAGGTATTTCTTCGAATATAACCTCATGGTCATAACTATACTATAGCTCATATTAAAATCATACTTTAATCGTAATACCTATATTGTTGCGTTAATACCATGTTAATACATATCTATATCATTCAATATAAAAAGATTGTGATAGGCGTCTGTACATTACAGATAAAAAACGAAAATTCTTATAAGTTTTGTCTGACTGTCTGTCCGACAGTATGTTTGTACGCGCATCACGCAAATAATAGGGGTTAAAGTATGAAGTTGCCGATTGTTTTCCCACTTTTATTTTGTTTATAGCTCTTAGGTATAGTCATATTATTGCGTCATTCTTTTTGTATTGTATCAAACACTAGTAACTTTTGACTACAAAAAAATGCAATACTAGTGCCTATTATTTCAAAGGAAGTCGTTGAAAAGACCCCTTACAATGTGTCAGCTGACCTTCTTGCTTCAATTACTTAAGTATATTTGTATTACAACCATCTAACTTTCACCTTTAATTGCATCGAAAACGGTTTAGGCGTTATTAAAAAAACTAAAAAATTGTTAGTATGGAAAAATGACTTTACCCGATTTCGTCCATACAAAACGGCAATTTCATACTTTAACCCCTAATACTATAACATCCAGGAACTTAATACAGTTTTTTTTATCAATATTGCTATAGGTATATTTTAAGTTAGTTACAACAAAGACTCCAGTTTAAAACTCGAAATTCCAGGAAGTCGCGGTCTAGAGCAAGTTGAGAATAAAAATATTCATTTCTGTATTTATTGAAAGGTCATAGTAGCTGTAATTTGTGAACGTAAATACTATAGATAAGTCTAAAATTACGTATTAGAAAATATGTTGCCTTAATTATATTTTTTTAACATTACGAAACAGTACAAACCGAAGATTTACAAATAAATACAACACATATTTTTCTAGTGTTATACTCTCGCAATAATTGTATACTGATAGTGAAGAGGTAAGCCACTTGCCAAGTCCTACGTCTTTATGTTAATTATTACACTGTGCCATCTTATTTAAATGTGAACAAGTAAGAAAGGGGGAAATCACCTGTCATGTCTTATGATTTTTTGAATCAACATGAGAAACTAGTGTCGACATCTTTTGCAAATTATAGGACAAATCAAAGGTTAAATATCTAAGTATATACTTAGTCCACTGCAGAACGCGAGGGTTAAAAGTTTAGTCTAAAGATCGTTGATCTGGGCTACCATAATTCTTTTGCATAGTGGAACCTGCGTAGTTTTTCCAGAAATAATGATATTTCTTATAGTATGTTCTTTTTAATTTCCATTTTTATCAGTTTATGAAAAACCATTGTAGTTTATTCTCATTATGAAAATATCTTTATTTATTGATAGAGTTAAGCCATATGATCAAAAGCCATCATATCATATTTATAATTTGTGGATTATTTTATGATAATTATAATCTATCATAATATGATCCAGCCATGAGATAATAATGATATCCATGACAAGTTTTTTTTTAAATATTCCTAAAGTATGTGATATGAATTCCCCACCTACGTTTATAAAGTTAGAAAGTAGTAGTAATGTTTTTAAGTCCAATAATTTGCCATTCAAAAGTAGATAAATAATAAGAACGAGATACATAGTCCTTTACAAAGTTGATACTTTAAAATGTCCGCTATTGAATGTGTAGCTCTTCTCATGTGTCATACTTGCGTTAGTGGAAATTCAACCTTATATACATGAAATAAAGTTGAACGCTAGTAAGGCGACTACTAGAGCTAAGTGCTGCCCCCAATTGATTTAATTTCATTATTACTAAACAAAATCAATAAACTAGAACAGTAACATTTTAGGATATTACCTCTTGTATTTATTTAATCACAGTAAACTTGTCATTTAGTTGGTTATAAAGTCGAATTTGTCGCTAACTCCAAAAGCGGCCGCTTTTAGCAATAATGTACAATACGAAAGAATGCCACAATGAAAAGCAGTTAACAGTGATTCAATAAATACTAAGGGTAATTTGCTAAAATGATACTGTTTTGAGAATTGATTTTGCAAGCCCTTACAAATGTTGTAGTAGTCGCTTATAGTGAACATTTTTCAATCGACGATTAAAAATTGTACTATCTATTTTTATTTATTTGATGTCTATGGATTCAAACGTCACTTAGAACGGTTCCAATTGGTTAAAATGGCGGTTTAGCGATCCTGTTTAATTGACGTGTCAAATTACAGACTCGAATTCCAAATTCGAAATGTTAGCGTTTAAATCTTAATTAATTTTTTTAACAAGTTACAAGCTTAGCTTATTAATTATTTTTAATAGTTAATTGCAATCGCTTTGCATTTTAACAAATTATTATCTGTTTAACTTTTGTATTGTTATCATTATTGTTATCATTACAGAAACTAATTTGAGTGATGATTTTTTATAATACTCATTACAGTTATTATCATAATGTGCTTATTACTAGTTTTAATTATAGTTCTTAGTGTAGGTACTGCTTAGTTAAGTTGTTGAGAATACAGTGTACAGTCAGATACCAGAAATTTATTTATTTTTAAGCTAATTGAAGACAGAATAAAGATAATAGGAAAAGTTTTCATTTCGTAGCATCTATCAGAAGCGAATAAGTACAAGTGAGAGTACATTTTTTGATATCTGACTGTATATTAATTGGTTTAACTAAGGAGACGATTATGTATTAAATATCATGTTTGTTTATATTTATTAAAAAAATGATTAAAATTGCTTGATCTGCATGCCATTTTAACGTTAATAATAACGGTATTAGTATGGATGTATAAATCGTTTTATTTAACCACTTCCCCTGGCGTAAAACCGTTTAAGATAGTTATTTATTTTAATCAATTACAAAATAGTTAAAAAAAAACTATTTACACTAGACATATCAATCCGAAAGTTAGGTGTCTTCCTTGTTTGAAGCTGTTAAATCACATGCAGAGTATGCGACTCTACAACTAACTAGTAAAGATCTTTTAGGTACGTTCTGGAAATTGAAACTTGGAATTTTGATTCTTGCGAGAAAGTGGTCTACTACCAGATTTGATCAAAATTTCAATCTATACTAATATTATAAAGCTGAAGAGTTTGTTTGTTTGTTTGTTTGAACGCGCTAATCTCAGTAAGTACTGCTTCAAATTGAAAAATTCTTTTTGTGTTGGATAGTCCATTTATCGAGGAAGGCTTTAGGCTATATTACATCATGCTGTGACCAATAGGACCGAAGCTTCAGTGAAAAATGTTGCAAAAATAATCGCGATCATAATAACAGAAATTGACGCGTACGAAGTCGCGCGCAACAGCTAGTTGTTAATAAAACGCAACAAGATAGAACTGTGACTGGACTTGTTACCTTTTGAACAATGAAAGAAAGGCACAGTTATGACATATTAGTGTTGGTGGCTGCCAGAATATTTTAGCATGGGAAAATCAACTCTATTGTTCTATGACACGCGAATGATTTTCAACCTAGGGTGATAGACCTTCTTAGCCTACCGTACCTACCTACGAGTAAAAAAAAACCTAAGTACATCTTGCTTTTTAAAATTACACCTTCTGGCTTATCGTATCGCAACGTAGGTATTGCATCATGATCTAAATGCATAGTATGTATTCTAGGCAATGATATTTAAAAAGTATAGATAGGTTATGCCCTTACAAAACTATCGAAATATATGTGCCGCTTGCGAACAACTGCACACATGCGTAATTCTTATTTTGTCCTTGTCATACTCGTGAAAAGAACAATTACTTTCTCTTTCATGGATTTGAAAAGACGCATGTAACATATCTATTACTTTTTAAATATCATTGATTCTAGGTATATTAAACATTTTATTTTAACGGGTAGGTACCTATTTAATAAAAATATTAAACTGTTTTTTTTCACTTTCGACGCGTCTGTATCCTATACTTGATCATCATTTGATTACTTATCTATTTAGTTGTTTTGCTAGGGTCTCCTAGCAAAATGCAGTTAGAAATGTAGTCATATGAAAGTAAAATTACATGTAAGTATTCAATGCAATGGTGAAATGAAGAAACAAAAGCAGGCGTTTCATAATACGAGTCCTTGATACTTACTTTTACCTAACAAACAATTGAGCTATAAAAAATATGAATAGTGAATTAAAAATATCTTTTGCAAAAAAAAAGGTAAAAAGAAATTAAGCACACTACGTAGAGCCACCTATCCATAAAGCACGGAGAAATCGAGAAGTTTCCTGGCAACCATTGAACAAGCTTCGCCGAACACGTTGTTTCTTGTACCGCTATCTACTGGGGAGTAGCTGAACTAACCTATCACTGCTATTGCCTGCCAGATGGTAGTCTAGAGTTAATGTAGAGTTATTAAAGTTGCTAATTTAATATTATTAAGGTTGAATATTTTTTTTATTGCACTGCACATACATCATCCAGTGTTAATTTTATCACAATATAGATGTACTTCGGTCTGAGTAACCTCACTTGAATGTATCTGAGTGTTTTTGAAATCGGCCGCATAGACAGTGGCGCCGATATTTTCCTTATATTCAGGGTGTGTTTTCATAATGCTTCATTCTACCGCAATTCGTCCTAGGGTTAACATCCTATCTAAATCGGTCGAGTGCTAGTGACATTGAAGTGAAAGCCGACATTTTCCAATCTCCTTCCTCGATCTTACTCGATATAAAACCAAGGATTTAAAATAATAAAATACAAATTCAGTGAAAGACTGTTTATTTTGAAACTGTGATAATCGTAGCGTGAGCGATAAGCGTATCGATCAGTTTTGCGCTCCGTGTTTCGTTCGTTTCGCTACGAAGACGTTAAGGCGGAGGATTTACCGTCGCCGAGATGGCGTTTATGATGCCAGTGGTGAAGAACGACTGGGATATCTACAACTCCCAGCGTTCGCGACGGACTTCGGAGTCCGCGGAGAAGACGGCCGGCCGGGTGCGGAAGGTGTCGGAGTCGAGGTCGGAGGGCCCCGGTTTCGGGGCGATGGGGACCCGCGGGGCGTTGAGTCCTCACAGGAGCGCGCCGGCGATGAGGTCGCTCTCCTACTGCCGGGCGCCGCCGTCGCGCGCCTCGCTGCGGCCCGCAGACAGCCCCAAGAGCTCGGCTAGCGCGACCACGCAGCGGGACACGGACAAGTTTCACAGCAGGTTGGTGGAGAAGCTGAAGCGGGCCCTGGGCCGCGAGTCGAGGCGCGAGGAGCGCAGCTCATGAGCGTGCTTGTGTGCAGGCGGTGCCGCGCGGAGTCCCCGCCGCGGTCGCGCTGCGCCGGCTGCGTGCCGTACCTGTGACGCGCCCGGCCCGCGCCCGCCGGACACACCATCTGTGATATCCACCCCCGAGGAGATGAGTACTCGAGTGAACTAACAGCATGACTCTCAGTATTAGGTTGTATGAATGAAGACTGAGTTAGGCCGGTGACGGCGGTTTGCGAATGGTATCTGTGATTCGTTATTTTTAAGCAGTTTTATTTATTTCGTGTATACTTTTATAATGGCGCGGAAGCGTACGCACCTGACATACAAATTCCATAGAACTCTGTTAGAACGGACTTATTGTTAGCTGTGGTTTGAGTTTTGTTACTATTGTTTTGGAAACTGACGATAGTTTGATTAGTAGCGAGATGTAGTCGTCATTACTAGGCATTGCTAGCATACATAACATAATATAGGTCTGTGGTTGTATACTATGTAAATTAATATAAATCTTTTGTTACGATTTTTGCATGAGTCTATAATGTTAACGCTGTATTGACTGTGTATATGGACCAGCTTTACTAAAGTATAGTATTGTATTAATGTTAGTATTATTTCAGTGAAACTGAACCAAAATTGATGATTCTAGTGATTCATGACGCTTCGGCGTCAGTTAATTATTCTAAAAGTAGGCACATCTCGATGAGATTTGACCAAATGTTATAGTGAAGTATGACTCCGTAGGGTTTTATTTGCTCGAAGTTCCTTTATAAGTTATTGAAGTATGAGTAAACTTTACACTGTTGTAAATTAAGGTAATTACGGTTGGAAGGTTTTAATATGTAATACACTGTACATTACAATCAATAGAACTGTATGTCTGCGTGTAATCTAAAAACAACCATATCGCATGTATTCAAAAGTTGTCCGATCTGATTTTATATGTCATTTTATGAAAACAATAAACGAAAAGCTTATTTCTGAAGTCATTTCTTTTATTTCATCCTAACTCTACATCGCATTAGTGTTTTGCGCGCTAACACATGAGGTATATGAATGAGTCAGAGATGGGAGAGCGTGCGACTGAAAATATACACAATACACACACGTACAGTCAAGGAATATTATTGTTTGGTTGATTCAAGTCGCTATTATATGGTTGGGTTATGAAATTGATAAGCCATGATGTAAAATAAACTAAAATAGATACATAATCTGTCCCTGTAAAATAAAAAAAAACGTCCCAAACAAACAAGCAGTTTTTGATTTTCTTTTATCATAGTTGCATCTCTAAGTCATGTACGATAAGGTTGCATTTGCGTTACGGAAGGTATGACACATCATGACATTGGACTTACTAATATTATAAATACAAAAGTGTGGATGGATGTTTGTTACTCGATCACACAAGAACAGCTTAACGGATCTGGATGAAATTTGGCGTGGAGATTGACTATAGGCCGGAAAAGCACATAGACTACTTTAAATTCCAAAAAAAAGTACGGTTTCCGTAGGATAAGTACATGATCAGCAATCCAATCAGTTTGAAGTTGCGGCCAACAGTTAGTTGTTTGTATTTAACCTTGGACAGTCGTATCAAATGTCATTTTCTTGTCATTATGCTCTCTAATAACTATGAAAAAAATTACTTGAGTAAATCTGCTAGACAGTTTATTTCTTGACTGCACCCCTTTGATTGGCAGATTGATCTTCGATTAAGCCATCTTCTGCCACTCCCTACTTTGAGTGTGTACCTGCTCGCACTACTAACTGTTTGTTGACTTGCCCAAATACAATAGGGCGTTAGGAAATATAGAGCCAATCATTGAATGGGATACAGGTTACGGTTTATTTGGAACAAATTAATCTCTATCAATTGGGAGTTGGAAACGTAAGGTTAACGAGGAGACGTTGATTCTTTTTTCCAATTTGTATGACCTCTCATAAAAACTAAAATAGCATTTGAAACTGTTTTTAAGCAAATAATTAGCAAATGTAATATTGAATAAAAATTATTTCTCCTGGCTAAGGTGCGACTTGAACCCACAACCTCCAGCCCACTGGGCGACTGCTCAGAGCAGTAGTCCGTTGGCAAAAAAAACATCTTTATTTAAAGTACTCATGGTTTTACAAATACAACAGTATGCTCGATTCATATGCATCTTTTTTTTGTTAAAACCTTTCAATAGCAGCGGACAAATTGTAAATTTTAGCTGTTTTTTTGCGGAGACTACACAGGAAGATTCAGATATACAGTACATTTATTACTTTAGATATACAGGAAGAAATTACTTAGGTGTCTTCAATCCTTCATCTAACGGTTAGTGGCAAATTGGTTTGAAAATAATCTCTTTCAAGGAATATAACTATATCTTGTATACTTTACGATATGAGTTGAAATTCTGCCAAATGCGTATAGGAACATCATGCACGGCGGTGGTAAAATAGCGTCGAGTCCGTGTAGCGCCAAAAAATGTTTTACTAATGTCACAGTAAAATGACTGAAGACCAAGACCAATTAATCACTTCAACTTCATGATCTAAAATTGCACTGACGATTCCTATTATAAATCCCAACTATTTTAATTTGGTTGCTAAAATTATTTTACTTATTAACAGAACAAAAACAAATGGTATGTGAACTCCGGTATCTATACATATTCAGCACAAAATAGGAAGTGTTTAAGTCGTGCTTGAAGTGTAAATAGTCAACGTCGCCGTCATCGTTAAGAAAACACGAAGACAGATTGTGGTGGGTTTTATTGAGCCTTGTGGACAAAAATGTATATGGTGGACTGAACAGCGCGTCTAACTAGCGTTAAAGCACGAGCTCAGTTGGTTACAATTCACACGAGTAGGTATCTGAAAAATACGTAGGTGTTCTTTTAGAGGGCGAAAATCTGGATGCCTTAGAAGGTTGAATAGCTTAAAAGCCAGTTTGGAGCGCTTGAGAAACCTTAAGGAATTCTTCTGATTTAGAAGAAAATCTCAATTACTAAGATCTCAATAGCTTAAAAACATGTTTTAAACGCTTTGAAATAACGCTGTTCGTTAACTACAAGTGGGCCTAAAAAAGTTTTGCCCCTTTGTTATATTAGGGGTTAAAGTTTGAAATTGCCGTTTTGTATGGACGAAATCGAGAAAAGTCATTTTTCCATACTAACAATTTTTTAGTTTTTTTAAAATCGCCTGAACCGTTTTCGATGCAATTAAAGGTGAAAGTTAGATGGTTATAAAGCTACGCATTATAGTATTTAAATTTCTGAAAATCAAAGTATATAATACAAATATACCTAATTGAAGCAAGAAGGTCAGCTGACACATTGTAAGGGGTCTTTTCAACGACTTCCTTTGAAGTAATAGGCACTAGTATTGCATTTTTTTTAGTCAAAAGTTACTTTATTTAGTTTTTGATACAATACAAAAAGAATTACGTAATAATACGACTATACTTAAGAGCTATAAACAAAATAAAAAGTGGGAAAATAATCGGCAATTTCATACTTTAACCCCTATTATTACAGACCTCGAAAAAAAAAATGCTTCAGTTTATTTCTTTGATGTTGGTGAAAATGTAATATGAAAAGTTAAGCCGAAACAGTTCCTTAATGTAAAACAAAGGTTTAGTTTGCTACATTAATGCGATAGCGAGCCAAAGTATAGATAACCCAAGTATTTATTGCGATTGAATTCGGTTTAATACGGTTTTATTGAAGTGTAGATATGATATTGATATCCGCAAGACGGTGACTGTTTGTGGTCTTAATCAAGAAATTTAGCATTAATTAGTCATTATAATATATTGATAGAGAAGGAGCCAATAAAAATACCACAAGCCATTTCAACCCATTTAAGACCTAATTTTAGGTGTACTTGGTACATAAGTTACCATTCTAAAACTGTCCAATTAAATGAAATAAACCATAGATCGTTATGATTTAAGTAATCAAACTAGAAACATTACAAAATCATTAAAATTTAATGTAGTAAAAGGCCGTTTTTAGGGTTCAGCAGCCGAATAGCAAAAAACGGAACCCTTATAGTTTCGTCAAGTCTGTCTGTCTGTCTGTCCATCCGTATGTCACAGCCACTTTATTCTGAAAGTATTAGCATTACACAGTTGAAACTTTGTAGGTAGGTGTATCCTATTGACCGCTTTACGAGTCTCATACAAAAAAATTATTCAAGGAGGGCTCCATACATAGAACTAAAACAAAAAAAGGGCCTTTAAAAATGACATAGAGGTTTCTAGAATCATTTTTTCAAAAGTCTAACATAGGGAAGATAGACGCTTCTAAAGTGGTAAAATGGGCGTCCCTACCCTCTATCTTTTAAACTAAACAAGTGAATTTAAAAAAAATAATAATGTAGATCTTAACTAATACAAATACAAATACTTTTAACTTAAATTGGTTTGAACGAGATCAAACCGGTAGTTTTAGAGAAATAGCACATTTTTAACAACCGCTAATATAATACAAACACTATGAAAAACAAAGTTTTTTTTTGCATCAATTAAATATTGTTGTATTCAATTCAATTCAATTCATTTATTTACAAGATTGTACAGAAGACAAGAAGTATTTTGGCTTAGTGGAAGTAAGTGGACCCCTAATTCAAGAACGGAACCCAAAGTGCGCGAGTCCGACTCGCACTTGGCCGGTTTTATTAGTGTAATTTATACGCCATTTTGTAAACATTGTTTGTAGTAGATAATTAAACTTTGCTTGTTGTATAATTTAGTAATATACCTAATCTTAGGTATATCAATTTACAAAGATACACTTCTTCGTGTGCGATTACCGCGTTTTCCACTGATATTGAACCTTTAAAGCTATTACCTTTCTTACAGCATTCAGACACGCTATTTATATGTCTATAACGTATTCGTATTTTATTTTATGCATTTTCAGTCAGGGTCATCCAATAGGTGAGTCAGACAGTCATGGTAGATACATTTTATTGTTTGTAATAAAATTTACGTGTAGTGTGGTGCGTACATGAAAAGAATAGCGCCCTTTGCCCTTCCTATGGGTGTCGTAAGAGGCGACTAAAGGAGTAGGTACCTACTGCGAGGAGAAGCCAGCAGCGTCTTTTTCTGCCATTTGCCAAACTTCGATGGCCAACCTGCCTGCCAATTGCGGCATAATCCTTTTGGAGAGGCCTGTGTCCAGCTGTGGGCTGATATAGTAAAGTAAAAAAGTAACAGCCTATAATCATCCCACTGCAGGGAAAAGGCCTCCATCATTGAACTCAAGTTACCACAGCAATGATGGGTGTACTGGCATAATCACAACGCTTGCCAAATACGGGTTGGTAATCACAAACCCGAGCAATGTTCGAAAATCGAAACTTTTTGGTTGCCCGACCCGGGGATCGAACCCGGGACCGGACTAACGGGGCGTAATGAATAGTATTTTGCGTATGTTAGCACGCATGTAAACACTAAGTCGAAGTACCTAAACAAAATTGAAACCTGAAAATAAATATTTTTATGCCAAATGGTTACAGTTATAGCTCTGTCTGTCTCATCGCTTTCACGCTTTAACTACTTAACCGATATAATGAAATTTGGTATAAAGATAAAACTTTGAGAAAGGACAAATTTAGGCTATTTGGCATCCCACTTCTGGGCACAGGTGTCCGCCCGCGCGATATTACATGTAATTCACGTGGGCAGAGCCGTAGACGAAAAGCTAGTAGACCATAAATCGTCATCATCAGCCAGCATTATTTCGATGCTGGACATAGCAAAGTAAAAGAAAAAGTAACAACCCATTACGCTCACTCTTGAGCACGAGTCTCTATTCTTTATATGGAGAGGGGTAAGATCTTACTTCCACCACGCTGGCCTAGTGCGGGTTGGTGGACGGCGAGGGCGACGCTGTGGCAACATCACTTGAATTAACTAGCCTTTTCAAAATTATCGCCACCTTTGGCAGGCGCGCTAGCGATCGCAGATTTCCCTAATAGTAGAGAATCTGCTGTCTATCTTCTTCTGGCAGTACATGCAACTTTAGCCGTCTCTTTAAGACACATACATCATTTACTACTATTCTATTTTAGGCTGGCACCATTCCATACGATATTTACCATATTATACCATAATACTGCGTTTAAGTCACTTTATTGTACTTTAAATGTAATACGCAAAACGAAGGCTATCACGTGCCAAGTTTACACCCTCAAGGACACCATGCGCAGCCGGCAAAAGGGATTAAATCAACACCCTTACGCAATACAAACAGGTACTGCATCACCCCAACGTAGGGCTGACAATTTTATATATGACCTGATATAGTATTTACGCAGTAGCCGGCAAAATAGAAGATAGAAAATAATTTTGAATTTAGAATTTGAAATAAAAAAAGGTTGAAAACTGAAATGCCTGAGGTGCAGTCGATATTGTTATTCAAGGAATCGTTTTACCAATTAATACTAGCAATTTATTAACTTAATAAAAATGGATAATTAAATTCCTTTAATATTTTTTTACTGACTTACGTAGTATCTTAGTAGGTATATCCTACTTAAAGTTCTAACGTTTATTCAAAGAATTGTATTTTCTTTGTTGGGTGGGTTTCGTTCTACTGTAAGTGTAACTGAAAGGCTACTAAACAGGCGTAAATATCGTACTTTTGCCTACCATTTTAAAATAATTATAGATAGCCACATATAATAATGGGATTTTATATGTAGTAGAGTTGGCAACCCTAGCCCACCCTATCGATCTAGAGTCGGAACGTCTAGAATATTCCTGAATGTCCCTGCGTCAAAGGACAGGACGTCCGAAGTTACTTAGCAAAGATGCTTTTGTGTCGTCAATAAAAATAATTATCAAACAACGTTTTTGGCGTACCTAAACAGTTCTAAATCAAATATTTTTTCAAACTTTAACGCCTTATTTTAAAGATTTTTAATGCTTATAGTGTGCCTAAAGCCAGATTTAAAAGCACATAATCATGTGACTATACATTATTTGAACTCTCAACTTTCTATAGGAAGTTAAACGATGTAATTAATGCTAATATTATAAATGCAAATGTGTGTCAATCTGTTACCTCTACCTACTCGATTTAACAATTAAACCAATTTCGATGAAATTTTGTACAGAGATATTACAAGACTAAGAATTACATAGGATAGTTAGGCCTCTAAATCATCCCCCAAAGGAGATGAAAGTGTACGGTATTTTTAATTTGATGTAAAAAATTAAAGATAGGAACTGCGAAAAAACTGAAATGATCTCTAAGGAAAGTGTTATAAGGACGCGATTTCGTTTGATGTAGAGACGAGCAGATAGGATTGCAAAAACTTAAATGATCTTTAAGGGGAGCGATATTAGAACCGATACAACCAGGAGTACAATATACCCTATTTATAAACAGAATAAGTCACGGGCGAAGGAATAATAGACAATTCTGGGAAATGTTATTATCACTTGTACCTACATTAATTTGTTATTTCAAGACCCCGACAATTTAGTTTAGTTATGTTTTCAGGCGCGTATTTATAACTGCTATTTAGGTGTTTTGCATCAACATGCAAATATATCCCGCTGACGTCACGTGGTATTTTTCCATTCAGCTTGTTTCAGTGTTTAGGTAACAAGAATATTTCGTTATAATCTAACGCATTGTTTGTGATTTACATCTATGTATAGATAAGCATTGAGCAGATAAGTAGTTGAATGCAGATAATTGATATCGCAGAAATAAATCGAGTTCTATACTGGAATGATAAAAAAAGGTAAGCGTGAGAAACGTACCTAAGCTAGATACTTTTCGTCATTTAAATGTTCAAGAAATTCATACATATACAGCGTGTTTGGTAAGGTAGGTAACATATCATATTTTCCTTTATACCAAATAAAATTCTGAGATTCCGATTTGTATGAAAATATTATTTTAAAAAATGATGATATTAAATTTTTGATTTCACCATTGTATTTATATGTATATGTAAACATAGGCTGGTTGTTATACCGTTTACTAAACACCCTGTATACACAACATAGCAGAGGACGTTTAGCCAAGCTCGGGGAATCCCCAAAGAAAGCGCTACGGGCGTCTACGATCCATCCATAGTGCGTATTATATTTGAGGTGATCTTTAAAAAACGCGATTTTCTACTAAATAACCAGGAATGCTATAAAAAGATCTAACGAATAAATATGATGTAAGTAATAGTGATGTACTGGATCGTTATGAATGTAAATCTGCGGATATGGATCCGAAAATAACGATATTTGGTGTCAAGATCTGCGGATACAGGCACTGATCTTTCGTCTCTCTCGGATTCACGGCTATGAAACATCATTATTTTTTTTTAATAATAAATAAATAATAATAAATAAATGTGGACAACATCACATACATTGTCCTGATCCCAATTTGAATAACTATTTAAAGCACTCGTATATTAATGTGAGTAGGAATGTGTCATTAAAACAACGAAGTTTCATACATTCTTCAGGAATGACGTACACTATGCATAACTTTACCTATTATTCATTAACAAAGGCGATGATAATCTAACTCTGCAGATCTTAAAATCGAACCCAGGGCCCCGTAATCTTGACCTTGGTTTAAGTAACCGTTTAAAAGTATGTAGTTACTATACAAACGCTTTGGGGCTATTCATTTGTAAGCGCTGTTATCTTCATTGCCCATTCGGACCATCCCATGTATAGACAAGCCTCAATAAAAACAATGATAAACTCTTAAAACTTAACAGTGACAATAAAAGCTAAATGATAGCAATTGTATGACTCTTTGTGGTTTATTGTGGTTAAAATTAATAGTACACGCTTTGTATCCATTTTAAATAGCCGCAAATTGTAAGTAAAACCAGCTAATTGTATGTCGGGCCACGCGCATTTGGGTTCTACAGTAATTACCAACATCATCATCTCAGCCAGCCGACGGCCACTGTTGGACATACATATATGCCTTCCCTAACATCCCGACAACGATCGATTCCTATCACCAGCATCCAACGGTTGCCCACCAGTAGGAATGCAAAGTTTTTTAAAATATCGATATATATCGATATATCGGTCTAGTACGCCGATATATCGATATTTTTTCGATATTATTTTCACCTTTTTTAAAGGCTTATTAAAAGTAATGTAGTTTAATAGCCTCTCTACGCAATGGGCTGTGATGGTGACCATTCGCTGTACATTACTGTGGTTTACTATAGTTTTAGAAAGAAATTCGGCCTTAGTAAAGTCAACTGTTCACTGGACAGTGTACAGCGAATGGTCATCATCAGCATGGCATGATGATGGCCCATTCGTGTAGAGCACAGGAATACTTCAAGTACCTTCCAGGCAATTCAAGTACTGATTTACCTACTACTACTTATGTCTGAAATTTTTTACTACCTTAAAATTTTTCGATATTTCGTTACGATATATATATAAAGCTAAGCATTATATTTTTTAAATTTCTGAAAATCAAAGTATATAATACAAATATACTTAATTTAAGCAAGAAGGTCAGCTGACGCATTGTAAGGGGTCTTTTCAACGACTTCCTTTGAAGTAATAGGCACTAGTATTGCATGTTTTTTCAGTCAAAAGTTACTTTATTTAGTTTTTGATACAATACGAAAAGAATTACGCAATAATATGACTATACTTAAGAGCTATAAACAAAATAAAAAGTGGGAAAATAATCGGCAATTTCATACTTTAACCCCTATTATTAATGATTTTTTAAATTGATAGAAACATATGGCTTAAATTTTTCCTAGCTCGCACTGGCATGTATCTTTTGTAAACATAAATATTTAAAAAGAGGCTGAAAATAGTGACTGAGTTTCTTATGCTGCTTATTCGGCACTAGCTAAGACTTGTCCGAAGCAGTGGTAGGTTTGAATATTGGATTGTATAAAAGCGCCTTCTGGGGCCATTTTGCAGAAATAAAACTGATTTTACTTGAATAACGGTCAAAACAAAGCCTAACAAAAAAGATTGCGTTTGATCTGCTAAATAACTTTAATTATTTTCTTATTTTAGCCTCCTAGAAGAGGATAATAATAAAAAGTTATAAAATTGATTAAAAGATGTAAAAATTATGCCGATGGATTAAAAGTAACAGTCTATAATCATCCCACTGCAGGGAAAAGGCCTCCATCATTGAATTCAAGCTACCACAGCAATGATGGGTGTACTGGCATAATCACCACGCTTGCCAAATGCGGGTTGGTGATCACAAACTCGAGCAACGTTCGAAATTTCGAAACTTTTTGTTGCCCGACCCGGGATTCGAACCAGGGACCTGGTATTTAAACCACTAGACCAACGGGGCGTTTATTGATAATGCAATATTGTCAGTTTGTCACTGATAAAGTGGCTTTTTTAATACTGATTAAGTAGAATGGAGTCAACGTGTTGATTTATCGTTTATTGTGACGTGTGGCGGTGTGATTAAAGTGAAATGACTGAAGCATAATGTTTTGTATTCCTAAATTACTAATTAGGCCTTAGTCATTGTCTGTCAGTAGTAGCACAGAAGAGAAAAAGCCTAGGTAGTAGTAGTCTCATATACATTTAAGATGAAATGTAGGTATAAAAGTGTCATATCGTAGAGTAGCTTACCCACCGTTTGCAAGGTGTCGCCTGCTCCGAGGTCACGGGTTCAATTCCCGGACGACTACACAGTATATAAAGTGTTTTTCTATATTCTCTCGGGTCTGGGTGTGTGGTACCTAATTTCCACAAAACATGTGACTATAGAGGACACGAAAACTTATACGTAACATGTTACTTCTCAATTATGAACCTCCTCGTTTCTCGAAGGCTGAAGATCAGCAGTGCATTATGTAGTGTGCATATCTAAGCCTATATAGCCCGATTTCAGCGATAGGAGCGATGGAAATTTCCACTACACAAAAAAGCTTTCATTGTAGCAGCGACACAACGACAGCGTGTGTTTGTAAAGTTACCTTACTAATAGTCTATACTAACGGCCATTTCCAATAACCTATCTATCTTCAGTTTTGGCATAACGGAGATAGAAAACAACTTCAGTCTTTGTTTCTCTGGACCGCAAAAACAGAGATAGAAACTGTTTCCTATCTCCGATATGCCAAAACTGAAGATAGATAGATTATTGGAAATGGCCGTTAAAGAATAATATTATCATGAATTTCGCATCATTTCTAAATTAAGGTTTAAAGACATTTATAAGTTCCTACACTTCTGTCGTTATAACAAAAAAAAAAGATTATTTTCGATAGCAAACTATATTAAAATTAATTAATCGAATCAAATCATACTATTTATTTCAGGTATCAATCCATAAATTACAAGTACATAACTTAAAAACTGCAACTATCTTCTACAATAGAATATTTTTTATGATAGAATTTTCATAATTTTGTACATGTCACGACATCCAAAAAATATGTAAGTATAGGTAAAGTAAGTAACAGCCTATAATCATCCCACTGCAGGGAAAAAGCCTCCACCATTGAATTCAAGTTACCTCAGCAATGATGGGTACTGGCTTAATCACCACGCTTGCCAAATGCGGGTTGGTGATCACAAACCCGAGCAACGTTCGAAAATTCGAAACTTTTTTTTATTGCCCGACCCAGGAATCGAACCTGGGACCCCGAGATCATGACCCGGTATTTAAACCACTAGACCAACGGGGCGTTTATATGATAGGATAGGATGTTATTTTTTTTAGAAATCACCTTTAAAAGGGTATTGATGCTGCCCTGCACTTTTTACCTCATGCTAACATAGTTGCAATTTCAATATTCCACTCCTTAAAAGCTGTTCTTCGGTCTGTTACTCGACATTGTACTTGCTAAAGAAGCTTTTGCGTCTACGCTGTTGGTTGGACTCCAGCGGCTTTGGAAAAGTTTATAACTATTACTAGCTGTTCCCCGCAACTTCGTACGCGTCAATTTCTGTTTTTATAATCGCGATTTTTTTTGCAACATTTTTCACTCATGCTTTGTTCCTATTGGTTGCAGCGTGATGTTATATAGCCTAAAGCCTTCCCCGAGACCATGGACTATCCAACACAAAAATAATTTTTCAATTCGAAACAGTACCTCCAGAGATTAGCGCGTTCAAACAAACAAACAAACAAACTCTTCAGCTTTATAATATTAGTATAGATTATACCCGACTACGGCAAAGACAACAGGAAGGGTTATGATTTCAGCAGTCTATGTATATACAGGATGAAATTTTAACCACTTTCCAAATTTTAATATAGCAATTTACGAGTCAAAAACAAATGACGTATTTTTTCCTTTGGCATAGCCCAGTACATAAATGTCAAGAAAAGCACTTAGGAAATGTCCGCCAAACATCTAAAATTTTTAAAACGGCCTCCTAGCAACACCTTTTTTACGCGATGCGCATCTCATTCATTCCTTAAAATACTATTCATAAGTTTTTGATTTTCCCTTCATACCTTAACAGGCTAGGACCGTAGAAATTGAAAACTATGTTGCGAAAAAATTTTTTGGTAAAAACCTGACTTATATTTTTACTTCATAAATAGGCTCTAAATACGATACAAACACCTATAAGCATTTTTGAAGATGATGAAAAAGTCATTATGTATGTATGTGGGTTCCACATTTGCGGCTAAAGTACCCAGCCGATTTTGGTAAATGAGGTATCAATTGATTCCATTATAGTCCGGGTGTATGGGCTACCTTTAGTTTTAAAAAAGCTACATGGCGGGTAATTAAAAAAAAAGTTTGCAGTCATAACGAGTGGGGTATCAAATGAAAGAAGACAAAATTCTGAGTAAAAAAATGCTAAAAAAATTCAGCAAATATACAGGGTAACTCCGAAATCTTTACATTTTCATAGTCGGTTACAGATTTTCAAACTATTAAAACTTTTCGTACAAATGTGTGTTTATGTTTATAGATCTTCATTTTCTCAAAAGAACATAGTTTGCATACATGAGATTTAAATGTTATTATAGGTTAGGTTTACTTAAGGTATATAGTGTCAATTCGAAAAACGGTGCGTCGACAATAATTAAATATGCTTAAAAATGTTGGAATAGATATATGATTTCAGTTTTCTCTTAAATTTATATCAAAACTTTCAGTCTCCTTATTTTCTATAGGTAACTTATTATGTAACAAAATTGTATCTATTCGTAATGCGGATACGATATTAGAAAGCAAATGGTCCTTAGACAATTGTGCAGCCTTAGCTGCAGAGCCTGCAGATGCTCTGTGATGATGCTTAAGTGAAGGATGGAAAGCAGCAGCTGCAGTGTGCAGGGAGCAAAACATCCCGCTGGTAAAGATCTGCGTTACTTTCAGTGTATCCAAAAACGAACTGCCGTGTACATCAAAATCTGATTGACAACCTCCGTGCCCGAGTGGTGTACAGGTTTTCAAGGTGCCGCCTGCTTCACCTTGAAGGGTTCGATTCCCGAAGTAATAAAAGTGTTTCACTACATTTTCTTGGGTCTAAGTGTTTGTGGTAACTTCGTTGTTCCTGATTTCCATTGTAAAAATGCTTTAGTTAACTAGGGATCAGAATAATATAAGTATGTGATGTTGGTAAAATTTGTAATTGTTTTTTTAAATCATCTAACTACACTGCACCACAGCTAAACCAAGTGCAGAGTGCAGTATACGGGAATGTTTGTTATGTAGGCCGTGGCAAGGCCGCTGAATATAGGCTTTGTGCGTGAGGCTTCTTTCTACGCTTACTGACTGCAGTAATCCATTTACGTTTAATCTCGTTAGGAAAGAAAACAAAGCAACTTTGTATTTTTCCTGGATTCAAGGACAATGCGATATAATTATACAATATACATCTATACAAATAAAAAAAGACGTGTGGCACTCGGAGACTGCCGCGGTAAAGCTATTGCATAGATTTTTATCAACTTATGCAATTATAAAACTAAAAAGTATCAGCGCTGTGCCGGTCGGAGTAGGGGGTGTTAGATTATTTTCGTTACGGAATTTCTGGATTCGGTCTCCACGCTCAAGGCCCGCGATAGAAGCTATGCAATAGCTTAATTTTATAATTTTGACTTTTGTAATTACATTTTTCTGTTATTTTGGCAGATATGGTGACCATAGGCAACCATACTGTCAAAATCCTTATTTTCTTCTAAATTCTATTAAATTTCGGAAATTCAAAATTGTTCGATCGTGCCTCGCCCCGAGTGTTAGGTTAGGTTATTTTCGTTACGGAATTTCTGGATTCGGTCTCCACGCTCAAGGCCCGCGATAGAAGCTATGCAATAGCTTAATAAAACTGCTCGCGACCATGGTTCGTAGTATGCAATTGGATCGAACGTTAGGAAGGTATAATAGGTACTATTTGCCTTTTATTACTTCTGTTGCATAAATCTCGTGAGGTGTTAAGTTTAACATAAAATTGGAGTTTAAGTTTATAAAAAAAATGCAGATTTATAATTTTTTTTTGTAGCAAAAGTTGTTTTTAGGGTTGTACCGATTAGTCGCCGACTAGTCGGTAAAGCCGACTAGTCGGCCATATTTGTAGTCGGCTGAAACGGCCGACTAGTCGGCCTGCTTTTTTCTCGTATTAATACGTGGGTAACACTGAAAATGTTTACATCTGGCCAGTTGGAAACATTGCTAATGAAAACTTTTTTTGAATTTCAATTTTAGAACTCTTTGGTAACCTAACTAATCAAATCTATAACTCTTGTTACACGTGAAAATGAACCTAACGCGAGAAAATTTTCGGTGATTTATTAATGATTTATTATTATACGAGTAACTTTCGTTGTGGGCTTACTCAACAACAAAGCTATGATAGGCTGCGATTAGCATTTCTTAATAAAGCCCCATCTCACGCCACTATACAATTGGTTTAACGAGTTTAATCGTGGACGTAGCATTCTCAATGATGATCCGCGTGAGGGACGTCCTTTAACCACATGAGTAAATATTCATGTGCTTTAACAGCGACTACTGAAGATAACATCAGTGCTGTGTGACGCATGATAGAGGAAGATAAGAGACTGACCTATCAGCAGATATGGGCAAGCCTAGGCATTGGTATGAGTCAAGTTCAAAAAATATTACACGAACATTTAGGCGTCAGGAAGCTTTGTACCAGATGGATTCCCCATACTTTAACCGACGACCAGAAACGTCAAGAAAAAGGAAGAAGTCAAGGAAAAAAGATGATTGCCTCATTCTTTGGTCGTTTCGCGACAGTTGTGCTAGAAGATGGAAGGACAGTTATTGCAGACTGGTATGTCAATCGCTGTTTGCCTGTTGTCTTGGAAAAAATTCGACAGCAGCGACCTCGAAGCAGGATTCCCTTCACCACGACAATAATGCTTAAGCGCACTCCGCAAAACGGACTGTTGAATATTGACCTGGCGCCCTGCGACTTTAATTTATTCCCAAGAACTAAAGATAAAATTCGAGGTGTTCGCTTTACGAGCCCTGAAGATGCGGTGAGAGCCTACAAAAATGCCATAGAAGGGACCCCTAAGGAAGAATGGGCCCACTGCTTTTCTCAGTGGTTCCATCGAATGCGACGATGTGTAGAGAGGAACGGAGATTACTTCAAAAAACAATAAAAGTATGGGCAACTTTCTACATTCAGCTGTTTTTCATTTTCTAAACATTTTCAGTGTTACCTAGGTATACCTAAAAATTGATGAAATTGAAATCTTAACTGTTATTATTTTTTATTAGAAATACGAAATTTATTTTACAATGCACTTTCAGTGCAATTTAGAACATGTTAGGAAATTAGGAACCATTTGTTCGATACATTAACTAATTGGACTAGATCCAGACATTAAACAAGTAACAAAAAAAAAGCAACTCACAAAATTGGCTATAATTAAGCTTACAACTTACATATTGGAATACTACTCCTTGACCTAATAATAATGAATTAGAACTTAGTACCAAATATAAAAATTTATAAAAATTTCTTTAATGTGACAACAGAAAGTAAAAATAAATAAAAATTCTACTACACTACAAACGAAGAATTAAGATGACAATCAGATAAAAGTAGGCACTTATCATAAAAAATAGCAATACAGTGTGATTAGAGCATGTTACTCTAATTATTATAACCTAAAGCAATAATCGGCTTGGCCGACTAGTCGGCCATTTCGTAGCCGACTAGTCGGCTAGTCGGCTAGTCGGCCAAAGTGATAGTCGGCCCATCTCTAGGTTTTATTTGAGTATAAGAGCTAACCCTAAATGGAAGTCAGCTAATATAATAAAACTTTACGTTCGTGCTTTTTTTAATTTAATCTGATCAACATTTAAAAATGTCAATTATCATGGACTGCCGAAGGCTCAAACATGTTAAGTAACATTATTCTAAATAAATAAACACAATTGTTTATTTACATTTATTTTATTTTTAAATTTTGTATGTACATACAAAATTTAAGCATAATGTGTACATGTACCTTGGGAGTTCTATGGGTCGGGTGCACCAAAAGTCGCTGACTACACAACTACAAAAATGTCTTGAGGCTGATCTTGGGTCTTCCTCGTTTCTGCAGTGCATCCGGGATATTTGCGAATATATATATATATATATATATATATATATATATATAGTTTTATAGCCAACATCCTCAAAAATAAGCCTTATTCACAGACTGTGGAATAGCTCCAACTAAGGACATATTACATAATAAGGGAGTTTGTTTACTTCGTCACTGTGAAGGTATTTTTATGCAGAGTTTTGCTCTCTAGAATCTATCCTTGCTTAAAGTAAAGTAACAGCCTATTTAAGAACTAACCCAATGTAGGAAAAAGGGCTCCATCATTGAATTAAAGTTACCAGCAATGATGGGTACAGGAATCACTACGCTTGCATGCGGGTTGGTGATCACAAACCCGAGCAATGTTCGATAATTCGAAAACATTGTTGCCCGACCTGGGAATCGAACCCAGGACTTTAAGATCTTGGTCCAATTCTTTCTATATTTCTTTCTAAGTCTTACTGACACATGGATGTACCTTATCGGAAATATACCATTTTTAAATTGTTCAATCATTATCAGTTAAGGTGTTATTTTGTATGGATATATTCGGCAGTGTGAACGCAGTACTACTCTCTATGTCCGGCGCGGCTCGCCTGCGCGCGCGCAGCTCTAAACTAAGTATCCGCCGACAGCGGGTCGGTTCGCACCGGATCGTGCAGCGATTCTGACAGCTTGATTAATCTGTTGGGGTGACAATAGTTTCGGAGACATAATAATATGATTAAATTACATTTTTTAAATAATAAAACCAATTGTCTTATCTTACCTGAGGCCTTACTCCGCAACATGATGTTCGTATATTCTCTCTATCTCTCATACCGATGCCTTAGAGTTTAGAGTTTCTGAAAGAGACAGATATATCCGTAAATGTGAGTCTCGTGTTGCGTAGTAGGGCCTCTGAAACCAAAAATAATTAAAACTAAGGCAAGTATATCACCAGCTTATGTTCTCCTAAAACAGGTCTTTAGTTTACTCTTAAAACGGGTCTCTCCTCTCCAAATTGAGGATTTTGCCATGTGGTGTAGACACATTAAAAGTGTTCCATCACCCCTTACCTTCCTATGGGTGTTAAGGCTACTAAACTAAAGGAGAACTGTCAGAAAAAGACGGACGTGGCTAAACTGCGATCGCCAACCTGCCAAGCGTGGCTATTATGGCAAAATCCTTTTGGAGAGGCCCGTATCCAGGTGATCTGACAAGGCCGGTTATGATGATAATAAAGTAAAGATGTACTAATTTTCGACTACAGGGTCGCTCTCGTTACGCCCATAAAGTAAGTAGAAATAGCACTAAAAATCACCCATAGGATAGTGCTCCTAGCTTTTGTTATAGTACCGACCACAAGTACAATCGTCAGATACTGCCCGCCTCAGATTGCTTCTAAATATAGCTGATATAGCAAACCGACTCGTTTACCGCATTTCAATGCAAATAACATTGGTAATGGATGTCCGTTCGTCCTTGACCATTGACATAACAGATAGATATTTTAATACAACAGTATAATAAAAAACAATCCTAGATGGTAACTTAAGAATATGAGAAAAAAAAATGTGTGAGATTATAAAAAAAAAAAAAATATTTTTGTCTTCTTGGTTCCTAAGTACATCTAGGATTTTTTTTGTAAAATACTTAAATAAACATATCTTGGGAATCATAATGGTTCATTTTATCATATTTGTGTCCACCACAATGAATGTGAAAGAAGCGAAAGATGTATACCAGGATCGTAGTAAGTGGAAGGCCTTGGATCGTAGTAAGTGGCCTCTGCCTACCCCGTTGGGAAGGAGGCGTGATAATATGTATGTATGTACAACCCCTTTAAAGCTTGCAATACCGTCTTCACCATAAGGGCACACGGGGCCCGTGCCCAGGGCCCCCATTATCAGGGGGCCACGAAGGACCGATAATTTCTCTCACACATTTATTATTAATTTTTTTGATAGTAAATGACGACGTGAGTTGACTTAAGTTCTGCCAGAAGCAGACGGGCAGCAGCGTCTTCCCTCCCTCTATCATTTTTCTCAATGCAATCGGCAACTACCTGCCCAGCGCCATCATGGGATTATGACAATACAGGGTGAAATTTTAACCACCTTCCAAATTTTAATATATCAATCTACAGGACAAAAAACAAATGACGTATTTTTTCTTTTGGTATAGCCCAGTACAAAAATGACAAGATAAAGCACTTAGAAAATGTCCGCCAAAAATCTAAAATTTTTGATACGGCCTCCTAGCTACACTTTTTTTACGCGTTGCGCATCTCATTTATCCATTACGATACTATTCATATGTTTTTGATTTTCCCTTTATACCAATAGGTCTAGGACCGTAAAAATTGAAAACTATATCGCGAAAAATATTTTCGGGTGACAACTTGATTTACATTTTTAACTTCATAAATAGGCTCTAGACACGATACTGATCGCCTATAAAAATTTTGGAAAGTGGTTAAAATGTCACCTGTATACTCCTTTTGGAGAGGCAATCGACTACTACCAAGATCGGTTACTACCCAACTTACTAAATACTTCTAAGTCCACCTGTGACAGTATAAAATGATACTCATAGTTGATGATTGAATCATCAGTCAGGTGCAGACAACTCATTGCGATCGGTGAATCAGTTTTTTTATTCCAAAACAATAGAAATACAACTCACATGCGAATTTAATACGGTAGTTTTCCTTTAAGGTTTATACTAAGACATGTACTTCATCGTGATCAGCAGCCAGTCCATTGTTGGACACAGACTACAAAAAATCTATTTTGCCATAATCGTCATGTTTGGTCAGCAGGTGAATGATCATAGTTAAGCCGTGAAGCAAAGACGCTGGTGCCCGTCTTCGTATGGCATTACTCTGTCAGTCGCGTCTTTAGGCAACCGGTAGAGAAAGACGGGTGCTACAGAACGGTACAGTACAGTAACAGCCTATAATCATCCCACTGCATGGAAAAGGTCCATCTGTTCGTATGTCTATCAAGACTGCGTATCTCGGTGACGGCAACTACAAAAAAAATAACGTAACAGCCTCTAATCATCCCACTGCAGGGAAATGGCCTCCATCATTGAATTCAAGTTACCACAGCAATGATGGGTACTGGCATAATCACCACGCTTGCCAAATGCGGGTTGGTGATCACAAACCCAAGCAATGTTCGAAAATTCTAAACTTTTTGTTGCCCGACCTGGGGCTCGAACCCGGGACTCCGAGATCTTGGCCCGGTATTTAAACCACTAGACCAACGGGGTGCTAGCATAGCATTAAATCAATATAAAAAATATTTTATGCCTTTTTTGATTTAGTATAAAATTGTCTTCGTGATTTGGACACTTTTCTAAGTGTATTTTTTCCATGGAGGCAGTTCAAAATGCTTTCTTATATTATGCGAAATCTAGATCCTGAGAAAATATCTATTTCACATTACTATATATGACGACCATTTGGATCAGCGGTAGTAAACGCTGCTTCTGAGCCATGGGTCGCGGGTTCGATCCCCGCACAGTACAAATATTTGTGTGCATGAACATGTCTGTTTGTACTGGTCTGGGTGTTTTCTTTATATTATAAGAATGTATTTACAAAAAAGAAAGTATATAAGTAAGTTTATCGGTTGTCTAGTACCCCATACGACAGGGTACTTATAGTAGATTAATTTGGGACTAAATGGCTCTGTGTGGCCCAGTGAGGCGTGTCTTAAATATTTATTTATTTATTACTATCTCTTCTCTTTCGGGTCAAGCAGAGCCATCATGGCAAAATGCTCCTCCGTGTCCAACTGTAGACTGATGTAGGCTGTGGATGATGATGATGTCAATGTTCAACTCTCACAAATTTAAAATATGTTCACATTCAATTTCTTTTATTCACTCATTACAAAATTAAACAGACAATTAAGATATTACAAGGGACGTATTTTTTCTTTTGGTCTCTAAAAATCTAATTTTTGATACGGCCTCCTCGCAACACTTTTTTACGCGATGCGCATCTCATTCATTCATTACGATCCTATTTAAAAGTTTTTGAATTTCCCTTCATACCTTCACAGGCTTAGGACCGTAAAAATGAAAATATTATCGGGAGAAAGAAAAATTGACCTACATTTATAATTTCATAAATGGGCTATAAATACGATACTGAAAGCTTATAAAAAAAATTGACGGTGATGAAAAAGTTGGTTTATGTATATCTACGGTCGGCCAAGAAAATAGTCTACCAGTTTTCACAAAATTTCCTATGTAAGTAAGTTAAAAGTTAATAAGCAACAAGGTTGAACTCTCGAACTTATTACCTTTTGCACAGTGATAAGATTAGTAACAGTAGTTGTCATAATATTTTTCATGGGAAAATCAACCCTGTTGTTCTATTATTGATTTGCTACCTTAGGATGACACACCACTTTCTTAAGATACTCGTGATGTGACAAAGACTACGCAACTACAAAGCTTTTGATTATGTCAATCATGGTATCGTTTACTAATGGTGTGTGCGACTTGCGACCACAACAAACTAAAGCCAGGATCATCTTACTTTGTTTGTTTTGATTCTAACGACGTGCCACAACACAAACTAAGCCTATGACTCAAATGTTTGAGAAGCAGCAAAATAAAAGGTAGGTTCAAAATTAATGTTTTAGATAAAGTTTTGAGATATTTAATTTTTAGTAATATTTTGTTGGAGAGAAAAACAAAATTGAAGCATCCTCTTGAATTACAGAGAGAAGCCAGTAATCGGCCATCAGGTCAATTTCTATCTAAAAATTAAAATTTTGATATGTTAAACTTTTGTAACTAAACTTGATTTTATAAAATCCAAACTAGTTAAATGACGCATGAAGCCAGTAGTGTTTTATTTAAACCAAACTAGTAATTAGATGATATTATCATTTCTACCATTGTTACATACGAGACATTAAGAACGGACTCCAGCGAAACTATATGATTTAGACAAAACACGATATAACATAGTATTATGCTAAACATAGACAATGTACAAGTATCACGTGCAGCTTGATGTATTTAAAATCAAATTACGACGCTGATTTTCAATGGTTATTAATAATAAATACCTATCCGATAAATTCGGAGAAATCCCAGGTGAAAACTCCGTATGTTAATCAGTCTGGCTTACGTCTTGAGAGATGGCGACGTCAATAAGTTGTGAATGACGTCAGAGCGCGTTGGCGCCTGTCTGCAACCTCAAAGGGATCTCAGGTTTCTTTATCCCTATTTTAGAAGACAGCGGGCGGTCCACGTGTACTAGAGGATATTTGATCCGAGACACCTATGTCATCAAGGTTGAATGTTATGACGTCACTAGTCTGTCTCGAAGAAAATGGCTGGTTTGAAATGATCATCTATTGCTATGCTTACATGTAATGTGGTGGAAGGAGTCGGAGGTTATTGTCGTGCTTCGAAAGGCATGTTAAGCCGTTGGTTCCGGTTTCTGTCGCTAGACAGAAGACGTTAGAAAGTCAAAACAAAAGAAGAAAAAGCAGACATCCGTCTACTGTTAGAAAGACCCACGCTTGGCAGGCGAGAGTTCGATCTAAGTTTGCCTATGGTGAAGAGTACGCTGCTGCGCACTCTCTTCTGGCGGTCATTCTTGAGTCGCCTCTTATGACTCCTAAAGGAAGAGAAAAGGCTGCGGCTACTATTTTGTCCTTGTATCGGCACCAAGGTAATTAATACCAAAATTGATTTATAGTCAAACAGTCGACAACCGAAAGAAGACTCAACAGAACAGACGGTTCAATTGAAGGACAAAGACGTCGTGTTTATTAGGAAAATTTTTAAGGTAACAAATTTTAGTAATAAAATATACTTTAAACATTAAAGGTTCCATCAAACATTAAAGGTCCTATGTTCCAAACCTATAAATAGAGTCATAACGAAGTCATTTATAAGACCGCTCTTCTAAGATCTACAGATATTTTATTTGTTTCGTTATTCAACTATCGACGACAGTATGTAATTTAGTTCAAAAACAGCTTGAAATGTCTTAGTTGGGACTGGGACCATATTGATTGCTTCCACAGCTGCCGCAATTCCCATACCTTGGCTAACTACCCAATATTGACAAATAGCGCCTAAACACGACACGTTTGTAGAAAATCTATATGTATAGGAAATAGATAACCGAAGTCAGATCAGATTGGATATGACTTAGTTATTAAGATAGATATAGAATTTGTGATACAGTCTTTCTTCTAGCAAAATTTCCTATGACTTTTACCTAAATATCCTGAGCATGTAAATTCATAGTTCTCCACTGTTCTTCGTCGGTTAATAAATACAGCATCATCGATCAACACGGGCAAACCAAAATGTTAACTCTACACAATGATATTACAAAGAACTCTACATTAATACGTTCTGTACGATTTAGGATTCGATTTGTAGTGGTGCTAGATAACAATTTAGGTTCCTCGTTAGATTTATACAAATTACTAGATGACTCTGTGAACTTCGTACGACAGAAATTTGTGTAAGATGTGTTACAATTTGGACGACCATTTGGATCAGCGGTAGTTAACGCTGCTTCTGAGCTATGGGTCGCGGGTTCGATCCCCGCACAGTACAAATATTTGTGTGCATGAACATGTCTGTTTGTACTGGTCTGGGTGTTTTCTATGTACTCGTATTATAAGTATGTATTTACAAAAAAAAAAAAAAGTATATAAGTAAGTTTATCGGTTGTCTAGTACCCCATACGACAGAGTACTTAATAGTACCTTAATTTAGGACTAGATGGCTCTGTGTGGCCCAGTGTGGCATGTCTTAAATATTTATTTTATTATTATTTAATTTGGTAATCCATTGATTAGTGGTTAATTTAATCAAGCAACTGATACTTTTATACTTTTTTATTTCTGAAACAAAGACAAAAGAGAGCGGACCTCAAACTATAGCTATAACAGTCAAATTGAACGCACCAATGAATATTTGACAACCGAGTGACAAAAGACATCAAATGTTTCACAGATAGAAACAATTTGTATTGGAAAATTTAGTTGTCGCTTTTAGTATTTTCCTTTACTTATTAGTAGCGACCCTCCCCGTCGCAAGGGTGGACATTGATTTTTGAAACCTTTTGGGATAAATAATTGTGTGTTTCTCAGTAATTTATATGTAATGCTATATGAGAAAATAGTGTTTTTTTAAACATCAGAACAGTTCAGTCAAAGTAACCGTTGTCTCCTAAAGATTTATCAGAGATTTATCAGTTGCCAGTGAGGTCTCGGTTGACGACAGAACCCGTCAGGCTTGAAGGCTGGCTCGGATTACCACAACGCGTGGTTTTGTACTAGCGTGCGAGCAACGTGACTAAGGCAGGTAATACTCGTAGATAGAAAGATAGATAGACCTTAGAATGGAAGATACAATTAAGGATGTAGTTCGCGTTTATTAGGATTTTATGTGTCGTAATGTGCCGGCACTTAAGGAATAGCCCACTGCTTCTCTTGCTGTAAGTGTCGTGAGAGGAGAATAAAGTGATAAAGTCAGTGATTTTTGTGTAGTAGGCGGAACACCGACCCACTATATCGCTAAATAATGATTATGAATTTTTAATGATTAGTAATGATTTGGTGATAAGACAGTAGAATAGTCTGTAGACGATATTAAATAAAAACCTGACTGAAATCCTCCATGAAATTTGTGGTTTGCGCTTGCGCATGACGTAGGTCGTTACTTGACTGTTTTGCCCCGACCAGGTTGGTGTAGCGATGCAGTGTTGCGCCTACTACGCAAAAACCTTGCGTAGTAAGCGCTTGGCCACTTTGGTTCCGGGTTCAACTCCTGGTCTTGTCAATTTATGAAATGATAGATAGATAGAATATTCTTTATTGCACACCAAACAGGGTAATTAAAATCAAATGTTTATAAAAAGATGTACAATTTAGGCGGTCTTATCGCTAAGAGCGATTTCTTCCAGACTGTCTTCTTTTATCCAAATGATATCTTCTAATATGGCTTAAAATCAGTTAAAATCAGTTTTATTTCTGCAAATAGGCCCCAGGGCTTTTACACGTCCCAATATTTAAACCTACAACTGCTTCGGGACAAGATGGGCTAGTGCCGAGAAGAAGCAGCGCAAGAAACTCGGTCACTTGGGTCTGGTAGTGGTGGGTTATAGTTGTGATTCAAAGGGCACGTGAATCCGTTGGTCCCGGCAAACAAGTAACGTCAGAGGCCTGTGGCAATAGTCGACTTGGAAAACTGTCATCTGGGCTATCCTTAAAATAATCATACGTTAGAAGAAAATCAACTCAAATTTGCCCTCTTATTATCATTATAAAAATTTCTTCGAATAATTTTGTATACAACTTGTATATGTATGTATGTTCATAAATTGTGTGATCAGTAGTATGGAATTGTTCATTCTAGATCATCTGTCGTTCGTTCTAGCTAAAGCTTAAACTCACTCCAGATAATCTAGAATGCCCAATACCATACTACTGTGATCTTTAATGAATTCGAGCCAGCCATTGCGAAATTATAAAGTCTAGCCAAACTTTTTGCTTTGACACTTTTTTGTAGCGTCAGGTACACTCTATAAACAATAATAATTGTCTTTGATGTTTTGTTAGTACCTACTGGCAGGTTGTAAATTTTAGATTAAAAATAAACCCTTTGGGACGTGGCGCCAGACTCGTACTGCTGATACAGACTAGTATTTAATTTCTGATAGTAAAATACTTATCCTTTTATCACTACCTCATAATAATATACAGTCACACACAATGTAGGCTAGTGTAGTAGTACGTACTTGAAATCATCCCTTAGTTGAAAGTAGAGCTGTAGTATGTATTGGGAATTCTTTTAAGCTATTGCATAGCTTCTATCGCGGGCCTTGAGCGTGGAGACCGAATCCAGAAATTCCGTAACGAAAATAACCTAACCTAACACTCGGGGCGAGGCACGATCGAACAATTTTGAATTACCGAAATTTAAAAGAATTTAGAAGAAAATAAGGATTTTGACAGTTTGGTTGCCTATGCCAAAATAACAGAAAAATTTAATTACAAAAGTCAAAATTAGAAAATACATAAAATTATAAAATTAAGCTATTGCATAGCTTCTATCGCGGGCCTTGAGCGTGGAGACCGAATCCAGAAATTCCGTAACAAAAATAACCTAACACCCCCACTCCGACCGGCACAGCGGTGATACTTTTTAGTTTTATAATTGCATAAGTTGATAAAAAATGCTATGCAATAGCTTAACCGCGGCAGTCTCCGAGTGCCACACGTTTTTTTTTTATTAATTTGGTATAGACAATAACATATTGCAATTGCAATATACTATGTATGTGTATCTAAGGAGAGCGATATGACGCATAGAGAACTTTTCAGTAAATCGATTGTGTATAATATGGGCTCGTATGTAGACCGCAGGGTGCAGTTGCACCACACCCATTGCAGCCACGTGTTTAGACGGCCCTGTGTGCCGTGTACTATGCCTTCGTGGCAAATTTAATGGGCTACTGGGTGTATGGTAATTGTGGCCGACAATGTCAGTGACAATATATTTTTATACTATCGTTGTTTAGGAAAACGGGTTTTTTCTATCCATCGATTAAATGTTTGACTAAAAATGTCTGTTTCTTGGATACTTCGTATCTACTCGTACTACGAAATAATACACAAGTACCTACTATTGAATTCTGTTACCCAGTATTTTAAATTAAGTATAGATTTTATACATAAAACTAACTACTTAACGGGATATAATGGAACTGATTTAATTATATTGTTAAATCTGATTTAACAGATTTTCTGATTGGACGATCTAACTGACCCAATAAATATTACGTTAACTAGTGTAAACATTGAGTAATAGTGTAACAGACGTCTAAACTGAATCACGTAAGAGCCAGTCACAAACGAAATTGCAATTATCTAAAACTGTTAATTACAAGCTCTTTAGACATCGATTAGGCTAGATTAGATACGGTTAAAGAACCGCTTGACGTAGTTCCATAATTGGTACTTAAAAAGTTACATTGTTACGTTTTAATATTTGCTCTATGACGCTTGTGGTTATCTTTTGATGTTAGTTACAGACAGTGGTGTACCAAAATTTCATCTGTCAGTAAAATATCGGTAACTACGACGTTTTCTAAGTATTAGTGTACTGCTGTCAGAATATATTTGCATGGGAAAATCAACCCTGTCAAAAAATTACAAATGTGTACCAACTATGTTAACTATAAATGATGTAATTGAAAATGAGTTTTTTGTTTATTTATTTATTTATCACAACATCTTAAACTCGTTGATCCTCTCTCCTCAGATTATTTATTCTTTCGGAATATGAACACACAATAGGAAACAATTAAGAGCTTGCCTGCCCTTTGTGGTTATTGTAAAAAGCGAGGAAATAATTAAAGTCTTTGTAAACTTTGTTACTCTGGTTAAAAGAAGTTTCTTGTGTAAGTCGCAAAACCAGGAAGAGTTTGTCGCTGATTAAATTAGGATAAGATTAACAAAACACTTATTTATTTACATGTAGTGTTATATTGATTTCTTGAATTTACACACATACTTTGGATAGGCACAATAGTTTTTTTACTGGTATGGTATTATTTATTTCATAAAGATTAAGCTTTTATTTATCGATTGATACTGTAATTTTACATACTTTACAGTTCAAAGTTGGTTTTTACATTTTATTTAAGACATATCTCACTGGGCCACACAGAGCCATCTAATCCCAAATTAAGCTACAATTAAGTACCTTGTCGTATGGGGTACTAGACAACCGATAAACTTATATACTTTTTTTTGTATGTACATACTTATAATACATAGAAAAACCCAGACATGTTCATGCACACAAATATTTGTACTGTGTACTGTACTCGAACCCGCGACCCATGGCTCAGAAGCAGCGTTAACTACCGCTGATCCAAATGGTCGTCGAATGAAAAAAATTAGAAAAATGTGGACAACATCACATACATTGTTCTGATTCCAATTTGAATAACTATTTAAAGCATTCGTATCGTGGAAACCAGAAACAACGAAGGTACCACGAACACCCAGACCCGACAAAATATAGAAAAACACTTTTTTACATTGAACCCCGGGAATCGAACCCGGGACCTCGGAGCAGACGGTGTGAACGCCACTCCGCCACGGAGGTCGTACTTCGTAGTAGACGGTCAGTTGGTTAACATTTTAATTTTATGACGACGGCAGACGAAAGAAAATATTTTTAAGCGCAAATTATTTGCTAACTAGCTGTTGCCTGCGACTTCGTCCGCGTCAATTTCTGTTATTATGATCGCGATTATTTTTGCAACATTTTTCACTGATGCTTCGCTCCTATTGGTCGCAGCGTGATGTTATATAGCCTAAAGCCTTCCTCGATAAATGGACTATGCAACACAAAAAAAAAATTTCAATTCGATCCAGATTCCTGAGTTTAGCGCGTTCAAACAAACAAACAAACTCTTCAGCTTTATAATATTAGTTTAGATAAGCTCAGCAATTACGCTCAATTCCGGGTTACGGGTTACACTCAATTTCCCTGCGGGTGAAAACGCGGTCAAAAGCTTGTTTAAAAATAAAACTATGCTCCTCAAAGTCAGGTCAAAAACAAATTAATGTTCTATGTATCTCGTAACAGGCAATGGCATTATTATTCCACTTTAATATACAGTATACTGTATTTCGATAGAGCTGTTCTTTTATAAAGCCTTTTATGCAGCCATGTTATATAGGATGTCTTATTATGAATGACCTTGTTTTTTTAATAGTTTCCGTGATCAAGGCGCTTGCAGCATGGCCGAAATATCGGAAACTTATGAAAAACAAGGAACACGGTAAGTATACACCCCGAATCAATTGACTCTAGACAATATTTTTATGCCATTGTGATTCTCAATACGTGAAAATATTATTTTGTGATACAAAATATGTGTTGTCTACATACGACATTAAAATACCCTTTTATTTCGCTTAGAAATTAACAATCCTTAAATAATAAGAAGTTCTGTAAATCAAAGTGAAAAATTTCACATACCTGTATTGTTTTGATTCCAAAGTATTGAATATTATTAAGACTGATATTTCTAGCACTTTAATTGCAAATATAATATCAGTACTTCAACTTAAAAAACAAATCCTGCCTGAGACAATTTTTTTCGAATTTAAATACTGATAAGTAAGCCTCTTTTTTAAGCAAAACTACTACCAGCACCCAGAACAAGCAATAAAGAAAAGTAGTTTTTTCTTACTGTCCCGTGAGGGAATTGAGTCCGGGACCGCTTACCACTAGCAGGCGACACTTTCAATGCCGTGTACCTACGCCATTCCATCTTAGTAAATATGTATGTCCATATCCATCTTTTATTGGTTAGACCATTTTTAACAGAATACTCCGTATAAATTTGATTCCTGAGTTATCTATCCAGATAAAATCATCATATATCAAAGTGATAAAAAATTATACTGTCTCTAACAATGTCTAGATTATGCAAACAAAACGATTTATATCGACATCTTGACGTTTAAGTCGCTCTAAGCATTTTGTTTACTTTGGAGTGGTCTTTTAAAGGCTAAGAAAATAATTTTTTTACCAAAGAATAACTGAATTAACTGACAAATAAGATGAGATCACCAGTGATGGATTCGAATTTCATACTAGTAATGTAGTAGTTAGTGATCGATTTAAAAAAAACTCCTTGATCCCTATTTTCTTTTTCTTTTCGAATCTGATTAAAATAAGCTTCATGTAATGTACTAATAAAATCATAGAATTGATTGAGACTTTCCTATTTTTTGGTCAGATACAACAATAAGGTAATGTTTGAATACTGTTAGTTATGTAACTAATTACATGATTGGTATAAAAAGTAACAGCAGAAACGCTTAGTTCCGTACAGTTAGCTCGACTTACGCTTAAGTAGATACACAATCAACTAAAAAGCATGGACACAGTGACGCTTAATGGAAAATTTACATTGGCATATACAAACTCATTTATGTTTGGCGATGTTATAAGTTCGACTTTAAAAACTGTAGATGGTTCAGTACAAGGCCATAGCCAGAATTTTACACTAGACCTCTATGTAGCTACGCTGACTCATAAGTCATAATACTCGTATAATACGTGGGTAAAACTGAAAATGTTTAGAACTGGCCAGTTAGAAACATTGCTAATGAAAACTTTTTTGAATTACAGTTTTAGAACTCTTTGGTAACCTAATGTAGTTTAATGCATTCATTTGTCATTTGTTTTTGTGAATTGGCGGCAAATCTAAGACTCTTGTTACACGTGAAAATAAAGCTATTACCTAACGCGAGAAAATTTTCGGTCAATGATTTATTATGACTTTCGTTGTGGGCTTACTCAACAACAAAGCTATGATAGGCTACGATTAGGATTTCTTAATGAAGCCCCATCTCGTGCCACTATTTACAATTGGTTTAACGAGTTTAAGCGTACGTAGCAATCTCAATGATGATTCGCGTGAGGCACACGTCCGTCCCACACACAATTAAATTTCTATTGTCTCTGGATATGGCACATGTGAGAGGTTAACAGCGACTACTGAAGATAACATCAATGCTTTGCGACGCATGATAGAGGAAGATAAGAGTGACCTATCAGCAGATACGAGCAAGCCTAGGCATTGGTATGAGTCAAGTTCAAAAAATATTACACGAACATTTAGGCGTCAGGAAGCTTTGTACCAGATGGATTCCCCATACTTTAACCGACGACCAGAAACACCTTCGCATGGACTGGTGTCGCCAAATGTTAGATAAGTTCAACGGCGGTGACTCAAATGCTGTATTTGACATCGTCACAGGTGATGAATGGTATGTCAATCGTTGTTTGCCTATTGTCTTGAAAAAAATTCGACAGCAGCGCCCTCGAAGCAGGATCCTCCTTCACCACGACAATGCTTCACCGCAAAACGAACTGTTGAATATTTGACTATGGCAGGTGTCGAGATAATGAGTCATCCGCCATACAGTCCTCCTAACCTGGCGCCCTGCGACTTTAATTTATTCCCAAGAACTTAAGATAAAATTCGAGGTATTCGCTTTACGAGCCCTGAAAATGCGGTGAAAGCGTACGAAAATGCCATAGAAGAGACCGCCAAGGAAGAATGGGCCCACTGCTTTTCTCAGTGGTTCCATCGAATGCGACGATGTGTAGAGAGGAACGGAGATTACTTCGAAAAACAATAAAAGTATTGGCATCTTTCTACATTAAGCCGTTTTCTCATTTTCTAAACATTTTCAGTGTTAGCTAGGTATTATACATGTACAGCCAAATAATTGAATCGTTATAATTTTTTCGGACTATGAGCCCGTTGAGTCATTTGTTTCATTTGCAACTATAAAATATTCTTACTGTACATAGTTGTATTAAAAACTAATTTCTTGCTTTATGTGGTATTTGAGCTGCCATGAAAATCCTACAACCGAGTTTAGATAAATGTAGACGGTATAAAACTAAAAAAATTACATACACGAATAAAAAATTATATGAATAAATAAACTTACCCAATAATTTTAATAAAAAAAAGATGCTGATATTTTTGCTAAATAAAGAATAATTTCTAGCCCCTGATCGATGGGCACTGAACCCTGAAACGAGTGCGATCAGTATAAGAGCTGAGCACGTGGAGACGGGCGTGTTCTTATACTTGACTCTTGCCAAGAGTCAAGAAAAATTGGCTCTGATTCGCTATGAAATTGAAATAGCAAATGTTTTCTGCGTTTAGTGTTTATTCAAAATAAATTTACGTTTCTAAATGCAGTTGTTTGTATAAGAAGGCGATGTAGGTACTTATTATCAAAACAATGCTGTTATGATTAGTCATTTTTTTCAACAATTTTCCGCTCATTCCTCTTTTGAAATTAGGTAAGTATATTAAAAAAAATACAGTATAATTTAATTTCAAAAGTGGTAAGTAAAGAGTACGGGCTTTTGTTTAAAAATTTAAAAGGTGTTTTTCGATAGTTTTTCCGTAAATAAACCACTTTTTTGTTTACGACAATAGTTGCGTGAATCACATTATAATGCGTGACCGGCACTAGTATAGTAAACATGTGTAAAAAAGAGTATTTTGGTGTTCTCTATTAGTATTTTAGAGTATAGAATATGTCTACATGATAATTGTACTTTACCACAATACACTCTTTTATAGTACGATTGGAAATATCCTTATTTTATTTCAGAATACTCCTGGAACTCCAGATGTCGTAATGACAGGAACCTATGCGCAAAACATTTTTCCAGCGACAAAAAAAGGTCAATGATTCTTTAAGTAGTTTCTGTCACCTTCCATTGTCAACTAATCGCAGCGACATGATCAAGTATCGCGGAAAAATACTGTCATTCGAGCAGGGTTCTTCCATGACAGTCGACTCACGGCTGCCATAAAATTTAACTGTGGGGGTTTTCCATCTTCATGTTTGTTTATCTTTTAGACGGAATGGCAGAATGATTGATGGTTCCCTGAAAAATATTTACTGAATTGCCGAAGATAACGTTTATAAAAATTCGTAAAAGAATCAAACACGTAGTTGTTATACTAAAAACCTGGTTCCAACACAACACAATACCAATACTTAACAATAAATAATTTCGTTTTACATCTTGGCCTGTGACTAGTTCACTGTAAAAAAATAAGACAAGAGAATTGAATATCAATCTGTATGGAAGATCATCATCATCATCATCGCTAGCCTACACCAGTCCACAGCTGGGCACGGGTTTCTTCAAAAGGAGGGTCCAGCCAGCCGTAATCGCCAAACTCGCAGTTTTGGTCAATGATGGAGAGAAGACGCTGCTGCCCGTGCTGTGTGTAATATTCTGGCAGTGCTCCTTTAGTCGCCTCTTCCGACAACCTTATGAAGAGAAGGAGTGTTTCTATTATAAAATCAGTATTTAAACTTGAAAAATTATGACTCAGGCGGGACTCGAACCCGCATCTCCTCGCATGCAGCCGGTCGCGGCGCATTATACCATTTTGCTTAATACCATTTACCAATCAGGCTAAGCCTGTTTAAAGTTAAAATAAAGTAAGGATATTATAATTGGAATTAAATTGCTTAAATATCATATAAAGTGTTACTATTATTTTTACATGACGGCATCTCACAACGTATTATGTTAGATTTGACTTTTAGTTCGTTATTACAATTTGATTACAATTTGATAGGTATTGCGAGTATATCGTACAGTATGTAATAACTGTCAAAATTAAGGAGTAAGTGCTAAATTGTTTAGCAATGCTTTAAAAAACTGCTTAAGTTATTTAGCCTGAATGTGGCAAAATAAATATTATGTCGGTACGTATATTTGATTTAATTTAAAAAGCATGACAAGCCATTGATAATAAAGTCTATAATTATGATTCCCATTAAAAAAAACTTATTACCAGCCAAAAATATACGTTAAACGAAAAACTTGAAAATGAATTTTTGCGGTTATGTAACTTTAATATTGTAAAAGTATTATTCACGTAATATTACAATTAACATTTATTTTTTAGATGATGAGTTGATCACTCAATTCAATAAATATTGTAAGTAGATATTAAAGCAGTTTTAAAAATCTGGTTTGGCAGCGAGAGGAATGACTGTATGCTTTTTTGTTGAATAAAATTTAAGCTCTTCTTCTACATGAACCTAATAAAAAATCCTTTGGCCATTTTAAATTTTCAGCTAGAAGATTAAGAGCATTTTAATGTTCATGCTTCATATTCATTCATATTAATATTACGAGTACAATTAAAGTAATCCTTATCAATTCATAGATCTCGAACATTCCTTGTCAATTGTTGCCATCTAATCAGTCCTTGAATGCAGTCTACAAATTCAATGAAAACAATCACCCTTCATTTAAAGCTATGGTTTTGCCAACAATGTCTACGTACGTTAGACCTACGTGACAAATACCTCTTCCTGCGTACTTTACGCTCCTGTCACTGATGAAGCAATTCACGCAATGAGGTTATGAATTCTAATGGAAATCCCCGTGTAATCATTCATAGGAAAAAAACTATTACTTATATAATAATCTGCATCTAAGATTAGATGTAGATTATTAAAGATTTTTTCCTGGACACGTACAGTTACCGTTTCAAAAACTTTTTTTGTTCTTTCACCACCATAACTTGTTAAAGTTTCTAAAGTATCACCACTTGGCAAAAGTTGTTTTTTGACTAAATGATGATTTAAGCGTGTTTTGTTTTTAGGCAGACTTTTCTTTAATGTTAAGATTGTGTGTGTGTTAAGATTGTTCATTTGTTTGTCATGAGGTTTGTGAAACTGAACCTATCATCGAGTTACAGCAGAAGTAAAGATTCCGACAAATACCAAAAAATTTGTTATAACGCTCTAGCTCTAGATCACATGTCTAGTAACTAAAAGTATCATTTTTTTTACCGGTGGATAAACTTACACCATTAAAGCACACTAAATAAAGATTATCATATCTATGGTTAAGGATCTCTACCATGAAGTACTGTACCTACATTTTTTTTACACAGTTCATCGGCGCTTGCAGCAATGCCGAAACATCGTAGACTCTTTGAAATCAAACAACTAAAACAGTTATTATAGCTCTTAATGTTCAATTAACCATGCGTCGAAATCAGTATAATCCAGTAATTATTCGATACATTATTCAATTCGTGCTTGTACACTTATTACATTATCGGTAATAATTATCATAATGAACCACAAGGATTTGCATATGGCTGTAAAACGAAGTGACGCAGTTTGCATCACATGAAACGTGTTAGCAAAGGCGTGAGCATCGTCACATCAATTATAATTATGAATAATCGTTACGTCATTAACACTTATAGTACTCGTATTAAAGCTATGTTGATGATGATGACAAATGACAATTGCAATTTGTGGAAATGAGACTTAAGAAATTTCTTAAAGCAGTGCTTGCAGGCTCCCTCTGTTTGATGTTTTCTGGAAGAGAATTCCAAATCCGTGTGGATTGAAGAAGAAAAGAGTTGGATTGGATACGAAGTCAGTGCGGTCCTATCAGAATTATCGTAAACTAGCTTTTATCTCGTGGGCGGAAACTGTGCCCAGCAGTTGTTAAAGCTTTCTACACACCGAAGCCGCCGGCCCGCCGGTACGAACCCGGCGGGCAAGGTCGGCTGCCTGATTTTAACGATTTTGTCGGAGGCTTGCGCCCGCGCGATCTACCCCGCGGCATCTCCGAGCACTTGGCAATCACTGATTGTGAACATGCCGCGACTGTTGTGCCGCCGGGAAAATTGTCGGGCTCGCAACTTCTAAAGCCGCCGGGTCCACCCCCCGGCACATTCCCGCCGGGTACCGGCGGGCCGGCGGCTTCGGTGTGTAGACAGCTTAACAAAGTATCCTACGTCCTTTTTCAAGGTATAATCTATCTTTGTTCGGTACTGTGGGTCTAGCACAAAGAACTATCGACTTCGTATCGTTTGCGTATCGAAAGCAAACGACACAAAGTTCGTGCTTTGTTTTGTAGTTCTCGTTTTGACCGCGCGAGCGCTGTTTAAGTTTTCATACTAAATATTTCGATGGCGATACGAACACGCAAACGATTCGAATTCGATAGTTTTTCGTGCTAGACCCACTGTTGTTTGTACTGTACTGTTGTTCGTGAACGCGTAATGTCTGTTACGCTTTCACGACAAAACAACAGTATTAACATTACTTTCGTATTTATAGATAATATTAGTAAGGATTAAGTACTGCCTCTCGGGTATTGAATTTTTTTCCCGCCATGAAGTTATCCAAATTCTGGAAAAAGTAGTAGTCTGTAGGCGCAAGGTCTGGTGAGTAGGGCGGATGACGGAGAGCTTCCAACCCCAGTTTTTGCAACTTGGAGACCGTCTGCCGTGCAGTATGAAGTCGCGCGTTGTCGTGCAGGAGCAGCGGAGACGAGCGATTTACCAATGCTGGTTGGAGATGTGCCAGCTTCTCCATCATTGTGTTCAGTTCTTCATAGTACATGACAATATACACATACAGATATGTATCTGCAGTAATGCTCACCCCGTTTGGTAAGAAGCTGTGATGAATCACACCAGCGCTAGACCACCAAGCATTGACCATCACTTTTCTAGGGGTAAGTTTTCGTTTAGGGCATTGTTTAGGTGCTGAACCAGGATTCAACCAACTTGCTGAGCGCTTGCGGTTATCAAACAGAATCCATTTTTCATCGCAGTGCGCATGCGGTTCAAAATTCCTTCATTTGTGTGTCTGTTGAGCAGTGCAAGGCACGTCTCGACGCGTACTTCGCGCTGGCGATCATTGAGTTCGTGGGGCACCCATTTGTCAAGCTTTTTTTACCTTGCCAATTTGACGAAAATAGATGGATATTGTTTTGACGCTAACTTCGAAAGCTGCTGCTAATTCAGACGTAGATTGTGTATCATCAGCTTCCACAATCGCCATTAATTCGTCATTGTCGACCAAAGTCTTCGGACGACCGCGAGGTTCATTTTTCAGGTCGAAATTTCTAGAACGGAAGCGGGCAAACCATTAACAGGTGGTGCGTTGGTTCGTAGTGTTAGCTCCGTAAACGTCGTTGATGTTGCGTGCCGCTTGTGCCGCGTTGCTGCCACGACGGTACTCATATTCCATAAGAACTCGAATTTTTAACGTATCCATGATGACGAAAAAGATTGAAATGCGATGAAAAATGAAAATGTAACACTAGTCAATAAACGACCACTTTTGGAAAAAGAATTCCATGTTTTTAAAATAAAATTAATTTGAAATTAGAATTCTTAGCCAAACAAAAATTATTTTGATTTGAAAAGGCCATAGTACTGCAGAACGGCAATTTCATAGTTAAAGACTTAGGGTAAAGACCTATTATCTTATTATATAACTTTTACTTTGATAATGTTAGTAATATTACAATTTAATAAGCCTACCTGCATGTTTTCTTCTTCGAATTTAAGGGCATTACAGTCTGCCATGGCTTCCTTATATGATCTGAGGCCATGGCAAATGCAAAAATTGTCTCTGCCATTTTAAAGTTTTTAAATCCAGTCAATAATATTTTTTTCATCCCACCATCTCGGAAAGAGTATTTTTGCTCTTCGATATCTGAGTGCAAAAGCGGTTTTTATTCGCTAGAGGATAAAGTAAATTTGAATTTAGAACATCGCGTGCACTAGGTATGTGATTTCAAAACATCAAAACCTATTTACTTTCATCTCCATGGTGCCGTATTTATCATACAACTTTTTTTTAATTTGTTAAAAACTCAGACTCTTAACCTCCTCGGTGTACTTTCGTTTTCAATTTGCTTTGCGCTCGCCAGTTTGTTTTGAATTCGTATTGTTATAAATAAGAAACTTTAAAACAAGTAAAAATAACGAAAATGAGTGATTCCAGCGACGAAGAAATTTATTTCTGTAATACTTACATATCATAATGTTGTAGTAAATATATACCTAAACTGAAATAAAAGTATCTTGTGATTGTTAATGTTTTATTTTGCATTTAGTCATTTCCTCGCTAATGGGGATAAAAAGTTACGTGTTGCACTCGAGTGCAAAGATTTTTCACCTTGTGCTCTTTTAATCCCCTCGCTAACGCTCAGGATTCTAATTTTTGAATCACTCGCTGCGCTCGTGATTGAATTTTAGAATCCTTTGCTTGCTCGGTCATCAAAGTTGAGCACACGGTTAAAAAGGAACTTTGTACTCTTCTATAGCAAATAATTATTACATTGCACAAAATTAAATTTTAGATATTATTTTCATACTTAAGTATTATCATATTATTATGCACGGTCATCTGTAAAATAGCGTGCGCTGTTAACGCTTGTAAGGACGACATCAATCTAAAAACATCTCTTAATTCATTTAAGAATCAACTCTAATTCTGTGGCACGCCCTACCCTACGACAACTTAAAAGGTGACGTCAGACGTCATAGGGTCGATAGGTCAGCGCCCTTTCAGGCTTGCGCGATTTGACAGAGCGCGGAAAATTACCAAAGCCGCCATCTTGATAGGCGCCATTAGATTTAAAGCTTTTTGAGGTTAGAATTGTTTGTTTCTTTCGTCATGTTATGCAATGTGTACTAAGTTAAGTATATTCAAGGTCGGAATGAATTATTGTCAAGAAAAGATGGTAAAAACGTGCGCGTAATTATTTTATAACTGTGAAATTCCAATACATTTTTGTACTTTTATCACTTTTTCTGTCATGTAGGTCTATATTTTTCATATACCTATTTCATTTCATCATAGTTTTTGATGGGGTTTTACTACCAATATTAGTAAGTGGTTCAGGTTTTTGCGACAATATATGTATTTAATATCGATTAATTATGTGAATAGGTAGTTGATGTTCAATATTTACCAGCTAGATATAATCTGATTAAAGTTAATCCGATTGGATGATCGTCGATAACGTTGATATTTTACCGACCTACTACTAAAACCTATGTGAGTACCTACTCGATAAGTATGATTGATCATTATTATCAGAAATGAGAGTTGTAGAGAATACTTACTTACTTGTAGTTTGGATAAGTAATATGACACTTGGTTGTAACTTTAATAATTTAAAATAGCTTTTATGTCTTTTAAGTATGGGTAAAACGTTAACAAAGAGTAGGTTACCTATGTAAAATGTCCATGCTTTATTTGTTGTGCGATAAATACCTACCTATATGATGTCTTATGGCATTTTTACAGATGCAGCAAGTGCACACAAAATATGAGGTAGGTTTACTTATTTAGTAATCAGTGCTTTCACGTGTTTATTATGTTGGTACATACTTACTGTCCACTTGAAAATAAAACGAAAACCCGCCATATTGTTTCGACCGATTGACCTTCATAGATTAGATGGCTAGGTTAGTATTAGTATATTCAAAATTACAGTTTAAGATAACCTGGTTTAGAGAAACCTTCGTCCTGATCCGCAAAGTGATTTGGGTCGCAAAAAAATTTTATTACTTACCACTTTGAGGATAATTTAAAATTGAACTCGGGTATGGCATAAAGTAGATGTGTATATGAGCTAATACTTGAATGAGCTACCTATATGGATTGTAATCTATAAATTTCCAAGAAAAAATATTTTTAAATATGCACATAAGTACCTACTACGTGCATTGTTTTGATTGCAATTTAAGTTATTAATATATTTAGTGGTGGGCAATGATATTTAAAAAGTATAGATAGGTTATGCCCTTACAAAACTATCGAAATATATGTGCCGCTTGCGAACAACTGCACACATGCGTAATTCTTATTTTGTCCTTGTCATACTCGTGAAAAGAACAATAACTTTCTCTTTCATGGATTTGAAAAGACGACACAATGGGGACTACCGTTTCTTTGCTCACCAGTTGGCGCCACTGTAGACTGAGGTCCGGAGTTATAGCTGTCAAAGGCGATTGGCGCCGAAACAAAGTGTTATATCTTGAATATAGTTAAGGTTATATTGTTTATAAATAACTATCTTGATATCAACAAACTAACTTCTGAAATAGTTGCTCTTGAGGCCGCCTATTTTTGCGCTTTTTCTTAATTCCGCTTTTAAAGCGTTCACATTAATCTCACAATAATCCATATTTGCAATATTTTACGAAGGAGATCAGTTTCCAGCAGGTAAATTAAAGAAATTATAATTTATGCAACAAATTCCGCTAAAACCAGTACAAAGTGAATGATAATGGACCTCACGCGACACTAGCGCCTCTAGTGGCAAATTCACTAGCGATAGCCCCAATTGTGACGTTTTAGGGACGCATATTGAGAGCGCATGTAACATATCTTATTACTTTTTAAATATCATTGGTGGTGGGTAAGTAATTTTTAGGTAACAACGGTGGTGCCATAAGTTTTCTTTAGCCAGAAGTTTTCTTTATCTCTTAGTACATAGAGGCATAGAAAGCATTTTTTTCGGTAGCGCTATTCACCACAGGGCATAGTGGCATGCTTTAAGTTACCTTCTTTTGGCAATAGGCAAACATTTTGGGAAGTAATTATTTTCTAGTTTAGTTTTTATCCTTTCAATACAAATTCATTCAGTTTAATTATTTTACTGGTAGCCCCTTTTCGGGCACATCAATATAAATGGTACCTACTTAGTAGACAGTGTACCTACTGCGACGAGTACTATGCTACTTTATAGAGAGTACTTACCTAGTACCAACTAATATTTTTTTAAAACAAGCTATGTAATTATTAAATATAATTAGTATTTTTAGTAGGAAGATATTAGTGTAAATGAATATTTTTGTACGAGAACATTTATTGTAAAATAACATTCGGTTATATGATTTCATCAATTTAAGAACTAAAATACAGAAAGAAATTTTAATCACCATCAACCCACCCACCAAAACATTTATACAACAATACAAAAATGTAAAAATAGACCTACCTAGAAAATTGCCGCCGAAAATCTACCTAAATTTTTGATACGACCTCCTCGCAACCTTTTTTTTACGCGTTGCGCATCTCATTCATACATTAAGATATTATTTCATAAGTTGTTGATTTTCCCTTTATACAGGCTTAGGACCGTAAACATTTAAAACCATGTTGGCAAAAATATTTTTAGGTAAATACTTGACCTACATTTTTTATTTTATTTGAAATGGGCTCTCAATACTATACTTAAAGCCTATAAAAAAAAATACTGTGATGAAAAACTCATAATTTGGATAAAATGAAATGATTTTTATAGTTGTTTCTATTGTTAAAGTTTTTCTACGTATCTCCAAAAAGATTAATATTTGTGCTGTATTTATAGCAAGATAAGATGTATTACTAAGACGTCGTTACGGCGCCGTGAATCATAAACGGATTTTTTTTTAAGGCTAGAGCACACAATCGGATACGAGAATCTGTTGAATCTTGATAAGATGATCAAACAAAATGCCGGAATTAGTAACCTTTACTTATTTTTAAACGACTTTGTTGACTGTAAGATTAAATTTGAAACACCAAAATTTTTTTTGTGGTCCGAAATAAAAAAGTTAGTCTATTTTGGCTTATTTTACCTGTACACTTTGTACAGAAGCAACATTAACAAATAAAAAAATATCAAGTTATTAAGCTATTGCATTGGAGAGTGGAGACCGAATCCAGAAATTCCGTAACGAAAATAACCTAACACCCCCCCACTCCGACCGGCACAGCGGTGATACTTTTTAGTTTTATAATTGCATAAGTTGATAAAAAATGCTATGCAATAGCTTTACCGCGGCAGTCTCCGAGTGCCACACGTCTTTTTTTTTTACATTACTTCCATTTTGAAGTTATGATAATGTTTTAATATTGAAAATTCCTATACGCTAGTCACATAAATCAAACTATTCTGCAAAATGATGTGTACCTTAGTATGGAGAATCGGAGATAGCATGGCTACTTGGCAGTAATTCCATTGTATTTTATTCTGTTAATCTGTTCATTTAAGCTTAAAAAATGAAAAAAGGCATAATAGACAGTTTCGACATATTGCGTAACATTAGCACATACTCCTACCTACCTCTCTTGAAGACCTAAAGATCTGTTTTGAAGTATTGGTATCTTCTACGATTGATTACTAACAACAAAAGATAACGTGCGACGCGCCCTCCAACAAAGTGAATTATCCCAAAACTCAAAATTAAGGAACTTAACCCTAGAATTTTTTTAATACCCTCTAGTAAAAAGACAATTACAAAACAGGCCGCTTTAATATTAAACAACAACCCTCAAAGCGAAATACCTACAACTCGTAATTAAAGAGACATTTCCTAGTCATGAGGATGTAACCTTCCTTCGTAAAGCTTTCCTTGTTACCTCGACCGACATTTGTTACTCGGTCAAGGACCTACCCTCGAAATTATTACCTAAAAATAACCATCATTGCTGTGTATAGACAACCTCTTAAGCACTTTCCCCAAAACGTCAAACTTACTCGATGGACAGAGAACTCTATTCGTCCGAGTTTATGTTGAAATTCAGTTGAGGAAAATGGCATTTTGGGGAATGTGTATAACACTGGCATCTTAAAACTGTATTAGTTCTTACTGTAAAAACGATGGCTGTTGTTATTTTAGAATTTAGACTAATGGTCTAATTAATTAATCGCATGTTAGCTTTTAAACAGCTTTGTGTAACATCTTCCGATTTTTTTTTTGTATTTAGGTAATTAAATGTAACAGAACAAAATGTTGGTATCGCAAATTGACCTTAGGGAAATCAATCTCACATCAATATTATAATTCCATAAAATTTAATTATACAATTCAATTATGTTAACTCTACCTATTACGGAAAAAACCTTTGTGGGCAATACGACGTTACAAAAATGCTTGTGAAATTTCGCTATTTGTTCTAAAAATGACTTTCATGTTATCGTCACATAATATGTCAGAAGTGTCCCCATTATGGGCGCGTCGAGCTATTAACGTTGATAATTGATTAATGCTTCCAAGTCCTGAATCATTAATATCTCACAAATGAATGGGACATGTATAAATACGAAGACATTAACGATCACGACGAAAGTAGAATCTCTACATCTGCTGAGTAAAACTTTCATTACAATGTTTATGTACATTTTCTGTGTCGATGCCAGACTGGATTCGCTGACCAGTATAACTTGGTCTCTGCATTCCCAAGAAATTATTCTGCTTCTTATAAATTTATATTACCAGCGGGAGGGCGTCGATGTCTTTTACGTTGGTTGCACGAACCAGGAGTACACAAATTACATACGTCATTAAAATGTATTTTTAAGCTGAGACTCGGGGATTTGTAACGAGGAAGTTTTATTTTTGGACTTCTTACGTTCTGACAATGATAAACGTGTTGTACGATTGTTGGTATATTTTTTTTTAGTAACACATATATAGTGGATGTTTGCAATCGCAGTTCATAAGGTGTAGGTGCAATCTTATATGAAAAGAAATATCGAATTCAAACCGGCAATACATACTTACATGAAACAAAAACAAAATGTCAAAAAGGCTCCACTCTCTGCATTAGTCATGATAATAGCCACAGCCTTATCACAACGCTGATTGTCAAGATCCCAACCCTACGCTGGGTGCTTCGATGAGGGCTTATTTACTTACCATGCGAAGATCTAAAATCTCCTTGACCTTGGCGAAACCGGCAGTCCCCGATGAGTCAACACCTTTATTGTCTGCGTTAGACCACAGTTAGACGGTACAAGTGACCTAAAAGAACAAGACAGAGCATACGAATAGGCTCCTCGCTCGTCAGCAAATGGAACATCTCTTAAGCGAATTTGCCTCAAATGACATATTATCGTTTGATGACTATATAGGTATCATTATTTTGGTTTTACGCAAAGAGGCGCTTTGTTTCGAATTGAAATGATAATATACTGAGTTAATCCTCATATTGCAAAAAAAAACCAGCGAAAAGCACACAACAAAACTTTTACTTTAAGTCGGTACCAAAAAAGCGGTAAATAACGTCATTCGTCATGCGCCGTCTCAATGTTCATGGATTTTCTAAGTTGTATTTTTTATAGGAACCTTTTTAGGGTTCCGTACCCAAAGGGAAAAACGGGACCCTATTACTAAGACTTCGCTGTCTGTCCGTCGCTCTGTCACCAGGCTGTATCTCAAGAGCCGCGATAGCTAGACAATTGAAATTTTCACAAATTATGTATTTCTACTGCCGCAATAACAACAAATACTAAAAACAAAATAAAATGAATATTTAATGGGGGGCTCCCATACAAAAGCCATTTTTTTTGGCCTTTTTGGTACGGAACCCTTCGTGCGCGAGTCCAACTCGCACTTGGCCGGTTTTATTTATTAACAATTCAATCATAATTTACACAAATGCTTGGTGAGAAAGTATCTTTTTATTAATCGGCCTTTTAAAAAGAAGGTCTCATTCCGACCTAAATTTCGTGAATGTAATAAATTTGCAAGCGCGCTCATTCATTACGCCATAAAAACATTCTTACAGGAAATAACGTTGAATCACATTAAAAAAAGCTATTTAAATTGGAACTAATTCGACCTAATATTTGAGCTACAACTACAGCAACGTCAAATGTAATAGCAATAGTGTTGTGGAAAGCAATTAATTACCTTTAAAAATACATGAAGCGATATCGACCCACTGCACCTGTGAACACACATCCTTGTTCTATTTACCTAGATGCGACTCGTATTTTGTATTCACATCAAGGCTATTTACTATCGATTCTCTTTGAGTCCGAATGCAGACATTGTTGTGGCAGCATTTTCAGCCTTACCTACCTCAACGACGACAACCATCTGTCTCTTTTCTGTGATGTTTTAATAAAACAATGTGTTAGAAGACTATTATTGGACCATTATGTATAACATCATGGCAGTGTTATTTTTTTTTTATTAAAAATAATTTTTGAAAAATTTTAAATTTTGATTCAGACTTTTAATTTTGTAACACACTGTTACGCGCCCAGACGTATTATTTTGCTGCAGCGTCGCGGCGGGGTCTCGGTTGAATAGTCCTTACACAGCTACATCTGTGTGCGTCACAGCGTGTTTCAAAATAAATAGCTAAACCGATATTTAATATTTTAATAAAAAAAAAATTCGGTAAAAAAATTAAAATAACACTGCCAAGATGTTATACATAATAGTCACATAACGTGAGTATCGTTTTACAGGTGGTTAATATAGCACGGTGTATCAATAATTTCAGGGTTCCGTACAAATTTGTAGGTGTAAATTTTTACTAATAGTTCAGGAATCGAGACTCTCTTTTATTTCTAGATTGTTCCCGATAGTCTCTATACTTGTAGTATAGTATAACTTGCCAAAGTTTTATACTTCTAGGTAATGGGACATACCCAATAAATTTTGATTTTTATGAGAGTGTCGAAATATACGTCGTTTACGTAATAAATGGCCGTATTTCTTCACATTAACTTAGAGCTTTGATTTTTTAACAGCTTGAAGCAAATGTAGATCAGATTACATGGTTTTAATTTCAACATGGTTGGTCTAGTGGTTTATTAAATACCGGGCCAAGTTCTCGGGGTCTTCGATCCCTGGTTCGGGCAGCAAATTTTCGAACATTGCTCGGGTTTGTGATCAACAAACCGCATTTGGCAAGCGTGGTGATTATGCCAGTTACCCATCGTATCTGTGATAACTTGAATTCAATGATGGAGGCCATTTCCCTGCAGTGGGATGATTAGAAGCTGTTACGTTACTTTTTTTTGTAGTTGCCGTCACCGAGATACGCAGTCTTGATAGACATACGAACAGATGGACGGATGGAGGTATACCGACGGACAACAGAGTGATCCTATAAGGGTTCCGTTTGAGGAAGATACTCTAAAACATTAAAAAGTAGATAATAATCATAATCCCATACAAAGAGTTTAAGACCGCGGAGGAGATCGTAGATTTGCATTGTGTTTTTTTTATCAGATAACATATTTTCTAAAAGAACCATTTTCCCTATAGTTATTTTTACGGAAATCAATACTTGTACCGATATGAATATTGCATTAGATGATTAGAGTGTAACTGGGGTATCGGGTCAGGGATCTATTCGATTATCGACTTTTGTTGAGCAAAGGAAATGCGCTTGATGTCTTTTACGAAATAAAAACATTGCAATTCACAGTATGCGAGCTTCGATACTAATTGTCAAAGTCTTCTACCGATCTTAAGATATTTGCTGATGACCTTCATGGTATATGTCGCAGCCATCTAGTTAAATTAGCCAGCCAGTTTGACGCTTAGGCTGTTCATTAAACGCCGGCATTCAATTAAATCACTAACTCTTTGAAATATTCGCAATTATAGAATACGGCGCGGGGAGAAGCAGACCTCCCTACACTGAATATAACATCTATCCAGAAATAAAAGACCTCCTCAATGAAATAAACCTTTGTGAGCCTCAATGGAAGTTGATAGAGCTGCTAGGGGGAGAGAGTTCTAGATTTTCTGGTGGACTCATATTCAAACCAAATTGGTCTTACTATTTATAAAATCTTCAGAACAAAAATAAATACATAAATAAAACTGGTTAGTAATAGTTCAAATTTAAATATCTGTTTTTATTTTTTGTTTGAATATCAAAAGCGTGGGTAGTGTTTTGTGTGATTAACAGACGTGTTTTATGAAAATAGATATTATGTTTTGTTACTGTAAATCTCTGTAATGCAGACATGTTGGCAGGTGACCAAATTGAGGTGAACTAAGGGTCGGTTGGAGTAACATTTGGAAACATTAAACAGTTCTTCTTATAATCAACTTAATTCCGAATATCTTAGTAGTATTCTGAGTTTCGGTCGATTCAATTAAGATACTCGTGGAACAGAAAACCTGTAGTTTGGTATTATAACATATTAATCACGTTTCAAGGTCTACTTTTCCAAACGTCTGCTGATCTCTGCTAAAATTCATATTTCTAAGCGACACCTTCTTTAAACCAATCAATTGTGTAAACGTTGTTACCATCAGAAAATCTCTTAGTTGCAAAGATTTGATAATAGTCAAGTGAAGAGCTTTACTAACTCAAGTATCGGGCTTGCTGACAGTCGGCCTGATAATGTTTAACGATAATTTTTATTTATAACTATATTCCTTAAAATATAGCATTATTATAATGACACCTGTCAAACTGAGGTGACTAGAAATGATACTGACTCGACTGAACAAACGAAAAAGAACAGTTATGGCGGATAAACTAAAACGAAAATCAGATATATTAAGATTTAACAGTAAGTCAGTATCGTGATCATAATAGAATAATTGGAAAGATCATGAAAATCAATCAGATTTTTTTATCGCATATAGAATCTAATAAATTTTAAAAATTTTCGTTAACTATTAATAATTGCAATTTGATGTTCTTAGCATCAACCAATGCTCATTAAATCATTTGTTATATTTATGTTACATTACTTCGATTTTGAAATATTGTTAATCTGTCGATTTCGATTTGTCGACTTTACGTCATCACTAGCAATTATGAAAAATGACGTAACTTTGTAAAGACGTCTTTTAAAATTAGGTGTAATTTTTATGACTGGATTATTTTAATGTTTTTAACTTTAAATATCTCTTTTATATAATTAAATTGATTAATAAATACAGCAAAGTATAAAAAAATATTTTTAACATGCCAGTTACCAATATTTTTTCGTGTGCAAATAAAAGTGTTTCAGTTGTCTGACGCTGGTACAAAGTCACGTCGTCTCTATTAGTGAGAACTGTCATTCTAATCAAGCTATATTTTAAGGACTATTAATAGCGGACCCCGCGAACCTCGTATCGCCTCTGAATAGTATTAAATTTTGACGTCTTAACATTGTCATCAAATATGGCGTAGTTGGAAAAAATATTCAGAAGTAGAAATTTTAAAAGACAACAAACGAAACAAATAAAATATATTTCTATAAAATGTTTTCCAACTACGCCATATTTGATGATGTGACAATGTCATTTATGACATCAAAATCAAATTCTATTCAAAGCAAAATCCTATTCTGAGGCGATGCGAAGTTCGCGGGCTCCACTATTTTCAAGATAAAAGCAGCCTATATTTTATTACAGCCTGTGATGTATCTTCGTGCCATCCAGATCCATTTAGCTTCCGACGATTAACAATCATACATCCAAACTTACGCATTCAAATTCAAATTTAAATTCGTTTATTTTCGACGTAATTTTTACATAGCTATAAATGTGATTGGAGCCTCCTTTTAGACATCATGTTCATGTCTGTACCAGGAAACTCAGCTCTTCCATAATATCATACTTCCAATACTACCTTACGTTTCGAATATTACGAATCAAATAACAAAGAATAAAATGAAAACAATAAGAGAAAGGAAACTAGTAAAAAGCAGTCAATCTAAAACATGCTTGCATTTTTATGTGTATGAGAGGAGCTGTATGTATTAATGTATATGATGTGTGAGATTGGGTGAGAGTGAGAGGGTAATTGTATTGTATTGTGTGTTTGTGTATGTTTTGAGCTTGTTATATAGCTGATTAAAAATAACACCGAAATATTACAACAAATCTTTATGCAAATACACAAAAGCTATAAATTTATGAGATAAGCATAAACACATTCATATTGATAGAATCCATTCGTCTGAACGTCAAATGATATTAATTATTTTATTTTATTTAATGCACTGAATGAAGCAATGCCTCCGTTTGCTCGTAAGTTAAAGGTCTTAACCAATCTGTCAGATGTTTTTTACATTTAAAATATTAATATGATCAAATGATCATAAAGTAAAAAAGTAAAGTAACAGCCTATAATAATCCCACTGCAGGGAAAAGGCCTCCATCATTGAATTCAAGTTACCACTGCAATGATGGAAACTGGCATAATCACCACGCTTGCCAAATGCGGGTTGGTGATCACAAACCCGAGCAACGTTCGAAAATTCGAAACTATTTGTTGCCCGACCCGGGGATCGAACCCAGGACCCCGAGATCTTGGTCCGGTATTTAAACCACTAGACCAACGGGGCGTTAAATAATCATAGAATCAATGTTATTATTACTGAAGCATGTTCGACATAGATAGCATTATATACTAAAAAGTAAAAAACCCTATAAAGACACTGGCTCATTTCCTACCGGTTTCCACCGTTCAAAGCAAACTCGCCGGTAAACGTACAAGCTGGTGCGTTGACAAGATTGATATTAGCGTGGTCGTGGTCGAAGGCCGAAGTAGGGCGATGCTTCGACCTTGCCGACCACGTGCCGACCGCGTGCGCATTACGCGCCGAGTTCGATTACACTGCATAATTATGTGGACAGCTGATTGTGCAGCTTTTTTTAAATAAAAGCGAAACGGAGAAAGCGTAGATATGTCATTGTATATAATACATTATACATTATTTATTATTCATCGTCATTTTCAATTACAGCATTTATCTATCACCACTATGCCTTAGTTTGTGTGCGTGTGTGTGTGTGTGTGTGTGTGTGTGTGTGTGTGTGTGTGTGTGATTAAAAAGCTAAATACACAATCAGCATCAAAAGTGTCCTAAATAAATGTACACCCAATTAAGGGTGCACTTTAGTACAACCTATTTATCAATTGCATGTCGATATAATTTGGCCGGGTTATAAAGTTGACACTGCATTAAAATCAATTATTCAATCGATGACAGTTTTAGGTGTAAATCGATAATTACACTAAACAATTTTAGTATGTGAACAGCCGACTTTGCAGTTTCTTATTTTTTACCAAGGCAACGACGGAACGGTGAAACTATATGGAATGCGTTTTAGGATGAAATTGTTTGTCTTTGTGTACACGCACTTGAATGTTTGGTCGACCGCTAGATACGATTTTATGTTGCTATATTTTATTATTACTAATAGCTTAGTTTTTACGTGTAAATAATTAATAAGTATAGGTACATTCGATATGATTGTAGTAATAGTTATATTGTAAAAAGAAAAAAAAACTTCTCAATCTTCGCCTGTTCTCTTTTAGTTTTTCCCAGCTGCTTTTACATCGACCCATATTTTCTTATGCCTTTTGCTGCTTGCTTCCCCTTCTTTTTTCAATGTTGCCATTAATTCCTAAATCCGTCCGACCTGTTGAGTAAGTTTTTTTATTTTAAAAACAGGTTTACACACATAAGTATTTTTTTTGTAATTATATGCATGTATTTGGTCAGATTGATAGAAAAAGGTGTTTTGCAAGATAAAGATGAAGTTGATGTATGTTGTGGCTTTTGATTTTAAACATGCCTTAATTGTAACTTTGAAAGATGTTGTTTTTTGCTCTTAGTCTCGTTTTTGTCTTATAAGCGTATCAGCTTTTGTTAATCTTAGTTTGAAATACAAGTTATACTAACCTATACTAAGCCTATATGCCTATTAGTCCACCTCCACAGATATTTACATAGACATGGGAATCTTCAAAAGGAGGATTTTGCCGTAATCGCCACATCTGACACATGGTAGAGAAATGACACATGGTAGAGAAAGAGAAATGCTGCGCGTTTTCTTCGGGCAGTACCTACTCCTTGTCGTCTTACGACACCCATAGGAAGAGAACGCTATTCCTTTCAGGTGCTGATACCACAAAACAAACACCTTTTTTTTCATTAGGAACCAATGTTTTGCTGATAAGAAACTACAATATCGACTGCCACACATCTTTTGATTGTATTTGTACGGTGAGCAGTTCAATCATGATGTGAAATGATTTCACAAATGAAATATAGGTTTTTTCCATGACTACATCATCAACTGATAAGAGTTTGCTTTATAAATCGAAATGCATAAAATAAACACGTGATAGACTGACTGATTGATTTATCAGCGCACAGCTTAAACCACTGGGTGGATTATCAACATTTGTCAGTAATGATGGAGGCCTTTGCCCTGCTGTGGGATGATTATAGGCTAAGCTGCTACTTTACTTTTAAAAGTCTAATTGGCAAAATTAAAAAAAAAAGATTACGGAAAAAAATTAACTAATAAAAATGTTACTAATAGAATGCCCACGAAACTACTGAAATGTTTATTTTTAGAATCCCAAGCGGATATCCGTGTTTCTGCGTTGTGAGGCGACCTTGGCCTATATGTAGCGACCTGACGACCTCGGGCACACCCTCGACAACCACCACCCTCTCGGTCAAGGACACGGTCAGACAACAAGGACACGTACAGACAGACATAACAAGGTTTGGAGGAGAAGAGAAAGGCAAAGACAAATATTGTTGACAGAAATGGAAATAGAAATGGATATATTTTATTTAACTAAACACAAGGAGACAAAATATTTTAAACCAGATACTGATATCGACATCTTCATTTACACTAATATTATGAAGAGGAAAGATTTATATTTTTGTTTGTGTGTATGTTTGTAATGAATAAACTCAAAAACTACTGTGCCGATTTCAAAAATTATTTCACAATTGGAAAGCTACATTCACCCTGAGTGATATAGGCTATTTTTATTGCTATAAAAGGTTAGGGATCCTTATAAAAAAATACACGTGCGAAGCCGGGACGGGCCTCTAGTAGGTACATAAATTGACTGGTAGTGGTGTTGATGGTCTGAATAAAAAAGGAAATACAAAATATTTTAAGACATGCCTCACAGGGCCACACAGAGCCATCTAGTCCCAAATTAAGCTACTATTAAGTACCCTGTCGTATGGGGTACTAGACAACCGAACTTACTCATATACTTTTTTTTTGTAAATATATACTTATAATACTCGTACATAGAAAACACCCAGACTAGTACAAACAGACATGTTCATGCACACAAATATTTGTACTGTACGGGGATCGAACCCGCGACCCATGGCTCAGAAGCAGCGTTTACTACCGCTGATCCAAATGGTCGTCAAAAATACACATAGCAAACATACAAATACTGAAACATGATCGAGGTAAATTAAATCAAGTTGAACAATATTGTAGTAGCTTATGCTACGAGTATTCATAGTGCTGAAACTTACGAATATTATGTAGCATTTATTGTATTTCGTGCTGAAGAATACATACATATTAAAATCGTGTCTGTAATAAGTGGAACCTCAGAAATGATAAAAAAAAATAAGAAACGTAGTAATTTTTAATATCATCCCTGAGTACTCTGATTCTGTAGCGTTGCCTTGAGTATTAAAAATAAAAAATACACAATAATAATATATGAAAATTCTAAAAATGAGGGTAATAAACAGCACATTGACGTGGCCTTTGAAAATCAAAGAAAGCTGTCGGATGCAAAAGCCCAAAGTCTCGCAGGCGTATCATTCGGGTAGGCCCATATGCTGTGGACAAATGACAATGTTTGTTTATTAACATCACTAACATTGTCTTGACTTTCTTGATTTGACGATGATACACTTTCTGAATTCACCATAAGAGTTGAAGCTTGCAACATATGCGTATGGTTTCGCTCAAAAATCAGTTTCGATTTAAAAAACGAATACCCAACACCATGTATTTAACCATTATTTTTAATCATCATCATCATCATTTATTTATTTATTTATTTATTTAAACTTTATTGCACAAACACTAAAATTAAGTACAACAGGTGGACTTAATGCCTTAAGGCATTCTCTCCCAGTCGACCATCGGGCCAAGCAGAAATAATTAATATCATTAGTCCACTGCTGGACATAGGCCACTCCCAAGTCCTCAGTAAGCGGGTTAGCGATCACAGTTTGGCTAAGAAAGGAAATAAGACAATGGCGATGGCCTTCCCCTTGTGACCGTAGAAGAGCTACTCGCTTTATGCGACCTTAGAATGAGAATGTATTATATTTATTAGATGTAGACATGTAGACTTCAATGATAAAGTTGGCACTAGATTTAATAGACTACCGGAGCTTCAGCATCAGCCCCGTGTTTGTAAAAGAAAACAGGCAATTTGTATTTAGAATGTACATTTGTATATTGTGTATGAATGTTATCAAATACTTACGAGTTATGTATGTTTTTTGTCTTTTTCATCTCTCTATCTTGCACTGTATTATTCTTAAACATTATTTTTCTCTATCCAAAGGTGGCCTAAAAGAGATCGCTTTTAGCGATAAGACCGCTTCGATGTGGAGATTTTCTAAAACAAGGCTACTCTGTTTTTGTGCATGGTTTGGTTGATTGGATTTGAATAAATACTACTAATCCAACGTTAGGTACGATGACGTTACAAAATCGGCATTTGTTTTATCAAAATCAGACGGACCCGTCGGTAACGGTGCGCTGGCGCACGAAATAGAAAGCCCGAGGTCGTTGACCCTGTGACCGCAAACATCTGATTCGCAGTCGCGGATTCGGTTCTAGTTCGAGGCTGGGGCTCAGTGGAAAGTTACAGAATAGATTTTTTTTTAATATGTTTAACTCGGCGGTTGTGCGCGGGCATGCTGGATATACGCCCTTACAAAAGGATTTTTTGCTATATTCACTGTGCTTGGCTTTGGGTTGGCCATCGCAGTTTGGCTATGTAGAGAAGACGTTGCTGCCCGTCTTTTTCATACTTAAGGCACTACAAAGGGCATAGACACAAAATATTACCTATATAGGTACTTTGTCTATTAGAAATGGTGGTGTTGTTCTTCTTATAATATAAATCTTAAGTTGTTGGGATAGACGGGGTTTGATATTCTTTTAAACCGGCAGCACTGTATTTACTTATAATATAGAGCCTATGATGTAAGTACGGTATAAAAAAGGTTTTAAATTCAAAAATACCACCTTTATGTTGGTAAACTGCTACAGTGTAATATTAATTTTAACCGACTAAAAAGGAGGTTTATGCCTATCTTTGATTTTGTAATTAGTTTACAGTGTAAGGAATTGTTTTGAGTTGCGTAGGTACCTACCTACATGAATGTTTTCGTGGTTAGTTCTATTTTATTTATTTATTTATTTCTTTACACTTTTTTGCACATGTAAAATCAAGTACAAAATGGCGGACTTAATGCTAAAAGCATTCTCTACCAGTCAACCATTGGCCCAAACAGAAATATCACAGGCGGTGCATCAAAGAAAAAGAAATAAAAAAGCAATGCATCAATAAAATAGAAGAATACATAAATAACAATAATTACTTACATAATATACCAAAGATAATATAATATCATAATAATATATACATAACTACTTACATATAATATAATTGTACACATCACACATGTCAGAGAAGATCGATAGAGAAGGAGAAAAACTTATTCAGAGAAGTGGCTCCTCAAAGCCTTTTTAAAGGAAAATTGTCTATGAGTTGTTCGTATCGTAGACGGGGTAGGTAGGGTACAATATAGCAAAGTTAGTCCTATAATTTAGAATCTACAATATCGGTAGAAAAACGGACTTGTACCTACTAAAAACAAATTATTTTTAAAGCAAATTTAAAATTTTAATGGTGACGTTTTTTGCAGCAGCTAAATATTGTTTACATACCTACCTGTAATAAGGATAGTAGCTAATGTATCAATCCAATTTCGTATCCATATCGTATCATAGTACCAACACTACCAACATAAAATCTATACTAATATTATAAAGCTGAAGAGTTTGTTTGTTTGTTTGAACGCGCTAATCTCAGGAAGTACTGGTTCGATTTGAAAAAATCTTTTTGTGTTGGATAGTCCATCTATCGAGGAAGGCTTTAGGCTATATGACATCACGCTGCAACCAATAAGAGCGAAGCATGAGTGAAAGATGTTGCAAAAATAGTCGCGATCATAATAATAGAAATTGACGCGGACTAAGTCGCGTGCAACAGCTAGTACAAAATATTTTAAAACAAGTCAGCTACAATAACCATAAACATTGGCACTGTCTAAAAATATCACATATAGAAAATTTATTATTATATAGGAAAATCTATTTCATAGTTCTAGAAATAGGATTTATCAACGATCTTCCACTACAAAAGGTACCTAACTACGTCTTTTGTTAAGAGCAGTAAGTTGGCAGTGATTGTTTGTAGGTCCCATTGTCAAGTCGCCGGCAATGCATTGTGGTCGTCAACATTGTGTTGTTACGCGAGTCGGATCTAGGTGATTTAGAATATTAAAAATGTGACAGATTCATTCAGCTTTGTTTTTCTCTTAATAGTAAAAAAACGGCCAAGTGCAAGTCGGAGGGTTCCGTACCATCGACTGGGTTAACAACAGTAGGTACACAAATTGAGTATTTTGTGAATATTTCAAGTGCCTACTACCTGTTACCATTTATTAATATCGAGCAAAAGTAGGCAAACAATGATGTTTTTGGGTTCCGTAGTCGAATAGCAAATCCCCCCCGGCTCTAACTTTTGAAAAAAATTCATAATGTAGATCTTAACAAATGCTTTCAACGAAAATTGGTTTGAACGAGATCAAACCGGTAGTTTTTGAGATATAGCACGTTTTCAACAACTGCAAATATAACTTTGTCCTTTATACAAACACTATAAAAAACAAAGTTATTTTTGCAGTCAACAAAATATTATAAGTGGAAGTAGGTAAGTGGACCCCTAATTTAGTTAAAGTTGGTACAGAACCCTCAGTGCGCGAGTCTGACTCGCACTTGGTCGGTTTTTTTCACGAGAGCCCCCCTTAAATACTTATTTTATTTTAATTTTCTTATTTATCATTAATGTAAAAATACAACTGAGTATTTTGTGAATATTTCTAGTGTTCTACTGTTGCCATTATTGATATCGAGCAAAAAAGGACGAAAAATCGCGTTTGTTGTATGGGAACCCCGTTAAATATTTATTTTGTTTTGGTTTTAGTATTTTTTGTCATAGAGGCAATAGAAATACATAGTTTGTAAAAATTTCAACTGTCTAGCTATTGCGGTTCTTGAGATACAGTCAGGTAACAGACAGACAGCGAAGTCTTCCAAGGCAAAGGGTCCCTTTTTCACCCTTTGAGTACGGAACCCTAAAAATAGGCCATAATCATCTTACTGTGTGGCTCCAGCTAGTGTATTTAGTAAGATAAGATTTCATAAGATGTAGTAGTCCGTTGTTTTATTTGCAATACCCACCTCTTAACGACAGTTATGAGCACCAATCATGACGCAGGTCCCAATCGTTGTGCAGAACAACAATCTCGTTTAGAAGTAGATTTTGTTATTGTTTTATTGGTTGTCGTCAATGTAACCAAAGTCCCGCCAATTGTACCTTCTGGATTGATCGAGTACGCAGTTCGTTCTAATAATACATCGCATCACATGTTATTAATGTTTTTGAGAGTTAATCATCAATTGAGTTGCGAGTGGATGGAAAAATCGAGATTGATATGGATGTTTCAATCGACGGTTACAACACAATGTTCTCGATTTGTAAGAATTCGTTCTTATTCCTTTTGAGGTACAAGCCCTGTGACCTAACCAAACAAAGTTATCCCTACCTATCCTTGTAGGGATCACTTTGTTTTCCGTCCGTTCATTTGTCTGTCAAGATAGTTTCTCACGTAAACGCAAAGAGTTATCATGTTGAAATAAAATTAAAACCTTATACTCAGGTCTGCAGCTCCAAGCTGTGGAAAAATCAAACTTCTAAGTTATCGTAAAAGAAAGATACAGCCTTTTTAGCGAAAATTTATTGGATGTTTTTTCGTTGAACTAGAACTATAAGATTTGGCAAGTATTACGTCTTATATTGAACATATAGTGGAAAATCTACGAGTATATGAAGAAAAAATCGGGAAAAACTCGGAAAAAAACTCGATTTCTGAACTTTTTTATTAAGTACCAACTGTATGGAATCCTCGGTAGGCCCCTCCGACTCGTACTTGTCTGGCTTTTCAAGTTTTTGTGAGGAAAAGTAACGGACCAAGATCTCGGGGTTCTAGGTTCGATCCCCGGGCTAGGCAAAAAGGGGTTCGAATTTTCTGACATTGCTCGGTTTTGTGATCACCAACCTGCATTTGGCAAGCGTGTTGATAAATACCTGTACCCATCATTGCTGTGGTAACTTGATTGTAATGAGTTTTACCTTTGCCCTGCAGTGGAATAATTATATGGCCTTGCTTTACTTTTTATCACGACTAGCATTTAATCAGAACCATTGTATTGTTTATGGATGCTGTAATCATGTCGGCAATTTTTATTGTTTCATGCGATTATCTTGAACAACGTAGGTAAGTAAATATATCACAATGGGGTTTGATGCAGCGGGCTCATTGTCACTAGTCATGACGAGTTACAGCTGTAATCTAACCTAACATTTTTTTAAGGATACGTTATTTATGACTTATGCGTACTTACTGTATTAGGGGTAGCTGTAGGCTTTATGTGAATGCTGCTTTAACCACTGTTCTTTCTAACCACAAACATGCTATTAGAAACATGTTATTTGTTGCATAGGAACCAGTACAAGTTGCTTCCTTACGTATGCCTAAGCCGGGCTTCTTGAATCAGGTATAGATGATCTTCTGCATAAAAATCATACTCAGACAAGCAGGCTGTGCAATGTAAGCGGTAAGCCCCCTAGTCCTAAACCTGCTAGCCCGTAATAAGACGAAGGGAAGATGAGTTTGACAAATGGCTTCTCGTCTTCCTTCCTACCTTGGGTTTGATAAGCAAGGTAATTTTAATGATACAGAACAACGATTACGAACAATGATCACTTTAACGATGTTATGCCTAATGTACCTACATTTATTATCCTAATAATCATACATCATCATCATCATCATATGATGATGGTCATCGCCGTAGTTTCGGGTTACCCAGGTATAGGCTTCACGTAAGGATCCCTGACCGCATCCAACGGCTTCCGGCCACCTTCCCCACATTGAAATCCGCCTGAAAAATAAACTTTGTCGAAAAGCGAATACACTAAATCTTATTCCATTATATCCATTGTGGCGTCATGTAGACTTATCTCTGCTCCGTGGGTGTGAAGCTCACATTATGTAACGATAACTGACCTATTCCTGTTTCTAAATATAGTGATAATTATACAGTGTTCTGCGCATTGTTTATTGCTTCCATAATCTTTGTTAACGTGGTCAAACATAATTGAATATGTATCAATAGCGTGAGACATCGCATGCTGCGTTACGCTATTTAATGTTATCCTGCTTAGATGGGTAATTTTGCAAAAACCTCTTTGTTACAAATCAAATCAAGTAAACGTTCTTGGGTATTGCATACAAATACTTACAGATTGACTGAATCTGTAACACTAATCAATTCAGTATATGTATACATATTCTAAAATTAACATTGCCAATCTCAGGATTTATTTCGCAAATTTCAATGTTTTTTAGATTTTAAACCCGTCACCTTAAATGTTAGCATGACTATAAATACATAAATGACTCTACCTAATAGATAACTTGGTTAGGTTGAATTTTAGCGTCACCAACCTTGTAATTTTTAAAGAAAACACAAAAAGTCATAACACTTCTGTTATGAGACAAGAACTCATCAAACAAAAATACATAATGAAAATGAATGTCAGTTATTTTGAGTAACACTGAAATATTTCACGTTGAATGTAGGAAGTTGGCGTGTTTTGATAAAAGGAATTCAGCGAACTTACTCTCACAGTTTTAGCATTGATAGCCTTGATTTTAGCCTAGTTTACATTCCTGTCACCTTGGATATGTGGCCGTGTCTTTTGTTAATTTTAGACCAAATAAATCAAATTCTTACTAATGCGATTCTGAGCATTCATGTTTTGACTAACTGGATTAGCTTGTGATTTTAATTTAAAATCAGTTTGAGACAGAGTTGCTTTTATAAATAACATGTTACGAACAGAAAAACTATCCAATGATTTACATATCACCAATATCATTTATTCTTGAATCAAATGTATTGCACGACGACTTCCGTGGCGGAGTGGCGTAGGTACACACCGGTTTTCGAGGTGTCGCCCGCCCCGAGGTCCTGGATTCGATTCCCGGACGGGTCAATGCAGAAAAAAAGTGTTTTTCTTCATTTTCTCGAATTTTCTCAATACGAGTGCTTTAAATAGTACCTAACTCACTTTGGGATCAGAACAATGTGTGTGATCATCATCATCATCATCACAGCCAACGACGCCCACTGCTGGACATAGGCCTCCCTTAAGGATCTCCACAATGATCGGTACCGTGCCACCCGCATACTATGGCTTCCTTCCTTCACCAGCTTGTCGGTCCATCTGGTGGTGGACCTACCCACAGATTGTCGTCCAGTGTGATTAAATAGTTACACAGATTCAACTCCCTTTAATTTTTCCAAGATATGAAACTTACCATCAGTCATCCGTATCATTCAGCTTGAGGATCTATAACCTGGCCAATTTTAATTTTAGTAAACAACACATATTTTCTTGACATATATTCATCTATCCAAGGTTTTTTTCCTGACGGTTAATATTCTTTGAAAATATTCTATTAGGTAGGTACTTATATATGGCGGAAAATCTAACCAGATTCATTCTTATAATTACGAATCTAAACAGTGACTTCGCATGATTCAACTCTTGTGACTAATAATTACATTGTGCCTACTACAAAGGATCACGTGTTCATAAAGTATAGCTCTTCGCCCGCGGCTCTGCCCGCGTGGACTCCACGTCATAACGCGCGGTCGGAAACCTGTGCCTATCGGTGGCGTATAGAAAGACAGATTAGGTAGGCTTTATACATTCGTGTGTGAAACAATGGAAATACTCATACAAAATTTTAACCCAATCGATCAAGCCGTTTAGTAGTTGACATACCGACAGCAGCGCCCCCTACCGTGTCCCGCGGTAAAAAGTAGTCTATGTTCTACAGGGATGATGTCGAATACTAATGGTAAAATATTTTTTCAAATCAGACCAGTAGTTTCGGAGCTTATTCAATACAAACAAACCAAATCTTTTCTATTTATAATATTAGTGTTGTCAGATACAGCTAGTTTATGTAGGCATTTACCAGGTATTTTGTAGTGCAATAATAGGCAGAATGATCATGTTTTTGGCTCATAAAAAGAATACTCCTTCTCTTCCTAAGGGTGTCGGCTGGGAACAAATTATCGGACGCGGCTGACGGACGCGGCTGTCAGCCGCGCGCGAGTGATAAGTCTGCACAGTCTTTTAGGACGTGGCTTGCAGACGCGTTCCAACGCCTATTCCCTGACAAAAACATCCAGCGCGCCAGATTACTGTCGGACGTCCGAAGGCTGAAGGTCAACCTAAGGTTACGTCCACGACTTACGTCCGATAGTTTGAACAGCTTAGTGTACATTCATTACCTAGATACCTATAAGTCGCGACTATCAGCCGCGTCCGATGTGTTTCCAGCTTAAGAGGCAACTAAAGGAGTACTGCCACAAGACGACATGATGTGTCTTCCCTCGGCCATTGGCTAAACTGCAATCGCCAACCCGCCCGCCAAGGGTGGCGATTATGGGGACTACTAGAGCTAAGTGGTGCCCCCAATTGATTTAATTTTATTACGTCTAAACAAAATAAATTCTCAACAAAACTAGAACAGTATCATTTTGGCAAAGCTAAGAATTTTTTTTTCTTATATTACCTCTTCTTTAGACGAATGGCCAGTCCATTCTTTTATAAGCGTAATTCGTCAAATGTAGAGCTGTAATGGACGAATAAAAATCATTTAGTCCGCCTTTAATGTTCATCATCATCATCAGCCCACGGCAGTCCACTGCTGGACATAGGCCTCTCCCAAGGCACGCCACTTTTCTCGGTCTTGAGCTTTGAGCATCCAGTTGCATCCACCTTGCGCAGATCGTCGCTCCATATATCAGGGGGGCGTCCCACACTACGTTTCCCGCCTTTAATGTTGCGGAGTTTTAATCTAGCTTGAAATGTAAAAATTATAACTATACCTAACCGAGCAACCAAACACGGACTTAATATAATAGTTTATAGGAGGAAGGAAGAACTCTACAATAAAATGAAAACGTGCTGTAAAATATCACTACGTAAACACACGTTTTGATCATTTAACAAACATACGAGTATTTACTAATTAGCTATTGACCGCGACTTCGTTCGCGTATTATATTTAATTAAAATCTATCCCACGGGAACCAACATTTTAAATTCATAATTTACAAAATCAAATTTAAAATTCAAAATTATTTATTTATTTTTCATATAATATGTATATCAGTAATTTTTTTAACATTTTAAATTTAAAAGGGTTTTAGATAGATAGGTAGATAGAATACTCTTTATTGCACACCATAAAATTGAAAAATTACCCATGAAAAAAAGACTTAGAATTGTACAATTTAGGCGTCTTATCGCTTGCAGCGATCTCTACCAGACAACCTATAGGAAGAGGAATGTTGAATCAGATTTTATTACTCAATTACGCCAAAATGTCTAAACAGGTCTTAATTAAATTTGGCACGGAGATAGAATATAGACTGGAATAGCAAAGGTTATAATATTATCTGTGGCAAATGCTAACTTTTCAACTTTATTTCAAATAAAATTATAAAGGTACACCTATAATATTGCATACATAAACATTCATAATTATAAATAAATAAATAAATGATCAATAAATTCGATTACTGTTCCCGTGGGATACTAACGAATTCCATGCGTACGAAGTGGAGGCCTAAAACTACTATTTATATAATAAATAAACAAACATGTTATTATGTAATTATAATCGTATAAATAAGTTATACACACAAATAGGTAATTTACTTATAATTGCAACAAGGTCATTATTCATTATTATCACAATTGCTATTTCAATCCACAATAAATTAACTGAATAACTGGATCAAACCAGTTTCACTGATTATTTTAATTGAACGTGTGTGAATCATGTTAGTGAAATCCAGATCAAATCAGGAAAAATGTAAGTAGGTATGTGTGTGGTGTAGTTTCAAAATGAGTTTCATTTTCGTTCTTATTCGAATACAGGTAAAGTATAAATTAGACTTAAGCGTGGGTGGCTGAGTGTATGCGAAGGCCGTATGTACTAACCTTTTAAACCGTGAAGATAAAGATTTCAATAATAACTTACATTGTGCAAGTCATGCGCGTAACTTGAAGATAAGGATAAAAGTTATTAATAGGTAATTGTTGGAGACGTCTCATGGCAGTTGCTTGCGATTTAGTATTTTGAATTTGAAATTATCCCACGGGAACATCGATATAAAAAAATGTTAAGGTCGTGTTTAGACCTAACTAACGATTATACACAAAATGGATTCAGTCAAAGCAAGGGTCCCTAATTCAATTCCCGGCTGAGACACTTTAAGAAACTTTAAAAAACTTTAAGAAACGAGCTATGTATTTTATTGAGTCTGTATTGGGCTCCTAAGTTATTGTTGCTAAGGCACAATTAGCCTGGATTCTGTCGCAAGACAAAAATAGTTAAAATAATTTACTTACTTCAGAAAGCCTACTATAGGTTTCGAAAACTGTATATTTCAGTGGTCTATGTCATGTTGGTGATCCATTATTTAAATTAATAAATTAACTCTGACACTAGATTATCCTTGTACGATAATAATCCGAAAAGAAAAAGATGTTTTACCAAGTGCTAGGCTAAATGAAATAGCTCCACACTCCTCCTATTGGTGTAAAAAGGAACAACTAAAGATGTATTACCAAAAGAACACGAACAGCTAAGTCTGTTTGTTATGATTGGCTGGCAAGAGTGGCAATTATGATAAACTTCTCCATTCTTTAGGTCCTGTCTTGTGTCCAGGGTTTTTCAGATGAGGGCCGATAATTTAACATCATAATGTTTTTGTTTAAATAAATTTTTTTTACGAACATCTGTCTGATTTAGAGTTTTTATTATGGTTTTTGCGAAATTTAAATCATAATAAAACTAGGCGCGAGTGAAGAAGCCACAGGGTATTGCTGAACTCCCTTGTACATAAACTTAAATCGTATGTCAAAGTAATTTTAATGAAAAAGGGCTATTACACTGTCAATGATTATTTAAATGATAGAAATGTATGGCATTAAATTGTCCCAGCTCGTACTTGCTTGTAAAAATCACCTTACCTTGTAAAATTTTATTTAAAAAGAGGCTGACAATAGTGACCGAGTTTCTTGCGCTGCTTCTTCTCGGCACTAGCCCAGACTTGTCCCGAAGCAGTGGTAGATTTAAATTGGGACGTGTAAAAGTGCCTCCTGCGGCCTATTTGCAGAAATAAAACTGATTTTAACTGGTAAAAGTCATTTAGAATTATATAAGTCGATTGTTGTTTAGAGTGTTTTTGGTAGTTTGAATAGTGTGTCTCATTAAATGATATAAATATAATAGTAAACCTGTTCGAACTACATTTTTTACTGCATTTATTATTCGATGGTTCTTTAAATAATTGTAGAGAATTTGCCAAAACTTCAGTTTACGTAAGTATTGTGACAATTAATATTTGCTAAGGATAATCATTAAAAAGAAAAAAATGCTTTAAATATTTTAAATAAGTAAATAAAGGCAAGGGAACTAACGACTCATATTTTGTCTAGTGGTTTTAATACCGGGCGAAGATCTGAGGGTCCTGTGTTTGCTCCCCGGGTCGGGCAACAAGAGTATCGAATTTTTTACCATTGGTCGGGTTTATGATCACCAACCTGCATTTGGCAAGGATGGTGATATACCTGTAACTACTCATCATTGCCTCCTGCATGGCCTCCATCATTGAATTCAAGTTACCTTAACTTGGATATAGACCCTAATTTTACCTTTTTTTAAATCAAGGCATAGTAGTCTTTTTTTTTAAATTCTTATACCTGAATTGTCTAATTCAGCTAGGCATCACGTCAGCAACAATAGTGTCTAATCTGTGTTGGTTACAGACGAGCCGTTAATGCAATTATGCAAGCGCGCGGCATCGTCGCGGACGCGGCGGCGACCGCCGAACTGGGTATGGGCTCTTCGAGGTCATTTGTTATCGATATCGATATATTTATTAATGATTTTTTAACAAAAATGTTTTCAGCTAGTATCTTAATTTTATTCTTGCAACTTTTTTTGGGGTGGTGGGATCAACCTCCTAGTGGTCTACCCTGGGCAACGGCATCTTTGGTTTTCTAACTAATGATGACGGCTAACAGATCCCTCTGTGGTGGTAGGCTTCGTAAGAGGCTGCCTGGATGCTACCACCTTCCTGCCGGAGTCCAGCGCGAAACAGTTGTTCTGTGTTCCGCTGGTGAGTATGTGCTCCAACCAGTGCCACTTTCTGGGTAAGCTTGCTCCATCGTAGGTTTCTTCTTAACCGTAAAGATAGGTATGTAGTCAAGGGCAAGCCCATTGTTTATAAAAAAATAATTTACACTTCGATCATTATATCACTTAGATTTCTTTATTTAGTGAAATGATCAGTCAAAAGAAAGAAAATATCGTAAAACTATAAGACGTAAAATTATCAAAAATGAGATAGTACATGATTCAGTGCCCTCGTATGTCAATAAATCAATAATATTTAAAAAAATATTACAGAGTTTGAAAGTAACTTAAGTTGTATGCTTCAAAAATTCCGGTATTATAATTTAAACTTTTTGTTTAAAAAACTAAAAGTACCTACCAAATGTCGTACGTAATTGCTTGAGTAATTAGTTGAAGTGTTTTTATTACGCGGCTGTATCTACCACATTGTCTTTTTATACAGGATGAAAATTTAACCACTTTCCAAATTTTAATATAGCAATCTACGAGACAAAAAACAAATGACGTATGACAAAAATGTCAAGAAAAACACATAAAAAATGTCGGCCAAAAATAAAAAAAAATTGATAAGGCCTTCTAGCGACACTTTTTTTACGCGATGCGCATCTCATTCATTCATTAAGATATACAACTATTCATAAGTTTTTGATTTTCCCTTCATACCTTAACAAGCTTAATTAGGACCGTAAAAATTGAAAACTATGTTTCGAAAAATATTTGCAGGTGAAAACTTGATTTACATTTTTACTTCATAAATAGGCTCTAAATACAATACTGAACGCCTATAAAAATTTGAAGTTTATGAAAAAGTCACCCTGTAGGTATTATGCTTTTTTTTGGATCATCGGCTAATTAAAAACTGTTATTCATATTGCCTTGTAAATGAGGCTATGCAAACGCTCACACACTTTGTATTTCCACATTTCCATCTTTTACATATTCAGTAAACTTATTAAAAAAGTTGTAGTGTAGCTAGTTTAATTGAACCCCATGGTATTATATCGTCATTGTTGTTGTATCGAATTTCTAAACTAATGTAAGTGAACTGAATGAGCTTTCTACGATATCACAAAATGTTATACTAGAAAACTACAATAAACAAAACAACAACATTACACTGCATGCAACAACAATATGCAAACTGCAATTGATTTGCTTGTTTCACTTTATGCAAAATAGTATCATTGGAATACTTATTTTTGTAAAATAAACATGTTAGAATGATAAATTTGGTGCCAGTAAAAAAACGATTGCCAGAGAATGTTGGCTTCTAGCCAAACGACCAAATAAACTCGTCAATAAATCAATAAATTTATCGATACACGTCTCTGACTACATCACTAAGTTCTCCCATGCGTTCAAGTTTCATTGTCTGCAGTGGAAATTTCCACGATAAAACACGCAACCTTCGGTTAAGCTCCTCTGTCGCGCGCAACTTAGCATATCTCCCTCTCGTTCTAACCAAATCAACGCAGACGCTCTGACCTAACCGGTTCGTACTGCTTTAACAAGCCGTTTTCTACATATCTCCATCCTTCTCTATCAGGACAAGTTAACGTTCTATTTAGCGAATAGCTCTGTGCTATGTATACTTCTCGGTCGTCGGCCAAATGATTTTTATTACCTGTCTTTCTCTAGAGTTTGAATGGAGGATTTTGTTTGCTTGTAACAGAGCTACAGCTTCAAATCCAACAAAATACTATGGATACTACAACGACCACGTGCTCGGGAGGTTAATGACTGATAAATGCAGATAACATGCAATATTAATTAATAAACAATTTAACCAGGAGATACAATATGCAGTATTGACGCCGTTTGGTCTGCGAATTTTGATGCATTTATTTTATCATAAACACACATTCCTTATAAATAAAACAGGTGATTGCTTAGCTTAGAAAAATGCTGTTGATTCACGATTTGACGTTCGCCATCAAAGGTGCAATATCGTCAATATTTATTAATGGACTTGAAAAACTAAGGAGGTGCTTTTGAATATCTGTTTTGGGATATCACAGTCATTGCTAAATAGGGTAGTAGGTAGGTATTTGATCCGAAACATCATCAAAATTACACCTTCTTTTTCTCTTTGATAGTTCGGATTTCAAAAAACTGCAAAATTTCGTTTTGATAGATACCTAATAGAGAGGTTGTCAATTTGTAGAGCCGTCCATACAGTTTCTACAAAAAAAAGTAACAAAAAATATGCATTTGAAATAAAATATCACTGTACCTACAGCAAAATAAGCTTAATAATGTTATTAGTTTTATGTAGTTTTTATTAAGATTAATTATGTTTGGAATATCTGCTTAAATTAGAATCACGGCAGAACTTCTACGTCAATATATAATATGTTAACAGAAATTAGGTATAGAAAGATAGTTTTTAATATCATTGACCTACGTACATATTCTTAGTATGTTTCAATGTAGGTACATACATATAATCGGTTCATACCGTTTTCTTAACTTGTTTAACGAGAAAAATGGTATTAAACTTTAACACGTGATGTTAATTATTCGGCTTAACTTGTGCGAGTATTACAAACGTTTAAAAAAACTGCATTTAGCTATTTTTAGTTAGTTTTCTTTTGCGTGGAATTTGGTATTTGATTCAGAGAGAAAGCAACGCCATCTACCGTATGCTTTACCGTATGTTTCACGTGACTTCACACAAAATACAACTATTACGCCGTATCCCGCAAGAAGTTCACGGATTTTCAGGATAAATTATGTCCTATATATTATTCAGATATGTAAAATTCATTACTGGAAAGTTTTATGAAAATTCGTGATGTAGTTTTTGCGTGAAAGACTAGCAAGCATCCGAACTTACAAACTTTCGCGTATGTAATATTATAAGTAACTTATTTTGCCCTGATAGGAAAGAAGGCGTCTAAGCCACAAAAGTGAATTTCGAGAAAACAGCGAAAAACGTTTGAAATCTGTTTGAAAAAGTGTTACTTAGCCGCTTAAACCCCTACGCTATCTCAGTAACTAATAGACAGAAAAATATAATTCCAAGACTGGTCGATAGAGCATCGTCTGCTTAGTTCAGAGGTAACGAAAACTTAAAAAGCCGCTAAAGTCACTTACGGCCGGTCCCAATAATCTATCTATCTTCAGTTTTGGCATATCGGAGATAGAAAACATCTTCTGTCTCTGATTTTGCCGTCCAGAGAAACAAAGACAAAAGTTGTTTTCTATCTCCGATATGCCAAAAATAAAGATAGATAGGTTATTGGGACCGGCCGTTAGCCGCCTTCTTTCATATCAGGTCGCGTCGCACGGCTTCTGCGTTTGCCACGACGGACTTTAAAGTTAGGGGAACGTTTATGGAAATTAATGCCCCGTTGGTCTAGTGTTTTACCGGGCCAAGATTTCGGGGTCTTGGGTTCGATTCGGTCGGGCAACGAGAGTTACGAATTGTTGAACATTTGCTCGGATTTGTGCTCGGCAAGCATGCTGATTATGCCTGTACCCATCATTGCTGTGGTAACTCTAATTCAATGATGGACGCCTTTGCCCTGCAGTAGGATGATTATAGGCCGTTAATTAAAAAAGAAAATAAATATTTTCATAGTTTCAAGTTTCGTTTATCTGAAATTTTGAAAAAGGAAACAAACTATCCTATCTTGTATCTTCTAATGACAGTTTTTGAGTACTTTAAGGTGTTCTTAGCATATTATACAGAATAAATTTTCCACGAAGAATTGAATACCTGTGATTCGCGCTCGGAGAGTTTGAAATATAAATGTTTTGAGTTGTGTTTATAAACAGCTGGCGAGGTGGCGAGTCCTTTCTTTGGTGGAGCTGCACTTTCAAAATGAAACGATATGTAGGCGTTAGCCATAGACTAAACAGTTTGTTAATCATTTTATATAGGTACTTACTAGCTGACTAGCAAACTTCTTACCGCCATATACATACATAATATCGCTATTAAAAAATAAGGTTGGGTGGCATTAGAGTGAAAATTTAGACCTAAATCATAATAAAAAAAATGACAAAATAATAATGTTTAGGGTGGGACAACCCTTATCACTTCGGAAAATTAAAAGTAGATTGCAACCAATTCTTAGACCTACTAATATAGGTAGATGTAAAGTTTCATAAATGTGACACGAGAATTTCACTTATTATAAGTATAGTTCTTTATTTGTGGCATGAATTTCACATAATTATTACATAAACCTTTTTTTTTGTGACGTGTGAAGAAGGCTAGCAGCAGTGTCTTGTCTCTACATGGGCCATACTGCGATCATCAACCTTTTTGACATGCGTGGTGATTATGGCAAATACCTCCTTTTGGAAAGGCCTGTGATCAGCAGCGGATCAGTCTACTGCTGATCATTTAAAGGCTGGCTATGATATGATGATATGAAAGTACTCTATGTTCTTTCTAGTGTCTTAAAATACATGATAAGCAGTTAAAAAAAAACTCGCCATTCAAATCCACACTACCCTTTTCGCACCCTAATTCCCTTAAAGAATGATGTCTGGGATGAAAACTTTCTCTGACCCAAAATCTGTATCGGTTTTTACAGTTTTAGAAAAGTACAAAATTAAAAATTAAAAATTTTAATTTTAGTATTATAAACATAAAAGAGTAGTAGATTGTTGCTTAGTAAATAATTTTATAAATTTGCTGTCGCCAATTTTAAATTAGTAAATTTATATCATGTCCTCGCTTTTCGCTCGCAGCTCTGCCCGCGTGAACTACACTTTATATCGCGTTTGTGGAAAGTTGTGCCCAACAGTGGAATAACAAATAGCCTATGTTACTTCTAATACTTTAAACATTATGTGTACAAAGTTTTATGTTGATCTGTTAATTAGTTTTTGCCTGAAAGCGAAACAAACAAACTTACATTTACATTGATATTTATTGATATATTAATTAAACGAAAAAACAAACTTACATTTACATTGATAATAAGGATAATTAAGGATAAAATGGCGCCTTTTTAATATGCCAAACAAGATCAGTCAACTCAATCCAGTGTGTAGGAGGCAGTAACTGACAATAAACTGGAATCGTGACCTTATCTCTGATTGAGTTTAGAACTCTGTACGACGCCTACGCCGGGAAAGCTTTTAAAACTAACGAAAATTAAATTACTGATGAAGAGAAACATTTACCTATCCTGATTGAGTAACTAGGAAGTTGAATTACTTGTTAATTATTTAAACTTCCACGCCCCGAAGGTCTAGTAACGCCCCGTTGATCTAGTGATTAAATACCAGGCCAAGATTGGGTTCTGGGCTCGATGCTCGGGCTGGGCAACAATAGTTTAGAATTTTTGAACATTGCTCGGGTCCGTGATCACTGATCACCAACCCACCTTTATCAAGCGTGGTGATTATGCCTGTACCCATCATTGCTGTAATTTGAATTCAATGATGGAGGCCTTTGCCCTGCAGTGGTATGATATAAGGCCGTAACTTTACTTATCTTTACTACCCAATGAGTTAACTGTTTCAAGAATTGTATTACTCATTGAAAGTTTTCACAATGTATCATCTCGTTTTAAATAAGTCTGAAAATAAAGAATTCCGTTAACAATTAAATATAAGACTGTGGTTACAATAATTAAAAGAAATAATTACAATGGCTGCCAAGTGGCGTCCATTGCCAGTTGTTCTTGTTATTAAACATCTTTCCCGATTCTAATGTGTTACAGTTGAAAAACCTCTTTTAAAATCCCTACGTAAATATACTTGGTCGTGTGATGCTGGCACATTAAATGACTAGAGCCAGCCTGTTCCATTGTGGATGTTGAACGAGGAGACTAAAGGAGTACTGCGAGGAGAAAACGGACAGCAATGTCTTCTTTGTACCCAAATGCGATCGTCAAACCGCTTGCCAAGCGTGGCGATTATGGCCAAATCCGTCTTTTGGAGGGGCTTGTGTCTAACTGTGGACTAATATAGTCTAATGATGATGATGAAACATACTAAAAAGCAAAAACAGTGCTACTTATGATTAGGCACCTAAGCACGGTTTACTACGTAGTATGATTTTATTCTAGATATTACGATATTATATCTAGAATCCCGTTGGTCTACTGGTTTAAATACCGGGCCAGGATTTCGGGGTCCCGGGTTCAATCCCCGGGTCAGGCAACAAAAAATTTCTAATTTTCAAACATTGCTCGAGTTTGTGATCACCAACCCGCATTTCGGGAAGCTTGGTGATTATGCTAGTACCAATCTTTGCAGTGGCAAATTAAATTGAATGATGGAGGCCTTTTCCCTGCAGTGGGATAATTAAAGACTGTTATTTTATATCCAGAATAAAAAAGTCTGTACCTATCATTGCTATTCTTACTTGAATTCAATAATAGTGGCCTTTTCCCTGCAATGGGATGATTATAGGACGTTACTTCTTACTTCATTATGATATTTTGGCACATGGCAGTTTACCGCGCATTCTGGTTTATTAATAGTTTATTATTTACGTTATATTAGGGCGTAACGCGAATTCCTCGCGAAAAGCTCGTGACATTGGGCGTCAGTGGGACGGGAGCGGTAAATTTACACGCCGGAATCTAACTGATGCGTTTCCATTGACCTAGGTAGCGCCGGCTCTGGGATAGAGCCACAGGAGCGGTCGGCTCTAGCCTACAGAACATTGAAACTTTCCATGTTCTGTGCTCTAGCCGGAGGGGACGCCAAAAGCCGAAAGAGCAAAACACAAAACAAAAGAAAAATAAATTAGATAAGTAAAGTTTTTGTGAGTACAAAATACCTACATATATTGAAATGAATTTTTTTAGTAGCTTTCACTAGCTTATTTAAGTTTTTAGGGTTCCGTACCCAAAGGGTAAAAAACTATTACCTATTACTAAGACTTCGCTGTCTGTCCGTCTGTCCGTCGCTCTGTCACCAGGCTGTATCTCAAGAGCCGCGATAGCTAGACAGTTAAAATTTTCACAGATTATGTATTTCTGTTGCCGCAATAACAACAAATACTAAAAATATCAGTATATAAACTTGATAAATTTTGTCTCAGGCGGGAAAAAAATTTATAAGTTTATATACTGATATTATAAGTGCAATTAAGTTGCTAAAATATCAAATAAAGTAAATACTAAAAACAAAATAAAATAAATATTTAAGGGGGGCTCCCATATAACAAACCCGTTTTTTTGCCTTTTTGGTACGGAACCTATCGTGCGCGAGTCCGACTCGCACTTGGCCGGTCTTATTATTTATTTATCCTAACATTTAGAATACTATCAATGTCATGAGTTTACTTGTGAATAGTAACTTTTCATTTAGTTGTTTATAAAGTCGAATTTGTCGCTAACGCCAAAAGCGGCCGCTTTTAGCAATAATGTACAATACGAAAGAATGCCAGAATGAAAAGCAGCTATCAGTGATTCAATAAATACTAGAGGTAATTTGTTAAAATGATACTGTTCTAGTTTTTGAGAATTGATTTTGTTTAGAAGTAATAAAATTAAATCAATTGGGAGCAGCACATACCTCTATTAGTCCCCTTAAGAATGGCTATCGTGTCGTATCGTGTAAGATTATGGAAACGCACCCACTCTCATAAACACGGGAGTGACGCGGGTACGTGGTTACGCGTCTTGGCACGGGGGCGGTGTTTATCCCGGACGGCCGTGGGCCGGGTTCAAGCGCCACGCAAACGACTATTGCCATAATAGGCAACTCCGGTAAAGACCTGCCAAACCTAGTTGTGCCAAGCCATTTTGTTTTGGAATGAAAGTTTTTCCGATTTAACTCGCGTTTTCAGCGCCTCTGTTCGCGGATAAAATTTAGGCAATGGTATACCCTGACCCGTAAACTGCCACTATTGAAAAGACAATGACGATCTCTTTCAATATGAAAAACAAACATACTGATCCCACGGGAACCGTACATTTTCCTGGCATTTGGAGTAGCCTATACGCTTTTCCTGACCAAATACTATCACTCTATTAAATTTCATTAAGATTCAGCAGTTTCGGCGTGATTGAGTTACAAACATCCATCCAAACATTCACACTTATAACATTAGTAAGATATCAGTATATAAACTTGAAAAATTTTGTCTCAGGCGGGACTCGAACCCGCATCTCCTCGCATGCCGGGCGGGCGCCATACCATTAGGCCACCGAGACACTGCGACACGGCGCGAATTTTTCAAGCATATTCTTATGCTGTGAGCCAGATGTGAGGAGATGCGGGTTCGAGTCCCGCCTGAGACAAAATCTTTCAAGTTTATATACTGATACTATAAGTGCAATTAAGTTGCTAAAATATCAAATAAAGTATTAGTAAGATAGTTAAATCAGTAAGATTTAGTTTCATCCTAACGTTTTGAACACTTTACCGTACTTGTACGTGGTCACGGGCAGACTATGGCGTTATTCGGCTTATAGAAGTTAATTTCAAATATGTTTTAAATGTTGTTTTGGTTTTTCATAAGGCGTATCACGAAGCGTTTGTAGGCACGATTCAAACGCAACTTTTTTATAGCAAATTTGTCGTTCGAGGTAGTTAAAGAAAAAGAGCGAAAGAAAATAATTCTGTGTCATCATCAAAATAAATCAGCCCAGTGCTGGACACAGGATTCACAGTATTATTCCACGTCTAGCAAGCGTATTGGCGATCGTAGTTTGGCCAGAGGTAGAGGACGCTGCTGCACGTCTTCTTTTGGAGGTATTTTATTCGCTTCTTACGACGTCTTTGGAGAATGGTTGATGCTATTCTATTAATAAACCGGCACCATAGCTTAGGTTTGTATAAGTAATAAATAAATAAATGTGTACAACATCACATACGGGTACATTGTTCTGATCCCAATTTGAATAACTATTTAAAGCACTCGTATTTTGGAAACCAAAAACAACGAAGGTACCACAAATACTCAAACCCGAGAAAATGTAGGGAATCATTTTTTTTCTACATTGACCCATCCGGGAATCGAACCCGGGTCCTCGGAGCTGGCGACACCTTGAAAACCGGTGTGTACGCCACTCCGCCACAGCAGTCGCCAAAATAAGTATTGACAGTAGCCTGCTTCAGCCAGGACATACGTGAATTTGGCAATCCCATAAAATGTAGAGTCTTCTTTCGAGATGACTTTGTTATAAAGTCAACTTTCACCATATTATGGTATATAAGAAAAATACTGCGATGTGTATCACCACCCCTTCTATTCTATGGGTGTCTTAGGAGGAGACTGAAGGAATACTGCCAAAGAAAACGGGCAGGAGCATCATCTTTCCACCATTGCTTTGACGACCTCCGTGGCGGAGTAGCGTACACACCGGTTTTCAAGGTGTCACCTGTTCGATTCCCGGAAGGGTCAATGTAGAAAAGAAGTGTTTTTCTACATTTTCTCGGGTGTGGGTGTTTGTGGTACCTTCGTTGTTACTGATATCCAAAATACGAGTGCCTTAAATAGTTACTCCAATTGGGATCCAGGACAAGGTATGTGATGTTGTCCACTTTTATTTATTTATTATTTATTTATTTATTGCTTGGCCGAACTGCGTCTGCTAACCCGCCCGCTAAACTTAGTTGCAATTGGAAAAAATCACTTCTTTACTGTGAAATAGCATAAAAAGTTACATAAGTATATGTGTTTCAGGTAGATACAAAAGCCTTAAGAATATGTATTATGAATTTATGATGATTAATGCATGAAGGTGAGAGAGACAAACTCGGAACTCGAAAGTGAGCGTAACGACGCTTAGACGTTTGTAATGTGAATACATGATATTCAGCTAACTCTACTTACAATATAGACACATGGTACTTACAACATACCATGGTCATTTTTTAGACTATTGCAAGCATATTGGAATTGCGATAAAAGCATTGTGCTAGCTAAATAAGAGATTACATAGTTTCGGCGATTTTTCACTTATCGCTATCAGGTGCTTTAAGTTTATGGTTACACGGTAATAGCTCAACATGTGCACGTCATACGTGCGTCGGTAAGCACTCTACTCGTTGAAATACCACATCGTTATCGTATTTCATAGTAGGACCGTGAAATTTGCGATTCGGCGCATGCCTACCAACTGACTGTAACTGAAATATTTGCATCTGCTGCGTATCGGTGAACGTTGCCAAATAATTATGTATACTGTCGATAAATTTAAGACTTAAAATTAAATCATGTTAGTATAGTATTGTACTTACGCTAATTTAATATCACATTTCAGTAGAAATACTAGTGCCGCTCTCTGTTGACGAATAGTGTTTACTAAAATGTAATGATACTCCCCGCTAGATGGCAGTAGCGCAGACATTAGCTTATCTTAACAAAGCAAGTGCAACGCCATCTGTTCCTTATTTTATTAACTGCATCGAAGCACGACCAAACTTAAAACATCTGTGGTTTTAATTCTACTAGATGGCATGATAGTATATTTCCCTTACATCGGTAAACTTTACCCATTTTCGCATCAAATGTACCTATGAATTTAATGAGTAATAAATTGAAAAGTAGAAATATCGGTAGGCCTCCATCAATATTTGCTGGGCCCTGGACACTAAACTGTTTCCTTTCGTTAGACTAACTATGTATTAGGTTTGCGGTTTTTAGGGTTCCGTAACCGAATGGCAAAAACGGAACCCTTATAGTTTCTTCAAGTCAGTCAGTCTGTCTGTCTGTCCGTCAGTATGTCACAGCCACTTTATTCTGAAAGTATTACACAAACATTACACAGTTGAAACTTGGTAGGTAGGTGTATCCTGTTGACTGCTTTACGATTCTCATAAATTACTTAACTAATTTTTTTTACTTAAACCATACTCAAATCTATGCGTATCCCCCGGGTTTCTATGCATAGGTCTTTTAAAATGACATAGCGAGGTTCCTAGAACATTTTTTTCCAAAAGTTTGAAGATAGATGCTTCCAAAGTGGTAAAATGGGTGTACCCCCCCTATAATTTAAACTAATCATGTGCAAATTTTGAAAAAAATACGTAATGTAGATTTTAACAAATACTTTCAACGAAAATTGGTTTGAACGAGATCAAACCGGTAGTTTTTGAGGAATAGCACATTTTTAACAACCGCAAATATAACTTTGTCCTTTGTATAAACACTATGAAAAACAAAGTTATTTTTGCAGTCAATTAAATATTGTGGTATTTTGGCTACGTGGAAGTAAGTGGACTCTTAATTCAGTTAAAGTTGGTATGGAACCCTCAGTGCGCGAGTCTGACTAGCACGTGGCCGGGTTTTTAAAGGCTTAAATCGGGTGTCAGGACAAGGCCAAGGATAGCTAAGACCACGAAAACAATATTTAAGGCTAGAGAAAGAAAGATGAAAAAGATATAAACTTTTCTCATAGCAAAATAGCCTCCTACTTTTTTATTTATTTCAATCTCCATTAGATTCACTAGACCGTGTGAATTGGCCAGTCACCCCTCAATCATGTCTCAATTACACAGATCGCACCCGGCGCGGCGTGCCTCACTAGTACCCGGCCGACTCCCGACTGATTTCCCAAGACAACGATCCAAGCGATCCATCTCGACAACACGCGACTTGTCAACACCACCCAATCGGCCATCTTCCAAATGATTAGAGAAATAAGGGATGGTGATTACTAAGTGTGAAGTAGGAAGGGTGTCATCTCTTTACAATATTGTGGTAAATTAGAATTAGAATAATGGGGAATGGCTGACGTGTTGTACGCGTTGAATGTAATGGTTCAGGTTTGGATCTCTGTCGGTTTTTTTTTTTTTTTTTTTTTTTTTTTTTTTTTTTTGTCGCCCTTTATAGGCTCAGCTCTGTCCCCTGATATGTTTTTTCAGGGAATTTTGCTTTCTTGGGCTTTTTATTTTTTATTCTTTATTTTTTTTATTTATTTTCCATCTTTTTTATTACTAAATTAATTATAGACAGGGTATTTATTAACTATTCTACACTTTTGATTCACAAATTAACAACGAGTTCGCAGTTGCGACTATTTTGAACTTATTTCTAACACACATTTTGAAACTATATTATAATTTTTAAGTTGAGGCAAGTGGACTTCACAGAGTCCCGTTTTCATTATATTCTAATATCTTATATCTATCTTAATTTATATTTTACATCGGTTTTACACTGTTTTGGTTACAATTCCTTATTCTATTTTCATTGCTTAAGTGCTATATGCTCAACATATATTATAAACAATGCTTATATATCCTTATTCCTATTATTAACTATGCTACATATTTTTAAACAGTACATTATGAACCTATCTCTATTATTTTTATCTTGGATACAATCATATAACTTGTCTTTATCTATCTTAGTTCCTGTCAGCTGCTCAAAATCATGTCTGAGCATTGCGTGAACGGGACACTCTGCTAACAGGTGGGGGACTGTCTCTTCTACTGCTGGGTCACATACACACGCCGGGCTCTCCCTGCACTTGAAGCGGTTCAAATATTGGGAGAACCCACCGTGTCCCGTGAAGATCTGAGTCAGTTGGCCTGAAGGCCGAATGACTTTTATAAGCCGGTATGCATCAGTGACGTTGGGGAAAAACTTTTTAGTAGTCGAAGCAGTCTGTCCGTTGGTGTACCTATCGTTCCATTTGACTATAGTTTCCTCCCGCAGCATCTTTTTGACGTAGGATATCGGGCAGAGATCGTAATTCGGCTTCCTTTTGGAAGCTAATGCTGCCTCCTTCGCCAGTTCGTCCGCTCGCTCGTTGCCAGGGAGTCCTGCATGGGCTTTAATCCAGAAGAAGGAAACATCTTTATTCTGTTTCAAGGCCCGCTGCAAATTATCCCTGGCTTTGTGTGCAAGAGGATGGAGAGAGTCATGGCTAGTGAGCGTCTCGAGCGCTGCTCTAGAGTCGCTGTACACACCATAACTCTTTTCCACCCTCTTAAGGATGACGACCGTTGCTTCGCATATGGCCAAGAGTTCCGCCTGGTAAACTGTGCAGTACGCGGACAGACAAAGCTTTCGGTTCTGGATCTCGGCATCACCTTTCCATATGGAAAGTGATGCTCCGACCTTTCCCTCTAGCTTGCTGCCGTCGGTGAAGATCCGCACCTCTTGCACATTGTGCCTGTCAACAAGGTTTTGGTCTACCAAGCCTATGAACTCCAGGTCCATATGCGATGCCGGATGCGGCGATTCCGCAAATCCCACCACACGCTCTATATCCCTGTCGCACAGCAGCGCCGGAAATGACCCTCTCTTGGCCTCGTACAGGGCGGCTGCCTCCTGTACTCTGAGGTCGAGAGGCAGTATCCCCGACAGCAGCAGGGCGGCGTGGAGGGAGACCGTGCGGTACGATTTGCAGAGCTTTTGGGCGAATCCTCTCTGCACTGTATTCAGCTGCTTCTGAACCCCTACCTTATTTGCAGCTGGTGCCCATGCTGATGCTGCGTACAGTATAACTGGTTCAACTGCGGCGTTATAGATGGACCTAATGATGTCTGGTTCGAGGCCCCATGTGACTTTGGCTGCCCTGGAAACCTGTTTATAAATTGCTATGGCTTTCTTACATTGGGTCGCAATATGGGTGTTAAATGTCAGGTTTTTGTCGACAGTAAGCCCCAAGATCTTGATCTCCTTTGACATCGCGATGCCGATCCCTCCCATGCTCAGCCGAGGGGTGTCGTATTTCAGCTTCTTAGTCAAAAGCATCGCAAAGGTCTTGTGTGGTGCAAAGCGTAGCTTGTTGCTGACTCCCCATCGCTGGACATAATCAAGAGCAGCGTTTGCTCGTCGCTGGATGTCGCTCGCAGTATCTCCATCGAATACCAACGTCACGTCGTCGGCAAATGCTTGGACATAATGTCCCCCATCCTCGAGTCCAGTCAATAGTGGGTTTAGGAGCAGATTCCAGAGAAGGGGACCGCCAATCGACCCCTGCACGCAACCTTTCGTGGTGTTCCGCGTGCTTTCTTCCCCGGCAAACCTCACGGTAACTCGTCTGCAGCTCAGGTAGCTATCTAGTAGCCTCCTTAAGTTTACCGGACACTTTTCCTCAGCCAGTCGGACTCTGATTGCTGGCCACCATGCGCTGTCGAAGGCCCCCTCTATGTCCAATGAGACTAGGCAGACTAGCTTTTTCAGCTTGATTTTGCCTTTGATATGGTTCATTAGGCAATAGAGGGCGTCCTCGGTGCTCTTCTGGGGCATGAACCCGAACTGGCGAGTACTAATCCTCGGTACTAGGTGCCATTTCATCCGTGCTACTAGCATCTTCTCCAGGATCTCTGTCGGTTCAGTTTAGAATCTAAACTGAACCGACTCTAAACTTTATCCAAACTTTAGATACTTAAACAAATTATGATTTATTAGTCCTGGCTTAAAAGATTATAGCCTTTCACACTTTTGGTTGATTTTACTATTTTAAATTTACGTTTAATTAAACTCAATAAAGGAAATTTACTGCAACTCTTTCAAGAAATCAACAACTTATTTATTTACTAGTTGTGCCCGCGACTTTGTTCGCGTGGTTTTAGGATGGTTGACCTGTTTTACCCTATTTTTTATGAATTTAAATAAATTTTACAATAAAAATAGACTTAGTTAATCCTTATAACATAAGCTATCTGTGAGTTTAGGTCATCAGTAGGTATCAGAGATTAGCTTAGCAGTAAAGGAGATGTCCCATAATAGGCCCAGACATAGTACACCATTTTTAAAAATCAAGAAAAAGTAACTGTTTCTGGGAAAAATACATATAAATTTATAACGTATAGTTTAGTGGTTCAAAAATAAATAAGATCGAATAATTTATCAAACTCCATTAGGCATTCCGAGATGGCGTCAATCTAAAAAAAACTTTAAATGTCAGTAGCTGTCAAATACCCCTTGTCACTTTGGCATAATCATTCCTTCAAGTTTTTGTTCTGCTTGTCGCGTTTTAAATGTAGTTCATGATAACGACTTATTTTTCGTTTCCTGGATTTGGTATTGATAGACACATAACTTTCATGTTTCTTGTTACTACAGCAAGCGATGGTACTCGACTCCTAGATGCGCGATTTTGAAACTTCCAAAACTGACAGACGTCATCAAAATGTCATCTTCTGCCATGATGGTTTTGTTGTTTTGTATTGCTATTTTCTTACTTATCTCTTTATTAGAACCACTTAACGAAGCCATTTTAAAAGAATTGGATGATAATAAAATCTTGTAGGTAAATTGGTCTATCTTTTGGAGGGGTGTACAAGTTCTGGGCCTGGCCTTCATACTATTTGGGACATCTCCTTTAAAGGTTCTAACATTGTAGAGGTGTGAGGTGTGTGGTCGTGACAGTGTAGTACATTTTGTTGTTTTAATTGTATTGACCTATTGTTTTTATGTTACATTGTGTCGTTGTGTTTTGTTATTATTTTAAATTCTGACATACTTATACATTTTAAATTGATATCTATATATATAAAAATCAATTGCTGTTCGTTAGTCTCGCTAAAACTCGAGAACGGCTAGGCTGATTTAGCTGATTTTGGTTCTGAAATGTTTGTAGTAGTCCAGGGAAGGTTTAAATGGTGAGCAAATATAGGAAAATTGAGAGGAAGATAGGAAAAACAACAATTTTATTTTCCCATATAAAATGTTCTACATCAAATTTTTCAGCCATTTTACCAAAGGAGACTTTGATGTGTAGGTAGTAAGATCACATGCGCTCTTTCAAAAGGAGGATATTGTCATAATCGCCTCGCTTGACAGGCTGGTTGGCTATCGCAGTTTGGCATATCTGTATAGAGACACTGCCACTGCTGCCAGCACTCCTTAAGACTATTATCTAAATATATAAAAGTGAAAACTGATTTAATGACTGACTGACTGACTGACTGACTGACTGACTGACAGACATATCAACGTACAGCCCAAACCACTGGGATTTAAAATCTGAAAATTTTCACCACGCTTCTCTTTATAGTGTAGGTGAGCACTAAGAAAGAGATTTTGGAAATTCCGCCTCTAAGGGGGTAAAAAGGGCTCCACAAGTTTGTATGAAACTCCGTCAGTTTTGAAGCTAAGTCGATGAAAATTGGTATCCAGCTACCTGATTAGAAATTATGAATGACGTCTTTCAGGATTTTTGAGAATTTAGTCTTTAAAAAGATAAAAAGTTGAGGCAAAGTTTGTTCGGATCCGTTTCAAATCCATACTCTTTACAAATTTGTACTCTCTGATGTCACTTTGTTTGTTATGACATTCAATGTGTCAATGAGAAAATAAATAACATTGCTTGCAAATAGAAGAGTATTATTTTAGAATTTAATAAGAATTGGTGCCGAAATGGATGAATTAACTAAGTTAAAACGTACACGAACTTCAATTAAAGGCTGCATTAAACAATTCGGCAGCCAGATACAAACCCTACGAGAAATTTCTGATTATGAATTAAAATTAGTAAGTGACCAGCTGGTGACCAGTCACAAATGTACAAAATTACCAAGAATAATTGGGAAGAGATACGACTACAAAAAATGGTATTACTAATGAGATGACCCACACTTGGAAAATGAGATTGAAGAAAAAAATAACCTTCAGGGAACTACAACACGGCTTAATCTAAAACTGCAGAATTTGAATTCAATAGCACGAAACAATTCCATGTATGCAGAAGGTACCGAGGAGCAAAGGTCGGTCACAACACAAACAAACCTTAGCACATCTAAATTGAACTCAGTACTATTAGACAAGGACAAAACATTCAAAAACATCATTAAATGGTTGAATACTTACTTAAAACTGTAATATCTATACAAGGAAATACACGTTTCTTTCATCTTTGAGCCCAGAATTACATCGGAAAACATATTATATTATATTTATGTGCTCCACAGGATCCTTGTGAGTCAGAATTTGAGGAGTTAGTTAAAATTCAGTTAGTAAATTATTAACAACTCAAAATTGGACAGATTACTAGAAGATTTATCAATAGTGTTTGTATATAAAGAAAATGTGACATCTAGCCGCGACGTATTCCATACGCCATGAACGACAAAATAGGAGGCTATGTAACGAAAACTTTTGATAAAACTTGAAAATTCCTATTGGCTGTCTTATTTATATTTAGGTCCATATTTAGATAGCATGACAGAGTGTAACATTTTGATAGGAGATGAAAAAGTGGAGCAAGTGAAAGAGTTTGTTTATTTGGGATCAATGTTTACAGCGGATGGAAGGTGTATGGAGCGTTGCATGCTTTTATGAGCAGTCAGAAGGTGTCCGAAAAGGCCCGCCTGGCTGTGCATGGAGGGGTGTTGGTTCCAACACTGATGTATGGGAGTGAAAGTTGGGTTTGGCAGAGAAAACATGAAAGCAGAGTAAATGCAGTGGAAATGAGAGCGTTAAGAAGTATGATTGGAGTCAATCTGAGTGACAGGATTAAAAATAGTGTGATAAGGGATCGATGTGGTGTAAAAGAGGATGTAGTGACCAGTATTGAAAAAGGAATGCTTAAATGGTTTGGACATGTTGAGAGGATGAATGAAAGCAGATTGACTAAAAAGATATATATGGCGAGTATGAATGGAAATGTTGGAAGGGGAAGCCTCGACGAACTTATCTTGATCAAATCGGGGAAGTTCTAAAGAAAGGTCAGGTCAAGAGTACCCTAAACCGGCGAACGTGTATGAAAAGATTAATGAATGTGGATGAAGCGAAAGTAGTCTGTAAGGATCGTAGCAAGTGGAAAGATGTGGTCTCTGCCTACCCCTCCGGGAAAAAGGCGTGAGTGTATGTATGTATGTATGTATATTTAGAAAATAATTATCAGTCAGAACTAACTCATTTCTAGGGTTCCGTACCCAAACGGTAAAAACGGAACCCTATTACTAAGACTTTGCTGTGTCCGTCTGTCCGTCTGCCTGTCACCAGGCCATCTCAAGAACCGCGATATCTAGACAACTGAAATTTTCACAAATTAGTCAGTCAGTCATTAAATCAGTTTTCACTTTTATATATTTAGATTTGATAAGCTTCCATTTAGTAACGATTTTTTTTTCTAGGACGCACCGCTTTTGAGGGCCGGGCAAAGTTTGTTTAGTAAAACTGCCTATCTAACGCATCCAAATTGTCTTTTTATTAAATTTTCTCCATATTTAAAAAAAGACTCTTTTAAAACATGACAATAAAACGAAACTTTGTCTATCGATCATAAAGGGAGAATGACATAGGACTGTCTTTTCCAGAGCTCTACACCGATGCTGGTACTACACCGTCTAGGTCCGTCGTCCACCGTCCGATCTAGGTCTTTTATCCAAACGTATATAGTATGCAAGCAAATTGTCTTTGTGAAATCGCATTTACAACGCTTATGGATCGAGAAATGGATTTACCTACTTGGTTGGAAATTAAGAATGTGGTTTCTTACACAGGACCACTTCTTCCAGGGCTCTATGCAGTGTTGATCATATTCGAATAAAGCCTTGCAAGCTGCTTTGAATGGTTTTGTTGTACTACAGCATTGACAGTTTTAAATCTTCAAATTATATTAGACTTCAAATTTCATGTACATGCAAACAGATGTGGTGCGAGCTCGCTTGGACCACGGTACGCTGAAAGAACCAACACCGGATCCCTTCAAACAATAGCTTAATTCAGTCCCATTCATCCAACTATTGTATCAGCGTAACGGACCCCGGTATGCCGACAACGACGTACCGGCTCCCACTCAGTACCCAACACCACCTCGCCCGTGATGGGTATCCCCGGCACTGTAGGCAAAGAAAGTGGAGGAAAAAAGTGGAGGAAATGGGGTTTAGTCATGACGAAAGCTTTGTAACAGATCAAATTCCACGCGCGCGAAGCCGCGGGTATCAGCTAGTTATTAATATAAAGATGCTTTTATTTAAAATTCCGACATTTAAACTTTAATTAATCTTATAATGTAATAGTTTGACATAATTATAATTTGTATTTTGCATGCTATTTATGTATGGCTGAAAAAGCTGAACCATGCTATTATATTGACCACCACAATGTACCCTTTATCAAAAGCAAATAAATAAAGACATGAAGACAGAAAGAGAGGCAGACAAAAATCGTATTTTATGCAAATATTGTAAATACTTTTACATGAATTTAGTTAAAAGCTGTTAGTTATAAATACATAATACGCTTTAATTTTATTAATTGGTCTAGAATATAATGTAAATTAATAGTATTCACCTTCCCGGCGAATAAAAACTATCTTGCTATTTTACTGAAAATACATTCAAGAGACAAATTCATCATGGACGTGTAAGATATGCTTATGCCTATTCTGTTACTTTTTGCTTAGCAACCGTTGTTGTTTTGGACATATCAACAAAAATATTTTATATTAGAACTTAATCTTTGGTAGGCTTATCTCTTGAGGCTAGATTATCGAAATCGGCCCGAGACGACGCCAAACGACACCTGCATCTATGCGTCTCTGTGTTTTTATCGCTACATTATCTATAGACAGTAAAAAATTTAACGATATAAGTCCCTAATGAGCCGTATCAGTTAATTCTCGATAGTATTATCAATATCGACAACGATTAACCCATTCGCCGTCCGAATAATTTGATCATTTAGTAATATAACCCGGCACGGTTACCTATACCCAGAGCAATGATAAGTTAGAAAAAAACAAAATGAAGTCGCAAATAATATTTCTGACTTTGTTGTTCCTGGTTGGACAGATATCTGCAAGGTGTGTCATGCGAGGAGAGTGTTATGAGGTGAATGGATTCCCACAACCCTGTCCCGTGGACGAGGACGCCCCGCGGTTAATCGACGGGCTGAGCCCCGAGGAGGGGAGGGAAGCAGTGTCCATACTTAGACATAGATGCCCCAGCTTGGCTACCGATGATAATGGGCAGCCGATACCAGACGACCAAATTCGAGTCTGCTGCGACTTGGCACAGCTGCGTGGAATAACGGAGAACTTAATGCTAGCTGACGGTGTGCTCGGCCGCTGTCCAGCCTGTGCCCGCAACTTTGCCCGGCAGATCTGCGAGATGAACTGCGCACCGGACCAGGGCAGGTTCCTCACTGTGTATGAAGAGCTGGGCACGAACAACACGCGGTACATTAACGAGATCGATTACAGAATGTACGAGGGGTTCATGAATGGCGCGCACGCCTCGTGCAGCGGAGTCATAGTTCCCCAAACGGGCATACCGGCCATCAATCTCATGTGCGGGAATGCTCCCGTCTGCACTCCCGAGGCCTGGTTCGGCTTTACAGGTGACCAATCCCTCAACCCGCTGGCTCCGGTTCAAGTCAATTTCCTTAAATGGGAGACACCTGAAATATCTATGAATGTGCGAGCGCCTCCGTGCAACGAAACTCTACCAAATGACCTGCCGTGCAGTTGCGTGGACTGCGTCACCACCTGCCCCGAGGGCAACGAGCCCGGCGTACCTGAACCGTGCACAGTGTTCTTATCAATTAACTGCATCTCTTTCTCAGTGGGTTTAGTTTTCTTCGTGCTAGTTGTGTTAGTATTTACTATTTTAACTGTGATAGAACTAAGAAGGACTGAAAAGCCTTCCAGCTCCCCTGGTGGAAATAGAATCACTCGCTTTTTTGAAACTATGTTCGCTAGCGTTGGTGCATTCTCAGCGAGTCATGCCATTCTTGTGACCATGATTACTACGTGGATTGGATTCGGAATGCTCTTCGGAGTACTTAACCTTAGGATTACGTCAAACCCCATCGAACTTTGGTCCGCTCCTGAATCTCGTAGTCGACAGGACCTAGACTATTTTAATACAAGATTCGGTCCGTTTTACCGTGCTGCGCAAGTATTTTTACGAGTTAAGTTGGATCCATTCACAGTCCATAGCGATTCGACGAATACAAGTACAACATACGGCCCTGCGTTTAGATTTGAAGCCGTTCAAGAGTTGATAAAACTGGAAAATGATATAATGGCTTTGGGAAATAACACTGGAAGGGTCACCTTAGACCAGGTCTGCTACGCTCCTCTTCGAGGCCCAGGAGTTGCGCCAAACATCGATTACTGTGTGTCCATGTCTGTTTCTACTTATTTCGGCACCCAAAGAGACAGCATCACTAACGAGACATATCTTGATATGATGTTGGGATGTTTGAACAACCATTTTGCCTTAAACTGCATGGCGACGTGGGGAGGAGGCGCTGAACCTGAGCTCAGCTTGGGAGGATTCACAAACAATGACGTGCTAACTGCTGATACTTTGTTGATCAATTTTCCTATCGCAAATTTCTTACTAGAAGAGGATCTCCTTCCTGCAATAGAATGGGAGCAGCAGTTCTTAGATTTGCTACATGAGTATGAGGCGAACTCGAAGCCAGAATTCATCGAATTGGCTTTCGCCGCGGAACGATCGGTAGAAGACGAGATAAGACGTGTTTCTGTAGCGGAGGCGGTGCCAATCGCGATCAGTTACTTAGTTATGTTCATTTATGTTATATTTGCGTTGGGAAATATCCGATCTTGGAGAACATGGTTTATTGACAGCAAAGTGATGGTGGCGATCGGTAGTATTTTAATAGTTGTTTTGTCTATTTTCTGTGCGCTAGGAATGATGGGCTATCTACAAATTACTGTTACATTATTAGCCATAAACGTAATACCATTTTTCGTGCTCTCTATTGGTATAGATAACGTCTTTCTCATGATTAACACGTTGCACGATGTTGAAAGTAATTTAAAACAATATGATGATTACAACGAGAATTCAGATTTCGAACACAAAAGAAGGTTCGTATTCGCTAAGATGATGGGCACAGTCGGACCATCAATATTCGTTTCATCGATAACACAAATAACTTGCTTTGCAATTGGTTCTTTGGCCAATTTTCCTGCTGTTGTCACTTTTGCCATTTTCGCTAGTTTCTCTTTAGGTTTCTTGTTTCTGTTTCAAATAACAACCATTGTTGCTTTTATATCTCTTGACTATAAAAGAGTATCGCAGAAACGCTTAGACGTCCTGTTTTGCGTTCAAAAGAAGGTTTTAGATGACACTGATCCACTCCATTCCGAAACACCACACCAAGGTGTGGCCAAAAGATTGATGGAACCTTATTCAAACGTACTTCTGAAACCAAAGGTAAAAATCGTTGTCATCATATTATTTACAGCATTAACAGCAATAAGCGTAATGTTGATACCAAAATTAGAAATTGGGTTGGATCAAGAAATGGCTCTACCTACAGATTCATACGTGTACCGTTATCTGCAGGCTGTAGCCAATCTCTTGCAATTCGGACCACCAGTGTACTTTGTGCTGAAAGGCGGCCTTAACTACACTAATGTGCAACACCAAAATGCAATTTGTAGTGGTCGACTCTGTAATGAAACATCTCTTGTGACACAAATATTTCTGGCATCACGTCACAGTAACATAACTTATATTGAGCGGAGTTCTAATTCTTGGATTGATGATTTCATCGACTGGACTAGTTTGCCTGGTTCTTGTTGTAAATACAATACAACAGACGGTACCTTTTGCCAAAGCTCAGACAACTCCCTGGACTGTCAATTTTGTGATATTAGTAGAAACGAATGGGCCGATGGTTTGCGGCCCTCGGTCGAGGCTTTTGAGAGATATATACCTTTCTTTTTACGAGACATTCCTACTGAAACATGCAACAGAGCCGGTCTAGCCAGCTACTTTAGCGCTGTTAATTACGTGCTAGATTCGGAAGGTCGAGCAACAGTTCATGATACCAATTTCATGGCATATCATTCTGCTTTAGCAACATCAAAAGACTACATTACTGCTGTTAAATACGGTTACGAGATCAGCGCTAACATTTCGACGGCAATCAAAGAATTAACCGGCGAAGATATCGAAGTGTTCCCTTACTCCATATTTTACGTTTACTTTGAGCAGTATTTGACTATGTGGGGTGACACTTTTGCTTCTTTAGGATACTGTTTGATTGGAGCTGTAGTTTTAAACTTGCTAGCCTCCGGTTTTAACTTCTTGACGACGTTCGCCGTGATGTTCACCACGGTGATGGTTGTAGCCAATATGATGGGCGTCATGTACATTTGGAGCATTCCTTTGAATGCGGTTTCTTGTGTTAACCTTATTGTTTCAATAGGTATTGCTGTGGAGTTCTGTAGCCATATCGCACATGCGTTCGCTACTAGCACAGAACCGTCGGATGAAAGGGTTAAAGATGCTTTGAAGAAAGTAGGTGCGACGATCATCACGGGCATCACCTTCACAAATATCCCTATCATTGTGTTAGCATTCTCGTACACACAACTTATTGAGGTGTTCTTCTTCAGAATGTTCTTCAGTCTGGTTATTCTCGGTTTCTTGCACGGAATGATATTCTTTCCAGTATTCTTATGCTATTTAAATAATATAACTTGTAGGCGATCGTGACTTTATCATTAAAATAGATCTTGAAAGATATTTAAGTGTATTTCTTATTGTGAAAGTGTTCAATAAATTATAGTGAAAGGTGATATTAAAACTTTGTATAAATGTGGACTAGACTAATTCATAGTTATTATAATTGTTATTATTACATAAGTTAAGAACCTAATTGTTAAATATACTTTATTTGATATTTCAGCAACTTAATTGCAATTATAATATAAGTATATAAACATGAAAAATTATGTCTCAGGCGGTACTCGAACCCGCATAATGGTATAGCGCCTGCCCGGCATGCGGTGAGATGCGGGTTCAAGTCCCGCCTGAGACATAATTTTTCATGTTTATATACTAATTGTTAAATATTCAAATGCAATACCATAATCTCTGTTATTCAGCAATAGAGCGTTTAATAAATCATAGAAAATATTTCAAATTCCAATGCATTAAGTACTAGAGACTAAGAGAGCTTAGGGATATTAAATGTTCCTCATTTAATACATTTATGTGTTTAAGAGGCAAGTTGATTGTACAATAAAAAATACATTATACAATTTTATAACGAGCGTTTGGTTTAATTTTATTTAAAAGATAAAATACTTGAACGTCCGCAATCGCTATCTTTGTACTAAATTGACTACCAAATTTCAAGATTGTTGTAGCACAAAAAATAAAGTAGCCCTTAGACTATCGGTAACCAAATTAATAATATGGTAGTCTACTAGACTACGCTCCTTTGGCACAGCGGTAGAACAAACTGGAAGCAGAAGTAAAAAAGTAAAGTAAAGTAACAGCCTATAATCATCCCACTGCAGGAAAAAGTCTCTGCAAAGTCTGAAACGTGTTCCTTTTGATATCCCATAACTCTAGGGTATTAAACAGACAATGGTAAAGAATCAAATTGCATAAGAATTATTTTTCAATTGTTAATTTTTTTTTGTAAAATTTTTTCTTACAAAATAATTCTAAAAAGTCACGACTGTGTATATAAAACACCCTTACCTTGTTATGAATGAACTTTTAAATGAAAACGATTTACTCGTACCTACATAACAATGAAAAACTCACACACGTCAATGTTTTTTACAAGTTACGCTCTCCCGCTACTTTACTACTACACTTTAGTGTAAGTTTGCCAACGTCTCGAAAAACTAAGGATTCGCCATACTGGTTACATTTTTTTAACAAATTTAACTAAAATATAATTAATGTTATATTCGAAACTATTGATTTTTGAACCACATGTTCTAGGGCGTTTTATATTATTTTTACCTATAGAACACACCTTAGAGTTAAGGGGTATATCAAAAGGAACACATTGTATAATTAAATTCAAGTTACCTACCTCAGCATTGATGGGTATTGGCATAAACACCACTCTTACCAAATGCGGGTTGGTGATCACAAACCCGAGCAATGTTCGAAAATTCAAAACTTTTTTTTTGCCCGTCCTGGGGTCGAACTCGGGACCCCGAGATCTTGCCCCGGTATTTAAACCACTAGATCAACGGGGCGGAAGCAGAAGTAACAGAGGACAATTGTAGCATTGGCATACTTTTAATTAGTATTAAACTTGAGAAAACCGGTATGCATAGAGATGCAGGATCGTGTCCCGCCTGAGACATATTTTTTCAAACTGTTTTCTTGAGTTACCCGAACCCTATACATTGAAATGAAAGATATGTTTACGGATTTAGTATGCGTTTATTGACGTGATAACGTCTTTAAAATCGTTTTAGTCGGGTGACATGTTCAGAAACTTGTGTCACACCAAAACCTCACGAGCGCGATCGCAGGTATAACGAGAGAGATACGGACCGATCTCCCGTCTCATCTCGAGCGCTGCCAGTCATTCCGTGAAACTTGTCACGCGGAATCCTCACGAGCGGAGGCTGGCATAGCGTTCGAGTGAGTGGACCGATCTTCCGTCTCTCTCACTCTAGCGGCATACAAACGAAAGGAGATTTTCTCGTTATCACGTAAACATCTCGACACAAAACATCACCTACTTTACAAACAACCAATTTTTTTGATTTAACCCTACGTTTCGAACCCTTTACAGCGCTCATGGTCACGGGTAGACTGCCTAGAGAATATTTCTTCAAGTTTGAATACACTTCTAATTGTCAGTCAAACCATCCTTGTATACGTACAAGTCATATAGAAACACGTTAGAAACATTTTGGTAGTAGACAGTAGAAATATCACTACCAATGTTAATATAATTCTAGCAATCCACCCGGGCTACGTCTCCACATTTTTGGGGTGGTGGGATATACCTCCTAGTGGTCCACCCTGGGCAACGGCATCTTTGGTTTTCTAACCAACGATGACGGCTAACAGACCTGAAGACTCAGTTCCATTAATGCAAACTTTTTGGGTTCTACCTGTGAGATAAGAGTAAATTAAATCTAAAGATTCATTTAGTTTTTTAAGCATAGTTTTATGGTCCACACAATCAAAAGTCTTTGAAAAGTCACAAAAAACACCTATAGCATCTAACCGCTTCTTCTTAAGCGTACAGTTTTAGTATATAGTCAAGAGCAAGCCCATTGTCAATGATTTATAAAAAAATTACAATTACTGTCCTCTGTTACTATGCCCTCAGCATCCCCTACTTCATTCTTTTTTACGTTGAATTATTTTGCTAACATGTTTTTTATTAGGGTTCCGTACCCAAAGGGTAAAAACGGGACCCTATTACTAAGACTTCGCTGTCTGTCCGTCTGTCCGTCTGTCCGTCTGTCCGTCTGTCCTTCTGTCCTTCTGTCCGTCTGTCCGTCGCTCTGTCACCAGGCTGTATCTCAAGAGCCGCGATAGTTAGACAGTTGAAATTTTCACAAATTATGTATTTCTGTTACCGCAATACCAATAAATACTAAACACAAAATAAAATAAATATTTAAGGGGGGCTCCCATACAAAAAAAACGTTTTTTTTTTGCCGTTTTGGTACGGAACCCTTCGTGCGCGAATCCGACTCGCACTTGGCCGGTTTTATTAGAATAGATTCCATAAACGAATCTATTACTAAGTTCCCCGATTTCAAATCTATTTCTGTTCACACGTGTTCCCTATCTCGAAGCGTCAAATTAGGAATCCATTACACTCGGCAGTCGGCACCCTCACCATAGCTAATGGGATTCTTATGCCAATTATTTCGCTGGTCAATTGAACGATGCTTATTGAAATCTATTCATCAGTACAATGAGAATAAACGGTATAAAACATATAAAAGCTGTTTCATCTTAAGGCTTGGTAATCCTTAGAGGCAGCGTTTTTAAAACCCATCTGAGACTTAGAAAACAGCGTTTTGAAGCCTGGAAAAAATATATGTATTACTTATGAATCTAGTCTAGTCGCATTCGTTATCGGTTACATGATCTGATTAAGTTCGCTTGATAGAAAAAAAAACACAAACCTACACCAGATACGTAATGTTTTTTTCATTATTACGACTAAACTACGTAGATTTGATGTAAAATTTTTATGCAAATTTAAAGAAAGCTGCTATATATTTATAGATAAAGTCGCTGAGATTGAGCTGAGCAACAAGAAAGTTTAAAATCCTTTATAGCAATTCAAAACTTTTTTTGCCCGACTCGGGGTTGGAGTCCAGTACCCTGACATTTTAGCCCGGTATTTAAACCACTAGACCAGCATTTCCCATTTGCCGGAACGCGACCCGGTACCGGGCCATCAAAATAAAAAAGTGGGTCGCAACATTCCCGTCTTCCTTATAAAATAATACCTACCTACTATCGCTCGACGCATGGTACATAATATGGAGACCTTGAATTCTTTAGTAAAACATAGGCAGCGTGGGAAGTATTCGCACTAAAAGTTTGTGACTAAATAGTAGTATTAATGAAACATTTTTGCTTTTAATAAAAGTGAATTATTTTACCTAATGGAACAAGTTTGGTTTCAAAAGTGTTAAAGTGGGTCACAAAGGGGTAGTGTGAAAATTTCCGGGCCACGGCAGAACAATGTTTGGGAAACACTACTAAACCAACAGGGCGTTAGTAGCGGAACGTGCAGTATCTCATATAAAAAGGTTGTAAAATAATAAAATATTGATGTTCATACCTCGTGTGTGTTATTTTTATTTTATCACCAAAATACCGTTAATATTTAACCAGTGCGATCGAAGCGACCCGCAGATTATTGGCTCGTTTATATGTATGTATGGAGATGTGCGAGTCGGGATCCAGCCGAGGGGCTTATTCCCTAAGGACGACGCCAATAGACACCTGCGTCCACTACGCCTACGCGCCTTCTTTATTTTATCGCTACATTATCTTAAGACATCCTTATAATGCTTACTATAAAAGCCAGTGATACCAATTTCCAGACAGCATCAGAATAAAAGGTTGATTTAATTTTATTACTTCTAAACAAAATTAACTCTCAAAAAACTAGAACAGTATCAATTTAGCAAATTACCTCTAGATATTATCTGTGCCTCTAGTATTTATTGAATCACAGTTAACTTTTCATTTAGTTGTATATAAAGTCGAATTCCGTGCGTGAAAAGCGTCGTGATTATGCCAGTACACCCATCATTGCTGTGGTAACTTGAATTCAATGATGGAGGCCTTTTCCCTGCAGTGGGATGATTATAGGCTGTTACTTTCCTAAAGTCGAATTTGTCGCTAACGCCAAAAGCGGCCGCTTTGAGCAAAAAATGCCAGAATGACAAGCAGTTAGTTAACAATTAGCTCCTGTATTCCTCTTACAATAAGTATTTAAAATTCTCACGCCCGTGAACTGTAATTCGTCTTTTTAAAATGTTTTTTTTTGCAAATGTTATAAATGCGAAAGTTTGTAAGGAGGTTTTTTACTCAAGGCAAACATATCGGAGTAAAATTGAGCACGTAGAAGGTTAAAGGCTAGAGTAGAAAATACGCTATTTTTTATACCAAAAAATCTACTACAGGTTAAAATACAAAATTCCACGCAACGCAAGTGGTATCCTTAAGGCAACTACTACAGCGAAGTGCTGCTCCTAATTGATTTAATTTTATTACTTCTAAAAAAAATTATTTTTAAAAAACTAGAACAGTATCCATCTATATCTATCTATTTAAGCAAATTACCTCTAGTATTTATTAAATCACTGTTACTGCTTTTCATTCTGGCATACTTTCGTATTTTACATTACCTATTGCTAAAAGCGGCCGCTGTTGGCGTTAGCGACAAATTCGACTATAAAAACAACTAAATGAAAAGTTTACTGTGTGTAATTAAGAATCGGAAAAGAAGTGTTGTTGGTTTAACAACACGCAAAGAAATACAGTTTTATAATGAACAAGTGGTTTATTTTAACTCTTAAGCTTAATAAAACAACAAATATATGCTAGCATAGAAATATGTTCAAAACAAAGAGAAACTTTGATTTTATTACATACGTAAGTAGTAGAGGTCTAAGTACATAAAAAATTAAGTGTATTATTAACACGACATTTAATTAATTGAACCATCAGAATCAATTTGACACTACAAGTTCTGTCGCAGAGTGTTATTATTAATCTGACTAGATGAATTAATGACTAGAAGACAAATAACTTATTTACAATATGCTTCATTATATAATAATAATCATATTATGAATTCTTGCCACACTGCTGTACTGTACCTTGCGTATTTCTAAATACACATAGTATTTCATTCTCCTCGAGCTTTGCCTTGTAGGTAGTGACGGGGTTAATACTTTCCGGAACACGATGGTCCCGGCGGCGCCCGCACGATGAATGCATGGAAGCCAAGAAGTTTTGTTTTTACTTATACCTAAGTACTTAAATTGCAAACTCTAAAAGAACGAGCTTGGATTAGGATAGAATGCATGAGTTATGTACATTAGTGAGATGCCACGCTTTGATCATTTAAATATCTTATTCTATCTACTAAGTATAGAAAAGTAATAAGTTAATTACTTACTTAATTAAGTTTTTATTTACATATTCCTTTGGAAAAACTAAAAAAGTTATTATTACTAGAAATATTAGCGATTTAATAGTATGTACAAGGAAATGCAGTTTTAGTATAAATAAATAAAGAATTTGACTAGTATCAAATGACTATAATTTGAGATCAATTATTCTAAAAACAATATACTTTTATTCGATTCATCCGTACGTCTAGGTAGAGTATCGCAGCAGCTAATGAGTGAAAAATAAAAATACCACAGCTGTAAGCTGATAAATCCTACGCCAAGGACAAAAAGTAACACTAAGCTATCATTTTAAAAACAGGAATAATGACTTGTTTGTTTGCTCATTTGAATCACGTCACATAAGTTAAATTAACAATAAAATTCTTAGGTACATCAACAACAGCTCACGCTTCCAGCACATGGTTCAAGTATGCTATGTAACAGATGGCCAGCCTTAGAATCTCTATTTTGGAGAGTTTCTTGTCAGGTGGAAGAGTCGGTAGTAGCCTCCTGAGCGCGGCAAAGGCTCCGTTGAAAGCTTCGACCCTGATGCGTTCCCTGGTCGCGTGGGCTGTCCGGTACTTGAGGGTTGCTCGTCGTCGTCTCCTGCGCTCCTCACGGGAGAGACCAGCGCATGGGGACCCTGCCCCGCTGGAGAGGTATGCTTCTTCTGATAGAGCGCAAGGTTCAAGGGTGCGTTCCCTGTACAATTGATAAAGTAATGGTAATGATAAAAAAAACAAAACAATGGTATAGGAAGTGGGTTTAAGTTTGTGTCTGTTTTAGTTTTAGGTATAATCGTAAGTTTGTGCAGATTTTTTGTTTCATGTGATTATGCCACTTTGTACTTTATAAGTCAGTGAGTGTGTAAGTATACTTACACTTTATTTTTGAGATAATGTATTTATTTAGTCACGAAGCATATCGAGGCAACCTACAGTTACAGCGTAAGTTTAAAATGTGTCTCTTCTAATTTTTTTGCTTGTATCAATTAGATAGATTACCAGTAATACCCAGTTAGTTGTTTTATAATAAAATAACATATTGTTTGATTGTTTACAGTTAGTTAGCTATGGTTATAAAAATATCACTTATTCTTTTGTTTACAACTCAAATTCATGATTTTACCCTAAAAGTCAACAATTAGTAGTCACTTTTATTTTGTTACGGTATAAATTTACTACCTTTTCCTAGGTGCTAAGTTTTCTCGGCCTGTGATTGGTAGTAAGGCTTCTCTTGGTTCAGCTAGCATGCATGGCAGCGAGTCCTCCATGCCGGTCGCTTCTAACCAGCTCTTCATGATGACGCTGTAACAAAAAATAAATGCTATGTTCATTTCTGCTCTTTCTTAATGATGATGACAACAGAGGCTGAAAGTAGTGACCAAGTTTTGCGCTGCTTCTTCTTGGTATTAGTCCACATTAATTTTCCTAAAGCAGTCGTAGTCGTTGTTGTAAAATAGTAACTTTTTTATAAATTTTATGTAGTTACATACTTAGAATTATGTAACAAATGGACTATAGCTGCATTAAATTGGTTTCATTTTCATTCATTCATAGACAATGGTAAGTAATTTTGTTATTATTAAGTAAATCAAGTACCTATTATCAAGCGGTCTAAACCACTTCGAGACCAATGACAAAAAAGTCATAAATTAGCAACAATAACTTTCACCAATACATTTATCATTGGAACCAGATATTCGATACGGTTAGCCGTTAGATCGTGATTCGATTACTTACCCCATTCGCTGGGGGCGATATAAAAAGAATAAATACGGATTTATTAACCCCAGAAGACACGCTTAGGAGGTGCGAACGTGTGCTGTATTATTTATACACCCTTTCACTTGTGGTGCAATTAGATTTGGGATCAAAACAAACGTGTCAAGGGTTGGGACGTGGTCACTTCATCTATTGACGCAAAAATATTTGAAAAGACATCGAAAATATGAGTTTTATAAGAAGGCTGAAGATCGCACAGAGGGCAATGGAGAGAACCATGCTTAGTATTTCGTCTATTATACCTATATGTATACATACAGGTAGACTTTTTCATCACCATCTATACTAATATTATAAAGCTGAAGAGTTTGTTTGTTTGTTTGAACGCGCTAATCTCAGGAACTACTCGTTTGAATTGAAAAATTCTATTTGTGATGGATAGTCCATTTATCGAGGAAGGCTTTAGGCTATATAATATCACGCTGCAACTAATATGAGCGAAGCATCAGTGAAGAATGTTGCAAAAATAATCGCGATCATAATAACAGAAATTGACGCGTACGAAGTCGCAGGCAACAGCTAGTCTTTTATATACCTAGATGTTAAGTAGAAATGTAGATCAAGTTTTCGACCGAAAATACTTTTAGCAACATAGTTTTAAATTTTTACGGTCCTAAGCCTATTATGAAGGTAGGTATGAAGGGAAAATCAAAAACTTATGAATAGTATCGTAATGAATGCATGAGATGTGCATCGTGTTGCTAGGCGGCCGTATCAATAATTTTAGCTTTTTGGCGGACATTTTCTAAGTGCTTTATCTTAACATTTTTGTACTGGGCTATAGCAAACGAAAAAATCCTTCATTTGTTTTTTGTCTTGTAGATTGCTATATTAAAATTTGGAAGGTGGTTAAAATTTCACCTGTAGATTAGAATTGTATATTATTCATCCTTAAAACTGTACGGTTTCTGTGGATTGTTTGCAATCTGGACTAACCAAAAATTTGGTAGCTCAATTGATTTGCTTTGTCGCTTATTAAGCTGAAACTTGTAGGTTATAGCCTCATCATCTAAGGCATTCGAAGTTTTTATCAAGGAAATGTATTTACAATTTACACTAATACTTAATCAGCAGTTTGAAAAATGGACTATATGAGTGCATATAGTCCAGCCCCGAATGAAGAACTAATCAATGCGCGTACGATTACAAAATAACGTAATAGATACTTAATTTGTTCCTTAATAACCTATCTCATCATCATTTCATCATCATTAAGCTATATCAGTCCATTGCTGGACACGGGCCTCTCCAAAGGAGTTTGGCCAATGGTAGAAAGAGAAGACGCTACTGCCCGTCTTCTTCTGTAGTATCGTCTCTTACGACATCCTTAGGAAGAGAAGGGGTGGTGCTGCACTACGTGTTATGCCATCACTAGACGACACTGTACCTACGTCAGGTATACTTTTTTAGGGATCCGTAGTAATGGCATAAAACGGAACCCTTATAGTTTTGTCAAGTCTGTCTGTCCGTCCGTATATCACAGCCACTTTATTCTGAAAGTGCCATGTTAGCATTAAACAGTTGAAACCTGGTAGGTAGGTGTATCCTGTTGACCGCTTTACGATTCTCATACAAAAAATAAAAAATAATGATATTTAAGAGGGGCTTCCCATACATAGAACTAAAACAAAAAAAAATTTTATCAATCCTATGCGTATGGCTAATCAAATAGAGATTTTGTGTAACACACTCGTCATCCACATAGTGTAAAAATTATGTACAAGGCCTACACTGAACCTTTTTCTGCAAAGTCACACTTATTGCAACGGGATAAGATACTCTAGCGAAGGCTTGTGTGTTGTCGTCTGCATATGAAGCAAGTATGGCCAAATACATTACTATAAGCAGTAGGTAATTAATAAAACAATTTTATTTATTTATACCTTCTAGCCAGACATTGTAGATGATGCGTTTTTGGTCATTTGGGCCATAACAGTGTACATTCGACAGCACATTAGGCTATACACTGGGGCATCTTTATTTAGTTGATACAAGTGCGAGATTGCAACAAAATGTTTCACCTGAGGGTAGCTACTTTACTATAAAATTGAAATATTATCACATCACACGATTTAATTACATTATCAGTAAGTGAAAATATTTAACGATAACTTACATTTTATGATTTCCCCGTATAAAATTCCTCGATTAAAAACACAAGTCAATGTCACAATTTTCCCGTACCATTTCACTCGCCCTCTCGGCTATACTGAGGGAGTTCGCAGCATCCCTCTGTTATTTGACTTCTCGGAGGGACGGGCTAACCTACTAGAGGGCGGTGCTTATACAAATAGGATGTGTTTCGGATACAATTTCGGACAGGGTACAGTGAGGCTTTATTATTATTTTGGTTTTATTTTAAACTAGCGGCCCGTCCCGGCTTCGCAAAAATCTTATGTCCACCCGGACATAAGATTTTTTTTATAAGGATCCCTAATCTTTTCTCAAGGTGAATGTAGCTTTCCAATGGTGAAAGAATTTTTGAAATCGGCACAGTAGTTATTGAGTTTATTTATTACAAACATACACACACACACACACACACAAAATACAAATCTTTCCTCTTTATAATATTAGTAGGAAGTAGGATTAAAATAATGTTATATAAATTCACTTAATAATCATTTTATATTTTAATCCTAAACTTTTTATACACAATCATAAATAAACATAAAAATAAATATCTACTGAAGTAGCTTTCTTGAGAAAAGGTACCCAAAAGGCTGACTATTTTTCCAAGCTGCACAGCGCTTAGCTAGGCTTATCATTGGATAAGGCAATCTAGGGCATTGACCCTAGGTATGATCATGAACCAGTCTTTGGTAAACGTTTACATCTCACGATATACCAAGCTTATGGGCACATCCCAAATCTACTTTTTTAACTAGACATCATAATTTTGATCTTGTGTAGGTATGTGTTGATGATTTAGTAAAAACTGGTTATTCATGGTTTGCTATCACCATCGGATGGTGGTCAGCTAGAAGTACCTACCTAACTTTTCAGTTCAAATCATTTATTGGCTAATAAGTAGGGTACCTACATGCAATTGAATATTAAAAAATATTAGAGAAAAACCAGCTTAGCAATATTAAAAGCATGCAAATATGTACGACACATAATATGTATGAATTTATACATACGTAGTCAAATTGTAAAATTTTAAGTATATATTTTAAGAGATATGGATTTTTTCATAATGGCCACGCTTTGAAAGTGGTTCGGCAATGACGTTCGATTCGCCCAATGGTGGCGAGATGACGCTGCTAATCTGTCCTCAGTGACGATACCCATAGGTTAAGAAGGGACAACTAAATATTTTTAATAAGAAAATTAAAAAATCGAAGTCAGTACCACAGAACATGGAAAGAGGTTAGAAAGGCTGTCTTACGCCATTTGTACTTATGAGAACGATGTCGCCGCTTGCGCCCCACACTACTAAATAAACGAGTTTAAAGAACGCCAATCAAGCGAATTCCAAGCGAAAACCAATCACTTTCATTAATGTCTGGGCAGAAGTATGAGCATTTGCACATAACGTCTGTGACGCGCCTGCCCGGCCTACATCGCCTTTCTACACTTTCTCGTGTTCTGTGGTGAGCACTGTGTGTGATCTGATCACATTATTTAGCGATGGATAGTAATAGCAGTTTATAATTATAAATTAGGTACATATAGTTTGGTAAATAGGATATTCATCAATATGCTGGAAGCAATTCAGAAGAGATTTATCAGATGTTTGATGTGTAGGTTTAGGAACTTTAATACTAAAAAGATTGAAACGTTGCTAATTCGACGTGAGCATAAATTTCAGTACAACAATGCCTTCAGGATGCTGATGGGGCTACCAATGTTCTGCAGTGCGTCAACTATGTTTGCGGAAACGCGTGTGGGCGACTTTTACGCTGTCATTCGTAAACGAACGGCTTCGATGCTTACTAGAACTCGAGATAGCGCCAACAGCATCCTGTTGGCTATCAAAGATAAGCCATCGTATCCCATCTATAAGCACTGGGTTAATATTCATGTGCTAGGATCCAGGAACCGGTTTTTTGACTAATTTAGATTATTATTATTGTTATTATTTTAAGTATATTGTCTTTAACTCTAAAATGTATGGATCGAGGCGGTCTGAAATAAACTTTTTATTATTATTATTGTAAAGATCAATTATTTTTATATAAAATTATTAATGGTTTACTTGATTCTCCCTTCTTACTGAACCGATTGGCACTGAGATGTTCTGGACCTAGCGCACGGCATAAGCTTACTTTTTCTGTGTCCTTTTGCAGAACAAATTATAGAGCCAATAGCTTTCTCATAAGAGCTAGTAATAGACACCATTGTACTTACAGTGACATCGACATATTTCATGAGAATATTACAAGTTTACGTCGCCTTCTAAAGAATTATTCATGTAAGAACGCAGCTTGTAATTAGTTATTAAGCTATATTTAATTTTCTAGTTTGCTTTAAGAAACCAATTGTTTTTAATTCCTATTTAGTTTCATGGTTTGCATATTGTTGTACCTACTCTTTTTCTATGGGATAATCTGTGCAAGTTTCTCATTCAACATATATAAATGTAAAACCTAATAGTGGAAACTACATTGGCTAGTGTGGAAGTTGTATTTTATAAGTTATAATGTGTTATATTAAGCTGTTTGTTTCCCTAATAAAGAAAATAAAATAAAATAAAATATTAAATTATTGATTGACCTTACGAATTTGCAACATCTTTATCAATCATTTATCCATAAGAGACTTTTACGGTTAAAATCATAGTAATAAAAGGACACAAATCTCATAATAATATTGTTAATTTGATGTACCTAATAATATCAAATAAATGATAAGCCCCATTGGTCTAGTGGTTTAAGTACTTACCGTGCCAAAATCTCGGGGTACCGGGTTCGATGCCCGGCAACAAGAGTTTTGAATTTTCGAAAAAAGTTCACCAACCCTCATTTGGAAAGCGTGGTGATTATGCTTGGACCCATCATTGAATGAATGAATGAATGAATACACTTTATTGCACACCACAAAGAAATTACAAAATTTAATTCTTACAGTAAAATGTACAACTAAGGCGGTCTTATCGCCATCAGCGATCTCTTCCAGACAACCTTTACAGGAAAAACTATAAAGAAAAGAAAGGGGAAGGTGGTGCTAAGTACTTAAGACAAAATGTAAAATTAATACAACTTAAGTTAATAATGATAATGATGGAATTTAGTCAACAAAAACTTATTTTTACCTATGTATTAAATAAACTTAAATACAACACAACTACATACATTGCTGTGGTAATTTTATTTTAATGATGAAGGCCCATTCTCTGCAGTGGTATAATTAAAGATAGACTGTTGCATAGAATTCAATAAGGGTGCCCTTCGGTTCGCCTAAAATTCTAAGTCCTAATTTCATTTGGCGGAACCGTATTGGCCTAAACTTATAACGTATAATTATTAGCTAGTCACTAAAATGTATTCGCATCTTTTTTTTTTGGCATTACGCTTCGTATTGAAAGCTCTGATTTTTTTTTAAACCGAAAAAGTTTAATATACGAATCGCTCACAAACCGACCCCAAGCAGTTTTGTCTGCTAAAAATCAGTTAAAATCAGTTTTATTTCTGCAAATAGGCCCCAGGAGGCGCTTTTACACGTCCCAATTTAAACCTACCACTGCTTCGGGACAAGTCTGGGCTAGTGCCGAGAAGAAGCAGCGCAAGAAACTCGGTCACTATTGTCAGCCTCTTTTTAAATAAATTTTTACAAGGTAAGGTAATTTTTACAAGGTTTAAGCAAGTACGAGCTGGGACAACTTAATGCCATACATTTCTATCATTTAAATAATCATTAACAGTGTAATAGCCCTTTTTCATTAAAATAACTTTGACATACGATTTAAGTTTATGTACAGGGAGTTCAGCAATATCCTTTGGTAATTTGTTGAAAATACGGATACAATTTCCCATAAACGATTTTCCTACTTTTCGCAGTCTGAAGCCTGGAACGGCAAGTTTATCTTTATTTCTGGTATTGAAATTGTGTATGTTACTTTTCTTAAGAAATTTGTGCCCCTGAGTGTTATTCAAAGGCGCGTAGGCGCGGAGGGGCGAGGCGGCCCGCGTGCTGAGGAGCAGGAGGCTGTAAGCGAGGCGCCGCGGCTGAGGCTGCGGTGGTGAGCGTAAGCCATCTGTGACGATTAGCACGCTTGGGACCGCTGGAGCCCCGCAGCACCGAAGCTGTCACTGAAGTCTGATATTTTGGATGCATGTATGATTGCTTGTTTGCATGCATGTTTGCTTGATTGCAATTGCATGCATGTTTGCTTGATTGCTTGCATGTTTGCTTGCTTGTTTGCATGCATGCCTTCTTGCTTGTTTGCATGCTTACTCCTTTGCAAGCATGCATGCATGGCAATTCAAATATTGATAAACTTTTCAACTTTCTGCAAATAAAAATTTGGAACCTTAAATGGTAGGTATTAGGATATATTCGGCTAAATGTTGCATTTGGCAAATTATAATACGGCGCTGTATAGTAAAAATAGGCTAAACGCGTTTAGGAAGAGTAAAAATGTGCGTAAAAATTTTATGCTAATAGTTTGTGTACCACTGACAATTAGGAGTACAATGCGGCATTCCGATATACACATATTCGATAATTAGATTTTTTTGATAAACTAGCTGTTGCCCGCGACTTCGTCGGCGTCAATTCCTGTTATTATGAACGCGATTATTTTTGCAATATACTCGTATTTAAGTGATGCTTCGCTCCTATTAGTCGCAGCGTGATGTTATATAGCCTAAAGCCTTCCTCAATAAATAGACTATCCAACACAAAAAGAATTCCAGTTCCAATTCAAATCAAACCAGTACTTCCGGAGATCAGCGCGCTCAATCAAACAAACAAACAAACAAACTCTTCAGCTTTATAATATTAGTATAGATATCGGATTTTTTGCACTCTGATATAAATAAACTAATTACCAGAGGCAAATGTAATGTTCACATATCAACATTTTTTTTTGTTAATGTGTTGTCCATTGCGTTGTTGTTGTTAGGCTGTGCAGGTGTTTAATCTTTATCCATATACCGCGTGACTAACACTTGCTGATATGGTATCATAGTTCAGTGATTATTTATCTGTACAAGGTTAAGAATAATTAATTTATTAACATTAAAATACATGGCAGCCAAATTTCAAAATTGTATTTTTCATGAAACATGACAACATCTCTGATAAACTTTATTTGATATTTTAGCAACTTAATTGCACTTATAATATCAGTATATAAACTTGAAAAAAAAATTTTTTTCAAGTTTATATACTGATATTATCTCTGATAAAATTAAATACCAATCAATTATACGAGTATTCGGGTCAATGTAGAAAAAAAGTGCTTTCCTACACTTTCTCGGGTCTGGGTGTTTGTGGTACCTTCGTTGTTTCTGGTTTCCAAAATACGAGTAGGTACCTTATATATTACTTTAAATAGTTATTCAAATTGGGATCAGAACAATGTATGTGATGTTGTCCACATTTATTATTATTTATTATTATATATTATAAGCCCGAGACGCATTCTGGTGCCTTTTATTAGTTTCGAATGTCGAACCTCAATGGGTTTTTTCTCTCCATAATTTGTTTGACATCGCTAAATAAATTTATCGCTTTGTTATTTTAATACCACTACCACCAAGTTTGACTATGATATTTTTTATGGGGTAGCCCTTATCTCTCGAGTTTATGATTAATTACCATAGTTTTAATTTGAAAAAGCCTGCAAATCGGAAATGCATAAAAAAACGAATTCTCAATGTGTCCCAATCCTTCCCAGCATCCAAGCCCCGCCTCCATCCCGGCCAATCCCGCTTCGCCCCGCCTATCGATCGTGACTCCGGGACGCAGGTGCACCCGTTAATAAGACCCTGGGACGGCCTGGATCGGGACGAGACCCGCACCTGAGCAGACGGAATGAGTATTCGATTTGATGGGATCGAGTTAGAGCGAGAGGCGAGTTGGAGAAAAGCAGAACAAACTTTTTTGCTTTTACGATAAAGAGGTTAAAAACTTTATTAAAAAATCGAACTGTAAGTTGTAGTAAAAATTTAGTTATTTTTCGGTTCTGTTACCTACCCTTTTACAATAATTATTATTGACACTGCTTCAATATGTACAGTTTGCTACAGCACGTTTGTACACGTATTAACGGACGTACTAACGGACCATTCGCAAATAGGACATTCTGCGTTATGGACGAAGTCACAGATAATACAGGGTGAAATTTTAACCACTTTCCAAATTTTGATATATCAATCTACGAGACAAAAAACAAATGACGTATTTTTTCTTTTGGTATAGTTCAGTACAAAAATGTTATGAAAAAGCACTTGGAAAATGTCCACAAAAAATCTAAATTTTTTTATACGGCCGCCTAGGAACACTCTTTTTACGCGTTTCGCATCTCATTCATTCATTACGATACTAAGCATAAGTTTTTGATTTTCCTTTTATATCTTAACAGGTCTAGGATCGCAAAAATTAAAAACTATGTCGCGAAAAATATTTTCGGGTGTCAACTTTATTTTCATTTTTGACTTCATAAATAGGCTCTAAATACGATACTGAACGCCTATAAAAAATTTTGGTAAGTGGTTAAAATTTCACCCTGATAATAACGAAGTGGACCAAATGCAATGAAAAGGCTGTGTGGTACACCATCAAATCACTTTTAAATATTGAGCATAACACTACAACTAGCTAGACAAACCAATTACTTACCCCTGTATTTATAAACAAGTAAAAGTAATTACTTGACTACAAGTAATTACTTGAGAGACAATTTGTATGCCTTAATCAAGAAATTACTAGCAGTTATAACTACCAAAAGTTAGCTTTTACAGCCAAATAATAAGACTATTAATTTTGACCAATTTCTTTCACTTATGCACTAGGTATGAACACTTTAAGTTATGACTTTCTTAAGCAATAAGTAATTACTTCTTTATAAATACGGGGGCTAGAGTCGCAATTTATGCTATTGCTAATATTAGGGGTTAAAGTATGAAATTGTCGTTTTGTATGGACGAAATCGAGCAGTCATTTTTCCATATTAACAATTTTTTAGTTTTTATAAAAACGCCTGTACCGTTTTCGAAGCAATTAAAGGTGAAAGTTAGATGGTTATAAAGCTACGCATTATAGTATTTAAATTTCTGAAAATCAAAGTATATAATACAAATATACTTAATTGAAGCAAGAAGGTCAGCTGACACATTGTAAGGGGTCTTTTCAACGACTTCCTTTAAAGTAATAGGCACTAGTATTGCATTTTTTTTTAGTCAAAAGTTACTTTATTTAGTTTTTGATACAATACAAAAAGAATTACGCAATAATATGACTAATACTTAAGAGCTATAAATAAAATAAAAAGTGGGAAAATTTCATACTTTAACCCCTATTATTATAAACATTCGAATTCGAGATTTAAATATCTTTTACTTTTTTATATCCTACCTATTGCCATAAAAGTCTTTAATCAATTAATGTATTTTTGACTTCTGCTCTACATTATCTTATCTGTTCTACTAACCATCATTACACAAGTAATCACTACATAATATGTTTTATGATTAAAATTGTACAGAATTGTGGTATTACCATTTCTTTTTAACTGACGAGTAGTACTAAGTGGGTCTGAAAGATCAAAGATCAATAAATTGTCGATGTCTGTTGAATTTAAATCACTCTAGCGTGATGTCATCGAACTTACTAAGAGAATCGGATAATTTATGCGCAGATATGTACCGGTGCGCGACATCCACCGATAATTTTCTTTCGCGATCCGATATTAACGTAATAAGTAGTTAAAAACATGTCGCGGTCAAAGGCAAATTGGACGATTTATCAAATGGATAATGTTCTGTGATACATGGCATACTAGCTGTTCCCGCGACTTCGATCGCGTGGAATTTTGAAGTTAAAACTATGTATTAAAATGATTTTACGAGAACCATACCTTTTCCCGAGGTATAAGTAACCTATATGTTATTCCAGCCAATAAACTAACACTGTGCCAAACTTCACTAAGATCCGTTGAGTCGTTTTAGCGTGAAAGATTAAATTGGATACACATCCTCACAAACTTTCGCGTTTATAATATTAGTACTGAGGAAGTAGAATGTTTTCACTGTGCAAAATATACAATGAAAGCTTTATCTCCTAACAATGTATGGAATTAAACTACACACAGAATTAAATTTTAACCACTTTCCAAAATGTTTATATTATAGGCATTCAGTATCGTATGAGCCCATTTATGAAGTAAAAAATGTAAATCAAGTTGTCACCCGAAAAATTTTTTCCCGATATAGTTTTCAATTTTTACGGTCCTAGACCTGTTAAGGTATAAAGGGAAAGTCAAAAACTTATGAATAGTATCGTGATGAATGAATGAGATGCGCGACGCGTAAAGAAAGTGTTGCTAGGCGGCCGTATCAAAAATTTTAGATTTTTGGCGGACATTTTCTAAATGCTTTATCTTGACATTTTTGTACTGGGCTATAACAAAAGAAAAAATACGTCATTTGTTTTTTGTCTCGTTGATTGATACATTTAAATTTGGAAGGTGGTTAAAATTTCATAATATGAATACAGGGTATATATGTATATAAAAGTACAAATATTTTTCACGAAAAAAATTTTTTTACTGCCTCACGTAAGGATTTGAAGAAAAAAAACTTTTAAATTCGAATCCAACATGAGTTAAATATTATTTTCGTTAACACTTGTGGTTTCTTGATTGTCCCTATGATACTATTAAATATTTTTTTTACCACTTCTCTTCTGCCATTAAGATTTAATGATGGGACAGACTCGACAAAAATAGCCATGAGATATCGTGAAAAGTGGCCAAAGAAGTCAAAAACTCGATTTCGTGAAAAGTGGCCAAAGAAGTCAAAAACTCGATTCAGGCAACTGCATCTAAAAACTTGGCAAGTTTGAGAAGATCGCTACAGTCGTAGCAGCTAGCTACGAGACCGCTACGAGATTTTCCAACCTACAAATCAAGTTGTTACTTCATTTTACTACGTACGAGTACAACAAAACTTCAAACAGCCCATACCGACGGCCCATACAGTTTGATCATGTCTGTGACAAGAGTAGGATTGTGTCATAATAATCGCCACATTCCTTATGAGTTAGGGTAGCTACACATTTAAGCGGGCCGGCATCGGCACAGCCGGGCGGTAAAATCGAATGATCGAGAAAAAAACCGCTCGGCTTTCACTAGGCGGGCAACAACAGCAAGCCGGCATTAAAATCGCGGCGGTAAAATCGAATATATGTAGATGAATATTCGGAAATCACAATCACAAACCGCTCGGCAGTTCAGCTAAAAATGTGGGACGAATACGACGTGCTGTTGTTAGTTTCTGTAAGTTATGTTGTTATTGCTGGATCTTTATTACGAAAACCCCGAAGATTCTGGGTGCAAAGTGGCCATCGGCTTTTTCGTTCCACAACGAATGCCGAACCGAATGATGTCAACCCGAATGAACTATATTTGATATTTTAGCAATTTAAGTGCTAAAATATCAAATAAAGTATATAAATAGCTGTTTCATCTTAAATGACTGTCAAACATCTGCAAAGATGTTTCTTTCGGGTGTTAAGGGTACAAACTCCTAACATTTGATAAAGCAACGCTGGCTTACAGCGTTAAGAATAATGCTTGAAAAATTCGCGCTGAGTCGCAGTGTCTCGGTGGCTTAATGGTATAACGCCCACCCGGCATGAGAGGCGATGCGGGTTTGAGTCCCGCCTGAGACATAATTTTTCAAGTTTAATATACCGAATGAACTAACCGACTGGCACAAGCCGATTAAGTGCAGTAATTACTTCGGGTCGGCTTGTTGTTCGATAAATACTGACGAACCGAATATGCCGGCCCGCTCGTGTGTGTAGTTACCCTCAGCGATCAAAGCTTAGCCAATGTTGGTGGGAAGATGCTTTCTGTTCTTTTCCGGTCGGTCGGTCTGCTTTGGTATTTTCTTCCGACACTCATAGGAGTCGTGGTGTCTATTCTATTATAGGCTGGTATCTTCTGCATCTGAAGTTGCTAAGCTGTTAAGTAAGAACCATGTCACAGTAACATTTCGTCTATTGCTCCTAGAAATATGTTGGAATCAATCAAGCTTAATACTTTGCTGTTTGTGTTCAGGGACTTATCATGAGCATATCTAAGTTGTCGTGGTAAAGTTGTCGTGGAAAAAATATAGTTTTATGTAATATAGCTACAGCTTAAGGATTTGAATAGCAAACGAATTCGATGTTCGGCTGAGATTGCAAAACTCTTTCATCAATAGACTGTCACTTTCTTTTTAAGGATTTTTTCATGTTTTAACCGCAGCATATAAGAACTACGCCGGTCGGTACTGTTCCGAAGGTCACGGCAAACGCTAATTTAGTTTATAGCGATGTCGCGGGGTGCACGCAATGTGACAGATAAAGGTTTCCCCTTTACAACTTGTATTAATGGTCTGCAGAAATGCCTTTTGTATCTGCCGAATCAGTTTCGCAAATGGCCGTAATCAATTTTAGAATGTTTGTGACTGCAAACGGCGGTCAAGGCTATGTTTAGACATTTTTGTGTCGTTATGCCACTTCTTATTAGTAAAGCCATTAAGTTTTCACTGTTACAGTCGATACAACATAGTGATTACTACGCTAGAATATACAACGTCTATAGTAAAGTAAAGTAACAGCCTATAATCATCCCACTGCAGGAAAAAGGCCTCCATCATTGAATTCAAGTTACCACAGCAATGATGGGTGTACTGGCATAATCACCACGCTTGCCAAATGCGGGTTGGTGATCACAAACCCGAGCAACGATCGAAAATTCGAAACTTTTTGTTGCCCGACCCGGGATTCGAACCTAGGACCCCGAGATCTTGGCCCGGTATTTAAACCACTAGACCAACGGGGCGTTCTATAATTAAAACGCAATTTTCAAAGACTAACTGTATTTCATTGGCGTAGACAATACCAGTTACACACAGATTTAATTTAATTTAATTTTATTTATTTGGACAACCAACAAAACAAACACTAATACAAGAGCAATGAGTTAGATCATTAATGGCCTTAAAGCTAAGTGCCGTCTCAATTACAGGCTGCCACGGCTTGCAATGTGGACTACAATTATATTACCTAAGACTAAGACTAAGTATAATTTAAAAAACTATAACAAAATTAAAAAATAACTTATATTGCTTCAAATTAAAAAGAATGGTGAACCCTATAGCAATCAGCTATGGCTGCTTTGGCGCAAAAGATTGCAGTATTTTGCTCCTGAAACTCTGTGGCTTATCTGAAAATATATCTATGTCGGATATCTTGCAGAGACTGTTGTACTCTCTCTGTATCCTGTTCATGGTGGCGTGGTGACCCAGTTTGGTCCTGCTGCTTTTGACCGTAAAAGGAACATATCTACTAGTACGCGCCAGCTTATACGGTACCTTTAAGTTTATAGAGCCTAGTAGAAAAGGGCAGATTATACATAATTTGTAACTAGTCGCGTTAGCAGTCTTTTAAAACATAAGTACACACGGCGGCACATCAGACTATACATGTTGACCTTGAGACCGCCTTTATGCCCTACGTAATAAAAGCTGTTATCGCAGTCCAACTGTTTAACTTGATGTGCTGTCGAGTGTACATTTGTTAATAATTTCAACAGTAACGACATACCTATCAAACTATTACAAAACATTCGAGTATAATTCAACATCACATCTTCATTAATAGTCTATATTAGTCTAGCTGGGCACTGGGCTGGTCTCCGAAACGAAGACTTTGCACTAGTTGGGCGATCGCAGTTTGTCTGATAGCAGAAAAAGACGCAGATGGCCGTCTTCTCCTAGACTCTTACTCTTTTAGTTACGACACCCGTAGCAAGGGAAGTGGTGGAGCAATTCTTTTAATGCGTCAGCAACACACGACACACCAATAAATTAGCTCAATTCATTTCTTACCTCATGTGATCCAATAGAGTTAAACTATAATAAAAGCTTAGCGTTTTAGGTTATGTTGCCTACTTGTTGTGACGTCACCATTTGCTAGAAATCGTTTTTTGGGGCCCATCAATCGAGTGTGCAAGTTATGGCGGTACGTTTGACAATATTTCATAAGGTGACCTCTCAATGCACCAAATAAGTGCTTGCAATAGTTACTTACTTTGGTTTGGGGTCAGAACTCAGAACAATATAATAAATATGTGATCTCAGAAGACAGTCATTATCAGTTTCTAAAATTCTAAAATAAGTTTTTTTTAATTATGTCACGGTATTATGAACTCCGCGCAATTTCGTAAATATATAGTAATTTTTGATGCTATAAAAGGAAGGAAAAACTATAATAAATTATTACGTACCGCTAAAAGTAAGTATAACCTTTTGGTTTTATTATCTAAGTTAGATCATTAAAATGATAACTGATTAGGTTTAATGTTCAACGTTTCAAAACTTTATTTGTAGCTTTGCTGAATTCAAGGCAATGTGAAGACTGGTCGATGTACTTGCTTCTGTTAACTTTTTAGTTGACAATCTCCTTCAGCGGGTAAGAAATTGCACTTTGACATGATAGTTTCTATTTTTAGATACAATTTGTAATATTTTAAAATGTATTTAACATTTTTTTGCCAAAGAATTGTCACCCTTAACTTGTTCAGTACCTACATCTTGTAGTTAAGCAACAGATTGCAAGAATATTTGAAATGTGTTCGTTATTATTACATTACTCTTTTTTTTAAACAAACTTAAAAGTACATAATCGTCTAATAAAGTTAACTGAAAAAATCGACGCCTTATAGTCCCGCAATGAAAATGTCAATGAACTTTACGGTCCCGACTGCGTGTGTCAACCTAGGAAAATTTACAGGACGCGTCGGGAAAGCGTTGCCTGGGAAACCACGCGGTTGTGCCAATAGATTTACCCATTTTCACACATTTCCCGACCTTTGAAGTTCGAACTACGAACCTCCTTGCGGCCAGTTGAGCAGTGTGAAGCCATTATGTTTTTATTTTTTCTCTTGCAAGTTGAAGTTTGTGTTCCGTCAAATTTGTGACAGTTTACATACAGTTTATTATAATTTTTAGTAATTATTTTCCTGAGCGATGGCGTTCAATTTTGACAGTGGGCAAGTGAGTATTTTAGTAAATTGTGCTTGTTTTTATATTTGTAGTATCTTTAAGTTGGAATTTTGATTGTCATAATATTTTTGCAATACTTATTTGTTTAGAATGTTTGGATTTTGACCAATTCCACAGCTTAAATAAGCTGTGGAATTGGTCAACTGATGTTATGTAAAATTCTCCAGCAACTTCGAACTTAAAAGTTAAGAAAATTTAGATAGTCCAACGAATTTTGGTTATTTTTTTACTCTACTTAATTATTGTAATAAAGCACGATAATACATTAATCAGAGTTGGCTTGGTATTTATTGAATTACTGTTAACTGCTTTTCATTGTGGCATTCTTTCGTATTGCACATTATTGCTAAAAGCGGCCGCTTTTGTAGTTAGCGACAAATTCGACTTTATAAACAACTAAATTAAAAGTTTACTGCGATTTAATAAATACAAGAGGTAATTTGCTAACGTAATAGTAGTTTTTTGGGAATTGGTTTTGTTTAGAAGTAATAAAACTAAATTAATTGTAGGCAGCACATTGCTCTAGTAGTCCCCTTAAGTATTTAGTAAGTAGGTAATAAAATGAAATTGAATCTTTATTACTTATTTATACCTTTTTCTCAAGAGCCATGAACATCATCATCATCGCCAGCCTATTTCAGTCCACTGCTGGACACGGGCCTCTCCAAAAGGAATATTTTGCCATAAACGCCATGATTGGCAAGCGATAGCAGTTTGCCCAATGGTGGTGAAAAGACGCTGCTCCCCATCCTCTTCTGGCAGTAGTATCTACTCATGATCATGAAAACTTAAGTCTAAAATATACTAACCCAGATTTATTTAAAATGTTAATCCAATAGTAATTATAAACGCCCATTAAAACAAATATAAGATGGTCAATCCCATAAAAAACTGCAATTGTCAATGGACTCGCATCTTGGCATGCACCTGCATCGCCCATTAAACGCCCCATGGCTCGTTTTTTCCGTCATACAAATTGTAATTCCTTTAATCCAAGTTACTTTCATCCAATTACATCTCAAACATCCTACGTGATTTTGATAAAATAACAAACTGAACTTTGTTTCAACTCAGTGTAGGGTTGAGAATTCGTTGTATTTTTTTATTATAGTGTATTTTAAACGAGGGGTGATTTTGATGGGAGTTGTGTAGAGTTTTTTATACTATTGTGTGCAGTGTTAATCCGTGTTTGACAATAACGCCACTGGTGTTTAACTAATAGTGTCAGGGAATCTGCAATTAATTGTTTTCGCCTATTGTTAGACATGATAAAAAAATATAGCTCGGAGAATACGTCATGTTCGGAAATCTCCCGTTATTTATGGTGTCTGATTTTATTTTTGTGGGCGTTTGAATCGTTCTTTAACTTGTAGGTAAGTTTATCTTTTTGCTATGTTAAACCTAGTCCATCTTTACGGACGACAATTATGACTTAAACTAGCTGTTGCCCGCGACTTCGTCCGCGTCAATTTCTGTTATTATGATCGCGATTATTTTTGTTACATTTTTCACTAATGCGTCGCTCCTATTGGTCGCAGCGTGATGTTATATAGCCTAAAGCCTTCCTCGATAAATGGACTATCCAACACAAAAATATTTTTTCAATTCGACCAGTACTTCCAGAGATTAGCGCGTTCAAACTAACAAACAAACTCTTCAGCTTTATAATATTAGTGTAGATTACGATTTATTCATACTAGAGTGATTTTTAGTTTGTGAAATGTAAGCCAATTAGTTTCTTCATAATCATCACCCGCCCATTTCAGTCCACTGGACACAGGCCTATTATAGGGACGATTTTGCCATTATCGCCACGTATGGCAAGGATATAATAAGTATATGAAAAAAATCGAAATTGGTCAACCTGATAAAAAGATATGCATGGACATACAAAACAAAAAACCAAAAAAATATAACGCATCTAATTAGGAACCTCCTAATTTTTTTGTCGGCTGAAAATAGCGCATGTATCAAACAAATTGTTTCAAAATTTACTTATGGAGTTTTATCACACGCTCAGCGGTGAGTTGAATGACACGCAGCCAAGAACAAAAAGTCTTTCCCCCCCATGTTGTGTATAAGGTTTTCGAAGTTCTACTGATAATCTGGTAGGTAACTTTTAATATTAATTAGATTTAGTGTAATTCAATTCATGTATATAAAAATCAGTTACCTACTATATATTTCTCAAAATAGGTCCTAGAAGGCGCGTTTAGCCTTTTATAAGTACAGACAACAGCACGTCAACCTACCACAAAACGTCAAATTTTCTCAATTGATATTGATCTCTACTTGTTGGACTTAAAGTTGAAAATCAATTCAATGACCTTTAACTTTTTGGGTAGGTTGACCTGCCGTTGTCTGACAAATTATTTTTCTACCCTCAATAAAATGGACTTGCGTGTATGGTCTATTGTTCCCAAAATAGGATTTTTTTTTCTTTATTAGGAGTAACAAACGGCTACATAATATAATATTATTAAAAAAAAAAAAACAATAATGCAGCCCACGACGCTATTCTCGTATAGTATCGCTAGCTGCCGACTAACGCACAAAAATTAATTAATTAAGAGAAAAATATTACAAAAAAACAAGGTAACAAATAAAATAAACAAAGAGAAAAAATATAAACAACAATAAAAATAAAAAATAAATAAAAAGTCCTTTCTCACTTGCTCAACACAAAGTCAATTAAAGTAAATGAATCTACAACGCTAAGCGATCTCACAATGACAGCTGCTTAGTTAAAGACTTCTTAAACTGGCTGATTTAAATCAGGAAATCCCAACACTTCAAACTTTAGGCAAATATGCATCCGAGTACCTATCCGATTTCTAATCATGAATCAGGAATATCGATTGCCATAAAAACTTTTTATTGTTAGCTTCATTTTATTAACAGATAATTGTTACTAAACAGGTGTTTAAAGTGATTATAATTGTCTACAAAATAGTGTGATTACCCACATACAGGAAACCTTTTTCTTTTGTTATGATAAATCAAAGACGGCAAAAAACAGTAGGCAGATCCTGAAAGTATCCCGTATTTTATTCATTACTAGCGGTCCGTCCCGGCTTTGTACAGTCAGCTGCAAAAGTATGCATACACTTGGAATGATAGATAGGTGTGTGTGCACAAAAAAATCCAATAAAAATCAGTGTTTACAGAAAGATGTACAACAATTTTATCAAAATTTTTATTGAAGACAACAAATGATATTGTTTGACTTTACCTGAATCAGTCCTCTCTTGAAATAAATATTTGGTAGTTATTGTCTGATTTATTCAGGCTTTATCCGCTTCTTCCGGATAAAAACTAGTTTTAGCTTTGTCAAAATACTGTGTGCAATGACGCAGAATAGTTAAATTCAAATGTCTGCGTTCAAAGGCCAAGTTCACGGACACTAACAATAATAGTTCAATTCAATGTCTGACAATGGGATGCGTTATTTTTAGCATGTAGTGTCATGGTGCGGTGGCAATTGTGTTCTGATTAGCTTAGAATCTTGAACGTCTTGCTTAATACTGCTCGAAACAAATGTAATATTAGGTAGGTACTAATCGCTTATAGCGATAAGGCCGCCCTAGCCCACATTTAGGTAAAAAAATTAGTGTTAGTTATTCAATTGATTGTTCCTACTTTAGAGTGAGCATTTTAACAATAAAGTGTTTCATTTATCTACCTTTCTACTAAAATGCGCCATCATTAGTTCGCAGTTGGAGAAAAGTCCCCAAAAGGTGGGATTTTGCCGTAGCCACTAGTCGCTACGTTTAGTAGCCATTATTTTGGGATTTCTACCGTGTATTACTTACTATTGCATACTACATCAAAGTATTGCAAAGTCTCAGTAAACCGACCATGATCACGTTACTATTTTTGTTCGAATTTTGGTCGCAGTTCTTTCGTGATCATGGCACTAAACATAAGTATCAAAGTGCATAACCCCGAAACGCGTCACTCTTTAGTTTATTTACAATAACAAACAAGCAGGGATTACAATGCTCAGTCTATATTATTTAGAGCTCGCATTAATTCCTAAAATTATTCAATGTAATTTTGACAAGATAATGCTAAATTATTGCGGACATTCATAATGTAGCAGGAATATGACGCATGGTGCAAAATGTAAATAGCAAACCCTTTGGAAGGGATGATTATTGTGACCGAAGGGGCCCCGACACCTGCTCCATAGTACCATTTCCAAAGAGCCAGACGACAAGAGTAGAAAATTGTAACAACATTCCACAGACTTTTTTTTAAATCTTTACAGACTTTAAACATCTTCACGGAATATGGATTTTCACAAAAGATGTATTGATTTTCATTCAAGGGATGTAGGTATTTTTTTGACAGGAGAACCTGTTATCATTGTAATTTATTTTATCGAAAATGGATTTGTTGAATTTTCATGTGATTATTATTATTGTTCAAGGAATTTAAAAACCGGTAATAATTTTTAGTTTAATGATCTCAGTTTATAAATTTATACAGGTAAAGATATGAATAATTTTAAAAACACCTAGGCACGTATTCGCACGCGTTTTCGCTTTACGATAAAACGTACCTATAACTAATGAACGGTGTGTATTTATCATCACCAAATACTTGTACTTGCCTACTCATTGATGTCATTCGATGATACATAGTTGCAATCTAAAGATAAGCATAGTAAAATTATAATGTTCATAAGTAAGTAATCATATCAATATACCTACTTACGTGTATAGACGAATAAAATAATCAGAACAAAAGACAGACAGGTGATTTAAAATAAAAATAGTTTTATTAATAAAATACTACTTAAAAAAAATTGACACGACCTAGTTTCAATAGAAGGAGATAAAATCCTAACTAATAGTATAAAATGTGAGTGTAGGATACTTTTAATAATATAAAAAAAACGTCCTATAGGGTATTATGGTTACTTAACAAAATAATAGTGATAAACTTCGCAAACTAACTATTTCACTTTGAGGATCTGCTACTGTAGCTATAAAGTAAAGTAAAGTAACAGCCTATAATCATCCCACTGCAGGGAAAAGGCCTCCATCATTGAATTCAAGTTACCACTGCAATGATGGGAACTGGCATAATCACCACGCTTGCCGAATGCGGGTTGGTGATCACAAACCCGAGCAACGTTCGAAAATTCGAAACTTTTTGCTGCCCGACCCGGGGATCGAACCTGGGACCCCGAGATCTTGGCCCGGTATTTGAACCACTAGACCAACCTATATCTATACATACCTATACCACATTACATAGACATAAGAGTGGAACATTAGCAAATTCATTTTATCACTTCATAACAAGAGCAGCAGTCGATATATTATAGACACAAGATGGTTAATAGTTTATGCTATGACTGCGATAATATCTTTAAATGTATAATCTCCTATTATTATTTTTTGCAACCAATGTTCCTTAGAAAAACATCCGAACCACAGTGCCATAAAAATGGGTGCTATCGCTGATTGTACAATCAGTAGAGTATGTTTTTTTTATGTTTAAGTCTGAACTCTGAATCTTACACATTTACCTACGATATCTAAGTATATTATTATGCATCTCTCGCTGCTGATTATTTTGTTGCTATAAATTCATAATTATTGTGTTGACTATGCACAGGGAACTCCCAACCCTTTAAGGACCCACAAACTATCACCATCCCATCTCATTTGTCGCGGTTGTTTTAAATTTAATTTTAATATCACAGTCACGTGCGTGCACGCGGCTGTCTCGTATAATCAAAAAAAGCGTGTCGAGTTTCGTTGTTGATTGAGGGTTTGCAAATTACTGCACTGACTTAAAGAGAAGGCATAGTTTCGTACTATTTTAAACGCTATAATGTTCAAGAAATACAACGATGACATAATATGATAAATCAGTGGATACTTTTCTGAGAAATCCAGGGATTCAACTTACAGTGCAAAGATTAAAACTTTGCCGAAAAATATATCAAGAATCAAGAATAATTTATTTGTTTTGAATAGAGTACATCATAAGGTCACAAAAATATTCATAGGTTTCATTTATTCAGCCATAGTCAATAGCATACAAATATATCAACAAACAACAAATAAGTCAGAAACAAGTCGCCTCCAAACAATTTAAAAGTCATTAATTAAATTTATATACACACACATACATACATTATTGAAAATACGTCAGTCATTAATTATTAGGTAATGTCAACTTTACAATCTAGATATTCTTTAACTGGGCAGAAACATTTTATCTTGAGCCACTTAAATAGTTTATTTTTAAATAAATTTAATGGTACTAATTCAGTCAATGAATGTGGCAGTTTATTATATACTAGCTGTTCCCTGCGACTTCGTACGCGTCAATTTCTGTTATTATGATCGCGATTATTTTTGCAACATTTTTCACAGATGCTTCGCTCCAATTGGTTGCAGCGCGATGTTATATAGCCTAAAGCCTTCCTCGATACATGGACTATCCAATACAAAAAGATTTTTTTTAATTAGAACCAGTACTTCCAAAGATTAGCACGTTCAAACAAATAAACAAACAAACAAACTCTTCAGCTTTATAATATTAGTATAGATTTTTATACAGCTTGGATAACAGTTTCTCTTATATAAAGAAGTTCGTATCCTGGGCAAAATAGCCTTCCCCGATGTCTGATTGATTTAGTTGCATAATCATCTTGATGTACAAATAAAGAAGACAGATACACATATAAGTTTTGACAAAGACACAACATTCCAGAATATACATTGATGGAAGAGATAGGAGATTCAGATCGGGAAATAGTTGTTTGCATGAGTTTAGAGGAGGAACGTTGCATATGGCACGAACACATCGTTTTTGAGATATGAAGGCTCTAGGCATATCTACAGAATTCCCCTAAAATATTAGGCCGTATTTGAGGTTGGATGCTACATATATATGATATGCCATTAGAGCAGCTTTTTGATTAACTTGGGTCGTCAGACGCCAAAGAGCATATGAAAATCTGTTGATTTTTTTGCACACGTTTTCTATGTGCTGTTTCCACGAACACTGACTATCTATAATAAAACCTAAGAAAATAACTGTACTTATCCGATTTAGTCATATTTTCGTCATTAATTTTAATACTAAGATTATCTTTAGGTTTTCTGTTAAAAAATTGAACGTATTTAGTTTTATTTGGATTTATGTGTAAGTTATTATTTTCCAACCAATCTGTTATTAGTATAATAGTGTTGTTAATTTCTTCAGTATAGTTTTGGTTAGGAGCTTTTGAGATTACAACTGATATGTCATCTGCAAATAGGTTACATTGATAATTAGTTACGCTAGGCAAGTCATTGATGTAAATTATGAATAATAAAGGTCCCAAAATTGTTCCCTGTGGGATACCTACATCATTTAGAGAAACTACAGATTTTGAAGTTGTTTCTTCGTTGCGAAAGTTTCAAGATTTAATTTGGACATCATTAAGATAATCGAGACAGTGCCTAGGGCTTGTGAAATACTTAGCTGTAAGTTTAAGGAAGGCTCTCTTTCTAACGCCTGAGTAACCTTCCCTACCTATCTATAATCCTACTTAACCTATCAATCAATATTTGTGGTGCGATCCAAAAAGCAACAAAAAAACACGCTGCTAACATCCCCTTCAAATTACATGAGAAGGCACTCTCTTGGTCAAGGTAGGCTTGCACAAACTGTTCGGTTTTTCTTCCTTTTCGTTTGTGGTAAAGTTTCGCATCATCAGTACACTGTTGTTGATAATAGGCCTCTCCTAAAGAGGCATTTTGCCATAATCATCACGCTTTGCAGGCGGCTTGGCTGCTTTCTTGGCCCTCACAAAACCATATGCCGTGTCTATAATAAAATTTACTGGATTAAACTTCCAAGATTGAAATAAAATATAAATTTAAAAATGCATTCTATTAGTTTAACAGAGAATCCACGGCGAAGAGGCTAGGCAATTGGCAGGTCCCGCGTTGGGCGCCAACTCGCGCGCGCCCTCTGGAGATGCGGCCGGATCCGAAACCAATCTGTGATATGAATGGCCACTTCCTGCCTGGGGCCCCCAGAGGGACGTCTAGATGCTTCGGACACTACACCGGCACTTGGGATCTACCCAGGAAAATAACTAGGAAAGTCGGTAAGTATTGAGTATGTTGGTATGTCATGAATAAGCTCGACTGCATATCTAATTCAGGAGTTTTTTTTTGGCTTGGTAAGGCTTTTAAGGGGTACTAACGTCTAGACATAGGCATTTTCGATTCATTCACGAAGACTAAGTAACTATTAATCACGATAAATAGAATTGTTGCTTAAGTATTGCTGCTTGAGGTTAAAAATGGATAAATCAAATTAAAGTGTAAAATCTTTATAAGCGAAAATTATGTTTAATACGGGTAAATTCTAGAAATCAACGTTGCATTTAAAGTTGGAATAAACAAGCGAGAGTCTAATTATAAAGGAATTGGGACCTCCCCATGAGAAGACGTTTTCCTACGTTTTTCTAATGTTCTAATTAGTGCGTCTTGTAGTAATGAAACCTTTAGCACATTTGCGGCGTAACTTCTAAGTTCTCCTTTTCTATTTAAACATTACCGGGAGTTAACTTCTCTTCACTTTCTCTTTACAAACAGTGGCGAAAGGTAATGAAATCGGTGTAAATAGATTATTTATTCACGGGCTACAACTATTGGTTTGAATAATTTAGTAAAAACTATTGTTCAGTAGGTCAAATTAACAAATATTAACTCATCATTAACAAACTGGCCCCTAGGAGTAAGCATCTATAATATGTATAACAAAAAAGCTACACGTTGGGCGCCAATCAGTACCTATATGTCACTTACCATAATGACCAAGTAGATCTAGATAACAGTTACGAATTATCTTTTGATCAGTCAACCAGCAAAAATGAAATCATAACATTCGTGACCAAACAAAACAACAATAGAACCATTCCAACCCATGTACATTTATCTCAGCGTGTAATAGGTAAAATCGGCAATGCTGACACAACCTTGACTTGGCCGTAAACTCATTTATTTGTCAACATACACGCACAAACACTTCCTGAAGCGTATCGTGCCTCGGAACAATTTGTCGGACCACGCCATGTTTAGCGATCAGTCCATACAGCCAATATTTGAGACTGATAGTCGACCTATTAATCCTTTCCCATCTATTTATAGCGAGCCGAACGGTTGCCTTCAGTTTTGATAAATTACTGTTGAGAAACCAAATGGAAATTTTGTCTAAGTAATCAAAGAGCAATTTTCGTAGCCTTATTTTGTTGAATTCATCGAGGTGACTGATGGTAGATAGCATTTCGTATTAAAATATTATATCCTATCAATGTGCCGTATGATTCTGTATTCGTATCCTTTACGAACAATAAAGGGTTACCTATGTGTTCTTTTCACCTCAGCATAGAAAAATATATTTTTTAAGACATGCCTCACTGGGCCACACAGAGTCATCTAGTCCCAAATTAAGCTACTATTAAGTACCCTGTCGTATGGGGTACTAGACAACCGATAAACTTACTTAAAGACATTTTTTTTTAATTCATACTTATAATACATAGAAAACACCCAGACCAGTACAAACAGATAAGTTCATGCACACAAATATTAGTACTGTGCGGGGATCGAACCCGCGACTCATGGCTCAGAAGCAGCGTTAACTACCGCTGATCCAAATGGTCGTCGTGGTATAGAAGTTGCTATATACACCAAGTATAAATAATTACTGATTTAAACCTTCATGGCTACTTTCACTCGAGTTAATTAATTGAAGAACTAAGTTCTTGCGTGATCATGGCGCTAGCAATAGTGACGAAATATCGGAAACTTAAGAAAAATAAGGTACATAGTATAACCTTATATATAAATCTGTGTTTGTGTTTGTACTGGTCTCGGTGTTTTCTATGTATTATAAGTATGTATTTACAAAAAAAAGTATATAAGTAAGTTTATTGGTTGTCTAGTACCCAATACGACAGGGTACTTAATAGTAGCTTAATTTGGGACTAGATGGCTCTGTGTGGCCCAGTGAGGCATGTCTTAAATATTATTATTATAAATCAATTAGCTCTAGTAAGTCTAAATCTATACTAATAAGTATTATAAAGCTGAAGAGTTTGTTTGTTTGAATGCGCTAAAATTAGGAACTACTGGTTCGAAATGAAAAAATATTTTTGTGTTGGATAGTCCATTTATCGAGGAAGGCTTTAGGCTATGTTTTTAAAACTTCTTAATCGCGATCATAATAACAGAAATTGACGCGGACAAAGTCGCGGGCAACAGCTAGTTACTGTTCTAATATTATGCACGCCATGAGCTATCGTGATATTTATCTTTGATGGTTTATGGATGTGAGTCCTCGTACTTATGGGTTTCATGCCATCTTAGCGTAGTCACACGTAGTAAACAGTTTTACATCTAAAATACTTTTTTTTCAGCGGAGGAGCTAGCAAAGGAGCCACCCGACCACAGATTCCCAGATTGGATCAACCTCCGCGTGCAAAGGCCGAAGGCCGTCACTGCCTCACGCATGCGCCCCACCAAACGCGCCAAAGCTAAAAAGGAGGAGTCAACCTCTCCACAGGACGAGCAGACCTTCAAAGTAAGCCGGCTCAGGCACACGCCAACTCTGGCGAACAGCCTCATTTCACAAACGCGATAAACTTTGTTTCTCTATAGCCTTTGCAGAATAGATGTTGGCGCGAAAAGGATTTGTTTGTGTCAGTGCAGAAGTAGGTTAGTGTCGTATTGTGGTGTGATAACTTTGGACAAGTTGTGCATGCTCCATTTATCTGTTTCGTGTTAGGTGGTGCTTTCTGACATAATAAAACAAAATAATGTCAGTGCTACATATGCACTTCTTGAATGTTGAAGAGAACTATTTCACTTTATACTTACTTGCGGAAATTCTTACCAATTTCAAATACAATTTTCGTTGAATAAACTCCAATTTTCTGGTCATTTCACGCTTTTTATCGGTTTATTTTTTCGTAAATCTAGTTATATTTTTCAATTTCGACTCCAGAAGTTTATGAGCAGGTTTTCCAAACATAAGTAGATAGGTACTTCTTAATACAAAGGCTTGGAAGTTATGTACCTATTAATTATTTTAGTTCCTTGAAAGCCTTACTTGTTTTAGCATTTACAATGCTAGAATTATAGACAATATATCAATACATAATATGCCTTCTTTTAAAATTTACTCAAATCTTTCATCTTGATCGTTGTTGGGTCAATTAGGTCAAAGATGATCTGAAAATACCTCTGTAATATATTTTTAGTTACACTGTATAAAATTCGCAGTTTTTGTCAATAATAATCAATATCACATGTCAGTAGTAATTCGAAGCAATCATATAGAGCCATTGTACTTTAGCAACAATATTTGCATGCACATCTCGGGTTTCAGCACGCTACGCCACCGCAATACACGTGCTTTCATGATTCAAACAGATTGTTATTTTCTGCCTTAATCTTGTTACGATAGAGTTCAAATAGTATCAGTTACGTATACCTAAAGCTACCTGAACATGTATGGACTATCATTAGCATATGTCACTAGGGCACGCTTTGTTTTCGCTTCGGGCGCTTCAACGCCAAGTTATGTACACAAGACTATCTGCCCGTCAAGCTGTTATCTCTAAAGAAACTTACATGAAGTATTTAGACGTTACCGTATTTATGTAAATATTTGACTAAATTTCGTGAAAAGTTTAGTGCCAGTTTTATCATTGTGACATTATCACTTTTTCTTTCTTAAACCTTAACAAACATTGAATAGGCAATAATAGATAATAGGTTAATGCTTTTGCAGATTTTTTATTTGCATTTTCTATTACATTTATTGTTTTCAATTTATTTCAGCCGTATCAATGCCCGTTCAAGCACAAACACAAAAAAGAGAAAAAATGAAGACACGAAGAATAATTAGAAATGCACTCACTTAGTTAATGCAGTAAATTAGTTATAGAAAATTGTAGCCTACATTCTGAAATTAATGCACTCTGTGTTAAATTTTTCATGTCTGTACAAATAAGGAACCGGATTGTAATCAGGGCAATCAAACAGATACAGAGATAAATAATCGCGGGCAGGAAGATGACTTGAATTCTGGGAACCAGGACGATCGATTGGAATTTGATAAGAAAGATCCAGTGGACGAAGATGGAAATGGTCCTTATATTCCTGGAGCATTAACTGAACCAGACAAAAGGCACGATAGCCACGACCTCCTGGTCAAAGATGCAGTAGAACAGATTCATGGACCACAAGAAGACGAGGAAGACAAGTTTTGGCGGAAAGTAGCCGAGAACGCGAAAAAAAATGAAGAGATACGTGAAGAGAATATGAAATACAAAAAAAGCGATACACCAAAACTACCCTATGTGAACGTCTCGCAAAACTTTCAGTTCGCAAAAAAGATGCACGTGGGAAACCTAGAACATCAACCGCTTCCAGACACGTTAGGTTATCGTAATATGACCAAAATAGCGGAACACAGGGATTCTGATATTATCGTCAAACCATACGCAATTGGTTGGAAAGGATACGGCGCTTCGGGCCCTACGTGCTGCACAAAAATGCGCGTGCATAGACCTAAAACTAGTGATAGCAAGAAAAGTGATAACGAGAAAGATCAGAAGAGACCGTCAACATCTGGGCCGAATTTGGGAGGTCAATATTGTAAGAAACCACTGTCTCTTATGGATCTTGCGATTTGCTGGGATTTTAGGCCTGACGACCCCAAACAAGAACCTAGACCACCAAAGCATATAGATGGGTCAAACGGTGCAAAGGCTCCGGCTGTATTTACCATGGTATACACTCCTAAAGAGGAGCCAATAGAAGAGGCGACTGGTCATGCAAATCCAATTTTTAACCAGAATCGAGTCGTCGAGGACATGGGCCGCCATCCTGTGCCATATTTCGAGAAAGATATGACGAAGGATAAACGGAGGAACTCGTGCGACGTGCAGCATTGTCCGCAGCACAATGTTCCTAACGAGAAGAGTTCGAAGTCGTCGAGCAGGAAAAGTTCTGCACACTCTGCAAAGAAACCAGAGTGTGATGGGATACATGGTTGTGGAACTCCGAGCGATAGCAGTCGGAAGTCTTGTCGTGATAATAGGCCAGATAAATTGCAGCCTATCAAAGATGCGTGGAATGTTCATACTAATAAAAACACTAAAGTAGACATTAATAGCAATCATAGGCACAGTTTGGAATCGTATGAAAAGACTCCGTTGGCGCAAGGGAAGTTGCATCAGAGTTCACCGAACGAGTCTCAGTCGTCCAGACGTTCGACGAAGGATAGCGTGTCGACCATACGGCATAAGAATTGTTTACCTTGTTGTGAGAAAGTTCCACCAGAGACAAAGCAGAAAGAAGATTACAAATTCGCCTTTAAAGCTGGGAATCCAAATTCTGTAAATAGTATGACTGGTTCGACAACGGATTCGAAGGGTGTGAAAATTCCGAAGATGAGGCATCCTTACACGAAGAAATCTTATAGTATTCCCACTCTTGCACCACCTTTTAGTATCTGGCGCGAGGCGAATGCCAGTGGTTACCCAGAGCATTGGCGTTTAGCGAGTGTTTACCAGCACGCGTATAAACCGCCGGAGCAAAGACGCAAGCCTCTCATAGAGAGCGTTTACCAGTAAAATGTTGTTATTTGTGGAATGTTCCATAATTTTGTATGTCATTGTTTAGATATATGTCAGCTTTTATGTACCTATTTATAATACGATGTTTCACTTTTGTATAGAATTTCTGTGATTATCACTAAGTTGCGTAAGGGTGGTTTCAGAGCTATGCGTATTGGTATATTCCGTATGGATGTCTGGATTCGTTTAATCTTTGATTAGCTCTGAATGTTCCATATAGAGCAGATTTATTTACTTGGCTGTCTTTTTATCTTACGATGACATTGTGCCAATGTAAAATATGTTCTATCCTCTCTATCTCGGGTTAGTTAGGAAATCGTATGGATACATGCATTGATCTTAAACCAGCCTTAAACTAAAATAATGTAATCGTAGATTAAAATTAAAAGTTATCGTTCTATGTAAATGTTTATTGGGTCCAATTACCAATACATTGCAGTGTACAGTATTAAATAAATTCTTTTCTCGATATCTCGTTTAATCATTCCGATAAGGTGCAGGTGTCTGACACCTGCGTGGTTATCTCCGTCCTGATAAGATAAGATCCTTGATCCTCGAGGCACATGCAGCGCGTGTTCACGGTAAGAACCTTTCGTACTCTAAGAAGAAGGTGCATTTCTTGATGGTCTCCCAAGCTTTGATGCAGTAGTGGAACCATCCTTTCTCAGAGAGATTTGGCACGTTGGTGATTTGATGCCGATGTACACCCATCACCATCCAACGCAGGCGCTTTGCTAGTTGCTCGAAGGGAGGGTGACCGCGGTAGATTTCTCGATTATCTATAAAATGTTATGTTTTAAGTTCAGATTAACTATTACGTTCAATTGTACGAGTACATTTAATTTATGCAAGCATTCGATTTATTCAAATAATATTCAACTAGTAAAGGAATTATGGAATTTATTTTTAAAATGCTTATTAGCCCTATGAATATTAAAATATTATAGTTAGCGTTTTGTCGATCGCAAGACAAGCGATATACAGGGTGAAATTTTAACAACGTTTCAAATTTTAATATAGCAATCTACGAGACAAATGACGTGTTAGTACAAAAATGTCTAGATAAAGCAAAAATAAGAAATCTAAAATTTTTGATACGGCCTCCTTGCAACACTTTTTTTACGCGTTGCGCATCTCATTCTATCATTACGATACTATTCATAAGTTTTTAATTTTCCCTTTATACCTTAAATAGAAAAATATTTTTGGGTGACAACTTGATTTACATTTTTTATTTCATAAATAGGCTCTAAATGCGATACTGAAAGAATATTAACATTTTTGAAAAGTGGTTAAAATTACATCCTGTATTTTAATTTAGCACAATTATTAAAATTTCGATTTTATGCCAAAACAAAAAAAATATTTACTAGCTCTTAACCCGCGGTTCTGCCCGCGTGTAGGTAATTTAAATTACAAACAATATATAAAATACAGTTAGCGAGATCAATCGGGTTACCCCAGAACACTTCAATACTCTCGTGAACATGGTTCACAAGTTAAGTGAATCACTGTTCCAGAAAGTGGTCGTTCAGAGAAGTGTTCGTTCATAAAAGTAGACGTAATGAGAATAAACGTTCAGAATAGTGGACGTTCAGGGAAATGGTCAATTTAGGAAGGTGGTCGTTCAAGGAAGTAGCCGTTAAGAAAAGTAGGACGTAAACAGAATAAACGTTTAGACTGGACTTTCAGGGAAGTGGACGTTGAGTGTAAATAGACCTAAAATACCGACTTTACATTCCGGTAATAGGACGTAGAGTGTCTAAAGGGATTGTTTAATAACCCAGTTTTTAGTCTGATGTACCTAGTGCCTCGAGTTTAGAGTTATCTGTAGTTGCCTCTAAAGTAATAAAATATACATGATGTAATTCTACTAAAGATGATCGTTACGTACCACTGTAGGGATGTATCTCAGGCAAGAGGCACAAGTTGAGCGGCGGCCCGCATCTGTCTACGCTGTAGCCGTTGCATACGCTGTCCATGTTCAATCCATTCTTGTTCGAATCACTGTACAGGTACATTCCTGAATTCAGCTGCAGATTGGATTTCTGGAACGCTCTCCTGGAAAATATATGACCCATTCAAAAATGTATAACAGGATTTAAATGTTAAAATACTTTATTTAACGCCCGACGCCGTTGCCCGCCCATCTAGTTGGGTCTAGTGGTATAATAATCGGGCCAATATCTCGGGGTCCCGAATTCGATACCGAGACAGATGCCTTACTTAGCAACACGAAACTCGTATTTACGGACATATCTGTCTCTTTCAGATACTTTAAGACATTGGTATGAGTGATAGGGACAGATGTTTTCGAATATACGGACATTGTGTTGCGGAGTAAGGCCTCAGAAAACTACAAATTTTCGAATATTGCTTGGGTTTGTGATCACCAAGCCGCATTTGGCAAGTGTCGTGGTTATGCCTGCACCCATCATTGTTATGGTAACTTGAATTCAATGATGAAGACCTTTGCTCTGCAGTGGGATGATTATAGGCCTTTACTTTACTTACATAGGTACCTTATTTTATTGCCTGACGTTTCAACCGAGTTATATCATGAAAAAAAACATAGCCTCATCTTAGATTGCGATGCATTTTTTCGCTGATAGTCGTGATTGTATTTACGTGTGAAATTTACAATAATGTTGGTTCCCTTTTTTATATAACTTACTTCCAGGTACTGAACATGTAACCATAATGAAAATACATCAACTCAACACTATAACAATGATAAACCTGAAATTAGTAAGACTAAAGGGAATATTGTGTTGCGCGTGACAGACGTCAGTACTCAGAAAAACACTACGGGTCCGTAGCGTGTACGTGAACGGTCTTGTGTATCTATCTCGTTCTATCATATGGCTGCATTATATTTTGTCTCTTAGCACTGCCAATCTAACAGCAGTATATTAAATCTATGGTATCACTCGACCAAAACAATTAGGCGTAGCTAAGACGTCATTGGAAAATAGGCAGGGGACTACGTAATGTTATTATTTGGAGTGGTCATCTATTGATAGGACGAAAAGAGATAGAACTATTCTATGTTACACTTGCACGACATGACAGTAATTTTTCGCTTTTTTTATGCATACTAGATCATCATCATATTAAAGATACCTGTACAAATCTTGCATCGCCTTTACAGCTTCTGGTGTGTAATCTTCAAGCTGGCATCTGAAAATAAAATAAAAATTATTAGGCAAGCTATGTTTGTAGGCAAGCTTAATTAAAGTCTGTGTGTGTAGGTGTTCTTCTTAATTTTGAAACTTATCACGCGAGAGGATATGATCTTTTGTTTATGTACCTATAGGTAGGATAGGTATGTGGTATCATAGGGAAAGAAATATACTAGAGTTCCAATCGCTAGTCAAGAAATGTCTTTCCGAATTCTTTTCAAAATATTACGACAGATTGCGCTAGGAGTCTCGATTTGAATAAAATCATAGACCAAGGTAAATACAATCCAAATTTTGCCAATTACGAGAACCATTTGCAAGCACGTATGGCTATGCTTTGACCATGAATGACACGTGCCGTAAGATGGCGCTTATTAGCATTTAACTTTTAATGCAAAGACCAAGAAAAAATCAAAGCAAGTTACTTATTAGTATTTCTGTTTTTTAGTTTAAATCTCAAGAAAATTGCATTATATGTTTTTATTATTATGCAAATCGTTACAAAACGTAAAAAATAGAAGTACGTACTAAGATTCGAACTCTCGGCCTACGGACAGAAAAATCAAATGCAGAATCTATTTTTATTTTATCTAACAATGTTGAAGTTGGTTCCGAGTTGAGCTGAAATAAGTTATGGCGTCAATTTTTTAATCTAAGTTACCACATATCGGAGCGAGTTTGACATGCTGATATCGGTTTTGTCTCAATTCGGAATGTGGTCATGCTGTCACACGGCTTATTCCACCAAATAAAAGACACAATACAGAATTATAACCACGCATAAAACAACAATTCACTTAAAACAATTAACTTAAAAATGTATGTAACTATTATAAAATAGCACAATAATCACAGCTCCAGATTAGAATATTTTACTAAGACAAAATATTAAAATGCAAGATCGCCCTCCCCATATTGAGTAAGTGCCTAAATTAAGTATGTTCCTATATAAAAACAATAAATTTTGGTAATCGTAGAACGTTATAAACTAACGGCCATTTCCAATAACCTATCTATCTTCAGTTTTGGCATATCGGAGATAGAAAACAACTTCTGTCTTTGTTTCTCTGGACGGCAAAAACAGAGATAGAAACCTAGTTTCCTATCTCCGATATGCCAAAACTGAAGATAGATAGGTTATTGGAAACGGTCATAAAATTACTTGTACCTACTTGTACAAAAATCATATAAATTAATCAAGAACTTGTCTTCCGATTAGGAGAGAAAATATAAGTATAACCGTTGTCTGTTTGGCTATAGGCCGGTAACGCTCCTTCCCGGTAATCTTTTGTTTCGCAAATGCATTGTTATAATTCTAGATAAATAATGATGTTGAGTTTTTCCATGTTTCACGTTTACTTAAAAGTCGTTTTGAATTGAATAGTAAATTTAACTAAAATAAATAGTATTTTACTAGCCGACTGTACTTTCATGTTTTTCATGGAGCTTAGTGGAACATTTTATTATTTAAAATAATTATACTTAAAATGGAGCCCGGTGGAATAATTTATTGGAGCGCAGTGGAATAAGCCGTCACTCACCACTACTCTACTCACTGTCACTACTTTTCCTGTTTTAGTGTTTACCTACAATCCTACGATCTTACATTACATACGCCTTTTTCTACTGACTTTGCTTAACCTTTTCACAGCCAACGACTTCTATAGAAGTTAGAGATTTTCGTGCCCCCCACGCCACGACTTCTATAGAAGCTCTTCATTGTACTTAATGTAATAAAATACAATTACGATACATATAACATTTCTTTTTTTTGTAAATTTTAAAGATGGACACTACTGAAACCCGATTTATTTCTAGCGAAAACAGGCTTTTTTGTGTTTTAAAATGGATAAAATAAAAAACGCCTCTAATATTGACATGTCCTTCACGCCAACTACTTCATATCAAGTTGGCCAGTGTTGTGACGCGAAAGTTGCATTCATTACAATCCACTACCGTTAATTTGTTTTAGTTCATACAAATGAGCATACATTTCATGATTTATGAATCAATTTCAGTCAGTGAACAACGTATTAATCAATAAATTGTTATAATAGGGGTTAAAGTATGAAATTGCCGATTTGTACTGAAAATCAAAATTGTTTATTTTTTAATTTTTAACAAATTTATTTAATCAAAATTGTTACCATTATTATCTATACATTGCTGCCATCTAATAGGAAGGTCATTTATGCCTTTGTGATAGAACTCTGAGGATCTAGACTGCACAAACTGTGTGAAAGCATTTTGTACTGCCTCCTGGGAAGAAAACTTCTTGTCACGTAGATAATTGTCCAAAACACGAAAAAAATGGTAGTCCGTTGGAGCAAGGTCTGGCGAATACGGAGGATATCGAATGGTTTCTAGTTGCAGTTCCTGAAGGGTCAAAACGGTTTCTCGTGCTGTATGAGGTCTCGCGTTGTCATGGAGCAATAATGGTGAAGATCGATTCATGAGTCGGGGCTGTTTTACTGCTAGTTTTGCAACATTGTTCGGAGTTCGGCACAATAGACATCTGCCGTTATTGATTGACCAGATCGGAGAAAACTATAGTGAATAACACCATGCTGAGACCACCAAACAATTAACATTACCTTTTCATTGGTAAGTTTTACTTTAGGACACTGTTGTGGCGTTTGACCTGGGTCAGTCATTGCATTCTTGTCACAATTCGATTTAATGTTCCTTCATTTCTGTACCGATTTAACAAGGCAACACAAGTTTCAACACGCGTTTCTTTCTGCACATCAGTCAAATCATGAGGCACCCATTTTTCGTATTTTTTTATTTTATTGATTTGACGCAAATGAGTCAATATTGTGGGTAAGGTTACGTTAAACCATGCCGCTAATTCCTGGGTAGTTTGACTAGGATCGGCTTCCACCATCTCTCTTAATTTATCGTTAATCACCTGTGTTCCAATCAAGTCGAAGTTTCCATCACGAAAGCGTTTAAACCAAAATCGCACTGTGCGTTCATTAGCAGATCCCTCTCCATACTGTCAAAATCCTTATTTTCTTCTAAATTCTTTTAAATTTCGGAAATTCAAAATTGTTCGATCGTGCCTCGCCCCGAGTGTTAGGTTATTTTCGTTACGGAATTTCTGGATTCGGTCTCCTCGCTCAAGGCCCGCGATAGAAGCTATGCAAGCTTAAAATAGTGTTTTTCTACATTTTCTCGGGTCTGGGTGTTTGAGGTACCTTCGTTGTTTCTGGTTTCTGTTGGGGCTTGTGTTAGTAGTGGACTGTAGATGAGGAGAATTGACATGAACACTGGTTGGTATTTCGCAAGAGTTTATTTTGAGCTCACAAGAAACTGTCACTGAATCAAGTAGGTACTTAATAATTCTAATACACGTCTTATGCAATAAATTATACCTTAGCAGACGCTTAGTTAAGTACTTATTTGTAGGTTGGAACACGTCCGTATAGTACGGTGGCCAAACGTGGAGAGAGAGTTACAGTATACAGCAACTAGTGTTGTCTATAAAAAATAGTGATGTTGGATAGCGTGCCAACAGTTTCCAAAATACGAATGCTTTTAATAGTTATTCAAATTGGGATATGAACAATGTTTGTGGTGTTTTCCACATTTAATTAAATTACTATGTTTAATTAATGATTAGTATTAAATTATGCGTCAAAATTCAATAAGTTTGCGTAAGTTTGCGTATGTGATTCCTTACAGTTTCCTTCTTCAAATTGTTAAGTTGTCATTCATTTGAGACGCTAAACGTTAAATAACATCAAATTTCTCCGGAAACATTCGAGATAAATGTCGACAATAGTATCGATAAATTTGAGTCAAGCTCTAGCGTACATGTAAAATATTTTGATGAATTAATTATCCACCAAAATAATGTAAATAATCAATACATATAACTTTATCTATACAAAATATTAGACGGAACAAACGGATTGAAGTAATTTCACATTTACAACATAACAACAAGATCAAATTCAACAAAAATAACGCGTTTTTACGATGACGACTTTCTACGTATTTCTAGAGTTATTTAATTCGGGGTTTATACCATGTACCTTATTTATTATGAGTTTCCGATATTTCGGCACTGTTGCAAGCGCCATGATCACGGGAGAACTGTTGTATCTGCGGGTGGGTAGCTGTTAAGAGCAGACAAATCGATCTACCCTCCGTCGTAGTCTTTTATTACACACGACACTGGTACCACTGTTTGACAACTCACTATTTTTACACTTTTGTTCTCGACACACAACACTTACAGTATCCGATCGTGACACAGTATTTTTTGGTTTTCTTTGGTTACCGCAAATTCGAACCACTGGATTCCATACACTAGATAATTTAAAACCATCTTCGCGATTGAAATTTTTGTATTTGGTAATTTCAATCGCTTCTCTGAACATTCTTGGTATATAGTGCTGTTCTGAAGAAATTATCTGTGCGTTGTGAAACTCAATCCAGTGGTTAGGCCCCGAGTGTATAAGGTGTTCAGCGATGGCTGAACTTTGTGTGTCGTTTTTCTTGACCGCTTTAATATGTTCCTTCATCCGGCAAGCCACTGTGCGTTTAGTTTGGCCGATGTATGAACTTCCGCAACTGCAGTCAATCTTATAGACACCTGGTTTTTCTAGTGGGAGATTGTCTTTAGGCGATCGTAAACACTGTGATACCTTTCTTAAGGGAGTGAAGACAGTATTTAAAGAGAACTTCTTAAGGATATTTGAGATCTTGTCTGTCACTCCTTTTATATACGGCAAATATACAGGTTTTCTGTCAACCTTATATCTCTGATGTTTTGACTGTTTCCTACTGGGAAGTCTACCGGTGTATCCATTTCTCCGTAGTACATATCGTACATGATCTAGCTCTTCCTGCAAGTGATCTTCGTCGCATAGATCATATGCACGGTTAGTCAATGATGCTACTCGGAGTTAAGGTGTCTAGGGTGGTGGTGTGAATCGGCATGAAGGTAGCGGTCAGTGTGTGTAGGTTTTCTGTGAACTGAGTGACTAAGTGACCCGTCTTTCTGCACTCTAATCTTAACGTCTAAGAATGCCAGCTGTCTGTCATCTTCAATCTCACAGGTGAAGTTAAGCTTGGGGTGGATACTGTTGATGCTTGCAAGGTGAGTTTCAACATCGTCTTTGTCACATTTCAATATACAAAACACGTCGTCGACATACCTCTTCCATAGTTGGATCACTGTGGGTGGAGTGGCAATGGCTTTCTCTTCCACATGCTCCATCCAGATGTTGGCAACTACTGGAGCTACGGGGCTACCCATAGCGACCCCCTCTATTTGCAGGTAGTACTGACCCCTATACCGATAACTAGTATTATAACCTGAATAATAGAAACGATAACCGGAAACGTTACTTAGAATACATTTCAATATTTTTCTATAATGCTAGCGCCGTTGTTGTATATATCCAACGCTAGGGATTCCAAAAACGGTATTTTTATAGATATCACCTAGACTTTATCTAGGCTAAGGTACTATTTATTCCAAAAATTATAGATGTTTAGAATTAAGAACATCTAGTTCTTAATTTAAATTACATTAATTGTAAGAGGGAAACAAATAAAACAGCCACTAGTTTCCGGTATGAATGTAATATTTCTACCTTATAATTAATTTGTTGTAATAATGTGTCACAACACTATAGGGGAAGTATGAAAAAATGTGCACGGCGCCAGAGACATATTCTTTGGAAGAATCACGCGGCGGTTAAAAGGTTAATGAAAATAATTTATCATCGCATGACTATAAATATGACTTTTTTATAGTCGGCCTTCCAAGAAGCATGGCCTTCCATGGTCTACCCACCTTATTTAAAACATATACCTATTCCTTTTATCTAAAACCTTACGCTCTCAAACTGAGGATCGAACCCGCTTCATCGGAATGAGGTGCCTGCCTTGCAACTTGGAAAATCATTTAGCTATGGACCTGCAATCTACTGGATGCCTTTTTTACCGTCAAGAAAATAAACGTGTGAGATAGGTAAAAATATATGGTATGAACACTTAAAAAAAGTTTTACTTTTTTTATAAATGACAACCTATCCTCATAATCATTTTATTATAAGTTGATTTCGACGACCTCCGTGGCGGAGTGGCGTACACACCGGTTTTCAAGGTGTCGCCTGCTCCGAGGTCCCGGGTTCGATTCCCGGACGGGTCAATGTAGAAAAAATGAGTTTTTCTACATTTTCTCGGGTCTGGGTGTTTGTGGTACCTTCGTTGTCTCTGGTTTCCAAAATACGAATGCTTTAAATAGTTATTCAAATTGGGGTCAGAACAATGTATTTGATGTTGTCCACATTTATTTATTATTTATGTATTTATTTAGATGAACATAACATTTAAAAAATAATAAGAAACATACGAAACCGACCAAAACCCAAACGCATATTCTTTCTACTCAGAACGCGTTAAACTTGCCCGAGTTTAATGGCGGGAACTAGTAATTTACCTATTTCTTTGTAACGCACCGCACACTTGTTCTTATCTATTAAATCGCGCGATCGCACGCGCCCCCGCTCCCAGGCAGCGGCCCCTTTCAGTCACGTGGATGTCGTGGCTAAATTCCTGAGCGTCGGCCGCGTCCCGGACTCGGACTTCTAGCATAGGAATTAGGATTGCATTTTGCATACACTTAGTCTGCCTTTGCGTACGAATATTTTCTTATTAAATAGGTAACTATTTGAAGAAACTTATAAGTCGAGAACGGCTGGACAGAATTTTCAGATTTTGGTGTTTTTGGATTTGTCTTCGTCGGGAATAGGATAATAACTATTTAAAATATTGAAAAGTTAACGTAGAAATAACTACCTAATTAAGAAACTGTATTTCTTCCGCCAGTCATTAATAAAGCAGCAGTTCAATAAGTAAGTAAATAAATCCAATCGGAAAAATCAAATCCCATTTTAGTGCCCCTTAATAACTAGATTATTCCCATCAGAGTTGTCCGCGGCACGGAACGGCTCGGCGAGCGGCTCGGAGAGCGGCGCAGTGCTTTGGAAATCAAATCTTGTACCTCTCATAGTAAAGTAATTAGAAAGCAATTATTGTTTTAGGGAGCTGAATAAACGACAAATTCGTTTAATGCTAAGCCAGGGTCACTTCATAAGTATGAAGTTTATAAAAAGTGGTTAAACTTTTTGGTAAGGAAAAATAAAGGAAAAGTTCTTTTTTTTACAATTCAAAGCAAGATAACGATCTTTTTGTGTTTTATTTATAGAGTACATATACTAACTCCTCTATTTACATAAAAATTTCAACACATACACGTGCAAATAAAAAGCAACAGATTTTTAAAGTAAGAAGAAATTTAACGAATTAACGCAATAGTATGGAGCGGGAAATTTAAGTCCATTTTTTATGATTAATTTGGATCATCCGACCAAAAATAAATATGCACTTATGAAGATTAGTGTCTATTTGATATAAATTAATAAGATAGGTCGTTTAGAATTAAAAATTCAAACCATAACAATTGTTCAAAAGTCAAGTGATAAAATTTATCCCGTGGATAAAGTGTTTTCTTTACGATAAATAATATCGAATACTTACATGAATTTATGCCGGTTTAGTTATGTAATAAATTAGACATATTGTAATGTGTCCCAAATCAATAAAAGAGTGCTACTTAAATAATTACATTTATTTATTATTATAATGCCAAACTGACGAGCATATTTTTGACTAAGAAGGTTACTGACGTGCACGTCCTAAAGTACTACTAAGCCTAGTACATATCAATATAACATAACTGCTTAACTTAATGCTTAACTACTTATTATCTCAATGCTAATTCCTTAACTAAATTTAATTCCTAATACTAATTGTTATTGTTGGACGCCAGGAGGGTTTTCCTACGGATGTTGATGGTGGAGCCCTTCCACTCCTTGGTAACCGGCTAGCACACGGCACAGTGATTATCTGATCTCTCTCCTTATTATGATGAGTTACAGATATGAGAAGTATTTCTATGTGTTGGGTTCAGGACACTGATCACAGTGCTTCTAAGGGCGTTTCCAAAGGCCCTTTATGCATTCACTAAACACAAAAGAATACAGTAATTTCGGTACATATCACTTCTAATTTTCAGTTTTTCATCACGATACGTTAATATTCTCAAATGTCGGTATTCGCACATCAAAATGGCCAGATATCGAGCATAGGTACGACCGTTGACACTCCGTAAACCGCAATCACCGCTATGTTCTTAAACTTTCAATTTTAAACGATGCCTGTGATTTCAAACGTTTGTTTGACTAGAATAAACTTCTTCGATCATTCAGAAAAAAACACTAAAATAAGATCTTTGTGGACGAACTACGTGATTTGAACTCGCGTCCGTCGGATCTATAACAAATGTCGCCAGTCTAAACCGCTGAACCAATTAACCATTAAACGATATAGTGAAAATGTTAATCATGTTAAAAGTATTAATAGTGTGATTCTTATTGAAATGGAGTTAGGGCATAATTTTGTATGTCACACCATTACAATATAACTGAAGTTTAGCCAAGACTATTAAAAATTCATTATTTAAGTCGAAATCATCGGAAATTCGAAAATCCTTCAAGCTCGCATGAATATTTTCTTACCATAGTTCTTATTAACAACGGCCGCCCATACAAATTATTATTATTATTTTTTTTTTCATTTGATGAAACTATGTTTGTGTTGCTACATTATTCTAAACTATCATTCTACACGTTTGACAAGTTATTTCTACCAAAAAACTGTCCAAAGTGACAAAGAAACGTTAAAATAGTTGAGAATAAAAAAAAGAAAATGCCTGCAACTATAGTTGCATGGAGCACTTTGGCCTTGTGCATACGTGCAACTAGAGTTGCACGGGGCACTGTAGTGGATTGCTCACTAATGTAGGCTCACGGATAGAATTTAAATATGTATCTGAAATGGATAAATAAATCACAACCCACTTTTTACAAGCTCGTTCTGGGTTTGATTATTAGCATAGGAAAAATATTCGTCGTTAGTTTAGTTAATTTTTCGCTTACATACTGTCCAAGTTATTAAAACAGTATGTCATCATCAGTCGTTAAGTTATTATTTATTCGATCGTTTTAGGATTCCTCTTTTCTAATCATTGTCATACTACATTACTACATTTCCGTATTGCGCCATCTTTTATATTTTTAACAACAACTAACGGGCAAAAGCATGCATTGCCACACTAGCGCTACGGAAATAGCAGGACAGTCTACAAACAGCCGAAACAGAGAAAGATTTTCTGTCTCTTTCGATTTGTACCTGGCGAAACAGTAATGCCATCTATGCCTAGTACAGGATTTTAGCTTTCTTCCGAAGGACAATCTTTACTATGAAGATTGTCACTCTAGTATATTTCTTTCCCTATGGTGGTATACACCATTTTTCGATGGAGTAGATTAAAGAGAAGAAGCCATGACACACCAAAATATCGATATGTTTATCGATTTTGAACCACAAAAAATTTTAGTAAATATCACAAAGGTGATATTTGTATATAAACTTGAAAAATTTTGTCTCAGGCGGGACTCGAACCCGCATCTCCTCGCCTTTTTATATTCCTACGTTCATGAACGTAGTACTTTGCAAAGTATTTGTTTTGACAGAAACTTAGTAAAATAGTTTTACGTACAAAACGAGATAACTGTAAAAAATTGCTCCTAAAATAAAGAAGGTCTTCTGGAAGTGTGTCCACGGGAAGACCTCGATCCTCGACGTTACACCGTGGTAGAGATTGACTGTCAATGACAACGAGATTGTCAATATAACGATAGACTAATTTATTTCCGTAATTTTACCGCACCGAATAATGTGTGAATTCCTGGATACAAATTAATGTCGAAGACGAAAATAAATTTTTAAAAACAAAATTAATGTCGAAAAGAGTGTATTATGAATGTATACGACGTATATAGATAGACGACGTGAATTGGAAGCGATTTTGCTCTTAAAGGTGGTCAGGCGACAGAGAAGGCGAGTACCTCCGTAAGGTTGAATTCCCATTATGACAGATATGAATAATATCATCCAGTGTGATTTCTGCCACTTGTGCCATGAAATATAAAAATATTATATACTATCCATATTATTTAGATGTGTATACTTATAATTAACACCGTGCAAAGGCAAAACCGGCGCACTTGGCGGACGAGCGTCGGATGGGGGAAGATTTCATGGATTCTCGGCGTGATTTACAGTATTTTCGATTGCGGTGTTGTACTGTATTAATTAGCTTTTCATATAATTCGGTTTCATATATAAATTAATAACAACTAAATTTATTACTGCTACCAATACAATAAGTGCCAAATAATATCTACATATTGTGCATCTCGCCGGGACCTGAATTATGTTGGCTCGTTTGGCGTCTGTCTGTTTGTAAATTGCGGCGGGATGGCCTAAAAGTGGTTTATCATTGTAGCTTTATTGCCGCTATGGATTATCCTGTTCCTAAAACTCGAACCTAGCCACCCTAGTGAATATATTATAACTAATAATTTGTTTATTTGTTACTCTGTGAATAACGTGGTTGGTCATGCATTTATTCAAACTACACATATACATAATAATGTACTACTACTTAATGCATAACTGTTTGTTGTTCCAAATAAATAAAATAAAAAATAAAATAAAATGAAACAAGACTACAGTTGCGTTTATGAAATCGCGGACATATTAAAGTGTCATTTCTTTAAGGGACTGAGTACGTAGTTATTATTTTAAAGTGTCAAACGGCAAAGGTCATGTACCTGTTGTGCAGCAGAAGCAGATGTGGATGCGAGTCCACGCCGTTCGCCGCCTCGTGCGAGTCTTGGCTTGAAGCGTTCGAGCCCGAGAACGACGGCTTCAGCATCTCCGCCGCTTGAATGTACCTTAATGAGGGAAAAGCAAATTGTTTACACCTTAATATTGACGAAGTTTAAGAACTGGGGCCTTACTCAGCTATTTCAATTGCAGTTCGATGGTGATTGAATTGGGCGATTTTGACATTTAGCCCATACTAGAACTGTCAAAAACCTGCAATTCAAATACGATTTGGTTAGCTGAATTAGTGGCCTGTTACCGAATTTCGCATTGACGACTTCCGTGGCGGAGTGGCGTACACAAAGGTCTTTAGGGTGTTTGCTTCGAGGTCCCGGGTTCTAATCCCGGACGGCTCAATGTAAAAAAAGTATTTTCCCACATTTTCTCAAGTATGGGTGTTTGTGGTACCTTGATTGATTCTGATTTCCAAAATACGAGTTCTTTAGTTATTCAAATTGGGATCAGAACAATGTATTTGAATGATTTTGTCCACATTTATTAAATAAAAAAAATAAAAAAACACGAAAATACAAAAGTAGCCTAGGTGATATTCCTATAATCTATTTCTGGGTTTGTTCATCTGCTCTGGCGTGTAGAATTTATAATATTCGTAGGATAAAATAAAATACTTTTATATTTATTTACCACCTTATAACTAGTAAGTTTTGTGACACGCAATAAATAATTTGAATTTGAGATAGTGAGAATTATAGGATAAAATATTACAAATATGAATCTACTTACCATCCATGGAAAGCTAAGACGTTTGTCTCAAGTATCGTTAGTTTAGAAATATATCTATACTAATATGGAAAGCTAAGACGTTTGTCTCAAGTATCGTTGGTTTAGAAATATATCTATACTAATATTATAAAGCTGAAGAGTTTGTTTATTTGTTTGAACGCGCTAATCTCTGAAAGTACTGGTTCAAATTGAAAAATTCTTTTAGTGTTGGATAGCCCATTTATCGAGGAAGGTTTTAGGCTTTATAACATCACGCTGCGACCAATAGGAGCGAAGCATCAGTGAAAAATGTTGCAAAAATAATCACGATCATAATAACAGAAATTGACGCGGACGAAGTCGCGGGCAACAGCTAGTACTTATTAAGGGGACTACTAGAGCTATGTGCTGCCCCATTTGATTTAATTTTATTACTTCTAAATTAATTCTCAAAACACTAGAACAGTATTTATTGAATCACTGTCAACTCTTTCATTTAGTTGTTTACATACCCTAACATACCTTAAGAAGTTATAATCTGTGAACCAATCTTGTACTGCTATGAGGACATGGCAGATCGCCATCAAGTAAGATGCTATCTGCAAACAGTCGACTGTCACAACACTCGCACTCCGAGCTGTTATAGGATTGGTATTGGACTCTTCTATCAACGATGGAGACCAGAGTGCTTGACAGTCTAGTAATATGATCCGGTCCTCAGTCACATACATGTCTATACCTAAAATTAATACAAAAATTAGCCATTATTGGAAATAAGTAATTAGTAAAAATTACAGTACGAATTTATTACAAGTTTCCAGTGTTTTTAACTAAGTCAATGACATTAAAAAAAAAGATATTGCGTTGTAATTTTAAATGCCACCATTTTTGAAACAATTACACAAAAAAAAGTGAAACATTTCATTTTTAAATCTATTCATAACGATAAGCAAGATGAAAATCAACATTATACAGCATATATTAGTGTACTGTTGGACAAAGGCTTCTCCAATAGGAGGATTTCGCTATGATTGCAATGCTTGGCAGGTGGGTTGGCGATTGCAGTACATCTAATGGTGGAAAGTAGACCTGTCCAGTGCTTTGTCTGTGCTTTCCTAGCAGTTTTCTCCTTTTATGACACCCATAGAAAGGGATGGGAGAAAACAGATATAGTCAGGAGAAATAAAGATCACCTTTAGAGCAATGGGCACCCCTTTCAATTTGCTCAATGTCCTGCATTTTGAACTTAAAGTTGATAGCCGAAGAATCTCTTTCCTGGGTATCAGTGAAGTCTAAGGCTTCCATTTGATTTCCTATAGCGGACACATCGTTCATTTCAAATGCACTGTCTGCTAATTCATGCGAGTGCAGAATATGGTTACACAAGTTGGCCGAGTGAGTATTCTGGGCAATTAGGTTTAATATCATTGATTTACCAACTCCTTGGGTACCTGAAAATAAAGAATAATAAATAACGGCATTGTTGAACTGGGAATGCTATGCCATGCCATTGCCATGATCCGTGATCATGTGATAGTGACTATGAAAGACCTATCTTATAATGAGTTTAGGGTTAGAAGGTTGTCAATCTTTTATACACGGTGCATTTACAACCACCTGGAAAACGAAGCCCACGTTATGTGAACATTACGTATAACATCATGACAGTGTTATTTAATTTATCAATAATAATATTTTTCAATAAATATTGAATCAGACTTAATTTTGTAACACGCTGTGACTCGCACAGACATATTATTTTGCTGCAGCGGGGTCCCAGATAAATCAACCTTTCACAGCTACATCCGTGTGCGACACAAAGTGTTTCAAAATAAATAGCTGAACCAATATTTTGGAACTTAATATTAAAAAAAAGTTCAAAAATGTAAATAACACTGCCAAGATTATTTTGCTGTGGCGGGATCCCGGATAAATGAACCTTTCACAGCTACATCCGTGCGCGACACAAAGTGTTTCAAAATATATAGCTGAACCAATATTTTTGAAATTTATAAAAAAAAAATTTCAAAAAATTTAAATAACGCAGCATTATACATAGTGGTAAAATAATGTGGCCTTCATTTTACAGGTGGTTGATAATGCACCATGTATTTTAAGGGTCCTTTCTTTTTTGATCATGGTGTTTGCAATAGTGCCTTAAAAAAGGACATGTAACCCTGATACAAGATACTCGTTTTTTTAACTAGATAGTACCAACCAATCAAATTGTTTATCTTTCTGTAAACATTGTCTTTAATCACTTAGTTTGGTGCCCAATAAAGAGTATTCTATGCATCTATCTACCAAGATCAAAATACTTAAATAGTATTAATCCCTCGATCGTGAGTTATTCCAGACACAATTAAAATCAATTGTTATCGCGACAACTGGTTGTCGCTTGGGGTTCGAAGCGTTAATATGCTACAGCAACTTTCATTAGCAGAACTGTTGTTCTGTTAATTTATTCATCAAATGCAGATTATGAGCTAGATTTATTGAACTTACCCATAATTCCCACAACCAAGTAGTTTGTGCTGGAATCATGGAGGAATTCCAATGCTGCATTATTTAGCTCTAGGTTTTCATCTAATAGTTTCACAGGCTCTGACATCAACTTTAGTGGCGGACTCGGTTTTTGTTCTGAAATAATTACAAAAATATTGTTTATACATAAAAAGTTGTTCTGAAAACTTTTTTGGATCATCAATTATTGGCAACCTTTTTTTTCTTTATTTTCGTTATGAGCTATTTTACTTGGGTGAATTCCTTCACCTTCCGACGCTTGAGTTTTTAAACTTTTAGGACTCAGTGGGCGTTCCTCTTTAGGTGTGCTATGTTCTCTAGTTTTCAGTATTATTGTAGGTTGCTTTTCTGGTTTTTCTTTAGTTTGTTCCTTTGAAGTCTCACGATCAGATTTAAGAATAACGGGGCGCTTAGGTGCTGTTGAGTCCTAAAATGACAGATAATTGTTTTTATACCAAATTAAATGTTAGAAAAGCTACAACAAATACACAATTATTCAGTAAAAAACTCACCTTCAGCAAAAACACTTTTTTCTTTTTATCAGACATGGTGGTTGTGTATCTATATTATTACCGCTAGGCGCTATGAAATAAAATGAAAAAAAAAACACAACACGAAAATATTCACGGCTTTCGTTTTTTAAGGTTATAGCTATCTGTCTGTCAGTTGTTTTGTTTTTGTTGAAATGTTTTTTTTTTTTTGGCATAGCACGGCTTGTGCATCAGGCACAGCGAAAGGTATGAATAAAAAGGTAGGGAAACGGATATACAAAGGAAAAGGACGGAATTCTATTCTAAAAAGAGAGGATCAGAAAAGTAAAATACTACATACAATATTTACAATTTTATTTTGTTTTTGTTTATATACAAGGATATACTGTTATATACATCATAATTACACATATTAAGAAGGATATTTATAGAAGTTGGAAAGGGGATTCGGAGGGATAAAAGGGATGAATTGAAACAGGATCAACGAGTATCATATAATGGACAAGCAAAGAAAATATGGTTTAAATCGCCAACACCAGAACCACACTCGCACAAATCACTGTCTACAATCCGTAGTCTAGCAAGATGGGCAGGAGAAACTACGTGACCTAATCTCATACGAATAATGCATGATGTAGCTAACTTTCCAAGTTTAATACTAAAAAACCAGGGTTTAATGGGAACAGTTTCCTGAATTGATTTATTTACCTTTATTTTGACTACTCTGATTCCAGACTTCCTCACAAGATGTTCGAAGGAATTGTTTGGGAAGAGCAGCCAGATCACTGCAAAAGTTTTTATAGGGGTGGATATCTCCACATGTCACAGCATCGTTTGCCAGCCGATCCGCTATAACATTTCCTGTGATACCACAATGACTAGGAATCCACGCAAAGTGGACTACTAGGCCTTTTAGATAAATTTTATAAAGCAAGTCTCTACGGATTATTATAGCATTATTGTTGGAATCACATTTGAATGGGAACTTTTTGAGTGCTTCTATAGCACTTTTAGAATCTGTGAAAATAACTGTTTTATTCAATTTCATAACTAAGATGTACTCTAATGATTTTAGAAGACCGTAACATTCTCCAGTAAATATTGAAGATTCCGGGGGAAGTTCTACCTTCTGAACTATACAGGGTTTTGATTTCAATTCGAGCGGTATTTTCAGAGGTGATTATGTACCCTTGTACTGATCATGAATTAATAAAAAATATAAGTTCAAATTTTTATTATTATTAAATAATCATGGTTTTCAAAGTAGACCCTTGATTTGCGTAGTTACTACGCCATGATTTTTAATAATTAAAAAAAAATCAAACTTATTTTTTGTGTTGTGTGTGTTTTATGTATGATGAATCTGTTGCTGGAAAGCTGGAAAGTGGAAAGAAATCTGGCAAAAAAATATTTGTTACCCACCAATGACAACAAAATTTTTCGAAAAAATATCAATTTTATCCTCGCCTAAATGATATTCCTCATCATCCAGTACAATCTCTCACTACTGAATCAAGAAACGAACTAATTAAAAGTATCGCAAACAGATAATTAAGCTTAAGATTAAAAACGTACGCCAACGAAGATACTATTAAAATGACGGGGAAAAAACTGACGATGCGACAACGGCTGCATATAATAATTTTATTCAATAATGTTTAAATTTCTAATAGGTAAATTTTTGTCATTAATTTCTTGTTTGATTTTTGATTTTGATTTTTGCTCCGATTCGGTCTTAAACGAGTCTACTACCACTTCAACTTAACGATCTGTAACTCTCCTATTCCACAATAGTAAAGAACATACCTAATTAAATAAAGATAAATAGCATGGGCTAGCAGGTGACTATAATTGCTTAAAATCCGTTTTAGATAGTTTTTAAAACAATAAGTATTTATCAATCCAGTAAGGCTATCCGAGAAGATAATATTTTATGGACACCGTATTAGAAAAGGAGGCACTTCTACTTTCGAACCTCTCTCTCGGCTCATTTTTTTTGAGATACTGCGCAGTCCAGCTTAAGTGTAGGTTCATGATACCTTGTACTGCTGAACAAAAAAACTGACTGACAGCTTTAGACTGTTTTGACATTATTTTATTAATGACAGTCGGACAACGATACGCAAAAGAAGAATTCGATTTTTCAAGACAATGGCCGTGTTAAATAATTTTCTAAGTTTTGGTTTAGTTTGTTTAGTGTTTCTTGGGCCCTTTGAGTGTACCGCAGACATATGTGAGCAGAGGGGTCCATGCAAATGCGTATATCCTAATGGCACCGGTATAGACTTGAGTCCTTCAGTACTTCCTAAAGGATTCTATCCGGTTTCCTATTACAAACCTGCCTACACAGCTACAGAGATTTCTAAGTATGAGCTGCAGACCTATTATTTCCATCCTTGTGCGGATGTTTCACTGAATGTATCAATTCATACTTGTGATCGTCCAATGTCAGTAAGTACCTGATACCTATTCTTAAGCATAATTTGCAGTAATGAATGCTTCATAAAATTATACTCCCTTACACATTCGGTATTTATTCGAGATTTCTATGGATTTAAAAAGAGTAATTATTTTTCCAGATGTATCGTGAAGTGTATTTATTGAATAGGACAGGTGTGGGTACTATGTTTAATTTGTCCTATACAAATTGTGAATATTTGGGTGACAAGGCTGATGCGAATTTCACTTCTGGAAACTTTGTTCCTGGCATCACATTCAGCAATGGACCATCGTGAGTACTTATAAATAATGTTTATAAAATTGAGTACCAAATTGTTAGGTGGGGAATTCTTAAGGGCAGTGAAATTGAGTATATGTGTGAACATGCTTTATGTTAAGTATTTAAAATGCTGGGATACATTGTAAATCCATGGTCAGAGGGTATCCTTAGATTTATAAAATTCTATAGTATCTTCAGCATCTCAGTCAAACAACGTCTACTGCTGGACATAGGCCTCCCCTGATTTTATTTAAAAATATTAATGTTAACAAGTTTGGGAATAACTAAGATGTATATGCTACTTCTTATAATTTTAGGGTCATGAAACAAAAATAAATGACTAGAGCTGTCGCTACTTATTAACATAATAATCTTATTTTTTTTTAAGGTATAATATTTGAATTAGAATTTGAATGTTAAAAACAAAAAGATTATAATTATTATGTAAAGAGAAACTTTAAACATAATATGTTTATTGCCCTGCATGAATAACGTTGAACCTGTTTATTAATAGATGTCAACCGGTTTTTACTCTGTAGCACGATGTTACACAAAATTCCAACACTTTTACATTAGTAGTATCATCATATATAATAAAACAGGTTCTTGATTACACCACGGTTTGAGTTTTGCATAATGTTTACAAAATAATAAGAGCATTGCATAGTTAAAAGTGTTTATAATATGGCTTAAAATCTATTTAACCCTGCGAGTTTGGGTTATTCCAGCGACAGCTGGCTGTCGCGCGGGGTTATAAGCGTTAACTAAACTGAAAAAATTAAAAACATAATTTCTTGAATAAAAATGTATACTGTCTTAGGTGGAACTTGATACACAAATTCCACAACCTCTGTGTACTGAGCAACTTCTCTTAAACCAATCATACCAAAATTTTTATTCAAGAATTTCTTATTTACATTAGCCATTGAATTGTTTTAGATACGTACTGTAAAAAACTTTAAGTATTTAACCCTTTCTAACTTTGATAATATGATGAATTGTTTCATAAGTTAATTTTTTAATGCATTTTTTAGAAAAAAAAGATAAGACAACACATTTGAATGACATGTTTTGGTTATAATAACTTACTATCTATGCGATCCATCCATCCACTACCCTGTTAATTTTATTTTATTTATAAAGACTAGTAAGTAAATATGAGATACAAATCATTCAATATACATACATATTAATCCATCTAGCACTTATTCATATGAATAAGATGTACACAGATTTGGCTCTACATACCTACTCGTAGTTTGGAAATGATCTTTATACCGATTATAGATCATACAATGTAAACATTTACTCTTTTTACACCTCTAAGGGATAAATTTTCTCCGGTTGTCTTAAACTATATTTATAAAAGTGTTACCATGTTCAAAATCTGTGACAGTAGTTTGTTTTTGTCAGTAATCACAAAGGGTTAAGGTAATGAAAAAACAAAAACCTGTAACCCCTAAGGTCTCAAACTATGTCCATATTTTAATTTTAATTGGTTAAGTGGTTCAAGTGTGGAAATGTAACAGACAGACAATATTAGTATAGATATAGGTGTCATTTCACAATCTCAATGTATCCAGTATCAATTTATTTGTTTTATAAAAAGATTATCAACCAGAAGATATTATTTTTCAAGTAGTTACATATTTATATAAAACTAGCTGTTCCCCGCGACTTCGTACGCGTCAATTTCTGTTTTTATGATCGTCTTTTTTGGTTATGTTAATATAGCAACTTTATGACCCTTTCGGATCTGACAGGGTTTTTATAACATAAATTGTATGTATGATCGCGATTAATATCAATAATTTTTCCGTTTTTGTAACATTTTTCACTGATGCTTCGCTCCTATTGGTCGCAGCGTGGTGTTATATAGCCTAAAGCTTTCCTCGATACATGGACTATCCAACACAAAAATATTTTTTCAGATCGAACCAGTACTTCCAGAGATTAGCGCGTTCAAACAAATGAACAAACAAACAAACTCTTCATCTTTATAATATTATAGTATAGATGATAAGTTGCGAATACATGCAAAAAGAGTGGAAATTGATTGAGATAAGGCAGTTATTATTTTTATTTTTCCTTCAGTTAAACTCAACTTTGACTATAGTATATTGTAAGTGAGAGGCGCAAGGGAGACCAATTGAATGAATGAATCAAAGTAATAAATGGTTGATATGTACACAATAGTTGAATAGTGGCATACCAAAATACAGTTAGTATACTGGATCAGTTTGGATGAAAAACTTAATAAATGTAATTTTCAAGTTTAAATACTGATATTATAATTGCAATTAAATTGCTTAAATATCATATAAAGTAAATGTAATTTTTATCGTAGGTATAAAAATAAAAACTTTTTATACTTGTTTGAAATGTGGTGATGTCAAAATAATGATTCTGTCAGTATATAAACTTGAAAAAAAAAATTGTCTCAGGCGGGTTCGAGTCCCGCTTGAGACAAAATTTTTCAAGTTTATATACTGATATTATAAGTGCAATTAAGTTGCTAAAATATCAAATAAAGTATAATGATTCTGACTATAAAATAAAAAAAAACATTGTCCTATTACATGTTTCGCGTGGACTCGCCAGAATTCGCGCATACGAGCGTATACGCTAGTCTGTAATCGCCCCAAAAGAGTGGACTGAGAGCGAGCTTAGGAGTAAACTGTTTCTTTTGATGATCTAGATTTAGTTTATTTTTTCAGTTCCTTTTATTTAGACCTTTGGTATTCTGGCCTATGCATTTATTTTTATTTTATTTAATTTTATTTTCATTTATTTAATATTCGGAAGACCAACAGCTAATGCAACATAAAATATTTAACAATAGACTAGGCGAAAATACATTAAGCGTCGCACACAATCAAATTAAATAACGCTTACATATTATTGAGTGCCAAATTCATTTTAAATACAAAATTAACAGAATTTTAGTTTAAACAACAAATCATGGTTTTCAAAGTACCTTATAAATACTTACTTATTCATTCAGGCAACTTTTCCACTACTGCTTCTACTGCGTGTTATCTGGGTCGCGGACGAGTGGCCAGTTTCACCCAAAGAGTGTACCTTCACCATCCCTTTTGAAACGTTTCCTTTAATTTAGGCCTAATAAGTACGATTCTGATTCGTATTTTCTTAACTTTCAGAGCCACAACTGTTTTGCTCATATGCAGCGATGGCAACAGTCAACTGCACACATACAACATAGACGAACCGAACGCCGTTGTAAGTATTGAAAACTAGCTTTTACCCCGCGACTCTGACCGCGTGAACTACACGTGTGGAATACAAAATAGCCATTGTCCTTTCTAAAAGTTCAATCTATCTTTGCACTAAATTGCATCAAAATCGATTCAGTGCTGTAGGCTTGGGCTTACTTCCGCTACCGGCACTGTATATTTATGAAATTGGCTGTTTCGTGAAACAACACATCAATCACTTTGTAAAAACAGCTGAAGTTAATTCTAGACTAAAAAGAAACCCAAATAGACTTGTATTAAATGTTATTCCTAGGTCTGCTAAGTATAATAAAAGCTGCCTAAAGATGTGTATACGTGTATATAATAAAATTCCAAATGACATTAAAACCTAAATTTTAACTTATTTAAATTAAAGCTACTTAATTTACTCATTGAACATAAAGTATAGGACATAAAATATTTCTTTGACTATAATTATTAATTATCATCGAATAACATCCAGTATCCATATTAAATTTATTGTTTGACTTCATACAACATATTTTTATATAGAGACATATTAGTATAATCTATTTGACATACCATTAATTTATAAATAATACTTACCTAAATTATTGTAGTGTTATGTTGGATAGTTAAATTTATTTTCCATGCTTTCGTAATAGCAAGGCATGTGGTCTCCTAAAATTGTATCACCTTCGAATACCATGTTTTAAGCAAATAAAGATTATGATTATATGATATGATTATGATTATAGGCCTGAAAGCATAACAGACAGAGTTACTTTGGTAAGGACGATTTAACCATTGATAAAAAAGTTCTGGTTAACTTTTAACATTGTTGTAAACAGAAATAGGTACTCCTCGGCTACATAGTATGTGCACACACGTATTCGAGTAAGTCACACGGAGCGTTAGGCTAGTGAGCGAGATAGAGCGATGTTCTTCGACATGCGTGTAAGCGAGAGCGAATCAATGATCCTAAAAGAATTGGCATGTCGTCAGTGTCGTCACACGTCAACGTTGCCTAGTGACTTTCTTGACTTTTATCATAGCGAATTTTGATGAATTTGTCAATACGATTGGTATTTACCTAATATTTTTAATTTTAGTTTAATCGGATGTAGATGCAGTATAATATGTTTACAAACATCATTCTACGAAATAATCTACATTTCTGCATATTTTCGTAAACAAAAAGTATTGGAATTTATTTGATAGAATTGTAATGGCAATAGTTGACAAATCGCTGAGTTGCTATCCTATCGAGTTATCGTTATATAGAAATGACACGTGAATACGGATTTACTGTTATAAAATACGTGAATTAGGACTCGGAAAAAGGTACATGGTAGAAATCTCGAAACGACTAACTCATATAATAAACAAGTGCTTAATTTGAATAATCTGTTCCAGGTGTTAGCGTTCTACTCAAAAGATTCATGCCTGAAGCAGATCGAGGAGCCGGGCCGGTCTTTAGGCTCGACGCTTCTCATAGTGTTCTTCTCGTTCGTGATATTCTACCTCGTACTCGGAGTTTGTACCAAGAAATTCCTGATGGGTGCGACGGGTGTAGAGGTCATACCGAACTTGGCGTTCTGGACCGAACTGCCTAATTTAGTTAAGGTAAGTCAAGTTTTAATAGGTACTAGCGGACCGTCCCAGCTTCGCATGGGTGGACATGTGTTTTTTTTTATAAGGAACCACATGGATTTCTAGCATTCTCTTTTCTAGCAATAAATATAGCCTATGTCACTCAGGGTGAATGTAGCTTTCCAATGGTAAAATAATTTTTCAAATCGGCGCAGTAGTTTTTGAGTTTATTCATTACAAACATATACACATACAAAAATAAAAATATTTCCTCTTCATAATATTAATGTAGTTTAAAGTTGAAAAACTCTGTCTCAGGCTGTTTCATTCTAACTGACTGTCAAAAATCTGTAAAGATGTTTCTTTAGCGTGTTAAGAGTGCAAAATTAACATTTGATGAAACTACGCTGGCTTGTAGAGATAAAAATATGCTTAAAATAAAACCGACCAAGTGCGAGTCGGACTCGCGCACGAAGGGTTCCGTACCAAAAAGGCCAAAAAAAAAACGAGTTTGTTGTATGGGAGCCCCCCTTAAATATTTATTTTATTTTGTTTTTAGTATTTGTTGTTATTACGGTAACAGAACTACATAATATGTGAAAATTTCAACTGTCTAGCTATCGCGGCTCTTGAGATGCAGCCTGGTGACAGAGCGACGGACAGACGGACAGACGGACAGACAGCGAAGTCTTAGTAATAGGGTCCCGTTTTTACCCTTTGGGTACGGAACCATAAAAATTAATGCTGTGATTAAATGTCGGTGGCTTAATTAGTAAAGCTCCGCGCCGGGTATGAATGGGGATGCGGGTTCGGGTCCCGCCTGAGACATAATTGTTGCTAAAATATTATATTAAGTAAGTAATTTTTATAACGTCTCGTTAGTTTATTGGTTTGAATGTAGAGCAAAGATCTAGTCCTGGGCTCGATCCCCAGCGAAAAGTTTCGAATTTTCAAACATTGCTCGGGTTTGATATACTTAAACGCATTTGCAAAACGTGCTGATTATGCCTGTACCCATCATTGCCGTCACTTTATTTAAATGATGGTGGCATATCCTCTGCAGTGGGATGATGATATACCTACGTATCTGTCTGTCTCTGTCACATTCTTAAAGATGTTGGCATGAGTAAGAGAGACAGATAGAGTTGAATCTACGGACATTGTGTCGCGGAAAAATGCCTGAAAAAAGTTTAGTACGCAAGTGACCATCGTATATACTCTTCCATACCTTATCGAAAATAGGTAGAATTCTTTAGATTCATAGCAATCAGTCACTAGTCAACCTGTAGGTTTAGGCGCGACGAATTGAGATCCTCCCCTTATTTCTTCGGTTGAAAATCAAGACACAGAGTAATACAAATAAGTCCCCAAATAAATTTGGCACGTTGCCAGTAACAATGATGATCAATTTCTATATTAGGCACGTGTTAATACAATTACGGGACTGCGCATACGGCAGACAATCCATACTAATATTATAAATTCGAAAGTCTGTCTAATGTGCGGTAGTTGTTTACCGATTCAAACCGGTTTAATTAAGCCGGTGAACCGATTAAGATGAAATTTGATGTAAATACACGTTTGATGCCCTAAAAAGGACATAGTTTATATACAGGAAGTAACCCTCCACAGGGATGAAAAAGGGGCGTGGAAATTGGTTTGGGAAATAAATAATTTCTCATTTTAGTCGAATCTCTTCGTGTAGGTAGGTGACTGGCATCATAACCGCTGGACATAAACTTTTCCAAAAAGACGACCTCCCCGGTGGAGTGGCGTACACACCGGTTTTCAAGGTGTCGCCTGCTCAGAGGTCCCGAGTTCGATTCCCGGACGGGTCAATGTTGTAATAAAAGTGTTTTTCTACATTTTCTCGGGTCTGGGTGTTTGTAGTAGGTACCTTCGTTGTTTCTGGTTTCCAAAATACGAGTGCTTCAAATAGTTATTCAAATTGGGATCAGAGCAATTTATGTGATGTTGTCCACATTATTTTTAGGAGAATTTTGCTATTAACGTCACTCTTGGCAGGTGGTTGGCGATCGCAGTTTGGCTAATGGTAGAGGAAACACGCTGCTGCTCGCGCCATTTGTATGAGAACCGATGTCACCGCTTGTGCCCCAACACACATAAACAAGTTTAAAGAACGCCAATCAAGAGAATTCTTTTGATCCGACCCTATTGCGCGCCTATACCCGCGCGACCCTATTAGTCGCGCGACGTCAAAAGTTACCAATCACAGCACTCACAAGCATTTGCTCATAACCTCAGTGGTGCGCCTGCCATTTTCCACGTTCTGTGGTTGTGGCCACGAAATTATTCAAAGCTTTAAGTTGTAAGCCAACAGAGTTTCATCAATGATTTTTCTACCTCAAACATCCGAAAGAAATATTTATAAAATTATTTAACAATCGTGAAAGATGAAACAGCTCTCTATACGTTTTGAAATTGTTTTTTAAACAATTAAAGTGCTGGTGTAAAACAAAAGTACTTTTGTTACAATCACAGTTAGCGACTTTTTCACCACGTGACTTCCAACGACCTCGAACGACCTTCGAAGAGATCACTGACTGGACCCATTCCCCTAAATAAAAATCTCTTCACTATTAATGCCACAGCCCTCTATGTAGAGACTGCCTGGAACAGGCGGAATTGTTTGCCCATGTGATTATGGAATGCACAGGGTTGCCAGAAGCCTGTGAACGTCCCAAAAGACTTGTGTGCTTCTGAAAGGAGTTGGAATGATTGGAATAACCACCCCAACTCCCCCTTCGCATGATGGGCCAAGTAAAGCCTATAGTCCTTAAAATATAGCTTGATTAGAATGACACCTGTCAAACTGAGGTGACTAGTGATGGGACTGACTCGACTGACCAAACGAAAAAAAAACAGTTATGGCGAATAAAATAAAACGAAAATCAGATATATTAAGATTTAACAGTAAGTCAGTATCGTGATCATTATCAGAATAATTGGAACAATCATGAAAATCAATCAGATTTTTTTTATAGAATTTAATAAATTTAAATATTGTTCGTAAACTATTAATAATTGCAATTTGATGTTCTTAGCATCAACCAATACTCATTAAATCATTTGTAACATTTATGTTACATTACTTAGATTTTAAAATATGTTAGTTTACCGATTTCGATTTGTCCATTTTACATCATCACTAGCGATTATGAAAAATGACGTAACCTTGTAATGACGTCTTTTAAAGTTAGGTGTAATTTTTGTGACTGGATTCTTTGATGTTTTTAACGTTAAATATATATTTTATATAATTAAATTGATTAATATGTACAGCAATGATAAAAAATAAAATTAACATGCCAGTTACCAATATTTTTTCGTGGACAAATATGTGTTTCACTTGTGTGACGCTGGTACAAAGTTACGTCGCCTCTTTCAGTGATGATAACTGTCATTCTAATCAAGCTATATTTTAAGGACTATGAATGCGGAAAAGGTAGCCCGCATACCAATACTAATACAGGCAGCATGTGTTTGACGTTGACTTATAATTTATCTTTAATTTATTGCATCACAGGCAGATAATGGTTAAAAGCAGTTCAGTTGAGTTCACAATGATTTCTTCCAGGACGGCTGGGCGTTCGCGATCAGCGGCTTCCGGCTGCCCGCCCGCGGCCCCGGCCCCGCCGGCCCCTCGGACCCCAACAGCTACGACAGCATATAACATCAGACCGCCGAGGACTTCAGCGAAGGTCATCTAGTTCTTGTCGAGTGAATACAGCAACCGAATAACATTGTAAGTGCACACACGATGATACACTCATGTTGATCGGCCTCCGGGAGTCCTACTTCGAAAACTGCCGACTATGCATTGACCACATTGTGTTTAGGCCTTCAGGAGTCCTTCGTCAAGATCACGCATCTTTGAATTGGCCTTCAGGATGACTTACATCTATGAATCATATTTGAGGTGTCCTACAAAAAAACACACGTCTATAAATTGGTCTCCAGGAGTTCTACTTCAAAACTGCATAATAATATTATGTGTATTGGCCTTCAGGAATCTTACGTCTAAAACAGACATCTATGAATCAGCTTTAAGGAGTCATACGTCAAAAACACGAATCTGAATTGGCCTCCAGGAGGCCTACCGCAAAGATACTCAATATATCGGCCTCTAGGAGTCCTACTCCTAGGATTTTTGTGTTTAAAATTACCATAATTTATATTGGTAGCTTATAGTAGGTACCCGCATAAGTATGTAATGGAAATAGTTTTTTTTTATTAATTTCTCATATAAAACTGTAAAGATATCGCATTTTAAATTAATAAATAAATAAAAGTATTTGCGCGGATTTATGCGAATTATTGTTATCTCGACACTGATAAACTCTAACGACGTGTCTAAACGACGAGTTTACTTACGATGTTATTTATAATAAGGGGACTGCTAGAGCTAAGTGCTGCTCCCAATTGATTTAATTTTATAACTTCTAAACAAAATCAACTCTCAAAAAACTAGAACAGTATCATTTTAGCTAGACATGGGCGTTTTCGATATTTTACAATAATCGTTAGGCAACCGATATTTAGTTTTTATATCGATATCAAAAACCGTTTTTTGATACCGCTATCAGTCTTAACAAGAACAAAAAATATTATGAATATCCTGAATTAAAATTAAACCGTATTCATATAGTGTTAAGTTCCATTTTCCTTTGTAAGACACTCGCTTCGCTATGTGACATCGGCCGACGACTCAACTTCTACAAATTACGCAATATACAAATTGAACCTTATTGCTAATAAACTAGTAGCGAAATTCTACTGAATAACCACATCACCCGAGCATTCCCGTTGCCGCGCCGGTAGCAATATTCGCTTCATCTCTCTTACACCGCCTTAAGTACGTTTATAGAAAAGAGAAGGAGCGAATATCATGATAGCATGATGCGTTGCCTAAGTTAGTTGCGTGCGTATCGTTTCTGTTCGGTTTTCGTTTTTCAGTTGCCCGTGAGTTCTGGTACTCGTGTCGAGTTTACGCGCGCGTTTAGTTATTGTGATATCGGTTATGTAGTTATGCGATATCGATACGATACTAGTTACGTTTTGATATATCGAACTCATGCCTAATTTTAGCAAATTACCTCTAGTATTTATTGAATCACAGTAAACATTTCATTTAGTTGTTTATAAAGTCGAATTTGTGGCTAACGGCAAAAGCTGCCGCTTTTAGCAATAATGTACAATACGAAAGAATGCCAGAATGAAAAGCAGTTAACAGATCAATAAATACTAGAGGTAATTTGCTAAAATGATACTGTTCTAGTTTTTTGAGAATTGATTTTGTTTCGAAGTAATAAAATAAAATCAATTGGAGGCAGCACATAGCTCCAGTAGTCCCCTTAAATACAAACACTATGTTTTTGCATCCGGCCTCGTACTATCTTCAGATTCCAAGGTCACGAAGTGTGAATTTGCTGTATATTTCTTACAAAATCGATAAGTTTTACTTCTACTCTTAAATTACTACTCGCGAAGTATCCTATCTATCAAGAGGTGACATTGTATTCACTTAATAGAAAAAACAATTCGAACAAATTATTTCTCATGAATGTTGTAACATTCAAGCATAATGTAAAATTGTATTATATCATAAAAGTTCATATAGTCTAAGATCCCACCATACAACGACCTTCACCGAGCTGTTTATTGGATGAAAAGTGTTTTATATACAATTAAATATGCCAATAAATATATTACAAATGGGTTGCCTAAAAAAATTCAGTCCAGAGTATGATTATTATTTTACTGGTTTGGTTGATAGACAAATTTCATACTAATCGAAAATATGAAGCCCAAAGAATATGCAAACGTTAGGTTTACTTTTTTTTTCCGTCACAACTCTTGAGTAGGCAGATATTAACAGGTAAATGGAACTAGTAACTTGCACCGGTCTGGTTAATTAAATAAAGTTAAATATAAATAAATATTATTCATTTATGAACACCGTGGTATACGGTTGAATGCAAAAAAAAGTCATTAAATTCGGTTGACAAATTTTAAAAATTCTACTCTGGACTGAAATTTTTTAGGCAACCCATTTGCAATATATTTTTTGGCATATTTAATTGTATATAAAATACTTTTCATCCAATAAACAGCTCGGTGAAGGTCGTTGTATGGTGGGATCTTAGACTAATACAAAATGTTAATATAGCAACTGTATTTTATATCAAACAATAATTATACGAAATAAAATTAGGGGAACTCTCATTAGTTCAAGTAGAAATTAAATCAGATAAGCGTTATATCAGTTAAAATTATTTGATTTGATTTTATACAAATAAGCGTAATCGCCTTTTTCGGCAATTACGCTCGCTTCGTTTGATCTGAATTGTAAATTAAAAACATTTGCAATAGTTGTAAATTAAAAACATTAACGAGATATTACGACGCATGGCCGGTATTACTTGAATTATCGAATTTAAAATTCGAAGTCCAATTTGTGGCAATGATCATAATGTATTTTTTTATATTCACGAAACAAAGAGAGCCCGAGTTTGTCTTTATAACGGCGTTATGTTCTTCCTAATAAAGCTGCTTTTATGTGTTACAAAATAAGATAATGCTACATTTTTAATTAAAAGTTTAGAACATCACTTTAATTTAAATATTACATTAATTTTACGTTGCTTCTTGAGCTACAACCATCAATTTATATGATTTTGATGACATTAGCAAATATAATAGACTATTGTTATTTGGAGAGGCAAATACAGCGTGTTAATAAAATACGAGTCAAATTAAAGGCTAACTTGCCTGGAGGCTAATGATTAAAATAATATTTTTTATGGTGTTCTAATCAATTAACATTATTAATTTACAGCCTTTGTCGTTCTTTTATTGTTTTAATTGTAATAATGTTTTCCGTTTTGTCGTATTGTTTTTTTTTTCGATTCATATTTCAATTTTTTTTACTTTTGGTCGAAAGCACCTTAAATTTAGCTCGTTATTTTTTAACAACCTGCATAAGGAACTTGTGAGACATAGACAGTTAAAGAATTTTATATTTCTTTATCTGTTAAATTAACTTACTACAGCTTATTAGCATAACCTCATCCAACTTCGTATATAATAAAATATATTAATTAAGTGATAGTAATTGAAAACATCTTGCCGTAATGTATTTTCTGAGTTTTGGATATATTTGTTTACTTTTTGAATTCATGCTAAACTACATCTTACAGCTGCTTAGATATGTAACGAATTTTAATGTATTCGAATCTTGGCCTATAGGTACAGTGGCGCCGCGCAGTGGCACATTATAGAAACCTATTATTTTTTTGTGTAAACCAAGTGTCGCAAGTAAGCCATTTGATTTTGATTTATCGATTTATCTTCATCAGCGATTGATACTGTGTATTTTTTTTTTTATTATGTGTGTGCGAGGAACGTCTAACAGTACAGTAACTTATAAAAAGTACAAGATCTGTATTTAAACTTGAAAAAATATTTCTTGCGAGGAAATGCGGGTTCGAGTCCCGCCTGAGAATTTTTCAAGTTTGAATACATACTGATATTATAATTGCAATTAGATTGCTTAAATATCATAATATAAAGTAAAAGTACAAGACTTTAAAGAATGAGTACAAGATCAAGTTCTGCCTGGATGGCGAAACACTCTTTAGGTATTTCGTAATGCTTTTCATACAGTCTTGGCACTAGCCTAGACTTGTCCCGAAGCAGGTGTAGGTTTAAATATTGGGACGTGTAAAAGCGCCTCTAGGGGCCTATTTGCAGAAATAAAACTGATTTTACATAGCTTTGCCCCATGTATGATTGATTACGACTTCTTTTATAGCAAAAAAGACGTATTTACCACGTTCCTTTGCCACTGCCTCGCTCAGTCTGCAAATTTTAACATGAACGCTCTCTCGCCACGCCATCTTGTTTGTTCTTCCGTCACAAATATCTGCTTTGTTATTGGACGATGTATGTTGAATAGGACCCTACTTCTCTATATGTGTCTTTCATTCGTGATGTGTACAATTTCATTTAAATATGTTTATGGCAAGCTTCTCAATCTCAAAAATATCTTACCTTTAGTGATAAGTTTCTTAGTCTCACATAAAACTAGCAAGAGAGACAAACTTCTTAGCGTTCCATGGATTCACCGTGCGGGTGCCGGGTCCATCGTGTGGCAGAAAGAGAAACTCCGAGTAGTTCCCGGGACTTGTGACACGGGTGTAGGTTTAAGGGGCCCCTCTCCGGCGTACATCAACACTCACCTTCACTACTCGTGTTTCCCTCCCAGCCCAGCCAAATCTGGTATGAACCTGCTAATGCAGCTTTTATTTTCATGCTTTTATCGTATACTATTGGTTGTAATTTAATTTGTTTTGTATCGGCAAGAATTATATCGACTATTTAAAATACGATTTTTAGAGTAAACTTTCGACTTCTCTTTAATTAAATATAAAAATATTTATTTCTACATTGTAAAACAATACTGATACAGTTGTATGTATGATAATACGAAAGTGCCAATTAGTATAAAATATGTAGCCTATCTATTATCATTCGTAATTAATATGATACGATACAATTCATTGATTTGATGATCAAAAATATAAGAATAAACGATTTAATCAAATTTCCATTAAGTATATTCTTATAACTGATCTTTGTTAGAAAACTATGCCTAATAATATTTTGTAATTATTCCTCTAAAACATGGTATATATTTTGTAACTATATATTTTTATAACAGCACATATCTAAAAGGGTCATTTCGACTTTCTTATATCTAATATTTACTTTGACCAATTTGAATAACTTCGAAAGTGTTACATATACCGTTTTGGAGTAAAACAATCCTTTTATACGATAGATAAAAGATATATTTTTTACCTTATCTTAGAGCATATTAAAAAAAAAAGTAAATAAAACTTGAACTATCAAAAAAGCCTATACCTTAGTAATAACTTTTTATGCGCAGATTCTTTTGCTTACATACAAAAAATGTGTATCTTAATATCCCAAAAAAAAGGAAAATATGCCATACCCATGTGAAATAATCGGCTATTTTAGGGCACAGACATTTATATTAATTACTCCAGTACAGTTTACTTAAATAATAAAATTAATTACCCGAAGGTTACTCTGAAATTAGTAACAAAATTTTAAATCAGTGTTCGGTAAAAACGTTACAAACAAAACAGCTGAGTACTTCTTTATGAGAAAGTCTGATTGTTTTATTTTTAAATTATATCACTGATCACGGCAGCTCATTAGTACAAACTGTTTATATTATTTTAAAATTTTGTTACTGGAAGTAACTCTGTTTTTCTAATAACATATCGGACTGTTTATAAAGTCTTGGGCGGGTACACTATAAAAAATATCACTGCAATTGCACAAACTATTGACCCCATGTAATTTATTACTTTATAATATGTTTTCTATAGAATCTCGACCGTATACAGTACACGTGAATATATTATTATTAAACTAGTCAGCAACCTCAGACGTCCATTGCAATGTAACATTTTTTTTATTTTTTTTATTTGTTATAACGAAGTCTTTCCCACACTAGGATAGGAAGTCTAATACGTACGGTAATTCAACGTGGTAACCATTTTGTCACGGGCACTTTATAAAATTCTAAAACATTTTTTTTTAACTAATGCTTTATAAATATTATACTTAATTTAATGCCTTAAAATCCGGATCCATTTCGGATTTGTTAAAAATAAATTATTTGCTTTCAAATCAGTAAACAGTTAGCAACACGAATTACTCTTAGTTCTTTGGTCATTCTTCAGAGCATTGAATCGCCCGGTAACTGTCCTGTAAAATGGCGAACGTGCTCTAAGGGAGCGCAAAGCGCTAGTGTGGAAAAGACTTCGTATATTTTTTTCTTTCTATGTGAACTTGTAGCAAAATTACTAGTTTCATTATTCCTGTCATAATAAACAGCACTGAAAACTTTATTTTTGGAAATCATTATCCTGAAAATATGATTTAGAGTAAATAAAAACATATGACGCTATTACTTTAATGTATAGTACGGTAATGTTTTGGTATTGATTCCCGAAAAAAATAAATGAGGCCAGTTTTGTTGAATGATCTTTTCAATTTTATACTACTTTCTTAATATACAGACAACAGCAGCGTCAAATTTTCTTAATTAATATTGATCTCTACTTGTTGGACTTAAAGTTGAAAATCAGGTCAAAGACCTTTAACTTTTTGGGGTAGGTTGACCTGCCGGTGTCTGTACATTTTGGAGTATATTGTAACTTATAAATGGTATAATAAGCCAAAAAAGTCATATGTATTTTATGAAGCTCTTTGAATAGTCTTGATAAGGAAAATATAAAATCATTAAAAATTTAACCTAATCATATTATATAATTTTGTATGTAATATTCCATTAGTTTCTCGAATGATAGGTAGATAAGTGTTTAATACAATGTATCCCATTTAGCTGTATAAAATGTTTGTGATCTTGTGGAAGTATTTAAATAAGATTATTACTCGTTTTAAAATTTACTAATTTACTGGATCCGAAAACCGAAGACAAGGTTCAAACTTACGTATTCTGAACATCAAACCAATTCATATCAAGGTGATAATTGCTGGAATATTACTATTATTCTAGGTAGTAAAAAAAAAACACGCAAAGGAATAACACGCGTGTGTGTATGCTGACTTAAGTAAAAGATATTGTGTCCCCATCGAGCCACCCTATAAATGTTCATATATTGTTGTAAATTTCATTAAAATATCTATATTTTATTAAAAATATGTAACCAAATATTGATTATGTTTTAGTTTTAAAAGGAACTAATTAGTTTTTCTTTTAAATAAGCCGAATAAAATAAATCGTGTCTTACTGCTTTAATTTTTCCATAACAAGTTGCTTCCAGATATGATCAAAAGAATACATGGTACTTGGTTTCGTCTTGGTATGTACTATTTATCAAAAGATAAGAGTTTTGAATAAGCGGAACAACACATTACTTACTACGTTTTTAAATTCTAAGGTACACTTGAAGATTTTAGATTTAGCGAATTGAATTCGAATTAATGCCAAATGATATTATATGGCATTAAATTTAAACATTTCTGATGCCGACAGAACCGATAAATCTGATGTCCTCATCCCGTACCAAAGTGACGTTCGAAAAGTGGACCTTAATACAGTAAAAAAAAAGTTGTGCGTGTACTAGTGTACACACGTAAGAAGTGAAACTTCTTTATGGCCCTATTTTTCGAAAAATGATCTACTTGCAACTTTCCAGAAATTGGTTAAAATGGTTAAATTAGTTAAATTAGTTAAATTGGTTAAATTGGTTAAATATTATTTCACTTTACCTTTTTGCTATCGTCTGAACCAACCGTGGTAGGGGCAAGAAAAAGATGGCGCGTAACCGAAAAATGTGACGCTGTGACGCGCAACCGAAAACTTTTTCGTGACGGTCCGAAAACTTTTTCGTGACGGTAAATTTTTTCCAACGCCGATAAAGAAGTTTCACTTCAATAACTTGCATAATTATTATAAATTTTAGAAGGTAAACAGTCTAGCACTCACGAGCAATAAACTATGCACAATTCGTCAGTTGTAGCATAGGGAAAGAAATATACTTCTTTCCCTATGGTTGTAGTAACGGTTTGGACGGGTATTTTAGCACGAGTGTTTTTTTATATTTACACATATTACTCTATACAGGGTTATTTTAATTAGCTAAAATAATTTACTGTAATGTTCAAATGATAAAAAAACTGTAATTATCTAACTCAATATTGAATAGCTCTGTATAAGTATGTACCTCATGTAAGTTAGTTTACAAGTTCTAATTGAAACTGTTTATCAGTTATCTTTGAATTACCTGTTTTTATCAAAAGAGTGTTTAGGTTACTTATTGTTTTCGCGATTTGTTTAATCATACATATTGTATCAAAATGAATAGTGCCGGTCATACCGCAAGCTTAGATGAAGAGCTAGTTTTTGTCTTCCAGTGCTCTTTCCTACTTAAATACTTGAAAACTATACTATACTTACTATTCAGACATCCTCGGGAATCCGTTAAGGCGATTTAAAAATAGAACTATGAGCTCGCGGTGTGACCCTTGCGCTTAACCCTTAAAGGCACGTTGTATCGAAAACGCAACAATTTTTTATAAGGCTGTTCCAAAAGTGCTAAAATATTTTTTAAGGTTGGCTTTATAGTCAATGGTTTCTTTGCCTGTTCAAGGTTTGATTGAAAACTTTCTAAACGTCACTGGTCGGCCATTTTATTCTGTCATTTCGGTAAAAGTTGACGAGCCCCGCGATTTTTCAAAGACTTAATTTTGGACGAATTGATCGTGTTGAATCTTTGTTTTATTGTGATATTTCTTCACGGAAAAATACACAGGACGTAGGTAAGTCTTTAGTTTCTCATAACACTATTTATTTTTTGTATTTTATCTGATAATTTGGTATTTATGGCTATATTTCGTTTGTATCAAAAATGATACAACATGCTTTTGGGGCATGATTTCGGAGTAGTTTTTAATTTATTTCTTAATTGGTTGAACGAGTGCGTATGTGAATTTTTGCTTTGGATATGGGTTTTATTTTGCTTATTTTGTCTATAGGATGACTTCTAACAATAAGAATATTGAACACTGGTTACAATTATTGGAAAATGGAGACATCTCTTCAGATGAACAAGACGATGATGAAGATGATCTGGATTTTTATGCTACTAGGGAGGAATTACAAGCTGAACTTGAAAGTCAGGTAGATGAAGATGAAGAGCCGCAGACTTTGACTCCCGCTGAGGATAATGATGAAGATCCGCCACTTGTTCATGACGATCCACCCAATACACAGCATGCTTTTCGTGCGTCAAACTCGCAGGTGAGATTTACTTGGAGAAAACAATCCATGACCTTCGATGAGAATAATATTACATTTGGAGGCAGTACAGAGTATCCTCAAGAGCTAATGGAACTAGACACTCCTTATCAATATTTCTCGTTTTACTTTGATAAGGAGTTTATGCAAAACATCGTCGATGAAAGCAACAAATATTCAGTTCAGAAAAATCCAAATCGCCACTCACCAATTACTGTTTCTGATATGAGGAAATATTTTGGGATTTTAATTTTTATGTCGGTTTATCATTACCCAAATATAAGAGCCTATTGGCATACAAAACATGGGTTTACTGGGATAAAAGATGCATTACCATTCAACAAATTTGCCAAAATTCGGCAAGTAATACATTTCAATGATAATGATAAACATCTCCCCGTTTCACACCCAAGACATGATAAACTGCATAAACTTAGACCAGTAATAACTCATCTGAATGACAAATTCAGTAGTGTGCCATTAGATCAGCGGTTATCAATCGATGAGCAAATGTGTGCTACAAAGATCGGACATTTTCTCAAGCAGTACATGCCGAATAAGCCGCATAAATGGGGCTTCAAACTGTTTATGTTATGCTCGCTACTTGGTTATGCTTATAGATTTATTATATACTCTGGTAAAAGTAATAGTCAACCTACACACGAGGAGTCAAACATTGGCCCTGTTGGACAAACAGTGTTGAAGTTGGCCACAGTCATACCACGAAGAGTAAATCATATACTCTACTTCGACAATTACTACACCTCTTTGCCCTTAGTGCACTATTTTGCAACAGAAGGAATTCTTTGTCTGGGGACGGTACAGCGAAACCGATTAGGCAAGAACTGTAAATTGCCTACGAAACAAGAAGTGATGAAGAAATCAATTCCTAGAGGAACACACGAAGAGTATATGTGCACTTATGAAGGGATTGACATGACCAGTGTTAGCTGGAAGGACAACAGGCAAGTGACTTTTTTGTCTACCTATGTCGGAGTTGAACCAATTGATAAAATTGAAAGGTATGACAAAGTTGCCAAAACAAAAATTTCAATTCCCTGCCCTAAAATTGTAAAAGAGTACAACGCCCACATGGGGGGCGTTGATCTAATGGACTCATTTCTTGGACGATACCGCATAAAAGTAAAGTCGCGCAAATGGTACCTTAGAATTTTTTATCATCTCCTAGATCTTACCGTAATTAATTCGTGGGTCCTCTATAAAGTGGCGCAAACCAAGAAAGGTGTTCCCAAAAAAGAATTATTGAATTTGGCAGAGTTTCGAACGGAATTAGCGGAAAGTCTGTGTACTTATACACCACCTAGTCAAAGGGGACGACCAAGCGCAAGCTGCAGCCAGGAAGAACACCCAGCCAAACGAAGGAAGAACCTGCAGATAGTTCCTTCATCCTTCACTAGGCTAGACAATGTAGGACATGAGCAGAAACGCACAGAAAAACGTATGCGATGTAAGATGGCAAATTGCAAATTATTTAGTTCCATTATGTGTACAAAGTGCAATGTTTATTTGTGTAGCAACAAAAAAAATGCTGATTGTTTTAACGATTTTCATAAATAAATACAATAATATGTTTTTCTATACCTTTGGCTATAATTTCACTAAAATAAACATTTTATATATAAACCTGAATATATTTCATTTTTATATCCTAAACGCATATTGTATCAAAAATGATACAATTTTTTTTACACATTTTTTTCACATAAAAACCAACATAGGATTTTTTTCAATATTTTTCCATTTATCTTCGATCCATGACCCATGACATATATTATTTTCAAGCAAAACCAACGTCTTGTGCTTTTAAGGGTTAAGAATCGAATATATCTATCAAGATGTTTATTTAGAAACATTCTGTTAAACGTTTTGTCAGGATTCAACTTATGCAAATAGTTATAAATAGCTACGTTGTAATTACACAATAACACCGCATAATGTGTTTAAGTTGTATTTGTTTTATTTTTTCGAAACCTTATTGTTTGTTTTTTTAGGTTAAATAAATAATTATTGCTCATTAACAAAGTTTTATTTCTGAATGACATGTAGTGATAGTGTGGCCTCGTTTTTTAAACCTTTGATAAATCGAAGCCCATCTGGAAAGAACAAATGTTATTTTAGTGTTCATATTCATCGCCAGCTTACATTAGACCACAGACATAGGCCTCTTCATTTAATTGCCATGTTTGGCAGGCAGTTGACGATCACAGTTTGGTCTATAGTATTAAGAAGACTCTGCTGCCAGTTTTCTTCTGGTAGCACTCCTTTAGAGCCTGTCCAGATGACGCGTTTGTACTCGCGCGTTTCGAATCGCGCGATCGTGAGATACTAGAGGTTCATACACTCTGTCCACATGCAGTCGCGCGTTTTTTGGCTCGCGCGTGAATCGCGTGCAAATCGCAAGAACCTCGACTCGCGCGTGTGCTGAGCGTTCTGCGCGCGAGTCGAGGTACTAGGAACACCATTGTTGCGTTCAGTACACGCGCGATGGATGACGCGAGTGGAAGTATTCAAAATGGCGCGTGATATTGAACCAATTGATATATACTGATCTTTTTATTGAGGAAGTGGAGAAAAGAGTGGCGATATGGGATATGGCATCTTCCGACTATTCCATGCGAAGCTTGAAACGTAGAGGTTGCGTTGGTGTACTCATACAACGTTAAAAACATGCTTTCCGTCACTCTGTCTGGCAAAATGGGATGCACCTTATACTGTATATTTTCTCTATGCTTGCGTCGTTTCCATCGACGGTACGAAAGCCATAATATAACCGCTTTGTCGAGATTCATGTCGCTGACTGCCTAAATCCGTCCAAAATTGAACGCGCGTTACTCGCGTTATCTGGGCGCAATATAAATTCCAAACGCGCGAGACATCTCGCGCGTAAATCGCGTCATCTGGACAAGGCCTTAGCTCTCATAGGCGTTTAGCCTGATATGTTCACGTCCAAATATGTTTTAAAATGTGTCGATTAAAACACGAAAAGTGTAGGTAAAGTAAATTAAAGTAAAGTACCTTACCTTAGGGGCGATTTCAATGAGACACTTGGCCAAGTCGTGGGCCCTGTCGCAGCCCGCGTCTCCGTCGGTTACTGGGTTATCGTTTACTGAAAAAAAAAGATATTCAGTTGACATCTTATGAGTTCACCTACACAAGTTTGTTGTACAGGGTGACAAATATAATTTAGTAGACATTTTATTATCCTAGTTCTTCATTCAGGGTGTCAATTTGGTGCGTTTCCCAATTTTGTCATATTGGTCTAATGAGGGATCGAGTAATAATAACATAAATATAAATATTTACATAACAAAGCCTACACTACCTATCCTATCTGTTATCTGTTCAATATCTGTTCAAGATCACTATCTTGTGGAAAGGTGCCCAGCAGGCTAGCTACATTACCGCGCTGAATAGCCAAACTTATTCTTTGGGCCAGGTATGGTATGTGGGTAGGTGAGTTGTCGCGATCAACCTTTTAGATAACTCACGATACAGTTTGTAGGCGCTTGGTCCCTATGATCCCAAGGTTTCTACCCCAAACGGTTCAAATATGTAAGTCTCACCAAGACTTTCATATTTGCGCCGTTTGAGGAGCTCTGCAGAAGCGGCAGCTGAACCTGCCCTGTTGCCAGTCGATGAAAAATGAGATGGCGCTAGAGGGTCGACATACTTACCCATGAGGGATAAGAATAAGAATAATCTTTATTACACATGATGAATATGAATATCTTTTAATATGGTTTCATACTAATAGGTCAAGCAGCACTTGGACTGTTTTGTTATGTTATTGATGATCTGAATAAATTAGGAACCTTTAGTGCTGTTACTATGTAATGATTATGGTGCACCAAATTATTTTAGTTTTTAAAAATTAAAAAATAACATATCTTAAATACTATATACAGGATGAAAATTTAACCACTTTCCAAAATTTTTATAGGCGATTAGTATCGTATTTAGAGCCCATTATTGAAATAAAAAATGTAAATCAAGCTTTCACCCGAAAATATTTTTCGCAATATAGTTTTCAATTTTTACGGTCTTAGGCCTAATAAGGTATAAAGGGAAAAGCAAAAACTTATGAAGAGTATCGTAATAAATAAATAAGATACGAATCGCGTAAAAAAAGTGTTGCTAGGCAGCCGTATTAGAAATTTTAGATTTTTTGCGGACATTTTCTAAGTGCTTTATCTTGACATTTTTGTACTGGGCTATACCAAAAGAAAAAATACGTCATTTGTCTTTTGTCTCGTAGATTGCTATATTAAAATTTGGAAAGTGGTTAAAATTTCACCCTGTATAGTAGTCAAGTAGTCAAATCTATTTCGTACCTACGCATAGGATTGAGAGCCTACTCTTTATTTTCTGTTGAAAATAACAAAAGTAATCAAGCTATTGAAACTCACCTGTTTTACAAGCATCAAATATTTTTTTCGCATTCTCCAATTTAGTTGGATTATCTGCGTATTCCACTTCCACCAATTTTAGTGGCGCGTCTACTTTGTAAGTACCTTTCTCATCCAGCTGAAAAATATTTTTCGATTCGGACTTTTAATTTTGTAACACGCTGTGACGCGCCCAGACGTTTTATTTTGCTGCGGTGGGGTCCCGGTTGAACGGACCTTACACAGCTACATCTGTGTGCGTCACAGCGTGTTTCAAAATAAATAGCTAAACCACTATAATTAATATATTTGTAACAAAAATTTACTGAAATAAAATAAATAGCTGAACCGATATTTAATATTCTCAGAAAAAAAAAATTGATTTTTTTTTTAATAACACTGCCAAGACGTTATACAGGGTGAAATTTTAACCACCTTCCAAATTTTAATATATCAATCTACGAGACATAAAATAAATGACGTATTTTTTCTTTTGGTATAGCCCAGTACAAAAATGTCAAGATAAAGCACTTAGAAAATATCCGCCAAAAATCAAAATTTTTTTATACGGCCGCCTAGCAACACTTTTTTTACGCAATGCACATCACATTCATTCATTATGATACTAATCATAAGTTTTTGAATTTCTCTTTACACCTAAACAGGCCTAAAACTGTAAAAATATAAAACTATATTGCGAAAAATATTTTCGGGTGAAAACTTGATTTACATTTTGTACTTCATATATGGGCTCTAAGTACGGTACTGAACGCCTACAAAAAATTTGGAAAGTGGTTAAAATTTCATCCTGTATATAATGGTTACATAACGAGGACTTCGTTTTACAGGTGGTTCAAATTGCACGGTGTATAATAACAACGTCGTAATTGAGTGTGTTGATTTAATTAAGACATTTCAGTTACTAAGTTTTGCCCAAGACTTCGTACGAGTGGAATTTTATACTACTTATCTTACGGGAACTATTTAGTTTTTTCCGTAATATAAATCCTACGTGTAATCTTTTACCGTGGAAAATGTCATCTAGATCAGATGGGGCGTGATTGAGTTACAAACTTCCATCACATTTATAATCTCCATCATCATTACCAGCCTATATCGCCGGACATGGGCCTCTCCAAAAGGAGGTTTTCGCCATAATCGCCACGCTTGGCAGGCGGGTTGGCGCAGTTTGGCTAATGGTGGAGAGATGCTGTTGCCTGTTTGGCAGTACTCATTTAGTCGCCTCTTACGAAGAGTAAGGGTGAGTATGGCGCCACTTCGCCACACGACATCATCGTTAACCAAACAAAAATCTATCAAAATCAGCCACTCAATAGCTGAACTGTCGGATCTGTGCCAGAAACTTACCCATTCAACCTTCTTTAACACACAATCTATGAAGCAGTTCGAGTTCTTCGTGTCAGGCAGTTCATATTTCATCAACATTTGTAGCTCGTTGGAGCTGAGAGATTTTCCATTGGTACAGTCCATGGCTTTGCTTAAAAGCATATGCCTTATTTCTTCTGGAGTCCGTGATGCCTACAAGTATAAGAGTAAAATAAAGTAACCCTACAATCATCCCACAGTCCCACTGCATGCAGGAAAAAGCAATAGCAATGAGGGGCACAGGCATAATCATGCTAAATGCGGGTTGGTAATCTTATAATACCGAGCCATGTTCGAAAAATCGAAACTTTTTGTTGACGGCCCGGCGATCGAACCCGAGACCGAGAGATCTTGGCCCGGTATTTAAACCACCGGACCGACGGGGCAAGTATACAAATTAGAAGTTAACAATGTCAGTTTCGTTGCATTTAAATATGTAATCCCTCAACCCCCAGGAGGCACTCGGGTGCCACGATAACAATTGATTTCAATTGTGTCTGGAATAACTCACGATCGAGGGATGCGCATGGTAGGAAGTAGTGATCCGTGATGATCACACAATCGTGTACAAGTCTCGGCAGGCGTAAAAAGGTTAATAATTACGTCTTGTTCTAGTTTTTCTAGTTTTTTTGTTGTTCTGAGAAGTTTTTCATGATTACGTCTGATAACACATTATGTTTTGTTAAAAAGTCAAGTAAATCCTAAAACTTTTAAATACGTACAAGTCACTAGTATATACTAAGGTAAGTGATAACAACCCATTTTGCTCTCTGTTGAGCACAGGTCTCTCTAGTTTTTATGGAGAGGGGTGGAGGGGTCTATGTAATAGATCAACGCTCAATTTAATAAAAAATAATTTGAGCGGTTGGCTCGTCTTAGCTATTATGTGCCAAAATGTTTAGGTCTCAAATAGATATTTGATATTATGTAGATTGAGGCCTTGTCGTTTGTGTCGAGGCTATCTGTCGATAGTCCCTACGTCTTTGCTGTTATACACCAAAATGTTTTGGTCGCTAAAAGATATTTAATACTACATCGAGGCGGTTAATATTATTTAAAACAATTGATGTCCACTTACATAAGATCCAACAACAATGCACGCCACAAGTAATAAATTGAGATACATTGTAAAAAATAACTATTGTAAATAGTGCTTTTGAGTTGTATTTATACCAATATAATATACTTACATTAATCTGTTTAATTAGGCATGTCGATCGATTTGGAGATTTAATCTTAGTAATGATATGTGACTGAAATTATGTACTTACTGTAAGGTCTGGCATCCAATGGCGTGACGGCTACTTTTAAATACTAATGTACCGTATCCCTTAAAAACTAATCTTACTGCGACGAATAACGCGAGGGAGTTGTGTACACACCGGTTAGGTATTTAGGAGTCGCTTGCTCCGATTTCAGGTTCAATTCCCAAATCCAGTGTAGAAATAAAGCATTTTTCTATATTGTTAATAAAAGTGCTTTAATTAGTTACTTTTCGATTAGAACAATGCGATATACTGAATTAAACTTTCATAGACACTATCACTAGAGTTACCTACTTATTTGATTCGGGGTTGATTGATACCACTAAACAGAGAAAAAGGTTATGTGGTTGATACCACATGATACCATGTACCTTGTTTTTTATGTGTTTTTGATATTACAGCAGCTGCAAGCGCCATGATCATGGAATAACTATCTTGACTTCTTACGTGAACATAGCGCTGCAGCAGGGCCGAAACATCGGAAACTCATAAAACAAGGTACATGGTAAAAACCCTGACTCTATTTACTCTAATGTATGTGATGTAGTCCATATTTATTGTCCACACTTACCTACAAGAGACAAACTTCTTAGCGTTCCATGGATTCACTGTGCGGGTGCCGGGTCCATCGTGTGGCAGAAAGAGAAACTCCGAGTAGATCCTGGGACTTGTGGCACAGGTGCAAGTTTAAGGGGCCCCTTTCCGACGTACATTCTCGTGTTTCTCTCCCTGCCCATCCAAATCTGACACGAACCTGCTAATGCAGCTTTAGACACTCGCTCTATATATAACTTACTGCAGTTCTAGGCATGCCAAGGTCTTTCAACAGGTTATAGAGAGATTTTGCTGGTATACCTCTCGCTTCTACTTCTACAGCATAGACTAACTACAAACCGTTTTTCGTTAATTGTTTAGGAGATCATATATTTGTTTTCTTTCTTATAAATATTTTTACTACGTATGTCTTAACTTACTCGACATATTCTGCTTTTTGTTCCAGTAAATAGCATTAGAGTAGTCATAAGATAGGTTAAACTGGCATGGAGTGGAACTTCCTAGATACTCTGTTTCAACATTTTTGAAGCTAGAGTGAATAGGCTGATTCCGGGTAAGCTCGCTTTATCGTAGGCTTCCTCAACTCTAGGTTTCAGTGTGAAGTCAAGACCAGGCCCATCAAAAACACTAGTACCTACTCCATGGGAACGATGAACAGGAGAACAAGTAATATTTTTAAAGACCTTTATTAATTTTACAACCAAAACAGCCCCAACTTCTAAGGTATCCTCTCGTTGGCTGATCTAAGTTCTCTGCTGTGGAGTATGGAATCTACCTCCTAGTGGTCCACCCTGGGCAACGGCATCTTTGGTTTTCTAACCAATGCTGGCGGCTACCAGATCCCTCTGCGATGGTAGGCTACGTAAGAGGCTGCCTGGATGCTACCACCCTCTTGCCGGAGTCCAGCGCCAAACAGTTTTTCTGTGTTCCGCTAGTGGAGAGAGATCCAATGCCTCTGGATAAGCTCGCTTCATCTTAGGCTTCTTTTTACCATAGAGTCAAGAGCAAGCCGATTGTTTAAAAAAAAACCCAAGTCAGCTGTGGCAGGTATTCGGCCACCTGACTTGGTACATAGCGTAGGTAATTACTTGTCAACGTAAGTACGTCATATATTAGGCTACTCATTTTATACTCACTCACCATTAGTAACGATTCGGTGGGTTTTTATAAAGGTTAATGATGTTGAGTTGTTAGTGCTGTAATAATATCCTATGGGATATTATTACATAGTTTGAGACATGTTTAATGTGATTTCGGTCTTATTATTTATTTACTAGCGCACTTCCTAAGCGGAAATCGGGTTCCCAATCATATTGCTCTCCTTAGAGATAATCTTTGCTAAATTGAATCAAAAACTCTAAAGATAAATTAGACTAGGCTATTTTGTATTTCACTGTAGGCAAAGGCGCCTAATATTGGACTGCCGTAGGCTGCTGATGATGATGGTGATGGTGATGATGATGATATAAGTTACGTGTAGCTGGTGTAGCTAACGCCGGCCAGAGCCTCGAGTAAAAAGCTAGTGCATATAGAAGTCCTATATATCGCAAGTTAAATCGTAAAAATGTTTCTCTTTTTCAATAGTGTTTGGGTAAATTAAAAAACCAATATAGATAACTACTTATATTATGCGCAATTCGGCAACTCAGCACTCGCTACTCGGCTTGATAACTGCATAATACTGATACTCGGCATAATATCACGAAAATACTTCCGAAAGTCAGTACCTACTTACTAAAATAACAGATCTAATGGTAGGTACTGTAGGGAATTTACCCATGATAGAATAAAATTCATGGTAGAATAAGTAGACGTAGAATTAAAACGCTTCAGCAGAAGAACCTGATTTTACTTTTTCTTTTTTAAAAACAACATGTATTAACTTTTTTTTTTTTTTTTTTATATTTAAGACATGCCACACTGGGCCACACAGAGCCATCTAGTTCCAAATTAAGGTACTATTAAGTACCCTGTCGTATGGGGTACTAGACAACCGATAAACTTATTTATATACTTTTTTTTTTTTTTTTTTTTTTTTTGTAAATACATACTTATAATACATAGAAAACACCCAGACCAGTACAAACAGACATGTTCATGCACACAAATATTTGTTGTCACCAACCCGCATTTGCCAAGCGCGGTGATTATGCCAGTACACCCATCATTGCTGTGGTAACTTGAATTCAATGATGGAGGCCTTTTCCCTGCAGTATGATGATTATAGGCTGTTACTATGAAGAAGGAAATTTGATTTTCCAATTTAAAATAATTTTTTTGCTCACGACTGCCAGCTGATGATTGCTGAGGTTGCAGAGATAAAAAAATAACATTTTCCAAAGATAAGTCATAAGCTGATGTAGGTACCTAAAAGAGGCGGACAGAAAACATTTAATAAAACACCGAGGACTTCCGTCAGATAAACAGATGTTGTTGTCATAATGATCCATTAACACGCGTTTTTTTCTGCAGGCTAACAATTTGTTTGGTACAACGCCTGTGTGATTATGCGCAATTTTACTGTATGAAAAGTGTTTCTCGGGCTTGAAAAGGTAGGTTAGATTATTATAGTTTGCAAGCTTATCGGCTTATTACCAATTTTGCATTAGGCTATTTGACAGTGTGAAAAATAAAGTGCAAATTCCTATTATCAGCTTATATTATGAGTTTAGAAATGGTTATTCAGTAACGGAAGTTGAAAATAATAAACGATTTATTTATAAATCCAGAAATAAAAATGCCTTTATTTAAACGATTGTCACGTGACACGAAACGCTCCTGATTGGTCGGGTTTATGATGACGTCATTTGCTTGATAACTTCGTTTGCCTACTTGTGTTTTAGTAGCTTTTCAAAATGTTTTGATAATATTCTCCTATAATAATAGTATCCATTGTTTTTGTGTGATTTATTTCCAATATTTTACACTGTCAATCACTTTAACCATGGACAACGATTCTGTGAAGCAGAAAGCAGTTGCCCATTCATTTAAAATTTGTAACAAACAAACTAGTCAGTCGTGATCTTTAAAAGTGTAATGTTTATTGAAATCACACGACTGTAGCTACAATTTTTAGCTAATATTATGAAAACATCGGAAATATTCGAAGTTTGCAACTCACTTCATCAAAGGCTTTCAGATAAAACATTAGAGGTATTATAACCTCAAACCAATAACAAAATATATACATTCCTAATGCAATTATTATTCAAAATTATGAATATTTTGTTTACTTAGGTACATCGAAATGGTCCTCACAGAAGAAAATATTTGTACTATTCGCTATGTTATTATGATCCCTCTAAAATGGTTGCAACCACTTTCAGCGCACTTATACTTTCTTTTGAACAATTCCAAATAGTTTTCAGAAGTTTTTATAGAACTATTTATACATTTTGGAATTGCATACCATTTGAAACATATTTTATCACATAAGTCACTGTTAAAATATAGATCCAATCGCACTTACGTTAATTGTTTGCAACAAAAAGAATGTATATGATATGTGCTATAGATCACAAAACAGGCAGGTGATGTCACCGACCCCATTGCAGCGCCATATTTACAAAATAGCGTTTTGGTGCGCTATTTCAATTTTAAATTTTCATTTTGATATTTTTCAGCAATTACGTACCAGAATTAAAAAAAACTACTTTTATGTACTGGGTTCTTTAACCTCTACTTAATAATATAAAATGGATTTCAAAAACCAGTCAAATGGCCTATAAATTGTGGACATAACATACGTTGTCCTAATGTCAAAGTTAATAATGATTTAATGCACCTGTTTTGCGGGAATCAAAAACAACGAAGGTACCACACCCGGGAAAAAATACTTTTTCCTTCATAGAGTATAACTTTTATAAATATACGTTTTGAACACTGCAGCGTGACCATTCGTAAATAATGTTTTTTTTTTTCAATATAATATTCAATAATTTGTAAGAAAATCTAGACCTACTAAATACATCGATGTTAACATTCATCGAATAGCAAATGACATTATAATTAATACAAAAGTGAGCGTCAAGATGGCGGGAGCAAGTCCCCAATTTGAAATTTAGCACATTCAAATCTTTGAGCTACATAGGTATGTACTAATTGTACCCCGAGCCAGACATTTGTACCTGTAAAGGTAATGGAAGTATATCATGATCTACCTGATCCCTTCGAAAACGCTATTTGTACTCAGTACTAAGAATTTAGTGCTACAAAATGGTCGGTTTAAATATCTTTCAGAAATAATTTTAGAGTCAGAATTTTCTAAGGCGCCTATTACCGCATGAAGTGGCTTTTTACATATTTGCCTTGCAAGCTGGACCGATTACGGTTCCATACTAGCTGTATAATATCAATAAAATCATTGGTATTGCTGTTAGAACTTTGACAAAAAGTATCGATAGTTTTGCAGGCCCGTTTCATATCGCCAGATTTGGAAATATAAATACCTTTTCGTTACGAGGTACGCGACGATTAAAACTTATTACCTACGTACTTTTATTTCATAACGTGTTTTATATTTAAGTGTAAACGCCAAAGAGGTCTGAAGTCACCTTTAATAAATAACAAGAGTAAATTCCGTTATTTCATTTATTTACGGAAAAAAGAAAATACTTGGATTGTGCTCATATATGCATTTGGTCACGTGGAACGCTGCATCGCAGGTGTCTTTGTATGCGTCCGCTGAAATAGAAGTAAAGAATCAAAAAAGTAACAACTCATCTTCGCCCATTGGTGACCATGGGTCTTAGGGTTAAGGCCTTAGTTCCACCACGCTGGCCTAGTGTGGGTTGGTGGACGTCAAGGGCGACGCTGTGGCATCATCTACCCGCCGTTGGACGTTTCTCAAGCCGCCCGAAGGCCTCCAACAGGGCTCAAAACGACTGTTTCCTCCGCCGCCGGGACGGCTTAACGTGCCCTCCGAAGCATGGAAGTGCTCGTGGTATGATGTCACAAACGGTCACCTATCCAATTAGTGACCGCTCCCAGCGTTGCTTAGCATTCGTGTCAGAGACTGTTCACTAAGAAGCATTGGGCTATGAGCGCTTCAGAAGTAAATAAATAGTTAATGAACTATAATGTGTTGGTATTGTTAAGTGGCCCTGTGGTGTCCATCAGAGAAGAATACCACCAACCCATTATTACGCTAATGAGTGTTGTCTAAGGCTTTATGTCTCAGGCAGAACATCTAGAGCTTAAGTTATCTTATATTTTTATAGGTTAACATAAGTAAGCATAATATTTCGAATCGGAGTTTTAGTTTGTTTGGCACCGATGTAATAAAAATCTGGTCTTACAACCCTAATTTTCTACTATAAGTGGGTTTTTTTCCTAATTTGAATTATAGACGATATTACAAGATCACGGAAGAACTGTTCTTTCGTGATCATGGCGCTTGCAACAGTGCCGAAATATCGGAAACTCATAAAAAATTCTAGAAACAGCTCGTGATGTCTAGTAAATACTTATGTGTCATACATAGTCTACTTATGTGTCAAACGAATAGAATGCATGGTGGTATTGAAGGACTTTGTAAACTCTTAGCTAATAAGCTTTACTTACGGACTTTCCTGCAAGCTGCCATGGCCTCTTTTGCTGGTTCTTTAATTTCATCAGGAAGAAGCAGGTCTATCTGTTTTATTGCTGCATCGTAGTTCGGTTTACCGTTTTTTATCTGAAATAAAATCCGTTAATTAGAGTAGAAAGTAACTTGTGTGTGTGTCTGTTTGATGACCCTATTGAACTGATTCTGATATTGGTACAACATTATATTTTTGTATTCCATCGCTTCTGGGCACAGTTTTACGCCTACGCGACATAACATGTAGTTTACGCGGGTAAAGCCGTGGGTAATAAACTAGTGATGGATATTTACATACCGGTAGGCACATTGGCATAATAATTAAAATAAACATCCAATTAAGGGTCAATTTGAAACAGATTTAATACGACGCTTGTATTTACGGATACGTCTCTTTCAGATGCTCTGAAACATCGGTATAGGGACAGATGAATTCGAATATACGGACATTGTGTTGCAGAGTAAGGCCTCGACACGTAATTCCGATCGTTTTTGTTTTCTTCTTTTATATCTAAACACTTTGCATTGCCTAGGTAATGGGACCACCTTTGAGTTATACATGGTTATACTATCAGAGTTTAGTTGGTAAGGTAAAAAGTAAAGTAACGGCCTAAATCATCCCACTGCAGGGTAAAAGCCTCCATCATTGAATTCAAGTTACCACAGCAATGATGGGCAGGAACAGGCATAATCACCACGCTTGCCAATGCGGGTTTGTGATCACAAGTTACCACAGCTATGATGGGCAGAAACAGGCGTAATCAACACGCTTGCCAAATGCGGGTTTGTGATCACAAACCCGAGCAATATTCAAAAATTTCTGTTGCCTGACCCGGGGATCGAACCCAGGACCTCGAGATCTTGGTCCGGTATTTAAACCACTAGACCAACGGGGTGTTAAACGGTAAACTTTTTAATAAATACATCATACTTACTGTGTTAGCCATTTTCATGACGCAAGCTATGTAGCACCTGACTTCTTTCTCATCTATGAACGTTCCTTGGTCTAACGGGTCGATTTTTTCTGAATAATAACGACAGTGTTACATTTAAGGATATAAATATAAAATGTACAAGTAAAACGTTGCCTAACAATAATATATTTCTACTCATTGGAAAAGAGCTGATCCTACAAAAGCAAGCGGTAATTAAATTCGTGTTTTTATCTTTTTTGCGTAACTACGTTTTTTGGGTTCCGTACCCAAAGGGTAAAAACGGGACCCTATTACTAAGACTTTGCTGTCTGTCCGTCTGTCCGTCTGTCCGTCGCTCTGTCACCAGGCTGTATCTCAAGAGCCGCGATAGCTAGACAGTTGAAATTTTCACAAATTATGTATTTCTGTTACCGCAATAACAACAAATACTAAAAACAAAACAAAATAAATATTTAAGGGGGGCTACCATACAAAAAACCCGTTTTTTTGCCGTTTTGGTACGGAACCCTTTGTGCGCGAATCCGATGCGACTACAGGGGTAACTACCGCTAGAAGAAACGACTATTAAGTCAAATGATAACTATGCCACTGAATATTAATAGCGTTATCGTTATATATAAGGAAAAAATATTTTGTGACACGGAAATTATGTCAACCAAAATTACGACAAACGAATATTATGTTAATAGTAACGTTGTTAGAGCTTCTTAGCAATTTTATATCAAACGTTTTTCGGCAAAACGAAGGAGAATCAAGAAGACGGCCAGAATTGTCTTCTTATATTTTTTTAAATATTTAGCAAACAGTGCCCGTCAAAACGGACTACTAAGAGCGGCGATTAGGGCTAACCCTCCTTTCGCAGAGGCCCGTGTTCAGCAGAGGACAGCAGAGGCAGAGGAAATACAAAAAAAAAAGCTATAAGAATATTGTTACGTACCATCGGCGACATTATTTTTTGGCTGACATGATTTCCTCATCATCTTGCCAGTGTTTCTTATCTGCTTCATTGTCATCTGAAATAATACAATATACACTTGCGTGCAAAGAAATCGACCTTCCCCGTAAGCTTTGATTCACAGCACGATAAACGAAATTCTTAACTCTAAATTATGTATGATGATATTTATTAATCATCTTTAAACTGCCCTGCGCACTTCGACAAGTGGCTTTTTAATATCGTTTACGCTAGACGAATAGATGTCAAATGTATGAAAATGACATAAGCTTACGATCGTTCGATCGTTTGTTAATGTCATTTTCATACATTTGTTATCTATTCGTCTGGCGTAAACGATATTAGAGAGCCACTTGTCTACGGGCACTGTTTCTTAGATATCAAGTCAGGTTGCATTTTACTGTGACCGATTTTGATATATTAAACTTAATAACAGATTTTGCTTTTCTTATCCTGAGGTCTCATCTCTATTCGACTCTGGTCAATTAACAAATTCTGTGTTCCGAATCAAAACCTACCGTATGAGTCGATTTTTATGCAAATAAGTGTAGTTTTTCAGATTTCACGGTTTTTCCCGCGCAATTGCTATGTTTGCTTGGTTTAAGTGAGCTAGGATTGTTATTACGCTGATAATAATAGTATGGCGTAATACGTAGGTTACATGTGCATTAGCAATTTGTATTGTTGTGCAAGCGACATCACTTCAGGCTTTATATTGGGGCATCTTATCGTCGTTGACATAAGTGCGAGTTTGCAACAAAAATGTGTAGCTTGATGTGAAAGTCACTACAAACAATTGTACTCGTATCTAACTGATAGCGGTTGAAAATTTCAAGGAAACGAGATGCTATCCTTGACTTCGTACACCAGTTAAAGCAAGCAATTCACAGTTAAATTACCATAAAAAGAATAAAATGAATTCAGTAAAGTAAAGTAAATAAAGTAGGCACCTAATCCTATTATAAGACATAAAAATGTATAAATGCTGTCTCTTTTCCCTTCCGTCAAAAAACAAAGCTAGTCTAGATACTCCTTAATCCTTTAGCAGTGGATGGAATAAGCTTTTGCATCTTCTTGTATTATAAATGCAAAAGTATGCGAGAATGTAAGGATGGATTTATGGATATTGGCACTCTTTAACGCAAAAACTACAGATTTTGATTATAGCTTCCAGTAATAAAGCATATACAGCAAAATAACATAGATAAGCTTTAATTTATTAGATATATAGAAGTAGATCTCGCCGCTGTTCCAGGGCATAACAGTTGTATTTTATGTGGAGTCAATTCCAGGTGTATTTACGGGCAAGCATCTATACTCGGTCTAACTAGCTCTTGCTTCAATAAGTTCTTAGTAATTCAAATAATGTTTACTTTTTACTTAACCTCCTTTCCAGTAAAGAAGATATTTGCAGTGTTCTCAACTTCATGCGTAGCTCTTACACTAAGAATGCCAAATTATCGCATTTCGGTATAATTCCAATATTATTATCGTTCTACCAGGCCTCTGAATTGACGTCGGGCTACAAAAACCGAGTTTAAACGGAACAAAAATAGGTAAAAAAACTTTTTAAGTTAAACGGTTTTATGTTAAACATACATTGCAATGTTTAAGATAAATGTACTAAAAACCAAAAAATAATAAAATAGATACAGTCGTGGGAATTATAAACATATGCATAGACTAGACTAAAATAAAACCGTGGGGCACGTCACAAGTCGGCACAAGAAAATAGTAAGTAATTTCCTCACCGTCTGCGGGCCAACTGCCTATTTTAACGACGAATTAAACGATTCTTCTATCGCACATTAAGTCGATAATTTGTAGACAATTGACGTGCCCCACGGTTTTATTTTAGTCTAGTCTATGCATATGTTTATAATTCCCACGACTGTATCTATTTTATTATTTTTTGGTTTTTAGTACATTTATCTTAAACATTGCAATGTATGTTTAACATAAAACCGTTTAACTTAAAAAGTTTTTTTACCTATTTTTATTTTCTAGTTTTTAGTTTTTATTTCACATTCTGTTTAATTCATTTTGTAGAGGCCGCCATCTTGGATTTTAATTTTATATAGTACATTGTATTATACTGGTTGAGCACTTTCATTTGATACCCATATTGATGGGATCGATAAAACCTACGTTATCCGCCATTTTGTAGCGGCCGCCATCTTGTATTTCAATTTTTTATAGTATATTGTATTCTGCTTGTTGAGCCCTTTCATTTGATACCCATATTGATGGGATTGATAAAACCTACGTTATCCGCCATTTTGTAGCGGCCGCCATCTTGGATTTCAATTTTTTATAGTATATTGTATTCTGCTTGTTGAGCCCTTTCATTTGATACCCATATTGATGGGATTAATAAAACATAAATTATCCGCCATTTTGTAGCGGCGGCCATCTTGAATTTATAATGATAATGAATAAACATAATTGTATTGTCACCAAAATCCAAAGTGTATACAAAATTTCAGATTAATCGGTTGACAGGAAGAGGGTGAAATTTGAATTACTAAATTTGACCCAAGAATAAAACAAACGGGGTGAGCTAAATAAAACCGTTTAAAAATACCAAAATTTGCGTTTGCAGGTATAATATTTTATACAATAGGCGTACGATGATAGTGGCCTATTATGTACATTGAGATTATCTTACAATTCTGAATAGGCACCATGTAGGATTTAAGATGTTTGTTTATAAAATTAAATACCGTATTTATACACTTGCGTCAAAAAAATAGGATGTAGCTGTTAAAATCAATAATTAAACCTTGAACTGAAGTTTGGCACACAGGACTCAAAGTGATGATTAATATAATGTAGATATTGTTAGGGTTTATAGTCTTTAGAGACTATTTACTTAATTCGATTTATAATTGTTTAAGATTGATATAATCGATTTACTTACTTATTTTTAGTCTGACAACATTGTAACTTGGTGGCGTGATTTTGCAGCGCTGCGATTGGTTGACGTACTATAGCGTGGACCAATGGCATGGCTTGTGTTTCCCGCCAACAGGCTAAAATGGAGGGGTGAGCTTGGCCGGTTGGGAACGTGACTGGAAAAGGCATTCGGGGTCTGGATTTGAAAAAAGATCAGCCAAGTATTGTAGTTAAGAATAAGTTTGTCTAAAATATAATAATTGTTACTACAGTTTTGCGTTGTCGAGTTTTTATTCCAATACACCTCAAGAAGTAAACCCAGATACCAGAGGAGAGGAGTCTACTTTATATTTCAGAAGTGGGATACACGTAAGTGCGCCTTTTAGTATCTAATTACTACTTATTTGAGGGCAATGACTTTTGCTAAGTCTAGATTATCCTAAATTTTGTTCTTAGATCAAAATTTTAATGTTAATGTAGGACCTACTTTAATAATTCTAGTAAGTTAGTTCATATTCTGAATATTTTACAACCGATTTTTTTTATTCATTAGTGTAGGTAGTACAAATAAGTCTTGTTAACAAGTTTAACCGATCGGCTACTTAGTCTCAGATCCGAGACATATGACGATCGATTGTCTGCAACAAACCGCATAAAAGCGGTTAAAAAGTTAAGAAAATTTTGTAGGTGTACCCTGCGTGCATTTTTTTTTTACTGTATTTTGTCTCTTTTTATTCACCTGGGCAATAGAGGTATTCCTGCTACGGGGTTGCTTGAAGGGGAATGAAAATTTGCTTATTTTTGAGCTACGACCAGCCGTTTTCAAGATATTTCAACTTTTGTCTTTACGAAAGGTTTTTATTCTTTTGTATTTTTTTTATTGTTTTATCTGCTATACGTAACACATTTTTTTTCTGTGAGTTCACAGTTGTGATGGATGACGAGGTGAGCCATTACCGATCCCACCGGCGGCTTGAGACTCCTGGTGAAAGAGGGTCACGTGCCGCCACTAGAAGCCGAAGTCGGCGAAGGAGCGGAAGTCGACACAGGGCTCGAAGTTTCAGCCGCCGCCGCGGTGACCAGCCAGAGTTGGGGACGAGCCGCGAGCGACTCATAATACTGGAGAACGAGCTGCGTCGAGAGCAAGAACGGATCCGTGCAACCGAAAACCGATGTCGGGAGCAGTCCACTGGACCTCGGGAGCAGTCCAGTGGACCTCGGGAGCAGTCCAGTGGGCCTCGGGAGCAGCCCGGTGGACGTCGGAAGCAGCCCAGCGGACGTCAGGAGCAGCCCATTGGACGTCACAACCAGCAGCGCAGACGACGTGCTTCACCAAGCAGCGCCAGGGATGGTGAACGACTGAACGGCGTGGGACGATTTACAAGGTCACGTAGCCCTTCTTTTTCAAAACAAGACTTAATTGATATTTTTAAGAGTTTTAAGGAAGGTTTCGTTTCTCAACCGGCCACCGAGGGTACACAATCTTTTTCGAAGGTAGATCATAAAAATATACTACCAGACTTTGATCCCTCTAATAAAAATCAGCGAATTGACGTATGGATAAGAAAGGTGAATGAGTGCTCTTCGGTGTATGGTTGGGACGACAAAATCACAACACACTTTGCCATGCAGAAACTCCAGGGCCTCGCTAAGACATGGTACGAGGGCTTAAATTCGATTCTTTTTACCTGGAAAGAATGGCAGGAAAAACTTTTAAGCGCATTCCCTTATGAACAAAATTATGGTCAGGCCCTGGAGGACATGCTTAAAAGGAAAACTAAATTTCATGAACCTATAGAAAACTATTACTATGAAAAATTATCCCTCCTCAATCAGTGTGACATAGTAGGCAAACGGGCGGTCGACTGTATCATACACGGTATTACTGACAGGACTCTGAGGTCGGGTGCTTTAGCCTTGCGTTGTTCTCACCCGGATAAGCTTTTACAATACCTAGTTAGTCATAGAGATTCGTATCAGGCTATATCTGACCGTACGCACTTTAGGAACAAGGTTACCGATATTTCAAACAATAGTAATGCAAATCAAAGAACAATACCCAAATTAAGTCAAGGGCCAGGTTGTTATAATTGTAAAGAAAAGGGCCATAGTTTCTTATATTGCCCAAAACCTTTGGTAAAATGCAGTCGTTGCTTTAGGGTCGGGCATACCTCCGAAAACTGTAATAATAAAAACGAGGTCAAAAATAGTAATAATAGCATACCAAAAACAATGTGCATTGATTCCAATAATATAAACATGGATTCGAATTCGAAGTTTATTAAAAAGGTTACTGTAAATGGTACCACTATGAGAGCATTTCTGGACTTCGGGAGCGATGTCACTTTAATAAGAGAATCTGTCATTAAGGAATTAGGACTTGAATATAAACGGGTTCAGTCATTGATGAAAGGTTTTGGCAATAATGTTGTAGAGTCATTGGGAGAGTTGTCACTTGATTTATGTGTTGATGGTGTTTGTGCTGTTGTTGTTTGCAAGGTTGTTGAGGACCATTTACTTAACAAGCCCGTGTTGATAGGACAGTCCTTTACAGAACAGCCACATATAATTGTATATAAAAGTTCATCGAAACTAATTTTCTTTGATATTGGCAGTGAAATGCCCCACTTAGAGTTAGACGATAGGGAAGAAAGCCTACTGAAAGTTAAAACTGCAGCGTCGATAAGGCTTTACGGTGCAGCATCGGTGAGGGCTAGAATTGAACCTATATATAGCGGCAGTGTTTTGATAAAAGATAGTGTTGCTGGTAAACCGATTAATCAGTATTTCGTAAGAGGGGGTCTTTACAAATCTGAAAATAACTGTATCAATGTGGTCATAATACCAAGCTCTAGTCTTTGCGAATTTCCAAAAGGTTTCTTATTATGTCGCGCAGAAAAGGTTAATCTGGTTAATAAAACCGTCGAGGTTGCGATGGGGGCAGAAATGGTTGAGAGTTATGATGGTTTTGATGAGAGTAAGGTAAATATAGGTGATGGTGTGACAAGGGACCAGAAAAAACGGTTGTTATGTCTATTGCAAAGGTACAAACACTGTTTTGCTACATCGCTTAAAGAGATAGGATGTACTAATATAACAGAGATGAAAATAGAATTAAATAGTCAGCGTCCAGTTGTGTACCGCCCGTATAGGCTGTCTCATCACGAACGAGAGCAAGTACGATGCATGATTGACGAAATGCTGGAAGCTGGAATCGTGAGAGAGTCTACTTCAGAGTACGCTAGTCCAATCCTGCTTGTCCGAAAGAAGGATGGCTCGCTTAGATTATGTGTCGATTACCGGATGTTAAATTCCATCACTATAAAGGAGAGGTACCCCATGCCAATCATAGAAGATGAGATAGCACGCCTTAGCGGTCAGGCTTGTTTTATCACGCTTGATCTTGCCTCAGGGTACTATCAGGTGCCGATCTCTGAACAAAGTAGACATCTGACGTCATTCGTCACGCCAGATGGACAATACGAGTTCAATCGTATGCCTTTTGGCCTGGCAAATGCGCCAGCTGTATTTCAGCGCATGATAAATGCAATACTTGGCTCTGCTCGCTTTAATAAGGCTACTGCCTATATCGATGATGTACTCATCTTTGGTAGGGACTGCTCGGAATGCTTAGAACGTCTCGAAGAAATACTCAAACTAATAGAAAAAGCGCGCCTTACTTTAAATTTATCTAAATGCAACTTCCTGCGAGATAAATTAGACTACTTGGGGTACGAAATTAGTGTCAATGGGGTAAGGCCAGGCGAGAAAAAGATCCTAAGTGTGCAAAATTTTCCAAAACCAGAAAATGTACACAATGTAAGACAGTTCCTCGGTTTGGCTAGTTATTTTCGTAAGTTTACAAAGGACTTCGCTCAAATCGCTTTACCCCTTAGTAGGCTCTTAAAAAAGAATGTTGCATGGGAGTGGGGTGACAATGAACAGGAAGCATTCGAAACTTTAAAGGCTAGATTGGTTAAGAGACCAACCCTCGCAATTTATGATCCAAATGCCGAATTAGAATTACACACTGACGCAAGTAGGATAGGTGTCGGAAGCATACTTTTGCAGCGTCAGTCGGATAAAGATGATCTGCACCCAATTGCTTACTATAGCAGACAAACTTCTCCGGAAGAAAAAAACTTCCACTCTTATGAGCTAGAAACTCTTGCTGTCGTGACTGCTCTTCGAAAATTTAGAGTGTATCTTCTAGGCAAGGAGTTTAGGATTATCACCGATTGCAGTGCTCTCCGGTCGACATTTTCAAAACGTGACCTAATCCCGAGAATAGCTCGTTGGTGGCTTATGTTACAGGAATTTAATTGTACAATCGAATATAGGCCAGGTTCCAAAATGAATCATGTAGACGCATTATCTCGAAACCCTCTCGCCGAGCCCGCAGACGCTCTTCTAGAAGACACTGATCAGTACCCCTCAGTTATGTCAATTACCGGTGAGGACTGGCTTCATACGCTACAGCTTGGAGATTCCGAGCTCTGCAGGATCAAGGACATTTTAAATAGTGGTATTAACGAAAAGAGCTTACAATACTTACATGAAAATTACACTGTAAAAGATAATAAACTGCTCCGTTGCATAGGTGGTAACAAAAATGATTGTCGATGGGTTGTTCCTAAGGGGGCCCGTTGGCAATTATGCCGTATGAATCACGACGAAATAGGCCATTTTGGCTATGAAAAGACCCTAGAGCGTTTACGTAGAAACTTTTGGTTTGCGAAAATGTCTCGTTTTGTAAGGAAATACGTCGATGCTTGCGTACAGTGTGCCTATGCAAAGAACAAGACAAATACACGTGAGGGTCTACTTTACCCAATTCAAAAGATAGAAGTGCCATTTCACACGGTGCATATTGACCACCTGGGGCCCTTTGTTAGATCCAATAGAGGTTTCACATATCTTCTAGTTGTTGTAGACGCCTTCACCAAATTCTGTTTCATCAAACCAGTTCGAAACACTAATACTTCAAATGTGATTAGAGTACTAGATGACATTTTTAACACCTTTAGAACACCTGACCGGCTGGTGAGCGATCGTGGCAGCTGTTTTACATCACATGCATTTAAACGTTTTTGCCTAGACAAGGGTGTTAAGCACGTGCTTAACGCTGTGGCCAGCCCAAGATCGAATGGTCAAGTTGAACGATACAACGGTACGATACTAGACTCTCTAAAAGCAATTAACGTAAAACACAGCGAGAAAGACTGGGATATCCATGTAGGTAAGATTCAATGGGGGCTCAATAATACCGTTCAGAAAACCACTGGTAAAATGCCGTCAGAGGTGTTGTTCGGTACTCGAATGTGTACTGAAGCAAATCCGATGCTTAATGATATTTCTGAAGCCATACCCAAAAACGACGACCTTTCCAGCATTCGTAGGGAAGTCAAGGATAGAATAGACAGGGAACAGATAAAGCAGAAATTACGTTATGATAGTGGTAGGAAAGCGGCTCGCGTGTACAAAGAGGGCGAACTTATTAAAATCACGAAGACTTGTTTTAAGAATGATGGACAGAGTAAAAAGCTAATGCCATCTTACGTAGGACCCTATCGCGTTACTAAAAGCCTAGGTAATGACCGCTATAGGGTAGCGCCTGTGCCGGGGCTAAGTGGGACAGAAAATAAACGGCCGACTACTGTGGCCGCGGACCGTATGGCACCGTGGATACACATTGCTGCCTTGGAGTTAGAGGATGGGTCCGATGATGACAATATTCAGGAAATGATAGATCATGATGAATAAAAAAAAAAAAAAAAGTTAGTCTTATATTTTGTTGAACTTTTATTAATTTTTTTGTGTGATTGTTTCGAGTGTTAGAGGCAACAAACTACAGAACAGAATTTTGTGGTTTCAGATCGGACACGAGAATCGATCGGTTCGTGTCGCGTGATACAACTCTAGTCACTGAGGGCGGTCACAAGTAATCGATCGTCTTGTGATCCTGCCAATTATTCAAAATTTCTGTTTGTCACAAGTAATCGATCGTCTTGTGATATAACTGACTCGTTGTTAAGAGATGCTACAAGTAATCGATCGTCTTGTAGTCATCAGTCCTGGTAATCGATCGTCCAGGTTAGATTGTAAAGTAATGTGATATTACGAATTAAAAGTATCATGAGAATCGATCTCATAAGTTCACCCTGCAATAGATTGATGAGTTTAGTAAGAAATAACTCTTTGAAGTTTGTTTTCCCTTTATATGTTGATCCTACCATATACGATGGGAAATTATTAAATAATGATTGTATTGTTAACCTATTGCTCAGATTACATCTATCCTATCGAATGAAAAATACACGTTACATATATGTACCTATTTCCTTAATTATCTGATTAATATACTATTGTAATTATATTTGGTCTCTCACAATCAAATTTGTATAATAATTTATGTAGGAATATATATATATATATATATTTAGAGTATTAGTGAATGAAGTACCTATGTAATCATTTAATAACTTTCATGTTACATGTAAGGTAATTGTTTACGATTAAATTATAAAGAAATGTCTATCTTGTGTTGTTCTGCTGGAAGCATTTATTTTAAGCATTTAAAATGTATTGTTTCTTTAAGATAGCATCTGTTATAAAAGCTATTACCGTTTATCTTTGTCAGCACATAATTATATAATTGTAATTAGTCATTTTTATTAAAGTTAACACAACTGGCCAAGATTGTTAGGGTTCCACCTGGTATCGTGTACGGGGACGCACACGTCATCAGGATGGACGATTGTTAGGGTTTATAGTCTTTAGAGACTATTTACTTAATTCGATTTATAATTGTTTAAGATTGATATAATCGATTTACTTACTTATTTTTAGTCTGACAACATTGTAACTTGGTGGCGTGATTTTGCAGCGCTGCGATTGGTTGACGTACTATAGCGTGGACCAATGGCATGGCTTGTGTTTCCCGCCAACAGGCTAAAATGGAGGGGTGAGCTTGGCCGGTTGGGAACGTGACTGGAAAAGGCATTCGGGGTCTGGATTTGAAAAAAGATCAGCCAAGTATTGTAGTTAAGAATAAGTTTGTCTAAAATATAATAATTGTTACTACAGTATTGCGTTGTCGAGTTTTTATTCCAATACACCTCAAGAAGTAAACCCAGATACCAGAGGAGAGGAGTCTACTTTATAATATGTTAGTTATGCATTCATCATAAATAAATTATAAAATAATTCAAATGTAACAGTTGTTTGCCAAGGTCAGCCCCTGTAGAGCGACTTTTCTCTTGTTAAGTTCATGTTAAAATATTGGGACGCGTAAAAATACCTCCTGGGATCTATTAGCAGAAATAAAATTGAGTTTTACTGATATTAATATCAATGGTACGAGGGCGGGTCAATAAGTCCGTGACTTTTTAAAATTCTGACCTCTTTACTGAAAAAGCAACACTACTCCTGTCAACAGGTATCTGTCAGTTGATTCCTATCAAAATTTGAACTTGCTGCGTCAGTTAGTTTGTGTTTGACAGCTATTTTTATCAGACTACCCAGTAATTTGAGGAAAAAATGGAAAAAGGTGAATTTCGTGTGCTTAAGCATTATTTTTTGCGAAAAAAAACCGAGACCAAGGCTAAGCTTGATAAATACTATGGGGACTCTGCACCATCGATTTCAATGGTAAAAAAGTGGTTTACTGAATTTCGTTGTGGCCGTAAAAGCACTGAAGATGCCGAACGTCCTGGACGCCCAGTTGAGGTCTCTACACCCGAAACAATCGAAAAAATTCACGATATGGTGTTGGCCGACCGAAGATTGAAAGTGCAAGAGATTGTGGAAGCCGTAGGGATCTCGCATGGCTCAGTGATTTCAATTTTAAAAGATCAATTGGGCATGAGAAAGCTCTCCGCAAGATGGGTGCCGCGTTTGCTCACAGTCGACCACAAACGCAATCGTGTAACAACTTCACAGGAAGGTTTGGCGTTGTTTAATCGCAATATGGAGGAGTTTTTGCGCCGTTTTGTAACCGTGGACGAAACATGGATCCATCACAACACACCAGAGACCAAACAACAGTCAAAACAGTGGGTTTCTAAGGGTGAATCGGCGCCAAAGAAGGCCAAGGTGGGTTTGGTCAGCCAATAAAGTTATGGCGACTGTTTTTTGGGATGCACGTGGGATAATCCACATTGACTACCTTCAAAAGGGAAGAACAATCAATGGGGAATATTAGCCCAACTTATTGGACCGCTTCAATGACGATTTGAAAAAAAACCGACCTCATTTGGCCAAGAAAAAAGTTCTTTTCCACCAAGACAATGCAAGGGTGCACACATGTGCAGTTGTCATGGCAAAAATCCATGAATTGGGCTATGAATTGCTCCCTCATCCACCCTATTCTCCAGATTTGGCTCCGAGTGACTACTTTTTGTTCCCAAACCTGAAGAAATGGCTTGGTGGAAAAAGATTTGACTCCAATGATGAAGTCATCTCGCAAACAAAGGCCTATTTTGAGGACCTCGACAAATCATATTTTTTGGAAGGGATAAAAAAATTGGTGAAGCGTTGGACAAAGTGTATAGAGCTCAAGGGAGACTACGTTGAAAAAAAAAATGATTTGTTTATCAAAAAATCTGTGTTTTATTCCAAAAGTCACGGACTTATTGACTCGCCCTCGTATTATCGGAATTTTTTTTATTAAAAAACTGGATTTACTGTCAGGATAAAAATGTAAAAAAATAATTTATATTGCCAAATATAATAAAATGCTGATTTCTTTTTTAGATACCATTTAAGAAAGTTGTTTGTGCTAGTTTCTGCTTCGATTTTTTTGCACGTAAGTATTATGGAGTGTAATTCGTTGCTTGTTACTAGTATGATCGTTAGAGGAAAATATTTTTAAATATTGATGCTATTAAAATACTTTACTTACCGCCTCACATGTTGCCAAAAGTATCAAAAATCTAGCTAATATTGCAAGGAGCATTATTATGATATCCTAACTGTTCCACATGACCTTTAAATGTCAGAAACCTTGTCCGATCTTCACCTCTATATATGCAGTAACGATATAATTGATGGGAAATTTTTGAGACAAATGCCTAATCAATCTATTAGTAAGATTAGGGTGGCTATGAATAAGTTTCATAGCGAAAAAATAAAGTCACGCTAATATTATTTTCAGAAGCATTTTCTCTCCGACGAAGCACTGCACTGTATGAGATTGAAAAAGAAAGTGAAAGAGAAAAAGAAAGAAATAGAGAGAGGAAAAATGTAGCAATACCTATATATGTAATATACAAACGCGTGGAATGTAAATAAATGCGTATTATTTACCTTTAAATAATTACCAGAAATTTTGTCGTGTAAAGTTTCTCCCGAAGCACAAACCCCGTTCCTTACAGACCCAAAACAATTTAGAAAAGATCTCCTCCTGTATTTGCTCGACTGGGAATAGATAGTAAGCAGAGCGCCGACCCACTACAAAATGATGTGCCAAAATAGCAACAAAAAAAATGTTTTTTTAATCAAAAATAAATTTTAATAATCACTTCCTGATACTTTTTGACACAATACACCAACTAAGAGTCAATTGATAGATTTACAATTATAATTTGGGTAAGATTTAAAAAGAAGGAAACTAAGTTGCGAATTTGTCCTCCAATAACTTATATTGAAGACACTCTAATAAAAACAGAGTTGCAGTTTAGTGAAATGATACACCTCTTATTTTTAATTGGCACGTGTTAAGTTCCTCGTTTTCATAATAACTGCTCCAAGTACTTGGTGAGTGGTGTAAATTGTGATGTCACTTATCCACATAATAAAACTTGTAATATTACTCGCGACTTCGTACGCTTGGAATTTTGAATTTGAAACTATCTCACAGAAACCATTTTATTTTCGCACATAAATAAAATAGCTGTTATGCTACTCCAGCTATGATCTATCACCATGCCAGGTTCATCCAGCACATCCATATCCGTTCAACCGCTATGGCGTGATTGAGTTACAAGGAACCGTTCAAATTTTCAATTTTATAATATCAGTAAGATAGGTCTTATAGTCTTATCTGATATGACTAGCAATTGTAAGAATGAACCTCTTGAAACGTTCTGTCTCCCTTATAGAAGGCAGCCTTCATGCTATTGCACTCCAACCTAAAATCTGTCTCATTTACGGTCAGTGTGATTGAGTAACACCATCTATAAAAACTTTCACATTATTATCGTGATCATCATCCGCAAACATCAGGTCACTGCTGAACATAGTCAGCCAGTCTCTAGCCCTAGGTTTTTCCATAATCGCCACGCTTGGCAGGTGGGATGGCGATCGCAGTTTGGCCGTCTGTGGAGAAAAGTGGCTGCTGGCCGTCTAATACTACTCTAGTCACCTCTTATGGCACCCGTAGCGTAGGGTGAGACGGGGTGGTGCTGGTAATGTCTAGTGCTCACTGGTTTACTTAATCAATGGACTTCGCAGTGTTGCCATGGTTTGTGGACTTCAATGATAATAAGACAGGGTCCCAAGCAGCTGGTAATTTCCAACCATCTTCTCTATTGAAATTAGGATTTTATAAAATTTCTATTGCACATTAGTATAAATGGTCATTGGTATAATGGTGTTTACAGAGGGTAACACTTACCTAAAATGGCGTAACAAGCCGAAAAGCCTTTGTTTACATGCATATACATTCTATGGTGAAGTGAGTGAAGTCAGATATCTTGTATCATCATTTTTTAACTCTTATAATCATTATTTTTTAAGAGCTGTGGATTTTTGTTAAATAAAAAAAAACAACCTTTTTTAACAAACTAAAATTTGAGACGCCAATGTATGAAAATCTTTTTCAAAAACGATATGGTTACTAACTGACTTCATAGTATTTTTATTCCTAAGTAAACATAGGCGGATTTCGGCTTATTATACCCTTCGCTTATAAAGTAATTGAGAGCTAAACGTTTTTATTTCAGATACTTATGCTAATGAGATGGAGTAACGACTAATTTGTACGTCAGAAACATCTTATTACATTGTAATCAGTCAATCGACTTGACTTGACTTGACGACCATTTGGATCAGCGGTAGTTAAAGCTGCTTCTGAGCCATGGGTCGCGGGTTCGATCCCCGCACAGTACAAATATTTGTGTGCATGAACATGTCTGTTTGTACTGGTCTGGGTGTTTTCTATGTATTATAAGTATATATTTACAAAAAAAAAAAAAAGTATATAAGTAAGTTTATCGGTTGTCTAGTACCCCATACGACAGGGTACTTAATAGTAGCTTAATTTGGGACTAGATGGCTCAGTGTGGCCCAGTGAGGCATGTCTTAAATATTTAATATTTAATTTATTTATTTTAATCATGAGACGTTAAGTAGGCTATAAAATAAATCTTTACTGAACGGTTTTGGTAGTTTCTTTTAGACTTGCTTAGAAGGCATTCCATAATGACATATATCAATGATTTTGTGTATATTTTGGTGCTGATATTGCTTGTCGATTTGAGTTTTGGGGTAAGTTTGCTTGTACTACTAATGCTATGTGTTGCCCCCAGTTAATTTAGCTTTCTAACCAAAATCAATTCTCAAAAAACTAGAACTGTATTAGCAAATTACCTCTGGTATTTATTGAATCGCTGTTTCATTTTCATTCTGGTATTCTTTCGTATTGTACATTATTGCTAAAAGCGGCCGCTTTTGGCGTTAGCGACAAATTTAACTTTATAAACAACTAAATCAAAAGCTTACTGTGATTCATTAGAGGTAATTTGCTAAGGTAATACTGTTCTAGTTTTTCGATAATTGGTTTTGTTTAGAAGTAATAAAATTAGATCAATATATTAGTAAAATATTAATAAAACCGGCCAAGTGCGAGTCGGACTCGCGCACGAAGGGTTCCGTACCAAAACGGCATAAAAAAATGGGTTTTTTGTATGGGAGCCCCTCTTAAATATTTATTTTATTTTGTTTTTAGTATTTGTTGTTATTGCGGTAACAGAAATACATAATTTGTGAAAATTTCAACTGTCTAGCTATCGCGGCTCTTGTGATACAGCCTGGTGACAGAGCGACGGACAGACGGACAGACGGACAGACAGCGACGTCTTAGTAATAGGGTCCCGCTTTTACTCTTTGGGTACGGAACCCTAAAAATGTATACGTAGAAGTTTAGATGCACGTTTGTTACTTCAAAACGGCTGGAGCTTTGGCTCGAAAATAGTTTGACGACCATTTGGATCAGTAGTAGTAAACGCTGTTTCTGAGCCATGGGTCGCAGGTTCGATCCCCACACATGTAGGTATTTATTTACAAAAAGAAGTACATAAGTAAGTTTATATATGTTGTCTAGTACTCCATACGCCAAGCTACTTAATAGTAGCTTAATTTGGGACTGGATGGCTCTGTGTGGCCCAGCGTGGTGTCTTAAAAAAAGTTAGATATATTACATAACACTGCCATGATGTTATACATAATGGTCACTTAACGGGGGCTTCGTATTCCAGGTGGTTTAAAATGCACCGTGTATAAATGTGTTAAATGTGTTTCAGATGACAAGACAGCAACTCAAAAATTCGGGAAAACTTATGAAAAAGTCGTGCATGCCCAAAAATGATGTTACAGAAGGTAAGGTCTCGACGTTCTTGTGAGTTTCTTCTGAAATATCACATAGGTCTTTAGTAGAAATAAAACAGTATGGTTCCCGTGGGATATTTTATGAAGTCACGGACAACAGCTAGCATACATATTCTTAGTAAGTAGTAACAGCCTGTATTCCAGTTCCACCGTCATCCCACTGCAGGGCAAAGGATTGAATTCAAGTTACCATAGAAATGATAGGTAAACTGGGACCCCGATATCACTAGACTAACGTAGCGTAAAGTAACAGCCTATAATCATCCCACTGCAGGGAAAAGGCCTCCATCATTGAATTCAAGTTACCACAGCAATTATTGGTGCTGGCATAATCACCACGCTTACGAAATGCGGGTTGTTGTTCACAAACCCAAGCAATGTTCCAAAATTCGAAACTTTTTGTTTCCCGACCAGGGGATCGAACCCGGGACCCCGAGATCTTGGCCTGGTATTTAAACCACTAGACCAACGGGGCGTGTATTCAATCAATTATTATGTTTATCGTATTGTTCTAGAACAAATAGGCGAGATAGAGCAGGGCAAGTTCATTGAAGAACGCAACGTGATGTGTTACATCGCCTGCGTCTATTCCATGACTCAAGTTGTAAGTAAATTACTGTTTAAATCAGATACTCTCAAATTTTTTTCCTTCAAATGGTGAAAATATCTAAGTTTCAAAAGTTTGTCCACCCAAAGGACATTTCCACCATATTCCGCGGCAACAAAAAATGTAAAGATTGGTTCTAACTATGAAAATTTGCGTTGCCGAGGGTCAGCCTCATACCATGATTTAACAGTAATAATGAGAATTGTTTTGTTACTGAAATTAATTGATTGTTCTGTGAATGGTAAAAAGGTAACTTTGGCTATAAGTTTGCAAAAATTTTTTTGGGTAAGGAAAATTCGGCAAAATCTTTTTGGCAATACAGCAGGCTCCCGATGATAACAGGTGTAACTAAATATGATTATGTGACGCGTTTAGATTTAATTTTACGACTTTCAGATTGACAGTTGACAGAGTAACTTTCGCATTGCTAATATTAGTAAGGAGTTGAAAATTTAGACGCATTTGTGGAGGGTTTTTTCTGAGCTGTTATAATGATTCTGTCTTAGTCACGAGGAAGTACTTTTTCAAAAAAGTTTCTCTATTGTACCTTTATACCGCCTCTTAAGAATTGTTTTCTTGGTCATTTTGCCAGGTTAAAAATAATAAGCTGAGCTACGATGCGGTCATCAAACAAGTGGACATGATGTTTCCCCCTGAAATGCGGGACGCGGTCAAAGCCGCAGCGACCCACTGCAAAGATATTTGTAAGTTTCGCTTTGTTAATCTTTTATCAAGTCATCCTTTCACGAAATCCACGGAAGACCATGTTTGAGTGGTGGTACCTTCTTCGCAAGGGCCCCGTGTCGATTTAGGAAACGGAATATCCAAAATTCGCTTGGATCTGAAAGAAAGAAGGATTATTCCAAAATACTTGTCAGTTTGATTATGGTTAAAGACGCTACTAGCCACGTTCTTCTGGTATTACTAATTTAGTTGCTTCTTACGACATCCATAGAACGAAATGGGGTGTAATATTATATTTAGATAGATAGATAGATAGATAACACTTTATTGCACAAAATAAAAGAAAACAAATAATATCAGTATATAAACTTGAAAAATTTTGTCTCAGGCGGGACTCGAACCCGCATCTCCTCGCATGCCGGGCCCGGCATTCAAGTTTATATACTGATATTATAAGTGCAATTAAGTTGCTAAAATATCAAATAAAGTATATAAATAGCTGTTTCATCTTAACTGACTGTCAAACATCTGCAAAGATGTTTCTTTCGGGTGTTAAGGGTGCAAACTCCTAACATTTGATGAAGCAACGCTGGCTCACAGCGTAAGAATATGCTTGAAAAATTCGCGCCGTGTCGCAGTGTCTCGGTGGCCTAATGGTATGGCGCCCGCCCGGCATGCGAGGAGATGCGGGTTCGAGTCCCGCCTGAGACAAAATTTTTCAAGTTTATATACTGATATTATAAGTGCAATTAAGTTGCTAAAATATCAAATAAAACAAATAAATTACAAAGAAGAGAAAAATGTACAAATAGGCGGCCTTATCGCTTTAAGCGATCTCTACCAGACAACCTTTGGGTAGAGGAAATTTAGTTTTAGTAGAGTAGGGGTAGCACTGTGCAAGACAAGCGATGTATAACAGATACAATAACATACATGTTACTAAAATACAATACACATATACCTACATACCAATACCTAATATACAATACACATAATACAAAATAATATACCTACTTAAAATACATACACCTACCTAAAGAACAGTATAATATTTTAAATAATGATAAATAAAAATAACCATCCACACATACACGAACCGACATAGTTAACCTAATGCTGCGATCGCGACAGGAAAAGTGTTTTGACCCTGGTCTTGAAAATAGGAAGTGACTCGGATTGTCTAATAGTTAATGGTAAAGAATTCCATAAGCGGACAGACTGAACAGTGAAGGATTGTGAGTAGAACTGTGAAGAATGGGAAGGGAAAGATAGTAATAGTTTACGACCCGAGCGCAAATTATCTGGACCACTGGTCGGCTGCAAGAATTTAAAACGTTCTTTGAGATAGCAAGGAGTCCGCGGGTTAAATAATACAGAGTATAGTAATGAAAGAACATGCAGATCACGACGGAGACGAATAGGGAGCCAGTTAAGCTGAGCTCGAAACATGGAAACGTGATCATACTTCCGTAAGCCAAAGATAATACGTATACAGAAATTTTGAAGGCGCTCAAGCTTATCGAGGGATTTTTCATTGAGATCGAGATAGCAGCAATTAGCATAATCTAGAATTGGCAGAAGTAAAGCCTGAACCAGAGCAATTTTGGTGGGTATAGGTAGAAAGTTACGTAATCTATTCAGACAACTAGCTGATGCAAACATCCTCCTGCTCACTTCACTGATATGTTTGTCCCATGACATTGAACTATCCAACAGAACTCCCAAGTTCCTTACATGTTTACTATATGGAATTTGGACATCGTCTAATACAATTGAGGGTAGTGAATCCCAATTAATCTTTGAGATCAGCCGGGGGCTACCAACAATCATCACTTGCGTTTTTGTAGGATTAACTTTAAGCCCAAATGATTTACTCCACTCCGAAATGCGACGTATGTCAGAGTTTACTGTGGAGATAACTTTTGGTAGATCATCAAGGTTACCCTGACAGTACAGTTGGAGATCGTCTGCATAGAGATGGTAGGAAGAAGTTAGATCAAGAGTAATAGAATTTATGAAAATAGCAGAAAGGAGAGGAGACAAGACGCCACCCTGCGGTACACCAGCTTCGACGTCACACCATGACGAGAAAGAATCCTCAGAAATGATGCGCTGTCGACGCCCATGCAGATAACTATAGAACCAGTCAATTACCGTTGGAGATATGTTGAGAGAACGCAGTAAGCCAATCAAGATGTCAAAGTCCACGGTGCTAAAAGCATTACTGAAATCCAGCAGCGTCAAGACCGTGAGATGCCTATTGTCCATAGCATGGCGGATATCGTCAGTAATCTTTACGAGAGCTGTAGTTGTGCTGTGCCCTGGACGAAAGCCAGATTGTAAAGAGTTAAGGAGATGACACTGGTTTATATGATGGCTAAGCTGCTGGTGCACAATACGCTCCAACACCTTGGACAAAAAGGGAAGAATTGAAATAGGTCGATAATCCGTATAAGAAGAAGGATTCAGTTTCTTAGGAAGAGGAATTAAATGAGAATCCTTCCACGCTGCAGGAAAGGTGCAAGTGCTTAAGGAGTAGTTGAAAATTCGCGTGATAATGGGAGCAAGGATGTCGAGTAACGGAATAATCATTCTACGACTGATGTTATCACTGCCTACTGCATTTGAGGTGATGCTTAGTACGTTCTTCTCAACATCACAATCGGATAATTGACTAAAGACAAAAGACGAGAAGTTAGGAGTTGGAAGGGATGACAGTTGATTTAATGTTTGTGCTTTTGTTGCACCATCGATGACTTCAGATGAAGAGAAATGTTTATTTAAAGAGTCAAAGTTAATATTACTTGGTACGGAATTAATACGAGATCTTCCAATTCCAATTGATTTAAGAAATTTCCATACTTTAGTAGGATTACCATTATCAACCGATTCGTGAATATGGCGTCGTTGAGCGTCCCTACACATTCTGTTGCAGCGATTCCTAAGCAACTTATATTTATCACGGTTTATGTCAGACGGGTCCATTTTAAATTTTGATTTAGCTGCATTCTTTTTATTACGTAACGCTTTTATGTCGTCAGTCAACCAGGGCGCAGGATTATGTTTAATTTTCACCGGTCGAACAGGTGCGTGACGGTCTATAACTTGTAACAAAAGCGAATTCAGAAGATTGACTTTCTCGTCAATACAGCCGGCGCCATCAACGGCAGACCAATCTGTGTTAGCAGCATCCAGTCGTAAGTCGTCGATGTTCATACCACCAAAATTGCGCTGAAGCTGTATCCTCGGCTTAAGCTTTGGGGGACGGATTTTATAAGAGAGATACACTAAGTCATGGTAAGAGAAGGCGTCAGCAGAACATTGACCATGCTGAGCGACGAGATCAGTGGAAGAAACGATAATAAGGTCCAAAAGAGTTGGTGTACAATTTGGGAAGTAATGGGTTGCTTTAAGAGGAAGGATATGCAAGTCAGAAGCGTTGATGAGAGACTGAAGATTGGATTATTTATGTCCGCACAACAAGGTTATTAAGGCAATAGAAAGAGAAAAAGAGAATTGGATTTGCAGATTTTACTGCCGATAATCCTACAGATTTTTATCTATCTTAATAGCAAGGGTCATCATCATCATCAAACATCAGTTCATATACGAGTATGCCTTGAAAAGTGAGAAATTGGTATAATCATATCGTTAAGCAGCGAAGTTTGGCCAAAAGTACAGAGCAGACACTTGTCTTTTTTTGGCGGTAATCCTATAATCGCCTCTATACAGAACAAGGTTTCCGTGTTCTGTGCATTACATACAGTGATTCAATAAATACTAGAGGTAATTTGCTAAAATGATACTTTTCTAGTTTTTTGAGAATTGATATTGTTTAGAAGTAATAAAATTAAATCAATTGGGGGCAGCACATAGCTCTAGCAGTCACCTTATTACCGCGTAGGCGAAAATCTGTACTTAGTAGTGGGTTACAAAATAGTATGTCCTTTCTAAAGGTCTAATTCTTACTTTGTTCCAAAATAGTTTACATGTAAAAACGTAATATACAGACAAATACACGTTCGCATTTATATTATTAAGGATTACGCCTGTAATATTTAGTAACAACATGGGCTATGATGTTTTTGTTTCAGCTAAAAAATACAAAGATATATGTGAAGCATCATATTGGACTGCAAAATGTATGTATGATTTCGATGCCGAAAACTTCGTGTTCCCATGAAGCAAATGAATAATTAGATACAACACAAGTGACGTGGGACGAATACTGTTCGTGTCTAAACACGGAAAATGCTTAGATATGTTGTCAAAATAATCGTAGTGTATTTTGTAAATTGATTAAATACTAAATTAAGCGTTTCACTGAATTTGTACTTAATATAGCATTACCTAAATTGGGGCCAACAATAACTCAATCTGAAATGAATGCCAAACGTTTTTCTACCCACTCATTAAATTAGGATAATATAAGCTTTTGTTAATAGCCGTTTATCGTAAACGTACATAAATTTTTGGCGATCTTGCTTTTAACTTAGTCTCCATCCGTTCGTAGAGATTTGAAGTCAATTTGTCGGTGATTTTAAAAATGAAAGCAACATTTGTGATTTTATTAGTCCTGATTTACACTGAAGATGTATTTGGGGTAAGTGTGAATTCCATATTATAATTTATGCACATTTAACAACTTTGCGGCAAAAAATGTTTGATAGAGCCATACTGAGACCTTTTTATGTCACTTTACTGTTAAAGATGACAAGAGCGCAACTGAAGAAAACTTTGAGTGTTATGAAGAAACAATGCATTCAAAAAATTGGAGTGGCAGAAGGTATTTGTTTTTGTATCCAGTTAATTCATATTCCACCAGTACTTCCTGTGATAAGCGCGTTCAAACAAACAAACAAACTTATCAGCTTTATAATCTATACCTATATACTAATGTAAAAGACAAGAATTACTCTGTGCGAAACTTTGATACTGTCGCGACTTAACTATGGTGACATACTGTACGGGCCGCGCTTGTTGAGCAGAACTCGAACATTGATACAGCGAATACAAAACGCATGCTGTCGCTACTGTTTTAACATTCCACCGCGGAGTCATATCACGCCAGTATTGAATAATGCCTCTCTGTTAAATATGGAGTCCCGCAGGCGGTTACACCTTGCTACCCTTATGTTCGACTTAATGAAGTCAAAAAAGCCTGAGTACCTCTATTCGAAACTGATGTTTACCGCCTCCCAACAACAATACGCCTGTAGGGATCTGAGATCTCACCGTGCGCCCTTGTTAACCTATAGACACAAAACTGCTGCCTTTACCGGAAGCTTCCGTTACCATGCGACCAAATGCTGGAATAATATACCTCCTCCAATGAGAGTATTAACCTCGAGGCATACTTTTAAGAAACGACTCAAGTCTGCCTTATTGGAAGGACAAAAGAATGGTTCATGCATTTGGTCACATGGATGACGGTTTTCGAATAAAGGGACTTTTAGATTGATTTTGTCTTTGCCACGGTGGGTTTCGCGCTAGTGGTAAAATTAATCAAAGTTGATGTATGGTAGATCTGTTTTTTTTTTCTTTTCTTAAATTAGGTACTTTATTATTAAGAAGTTTGTTACATACTATAGTTGGACTATGCAGGTATATCTGACTATATAGGTACTATTGCATGCATTATTAGTTTCCTTATTGATTAATTTATAAATTTATTTATAGAATTCACATGATCACATCACGTCTGTCGCCTCTAACGCGTCCTGAGGCTTGTCATCGGGTGGTAGCTGAAAATCAGTGGTTTGCCCCAAGCAAACGAATCGCTGAGCTGCGGCCCATTTGCATCGCTGCAACACACATTTTTTTTCTTTCTGTATCCCTTTTGTTTTTGTATGTATTCTAAATTGATGTACTTTTTATATATATGCAGCGCCAACTGTTTGTGTGTGTTGTAGTTGTATGTGATGCAAATAAATGAGTTATCTATCTATCTATCTATCTAATATTATAAAGCTGAAGAGTTTGTTTGTTTGTTTGTTTGTTTGAACGCGCTTATCTCAGAAAGTACTGGTTCGAATTAAAAAAAACTTTTTGTGTTGGATAGTCCATTAATCGAGGAAGGCTTTAGGCTATATAAAATCACGCTGCGACCAATAGGAGCGAAGCATCAGTGGAAAATGTTGCAAAAACGGAAAAATTATTGATATTTTATCGCGATCATACATATAAACAGAAATTGACGATGATGAAGTCGCGGGCAACAGCTAGTATTAGTATAGATGTGTAGTGATGATTGACGTCATATAAAAAAAACTAGATACGAGTACCTACACAATCAGCGTCAGAAAAATGTCCCAACTAAAATGCACCCAGTGGGGGCTATCGCTAGTGAATTTGCCACTAGAGGCGCTTGTGTCGCGTGTGGTCCATTATCATTCACTTTTCACTGGTTTTAGCGGGCTTCGTTACATAAATTACAGTTTCTTTAATTTACCTGCTGGAAAGTGTTCTCCTTCGTAAAATTATCGCAAATATGGATAATTTGGCGATTAATGTGAACGCTTTGAAAGCGGAATTAAGAAAAAGCGCAAAAATAGGCGGCCTCAAAGAGCAACTATTTCAGAACTTAGTTTGTTGATATGAAAATAGTTATTTATAAATAATAAACTTTAATTAGATTCAAGATTTAAACTTTGTTTCGACGCCGATCTTATAAAATCGCCTTTGACAGCTATACTTCCGGACCTCAGTCTACAGTGGCGCCAACTGGTGAGCAAACAAACGGTAGTCCCCGTTTACATAAGGGTGCACATTAAGTATAATGTATCAATAAAATAGTTACGTTACCACATCTCATACATATCCTTACTTTGCAGTTTTGCACGCCGTATTCATTTAGCCAGGCTATAAAGTTGCCAATGACGTAAAATCTACGTCAATCACTCAATAGAATAGTTTTAGGTGTCATTTTTGTATGGAACTGTGTATGTAGTTGTTAGTATACATATTATATCGATGGTAGTGATCTATTACGGCCGGTCCTAATAACCTATATCTATCTTCAGTTTTGGCATATCGGAGATAGAAAACAACTTTTGTCTTTGTTTCTCTGGACGGCAAAATCCTGCAAAATCAGAGACAGAAGATGTTTTCTATCTCCGATATGCCAAAACTGAAGATGGACAGATTATTGGGACCGGCCGTTAGATGGTATGATATAATGATGATAGGAAAACAATGTTGAATAATTGTTGATTATGATATTTCAGATAAAATAAAAAATATAGAGCAAGGAGAATTCATAGAAGATCGTAAAGTTATGTGTTACATTGCGTGTGTATACAAGACTATTCAAGTGGTAAGATTTCATTTACTTTAATATCTTAGGTACTTAAGAAAATAAGGCGGGGTACAGGTTTTGTCCTTTAAAAATCTTACTGATTAAATACAATTAAAAGTAGAACGAGACCGAGGGAAATACAGGTTTATCCAATGATATTATATTAAAACGAAGCAGATATGTTATAAGCGAGCGCGTTGTGAAGACTCAAATACGCTCTAATTAGGCAGTTTTTACAACGTCCACGTCGAGTGCAATCACGAGCGGTAATCATTAAAATTTATAGCCATCTCTTTCATTTGCGTGCTATAATTCGCATCTTTTGTTCATCCAAAACTACACACATTGACAAGTTTCACTGATAAGCAAGTGAAACTTGTCAATGTGTTCAGTTTTGGATTGCTCGAAACAGATGTAATACGCGAATTACTATGAAAAAATAATTATCTATACTTTAAAATATCATTGGATTTATCTAATAAACTAGCTTTAGCTTTCGTCCGCGTGGAATAGTTACTTTGGGCATTCTGTGTCCTTTTCCAAGTTCTATTATATCTAGGTTTCAAATTTCATCAAAATCAGTTCAATGGTTTAGACGTGTAAGAAAAACAGAGTTAATTTCGCATAAATAATATTTAAACCAGCTTTGCGCGGTACACACAATATAAAATGTTTAACATAGTTGTTAGAAAGCTCCCTTTATTCGACATCTATGGTCACATTTTAGCCAATGTATATATACAAATTCTTGAGTCTTCTTGATTCGACTACTTATAAGTAAAAATCGCATAAAATCCTCGAATAAGCATTTAAACTTATCGTAAATAAACAGACGTGGCGATGAACTTTGTTTTAAACATACGAGTATTAAGCTTCGCCCGTGGCTTTGCCTACGTGAACTACATGTTAATTCCCGCGGGTATCCTACCGATTTGACAGCAGTGTGACCAGCAGTGGGATACAAATGGGGAATAGCCTATATCCTTTCTCGGGGTCTGATCTATCTTTGTGCTAAATTTCATATACATTAGTTCAGTAGTTTCTGCGTAAAAGCGAAACAATAAAACTCACATTTACATGCAATATTAGTCGAGATAGTGACGAAATCTCTTATCACTGTGTTTGTGGTTGCACACTACATCATAGTTATATATTTAAAAAAAAACTGATTTTAGGTTAAAAATGACAAACTAGACAGGGCTCTAGTGTTCAAGCAAGTTGACACGCTGTACCCTGCTGACATGAGAGAAGCTGTTAAGAGCGCTGTCGACAAATGCTATGGAGCTCGTAAGTGCATACTATTTATTGACTAGATATTCGCCCGCGGCTCTGCCCCCGTTATATCGCCCTAGCAGTGGGACACAAAATAGCATATTATTATGTTCTTTCTGTAAGACTAATCTATCTTTGTACAAATTTTCATCAAATCGGTTCAGTAGTAAGCGTGAAAGCGTAACAGACAGAGATACAGAGCTACTCTTTCATCTATAATATTAGTAAGGATTTGGTAGCTAGCTAGATATAAAATCTGGATGCAATATGTAAGTATTCGTTCTGACTTGGTGGAAAATGTAAAGAATTTTAATCAAGTTATTTCAACTAATTATCAACACAGTTAAATGTTTGCTTCAAAATGGAGTGGCAAGAATCCATCCGAACATACATTGTTAATACAATGCAAGTTAGTTAAAGTTGAGAGGATGAATGAAAGCAGATTGACTAAAAAGATATATATGGCGAGTATGAATGGAAATGTTGGAAGGGGAAGGCCTCGACGAACTTATCTTGATCAAATCGGGGAAGTTCTAAAGAAAGGTCAGGTCAAGAGTACCCTAAACCGGCGAACGTGTATGAAAAGATTAATGAATGTGGATGAAGCGAAAGTAGTCTGTAAGGATCGTAGCAAGTGGAAAGATGTGGTCTCTGCCTACCCCTTCAAGAAAAAGGCGTGAGTGTATGTATGTATGTATGTAAGTTAGTTAAAAGTTTATTAAAACAAGGTATATGCTAGAAATCTCGAAACAATTAACTTATCTGAGAATATACTTTGCAGGTGCATCATTATAATTTATTACTTATGATAAATAATAATAAAACTTTTATTGATAATTTTTTACAGAGGACAAATACAACGAAATATGTGAAGCGGCTTTCAACGCAGCAAAGTGTTTGTATGAAACTGACGCAGCCAATTTTGTATTTCCTTAATAAGTGTGCATAAAATGCATTATTTTTTAATTATTGCTGTCACTCTAAGTACTTTATAAAGTACAATATACGTTTAATTTTAAGTTTTCTAATTAAATGTAATAGATGTGGTGTTGTTTAATAGTAAACATTTATATGCGTAACGTACTAATTTAATGTTTAATATTTGTGAATAATTTTGTTGTCAATATTTTTGCACTTATATTTTATAAGGTGGTCAACAGCTCATTAACCTACTTCAAAACGTATTTTTTTTCTAAGACTGATGTTGGTTTTTATCTGTTTGATGTTAAAGTAGAGAATTGATTGGGAAAATTCAATTGTAAACGGTAAGTAGTTAGGTTGAAATACTGTTGACGTTGAAATACGTTAGAATAAAAAAACTAATACTTTTTATGTTATATACTTACATAATTAAATTGAATTATCAAAATTAAATATGTATTTGTCTTTTTCCTAGTAAAACAATATAACCAAGATAGTGTCTCTTTCTGCAAGTAATTAGGTAGTTAAGTAACAGGTAATCATGTATAGTGGCCTGCACTAAACTATAATTATTGTTTATTGCTCACTCGCACCTATTTCAGTGGTATATCTGAAAAATATTACATTATTATACTATATTATAATATATTTGAAAGACATAAAGATGCCCCAGCCCATTGTATTTCCCGATGTGCTGTCTGTCGTCTGTACTTACTCTACAATCTAACTTTTAACTCAACGCTGTTGTGCTAAGCTGTAATAAGTAGCCAAAAGCGTCAATCAATGTCAAAGAACTTGTAATTTTACTGTCATATGTAGTAATATGGTATAAATTTGTAGTAACATGGCACACAGAAATAAGTTTGTTTTTCTGTAAAAATCTTATCATTAAAAAACACATTCTTAAGCAACAAATTTTAGTTGGTGCCAAAGAAAAGGTCTTCGACGATAGTGATGCGCCGATTTATAACATAATAAGTAACATATCTATACTAATACTAGCTGATACCCGCGGCTTCGCACGCGTGGGTTTTGATCTGTTACAAAGTTTTCGTCACGACTCACCCCCCTCTCCTCCACTCTTTTCCTCCACTTCCTTTGCCTACGGTGCCGAAGGTGCCCATCACGGGTGAGGTGGTGGTGAGCACTTAGTGGGAGCCGATACGTCGTTGCCGACTTACCGGGGCCCGTTGATACAATAGTTGGATGAAAGGGGCCGATTTAAACTATTTAGGGATCCGGTGTTAGTTCTCCTAGCGAACCGTGGTCCAAGCGAGCTCGCACCACATCTGTTTGCATTTACATGAAATCTGAAGTACAATATCATTTGAAACTTTCAAAACTGTCAACGCTGTAGTCCAACAAACCATTCAAAGCAGCTTGCAAGGCTTTATTCGAATATGATCAACACTGGCGTAGAGCCCTGGAAGAAGTGGCCCTGTGTAAAAAACCACTTTCTTAATTTCCAACTAAGTAGGTTACCATTTTTCTCGATCCATAAGCGTTAAAAAGGCGATTTTACAAAGACAATTTGCTTGCATACTACGTTAGGATAGAAGACCGGTGTAGTACCAGCATTGGTGTAGAGCTCTGAAAAAGCCAGTCCTATGTCATTCTCCCTTCATGATCGATAAACGAAGTTTCAAGTACCTCAATATGATGTTAAACACAAATAATTAACCACAAAATTTTCAACCGTTTTTCACCCCCTCAAATATTTAATTATAAAAAAATCCTTATAAACAACATAACAAAATTTATACCGAAAAGCTGACGTAGTTTCACAAAACTTTCATGTGGGATGTGAGTTCGAGGCATGAATGGTAGAGGATGATCAGTAGGATAAAAAGTGTTAAACAACACGGAATTATGAAGTCAGGTGATTTTTTTTTCAACGTTTTATTTTCATGTAAAGTGTATTTTTTTAAATATGGAGGATATTAATTAAAAAGATAATTTGGATGCGTTAGAAAGGCAGTTCAACTAAACAAACTTTGCCAGGCCCCCAAAAGCGGTGCGTCCTAGAAAAAATAAATCGTTACTAAATGGAAGTTTATCAAATTATCTTCTAAATTGAAGCTTGTCAAATGGTCTACCAGTCTATATTGATTTAATCCACCAGTCAGCTGCTTAGTGTTGTTGCAACACACCTGTTACCTTTTCCTGCCTTAGATACGGGTCTATGCCCAGTTTAGGAATTATTTTTGTACTGCTTAATATAGTTGATAATGTCATAAGGTACAACAGTGTAATTCTATACACTTTTTTCGATTTCCCAACATTTGTCTCTACCGTATAAACAAAAATCGGCTAAGTGCAAGTCGGACGAAGGGTTCCGTACCATTGACTACGAAAACAACAGTAGGTACCTACATTAATTTAGTTAAAGTAGTGCCTACCTGTTACTATTTACTGATATCAAGCAAAAATAAGCAAAAAATTGATTTTTTTGTGTGGGAACCTCCCTTAAATATTAATTTAATTATTAATTATTAAAGTTAGAAATATAACTGAGTGTTTTGTGAATATTTCAAGTGCCTACCTGTTGCCATTATTAATATCGAACAAAAAAGGACAAAAAAATCGCGTTTGTTGTATTCCCATACAACAAACGCGATTTTTTTGTCCCTTCAATATTTGTTTTATTTTGTTTTTAGTATTTGTTGTTATTGCGGTAGCAAAAATACATAATTTGTGAAAGTTTCAACTGTCTAGCTATCGCGGCTCTTGAGATACAGCCTGGTGACAGGCAGACGGACAGACGGACAGACAGCGAAGTCTTAGTAATAGGGTTCCGTTTTTACCATTTGGGTACGGAACCCTAAAAATAATTAAGTTCTAAATAATACCATTCTTATGGTAAGTACCGATATTTATTTTCTGAATATGTACCAATATACATATAGATAAGACATCCAATAGGAATTTTCAAGTTTTGTCTTTTCGTTACCTAGCCTCCTTATTTCTTCGTCAACTTTGTCCTTCAGGGCATATGGAATACGTCGCGGCTAGATGAAAATTGGTGTCACATTTTCTTGAAGCACTAATTGAGCTTTGTAGTTTGATATTCAAACAAGAGTTCCGTCAAACACCATTGTTAAATCTTCTAGTAATCTGTCCAATTTTGAGTTATTGATAATTTACTAACTGAATTTTATCCTACTCTTCAAATTCTAGCTCACAAGGATCCCGTGGAGCACAAAAATATAATATAATACGTTTTCTGATGTAATTCTGGGCTCAAAGATGTATGATTGACGTGTATTTCCTTGTATCGATATCATCACATCTGTTCAGTTTTAAGTACGTATCCAACCGTTTAATGATGTTTTTGAATGTTTCGTCCTTGTCTAATCGTACTGAGTTAAATTCAGATGTCCTAAGATTTGTTTGTGACCGACCTTTGCTCCTCAGTACCTTCTGCATACATGGAATTGTTTCGTGCTATCGAATTCAAACTCTGCAGTTTTAGTTTAAGCTGTGTTGTTGTAATACCCTGAAGGTTATTTTTTTCTTCAATCTCAGTTTCCAACTGTGGGTCATCAGTAATATTATTTGTAGTCGTATCTCTTCCAAATTATTTATGGTAAATTTGTTCATTTGTCACTTCACCAGCTGATCACTCACTAATTTTAATTCATAATCAGAAATTTCTCGTAGGTTTTGTATCTGGCTGCCGAATTTTGTAATGCAGCCTTTAATTAAAGTTCTACACGTTTTAATTCAGTTAATTTATCCATTTCAGCGCCAATTATTAAATTCTAAAATAATACCATTCTGTTTGTAAGAAATTACCTATTTATTTTCTGATTGACACATTGAATGTCATAACAAACTAAGTAAAGTCAGAGAGTACATATATGTAAAGAGTATGGATATGACGCGGAACCGAACAAACTTTGCCCCCATTTTTTATCCCCTTAAAGATAAAATTTTCAAAAATCCTGAAAGATGTCATCCTTAATTTCTAATCAGGTAGCTGGATACCAATTTTCATCGACTTAAATTCAAAACTGACGGAGTTTCATACAAACTTATGGGGCCCTTTTTACCCCCTTAGAGGCGGAATTTCCAAAATTCCTTTCTTAGTGCTCACCTACACTATAAAAGGAAGCACGATGAAAATTTTCAGATTTTAAATCCCAGTAGTTTGGGCTGTGCGTTGATATGTCTGTCAGTCAGTCAGTCAGTCAGTCATTAAATCAGTTTTCATTTTTATATATTTAGATTATAAAGCTGAAGAGTTTGTTTGCTTGTTTGTTTGTTTAAACGCGCTAATCTCTGGAAGTACAGGTTCGATTTGAAAAATTCTTTTTGTGTTGGATAGTCCATGTATCGAGGAAGGCTTTAGGCTATATAAAATCACGCTGCGACCAATAGGAGCGAAGCATCAGTGAAAAATGTTACAAAAATAATCGCGATCATAAAAACAATAATTGACGCGTACGAAGTCGCGGGGAACAGCTAGTATACATATAAAGTGTTGATGAATTAGTTTTAAACATTTAAAGGAGGTATTATCCAATTCAAAGTCAAAATGGCCTCTAGGTAATAACAGTCAAAATTAAATTTTCTTTAGATCGGCTTAGGGTTGAGAAAGATTTTTAAGTAATTTAAGGTGGCAGAAGAAACACGAATTCGGAAACGTCACAAGAAAGAAATGTATTTTTTAATCTTTATACATCAAAGCACTAGGTGTTATAGTCTCAGCCTGTCATCACGTGATGTTATTTTGCAACATTTCGACCAACCCTCACCCAAACCTTTTTTATTACCCCTAAGATGACGTGTATTTTTTTCTACGTATGCTAGTTTCAGTTTCCAAATTACACGTTAATATCTTAGCTTAGAGGGGGGCCTCCTTTCCTTGTGATATTCTGTGATTTTTTCACGGACTCTACCTCACGCTCCAATGTACGATGGTTAAAAAATAAAAATTAAAAAAATAAAACATAAATCTTTAACCCGTTTTATGTGAGATCATAGTTGTTGTGTTCGATTGCATTGAAATAATAAGTAGTTCGTTTTAAAATGTAATAAAATCAAAAAAAAATACCTATATCATCTGTGTCCTAAGTGTGCGAGGCTCTTTTTTACTCAAGTGTTAATGAATAGCTAGGCAATCTATATAGGACATCTGTGTCTAAATACTGGTATAATTATCCCAGCTGTTTGTCTACTAACATTGTACGGAGTCTCAAGACAACTGTCTCAAGATATATTTGTATAAAATATTTAGTAATATTTATTATTTTAACCAGGTCTTATGTTTTATCGGTAAGTAATATTTAAGATTTTTTCGTAATGATTTAAAAATGATTTAATGAGATGACATGTGATTGTTAAAATCTTTAGAGCACCGGCTTCGAAAACCAATCTAGGTCGTCAATCCCCGATAAGCAGAATTCTTAATGACTACAACAGACTTCAAAGCAAAATTCAAGATCTTAATGTGTTCAGTGACAGTCACGCCAATTTTAAAAGAAAAATTGTTAAGTTTCTAAGCAGCTAGCCATTGTGACCAAACTGCATCATTCCTAAAAATAATTATAAATTGTACCGTGTATCTATGTAAGTTTAAATAAGTAAAATAGTAGATAGGTAAGTTTCTGATATTGAATTTTTTTTTATTTTCTTCTTAAAATTGTCAATGCTGTGCTCACCTATAAGTGACATGTGTATCAGAAATGTTTTGGTTAGTGTTATGTTATTAGTGTTTAATACATTATGTTGTTGGTGTGCCTTTTTTATAAAATAAAATAAAAAAAAATAAAAAAAAATATTGAGTAGGTATAAAAATATTTATAGTGTGGAAGTAAATATAATTTTATTTGTCCTACAAGTAGAGTGGATTTAGACTCCTTGTGGTCCTACTAGTAGGACAAATTAGTAGGACCACAACGAAACGGGTACAGCCATCGTAAATGTTGTCTTACGGTGGCCTTTTCACCCGTTTTCTCGTACGTATCGTATCTAGGCTCAAATCATCTCATCAATGTTATAAAACCAAACAATATTGTGTATAAAAAAATATCAAGGTCAGCATTCGATTTTTATAGTCAAGACTACATATTCCTTTAGTAAATGTATTCGTCCTAACGTAAAACTCTATTTCCAACTTATGTAAAGTTGTATAAAATCAATTTTTAATGATTTACTGTGCAATAGTGCAGGTTCTTCATTTATTTATATTTTATGTTCCGAAATTCTTCATCATCAAACAATTTGAATAAATGTTGACGACCATTTGGATCAGCGGTAGTTAAAGCTGCTTCTGAGCCATGGGTCGCGGGTTCGATCCCCGCACAGTACAAATATTTGTGTGCATGAACATGTATGTTTGTACTGGTCTGGGTGTTTTCTATGTATTATAAGTATATATTTACAAAAAAAAAAGTATATAAGTAAGTTTATCGGTTGTCTAGTACCCCATACGACAGGGTACTTAATAGTACCTTAATTTGGGACTAGATGGCTCAGTGTGGCCCAGTGAGGCATGTCTTAAATATTTATTTATTTATTTATTTATTTGTTGTGTCAATAATATATTTAAGGAATACTGAAAAACGATAGTTTATATTGTATTTGCCTAGTACTATTATATTCGTAATATACTGATTTTTCTTAAACATTGCAGATGACAAAGCAGCAACTTAAAAATTCGGGAAAATTTGTGAAGAAAGCATGCATGCCCAAAAATGGCGTCACGGAAGGTAAAAAGTAAAGTAAAGTTAAGTAACAGCCTATAATCATCCCACTGCAGGGAAAAGGCCTCCATCATTGAATTCAAGTTACCACTGCAATAATGGGTGTACTGGCATAAGCACCACGCTTGCCAAATGCGGGTTGGTGATCACAAACCCGAGCAACGTTCGAAAATTCGAAACTTTTTGTTGCCTGACCCGGGATTCGAACCTGGGACCCCGAGATCTTGGCCCGGTATTTAAACCACTAGACCAACGGGGCGTTTAAGGTAGGCCATTGATTAGGTTTACGCTTACTGATACTGTTATATTTTTTTTCCCGAATGAACCAAACTAGTTAAACAGTATTTTAGTAACATTACACTTTATACGATTTTTAATCGGTTGCACACATGAATGTCCTTCAGGATTTTTTGTAATTTGAAGTCTTTATTGGATTTTGATATCTATAACGTAAGAGAATAAACTGCCATGTTTTATTTATTTCTAGCCGTCCCGGCTTTGTACGAATTTACCAATTAAGATAATGCAAGAAAATGGTCCGTTTATGAACATGTTTATCCTTTACAGATTTTTCATGTGGTAATTTCTAATATACAGGCTATCCAGTAAGTACCATGACAAACCTATTCATCATTCAGCTACCATACAAAAAAAATTACCTCTGCAAAAGTGTCATAGTTTTCAAGATACTGCTTTTTGTGTGATAGCTGATCCTTACCTTGCTTCTCCTTAAGTTTGTCGTGGTACTTGCTGGACACCCTGTATACTTTTTCATGCAATTTTCAAACATTTTCTTTAGTACAAACCTCCTTCTGGTAATGACAAACAGAACAAAATAACAATAAATTATCAAATTTAATGCAGGCGCGGCACGAAGTTATGCGCGTACATACATTTCGGTGATTAATTTTAAGCTATTGCATAGCTTCTATCGCGGGCCCTGAGCGTGGAGACCGAATCCAGAAATTCCGTAACGAGAATAATCCTAACACCCTCACCCACACACTTGGGGCGAGGAATGATCGAACAATTTTGAATTTCCGAAATTTAAAAGAATTTAGAAGAAAATAAGGATTTTGACAGTATGGTTGCCTATGGTAACCATATCTGCCAAAATAACAGAAAAATTTAATTACAAAAGTCAAAATTAGAAAATACATAAAATTATACAATTTTTAGTTTTATAATTGCATAAGTTGATAAAAAATGCTATGCAATAGCTTTACCGCGGCAGTCTCCGAGTGCCACACGTCTTTTTTATATATTTACTGGCGCACCCGACAGACGTTGTCCTGTCTTAAATATGAATATTGATTACGAAATGGTTTAATAAAAAAAAATATCAATAATGCTTTATGATAATGTACAACATTCTTTGTTTTTTTTTCTGGCGGGTATATAAATAGTTTTGTTGGTATTCCGATTCCGATTCACGGTAACAGACGATATACTGGCCATGTGCAAAATTCATTTATTTTTGCCCCCTATTTGACGATATTTGCTGCACGCATTCTGTCAATGTTATGTCAAACGCCAAGCATTAAAAAAGATTAAATTGTCAAAAGCGATAAGGTTACATTACATATAATATAGTATGGTGATTAAGTTTTATTAACTTTTCTAATTTTCCGCGCACTGTTCTTATTTTTATCTTTCATAAGAACATTCTCCTGACAATAACAAGCAAAACAAAAAAAGATCAGCGAAATCGGTCCAGCCGTTCACGCGTGATGCGATGACCAAGGGAAATAGGGATTCATTTTTATATATGTAGATAGATTGTTGTCTGCAATGATATTAAAAAAGTATAGATAGGTTATGCCCTTACAAAACTATCGAAATATATGTGCCGCTTGCGAACAACTGCACACATGCGTAATTCTTATTTTGTCCTTGTCATACTCGTGAAAAGAACAATTACTTTTTCTTTCATGGATTTGAAAAGACGTCACAATTGTGACGTTTTAGGGACGCATATTGAGAGCGCAAGTAACGTATCTATTACTTTTTAAATATCATTGGTTGTCTGTCTGTACCGGATTTTCACGGGTTTATCAATGAAGATAATGCAAGCAAATGATCTGTATTATCATTAGAAGTGTTTTGTGAATTTTGATTTATTTACAGATGAAGTAGGTGACATTGATCAGAGGAAGTATATTGAAAATAAAAACGTGATGTGTTACATCGCCTCGTATAGGACCATGGGACAAGCGGTGAGTAGTTCATAAACGTACAATGTTGTTCATAATTTTTCTTCCCTAACCTATATCAATTAACATATTTTTTATGCTTTCAAAAACCAGTTCTGCATACTCAAATAACTGTTACTATCTCAGCGAAACAAAGCCCACTGCTGGACATAGACTTTAGGGGATCCTTAGGGGACTAAGGATCTCCACAAAGGCATCTTCAACGACTTCCCGCGATCTTCACTAGATCATCGGTCCACCTGGTTCCCACCAGGGTGATCCCACCCACACAGATCGTAGTCTGGTGTGCGGTCGCCATTCCAGAACCTTCTCGCCCCAACAGCCATCGGTGCTTCATACTATGTAAAATCTAAATTCACAAACATCAATCAATTTATATCTATACAATGATTTGTCAAAGAGCACTTTTGCCATTTTGTATGGCTATAGGAAGCAATGACGTCACTAGTTACCGTACTTAATCCCTCAACCCCCAGGAGGCACGCGCGTGCCGCGATAACAATTGATTTCAATTGTGTCTGGAATAACTCATTATGTAACTAAGAAATATTATAGAAGACTTTTGCTTTTTAGTTCATAATTTAGGGATAAATATACTGTTTTCAGGTGAAAAGCAACAAAATAATTCACAACGCAATGATTAAACAAGTTGACATGATGTTTCCATCTGAAATGAAAGAGCCAGTGAAAGCCGCCATTGAACAGTGCAGAGGTGTTGGTAAGATATAATTTATTTTGTAAACGTATTAAGGAAAACTAAATAAAATAACACCTTAAAGTTGTGTACGCACTACCGAACACAAACATCGGACGCGAAACAATTTTTCCGCACTACAGAACATGGGAAAAGGTTAGAAAGGCTGTCAAGCGCCATTTGTATGAGAACCGAATATGTCGCCGCTCGCGCCCCACTACACATCGAGTTCAAAGAACGCCAATCAAGCGAATTCTTTTGACGTCGCGCGACCAATAGAGTCACGTGACGTCAAAAGAAACCAATCACAGCAATCACTTAAATTCATTTTGGGAAGAAAAATGAGCGTTTGCTTATAACCTATGTGGCACGCCTGCCCCACCTACATCGCCTTTCTAACCTTTTTTCCGTGTTCTGTGGTCCGCACGAACAATGGGTCCAGATGTGTTGATATGTCAGTACCCATCTTTGCTGTGGTAACTTGAATTCAATGATGGAGGCCTATACCCTGTAGTGGGATGATTAAAGTCTGCTACTACTACATTGGACGGATTGTGTATTTAACTAATGTAACGAAAATTTTCTTTGCAGCCAAGAAATACAAGGACATCTGTGAAGCATCGTATTGGACGGCGAAGTGTATTTATGAAGCCGATTCAGCTAACTTCGTGTTTGCTTAACCCCTGTGCCTCATTCCAGAAGTCCTAATAACGACGAAGCCCATATATATATACGTATCTGTCCCTGTATTTGGAATGAGTAAGAGAGACAGATGAAGTGGAAATTACGGACATTTTGTTCCGGAGTAAGGCCTCAGAACACTATGTCCGTATTTGTCTCTATCTATACTCTCACTCATGCCAATATCTTAAAGTATGAGAGCGGGACAGATATATCCGTATTTATGGACATCGCCTTGTGTAGGGAATCAGGTTTCGGATTGTGGTGGGTACTACCGGTAATTCGGTGATACTTCACCGAAATAGTTTTGTGAGATATGGAGTATCATTTCTTTTTGTTGTTTTTGTTTTTTATATAAATAATTGCAAGATGAATTCTTATTGTCTTGTAAAATAAAAGAATACAGTCCATTTACTGTTTTTTATTGCAAAAAGTACAAAAAATAAAGACAAAAAATTTTTTGAAAAACAAACTAATCCTATCACTTAAATCAGTTTATCAAACCGCAAAAAGGCTTCTCTTTCATAAATGTGCTAATATAAAGAAGAAAGTACTATGAAAATATAGTAGATATACAAGAACAGCATTTAGTAAGCTCATCATCACCATCACTACACTGCTAGACATTAGCCTACATCAACTGCTGTATTGGATATGATTCTCTCAAAAAGGTGAAGGAGCAGGTTAGAAAAATCGCCACGCTGCGCTCCTCAGTCTGGTTGGTGATGGTAATTTAGCTTCTTCTTCTTGCAGTACTCCTTTCTCTTCAAACGACACCCATATGATGAAAGGGGAGCTCCTAATGTTTATAGACACGCAATGGTAAAATATCAGTTCATCAGAACTTTATCGTAGTAATATCTAATGTAAACATATTTATTTAAAAAGAGGCTCACAATAGTGACCGAGTTTCTTGCGCTGCTTCTTCTCGGCACTAGCCCACATCTGACCCGAAGCAATGGTAGGTTTAAATATTGGGACGTGTAAAAGCGCCTCTAGGGGCCTATTTGCAGAAATAAAACTAATTTTACTGATTTTATGACAAATTTCTCAAATGGGGAATGTTTAATATTGGGTATTTAGAGATTCTAGAATAATTCTTTTGATGTATGCTATTATTATTTAAACTTAAATGTGATCAACAGCAACTTTCACCTTAGTAAAAAAAAAAAAAGTAACAGCCTATCATCATCCCACTGCAGGGATAAGGCCTCCATCATTGAATTCAAGTTACCACTGCAATGATGGGAACTGGCATAATCACCACGCTTGCCAAATGCGGGTTGGTTGCGGGATGGAAACCCGAGCAACATTGGAAAATTCGAAACTTTTTGTTGCCCGACCCGGGGATCGAACCTGGGACGCCGAGATCTTGGCCCGGTATTTAAACCACTAGACCAACGGGGCGTTCACCTTCGGAACAAAGAAAATTAAAATCGTCTGAATTGACCAACTCTGTATAATTGGTAATCATTTAACGAATTATTTAGCTAAAACATACAATTCTTTGCATAAAAATTATTCGCTTACCTCAGCTGGGATTTGAACCAACAATTTTTAGCTAAATAGTCAACCGCTCTTCCAAATAGAAAGACCAAGACAATTATTTTTGCAGACGAATTCATTCAATTGCTTTGGGCTGTAACCTGTAAACAGGAAAAAATGCATTACGCATACCTACTGCTTTAGGGGCATCAGTAGGTTATGTGGGACTCTCTTGTCGGTGCCCGACAAGCATACCCACTAAAAATACCTGTGGTGTACTCTGCAACGTATGTTGGCGGTGTATGGGTTTCCCTTAGGATACCCTCCATGCACCCCCTACGTACGGCCTATGTTGGGCCTCATGCATAAAGTATAGGTGATCCTGTACACCAGGAATCACCAGTCTGGCAAGCTGTGCAATGCGAGCGTTGAGCCCCCCGGCCCAACGCTCACTAGCCTGCTAGAGGGGCGAAGTTGAGTTCGGCGTATACTTACCTCGTCCTTCCCCATCTACGACTTCCGGTCGGGTCCGCAAGCAACATCGCCGACCCGAACCGTGGCCACCATTTGCAACGACAGTGCATGTCGTTGCTAGGGGCCGCCAACGTCTCACGCCCACTCGCCGCCCAGCATAGCTCAAACCATACTGGGAAGCGAGCTACTACCGTCCGCCGCGAGGCTGTCGCCCCAACGGCAACACCGACGTCGCACCCTTCAACGCGAACGGCCACAACAGGCCTGGGGCCGAAGCCCGCTACCACCGTCTGGAGACGCATTCAACAGCAGGCTGGTAACGTGTAAAAACCTTGCATTAAGTATTTTAACTTGGGAAACCCAAAACTTAGCTTTTCATTAAGGTGACTAAGTGACAAATTCCGCGTGCCTTAACTAGTGCATACACCCAGTCACGTTTTTCATTAAGTACATAAACATATAGTGGTTGACAAATTGCAGATAACAAACGAGTGTGAGTTCCAAGTAAACATGCTTAATAAGCTAAAACATACGTTTGAACCATTGATTAGGGCGTACAGTGGTTCTTCTATTTATAGGGATAAAAGAAAAAAAATGTCTCGTTGATTTACTTTGACTGTAACTAAGGAAATGGATGGACGGATTTTGTTGTTGTTGGTATTCATATTTAGTGCCAGTGATGCAGTAAGTACTATTATAAGTTTATATTTCCCTACTTTAGGTAGCTAGGCACTTCTTATGCCTAAAGATCGAAAAGTCTATGAATTTGGTTAGTAAGAATTCAAGATATTCCGCATAGAAACAGATAATTTGAAGTAATAGAGTCTGTAATACGACCAGTAATTATGCGATTTCGTTCCTTATTGCTAAAACAATATGTGTTTAGAAGCGAATTCAAGATCTTAAATTCTTAGGGGCTTCAACTGGGTCAGTGAGGGTAAGTTTCATCAAGGAAGACTAGGGTGAGGATTGTTCCTCTGAAGCCAGATGGAGCTCGCTGCTATATTGAGCCACAGCCAGATGTGGAACTGCAGATGATTGCCTGGGGTAATAACGCCCGGGGCGCCAACCCGTGGTTCCAAATCACTAAGTGAAGTGGATGACACGGAGTGGGTAGTGACACCGCTGACACAAGCCACCACAAAAAAAATGGTTTATCAAGAAAGTAGTTACTTACTCCCAGTAGTGTAATAAGTTACCAGAATTGGATTTGATATGGGAGGATTTAAACGTTTTTTGGAAGGGGGGGGGGGAAGGTTTGATAACCCGTAGCCCCTACCTGGATCCGCTACGGCATGTGTACAATTACTTCTTACACAGGCACCCTTCAGATCCCGCACTGGTATCCTGACGTTTTGCATTCGTAAAGAGCGGCTATCAAATCGTTTATCTTTTTCAGATGACTAGGCAGCAAATTAAAAATTCAGGAAAAATGCTGAAAAAAACTTGTATGGGAAAAAATCAAGTGACAGAAGGTAATTTTCTTCATAAATATTATTTATTGTAATATTTACTGCTACTGCTGTTGTATAGAAAAGTAAAGAAAAAAACAACAGTACAAAAACGGCTTTTGTATTAATATCAACGGATGCAAAGCCAAAATGTGTCACAATATTTTTCAAAAATTTTAGTTAGGATTTTTTTTAACTTTCTTTTTCTGAAAGTGTGTATAATTTATTTCACATGTTTTCAGATCAGATAGGCACCATCGAGAAAGGAAACTTTGTTGAAGAGAAAAGCGTTATGTGTTACATTGCGTGCATTTATCAAATGTTACAGATTGTAAGTAAAAGTTGGCAATAACCTTACTAATATGACCATCACACAAAGTTCTTTCTTTCACGCACAATTGTTGTTGTGGTGTGGTGGCCGAAAGGACCCGGGTATCATTCCCAGACGGGTCAGTTTAGGTTCATAAATTGCCTGAAAGATATGGGAAGGTTCTAAAGGCACTTCCAGACTCAAGTCAATTTAGAAAATGTTATTTTCTAAATTAACTCGACCGGGAATCGAACCCGAGAACCTTGCGTAGAAGGCGGAACACCACTACGACAGCCGAGTTGTGCTTGGAAGCACAGAACATGGAAAAAAGTTAGAAAGGCGGAGCAGGCGCGTCACAGAGGTTATAGGCAAATGTTCATACTTTCTGCCCAAACATGAATGTAAGTGAGCGCTGAGATTGGTTTTCTGGTAAATAATTCTCTTGATTGGCGTTCTATGAACTTGTTCATGTGTTAAGGGGCGCAAGCGGTGGCATCGGTTCTCATACAAAGTGCGCATGACAGCCTAACTAACCTTTTTCCATGTTCTGTGCTTGGAAGGCACGTGAAGCCATTGATCCCGGCTTCTGTCACAAACATGGGAGTTGCACATACAAATCACTGATAGATCTGTAAAGGCGGCTTGCAGAGTTTGACACCAGACTATATCCTTGAAAAATATTAATATGAAAAGATGTCGATCACTTTAGTTCTATCAGGTGAATAATTCTGATTCTATTCTTGTTAAAAATCATGAGTAAAGTTCGCTCGAGATCTCAACGAAACGAAACGTTCGTAACAGATTACCAATTCATGAAACCAACCTAGGAGCTAGGAGCTTGCACCATAATACTTTCCTATACTATACTTATTGAAATATTTTACAAGATAATTTGGACTTTTAAAGCTGCTTCTTACGGAACAGCTCACTTGTCCCCCAAGGCAGTGCGGTAGGACTAAATATTGGGACGTGTCAAAACGCCTCCAGGGGGCGTATTTGCAGAAATAAAACAGTCTTTAATGGTAATGCTACATAATAATAGTTCCTTAGATCGGCCTGTGCGTGGTCTTAACTAATATTATAAAGAGAAAAGATTTGAATGTTTGTTTTTATTAAATAGGCTCAGAAACTACTGGACCGATTTGAAAAAATATTTTACCATTAGAAGCCGACATTATACCTGATGAACATAGGTTAATTTTTACCGCGGAACCCGGTGGCGCTGCTATCGGTTTGCCAACTACCAACCGGCTTGACCGATTGGGTTGAAATTTTGTACATGTATTTCCATGTTTTTACAGACACGAATGTATTAAGCCTAATCTATAATTATGCCACCGCTAGGCACAGGTTTCAGATCGTGCGATATGACGTGGAGTTCACGCGGGCAGAGCCGCGGGCGAAGAGCTAGTATAACTATAATTTTAGATCCTCGCGACATACACGTGGATCTTTCCCACGGGAACGGTTAATTATTTTGGATAAAAAATAGCATACTTGTTACTCACATAGACCAATGGGTGATCAACGAGAAGGTGTGGTGCTATTCTACTTTAGGTCTACAACACACGGCAGATTTAATGAAAATAACTAATTTTATACTTTGTTTTAGGTGAAAAATAACAAACTTAATTACGACGCGTCCATCAAACAAGTGGAACTGATGTACCCCAACGATCTGAAGGAATCAGCGAAGAAGTCAATTGAGAATTGTAAAACTGTTTGTAAGTACGAGTTGAGATATTATTAAAATATTAGACTCAGGCATTAATTTGCAGAATTCAAATACTAAATATGAATTGAAATCTATTTTGCTCATAATTTCCGCTCTGGCACCTCAAGTCACCTACAGTCGAATTTTTTTACTAGTAATTTTTATTTTATTTTACTTGTTTATTGTAAGGAAACATACAGATAATAAATGTAACATAATTATAATTTGTATATTATACAAATCATATAAGAAGTACATACACCAGTTAAGTCTACACTGATAACTATACATAAATATCGAACGAGCAGCTAAATGAACCTACTAATGAATACAATTAAAAATGCAGTGGCTAAAATAAAAACAGAAAAATCAATTTTTATTATCTATGTTATTATGTTTTGTAAAACGCCCCGTTGGACTGGTGCTTTAAATACCGGGTCAAATGTCGGGGTTCCGGGATCGATCAAAGGCTAGGCAAAAATCACTTTTGAATTTGCGAACATTGCTCGTGTTTTGCGAGCGTAATGATTATGCCTGTACCCATAATTGCTATGCACTATGGTAACTTGAATTCAATGATGGAGGCATTTGCCCTGCAGTGGGATGATTATAGGCCGTTTCATGTGATAATAATTTTTGTTTCTGTTTTCTTTTAGCTGCCAAGTACAAAGACTTGTGTGAGGCGTCTTACTGGACTGCTAAGTGTATGTACGAGGATAATCCCACGGATTTTCTATTCCCTTAAAGTATTTAATAAAATCTGATAACAATAAATGTAGTTCTTCTATCATTTCTTAATTTTTTATTCTATTTATCCTATGAACCGAAACGAATAAGGTTGGAAAGATGAACGCATTTATCCGATAAACATTTTAATAAATAACATCATCATCATCATCATCAGCCTATCACAGTCCACTGCTGGACATAGGCCTCTCCAATTGCACGCCACTTAGGTCGATCCCCGGCTTCTCGCATCCAGCTCCTGTCAGCCATCTTGCGCAAATCATCACTCCACCTGGCCTGAGGTCCTACACTAAGGCCCGAGTTCACCAACAGACGTTTAAGTTTAAACAGCGTTTAAAATATTATTTGACATATTTTGTATGGGAATTGTGTCAAATTAATCGTCACTCTTTGTTTACCGGCTGTTTAAATGTTGGTGAACTTGGGTCATAAATATACGACCCGGTTAGTAGTTCGCCTGTTACGAGGTCCGATTTCCGGTCGAGTCAATTTAGAAAACGTTATTTCTCAAATGTAGTAAATGACCTTTTTAAACAACAGGAAACTTTTGCAGTGAACGTTAAATGCAAAATCCATGTGTTGTATCGTATCATCGTATCTCGCAAGATAGAAGTCTAAAAAAAGACAAGTGACAGGTCTTCAACAAGCGGTTTGGAAAACTGACACCAGATTATCCTTGACAGCTTAACGGCCGGTTCCAATAACCTATCTATCTTCAGTTTTGGCATATCGGAGATAGGAAACAGTTTCTATCTCTGTTTTTGCCGTCCAGAGAAACAAAGGCAGAAGTTGTTTTCTATCTCCGATATGCCAAAACTGAAGATAGATAGGTTATTGGAAATGGTCGTAAGGCGACTACTGGAGCTAAGTGCTGCCCCCAATAAATTGATTTAATTTTATTACTACTAAACAAAATACTCGTAAATTCTCAAAAAATTTAACAGTATCATTTTAGCAAATTACCTCTAGTATTTATTGGATCACAGTAAACTTTTCATTTTCATATAATTATCCCACTGCAGGGAAAAGGCCTTTAAGTAACCACAGCAATGATGGGTACTGGCATAATCACTACGCTTGTCAAATGCGGGTTGGTGACCACAAACCCTAGCAATGTTCGATTATTCGAAACTTTTTGTTGCCCGACCCGGGGATCGAACCGAAACCCCGAGATCTTTGTCCGGTATTTAAACCACTAGACCAACGGGACGTTTGTCTATTGGTTTTAATAATTCATTGGCAGCCGATATTATAAATCTGTTGCTAACAAAGCCATAATTAAGTAATTGAAAAACCACACTGCTGGTCTTCGTACTTGTTATTTATATTTTATCCTCACACAAACTTCCATCTGACCTCTTCGACTATAAACTTTGATCGATATAGACACGATCGCAATCTTTACGCTTCAAGCTAGTACACGATGATGTACTACTAATTGTAGCCTAGACTTGGCATTGGCACGTTTTTATATAGGGTGATACTAGAAAAAATACTCGATGTTTGGATGAACCCATCGATATTGTAATAAGAACTAAATGAATGCGGTCAGATAAAAAAATGAAAACTAAAAATATTATCGATTGAATGATTGACGTTGATTTTATTTAAGTGTTAACTTACTAAATTATGTCGACATGCAATGGTATGGATATTGTAAGAATAGAATAGAATATAATTTATATAAACACTTATGTGTCGCCAAAAGACCCGTAGGCCGTCCCATGATGAGGTTCAAAGATTCCTGTAAGCGGGATATGGAATCATTCGGCATTAATGCTCAAACTTGGGAAAAACGCGCGAGCATGAGACTTGAATGGCGCCATGATATTTCCCTCGGAGTGTCGCAACACGATGAAGCCTGGCTGGACCACCTAAAGCAAAAGAGGCTTCAACGCAATGCTGCCCCCCCCCTTGACACCCGCTTTATCTGTGACAACTGTGGCAAAAAATGCCGTGCTGCTATCGGACTCTTTAGTCACCGGAAACGATGCAACCCCCAGATTAGACCTCCATGATACTGTAACTATCATCTGCTAAGATGCTGTGGCCTTTCAGTATGTGTCGCAGCAATGTTTAGTTGAATGCAAACAAACACTTCTACTTCATAGTATCTATCGAATAAATATGCGGTAAATTTAATTGTCTGTTACGATTCACAATGTTTTGACAGTTTACAGTAGTGCGATATAGGTGGCGAGACTTTTACCATGTACCTTTTTTTAAGTTTCCGATATTTCGACTTTTGCAACTGTTGCGTTAAAATATGACCACGGAAGATTTTAAACATAGCACAGCATTAAACTCTGAAATCTAGAACCGTGTTGCAGGTGCTAGATTTAGAAACTATGTGCAATATTCATATGAGTTTAAAAAAGCTAAAGCACACCCGGTACTGTTTATTATTATCAAATAATTATAATTCTTTTATTTGCCTCAAAGGCGCGTATTAAAATACAATTTCAAGTTACAATGGTGATTTCAATTGATGATTTTTATCAGGTCTAAGACTGGAGATGAATACATGTCTTATACGTAAACATGATAGATTCATGTATTACCTACCATAATAGAACAAAATGTGGTAATTCCAGAAAATGTCTTAAGAATAAGCATTAAACATAGAATATTTTTACGAGTTGCCATATTAAACTGGCAGTCTAGCAATAAGAGTAGAGTTCGAATACTGCTTTGATTTGGTTGCAATTTTATAAACTATCGAAAATAAGTGCATGAATCTAAGTGAATTTCCCTCTTTCGTAGCAGGGCAGTGATAAAAATCAAAAAGCGTTGGGCAATTGTTTTGTAAAATTTGGCAAGAAAATAGATTAACTAATAGGCTGTAATAGCACATAAGCTTCTTTCTATCCTGGAAAAATATAAGGTTTGAGTGAGAGAGTTTCGAATCCAAATTTTCCCGCGAAAATCAGCTAGTACCTATGTTGTTTTTAGGGTTCCGTACCCAAAGGGTAAAAACAGGACCCTATTACTAAGACTTCGCTGTCTGTCCGTCTGTCCGTCTGGCTGTCACCTGGCTGTATCTCAAGAGCCGCGATAGCTAGACAGTTGAAATTTTCACAAATTATGCAATGCCGCAATAACAACAAATACTAGAAACAAAATAAAATAAATATTTAAGGGGGGATCCCATACAACAAACCTGTTTTTTTGGCCTTTTTGGTACGGAACCCTTCGTGCGCGAGTCCGACTCGCACTTGGCCGGTTTAATTATTTTTCGTTTCATTTAAGTGTGGCCTACCTAACCTACGTACCTAACATTATGATGTTCAGTGAGATAGTCCCAAAAACCTTTTTTTTTTATACACCGTGCAATTTTAACCACCTGTAAAACGAAGCCCACGTTATTGGACCATTATGTATAACATCATGGCAGTGTTATTAATTATTTTTTTTAATTTTAATTTTTGATTCAGATTTTTAATTTTGTAACACGCTGTGACGCGCCCTTAAGTATTATTTTGCTGCGGCGGAACCTCAGTTGAATGGGCTTTACACAGCTACATCTGGGCGTCACAGCGTGTTTCAAAAGAAATAGCTGAACCGATATTCAATATTTTAATAATAAAAAAATTATGTAAAAAAAAAATAACATTGCCAAGATGTTTTACATAATGGTTACATAATGGTTTTACAGGTGGTTAAAAATGCACGGTGTATAATACGCCTTATTGCCGCCCTATTGGTCTACTGGTTAAAATCGCGGTCCTGGGCTAGATCCTTAGATCGGGCAGCAATAGTTATGTATTTTCGAACAATGCTTGGGTTTTTGATTACTATGCCGCATTTGGAAAGCGTAACAATTATGTCTGTACATGGGTATAGGCATATGGTAACTTGAATTCAATGATAGAGGCCTTTGCTCCGCAGAGGGATGATTACAAGCTTTTACTACGCCAAATTTCCTCGCATAGTCAATGAAATTTAACCCTGAGCCTTCTGTTTGTGTCCGTATTAGAATAATAACGTCGAATCATGTTTCCTACCTCGTCCACTGTTATAATTGCGAGATAAGTGCATAAGATCATTTGTGTGTACCGACCGCAATCAAGGTTGGCTGACCATTGTTAATTAATGCAGTTAATTGTTTGAAGAAATAAATAAATGTACAACAGAACGAAATGCTCAGAGTTACATACATGTTTCAATCAAAATAATGTGATGTTGGCCCATTAATAGCACCACTATAGATATTTCTATGGGTGTCGTAAGAAGAGGTTACTAAAGGAGCGGATCCGATTTTAGCTACTTCCATAGCACATATCATACGGAATTCTGTTGTAGGGTTCAGCGGTAGATATTGAGTCAATTTTTATATTACGAAAACGTGCTGTACGGGCTATTTACGGCCTTAGACCCTGTGACTCGCTAAAAAAGCTCTTCAAAGAGATTAATATGCTAAGTGACTTCTCAATACACTTTCGAGAATATTATTTACGTCCGTAAGAACCTACAATTATTTCTTAAGAAAAGTAACGTACCTACACAATATCAATACCAGAAATAAAGATAAACTTGGCGTTCCACGCTTCAGACTGCGGAAAGTAGGAAATTCGTTTATGGGAAATTGTATTTGTAAATTTAACAAATTACCACAGGGTATTGCTGAACTCCCTGTATATAAACTTAAATCGTATGTAAAAGTAATTTAAATGAAAAAGGACTAATACACTATTAATGATTATTATGATAGGAATGTATGGCATTGAATTGTTCTACTAGCTCGTACTTGCTTAAACCTTTTATAAACAATCATTTAAAAAGAAGCTGACAATAGTGACCTAGTTTCTTGCGCTGCTTCTTCTCGGCAAGAGCTCAGACTTGTCCGGAAGCAGTGGCAGGTTAAAATATTGGGACTTGTAAAAGCGCCTCCTGAGGCCTATTTGCAGAAATAAACTGATTTTAATAAATAAAGTGTCAACCGATACGTTTTTACAGCCCTCGAAACAAAGACTACATTTGAACCGACTTTACCAAAAAGCAACGGCCTAAAATCGTCCCACTGCAAGGCAAAAGCCTCCATCATCAAGCTACCATAGCAACTAATGGGTACAGGGATATTCACCACGCTTGTCAAATGGGGGTTGGTGATCACAAACCCTGGCAATGTTCGAAAATTCGAAACTCTTATAGCCCGACCCGGGGATCGAACCTAGGACCACGAGATCTAGGCCCGGTATTTAAACCACTTTAACAATAGAAGGAGTTATTTTTCAAAGTCTTTTATAGTTATTCAAACATTTTACTTGTCTTGTACAAGACTTTTCATGCTAAATGCAACTAACTGCAAAATTTGATTTGCGAAGAAACACATTGGCCTTATTTTATTTTTAGATGATGAATGCATTGGTATGTAAAAAACTTCTATAACAAGCTGTGATCATTAGCTAGTAACAAAAGAGCAAAGTCTATAACTCTTAAAAAAATCGTCATTTCAATGAAAACCTGCAAATCGCGTGTTCCCTAATATGGCGACTGACTAATTTATAAATTTATTTAATTTGGACTACCAGGGATATTTACATTGGTAAATTACTTATATAATTTTTATAGGTTATAGGTACATAAACAATGTTAAAATCTTCTTAAGGCGGCCATCATGCGCAATACGGAGAGTTATATTAAAATTAGAAACTAATAAAATAATGTAAATTTAAAATTTTGAAGGACAGAACATAAATAATGTATGAAACTGCCGATTATTTTCCCACTTTTTATTTTGTTTATAACTCTTAAGAATAGTCATATTATTGCGTAATTTTTTTTGTATTGTATCAAAAACTAAATAAAGTAACTTTTGACTAAAAAAAAAAATGCAATACTAGTGCCTATTACTTCAAAGGAAGTCGTTGAAAAGACCCCTTACAATGTGTCAGCTGACCTTCTTGCTTCAATTAAGTATATTTGTATTATATACTTTGATTTTCAGAAATTTAAATACTATGCGTAGCTTTATAACCATCTAACTTTCACCTTTAATTGCATCGAAAACGGTTCAGGCGATTTAAAAAAAACTAAAAAATTGTTAGTATGGAAAAATGACTTTTCTCGATTTCGTCCATACAAAACGGCAATTTCATACTTTAATCCCTAATATAAAGACTTGTTTTCGTTACTCAGTAACTTTGTAAAGTATGTTTCCTTTCTCTTTTCCGTGGCGTATCTTGAACGAGGCCTCCGCCCAGCAGTGGACAGACAATGACTGCTAATTGCTTGATCTAGTACTCTTGTTAGTTACGTTAACTCCTAACAATATTTCAATTAAATCAGTAGGATATTTTCCTTCTCGAAGGACATTTAATAAGCTGGTCGTCGTGGCTTGAGGCACACCATCTTTTTTTGTACTTTATAAACTTCACGTAGCATCCTCAGGAGATGTTGTCGCCTTTGCTGCCTAGTCGTCGTAGCGTGAGCTCAGGCCCCTAATTCACGTAACCAAATCGTATCACAATCGTAATTGAATCGCAGGTTTTTGACAGTTCTAGTATGGGCTAAATGTCAAAATCGTCCAATTCAATCACGATTCAACTGCAATTGAAATAGCTGAATAAGGCCCCAGGGCGATTTATACCGCGGTCCGAAACACTCGTGGTCCGAAACGCCCCAATACCCATTCCTGCATTAAATAGTGCTTGCTCATTCAGTAATAGTGCGAGTAGTGTGGTGAAGGTACCTAGGCCGGTGTTAAGGAGCGGAAATCATTAGCAAAATAATTCTCAAAATCCTATCAATAGTACGTTTTCGTAATATAAAAATTGACTCAATATCTGCCGCTGAACCCTACAACAGAATTCCGTATGATATGTGCTATGGAAGTAGCTAAATTCGGATGAACAGCAGCGCAGAAACGCTATGGAGAAACCTACACATGAACTGCTAAAATCATGACCTTTCCTTTAGCCTTTGCTGTAGTTGAGTAATAAGCTAAGGTGGTGGGATCTACCTCCTAGTGGTCCACCCTGGGCAACAGCATCTTTGGATTTCTAACCAAAGATGACGGCTAACAGATCCCCCTGCGGTGGTAGGCTTTGTAAGAGGCTGCCTGGATGCTACCACCCTCCAAACACTTTTTCTGTGTTCCGCTGGTGTGTGGGAGAACCAGTTCCTCTGGGTAAGCTCGCTTCATCTTAGACTTCTTCTTAACCGTATAGTTAAGTATGTAGTCAAGAGCAAGCCCATTATTTATAAAAAAAAGCTGGGCTGGTTACAATTCCGGCAAAAGTAGGTTGACGTGCTGCATACTTGAAAGTATTGCTTTATTTAGACTATTTTCATCAATAAAATCGAAAGAGAATCGGGAGAGGGAGAGGGAGAGAGAATTAAAAGTAAATTTAAAATAAAATAAAATTTTATTACAATTCCTTCACTAAAAATGAACTTCGTTCCATCCGGGTGTCCCTTGACATCTCTCTAGTTTTTTATTTCATACCTATGCTTAATATACAAAAACATAATAGTTACTTATTCAAAACCAAACGTTAATGGTGTTTCGAATTGATATGTTGTAAATTGTTCTAAATTTTTCTACGTTTGGATTGGATTACATTTCTAAATTTGAAAAGGACCTATACTCGTACAAACAAAAAAAGTCACAATCGCCGAACTGCCTGAATGCAAGCGTGCGTGGTAAACATTAAATCATACGTACCTACCGAATTAAGAAACACTTGTTATGATATTTAAAAACACAAAACAAAACAATCAAACAAAGTTAATTATTTCTCATTTGTTTTAAAAATAAAGATAATTTATTTCATTCTCAATGAAAATCAATGTTTTGCCTGGATAAAGGCGTACCATCATGTGCTATTTACATGGATATGTCAAAAGCTTTTGACCTTGTTGATCATAAAATATTACTAGACAAACTTTGTTGTTATGGTGTTCGAGGAAATGCCTTAAATTTAATGACATCCTATTTAGAAGATAGAACACAATGTACTGAAATCACTCAAGTTTGTACAAACACCAAACAAGAAAAATCATTTAAATCCCACAGTAAAATTGTTAAATGTGGTGTTCCTCAGGGCAGTGTCTTGGGCCCTCTGCTATTTATAATTTACATTAATGACATAGTTAGATACAGTAAGTTTCCAATGATACTTTTTGCGGACGACAGCACTATTTTCTTTGAATGCAAAAACATTGCAGACTATGAAAACAATATTAATATGACTCTTGCAAATATAATCAATTGGCTCAAATCAAATAAATTAAAAATAAACATAGATAAAACAAATTTGATGCACTTTACACAGCGAAAAATTAAACCAATTTTAAATGCTAGCTATGATGATAAAATTATTAACGAAACCAAAATCACTAAATTTCTAGGTCTTTTTATAGACAGTAATATGTCATGGGAATCTCATTCGACGGAGGTATGCAAAAATCTGTATAAATTTTCATTTGCATTATACAAATTGTCAAAAATAGCTGATCGAAAAACTGTATTAGCAGCGTATTATGGTTTTGTGGCTTCAACTCTGCGATATGGTGTCATATTCTGGGGAGTTTCAACTTACAGAGAAATTCTGTTAAGAGCCCAAAAACAATGTATCAGGGCTATATGTGGTCTAAAGCCCACAGTAAGTTGTAAACCTTATTTTCGGTCTCTGAATGTACTAACATTACCGTGTCTGTATATACTAGAGTGTTGTGTTTTTATTAAGAGCAATTCAGAACTTTTCAAAGTTAGAGAACACCACTATCAGTACAACCTTCGCCATCGGAATCCTCAGATCCATACTGATATCTATAAAACAGCACTGATGAGGAAAAGTGTCATTGTAATGGCACCAAAATTGTATAACAAGTTACCCGAGAATGTGAAATGCTGAAATTTGTATAAATTTAAAAATATTTTGACGAAATTTTTAGTGGATAAATGTTACTATGATGTTAATGAATATTTTATAGATAAATTTTAATTAAATAATTATATATATTTTACATGCTATAATAATAATGTATTAATTTAATAATATTTAGACGAAATTTTGATTAGATATTATAATGTAATTAAATATTAAATAGGTACACAAGTTTTTTTTGACAAAATTTTAAGTAGGTAAATGTTATTATAATGTTAATGAATATTTTTATGGATAATGTATAAATGTATATTTTGCATGCTATCAAAATAGCTAAATAGGTTTAAGTGCTTTCCAAAAATGTATAAACACCCACTAAATGTGAAAATTACCCTATTTAGAGCAAATAAATGATTGATTGATTGATTGAAAATCTAACACATTTGCGATGATTCGTAATAAAGACTAGTCATGTTCCGTAGGGAATCATCTGTCAACAAAAAGACATAAATTTATAAAATACTAGCTGTCTGTGGCACATTTTTATTGAATGGTTTTTGTTTTTATTGTTTTTTAAAGTTTTTTTTTGCGGTCGTGGATAAATAGATAAAAACAATCCTTGATGCGGATATCATGCTAAAATTTCAGCTCGATCGGTGCAGAACTTTTTGAGTTTTTGAAGCGTACACAAACCAACATAACATTTATATATATATAAAAAATAAAAAAAAGATATATATTATTGTAGGTATAACTTTTCCTATAAGGGTATTCTTGTGACACAGTTTTCCAAGTTACCTCTGTCGTGATTTGTTTTAAGACGTCATCCACGCCACTAATTATCATTAAACGAGTGTTGCCTTTTTGCTACTTTTAATAGTCCAGTTGGTTTTGTCGCGTAAGATAAATCATTTATTTAAACAATCGTCATCTCATTATAATTAGCACTAGTTTCCTGAAATTTGTTTATTATATTCCAAGCGTAACCAACAAAACGTTTTTGCTCATTAGCACTGGTAATTTTTGAACTCTACTTATGTGAATCGTTCGGGCAATTATTTTACTAGAAAATTGCCTTTGTGGTTTATATAAATACGATCGGTAGTAGTACTGGGAGTACATTAGACCGGTGGATCTTGAGTAGTAATACATAGCTTGGATATATTAATATTTTATTCATAATGGCTAAATTGTTTGTTTTGTGTCTGGGTGTGTTGGTAGCTGCTGTTACTAAAACCACGGTATGTAATAGGTTATAAATATAAAAATATGCTGTCTCTTGTAGGGTCGTATTATTTCAACAGATATGTTGGTAGTAGCAATTTTAGCCCAAAAAAATATTTTGTTATAATAATTTAAATTAAGATTAGTAAGATGGCCCATCAGTGGTGGGCAAACTTTTTTAATGTGGGGCCACAAAGTTTAAGAAATTCTAGAGAAGACCCAGAATTATAGAAAAAAAAAAATTATGTGTTAAACCTTTTATTCATAATATATAAAAAAAACATTAAAGCAATGTTACTAATACTACTACCTTAAATTAATTAATTTACTTTTGATTCGAAGGTCCTGCCTTTTATAGGCGTATGAGACATATGGAATTGTTTTTGATTTTCTATAATATTTAAAAAGCAGGTTACAGCTGTGATGAAATAACTTTCAGCACAATCTAATTTATACTTCTCGACCGTCAAAACATAGTTATAGCGGGCCATATAGTATCCATGTCGATGGACCCTCGGCGGGCCGGATTTTATACTTTCGCGGGCCGGAGTTGGCCCGCGGGCCGTACTTTGCCCATCACCCACCCATCAGCCCATTTGTTTGTCTAGTAACTATACAAACACATTTTTTCAAACTGAGTCATTAAAAAGTGGTCCGACCAAGGTAATACATTCTGAAATAGCAGCCGTTAGCTGCACCTGCAATAAGATGATCAGGGAAATAACGGTCGATAATAATTGACAATCGGATATTTCAGACACAATTATAATCAATTGTTATCGAGACAACCGGTTGTCTCATGGGGCCTGAAGCGCTACAACACGGTGTAGATAATTTATGACCATCTGACTTATTATTTTTTAAGCTATTGCATAGCTTCTATCGCGGGCCTTGAGTGGAGACCGAATCCAGAAATTCCGTAACGAAAATAACCTAACACCCCCCCCCCACTCCGACCGGCACAGCGGTGATACTTTTTAGTTTTATAATTGCATAAGTTGATAAAAAATGCTATGCAATGCTTTATCGCGGCTGTCTCCGAGTGCCACACGTCTTTTTTTTAAAGTAAGAGGGCTACGGAGGTACCGTATCAGTTGACTGATACATTTTCATGCTGTCCAACTAATGTGGACTGATGATGAAAGAATGGCAATGGAATTGTATAAAACCATTTTGTTATAGTATTTTCTAAGTGTTAAGCCCAATTGTCATTGAAATTACTAGTTTGACGACCTATTCATCGTATCGTATCGTGTCAATGCAGGAACATAGTGTTTTTCCACTTTTTCTCGGGTATCCCGTGTTTGTGGTACCTTCGATGTTTTTGATGTCCGCAAAAACAAGCTCTGCCTTTAACTGCCGAAGAACAAGACGTAATTAACAAATTTGTTTAGGGGTCACCGGCGACCCTCATCGCGCTGAATGGGTTAAATAGTTACTTTAGAATCAGAACAATGTATGTGATGTTGTCCACATTTTTTTTATTTACTTATGTTTATTTGGTTTGGTCCAGGCGCTTACCCAGGAAGAGCTGTCAAAAATCGAACTCGACTTTCTGGTCCATGTCAAGGATTGCGCCAAAAAGTTTGACATTGACGAATCTGAGCTTAAAAAAGCCCGCGAAGAACAGAATGTCGATGCTTTCGACCCTTGCCTCATCGGATGCGTCTTCAAGAATATTAATCTGGTAAGTTATATACAGACACACATACACTCGGGTTTTGACTGGTTACATAATAATTTGTTAAAAAAATAAAGCGTAACATTTTTCTAGCATGCATTTTTAAAGGGCTACTATACTAAATGACTGATAGAAAATTATAGCTTTTAAATGTTCTAGCCCGCACTGGCCTATATACGTATTTTGTAATTAAAAAAGAGGTCGTGTTTATAAATAAGTAAATGAATGTAGAATTTGATAAATAAGACTGATGCACAAACGCAAGTACTTTCTAGTTAAAGCTCACTTAGTTATATAATTTAAGATTTATAGTATAACAAATTTTTGTAAAAAGGTGACATATAAGATTTCAGTAAAAGCAAAGTAAGTACTTTTAACAAAATAATAATACACCAGCTACTAACTGAACATAGACAAGGATTGTTTGTTTACTCCTTCTTCTTCATCACTAGTTACTAAAATTTAATTTACTCATTAAAATATATTTTCAGATTAACGATAAGGGCACGTACGAGCCCGAAGTATTTATTGAGAGCAGCAAAAACTACCTGTCCAGTGATAGTGACAAAGCTAAGTTTGCGGAAATAGCCAAGGAGTGCGCTAAAGGTAGGTTTAACACTGAAATATAAAAAAGAAATATACAGACGAACCCTCCTCCGAAATGAAGTAGGTTAAACAAATAAGATGTGCCTTTAAACCATGGTAAAATTTTAAACTTTCTTATTGCATTTTTACACGTAAAACTTAACGGGATTTAGTCAATATTATATGTAGTAGTTAGATGGCTCTAATTAATTAAATATAAATCGGTTCAGTGGTTTTAGTGCACAGTGGCAGACAAACAGATAGACAGAAAATATTTCACGTTTATAATGTTAGTACCTCAGATTATATAAAGAAATAGATATGAAATTCGGGCGTGGCGCGTGCGAATTCGATATGGGCAAACAGAACTATTGCACACCGCGGCGAAATATTTAATGAAAACATCCATGTAACGATAATTGTATTGGCACAATATACATTGAAGGCTTGATACTAATTAGCTGTGTTGTGAGTGCTATGCGACTGCGCAATGTATAGAGGTTTAATCGAAACGTTCACTGCCCGACTTGTGCGGTCGCGACCACACTTTGTAGCGACACACTAATTTGCACACGTACACCAAATGACGCATTGTGTAAGCGAGAGTGTAAATAACAATAACGGAACCTATGAAATGATTAAATGTGCTCCGCTAGACCAAAAAAATATTAGGGGTTAAAGTTTTGTATGGACGAAATCGAGAAAAGTCATTTTTCCATACTAACAATTTTTTAGTTTTTTTAAAAACGCCTAAACCGTTTTCGATGCAATTAAAGGTGAAAGTTAGATGGTTATAAAGCTACGCATTATAGTATTAAAATTTCTGAAAATCAAAGTATATAATACAAATATACTTAATTGAAGCAAGAAGGTCAGCTGACACATTGTAAGGGGTCTTTTCAACGACTTCCTTTGAAGTAATAGGCAATAGTATTGCACTTTTTTTTTTAGTCAAAATTTACTTTATTTATTTTTTGATACAATACAAAAAGAATTACGCAATAATATGACTATACTTAAAAGCTATAAACAAAATAAAAAGTGGGAAAATAATCGGAAATTTCATACTTTAACCCCTATTAATAACGATCTATTGACGAAAGAAGATTAACCATAACCGGACATATCCTTTATTCTGTTTCTTTGGGACCAAAACTCTAAAATCGACGACCTCCGTGGCGGAGTGGCGTACACACCGGTCTTCAAGGTGTTGCCTATTCCGAGATCCCGAGTTCAATTCCCGGACGGGTCAATGTAGAAAAAAGTGTTTTTCTACATTTTCTCGGGTCTGGGTGTTTGTGGTACCTTCGTTGTTTCTGGTTTCCAAAATACGAATGCTTTAAATAGTTATTCAAATTGGGATCAGAACAATGTATGTGATGTTGTCCACATTTATCTGTACATACTTATAAAAGAAAGTTGTGTTAGTTACACCACTTCACCAGTCGAAAACGGCTGGACCGAGTTTTTATGATCTTTGTGTTTTTGGATTTGTCTTCGTCGGGAATAGGATTATAACTATTGAAAACATTGGAAAATTAACGCTTAAATCTATAATACTTCTATACTAATATTATAAAGCTGAAGAGTTTGTTTGTTTGTTTAAACGCACTAATCTCAGAAAGTACTGGTTCGAATTGAAAAAATATTTTTGTGTTGGATAGTCCATTTAACGAGGAAGGCTTTAGGCTATAAAATTGTTGCAAAAATAATCGCGATCATAATAACAGAAATTGACGCGGACGAAGTCGCGGGAAACAGCTAACTAACTAATAAGAATCTGTTTTTCTTCATACATTTATCCAATCCCGCCATACTTAATGACAATGACATGAAGACGTCAAAATCAATTCTGAGGCGATACGAAGTTTGCGGGTTCCACTAGTTCATTTATTTAAAAAAAGCGAAATTTTGAATCCCTTATAATACCTATATCATTCATGAGAAATTGTATTCATATTTTCAACAAATTGCCACTGTCAATTGCTGAACTTCCTGTACATAAACTCAAATCATATATCAAAGTAATTTTAATGAATTTTTATCTATTATTTAATTTTATATTATATATTTTATGTGTCATTTTTCCAGTGAACGATGAGTCGGTCTCCGATGGGGAAAAGGGTTGTGAACGCGCCAAACTTCTTATGCTCTGCTTGCACGAACACAAGGGCGATGTAAGTTTAAATACATATAATATTATTACGGTAATATACCTCAATTTATAATCAAATTTCGATAAATAAAATTCTAACCTACGCATTAGGTACATAATAAATTACAATATTAATCAATTTGCAATAATCCGAACTATTAATAGGCGAAGACACTTTTTCAACTAAGTTTTACAGCCCAATTGGTTCAGTGATTGGACTATGCTCTCATAGATCTCTCAGTCAGTCAGATCTTCATTTTGTTAGTCAGAAACGAAATAAAACTTGAAGAAGAATGTTAATAGGAACAGCTGTAGTGGTCCCAACATACTGCCCTGACAATAACAAATAAAGAAGTGATACAAAAATACCTTATTTTACAATTTTTTAAAATTTATCTACAAAGACAGTTTACAATTTTTTGAAATTTATCTACAAACTAGTTGATTTTTTGATAGAAAGTAAATGGCAGTAGGTATTTGATTTTGAGAAGCAAGTAGTAACTCGAAAGCATTAAATTTATTCTTAGTTCGTGCGTTTCTTTCTGGTCTTACGGTGCTACAGAACCACGAGGTGCTGTAAGGCTTTCATATCTGCCGTTACTTATTATTTATTTTTAAAACTTTTTTTTTCATTTTCAGTTGATGAAGTCCCGCCGTTAAGGAGTGCCTAGCCTATGCCGATACCAATAGAACCTCTTAAAAAAATATTCTTCTTTAAACCTAATGTTTGCTCATATAATTTGTTTATTACATGAAATTAATGTTTATTACCGTCTTTTGTTTCCTTTTTATAACCTTACTATAGTTATAATATCAGTATATAAACTTGAAAATTTTTTTCAAGTTTATATACTGATATTATAAGTGCAATTAAGTTGCTAAAATATCAAATAAAGTACTTACTATAGTTACTTTAGTAATAATGCTCTGCAGTGACAAAGACATTCCCGACATTAGTAATATTGGTATGGATTTAGTAGAAGATATTTATTCCCATAAAAAAAACCGCTTATCGGTTTGCTCCAACCATCACCGAAGTTAGGTGATGATGGAAGGATGCAAATGTAACCTGAGCATAGTTGAGATACTTCAAATAAGTACTCGATGCAGGAAAAAAATCTAAAAGGAACTCACAACATTTTTATTTTTTTATTTTTTTTATTTATTTAATATTCGGAAGACCAACAGCTAATGCAACATTAGAACATAAACAGATAAGTATCAAAAAGCCAATAACAGGTCCTCGCAATTAAATATAGACTAGGCGAAAGTACATTAAGCGTCGAAAACAATCAAATTAAATAATGCTTACATTTTATTAAGTGCCAAATTCATTGTAAATACAAAATTAACAGAATTTTAGTTAAAACAACCAATCATGGTTTGTAAAGTACCTTATTAATACGCACTTATATGCCAAATCATCACTGGAGAACAGATTGGTTAACTAGCGCTTCACCTGACTACTACTGGAATTGAACAGATCAAAATCAATTGAACTGGTAATCCCATTAAATCTTTTGCCTGCACGAATTAAGAAACTATTTTCGCCATCGGTAATTAGTTCCTGCGGATCTTTCTCTTTTACATTTAGGTGTATATGAGGGAATATAAATGGGAAATATAAATCACTTAACACTGATGCTATGTTTTGTGTTTCATGCATCGATATTATATTATAAGAACTATCTAGTTCTCATAAATATTCCTTGATTGAACGATTGACGTTGACTTTATATCAAAGTCAACTTTATAACCCGGCCAAATTAAGTCGACATGCAATACTATGGATATGTAGGTCACGTTGTACCTTTTCGAATGATATAGCTTGTACTAAAGGTGCAAACTTACGTAACACAACGTGCACATTTCGTTGGGACACTTTTTGACGTTGATTGTGAATCTAGTTTTTAGAGTTCCGTACCCAAAGGGTAGAAACTGGACCCTATTACTAAGACTTCGCTGTCTGACCGTTTGTCCGTCTGCCTGTCACCTGGCTGTATCTCAAGAGCCGCGATAGCTAGTCAGTTGAAATTTTCACAAATTATGTATTTCTGTTGCCGCAATAACAACAAACACTAAAAACAAAGTAAAATAAATATTTAAGATTAAACTTATTGGTACGGAACCCTTCGTGCGAGAGTTCGACTCGCACTTGGCTGGTTTTTTATATTACATCAATGGTTTCATGTGATTTCAGTATATAAACTTGAAAAATTATGTCTCAGGCGGGCTTCTGAACGAACCTGCATCTTCTCGCATGCCGGGCGGGCATAAATCAACAATCATGTGATTTATTGATAGTAAAAATATGACGTCAAATACTGATAAATCGGACAAAAATAATGGAACTCAATTTGAGTTGGAGTTGGAGACGAATAAACGAGTAATGACAAGACTGCAAGCTTTTTATTAACAACAGAGCCCGGAATAGTCTTGACAGATTGTGTTTTTGTTTGCGAATGATTGTATAAAACCATGACAAATTGTGACAAATTGTCATCACCAAGTTTGCGTATCACGAGTTGAATGCGTACTTCCTACTAATCGAAGGTCGGGTATTCGGAAGTGGTGTCGTCCAATTTAGATCAGATCATGCATGGTTCAGGATTAGTATATAACAGTAATGGGTTGGAACGTAGAATCATTTTTGGACAATCTGTGGTTATATCACTATGAAAATGTTTAAACTTATGATTATCAGTCTTATTGCTGTGTGGGCCAATTGTGTTTCAGTAAGTATTTCATTTTTTGTAGTGCCGGCACATAGAAATATTAGCACCACCCTTTTCTTCCTCGTAAGGGGTAACTAAAGCAGTACTGCCAAAAGAAGTCAGGCAGAAGAATCTTCTATTCACCACTGGCCAAACTGCGGTCCTGATGCCTTACTCTGCAACACTAAGCTCGTATAAACGGATATATCTGACTCTTTCAGATACTTTAAGACATCGGTATGAGTGATAGGGACAGATGGATTCGAATAAACGGACATCGTGTTGCGGAGTAAGGCCTCTGGAAATCATGGCAAAATCCTTCTTTTAGAGGAACTTAAGTCTAGCAGAGAAATATTATTAGCCGGTAATGATGAAATATTTAATATAAACAGGGCAAAGAGTTATAGTATTGTCACTCCAGACAATTTACTAGTAATAACGTCCAAATTGTGTGATCTTACAAGTTTTCGATTCGATTTTTAGATTACTTTCTAAAACATCTTTATTCTGTATTAAAAGATTTAATGTTTTGGACAATTGCAACTTAAGGGTTTATAATGATATTTTCTTTTCCTTTTTACTTATCTGTTTATACGTTATCTGCACTAGTTAAAATTGTTGTTTTGAATCTACGTTTTCAATGTCAAGTATCCCCTCTATCCTCGTATGTTTGCAGTCCATGACATCTGAACAGAAGACTATAATCCAATCGAAGCTGCTGACCAGCGGACTGTCCTGCATCAACAGCTACCCCCTCACTTTGGCCGAGATAAGGACTTTACAGAAACAGATGCTCCCAGACGGGGAGAACGCGAAGTGCTTCGCTGCCTGTTTGTTCAAGAGCATCGGTATTGTAAGTTATAAGAAGGTTTTGGGTTTTTTGTCCACCCTGTAGAGGCTATAGTTAAAGATTGCCTTTCTTAAATGATATAATATGTTTATCTGATTTGAAGAAAAACTCTCTATTTACAAGGACAGTTATCTGAAAGTCTCTCTATTTTGATGATAGTGGAGCATCAAAAATGATTGATTTTAGATGATTGGGTTTCTGTCTAAGCAACAGTGGCATCCGTTAAACTATTTAAGCACTCTTTAAAAACCCTCACAAAATATTCAACCTATGAAATAAGCCATCAATGTTGGGTCCACTCGGCACCAAGCATGAAATCGCTGACCATCATCAATATCATTCATCGACTCGAAATTGGGTCTTGGACTTGTCAGGTTTTCCTTCGGCTCAGTTCAAAAAAGAAATACAGATTTTTAACATGGACATCTACTTTAAAACAGATGGATGATATGGGTAAAATCAACGTGGCCAGTGCTAGAAACTCAGCAAAAGAAGTTTTCAAGAACAACGACCAGCAGTTGGAGAAGACAGAACAAATAATACAAGAGTGTTCATCTGGTGAGTATTTATTGAGGATATATATACATCGTTATAGCTATTAGCAATTATAAGCTACAACGATTTAGAATGTTTACCGTAATATCATTGGGGACAAACTTAACAATAATTTGAACATATTTTATTGATATTTTCATTGCACTGTTTTAACAGCTCTTAGCAAAAATAATATAGTTAGCGGACTGATGTAGGTTGATATAAGACCATTTATTAAAAAAAACATCATTTTGAACTATTACAATAATATTATGTCTCATCAAAATTAATTACAAATAACCACAATGAAATCTGTAAATTAAAGTATAATTAAAAAAAAAGTGCTAAAGAGTAGTGTTTTTTCTTTTATAGTAAACGATGCTCCGACGTCTGATGGTGATAAAGGGTGTGATCGTGCTAAACTAGCATTCCACTGCTTATCCAAAAGCGCAGAAAAAGTAAGTGTCTAGTATAAAATAACGTAAGTAAACATTGAAAGATTTCTGATAGTCTCAAACAAGTCAAGAACGCTATTAAAATTTCTATATACATATTACATGTATATGTATATGTAAGTAAATGATATATGTAAGTACGACGGTGTTTTAGGAATATGGGTTTCGGTTATATTGGCTGTAATACATTTTTGACACCAAATAGATCTTTTAAATAGTAAAATGTAGTATATTTTATCAGCCATGCAAATGTTCAATTGATGATATTAACAATACCCTCTCTAAATTATTACATTGGTTTACAACAAATAATCTCCTACTACATGCAAATAAAACAAAATGTGAAAAATTTACCATGCCCAATGTAAGGTTTGCTGCTACTCATATAATTATTAAAGATGAACCACTAAACTCTGTAGATTCTACTACCTTTTTAGGTATAACTGTAGACTCTCATTTGCAATGGGGTGCTCATATTAGTTCTGCTGCTTAAGCTGTGAGAAAGATAAGGCAATTGACTGATGTTGAAACGGCATGATTAGTATATTTTAGCTACTTTCATAGGATAATGTCAACGGATTAATATACTTACAGTGTCTTCTCAATACATTCTCGAGAATATTGTTTACGTTCGTAAGAACAAACATTTATTTAAGAAAAGTTACGTACACATTTTCAATACCAGAAATAAAGATAAACTTGCCGTTCCAGGCTTCAGACTGCGAAAAGTAGGAAAATCGTTTATGGGAAATTGTATTCGTTTTTTCCACAAATTACCACAGGGTATTGCTGAACTCCCTGCTGTACATAAACTTAAATCGTATGTCAAAGTAATTTTATTGAAAAAGGGCTATTACACTGTCAATGATTATTTAAATGATAGAAATGTATGGCATTAAATTGTCCCAGCTCGTACTTGCTTAAACCTTGTAAAAATCACCTTACCTTGTAAAATTTTAAAAAGAGGCTGACAATAGTGACCGAGTTCTTGCGCTGCTTCTTCTCGGCACTAGCCCAGACTTGTCCCGAAGCAGTGGTAGGTTTAAATTGGGACGTGTAAAAGCGCCTCCTGGGGCCTATTTGCAGAAATAAAACTGATCTTAACTGATTTTAACTGAATTTTAGCCTTTCAGAGGTTGGTTATTTATATTCATAAAAGGATGTTTTTTTTACAGAACGGCTTCCACATTGACTTCTAGAAGACAATTAGTGATCTTTGTTTTTGATATATCATTGATTTAAGTATGTTTGTGTTGAATGCCAACTTCATAATCATCGTAAGATTGTACTCATTGTTTAGAAATAAACCTAAGAATGTTTTAACTTTGTCATTACTGTGTCAATCATTTTGATCGTTAGAAATAACCTCAGTCTTATCACAGATAAGAATATAGTTTTATTTAACTTTAAGAAAATTTAATTTGTTTATTACTAAATAAAAATAAAATATTAATATTTGAATGTGACAAATTTAGAGGGGTCCATATTGGCTCACATAAAATTCTAAATCATATTTTGTTGTCTTACTACCGATTTGTATTCATAATAATCACTCTTTATAATTTAAATTTTCATATTTTTTTTATTCATACATTTTTATTACTACCATTGGAGCTCATAACAGTTAGTAGTCATATTTTTTTTATTAATACTGTTACTACTAATAACCAGTTCAAATTTATAATTTTTCTTTTCATATCTTTGTTATTCATAACATTCAATGATCATATTGTTTTAATTAATAATGTTTTTACTAGAAACATACTTAACTCATAACGTCGTTATTCATAATTTCACTTTCCATACTAGTAAATATTGAAAATAATTTTAATTTATTACTAAGTTAAAGGTAGGTATGTTACGAAAGTACCTAGTAGATATTAAAGTATAGTAGATTTTATAAAATTGAGGTAAAAGTTTAGGACTTGCACCATAGAGTTAAGGGGAGGGAGAGGGGGCAGGGGGTAGATGAGGAACCCTCCAGAAAGGTAAGAGAGGCACGGGGTAAAAAAACGATTTGGAATTTTGAGATTAGTATACAAAAAACGTTTTTTATGGATTTTTGAGGCGCTCGGCGGTCGCTACCGCGGCACGTTCGCTACGCTCTCTCGCCTTCACGCCTTTATATGGTCACTATTCTAACCTAACCTAACCTACAGTTTTCCTAACCTACTGGACTTTGTAGGCAAATAACTATCGCATTTTTTTTATTTTAATATTAGCACCATACAAGACACGCGTTTCATTTGACATAATGTGAAAAAAAAATGCAAGTCTGTTGTCAAAAAGTTGTCAAACCCAGAACTGTGGTGTATGTCCTAAACTTTATCTAAGTTTGTTACTTTTATTTATTCACGTGAGAGTGTAAATCTTCTTGAATTTCTATAAATTATGCTGATTGTGTTTCACGTATCTTGCCAATATTAATTACTCTTCACTATTTAAAAAAAATACTTACCTATACCGTTTGTTTACACATATGATTAAAAACTACATGAAAATGAATATATTAGTATACAACAAATGTATGAATAGAGACATTTTTATTTTCAATAATATGGATAGAAAAACTTATGATTAAGAAATTTATAAAAACAAATATTAAAATAAAACACATTTATGAATACAAAAGTTATTTACTCGAATGATTATCAGTTTCGATCATTGGTATAAACAAATATATAAAAACAAATATTAGTAAAAACGATGTATAATAAGTGATATTATGAATTTGTTAAAAATAAAATGCCTTCAGTGTCTACATACTCATTTATTGTAATAACTTAAAATTAGATAGCCTAAAGTCCACAATCTTGTTTAAATATGCCTTGAATAAAATAATAATATTTCTCATGCAAGAAAATATGAATGTCTCTGCTGTATAAATAATTCAACAATCCTAAAATAAAATCAGAGGAAATCTGAGAAAATAAGATGATGAAATTGCAATGATCTTTGAAAATATAAGTCCTTAGTCTCCGTGTCCGAGTCAATCAATATCAGAGCAGATGCCCGGTAAATGGGAGTTTATAGATTCGTGTCACAGTAGTCTTTGATTCGTATTCCAAAATAAGGAATTCAAAAATTTTACTCAAATAATCGCATTTTATGTACGTGATATGTTGGCATTTATTTAAAAACTGTCATTGGAGACTTAAAAAACATTCAATGGGAGCACCCAAAACATATTTATATTTCCTTACAAGAGAAACATCGCCTGGTTCATTTTATAAATATCCATCAGATCCAAAACTTCTCTTTCTGTTTAGAAATCGAACTGAAAACAAAAAAAATTGTTTTATTGTGGATAAGTAATTTCATCCTCTAAATCATAAACAAACAAAAAATTCTGGTTCAAAATTACCTAAAAAAAAATATTTTTCTGAAATACAAAGTCTATCCACGATTATGATTCGTGTTACGTCCGTCACGAAGGTAAAATACTGAAGTTGGGTTTTGTGTGAGCAAACGAAGGTTTTTTCATCAAATGACTTACCTTTTCTGAGTGATCCACAAAACATTTGAAGACGAGCTTCGCTCTTTCACAAGCATCAGCGCCTTCCAGCAATGAGTCTAAATTTAAAGAAAGTTAATCATCACCATGCAATAAAACAGCAGCCCATAATCATGTAGGTCAAAGGCCTCCATCATTGAATTTAAGTTACCACAGAAATTATGGTTGCAGGCATAATCACCAAGCTTGTCAAATGCAGGTTGGTGACCAAAAACCCAGGCAATGTTCGAAACTTCGAAACTCTTGTTACCCGACTCGGGGATACCTGGGGGAACTTAATAAACCACTCATCGGGTAAATGAAAAATCGGGCATTACAAGAAATGTATCAAGATATTATTTAAAAAAAAATAGCTTTTTTTCAAAATAAAAATTTTGAAATATTGGAAATGGTGAAAACATTTTATTGTTGTCGTATTGCATCAAATCACTTGCAGATAAATACAACGTAACAAAATACGAGTATAACCGCCTATCTGAATTGCAAATGCAATCTGGTAATATTGTAAGTTGTGTATGTGTACAGAATTCGCATTCAGTTTTACTTAATTTCATATAATCTCTTTCTTATAACAGTATTTCATTTTTATAAAGTATGTCGCAAGCGGGACAGCCAAAGTTTTGTACTCATTTATATTTAATAGGTGACCTGCTGATTTTTAATAGGTTAAAGAATGATGGGATTGACATTGACGCTGTGCGCTCCAAAATCCCGTAAATAAATAAGATTTAAAAAAAAGCGGGACTCGAAACCGCTTGAGACATAATTTTTGAAGTTTAAATACTATATATAATAGTTGATAGTTATTATAATTGCAATTAAGTTGCTTAATCCGAGTCGTATGACAATAAAGTACTTTCTATTTTTTCTGGAATTACAAGGGGATTAATATCATATAAAGTATTTATATTATCTTGTTATTATAATAAATGCGAATGTTTGGACGGATATTTGTTACTCAATGACGCTAACACGACTAAACGGATATGAATTATATTTGGCATGCGTGTAGATAACTAGCTTTTCACCTGCGGCTTTGCTTGAGCAAAGTAAACGTTAAATCGCGCTGGTGTAAATCTTTATCTTCGTACCAAATTTTATCAAAATCGGTAGTTTAAGCGTCAAATATAACAGATAGACATACCCAGTTACTTTCGCATTTATGATATTAAGTAAGCATAAGAAATGGTTGGAACAGCTCACCTTTGCAGGTTTCAATAAAGTCCTCGATGGCTTTGATTTCGTCACCTTCCCCAAACACCGCTTTAGCGTTTTCTACAGCTGAGTCATGTGACAACTGACCATCGTCATCCAACTGCAAATAAATGTTTGGGTAACACAGAAAATCTCCTTCTTTTCGCATGCCTTTCCTTAGGGTAGGCTGGTGTTACAGTTTTCCAAGTTATACGCCTCTGATGGGACTTTTTTTACGACTTCCATTTTACGATATAATTCGGGACTAACTCACCTACATATTCCAAATCCAAGTCAATTTAGAAATTATCGTTTCTAAATTGACTTGGGTTCTAACTTCTAACTATCACTACATCAACCATAATCAATAAATTCATAGTTTTTTTTTGTAATACGGCATATGTAGGTAAGTTATCTTGTATTCTCAATAATCTTTCTACTTTTCGGTTTCATAACCTGGCAAAAGTAAAGATACTTTTATCTGCTAAACTTTAAGTATGCATTGACTGTATATTAATCGTTTGAAGTCCTAGTTGTTGTAAGCTCATCATAATTCCCACTAAGACTATTAAAAAGCTTATCGAGCGCTTTATAGTAGCACGTTTAAAAAATACGCTAAACAGAGCACATACCTACATAGTGGCCAAAACCAAGCCAAACCAATGTATGTCGTTGTAATTTTTTTCGTTATACCGCTTTACCTTTTGAGTCTAAACATGGTCACATAACCTTTGTGATCTGATAACTTACAAGTCCTATATTCTTAAGCACGCAAGCACTGAAGCAGGCTGCCTCTTGGCCGTCAGGGAACTTCCTCTCCTTGAAGGCTTCGATGTCATCTTCAGTAATATTGTTTTCCTTTGCACACTTCTCGCCAACCGTCTCGAAAGTTGCTTGCAGTTTGGATTTATGTTCCTCTGTAATGGACTGAAATGTAAAGACATGGAGAAGATTTATCTAGCTGTCAGTAACTTCATAACCTCCTAGTGTAAGTTTCTGGGCTTATCTCCATTAGAACATTATTTGATTTATAACTGATAAAAACACCCCAACGGTTAAGTGATAAGTGAATAATCTTAGTTACAATTTTTACGTGGTCATCATTTTGATTAAAAAACGGTCGATTTTCTACTATATCATCTAGTGTTAATATCTAGAAGTCTAATCGCTTCAAATGTTCTAGGTACATAACGTAATCGTAGACACCGAGCTAGGTGCAAAAAGTTCCACATTAGTATAATAGTGAAGTATGGAAACTATCCCAAATTCTACCAGGTGAATGATTTTACGTTAATGACTAAGATGGCAGTAAACAAGCATTTTGATCGTCTTCATCATCATAATCTCAGCCAAAATACGTCTACAGCTGGACAAAGGCTCGGCTAAGGATCTCCACAAGGTTCGGTCGCCACCTGCAGCAAGATTCCAAGAACCATTCTACCCCAACGGCCATCAGCTCTCCTTACTGTGTCCCACTGCCATTTTAAGATAGAATTTCAAAAATCTAACACCTAGTTAGTAACAAATTAGTTAATTTGACCGTCTCTATAACTTACAAAATTTAATTTATTGACTGAAATCAAAATTTACGTCTTAGTCTTACATGGCTTTTACTGATTTTATAATGATAAATGTAATATAAATTACTCACCATGCCAATTTCCAAAAAGCAAGCAAACACAGCAATGTAAACTCCTGTTTTAATCATTTTGTTAGTTTTATTACTTCTGATAACGATAAACAAAGCCCAGTAGTCAACTGATTGCGAACTCCGGGAGCTAATACTTTTATAATGGAACTCCCAAGTCAACATCCTGCCAACAATCTCAGTATTTGATACACTAAAATCGATTAGACTAGGCCCATTCTTGTCGTCTATTCACAACAACTGATGAATTTGAAGAAATACAGTGGCCAGCTAATCAACTTAACCATGAATGTCAAATTTCCAATATCGTTTTTCAACTTTATTTACAACAAATAAGGATCAGTTTTGTTTGAGAAAATTTCACATTTCTTGCAAGTTGGTCCGCCGTTGTAAGTACAAAAAAAATCATGACTTGACTGTTGCGTGACCTTGACGGTTCAAGACGGCCCATTGGAGTCGGATGATCGAATATGTTGGAGTTGATTAAAACTATTGTCTACTTTTTATGTATATTATTATCTAAACAGAGTGCAAAAACTGAATTTCTAAAATTCGAGTGTCGATTAAAGCTATTAACAAAACAACAGGTTCCTAAGGATAGACCAGGCTAGCGGATAAGCTTACTATCCAGCGTGGAAACGTAACGTGACTCTTGGGTACCTCTCCGCAGGAATGCGACCTCAGTCAGATATTTTATTTATAGGATTTTATTTGTTGGTTACATGGAGGAGGACAGACTGAACTGTTACTTATCATCATCAGCTAAAATTATTCTACTGTTGGACATAGGATGCCCTACAAGGAGGATTGCAGTTTAGCCAATGGCGGAAAGAAGGCACTTCGCTTGTCTTCTTCAACCTTTCTTGCCTTCTTCTGAAATCATCCTTTATTCGCCTTTTGTGACGCCCACAGAATGGAAAAGAGGAGTGCTATTCCATTAAGTTTTGGGCCACAAGGCAAACCTAGGTACGGCACAAATGAATTCGTTATAATGAGTAATAAATAATTTTCGGTTATTTTCGGTCAATATAATACGGTAGGGCAATATAATAGATATCAAATTTCTGATTTCACTATACTACGAGTATTTATATGCATTGTTAACATAGGCTGGTTTCGGATTCTGTGATATAAGTAATTATGTTTCAAAAAATATGTTTTTTAAAATAGATGAAACAATTCCAAGAACTCAAGGAAAATGTTGAAAAAATATTTGAAAGCAGTCCTTGATTTCCGGATAAAATAACACGCCATTATAAATTAGTATTGCATTTTATTTCTTAGTCACTTATGGCCTACTTACTTAACTAGATTCAAATTTTCCATTTATCGAGCCAATTCATTATACAATATCACATTTTTAATATAAGTTATCGTTTTTGAGTACTTTACAATGTATTTTCTACCAATTACCAACGCTGTATTATTGCAAAAAGTAATAATATTCTTGGTTTCCTTTTCACACTTTTGTACAGTCGAATAACAGTGTTTCGATTTGGTGGTGTATGTTCTGATGAAAGGGGTAGTAGTGGTGGTTGCGTCTAATCCTGGTTTAGACATCAATGCCAAACTGAAACAAAATTAAAAACAAATTTAAACTTATGGTCACTATTATAACAGTTACATCTGTTACGATGGTAAATCAATAGTTAAAAACAATAGCACACACACACACACACACAAACACACAAATACAAAAATGTATTACCATGGGAGAGCGAGATAACCCCAACTCAAGTATTTACAATATTACTAACTGGGTATCTCTACACAATTTTTTTAAAATATTGAGTAATAAAGTTATTTTAGATTTTTTTAATAGGTTATGACTTTTTTCTGCTGGTTCGGTTGCTAGTTTTGCATCTGTTTTTCATTGAAGAATGACAGTATTCATATTTAAAAAAATCCAATGATGGAAACCACAACCATATTTTTTTTGCACAACCATGACTAGGAAACAACAAAGCAATTATTTTAATTGAAACCATGGCGAGCCTAGAGGTGTAGATATGGGTAAAAAAAGACGAAAGAAATTGATTACCTTAGGAGCATTTTCTACCATACATTTAAAGGCAAGTATTGCACGCTCGCAGCCTTTTTCGCCATCACCAACGGCTTCAGCGTTCACTGAAAGGTAAAAATCGTAATTAGTTGGTTGCATAAATAAAAGAACCATACTTAAAGCTGCATAATGATTTGGCATAGTTACTTATTATTTCGCCTAACGTTAATCAACATCACGCCAAAGGTGATAGTCGACCTGAAAACTCTGACACCAACTATCTTCGATACGCTTAGAAGAAGAAGATTCCAAAGAAAATCGAATTGAAATGTTTAAAACCTTTGAGTACCTGCCTTTTATTTACTTAATTATTTTTTATAATATGTATATTAAAACCCGAATTAAGGCCGGTTGGTATTTTATCTTGCTATCACAGAAATGATATTAGGGTGCAAGGGATAAAGCGGAAAATAAATACGACTCGTGAATCTTCTGGGACAGCATTTGTATGCTTACCACTTTTGCACGAATGTAGGTAGTCAGCAATAATCTTGAGTTCTTCTTCGTCTTCGAATACTTGCTTGGCCATTTCTAAAGCTGACTCACTCTGCAGCATGCCATGTTCGTCTATCTGGAAAGTCAGGAACACACTTTCAGTTTAATTCCGATATTCAATATAAATTTTACGTTATCGCTTATCATAGTCAGCTTTCCGTTATTGGGCACTATTATCATCATTATTACTAGCCCATATCAGACTGTCTGGACACGGATCACTCCAAAAAGGTCGATTTTACCCAATGTTATTATATTAAAACGAAGCAGATATGTTATAAGCGCGCGCGCTGTGAAGACTCAAATACGTCCTAATTAGGCAGTTTTGTATATAGTCAGCGTCGAGTGCAATAGAGAGCGGTAATCATAAAAAAATATAGCCATCTCTTTTTTATAATGTGTGCTATTTCATCTCAAGCATCTTTTGTTTTGCTTATCAGTGCATGAAACTTGTCAATTTGTGCAGTTTTGGATTGCTCGGAACAGATTTAATACGCGAATTACTATGAATCATATATTTTAGGGTGGTGGGATCTACCTCCTAGTGGTCCACCCTGGGCAACGGCATCTTTGGTTTTCTAACCAATGATGACGGCTAACAGATCCCTATACGGTGGTAGGCTTCGTAAGAGGCTGCCTGGATGCTACCACCCTCCTGACGGAGTCCAGCGCCAAACAGTTTTTCTGTGTTCTGCTGGTGTGTGGAAGAACCAGTGCCACTTTCTGGGTAAGCTCGCTCCATCTTAGGCTTCTTCTTAACCGTAGAGTTAAAAGCAAGCACATTGATTATAAAAAAAATGCAAACATTTAAATATCATTGCCTCATGATAAATCTCTACCTTAACTTAGTTGACCAAGATGCAGTAATGGTTCGACATCAAGGCATTGACTGTCGCGACATTCGATGTCACGCATCATCGAATTTATGTAGGGAACTGATATTTTACAGGTGCCACAAGTGTTAGCTGTTTTGACTTACCGTGCCAACTTTCTTCATGACACAGGCTAAGAAACACGGAGCCCCAGGTCCTGAAGGTGTCTGTTTCGACCTCAAGTCATTGATGTCCTGTTCAGTGATTGGGTTGTCCTTGATGCACTCCATACCGACTGACTCAAAGTGCTGTTTGATCATTGCCTTCTGTTCGGGTGTCATGGCCTTAAATGATAGAAAATTTTACGTTAAACCCAAATTTTTGTACATTATAGTTACTTGTTTTGGAGTTTCTTACATTACTAGATGTTGCCCGCGACTTCGTTAGCGTCGATTTCTGTTATTATGATCGCGATTATTTTTGCAACTCTCCAACGACTCCTTTTGGTTGCAGCGTGATGTTATATAGGCTAAAGCCTTCCTCGATAAATGGACTATCCAACACAAAAATATTTTTTCAATTCGAACCAGTACTTCCTGACATAAGCTCGTTCAAACAAACAAACAAACAAACAAACTCTTTAGCTTTTTAATATTAGTATAGAATATATAATGAACGAAAACAAATATAATATTATGATCTCCTAAATGAATTAACGAAACGGTTATGAAGTTAGTCTTGCTTCTTTCTATAACCTGTTGAAAGACCTGTTGAAAGACCTTGGCTTGGCCAGAACTGCAGTAAGTTCTATACTAAAGCGAGTGGCAGTGTAGGCTGCATAAGCATTTTCGTATCAGATTTGACTGGGCAGGGAGAGAAACACAAGTAGTGAAAGTGAGTGTTGATGTTCATACGTTACGGAAAGGGGCCCCTTAAACTTACACCCGTGTCACAAGTCCCGGGAGCTACTCGGAGTCTCTCTTTCTGCCATACGATGGACCCGGCAATCAATGGAACGCTAAAAAGTTTGTCTCTCAATGTCGAGAAGATGTATAAAAACTTTCACTGTGCGTTGTGTCTTAAAATTTTTTGTGTTTTTGGAGCTCCTAGATCCGGAGCCCCCTCATTTAAATGGGCTAATCGTAAATCAGTGACATCGCTTAAGCTGCTGCCGAACTAAAATAGGTCTGAGCTGTCCACTTGTGCCGTATGCCTAATGACTTATGGGATAAAACCGCAAGCCCCTAAGAAGTGCAAGAGACGTGGCAGGACTGGCAGGCTCAGATGAAGAGATGAATTGAACTCTCTTTTGAGGGACTGGCCCTCCCCAGCAATGAGCAGGACCCCATTAAGAGGGGTAAACCTTGCCCAAGGATTCTGGTGATGCAGAATAGATTAAGAGTATCTTATATGGTATATAAAAATACTTACTTTGACCGAATAGGGCGTCAAAGCCAAAAAGTAAAAACCACAGAATAAAACAGCAGCACGGAACATTTTGCTAACTTATTTAACTACCAAACTGTATAAAACACTATTTGAATTTGGTTTGCTTCTGCCATTACCTGTCATTTTATAGTAACAAATAATTATAAAATAACTAGGTACATGCACTATGATTAGTACGATGAAAAGACTTTGGATTTAGCATTGAAAAACAATAAGCACTTACTCATATGTAATTTGGCAAAATCATCAGCTTGTTTTTTCGATATGACATTAGACTAAAGAAGGCCTCTTTGAATATTGTTAAGAATTGTTAGTTTTTGTGTTTAACCAGCTGCGTATGATCTTTTCACCTAGATCAAGCATAACCAGGATCGCTTCTAGGTTTTTAGTACCCGATACAGATTAGACATACAGCGTGTTAGGTACCTAAATGATATAACAAGACGAAACCGGCCTATCTTATACGAGTATGGATATAAATTGTAGATTGTATAAAAACCACTATTTATGTGCACGACCACCATCAAGAGAGGGGAGTATTGGAGCTCTGTATGCCAGGCCTTTGCCTAGTTCAGACTCCAGTCCTCTCACAACCTATTGTAAATCGCTACGCATTTAAATATGTTTTATACCAATGTTAACAACATTCCAGATTGTGAAAGGAAAATAAAGATTTTTATTATTATATTTATTTATTATTTACTAAGTCAGAAATGTGATTTACAAATTTGAAAAAAAATATTGTTATTCAAAACGGAATTTTAGTTTTTATGAAAAAAAATGATGATATCAAATTATTTTCTGATTTCACCGTAGTATTTATGTGCGTTAACACAGGCTGGTTTCGGCACTTACGGCTTGCTATACCATTTACCCAACACGCTGTATTCTATGACGTGGTGTGCAAGTATTGCATAATTTATGCTTTAAAGTTTGGCAAAGATACCAAATTAAAAAATCATTTTAATATTATTTTTCGTATTTTCGTATTTTCGTATTTAAAGTGCAACGGGTGTATGAAGTGAAGTGCCCACTTGCTAGGCTTTTTGAGAGCTTCTTCAAAGAGAAGTTTTTTTGAAATTCAAGTGTAATTGTAATCATCCCACTGTAGGACAAAGGTCTCCATCATTGAATTTAAGTTACCATAACAATAATGAGTACAGGCATGATCACCACGCTTGCCAAATGCGGGTTGGTGATCACAAACCCGAGCAATGTTTGGAAACTCGAAACATTTTGCTGTCCGACTCGGGGATTGAACCTGGGACCCGAGGTCTTGGCCCGGTATTTAAACAGTTAGACTAACGGGGCGTTAAGCCACTAGACCAACCAAATTCAAGTATAACAATACAACAATAAAAGGCCTTGATTTATTGTGGTATATCTAACAAAATTTGTTAGATATACCATAAGAAGTTCATTAACATTTAATGTTAATGAACTTCTTGTATTTGTAAAAATATCAATTTGAAGAGAGAAAAATATTTAGTAATCAGTAGCGATTAGCCAATTGTTTTGTGGAAATCAGGAAAAACGCCTTAAACCAGAGCCGATAAAATGTAGAAAAATATTTTTTACATTAACCCATCCGATAACCGAGCCCTGGACCTCGGAGCAGGCGACACATTGAAAACCGATACAGTATACGCCTCTCCCCCACAATTTAAAAAAACAATAATTTAGTCCACTTTACAAATCCAATCGATGGCCTCATTTATAAAGGCAAAATACATTGTATTCTTTCCTACCTTTGACCAATGCATGAGTAGCTTTCCCGTATGTTATATTGTAGTGTATGTCCTGATTATACTTATTTAGCAAATAGTGATAATGCAACACATCAGAATAATATATGCTCATCATAATTACCATTCATTTACGATGTAAACTCACATCATATTTAGGGTTCCGTTTATAAATTTCTTTTTTGTAGAATCGGATGCTCTACCAAAAAAGCTAAACATTTCCGTAATTAGTATTCCATTTATATCATCCTCTATACGAAAAAGTAATACAATGGTTATTTTTTTAATTTTTTTTAATTTTATTTATTTAGTTCACCAACGATTGTTACACTGATACAAACACAATAAAAAAAAAACTTAATCTAACAAAGTGCACAATCAATTACAGGTAAACGTAACATTCATAAATAACAGTCGCATGTTTTAAAAATATAAATTAAAAAACAAAATTGGTAAGTAAAAACAACTAAAAAAAAATAATTGCCGAGTTACAATATTTTTTCTAACTAGTTTTCCAGTTTATCAATAATTCTACGAAATTTATACAATGATATGCAATTTATGTCAACAAACTCGCTACACTCATTGAGTAGCCTACATAATACCCGTGCTAAGATAACTCGTAACTTGCTGTAAGCGATCTTGCTTTCACCTACAACGAAGTGAAACGAAATTATGAAAGATAAAACAGTAGAAGACTGTTTATGTTGATAGTAAATAAATCAAGGGGCCGTGCTAAATATTTCCTACATACGTCAGGTAGTACCTTAAAAGCAAACAAATCTTCTGTATGTTCATCGCTAATGGTTTACTAATTAAGTCTCTTGCGCAAAAAACACATAAGGTAAAAGCACCAGTCATGGACAGTATAAGAATTATTTTTTATATTTCACCTCTTCCCTGATTACTTGTCATGTCTGCGAATGTATGAGTAATATAAATTAATGAAAGGCAATGTATTTATCATCGTTATGTATTAAAATTTACAATTAAATCGTATTAAAGTAAAATATTTTAAAAATTATAAGACTATACCTGGGCACCAGCTATGGACAAACTAATTCCAATGATGGACACCCAACTATGGACGCATCCATTTATGAACACCCAATGGTGGACACTACAAATATTTAAACAAACAACACAAAGTAGGTAACTTAAGAAATAAATGGCAAGTGTTTTTCCATTTCTTGAACTTTGTAGAATCCTCTTTTATTTATTTGAACAGGGTCTTGAATATACTCTACTACTTCTTCTTTTTTGTACCAAAGTTTATCCGTTTTATCAGGCCACCTGAACGTGTTACCTTTAGACAGTACCATCGTATTTACTTCAACATTATCTCCGTTTATATCCTCAATAATGCCGGGAAAGTACTCGCCTTCATATCTAATAATAACATAGCTTCCTTTCTGTTTTCTGTGCGACAGCTTTGCTAAAGGAACATTTTCCGAATCTGATTCTGATGATTTTCTTCTTTTCCTTTTACCGCTGTTGCTCATCGCTGTACAAATTGCATCGACCGCAACTTGATCTTCTGTGTCCGATTCCTCATAGTCAAGTTCTTCGAGTATATCGTATTCACTATCTTGATATTCTATCTCTTCCTCTTCTTCTGATGTTGAGCTTGGTATATTAGAATTTTTCTTTTTTTTTCTCTTTGATCGATTCTTCTTTTCCTTTGCTTTATTTTGCTTTTGTGGAAGAATGTTTTCTAAAACTGTTCGCTCCATGTAATATAGTTGATTGAACAAGAATAATTTTTCAGCTGTAAATACGCTTTTTATTTCAGACTCCAGGTAGGTCATGAATTGAGATGCGTCTGATTTATTGCGGTTCAGTGCGTACAATGCCACGAGACTGTGATTTTAGCTTGGTCAGATCAACATAGTCGATCCCAAATGGGTGGACACCGCTTTTGCGAAATCCGTTTCTTATTGTGTCCTTTGTGACATTTTGTAAAGCGATTTTTAGGTTCGGTGCAAAATCTTCCTTTTTTAATCGTTTTTCCGGATGTTCTGTCTTCCACTGGTTTACTTGATTTTTCCAGAAAACCTTTAACGGTCTAAAAACTGCAACGTCCATTGGTTGTGTTAAATGTGTAGAGTTAGGGTATAGAGAAATAATCTCTATCCCATTGCTTTTACAGTATTCAGCCAAATGCAGTCTCATATGGGATCTGTGCCCGTCTAGGAAGAACAAAATTGGTTTGGCAATGTTGAGTGTCTCCAGCCATGGATTAAATGCATTTGTTATATATTCATAGAAAGTTCTGGCAGTCATCCATCCACTCTCGGATCTACCTATAGCCCACTCTTCTGGGACACTGTTCACAATCAGGGTTGGCAAACGTTCATAAGGAAATACAACCATGGGCGGTGCTACGGTGCCGGCAGCATTAGCTGTTAACAACACTGTTAAATTTTCTTTATCGTCTCCAGCAGTATTATAGACGTTCTTTTCACCTTTTCGAACAAGTACTTTCCCAGCTTTTGGTTCTAGGTAGAAAGCACTCTCGTCGGTGTTAAAAATGCGATTTGGGTCATTTAAGACGTCCAACAAACCGCGCTCTTCAATGTATTTCTTATTTGTCTCAAACCATTCCTTTAAATCATCTTCAGTGACATCATCTCTGGCTTTGTCAAATTCTGTGCCGTTCGTTCAGAAATTTCTGGGTGACGTTTTAGGAATGAAGCAAACCACTTTTTGCCCGGACGATTATCTTTAAATGGACAAGAGTCCAGATTTTTCTCTTTAATAATCTTTTGGACGCTGTCCAGTAGGTGATCTTTTGTTACCGGAAAGTGATTGTCACTCATCAGGAACAACCACTCAACCAACAGCTTCTCTTCATCATTACTTAAAATTGTAGCAGGACCAAGGGCACAATCTAAAGGACTTTTACCAGTAATTTTATTTCTCAGTGTAATTCTTGGTACGCCATACTTAACGGCTGCAACAGCGACCTTGACTCCTCTATTCACTTCTTGGCTTTTGCCATCTGTTTTTTTAGTGTAATTTCTATTTGGTGCCATTTCTAAAAAAAAAATTGAGCTCATTTAAAGATGAATTAATGTAAAGAATTTTGAACCCAGTTATGGACAACCAATTATGGACACTTATCCATTAATGGACACCCAATCATAGACAATGTGTCCATTATTGATTATATGATTTTTTCAAAATCTACAACAGATTAAAATTTTACATTATTACCATGTATCGAGTACGAAAAGAAACACATTATTACGAGAAAACGTCGATTATGATCAAAATGTCCATGACTGGATAAACAAACATTGACGGTACCAATAATAAACAATGCCTATAGCAAATTCAATCATAACCTAAACAACAAACGGGGCTTCTAAAATATACCTCTAATTATCATATGAAACGGAAATAATAGAACAATACACCTTCACCCGATACTTTTACGGTAATGTGATAATTTCTGTACTCACCTGCATGAAGATCCTTATAATAAATCAGGATTTTTCGTCAATTTCACCGTAACTGAATTAATTCTGCATTTTATGTCAAAACAACATGGCCGTAATTTGACAAATGTCAATCACGTTGGTGGGGAAGTGCGTCTGTTTTGAAAATAGTGTTGCCAATGGTAATAAATTACAACCATTTGGTAGTTTTGAATAAAAGTATAGTGAACTGTTCAACACTGGGTAACTGTTCATGACTGGTGCTTCTACCTTAATAAAAAAAGTCAAAGATGCCAAAAAAGCAATGAAACTTAAAAATTAATTTTTAATCCTGTTCGTGTTTAGTAGTACTAGTGACTTACTAAATGGATTAGTTAGGCTATAAATAGTTGTGCTTCGGAAGGCACGTTGAGCTAGTAGTTATGGCTTTTGGCGCAAAATGGAAGTCCAAGAAGAAGAAGTCCGAGTCACATCAGAAGACTGAAGCAGACGACTTGGAAAAATCTGACACCAGATTATCCTTGAGGGAAAATCGCACGAAAGGATAGACTGTATTGTGAAAAGTAAGGCTATGTTAACCTTATTTGTACACACAACTTAAAGGAACTAATATTTTTTTTCCTTTCGCCTCATGCCGAATTTTGGCGGGCCCTCAGCTTCTAGCCGGTGGCTTTGTATGGGTGTTGTGTGGTCTAGGCGCTGTACAGAGCCCCGGTATGGTAAGATGCCATATCAGATTTAAAAACCGTACTGCTGCAAACGTCTGCAAGTGCGGCCCTTGCCTTAGCTGGGAGCACGCCCTGAAACCTTGACTCTCTGGTCCTTGCTGCTACCTACAAGTGGCGAGTAATTTTTTTTTATGCAGGAAAAAACGCGTAAGTTATTCACGGAATCCTACGTGCTACGACCTAATGTGATCTTGACCTGTTTTCAAATCTAAAATGCGGTGATGATGACATTTGTACTGTAACAATAATTATGATGTGAATGGGAAATACACAATATTGCCTCATGCGTAAACTAAATTATAGTTGTGCGCTTTTATAAATGTATTCACACCTTTTAAACCATGTCACACGGGGAATGTTCAGGAATCAGTCTGCAATGGTTAAAAAGGTTGGTCTGGTGCTCAGCGTTCTATATCTTAGTTTGCATACTAATCTCAACGTTAAGGTCAGTGGTTTTCTATATACTTTTTTATATATCTGGATGATACCGAAGAATTGACATGAAACGGTTTTTAACTTATATTTATAAGTTAAAAACCGTTTCATGTCAATTGAATAATCTATCTCATAGCATTTGAAGCGAGTTACATTTTCTTTGACTAGTAATTGATGTAGTTTCAATCTATGCATCAATATTATTATCTGTTAACGTGACTTTCCTGTCTATTTCGGTTGATCAGAGGATTTTGCTTCTTTATTTAAGTGCAATAAGTACTAAAATTTAATGATTTGACACTATTCATGATTCATGAGACTACACTTCTGATTTATTAATAGCGCTCCAAATCAGAGTATTTTTCTTAGTCAGAAGAAAATACTAAAAAACTGTTTGCTACTTTGAGAATTCTCCAGCCAGTCCAAAAGACCAAGTGGTAAAGGCCTGAAATAAAATACCAACAATTTTTTTTTTTCAGGCGGACTCTCCCACCATTTTGGAGCAGAAGTTTGCGCAGTACCTCACTGAATGCTGGGAAGAATATGATCTTACTCCCAAAGATCTGGAGGACCTGAAAAATTCTAAAATGCCCGACAGCGAAGAAGTTAAGTGCTACTTTGCGTGCGCATATAAAAAATCGGAAATGGTAAGTAAGAATACATACAGGATGAAATTTTAGCCACTTTCCAAAATTTTTATAGGCGTTCAGTATCGTGTTTAGAGCCTATTTATGAAGTTAAAAATGTAAATCAAGTTGTCACCCGAAAATATTTTTCGCGATATAGTTAGTTTTCAATTTTTACGGACCTGTTAAAGTATAAAGGAAAAAATCAAACACATATTAATAGTATCGTAATAAATGAATGAGATGCGCGACGTGTAAAAAAAGTGTTGCTAGGCGGCCGAATCAAAAATTTTAGATTTTTGTCGGACAGATTCTAAGTGCTTTATCTTGGAATTTTTGTACTGGGCTATACCAAAAGAAAAAATACGTCATTTGTTTTTTGTCTCGTAGATTGTTTTATTAAAATTTGGAAGGTGGTTAAAATTTCACCCTGTATAGGTACCATTGCAACTAGATACAAAGTCCCATACATAAATGTCAAATTGAAGTGCCATGTTTAAATTTTAGTAGCTAATGACATACCCACCGTTATGCAAATTCATCCTTACGTAAATGATTTAAAGATATGCAATTACGGTAAAGGGGCATTAAAATGTTTAGTCAGCTTATTTGGCGAAGACGTTTATCTATCACAGTATCATCCTGTATAGTTTATTTATTTTAAATTAATGATTGCAACACATCCTTATCTCTTTGAACTATGCACCCATGTCCACAAACCACACGTGACCTCAAGGCCGCCACATTCTGGTAATTTCACGCTTCGCGGTGACCGTAAGTGGCTAGGTCTAATTATAATGGCCGGGTATAAGTTAGTACTTGTACAGTACTGTAGTGTATGTTAATGCAGTTTTATTTAGAATCATCAGTATTTAGGAATTAGGGTGCGGATAATCACTAATTATTTGAAGATGAAAAGGTTGACAAAGTTGAATCATATTTCTTTCACCATTTCTCTTTCATGCTAAACATTTTATTTAGATGGTATTAAGATAAAAGTTTATGATCATAATCCCATATCAGTAAATTTCTGAACATAATATGTTAAGCCAAGAGATATGACCACAATAACCGCCCATGAAAGATTTTGAATCACAGTTAGGCCAATGTTGGAGAGAGGACGTTGCTGGCGGTATACCTTGACTCTACTATATAACTGTGGAGATTTCAGATCATATAAAGAAATTGATATGTAATGGGGGCGTGGCGCGTGCGAATCCAATATGGGCAAACAGAACTATTGCACACCGCGGCGAAGTATTTAATGAAAACATCCATGTAACGATAATTGTATCGGTACAATATACATTGAAGGCTTAATACTAATTAGCTGTGTTGTGAGTACTATGCGACTGCGCAATTTATCGAGGTTTAATCAAAGCATTCACTGCCCGACATGTGCGTCGCGACCACACTTTGTAGCGACACACTAATTTGCGCACACCAAATGACGCATTGTGTAAGCGAGTAAGTGGTAGCCGCTATGATTGGGTCCATGTTTGTGTGCGCACTAATGAGCGTTGTAAATTGATATAGTGTGATCCTAATGCTTACAACAGTGTTATTGTAGTTGCGTTGCACACATAAATAATTCGGAGACACGGGTTCGCTAATGATTTACGAGTAATTTCATATCTCCTTCTTTATATGATCTGAGGTGGAGATAGATTGATTTACAGATTTAATTTACGATTGTTCACATATGACAAACTTATCATACGAGTAGTTTAGGTACGCGGGTAAATGAACAAACCTTATAAATAAGAGTAGTCGGCGACGTGTTCATTAGCAGAATACTCTTTATTGCACACCAGAAACAAGAAATAAATTAACCGGAAATATTACAGAAAGATGTACAACTTGGGCGGTCTTATCGTCTGTAGCGATTTCTTCCAGACAACCTTTGGGTGCAGGATACTACAAAGAAAGGGGAAGATGCACAGAGTACTTCATTCATGTAAAAATAATCAAACATAATAAAACAAATTAACTTAAAAAACTTAATTTCTACATAAACATACTTATACATATTTCAACATACATACGAGTATAAACCTAAACATAACAATACATAAAGGTTGACACGTAAAGCTAAAGAAATTTAAAAACATTATAAAATGGTTGGAAACTGCCATCTGTTTGGGACCCCGTCATACCGCCAGTAAAGTCCATAAACCATAACAAAACTGCAATAATTACGGACACAGCTCTTAATTCGTAGTTAAGAACATAATATCTGACGATCTCTCGTCTGGCAGGCCATTAGATATAATATAAAGAGGGTAACACTTTTCTGCGTGTCTGGCAAATCATCGTACTACGATTGGTGCGGTGCAATTGGTGTCAGCTTTAAATATATTTTCAAATATCTTCTACAGACGAAAATATCTTATTCTACTCGTGACTCGTGACTATAAACGCTGCAATTTTCGGAATGAAATACAATAAGAATCCTATTAAATGCGAGTTAATATCAATATTTAAACTTGAAAAATTTATGACTTATCACCACATCTCCTCGCAAGATGCACGCCCGGCATGCGAGGAGATGCGGGTTCCAGTCCCGCCTGAGACATAATTTTTTAGGGTTCCGTACCCAAAGGGTAAAAACGGGACCCTATTACTAAGACTTCGCTGTCTGTCCGTCTGTCCGTCTGTCCGTCGCTCTGTCACCAAGCTCTATCTCAAGAGCCGCAATAGCTATAGTTAAAATTTTCACAAATTGTGTATTTCTGTTACCGCAATAACAATAAATACTAAAAACAAAACAAATAAATATTTAAGGGGGGCTCCCATACAACAAACCCGTTTTTTGGCCTTATTGGTACGGAACCCTTCGTGCGCGAGTCTGACTCGCACTTGGCCGGTTATTAAGTATAAATACTGATATTATAATTGCAATGAAATTGCTTAAATATACATAAATGCGAGTTAAGTCTGTAAATACCTTATAAACACATAAATATATTTCATTTAATCTACTCTTGTCATTTCAGATGAATGAAAAAGGCTTATTTTGGGATGACGGTGTTAGAAAAACATCTCTGGAGCACTATGGTAATAACGAAACAGTAGTCAAAACTATAAATGAGTTCATTGACATCTGTAATAAAGGTGAGAATCAGCAAAAAAAAGGATGGCTAGATACTCCTTGTTTTTCATTTATAAAACATTAACTTAAAAAACTCTACCAAAGAAAATTCATTTTCATTTTAAAATCAGTTAAAATCATCAGATTGAACATAATACAATTTATAATTAATTTTTGACAATTCAATCTCCAACATTTGAAATTCTAACTTATGGCATTTATTTCTTACTCAAACGATTCGATATTGGTGACAAAGTTCGGTCTGTTTATTGGTAAAAAAATATACTTCAAAAAGTTATTATTGAAAGTGAGGAAACCGGCTAAACAACGACATACAAGAGTAGAAAATCACTGTCGTTTATACCAAAAAATAACAAATTATAACACTCTAAAGTAGGCTGCAGTAAATTATTATTGTAGCTACTAAAAGAGTACTGCTAGAAAACGAAGAAGACGGTCTAATATACTTAGAAGACTTAGACCGACTTCTAATGGTATACCATTGTAAAATAAAGTAACGCCTATAATCATCCTACAGCAGGGAAAAGGCCTCCATCATTGAATTCAAGTTACCAAAGCAATGATGGGTACTGTCTTATACACCGCACGCTTGCCAAATGCGGGTTGGTGATCACAAACCCGAGCAACGATCGAAAATTCTAAACTTTTTGTTGCCCGACCCGGGAACCGGACCTGGGACCCCGAGATCTTGGCCCGGTATTTAAACCACTAGCTAGACCAATAACGGGGCGTTATATACCATTGGGTAAAATGCCATCGCTTACTAGTATATGGCGATTATGGGATAACTATCTTAGAGAGGCTTAGATCCAACCATAGACTGACTTAAGCTTATGACAATGATGCATGTTAATTTACGCTTTTCTCTTTAGTAAACGACGTGCCAGTTACTGACGGGGAGAAAGGATGCGAGCGAGCGGCACTTATGTTCAAATGTAGCGTTGAACACGCCCCAAAGGTATTTTTTAATTTTTTATTTATTAATTTATTTCATCAAAGCATGTTTATATTTAAAATATCATGATCGAAGTCACCTTTTAAGCAAAAAATCAAATTTGCCTGTATTAGGTGACAACGCTCTTACATAGCTGAAATTATTTAACATTATTTATTAAGGTGTGCGCGTGTGTGTGTGTGTGTGTGTGTGTGTGTGTGTGTGTGTGTGTGTGTGTTTGTGTTTGTTTGTGTGTGTGTGTGTGTGTGTGTGTGTGTGTGTGTGTGTGTGTGTGTGTGTGCGTATGTACCATCTAAGTAATCATCATCATCATCATCACAGCTAATTGACGCCGAATCCCCTAAAGATCTCACGATTGGTACCGCACCACCCATCTCCAACGGCTTCCTGCGACCTCCACCAGATCATCTCTCCATCTTGTCAGAGCATATCCGCATATCCACATATCGTTGTCACATACCTACGTGGTCGCCATTCAAGAACCTTGCTGCCTCAACGGACATCGGCTCTTCTTACTATGGACTATGAGCCGTTCCCAATACCGCTTTTCTCCATAATTCTTGGAGTGATGTCGGTTAAGTTCTACGGATTTCCTCATTTCTGACTTTATCACTTAGGGAAATACCAAGTATTGCTCTCTTTATTTCCCGCTTTAAGTAATTAATAGCATAAAACAAATGACTTACTTCTCAACTAATGTCCATATAACATATACAGGGTGTAATAAAAAGCTTAACGAAGCCTTCAACCTCGCAATCGGTTCATCAAACTAAATTACTGTAACAAAAATAATCGCTAGCAAACGCCTTTTTTTTTGGCATTACAATAAATCAAGTATTTATTGCCCGCAATGTATAGCGTGCACGAAGGGCTATACGGACGAGGATTGTAACCTAACTTGTGTGCGTGCGCGCGGTTCATTGCGGATTGCTCTCTTTAAAGCATTTTTTATGAAAAAGTTCTAAACATTTTAATCATGTTTCTCAAGAAAAAAGTGCGGTCAAGTGCAACTTACTGCCACTTAGCCAAAATACCACAATATTTAATTGACTGAAAAATAACTTTGTTTTTCATAGTGTTTGTATGCAGGACAAAGTTATATTTTTGAAACTACTTGTTTGATTTCGCTGAAACCAATATTCGATGAAAGTATTTATTAAGATATTTATTAAGATCTTTATTAAGTATTTTATTCAAAATTTTCATTTGCTTAGTTTAAAAGTTAGAGGGGGGGGGGCGACCCATTTTACCACTTTGGAAGCGTCTATCTTCCAAGTTTTAGATTTTTGGAAAAAATGGTTCAAGAAACCTCTATGTCATTTTAAAATACCTATCCATAGATACCCCATATGCATAGGTTAGAGCAAAAAATATTTTGTTTTAGTTCTATGTATGGGAGGTCCCCCCTTAAATATCATTATTTTTTATTTTTTGTATAATAATCGTAAAGCGGTTAACAGTATACACCTACCTACCAAGTTACAAATGTGTAATGCTAATACTTTCATAATAAAGTGGCTGTGCCATACGGACGGACAGACAGACTAGACCAAGCTATAAGGGTTCCATTTTTTCCTATTTGGCTACGGAACCCTAAAAAAGATCGTACAAATGGGTAAAATACGTGGTATTCGGCTTTGTTAAACCTTTTGTTACTCGTACATCCTGTAGGTACGAGTATCGGAAGATCACTTTCGACATACTCATTCCAAATTCAAAGTTTAACTGTTAACTTTATTTGATATTTTAGCAACTTAATTGCACTTATAATCATCACATCTCCTCGAGGAGATGCGGGTTCGAGTCCCGCCTGGGACAAAATTTTTCAAGTTTATATACTGATATTTAACTGTTAACCTCATTTGAGAAAACAACTTAGGTACTACGTAACACAAAAAAGGGCAAGATTTTTAAGAATATTGTCTCTAAAAGTTGTTTTATTTTGTTTCAGTTTGGTTTTGCATGACTACACGATTGCGACTACATTAAAAATCTGCGACTGAATGTGATCAAACATTAAAAAATAATGAAAAATGCATATAAATAAGTACTCTTTATCTTATACTTATTAAAATAAATTAAGTGTATGGGGTAATTTAAAAGGTAGAATAAAAATATGACCTTACTTTAAATATAATTGATACTATTTTATAGCTATCAAAAACCATTGTTCGGGTTACATAAATTTGTTGTCATTACTTTTATATATTTTTTGTTATCAATTATTCTCAATTATAGATCTATATCTCGAAATAATCAAATGAAAATGTCAGTCCAAAATGGTATATATACGATGTCGCTTTGGCATAAATTTACAGAATAACAACATAGCGAAGAATAAACTTCAAATATGAAGCAATTAGTTTTTATTGTCATACTAGCCTTTATTAGCGGAAACACCCATGTAAGTAATTTCTAAATCATTATTTTTTGTATTAGTTAAATTTTACTTGCGTAAGACTTTTAAGTTGTTTCTTATTTTTTTACCATGTTTACATTTACAAAAATTCAAAAGTCCAAAAAGGCTTCGAACAGGTTTCCTTATGAAGAGAATGCAAGCAATTGGCCAGGGCCCCAATTCCGCTAATTAAAAAAATTGGCTCAATAGAATCGTAATTGCATCGCAATCGTATATTTTGACATTGCTACCATACCAAATGTGTCAAAATGTACAATTGAGATGCAATTGCCATTCTATTGAGCCATTTGTAAATTAGCGGAATTGAGGCACTTCATGTGGATACTTATGAATAGTATCTTAACGAATAAATGAGATGCGATTAGCGTAAAAAAAGTGTTGCAAGTAGGCCGTATCAAAAATTTTAGATTTTTGGCGGACATTTTCTAAGTGCTTTATCTTGACATTTTTGTACTGGGCTATACCAAAAGAAAAAATATTTATTTTTAAAACAGTTTTTTGTTCATACAACTATCAAACATTTACTCACTCAAAAACCAACCTGACATAGCCGGATTACCGCAAGTGCCGTTCGTTCAAGATTGCAAACATTTTCATCCATCATTAGATGTTACTAAGAAATTTCCAAAAATCCATTAAGTTGATGTTCACGTCCAAATAAACGTAATTCCCAGGTTTATAATTTATGCTGTGTAGTAATTATTCAGAATTTAAAAGGATTTGATGAATAAGTTAAATTTCAAGCAAAATGCCAAAAACTATTTTCACTTATCCATGTGATTTAACATGCCATGACGTATGCTCAGCCAAAGGATTTTATAATTTAGCTAGAAACCTAAACTTTGTTAGATTTCTTGAAGTTACAGTAGAATGACAAGAATTACTTAACAGTTCATATCCCGGAGGAGTTAGAGTGTCTCTAATTAAGCAGTTGAAAGGGTCGACGGTAAAAATACACACACACACGAATTTGTCTAAATCGCATTCCTCTTTTGGAAGGTAATAAAAGAAGTCGCAAACAAGACAAGTATACAAGTAAGACAACAGTCTAACAAGTGCCGATATATTGTCAAAGGCACAAATGTGTTTGCTTTTTTGTTAAAAATAAATTAAAAATGTTAAAAAATTAAAAAAAAACAAGCATGAATTTTAATTAAGTATTTAGGATCGAGCCAACTAGGAGTGTTAGTATAATAATATATTTCCAAAATTTATATTTCTACCACATCGGCCCACATGTAATAGTATAGATTAGAAATGTATGTTTTTTTTTTTAAATTGGGTCTAGTAAATGTAATGATCTTTTAAAATTATGTCTGTTTGTGTAATTTTGTAATACACAAATCATGAAAACTACGACAAATTTACATTGATTTGTTAAAGTCACAGATATGTAATTACTAGTGACTAAATTAAACTTAAAAAGCGCCCATTAGATTTGAGTGCTCTTTTAAATAAATAATATTTAATTTTATGTCATGTGACACAAGGTTTAATTTATATTAGGCCAGGTATGAAATGTGACAAAAATTACGTAAAATCAATAGCGATTATTTCGAAGTGTTATTTTGAGACTGTGTTTTTTAATTTTAATCTATGGTTAAGACGAATATTTCCCCAGGCATTGACAGAAGAAGAGATTAAGGCAGAATTCACGAAGCTGGTGATGAAATGTCTGAAAGACCACCCAGTGGACATGACAGAGCTGACCAGCCTTCAGAAGCTTATCGTGCCTAAGAAAACTGAAGTCAAATGCCTTCTGGCCTGCGCTTACAAGCTAGATGGAGTAGTAAGTTTTTAATATATTTCAAAACCGAAGAAAATGAACGTAATTTTAAGTATAAAGATAAGGCGTCCTACACGCTGTAAAATTCTAATAACACTATATCGTTGACAAGTATAAAATGAAATTAAATACTCAGAAAATTTAAAGTTAAGGCAACTATAATAAAAATTATAAAATTAAAGTTGAAACGTTGATTTACGATTTAAATCGTATCTGCTAAGGTATTAAATAATTATTATCAGATGAATTTCCCAAGTTACATAGTAAGAGAGGTACGTATGGGGAAGGTGTAAGTACTTAGTGACCTGTAGCATGCCATGGCGATGAAGATGGTGGTCACAATAATAATGGTGAAGAAGATATTCAATATGATAATGATTAAGAATTCCGCTCATATAAACACCACTCGTCCTAAACTCAACAATACATTCTTTTTATGAGTATTGTAGTAGGCGACTGAAGGAGTATCAGTTATGTTGCAATGCGAAAGTCATAAATCTTATCAAAAGAAATATCGCCTGAAGAATACGGGCAGCAGCATTATTTTCCCATCATTGTCCAAAATGCGATCGCAAACACGCCTGGGCCCCCAAATTCTGCTAATTTACATATGGCTTAATAGAATCGCAATGGCATCGCAATCGTATATTTTGACATTACTACCATATTAAATATTACAAAATATACAATTGACATGCAATTGCGATTCTATTGAGCCATTTGTAAATTAGCGGAATTGGGGGCCTGGAGCTAAGTTCTGCCCCCAATTGATTTAATTTTATTACTTCTAAACAAAATCAATTCTCAAAAAACTGGAACAGTATCATTTTAGCAAATTACCCCTTATATTTATTGAATCACAGTAAACTTTTCATTTAGTTTTTATAAAGTCGCATTTGTCGCTAACGCCTATAGCAGCCGTTTTTAGCAATAATGTTCAATACGAAAAAATGCCAGAATGAAAAGCAGTTAACCGTGATTCAATAAATAGGTACTAGGGGTAATTAGCTAAAATGATACTGTTCTAATTTTTTGAGAATTTATTTTGTTTAGACCTTTTTTCTTCCTTTTTTCCCCTTAACAGAGGCGTATGCCCAGCCGTGAACCTGCTTTGGATTATGATGATGACGATAATGATATTAAAATAAATCCCGATATGCTTTTTTAAATATACATGCCACGCCTAAATTTAAATGGAGTTACTGAAATAGCTGTTAGTAAGTACCTTACGAGTATGCCAAAAAGAGAGATCGATATCCCGAACAAACCATTGGTATACTTTTACAGATGAACGCTAAAGGCCTCTACGACCTTGAACACGCTTACAAAGTGGCCGAGCTCGGTAAGAACGGCGACGAGAAGAGACTGGAGAATGGAAGGAAGATGGCCGACGAATGTGTCAAGGGTAATTTTGTTTATATTTATAATGGTGGTTAAAACTATAATGGTGGCAGCACTTAGGTTGTTATTATAAATACTAAGGGGTTGTTAGTGGATAGATCAGTCACATTAGTTAAATAAGCCTGACACCACATTATTATTCTTGAAAAGTTAACCACACCATAAGTGGATAAATAAAAATTGCGATTTCGAAATCTTAGTACATTATATATTACATAGCAAACATGTCTATTTAATAGGTCAATTCATAGGCGAATAACGGGAGTTGCTCAACTCCCATGACAGATCTGTCATCTTAAATACACAAAAGTAGCTTAATTAACTATCACTTAAAATATCACAATGAATAAAAATGCACAAAATACTTGGTAGGAGTCTTAAAGCAGCCTATGGAATCCATAGAAGGAATTATTTCTATTTTTTTTTCAGTAAACGAAGTTGAGGTCAGTGACGGAGAAAAGGGTTGTGAAAGGGCGGCATTGATGTTCAAATGCGCCGTCGAGACTGCGCCCAAGGTAATCTATACTAATATTATAAAGCTGAAGAGTTTGTTTGTTTGAACGCGCTAATCTCAGTCCTAGTTCAAATTGAAAATTATTTTTGTGTTGGATAGTCCATTTATCGAGGAAGGCTTTAGACTATATAACTTCAAGCTGCAACCAATAGGAGCGAAGCATCAGTAAAAAATGCTGCACAAATAATCGTTATCATAATAACAGAATATGACGCGGACGAAGTCGCGGGCAACAACTAGTTTTATAATCCTAATACAAAATGCAAAACAAAACTATTAACATTTTAGTTCTGCGTGTATTTAACTGCTTTGAGTCTGTTCAATATTTAATTGTTCCCTTATTGTTCCCATTTATACTGCGAGAATATCTTAAAGTTAAGGTATCAAGATTGTTTTTTGGTTCACAATATTTGAAAGAGAAATTAAATTATTTCAATTAATTACGTACATTAAAAAAAATGAGTTTGCAATACAGCTTAATTTTAATACTCTTATTAAAATATTTTTTCTATAAATTTGAAACTAAAACAAAAGCTACGGACAGGATCCTGAATTTCTGAATTGAAAATTAGTTCCTCCAATCTATTCCGTCAGTAACTATTTGTGTTGTTGTTAAGCATATTATAATAAATTTTATCTTTTCAGTATGGATTTAAGATCTAGACATGTACGGAAACTTCTACTATTTAGAAGACCTTAACAAGACGGAAAATATCTACGTAATTACCTATTTAAGAAATAACCATGTAATGTAATGTTCCACATAATTTAAATTGTTGTAATAAATTAATGATAAATAATAACAAAATGTTTATCAATTGGATTTATTTTTATACTTACTCATTTCTTCTCATATGTACCTACATACATACATATTCATTGTTTGAAGTGATTATTGTTTCGAAATTTCATGAGTATGCAACATAGTAATGGATTGATGATTATGGTGGCCAAAGAATTAAATATCGTACATACTTACTTCAGCTTAGTTTGAGACAGAATTAAACAGTGTTTGCATAAAACAGTTTTTATACTATCTATAAACTATTTACTAGAGATTCTTTTAAGCAAAAGTTTCAAGTTATTGAAAAAAATACGCAAAAATTACTTGATAACACATAATATAAACATTTCTATTAATTTTTTCACATAAGCTGGACAAAATCTTACAAAAAAAAAACACTATTTTAATTCTCCGTAAAAATGACACATTTACTTTATTATTGGATCAGTTGACTAAAAGCGGGGTGGGTCTAAGACGCAGCGTTTCTGAGTTTTTAAATTTAAATCTAGCAAACAGCGTTCGAAAGTCTGAAAAAAAAATAATATGTATTAGTTAGAATCTATTCTAGTCACAGACGCTAACGGTTGTACACGATTTGATTAACTTAGCTCGATAGAAAAAAATCACAAACCTAACTCTCTTCGAAATGTTTTTTTTCAATTTCACGACTAAACTACGGACATTTTAAATAAATCATCAACACATGCTCAAGTTTACTGATGAATTTAGAGTTCTTTCCCATTAAACACCATGAAAACTTTCTTGAAATTTAACGCATGTTTACGTTAATCCGTTCACACGTTATAAATTTGCATTAAATTACTTATAAAAACTGTTGGTTCTTAAAATTACTTAAAGGGATAATTTTAAAGGGAAATTACTTACTAGAGCTATGTGGTGCCCCCAATTAAATTAATTTTATTACTTCTAAACAAACAAAATTCTCAAAAAATTTGAACAATATCATTTTAGCAAATCACCTCTAGTATTTATTGAATTGTAATAGACTACCTTGTAATGAGGTGTATTTTATTCTTCGATCCATTAATTCATAGAAGCAGTCCTAATTCGATGATCCTCAGATCGATGACCGAAGCAGAAAGAAGTTAAGGAATAATTTCAAAACTACCTTAATAGGTAGGTCCTAGCATCTAATAGAAGATTTAGATTAACTACTTTTGAACTTTCGCGTTGCATAATTATTTAAATGTTAACGGGAATGAAACGCGATGAAACGTCGAAATGAAACGTCAGGCAAAATAGTAAGATTTAGATTTTTCTGATTCTTCTTGTTAACTCTATATTATTTTTTTAGATTCCCATAATATTAATACATCCTTAGCTCAACTCTAATAAAGGAGTTCCCTAGTTTTTGTAGCAATTATGGACATCACACACATTATTTTAATTTTAAAGCACGAGTGTCTATTAACGGCCATTTCCAATAACCTATCTATCTTCAGTTTTGGCATATCGGAGATAGAAAGAAAACTTCTGTCTTTGTTTCTCTGGACGGCAAAAACAGAGGTAGAAACTGTTTCCTATCTCCGATATGCCAAAACTGAAGATAGATAGGTTATTGGAACCGGCCGTAAAACACTTGTCAGAAACTACGAAGGTACCACAAACAAACGGGTAGAAAATAAAGAGGATGTTGCGTAAATGGTATTACTTGCGAAACTTGGCAGGCTAATCAATTACTATCTATTGTTATTTTACTTGTCACCAATTAAAATTTATATAAACTTTCTATAATATTCTACTTATGTTACCCATACTAAAATCATATTTATACAGGTACCTGTTCTGCGAATGTGTGTGCTACTCTAATCATACCAACATGTTTGTAAATTACCTACTTACCCTAGATGTTAGTTTTGTTAAGTATCTAAGTACATAGTTAATTATTGGGCACTCATTGTCTATAAAATATGTAAGTATCTTTTAGTATTAGTATTTTTTTTGTAATGACTGTTACGTGCCAAAATAAATAGAAAAAATAGAAACAAAAGAAAAAAAACTGTATGCCGTAGCCTATACCAAAATAGGTACCTAGTATTTCTATGGTGATGATGGTTTTCAAATAAAAAGACACTCATAATGATCCATTTGTCACTATAAGGCTATAGTGAGTTTAGTATGAAAATGAAAATAAAAAAAAATATATGTATATTTTTTTTACTTCACTATATAAAAAACATGGCTAGAGTATGTACTAATAACTTGCATTTCTGGCTAATTTTAGCTTGTGATACCTTTTGCCTACCACACTGTAAAGTCATGGTTTCCCCACATTGAATCGTTTAGCAACTTAATTGCAATTTCATGTCAGTATTTAAACTATACAATATTATTACTCCAATTAAAAATTAAAAGGTTTCATTTCATTTCAGCTTTTAATTAAATGCACCGCGCCCGGTTCGCAGAGATGCAGTTTTGAGTCCCGCCTGAGACATCATTTTTCAAGTTTAAATACCTTCTGGTTTATAACCTGGGACTTCAATTCAGCTTCAGCATGCCATTGAAAGCCCTTGCACACCGTTGTATTAATTACTTAATCGCCCGAGTTTAGCTAGCACTATGAAAAAGTTTTGCTTGTTTTATAGTAGTGCTAGTTTGCCTAGGATATTTTTTCTTAAACCGTAGTAAGTTGCGGCGATTCCAGTAGAACTGTTTAATTATTATGCATTGGCAAAGTAGCATCAGTCATGGAAAAAGCAATGCTTGGTATTTCCATATTTCCCTGCGTGAAAGAATCAGAAATGAGAAATTCAGTTAGAAAACTAAGATAAACGACATCACTCCGGAGAATTATTGCGTAGCTGATGCCTTACTCTGCAACAATAATTTCGTATTTACGGATATATCTGTTTCTTTCAGATACTTTAAGAAATCAGAATAAGTGATAGGGACAGATGGATTTGAATATACGGACATTGTGTTGCGGAGCACGGTTTCTTAAGTGGCAATGGGCGGGAAACATAGTACGAAGAACCGATGGTCGTTGAGGCGAAAAGGATCTGAAATGGCAACCGCACCTGACAAAGATCTGTGTGTGAGGACGCAGATTAAAAGACGATCTGGCAAAGGTCTTTCTGAAGGACGATCTGAAGAAGGAAGGTTTTGGGGTGGTGGGATCTACCTCCTAGTGGTTCAGCCTGGAAAAATCTTTGATTTTCTAACCAATAATGGCGGCTAACAGATACCTCTGCGGTGGTAGGCTTCGCAAGAGGCTGCCTGGATGCTACCACCCTCCTACCGGAGTTCAGCGCCAAACAGTTTTTCTGTGTTCCGCTGGTGTGTGTGAGAACCAGTGCCATTTTCTGGGTAAGCTCGCTCCATCTTAGGTTTCTTCTTAACCGTAGAGTTAAGTATGAAGTCAAGAGCCAGCACATTAATTATTTAAAAAAAGGTCGCAGTAAGCCGCGGGATGCGGGTGGCTTGAGTCTGATCGTTGTGAAGATACATAAGGAAGACCTTTGTCCAGCTGTGGGTGCCGTTTGGATGAGCTGATGATGCTGATGATAAAAAAGAAGAATGCTGCCCGTTCAATTCAGGTAGTACAGACAACCTTACACCTACCACAAAACGACTTTCTGAATTGATATTGATCTCTACTTGGTAGACTTAAAGTTGATAATCAATTTAATGACCTTTAACTTTTTGGGCAAGTTGACCTGCTGTACTCTGTACAATCGTTTCGAGATAAAATAGCATTAGTGGGTGTAAGCTTATATGTTTTGTTTTTGTGTGTGTATCCCGGCGTGTCGGTGTGTGTGTGATTTTATGAATACGGAATATCAATTTGGACGATAGTAAAAGGTAACATAATCTTTATTACTCACCAACTTTTCCACGTTAGACTTGGTTTGATATTTATCATTTGCATTATAATATTTCGATTCGTTTCGTTTATCTATTATCTCGGTAATAACATAGTTTAAATTACAATGAATAAAAATAATTGCCATTTACCAAATGCTTTTGTTCAGCAAATAACTCTATCATGAAACCTGATTAAAATCTAGTCATACATTATATAATACATACTTTTGCGACACTAGGTATATATTTTTTTACTGAAATCACAATTTCAGAAATAATCTTGATCTATATCTAAAATTACTACTAACTTTAAATATCATAAATTATACTCAGTTATCGGTATAAATATGGAGCGGATTCGGTAATAATACATTCGGAAGATTGTCATCCAAGTAATCATGATACAAATATTCTTTATAGTTCTAGCATTAATGACAAGTGGGAGTCATGTAAGTAATAATACGCATTACTTATAAAAAAAAATATGGCTTCCAATTTAACGCGTAGGCAATGATATCATTGCGCGTAGGTATATGTTTATTACATGTACGCGTATATTTTAGTATCTACTGTGTTCTGTGTTACTTTTAGAGCTTTTGATATTAACCTTAATACAAGTTGGTCCCTGATGGAACAATCAGGTTTCAAAAAAATTTTGACTGCCAAATATACAATCACCGAATATCGCACCTACTAAATTTGGTAGCAATATCAAGATTATTGTAACTAGGTATTATTAACATATTTTAAATGCTCGTTTTTTTAAACCTTTACTCCAGGCGCTAACCGAAGCTGAGATTAAGGCCCAATTCTTCAATAATGTGGTATTATGCCTCAAAGATCACCCGGTGGACTTGACGGAATTGACCAACCTTAAAGAATTGATTGTGCCCAAGAAAACTGAAGTCAAATGTCTTATAGCCTGCGCATATAAAAAGGATGGAATAGTAAGAGTATTTAAACAAAATAAGACTTAGAAGATATTAATAAAAAAAATACATTCATATTTAAGAATTTAAATTATATACTAGATATTAGTCTAAGGCATGTGTCACATAACATGTTCCACCAAAGAATAATAATGGAAAATACAAAATTTATTAGAATAGCTTTCAGTGTAGAGAGTCTATTTTATTCTTATTTGGGTATTTTGGGTGATCAAAAAGATTTTGAGCATGATAAATCTGACTTATCTTCTTCCTGTCGTTTAACTCTTAGCGAAGCGGCCGTGGTCACAAGAATTTTACTTCGGTGCTACAGGCGGATATAACTTTCCGTACGATCTCCCACTACCTCTCCCTGCAGGCAGACTGTCCGGCGCACTCAGAACCGTGGATGCTCAATGTGGTATACGTTTGGTCAGTTCAGCACATAGGCCTCGGCCTCGCAATCTGGTTTTCTCCACTTTTTCCTGCAAAGCCAACCGCTCCAAGTACTGCAGTATGCGCAACTGTACTACAGCGGTTAGACGCTGCTTGATGCCGAGTTTCTGGAGTATCTATACATGGATGTGGAACTCCGTCCAGCATATTCCGAGTATTCTTCTTCCAAAATAGACGATCTTCCCCATTCAAATCGCAATATGTCTACATTTTCGTCAGATAAATGGAAAATATGAGCGTTTTAACGAGCCTGACTTTGGAAGTTTGGAGGCTTTGCTAATACTACAATTCCTCTACATTTTACCTAAAATTTATCAATTGTTTTCGCTATGGCCATGCGTTGTTTCAAATCTACAAAATTCTTACCCAAGTTCATAAAATCTGATGCATTGCGTTATATCTGTTAATTATAACTAGGACAGAACACGATATTGATCGCGTTACAGGTAACTTATGTGCAGTTAAGGTAACGAGGTCATTGTAAGAAGTACCAGTTACGCAATGAATACCACGTAAAAATTCAAGAGGAAACCTCAAATGTATACCATATTTCAGCATGGTATCAGAATTTAAAAAAAATCACTAAACTATTATTAACCGAACGATATTATTAACCAATACTTGTTAATTATTATATGCCTGATGTATTGTATGCCACCATATAAAAACAAAGAAGAATGTGTTTTATATTTCAGTTAAATACCAAAGGCCTTTTCGACCTAGAAAATGCGTATAAATTTGCCGAGCTCGTCAAAAACGGCGATGAAACGAGACTTCAAAATGGAAGGAAAATGGCTGAAGAATGTAGCAAGGGTATTATTTTAAATTTTATCGTAAAGCTATATCTTATTTTGCATTCACTTGGCATGATAACCGTCCAAAGAAAGGATTCACACAAATATTTTCTTAAATTTCTTTTCGAATAAATGGTATTATCAAATTCGCTATCCGGGCGAATGCTCTTCCATAATCATTTAATCGACAGTAGAATGCATGAATACATGCTAATTGTAATGGAATTTTATCTTTTCAATATTATTAATTTAACTAACATCACGCTGCGACCAATAGGAGCGACGCATCAGTAACGGCCGGTCCTAATAACCTATCTATCTTCAGTTTTGGCATATCGGAGATAGAAAACTACTTCTGTTTTTGTTTATCTGGACGGCAAAATCAGAGACAGAAGATGTTTTCTATCTCCGATATGCCAAAACTGGAGATAGATAGGTAATTGGGACGGGCCGTAAAAAATGTTGCAAAAACGGGGAAAATTATTCATATTTATCGCGATCAATAATAACAGAAATTGACGCGGACGAAGTCGCGGGCAACAGCTAGTTTCTAATAAGTAAGTTGTTTATTGACAGTAAGTGTTGGATAAATTGTCTGTTAAAAAGTTTCTATGGTTTTTATTTTATTTTCAGTAAACGATATCGAGGTCAGTGATCCAAAAGAAGGTTGTGAAAGAGCCGGACTGATTTTCAAATGTGTTATTGAAAATACCATCAAGGTAATTTATTTCTGTCCTATAAAATTGACGCCAAATCTACTAGATCAAAATACGTTTGATCCTTGCTAAGAAAGATATTAAGTAGATAATTTCTATTAGTTACTTGTAAGGACGCAAATTCTACGCAAGCTGTTTTTTTGCAGGTTTAATAACATTGTAATTGATTGGATTTTTCCGAACGCCTAGCGACATCTATTGATGATTCTTGGTTTCGTCGCTACGGCGCCGTATTGTGATTTAGTTCATATTGTTCTTTTTTTCCGAATTTCAAGTTTGGGATATCTATTTAATATAATAATTTTCTTTCTAGTTCGTTTCTAATAAAGGAAATAAGGGCTATTTCTTAATTTATTAAGATTCCTTCCATTTAAGTGTCATTTGTATGATCGATTACTTTGGTGAATCGAAACGCGTAACGGAACGTCATAACAGGAAGGATTAGGTTTTCTTTGGGACACTTGACCTGGGATCGCCGACCCAAATGGCGGATATATTTTTATAGTGGTTGTTAATAACAATCCGAAGATGTCAAGGGCATCTAATACAACTTATATTTGAAAGTGTAATAGCAAAGCAACATGAGGTAAAATATATTGAAATATTGATTTATTTTCACTGGTTGACAAATTTCTCGTATGGCGTGGTTGTAAAATCGTATATTTGTTTCAGAGGAGTTTTTATATAATATTGTTGGTGGACGAGGGATATGTTTCTGAAAGATGTGCTTTCTTCAGTAAACGTAAGTATTTCCTTAGAAAAGTGTGTTTCCATACCTCATGTTTTGTATCAAAAGATAGGTTACTAATTTGATAAATTTCTTTTCAGATGGGTTTAATCTTTATAAAATTTATAGTTTTATATTTACATTTTTATTGATATTTTCATATTTCGTAATCATATTCTTCTAATTCTATCTGGATTAGATTGTTATTCCTTATCAACATTTAACTTGAGGTTCTGTTCCTGATGATGAACCTAGTATTTTGTATGGAACGACTTGTGAAGTTGATATAGTTTTGGGTTTTCAACGTTGGGTTGTTCTTGGGAACTGACATGGACTTCCATCCGGGAGCTTAGTAGCCACAAGAAGGCTCAGGACCTAACCAGGGATTCCAAAAGATGTTCTGAAGCGAGGCACTGACCGATCCCGATGAGTATTCAACATCTAAAGGTACCATCTTCTTTCTTTTCCTGGGAGGGCAGCTACTTGAAACCATAGTTGTATTTTAATGTTAACATATTTTAAAGTCGAGTCTTTATATCTGAGCTATTTAGATTATGCAGAACGGATAGCACTATTTTCAATCCCGAACCATTACACACACCCTGAATTAATTATGTTGAGAGTCATATCTCTAGTACTAATTGGTTAAAATATTATATCTTTAGCTACGTGGATTGTCTAGTTAATAGTAGTATATCTATTCAGATTAAATTCCTGGAATGTAAGGACAGTTGGCCATCAAATTAATAAATGATATTTAGTAAATACTACTGATTGTATTTATTCAACATCCCGTAGCCAGTCGACAAGGTTCTTTATAAATTACTGCAAGCCGGGCATAGACTTAATCTACCTTTTAGTCTTGTACTATGTGTTCTACAACACCTAAAGAGCACCCACCAAAAACAACTACTTGCAGTGGCGCCTACTTTGATTGAAATTAATGCTATTCGGTATTATTATAGAAAAGTTTAGGGGTGGAAGGTAAATAAAAGAAGCATTTTTATGTGCTGATCTTCTACTCTGTAGCTTTTATTTGTATTAATGTTGATAATATAATGATCCCTCTCATGTTGTTATTGTGTTTGTTGTGTTTATTTATTTTGAACAACGGTTATTAACCTCAACTGTATGTTAGTTATTTTGTGTTATAGTTGCATTTGACTAGGGTTTCATTAATAGGTAACTACCTAAATGTCAGAACATGATATAGTGAACTTTTTAAATAAATAACTAACTGGTAGGGTTGAAACTATGTTTTAAAGTTCAAAATAATAAGTTTATTTTGTACTGGTATTATAAATGTTATTGGTATACTGGATGACCAAAACAAATACCTTTCTTATTTTTAGTGTGACAAAATTTTTATAGTATTTAGGTACTTGTTATTATGTAAGACTATTACTCACCTTTTCATTGTTCAATGGGTCAGAATAGCAGATAACCTTATTTTGTGTCACACTTATTATTATTGTTCAAGGTCAAGTCAATATTAAGGGAAAGTATTATATACAACTTAGTTGTAATTTATAGTCTTGGAGACCACAATCCAAGTAACTTTGTTTTGAGTATAAAGTTAATTTTGACAAGAAAATTAAGATTCTTGCAATTGTTTATGGAAGTGTATGGTACGAGCAGTTATTGTAAAGGGTTATTTCTCTCAACATATACGGTTTTAACACTTTAAAAATAAATTTTAAGTTTTTCATACAAAATATTTTTTCTGAAATAATTTAAAATGGATACTAGTAACGTTTATACGCATTCATTATTAAGAGATGAGCTTATTTATGAGGTCACTATTCGCACTGAGGTACCTGAGGACACTGTGCCCAAATTGAAAAAACAATTAAAATCTTTGTGTAAGGAATTTGGTCCTGAAGACATCATAGATGAAGAGATTAAGCCGAGTACAGAATTGCCTATCATTAAGGAGAAGCTTAAGGAATTACATTCCAATTTAGACAATTTCAGGAAGAGCAGGGAACGTTATCAGCTTGGTCGTGCTAAAGCTTTGTACTGTCACTTGTATTACAGGTTGGATAGGTTAGTCTGTAAAGAACCTGCCGACTTGGAGTGCAAATCAACACTGAAGAACTACTTAGATTCTTGTCTTCCTATTTTAGAAAGCTGTTTACATAAAAAACCTGATGAGGCAAGTTCTTGTATTCCATCATCTGAGGATAATAGGGAACCTGTTAGGGAGTGCTCCTCTAAAGTCAATATTCTCAAATGGAATGTCAAATTTGATGGCCGTACTAGTGTTCAGTCATTTTTAGAAATGGTAAATGAACGCGCGATAGCTTTTAATGTTAGCGATTCGGTATTATTTAGATCCGCGTTTTGTTTTTTTGTAGACCAAACTCTGTTGTGGTATAGAGGTATTAAAGACCAAGTTTCGTCTTGGAAGGAATTGTGTGATTTATTGGTTGAAGAGTTCTCCCCTGCGAATTATGATTTTACTTTGAGGAATGAAATTCGCGCTCGTACCCAAGGTCAAGATGAACCTATACACATTTATTTTGCGATTATGTCAGGAATGTTTTCACGTTTGAAAAAGCCTTTTTCTGAGGAAGAAAAGCTTGAGATTTTGTCAAACAATATTAGGCCAGTATTTTCGGAGCCGCTTTCGTTACACACTTTTTCTACTGTAGCTGAACTAAAAGAGAAGTGTAGAAAAGTAGAACTACGACGTCAGCAAAACAGTAGATTCGTTGAGCCACCTAAACAGTCTTCTATGAATCCTGAATATGACTATAAAGGTAAACATAGCAAACCTGCGTCTGTAACTACGGTAACACAACCACGATCAAATGGGGATACCAAGCCATCATACCCAAATTGGAGGCATAATAATAAAGTTTCTCACTCCTCTAATAGTAGGCAAGGTACACCAAATATCAAGAGGTATTGTTTAAAGTGTAAGTCGGATACACACAGCACTAGGTTTTGCAAGGATAAAAGACAGTTATGTTTTAAGTGTGGTGAAGTAGGGTATACCATAAGGACATGCCCGAAGTGTACGAAAGCGCCAAATTCAAAAAACTTGTAGGCTCAAACCGTTGTAAGTCGAAGGGCATGGTCGAACCTTCTAATGATAAATGGATGAAGTTAGTATCTGACTATTTTAAAACTAACACCGTTACTTCGGTTTTGTTCGAGCCAAATGTTAATGATGTTCGGCCTTATTTAAACGTGAACATTTTGGATTTGACAGTATGCGGATTACTAGATTCTGGTGCCGCAATTTCTATTATTGGAAACGGAGCTCACGAACGCTTCATTAAATTAGGATATTCGGTAGAAATTACGAATGAAACGACTGTTACTGTTGCTGATGGATCATTTTGTAATACCATAGGGACAATGTCATTGCCTATTACATTTAAAACGGAGACTAGGGTAATTAAATTTTACATCATACCTTCTATTGTATCCAATGTGATTTTCGGAGTAGACTTTTGGAAAGCTTTTAAATTAATGCCAGAAATTTTTCAAAATATTTCTTTTATTGAAGCCCCTCAGGATTTTATTAAACAAAGTAATGCTAATGAAAAACAAGTAAATTTTGTACAACCTTTTGAAAATTTAACGTCAGAACAACAGGAGTTAGCAGAGATGATAATAAGGCAGTTTCGAGATGTTTCTTTTGAGTGTAAAGGTTTAGGAAGAACGAATCTAATAAAACACACCGTAGACACAGGTGATCATTTGCCAATCAAGTGTAGACCTTACCCGTTATCACCAGAAAAGGCCAAGGAGCTACATAAGGAAGTGGATAGGATGCTGGAGCTTGATGTTATCACACCTAGCGAAAGCCCGTGGAATAATCCCGTAATTATGGTTCCAAAAGCTGATGGGACATGGCGATTTTGCCTTGATTGCCGCAAACTGAATTCGATCACAAAAGGTGATTCGTATGCAATTCCGTATATACCTCAAATACTGGATAGCCTTAGGAATGCTAAGTATGTCAGTTCTGTAGACTTCAAATCTAGTTTTTGGCAAATATTACTCGATGAGCAATCCCAAGATAAAACAAGTTTCACAGTTCCAGGTAGAGGAACATTTAAATTTAAGGGGATGCCATTCGGTTTGTGCGGAGCTCCTGCTCGGCAACAAAGATTAATGGACATGCTGTTCGGTACACCTTTCTGCAGTGATATAACGAAAGGAATGATCTTCTGTTACGTCGATGACGTCATAATTGTGGCAGAAGACTTTGAAACGCACCTTTTGTTGTTAAAACGCCTGTACCAACGCATAGAAAGTGCCAATCTTACCATTAATTTTGAAAAATGTAAATTCTTCCGGAAATCATTAAAATATTTGGGATACGTAGTTGATGAATGTGGTTTAAGGACAGACCCAGACAAAGTGCGTGCGATTTTAGATTTTCCTGTACCTAAGACCCAAAAAGACGTTAAAATGTTTCTAGGAACCTGTTCTTGGTACAGAAGGTTTATCAGAAATTTTTCGAGTATAGCCGCACCTTTGAATGCACTTACCAGTTCTAAAGTGAAATTTTGTTGGAATCCATCAGCTGAAGAAGCGTTCGAGACTTTGAAGACATGTTTAGTTTCCGCTCCGGTTTTAGCATGCCCGGATTTTGAGAAACCTTTTGCTGTTCATTGCGATGCGTCTGGTTATGGTATAGGGGCCATGCTCACACAGAAGGTGGATGACGTGGAACACCCTATCGCTTATATTAGTAGATCCCTGAATAAAAATGAACGTAACTACAGTGCTACCGAAAGGGAAGCACTTGCTGTTATCTTTGCAGTTGAAAAATTTAAACCATATCTAGGCACTAGGAAATTTACTGTTGTAACGGATCATGCTTCATTAAGATGGTTTATGAAACTGGAAAATCCTACTGGTCGTCTTGCGAGATGGGGATGTCGCTTATCTCAATTTAATTTTGAAATCGAACATCGCCGCGGTAAGGATAATGTTGTCCCTGACGCTCTCTCACGTTTGTTAATGGTAGAAGCTGTAGACAGCCCGATAGATATAGACGCTGATGATGAGTGGTACAACAGGACGGTCCAAGGTTGTAAAGCTAATCCACAGAATTTTTCAAATTATAGGATCGAACGCGGTAAACTGTACAGATTTTGTAAAGGCAAATATTCCCTAACTGATGAGTTTGACTGGAAGGAAGTTGTACCTAAATCAAGATGCAATGCGGTTATTTCGGAAAACCACGAACCTCCTACTGCTGGACACCTTGGTGTATTTAAAACACACCGCAGAATTAGCTTGAGGTATTATTGGCCAGGAATGTACCGAAACATCACTGACTTTATTAAGGATTGTGCAACTTGTTCTGCTTACAAACATAAAACCACTCTTACACCTGGACTCATGGGGAAGCCTAAGCAGTGTTATAGACCGTTTCAGGCCTTATCGGTGGATTTAGTCGGTCCATTGCCTAGATCTCGCGCTGGTTATATGCATCTTTTAGTAGTTACGTGCTGTTTTTCAAAGTATACCATGTTATTTCCCTTGAGGCGTGCTACTAGTGCCACCGTGGCTAAAAATTTCGAAAATTTTGTCTTGCTGGCTCACGGTATTCCTGAAACCGTAATTACCGATAATGGGGTTCAATTTACGGGATCAGAATTCCGAAGTCTATTAGATAAATATAAGGTGCCACGAGTTCATTATGGACCTAGATATACGCCGCAGATTAATTTAGTGGAAAGGTATAACAAAACAGTTATGACCATGGTTTCTTCGTACGTCAAAGACGATCATCGTACTTGGGATCTACACTTGTTTAAAATACAATTTGCTTTGAACAGTGCTGTTAACGATACAACCGGCTTTACGCCATTCTTTTTAGTTCACGGCCGAGAACCCATTATAAATGGCACATTTTACAAAGATTCAGACTGTGATTATGAAGTATCTATTCCACGGGAAGAATATGCTGGGGAGTTTGGTGCGCTGAAAGGTATATTTGAAAAAGTTCGTGCAAGTATAGTAAAAGCGCATGCTGCTAATGCTAAGCATTATAATTTGAGAAGGCGGGATGTTAAATTACGAGAAGGCCAGGAAGTATGGCGCAAAACGTATATACAAAGTGATGCCGATAAATTTAAAGCAACCAAACTAGCTCCCAAGTATACTAAATGTATAGTCAAAAAAGTTTTGTCCCCATTAGTGTACGAATTGGTGGGATATGATGGTAAACATCTTGGTACATGGCACATCAAGGACATAAAGGTGTGACATGGATACAGTCTTGTGTCAGAATCCTCAGCCGTAGGACAAGTTTATCTTGTGTTGTTTGGGGAAAGATTCCCAACAATGACGCCAAGGCTACTCTTCTTATAACCTAGGTTATATAGTCCACCCAACAAAGTAGGTGTAGAGTGCGTGAGTTGGAACCTAAGTAATTTCTTCATAAATTTGTTCAGGATGCTTAGAGAGTAAACATACTAAAAATCCCCGCCTCTAGGAGGGGCGCCGGAGGAGGGGGCGGGGGTTAAAGTTCCCACTTTTGAGTTTTACGCTAATACCTTTAAAATGGTGCGTCGTAGAGAAAAGGTGTTTTCTACGAAATGAAGGCTAATAAAATTTCCTACAACTTTTGTTCTATACACTTTTTCGAAACCCTCATCAGTTTTCGAGCATCACGCTCCGAAATAGTGAAAATGAATCTTTTTCAGCGTGACGGGCATTACCTGATGTTGAAAACTATAAATTAAGTATTTTGTTGATAACATAAGCTGGGAGCACCTCCAAGCGGTGAAGGCGGTAACAGTTTGAAATCGCGTTTTCGGCAAAAAGCGGGTAATGGAGCGAAAGCGGTCACCACTTTTTATCTCCAATGCACAATCCCAGAAAACGCGATCTTGCTGGCTAAAACTCCCATTACCTTTACCATCCATGCCTTTGGGCTTATGTTATAATCGTCTCTGATCTCATTTTGACTTGTTTGGAAGTAGCCTACCCGGTAACGCAGGGAAGCAGCCACAAGGCCGTTCTAAAGATTCTGTGATCTATAAAAGTTATCAGTAACGAATCGGATTATCCGCAGTGAGTATTAATAAGTGTCTTGTGTGTAACGAGGACATCGTGAAAGGGAGTAACCTAAGGACGTCACTGAGATGAAAGAAAAGGGAATACTAGGCCTCATCAAAGCTAGTCAAGACCGGAAAGATGACAAGCACCAAATCATCCGTGGCTTAACATCCCTTTTAATTCACACGAATTGTCGTAAAAATTACACCCACCCAATTAAAACAATTAATAAAGATGTAAGGGATGCATCCACAACTCAGGAAGAAGCAGGGCCGTCTCAACTCAGGTCTTCAGCTCCCCAATTCGATTTTACGAGTAATTGTTTTTATGTGCACATTATGTACAAGAAGAAACCAAAACGCCTTATAGTAAAAGGAGAATAGTACATAAAGTTGAAACTCTTACTCTTCAATATCGTATCAGGGAGGTGTGTTCTATGAGGAAGGATTCCTGGGGTGATGTTGTTCTTGGTCGCTTGTCCTCGATTAACAATCTTGTAGCTGAGGGAGCAGTATACCCCGCAAAGACTGCTACTACACTTTTGTTAGGCCCATTAGTTGCCCAAGTTCAAAAGCTGAGATCCCCAGAGACAGCCATGTCTCAGAGGCTATGCAAGGGATTTTTTACTACATGGAAAGTAGCATCGATTGTCAGTTCTCTCAAGACGAGATACTGGGCGTCGAAAGAGGGGATAAACCTCAGTGGCGAACCATCAAGGCTAATTGAAGAAAATATGGGAATCGAGTATTGTTCACCCCAGGGGTAAACAGATTCAAATCAAATGTTCTGCGGCATGCCTCCACTGCCAAGGAAAATGTCTCAACGGCGTGTCTCTTGACGAAGAGGAGGTTGAAGATGACGTAGAGCAAGAACCATTCACTGAAGATTAGGGTACTTTGGAAGAAGAACCCTTGCCAAGACCTTCACAGCCTAAACGGATAAAAATATAAAATAAAATAAATATTATAAAAAATACATATATAATAAAACAGTTAAAAAAAGGAAAAATGTTTCGAGAGCTCTATGGCTGAACAGATTTGTATGAATTTGGTATGTAGATGTATTAGGACCTGGATTAACATGCAGGCTATTTTTCATCTCGAAATAACATGATTGAAGTAGCAGACAAGAGGAAGTGTTTGATAAATCGTTATTTTTTTCAAAAATTTCACTCTACCAGCACGTGTAGTTACAAAACAGTTAGGGATCTGAAAAATTGTGTAGGACAAAAGTTGCAGACAATTTTATTAGCTTTCATTACGTAGAAGACACTTTTTCTCTACGACGCACCATTTTAAAGGTATTAGCAAAAAACTCGAAAGAGGGAACTTTAACCCCCTCCCCCCACTCCGGCGCCCTTCCTAGAGGCGGGGATTTTTAGTATGTTTACTCTCTAAGCATCCTGAACAAATTTCTGTAGAAATTGCTTAGGTGCACTCTCACGCACTCTACACCTGCTTTTGGATTATTCTTTGAGCGGACTAATAAGAGAGTTTAGGTTAAGTTTTGCATGCTTAGTTATAGTTGATTATATCAAGGACAACCCTTGAATATATTTCTTAGCCTTGCTTTGCGCTATTTTGTTGAACTCAGTATTGTTGAGTTAGGTTGTTTGAAGATTTAGCATAACATTACATGCTCTCTTCTTTTTTGTGGGTTTGTTGCGATGACGTCTAATGTTAATTGTTATGACTAGCGACACTTGTTATATTTGGCAAATAGTCAAATTTGTTTTGTTTCCTTTGCATCTAGTATGCATATGGACTCGTGTGGACCCAGGCGTTGACGTCCTTTAGTGACCGAGCGACACACGAGATTTTTTGGACCAGGATTGCTCAGGGTAGCATCATTGTGTCATATGTGTTTGTAATGGCTAGTAACCTTACATCATTTTTTTTTCTTTTCCCTTAGAGTCGTTTTGTGGTACGACAAATAGTATATTAGAGTAGAATTGTATATCAATGGCTACTTAGAGGGGAACAGAGTTGCACTGGTACTACAGGAGCAACTTCAAAGGGGATTGTATGTCAGGAGGTGGCAGGCAGTGAATAGAAACTGATGCTTACATTTTGAAAGCTGAAGCATGATAGATGATTTGTATGATAGTGTGGGGGAAATTACACTTGCCCGGACAGTTTGAGATTTTGGTTAGTTTACATCAGTCCTGGTGGTTGGTTTTTTTTTAAGGTATTGAGTGACTTATGTTAGATTCTTTTCTTGTTTTCTTCGTTTCAGTATAGTTTCTGAACGTTATGTAATAGGTGGCCGAATTGTTGTTACATTGTTGGTTGTTTTTTTTTCCATTCTTTTGGCAGATGTTATTGTTTTCTATTGTCAAGTTGTGCTGAGGGCAGCACACCTTCTCTCTGCGCTCGAAGCTTTGGGGGGAGGGTATTGTAAGGACGCAAATTCTACGCAAGCTGTTTTTTTGCAGGTTTAATAACATTGTAATTGATTGGATTTTTCCGAACGCCTAGCGACATCTATTGATGATTCTTGGTTTCGTCGCTACGGCGCCGTATTGTGATTTAGTTCATATTGTTCTTTTTTTCCGAATTTCAAGTTTGGGATATCTATTTAATATAATAATTTTCTTTCTAGTTCGTTTCTAATAAAGGAAATAAGGGCTATTTCTTAATTTATTAAGATTCCTTCCATTTAAGTGTCATTTGTATGATCGATTACTTTGGTGAATCGAAACGCGTAACGGAACGTCATAACAGGAAGGATTAGGTTTTCTTTGGGACACTTGACCTGGGATCGCCGACCCAAATGGCGGATATATTTTTATAGTGGTTGTTAATAACAATCCAAAGATGTCAAGGGCATCTAATACAACTTATATTTGAAAGTGTAATAGCAAAGCAACATGAGGTAAAATATATTGAAATATTGATTTATTTTCACTGGTTGACAAATTTCTCGTATGGCGTGGTTGTAAAATCGTATATTTGTTTCAGAGGAGTTTTTATATAATATTGTTGGTGGACGAGGGATATGTTTCTGAAAGATGTGCTTTCTTCAGTAAACGTAAGTATTTCCTTAGAAAAGTGTGTTTCCATACCTCATGTTTTGTATCAAAAGATAGGTTACTAATTTGATAAATTTCTTTTCAGATGGGTTTAATCTTTATAAAATTTATAGTTTTATATTTACATTTTTATTGATATTTTCATATTTCGTAATCATATTCTTCTAATTCTATCTGGATTAGATTGTTATTCCTTATCAACATTTAACTTGAGGTTCTGTTCCTGATGATGAACCTAGTATTTTGTATGGAACGACTTGTGAAGTTGATATAGTTTTGGGTTTTCAACGTTGGGTTGTTCTTGGGAACTGACATGGACTTCCATCCGGGAGCTTAGTAGCCACAAGAAGGCTCAGGACCTAACCAGGGATTCCAAAAGATGTTCTGAAGCGAGGCACTGACCGATCCCGATGAGTATTCAACATCTAAAGGTACCATCTTCTTTCTTTTCCTGGGAGGGCAGCTACTTGAAACCATAGTTGTATTTTAATGTTAACATATTTTAAAGTCGAGTCTTTATATCTGAGCTATTTAGATTATGCAGAACGGATAGCACTATTTTCAATCCCGAACCATTACACACACCCTGAATTAATTATGTTGAGAGTCATATCTCTAGTACTAATTGGTTAAAATATTATATCTTTAGCTACGTGGATTGTCTAGTTAATAGTAGTATATCTATTCAGATTAAATTCCTGGAATGTAAGGACAGTTGGCCATCAAATTAATAAATGATATTTAGTAAATACTACTGATTGTATTTATTCAACATCCCGTAGCCAGTCGACAAGGTTCTTTATAAATTACTGCAAGCCGGGCATAGACTTAATCTACCTTTTAGTCTTGTACTATGTGTTCTACAACACCTAAAGAGCACCCACCAAAAACAACTACTTGCATACTTTTAAATATTATAAGCACCAAAAATGATACGTAGGTACTTATAAAATTCATAATGATTTTAATTTTTTAAATCTTTACAGTTTGGATTCGTTCTGGCATAAATACTCTGCAATATAAACAGAAATACCCCTTCGGCAGTCAAAAAAAAAGGTGAAATTACAAAACAAGAAGAGAAAATCTCCTTAGGTATGTTTAACCAAACGCACGATTGTCTAAAGTTTTTCAGCAAGTTAAAATTAAATAAAATATTTATTTGACAAATCAATATGTTGCTTTGATTTATTTGTTATGAAAACCCTATTAATTTGAAAAGTAGAAAGTGGCAGAATGATGGGATGGTTTGCAGGATTAAAACAAGGTTGCAATCTCGAAACAACTAACTCCTACGATAATCTTCTGTCCTTTGGATAGGTACATCAATATTAATTAATAGATTAAAAGTAAATCAGCCATTTCGTTGTCACGGAAATAATAAAATTAAGTTTTCCTTCCTTTTAATGCACTGAATGTAAAAAGAGACATCTAGCGGCCGCTTGAGTAACTTAACGAAGAGAGAATGTGTTGGATTGCTGTTTTCCAAACATGAGGATAAAGTCATGTGAGGTGTTATCTTTTCAAAACAGATGGCAAGTCATGTCGAAAAAATTTGAAGAGTAAATATGATAGGGCATAGTGACTGAGTAAATAAGTTAAAAAAGAGAAATAATAGCTAAACTTAAAGTAGAATGAAATATAACAGGCGCTTACGACTGTAAAACCATCAATACATTAATAATTCGTATCATAGTAACACTACCAAATAGACTAGTTAAAGATAACATACTAGTGCAACAACAGGTAGGCCTTAAAATACCTACGATGCCTTTGGTTTTAACAAAGAAGTTTTTAAGAAAAAACTCCTGGGCTTTAACCACCTGTCCTCTTTATCCACCTGTTGTCTACAAAATGATTTTAGTAACATTTGAACAGGTGAACATCATAATTGAACTCATTATGTCAAACATATAGTAATTTGTTCCAAAGTAGAAAAAAATACGCAAAACTAGTTTATAAATCAAATAAAACAACAATTTAAAAAAAGGTTAGTCCGGTAGCCATACGGCCATACCACGTTGACGTTGCAGTTAGTGTAAAAAATATAACAAAATTGGACTTTAATGCAAGAACGCACAAACAATATTTTACGCCTTATGCACAAAGATCCGAACACTATAACCATTGAAACAAAAACCATAATACAACGATATAAGCTTAACATTGCATCGGAGTGCATATCTGTAGTACGGCATCTTACACACACATTCCAATAACCAGAGCAAGTTTTTAAACACCCCTTGCGCCTGAGCAGCCGCGCGCACGCACACACCTACACCTAAGCAACCAACTTCATTGATCGAGCTCTCAGTCACTCGCCTTACTTCACTCCCGTATGATCTTTGTGACGTTCACCTAAACAAATGACGTACAGCATTTGTTTTGTCAATATTTAACTGTTCAATACAGTTGTTCGGATTCTAAATTGTGTCATTGTTGTGTTCTGTGTAGTTAACATTGTGAGTTTTGTTTGTGATGTGCGTCGATCTTCAGTGGGTTTTGTATTTGTGAATGTGCGTGTATTTGGGGATTCCGTTTCTTGATTCCGGTAAGTTGTGTGTTGAAATAATCATGAAATCAACCACTAATAGTCTGTATAAACTTTATTATTATTACAACATTTACAAGTATTGGAATATTTTCTTAAATCTAATTACTACCGGTGTTTTTAATCATAAGCGGTATAGGAATGTACTGTTTATCTAAATAATCACCATTATTCTCCGGCTTATTAGAAACTGATTGAATTGCTTTTACAGTTGGGTTTACATTTCTGAACAATAACATCTGTTTATTATTCATAGCTTTATTCAATAACATCCCTCTTTTACTGCCCATCCTTTTATTCAGCTTTGAATGAAACGTATTGAACGAAGACTCATTATTATTATCAAAACTTTTCAAATTGTGAAATACAATATTTTCGAGTCCTTTTTTAGTGAATGTACCTTCTTGATCGGTAGTAACTTCTTCAGTGTCACGTCTCCTTCGCCTTCCTGATACTACACCGAGTTGAAGAAGAACTGGGTTGCTGACTAAAGCAGCTGCGGCTCCTAAAAAGGCAATACCAGCTATAGGCCACAATACAGTTTTTGCGGCAAGTGCCTGAAACAAAATTTTAGTCTGATGATACGTTCATGCGGGACAATGACCTGACGTAGGTACGAAGTTTCTGATGACTCGAGAAGAGGTATTTTGCATGTTTGTAAAACCCGGTCACGTAAGAGTCAAGTAGAAAAGACCGTAGCCTACTGCTTTTGTTAGTTTGATCTTATCAAGAATCACTACTTAGCCAAATTATGTACTCTTCTAGAGAAAGAGAAAATGAATAGTGATGAAGCGTGAAAAGAGAAAGAGGCAGCTAAAGGTTGGTACTGAAACTTTGGGCTATTTTTTATTCTTTGGCATATAAAAGTCTAAGGATGACGAAAAATTTTTGTATTAATATAAATCAAAATCAAATCGATAATAGCCCAGTTTAATACGGCTACTATTGTTTGACGTGACTATTATAACCGTGGGATAGTTGGCAAGACATGAGCACGAGCGAGTAGGTGTGACAGACATTATTTATGGTATCCTGTATTGAGATCTTGCACAAATGATACCTACATACTTGAGCCTTCAAGTGGGATTAGTGAAGGGAGTTCTAGTTAAAGATACCTTAAGTCGGGTCTATACAATGCTAGAGACAATAGACCGTAGGCTCTAATAGGTAATCACCCCTAGGCACTGTTAATGTTAACTAATTGCGTTTGGTTTACTTTACTTTGGTTCCATCTCTTCCTGACTATAATATTGAGGTATGGGGCGGTACTTGTAAAATGTATTTGGTTCGACATTCGACCCTTTGACGATCGGATATTCCAGACACAATTAAAATCAATTGTTATCGAGACAACCGGTTGTCTCTTGGGGCTTGAAGCGCAAAAGTCATTGTTATGATATGACTTCTAGTACCTAATGTTCAACATGGTGCATATTCCCTCGATCGTGAGTTATTCCAGACACAATTGAAATCAATTGTTATCGCGGCAGGCGCCTGCCGCCTGGGCGTTGAGGGATTAATATGTATTTTTACGTAATCCACCTAACGTATCATATAATATTTCCACTCTACATATTGGCAGAAAAACATGATTAACCTGTGTAGCATTTAGGCTTTAAGTAAGCATGTTATTAGAAATAAATTACTTAAAATATGGCAGCCAAATGTGGACAACATCACATAGGTACATTGTTCTGATCCCAAACTGAGTAACTATTTAAATCACCCATCATCTTCTGACTATACAACTCTAGTCACGTCTTATGACACCCAGATAATTCATAATAATATTTTAAAAATTTACCTAACACTTAAACACTTACATGATCGTGATGTTTATAATGATGGCCGTATCCGTATTTGTGATCATCGTGGTGAATTAAATGATGACCATAATACTCGTGATGATTACTGTCATGGTCATGGTGATGACCATGCTCGTGATCATGATCGTCATAGTGCCCATGATGATGTTCCGGAATGTGGTACTCGTACGCATACCCATGGTAAGGACTTTCTTCGTAATCGGTCAGCCCATACCCTGAAAAATAATTTCAATTTGATAACCTCAAGATTTTTCAAGATCCTCCCAAAAATGCCTAAAAATATTTTTTGATTATATTTTTTAAGTATTTTGTCAAATTCACAGTAACCTGCGTTTATAATGTTAATATGGTCAGACTCTAGACGTCTAACCAAGAACATGAATCAAATGATAAATTATGTTTTGTTTTTGCTCAATCTCATATCCACAAATCATTTAAGTTCAGGCTAATGATCATCTAGCACAGAATGCTATGTGGCATTGAGCCCATCTTGATACTTTGCTTATGAAAGTTTGAATAAACACTGATGTTTGCGTATCACATTTGACAGAAAATACATAATTATCAAGGTGGAATACATATTATTTTAACAGATCATGGTAAGCTCCCAGAATAAATTACGGCCCAGTGCAGTTGTAGGTCCGCAGAGTTCTCATTTACATCCTTACTTTGTCTTTAGAATGTTTACTAACTGTTACAAGTCACACGCTTGACCATTCAAATTATCTTGATGATCATTCAGTTGTTCCACGAACTACTTCAAACCATTCTCTTAGGATTTTAAATTTTAAAGTTTAGGTTATATACCCATTTCCATAATTCTTTATCCTTGGGTTTGGTCTCGTTATAACCGGAGACGAAGTCTTTTTATTAAATTAGGAGCGATTGCTATCAGATCATATCAGATCAGAAAACACTTAATTATCGAGAGTTATACCCGTAAATAAATTTTATATTGCAATACTAAAAACGTTTGTGTCTTTAGTCCCTCGATCGTGAGTTATTCCAGACACAATTGGAATCAATTGTTATCGTGGCACCCGTGTGCCTCCTGGGGGTTGAGGGATTAACATAAGTTTCGGTATAAGTACCTTATTTGGTACAAGTAGGATTCCAAGTAATTCATTGCAAAAGATTTTGCTAAATTGGTATCTACGATGGTATGATGCTTTTATGCCTGGTTCAGAGATAGCTTACATCTGTTGTACTTTGTTTTAAGTAAAATAAATGAAATATACATCAAAGGTATGGTTCGATCACCAGGTCGGGAACAAAAAGTTTAGAATTTTCGAACATCGCTGGGGTTTGTGATCACCAAACCACATTTGGCAAGCGTGGTGATTTTATCTGTATTCAGCATTGCTATGGTAACTTAAATGTAATGGTAGTTGCTTTTGCCCTGCAGTGGGATGATTATAGTCTGTTACATTTAGATACTTCGTGTGATGTACGTAATGTTTACCGTGGTGATTGAGATGCAGCAATCCTCTTCCGTGTGTTGAACTTGGAGATATGGCACTATCCGGTACTTCCTGAAAAAATAACATGATTATTAGTAATATTAGGATAAATATGAAGCATAATTATTGGAACGCAGTTGTGGGATTAAATTCGTACTTTCAAAAATTTTGTTTTTTGTAATGCTAATGTATGTGTTTTTGGTGTGAAGTGATTTAAGCAATCACTATTATTTAGATATTATGAAGATCAGTTCTCCCCATTTTTTATAAATAAAGTGTATATTTTGTAAAAAAGATGAGACCACCACCATTTTACAACCCCTTCTCATCCTACTACACACTACTGCTAGAGAAAAACAGGCTGCAGAGTGTTCAAAATTTCTTTTAAAATGGCCTATTTTTAGCTAAAAAATGATGCAGATTGGTGATGATGATGAGGATGATGTTGTAAATTGGATATTTTCTATACTAAATTATTTCATTGGGCTCTATGGAAACTGGTTTCTGAAATAAATTATTTAAATTCGAATTTACATCTCATTAGTTTAGCACGTGCTAAAAAAGAAACCTTCATTTTCTGCTGGTACATGTAAAATTTCTTCGTTCTGATTCAATGGCCAATAATGTCATTGAGGTTTACTTACTCTATCAATTTGCTTGCATATTCGAAAAAAGTAACCGCAAATAATTTACCGCAAAATTGAAATTCAAATGACGGACCAACCATAAAACGCTTGCGTGAATCTTCGAAGCCTGCAATCAGTGGTATAAAACATTGCTTTTATCAACTTCGTGTGAATATCGCCAGAACCACTATGCATCGGACCGTAGTCTGTCTTCAGCGAGTAACACAAAAGAATTTCTGAATCTAAAGTAGGAAGGTTGAAATTTAAAACTATTCATATTAGCTTAGGACAAACCTAATTGAGCTCAATTATCTTATTCCAGGAAGCCCGATGTTTATCAGATGGTAATTTTATTATCTAATAAATTAGGAGTTCAAATTATAATTCAATCAAATGTAAAAGCAGTTGATATTTATAATTGTCATACAATTTAATCAGCTAAAATTTGCGAGCATGAATTACTTAAGAAAGAAGATGAGGAAACTACTGCACAAGTATACAATTAAATGGTTTTACAAGCCGTAATAAGCCTTTATTAACAGGTGCTTGTAAATATTAGGGGTTAAAATATAAAATTGCCGTTTTATTGTAATAGGTTCTTTGAATGGGGACTACCGTTTCTTTGCTCACCAGTTGGCGCCACTGTAGACTGAGGTCCGGAGGTATAGCTATCAAAGGCGATTGGCGCCGAAACAAAGTGGTATATCTTGAATCTAATTAAGGTTATATTGTTTATAAATAACTATCTTGATATCAACAAACTAATTTCTGAAATAGTTGCTCTTTAGGCCGCCTATTTTTGCGCATTTTCTTAATTCCGCTTTTAAATCGTTCACATTAATCGCCAAATAATCCATATTTGCGATATTTTACGAAGGAGATCACTTCCAGCAGAAATTATAATTTATGCAACAAATTCCGCTAAAACCAGTACAAAGTGAATGATATTGGACCTCACGCGACACTAGCGCCTCTAGTGGCAAATTCACTAGCGATAGTCCCCATTGACATAGAATCTTCATGGTTTGAGGTTTTCGAATGAAACTTTTTTCATGATGTTCTTCTTTTAAAAAATGTGAAACATTTGAATATCGACTTTCAATTGTTTTTGTTATTTAACTTAGACAAGAAAGATGTTGAAAAGAATCAATAAGGCAGTGGGTTGGACACAGTTGGAAGAATCGATGGCCGTTAGGGCGGAAAGGTTTTGGAAAGGCGAACGCGCATGGGATGACGATCTGTGGGTAGGCCTCCCACTAGGTGGACCGATGATATAGCGGATCTTTAGGTGGCATGGGCCTGATCGTTGTTGTCTCAATAGCAACGATCCCCAATAGATCTCAATCTATTGGGAAGGCCTATGTCCAGCTGTGGACGTTCTTTTGACTGAGATCATGACGATGATATATTTGACCTAATGAGAAAAAATACTTTTATACAAAATGGTTGCTAATTAATTAAGTTTAGTATGTATGAAAGTGTAAATCTTCAATATGCTAATATTAATATTTTGACTTCTCCGTTGATCTAGTGGCTTTAATACCGGGCCAAGATAATGTGGTCCTTGGTTCGATCCCCGGGTCGGGCAACAAGATTTTTTTTGGGCAGTTTTCCTTTGGTCGCTTCTTACGATACTTACTGTAAAAAAGGGATGGTAGTATCGTTTTTATGTGGTACCATCATGAATTATGATTAATTTTTATAAGGAAAGATGATTTGTTCTCTAATCTTACGTACGTATTGAGAAGTCTTATTCACTGTTACCTCGAACTCTGGTATCGGCTTTATCTGACTAAGGTCGAGGCCGTCACGGGAAAGATTCTTTGGTATTCGGAAATTGCCACCGTCCGATGCACCAGCATTTCTTTCCTATTTCTTTGACTTAAAGTCTATTTTTGCTCAAATTCAAAACCGAGTCTCAGTGTAATGTAGTTCAGCTAAGCTATTGTTACACCTGTATTCTGTTAGTTATAGGGTTCACTTTAGATAAGATTACATCGCTTCACTTGTATGTAATAGCAAATTACTTTCTTGAGTGTTAAAATAATGACAGTGGTTAGCAAAGAATGATGGGAATTCGGAGCTGATGCTATCTGAAATACACGCATTTTAACAAGTTGCAGATATTTTTATTTATTTGCTTGGAATACATAGAGCAAACTGTTATCTTCCAATTTGAATAGATAACAAAATATTTGCATAGGTACGTTTCTTTAGATTTAAATTCATTCGAATTGTTGGTAGTCAAATTGTTTTTATAAACGTTCTTTGTCTTAGTAGTAATTTTCTTTATTCTTCAAGAAAGATAAATGTTTTTTTTTAAATGAATCAACAGACATTTTTTAGAAAATGAATTACCTACTTAACAGATTTTTTAATACTTTTTTGCAAAAAAATTACCGACCAAAAGTGTACCGGTGTAAGTATATCTGTCAGAATAAAAAAAAATAGTCTTAAAACTTAATGTCCGGTAACTTTTTTACAAAATATTTAAATGTTTGTCTCATTGAAATTCAAAAGAAAAGTTCCTCGAAGGATAGAACGTCTTAAATGGATTTTTCCAAAATGGATTTATCCTCCTCATTTTGGAATAAAAACTCTTTTTTTCAAAATGTTATTTATTAAAATTAAACCAACGAAAAGCGAAACCACCACTATAATTGGATACCTAAGAGTCAATGTACTTAATATTTTTTTAAAGCTGTCAATCATTGTTTGTTTAATCTTCAGGATGTTGTTTTTTAAATTTAAATGATAAAAAAAACAACCTGGTAAAAATAGAGCTATGCGAACCTTTTGTTTTCACTTTGTAAATACCAAGTTATTTCTCGTTCAGCTGAAACAAGTTCTCAAACATGTTTCCATTCATATCGATAGCAGAGCGGACGTGACTCAACCGGTAGCCGATGTAATAATGAAATAAAACAATTTTTACTATCAGTTTTGCAAAGTCGATAGTCCTTAATATGCGCTGTATATAGATTGCAAGTTTGAGCTGGATGCGAATAAATGGTTGCAATTTTTTTTAATTAACAGTTTTACAAGTCACTACTATGATTTTAATTTGCGTTTATTTTGGTTTAACCAGACTATTCGAACACTTGACAGCGTTCATGGTCACGGGCAGACTAGGTGTTATTCGTCTTAAAGTTGGTAATTTGATAAAATGTTTAAAACTACCACCTCTAATTTTTATCGTCAGTGACGTTACTTTTCACGCATTATGAGCAATGTTTCTTCTTTGCAGTGTTGCCATGGTTTATGGACTTGGGTTAATGATAATAATATGACGGGGTCCCGAACAAATGGTAAATTTTTACCATATTCTCTATTGAAATTAGGATGTTTATTAATTTCTTTTGCTACACGTATCATTCTAGGTACCTACACAGCGATTTTCTTTAGCTAAAACTTGAGGTTTGTCAAATCTAATGAAATGGTTGGGCTTGTCAAACGCATAATCACAGACTGCAAATTTTACAAGCCATTGTAAAACTGTGTTAGTTACTAGAAATAATCATAGGGAATCGATTCGATTGGACATTTTGGAAATGAACCCAGTGATTTTCGTATTTTTTTTGATTAACTGTTCTTTTACTACTTATCTTTTTTTTTACATCAAGGGTTGCCACAACATGCTAACAATACTTATCTTTAAGGTACCTAATCTCTTCACTTTTATTTAATTATTATATGCAAAAGAAGAAAACGTTGCTGCCCGTCTGTACTACAACAACTAACAATACTCCTTTAGTCGCCTCTTACCCCATAGAACGAGATAGAGAAGAACAGCACAATCTTTTTATGTGCTGACACGTAACCAAACTATGTATTCAAATTTAAGAAAAAAACATGTAAAAATTTCAACGCAGTTGTAAATAAAAGATAAGATACTAACCAGGAATGTGCCCTTTTTTGTTGAAAAGCTAGAAATAACAAGTTTGAAGGAGATATTGATGACCAGAGTACATGCAGTCTTGCTATTACTAGTTGTGTTAATAATTTAATGGTAAACCGTTTTTATAAAATACTTACTTATTAATTAAGTATAATTAAATAGGTATACTTCTTTTCCTTGTAAGTTACGAACGCTTTGTGCCGTTGCTAGTCAAAGAACTAAGCTTGATTTATCATAATCAAATCAAGGACAGTCAGCTGCAAAATAATCTGTACATTTCTGACTAATGTTGACTCTTAATACAACGACATAAGGTTGGTAAAACGAAAAAGTGTTTACATACTTTTGCGGCTTACTGTACATCGGACACTAGATACCTATATAAAATAATTTGCTATACAATTTATAATTATCTAGTAATACAGGTGAAGATAGATACAAGAGTAAAGCTCTTTAAATGTAAGCCAAATTTATATGTATGTATAATAAACTCTATAGAACAATACAAGTCAACAAGCAACTAGATTATTTTGAAACGTAGAAAAAACAAAAGAGGTATATACTTTATTTGATATTTTAGCAACTTAATTACTGATATTAAAAGAGGTATATTTAAAATACAGCCGATAGGATTGTTAAATAGTAAAAAAACATTCAGATTCATTTTATCATTATAAATCGCTCCTGACAATCTCTCAAATAAATAATAAATAAATATTTAAGACATGCCTCACTGGGCCACACAGAGCCATCTAGTCCCAAATTAAGCTACTATTAAGTACCCTGTCGTATAGACAACCGATAAACTTACATAAATACTTTTTTTTTGTAAATACATACTTATAATACATAGAAAACACCCAGACCAGACAAACAGACATGTTCATGCACACAAATATTTGTACTGTGCGGGGATCGAACCCGCGACCCATGGCTCAGAAGCAGCGTTTACTACCGCTGATCCAAATGGTCGTCAAAACCTAGCAAAGTAAAGCACACCTTGTATAATAAAATATTAACTGATTTCCAACAGATCTCCGTAGCCTTAGGCGTAAAAAAAAGCGAATTAGTATCATGGTTCCTGTTATTTGATACTAATACAACGAGAGAATAGATACAAATATACTCGTACTCGTAAGAAACAACAAAACATATTGTCCTAGTTTTTTTGCGTGCTGGCAAACTGAATAAGAACAAGCAATAAAATAAACAATAATTTTGTTAAGTGTTAGTAAGACGACCGCCGCGCGCCGCAATGGTATTATATATCAAAATTTTGCTATTAAATAGTTACTTACTCTCTTTATGATCATAAAAACGTTTGTGATAACTTTTGTGAACTATACTAAAGTCACACCAAAATCCGAAGTCGAACTAATATCTCCATCATCTTGATCACAAGAAGCAATCTCAAAACAAATAATTCTTAATCTCAATTACATGGTCACCCACCTTGAATCGTATGGTACTGCTGACGGGTGCCAGCTGAGCGTATCTGTCATGCAATTCTTTCTGCAGTGTCCTCACGTCATGTGTGGAATTCTGAGAATAAAAACCTTGCTCATTTATCAAACCTCAAGTAATAGTCAGCTTGTATTTAAATACTGATAATAATTGAATACCTAACCAGTGGTGTGCCCACTATACATGTATGCAAATAAGCACTGCAAACCCTGCCTTGATATATGAAATTCATATACTATTCCTATAATCTGTTTAATTCGTTCGAAATGTAAATGTTTTGATCTAGTCCTTTGAAATTGAAATATACCAAATCTATGCTAAAAACGTTTTTTTTTTTTATAAACAACTCAAAATCTCAGTGAGCACCCCTGACCACACCAACTAACTATATCATTAAAGACAACAGCTTGAGGCAATCGCCCGAAAACCTGCGTTGAATAGGGTTAAATTTATTATTTGTAGGTTCAAATAATGATTTCCTAGAAGCGTAATTAAACCAAGAGAAACGCCCTGGTACCACAAAATATAACCCACGGTTAGGGTCGTGAATAGGGACAGCGCTGCAAGCCAGACATGCAGCGACGCGGCCTTGTCGTAACCAACCGCATACAAACTTTGTCTAAGTAAAGGCACTTGTCCCACGATGAACAAGAAGCGAGTAGTGCTCGAAACTAAAAACGAATTTTTTAGCAGCGGGAAGCGAGTGTGTTGTACTCGTATGATAAGTGTTTTAAGCGATCAACTATTAATTTAAGTATAGATAGATAGATAGATAGAATACTCTTTATTTCACAGCATAAAATTGAAAAATTACACATGAAAAAAGACTTACAATTGTACAATTTAGGCGATCTTATCGCTTGCAGCGATCTCTACCAAACAACCTTTAGGAAGAGGAATGTTGAATCATATTTAAAAGGGGGAAGGTGGCGGAGAGCTTTCAAATGGGAACGTAACAAAATATAAATATATTTAATATCACAACGATTTAGTATCTCTTTTCTTTACAACAAAATATTTATATTATACATTTCTTGAGCGAAAAAATATCCGAAAGTAAGTTGCCTCCTCGATGGTAGGCAAACTGCATTAAAGAGTGATAATTTTTCGTTATAATTGCTGTTATCTAGAAAATAATTTATTCATAGCCTCGATCGAACATATTTTATGTATAAACGGGTTGTTTTGGTTCCTAAGAGGCTGTAACACTACGCTCGTTTATTTGTCTGTATCTATTTATAAAATTGACGCAAATATTTAACTCCATAATAAATAAATAAATAAATACGTACATTGTCTTCAGTAACTTCGTAGTTCCTTATGCTATCATTGAACTGGGTGTTACTAATAGCATTGCAGCCACCCAAATTCAAATGCATCAGAACTAAGAGAAACAGGAAACGTCCAGCTTTCCTTCCGCACATAACTTCAGAAGCACAAATCACTCAAGACAACACAAATGCACAACCAACATTGGATCTGGTAGGGACAAAGCATGGCTTATAAAAAACATTAGTGGACAATGGTGAGACGTATGTTGTGCGAAAGGTTCCGTCGCTTCTTGAGCACATACTTATGTTAAGTCTTCTTAGTTGTTCATTATAGTAGGTATGAATTTATGTGTTTTAAAGATCTTTGTTTCTCTTACCAAACAGATATTTCAAAAAACTCCCAAAAATGACGAAATAAACCTACATAATGTAAGTATGTATGTTCAGGATAGAAGTAAACAAACAATTTTGTTGCTCCTATATAAGATGCTGGGTGGTCATTGAATACAACAATGATATTTCTGTTTTGTTATTCTACTGGTGGACCCTAAACCGTAAAGGGGGGTTGACAATTTGATGGCAGATAAGACAATAGGTCCAGATCTAGTCACAGGCTGTTGGACGCGGTTTCACCACTGTAATGTAATGATGGTCAGGCTAACTCGGTTTGTCATAGTTCTAAGTAAATTATACCCATTGTGAACCAACTCTGGTATTTTATTAGCAGAGTCACAAAACAGTTAGGCACAGAAATCCATTTCACATACTTACTTTACTTTTTATATCTACGCTCGGCGATCGCGCTAGGGTTTGGCTCATGTGAAAAAAAATATGGTAGCGGCTATGGTATGTATGGTACTGGCACCCATACCTAGGTGTATGATTTATTGTTGAGAATGAAAGGAAATCTAAACCAATAATAATTTTCATAATTCAGTTTCAATTTCATTGCTGTATTTACGACAATTCACCATTCAATGTTGAATTTTAACTCCCATCTACTGAATGGTTGGAAATTTTTAGTTGCTCCATTCACCAAATACGCTCTCAGAAGCGTGCCTCCGCTACCAGTTGTTCCAACCGGACCAAAAATATTGTGTACGTGAGCGGTGTTTATGTGTGTGTTGCACGGGCTGTTGACTTTGGATGAAGATTGATTTCTTCGCCTATCTGTTTTGTGGCAGAGTTAAGATAACGATGTGTTACTTGAGACACCTTATAGAATTGGACAATTGTTTTTGGTATGAAATGTACAATGTAATGAAGACAACTTTGTTACCTTCTTATTATGAAGCAGAGTGTTACGTTTGTTTCCGATTAGGGGTACAACAGCAAATTGGGGTGGTGGGATCTACCTTCTAGTGGTCCACCCTGGGCAATGGCATCTTTGGTTTTCTGACCAATGATGACGGCTAACATATCCCTCTGCGGTGGTAGGCTTCGTAAGAGGCCGCCTGGATGGCAACCTCCTGCCGGAGTCCAGTGCCAAATAGTTTTTCTGTGTTCCGCTGTTGTGTGGGAGAACCAGTACGCTCGCTCCATCTTAGGCTTCTTCTTAACCGTATAGTTAAGTATGTAGTCAAGAGCAAGCCCATTATAAGTATATAAAAAAAAACGTTTGAAATATCTTTTGGGCCCAATTGACCGACGATTCCCTAATTCCTTCATCTTTGCAACATCTTTATAAGGTTATTCACGGTGAGGAGTTTTAATGATAAAACTGTACAGTGACTGGTTAATGAATAATGAATAATTAAAAAGATAAAAGTAAAGGAAAGTAAAGTAACAGCCTATAACCATCCCACTGCAGGGAAAAGGCCTCCATCATTGAATTCAAGTTACCACTGCAATGATGGGAACTGGCATAATCACCACGCTTGCCAAATGCGGGTTGGTGATCACAAACCCGAGCAACGTTCGAAAATTCGAAACTTTTTGTTGCCCGACCCGGGGATCGAACCTGGGACCCTGAGATCTTGGTCCGGTATTTAAACCACTAGACCAACGGGGCGTTTTATTAAAGTAAATTAAAAAGATAAATTTTCAAAATTATTAAAAGCCAATAGCAATATAGAGGTAAGTAAGTTAAAAATGTATTTTATTTCCAGTATTAAAAAATAAAACCGGCCAAGTGCGAGTCGGACTCGCGCACGAAGGGTTTCGTACCAAAAAGGCCAAAAAAACGGGTTTGTTGTATGGGAGCACCCCTTAAATATTTATTTTATTTTGTTTTTAGTATTTGTTGTTATTGCGGTAACAGAAATACATAATTTATGAAAATTTCAACTGTCTAGCTATCGCGGCTCTTGAGATACAGCCTGGTGACAGAGCGACGGACAGACGGACAGACGGACAGACAGCGAAGTCCCGTTTTTACCCTTTGGTTACGGAACCCTAAAAAATACACTTAGAATAACCGTCAAGTGTCTCTTGGTTAACTGGGTAACTGTTTTGCCATTGAGGATTTCAATTAACTGCTCCAGAAATTACAAACGTTTGCAAGCAAATGGTTTTGTCAGTAAAATTGTAAAAGTTATAATATTAAGTTTGTAATAAATATAATTAAAATAAAACTGTGCAAAAAGAGTGGTTAAATAAAGCTTTAAAGACATAATAATCTAAACATCGACCCGGTTGTGGCAGAGGCAGAGGTGCGGTGGTCGCATATTAAATGCATCATTATCGCCACCAGCCTACAGCAGTCCACTGCTGGACTAGGGTCTTTCCAAAAGATTATTTTGCCCCACATTAGTCTATTGCTGGGCACGGGCCTCTCCTAACAATTTCTCCTCAATGTAAAAGCGCCTCCTGGGGCCTATTTACAGAAATAAAACTGTTTTTTAACCTAATGCTAATGCTAGACAGAAGGCGCTGCTGCCCCTTTTGGCAGTACTCCTTTAGTCACCCCTTACGACATCCAAGGAAGACAAGGGATTGCTATTAGGGAGTGCTATAACATTAAGCCGGCACTTATACGGGTTGCAGACCAAGAGCTAAGCTTAGTTAGTTTAGTTTAGCTCGCATACCTGACGTAGTTTTTCATACTTGTGTGCAGACTGCAAACTATGCAAACTATATGATAAACTGCGTCAGCTATGCGAGCTAAACTAAACTAACTTAGCTTAGCTCTTGGTCTGCAACCCGCATTAATGGCACACATGTTTTGCGCTTCGTACCTCGCGCGACTGCCGGCTGTCGCGATAAAAATTGATTTTAATTGTGTCTAGAATAACGACGTAGTCCACTTAGAGCACCCCCCCCCCCTGATAAGCACCTGCGCGAATAGCACCTGGCCTAGTCCGCGAAGAGCACCTATCGATATTTTGGGCTGATGCTCTTCGTTGATTCAAATTTCTTTTTACATTTTTGTCCACGAACAGCACCTACAACACAGAAGCATAGTGCTGGCTGTTAATATGTTTTTGATAGACAGGATGTTATTAAATGAAAAATATCGATAAAAATCACTTTATCTACCCACGCTCGAAGGGCTAAGTTCCGTAAAAGAGACCTTCAATTGGTGCAGCCATTAATTAATTAGCTAGAATAAAAAAGTGTTCGACTTTATTATAGAACGGAAATCTAGCTTCTACTTATTTGGATCAGACGTAAAGTATACATTCTCGAGCTGAGAAAGGACGTGAAACATTTCCCGTGTACACCTATTACACCTGCAATTACGTGTAGTGACGGGGTGTTTGTAAGTTATCGATAAAATGAATCTTCGTTTTTTAGGCTTTGTATAAGTATAATACGTATGGGAAACAAAAAGTCTGGTTTTACAATACCATCAAAATGAGACTATCGTATTTTGAATGTTCAACTTTTGATAGCTAACTATATTGGAATTAATAACAATATCAATCAAACTAGTTTGATTGTAATATACTTTATTTCTGTACGTGCAGATTTAAGATTAGTAAGAGTTATATCATTTCTATATTATTTATAAACAATAACTACTATTTAAAACTAATCGCATTACATTGTTAAATCACATTACTCTTGGCATAGGAAACGATTTTTTTATGTCATTATTTTATTTTTATTTAACTTTCACTTTTTAACCGACTGAAAAAAAGGAATAGTTTCTACATTCGTCTGTTTATATCTTTTCTTTTACTTTAATCACAGGTGGCATTCTCTAGGGTTCTATCTTTTATCAGGTCTTCGTAAGGCCTTGTTAGAATTTAATAACGATCATTTACCTTTCTAATGAGGTGTGGTAGTAAAACAAATTTGAATTTATTGAAATGCATCTTTTGAATAATTGGTTAGTGAATCATCCTGTACCACAGAAATTATAAAAAACAAATTGATGCTCGATGGATTCCCTTCACTAGCGCTGCATACTCGTAACACAATGAAATGGGAGAAAGTAGGATTACTTACTGGATGCATAAAACAGTTACTTGTAGGCATATTTTAAATGAAGATAGAGCTAAGTTTCTATATTTTATCGCAACAAACATGTGGCTTCAGGCATTCAGTGAGATTGCCTGAATCTTTAAAATGTTTTCTATCTCAACTACACAAATGAAAAGTGTATATTCCTAAAAATGATTCCTTTCAGAGTCATCTTAAGTTTAAATTTATTTACCATTGCCTTGATTTTTGTGGTGAAATTACTATGCTAATATACAAAACATATTGTTATCGTGTAATTGGACCGATACGCTGCGGGCTAAAATACTATTTACCTTGAAAAGCTAGTTCGGTTTCAGAAAACTCTGTAAAGTGTTAAGATTATAATGTAAAAAATGCGACAAGAAAATTTAAAACCTTACAATGCCTCAAACCTTTTTTATTTACATATTCCAGGTTATTTAACAAACTTAACGTACTTTTGTGACCTGATTTATTTAAGTATTTGACAAAATTCAATGAAACAAACGATATGACTGTTTTGAAACATCTGGATAAATTATAGTAATATCCAAAAAAGTTGCAGTTGTTATGGAACTACTAGCATCATTTTAGCTGTGTAAATAGCAACACATATAAAAAAAAACAATCTTAATACCACGAATGTAAAGAAAGCGACATGTTTCCGTGATGCGTAATGCGTTTTCTGTTCTCCACGACTATTGTTATACCGTATTCTGATGCGACTAAAGTTCAATTTTGTATATATGCTAGTAACAAGATGTTTAGTAGATCACAATAGCGTTATGGTGATAGTAAATACATATTATGCAAGTGTTAGGTAAAATGCAACGGCCATGTTCTCTGTTGGTCTTGTATCAATGAAAACATAAATAAAGAGCAATGGTAATTTTTCGCTACGCATCAGGTATTATTAACGACTGTTTGATTAAAAATGATTATGTATTATTTTGTACCTAGACAAAAAAGGGAAAAGGATAAAATATTAATTTTGTCTCATGAAGTGTCAGAAACAACGTAATAAAGAAATAAAACCGGCCAAGTGCGAGTCGGACTCGTGCGAGTCGGGTTCCGTACCAAAAAAGGCAAAACAAAACGGGTTTGTTATTATTTTGTTTTTAGTATTTGTTGTTATGGCGGCAACAGAATAACACAATTTGTGAAAATTTTTAACTGTCTAGCTATCGCGGCTCTTGAGATAAAGCCTGGTGACAGAGCGACGGACAGACGGACAGACAGCGAAGGCTTAGTAATAGGTAATAGGGTCCCGTTTTTACCCTTTGGTACGGAACCCTAAAAAAGTTAGGGATTAAAAGAGGAGTTACGCATTATTTATATAAAATGACGCATTTCGTTCCGATGTCGTGCACGGTTTTGAAGACATGTCTATAGTATAATTTTAAACCAATTTCTGTGAAGCACATAAGGACGAGAAAGAGACGAGTTCAATACTTTAATAAAGCAGCCTTTTTAGCTCTAGTCTTTTCTTTTAATTTAAATATTATCTTATTTAATGGCTATAAAATTTAATGTCTACTACTACAACAGCTTTTTATTTGTAGTATAAACAAGGAAAAGGAAGCATTTTCTTTTTTTTTTAGGGTTCCGTACTCAAAGGGTTTTACCCTTTGAGTACGGAACCCTATAACCCTATTACTAAGACTTCGCTGTCTGTCTGTCTGTCTGTCGCTCTGTCACCAGGCTGTATCTCAAGAGCCGCGATAGCTAGACAGTTGAAATTTTCACATATCATGTATTTCTGTTACCGCAATAACAACAAATACTAAAAACAAAATAAAATAAATATTTAAGGGGGGCTCCCATACAACAAACTCGTTTTTTTTTGCCCTTTTGGTACAGAACCCTTCGTGCGCGAGTCCGACTCGCACTTGGCCGGTTTTTATATTAATTCCCAACTATAAGCATTAAGCACACGGGATACGGTGACAAGCCAAAATAAAACTATTATTACCAAAGCAACAAAAAGGCAAAACTAATAAAAATATTTGCCAAACCCGCAAGTGTACCTATAAAAAGCTGTAATGACTTTCGTGCAAGCAAATCACCGGGGGTGGGGGATGCGCGTGCGTTTTATTAGTTTTAAATTATTTATTTCGCCGCAACAGATTTACGGTTGCTCCCCCGATATATCAGCCGTCCGCCAATAAAATTCGCTGCACCCTGCATGCGTATAGATTGTCTAGATAGAGTAACAGGAATACTTCATACTCGTTAGATTTTGTAATCTCAACACATCGTAACAATAGTCACATTACATTCATTTTCTTTGTGATTCATTTTTGTATAATAAGTATATTTTCATGTAATCAAAACTATAGTTGCTGCTTCAAATCACAGCCTAAATTATGAATGATTGAGTTCGATTCTGATGCAATAAAGGGGTTTAAAAGCAAATCCGCCACTGTCCATGATGTCCATATAGTATGGACAGTGGCGGATTCGCTGTTAATCAATGCTTCAAAACTTACAACAAAAATGTTTATTTTATTTAATACTAGCTGTTCCCCGCGACTTCGTCTGCATCAATTTCCGTTATTATGATCGCGATTAATTTTGCAACATTTTCCACTCATGCTTCGCTCCTATTTGTCATAGCGTGATGTTATATGGCCTAAATCCTTCCTCGATAAATGAACTATCCAACACAAAAAGAATTTTTCAAATCGGACCAGCACTTCCTGAGATTAGCGCGTTCAAACAAACAAACAAACAAACTCTTTAGCTTTATAATATTAGTATAGATTACAAATGTCTTAAATGAAATAGTTTGGAACAGAGTTAGGTTGCAGGCAAGAACTTCTGGTTTCCGTGGTGTGTTTCAAATATGAATTTCCACGCTTGTCTCGGGAAACAGGTAGGGTTTTATACTAAGTCGCTATGGTAAAAGAATTTTTCAAATCGGTCCTGTAGTTTTAGAGCCTATTCAATACAAACAAACAATCATATCTTTCCTCTTTATAATAGTAGGTAGTGTAAATAGTCTAGATAATTATAGTAATCACTTCCAGCCTGTTTCACGAATCATTGTACATTATCCCATTTCCTAAACACCCGCCAGGTATCGCCCCCTTTATTTTACGGTCTTAAATTCCTCACGAGGTTCATAGGTGAAAAAAGTCCTGTGCTTTTTCAATAGCTGGCAACTAATAGAAGTTGTAGGGGGCCGGGATTAATGGGTCGTGCTTCTTTTTAATGCTTTAGTTTTATTTATTTGGTCCTTTTAGGCCTGTAAAAGGTTCAGCTTTGCCACCAGACAATAAGTTTATATTATTTATATTTTTTTTATTTGGACAACCAACAAAACAAACACTAATACAAGAGCAATGAGTTAGTTCATAAATGGACTTAAAGCTAAGTGCCGTCTCAATTACAGGCTGCCACGGCTTGCAATGTGGACTACAATTATATTACCTAAGACTAAGACTAAGTATAATTTAAAAAACTATAACAAAATTAAAAAATAACATATATTACTTAAAAAGAATATTTTGTGTAAATAATCCCGATTAATTGTGATTCGTAACAAATAAGTTTAAGTTTATCGATATAATATAAACAAACAATATCCATTATTATTATATGAATGCCCAGTACAATTAAAATTATATTATAAAATACCACCATCACCATTTGATTAAATAGATTTATTAGCAAGCAACAAAGTAGTTTTTTTTATGTCATGCATGATCTTTTAGTTCAGCCAGCTCATTTTATGCAAAGAGGTTTTATTAAGTTTGGAATTATTATTGCAAGTTTTAAAAATCGTAAATTAAAAAATAGTTTTGTAATTCGAATGTTTTATTTATGAATAGCATAGTTTATTTAATTCCGTTTAACGCAACACCTACTTTCTGTAACCATCCATCAATGTCCTGGCTTTGTCACATCAAAGAGTATCAGAGCCAGGGCGAGCGACGTATTTCGAAGTTAGATTTAAGTCGTATCAGTAAATTGCCATTTGAATCAAGGTGTTTTGTAATCGATTAGCGTTTTACGTCCAGTAGAAATGGATTGCCGATTCGAAGGATTTCTGAACGATTGAGTGTGGAACTTCACATGATTTATTGTTAAATCGATATGTGTTTGTGGGATATGTACAGTTTCAAGTTATAATCAAAATAAGAATCATGTTTTTTTAAATGTTGAATCGTGAAAGGAATTCAGTTAAGCGTATTGAGTTTAGATTTTTTTATAAGGATACATTTTTTTTATTTACAATTTATGAATATTTTGTCAGGTAGCTTAGCTATACTAGTATCAATCGTATAAACAGTCAGGTAATGCCTATTTTACGATGGTGAAATTACAAATAAATAAATTTATCAGTTTTCCACGTCCCTTAGTAATTTGTGCAAGCATAAAGCATGTCTTTTTTATAACATCTTCCATTCCGACACTCGTCTCCCTAGGCGTGAAGCTATCATGCATAAGCGACGGGAGAGTTTGAAAACTGCATAAGTTAAAAGGCAACATGTTCATAACTTTGTTAAGATTGCTATTATAATTCTAAAAGGTCAAAAACAATTAGGTGACATTCGTACTAAGTAACACATAGAGATGATTTCAAAAATCTAAGAATTGCTGAAAACAACTCATAAATTGATCAATGCTAGTGTTCTCTAAGATAGTTCTTAAAGGTACCTACTACTTACTTATCTCGCAACAAATTGCTCTAATAATTAAAAAGCAAAAGAAAAATGGAAAAATAGCTTTGTGGCAATATAATTATTATAATAAAATCAAGATAGAAATGACATTAGTTTTATTGAAAGTATATAGAAAAACATCTATCATATTAAATGTGAAAAAATATGTTTCATTTTCGTAATTACAGACCTTAATGTAGATATGTTATTTACCCTACATGTTCGAACAATGTTTGATCTTGTACTTATCAAATTCTCATAACGTTATTGCGTCATTTTTCAAAAACTGAAAATTATAACTTATCTGGTTTTATAAAATCGAAGCATCATGTGACATAACTACACCACACATTTAAGGAGTTTGAATATGCGAGGGTGCAAATGTCCCTAAAATTAGAAGTGAGGGCGGGTTGAAAAATTTTCAAGCTATTACCACAGCTGTGAACAGAATCCCAAAAATAGAATGAAATTTTATTTTTATTTAGGTTGGTAAGTTTAGAGTGAAAGAAAAATCAATCAAAAGTAAGGCATTACTATTTTAGATTGTTATCATTACAGAAAAGAAAGCTGTTCAATTAAAAAAAAACATATCGCACGTTGAAAACAAAATAGACACTATACGAAATTTGGCAAAAATGTGTTACAGCGACATCTAACATCTACCTTAAAAACTTCGTCGATGCCAAAAACCCGTTTTTTGATAGTTTGATTACAAGCCGCTAGATGTCCCTATGTGTCACTTCATACTTCAAGGTTTTGTGCTTGTGCGTTAAACAAAAACAGACATTAACTCAGTTCGCAACGGGCCGCCCGAGATATCAGTTTGCTGGGTAAGTGAAAAACTGACACATTTCGTTTACGGTCGCTTATGTTTTAACTTTCTAAAACAACTATTTAAAAAAGTGAATTCAAGATAGACATATTTTGTTAAGTGCCAATTATTGCATAAGATTTTTAGTACAATTGTTTGAGGTTATACCAATAAACGGCACTATTTGTTTAGTGCCATTTTTAAAGTAAAGATTTGGGAATAATTTAATGATTTGCTAAAAAAATTGTCGGCACATTGTTTTTAGATTCACTTTTTCAATAAGTTATATTTAAAAAATATTACTTGTAGTTAAGATGTCATTTAAGACGTTACCTACTTTCGTCCTTTAATAGACTGTGTTTAATGTTACATTTAACGAGGTTTCTGATCTATCAAATTAACGTTGGATTTAAATGTTATTTCGACTTGGTCGATGGCGATTGTGACTAACTATTGTTTAAATAGGTGTTTACGCACTGGCTCGTCGGCCGCCCAGGTGACTCTTGTCTATGTTTGGTCACCGAGGAACTGAGTCGCTGACGACTAGTCGACAGTGCGGAAATACTTTACGAAAATAAATAACTTTAAAATAAAGATTTCCATGTAAATTTTTATAGCTTTCTATTAGTTTTCAATAACTAATTGCGGAAAATAATAATTAAATATATAAATATTTTATTTGTAATACTCAGAAACTCTTCATTATATTGTATGTTTTGTTGAAGGTATCTAGAGTTCCATGAAATCGTGATGGATAAGTCCAGAAGTAGAGGAAAAAGAATATTACAACTAGCTATGCAAAAAGATAATGAAGGTAAATTTAAAGATCCAAGTTTCTCAAATTATGTGCACCAACCGGATAATTTTTTTATGAAAAACACTTTGGCGTACAGCCAGCCCACAACCAGTAAATACCCAAATGTGCTACCAACTAAAGACAGTGATGATGAAACTGGAGATTTTTCCCCAGCTTCAGACGATGATAGAACATACGAACCAGCATCAAACAAAAAGCGTCGTACTTCAACATCAAGCTCGTCGTCTTCATGCTCTACATCGTCATCTTCTAGTACATCCTCAAGCTCATCATCCTCAAATTCATCGTCCTCCTCTTCCAACAAATCACTTTGTTCTTCTCATCCCATCGAGAAAGAGAACACGTCCCCTAATATTACCTTTATAACTGAAAATATCAAAATGATGAATGCGATAGACAAGTCGTCTTCCTTGGATGAAAATAACAGGAATATAAACCATTCGCCAGCTTTAGATGATCAAAATCAAAACAATGATAATATATCTAGGGATACCACTATATCAATGGCTGACTTGGACGTTTCTAAATCTCTGTTGACTGAATATAACTGTGTAGAAGGTGATGATAACAATGCACCGAGCGAGACAGCTGAATCTTCACCCATTGTTATTCCAATTTCTTTAGCAATTTACCAGATTAATTCTCAAGCTATAAATGATAATATACAGACAGAAACAACTGAATCCATTGTTAATCCTAATTCTATTCCAATTGACCAGAACTCTCAAAGTATAGATGAAATCAGCGAAACACTTGAAATGGAGAATCAATCAGACACTGTCATGATAACAGAAAAATCAAAAAAGAGAAAGAAAAGTCAGAGGAAAAGTAGTGTGGCAAAACAATTAAGAGACTCTGGTAAACAATACGTTTCAACTTCTCAATCAAAAAAGGTTTTCCCAGCTAGGATACTTAAACCATCTTGTGGGTTTATGTGTAAATTAAAATGTTCAGAAAAAGTTTCGGAAACTTCAAGACTAACATTATTTGAAAGTTACTGGAATATGGCCTCTATTGAAAGACAAAGGGAATACATTGCTCGTAATTTAGAAAACGTGTGCCCGAAATATCAATATAAGAAAATTCATTCCAATAGAAAACCAAAGAATGCTTTTTACTTTCAAATAAATGGCCATAAAATAAGAGTATGCAAAGTTTTTTTTAAAAATACATTGGGTATAACTGATAGATGCATAAGAACAGTGTTACAAAAGAAAAGCGACATAACTGGTGTATTAGAAGGAGAAAAGAGAGGAAAGCATCAGAAGCATAAGAAATTGGCCGAAGATTTGATTGAAGGAGTAAAACGTCACATAAACAGTATTCCACGAATAGAAAGCCATTATCTACGCCAACAAACTACAAGAGAATTTATAGATGGAAGCAAAACTGTGGTAGACCTATATAAAGACTATAAAAAAGACTGCGAAGAGAATGGAGTGTCCTGGGTTAGGGAGCATAACTATCGAAAAATTTTTAATGAAAACTTTAACATAAGTTTTTTTATTCCTAAAAAGGACCAGTGCGAGCAATGTACAATATACAAGTTGGCTGTAGGTTCAGAAAAGGAAGCACTGAAAGAAAGTTATGAGATGCATTTGAAGGAGAAAATCCGAAGTCGAGAAGAGAAAGAAAGTGATAAAGAAAAAGTGTCGAAGGATTTTATTGTTGCATGTTATGACTTGCAAGCAGTGATGACAATTCCAAAAGGAGAAGTCTCGACATTTTATTACAAATCTAAAATAAATTGCCTGAACTTTACCATCTCAGAGCTGAAATCTGATAATACAGAATGCTACTTTTGGGATGAATCCCAAGGAAATCGTGGTGCTAACGAAATAGGGAGCTGCGTTTTAAAGTTTTTACAAAAAAAGTCTTCTGTTGCTAGTGAAGACCTGGAGATAGTTTTTTACTCCGATAACTGCTGTGGCCAGCAGAAAAACCAATTTATTATTGGCATGTACATGTACGCTGTATCAAACTTGAAAATACGATCAATAACCCATAAATTTCTAATAAGAGGCCATACACAGAATGAAGGAGATGCTGTTCATTCAACTATTGAAAAAGAAATAAAAAAATGCCTAAAATCTGCCCCAATTTATGTGCCTTCTCAATACGTATCCGCTATTAGAAACGCAAAAAAGCGAGGAAAGCCATTTAAAGTAAACGAAATGGGATATAGTGATTTTATTGATATAAAGCAACTGCCTGTGCCAAAACTGAACAGAAATGTTGAGGGTAAAGTTGTAAAGCTGTCCGATATAAAAGTAATTAAAATTGAAAAAAATATTGACAATGAAACAAAAATATACTACAAAACCTCCTATTTTGAGAACTTTAATGAGCTTAAATTGACAAAACGAACTAGAAGTAATCAACCTGTACGACCTCAAGAACTCAAACCGTTGTACGAGAGGAAATTGGAAATATCCGAAAGAAAGAAAAATGATGTGAGAAGCCTCGTAGATGTAGGACTTATTCCGAATTATTACAGTTCCTATTTTGATAGTATTTTTAATTAATTTTTTTATGTTTTACGTACCTAAGATGCTGATCTCATGGAAAATAGTATTAATCTAACTATAAGACCGATTAAGAAGCTATTGATTATTAAGTTTTTGATATTTTTATAAAAGCAAACTGCGTTTTTTGTTCATATCGATGTTGCATTATGTGCTTGCTAGGTAAGAAAAGAATATTTTAAGTTTTTTTATGTAAAAGCAAACTGCTTTTGCTATTCATATTGATGTTGCATTATGCTGCCTGATAGGTAAGAAAAATACTTTTTAGATAAGATTTACAATGTTTGTCTCTAAGCATTACAATGACTAAATTGATCCTTTAAACATTTTGTTTTATTTACATAATTGTTTCTTCGTACTAATAATCTAACATATACATTTGCGTACATTAATAGCTATGTTAGCTTATTAAGTTACCTGGCTTTATTAAAATACACGGCGATAAATACTTGTTATGGTAAAAACAAACGTGGCACTATGCTAAACTTTTACCCAATATGTAAGTCACAAAGCTAAAACTAATTGATATTTTGAGAACAAAAATGGCACTTTACCAAACTTTTTTTTAAAATCGTTATTATTAACTACCCTGACTATTTATTCATTACTTTTAATCAGATTCCGTTAGTATAATGATTAAACAAGAAGATAAATTAAATAATATTGTCAATAAAAGAAATGAAAAAAAGTTGTAAGGATTATAAAAGTTACAAAAACTTTAATCGGCTCTACTGACAAATTGAGTTTTTTGCATAATGTCATTTTTGATTTCAACGTGCGATATACTGATTTAAACTTTCATGGTCACTATCACTAGAGTTATTTAATTCGGGGTTTAGAACTCAGTTCTCCCGTGATCATGGCGCTTGCAACAGTGCCGAAATATCGGAAACTCATAATAAATAAGGTACATGGTATAAACCCCGAATTAAATAACTCTAGTAAAAAAAACATAGGTATGTCTTCTTCTTTTGTTGCCACTCCAACTTGTGCAGTCAGTTCCTCATATCTCACTCGATCTCTTTCTAGATGAAAAAGCTTTGAGGCACTAGCGATCCCTGTCCATTAATCTCTAATGTTAATCAACCAGGATTTCTTTCTTCGACCGACTGCTCTCCTTCCTGCCACTGATCATGTTTAGCTGTAAAAATTCGTATGCTATGGGGCCTTAGCACGTGACCAAGATATGCAACTTTTCTTTTCTTGACGATCTGCATCAGATGGCTTTGTTTCCCAGCTCGACGTAGGTAGTACTTCTATTTTAGTGACACGATGTATCCAGCTAATAGCCATAATATTTAAAATGAATTAATTTAATAATAACATTATCTTTTATTATTTTATTCAATAAAACTTACTTTATCACACTACGTTTTAAAATTAATTGGGACCAAACAGAAGGGATTATAATTATTATTATGATCTGCTTGCGTTTTAAGGGCCATTATTAAAAACAATTTTTGGTATCAAATCCTTTACCGGGCAGATTGCCTATCCGGTATAAGTAGTAAATTCAAACATTTGAAATAAATAAGGTTTTTCTTATCTACAATGAAGTTTATTTTTATGTTAGTGTATTCTTGAACTATTCTCGTAAAACCAAAAACTGAATAGAACCCAAAAATATTCCACGCATCATTGCGTTCCATAAACAAACAAATCCTTTACCGAACAGGCGGCACTATAAACGTGATCTTAGTGCTGCGCCCGGCGCGCGGGATTACGGGATACCCGCGCGTCATGGCTCCGATTTATTTGCCGCAACCGACGCGGGATCATTGCGTAAAGCCGTCTGTAGACGGGCTAAAGCTGCATTTACGGCCATAGACTTCAACTAAAGAAAAAAGTTATATTTCGACGTGTATCATCTTTAATCTGTACTACTAGCTTTGATTATGACGTCTTAAATGTCATTGTCATCAAACATGGCGTTTTTCTTTACCAAATTACCTTGCCATTAACAAATAATGTGCAATAAAAAACTAATGCGCCAATAAATTGAGTTAATAACTATCCTATCTTTCAAGTTGGATCAAACTGCACACAATTTACAAAATTTGATTTAAAATTAGTTGAATAGTTTAGGATTCCATCGCGGACAAACAACGTGACACGAAATTTTTATATATTTTAAGATTATAAAGCTGAAGAGTTTGTTTCTTTGATTGTTTGTCTTTTTGAACACGCTAATCTCAGGAAGTACTATAGTACATAAGTACTATAGTCCATTCATCGAGTAAGGCTTTAGACTATATAACATCACGCTGCGACCAATAGGATAATGCGATGGCCCACTACGCAAAAGTCCCGAGATCCTTGTTTGTAAAAATTTTGAAAACTATCTTTTCTAAATCACCTTGTGTCTGGAAAACTACACGTGCTACGGAAGGAAGTCGAAAACTCAATCACTTTAGACTTCTGTTAAAAGCGTTTGAAAGAACTGTACCCAGATCATCCTTGAAGGATATGAGAAGAATATAACAAAAAAATAGCTTAGTTTTTCGGCTTTGATGTATTACGAAGATTTTCCGATTAATGAGATTTACCCTAAATATTAATGGCTACACCCCAAAAGTTTAAATGATGGGGTGGACAGGCTTCAAAGTACTAATATTCAGAAACTTATTAAATAATAGTCAATAGTGTTTAACATTGCTGATTTAAATTATTAAAGTATCGAACCACCAATTCTAAATTCATGTCTCTTTAAATATAGGAAACTTTAGTAGGTTTTTTGTTACGGAGTTAAACTATTTAGAAATTTCAGAAGAAGAGTAAAAAAATGGTTGTCTGTCTTCAGAAAAGAAAACTATTTCACAAAAAGTTTATTGACGAAAATTACAAAACAATCAACTAATTTTGCATAATTATTGTCGTCGATTTAAAGCTAGGCATTGACTTATTGGTGGCTGGTTTTTCGTGCTTTTCGTGACCTCATTTTTGCAAGATTTTATTATACATTTAAGAGTGATGCTCCAGTTTTATGCTAAAGCGTGTATAAATGCCCTTATACCGCGGGGTGCGGGATCGGTGTGTAAATTTTGGACACGGTTCGTGCCGGTTTAATAGGGATTACTGTGTGCGTATTGAGTGTGGTGTATTAGTATTTGTCTGTGCTATGTTGACACATTATTATTTTTGTATTGTTTATACAAAGGTATTGTTCTTTCAACTTGTTGTGATGACAAATGTTGATGTTTTGAAATTGGAGAGGTAACGAAATTTTATTTATTTCGAAAAATAAAACAAATGCGTGTCAATAAGAAAAGTATAGGTCTGAAACGAATTTCAGATAAAACAGCTGTTAGATAATGATGTTACATAAAAAGGTTACTGATCTTTAGTTAAAATATCTGTTTGATTTTAAATAAGTACCTAGTTCAAGTTTACTATTTACAGATTTAGATTTTATTATTATTATTCTTAACATTGCTACTTTTGATTGAGAATCATGTATTATTTTTCTGACATTATTTCTGTAAGTATATACCAAAATATTTGTTCTGCATAAATTTTATTTCAGAATATTATTAGGCACATAGGAATTCATTCTTCTTGACATTATCTGTATATTACACTACAATATTTACTTTTTTACGTCTCTCTTTTTCTTATAAGAAGTCACTGAACTATGAGTTCATTTCGCCGGAGTTCACACCACATTAAAAACAGAAGAGAGGATCAGTTCTTCCGAAACCATGGCGCTTGCATCAGGGCTGACATTTCGAAAACTCGAAGTCACACTAAGTCACGAAAACAATTGCAAATATATAATGTACATTTAATTTAAAAGTAAATTTTAATTTTTAAAATACTCCCATTGCTTCTTTAAAAATCTATCATTAGTCTTGAAAAATCTATCCCATAAGAAAAAAGCATAAACAAATAGCTTCTACCCAGGTGATGCTACTTCCCTCATTAGGCGATCGGAGTCCTCTCATTTGTCCCCTACCTACCCAAGTTTTTTTTATCAACGGCAATTCCTCTTACGGTAATGAGAGTGATTTTTTTTGCAGCCCTCTTGGGGTTTCCATGCTTTTCGTGGGACAGTTGGGAAAAATTATATTTTCGAAACTTTTTTGGTGTTCCAGGCATAAGAAAAAAAAATGTAACACGTTTCTGGCAACTGGTAACCTTGACGACTTCTGATTCGTTGTTATTTATTTTACTATTCTAATAACTTTTAAATTAAGAGGCTTAAAAAGATTACCCTTATCTTTTCGAAGCGCTATAAACTAGTTTCACAAGTGATTCATAAATATTTAAAAAATCTAATGCTAAGTATTAAAAAATACTTACTTTGTGACCCTGTAAATCTCCAAATGTAGTAGCCGAAGTAATTGAAATGCTATTTTGGTTTGTTTTTTGTTCAAAGTCCCTGTTCCAGTTGAATTTTCATTGAAATGATTTAATAATTATGCATGGTATTTCTATAACTTTACATAACTTATAGTTAACGTAGATAATTTTCGCTGCTGCCAGTACATTATTTTAAGACTTGCAATTAAGTTTTAACTTTGGTTCTCATTTCGTTTAATCTTATTTTCTAAATAGTTAAATATGTACCTAGGTACATGAGTATAATTTTTTAATTAAGAAATAATTAAATAATAAGTAGCTAACATTGTCCCCAATAATGATAAGAAATTTGGACACTCTTTCTGAGATTCAGTCCTCTAGAAACATTTCGGGGGGTCATTGAACTTTTGTTTACTTTTATTGGGTCGGGAAGTGTAAACAATGTTTGAATCTTTTACGACCAAATTGTAAACTTCGTGTTTTATTACTTTTAAATTGTTTTATGGCTTGTTAAGATTGAAAGGTTGCAATTAATTGTAAATGCGTGCGTCTTTAAATACACGGCTAATAGTAATCCTACTCAGTAGTATTAAATAATGCACGCAGTGTCGTATTGTGTCAACTGTCGGCATAATAAAAGAATAGCACCACATCTTCTCATCCTATGGGTGTCGTATGAATTGATTAAAGGATTATAGCCAGAAGAAGACGAGCAGCAAAGTCTTTGCTCTACCACTGCCACGCGTGGCGATTATGGAAAAGTCCTTCGGTTAGAGAAGCCCTTTAGCAGTGGACTGACGTAGACTGGTTATGATGATCAAATGATGCACCAAATCAATTTTGATGACCTCTGTGGCGGAGTGGCGTACACACCGGTTTTCAAGGTGTCGCCTGCTTCGAGGTTCCGGGTTCGATTCCCGGACGGGTCAATGTAGAAAAGAAGTGTTTTTCTACATTTTCTCGGGTCTAGGTGATTGTGGTACCTTCGTTGTTTCTGCTTTCGAAAATACGATTGGTTTAAAAAGATATTCAAATTGAGATCAGAACAATGTATGTGATGTTGTCCACATTTATTTTATTCATTTATTTTATTAATCATTATTTCTTATCTTATCACAATCACGGACTTTCTCTATCAAAACCATTTTTAATGGCATCCCTAAATACCTGAAGCCTTTCTAGACTCCAAAAGTGAATTGTAAGAAATAAATTAAATTATTCATTCAAAATTGGCTATCAAAGTTAAGAGAAGGTATAATTTTAATATGTAATTTAGACTAGAACTTACGAGTATAGTACTTATAGTCTGCACATCAGTTTTACAATTTTGTTGCAAAACCTCCCGTATTTCTACTAGATAGGGTGACCCAATGTATAATTTCATGTTCTGTCGTCTGCGTACTTTACCGAACACAAATACACTAACTGGATATAAATGCAAGTTTATTTATACAGAAATAAAAAAAAAACCTAAAACCAAAAACCTTACAAAATATAATATAATAACTAAAGTACCTACCTATATTATTAAAATGAGTCCCTTTAGGCAAGGATCCGAAGATACTAGCAGCAATCCCCCTTTAAATTGCCAGACTAATTCTTTGTCCAGTGGTAGCTGCCAGCTCTTCGGTCTCCTGTGATGTCGACTCCTACTGGATATAAATTATAAAATGACATGTTATTTGTGTTTGATGGTACACTTTCCATTCTCCAAAATTGTACATGGTTTAATTGCAAAAATGTCATAACTAATAAACACTGAATTTACAAGTTAGTTACTTTATTATTCCGTTTAACACGTCAAGCTCTGTCCAAAATAATCCCTTTGTGTTTGGTGTTTGATATCCAAACTATAGCCCTAAGATTATAGTTTTGTGTCAATTTTATACGTGTGTTGGCAACAAATTTTTATATAACCCTTATATTGCAGTAACTTAAGAACTATATTGCAGTTACTTAAAAAATCTTTAGCATAGTACAGTAGAAAAAACCCCTAATAATTGGTTGTTTCCGGGTCGTTCTCTTTACTGTCCGCCGTGCATCTTAGTGCCTTCTTATTAGATCCTTACTAAGCGATCACATCAATTCCATACCTAGCTACGTACTGGCATTACGCACTGGTCAAATACTTTCTTGTTGAGACACTGAGTTGATTTAAAATCATAACATTGTGCTTTTGTGATGTTCAGAAATCTGCCATGGTTTAAATAACTTTTCGCTGTATCAGTTTTACTTTCGCAAATAGGCCCCAGGAGGCGCTTTTATCCTTATAACACACCACGCAATATCAAAATACAGCTCGCATAGCATACAATACTAATAACTTAAACCCAGCTCGTGTCACCCCACCTATCATAAGCAGTCATCTCGCAAAGCGTTCGTTTCGGCCCTCATGCAAATTGTCGCATTTACAGCAGTAACTCATTCGGCCTGAGTTTCGGCACCCTTTCAAGTGACACTCGTTTGGGGCACCCGGAAATTGCGACGACTAAACATGACGGTTTTAGAGAATGCCAATTTGTAAAAAGATGATTCGAATATACAGTTGTAGCTGATTTAAAAACACATACAAAGAAAAATTTATACACCGTGCTTTTTGAACCACCTGGAAAACGAAGCCCACGTTATTAGACCATTATGTATAACATCATGGCAGTGTTTTTTTTTTTATTAAAAATAATTTTTATTTTTGATTCAGACTTTTAATTTTGTTTCACGCTGTGACGCGCCCGGACGTATTATTTTGCTGCGGCGGGGTCTCGGTTGAATGGACCTTACACAGCTACATCTGTGTGCGTCACAGCGTGTTTCAAAATAAATAGCTGAATTGACATTAAATACTTAAAAAAAATTTTTTTTGGTAAAAAAAATTAAATAACACTGCCAAGATGTTTCGTTTTACAGGTGGTTAAAATTGCACCGTAGAGATAGTTTAACTCCCAGAAAACGAAATCGGACAGTTTTTATCCCAGATATCCTTTAAGGGGGTCGAAAGGGTGGTGGGAATTGATATATCCTACAGGTACCGTACCTTTTTCCGGGATAAAACAAATGTACGACCTATTCTCAGACCTACTGGATGGATATACAAAAAAATCATAAGCATCGGTCGAGTTGTTCAGGAGGAGTTCGGTAACAAACATTGTGACTCGAGAAAAAAGATATGGTGTCGAGTTCGAGTCCCGCTTTAAGGAGTTGATATTTTATTCAAGGAATTGTAGCCGCCTCGACGTTGTCTTACTGCTTATTTACTACGAAAAATTGTGAGATCTGTCAGTTTTGAACATAACGCGTGAGATTATAATCTAGGTGGGTTAGGTTAGGTAAGATTGTAATCCATCGACGATCAGTTATGAACTGACGAAGCTTACAGTTTTATGGGTACATCTGCATCGTTCGCGTTTTGGGACGCACGATGTAAAACCAGCAGTTGTTGCTCGTCGCGCTTCCGGACCATTCATTAATATGTAATTAATTATGTATTTTATCACACAGACGAGCCTTTAATTGCAATTGATAGCCGCAACAGAATTTTGATTTCAATTTACATAATTTCGTATGGCTTTAGCCATTGGTTAGAAGAGGCTGCTGAACATCTCTTTTTCTGTCAATAATCCTTCTGTCGGCTTTTCATCATCATCATCATCATCAGCCTACAGCAGTCCACTGCTGGACATAGGCCTCTCCCAAGGCACGCCACTTTTTTCGATCTTGAGCTTTGAGCATCCAGTTGCTTCCAGCCACCTTGCGCAGATCGTCGCTCCATCTAGCAGGGGGGCGTCAAACACTACGTTTGCCCATGCGCGTTCTCCAGTGCAGAACTCGATTACTCCATCGTTCATCAGTTCTGGGACAGATGTGACCAGCTCACTGCCACTTCAGCTTGCTTATCCGAGTAGCTATGTCGGTAACTTTGGTTCTCTGTCGAATTACTTCATTTCGGATTCCATCTCTTAGAGATACTCCAAGCATAGCTCTCTCGGTAGCTCGCTGAGCAACTTTTAGCTTGCGGACCAGTCCCACCATCAGTGTCCACGTTTCGGCTCCGGACCTATGTCACCACGGTTAAGACCATAGATTTTTTCTACGTTTATGGGTAAGACGCACTGTTCAAAAACTTTTGTTTTTAGACTTTGGGGTATGAGCGACGAGAATGACATGTTTTCTGTAGCCTTTTACGGTACCTATAAGAAGTGAAGGAGTAGTGCTATGTTTTTATGCGCCGGCACAACACAACAAAAAAAAACTGTTTTTAAAAGACATATCGTACACACGGCGGCACATTAGACTATACATGTTGACCTTGAGACCGCCTTTATGCCCTACGTAATAAAAGCTGTTATCGCAGTTCAACTGTTTAACTTGATGTGCTGTCGAGTGTACTTTTGTTTTATTCATGCATTGCCATATTGTGTAATATGTTCAGACAACAGCACGTCAACCTACCACAAAACGTCAAATTTTCTCAATTGATATTGATCTCTACTTGTTGGACTTAAAGTTGAAAATCAATTCAATGACCTTTAACTTTTTGGGTAGCTTGACCTGCCGTTGTGTGTACCTACCAAATAAATATACTTCTTCTTGTTTTTTTCATTACGCGCAGAAAAAATGCTAATTTTCATTCTATCGTCATCGTCAGGCAAAAGAAATTGCATACTTGATTCTTCCTTCGCAGTAAACTTGGGGATACTATAGACAATAAAAAAGTGAAGTAAGAGGCGATCCCATAAACTTGTGAATGGTGACCGTTGCTAGGCGACGATTAGGGGTCTCTCGCACTGAATCGTTTTACACGCAAATTGACGAGACCAGGATAAGGCACAGCGTATATTTAAATATTTGGTAAATTTTAGAGATGTAAAAAAAAGGAAAATAATTTATTCAGTACCATATTAATTAACCTCAAAGTACTGACATTACTGTATCATTTGTTACAAATTTAATGTGACTTAATGAATATGAACATATTCACAAAACAAAGGTCCTCGTAAAACTGGAAACCACATCATCAAGTGTCATCAACAAAGTACATAAATGTCAACAAGATTAAAACGTATTCTAAAGACAATTTAAGGATTGCTTCTAATGAATTACTAAGGCAAGACTGTTTTGATGTTATATGTATATTTATTCAAATTGTTCCCAACTGCAATGAATGATAAACGATTATGTAACTTATTAAGCTCAAAGAGGATACAAATTCACGTAACTACTGAAAGAAACGGTAAGCTTTTATATGTGGTACTGAAAATACTTGATTGCCAATGTTCTTTGAAAAATAAAAGAAACGATAACAACATTGAAATCAAATCTTTTAGAAAAAACATGACAAGACACGACAAGGATCAAAAATGGAAAACTGAATATACGCACTGAATATCTTTTTAAATGTTCAGTTAAATACTTTATTTGATATTTAAGCAACTTAATTGCACTTATAATATCAGTATATAAACTTGAAAAATTTTGTCTCAGGCGGGACTCGAACCCGCATCTCCTCGCATGCCGGGCGGGCTTAAAAAAAATTTTTCAAGTTTATATACTGATATGTTCAGTTAACTTCATGAATGGTTTGGAACAAAATTGGCCTGGTGGGCGTCGTCGCTAATATTTTAAGGGCACTCAGGAGATGGAAGGGACAAATAAAACGAAACGCTTCCAAGCCCATATCTCACCTAGATTCCATTGCGACCACTTTTAAGCTTCTTCCTTTAGTTATGAAATTTGCCAGTTCCGTTTAAGGTTAGTATTTTATCGACAACCCAGTGTAGAGGCGCAGTGGGCCGCCTACCACGCAAGGGTTCTGTTTTCTCCTCCCGGTTGAGACAGTTTAAGATTTAAATTTGATTTGATTGCGTGGACGGGCCTGCTTAGAGGAAGAAGCTATTACTCAGTCTTGCTTGAGAAGGCACGTTGAGCCGTATTCTTTTGCATGTAAAAGTCACGTCAGAAACTGGCAGATAAGAAAACTCTTGTGAGATAACCATACGACATGAAGAGAAAGGTTAATAAAATTAATCAGATCCCACATCGATTTTATTTTTGGTAATTTGTTTCGTTTTCGCTAATTGATAATCATATTTTTTTATATATCATTATTTTATAATTTAGTCAAGAACGTAATGTCATTGAAATAATAGTTCAAAAATATGCAAAATGTGGCAAGAAAATATTGCATCTGGAAAGTTTGCATCCAAAATTTGTTTTTATTGTGACGCTCCAATAGCATCCTAGTAAAACAAATGCCTTCATCAGCTTCAAGAAATGTCCGTCCGCACATCTTCGAAATCACTTCATTGGACATCCTGAAAAGAGCGATTTATTTCATTTGAAACGATCACTTAAAACGTGAAAGGACAACAAGGAGTTTTTAGACCTTTGGTACGAATTATCTTGATGCCGTTACAGTTTGGGGGAAGAAAAACGTTTAGCCTAGAGGATTTTGTAGTAATTAATTAGGAAATACTTGGGATGCGTTAGACTGTGAACCTTTGTGGTTTTTTTTTGGAAAGATTTTTTTTAATTTTGACCGATTTTTTTGCGCTGCTTCTTCTTGCACTCTCCGCTATCGTCTTGAAGCAGGGGTTAAAATATGAAGAACGCCTCCTGTGGCGTTTGCAGTAATGAAAGTAATTTCAACTGATTTTTACTATTGCAGCAATTGTGTCGTGTGGTATCGGCTTATTGAAAAAATATTTCCACCCCTTTTCTTCCTGGATGTCGTAAAAAGTAACTGAAATAGTTCTGTTTTGGAGATCCATAAGGCTATGCCCAGCTTTGGACGTCGTTTTGTTTATAATAATAATATTTAAGACATGCCTCACTGGGCCATCTAGTCCCAAATTAAGCTACTATTAAGTACCCTGTCGTATGGGGTACTAGACAACCGATAAACTTACATATAGCCTTTTTTTTGTATATACATACTTATAATACATAGAAAACGCCCAGCCCAGTACAAACAGACATGTTCATGCACACAAATATTTGTACTGTGCGGGGATCGAACCCGCGACCCATGGCTCAGAAGCAGCGTTTACTACCGCTGATCCAATCGGTCAATTTATAATCATGCCTTCTAATTGATGCAAGCACATCATATTTATAGTAACGAATATGTTTATATGACTACTAAAACAAAAACACTCATGAATACATTGATGTTTACCGGGACGTGCGTTCACATGTTTGCGAAAGATTATCGTACATAGTTCTACTTGATATGCAGATGGCATTGTATAGTTCATACTAGAAGGGATATACCAACTAAATTGCCGATACTGTTTCATATATCGATATTAAATTTCCTTTATTAGTTCATAATTAATTACTACTTAACTAACATAAGTTTAACAGATTTGTAATGGCTATAACCTATGCTTGTAAAGTAAAGTAACATCCCACTGCAGGGAAGAGTCTCCATAATTGAATTAAAGTTACCAGCAATGATCGGTACAGGCATAATCACCACGTTAGCCAAATGCGATTTGGTGATCACAAACCTGAGCAATGTTCGAATATTTAAAATTCACGTTGCACGACGCGACCCGGGGATCAAGGTGATCGGGAAAGCGTGGTGATTATGCTTGCCCATGAATTCAATAATGGAGGCCCTTTCTCTGCAGTTGAATGATTGACTTACTTACTATGTCACAAAACAACATACAATTTCAAAGTAACCTGCGTTTATAGTAACCAGACTCTAAACGTCTAACCAAGAAAAAACAATCAAATGCTCACCTATTTTTTGATTTTTACTCCCCTGATTAAAATATCACTTCAAATAAATAAATTCCGCATATGTTCTTAGGTGACCCTAAGAGGAAGTTCCAAAGGTAACTAGCATTACATAGACTATTATACTTACACGAATGTTACAGAATAGGACGTTATATGAACGTTTTAAACTAATTTAGGACTTCCGCGAACTCAGTGGGGTGAAAGCTGCGGGCTTGTATTATGTACTAGCTGTTGCCCGCGACTTCGTTCGCGTCAATTTCTGTTATTATTTGCAATCGCGAATATTTTTGCAACATTTTTCACTCATGCTTCGCTCCTATTAGTCGCAGCGTGATGTTCTATAGCCTAAAGCCTTCTCCGATAAATGGACTATCCAACACAAAAATAATTTTTCAATTCGGACCAGTAGTTCCTGAGATTAACGCGTTTAAACAAACAAACAAACTCTTCAGCTTTATAATATTAGTATAGATAACATCTAAATATTGTATACACTGTGGTTTACTGTATCTGTTTAATGAGTACAATAATTACGACTTGATTTGGGAAGCCTAGGTTTAAACTAATTTAGTGAAATCCATATAACTTAACTAGTTAACACAGACATTGACAAATCAAAACTGGTCACGCATTATTTGGCTGTTGTCAGTCGATTTACTTGTATAGGTACTAACGGCCGTTTTCAATATCCTATCTATCTTCAGTTTTGGCATATCCGAGATAAAAATCAACTTCTGTCTTTGTTTCTCTGGATGGAAAAATCAGAGATAGAAACTGTTTCCTATCTCCGATATGTCAAAACTAGCGATAGATAGGATATTGAAAATGGCTGTTAATCTTTGGATCTATAGGTATTTTTTAACTTTAAACATGTGGCTTATATACTTTTTGCTAATTGCTTTATCTTTGTTTCAGTGTGACAATGTCAAATATGTGTCAACGGTACATTCGCCGTCATTGCGACGAGAGAAACGGGGGGTCCTATATGAAGGTAAGACGAATAAATATATATTTTTAGTTGCTTAGTTACTTTTAAACTTTATAACTACCTACAATAGGCATTTCGCCCACGACTTCTTCTAAGTGAAATTCTTTTTTTATCACTATTCCGGTTAAATCGCAATCCTAGTTATATCGCGTTTTTCGCAAATTTTATTGATTAGTTATCTAAACATTACTGCACAAATTTTAATATAATATAAATTACAAAAGGTAGACTTAATGCCTTATGGTATTCTTTTACAACCCCTTTTTCACCTGTAAAATATCAACTGTAACTACTCGTATATCATCTAAATTATTTTGGCGGTTAATTTATAGCAGAAAGCTAATACATACACTTAGGTATAGACTTACTAGCTGTTGCCCGAGACTTAGTGCGCGTCAATTTCTGTTATTATGATCGCAATTATTTTTGCACCATTTTTTACTAATGCTTCGCTCCTATTGGTCGTAGTGTGATGTCATATAGCCTAAAGCCTTCCTCGATAAATGGACTATCCTACACAAAAATATCTTTTTAATTCGAACCAGTACTTCATGAGATTAGCGCGTTCAAACAAACAAACAAACAAACTCTTTAGCTTTATAATATGTATTAGTATAGATAAGTTTGCATCTATAATTTTAGTATTGGTTATTTCTACAGGTACCGTCTGGTATAATATAAAGATTATGTAAGTCTCGGAGAAACATTTTAAGCATAGATAACTAGTAGCACATAAAACTGGTAGGCAAACCGTCCACTAGTCTCTCAATAATAAAGAAGTTTTTTTATCGGTCTGAGGCCAGTCTATTTCTTTTGATTGTTTGGAGCCTATTTATATTAGGATAATAATAATATGCCATCTTCTTTAGCAGTTAAAATTGGGTTTGATTAACATCAGTCAAAACTACTACAAGTATTTTCTGCTTTTTCTTTGAAGTCATCCACAGCTGTTAAAATTGCATTAAATTGGGTTTGATTATTCTCACTCAAAAGTACTACAAGAAATCTGCTACTTGTTGAAAGTCATCCACATTGAACCTGTTAACGTAACAATTCAAATTAAAAACCTATTCGAAAATCGGCAACATAGAGAATTGTTAGTCGAAGGAAATAAATCAAAATGGCCGCTCCATAAAACAAAACAATTGCAGCCCAAGCAGGCATAAATATTGGGCCATCGCGTGACCGGCTCGAGACTGCCTGAAGTTTAGCTCAAGTGATTAACGCCGATGTTACGAAAAACAATGAGGAAAGAAAGATAAATCTGAGTACTATCGTAGCTATACGAATAAAAATAATATAGGTAGGTAAATAAGTTCTACGTTATGTTACACATCTGCGTCTGAAACGATATTCAATTTCCACACAAATTGTTTTATAATTTTCATTTTTGGAAATTTAGTAAGTAGAAAATGGCGTCAATTAATGAAAATATTTTAAATTTAATCAATTGTTCCAATAAATTTATTTATCTATGAAAAAAAAAACTGTCTTACTTACATCACACATTTATAATACAACTAAACTTCTTTTAATCTTGCAAATTTTTAGTAATAAATTACGTGTATTTTCACTTTAAAGTTTGTGTACTAGCTATTTAATATCGTGCAAGTATTTTAAAACTATCTTACATCATGTTCTGTTTACTAATTAGTAAATACATATTGGATCAAACTGAATCATCCCGCACCAGAAATCGGACACCATCATCAATTTTTACTAATATATTTAACAAGTATACTGTATTTTAGTTCTTATTTACTCCATTAACGCGATTTTTTATAGAGTTCTGTCTTGTCCGTAAACGAAATCTATGTAAGAAATTTATCACTAAACATTATGATGCAGAATAGAAAATTACGTATCATAATGGTAGGTAGTTCGAATTCTAGCCGAAAGTTTTCAGTATTGCAACACTAAAATCCCAGCGTCATGAGTAACAGCAAACTAAATTGCACGCTCGGATTGCAATGTCACCTGCTCATTCGAAAGGTATTCAGATATCGAATGTCCGTAGAACACCCAACCGCAGGACACACGACTAGAGATGGGCAGTGGGTAGAAATTGGGAATGTATAATTTTATTTATTTCTTCTCTCACATAGACAATATAATACACTTCATAATTAAACAAGGTTAAAGTTTTAAATTTATATCTAAGTGAGAGACTGGCAACTGTACTAGAAGACCTGTATGACCTGTATTTTTTACATAAAACTTATCACTGAACCGGGATTTACAATGCAATGTTATAATTTATAGGTAAAATCGTATTTACTTATAAATGCGAATGAGCGCCTCCAGTCTGCCCGCGACCATGATTCGTGCAATCGGATCGAAACGTCGGGAATGTAAATACGATTTTACCTATAATTATAACATTGCATTGTAAATCCCGGTTCAGTGATAAGTTTTATGTGTAACAATGCATCAAGAAAGTTTAAAGAACTATATTTTTTTACAAATCGGCATATGAAAATTTTAGTTTGTATGAAAAAAAAAATGATAATAAGTTTCTGACTTCACCGTAGATATTTCAAATAATATCTTAACAAAGGCTGGTTTCTGCTTGTTCGTTGTTATACCATATAACTGACATCCCTGTATAAAAAAAAAACTATTTTACCCTTAGCAACATCAGAATATGGTTTTTTGACGTAAATAATTGAATAACTTGAAATAACTAACTAAAACCTATAAAATTTGAGAGTTTTCTATGATTTTCCCAGGATTCCATCATTAGATACCCATCTGATGACCATAGATATCACCTGGTAAATTTATATATTAACATTTAAAATGGTATATTTAAAAAAAAAAATACTAATCGTTCTAGGCATCTTTCTATAATCAGGTGCAATATTATACTTACTTAACAAAAAAGATCATTTAACCTAAGTTTTAAAATGTATATAATTGAAAATCGAATTCAATTTTTTTATTTAAATTCAAAATATTTATTCATCGAGACAAGGTTAAAACAAAGTGATGTTACAGCTATATGAAGTACAAGCTTATCTCACCAGCGCAGCTGGTATATGAATATCAGGAAATGTGCGTACAAATATAATTAAATCAATTAAGTAAATAATAATTTCCTAAACTTATGTTATGATACTTAATTATTTTATTAAATCGAGTTGTCATAGTAAGCAATTAAAATTCATAAAAATTAAAATAGAAACATAATAAGTAATTAAAATTATAATTTGTATGTCAAATAGTCCTTAACCGTATAAAAACATTTGTCAGCTAGTAAATTAAAAAGTTTCCTATTAAATAAGGCTCCATTAAGCTCCTTGATTTCGTTCGGTAATTTATTAAATACTTTAGTGGCCATTACATAACAATTATGCCTACACAATGCTGATCGCGTCTTTGGGTGCGCTAGCCTGTGTTTATGCCTGCCACCAAACTTGTACATTTCTTCAGCCAATAATAATTAGAATTGGGAAGCTAAAAATGGATATTAATTGGTAAAATGGGTGTTTGGGCAGAAATGGGTATAAACGCACATCACTTCACACGTCACGGTATTCCGGCCGATAATCAGCCGTGTGGTCACCCTGATGTGTCCGATCGGAAATGGAAATGTCTAGTGCATGGGCATCGGAGAAGCTGATAAAACTGTGAAGCTTTGAATCCCTTCTTTGCATTGCAATGGCTTCTCTCACTCTTATGGTATATTGGCGAGAGTAATAGAGATAGATAAAACCGAAAATACAGCCGACCTTTGGTACATTTAGTCGTTTTTAGGGTTCCGTACCTGAAGGGTAAAAACGGGACCTTATTACTAAGACTTCGCTGTCTGTTCGTCTGTCCGTCAGTCCGTCGCTCTGTCACTAGGCTGTATCTCAAGAGCCGCGATAGCTAGGCAGGTAAAATTTTCAAAAATTATATATTTTTGTTGCCGCAATAACAAAAATAATGTGTAAGGGGGACTCCCATACAATAAACTCGATTTTTTTGCCCTTTTTTGCTCGATATCAATAATGGCAACAGGTTGGCACTTGAAATATTCACAAAACACTCAGTTGTAATCATTTGCTTCAACTCCCGTTTAAGTAATTAATTAAGCTAAGTCACAGTCTTACTCCGCAAAGAGTATTGGAAGCTTTTATTTTTTATTAAAATGTGTTAAAAAGATACTGAAACATCTACGCTTCTAGAATATTTTTCGCAGCCGCAGTAAGTACTAACAATTAAAACAGTACAATCCACATCATGCCATATGCTTAAACATTGATTATAATCCTTTGTTTCATAAGTAAATATTTATAGCGTAGTCTATGTGCAGTCGTGGCCGAGTGGTTAAGGCGTCTGACTCGAAATCAGATTCCCTCTGGGAGCGTAGGTTCGAATCCTACCGGCTGCGTACATCTTTTGTTTCTTTTTTTAAAATGATTCTCGTAAATTGTTTTATTTGTCTCATTTCGCGTGGCTTGTACATTAATTATTATGTTTATTTTGATAATTCTTGTGGTTGAATACGAATTTGTTACAACCCAAATTTAGTATGACCATTCGTTATAGTATCATTGTAAATTGACTGTGCAAGTCCATTGTTGGATCTTTCCAATTAATTTGCCTACCTTTCTTCATGTTTCTCTCCATTTAATTTGCCTGTTAAGGGTCTAGTGCTGTTAAACACTAAGTTATCGATAAGTCTAATATATACATCTTTCGACAGTTCGTTTCTCAATAGTAATGATAGTACTACCATATGAGACATTGACCTGTCGTAAGATATGAAATGGTCCTCAATGTGTTGTGTTTTAAACGCAATCTCCATAATCGAGAACTTGGAATAAATTATCCTAGCATATCTTGAGATTGCCCGTCAGTTCATTATAATAATATTCTGTTGATAATAAATAGAAGCTGTTTCTCCTAGTCGGATGTGTAGCCATGGTGCGAATTTCGTAAGGAATTTTGATAAATTTAGTAACGTTATTTAAAGTACACTAACAGGTCGTTATCGCGTTAAATATTGTAGAGGTATAAATAACTATTTATTTACCATAACACATAATATTTAAATAATATTAAATTTAAAAGGAAAAGTTTAAAATCATTTAAATTTAGTAATCTTCTAATCCTCGTAACTCTCTTAGTTAGAAACACGAAACAGTTTTGAATCATGACGTCGATCTGGATGTGCCTGGATTGATAAAGATATCAGTAAAAACTACTGCACCGATTTCAAGATTATTTAAACAGTTATATTCCTTATTGTCCCTGATGAACATAGATGAAGAATATTTTCAAAAAAGTTTGGTCAGTAGGAAGAATTCGATTATGTTAGCCAAACTAATCCCTATATCGCGAACGCTGCGGAAACTATTGGCAAAGAGTAAAATGATGTACAATAGTTTTATAGAGACCCATATGAGTAAAATGATGTACAATAGTTTTATAGAGACCCATATGTCTAACTATTACAGATATGTTCCCTACATTGTCGTATTAGAATATGCAATTGTTACGTCGGTAAGAATACATATTCGTGTGTTCTATGCATTTAAAGTTTGACAATACTATTCACATATTTAACAGATTCTGTGCCCAATGATATTTTAATATTTAAAAAAATCAAAATGTTGTTAAATATCTTTGTCTACACGTGCGAAGCCGGGGCGAGCTTTTACGCTATAAAATTATATTTACGACATAACGTCTCGATGGCTCGCTTTATACAAAACGTGTGGTCATCGCTTGCCGGTAGGAAATTGAAATGTCCGATGCAATTCGGTTTCCTCTTTGCGGCTTATCAACCGGATTCAATATTAATTTAACGAATTGGAAATCTATCATCAGTTTGTAAAAGTTTATTTGTATTTTATGAAAAAAGGTACAGATTTTCCTTATTACTTAATATTATTGTCTGTATTCTGAGGATTAAGTAAAATACTATAAAATAATTTGTGATAATCTAAAATACATATAAGATATCTAACTTGTGTTTGAAAATGGAAACGTGCCTAACAGTGGGATGCCAAATAGCCCATGTTAGAGAATAAGAATAAGAATAAATTTATTTCTAGTAGAGTACAAGAAAACAAGTAGGTAAATGAAACATGACAAACAAGTACAAAAATTGATGAGCCGTTGATAGCTGAGCTAGTATGCACTGTGTGACAGCTATCAACGTCTTCCGTTACAGTTTAAGGTATTTGTCGAGTACATCTTAAATGAAAAATAAAAATAAAATAAAATTATGTATGTTATAATGTTTGTGTGTGTGTGTGTGTGAGTGTGTATGTGTGTGTGTGTGTGTGTGTGTGTGTGTGTGTGTGTGTGTGTGTGTGTGTGTGTGTGTGTGTGTGTGTGTGTGTGTGTAGTGAGTATTTTTTGTTTATTGAGTCTTTAATAGTAGTTCCTCTGTTTCAGTGTACGATAGTGTTTGCAACCACTTACATATTTTATGGTTTGTTTGAATGCATGTCAATCTATAAATGTCTAGTTTTTCATTAATTTTATTATATATACGAGTGCTTAATATGTATTATTATCGTGATGCTAGTGAGGTCTTATGAATTTCCATTGAGCACACTTTCTTTCTCCTTTGGGTTAGCTTTTCTGGAAAAAACTTCTAATACCTCTAAAAATATCAGACCAAATTTCATGATGATCAGTTAAGTAGTTTTCGCGTGAAAGTAAACTCACACTTAAAGTGTTAATGATCACTAAAAACCCGTTATGAAATATAACGTGAAATAGGTAACATCAAATATCCTTCCTCATTCATAAGTAAGATTTAAATCCTTAAAATACAGGATTAAATTTTAACCACTTTTCAAAATTTTTATAGGCGTTCAGTATCGTATTTAGAGCCCATTTATGAAGTAAAAAATGTAAATCAAGTTTTCACCCGAAAATATTTTTCGCAATATAGTTTTAAATTTTTACAGTTTAGGCCTGTTTAGGTATAAAGGGAAAATCAAAAACTTATGATTAGTATTGTAATGAATGAATGTGATGTGCATTGCGTAAAAAATGTGTTGCTAGGAGGCGGTCTTATCAAAAAGTTTAGATTTTTGGCGGACATTTTCTAAGTGCTTTATCTTGACATTTTTGTACTGGGCTATACCAAAAGAAAAAATACATCATTTGTATTTCGTCTCGTAGATTGATACCTATATTAAAATTTGGAAGGTGGTTAAAATTTGACCCTGTATATGAATTTAGTAAAATTGTCTTCAATCCAAAAAGTTTTTCAAACATCCCTCAAACAACTTATTAAGAGTCATTGATTCAAAATAACTCAGACGAAAAGTCAGGAATCTAATGAAAGGCGGAAGTTTAAGGAGTTTGCAAAACGATTGTTAAAACTTTAGAATTTGGAGTTTTAGACAATTATGCAAATTGCCTATTAATTTGTTGTGTGTTTGAAGATATTCGTTAAGTTTAAGTTGAAAATCGCCTCGTCGCTCACTTTATTCCATTAAATATTTATTTAACATATATTTCCTCAAATGTATAAATAAAAATCATGATAATAACAAATGCGTATGACAGACGGACATGATGAAATTATACTTAGCTGTTAACTAAGGAACTCTAAAAACAAAATAAATGTACAATTTATCTATTTTTTGTTTGGCTTACATTCAATTTTTTTTAAACTATTTCATGGCCTTTGTTTTTGCAATTCTTCCAGTAGAATAGGTTTATTTTTTTCTACTTAATTTTACCAATTTTAAAGTATTTTAAACTATACAATAATTCCATAAAATCTTTTGCATGAAAATAACAGTAATTAATCTGTGATTGTCGCCATAAAAAAAAAATAATAATAGGACTTCAAGCTTACAACCTCCTTAATTTTTTTCCGTCGGTACATAATTAATGATTGAATATTATTTAGAATGTATTATTTTCTTTACTATACCTACTTAAAAGTAATATCGAGTTTTGGTATCTGTGGCTATGTCATATTTTGTTTTCCGGATTTATAACACGTTCCTCAAAGGTAAGGATACAAACCAAACTAATTTACCAAATTCCATGAATGCGTAATCGAGGTAAGAAGTCAGTTGAACATTGTGGCATAATAAAACCAAAATCAAAGTTAAGTAATTAACATCGAAGAGGGTAACAATATTTGATGACACAAAAGTTTGTTGCGAATCTTAATGGAGTTAATTGCTGTGTTGATTTGTCTTTGAATATTTGTAATTACGATGAAGAATTTGTTGATTTCATTCTGTTTGATTCGCTCAAAATTTCAACAGATATAGAAACAAGATGCTGCTATTAAGATTGCAAAGATTCTTCTCGAATGCTCAATCGTTGCTAAGATTTCATATTTCTTTTTAAATGCTGTTTCTTCTTCTTCTACCTACTTAAACTTAAAGAATAATAAGTACCAAAAGTTTTGATAAAATAAACAAAAATAAAAGTAGTATAGAATTATTTAATAACTCAAGTTGCATTTGACGACCATTTGGATCAGCGGTAGTTAACGCTGCTTCTGAGCCATGGGTGGCGGGTTCGATCCCCGCACAGTACAAATATTTGTGTGCATGAACATGTCTGTTTGTACTGGTCTGGGTGTTTTCTATGTATTATAAGTATGTATTTACAAAAAAAAAAAAGGATATAAGTAAGTTTATCGGTTGTCTAGTACCCCATACGACAGGGTACATAATAGTAGCTTAATTTGGGACTAGATGGCTCTGTGTGGCCCAGTGAGGCATGTCTTAAATATTTATTTATTTATTATTTTATTTATTGTTGTCGTCATTTAACCAGCCGGACACTTAAACCTAAATACTTGCACGGAGTCTTAGAAAAAGTCGATGTCATGATCTCATAAAGTACGAGTATTGCAAGTTTGCCTACGAGTAAAACGGTAAAGAGGAGCGAACCTACTTAGGTTAGTTTTACAACGAAGCAAACTGAAATTACGCGGCAGACCTATTATCATCACCATTACAAGCCTATACATATACAACGTGTTCCTTTTGATATCCCATAACTCTAGGGTATTAAAATGACCATGGTAAAGAATCAAATTGCATAATATGAATTATTTTTCAACTATTTTTAAGCTATTGCATAGCTTCTATCGCGGGCCTTGAGCGTGGAGACCGAATCCAGAAATTCCGTAACGAAAATAACCTAACCTAACACTCGGGGCGAGGCACGATCGAACAATTTTGAATTTCCGAAATTTAAAAGAATTTAGAAGAAAATAAGGATTTTGACAGTATGGTTGCCTATGGTAACCATATCTGCAAAAATAACAGAAAAATTTAATTACAAAGTCAAAATTAGAAAATACATAAAATTATAAAATTAAGCTATTGCATAGCTTCTATCGCGGGCCTTGAGCATGGAGACCGAATCCAGAAATTCCGTAACGAAAATAACCTACCACCCCCCACTCCGACCGGCACAGCGGTGATACTTTTTAGTTTTATAATAATTGCATAAGTTGATAAAAAATGCTATGCAATAGCTTTACCGCGGCAGTCTCCGAGTGCCACACGTCTTTTTAGTTTTTTATTTTTTTCTAAAAAGTCACGACTCTTTATGTAAAACACCCTTACCACGTTATGAATGAACTTGTGAATGAAAACGATTTACTCGTACCTACTTATCAATGAAACACCCACACACGTCAATGTTTTTTACAAGTTACGCTCTCCCGCTACTTTACTACTACACTTTAGTGTAAGTTTGCCAATGTCTCGCAAAACTAAAGATTTGCCATACTGGAAACATTTTTTAAATAAATTTAACTAAAATTGATGTTATATTCGAAACTATTGATTTGTGAACCACATGTTCTAGGGCGTTTTATATTATTTTGACCTATAGACCATAACCTTAGAGTTATGGAATATCAAAAGGAACATGTTGTTTATTAAAGTCCACTGATTGACACAGGCCTCTCTAAAAGGAGGGTTTTGCCATAATCGACACGTTTATCAGGTGCGTTGGTGGACAGAAAACGCTGCTGCCCGACTTCTTCTGGCAGTCACGAGTAGTCACGACACTCATAGGAAAAGAATGAGTTATGCTATTCTCTTAATGTGCAGACACAACACGAAAGTACATACAAGCTGTTCAAATAAAAAGTTACAAGCAGCGCCACTTGTTTCCAATCGGCAATCTGTTCAACTGTTTTCATTTAGATATCTATTCGATCCAAACAAAAGGCAATACAAAGTTAGTTGCGGTGGTTCGTCCAATTTCCGGCGGGGCGTGAAGCGGCGCCGCGCGTCGCACAATGTCTAGGTATAACTAGGCCGTCTGTTTGGTAGCTTTGCCCACTTTGTTTCACTTATTGTACTTACGACAATAAGTCAAGCTATACGTCTATATGGATAAAATAATGTCGTGTTAGTTACTCTACATCGTACAATATAAATATATTAAATACCTGTGTCATAATAACCTTATGTGTGGTCGTCATGGCAATACAACAAATTAAAAAAAAAGTCTGAAGTCACTGACTATTAGGTAGGTAGGTAGGTACTTGTTCTTTTCAGGAGTTGGTTTCTGTCTCATTATAATCTTAATACATATTTTGTTGCTATTTGATGGAATTCAAATAGTTAGATACGAGTATAATTCGTATGTAAGTGTTGAAGAAACGTGGTATTATTTCACATAAGTCATGATTGGATTGTTCGATTTTTGTGTTCTAGGTTGGTTTTGTCTATTTCCAAATAGCGGAATATCTATTGAAACATTAGAGAAAGAAACGACTAATATTTAAAGATAAGAATATGAAGGCATTTCTTCTTTCTTTATATTTTTTTCTAGAGCATCACCACCCCAATTTGTTCACCGGGCTACCAATACCACGGAAGTCGGGAATCAAATCTATGTCTAAAAGTAAACTTAGTTTGTGTACTTGTGGCTAATTAATAACTTGATAAGTATACCTTCATACTTTATCGAAACTTGTTATAAAATATCAAAACCGGGGGTAAGTCACAATAACCGATAAATACAATTGAACGAAGGAATACATCAATAATGGAAGGAAAACTAGCATTGTTTGTACTATCCAAAGAGAAGAATTATTTTGCATTGTAGAACATCGTCAAAGAGCTCGCAACGCGCAAATAATTAAAAGTCCCATCGGAACAATACAGGGAGCATCGCAAATCAGCCGCGACGTTCCTTGCTTAATAAGAAAAAATCGGCAAACGCATTGAGAAAATTTAAGCTGGGTTCTGTACACTTAATTTTATTCCTGCATCTTGCTACTTTATAATTGGGTTTGATATGTAACTAAATTGAGAAGGTATTTGCGTGTATTGGTGTCTTAAATTGATTCTGATCTATTATTATAAATAAAGATATTATATTTCCAGATTTAACTCGCATATTTAAGATTACAAATTTAACCTTCGAAAGACTAATAACACTTCCACACTTAGTCTAACCGCCAGCATGGACACTGTTATGTATAAAATGAATAATCCTTATAAAATGGAGGGAAATTCTTAAATTATGATTTTCACTCCTTAGTTCTCACATATGAAAAATAAATAAATGTTAGAGTTACAAAACCATAAACATTAATAAAACTCAACTGGCTTACATACATCGTAAAGCCTTGAATAAATTAATCGACAGAATCAATGCCCCAGATGCCTTACTTTGGAACACGAAGCTCGTATTTACGGATATATCTGTCTCTTTCAGATACTTTAAGACATCGTTATGAGTGATAGGGACAGATGGATTCGAATTTCGTACCGGAGTAAGGCCTCAGAGCTCAATGGGGACTACCGTTTCTTTGCTCACCAATTGGCGCTACTGTAGACTGAGGTCCCGAGGTATAGCTGTGAAAGGCGATTGGCGCCGAAACAAAGTGTTAATCTTGAATCTAATTAAAGTTTATTATTTATAAATAACTATCTTGATATCAACAAACTTACTTCTGAAATAGTTGCTCTTTGAGGCCGCCTATTTTTGCGCTTTTTCTTAATTCCGCTTTCAAAGCGTTCACATTAATCGCCAAATAATCCATATTTGCAATAATTTTACGAAGGAGATCACTTTCCAGCAGGTAAATTAGAGAAATTATAATTTATGTAACGAAGCCCGCTAAAACCAGTGAAAACTGAATGTTATTGGACCTCACGCGACACAAGCGCCTCTAGTGGCAAATTCACTAGCGATAGCCCCCAGTGGATAGAGCAGCTATGGCCCGGTAAACGGGAGTCCTGACTTAGACAGTCGAAATTATTATTGAAGGATTTGTATTAACAATTTGCACCAATAATTTACTAGCTTAAAAAACTCGAGTGAAAAACATATTTACGTGTTAAAACATAGTCTTTTAATAATTTTTGGCGGTTTCGTTTCAAATTTCGCAAAGGTACCCTAAAAGCCCCCTTGTTTTCTCCATTGAAATTTCCAATACGGGTATCGGTATAAAGTTTCTTCATTTGCCCGTCACGGCGCTGCATCCGACAAAAGCGATGTTTCGACTTCCACTTGTTTTGTTTATTGAATTTGAATGTTTGCTAACTTGTGCATTAACAAGCTTAGTTACAGTTCAGTTTAGAAAATGTATTATTTGTCTCATCAGTGGTGGATTTATTATTTGGGAGGGGCTGACATTACTTCAGGCCGAGAGGTGGTGGCTGGTTTAGTTCGGCGGCCTCCGTGGCAGAGTGGTGTACATACCGGTTTTCAAGGTGTCGCCTGCTCCGAGGTCCCGGGTTCGATTCCCGGACGGGTAGTATTTTTCTACTTTTTCTCGGGTCTGGGTCTTTGTGTTACCTTCGTTGTTTCTGGTTTTCAAAATACAAGTGCTTTAAATAGTTATTCAAATTGGGATCAGAAATGTGATGTTGACGACATTTATTTATTTGTCCACATTTATAAACGGAGTGTTTTGTTAAATATATTATTGAAACCAGTAGTTGCTATAAATGTTTAATTAAAAAAAGACGTGTGGCACTCGGAGACTGCCGCGGTAAAGCTATTGCATAACATTTTTTATCAACTTATGCAATTATAAAACTAAAAATTATCACCGCTGTGCCGGTCGGAGTGGGGGGGGTGTTAGGTTATTTTCGTTACGGAATTTCTGGATTTGGTCTCCACGCTCAAGGCCCGCGATAGAAGCTATGCAATAGCTTAAATTTATGATTTTATGTATTTTCTAATTTTGACTTTTGTAATTAAATTTTTCTGTTATTTTGGCAGATATGGTTACCATAGGCAACCATACTGTCAAAATCCTTATTTTCTTCTAAATTCTTTTAAATTTCGGAAATTCAAAATTGTTCGATCGTGCCTCGCCCCGAGGGGGGGTGTTAAGTTATTTTCGTCACGAAATTTCTGGATTCGGTCTTCACGCTCAAGGCCCGCGATAGAAGCTATGCAATAGCTTAAAAAACCTTTAATTACTTATGTTTAATTCTATCCAGAAGTTTTAAAATAGTTGTACGTAACTTTTTATTTACAGCAGTATTTCTTTTTCGATTTGCTCATCTCATTAAAACAAAAATCTGACCTCTCGCCCCGAGTTCAAACTGACAAATTACACTTTTCAGTTCAAAATTACTTGATGGCTCGTCACTGTGATGGAATTCGTCGAGTTTTAACGAGCTTTCGCTGTTGACGTTACCTGCGGGACTGGTGGCAAAACAAACAGATGGACAAAATTTCAGGGTTCCTTATCTATAAGGCACCGTTGGTCCGTCTCCAATGCCTCTAGTGGTTTAAGTACTATTTCAATATCTAAAAGTCGGGCTAAAAGAGTTGAAAATTCGTACATCACTTAGGTTTGTGATATTTTAAATCCAAAAACTTGGTTGCTTAATAGGGTCTCATATTATGAAGAACCGTTGGCCTTTGGAGCGGAAAGGTATTTGAATGGTGACCGCGCTCCAGTCGACAAATCTATGGGTAGGTCCTCCACTCGGTGGGCCGACGATCTGGTGAAGGTCTCAGAAGACGGTGGAGGCGGGTGGCCTGAAACCAATGGGGACTACCGTTTCTTTGCTCACCAGTTGGCGCCACTGTAGACTGAGGTCCGGAGGTATAGCTGTCAAAGGCGATTGGCGCCGAAACAAAGTGTTATATCTTGAATCTAATTAAGGTTATATTGTATAAAAATAACTATCTTGATATCAACAAACTAACTTCTGAAATAGTTGCTCTTGAGGCCGCCCATTTTTGCGCTTTTTCTTAATTCCGCTTTTAAAGCGTTCACATTAATCGCCAAATAATCCATATTTGCGATATTTTACGAAGGAGATCACTTTCCAGCAGGTAAATTAAAGAAATTATAATTTATGCAACAAATTCCGCTAAAACCAGTACAAAGTGAATGATATTGGACCTCACGTGACACTAGCGCCTCTAGTGGCAAATTCACTAGCGATAGCCCCCATTGGCGTAGAGATCCCTAAGCTTATGTCCATCAGTGGATTTCGTATGTCTGGATGATGGTAATAAAAAACTGTATTTATTATGTACAGATTGCTTTTTAATCCTATTAAGTAAAGGATATCATTTGTTACAGTCTTAATCGGAAGGACACAAACAAAACGTCATATATCTCTTTGGTTTATTGATGTTTCTCTTTTGTAACATTCTTGCTTTGTCGCTTTACCGTTTTTAACTTCTTATTGGATTCCCAGATTAATGAATGTTCAGCTATTTTCCTTTTGGACATTGATAAAAGGAGTAAGTTATTTTGGAGTGTATTCGTGTATTATATTTATATTGTAAGTAGTTGTTTCCTATGATTTTGCACGTATATTGAGTTGTTTTTTTTTGCTTTCCTCATGTGCTACTTACTCTAGTGTATAACTTGAATCGAACTTTATTTTATCCGTTAAGTCGTTTTGTCGTATTGTGTACTGTTAAGAATATTTTGAGACTCTCAGCTTCCAAAAATATAGTAATTAAAAGGTTACTTTTGGCGAAAATCGGTCATTAAGGACAGCGAGGTGGAAAATTCTTCGCTATATTGACACTTGATACACGTGTTTGACCGCTTTTATTTTATTATCATTTATATATAACAAAACGAGCGAAGGGTGACCTGGTGCCTCTCTATAAAGAGACGAAGAGATCTAGTATCTCTTCCATACTACACTAAGACGTAATTAGGAGAAACTAATGAACTCTAGCTATAATTTACTGCCTCAAATGAGAAAGAGATGCTAATTCGGACATAATTGGAAGAAAATAATAAATTCCTAACAACAAATACGTTTAACTCAATACGGTTTCGCCTCTATTGTCAGCTTCATCTTGACAATAAAACAAACAAGTGTATTCCTACCTTTTTAGAAGAGTGTCTTTATAATAAGTGCAACGGACCATTATTCATAAACAGGAGGGCGCCGGCACTCCGGGACGCTCGGTTTAATGTCCAAATTTGCATTTTACCTGCAGCATATCTCAAGTTTTCGGATAAATACGTAGATCAAGCATTTCCCCGCAACATTTTTTTATTTTTTTATTTACACTTTCTTTGACAATTCAAAGTACAAAATGGCGGACTTAATGCCAAAAGCATTCTCTACCAGTCAACCATGGGGCCAAACAGAAATATCCCATGCGATATCGTTCTTGAATTCAATTCAGCAACTTTACCCACTTCAAAATTAAATTACATCGCGATCGAATTATTGGTTTGATAATACACAAAAGACAAACAAACAAACTTAATCATACAATTTTCTATTATTAGATCAGGCCTTGATGTAGCATAGCACCATTCCTTATCTTGTATAGGGTATAGGTATAGGAGTGGTCGTAAAAGAAGACCAAAGAATTGTTCTCAGAAGAAGACAGATAGCAGCTTGGGTCTTTTCTCCACATTGTCAAACTGTCCTCGTCCTGTCAAGCTGGTGGTTATAGATTAACTCCTAAATTGCTCCTTTTTTATTGATGGTGTGTAAAATTTTGCTAATAGTAAAAAATACACTGCAATTTGATAATTTAGAATAAATAATAGATAACTCTAAAAATTGTAGCTGCTATGAAAATACTATACCTACATAATAATATATAAAAATAATGCTCCTTTGGTCTAGTGGTTTGAATACCGGACCAAGATCTCGGGGTCCCGGGTTCGATCCCCGGGTCGGGCAAAAAAAGGTTTCGAATTTTACAACATTGCTCGGGTTTGTGATCACCAACCCACATTTGGCAAGTGTGCTGATTATGCCTGTATCCATCATTGCTGTGGTTACTTGAATTCATTGATGCAGGTCCTTGCCCTGCAGAGGGATGATTATAGGCCGTTACTTAATTTTCAAATCAAATCAACAGCCAGTGTCCGTCCACTGCTGGGCGTAGGCCTAATTCAAGTCACGCCACTACTTAATTATACATACAAATAATTTCTCTGAAATCCCTGCATATTCTGCGGTAGATGAAATATCACCTCATAACATTAAATGGTGGAAAGAAATAAAAAAGATATAACGCGCCTCAGTCCCAGGAGTGACTAGAGAGGGACACTTCCAAACAATTACACCGGACTCGTTAGCGAGGACTTCGCTTAGCTCAGATGGAAATTATGAGCTGAGCGAATTGAGCGAAGCGCGGAGAATTATGTTATTAACTTTTTTTTTATACTTCCTACAAAGTATTCGATGACATGGGTTTTTATTTACTTAGCTCACCTAACCGCCATGTCAGGGTAAAAAAAGGTTGCAATCATTTTTAAATTGACTTGACTTAGAAGAAAACTAATGAAGTTAATTCTTTTTTTTTGTGATAGATAAAATAAATATTGAAAATGTGCAAAACTTTTTAACAGGGTAATATTTTTAAAAATAGAAAAAAAAAAGATTGTTTATATAAAAATGATTTGAATAAGATCTGGCTGGGCGTGAGGGATTTATATACGAGTAATATTTGTTTTCTGTTTAAAAGTAGAAGGAAAACCAACAGGCCAATGAATGGAAGACATTTTGTATGCGTTACAAATTAAGAATTCTATTCAAACAACTAAAGCATGGTGGAATCGATAACCTAGATTGCATCCTAACAATGCTGAATGACTCTTGACCCAGATTACTTACCCTAAATTTTTTTAATTTTCTACTAACATTTTTAATTTCAATCTTACCAAGAGAAAACACGGTTGGTTTTTCATTTGGTGCTGCAAAGTCGTATGAATTTGTTTTCATTCACGTTGCCTAGCAACGGTTTGTATACGGAAATGCGAGTTCAGTGACCTTTTGTAAACTTAACACATTTCTTGTGGTTTCCGAGGGTATCATTCCGCAGTCAATTTTGGAAATCTATCTACATGTAATTGTACCTATATCTATTTTGAAAAGATCAATGATATTTAAAAAGTAATAGATATGTTACATGCGCACTCAATATGGGTCCCTAAAACGTCACAATTGTGCGTCTTTTAAAATCCATCATAAGATATGGATGCCAAGGCGAAAGAGAAAGTAATTGTTCTCTTCACGAGTATGACAAGGACAAAATAAGAAAGACGCATGTGTGCAGTTGTTCGCAAGCGGCACAGATATTTCGATAGTTTTGTAAGGGCATAACATATCTATACTTTTTAAATATCATTGGAATAGATAGCTTTTTTCTGTTTTATCCATCTCTTTCTGTGGGTGTCTTAATAGGCGTACTGCCAGAAAAAAACGGTCATCAGTGTCTTTTCTCCCTCAACTATTGGCCAAATTGTGTTCGCCAAACCGTCCCAAGCGTTGCGATTATGGTAAGATCTTCCTTTGTCCAGCAATGGACTGATGTAGTCTGGTGATGATGATGAGATGTTATGTTGCTAAATTGTAAAGATATGATATCATTTTGATTTGATAGGTATAATTATCATATTATTCATATTTGATTTAGCTCTTTTATTGTTTGATCGCCATACGAATTGGTTTAGACTCCAAACTGCAACCTTAATTTTAGGATATAACTGTCTTGATTTTAAACGACGTCTTTCATTGAAATATTTATTTAAGCATCTCTATTCTCCTTTAAAATATTTTATGAGAAAGAGAAATAAATATTATATTTAAGACAGTCGCCTTACGGCAAAGGTTGAATAGGTTCGTATTTATTTACTGGATAAGAAATTAAAACCATAACACCAGCAATTAAGATATAATTTCATTGATGAGCAATGTGTGTCGAAAAAACATTCACGCCTGCTTTAAACAGAGTATAGTAACGACTCTGTTTAAAGCTACCATAAAACTTTAATTCTTCTTTTCGTCTAAAACTATCTGCTAACGGAAGCAGAAAAATGCAAGAGGCACCTATGTCATGGTTCGCTGCACCATGAGATGACTACAAACGCGGCCTTTTAACTGTAAAGAGGCTAAGCCTTTGATAAGTAAGAGCCAGCTCATCATTATAAGTGTATACAGGATGATTTTGTTAATATCAGTACAGTTTGTAAGGTTAGCTTCGTCTACAACCGATCAAAATACGTTTTATGAAGTTAAATTAAAATTAAATGAGTCGATTTCTTAAATGTTTTTTGTTTGTTTTAATCAAATTTGGAATCAATTAATAAACAACTTGAAAAGAAATAAAATAAAGCTTAGCTTTGCTCGCGAAAGCTAGACGCGTTGCTTATAATTCGAAAATTAGTTTTAGGATCCTGCTCTTCAGAATTCAAGGCAGACTCCATCCAGTTACGTTTCATTAGAAATGTAGACTTAGAGAGGGTCTTCCATGTATCAAGCGACTTCACAGAAAGTTAAATTATTACGCCATGTTACAGCAGGAAACGGAATTTCGAGATAAAATTTTAAAAATTTGATCAAAATTGGTTTATTTGGCGTGAAATCGTAACAAAAAACTCACATTTATAGTAATAACATTATTATGGATTACATTTTTGCCAAAATTCCTTTCATAATCAATAACTTATTCTACTTGTTTATTTGATTTCATGCAATACAGCACTATATTTCTCTCACCCTACTTAAATAAAGCACCTAAATTGATGTTCCCCTAAATGTCAAATGCAGTGTTTACAGAATACCGCGAGGCGGTAGAAAACGGTTGCTTGCTAATAAAACTGCATCGTCAGCGCGTGTGGGGTGTCACGCGTCGATGGATGCCCTTAGATTTTTTATTTGAGCAACTTTTTTCGTACCACCCCGTCTGCGAACCAAGCAAATACCTATCTTTTGGTACACACGGTTGGGTGAGCTCGCGAACGTGGAGCGCCTGCGGGTTAGGATCTGCAACGCGTCTGGCTGCAGCGTTGCGGAACGAGATGTGTCAGGCGTTCGGCTTTGTGTGTAGAGCATAAGTCACACGGTTTTCTTAGAGCCTATGATACGCTTTCTGTTATCCGTATTTAAAAAGAACTGCATTCTCTACAAAGTTATTAAGTACTAACAATACGACCATTTGGATTAGCAAACGCTGCTTCTGAGCCATGGGTCGCGGGTTCGATCCCCGCACAGTACAAATAGTTGTGTGTATGAACATGTCTGTTTGTACTGGTCTGGGTGTTTTCTATGTATTATAAGTATGTATTTACAAAAAAAAAAGTATATAAGTAAGTTTATCGGTTGTCTAGTACCCCATACGACAGGGTACTTAATATTAGCTTAATTTGGGACTAGATGGCTCTGTGTGGCCCAGTGAGGCATGTCTTAAAATTATTATTAAAAAATATTATTATTAAACAATATTGTTTTCTATAGATTTAACTAGATTTAACTCGCATCTATAACGATTCCCGGATTTTATTTGCTGTTATCAGTCCCTACTGACTTTTTAACATATTGGCAAATAAATTACGGAGATAAACCAAACTATAATGTGGAACCGTTACTGACAATGGTAATGCTTCAGGAAGGACCTACCAACAAATTAAGCGGTCTTGTCCATAGATAAAAAGTAAGAACTAAATAGTCTCATACAAAAAAGACACTTTAAAATTCATAATAGAAATTCTACTTTTACTTTTACTTAAGTAACACTAGTTGTTTGGAGAGGTGACTTTGCCATCAGCCATGTTATACAATTCACTAAGGTTGAATTAACCAATCAAATAGCTCCAAATCCACTGATCAAAGATTTCGAGCACTGTTATTGGTCAATTTTAGGTACGATCCTCTCCACTCCGCAAAAAAAAAAAAGATACTGCTAGCATATTTTTATTCATTGTTAGCCAAGCCATAAGCAAGTGTGTCTAGAATCAAATACCTAAACCTGCGGGCTGTGGCGAACAAGGTTTAACTCATTTCCCGTACGGGCGCGCCAATATGTGCCCGCGTTGAATGGAATCGATGTTTGAATAATAGGGATTACGCGAAATTACCGTGAAATTCTGTTGACTACCGAGATTGCCCTGGACTGCAAGCGTTTGAATTTCCTTTCTCGATTGACTTGAGATGAACTTTTGATATAACAAAATTTTAAATCGTGTGTGGTGGCACCGCAAAATTGTAAGCTCCGTCAGTTACTTTATACAACGCGTAAGATAAACTATAATTACATTGGGGTGGTGGGATCTACCTCCTAGTGGTCCACTCTGGCACAGGTAATACCCTGGGCAACAGCATCTTTGGTTTTCTAACCAATGATGACGGCTAACAGATCCCTCTGCGGTGGTAGGCTTCGTAAGAGGCCGCCTGGATGCTACCACCCTCCTGCCGGAGTCCAGCGCCAAACAGTTTTTCTGTGTTCCGCTGGTGTGTGGGTGAACCGGTGCCTCTGGGTAAGCTCACTCCATCTTAGGCTTCTTCTTAACCGTAGAGTTAAGTATGTGGTGCAATCCCATTGATTATTAAAAAAAGAAAAAAAGTTTAAGATAATATGCCACACTTGTCAATGTTCGAAATTTCTGAACTCTTCTTGCCCGACCTAGTGGCCAAGCCCAACATCCCAAAATCATGGCCCGGTACTTAAACAAACAACCAATGAGGCGACGGAAAATTTATCAGTATGTTTGTGTAATTAATGTAATAAATTTCATTTTCAGTTGCTGAACACCTTGTCAACTGATTTGGAGGAGATGCTGACTGAACTGTATGAGGACAGAAAACTAGACAGGTATAAATTTTGAAATACATTTTGCTTAAATTAAATCATACAACCTTCTACTGTTTTCTTGAGTTTACGCGAACACTATACATTGAAAATAATGAAAGATAAGTTTACGGATTTAGAACGCGTTTATTTTTGATTTAACCCGTCGAGACGTTTCGAACCCTTTAAGTACAGCGTTCATGGTCGCGAGTAGACTAGTCTTTCAATACAACCATCTACTTAATAGACCACCAACAAGAACAGTAAATCTGAAAAAGTGGTCTGCCTCAAGCAAACGAATCGCTGAGCTGAAGCCCATTTGCATCCTTTCGACTAACATATATCTTTTAGAGCGATAGCACACGGCGTTTTTTAAACGCGCAGTAGACGCGCGTATACGCGATTCTAAAATCAAATCATTCTTCTGCGTGTTTAAAAAACGCCGTGTGCTATCGCCCTTAGGGTTCCGTACCCAAAGGGTAAAAAACGGGACCCTATTACTAAGACTTCGCTGTCAGCCGTCTGTCCGTCTGTCCGTCCGCCTGTCTTTCACCAGGCTATATCTCAAGAACCGCGATAGCTAGGAAGTTGAAATTTTTACAAATTATTTATTTCTGTTGCCGCTATAACAAAAAATACTAAAAATAAAATAAAATAAATAAATGGGACTTATGGGCTTCAATAAACATAATCTAGACTGATGAATCTAGCTCATTATCCGTAACTTTCTTACCTTATTACATCAACCTTGACTCCAGAAATGAAAATATCTTGCGTACGAGAAAATCAGATTAAGGGCACAGTAGCGCGCTCCAGTGGCGCCAAATCGAATTACTTCCCGGTTCAAGTCTTCGATCCCAGCCTTTGATATGAACCCTTTGAAATATGCAACCCTACCTGTAATTGCATTGATACTTATTTTGCCCTGGGATTTTGCTTACTGGCTTTTACAAATGTAAATCCTGCGACATTTAAGTTATATTTGCTTATGTTATTTGAATTAATTTTGTGCAATAAGTGCTGCTCTGGCTGGTATCTTTTCCATGGATGCATAGCATCAGACCATCTGGCAATATAGGAAAAAAGTGGCTTTCTTCCTTTTCCCGGGTCTGGGTGTTTATGGGGTTACTTCGTTGTTTCTGATTTCAACAAAAAGTGTGCTTTAATAAGTACTTATTTTGGGATCAGAACAATGTATGTGATTATGCCCACATAAATGAATGAATGTAGACAGAATCACATACATTGTTCTGATCCCAATTTGAATAACTATTTAAAGCGCTCGTATTTTTAAAATCAGAAACAACGAAGGTACCACAAACACCCAGACCCGAGATAATGTAGAAAAACACTTTTCCGTCCGGGAATCGAACCCAGGACCTCTGAGCCTCAGGTGTCACATACCTTCCTCCGCCACAGAGGTCGTCAAAATATATTTTATAAAATATGTTTATCTTCGAGCAACGCGGCCTTCCGTTCCGGGACGGAAGGCCGCGTTGCTCGAAGATGTTTATACTCGTACATATATTTAAAAATACATCTTAAGGAGTCATTCATTTGTTGACCATCAGCCTATGTTAGTACACCGCTGGACATAGCCCTCTTCAAGGAAGTACTTGCCGTAACTGCCACGCAACCGCCTGGGTTGAACGAGTTCTTGAGTGGAGACCGCGCCTCGGCAAACGTAGTGTAGGACGCCCTCAGCTCAGGCCAGGTGGAGTGATGATTTGCGCAGGGTGGCTGGCAGGAGCTGGATGCCAGAAGCCACGAACGACCAAGGTGTCGTGGAACTGGAAAGGCCTATGTCCAGCAGTGGACTGCAATAGTTGATGATGATGATGATAATGTAACTGCCATGCTTAGCAGGCTTTAGTTGGATATCGCTGTTTGTCCAATGGTAGTGTAAATACACGTTCACGAACATTTGTTAACCCCCGACGCAAAAAGAGGGGTGTTCTGTCTGTCTGTCTGTGGCATCATAGCTATTTAAAAAAAAATACATACTCAGGTACTTTAAGATTGGGTTTCTTGTATTATTTTTTTAATTTTTAAAGGGAACTTAGGTTTTTGTTTAGGGAGGGAGTTTTTTAATTTTTTTCGTTAATTACTTCTTACAACGCTTTTTCGAAAATATCGGTGCTATTTCATTTTTGTGCCGGCACCACACGACACTAAAAGTTTAACTTATGTAATAGGTTAAAAAAAAGCACGTTAAAATAGGCGGCATAGGATTTAAGTTTTTATTTATTTATTTATTATTTTGTATAATAATAAAACAAACTATCATTCTTACAATTTTAGGCCTCACCCTGTATAGTTTCAATCCATCAGATAGTAAAATATATTAAATCTTTCATTTTAATTTACTACGGCTAATGTCAGAGTCGCGCTGCTGAAAGTGAGGTTTCAATTTTCAAATAGGTACCTTAAATAGAAACTAAAAAAAAAACTATAGAAAACATCCAATAGCTTCTACATTTTGCTCCGATGTTCTGCAAAAGTCAAAAATTTAAAAATGCTGTATTTTAGTTATTGAAAAGCTACACAATCCCTCTAAAATAATTTAACACGCTAACGTATACGATTCCCTTCGCCCTTAAATTTTTTTCAAGGATATGACAAAATTATATAATTTTAAATCCCATAAATAAGCGAGAAAATAATAAAAACCCGAATAATATTCAAAATGGCCGCGATTTAAATAGAAATACACACGACGGAAAATTGTTTGGTGAAACAAGTATATTTTACGGCACTCTTCGTTCGCACCTTCGCATCCGTGAAAGCCTGACGCAGATTTTGCGTAAAGTAATGGGAGAGAAGAGATTTGCAGATTTCCACTATGAGGTTCCGTAGTATTTATCTTGTGTAGCATAATGTTGTCGTCGTCGTATGTCTGTCATGTTTCTTGAGCACTGTAGTTAATTTGTTTTTATTAATGCGACGCGTACACTATTTTTATTCACAATAAAGTTTTATCGTAAGTGCTCAGGCTCCTTTCGCGTGGAATTCGGTTAAATTTCCGGTTATATCAACCTCTTAAATATATCGCTGTATCAGATAAATACCGCTTTTGGTTGTATCGATTTCCAGGTTATATGCTCTAGAGATGCTTTAAATTCGCCATCCCTATCGTTAACTCAATCAATAAACTAATTGAATTCCCAAATAAATTACTAAAATTCCTTTGAAAATTTTAGGGAAAGATTTCTGAAATAAACACCACACCATGTCTTTTCCAGAGTATCAAATTGCCTTCATGCAAATTTTTAACTTTAATTCCACTTTTCACTTCATCAGGGAATTGTTTTGTCTACAAAAATTCAGTTCAGCTACTTAAGCTTGAAGAAGTAACATCATGAAAGATTTCCTGAATACTTCTCCATCATTGCTGTGAACAGCATGAATTAAATTTGGAGGCCTTTCAGTGGGATGATTAATGTCTGTAACTCTTTTTAATGATGAAACTCTAGAACGTTTTTCCATGACACTGAATAACCCAAATGAAATCCTCACGAGCCCACGACACCATCGCATTATGCAACGTGTCAGATTATCATAAACGCATAATACACATTGCGCGTAGCGAGGTTTCTACCTTGTCTTTTATAGCCTGAATTTATCGTATTCTGTGATTTATTTAGATTTTATGTAGGTACCTAAAGTAGAGCGGCACCAGCGGGGGTAAGTGGTCGAAGACTTGCTCTTCATATCGTTAGGGCACATTTTTATAGCTAAGTGGTCAAGTAACGCCACATTTGGTCGAGTAGTTTAAATAACGGGCCAAGATCTCAGGACCTCGCCGGTCCGGGTAAGATGAGTTTCGGATTTTCGAAATTTGCTCGGGTTTGTTATCTCCAATGTGCTATTTGTCAAGCGCGGTAAATATGCCCCATAGTTTTAATATAGGTACTGTGTGGCATATACGGCTGTGGCAACTTGAATTCAATGATGCAGGCCTTGTCCTGCATTAAAATCATTATAGTTTTTTTTTACTTTATATATCACAAAATTGACGACTATGGTAGAGTGAGTGTCAACGTAAAGTTGTAAATTTATCTCCTTATTCCAGCTCTGTAGCAAAATCCGTTTTTAGCGTCCGTTTACTGACTATTAACTATTACCTCCCGCCAAATGACATAGACGAGTATTTGCACGTCAGGTGATTTTTGATATGTAACCTTCAATTTCTGTTGTTGTCCTAAAGAAACACTGTCAGCAAAATAGCGTCTTCGCTCCACCATCGGCCACCCGATTAGGGGAGGCCTGTATCCGGCAGTGGACTGAAATGGACTCATGATAACTATTCGCTTTGGGTATTTTGATTATTATTTTTTAAATTAATTAACTAAACACTTTTATGTTTCATTCCAAAATGTACTTGCAGCATCATTATCCATAAAACTTTGTCGGGAGTATCCCTAAATTAATTTTCAAGTTCATTAGTACTCGTACATTCAGGACAACGGCGCAACGTACACAAAACGCCGTCAAAAACATGACTGCGACCGTCGGACAAAGCATTATGAATAATGAAACAACCCGGTTCAAAACTCGTAGAGAGGATAGGGAAGGTGTGTGACTTTCCGGTCTTTCCGATTCGGATACCGATACGCTAATGTTGACAACCGGTTCGAAGGCAAACCAAAATTAAGCGCTTTTATAGTTTGTAATGTAAATGATTTTTTAGTCATTATTTTCAGTCATTTTTCGTGCAAAATTCTGTGAATATATCTGTAAATCTTCAATTCCAGTCTCCAGGGACTTGCATTAGTAGCTAAAGAGCGGACATCTTGTAGTAAAATATGTATATAAGTAGAAGAACTCCCTGCCCTGAAATGTAGTTGCAGTTTTAAATAGACAACAAGAAGTTACTGACAGTTATCAAGCACCTTATGAACTATTTTGGTTTTTGGGTTTTATGGCAAAATTACACTACTACCACTACAGCTTGATAGTCAAATATCCTAATCTATGCATATGTCAATTTATTATACGCATTGAAAATTCTGATACCGTATCTCACTTCGTGTTTAAAAAAAAACAGTCGTCATAACTCTGGAAAAAACTTAGAAAATAACTGAAACGCATTCCGGTTTTACATTATGCCGGTAACAAATTCGATTTGTAGCATCACTAACCACACCCTTTGAGTTCTGAGCCTAGAAAATTTGCGGTAGCATCGCTGGGGTGTCGCAGAAAAATGGGCTCGCAAAGTGTTTTTTACGGCCTTAATACGGGTTTATTAAAATATTTAGAGCAAAACTTTTGCACAATTTCCCTAGACGCACCCCGTCGGGATGGGATAATAAATTGAAATGGGCGATGAGACACGTCAGGGTAATAAGATTTTTCGCTTTAATTACTTGAATCATTTTAGTGCTTGGGTAAAATGATATCGAAGCTATAGAAAAATGTATGAAACAACAAGTGTCATGTTTTACTGGTTTCGGTTATTGATATATTTTTACTTTTTCTTTCAGTTTGAGTAGTCTCCACTGTTATTAGGCATAAAATATGCCATCAATATTGAGTATGGTGGCAAATTTCACCGTTTTCGTCATTGTTTTATTAACTGAAGAAAGTAAAAGGTTCCTGATTCGAAGAATACTTATTTTTTCTTATATGACCACGCATAAGTTTTTAATAATTAAACGGTTTTTGATGATTTTTTGATTCGTTCGATACTTAGGCTATACTTTCAAAATTGGACCAAACTGTTTGGAAGAAATAATTGAAAAATTTGGTTGACATTAATAAAAATAAATAAAAACCGCTAATACAATAGGGAAAACAATTTTGTCAAACGAAAAAATACTGACAACAAACAACGACTTAAAATTGGTGGCATGCCGCGGTTTCGATGGTTTCTGTTTTTGTGAAAAAAACTTATTATTTAAAAAAACTTTCCATACCAGCTATCATTTGTCAGTTGAAATGGGCCTTTTAGTGCATGCATTTTATTATAATTGCGTCCTTTTGTTCTACCGACAATTGATTCAGAGCGGCGACGGTAAAATTGCAATGGCTTAAAGCGAATTCGACTATTAGCCCCCCTGCCTTCAATCGCAGACTGCCATTTGAAATAATAGGTCTTGGGTCGTAAAATATTTTGAAAGCTTGTGCTGTCTTGTCTCTCTCTATCAATGTGTTTTTCACTTACTGAAGAATAGAAATAGTTTGTAAAGTCTGCACGGCAATGATTATTCTCTGTGGCACAGAATAAGACCATAAAGATTTTATTTACTTATAATAAAGAATGTTGTTTATGTTACATTTTTATTATTGACTAGCTGTTGCCCGCAAATTTGTCCGCGTCAATTTCTGTTATTATGATCGCGATTATTTCTGCAACATTTTTCACTGATGCTTCGCTTCTATTGGTCGCAGCGTGATGTTATATAGTCTTCCTCAATAATTTGACTATCCGACACAAAAATAATTGTTCAATTTTACCAGTACTTTCTCTGATTAGTGCGTTCAAACAAACAAACTCTTCAGCTTTATAATATTAGTATAGATGACGATAAAAAGGGGACCGAATCTTTTCATTATTTGACTATCGTGAGAAGCATCTATATACTTTGTGTTTTTGACCACATGACAAACGAAGCACACGTTACGTAACCACTAGCTGTTGCCCGCGACTTCGTCCGTGTCAATTTCTGATATTATGATCGCGATTATTTTTGCAACATTTTTCACTGATACTTCGCTCCTATTGATCGCAGCGTAATGTTATATAGCTCAAAGCCTTCCTCGATAAATGGACTATCCAACACAAAAATATTTTTTCAATTCGAACTAGTACTTTCTGAGTAATCTCGCTAATGCGCGTTCAAACAAACAAACAAACTCTTCAGCTTTATTTATAATATAAGTATAGATTATGTAAAACTATGTAAAACATCTTGGCAGTGCTATTTTTATTTTATATAATATTTTGCTCCTGCCGGGTCCTGGATCTGGATGAATGAACCTTATGCAGATACGTCCGTGTGCGTCACAGGGTGTTTCAAATGAATTGCTGTATCAATATTTTATATTTATTTAAGATATTTTTTTGATACGTGGGTAACACTGAAAATGTTTAGAACTGACCAGTTAGAAATATTGCTAATGAAAACTCTTTTGTAACCTAATGTAGTATATTTCATTCATTTGTCATTTGTTTTTGTGAATTGGCGGCAAATCTAAAACTCTAAAATTGTCGGTCAATGATTTATTTTGACTTTCGTTGTGGGCTTACTTAACAACAAAGCTATGATAGGCTGCGAATAGCATTTCTTAATGAAGCCCCATCTCGTGCCACTATTTACAATTGGTTTAACGAGTTTAGGCGTGGACGCAGCAATCTCAATGATGATCTTCGTGAGGGACGTCCTTTAACAGCGACTACTGAAGATAACATTAGTGCTGTGCATGATAGAGGAAGATAAGAGAGTGACTTATCAGCAGATACGGGCAAGCCTAGGCATTGGTATAAGTCAAGTTCAAAAAATATTACACGAACATTTAGGCGTCAGGTAACTTTGTACCAGATGGATTCCCCATACTTTACCCGACGACCAGAAACACCTTCGCATGGACTGGTGTCGCCAAATGTTAGATAAGTTCAACGGCGGTGAAATGCTGTATTTGGCATCGTCACAAGTGCTGAAAGCTAAATATATTGCTACGAAACCGAAACCAAAAGACAATCAGCTCAGTGGGTGTTTTCTTTCGAGGATCGACCAACTAAGGTAAAGAAAGGAAGAAGTCAAGGAAAAAAGATTATTGCTTCATTCTTTGGTCGGAAAGGTCATTTCGGGACAGTTGTGCTAGAAGATGGAAGGACAGTTACTGCAGGCTGGTATGCCAATCGCTGTTTGCCTGTTGTCTTGGAAAAAATTCGACAGCAGCGCCCTCGAAGCAGGATCCTCCTTCACCACGACAATTCTTCAGCGCACTCCGAAAACGGACTGTTAAATATTTGGCAGGTGTCGAGATAATGAGTCATCCGCCATACAGTCCTGACCTGGCGCCCTGCGGCTTTCATTGATTCCCAAGAACTAAAGATAAAATTCGGGGTATTCGCTTTACGAGCCCTGAAGATGCGGTGAAAGGATACGAAAATGCCATAGAAGGAAGAATGGGGCCACTGCTTTTCTCAGTGGTTCAATCGAATGCGACGATGTGTAGAGAGGAACGAAGATTACTTCGAAAAAAAATAAAAGTATTGGCAACTTTCTACATTAAGCTGTTTTTCATTTTCTAAACATTTTCAGTGTTACCTAGGTATATTAAAAATAACATTGCCATGATGTAATACATAGTGGTTACATAACGTGGGTTACGTTTTTCAAATGGTTCAAAATGTACGGTGTAGAGCGTCTTAGGGGTTTCACACATAAACACGATACGACGTCGCGTCGTACCACGATGCGGCGTCGTTTCACGATGCGACGTCGCGTCGTGTAAACTCACGATGCATGCCACAGTTGTTATTCGAAATTAGAAGATGACTGACGATATTAAGGTCGATCATTTAACAACCCTAGTCGAGGAGCCCCGCACTATGGGACAGCAGGAGCAGAACGCGTCTAGTGCGGTCCATTTCTCGAAATTAACTGCGACAATTCACCCTGTATCGTCGTGCCGTGCGCGACGTCACATCGTGAAACGACGCCGCAACGTGGTACGACGCGACGTCGTATGGTGTTTATGTGTGGGAGCCCTTATAAAACTCTTGCAGTCTTCTCTCTACTATAGGCCAAATTGCGAAGGTCAACCCAGCCAGTACTTCTCTCCTTTTTTTATTGGTGAAGGAGGTAGCTTCCGTTCCCTATCTAGCAGTGAACTGATTGGGTCGCTGAGAGCGATGATGGCGGCACAGAAAGCTCTTAGCTGCTCTGTCATGCTTTTCTCTATTAATGCTGTTTCTATCGGAAATGTAAAAAAATATCTAAAGGTGCAACAGAAATGATTTTAAATTACCATCTTTGAGATTCAATAGTACGGAACCATTGTATTTGAAACCGACTCAAACTTAGTATTTTATGTGTGTACTGATGTATTAGAAAACAAATAAAAGGAAAAGCCGGCAGAAAGAGCAACGCCATTGCTTTGGTCTTTTTTTAGGTCTGAACAATTAAAATTAGGGTACCTGAGTGTCGAGTTGATTGAAATTGATGGAAAAATAGAAGAACACATTTGATCAGGATTGACAAAATGACAGCGTGATTTTTGATATACCGCATAAACAAAATATAGGTACTTTGACCAACATGCGTATAATATCATTTCTTCCAAGTTGCTTGTAAACTTGTCTTCCCTTTATGACTTGTTTTAAAATTTTTGATATTATTATTTAGTTTCATCTGATTATATTTAATTTTGTTAGTTTTGTTGCTATGACAACATGAGTCCATTGAAGCTTTTGCCCTGATGTGGGATGAATATAGGTCGTTACATGTACTATACCCAGAGGGGAGGTACAAGTTTAATACGGCAGAGTTATGAAAGACCGCAACATTAAAACTGTGCCCGAGTTGTTTCTAGGGTTCAATCCTTTGCGGGGTAGACGTTGTGGCAACCCTTTGTGGCCGAGACGAGCCGGCTGTGCTTTTAGTTCTTATATCCAGCCCCTTTCAACCCTACTGTATCCTTCGCAATTAGTGACGTGTTGACGTAAAATTTTGATAAAATCGATAGTTTTTATTATAGCGATACCGATGATCATTTGTGAGGTGAAGTGTTTAAATCGTTTTGAACATATCCGGGACAAATGTTCTTAGACAAAACATACTTTTGAAAGTTGAATCGGATCCAAGGTTTTTAAGAGGGGACCTCAAGAAACAAGCACTGAACGCTAGGATACTATTTCCTAACATAGGAAATAATAACTTAGTGTGGTGCTAGACGATTTCTAAAATACTGACTTTATCTGGGGCTGTATCACTGAGTCATCTTTAGGTATATTAATATTAGAGGTTACATTAAACAGATTAATCAGCTTTTGCAGTTTTCATATTAGACTAACTCATTTTATTTTTCCAATGTTTGAAAATATTATAACCGTTAATGTAACTAATTTTTAATAAAGTAAAGTTTGAAATGTTGCTAGGAATACAGTTAACGTAAAAATACCATGGATTAAAATTTTATTTTAATAACTTATCTAAATATGTATTTGTCGACAGCCATATTATTATTACACGTACATCACTATTAAAAATGGCAGTACTTTTGAGTGATTGCGAGCTCGACAAACAATACAGCGAAGTCAATCTCGGTACGCACTACGGCTGCAGTTTGATATAGAGGTACAGTGAGCATTGTACGCCTAGGTACTATTGTTGCCTTGACATAAGCATTGTTCAAATCGGGACACGGGAGAAAAAATGCTACGGGTTAATGAACTGTCCCTTTGTTGAGGAAAGGTAACAGACATTTTTTAGAATCTATTTACTGTGAATAAAAATACCAGAAAAAATAAAGCTATTGTGTTAACTAGATTTATCATCATCAGCCCATTTTAGTCCACACACATTAACTTCTCTAAATGAGTATTTTTCTCTAATCACCACGTGGCATGTGATCACAGTTTGAACAATGATGGCGAAAAACCGCTGTTGCGTACTTTGTCCGCATATTATTCTGTTCAAGTATGACACATTAATATCAATACAAATTGACTTTAGCTGTCGATTGGAGAGTTGATTGCACATTGTCCCATGTCATGTCCCAAACGAGTGATCTGCCATTAAGTATGATAACTCATTTGTACAGAGCACATAATATATTTTTGTTATTTGTTACAAATACATATTATGATGATTATTATAATTTATTCGCAAGTTCCGTTTGCTTCGAGGGGGACAGTAATTCGGGACATCATAAAAGCATCTCATGGCATCACTAATAGTAAGCATGAAATGAGCAGACTGCAGAATCAATAGTTAAAGTTCATAGCGCCGTGTTATTTGCAAACTCTTTCAACCCACATGGTGGAGGTCCTCCACTCGACGCCATTTATTTTTAGAAAGTAGGTATGGCTTTATTAGTACTGTATCTAAAGTTTGAAAATTTTGTTTGTATTTTTCAAATTGTATGATTCTTATTTAAACTTAAAAAAAATCTCTCAGGTGGGACTCGAACCCGCATCTCCTCGCAGGCCGGGCGCCGCGCTTTACTATTTAGCCACCAAGACTGGTAAAGCGCCGCGCCCGGCATGCGAGGAGATGCGGGTTCGAGTATCGCCTGAGACATTTTTTTTTTAAGATTAAATACTGATATAATAATTGCAATTTAATTGCTTAAATATCATACTCGTATTAAGTATTGTAAGATTAATATCATGCCTCTCAGCTAAATAACGCCTACTGCTGGACAAACTGATCTCCTAGATGGTCGGTCACGCGCTCTTTCCGCTTCTTCTCAGGAATTCAGCCAGATTGTTGATCTCCGTGGTCGAGGCCTATTCACAGATCGTCTTATGTATTTATACTGATAATCTAATTTAATTTTGAAATTGACTGATACTCTAAGTTACTCACTTTACTTGTGTATTTAATGCTACTTTTATTTTAAAGAACTTATCTTATAATATTTTTAATAAAGATCTTATCTTATAATCTTAACTTATAATATTTTTTTAAAAACATTTTTAATAAATCTATTTTATTCAAAGTGGTCGCGTCTCCCTGTAGGGTAAATGCACCGAGTATTAACAAGGTAACCGCGTCTGGCCAGCGGGCACCGGCTGCGCTGAATTAAATCAACTGCTACCCTATTGTATCGGATACGGACTTGTCAGATAGCGTACCCACACCGTAACGGTGTGGTTAAGATAGTCTGGGATACTATTTTATATACTACTACTACTACATAGGCTGTTACTAAGTATGAAATGAGTAATTTAATAGAAAATCAAACGATATGTCATGAAACCAGGGGCGTGCTTATCAATTCTGGGTAGGGTATGCAGTAGATCGGTATTTAACTTACCTTAGTAAGACGTAGTATGCAGGATAGACAGTGCTTAAGAGGAAACACAAGGGCCGTTTTTCCATACAAACGTAGTCCTCTGTTTCCTCCCAGGATAAAGCCAGTAGAGAAATATTTTTTATTACAAAAATCTATGGCCACTATTAGCATGTTTCTATGTTTTCTGTTTTTTTATAAATTAATTTAAAAAGAGATATGAGCCCTCAAAAAACGAAAAAATTCGCCAGATTTTCCGCTGTGTTCAAACATCCAGAAAACAAATTTGGCTAAATTTTAGAAAAAAAGGAAATATACGAACACGGCCAAAGCCTTTCCTTAATTTTTAATGATTTTTTTTTAAATTGGTTTTGTTTTGGAAATTAATTGGGGGACTACGAAACGTTGATTTGGCGTGCTTTTAGTAGGTATTTTCGGTCCAAGAAGCAGTTGTCTCTATCACACTCTGCGGTGAAGGTGTTGGGCACTGCGCGACAGCAATAGATTTTACAAATACCTATTTTTTAATTCTCTCGCCTATAGTGTTTCCTCTTAATGGCATGTGTATAAACTGTTATTTGGAGCACCTCTCATCATCACATTACCGTGGTGTGGTGTTCCAATTTAATTGTATTAAAAGTAACTGAATCACAACTAAAAACTTACATGAAACAACTCACAAACCTAACGTGCAAAATGTACTTAAATAAGCAAAAAATCTGAAAAACCGTTTGGTGCATCAGTACTCATACTTACCATTTAAAATTAGCATAATCGTTTTAAAAACAGAACAGCCCCAGTTATCGTTTCGTCTGCTTATAATTAAAAAAGTAATTTCGACCATGATAGCGTTGTTTACCCCCACTAATGACGTCATCAGAATATACTGCAAAAACGTGTTGCAAATTGCGTTTCAAAATGAATCATGAACTTTTTTGGTTATGTTTATCGTTTTGGAGTGTACAGTAACGAATGCTCATTTGTTTTTGCTAATGAATTGAAATTTGAACTTTATTACTGCATTTTTAAGACTCACAATTTTTCAACGGGACTTGATAAAACCGAATTTATTATCTAAATCCAAAGCAATATTGATTATTGATATAAGCATCGGATCGTACGTAGCGAAGGTAAAATACTATTTGCCTTTAAATAATGGTCGGTTACAGTGAGTATCTTAGAATATGAAGTTTTAATTGAATCGAAATGTAAATTTTTAATCTCAACTGATTTTAACTGATGATGTTGTGAATTTTCATTACCTATATGATAAAACTGCAGAAAGTTTATTGTATGAATGTAAATATAAATTTATTAATTGCCTATTCCCAGTGAAAAAGAAAGAAGCGAAATCGGCAATAACTGTTAATACTTGGACTGCTTCTTGTCAACTTATTTCATATTTATGTTTATGCTCTAAGTAATTAACTTTTTGTTATTTAGAATGACATGTGAATTTTCACAATATCCAGCAACTTACGCAACGTACGCATCTGTATAAAGTAAAAAATGAGTCAAGAAACGCAGAAACTACTTAAATTTTGGCATACATCTATATTTAATATTATAAAGCTGAAGAGTTAGTTTGTTTGTTTGTTTGAACGCGCTAATCTCAGGAAGTACGGGTTCGATTTGAAAAATTATTTTTTGTTGGATAGTCCATTTATCAAGGAAAGCTTTAGGCTATATACCATCACGCTGCGACCAATAGGAGCGAAGCGTGAGTGAAAAATGTTGCAAAAATAGTCGCGATCATAATACAGAAATTGACGCGGACGAAGTCGCGGGCAACAGCTAGTTATACATAAAACTTATTATTTATTATTTAAAGTATTACATGAAACATTTTATTCGAAGTCTTTGGCAACCGAAATATTATTTGGTAAAAATGCCAACATTTTCCCTGCTGACCTTGAATATATCTTGTTATCTTCCAAATTCAGAATTTCCCCAACTCATACTGAAATAGCAAATGTATTTACCACCCTTTATGAAAACATCGCTACTTGTGTTATAATAAAAATAGGTGCACAGTAGCCTCGCGAGTTTGCAAACATGACTTAATTAATCCAGTCCAATTATTGTGTTTTAATCTCATTAGTTTAGAGTAGAGACGGTCCATTGATATTGACTTTAAATTATACCACCATGTCAAATAAGTACCTATGTGTTATTTACTAAAAGAAGGCGGGGAGCTGATTTACATTATCGTATTATTTGGTTTTTCCTGAACTAAAAGTAGTTTTCTGTTTGGGTTTTAATGTAAATTTTATGAGGTTGTCTATTATTTGAACTTTTTAAACTGCCCTGTTGGTCTAGGGGTTTGAATACTGGACCAAGGTCCCGGGTTCGATTCTCGGGTCAGGCGTCAAAAATATTCTAATTTTCAAAAACTGCTCGGATTCGCGATTATCACCAACCCGCATTCGGTAAGCGTGGTGATTATGCCTGTACCCATCATTGCTATGGTAACTTGAATTTGATGATTTACTCTGCAGTTAGATGATTATAGGCCGTCACTGTTCTACTCAATACCATTTTTGACATAGGCCAAATAAGTTTCTGTTTAATACCTGAAAGTATTTTACACGCTGATGGTGGTAATTGGTATGCATGTTGCTCGTTTTCTTCTGGCGGTTAAATGTTTTAGTTGCCTCCTATTAGCTCCCATAGAAAGATAATTGACAGCGTTATTCTGTTTTTGGGCCGGTATCGCGAAGCTGAGAGAGATTACTGTATCTATAAATTGTGTATACTAACGAAGTAAAGTGTTGCCAACTATTACAGAGGAAAAGACAATGGGGCAATAACTATAACAGTAACGTTTTGTCTGTCCCCTTGTTGACTGCACAGCCAATTCTTGGTGTCTTTACCCTACTCCAAACTAGCAAATCAAATTTGAACTTTAAAGTTAGACTCATAGTGTTTAAGTTTGTAAGGAACACTATATTATAGGTATAGTTAGTCTATGATTTGTGATGTTCTTGTTATTATTGAGTTTGCGTTGATTGAGCTAAGCTGTTTGTGTGTGTAGGTATGATGAATTTGGTATTCAAAAATATCCAATAGAACATTAAGAAGTACGCATCACTTCTGTGGTAACTTGAATTCAATGATGTAGACCTTTTCAGTGGTGTGGTTATAGGCTGTTACTAAAAAAAATAACCTTAAATAGAGTAAATTGCAACACATAAGTTATTCCGACTTATAAATATACTAAAACTAAACTATATGTTGGTCAGTAGTACTTTGTACAATCAAATCGGCGATCACTAAACATTTGCAAAATTCTTATGTTTATCACTGGATGGATTTACATGTTCCGAAAAGCCTCTCACACTGATCGAAGTTATTATACAAGATATAATAAGCAAAGCTATTGAAATTGAAAAAAAAAATCAATCGAAAAGATGGACTTCTATTGTTATCATTCGCAACCGGACAGACGACGGATCGCCTCCAATCTGCCCGCGACCATGATTCTTTCAATCGAATCGAAAATGCGGGGGAGTAAATATTATTATTAAATAATAGGGGTTAAAGTATGAAATTGCCGATTATTTTCACACTTTTTATTTTGTTTATAGCTCTTAAGTATAGTCATATTATTGCGTAATTATTTTTGTATTGTATCAAAAACTAAATCAAGTAAATTTTGACTAAAAAAAAAATGCAATACTAGTGTCTATTACTTCAAAGGAAGTCGTTGAAAAGACCCCTTACAATGTGTCAGCTGACCTTCTTGCTTCAATTAAGTATATTTGTATTATATACTTTGATTTTCAGAAATTTAAATACTATAATGCGTAGCTTTATAACCGTCTAACTTCGTAACCGTCGTTTTTAAAAAAACTAAAAAATTTTTAGTATGGAAAAATGACTTTTCTCGATTTCGTCCATACAAAACGGCAATTTCATACTTTAACCCCTAATATTATATTACCTTTAAAGAATTGATTTAGTGCATTAAATCCCGTAAAGTTATTATATTGGTTTTTAGCCTCTATCGAGCTAGCGAGTTCATTTAATTTGTCTTTTAATTAATTTAAGGATTTATTCATATACTCCTGTATGAAATACTTAGGAAACCTTAGTGAAAGGATGAAACACACTTATATGCATTATTATGCGTATGCCGCGCCATACCTAAAATCTTTACCCCTGTATTCGCAAAATGGAAAATACAAAATGTACAACCGAAGCGTTTTTTATATCTGTATTATGATAGCATCTGTTCAGAACAATTCCCTTTTGATTTATTATGTACACCGCAAGTACATTGTTACAAAATACGCACATAAATTTCCCTTATTAATCTACTGTAGGAACTTGTAAAAACAATTCGGGATAAACATGAGGATTTTAGTCGTACAACCAAATCCTTGGGTAATCCTTGGCCTCGTTTTTCCCCTAAAGAAAAGAAATGATAATGTATGAAGGGACATTGTGAATGAGCAGATGTGCATTGATTTTATGGGAAATGTGAAAATAAGTGCGTTTTGCAATAAAAATGCACAATGTGGTTTCCTGGCCGGTGTACTAGCAGTTCAGTATTATAAGATAAATATGTACATAATATGGTGACTTTTATAACGAGAAATGTAATCAGATTTATCATAACTACCAAAATAAGATAAAAGTTTGAAGGTTTATACAAAAAGGTACAATGTCATAATTAAAATAGTATCTATAACATTAAATTCTCATCTGCATACTTATAACGAATAAAAAAAGACGTGTGGCACTCGAAGACTGCCGCGGTAAAGCTATTGCATAGCATTTTTTATCAACTTATGCAATTATGAAACTAAAAAGTATCACCGCTGTGCCGGTCGGAGTGGGGGGTGTTAGGTTATTCTCGTTACGGAATTTCTGGATTCGGTCTCTACGCTCAAGGCCCGCGATAGAAGCTATGCAATAGCTTAATTTTATAATTTTAGCGTTATTACTCGTATTCTAAGATTTTATGTATTTTCTAATTTTGACTTTTGTAATTAAATTTTTCTGTTATTTTGGCAGATATGGTTACCATAGGCAACCATACTGTCAAAATCCTTATTTTGTTCTAAATTCTTTTAAATTTCTTAAATTCAAAATTGTTCGATCGTGCTCTCCCCGAGTGTTAGGTTAGGTTATTTTCGTAACAAATAAGGTTATTAAATCACTACATAATAACATACACTATACATACATAATTATACAATAACCAAAATACAGCACAACATAAACATGAAATAAAATAACAAACAACAAACCAGACCCGCTGCACTTTCGGCGAGTAATGGTGGCGACTACATCCACTACTTTAGTTTTCTGCCTGATCAACTCGTTGCGCTTTCGATCTAGCAACGTAATGCCCAACATCGCTCTTTCCATCGCTCTTTGCGCAACTCGTAGTTTTTCGGCTGATTTTTTAAACCACAACGTAAAAAAAGGTTATTAAATATAATATTGAAATGGATTCATGATACCCTTGGCCGTCTTTTAATTAGAATCAGACACAACTTTTTTTGGTGTCGTATGAGGTGACTAAAGAAGTACCTTACTGCCAATTCTTATCTGTGCTGCTGCCAAAAGAAGAGGGCAACAAGTCAGCAACGTCTTCTCTCCACCTGGCCAAACTGCGGTCGCCGCCTGGTAATTATGCCTATTATTATACAAAAATTTTTAGGTGTTAAGTATCGTATTTAGATCCCATTTATGATGTAAAATATGGAAATCAAGTTTTCACCCGAATATATTTTTTGCAATATAGTTTTAAATTTTTACGTTCCTAAGCCTGTTAAGGTATGAAGGGAAAACCAAAATCTTGTGGATTGTATCGTAATGAATGAATGAGATGCGCATAGCGTATAGAAAGTGTTGCAGGAGGCCGTATCAAAAATTTTAGATTTTTGGCGGACATTTTCTATGTGCTTTATCTTGGCATTTTTGTACTGGGATAAGCCAAACGCAATAATACGTCATTTTTTTTGTCTCATAGATTGATATATTAAAATTTGGAAGGTGGTTAAAATTTCATTCTGTATAGTTTTGGTAAGTCGTACTAATCGGATACTCGGATGTATATTTACCTAAATTTTAAGTGTTGACTGTTATGGAATGCTATTTTGTATCGAAAACATCATGTTTTAGGAAGCCGCTTCTGTAATATCATAGCCAAAAACAAACTTTAGGTAAAAATGCATCCGAGTATCCGACCTAAATCATAATTGATTGCTGATTGATTGTATTAAATCAAATCTAACTTACTTTTTACTTTTGTTCCTTAACCTTGGCAACCACGTAGGTATATTGCAAGTTGGTAAATTAGTACAATTTAGTAAGGCGTAAAACTAAGGCGAATGAATTTTTTTTAAGGAATTGTGCTTTAAAATCACTCCATTTTTTTTAAATCCTTTTAAGCAGTTTCAAAAATTCAAAGTTTTATAAAGCTACTTTTGTACCGATTCTTTTTTAAATCATCAAGATCAAACCTGAATAAAAGCATATTTTATCAAATTAAATAGAAAGTCTCAAAATGTCATAAATCACACTGCTAACCAGCGAAATGAACCATTCATTAAATAACAGTCTTACGAGTCGCATGTGGTCGTGATACAGGGTTATGCAATTTGGCACGAGTGGCGACCCTGATTAATTTCTACTCCTCATACCGCCAGCGGGCTGCGGCCTGCGGCCTGCGGGCTGCGGTCAGGCGACGCGACGCATCGCGCCCTAAACACGATTAATGACCTCGGCTAGGGTTGGTGATATTATACTCTTAAAGTAACGGCTTATAATCCTTCCACTGCAGGGCAAAGGCCTCCATCATTGAATTTACGTTACCATAGCAATAAACGAGGATGATCATGAACACCAAAATTGTAAAATAGATATTGGTCAAAGACTTCAAACTTCAACAACTAGGCAGTTGTATATTATGTTTTTACCCGACCAATAGGAGTTACCTTTTGAAAGGTTAATTTTATGATGGTTATTTTGTTATTTGTATCGTTCCTACAACAAAACAGTTTAAGTGCTAAAGCATTGCATAAATAATATGTCTCCTAGAATACAGGTATAGCTTTATAGGAGGCAGAGTATGTATTAACATAAGCTATTCTAAACACTATCGCGCTCCTCAAAGCTCCTCATTTTTTGCAATGCCTTGTCTTCATTCAAATTCACAGCTATGCCATACAAGCTATACAGGGGATGGGTTACACCCCCCTCTCTCTCCAGACACGAGCCAGTTTCGAAAATATTGGTTTTCACAAATTCACCCGTCCTAGAATCGAGCCCGGGACTCTTGCGTAGTAGGGCCACTATACCAACCGAGGCATATGTCATTGTCCGGAAAAACCCAAGTATGTCTTCGTCGGTTGGCAAATCCTATCATACAAACCAAGAGAAATCAACCTAATGCTTATGAATTGTCACCTTTAAACTTTGCCATCCCTAACGGACTGAGCCGTGTAATGCGAAAAGCTTGTGACCCTTAGGCCTAGAACAGACCTTTCAGTGATCCAATGGTTATTTATTATTCAAGTTTAGCGGCCTTACATTAGTTTATACGCAGACTTAACTATTAATAAACATTAAACTAAGATATGAGTGCATCAAATTTTTATGGACCATCTAAAACACTTCCTCGGGAAACTCCATTATTTTTGTATACAGGTGTTTAGTAAAAATAATGGCAATCACTATAAACATGTGACCTGTATTTCTAAATGGATAAAGTTTAAATTCGTTGGTGTTTTTCTGAAAGCAAACAGGGAGGTATTCTTACGAGTATTATTATTTCATAGCGCCTGTAGATAGGTGATTAGCATAAAATGTATGAAGAACACCCCAAGTAAAGTGGGGGTTTTATTTTGGTGAGGTTAGACGAGAGTGGCCGTACGATGCCGTTATGATCGGAGTTTACGGTTAGATAGGGAGCGGACTAAGTAAAGTATTATCATGCAGTATAATGTATGTTAATATCCGTAGATGGAGAAGAGAACTTAGCTTTAAAAGAAACAAAATAGTTTGAAATAGTTAATATAAAAATAGTTTGGTAATAGAATTTTCCAGTATGAGCAAAAGGTTCTTTTACATGTTTCTTAGTCGGTAGATAGTTTGCTTGTAATACTAAGAAAAAACTTTCATGTTACTCTAATGTTTTCTTTGGACTAACCATCTGCCTAACATAGTATTTTAGATACTCGTATCTTAGATTATAGTCTTAGAGCATAAACCAACGACTATTAATAAATGACGACGATCCTCTTAATGTAGTGGTTTGCCTACTACTTACTTAAAGGTCCCGAGTTCGATTTTTAGTCGGATCAATTTAGTAAACAATTAGCTCGGGTCTGGTATGTTTTAGTTGTGCTCCGAGGCACGTTTACTCTTTGAACGTCGGCAAAACAATAGTCTAGCCTAATCTTATACTACGCACTAGAGCGGATAATATTTCCTACTTACGGCCCTGGTGTCTTATACATTTTGTAGACCCGTCACCCTAAATTTTAGGCATTCGGTGAGGATACTACAACTCTCTCTAAGCTAACAAATTGTAGCCCTAATACTAGAGCATTAATTGCAAATTGCCCAGAAGGGTTGGCTTTTGTTTAAGTCTGTGTTTATTTACTGAAATTAGAATCATTAAGTATGTCCAACCGACGATAAATTGAGTTGCTTTTTACCTATGACTTACGCGTTCTTTGTAGGGGGCTGATTGTTTATATTTTTTATTTAGTAGGATATTGCTCAGAACTAAAATATGAGTATCGTATAAGTTGTTTAATTATTTCTATAATTAATATATTTCTCCCAACATTTAAGTCAACACCATCATCATGATCACAGTCAAGCGACGCCCACAGCTGGACATAAATATGAAACAAATCCAAAACTATTATGAGAAGGATTCTTAACGTCTAACCCCCGTATTTATAAAGAAGTAATTACTTATTGCTTAAGAAAGTCATAACTTAAAGTGTTCATACCTAGTGCGTAAGTGAAAGAAATTGGTCACCATTAATAGTCATATTTTTTGGCTGAAAATGCTAACTTTTGGTAGTTATAACTTCTAGTAATTTCTTGATTAAGACATACAAATTGTCTCTCAAGTAATTACTTGTAGTCATGTAATTACTTTTACTTGTTTATAAATACGGGGTTGTTCTATAAAACATATACCCGAAACTGAATAGGTTATACAAAACGCAATTTCTCCAACTCGAACTGCCCTTATTACATTCCGACTAAGTTAGTGGGTTTATTAGTTTTAGTCAAGTTGCCCCCGGCACGTCACAGAGTGCATATCCATGTTTGACGAGACTCCAACTTATCCCGTTGTAACTAAGTTTGCCAACCCCTTTTGAGCTTCGTATCTTAAAAGTTATGGAGTTGGCGACACGGTTTGTGATTTATTGAGTGGCATTAAATTAGGTTTGGTGAATTGTTTTCTATTTTATTATGTTAGTATTGTAACGATTGCATGAATATTGTCAAGATTGCATGAAAGTTACCAACGTAATATCAAATAGTATTAAGTAAGATTGAAGTTCCGATCTCATATTATTTCACGTGGTCGTTTACTATGGGTCACATGAGAAGGCTCAAGAGCAATGGAGAGAGCGATGCTTGGTATTTCCCTACTCGATCGAATCAGAAATGATGAGATCCGCAGGAGAACGAAAACAACCGTCATCGCTCGAAGGATTGCATCGTTGAAGTGCCAGTGGGCGGGACACATAGCGCGGAGAACCGATGGCCGTTGGGGTGGACAGGTTCTCGAATGGCGACCGCGTACCGGACGACGTTCCGTGGGCAGGCCCCCTACAAGGTGGACCGACAATCTGGTCAAGGTCGCGGGAAGCCGCTGGATGTGGACAGCACAGGACCGATCGTTGTGGAGATCCTTGGGAGAGGCCTATGCCCAGCGGTGGCGTCGTTCGGCTGATATGATGATGATGATTATTATTATTATTATTTCAGTAAGGTACAATTTTAATTGTTAATTATTAAACATTTATTTTATTACTATTTCACAATAAATGAATCATATAGTTAATAATTGTTTTACTCTTCTTCATATTACCTTGCTGATTTTACTTCTTACAAATAATAATTAATGCAAAAGTAACTCTATCTGTGTATCTTAGTTATATTTTATTAGTCTTTGGGTTGCTTATAGGCTATTTTTTAGGAAACAGGTAGTCAAATAGTTCTTAGTAAATTTTCCTAAGAACAATTTGACTACCTGTTTTCCTACATATATTTATACGACATATATTTAATACATCGTAACTTAGGAATAAACCTCTGTTCATGAGTAAACAGCAACGTCAAAATCTTCTTTTCGACTTAAGGTTTAATATAAAAACTTAGTTTTCATTAAATATTTATGCAGTTCAAATCACACATATGAAAAAGTCATATTTTTATATATCATCTCGTAAACCCGAAGCGAAATCCATAAAACGAGATTATTTTTAATGAAAATGAAAAAGAAAAATGAAGTATTGTCCCCGTTCTAAAAGCTTTCATGCGTGCTTTCCTTGACCTAAGCAGCGATCACACTAGAAGCTTTGTGCAAGCATTCTCGAGATCTATGGATTATGATATTTGGGATATAAGTAAGCATTATAATACTACCTGATTAGATAGATAAATGGACAAGAGCTACTGCCGACAAAATGTTCTACAGTTTGGAAGAATTATAATTCATGTAAAAGTAGTAAAGTTTTTTTTGGAAATTTTATGTCTTTTAATTTGCTTTTTTTATGTCGCACCGCACACAAATTTTTTTCTGCTTGGCCCGATGGTCGACTGGGAGAGAATGCCTTAAGGCATTAAGTCCACCTGTTGTACACACACAGCGGCACATCAGACTATACATGTTGACCTTGAGACCGCCTTTATGCCCTACGTAATAAAAGCTGTTATCGCAGTTCAACTGTTTAACTTGATGTGCTGTCGAGTGTACCTTATTATAGTGTTTGTGCAATAAAGTTTAAATAAATAAATAAATAGATAAAATTAAAGAAAGTTACAGCCTATAATCATCCCACTGCAGGGAAAAGGCCTCCATCATTGAATTCAAGTTACCACTGCAATGATGGGAACTGGCATAATCACCACGCTTGCCGAATGCGGGTTGGTGATCGCAAACCCGAGCTACGTTGAAAAATTCGAAATTATTTGTTTCCCGATCCGGGTATCGAACCTGGGACCCCGAGATCTTGGTACGGTATTTAAACCACTAGACCAACGGGGCGTTGAACATTAGAAAACGTAGTTGAAATAGCCAATAAAATTCCATGAAAAAAATTGGGACTGCCTACCCATCATTGCTGTGGTAACTTGAATTCAATGATGGAGGCCTTTGCCCTGCAGTGGGATGATTTAAAGCCGTTATTTTACAGTGACGTCAGAGGCCTGATAGGTGGCTTAGAACACTCTAACACCAAATCATCCTATGATAAACACACGATAAGAAAAAATAATCCCAGTAGCAGTCTACACACACCCTAACCGGAGACTCGCCTAAGGCGTTCCGGTAATTATTCAGGACTCCTCCCGGCGCATCTGCGCACTCCCATTGGATCTTTTTATTGTCTTAAAATGTTCTCTAGAGCACCCTGTATATTAATAGCATGTCGCATTACGTATAAAAACATATTTCAGGACCGTAATCCTTCGGGCTTTAATTGAAAAGTGTGCGCAAAAATATTTGAGATAAATAAAAAAATCTGAAGTACCTACATCAGTTGTAACAAATGAGATTTTGTAACAAATATGTATAGTGGGATTTGCAAGCAACACAAGTATCTAATAAGGAAGTTTTAAACTGACTCAATGGTTTGTTTTTCTAGGATACATTTCTAAAATTGAGAAAGAAAACCATACTTCTGTAAAATAATGACCGCCAACAAAACACTTAGGGTCGATGTTAAAACAAATAATCTTAAACTAGTCTTAGACATCAGTCTAAGATTTCTTCTTCTGATCTAAAAAAAAAACATGTAAAAAACTTGAGCAATAGTATCCGAATCGCGCTATAAAACAACAGTAACTCCTAAAATTATTTCTCGGGAAATGTTCAACCGAATTTATTCTTACACAACCTTCAAAAGGTGGCACAGCTTTGCCGCTCGCAAAAACGATACAATCGAATACAGAACCGATACCCGGAATTCAAATACGCGGTTTATTGGAAAAAAGACGCGCAATCCGTTGCAGTTATCGGAAACAAGTTTTGTGAAAAAACCGTAACACTTTTAATAAAACCGTTTACGGTTCGGGCGGTCTAGACTGTGTTATTTATTCAGAGGATGTGCGTATAGTTTGTAGTGTAGGATTTGTAACAGCCGATATCACACAGATGTACCTACCTAACTAAGACAACAAAGAAAAACCTAGTCATATTTTTTTTTAAATTCCAGTGGCATCTTTTTTATTATTTATTTTGGCACAAACAGCGCAATATTATTTGCCCCTGTTACCTTGTTCACCACGTAGGCTAGCTGCTTATAAATATATTTATGTCATGTAATTGAGGTAGCTGCAAAAAGCGTTCATTTGTAGCAAGCCTACGATCATTAGCACTTTTATTTCGTTAAATGCTCCCTAAACGTCATTACGCGACGAGTAGATGGTGGCCCAAATAGTGCTGACTCGCCGTCTGCAATCAGTGGCGCAACAATTGGGCTTTTATACATATAAGCTTTACTAGATGTTGGCCGCGACTATGCACGCGTGAAGTTTTAATATTATAACTAACCCAATTTTTATCGGGACAAAAAGTAACCTCTTTGCTCGCTCTTAGGTTCACACTGAACTCTAAAGTTCAGTGAGAGGAACCCTAATACTTACCTATAAACGTGCTGGAAATCCTGCTCAACGACGGAACACAGCGAATTAGCTTAGTTAAAGTGTTAAGTTAGCTCATTTTGGGACTAGACGACTCTGTGTGGTCTAGTTTGGCATGCCTTGAAATATCATAAATGTCGCGAAGCCGTCTTTCTTTGACGGTTCAAAATTACTTAATTTAATTAATTATTCGATTCGATTCATATCTCACATTGTTTTTATATCTATTTCAGGTATGCAGTGATTATAAATGTGGCAGAACTGTAACCACAGCAAAGAGGTTTTGTAAGTAAAAAAAAATTTATAAAACTGGCAGTTACCTGCGACTTTAGGCGCGTGGAATTCAATATTATCTTCCGAGAACCGTACTTTTTTCCTGGACGTAAAGGAACTTAAGTCCCTACTATTTCAGTCTATATTCTAATTCATACAAAATTTCAGTCGTATCTGTTTAGCTATTAAAACGTGATTGGGCAACAAACATCCATTCAGACGTATATGCTTATAATTTTTAGAAGACTAGAAGAAGATTGATCGAAAAAAAATATGGATTTTCAGTTAAACGTGATGCAGCTAAAGATGATTATTTATTTCCCTTTTTTTCAAGTTATACTTCGTATCTAAATAAAACTTCCTTAGACCACAATTTAAAACAATACATTTCATCAGTCATCCAGATACTAGTTTTATAAAAAGACGAAATATAGTATTTTGTATGAGTTTCGAGTGTCTAAAAAGGCCCTTTTAGAAGTTAGCACTACCCTTTATATTGAGCATGAAGTAATTAGGAGCTCTGAACAATGAAACATGATTGCTGCGCCGGATGCGATGCGGTTTCGCCCTCGACCGCACTAGACACGATAGAATATTTAAAGGGGACTGTGTAAATAATTTATTAGTTTTGAACACTGTTTGATACTTTGCAAATCTGATATATTTACAACCATTGTAAGACCAGTAAGGTGTTTGGTAACTGCATCATTTCTTATCCTTAGTTTTCCATAAAACTTAATTAATTAGTTCTGTTGATATAATAACAGTCAATCCTAATTATATACTGATTTTTTATTTATTTGTTAGGATTGCCTATGTAACAACGTGTTCCTTTTGATATCCCATAACTCTAAGGTTATGTTCTATAGGTAAAAATAATATGAAACGCCCTAGAACATGTGGTTCAAAAATGAATAGTTTCGAATATAACATCAAATTTAGTTAAATTTGTTAAAAAAATGTAACCAGCATGGCGAATCCTTAGTTTCGCGAGACGTTGGCAAACTTACACTAAAGTGTATTAGTAGTAGCGGGAGAGCGTAACTTGTAAAAAACATTGACGTGTATTGGTATTTCATTGATAAGTAGGTACGAGTAAATCGTCTTCATTCAAAAGTTCATTCATAACAAGGTAAGGGTGTTTTACATAAACAGTCGTGTCTTTTTAGAAATATTTTGTATGAAAAAATTAAACAAAAAAAAATAATAATTGAAAAATAATTGATATGCAATTTGATTCTTTACCATGGTCTGTTTAATACCCTAGAGTTATGGGATATCAAAAGGAACACGTTGTATACAGTGCATTTTGAAACTCCTCACAAATGAAGTCCACGTTATGTTACTAGGTACTATGTATAACATCTTGGCAGTGTTTTGTTTTTTTTACTTTATATCAAAAAAATATCTAACAACATTTTTGCGTATGGACTCTAATTTGTTAAAATGATTTAGTGAGTTTATAACAAATTAAAACATATGGTGCCACATCGTCAGTTCACCTGGTGGAAGGCATACCCACAAATTTTCGTAAAGCGCGGTCGCCATTCTAGAACCTTTCCACCATAACAGCATTAGGTTCTTCTACTATTAAAAGTCCCGCCGGTCTCGCCCACTGCCACTTCAGCTCCGCAGTTCTTCAAAAGATGTCGGTTATCTTAGTTTTCCTACGGATTTTCTTATTTCTCTTTCTATTACGCAGGGGACTACAATTTAATTCTCTGAATTTAATCTCTGATTACTTCATGTCCAGAGACACTCAATACGCCAGCCTTTATTTATCTTCCACTTCCCTAGGTTTAATGCAAAATAAAAATCCATTAAAAAAACTGTGAACAAATTCAAAATTGCACTCGAGCCGTTAAGCGCAAAACTTTTTTAATCTCAGAGAGCGAACGCGTAAAATCATAACTCCCCTATTGTTTCATTCAACCCCATTTACTCGAGTGCCGCAAAGTAAGAAGTTCTCGCTTTCACACCTGACTGGAACTTGGAAATTTACAAAGCTATTGTAAAACATTCCTTACAATGATAAAAACGTACTTATTAATAATTTCAGATGTAATATTTATCAATACAGACCAAACATACAGAACAAGTTGTCTTATTTTTTTTTGCGATTTATTACGTACTAGCTGTTGCCCGCGACTTCGTACGCGTCAATTTCTGTTATTATGATCGCGATTATTTTTGCAACATTTTCCACTGATGCTTCGCTCCTATCTAAAGCCTTCCTCGATAATTGGACTATCCAACACAAAAATATTTTTTCAATTCGAACTAGTACTTCCTGAGTAATCTCGCTAATGCGCGTTCAAACAAGATTCCTTCCTGAGATTAGCGCGTCTAAACAAACAAACAACCAAACAGCTTTATAATATTAGTATAGATTTCAGTAACTATACATACTATTATGAAATGTATTATATAAATAGTAAAGGAAATGGGAAAATAATGTGCGTTTTTACATCATTATTAATCTTTATTGCGCTAATATGAAATATGTTTCATAAATGTCTCTTTTTATAATCAATGTTAAAAATAATTCGCTGTAAAGTAAAATAGTAAAGGAAAAGGGAAAAGTAATGTGCGTTTTACCATCATTATATCTTTATTACTCTAATATAAAATACTTGTCTCTTTTTATAATTAATGTTGAAAATAATTCACGAGATGACAATACCGACTACTCGATCTTAGTAGTTCCTCAAATTTCCGTTTAATTTAAATAAATTACTAATGTTCAATCACTGACGTCTCTATTCCAAATTTAAAATACACCAGACGAGAATATATCCGATTAAAACCTTTACGTTCCAAAATTTCGTTCTCGATTGAGAAACGAAAAAAAAAGTCGCGCAAAGGAATTGCGTAATGAAAGGTAAAGAGCCAATAAGTGGCTCAATCAACTTGCATTATCAGCGCCCCTAGTGGCGATAGATTGAATTAGTCGGACTCTTTGTAAAAATCTCATTCGGACGCGTTTTGCGTTGGAGCAGTAATCAAAAGGCTTTCGGTAAGGTGTGCCTTCGCTTATTATGTTAGTAAAATCATCTTTAGGGTACCTATCTACTTCTTGTTGGAAGAAGTCCTATGCAACCATAAAATATAATAATATGTAGGTATTATGTTATAATGTAGGTACTTTTAATCCATACTTATACTAATGCGAGTGTGTCTGTATGTCTGTTCCCTCTTCATACCTTAGCCGCTATTTCGATTCAGATAAAATTACTTACTTTAATAACTTGTTATGGGCATTGAATAGCTTTTATCCAGTAAACAATGTCCTAAGGGGATAAAAGGGGTCTATGAAACAAGTATTGGGTTTAAATAAAATCTCATTTTGTTTTATGATTATAGAATCAAAACGTCCTTACAAAATTAGCAAGCTCTAAACGTTTGAGTGCTCTTTTAAATTTAATGTATTTTCATTAAAAAAATCTAAAACATCTCGAATTTTCCTGTAATAATAGAGAGTGTAGCGAATTTACAGAAGGCTTGTTCGCTTGAAGAAGATTTAGGATACAAGTAGATCGACTGACAGCCCGATAATGTGTGACCAGTTTTGATTTGTCAATGTGTATGTTAACTAGTGACGTACCTTTAACATTTTTAGACTATCGATAATAATTGCAGTTCGTCGTTTGGAAAATAATGTTTTCTGTCACACACACTGTTTTTATCTGGAGATTATGCACCTGCTTTACTTTAATAGTGGGCAGTTAAATGTGCCCGGTGTGTATATTTTTTACACATAAATATTAAATAAAATAAATATTTAAGACACGCCTCACTGGGCCACACTGAGCCATCTAGTCCCAAATTAAGGTACTATTAAGTACCCTGTCGTATGGGGTACTGGACAACCGATAAACTTACTTATATACTTTTTTTTTTGTAAATACATACTTATAATACATAGAAAACACTTGTACTGGACAAACAGACATGTTCATGCACACAAATATTTGTACTGTGCGGGGATCGAACCCGCGACCAATGGCTCAGAAGCAGCGTTAACTATAAATAGTTTTAATTTATAACAAAAATTAAAACAAACTTGAACAAACATTAACATTTGAATCAATCCCTGATTATAGTATATAACTAGGATAATCTTATCAATACCTTTAATAAGATTATCTTAGTTATGTGATTCCTTACAGTTTTCTTCTTCAAATTGTTAAGTTGACATTCATTTGAGACGCTAAACGTAAAAAAACATCAAATTTCTCCGAAAACATTCAAGATAAATATCGACAATAGTATCGATAAATTTGAGTCAAGCTCTAGCGTACATGTAAAATATTTCGATGAATTAATTATCCACCAAAATAATGTAAATAATCAATAAATAGGACGTTATCCATACAAAATATTAAAAGGAACAAACGGATTGAAATAATTTAATATTTACAACATAACAACAAGATCAAATTCAACAAAAATAACGCGTTTTTACGATGACGACTTTCTACGTATTTACCTGTGAAATGAGCAATTTTCTGGATTATTTTTGTGGTTGACTCCACGAGCATTCACAGAACATGTGACCATTGTTAAATAAAATTGTATTTACTTTAGATAATCTACGATGTACTAGATAATTCCATAAAATGTTGAAGCTTATATCGCAGATGCCACTGGATGTCACTCTGTCAATTAAGACAGATCACAAAACGAAAAGATTAGTTTTCTTTTTCTATCTTGCTAGATTTCCATAAGAGGTTTTCTTCTGTCTCGCAGGCTTTGTCTGTCTATTATATTCTACGTTTATGCTTTAAACGTAGGTGTACAGTCGACAACATGCCAATCCTCATATTGTCAAACAAAAAAAATTGGATATTTCCAATTTTTTTTAATTTATAAATATAATAATGTTTATTCGAACGCCCCGTGTTGGTCTAGTATAGCCCCGTTGGTCTAGTAGTTTAAATACGGGCCAAAATCTCGAGGTCCCGGGTTCGATCCCTGGGTCGGGCAACAAACAGTTTCGAATTTTCGGACATTGCTTGCATTTGGCAAGCGTGGTGATTATGCCAGCACCCAACATTGCTGTGGTAACTTGAATTCAATGATGGAGGCTTTTTCCCTGCTGTGGGATGATTATAGGCTTTTAGGTACTTCACTTTAATGTTTATTCGGTTAAAAAAGATTAAACAAGTAAAGTTAAGCCGGAACCAAACAAGCGATTATCTTTACGTCTGTTTTATTTTTATTTTATAGTAATAAATTCTTAACCCTTAAATCATATTCTGTACGTAATCTAAGTAGGTACGCCTTGTTATGTCCGACCAAACACGTCCAAAGCCAGGGGTGCCTCTCGATTAATAATGTATAAGCGTCCGCATGTAGGGCTGCCCCAACCATAACCCGGTTGCTGAAGTCCAAACAAAACCCTTGGCTTTGTAATGCTTCGCTTGCTCCTCAAATATTTAGTTTGAACGAGGCAAAAGTTCCCTGCTGCAATTGTGATTTTTTTCACTCGTAATTAGCGAATAATGGAAATTAAACAGGCGTAAGTACTTTGTTTTATTAACCGCTGAATCATAAAGAAGCTCAATGCATTCTCTTTCAGCGCGATCTTTTTCAGTAATTTTGTATGTTTACCACGTATACCGATAACATGACATTTAACATTAACTTACAAAAAAATAATTAATTACATAAGAAACGCCCCGTTGGTCTAGTGGCTTAAATACCGGGCCAAGATCTCGGGATCCCAGGTTCGAATCCCGGGTCGGGCAACAAATAGTAGTCTCGAATTTGCTCGAACGTTGCTCGGGTTTGTGATCACCAACCCGCATTTGGCAAGCGTGGTGTTTATGCCAGTTCCCATCATTGCTGTGGTAACTTGAATTAAATGATGGAGGCCTTTTTCCGGCAGTGGGATGATTATAGGCTGTTACTAACTACTACATAAGAGACCAAAAGTAAAAGTCAGTTTGATCAGTTTGAATTTATGCAAATAGGGCACAAAAAGCGCTTTTATACGTCCCAACATTTCAATCTACCTTTGCTTTGGGACAATTGTACCAAGAAATTGCAAGCCGCAAGTGATTCGGCTAACTTTGTCAATGTCAAAATACAAAAATACAAATACAAAATATTTTATTGTGATTATAACATTGAACAGAAACATATTCACGATATTATCTGCAATTAGTCATAGACTGTATCGCAGTTAATAACGCCCACCTCGAACACATTAAATACAGATCAACCACAGAATAAAATAACAGAAATTGAATAAAATTAAATATTAGACTTTTCTATTAAAACTGTAAAACAAAGCAATGCAAAGTGTATGCGTAACTAGATGTGTGTGTGTTTGTGTATGAGTGTGTGTCATTTTAAGAGATAATAGACTCAATTTCTTCATATTTGAGGCTAAATAGCCACTTATAAAAAGCACCCCTACACTCGCGAAGAGATAAACTGTAAATATGCAGTTTATAGTTTATTTTGTCACTAGTTATATTTTTTGTGTTAATAACTTAGCAAATGTATTATCGAGTAGATATCATGACAATCGCTGTTCGGACAGTATTATCATTAAGTTTAGACACGATAGTAGATCTAGGATAGAGTTCGAGTCTATTGGCTTACAGAGTAAGTAGCTAGGCTGATTTATAGACCTCACAGTATCCAGTTTTAGTGCTTTAGATCGCCGTAAAATGGATTACGGTCTGCGAAGCGGTGCCAAGTGGGTTTATTACATTGTGTTTTTTATGAGTTCTTGCAAAGTTAAATTTTACATTGTCCTTTATTTTAAATAGTACCTTCTGAATTTTATGTGTCGTGTGATGGCTATTAAAAGAATAGCTTCACGCTTTATCCTAATGTGAGTGTTGTTAGAAGCGACTGAGTATTGCTAGAAGACATGCAGCAGCTCAGATCATATAAAGAAAATATAGATATGAAATGGGGGCGTGGCGCGTGCGAATCCAATATGGGCAAACAGAACTATTGCACTCCGCGAAATATTTAGTGAAAACATCCATGTAACGATAATTGTATCGGCACAATATACATTGAAGTCTTGATACTAACTAGCTGTGTTGTGAGTATTATGCGACTGAGCAATGTACTCGTATCGAGGTTTAATCGAAGCGTTCACTGCCCGACGTGTGCGTCGCGACCACACTTTGTAGCGACACACTAATTTGCACACACCAAATGACGCATTGTGTAAGCGAGTAAGTGGTAGCCGCTGTGATTGGGTCCATGTTTGTGTGCGCACCAATGACCGTTGTAAATTGATATAGTGTGGTCCTTATGCTTACAACAGTGTTATTGTAGTTGCGTTACATACATAAATAATTCGGAGACAAGGGTTCGGTAAGGATTCACGAGTAATTTCATATCTCCTTCTTAATATGATCTGAGGGCAGCAGCGTCTTCACTCCACCATCAGCCAGACTGTGATCACGTGGCGATTATGGCAAAATGCTTCTTTTGGCTTTGCTCCAGCAGTGGACTGAAATGGGTTTGTGATGATGATGATGTTAAGAAATTAATGGACCACAGTACATGGAAAAAGGTTCGAAAGGCGATGTAGGCGGGGCAGGCGCGCCACAGAGGTTATGAGCAAACGCTTGTAAGAGAGCGCTGTGATTTCTATGGTCGCGCGACGTCAAAAGAATTCGCTTGATTGGTATTCTTTGAACTCGTTTATGTATTGTGGGGCATAAGCGGCGACGTCGGTTCATACAAATGGCGCATGACAGCCTTTCTAACCTTTTTCCATGTTTTGTGGTGTAGACCGTAGCTTCATGCTGGCTTATAATAATAATAATATTTTTTATAATATTTTTTTAAGACATGCCTCACCGGGCCACACTGAGCCATCTAGTCCCAAATTAAGGTACTATTAAGTACCCTGTCGTATGGGGTACTAGACAACCGATAAACTTACTTATATACTTTTTTTTTGTAAATACATACTTATAATACATAGAAAACACCCACACCAGTACAAACAAACATGTTCATGCACACAAATATTTGTACTGTGCGGGGATCGAACCCTTAGAATACAATAGTACCATCTTCCTATGGTTTACAAAAGAAACTAAAGAAATGAGTACTGCTAGAAGAACAAAAGCAGAAGTATCATCTCTTTATCTAATAGCGATTGTGAAACAGTTTATGCCTAGCATGGTTTTGATAATGACAAAAACCTACACTTACAATGATGATTCAGTACCTATTCGTAAATTGTATAATTAGTATTTTTATTAGTAGGGGGGCATCCATAAATTACGTGAGATGTTTAAGGGGGGGAGGGGGTCGAGTCAAATCTCATCTAATCTTACGTTGGAGAGAGGGGGGGTCTCGGCAAATATCACGCAAATTTTTTTTCTGATTGAAACAAAAAAAAATACTATTTTGGTCCATTTAATCCAGATTGTACATATACATGCTTAAGATTTAATCTTAAGCGTAATCGTAATACGATTAAGATTCACTAATTCGTTTGAAAGAAAATAATTTCATTCAAGTTTACGTAAGAAACCCACATTTTGAAAAATCTCACGTGAGATTGGGGGATGGGGGAGGGGGTTGAATAAAATCTCACGACATCTCACCAGGGGGGGAGGGAGGGACAGAAAATAAAAAAAGCACCTCACGTAATTTATGGACGCCCCCTAGTTAAAGCTTTGAATCTGTTATACACAAGTTTAAATTTATTATGTAAATAGTAAATTGCAAATAGGATTACAATTAACACAGATTTATAGAACAATGTGTTTCTATTGTGTTCAAAAACGATTCGATATGGATTCGTCTTTAATTATTATGTAAACTAATGTAAAACATTATTGGTCCTTAACTTACATAACACAAGTGAGCACCCAGCTGGTGGTGCCAATGGGCCATTTTTTTACAGATAAACGTTTGAATATACGAAGCCTGTGCCAAAATATTCTCGTCCAGCATTTTCCACTAACTCGACGACCGTAAATATTAAATATGGTTAACACTCGTGGTCGCTGAGTTATGACTCAATATCGCCGCCCTAACACCTGCACGCTTAGACAATACGCTTGCTACTTTCGTTAACGCTTATCGAAACGCTTCATGTTAAGTCTAAAGGAACATTAGGTAAATCAGATCTTATATTTATACATTTAGTCACTTTCAAAAAAGTTTACTGTTATAATTTTTATGAATTATCAATATTTCGTCATTGTTCTAATAGTGAGTTCTCAAGGCGCTTGCAGCAAAACATTTTTTTTAAAGAATAAAAAATCGCGATTGTCAAGTAATATTAGTACAATAACGTTTTACGGATTCGAAGTTTATACAATGTTATCAGTATATAAACTTGAAAAATTTTGTCTCAGGCGGGACAAATTTGTCTCCATTTTGTCTCCCGCCTGAGACAAAATTTTTCAAGTTTATATACTGATATTATAAGTGCAATTAAGTTGCTAAAATATCAAATAAAGTTTATACAATGTTGTGTTTGATCAGCTCTCCCGCGAAAATGGCATTGTTAACAGTGCCGAAATATCAGATACTCATAAAAAGAGGGGTACATAGTATAAAACCCCAAACCAAATAAATCTCGAGATAGTTACCATGAAAGTTAAAACCAGTAAAGAACTTCTTAATATCAAACGACTGAAAAGTTGCTGAAGGATATGACTTTTTGCTAGAATCCTAAATTATATCTACATTTATGTGAACTAGCTGTGTAGGCTTTTGTGATTACGTTAAATGTTCCTGAACAATAATCAGTTTAGTGAACGAAAATTCGTTTTGAAAGGAATATCACATAATCATTGTTATTCATATGAATTTGCAAGTTTCCTTATTACAAAATGATGTTCGCATAGAATCACAAACATTTAATTGAACGTGCTTCGAGTAGAGTTCTTTATCCAAACATCTAGATTCTACTTGACCATGCTATCTATCGTGATTAAAGGTATAAGATACATGATGAAATTTTAACCACCTTCCAAATTTTAATATAGATATCTACGAGACAAAAAACTTATATTTCTTTTAGTATAGCCCAGTAAAAAAATGACGAAATAAAGCACTTAGAAAATGTCCGCCAAAAATGTAAATTCTTTTTTACGCGATACGCATCTCATTCATTCATTACGATACTAATTATATTATATATAGATTTTCCTTTCATACCTAACAGGCTTAGGACCGTAAAAAATTAAAACTATGTTGCGAAAAATATTTTCGGGTGAAACTTGATTTACATTTTTTATTTCATAAATTGAATCTAAATACGATACTGAACGCCCATAAACATTTTTGTAGATGATGAAAAAGTCATATTGTAGAATAGAAACGCCACGCCATACTTTAACGAAAATGTGCCGTTTTTGCAATTGATTCGTTATGACCAACTGTCACGCAATTTTGCTATCGTTGTGCAGGTGCCCACGAATTTTAGTTTTTGGCAATTCAGTGATAATAGCATAACAGTAAACAAATAAATTTAAAATTTCGCAATGCTCTATACAGAAGAAAGAAATGATTTTAAACTTGTTCAGTTGGTATATATGCCGTTGTTTTGGAATTGAGTTACGGACTACATAGTCAAAAAGTCCAAGGGCTATTAACATCAAAAGTGATTAACACGTGCAAATTTGCATTATATTAATTTCATACACTGCACAACTGAACAATTTAATTAACTATAAAAATATTTGTAAGGACATTCAATAAATGGATTTATTAAGTTATTAATAAAAAGAGTTTGCAGTAAATAGATGACAGACGTTTACTGTAAAAAAAATATTACAATAGGTATATGAAAGTTACAATACTTTAAAAGCGTAAAACATAACATTTTATTGACTATGTTACCGATAACTAACGATACAAAATAGTTACTTAATGTTTATAATGATGTTTAAATTTTAACTAATACTAATGCTTTTTGCATGTAAGTATATAAGATTTAACAAAGCTTATACTAAAACTAAAAATATTCTGAGACATTATTTTATGAGCGGGAACAATTAGAAAAAATCAAAGAATAATAACAAACAATTATGGAACACAATTAAAAATAACAAACTTAAATAAGACTAAATCCGTAAACCAGGAGTTGCTTAATATTGAAAGTACAGAAATGGAGTCTGCTAACGTAATTAACAAACATTTTATAAATCTAGGTAAAACACTTGCTGAGGAATCATCACCGAACACTTCCACTGACGAATATAGCGAATCACTCAACTCTATTAAATATTTATCCAACTCTATTGGTATTATTGAACCAGATCCCTTAGAGATTAAAATTATAATCATGAATTTAAAATCAGACTCCGCCTGTGGCCCAGCCACTAAAATACCAGCAAAATTCTTAAAAATGGCAAAACATGAACTCATCCCAGTCTTACATCATCTGTTCTCACTATGTTTTAGTAAAGGAGTTTTTCCTCAAATTTTTAAACGTGCTATATAATTCATCCTGTATATAAGAGTGGGGATAGAGACAATTTAGATAATTACAGACCCATATCAGTGCTTAGTGTTCACTTCAAAATTTTAGAAAAACTCATTAATAAACGACTGACAAATTTCCTAAATAAATATAATATTATCTCGAACTCGCAATATGGCTTCCGTGAAGGAAAAAACACGGAGGATGCTGTCTTATCTCTGACTAGTAAAATTGTGGATTACATTAATACCAAAAAGAAAAATCTATGTGTATTTCTAGACATAAAAAAGCGTTTGATACTGTCTCTATCCCCATCCTTGTAAAAAAACTAAGTAGAATTGGAATTCGTGGCTCTTTTCATACCCTTCTCACCGATTATCTAACTAACAGAGGCCAACCGGTAAAACTGAATGAGCACATCTATAGTACAGTGATTACATCTTTGTATGGTGTCCCACAAGGTAGTGTCCTTGGACCTACCTTGTTTCTTATATATATAAATGACCTCTGCGCATTAAAACTTAATAGGGGCACCGTAATCTCGTACGCTGATGATACGGCCCTTCTCTTTTATGGCGATAGCTGGGAGGAGGTACATAGCGATGCAGATATTGGTCTTCGATTGGTAACAAAATGGTTAAAAAACAATTTATTATCTTTAAATACTAATAAAACAAATTATGTTACATTCTCCATTCTTAACTCAACCACATTCGCAATTTCACCTAACGGCCCACACTTGTTGCAATTATATTCCTCCCATTTCTAACTGTGACTGTAAAGTTTTAAAAAAAGTTTCTTCAGTTAAGTACCTCGGTGTATACATTGATCAACAGTTAAATTGGCATAAACAAGTCGAAAATTGCACTACCCGAGTTAAAAAACTGATATGGTTGTTTAAATATCTCAGGCATGTTGTTGACAGACAACTCTTGATACATGTATATAAAACTCTGGTGCAGTCAATTATTAGTTATTGTCTACCGATTTGGGGGGGAACCCACAAAACAAAACAAATTCAACTTGAACGAGCTCAAAGATCAATACTTAAGGTAATATTAATGAAGAAAATAACATATAGAACTGTAAAGGTATATGAAGACTGCAATGTTTTGACCATTGGACAACTTTACATCTTACTGTGTATACTAAAAATTCACAAAAAAAACATTCCTGATTATAATGTTAATGCTAAACGAAATTCATATACTGTAATTAAAAAAAAATATAATTATCTAAAACGAATTTTTCACGTAACCAATATTATTCAAAATCCATAAGCCTATATAATAAAATAAATAGAATACTACACATATACAACGTGACATTTTTAGATTGTAAAATAAAGTTAATTGCTTGGTTGAAACAATTAGATTATGTTAAAACTGAAAATTTACTATAATATAATATTTTCTTCAAGACTAGTGTTGGTATAAGAATACTAGATTGTAAACTAAACTATTGTGCTGGATACTTCTTGTATGACGGGGGCTGACAAAATCTCACTTGTAATTTGTACATGTTCTACCCAGTTGATACTTAGGATGAGCGGCTGTATCCTAGGACAGGTTTAATATATAAACTTAATAGGATAAGCCCGACACATATTAGTAAATGTAACATGTATTTACCAATAAATATTTTTGTATTTTGTATTTTTTTTATGCTTAAGAAATTTATAACACATACAGGTCAATTAAGGTTTGTTTTTCTTATTACTTCTCTAATTGGCCAAATAAGGATAAAACTAAACGTGATTAATTGCCGTTTTCTCATCCGATTTATTAAATTTAAGTAAGTTGTTTTGATGCGCAAGAGTGGAAATATGCACAACGTCCTGTAAAGCTTCTATGCTTATGTCACATACGTTACAACGAAACTGATCGTCGACTTGTTCTATTTTGTTTTTAGATAGCAGATCCCTATGTTTAACTTTGTGATGCCAGCTATCAATGTGCCAATAAATCATTCTTTGATTTTTGTAAATTGATTCATTATCATCACATATGACACAATTTAATTTTTTAAACTTACCATCTCTCATATAGTGTTGAATTATTTTGTTTTCATAATCAACTAATTCCTGTACATGTGTTCGGTGGGATTCACTTGAAATGTGTTCATGTAAATCACTTCTATGAAACTCTTTGTCACACCAACCGCACATCAGAATATTATATTTATCTTTATAAAGACTCATACTTTTAATATTGTTTGCAGAAAAAAAGATATCACGACGTAAAGTATGTAATTCACTTTTCAAGTGTTTTGTCAGCTTAGCTGGTTTGTTGGATATAATTGTTTTACAGATTGTGCAACAGAACACGTTTGGTTTTTCTTTTTCTAAATCACCGAGTGAAAATCTTAAACACCTAATATTTTTTATATGTTTTGGAGAACCAATATGTGAAATTTCATTTTTGTTGTCCAAGTAATCAAGACATACGAGACACACTATACGATTCTCAGTTTGTATAATGTTATTCTTTTTCAAAAGAGTTTCATATTCAAGAATATGTTCAGGAGATAGCAAATGTGTGTCTATACTTAAAGTATCATTAGGCACTTCTTTACTGCAAATTCTACAATTTACAATAACTCCGGACTTTTGCATTTGATAGTGTACTGAAGAGCTGTCATCCATTTTCATCTGTTTTAGATTTAACTTATGTTTTTTTCCATTTTCATGGCTACTCCAATTATTAATGAATATTGGAATTGAACATATATCACACACCTTTTTATTTTTATCCATTTTTAATATATCACTGTCAGTCTGTATTGTATCATCAATGGTAGATAGTGGTTCATTGTTTTTACTAACGTTATTTTTAATTGTTTCAACCTTGACACCATTGTTGTTTGTCCTGGTAACGACAATGTCTTCGGATTGGTCTGGCTGCTTTAATACTTCTTTATTATTATGTGTTCTCGTTTTTGTAAAACTTTTACCACCATTGTCATTGATTGATTCGGTTAATTTAGATTCACCAGTGTATAGTTTGAGGAATTGATCCAAGATTTTGTATTTTGACATTGAATTATTATGGTGTTCAGATTTCTCGTGTGAAAGATTTTCATCGTTCTTAACTAAATGAGAACAGATGTAACAAAAATAATTGTTATCGTCCATCTTTTTACTATCTCCGGTATAGTTTTTTATTTCAATATATTTATTGAGTCTCTTCAGAGACTCTTGGCATATAGACATGTTTGCTTCGTGTTCCCAACTGTCACTGTGATCTTGAATATGCGATGTCGGTACGTCTAAATTGCAAATATAGCATTGCCATATTACGCTTTCTGTAAGAAAAGAATAAACTTTGAATTGCTTTAAACAGAACTTAATAGATTTAGAAATGATCACGTTACTATCTTTGCTACGAAGCAAAGCAGTAATGCAGTAAAAAAAGAGGAAAAAAGAAAAAAGGAAAGTCGCTGTCATCCACTCGCACAAAAAGCGTATTAGATCTTTGTAAAAGATTTGACACATACCCGAACCTTAACGTAGTATCTTATTGATTTTAAAATTTGTGCTAGAATTTTACATAACTATTAAGGTCTACAAATACAGCCATTTTATAAATGTTTCGGACTCATATGAACGTTTTTAGTTTCCTCCTTTTACTATTTCATCATTTATCATTGTAAAACTAGTTAATCCAAATTATTATGGATATAAAATTTTGCTTATTAAAATTAGTAAACATTAAAACTTAAGTTGAAGAATCTCATTCGCAGCAGGGATAAATATACAAACAGATTTTTATGAACTATCTATCTATCTATACGGTTAATGAGTTAAAGCATGCTGATAGACAGACATAAACGCATACGGATGCAATCATTTATAGGATGACATTGACATTTGCGGGCACATAACACAAAAAAAATTTAGAGGACAAAATTTAAAAAAGAATTTTGTGACCATGTGCCTAAAGCTATTTATGAGTTGGATTGATAACAAAGTACATATAGAAAATTTGCTAAAAGCATAAAATATAAAACAAAATACAAAATAATGATGTTTCCATATCTCAGTTGAATGACCTTTTAATTTAATATCTTTTACTAATAAAACTTTTAATCAGAGTCTATATCAAAAAAGTTAAAATAATAATAAAAAACTTACCTCTATCGTTTGTGGACATTTTTGGACAAACAAGAGTTTGCAGTTGCACAACCAATTCACTATAAGTCAACGAGAACCGAAGACTTAAAACCTTTTGAAATTATTATTAGCCCAGTAGTATTTATCACGACAATTTAAAATAAGAGTATAGTCCTGTGCATAAATCTAATAATTAGAGAAAAAATTATGATATGCGAAATATTTTTCATATTCATATATGAAAACAAAATAATTTAACTCGGAACCTATCAGCATACCTTAGGAGAGACTTATATCTAGAAGTGGACGTCGTTTGCTGAGGTGATGATGACAAATAGAAAAGATATTCTAAGAAAATATTCCCTATTTTTGAATATCCATGCCAAATTGCACCTTGAATTTAAATTGGTGTCAAACAAGGAATTTTTGGTGACATAATACACTTACTACATGCTTTTCGCCTTTTAAGAGTTCACGGAACGGCAAGAGTAGTAAAAGTCTCTTGGATTGTTTGGAGCGATGATTTTCAGAAGGTGTTGACAAGATCTGCATGAGTGTAGCGAAAGATCGTGATACGCTGGACAGGCCTATGACTAGCTGATGGCTGATATTACATACAAGCTGGTAATGATGGACAGGCTACCAGACAGACATGACGTAAGGGTTTCTTGTTGACCATAGTCACACACAGATATAACCACTAAAAACCACTGATATAAATTGGACTTGGACAGATTTGTATATATAAATAAGAAACTGTTTAAATATCGGCCTAATGTAATAGAATTATTATTTATTTTCTGAGTTCAAATGCCAACAGATAGACAGACAGACAAACAGGGCAAAACTAAAAGGTTATCTTTCGACTTGTTGACTACTAATCGGTGAGAGAATCAAAATTAAAATTTCGTCTACCTGAGTTGGGACTTAAAACCCATTCGGTTTGTATTTTAAATGAATACTGTCAATCTATTTTCTTAAAGAACAGTTAAAAACTTTGACGACAGTTTCATCTTAACATTTCATTAGGATGTAGGCATGATACTCCGCTGAGGACATGGATGAGGCACTAACAGATTACATTGACAATACTCCGCTGGCTTACACTGCAAAGCCTTAAATAAATTCGTCGACACACAAAATATCTGTGTAGGTTAGTGATTAGGCCCCTTAGACCCGAGTTCACCAATATTTAAACAGCCGGTAAACATAGATTGACGATTAACTTGACACAATTTCCAGCGGAAGTTTGAGTACTATCTCAGCTAGTCGAAATTAATATCAAAGAAAAAGTATTCTCAATTTGCACCAGCAATTTATTTTCTTAAGGAACATTTTTAGAAACTTTAAAAAGATAATCATAAAAGTAATTACTTGCTGCTGATGTAATAACTTGAATGTGTTTTGCACCTGACTGTAAAATTATAATCTTTACCGTTATCGATGATACTGTATCACTTATCCACATGTTTTATCTAAAAGATATGAATGTTTTCGACTAAGGTACTTTACGTGCCACAGACAAGATTATTTTAATCTAATTGCACTAGAAAGGGGAATTTTTTAGTCAAATTCCGATTTCTGATTTTAACTGTCGTGGTCAGTATCTTTTGGCTACTCTTAATTCAGTGGTTCGAGATTTCCATGTCTTTGATATTTTAGCAATGCTGCCCAATACTTCAGGTTTAGTTTTCTGTAATTATTACGCTTGCCACCGTGCAAAAATCAAAACTGTTCATATTGTTTGTGTCGTGTGGAAATAATTATAAAAATTAAAAGTTTAAATAATATCGTATTTTTTTGGTCGACCTCTACTAAGCGTAGTTTCTTATCACTAAATATTAGATAAGATAAGATAATCATTTATTTGCTCTTGAAAAAGGGTATATTTAGGTGGTTATACATGAGAAGTTCAGCTTTTTCAGCCATCTATGAATAGCATGCAAATACAAGTATTATTACATTATGAAAGCGATTAAAATTAATTATTTCTTAGAATGTCAAAGTTCAAATCGTATAAAACAATAAAATCAATAACATCAAACACAATAATGTAGCATAATTAAAATAAATTGTCAAAATTTCAAGTAGTTACATAGAGAAATGAAACACAGAATTAGATAATTATTTCAGATTTAGATATTCATTCACAGTGTAAAAACAATGTTGATTTAGCCACCCACTTAAGGCACCTTTAAACCTATTAAATGGCATGTCTTTAATATCCTGATGTATTTTATTAAATATGAGCATACACATCCAGTAACAGTTTTTCCTGAATCGAGCACTTTTTGGTATTATTTCAGAAACAAGTCTATGACCATTTCTGGTATTACGCATGTATACCTCATTAGCTTGCTTAAAATAAAACATATTTAACACGGTGCTCTAAACTCTGGACACGTCACTCGCGTCATAAACCCTGTACATGAGCACTCACAAATTGCCCAATATCTCCCACATTTCGTATGCCACAGGAGTCCCTGCATTTTCTGTTTAAATATTAACAAGGGTATGACAGGATCACCTGTCCGGAACTGTGAGTTTTAGGGAATTTTACGATTGACATTACTTTGGTAATATTTCCGGCTTCACAAATTGAATTCTGAGAGCGGTTTTTCAGCCGACGAAAAAAAGAGGAGGTATTTATGACCACACAAAAATTAAAGCGTGAAAAGCTTGAAAGAAGCCACCAATTTTAAATTGGTGCCAAAGAAGGAATTTTTGGTGACATAATACACTTATTACATGCTTTTCGCCTTTTAAGAGTTCATGGAACGGCAGGTGTAGTAAAAGTCTCTTGGACTGTTTGGAGCGATGATTTTCAGAAGGTGTTGACAAGATCTGCATGAGTGTAGCGGAAGATCGTGCTACGCTGGACAGACCTATGACTAGCTGATGGCTGATATTAATACAGGCTGGTGATGATGGACAGGCTACCAGACAGACATGACGTAAGGGTTTCTTGTTGACCATAGTCACACACAGACGGACCCCTAAAAACCACTGATATAAATTGTGAACCACCAAAATGCTGAATAAATAAATGGCATATCGAAAACGTGCCATGCATGCTTCATTTTAATTTATATATTTCTATCTTCAAACTAGTTCCCGAAAGTGACAATGTAAACGACCTCATCTTACTTCGAAAAGAATGATTTATGCATTCAATTATGGAGTCCCCGCTGTGGTGGGAGGGATATAGCACCTTACTCGCAAATCTTCTTAAGGGCTTGGACAGATTTGTATATATAAATAAGAAATTGTTTAAATATCGGCCTAATGTATTAGAATTATTATGTAAGAAATTACTTGTAAATCATTTTCTACACGAAAGATCAAAATAAATCTCTCATCAAAAGTCGCAACGGCACAACACAAGAACAATATTCATTCATCTCCTCAACACACTTGTTAAGCAGAATTATAGACCAAATACAACAGACGAAAATTTTTTGCCGACGAAATAAGAGGAGGTGCCCAAATTGACGCGTATTTTTTTAATTACCAGGTAGACGGATTGCAGTGGCTTTATTATCGTTATACCAACCTTATTATACGTTGTGTTAAGTAAACAACATTTTCATCCCACCATCTCGGAAAGAGTATTTTTGCTCTTCGATATCTGAGTGCAAAAGCGGTTTTTATTCGCTAGAGGATAAAGTAAATTTGAATTTAGAACATCGCGTGCACTAGGTATGTGATTTCAAAATAAGAGTATCATTAAACCTATTTACTTTCATCTCCATGGTGCTGTATTTATCATACAACTTTTTTTTAATTTGTTGAAAACTCAGACTCTTACCCCCGTATTTATAAACAAGTAAAAGTAATTACTTGACTACAAGTAATTACTTGAGAGACAATTTGTATGCCTTAATCAAGAAATTACTAGAAGTTATAACTACCAAAAGTTAGCATTTTCAGCCAAATAATATGACTATTAATGGTGACCAATTTCTTTCACTTAAGCACTAGGTATGAACACTTTAAGTTATGACTTTCTTAAGCAAAGTAATTACTTCTTTATAAATACGGGGGTTAACCTCCTTAGTGTACTTTTGTTTTCAAATTGCTTTGCGCTCGCCATTTTGTTTTGAATTCGTATTGTTATAAATAAGAAACTTGAAAACAAGTAAAAAAAAAAACGAAAATGATTGATTTCAGCGTATTCAGCGACGAAGAAGTTTATTTTAATACTTACATATCATAATGTTGTAGTAAATATGTACCTTAACTAAAATAAAAGTATCTTGTGATTGTAAATGTTTTATTTTGCATTTAGTCATTTCCTCGCTAAGGGGGGATGAAAAGTTACGTGTTGCACTCGAGTGCAAAGATTTTTCACCTTGTGCTCTTTTAATTCCCTCGCTAACGCTCAGGATTCTAATTTTTGAATCAATTTTAGAGTCCTTTACTTGCTTGGTCATCAAAGTTGAGCACGCGGTTAAAAAAGAACTTTGCACTTTTGTATAACAAATAACTATTGTCAAAAGTGAATACATGTAAAACGTAGTGAATACTTGTTCAGTGAATACATGTTTTGACTGGGCTGTTTTTTTCGAACTATGGCAGAAATACAAGTCATGTCGTTCTTGTTGCTTTAATTAATTGAAAAGTTACAAACTTCACTCGTACCCGATCCCTCGGGTTTGCATTGTGTTTTGTTAATGAAAATCATTTTCCTTAACTTAAATTAGAATGTAGAATCTTTGTAAATGTATGAAAGTTGTATTGACAGTGTGTTTGACAGTGTTATGAAAGACATGATAATTAAATTTAGGTACGTTTGTGCCTACCGAACTGTATAGTATTTGAAATTATAATTTTTTGAATGAATAATTATATTGTCTATTCTGAGGCGGTTTGTTCAGGAAATTGTATTTTCAACTTACAATTTTAACTATGTCTTGGTTTATGATATTGTTGGTCTTTTTAATCTCGTTTGTTGCCATTCTAATCACAACTTTAGAATCACAAAAAAAACGCCAAAAAATATTTTTTTTACCAATTATAATTATAGGTATGTATATTTTGTACAAAAAATTGCAAAAAATGTAATATTTTATTACAATTTTCTGCAACATACAACATTATTTACGTTAAATAAAAAAAACCTAAACAAAAGTTTATTCTCACAGACAACGAAGTTGCTCATATTTTTTTAATATTTGATCCATTATAAAGTTTGAAGTTTACCTCGATGAAAATAAAATATTATCATCCCCGAAGGAAACTACTAAATTGCTTTTAAAGGCCATTGTAAAGTTTCAATAAAATACAGCCACTAGCCGAAGATCTTTAGGCATGGTACTCAGTGTAAAACTATCGATAAAGTTAGTTACAACTGTATTTTAGTGTGTTTCGTGTGGCGGTGGCACATTAAAAGAATAACATAACCATTTAGTCGTCGTAAGAGGTAATTTAAAGAATATTGCCAGGATTTTTAGAGGGGCTCATGTCACTTCTGAACACGAGCCCGTCTTAAAACAGAATTATGATTTATAGTGAAACAACCCGTAATTTCATAAAAGCTGATAAAACGATGGTGCAAACCAACGTCTTTTATCGTTGTTAAAATAAAACCACGTACCGCCCGGGCAGTCAAAATCTCGTAAAATTATCAAATTATCACGTTTGATATTATTTGTTATCCTGAATTATTTTTTAAAATATTACAAGACTACTTTTATTATTTACAATCAGTATATTCATTAATCTTTGTGCGTATAGATATTTTTTGTTTTATCGATAGCAGTTACCTATCACATCCCTACCCCTGATTTATTTGTGGACAGTGTTTACGAGTCATTGGACCAAACTTCCCCACCGATTAAGATTTACAACGGCCAGCCCTAAATAACTTGAATACTTGGAAAACCTACTCCCTTAGAGGTCGTGCACCCTTCAGGGAACTATTTGAGAGGACACTGGATCACGGGATGTGGAATGTTGTGAAACCGAAGATGCGTTGGAAAGTTTTAGCAAATACGCCTAACTCCCACACATAAACACGATACGACGTGTCGTGCATCGTGACACGTTGCGACGCCGTTTCATGGAAATCTACATAGTAAAAAACCACAAAACGACGTCGCAACGTGTCACGATGCACGACGCGACGTCGTATCATGCTTATGTGTGGGAGCCCTAGGTCGCCTCCACTACGCAACGGTATGAATAGGTACTACTTATACATATTATGTCGCATAATATATGCTATGTATTGCTAGTTTGGAATATAATTAGGTCATCGCTGGGCTTAGAATTTATTTAAATCGCCACTCTTGGCGGCTGGGTTTGGCCATCAATAAAATTGTGTTTGTGAACTTGAAACTTGAAAAATGCAGTTCAAAGTCAACCATTTTATAAACGTCCAATGTATTATCTTACCGCTTCTTTAGAACTATTGTGGGCTAGTACTGAGAAGAATCAGCGCAAGAAACCCAGTTACCATTGTCAGCCTCTTTTTATATATTATGTCACATAAAAATATGTACCGGTTCGATGACATTTTAATTTTACCTGCATGAAAGGAAATAAATATTTCATTTTCACCCCAATCTACATTTCACATTTACCCTTCCAATGCCATATTATGATAATTGATACGTTAATGCGCGCGCATAATCAATTTACCATAACTTTAATATCCCGCGACGCACCAAATTACGTGGTGCAAATTAATCGTACATTTGCTATTAAATGGTTATGATAACGCTTTGCAACTTAACCCATTACGAATAGAGTTCAATATGACTTGTGTGCGATTCGACGTTCCATGGCAGATTGTTCAGTAGCTAGTGAATTTGGGATGAAGATGGTTTAGCAGCTTATAGTAAGTTATTTTCGCTTGATCATCGTCACTAGACTAAATCAGTTCACGGCTGGACACAGACCTCCCCAAAAGGGGGTGCCATATACACCACGTTTGTTGCCCGTCTCATTCTGATATTTCTCCTTTAGCCACCTCTTACGACACCCGTAGGAATAGAAAAGGTGATTTTTTCTTTTAACTTGCCGGTACCACACTAAAACCAACTGTTTGAATTGAAATTGAAATTGAACTTTTATTTGTATCTACTACATTATACTAAGTATAAAATAAATTAAGTATTTAACTATTACTACAGCTTAGCAGGTCATGTTCCTTCTAGATTTAACATTATATGTACCCTACTTATTAGCAAATAAATGAATTGAATTTAATTGAACTAGCCCTGTGGCTTCTGGCCTAAAGAAGAATAGCACCGCCCAGGGCTCGGAAAACGTTTTACTTTTCGAAACTTTATCGCCTTAAAAACCTAAAAACGTAAGTGTTCCGTTTATGTTCGAACGGAATCACAAAAAAACGTTTTGACGTGGAACAAAATTTTAAATCGTTCTTGCTCAATAAAACGTTTTTAACCGTTTTTGCCCATGTCTACAGTGAAACCGTTTTATTACGTTCTCACATTACGTTCTCATTTCGTTTGTGTTCCCAACAAAATGTTGAACAAGAAGCTGTCGTAAACGTTTTAAAAACGTTATTTTGTATAACGTTTCCGAGCCCTGGCGCCACCCCTTCCCGTTCAATGGGTGTCGTATAATTAGCCAAATCAGCCAAAAATAAAAGCGTGGCGATTATCTTAAAGCCTTGTTTTTGTTTGTTAGCTCTTAATTTGTATAAAATAAGTAATGTCCTATAATCACCCCACTGCAGGGAAAAAACGTGAGCAATGCGCGAACATTTGAAACTTTGGTTGCCCGACTCAGGGGATCGAACCCGGGGCTTCGTCCTAACTCTACCCTATCCCATCTCTACCCGATTTAAAATTAAAAAAAAGTAAAGTAACAACCTATAATCATCCCACTGCAGGGAAAAGGCCTCCATCATTGAATTCAAGTTACCACAGCAGTGATGGGTGTACTGGCATAATTACCACGCTTGCCAAATGTGGGTTGGTGATCACAAACCCGAGCAACGTTCGAAAATTCGATAGTTTTGGTTGCCCGACCCGGGGATCGAACCTGGGACCCCGAGATCTTGGACCGGTATTTAAACCACTAGACCAACGGTGCGTTTTAAAATTACCTAACAAAAAATCCCTACTCTACCCGATTTCATTTTTGCTAATAGAAAAAAGTATGGGTACAGTTAAAACGAAAAATATAAAAATTTTAGGTATGAAAAAATGTTTCAATAATGATATTATTATTGATGCCTTTTTGACAGAAATTAGCTCGACTATTAGCAATTTTTACCTAAATTAACATAATTTTAAGATAAAAAAAACTACGTTCCTAACACAATCTGTGATTATGCATGATTTTATTTTATTTATTTTATCTTTATTAAGAAAACATACAGCTTTATTTTATTACATTAGACTTACATTTACTTAATAATACATTAGCATTTAAAGTTTTCAAGGCTAATTAATACATAAAATGTTGATACGGAGACAAACGCATCAGAAAATTGCTTAAACTTAAACTATTATAACTAGTACTTGTCTATGCAACTAATAACTATTAAATATTAAACATAACTTTTAATTAACATGACTCGGAATCTGGTTAATCCCGAGATGATTTCAAAAGTTGGCGAAACCTCGTCATCCCCACATGAAATATGTCAATGTGATTAAGATTCGCATTGTATTTATTTGTAGCTCTTATGATAAAACTATTTTTCCTATATCTAGTCCTACATAGTGGTGTAGCGAAGGTAGCAAAATTACTCACCTGTCGGGCTCGAGGCCTGGAGCACTTAAAAGCTATTTTATTTAGTAAGTACGGACAGTCAACTTCATAGTTTATGATTTTATATAAAAGCATGTGATCCCTTTGTTCACGGCGGCTAGCCAAAGATTGAATGTTGTCGCTGTTAAAACATTTGAATCTATATTTCAAGCGTCTTATGAACTTGTTCTGAATACCCTCTAACTGTTCAATATATTTCTTGTATTGAGGGTTCCACACAACAGAAGCGTATTCCAACTGAGACCTAACGAAAGCATTATAAAGAAGTATAAGCGTGTCTACATTCCTGAAATCAACTCCTTGCCTAAAAATGAAACCAAGTAGTTTATACGCCTTGGCAGCAATCTTATTGACATGAGACTCAAAATATAAACCACTGTCAAGCTGCACACCAAGATCTCTAACCTCGAGGACTCTTTTAAGTTGTTTATTATAAAGCGTGTAATTGAAATTAATAGGTTGTGTTTTCCTTGTGAAAGTTATAGTGTAACATTTATCAACATTTAACAACAATTTATTACTAGAACAGTATCGACACAGACGAGTGAGATCATTTTGAAGTTTTTCACAGTCCTCCGGCGTTTTAATAACCGTAAAAATCTTAGAATCGTCGGCATACAGTAAAATGTTAGAATTAAGAAAACAGTTAACAACGTCATTTATAAAAATATTGAAAAGTAATGGCCCGAGGTGAGATCCCTGTGGAACGCCAGAGGTGATCGGAACAAAACAAGAAGTAAACCCCTTTATCGTAACAGCCTGTGTCCTATTTTCAAGATAAGAAATTAACCAGCGAAGAAGGTCACCATGTATACCGACTGCCTCAAGCTTAGCAATTAGCAGTGAATGGGAAATTTTATCAAACGCTTTTGAGTAGTCAGTATACACAGCATCCACCTGAAACCCTTCCTCCATAGAATCCAGTACCAGGTCTAAAAATTCGCAAAGATTAGTCTCAGTTGATCGCTTAGAAACAAAACCATGTTGGTGGATAGTTATTAAAGGACTTATTGCTGGATACACAGAATCACAAATGATTAGTCCATTTTAATTTTTTTTTTTGACAGTTGTTTTGCTATTACGTGTTTTGTTTAAAAATATTATTTTCATTATACCATTTTAAATGTCGATTGTTCTAATAATTGATGATAAAATTTTTGATGATTAAAAAAAAGTTATATTATTATCATGTAAAGGTTTTTCATTTTGACTGTACTTTTTATCATATCGGGTAGAGTTGGGATTTTTTGTCAGGTAATTTTGAATTGGTTGGAGATGGGATCGGGTACAGTTGGGACGAAGCCGAACCCGGGACCCCGAGATCTGGACCCGGTGTTCAAACCACTAGACCAACGGGGCGTTCATTTGTGTGATACAGTTTAAATAAATAAATCTTATATGTAGGTAAGTAGATTCAATCAATACTCATCTGAGACATTTTTATATTAAGAAATATATTGGAAGAACCGTTGCTTTAAACAATCATGGGGTCCATGCGACAGGAAAAGTTCTCAAAAAATTGTTCAATGCGTATAAGGTAAAAGGGGCTTTGCCCACCATGGGATTGGATGGTGTCTTTATGTTCCTGACTCAGCTAAACACTTAGCTGTTAAGATGGTAGAGGGCTATGGAAGGGATTTTAAGGGGTGTACCCAACATTGTTACCTTTAATTAAATTATGTGCTAACTGTAATCTCATAAAACTAACTCAGTATTACATATTTATGCCGTCTCTTAGTGTAATACTATCAATTTATTTATTTATTTAAGGACAGCTTAAAAGACATAAACATTCAATACCAAAAAAATATTTGCAATTGCACATTTTACCAGTGTTGTCTTAATTAGAAGCTGCCACGACATTATTACTTTTTTACGTGGAAGCGACATACTATGTAAGTATTTCTTAAATTAATGCCGAACTCAAGCCAGTAATCCAACCAAAAAATATCGATGCATAACGTTGGTTTGCCACCATATTATGTCAGAAGGATCGGTCCATCTGAAAACAATTCTTATCCAGCTTCTCAGTAATTTTACAAATGAGGAAGACAAACAGAATAAAGGTTTCGTTGGAGATTTGTCCGATCCATCATAGTCCATGTTCGAGGTAGTGGGTGAACTCAGGCGAGGGCCGGTGGGGCGTTCGACCTGCCTTTATGCTTTATTCATGCAAGAACAACACACAGGGTTGCCAGCTGTAATAAAATATGTAGTTTCGTTTGTATTCCCACTGTAGACACACATGAAATGATTTATATCTATACTAATATTATATAGCTGAATGGTATGTTTGTTTGTTTGAACGCGCTAATCTCAGGAAGTACTGATTCGAATTGAAAAAATATTTTTATGTTGGTTAGTCCATTTATCGAGGAAGTCTTTAGGCTAAATAACATTACGCTGCGACCGATAGGAGCGAAGCATTAATGAGAAATGTTACAAAAATAATCGCGATCTTAATAACAAAAATTGACGCGGTAGAAGTCGCGGGCAAAAGCTTGTGTTGTTATAAGCCTAATAATAATTGAGATTGGCACCAACACGAGGCTTGCGAGGCGTTTAATTTTAGCATTATAAACAACAACAACAAGCGTGGTTTTAATTAGACGTTTATTTGTTTTTGCTCTGTGTCCACCATAGATTAAACATAGAAAACCAGATACACAGTCAGTGACAGAGAAACGTCCTCCCGAAATTATTATCTACATGTACGAGTATTCTTCGCATGTGTCGTACATTCTTTCATCTCGTTACCAGTTAGTTCGTATACCTACAGGGTGAAATTTTAACCACTTTCCATATTTTTTGTAGGTGTTCAGTATCGTATTTAGAGCCTATTTATGAAGTAAAAAATGTAAATTAAGTTGTCACCCGAAAATATATTTCGCGATATAGTTTTCAATTTTTATTGTCTTAGACTTGTTAAGGTATAAAGGGAATAGCAAAAACTTATGAATAGTATCGTAATGAATGAATGATTAGTAAAAAAAGTGTTGCTAGGCGGCCGTATCAAAAATTTTAGATTTTTGACAGACATTTTCTAAGTGCTTTATCTTGACATTTTTGTACTGGGCTATACCAAAAGAAAAAATACGTCATTTGTTTTTTGTCTCGTAGATTGATATATTAAAATTTGGAAAGTGCTTAAAATTTCACCCTATATAATATTGTCTATTGCAATCAAAATAATAACAACGCCCCGTTGATCGTGTGTTTTAAATACCGCGCCAAGATCACGGGGTTCCGGGTTCGATCCCGGGTCGGGCAACGAATTTTCGAACATTGCTCGGGTTAGTGATCACCAACCCGTATTTGGCAAGCGTGATGATTATGCCAGTACCTTTCATTGCTTTGTTAACTTGAATTATAATATGATATAGGCTTTTTCCCTGTATGGGATGATTATAGGCTGTTACATCGACCAAAATAAGCACTATTATTTTATGACATTTCGTGTGACAGCCCTGTGTCCCTCCGCGGCGTGTCCGTCAAGTGTCAGCGGCGATCGTCGTAAGAATTAATCACATCGCGAGAGCCAGGAATCACTGCCTATTTGCTTTGTTTTCCTTCTGTTCTCGTTTGAGGCATGTTTGTTGACTGATCGTATTTTGTAGGATTCACCTGGAAGGTTTTGCTTGCTTATATATTAACTGTAGCCTTGATAAAACTTTTATTCTCTCTCTCTTAGCCTAACCTTATAGTTCCCTGTTCGAATCGATTGTTAGCTTTGTATATTGCATCTTCTTCAATCTTGATTTACAGCAGCCATCCATATTTTGAGTCAGGTTCTTACTCGTCTTTTGTTTAAAAAAAATTGTGCATTGGAAAAGATTATTTCTAGCAATAATACTGCCTTCTTCTGTGGCTGTGTATTTGACTTTGAAAGTGCTTTTTGCCATATTCGCCACTCTAGAAAAGCAGAATAGCGATCGCTGCTTGGCCAATGTCTTTGAGAAGACTAGCTTTTTGAAATTCTGACATTACTTTGTTTCTCGCCTCGGACACGTCTTGTAGAACAAGAAAAGTTGATCTTGTTGTACACTAGAATCGAAAAAATCACATACGACTTAGATAAATACATATTATTTTCGATACACCCAAAAACAAATCCCATATTTCGTTTCATGTCTAAACTTGTGTTACACAACTCTGGTTATTTGTTTTCTTCCGATAACGTTATATTGCTTCCCGCTCCGTATAAGTAATAATTAATTGTGTACGCGTTGTTTATCTTAGGGGGTTTACACTATGCGACTTTTTTCAATGTTTGTTTAATCATACTACAAAAACTTTTCTGTGATTAAAAAATATATTTTAATATGTTATACTTAGTACCTATTTTAAAGAACAAACAACAAATTTTAATGCAATTTTTAGGCAAATAAATTGCTGCCGTAAAAAGAAAATACAATTCTTTGAATATATTTTTAAAATGCTGCATTAGACCTCTTGAGAAACACGCAATTTTCTCCAGTTTAGCGTCATCTTCCTCATCAAATCTTTCACTTTTACATTGACAAACTCGTCAGTCCAGCGCATTGGTTGCCTGCCTACATACAGGAAATCAGGAATACCTATATGACTTGCTCACTTGAATTTTCTGGTGACGATCACCTGAGCTATGTCAATTTTTTTCGTAGCTTAACCTCAGTGTTTCAGATTCGATCTCGGAGAGAAATACCCAACTATCTCTTTCTATAGATCTTTGGAATTTAGTTTCCATTTCCACTCACGATAAATCGTTGACGATCGAACGACGATCGACGTCGACGTCGACGAAAATCGTACCATCTTGACGTCCTTAGAGCGCGGTGGCGGAGTTTTCGTTTATTTGGCATGTTTCAATGTTTTGCTGTTAGCTAACTAATGTCGGTTTTATCGGTCCGTCTGTTGTGGGGAGAGGTACTGTATTATCAAGCTTTTTGTTTGCGATTAGTTAATCGATCAAATGTATAGGTCCTCAATATCAGATATATCATGATCAGTAAGCTGCTCGACGTTACCAGTTACTGTCAGTCCTTTGAGATTCAGTCCTCTTTCTCAACTGAAATAAAATGACCAAATACGAGTACATTAAAAAAATATGGATAACATTTATAAATTTCTTTTGATCCAAAAGTCATTAATTTGTTTTCTGGAAATTAGAAACAATGACAGTACCACAAACACCCAGATTGGAGACATTATAGAAAAACTATTTTTAAACATGACCCGTTGGAGATCAAACACCTATGGGGTTCAAAATGATCGTGTAAGGTCACTGTTCTGCGTCGTCAATTAATTAAATACAAAATATACACAAACGTAAGTAATATAACGTGTCAAAATGAAATCCTTTGAGTCTTATGAGACCCATAATAAGCGAACACGTTTCAGTTCCTTAAGTCAACACTGGCAACTCGTTCTTGCTGTGTACGTAATGTATCTACACCTAAACAGTTCTGCAAAGCACAAATGCATTTTCCAATGAACAAAAACGATGCTCATAAAAGTAATGTCAGCAGCACACTGTACATATTTTTAATCTCACTGACACGACACCCTGCTACACGTTGTCAAGTAGGTACCTAGTAGCCAAAGAACTGTTTTTTATGAACAGAAATGATTTTAATCACGTAGGAAATTGCAGCATACATATTTTTACTCTTGCTGACGCGACAACACCTACCTACACACATTCGATGTAGTAGCCAAACAGCAGTTCCGGGCAGTTGCCGAAAGGGCCATTGTTCTGAACGCGACGAGGGCTGCACGCATGGACGGTTGTGTGATAAATTGTGTCCATTGTGATCGGGACTCGATTAACCCCTTTTGATGTCGTCACAGCAATGACTTTATTGAACGTGTTTGATAATTTATTTGTAAAGTGGAACTGTGCGTTTTTGGATGGTGTTATTTTTAAGGTTCGGTTATTAAAAATTAATAAGCGGAACCCTAACAGGATCACTTTGTTGTCCGTCCGTTCATCCGACCATCAGCCAAGACGGTTTATCTTGGTAGCGCGTGGAGATATCAAGTTAATATTAGAACTGGATCAAATACGAGTTTTTAACTAGATATAGATAGGTATTGAATCTATTTATATCTAGAGAAAAATGCCTCATTGATTTGGTTTTAGTAACAGGCTAAGATCTCAGAGTCCTGGGTTCAAGGTTCGAATTATCAAACACCGCTCGGGTTTGTGATCACCAACTCGCATTTGACAAGATTGGTGATAATGCCTATACCCATCATTGTAGTGGTAACTTGACATTGATGTAGGTATTTGCCCTGAAGTTGGGTGATTATAGGCTTTAAATTAAGTTTAAGTTATACAGGTGTACAGTCCCTTACAGTCAAATTTATTTATTTATTTTCAAGGGAAACAAACATAATTTAATCCTTATAAGTAACACATATTAATTGAAAAAGTTAATTGTGTTTGCAATTTACACCAGCAATTAATATAAAACAGTTTTAAAAGGTAAACATAGTCAACACGACCGCTAGCGTATATTGTGCTCATGTAGGCGCTTGTCTGGCCTTGAGAAGGATGCATGTTGCTGAAGAATGTCACAAACGGTGACATAATCTTATCTGTTGTATACTGAAGATGAGGTTATCTGGTCTGTGTCGGGTCTATGTGTTGATACAAAATATATTTTCTGTATGACTGCGGAATCGTATGTTTCTTTTTATTTGTAACTTTCTAATAATACAAAATTTATCATTTTCAGTTTGTTTACAAAAACATTTTGTGTTTTAGACGAAGCTTTGTTTTCATAAAAATCTTACAATCATATTTTGTAAGATTTTATCCCTCACAAAAACCTTGTGAGTATGAATGTTTTGAGTAATCTGTATATCTTAAAAGATAAATATTTAGATAGGTAGGTACCTACATATACAAGCTATTTGTTTTATTATGCACTACGAGTCATAAATAGTGCATACCAAAACAAATAGCTGATATAGCACTACGAGTAATAGTTTATACTGAAACTATATCCTAACTGACTGAATGAATTACTAAGGTAGTCTTACCTCTTACTAATCTTACTTAAATTATAGATGCGAAAGTTAGAGAAATTCAAAGTTAGTTACCAGTTTCTCTTTCACGCAAAAACTACTGAATGAATTTTAATAAAACGTTCCAGTTCCAGTAATATAGTAAAGATATATGATTTTGGGTGGAAAATAGTTTAAACAACACTTTTTTCCCATACATTTTAAGAGTAATAAATTAAAATCTATCCCCGTTGCAATTTTTACTTTTGTGCTGTTATAGGTATAACTTTGAAAGAACGAAGTCTTGTTGAAGTGTTAAGGCAGTTACTAATTATTAAATTATCAACCAAAGCTAGGTTTTTATCCACGAAAATTTAAAGATTATTTGACTTAATGCCAGATTAAAATATTCATAAAGTATTTAATCATACATGTAAAACATTTCTATCGTATTATTCTTGATACAAATGCCAAGGTAGACAGACCTCTACTATTTACTATGAGACATACTGATATGGGCACAGAATTGACATCTCACACATTCTTTACCTAGAAATGCCATATCGGTCAAGTTGCCTGTATGTTTTATAAAGAAAATCGCTCTTTTACCTACTTTCTGTTAGTGGAAAGATGTTTCTTGGGATAAAAATAAATTGATTAAAAACTTTCATTGTTTAAGGGTTGATACATTTATGTTCCTAATATTTTAAGAGTTGCTGATACTAAGGTTCTGTTGCATTCGGCATGAATACGCAAAAACTAATGTCTATGCAGGTGGGTATATTAAGAGCAGACAAATAGATCTACCATTGCGATCTTTTATTACAAATAAAAGTGAAACAAGGTACACGGTTCAAGCTCCTAATCAATTACCTCTTGTAAAATGAAATTGTTCATAAACTGATGTTATCTATTTCAGCAAATAGAAATGTTTTATTGCATAATGAAGTTTTTAAGACAAACACCATTATCTTATATACGGGTATCTTATCACAAGATTAGAAAATCTTTAAAAAGCCACTAGGTGCAGTCGAGACATATTCGTAGTGTCGTCGACATGAGTTTCACGGGTAAAGTTGCGATCGTGACCGGCTCCAGTTCTGGCATTGGAGCCGCCACTGCAGTGAAGCTAGCCGCAGCTGGAGCTAACGTGGTACTGGTAGGAAGAAACGAAGATAAACTTAAGAATGTCTCGGAAACATGTAACAATTTTGGAGATAAACACCTCGTTATCAAAGCAGATGTTTCTGTCGAGACTGATGCTCGACGAATCATTGATGAAACAATAAAAAAGTTTGGGAAAATCGATGTCCTTATCAACAACGCTGGTATATTACGACTAGCACCGGTCACAGCCGACAAAAACTTGGCAGTGTACGATGAAATCATGAACACGAACATGCGACCAGTGGTTTATTTGACGGCGCTTGCTTCGGATCATTTAATCGCAAGTCGAGGTAACATTATAAACATTTCAAGTACTGCTGCACTTAACTTAGCAGAGGGATTGTCTATTTACGGCACATCAAAGGCTGCCTTGAATCGTTTCTCAAGAGGAACAGCTTTGGAATTGGCCAAACATGGGGTAAGAGTTAACATGATCAGCCCAGGACCTGTGGTGACAGATATTATTGATAATGCAAAAATATCTAAAGAAGAATTCGATTTGTTTGGTATGAAACTGCCTCTTAACAGAATATCCCAACCGGATGAAGTTGCAGATTTGGTTTTGTTCGTTGCTAGTGATAAAGCTATCGGTATAACTGGTTCTAATTATATTCTCGACAATGGTTTGCTATTATCATAATTACATTCATAGATTCATATTTTTAAAATTGTAAAAAATCAAATTGTTCATAATTGTTGAACAAAATAATAATAAGTATCAAATATTATATAAAAATAATAAAAATATTATTATTTATCTAAGCTACGGCAACAGTTAACATAATTGACAATTGTTCTACTCGATTTATTTATTTCTATTTGTATCCTGTAAGGTTAGAGGTTGAGAAGCTGATTTTAACTGATTTTAAAGGAATACTGCTAGAAGAAAATGGGCAACTGGCAACAGTATTTTCTTTTCATCAGTACCCAATTGCATTTGCCAACCAGTTAGACATATCCGCGTTTAAGGCGACGTATTCCTAATTTAAGAGGCACCGCTTTTGAGTTTTTTAAACCCATTTGAGAACTAGAAAACAGTGTTTTAAAGTAATTCAAATTTTTAAAATTTATTATTTAAGAATCTAGTTTAGTCACATTCTTTATCGGTTACACGATTTAATTAACTTGGCTCGATAGAAAAAAATCGCAAACTTACATCTTTTCGAAATGTTTTTACAATATGACGACTAAACTACGGAAATAAAAAAAAAATGCTTGTTTAAAGCTACTTAATAATTATAGACAAATTCGCTGAGTTTGATTTCATTAAATGATATACTTAATCACTATGCATAAATAACTACAAAATACGTGAGCGCAGCTGCTCGTCAGGCCCGTACTGTCGCGCGCTGGCGCTTACGGAATGCTTAGGCGCTCCGTTATAGGCGATCGATGGATCATCATCTTCATCAACATCACAGCCCCTATATCGTCCGTCTTTGGACAGAAGCCTCCTTCAAAGCCTCGTGTGGTTTCTCTGGGCTTCCACTCGAGTGTTCTTCTAGCCCAACGCTCGAAATCCATTCGGGCTATGTGCCCAGCCCATTTCCATTTTCGGCCTTCAATGGTCGCGACCACATCCACAACTTTAGTTTTCTTCTTTGTGGTACATAAGATGTTCCGATTTGAGATTTGTTAGGTTCTTGCCTTCTATTCGGGTTTCACACGGGCTCACAATATCCCATTTTATTCGGTCTAGTTCATGTTCCAGTTCTATAAGTCTTTCTTCTGTCGATAAGGATTGGATGTTGTAAGTGGATACATAGCCACTTACAACATCCAATCCTTATGGCAGTTTGTCAACTTCCAGGGATCACTTTTCCTGGCCACTGCCTGAACCTGGGATTGATGACACGGCGCTGGAAACTCTTGGTCGATTTTTGTTTTGATGTTTATTTGGAGGAATTTTAGCCAACAATCATCACGTCAGCCATCACGGGTTGATGGAAGTTAGCAGAAAGGTTATTAGTACTTTAAGGGCACTCTATCGGTTTAAACACTTTCTCCCTTCCAGTACGAAAACCTTGCTTGTACAGTCTTTGGTCTTGCCTATCATCGACTATGGTGATGTTTGTTGCACTAATCTCTCGCAAGACCTTTTAAATAAGTTGGATCGCCTTTTAAATAGCTGCATACGTTTTATTTTTGGCCTTCGCAAATTTGATCACATTTCCGAGTTCCGCTCCCAGCTTCACTGGCTTCCAATTAGACGCCGCAGGGAGTTACGTACTCTCTGCGTGCTCTTTTCTACTCTCTTCGACCCCAAATATCCATCCCTCGTACCTTAAAGATAAATTCTCTTTTCTTTACACTTCTCACGATAGAGATCTCCGTTCCATCGAATCTCTTCAGTTGCTCACTCCACGACATTCTTCTAGCTATATGTCCAACTCTTTCTCTGTATCAGCTGTACGACTCTGGAACGGGCTGCCCTCCAAAATTAGAAAATCCGCCACTAAATTCTCCTTTAAAAAGGCTTTGCGGAGCCACTTCACTGACTAACTTTATCCATTTATCTATCGTCTCTTGAATCACTCTGACATTGTTTCTGTGTACATATTATGTGTATGTATTTTTGTATATGTTATGTATGTATTTATTATTATGTTATGCATGTAGCTAGTTTGTATGTATATATTATAAATTATTATTTTTAGTCTTCTAATTGATTTCTGTTTTGTATTTTTTTTTCTCTACTTTTGTTATTAGTTTTACTCCTCACTTCTTTGCACCGCCTGTATAATCTCTGCTTGGCCTAGTGGTTGACTGGTAGAGAATGCTTCTAGCATTAAGTCCGCCATTTGTACTATCTTTGTATATGCAATAAAGTGTTCAAAATAAAAAAAATAAATAAAAAAATGATCGCAGTACCGAAACCGTTACTAACTTTCCGCCGACGGGTGGTTTTCTTCTTTTGCCATACTCCTCTACGCAAGGTCCGCCTAAAGAAGACTGGCTGGCTGCTTCCCACTGCCAGGGCCGAGCACTTATTTAATAGCGGTTCATGCTCGCCATGTCATAAGGTCGTCGTCGGATGTTGCGGGTTTTATGGAGGTGCCTGTGCCACTAAGCACCCCACCGCTTCCTGGTGACCCTACCGCTCGGTCCGGGACTGCTTACTTAGAAAACCTTATTCGCAGCTGTCCTACATAATATCTTATAGGTCGTTCCATTATCCGCCACCTGTGGACCCGGTAGGTAGCTGAAGCTTGCCCTTACGTTCGATCGAGCGATGGATATCGATCTATAAATGCCGACCTATCGGGCTTTAAGGAAAAAATCTCCTTTTGGAGATGAGAAAATTCGCATTGTATGAGTAATAATAACAGGGATATCATTTTTTTTTTAATAATTTCATATATCCGCACACAAAGTAGCAAGAAACTGCTTATATTATTTCTAGATATTTCATGAAATTAACATTTATGGAAAGCAGTTGGTTGATCAGTCATTCAGTATATCTATTTATGGGTTGATGCCGATGCAGAAATGAGATGTGGCGCCATCTATGCGGTATCTGTACCGAGTTTAATTGCACTAGTCTAGGCACTTTTCGCCCACGTCATGAAGCCAGTTTTAGCTGTGACTTGACAAATAACAATTTGTAATATGCTGGGTTCTTTTATACAGGGTGTAAGGTAAATGTTATTACAGGCCAAAACTAGCCTGTGAGCCTGTGTTAACTTATGCATATAAAAAGTCAGAAATTATTTTTTATACATATTATTATCAAAATTTATAGATTTCGATAAGCACAAAATTTTTTTTTTCAATAATGATGATTTCTAAATCCTGACTTTACCTTAATTTTTATATGCTTATATTAACATAGCTTCTTCTTCTTATAGGTTTCGGCTTATTATATCATTTACCTAACACACTGTATAGCGTAAATCAATTCGTCGAGACCAAAATGTCTTATAGCTCAATGGAAATATCAGTTGCTCGTCAAGCAAAAGGTTATGGATTCGATTCTCACCTATTAAAAATACCTGTTTGTATACGAGTACTTTCAATAAATTAGACGACCATTCGGATCAGCGGTAGTAAACGCTGCTTCTGAGCCATTGGTCGCGGGTTCGATCCCCGCACAGTACAAATATTTGTGTGCATAAACATGTCTGTTTGTACTGGTCTGGGTGTTTTCTATGTATTATAAGTATGTATTTACAAAAAAAAATGTATTTTTACGTAAGTTTATCGGTTGTCTAGTACCCCATACGACAGGGTACTTAATAGTAGCTTAATTTGGGACTAGATGGCTCTGTGTGGCATGTCTTAAATATTTATTTATTATTTATAATAAATTAAGTACTATCAAGGTTTATAATACACTATCGGACCCCGCGAACTTCGTATCGCCTTACGGCCATTTCCAATAACCTATCTATCTTCAGTTTTGGCATATCGGAGATAGAAAACAACTTCTGTATTTGTTTCTCTGGACGGCAAAATCAGAGACAGAAGATGTTTTCTATATCCGATATGCCAAAACTAAAGATAGATAGATTATTGGGACCGGCCGTTAGTAGTAGTACCTATTTGATTTTAACGTTCATTATCATCAAATATGGCGTAAGTTCATAAATGAAGTGAAACGATAAGTTCCCAATGTTTTTAATTCTCATTATCCTATTCCTGAGGAAGACAAATCCAAGAGCACCAAAATCAAAAAAATCGGTTTAGCTTATAATTAAAGTGTTGTAACTACTCGTAACATAGGTAATATTTCAATAATAAGAATTTACTCTCGTTTAGAAATAAAACCTTACTAAATGAATTAACACTACCTACGCACAGAAGATAGATAGATTATTGGGACCGGCCGTTAGTAGTAGTACCTATTTGATTTTAACGTTCATTATCATCAAATATGGCGTAAGTTCATAAATGAAGTGAAACGATAAGTTCCCAATGTTTTTAATACTTATTCTCCTATTCCTGAGGAAGACAAATCCAAGAGCACCAAAATCAAAAAAATCGGTTTAGCTGCTTATAATATTAAAGTGTTGTAACTACTCGTAACATAGGTAATATTTCAATAATAAGAATTTACTCTCGTTTAGAAATAAAACCTTACTAAATGAATTAACACTACTGGTGTGGCGTGAAAAAGCTTGATGTTTTTTCAGGTGAGAAGAAGATCAGTCTCCAGGAGTTGAAATCTCTAGTTGAATTTTTTGACAGCTAGTTATCTTCTTTTTTATGACAGGAGTTGCTGTCTATGGCAGTGCCAAGTGCGTGCCATGGAGGGCAGATGTAATAATTATAAATTTAATAATATCAATACTACGCGCAACCAACTACCTACGCACAGTTTCAATCATTATGTTTGGAATTTAGCCTGTTATTATTACGTAATAATACTAATAAATAATTTTAGGTACCTAATTCACAATCTTAGCAAACAAAAATTAAAATTTAAAAATGTTCTTACTTTTTTAGGTATTAACCTAAAAAAGTAAAAACATTTTTTAAGATGAATTAAACACATTTTAATTTCAATTTCGATATTTCAAAGATCAATGAAAAATACTACAAATTAGATAGGTATAGGTATTGTTAATAGGTGGATTTAACATTTTGTCATAAAACTAAAAATCTAAATTTACAATTATTAGCAGAAGTGAAGTCGCTGGCATGAGCTAGCTTATGCTATCATAGCAGTATAATTTCACAACTAAAACAAGTTTGGTATTTTTATATAAATTTATTTTTTGTAATTAATATAAAATGTTAGAGGTTCTATTACTTTTTTGCTGCTAAGATCTGTAAATAAATACAGGTGGAGTAATAATGTTTCAAAAATTATAACTAACACAAAAATAAGAATCAGGAAACACTATCGATTTTGAAGAAATTGACTTGCTTTCAAACACAGAGCAACTCAGCAATCAAAATCCGTTAGTCTAAAAATATACAGTGATCTGCTAATATTCTTTACTTTGACTCACTGGTTTAGTGCATTACTAATAATTTTGCTGAATTTTGAAACATAATAGAGATGATCGCATAAACATGATCATACATTCTTAGAATGGAATGTATGCAATCGATTTGTTTGTTGCTTCCTAGAACACAAAAGTCAGTTTAGCTAACTAGAATTACTGCAACGGTGAAATGTATTCAATAATAATAATTCAGAGTGTTGTTGGGGCTACCGCGGTACTACAGCGTATCAGATATGTTTGCGCAGGCTTACACAGATGGCTTCCATGACATCCTCTGGAATTCTCATATTGAGCCGTGTTCGTAGGGGAACTAATAACATTTTGCGCGTTGTGACTGAAAGACTGGCCACTTGTCATGAGGTGGGTTCAGTTGCTCATTGTTTTTTTTTATATGTTTATATATTTTTTATATCTTTTTATATTTATTTCGGGTTTTTAAATGTAATATTATGTTTTGTAATTCGTGTCTGACGCAATATTATTTCACTTGATTAGTTTTACTATATTATGGTCTCATGAGTATCTAAAATAATGATTTGAATTTGCATTTGAATTTGAATAACTGAATATGGTTTAACATCAAAGTTTTAGCTTCGCTAAATAGTTTAGGTTACAGTTCATCACGAAACAAGAAGTTTGCGTCAAATCTGAAAATATAATCCAATGCGATACACTTCATGGTTTAACTTTCTTTCTTGAGATAATCAAACAAGATTATCCTTAGAGACTAGTGTCTCGTTCTCTGACGTGACGTGTTCTTATGACGTCCATCTTGTGACAAAAGCTGGGTATACAACAGCTTAAAGTGCCTTTAAAAGTACAACTATAGTCTAAATGGAATCTTCAATGTAGAAATTACCACGATCAATTTTAACTGAAAAAATATTGCGCTAAAACTTAAAGTTAATTGAGAATACTTCAGCGGTCTGGCTGTGTGCAGGTATATGTATGTGAAACTTAATATTATGTAGAAAAGAAGCAATGACAACTTCCATATTTTGTTTGTCATACCTATTTCCTCATTCCAAAATCGACTTTTCACCCTTTTAATTTCCCAGAAGTCCATAAGTCCTTTTTGTTCTGTATCAATGCCAAAGTAAGCGCACTCGCGGCGCCCTTTGAGACCCTCTCAAATAAAAACTCGTCCTTTATAGGAACGATCTCAAAAATGTTGCCAGGCTTTCCTTTTCAAAGGGATGGCATTATGCGGAATAAAGTTATCTGGACATTCCCTTTTATGGCTCGCAATCGAGACCGCTGGGATACGCGTTTAGTCGCCATAGAGATTTTTTATAAAAGTTTAATTTTTCTTCTTAATACCACTGCTGGACTTGACTAGTTTCAATCCAAAAGAAGGAATGTTAACGTTCTATTTACCTATCAGGTAATATAACTTTGTATAATGATCACTGTTGCTAATTTTATCTAGAAACGTGGTTATGTTATCAAGAAAACCAAACGAAAAATTTAAATGTAACATGGAGTGTTTTATCATACGATCAAAAGTTACGAAGTTATAAAAGACTTAAAAAGATTAAAGGTCTATAATTTTCTTCTCTATGCAGAGAAGAAATTTAAAAAAAAAGGTTATGTATTTGAATTAATATTCTTTTTGCCCAAAATTGTATATCCAACTTAAACATCGGTATAATATAAGATTAGTTGTTGAAACATGATTGAAACATTTAAAATAATAATAATTAATTATATTTTTTTTAACGAACACTTGAACTTATATTTTAATCCCGATAAAATATATAAGTACGGCTTAATTTTTTTCAATGTTTAATGGAAAAAGTTGGCCAGTATTTTTTTATTCACACTTTAATATTTTTATTTGCAATGCAAATGTTTTAAAAATCAGCTACGGAGCTGACGGGTGCCATCTACAAGTCTGTGGCATCACTCGATGCATCCCAGTGGCGGTTCCTACCGCAAAAAGGTCTCTACCGAGTTGGCCATCACATAGAACGGCCGCTACCATCGCAGCGAAAGTAAAATTTATATACGCCTCTATGTTTTTTTATTTCGCACTTAAATTTACTGCTCCTGTTTTATGAGTTACCTGCATTTTATTGCGCCCGTTTATGTGGTAATGTTTGACATATATCTTAATATTTACTAAATGGTAATGGTACTGTATGTAATTGCCATTAGATCATCGTTATATTGTCATGTTAGGACGTGTTCCAGATTGCTTCAAAGCTGATGAGTTTACGAAAAAAAATAGGACTTTGTCTCGTAGATTGATAAATTAAAATTTGGAATGTGGTAAAAATTTCATCCTGTAAACTTAAACAATTATAATAAATAATCATGTGTAATATTTCTTTAAAAGTTGCAAGTACACAACCAAAAATGTTGAATGAATTCGTCGATATAAACAATATCTTGGTAGCTCAATAGTTAGACAGTTTTCTGGTAATCGGTTGTGGATTCGAGTCCCAGCCAAAGCAGTCAAAATGTTTATTCAATAAATTGTGTTTTCTACGTGTAATAACGTTTATGCGATTATTTCTTCCCTAAATAATATAAGAACTATCTTAAAACTCTCCATCTTCGCTCTTCGACTGTGTTTAAGTTACTCATGAAAGTATAGGATGCAGTCTACAGCTATTTCTGTGGTCATGCACCTACTGAATAACACCTCTGGGGCAACGAACATGCTATGAATACATATTGGGCATTACCAACGCTGTTAAGATTGTTTTATTAATTGCTTTCTAAATATTAAATGTACTAGACTGTGTGTGGGGAGGGGGGGGGGGTGATGTAACTAGCTTCACACCAAGTAGGGAGGCGTTAAAAAATTAATATTGACTTTCAAAATACACTATCGTTTAGTTATAAGTTGTGAAAAACCCACCAAATTCTGAAACCACCTTAATTTCTTGGCTCGTTATTTACACTGAGACACGTTTTCTGGGCCCCCATTCCGCTAATTTACAAATAATAATAATAATAATAATATTTAAGACATGCCTCACTGGGCCACATAGAGCCATCTAGTCCCAAATTAAGCTACTATTAAGTACCCTGTCGTATGGGGTACTAGACAACCGATAAACTTACTTAGATACTTTTTTTTTTGTAAATACATACTTATAATACATAGAAAACACCCAGACCAGTACAAATAGACATGTTCATGCACGCAAATATTTGTACTGTGCGGGGATCGAACCCGCGACCCATTGCTCAGAAGCAGCGATTACTACCGCTGATCCAAATGGTCGTCAATGGCTCAATAGAATCGCAATTGCATATTTTGACACATTTATTATGGTAGTAATGTCAAAATATACGATTGAGATGCAATTGCGATTCTATTGAGCCATGTATAATTTAGCGGAATTGGGGCTTCTATTTAATGCGAATTTTTTGCGGTAATTTTAATGTGAAGAATTTTAAGTAAATTTTCAGTGTAAGCAGTTTTTGTGGACTTTTACTTTCTTTTCTTATTCCCTGCGATCTTACACTTTGACCTACTTACCCAATTTTTTTTTTCAAATTCTGTTAGTTCCGCTGTTGACTCTATATCTTTGTCGGAGTTTCATCAAACAGACAAAAAATATTTGTCAGCGTTTTCGAAATTGTGGTAATTAACAATCAAAGAGTGTGCGTCGCTTTTAGTCCTAATTTTTGTAGGTTAAAAATGCATCCCAACCGGGTTCTAAGCCCGGGCGAAGTTCATGCACCTCTGCGACATGTGAAATAATTAGTATCCTCGCGCGCGGCCCAATAAAACGAAATCCTGCAGACGATGCCCTGCGCTCGCGCCGATTGCCGCTTTTCGGGGTATATTCTCCCTGTTTTTATGGAGATTTAGATAACCATTAGCTTCACTACTCTATATTTTGTTCTTATAATATTTCATGATGTGTTTGTAAGTATTTAATATGGGTAACGGTAATAATAACAAATTTTCCCAATCTAACTGAATTTACTTTAGGTAACAGGCCACAGCACATCAAAGCTATTAATGAAATTGTTTCTCTGCATTATTAAGTCTATGACACAGCCACGATTTTTAGAATTGAAGTAAAATTCACGATAGTTTTTAGGATTTTAACACTTATTATATTTTACCACTTCGTCGGTGTGGTTAATTTAGGCTATTACAGATTCTTAGTAGAGACGACAGCACGACCATCTTAACGGCTTTGACATAGGTGGGTGGGAGTTTGCAACAAAAATGTGTAGCCTGATGTGCAGACTGTTCATAAAGTCGCTGAGATAAACCGCAAACGGACAGACGGACCTGACGAAATTACTAGAGTTCCTTGTTGACTTCAAAACCTTTAAAACTGATCTTAAAAAGCAATTGGATCAGACAAAAGCCATATTTTTTAGTTAATTGCAGGAAGAAATAGTCTAAGCCTGGCAGCCCAGCGTCGCACGCGCAGTGTCCTCACGCCGCCGGCCGTGAGCGGTCGCCGTCTCGCGAATGCGTTTGCGCAAGTGTCCGCAAATATTTGCGTCGTCAATACATGTGTTGTTTAGATAAGGGTCGTTGACATTGCTAAAACTGTTAATTGTTATTGTCTATTGGAGGTGGTTGTGCTAGTGTGTGTTATTTGGCAATCGCGTTTGGCACGAATTGTTTACATGTGATGCAAGCTTCCTGCCGGTGAATTTGATTACGATAATGATTGGGTTCGATAAATTATAGTCAATAGATAGTCAGCATAAGGAAATTTATTATAAATTGCATCTGTATTTGTCTTATTTTCAGTTGAAAATGAAATGGGAAAAATGTCATTTATACCTAGTTAGTTTGGCGTTTGTGACTGAAGATGATTCATAGTTTGAACTCTATAATTCTCTTAATTTTTTTTCCAAATAACCTTTATGAAATCTTATTGTTTTAACATAATTTCATGATACGGTTTTCATTGTCGTCGCGACTTAATATCTAAATTAATAATTATGTTAATGATTAATATGAAGCCAAGACAAGTAAACTAACAAATTTTTATCTGATGCATAAAGTACCTACTTACTTACTACAACTTACTACTGAAATAACGCTATCACTGATCCAAATCGCACCCTTATCATCTTAAAGCACATAGCTGTATGCTCTTTTAGATAAGGGTGGGATTGGAAATATTAAAATATAATTGCTAAATCGCCATCGGTTAAATTAAATAATGGTACTCTCTGATTGATTATTCTATTGAACTTAAATCCTGCAACTAACTTTCAAATATACATCATCACCATCACGAGCCTATATCTTTCCACTTCTGAACACATGCCTCTCCAAAATGAGGATTTTGCCATAAGTAACTACCTAATCACAACGCTTGGCAGGCGGTTTGGCAAAATGCAACTTGGCAAATGGAGAGAAAAATCGCTGCTCGATTCTACTGCTCGCGTCTTTTTCTTGCAGTTCTCCTTTAATAGCCTCTTACGATACCCATAGAAAGAGAATGGGTGGAACTACTCTTTCAATACCGGCCCCTCGCAAAAAAATGTACAATGTCAGATTAAAAGTGTTTAATCCGAGTACTGTGTGATTCTACCTGATTCTACATGAAAGTACCTACGCACAAATAAATATAAAACTCTATACCTACATTCCGACTAGTTAAACTCTTACTAAAGCTAACATCTATTCCATTAAATAGAACATCAACTACAAACGGCTGTTCAATATCATTTTCAATCACGACCTGATTATGTCAATTACTGTTCATCGAACTACTAAATTTCAATCACAGTCTCTTGTCTTGAATGTCGCTCTATCGAGAGTGCGTTGCGCGTTTTGTACAGACTTCGAAACAAAGTACCGTATCCAAAAGTGCTGATGAAATTCCATTAGTAAACTTACTATCGGAATAATCAGCTCATATCAATTGACTGCTCGACATTTGGCGCCAATTAAGTTCAGTGGAAAACGCTGCATATAAGCCATAGCGATATTTGATGACCAGTTTGATTCAATACGCTGCTTCGAAGCCATGGATCGCAGGTTCAATCCCCGTAGATTACAAATATTTGTTTACATGAACATATCTGTTTGTACTGGTTTGGGTTCTATGGACAATAAGTATCTTATTATATTTACAAAAAAACTATTTCAGTAAGTTTATCGGTTGTTTAATACCCATAGTACAAGCTAAGTAGTAGTTCTTTTTGGGACTAGATTAATCTTAATGGCCCAGTGTAACATGCCTTGAAATGTCATTATACTTAATACTTGTCCGAGATGGATTTTTACATGTAGTAACGGCGAAGCACTAGCGCAGAGCCACAATTTTTTCAAAGCTAAAAAAAAAAAAAGAGAAACAGAACGTGTTCTATGGCAACCTATCAAATGTCATTACGGTTTTTGTGCGAGCGCGGTCACATCGTCGTTTTATAAAAGATGGGTAAAATATCTATTACTCTTAAGAAATATACCATAAAAGTTTATAATCAGGCTTTAGAATTAAGGTAGTCAAGGTGCAAAGTGTTTACTTAGGTCGAATTGTGATTTTTGGGAAAATGACAAGAAGAAGCCTAATCAAGTTCAAGGCTTATTATGCAAATAGAAGGGATTTATAACATTAATCACAGGTATGATTCAATTTATTCTTACTTTCACATATAGAGCAATGTTGTAGTTAGGATGGTTTCGAGTTGAATCTTCAGAAAAAATTCATAACCTATAATATCACCTTCCACCATTTTTTCTGTTTTCATTTCGTTGTACCTTCGACGTTCGGATATTCCCAGACACAATTAAATATCAATTGTTATCGCAACAACCGGTTGTCGCTTAGGGCTAAAAGCGTTACAACGAAAGCAATGATATATCTATGCATTCTGCAGATTCAATATTTATTCCTAGTGCATAAACCTTCGGTTAGGTTACGGTAAAAACAAGATTGCTTTTCGTAATTTCTTTTCGGAGAGCACGTTTATCATTTCGTAACCGTTTTACTCACTTGTTTAAAAATCTCACCATTAAAATCCAAGTGTTTGAAGAAAATTAAATTCAAGAAAGAAGATCAAGAAAGGAAAAGAAACGAGGAAACAAGAGGAAGATTCGAAAAATGGAAGCTAATAAAGGAAACTTCAAGATTCTCAGAGCAATATGAGGAAACATCTTTGACCACACCCTCTTAAATGTGTTATCATAGAAGATGACACATACACCAATAGGTGAGGCTAACATATTTCAACAAATATGACTTTTCCCTATAACAACTTTAAACGTCTGGGTAGTTTCATGTATGATGAACAGAACCACAAGCTCTAATTTTGTGCGAGATATTCTGAATAATCACAAACAATGGCTAGACATGCTAAATGTGAGAGTTTTTCTATTAGGCAAGTGCTATCACTCGAAGATAGACATGCTTACATTAAGGGCAAGAGCTAGTATGCTGGAACTAGATGCCTTCATATTATATGAGCATGAGAGCTACCACATTTTTGTAGACAATTTGCTTCTTTGTACAGAACAATGAAAATTGTTCCTTTTAGATGACAATCATCTTACAGAAGAGCTTCTGCTGGCTCGGGAAAAAGAGGGTGTAGGAAAAGCAGAAATGGGAAAGCCTATCAGGCCGGATTCTTTCCCTATACGGGGCGAATATAACGAGAGAAGGCCTATGAGACATGCTTACATTAAGGGCGCAGGCTAGTACGATGGGACTAGAACGCCTTCATGTTATCAGTACATAAACTTGTAAAATCATGTCTCAGGCGGGACTTGAACCCGCATCTCCTAGCATGCGGGGCGGGCGCTGTATCGTTAAGCCACCGAGACACTGCGACTCAGTGCAAAATTTTTCTAACATAATCTTTACGCTGTAAGCCAGTTGCTTACCCTTTAGTACATGGGCTTATGCCGGTTCTTCACATAGTGGTACCACATTGCGGGTAGGCAATTTGCTTCCTTGTACTGAACAATAATAATTGTTCCTTTGAGATGACAACCCTCTTACAAAAAAGTTTATTTTTTGGCTCTGAGAAAAGAAAAAATTGGATAGACTATCAGACCAGAAGTTTCCCTACACGGGCGAAAATTATGACATAAGGTCTTTGTAAAGAAGTACGCTCCAATATCTAGGAAAATAGAAACTCCTTCCTTTTTACAGCTTTAAATATTTTATTTATAAATGGCTTGAGATTACAAAGGATGATGAATCATGGGGAATATGAAATCCTTTTCAGCACCATTCCACCCTCCGATTTCCTAGAACCACAGCAATTGCCTTTCATAGAGAAAAATATAATTGCCTATGAGATAAAGTAACTTAAAATTCAGGGAGCATAATCTGTGTGCCCATACTGTATGTACAGAATAATTTCTCAACAACTTTGCTGTATTCTTGGTTGCAAAACCCAATGGTACTTACAGTTTTATTTCGAACTTGAAAAAACTTTTTATAAATAATTATAGGTACAGAGATTTTGATTTTGAGAATATTATAACTGCTTACAAAACTTATGTCTGTTATATGGCATCAAAAGATTTGAAAGAAACTTATTACTGAACCGGGATTTCCAATGTAATGTTAAATATAATATATTTATAGATAACATCGTATTTACCTTCTCAACGATTTGAAGGAAACAAACAATTGCAAAGACAACATTATTGTTGCATGCAAACTCTTACATATCTTAAGTTATGAACTTTGAGAAAAGTGCATTATTCCCAATTAAAATTGCAAATACCTAGGAGTTATTTTAAAATTCCACAGACTGATTTGAAATTTATTTATTTAAACCTTCAGTCGAGAAGTTAACTTAAATCTAAAAATACAGAGTGTTCAAAAGTAACCTTTGTGTCTGAACTGGAGTACCCTGTATTTTTTTTTTGGACTTATAGTCTAAAAAGTTATAAAAAAACATAAGAGCAAGACTATTCTTAAAAAGTAAATACAGTTGGATAAGAAAGAATTTGAAAAAACAACGCCCCGTTGGTCTAGTGGTTGAGGTACGGGGCCAAGATCTCGGGGTCCCAGGTTAGAATCCGGGGTCGGGCAACAAAAAATTTTGAATTTTCAAACATTTCTCGGCTTTTGATCACCAACCCACATTTGGCAAGAGTGGTGATTATGCCAGTACACCCATCATTGCTGTGGGAACTTGAATTCAATGATGGAGGCCTTTTTTCCCTGCAGTGGGATGATTATAGGCTGTTACTTTAAGAAAAAATTGAATCCAGAGAAATTGTTTGGTACCTACACTTAAGACAATTTATCCAGCTGTTGTATAGATGACTATATACAAAAGTAATGGAAAAAACACAGACTTAAAGAATTACTAAAATCACATGAAAACTGGATTAAGTTATGCCTAGCATTAAGGAAATAAAGATATAATTAATTTGGGGAAAAACAATATGAAAATTAGCAATTCAAAAATTATATATTAAGTAAACAACTTAACCGTTTCATGGAAATACACACCAAGGCTTCAACCCCAGGACCTGGGGTGCTGTATGTGGGCCATAATAAGGCTTCGGGGTCTTGGTCCCGTGCAGAACAAACACATCATATTAATCATATTAACCATTGTAAATCTTAATTGTGTAATAAATTCGTATTATTATTATTCTTATTTAGAATTAAAAGCTGCACTGTTGGACCTACATTGTTTTACTTTAACTAGGAAATTTTAATGAGTATTGATAACACAACCGCAATAGCTTATTTTAATAAAATAGATACACAGGTACACAGTCTCCTCACCTTGTAATTAAGTTATTTTAGTATTCTCACGAGCCCTATTTGAGAAAGCGGATGCGGGTGTGTTATTGGGCCGATATAAAAAATCTTAGGCCAGAATCCGTTTTAGTATCACTAAAAACATGTGACAATAATGTGAAAGTATATACTGAAGAAAATTTCTAGGGAAAAAGGAATCAAGAAAAGTTAAATAAGACTCAAAAATATTAGTTTTCCTCTATTGGCCATTACAACCATGGTTTCCCCTAGTCAAAAAGCCATCGACACTTATTAGTATTTTTATTAAAATAATTTATTTTTATTTATTTAAGCTTTATTGCACAAACGAACAGTTATTGTACAAAAGGTGGACTTAATGCCACGAGGCATTCTCTGCCATCGGGCTAAACAGAAATGCTATGCAAATATATTTGAGCTTAATAGAACATTATTTTAATTTCAAAGATTACTATCACTTATACCAGCAGCTTACCCTGGCTGTAGGGCTGTTGACAGACAAGAATTTATAAGGTGGTGCCCTTCAAAACTTAGCACTTGTCATAATGGTCAATTCTCTTTTCTAAAATGCCCTAAATATTGTCATAGTTTTTTCCCTGTACACAATTATGGTAGTCTGGTAAACATCATTCTTTTGCGATAAGACCCCCAAAATTGTACATCTTAATATTATAAAATAGTATGTTATTTCTTTATTTGGTGTGCAATAAAGAGTATTCCATTTGGGTATCTAAAAGCGATATGACTCACTCTTAAAATTATGGTGACTATTTTGCAGAAAAGCACAATATTGATACTCATGCAGGAGGTTCCCATTCCTCTCATTGTTAGTTTTTTAAACACAGATCTATGAGAATGATCAGCTCTGTCTCTACTGATTGGTCCTACAGTTAGATCAGATGACAGAATGTGTCACTAAAAGAGTTAATTGAAAAACGGGACGCATTACTTGGCTCTGTGGGCGTTTGAAAAACGTTCTTGATGTTCAAAATATTACACATACTTCAAGAAAAGAAAATCCTCAGTCTTCTTTTCAATTAGAAACCTTTGTTCAGTAAAAATAAATTAATATTGTGTCTACAATAAAATCGTATATAGAGAAGACCAACTTGTCAAGGAAAAAATGATAACCTTTTGATTTTAACCATCAAAAATCCAGTCATAAGTTGGTGGATTAAGTAGATTTTGAGAAAAGCTGGTATTAATGATACATATATTCTTGGATTATACCACAAGACATACAACAACATCTGCTGTGCAGCAGAGGTCACGTGTTAGAAATGATTTTATAATAAAAGACACTGCAGGTTGATCTCAACATTCTTCTATATTCTAGGCCAATATTTCAAATTGTAGCAGAATTCAATAATACAGTGTGTAATAGTATTTTTCAGAGTGAAAAAATTAAATGTTTTTACTTACTATTAATCTCTCTCAAATTGTTTATCGTATAAATTACAAAGTTTTAAGGTTTATTATTATACTTAATTACATTTTTTTTTTCATTCTTTAAAAATTGTACTAATGATTCACAACCCATCTTCAAACATCTACATGTAAAAATCCATCTCGGACAAGTATTAAGTATAATTATAAGATTAAACGAACTTACCTTAAGTGAAGTTCAATCTTAATTATACGAAGATACTTGTCCGAGATGGCAGTCCCAAAAAACCCACCCACTAATACTAAATTCTATAGTATTATCCCATTAGTTGGGTTGTTCTCATTGCTTTAAACGTAATGACATTTGATAGGTTGCCATAGAACACGTTCTGTTTCTCTTTTTTTTTTTTTAGCTTTGAAAAAATTGTGGCTCTGCGCTAGTGCTTCGCCGTTACTACATGTAAAAATCCATCTCGGACAAGTATCTTCGTATAATTAAGATTGAACTTCACTTAAGGTAAGTTCGTTTAATCTTATAATTATTTCTATTATGTTCGCCACACTCTGCAAGGGAGATGGCGAACTCAGTTTGGCTAGATTTTGTCAGAAGATGCTGCTGATCGTCATCTTCCGTAGTTGTTGCGTGAGAGAGTAACAAACATCCATACGTTAATGTATTTTTAATGTTACTAGGATTAATAGGATTATTTATTAGGATTTCGATGGTGAGTCAGTAAAACATCTGGTATGATGATCGAATCGCTGCCTACTTTATGCAAATTTTGAGTATTTCGAACGTGACCATTTACAGGTATTGTTCGATGATTATTTATATCCCTATTATTGTAATCAGTTGATAATTGTTTTGCTTGGAAGAATGCAAGGGTTCGTTTTGACAGTTCAATCAGATTTACTTTGATGGACTTTGGCTTACATGTCTCTAGGTGATAGGCACTCAGTAATCTTGTGCACAGCATTTGGTCATAATAAAAACCCTTTGAATTTAGAACCTGCTTTTATCCGTCGGTTAGTTATAAATATGCTGGCTGTTAAATACATACCATAACACAAAATATTAAATTGAGGTTATTGTTTCGATAAAGTATTGACTTCATCGTTAAAGTATTGAGTTTAACAATTTGAATAGTTCCTTGTTTGTACACCTTGTCAGTATCGAGAACGCAACCTACAACTGAAGCTGAATAAATTTGCTTTAAATACTTTTACCGATTTTGAACAACCTAAAAAGTAAAGTATAGCTTATAATCATTTCACTGCAAGGCATTATTCATTGCACTCAAGTTACCACAGCAACGATGGGTGCAGTCATAATCACCAGTATCACCAGTATCACCACGCATGCGAAATGCGGGTTGGCGATCACAAACTTGAACAATATTTGAAAGGTCAAATCAAAACTCCTGCTGCCCGACCCAGGGATCGTATTGACCTAGTATCTTAGCGCGGTACTTAAACTACGCTATAACAAACATATAGTGTGACATTATTTGGAATAACCGAATACTCAGGGCAGATATGCTTTTAAAATTAATTTACGGATACATCTGCAAAACTTCTGTTTGGCCGTCTGGCGGACATCTCGACATTCCAAGAGGTAAAAAAATCATCTATTGGTCCATTTAGTTTAGCGATAACTGATTTAATGTCACCAGTTGATGTTTCTAATACCTATCTACTTTGTATTCCTACGAGTATTATCTTGCTAGTTTGTCATGAATAAATATAATGAACAATAGTGCAGTGTTGAAGGCAAAAACAGCAGTGGTATATACATAGAAATATATAAACTCATGCATAGTAAGTACATATGTACAATCTATGTGTATGAAGCTGCGATATGAAGTAAAAAATTTATTTTAATTAACTCCATACTAAGAAAAATCTCAATTTATATTGGAGATAATGTTACCATCGAAAAAAATTAAAAAGTTGTTATGTATTCGCATTCTTTAATTTTCATTGATGACCATGCAGAATTTTTTGGTCATGACTGATTATTTGGCCAAGTAGTACTATTACCATCTCCAAAACCATTTATTAAAAAAAAGCTTAAAAAATCTGCTATGGACAAATTAAAGATAATTTACTGTTCTACTAGGTATACTAGATATAAAATATGTCTACCAATTTGCTTTCTTAAATAACCATACACACTAATAAGTTGTTGATCACGTACAATCAGCTCTCAATCACCATAAATCCTTCACAGTAAGGCAACCGCATTAGACACTAGTTAGATCTTGCCAACTCATCAATCTATCTATCAGAAATAATTGCAACACAACTGCTCTACGCTCCAGCTATAATTTATGTGAAAACCTATCGTGATCATCTTAAACTTATCTTTGAACTGTCAGTCACTCGTTAAAGTAACTATGTGACGCAATTTAAAGCCTAAATTCAATTATGAAACATTCAAAGCTTACATTTTATTGTAAATAATGAGCGTGATTGCAACTTATTCGCTGTTAATGTCAGCGCAAATGTTGAGAGATAAAAGTTCAACGTATACAGGCATAAATTCCGCACGAGCAAGGACTGCCATTATTTACACCTACACACATCCGCGATTTGTTGCTGCAATTCGCTTACCCTGTGGTAAGATTTTAACTCAGTTTAATTAAAAGAAAATCAGTTTGACTCTCAAAGACTCAATAAAATAATGCATATACATGCATTTTCACTTTTCAACTGAAAACAACTATCTATCGCATCAAAGTTTACGCACGAAGGGACTGTATTTATTGGTAACAGAACTTAGAGTGCATCAAAAACGGTCAAAAACATGTCCAAACACGAGAAAAATATTTTTTTGCAAAAAAGAATTGACCATAAAGAATTTGGCCAGCTTGCCAGCCAGTTTTCAACAATACTAATTAGACATTATTTATAAACACATCAAATTGGATTGCCTTAACGCGAGTCTCAAGTTCGAGGTCAGTCGTAAACGACTTCAGTACTTTTATGGAAGGTTGTATCACCTACTGCTATTAACTAGACCCGTAAAAGGAGCCTATCAATTATGTGGTGACATTTTAATGTTATAGGTCATCTAGTAGTTTTGTAGGAACTTTGCAAACATTTGGAAAATTCTCTTAAATGGTTATCGCACACAGAAGAATTGATCTGCAAGAACAGGATATCATTGCTTCTGATCCAACACAATGTAAATATTAGGGGTTAAAGTATGAAATTGCCGTTTTGTATGGACGAAATCGAGAAAAGTCATTTTTCCATACTAACAATTTTTTAGTTTTTTTAAAAACGCCTGAACCGTTTTCGATGCAATTAAAGGTGAAAGTTAGATGGTTATAAAGCTACGCATTATAGTATTTAAATTTCCGAAAATCACAGTATATATGTAATACAAATATACTTAACTGAAGCAAGAAGGACAGCTGACACATTGTAAGGGGTCTTTTCAACGACTTCCTTTGAAGTAATAGGCACTAGTATTGCATTTTTTTTTTGTCAAAAGTTACTTTATTTAGTTTTTGATACAATACAAAAAGAATTACGCAATAATACGACTATTTAAGAGCTATAAACAAAATAAAAAGTGGGAAAATAATCGGCAATTTCATACTTTAACCCCTATTACTTTACTGTCTTAACGTGTAAGAGTGTTCATTAAAAATCTATCTAAAATAAACTTTTAACTCCAATAACAGTCAATAATGACTAGAATCATTTCTGTAAGTTTAATTTGCTATTCATTGTAATACATTAATAAGCTTAATAATCGCAGTAATAACATCTGCAACAATGTTTCAATATTAATTTAGTACGAATAGGAACAGACTATCACTTATTCAAATAGCCATCTATTCCGAGCTGGTACCCTTGAGCTAAAAACGTTATATCTCAGACTCCTATTTAGTATTTGCACAGTATATTTGTGAATGATTGTGTGGATGCATACCTTGTTGGTCGATGACTTGTGCTGTTTTGGTATTCGCTTCATATAATATTCCTAACATTTTTCCAATCGTAATAGCATGAAAATATGTTTTAACCAACTGTCCGCATTCAAATGCAATTGTTACTAAAATAAGTTGTTCTTCATTTAAAAGACTTGTACTGACTATAAAACGAATTATATATATTAATAACATTCACATTAAATAGCTACCAGCTGAAATTCATAAAAAAAACTCTAACCTAAGGGGTAAACGTATTTTTTTTTTATTAAAAACTAAATCTACTGTCGGAATGGAATTTGAAAAAAGTGTTGCAATGGATCGAAACATCCTCTTTTGGTGTTGGTTGAAAAACACTTAGTACTATCCATCCAAAAGATTGTCACAGTCGCCGTTTTCTAGTTCATTGGTCAGTAACCAACGTAGCCCATAGAAACGGCAACGGTATCTTCAGTAAGTAGTTTTCATTGTCATTCCGTGGGACTGTTGTTCGAGCGAGCTGCACATTGCGTGTATTTGCATGCTGAGGTCTTTGGAGTAAAGTACTTACAGTCACTTTTATGTCAAGGTATTCAGTTTTAGCAAGCTACTTTATAGATAAGTCTTTTATTAGAGAGGCCAAGCTTTACGTACTGGCAAAAGCAAACCATACTAACACCGGTTCATTTATATAGCCAGAATGCAATCTATGTAAGTACAAGTTTGCAACAAAACATTAAAAGACTGATACTTACGAGTATACAGATCACTATATCAATAATCTTCATAATTAATTATGTAACTCTGACAAAAAGTGTCAATGCTATTTTTAGGGTTCCGTACCCAAAAGGTAAAAACGGGACCCTATTACTAAGACTTCGCTGTCTGTCCGTCTGTCCGTCGCTCTGTCACCAGGCTGTATCTCAAGAGCCGCGATAGCTAGACAGTTGAAATTTTCACAAATTATGTATTTCTGTTACCGCAATAACAACAAATACTAAAAACAAAATAAATAAATTTTTTAAGGGGGGCACATACAGCAAACTCGTTTTTTTGGCCTTTTTGGTACGGAACCCTTCGTGCGCGAGTCCGACTCGCACTTGGCCGGTTTTTTTTTAAATTAAGACAACCCTAAAAGTTACTCAATAATAATTAGTAACAAAGCTAAAACTGAATAACCAAGGACGTTAGTACTTAATTTGATTTATTTTGGTTTAAATATTTTAAAATGTTAATGTTACAATAACTTAATTACAAGCGATAACCTGCTACAATCACCGATCGTTTCAGCAAAATTTCGGTTCGCCGATAATTGATATAAATCTGCCTTGAATATTTATTATTATTGATGGCCATTTACTTCCTTATTAACCCAATTATATCTGATTAACTAGTATTTTTGTAATACATATTCATACTGGACCAGCTCAACAAATTAATCCATTTATGTATACCAATTAGGTTTGCAATGATAGACGATAAAACGATTCTAAGAGTTCCTTCACACACCCAATACTCTAGCGAGAGCATTTGACGTCACAATCCGTCACTGAAGTTGTTCATTTTAAGGAACCAGCAATATCATGCTATAGACTTAATGTCATTGTTGCCAGCCTAAATGATATCATCAACACAGTTTCCCGCCCTATCTCTGGGTGTCATCGTAAGTGACTAAAAAGTATGTGACTAATGAAGAAAATGTGCAGAAGCGTCGCTTCTTAGGTCAAAGCGATCGTAAATCCGCTCACAAAGCGTAACGATTACAGCCTATGTGTGCAAAAATTTGTATATCCTCGTAACTGCTTTTTGCTCATATATTTCGGTAATATTACAATAATATTACAAAGACCATAAAGAAGTTAATAACAATCTCATAAAAAGCAAGGTCATTGTAGAACTCCCAAAGAAAGGCCGGGGTATTTTTAAACCATAAGTAAGTAACTTTCCAACTCAGCGCGTCCTTATCATGACCTGCATGTGGGTGTTCATAATTCACAATATCCCGTTGCTCAGCCGAGGATGTCCAGGATAATGACTGGTGGTGAACCAGCCGTGACCGTGGGCGGACGCCGCATCCGACCGGTCATTCGCCATCCGACTTTCCGAGGCATAACTCGAAAAATTACAGACCCGATAAGTTCCATCGTTTCAAACTCGAAATCCTCATAAAATACGAAATCGTGTTGACGGTGTCCTTCGACGATCGAGTCGTAATCAAATGCACTGGAAGTGCGAGGCAGTCACGTTCAAAACTTGGTCGATACCGGTTGAAATCTTTCACTTGATACTCGTTAAGACCAGTAATTGTGTAATTTAAGTGTTAGGTTTCTTAATGCCATTACAAAAGCTTAATAATTTAATATAACGGAATAGTAATTCCTCCTTCAGTGCAGAAAGCTAAGATATTACGTATGTGTTACCAAAAGTGGGGAATGTAAATTCAAAAATATGTTGTGTTACTAGTGTACAGTGTTTGTGAGTGAACGAAAATGTTGATAACAAAATACACGGCGATCTTGCTAGAGAGTGCAAGGAGTTCGGAAGCAAGGAACGCGGCCATGTCCAGGTCTCGGGAGAGAGGGGCTCGGTCCCCTTTGGATAGTGGCTCCAGTGGCACCAGGCCTAGTTGGAGGCGTCGTCATTTTCAACACAGGTAAAAATTATAATGCTGTATGTAAAACAATGTTTAGAACTGTTTTAAACTTTAGAAGTCAATATATTATAATTGTTATGAGATTCCTAATGAACACAGTTCTTACGTGATAATATGTGATCACTTGCTGTCTTGGGTTCCGAAATATCGGAAATTAAAAAACATTCCCCGAAACAAAAAACAACACAACTGTCTTAGCAGACAAAACTTTAAACATTTCTTAATGTATAGTAAATACCATGGAAGTTTTCCTTATATGTAAACAATGTACTCATCATGATGCTTGAGCGATGATACGATGTCAGTCTTCCATTAGTGGGCTGTGCAGGTACACTAATTTACTGCTAGAGGCAAAAGAATTATTATTATGCCATTCTAAACTCTTATTAATTTCACCATAGAAAAAATATTCCTTAATTTCCTTAATTGTTGTTATTTTATTGTGAATATGTTATTTTTCTGTAGAGTATCTTGAGTTTTGGAATTTGCTTGTTTTAGAGTTCTCCTTTAATGCCTTTTTGGATTGAAATCAAAATTGGGTCTTTCCTATGAAGGTGATTTAAAAATTCATTTAAAAGTGCCCATGAACAACACAGACAACGCAGCTAATATTTATTCCACAGTAACCAGTAAACAAACAGTGTATTCCCAATTAGATGCCTTCGTGTCCCGTCTGCATTGCACCCGATTGCGGCTTATAAAAATGCAATTCTCGTAATGCGCCGACTCTATTTACTACCTTAATGCGCTGTCCTGATGCATTCGATGAATACCTAATGCCCTTTGTACAGAGTCGTGCCAACGTTTAAATGTTCAGGCTTTGATAAAAACGCGGCAAGAGTTTAAACTGAAACGTAATTTTATGAGTAGTTTCTATTGGATGTGAAGAGGATTTGCAATTTAATTAGTCAAGTAAGAGATTTTAATCCCTCGATCGTGAGTTATTCCAGACACAATTGAAACCAATTGTTATCGTGGCACCCGAGTGCCTCCTGGGGGTTGAGGGATCACTTAAATTACAGAAATACTTGGACTTAGGAAAATTTGATTGTGGAGTCGTTGATAAGAGTAGCGGTAAACTTTAGGTGAATGCTTATCTGTATATTATACTGGTACCTACCTAAATGAAAATGAAAATGAAAGTACTTATGTTATTTTTGCAAAAAGGCCGTGGTTTATTTATTAATATGTAGGAAGGTTTAGAAACTGTCTATAATACGTTAAATTTATCACAAATTACAAAACATCTTAGCAACGACTTGAATTTTCTAAAAATCATTTATGATTTCCAATGTTCCCTTGTTATTAGTAAATAACAATAATATTATATTCAAATAAAATTAATTAATTTAAAACCATATTGCTATGCAGAGGCAAACTGGTTAATTCATTTTAGTTTATTCTTTTAATATGAAATACCTTATTTCCTTTGCTTTATACAGAGTTTCAATTTGATCCAGTTGATTTCGAAAACAAAAAATTCAAACAATTTCCGGGAATTTATAAAGAACAGAACATAATAGTCATTGTCTGGTACCTTATTGAAGGACGCTTGTTTTAATTTAATACTACGACAAGTATGATGTCTGGCGCAAACATCATCATATTTACATCAAATCCTTAGCACAATGGGTAGTCATGTGCAAAGCTGCATAATTTCATAGACATACATTGTATATTATATTCAATAGACAAGAAAGAGAAGGACAATTTGATGCATATTTTATTTATGTATGACACATAAATATAAAATAGGTGGTCTGTGTCAGCATCAGAATAACGTCCGAGCGCCAGATTAGCATCTATTTTAAGGTTTCTTTAGCCCATTTAAACTGGCGACAATTTTGGTCACCATTTTTGATTTTATTTTGTATATTTTCTTTAGTTATTTTAATTTTTTCTTTGTTTTTGATAATTATTTTCTCTTTTGTCTGAGCATATATTTTCAAACTAGCATGCCTTTCAATAAATTGAAAAAATTAAAGATACAATTATTATGAGGCAAGACAAAATAAATTTGTGTCTCATTTATGGAATAAATAATTAAATAAAACAATATTACCTATGTTAGTGAATAGTAGAATAAAGAAATAGCTGAAATTATCTTTGTGGTTTTGGTGCTATTTTGACTTTCCCAAACTCACATTTTGTGCTTGCCAAACACAGACCACCTTGATCCGTGGTGCCAAAGAAACAATCATGTCTAACCTCATTAGTCACGCTAAAGAAAATGCAGACTATATTCTTAAGTTGCACCAAGCAACAAACAAAAACATCTACTGTATACATTTCAGTGTCAGGGTCCAAATTGGCTGCATCCGCTGCATCATTCGTTTGAGTTCAGCCGTCTCCAACAGCTACTATTAGTGACAATTATGCTTTATGATCTTTAAAACACAATTGACCAAGCGCAGAGATCATTTGTCGTTATTTCCCAGACAACTTTAATACGAGTAATGCTTGGATCATTCAGGTTTATTAATTCAAAGTAAATTTCACAGCCTTCGTCAATATTTTGCAGATCTTAATGTATTCTGTGGTATAAGAGTTCCAACACGTTACCAATGTTTGGATATAATGAAGAATATTGTTATCTTTGGAAAGGTCACAGTGTTCCATGGTATACCATCGCTATGCAAAGATTGCTGATTTGACTTTCAAGTTGGCATATTATAGATAAGTCGCTACTATAGCAAAATTTTTACATAATATGGTAGGATATGACAGAACAGAGACAGAACTACCTACTTGCTTCTGCTACAAAATCGTTTACAGTAATTCCAGATTTGTGATGTGATATCGCGTATTCTTTGAAATCTTGGAGTGGTTAAAATTTAAAAATGCAACGATGTTAACGTTTTCGACATTGTTTATAGTTATATGATAATTTAGTTTTATTTGCAGTAAGTAAAAAAAACACTCCTTAGAATTTGACGACCTCCGTAGCGGAGTGGCGTACACACCGGTTTTCAAGGTGTCGTCTGCTCCGAGGTCCCGGGTACGATTCCCGGACGGGTCAATGTAGAAAAAATGAGTTATTCTACATTTTCTCGGGTCTGGGTGTTGTGGTACCTTCATTGTTTCTGGTTTCCAAAATACGAATGCTTTAAATAGTTATTTAAATTGGGATCAGGACAATGTATGTGATGTTGTCCACATTTATTTATTTATTTATTTTAGAATACGTAATTAGGTTTACAAAATCTTTTACTCAGTATAAGGTCAAGATTAAAAAAAATATTAATATAATATAATTAAGTTTAAAGAATATTTATTTACTCATTAAAAACCGTATAGTCACTTACATGAGAATACAATCGTGGGTAAATACAAAATTGTCCAGCAGGTAGGTACGATTTAAATTAAGTTGGGAGGTGTCCTGAGCTCGGTACTTATACCAAATACTTACACTTAGCATGCCTAATTTATTTTTTCATTTTTTTTGCTTTAGTAATGATTTATACTAGCTATTATTTACGGCAACTTTAAATTACCGATATTGACTCTATAGAAAAAAATATGGTAACTAATTAACATAGTTATGAAGTTGTAACACATTTTTTTATTTATGTGTATAGCCAGCTCATCAAATGTGGACGTTTTGCTTAAATATATTCCGGGGGGGGTTTGGATAGTAAAAATGACTGTTAATAAACATCCTTGCGATAGTTTTTCTTTAAATATAACTGACTAGCTGTTCCCCGCGACTTCGTCCGCGTCAATTTCCGTTATGTTCGCGATTATTTTTGCGACATTTATCACTCATGCTTCGCTCCAATTAGTCGCAGCGTAATGTTATATAGCCTAAAGCCTTCCTCGATTAATGGACTATCCAACACAAAAAGATTTTTTCAAATCGGACCAGTACTTCCGGAGATTAGCACGTTCAAACAAACAAACAAACAAACAAACAAACTCTTCAGCTTTATAATATTAGTATAGATTTAAGATCCTCATCATAGATATTATAAAGCATAGCTGTTGCCCGCGACTTCGTCCGCGTCAATTTCTGTTGTTATGATCGCGACTATTTTTGCAACATTTTTCACTCATGCTTCGCTCCTATTTGTCCCAGCGTGATGTTATATAGCCTAAAGCCTTCCTCGATAAATGGACTACCCGTTATAAAAAGAATTTTTCAATTCGAACCAGTACTTCTTGTGATTAGCGCGTTCAAACAAACAAACAAACAAACTCTTCAGCTTTATAATATTAGTATAGATTGATAAGTTGCGTGACGTAGACCGTAAAAATCTATTCCAATAAACGAATCACAGATGCTTAGTTACACTCTGATAATTTTTGTGTGCTCCTTCGTCAGAAGTTATCAGTCTGTTTTTGAGCTAATTACTATAATGGCATTCATATCCATTAATCTTAATTCAATAACCAAAAGATTCGGTATATGTGCACGTTTGATTGATTTTACAGCCCAATTCAAGCGCCCGCATACAAAGTTTCAGAACAATTGCTTTGGGATCGTTCCGGTTGTCTCTAAATTGCCGATACGTTCACGTGTGACTAGGCTCAAGTCTTGTGTGACAAAATGTCTCTTTGATAAACGAATGATCATTCGAAGCAATAGTTTGAGTTGCTTCGATTGCTTGCTGAGTGGCGGCGCTTTGAGTGATTACTAAAGTTGACCACCGACACCAAAGCTGATAAGGGATAGGTGATCATCACCACCATAATGTTACATTTAGTACAAAACAGAAAATATATGTCGCTGATGGTAAATTTTTATTTGTTATTTGACTCCAAAAAAAACTCGACATCAATCTTTTTTTTTCAACTCTTAGTTTTTCTTATTGTTCGTGGACTGAAATGTAAAAATTAAGGTTAACATGGTATTTTCACAAATAAAATGTTTTACGAAAACAGCAATAATAAAGTCCATGTTTCTTAGGCAACGTTGTTTATCTGATAGGTATGTTCAATTGGTCGTAAACATTCCTCAGTTATAATACACTGAGACAGACATTCCTGCATGATTAGTTGTTGATATGTCCGGTTGTAAGAGTCAATCAATAGTGATTACACGTTAGTGTGCAAAGCGTGCAGTACTGGGCGTGATGTGCTATATCGCTGGTGTAACAGATGAGATAAAAAGAAATTTCATGGTACACATTTTACTAGATCGAGGCAAACGATGTACAATATATCAGATATCAATCTACGAGACAAAAAATGATGTATTTTTTCTTATAGTATAGCCCAGTACAAAAATGTCAGGATAAAGCACTTAGAAAATTATTAGCAAAAAATCTAAAATGTTTAAAACAGCCTCCTAGCAACACTTTTTTTACGCGATGCGCATCTCAATCAGTCATTACGATATGAATACGTTTTTAATCATCCCTGGGACCGTAAAAATTTAAAACTATATTGAGAAAAATATTTTCGGGTGAAAGCTTGATTTACAGTTTTTACTTCATAAATGGGCTCTAAATACGATACAGAACGCCTATAAAATTTTTGGAAAGTGGTTAAAATTTCACCTTGTATTACCTACATACCATCTTTTGTTTTGATTAATTCATCAGCATCGTTACTAGCCCTTTTCAGTCCTCTGCTAGACACAAGCCTTCATAAGGAGGATTAGGTCATAATCGTCACGTTTGGTAGGCGGGTTGGAGACCGCAGTTTGGCCAATGATTGTAGGAAGAAGCTGCTGCCCATTTTCTTCTAATAGTTCTTCTTTAGTCGCCTCTTATGACATCCACATGAAGAGATGGGGTAGTGCAGTGGTGCTATACTTTTAATGGCATGTTTGTTTAATTATTGTATTTTTCTTCTTCTGGTAGTTTGGCTCTTAGTCAAGGCATCCATCGGTGGTTGCTCTTCGTATGATCTCCAGACATCTGTTTCCTTTTTTGATGATTTATTGGTTTTAGAGCCTACTTTTACTATAACTTAAATTGTCCACTGTAGGGATTTGAGGTTTACTCAATTCAACTGAAGACCACGAAGTCTTGTACATAGCTAGTAATATAAAATCAGCTTTCTCCACCGGGGCTCAGGCCCTTTGTTATGCAACAATAAGTGCATTGTCCGGTACGATGGCTTATCTGGAGATAAGATCTGCAACCTCGAACAATATCCTTAGCGATGTATAATGTAGAACGCAGATATGCGATTCGTAGAAAACTTTACAGCGATTGTAATGGTAACTATCGTTTTCAGGTCTTTGAACTTAAACTTATATTACCTGTTGAATAAATGGGTTCATAAGTTGTGTTTGTTGGAGAAATTTTAAAAAACCATCGGTATCGTCTTTAACCCACGTCAGGCTGCTGCTGGAGAGGCTTTCAATGCTATGATAACCACGCTTAGCAGACGGGTGTGCATTCGCAGATTGGTAAATGGTGAAGATAAAAGAATTGGACCGTCCTTTTAGGCAGTACTTCTTAAATTGCCTATAACGATACCTGTACGACGAAAAAGAGAATATTTTAATTCAAATCCAGACTACAAGGCTAGTTCATTTGAGCATAGTATAATAAACTAAGAGACATATATCGTAATTAAGAGAGATAGGTATATGGTAATTGTTTCAATATTAGGCTATTACAATTTTAGTTTATAGCATCAATATGAGTATCACGAAAGTTAATAGATGCGAATCAATTTTCTAGACTCGCACGAAATCTCGTCATTTTGTTATCCATTAAAATTTGCAACGTTCTGTCCTAATTATACCCTTCTCGGTACGAGCATACTCGACCGTGTATCATGGCGATTTGAAGCAGTAGGCTCAGTATTACAAGATTAACATCCATTTTGTGAGAATTTTAGCTAAAAAGAGTGATTTAGCATGCTATTTACACAATCAAATTGCAAACTGAAAAAAGAGTAACAGATCAATTTAAAACGCAGCCCATTATGAATATGAAACAAGTTCTTCATCGGTATTTTATCGATAGGGTAATGTTTAGTAATTTTCAAAATTTAAATTTTGTTAGACAGCAAGTGTACATCAAATGAAGTGTCCTATTCGAGCTATCTTTCGCTAAATAAATCCATACTTAAAGTGAAATTATTACAATATCAATTTTTTTACAATTGTAGGGTTTTCAGAAGTGGGATCCAAGCATCTTGGCTTTAGCTGACTGCCGTAATACATCGATGCTTGACTAACACTGATCCATGATTCAACTTAGGTATGCGCAATTTTTCAGATATTTCTTCCCGATTAAAAATCCAAAAGACTCATAGTAGAAACACCAAAAAAATGCGAGCCCACTGGATAGACGCAAACTGTGCACACTTGACTGTATTATTCCACGTTCAATTTTATTTTTCTTTCCCAACAATTTATAGCAGCTAAGAAAAATTGCCTCTTGTTAGTGCGTGCTGTGATTATGTGTCATACATAATATCTAATTGCAGTACATTATACGTTATTTAATGGTCTGGTTACTTGCATTGCATAGTGATTTGAAATCTTTGACGAAGACGGTAAAAAAAAATTTGATGTGTATGGTACACACATCAAATTTTATTTATTTATTTACTGAGCAAAGGCCTCCCCAAAACTTTACACTGCTCCCTGCCCATCATTAATTAATTATCTACCTTCCAATTAATTATCTGTTGGTGATCCATATTTTTTTGGTTCTGTCTGTTTCGCCATATCTATCTTTATATAGGATTTTTGTTTACCTATCTAAGTGCATTCTGCATCATAGACTTAATTAAACCTATGTTCTGCATAAATGCCCTGGGCACTTCTATTACAATTTTACTATTTTTTTACCTACGTCAACAATGGCGGTTTTAAAATCGTATGATCGCCTCAAAATAATATAATTGGATTTTGACGTAAGACGTCACACAATGTCATTGGCATCAAATATGGCGTTTTGCAATAAAATAATATTGCACAAAAAATTTAGTTAACAACTATCCTATCTTTCAAGTTAGATCAAACTGCACACAGTGTACAAAATATGATTAAAGTCATTTGAATAGTTTAGGATTCCATCGCGGACAAACAACGTGACACTAAATTTTTATATAATAATAAAGAAGATATCGATCCTTTCATTCATGCTTAATAAGCTTCGTGCTATTGCCCCAATGATATTACAAATATCATTGTATTGCCCTGTTGCAGACCTTGAGTTTGAACTATTGACTTTTGACCAAGCAAGACTTGCTTCGCAATTAGAATATAATAGGTAATTTCCTAACTTTGACGATGCGATGGTTCAAGTGTATCTCAAAATGGGTCCTATTTTAATATGAAGATAAAATGAAACTCTTAGGGATATACATGTTAGAATTGGAAATCTAAATAAGTCAGATTAGGTTATAAAATTTGCTTTTATCTACAACATACTCGTAGAAAAATATTCGACAGAAATCTTCAATTTCATATCTGTCTTAAATTTTCGATATTACTTTAGTCCTCAGTTACTTCATTGTAATTTTTTAGCACCCCATAGGCGCTTTTAAGTGTCTAAATGCAATAGAATATCCATTAGGGTACCTAATTAAACAGCCGCTGTGGAATAGCGCTGGTTTCTGGTTCCGCACTCCATTAAAACTTTGTGGACTTGGTTCGGGTTTTTTTTTTAGGGTTCCACTGACTCACAACTGAAAAATATAAGAACCATATCTTAGTAACTGCCAAAGTAATGAACTATTTTTACTCTATCTTTGTGCTTATAATCTATAGTTTGTAACAATTCAATTCCTGACTTTTTAATGCTTTAAGCCTTAAACGAAAATATTAATTTTGTTTATATGAATGCAATTAATCAACCCCAATAAAATAATTGTTTTTTACGCCGTTTGTCACTTCCGTTAGTTTTATTAGTTCAAGCATAGTTCGAAACTGGAACATATTTAATTTGAAATAAAATAAAAGTAGGTTCTCTTCAGGGCAGAAATGCAGCGCTGATAGGCAACAATTACATACAGTTTATAGAAAACAACTTTTTACGTGACACAAATGGGGTCGGTATCAAAACACTGTTAACTTGCACTTAGGAAACACTTTCCATAAAAAAAAACATCTCAGCCAATTAATGCCCTCTGTTGGACATAACCTTTTCGCAAAAATTTCTACAACGATTGGCCCCGCACCATCTGCATTTGGCAGGTTTTTTGTTGCTTTTACGTGTTTGTCAGTCCATTTGGTAGTGGGCCTACCCTTCGTCGTCCGGAACCTTTCCAGAATCTTCCCGTCCCAATGAAATGTATATTGCTGAGATTAACTTGTGTTTGTTAGGGTTTGATTCAAATCAAAACAGTATTAGTATCTTTTCGAAGTTTCAAACTAGGCATATCAGTCATGGTCTAGTTTTTTTACTTCAAATTAAATTAATATCCTATATATTTTTTTTCAGGTAATGATGGTGTATGAGATAAGGTATTAATCCTTCTGAGCCCTTCTGCTACATCGCATGCAGAGCATCCGTTACAACAAAAGTATTTAATAAATTTCCTTATCGTTGATAATCCTAGTAGGACAATATGATTTACTGTGGATCACACATAACTAAAGTCGCAAATTTTTTGGTATACAAAGAAAAATCCTAATCTCTAGTTCGATCCACGGGTCGGAGAGCAAAAAAGATTATGAATTTTCGAATATCGCTCGGGTTTGTGGTCACCAACCTGCATTTGGCATGCGTAATGATTATGCCTATACCTGTCCTTGCTATGGTAACTTGAATTTAATGATGGATTTGCCCTGCAGTGGGGTTATGGACTGTTACTTTAATGTTAAAATACATAAAAATGTCTAAAATGAATCCAAGTGAAATATTTCATAATGGTAACTTGAATACAATGATTGAGCCATTTGCCTTGTAGTGAAGTTATGGGCCATTACTTTACTTTCACACAGAAAAGGGTAAGAAAAAGAACCCAAGTAAAATATCTCGGTTCACACTTCACCGCCACTTCGCTGTCTATGGTCGCTTCTGTTAAACATGTCCTGTCTATAACCACTATAGTTCAGTTACAGCTCGGGTAATATTTCAGACTCATTTAAGCTCTTTATTACTTGAACCGGAAAACTTTTGTTTGCTATATTTTATCGTCGCAAATTTCCAATTACGTTTCATAGCTGAAGTTATGATTTAGCCTGTTCTTGCGTACCGTACGAATTGACAATACGTCTGTCTCTTTTTCGCGTGAATTAACTGGAACTCGCAAACTCCAGTCATATTTCGGCTTTACAGCGAACTGAAGAAAACTGTGCCGTATGGTGCTGTCACTTTCCCCCTCCTTCCCTTATTCTTCCTATGGGTGCCGTTTGAGGCGACTTAAAGAAGATGGCGGCGTAAAAAGTAGCTTTTATGTCAAATTTCATTTTTATCATTGTCATCTTGGCGTGATTTAGAAAAATATTCATCAAAACTTTCGCTTTTGTTATATTATTAGTAACATTAGTACTTATCTCTAGAGTTTTTTTTTAATTTAAATACATTAAGAGACAATTTTAATTCCTAGGTAATAAGTTTGTATTCATATTCATATTCTCTGTATTCACACTAACGTATGAAATTAATTAAAAAAAAATAGAGAGCAAGATGATTGAGTAAAATATCCATCAAAACGTTTGCTTTTGTAATATAAGTAACCTTCCTTCTCACCATCATACCCTAGTCGCCAACCCTCCCGCCACGTGTGGCGAATATGACAAAATACTCTTCTTGTGCGCAGTAGTGGATGGATGAAGACTGAATCATCAGCCTACACCCACCACTTTGCATTATCGTGAGATGATGATACTGATTTTCCCGACCAATTTTCGAATAGAAACACAACATTAAATTAATTTCATATCATTATGACATTAAGTGTCATTTTGAGGTAGGTTATTAAACTGTAGTTATTACACCTATAAAAGAGAAGCCTACTAAATATCGCATGCTTTTACTAACATCCGTGGTAAAATACTACAAAATACGAGTAATTAGCTTTCTAGTTGTAAAAGTTTCTTGCTTTGATCATAGTTATTAACTGAACAACTTATTAAAGCCTCAAGTAATCACTTTAGAGGGTTATTATTAAAAGATAAAATTTAAAAGCTGGCATGTTGTTTACGACATAAGGAAAACATAATAATACTATTGCTAGAAATATTAAATTTCTATCTCTATCTCGAGATTTCTTTACAGTTTTGTTGATTTACTGCGTAAAACTGACCTTTGTCTTGCGAGGCGTTAATGAAATAATTCTCTGTGTGTGACTGTGTCATTATTGCCATGCTTGACAGGCTGGTTGGAGGATTGAAGAGAAATCTCTGCTGTCCATCTCTTTCGGTCTATGTTTCTTAATTCATCTTATACGTTAGTCTGTAATCTGTATTATGAATTCAAATTGTATGTTAATATAATTTAGATAAAAAAGGCTGAAAATTTTGATGGATATTGTATTCAATCACGCCAAGATGACGAAGACAAAAATGAAATTTGACATTTAAAAAGCTACTTTTTATTTCGGATAAAGTTACGTTTTCCGTAGGATAGTATGAAAGTCAAAATTCCTCTCGTACGGAGTCGCGGGCAACAGATGCATTAATTGAAAGAATATGAATGAAATAGAACTTCATTTTCGTAGCTCACATTAGCATAAGTATGTATTTTTTGTAAACATAAATAGTTATTTCAAAAGAGGTGACCTAGTTAAAGGTGCAGAAATAAAACTTATTTTACTGAATTTGCCATGTCGGTGGTGCTGTAGACGCTGACTGCAGCCGATGACCTTGAGCAATAAACACGCCCACAAATTTATTCGTCTTTGAATTTTTTTGGAACGCGCCGCTGTCGATTCCCGTAGGAGTGACAGAGAAAAAGCCCATGGAATAGAAGGGCCTAAGTGCCAAACAACAAAATTCGTTGTGAAATTTAAAATTGCCATTTTATTAAAAATCTAAATCAGCCATTTGCTTAAGCAACATGAAATATACAATATAGCAAAATTTTATTATCGTTGTTATACGGACTGCTGAGAAAAATGGTAATTTATGTATTTTCAGAGGCTACTTTGTGAATATTTTCCATCGAGAAAAGTTTTTAGATTCGTGTTTTGGAAACAACCACCTGGTCAAAAATATGATCAATTACAACTACATAGAATTTGGCAACAATACGAGCCATAGGCTTAAAGCAAAACAATCTTCATTGAGCTGAATTTGGCTCATGTCAGCGTCTTTGATTCTCAGTCGAGTTATTTTGGGAACGTTCTTTCTAGTTAAAGGGGGTGATAGTTATGCTTCGAAAGGCACGTTAAGCCGTTGGTTCAGTCTCCTGTGGTAAGAACAGTCACGTCAGAGACTTAGTATATAGCGACTTGAAAAAAATTACACCTGACTAACCTTGAAGGATCATACGATAGGGAAAAAAGACAGCAAGGAACCCTAAAATAAGTGCCTAAAAGTGTTTAAAAAAGCCTAAGAAAATAAGCCAGGGTAACAAAACTAATTCGGGAAGTTACTAAGATAATCACACCAAGAACGAAATGCCGAAGTAAGAAACCTCCCTTCGTCAATCGTAATCCTTCTAACAGGCGAAGTTGCGTCACGCGACTCGGCCGTTACGCGAAAACTTATTACAAGTTTCATACTACAGCCACGTTAAATCTTATCTGAAATTGTATGAAATATGGGACTAGCTCCTGAAATAAATGTTTTTTTATTTTTTTTATTAACGCTGAATGTCATAAATTCTATTTGAGAACGGCGGTAGTTAATTAGAAAACAAATATTTAACAAACTGTTTTGTTTAATTTAAACTGACGTACTTATCAGTATTTTTTTGTTCCATGTTTAGCCATCGTCTATAATATTTACGTTACAGACACGGTTCGTCCCGGCTTTCCACGGGTTTACCAATGATGATAATCCAAAATAGTTTAAAAAACTAAAAAAACACGCTTTTAAAACAGATTGAACTAAAAATTAAAAATAAAACTGTAGTAATCAATTGAAAAATTAATATTATTGTACAAAAAGCGTGTAATTTATTTTTTACTTTTTAGTTTAGTTTATAAGATTTGATTCCTTCTTTATCGACTGTAAGTCCAAAGCTATGCAGGAATCGTAATTGATACAGATCGCGCGCTAGCTCTATCTCTTTTACTCCCTCTTACAGAGGAAAACTGGGAAACTGTTATTCAATTATTGCATTGTCATCGGTCCTTGATACGTGTGCAAAGTTTCAAATTAATCAAACTTCTGGAAATTGGTGAAAATTATGCTCAAAGATTCCATAACATACATACGAGATACTCGTACATAGATAGATACAACCCAAGCTAATAAAAGCATGGCCTGTTAACCTTTTAGGCGCTGTGCAAACGTGCACTTTTAGTTTCCAGTTACCGACAACGATCCACTTTTTGATCCTCATTGAGTATGTGTTAAGTGGATTCAACTGGACACAAAAAATCATAGATTTAATATACTGCTGATAGATTGGCAATGAAAAGAGACAGAATACAATGCAGCTATACGATAGAACGAGATAGATCACAAGGCCGTTCACGTACACGCTAAGAACCCGTAGCGTTTTTGTATACTATTTGATAGGGCATTTCACCAGGACAAGGATTTAAATTCATATGAATTCAATTAAAAATAATATCAAATACGTGAATTTCAACAATTACTAACGTCACTTTTGTATTTTAGTGATTGACGTTGTCGATGATATCTTATCGACATTTCATTAGCTGACATATTTCACATTGTAAACCGCATACAGCCTAAATTGTTAAAATACGTTAGAAAAGGTTGAAATTGCCTAATAGAAAAGAATGTTCGCCCAATAAATATTCGAGCATTTGCAGTTTACATTTGGACCCTAAGTGTTTTTAACACAGAGGCTATCAGCCTGTAAAATTACGCTCTGGATCAATGTCCATATTGTTATAGCCCCTATCAATCCCCATTAGTTAAACATTAAATATATGTATATTTAGTGTACGTTTGTAATGTGTAATTGAAAAATAAATATCAGTTTTATTTCAACTTTGGCGATCGCGATCGCAAAATGAGGCAAAATTGTTAAATACTGGCAAGTAAAGCCTACGATATTTTTTACAATAAATTGATTTTGTTCGGGGATAAGTAATTATAAAATAAAAAACATATCTATATGTATGTATTTCTCTATGTATTTACTTGCAGTTTTTTGGCGTTCTTTTAATAATACTAAAAACTAAGTCACCTGCGTCAACGTAAACTGTGTCGATGGAATCGATATCGAAAGCAAGCAGACAATGCAGTACCTGCACTATTTATTTCACGCACATGCTCACTTTATGCACACTAGCGTAACCTAGTTTTGGTCTCGTTTTCAGGATTCAATTGCCAATCTATCATCTATATTAAATCTATGCAAAAAATATTTACATAAGCGAAAAGAAGAAAGTGAAAGATTTCATAGTGGTTCCATAGAAATCAAATATCCATCGGTAGATTGTATCTGTCACAACACAAGACACAAAAGTGTCCACGATATTTTAAAACTTTTTTTTTTTCATTTAATTATCATACATTTTCTTTCAAACCAACCTTCTCCTTATTACCTATTACAAACACAACAAAACAAAAAATCGTTGCAGCTATTTTGAAGTTATGCGCCTACATTTTTGTTTCGGTCATTCGTTTTTATTAGGGTTCCGTACCGAAAGGGTAAAAACGGGACCCTATTACTAAGACTTCGCTGTCTGTCCGTCTGTCCGTGTGTCCGTCAGTCCGTCTGTCCGTCTTTCCGTCGCTCTGTCACCAGGCTGTATCTCAAGAGCCGCGATAGCTAGACAGTTGAAATTTTCACAAATTATGTATTTCTGTTGCCGCAATAACAACAAATACTAAAAACAATATAAAATAAATATTTAAGGGGGGCTCCCATACAACAAACCAGTTTTTTTGGCCTTTTTGGTACGGAACCCTTCGTGCGCGAGTCCGACTCGCACTTGGCCGGTTTTTTACATAGATATGCTCTATCACAAAATTGTAATCAATTTGTAATAGATCTTCTTAATATTCACTTAGGTATGTCTTGAATTTATTTGAGGTATGTCAGCCTGTTATCATCAACCATGACCGTGCATTGTCGCATCTCGTCAGGGACATAGCGTGACCACGCCTTAATGCAATACACTGTATATCTTTTGTTTGTTTTTCCGGTGCCTCGTATAATGCTCTGAATAAATGCATAACTAGCGATGGAAAAAAAGGAAATGCATTCGTGAGTTTTTTATTCTTAGCCCGAGCTTGGCTTTTGAACGGTTTTCCATTTATAAGCCGTCGGAAAGAAGAACTATTAACACGAAGAAGTAGGAGGTAGAAGATTTGTCCCTAATCACCTATCCTTGTACTGTCCCGTGGATGTTGCGATCACGGTGATTTTATAGATGCTTTGAAGTATCTTGTGATTTGTTATCTTCGGGGATCATGGTGCTTGCAACAGTGTCGAAATATCGGAAACACATAAAAACAAAATAGTTACATGGTATACACGCCATATAAATTAACTCTAGTGATAGTGACCATGATAATATAAATCAATACATACCAATATCGAAAGAGATATTGAAAATATTTGAAGGCAAACCTTATTAAATTAACAAACTTAATAGGGCATACCTTATCAAATGGGTACTTAAAATTTATCATATTTTAAAATATAAATATACGATTCGAGTAACTATCCCATCTTTTCGGTTGAAAACCAATGAAGCATAAACATGACACTACTATAACCATGGTTTTTCTGCATGCAGTTTCATTGAATGCTACGAGTATAAGGGGGACAATGCAATGCGAAGTATTTTAGCATTGCATCTCTGAATTGTGTATTGGACATCGGACTTGTACCTAGTAATCTACGGTAGGGTAACCATCACCGGTTACTCGTGAATAACCGTATCCAGCTATGGAATTAGTTTTTTTTTTAATCTTTGACAAATAAAATAAATTATTTTTAAAAAAGTGAGCAATTTCGAGTCGATGCATAAATAAATAAATAAATGTGGACAACATCACATACATTGTTCTGATCCCAATTTGAATAACTATTTAAAGCATTCGTATTTTGGAAACCAGAAACAACGAAGGTACCACAAATCCCAGAACCGAGAAAATGTAGAAAGACACATTTTTTCTACATTGACCCGTCCGGGAATCGAACCCGGGACCTCGGAGCAGGCGACACCTTGAAAACCGGTGTGTACGCCACTCCGCCACGGAGGTCGTCAAATGCATGATGATTTTTTTCTAGCCTTAACCTGTAATTTTCCACCCCTAGTTATATAATTTTATTTTTAACCTTGTTAATGGAGAAGAGTCGTAAAAACTTGAATTAAATACTGGGTCCAATTTAATCTATAATTATTACTCCTATTTTTTGTTTAAATTCATTTTTGTATATCATCAACAGTGGGAACACAACAGAAAGAAAACCTGAAAGAATATATAAATTCATTTATTTTATTAAAGAATGCCTGAAATAAATTTTGTTTCTGGTTTTTTTAAACATTTGATTTACAGTTAGTTTATTGTAATGGAATAACACAAACTAAAACTTCAAAAAGTGTAAATATTTAATTAATATAATTTACAGACGTGGACTATTCATTCTAAAACCAAACTTACGCCGTATAAAAATCCTTGAACGAACATAAAAATACACTCCGCCATTTTGCCATTATTTTGATAACAGATGATGCTCGTGTTTTCTGCTGAAGTGTGTCTATAACTATATTAAACTAGCGGACCCGACAGACGTTGTCCTGTCTTAACTACGAATATTGATTACGAAATGGTTTAATAAAAAAAAATTTTACCTATGTCCCATTGTTTATTATTATGCTTTATAATATACAACATTCTTTATTTGTTTTTTATTCTGGCGGGTATATAAATAGTTTTGTCGGTATTCCGACACGGTAACAGGCGACAATTTATTATTGGCCATGTACAAAATTCAGTTTTTTTTACCCTATATTTGATGATATTAAAATTAGCAGCACGCATTCTGTCAATGTTATGTCAAACGCCATAATGTTACATCAAAAAAAGTTTAATTGTCAAAAGCGATAAGGTTACATTACAAATAATTTAGTATGGTGATTAAGTTTTCTTAAATTTTCTAATATTCCGCGCAATTTTCTTATTTTTTTCTTTCATAAGAACATTCTCCTGACAGTAACAAACAAAACACAAAAAGAATAAGCGAAATCGGTCCAGCCGTTTACGCGTGATGCTATGACCATGGGAAATAGGAAGTCATTTTTATATATATAGATTTTATTTTAAAAATAATTAAAATAATGTTCTATATCGCATCACGTGGTTACCCTTGTCCCGCCACAGTGGACTAAGGAATTTATATTGGACAGCAGTAACTCTGTTGGCGTTGGTATACTTAGCATGCTAATAAACGGGTGGTTATTGATTTATTCATCTTCAACCGACGATCATTGGAAGACGAAGTATTCATTATTATGTTCATGTGTTAGTGCGAGATGGAAATTGGCTTCGTTTCTATGTTCAAGTATGCGGATACTAGTATGAATGAATTTCTCTCAACATTACAACATGCTATGTACCACAGCACATCAATCTACCACAAAACGTCAAATTTTCTCAATTGATATTGATCTCTATTTATTGGATTTAAAGTTGAAAATCAATGCAATGACCTTTAACTTTTTGGGTAGGTTGACCTGCCGTCGTTTGTACATTGTAGCCGCATTTTTAAATTTGGTATCCTATGACAGTTTTATTACTGAGTTTTTTTTTTACTGACGTAAATGTTTGACTTACTGGTGACTTTTTAAATCAGCGGCAAAATATTTTATAGGCGTTAAGTATCGTATTAAGAGCCCATAAATGGAGTAAAAAATTTAGGTAAAATTTTCACCCGAAAATATTTTACGAATTTTTTTTTCAATTTTTACGTTCCTAAGCCTGTTAAGGTATGAAGGGAAAATTAATTACTTATGAATAGTATCGTAATGCGCATCGCGTAAAAAAGTGTTGTGAGGAGGTTGTATAATAATTTTAGATTTTTGGCGGAAATTTTCTAGGTGCTTTATCTTGACATTTTTGTACTGGGCTTTACCAAAAGCAAAAATACGTCATCTGTTTTTTGTCTCGTGGATTTTTGTATTAAAATTTCATCTTGTATATAGATGCTTCAAACGTTCATGATATCGACCCAGCAGATACAAAGCCAATAGCTACTCTCCATTCAGAAAAGTAGAGTAATAGCCTATGATCTTCCCACTGCAGGGAAAAGACCTTCTCCGTTGAATTCAAGTTACCACATAAATGACGGGACCGCCCCATGGGTATAAGTACCGGGCCAAGATCTGGGGTCCCGGATTCGATCCCCGGGCTGGGCAACGAATTTTCGAACATAGCCCGGGTCTGTGATGATCACCAACCCGCATTTGGCAAGCGTGGTGTTTATGACTTTATGTGTTTTGGGGTGGGTGGGATCCCCTAGCGGTCCACCCGGGCAACGTCTCCGCAGTATGTACCGGTCTGTGGTAAAAGCTGAGTGAGTGATCCCTCCAGCTGTGGTAGGCTCCGCATTGGGCCGCCTGGCTCGCGACCACCATTGTTTATTGTATATTTTGCATGCTATAAAAATAGCTTAATAGGTTTAAGTGCTTTCCAAGAATGTATCAACAACACCCAATGTGAACCCTAAGTGTGAACCCTATTTAGAGCAAATAAACAATTGATTGTTTCGTCGTTGTGCGGGATTTCCAGCCCGCCACTTGGTAAGCTCGTTCCACCATAGGCTTCCTCTAACTTTAGGGTTAAGTATGAAGCATCATCCATCATTCATATCAACTATTTATATGTATACTTTTTTTATAAGATATGATAGGACTGGCATAAAATATCTTTGCATGATAAAAAGTCCTCACAAAAATATGAGAATAAAAATTAAAAAAAAACATTCATATCATTGTTGCTATTTGTTTGAAGACCTGAGTACCTAGATGCTTAATATTTCATGAAATCGCTCCAACAGATAATACAAGAGCTCCGCTTACATTCAAATTAATATTTAATTAAAGTATGGTCCATTGGTACATTAGTCGGGGATATTGCGGTATCATAACGTTGCTTGTTTATGCGCCGATAACTTTAGTGATGGCCCGAACAATAATCGATAAGTGTTATCGCTGTGAGATCCAACAATGATTTAGTGTGTTACGTTTTTATTACTTGTGTATTTAATCACCTTTTAAACGGTGCTTCTGGAGTTCAAATGTTATTTTGATAGCAATAAATGTTATTCTTTTGTTATTGTTACGGACGGCCTATTTACTTGTGTTAATAGTGTTACAGACGGCCTATTTACTTGTATAGTCTATTTACTTTATTATTATGTTGTGTGTTATAGTTTGATTTAAAAGTGTTTAAAATTTGTAAATTACCTTTGTATTGAATAGTTAGTGTAAGATAGTGTTAGAAATTGTATAAGTGTTCTATTTGTTTATGTGTCTTATTTAAGTTTATCGTATGTTGTTATTACGAATTGTAAAGTTTTACTGAATAAATAAAAGGCGAATAGGTACACTACACACCTTACACACATAAGAGGCTCTCCTTACGGTATTGCCGCGTAAGGAGGGTCTCATTTGCCATCTCGCTCGCACAATAGGGAGTTTCGCTCGCACAAAATATTGCTGACGCGTGCACTTGACGCTAAGCAGATATAGTCACTAATAGAATGCAGCGAAACTCCACATAACTGCGAGCGGGATTTGCAAAAAATAACATTCGTCGGAACACATTCAGACTGAACAGTCTACATGAAGACTCAACTGGTGCAGCCTCAAGAAATCAACATACAGTCCACTATACACCATCAAGCTACTATCGCCTTATTAGCAAGAAAATCCGCGTTTTCATTATCTACCTACTGGCATCTCCCTAGTCCAGCGCAATCCAGCAACATATATGTACCGACGTCACAATAGAGTCACACATAGGGGCGTTCGGTACATTGTCTGGTCCATCGGAGCCGGATTCATCGTTGGACATTGCCAGGCTTATCCAAGCCAGGCCATCACGGAAAATAGAAGATATTCGTCAAAATGCCAGTAACAAGATCAACGTCGGGAAAATCAAGAACGGCTGCACCGGCCACACCCAGTACGCAGACTACGTCGACTGAGGGACAGTCGGACACCGAACAATCGTCTGCGGTCACAGGGATCGGCTTCAGTTCCGACGCCACAGCGTCCACAGCAAGAATAGAATCACCACAAAGAGGCCAACCTACGCCTGCAACGACGACCCAGGGTCGGGCACCGCAAGGCAACATCGAACCACCTCCAGTTATCGCTCAAACGTTCACGAGCCGGCCCGTTAGGCCGCCCGTGTCCAAAGCGTCCACATCGGCGTCGCGACGCGCCGCCCGACTTGTGAAAGCCCGAGAAGAATTACTCCGCCTCAAAGTCGAGTTAGCCGCCGCGAAGATAGCAGCCATAGAAGCCGAGTCGGACTCCGAAGACGAGAACGAGCACGATACAGTCATCGGTGATAAAGAAGTCAAAGAACGAGTCGACTCCTGGCTGAACAGTAGCGTCCAACCGCTGGCCATAGCCGGCGAACCCTACAATCAACCAGGCCCGCCGCCGCACGCGCCGCTACCTACAATAGCCGCAGCGGCACCGGCGGGAGAAGAAACGTCGAACATAGCGATGGCAGCGGTCAACAAGATAGACCTTTCAGAACTAGCCGCTGCCATAACACAAGCTGCCAGAACGGGACATAGCAGCCATTCAAGAATATTTCACGAGCTACCTGTCTTCACGGGGTGCCATCAAGAGTGGCTAGCCTTCAAAGCCGCGTATGAAGAATCGCAGGGCGGGTTCACCGAACTCGAAAACTTAGCCCGCCTGCGGAAGAGCCTACGCAACAAGGCACGAGAAGCAGTAGAATCCCTACTTATCTACGCATCGAAACCAAGGGACATCATGAAGATATTAGAAAGCCGCTTCGGGCGTACAGACGCCATCGCCATTGCAGAGGTCGACAAGATAAGAAGCCTGCCACGCCTGACAGACGCCCCTAGGGACGTGTGTATATTTGCCAGCAAAATCAACAACGTCGTGGCCACCCTGAGAGCTATCAACAAGCAACAATACCTCTGCAATCCCGAACTAGCGAAGGCAACCATCGAAAAATTACCGTCGACATTGAAGTATCGATGGTACGACTACAACGCTACGCAAAACGATCAAGCCGCCGAAATAGTGAAGATAGCGCGTTTCCTGAATAAAGAAGCCGAAATATGCAGTCCGTACGCGCAACCAGAGAGCGACAGGAAGGGACAGAAGACTTACACCGTGGAAACCAGCCGGCAGCAAGAGAAAGACACACAGCGGTGCCCGGTGTGTGACAGAGAAGGACATAGTGCGACTTCGTGTAACGACTTTAAGAAAGCAGACACCCCAGCAAGATGGGACATAGCAAAAGAAAAACGACTCTGCTTTCGCTGTCTACGATTGACCTCACCTACTGATGGCCGAGGACAAGAGAATAGGAAGCAGGCACCAACCAGTCGCATCGAAGACACCACTGGGCTGGGTATTACACGGCACCTGCACAAGAACCCTCGGACATCGCGTCAACTTCGTGCAAGATATAGAAGAAAGTAGGCACATCGATCAACAACTAAATAATTTCTTCTCACTAGAATCGCTCGCCGTAACACCTAGACGCCCACGAAACGATCCTGAAGAAAAAGCTCTGAAGATCCTGAAAGAGAAGACAAAGAGATTAGAAGATGGACGTTTTCAAACGGGACTACTATGGAAGGAAGACAACATTAAGCTGCCGAACAATAGACAATACGCAATGAAGAGATTAGAAGCCACAGAGAGAAAAATAGAAAAGAACCCGGAGCTCAAAGTCAAGGTGCTAGAACAGATGAAGGACTTAGTCAAGAAAGGATACGCCGAGCCTGCACCCACCGAGACGACGCCAGATCGGACGTGGTACCTGCCCTGCTTCCCTGTGCTCAACCCCATGAAGCCAGGCAAGGTACGCATGGTGCACGACGCCGCAGCTACAACAAAAGGCGTATCCCTCAATGACGCTCTTCTCACCGGCCCGGACCTTCTTCAGTCTCTGCCAGGCGTGCTCATGCGAATGCGGCAGCACAAAGTCGCAGTGTCGGCCGACATCGCTGAAATGTTTCTTCAAGTCAAGATAGCACCGGAAGACCGTGACGCGATACGCTACCTGTGGCGCGACGGCGACGTAACAGCTGAAGTGCAAGAATACAGAATGACGTCACTAATATTCGGCGCAACGTCATCTCCGGCGACGGCGATCTACGTGAAAGACAAGAACGCAGAAGAATTTATAGACAAGTGCCCAGCGGCAGTGAAAGCAATTCAGCGCAACCACTACATGGATGACTACATCCAGAGTTTCGAAGATGAAGACACCGCCATCAGAACAGCGTGCCAGGTGCGCGACATACACGAACAGGCGCACTTCGTACTACGAAAATGGACTTCAAACTCGGGAAAAGTTCTTAACGCTTTAGAAGAAGAAGCGGAGACAACAGAACTCTGCATTGGCCCGAAAACAGAAAAAGTCCTCGGAACGGTATGGGATACAGCAGGTGACTCGCTGCGATACAACCTGGATCTGTCAAGACTGCCAGAAGATGTGCTGCAAAAACAACGACCGACGAAAAGACAAGCCCTGCAAATAGTCATGTCTCTCTTCGATCCATTGGGCCTAGTCTCACCAGTGACAATCGGCGCAAAACAAATCCTGCAAGAAATATGGAGAAGAAGCACGAAGTGGGACGAACCCCTGGACGAAGACCTGGCCGAGCAGTGGGCCAAATGGACTCGTCATCTTGAAGCTCTACGGGAAATCGCAATACCACGATGCTATCACAACTATAGCAGCGGGCGCAACCTGCAACTCCACATCTTCGTCGACGCCAGCGAAGCAGCATATGCAGCAGCAGTATACTGGCGCGTGGAGGACGACCACGGGCAGGCGCACGTAACCTTAGCGCTAGCCAAAGCCAAGGTTGCGCCACTGAAGACGACATCGATCCCGCGCCTAGAACTACAAGCAGCCCTTATGGGCACTCGATTGGCCGACTGCGTAACGCAAGAGCATGACCTGGAGCCAACAGCGCGCACCTTTTGGACAGACAGCAAAACCGTCTTGACATGGTTAAGAACAGGCGCGCGGTCATACAAGCCTTTCGTCGCACACCGCATAGCTGAAATAGAAGAAAATACGAAAATAGAAGAATGGCGATGGGTCCCTACCAAGCTGAACGTTGCCGACGACGGGACGCGCGGAGTCCCTCAAGACTTCAACCAGCATCACCGCTGGTTCAAGGGCCCGAGCTTCCTACTACAAGACCCGTCGACCTGGCCTACAGAGAAGACGACAACTCAACAAGTCACCGGCGAAGAGAAAGTTATGAAAATACAAGAGAAGAAACCGTCAGTATATGAAGTTGTCCCAGATCCTTTCCGGTTCTCCAAGTGGGAAAGGCTCATCAGGACCACCGCCAGGGTACTGCAATTCGTGGCTGTCTGCCGAACGCGAGCCACAAAGATAGCGTACGCCAGAACGAAGGCGAACCGACAAGATGACCCCACCTGGAGCAACCGACGAGTCAAGGAAAATGAAAGTGAAAGGAAAATTGTCAGACAAGAAGACAAATATAGAAGAATACCGACGGAGCTCCTCATCGAAGCCGAGAAAATGATAGTCAAAGCGAGTCAAGCCGACAGCTTTGCCGAAGAAATAGAAGACTTGTCACGAGATCGTCGCGTTCGAAGAACCAGTAAACTACACAGAATATCATCAGAAATAATCAACGGTATAGTCGTCGTGAGAACAAGAATAGGAAAGGTGAAAGACGTTCCCGAAGAAACGAAGCGGCCACCCATCCTTGACGGGAAACACCACGTGGCGCGCCTATACATCGCACACATCCACCGGACCGGGCATCACCAGGGCGTAGAGGCGACTATCAACCAATGTCGCACCAGATACCACATCATCGGTCTACGCACCACAGCCAGAGGGGTGATCCACAACTGCGTCCCGTGCAGAAAAAGACGATTAGCGCCACCAGAACCACGAACCGGTGACCTCCCACTTGATCGGCTTGCTCATCATCAACGTCCATTCACTCACACCGGGGTGGACTACTTCGGCCCACTGCTTACGACGCAAGGAAGAGCAACCAAGAAGACCTACGTAGCGCTCTTCACGTGCCTCACAACCAGAGCCGTCCACCTCGAAGTAGCAGCCTCTCTCACGACTGATTCCGCTGTCATGGCATTACGGCGATTTATCGCCCGTCGAGGATGCCCACACACCATCTGGTCCGACAACGGAACGAACCTTCATGGCGCGGAGAAAGAAATCCGTCTAGCAGCCGACGCCGCCACCGAAGAAGAAGCGGCGAAAAGAAGAATCTCTTGGCGGTTCACTCCCCCGAGCGCCCCGTTCATGGGAGGTGCCTGGGAACGGCTCGTACGAACTGTCAAGACCGCCCTTACTGCTGTCCTGGACAAGCCCACGTCAACAGAAGTCCTCGCCACCGTCCTCGCCGAAGTAGAGATGACCGTGAACAGTCGTCCCCTAACCCACGTGAGCGTCGACCCTGAAGAACCGGAAGCGCTGACTCCGAACCACTTCCTCATGCTGGGGCCAGCATACGATCCACCCACCGGGCCATCTTACCCTCAAGACCTCCATGGGAAGCACACCTGGAGGACGGCGCACCGACTGGCCGATTTATTCTGGGCCAGGTGGCTCAGAGAATACCTACCCGAGCTCCAGTACCGGCGGGAGCCCCACGGAAGAGGACCCTCGCTGCAGCAAGGCGACGTGGTGATCATCGCCGATAACACCTTGCCTCGAAACACGTGGCCCCTGGGACGAGTGAGCGCTACCTATCCGGGTCCTGACGGCGTGGTACGAGCAGCAGACGTGCAGACCAAGAACGGCATCCTACGAAGACCAACGAAGAAGCTGGTGATCATCGTGCCGGCAGAAGAAGCAGTAACAGCCGTCCATCCCAGTGAACTTCAAGTTGCGTCGGACTGAGCAAGCCCACACTCGACGCACGGCGGGAGAATGTTACGGACGGCCTATTTACTTGTGTTAATAGTGTTACAGACGGCCTATTTACTTGTATAGTCTATTTACTTTATTATTATGTTGTGTGTTATAGTTTGATTTAAAAGTGTTTAAAATTTGTAAATTACCTTTGTATTGAATAGTTAGTGTAAGATAGTGTTAGAAATTGTATAAGTGTTCTATTTGTTTATGTGTCTTATTTAAGTTTATCGTATGTTGTTATTACGAATTGTAAAGTTTTACTGAATAAATAAAAGGCGAATAGGTACACTACACACCTTACACACATAAGAGGCTCTCCTTACGGTATTGCCGCGTAAGGAGGGTCTCATTTGCCATCTCGCTCGCACAATAGGGAGTTTCGCTCGCACAAAATATTGCTGACGCGTGCACTTGACGCTAAGCAGATATAGTCACTAATAGAATGCAGCGAAACTCCACATAACTGCGAGCGGGATTTGCAAAAAATAACATTCGTCGGAACACATTCAGACTGAACAGTCTACATGAAGACTCAACTGGTGCAGCCTCAAGAAATCAACATACAGTCCACTATACACCATCAAGCTACTATCGCCTTATTAGCAAGAAAATCCGCGTTTTCATTATCTACCTACTGGCATCTCCCTAGTCCAGCGCAATCCAGCAACATATATGTACCGACGTCACAATAGAGTCACACATAGGGGCGTTCGGTACAGTTATATAACTTATTGTGCTATCTCTTTTTAAGACAATATCTAGAATATCCGAAATTGTCTTGTCGTATTTGCATGATTTAAAGATCCCAAATTAAATTACATATTTATGTAGTTTATTTGTGGTTTTAGCTTACCTTAAATGTACGGTTCCCGTTGGAAGGGTTTTCCACGCGTATCAAATAGCGGGCAACAAACAGTACCTATATTATAATAAAAATATGATTCCTTACACACATATATTGATATAGCTTTCATTAAACCTATAGTGTAATAGTGTTCGCGTAAAATTTAAAAAACTTATATCAATACATATGCCACCAAATTAACAACGACATTTTTTTCTAGGTAATCGTTGACAACCTTAATTAATTTGTTGTTTATTGCACTATTGACATATTGTATCGATCGTATCGTATATCGATACTCTCCAACCTACATCTCTATTTGTACAGGACATGTTGCAATGCGTGCGCCCACGCAGCAGGATTAACACTAGCTGCGATTTCGAAAGCAATCGATTGGACAAACCGCGTCCCACATCGGTAATTGCCAATATAATCGTTAAAATAACGGAGTAACGTTTAAAAGTTTTATAACAACTGTTTTATGGTTATCGTTGTGTGGAATATTTTAAAGGAATTCGTAACGTATTCATTAAGTGCTATGTTTAAAAAAGTAGTTACTCAATGTAAGGTCCTTATAATAATTATCTGCAGTTAAGTCACTGTTTACGGTTACAAATTTCTGAGAGTTATATCATCTATTTGTTACAATTTGGGGTGGTGGGATCTGCCTCCTAGTGTTCCACCCTGGGCAACGGCATCTTTGGTTTTCTAACCAATGACGACGGCTAACAGATCCTTCTGCGTCGGTAGGCTTCGTAAGAGGCTGCCTGGATGCTACCACCCTCCTGCCGGAGTCCAGCGCCAAACAGTTTTTCTGTGTTCCGCTGGTTGTGGGAGAACCAGTGCCACTTTCTGGTTCTGGGTACGCTCGCTTTATCTTAGGCTTCTTCTTTACCGTAGAGTTAAGTATGCTGTCAAGAGCAAGCCTATTGATTATTTAAAAAAAAAACCTTTTGTTCATCCAAAGAACAGTTTTAATTCTTATATCAGTATATAAACTTGAAAAATTATGTCTCAGGCGGGACTCGAACCCGCATCTCCTGCGAGGAGTCTAAGATTTACTTAACAAAAATAGTATTAGGCTTTCACTGTTTAATGATATCATAAATGAACTTAACATGAAAGTGGTAAATTATTTATTAGATGTTCATTCGTTGTGGAAGGAAGCGAATGAATGAGTGTGGCTGTGTAAAATTCACTTGCGTTTATGATTTCTTACAAATGAATTTACGAGGGAAAGTAATTGTTAATATGTTTTGCAAGTTTGTGACTAAATTGCTAATTATCATTGGTATTAAAATTATTGCCGCTAAGTCGTTAGTGGAAGCAATTTCCTCTCTATTTGCTGTAAAATAATAGTTGAGAAATATTGATTATAATTTATTGTAATAAAATACTTTATAAATAAAATTCCTTATATATTAAAGAGAATAATGAAAATATTATTTAAGTACATACATTACTCGTATTTTGATACGGCCATATTATGTTGGTGAAGATTTTTTTCTTACACTTGTTTGTGGAAGAGAATCATTTTAAACGTGATTGCTTAACAATTTTGTTTTTACGTTAAACTAAATTACAAGGTTAAAGAGATATATTTTTTTCGTAGAGGCGTACAAAAGTCGTTAATTTAGATACATATAGCTTTACGGTAATATGAAAATACCTTAGAAGTGCACTGTTTGTGATTTATTTTATTATCGGCCTTATTAGACTTAGTTATAGAGTCCATTTATTGAACCTGTACTAACTTTCAAATTACATACATACATACATACATATTATCACGCCTCCTTCCCAACGGGATAGGCAGAGACCAAGGCCTTCCACTTACTACGTTCCTGGCTGGTATACATCTTTCGCTTCTTCCACATTCATCAATCTTTTCATGCATGCTCGTCGGTTTAGAGTACTCTTGTGTATCTTATCTTATTACTTATCAAACTTATCTCACTTATCAAATTAAGTGTTACTATTAAAGCATTAGTCATTAATAATAATAAATAAATAAATAAATATGGACAACATCACACATTGATCTAATCTGAATCAAAGTGAGTTACTATTTAAAGCACTAGTTTTGTAGAAACCAGAATCAACGAAGGTACCATAAACACATTGACTCGTAAATGAAGAAAAACAACTTTTTTCTACATTGAACCGTGCGGGAATCGAACCCGGGACCGTAGAGCAGACGACGCAACACCTTGATAACCGGTATGTACGCCACTCCGCCACGGAGGACGTCAATATAAATCATGATTATTAGATTTGCCAACTTAAGTGTTTTAAATACCGAAATATAAACAATGATAACAGAATAAATTAACATCCTTCATAAGGCTACTTGACCGATATAAATTTTGGCGCAGTTGATGAATATTATCTTTAGTATATTGGTTAAGAAACCGGTATTTATCATTTTCAGATGTTAAAAGTTTGAGATTGCTAAATATTTCTAAAATGAAATTATTATTTTTTACTCTTTAAATTTAAGCTCTGAAAACGCTGTCGGCTATTTTGTGACGTCATACATCTTTAAACAAACTGCGTGCGTCGTTTTAAACGTGACATTGACATTTATGACACAAGTAAATAAATAACACTATGAGGTAGTGATGGTGTTTATTTTGACTCGTATGATGTCACAGCACAGGCCACAGATAGTCTAAAGCTTTTTAGCGTTTTCATACGTCGCACGAAAAGTGAACTTTAAACTTAAGTTTTGCGGTTTTCTAGGTCCTACAAAAATCTAAAAATGATTTTTTAGGTCTATTTGGACACTAAATAATCATATAAAACCTATTTCCAAAAAGAGTCAACTAGCCTAAAACAAACGCACGCACGTCCCTTAGTTATTTTACAGTGTCATATACTTATATTAGATACAAACAGATTTACGTCCGAACTAACCAAAGTAATTAAAATACCTTCAAACCTAATGGAGACCCTTGTTTAGACCCTCCTGAGCACCTGTAAACTTGCTCCTCGTTTGATTGTGCAAATAATTGGATTGCACTATTTGGCTGCTCAAGTGGTTGGCAACAGTTTAGTGCGGTCACGTGTACTTTGGTTCTTTTTAATACGCTCCGGCTGCCATTTTAACGGGTATATCGGGTTCCCGTTCATATCACACTCGTAAGGGATAGGTACGTAAAATTTTCACTATTTACTTTAACTAGTGAGTACGCCCAAGTAAGTGACAACGGCCCTTTGGGTTCAGTGGTTTAAATACCGGGCCAAGATCTCGGGGTCCCAGGTTCGATCCCCAGGTTGGGCAAGAAAAAGTTTCGAATTTTCGAACGTTGCTCGGGTTTGTGATCACCAACCCGCATTTGGCAAGCGTGGTGATTATGCTAGTACCCCCATCGTTGCTGTGGTAACTTGAATTCAATGATGGAGGCCATTTCCCTGCAGTGGGATGATTACAGGCTGTTACGTTACGCTTCGTTACCTACGTATAACAATCGGAAAAGAATTGTTGTGAAAAAGTGACGCTGACTGCAGCTGATGACCTTGAGCAATGAACACGCCCACAAATTTATTCGTCTTTGAATTTCATTGGAACGCGCCACAGCTATCACTGTCGATTCTCGTAGGAGTGACAGAGAAAAAGCGCATGGAATAGAAGGGCCTAAGCGCCAAACAACAAAATTCGTTGTGCAATTTAAAATTGTCATTTTATTAAAAATCTAAATCAGCCATTTGCTTAAGCAACATGTAATATACAATATAGCAAAATTTTATTATCATTGTTATATGGACTGCTGAGAAAAATGGTAATTTATGTATTTTCAGAGGCTACTTTGAGATTTTTTTCTATCGAGAAAAGTTTTTAGAATCGTGTTTTGGAAACAGCCACCTAGTCGAAAATATGATCAATTACAACTACATAGAATTTGGCAACAATACGAGCCATAGGTTTAAAGCAAAACAATCTTCATTGAGCTCAATTTGGCTCATGTCAGCGTCTTAAGACGTTTTCTCAATAATTAAAATTTTATTGCAATCAGAACTAATAAACTGGTACAAAATATCGCACTAGTATTTACGATGCGCCGGCTTCCGTTGACTAAGTAATGGGATGAATAAACTGACTTCGTAACTTTGTTTTCTTACTGAACTTACAATGTCTTGATTTAAGTTTTTCATAAAGAAGTAGTAGGTGTAGTATTTAAATCACAATACTTATTCTCTTACTTAAAACTTATCATTATTTCAAAATAAATATTTTTAAATGGCTTCATATTTCTATCCTAGCGAAGGGCAAACGATCACCTGGTTGGTGTATTGGTGCGGTAGTCGGCCTACTATGCAAGGGGCCTGGATTCAATTTCCGGTCGAGTCAATTTAAGAAACAATTTTTTATTTATTAAATTTTTACCACGCAATTTAACGCACCGTTGTTCTAGTGGTTTAAATACCGGGTCAAGATCCCAGGTTCGATGCCCCGGGTCGGGCAACAAAAAGTTTCGAATTTTCGAACGTTGCTCGGGTTTGTGATCACCAACCCGTATTTGGCAAGTGTGGTGATTATGCCAGCACCCATCATTGCTGTGGTAACTTGAATTCAATGATGGAGGCCTTTTCCCTGCAGTGGGATGATTATAGGTTCTTACTTTACTTTACGCAATTTTAAAAAAGTGCTAATTGCGGAGTTAATGTTATACGGCATTTTATGCCAGTCGACCATTAAATTAACGATCTTCTAAATTTCCGTCGGGTCTGAGTCTGGGAAATGTAATTACCTACGCGGAAAAAAATATTTTTACCTATTAATTGTGGTCGATAACCAGCCTATTAGGCGGGTCAAAATATTCCTTTTGGAGAGGCTTATGTCTAGCTGTGTATTCATTCATGTTTAGATTTAATGATGATTATACCCAAGTGCCGCGGCGTCCAGCCTGCTTAGACAGACTTACAGAACATTATGTTCTGTGGACAGACTATAGGACTGGCAGCTTAGACGACGACATTGACTTTTGACAGCTAGGAAAAAAAGGAGACTATCGACACGACAAAGACGAAGTTAGATTGTATATATTTTTAAGTGCTTTTAATTTTATATTAATAAATAGTAAAGTCAAGACTAGACCTTTTTTCTTTGTGCGGCGACAGACCGTACATCAAGTATTCCTTCTTTGTGACCTGATCTTTTAGTCGTCTTTAAATTCCTATTCGCTACGTATTAAAAAAGTATGTTTTTTTTAACAAAGCTCAACTGAACTAAGCCTGAGCCTTTAAAATTCCACTGCACTTAAGCATAATGCCTCCTTTTGCAAGACAAATACAGGGTGGCGCTCAAAGTGCCTGTGAGAAACGATCCGTAGGCGTAGAGGATTGTAGGTTTTTTTTAAAATTATTAGCTTAGTGGATGTTTTGTTGGATAATACATAAAGTTTATTGTAGATAATATTAAAACAATATTATGGAGATAATAATACACGCATACCTATATTTAGCTTTTCATTCATAAAGAACCGTAAAGGAAAACCGCCAATAAAAACCAAGCAGCAGATTTTTCTTTCAATCACTAGACAAGCCACGGTTGCCAACTCGCCAGCCAAATGTGGCGATTATGGCATACTCCTTATTTTGGCCAGTGCCCAGCAGTGGACTGATATAGGCTGATGATGATGATGATAATGTGTCGCTTCTATTCTTTATGCTTTTATTTCGTTTTATTCAGAGACTGGCAATCTGGCATACATCTCCTAGTTTAGCCGCCAGTCTCTCACTTAGACGTTGATATTTTTAATAAGTCTCTATGAGAGAAGAAATAAATAAATAAATTATATTACATACTTATTTTTACAACCTCTGTGGCGGAGTGGCGAACACACTGGTTTTCAAGGTGTCGCCTGCTCTTAAGGCCGTGGACACATGTCTGCGATGCGGCACCGGCCATCGGCAGAAGGTACGGCGCCCGCGCCTCGCCACGGCGTGCCGTGCCGCGGCCGGCGCTTCGTTCGCTTGTTTGTGTTTTGCTGTTGCATTGCGCACGTGTTAATTTTATTTGCATAAAATGGCAGACAATATAGACGTCGATTTTTTGATTTCGCTAGTGAAAGCACGCCCCGTTTTTTGGGACAAGTCAAAGGAGGACTATAAGGAATAAAATTTGAAAACAGAAGGGTGGAAAGATATCTGCCGAAATGTTTTTCCGACTTTCGACGATTTGAACAATAATGAAAAAACCAAACTTGGTAAATTCTAAAATATTCGTAAAATTTGTCATCACCACTTCATATTTCCTCTTAAAATGATCTCCATCATTATTCATTAATGAAAGGTATGGATTCACCCAATATTTTCTTTGAATTTGTTTTTTTCTTCATTCGTCGTCTCACAGCAACAAGTCTAAGAGCAGAATGCTCTTTCACGGTCCACGGTCCGGTTTCAAGGCAAAAACTGTTATTTTGGAATGATGTATGCCACCGATCGTGATGCACCGCGGCACGAGCCGCGGTTCGGCTAGGCACCGCGCCGCGTACCGGTGGCGGCGTCGTGCCGTCGCACGGCGGCCGGTGCCGCACCGCAGACATGTGTCCACGGCCTTAGTCGGTTTGATTACTGACGGGTCAGTGTAGAAGAAATGTGTTTTTCTACATTTTCTCGGGTCAGGGTGTTTGTGGTACCTTAGTTTGTTTGTGCTTAAACCCCTCAACCGTCGGTTACTCCAGACACAACTAAGGGGACTATTGGAGCTATTTAGTGCTGCTAAATGCTGGGAATAAATACTAGAGGTAATTTGCTAAAATGATACTGTTCTAGTTGTTTGAGAAAAGATTTTGTTTACAAGTAATGAATTTAAATAAATTGGGAGCAGCACTTAGCTCTAGAAGTCGCCTCAAAATCAATTGATATCGCGACAGCCGGCTGACGTGCGGGTATTTAAAGCGTGAGGCCGTATACAGAAAGAAAGCTGGAAACTTATATGCGCTAACCGGCGCTTGACAGCGCTGGTAACCCGCGCAGGAAAATATATGAACGCGCGCCGATAAGCACTGAACGGTGTCGACAAGTTCCGACAAGCTTCAACACGCGCTGGTCAGCGCTGGGCGCTGCCATTTAAAATTAATAAACAACTGCGACAAAACAAAACCAAATCATCGTCGAATCAGTCCGACATTTTGCTTGGTCTGCTTCAACCTGCTTCCTTTGTGTAGAACGGACCAGCGCTGTCAAGCGCCGGTAAGCGCTTATAAGTTTCCAGCTTTCTTTCTGTATACGGTCTTAAATAGTTACTTACTTTGACATTGAAATATATGTATGTAATGTGTCCACATATTATTGTTATAGTTAATGTCAGGCTCGCCCTGTATATCTTGCAAGCAGGACTTCCTTAGGGAATACGAGAAAAGTTTCCCAGGAAGACGGCCCGGGATCCGGACGTCCGAGTTCGTCCAATTACAAACTAACAAGAGACCGTACGGGATGTTATTAAAAATTCAAATACATCTTCAACTCGTTTTCGAAGATGAGGAAGTTTGGAAGGAATCACTATAGTTAAGTAACTTTGATTTTTACGATAATACTGACTGTTGCCTTAGACTTCGTCCGGGTGGAGTGTGGACTACAGAATTGAGTTAAGGGAGAAACGAATAAAATGTGCTTTAAAAAATATGTTTTTGGTCTTTGTCATGTCATTTCATACAAAATACTGTGTTCCCGCAGAAACTATACGAAATTTTTTGATGAATTATATCCTAAAGACTAAATCTAATCATTTGTTACTTACCTAGTTTTGCGTGAAAGAGTAACAAACATTCATACATACAAACTTAATTAACAAAAAGTAAGTGCAATAAATAGCTACTTACCTGCCGCAAAAATTTTGTTCTACATATACTCTTTCCGGTAAAAAGAATGAATTCTTAAGATCCAACAACTTTCAAACAAAAAAGCTCTTGACACACCTGTTCATTATGATAAACGACTCCGTGCAATATCTTTTGAAGAAGCGCCAAAACTCAAGTTAATTAACGTTTAAAAGTTTCACTGGGTTTGCTGTCGCGAAAAGATTTGAATCACAACATTCACAGCTTTGACTTGGCATCTTATCTTTTCACGGTACGTTAAACCTTAAGGAATCTTGAGTCTCTCATAATAACCTGGAGAGTTTATTGTTTAAGTAGGTATATAAAGTTCGTAGATAACCTTGAGATTTAAGTCATGAATGCGTTATCATTTTTCATCGGCTGCTGGTTTCAGTTAGATACGAGTAGGTACCACTGCTTCGGGACAAGAGTGGGCTAGTGTCGAGAATAAGCAGCGCAAGAAACGCTGTCACTATTCTCATAGATACGATAATACTATAATATCAAGATTTCTACCTACTTTTTATGAGTTTCCAATATTTCGGCACTGTTGCCAGCGCTATGATCATGGACGAACTTTATTTTTTCCTTCCATGTCTTCAACAATTACGGTGCCGAAATATCTGAAACTCATAAAAAACAAGGCACATTGTAGAAATCTAAACTAAGCATTTCGATAGTAACAATGAAAGTTTAAATCAGTAACCTAATACTGGTGATATATATATTTTTTCCTAAGTGATGTTTCATTCGAAAGCGCGCTTTTAAAGTGCTTGCTGTTAGGCGTAAATGTGAAACAAGCCTGACAAACTGCAATGACAATCATGACAGTGACATAGACATGCGATCGATCTCAAACATTTGTTTCTGAAATTGGGTCAAAATGGAACTAGATAGAAAATGTGAAGTTAACAGCTAGTGAAAACCGCTTTTACGTTACGTTACGGATCGTTTTTGGTTTGCGTGAGGAAACGATTTAGACGTTATTTGATATTGACTTGATATTAATTTGGTTAGACGTTAGACACTCAAAGGCTAATGTTAAAGGAAATTTTGAAATGGTTTTGTCAATTCGGATTCAATATAGTACCTACTTACTGTACTTACCAAAGATTTTCTTGAAAGAAAATATCTCAGAAGATTTAAGATTTGTACTATGGTTTTTTAAAAGATTTTTTTATAATTCAAGGGCCATGTACGCCTGCAGCAGTAGCAAAATTCCTGAAACAATTAACTGTGATTAGTCTAGCTGTAAAGTATTCTTTTAAATGATAGTATTAGAGATAGATAACGGCTAAATTCGTGATAACCATGAAAACTCATTAAGAATCACCAAATTAAAATTATTTACTAAACTGACCCGTCCAAGAATCGAATGGACTCTTGCGTCGGGTCGGATCTCGGGTCGTCCATACTATAATTTCTCGCGCAGGCTAATCAAATGGTGATCGCAGTTTTTATAATGGTTTATTGATCACGCTGCTGACTTAGGGTCATCCATATATTACGTCACACGGTTTTTGAGATTTTCAGACCCCCCCCCCTGCCCCCTTGTCACGCATTTTTACGAAAATTCTCATACTATTTTGCCCAATGTCACATAAAGTAAGACCCCCCCCCTCTTAACGTGTGACGTAATTTGTGGATGGCCCCTTATCTTACGACACCCATACGAAGCGAAAGGGTGGTGTAGCAAAATTTATGAATTAAAACGAAAAAACTATTGATACTAAAACTTTTCGTTGTAACTCATATTCCTAATTCACCCTAAATAAGGCAATCCGTAACAAAAATATGGTGTTTTACCAATGCTTATACTATTGTTTTCTTACTAATTCATACTGAAGCAGATCTTAAACGGCAGAAATAATACCACACGAATTATATTAATTACTGTGTACTTGGGTATAAAATTACGCAAATAATAACAATGAAGATGATAATCCTTATTACCTTATTTCTGTCTAGCACACATTTATCTACCCCCTGTAATAACCTGCCCTCAAGGAATCCTTCCCAAATATTAGTTTCAATTAGTAAAGCCCTCCCCTCGCACCAGGCAAATGTTGACGGATCGCTGACAGTGCGGTTGCGAAGATGTGAATGAACGCTGACTGTCTCTTTACATTAATTTAGATTAGTATAAACTACTAGCTGTTTCCCGCGACGTCGTCCGCGTCAAGTTCTGTTAATAAGAATTCGATTATTTTTGCATAATTTTTCAATGATGCTTCGCTCCTATTGGTCGCAGCGTGATGTTATATAGCCAAAAGCCTTCCTCAATAAATAGACTATCCAACACAAAAAGAATTTTTCAATTCGGAGCAGTACTTGCTGAGATTAGCGCGTTCAAACAAACAAACAAACAAACAAACTAACTCTTCAGCTTTATTATATTAGTATAGATATGTGACGTTTCGGGGGACTAGTAGAGCTATGCTGCCCCCAATTGATTTAATTTTATTACTTCTAAACAAAATCAATTCTCAAAAAACTAGAACAGTATCATTTTAGCAAATTACTTCTAGTATTTATTGAATCACAGTAAACTTTTCATTTAGTTGTTTATAAAGTAGAATTTGTCGCTAACGCCAAAAGCGGCCGTTTTAGCAATAATGTGCAATACGAAAGAATGCCAGAATGAAAAGCAGTTAACAGTAATTCAATAAATACTAGAGGTAATTTACTAAAATGATACTGTTCTAGATTTTTGAGAATTGATTTTGTTTAGAAGTAATAAAATTAAATCAATTGGAGCCCATAGCTCTAAATTGTGCACGTTCAGGAAAGTTTAATTTTTAGATTTCAAGAACATAAAAATCTGGAACTTGCATAATAAGTACCAATTCTTTGATCTTCTGTGTTTTAAAAACTAAATAATGTTTTAATGGTGCAAAAAATATAAACAACAAAAATAGTTTGTGCACCATTTTTACAAAACATTTAATATCTCTGAAAAGTAAAATCCTCTTTAAAGTACTTATATCGTGTATAATCATCATCACATAATACTTACATTTTGTTGGGCAAATGGAGAATTGTCTGTCAAATTGTTTCGGATTACTCGTAGGTCATTGGAAGCTATATTTCCACTTTTTGAATCTGGATTTTAAGTCAATGTTTTGGAGATAGATTTGATTCAATATTTTTAAAGCTATTAGCCAGTTAATTGATAATTTAAATTGACGGGAAAATTCCAATTTTAAAATGCTGTAGCCCATCTACAGCATTTTGGAATTGGAATTTTCCCGAGGGACTTGAACCTACAATCTTGCGCTGACCTGGCGACTGCTGACCAATCGAGCCACAAAGACATTTTTGTGTGTCGACGAATTATTTCAAAGCTTTCTTACGCTGCAATGCTAAATATTAAACCTCAGTAGACACTACAGAATAAAAAAACTATGGAAACTACGTAAAAGTGTTACTGATTGCATTTTTTACTAACTAAAACAACATTTCCTAGTGCTCATTCCAAGGATTAAAATAAAAGTAAAATAAGATTTCAGCAAAATTAACTCTAAAAACTCGTGAACACGGAGAAATGATGAGAGAAAATCTCTTACGACTTCTGAACGTTTGCTTTTTAGGGTTACAAGGTGAAATTCATTTAGACCAATATTTTTATTCAGCTATTACAATTTGGTTGGTATAACACAAGGTTGTTCATAATAATGAGGATAATTAGAAGAAAATTTTGGAAATTAATTGATTGAAACATAAATATTTTAATCTGTTGTATGGAAAAGCCCACAAATCTCTCCTAGATGTCTTATTTTTCTTTTCTGTTTTCAATTAAAGTAAATACAGACTTTTAGCTTGTCAGTTTTTTTTGTATAGCAAAGTTTTGGTGGGTCGACCGGTTTCGATGATTATTACTTGTTTCATTTGTTATTGTTTGTTAAATGTTTTCTAAAACATTAATTACTCATTGGCTAAACTTAGACAATGACATTATAAAGCATCCACACGACATACTCGTACCTACCTACGAAAGACAAGAAATTAAATTGATATAGGTAGCAATATTATTACGAAACCATTGTTAGTAACTCAAATGGACTCTGTTTCCCAAACAAATACAATTTATGTAATACAAGCTGTAGCCTGCTACTTAATACGCGTGAAATTTTGAATGTGGCTAATCTACGGAAACCGTACTTTTCCTTTAAAATAAAATGTAGCCTTTGTTTTATTCCCGCGTATATACCTACCTATTTCTATACCAAATTTCAATCCAAAACTTTCACATTCATAATATAAACTAATGTTTTATGACCAATGGCCTTAGTATTAATAATAGGGGTTAAAGTATGAAATTGCCGATTGTTTTCCCACTTTTTATTTTGTTTATAGCTCTTAAGTATAGTCGTATTATTGCGTAATTCTTTTTGTATTGTACCAAAAACTAAATAAAGTAATTTTTGACTAAAAAAAAAAATGCAATACTAGTTCCTATTACTTCAAAGGAAGTCGTTGAAAAGACCCCTTACAATGTGTCAGCTGACCTTCTTGCTTCCATTAAGTATATTTGTATTATATACTTTGATTTTCAAAAATTTAAATACTATAATGCGTAGCTTTATAACCATCTAACTTTCACCTTTAATTGCATCGAAAACGGTTCAGGCGTTTTCAAAAAAACTAAAAAAATTGGTAGTATTGAAAAATGACTTTTCTCGATTTCGTCCATACATAACGGCAATTTCATACTTTAACTCCTAATAAATAAAATAAGAATATATCATATTTGTTTCGCCTTCTGGCAACACACTGCAAATCTTTAAAAATGTTTTAAATCAATTCCCTCCAGAACCCGCCCTGCACAAACTGACTTCACCTCTCACCGTTTTCTTTTCGTTTTTCCAAGTCTGCGAGAGAGCGCTCAACAACGGTCTAATTAAACACGGCTTAAGATTTTAATGACTTCTTGCAATTTTTCTAGATGCCTACATTATTAAGCGTAACACAATTTAGCTGGTCTGGGAAGTTGGTGCGGTACGACATTTTAAAGTTCATATATGGGAAAATTAAAACGAACTTAAAATTTGATTGCGCGGATATTAAGTTCAAAATTTATTACCATAGGACTTGCAATACCACATAATATCACATAATAATGTTACGTCTTCATTGTCACATAAAAATGGATTACAAAGTAAAGAGCTAAGCCCTAGACCTCTATAGAATATACATGGGTGACAGATCAGAATGTGGTCCAAAATGTATCGTCACATGTATGGAACGTAAAATACAGACTAGGTTAATATACTGGGTTTAAAAATCTAAACAATGTTCGAAATTAGAAACTCTTGCCTGACCCGGGAATCGAACTCAGGACCCCGAGTTCTTGGTCTCGTGCGAACGAGTCTTACTTCGTACTTACTTCAAACACTTTCCCAGACGGGCGTTCAATGTATGGTAAGTATTTATTTTTAAAAATATAGTAAGTTTATCTATCGGTTGTCTAGTACCCACAGTGTTAGCTTAGTAGTAGCTCATTTTGGGACATGATGACTCTGTATGTCGTCTTGAAATATTACGACAGTATCTAAGTTGATAATAACTTAGTATTGAAGCTTCAAAAACAAATAGTAACGTTGCGAAAGTTACACAGTAAGTATTGCGCCTAGCTGAGTTTGTACGTCATAGCGCACACTACGTGAGTTTGCCGTAAAGTAAATAATAGGCGCTATACAATTTCTGACTGGGAGAAACATCGCTTTAGAAGATTCTATTAATAATAGTAACTATAGTTTGTGCTTTATTTTGAGTTATTCATTATTGTGTATAGTCGTTTACAATGCAATTTGAGTTTTACAAAACACTACATTTTTTTTTTTACATGTCGTTAAAAATAATTAATAGGCATAGTTTACAAGAAACTTTTGTTCTCGCATAATAGTGACAGTAACATATCATAATCTGAAAAAAACCCATATAGTTATAATTGGTTGTTATTAAAAAACAGTGTTGGTAGATAATAATATAAAAAGGACTTTATTCTGGATAACAGCACAATAATTCAGGCAATCTTATTGCTGGAAGCGATCTCTTCCATACAGTTCTCAGGTAGAGGATACCTACTTGAATTTAATTTGTTTTGTTTAGTTATTGCGTTACTATATCCCTACCTGTTACCTCATTAGTCGAATCCCACCATACATCGTCAGTTTTTCTCTTTTACTTGACGTAATATAACCACAACAATGGGGGCGGGCTATCGCTAGTGAATTTGCCACTAGAGACGCTAGTGTCGCGTGAGGTCCAATATCATTAACTTTTCACTGGTTTTAGCGGGTTTCGTTACGTAAATTATAATTTCTTTATTTTACCTGCTGGAAAGTGATCTCCTTCGTAAAATATCGCAAATATGGATTATTTGGCGATTAATGTGAACGCTTTGAAAGCGAAATAAGGAAAAGCGCAAAAATAGGCGGCCTCAAAGAGCAACTATTTCAGAAGTTATTTTGTTGATATCAAGATAGTTATTTATAAATAACAAACCTTAATTAGATTCAAGATTTACACTTTGTTTCGGCGCCGATCGCCTGTGCTGTGACAGCTATACCTCCGGACCTCAGTCTACAGTGGCGCCAGCTGGTGAGCAAAGAAACGGTAGTCCCCATTACATTGTATCATTTCCAGAGCATTAAAATATTGAATAAGAATAAGAATAAGAAATCGTTTATTTTGCCACAGTAAACACAATTAACATAAAGCACAGGTAAGTACACCAAAATATTGTAACAACAAACAAAACAGTACAAACACAATAATTAAAACAGACATTTGTCAACAGTGTTTGCTGCAGCAAACATGGGTCAAGGAAGGCTCAGCATAAGTTTCCACCCCAAGGCGGAAACACTGATACATTAAAAAAAATAATTAAGAAAAACATCAAATTAAAATTGCAAACACCAAAAACAGAAGTATGTGTAATGTGTGTGTAAGGTATGTGTTAAAGGAATGTAATATTAAAAATATTTATATATATGAACAAGAATGAAATACATACATAAATACGATTATTTGTGAGATATTGTTGTGAAAGTAACAAGTATACATACAAACATAGAAAAATGGCAAGGATCGGAGAGAAGTGATATAACGGCAGCGATCAACACTCAATCGGTAAGGGAGAGCAACCGCCATTCAGAGAACACATCCGGAATGCATAACTTTTGTAATTCTAGTAGGTATGCTTTTAACTTCTTTTTAAATGTAATTTTTGTTTTTATTTTCCTGAAGGGAGGTGGTAAATCATTCCAGCATTTCGTTGCACTGAAGCGGAAGCTGCCCCTGAAGGCCACCGTGCGGTGTCTACCCGCCGTCAACTGGGTGCGAACGCTCCTGATTCCTTGATTGAAAAAGATAGTCCGGCTCCTTATATTTTAGGACGTCAAATAAAAGACAGGCCAAGTGAAGACGCGTTCTCGCCTTGATGTTGAGCATAGATGCTTCGGATAGGTAGGGTGTAATGTGACTTCGAGCTGGAATATCGAAGCAAAATCTACAGCAGCCATTCTGCACACGCTGCAACAGTCTCCGCGTTCTTAACAACAGCCGAGGGCCAAAAACGATGTCACCATAATTTGAGCCTCGAAAGTATTAAGCTCTCACAAAGCGTGATACGCGACCCCACAGACAAAAGGTTACGTATCTTGTATAATACGCTCAGGCGGTACATGCAACTCCATACTAAACCCAGTATGTGAGACTCGAATCTCAAGTGGCTATCGAAGACCAGACCGAGATTTCTCGCTTCATCTACACGCTCCACAGCTTTACCTGAGACACGAATGACTGGGTTCACTTGCAGCATTTTTTGTACCTGAACCACCGATCCAATAATCAGAAACTTGGACTTGGCTGGATTAAGGACCAGGGCATTGTTACCGGACCACCTCGCGATCCTGTCCAGATCTTCGTTCATCCTCCCTGCTGCAAACTGTATCTTATCCGGGGTATCCGATATTATATTATATTGCATGTTAATTGTGTATTCATTATCTTATACATAATGTTACGAACGTGGAGTTCGGGATTTGGATAAAACACCGTTGACTTATAAGAAGATTTTATTAGGCGATGAACAGGTCGCAAACACTATCACAAAAGCCAAATCACAAGAATCGTAGTCCGGTGGGTCGCTGAGGTCGTTGGTTCCAATACACTATTTAGCCAATCCGTAGAGTAGTCCTTAGATCCGTTGGTATCGCTAAAGTCGTCGTTACTTCGCACTAGATCACTTTTCGCAGGTATCGCACCGAAAGCTCAGAATGAACTGACTCAGCGTCTCAAGTACTGTTATTTATATATCTCAACATCGACGCCGGTCGTACATACTAGAATGTTCGTTTTCTAGAATAAATTACAAGGACGTTAAACGTAAACAACTCTAGTAGGTTATGCCATTTTGTGCCTTAATCTGTAAACTTAAAGTTCAATGTCGCTTGCACTAAGGTCTTGTTATTATTTTGTGGCCGAACTTAGGTAGTTATGTACATTCCTCTAGCAATATCTCGAACCTTCTAGCATGACCGCGACACTAATATAAAATTCTCATGTCACAATGTTAGTTACCTTCCACCTCCGAAACGGCTTTACTGATTTGTACCAAATTTTATATGCATATTTAGTAGGTCTGAGAATCGGCTACTATTTATTTTTCATACGCCTAAGTGATAAGGGTTGTTCACCCTTAACATATTTTTTTTAATTTTTGGAGAAATTATTTGTTTTTATTTGTCTATAATGTGGCAATAAAAATACATACAACCCTAAATTTTTACCCTTTTATATTTTTTAATAGCCATTTTAGTAATTTAATCATTTTTATGGCAAAACAACGTTTGCCGGGTCAGCTAGTTATTTATATATATTTCTCCCTTTCAGGTATGTGCACGCAGCAGTATTGTATTTGCACATAAGCGTAAGTACCGAACTATTTATAAAATCAAACGAGTGGGTTCCTCGTTAACAAAGATAATTACAAGTAGATAGAAACGAGAAGCCTTCAGTAATGATACCTCCGTGATATGGTGCTTAAATATATTTGTTAATGAATTCACCCCTCAGGTAACAAAAGGCTGTTTCAAAGGCTCCATCGGCTAAGTGAATATTTTGAAACACTCACTATTTTCGCTAGGAACTAAATTTGTTACTGGATATGGTGAGTTATTGTTACGGATTTCTTGTCAAAATAGATTCCGTATGAGTTGGAAATGTTTTTTGGGTTATAATAAAGGTGGTTTTCCACGTCATATAATGTGTAGGTATCTACTTTTATTCTGTAAGAAATTTTCCTTCATTTTTAAATTTGACCATACTTATAATACAAGGTAAGTAAATATTCTGCTGTATCTGCTGCTATATTAACAATTATTGATTGATTGATGGCTTAGTATATGAAATATATTTTTTAAAGCTAAACAAAATTAATGCAGTGTTATTTTTACAGCATATTCTGGTCACCTGAAGCGTAACAACATTGGAGTTTCATTGCTTTTATACATCATAGTAAACTTCTTGCACTTACGTTAATTTGGCTTGAAATAGGTAACCATGAAATGTCTGTAATTCAAATCATTAATACGGTTGATAATATCTTAGATCTAATTAACCAATCTTTAGGTTAGGTTAGATATTGATCATATACTACACTTCAAGTAGGTCACATCTAGTGAAAACCGAAGTCAACGGCTCGCATAGTTGTTAATATAATTTGCGTCTCTCCCGACTGGAACAATCGGGTTTCGTCTCCTGCTAATTGTAGCTTTAGCAACTTCTATCTTGTTACGGTCTCAAATTAAAACAGAAACTAGACTTGGACAGGAAAAGATAAATTCTGACTTGTTAAAGGCATTTAAAGAAGTTTTAGTCCTTTTGGCAGCCACGTGATTTGAGTTCAAAATGGCGCAAGACCTTTAGTTTGAATAAGTACCTACACAATCTATTATTTACAATAGTTTTAAATTTACACTAAAATATACGACCTATGTGTCTGCAACAGAACTCATATAAAAATGGCGTAAGTAGATTAAAGACAAATAGAAAGTTTTATACAGCTGTTTCATCTTAGCCGATTGTTAAATATGTATTTGTAAAAATATTCTTTTCTGTATGTCGGAGGTACAAAGGTAAAAAAAACATTGATCAAACTCCGCTAGCTTACATCGTAATAAGCCTTAAATAAGTTCGTTGACTCAAACAATGTATTGGCAGCTCAATTCGAGCAGTCCGGTAACCGGTAAGCGAAAGATGCGGGTTCAAATTCCACGTCAAGCAAGACAGGTCGCCAAATTTTGCTATTGTGATTCAGATATAATAAAACTGCCCTATGCTTAAGAAATATTGCTTCTAATTCACGATTCCTCTTTTTATGAGAACATAATTATAAACTTTGTTTTCATTCAATACGATCACTGCTAATGTTTCCGAAATCAATTTTAACAAAATTACTTACTTATTAAGGCGTATCCCCTTTCTAATTTATAAATTCTTCGTCAATTGTTTCCTTATTAACCTAATTGTACAGAATCTCTGCAAATTTTCGACCGTTAATTTTATAGATTGGGTTTAATTGATTAGGGGAGCTTTTGTGCTGTTAATTTTTAATTGTAGCTTAATGAAAAGTGTGATTGATTTAGAAGCTTGCAGTAGACACGGATGCGTTTTTATTAAAAATCTATTTCTCTAGTGCTCAATCCTTATTTTATTGACTTTAGTTTGTCCGGGTTACTTTGATTATGGCGAATAATAATATTAAAAACGTAAACGTTTGTGAGTGTGAATGTATGGATATTGTATATTACCCTTTCACACAAAAACAAATCAACGGATCTGATTGAAAGCACGGTGTTAGTTTATTGACTGGAATAACATTAAGGTTATTTTTTATCACGGAGAAAGGTACGGTTCCCGAGGGATAATTTTAATACATACTTCAACGAAGTCACGGTTCATATTAAAATATTTAATATATTGTAGACTTTAATTTTAAGAACTTTAGAACCTTATTAATCAAATCTACTTGAAGGTAACAATTGAAATTGAATCGCTAATCTCTAATAGGCAGCAGTGCTGGTGATTAATTATGGCATATTAATTAATCCCCTTCGCTGCGAGACGATTACCACTGCGTGTGTGGATTACCGGATCCATCAGACTACAATTAGGCCTATTGTTGTATGGATAATGAGTGTACGTCACAATATATTATATGAAGATACTGTTTACCACGACTTCGCGCGAGAATTTGAATCTGAAACTATAGCATAGGATCCGTATATTTGTCTGTAAGTACTGAGCATAGCCTTATATACAGGATGAAATTTTAACCACTTTCCAAATTTTTTGTAGGCGTTCAGTATCGTATTTAGAGCCCATATATGAAGTAAAAAATGTAAATCAAGTTTTCACCCGAAAATATTTTTCGCAATATAGTTTTATATTTTTACATTTTTAGGCCTGTTTAGGTGTAAAGAGAAATTCAAAAACTTATGATTAGTATCGTAATGAATGAATGTGATGTGCATTACGTAAAAAAAGTGTTGCTAGGAAAAATTTATCATTTTTGGGTGACATTTTCTAAGTGCTTTATCTTGACATTTTTGTACTGGGCTATACCAAAAGAAAAAATACGCCATTTGTTTTTTGTCTCGTAGATTGATATATTAAAATTTGGAAAGTGGTTACAATTTCACCCTGTATACTCCGTGACATATTATTTAATGTCGATCGGTTCAGCCGTCCTGGACTGATTGGCTAAGTACTTAATGTCCAAACTGCCATGTTCTCAGGTCATATGGGGACGTCGCAGTATGTTTTCCTCTTCAAATCCAACAAAAATGGTATGAGTATTTATACTCGTATTCCATACAATTCCTTCGCAAGTAGGTATTAACACTAGTTGAATTTGTGCGCGTGGATCTATTTTACGAGAATGTTATATTTTTTTGTAATGGACAATGTGCTATTGTTTTTTGTTAGATGAAAATTAAACAAATAAATGTGGACAACATCACATACATTGTTCTGATCCCAATTTGAGTAACTACTTAAAGTACTCGTATTTTGGCAATCAGAAACAACGAAGCGTACCACGAGACCTACCCAAGAGGTTAAAGGTCATTGAATTAATTTTCAACTTTAAGTCCAACAAGTAGGTATCAATATCAATTGAGAAAATTTGACGTTTTGTGGAAGGTTGACGTGCTGTTGCCTGTACTTACAAATTGTAATGTCCATCAAATTTTTCATATTTATAATATTATGAGTACAGATAAGTAAGGTTCAAACGTTTCTTTGGTTAGGTTTTTTTTTAAATCATAAGTTATTAAATTAAATTAAATAGACAAACAGACATGTTCATGCACATAAATATTTGTACTATGCGAGGATCGAACCCGCGACCCATGGCTCAGAAGCAGCGTTTACTACCACTGATCCAAATTGCTGTCCAAAAGTATACCCTAGTCAACACGAGCTCATTCAATTAGGCTAAAACATTAAGTTTACCGTATCATTTCATGGCTCTAAAGCACACCTAATAGTTAGCTAAATACCTTAGTAATCATGAATTTTAATGGCTTGCTATGCAAAGTAGACATCGCCCTACACTTAACGAATAGTGGACGGAGCTCTCGACTTGAAGGGGTAGATCGTAGCATATAATCACATAACCATCTATTTTGCAGTCGGTTAATAGGCACCTATGAAGGTAAATACAATTGAAGTAGGTACTGATGGCAAGGAGAGGGTTGGAAGAATTATTAATGGTTTTTCAGACAATAGGACAATAGACGAGAGTTGGCTAAGGAGTCATTGTACGGTTTTTAAGCTCTCATTTTGAAGATTTGAAATGGTGATGATGAATGGTTATTAATTCATCATTCATCTTTACTAGCCTTTATCAGCCTTCTGCTGGACTCAGGCTTCTCCAAAAGAAGGATTGGCAATCTTGGAAGGAAAGTTGGCGATTGCAATTTGACCAATGATGTGGAGAAGACGTTGTGGTCCGTCATTTTTTATTGTTATTTTCTGTTTTCTTCCTCTTGACACTATAGGTACTTAAACTCTACGGTTAAGAAGAAGCTTAAGATGGAGCTAGCTTACCCAGAAAATCCCACACACCAGCGGAACACAGAAAAAATGTTTGGCGCTGGACTTCGGCAGGAGGGTGGTAGCATCCAGGCAGCCTCTTACGAAGCCTACCACCGCAGGAGATCTGGCCCCCAATTCTGCTAGTTTACAAATGGCTCAATAGAATTGCGATGGCATCGCAATCGTATATTTTGACATTACTACTACTATATTAAATGTGTCAAAATATACAATTGCGATGCAATTGCGATTCTATTGAGCCATTTGTAAATTAGCGGAATTGGGGGCCTGTTAGCCGTCATCATTGGTTAGAAAACCAAAGATGCCGTTGCCCAGGGTGGACCACTAGGAGTTAGATCCCACCACCCCAATCTTCTTATGGTGGTACTCCTGATGATCGGCAGGGTCTTCTCTCCACTATTGGCCAAACTGTGATCGCTTACCTACCCGCTTGCTAAGCATGGCGATTATGGCAGAGAGGCCCTTTTAGAGAGACCCTTTTAGAGAGGCCCTTTTAGAGAGGCCCTTTTAGAGAGACCCTTTTAGAGAGGCCCTTTTAGAGAGACCCTTTTAGAGAGGCCCTTTTAGAGAGACCCTTTTAGGGAGGCCCTTTTAGAGAGGCCTTTGTCAAGCAGTGGACCGATATAGTTATACGACCTATAAATCATTCCACTGCAGAATTGAATTCACGTTATGATAAGATGATGGGTACAAGCATAATTACCACGCTTGCCAAATACGGGTTTGTCATCACGAACCCGAGCAATTCTCGAAAATTCAATAGTCTTATTGCCCGATCCAGGGATTGAACACAGGACTAGGACACAAGACCAACGAGTCGCTATTACCTCTCACTGATATTTTATATGTATACTATTCTATAATAATAATTCTTCGTGTATAAGCGTGACGAAAGATTTTGAAATCCTTTTTCGTAAAGTGGGTACACATTTACTATTTACGAAAAAAACTTTATTTCGGTAATTAAATTAAGTTTAACGGAGTTTCAAGCAATTATTCTAATAATTTTTCAACTGTGCGAGAAAATAACACACAGTGTCATGACGTCGGCTGTGACCTCATGATGAGGTACAACACGTCATGTCATTAGATTGTGTCTATGCGTAGCAAAGAAAGTAAACAAACATTACAGTAATTTGTATGATTAAAATGAATTCCAAAGTTTATAAGTGTTGTGCCGTACCTCAGTGTAAAAACACGTAATCAGTAGTAAGTATTCACAACAAAAAAACACAGCGAATGACAGTATTGACAGCGAAGTGTGATCGTGACGTCATGCTTTGTGATTGGTGTTTCAGTCAAAATGGCCGGTATTTTAATAAATAAAAAAAACTCAATTATTTTAATAAAACTAAACCAGTGTTTAAATTATTTTTTTATGTGTATTTTTCCTGTTAACAATGAAATCGTCGATTTTTTGATACTGTCGTCATGCCTATTCGAATGTTCGACTACGGATCTCTAAAACAGTTGATCGTGCAAATGTTTGTTGTAAAGTAGGCCAATCCAAGCGATTTACGGGATGGCTCGCTGCCTCGCTCATGGTTTTACAACACATTTATCGTTTTATAGCAGGATGGTGTCTATTTTATGATCATTTTAGCATGGAATTTACGTGGACGACATCATTGGCTTTTATGTCCAGAGATATCTTTTAGAGGGTCTGGGGATATTGTCAAAACAAATTTATGCATCGCCTTTGGAAACATTTTTTTCTACAAATGTGAGATCATAGAATATGTTCGTTGTTGATATAATACTGCCTTAATACAGATTCTGCAGTGCATTTGAAATGTTTGCAGATGCTCACGTGGACAGGTTCCATGCAATAATAAGGAAAAGAATTGCATCGATCTAAAACAGAATGCTGGGCAGTCCTAACAGTATTTTACAGGTTTCGGCTGTCCTAAGAAAGCACTGGATCACAGCCTTAATAAACCCAAACGCGAAACAAATTTTTAGTATAACATAATAGAATAATAAATTAACTTTAGTTATATGTCTCTAGCATTAGATCTAAAAAACCTTTTTTTATGTTTTATGGATCTTGTTATCTGATGTTATGAATAAATAAATAAATAAAAATAATACAAGAGGTATTAGTATTATCTCTTCCTGTCATCACCAGACTATAATATAGTCTTACTGATATCAGTCCACCGCTGGACTCGGTTCTGTTATGATTTTGCCATAATTGCCACGCTTGCCAGGCGGGTTGGCTATGAAGTTTTGGCCAATGGTGTAGAGAAGGCGTTACCCGTCTTCTTCTGACAGTACTCCTTTGGTCGCCTTCTACGACTCCCATAGAAAGAGAAGTGGTTGTTTATGTCTATTCAAAGTCTCGGCACTACACGACACAAGTATTCTTTTCATATTCTGCCAGGATTTTGAACTTAGCATTTAGAAGATTACTAAACTTTAATGCGGGTTGCAGACCAAGAGCTAAGCTAAGTTAGCTTAGTTTAGCTCGCATAGCTAACGCAGTTTATCATATAATTTGCATAGTTTGCAGTCTGCACACAAGTATGAAAAACTGCGTCAGCTATGCGAGCTAAACTAAACTAACTTAGCTTAGCTCTTGGTCTGCCACCCGTATTACGAGATCTCGTATTTTGCTCCAGTTGTTTGTTAAACTATTTAATCATAATAATCATGATTTGCATGTTTATTTTATAATGCCCGCGAGAGCTCTCTCAACAGGGCTAGGTCATGTGCGGCGATAACGTTTTATGCATTTGGGACCAAAATTTGCAGTAATGAACTCACATAATAATGTTGATATCATCGCTAATGTATTCGGTTGATGAGTTACGAAATGTTTATGGAGTCCAAACGTTTTGTCTCTGGATGAAGATTATCTTTTATTTGTTTTTAGGTTCTGCGCAGCTACAAAAAATACCGTAAGTAGATCATTATCCACCTTCTTAGTCGTTCGTTCTTGACAGATGTTATGATTCTGCATTTCATTTGACTAAAGGAGCCTCCGTGTTGCTTCTCCACTTATTCCGGTGTCGAGCGTCCCGGAAACTCTGAACTATGGAAGCTTGTGTTGATTCTTTGATAATGTCTGTCCGTCTTGTGGGTAACAGACCTCATGACTGCTTGCCCTCCACTTGTCCTTGGACATCGAGTTGTCCCGTGGAGTGTTCGTTGCGGACCACGTGGCCAAAATATTTGAGAGAATGTCGTCTAGAAGTATGATATTTAAGTATGATAGTTAAACTCAAACTTCACTGCATTGAATCGTAATTCTGAATGTGATTGCTTAAACATTGAAGCCTAAAGTTAATCCATAACTCTACGCCAGCAAAGTTAGGCTATTACCCAAACCATTACAGTGTTTGGAATTGAAACTCAAATTGAGCGGAGCCTCAGGCGGTCTATAGTAAAACGTTAACAGTTACAGTCAAATATTTCCGCACACTTGGTAGAGATTTCTGTAACGTTACTTTAGGTGTGTTTTCCACGCACATATGGTTCGAATTTGGCTAGAATTTTTCAATTTTTGCTTTATTTGCTCCCTGATCATCTATGGTTGAATATGTTTTCATTTTTTCTCGTATTCGTTCACTTGGTATCAAGTTATGCTATTGTTTATTAATATCTTCTTTATTCTATTATTTTACCTTTTTTAGGTTATTTTTTCTGCCTTATCTTCTCGTCGTATAATGCTCGTCGTCTTCTCTCATGAATAATGTTAAAACCAAGAAATAGCTTTATTAATTAGACATTATTAAGGTATTTTATTCGCTATTATATATTTTAATCGCTTATACGGTCAGTGACATACCTAATGTAACTCAATATTTAGAACTGTGCCATAATTAATTTTGTCTGTATGTGTCTTTTTTATCCAGGTCGCAGACAAGCCTACCTATCCTTCATGAGAATGTTGTGAGTACTTTTTCTCAGTTAGGTGACTTCAGCCAAAAGTTTTTTTTATAGGATGGCTTAAGATTTCCTATTAATAGAATATTATGTTAAATGTGTTTTCAATTCTATTATAAACCAATGTATCTATTTACAAAGAAAACGTGGCAACAAAAAAAAAGTACTGTGGTATGCTTACTTTCTGACTTAGGGTAAAAATCAAACTTATATTTTTTTTATCTTTGAGGTGGATAACATGCTTTATCACTCTAGCTTCAGGATATTTTGATATACGTACAATCAACAGAGTGTTGAACTAGTAGCAAAGACTATGTCGCTCTTACTAGCTATGTTATAAGTGTGAAATTCCAACAGGCTTTATGCTATTTGAAACCGACAATGTTTGTTTGTTTGTTAAACGACCGAAATGAGTTTGTTCGGTAATACTGGTCGTAAGCGGTGATTTCAGTTGAACAAAATGTTTGGGATGCTGGGATTTATATCGTTTGCTAACTAACAAGCACTTTCATTAATCGGTTTGTTTGTTTTATCGGATGGAAATGTATGGAAATAAAATGTCTAGGCCGTGCCCAAAATACTGTACCCAAAAATTTTTGTGTCCTATTCGCAGAAATTAAACTAGTGACTGATGGTTTTTATTCATTAATACATTTCTCAATAATTGGATAATACTGATATTGTAATTGCAATTAAATTGCTTAAATATCATATAAAGTATTTAAATAGCTGTTTCATCTTAACTGACTGTCAAACATCTGCAAAGATGTTTCTCAAACTCCTAACATTTCATGAAACAACACGCTGACTTACAGCGATAAGAATATGCCTGAAAAATTTGCGCTGTGTCGCAGTGTCTCAGTGGATTAATGGTATAGCGCCGCGCCCAGCTAGCGAGGAGATGCGGGTTCGAGTCCCGCCTGAGACATTATAATTGCAATTAAATTGCTTAAATATCATATAAAGTAGTTGGATAATTGTTTTTCATGTTTTAACGGTTGTGTTTGATGGTTATTTATTACAATACCAGATCGGTCGGCTAGTTAAGAGATAGCTGAAAAACATACAGTTTCACAAGTGAATCAAACGTAAATTGAAATGTTATTAAGTTTACAAATATTTCTGTAACAATAATACATTTCAAAAATTCGTATTGCAAGTCTTAAAATCGAAAATAAATAAATAAATAAATATTTAAGACATGCCTCACTGGGCCACACTGAGCCATCTAGTCCCAAATTAAGGTACTATTAAGTACCCTGTCGTATGGGGTACTAGACAACCGATAAACTTACTTATATGTATACTTTTTTTTTTTGTAAATACATACTTATAATACATAGAAAACACCCAGACCAGTACAAACAGACATGTTCATGCACACAAATATTTGTACTGTGCGGGGATCGAACCCGCGACCCATGGCTCAGAAGCAATGTTTACTACCGCTGATCCAAATGGTCGTAAATGGATGTAACTAATACAAGATGTAGAAGAACATAAACATTTTTAATGATTTTAATTTACTTTATTAACCCGGATCAAGTTGTTCATTTGTAATAGTCAGACCTTTCAGTGATTATGTCATTCGCACATACACATGCCAGTGTCCTGTGGGAGTGGCCCCTGCTAAATCATATCGGTGTCCCATCTGGGGGTCAAACTGTCTAGGTCTTTTCCCTCAGGATTAATTAATGGCTGTCATGTCGCGTGTATATAGTAAAATAGGACAGGGTCATTTTAATAATTACGAGCTGTGGCACATGGTTAAAAATTTACAGTTTGGAATAGTCTATGCATTAAGTCTGATTCTTTGTTATTTAGATCGTATAATTTATATATTTAGTCCATCTGTTTAGTTTTTGTGTCATAATAATTTGGTACAAAAAGAGGTTCTTAAAAAATCTGAGCTCTTTAAGTCACCCCTTAGAACATCTATAAGAGGAGACTGAATGTACTATTCATAGTAAGCTGGCAACACACAACACTTCATTATATTGAGTTAATAACGTTAAAGAGCGGAAAACAAAATATCCCAAAACAAGAAAGCTAGCTCTTGGCAACAGCGACGAATTTAATGAAAAAGAAAAATAGAACTAAAGAAAAATGTCAAGAGGAGATAAATTGTGGAATTCGCTACGTGATTCCGAATTGTGTTGTTTGTTTGCTTAATTGTGAACATAGAATTGGGCTTTTAAGGAAAACCGTTTAGAACTTGTGTAGCTGACATTGGGATTGGTATTTTTTTATTATGATAAGAGCATTTGTGATTAAATTATCAAATTTTTTTGTAGAAAAATTTATAGTAGCCACTGTCAGGATCACAAAAGCAGTGAAGTATATAGTTTGATGTGACAAGCCAAAAACAGGTTAAAATGTCTTGTCTTAGGGAAGGCCCATGTTCAGCTGTTTGACGACCATTTGGATCAGCGGTAGTTAACGCTGCTTCTGAGCCATGGGTCGCGGGTTCGATCCCCGCACAGTACAAATATTTGTGTGCATGAACATGTCTGTTTGTACTGGTCTGGGTGTTTTCTATGTGTTATAAGCATGTATTTACAAAAAAAAAAGTACATAATTAAGTTTATCGTTTGTCTAGTACCCCATACGACAGGGTACTTAATAGTAGCTTAATTTGGGACTAGATGGCTCTGTGTGGCCCAGTGAGGCATGTCTTAATGTCTTAAAGTCTAAAAGCAGTGGACTGATGTTGACGATGATAATGATGCCATCTATCCATAAATAGCACCATAAATCATCCCCGTATTTTAATGTGCTGGGTGTAGTCAAGTTTTTGTTTATTACCAAACACTTGATTAAAATTTATGAACTTTTAAATACCAATTAAATATCAGTATTTTAACTTGAAAAATGTTGTCCCCCGCCTGGTTTGCATGGGAATGCCGGTTTGATTCCCGCCTGAGGAAAAAAAAATCAAGTACTGATATAACAAATGCAATAAATTTGCTAAAAATATCATTATAAAGTATTAATTAAATAGTCAATGTTTGTCCAACTTTATCAAGAACCACGAATAAAAAAGGCTTTCAGCTTGTAATAGCTGATACCTAAAATGTCGAACACGGACCACCTTTCATCATATTGTTTTTGTCCTAAGCCCGTATCGACTGGAACCTGTTGGAAGTTATGTAACATTACCATAACACAAGCCATAATAAAGGCAGACGCAGGTGGTTCGAAGCCAGCGGCCCACACTTTCGAAGATACACCTATACTTTGTATGGGAGATCATTATAATCGTGATGATGGTAGATATGGTGTTGGAAATATTAATTGTTAATGCATTTTTTTCAACCTCTTAACTTTACAAAATTGATAAATCTGTACACATTTAAAAAACTGTTAATTTAACATTTTAATTTAGCGCTTGATTTATAGGAAACTAACATTCATTTGTTGATATTTAATATTATGATCATAAATTTCATTTTTTTTTATTCATGAATTATTTTTCACAGAAAATAAATTACACCATCACAATCGTCTCATTCAGAGGATGCCCACTACAAGGCTCGGGCCCTTCCTTGGGATCTCCAAAAATAAATAACATTTATCCTTTGTGAAACCAGTACCACTGCAACGAACATAAGGCGGTTCATTAAAATGCAGGGTTACAGTATTTCTCTACGAAAGTGTGGGTCAGAGTCGCTGGGACCGCACTACCATTGTGCATTGTGACAATGTCACTTTCATCCATATATGTCTCAGTGAAAGCTGTTGTGACTGGTAATATATCGCACTTTTAAATGAGTGAATAAAATGTTACTTACTTATTTTTTTCCTGCAATGTCATCTTTATAATGTTTTGAGACCAAAGTTACTTATAAACATTAAACATATTATTCTGTATCATAACACTGTTCATCCAATCGTATATTGGTTCAAATATCCAAAAAAAATACAAATATTAAAACCAAAAATACGTTACCAACTTTTGTTAATACTATTCGGCGAACGTTAAAATGTTATTCACTCGCATCTTACAAAAAAATTCAGACTAGAGAAAATAATTTTAAAGAATCGAGATTAAAAGCAAACGGTTTTGAGGAAAACGGCTATCCATTTCCCATGGGCATCAAAAATCGGTATTGGATCTTCTTTATGTGCCCAACGAAACGTTAAATCTCCTTATCTTTACCGACCAGGTGTAAAACCTGAATTGTTAACTTTGCTATAGGCGTTGTTGCAATCACGATCGACCTTGCATCTTGCATCTCTATCACTATTTTAAGAGCGTCAGGTGTTTTTGATTCTATATCGTTAAAAGTGGTGCAGTTATCTTCGGTTGTGCAAGAAAAATGGGGTTTAGTAATGAAAAAAGGGAATGAATGTGGAAATGATGAAGGGATATTACGGGCATGCGTAGAAGAGTGAGACAGCGATGGCGGATCGTGCGGACACCGTCACCGAAGGCTCCCCAGTAGCGGTCTGCTCGCCGTCCGTGCGGCGCGTTTCTGTTGTTCCAAACATTGTCACATATCAAATTTCACGCGAAAAATTTGATATTGTCGTCGATTTGTGAAGTGTCAAAAAGTTCTGCCGGTAATCGTTGTTCCTGTATCTAGTGCTTTGTTCTGTTTATTTGCGTTACGTGTGTTTTGGTTGCTCAGTGATTTTTGTGTTTTGTTTCCAGTAGTACCTAGGTAATTTTGGTTTGTTTTTATTTTGTCACACTTTTTTAATTGCTTACTTTTTTTAATTTCGTGTGTCCTCAATGATATCATTAGCAGAGTTTCTTTATCACTGTTAGCTGATAAGGTTTATCAGTAACTATACTCCATGAACTATGTATTGCACATTTAAGAATTAGCAATGGTACTATCCAGAGTTAGGTATTTCGTATGATTTGTGTGAGTGTGTACCCTATTTTAGTTGCTAGCAAAGTGTTTCTTGCATCAATATTGCAATATATTGCTTGTTTCCAATAACAAACATGAAATATCTATATTATTCTATGATAACGATAACGCTAAGGACTCTTCCATAAGAAAATCAAGGTCTGACTGAATGTTTTGAAACCTTATATAGGTAGATACCTAATATTAATTTGCAATACCACGTGGTTAGTAATGGGATAGTTTCCTAAAAGACGCAAAAATCTTATTGATCCTATTACAAATATCATGGGGCTACTTTATTGTGATTCACCAAGTGTATGAAATGCGAAAGACAAAGAAGGGATTTGAATATAAGACGAGGGGCCCTTGAAATTGATCGTGTGCTCCCCAGCCTCTGGTTTACCGAACCCCTGAATACCGACTAAACTTAATACGATACAAATTTGATTTGATGATGGCTCTATAGGGACAAGTCTGAACATGTCATGTAAGATATGACGAAGGATATCGATGAGTAATCTCTGGTATTAACAAATGAGTATTATTTTGCCCCGAAAACGATGCCTGTAGGAGAGGTATACTCTTATTTTGGTAATGTTGAAAATATTTTTGATATCCAAAAGTAGTTTGTAATAAAATTTTAATAAAACAGATCCTAACATTTTAAAAATAATGAAATCACCATTTTTTGTCTCATTACCTCAATAAAAAAAACGGTTAAGCAAAGAAAACCCAAACCATTTTTTATTAGAACATAAACTGCAATTTGGTTTAGAGGTTCAACTCGAAAACCGTCAACTCGGTTAACAAGATCGTTATCGAACGCGTGCCACATGTACCAAATACAATAGTATCAGCAATATTCGTTACCCACTGGAGCAGTAATTTAGAAATGGTTAGCCCCTTTTTTTGTCCTTTTGTTGTCCCCATAAGGTGAGGTCGTTGACATTGGCCTTCCCTTTCACATTTTGGATTTGCGCTATTTATCATCGGATCTATAATGTAAATCGTGCTAATCGTATATTTTATTGTCTCCTATATTAATGCTTTAATCCGACGCAGAAATGTATTTGAACGTACCCATTGTTCTGTCGAAAGGAGAGGGTTATGAAATTGTATTTTTTTTAAACCTTTGAATCGATTCACATTCTTCAAAATCATCATTACAATCATTTTATTAAGGATCGAAACTCCTGGTTAGATATGGATATTTGTTTTCAAAACATTGTTAATTGTTTAGGATCTCGAAAAAGTTAAATGCCACTCACACTGATTAATAATTCACTACGTTAACATAAATTTGTATGTACCTTATATACCTACTTATCTTGATTACGATTTGGGTTACTTTATCGTATTTCAAACTAAGAGGACACTGTAAGAAGTAATGTTTTAAATTACAAACTAAAATGTTTTGTTTTATAATATTCATTTATTTCTAAAGTATATTACTTAACCAGTAATTTTGTGTATTTTTTGTAAAATTTGAGTTCAAAATCCTCACAATACCTGAAGACCAATGAAGAGTTTATGTGAAAATGATCAGTCTGTTGAACAAAATAAAGAGCTACTTCAATGCTGTAACTTAGCTTGTGAAGCTAGTTATATCATACGCTATAAGTTATCCTATGTAAATTTCGTCCTACATCTAGAATATTTCGAGAAAACTGTTTATGAGAGTTGTATTCTTTAGCATAACAGGATCGGGTTTTCTACCTTTTAGTGGGAGGAAACGGGCTGTTTGCCATGATTATTATGCTAATGTATTCTGTTATCTAATGAAACGTTTCCTACTTCGTTTAAAGTTCTAAGACTATACAGAAAGAAGTGGTTTTATTGTGTTAGTTAAAACTTCTTTATTACGCCATGAGACATTTGTTCAACTGACTGTCAGGTTAAATCAAATCAGTTTTACTTCAGACATTAAGATTCATCTAAATATAATATTATCAATAATCATGGTAACGCTAGGAGGTGTTTACAGGGGTTAGGTAAAGGGTGTAAAAAGCCGAAACAAGCCTATGTTACCTTATTATTCATATAAATCTATGGTGAAGTCAGAAATTTGATATCATAATTTTAATTAATCAATATTTGCATACAAACTAAAATTTCGAGATTCCGATTTGTATCTAAATAGTTTTTTCAAAAATGATGAAAGCAAATTTCCTACTTCTCCATACTACCTATAGTAGCTTATTATTGTTATACCATTTATCTAGCACCCTGTATAATTTCATGTAAGTCAATATATTATTATTATCCGTATTAAAGTGAAGTATGCAGTAGAATTTTAAAAAATCAAACATGACATCTGTATTTATGCTTACTCTATCTTTCGAACGAACATTCAGTCTACTGTACCTATCTTTAATAAATTTTCCATAGTCATAAATGATGCTGGTATAAAAATTGTCAATAGCAGTAGTGACAGATAAAAATAGACCTATTAACAAAATCTGTCCAAGTCTGTCATTTACAATAAACGTACAGAAAGAATCATAATACCCATGAACAGTTTCTCAGAAAGAAAATAATAGATCTCTCGCAATACATTCCACGCTTTTTTACATCGATGTAAATTGACCAAAACAATGCTGCTCAGAGGTGGTACCGTTAGAGCGTAGAACGGAGTTCGGATTTGAGTTGCATTGTAGGGCAACACTCTTTGATAACTAACCAGAGCCGCATCGAGACTGGTATAATACAGATTACAGATTCAGTTTATGTCTTTTGATATACTTCAAAACGATATAAACAAGCTTAAAGCCTAATTCTGAGTAAATGAAAACAGTAACGTTCTTTCTTTCTCTTTCTTTGTCTTATTTAAAGGCTACAATTAGATAAAATAATGTAGTAGAAAAATCTGCAAAATGTTTGGATTAGCTTAAATTATCATGAAGCAAAGCAGATTCAATAGCATTGTATCTATTTTAATTACAGTTCTAGTATGTATAATTTCTATGGAACGTAGTCTTTTTCTTTATCTGGTTATCATTATTACTTTTCTAAGTCCGTACCATTCCCACTCTTGCGCAATCGGCCTCCTTTTCGCACGTGTTCTCCATTTCGCAAGCTTGTCCGATGAGACTAGTGTACAGGAAACACGCCTTAAATAGCAACCGGTAGCCTATGTAAGGAAGTTGTATTTCGCTTATCATTTTTATGACTATTTAGGGAATGAAGATATCATAACTACAACTAGTTTTTAAAAGAAGAACATTTTTAAGGACCAGAAATAGTTTTTTTTTAAATTGGTATGGTATCAGCACAATTATGTACCTACCCAGTGACAGTATTTACTAGCTATATTGTGATATCTAAATTAAAAGCGCCTTGTAATCTTTTGATAAATTTGAAAAATATCTCATAATATAGGTATGTACTATTATTATATTAATTACAGTTCAATGAAATTCAGTCATGATCTAGATATTGTACTTTAAATGGATGAAATTTTAACCACCTTCCAAATTATAATACAACAATCTACGAGACAAAAAACAAATGACGTATTTTTTCTTATGGTATTATAGCCCAGTACAAAAATGCCAAGATAAAGCACCTAGAAAATGTCCGCCAAAAATCTAAAATTTTTGGTACGGCCTCCTAGCAACACTTTTTTAACGCGATGCGCATCTCATTCATCTATCTCATCTATCTCTATCTATACCATGTATGTGAAATAATTTTTTTTTATTTTTATTATTCATTACGATACTATTCATAAGCTGTTGATTTTCCCTTCATGCCTTCACAGGCTTAGAACAGTAAAAATTGAAAAGTATGTTGCGATATTTTCGGATGAAAACTCGACCTACATTTTTTACTTCATAAATGGGCTCTAAATACGATACCTAACGCCTATAAATTTTTTTGAAGGTGATGAAAAAGTCATTCTGTATTATATTTAAGTATCGAAATTATTTATATTGCAGCCGAAGCAAATAAACAAAATGACAGTGTTATTTGTGTACCTAACAACAAAGTAAGTAGTCATGTTTATTTAGCCTTTAAACTCAACGAAGAATTGAAAGTTACCGATGGCCTTCGGTTAACACCTTCATCTTAAGAACCCACGTAGGTACTCATTTTGTATACAATCAGTGTAGGTGTACTTGAATCATTCGTTTCGCTATGGATATATCTAATGTCTGGTGATTGGCTCTTTTATTTATTAAGTGTGATGTTCAGAGAGGTAGATTCATTGCTTTCAACAAGTTAGGAACTGGAAGCAAGAATGCAGAGAACTCTTAATAGTTCACATGGAAATAGGATCGGTTCTATTGCAAAAATATTCTCCCTGACCACTTAAATTAATTCTATGTGCTTTGGATAGTTAATTGAAAGGCTTGGGGAATATCCGCACACAAAAACATTTCGCTTTTTTTTGTTCCATTAGATGTAAAATCAAGTGTTCCTACTTGAATTCGGAAAGAAAACTCCACTTATGATAATATGGCATTAAAAAAAATATAATTATGTAAACACTGGTGTCTTATTTCAGTCTAAAGACTAAAATATTTGATCCTCTGACCTAAAAGGTTAGATACATGTTTGCGTAAACGATATTAACTGGAGAGTCCCTATACCGTTGCAAGGACACACTGCATGCATAATAAGATGATCATAGACTTACCTATAGCCTAGTCAAATCATCAGTACTCTATACAGGTCCCAGGTTATTGCACCGACTAAGGAATGTGCCCGGATCGCCCGGTCGCAGTTACGAAACGTCATGACTAGGCAATCGTGTCTCCGCCCGAATACGAAATTATTTCACTTATTTTGTCCAACATTGGATCCCGATTTGATCATCTGTTTACTCAATGCTCTTTGAATTTCAATGTGAATTTGAACCGTATCCTAAGTTTGACTTATGAGTTCAGGAATTGTTTGATTGGGGTCCTTGAAGCAGGTAAATCTAAATTTTGTATCCTAAGAACTTTACTTGTGTTTTAAGGTTAGACAGTTATGGAAATTGATAAAAAAAAACTTGAAGCATTGTAAATGGCTTGACATGACAATGGTATTTTGGTGCGATTACTTGTAGTATTTCTCTTTGGCGTGTTTATTTCAAAAGAATTCCTAAAGAATTTACAGTTATGATGTTTCTTGTCAAAAGTATTGCTCCATTTCTAAATTAACAGTTTAGCTGATTGCGATTCTTGCTCCGTCTTCAGTCCCCTCATGGCTTTTTAATTACCTTTGAGTATGGACCGGAACATTTGCTAATGTACTAGGGATGGTCGCTTTCATAAATGAAATCGATTGTATGAATCTTAAGTATGGAATCGATTAGATTCAATTGAAAATTTGGAAACTGAAAAATACAGCAGACTATTTTTAGATTACTATGTGAAAACTGTAAGAAAGTAAGTAACGGCCTATAGGTAATCATCCCACTCCAGGGAATAGGCCTCCATAATTGAATTTAATTCACCACTGCAATGAAGAGTACAGGCATAATTACGACGCTTGCCAAATGCGGGTTGGTGATCACTAACCCGAGCAATATTAAAAAATTCGAAATTATTGTTGCCTGACCCGAGAATCGAACCCAGGACCCCGAGATCTTGGCCCAGGGGCTTTATTCAGCTATTTCAAGTGCAGTTCGATCGTGATGTATTGGACGATTTTGACATTGAGCCCATACCTAGAACTGTCAAAAACCTGCTATTCAATTACGATTGTGATACGATTTGGTTACGCGAATTAGGGGCCTGTACTTAAACCTAGAAGACTCATACGGAGCAAAATCTTTGTTTTACTTTAAAACTAAAAATAAAATGAAATGTATCTTTTGCAGTTGAGCGATTTTAAACAAAATACCAACAAAATATTTACGGTTTTGCAACTGAGATCGATTTCATCGTTAAATTACCTCACTATGACTATTCCGGAAAGTAAAACGGAGCCATTGTTCTAAGCGAGCCTTATATTGCGAGTAGCGGTCTTCACAGGCACCGCCTGGCCAAATTCTTAGAATGTCTGCTGAATTCAATTACCCATATACAGCTGTTATTAATATACATTGAGAGTAGTTACTGAATTTAGTTTTGTTATTTGATATATTAAAAAAGGTGTTTTAGGAAAAACTTATGAGTTTGGTGGAGAACGTTAAATAAAATTCGAATACAGACCTACACAATGTAATAAAAACAAATATTTTGCCAAACCGACTAACAAACATTTAGATACATATCTCTTAATCCAAATAAACAAAAAGTCAGTGTCAGTCAAAAATTCATAACAGTTTCAAGATTCCATAAATATTGAATGTAACTTCTTTTGAATGGCATTCTTAATGCTGCTCTTAGAATGTTAAATGTAAAATATCCATCGTGATAATATTCAAATCAATAAGCGAGAGCAAGTGAAGACTGATAAAAAATTATCAAACTCTCTCGCTGTTTCATCAGCAATTTGTTAAGCGAAAAGCAGGGGTGGGAATGAGCTTTAAAAAAAAACATCAATCAATACACTTGGAAGTGTAAAGACTCAAAGAGCCCAAGTCTAAAGTCTTATCTCCCACTCTGCCAGTAGAGTGATGGGCGTGATTCGTCACTGACCTACTTGGGGGTGGTTTTTTTTGGAACTCCATTGAAAATTGTTATTGCTGTTATTCGACTGTTAGATGGGACCAATCGCTGACCCTGGTTTACGATTTTATTTCAGTTGATGTAATTGCTAATCTCCAAATTTTATTTTGATAATTTAATCGTCAATTAATTTTGCAAAAAAACAAAATTAAAGTTGAAACAAGTTTTAGTCTTATACTGAGTTTGATATTATATGGCTACTGAAAATTTAAACAATACCTATATTCATAGTCTATCTTCTGTTCTTCCATCTACTTAAATGTGCTAAGCCAGTAGATGATAATGGATTTTTTGGGCCCTCTCTTTAAACTCTGTGTCACTTTTTGCTTGATTAATGATGCTTCAAACGACCCTTTAAAAGGTTCGCACTTTTCATATTCTTGTAAATTTACACTTCGTTGATTGTTTCATTTAGCATAACAGTGAAACGAAAGCTGTTGTATTGCCATTAGAAACACAAGCATTAGTAATGTTAACGCCTTTCATTCTCACGTATGCATCATCAGAGGTAATATTGTTCACACTACATCTAATTGTATTCATTGTGAGAGTAAAAAGTGCTAAAGATTCTTTTGAATCATTAATGGCGAGAATATTGGTACTTACATAATCTTTTGCTGTGAAATGTGCGATTTTAATTGTGTTGTTGTAGAGATATTCAATTGTCAAATGTAACGTTAATTTAGATGAGTAAAAACCTTTTTTTTTGTTAGTTTTATCGTGAAATAATTTATCTAACAGCTCAATTCCAATGTTCGTGGCCAAAATGGGTGTAATCAGTGTTAAAATCATAATTTTCATTATTAATAGCCCTCAATAGCGGGGATTTTGCCATAGCCAGCTTTGATAGGCTAAGTATTACGGCCAGGACTACTGCCCACTTCTTCCAGTACCTCTAAAGTCTCCTCCCCACGACCCCAAATGATTAGATGGCATAGTGCTACTCTATTTTGCGCCCGCATCATTAGCCCTTTATAAAATCAGAATAAAAATAAAAATATATACGACGACCTCAATATGAAACCAGAATACAATCTAAGTCTATATCTAGTCTAACTAGTTACAGGTTATATGCATCTAAGTAAATGCATATAACCTGTAACTATAGTGGAATATTTTCAGAATTAAGTTAATATAATTCGTATGGATTGCATTATGATAATTGGTACAAAAGGTTGTTTGTTAGCCTAAAGACCGGGGCAGCTCCCCGGCGACATTGTTTAACTGTATTACTAGCATTGTTTAGAGGGAAACCTGTTATTAGCCATATAATTGTCAAACTTTTATAAAATGTTACATACTTTATATATACGCTGTTGGTTTTCTAAATAAAATAAAAATAAAATAAAATAAAATCTAAACTTGAAACTACTCGTTAGATCTAACCGCGATCTTCCTAAACCAACAATTGCTGCAAATGGCTTCGTGGCATCATTTATCTTAACAAGGGAACCGCCACCCGCACGCACGTCATCTGCGTAATCTATCAACAGATCCGCTACAGATCTGAACATAAATAACTAACCTACATACGCAAAACCATGAAAAAGGGTTTTAAGTTTCCAGGACTTTGTTTGTAGTTCAGTTTCAAGCCAAAAATTACTTAATCTAACTACAATGTCTTTTTAGATAATATTTAATACTCGTATTATTTAAGTTTTTGGTACGCATTTTTTTGTTTTACGTGACGCTGTTGGCTTAATTAGTGAGAAAATATTGGGGGGCAAACTGGCAGTGAATTTACTTTTGCGGTTTATATTTTGCGCTTTATATTGCTTGTAACAACTGCTAGTACTTATTGTACCCTTATAAAGGCTTGCAATTGTTCTTTCCACTGTTCTCATTATAAAATATAGAGCATGTCTCTATGATTTAAATATATATTAGATATTATTTATGCAAGTTGCTATTTACGCATAGGTATATATGCTCGCTAATTGTAAAAAAATATAGTTTTGCTTAGGGTTTTTTTTTTAAAGCTAATCGACGCGACGAAACCCAATTCCCGCTGGATAAATAAAAAAAAACCTAGCTACTACTGGTAGAAAAATAGATAGTATTGAGTCATTCACTTGGCGAACCTTTCTTTTGCGTTGTCCACAGTCACATTATGCAGCATATAACCCACATCAAAATAACAAACATTTTTGATAAGGGTTCCCTTTTAGATAATTAAGATTTAGGTAGCTCCGACCGTGCTTTATTGAGGTCTCTATACGAGGATAGTTTGTTTATTAAGAAAAAATATTAATTTACGGCATAAAGTGAAGTAGTTTCGTTTTAACGCGTATTTTTTCTCTCTATTTTCTGATTTGACTGTTTGAATTTATTTTTTGCTTTCTATGTCACTTAAAACTGTAAAATAAATTTAAAAATAAAATCATCCTTTGTGATAAAAAAATAGGGTTGGCAATCTACATAAAAATTACTAACTTGAACAAAATGGCAATCAGTCAAACATGAAAACACCAATGATTCCTATGACATAAAATTGGTGGGTTATATATTTTTTTAAATGGGAATCAAACCTATTTAAAATTCTGACAGACGATATCATTAGTATATAATAGATCCTATATCTAGACTGCATTCCGCCACCAGTTAAGCCTAATTGTAGATCTAAATCATCCGGCGGCGGTGACACACCAAAATACGAGTATACACACAAAAAATATTGAATTCTGCTCATCTAATTTAAATCCGCTCATCAAAACGCCCCGTTGGTCTAGTGGTTTAAATACCGAGCCAAGATCTCGGGGTCCCAGGTTCGATGCCCGGGTTGGGCAACAAACAGTTTCGAATTTTCGAACGTTGCTCGGGTTTGTGATCACCAACCCGCATTTGGCAAGCGTGGTGATTATGCCAGTACACCCATCATTGCTGTGGTAACTTGAATTCAATGATGGAGGCCTTTTCCCTGCAGTGGGATGATTATAGGCTGTTACTTTACTTTACATCTAATTTAGCAGACAATACACGGTGCATTTTCAACCACCTAGCCTGTAAGACGAAGCCCATGCTATGGAACCATTATGTTTAACATCTTGGCAGTGTTATTTTAATTTTTTTACCAAAATTTTTTTTAATAAAACTAATAAATATTGGTTTAGCTGTTTATTTTTAAACACGCTTAAACGCGCACAGTTGTAGCTGTGTAAGGTCCTCTCAACTGAGACCCCGCCGCAGTTAAATAGTTTTGCGCGCGTCATAGCGTGTTACAAAATTAAAAGTCTGAATCAAAATGTAATATTTTGCAGAAAAAATATTTTATTAAAAAAATAAATAACACTGCCATGATGTTTTGCATAATGGTCCAATAACGTGGGCTTCGATTTCCATTCTTAAATTAATAAATATACAAAAATTTGGATAGTTAAAACAAAACATGGTTCCGAAATTTTTGCTTTAACACTATCTACCTAATACACGGTCTTATTTTAACTGAGACATTACTTTGGATGATATATGAGTCCATAAGATCAGCTGAAATATGAGGATAGAACTACATTAGACACATATTTCACGTCCGAATCTCGACTTCGTACAGTTGGGTGCGTAAATATATTTGCGGCTACATTAATTCTAATAAATGATCGAGATTTCATCTTATTTATTTCGTTTTCATTAACGAATTTAAATTTTCACATACAGGTTAGAATTTTATTTATTATTTAAGAGATCGAGGTCAGAATGTAATTTTTTATGCATGTATTTATTAATAAAAGCTTTGGTTACATATTAGGGGTTAAAGTATGAAATTGCCGTTTTGTATGGACGAAATCGAGAAAAGCCATTTTACCATACTAACAATTTTTTAGTTTTTTTAAAAACGCCGGAACCGTTTTCGATGCAATTAAAGGTGAAAATTAGATGGTTATAAAGCTACGCATTATAGTATTTAAATTTCTGAAAATCAAAGTATATAATACAAATATACTTAATTGAAGCAAGAAGGTCAGCTGACACATTGTCAGGGGTCTTTTCAACGACTTCCTTTGAAGCAATAGGCACTAGTATTGCATTTTTTTTTTAGTCAAAAGTTACTTTATTTAGTTTTTGATACAATACAAAAAGAATTACGCAATAATATGACTATACTTAAGAGCTATAAACAAAATAAAAAGTGGGAAAATAATCGGCAATTTCATACTTTAACCCCTATTATTTTAAATATTATGGTCATGAACCATTTAGATTTTAGTATCAGGCAGTATGTTTATGATAATCATTATTGTTTTGTAATTTGATATAACTGTTAATAATTAAAATCAAAAGGATTTTAATACATAATAGTAAAGTAAAGAGCGTTGCTTGCAAAGTGATAAAACTCAGATGCAAAATTGCATCTGATTTCTTTAACTTGGCCACTCTTGATGCCTTTGACTCTTGTTCAGTAATCAACGTAGTCAATAAGATGTTTTATGGCTGTAATTAATAATAATATAATACGCAGATAATTTTTACAATTAAAAACAGGAAAAAACCAACAACTCTTAGCGTGTCATAGCAGGCGACTGTACCTAAGTTATGTAAGATCTTAATGTCCCTCGGTTGATTAATGTCTTCCTTCGGACAATATGCAAATTCACCACCACACGTGTTCTCAGATTAAGGTACATCAGTATGCGGGCCGCGATGGGTGACTTCGCCTAAATTCGTGTTTGCACTTTGTAGTTCCTTGTAACACACTCTGAACGTGAGGGGTATTTCTGGTAACAGTTTGGTGTACCGCACTAGCGATGAGTTGGGAAGCGATGAATCTTCTAAATGGATACTAGAAAATTTTATCTGAGTGAGTTGATCTATCAATGCCCAGATCAAACCGAATTACAGAATCGTATCTTCTGTTCTTTTAGCAATAGAACTGAATGGTATGACGGACTCAGTCGTTCGAGGTTGAGGTATTTGTTTTATCACAACGAATAAGTCTGCATTTCTCTCGAAAACTTGTTTTAAGCTTTTAACGATTTACTACACATTATACACCAGAAAATGCCAATGGTCATCTGCAAATACCCGCACAATTTACATCGAATAGCAAATTATTTGCAGGGCAATATCTAGCAAGGTGTAGTGCCTCGGTTGAGCACATTAAGATGCATGTCAGGTTGGACAAACAGACGGGTTGACACAGCCGGCTAGCTACAGCAGTACCTACCTACCAACCAACCACCACCTGATGTGCATCGCAACTGATTTTACAAGTAGCATTATACCCACATAATGCTACTTGTATTGTCATTTCGCATTTAAACCCTTTGACGATCGGATATTCCAGACACAATTAAAATCAATCGTTATCGCGACAACCGGTTGTCGCTTGGGTTTGAAGCGTTAAAAGCCTCATAAAAGCCATCGACAGGGCAGTACGTGGCAGAATATTGGGCAGATAGAATTTACGTTGCCATCGACACGATCAGAAGAAGATATAAAAGTCCGTATGAAAAGTTTCGATATAATTAATGTATTCAACTTACTAAAAATAATTAAAAACTGTCATACCACAATTCAAAGACCAAAAATTTTGCATATCTTTCCTTCCTCATCGCTCCAACCAGAAGTTGTAACAAGATATGACTGCAAAACATTTTGATTTGTCGCTCCAAGAAATATCATTGAGATACAAAGCCTTCTCTTCACACAAAGTGCCAAACAAGTTCAGTGTTTACATAGAACACTTTAAAAGTGATAGTTGAATAAATTTTTCGAGGATGCCGGCACGTGTTGGCTCAAAAAATGTGGACAAAAAACAGCTACTCCCAATAGAGGTGTTTTGAAAAAATGTTATCGACATCTGACCTTGGGGTGCCACAAAAAAAACTATAAACCCGTGGTTATTATGCGTAATGCGATCCACGAATCATGATAAAACTTTTTGTGCAGATAGAATTTTATGGAGATTTAAACTCTTTGAGGTTTTGTGTGAGAGATTTTTGACGATCTGTAGATGTAGTTATTGAGTTTCGTTTCATCAGAAATGATCTCACTAAACATGTGAAATCAGCATCCAATTTTGAGACGGTACAAAATGATTCTTGGTGATTCCTTGGCACTGATCCAGAATAAAAAAAAAGTTTTTTTTATTTTGAAGTAAAAAACCTTATTAACATAACCAGGTCCGTCCACTGGTCAGTACTTATAACAATTGCGATTCCCCATTTTGTCGTCAGTTGAAAACATTTTTTCCTTTTGCATGTTTTAACAGAGTAAAGTTACATATAGGCAATCTTAACCGTCGATTTATTTATTTTTTGTAGTCCCATTCCACTTGATTTCAAAACTTTGACACTAAATAGAAAAAAAACGATACTTCACAGCAAATAGAGGCTTCTTTACTATTACTATTACTACTATTATTATCACTTTTTACAATTCCACAAACAATAATATTCCTAAACAAAAAGTTTCGACCAACTAATAAACTATCAAAGTTTTGGTTGACATCTTTGACTACTAATATAAAAGGGATTGTGTCGGGACACAAAGTTATATTATGTATTCAAGACGAAATACGGGAAGGCAAAAACCACAATGCGTTGACTTCCGAATCGTGTGTATTTTTTATTGGTTAAGTTTAACCGGTAAACGGTCGCATAATGGTTAAGGAAAATGATAGTTTTCAATAGTAATATTTACTCGTCAATCTCGCCGACAAGAAGTAATACTTCAAGTAAGTAAGTAAACCATAAGGCTGCGCGCCCACGTACGATAGTCGGTGAACGATTTTTTGTAGGGGAAATATAGAACATCCTGATTTTAACAGTGAAACACACACGTACTACAAAAAATCGGTCATGATTGCGTATGCTGCTGCCTAGTGCCTACTATAGAGAAATTGGTCCGATTATCGGTCCTACAAAAAGTCTGACGTGGACGGGCAGCCCAAAGTGTTTTTTGTCCGTATACAGTCCACTCTAGAAGCTCATGGTCAGTATGTAATAAGCAACAATGGCTTTTAAAACGAAACAAATCCACAAGAATATCTTTTAAATAATAATTACAAATAGATATAATTGCTGATTTTTAAAATTAATATACGCGTTTATTGGGGCATGACATTGCAGTTTAATTTATCTGGATATAAATTAATAAATAAAAAAATAAATGTGGACAACATCACATACATTGTTCTGATCCCAATTTGAATAACTATTTAAAGCATTCGCATTTTGGAAACCAGAAACAACGAAGGTACCACAAACACCTAGACCCGAGAAAATGTAGAAAAACGTATTTTTTCTACATTGACCCGTCCGGGAATCGAACCCGGGACCTCGGAGCAGGCGACACCTTGAAAACCGGTGTGTACGCCTCTCCGCCACGGAACATTTTTCCATGTTCTGTGTGTACCCTAAATACTGTTTGATAAGTAATGTCAGCAGAGGCCTAAGTAGGCGTCTTTTTAAACTGACACCAGATCGTCCTCGAAGAACACTTAATCACACGATAAGAGGAAAGTTTGATAGATATAAACAGCGTTTTGTATATAAACAGTGGGCACGTGACATTCAATAAAACTGATAATGCAATTGAATGGAAAGCACGTTTGGCATGACCTTTTATCGCTTACGTCAGGGTTCAATGCAATCGAAATAAAAGTAGGTAGGGTACTATACAATACTAAGTACGAGTAGGTACTCAATTCTTTTACACTAGTTCAATTTAAATGCACTTGAAGTAAAAACCAGGCCTGGAATATTGGATACTGAAACTAAAATTAAAGTACTTACATTACACAAGGTGTTCCTATTTTATAAGTTATGTAACTAAACTTTCTAATAAGTATTAAGTATTAGGGGTTAAAGTATGAAATAGCCGTTTTGTATGGACGAAATCGAGAAAAGTCATTTTTCCATACTAACAATTTTTTAGTTTTTTTTTAAATCGCCTGAACCGTTTTCGATGCAATTAAAGGTGAAAGTTAGATGGTTATAAAGCTACGCATTATAGTATTTAAATTTCTGAAAATCAAAGTATATAATACAAATATACTTAATTGAAGCAAGAAGGTCAGCTGACACATTGTAAGGGGTCTTTTCAACGACTTCCTTTGAAGTAATAGGCACTAGTACTGCCTTTTTTTTTTAGTCAAAAGATACTTTATTTAGTTTTTGATACAATACAAAAAGAATTACGCAATAATACGACTATACTTAAGAGCTATAAACAAAATAAAAAGTGGGAAAATAATCGGCAATTTCATACTTTAACCCCTATCTATATTATTATTATAATATTATAAAGCTGAAGAGTTTGTTTGTTTGAACGTGCTAATCTCTGGAAGTACTGGTTCGAATTGAAAAATTCTTTTAGTGTTGGATAGTCCATGTATCGAGGAAGGCTTTAGGCTACATAACATCACGCTGCGACTAATAGGAGCGAAGCATCAGTGAAAAATGTTACAAAAATAATCGCGATCATAAAAACAGAAATTGACGCGTACGAAGTCGCGGGGAACAGCTAGTTATAAATAAATGTGAAATATTGTATGGTTGTTTATTAATTAACTACGCCAGAATGAATAACAAATTTAAATGAATTGACACATATTGATATACAGAAATATAGGATCTAGACCCACTTTTTCGTGGGTTACCGGCACCTATTAATAAAAACATGAGCACGGAAGGGTTAACATCGATCGGACTAATCACTCGAAAGTAAAAAGGAGGACTCAAACAAGCCGGCCGAGATGTTAAAAAATGTACCGTATCATTACACTGCGGAAAGCGTGGTCGAATCTAATCACGATTGTGTAACCGCCATTTTGCACGTCATCACATTCAATTTTTAGTCTTAACCAATTGACATAAGACGTAATTTTACTTTGAGCTTTGTTTGACAAGTCTGCGCGGTTTATGCAATAAATTTGCGACCTGTATCATAGTCGGTTTTGGTATCGTGCTGTAATACTAGCGAAATGTTCCCACATAAAAGACGTCTAGAATCTATACTTAAATATTATAAATAATATTATAAAGCTGAAGAGTTTGTTTGTTTGTTTGTTTGTTTGAACGCGCTAATCTCAGGAAGTACTGGTCCGATTTAAAAAAATATTTTTGTGTTGGATAGTCCGTTTATCGAGGAAGCCTTTAGACTATATAACATCACGCTGCGACCAATAGGAGCGAAGCATGAGTGAAAAATGTTGCAAAAATAATCGCGATCATACGAGATAACGGAAATTGACGCGGACGAAGTCGCGGGGAACAGCTAGTTTATTATACTATCTCAGTAGTATTAGCAGCAGAGCGGTGTCGTGGTTAGAGTGATTGCGCGAACTGCAGTGCGGTTAAGAATAAGTGACCATTGTGACTATACTGACCATTATCGCAGCATCACCAGCTCACATCAGTTCTTTGCTCTGGACACATGCCTCTCTAAAAGAAGGACCTTTCCATGATTGCTACGCTTGGCCGGTGGACTAGCGATCGCATTTAAGCCAATGGAAAGATGCTGCCCGTCTACTTCTGGCAGTACTTCTTTAGTAGTTTCTTACGACTTTGAATGTAATTTAAATGACAGCAGTTCATCCAATGTTGTCGATACGGCGATCAATCTCTTTTTCTTCACTGTTCTCGAACTTAGCTGGATCGTAGATACACTGCCTTACACGTCTTGCGCATCCTATCTAACCTTAGTTGTGACTTAACTTTAACTTCGTAGTACCCAAACTCAATGACTTTTAGTAGAAGAAGCAAAAAAGCGATATTTTTAATCGATTTTAGAACGGTTAATGGGCTTCCGTATAAAATGTCACGCGTGCTGGTAATTATATGTCATTACAAGTTAAAATATTAGTTTAGGAAGCAAAACTTAGTTGATTGATTACCTTTTGTAAACACGAGCTATAAAACTTGTGTTTGTGTTAACTGACTCATACTATAACGTGGTAAAAATTTCAACCATCTTACAATAAAATCCGTGCAACGATACTCGGAAGTTTCAAAACCGTTTAACGGTATCTAATCACGCATTTCTTTCAGAAAACACTAGAATTGCATCTATAGTCGTAGAAGTAAGTAATTCTTAATATTTCTTGCTATAACTTTTTATTTAAATTTTGCAGTGGAAAGATTGCATTTATTGTCGTAAAAGTAAATAATTCTAAATATTTCTTACTATCACTTTTTATTTAAATTTTGCAGTGGAAAGAACCAGAAATGAAAAGTGGAAAAGAAAACACAAATATCTAAGAAGTATACACATGAATAAGGTAAAACTGCAAAGGAAAAATGTCCGAAGTAGAATTTCTTCATTTCCCAGCTAAAACTCTTCCAAATATCCGTTGTCTGCGGCCATATTTGCTCCGTCTGTCCTAAACGCTATTTACATATGAGATTTCTCAAAGAACCTTTTGAGAAAAGGGTTCAGATATTACTTACTTTGTATTAGATATTCGTGCTATTTCGTTAGAACTTCTAAATTAAACATTTTTGGTATCAAAATATATTTTCATGGTTTTCGTTTAACTTCTAACTACAGAAAGTCACATGGACTCAATTGATCTTTGATAAAAATCTATAGAGGAAACTTGTCATTTTTACATAATATGTTGACGTGCCGTGAACTATTTCAGTACTTATCATTTAAGCACAAGAAACAATATCGTAATTCCAGAATTTGACACAACATAAAACTACATTACCTAGTTCATGTGAAGTTAAATCTTGAAAATATTGTCATTTTTATGCAAATAAGAAATGCAAATCAAATAAAATAAAATTATAACAATTGTATCGCGTGACCAAAAAATCACATTGAACTTGGCAATGGCACAGAACCCAGAGACAAATGACATCTTGCATGATGCTAACCTAGCGTGTTGAACATGTTCCTAAGTTTTTCTAGTTTCACTAAATTATTTGTTTCGCAATATTCAAATGCGACAAAAATGTTTACCTTTTGCATATTAACATAAACTAGCTGTTGCCCGCGACTTCGTACGCGTCAATTTCTGTTATTATGATCACGAATAAGAAGTTTTCAAAATAATATAGCCTAAAGCCTTCTTCGATAAATATAATAAAATAAGTAATACAAAAATAACTTTTCGATTCGAACCAGTAGTTCCAGAGATTAGCGCGTTCAAACAAACAAACTCTTCAGCTTTATAATATTAGTATAGATTTTGTGTGTTGTGACTATCGCAAACTCCGTTCGGAGAGACCTGTGTCCAGCTGTGGACTGATATAGGCTGCTGATGTTGATGTTGTTGAGAACATAAAAGAAAAAAAGAAGCGTTATCATGTATTATGGAGAACCAAACAATATTTTAACTTTCATGGTCCCTATAACAAGAGTTAATTGATTCGGGGTTTATACCATGTACCTGGTATGTAAAAGTTTCCAATATTTCGGCACTGTTGCAACTGACCGAACCGACCAAATCAATTTACTAGAAATATTTCAGGGGTAGCAAATTTTGAGTTATTTGGAAGTTTATTTACTAGAATAGTAAAGTACCTCTATTTTAATAGTATCATAGCAACCAAATGCTGCAGGTGTAACTTCATGTCTATTACGTCCTTGCCCCATATTGGGGGAACGGAAAGCAGGTGTGTACGAACTAACAGTTAAACAACAAATTTTAACAGTTACTATATTATTACAACGTTATTTTATAGACAAGGATTTTGATGATTTAGTTCCACATTTGTTAAATGCTAAGATTCTTATAAGATTAACTAGTTTGTAGACCAGCACTACTAGTAGTACCTCAGATCATATAAAGAAGGAGATATGAAATTTCTCGTAAATCCTTACCGAATCCGTGTCTCCGAATTATTTATGTGTGCAACGCAACTACAATAACACTGTTGTAAGCATAAGGATCACACTATATCAATTTACAATGCTCATTGGTGCGCACACAAACATGAACCCAATCACGGTGGCTACCACTTACTCGCTTACACAATGCGTCATTTGGTGTGTGCAAATTAGTGTGTCGCTAGAGTCGCTACAAAGTGTGGTCGCGAGGCACACGTCGGGCAGTGAACGCTTCGATTAAACCTCGACACATTGCGCAGTCGCATAGTACTCACAACACAGCTAATTAGTATCAGGCCTTCAATGTATATTGTGCCAATACAATTATCGTTACATGGATGTTTTCATTAAATATTTCGCCTGCAATAGTTCTGTTTGCCCATATTGGATTCGCACGCGCCACGCCCCCATTTCATATCTATTTCTTTATATGATCTGAGAGTAGTACCTAGGTAGTTGTTACCACTTACGACACATAAAACTTATAATTACAGCAAGAACTTTAAATGTACTTTTTGGGAACATACTAAAAATAATAATACAGTAACATAACGACAACAGTAAATATTTTGAGACTGCTTTGACTGTTGTAAGTCGAAAAATTATTATTTATGTTACTTACTGTAGAAGCATGTATGTTCAAGCTTCTACAGTAAGTTTTGTAATGTTAGTTATTATGTGTTTACTCGAAAATTTGGGAACAATATTATCTATTTTTCTGTTTTCCTATCAAATAATTTCACAAAAGTAATAAAGCATTATATTGCTTGACAACCCAAGTTTGCTTCATTACAAACTATAGTGGTGTTCGTACGCAACTTTAAGCGTAGTTTTTTCCTGGTATATATACTAAATAACAGCCCAAAATCAGTCAGCAGTTAAGCAATACGCAACGATGAAATAAAGGTTGTAAGTTAGAAAGGTCCATTTCTATACAATCTTATTTGTTACTTAATTAATTATTTTATCTGCTATCGGTGGATCTAACGCATTTATTTTATGAACTCTTAGAAACATTCACTTACCTGAAGGGTAATTAAACTGCAGTTATTACGGTACCGTTATAAAAGCAACTAATAAAATGCTTGTTTAACGGACTGTTTGGCATTTTCCTTGCAAAGTGACGTGGTTATCCCTTCATAGATGTTGAATGAAGGGGTTAGCTTAACGATAGAACGTGTTTTGCTTGTTAAATATGTTAAAGGTTTCGTGGCTAAAGTTTATTAAATGAATGTAATCTAATACGTGCAAGCCATGTTTTCTTCTGGATTACATTCTAATGTCATGTAAAATATCTAGTTGTGGTATTGCGACAATTTTCCATACATGTCTCCAAAGATTAAGCCGAAACGTGACGACTAAGTAGTTATAGAACGGCCACGACACGGAGTTGTATTTATAGATTTATAATAACGATGTTATCGTTATTATAGCGGTATTTTCGCATGATTGCAGTAAAATAGTCTACTTAGCAAACATTTGCAATAAAAAAGAGCATCTCATATTATGTTAATCAATATCAGTATGACTATTGAAGTAATAACGTATTTACTTTTAAAGATGTTTTATTAATGTGGACTGATAATCTGTCGGCAGGTTAATTACCTTCAATAAAAATGTAAATTGTTGTAGCTACCGATACATCGATTACAATAGCAGAAGTTGATTAACCTACTTACAATTTAAACGTTGAAATTATTATGCATTAGAAACTTACTGTTCAAGAATTAGATCATGACAACGCTGAAGATACGTTGCATGAAGAAGAAGATATTCATGAACTAATAATGACAATTAACATGACAATGAACTAATAATGGCAATTACGCAGTTGTTTGCATAACTGTGCACATAGTTTTAATAGATAATTACGATTATAATAAAAACATTACGCAGGATTCTCTAAAAAATATTGAAGAAAAAGGGGACTGAGAAATACTTAGGATTGGACGACTGTTTGGGTCTGTAATATTAACGACGATATAACTCTTATTTATATTGCACTAACCGTTGATATGATTGATATCATCATCATCGTCTTAGGCTAACGACACACAGGCTATATTGGAAATAAATATTTCTTACAGTCCACGATCAAATTAATATAATCATTGATGTTCATATTTGTGTCAGTAAACAGTATATATGACGAATATTTTAGATTGACACTCATATACTTGTGTAGCTACCATATTTTTAAATTGTTTGCATAATTGCCCGTTTTAAAAAAGGTCTCACTTCAATCTTTGCTCAAAAATTTTACACTCCATTAAGCCAGAGCCTCACATTTAAAATTGTAATGTACTCACACCGTTACGTAAATGTTATATAACTGCAGAGTCAGTGCCGGATGACCGATCTTCTGAGTGGGTCACCGGGGTCTCAGCAGTCTCAATTGGTATTAAAATACCAACAAGGCTTAATGCATTACTGCATTAGAAAGTGAATTTGGTACCAGTGACTACCATTTGGTAAAAGTAAACTATTGAAATGTTTTTGGGGATATATTAATATTTTTTATTGGAAATTTATTAGAAGTAAACATAGGCTCCTGACAGTTAAGAGGTAAAAACTGAGCAACGATGAAATTTAAGAGCTTGACATACATAATATTTTATAATATTGTTCTTACTAATATTAGATTACAGGAATAATTTATGCTTACTTACTCTATACTTTATAAGCACTTGAGCTTGGTAACATATTTGAATTTAAAGTTTCAAAGACCATGTTAAAAAAATGGGTTTCATCTTTTTATATTGTCTAAATCTTCCTGCAACCTGGCAAATCAAAATACACAGAAATTTTGTGCTACTCGTATCATAGGTACTGGATGAACGCGTTGTTTTTTTATAAAACCTATAATTCTGAGTAGTTATAGTTTACTATAGTTTTTTTAGTTCTGTTTATTACTTGATCAAAATGTTCAACTCCGATGCAATTCTAAAAGCAATACCTGTTGCGGACATAAACAAATCAACTGAACGTTTACGAGCTAACCGGGTCAAGGTGACCAGATTAATGGAGAGTTTCCAGTATTTATGCGAGTGGACCACAATAGGCAGGACGTGCATAACTACTGCATTCAGGGCTGCTAACATATTGTGGCCTAGCCTCAACTAAATGTTCCACATTTTTGCAATATAATTTCAGACTATTACTCTATTTCTGTTAAGCTTCCAATACAAAAGTTTGACACTACAGTTTTAACAATGATCCTAAATGAATTCATTACCAGTCTGGTAATTCATGAAACTAGTACGTCAATTGTAGCTTATGAACTATACATAAATAAACACGGGATCTTTGAATACCCAAAACTATTAGATCTGGGATACGTCTAGTTCCATTACTTTGGACTTCGCTAACAAAAACACGATGATTCAGCCCTGAACACTGCAGAATAAACTTTACGTTTGACCATGACTGCTAGTTAGTTTTTCTGATTACGAAAATTGCTTGTTCGTTGCCAATCGCCATTGTTTTGTTTTTTCACCCGGCAAAAATTGAGGAAGAGAGAAGAACATTACGTTGATGAGGCAGCAAATCAAAAATCATGAATACAATATGGCGAATGTAACCGCCAGATATCTTGGCATTTTCATCATCAATAATAATGAATAACCTTTTTTAAACGCCTCTGACATATGAGAAATTGATAATATTCCACAAAGTACACAAGATAAATATAAAGTAATGCAAGACGTTAATGCACTGCCAGATTAAAAGCATGCCTATATAATGTTGATTAATGATTATGCAATTTCCAACCAGTAAAGGACGGCTAGTTGCAGATTGCGATGCAATGTCACTGAACAAGTAAAGATCAAAGATATCAGTAAATCATGTGTCAGTGCTTAAAAAAATGTTTCTCGAAACCCTAAAAACCCAATTATTTCTACGAGGAGGCAATTCACTAGATCATTGTCTTTAATTAACGGAAGAGACTCCTATTGCTATAATAATACAAAAGTAATTACAGATAATTGTGGTTTTTAGGCACTTATCGTATAAGCAGTCATGAATAAAATAGATTGAAATCAGATAATGTAAAATGTGAACTTTATATCAAGCTGACTGCTTGTTCTCTTGGAACTATTTAAGAAAAAACTCATGCGCACAGAGATGAAACGACGTGTGGTTGTGCCAGTTTTTGCAAATTTATCAACAGTCTTGTTAAGTAAGCTGCTTGCCTGATGTTGATTTTTTTGCTTCTGAGAACCGCAACTGTGTATCATTTGTTTTGATGATCATTATCCTTATATCAGACCATACTCATCGATAAAACGGCTTCCTAGAATGCCTTTATATTTTGAACTAGTATTATTAGACTGATTTAAAGTTTTACAGAATTCCACACATGTACACACTTTGTTTTGTTTCATTGAAATGCTTTAAGCTTTGAGTGGTTCGTTTAAAGATGTGCAATTGTCAGACAATGTAGCTCTTTGGTTGTTTCAGAGCACAAACCTTTATTAACCTAAATTGAACTCTATTGTTCGTTGGGCTTGTCATTACTATGTGAAGGTTGTTTTCCGACTCAACAACCAACAAATCAACTGTAATTGCCCGTCGCCTCGAGCATTTAAAGTCTGTACAGAAACTCTGCTGATGGTCTCAATTAAATCTTTATTTGAGCACCTTACCCTAACCTCGCTGTTTCTTTTATTTCAGACGAAAATGTAGATAGATCAGTAGCACGTACATTTACTAAAGGTACGATGTCCATTGACCAGGCGTCTCCACTGGTGCCTATCAAGCCTCAAGTGTCGCTGCAGAATAGTGCGTTTATCAAGAACAGCCACAATAGAAGCAGTTTTTGCGGTGTGAGTCCATCCAGTGGAACGTTTAAGACGTTCGCTGTAAATAGGAAGAGTTGGAGTGGTAATGGGACGCTTCCGCTTCAGCAGTTTACGCCCGAAGTAGAACAAACGCCGCATCTAGCGACGTTCCGCTCGGGGACTGGAACGTTCCCGAGGAATAGGGAACGGAACAATAACGCGACGAACGGAATATTAACGCCTAACGGGAACTCAGTTCAAAGCTTCAAAGGAAATGAATTGAGAAGAAGCGGATGCCCTAACGGCCGACGGTACGCTGAGATCGGATACTGGAATAAAAGGTGAGTGCGTCACGTTTGCGTTTGTTGCCTAATGACTCTTGTTTGATGGTTGCATCATTTAGAGAGATTTACTGACATTTGTTTAAGCTGGCGGAAATTACACCCTATATTTGCACTGTACCATTCATTTATCATAACCATAAACAATGATATCATTATATTTGTTTTTTTTTATAAATTTTAAAATTATTAAATTCACCATCTGACTAACAACTAGAAACATAACTGGCCAAGTAAGTAATTAAATAGAAATCTTGAAAAATGATCGTCTGTAACTTCTGTAAGTATCATGCCAATTATTCTGTGCGTTTCATTAATTAAGGTAGGTATTAGTTATCTAGAACTTCTGTGGTACATAACATATTTTTAGTTATGTTGGGTAAACACATTCTGTCTTAGGTAGGTAAATAAAAGTTCAGTAACATTTAGGGCAGCTCGTTACTCTAAGTTCCTTAGGCCTTTATTTACTTTCTTTTTCATCTCAAGTAATTCTGTAACAAGTTTTCCAATTTCATTCTCGTGCTTTCATTTCCTTCCGTTCGGGGCTCGCTCCCTTAATATTACTTTTATTAGCTCAAACCGTTTAACAAACATTGGTTTGGGAATCTAATATGAGATTGAATTTTCATTTAAAAACAAAGATGATCTTAAAATACACAATTGTAATTCCATACTCTGAATTCATTTCACGCTCATTGAATATCTTTTATGCGAATAACTTGTTCAAATCTTGATTTTGTCATCTTATTACTTAACATCTGTCTCATATTTAAAATAATTCTTGAATAATCATTTTAAATCGGTACAGTTTTGTAATCGGATGTATATGTTATTCGATCCAAAATTAAAAATTCAATCAAGTTGTCACTATAAATTACTTTTTACATCACTTAATTTTAGATTTAAATTCGTATGCATAATTAATCACTTATGTTACTCAATCCGAAACATCTATGAGATCCAGAACACCGTGTTTATTAGCATTAACAAACTATCTCCAAAACTTTGAGTGCCACATTTATCTAATCGGAATCTTCATTATCTTTATGCGTGTTGAGTACAAAACTTCGTCTATAAGTCTCGCACACCCAATTTGGGGCAAACTAAGCCTGGAGATAAGGAGACGTCCAATAATCAGGTTGCACTCTTTTTATTAGGGGCCCAGTTTATCGTAGCATGATTCGCAATCACCAACGTTGATTTTATCGTTGGCTATTTAGTGTTCCTCCCTTAACCGCTATTTATCGCTGTGCTTCGACGGCCTTGCCAATTAAGTTGTCTTTAGGGAAATATTTATCGTCTCTGAGTAATGCTCCGTCTTGGTCTCTTATGTTAGCTATTGTGGTTAATCTGTAATCGGCCAAGAATCTCGTGTTTATGTTTTTGACAAGGTTATGTTTAGTGTCTATTTGGCTATTGTTTTGCTCATTGTGTTAACATTACCATTGTTGTCGATGGTATCGGCTGTGTACTTGTGCATGTTATAATGAAAATAAGTGTTGGAATCAGTTATTTATTCTGTATGATGTTGTTCATTTTGCAGCCCTTATTATATTTTGCAGCGATACTTTTATACATAACTATTATAGATTGTCATGATCATATTTTTTGAGAAAATCTGATATTAATGCACACGATCTGGTACGATGCATTACGATCTGGTACCTAATGTCTGGAAACAGATAACAAATCCTTATAATTGCATCGATTTTATTTATTTTTATATTCGAAACGCTTTTCCATCGCAATTTCATGAAGGAAATGATTGCGCATGTAATTTTTTTCTCTTTATTTATTTGGAACTTGCCTTACAGGCATGCCAGCTCCATCGTACCTTATAGATGTATTAACAAAAACACTTACTTTAACTTACGACTAACCAATTAAATAACTAAAAAAAATGTTTACAAATTATGTGGAGCCTTGATAAACAGCAATCAATGTCAAGTCAAGTCAAGTCATCAATGTTATGTTATGACAAAAAAAATTGACAATTCAATTATAGCAAATATATTTACTAATAATATCCTATTCAAATACTGTGCTGGTTTATTTGAAAAATTAGAGAAGTATCTCACTCAGCGTGTTTTCGTTATCTGGTTCTTAAACCAGATTAAAAAACTTAACATACTTACACCGAGGAATGTAAATAAGTCAAGCCGTTGACTATCTCGCTCACGGTAATTGCAGCGATAAAGCGGACGGCCAGGTCATACACCGCAACCGTTCTGTTATCTGCAGTGAATGCATCGAAGACTGTTAGTTATTGTTTTAGTTACATATGCAGCATCTGTATTTCCTTGCTTTGAAAACTGCACTCTATAGGGTGAATTAAAAATCGATAAACTTATGGTAGTTTTTATTTAGGATACCTACATATACATTTCCTGAAAATCGGAATGCTATATACAGGGTGTCCGGGAAATAATGGATTAACCTTTACCCATCGATAGGGCACACCATGACCTACCCTTATCTCAAATTTTAGCTTAGATAAAAAAAAATACGAACAAAAATATATTAGTTAGGTACTTAGGTGTTTTAATGTTATATATGTTTAAAAGAGTAAAAGTTAGTACTCCAGTTTATCCCACTCCACAAGAAACAGAAGAAGAAGAATTCAGCATGAGTGATAATAACCTAAAATTCAAACAAACAGTGCAACACATCGACATTGAAAATACTAAATGACTATTATCCATATCGAGATTTTTGACGTAAAAAAACCGATATTTTTTATCGACTGATATACCTAATAAAAAACACAAGTAGCTATTGCATGGAATGGAACATTATTTCAACGATTGTTAGCCGTAAGTGTCGGCAACGGAACAAAAATAGGCTGTAACCGATGCGTCGAACATTACGCAAGCCTAAATTACCCAGGAAGGTCCAACGATCCACACCAGCCGAGCAAACGAAGCCAGCTCACCTTGCATAGGATGTAGCTATAAAGTATGTTAATAATTAAAGAAAAGCATTTTCTAAGGTTCTTTCTTATAGTATAGTACACAACGAAATGTAATATCAACTTTATCATACCATTGTATTGAAGAAGTTAGAATATCAAAGTTGCAAGATCTTTTGTTTTTTAGACGATACTGTCTCACTATAAAGTAATTATTACCTTTAAATAAATGTATATCAATATACCAGTATATCAAGATATACTGGTATAAATTTTATATTTTATCATATTTTAACAGCAATAACATTCCATGTTGCGTTTGCACTGACCCCAAGAATCAAAGTTTGCTATCGTTTTCCCAGTTCTGGGATATCTATTAATCAGCACATGAAAATATAGTGTACAAGGCTGTTTTTACAAACTTTTGTCACAAAATTTTCGCAAAGTTGCGATTAAAAGCATGATTTAAATATTATTGTTTTACGTGAGCCGTTTGACAAGTATTATCTGTTGTAACTTGGCTATATCACTCGTTTCTGATAGAAAAAGTGCCCTCGATCTAGGGGGTCCCTTCGAGCAGTAATTTGCTGTAATTACGATTGCCTGACTACGTTCACTTACGGCCGTTTGAATTTGAAGTGTTTAGTCTTGAAATAGTGTCAGTACTTATAGTAAGTTTAACTTTTAGTTTAAAAAAATATCGTAGACGGTTTGATTGGAGTAGGTAGGTACTACATGACAGTAGGTTAAAAATCAGTTAAAATCAGTTTTATTTCTGCAAATAGGCCCCTGGAGGCGCTTTTACACGTCCAATATTTAAACCTACCACTGCTTCGGGACAAATGTGGGCTAGTGCCGAGAAGAAGCAGCGCAAGAAACTCGGTCACTATTGTCAGCCTCTTTTTATATAAACATGTTTACATAAGATATATGCCAGTACGAGCTGGGACAATTTAAAGCCAAACGTTCCTATCATTTCTATCATTTATATAATCATTAATAGTATAATAGCCCTTTTTCATTAAAACAACTTTGATATATGATTTGAGTTTATGTACAGGGAGTTCAGCAATTGGCATTGGTAATTTTTTTGTTGGTGGTTCAGTGGTTGACATAAAATAAAGAAGACTGTGGTCTACTTAACATAATTTCGTTAATGCAAAGATACCACAAGCACCCAGATCCGAGGCAATGTGGAAATATGTTTTCGACATTGAACTATTCGGGGATAAAATCCGAATAATCCAAACACTGTGAAACGTAATCTTGGCTTTCATCACCAATCTAACCTAACATTTGAGGTTTGTATGAAACCAATTAGTTTTTTTTTATATTCTGTAATTATGAGCCGTATTAACTATTAGCAAGTTTCCCAAATGGTACAGTTATAATAATCACACATTATAACCTAGATTTAGTTTGCTAACGTTAGGCAATTAGGGTAGACGTGTCTGAAGTATTTGCGAACGTTTATGGCTGATCATTATTATATTTACGAGTTCTATAGGGTAAAAGCCGGATAGTTGCCCCACTTTTTGAAAAAGCTCTATTTTGAAAAAATTAGTTCCTAATAAGAATAATGCAACATGTATATCAAAACATAGGTCTTTGGTCTATAGTATTAGCCTATTTTTATGAACATAATTAATAACGGTTTTAAGCAAATCCGGTTTTATCGAACCTCCCAAAAAAGGGATAGTTGCCTTCTCTGGCGGATAGTTGCCTAATGTAAAAAATACATCGAAGGATACTTGCCTCGTTTGGGAATAGTTGCCTCGCAATGACTTTTTGATAATAAATACAAATTAATAGCAATTTACGTAATCATTCATTATTATTTACCGCAATCTTGTATTAAGTAATAGGTAATTGACATTATTAAATTTTATGTTTAAAACTTTGGCAACTATCCGGCTTTTACCCTAGATAAAGATTCCTATGTTTTGATTAAGTTTAATCGTTAAATATTAATTGATTCTATATTAAACTATAATTGCTGTCATATTAATGCTAATTTGGAATCTTCACGAGACACGTAGTCCGCTGTGTATGTTTGTTAATTGTTTATTGTTGTTTTTTATGGTTTTTTTTGTTAAATCTTTTATTTGCAACATAAATTCTGTGATTTTTAGTGACACAAGAACTGTATCCTTTTTCGGAATCCTTCAAATCATTATTTTAGCCAAACGATTTCACAGCTAGAGATAGGCTACTCCTTAGGATCTCCTACACGACTAAAATAAACTTCTAGTATAAATGAATAAATGAAATCTGATAGTAAATCGCTTTTTTGTTGAAAATAATCGTATGTTACACATACTACTAGGTGCACCATTTCAGAGGCCTTAATCTGTAACACATTGATATATTCGAGTCCAACTATATTTCTCACTCATACTAATGTCTTAGAAGTTATCTGAAAGAGACGACAGATACATCCAAGGAATTGTATTATCAATGCTGACGTAAATAGTATTTTTATGCATATTTCTTCATTTTAACAGATTTTGGCTTGTAGCATTAATTTAGCCTGCATTTTGTTTAATATTTATTTTATCAGTCATGTAATCCATTCACTATTAAACGCACAAAGAGATCATGTCAATCAATAATCCATCAGTGTAATAAACACTGTGCGCAGGCGCATGACTTTAGATCGCCTTCCGCATTTCGTAACGCGAATGAACGATGGCGCTTCTGAGTAAAGGATTGCATAGATCCGACATGCGAAATGATCAAGCGATCGAGTGAAAGCGGTAAATCAGTCGGTAGGGACGGATAGTGGTCGGAAATCGATTTTTATCGACAATAATATATTATTATCTATCGGCATATTGTTATGTAAGTAGCCTCATAACAAACAACGATGGCAGCTTAAGTAAAACCATTTGTTTTATAATACGTACAGCTGACCCTGCGATTTTTGTATCACCTCAGAATGATGCCTTCTGGACCACCATGTTGAATTTGCAAAATGTTGGATTCTGTAGTTATCCAATTTTATTAAAACCTATTCTGTTGTTATCAGAGTCGACGGAGATAAATAAAAAAATTCAAAACCCATTAAAATCAGTCTAGCCGTTCTTGAATAACTAGTGTTCGATCAAACGTCGGGTTTGATCAAACACTTGTTATCTATTTTATGTGTTAAGGTTTAACTAGATCATATAATCGCTTAGTCGGTCGTATCTTTAATGTAACTCCTAATTTCTTAAATGCGTTACTAAAATATTATCATACGGATAGATAATAAATGATATTGATTTGGGTATGTAAAATTTAGCTTCTCGTCGCTGTTTATTCTAGTACCTATGTTACGGTCGTGTTACTCGTGATCACGAAGGGGTGGCAGACTTCCATCTGGTGATGTTCCGTTAGTTTGACGTCGTAGTTCGTACCGAGCACCATCATGGTCATCCAGGTCATTTCTTTAATTTACTTAAAATATCCTTGTATTTTAATGGTAATGGTAATGGTAACGGGCTCCCTTTTCCGCATTTAGGCTCCAATTGGCCCATTATGCGTAGGGGGTATTAGGGTGGTTAGTCCAACCACCCCAACTCCTTCCAGAAGCACAGAAGTCTTTTAGGACGCTCACAGGCTTCTGAAAGGGAACTCGGTGTGCCGAGGATAGATGCCCGGTGGGTGGCCACCCCTGTGCATTCCAGAATCACATGGGCAGCCGATTCTTCCTGTTCCAGGCAGCCTCTACATAGAGGGCTGTCTGTGGCACCAATGGTGAAGAGATGTTTATTTAGGGGGATATGTCCAGTCAGTGATCCCACTACTCTTCGAAGGTCACTTCTGCTTAGGGTGATCAAGTTGCGAGTCAGACGCGGTGAAAGAGCCGGTACGGCCTCTCTGGACTGTCTGCAGTTGCTGATATTGGCCCAGCGGTCGTTGTATTTTAAGAAACAACTGCATTTTGCAACAAACTGCTAATTGTATAAAAATATCGATAAGATAATGAAAAAACGTCCCTAATTCGTGTTTCAGTAGTACCTAACTCAATTTTATTGGTTTCCTACCCACACGGGTATTATGCAAACTGTTATGAAAATCGGTAATAGTCGTTTATAATTACTGTATACTACAAATTCATTAGTAAATATGTTGTATGTTTATCGTTGTGTTTATTTAAAACATATATGGACGACTTACTGTCGTGCCCAGAAGCCGTGGACAAAAAAATATTCCACTTCTCATTGTTTATATTACTATATATTACAACATATAGCGATAACCCGACTGTGGCACACATTTATTGAAGTTTATTTTCAAGTCAATATTGTAGGTGAATTATTTATATCTACTATACTCTCAATAAAATCTTCGGCTTCGCCCCGGTATTCTCACTGCAATGATTCTATGGATGCTAAGAAAATTTGTTTCACAAAAAAGAACAAAAACATCCATTTGGCATGCAAATCATTATATTAAAAAGAAAAAAATACAAAATAAAATGCCACGTTGCTGGTATTCTGTGCTAGCCTAGTTTTGTTTTGTTTAATGACTGATTTTAAAATTCTTATAATCTCTCTTCTTAATGTCATTCCTGAAATTATTTTAATTAACTTTCGTCGCGGTTTTAAAAGCGTAATAATCCTACGTCAGCGTAATAGAAAAGTCTGAGATTGTCCGGCCGAGGGGCGCAAAAATATTTTCCCGGGCGCCATATTTAAACGGAGCGGGACAAAGGGCTGACGGGAAAATAATTTTCTTCCTCCGACTACACTATTGTGAAAGGATTTTAGACCCTCTTCAGTTCGGCTATTACCGCCTTTAGGTGGTATAATGTGTATACTTACATTGCTTTTAAACACGCTTTTGAAAACAGCATTCAAACTGCATAAAAGCAGTCAAATTGTACGCAACCAAATACATACTTAAATAGAACACAATATTTAAATATGGAATCTGACTTTTAAGTTGGAATCCAACATCAAATTTTGTAATCGATTATAAATGTAAACTTGTTCTGAGAAACCAAAATAGGTACGAGTAGGTAAATAATATTCTAAAATATTACTTACTCTAAGTCAGTCTACTTCTAGAAAGAAAATTCACCCTTTCCAAAAGGCAGATTTTGCCTTGAATTACCACGCTTCGTAGGCTGGTTGAAATCGCAGTTTGAGGCTGTTAATAGAAGGCGTTGTTGCCCATCTTTTCCTGGCAGTAGCCCTTTAGTTATCTCCTATGACACCCTTCCCATATCACGAAAACATGGTGCAGTTCTATTCCTCTCTGGCACACACCCATCTATTTTTTATGTAACTGATGGCATACCATCACAATTAGCCACACTGTTTGTATCATCCTAACGCTATGCGTACGCACGATTCAAACATAAACCAGTTTAACAACTAATAACCTAGCATCGAACCGCAGAGTTTCATTGATAGCCAAACACTTCATAACTCCAAACTACGACCATTCACGAAGCCGAGTAATTACACTATATGATCGGTAACGAGTCGAGCCGGGGTGTTGTGGGTTTTATTGTGCAAATCAGCACAATTAGCATCACAAACAGAGGTGCACGCACGGGCTGTCTCGATTGTAGGGTTGCCATGCGAACGTTTAATGATCTGGACGTGTCGTTTGATAATAAAATATAAAAAGACGACCTCCGTGGCGGAGTGGCGTACACACCGGTTTTCAAGGTGTCGTCTGCTCCGAGGTCCCGGGTTCGATTCCCGGAAAAAAAAAGTGTTTTTCTACATTTTCTCGGGTCTGGGTGTTTGTGGTACCTTCGTTGTTTCTGGTTTCCAAAATACGAATGCTTTGAATAGTTATTCAAATTGGGATCAGAACAATGTATGTGATGTTGTCCACATTTATTTTTTTATTTATTTTTAAAAAAAAAGGATGACACTAAAACGGGATTTAATGCAGTGTTGATTAATTACAGGTAAAAAAATATTTACTTTCCCTACGTTTTGATCCGATTGCACGAATTAAAATTCGTGGGCAAACTCAATTCAGTAATCGGATCGAAAAGACGCGACGACGGGAAGATAAATACCAATTTATCTTAGAATAGTCAACAGTATATTGAATCCCATTCTAGTGTTAAGGTTCATGTGTAACAATGAAACACGAAAGTTGAAAAACCAATATAAAAAGTTGCCTCCTACCTAATTGTACTAAGTATCTAATCAAGTGTGTAGTCAATTAAGTGTAATGAGTATTTTTTTGTACTTACTATAACCATAGGACTAGAAGGACGATGTAGTGTTATGTAGGACACAGAACATAGTTTACAAGCTTTGGATCGCATAGTTGTTATAAGTAAAACGTAGCACAACAATGCAACAAGAAAATTTCAAATTCTAAATAATCTATATTTATCTAAGTAATAATCGTACGCGTCGTGCCCGCCAGACCCGTAACTTCAGCAGCGTCTTATGATACTCGTAAGACTAGAAGTTAGGAGTGACGTTATAGGCACCGCAGGCTTTGCAACCTTCATAAAGCATAATTATAAAGAAAAACAGTACAAACAGCCGACCACCTGGCAACCCTACAGTTTGTTGGTATCGTCCACACGTCCGCGCGTCGTGCCCGCCAGACCGTGGCCTCGCATCGGCTTTCCAATGCACTCGAATTTGGGTTCGGAAGTTACGCTCGGACAGGAAAAGGGTATCTAAAAGTCGGGTATATTTTGTTTCGAGGAACATTTAGCGTATGTAAAATAATATGGGCCCTGTCAGCGTGATAGAGACGTTCCAATGTGAAGGAAAACGTGATGAATGCCTTTACGATTTCCAACACAATTGTTTTTAAAAATATATTTTCCTTCGCTTTTTTATGATCAAACTTGTGGGTCTCGTAATTTTGTTATAAAGAAAAATGTTTAAACAAAATAGAAAAACATGAAACATCTCAATACAAAATACATTCTTATTTTGAGATAAATCCTAATAACAACCATTTATTTAAAGACAATATTTGATCAAAGATATTTTTTGATCTCCAATATCTTTATCACACATTATTGTCACTACTGATTCCTAGGTAAATAGCTATTAAAACACTTTTATGTGGAAATCGGAAATAATGAAGATATTGACGTGGTGAGAAAGCTCAGTACTTAATACTATTTGAAAGTGTTTTCCACAATACCCCGTACCATACGAGAAACCAATACGCTCATAGCCCGATGCTTCTTCGTGATCAGTTTCTGTCACGAATGTTAAGCAACGATGGGAGCGGTCACTAATTGGATGGGTGACCGTTTGTGGCATCATACTTTGAGCGCTTCCGTGCTTCGGAGGGCACGTTAAGCCGTCGGTCCCGGCTGTTATCATGAGATAACCGTCGTTAAGCCCTGTTGGAGGCCTTCGGGCGGCTTGAGAAACGTCCAACGGCGGGGTGATGTTGCCACAGCGTCGCCCTCGCCGTCCACTAACCCGCACTTGGCCAGCGTGGTGGTACTAAGGCCTTTACCCTCTCCTTAAAAAGGAGGGAGACCCGTGTTCAACAGTGAGCGAGAATGGGTTGTTACTTTACTTTATACGAGAAACCAGATGCTTCGGAACTGGCGATACCTTCAAAACCGATGTGTATCCTACTCACGTTATAGTTGATGCAATCGGCAATCAGCATCTATCTGATACAAACTAAGAGCATTAACCCATACAAAAGTGATCAAACGAGATATAGCCATGACTGTATTTAAAAATACATCAAAACCATAGAACACTAACCAACGTTATCCAAGAACATAATGATATGCACGAACCGATCAAGAATTCCATTACACTCGAGTGATGTCCCCCAGGAGCCGATATCCAGTCTTCGGCCCAGGAGACGGCCCATAATGAGGGCGACAGGGATATTTATGCCTGGCCACGCATCCTGAATACTCAATGAGTTCGAATATTGAATAAGGGCATCGAATTTTGTTGCGAACAACACTGTTTGCGAAGTAAACATTACTGACAGGTGCTGATGGTGGGGGTACTTTAAAGGTGTAATACAAATACAAGGTATCTTTGAAATGGATATTTGTAGATGTCACTTAGAGAAACACGTCTTTTTCGATGATTATAATAACAATACCTACATGCAGACATATTCAGAGGTACAATCAAGAATTTTATTGTTAATCATGTTCACCTGGGCGAGTTACTTTTGTTCAGAAGATTATGTGACGGAAACCATCTTTTATTTTTCTTATTGTGGTATTATCCTTCGTAGATGGTCTTTTGTCAGAGTATTCCAAGCCATATTGCGACAGTTAGTTGATATTGTTCCCAAATTGATTAGCCCATTAAACTTACTTGGGATCCTTGCTTAGTAGAGGCACCTCTACACTATCTGGAAAAGTAAAAGATTTCGAATTTGCGAAATATAAAAATTCCTTAACTATATGTGGCGGGGTTCAAACAAATGAACCATATTATACGAGTAATTTGAGACCCGATTTCTGAGATTCCGAGATTGGATAATCCGGAATCCAACCATTCTCAATTGTGCAAATACTTCATTTAAGAGGTACCTAATCTATAAAACTGGGAAAGTGTGTTTACAATCCGTAAAACGTTATCTGCGTGACGGTTTTAAACTACGAGCAGTCATAAAATTTTACGACAATAGTTCTGAAGACATTAATTGTACAGCATATTAAAGCGCTGTTTGAGGTCTACTAAAAATTTGAGAGGAAAACATGGATTTTAGAGAAAAAGATGATTTTGAAATAAACTGGATGAATGTGGCTTACAGCATAAAGCCTTAGATAAATTTCTCGACTTACAATAATGCATTTGTTGGCTCACTGTCTAAAGGAGTTGCTCGGTAAAATCATTCAGTTAGTATACCAAAAATCAATATGTATTGTTACTTTTCTGGAATAAAAGATGTCTTGTTACTAACTGTGATGTTAGTTAGGGCATAGTTTGAAACATCAGAATAAAAAATACAATTCTTGGTTAAAAGAGTTTAAGCGCTTTCTACTATCTGTTTAATGCATTATAGAGTTTGCCATAGTAGTATTATATTATCTGTGGCCATAGTAATGTTGTCAAAGTTGACTTGACCTGCTCAGATTATACAATCCTATAGTCTGCACGTTGCTACTGAATGATTGGACGTCATAAAATCTCCATTTTATGCCTTATAAATTGTGGAAACAATCAGAATACCCTACCAATACTCAAATATCCTTGACCGGTTATTTGAAAGCTATTGTTCGCTCATTGCTATGAGACGAGCAACAGCTGACAGTTAATAAAGCGATGTGCTGTCTCCATTCCATTATAATTGGCGCCATTGCTAATTGTGGTATTTAAAAAAAGACGTAGCTTCTAAAGATCGGCCAATACGATTCGAATTATGCCATTCTGATTAACTCAAATATTTCTTGCTTTTTATTTTAGTAAGTAGTCCTAATATGGTCTTTATCTTTCTCTTGTATAGCCTGTCATAAGTCTAAACCAATATCAGTATTGAACTTGAAAAATTATGTCTCCGGCGGGACTCCGCAAACCCGCATCTCCATGCTTGCAATAAAGTTGCTACATGTTATTTTACCATGGACTTTATATTGTATATTTTACCAAATAATATTTTGATTAGGCCTTTACTCAATAATTAACTCTATGTCTATGTAAACGGCGTTTCCGAAGCCTGAAGTTTTACAAGTGATAAAGAAAACATTACGAAACTTGTTCAACTGATAAAGATAAAAGTAAATTTTGAAAACGACATTTGTAATTATTTTTTTATTATTATCGGTACTTGTAAGATACATCTGTGTTCCATTCCACTCAATGCTTCTACTATAACCCTATCTGTTTCTTTTCTTTTAGCTGTAACTGCTATGAATGGGCCCACTTGACAAATGTAAAGCGTGTACTGTCCTATTTTACAGGCCACGCCGCTAAATAGTCTTCTAAGTGGGTTTGAATGATGCTCAAATGAATCTCGCAATGTGCCTACATTAATAAGAGAACCGCATCGGTATAGAGAAATTATGTTTTACACAAAAAGTTTGTCTGAATAGAATATATTAACTTTGAAAGTGGAAATGTTCAGTAGGTATATACTTTCCGTTACCAGTTTTCATTTTGTCATAGGCATTAACTAATAGAAGATAAGAAAGCCAAAAAACTAGTTATACGAAGAATATAACTTCTCCTCATCGTGTGATTATCTTAAAAGGATGACCGAGTTTTTTTATTTTCAATAGCACTTGTAATCACGACTTTTTCCTGGTGACAGAAGCTGGAACCAACTGAATGTGTCTTTGGAAGTTATAATATAATCGGGTCAAATTAAGTTTCGGTTTGCAAATGTATGTTCATATATTTATTTTAAAAAAACCAAGTAAATCGATAAATGTACCTGTAATGGGTATGCGTTGAATAACACGCTACGTTATTCAATGCATACCTACCCATTAGCATGTCAAAAATAAACAGTAAACTCAAAGAAACGTGTGTTGTGCCAAAATTAACTGTAGACCTTGTTTTTACATCGAAGACACTCGTATGAGCGTATGATTAGATCCGCCTACGCTAGAAAGCGAGGGAAACCCGCCGCCTGTGACTCATCCGTTACAGCTGTCATAGAGTAAGAACGATCAGAAGGTTAGCTTATCTTGTACAGCTACCTGTATGATCACATATCGTGTATGTACCTACGTATATTATCAACCCACATCAATCCACTGCCAAAAGTATGCTCCTGCAGAAAGATGATTTTACCATTAAAAAAAAATGCTGACGGTTTGTAAAATAGTTGAGAAAAGACACCGGTGTCTGTAATTTTCGGGCATTATTCATAATTGTTCCGTGCCAAATTCATAAAATTTGTTTTAGTACACAATTACATAAGTAACCACCATTGCACCACCACCCATTGTAACTTTTTACTAGTATCTTTTTCGAACAGATTTTCTGTTTCTATGTGCACTATGCGCTGAGCTTGATATTCATCCGTCATTGCTATGGATTCCTCAGGTCTGTCCGTTGTTTTGAGTGACTCATGAGTGTTTATCGCTGGTGAAGGTTGCATATTATGCTATTTCACGTGTGTATTATAATAAAAACCAGCTCTGTGAGAAAAACTTTTATAGTACAAACAGTATATTTATATTCGTCAATATTATGAAAACAGGAAGTTGATAGTTGAAGTCCCATTTAAGGCAGTCTACAATTTTTGTACAAGAAGTTTGTATTCTTATTATAAATATTATGTCTCCTGATAAGAAATAAATGTACTAGTGTTGTGTTGTACCTTTTTTCTGCGTGACGAATTTTTCAGCATAACCATTTCCTGGTTTGAAAAATGTCGGTTTCACCGAAATAATTATTCAGGCCTCGCGAAAACCAAAACAATTGGGAAGCCCAAGACACACATAATATTTTATGTGGTCTTATCTACCAAGATTATAAGTAAAGATCTTACTGCATTTGAAAGAAAAATAGAAACAAACAAAGTTTTTATGTGCTTGTAATATTGCAAAGCGGGCTCATTTTAACTAATCTTACTTCTTACTTTAAATTATGAATGCGAAAATTTGGATGGAGGTTTGAACCTTAATCATGGCTTAAACTTATCGGAATAAAGTTTGGCACTGAAAGAGATTATATGTTGGAATAACACATAGCTTACAAAAAGGTCGGCTCCCATGGGTTTAATTAACCCATGTCCAAATTCGCTGGCTTATAATAATATATTTCAAAATGATTTCGACTAGACCAGTCTCTAAAAATACCTATCTGTTATATCTAGGCTGTGTAACTGTCATAATAGTCTCATCCGACGCTCAGTATCCAATCAAGAGACAAAAGCCGTTCTGATCGCTCCAGGCGTTAATTAAGAGCACGTAAGCGGATATGTGGATGTGTGATAGTGGTGATATGGTGGATGCTTTGATAATACACGTTTGCATGATATGATTATAAATTAGATTGAACTAGTTGGCGAGCTTAAGGCTACGACATACAAAGTTAGCGATGGTAAATGAGGAAGTATCAGAATTCAGACTTGGAATTGATTAAAATGTTACTTTTTTATCTGACTTTACTGTATTGGGCCTAATCTTGCCAGATGTTCGGCCAAATCACGTTTGACTTTAATCCTGACCAATAACGCTTGATCATAAAATATATTATACTAGTTGCTGCCCACGACTTCGTACGTTTGTAATTTTAGCCTTTCTACGTGCCAACTGTTATTAAGATTTTTCAGTTCTGGCGTAACTGACCAACAAAAATCCATCCTTTTACATTTATACAAGTAATACCGTATAATGCTCGTAGGTCTGCCAAACTTGGAGCTAGCTACAAATTTCAAATATGGTTTTTGTTGCACTTTTAGAATGAATGAGATGCAGATACATAATGAAAATTGACCAAAAATGCAAACTACACACCTGCCGTAGTAAATCCAGTCCACGAAATACAGGTTATTTTTTGGTTTTTTAATATTTTTGTTCCTTTTTGGTATCTTTGTAGCTTCGACATCTGGCATCCACCAGCTGTCTTGAATTAAATTGGCATCTTATTTCCATTCGAATTTAGATTTAATCAAAAATCATAAAATTTTGATTCAGTCCTTCTTTTACTCTCTTATAGTTTAGTAAATACAATAATTATTTGGGATCGGCACATGACTGTTGTCCTTTTTGTAATGATATTGTACAGATTCGACAGATATTGACGTTATTTTGTTCAAAAGCTATTTAAATTTTTATTTAAAAATGAAAAGATAATTTCATTTCTCAGAGTTTAAAATTCAGGATGATGATAATGCAATACAAAATAAAACCCTTGATCATCGAAAAGTATAAAATATGTAACTTTTTTAGTGTTGGCACTAATCAATTGAATTATAACAGCAACGACCGTTTCGTAAAAAGTTATTTAATGTATGAGACCGTTGAATCTAAAGTCATTGCCTTACATGCAGATCGCTATTTGTTATGAACTTTTGAGTAATTATCTCCACTTTCCAGTCTGCCGGTCATTGTGAGGGACAATGTGCAATCTGCTGCGCTATTCAAATGGGAACTGCCTATATGTAAAGTGCTTGAACCGAGCGTTTGGTTTGAATCGGGGGTATGAGCGGATAATTGTCGACTGAATCACTTGAAAAAGGTTAGCCCAATAAAAGCTACGGCGAATAGTAGTAGCTGTTAATTGCCGTTTAGATACCTCATGCCTATAACAGGCATGAGGTATCTAAACGGCAATTAATCGATGAAAAAAGGTAGACAATCAGAATTTGTCAGTTTTTGACTTCTTATAGCGTTGTGTGATATGTATATTTTGTTTTTCAAATTATTTACAATAAAGATGTTACTGCTATATAGGTACTTTACGAGAAGAAAAATATGGTTGACAATCTACTAAAATAAAAATTTAAAAACAAAAACGACGGTTAGCACGAAATAAGCCACTATTTAAAGTTTTTTCTTAACAAAAAAAAAACACTGGAAATCATCTACCTGTTGCCAACTTTCAAACTGTACATAATGTTTTGTAAAAAAACATAGATACTGCTAATAACACATCCTCTTTGTTTCTCCCAAATGCTACTAAAATTTTTTTGTTTATAGTAAAGTAGCTTTGTGTGATCTATGGGGTTTTTAAAGCATAAGCAATCTTACCACTTTGTCAAAACAATCAGTAAAATTGCAGGCGGTTAGCGTCATGTAAAGTGTTAAGGGAAACGTTGATTTTAAATTGATTTTCTGATAGTCTTTTTCAACTCAATTTTTACCACATATTTATTAAATTAGTTTCAATACTATTATCAAAATAAATAAACCCCCACCCCATCAATCCCATAACTAAATAGAAAAAACAACTTCGCCAATTAGTTGTTCTTTTTTTGCAGCATCTCCGTTCCTGTTTTCGTCAAACAGCCGAAGGGCAAATTTTGAAGCCGATCGAATTACCGCCTCAAGCAATTTGTTGACGTTAGAAAAATTTATTTCAAGAGACAAAAATGTTTTCAATCGGTCAGCTTCTAATTACAAATCAAGTATTTCAGAAGGTTTTTTGCAGACGACCGTATTTAAAGCAGCGTAGGTACTCAACTCAAAGCCTACAGGCAAATCGGATCGGACAACTATCTACCTATTCATCTAATCAACCTTTTTGCCTACGATATAACAACCAATTTCCAACGCCGCTGTCACTCTCCTATGGTGTTAGGTTACAACTGCAGCGGATGGTCCTATTTTGTTGCACGTTTTGGTTCGATATAAATTGATATTAAACGCAGCGCTTGCGAGGATCCGTTAACAGCTACTGTATTCTATTTTTGCAAGCCTTTGGTCACTGAATTAAAAATAGAATTATAGACTATAATGGTACTCCAGTTCAAAACCGTTTTTCTTATTTCAGTATCTGAACTGAACTGAAGTGATGTGGATAGACAAATTCACACGTTAGAAGGAAGAAGGATTGCAAATTCAACGATTGTAAAATTATTAATGCTTGAAAGTTTCGTTTTATCATTAGTATGGTTGCGTTTCAAGTGCCTCTTCTAAAGACTATTGGAATTACAGCAACAAAAGCTTTACTATATTCCGATTGAATCCTGCAGATTCTGAAAATATTTGCTAACATATTTCTGTGGGACAAACCCTACAAAGGTGAAGACGGTAGGTTAAAAGGTGTTTAGACTAAATCCATTGTAAGACAAACCCCATTCATTGCAATATGGGCTATCTTAACTCATGAATGCTACGGGGCGAGCCGCTATTCTGATGCGTTTTGACAGATAACACCGCGTAACGGAATGCAACATTTAAACCATTACACTTCTCAGTGGCAGTGGATAAACGGTAGTTCTTTGAGAGATCTTATCTTGTGCTATCTAGTATGGTTTAATTGCGAATGAGATTTGCGGTTTCCACAGAGTTGGTCACTCAAACGGTATGAGTAGTTTCTTCAGTGGTAGAAGTCTGACACAACAATGTGAACTCTGTATTCTGATTTATCTATTTCTAACCACCACATTAAACCATCAGCTTACTGCTGGACACAAGCTTTTCCAAACGGAAGATTTGTTAGAATCATTACGCTTGGCAACCGGATTGGCTGTCGCAGTTTGGTCAATGGTGGAAAGAAGACGCTTCTCTCCGTTCTCTCCTGGTTGATACCATTTAGTCGCATCTCACTACATACTTAAGACGAGACGGTAATCACCATCAAGTTGAACGGTGTTGAGGTCAAACGAGTTACCAAATTTAAATATTTAGGACACTTAGTAACTGACGACCTTAAAGACCATGAAGATATTGAGAGGGAGCGTAGAGCGTTGGCGGTCAGATGTTACATGCTGGTGCGCAGGTTTGCAAGGTGTAGTCGGTCAGTGAAAATCACTCCTTTCAAAGCTTACTGTCAAGTATTTTATACCTGCAGCCTGTGGGCTAGCTTCACGCAGAAAACCGTCGATGCTCTACGTGTCCAATATAACAATGGCTTCAGAATGTTGTTGGGTCTGCCTCGATTTTGCAGTGCCTCGGGGATGTTCGCTGAGGCACGCACTGACGATTTCTATGCTATCATGCGTAAAAAAGCAGCGTCGTTGCTCTGCAGGGTACGGGCTCGAACGGATATGACTCTCCTATAACTCGCCATCTTGCCAGGGTGCTGGTCAAGAGGAACACTGACTGACCCGCCGCTGCCATCTGTAGTTCTATCTGTTTTATTGTTTTGCGTTTTTGTTGTTACTAATATAGCTTATAAGATTTTACTAATAAAATGGACCTGCGTTGTCTGATTTGATAAAATAAATAATACAAAAAATAATAATATTCTATTTTAGACCAGCATCACAAATGTTTCATCTACGTCTGCATTTGTTAGTATAATTAAAATACATAATGTTTAATTGGTAAATAAACGAGGATCCTGGTAAGATTAGGGCTTCAGATAATGTTTATAAATATATATTAGTTGGTGTACATGATAATGGCGAAACAAATGCAGATATAGGTATTTAGAAAGTTATTTGGTAATCGATACCCCAAGCAGCAATTTGATATAGAACCGATCGTCGTGAGCAGAGACTGTGACTTAACAAGCGTTGCTTCGAGCGCTGGAACATGGAGCACTAGCTATAACGTATTTCATGCATAGCTTTATATTACTTGCGTAAGTGGCGGCGCACATTGATACAGGCTTGTATTGTGTGCATTAATATATGAATTTGTTGGAGATTGTTAAACAATGTTAATAGATAGACCAATAAACGTCAGGAATTTATTTGCGCTGCAATTTGCATTGGTTTGTAGTATGTATTTATTCTGGATGAATGATGTAACCTTTAAAAGGGATCGTCTTCTCTAAAATGTAATTGCACCGTTTTTTCTTAAGGAAGTCTGGCTAAAGCAAGTCCATTAGGTTTTTATTGCGATAGTTTCGGAATGGAAACTGTTAAGTGCAGACTCGAAATTCAATTTTAGCCAACCACACTTCTGGCTCCATTTTGATAGCAGGGTTGCCTCTTAGGTCGTTAAAGAAGCTTGAGGCTTAGACGGGCTAGACTTTTTTAATACAGTTTTTTAGGACTTCCCGCGAATTTCTTTTTTGATGTTAATTAACCAAAACAAATCTTCTTTACTACAAGCATGTGTTATGTAATAGGTCCTTATTTTTTAAATATAATTCATGAAAACAAAACATTGATGGTGAAATATCCATACTCTCCGTATTTTAATTCCAATATACTTTCATGATGCAACTTATTTACCATAATTGACACCCAATACAGACAACCCTACCCCATATGCGGAATTTAATAAACATGTCCGACCATCCCGCCGTATTATGATGCGCTTTGATTGAAAATACCGGAGGGATGGCTTTGGTTAATGAGCGTTGATGAGTGTAAGTGCTCGCGTGATTATTATGGTTACAGAGATTTGGGGGTGGTATAGGCTGGTTGAGTTTTGAACAGCCTTTTTAATTACCTATATATATTTTTACCATCTTTAAGACTCATGTAGTGCCGCTGCCGGCACACTAAACATAATAACAACATCCCTTCTCCTCACATGGGTGTCCCAAGAGGCGACTAAATGATAACTACCAGAAGAGGACGGGCAGTAGCGCTTTCCTCCACTATTGGCTAAACTGTTATCGCCAAACCGCCTGCCAAGCGAGGCGATTTTAGTAAAATCCCCCTTTTGCAGAGACAAGCACACATATGGGTTGATGATGATGATGATGATGATCTTTAAGGGGAACTATTAATTTACAGTAATTGTTTATGTATAAAATATTGTTGGGTTCAAAATGAATCTCTTATAAATAATAATAAATAAATAATAAATAAATGTAGACAACATCACATACATTGTTCTGATCCCAATTTGAAAACTATTCAAAGCATTCGTATTTTGGAAACCAGAAACAACGGAGGTACCACAAACACCCAGACCGGAGAAAATGTAGAAAAACACATTTTTTTCTACATTGACCCGTCCGGGAATCGAACCCGGGACCTCGGAGCAGACGACACCTTGAAAACCGGTGTGTACGCCACTCCGCCACGGAGGTCGTCGAATCTTATATTTGTTTGTCACTGACTTAATAAACTTTTGGTGGTCAAATTATTAATTATCACCTAACTCACTGCAGCCTGAAACTTCGTACGCATGGATCTTTTAAGTTTGAAACTACCTTACGAGACTCTATATTTTTACTAATTGTACGCCACGCCAATTTTTATCCAAAACCGTTATGGTACAATTTGGTATCCATACAAACTGCCAAAGTTCCTGCTAAAATTTATGATATTTCACTCTTTAATTCTCCCTTTAATCATTCTAGCCGTTGTTACTCCAACAACCCTTTCAATAACATACAGGTACAAATGGAAATTTGATTCGGTTTGGCGTATTATGCCTCCCCACAAATACTCTATACCCAGAAATCCAACGCTCTTCCAATAATGAAATTGCACTTCGGAAGCTGCACTGATTTCGGTTATTGAATCACGGCTCGAATTTTGCAAATTGATATTTCGCCTCTTGTTTAAGGCTTCCGCTCTTTGATACAACATTTTCGGTAAATCCCCAATTCCATTTGTTTCATGCACATGGTCTTTGTTTGGTGCTTTTAAATGTTTTTTTCTACAGCCAGGTTTTTACTGTATATTCTAATAAAATTTTCTGTTACGGAAATAATATTTTTATTAATATAGTTAGCATCAACTCTTTTCGGTTTAAAAAAAATACACTAAACATTAGAATATAAAGCAGAAATATATATTTTTATACCTACTTGAAGAAATATTGAATTCAGGTAAAAAATCTTAACCACTTATGTTCTTAACCACCACATAATACACCTTAGTTATGATTCCTAAGTAAAGTGTATGGTTTTAACCTAATATGTATATGTATTTACTAAGTCAGCGTGGTGTGGAATAAGGGATACTGTTTATTATAATGTTTGCCTTCAAGATAACAAAATTACTTCGATACAATCACGGAAGCTGACTTGTGCACTTAGCATAAGATCCCGCTACATAACAGGTAATTACGCTTACCGGGCAAAATTTACATTCATATTTTAAAGTCTAATCGCAGGCGTATATCATTTCCATAACCATTCATAGAAAACATACAGTAACAACCGATGCCTTACATCCTTTCTTTCCCCTCTTATTAATAAGCCCATAAAAGCGACGAACGTCTTCGCCTGCAATTCTGTTACTTTCTGCACAAATACAGTTCAATTTACTTCGTAAATTCCTAAGCGATCCCTTCGACTCTATTCCTCAACAAATAGGGCTGAATTTGAATTCAATGGTTTAACAGTGAGTGTTGAAGTACAAACAACCTTGAGGAAGCTTATCAATAGCCTATAATTAGATAAGGTGATCGTCGTATCCAATGGAATTAACCAACAGGTATTGGGAATAACCAATTTATTTTAGATTTTAGAATTTTGTAAATTTGGGAGTTATAGAAACAAAAGTTTGGTCTTAGGCTTATTAATTGATAATGATACTTGCATATACCTCAGATAGTAGTTAGTATAATTTCTCATAGTTTAATCAAGGTTGTTTAAATTGCAACAAGTTTTTCCGTCCCGATAAGTCAATCGTAACTTTTACACAATTTGCATTGAAAGTGTCCTTGCTTACAGCTCAAGGGACATTTCTTCAACCGTTTTCACTTTGTTTTTATAAGTTTTGTTTAGTTTATTCGTACACGGTTAGGTCATAGAAGTTTGATATAAATATTGCTTTTAAATATCTGAGATTACTATTTTGATACTGAATTGGTTTCTTTTCAATACTTTTCCATCTATTAATATATTTGCCGGTGACACTCTAAGGTTTCGAACTTTCGACTTCAAAAGAGAAACTTATAATTTTAACTAACACCACTTTCCCTCCTTAGACAACCTCTCATATTTCTATTGTTTGAGCAAAACTAGGCGTTATAGTTTGCATATCAATTACTCTAATAACTTTATCATTGGAAAATCATTCTTCGTGACATGTGATAGGGGTGAATGTTGATTACCAGATTCTTGCCTATTACGATTAGTATCACAGTCGATCACATAGCTGAACACAGTGTAAACTTTTGATTGATCGTTTATACTACGTGATTTAGTATATTTTATAATAACTGTTTTAAACTTAAGCAGCGTTGAAAATAATTCAGTACGGGAATCTGAGAATACTGTAATAAATATTAGTTGATTTGTAATTTAGATAATAATTTATGATCAAACTAAATTATCTTTAATACAATTTATAAGGCTTGAAAGTATTAACGATTAAGTTGGTCGCGGAACTTTTAGACTCACTTTATTTAATCAAAGATCGGATTGGCTTGGCAATAAAATGTTTGTAAACTTTTGTCATCGGTAATTAGTTCTCTTTCTTTGTTGCAGTAGTATTTTAGTTCTTTACTCACAAAAAATTGTTATGTGCAACTATGTACACATAATCTCATGTATAACACATGCTATTGTCTCTATTCTATCTCGATTCAAATACGTTTATGTTTGTTCACATAGATGATACAATCTTAACATCGTTTCTACTTGAACAACTTTATATACCAGTTTCACAATTCTCACCTCTAACAAAGTATCTCTACATTCCTAACCATCTCAACGGTAATAATCACGGAATTTATTGGAATAATATTCAAAGTGCCAATAGAGCCTTCGGGCCTAAGATACCCTTGATTCACGGTGCGGAAGTTGCCATTCTAAATCAAAGATGGCGCCAATTCCCGCTTCCGTTGTAGGGAGAGAGCATATTTTAATATCTCGTGAATCCCAATCAGGTTTTTTGACGGAAGATGAATGTGCTAATTTTTTTAGCAAAATACTTTTAGAAATTTTATATTTTAAATACAACGCAAGTAGTAAGTATGTGAAAGACACTTAAATGTGTAACACCTATTTTTATTCTTCTTCTTTTTTGAATTGGTAAGGTAGTAAAGGTAGTATTCTTGAATTTTTTTTAATCCAGTCTTATTTTCATAATACTCGTTTAGTTTTTATTTCTACAATTAGGTGTTCTCATTCAACTCTTCAGATAAGATAAAACATTTTCAAATAATGTGGTCATCGTATTTTACTCCCAAAAGGTTGCATTGAAATAAAACACAGCCGCAAATCTTTGCCCAAGGCAAATAAAAGTGGAAACTCCTAAGTTTTTAGAAGTTTAATCCAAGACCTATATTTTATTTACAATACTTATTTGGTCATTGAAACATTTTACTGTAGAGCACAGTAATACCACGGTCCACGTGTCAATCAACCAAAATTTTATAGAGTTAAATCAAATTGGCACAATCCTAGTGGATATTGGTTTCTTTGTGCGAGTAAGTATAAATAACATTACGTGCCACCCCCCTCTAACTTTTAAAATAAGCAAGTGAAAATTTTGGAAAACATACATAATGTAAATCTTAACAAATACTTTCAACGAAAATTGGTTCGAACGAGATCGAACTGGTAGTTTTGAAAATCTAGCACATTTTCAACAACAGCAAATATAATTTGTCCTTCATACAAAAACTATGAAAAACAAAGTTATATTTGCAATCATCAAAATATTGTGGTATTTTAGTTAAACTTGGTACGGAACCCTCAGTGCGCGAGTCCGACTCGCACTTGGCCGGTTTTTTATGTGCCAGCATCACACTACACAGATTGTATCTTAAAAATTAGAAAATAAAGCTACTATACTGATTTAAACTTCCATGGTCACTGTCACTAGGGTTAATTGATACGGGGTTTATACCATGTAACTGATCTCCCGTGATCATGGCGCTTGCAACAGTGCCGAAATATCGGGAACTCATAAAAACTAAGGTACATGGTATAAACCCCGTATCAATTAACCCTAATAAAGCTACTGTTTATAAATATGCTGTTTATAACTGTGCGATAAATGTACCTACTTTATAATAAAAACAGTACTGCTTTCAATGAATAAATCATGCACCGGACATACAAATCGATCGACGGATATCAACGTGTGCATAAATTTCATTTAGCCGATATGTTTGGGCTGATGGGCAATTGTTGATAAAAACTTTGCTGATAAAATTTCGTATGGAATTTTTATCTAAAATTAATCTTCTGTCATATTGTTACATTAATACCGTAAACATTAAAAAGATCTGATTTGTGAAGAAATGTACATAGTCAGGCGTCTTTAGAAAAAGGATTTTGCTACAACTGTCATATGCTCATGTATTCGCTGTTGGTTTTCATATAAAATAAAATAAAAATAAAACAACCACCATTCTTGGTAGACGAGTTGGTGAAAGCTTACCTAATCGTGGATAAAACATGCCGTCTTTTTCTTGCAGTACTCTTTTAGTAACCTCTTGCGATACACATAAGTACAGAAAGAGCCATGCTATTGACTTGTAGACTGGTACAACATGATTGATCTTCTATTTACTCTACTCCGTTTTATTTATATTTGCTTTTCCCTTTATCACGATCAAATGCAAACTCGGTCTCAAGCAAGATATCAACCTCCGTACACACACAGTTATCTACCTATACATTTCAATTTTCAACCCACCCTAAAACCAAACACATAAGGACACCAAACCACCGCATCCGATGTACCAGTTATTATAGTCTCTTTGCATATGAGAGTATCCCAACCAAAATGGATTGAACATCAGGTGCATCCACATGGTGCGGCGGGCGTGAATATTTAAATCGCCAGTGTTATACGTTAGGGCGGGCGTTCACTATTACGGTAGAACAGTCCATTTACATAAAAGCCTCTTCAATCTCGCAAAACGCTTTGGGAATTTCAATTCGCGCTTAGCTTTTTTTGTACGGTATATTGATTTTTTGCGCTAAATATTTCGATAGTAATTGATTTCGATATTGAAGGTTACGGAATGTGTTTTAGTTGGTTAGTACAAAATGTTTTAGCATTGCTTATACAAAAAGCTTTTTGACGGTAATTTGTAGGTATGTACTTGCATTAAAAATCTAAATGTTTTTGAAATGTTGTTTATTTCCATGTTTTTCATATAATAATAATAATAATAATAATATAATAATATTTTTTTAAGACATGCCTCACCTCATATGTTACCATCCACCATAAAAATATTTGAAAATGATATGTGCGCGCGTATGTAAGTGTGTATTCGTAGGTGTGGTTGTTAAAGTGTGTGTTCATTTATGTGATTTCCGTATTCTGTAAGAAATGGCTTGTAATAAAGAGATGCGTCCATAGTTAAATATCTTCCTGCGCTAATATAAATAAAAAAGACTATTTCTATCATGAATATTAGAAACTGAATGATTTAATACTATACTGCTATCAGTCGTCATTACAACGGTATCATGGTCATTTGCGACCCTTTCAAAAGCGCCTATAGACCGCAGTATGGTGCTATTAATTTTTATGATCTCCGATAATGCCGCAGACCGCGAATTTCGTGACCATGATATGTTTAACTGTTCAATAGGGAGTCCCGATGATATTTCCCGTTTAATGATATGGTTTATCGATGCTTTGATTCCGAATGATCGTGATCATTAAGCGAACTGTTTCGCTCATTTACGGGTTTTGTTTCGATCCAGTGAAGCTTACTTTTGTATTTATTACTTTGAATGAAGCAGTTATTTTATCGACTATTCTAAAATTATGATTTGTTATTGTTTAAAAGTAACAGACAATTTTAAGTATTAGTTATATAATTTTAGTTGACCAATTATAATTCATAATTTTGTGCATTACGTTATGAAACCATGTAGATTTTATATATATATTTTCTAATTTTAGAATTCCTTTCATAACTGCGTTTCTGATGTCGACTAGTAAAATATTCTTCCATTTTAATTTCATTTGTGTTTGGTTTAATTTAAATAATTAACAATCAGGCAGTCGATGCGATTGTTCATCTTTTAAATTAGAACAAAGTTCACTGGGTATGCAGAATGAAACATAAAGCACTAAGTTTGCATTTAAAATTAAAATTTCACTTTTGTCGGATTTATTGCTTCTTTTTCAGTGTTCAAATTTATGTTCCAAGATATTTTTCCCTTTTTACGTGAATGTCCCTCTGTATAATTATTTACAATCTTTGTTTTATCAAGTCAGATTCATGGCATATTTTGTGATGTCACAGGGACTGACCTCATACGACCACCAACCGAAGCGAATCGGTCATGTGATAAATTATATAGTACATGTGTTAATTTTGACGACCATTTGGATCAGCGGTAGTAAACGCTGCTTCTGAGCCATGGGTTGCGGGTTCGATCCCCGCACAGTACAAATATTTGTGTGCATGAACATGTCTGTTTGTACTGGTCTGGGTGTTTTCTATGTATTATAAGTATGTATTTACAAAAAAAAAAGTATATAAGTAAGTTTATCGGTTGTCTAGTACCCCATACGACAGGGTACTTAATAGTACCTTAATTTGGGACTAGATGGCTCTGTGTGGCCCAGTGAGGCATTTGTCTTAAATATTTATTTATAATTATTATTAATTTTTAGGTTGCTACTAATTTGCAACATTTGCTAATTTGATATGAAATCGAGTTTTCCAATTCGAAACAACATGGCTGAAATGCCTTTGTTTAATTCTTAACATTCTCTTCATACCTTTTTTTTTTAAAGATGCCTACCCTGTAAACCATTTTCAGATGCCTTATCGTCATCGTTGGAATTAGAACTCAGTCTTTTGCTATCCATGCGACTAACTTATCGGTAATAGGTAGGTATAGTTACTGTGTAAAATTTGTGACTGTTGTCGACAAATTAATTAAAATAGGGGTAACCGTGAGTATTATTGTAGGCTCGACAACTGTGAAGTACCGAGTTAGTTAGGTAGTTAAGTTAAAGCAGCTTTAAAAACTGCTGAAATTCTTTCAGTTAAGTATTTTAAAACTATTGATCTTTATTGAAGACATTTCCTCTTCTTACGATATTCATCATATCATGTTCAATAACAAATATCAATGTAGTAATTTGGTAGGGTATATCTAGATCGAGTCGATTTTACATAATCTTGCCTCAACACTACCGTGCAGCGTGCGGGGTCATCGACCTCGATATGGGCACCAAATTCGGTAGTCGAAGCCGTTGGGATATAATCGAACGATCTTCAGATCACCGCGCGAGGCGGGACAGTGAGGAATCGGCTTTTTTTGTTAGTGAACTTGTTCACTCGGCGTTAAGATTTTTTTAAGTTAAATGTTAATTTTATCATTTACTAGTTCTTTCGCTATTGTTATGAAATTTCCATCACATTGATTGGTCAGATCGCGTTCCTTCAAATATCTCTAGCAAATTAAGAAATAATTGATTTCTCGTACAAACTTACATTTTAATTCTTAACCATACCTAGAGTAAGAACTTTGTGTTCTTTCCAGCGCCTCAAATTCTTTGAAAAATTTGATCTAGTTCGGTTTAAAGGTTTGAGCTTAAAAAGTAACACACGGAAGGGCAGGTACAGAAACAAACAGTAAGGAATTAAGGATTAACTTCTTGAGTACGTTAAATATATTTATGTAGGTATATTTTTTTTACAAAAATGTCTTGTGGTTTATTGGATTTTTATTGTAAACAAATTCTCCGATTGATTGTTAGATATGTGTGCGAATTCACATTTTGCTATTAATGTTGTCGCCTTTGAAAATTTGGCAAGATTTTACCTTAAACATGTTTTTATTGTTGCCGAAATAAAATAGTCGTATAAATTAATAAACAATACATACAAATTCAAGACACAAGCAACTCACCTCATTTGCACTTTACTCGATCGTCGTAAAAAATGCATTCCCGTGCAAATGCTAAATTTCGTATTCTGTTTGAAGGTCATTATTTAGCGAATTAGTAATTTTATGACGCCGATTTGTATGCAAGTCGCGAATTAACAGGCTTCGTTAGCGCTTAAACGTTAATTAAATGTTAACTAATGTTTTAATATTCTGTGCATTTCATATTTGTGGAAAGTTGCGGAGGAAATATTAGCGGTCCGTCAAAAATGTGCAGCATGAGTAGATACTTTGTATACAAGATGGGATAACTAAGTAAAATAAAACGAGGCTTTGGTAATGCTGCAGATTTTACTGTTATGTAGACAAAAATAAAATATTTCTAGTGCTTAAACTAACTAAAATTCGTTTTTAATGAAGTTCTCAGTTTGAATCAATTTTTTTTTATTATATTTCTTTATCTTGATGAATTATTTTAATGTTTTTTTTTTGTTCTATAACATTGCAGGAAGTGAGTTTAAATAAAAAACACACTGTTGGAAAACTGGTTTGTATCATCGCACTTAGTTATTCCTATAGTACTTACGACAGAAATACTTCTTAGATCTCGGCCGATTGACACAATCCTAGAAACGATTTCACGCTTGACTTCAGCTCTCCGTCACGCCCTATTGCTTACGATTCTACGTTCTCAAACGCTACGATAACATCGAGACTAGCAGTTTTTCTGACCATTATATTTAAGTTTTCGTCCTCGAGATTGGCATAAGACTATGTAGTACCGCGCAGGATTCGCCACTTGTGCACTTTAATTGAGAGGGTAACCGTAGTTTTTTTTTTTTTTTGAGGGTAATCACTGAATTTACTTCGTTCGACAACTAACAGCCGCAATCATTCGCGTTCCAGTGTTTCGCCACTAAGGTGCTCCGTTCGCAATATACGAAAAGTTTGTTAGTTTTCTTGTGATTTGTGCAGTGTATAGTGTTTTATGCCGAAACGGAAAAATAGTGATCCGAATGAACAACTATTTTGCCAGAAAACTGCGTAACATTAAACGAAAATTGAAAAAAGCTCGGCGCAAATAACTACAGTATTCTAGCTCGCCGAGAACTTCTAATGACGATTCTGTGCTTGAAATTCTGAATAACACAGGTATGTGGTATACTAATAAACTTATTTTTTATCCCACCTCTTACTCATGACTTCGAAGATGCGGGCAGTTGTGGAAGGACTGTCACTCTGTCGATTTTCATGTTCACCTACTTTTTAACGAAGTAGCGTTTATTCAACAGACGTAAGGGCTGTTGACGATTATAACTAGAGGTTAAAGGTACTTACAAGGTCACATTACATAGAATTACCCTAACTGTTGGATGTGAATTAATTCTTTCACCTTTTTATAGCTTCACTGGTTTTTATGAAACTGTGAATTTGCACGTAATGGATTTATTATGCACATGTATGTAACAATCATACACAGTCTGTTTCTCTATTTAGAGTAGGCAGTCTAAACAAAATGTGCCAAGTTAAACTATTTCATTGTCTAAATAGTTTTTCATACAAAATTTATAACTACAAACCAACAATACCTTCATGTTGGCAATTTAATTACTTTCGAAATTCCCTAATTAGTGATGAGGAGATACAGTCGCATCAATCAATAAGATCTGTTATTGTGACACCTGAGTGGGTGCTCAATATAATTGAAACAGCGCCGGGGCCTAAGACTGCAGCCAGCACGGCCGCGCCCGGCATCGCTCCCGTGCCCACGTCGGTGTCTGCTCTCGCGCCCGGCGCCTGAGCCACTGCCGGGCCCATCACGTGCTGACGCTCCAGCGGTACACGTTGATAGTGATGTTCTGGATATTCTTGAAGAAGATCCGACTGCACCTAAAGTCGTGAGTAAGGAGATATTACCTGCCTTGGCTGTTAGACTAGAACATATACAACAAATCTTGTCCGAACTTGTTCCGTAAACTTCGCGATGTAGTTGAACGGTAAGAATCGAGCTTTCGTAGCGGTCGTAGACGCACGTGCGGTCTCGTAGAAACTTTTGGGTTGGCTAATGAGTTACGTAAAGACATTCAAAATAAATATGTCGTGCCGTCCAGCTGTCACCTTATTGGGGCGCCGTCTCTGAATCCTGATGCGACTGCTGCTATTACAGATTCATTTTTAAAAAGAGATCAGAGTATTGAAGGTAAGCAGAAACAATTAGCTGTAGCTATCTCATGTGTAACTGAAGCTATAACAAACGCCCTTAATGTCAAACGACTAAAACGATCCAGGTCAACTCCATTTAATGATGGATGCTGTGCATCTGCTAGTTACATCGAACATAAACATATATCTATAAGAAGAGGTCTCCTTTTAAATAATCTTAAAATAGATCTAAAAGATCAAATTCAAGGCACAAAATTTGACAATTATCTACCTGTTTGGACACAATTGTGCGGATAATTTAAAAACAGCAAAAGCTATTTCAAAGACGTGCGCTGAACTCAAGCCCAGTGCGCCAAAACCAGTGCCACTTAAAAAGCCTGGCTTATCGGGCCAACCTAAAAATACCTTTCCATCGAGGTCGCAGCATCAGCATTTAATCTGGAAGAGTCCTCCCCCGGGTCGCAGGCCAGTGGGGACCCGGAGGACGAGGGAGCTTGCTGCTCAGAGGAGTCAGCCCACCAGACCATCGCGGAAGTCATCACAGCAGGGCCAAGCTTGGAGTTGGCGTTAGAGGAGGTAAAATATGCTGGTAGTCTTTTATCATTTTATGCACAGTGGCAAAATATAACAGATGACACTCAAGTTGTCATGGATTCAAGCATATGAAATAGTTTCTTTCTTCTGAGCCAGTGGTTTAGTCCTCTGTGCCTAATAATGTGTTTTTTTTCAAAGAATGAGAATATACAAATGCAGAAAGCAATTTATAAGCTTATTTCTATTGGTGCTGTTTCAAAATGTTTTGCTTTCGAAGGTCGATTCATATCAAGCTATTTTTTAGTGCCTTAACCTAATGGAAAATCACGTTTAATACTGAATCGTAAAAAAGCTAAATAAATATATAAATACGGCTCATTTTAATATTGAAGATTTTACGACTGCCTTAAAAATTGTTTCAAAAAACTGTTATAATAATATGAGCACGCTTGACCTTAAAGATGCCTATTTTTTAGTAAAAATGCACCCTGAGTCTAAAAGATTTATAAATTTTATGTTTTACCTTTTGGTTTGTGTATAGCGCCATTTATTTTCACGAAAATTATGAAATCAGTTATAAGAGAATTAAGCCTTATGATTGATGATCTTGATGACTAACTTTTATACGGACTGGACTATGATAAATCTATGGCTAATATGTACGACACTAGTCGTCTGCTAAGGGCCTTACGATTTATAATTAACACGGAAAAAAGTAATTTCGTGCCTAAAAAAATATGCAAATTTCTTGTTTTTTTTATTTTGATTCAAACAAATTACAAATCATCTTGCCCGCAGATAAAGTTTTAAAAACTAAAAAAGAATTACTAAAATTTCAAAAACGTAACACATATGAAATAAGAGATTTTGCTTATTTTTGTTGGATTGCTATGCTATATTGCTAACTATGCTTGTAACGCTGTAGAATATGGGCGAATATACATATAAGACCTTGAACGAGTAAAATATTAAAATTTATTACTGATGATAAATCCGACAGATTTAACCTGATTCCTTAACCAATTACTTAAAATGTATAATGCCATTGTTCTTAATGTGAGCAACAAGATAAAAGTATTTTTTATCGTTTAGAGATTTTTTCGGATGCCTCAACGACTGGTTAGGGGTCTGCGTCTGGGGATGACAAAGCCAGCGGTTTGTGGAGTACAACGGAACAGAAAAACCACATTAATTATTTGGAGATTTTAGCAGCATTTTTAGGTCTAAAAACATTTTCAAAAAACTTGTATGATTGTAATATCCTTGTACGAATTGATAATACCACTACCATATCATACATAAATAGAATGGGTGGTGTGCAATTACCCCACCTAACCCGGATCATCAACTCATCATCCGCTCGGCGGACAACTGCTTGCGTAGCGGACGCGGTCGCGGAGTCGCGCCGCGTACAACCAAACATCGAGTGGGAGCCTGCAGACTTTGCATTTCAGGATATAGTCACAAAGATTGGGTACCCTGAAATAGATCAATTTGTATGTGTCGTGGCACAAAGATCCGGACGATTATGCAATTAATCCATTTACGATATCCTGGTCTGATTATTACCAACTTTTTCTATCATACGCAAAATTATATCGGAAAGGCCGTCAGGTATACTCGTTGTTCCGTTATGGCCCACACAACCGTGGTACCCCCTATTTAACAGTTTAATTATCGGAAAATAGATAGTATTTTCACATAGCGAGAATATAATTTCTGTTCAATCGAAAGATTTATCAACAGACTACCCTGGTTGCCGCATTATTATCCACACGGCACTGCTAAAAAGGAGTATTCCACCTTCTTCTCTAGTCATTATGATGGCCTCGCTGTCTGAAAATTCCATACGTCAATATGATTCTTGTTTTAAAAAATGGTTTCACTATGTATTGTAAGAACAATAATTAGATATATTATGTTTTCAAATTTAATGTTGGTTTCAAATTTAATGTTGTTTTAATTGACTTGTTTAAGAATGATGCCCAATTCGGAACTTTTAACAGTTGCAGGTCTGCGCGGTCCTTAATATGTATCAGGAAAGCAGATTGGTGATGATGATCGCGTTAAACGCTTTTTGGAGGTGTTTTTAGATTACGTGCAACATTACCTAAATATAGTAATCTCATGGGATACCTCTATTGTTCTAAATTTTCTCATGCAGTAATTTGTATCTAAATTCCGAAATAAGCTTTGATAATCTGACTAAAAAACTGATTACCTATATTATTGGTATTAGTTACAGCGCATAGGATGCAAACCCTTTCTTAAGTTAGTATTGTAAACATTGAACATAGTGCGTGGTAATCGGAATAGTCCTGATAATATTGTGATTAAAATACCAGATCTTATCAAAACCTCTCGAAACAGATCATTACAACCAACTCTTACGCTACCATTTTTTAACCAAAATCCATCGATATGTCCTTACAAAACGTTAATTAAGTATATAGAGAAATTTATAGATTTGCGTGGTAATCGGAATAGTCTTTTTATAAGTTTTAGAAAATCACACAATGTAGTCGGCTCTCAGACGTCTCAACATTCACGGCGCATAGCACGAGGCATGCTGCCACGTCTAAAGCTAGTAGTCTGGGAGTCAAGTTGGATTTGATTAAAAGAACTGCTGGGTGGTTCGGCAGTTCGCAGGTCTTTGGGAGATTTTATAATAGGGTTATTGTGGATAACAAACCTTATGTTAATAACAATGTTTTTGCTAACATGATGTCAAATTCAATTAATAATAATATCGATCGCTGAATACAGGTTACGTTTTACGGTAATTAATGAAAATGTAATGAAAATCTACTTATCTACAGATTAGTTATTATTTAAAGATGTTTTAACAAGACATTATGTTGTTAAATGAATTAAAGCACAAAATATGGGTATATTTTGTCAACGGATTTACTTATAATTTAAAAATATGCTGATTTTAAATACTGTATAAGTATTTAACTTTTTTTGAATACAACTTAATTGCATTCATAAATTTGCCTTTCTTACCTTTATTATAACTCTCAATATCTACATAGTCTTATGCCAATCTCGAGGACGAAAACTTAAATATAATTAATGATTAAACGAACTTACCTGTACGTGAAGTTCTATCATAATTATATGATAGTTTTCGTCCGAAGAGATTGGCATCCCCCCCATCCTCCCGCAAATTTATGAATATACGTACACCATGATACTCAAGCTCTGAACGGAATGATTGCGGCTGTTAGTTGTCGAACGAAGTAAATTCAGTGATTACCCTCAAAAAAAAAAAAAAACTACGGTTACCCTCTCAATTAAAGTGCACAAGTGGCGAATCCTGCGCGGTACTACATAGTCTTATGCCAATCTCTTCGGACGAAAACTATCATATAATTATGATAGAACTTCACGTACAGGTAAGTTCGTTTAATCATTAATTATTTAGAAGTAAACTATGCAGATAGTGCAGAAAATTGCACTAAGTGCACAGTCAATGACAGTGCGAGTAGCGAAAGTTTATTTGGGAAATTTAGTGAAACTGAATAATAAATAACGAATAGTAGGTACATTAGAACCAATTAAATAAATTGCACAGCTTAGAGAACGCTAAAGTGGCAAATATGAAGTCTGTACCTATTCTAAAAAAAGAACTTAATAATGTTATTTGCAAATAAGTCGTCTAAATGCTTCGAATATATTTTTTTAGTTTACAATATTAGTGTAATTGTTGAAATCTTGGAAGATCGATTGCGGGAGGTTGTGGATTCAAATCCCACAATTAATTGTATTTTCTTATTGTTAATGTAAAAAAAAACAAGTTTATCACGTAAATAAAATAAAAGCTTTCAATATACAAGGAAGAAAAATAAATAAATAAATATTTGGCGTGCAAAAACATCTTTTTACATATTTTTATGAACATAAATTACTTTAACGTTGTGCAAATTGGCCTGACCGCTTTAATGGGAGGCAAAAGTTACATACCTGTTGAAAGTACGGAGGGGGGACCCTCAAAGGGATTAGGGGCAAAGCTAAATTGTCTTACTTAAGTAGCTAATGTACATCAAAGGGACGACGAACCGCCTAAGTCTGTTTGGAAGCTAGGGATTACAGGTTTCATAGTCTTTATTCCTCTTTTGAATATAATTTCATTTGAATATTCATATTTTTGTGCTACCAAATATTTGCTTCTATGAATTATTTGGATATTAAAACTGCATAAGGACACAGATGCAAGGCATAACGTATCTCTGTGTGACTTTCTACGACAATTTCTAGCGAATCTGATTAAAACCTGCACATCAGACAAAAATGGAATATTGTTGCAATCTCGCAATTAAGAGGAAACACCACGGCCGTTTTTCCATACAAACATAGTCCCCTGTTTCCTCCCTGGATAATGCCATTAGAGCAATAACTTTTATCATAAAAATCTATAGCCACTATTAGCATGTTTCTATGTTTTCTGTTTTTTCATAAATTAATTAATAAAAAAGATATGAGCCCTCAAAAATCGTAAAAATTCGCCAGATTTTCCGCTGTGTTCAAACATCCAGAAAACAAATTTGGCTAAATTTTAGAAAAAAAAAATAGGAACACCGCCAAAGCCTTTCTTTAATTTTTAATGTAAAAAGTATTTAAATCGGTCTAGTTTTGGAAAAGTAATCGGGGGACTACGCGAAACGTTGATTTGGTGTGTTTTTAGTAGGTATTTTCGGTCCAAGAAGCAGTTGTCTCTATCACACTCTGCGGTGAATGCGTTTGGCACTGCGCGACAGCAATAGATTTTACAATTACCTATTTTACAATTCTCTCGCCCGTAGTGTTTCCTCTTAATCAACTACGTTAATACGCTTAACGTGCTGTCGTCTGTACACTATATTGTTATTTTCTTTAACTATTCAATATTTTTTATTAGAATAGGATTAACGTTAGCAAATAACTTCCTATACATAACCTCCTACTGTTTCAGAATCATACCGTTATCAAACAATTCGATAGGATTTAATAGAACACGATAACAAACTAACATAGTTTTTCTTCTTTTCAGGTAACCGCCACATTATGCCGCTGAGGAATTCACAGGCCGTTTGACATACGGTTACATTAAATTTACACACTTTAAAGGTCTATTTGCATCTGTTACCGTCCGCTTTTAAGGCAATTATAATAAAGATATCAACCCGAGCATGTTTGCGATGGCGTCACCGCCAATATTTTCTCTACAGCTTACATCTATACTATTTCGTTTTTAATCGAAACTGATTCTTAAACAATCTAGTTTAGCATTTATTTTTAATTGACACCGCCTTAGAATATATTTACAAAGAAATTCGGACCTTAAAGTTTAGGTGGCATGGTTGAGTTTCAGTTGTACATTGACGACTTCATGGTGTCTGCGTTGAAAGTGTCGCAACATGCCCTATCGAATGTCACAGACAGTGCCTGTTCACATAAAGTGGCTAAAATAAGTCCTCTGATGTCGCACTGCTTGTAGGAAGTGCATCCACTTTATAGTGCCATTTAAATTCGAACTAGGCTTTCTACTTATGATTTCATGATATCAAACGTTAAACATTTGCTTGGAGACATTCCATCTGGAGTTATATCGGTAACATTTTTGACGGCTCGAGCTATTTCGTAATTGGATACGGTTGGTGATCTATCCTCCAATGAACTATCTACGGGTGCGGAATTAGCGTTTATAATTAATTTCGTGCGCTTTTGAGATCTTAATTTGGGTTGGTAAAGATTCGGTGATATCTATAAATTTAAAACGTGCTTGATTAAAACTTGTTTTTGTTTTATTGTACTGTTAAACAATATAAAGATGACCTCCGTGGCGGAATGGCGTACACACCGGTTTTCAAGGTGGTCCTGCTCCGAGGTCCCGGGTTCGATTCCCGGACGGGTCGATGTAGAAAAAAAATGTTTTTCTACATTTTCTCGGGTCTGGGTGTTTGTGGTAGGTACCTTCGTTGTTTCTGGTTTTAAAAATACGAGTGCTTTAAATAGTTATTCAAATTGGGATCAGAACAATGTATTTGATATTGTCCACATTTGTTAATTTTATTAATTAAGCAGCATTCAGTTTCGATAAATTTTCAATAAAGAGATTTAGGTTTTTAACTACAATACAGTGTAAACCCCTTTATGAGACGCTCGTTAAATCCTTAAATTTATCTTTTATTTCAATGTTAAAAAAGTAGTCGAATAATTAGATACTCTTCATGCCCAGTTTAAATCCAGTTTGTCTGGATCTTGTTTTACGAGCGAGAGCCGCCCGACCACTTTTGCTGTTTGATTGTATAAATTAGTCTCATATATATTTATTACCTTATGCAACTGCTTATGTTATATAATACGAATAATAAAATACTAACTCAACCTATTCATTTTTAACATAACTTATTTATGAGATCCAATCAGCTATCATGAAATTTTAATGATCAAACATAACCAATAATTACCGCGATAGTAAGTCAGTAATATCGTTCATTTGCATAAGTTGATAACCGTCAAACACTCAATAATATTGCACGCTTTTAATTTATTTTTTTTGTTAGTAAAGCCATACTCACTAACTCTGTTAATACAAATGATTTATACTTCAAGTCTTTTCATAGCCAAAGGAACTAAAACTGAATAACTACTTGGTGGTAATAGTTTAAATATAATAATAGGGGTTAAAGTATGAAATTGCCGATTATTTTCCCACTTTTTATTTTGTTTATAGCTCTTAAGTATAGTCATATTATTGCGTAATTCTTTTTGTATTGTATCAAAAACTAAATAAAGTAACTTTTGACTAAAAAAAAATGCAATACTAGTGCCTATTACTTCAAAGGAAGTCGTTGAAAAGACCCTTACAATGTGTCAGCTGACCTTCTTGCTTCAATTGAGAATATTTGTATTATATACTTTGATTTTCAGAAATTTAAATACTAAAATGCGTAGCTTTATAACCATTTAACTTTCACCTTTCATTGCATCGAAAACGGTTCAAGCGTTTTTAAAAAAACTAAAAAATTGTTAGTATGGAAAAATGACTTTTCTCGATTTCGTCCATACAAAACGGCAATTTCATACTTTAACCCCTAATATAATATAAATAAACCTTAAGCTCACTTTTTATCAATTATTAGAAAAACTATTTATTTCTTTATTAATTTTATATATAGCCAAACTTTCTGTCCGTGATAACCAAAATTTGAATAAAAATATTAAGTCGTTTTTTCTCCATATTAAAACATCCGCATGGTCTTGTGTAACAGAATAAGTCTATTTAGAGCGGAGACTAGAAATGTTGCCAAGTTCAATAAATTAGTCGCTTATTTAACAAGTCATAATGTCTAGGACGTCCGTTTGGTAAATTGCTAAGACGGTTACTCATTGTAATACCATCTCCAAGCTACGAGTACTAAATAAAATGTATTATATCTTCCACGCAAGTTCTTAAACTCTAGTACTTAAGTACTACAGCTTACCATGGCCGACGTGGAAGTCTATGAATAGACTCCGGACCCAAGTCGGCCGGTGTAAGGAAAATATGCATCGGTGGGGTTACAGCACATACGAGCCTTGTGAGTGTGGTACCTCTCCCCAGACCATGGCTCATTTGCTGAGCTGCCCAGCGTGTCCCACCACCTGTACACGCGAGGACTTGTACAACGCTACAGATAACGCTATCCGCGTGGCTGAGTACTGGTCCACAAAAATCTAGCGACAAAAAAAAAAAAAAAAAAAAGCCATTGATCGATACGCTAAGAAGAAGAAGTACTTAAGTTCTGGACCTAGTGCATTTTTCCGTGTGGTGTTTTTTTCTCAATGTCACTGAGTACAACCTGAATTATATAATTTATTTAAATTCATATTTATGGCCAAATTATAAAATTCTGAGAACTCATATTTTAAGCTCACATGATCAAAATTTGAAGTTATTGATGCTAACGGTATAGTATAAAGCTATGATCTATATCCTTGATGAAAAAAATACTGTCTTCAAAGTTTATTTATATCAAAAAGCTACGCAATAAGTATACTCAATAGTTTTGTGAATTTGCATTCAGTGTTAGCTTGTGAGCCATAAAAAAAAAAAACATCTGTTGGTTTCACCAACGCATCAATTTTGGATTAAAAATACACTATAAATCAGTGTATACTGAATAAAGGATTATTAATTCTTAACTACTGAAAAAAATATACAAAACTGAATAAAAGTTATAACATTATTATTTAATAGTATAGTTAACAAAGTTGCTAACTCTATTGATTTATAAATCAGAAGATCTCGAAGATCAAAAAAGTTTACAATAGGAAAATAGTAAAGTGTCAATGTGTCCCTTTTCATTATTATGTTAAATCTTATTGTACCCTTCATCCCTCGAGACGTGTCAGGAGTTTGAAAGGGACCTTTATTTGGGTCCGAGTATCAGACAGTTAACATATTGCGAGAGTGACTTCATTCTGAGTATAACCAAATAAAGATATTAATGTCCATCCAAATCATTCTCTCTTATTCGTATTTGTATACATATGTAGCAAAATCTGGAGTTTTGTTTGCATACAGTGCTAATTTACTTTTTCCTCAATCATGTGTCTTATTTTTTATTTATGCATGTAGAAAATTTTTGATAAACTTTTAAACTTTCGCGTTGCATTATAACTAAAACTTATAATTGCGGGTCTGAACGCGACGGCCGCGGTCCCCTCGTGACCACGGCCGTAGCATCACGGCCGAAACGTCGAGGAATGTAAGTAGTATCAATACTACTACATACCACACCTACGTCGCGTTCAGACCCGCAATTATAAGTTTTAGAAAATTTTTGAGTTTTATTTCCTGCGAAAGATATACTAAGTTGAACTAATAATTGGTTTGTCACTTTATTATTACGAATCTTAAAAATCTTTTACTCTAGTATTATGACTTGTCGCCTAATTGAGTTAGTAGTGATTTAGAATCCTGACAGCTTTATAACTAATTGAAATAAAAGATGGATATATGATAAGTTACTACTTATTAATATCAAATTTAAACTCGTTGCCAATACTCTTTATCCTTATATAGGTACTTTACGTGTGACGAACTCACGAACGATGTAATAGCGGATTTCGTAGTATTTGTTATATTTGGTTTCGTTTTCATCTCTCTTTCGTGTCAACATGTCATCAACATTATTCGTGCAGAAACTGAAAGCACTAAACACATTATACAAGTAATTGTACGAATATCGCTAGATTGTTTTTCTTACCTTACGGATCAATGTAGTTATATTGTTAAGATTGTATATAAACAGGATTCTTTCGTCAAATGGCTTGCATCCTTAATAAACCTGATAAGGTTGTTAAATTTACAGTCAATATAACGAGAACTAACAATTCTAGCAAAACTAGAAAAAAATGCAATTTAAGTTTTTCAATAAGAGTAGAGTTTATTACTGTGGGATGTACAAATATTGAAATAAACCATGAGAGGACTCCTCATGGTTTATTTTAATTTTTGTACGCGGACTCGAAAATGGGAAATATTTAAATTTCCCGAGTAATTTTTGGTCGGGCTTGTTTGCTTTGATTCCGTACTTTGGTGTTTGTTATTATTTCGGAAGGTTATTAATTGCTGAAACGAAGCACAATTCGTTATTGAGCACGAATTTGTGCCTCGTCATAATTTAATCTAAGTTCACTAATAAACTTTATTAATGAAACATTCTAATTAAAATTAATACTTTAACCTGTTTTATAGTGTTATATAAAATGATACATTTTCGTTCTCGTTTTCTTTAATTTAACAGTCAATTGGCACGGAGAGTTCCTCATTAATTTTCATTCTTTATGACATAACTCTAAATAATGTACTTACATAAATTATGAACAAGTAAATGTAGTGCAGATTTTATTAGATCTAACTTATACAATCTCTTAATGTTGTCATATACAAAATTGCCAGTAGCAAATGCTTCGACATTTTAAAAAAGTTAAGGTTTTTTAAGTCTTGCAAGCAACTCCCTGAAGGGGTAACATTTATCCGGAGGGGTAAATGCCGTGGTAAAATTAAATACTCCTCTTACAAATAGATTGTGAAGGGGTGCTTGTCAGATGGATACAAAAGACCTAAGGCTATTGGGGGTTGAATGTTGGAGCACTATTTGATATTGATTCTTGAAGAAGCAACAAATTGAATGATGCTTCACGGAGAAAATGTTTCCTTTCGGTATTTGAAGATGTAATTGAAAAGGTGATATCGATAAAAGTGTTAGAGAGCGCAATAACGCAGATTTATTTTAACAGCTGAAACAGTACCTACTACGTAATGTAACGGACTATAATCATCCTACTGCAAGGAAAAAGCCTCTAACATTGGGGTACAGATAATCACAACGCTTACACGTATTTCTATGATATCATCCAAAATCACTAATCTTTAGTTCCTAACTGAGTTTATCAGTCATTATTTTGGACCCATTAATGTATTCAAATGTGTTTTCGTGCGTAAACATCATTGTACATATCGTTTTTTATGCTACCAAACGTATCTATATTTTGATTTCACAGTTTAGCACTTTCCTACTCATTAATTTTAAAGTTCATTGATCTAAAAGACAAGACTTTCATAGACTAAGTACAAGGATTGCGTATACCGTTTGAAATGCCATTAAAAATTTGCTCTTATTTCCGATTTATTTGTATACTATTCCCCTTTAGCCTAGCAAAAATCTTTTACTTATCCTTAACCATTCAAACAGAATTACATAACTAATTTAACCGCTCCATTGAATCTGTTTAATATGCAAAATAGCCATTATTCCAACGATTATAGAGTTACCTCATAGAACGCCTACATCTCATTTACATTTTGGTTCGCTGAACAAAATCGGGTTTCCAGTGTATCGCATACCTGTAGATAGCTATAAAGGTAATGTAGGTGTGTCTGTCTATTCTAAAATAGTAGTACGACTTGCTTGTTTGTAGAATACTGATGGTGAATAATGGTATAGATGTTCACCTAGAATTGTTCACCCCTTAAAACTTACTATCAACTATCTGCTACCTTGTTCGGGTAGAATTATGAATTTGAAGTTTTCACTTGAAAACTGTCTACTTTCCCCGAAAAAAAAGTGTCCTATGTGCTAAAATAGTGTTATGGCGTGTTTGAGGAACAAACATTCATCCAAACTTTTGCATTTGGTTTTAAGAGAAGTAAGGGACATTACTTTTAGTACTATATTTAATATTTATTGTTTCATTTTCAGTGCTTTTTCGCTAATTTATCCTGTTATATTTCCCATTAGTGACTTTGCAAACAAATGATTTTTTACGAATTTCGAGGTTTTTATGTTCATAGTCTGGTCTTAGTTCGAATAATATATCAAAGCAAGTAACATGTTTGACAATCCGGTCAAGTCAGTTGACGTTTTAAAACCGAATGGAAAGACAATGTTTAAACATTTGGTACAGCTGAAAATCTCAACGTAAACAGACCTATATGCCAACAATTACTTGTTTAGGTTAGCTGTTTGGGCTAGCGTAAGACATGAAACGTACCTTGGAATACAAACGCTGGGTTATCCTTAGTTGGATCTCTGATGGTTTTGTAAACTATTTTAAACCAGGTTTATTGTATACGTTTATGTTGCATTCTCTGCAGACTGCTTCCAAACTAGTAAACTTATTTGCAACAGAATGAGGCATATTTGAATTTGCTTAAGGTACTGCTTAAAATTGCCAGCTGTAGTTCCTTTTGAATGCCACATTAACGTAGCAAATGGTTTTTCGTTTGTCAACCGATAAGAGGAGGTAAAATTAGACGCGCATGCACCGCGCAACTTTTTTCTTTGTTTCACATCATCAAAATCAGAATTTTGATGTTGTTTGTCCAATTGTTTGGCTATCAGTTTTCTAGTTATAAGGATAACAAATAAAGATACTCCCATTCAATAATAAATCGTAATATAAAATTTAAAAACATGTTTTGATCCCAAAGTGGAATCGTTTGTTTTGCGGAAATCAGAAAAATATGTAACCATCCAGCCTCAGGCAGTCGAAAAGTTTTTATTGAGTGAATGTATTTTTAAGATGTTACCATAATACACTACACCTGGGACAATGTTTAAAAATACTTTTTTTACATTGACCCGTCTGGAAATCAAAGTCGAGACCTTGGAGCTGGTAACTCTTTGTGAATCGGATTGTAAAGCACTCCACCACGGATTTAGTTATACATCAGGATTTGAGTAATTGTTCTCTGATCAAACCATCCAAATAGTACCTAGTTTACGTTTTGTTGTACAAAATGTTAATGTTCCCTAATGGGAAGAACTGAAACACGAAAATAAACAGACATTAATAACGGGGAAAATAAAATAAACATTCATGAGATTGATTTATTTCTAAAAGCGGTAAGAATTTCTAAAGGAAATTTAAAGCAATCGTTTTTGAAACATTGATAATGGATCAATAGTTATTGATTAGTCGTCATTCTCAATCCATATAAGTATACTGTTAGGCATGGGAATCTCCAAAAGAAGGTTTTTCCATAGGTAATTGCCACACATATTGCCGTTACATAATTTCTTTTAAACCTATCTGTTAGTCATCTTACTGTATCATTTTTGTCGGGATGACTGTAAATAAATGTAAGTTCACATCTTTTTTAATCTTCTTCTTTATTGCTATCTTCTTTTTATTTTCACTTCAGTGCTTAAAATTTAAAGGTGCTTCTGTAATAAATCTCTTTGAGTTTAAATTTATTTTTATTTAAAAACACCTCGTTTTGAGAACCTTCTCATTTTTTGCTGGTCGTTCGAAACAACAAAATAATAAAAAAAACATTTTTATAAGGACTTTGACACACATATCCATTAAAAGTTCACATAACTTCTCGTAAAACATGTCAGCACGTGTCGCAAATCCGATTCACATGTGGGTCACGTCTCGATTTCTGTTTACCCAAATGGTCGGTTAAAAATAACGTTAAACGTTACAGTTATTTACAGAATTACCGCCAGTTGTATTGTCGAGTATTGACATGGACAACGGTGCTTTGACTAAATGCAGAACAAATGTGTTACGTTTTTTGGTTAGGGCACAGCAGACCGTAGCGAATGCTTGAGAATTTTTTAACATACATATTTTGTAACTTTGCCGTGTGTTGCCTACCTTAAATAGGATAGGATTGCAATATTCCTTTTCTTCTTATGGGTGTCTAAAGCGTTAACTAAAGAAGTAAGTACTTTCAGAAGAATACGGACAGCGGCGTCATCTCTCCAGCATTGGCCTAACTGTGACCCCCAATCCACCTTTCATGAGTGCAGATTTCGGTTGGTGTAGCAGTGTGGTGATCCGCCTTCGAAGTCAATTTCTGGTTGGCTCAATTCAATTAACGATCGTTTCAATGATTGGCTTGGGTAAAGTAGAGGTGGGGAGTTATACTAGTGCTGTGAGGGCACGTTTAGCCAGTATCCTTGAAAGATAGTCAGTAATAAGATAAGAAGAAGACGGCAAAATCTTCCTTTGGAAGATGTCTATGTTCAAAAGTGGAATTGATACATGCTGATGATGATGATGATGATGTTTATAAGAAACTAGCTTTTAGCCCACGGCTATGCCAGCATCAACTACAAGTTTATCACGCGTTTAGAAACCTGTAAGTCAAATTTATCATTACACAAACTTCATCAAAATCAGGTAAGTAGTTAAGTAAGTATGTGTGAAAGCTTAAATAAATTATAGTTTAAAAAACTAAAAAACCACGCTTTTAAAACAGATTGAACTAAAAAATTAAAAATAAAACTGTAGTAATCAATTGAAAAATTCATATTATTGTACAAGAAGCGTGGGGTGCTTGTTATGATATCCACAGATATAGTAAATTATTGATAAAATATTTACAACAATCTAAATCAAGCCCCCCACGCTTTTTGTACAATAATATGAATTTTTCAATTGATTACTACAGTTTTATTTTTAATTTTTTAGTTCAATCTGTTTTAAAAGCGTGGTTTTTTAGTTTTTTTAAACTATAATTTATTTTTTACTTTTTAGTTTAGTTTATAAGATTTGATTCCTTCTTTACCGACTGTAAGTCCAAACCTATGCAGGAAACATAATTGATACAGATCGCGCGCTAGCTCTATCTCTTTTACTCCCTCTTACAGAGGAAAACTGGGAAAACTGTTATTAAATTATTGCATTGTCATCGGTCCTTGATACGTGTGCAAAGTTTCAAATTAATCAAGCTTCTGGAAATCGGTCAAATTTATGCTCAAAGATTCCATTACATACATAGATACATAGATAGATACAACCCAAGCTAATAAAAGCGTGGTAAAAACGGGCGATACTTAGGTACTTTTGCATTTATAATATAAGTAGGATACTGTCAAACTATTGTAAAAACAGGAATCATTTTGTAAAATCTTCTAACTCTGTAATAAATCTTATTATGTACCTAAATTTATTTTTTCTTGAATACCTAAATCATATTTTGGGAAGTTCGAAGTAAAAACAACAATGCTTAGCTTATGGCTGACGGTCGTACCCCCAGATATCGTTTGTATTATAGGCACATAGTTTAAAAGCCATTAGAACTTATATCAAACTATGCAGACTCGCAGTTTCCAGCCAATTAGTCTCAGTGGTTTGCATATTTTTAACTTAACTCACACTTGTTTCCCTAGTTCGCCGCAGCCTGGTCAGTTTTAAACTAACAAACAAGATTCAGGCTAAATCTACTTCGTAACTGGACAAGTTTGTACCCCGTTAAGGGAAATCAGTCGAGTTATTTAATAAAGTTCTGCTTATAAAGGTGAGTATTCCTAAAAGGTTTTCAGAGGCAATAGAATCATGTAATGTCAGCGCTCCTCCAACCTTGACTCAAATTCGGTTATTTTGCGCTCTCGGTTATATTGTGGTACTCGTATTTGCAGATCAATTCCTCTACACAAATCCTTTTTGACTATTGTAAATTGTTTACACGGAATTAAATGTAGCCTGTATTATCCTTTAAAAGGTTTCAAGCTACGTAACTACTAGGGATGGCGATTCTTTCCAAAAAATATCGATTTTTGAATCGATCTGAATCGAGACTTAAAAAATCGATTCACAAAAAAGGCTAAAAAGATCGATTTCTTTTATTTAAAATGTAAATATATATCTGTTTTATGAAAAAAAAAACCCTTAACAAACCATTTCTTAGTCATTTTTAAGTTATTTTTAGTCCCTGGTTAAATATCAACTAAATATGTACAAACAGACACTTTAATGTTATTTATCTGTATAGATCAAAGTCAGATCTTAGGTGGAAAAGGATACCATTTATTTTCAAAATGTATTTATTACATCAAATGGTTAAAGTGACCAATGCTCTATGTCTACACTTTTAAAACAATAACCTGCCCAGTCCAGTAGGATCAAAGTGGTTCCACTCATCACTTGCCATGTTGCCGGCAGCAGAAAAAAGACGCTCGCAAGGAACTGATGATCCCACGCAATATAGGTATTTATTTATTTCGCTTACTACAGTATAATAAAACGACAGTTTGCTTCTATTAAACATTTTATTAAAAAATTAAAACAAACAAAACTAGGTATGTATCTAATAATGAATGTAGGCCAATCTCTTTAACTGACAAATCAATTTATGGTTTTTAGTATTTACCAACACAAAAAAATCGAATGGCGATTCCCTAGAGTGAAAGATCGAACCACTGAATCGTCTCAGTACAGTATATCGATTTAGAAAAATCGATCTTTGGGCCCAAAAAAACGATTCTTCAATTAATAGATATGAGATCGCCATCCCTAGTAACTACGTACCAAAGTTAGTCTAAATCGGTACTTTTAGTTACAGAGATTGATTCGTACAAACATACACAAAAACTTATCTCTAAGTAAACAGTATTGAAAGGATGTTATGTAATGGTATCTTAATCTTTTATTAAAATTTGGTTATAAATAAAACTACAGTCAAAATTTTGATTAAGTATGGCATTTCGAAAATTTTCATTGAGGTATATGCTAAAAAATGTAAACAGGGATCTTTTGTTTGTATTTTTTTTAATTTTTTAAGCTATTTCATAGCTTCTATCGCGGGCCTTGAGCGTGGAGACCGAATCCAGAAATTCCGTAACGAAAATAACCTAACACCCCCCCACTCCGACCGGCACAGCGGTGATACTTTTTAGTTTTACAATTGCATAAGTTGATAAAAAATGCTATGCAATAGCTTTGCCGCGGCAGTCTCCGAGTGCCACACGTCTTTTTAATTTATGTTTTTTACTTCTCATGCGTATAATATCAGTATATAAACTTGAAAAATTTTGTCTCAGGCGGGACTCGAACCAGCATCTCCTCGCGAGGAGATGCGGGTTCGAGTCCCGCCTGAGACAAAATTTTTCAAGTTTATATACTGATATTATAAGTGCAATTAAGTTGCTAAAATATCAAATAAAGTATTCTCATGCGTATGATAAAATATGGTGTATATTGTATGTTTTACCGTATTTTGCGTCAGATTACTCTCTAACAACATTTTAGCACTGCACATTGTTTGACAATCATTCAGCTGTTTCAATGAACTCGTGTTATGGTTCATATGACAGCTGGCCTCATCAGTGTCAAATACGCAAGCATTGACGTCAATACTTTGGCTGCTACAACTGACGAGTCGTTCACCATTCATTAAAATGTTTCAATGAACGTTGCCAAGCTAACCTGCGCTCGCGCCGCTCTACTTGCCTTCAAGGCGATGCATTGATACACAAGGTCATGGATAACAGTATGTAAATCGACTAGATTTGCAGTCGAAAGATCTGAATATCGAGTAGGCATCACATACTTTACGGTCTGTATAAACTTATGGGTAATATGCCAATGGTGGATGTAGTTTAAGTTTGGCGGTATACCCCTAATTTATATTGCATAGGTATCTACTAGTACTCTACTACAGCATTGGATATTATAATTCTATTTTAATTTATGTTTAAGCAATATTTTTATTTGGTTTTTTGTTTAATGTTGTTGTTTTGAATAAATACTTAAATTTTAATAAGACGACCAACATAGTTATGAATCCTTTCGTTATACTCTTCTGAACGCACTTTGGCTTGGTTTAATCTGTTAAATGAAAAGTAACTGTACTGTACATAAGATAGCTAAAATCTACATTTAAAAACACAGTAGGTATTTCTACAAAACAACATAAATAAGGAAATGCCTGAAAGATTTTACTAGAAAAATATTTTTAGCTCAAGTACATATCTCAATGTTTTTATTAAAAAACTTCTGCAAACTAGTGCAGTAAACTATATTGCTGCTGCATATTGTATCTCAAACTAAGTTGTCTACCTAGACTCAAGAGTTTTCCAGTCTAGGGCTGAATGTTTTACGTCCTGGGATGTCGCGAAAACAGAGCGCTTGGGGCTTTTGAATTTTTAACGGAAAATCTTTGGAAACACGCCGTAAGAACATTTGGATGGATCGGATTAGTTCTGTAAGACTTGTCACTTGAAGACCATCATCATCAGCCTTTATTACTTAGTTCATTAGATCACTGCTGGATATAGGCAACTTCGAACGGAACATTATTCTGTAATTGACACTTTTAGTTAGAGGGTTGGCGATTGCAGGCAGTTTAGCTTATAGTGGAGAAAGAACGATGCTGCTCTTCAACTTTTGGCGGTACTCCTTCAGACACTTCTAATGACACTTTTGCCTTTTCGTCCACATTGTCCACATTGTGTCCACATTTTTTAAACTGATGAACTAAAAATCTAACAACTGACATACAAGACTTTTATTAATCGCATATTTTTTTATGGGCTGGTTAGATTTCAATGATTTACTTTTATTATTATTTACTTATTTATTAATATAACTTAGTCTAGGTTTTTACAATTACAATTTGGACAATTCTTTATTTTATTATTAAAAAAAATATATATAAAAACCTAACCTAGTGCGCCGTCGGGTGCGGGGCATGGCCCAAGCTACTGGCGGTCAGGGCTGCAGAGAGAGGGACCTCCTAACAATATGTGCCGTGTCGAGGAGTACTGCCTTCTGTATCTATTATTATTATTATTTTTTAATTAATTTATTATTAGATAATATACAATTACAAAGTATCCACACTACGTAATATAATAGTTAGAATACAAACATTAAAACATATAATTGCTTACAGGTTTGAGAACAGACCTCTTAAGGCTTTTTAAATTAACTGTTATTTTTTTTTATAAATTTTGAAATTTATTTTAAAGTATTAAATATAATTATGATCCTGCTTCATGAGCCTTTTAGTATAAAGCGCATTTAATAAAAGTGACCCAGAATATTAAATTTATAGGTTAAGTAATCGATACAAGATTATTGAAATAAGGTTCGACATGTCATTTCATCTAATCATATTAGATGATATATCATACACTAACTTGCTTGTTATACATTCAAATAATTAAATTAGTTTAGCGATTCACCTATCTTCTAATAGACAAAATCCTTCTTATTCAAAAATTATAGGTACTACTTATTTAGATAATATTATCGTCACTTTTATTAATTAAATAGTCCAACTTAAAGTTTTTTCAGAGTCAGTGCCAAACAAACAAACTACCATCGTCAAAGGCTCATTCAAAATGTGTGAATCCATTCTTACTTTCGTCATTTCAAATACATTTTAAAGAGTTTTATTCTTGTATTCATTTCTCTCTGGTTATGCCAAGACTGGTTGTTACAACATATTTTAAGGCCGACTATTCCCAGCTGTGCGATGTGGGAATATTCTTTGTCGCGTACAACCCAAATGTTATTCCTTCGGATAAATATTTGAACTGAATTTCCAGGGTTGTAAGAGTATTTTAGGTGTCTCGACTTTAGAGTAATGTGTTTTGTTTATGCCGTATATTTGTGAGTATCTTGACATTGAGAACATGTTAGAATGACTTCAAAGAGTCTGACTTTTTAAAAGTTGCATTTCGAATAGTGTGAATTTCAGTGTGACTTGTTGATATTTGAATTTCGAACTGTCTTAATATTTCACGATTCGTCTTTTAGTGGTTTGCGCTACGGATTCAAAATCAAGAGTTTTTATTTGACCAAATACGAGTAATATTCTGTAAGATGTTTTTGAGGCGTCTTAAATAGTACTAACAGAAGAAGGCGGGCGTTTTTCTCTTCATCATTAATCAGCCGGCTTCTTTGTGCTCGTTAAATTCTGCACTTATAAAGTTCAATGGCGACCCAACCTTAGAGCAATAGAAAAATCAAGTTTGCGGCAATCTAAGCTCTGAAAGAGAAGCATTAAAGTTTATAATGCTAAATCTGTTTGGTAGATATTACCCTATAACTCCGCACTCCTTGGTTATGGTGAACTTTATAATAACAGTTGTAATATTTTTTGAAAACTGTACAAAACAAAAGTTGGGAAAAGAAATATAAGAATTTTTTAAATGTATGGCTCTATTGGGAGTCGTAAGAACGTATTTTTTATTAACTATAGATAAACCTGCTAAGCGTGACAATTGTGATAAGATCTTTTTACAGGAGACCCTTCTGTCCATGAGTGGACTAATGTGGGCTGATGATGTCAATCAAAAATATTTACTACACTTGTAGTTACGTGTAGTACCGTCACATAAAGAATAGTACAACCTCTTCCTATGGGTGCCGTAAGAGGCGACTTAAGAAGTACTTGCTAGAAAGGACAGCAGTCTCTACTTCTCACAATCAGACTAACTGAGCTTGCCAATACGCCTGCCAAGCGTGGCGTATGGCAAAATCTACCTTTTGAAGATCTAGCCTAAGCCTAAGTAGATTGATATGGGCTGCTGCTGATAAAACAATATATAGTCCGAAAATAAGCAGAGTTTGTACTATGGTGGCCTCATATGTAGTGCATATTGCACTACATATGAGGCCACCATAGTACAGACATAAATATATTGAACTATATATGAGGCCGTAACTCTTTCGTGTTAGCGTTCGCTTCCGTATTGTTAACACGATTGATAGATTGTAAAAAACGACTATTGAACGCGCATGTATAACGTATGCGAAAGAGTTTGAAATTGAGTGGTCTGGTGACTATAAAAGTGATCGAAAAGGGAGAAGACAAAAGAAAACAATTGAGTCCATTGCCGTTGATTTGATTTTTTATTTCGTAACCGACTCATAAGTAAAGTAAGTAACATCCTATAATCATCCCACTGCATGGAAAAGGACTCCATCATTGAATTCAAGTTACCACAGCAATGATGGGTGTACTGGCAGAATCACCACGCTTGCCAAATGCAGGTTGGTGATCACAAACCCGAGCAACGTTCGAAAATTCGAAACTTTGTTGCCTGACCCGGGATTCGAACCTGGGACCCGGAGATCTTGGTCCGGTATTTAAACCACTAGACCAACGGGGCGGGGTTAATCCGACTCATAATTAGTTAATTTTTTCATACTTTCTAATGACTTATTTGAATGAAATAAAATATTTTTGTTATATACCTAGGTAGTACCTTTTGGTGCTTGCTTAAGATTTAATGTCGTCACACAAAATCCCGTCAACCCAATATTTCGTCAACCCCTTAAAAATACTGTGTTAAAATATACATATAATATAAAATGCGTCAAATTGAGAATTTCCTTTTATTTTGTCGAGTTAAAGGTATTCAAAATTGAGCAGAACAGTAAGAGATGGTCGAAAGTTATTACAGAGCTTTGAAGCGATAAATTAAACTGGTTTAATTAAGTATCAGTGTTGATTACATGCGGTACAAGTGAACTACACCCACGTGGCTTCATCGTAGCTGTAGGCTAGTCACTTATTTGCCGGAGTGTTGGTATTATTGTGCTTCAAATACCAACACACCGAAACGGTACAGAGGTTACGGTACCAAATGATTTCGGTACCTGTATTAATATAAACAATCTGTACCGAACGGCTAGGAACATAGCGTACCAAACGAGTTCGGTTCACAATTTATTTGTCGGCAAAAAATCCATTTTAAAAGGCACTTTATATAATGTTTTCACAGGTAGCAGAGGTGAAGTACAACTAATTCAAATCAGGTATTGGATATTATCTTTTTTTTTTCATACAAACTAAAATTTTGAGATTCCGATTGGCATAATTAACATAGGAAGGTTTCGGCTTGATACACCATTTACCTAACACTCTGTTTATTTTAAGTTAGGTATAAAATGTACGTACAATGTAAATTACAGTAGCATACAATATAAGTGTACACTCCCGAAAATTAGAGACACAATATATCCGTTTTCCAATGTGTAAAAAAAAACAATTTAAGGTTTTAAACATTGACATCACAAGTTCGTAGTATATGTGTGTGTGTTCATCATTTAATTCATCGGGTCTTTCCATACAATTTTACTTTTATCTTCTCGTCAACTATGCAATGGAACTAAAAACGTCATTGCGTCCGTTAGTAAGGTCGTAACTAACAATGCCCATTCACTGTCACCGTTTACTCTCTCAACGATTGACGGGACGTAAATGAAAACACCATTCGACACTATTCTGTCAACAACACTAAATTGAAGTTTCCAAAAGTGAGAATATCAATGAATGTGAAATATTTGGTTTATTTTAGGATAAAAATAATTAAATGTTTTTTTAAATATCATTTGTTGCGGAGAAGCTATGTATGTAATTTAGTGGTAATGAGGATAATGATTGAATCTCGTTACATCAACTACACTGGACTACAAACATTTTTAATGATATAGAAAATGTTATTTATTATTGGCAAAAAGTTTTTAGTCAAACCGTTTTTGGATTATCTTTTTTTTGCAAGAGCGTTTCCTGTGTTTAATTTATTTTCACTGGCATTAAAGAAGGCCTTACGCTACAACTTGGTGTGAAATGCGGTGTATCAGTATGGCTGATTATAAGTCTTAGGCTTTTTTGTGTCAGACCCAATGAAGGCGGGCAAAAGAGCAATCTTAGAAATAATGCAAAAGACACCTTACCAAAACGCAAACTTTTTGGTGACATCTTAGATAATATCTTGGAATTCTGTCGTCGTCTTTTCAAACTTCATTGCCTGATGCATGAATTATCGAGTCTCCTCGTAAAATGATGTCCAGACAACGGCAGGTCAACCTACCCAAAAAATTAAAGAAAGCCATTGGCCGTGTTCGTATGATTTGCTTTTTTTCTAAATTTGGCCAAATTTGTTTTCTGGATTTTTGAACGCAGCGGAAAATCTTGCGAAATTATAATACCTACCCTAAAAGTTAAATGTCATTGAATTGATTTTCAACTTTAAGTCCAACAGCTCTACCTGTTGGAGTCAGGGAATCAGAGAATCAGTATCAATTGAAAAAAAACTTGACGTTTTGTCGTAGGTTGTCCTGCTTTTGTCTGTAGTTAACATTATCTTTCATTAAGATTCTCTCTCATATACTTGATGCGATACCTAAGTTTTTGAAGGTGCTACATCCACCAATGAGCATAAGTAAGTACATTATTTCTCTCTGATTCATGAAATGAAAATGTCTAAATTAATTCTTCCTATTGTTAATTTTTTTGGCAATGTTTCCTCATATTCAGCTATACCCAAATAAGCGTAGGCTGGTGCAACGACCTGCATACGTTTCATAATCCATTGTGTACTTCATTTAAAATTCACACCGCGAATGGTCCTTTGTTCGTTTACTTGATATTTTTCACAACTTACTAAATACATGGCGGGACGGTAGAGCTACTTTCAAATGTGACTTAATGTTCAAAAAATCCGAACAGCTGGAGGTGCTCAGAATAATCATCAGCAGCATTTTTTTTTATAAATAATGGGCTTGCTCTTGACTACATACTTAACTATACGGTTAAGAAGAAGCTTAAGATGGAGCAAGCTTACCCAGAGGAACTGGTTCTCCCACACACCAGTGGAACACAGAAAAACTGTTTGGCGCTGGATTCCGGCAGGAGCGTGGTAGCATCCAGGCGGCCTCTTACGAAGCCTACCACCGCAGAGGGATCTGTTAGCCGTCGTCATTGGTTAGAAAACTAAAGATGCCGTTGCCCAGGGTGGACCACTAGGAGGTAGATTCCACCACCTCATCGCCTCAGTTTAGCACCTCTCCAAAAGATTTTGCCTTAATCATCATAGAAGGGGTTGACAATCTCGGTTGGCCAATAGCAGAGAGAACACGCTGATCTTCTTTAAGCAAGGGTTTAGGATATTATTTTGTTGATACTCGTACTAGCACTACGCGGCTTTAAATAAATAATAAGACTACTGCCACCAGTCAGCAGAGTATTCTATTGGGTTCCCTTTATTTGGCAGAATCTTGTTACTCCGAAACTCATTTGGCATAACACACTTGGCATAATCTTCTTTCATCGAATATTCACAAGGCAGAATTTTTTCTAAACATAATTATTGTTTGGCAGAATTTTTATATGGCCGAATTTACAATGGCATACTCTTAAGATGGCAGAATTTCATTAGGCATAATAACCTTTGGCAAAATTTCATTATGCATAATTTCGTAAAGCGTAACGTTTATTTAGTGCGACGACTACATGGCACAATTTTACTTGGCATACTATGCATGTTGCAGAATTTCATTAGGCATTGCTATTTCTATAAAAAAGTATTTTAACCTTGAATTGTATTAAGAAATTGTCTTAAAAAGTAAACATGTTGTGTGTGACAGAAACAAATCGTTGCAAAACCGACTCCAGGCAGTCTTGTATGCCCTACCTCTAGAGTGTAATATAAACTCGCATAGGCGCAGAGGGGCGAGGCGGCCCGCGGGCTGAGGAGCAGGTGGTTTTAAAGCCGCGGCGGTGAGCTAAAACCATCTGCGACGAAAAGCTCGCGTGGGACCGCCGGAGCTCCGCAGCGCCGGAGCCGTGACAGAAACCATGCATGCGGTTTGCTTGCTTGTTGCATATTTGCTTGCATACTGCTTGCATGCTGCATGTCTGCTTGCATGCTGTATGCCATTTATCCAGGAAGGCTTTAGGCTATATAACATCACGCTGCAAATAGTAGGAGCAAAGCATCAGTGAAATATGTTGCAAAAATAATCGCGATAATAACAGAAATTGACGCGTAAGATGTTGCGGGCAACAGCTAGTTAGAACATATTTGAGTCTTCACAACTCGCGACTTATGATATATCTGCTTTATATTATAATATCATTGATTATGACATAATAAATGGACTTTTATATCAGCCTAAATCAGTCCACCGCGGGATAGAGGCCTCTCCAAAAGGCTACCTTCTTACGAAACCACAGAAAGAGAAAAGAAGTGCGGATTCTTCTGCAATTTTTCCACAATCCCCACGCATGTCAGGTTAACAATTACAGTTTGGCTTGCGGTGTGAATGATCAACATTTAGATCGCATCGTAGATTTGTTCTGAATTCGTTTTTTCCCTTTTGGATAAGGGCAATGGTTATTGAAGACAAGTATGTTGGGTTATCTCATTACAGCTATAATCAACAAGATAATAATTGTCTTAATAGTTAATTATGTCAGGATTTCTCCATGTAACTTGTTTTGGATATTAAAAAATTAATGATGATGGGATTGCTAGGTTTGTATAAGTATTGAGCCGAGATTTCTGACCTTCTGTTGTTTATAACAAAGGGTATATTAGCAATCTAAAGCACACCATAAGTTAGCCATTGTTAAGACCTTCCCATGGTTATGACTAATCTTATACTTCAAACAAATTATGTATGTAAGTAATTGTTTTGGATTTCAACATGTGGTTTCGAGATCCGTAAGTAAACATAGTGCCTAGGCATACGTATGTAGCGGAAGTATTATTTACAATATTATATGAGCATAATCAATATAATAATTATCAATTTTCAAATTAAATTACATCACAATATGTATATTTTATTGTATAAACGTTATCAATTGAATCAATTTGACATGTTTTGATAAATTGATTGTCTAGTCAAAATCCCCAAAGAAAAACCATAAAATTGATTAATGCCAAAAAAAAACAACCAACAAAACGCCTCTTATGACATTCAGACATGCTATCGTCTGGTTGGTTGAATCTAAGTGAAAAAAATGATGAAATAAAGGCAAAATAAATTTATCCTTGTATAATTATAAATATTTATATTTTATTATGTATTTATGTAGTTGTGTTGTATTTAAGTTTATTTTATATAATGTATGCCCACGTAGGTAATAATAAGTTTTTGTTGTCTTACTTCCATCATTATTAAAAGAAGTTGTATTGTTAATTTTACATTTTGCCTTAAGTACTTAGCACCACCTTCCCCTTTCTTTATAGTTTTTCCTGTAAAGGTTGTCTGGAAGAGATCGCTGACGGCGATTAGACCGCCTAAGTTGTACATTTTAATGTGAGAATTATTTTTTGTAATTTCTTTGTGGTGTGCTATAAAGAGTATTCATTCATTCATTCATTCATTCATTCAATACTGCACAGCTCCATTATAACTTATTTTCCTAGTAATTTGAATAACTTTCGAGAATCTGGCATCATAAATTTTTGAGCCGCCTGCTACATGCCCCTGACGTGATGTGTTTTGACGCGTATCCTTGAGACAGCTAGAACTCGGCTTAACGTTCCTTTCGAAGCACCAACAAAACGTGTCATATCACATGCACGCCAATAAGCATTGCATACCCTGTCTGCCCTAAACCCTGCATTACTCCCATAGTTTTTTAAAACTTCGGTATGTACTACATATCCTATCCAGAACTGCTGTGCACGCCCCCTTAGGTATGTCACAGAGTAGCCCCTGCCCAGATGGCCAGCTGATGAACAAACCAAACCCCAAACACAATGCACCATTTCCAAGCCTCACGTCATTTAATACATTCAGTTTCCTGTCCAAGTAAAAGCATAATATAGATGGTTTCAGCTGGCTCATTTACTATAAACATTAACATAATAAGCAATTACTTTAATCTTTCCTTCTGAACAAACCTACAAATTATTAAGATGCCACTATGTCCCCTTAATGAAAAGTGTGGTTTATGATTATTAATCATTAGAATTAGTAAACCATTCTACTTGACATCTTCAATGGTTGCTCGATGTTTGCGCTCTTTACCGACCGATTTATTGGAACGACGTAGTATATGTTTCATACGATAATTAAAAATAGATACAAGTTTCATAAAAAAATAAAATCTTACCGCAAATTTATGCTTACGTACGTGACTTGCTCTAGATTAATGCAACTTAGGTAATAGACCCAAATTATTTGTGGGTGCTTATGTGGTGAGGAGATGTTTCTACCACTGATTGCGTATTTGTTTTTTTTTTATCCTTATGCATATTAGCGTTTTAGTGGTAGCAATTGAAGGGTATCTCTGAGGACGTGTCTTTAGTACTTAGTTTATTTCTAAAGGTATTGTTTCTGTTAAGAAAGTGTTTATTAACCCTTGTGCATCTGCCTATGTTATGGTTTAAGCCCGTGGCATACTGCGGACATGGTTGGCTGCGCAGCCACGCCACCTGGTGTCAACGTACGCGCCAGTAAGTGGAGGCTCGGTGCGTTACTTACACGTTCTAGTTTCAAAAAAGGAATAACATTTAAACAACTGTTTTCATTCTTTTTGTTCGTGATATGGGTTTCAGTCTACCCAAAAATAATACATGCCAGTCCTTACTTACGTGCAGTTGACTATTTGTGCTGTGTACCTCTGTCTGTGACATGTGGATTAATTGCAACTGGATACTTGGTTTTGTGCAGGTACTTTAAAAATAAATAAATAAATACTTTTTATACATTAAACCCGAGAGTTTAGAATTAGTTGACTTTGCTCACATTTTTATCATTTAAATTCAAAAAGTTGATACATTCAAGGTGAAACGCGTTAAGAATATTAAATCTGTGTTTAAATTTAATTCACTTACTACTTATTTCTATATTAACGGCTTTAAACAACCCAAAGTTCTCACAAAGATATCAGATATAATCAACGTAGGTATTATGAATTCAAAGTATGCAACGTCTGAAGTAGTTCCATTGATATAGTTTGCAATGTAGCATATTGATAGGTATCATACAAAATGGTACTGTTATATGGCTATTTATTTTTAGTCGTATTATAATGTCGACCGCCACCCGGCCGTTGGCATTAAGATCGTTCCTTAGGTATATTATTTTAATACTCATCAGTCTTACTTGGCTAGGTATTGCGTGCGTGCGTTCAGCTAGTCGCACGCTCTCGACTCCTATAAATTCATCTATTTAACTATTATCTCGTGCAAATATATCACCTATTGCATTGATATAAGGTGTAAACCTTGGAGGTTCAGTTTCCAGTTTCCTAATTACTAGACAGTGACGGATAGAAGTGCCGTGCGAATTCCTATCTTTTGTATAAGAGCTTCGGTACTGTGCGTCGTGCGATACTTTTTGCTGTGTGGAAGTTGAAAATGCTGGTGGAATGTGTTTTTGTGATGTAAAGTCTTTGGTTGTATGTGATGTGTATGAATTTTAACGTGTTTGTGTATCAGTGTTAAGTAATTTGCTAAGTGATTGGATTTCATTGATTTCGGATGGATTGCGATCCATATTTTTATTAATTTATCAGGTAAGAGTTCAAAATGGCAGTGATAGGTATAATCGAAAAGATATTAATGGTAAAAAATAGAGAAAATGTACCTAATTTAGAAAACCCTTTTTTAAATAATTAACCATCCTAAATCGAAATTATCTATTTTTAGTATGCCCAGTTAAGGATTTTAATTGTTTGGCAAATTTAAGTCCCTCTAAGATTGATGAGTTCTAACATACTTTCCCTATGCTTCTAAGATTGATGAGTTTTAAAACTGATAAGTTATTCGTGTATTTTGCTTCTCATCGATGATATGATTTTTTTTACCACGGTAAATTTAATTCGGAACTATTAAATTATCTTGTAAATTTTATACCCTATAGTCTAGTAGTGTCAGCATTAAATAAGACATCATGTTTTTCAAATTATTTATTATTCACTAATACAATCAACTGTGCGAGCTGACTAATTAATGGACAGATAAAAACAATGCTATATTATGTTCCATAATGTTGCTAAACACAAAAAATAGGCCAACAAAACGTCTTACAAGACAAATTACTATAATTACTAACAAGAAAAAGCGATCATAGCAACTGACCTAGATCATCATACCTACATATGATTACTGCGATTAGCGTTACTATAAATAGAGGGAGATACAGTAGGGTTTCTGCTCCAAACTTATCAGTTAAAGAGGAAACACAAGGGCCGTTTTTCCATACAAACGTAGTCCCCTGTTTCCTCCCTGGATAACGCCAGTAAAGCAATAATTTTTATTACAAAAATCTATGGCCACTATTAGCATGTTTCTTTGTTTTCTTTTTTTTTTCATAAATTAATTAATATTAGAGATATGAGCCCTCAAAATTCGAAAAATTTCGCCAGATTTTCAGCTGTGTTCAAACATCCAGAAAACAAATTTGGCTAAAATTTAGAAAAAAAGCAAAATATACGAACACGGCCAAAGCTTTTCTTTAATTTTTAATGAAAAAAGTATTTAAATCGGTCTAGTTTTGGAAAAGTGATCGGGGGACTACGAAACGTTGATTTGGTGTGCTTTTAGAGGTATCTTCGGTTCAAGAAGCAGTTGTCTCTATCACGCTCTGCGGTGGAGGCATTCGGCACTGCGCGACAGCAATAGATTTTACAAATATACCTATTTTTCAATTCTCTCGTCCATAGTTGACGACCATTTGGATCAGCGGTAGTAAACGCTGCTTCTGAGCCATGGGTCGCGGGTTCGATCCCCGCACAGTACAAATATTTGTGTGCATGAACATGTCTGTTTGTACTGGTCTGGGTGTTTTCTATGTATTGTAAGTATGTATTTACAAAAAAAAAGTATATAAGTAAGTTTATCGGTTGTCTAGTACCCCCTACGACAGGCTACTTAATAGTAGCTTAATTTGGGACTAGATGGTTTTGTGTGGCCCAGTGAGGCATGTCTTAAAAATATTATATTATATTATAGTGTTTCCTCTTTTTTTTAACGTTTTGTGGTGATTATAAACAAACAACTGTCAGTATGACTAATTTCTCATTGCAGTGCAGATTTTGTTTTATTGGTGTATTCGTTGCTTTGGCGTTTTTAGTGGAGATTGTCGTTGACATGTTTCGGTGTTAAAAAGAAATTGTTTTAGTGTAAGTGATTAGAAATAAAAAGGCGAGAATTCAACTCAGTAGTAATAGAAGCTGTATATCCAACAGTGCAGCAGTGGTTCAATTTAAGACAATCATTTTATTATAATTCGTCCTGTAATGGATTTGTTTCTTATGAATTTTATAGTATTTCAAATATTATAAAACAGTATTAAGTTTTTATGTAGCATAGTAGTAGCTGGTTAGTCTAAAAATCTTAATGTTTTTGTATTACGGATTTTGAAAAAATACATATAATATAGACAGTGCTTACAATAATTGACTGGTATTTGACCTGATAAGCTTATAATATTAAATAGTTCCATACTGTTTATTTTTTTCTTGTGGTGTTACTTTTGTAGAAAATTCACCTTCATTGTTAGTAACTTAGTCATTATAAGAAATTGTTGATCTCTTTCACGTGAAGAATGGTAATGGTAGTTGTTTTGTGCGTCATTGTAATTGAGTATGATTTAGTGAGGTGTTTTAAAGGTGAATTTGGATCTTACGTAAGTTATGCAGAACTGCTATTACTTACTACAGATTTTGAACCGTAAAGCAAAGTTTTTAAGTTATTATCAATATTAGGAACGTTAGAGTAAAACTTATTATCTTTAAATAATTTGGAATTGAAACAAAATTTAATTACTATCAATAATCAATTGCAGACTTCGGATAGATTTATTATTATTGGTTAATTTATTTTTATGTCCTAATCTAAATAGTACCTACCTATAGTATCGAACTTTGAACATACTTACCCTTTTGAACACAAAAAGAATTCAACATAGACCAATCCCGAAAAAGATAAGCTTCTTTGTTTAATACTAAGTGTTCAGTAAACTGTGCTACAGTTCGAAACCTATGTAATGAAATACTTACCAATGCTATGTAAAAATACTTTAATGATTCTTTTTTTTTCGTAACCGCTGTCTATTAACCAATTTGAAAAAATATTGTTCCCACAGAAACTTCTAACCCCCTATTCATTTGTCTTTTAAAAGGTCTCTCAAATCGGTTTAGCAAATACCTGATTTCTGGAAAAAGCTATCATACTTAGGTACAAACAGAGTGTTACAGCAATTGCTTTTGCATTAAAATTATAAGTTTCAATGCGTGTTTAACAGCGAAGCCCTTTGGCCTTGGGTAAGTCAGCAAAATCGCCCACTATAAGATTACGAGAGGAAATGGCAACATTTTTGCAACACCAGCCTGGCTGTCCATTAGCAATTTGTCTCGGAAACTATTAGGGCTGTATCTCGCTAGACACCCGTCAGATGCTTGACGATGGGTCGTTACCGTCAGTCACTATTTGTTAATGATTACAAGGGGTTTGTTTGAGTGTTTCCGATGGTAATACTTAGGCTACGTACGCTATGCTACTTTTACTTTAACTGGTGACCTGCCCGTTACTGAGACACCTTAAATAATAGGGGTTAAAGTATGAAATTGCCGATTATTTTCCCACTTTTTATTTTGTTTATAGCTCTTAAGTATAGTCATATTAGTATATAAACTTGAAAAATTTTGTCTCAGGCGGGACTCGAACCCGCATCTCCTCGCATGCCGGGCGGGCGCCATACCATTAGGCCACCGAGACACTGCGACACGGCGCGAATTTTTCAAGCATATTCTTACGCTGTGAGCCAGCGTTGTACGCAGTGTCTCGGTGGCCTAATGGTATGGCGCCCGCCCGGCATGCGAGGAGATGCGGGTTCGAGTCCCGCCTGAGACAAAATTTTTCAAGTTTATATACTGATATTATAAGTGCAATTAAGTTGCTAAAATATCATATAAAGTATATAGTCATATTATTGCGTAATTCTTTTTGTATTGTATCAAAAACTAAATAAAGTAACTTTTGACTAAAAAAATGCAATACTAGTGCCTATTACTTCAAAAGAAGTCGTTGAAAAGACCCCTTACAATGTGTCAGCTAACCTTCTTGCTTCAATTAAGTATATTTGTATCATATACTTTGATTTTCAGAAATTTAGATACTATAATGCGTAGCTTTATAACCATCTAACTTTCACCTTTAATTGAAACCAAAACCGGTTTAGGCGTTATTAAAAAAAATAAAAAATTGTTAGTATGGAAAAATGACTTCTCTCGATTTTGTCCATACAAAACGGCAATTACATATTTTAACACCTAATAGTTTAAAAGTTATTAGGTACTCGTCATGTTGCAGGAACTACAGGTAATTTGCTATTATAAATACCTACTAGTGATCATTTGCTTAAATGATACTGTTCTAGTTTTAGAAGGAATAAAATTAAATAAATTGGGGGCAGCACTTTGCTCTAGTAGTCCGTGTTCCTGATGGTGTTATTGCGGCTACGTAAGCTATGGTACATATTCTTTTACTGGTAACCTGCTCGTCTCTGGGACACCGCTAATAAATAATAAATAAATATACTTAAGACATGCCTCACTGGGCCACACAGAGCCATCTAGTCCCAAATTAAGCTACTATTAAGTACCCTGTCGTATGGGGTACTAGACAACCGATAAACTTACTTATATACTTTTTTTTTGTAAATACACACTTATAATACATAGAAAACACCCAGACCAGTACAAACAGACATGTTCATGCACACAAATATTTGTACTGTGCGGGGATCGAACCCGCGACCCATGGCTCAGAAGCAGCGTTTACTACCGCTGATCCAAATGGTCGTCTATGGAACATCACTTCTCAGTTCTCACGTTTAGAAAGACTGTCCAAAGTCCTCAAAAAATTGCCATAAAATTGTACAATTTGATCTAACACGAATGTTCTTTATGTTTCAGGTAGTGGAATTAATTCTTTTAAGGGCAATACTGTAAGTTATATCAGATCTCTAATAAAATAACACAGTTGATATTATGTATAACGCAAGAAAAATGCTGTGGCTTCTGTAACGTCTGTGTTGATGAAGAATGCAATATCATATTGAAAGTTGATATCAGTTGCCAGTTTTTTTTTTCAACCCTTTTAAGAATTTTTGTTTCTAATCTTGACAAACTGTCCGGACATTTGGACCGATGTATCATACTTAGCAATATCTTTGACTTCACCGTGCCCATTTTGCATAAATATTTGCAATTGAAATTAACCATCAGCGCCCTCTCCCGGTTATTATTCAAATCGCCGCCACAGGAGACCGGGAAAGTTTCAAATTAATTAAGAGGGCCATAAGACGGCCCGTTAAGGAAATAACAATGGTTCGGAGGTGAGGGTTCACACGAGGCGATTTCGCGGTATCACGCGCGTTTGTTTGTTTTGAAAAGTTGAAGAGAAATCGTTCTTGTTTGAAGCCACTGGAGAAGTAGGTACCTGCGCAAAAAAATTACTTAAGTAGGTAGAACTTGCGAGCAACAATCCTCTATTCCTTGACTAATATTTTTAGGAAGAAACACACAGTCCAACAGAAGTTTTAGCACTTTTACTGGCTAAGCAACTTCTAATATCAAATTGTTGTTCCGTCTGTATGAAAATAGTAGACGTCTTAAAGTAGTTAAATAAATAACACATACCATACCTACTTCCAAAAATATGCTACTAAGAGAACGTATTGCTCGTTTGTATGTTTTCCGTCGGTTTATTTTTATTTTTAACTTGCTTATTAAAAAATTTCTCGAGGTTTATTATTATTTCCAACTGATGTAACTCTTTGCGACAAACTACTTTTTTCTATTGATTTTCATTTCTGTTTTTCCACTCTAACTGACAGATTTTTTTTCATAAATCTAAGTAATAAAATAATATTTTGATATTGGTAAACCCAATAAGAATTATAAACCATAAAAATGATGCGTTAAATTAAGATACTATTTTCATAGATTAAAAACCACCCCGTCTGTATTTACTTACAATATCATAAATATGATAGGCCTAGCGCCGCGTCTTGCGGCTTTCAGTCCCTGCATTCTCAACCCTTCGGGGATGCATATTCATCTGTACATACTGTTGTGACAACAGCGTCATAGCAATCTCTTAAACGATCCAAGTTTTGGGGGAGCCGAGTCGTCTATGTCTTAGTAAAATGAACGTTGGACACTTAACAACGTGTTAAGATAAGCGTGCGGTGGAGGGTTAATACATTTTCTGACTAATCATAATTATTATAGTAGCTCCCATTGGTCTAGTGGGTTAAGTACCAGGCCAAGATCTCGGGGTTCAGGGTTCGATCCCCGGGTCAAGCAACAAGAGTAGAATTTTCTAAAATTGTCCGAGTTTGTAATTACAAACCCGCATTTAGCGAGTGTTTTGATTACTTCAGTACCTACTAATGGTTGCTGTGGCAACTTGAATATAATGATGGAGGCCTTTGACTTGCAGTGGGATTATTAGAAGCTGTTACATTATTACAGTTACTAAATTTTCGCTCACGGCTTTGTCCGTGTGAACATTTTATATCGCGCTGGCGAAAACCTGAGCCTGGCCGTGAGGTATAAAATATCCTAGTTATGTCCTTTCATAAGGTGTAATATATCGTCGTTTTATGAAAAGCATAAAATTTGGTTAAGTAGTTTAGGCGTAAAAGACAAACAGACCACTCACTTTTGCATTTATTATATTAGTAAGTATTGTTTGCCAAATTTACTGCACACACACATGCACTGAGTATTGTTGAATATAAGCATGCCCAAAAAAAGGATAATGCCAAAAACGTCACGATTGGCAGACGGGTTAACGATCATTTTTTGGCCAATGGTGCAGAAAAGACGCTGCTGTATATCCATATTTCCATATATACATATATAAAAATTAATCCCTATTTCCCTTGGTCATCGCATCACGCGTGAACGGCTGGACCGATTTCCCTAAGCCTTTTTTTGTTTTGTTTGTTATTGTCAGGAGAATGTTCTTAAGAAAGAAAACATCAAGAAAATTGGGCGGAATATTGGAAAATTTAAGAAAACTTAATCTATAGCTTTTGACAGTTTATACTTTTTTAATAAATGGCGTTTGACATAAAATTGACAAAATGCTTGCTGCAAATATCATCAAATAGGGGGTAAAAAATGAATTTTGCACATTATTAATTACTGGTCACTACTTTTATACAGACGACAAAAAAACTTTGAGAAATAAAACAGCCTCAAGGTTTAAGAAAAGCAAACCTCCTTTTTTGTCGTTGAAACGATTCACATTTCGAACTTCTTCTGTGCAATATGGTACTTTAGAGTTTTGCATTTCCTGCACCTGAAATTGAACATTCAATCAAAGGCTGCCAAACGAATCACATCGATAACAGAAAGTACAATACGTCTGAAATATTGCATACTAGGAATAAATCCAGGATGTCTGTGGTACGCCGATGAAACCTAACAAATCGGGGGTTCCCAGGAGACGCTATTGTGCGGGTACAGCAATAGCAGACATTATTCAAACTGCCTAGACAGGACGAGCATGTGCGAAGACTTGTAGGTGTTGCTGGCAAATGGCGGAATTGGTATTTTTCTAGATTTCTGTGTTCTACAATGAAGGTAATTTATGGGAGGGTTTTTGTAAGCATTTGAAATGAAATTTTTATTTGAAGCTATTTCATTCGCTTGGTCTAGTGGTTTACGCTAGACCCAGCTTGACAGTCACAAGTTTGAGCCCCGTAAGAAGCGAGTGTTTATGTTAAAAGCAATACTTATTAGTTCCATCTGAGTCATGGATGCCACAAATCAAATTTGTGTTTACTTAAGCAGGTTTATGGCACAATGTCTTCTTTTTTAGGACTAGAAAAGATTATTAGAAGAATTATTACTGTCTGTATTTGTGTAATAATAAAGTTGTTTTTTTGCGCAACTGTAAGAATGGATGTATTTCACTTTCAGTTATTTAAAATAATTGTCATAAAATTTTATTGTCTACTTTTTTGGTACAATAACACAAGCATGGCTTAATATTAAAACTGTTTATTATACTTGAATCCGAAACAAAAACTGGTGCACGGCGTGGTACTTAAATATTTTAGAACACAATAAACAAAAGAGATAACTGCCAGCTTTCAAGAAATATGAAACTTTCCTCGAAAATGTCTTAAAACTGAATATTTTTGCACATATTCTTTCACCCACTGTGCACTGAGACATGCATAATTTCACATGAAATTGCGTCTGACGTATGGCTTGCACTTATACTTGCCACCGCACAAAAATGTCAGCCAGCGTTCAAAGCTGAACAGCCAGGTTTTTTTAAATATCGACGTATCTCAGTTCTCCTTAGTCGCCTAGTATGAAGACTAGCTTACGTCGTAACGTTGATTCTTTGTATTGAAGCTATGACTACAAACCTACATTTATCATCTACTACCTGTTCCCCGCGACTTCGTACGCGTCAATTTCTGTTGTTATGATCGCGATTATTTTAGCAACATTTTTCACTGATGTTTCGCTCGTCGCGTGATGTTCTATAGCCTAAAGCCTTCCTCGACAAATGGACTATCCTACACAAAAATATTTTTTCAATTCGAACCAGTACTTCTGGAGATTAGCGCGTTCAAACAAACAAACAAACAAACTCTTCAGCTTTATTATATTAGTATAGATTACTAAGTAAGCCCCTATGTTAATATTTTTATCTTATTCAATTAGAGCTGGTTTAACGCCTCATTTGTCTAGTAGTTTAAAAACCAGCCCAAAATCTGGGGATCCTGGATTCGAGTCCAGCGTCGGAAAACAAGACTTTCGAGTTTTCAAACATCGCTCAGGTCCGTGATGAGACGATCATCAAATCGTTTTTTTTTTGTTTTTTTATTATAAACGACTTCTTCTAACGTGGTCGGAGCATGTTTTATCATTAATTTTATTTATATATTCTTTCTTTTTCAATATTTTCATCAACTCGTATTTGGCAAAGCCAGGTGAATACTTGTACCCATCATTGCTGTGGTACTTGAATTCAATGATGGAAGCCTTAGCTCTGCATTTGGGAACTGCTGTGGGAGAACTATAGTCTGTTACTTTACTTTGCTGTATGGGTTTTCTGTATTTTCTTGGCTACCCTGCAAAATGCATTCTTCCTAAGGCCGCTTTCGTCTGGTAACTTTCTTAGGTGTAATTTTCAAGGGAATTGCCTTTGAAGGTCTTTCTTGACGTCTGCGCTTTATAGAATTTGAAATGAACGTTACCTACTTATTTTAAGGATGAAGGTTACTTTTGGAGAATGTTCCGGGTTGCAATTGTTTTGTAAGTGTCTTTTTATTTTGGTAGAAGTTTTTTTCACTTTATTGATTGGTTGGGATCTATTTAAAAATTATTAGTTTCACACATAATATTTTTTGATTGTTAAGATACGCCAAAGCTGGAATGTTGGAAGAGGTTCGAGTAGGCATGAATAAAAAAAATCTATGGGCTGAAAAATATTTTCAAGTGATTTTAAGATATAATAATTTAATAAATCTATGCATTTGGTTTCTTAAAATACGCAAACACTGCACCTACATTGCAAGAAAGGATAAATTTTAGGATTTATTTCGCGTTTATTCCAGATCACGAAGCTGTAAAGTGTTCGAAACGAAGGTATAAACTAAAGTATAAAACCCTTATTAAAAAGTGAGCTAAATACGTATACTTATTACCTATATGTATACAATGGGTCACCTAATGAATATCTTATTAGTTATGTGTGGCAAATTGGGAAATCCTTTCTTGTTAGATACAGAGAAAATCACATTCTACGGAAATATTAGATCTCATTCGTCCATAATAATATTTTCTACGGACAAACGAACATAGGGAAATGGAAAACGAAATCTTTTTACTACCCGTTATTTGGGGTCCTGTGGGCTGATCATCTACTTAAAGCTATAATATAATAGATTTGTGATCTAATTATCTATGGTTAACCTTCTGAGATGATAATGGCAAACCTTTTTGTCAAACGAAGATAGATGGGGTTTTCACATGACATTTTGTCAAAACTAGTAGACGACTTTATTGGAGGAACGTACCTAAAGAATGTCTACAACTATCATTGACTAATCAGGTGCTTAACCCATGCATTATTGATTGTATCAAGCTGTTGTTATACCTATTATAAATAAATAGCTGTTGCCCGCGACTTCGTCCGCGTTAATTTCTGTTATTATTATGAGCGCGATTATTTTTGCAACATTTTTCACTGATGCTTCGCTCCTATTGGTCGCAGCGTGATGTTATATAGCCTAAAGCCTTCCTCAATAAATGGACTATCCAACACAAAAAGAATTTTTCAAATCGGACCAGTACATCCTGAGATTAGCGCGTTCAAACAAACAAACAAACAAATTCTTCAGCTTTATAATATTAGTATAGATACATAAATCACGTTGAATGCAACATTAAAATTAGTACAGCTTCAAGTGGAACGATACCCTTCCCTCAATCGGCGGCTCAACTTTCGTTATGGCCTCCGAAAGTGTCTACAGTTGGCTAAATCGTTGTTATTGTTACACTTTATTTGTTTTGCTGCCGCGAGACGTTGACAAACCGTTTTATTAACCAAATTGTTTATAATTTATTAACAGCGGGTGCCTTACATAAGTTAGGGTAGAAGTTTTTGCCGCGCTGCACTGTCTTCATAAACAAGAAAACGAAAAGAATGAACTGTAATTCTGTAAACTAGTAAACTTGGTTAAATTTTAATATATGTACCTACCCAAAAAGATGTCTAAGGCTATTGTAAAACTTTTTTAAAACAAGTAATACCGTCAATGGTTAATTAACTATCACGAAACGTAAAACTTTCTTGAGTTCAATGCATTTATAAACGTTTATGACAGCTAATCATAAAATACTTATCAATTGACATATTTAACTGGCTTAAAAAAAATGCTACCATTGTGAACATAATTTATAAGTAATATTGCTGCAAGTAGATATATACATATAGGGTGTAACAAAAGGCTTAACGAAGTCGAATACCGCGTATTCTACCCATTTGTACGATCATTTTTTTCCAAGACACCATACCTGGGAAATGAATCGTTACTGAGATATTGAGGATCAAAGTGAAAATTTTTTTTTCAAAATTTTTCATAAAAAACTTCTCTTTGTTATTTCTCTAGAAAACATTTGAAAATTTTTAGAACTCTTTCATAAAAAACGCTTTAAAGAGTGCGACCCGCAATGAAACGCGCGCACGCACATCTAATTGTATGAAGCTAGGTCACAATCCTCGTCTGTAGCGCTTCGTGCGCGCTTTACATTGCGGGCAATAAATACTTGATTTATTTTAATGCCTAAAAATAAAAGTCGTTTGCCAGCTATTATTTTTGTTGCATACGATTTGGTTTGATGAACCGAATGCGAGGTTTAAGGCTTCGTTAAGCCTTTTGTTACACCCTGTATATAGAATAATGGCTCAATTGCATCAGTTTGTAGTCTAGCAGCTGTAGCTAGGGTGGACTGTAGGGGGCGAAGAAACACAACCCTTTTTCCGAAGCCTCACTAAACACTGACTTAACGATCGCAACTCACAGACAGACTGATTAAGCCGTAACTACTGTCTGCAGCCACAGGATTTGTGGTCAGTGAGCTCGGTTTGTATCTGATTACTTTGAGTTCGTGTTTCATACCTTTGAAATGGCACGTGTTTCTTCTGCAATGTATTTGTTTGTTCCTAGTTTGGTTTTAGACTTAAAATATGTTTTTTACTTGATGATTATAAAAAAAAAATGATGTCATATATTACAGAAGCATTGAGTAACGTGTAAAATAACGTTTTATCATGTTACCAAAAAATATATAGAAAATATTCATGTTGTAGCCAAAGTGACACTACTAAAAATAAAATGGAATAATTCAATGAATTATATACAATTATAGACAATGTTTGATATCGCAAGTTATTTGGAAATATCAAGCCTTAACTGTCAAAAAAGGTTATTAGTTGATTTGTCAGGAAAAAGTAATTTAAAAAGTCACGTCAGCAAAATGTTTTAATATAGACTTGGTAGTCTCAGTATAATGTTTTGAAGCGCTTATATTTTGGGCGATTTAAAATGGGATCTAGCCTGAGTTAGTTGCCATTCATAGGGTGTCTGAAATTTTTGGTTTTTGATCAATTCGAAATAATATTATCTCAGTTTTCCAACGAAAGAGACAACAATGCACTGTTTTATAAAAAGTTACGAAAATTTTGTTTTTGATTTCTGAAAACTATCACTGTGAATCCGAATTTATTAGACATCCTAATGAATTTATATTTTTTGCAAAAGTAAAACCTTTAAACGTTTAAAGTGGTTGGTGTTTCGAACGTATTAACTAAACTGGGTTTAACTGAACTAAAACATTAAATAATTGCAATATCGCAATGATTAATGAGATCGTTATGTGTCCACACAAGACAAACATTATTATGTCACAAAGTTCAAGTGTAATCATGCCATCATATCATGAGTCATGTGTGAGAGAAAGTTGTCATACACACATGTTATATTAACAATTTATCTGTATTATTGAACTTGAAGTCGTCGACCGATGTTATCAGTTATGCTGTTGTCATCTTTATCGCTTTTTAGGAAGTGGTATGTTCGTTTGAACTTATCTAGCATGATCTGCTTTAGAAATGGCAGTTGTAGTTATTTGTAATTACTTTCAGCACACCATTTTTGAATTTTTCATTTGATGACCTAAGTGGCAGAGTGGACAATGGTTTTCAAGGTGTCGCCAGCTCTGAGATCCCAAGTTTGATTCCCGTACGGGACAACGTAAAAAAATGGGATTTTATACATTTCTCGGGTCTGGGTGTTTGTGGTACCTTCGTTGTTTATGATTTCCACAATACGAGTGTTTCAAATAGTTACCTACTCACTTTGTGATCCGAACAATGTATGTGATGTTGTATACATTTATTTATTTATTAGTTATATCGCTTTCCGAATTATATCGCTGTACTAAGAGATCCCTTTTTATTAGCTACTAGCTGTTACCCGCGACTTCATACGCGTCAATTTCTGTATGATATCGATTATTTTTGCAATATTTTTCACTATTGCTTCGCTCCTAGTGGTCGCAGCGTGATGTTATGTAGCCTAAAGCTTTTCTCGATAAGTGGACTATCCAACACAAAAATAAGTTTTCAATTCGAACTAGTACTTCCTGACATTAGCGCGTTCTAACAAACAAACAAACTCTTCAGCTTTATAATATTAGTATCGATTTGTTGTTCTCTATAACAAATTAGGAGAATATACCGATCAGTCAAATCAGTACGGTTCCAGCAGAGATTAAAACTGAAACCATACACTCAAATGTCTACACAAATTCCCAGAGAGTAAAATGTGAAACCACAAAACGCAAGCACAGCTGAATCATAGTAGTGTCGAATGGCTGTCAAGGACGCGCGGCGTTTGTGATATCTACTATTGTCGGTGGAATGCGCCTGCGCATAAACATGATAATTCCAAATGAGCCGTTAGGGCTTGTAAGTGAAAGTAACGGTCTACAATCATCCCACTGCAGGGCAAAGGTATCATTGAAATTCAAATTAGCAAAGCAATGATAGATACAGGCATAATCACCACGCTCGCTAAATGCGGTTTGGTGATAACAAACGCGAGCAATGTGGGAAAATTCGAAACTCTTGTTGCTCATCTTAGGGATCGAACCCAAGACCCCGAGATCTTAGCCCGGTACTTAAATAAACTACTAGACGAATAAATAAATAAATAAATGTGGACAAGATCACATACCAATGTATGTCGTGTGTACGCCACTCCGCCACGGAAGTCGTCTAATGGGGCGTATCCTCGGCTTATCTATGCTCACTCAAATATCTAAGAGAGTAAACTGAGAGTCTACAAAACGCAAGCAAAGCTGAAGAATGGCTGGTAAGGACGCACGGCGTTTGTGTCATATAACGGTGGAATGCGCCTACGCATAGGAACGATAGTCGCAAACGAGCCGCAAGTGTTTGTAAGTGAAACGATAATATTTATTGTTACGCTTATCTACATATTAACTTGATGGAATAGTAGTTTAAATTTGTCTGCTCTAGGAATGTTCATGTAGGTGCTTTATGTAATCCAATTAAATACGCAAAGAATTATCATAGTGTCGCAATGCAGACATCTTATATTACAGTAAGGGTTTTACATTGTAGTTTATCACGACGTATTGAACACTTACAGCATTCGTGATCTACATTTATGCAAAAACCTAATAGAAAGAGAGTTAAATCTAAAAAGGTATCTTTTATTCAAATTCAAGAAACCAATATCTTAAAATTATACTATGACTTTTCGCCCGCGGCTCTGCCCGCGTGAACAGTGACAGTGAACAGTGGGATACCAAATAGCCTTAGTTACTTCTAATACCTCCAAGAATATGTGAACAAAGTTTCATGATGAGCGGTTCAATAGTTTTTGCGTGACAGCGTAACAAACAAACTTACCAGTATTTATGTCTCAGGCGGGACTCGAACCCGCATCTCCTTGCATGCCGGGCGCTATTGGTCGCAGTGCGATGTTATACCTATAGCCTAAAGCCTTCCTCGATAAACGGACTATGCAACACAAAAAGAATTTTTCAAATCGAACCATTACTTCCTGAGATTAGCGCGTTCAAACAAACAAACAAACTCTTCAGCTTTATAATATTACTAGCTGTTCCCCGCGACTTCGTCCGCGTCTATTTCCGTTATTAAGATCGCGATTATTTTTGCAACATTTTTCACTCATGCTTCGCTCCTATTGGTCGCAGCGTGATGTTATTTAGCCTAAAGCCTTCCTCAATAAATGGACTATCCAACACAAAAATATTTTTTCAAATCGGACTAGTACTTCCTGAGATTAGCGCCTTCAAACAAACAAACAAACAAACTCTTCAACTTTATAATACTCGTATTTTATAGATTAGTATAGATACGAGTATCAATGCAATTGCGGCGATGATTTTATTCTAAAGCGAAGAACAGAAATGGTACCGTTTGAAGTTTGTTGGCATTCCACCTTGGGACGTCTCCGACGAAGATGTTGCATTCCCCAGCGATCTGTCTTAATCTCATATTTATAATCCTGGCAGCTGCTCTTGAGTTTTACTCAGAAACACATGCGGACACGCTTTGCCTTAAGCATATTCGTTATGTATTGTAAAAACATAATGTTGCGACATAGCTTTTTTTTAAATTCATACTGATTATGAATGCACAAGTTACCCAGTATTTCAGTTCTTTACCCTTTCACACTCAATCAGCCGAACTGATTGCAGATTTGGATATCTAGTTATGGAGATTGCTAAACAATTTTTATGCATATATCCTTATATATTGTATAAGCCAGAAGGTGATATAACTGAATTCCAAGGCTTCGAAACGATTAATTATGTGTGTTCAAATATAAATATTAAAATTATTGATACAATTATAAAAACAATGCATTATTGATAAATAAACCTATAAAAGTCAAAACGTTATTAATTTAGGTACTATTTTCAAATTGCCTCAGATAGGAACAAAACAGGTAAAATCTTAATTAAAAAAATATCGAGATAATTCTGGGGCATAAAAACCGGGTTTAAAAGTTTTAATATGATATCCTTCCTATAATCATAAATATTTTACGCATATCCATAAACATTTTCCAATTTTCCCACCTTCACAAAATATCTTGCGAAGTTATCTAACATTTTCCATTATAGGTCACTGTTTCTCAAATTTTGCAGCCTTCTGAAAGGAGGATACTCAAGTAGTCTTGCACCTACTACTTCAAAACCACTTCAGAGTGAACGTAAAAGTATGTTTATACAAATTTAATTCTCACCGATCCATTCATTATAATCCCATTCATTCTATTGAAGAATTTTCAATATTGAAGTTGATCTTTTTTGAACTGGTCAAAGTGCAGAAAGTTTGAGGTACGGCGTCTAAGTGGGTTTATTCACTCGGTTGCGTGCCTCATGGCTGCCCTAATCCGAGGATCTAAGAGATTGTCCCGGCTTCCTTTCTGAATTACTGCAAATAGTTTTACAGGATACATAGGACCTTAAAACTGGAGAAATAGGTGTTTTATGGATAATAGTTTATTTTATATATGGTTGTAAAACTAGAAGTGCGTTAATTAAGATAGAGCGGCTTTTTAACTCGGTTACACAAAGCCATAACAAGAAAGTACTATTGACAGCACAGAACCGACTTAGTGTCACTAAATTATGGCAACATTTTCACCTCACTCTTTCTTTTTTTTTACAATAGAGACACATTTTATAGTTACTAGCATAAAGCAATACCACGTCTATTAGTTACAAAATAAAACTGTACAATACTGACCAAACATTTTATTAAAATTATTACGTATTGAATTAAGCTTTGATCATGCAAATTATCCAGCGCGACTAGTATCGGAATTAAAAAAGAAATAATAAAAACATTACTATCACGTTTTGCTTTAGTTGCCAGATTTATTAAGAATAAGTAATTTGAAATTGTTGTTTTTTACCAACAAACGAATTGTTTGACAGACCAGCCTAACTTGTCACCTCTGCAGCCAGACGACAGCGATCCTTGGTTCCAGCGCGAAAGTGATCTCTGGCACGGCGCCAACACCACGACAGACAAATATTTTAGGGAGAATTCATTCGCGCGGCGCCGCGTGGATCGCGGACGTAAATCCACTATTTATATGGTGGGCGAGTGTACACGTTTTACTTTGTCAGTGCAAAATGTTATCGGCCAGTAACAGTTACTTTTTGTGGACCATATGGAGTATTTTGTGAAAATTTGTCGGGAATTTTCAATTTGACGAATAACTATGGAGTTATTTGTTATACTCTTAGGCCCATATCAGTTTTGTGATCGGATTAGGTAGTGCAAGTTGGGGATGACGACAATTTTGGCAAGATTTGACCTTCCCTTTTTAACCATTTTTTACTGTTGACATTATAGGTAATAATAATAACTCTTTCAATATACTGAAATTGCACAAATCTCTCTCCAAACATAAGCAATGTTTATATTTTGCAATTGAAGAACGTTAAGCCTTAGATCAAATGATATTTAGAAGTAGAAAGCTAGAATTCTTAAATAGCTTCATCCTTAAGTTTTAAATTTAGAAGTTCCAACTTAAATGGTAAATGCCAAGTCTGAATTCCACAGGCAACTGGAATAATCGTTTGGGTATACCGTCTCTGTACTAAGCATTAATGCTTCATAACATGGCTACGCCGCGTCGTAAGGCACTGCTAAGAATTTTAATAAGTTATTTAGTGAAAAATCCTTCATTTGAGTTCTGTTTTGTCAGGTGTGGATAAGACATACTTTTTTTTCAAAAGTCAATATGAACCTTCTTTCCCAATATTATTATTATTTATAAATACAGTAGTAATACACGTATTTATATTTCCATTTGCCATTCAGTAACAACGAAAACCTGCTAGGTCCCTCAGATCTTCAAGTCTTATAATTGAAAGACGCTAAAATATTAAAGTACCGACAAACTGTTATAATGTTCTTTCTTTGTTCATGAGGTGTTGTGCTTTAATTCTAAAACCTCTCATATGATTTGTTTTGTACCAAATTTTTGCAAAGTAATATTCATCGTTGGAAACTGTTTTAGCTAATGTGTTAATAACATAACTTTATTTCAAATGTAACATTTGAGCTGTATGTTTCTTTTAATAAATTAAAAAATATATATATCAACTTACATATAAGAACGACACGACATATATTTGGAAATCATTTAATATTGTTATATTACTATTTAAAATTATTACGACATAAACAAACTGCTCTTCAGAAAGTTCTAAAACCAGTCATTTTTTATTTATCACTCTTTTGAAACTAAAGAGCTACTTGCACAATGTTTTCATCATAACTTTCTTTTTTAAACATAACAATTCAGTTTGTTTACAAAAAGGCGATTAACGTAGAACTAACGGCTCCGTAGTCTTTATGAGAGCTCATATTTCTTCGCAGCAGGAAGAAATCTAATAATATCTGAGCTAGATACTGTTCTATCAAGATGAAGAGAATTACATTCGATGTTTTATGGTGACTATAAAATGTTATGAATTGTTTCTGTGCTGAACAACCATTAAATAGTTCGTTCTATTATTTAAAATAATAGTAAATTACATAATTTTTGATGCAGACTTCGCTCATTCTCTTTTTAGTCTCTGATCTTTTCTTTATAATCTGATAAACTTTTTGAATTTGATAAACTCAAACAAACACACTGAAATTCATCGCTTTCATTAGAACTGTTTTTTCTATAATATTCCGTATAACAAAAGCACATGTAGTTCCTATACAATTGGTCCAGTTTCAACCCTCTTACACTTTCACTCTAAAAGCTATTAAAATCTTTAACGTTTACTAAAGCTCACTTTTATAAAGAGAGTGTTGGACAGCCCATGATACTGGTTCTAAAACTATTTCGAAAGTAATTATCAAACTGAATTATTTTAAGCAAAGTTTGGTGTGGGAATACCTACGTCTAGTTTTAACAATTATGGACGAAAAACAGCATCCTGGATCCTGGGTGAGAACCTCCTTTTGCAGAACATTGTCTGGACATTTCATGTATAAAATGATTGTTTTTTTTTAATTATTTTTTGTTGTTTTATACTTGGACTCTTCTTTTTACTCTCTAATATAAATTTATTTGTTACTGTTAATTTTTTGTGTAATATTATGTTTCGGGGAAATGCAAATTATTATGATTGTTTTGTTTGGGTGTCGTGTGATGTCCTCGAGCATATAATCTTTATTCTTATAAAATAAATAAAGAGTTATTAATAGAAAAGTTATATGGCCTCTAATTTGTCTTACATTATTCATACCTAGTCCGTAAGCATGGCGCATCTACGAAGTCGTATAATCAGAAAGAGAAACATATGTGTCTCTAGGGATAAAACATTTGCTAAGTATTGTTTTATGTGAATCATGATCACTTTTTGGGGATACTGTCTTAACAGTTTGGGAAACAGTGTACTACATCACGCTACCGTTAAAAAAACACACTAGGGTAAATGTTTATTCTGATGTTAGCAGAAGGGTTTATTGTTTTTCTATCTATTACGGTAAGAGGGAAGAGGTGAATGTGTTTTTATAGTGGGAACTGTTATTACTTGCTTCATGCCATTCGATTTCAGTTTCTAATAGATTTCGGAATGATTTTCTCACAAAACTTGACCTAATTGGCTATGAGGCGAAATTAAAGAATAGACCCTAGTACCTACTAACTGAGAAATAACCTTTCTGAGTCTCTCGCATGATACAATATTGAATTTGTTGTAATACAAAGCCATGTGCTAGTAACAACATTAAAACGCCCCTATAAAAAATCACTGTTAGAATGTTGAAGCTATTGATTAAGTACAAGGTCAAAAGAAAACCGTCTAGTATTACAAGTAATATAAATTAAAAATACTAGATTCCCTATTAGTGTCTAAAAAACCTCCTCACCAAACAATGTAACAAAATTGGCATAGCAAATAGTGGGTGCCCAATAAAACGTTTTCTTTAATTTCGTTCATCTTTTAGTCATAAAGGTTGGAGTTGCATTTCGGTTGGTATGGCACCATGACAACCGCCGCTTAAAGTAACAACCTATTTCGCTCAGTATTGAGCACAGGTCTCTCTCCATTTTAAAGAGAGGAGTTATGGCCTTAGCTCCACCACGTTGGCCTAGTGCGGGTTCCCAGGAGCAGCGCCCTTTCCAGGGCGCCGGGAGTCCCACATACCGCCCTGCCCTCCTCCGGGGCAGTGGTGATGATGCGTAACGCATTTTCCTCGCGTAAAAAAAAAAGTGCGGGTTGGTGGACGGCGAGGGCGACGCTGTCGCAACATCACCGCGCCATTGGACGTTTCTCAAGCCGCCCGAAGGCCTCCGACAGGGCTTAACGACTGTTATCTCGTGTCAACAGCCGGGACCGACGGCTGAACGTGCCCTCCGAAGCACGGAAGCGCTCATGGTAGCCACAAACGGTCACCCATCCAACTAGTGACCACTTCCAGCGTTGCTTAACATTAGTGACAGAGACTGATCACTAAGAAGCATTGGGCTATGAGCGCTTCATATTACTTAAATTTGGACAGTTCGAAGTGATAATTTTATTTATGGATCTGAGTATCTAGTTTATAAATTCTATGTAACAACGTTTACAAACTTTTCCGGTCCCAAAGTTGTCACTCAGTTCACGCAGCAATAGACTCAATTCTTTGTAGATATTTGTCCCCGCTACTACACTTGGGGTGTCTACACTTGCAGTGGTAGACTTTACCCTAAGAATGGATTTGTCGGGGTCGATAATGAATCCCCTGTTGTACATCTTGCCACGGAAATTACTGCAAAGTGTTTTTCTATTCGCTGCCTTTGGGGTAAGAAGGGTAAGAATATATTGATGTTCTCCGGTATTATTTCGAGGAGCTGAGAAAATAACTGCTGCAACAAAATCTTTTCAAATATCTAAAAGTATCGATACTAAAAAAGGGGAGTATTGATTTTTAAATTACAATCAAGCAATTTTCCTTTTTAAGATTGTAGAAATAATATTACTAATTATGATTGGTTTTTTTCAGGAAAATGTCTTTTTAATCTACCCTAGAAATTAGATTTCTTTAAAAACAAATGTTACATGTATTTGATACTGGCCACCAAATTTATAGTACTGAGTACTTAGAGCATTAAATCAACTGAGTAGGTTAACATTGTTTATCTAATTAGAAAAAAATGTGCGCTTTAGTGGCATGTGGGTATTTTGAAGGAGGGTCTTGAGTCTTAATAGAAGTAATGTGACCAGTAAGACTATGAATTAACTAGTAGACTTACTGTAATATATCTTAATTGTAGTCAAATTTTGTAACAATTACTATGTAACACAAAAAGCATGCACAATCGTAGTATTAAAGGCATGTTAAACCGATTAAGAGAACAAAAACTTCCCTGACTGACAAAAGAATGGATATCTGATTCCTTCCAAAACACAATCAACGTGCCATTCTACGTTGGCTCCATTAAAATCTCTTCATCCAGCGCCCTCCCGTTTTGCGAAGGCAATGACGCACGACGGTTTATGTACTGTGAAGGTTTGACGCATCCAGGGATGTCATGACTCTAGTGTTGCGCCATGTCGATGGCAGATGATCACCGTCAAATAAAAACAGTTTTTTCTTTACTTGTTGGCTGCTTTATATCTTACGACATTTTTAGTGGCGTTATTATTAGTTTATAACCGAGTAAGAAAGAAAAAAGGAAGAAAACATGTTTATCTGACATACAACGGTAATTTTAATATGCTTGTAGCATATTAAAATATTACGACGCTGGTATTTTGAGGGTAACTAAGTCTATTTCCTCGTATTTCCTCGCATGAAAGTATCTCTCCTAGTTTACTTAAGCCCTTCAACATCGTTTCGTTTACTAGTTCGTTTGACCATGTTTACATGTAACAAGGCTGTTTGTTAGGTACTTACTATATTTAGAGATTTTTTATCAAACCTTCATAACCAGACTATTTAAAAGCATAGCTAAAAATCCAATATCATCTAAATATCTGGCTTTTGAAGTCTTATTTCTCCAACCAAGTGGTCAAAGTATCGACGTTATGCATATTTTGGAAAATCCAAAAGTACGCCATAAAGACTCAGGACTTCAGGATACCGATTAACATTAGGTTATTGTAATAAAGTAGATAGACGATCAATCGTCCGTGATCTTGGCGCTTGCGACAGTGTCCAATTATCGAAAACTCATCTAAAACAAGGTGTCTACATGGAATAAGTAAATCTCTAAACAACTAACTTTTACGATAGTGAATGTTTAAATCAATAAACTAGATAGAATTCTCAAATATTTAACAGGGATCGATAGGCGTCTATCGACTCTGTAACAACACTTTAACACGCCCTTTCATTGTTCACTATTTGCAATGTGAAATCAATCTTTATAAGCAAGTAATGTTACGTTAGATGTGTTTAAGACAGGTGAGGAGTAGCAAAGTGGGTTTGATTGAAAGCATCGCTTATTCAGGCTTTGTTAAGTAGGCACATCAGAAAAGCGCGCAAGTGTATTTCCTGCAGCAAGGGAAAAATGAGAAAAACATGACAAAAACCTAGATTAAATGCCTTCTTTTCGCTTCGTAGATAGACGTTTACTGTATATTTGAATCTTTATTGCATCACAAAACTTTCCATGAGGTAGTTTTTATAACAACAACATTGTAGACGATATTGATGAACTAAATTCACTTAAAGTAACTGAATCGGCCACTGCAGGAAGCCTTAGTAACAATAGTGCTTTAAATGCAAACGGTCTAATGCTACTACGTGGTCATCTATATCACTGTTCACCTGTGTTAACACAGCAGCGCCATCTAGACCTTTTTATATTTACTAATTGGTAGTGACATCTATCTCTCATCGTTTGAGTTGACTCTTAGACCAAATTACTGGTCATCATAAAACACTTCTAACCTCCTTTCAAACGTAGTTTCTAAATGGCGCTGGATTTAAAAAGCTAATTTCGAATAGTACTAGACTTTTGTTTTGTAAAACAATCGAATAAAATCTGTCCATCAAGATGATGTGTTTTCCGTATCTCTAATCTAAATCCCGTAACCTAGTAGTCAAATTAACAATCTGGTCCGGTGGTGGATAGACTGGGCCCCAATTCCGCTAATTTACAAATAGCTCAATAAAATCGCTATTGCATCTCAATCGTATATTTTGACATTACTACCATAGTAAATGTGTCAAAATATACAATTGAGATGCAATTGCGATTCTATTGAGCCATTTGCAAATTACCGGAATTGGGGCCCTGGTTATCTGTCACACAGGTCCGCTTGCACAGAGACCAGTCTCTCACATAGACTTCTGTCTTATGTTACTTATCTTAAACTTAAATAGCAACATGTTTTATTTTTATATGTTATTGTGAGAGAAGAAATAAAGATTATTATTGTATACTACTGTAATTCTAAAGCATCATCATCATAACCAACCCTTAGACTGCTGATGCCTTACTCTGCAACACGAAGCTCGTATTTACGGATATATCGGTCTGTTTCAGATACTGAATATGAGTGATAGAGACAGATGGATTAGAATATACGCACATTGTGTTGCGAAGTAAGGCCTCAGGAAACATGCCTCTCAAAAAGACGATTAGTCATAATCACCACACTTGCCAATCGCAGGATGGTTAAATAGTAAAAAGACTTCCCGGCTTGTTCTGGCAGTTCTCCTTAAGTTGCCTCTAACGAACACCCAATCCCTCGATCGTGAGTTATTCCACACACAATTGAAATCAATTGTTATCGTGGCACCCGAGTGCCTCCTGGGGGTTGAGGGATTAAGAAAGAAGAGATAGTACAACCATTTTAATGCCGACACCACACCACCACCTATATCACAGTAATGCTCAACCTTAGTTTATGTAAATGATATTTCCCAAACTCTCTTAATACTTCCATAGCTCTTTAGAAACTATAACTTACTTGTCCCAAAATTAAACCATAGCAAGCCTTGAAAGGATATTATAAAGAGGTTACAATTTCCTCCTCGCCGCAGGGACCGTGCTAAAATTTAGTGACGTCACATAAATCATTTATACCCGTTCCCTGTAGTGCTTTTGTAACTAACTAGCAAGTTATCGGAAGAATGTCAGGACACAATAAATTTGGACTGAGGCTGGCTGGGTTTCTCAATCCAGATTCACTTTTAAAATAAAAAATAAATAGAATAAAATAAATGTATCATGGATGCGAGAAGCCGAGGATCGACCTAAGTGGCGTACAATTGGAGAGGCCTATGTCCAGCAGTGGACTGTGATAGGCTGATGATGGTGATGATGATAAATAAATCGTTTATTATTATATTGATTATTGTGGTACACAAAGATGGAATTAAAACATACGTTTCTCACAATTAGTCTTTAAAAAGGCATACAATAGGGATTTTTTATGGCATTGTACCTACCTACTTCTACAGAATAAAAATTCTCTATAACTCATTTAATAATAACAATAAATTCTAATAAATGTGCACCACATACATTGTTCTGATCCCAATTTGAATAACTATTTAAAGCATTCGTATTTTGGAAACCAGAAACAACGAAGGTACTACAAACACTCAGACCCGAGAAAATGTAGAAAAACACATTTTTTCTACATTGACCCGTCCGGGAATCGAACCCGGGACCTCGGAGCAGGCGACACCTTGAAAACCGGTGTGTACGCCACTCCGCCACGGAGGTCGTCAAAAAATCATTCCAAGATTCAACGGTGAGATATTGAAATAGAGTTCTTAAACGGGCCACGGTGGTTTTCTGTATGTCCTGTGTGATATATATTTTTTTAAAGTACCTACCTGTAGCCGCAAACTTGGTCAAATATAAATGTTAAAAGAAAAGAGTATATCTAGGAAATAAATAGACATGATCTAGGTTGCATAAATAAAAAAAAACACCAACATACCCAATGCAAGCAATCAACGGTTATCATGATTTTTTTGTGCCCTTGCGCAAAATGTTAATGATAAAATGTTAATGTAGGTATAAACTTTTAGTTTTTAACCGTCCAATGTCCAAAACAATGTCTAAGTATGTTATTAAAACTGTACCTTCGGAAAAAAAATTACTAGGGTCATTGCAATACAATTTCTTTGCACGTATTGACGATATTTTCACATAAATTACTACTAAAGATTATAAAAAAAAAACTGTTAAACTAAAACAGAAAATAATCAAACCTAACAATGATTAAAAAAAGGTTCGTAACAACACATCTACGTTCATTGTGTTATTGTTGTTATTGTGGCGTAATCCATTGTCGAAGTAGGTCAGTCCGGATAACGAGTAATCGATAGATTAGCGCTTACGACATTATAAGATACGATTGTTGATTCGATGCTCGGAATTTGTTTTGTCTGTTACGAGTATATTTACAGGTCATTGACATTCTAAAAATTTTAAATAAGCTCAACTATTTGATTAATTAGAGTAAAGTAACAGCTAATAATCATCCCACTGCAGAGCAAAGGCATCATCATTGAATTTGGGGTGGTGGGATCTACCTCCTAGTGGTCCACCCTGGGCAACGGCATCTTTGTTTTTTAATCAATGATGACGGCTAACAGATCCCTCTGCGGTGATAGGCTTCGTAAGAGGCCGCCTGGATGCTACCACCCTCCTGCCGAAGTCCAGCGCCAAACAATTTTTCTGTGTTCCGCTGGTGTGTGCGAGAACCAGTACCTCTGGGTAAGCTCGCTCCATCTTAGGCTTCTTCTTAACCGCGTAGTTAAGTGTGTAGTCACGAGCAAGCACATTATTTATTTAAAAAAAAAAACTACATCTGTGATGGGTACCAGGCACAGAACATTTAATGTTCTGTGGTACCAGGCATCCACGCTTGCCATATTATGCGGGTCGGTGATCACAAACCCGAGCAATGCTCAAAAATTCGCAACTCTTGTTCGGGGATCGAACCGAGGACCCCGAGATCTCGGTCTGGCACTTAAGCCACACACAATTCAACTCATAAATCAATTTTGGCACCTTCTTACGTTGCTTCTAGCACTAACATTTGCCACTTGCTGGATTGGAATTCGCGACAGTTTGGCTGTAGATTTTCCTTACCACTTACCACAAAACCAAGTATGTGTTCCATTCATTATCGCTACTACTAAATTGAAACATTATCGCTATGATCAGCTATAAGGACTTGAAGTAACCAAAATTTTATAAGTAAGCTTTATGTCAAAATGATTTTTTTGACGTGATTTTTTTTTTTTTTTTTTTTGACGGACCTATCACTGAAACCCCATATGGGAGGCTTTAATCAGTTAAACCGGGCAGAGTGTGGCGAGCGCTGAAGGCGCTCAGCCTAGGTCCGCCACGCTAGCGGTACTCCGGTGCGGCCGAGGGTGAGGCTTCGCGAAGCGAAGCCTCAGGCTCGCTCGCACCGGGGCCCATACTAGCGGGCGTGATCGGGCCAGTGTGGGGTGCTAAGGGCACCCTACCAAATGGCGAACCCACCAGTGGTGGCGCCGCCGGAACCGGAGATGCCGTGGCATGCCGGATCACGGTCGGGCTCCATTCTGGCGGGCCCGATCTGGGAGGGGGGATCGGACAGCGACCTCAAGGGCGCCTCTGTAGGCTCGGACCTCGGCTTGGGTCGCCGTCCGAGGGGGGGGCAGGTGAGAAGCGGCCAGGCACATGATTGTGTCGGCCGAAATGAAAGGCGGGACCACGCACCCGCCTCCGACGGGTGCGGTGTGGAGAACTACTGTGTTGTGCAGTAATTGAAGTGCTTAAGGCGGTGTTGGCTGTTGTGACATACGCGGTGATTGGATCGTCGGGGTCGTTCAGCACGTGCCTGGGCCGACGGCGTCGGAAGGCGACATCCCTCTGGGGGTTGTACGTGGCGGCTTCCGCTATGAGCGGATTGGGGTGATTCACTGCCTTATCGAAAAAGCGTTGAGAGGCTTCTTTCATATAGAGGGCAATGGATTGGATTTCGAGATCTCGGTGGATATTATTGTTGCGTACGAACCACGGGATACCCGCGGCCCGACGCAAAAAGAGATTTTGAAGTGTTTGAAACTTCTTAAGGAGGGATGGGGCGGCGTGAGCAAACACCGGACTGGCGTAAGTCATCACGGGGCGGATGCAAGTTTTGTAAATTGTCAACTTATTTCTAAGCGACATTTTACTCTTGCGTTTGACGTGATAACGTCTTTAAAATCGTTTTAGTCAGGTGACATGTTCAGAAACTTGTGTCACACCAAAACCTCACGAGCGCGATCGCAGGTATAACGAGAGAGAGAGACGGACCGATCTCCCGTCTCATCTCGAGCGCTGCCAGTCATTCCGTGAAACTTGTCACGCGGAATCCTCACGAGCGGAGGCTGGCATAGCGTTCGAGTGAGTGGACCGATCTTCCGTCTCTCTCACTCTAGCGGCATACAAACGAATGGAGATTTTCTCGTGCGGTTAAGTTTTCGTTGAATGTTTAAGATGTAATTTAAAATTTGAAAAAATTGTTATCTTCATTAATTCCTTACTTCCCAAAAACTTATATCACCAATAAGACGTTATCACGTAAACATCTCGATCGTAAACCTACTTTACAAACAACCAATTTTTTAATCTAAAAAAAGCTTGGTACCTTTTCCAAAATCCAAATTAAGCTCTTCAAAAACCCCTCGGCTCTTAACAAAAGCTTCTAATCACCGAAACGATAAAAAGCAACGCGCGCGGCATCTAAACGACCCCTTATGTATTGTTTTAATTAGAACAAAAACCGGAATAAAAGATAATGGAATGGAAAGCCATTTTGTAGAAGCCGAAAGGTGCTGTCCTTGTAAAAAGCACGCGCTGCGTCGTCAAGTAGGTTAAGTAATGGCCTCTAATCATCCCACTGTAGGGCAGAGGTCTCCATCATTGAATTCAAGTTACCACAGCGTTTTATATAAATAATATTTATAGAATGTATACATTGTTATTATATTATATATAGTATAGTATTATATAAATTGTAAAGATGTATTATATCTGGTAGGAATTGAAGTCACGACTCACTTTAATCACTGAACTATTAAAAAACTCACTTACTTCCAACAAACAGATTTGTTATAATAAAGAAACCAATACCATGATCTTCATACAGAAATTGAAAATAAGTATTAACAATACATTGTAAAAGTATTGTTCACTTTTTAAAACCGAATTGTCTTGTTTTGATCCGAATACAGCTTAAACGAAACTATCTATCTTTAGAAAATATAACGATATTGATATTTAATTAATTATACAAGTCCTTTGCTCCATTCTAGAAAAACGATTTTGTCAGACTTAATTTCATAATACCTACTGCAAGCTCTAAAATAAAACAATGAAATCACTACATTATTATAAATGTGAAAGTATTTTCATCTGTTTGTCTTTCAGTATATCTGTCTGTTACACTTTCACGCCTGAACGACTAAACCGATTTTGAAGGAATTGGGACCATTAGTCCATTAGTCCTACATTAGACTTTGAGAAAGGACAATAGGCTTTTTCGTATCTCCCTGCTGGGCACAGGGTTCAAGTAGTTCAAGAGGACAAAGCCTCAGGCGAAAAGCTAAAATAAATTATATTATTTTAAATAATATAAACTAAACTTGCTTTGAGTTTCAAGAACGTTTAATGAGATTTGTATTTATGCGAGTTTGGCACAAAGAAACAATATTCCATCACAAAATATTCTGATTTCAAGCTTAAAACTCTAAGATATATTTAAATGTGAACTGCCATTATAACTTCATTCCAATGCAAGTTGAAGATAATTTGTATTTCAATTTTCCCTCTCATAATTCTAGATTGTGGTTTCAGGTCGTCTGAAGAGCTTTTACGGGAATTTTAATATGGCGAGTGAATGCAGAAGTAGGGGAAGATTCATATTCAAAGTTTAATATTTTTGAGGTAGTACCTTTAACGCCATCTTTTATTTAAAATGGGGCACGTTTTTTTCAATCATCAAATTCTTGGAAGTTAAAATTTATAATGTTCGTTTAGTTTTCATTTAAGTTTTGTCCGGATGTAGGTACACAAGCTTTTTTATGGCTTGGATAGCAGTTAGCTTTTATTAAGTCTGGAGTATTTATTATAATACTAGCTGTTGTCCGTGTCTTAGTACGCGTCAATTTCTATTATTATGATCGCGATTATCTTTGCAAAATTTCTATTATTATGATCGCGATTATCTTTGCAAAATTTCTATTATTATGATCGCGATTATCTTTGCAAAATTTCTATTATTATGATCGCGATTATCTTTGCAAAATTTCTATTATTATGATCGCGATTATCTTTGCAAAATTTCTATTATTATGATCGCGATTATCTTTGCAAAATTTCTATTATTATGATCGCGATTATCTTTGCAAAATTTTTCACTGTTGCTTCGCTCCTATTGGTCGCAGCGTGATGTTATAAAGCCTAAATCCTTCTTCAATAAACGGACTATCCAACACAAAAATATTTTTTCAATTCGAACCAGCACTTCCTGAGATTAGCGCGTTCAAACAAACAAACAAACTCTTCAACTTTATAATGTTAGAATAGATAGAACAACAACAAATTAGCAATCTTCAGATTTTTGCAATATTAATCAGAAGCATCTGCTTTCGAATCCATAGAATATATCTTTAATAATTTTATAATAATTTACTTATTGTAAAAACCTATACTAAATTTTTGTCATACTTTGTCATTAATCTCGTTTACCTTAGTCACAGATAATATAATAGGTACTAGTAGTACCTTATTCTTTTTGGTAAACTCGATCTCTTGTATTGATATACCACTCATCTATAATCTAAATCGTAGACGCAGTGACTCAGACGCTTGCAGCTCATAAAGTACATAATTTACTGCACAAATGCACACGTCCTCTACGGATCCGATCCTCAAGAATGGAGCAGCCGAAAGCATTCAACAGAATCGCCCAATACTTATTGCATCAATAAAACGATTCGTAAATACTCCTAGCGTATCCCCAAACCGTTTGTACACGACTGAAAATACAACACATTTTTTACCTTAAACCCATAGTTTACGGCATATATTCGCGTAGAAAGTGCTCATCAGAACGATCGCTGTGCAATACACATACTACAAACTCAATATTGCATACTTTAGACCTTAAAATTACTCTTACAAAGCACGGTTTCGCTTGTACGCCAGATTTGTATTGCTTTCAGTATGTCTAAATCCAATCCTTCATGCTCTTTTCAGCCTTGTTGTCATGGAAATTGAGCCGTATACCTTTTGTAATTGAAACTCGTCGGATTGTTATGTAGAGCTGCACTTTGAGAGATTTTCCGTAATTCTCAAATAGATTTCAGCATCTTAAAAGTTTGTGAGTTCAAGTAAAATAAGCCGTTGATTTGTGAACTGAATGCTTTGAACGAACGAAGTTTAATGTGTATTGTGTTCATGAATAGAAACGTTCATTTATTTGTTTTTTCTGTAGGTTTTCTATCTCTGATTTGTATTAATTATGGACATTGGTGATATTTATTTGTTGCGTTTTTTTTTAGAACTCTAGGTACCTTAAAATTGTTTAGGTATTTTTTCAGTTGTTGTTAATTTGTATGCAGGGCGATTGCTGTCTTGACGTTCTGCCTTTTAATTACCTAAACATTTATTTTGGTATTCTTTTGGTACTCTTACGAAAGCCAAAGGTGTAAAAATGGGTAATGTGCAACAGGGCAAGAAAATTGATGAATAAATCTTTGATGAGGATGTAACTGCCGAGAGAGAAGGAAACCTTAGCTCTCAGATCAAGCTTATTTTCATACTAAATGACAATTGAAATGACTTTTTCAGAGATATTTATTTAGAGTTCTAATATTTAAACAATTTTTAGAAGAAAACAAAACAAAAAAGGTCGGTGTTGCTGGCTATTAACAATCTTTGTTAAACAATAACAGTTGAATTAAGAAAAAAATGTTTAAAAACATAAATCACTTAGTTCGAAAAACAAAATCATCTTGCAGTTAGTAATTCATGTTGTCTGCCGGATATTTTACCTCGCATAAAATTTTTAACAAAAGCTTTTTCCAAAGAGTATGTTACTACGTTCATTGCCGGTGTAATAACGATAATTGGATGTCGAAACCAGTAGTCGCTAATAGGCTGGTTTGCTCCGAATGTTTACGAGATCAAAATACAGAGCGGTGCTTCAATTTTATATGAAAGTGGAGTAATTGGACCAAATATTTCAGCGTTTATTGTGTTCACAATTCACATTGCGAGGAAACGTGCATTGCAAAGTTATAACTGTATGATATTTTATTTTATTGCGCTAATACTTGAGTTCTGGCTCTTTATATCGTCTGTGTTCATTAATTTTCAAACGATGAATAGAATAAATAGACTTTAGGTAAGTAACGTGTAGTTTTAAAAATATACGATTAAACATAAATGTTGACTGACATATCTAATTTCTATGTTTTAAATCGTTTCATCATGTCATGATATATGGCTCAAAAATATCAGAAACTTTGATAAATAAATGTTTGCATACACCGCATAGATACGGGGAAAGCAAATATGTGTTATGCGTCTGCAATGGAAAGCCAGTAAGCTGTACACACGACGTATCAAAATATCAAACCCTTTGACTCTGCAGTATACAATCTGTGGTTTGCCAGCGCCCTATTGCAGCGCCCCTATGGTTAAAGTTCCGCTTTGCAGTGTCCACAATGTAATTAGGAAGCCAGTATCCTTATTACCTTTTTAAGATTTACATGAATCACTAAATTAATACAAATTTTAAAAAAAAATATTTATGACATTTAGATTTTTAAGATTTGATTATGTGAATTTTGTACTTTTTGGGGTTCTGAACGATAAAAAGGTTTTTTATGTGACACACAAAACATGATATCCTAAAGAATTAAACAACAATCCTTTTTTTGCCAAAGTGACTTCTGGTATTCAATATTTAAGCTTCTTATTTCATTTAATATGATCCCAATTCGTCGAGGTACGACACCGTACCTATGTCGATATTTATAGATGACTAGGACTGTAAAATTTCTGCGAATGATATATTTTTTTAAAACAATCGACGATAATGATACTGTCTACCCAATTTAAATGTTTATAATATGCAATAATATACCTATTACGTCTCTGGCTTCCAATAACAATACTAAAAGTAACTAGTACTAACAAAGTTTTAAATAATAGCTAGTACTAACTGTTGCCTGCGACTTCATCCGCGTCAATTTCTGTTATTATGATCCCAACTATTTTTGCAACATTTTTCACTCATGCTTCGCTCCTATTAGTCGCAGCGTGATGTTATATAGCCTTAAGCCTTCCTCGATAAATGGACTACCCAACACAAAAATAATTTTTAAATTCGAACCAGTACTTCCTGAGATTAGCACGTTCAAACAAACAAACAAACAAACTCTTCAGCTTTATAATATTAGTATAGATTTGTAATAAATGCACTTACTATCTTCTCTTGTATGTTTACTATAGCCCGGCGGTCAGATTGCCGCAATTTGTCTGCCGCGCCGTACTAAGCCTCTCAGCCCAGCCTCCATGCACACAGGATACAGAAATACACTTGTATTACTTTACAGGTAAAGCATCTGCTTTACATGTACTGAATGTCACTGCTCAATTTTAGAGTCACACAAAACAAGTTATTTACTTACCTAATAGTGTATAGGTTACTCTAAGCGTTGGATATGGAACACGTTCTCTTCTTACTGAGCTGAGTTCATATTGAGCTATGAAGTCCATCATTATATTCATTAAATTACTACCACGTACACATAAAATAAATAATAATAAATAAATAAATATTTTAAGACATGCCTCACTGGGCCACACAGAGCCATCTAGTCCCAAATTAAGGTAGTATTAAGTACCCTGTCGTATGGGGTACTAGACAACCGATAATCTTACTTATATACTTTTTTTTTGTAAATACATACTTATAATACATAGAAAACACCCAGACCAGTACAAACAGACATGTTCATGCACACAAATATTTGTACTGTGCGGGGATCGAACCCGCGACCCATGGCTCAGAAGCAGCGTTAACTACCGCTGATCCAAATGGTCGTCAAAACATGTACACATGTATTAATATTTAGTTTACAACTGCAAATATTTATTATAATCTTTACTTTCCAAAGTGTAGGCCTTTTTACTTTATTATATAAGGTTTACCAAAAATGATTCTTGTACGCATAATATACATATAAATATGTCATTCCCTATGACCAGATATTATTATGCTCACTCAACATTACTCAAACCGAAATCAAGAAAGACTTTTTAAATAACTAAATAGTTTGAAAAAGAAAAACAGAATCAACGAAAATTATTTACAGTACTGCGCTTCAAAGCGCATCCAAGATGGGTTCAAAGAAACATTTATTTCACTAAATTAATGTAAACATGTCTCTAATTCCGCTCCCTCATTATATATTAACCAAAGAAGGGATGCTCCCTTTGATCGGTCCTCATCCCTCTAATCCTCAGGATTAAGAAGCTCCACCATGGTTCATTTTTGCATAATTATTCGCTTTATCAGCTACAAAAAAATCAATTTGTAAGGTTGCAGCATCGCGTGTTATGTAAATTAGGAGCTTAGTTACAATGTAAGTTAAAATAGTAGATTATAGGACCTATTCAAGTAATTTCAAGTTACCTCATTGTAAAAGATTGCAACTATACAGTATGTAGGTACTCATTCATTAAGTTAAAATATAATGATAAGACTTAAATAACACTGAAATAAAAATCATAAATCCACTAACGGCGTCAAGAGGCTTGCTAATATATTATTCACAAAAACTAAAAATAAATAAAAAAGTTGTAATTTTTACGATTTGAATCTCAAATGGCATTTTTTTATCTAAGACATTATGTTGCGCACTAGGCCAATTTCGTCTTCAGTCCTAAAGCTTAATTAGTAGCAAGTAAGTAGGACAAAAACGAGTTTTAAGTTCTTCAAAAACATTAACGTAATATACCTACGTTGCGGATTATTCAGTAGGTACTTAATCAAAAGTAAGTAGCCCTACTATCTATATTCACACTGTGGTTCAGGCTTATTAATATTTATTTTGTGAAGGTACCCCCAGATTTGCAGTTGCAAATGAGGTGCGTTAAGTTCTTTGCAGCATTGTTTTCTTTACATAATTTTAGAATTTGTATGGTACAAAATAAATAATTCTGCACAGATGCAATAGAAGGTGTGAGTTACACATTATAAGACACACACACAGACTTTTTTTACTTTATGATGTTAAACGATTCGAAATTCACGATTAAAGTAGAGACATAAGTATAGCTTTTAATAATTTTTTTTTTTAGTTAAACAATGCTAATTAAAATTTCCATGTCACTAACTACCTAAGTAGGTAGTTGCTTCGAAATTTTTACCATGTAGGTACCTTATTTTCCGATATAACGGCACTGCTGCAAGCGCCATAAAAACTCATAAAAGACAAGTTACATATTTACTATCGCGAAGTAGCTAACTCATAATTTAATAAAAAATACGAATAGTCTTGAGCGTCTGTAAGACAAAACGTCAAAATATCTTTACTGATTTTTATCCGATCGAAGTACCTGATTGTAATTGTAGCTCTACGTTTAGCAATTTTTTGGCTGTACTCTCACAAACTTTTTTTGCTTATTGATAAATTGTATCATTTTGTTTGTACCCATCTATGTAAATATTATATCTTAACTACAAGAACCACTCAAACCTGTAAGTAAGTAAGCCTGCAAATTTGTTTGCTTAAATAAAGAATAAATAAATAAATAAACAAATTTGATACTAAATTTTTACCTTACCTAGGTACCTAATTAAACATTTCAATATTACTCTAGAAAGTGACTATCTACTTAAATATTTCCACTTGGAAACGATTTAACTAGCACCCGCAGTATTACATTATGTACTATTTTATTAGTTGCATCCGTTGAAAGTGATATTGCTGCTAATTTTATGTTTAAAAACTGGAAACCAGTGAAAGGCTAATAAAATTGTGGCTTAGTTAGTCATTATAACATTAACCTAGGTCTATAATTAGTCTGAAATTACCATTGATCACACTTGGCAGGCGGGTTGGAGTCCGCAAATAGGCCAAGGTAAAGAACTACGACCATTTGGATCAGTAGTGTAAACGCTGCTTCTGAGCCATGGGTCGCGGGTTCGATCCCCGCACAGTACAAACATTTGTGTGCATGAACATGTCTGTTTGTACTGGTCTGGTTGTTTTTTATGTATCATAAGTATGTATTTACAAAAAAAAGTATATAAGCAAGTTTATCGGTTGTCTAGTACCCATAGTATAAGCTTAGTAGAAAGCCTAGCTAGGGACTATAGCTCTGTGTGGCCCAGTGTGGCATGTCTGAAAATATTTATTATTTATTTATTTATTTAAAGGAAAGATGCTGCTGCGTGTCTTCTTCTGGTAATACTCCTTTAGTTGCCTTTTACTATATTCATATACCGATGACACACGACATGATTAATTATTTTCAATAGGTAAGTGTGCGTAAAAGTGATTAACGCTTATATTAATCTATACCTGACTTTATTGTCAATAATAGAAGACTTAAAAAATATGTGTATATTTCAAATCCAATTATATTACAAATCCAATGACTGCCCAAACTCTAGCAAAAAAGATTCAACCATTCGAAATTGATGGGAAAATATTCGTTAACAACGTATCCTTTGCAGGAATGGCAATGGAAGTGATAAGTATCGCTCGCCCCCCGGATCTCCTTATTTGGAGCAACGCGTTGCGGTCAAGCGGTACCCTTTTAAGCCCATGTTTTGGAGTTTCTTAATTGAATTAATCCTTTAAGACTCGGTTTAAATTGTCAGTGGAATTTGAGTTGAAATTTTGTTTATCTTTTGCTGTAATCCTTCTTTTGTTTTTATTTTTGTTGCCAATGATTGCATATTTGACGACTTACGTAGTGGTCTAACGTATACACCATGTTATCATGGTGTCGCGATGTTGCTTGCTTCGAGTTCCTGATTCCTGGACGGGCCGATGTAGAAATGTATTTTTCAAAATTTACTCGTGTCTTGATATTTGTGGTATCGGATCGCGTTTGTGTAGATAAGTAATTGTTTTTTATTTATTTATGTTTAAGTAGGTACTTACTATGTATTGCATTTTAAAATGTATGTTTATTGTATATAATATGTATGTCTTTTTTGTCTTTTATCTAGCACGACGTTACCCCTATTCTTTTTAGTCTTAGTTTTCCTCTACCCAAGGGTTGTCTGGTAGAGATCGCTATTAGCGATAAGACCGCCTTACTGTAGCAAGTATCTGTTATCACATTTTTTTTGTATCTTGTTTTGTGCAATAAAAGTGTATTGTATTGTGGTACTTTCGTTGTTTCTGATATCCGTATAACATGAACTTTGATTTAACTTATATTGGCATTAAAAAAATGTATGTGATGTATTTTCGACATATTGAATCTGTAGCAAGAAAGTTACTAGGTTACTTGTGAATTAAGTGATATTCGGAAAAACAACAGGTTTCGACCAGTCTTCTTCTATGTTTTAAGTTAAAAAAAATCATTCGTTAGAATCTTTAACAAATTCAACTAAAAAGTATTTTTTAAGTATCTACCTAAAATATTTAAAGTAATTGCATGCAAAATTTATCACCATAATCATATTTGTCTATCATCTCCTGTACTCCCTCCCTCCTTACTTTGGAATCTTGCTAAATTCTATAAGCTTTGCCTTTAAAGGCAGTATTTCATAGCTTAAATTAAATTCCGCAAGCCGCGTTAGTCGGTAAGTCAGTGAACTTACCTAAGCCCAAGGCTTCAGGGCGGGCGGCAGCGGAAACTGATGTATGGCTTAAGTTTATAAGATATAGCGGTATGTTATTATAACGGTTAGTTAGTGTTGGGGTTAATACACGGATAGTAATAACTTTGATGAAACGACGCTGACTAACAGGGCAAAGATTAGGAGAAATTTATCGCCACATGTCATAGGTAAAAGATAAAGTCCTATTCAAAAATGACATTTTGAAATGCCCGTGGCCAAATCTACGTTGCTAGTACGTGGCATAATGGAAATAAAACCTTTAGTTCATGACATAAAGTGTAATGCTTATTAGTTAAAATAGTAGGTATTCATATTATAGTGGGCACTTATTTGTACTCATTGTGTATTTCTTTTTACTTTTACGCACAATTACATAGCCAGTCGTTGCAGTAAATCACAATATTGTTGGGATTTTACCTCTGAATTTGATCGAATTTCATACTCAAATCAATGCTCTATTTTACTACTTTCATCTTCATTAAACCTATTTCAATCTATTGCTGAACTTTTGCTTACGATAGAGGCAAGACGCTGCTGCTTATCTTCTTATGCCAGTACTTCTTAAGTTACTTTTACGATACCTACAGGAAAAATTTGAATACTGTGATATTATATCTTGCACCACACGACATTTAGTACATAATGTAAATAAAAAGTAATATATTTTTAACATAATCTGTTCAGTGTTTCAAGCTGTGCATTGAAAAGCCTGCATTGCTTGCGTGTTGTTTTTTTAATTCAGTCTTTAATTTGACACCGTTTTGCTCACCCACTCCGCTCGTCTCTCATAGCTTGGTCCACAATCACAGCGATAGTGCTAAGAAACACCCCGGGCGTAGCGGGCCTGCGGGAGCCAGGTACGGACGTAATCGTATTAGCACTGTGACGTCATGATGCATTAATGTTGACAGGATTTCCTTTTTCTCCGTCATTACTCTACCCGTCACTGATATAAAAAGTACAAGACAAAACATAGTATTTGCTGGAAGTGTTAGTATACTCCTGGCACACCTGAGTCAAAACCATTTTTATCATAAACTGTGCTAACAAGGAATCCTATTTAATTGTTACTATTACTGTATTATATAGCCATACAGTGTTGGTTAAATTGAAGTTATGTTTCATTTTTGACGTGATAACGTCTTTAAAATCGTTTTAGTCGGGTGACATGTTCAGAAACTTGTGTCACACCAAAACCTCACGAGCGCGATCGCAGGTATAACGAGAGAGAGACGGACCGATCTCCCGTCTCATCTCGAGCGCTGCCAGTCATTCCGTGAAACTTGTCACGCGGAATCCTCACGAGCGGAGGCTGGCATAGCGTTCGAGTGAGTGGACCGATCTTCCGTCTCTCTCACTCTAGCGGCATACAAACGAATGGAGATTTTCTCGTTATCACGTAAACATCTCGATCGTAAACCTACTTTACAAACAACCAATTTTATTTCATTCAAATGCTTAGGATGTATCTTATTAATTAGTGTGTCCGTGATCACAAACGCTGAAGTGTTTGAAGCTCTATTCAATGGGGATCGCTGGTGAATTTGCCACTAGAGGCGCTAGTGTCGCGTTAGGTCCAATATCATTCACTTTGTACTGGTTTTTGCGGAATTTGTCGCATAAATTATAATTTCTTTAATTTACCTGCTGGAAAGTGATCTCCTTCGTAAAATATCGCAAATATGGATTATTTGGCGATTAATGTGAACGCTTTAAAAGCGGAATTAAGAAAAAGCGCAAAAATAGGCGGTCTCAAGAGCAACTTTTTCAGAAGTTACTTTGTTGATATCAAGATAGTTATTTATAAACAATATAACTTTAATTAGATTCAAGATATAACACTTTGTTTCGGCGCCAATCGCCTTTGATAGCTATACCTCCGGACCTCAGTCTACAGTGGCGCCAACTGGTGAGCAAAGAAACGGTAGTCCCCATTATGTTCCGACGTTACTTACACAAAACTTTTTCTTTCAATACATTTTCAAACTATACAATATACACTAATAAATAAATAAATAATAAATGTGGACAACATCACATACATTGTTCTGTAGTGCGATTGTGTAAGGTTGTTCATGGATGGACAATGAATACAATTGATCATCGATCGTATAATTAAATTCTAATTGTGTAATTTTGTCCATTCCATGAAGACCGAAAAGTGACCGGTGGTATAAAAACGTTTCATGGATTTGCGTTTTATTATCGCAAAACATTCGGTAAAACTCATTTTTTTCTTACATAATATTAAATTGTATTCAAATATAAATGCAGGTTTTTAATCAAATTTTACGATTTCAACCCAAAAACAAACTTTATTTCATAAAAACATTGAATTTAAATTAAAAGTTTACCTTTGCAATTGATATAACCAAACGCAAAGAACGAATGAAATACGAGTTTCCTGCTACTCGACAATAGGTGACGTTAGTGGACTATGTTTTTTATTTCCTTAAAGTTTAACGGCTTCGGACGAGTCCATACAGCCTAGTCTTTTTAGTTATAATGTAAATTTTTTTATACATACAATATCATTTAAACTTGCTTAAACACAATAGCCTAACCTAACCTAAGCCTAAACTAACCTAACTCATTGAAATGTATGGGTGGTATATACATTTCAATGATTACGGGAGTTTTACGCGAGAACGTGGATCAAAGTCGAATAGGAGCGCCTTTATTGTGTCTTAGTTTTATTTGATTTATCCTACTCACTGACACATTATTATAACAATGCCACCACTTTATCACAATAAATGCCGCGTAAGATAAATTCACAAAATATCGCAACAAAATCCATCTTTCTCTTCTCGTTTCCCGCGCAATACTCCAGTGGACTACGTAAAGTGTTCTGTGATGTAGTATATTATTTTATTTATGTTCTGTGAATGTCAAGTGTTAACTGTCACAGTGAAACAAAACTTTGCATTTGTTTAAATAAAAACACAAGTAATTAAAAAAATTATTAATTAAATTAAAGCGTTCTATCAAAAACAAACATTAAAAAGTTTACCTAAATTAAATAAAGATAAAACAACATTTTCTTTCAAAGAAAATGTAACAATTTGAAGAAATTTGCGTACATAACAGGGTAAAATGTACGACTGTCATGAGTCAAGAGTCACCGCAATCATTTGACATTAGTAATGAGCTCATAAGACTGACGCAATTCGAATTATTTGTCAAAATCATGTACATCATTCACTCATCGTTTAAAATTAACGACCCAATCGTTAACGTTAAAAGAACTCCGTACACAATTAGAATTAGCCGTTTGACAGATTATACCGTACGTTATGAACTGTCAAATGAATACGATTGCTTTACACAATCGCACCTCTGATCCCAATTGGAATAACTATTTAAAGCATTCGTATTTTGGAAACCAGAAACAACGAAGGTACCACAAACACCCAGACCCGAGAAAATGTAGAAAAACACTTTTTTTCTACATTGACCCGTCCGGGAATCGAACCCGGGACCTCGGAGCAGGCGACACCTTGAAAACCGGTGTGTACGCCACTCCGCTACGGAGGTTGTCAGAATACACTATAGCTTAATATTATTAAACAACACGGACAAAGTGACAAATTGATCGACTTGGTTGCCGAGTGGCTGTTATCGACTCAACCCAAGAGCACTTGAGTCACTCCAAGAGGTGTGACTTACTCAGTGCTGTTGATATGTTAATATTTAGAGGTATGTTTGGAGACTTCAAGTGTGGCATACGAGTGTCGGATAGTGTTAAAGCACTACTAAAATAAATAAACAATAGCAACTTATTAATCAAGCAACCGGTTGTTTTAAAACTCATAGAGAATTAGCTAGCGTATCGATAGTCTGACAAATTATTTCAAACCGAAAAATAGGAAAGGCTGTATGCTATTGTCTTAGTATACATAAATATAATGTAGTTGTTTTTTTTTTCGGTAAGCCTTGATTTTTTTCTGTCAAGTTAAGTTATAACACTTACTTAAAAAAAGTTACATTTAAATGTATAATACTTAAATTATTTATATAATTTATGCGCGAAAGAGAAGTATAACGAGCGTTTTTTTCATGCTGAGATTATACACACTTCTCGAAATTCAGTGTAGCACTAATGACTAATGGACTCGAGCACAGACCCGATAAGCTAAAAAAAAATTTCGCTACAAGGTTTTTTAAATATAAATTGTATGATGTCGCGTTGATGGATTTAATTTTTTTTTCTCGTACTTGTCATTTATTACTTAATTTTTTTTAATTTAATTTATTTATGGTATAAAGCCTTTTCTACAGTACAATGTTGCACTGACTCCCGAGCTAGTATAACTGTGTTTCAGGAGTCAGTTTTTTCCCTTGAATATGACTATACAAAAGGTTAATGTCAACAATCAAAATTAAATACATATTTTTTTTATTTATGGATTGATATACTACCTTGGAATGTGCGTGAGTGTGTGTGTGTGTGTGTGTATGTGTAAGTGTGGGCGTGTTTATATTTTAGCTCGTTAGATTTAAGCTCATTTCGTAGCTCATTCAGAGGATTTAACATTTTTATAAAGTTCTCATACAAAACTTTACAGATATTTAATAATTTAATTTGTGCGGATTCATGCAAACAAATGATAGAAACAAGACAATGATGAAAGGTACAAAAAGTTACTTTACTCAACTAAATCAAGAAACACCATTAATTTACCACTTCAGGGTTGCCGCCAGACAATAGTAGAAATAGACATTATCAAGTTCTCTATATTACCGAGCCCGGATTCTGGCATTGTGGTGTGTGAGGAAAAACAAAGCCGCCATTAGGCTGTTGCCGGCCGATGACAAACAATGCCATACCGGCGGCAGCTAGGGCTGGCTTTCGGCAATTTTGTAAAAAATAATATCTCAGCTATTGCCAAGGACTGCATTCGCAGTAAAATGTTAATCCTATGCTGTAACCTGACCTCTAAAGTACCGCTTTGTAAAAATAATAAATAACTTAGCTTTTATTCTAATTTTTTTTTTAGTTTAGGTACGTGAATACTATAGATAAATATTGAAAAGAAACGGATTTAAACTCTTGTTTATTTTTGTTTAGTCCCGAACGCTTTGAACGCTTTACAGCATTCATTCAAACGCGAGCTTAAATCCATATAAAAAACATATTTTATCTTTATATTTCGTTCCTCTGTGGTCTCGGGTACACTTTTATACGGATCAATAGTTTTTGCATATTCTGTAAAGTGCTGTCAAAAAAAAAATGCAACCTAAAATCTGAAACATTGTTTAGACAGCCCTAATTTTCGGAAATGCCTTTTTTCCTGTGCGTCCGACGCATTCGCAATTAATCCCTGAGTCCGGACCGAGGCCGCAAATAATCTGTTGCTTTCTTCATTCCTACGAGCAAATGTGCTTTCAACTATACTATATCTTAATTTCAAGTCAATTATGGCTATATAAGGTAATATTAGGAAATGGAAGGAAGCGCTCATAGCCCAAAGCTTCTTAGTGATCAGTCACTGTCACTAATGTTAAGCGACGTTGGGAGCGGTCACTGGTTGGATGGCTGACCGTTTTTGGCATCATACCATGAGCGCTTCCGTGCTTTGGAGGGCACGTGAAGCCATCGGTCCCGGCTGTTGTCAAGAGATAGCAGTCGTTAAGCCCTGTCGGAGGCCTTCGGGCGGCTTGAGAAACGTCCAACGGCGGGGTGTTGTTGCCACAGCGTCGCCCTCGCCGTCCACCAACCCGCACTAGGCCAGCGTGGTGGAACTAAGGCCTTTACCCCTCTCCATAAAAAGGAGAGAGATCCGTGCTCAACAGTGTGCGAATTGGGTTTATACTTTACTTTGCTTTATTATTAGGAAATAGATCTACAAACTGCTATGGGATCTTGGGTATGTTTTTTTTTGCAATGAAACTTCATCATTATCATCACCAGTCTATATCAGTCGACTGATGTCTATGGGTCTCTCCAAAAAAATTATAAGTATTGTTATAGACACCATGCTTGACAGACATAGTCGCCACGCTAGTTAGGTGGGTTAACACAGTTTCGAAAATGGATTTAGTCGCCTTTAAGACACCCATTTTTAAGAAAAGGTATGGTTTTGTTTTTAGGGTTCCTTACCTAAAGGGTAAAAACGGGACCCTATTACTAAGACTTCGCTGTCTGTCCGTCTGTCCGTCGCTCTGTCATCAGGCTGTATCTCAAGAACCGCGATAGCTAGACTGTTGAAATTTTAACAAATTATGTATTTCTGTTGCCGCAATAACAACAAATACTAAAAACAAAATAACATAAATATTTAAGGGGGGCTCCCATACAACAAACCCTTTTTTTACCTTTTTGGTGCGGAACCCTTCGTGCGCGAGTCCGACTCGCACTTGGCCGGTTATTTAAACGTGCCGACACCACGATTGTGTCAATTAATCTTAACATCCTTCTATTATCTATTGCCGTTGATTTCCAAAATCATTATTAGAACAAGCACTTTCATAGCGTACTTGTATGCTGAGAGTTAATTGTTTTCTCAATTCTGAAAAGATACCGAAATCGAACATAACATAGGACACTACTACACAAAAATATTGATTGAAGTTCCAGTATAGCTAGGTATTGTAGTTTCTTTTAAAATACAAACCGTTATACATAATTATGAGACAAGCTAACTATTGGACAAGGAAATACAGTCGACAGATGAGTAGATACAGATTTTTCTAATAAAGCTGATGCTACTGATTTAAACATGGGTATAATCCATATCAATAGCGATTTTATTTCCTTAAATTTTACCAGACCTGATTTAAACTTCCATGGTAAATATAAAAACTAAGGTACATGATATAAACCCCGTATCAATTAACTCTATAAGGGCCTGTTTCACAATCGCTGAGTAAAGTTCTGGGTAAGCTACTTCGACTCTATCTGCTCAGTAAACTATTTTTCAGGTTTCACAATCCCTGAGTAGGGTTAATCACCACTTTATCTGCTCGTTAAGTTAATCACCGGATGCACTGCCAAGTAGCCTTTTACTTGACAAGTAAATTTAAAAAGATAACCTCAAATACGTCATTTCCAAATTTTCATCAACAAGAAGTTATTTTATTATTTAAATGGAAAGTTTTGCAGTCATTGTAAAATAACACAGTGTTCGTAATGGTAAATTCAATGCAAACAAAATCACCACACAAAAAGTACCAAACGTCGGCAAATTTGACATTAAGTCATTTACTGACTAACTGACGTTATCTCGACATAGACTTTTTGTTGAATCCACGTTGCGTTCCATTCTTACAGAAACATTGATTTTAGAAAAGGTGAAATGACTCATTTACATTACAGTGTAAACATTTTTTGTACGAATTTATTGTTTTTATTACTTATAATCATAACAAAAAATATTTTTAATGATAATTCTGTGATTACTATACTTTATAGAAACACATACATTATTCTTACCTTGAAACGAAACGTAACTTGTAAGTAAGTATTAATTATATAATCTTCACTTTAATTTATTGATTGGATGATTGTGAAATGCAAAGAAAGTTAACGAAAGGATTTAACCTCTATGTAATTAACTCGTTGAGTAACTACTTAAGCCTTTACTTAATTATTGTGAAACAGACCCTAAATGCTATATATAGATCATACATACATGCTGTCAATCATTAGTACGTTTATTCAGTAACGTTTGATAAAAAATGCTTTTGTTCTCAAGTTTTATCCCTAAAAAACAATTCAACCATTAAAACTAAAAAAAAAAACACCTCAAAAATAGTCAACCACTGAACAGAAGTTTTCTCAAAATGAGCTCCTTGTTGCTTGAAGTCAACTCACAAAGGAATGCTAATTATTTTTTAAGCTTTTATTTTGTTTTTCTGTTTGGTCTTTCGTGCCAGGGTCAGTTATTGCGATTTCAATTTGTATGTATTTGTTATTTAAGTTTTATAAACGATAAACTGCTTCATTACTTAGTACCTTTTGGTAACAATATGTTACTCTCACGATAGTTTTAATTGTTAAGCTAATTTTTAAAACGTTTAAAAAAATAAGTGTGTTATCTTAAAAGTTTCAAATTTTTTTTCTCTGTTTGTGGCACCAAAACAGTTGAAACTACGCTGGCTTGATAGTAAAAAACAGTTTTATTTCGGCAAATAGGCCCCAAGAGGCTTAGCTCGTCCCAATATTTTATCCACCACTGTTTTGGGGCAGTTGTATGAAATAGTGCCCAATATGAACATCGCAAGGAACTGTCACTATTGCCAGCCTCTTTTGAAATAAGTACGTTACAAAAAAATATATAAAATATTAATTTATAGATACTGTTTGGATATGTCCAATCAAAACAAACTGAAAATTTGATGCGCAAAACCACGTTTAATCTGTATCATATTAATATTAATGGAGGTTCCGTTGCACCTGTTACGAGTGGCGTCAAATGTGGCGTTTTAATTAATTACGGTGGTCGTCAAGCGCGTCACGCCGTCATTATGACGGTGACGCGTGAAGCGATACTGATTTGTTGGGGTTGCGTGGACACCCTATTAAAGACCCTTAGATAGGCGATACTTTTGACTTTTGGGTAGGAATGGAGCATACGTCATTCAGAATTTTGGTGTTTGCTCTTTAAATTTTGATCTGATTGTCACGTTATAATATTTATAAAGTCAAACCAATCGTATTGTTCGAAAGCTACAGAACACATACTTTGGTCATTTAGAAAGTATTGTTAAACTGTTATTTAAGCAAGCCAACTAAAAGTACAATTCTCTAAATTTCCGCTTACCTATTCTGTTCTGTTCTAACGTATTGAGCTACCAAGACATTGTTCCTGTCTACGAATTTATTCAAGACTCCAGTGTCTGCTCCTCTTCACTTCGCTAAACTCTGTCTGTCTGTTGGGTTCTGTTATTAATTTTTTATTATTTTTCTCAAAATTTATTTTATATAGGCATCGTAAGTAATTTAAAAGTGATTGAGCATGCTGCAATTGATGCATACGAGATAAAGGATGACTACAATAATTTTAGGTTAGGTTTGCTGATCAACACATTAACGAAGACGAGCAGGTTCATTAAAAAAACATAGGTATCTTTCACTAGCAGTGGACCCTTTTGTTTACAGCTACGATGATTTATATTTTTCCAGCCATACGTTATAATGGAACATGGTCTTTGTAACCAACAAATTGGTTGTCAACTGCACGTCAACACTGACGGGTTATTATAGCGAGTTTTAATATCGCCGTCGAGACGGGTCACGTTTCGGCCTGATATTAGGATAATATGATTTAGCTGACATATTGAATGTGTTAATCTTTGTCAAGTTAAACGCACTCTTTTGATTTATTTCTAAATTCTGATAATAAATGTAAGCTTATATGATTTATTCTTTGAAACTGGATCGATGGTTTATGGCTCAACAAATACATCCTAGATTATTTTGTCTTTGGAATACTTAGGGTGTCAGAGAACGTGTTACTATTGTGGAATTCGGATTTTCGAAATTGTCTAGATCGAACTTGGTACATACAATAGCACGTCAACCAACCACAAAACGTCAAATTTTCTCAATTGATATTGATCTCTACTTGTTAAACTTAAAGCTGAAAATCAATTGAATGACCTTTAACTTTTTGGGTAGGTTGACCTGCCGTCGTCTGTACATCAGAGTTGCACCTTGAAAACTGCTGTCTAAGTATGCTACCCTACAATAGAGTTCATAAAAATTTAGCTTAATTACTTTAAAACTAGATTGAAAATTGAATGGCACGTAAACTGAAAATTGAATAGCAATGTTGTTTACGGTTCAACGAATTAAAAAAACAAAAATCAAAGGCTATACGCGAAAAGCTCTAACAATGAACAAAAATACGAATACAAAGTCCCAAAACGAATTCCGAGTTCACGTTTCGCTGAATTGCTCTGTTCCCAGGTATTCCCAAAAATCCGTACACCAGAGCAGTTAACACTAAACTGCTGAGGTATTTTCCAAAAAGTTTCGTACGAACTCGGCGTAAATACGCGAAGAGTCGCAAAAAAGTTCGCGCAAAATCGCAAACGCTGTAAGTAATTTGCGACGTCCACCGCACGCGTGTCGCACGCCCGCCGTGCGTTGCTTTTTAATTAATATAGGGGGCGAACGCGACCGGGTATAAATCTTAGTTAATGCCCCTTTAGTCTGGCCAAGAGTGGGGTCACAGCGTTTTCGGTGTTTGTAAGACTTCACGCGACATCGAAAGGTAATTGAAAACAAATTAAAGTCGGATACTGATGTATTTGTAATTTAGGTTGACTCTGATGCCAATGAAAGGGATTTTTGACGAACGAATAAAAATCTGTGCGTTACAATTATTTTACAATTAGCATAGATTTTGATGGCCTACAAAAAGTTGCTACAACTTTAAATTAAAATAAATTAACCCGAGTTTAAAAATAATATAGATTGGGCTAAAAAAAATTTTTTTTTAAGTTTAACCACAGAGTGAAACCGACGAAATACATGAAATATGCAACAAATTCTCAGTGCAAACACAATGAATGCTTTTCGCAACGCAAAAACGATTTACTTGTGATGATAAAAAATCAAAATATATGTGTATAATTATTTTTAAACTAAAACCAATAAAATATATAACAAATATAGATAATCATACTTTAGTAATAACAAGTCCTACTTTGGCCAGTGGCATGTCCTAATTGATAACAAAAGCACAGTGAACCTACTCAGCCTCATGTGGCTCTCGACGCGTTCGCAACCGATATGTCTTTGCGCTGATGACCAAACGAAGCCATTAAACTGCACTCAGACGATTTATTAAAAACCTGATGGCCGCATCATACATACCTACTGTTTTATCGAATTTACGAGAACACCATACATACAAATAAAAGATATGTTTATGGATTTAAAATCGCGCTTATTTTACATCATGTTTTGATCTTTCGTCGTTTGACCTAAGTGTTAAAAATGTCGGAATATACTCGTATCAAATCTGTCAACATATCTTTACTTTCAACGTATTATACATCTTCCCTTAGAGATATAACATCTCGCTGTTGCCCGCGACTTTGTACTTGTAAAATTTTGTTAAACTGTGATTTTATACCAGAAATAAAAAGTAGTCTAGGTATGTGCTATTCCAGCCATTTATGACCATGTCAAAATTAATTAGATACTTTCAGCCATTGAGTAACAAATATCCGACTTAACTTTCGCCCTATTCATTTTAGTAAGATTAAGACGAATTTTACGAACGAAACGCGCAATAATAATTTTTAGAAAAAATCGTGTATTTTCAGCTCAGAGTGCGACGTTTTTGTATTATGGTATTCTTGACTATACTCGTGGGCTTAGAAACAGTAATAATGTCAATTTTAATTGCTATTAGCCAATATATTAAATGTTCTGTTGTTTGTTTCAGAAATGCGACGTTCCTCGAGCCTCATCTCCAAGGAGTAAGACGCAGAGACAGCCGCAGTTCTGACTCCGACCACGATGAGAGATCTACTGAAGATGATGAGCGATCACTCATACGCTGGTAAATAACTAATATCATAAAATATGATTTAATAATAAGACTTTTTTCACAAATATTGAGCCGACAAAAACACGGAATTAGCTGCTTCATACATTTTGAGACTGTTTTGAGCAAATAAATTGCTAGTGAAATATGAAAACATGATTTGTTAAATAAAAACAATGTGTTGGTAGCTGACTTGGTTAGAGCAGTTGTCCGGTAAGTGGAAGGTTGTAGGTTCAAGTCCCAAGACAATCGAAAATATGTTATTCAAGAAATTGTATTTTTAATACTGTAATTAATATTTCCTAAAACGAAAGCAGCATTATTAAAATCATACCAAGAGCAGGAGAGGCTACTCGACACTAAGGGCACGGAAGGTTCCCGGTAGCCAACCTTACTTAACCATAATTTGTGAAAGGCTGTGGCGCGCGCTAAAGAGGTTTTCTAAATCTACACTTGGGTCACAAGTCCCAGCAATTAATCAAATCCCAGGTGAATTCGCATATGCTAAGTAGTTTCATTTTTCCCTAACAGTTCCCCAAGAACAAGGCTGCCGCCCCCTCCTCCCCCGCCGCCGGACGACGAGCCGCCTCCGCTGAAGCCTCGGGAGTTCTTCGAGCGGCTGCAGAGTCAGGCCATGCGGGAGGCACAGGCGAGGAAGAGGCCTCGCGACCTGAAGGATCAGCTGTTCAGGCCCGTGGAAGCTGAGGGAAGCCTCGGAGACAGTCTTAGTCAGGTAAGCGGCCTTGTTGTGAGCATTAAAACGGACTATAGAATTTTATTAATTGCATCATCAACTTGAAACTGATCATAATTTCTTTGATGCATTTTAGGCTATCAGAAAATAAGTGACTAATCTTTTTAAAACTTTTTTTTTCTTTAAATAGAAAATTTTACTCTGACCTAGGATATGAATGAAGACGATATTTAAATATTTTATTAAATAAATCTGAACAACATCACATAAATGGTTCCGACCCCAAAGTAACTATTGAAGCACTTGATTTGTGTAAGTTAGACTTACCACAATCACTTAGACCCGAGACAATATTAAAAATCAAACCCGGGCCGGACCATGGGCGACTTGACAACCGGTGTTTACATCACTCCTCCACGGAGATCATCAAATTGATGAATAAGTTCACATGTAAAAAGTTGTAAATATTTCTTAAACACAAACTCCACAACTGAACAAGTCCAGCCGCAGACAAACTTCTCCTACAAAACTCTATACTCTATAGTACAATGGAACCGAAGTTACTATTCCAACTAGATCGAGAACTGTCTAATGAACTGTCCGGCAAAGTTTCCGAATACAGCACACAGCGGCGCTGATAGCGGTACATACAAAATATTGTTTATTACTTCAAAGCAAACTAGTGTTGGTACACGAAATTCTGACGAACTTTTGAACAATATTCGTAATTAGAATTTTATAGTGTCGGGCACATTTGTAGTTTATGGATAGCAATGCGGGTTACAGAAGTAATTATTCTTTATATTTCAATGGTTAAAAACTAAAGTAACAGCCTATAATCATCCCACTGCAGGGAAATACCTCCATCATTGAATTTAAGTTACCACAGTAATGGTAAGTAATTTTTAATAATAACTATTAAATTTAAAAAAAAAGTGATATACTTATGTATATTTAGATGACATTGGCTAACCTAAGAAACAAAATAAACTTTCATCAGAAACAAAATTAGTAGAACATAAATAAGACTGTGATTCCAAATGCATTTCAAAAACAACTTTTTTTTCGGCTTTCTTGTTTTAAAATCAAGAATAATTAATAAGGTCCAATCAAGATAATTAACACTTGAGTATCATAGTATTAGTATTTAGTACTTATTACTGTATTTTTTTATGGTATGCAAAGAGTATATTCTATCTATCTATCCATTTAATATCACAATATCGTTGCGTTTTTTTTTCACAATCTATCGACATTCACTATCGAATGTTGGCAACACTTGAGTGGTAGTTTTTAGTTTCGCAGACTACCCGCGGACGCATTTGCATGTTGGATTGTATTGCGGGAAACGAAACGTCGTTATAATGAAATATAGTATCGGATACCGTATTTGCTTATGCCCCTAATGGATACGTTTCCGCTGCAATTTATATAAGTCTTGTAACGTAATCTTGTAATGAGCATGTACCTCAGGAAGTAATATTTTATCACATAGAACTATCATGTCAGATGAAACTAAATAAATGTATGTGCATGGATATTACTAGTAAATTATATGTTTAAATGATGGAGTTTGATGGCTTGGAAAGATGCTGTAATTTGATTTTGACTTTTCTATCATTAATACATTATTTTAAAATGAAGTAAGTATGTGATTGCTTGGAAAGGTGCTGTATTTTAAGTTTGACTTTTCTCTCAAAAATATTTGAAAATGAAGTATAGATGATTGAAATTATAGCTTTTTATTTGAAAGTTTATATTCTAATTCACTAGGTATGTACGTAATTTGGCACATATGACAGGTAACGAAACGACGATATATACAGGGCGACATTTTAACCACTTTCCAAATTTTAATATATCAATCTACGAGACAAAAAACAAATGACGTATTTTTTTTTTTGGTATAGCCCAGTACAAAAATGTCAAGATAAAGCATTTAGAAAATGTCCGCAAAAAATCTAAAATTTTTGATACGGCTGCCTAGCAACACTTTTTTTACGCGATTCGCATCTTATTTATTTATTACGATACTATTCATAAGTTTTTGATTTTCCCTTTATACCTTATCAGGCCTAGGACCGTAAAAATTGAAAACTATATTGCGAAAAATATTTTCGAGTGAAAGCTTGATTTGCATTTATACTCCATTAATGGGCTCTAAATATATTACTGAATGCCTATAAAAATTTTGGAAAGTGGTTAAAATTTCATTCTGTATATAGGGTGAAATTTTAACCACCTTCTAAATTTTAATATATCAATCTACGACACAAAAAACAAATGACGTATTTTTTCTTTAGGTATAGCCCGGTACAAAAATGTAAGATAAAGCACTTAGAAAATGTCCGCAAAAAATCTAAAATTTGTGATATGGCCGCCTAGCAACACTTTTTTTAAGCGATTCGCATCTCATTCATTCATTACGATACTATTCATACGTTTTTGATTTTCCTTTATACCTTATCAGGTCTAGGACCATAAAAATTGAAAACTATCTTCCGAAAAATATTTTCGGGTGAAAGCTTGATTTACATTTTTTACTTCATAGATGGGCTCTAAATCGATACCGAACGCCTATAAAAATTTTGGAAATCGGTTGAAATTTCACCCTGTATAGAGATGTGTGTTTGCAAATAAGAGTTTAATTAATGTATTCTAGGAATTGATTATAACATGACATAATATAATAATTTTTTTTTTACAATAATACAATTTATTTCGGCTGCGTGGCGCTTGCCAACCCGCCTGCCAAGCGTGGCGAGTATTGGCAATACCCCCCGGTGATAGGTCATCGGGGGAGGTTTATGTTCAGCAGTGGACGTCCTATGGCTGAAATGTTGATGACAGTTTAAAAGACGCCATTGTATCTTGATTTTTAAATATATAATTTTAAATTTGTGGATAATACTCTTTTCTTTAACTTCGATGTCAATTAATGTTAAGTAGGTAATTAGAAATAATCATTAACAAACCTTTACATGGTATTACGTCTTTTCAAGAAAAGTTACGTCCATTGTTTAAGCAAGTATAAGTATATCTTAATCTTTCTTATAAAAGGTCGGTTAACTCAAATCCAACAAATACTTTAAGTCCACACTAACATATTCAAAGTAATCTTACAAAGGTTACAAACATCTGTAGCCAGTACCCTTATCCCATTACCATTTGAATGCGAAGACCGTCTCCTAAAGTAACGCTAGGAGAGCAATATTTTTCAATTCCCAGTGAAAATTAGATTTGCCACCGTCAATGGTTTTGTGGAGGAGGTGTATCTTTGAAGCGATAGAATTCCAATTTACGCACGATTCGTAAAAGTCGTATCTGAATAAAACTATTCAGATTTAACTAAACTTGTTTTCAAGCATATTCTTAACGCTGTAAGCCAGCGTTGCTTCATCAAATGTTAGTAGTTTGCTCCCTTAACACCCGAAAGAAACATCTTTGCAGATGTTTGACAGTCAGTTCATAAGTTGAAACAGCTAATTTATATACTTTATTTGATATTTTAGATTATTTGTATACAGGGTGAAATTTTAACCACTTTCCAAATTTTAATATAGCAATCTACGAGGCAAAAAACAAATGACGTATTTTTTCTTTTGGTATAGCCCAGTACAAAAATGTCAAGATAAAGCAGTTAGAATATGTCCGCCAAAAATCTAAAATTTTTGATACGGCATCCTAGTAACACTCTTTTTACGCGATGTGCATCTCATCCATTTAATACAATACTATTCATGAGTTTTTGATTTTCCCTTTATACCTTAACAGGTCTAGGACCGTAAAAATTGGAAACTATATCACGAAAAATATTTTCGGGTGACAACTTGATTTACATTTTTTACTTCATAAATAGGCTTTAAATACGATACTGAAAGCATATAAAAATTTTGGAAAGTGGTTAAAATTTCACCCTGTATAAACTTGAAAAATAATAATATAAAATAATATTTAAAAAAATTCAAGTTTATATACTGATATTATAATTGCAATTTAATTGCTAAAATATCAAATAAAGTATATAAATAGCTGTTTCATCTTAACTGACTGTCAAACATCTGCAAAGATGTTTCTTTCGGGTGTTAAGGGTGCAAACTCCTAGCATTTGATGAAGCAACGTTGGCTTACAGCGTTAAGAATATGCTTGAAAAATTCGCGCTCGAGTCGCAGTGTCTCGGTGGCTTAATGGTATAGCGCCCGTGGTATATGAGTCCCGCCTGAGACAAAATTTTTCAAGTTTATATACCTACTGATATTATAATTGCAATTTAATTACTAAAAAATCAAATAAAGTATAAGTAGCTGTTTCATCCTTACTGACTGTCAAACATCTGCAAAGATGTTTCTTTATTAATATTAATGCATGCCACCAATACATCAAATATTTTTCGCATGAAATAACACCGATTTTACAAAAAAAAAGGTTTTACAGTGTTTCATGTCTGTGGTTACTACGAAAGGCATGAGCCTTTCGTCGGTATTATAATATTTTTGTAAAATAAATAAATAAGAATTGATTTTGCACACGATTTATTTCGTGCACGAATTCAAGATACATTTTTCGTGCTACAAAAATACGTTCCTAAAGCTCTCAAAGCAGTATTGTTCGATCATATAAAGCAGTATATGAAACCACTTATAAGATACGGCTTAGCCTTCTGAGTGTGTAGTGGTAATATTTTGTACAAGTTGCCAAATAAGAATATATGATTGAAATGCATGAACTTCGAACAAGCTTTTGAATTTGAATAAATATGAATGAAAGAGGGTCTTGTTATTGCTTTCAAGATGTTGTACACATTTTTGAAAAGACGTTTCATGAAAATGGCACTTAATATATTAGTGCGGTATATGTACATTAATTTATTGAATTTGGTTATATCCTAGATTAATTCAGACCCAATTAATCATTCCTCAACAAACTCAATGTTTTTAACATTATTTCAAGAACTTTTTGCAAAATTATTTGCAGTAAGTAATCAGAACTCAATCCAACCAACCATCCACAGAAACCCCTGGTTCGATGGAATCGATATGAGCAGAGAAGATATTATTATAACGAGCTTTAGGCTCCGTTCTGGACATATTCCACTCAATGGTTTCGCAGCACTAATGGGCAAAGTGCCATCTCCAAAATGCTCCGAATGTAACATGATTGAAGACGTTTATCATATTTTGGTGGAGTGTGTACGGAACGAGGCAGAAAGAGTAGCTTTTTACCAACAGAAAAATATTGACCTAAGAACTCCAGGTGTATGTAATTGCATTCTAGCCTCTCCTGTATCAGACCTGGCTAGAATTTTATACAAATTAGCTCATATAGCTATAAGACGCAGAAACTAACAGTATTGTTAAATTTGTGATTTCCGATGAGGGTGACTTGTTCACTGAGTGAATAAACCCTCCCTAAATATAATAAAGAAAAAAAAAAACCTGGTTTAAGCAACTCTTAAAATTCCCTAAGATTTCGTATAAAGAAAACATGAGTAATATTGAGAGAGTTTGGTCTTTTATACTCAGTTTCCATATTCCCACATTAATGCAGGATATGACATACTAAAATTACTAAAAGCCATGTTTCGACAACATTTGGGCTCACGGCACGTATTCGCACTCAAAACACTTACATCCATTCTGCTTCCAGAATGTAACACTACGTCAATAGGATAGAGTTGAACATCGCATGACACCATGTGTGGAGATATGTACATACGAGTGTTATAGCAGTTCTGGTTCATTGTTATAAGGTGGAAAGTGGCGTGTTTTTCCGCGGTAAGGTGTACATTCAGGTGTTACTTCACAGTCAATTGAGGCAGCTTTGTGAATACTTGAGGCCGTCTCGCCCCTGCGTACAACGTTGTTGTTTTGAATTTATGTTTGTTTGTGCAACACGCATTTGACAGATGAAAAAACGGTTTTTTGTATATATTTCTTTGATAAACTAACAAGTAAACATAGTGTTTAGAGGACAGTTTATCAATAGCAGTAGTTGTCCCTTCTTTGGTTCAGCTAAAACTTCATCTACTTACTTACTTATTCAACAAGCTTTTTTTTTCTTCTTGTTGTTGTATTCTTCAGAAACAATCTGGTGTAAGAGTTTTCTAAACTGCCTATTACAGGCCTCTGACTCAAATTCTATCTTGCGACAAATGGCTTAATATTAGTTCCGAAGCCAAACTAAAGCCCCTTCGAAGCCAATTTTTATAAATTTTCCTACATAGATATTACTGGGAATCGAACCCTTGCGTAGGTGTACTAAAGTACTTACTAGGTACACCGACCGGGTTCATCATAATATTACGTATAGTATATTGTATACGAATTTGTTTGTTTGTTACGATTTCACGCGAAAACTACTTAACTCATCATTATAAATTTTGTACACGTATTCTTGGAGGTACTTATTAGAAAGAACATAATACTTAATACGTTTTATAAAAAAAATATAAGTATTTTTATAGACCACGCAATACTACAAAATAATTTAAAATTGTATTATTAAGTAGGTTTTACCAAGCCATTAAGGAATTTTTAATATTCTTTGACGTATATTTTATTTACAAAGTATTTTTCATATTTCATACGATTATTAACCCGACCTAACCTGTATTACCATTAACAAACCTTACAACAGGTACATGATACAACGAAGTAATTTGATAGTCGTAATTGGTATCCTCTAAGCCAAGCTCTTGGGCGTCAAGTTAATAACTTTACTTTTAAGGTAAACTTAATCAAAGAGAGGAATGTTCAAAGCGAGTGTTTACTCAAAAGGGTAAGTCTAATGAGTTTTGAAATAGTAGCACAATTTGCATGCTAATTTATATTTTAGTATGTTTATTTAGAGTTCATATTTAAATGAGCGTATTTAGTCACCATAGTATTACACTTTTAGTGGTTATTCAGAAGTCAGAGGGCAAAAACAGATTATATTTTAATGCCAAAACGTATTTTAGATTTCATTCGTCGATTAAATAAAAGCACTTTGCTAGTTGTAGTATTTTTGCGATATAAAGATGAGACAGGCACTTAATATTTTGTAATTACTCGTAATGTTAGTAAATCTTTTTTGTTTAGGAAAATCTTTTTATAAAATCGTTAAGCGTGACCAAATTAGCTACAGCAACTATACCTGATTACGGTCACCATAAAACTGGTAATTTATACCCAGAAGGGGTTGGCAAAGGCAAAGTATTCATTACGTTTATCCAGCACTTACTGCCTCATTGAGCCCCGATTAACCCTTAAACAGCTAGGAGCGAAAGTAACGGCCTCTTGCGGGCACTAAATGACATGTGAACTTTGAATTTGGAATGGCAGACCGTCCTATGCGTTAACGCATTTAATGGCATCATTTCTGAATTCCTCGCGGTTTGTAAAGAGCTATTTCAATGGGAAAAGTTTTAAGCATTGCCAGTAATAAAATTATTGCGGTTGTATAGGAGGAATTTAATATTACAAACATTTATATTGTTAAACGTCTTCTATTTTATAACTTACATTTAACAAAAACTGGATAATGTCTATAAGTCCAATCATTGGTAAATTGTCAAAAACAATGGCGAACCATTTGGCCGTGACTAGTTTTGGTTTGTGGACGCAGCAATAAATAAAAATAATATTTAGTATCTTAGTGTCTTGCTTTTTTCACGTCATCGCCTATCCAGCGCTTGTCATGTCCACTGCTTACATCAATCACGTGCGTTATTTAGCGAATTTCTTTGATTGCCTTTGAGATACAGAGCCTACATTGATCTCTCTATAGATTTTTTTGCGACCTTATTTTATCAACTCTCACTCTCTCTCTTTTTGCACTCTTTTTGCAGATGACATTTCTATCAGCATACCTTGTACCAACTTAGAAGAATTAAAATTAAAACTTGATAATAATTAGACACAATCACTAATTGGCTAACTGCCCACAACCTACATCTTAATTTTAACAAATCTAAACTCGTTCAATTTAGGCCTTATCAGAAAACTCCACTTAACATTGAATATGAATATAAAAACTTTGCAATAAATACGGAACCGACTGCTACTTTATTGGGTTTAGACGTTGACTGCCATTTAAATTGGAAATCACACATCCAAATAATAACAAAAAAAATGTCTTCATTCATTTATGGTCTTTATCACTTGAAAAGAGTGACAGACACTAAAACAGCTCTTGCTGCATATTACGCGTATGCTCACTCATGGCTTACGTACGGTATAATCCTTTGGGGCAACAGTACAGACGTTCAAAACATTAAGGTTCTACAAAAAAAATGTATAAGAATTATCTTTCAAATTAATCAAATGACTTCTTGCAAACCATATTTTATTAAAGAAAAAATACTTACTGTGACATGTTTATACATTTTGGAATCTTGTAAGTTTGTAAAAAAACATATGTACCTTTATTCTCAAAACACACAAGTAAGGCGCAATAATAGATATAAAAATAAATTAAATCTTCCTTTAGGTAGACATCTCCAAATTTCCAGATCAGGTCCACATTGGATGTCTATTAAAATTTATAACTGTATCCCAAATAGTATTAAAGACATAGAAAAGTTTAATATATTTACTACCAGACTGAAGACATATCTATTAGATAAAGCTTATTACACACTTGACGAGTTCTTTGAGACTTGTCCTAAATGAACTGGTTCAGCGTAAAAAATGTTGCAATTGTAGTAGTCAAATTTGCTAACAAATGAAAGGATAAGTGTGGATAACATATTATATTGTGTATTTAACCGTTAAGAGGCCCTATGTTCGCTTAATTTGCGGTGCCCCTACGGGGTGTCATGTGTGCAATGTACTTTTAATTGTAATACCTGTAATTTACCATGTGACAAGCAAATAAATTATTATTATTATTATTATTATTCAACAGCGTATTTTATGAGTGCCTAAGCTTTCGTCACCAGTCAGTGTAGGCAGGACGCACTGATCGTAGACCTTGGTTTTAAGCACTGCGTTATCTCTAACTTGAGCATGTAACTCAGCTTTCCAGACTCCGCCCAATTAAGCTGAATGCTTAGCTTGGTGTAGGTATCCGTGATTACTTAATTCACCATCAGCACACATCAGTCCACTATTAGACAAGCTATGCTATCCTTTCAAATAGGGATTTTGCACTAACCGGTTACTTGGCTACTTGGACATTCCAGTTTGGCCAGTGGCACCGTAAATCGTGTGTGTGCGTGTCTTAATTTAATAATATGTTTTTAATTCACATTTCACAATTCATTTTAGATGGACAAAGCTGGCATTAGTGTTATAAATATATTCGGAAAATGTCGGAGTAATTCATTGCTTTCAAAGCAAAAGCTACATTCAATTGAGATATTTAATGAAATTCCCGTCAAGCCATTTGTCAGTATTTAAATCGTGGCTTTTGTTAATGAAAATTTGTATGAAAGACTTTATAATGGATTGCATAACATCCAATTCATGATGCGAAATTAAATCGGCAGCGGACGGGTTAACAATTTCATAATATCTTTGCTAATGGTATGAGACCATTTTAAATGTATATTCAGTCGGATATACGAGTAATATACGAGTATCAAACGTTGATCCTGAACGCTAATACGTATTTTTAGTCAGATTTCACCAATTTCAAAATATTGCAGCAGGTCGGCAAATGTAGCTCTCTTTCAATATTTTACAAGTAGTATAGTACAATCACATGAATAATTATTATTTACTCATGTGGTACAATACTCATTTCTGAAAGAAGCGTATTCTAAATTTAAAATTAAGGTACCTACCGATATCTCAAAATCATTTAATATTTTCTAGACACTAGTTACTACTTATATGTTTTTTATACGTTAATTTGTGTTGTTTTATTGTATTATAAATTCTGACATATGACATACAAGGACTAGACTACATTGTCGTAGAAAATGTAGTCTAGTCCTTGTAATTGTCTGGGATATGACCAGCCAGTTTATAATCGATCGGGGCCCGTCACTTCCGCTTCCGTACCACAACACCCCCTGGGGTGGGTTTAATTGTCGCAAATTAAAAAATGTCTGCCCGAGATCAATATATGCAAAGAAGGCATGTCTGTATTGATATGTCAACATTTATGCTTTTCGTAACTGTGCCTATTTGGATGATCGTAAAATGGAACCGCGAATTTTCTTCTTATATTCAATCGTCAGGGCTTGCTTGATAGGCGCCGATTAAAATAACAATTAGGTTTAAATGGTGTTTTGGTCTGCCTGTAAATTAAATATCAACAAGTTATTTTTGGTTTTATATTGCTTTTTTCTTTTCCCAATCAATTAAATTTTGCCGTTTTATTTTCCCGACTTAGAGTTTACGGATAAACAACAACAAGTGCCATGACTAGTGATCAGTCTCTATGATCAGTCAGGCAGGACAAGTGATCAATGTCTACTTCGCACCTAAATATGTCTGATTGTACCTAAACATGATTACTTGTCATAGCATTTGATAGACGGTCATATCAATCTGTAGGTAATCACTATTTATCTAACCTTTGATCGATTGCATCTGCTAATAGCACACAGATACGCAATCAGGGCTCAAATGATGGGCAATAACAAACGCATAAGTCAGATGTCAAGTCAACGCACAGACCAGAGCTGTAGGGCTGCCAACGATACTTAAAACAGAAATTGTACTCTATATAAAACTTGCTGACCCGGCAAAAGTTGTTATGTCATATTTAAGAAGGATTGGTGGTAGAAGAGTGATTTTTTTATTGATGAATAACACATTTTTATTTCTATTAACCTATTCGGGATGGGTTTGCGATCACCAACCCGCATTATGCAAATGTGGTGATTATGCCTGTACCGATAATTGCAATGTTTACTTGTGTAAAAAAGAGTACCTAGTACAATGATATTTAAAAAGTAATAGATATGTAACATGCGCTCTCAATATGCGTCCCTAAAACGTCACAATTGTGCGTCTTTTAAAACCCATCATACAATATGGATGCCAAGGCGGAAGAGAAAGTAATTGTTCTCTTCACGAGTATGACAAGGACAAAATAAGAATTACGCATGTGTGCAGTTGTTCGCAAGCGGCACAGATATTTCGATAGTTTTGTAAAGGCATAACCTATCTATACTTTTAAATATCATTGACCTAGTACCTGTCCCAGTCACACATACATGACGTTTAGAGGGGGTTAGGTAAATAGTATATCAAGCTGAGACCAGCCTCTGTGAACATATGAACATAAATTAATACTATCGTAAAGTCAGATATTTGATACATCATTTTTGAAAAAAATATTTTCATACAAATCTGAAGCTAAAAATTTTAGCTTATATGAAAATTACTGACTTTACCCTAGTATTTCTATACATATTGTGTTAACATATTATAGGCTGGGTTCAGCTTGTTATACCATTTACCTAATACCCTGTAAAGTAAAGTAACAGCCTATAATCATCCCACTGCAGGGACAAGGCCTCCATCATTGAATTAAAGTTACCACAGCAATGATGGGTGTACTGGCAGAATCACCACGCTTGCCAAATGCGGGTTGGTGATCACAAACCCGAGCAACGTTCGACAATTCGAAACTTTTCGTTGCCCGACCCGGGATTCGAACCTGGGACCCCGAGATCTTGGCCCGGTATTTAAACCACTAGACCAACGCCCCGTTAACCTATTAAAATAACCAAAAAGTCGAGTACCACTTAAATTAATAATTCTCTTTTTAAAAAGTCTTAATCTTTCAAATCTGAATCAAATCAAATGTACCTTACATTTGATTCAGATGTATTCTATTTTTTCTAATAAAAGTGGTCATTCCTAGGGGGTGGGTGTCATTTCACACGGGGCTATCCGTGGGGTGATCTCACAGGATACAGAGTGGGGTGCTATCGGCTTGATTAAACTTACCGATTGCAATGGCGAGACAGTTAAAATGAAGGTCAATAAAGTGACTTGGACGTCAGTTTAACCGACGAGAAAAAAAGTTCCAATTTCTTTTCTGAACTCCATTTTTTCAATAATTTTGTTTCATTTCAAGCTCCTACTAGGTTAATCCAGTGCAATTTCAAGAAACTTGTCTCATCTACGATTAAAAACGGGAATCTACAATTTAAACAGTATGGCATTTGTCAAAATTTTCAATTGATTTAAATCTGAGTAGGTTTATAACAAGTAAATATCAATGATACTAGGATTTTATTGAATTAAATATTCATTAAAACATCCTGCAACACCAATAGAACACTGCGCCTATAAAGTCTTAACAAAAATCTTAAAATTACCTTCATAATGGAGTCTTAATTTGTTTAGCACGACATCCGGACACCCCAATTAATTCAAGATCGCAACATCTCACAATCGTCACGGGGTATATTGATTCCACCCCCGGTGACTCATTCCTGCATCCCTGCCATGGCGAATGTTTGCTATCTCTGATTGGATATGGAGACATAAAATAAAATGCGAGTTGTGACGTATTGTCAGAGATGCAGAACATTTTTGGGTGTATAATTTTCGGTAATTGGTATAATGTTTTTCTGGTTATGAAACGTTATTTTGTCTTATTAACCATCTAAATATAACTATGGGCGCAAGTTACATTTGTATAAAGTTTATTTTAAATTCATATAGTTCAAATTTTGTTGTTGTTCATGTAAAAATGTAATCAAAATACAATAAAACGAAAAACAAATAATACCAATCATTCCTACGATAATTAATAGGATATCACGTATTATATTTTGCTTTATGTCAACTCCAAAATATTTATGTGGTGAAACAAAAACGGTTAAACGTACAATTAGAAATTTCTTATATATTTTTGTTTCATGAGTGCAATAAAATAGCTTAAACAACGTATGCGGTCAGGTTATTGTTCCCCGGTAGACTACCCCTGCATCCAAACAGCAAACTATTTGCCACCTCTGATTGGATTGGATGGCATAAGAGAAAAATGTGAAAGACACGTCTTGTCTCTGGGACAAGACAAGTAAGCCTCAGTAGGTAAAATTACGTTTGATTATATTGCTATTCTTTGATATTCTAATGAAATAAATCACCACTGCGTCTGCGGTAGAAATGCAAGCGAGAGGCATAACATCAAAATCCCTCCTATAACCTACGGAACGAACTTTGGAGATCAAACACTGATTAATCCTTTTATAGAACGAATATTGAAAGCAGCATTAGTAGAAATGCACCAAATATAGTTTGCTTAACCATACAGGAGACATCTTAAAAACTTGTTAGAGTATAATCAAACAACAGCGCTCCTTAGTTACCTATCGATGTTCCAACACTATCTTAATCTGTGACTCTGTGTTTTTCCTACTTATGCAACATCCACGTCCAGCTGTACGTTTGATCTGTAAAATACTTTTTATCTATATACTGTAATATCATAAAGCTGAAGAGTTTGTTTGTTTGAACGCGCTTATCTCAGGAAGTACTGGTTCGAATTAAAAAAATATTTTTGTGTTGGATAGTCTATTTATCGAGGAAGGCTTTAAGGCTATATAACATCACGCTGCGACCATTAGGAGCGAAGCATTAGTGAAAAATGTTGCAAAAATAATCACGATCATAATAACAGAAATTAACGCAGACGAAGTCGCGGACAACAGCTAGTTACTAATAAGGCCAATGTTAATAATTAATTAATAACAACAACTCATCATTATTATAATCATCCTACATCAGTCCGCTGCTGGACATGAACCTCTGCAATAGGAGGTTTCTGCCGTAATCGTCACACTTGGCAGTCGAATTAACAATCAATTTGACCTGTCATATAGAAAAGACACAAGTTCCCCTCTTCTTCTGGCAGTACTTCTATTGTTTAGTCGTATCTTACGATAGGCATATGAAGAGAAAGGCAGCCAAAGAAAAAGTCTGGCGATATTCTTTAAATGTGCCGACACCACACGACACTCTAGTGCGCTATACCGCCTAATCATGCTCCTAATAATCCAAATAACCCCCACCTAATTAAAAGTAACCTATTCTCAAAGTCTGCGTCGCAGGTGTCTCGAGCGCTCGCTAAAACGCTACAGCCATTTGCGAGACGGCACCACGTGGGCACTTCGCACTCAACTTGAAGTTGCGAAGTGTTATGAGTTCCTCGGGAGTCGGGTGGCTGTATGTTTTTATGTCCCCCTGCTTTTAGCAGATTGCGAGATACGTAATTAGTACTGAAGGTTTACGGTTAAGGATTTTCAAGTACATCTTTAAAGATTTGGTCTTGTTTTTACAATTTCTTGCTAGATTTATATCTATACTAATATTATAAAGCTGAAGAGTTTGTTTGTTTGAACGCGCAAATCTCAGGAAGTACTGGTCCGATTTAAAAAAATATTTTTGTGTTGGATAGTCCATTTATCGAGGAAGGCTTTAGGCTATATACCATCATGCTGTGACCAATAAGAGCAAAGCATGAGTGAAAAATGTTGCAAAAATAATCGCGATTATAATAACTTTAACTAAGGAAATTGACGCGGACAAAGTCGCGGGGAACAGCTAGTTTAAGATATTATGGAAACATTTGCTAGAAATTTACTGCCTCAATTGGAAATCGAACACACGTTTTATCTTACCGGGCGACGCATTTGGTAGATGAACCTATAAATGACGTTATTACCATTTAAATGATTTTGCTATAAATAATACCGATCAGAAAAGGTGACAATATTAACACATACTTCGAGTGTATGGGTTTGAAGGTACCTCTACGAAGTTGCCCTATATTTCTAGGTTATATAAGACAAAGAGAAACACTTAATGTGGTTTTTTTTTAAGTAAATAATGCACTAGACAATATACTAATTGTCAGTAACTCGAAATAAGAATTGGATGTATGACACTTTTTTTTTAATAAAACACAATTCCTTTAAAGTAACACCTTATTATTCCCTAAGAATCCGGAGTTCTTTCAACAACTTGTAAATTATATTTTTAATTGCTTTAAAATAATTAATTACTTAGTTATTTGAGTATGATAACTTGTAACGTGCGTCATTGTAAATCTATGACAAGACTACGTTTTTACAGATCTCAAGAAGGATGTCAATTGATTAAAGTGCTATTTAACCTAATTGAGTGAGTTATGTGTTATATAACGTGCCACAATAATGATTTTTATTTGGGGGTTCATTCTGAAACACACCATGAATGTTCAGTTTTATGGATCTTTGAAAATACGATATATTCTCCTACTTTGCTCGCATATACTATTTTACTAACCTAAAACTCGTTTATTGCAATAGAAAGACCATAAAGTTACCACAGAACTGCCGCCAAAGACATTACGTGACATTCCCAGCAAAAGTATTCCAACTTCCGTCATAAATCCAAATATTTCTGTGAAAAGCGTTCTCCGGTGGCGAGAATTAACACCTCCGCCGTAGACACGAGCCCCCAGACCATTGTGACTTGTAATTTACGTGCGGTTATTATTGTGTCCGATCGTGAAATTAATTTCAAATATCACCGCGTTTTCGCAAACAATCGCACGATACCGTAATAACCACACAAATTGCTGCCATTAATTTCGAACCTTTGTTCTTATGAGTTAAACACGGGTTTTGTGGTTGTTATTGATATTTGAAAACGATTAACTAATCGAAGTGCTGTAGACATTTAAGTGATTTTGATTTATGTTATACTTCTATTTAGAACTCCTTTGCAGTGGCTTAAACCAATTTTAATGATAGATCGACCTTTCGACGATCGGATATTCCAGACACAATTAAAATCAATTGTTACCGAGACAACCGGTTGTCTCTTGGGGCTTGAAGCGCTAAAAACCCAATTTATTAAATTTCCTTTAAAGTTCCTTTTTTTCTAAAAATAAATAAAAACGTTTTATGACTATCGAATTTGAAATAGGAATGATAATGTAGAAATTATTATATGAAAATATTTATCTGTAAAAGAGCTAACTAAAAATAGATGTAATACATTTAAAGTAAGAAATATTTTTAGTTATTTTCCATGACACGCTTGTTGTTATCGTATATGGATCGCTTCAATTTTATTTATTTGTATAGATATTAATTTATCATAGATTCCTAAATCAATATTAAAAATTTTAAACGTTGTTTTATAAGAATAAGTTTCCCGTTGCATTTAATTCAGTATGGGATTTAAGTCTTTAGCTTCGTACGGCAAAGGTAGACTCAGATTAATGAATAGATTCTGCTAAGCCAACATAGTGGTACATTAGGTGTTTCGGGAGACATACATAGATTTACAACACCGCATTCAAGTGTTAGCAATGCCAAGATCAAAATTAATTTCACTAGGAAACCACAATGTCTTGGTTATAATTTATCTCCTCAGTAAATGAAGGAAAAGGAAAATTTTCTCGTGAGAGGAAAATCTTTGAATAAGATAATAGCTTGAATTGAATTATCTTAATGTTTTTGCGGTGGCTCTGTTAATTTGCTTTGAGAAATGTAAAAGCTGTTTTGTTAAAATAGGTTGGCTATGAAAGCCATGATGAGGATATGTCTACTCACACATAACTGAAAGATTAGGATTACAGGGTCTAGTTGACAATATCTGTAACTCTTTCTTCCTCTTTCGATCAAACGAAGCCCACTACAGATGCCTTCCTCTGTAACACGAAGCTCGTATTTACGGATATATCTGTGACTTTCAGATACTCTAAGACATCGGTATGAGTGACAGAGGCAGATGGATTCGAATATACGGACATTTTGTTGCGGACTAAGACCTCTGGGCTCAAAAGGAAGATTAACTTATAATGGTCACACAGTTTACGCGATGCTTGATGGCCAGTACGGATATATCTGTCACTTTCAGATACTCTAAGACATCGGTATGAGTGACAGGGGCAGTTGGATTCGAATATATATACGGAAACTGTGTTGCGGAGTAAGGCCTCTGCGCTTAAAAGGAAGATTTTCTCATAAAAGTCTCACACTTGACGCGATGCTCGATGGCCAATAGCGTAAAGTAGACTGTCCAATGTTATCCATATTATTATATCTCTTTTCTAATTTATTTTAAGCAAAAATTCGTTTCCCTCTGATCTCCATACCTAAGTTCATACGGAAGAATTTGAGGGCAAAAACGAGTTTATTATATTAAAGTTTGTATGGATCTATGTTACTCAGTCACTCCAGGACGGTTGAACTTAAATAAACAAAATTTGCCATGGAGATGATTTTACACCGTGCTTTTTTAACCGCCTGAAAAACAAAGCCTACGTTGTGTCCATATTATGTATAACATCTTAGCAGTGTTATTTTGATTTTTTTATAAAAAAAAAAACTTTGAAAATTTTTAAATATTGGTTAAGCTAATCATTTTGATACACGCTGTGATGCGCACGGACGTATTTGTGTAAGGTTCAATCATTTGGGACCCAACTGCAGCAAAATAATACGTCCATGCGTGTCACAGCGTGTTTCAAAGTGAATAGTCTAAATAAATATTTTGTATTTTTCTAAGATTATTTTTATTGATAAAATAAATAACACTGCCAATATGTTTAAAAATTATGGTTACATTACGTGTTCGTGAACGGTTCCCGTGGGATAGATTTAAATTCAAAATCTCACACTTACGAAGTGAATAGGCAAGAGCTTGTGAATAATACATATCACACCAAACAAACCATAACTAAGGATATTGAAATTAATTGACAATGTTCCATAGACCTAAGAGCGCGTGGTTCTAATGGGATCCAGGCCTATTCATTATTGATAGGAATAGCCGTCGGTCAGCCTCCCTTTGGCATCCGTGTAACGCTACTTTAGCCCTTATGTCACAAGAATAGAGTCCAGTTTTATGTTTCGTATCAGACTGGAAAATATCCAGGCACATCGTTTATTTAACACCCCACGATTAATTTATGGAGCAATAACCCTGTCTGATATAGTTTCGTTATCAGGGTTTGTTTACGTTTAGGCTTTGGTTTTGGATAGTTCCTCTATTTGTAATATCTAAAGCTTGAATAACGTTAAATAATAATTACTAAAAAATAAAATAAGGATTTTGACAGTATGGTTGCCTATGGTAACCATATCTGCCAAAATAACAGAAAAATTTAATTACAAAACTCAAAATTAGAAAATACATAAAATTATAAAATTAAGCTATTGCATAGCTTCTATCGCGGGCCTTGAGCGTGGAGACCGAATCCAGAAATTCCGTAACAAAAATAACCTAACCTAACACTCGGGGTGAGGCACGATCGAACAATTTTGAATTTCCGAAATTTAAAAGAATTTAGAAGAAAATAAGGATTTTGACAGTATGGTTGCCTATGGTAACCATATCTGCCAAAATAACAGAAAATTTTAATTACAAAAGTCAAAATTAGAAAATTCATAACATTATAAAATTAAGCTATTGCATAGCTTCTATCGCGGGCCTTGAGCGTGGAGACCGAATCCAGAAATTCCGTAACGAAAATAACCTAACACCCCCCACTCCGACCGGCACAGCGGTGATACTTTTTAGTTTTATAATTGCATAAGTTGATAAAAAATGCTATGCAATAGCTTTACCGCGGCAGTCTCCGAGTGCCACACGTCTTTTTTAAATGAATTGACTACAGCTGTCTGCAGTCACATACTTATAATAACTCAACAGTTGTTATCAAAATAACATTTCACCAACCAGTACCCCCAGACTCAGTTACGGTTTTGATTGCTACTGCCTCGGAGAAATCTTATTTGCAAATTAGAGCAAAGCCCGACTTTCTTCATATCACAAATATTACAGACAACTCACTCTATCCATGTAGGTGTTGACGCTGAATATAAATCAAATCAATTCATAATTATTACATATTTGATAAGGGCACATCAGCATAAGACTTCGTAGGTGCAGTGGGAAAATAATATTCAAATTCAAATTCAAAATAGTTTATTTGTGATTCACAGGTGATACAGATGTTAAAAACTTAAATGATAATGCTCTGTGATCTGCCATTTGGCGTACAAATGTATTAATCCTAATCAATTGGTTTAAATTGTTTACTTTACCATGCAAATTACATAAATTACAATTACTTAATATTAATTCATTAATTTATAAACATGTCATTGTATGTAAGAATTATGAATAAAACTAAAAAATATGTAATGTCAATTAGTGTGTCTGGTGAAATGTCAATTATTTTTAGTATCAAGAAATTCCTGAACCGAATAGAAAGCCTTTTGCGAAAGATATTCGAAAAGCATTTTCTTAAATGTCAAGATATTATTGTCTGTCCTAATTTTCTTTGGTAAGCTATTGTAAATTTTAGTAGACATGCCAAAGATACTGTTGCTAATAGAAATAATTCAACTACAATTCTTGTAGAACATAATCGTAGATGATAATTCTTTTTTTTATATTTCCATACCTGCTTTCATATGATAATTAAATAAGACTTGACAAAGTATTTTATAACATTATAATTGGCTTTACACAATTGCTTATTATACTTACCTACATAGAAAATAACTCACAAATACCTCTTGCAGATTAAAAAGTAGCTGATGGACATCTTTTCATACTGATTTTTATCTGCAATTTCTGTAGGATATCAGTATTGTCATTCCGTACCGATTTTTTTTCCATGAACGAACTGGCTGTTTTATTCTGACTTTGTCCTCCACCAATTGCTGCTGTCGGCTACCGCGAGTTTTTCCTAGAAAATTGCATTGGTTGTAATGGTAAAAATTAACTGTAAACCTTTGGAGATTTCCAAATGATTGCTCCGGCGACTCCGCTAACAGAATCTGCACTTTGTCGTTTACGTTTTATGGTCTAATTTTTATTGTTTCGTACAAAGTTGTTGGGTATCAAAAACTGTATTGTACAGACAACAGCACGTCCACCTACCACAAAACGTCAAATTTTCTTAATTGATATTGATCTCTATGTGTTGAACTTAAAGTTTAAAATCAATTCAATGACCTTTAACTTTTTTAAACATCCGTGACCAGCTTTAGAATGATTGCAATTCTGAGACCAAACTATAATTCTCTTGCCTAAATCTGTACCTTTTTTAAACCAACTCGTCCCAGACAAACCCTTTGGGTTTGATATTGTATATGTTATCGGCAATCTGTATAATACGGTATTCTATACAATACCTAGGCAATGTATAGAATACCTAAATATTTTTCATTTGATACCTACATTGCCTAGGCATTCTATACAATACCCATTACGCTCTCGGCAATGTGTGTTATAGGTGATAGCAGGGAAGGGATGACTAACCAGAACCGAATGTTTAAAATCCCGAAGATTCAAATACCTACAGTTGGTATACCGAAGTTCAAAATCCCGAAAGTAAGATTAACCGTGCGGTAGGCGTTTTGGTATTTCTTTACAATGTGCATTTTTTGTTGATTAACAATGAAAAATAAATATTTGTCTTTCGTTTGTTTCCATTTGTTTTTCCTAATGAACCTCAGTCTCAATGCATGCAGCTAGCAGGCATACAGCATTCAAGCAATCAAGCAGGCATGCATGTAGCAGCATGCATAGGTTTTGCTCTTCTCCGGCGCTGCGCGAAGTGCAGCCCTTTATGGGAACCTGAGATTCGCTACAGAGGGCGAGGGCTGCTCTCCCTCCGCGCCTCCGGCTTTTGAATTACACTCTAGTATCGGGCAGACTAGTACCACGGCGAAGGACCACGGCGAGTCGGGGTCAACTAAAATTTGTTTTTCTTAATGAACCTCAATCTCAATGGGATACAATTTGTTTGGCTTTTCGTTTATAGGTCTTATAAAATTCGGTATTTTCAATTATCGGGATTTAAATCTTTCGGTATATTGAACTTTCGGTCATATAAACAGTCGGTATTTTAATATTCGGCGTTTCGATTACTGGCCCAAATATAGTTATTTAGCACATTGCCGGTGGATCAGCAGGTAATCTATACAATACCTTGGAATTGTACACATTACCTAGGTAAAGTTTAGAATAGAAAATAAAATTCATAATATTTTTTCATACATTGCCTAGACGCCTTAGGTATTCTATACATTACCTAGGTATTGTATAGAATACCTGAATTATACAGATTGCCGGTAACATATACACAAAACAAGTAAAGTTTTAATTTAAAAGGAAATGATATATATAATTGTAACATACTGTGGAATTTTTAGTAAAAAAAAAAAATTTCAACTTGAAAGTAAATATTCAAATGTTTACACAAATACCATTTATTTGCACTAACATATATTAATGGATGGTTTAACATCGCATTTCCATGCAAACCGAAATGTATAATTAAAAGCCTTACATAATTAGGGCTAATGGACACAAATGCGCAGCTTAAATTTGAAAACGCAAGATGCGACAAAGTGTAATTTATCGATAAGTTGGTGAAAAAAGTAGAGTTTTAACATTATGACACACAGTCCTTTGACTTGGAACTCTTAGCATTAAAAAGCATTTAAAAAAACACATGTAAGACATAATAATAAAGTAATACTTATGTTGTGTATGCATTTAGAATACAATCGCAACTACTCAAATTCAAGTCTATCATTTTATTGGCATCAATGTGATTTAGTATTAAAGTATTGTCAATAAACCTTGAAAGACTTCGTACTGAAGAGGGCAACACAGTAAGCTAGGTTTAAGCCTCACTGACGAGTTATGATATTTAATCTAAAACTCTTCAGGCGTCGAGACTCCGAACAGCAATAGATTAGATCACTAACCTTTAACTTTACAGAATTCCATGTTTTTAATTTCGGTCATAATATAATATGGTTATCCTTCCATGATAATCTGGTGTCAGAGTAAAGCCTGCCAGTTTTACAGGCCTAAGACGTTACTTGTTATTACGACTACCACTTGGTGTCAGACTAAATGAGAGACTAAATGCTTAACGTGCCTCTATAGAAGCACGTTCAACCAGCCTCTTGTATTTTCCAGCCTATTTAAAAAAGACCGATTCCTAAATAATTGCTCTGTCTCGACTAAAACCCTTATTACTCGTATCGCATCACTACACCCACCTGTTCCATGTTTAATATTTGTTTATTCAGAAAACCAACAGCGTTATTATCGAAACTTTATCGATACTTTACCATCCCTAAACGAGCAGTGCAGTTGCAGGGATTATGTCTTCATTAATTAAACCGTGGTCGTGTTTTATTAGGTCCTGTGGGGCGGGTGCTGGGATTGCGGTTTATTTTTCTGGTTTTAGGACATGGCAGTTTCAATTCGTGACATTTTGTTTTGCTATAAACATTTATGCCTTTATTTTTAAATTTAGATACGTTTTAAGTGAGGTGTCCATAATTCTTTGGTAATTTTTTCGTGTTTTGACAAAAATTGCCTTATTTTTTTTAAATGTTAGTTTAAGCTAATCTTTGTTAGTAGTGCCATTTACCTTACACCTTGGTTAATTTTGTTAATAAAGATATAATTAATCAAAACTTTGAGCTTGTGATTTTCTATTGTGATAGCTAAAAACTTAAATATTTTAAATAAAACCACAGTAATACAATTTTGAATAAAAAAATTGTATCAAAAACATATCACGATTTGTTCTCCTCAATAAACCCTTTCAAATTCATAAAAAAACAAGGGACTGGGTGTACAAACTTATCTCGAAAATACCCCAGAAAGGGCACAAAGTATACGAATAACTTTCAGATATAAACAACGCAACTAAAACTGGAATGAAATACATAGCTAAACTCAAATACAGTAAGGTCAGTCAAAAAGCGTGAGTCTAGTGATGTATAAATAGCTCTATCTCTTGGCCCACACCTATTAAATTAACACTAGATGTAGTTTTCCAAAATTGTTTTCGCCTTCTATTGTAATCTCAGTTTCTATTGACAAATAACAAGTCTTCTTCATGTTGATGCGATGATTATTCTTGAAGGATACTTTGGTGTCAGAATGGCACTTATAACACACAGATTTATAGACACATACATGTACACTCGCACGATACACCAAACAGACAGACACACACCACACAAACACACACGCACGCACTGAAACTGACTCTTGAAACACAGATTACCTACTCAATCAGGTCAAATCAGGGAATCAATGATTTTGTGAATTAAATGAAATGTTATTAGTTTGCCAGACCGCCAATGACAGACCTCTAACAGGAATTTGAAGCTATCGATTATTAGAGAATGGCGAGTGAACCTACTGTATATTCTTTAATGCAAAATGGCCTGTATGAAATTGCCCCTTCTCCCTTTGAGCAGGGTTTTGCGGTATTCGTAATAACGTTTCCGAGTTGTGAACAAAGGTTTTTTTTCTGTTTGAAGTGGATGCTGTGATATGCCAGCAATATTTCCAAAAGTTTAAGTTTATGAATATTTCCGTATTGGATATTATTGATTGTGTTCGGAACTTTTAGATGACTACTATTTATTTTTTCATGATGACAGCTCCCTAGATCATATGGATTTGGACTTTGTGACTTTAGTTTTTTTTTTCTTATTATGGTTCACAAAATTAGACAACTAAAAGTCTTTACGTTTTCTCACACTGTATCTTAGTAATAAGTATATGTGAGAGGGAAAATGAACGGTAAAAAATATATATATATTTACTACTACATTTGTTTAAAAGTTTATAGTAAAAACTTTTATTCAAATATTTTATTCAATAAAGTAGGTAATCATCGTAATACAAGTTTATGATTGCCAACGCCTATTAACTTTTCAACCAAAATTTTTCACTCATTGTCTTGAAACTTACTTTTACTATTTATTTATCCTCCTAAAGAAGGCGTGCTATAATGTAGATTTTAGATTTTGAATTATAAGTATACTGAGTCTGATATGATTTTAAACATATTTTAAATCTTTTACAGAGCCGAGAAAGCCTATCATCGGATGGTGAAGGCGCCCGCGGTGACTGTTCTTCTGTGGATTCCTCTGGTTCAGGGTCTGAAGAGCAGCCGCCATGCGATATCGGCCTTCTAGAACGCCTCATCAGGACTCACCCTGTATGGTTCCTGCCTGGTATCCAGCGGGCTGGTGCATTCCATCTTTTGCAGGGGAAAGAAGAAGGAGTAAGTCGTATTTGCTTACTTAAATTATCATTAAATTCAAATATTGAATAGCAACCATCAGAACAGATTTTCTATAACGACTTAAGAACCTGTCTATTCCATAAACTTACATTAAAAAACTTAATTGCTCTAGTACTTATAAACAGAAGCAAAAAACAAATCTTTAGTATTTCAGAACATTTGAAAAACTTTATTGATGATGAAGCAGGTGGTTAAATTATAATTGCAACCTTATGTTGTAGATGCAGACCTCATTTGCTTGTCATCTTTCTCATAAACATGTATACGATTTCAGAACTTCGTAGTTCGCCAGTCAAGCCAGCCTGACACGATGGCCATCAGTGTTCGCCTGCCAGCCGATAAGGGTCCTTACATTGAGCACTATTTGATCCAGGCTTCCAGCGGCCGAATTGGTCTTGAGACCTCACACAATCGCTTCGATAATATCCCTGAGCTGATTGCTCATTACTGCCAGTGTTGGTAAGTTTTGTTGATAGTAGTTGTTAAAAGTTATACCAATTTTTTTCTGTCTAAAACGTGGTCGCAAAAAATATGGGTCTTATAAGAAGGCTCAAGATAGTACACACCGCTCTGTGCTCTCTCCATTGACCACTATAAAACAAGAGAAATACCTGTAAATGCAATGAAAACTAAGATTACCGTCAGTTTTTCAATAATTATTGAGCTGAAGTGGTGGTTGGAGATCACATGATAAGAAGAACCGATAGCTGTTGGGGCGAAGTGGTTTTAGAATGACGTGGAGATAATTAGGAGAGGCCTATGTCAAGCAGTGAGCCAAATGACCTCTAATTAGATGATGATCTTTAATGTATGAGGAATAGGTTTGAATTCCAAAAGAGCAATGCAGGAATCCCTTGCCAAGTCTTCTTCATTCTAGATCTAACATTATGTAGCTTTTTAACGTGTTATAAGATAAACTTTTTTGCAGAAAAATCACAATAATATGAGAGTTATTTTATTTCCAGTGACGAATTACCAGTGCAACTCCAGTTACCTCGAGCTCTTCGCGACGCAAAGAGTCGACACCAACTTAGTTCTCTTACGCTCCTGGGGCAAGAGTTCTGGGGCTATCCTATGGCCAACCCCAAAAACCACCCCAACAATATCCTTTCACCATGCCAATTGGCAAACGGAGTCATGCCGATGGCTATCACTCCTTCTGATACTGGATCTAGTCTTAGTAGCTTCAATGCAAGTAAGTATCAAAAATAAACTAGATTTTTTTGTTTGAATCTATAGTCATTTATATAAACATTGAAATATTTTAGGCTCAGGAACAAACTCTAGGGAAATTCTTAATCCAGACAACGACAGAAATGTTGTGCTCAAAATGTCACCTATTGAACAACCAGGTTCCCCACCGAAACAAAACCAGAACCTAAGCACGTTCAAAGGAAGAACACCTCCCTCACCACCGGCTAAACCAAACAGTGCATTTGTCAGGGCACCCCGACCAACCCCACCAAACACCCTGAACCTAATGTCAAGCACCGTAAGTTTGTTTTCAATTTAACAGATAAAGCTTTTTAGGTGTTGTTTACTCTTAATTTTATTAAACGCTTCACCTGTTTTCAGGCTCACATAACCCAACCGCATACATTCCCCACAGCAAACACCCAACACTCCCCCACCTCAAACATTGTCAAAACTACACCCCCTCCCCCGCCGCCACGATGGGCGAAACCACCATTTTCCAAACCCTCACTGTCCCCGAAATCCGAAGCGCTTGCTTTCAGTCCTATTAACAAGGCTTCACAAAATGGAAACATTACAGTCACAACAACAGTCACCTTTTGTGTCAATAACACTCAAATTCACAACCACCAAATAAATGAAAGCATACAAAGTGATCGGCTGCAACTAACGCTTGCGTCTAACGCCATCAACAATAACAGTAGCGCTGATGCCGTATTCAACATAATGGATGCGGGCAAACCTTTCGCTGAGCCTGATGGAGAAGCCCAGGTGAGGATTGATAGATTGTACTGCATGGGATCTCATCTGCATGACCAAATATTTAGAATGTGCTCGTATTTGTTTCTAACATTTCATTGCATTAATTTCTTGTGTGATAAAAATAGTACTGACTTATGCTTATTCTATTCCTGTATAGAACATGATGCACCGAATGTCACCAGAAGGAGAGTGCATCAATGCAATGACAGCTAGTTTGCACGGGAGCTTCAAAAGGCAAATGACTGAACAAAATACCACCGAATCCGGATCACCTGTAGAACAATCCCAAAACACTTCTGATTCTATTGATCCCATAGCAAGCAGTTTCACAAAATCTTCTAACACGGGTTTCGTACCTAATCAACTGGTATCTCCGAATGGAACAAATTCTGTTACTAGTGGTATATTTTCGCCTACAAGCCAAATCAATTCACCTGCTTCAAACGACACTATGTCTTCTAAAAGTGGTGTTTTTTCCCCAATAAGCCAAACTAATAAGAGCGAAATCTTTTCACCTGTGTCTAGAAGTTCACCTATATCTGGTAAAAATGTTTTCTCTCCAACATCGAATCAGTCTATCGTTTCCCCTATGACTTGCAAAGATCGGGAAAAAATTATGTCTCCCAATAACAATACAACAAGTACAACACCATCTGGTAGATCGAGAAGGAGTAGACACTCCCATCGAAAGGAGTCCAAACATTACCAGGTAGGGGAATGAATTTGTATGAATGGGAAAATATTGTACTGTTTATTTACATTGTTGTACCGATTATTACTAACAGCATGAAACAAAATGTACTTTATTACTGTTTTAAAAGCATATGTATGTTTCTGGGGTATTATTTCATTTCAATGTTTGGTTTTCTAGGAATCAGATATTCTTGAATCTCCAGGCGTGTATTATAGAAGTTCATTGATGGACAAAGTATCTGATTATGAAGACATTTGGGGACCAGAAAGCAATAACTGTTCTACATTTAAACCCTTAAAGCCCGATAATGATAACAACATAAGTAACGGTCTATTGAAAAGTAAAAAACCAGACTTATTGCCAGACACATTACGTAAGTTAAAAATTTATGTAAAGTTACTTTTTATTCGATTGTGAATGTAATTTTCATGTATACTTACTCATGGCGTCATCTTATTTACAGCAAAAATGAACAACGCAAAGAGTACTCAATCCATTTTAGAAAAAGAAAATATACACATACTTAATTCTTCGGAAAGTTTAAATGAAAAGAAAAATCTTTCTGATAGCTCTTTAAAGAAAAGCTTTAATGGCTCCAGTGAGTTAATTGCAACTACTAATAGTAAAGGTGACGTTGTACCAAAGAGACCGGATAAACTCAACATCGTTATGAACATGAACAAAAAGCTTACGGAAGAAATTGAAGCCACGTTCAAAAATAGAGAAAACTATAACATTGAAAGTATGGAAACTATAAAATTAGAAGATGATTGTATTAAAGATCCCATCCTTGATGATTCTGATAAAGATAATACTGGTAGTCCTTTCTATGCTGACCCTGTAGATGCTTTAAAAGAAGTAAGTGAATGAGTGAACATTAGCAACTTTGTGTACAATAATTCATAATACAGGATAAATTTTAACCACCTTCCATATTTTAATACTTGTTATATCAATCTACGAGACAAAAACAAATGACTTATTTTTTCTTTTGGTATAGCCCAGTACAAAAATATCATGATGAAGCACTTAGAAAATAACCGCCAAAAATTTAAAATTTTTGATACGGCCGCCTAGCAACACTTTTTTTACGCGATGCGCATCTCATTTATTTATTACGATACTATTCATAAGTTTTTTATTGTCCCTTTATACCTTAGCAGGCCAAGGACCGTAAAAATTGGAAACTTACGAAAAATATTTTCGGGTGAAAACTTGATTTACAGTTTTTACTTCATAAATGGGCTCTAAATACGAAACTGAACGCCTATAAACATTTTGGAAAGTGATTAAAATTTCATCCTGTATTGTAAAATACAATTTTTCTAATTTATTTCTTAGGCTGGGTTACCGAAAGTTCAGCGAAGGAAGCTAATAAGAGTTGGGATGAATCTATCCCAGCGATACTCGGAGCCTCCCCAAAACCATCCGTATTATCCGTTACGAGACATGCATAGCATAGAAGAACTATCGCGTAAGTTTACTATAACATAAATATTTTGTGCCTATTGTGAATGAAATATCTGAATTCTAATAAAGTGACCATTCTTATCTTGTTTATCCAGCATCGTCACCAAATACTTCATCATCTGTTGACAACTTAGTCTCACTCCGAAGCAAGCCAAAAATGAAACCAGTTCAACCACCCCGTGTCATCGCGAAGCCACCCACAGGCAAGGCAGACCAGACATGGACCGTTGACTCCAGTTGGGAGTTCATAAGTCAGTAACGAAGTAACCCGTACTAAGGGAACCATTAGGCTTCACTAAAATTTCGGTTGCACTAAGGAACCCGCGGCAAAATATAGAAACTTTTGATAAATTATGAGCTTTTTACAGAATTACACTGACAACTATAACCCTAATTTATGTTCACGACGCGACGTTTGAAAGACATGTGGTAATGGGGGCTATCGCTAGTGAATTTGCCACTACAGGCGCTAGTGTCGCGTGAGGTCCAATATCATTCACTTTGTACTGGTTTTAGCGGAAATTGTTGCATAAATTATAATTTCTTTAATTTACCTGCTGGAAAGTGATCTCCTTCGTAAAATATCGCAAATAGATTATTTGGCGATTAATGTGAACGCTTTAAAAGCGGAATTAAGAAAAAGCGCCAAAATAGGCGGCCTCAAGAGCAACTATTTCAGAAGTTAGTTAGTTGATATCAAGATAGTTATTTATAAACAATATAACCTTAATTAGATTCAAGATATAACACTTTGTTTCGGCGCCAATCGCCTTTAACAGCTATAACTCTGGACCTCAGTCTACAGTGGCGCCAACTGGTGAGCAAAGAAACGGTAGTCCCCATTGAAACATCTTTTAATATGCTGCAATTCTTTGGAAAGGAGATGTCCCATAATAGGCCCAGACATAGTACACCAATTTCAAAATCAAGAAAAAAATACTGTTTCTGGGAAAAATACATATAAATTTATTTAACGTATAATTTAGTGGTTCAAAAATAAATAAGATCGAATAATTTATTAAACTCCATTAGGAATTTCAAGATGGCGTCAATCTACAAAAACTTAAAATGTCAGTAGCTGTCAGATACCCCTTGTCACTTTGGCATAATCATTCACTTCAAGTTTTTGTTCTGCTTGTCGCGTTTTAAATGTAGTTCATTATAACGACCCCTTTTTTGTTTTCTGGATTTGGTATTGATAGACACATTACTTTCATAATGTTTGTTGTTACTACAGCAAGCGATGGCACTCGACTCCTAGATGCGCGATTTTGTAACTGCCAAAACTGACAGACGTCATCAAAATGTCATCTTCCGCCATGGTGGTTTTGTTGTTTTGTATTGCTATTTTCTTACTTATCTCTTTATTTGAACCACTTAACGAAGCCATTTTAAAAGAATTGGATAATAACAAAATCTTGTAGGTGTATTGGTCTATCTTTTGGTGGGGTGTACTACAGGTTCTGGGCCTGGCCTCCATACAATTTGGGACATCTCCTTTGTAATAAGTAAAATAAAACTCATATCCCAAATTTTTATTTCTGATTTTTTGAGCTATATTTTTAAAGAATTGCAAAACCTCAGGCCCTTTACTTAACTATCAAAAATCAGTAATATTTATTTCCTTTTTTTGGTGTTGTTGTAGTATACTTTATTAAAAGAGTCTATATTTTACCAAAGTGGAACTTTTAGTCTAAATTAAAATGTAGTTACTAAACCAATTGGCTACTTCAAAATTTTTATTTGCGGTATTGTTTTCTGGAGTCTACCATCACATAGTCTGGAGGTCATTTAATTTGCTTTTTTAATCTGCTTAACACGCTGTTTATATATTTGGTATGTAATCGTTTTACACGTAATGATACCTTTTTTATGCACAGATAAATTTAATTCACCTGGGTACATTGGCTGCATGACTTTATTTGCATTGCATTTAACTTTTTACTAATATTTTTCCTAAAGTTTGACTGACAATATTTTAATTTTACTTTAGATAAAAACGATGAATGTGCCAACAGCGAAAACGGTACTTTCCCCTCACTTGCAGAGCAAGAATCCCGACTAAGCGGAGTTGATGATGGAGCTCAGCATTTGACTGTACATCAGGTCGTAGCCCAGAGGTAAGAAAGACGTTAAACAGTACTATGGTGTAGTAGTTTATCTATAAGTTAAATTTATTAAACATTATTTAGGTGGCTATTTAATATTACCAATACGTAGATCGAAACTATAAATATTGACCACTTCTTAGGCAAAGCTGTATTTATATAAACAATAACAACCAATTATGGAATTAGAAAATTATTTTGCTAATGATTTCCGATTGTTAATACCGGCCTAGATACCTTCACCACACTACCCGCACTAACACTGATTGAGCAAGCATTTCCTGCATGAAATAGTGTTAGTGCGGGTAGTGTGGTGAAGGTATCTAGGCCGGTATTAACAAGCGGAAATCATAAGAAAAATAATTTTCTAAATCCATAATTAGTTATGGATTTTCGCAAAGTAACGCCTGAGTCAATTTTTTTTTTAAATAATAACCAACATTTTAATAACACTGCTAAAAGATATGGAAAAAATTAAATAGTAAGTCTTGTAATCAAGCCTAGATCAGAGAATGCCTTGAAGCATTGTAGAACATAGAATAAATTAAATTTTCAGTAAGTAGAACAAAAAATAGTGTACACCTATTTGGTCCAATTGCTGTAAAAGTGTAGTTTAAAAATATTTTGACCTACGCAAGCACTGTTTTGGGCCCTACATTATTACGTAATTCATTTCTTTTTTCCTCAGATTCCCAGAACTAAGACTGAATGCGGAGCCAATGGCGCTGCCTGAAGAAGTGCGGTCGCCTCCGCGAGGGTCGTGCTACGACAACGTCCATGATCTAAGGCCTTTGTCTGAACAGGTAACATATCGTTTGACCTCAGATTAGTTCAGTACCGTGTCTATGTCGTTGACTTGAACAAAACGCCGGCTTATAGCGATAAGAATAAGCTTGAAAAATTTACGCCTATGCCGTAGTGTCTCGGCGGCAAAATGTAAAGCGCCGCTCCCGGTATGCGAGGAGATGCGGGTTCGAGTCCCTGAGACATACTTTTTCAAGTTTATACATATGCTGATGTTATAATTGCAATTAAATTGCTTAAAATATCATATGGAGCATTGAACAAAACACTTATAAAATGATATTTTTTATTTTTTTACTATTTACTTACTCCTCGTTGGTCTAGTGGTGTAAGTGCCGGAGTCAAGATCTCGGGGTCCAGGTGTCGATACTAGGATCGGGTAAATGATGACAGAGCTCAGCATCCGACTGTACCGATTCTAGCATCGGGTAAAAAGATGACGTACTTTGTTTACAATATCCGCCCCGTAGCGGTTTGCAATAACTACTTTAAGGGCCGGTTTCAATAACCTATCTATTCTCAGTTTTGGCATATCGGAGATAGGAAACAGTTTCTATCTCTGTTTTTGCCGTCCAGAGAAACAAAGACAGAAGTTGTTTTCTATTTCCGATACGCCAAAACTGTAGATAGATAGGTTATTGGAAATGGCCGTTAAACTATCGCGTCAGGCAATAAAATAAGGTATGTTCGCGATTAAATCACCGTCACCGTCAAACCCGTTCCTACATCATAAACAGGTAAAAAGAATTTCAAATTTTTGTGGTGACCTGATAATAAGTACACCAGAAAATTTGAGAAAAGGCCTTTGCCCCGCAGTGGAATGATTGCAGGCCGTCACTTGAATTTACTCACGCATAAAAATGTCATGATATGAATATTTGTAACCTAAGGCTGACTGCAACTCCATGACAATTGATTAGTTATGATAACTTTACGTTTGCTTTGTATTCTAGGCAAGCGATGACGGCACGGTGTTCTCTGAGCCGTGGGACAGTTCACAATGGGACGGTCTTCTACCACCTACAAATGGACAGCAAGCTTACGATACGGTAAAACAATAATTTCATATTACTTGAACCTCGATAAGTTTTTACTTGTTATTTTCCTTAACTGACCGCTAGAGGCGCTGTGCATTTTTTCTTAAATATTTTTTACGCCGACGATAGCAAGTTCCGTGACTGTTAATAAATGGTACGTGTAGGTACTGTGTAAAGATGAAAAACAATTGTGGTGCTTGTAAAATTGTCAACCGCACATGTCATTACGCGCTACGCTTACGCTTACTCAGGTTTCGCTAGTCCCCACAATTTTTTTGTGTGTTTGAATAAATCCGCATAAATGCCATTCTAAAGCTGGGAACAAATTATCGGAGGCGGCTGACGGACGCGGCTGTCAGCCACAACTGATAAGTTTGCACAGTCTTATGGGACGTGGCTTGCAGACGAGTTCCGACGCCTATTCCACAAAGAACTGTTGACAAAGAAACATGTCGAGTAGTGAAAGTGAGGACGAATTTTTAGAATTAGCGGCAGCTGCTTTATGTTGTCCACAAAGAAAGAAAATAAAAAGAAGCGTTTGGGTCCATGACATAAATAAAGAAAGAACGGAGTCTGGTGAATCCACATTTATTAAGAGATGAACTCGATAATTTGTTTGTCCATTATGACAGCGTGGACAGCGTCTCTCTGGCGCAAGGACGCGTCCCACCCCCTGCATACCGTCCGCGGACGTTTTCGGCTGACAAAAACATCCAGCGCGCCAGATTTCTGTCGGACGTCCGAAAGCTGAAGGTCAGCCCAAGGTTACGTCCACGACTTACCTCCGATAGTTTGAACAGCTTAGTGTGTATTCATTACCTAGATACCTATAAGTAGCGACTATCAGCCGCGTCCATCAGCCGCGTCCGATAATGTGTTCCCAGCTTTAGTCATAACATCTCGTTAATAAGTGTGATTGTTAATTTTATAGGAAGAGCCATGCGAATGGGAGTCGCCCATACCACGGCGAGGATCTGGAACAAACACAAGGGCGAAAAGTTTCAGGGACCGGCTGGATCCTTTACTTGGTAAGATTTTTAAATTATTGATATTTTTATCTAATACTAGATAATCTCCCGCGGCAGTGCCCGCGAGTAGGTACTACTTTTTATATCGAACGAGCGGAAATTTGATAATGGAAAGAAAACACTTAAAGAATAATATCTGACAAAGACAATTTAGAACGTCAAAAGTGGTTCTCAATGGGGGCTATCGCTAGTGAATTTGCCACTAGAGGCGCTAGTGTCGCGTGAGGTCCAATATCATTCACTTTGTACTGGTTTTATCGGAATTTATTGCATAAATTATAATTTCTTTAATTTACCTGCTGGAAAGTGATCTCTTTCGTAAAATATCGCAAATATGGATTATTTGGCGATTAATGTGAACGCTTTAAAAGCGGAATTAAGAAAAAGCGCAAAAATAGGCGGCCTCAAGGGCAACTATTTCAGAATTTAGTTAACCTTAATTAGATTCAAGATATAACACTTTGTTTCGGCGCCAATCGCCTTTGACTGCTATACCGCCGGACCTCAGTCTACAGTGGCGCCAACTGGTGAGCAAAGAAACGGTAGTCCCCATTAAATGCTATGTTTCTGTAATTATTAATCCATTAATATTAATCTAGTGATCACTACTTTTAAGAACAAAATGTATTTTAGAGATTAATCATTCTTTGCAAATCAATTTGCCATTAAATATGGCTTCCTCAAGCTAAACTTAACTAATAATAATTAGGAAGAAAGTACTAAGAGAAAAACTAATTAGTTTAAGGGCCTTTCACAATCGCTGAGTAAAGTTCTGGGTAAGCTACTTCAACCCTATCTGCTCAGTAAACTATTTTTCACGTTTCACAATCCCTGAGTAGGGTTAATCACCACTTTATCTGCTCGTTAAGTTAATCACCGGATGCACTGCCAAGTAGCCTTTTACTTGACAAGTAAATTTAAAAAGATAACCTCAAATACGTCATTTCCAAATTTTCATCAACAAGTTATTTTATTATTTAAATGGACATTTTTGCAGTCATTGTAAAATAACACAATGTTCGTAATGGTAAATTCAATGCAAACAAAATCACCACACAAAAAGTACCAAACGTCGGCAAATTTGACATTTGTCATTTACTGACGTTGACTCGACATAGACTTTTTGTTGAAACCTCGTTGCGTTCCATTCTTACAGAAACATTGATCTGAGAAAAGGTGAAATGACTTATTTACATTACAGTGTAAACATTTTTTGTACGAATTTATTGTTTTTATTACTTATAATCATAACAAAAAATATTTTTAATGATAATTCTGTGATTACTATACTTTATAGAAACACATAAATTATTCTTACCTTGAAACGAAACGTAACTTGTAAGTAAGTATTAATTATATAATCTTCACTTTAATGTACTGATTGGATGATTGTGAAATGCAAAGAAAGTTAACAAAAGGATTTAACCTCTATTTAATTAACTCGTTGAGTAACTACTTAAGCATTTACTTAATTATTGTGAAACAGACCCTAAGCATAGGTTTAAGTAAGTACTTTTAAGTAGCTGGTGGGGTATGATTAGGTAATGACTATATTAAAATAGTTAATGACATTGACACAAACATTTTAAAGGTTTTATACACATTTCATTGAATATAATAAGTGCCTCCTAAAGTCGGGAAAAATTGATATTTACACACGAAGTTAAATTTAAATAGCGCCAAAAATTTGGTGCTCAAACACTATTTTTTCTATTTGACCAATATCAAATTTTAAATAAAAAATGACCATAATAAATAACCGAAAAGCGAGGAATGGAAATGGTAAAAAATGCAATTTGAGCACGAGAATCGGCCCTCAAATGTTTCGCTTGTTTCATACACTCTATTTATTTAACGTAATGAAAATCATTAAAAAACTATTTTTAAACTTTGCGACCTGTCCCCAATCACAGGATTATCCTTCATTTTTTGGACAACCTGCATAATAGTTTGCTATACTTCTGTAAGTAATAGCACAGAACATGGAAAAAGGTTAGACATGTGCTTTTCTCCCGTACCAAATATGCTAAGAACTCCGTTGTATGCCGTATACTAGGGCTGTATAATAAATTATTTTTTGCGGTCGATCCTTTTCATTGGAGCAAAAATGTTTTTAAATAAAGAATTTTGGACCTCCTTGAGGTGTAACATTAATTTATTAACCGATGTGTGGTGAATGTATACACGAATGTTTACATAAATAAATAAATAAATGTGGACAACACCACATACATTGTTCTGATCCCAATTTGAATAACTATTTAAAGCATTCGTATTTTGAAAACCAGAAACAACTAAGGTACCACAAACACTCAAACCCGAGAAAATGTATAAAAACACATTTTTTCTACATTGACCCGTCCGGGAATCGAACCCGGGACCTCAGAGCAGGCGACACCTTGAAAACCGGTGTGTACGCCACTCCGCCACGGAAGTCGTCAATACATGTTTACTTTTTTTTACATTTTTAGATTTACTACACTAAACTATATTACACACACATTCACATCACACATACACACACACACACACACACACCCACACACACACACACACACATACACACACGCATACACACACACACACGCATACACACACGCACGCACACACACACACACACGCATACACACACACACAAACACACACACATACACACACACACGCACGCACACACACACACACACGCACGCGCGCACACACACACACACACACACACACACACACACACACACACATACACGCATACACACACACGCATACACACACACACACACACGCACACACGCATACACACAAATGCAGAGCACACAGTACAACCGTAGCGCGCTTCCTAACTTTAAGATAAAGTAAATCCGTTATTGGCTGTCAGTATTGCTAAAATGTAAAACAAATGTATTTTTAAAAGCTGTGGATTTTGTTAAATAAAAATAAATAAATAAAATAAATAAACATGCGATGTAGGCGGGGCAGGCACGCCATAGAGGTCATGAGCAAAGGCTTGTTAAGAAGCCAATCACATGCTTGATTGGCGTTCTTTGAACTCGTTTATGTGTAGTGGGGCGCAAGCGCCGACATCGATTCTCATAATAATGGCGCATGACAGCGGCCTTTCTAACCTTTTTCCATGTTCTGTGGCACATGTGAATACATGCACTTGTAATACTGACATTGTGACGTAGAATACATAAGGAAGTCTAATCTCGTCGGTTCATTCACCTTTCAGAATTCTGATAAGGCCATGCTACGGTACAATTAAGAATTCAGTGATTTATTCCTATCTGGATTAGGGTTTCTAGTTTCTATTAATTATTCAGACAGTTAACAGTGAAAGGAGAATTAAAAGGTACAGTAAAATGAAAATATTTCTTATTAAAAAAAAAATTAGTAGGACGTATAAATCAATCAAGCAGGCAAGCTACTAACCTCACCGCAACCAACGTTAGTGAGTAGATTTTGCGTTTGTCAATAATGTTAGAAGATCTAGAACGTAATAACTTAACATGTGTACTCAATACCGTCTTTACCATAAGGGCACACGGGGCCCGTGCCCAGGGCCCCCATTCTCGGGGGCCCCGAAGGACCGATAATTTCTCTCACACATTTATTCTCAAAACATTTTTGTCGGGCACATTACACTTTATTTACAAATCGGTCATCAATATAATAAATGGTCATACTTAATAAAAAAATGGTATTATAATTCGCTTTCTTTACTGTCCAAAAGAGCCCCAAATTCTTGTGTGCCCTAGGGCCCCAGCCTAGTTTAAGACGGCCCTGTGTGTACTTATTATCACATCCACCTATTTAATCTTATTTGTGGATATCTGTTATTGGCCTTACTTCTGGTAAACATTATTGCGTAATGTTACTGTAATTTAATAGTCTTAAAATCAACAAGCAAACCAGTTCTACCGCGATCATGTCGCTTGCAACAGTGCCGAATTATCAGAAACTCATAAAACACAAGGTACATTTGTATCGTAAGACTTAGTTATCGTAAGACTAAGTCTTACGATAGTGACCATGAAAGTTTAAATCAGTGTACAACGAGCAATGTTCGAAAATTCGAATTTATTGTTGCCTGCCCCGGGTTTCGAACCCAGGTTCCCCGATCTTGGTCTGGTTAAGGACCACTAGACCAACGGGGCTGTGTCAAAGTATAAATGTATAAAATATTAATTTAATTTATAAAAACGCGACTGAACATGATATACATACTTAGATATTTCGACGACCTCCGTGGCGGAGTGGCGTACACACCGGTTTTCAAGGTGTCGCCTGCTCCGAGGTGCCGGGTTCGATTCTCGGACGGGTGAATGTAGAAAAAATGTGTTTTTCTATATTTTCTTGGGTCTGGGTGTTTGTGGTACCTTCGTTGTTTCTGGTTTCCAAAATACGAACGATCGGATATTCCAGACACAATTAAAATCAATTGTTATCGAGACAACCGGTTGTCTCATGGGGCTTGAAGCGCTACATAGTTACTCAAAGTGGGATCAGAACAATGTATGTGATGTTGTCCACATTTATTTTTTATTTTTTATGTTTTTACATTGCTGGTACACTACTTACTTCTAAAACGCTTACATTGCGTTACAGCGGCCGTGGTGAGCTATGTCTTCGTCTGCACAGGCTTGTGGATCTTCGGTCATCCTCAAATTGTCATTTAACTGCAACAAATTTACAGCAGATTGATTACAGATTAACGATCTTAGTCCATATTCTATGGATCCAAAATATTAATTACCTACACCTTCGAACATCCAGAAACCCCATAAGTTAACGCTTAAACGAGTACCTAACAACGGCCAAGATTAATGTAAGTCATCTAGTCGCTATCTTTAATAATGCAGATGGGTCAGCAAAAGTATTACAAAATAACGGGATCATTAGAAAATACGGAATTGATGATTCACTTGTAGCGCTATACACGTGGTTGAAAACAATCTGAACAACATTGTGTGTATACTTATACTCAATTACATACTCAACTAAAGGTTATGTAAGCTGGCTGAATCAAATTAATATTTGAGATGATTTGCGTATTTATTTTCTCGAATTGTTTGCCATTTTGTTATCTTTTAGCAAATGTTTCATTGTGATAATGATAACTTTTCTGTTATTTTACAAAACAGTGCTTCAGGCGTTAAGAAGGCTGTCTGTGATTGTTTAGTTTAATTAGGCTAAGTACTTTAAATTTACCCTAATTTTTTTTTTATTCGTATTTTCTTCATTTCCATTGTTTCAAAATTACCTACTAAGTAGTTATTAATTTATATAATGAAGTAAGTACCTATGAAACTATAATTGTACATCTTTTTATAAACATTTAATTTTAATTACTCTGTTTGGTGTGCAATAAAGATTATTCTATCTGTCTAACTTAGTTTATGATAAAGTATCAAAATATACCTACCTTGTGGCATTGTTATTGTGCAACATTGTGACTTTTTGTTTCGCCAGTTAAATAAACTAAAGCTAGTGTTGTACCAGTTTTAACTTATAAATTGTAACACTCTTAGCTGATAAACAAAATTAAATGTATGTCGCGTATTTCCTGCTTTGTTAGTGTATACTTACCAACTACTCTGTATTGCCTACAATACTTGTCTAGCCTAGAGTAAAACTATCATGATTTTGTTTAGTAATTTCAGAAAGTAATAATTACCAATTACCTTTTTGTTTAATGAACAACTAAGTAGCTCTTTATAGTATAGCTATTATTTTACCATTATTATTCAGATACTAACAACGTAAATAATTCACAAATTAATAAAGGAGGTCGTGAAATCTGCATTGGCCCAACTACGAGTACATCGCCTATCGCTTGCCCCAAATTCCTATGTACCATCGCTCATTACGAGACATTACAATCAATTGGCTCACATTATTATCAAATTAATTAGCCGACAGCTCTCATAATAGCCGAGTACACATCTGCTATCTGTTATAACCCATTAGTTGAGTAAATATATTAATTATGGTCAAAGTTCAGAGGTTTACGCGTGCCGTACTACGATTTCTTAGTCAGTCAGTGCTTGACACTCGCGCGTGTTGTATACTCTTAGTGTGAATGAGAAATTATAGATTCAAATCTTTCGTGCACGCGGGAAGGAACCGCAAAGATATCAGCCATGAAGTGGTTCAAAAAGTTGTTCCGCGAAAAATCAGAGAAAGCGGCTGAAACCAGCAAGGCCGATCCCTGGATGCAGAGATTTGACTCCGTCAAACCGAACGAGAGAGATCGTCTCTACTCCATCGGAGTAGAAGCTTCTGAGGAGACGGTTACCGATCCAGATGAAATATACGCTGTGACAACAGCGAAGAATTTCCGTGGTGATACACTGAATGAATATGTGTTTGAAAGCGACTGGGTGATATTAACTAAAGAGGAGTTCTTCGAGCCGAAGTTTCAACAGCGCTTGGCCCATTCTGAAGCGGTAACTACTTTGTGTAAGAAGAAGGCTAGTGAAAGAACTGCTAAAGTATCGACTGTGGTAGCTAGAACACCTCACTGCCATTGCAATGATCTCGAAGACAGTATTACAGAGCCGGTCCGCGACGGGCCGATCCGTCGTTTCGTGAAAGCGGTGTCTAGGTTTTGGAGGCAATTCTTCAGAATGCTGAATAACTGCAAAATGTGTAAAAAAAAGAAGAGAAGAATCGACCTGTCTGATGAAGAAGATTCAATCACCTTTACAGGACTAAAAGGTTATATGTGTAGGTAATGTTTTGTATCTTTTTTTAAGAAACCTCAGGACAATTCACTTTTATTATGCACTAGCTGTTTCCCGCGACGTCGTCCGCGTCAATTTCTGTTGATAAGAATTCGATTATTTTTGCAACATTTTGTACTGATGCTTCGCTCCTATTGGTCGCAGCGTAATGTTATATAGCCTAAAGCCTTCCTCGATAAATGGACTATCGAACACAAAAATAATTTTTCAAATCGGACCAGTACTTCCTGAGATTAGCGCGTTCAAACAAACAAACAAACAAACTCTTCAGCTTTATAATATTAAGTATAGATCAGAAAAGCAACTGTTTACATTCTTATCATAATAAAGTATGAAATTGCCGATTATTTTCCCACTTTTTATTTTGTTTATAGCTCTTAAGTTTAGTCGTATTATTGCGTAATTCTTTTTGTATTGTATCATAAGATAAATAAAGTAACTTTTGACTTAAAAAAAATGCAATACTAGTGCCTATTACTTCAAATGAAGTAGTTGAAAAGACCCCTTACAATGTGTCAGCTGACCTTCTTGCTTCAATTAAGTATATTTGTATTATATACTTTGATTTTCAGAAATTTAAATACTATTATGCGTAGCTTTATAACCATCTAATTTTCACCTTTAATTGCATCGAAAACGGTTCAGGCGTTTTTAAAAAAACTAAAAAATTGTTAGTATGGAAAAATGACTTTTCTCGATTTCGTCCATACAAAACGGCAATTTCATACTTTAACCCCTAATATAATGACAGCTTTGAGTATCATTTGGAGCTAGTTGCGTAAGTAACTGCTTTATTGTTTTAGGATTTACTGGTGTAATCACAGTAACATAATATTGCTACGATAAGAGCTGTCAGTTTTGCATTTAGTGCAAGGTCGTTTAGACAATATTTTTCTACGTTTCACTTTCTTTTAGAATGTTACGAATTCACCACTACGAACGACCAACTTGCGATTTCCTTTTGAAAATAGCTCAAATAAGTATTAATATTTTCTAGCAGTTATGATGTTTTACTATGTTCCAAAAATTGGTAGTATTTTAATAGCCGATTATTTAAATACCTACCTACAAGGCACTACTTCACACGGTTTATCATCTACCACGTTTAGTGGCTTTAATTAAATGCATTTGGCCTAATTACTGCTTTCGTAACATTAGAATAAGTATGACCTTTATAATTAGTTGTAAAGAAACCCTCAGACCTCAGATGTGTAACTCCCAGAATGCTACGCAAAACTAGGTAAGTACCTATGTTGTGAAATTAGGGAACTCCCAATAGTGAGTTAACACTCCCTGATAACTCGCGGTAGTGGGAGTTTTATGCACTTTATTTCAGTTTAGGTAGTCACAGCTTATGACTAATCACAACTGTCTAATACCTATTTCATTTTATTTATCCGCTAGCGAAGTATTGGTATAGTGTAATGTTTTTCGCGTACCCATACATTTACCATATACTTACAAGAGATGCTTTGACAAGCCCTATATATTAATCTACTGAACACAGCACTGCACTGCTTCATGACAATTAGGTAGGTAGGTACCTAGATATGGGCCAGTGCAGAGAAGAAACTCGTTCAATGTCAGCCAATCTTTATGTAAACATGCCTATTCATAAAAAAACAATTTCCTCTGCAAATTATGACAGTTTAAAGCCATACATTTTTATCATTAAAACTATTATCTGCTATACTAAGCAGCATTTGTGATCACAGACAGACCTACCACGAACGACGAACGTTTGAAAATTCGGCCTACCTAAATCAAAATAAAATGAAAAATTCTAATAAACGCTAATTAAATCCATTAAAAAATATTACACCATATTATATGACGAGTACATAAAAAAAAAGATAATTATAAAATGTGACAAGTTGCATTTTATTATCAGCAAAATTAAATCTCGTCAACTGCAAACAGAAACCATCGTTTGATAGAATACCAAATTATGTACATACGAGTATTTGTCGATAGCTAAAACACTCTGGATGTGTTTGATATGTACATATTATGTTATTAATACGGAAACTTTGATTTAAGTATTATTGTATTTCAACTACACATTAGCACTCTCCTATGCTATGTGCATCGATTCTCGATTTAAGCCCCGTCTGCCATGGGTTCTGTATAGTGGAACCATTTTGCAGTTTAACCACGATTCTCGCCAGCTATTATTCTTAGATTAAAACATACACAGTACTTTCTAAATGTGCAGATTTCCACACAATGTTTTTTTTTCATGGCCAAGCAAAGTAAAAAATACGTAGGTATGAAGAAATCTTAATGTGTTTCATTAATTCGAACTAACAACCTACAAGTAACAAAATTCGAAACTCTGGAAACTTAACTGTCTTTTAACAGTGCCACATTATTTAATACGGTTATAAAAATGTCTGACAGATTTCCAAAAAAATATTTAGCCAGTTAGAAACTGATTATTTGACGACAAACGCGAATGGCGTATTAGTTTCATACCATCGTATAAGCAAAGCGACTTGAATCTGCCAAACAATTAACTTCCTTCAAAACCCAAAAGTTAGAAAACCATTGCAAATGGCTGCCAAGTTTCCGATAAAGCAAAACGGTCAATCCTCCTTAGGTACAAACCAGTATAAATAAGTCCTCTGTATTTTTTTCCGAACTCCGAACAGTATAAATAATAAGACCTCGTTTTTTTCAGCTGCAGGCAGAGTCCGCGCTCTACGAGGCGGTCGCGGCGCGCGCGGCGCCGGCGCAGCGTTGCGTGCGTACGCGCTCCATCTGGCGCAAGACAAGAGCACTACATTCGCGCAGAACATAGACAACTTCATTGCATGTACGCTTGACTCGAAGGAGACATGCCCGCAGGTAAAAACGAAATCTCTTTCAGCCAAACGATGCCATTTAGACGTAGGCAGAACTTCCCTATATTTGGAGAATTTGCCTTCGCAGTTTGACCAATATTGGTGTAGATAAGACATTATTGCCTTCTGACTCTGACCTTCTTCTGGAAGCACTCCTTTCATTGCCTCTTACGACACCCGCAGAAAGAGAAGTGGTAGTCCTATTTCTTTAATGTTCCAGCATCACAGGACATAAAATCCCATACAATACAATTAAAATATAGGTTAACGGAAATTAATCTGATAACAATTATAATGTGAATAATATCTAATGTTTTACTGCGATTTGTCAATGTCATTACAATCGAATACAACACGGATGTAAAAGCAAACATGACTACATAACCAAATGCATTGTACAAACTTAATATTGATAACAAATTATGTAAATAACAATCGTCAATCAGTCACATCATGGCGCCAGAATTGTTGTTAGAGTGATAGCAAACTTTTTACTGATTCATTTACTTGTTTTGTTTATGAATAGAGCATTAGCTCTACATTTTTAGGGTTCCGTACCCAAAGGGTAAAAACGGGATCCTATTACTAAGACTTCGGTGTCTGTCCGTCGCTCTGTCACCAGGCTGTATCTCAAGAGCCGCAATAGCTAGACAGTTGAAATCTTCACAAAATATGTATTTCTGTTACCGCAATAACAACAAACACAAAAAAAAATTAAGGGGGGCTCCTATACAAAAAACCCGTTTTTTTGTCGTTTTGGTACGGAACTCTTCGTGCGCGAGTCCGACTCGCACTTGGCCGGTTTTTGTCATACCCCCAATGTTATTGGGTCGATTTTAGTTTTGCTTATTCAAAATTTGAGCTCAATATTCTAATATTTTAACATTACCTAAAAACATAATCAGAAAGATTTACTTCAATAAAAAGAAAAACATACAGTTCTTTTAACTGGTACGTTCGGCCAAGAAAGTGGTGTACCAGTTTTGACAAAATTTCTTGTATCCGTAAAATAGCGATGACGTTTTACTATTAGTAGCTGCATAGGGAAAGAAAGGCAGAATATATTTGCATGGAAAAATCAACCCTGTTGTTCTCTGGCGTGCGAATGACTTTCAATCTTAGGGTGATAAACCACTGTCTTGGCCAACCGTACATGCCAGGTTTGACTTCCTTTTTTTTAATTTATTTTTTTTACATGTTAAAAGGATTGTTGTTGGAAGAGACTGGTGAGCTCCTAAGAATATATTTTATATTGTGTCCAGTTTCTGGGCAGTACAAGGCTTTACGCACATTCATCATCATCATCGTATCAGCCGAACGACGCCCACTGCTGGGCATAGGCCTCCCCCATCTCCACAACGCACATTACGTCTGTCAAAAAACAGTGTTACTACTTATTTTTTCAAAAGATACAATAAATCTTTTTGTGATTCTTTTTTATGAATACTTACCTACTTATTCAGAATTTGCGGGAGGTAACTTGCCAATGTTGAATATTCTTGTATAAACTCTTCATGCAATATTTATCTTTTAAAACCCTTGTAAAGTTAAGTTTCAATGTTATTGTCAGGTCATGATGCGCAACATACGTCAGTTCATGTCGGGCATGAAGAACTACCTCGTCAAGCACGGGGAGAGGGAGTTCGAGAAAGAAGTCGAGAAAGAGAGGCTCAAGGTAAGCACTTTCATCTCTTTTTATCTACAAGATAAAAACAGTTGCACAAAAAAGTCCAAGACAATCATCTAAGTAGCCCTGTGTTTTAAATTTGCTGGTTTTCACGGCATTAAGACCAAAAAAAATTTAAATTTTTTGTTTTGTGTACAATTTTTATGTACCCTTTTGCCATAAAATAACCCGGAAATTATGTACATTGGATCCACAATATTTTGCATCACTGCTTAATGCTCTCAATCCGCTCTCAAAAATAGGTTTTGAGACCTCTTTCATCCTTACTAATATTGCAAATGCGAATGCAATTTTTTGTCTGGAAAGCTGGTAAACCACAAAAGAGTTACAACACAACTTTACGGACACAAACATGAATCAAGTACCATTACCATCAAATTGTTTTCCAGCTAAAACCGACTGAGTTCCTGAACATAGACGCGATCCTCGAAGGCGTGATGCACCGCCTGGTGGTGAGGCCGCTGCGCGCGCGCCTCTACGCGCTGCTGGCGGGCTGGCACGCGCCCGACGTGCGGCGCCTGCACGCGGCCGTCGAGCGCGCGCAGCACGCCACCCCGCTGCAGCTGGGGGTCAAGGTCAGCCCTGTACTGTACATATGCCACTAGCGACCACTATCCGCTGCTGGCGGGCTGGCACGCGCCCGACGTGCGGCGCCTGCACGCGGCCGTCGAGCGCGCGCAGCACGCCACCCCGCTGCAGCTGGGGGTCAAGGTCAGCCCTGTACTGTACATATGCCACTAGCGACCACTATCCGCTGCTGGCGGGCTGGCACGCGCCCGACGTGCGGCGCCTGCACGCGGCCGTCGAGCGCGCGCAGCACGCCACCCCGCTGCAGCTGGGGGTCAAGGTCAGCCCTGTACTGTACATATGCCACTAGCGACCACTATCCGCTGCTGGCGGGCTGGCACGCGCCCGACGTGCGGCGCCTGCACGCGGCCGTCGAGCGCGCGCAGCACGCCACCCCGCTGCAGCTGGGGGTCAAGGTCAGCCCTGTACTGTACATATGCCACTAGCGACCACTATCCGCTGCTGGCGGGCTGGCACGCGCCCGACGTGCGGCGCCTGCACGCGGCCGTCGAGCGCGCGCAGCACGCCACCCCGCTGCAGCTGGGGGTCAAGGTCAGCCCTGTACTGTACATATGCCACTAGCGACCACTATCCGCTGCTGGCGGGCTGGCACGCGCCCGACGTGCGGCGCCTGCACGCGGCCGTCGAGCGCGCGCAGCACGCCACCCCTCTGCAGCTGGGGGTCAAGGTCAGCCCTGTACTGTACATATGCCACTAAAGATCGTTGTTAACCGCCATGAGCTAGATCAAGATAAGCCCATATCAGAAGAAAATAATTAGTCATACATATTATGCCACTGACCCATATCAAAAACAGTCTATATTTTAGTCAAATACTTTACACATGCCTCAATAGAGGGAAAGTCTTTGCCTCACGTATTATGCGCGTCATCTGAATACAGCTATTAAGAATTTGCTATAAAAGTTTGGCAGGTAAGCTGGCACGCGGTAATCGAACATGGATCTACCCCAAATTCGATTTCCGGTCGTTTCCTAAATTGAAACCCTACTAGGAAACGCGTATTGACGATCGCAGTTTAGCCAACTATGAAGAGAAGAAGGTGGTCCCCTTCGATCGCCAAGCTGCATCCCGAGCGTGCTATTATATAGCATAAACTAAAATCCTCATTTTAATGAGGCCCGTGTTCAGCTGTATGATGATAGTGATGAAGGGTTCGGGCTATATTTTATATGTTTTTGTCTTCAGGAATCTACAAAAGTGCCGTCAGCAGCTGTCCTTGCAGTGATCTCAAAACACTTTCTGAAGATGCAAGAGGCTGACTCCCCTTTGGATAAACTGGAAAACCTCCTCGCTGCCATATCCGTAATGTTCAATGCTGTAAGTGTACCTACTCTTATTTTTTATAATTGTTAGTTAATTAGTTCAAGATCACTAGTAGTTGGTCAATATCTATATATTTTCTTTAGATTGATGATAACAAAAAATGTGTTCGTAAACTAGTGATGTATGTAACAGTAACAGTTTTAATTGATAAGCTACAATCCAAAATAAAACACTAAAATTACATTTTAGTAAACATTTATATGTCAAACAACCTGTCTGCTAAGCGTGACAATTCCTGCAAAATTCTCCTTTTGTGGAGGTCTGTATCCAGCAGTGGATAGAAATGCTGGTGATTATGATGATGATAATACAAGTACCAGGCAGTTTCAAACATTTTTTTCAATATTTCCTACTTTAAGTCGAATAACACAGGTTGTATTTAAGTCTACCCCAGTGGCAAGTAATGCATGCAAATAAGCACAGCATAGCCCACTAGACCAATATTAGCACTACTTCCTATAGTTGTAATTGTTAATTTTATTAACTTATGTACTGCATACCCTACCCAAAATTGCTTTGCACGTCCCGTCCCTTGACCATGGACGCTGCAAAGTGTTCCAAACGTCGGGTTAAGTAGACCAAAATCGACATATCTTTAATTTCAACGAACCAACCAGATCCGCGGCGAGCGAGCTTTGGGCGCGGACGACTTACTACCGGTGCTGGCGTGGACGCTGGCGCGCTGCCGGCTCGTGTGCGCCGAGCTGGAGGCCGAGCTCATGGCGGGGCTGCTGCCCGCCGCGCTGCTGGCCGGCGAGGGCGGGTACTACCTCACCGCGCTGTTCTCCGCCGTCGCCGTGCTGAAGCGGCTCGCGCCGGAACCGGGCCCTGATAGCGCGTCGCCGGTAATTCTAACACATGGTTGTATTAGATCCGTGGCGAGCGAGCTTTGGGCGCGGATGACATGATGCTACCTCACCGCGCTGTTCTCGGCCGTCGCCGTGCTGAAGAGGCTCGCACCGGAATCGGGGCCTGATAGCGCGTCGCCGGTAAGTCTAACACATGGTTGTATTAGATCCGTGATCCGTGGCGCTGGCGAGCGAGCTTTACAGCCCGACGACGTGCTGCCGGTGCTGGCTTGGACGTTAGCCCGCTGTTATCTGACGACCATTTGGACCAGCGGTCGCGGGTTCGATCCCCGCACAGTACAAATATTTGTGTGCATAAACATGTCTGTTTGTACTGGTCTGGGTGTTTTCTATGTATTATAAGTATGTATTTACAAAAAAAAAGTATTTAAGTAAGTTTATCGGTTGTCTAGTACCACATACGAGAGGGTACTTAATAGTAGCTTAATTTGGGACTAGATGGCTCTGTGTGGCCTAGTGAGGCATGTCTTAAATATTTATTTATTTATCTGGTCTGCACGCACCGAAATAATGTCGGGGCTATTGCTCGGTGAAGGCGGGTACTACCTCACCGAGCTGTTCTCCGCCGTCGCCGTACTGAAGAGGCTCGCGCCGGAACCGGGGCCTGATAGCGCGTCGCCGGTAAGTCTAAATACAATCAAACCAACAGAGCAGATTTGTGGCGAGCTTTGGACGCAGACGATCCAATGCCGGTGCTGTTTGGACGCTAGCCCGATGCCGGCTGGTAAGGTATCTAATAATATTTGGTCTAATAGGGGTAAAATATAAAAAATGTATGGTTGGCATGCTTATTTAAAATTCGTGATATATAAAACGCTGACAAAATGTTAAGAAAAATCATGACCTCATTAATATCTTACCGTTCTTAATTCAGTGCAAATACCGAATAATCTACTGACTAAGTATCTAACGTCGTCATCAAATTTTTCAGTACCTCTGACATGCTTTATCTTGATTGGTAATAATCAGGGCTTTTGTCTTATCTTTTTCTGTGTTCTTTAATTAATGCTCTTACTATTCATCACGATCTCACCGAAAGCTTAATAAGAATCACGCTTTCTCAAAAATAACATATTCACCCCTTAATTTGAGTCGGCAAAATGATGACCTGGGGAGAACCGTGTCCTCAAGTTCCATTCAGTGAGTCGCAACTCGCAACTACGGTTTATTGCCCGGGCGTTTTCAGCCCGGGCAATCACCCGCAGTTCTGCCTTTAAATGTATATTTACCCCAATTCGTCTCTCAGCAGTGGCGTCGCGGGTCCACCGATTGCGGCAACGGTAGCGGCGCGGCGGTGGTCCGGGTGGCCTTACCAGACGAGTGCCGCGGGTCCATTCGTCGGGTGGCCCTGCCTTGCCGACCTGGGGCTAGGGCCCGGGACCTCTGCAGGGCGCTGGCCCACGCCGCGGCGATCACCAACCCGCAGGACTACGCGCTATTTGCGCTACATGACGGTCAAGGTGAGTCACCTGATCACCTCATAACTTTATTAGGCTGAATGTATTATCATCTAAGCCGAACGACGGCCCAATAAGTGGACCGACGATCTAGTGAAGGCTTTGGCCTATCCATAAGGATCTTTAATACGATCAGTCCCGTTGGATTTATATGGGCTAATGATGATGAGAATACTAAATAAATTTACCAAACATAATTTTCGTAGATTTATAAATTTAAAAAAAATATATAACCAACTACTTTTGATAGCTCTGACATTCATTCCGATCATTTTTAGGTTACCTACATAAATTACTTATAACAAACAATTAACTAAAATAAATACTCCCTATTGTATCCCGCTTAGTATTGCGTATTTTGTTAGTACTACCAACAAGTTTTCTATTTTCAGAAACAATGTTAAACGAGAACGACTGCCCACAAGAGGTGATGTCGGAGAAGAGCGGCCAGAACTTCATCCTTGCTTACAAGAGGATAGATGCTAAAATCGCTTGGCCGCAACAGGCATTGCTATCTTACCCCTAGGTGATTGGTTTGTAAACGCGAGTATCTAAGTTTATGGTCACACTACCAGTATTATGGCTTAAAACCTTACCAGGTTATAGTAAGAGACCCAGCTAATGTGTCAATAACCTACATCTAATAGTAAAGCCTTTGTGATGGGTTCAATGAACTAGAATTTAGATTGATTGTAGACACTAATAAGTAGTGTAACCTAAACTTAATAGGGGTGACTAGAGATTGATAGATAAAATCAAAACCATAGACTATAAGGATATACCATCGATAAAAGATTCTTGTCAATAATAACAGCATTAACGGCTGGACTAAGCAGATCTTAATAGAATAAAAAACTAAATAAAATCTGCAAGTAGATAATTGCATTACCACATTTAGTTTTATTTTTATTAATAACAATTTACACATTTGTGTGATTTCCATCTTGCGACTGAAAAGCCGAGACCAGATTTCAACAATTTGACAACCTAAGGAATATTTAGTCTATGGTTTTGTATTATTGGGTTATACGATCAGCTAACATGTCATTCAGAAGGTCTATATCGTCTGGACAAGACACTGTTTGTGACATCCCACTTAATATCAAAGGTTGTCAACCATGCTCAGTAGGACTGTAAGTACGTAGTAGCTGTGGAAATCTATATTTTTATCACATTAAATTAGTAAAGTGATATTTTCTACGATATTACGCAACTGATTTTAACAACTCATAAGCTTACCGTATAAGTACAGCGCTTTTAAGCAGTATTTTCGAAGCATTGCTAATCATGCCTAAACGTAAAAGTAGCTTTTTTACTCAATAATTAGGATAAGTCAGTAACCTACCTGATGTTTTTATCTGACTGAACGTTTCTTTGGGGCAATTACCCACTTTTGTACATTCATTATATAGGGTGTGTATTTTTTTATTTTGAGGTCGTGTGCTAGTTTCGATGTACATTAAAGTCGGCATACTTTTTCTTAAATTATATTTTTCGCGTAGATTTATTAAACTAAATCTACTGCCTTGAAAAGGTAGTTTTTTTTTGAGTGTACCTATGTATGTTCCTAAATTTTTATGTGTACACTGAACAAACTCACCAAATCGTTGTTTTTAGTTCAAATTTTAGTAATTCAATAAATTCTTGTAGTACTAAAAATTTACTTTTGAAGTATTGGTATTTTTAACTGTTTAAACTAACTTTTTATGAACTGTGATGTAATTCGTATTAGTAAAGTAAGGATTTACATTGTATTAATTTTGTATATTCGTAGAAGCGTTTCTTAATATAATTTATTTATACGTAAGTTTAAGGAAACTATTTAACACAACTTTAAAAAACTGGTGAGTAAGTTATGGCGATACTACTTGTTTTTAACTTTTAACATTTAACTGATTTGTATGTTAAAAAATGATTTCTTAAATTAAACATGTAACAAAAACTAACCTTTTTTGTACCGTTTTAATTAAATTATAAGTTGTAAATAAATCAATCTTTTAGTCATTTGATTTCATTTATGTATTACACTGCCATTAATGTTTAATAAACATTTATAAAAAAGGTAAAAAAAAAAATTTGTAGGTATTACCTACTTAAAGATGCTATTTTTTAATGCGAATGGAAGATATCGCTAAAACTTATTCACTGTTAGGTTAATAAGTATTCATCAGATATACACCAATGCCTTGATATTTGCCACAGACAATATTTTTTTAGTTCTTAAACCATGTGTCTTTTGAATCTTCTTTGCTGCTAAAGCTAGGTTTCTAATATCTGTGGTAACCTGAGGCTATGGTTAGGATTTACTGTAAAACTTCATTGTATGAGGGAACAGTTTATTGCCGTAATTTGAATCGGAGAAAAAATACTCTAGATGAAACAGATAAGAATCTTACTTCATAATCATGTTCATAAAACTGTAATAAAGTGACGATTTTTGCTTTTAGAAACTTTTTGAGCTAAACTTGTAAAGAGAATAATTCGTACTCCCAACATGCAATGACGTTTTCCAATGAACTAATATAATCTGTATATGTGGGGCGCCTGGCCGCCATTTTGTATTTATTGCAGTCTGTATGTTAACGTTAGTTATGTAACACGTATATTGTGTTTTGATAACATTTTCAGTCATTTGTGAAGAAGTAAAGGAATTTTTACCAAACATTTGTTTTTTTAATATCAATAATGGCCGTATTCCCCTTTTCAGATCGGATAATAATCCATTCGTATATGAATTGAGGCTATGACTAATGAATTTATCTTTGCCAAAAAGTGCCTTAATGTCATAGTGATATAATCAATTCTTTTAATTGCAGACATTTATGATGTGATATCATAAATCACGACTTTGCTAAATTTTAACTAGAGTGTTCAACCATTCTGGCGTGATTATGGAACAAACATACATCCCAACTTTTGCATTCATATTAGTAACTAATGTTAAACAGTAGTAATTGCTACTACAGGATGAAATATTAACCACCTTCCAAATTTTAATACAACAATCTACGAGAAAAAATTACGTAATTTTTCTGTTGGTATAGCCCAGTACAAAAATGTCAAGATAAAGCACATAGAAAATGCCCGCCAAAAATTAGATACGACCTCCTGGCAACACTTTTTTTTACGCGATGCGCATCTCATTCATTCATTACGATACTATTCAATTTATAAGTTGTTGATTTTTCGGGTGAAAACTTGACCTAAATTTTTTAATCATAAATGGGCTATAAATACGATACTTAACGGCTATAAAAAATGTTGACGGTGATGAAGAAGTCATATAACTAGGTATTTTAAATCTAGTTGCTCATATATTGCTCAAGATATTACAAAATTGATTTAACATGCGACACCATAGCAACAAAAACTGTTTACTGTAGCCCTTTTTACATTTACACTACTCGTAGATCGGTGGGACAGTGTACCCAATCATATAAGTTCTATTAAGCTTCAACATTTTAGAATAATAACATCCTAAGATAAGAAATAAAGTTTGTACCTAATACCTGAAAAGTGAAAAGAAAATGCAAGCTCAATACCTAAAAACGGACCCCACTCCAGTATGGGACCCAGTACATATTAATTACCCAGTAAGGAAGTTTCCCGAAACAGGAGAATCAAGCGAGACTATTGCTGGGAGATGCAGAAGTCAACCAGAAACTTTGTTATGCGGGGTAAGTAAAATATGAGATACCTACCTACTACTTACATGAAATACAAATACTATTGAAGGAGCAGTCGCAAAAAATATGAAATTATCTAGTAAAATATCTTTGCAAAGCATTGGAATTGCCATAAGTTGTGTAGGTAAGTATCTATAATTACTAGCGGAATTGTGACGTAACCCGTTTGGTAACGTAGTTAATGCGGTAGAAGTTCGAGATGCACTAGCGAAATGTCTTTAATAAACTTACCTAGTTACTTATAAAGAATTTGTAAATACCTACTTAAATTAATTCCAAATTAATGATTTTACTGATTTCATATATACAGTATTTATTTAGCAGTAGATTTTAGATTTAGTGATTACCAAACCTATTCACACCAACATTACGGTCAAATACAACTTTTTATCAGTGGTAGTTCAGTTATTTGCTTTGACCATTTCTTTCCAAAAGAGTCGAAAATAATTGATTAAAATGACTTCATAGAAATCACCCATAGAAGAAATCAAAGATTACATGCGAGACTACAACGTGACGAAGGAGCTGACTCAGTCGCAGAGCACAAAAGACTTCGGCCGGAAAGCGCCGGAGACGAAGAGGTTCAACAAACACACTTCCAGCACTGAGAACGCGTACATCTACCCTCCAAGTAGAAGAGTAAGTAAATATAGCTAATCTTACATTGAAAGAAATAGTATAGTATTGTAATTGTATTGATAATGATGCTTAATATTATAAATGCTAAAATTACTTGTCTATCTGTCCGTCACGTTTCCACTTGTCCAACCGCTGTAAATGCTTAAGTTAGGGATAGAAGTATTCTACGCAGAAGACTTCGTACGTACTGAAAAACAAACATGTTTAATCTACTTACTATTACTCGTACTCTAAGTACTTATCATGTATAATTACAGCTCGAAGAGAGAGTGCCCCGATGTTCTGCGCACGCGACGTCTGTGATGGAGAGTTCATACACTCCCCCCACCACCCCTTCAAGATTGGAGACCGATAAGGACCAGTTCAAGCACCCCGCAAGCTTACCAGATCCGGTAGGTACCTACATTATAGTTTAGAGTTCCACACCCAAAGGGTAAAAACGGGACTTAAGTATTACTAAGACTCCACTGTCCGTCTGTCTTATTCATGTAGATACCGTAGGAGCTAAACTGTTGAAATTACTGAAACAGAATACAATGAATATTTATGTATGACAAAAAACTAGATTTTTTGCCGTTTCTTGCCAGAAAGCAAATAGACGCTTAGCGCTTGAACTATCCACAGAATCCTTAGTTGTAATTTTCACTTCAATATTTAATAGTCGAGGGTTCAATTCCTTGGTCAGTGTAGAAACTTTTTTATTCTTACAGTGTGAAATCGAGTCAAGTTGGCGTACAGAACTTGAACCTTTGGACACGACACACGATGGTTATGAGAAACACTTGGACCCATACCTGACCACCAATCGGCTGCACCACCGCCCGTTCACCGCTGATCAGCTCAGCAGACTATCAGCTTCGAATGACGTCATCACGTATTACACATTTTCTGATGATCCAAGGGTATGTTACACAACCTATTATTAGGCCGGTTTAAGTCACGATCATGTTTGAACAGCGCCGCATAGAAGCTATCTCGAAAAAAGAAACTAGTATACGTACATATACGAGTACCTACCTACAAAAAACTCAATTTTTTAAATCTCTGTTTTGCTAATCTTTAAAATAGGTGGTCCGATTCAGACCGAACTTTCACTCGCTGATAGCTAATTTTATAAGGAGTAACTTAAGCTAGTTTTGTTATAGAAATTTTATTTGTTTTAATTATATCTTAGTATAACGATAATTTTAGCAATATTTACTTAAGTCTATACCTATTATAGGTTAGAAGACCTAAACATAAGTCAGAAGACTGGAGGCTGTCCCTAAGCAAACAGAAGACTGTATTTGACAGAGAAAAGTTTAAGGACGACTTCAGAGAAATCCGAACCCACAACAAATTGCAATGGGTACCAAGGTAATCTACTGACCGAGCTTAGAATTACATTAAAAAGTATATAGTCTTCTATCTATCGGGCATAGGTATCTGTCACTCAGGTTAAGCAACGCTGGGATTGGTCACTAGTTGGATGGGTGACCGTTTGTGGCATCATACCATGAGCGCTTCCGTGCTTCGGAGGGCACGTTAAGCCGTCGGTCCCGGCTTTTGTCACAAGATAACAGTCGTTAAGCCCTGCTGCAGGCCCTCGGGCGGCTTGAGAAACGTACAACGGCGGGGTGATGTTGCCACAGCGTCGCCCTTGCCGTCACAGATAATATAATACTAAAGTACTTGCCGTTCACCAACCCGCACTAGGCCAGCGTGGTGGAACAAAGGCCTTAACCCCTCCCCAAAAAAAGGAGGGAGACCCGTGCTCAGCAGTGGACGAAATGGGTTGTTACTACTGCTAAAGGTCTTCTAAAACCCTGTTTGACTTCTTATCTTAGATTGGACCACTTCAATGATGCCAGTCGACCGACTGTGGTCCAGCCTAAGCAGAGCCCTTACTCTGCAATACAATGTCCGTATATTCGACTTTTCTCTCTCTCACTCATAGGTAACTCTTGGAGTATCTGAAAGAGTCAGATATAGGTACCCGTATGTTCGGACTTCGCGTTCTAGTAGTAGGGCCTTAGTTTCCGGCCCGTTGAGTCCAACAGTAGGTACTTACTAGTGTCTGCCATTACGAGACCGCCACGCAATGAATGGCGTATGGTGTATTAATAACCTATTATTAATAAGAGATTCAATCGTTATAATGTTGCTTGGCAACCGTTGTTGTTTTGGAGAAATCAACAAATCATCAAGGTAATATCTGGTAGGCCCAATAATTCAATTAGATCGTTCGTAAGGAAAGATATGTTAGATTTAAGGCTAAAAAACTTTATGAGTAGCAAAGCCAGCTATTTTTTTGTAATGACAATACAAGTGATGCTGATTATTGTTGTGAAAACACTTGTAAAAATATCCCTTTCGGACAGTGGGGGTACTACAACCAGTTACCAGATACATTTATGAAACTGCGCTGGTTTGCACAAGGCACTCTCATGACTGATGAGCAATCACCCGGTTGTGGGTTCGAGTCCTACCCCGAGTCGAAATATTCATTCAACTAATCTTATCACTTATGATACCTAAGTACTAAATAGATATCAATGATCTAGTACCCTTTGCTTGAATGTTTTTATAAAATATAAATAATTTAAATCATAAAATGTTAAGATGTAAGAAAGAAAATCTTTAAAATTAATAGACTCAGGCGTTACTTTGCGGAAATCCATAACTAATTATGGATTTAGAAAATTATTTTGCTAATGATTTCCGCTTGTTAATATACCGGCCTAGATACCTTCACCACACTACCCGCACTAACACTGATTGAGCAAGCACTATTTCATGCAGGAAAACCGCCCGCCCTCCCTCAAAAATGCATGCAGTACAGTTAATGCAATTATTAGTACCCAACACCAATATAATAAAAACCTCGACGCGTTTCGCCACTTCACGTGGCATCCTCAGGAGATGTTGTCGCCTTCGCTGCGCTCCGACGACTAAGCTGTGAAAACTGGCGAACAGGCCTTTTATAGAAACTCCCCACTACGACAACAGGTTGTGACGTTCAATCTGCGTTGTTATTGAAATTGGTTTGATTTGATTGAAAGTGGTTTGAGTTTTAATTTAAATGATAATTATGATTTTAAATTAAATAAATTTGAATTTAAATTATACTTATTGTGATTTGAATTTAAATTTTAATTGTGATTTGAATTTGAAAAAATATTGAGTAGTGGGGAAGTGACGAAACTGACCTGTTCATTCAACAATGTAAGCGTGTTGTCTTTTTTATGTTTTACAATTTCTAATTGTTCTAACACCGACAGTTTTAAACTTTTTTTACATGTGTGTAAAATTGAAAAAGTATGATCGTCTGGGATACTATGTCCCGGTATATTAACAAGCGGAAATCATTAGCAAAATAATTTTCTAAATCCATAATAAGAAAATCTTTCTTCAATTTACTTTTCAGTACCTTCCGCACTGAAATAAGGGACAACTACCGACCAAAGTCAGTCAGGCTGTCATCCCACGTAGAACATCTAGAAGAAGACGTGAGAAACTACTACCATCGCTTAGTGTCTGCTCTACCAACAAACGCTTCGGAAGAACCTTCGGCGGTCATAAGGAATTACAAGTCGGAAACCGCACATATGGGGTCTGGGAGACCTTTATGCACGGTCTTGGATCAACATGTCGAAAAGAACAGAAGGTTGGAAAGGAAAAACATGCTAAGATAAGACAAATATACTTAATAGCAATAGGTGATGAGGAAATCCGTAGGAGTAATGAGATAACTGACATCGCTCGAAGAATTACGCAGCTGAACGGTTATATCTGACTCTATCAGATACTTTAAGACATCGGTATGGGTGATAGGGTCAGGTGGATTCGATTATAAAGGCATGTTGCGGAGTAGGGCTTTTGAAGTGGCAGTGGACCGGACACAGTAAGAAGAACCGTTGACCGTTGGGGCGGAAGGTTCTGGAATGGTGACCGCGCATCGGACGACGATTTGTGTAGGTCGATGATGTACAAATATGTAGAACTGCTGACATGGCAACATTGTACTGCCCTTTTGGACGATAAAATTTAGTATTTGAGTTTTCAAACTTGAAAAGGCTTACAGCGATAAGTACAGAATAAAGATTGAAAAATAGGTGCTGTAACGTAATGTGTCCGTAGCTAATTTGGGCAACAAAGCACCGTGCACGGTATGCATGGACATCTACATGTTCGAGTCCCGTCTGGGACAACATTTTTCAAGTTTATATACAAATAAGTTTTAAAATCATAGGTATTAAGAGGAAACACTACGGGCGAGAGAATTGAAAAATAGGTATTTGTAAAATCTATTGCTGTCGCGCAGTGCCAAACACCTTCACCGCAGAGTATTATAGAGAACTGCTTCTTGGACCGAAAATACCTACTAAAAACACACCAAATCAACGTTTCGTAGTCCCCCGATTACTTTTCCAAAACTAGACCGACTTAAATACTTTTTTCAAATACTTTTTAAAAATTAAAGGAAGGCTTTGGCCGTGTTCGTATGTTTTCCTTTTTTTGTAAAATTTAGCCAAAGGAGATGGGTAGTCTTTCATAGGACCTTGGGCCTGACTGTTACATGGATAATATTTAGCACTTTACTAGGTTCTTGGATCTTAATTTCATATGTGTTTAAATTTCATAGTTATTTAATGGGGTAATAGAAACATTAAATGTTTTGTTGTCGAAAGTTAAGTTATGTGAGGTATGGTCATTTATATAAGCAAGTCTACAGATATTATATATAACATGCATTTCATCAATTAATAAATAAATAAATCATTTATTTCGGGATTCCTAAGTTTAATATCATAGTATTTTATTAAACACATTGAATCATGAGACTTAAGCCGATTCCATAGTTCCATAACTTCATTTTTTTTTAAATCGCCTTCTATAGTAAAGCAATAAAGAATTATGGCATCCTCCAGACAAGTGTTAAATGATTTTAGTTACTAATTACCTATTGTAAGGTGATACAACTGAAGTAATCGTAGCCAGAGTCGTGGAGATAACAGAAAATCATTCAAAAACACATATAACTACAAACAAATAGAAAAAACAAAACGCAAATCGAACGAATGTCAGTCTCGTCACTGTGACATTTCATTGTTGCCACATAAAAATGATAATAATCGAATCGTTGCAATCAATTAATTGCAATCGATTTTCACTAAAAAATAATAACACTATCGAAAATGATAAATACATAATTATTTTACACACTTATACCTACAATCTTCCGCTTTTCTATGCAAGAAATTGTATTTTCAATTCACAGTAGCTATTTATTTGCTTAGAGAACAGTTTTAAAAACATTAAAAAGGCTGTTTTATCTTAACCTATTGTTAAAATCTAAATATATAAAAATGAAAACTGATTTAATGACTGACTGACTGACTGACTGACTGACTGACTGACTGACTGACTGACTGACTGACTGACAGACATATCAACGCACAGCCCAAACTACTGGGATTTAAAATTTGAAAATTTTCACCGTGCTTCCTTTTATAGTGTAGGTGAGCACTAAGAAAGGAATTTTGGAAATTCCGCCTCTTAGGGGGTAAAAAGGGCCCCATAAGTTTGTATGAAACTCCGTCAGTTTTGAAGCTAAGTCGATGAAAATTGGTATCCAGCTACCTAATTAAAAATTAGGAATGACGTCTTTCAGGATTTTTGAAAATTTAATTTTTAAAGGGATAAAAAATGGGGGCAAAGTTTGTTCGGTTCCGCGTCATATCCATACTCTTTACATATTTGTACTCTCTGACTTTACTTAGTTTGTTATGACATTCAATGTGTCAATCAGAAAATAAATAGGTACTTTCTTACAAACAGAATAGTATTATTTTAGAATTTATTAATTGGCGCCGAAATGGATGAATTAACTGAATTAAAACGTGTAGAACTTTAATTAAAGGCTGCATTACAAAATTCGGCAGCCAGATACAAAACCTACGAGAAATTTCTGATTATGAATTAAAATTAGTGAGTGATCAGCTGGTGAAGTGACAAATGAACAAATTTACCAAGAATAATTTGGAAAAGATACGACTACAAATAATATTACTGATGACCCACAGTTGGAAACTGAGATTGAAGAAAAAAATAACCTTCAGGGTATTACAACACAGCTTAAACTAAAACTGCAGAGTTTGAATTCGATAGCACGAAACAATTCCATGTATGCAGAAGGTACTGAGGAGCAAAGGTCGGTCACAAACAAATCTTAGGACATCCAAATTGAACTCAGTACCATTAGACAAGGACGAAACATTCAAAAACATCATTAAACGGTTTGATACGTACTTAAAACTGAACAGATGTGATGATATCGATACAAGGAAATACACTTCAATCATACATCTTTGAGCCCAGAATTACATCAGAAAACGTATTATATTATATTTTTGTGCACCACGGGATCCTTGTGAGTTAGAATTTGAAGAGTTGGATAAAATTCAGTTAGTAAATTATCAACAACTCAAAATTGGACAGATTACTAGAAGATTTAACAATGGTGTTTGACGGAACTCTTGTTTGAATATCAAACTACAAAGCTCAATTAGTGCTTCAAGAAAATGTGACACCAATTTTCATCTAGCCGCGACGTATTCCATATGCCCTGAAGGACAAAGTTGACGAAGAAATAAGGAGGCTATGTAACGAAAAGACAAAACTTGAAAATTCCTATTGGATGTCTTATCTATATGTACGAGTATATTGGTACATAATAATATTCAGAAAATAAATATCAGTACTTACCATAAGAATGGTATTATTTAGAACTTAATCATTTTTAGGGTTTCGTACCCAAAGGGTAAAAACGGAACCCTATTACTAAGACTTCGCTGTCTGTCCGTCTGTCCGTCTGCCTGTCACCAGGCTGTATCTCAAGAGCCGCGATAGCTAGACAGTTGAAACTTTCACAAATTATGTATTTTTGCTACCGCAATAACAACAAATACTAAAAACAAAATAAAACAAATATTGCAGAGACAAAAAAATCAAGATTTTTTTATCCTTTTTTGTTCCATATTAATAATGGCAACAGGTAGGCACTTCAAATATTCACAAAACACTCAGTTATATTTCTAACTTTAATAATCAATAATTGAATTAATATTTAAGGGAGGTTCCCACACAAAAAAATCAATTTTTTGCTTATTTTTGCTTGATATCAATAAATGGTAACAGGTAGGCAATACATTAACTAAATTAATGTAGGTACCTAATGTTGTTTTCGTAGTCAATGGTACGGAACCCTTCGTGCGCGAGTCCGACTTGCACCTGGCCGATTTTTGTTTATACGGTAGAGACAAATGTTGGGAAATCGAAAAAAGTGTATAGAATTACACTGTTGTACCATATGACATTATCAACTATATTAAGCAGTACAAAAATAATTCCTAAACTGGGCATAGACCCGTATCTCAGGCAGGAAAAGGTAACAGGTGTGTTGCAACAACACTAAGCAGCTGACTGGTGGATTAAATCAATATAGACTGGTAGACCATTTGACAAGCTTCCATTTAGAAGATAATTTGATAAACTTCCATTTAGTAACGATTTATTTTTTCTAGGACGCACCGCTTTTGGGGGCCTGGCAAAGTTTGTTTAGTGAAACTGCCTTTCGAACGCATCCAAATTATCTTTTTATTTAATATCCTCCATATTTAAAAAAATACACTTTTAAAACATGAAAGTAAAACGTTGAAAAAAAATCACCTCACTTCATAATTCCGTGTTGTTTAACTTAGGAATAGCTACCACCACGCACCCACTAATGACCAAGCAGCAGTAATTAATGATGTTTTGCTGACATCATTTGAAGCTGAAGAAATATAAAAATTTATAGACACAGTGGTTAGTACAGTCGAATCAGTTCTCTATCCTGTCAAGTTTCTGAACACTTTTGATCCTACTGATCATCCTCTACCATTCAACCCTCGAACCCACATCCCACATGAAAGTTTTGTGAAACTACGTTAGCTTTTTGGTATAAATTTTGTTATGTTGTTTATAAGGATTTTTTTATAATTAAATATTTGAGGGGGTGAAAAACGGTTGAAAATTTTGTGGTTAATTATTTGTGTTTAACATCATATTGAGGTACTTGAAACTTCGTTTATCGATCATGAAGGGAGAATGACATAGGACTGGCTTTTTCAGAGCTCTACACCGATGCTGGTACTATACCGGTCTTCTATCCAAACGTAGTATGCAAGCAAATTGTCGTTGTAAAATCGCCTTTTTAACGCTTATGGATCGAGAAAAATGGTAACCTACTTGGTTGGAAATTAAGAATGTGGTTTTTTACACAGGGCCACTTCTTCCAGGGCTCTACGCCAGTGTTGATCATATTCGAATAAAGCCTTGCAAGCTGCTTTGAATAGTTTGTTGTACTACAGCGTTGACAGTTTTGAAAGTTTCAAATGATATTGTACTTCAGATTTCATGTTAATGCAAATAGATGTGGTGCGAACTCGCTTGGACCACGGTTCGCTAGGAGAACTAACACCGGATCTCTAAATAGTTTAAATCGGCCCCTTTCATCCAACTATTGTATCAACGGGCCCCGGTAAGTCGGCAACGACGTATCGGCTCCCACTAAGTGCCCACCACCACCTCGCCCGAGATGGGCACCTTCGGCACCGTAGGCAAAGGAAGTGGAGGAAAAGAGTGGAGGAGAGGGGGGTGAGTCGTGACGAAAACTTTGTAACAGATCAAAACCCACGCGTGCGAAGCCGCGGGCATCAGCTAGTATTTGTATAAATATCTTAAAAATACAGTAGAACCTCGTTAAGTCGAAAACCTCCAAATGTCGAAAAATTTTTGTTACTGGCAACCTTCATCATCATCATCATCATCAGCCTATTGCAGTCCACTGCTGGATATAGGCCTCACCAAATGCACGCCACTTAGGTCGATCCTCGGCTTCTCGCATCCAGCTCCTGCCAGCCACCTTGCGCAAATCATAACTCCACCTAGCCTGAGGGCGTCCTACACTACGTTTGCCGAGACGCGGTCTCCACTCAAGAACTCGTTTACCCCAGCGATTGTCGGTTCTGCGGCTAATATGGCCAGCCCACTGCCACTTCAGCTTGCTAATCCGGTGGGCTATGTCAGTAACTCTAGTTCTCTGCCGGATCACCTCATTTCTGATTTTGTCCCTAAGAGAAACTCCGAGCATAGCTCTTTCCATAGCCCGCTGAGCGACTTTGAACTTGTGGACTAGCCGTACCGTCAGTGTCCACGTTTCGGCTCCGTATGTCATGACGGGTAGGACGCACTGATTGAAGACTTTCGTCTTGAGGCATTGTGGGATCGACGATGAGAAGACTCGACGTAGTTTCCCAAATGCTGCCTAACCCAACTGAATTCTTCTGTTCACCTCATCCTCAAAGTTGTTTTTACCTAACTGCAGTATCTGCCCAAGGTACACATATTTCTGAACAACTTCGAGGACGGCACCGTGGATCGCAATCGGTTGCGGTAGTATGTGTTCATTGAACATAACCTTGGTTTTATCCAGGTTCATCCGCAAGCCGATGCGTACAGAAGAGTCAGCCAGGTCATTCAGCATCTGTTGTAGGTCCTGCAGCGTTTCTGCCATAATGACGATGTCGTCTGCAAATCGCAAGTGAGAGATGTATTCGCCATTGATGTTGATGCCTCGTCCTTTCCAGTGCAGCGTCTTGAACATATCCTCCATTGCATTTGTGAACAATTTCGGGGAAATGACGTCCCCGTGTCTCAGTCCTCGATGCAACGGTATAGGTTTTGTTTGGTGATTCTGTACTTGGACGGACATGGTGGCGGCTTCGTAGAGACATCTCATCACTTGGACGTACCGCCAATCTACTTGGCAACGCTGCAGGGACTCCAAAACGGACCAGATCTCGATCGAGTCGAAGGCTTTCTCATACTCCACGAATGCTAGACACAGGGGCTGATTATACTCTTCGGTCTTCTGTATAATCTGCCGCAGTGTGTGGATATGGTCTATGGTGCCGTATCCGCTCCGAAATCCAGCCTGTTCCGGTGGTTGGAATTCGTCGAGCCTCCGCGCAAGGCGGTTTGTGATGACTCTTGAAAACAGCTTATAGACGTGGTTTAGAAGGGAAATGGGTCGATAGTTCTTCAGCAGGGTCTTATCTCCTTTTTTGAAGAACAGGACGACCACACTTCTACTCCACGCCTCCAGAGTTCTCCCTTCAAACAGGACAGCGTTAAAAAGCTTTTGAAGCTCCCTCAGTACGGGTTTACCTCCAGCCTTTAGCAACTCTGTTGTAACGCCATCCTCTCCAGGGGCTTTTCCATTTTTCAGCTGTTTAAGAGCCATCCTGATTTCGTCAATGCTGACTTCTGGTAGGTCTTGAGTGTAGTGGCGTGTTAACGCGGCTCTAGGGTCCTCATTTTCGGGATCAGGTCGAGATGCATGCGAAGCGTATATTTATTTATTTATTTATTTGTATAAGTACACAAACAGATCACAGTCAATGCTAATACATATGACGGAAACGGAAGCAGTTTAAAGAGACGGCGCTGGATGGCGCTAGTGAAACGTGCACCGGACGGACGTCATCGAGTCACCCCACTACTCCCCACCCGTGCTACAGTCGGAGTTGGCTTTATAAGCGGCTGTTGCCTCAGTCCGGCACGCATTCACTTCGGTTGCGTCTCGGTGCACGGATCACTGTCTCTGTGAACTAGCACTGCCCTCCCTCCCCTCTCTGCCACTCTGCCAGATACCTATACTATATAGGTTGTTTGATTGTCGGCATAATTATAATTTAATTAATTTTTAAATAATATTGTAACACCATTTGATTAATAAAACTCTGGAATTGGAATCCTGACTGTGTTTTACTTCTGATGTCTGACCCTTCTCCGACATCAGAAGTGGGATACGAAGGTCAGCCCACTTCTAGAAATCCACCTGGTAGCGAGATGCAAGACCAGATGACCCTGTTCATGGAAACTATGATTTCCAAAATGTCTGAAGCACTATCACACCGACCTAGTTCCACCCAGTCATTTACTGCCCTTGTGCCCTTTGACCCTGACGACCCTAACTCAGAAATAGAGGGCTGGTGCCAATTAAATGATGCTATAATCAAGAGCAAAAATCTAAGAGGGATAGACCTGATCCTTGCCTTAACCCATTGTCTTAAAGGACGTGCTGGCACATACCTAACCAAAATACACCCAGACCAGTTTGAATGGTCAGAAATCAAAGAAATTTTAATAGCTCAGTTTTCCCGTCCTATGCTTATTCAAGATCATTTTGATCAAATCTTAAAATTTCAAATAAGTCCAACCGAATCACCCGCTCAAGCCTGCTTGCGGTTATGGCAACTAATTGAAAGAATTCCCGATGCCAATCTGCCTGAAAACGTAACCGTAGGCTTCATTATCTCGATATTATCTCAGTGTGATAGTCTGATACGCCGAGAAGTAAATTCCACTGTAATAAATAATAAAGCGCAGCTATTTCGAACCTTGCGAGGTATTTCTCTTAAACGTAAAAATGAAAATTCTGAAATCGATAATTCTGATCCTAAACGCTCACGACTTTCAATTAATTTTCGTGGGAACTGCAACAATTGCGGCAGAATTGGACATCGAGCTATCGAATGTCGTGACAAAAAGAAAACTTTCATAACACCTCGTGGAGTCAGCATTCCAGACACTCGTCAATCAACTCAGAAGCCCCAAGTGACCTGTTACGTGTGCGGCGAACCGGGCCATGTTGTCTCTGGCTGCCCAACGAGAGCTAACAGCACAAGAAGAGAACAACCCGCTGCCAGCAGTAAAGAAGTCAACGTGTGCTCCAGAACAGCGCGCGACACCCTGGAGTGCAATGGTATAAAGTTATCCTTTGTATTTGACTCTGGTTCCGAATGTAGTCTAATTAAGTATAGTGTTTCACGATTAATTAAGGGAGAGAGATCGTATGACCTTGTCCACTTGACAGGAATAGGCAATGGTAGAGTTGATAGTACTGAACAGATTCCTTGCGAAATTATCGTTCAAAACATTCCAATTAAAGTGGTTTTTCATGCTCTTGCTGATGAATATCTTCGGGATGATGTCCTATTGGGTCGAGATATCCTAACTCAAAATATTCTTGTTGAAATTGGCGAGGACGGCTTCACCGTAAAACAACCAAGGGAAGCTAGCATGTGTTTAAAGTCCGAAAACTCTTTCAAATTTGATTTAGTTGACACAGATTTAACTGATTCAGATAAAGATAAATTACTCCTCATATTGGAAAAATATTCTAATCACTTTATCGAAGACTTACCTACTTCCCGAATCCAAACAGGTGAATTAAAAATTGATCTGATTGATCCACAAAAGACAGTACATAGACGACCTTATAGATTATCTCCCGAAGAGTCTAAAATTGTCGATGGTAAGGTAGGTGAATTAATGAAAGCCAATATTGTTCAGGAGAGCTCATCCCCATTTTCTAGTCCCATATTGCTAGTACAAAAAAAAGATGGTAGTAAACGAATGGTTGTAGATTATAGGGAGTTAAATAGCAACACCAAATCAGACAACTATCCGCTACCTTTGATCAACGATCAAATAGATAAACTACATGGTGCACACTATTTTTGCACAATCGATATGGCCTCAGGGTTTCATCAGCTACCCGTTCATGAGGACTCTATAGAGAAGACCGCATTTGTTACCCCTAAAGGTCAATACGAATATCTTGCAATGCCTTTCGGTCTCCGAAATGCACCCCAAGTATTTCAAAGAGCAATCAATAATGCCCTTAAGCCCCTTAGTGATGAAAAAATTCTAGTTTATATGGATGACGTGCTTTCTGCATCGGAAACTGTAGATGAGGGATTAAATCGGTTAGATAAATTGTTGAAAACCTTAGCAGACGCTGGCTTTTCATTTAATATCAAAAAATGCTCGTTTATGAAAACACAAACCGAATACCTTGGTTACGTTATATCCGCAGGTGAAATTCGACCAAACCCAAATAAGATAATAGCTTTGACTAATGTCCCTACTCCTATCAATCTTACACAAGTAAGACAGTTAATTGGTCTTGCCAATTACTTTAGACAATTCATCGCGAATTTTTCTCAATTAATAAAACCATTATATCACCTTACAAAGGGAAAAGCCACAAGCAAAATTCAATGGACTCCAGAACATGACCAAATCCATAAAAAAATTATTCAAATTCTTACTTCTGAACCAGTTTTAAAAATATTTGATCCTACTTTGCCAACTGAACTTCACACAGACGCAAGTGCTGAAGGTTATGGCGCGGTGTTAATTCAAAAAAGAGATAATAAGCCACACGTAGTCGCATATTTTAGTAGCAAAACTTCCGATGCAGAAAGCCGATATCATTCGTATGAATTAGAAACCTTAGCAGTCGTTAGAGCAGTTGAACATTTTCGCCATTATTTGTATGGACGAAAATTTGCAGTATTCACAGACTGCAATGCCCTTAAAGCTTCCCATTCAAAACATGATTTAACCCCTCGAGTACATAGATGGTGGGCTATACTTCAAGCTTACGATTTTGACATCATGTATAAAGAAGGCCGTAAAATGGCCCACGCAGACTTTTTATCCCGTAATGTGACCGAAAATTGCAGTAACAAGCCCCGGAGTGTAAATTTCCTTGAACTAGACAAGGGATGGTTGGTTGTTGAACAAGAACGAGATTCAGAACTTTCAGATATCATTTCTAAAATTCGCAATAATCAATTACCTGATGAAATAGCCCGTACCTATGATGTTAGACAAGGAATACTGTATAGAAAAATTGAGCGCTATAGGACTACTAACTGGTTGCCCATTATACCCCGATCCCTTGTATGGTCCTTAATTAGCCATGTCCATAATGAGATTAAGCATTTAGGATTTGACAAAACTTTGGATAAGCTATACGAACTTTACTGGTTCCCCAATATGGCTAAATTTGTAAAAAAGTTTATTGAATGCTGTATCATTTGCAAAACCTCTAAAGGCCCCTCTGGCGCACAACAAGTGCAGCTGCATTCGATCCCAAAGGACCCAACACCTTGGCATACGGTACATTTAGACTTGACAGGAAAATTAAGCGGCAAGAGTGAGCGAAAGGAATATTGTTCAGTACTAATAGACACTTTTACCAAATACGTACTTCTTGAGTATAGTCCAGACCAAAGCTCTTCTCACGCAATTAAAGCAATAAAAAAGGCAGTTAATCTATTTGGAGCCCCGAAACGTATTATCGCCGATCGCGGTCGATGCTACGATTGTAACGATTTCAAAGATTTTTGTAAGGATAATAACATAGAACTTCATCTAATAGCCACTGGTTCCAGTAGAGCTAACGGTCAGGTGGAAAGGGTCATGCGAACTTTAAAGAACATTTTGACTGTAATTGAATGTCATTCCAATAATGTATGGCAGGATCAACTGGGAGATATTCAGCTTGCTCTCAATAGTACACGCTCCAGAGTTACTGGCTTTACGCCTATTGAGCTGATGTTTGGTGTACAAGCTAATTCGTTAAACTTAGCTAGATTGTCTCCCAGTTCATCTGAACCAAATAGAATTAACCTTTCGGAAGCTCGTTCATTGGCATCAGAAAGTAGCAAAAGATCTGCTCAAGCTGATACCTGTAGATTTAATCGAGGAAAAGCTGTAATAAGACCTTTCTCGGTAGGAGATTTTGTTTTTGTCAAATGTGAAGAGAGGCATCAAAGTAAATTAGACAAGAAATTTAAAGGACCTTATAAAATAATAAAGGTCCTAGATAATGACCGTTATGAGCTCAAACACATCAATGGGTCAAGCAGAACTTATAAATTTGCTCACGAAAATTTAAGAAGAGTACCAGATGGTCAAAAAGGTTTCCTCGAAATAGCAGATAGTTATAGTGATACCACTGACGATGTCGATGACAATGAACGAGCCACGATAGATGATGTTTTGCCTGAGATAGAGGACGTCGATAATAATGTACAGTCTCATAATAATGGTAACGATTTGTCTCAAAATTTGTGTAATGATGCTTCTGATACTCTCTCAGTCAACTCGGATACCTTATCTGCTGGTTCTGAAACCTTGACGATCGATTCAGAAGAGACTTTATCTGCTGAATCTATGTGATGTTATGAGTTAGCTTATTGTTGCTGAAGGGATCTCATCTACTCAAGTGGATGAAGATCTAGACCAGTATTTGAGTTGAAGGGGTCTCATCTGCTCATAGATGATGATCTAGGCCAACGTTTGATAGCTGTAGGGGTCTTGTCTACGCAATGGATAATGACCTAGACCAGCATTTCATTTTTCGATTGTTGAATGGGTAAAACGTTTCTTACTCAGGCATGCCGGAATAAATGCCCGAGGTCGGGCTAGTTGTCAGAATGGCCGTGACGGAAACGGAAGCAGTTTAAAGAGACGGCGCTGGATGGCGCTAGTGAAACGTGCACCGGACGGACGTCATCGAGTCACCCCACTACTCCCCACCCGTGCTACGGTCGGAGTTGGCTTTATAAGCGGCTGTTGCCTCAGTCCGGCACGCATTCACTTCGGTTGCGTCTCGGTGCACGGATCACTGTCTCTGTGAACTAGCACTGCCCTCCCTCCCCTCTCTGCCACTCTGCCAGATACCTATACTATATAGGTTGTTTGATTGTCGGCATAATTATAATTTAATTAATTTTTAAATAATATTGTAACACCATTTGATTAATAAAACTCTGGAATTGGAATCCTGACTGTGTTTTACTTCTGATGTCTGACCCTTCTCCGACACATACTTAAAGTTCTAAGTTACAGACTAGACGGTAATCCAACAATAGTGTACATAACATGATTAAATAAGTATTCGAAGCGTAGTGTAACATGAAGTTAGAATGAAACAAAAGAAAATAATACAACCTGTTCCCCCCGAAACTTATCGGGCACAATTAGAGGAGGATTGAGAATACTTGGCCATAGAAGCGTTCTACTTCGGAAAGGACTGCTGGCTTCGAAGCAACGACTTCTCCACTTGCTGTGGTCAGTTTCGTCAGGTGGCTTCTTCCAAGTTAAAAAAAAAGTAGCGATAGAACTATAAAAAGTTCCTGGAGAAATTGAGAAAGCTCTTTGAATTTTATGAAAGTCATAAAAGACATTTATTTCCGCAAATAGTCCCACATGAGGTGGAAAATCACTATAATGGTGAAGTGGAAGTGATGATGACCATGTACGACTACCGAAACTACACAATAGTAATCTTATCATCAAACAACAAATACATTTACTTAGAAGAGAAATTACCGAGTGTGATGTGGCTCAAAGCAAGTGAAAACACACAGAGGGACATTACAAGTTTTGCAATAAGTACTTGTGCGCTTATTGCAAAACGTGCAAAATCGCCTCTGGCGTTCGTGCTTTTTACCAGCTAGGAAATTATACTGCGCTGGAAAATGTTCAGTTTCAGGCCGATCCAGCACAGCTGGTTTAAGCTGTTTATGCTTAATTAGTAGCTCTCGCACCAAATCTTTACGAAAAGTTCGATGGTTAGTTTTGTGATCATGTTTGTACAATATAAATGCATTTAGGGTGCTGGCATTGAGAAGACGTCTAAAAAATTTCTTATACCAGATTTGGGTCTTCTTTCTTTCAATTGGGAACATGGCCATCATCTGGTCCTTACGGTCGACTCCCCCCATGCAAATGTTGTAATCCGCTACGATGGAGGGCTTCAGTGTGTCATTACACCTCACGGCTGCAAGCCCATGGTATGTCGATATAAACGCAACTCGATTTTTATCTCGCCATACTACGAGATCTACATCCCCTGAGGTGCAGCCACTCACTTGGCCTACAATCATATTAGATTTCGATAGGTTATGCAGTTCCGGCGAAACAAACTGGCGATTTGTTCGGAGCGTTCCTACGCAGTCGAACCCCCGAACCTTTAACTCACGTGCAAGCGCCGGTGAATTATATAAATCGTCCATCCAGACAGAGTGCCCTTTATGTTCAAGACCTTTCAAAAGTTTGAGCACGAGGTCTGGCACAATCCCAGAAATTGGGTTTTGTGGGTCTGCTATGGCGTCGTTATGACCTGCGTGGACTTCGAAGCGCCATAAATATCCGGTCTGGGATTCGCAGAGCTCGTAGGTTTTGATTCTTATTGATGCTGCCTTATTGCGGATACATTGGTTAATATTTAACCAGCCCTTCCACATCGTCAGGCTTTCGTCTAGTGCAATATTTTGAGATAAGTTATATAGTCTCGAAAAGCGGTCATTAAGGTGGTCTAAGATTGGTTGCAGCTTAAACAACTTGGCCTGGGATCGGGTTAAAATCTGTTCACAATCTCTATTGTTACGGAAATGGAGACATTTGCTCAACAGCCGGAAGCGGTCATATGGCATTATGGCAGAAAACCCAGGCGTAGAAAATACATCCTCGGTTTTGTTCCAGTACTCCTCCAGACGTGTTTTTGTTACAATTCCAGTAGCTAGAATTAAAGAGAAATACACGTAGAGCTCATCTACATTGGTGTCTTGCCATTTGGTGATGCGGCTGTTGGGATGAATAGTGCCGCTCAGTAACATATCCGCTGCCAGCTGTTGAGCGTAAATGTTCGTTTCCGAAACAATATGTTCCATTATTTTGCGATCCCATATAGCAGTAAAAGCTTCATATGGGCTCGCTGATGGAACTTTTGGGCCACAATTAATCTGGGAGAAGGGTTCCCTTCTTAAATCAGGACTTATTTGAGAATGAGGGAACGCTCTCCATTCAAAGTCAAATTTCGAGGTAGGTTGCAGTTGGCCGTCGGTTGGCTCCTCGGGTGCAGCTATTGAGTCAGATAAGTGTGAGGGTTCGCGGCTATCAGGTGTTTGAAGCTGTGGTGGCCATTCCAATTTTAAAGTAGCATCAACTGCTGACACCTCGTCCTGCTCCGCAAATATCCTCTCACTTCTGGGCACAATAGTTGGTTCCAGCTTTACCTCATCTACATCGTCATCACTGGATTCTTCGCTAGCTGTATAAAATAAATATTTTAATAAGTATCATTGCTAGAAATACTTAATTTATTATAAGTCTACAAGAAAATCGAACAACGCATAAGGGAGGACACCATTTTTGGGCCCGACGTTACAACAATGGAAATTATGCCAAAAAATCTTTTTATTTAACTTGCCTTTTTATCTAAAAAATAGTTTAAATGGCAATGGAAAAGTGGAGAAAATGGATAAAATACATATTGTTTTTCTAATACTTAAACAGTCTCTGTAAACCGTTATACACACATTTAAATAAAACGTGACTATCCCTACTATTTGTGAAACTAGGGTTATGAATCTATTCAATATGCTTTAATTTATGGCCAATTCCCAGCCTTGTAACGTCAGGCCCGAGATTTTATGGGAAACGGGTTTGTCCTTAAGTTACAACATAAACAACCACGCCAGCGTCATTGCCATTTTATACTAATGAAGATTAAGTTTTTACTGAACATACCACATCGAAGAGCGCTCGTAATCTCATCGCTCTTATAGGGTTGTCCTCTTGATGTCAACGGCGACGAGGACAAGTTTCTACAAAGCAAAACGAGATGTCACAATGCAAATAAATTGTATGATGATTAAGTTATAAGTATACATATTATTGATTAGACTTCCCTGGACTTGGCTCTTCATTTTTTACTACTTGCCTGAAAAATATATTTTTACATAAAATTATATAGGGCAGGATAGTTTGGTCTTACCTTTCCTTAAAAAAAAAATACTAATTAATAATATTAAATGTATGATGATTGTGTTATGTAATATTGTTTGCATACTCACGGGCTTCGTTTGGACTTCCTTGGATTAGGGTCTTCAATTTTCACTATTTGCCTAAAAATATATATAAGTTTTATATGTATAAGGCGGGATAATTTTGTTATAAACAGGTCATTTAAAAAAATATAATGTAAAGTCTTTATTCACTACCAGGTTTATCACAATCCAACTAAATTGTACGATTATTATGTTATTATTATTGTTTGCATAGGTACTTACAGGCTTTGTTTGGACTTCCCTGGACTTGGCTCTTTATTTTTTACTACTTGCCTGAAAAATATATTTTTACATTAAGGCGGTGTAGGTCTAAGAGGCAGCGTTTTTGAGTTTTAAAACCCATTTTAAATCTAGAAAACAGCGTTAGAAAGTCTGAAAAAAAATACATATACATATGTATTAGAAAGAAAAAAAAACACAAACCTACCTCTCTTCGAAATGTTTTTTCAATTTCTCGACTAAAGTACGGACATTTTTTTTTATGCATATTTTAAAAGTTGCTAAATATTTAGACATTTTCGCTGAATTTGAATTCATTAAATGATATAATTATTACTATGTTTAAATAACTACAAAATACGTGAGCACGGCCGCCGCGGGTTGTCAGGCCCGTACTGTCGCGCGCTGGCGCTTACGGTGCGCATAGGCGTTCCGTAATAAGCGATCGATGGCTATCGATCCATAAATCACGAACCAACTGGGCCTTAAATTATACAGGATGAAATTATAACCCCTTTCCAAAATATTTGTAGGCGTTCAGTCAGTATAGTATTTAGAGCCCATTTAGGAAGTAAAAAATGTAAATCAAGTTTTCACCCGAATATATTTTTTGCAATATTACATTATGTATTGTTTAGGTATATAGGGAAAATCAAAAACTTATGATTAGTATCGTAATGAATGACTGTGATGTGCATTGCGTAAAAAAAGTGATGCCGTATCAATAATTTTAGATTTTGGGCGGACATTTTCCAAGTGCTTTATCTTGTCATTTTTGTACTGGGCTATACCTACCAAAAGAAAAATACTTCATTTGGATTTTGTCTCGTAGGTTAAAATTTGGAAGAAGGTTAAAATTTCACCCTAAGGCGGGATAATTTTGTCTTATAATATATGATAATATATAAATTATATGATAATTATGTTATTTATTATTGTTTGCATACTCACGGGGTTCTTTTGGACTTCCTTAGATTTGGCTCTTCAATTTTCACTACTTGCCTGAAAAAAAAACTTGAACATAAAATTTATATCAGGCAGGATAATTGAGTCATCTTTTTCTTTTAAAAAAATTTAGGTATAAAAAAGCCAAACGCAATCTGAACATCTAACCAGGTCATATTAAAAAAATATTACCGCTTGGAAATGATTTTAATTATAGGACTCATACGAATATTATAATTTATAGCACGCAATGTATAGCAACCAGGAAGGTGCGCTTCTGCGCTGGTGATGGCTGCTAAGTTCAAAATACGTCCTCACTAAGCCTTACATTGCGTATTCTACTTAAAAAAGTCTTATTATGAAGGAAATAATATTTTTTAGGATGTTTGTATGGAGAAAATTTTTTAAGTAAGCTTTTGCAACAAATAATCCTAGTGATGGGGAAAATACGTATTTTTCGGTTTTACGTTTTATATTTTTACACCCGTAATAATACAAAATATGTACCTATAGGATTATTTTTTCGTAACTTTCACAGTTTTTTATAGGCGATAAGTAGGTAGGTAGGTAGGTAGGTACATACATACATACATATTATCACGCCTCCTTCCCAACGGGGTAGGCAGAGACCAAGGCCTTCCACTTACTACGATCCTGGCATACATCTTTCGCTTCTTCCACATTCATCAATCTCTTCATGCATGCTCGTCGGTTTAGAGTACTCTTGACCTGACCTTTCTTCAGAACATCCCCGATTTGATCGTGATAAGTTCGTCTAGGCCTTCCTCTTCCAACGTTCCCTTTCACACTCGTCTTGTAGATCTGTCTAGTCATTCTTCTCTCATTCATCCTCTCTACATGCCCAAACCATCTAAGCATCCCTTCCTCAATCCTTGTGACAATATCTTCTTTCACACCACAACGTTCTCTTATCACACTATTTCTTATCCTGTCACTCAATTTCACTCCTAACATACTTCTTAGCGCTCTCATTTCTACTGCATTTATTCTACTTTCATGCTTTTTCTGCCATACCCAACTTTCACTTCCGTACATGAGTGTTGGAACCAACACCCCTCTATGCACAGTCAGACGAGCTTTCATAGAAATCTTCTGGCTATTCACAAAGGCGTGCAGCGCACCATTCACTCTGTTACCAGCATTTACTCTCCTTTCAATATCACTTTCATACTTTCCGTCCCTAGTAAACACCGACCCCAAGTATACAAACTCATTCACTTGCTCCAGTTCATTACCACCAATCCGAATACATACTTCTGTCATGCTCTCCTTTTCAAACACCATAACTTTTGTCTTTTTTGTGTTTACTTTCATTCCCTTTCTTTCCAAAGCTTCATTCATAATAGTCACCATCGCTTGCAAATCCTTAGCCATCGATGCAAGTAATACTCGGCGATAATAATAGATCATCGGCGTAAAGAAGACATTTGACGCGTAACTCATTCATTCTTAGGCCAAAATCACTCACTTTCAGATCTGTCAGACAATTATCCATGAAAAGGTTGAACAGCCACGGAGACGCTACACATCCCTGTCTAACACCCTTTTGGATATTAAACCAATCAGTGTACGCTCCGTTTATCCTGACACAAGCACTAGAATCCTTATAGAGGGAATTCAATGCACAAAAGACTTTTTGGTTTGTTGCCAAATATCTTTCCGTAATGCATCGTAGGGAAAAGACCTGATCCGTACATCCCATTCCCTTCCTAAATCCCGCTTGTACATCCCATATTCTGTCATCTGTTTCTAACATTACTCTTTCAATCATCACTTTAGCATACAGTTTGCCGACAACACTGAGGAGGCTTATTCCACGGTAACTTACACAGTCTTGTTGTGACCCTTTTCCCTTGTACAACGGCACGATCACAGCCTTGCACCAGTCTCCCGGTACCCGACCGTTCCTCCAGCACAAGTTGAAAAGGCAGTACAACTGACTTGCTACTACTCCCTGTCCAGCCTTCAGCATTTCGACGGAAACCCTGTCATATCCCGCAGCTTTACCTGATTTCATACTTTTCAATGCTTTCATAATCTCTTCCATACTAATATCGCTTTCATGCTCACTCTCGTTCACTTCAAGAGGAGGTGCTTGCATTTGTGCTAGGCCCTCTTCTCTTTCAAAAAGACTTTCAAAATATTCCTTCCATCTTCTCAGCACACATTCTTCTCCTTTTATAATATTCCCATCCTTACTTCTGATTTTAGATAGCTCCGAGTTTGATGTTTTCCCTCGAGCTAATCTAATCGATTTCCAAAACAATTTAATATTGTCTTGGAAACTATCAGAGAGTCTTCTATCAAACTCATCCTTTTGCTCTTCTTTCTTCGTACTGATCACATTTTTCACTAGCCCTTTCATATTTTTATAAACCTTTCTTGCCTTATCCACATCCTCTAATGTCGCCTTTTGTACTCTTTGGTTAGCCTTGGTTGCTAACCAATCCAGCCATGCTTTCTTCTTATTACCTACAACCTTTTGCACTTCCTTATCCACCCACTCTTTCTTCTGCATTCTTCCTTTTCTTCTCTTACAGACACCACATACGTCAATTGCAACATTCACTACACCTTCCTTAAAAGGTAGGTAGAGCCAATTTTATGAAATAAAAAATTTAAGTCAAGTTTCCACCCGAAAATAATTTTTGCAACATAGTTCTCAAGTGGTCGGTTCTAAGCCTGTGAAGATATGGAGGAAAATACAACAACTCATGAAATTTAATAGTATCGTAATGAATGAATCGCATCGCGTAAAAAGTGTGTTGCGAGGAGGCCGTATCCAAAATTTCAGATTTAACAGCGAACATTTCTATCTTGACATTTTTGTACTGGGCTATACCAAAAGATTAATTTTCATTCTGTCTAAATTCTTAAGGTATCGGGTTTATACGTTGTCATTTCTATATTGCGAATTTGCGATCGAGGATTTTATATTTTTAAAATATATAAATACAACGTGTTTCTTTTGATATCCCATAACTCTAAGGTTATTTTCTATAGGTAAAAATAATATAAAACGCCGTAGAACATGTGGTTCAAAAATCAATAGTTTCGAATATATCATCAATTTTAGTTAAATTTGCTAAAAAAATGTAACCAGCATGGCGAATACTTAGTTTTGCGAGACGTTGGCAAACTTACACTAAAGTGTGTAGTAGTTAAGTAGCGGGAGAGCGTAACTTGTAAAAAACATTGACGTGTGTGGGTGTTTCATTGATAAGTAGGTAGGTACGAGTAAATCGTTTTCATTCAAAAGTTCATTCATAACAAGGTAAGGGTGTTTTACTTAAACAGTAGTGACTTTTTAGAATTATTTTGTATGAAAAAATTAAACAAAAAAAAGATTAATAATTAAAAAATTATTCATATGCAATTTGATTCTTTACCATGGTCTGCTTTATACCCTAGAGTTATGGGATATCAAAAGGAACACGTTGTATACAATATACTCACTGGAGTCGTTTTGTACCCTTGCGCGGTGTGCTCGGAGTTGATGAAGTTGACGCAATTTCGTTGATACTGCGTGGTGACGACATAAAACTACCGTCACATTCGACATGTCTGCAATTAAAATTGGTCATAAAAATTTATATGAATTTATGAAAAAAAAAAACGTAAAGGGTCATAAAAGTAATAATAATTACAGCTCCGGTGACGGTGGGTGATAACAAATATCCAGCACCTCTACATGAATTGGAATGGGCTCGGTAGCCCCAGAAACTAAACCGCTCTCAAGAGATGACCACATTTCATGAAACCTAAAAACAAATCATAGTAAACAAATCGTAGTAAACATTCAAAACATTAGTATTTAAACATGAAAAATTATGTTGACGCCTATGACGTAGTGTCACGGTGGCTAAATGGTTAACGCGCCGCGCCCGGCATGCGAGGAGATGCGGGTTCGAGTCCCGCCTGAGACATAATTTTTCAAGTTTATATACTGATATTCTAATTGCAATTTATTTGCTTACAAAATATCATATAAAGTATTCAAAACATTAATATAATCAACCAAATTTCGTAGCATTTACCCTTCCGTCGCAATGCTTTCAGCAGGCGATTCGCATTCCCGTTTCAAGTGGAGTGGCGTCTCGAGCGGTCGATTGAACTCTGGCAAATCTTCTATCATACCACAGTATACACTACAATGTAAAATTTGATGTGAGAAAACATTTACATGTGTGTGATTGATTTCTAAACGACAAGATTAGGAAGGTGATTGGACGAATGAATGACGCTTTAAAAATTTATTATTGTACTATTTATTTTTTCATCACAAGTTTAAATTTGGTTTCAATCGATTTTTCATCTAAGTACCTTAAAACTTATTTTTAGTCAATTGCAGAGTAAATCAATAAAAACCAAAATAGAAATTTAATTGCTAAAACAATTTTACTATTGATCTTTATGGGAAAGAAACTGAATGCTGGTTGGATCTTTTTAGAAAATAGGGCAAGCTAAATGATATGTTTAAGAACAGCATAGGTATTTATAAAAAAGAACAATACAGAAAAAAGTAAAAAAATACATTCAATGTTTGAACATAATGTTTCATTTTTACCTCAAATAATTACTATCTACCTTAATTAAAATTAATCTGTAATCATTCAAACATTTTCTATATTGAAAAAATATTTTCTTCAAACTTTCATCACCTTTATCCTAAATCTTTTATGTTGATAACTATGATTCCCTAAATATAATTTACTTCTAAATTTTTAATCTTATCAATCTATACATTTATCCTTAGAATCCTTTATCTTATAAAAATTCAAAATTCAAAAACGACCAACCCAAAACCTAAGTTCCAAACCTAAGTAAGTTAGGGTCCGCTCCAATATTTTGACGTTAAGTATTTTATAAAAGTTTTGTGTTCTCAATTTTGTTTTTAAAATCTATGTTGCTTAGTTAGGTAATAGACTATTTGTAATTAATCCCTCAACCCCCAGGAGGCACGCGCGTGCCGCGATAATAATTGATTTCAATTGTGTCTGGAATAACTCACGATCGAGGGATTAAATATTATGCAAACTAGATCCAATCTGCATGGTTCTAATAAATAACATTACACATAATTGATTGACAAATCACGCAGCATGTTTATTTTCAATGGCAACTTTTTAAAAAGTGGTTTTTAATTGATTGCATAGAGCCTGGCTGTTATTAGCATAAATGGAATGCATATTTTTTGGAATATTTGTGAAAATAACTCAATTTTATCTGAGGTGTATCTAGTTTGCAGAACTAAGTCCAATTATATAGAACTGTGAAAACACTTCCATCGTAAATGTATAATAAATACCTCAAATTTAAAGGAATATGGTCATTAAACATGTTTTACTTAATGAATTTGTCGAAAACCAAATCATGTATTTTAAAAAAAAAAGACAATTAAGAATGATGACACATGCGCGAACGAGATAATGGCGTCGTAATTACCGCCTTTGACGTAAATGAATATTAATCAAAAACGAAAGCATATTTTATCATTCTGTAAAAAGCAATAAGTAAATGAATATATTTCTTATCATTCAGGTATCAAATTGAAGTAATCAACGATTGAAGAAATACTACATTTACAAGTTCAATATTTGTCATCAATTTTTTGGGTTCAAAGATAAAAAATAAATCAATGTACACATGAAACCCATTATACAAGAATACTAAGTATACAATTATTCAAACAGATGGACATAAAAGTTTGAAATGTTTACAATAACACCACTTGAAACTCGACCCGACCGGGTCATAAAAACTACTAGGGATGTTCCTTCACTTTATAAAATTTTATCGATAATTGTGGCTTTTTGTAAGGAGTACCTATGAGAATAAAAATATAATTTCATCAAATTAAAATCTTTGATTTTTGTCGTATAAAGAGGCTTAAATTAAACTCTTTTTATACTTATGACTTTTTCTTTCTGACGAATGGTTTAGCGGGAAAATGTGATTGATAGTAAATATTTCATTGCATTTTCTCGCTAAATTATGTGTCGGAAAGAAAAATTCACAAGTATAAAAAGCCTTTACTTTGGCCCCTTTATATGTTAAAAAACAAAGGTTTGAGTTTTACTATGTTTTATATTTTTTATGAAAAATTTTCTAAGTCCCAAACGCCTTGCACACCATTTGCTACACTCCAACCATTTTACAACTATTTTTTATATAAAAGGCTTTAAAAATTACAAAGTTACAATATAAAATCATTATACGATACTACTATCATCATCGACCATAACAATACTTTTATCGACACATTACTTCTCCCTACTGAAAACGTCGACCAAAGAAGTTGCGCAATGTCAACGTTCTTAGCCCCATACAAATAAAGGTCAAATTAGCTCGCCCGAATTTTCAACGAATATCGTTATTTTGTAGGGACTGTACACGAAATTGTAATTGCTTATTCTTATAACAATGAATAAATACGTTGTAATATCGTTGTGTAGACCATTCGCAATTACTTATTATATACTTTTAGCCGTAATTACTAACAAGTATCGTCTTAAATCAGCTAGAAAACCGAAAAATTATAGCGACTTTTGTCGAACAGTTATTCATTATACTGCAATGTATTTTTCACAAACAATTGTCTAAAATGACTCATCGTAAACATAATAATCAATTATAAATAATAAAACAGCACTTACTTCAGAAAAATCCTCATAAATCAGCTTCTAACTATCACACTCGCACTGACGTCACTCGGAAATTTGTAGGTTTTGAAATGGCGGAAAAAAAAAATCCACCACAGACAAGCAAGTCTTTCTTCATTCCGAGAGTGTAAAATTTATCACAGATAAATAATATTTACAATTGTTCACACAAGAGTAGTCTCTATCACACAAAATTTACAGTGTAAAGTCCATTGGGAGAGCGCGACAACCGGTTGTCGCTTGAGGTTCGACAGAATGGCGCGATATCATAGGCGCGACAACCGGTTGTCGCTTGGGGACTGAGGGATTAAAGTAGATACCTAGTAGGTATTCAAAGATATGTTTTCACTTGAAACGCAAAGACTCAGTTAAAATTATTGTTTGAAATGAAACATTCCTCACCTGTCCATTTTATCCTTTTTTGTCTCACAATAATCACTATCACTAACTTAAACACAACTTTTAACCCTTACGTAAAATCAAAATCAACAAACAAAGCTTGATTGATTAGAATGACCTGAATGACAGTTGATAACAGTTCTGAAAGAGACGACGTAACTTTGTACCAGCGTCAAACAAATGAAACACATTTACACACGAGAAAATATTGGTAACTAGCATGTTAAGAATATTTTTTTATGCATGGCTGTATGTACTTATTAATCAAATTAATTATCTAAAATAGATATTATAAGTCGAAAACATTACAATAATCCAGTCGGGTGATTATCAGAAAAAAGCTCAAAACGCATAATTTCTTTGGCGCATTTTTTTTTCGATTTTTTACTCATAAAAAATAACATACATTGTAGACGTTGCCAAATCCAATAAATGAATGTATTTGGCCCTTAACTTGATCGAGCCATTTTGAAGTTTTAGCATTTTGAAATATTACTGCCCAAAGAAATTAGATCCGGCCCAAAGCCATTAGGTTTTTTCCAAAGAAAATTGGAAATATTGCCAAAGATATTATAATCATATCCAAAGAAATTCGCTTAATTTGTGTTATGTGTGTTATGTCAATATTTTATTCAATTATTTACGTTAATATAGATAAAGATAAAGGGAAAATATAAAAAAAAACAATGTTTCCAATCAATTCTTATTTATTGTCTTTTTAATATGCATTTATAATCATGTTTGACTGTGAAAGTGTTCGTACAAACTCTTGGAAGAAGCCACCTGATGAAACTAAGCACAGCAAGTCGAGAAAACGTTGCTGCGAAGCCAGCAGTCCTTTCTGAACTGGAACGCTTCTATGGCTGGCTATACGCTTCGTATGCATCTCGTCCTGATCCCGAAAATGAGGACCCTAGAGCCGCGTTAACACGCCACTACACTCAAAACCTGCTAGAAGTCAGCATTGACGAAATCGAGATGGCTCTAAAACAGCTGAAAAATAAAAAAGCCCCTGGAGAGAATGGCGTTACAACAGAATTTCTGAAGGCTGAGGGTAAACCCGTACTGAGGGAGCTCCAAAAGCTTTTTAACGCTGTCCTGTTTGAAGGGAGAACTCCTGAGGCGTGAAGTGGGAGTGCAGTCGTCCTGTCCTTCAAAAAGGGAGATAAGACCCTGCTGAAGAACTATCGACCCATTTCCCTTCTGAGCCACGTCTATAAGCTGTTTCAAGTCATCACGAACCGCCTTGCGCGAAGACTCAACGAATTCCAACCACCGGAACAGGCTGGATTTCGGAGCGGATACGGTACAACAGACCACATCCACACAGTGTGGTTGATTATACAGAAGACCGAAGAGTATAATCAGCTCTCGTGTCTAGCATTCTTTAACTATGAGAAAGCTTTCGATTCGATCGGGATCTGTTCCGTTTTGTAGTCCCTGCAGCGTTGCCAAGTAGATTGGCGGTACGTCCAAGTGATAAAATGTCTCTACGAAGCCGCCACCATGTCCATCCAAGTACAGAATCAGCAAACAAAACCTATACCGATGCATCGAGGACTGAGACACGGGGACGTCATTTCCCCGAAATTGTTCACAAATGTAATGGAGGATATGTTCAAGACGCTACACTGGAAAGGACGAGGCATCAATATCAATGGCGAATACATCTCTCACTTGCGATTTGCAGACGACATCGTCATTATGGCAGAAACGCTGCAGGACCTACAAAAGATGCTGAATGACCTGGCTGACTCTTCTGTACGCATCGGCTTGCGGTTGAACCAGGATAAAACCAAGGTTATGTTCAATGAACATGTACTACCGGAGCCAATTGGGGTGCACGGATACAAATATGTGTATCTTGGGCAGAACAGCAGAATCCAGTTGGGTTGGGCAGCATTTGGGAAACTACGTTGAGTCTTCTCATCGCCAATCCGACGACGCCTCAAGATTTAAGTCTTTTATCAGCGCTTTCTACCCTTCATGACATACGGAGCCGAAACGTGGACACTGACGGTACGGCTAGTTCACAAGTTCAAAGTCGCTCGGTGTGCTATGGAAAGAACTATGCTCGGAGTTTCTCTTAGGGATAAAATCAGAAATGAGGTGATCCGGCAGAGACCTAAAGTTACCGACATAGCCCACCAGATAAGCAAGCTAAAGTGGCCGTGGGCTGGCCATATTAGCCGCTGAACCGACAACCGCTGCGGTAAGGGAGTTCTTGAGTGAAGACCGCATCTCGGCAAACGTAGTGTAGGACGCCCTCAGGCCAGGTGGAGTGATGATTTGCGCAAGATGTCTGGCAGAATCTGGGTGCCAGAAGCCGAGGATCGGTCTAAGTAGCGTGCAACTGGAGAGGCCTATGTCTAGGAGTGGACTGCGATAGGCTGATCATGATGATGAATCATTTTTGTGTGTTTATAAATGAAGTTTTTTATCTCCTCCCCTATACCAAATTTCAATCTTATTAAATTAGCCTGTTAATACTAATGATAACATAACAAATCTTTTAGAAAATACTGAATACGAATTCTTAAAACGCCTTTTCTCACCTGCCTTTTTTTATTAAAATAATAACTTACCTTCAAAAACACAAGTTACACATACAGCAGCAACACAAACATCAAAGAATGCCGTATTACATCGGGATTGCTAGACCATTTATAATTTCTTTGTACTAAATCTAATTTCTTTGTGGCGCGAGGCCAAATAAATACAAAGAAATTAGGGACATAGAAATTAGAAATCATGTCCTTTTCATTTAAAAAAAAAGTGTTATCATTAGTATATCCTCTTATTGCCATGTGCATGTTATTTGAGTAAGAGAATTAAACAGAAAAATATTCAAGCGATCTGTAGAAATATATGTATGTACATAAAAATGGACAACGAAGAAATTAGTCACTTACCGGACGAAACTCCAAAGTCGAGATGAAAAATAATTCTAAATCGTCGCTGTAATACTTGATGCACGTCTGCCTCTGGTGTTTATTGGCGGGGTGGCTGGCCTGTGCGGGGTGCAACTATTGGAATGAGTAGCTCTTCATAGGAACCGTGTTAGACCTACGGTTTTGTCGTGCCATAGAAGTTAGATTTTTTCGATGGACAAAATTCTTTCGAGTATTAAATCGAAAGTTAAAGCCATTAATAGATAATTATTAGTATACAATCACGTTAACTACGTTAAAAACAAAATATAATAAATTTTTACTCTAAATTTGACATTTTAGTAGATTTATTGCTATCATCAATAAACAAGTGAGTAAAGGACGCGCCAAAGAGCTTTCAACTTCAGGAAAATATAGTGAAAAACCCATTACTAAAGAATAAGATTTAATGGAATTTAAAGCTCAGACAGAGCAAAAACTCGGTTCCTGATAATGACGAAAATTTGACCTAACCCTAAAAGACGTCTTTACAAGGTTACGCCATTTTTCTTTTTCTTTTCATAAGAATTTAACGGCTTCGGACGAGTCCATTACAGCCTAGTCTTTAATTATAATGTCATTTTAAAAAACATATTAGACAATAAAATATTAGGTCTTTACCTATGAAATTGCCGTTTTGTATGGAAAAATTTAAACGAATATTTTTCATTTATTTTTTGTTTGTAAGTAATCACCCATGCAATCAATGCATCTTTGCCAACGCAGTGGCAGTTTATTAATGCCCTTCTGAAAGAAATCAGCTGGACGGGGCAACAAATTCTGCAAAGGCATACTGCCTCTCGGGTATTGAATTTTTGTCCCGTCAAGAAGTTATCCAAATTCTGGAAAAAGAAGTAGCCTGTAGGCGCAAGGTCTGGTGAGTAGGGCGGATGACGGAGAGCTTCCAACCCTAGTTCTTGCAACTTGGAGACCGTCTGCTGTGCAGTATGAGGTCGCGCATTGTCGTGCAGGAGCAGCGACTGCTGGCTGACCAATGCTGGTTGGAGATGTGCCTGCTTCTCCATCATTGTGTTCAGTTCCTCACAGTACACATCTGCAGTAATGTTTACCCCGTTTAGTTAGATGCTGTGATAAATCACACCGGCGCTAGACCACCAAACAGTGACCATATATCACTTTTCTAGGGGTAAGTTTTCGTTTGGGGCTTTGTTTACCTAGGTGCTGAACCAGGATCCAACCAACTTGCTGAGAGCTTGCGGTTATCAAACAGAATCCATTTTTCATCGCAGGTAATAATGCGGTTCAAAATTCCTACATTTGTGTGTCTGTTGAGCAGTGAAAGTACGTGTCGGTCGTCGCGTACTTCGCGCTGGCTATCATTGGTCAAGCTTTTTTACCTTGCCAATTTGACGCAAATGGACCAATATTGTTTTGACGCTAACGACGCTAAGCTGCTGCTAATTCAGCCGTAGATTGTGTATCATCAGCTTCCACAATCGCCTTTAATTCGTCATTGTCGACTAAAGTCTTCGGACGACCGCGAGGTTCATTTACAGGTCGAAATTTCCAGAACGGAAGCGAGCAAACCAATAACAGGTAGTGCGTTGGTTTGTAGTGTTAGCTCCGTAAACGTCGTTGATGATGCGTGCCGCTTGTGCCGCGTTGCTGCCACGACGGTTCTCATATTCAGTAAAGCAAGCACATCACAGTAGAAAATGATCTTTGTTAAAAAGTGGTCTTCGGTGCGGTGTGTAAAGCGCCTCCAGGGACCTATTTGCAGAAATAAAACTGATTTTACTGATTTTGCTCTGTTCATGATTTTCATGACGTTTTTCATGATTTACAAAAAAGATCTACACCAGTGTTGATCATCTTTAAGTAAAAAGCATTACAAGCTGCTTTGAATGCTAGTTGTAATATATTATTGACAGTTTTTAAAGGTTCGAATGATATTCGACCGCGGATTTCACGTAGAAGCAAGCGAAGGAAGGTAGGTAACACTCAGTATTTATAAAAGGCTCGAGCCTGCACGTCCATCCGCATGAGCACATGTCCGCATGACCCACCAAACTTTTCCTGTCCTCTCGTAGAAAAATTATCTGTCCCACACCATAGCCCACCTGTGGTGCGAGTTCACTAGGACCACAGTACGCTGGGAAAATCAACACCGGATCCAATCGTTTGTATAGAATAGCCCCTCTCATCCAACCACTGTATCAGCGATACGGCCCCGTTACACCGGCAACAAGGTACCGGCTCCAAATAAGTGCCCACCACCACCTCATCCAAAATGGGCTAGGCAGTCCCGGCGTGGTGGAAAGGAGGTTGAATCACGCACGACGAAAACTTTCTAACAAATCGAATCCCACGCTCGCGAAGCCGCGGGCATCAGCCATTTACTATTTCTATCTATGATCAAGTTAGTATTTTCTTTAGCAGAACTTAGTACTTGACACTGTCAATATCAATGTAAACAAACCAAACAATAATGGATTATATTAAATTATTAACCAGTGAACTTGTACGTTAAATTAAAAAACAAAGTATAAAAAACCAGCAAAATGCTCACCAAAGTTAAATGGAACTGTTTTATTTCCTCGCAGTCATAATATTGGTATTCTACGTGCTGTATTTAATACAGCCTTACTGGATATTAATCGTTTCCTTGGCCTTCGCCTACAGTCTGTACGTCCAGCTTACTATGGTATTCTGATTTCGGTAAGTCATCATCATTAATATTATCTAGACATAGATACACTTTTCCTTTTACAGCACTGAGCTCAAGCCTGGTCTATTCCTTTCAATCATGCAAAGCTTTCTAAAATTGTTAGGTAAAATTGTTAAAATAACACACTGCAGGGCAAAAGACTCCGACATTTAATTCATGCTACCACAGCAGTGATGGGTTCAGGCATAATCACTACGCTTGCCAAATGCGGGTTGCTGATCACAAACCCGAGCAATGTACGGGAATTCGTAGCTCTTGTTGCCCGATCGAAACCAGATGCCTTACTCTGCAACACAAAGCTCGTATTTAAGGATATGTCTGCCTCTTTTAGATACTTTAAGTCATCGGTATGAGTGATTGGGACAGATAAATAAATAAATAAATATTTAAGACATGCCTCTCTGGGCCACACAGAGCACTCTAGTCCCAAATTAAGCTACTATTAAGTACCCTGTCGTATGGGGTACTAGACAACCGATAAACTTACATAAATACTTTTTTTTTGTAAATACATACTTATAATACATAGAAAACACCCAGACCAGTACAAACAGACATGTTCATGCACACAAATATTTGTACTGTGCGGGGATCGAACCCGCGACCCATGGCTCACAAGCAGCGTTCACTACCGCTGATCCAAATGGTAGTCTAACAGATAGATTCGAATATACGGACATTGTGTTGCAGAGTAAGGCCTCAGGAGTTCAGGACCCAGAGACCTTGGCCCGGTTGCGCTACTAGAGCAATGTGACGATAAATTTTTAGGTATAGGTACCCACTACCAAACAAGCTTTTTGCTTTTGTTAGAATAACAAAAAAACATTTACATATTTTAGTTGTTTCCAAAATAATATGATGCGGCACCCACATATATTTGGTTACCACCCATTCATAAATAACCATTGTTTTTCGGAATAATACACTAATTATGCTCGCATTGCACCAAGAACACCTTTTTTATTATTAGCTCTTGGTCCTCACCTTGGACGCTACTAGCACAGATAATAATACTAGTCTACTAGCAACTGAACGATTTAAGATAGGTATATTCGTTAAGCTGCCACTAACTTCACACCTTGGAACGTGTCTTATCCCCCTGTAAAGAAAAAAAATCACTTCAATAATAAATTTTATTTTATTTTATCATGCTTATCAAATGTAAAGTAAGCAGCAATATTTTAAACTTTTTTCTTACTAATTCCTTACACAATGAAAATATTGCTAACGCGGTTAACGCCCGGGCCTTAAGTTCGCGTCTTATTATTTCCTACCTGGACTCGCTGAATTATGTCATTAAGGAGCGTTTCTCCAAGAACAACTTACCAGCATATTCTTTAATCTCATTGCACCCCTATGATGACATCGCAAATGACGTTCAAAGAATTTTTGAAGTAAACAGCCATTTCGCGAGTTACTTTCCTCAGCGAGGCTGAACTGTGGTACCACTTGCGGGAAGGTAAAAATATGGCATTGAATGTTCTGAAAGACATGGAAGTGGTAGAACTGATAAAGGATTCAGAAATGTTTTATCCGAGCATAAAAACTGCACTTTCTTACCAGTGCCCACTAAAATTGCTCTTGTCCAGGCTTAACTGTTTCCTATCTTAGACTATGCACTTATTTAGACCTAAACGAAAGTCTTCTCAACAAGCTCGAGCGCATTCAAAACTTCTGCATTCGAATAGTTTTTGGTTTGAGGAAGTACGACCATACTACTGAATACCGGGTTCAACTCAAGTGGCTCCCTATACGACTTAGGAGGGACATGCACATTCTTTCTGTATTATTTACAATATTATTTAGTCCTAAATCACCTCCGTATTTAAAGGAACGTTTTAAATTTCTGCAACCTGCACAGGATTGTGAAATGCGGTCTTCCAAAAAACTTCTACTCAAATTTCCTCCCCATTCAACTAGCTACTATTTACAATCATTTACTGTTCAGTCTATTCGTCTGTGGAACTCCCTACCTCTGACTGTCAGGCAATCGGAATGTAGTCATTAGTTTCTAAGTAAATTAATTACTACTCGTAATCATTGTCACACTTAATTCTTTCAAATACCAAGTATTTTTTATAGATTTATATATTTATAGTTTGCATGTACCTATTTATTTATTTTATTATATATGTATGTTTTTAGGTTTTTGTATAGGTTTATGTAATCAAATGTATGTATGTGTTTATCAAACATTGTGTACCTATTTATTTATTGTTCGGTGTTTGTAAGTAAATTTTGTCTTTACAATACTTAGTTATCTGCTCCACCTTCCCCTTACTTTTTATTGTATCCTTCCTAACCAAAAGGTTGTCTGGAAGAAATCGCTCTTAGCGATAAGGCCGCCTATACATATCGCCTATATTGTACATCTTTTTATGAGCATTTGATTGTAATTACCTTGTTTGGTGTGCAATAAAGAATATTCTATCTATCTATCTATGTATCTTGCTATTTTACTGGCCTAACCGTACGACCTGTAAGAGAGGTCTTTCAGTACGTCACGGCATACGTGGCTTCGCTCCACCATGAGTGAAAATCTTCTGAGTGGTCTCTTTATACTGAGTGTTTACAGGATGTGAATCGCCGAAGTGCTAAGGAGGTTCTGCCAGAACCCACGCCAGCTTCTCTTAAAGTAATATTATAAAGTTTGTTAATACCAAAATAATACCTATGTATACCTTCACTACCTATGTGTATGTATAATACACATACACATAGGTATTGAACATCGTCCGCGTCAATTTCTGTTTTTATGATCGCGACTATTTTTGCAACATTTTTCACTGATGCTTCGCTCCTATTGGTCGCAGCGTGATGCTTTATACCCTAAAGCCTTCCTCAATACATGGACTATCCGACACAAAAAGAATTTTTCAATTCGAACCAGTACTTCCTGAGATTAGCGCGTTCAAACAAACAAACAAACAAACTCTTCAGCTTTATAATATTAGTATAGATACAGTGCTGTTTTTAGTTACGAGTACATCATATCCCGTGTGTATTGTGAATTTCATAATGGACATAAACATCGAACAAAAAGTTTGTCTTAAATTTTGCATCGCCGATGGAATTTCGTGTTCGGAGTCACTGAAAATGTTACAGAAGGCTTAGATACGGTGAATCGACTTTAACAAAAACACGTCCTTATGGTAGGTACAAAGCGTTCAAAAGCGGTCGATTTGCCTCGCTCTGGTAGGCCATCAACGTCTGCAACTGAAGTTAACATCGCAAAAGTGAAGGATTAAGTGTGACTTAAACTCCTCAATCAACTTCGAGAGAGATAGCCGCCTAACTTTCCGTATCTCACGAGTCGATCCGTACCATTTTAACTAATCATTTGGGTATGGAACATGTTGCCGCTCGGCTAATCCCAAAAGACCTGAATTTTCAATTGCATGAGGTTTGCTGAGGACATGCTAGAACAAGTCAATGCCGACCAATGATATTTAAAAAGTAATAGATACTCGTATGTTACATGCGCTCTCAATATGCGTCCCTAAAACGTCACAATTGTGACGTCTTTTCAAATCCATGAAAGAGAAAGTAATTGTTCTTTTCACGAGTATGACAAGGACAAAATAAGAATTACGCATGTGTGCAGTTGTTCGCAAGCGGCACATATATTTCGATAGTTTTGTAAGGGCATAACCTATCTATACTTTTTAAATATCATTGATGCCGACCCAACTTTCATGAAACGCATTGTTACATTACTGGTGAAGAGAGTTTACGAGTTTGACATGCAAACTAGTCAACAAGCTTCTGAGTGGCGCCTTCCAACTGAACCGAAACCGAAAAAACCACACCAAAGTCGATCAAAAGTCAAAGTCTTGTTGACTGTTTTCTTTGACTATCGCGGTGTTGTGCACTCGGAATTCTTGCCGGAAGGTCAAACGGTAAATAAATTATTATATTAATTATATTATTTGAGCGTTATGCGGCATTTAAGAGAGCAAATTCGACAAAAAAGGCCAGATTTGTGGAAAGAAAATTCTTGAATTTTGCACCACGATAACGCGCCTTCGCACAAGGCCGTCATTGTGAACGAATTATTGACCAAATACTCAACAACCACCATATTCACCAGATATGGCTCCAGCCGACTTCTTTCTTCTTCCTAAACTCAAATTACCACTTCGTGGCACCCGTTTTCAATCGGTAGAAGACATAAAGGAGTATTCGCGGCGAGAACTGAACTCCATTCCGAAAACAGCGTGAAAAAATTGTTTTGATGATTGGATTATTCGTTGGCGTAAGTGTATTGTTTCTGAAGAAGCATACTTTGAAGGTGATAAAATAAATTTGGATGAATAACAAACATTTTGTGTATTATTGATCTTTTCCCGATACTTTCTTGACAGAGTAGTACTTCCATACAACTTGTCCCAGTGAAGGCCGTACATACAGCTGCCAATCGCTTTCCTCGTCTGGCTGGTCATGTAACGGGCTAGCTCTCTTTCTTCACTCTATCTATCTTTTACAGCCAGCAACCCTTATTTGCGGCCAGATTTAATTAGGCTAGTACCTATATCATAATAAACAGAAAAAATAGCTTTAAATTTGATGTATGTACATAAGTAATTCAAATTGTCAATGCAAAACACAATTGCCTCGTACTCGCTGCTGCCAGTGCCACCATTCAAAAATACCGCCGCGTTTGTGAAATTTTTCATGTAGCGGTATTTCTTACCCCATGTCAGGCCTGACCCCAATATACTTTAGTTATAAATAACAATACAAATGTACCAAAATCCAAAGCTCTATAAATTGAGAAATAATGATGCGGGTTCGTGTCCCGCCTAAGACAAAATTTTTCAAGTTTGTATACTGATATTATAAGTGCAATTAAGTTGCTAAAATCTATACTAATATTATAAAGCTGAAGAGTTTGTTTGTTTGTTTGTTTGTTTGTTTGAACGCGCTAATCTCAGGAAGTAATGGTCCGATTTGAAAAAATCTTTTTGTGTTGGATAGTCCATTAGTCGAGGAAGGATTTAGGCTATATAACATCACGCTGCGACCAATAGGAGCGAAGCATGAGTTAAAAATGTGGCAAAAATAATCGCGATCATAATAACGGAAATTGACGCGGTAGAAGTCGCGGGGATCAGCTAGTATTACTTATATTGCCGTGAAGTAAACGTTATTTTATTAAAGGTTTACGTGATATGGCTATTAGCGTTAAGGGCAAAAAGTAAACATCGTTTATTTATCTTTCGTTTTGAGAGTCAACAAATATTTATAAATTCGTAGCTGTTGCCCGCCATTTGGTCCGCGTCAATTTCTGTTATTACGAATATTTTTGCAACATTTTTCACCTATGCTTCGCTCCTATTGGTCGCAGTGTGATGTTATTAAGCCTAAAACCTTTCTCGATAAATGGACTATCTAACACAAAAATATTTTTTCAATTCAAACCAGTACTTCCTGAGATTAGCTCGTTCAAACAAACAAACAAACAAAAAAAAACAAACAAACTCTTCAGCTTTACAATATTAAGTATAGATAAGTACAAACAATATATTTTAGAAATCGAGTATCTCAGCTGTTACTGCTATTTTAATGGCGCTACACAAAAATTGCCATCATTATCCCGTAAACTAGTTTTAAAGGTGGCAGTAGTTTACATTTCTGTGAACTTGTCTGTCAGTACTTAACAACTTGTTTCGAGTCCTCTTTAAATTTATTTGCAATGTGTTTTCAAAATACTAGGTATATAATGATACATTATTAATTAAATGTTTAAATGAAGCAAGTGCTCAGAACTGGCTAGTCAACACTCAACAGTAAATAATTATACCATTCACGCGTGTTTACACAAATGTACCACATTGTACACAGTTAACAACCGCCGCTCGCTCGCAAACCACATGTTTAATATTTAAAAAGTATACAAACTTTTTAAATATATTAACGCAGAAAAAAGCCACTCAGGTTTTTTTAAGTGAAGATTATTAAGTGCCCGTGACGAAACACAAGAAAAAATTATTCACTCGCATTTTTGACAGAAGAGGAAAAATGCAATTCAAAAAGTTTATACTCGTAATTGTGTTTGCCGTTCTGTTCGCCGATGGTTTTGCAAATGGATACATGCCGCAAAAGGTAATTTTACATAATGTTTAAGAATAAGTATTCATTTTAAATAAGTACTTTATTTTTAATTAGGTACCTATAACGTAAAACACAAATCTCAAGTACCTAGGTATTTTATTGTTGCAATAGTTTTTCTAAAATCTGATTCCCTTATCAACTTAAGTGATTCATAACGGCATAAATTACCGATATGATTTTTCGTAATACGTCTCAAAGCAGTACAATGAATCGTAATAAATCATTTACGTCACTAATACAAACAATGTGAACTACCTTGGTAACACTGAAAATGTTTAGAAAATGAAAAACGGCTTAATGTAGAAAGTTGCCAATACTTTTATTATTTTTCGAAGTAATCTCCGTTCCTCTCTACACATCGTCGCATTCGATAGAACCACTGAGAAAAGCAGTGGTCCCATTCTTCCTTAGGGGTCTCTTCTATGGCATTTTCGTACGCTTTCACCGCATCTTCAGGGCTCGTAAAGCGAATACCTCGAATTTTATCTTTAGTTCTTGGGAATAAATGAAAGTCGCAGGGCACCAGGTCAGGACTGTATGGCGGATGACTCATTATCTCAACATCTGCCATAGTCAAATATTCAATAGTCCGTTTGCGGAGTGCGCTGAATTGTCGTGGTGAAGGAGGATCCTGCTTCGAGGGCGCTGCTGTCGAATTTTTTCCAAGACAACAGGCAAACAGCGATTGACATACTTACCAGTCTGCAGTAAATGTCCTTCCATCTTCTAGCACAACTGTCGCGAAATGACCTTTCCGACCAAAGAATGAGGCAATCTTCTTTTTTCCTTGACTTCTTTTCTTTACCTTGCTTGGCCGATCCTCGAAAGGAAACACCCACTGAGCTGATTGTCTTTTGGTTTCGGGTTCGTAGCAATATATCCAGCTTTCATCACCTGTGACGATGTCAAATACAGCATTTGAGTCGCCGCCGTTGAACTTATCTAACATTTGGCGACACCAGTCCATGCGAAGGTGTTTCTAGTTGTCAGTTAAAGTATGGGAAATCCATCTGGTACAAAGCTTCCTGACGCCTAAATGTTCATGTAAATTAATTTTTTGAACTTGACTCATAGCAATGCCTAGGCCTGCCCGTATCTGCTGATAGGTCACTCTCTTATCTTCCTCTATAATGCGTCACACAGCACTGATGTTATCTTCAGTAGTCGCTGTTAAAGGACATCTCCCTCACGCGGATCATCATTGAGATTTCTATGTCCACGCTTAAACTCGTTAAACCAATTGTAAATAGTGGCACGAGATGGGGCTTTATTAAGAAATGCTAATCGCAGCCTATCATTGCTTTGTTGTTGAGTAAGCTCCCAACGAAAGTCATAATCATAATAAAACATTGACTGAAAATTTTCTCGGGTTAGGTTCATTTTCACGTGTAATAAGAGATTTAGATTTGCCGCCAATTCACAAAAACAAATGACAAATAAATGCAATATATAGGTAAAGAACTACATTAGGCTACCAAAGAGTTCTCAAATTGAAATTCATTTAAAGTTTTCTTTATCAATGTTTCTAACTGGCCAGATCTAAACATTTTCAGTGTTCCCCACGTATTAACGGATGATTTCATTTTCATGTATGAATGAGTATAAATTAAATGTTTTCACGTGATTGTCGCCTTTTGTTATGGATATGTAGTATTACTTTATTGTAAAATCAGGAAAGCAATCTAATTCTAAGTGCACGTAAATAGTGTTTGAAGTTTGATTTGAACACGTCTTAAATTAATTTTTAAAGCAGTCAGGTACAAAGAAATAAAAGTAACTAATAATAGAAAACATTAAACAGTTAAAATAATAGGGGTTAAAGTATGAAATTGCCGATTATTTTGCCACTTTTTATTTTGTTTATAGCTCTTAAGTATAGTCATATTATTGCGTAATTCTTTTTGTATTGTATCAAAAACTAAATAAAGTAACTTTTGACTTAAAAAAAAATGCAATACTAGTACCTATTACTTCAAAGGAAGTCGTTGAAAAGACCCCTTACAATGTGTCAGCTGACCTTCTTGCTTCAATTAAGTATATTTGTATTATATACTTTGATTTTCAGAAATTTAAATACTATAATGCGTAGCTTTATAACCATCCAACTTTCAACTTTAATTGCATCAAAAACGGATCAGGCGTTTTTAAAAAAAACAAAAATTTGTTAGTATGGAAAAATGACTTTTCTCGATTTCGTCCATACAAAACGGCAATTTCATACTTTAACCCCTAATAGATCGATGGAGCCGAACCAAAATATTTAACAACCATCTGAAAAACATCATTCAATAAAACAAGTACCTACCTACAAGGATTTAAACTAAGGATATTCGATTTGATAATCCTTTTTAACAATCGCACCACAAAGGTGACAGAACCGTTAAGTCTTACTTGCCAAGAATAATATTTAAAAATTATATTTTGCTTGTACCTACTCTAGATTCGATTTTAAATTATTCCCTAAACTGCCCCTAAACTATAGAGATAGTATTTCAAGCATAATTTTAAGTAGGTACATATCTCTTCCAACTCGGTTGTGTTCTTATCTCATCATTTTAGATAAATTATATTGTTACGACTATTTTTTGCGTTTAAAGATAATAAAGTTAAATAAACTTTACTGCTGTACGACATAAAAGCCCCACATTATTTTCCTCACCGGACAACTACCGTTAATCCTATTGAGATAAGCATAGAAATTTTAAAAAGTTACCAAAATGAAACTTAATTCAATATTAGAGTCCTGAAAACGATTTTCTTCTGTTTGGAAGTTTAAAACTAAGTAGGTAAAGTAGTTCGTCAGAAGAGTTTAACTCTTCAAACTTCGCGCAATGCTATAGAAATCAATTTGGTATCGCGGTAACTGGCTTTTTAAGCAGGGTTGAAGAGTTAAAACCAAGGGATACAGTATCGGAAATCCTGATGCTTCCATAAAAATTCTCGGAAAGAATTCATTTTTAGGGTTCCGTACCCAAAGGGTAAAAACGGGACCCTATTACTAATTCGCTGTCTGTCCGTCTGTCCGTCGCTCTGTCACCACGCTGTATCTCAAGAGCCACGATAGCTAGACAACTTTCTTATTTTTTTCTTTCATAAGAACATTCTACAGACAATAATAAAGAAAACTGAAAAATAATTAACAAAATCGGTCCCGCCGTTCACGCGTGATGCGATGACCAAGGGAAATAGGGATTCATTTATATACAGGATGAAATTTTAACCACTTTCCAAAATTTTTATAGGCGTTCAGTATCGTATTTAGAGTCCATTTATGAAGCAAAAAATGCAAATCAAGCTTTCACCCGAAAATATTTTTCGCAATATAATTTTCAATTTTTACGGTCCCCGGCCTGATAAGGTATAAAGGGAAAATCAAAAACATATGAATAGTATCGTAATGAATGCATAAGATGCAAATCGCGTTAAAAAAATGTTGCTAGGCAGCCGTTTCAAAAAATTTAGATTTTTTGCGGACATTTTCTAAGTGCTTTATCTTGACATTTTTGTACTGGGCTATACCAAAAGAAAAAATACGTCATTTGTTTTTTGATTTGTAGATTGATATATTAAAATTTGGAAAGTGGTTAAAATTTCACCCTGTATACATATATGTAGATATAGATATATAGATTATTATATATTATATATATAGATGTATTATATATATAGATATATTATATACATGTGATAAAAAGATGCTGCTGCCCCTCTTTTTCTGGCATTGCTCCTTTAATAGCAGCCTTAGCTCCTTTAGCACTACCATTGCAACACTCATGAGAACAGACAAGTGGTGCTATTCATTAAGTATGTGTCGGCACCTAGAAATAACAACATGAACGTCTAATTATTTTATTTTATACATTGTGGGCATTGGTAATACAACATGCCAATGGATAAGATCAATGATTGTGAGTAACTCGACGATTGTGAGTAACGAGTATTTTCAATGTTTTTTCTCGATTAAGGTGACCAAATGTAGGTAAATTTTTGAAAGTAGTTTAATTCATACATTCTTATAAGTAAAAGTAAAATAAAAATACCTATAAACAGTAACTACCAATGAAATGTCGATAACAACGGTATTTATTTAACGGTGCAAAAGCGTAAGGAAATCCGGCACACAAAAAAGGAGAAGTGTGTGAAATGCGACAGCAAACTTGTATAAGAAAGTAATTGAGAATGAGCACCTAGTTTTGCTTAAATTTTCTTCACATCCTTGGTAAACCATGACATCGTCTCAAATCTATTAGGTACCTATAAACATCGCAAAACACATTAAGTGACAATAAGGTTGATTTTGTAATAACTATTTGTCAGGTTACCCTTGACGACCCTTTTACGATAATTTACCCTTAAAACGAGGATCAAAATAATGGTAACAGCCTTAGATTTGTTTTAATCTATCGAAGGTAATATATAGTTCGCACAATTACCTACCACAAGTTGGCATGCAAATACGAGTATTTCATCACATAAAAACATTGCATTTCTAAATTAAAATAAGCAATAGGTAGGTATCACAAAATGTATAAATACATAATTGAAATCTTCAAAAGTAGAATGACTGTGGATTAAGAATCTTATTACTGCTACATAGCAAGTTAGTTTAACTTCTTAATATCTCAAAGTAACTTAATATCGATCAGAATTATGATTTGACCTAAATCGATACAGATGTGAACTATATTCGTACTTTGCTATGCGAGGTTACCACGCCCAAATGTAGAACAGTGAAAGTTGTTGCTACAAGTGTTGGATATAATTATGTATATCTTAGAATTATGTTGTAGGTAGGTATGCTTCTACATTGTCAAATCTGTATCCTTGAGATGGAGACGTGATTCGGATATATATTCTGTCTATTACTAGAGGACGGAATTACCTATCTGATTTAGGTAATGTTATGATATGCGTGGCCAGTGATGACTTACGGAACTTAAGTAAACGTGGTCGCTTAATACTAAATTAATAATTATGATAAAATGGGCGGGACACATAGCGCGGAGAACCGATGGCCGTTGGGGCGGAAAGGTTCTCGAATGGCGACCGCGTAGCGGACGACGTTCCGTGGGCAGGCCTCCTACAAGGTGGACCGACGATCTGATCAAGGTCGCGGGAAGCCGCTGGATGCGGACAGCACAGGACCGATCGTTGTGGAGATCCTTGGGGAAGGCCTATGCCCAGCAGTGGGCGTCGTTCGGCTGATATGATGATGATGATGATGATAAAATATCATGCATTAGAAATGAGGCAATCCTTATGAGAGCCCAAATAAGAAGAATCGCCTAGCTGAAGTGGCAGTGCTCGGAACACATAGAAGAACCGTAGGCCGTTGGGGCGGAAAGGTTCTGGAATGGTGACCGCACACCGGACGACGATCTGTGGGTAGGCCCTCCACCAGGTATACCGAAAATCTGATAAATGTCTCAGGAAGCCGGTGGGTGGCGCGGGACCGATCATTGTGGAAATCATTCGGGGAGGCCTGCAGGACGGCCCCCGGGTGCCCTTTCAAACTACTTAGGACAAATCCCGGGAATTCCGGACGGAAGACGACAGCCCTATCAGCCAACCTATCCAGATATTGCTATGTCGTGTTCTAACTTTAACGTGCATTCACATAGATAAATATGAATTCAGGAAATTTACATAGAATACAATGGCTACACGCAAATATTTGTCACATAAAACATGTTAACAAGTTATTTTGTATGTGATGTGTGACCCGTCAATGAATGGTTCTGGTTACTTTGCCACGATGATTGTTCTTACATCTGGCTAATGACGTTTTGTTAGAAATGAAAACAAAAAACATGACTTACTCGAATAATATTTTTGCCGTCTTTCTTAGAAATCGTGACGTGCCCTGTTTTTACAACTTCTACCTTCTAACAGAAGATGTGACGCTACATAGAAAACTAAATGGTAATTTATGTTAGTTAATTGATTGCCTGACCATTAGTTAATGATAGAAAATTCTTACGCTCATTAACTTAAATTACCATAACGTTGTAATTCTGTTCAAGAAGGTGAAAGTAAATACCACCTGGGGACAAGTACCTACATAACAAAAGGTAAAAGGTTTTTTGGTACAAGATAATTGAGTCAAAATGAGTTATTTACTGGATACCGTCTTACCTCCAGCAGCCTGGTTGAGGAGGAAACACCAGAGCATGTGATAGCACAGTGTAAAAGCGTAAGTACACAACGGACAGAATTCCTTAAGGAATCTCAGTCCATACAAGAGGCACTCAAAGATATACGAGGCCTAGTGAATTTCTGAACTGACCTAAAATGGTTTGAATAAAACATAAATTTTAATCACGTACAAAGGCCCAACTGAAGGGGGCTAAGTGCGGAAAATTTAAGTCCAACTAACTAACTAACCTCCAGCATCAAGCATACACACAAATTTTCAAAGTGGTTTTGATTGCAAGCGTGATTTTAGTGCTCTCATTCAAGGAATAGTAATTTCATATCAGTATTTAAACTTGAAAAATTATGGCTCAGGCGGTACTCGAACCCGCATCTCCATGCATACTGGGCGCGGTAAAATACTGATATTATAATTGCAATTAAGTTGCTAAAATATCATAAAAAGTAATAGTACGAGTAATTTCACTTTTAACGCTTATCAGAATCATTTAAAATTTCGCTAAACCAAATGTGTATTTCTGGTTCCCAGCTGTTCGTCTCAGTCTACTATGAGAGCAGGTGTCCAGACAGTAAAGCGTTCGTGCTGGAACAGCTGCGACCGGCGATGCAGCTGCTCTCAGGCCACGTCATGCTGCGGCTGGTACCATTCGGGAAAGCGAAGGTAAGCATAGACAGTATGAGCAGTTAATAGCATTATGCTATTGGAGTAGGTAGAACCCGATCAATTTACGGTTTAAGAACTTTATTTTCTCAAAAGAATTACAATTAAATAATTCACTTCCTGAGAAATTACATTTTTTAAGTAAGAAAACATAATGAGCGTACAACTAGGATTAACCAAACTAAAGTAGTTATTGTTAGTAACAAGAATAAAAATATTGTCGGGTACACAACAAAAACAACGAGCCAAAATATGAACGAGATGCGTATGCGACAGTAAACCACGGACGTAGTGCGTACCGAGCGCACCTGAGAAGTACTGGATGCGGCATATTGTTAAGTTATTATAACTTATTTCGTTTTTTAAATTTTTGTTATATTTTTAGTTTACCTGATTTATTTATTATTTTGTAAATAATTAATTTTGTGATATATATTTTACATTTATTTATATTGTTAAGAAAAGATTTGTTTTATGTTATTTATTTTTATTTTATTATTTTTATTGTGTATTTTATGTTAGTTTTAAACATTTTAATTTATTATTCATATCTCATTTAGCACGTAGTTTTTTAGACGTTTTTTAAAGGAGAGTAATGAATCCAAATCTTTTATTTTATTAGGCAATTTATTATACATTTTAACACCTTCAAATTCTATATTTTTTTTACCATAATTAGTTCTAGGAGGGCGCGTGATTAGATTGTTGGCATTTCTTAATTTCATTACTTGCACTCGGGCTGCTTTGTGGAATGATAGGGACGTATGAATGTGTTTGTTTAGAATTTTGTAAATTAATATGCATGTAAAATAGGTGTACGTTTGCCTAATGTTCATAATTTTGGTTTCATCGTAAACCTTTTGGGTAGACGTGCGAAAATCAAATTGGAATAAGGATTTTATTAATTTGTTTTGGGAAATTTGGATAACTTGTAAATTTGTTTTAGCGGCTGAGCCCCAGATTTCTATCAAGTAATCTAAGTACGGTTTTATTAGAGAGTTATATATGGTATATTTTATTTTGTGTGGCAAATACTTGGAAATACTGCGAATGGTACCGGTTAAAGATGTGAGTTTAGTTTTGACCTTTTCAATATATATTTTCCAGTTAATTTGCCGGTATTATTTTAAAAACGTAAATCAGGTTAATCATTTTGTTTCATGATAAATCTGGTACAACTGACCCAGGGCATAGACATTTGTACTAACTTTCCTCTTTCGCTAAAATGTAAAATATATCTACTTGTATTGTTTCTACACATCAAAAGATGATGCTGACTTAAAGCTAAGTAAACTAAGTATCAATGTACATAGACGCTATAGCCGAAACATTATAAATTAAGCCAGAATTAAGTGTCAAAGGTAAAATGCTACAATTGTATCCGGTCTGCCCTAGACATTTCTTGAAAGTGCCTTTCAATGGAACTGCAGCTATTTGCACAGTAAATAAAACACAAACATTCTTTACATCATTTCGAATAGAAACAAGATGCACCTCTGAAAAGAGCTAGGTAACTAGTATCTGAAGTTGTATCAACGCAAGAGATAAAATCAAATGATGGTTAAATATTTTCACCACATGTTTTCTATTATTTCGGCATTTTTTGTCCTGAAGGCAGCTTCAAATTTTCAAGGAAATTGGCAATCATTAAGCTACTTTTTCTAAAATATTTAAATATCCTCAAATAATGTTTTCTTTGAGCACAACGTATGTTCTTACTAGTAAGATTTAAAAAAAATGTGGCACTTTATCTTACAAGCTGTTTCAACAATATGGTTGCTTTTTTATTGTAAAGATGAACCTAACTTCTAAAAACTGCTTGTTCCAGAGTTTAAACCAAGGATATGAAGGTTTCCAATGTCAGCACGGTCCGTCTGAATGCCTGGGAAATATAGTTCAAAGCTGTGCTCTGGACCAAATGCAGGATAGGACGGACACCCAGAAAGTGGACTACGTGGCTTGCGAATTTCAAACATTCGCTGGATCCAAGGGGGATCTCTCGGTAAGCACAATAAGTATAAAATAATAGGAAATTTAGTAGGTTCCTCAATTTCTGTTTTGTTAATGCCTTGGAATTAGTTCAGTCAAAGTAACTTTACAAACACTATAGGTACCTGCCTAATATGTACATATGAAGATAAGTATAAATAAGGCATAATCAATAAAGAAAAGTACCGAAGTAGTGCATATGCTTAAAAATAATTAACCAAATAATTACGATTGTTGTCAGCCTTAACGATAATGCAGTTCCTTATTAACCATTGATACATAGGGCGGCCATATTAGCATGACAGAATCGCAGGCAGGATACCAGAGCAGCGCATCGAGAGCGGGTAACTGTCGTATTTTTTCCCAATCGCTTAATGGAAATCAATGGAAGGGCAACACAATTTCTTCGTCATTCGAGTTCGTGATATCTTGAAACCGATTGCTTTGCCTATTCCGCCAAACTGAACGCGGTTTCACTCAGTCCTGCTTTGAAACTGCAACAGCGTTTTACTGTCTCCCTCACTGCTTCTGACCTGCTCTGTTTCTGGCCTGCATTTTTATTTTAAGTGGCCACTGTAAATGCAAAGCAAGAAACTATTTTGGCATTAACGTAGATATCTTAAAATGTTTTAATATTTTTTTTATGTGCTATGTTTTTCTTTTCTTTCTTTGTTCCAGTGCGTGCAAAAAGCAGGCCTATCTTCTGACGCTGTGAAGCGGTGCATAGCGTCAGGCAGAGGGACGGAACTGCAGCTCGACGCGGAGTACCTCACGCGGCTCGTCCGGCCGAGATTCGTGCCCACTGTTACCATTGATGGGGTAATTAAAACAGTAACATTAGTTTATAGCTAGTTTTTTTTTGCAAACAGGCCCCTGGAGGCCGGGAGAAAACACGTCCTAATAATTAAACCTACCATAAGATGTGGGCTGTGCCGAAAAGAAGCACCGCAAGAAACTCGGTCACTATTGACAGCCTCTTGTTAAAGAAAATGTTTGATAACGCTGTTTCGAATGAATTGCTAGTACCTACCTACGCTGTACGCTCTGTTTATTCAGTTGGTGTATAGCCTTTTAAAACAATAGATGCAGATAAGGCATAGAACAAATATATTTTTCCAATTTTTGAAAATACTGGTAATGAATTCAATTGAACAAAATAGATTGGCCTAGATAGGTATCATGAAAGCAGTTACTAAGATATTTCCTACGCAGATGGTTTCATCGAAGCTTAGTTACATACTTACATTATGTTTTCGTAAGAATTACAAGTTTTAGATTGGTACTTAATCAGAATATCATCAACTGCTGATATGGGTACGTATTTACAAATATACCTATTGACAACGATACAAAAAATATTTAAATGATGCGACAGATACAACAATTTATTATAGTTTTAGTATCTTAAAACACATCAATGTTAATTGCTGTTGAAAATTTATGGCAGACTATTACAAGATTTCTTATTTTGTTGTTGCAAGAATCGACTGTCAAAAACAGATAAAATTACATGACTCCGTGAATACTACAGTAAATTTCGTATAAGATGTTAAAGCTGTTTTATTCATTTATCCTTATTTTATTTTATTTCTATTATTTAAGTGTCTTTAAATCTGGGCAGCAGCATTTAGCCGCCTGATGAATTTTTTTTATGAGAAAATAAGATAAGAGTAGCCTGCGGAAATCCGCATAAAAAGAAAAGGGCACTTAAAGATTTTTATATGTACATGGACTTGACCAATGGCGTATTTGGGAAATTGCATAATTTGATAGAAAGTGACTTGAAGAATTACCAATATAAGTATAATTTGCTGATTTGACGATTTGACCAATGAACATAATTATCATAAGTATAGTAATACTAGGGAACCCGCGAACTTCGTATCGCCTCAGAATTGAGTATTTTTTGGACGTCTTAAATGTCATTGTCATCCAATATGCAGGGTTGGAAAAATGTATAAAGAAGTACAGTTTCGTTATTTTTGCTTTAATTCCAACGTTTTTAATACTTATTAAGTTATTATCCGATTCCTGACCAAGAAAAATCGAATAAAAACAAAATTATGAAAATCTGTCCAGCCCCTCTCGAGTTATAAGTGGTGTAACTGGCGACTTTTTTTAGATACATAAATATATATTTCTTATTTCCTTATCCAGATATTCAACCAGCAAATCCAAGATTCTTCGCAAGTGGACCTCACCGGCACTCTGTGCTCCATCCTCAAGGAGACTCCGAACTGCGCAAACCATTACAACAATATGGCGATGACTTACGTACTGTTTTGATTAAAACGCATTAGTTTTTTACTTGGCATTTTATTATTTCTAAGCTTAAAATTACAAAGTCAATCTATTGAACAAACACATGAAGAACACAAATTGATATTTGTCTTTATTGGAACATGGAAAGATAATCGACTTTTTAAATAAATGGTATTAATTGCTTAAAAATAACCCTAACTAACTGATGGCTCGAGTAGCCTTGCTGATTCGATCCTAATTAAACTCATCCCATCTTATCGGTATGGTATCAAGCATAGGTAAGTCTTGGACACAACCATCCTTGTACCGTCTTTCATCGATATTTTTGGTTATAACTTCCGCTGGCTTACAGCGAAAAGCTTTGAATTTTATTTAAGGCTTCTCTCTAGCCTCTAGACGAACAATGACATGGCGGCTTAAAGGTTAGATCAGTCGCCTAATATTCATTCAAAGAATTGTACAGCCCAGTGAAAGTTTGGAGTGCAAAAGGGATCATACCAAATGGTGAACCATTTTACTAACTTTTTTCAGTTATGACCAGCAGAACTGCCTAGATAGGCCGGATCTCAGTCGGGCCCAATTTGGAAGGAGTTGTACCATCTGTACTTATTAGGAAGCAAGCTAGATACGAGTACTAATGTAAAAGTGGTTTCTTCAAATATAACTCTACTGTAGGTACGAGTATCTCTTTCCCAGCCCTGTCAATTATAAAATCGGGACTACTTAATTACGATAATCTCTTCTCTTCTCTATGGGCCAAACTGTCAAATTCTCCTTTTGGAGAGGTGGAACTGAAACTGGACAACTCACTGGTTAAGTATTAAATTGTCTGTCGTCTGGGTATTAAGGTATCTTCATTTTCTCAGTTAAATGTTGCCTAAATCATATTTATATTTTAGTTATGAAATGTATATAGTGTTGAGTTCCCCTATTATAATTACCAGATAAACCGCAATTCGAAATATTTATTCATATGCGTACAAACTCTATTGCAATCAACAAAGAATTTATTGAAGTACCTATCCAATAAACTTTGAATTTGGACTAGGGTATTTTATTTAATAAAATATAACTGTTTTATGTTATGAGGGTGAATTGTCGACAATCCATTGGTAGTAGTGAGCAATATTCGTGTACACGCTGGGCACTCCTTCGCTTCCGCAATTTTCCGAGCCGAATGATACTATTCCGACCTGAAATTGTAAACACACCAAAATATCATTACGAGATAGAGAGGGAGAGTCATAAACTTACTTTTGGTAAGTATTACGAGAGATTAAAATATTTATCAAAGTTTTCACTAAAATTATATTAGACATTCAAAAAAATTCATTTATCTTCTCGCGACCATGATTCTTGCAACCGAGTCGAAATGTCATAACACTTTTTTGGCCGATATTAATAAAATAATACGAGTATTCTTAGTAACGGATAGGCCTATTTAAGATTATATTTTGAGTCACCTAGGTATGTTTGTGTAAATAAACAACGGTTGCTTAGTTACTGAATCAGGTAGGGCAATGATATTCAAATATCATTGAGGTAGGGTATATCGGGCATAGTTAGGGACTAAAAGACTGTGTTAAAATGCCAAAATTATTTAACTTTTTCCTTAATATTTAGATTTTGTGTCAATCAATATAAATTGGTTTCATCGTACCGCCATGATCATACAATAACCCGTAGTCATAACCCTATGTCACTTCTAAATATTATTATAACACATCATAGCTATGTTAACTTGAACTCAATGATGGAATCCATTTCCGCACAGGGATGATTAAAGACCGTTACCTCCATTTTCTACTTTTACAATCCTCACCTGCACATAATTCCCGTTCCTCACTAGCAACAGTGGCGCCCCCCCGAAGCCGGAACAAGCGTCGCGGCCCGCCTCGCCGCCTGCGCACAGCTGCCCTTCATGCACCGGGACTGAGTCGCCGAAGATGCGCTCACACATCTCTAGGGATAGCAGAGGAACGTCTAGGAGCTGCTGACGGCTTAGCTGAAAAATTTTTAAGGGACTAAAGGTGGGTACGGATTAAATGTATGGTACAAATATTTTACCTAGATTAGTTACTTATATCAGGCCTATCCTTTTTAGATACGAGTACTGTAGGGAATTCCGAAGTACTAGAAATACTGTAGTACTGTACTTCAAGCATGTTCGGTGAATCTGGTAATTAATGAAAAATCGATCTGTGTCAATGCAATGAAGACTACGGAAGAGCTCAAATGGTATCCTGAAAATGGTTAAAGATTTTGAGTGCCTTGATTTTGAATATATGCATTACACACACATTTTTCTCGACTGATTTTATTATCTCTCTTTTTAAGGTTTCTACTCAAAAAGACAAATAACGGATTCCTTTGTTAGAGGATCACTTTGTTATCCGCCCGTCCGTATGTCTTTCAATATTTACCACGGGATTGCGCAGATGTACCTATTACAGCAATTTGCAATCATATTAGTTAATGCAGACCTAGGAATAGCATTAGATAATTATTAAGGAAGTGAATCTCAAACAAAAGACAGTTTTGATTTCGGATTCCCCTACGCACAACTAATAGCAATAACAATGCAATACTGACACTATCATAGAGATGGACAAAGATTAGTTGCTGAAAACATGCTTTAGAGATACGTGTCACCCAGGTTTTGTGGAACTTAAATTCGGACCTGCGACTGGCAACTCCATAGATTTAATATAGTATATTAAATCTATGGGCAACCCGCCAGCCAAACGTGACAGTTATGGTAAAAGTCTTATCTTAGAGAGGCTATGTCCAGCCGTGGACTGAAGCAGGCGGAAAATGGATGGATCATAGAAATTATTAGGTAAATGTATGCTTGGTAACACGGTAATAAATGATTACAAAAAGGTACAGTAACTGATACACATATGTATCTACTGAAAAGCGAGAGTAAGGTCAAACAAATTATTTACACGCATCATAAAATGTATAACTACTGCAATTTACAATGTGGGTAACATTACCTGCAATTGTAGGTATGTTTTTTTAATTTATTTTTAATTTAAAATCTAGTAAAAATCTTAATTTTTCGTTAAATAAATAAATGTCGTGTTATTTTTACCGATCGCGATCAAGTCGCTCAGCGGGCTATGGAAAGAGCTATGCTGGGAATTTCTCTTAGGAATAAAATCTGAAATGAGGTGATCCGGCAGAAAACTAAATTAAGTTACCGACATAGCCCACCGGATAAGCAAGCTGAAGTAAGTAAGTAAGTAAAAAAAATATTTTGCTTCTTATTTAACATGCCAATTATAAAATTAATACAATAAAATCAAATCAAATACAATAATTACAACATAGCAGAATTTTATACATTTATCATTATTTAGAATAAAGCAGTGTTCCGGCAGCAAAAAGGTCTCCGTCTCAGCATGTGTCAGGCCGAGGCCCTGACGCTGATTTTCAGACGGAGGCGAAAGTTAGGGATGCATGGCAGCAGCCGCCGCACACTGGTCCCGACCAAATAAAAGATGGACACCGACGCTAGAAGCACGAGAATCTCCCCGATGATTAACACTAGGCTAACCAATAGGATAACCAATATAACAAAAAAAATTTTCTATCCTAACACGACTATTTCATAGTAAATAATAAAGTATTTATCCCTGTATGGAAGCAATTACATTTCCGTTAATTTCTCGAAATTCCCAAATGATGTCAAGATGACGATCTCACATGTTACAAAACAAGTGATTCCGAGCACTTCATGCGAAGACACTCCTAACCCATCTCCGCGCACCCCCGAGTAATTGCGGGTTGAAAAATCGTACCTTTTATATTTAATGTGTCCTTAATTTTGAATCACATATAACTGAAATACTTAAAAAAGTTAAAAAAATAATAATTTAATAATTTTCATTATTGAAGTGGCAGTGGGCAGGCCATATTAGCCGCCAAACCGATAATTGCTGGGTTAAACGAGTTCTTGGTGGAGACCGCGTCTCGGAAAACGTAGTGTAGAACATCCTCAGGCCAGGATGAGTGATGATTTGCGCAAGATGGCTGGCAGGAGTTGAATGAGAGAAGCCGAGGATCGACCTAAGTGGCGTGCAACCGGAGAGACCTATGTCCAGCAGTGGACTGCGGTAGGGTGATGATGATGATGATCAATGTTTTGCAACGTTAGGATCACAGAAGGCTTCTAAAAATTTTTATGATTACTAACCACACTATTCTGTCCGGAGAGTTTTCCCCAACCAACCAAAGAAGCGCGCTCGTTCAATATCACTTCTGGCTTGTCGTTCAAACACACTGGTGCCGCTGTCACTGTAACCAAAAAAGCATTTTTATGATACCGGACAGTGAATCCTTTGGTATCGTTGAATAGTTCACCTAAAAACCTCCTAAAAGTTAGTTTTGGCAAAATATGTGCAGCGACTACGCTTACTGCAGCGGGCTACTCTATCCTTAAATCTACTTACACAATTAATCAAACAACACATTTTTAATTAAAAGTTTATTTGAGTTTGATTTGTATGTGCCACGATAATATCGTGTTAGCTGTAGCTCTTAACAGCTTCACCAGCAGATAGAGTAGCTTGGCGAGTATGGAAGATATTTAACCTAAAGCGGCATCTTACTGCGTACTTGGGTTTTTATGTCCGGATCTGGTATGTGTCTTATAACTAGTCCGCATCTAGGGCCCTAACTAGCTGAGCTCGGACCGTACCGAGTGCTGACACCTGGCATCGAAAATTCCTGACTCTGAGACAATAGCAATTGGTTAGTCGAAATAGTACCGTCAGTAGAGACTGGCAGTATCTTTACTGTACCACGACTAAAATTCCAATCGTCAATCCTCTTGCCAATCGTACCAAGTAATAACATCATCTATTTGGAACAGCCTTAGCCTTATTCAATGTTTTTATATGTATTGAATGAAAAGTCCTAACAATGATATCAACCAAATTAAGTATTTCATGGCCACGGTCATTTCAGGCAAGGTCTCAAGCATAAATTAAAATATCTATGTGACAGGCAGTTCCAATTACATTCGATTATCATCCCACCGTCATCACTGTCAGTCAAGGTCGTGTCGGAAGTCAGGAACGAAGAGTACCAGTACTGCCAGTAGTGAATAGGCACTTCCGTAATTTTGAGTAACGATGACCCACACTTCCGGTTTTTTCGTAAACTGCCCGGGAGCGATTAGCATCAAATGAACAAGCTACATGGCACCGACATTATGATCATACGGAAACAAAAGTTAATTGCATTTTCATTAAAATTATTTTGACAAAGGATGTAGGTATTATACTATTGTCATTGAGTTTCATTTTCAACTTAAATATTATAGTAGGTACCTAGTTAACGATGAAATAAAAAACTCACATAATCGAGCAATCAAGAAACTGATCGATATTTTGTACTAGTTCCTGAAATGGTTTTTAAAACTTGTCATGGAGGTCAGAAGAAGAGCAACTTTAACCTTTAAAATTTAGCTCTAGCCCTTTCTACGCCTGATAGATGTCTAACGATAAGGATTCAGGTTGAACAATTATTTAGTGATTCACATACCGGAATACTTAATCTCCTCCTTAAGCACAATTAACGCTATGTCGTGTCGGAATATCTTCTGCTCGTACCCTGGATGGACTACCACAGTGGCAACTTTGATGGCTTGGGTGGGGGGTGCGCAGAAGTACTCGTTGCAATCCGGACTCTTGCCCATGTCCCATTCCCCTACCACCACTGTTGATCTGTAGGTAACCGATGGCTGTTATAAGTACTCTTTAAACAAAAATAAAACTATTTCCTAACATGCTTTACAAATTTCGCTAATTATTTTCTGTTGTATTAATTACAACAAAACAATCGTTTTCAGACGATAACAAATTTTGTTTTTGTCTGAAGAAGATTATTTTGACAGAAAAAGAAGGAAGGCTCACGTGAAATTAATATCTATTCGAATATTTTATGCGCCCTTTCCAAAATCATCATTGTAGTCGACCCAACGCCACTCCAGTACAAAATGAAAAATTTAAATTAATAACGGGCTGACACAACGCTCTAGGTACACCAATTTTAATAAACTACCATCCGTTGTCTCTCTAAGCAGTTTCATTGCATAAATCAGTTTAAAAACTATTTTTGCAGTGATATATATGCCTCTTAAAGGTAAGTTTTTCATCCAAAAAGACGCCTAAGTATTGTCGCGGTCATGCTAGAAGGTTCGAGATATCGCTAGAGGAATGTACATAACTACCTAAGTTCGACCACAAAGTAATAACAAGATTTTAGTGCAAGCGACATTGGACTTTAAGTTAACACATTAAGGCGCAAAATGGTATAACTCATTAGAGTTGTTTACGTTTAAACGTCCTTGTTATTTCTTCTAGAAAACGAACATTCTAGTATGTACGACCGGCGTCGATGTTGAGATATATAAATAACAGGACTTGAGACGCCAAGTCAGTTCATTCTAAGCTTTCGGTGCGATACCTGCGAAAAGCGATCTAGTGCGAAGTAACGACGACTTTAGCGATACCAACGGATCTAACGACTACTCTACGGATTGGCTAATAGTGATTTGGAACCAACGACCTCAGCGACCCACCGGACTACGATTCTTGTGATTTGGCTTTTGTGATAGTGTCTGCGACCTGTTCATCGCCTAATAAAATCTTCTAATAAGTCAACGGTGTTTTATCCAAATCCCGAACTCCACGTTCGTAACAGTATCTAAGAGCTTCCACTCTTATTTGGGCGCAATTACAGCTGGGAGAATGTTCATAGCGTCATTAATATATTTGATAAAGAAAGTGGGGCCCAAAATGCTTCCTTGGGGAACTCCATAGCTCAAAGGCTGATGACTGCTTATTTGGTCGCCACTCCTAAGAGATTGGCTTCTATTAATTAATTAATTAGTTAAGGGTACAAGGAATTCAAAGTTTGCAACCTGAGCAGGTTCACTGCTTAAATAAACCTCTCATAATATGATTTCTCAAAAAATATATTTATTTGTCTTAAATTCCTAGACGGAATTGCTTGTGCATAAATAACTAGAGAATATCATAATGCTTTATTTTAGAATCATATGACTGTTTTCGTCCTTAAAGTTGTCAGTTGTTATCGGTGTATTAATGTATGTAATTTACATTTAAAAATATATAAATAAGACTTACAACTTATATCCTTCAGGTTTAGCGAGGGCACAGTGAGCCGCTGTTAGCACTACTTTCTTTGAAATGATAGAGCCACTGCATGCGAACCTAACATTGCCGGACTCCTTATCTAAAAGCAGTAAATACATTATCAGAATCTAACTAATCATGATGGTAGTTTTGCAGCTAGTGTTTTCATGCTACTACTTAACTACAATGGCACTTGCGCGGTATTATCTTTCTCTGACAGTTCATTCTCACTAGCCCACGTAACAGGCCTTGCTTTTTAGTCAACGGTGTGAAGAAAACGTTACTAAGTACCGTCTTATAAATAAATATTAATTGTAAGTAACAGCCTATTAATCATCTCACTACAGGGAAAAGACCTCCATCATTCAAGTTAGCACAGCAATGATAGGTACAGTTTGGGTACAGGCATAATCACCACGCTTCCGTAATGCGGATTGGTGATCACAAACCCGAGCAATGTTCGAAAATTTGAAACCTTTTGTTGGCCGACCCAGGGATTGAACCCGGAACCACATGAATAAATATTCCCACATTTACTCATGTGCCGGAACCCCGAGATTTTGGCCCGGTATTTAACATTAAACTAACAGGCGTTAAATATTAATTGATAAAAGTGCAATCATTAAGTCATTATTACCAATCCGTATCATAAAATGCAAGACTTATTATTAAAAGAGAACGTTACCGTCTGTAATAATTCTGGAAAAATTAACAGACTTATGCGTCAAAAATATTTTGCTAATAATTTAACTTGTGACTCGTTAACACCAACGTAAGTAGGTACCCTGCGGAATAGCAGTAAAGACGACAACATCTCCTGAGGATTCTCCGTTTACTCTGTGTTGATGCAGCTGTGAATTGCGTAGGTAGCTAAGCCGGTGTTAACGAGCGGAAATAATTACTAAAATATTATTTATTCAGATTTATAAAACCGTTTGACAGACGCCAAGACTTTCATATCATTATCATGACTCTTATCAATTTATAGGTTGATAGACTAGAACTCACGTGTGAACCCAATCCTAGCCACCCAAGGGTGAGCTCCTAGGCCGTTGTAGCTGACTCCCCTCACCATGCTCTGACCGCACCTCATGGTGCCCTCCTGGTAGACCTTCCCACAGTCGCAGGATGGACAACAGATGTAATCCTCGCTGTTCGCGTGGCCACACGTCAGCTCGTTTAGACGGTGGAAGTACCTTTAGGAGACAAATTACATACGAATATTTATAGGAAAAAAGTTACAGATTTTGGTTGTTTTTTTGGCTGAACGCGAGTTTCTTTGACAAAATGCTACGACCAATAGTCGCAGTGGACATAAAAAGCAATAGGTCCCTTTCTGTTAGGGCTCTTTTATTGACACTCGGGTCCGCATTGCGGGTGGCACGCATTACACCTACATTGCAGATGATTGCAGGCTTTTTTTTATAAATAACTGTCTTGCTCTTGACAACATACTTAACTATACGGTTGAAGAAGTCTAAGATGGAGCGAGTTTACCCAGAGGTACTGGTTCTCCCACACACCAGCGGAACACAGAAAAACTGTTTGGCGCTGGACTCCGGCAGGAGGGTTGTAGCATCCAGGCGGCCTCTTACGAAGCCTTCCACCGCAGAGGGATCTGTTAGCAGTCATCATTGGTTAGAAAACCAAAGATGCCGTTCCCAGGGTGGACCACTAGGAGGTAGATCCCACCACCCCAAAAAATGCTATATTTGATAGATGATACTGGGCACGAGTCATCTATCAAATAAAACTAGCAATGTACTCGAAATGCGCGCCACCCGCATGTGTACCCGCGTGACAATAAAAAGGCTAATTATCCTAAGAGGTGTATAAAGAAGTAGGTACCTACTGGCAGAAGAAGACAAGCAGCAGTGTCTTCTTTTCACCATTGGCCAAACTGCTAATGCCAACCCGCCTGCCAAGCGTGGCGACCATGGCAAACACAGAACATAACAAAAATGTTGTGTGATGGCAAAAACTAGAATAAAAAAAACTTTTGGGTGCTTTCGTTGCTTGCGCTACACAATAAACGCGTACACTTAAGTATGCTTTAGGTTTTTTCTTTAAATTAACGAAGGTGAAACCTGGGGACAAAGCTATACAATCTAAATATTCCAGATGATACAATACATTTCATACTGAGTAACAAACTTACTTATCTGATGAGAAACATGAAAAATCGAAAAGATCTTCCAGCATAGGACAGGAACTGATGGGCACGCAGGATGTATTAGGTGGGCATGGACCCTAAAACAATATTGATAATGAATAATAGGTACAAGGTGGCCCGAGAGGTGACACAAATATTTTTTTCTGGATTCCTGACATCTAGGTGTACCCAAAAATACCCCATGTATGTTCCGCGATTTTTTGTAGTTTTCGAGCTATGATTTTTTAAAATTAAATTTGAGAATGTTCGACTTGACCCACTTAAATATTTTTTTTTCGGAAAGTATGCATTTTTTATGTAATTTTTTTTTGTAGCGTAGACCTCATGACTTGTACTTTCACCCATAAAATACCCAGCTTCTTGCCAGTAATGTAAGGTACAAAAATATTCACCGAAAGTTAAAAATTGAGGTGAAAGCGTGTCACAGTTAAATTTTCAACTTTAAATTAAAAATTTAAAAAAAGTTCCATGACTTTAAAGTAATTTTAAAAACTGCTGCTGCTCAAGATCTTAAGCTTATATATGATCAATGAAACGTGGTGCTCAATAGGCCTTTTTTAGCCTTCAAATGTACAAAGGTAGAACTTTCTTATACCAAGATAAAAATAAATTCCAGTAAAGTTACGGTAACTTAGTAAGAGCTAGGTTACCTTTATGTTCTCGGAACTGTCGTTATTTGATCCATCCAAACTAACGCTTAATGTCATACCTGAAATTCAATAGAAAACATTCTTTAAATACTGAACTATTCTCATTTATTAAAAGATGTAAAAATGGCGTTCCAAGATGCTATCAGATGCTGTAGATTTCTTTAGTCACCTTTTTTACCACCTAAGTTAACAACATTCACAGCACGAACCATATAATACAATTCTTTGATGTAAGTAAAATCATAGGTCTTATCTCAGTTGGACGTTACTAGGTACTGACTTCAAATGTAAAAGAGGCACCCAATCATCATTTTTATTCAGTACAATTAAATATTGTGATAAAAACGTCTTGTGTCTCTATGTTTCTGGTCAGTGTATCGGTCAACGTCGAAATGTATTTTCACTCTTTTACCCCCAACCCAACCCCCATTTAGTATTTCTGTTTGAACAATATTCATGCAATTAAACCGTCGTTATATTGAATTTTCATTTCAGTCAAATGCATGAAGATTGTGAAAAATAAAACACTTTAAATTTCTTTAATAAATAATTTAATAACAGAACAATTTACGTCAGCTAAGTAGTGTTTGTTTTATAATATTTCTTTCGGATGTTTTGAGTGGGGGTACATTACCAAAAACATTAATTAAACTATGGTGGCGTACAGCTCAAAGCACTTAAATTAATTCGTATACACAAATAACGTCTTGTTTTAAATGGAAGGAGTAGCCGTGCGGCTAGAGAAAAGCTGGTTCAAGTCACCTGCGGAAGTTGGCATTTTTAGTTTGAAAAAACGTCATTTCCAAATTATTACGAGTAAACCTCAATGTCACATGCTGTAAATCATTGGACCTGAATCTCCTAATACAGTGCTTCAAAATGACCTTGAGAAAACGCTATCATTATGGTTCAGACCACATAATTGAGGCTACACCATTGTGTCATCTGCAATTATTGGAACGTGATGCATTTCTGTCTCTCGTAATTGTTACGAGCATGGTTGTTGAATACATGAAGTTACTATTATTATATTATAATACTTTTATTTAACTTTAAAACGTATAAATTACATTTTTAAATATCTTTATAAAAAATAAACACATTTAAAATATAAAAATAGTTCCCAACCGGCATCGAGATCAGGGTCCACGCTACCGGCGGTTAAGGATCCAGAGACAGGAACCTCCTCCCAATGCGGGCCGTGTGCAAGAGTACAGCCTTCTGTATCCTACTCTTGACCCAAGCGCCTAACGTGAGCCTCTTGAGGTGTTTATCGAGGCTCTTAGCTATCAGTCAGTGGGCAGAGACGACTATCGGTACAACGATAGCTGAATCGACGGGCCACGTGTTATATAATAATAATTATTATAATAATTATTAGGTATACATCAGTATTGCTTTTGTAAATGTGAATGCCTGTTTGCAGTTTCGCGGTAGAGATGAGTTAAAAATTTTATGAACAGTAGAACTAAAATAAGGTATCATTCGTAAACCTAGCTGTGCTTTGGCTTTGTAGGGCACTTCCTTATCAGCTTGTATCTATCATAGATTTACGTACCTATTATTATATCTATTTCTTGTATACTGATGTATTGATAAATTCACTGATTAGTCTTAACTTTAAACCTCCACGTAAAATTTTATGACTTCTTCTTGATCCGTTCTCTTCTTCGTAAGAGGCGAAATAATGCTTGCAGCGAGCAAATGAGATATTTGACGTTTATCTAATTAACAACTAAAAAAGTCGTTTCTAAATAAAAATAGTACACTTAGAAAATGGCAAGTTATTCAGGCACAAGTACAGATATTATGATTATGTTAGCTCTACATTAGAATCGAAAACGGCCAATATAATTTGTTATAAATTAAAAAAGGAGCTAGGAGTGAACTAACAATATTATCCCTGCTTCAGTTTTCGGTAAATAAAAGTTACGAAAAGTTAATATCTTTTGGCAAATGGGTTGTTAATTGCATTAAGGAATAACTAAAATAAATAAAGAAATGATGCTGCCCATCTTCTCGTCGTAAAAAGGAATTAAAGGAGCATTCCCACATATGGAATGAAAAAAGGTACTTTTGACGGGCCCCACTAAGAATTGGTTATTGAAGTATAAATAATCATTACTGTTATTAGCTATTATAGCTGAAGTAACAGTTACAAATTGCCACAAAACAAGTAATTAAGTAATTACATAAAATTGGCGAAACACAAAAACATTTTCGATAGATGAGACGACTAATGAGAAATCTAAGAATTCAAAAAACTTACTCCCAAACTGAGCGTTAACAGTCCATTCAACACAAAAATACAGAAGCACAAAAACTCTAGCGCACGTCATATTTCAGACTTTATATCACTAAACTTAAAGCACACTGTTTGCTATACCATTGTAAAGTTATAGTGAATTTTAATTAAACGTTAAAATCGGTTGGTGTTGCGCCGGGACGGGCAACAACAAAAATGATACGGTACATGGCGCACGATTTGACCGCTTAGGAGCAGGGGAAGCCAACATTTCGAAGCAAAGTAAGTTTTTTTTTCTTGTCTGACTTTTGATGTAAAGTACCTCATCTACTCAGTGCCGATCTAGCTTACGAAGCAAAATTAGTGATGGAGGAAAATAAAACATTGTTTATGTGACGAACGCCCTGTTGGTCTAGCGGTTTGAATACCAGGCCAAGATCGCAACAAAAGTTTCGGATTTTCGAACATTGCTCGGGTTTGTGATCACCAACCCACATTTGGCAAGCGTGGTGATTATGACTATACCCATCATTGCTATGTTAACTTGATTTCAATGATGGAGGCCTTTGCCCTGCAGTGGAATGATTATAGGCCGTTACTATTATGTGACGATGACAGGCATATAACTTAAAATGTGCATTGTAGTGCCGGTTTAAAATAAAACAGCATAATAATAATAGAAACAATTCTCTTCTACTGCGCAAACTTGGAAATTCATTCATAGGAAACTACTCGTAGGTAGGTATTTTCGCATTTTAACAAATTACCAACCCGACTATCGAGCGTGTTGATTATTATTTATGGCATAACCCTTCTCCTGGAGAGGTCATAAGTCCAGCTGTCGAGTGGGCTGGTGTACGTGAATATTGTATTGAGATATAAATGTCTGTTGAAAGTCATACAATTTAAAATCGTTGTAGGCAGGCAGTCGACTAACTACCTTATTTCATAACGTAAAATTTTCCAATACCTACCTTTATTTTAGCTATGATGTGTTACAAATTGTTGGCGTCACCTGCATCAGTGAATCACCGCAATCATGATTGGAGCAGGTAGGTATTACAGATTCACCATAATAAATGTATTGGATAATAAATTTTTACGGCCATACATTGTTTCTAATTAGGAAACATAAAGTAAAATTATTTACTAACTTAGAATTTCGAAGTGAAGGTGAAGAGCACGATAATTCACTTATGTGTTTTCTACGATCGATTTTCAACTTAAAATGTTTTTTATTATTTCTGTTTATCCTGTTAAGATTTCGTATAGATGATTTCCCTTTATGTTTAACTTCAACATTAGGCTACTCTTTCAACTTGTCTATAACCTATCCATCTTCAGTTTTGGCATATCGGAGATAGAAAACAACTTCTGTCTTTGTTTCTCTGGACGGTAAAATCAGAGATAGAAACTGTTTCCCATCTCCGAAATGTCAAAACTGGCGATAGATAGAATATTGGGACCGGCCCTAAGACTTTATTTGTGCCGACTTATTCAATTGATGGCCAGGGTGGTTTGGTTATCTTGATTATACCATGAACCAATGACATTTAAATATCAAAAAGATGCTGACAATAGTGACCGAGTTTCTTGCGCTGCTTCATCTCGGCACTAGCCCACATTTGTCCCGAATCAGTGGTAGGTTTAAATATTGGGACGCGCAAAAGCGCCTCCAGGGGCCTATTTGCAGAAATAAAACTGAAACTGATTGCCTTGAACAAATTCGTGGAAAACGAAAAGGTTTGACTTTGTTGTGATGATGAAGAGCTTTTAGTTGTACTAGGTACTTATGTGTATTAGAATTAATGGTTCATTAGATTAGAAGTTCCATGTTTACTAATATAGTTAGAAATGGTCATGAGAATCCTACTGTTGAACTAGATTGATTTATGATAAACAACAAAGAAATTGCAGCTTCTATTACTTACTTATCATATTTCTTGGCAACGTAAAGCTTATAAGTAGAGCATGTTACTGTTGCTAGTTTTTTATACTTATTATTTTATCTTTTTGTAGGTAATCCTACGTTAAATATGAATTAAGAACTATATGAATTAAGTACCTACTTACCGTAGGTACTTCTTACTTTAAAACTTTAAAACATACCTTACCTAAAATATCTGCAGTTCACTAAGTTTTTTCGCATTCAATAGTCTAGAGTCTTTTTGTCACCACTAACTTGTAACTACTTATAGTAAAGTTCGTTTCAACCGACGAAAATTAATGTCGAGGTTCTCTTTACTTCATTAAGTTTCGATGTTTACTTTATTAAGATTGCCAATTCCTTATTTTAAGTGATTAATCCACTTCGATGATTTTTTAGGGTTCCGTACCCAAAGGGTAAAAACGGGACCCTATTACTAACCTCCGTATTTATAAAAAAGTAATTACTTATTGTTTAAGAAAGTCATAACTTAAAGTGTTCATACCTAGTGCTTAAGTGAAAGAAATTGGTCTCCATTAATAGTCATATTATTTGGCTGAAAATGCTAACTTTTGGTAGTTTTAACTTCTAGTAATTTCTTGATTAAGGCATACAAATTGTCTCTCAAGTAATTTCTTGTAGTCAAGTAATTACTTTTACTTGTTTATAAATACGGGGGTAAGACTTCGCTGTCTGTCCGTCTGTCCGTCGCTCTGTCACCAGGCTGTATCTCAAGAGCGGCGATAGCTAGACAGTTGAAATTTTCACAAATTATGTAATTCTGTTACCGCAATAACAACAAATACTAAAAACAAAATAAAATAAATATTTAAGGGGGCTCCCATACAACAAACCCGTTTTTTTGGCCTTTTTGGTACGGAACACTTCGTGCGCGAGTCCGACATTGAATAGCTCAAATTAGGTTCTATTTAAATTTGAAAACAAAACTGCAATTGACAATTATAGTTGATAACTGTGTTGATAACCTACAGAAAAACTAAAAATAGAACCCACCAAAAGTGTGAAATAGCCACTTTTAAGTCGATGCCACGCAAGCCATTATTGTTGCACTGACGAAATTTTTCATTAAATATTTCCTCTGTTGTAAATTTAAATTGATGTGCTTAGTTCTGTTAGTTCAAAAGTTTCGAAACAGTCTGACCGAATCCAGATTAAGAATTCTATCAGCTGATCTAAATTGTTTTTTTCACACGAATCCTTTGTTAAGTTTTTTCCGTTTCTGATGTCATTCACATTAGCTTTGTTTGGGCCAATAAACTACCTACCTAGTAAAATATTATGGGCCCCTATTTTAAAAAACTTGTCCTGATTTCCTGTGGAGTATCCAAGGTCTTTCCTTTCTTATACTACTTACTCTTAGCAAGTAAAATAACTAAAACTATCTAGGTATCTATAGTACTTAACTAACAGCCTATTCAATCATTTCTTCTAAGGCGGAGTTACTATGAATTATATCAGCAATTGATGTATTTAAAAAGTCTTTCTTTATTTTATCGGGGGAGTAAAAAATTTATTTCAATTAAATTCAATTCATATTTATTACCTAGAACTACCTTGAATCTAAATAAAATTAATGACGTGTCTAGTCCTTATGACAACATTTTCATAGTTTCATTTTCCGAGACAAAATATAAATCAGTTGTTACGAGTACCTGCTACTAAAAACTTTACACATAGGTGATAGGATAGCTCTGTTCCCAAACAGAACCAAAAAAGTACCTACCATAAATAGCCCAAGACAAAATAAACAAATATTAATAGGTATTTGAAATTAATGACAAGCAACGTTAATTTCCTTTTATCAACTTTGATATCCCTTGTTTTGTGGCGTTGGTACTTAAACCTATATAGGTACTAATCGCTATGAAACTTTCTCATTTGTCAATAAAACTATGTCAGTGCTTTTTTTGCAGCATTTCCTTTAGGAAGCTGACCCAATATTTGAAACCATTAATCTAATCCTTTCATTCAGGTTAAATTCAAACGACCATTTTAACCGTAGGTAATTGAAGGCTTGTGACAATAATTATAGTGAATCAGCTGTCGAAATTCCGCTCTATGGCGTGATACAGGAAATAGATTCAGTAGTTACACCTCATAACCTTGTGTCGCGATCACATATGATATTAGCAGCACTCATATTTTATCACACTAACTTAAATACCTGTCTTCAACGCAAATCAGTAGTAGGTACCTATATTCTACAACGACGTTTCATAAAACATGGTGTCACAATAATTGTAAATTATTTATTAAAGTGAGAAAGTTGTCTTGTTTCTCACTTGACCCGTAATATCCAGTACAAGACTACTCGTATATTATGCCACAGAAGATACCTTGGAACACTAGGAAGGAATCTTCAACTTATCATTTAATTTAGGAATATTATCACCACTGTTTTAACGACCAAGGTAATCATATTCTGCTATTTTGGAACACCGAACTACGAGCAGTTGCCGGTAGCGTCTTTTACTTTTTGTGATAATAAATGGTAACTAAAAGTCAATGGTATGGAATATCCCTAAACAGTTATTGCCAGTTGTATCTCAGGGTATGTCCATATTATCCCAATGGACCCAACAGCCAGTCTCCCGTGGGTAATTCAAGAAAGAATCAACCCAGAGTGCAAGAGTGTAAGTGAGTGAACATACTGAATCAGTATCCAAGTGTGATCGAGTTCCACTACCCCATTATCAGATTAGGAAGCAATATTTTATGGGAAACAATGGACGTCATGATGAACGCGGGCAGCCTTCTGTGACCTGGGATTGTTATAATTTACTAAATACGTGTCAAAGCTTTGTAGTTTTTCGATAATTTCGAAATGAATTTCTCTTATCTGTATTTATGTTACCGTTTATATGCCCTAAGGTTTTGTTTTCACACATTTAGCATTTAGTGCATCAACTATAGGAGAACGGATGGTGGCATATACATATTTAAAGGTTTAGCTACAATATTGAACCGTACAAATTCGAAGCGGTACCAATCAATCAAATAATCCTAGAATAAGTTTTCAATCGAAATAGACAATGGCTACATTAGAATAAAGTGAGACATATGCGGGGCGCATTTTTGTATAATTCTATGTACCTACCTACAGTTGTTGAAACTATTTCAACAATCATTCTTCTTGATTAACACCTTGTCATCTGGTCCTGTCAAAAGAAACAAATTCTATGTCATTTTCAGTCATACCGTAGTTAGTCCTTCATCTTTATGAAATTCATCAAATCATGGCAAAATCTGTAGTAAACTTGATCACCAAAACAGTACTTTAGTGAACAATACAACCCATAAATTAACAATGAAGTCCACACATTTAGTTTTCCAGACTGCAAATGAGCTGCCATAATGGATCATACTGAAACCCAGAACTTAGCAGATAACAATCTTCACAGGATGTATGCATCAGAGGGGACGTTAAAATTGACTAGAAGAGCTTCAGATCAAAACGTCTACTTCACCTATGTTTGCTTGGTGAACGACCTCAAGCCTAACAATCTGCCGAACCATAGGCCCTCCTATCGTTACATCGATGGAGATATTGAAGAAGTTAGTACTTATTACCATTTTTGCCACACCTCTAAGCATATCTTCTGAAGTAGGTTTTTTTTATTTATTCTATATTTAGAATTTGATTTAGAAACAGTGCAATAAAGCTGTTGCTCTCAGTTAATAAAAACATAATATAGATAAGTGAATAAAGTCTGAATAAAACTGCGTTCTGTAATATCAGTATTATCAAAGCTGTGTTTCCTAAGTTTCCTATCTTATTCCTATTTATGAAATTTTCAACCAAGCAAAATGAGATAAATCTACGAGTACTTATAATTCGAACCGTATCTTTTTTTATGGTTACGTTTGACTGGGGTTGGCCGATTTGTATATACCTATGAAAACATCGACATCTAATGGATAGAAAAATAGGGATACGCCGTTACCAAAAATCTAAAGTTTACCAAAACATGCAACACCCAAAAACGTTAAATAGTAGGTAACGTTCAGAATCGGTGCGAAAACAAAAACGATCCTTATTATTATACTCACTGAAGGTACGTATTTAATTATATTTTAGGTCGACCAAGAAGATGTGCCCATTAGAGTTGAACGTTCAAAAGCCCTCCACGAGTTAGTCGAAAGTCACCGAAACGACTATCTAATAGAAGAACCTAAATACAACGAAACTGTATCTTCTACAGCTCATGTAATAAGTTAATATTAATTCATTGAGTTTTATCAAGTACCTACCTAATGGATTATATTTTTTGAATTGGACACCAGTAAGTAGAAACGTGAACTACTACTACTAAGTGCTGGAGGTGCACTCTTACCAGTTCAATAAATGGGTAACCATTATTTCACAGCGTCACGTATGTTCTCCATGTATTAGTTGCAAAAAAAATAATCTAAAAATCAATCCTATTAATAATGTAATATTTTCAGCAAGCTACAACATCTTGCGACGAAAGTGACATATCAGAAATCGAAGATACAATAAATTTCGACACTATAAATCCAAACGTACTTAAACTGACAAAAATGAAATGGCTGACAGAAGAACAAGAAGGCTCTCCTAATTCTAGGTAAGTAGATATAAAAAGTGATGTGCTGTTACAAAAAAAATCAAGTCAAAATCCGTCATGTCATTACAGAGAAGTAAATGCACTGACTGGTGCAAAGTTAGGAGGTAAGAGAAGGCGATATACTTGACAGCAAGGATAGATTGAAGGTACCGATGTCATATTTTGTTAACATAATTATTTTCTAATCACTTAAGAATGAAAGAAAGACTAAGTAATTAAAAAAATACCTTCTCCATTAAAGTTTCTAGGAAATTTTTCAAAAAATATTTTTATAAAATAACTAGCTGTTGCTTTGCTCCTATTGGTTGGTGGCAGCGTGATGTTATATAGCATAAAGCCTTCCTCGATAAATGGACTATCCAACACCAATATAGGTATTTTTTAAATTCGAACCAGTACTTCCTGAGATTAGCGGGTTCAAAAAACAAACTCTTCAGCTTTTTAATATTAGTATAGTTTCATGAACGCAGACGGGGTGGACGCACACGTGATCCACGTTCGAATCTCAGGGTTCTAGGTTGGGTACGACGCTGAAGGATAACACGCTTGATATTTACAACAGTCTGTATATTAACAACTTAACACACATTACACAAAACAGAGTTCAAAGTTATTTAACAAGTTAGCACAAGCTAAAAATGGCGGACGGAACATCACGGTTTAGCGTCTACTCGTGTTCTATTTAACTACATAATCGCGCAGCGTCCTTGGAAGCGCGCGGGTGCGCATACTCCGTGTAACGCACATTTTGGCGGGAGATTCTATCTCGCTCGCGCAAGTAGGATCGGAAATGGTGGGAGACAGAGAGGGTCGCGCTCTGCAGTGTTGCCGCGTTACATCCTCCCCCTCCAAGTTACAAGCACGTCCCGGGCGAAACTTGGAAACATTGTGATGCGGCAACGTATCAACTTTACGAGGACGACCACGATGTCGTCTTAGTTGAATTGGCACAGAAACGTTCCCTGAATCACCTCGATACAGAACAAGGTCCGAGACATGAAATTTACCAAGGTTAACATCATTATCAACTTCGCTTATAATATAAGAAGTGGGGCTAACTATTTTGGAGATTTTGTAAGGTCCGTCCCGTTTAGGGAAAAACTTTTTAGTTATACCTTGAGAGGCTTTACTGAGCAAATGAGTTTTAACTAAGACTAGATCGTTGACTTTAAATTGGGGTATGGGTCGTCGTGACTGATCACCATAGCTCTTGCTTTTATCCTGCTGATTTTCCACTCTCTCCTTAACCTCATCCATTTTTATCAATAAATGACCTTAGATAGGGCGTGACTTGTGGCAAGAAGTTTTCTTTGGCTAAAATAGCTCTTAAATCACGTTGAGCATCGAAAGGGGTTCTCATTTCCCTGGCAAACATTAAATAGGAGGGAGTACACCCTGTGGTATTACAGTAGGCACTATTCATTGCGAAACGAACTTCGGGTAAGAATTTTGGCCAAGTTCGGTGGTGATTTTTTTACTAAGATGGAGAGCTGTGTCTTCATATCCTGGTTCTTCCTTTCAGCTGGGTTCGCCTCCGGATGGTATAAGGGGATTAAATTCTGCTTAATGCCGAGAAGGTGCATGGTCTGCTGCATCACAGCAGAAACAAATTGAACACCGTTATCCGATATAACCCTTCGAGGAAAACCATACCTAAGGAAATACTGCTCTATAAGTAATGGAGCTACGTCCTCTGCTACGGCTTCTTTGAGAGCAAATATCTCTACCCAACGGGTGGCAGTGTCTTCAATCAATAGGATCCATTTTTCTTTATTCTCACCTTCGGGTAGAGGGCCAAAAAAATCGATAGCAAGAACTTCACCGCGTTGATTTAGCACTGGGGTTTGGAGAAGTCCGGCAGGTTTCTGGGTCAAGATCTTATACCGCTGGCACTCTTCGCAGTTTTTAAGGTAGTTGGTAACATATTGTCGCATACCTGTAAAATGATACTCCAGGCGTATCCGTTGAAGTGTACGCTCGATACCTTGATGACCGGCTGTCGGAGCATCGTGGAACTCTTGTAAGACGCTTTCTCTCATAGCGTTTGGCACTACCAGTTGAGGAGATTCAGTTTCAACTTCCGGATCAAAACGATAGAGAACTCCTTGATTTAACATATATCCTCTTTCTGACCAACGGCTTGACACAACGGGGTCGGTGTGCTCGAGTTCTTTTAGAATTTTGGCAACCTCAGGATCATTTATCTGTGAACTACGCAACTCTGTAGGAGTGATCTGAGGAATATCCAAAGTAGCGGAACAAATCCCACAGTCACTTTTGGTTTCATCTTTACAAGGTGGTCGAGTTAAAGTATCAGCTATCACATTAGACTTACCTGTAATGTACTCATAAGTGATGTCGAAGCTTTGAAGTTTTAAGGCCCATCGAATCAAACGACCACTGGGAGACTTAAGTGTCAGGAGCCATTTCAGTGGTTGGTGGTCGCTTCTGACGATGACGGAATGTCCATCAATGTAGGGGCGGAACTTCTCAACGGCCCAGACAACGGCCAAGGCTTCCTTTTCTGTTGTACTGTAGCTGCGTTCTGCAGGGCTTAACATTCTGCTAGCATATTCGATAGGTCGCTCATTGTTCTTTTCACCCTGTAATAGCACAGCGCCTAATGCGTAATTACTTGCAATCTGTTTGAATAATAAAAGGCTGATCGTAATCAGCTTGAGTTAAAATAGGAGCCGAAGTTAGTTTCTCCTTGAGCTCCATGAAAGACTTGCGTTGCGGTTCATCCCATTTCCAAGGTTCGTTTTTCCTTGTCAGTTTAGTGAGCGGCTGGGCGATGGCAGAAAAATTGGGAACGAATTTGCGGAACCACGCACAAGTTTGCAAAAAAGATTTTAGGTGTTTCAAGTTTCGGGGCTCTTCCATAGCCACAATAGCGCTGATCTTAGACTCATCGGGCTTGATCCCGTTGGCAGTGAGGAGGTGACCCAGATATTTTACCTCCTGGCACGCGAATGAGCATTTTTCACGGTTTGCTTTCAAGCCAAACTGACGGAGACGATCAAAGACTAATTGGAGATCTGCTAGATGCTTCTGGAAATCTCCAGCTGTAATCACTAACAAATCATCGAGATAGGCTAGCAATATAATATTTTGCAGGCTAGCCGAAGATCTGAAACGATCCATGAGCCTTTGGAAGGTCGCCGGCGCGTTCTTCAGACGGAACGGCATTCTTGTGAAACGGTAAGTCCCAAATGGCGTTATAAAGGCTGTTTTGTCTCGATCCTGCGGTGCGACGCTGACTTGCCAGTAACCAGCTTTAAGGTCAATGGTGCTGATGTAACAGTTCTTCTTTGTAGATTGGAGCAGCTCATCAATCACCGGAAGCGGATAGTGGTCAGTTTTTGTTATTTGATTTATTTTTCTGTAGTCTACACAAAATCTTATTTGACCATTTTTCTTTGGGACGAGAACAGCAGGTGACGTCCAGGCGGACTCACACTCTTCGACAATTCCATCTTGCAACATCTTATCGAGTTCAGCTTTCATAATCTCCTTCTTGGCAGGCGTGAGTCGATAAGGCGGGACGGAAATGGGCAAATGATTGCCGGTGTCTATGTGGTGTTCTGCATAAGGTGTGGGGTCTCCCCCTGGATTGAAGATGTCTTCATTACATTTAAGTAAGTTGGCCAAGTTTATGCGTTCATCAGGGCTGAGCATAACACCTTCATCATCACGAAGCAGATCCAGCGAAGCACATGCGGTAAGTTTTGAAGTATCAGGTTCGAATTGGAGTGGGTAAACTTTATTCTCGCCAGGAAGGTGCCATGTTTTTGCATTAAAATTCAAAATAAGGCCACAACGCACAAGGAAATCGATGCCAAGTAATGTGTCGTTATCAACTGCATCAGGCAAAATAATAAAATCTGTGGTAACCACCTTACCAGATAATCCAATTTTCACTTCCAGGGTAGTGGTGAGCACCTGGCGCATCTGGGCGATTCCATCTGCCATTCTGACGCGCAAAGAAGTACTCACGAAGGGATGATTGCGTTGTTTGAGCAGCTTGAACAGCGTACTTCCAGCCATACTGCACTTCGCAGCGGTGTCAATCAACGCACGACCTCGATACCCCAATATTTCAATGCCTAAAATTGGACGTAAATTAACATTTTGCAATATTTTATTAGGAATATCCGTTGTGGATGAAAAACTCATGGTCACCCTACTTGAATTTGGATTTTCCCGTTTTTTCGGGTTCGAACTCATGGTCGCCCTACATTTCCGGTTAAACCGAGGATTTACTTCGGAAATCGTTTCTGTACTTTTATTAAAATTATTACTACTAGACGGACTTTCAAGGTTAACATTGTTGTAACATGAATTTGAATTATTATTAGAATTATTAAAAGCACTTGTACTTAGAGAGGATGGATGCAATGAATAGTTATGAACCGTAGTGTCGCAATCAAAATTATTAATTTTAAAATTAGGGAAATTAAGTTTACTAACCTGTTTACTAGACAAACCAATTGTAAACGATGAGGATTCATATAATTTCTGTTGCTTAGGCGGCGCGTTACAATCTATGGAGTTGAACTCGGACGTACTGCATTTTACGCAATTTGAGCGAATGACTCCTCTCTCTTCACAACCATAACAACTAACACTAGGACGAACAACCGCACTATCACTTCTTTGCATTAATTTACGACACTCTTCGCGAGCATGTCCATGATTTTTACAGTAAACACAGTACTTTCTCGCTGACGGAGCCACTGGAGGACGCTGAATGTTCTTTGAAACAGGTAAAACGGACGGCGCAGTCGGGGCCCTTGCAGGATGGCGCGGCGCGGTACTCGATGACGGCGGCGGCGCGGACGACGGCGGCTTCGGATTGTTCGGATTCATAGAACGGGGTTCCGTGATGGCATCCACGTTGTCAAGGGAGTCTTCAACTTCGCGTGCGATTTTCAATAACGTTGAAAAACTATCAAACTCCTCGCGGCGTATCCGCTCTCGTATGCGGTGGTTGAGGAGGCCATATAGCATGTCTAGCTCCACCTTTTCACTTAAATCTCCCGATGGTAGGCGCGCGAGTAAGGCTCGACAACGCGCTACAAAAAGCTCTGTTTTTTCCTCGCCTTGTGCACTTGAAAACAATTCTTTATATATACGATGAGGCGGCCGGTTGTCGCCAAAAGCGCTGCGCAAAACCTTGAGTGCTGTGCTCCAGCTGGTAATGGTGGGCTTCACGCCCTGCCACCACGTTGCAGCGTCGTGAGTAAGAAGCATAGAGAAGCCTCTAAGAGCATTCTCGTCGCTAACATTGGCGCAATCTTTAAAGGCTTGAACGGCATCTATAAAACCATCGAGACACTCGTCGGACGCTCCGCTAAAACGCGCTTTGCACGTAGAAAAATTGCCGTGTTGAGTAGACGTATAGTTGGTAGCAGGTGTGGCGGAACGTCGATCTTCGTGTTGCATCACTCGATCGAGAAGACGTTCAAACGATTGTTGCCACGACGACATCATAACATTAATATCTGTTAAGCTGAAGTTTTCCGCTGCCGGTAACGGGGACGCCGGGTGTTGTTCCATCGGCGACTCCGGTGACGTCTGTTGCTCTTCATCTCCGGCGACGTGCGAGTCGTAAGCCGTTCCTTGGCGTGTAATTGGCATTGTAGACGAGTTGTTGTCAATCTGTTGATTACTTTGTTTCCTTCAGGCCCCACGTTGGGCGCCATTTTTCATGAACGCAGACGGGGTGGACGCACACGTGATCCACGTTCGAATCTCAGGGTTCTAGGTTGGGTACGACGCTGAAGGATAACACGCTTGATATTAACAACAGTCTGTATATTAACAACTTAACACACATTACACAAAACAGAGTTCAAAGTTATTTAACAAGTTAGCACAAGCTAAAAATGGCGGACGGAACATCACGGTTTAGCGTCTACTCGTGTTCTATTCAACTACATAATCGCGCAGCGTCCTTGGAAGCGCGCGGGTGCGCATACTCCGTGTAACGCACATTTTGGCGGGAGATTCTATCTCGCTCGCGCAAGTAGGATCGGAAATGGTGGGAGACAGAGAGGGTCGCGCTCTGCAGTGTTGCCGCGTTACATCAGATTATATTCTTCCTTTGCCAGAATACTATCCATAAATTCGAATACCATACACAAACTTTCAATTTTAAATCTTACTTCCAGCTCTATATCAATATCTCCAAACATGTCATCAACAAGCACCTGCAGCAGGGAATCTGATGACCATCTCTCTCACACAAGTGTTGGTGACAAATGCCTTTCCACCATCCTCCGGCTAGATAGAGAGCACAATATGTTTGGCTTGTCCAGCATCACTATTTTCGGGTCTAAACCTTCGAGGAAAATGAAGAAAGATGGAGATAAACCGGTGTTTCCACAGACTGCGATTGTTCAAGTCTGCTGTGGGAGCGGTTGCTGCAGACACAGGGTAAGAATATTATGGCATATTGTAGAGATACTCGTACACTGCAAAATGCTTAAGAATACTAGTCGCAGCACTATCACAAATGAACTTTGGTATACTGCTGTAAAGTTATATTTGGTGCCTATGATTTATTTTGCTAATTCTGATATGCAAAGATGATCTAAAACATCTTCCATACAACGTCTGCCTTTGCTTTTCAAAGTGTTTAACAGTTAGTATGATGGTGACTTTAACCTTACTTTTTTTCTTTCTTTTTCAGAGCAAAACTGATCTGCCCTCTTCTCTCAAGGTACTGCTACATCTTTGTTTTAAGAATTTTAAAATTGTAGTAATCGAAAGCCTATAACCGATACTTGATCTAGTCTTTCGATTTCATCTCCATATAATTATTCCAAATTTTTATGTTTCCTCAACGCAATCGTTTTTATGTTCTAGTGTGGAGGCTGCCGGAACTGCTGCGCAGATCCTCCATGTCCAACTTGTGGATCATGTGATCCACCATGTGTTAGTTGAACCTTTACTTATGTACTTCACAAACTCAGATACACTTATAAGTAGGAGGTAATCATGATATGTTTTAACGGAGCCTTTTTAATTGCAGAAAGATCCATCACCGTGCCCTCCTATGGTTAGTTTACAAGTATTTATATTAGAATGATGATGTGATAACGAATGATATGATATCGTTTATAGTTAGTTTATAAAACATCATTATCAGCCTCTAACAGTTCTTGCTGAACGAGAGCTCTCGGTACCTGGTAGTGGCAAACTAACTTCTGCAACATAACTTGCCAATTTTCACTTAGTATCATAATATTAAATGCAAGTTTTCTTAATGAAATAAATTTTGGTATCCACAGTTAATTGAAATTACCTAAAAGTAGAATCGATATTTAGGCGTCTGTATTTTTTAGGTGCCTTAAATGGCCTCTAAATCTGAGCTTTCTAAGTGATTTGCTAATCCCATTAATCAAAGCGCTGTATGGTAAAAATATTTACGTTTTTTACAGTGTTCATCATGCCCAAAAGGAAGCTGTACGTGTAAGGTAATTTAATTTGCATAACAATCCGTTTGTAATTAGTACATACATTGTTACTATTGTTATTATTTGAAGTGATCACTAGGTTCACGAGTTCATGACCTCTGTGCCTCAATAAGCCTAAAAAGGAAATATGTTCCAATAAAAGAAAAAAAACCTACCTTTTTAGTAACAGCAGAGGTATTTTGATAGCTAAATTGACAATGAAATATTTCTCTCAGTAGACTAAGACTTAAATAAATTTTTCGACACGAAATTTTGGGTAGTTTAATGGTAAGAGCAGTCACCCGGTAAGCGAAAGGTTGTGGGTTCGAGTCCCACTTCAGGCAGTAGAAATTTTTATTCGTGGAATTAAATTTTCAATTCATACTACCAAATTGTTTGCTTCAAGTAGTTTTTAAAAATATTGATAGCTAATTTAGCCAACTCATAAAATTATTAAAATATTTCAGATACCGTGTCCACCTTCTAAATGTTTCGTGGACTGCGCCACATGTTATGGAATGAAGGTAAGAAAAAACTACACAGGAGTTCTAAAGCAATATTACTTAAATCTTGTGAAAATGGATATGCCTCAACCAGCACGTATTTTTAGAGTTCTGTACCCAAAGGGTAAAAACGGGGCCTTACTAAGACTCCAATGTCCGTTCGTCTGTCTGTCAGCAGGCTGTATATGAACCGTGAATTTTGTTAGACGATGTGATGTGGGGAAGGGGAATAATCAAACCTTTGTCGAAAGGTATCAAAATATTATTTACATTGCTATTCCTTACAGGTAACACTTCATCGCAAGCCGAAATTTGATCCAGTTGTAGTTGAGCTCACTCCCCGATCTAGCTGCGTTCTACATAAGGTTTCCGTTTTATATTAATATTTGCCTATTGAAATTGAGTTGCCTGTCTTTAGAAACCTTAATAAGTTCGAAATTGGTCCAAAATTAAATCAATCGTCTTTACGCCTACCCTTATACGCAAGATATCGCAACTTTGATGACCACTCTGGTTCAGTGGTAGTAAACGCTTTTTTGTCGCGGGTTCGATCACCGCACCGTAAAAATATTTGCGTGTGCATTAACATATCTGTTGGTTCTCTCAGGGTTTTAATGTAAATATAATAATAAGTAAATATTTGCAATAAAAAAATATGAGTAAGTTGTAGTACCCATTTCAGGACTAGATGGTCAGTATATATGTATGTGTGTATGTATGTAGTACACGGCTATCGGCCAAGAACTGGTATTTTAAGAACGCACGGGCTCAAGTCAAGTGCTTTCTCAATAACATTAGAAAGATTTAGTATTTTTGTGATAAGTTTTAAAATATATACCAAACGTTTTCCCAGCCTTTCGCAGCTCGCTCCTGCCATCACATTCCGCGTTGCGTGCCCCCGTCATCTTGCTTTCCATATCTCATGCCGTGCTTCTGGCCAGCTCGCCCCAGTGCGCCCTGCAGTGTACCAGCTCGATGCTTTCACAACCCACCCTGCTTGCCGCCCAGGAAGAAGAGACCACCAGGACAGAATATGCCAAGCTCTTGCCCTCCTGTGAGTATATTCTTCGATGGTTATAATACAGCTCTAGTTTGGGTACTCAGCTTGAGAAGATCAGAGCATAACAGTATGTCCTAGTGTGTACCAGCTTGATGCTTTCACAACACTCCCTTTTGCGGAGCTAAAGAAGAAGAGTTCACCAGGACAGAATATCTTCTTTAACTAATTGAAGGTTATCTGGAAGAAGTCGCTTTTAGCTATAAGACCGCCTAATTTTACATCTTCTCTAGTTTGTCATACCTACACTATATTTTATACCTGTGTTTAGTGCAATAAAGTGTATTGTTTATCTAAGGAGGTTTAAGTGTGGTATTTCTCTAATCAGAAAAGTTTTTTGCACACTATTCTAAAAAAGTGTATTGTAGAGCTTAGAGCTTGGTAGGGCATTGACACGTTACTGTAGCATGATTAGTCACGGTGTAATACGATCTGTGACACGGTATATTGAAATGAGGTGGACAGCAAGTGTCTTTAGTTATAAAGCCGGGTTCCGGCTCCGGCTTTATAACATAAGACACTTGCTGTCCGAATTGAATAATGTCCAAACTTTAGAACTTCTTTTTATTACAGGGAAACTGTGCATCTAAAGGGTCCAAGTGTCCGAACCAGTCCTGCCCAGGAGTAAGATAACTTTAGATTATGTAAAATTAATAAATAAAGTTACTTGACTAAATGTAGGTACTTATGAAGTAGTTTTATGTTTGCGTAGCATAAGATTTCCGTTATCTTTTATATAATTATGCCTTTATTTTTGACGTTTTTACAGAAAAGTGCACAATTCAAACAAGCTCTTGAAAGTAGGTTTAGTAAGTAAATAATGAGATGGTGAATCCTCAAGATAATATAAAAGACGCTGTAAGTTCTGCAAAAGTAAGTTGTTTTTTAAGTCAAACTGTGCGCTTTTTGAGGTTTGTTATTTTATTGACGTAAAAACTGCAACTATTTTACAGATTGACAATCAACAGTTGCAAAGCGCATTGTTTGGTGATGAAAATAAGAAAAGAAAGAAACATGTAAGTATTTTAATACTTCCAAAAAAGTTTACTACACGTTTAGCTAGTAAGTATTTACAAGGTAAAATGAAGCTGCACAAACTAAACATTGGACTTATCAGAAATACCTATGTTTTGTTTTTAACAGAAAGATCATTTGGATGGAAAATGTTTTACTACCTATGCATGGTGATTTTTAGCGAAATATTTAAAACCATAATCCTGTACAAAAAATATGAAATTTCTTAGCGTAATCAGCTGCTGACATTTAACAACATAAATAAGCACTACTGTCTGGTATCACGAAAAAGTATTACATCAGCAAGCATCACCAAAAATTATATTCTCATAACTTATTCACAGTAATACAGAGGTGCCATAACTTAGTAATTGCATATAAAAAACCCTTAACTTAGTTATTAACTCACATCCAATAAATGCGGTGCATCATATAAAGTAATGATAACACACATTTTAGTTGCAAAATCGCACCCTAAGTTTTTGAACAGGAATCGCTGCCGGTGTTAAGCTAGAATGTGTTATTTCTTACGCGACTTACTCATCGTGTACTTCTTCTCTCTAATTTGGCCTTTTTTCCAGAAAAATTCAGTGCAATGCGAATGCGCTCAACCTGGCTGCGCCAGCTGCTTCGTAATGAAGCCACAGGTAACACAACGTTCCTAGTATTATTTTGTGAAGATTTTAATTTATATATTTAGCTTTTAATTTACTTTCTTGTGAAGTCCCATCTTAGAAAGCTGTCCATATCTAATAGCAACTATCGGGTCAGATGCAATCACTTTGTCCCAAGAATCAATCTTATCTTTATTATATAAAAGAAAGTCGTGTTAGTTACCACTTATAACTTGAGAACGGCTAGACCGATTTTTATGATTTTGGTATTTTTGGATTTGCCTTCTTCAGGAATAGGATAATATGTATAAAAAACGTTAATGCATTTTTTGATATTTTTTTCATTCACGCCATATTTGATAACAATGACATCTGCTTGTTGTTCATAAAATTATGTTTTGCATTTATGTGTCGATAAAATCAAATATAGCATAAATAGATTACAAAAAAAACATATGTCGTGTGGTTCCGGCACGTTAAAATATTAATATCACTTGTTTGTCGTAAAAGGTGACTAAACTAAAGTAGAACTACCAGAAATCGGGCATAAGCGTCAAACTGCGATCGCCGATTAGCCTGCCAAGCAAGCGTGGCAATTATGAAAATATCCTTCTTTTTGGAGAGGCCCGTATCCAGTAGCAGACTGATTGGGCTGGGGAAGATGATTACGATAAAAAATACTTTACAATACCTACTTACTAACTAGCCAGTAATTTCTATCTCTTCTTCTTATTTTTTACACAAAAATTCGTTATCTGGGCGGCCAGTACCATCTTTAGAACCTTTGTTCGGTATAGGACAGATTCTGGGATTGGACATTCGTGGATTCGGCAGATACTGGATTGGACGGATTCGTGGATTCGGCAGATTCTGTGATTCGACGGATTAGCTATACGACAGAAGTACAGGTATAAATAAAAAATAAAATAAAACCCACTTTAGTTAAAGAACAATATACATATATTACTTTGTTCTAAATAAAAAAAATATCTGGCACAGCCGTTATATAAGCAATCAAATACACTAATTTCATTATTCAGTGCTGCGGTAACAATTTTGTTTATTTGGCAATTTTTTTGCATCAGTTTAGCATTACGTTGCTTTCCCTTGCAATGAATTTATTTTTTCAACTTCGTGTCTTAAGAAATATTATTAAGAACACACATGTTCTGTGATTAAGAATATATAATTAATAATAATTATTAATAATAGGTATACACCGTGAAATTTTAGTGGTTGTTTTCCCGCAGTAAAATGATTCTATCTTAGTAGTACAATAGATTTGTGCAGTTTTTTTTATTCAAATAAAAAAATAGTGGTTTCACGATTGTGATAAACGAAACTCGAAAGCAACATCGAACCAATGGTACCAGCCGCGCCGCAGCCGGTCACCGGCCGGGGTCATTGCCCCTCGCGCAGTGCAGTTTATGCTGTATTACTTAGTGCGTTGAGCTTCTTTTGCTTTGAACATTGATTTCGTGCGGCAAGCAGTACCCAAACACGTCACATTTTGTAAAGATACTATCGTATCTCACGCTTTTGGGTTGATGTTTATTTTTTTGATTAGTTGAGAACAACGATATCTTTATTTTAAAAAAATAACTTGCAAGATTCGATGGTGCTACTAAAGGTAAATCGTTCTGTTGCGGGAAAACAACCACTAAAATTTCACGGTGTATATTAAGAATTATTATTGATAATATTATAATATTGAGAAATAAACATCCTAACTCACAACATTACAAATTTTCACATTTTAATATGATATTAGTAAGATAGATTTTACTTTTTACTTTACTTAATCTTTTTGAGCACGACTGTTCATTTTCTGTCGTACCTATAGCTTATCCGTCAAATCACAGAATCTGCCGAATCCACGAATCCATCCAATCCAGTATCTGCCGAATCCACGAATCTGTCCAATCCCAGAATCTGTCCTATACCGAACAAATGCTTTAGAAAGGGATACCTAATTAAATGGTTGTAACGTCGTAAAATTTGAAGTTTCATGTTTTGTTTTAGAGTTCAAGCATGAAAGACGACTAGGGCTCAAAAAAATGGTTGTGCGAAGAAACGATAGCGAGATTAATAACAAAATGTGGCCTCGCGTCATGCGAAAGGTTCGTAAGGTAAACATGCCGCCTTTTTTTCCATGTTGTTAATAAAAGAAAACTAATTTGAAATGTCTGACACACTAGGCGCTTTCCGGTTCCGCTCTCCGAAAAAAATTAAAATTTTCGCAAGTATTATTTTTACGTATACAAACTCAAACTTCCCATATTAACTTCAGTAAAGTTGAACCTTATTTGTCATTAACACATCAATACAGTAAGGTTTAAACAGTAGAATTCGCCATTAACAGCATTCGAAATATCGGAAACTCTTAAAAAATAAGGTATAACTAACTCTTACGATAGTGACCATGAAAGTTTAAATCAGTATAGATTTTGCTAATATCGCAGACATCTGAGATTTAGGAATAGACTTTTGTATGTATAGAGTAGAGCACATTACACTGAACACTGAAGCGATTATCTTTTGTCATTGAAATAGGTGTGATTTTGCAATAAAAATGAAATACATAATCGCTTCAGTGTTCAGTGTAAACAAATGTATGAAAATGTCAATAGTTTACGATCGATCGTTGGGTTAGCTTGTCCTTCCCATTCTTTCGTCGAATTCCTAAGCTAATAGAAATCAACTTATCTTAGGCCGCAGGCGTAACGATAATGGCAAATAATATAATACCTACCTATGTATTTTTTTCCGTTTCAGATTTCAGAGTATTTGCCATATCTCAGCACGCCAACCGTAACCAGTAAATAAGATTTATTTTTGTTACTCTTAAAATCATGGTGTTTTAATAAAAGTTATTAACAACCTGATAAATGTAATTTTATTAGAAACATAATTTAGCAAAGATTCACCTTTAACTGTTTCGATCAGATACAAAAAGGAAGGTATTCAATTCAATAAGGAGGAAGACATTAGGGAGCGTTTCTACTGTGGATGAGCTGAGGGACACCGACTGTGAATTGACCAATCAGAGTATTCAAAATCTGTGATCTGTGTAGATTTCCAGAAAATAATGTTTTTTGTTCTTCAATTGTTAATGCAAATAAATATTTCATTCTCTTATTTAATTCATCCGCTCTTCGTCAGTGGTAACGCAGCTACTCAACCGCTAAATTAACATTTCTACTAACTACTTATCACTAAATTCCTTCAGGACCACAAAGTTGAATTTGCAAAATTTTTTTAAACATTTTTGCACTCGTTATTCGTGGGAACATTCATGTGGTTTTCCGAGGTAGATATTGATTTATTAAATATTGATGAAAATATGAAATTATCAAAAACCCAGAAAACTCAATTTCTTTTTGTTGGAATTTTATATGAATGTGGAAGGAACAGGAACAAAACAAGTGACTGACAAAAATCAATTAATCATCAAAAAACAAGTGAATGAATATAAGCCCCTCTTGAAACGAGTGCATTTCTGCAAATTTAACTTTTAGCTAGCTCAATAATATAGAAATGAATATTGCGGGCCGGATTTGAAATCCAACTTAATTACATTGGTAGATCAGTGACGGCAAAAACATTTTATCCAGAGGTGTCTCCTTATTTTAGCAATTGAAACAAGAATGACGGACACAACTCTCCGAAGCTCCGAAGGATCATATCCTTTGATACAAAAACTTTTCATCCAAAAGTGGTCGTTCTTTTCAGTCAATTGAAATTTACGGATACATCTCTCTAGCACTAGCTCTAGGGATCATAATCCCTTGACACAATCATTCTCTTGATACACTTCTTGTGAACAGGCAACTTGTGTTGGAGCTGATCGATCACAGTGTAAGGTGGTGTTCCTTGCGCGATGTGACAGTAATCGCTGCAGTACATGAACGGTGCGATATTTGTCTGGTAAGGGTTAGGGGGGAATGGAGCGAGGTCAAAGGACTCTCCATGGCCCCAGGAGGCGAGGGATGAAGACGCGTACGGCAGCTTGTACTTCTTCTTCATTTCAGATTCAAAGACACTGTAACGGAATAGTTCACATAAGAAACTGTTGAGTAAGGGTTACTGCTCTAATAACTATTGGGCTATTTGGTTGAACGGTTGACTGAAAGGAGAAGGATACCTCTCACAGATTACAAAAGAGGTAGTTGCAAAAAAGATACATCTTACTAATAAGCCTTAAGTCTCATATCCAAATCAAGTAAGCAAAGCACTCTCTAAACTCACAACTGGCATCTGTGACCTTAAATCTTGATAAAAATCTTAATATTAGATAGTATCTCAATAAGAATTTGATAGTATTAAATAACAGTAGTATTTTTGGTCTAGATTTAACTAGATCATTTTACATAGGTACTTATTATTTTAGCCATTGTTACATGCGCATAGGTATCTCATATCGAAGACTGCTAAAGTTAGAGCAAAGCATTAAGCATAGCAATGAGAGGAACTATAATATCAGTATAACAACTTGAAAAATTGTCTCTAAATGGTAAAGCGCCGCACCCGGTATGCGACGAAGAGATGCGGGTTCTAATCCCGCCTGAGACATAATTTTTCAAGTTTATATAAGTACTAAAATTGCAATTAAATTGCTAAAATATCATAAAAAGAATAAAGAGGGGAACGTTAAACCATAAACACGTACCCCTTAATATTATTAACAGGATTGTGACACGCAGCAACTTCTTTGTATTCCTTCTTGACGTGGATCCTGTCGTAAACACCTCTGTGCACTTTAGACATCAAGGGCATCCAGATCTCTTTATAGCGTGGTCCGAACCCTCGTACCTAAGTAGATTAAAATACATCGCAAAATGCTAAACAAAAATGCTTCATAAGTAAGCAAATATAAGCCCCCATAACATCCATAAATAAGATGCAAAACAGCAAAGAAGAAAGAATACATACCTTAGGCAAATTGAAAGCTGAATAGAAAGTAATCTGGTCCTTAGCGCCGATGCCGAATTGGTCCTCTACGGAAAAGGGTTTGTGATACGCCCTGTACGTGGAGACGTAAGGGTCTAGCAGTCTACGGAACCCACCGGCGCTGTCAGAAATTACGGGCGCTTCATTTCGCCCCGCTGCTACCACCTTTGAATTATGATAACAGTTTATTTTAGACACTATTGAATGAAAGGCCGATGGAAAGTAGAGTAGATTCAAGATTTACAAGTACATTCGTCATTATCGTCATAAACTGATTCTCAAATGTCCTACCCATTCCTCCAACTATTATTCCCAGTCATTTACCGTCTACTCTATTCGTTTATGGAACTCCTAACCCCCGCCCATCAGGCTATCTGAGTCCTTGTCAATTTTTAAGAAACGGCTCAAAGCACATTATCTAGCGCTTTGACATTATTTATTATTATTATTATTATTATTTTCACTTTTGCACTGCAATAGTGAATTTCTGATCAATATTGTGACACATTCTTCTCTCGCATATCAAATATTTTATGTAGTTTATGTATGTTTATTGTATGTATATATATGTATATATATTTACTTATATATGTTTAAGTATATTATTGTTGTTGTGTTTAGGTTTAGGTTGTGTTAAATTAAGTATTTATTTATGTTTAAGTAGCACTTAAGCTTTAGATGTGGTTTTGTTTAACTGCAATTATTTTCACATCAAGTACTCTACTTCACCTTCCCCTTCCTCTGTGTAGTATCCAATGCCCAACGGTTGTCTGGAAGAAATCGCTGTTGGCGATAAGACCGCCGAAGTTGTACAACCTTTTGTTTTAAATTTTACTGTAATTTTTATTTTTATTTCTGGTGTGCAATAAAGAGTACTCTATCTATCTATCTATCTATGTTACTAATGGAACCATAATCGCCATAAGAAGATCTAAGTTCTCCATTGATATCTCAAAATTACGCTATACGTTTTATTCGTAATTAAACTGAGAAATTTATACATACATCACATATGTACTCGGGATCAGGTGCTTTGACTGTAATCTCTGGGGGCATGTTGGCTTGCTCCATCACACCTCTAAAGTTATCTTTCATCTCAGATATCATTGTCGGTTGTACGATGTTCTTCCCTTGAAGCTGTAAGAAGGGTAACATGGTTTCAAGATTCGTAAGAATTTAAGTTTTGCTGAGCTAAAATCTTCTCATCATATTATCACAGTCTATGAACCATACAGTCGTTTGACGAAGACGTCTAGACAGGGCAATTGTGCGGGGTGTGAGGGGCGAGACGCGGGAAGGCCGAGCCCGAACTTTTTTTTTTATTATTCATATTTAGATAATATACAATTTCAACTAGCCCGAACTGCGAACAAAACGATGTTAGCAGTTCGGGACACAGCATTCAGCGCTAACAAATGTTTGTGTTTTAAATTATTTTATATTTGTTTGTTGGAATTTATTGGAATGCTGATATCGAATGATTCCAGATGGTGAACATATATTTTTTTAATAAGATAAATAGTTGTCAATTTCGAGGTTAATTGGGCTGCTGATTACGAAAATGCTATCCTTTTTAAAATCCAAGATGGCGGACGTATTTTTTTATAATTTGATATGGGTGTCAATTTTAAGGTTCATTGGGGTGCCGATCACGAAAATGCCATCCTTTCTAAAATCCAAGATGGCAGACGTATTTTTTTTTTAATTTGACATGGGTGTCAATTTTGAGGTTCATTAGGGTGCTGATTACCATTATGCCATCCTTTTTAAAGTCTAAGATGGCGGACGTAATTTTTTATAACTTGACATGGGTGTCAATTTTAAGGTTCATTAGGGTGCTAATTACCATTATGCCATCCTTTTTAAAATCTAAGATGGCGGACGTATTTTTTATAATTTGATACGTGTGTCACTTTTAAGGTTCATTGGGGTGCTGATTACGAGTGTTTATCTGCAATAAATAAATATTTTTATATATTGTTTACTTTTGACAACCCTGGCCGTCACGATACTGTCTAGACGTTGTCGGCATTTTCCATGAGATCAAAGGCGTCGAACGACTGTATGGTTCATAGACTGTGATATTATTATCTGACAAGGATTATCTGTTATGACTACTTATGACGTACTTACTTTGTTTTATAACTTCCATCTTGCCACAGAAACCGGCGTCAAAGGTTTATGGCCTCTTTCAGACCCTGTTCAATTAAAAAGATTGTTGCCTAAACCAGACAGCCCGAGCCTCGAATCCATGACCATCGCTTAGTAAGTCAAAATGATACATCACTAACTAACATTACCTAATAAGTAAGTAACAACCCATTTACACTCACTTTTGAGCACGGGTCTCTCTCCTTTATAAAGAGAGGGGTTTAGGCCTTAGTTTCACCATGCTGGCGTAGTGCGGGTTCGTGGACGGCGAGGGCGACGCTGTGGCAACATCACCCCGCCGTTGGACGTTCCTCAAGCCGCCCGAAGGCCTCCAACAGGGCTTAACGACTGTTATCTTGTGTCTACAGCCAGGACCGACAGCTTAACGTGCCCTCCAAAGCACGGAAGCGCTCAAGATATGATGCCACAAACGGTCACCCATCCAACTAGTGACCACGCCCAGCGTTGCTTATTATTCGTGACAGAAACTGATCACTATGAAGCATTGGGCTATGAGCGCTTAATTAACCATAAATAAAGCCAGTTCTAACCTCAATCGGGCAAATTTTCGCTAGCGCTGCGCTGCAAGTGTATTGGTTTTACCCCTTTTGTTGTAATAACTCACCCGTTTCTCTACCCCAGTCATGAAGATGACCCGCCTACAGTTGATGGAGCAGTCAGCCCTCTCCATAGCTTTGTTCGGGTTCGGTTTAACGCAATACTCCCCTGTGGTAGTCTTATAGGTTTCTTTCTCGACCACCATATCGCGACCGGTCACCCGCTCCGGTAAAGGGTCGTCGATTTTCTGGAAATCAAGATAGAAATGTTACTGATTGATTTGGAATGGCGTACGTGACGAAACTTGTGTCATGTGGCAGTAGAGTCTTCATTCCACCATCTAAAATACTGCAATCATCAACGTGGCTGTCAAACAGATTTAATGGGATTATGTTAAAATCCTTGTTTTGGGAAGGCCTACGTCCAACAGTGGACTGATGATTATGATAAGAAGTTTATTTCTAGAGAGTGAAACTAAGTTTAGACATTATTTATTATCTACCCACTAACTATTTTATGTCAGCTTCAAATCTGATTATGTAAAGAGAATCTTTGGCACGCGTGCCATGCTTGTTGAATAATTAAAAAAAAATGGTTTATTACGCTCACAGGCAGAAATTTTGAAGAATATGTAAGTGACATGTTTGTGTTGCGGGGTTTTAGAGGTACATTTAATCAGAGGCATTGATATTTTAGTAGTTCTTTTAGACGTCTTTCAGGCCATCATCATTACCAGCCTGTATTAGTTATCATTCAGATTATTAATTTAGCCAATGATGAAGATAACACGTTGGTGCCAGTCTTCTTCTGACGGTACTCCTTTAGTCGCCTCTTACAACAACTGTAGAAAGAAAACGGGGGGTTCTAAGTATTCTTTTGGTGTGCCGGCACCACACTACATTTGAAAAAGCAGCAATAAGAGCAAGAGCAGCGAACCAAGCAGGTCGTCTAGTAAAATAAATAGAGAAGAGTTACTTAACTGTTTCATAGGTACAGACAACAGCTCGTCAACCTACCACAAAACGTCAAATTTTGTCAATTGATATTGATATCTATTCGTTGGACTTGAAAGTTGAAAATCAATTCAATGACCTTTAACTTTTTGGGTAGGTTGACCTGCCGTTGTCAGTACATAGTCCTCGTACTTACACAGTCCAAGCTATGTGGTATAGCTGGTATGTGCCGATGCCCGATGCTGGCTGCAGTCCTGGTTTCATTGTTGGATAGTCTGAGAGGGATGTTGTACTGAACATTGCCCCACGTGTTCACATTCTGGATCAACAGCTCGTTCAGAACTAGAGGCTTGGTGCCACAGCCTTTTGGTTGCGACATATTAAATTTAAATATTAAGTAAATAAATATGAAATTAAAAATCGGTACGAATTGGCATACTTTGACTCTGTCAAATAATTGAGTTTTTCACTGATTTGAAAACACGAAGAAAATACAAACCGTAGGTACAATTTTATTTTAACAACATAGTAAATGCTTATTTTATTTCAATGTACGAAAGCAATCAAATGGACTACTTTTGACTAATCGACTACGTATAGAGTGAACAAAATAAAATACAACTAACTTGAATAAGAATTTCGACTGTTTTGGGTGGTGGGACTTGAACCTACCCGACATCGCCGACTTATGCTTTACGCAACGTAGTGTATTATACTTGCTCAGTGCTTAAGCCAGCAGAGTTTTAATTTGGCCAACGAAAGCTGAACCTAGCAAAAGGCGGGAATTACAAAAAAATCTAAATATGTCATCACTTACCATATTTGGAATAAATAATTTTGATACTTTTCCTGTTTTCTTGTTTTTGGTAAATGTTAACTAAATTTAATATTAAGCTTTTTGGCTTTATATATTTTATAATTTTTTATTTTATAAATGTGGACAACATCACATACATTGTTCTGATCCCAATTTGAATAACTATTTAAAGCATTCGTATTTTGGAAACCAGAAACAACGAAGGTAAAATCGAATAAGAAAGTAGTGGTATGTGGGGATTTCAACGTTAATATATTAGAAGAAACGCAGTTGTCCACCCGGTTTCTTAATCTCTTTAAGTCTTATAATCTAATTAATCTTTTTAATGAACCCACCAGGGTGACGCCCACGTCAGCTACTTGCTTAGATAATATTTTTTGTGATGGTAAAGTGTTAAAAAAAACGATTTTAAATTGTCTTATTTCGGACCACAGCGGACAAGAAGCATCGTTCGAACACCATTATGTCTCTAACAAAGTAGATTCTGTGTATAGGCAATTCACTTTTAATAAAATAGAAAAGTTTAAGGAAAAAATTAAAGAGGGTGTGAATTTGCTAAAGCCTAATGATCAGAATGTTGATGAATTATATGAGAATCTTTTTGGTTTAGTAAAAAAGGAATTTGATAAACATTTTAAACAGAAAAAAGTAAAAATAAACAAACAGAAGTGTAAGTTTAATGAATGGGCTACAGCTGGTATTTATAAAAGCAGAAAAACATTATATGATTTATATAAGGCAGATTCTCAAAACCCACATATTATAGAACATGTTAAAAAATACTCTAAATTATTTAAATTAGTATGTGCCAAAGCGAAGTCAATATATCTTTATAATTTAATTTCGGCTTCCAAAAATAAGGCAAAAACCACTTGGAATATTATTAATAAAGAGACATGTAGAGTAAAACCAAATAATCCTACTTACTCTCTCAAGTTAGGGGATAAGCTAATAAACACGAACACAGAGGTTGCAAACACAGTTGAGACATTTTTTTCAAATATAGCTCCCTCTACTACTGAATGGCTAGCTTCTTCTGCTGATCTAGCTGAATCCCTTCTCAAGTCTGTTGTCGAAGAGGGCAATTCTTCATTTAATTTTAGACATATAAACCCTGATATAATTACAAAAACTTTTAGAGAATTTAATATGAAAAAAACAGAGGATCTTTGGGGAATTTCTGTCAATATTATCAATACAATCATAAGTTCATTAGCCCCTCAACTCGCTATTATTTTTAACAAATGTATTGATGATAGACAGTTTCCAACTTTAATGAAGTTTAGCAAAATCATTCCTTTGTTTAAGTCTGGCGAAAAATGTGACCCCTCCAATTTTCGACCTATATCTATATTGCCAGGGCTAAGTAAAATTTTCGAGAAAATAATGTTTAATCAGCTTTTATCTCACTTTAGTGTAAATAAATTATTAAATAGCAACCAATATGGCTTCAGAAAAGGTAGAAATACTACCGATGCTGGAGTTGCTCTCCTACAACATGTGTTTAAGGCTTGGGAGAGTAAGCTAGATGCCTTAGGTGTATTTTGTGACCTTTCAAAGGCCTTCGATTGTGTAGACCATGAAATATTACTTAAAAAACTTAAACATTATGGTGCATCGAATGATTCCTTGGATCTAATAAGTTCTTACCTTAAAGGCAGGATACAAAAGGTTTGCATAAATGGAGCTGAGTCTTCAGGGTCGGCCCTTGTTATGGGTGTCCCACAGGGATCAGTATTAGGACCCCTGCTATTTTTAGTTTATATAAATGACCTTCCCTGTTACTTACATAATCTTTGTGAGATGGTATTGTTTGCAGATGATACATCAATTATTTTTAAAACCAAGAGGGGCAAATCTTCATTTGACGATGTTAACAATACCCTCTCTAAATTATTGCATTGGTTTACAACAAATAATCTCTTACTAAATGCAAATAAAACAAAATGTGTTAAATTTACGATGCCAAACGTAAGGTTAGCTGCCCCTCATATTATTGTTAAAGATGAACCACTAAACTCTGTAGATTTTACTACCTTTTTGGGTATAACTGTAGACTCTCATTTGCAATGGGGTGCTCATATTAGGGGGCTGTCTGGAAGACTTAGTTCTGCTGCTTATGCTGTGAGAAAGATAAGGCAATTGACTGATGTTGAAACGGCAAGATTAGTATATTTTAGCTACTTTCATAGCATAATGTCATACGGAATTCTATTGTGGGGCTCAGCGGCAGATATTGAGTCAATTTTTATATTGCAAAAACGTGCTGTACGGGCTATTTACGGCTTTGGACCCCGTGACTCGCTGAAAGAGCTCTTCAAAGAGATTAATATACTTACAGTGTCTTCTCAATATATTCTCGAGAATATTATTTACGTTCGTAAGAACATACATTTATTTCTTAAGAAAAGTAACGTACACAATTTTAATACGAGAAATAAAGATAAACTCGCCATTCCAGGCTTCAGACTGCGAAAAGTAGGAAAATCGTTTATTGGAAATTGTATCCGTATTTTCAACAAATTACCAAAGGATATTGCTGAACTCCCTGTACATAAACTTAAATCGTATGTTAAAATATCAGTATATAAACTTGAAAAATTTTGTCTCAGGCGGGACTCGAACCCTCCTGAGACAAAAAAATTTTTCAAGTTTATATACTGATATTATAAGTGCAATTAAGTTGCTAAAATATCAAATATCGTATGTTAAAGTTATTTTAATGAAAAAAGGCTATTACACTGTTAATGATTATTTAAATGATAGAAATGTATGGCATTAAGTTGTCCCAGCTCGTACTTGCTTAAACCTTGTAAAAATTACCTTACCTTGTAAAAATTTATTTATAAAGAGGCTGACAATAGTGACCGAGTTTCTTGCGCTGCTTCTTCTCAGCACTAGCCCAGACTTGTCCCGAAGCAGTGGTAGGTTTAAATATTGGGACGTGTAAAAGCGCCTCCTGGGGCCTATTTGCAGAAATAAAACTGATTTGATTTTAACTGATTTGATTTTTACCACAAACACCCAGACCCGAGAAAATGTAGAAAAACACATTTTTTCTACATTGACCCGTCCGGGAATCGAACCCGGGACCTCGGAGCAGGCGACACCTTGAAAACCGGTGTGTACGCCACTCCGCCACGGAGGTCGTCGAATAGAGTCGGTTGACTTTTAATTCTTTAACACGCACATTTACACGGTTAACGCGGTTGCATTTAGCATAGCAAAGAGAGGAACTATAGGTAATATCACTGAGCAAGTAATCACTACGTCAGTATAACAACTTGAAAAATGATGTCTCTAAATGGTAAAGCACCGCGCCCGGCATGCGAGGAGATACAGATTCGAGTCCCAACTAAGACATAATTTTTCAAGTTCAAATACTGATATTACACGGTTAAATTAGGATAGGTTCACTGTAGTTACATGTTTTTTTTAATAGTAGATTTAAATGTTCCCTCTAAAATGAAGTATCAACATCAATCAATCCTCAAACAACAGTTTGAATGACATTGTCATAATGTCATTATAGTTAATGTTGCTATTTCAAAAAAGTTTCAGCTTTCATTAGCCAGACTCTACCTTCAACATACATGAGCATTGATGTTATACTGCATGAATGTACGACAGAAACAATTTTATTTCAGGAATTGTATTTTCAATTTACACCAGCAATAACAAAATAAAATTTCAAAATCATTAAATTATTTAAAAATGAATCAGTACTGTCAGCTTCAATCAAAATAATTACACAGCAACCATTAAAAAAATAATCTTTATTAGGTATACTCAGTAAACATTCAGCATCATTTTAGCTATGCTATTTTTCTTCTTGACAAAAGCTGGGTTTTGGTCCAAATCATGGGCAAACTCGGTCAGATGCTCATTCTGCAGGTACATGGGCAGAAGCACATCGTTTTCAGAAAGCCACTCAATGACGTAATCTGTGATGGCTGCTACGTGGGAAGACTGCTCGAACTTAGACCGTATCCTCAGCCTCGTGTTGAATCTATAGGACTGAAATTATAGAACTGTATAATGTTATCTCTAAGTATTAATTTTAATAATCAATAAGAACTATAAGTCCTGAAATGTTTATATAATAAGGTTATGAAAGGCCGGGAAAGGGGTCTCTCAAACCAGCAAGTCCCAGGCACTGCCCCGAGAACGTAGAGGCAACGCTATGTATACAAATATATAGATGGGAAAAGCCTTAAGCCCTATTGTTAAATTTTGACAGTTATATGGTTATTTCGTAATTATTTCACATTCAAATAATACATATTAAATACAGGTTACGCCCACTTGCCTGAATTTTATTTGCCATAATTTCCTAAACTACTTGTATAATGGTCAACAGACATAATATTGTTTTTCATAATAATATTCATATTATGAATAATAAAATATAGTAAATATAAGCTTCGCTCGAAGCTAGTCCGTTGCACTTAAAACTGATACTATTTTTAAGTGCAACGGAATTTGAACCCTTTTTCCTTAGTCTAAAAATAGGCTGTTTTAGCTTAACCGACATCTAACTCTGTAAATTATAACCCTAAAGCTAAACTTATAATTTCATTTTATAGATCGTACTTTAAAACCCATATATCTGTAAGAGTTTTCCCTGTAAATAGCGACAGAAGAATGCTACGAATTTTTTTCGTGAAAAAAAAACTTTAAATCGCTCTCCTGTAAAGTTGTCAAAATGTCGCTTCATGCCTTTCGCCTTTCCACCGTCGATATGTCACACTCATTGTTTACTATATTAGTCACGTGATAGAAACTTTGTTTCCCATAGAGTCAATTTTAATAACAGCATTTGTTATCATCATTGTTAGCCGTAATTATCATATGCCATAACATCATTTACCATCGAAATTGCTTCGAAAAAAATCATAAAATCTGTTTAAACTAAACGATCAATAGATTTAGGTTTGGTTAGGTTAGGTTAGAACATGAAACTTTCTGGCACTTCGCCGGCCGCTGCCGCGGCACGCTCGCTGCGCTCGCTCGGTTCGTGCGTGCGTTGTCAGGGATGGGATTTCCCCATTAATGTATTAATTCGATTGTGCCAAGCTTCGGCAAAGTTAAGTGATAAACTATTGTCAATAAATATTGCCTACCCACCAATGTATTTAAACAAGTTTTTAAATAATTTTTGAGCACCTATAGGAATTTCATGAGCAAATGCATAGCTTAGATATATTCGAAATTAATTAAGTATGGCGTTGCAATATTCTGTTAAATAATATTATTACAGTTAATTAAATGGATAACAATACGTATGGCACTCGTATCATTATGGAATCTCATGTACGGGAAAATAAGAGTATGTCAAATATATTTTATAGTAACAAACAATTCGGGCAAATGAAATTAGGGCAAGTAAAATTCAGGCATATGAATATATATTGCATATAATTTTCGGGCAAACAATAGACAACCCTTAATCAATAAACCAAGTGTCAGAATTAATAAAGACAATTTCGACAAGCAACATCTTTAAAGTAGTAATGGCCTATAAACCATCCAACTACTGGGCTTAGGTCACCATCATTGAGTTCAAGTTAGAATAGCAATTATGCGTTTATCAGGCATAATCACTACGCTTGTCAAATCCGAGTAATGTTCGAAAATGCGAAACTTTTTTAGTTGCCTGACCCGGGGATCGAATTTAGGACCCCCGAGACTTATCCCGGTTTCTAAACCACTAGACCAATAAGCCGTTTTTAGTATTTTAATGAATCTTACAGGATTGTGCAAAGTGTCTCCAATAGATCGAAGAACATCGTTCAAGGTACCACCCGTTTTTTGACCCTGCAAAAAATATTTATCTTTTTAAATCCAATGTATAATCAGTTATATTTAAAATTAATAACATGCTTATAAAAGAAGATTAGTGACCTTTGGTAGCATTTCCTTTGCCATTGCAAATAGTTCATCGCATCGGTCGTGGTACAGAAAAAATGCCCATTGTGCGCGAAAGAACGAAAAGAAGTCGTCGATTTTTTTCGCCTGAAAAAATAATTGTTTAATTCAAACCAGTACTTCCTGAGATTAGCGCGTTCAAACAAACAAACTCTTCGACTTTATAATATTAGTATAGATTTTTCAGCAATCCTACTAATAATATAAGTAAACGTGAAAGTCAGTGAGCATTGATGACAAAAACTGCCCCCACGGATCTGAATGAAATTTGGCACGGTGTTAGTTTATTGGCTGGAATAACATATAGGCTACTTTTTGTCTCGAGAAACGGTACGGTTCCCGTGGGATAATTTTAATATACAGGGTGAAATTTTAACCACTTTCCAAAATTTCTATAGGTGTTTAGTATCGTATTTAGAGCCCATTTATGAAGTAAATAATGTAAATCAAGCTATCACCCGAAAATATTTTTCGCAATATAGTTGTCAATTTTTACGGTCCCAGGCCTGATAAGGTATATAGGGAAAATCAAAAACTTATGAATAGTATCATATTGAATGAATAAGATGCGAATCGCGTAAAAAAAGTGTTGCAAGGCAGCCGTGTAAAAAATTTTAGATTTTCTGTGGTCATTTTGTAAGTGCTTTATCTTGAAATTTTTGTACTGGGCTATACCAAAAGAAAAAATACGTCATTTGTTTTTTTGTCGCGTAGATTGATATATTAAAATTTGGAAGGTGGTTAAAATTTCATCTTGTATATAGTTTTAAATTCAGTATTCCACGCGTTCGAAGTTAGTTACTAATAAAGGCAAACCCTAACCGATGACTGTTTTATTGCCCTTCAACCTCACCGTGTATCTTAAATGCACATTATTAAGCACAGACGCCGACAGCCCATATAGGTTCTTGAAGTTGTCCAGAGAGTGGGTATCTGGGCTTAAACACGTAATTCCATCCACCAAGTGCTCGTTTGTGAGGTGCAGTTTGAAGTATCCGCGTTTGAAAGTCTCCATCACATAACCCTGGATAAATATTGCACATGGAAAACTGGTAGTCATATTTAGAAATTAATATAAAATTAAATGTGGACATCATCACATACATTGTTCTGATCCTAAATTAACTAATGATAGCACTCGTATTATGAAAATCCCGAATTTATTTTTTACATTGACCCGTCCGGGAATCGAACTCGGGATCTCGGAGCAGGCGATATCTTGAAAACTGGTGTGTCGTCGTCAAATGGATTTTTCGAAAAGTAGGTAGTTGAGGTGTAAGGCCCCTCCGGAAACCAGGCTCACTGTTCAAATTTGTTACTTGCAGGGTTAGATTCGTTGAGAACTTCACGCACACTCAGATTGTAATCTTTGCCAACTGGCAACCTCATGACGTTTCGGAGTGCCGACATTTTATGAGAAGCAAGCGAACAGTTCATATGGCTAACGGGCAGCAGTATCTTCACTTCATAGAATAGAATATTTATAGCATTCGTCAGAATGAAATGATATTACAGAAAAAAAAACATAAACAATTATTGAGAAGAATAAAAGAAAGCAAATGGAAAATGGCTCAGCTTGTGCGGATATATGAAGTGATCCCACTCCGCGCTGATTTTCAGCCACTCTCATCTCTCCCACCCTTGTCAAGCAGTAGACTGATCTTGGCTGGTCATGAAAGTGAACGTTTTTTGTTGCTTTTGTCCGTGATTCACTCTGTGGCTCCAACGGAAGACCAGCGTTGTGTGCCCGTGCACACAACATACGCTGAGATGGATGCCTTTCTGTCGGGACCTTGAGACTCGTATACTTGTCCTACTTATTTGTAAGTACTTTTTATGTTGTCATTATTATTATTTTTATGCTTTTACCTCGTTAACAATGTATTTTTTTTTCTCTGGGTCTCGTCAAATAAATGTATCTTTATCCTTATCTTTATCTAAACAACAATAGAAACCTTTAAATCCTCAACTTACTGTATATTCTTTTGATTGTACATAATAATGGGGGGTTTTCTTCCCAGGCGGACGGACCTCCAGATACTGAAGACCTCCTGGCAAGGTGCAGTGAGTCACTATAGGCTTCTTCAGGATTGGTAGCTTCCCAATATATTTGTCACTGTCATTAGAATTACTTCTGAAAAGTACCATACTTAGAAGCAAGCCATAAAAGGTTATTGTTATATGTGACACTTCAAGTTAGCTAAGAGGGTGGAAGTTTGTATTAGGAATCAATGAATTCTTTAACTATTTAGGAGAACTGTGGTAAGAATAGCGTTTTTGACCCTAAAAACTACTAACATAGAATAGTTTTGCTTTAAATCACCTTTTAAAGAGGTTGAAAGGGGAAGAGAACATCTATTTCCCAATAGGCAGTCAAAAATCTTGATTTCGTATAGAGAGAAAGAGAGATTAACAAATAATAAACAATAAAAATTTGTGCTCAAAAAGAGCGATAAACTCATGAATGCGATATCCGGCAGTGTGATAGACCCGCTTCCCACATGGATAGAGTCAAAAGCGGAGCGCTAGTCTAATAATCTCTTTTTATCGTGTGATTATCCTTCAAGATAGTCTGGTGTCAGTGTACCAAGCCGCCTATCCCAGGCCCCTGAAGGGACTTCCATATCACGACAGAAGCCAGGACCGACGGCTTAACGCGCCTTCAGAAGCACGGCTATAACCCGCACCATCAATCTAATAATAAAACTTATAGATTCTGATTCTGAATGACACTTACGACGATTTACTAGATGAAGATTGTGTGCAAGTGGATGAGGTCTGCGAGTAAGAACACGTTGAACTCCTACTAACAGTCTCAGAAATCACAGAAAACCGAACTGGACCCTTCCGATCAGGCTTAGAAGTGAATAGGGGATCTAACTGATTCCTTATTTGGGTACCTAGCTGTGATAAACAAAATAACATTATAATAATTACTTTTCTGCATTGTTTCGAGACAAGTGTGGGCATAAGCCCAAAGGCAAAAGCCTAGTAGCGGATCTAGAGAAGGGCCTTAAGCAGCTTACAAATTTCTTATTTTACACAGTCTGAAATCTGGAACGTTGACTTTAGCTATGTCTAGTGTAAAAATTGTGTACTACCTATGTCCTCTATCCACTTACGGCTGGTCCCAATAATCTATTTAAGTACCTTGAGTTTTGGCATATCGGAGATAGAAAACCACTTCTGTCTTTGTTTCTCTGGACGGCAAAATCAGAGACAGAAGATATTTTCTATCTCCGATATGCCAAAACTGAAAATAGATAGATTATTGGGACCGGCCGTAAAAGGTAAACGCCAGATCCTACGTCTCAATACTACTGAATAGACTAGTGTCTAGCAATGTACCTAACGGTATAAGTTGATAATAATGATGATGACTTGAATTAATAAATCTTCAAAAACAATTTCTTTTTAAAAAGATTTTGTATGCCTTTCAAAGTAAAGATGCACACTATCGATAGTTTGGCTATCGTAATACCAATCAATAGTATTAGTGAATTTGTAATATCCATACTATCGATAGTATGGTTCCGAAGCAATAATATATTGGTTTTCAATAGTATCGATACTATTGTAACACGGCACACTTCCAACAATTACCAAATTCGCGTTACTCACTACGACTTTAACTCATTTGCGTTACTCCCTGCGACATACGATCACGCCACCGATTTGCCTCTTGACCGGCAGGGATCGGCACTCCCTCAGACCTCAGTACGACACAGAGCGAAAAGGTTGTTTCGATCCATAACTATTCGGATACTGTTCATTCTAGTGCCAAGTTGTTTTCTTTACTTGGTATCATTATACTAACGTGAAAGTTGCTACTGATAGTGTAAAACCCTACCCTACCCTAGTTCCTACCTTTTACTATCAGCCGTGCACTGCTGTCACTCTCCCATTGGAATTTAAATACCCACCGGTGCCACTGGATACTGCCTACTGCATAACCGCTTCGGGACGACGCTACAGCTGGCCAGGATAGTAGTGTTATTTTAAATTGGGACCTGATCAAGTGTGTCGAATCTAAGAGCCATGCTATACCTACCTACTCTAATTTGATGTAATAAATAATTTAGTACTTTTATTGTGTTTTTAGTTAACTCTAAGTAGTAGACGCCTACCCGTCACACTATCGATAGGCTATCGACACTATTAACGGCGATTTCCAATAACCTATCTATCTTCAGTTTTGGCATATCGAAGATAGAAAACAACTTCTGTCTTTGTTTCTCTGGACGGCTATCACCGATATGCCAAAACTGAAGATGGATAGGTTATTGGAACCGGCCGTAAAATGACTTTGATAGACTACCGATAGAGTATCGATAGACTATCGATAGTAGACTATCGAGCGGCCACTCTATCTAAATAACTAGCAACAGCTTAAACCATTGAGTAACCAACCTTCTCTCCCACTTCATACGAGTCATAATATTTTAACCTGTAGGTGTCTGCGTAGTACCTACGGTAGTACCGGGTGGCCGGGCCAGCCGCGTAGATGGATGCATCCTTGGTTTTAAATTCGTGGTCTATTAGTAAACCACCGTCGTATACTAGGCCACTCTTCCTGATTGCTGTTGATAATAAATATAGGTGTTTAGATAGAAAACCTTTCTTGCAAAAAAATACGGATGAAAATTTTTACAATAAAGTAACGAATACTGACTTCGGCTACCGAAGTCGGTGCTTTAAGAATGTCAATGGTTATGTAATTTGCGCCGATATTTTGATCATTTACACGGACGTAGCTATAGCTTTGACAAGGGGGGGAGGGGTCCCCAAAGTAAAAAAACGAGAGCTCTAACTCCAATTGAGTATATCATTTACAAATAAAACAATGCCTGCGACTATAGCACACAAGTATAGTCGCGGGTAATCTATAATATTAGTATGTATTGCAATATTTATTAAAAATAACAATTTTTTTTTTTTCTGTTGGACAAGTAAGATGGATATGAATGGGGGGTCCACATACATACATACATACATACACTCACGCCTTTTTCCCGGAGACCACATCTTTCCACTTGCTACGATCCTTACAGACTACTTTCGCTTCATCCACATTCATTAATCTTTTCATACACGCTCGCCGGTTTAGGGTAGGTACTCTTGACCTGACCTTTCTTTAGAACTTCCCCGATTTGATCAAGATAAGTTCGTCGAGGCCTTCCCCTTCCAACATTTCCATTCATACTCGCCATATATATCTTTTGGGGGGGTCCGGACCCCCAAACCCCCCCCCCCCCCTTATATACGTACGTGATAATTTATTTTATGCTAATATCTGTTTACAATGCTTATTTACAACAGTGCCACTTTCTTTACAGTTTAATTTCATATCACTAGAGTTAATTGATACGGGGTTTATACCATGTACCTTAGTTTTTATGAGTTCCCGATATTTCGGCACTGCTGCAAGCGCCATGATCACGGGAGTTAACTCCCTTGATCATGGCGCTCATAAAAACTAAGGTACATGGTATAAACCCCGTATCAATTAACTCTAGTGATAGTGACCATATACATACATACATATTATCACGCCTCCTTCCCAACGGGGTAGGCAGAGACCAAGGCCTTCCACTTACTACGATCCTGGCATACATCTTTCGCTTCTTCCACATTCATCAATCTTTTCATGCATGCTCGTCGGTTTAGATTACTCTTGACTTGACCTTTCTTCAGAACATCCCCGATTTGATCGTGATAGGTTCGTCTAGGCCTTCCTCTTCCAACGTTCCCTTTCACACTCGTCTTGTAGATCTGTCTAGTCATTCTTCTCTCATTCATCCTCTCCTGGAAGTTTAATTCAGTAATTTCATATCGGCTTAGAAACTTCAACCGGCTCCTGTATCTGACGACTTTACAGGACAAATAGTGAAATTTCTCCAAACTAAATGACTAAATAACGGATCAGCTATTGTAGGAATTCATAACATAACCTTTTTAACACTTGATTTTCAGTCCCGTTGAACTGTATTTGAGAAGCAGAATATATGAGAAAGTTAACTATTTGAGTAACTAGCTGTTTCCCGCGACTTCGTACGCGTCAATTTCCGTTATTATGATGCGATTATTTTTGCAACATTTTTCACTGATGCTTCACTCCTATTGGTCGCAGCGTGATGTTATATAGCCTAAAGCCTTCCTCGATAAATGGACTATCCAACACAAAAATATTTTTTTAATTTGAACCAGTACTTCCTGAGACTAGCGCGTTCAAACAAACAAACATACAAACTTTTCAGCTTTACAATATTAGTATAGAAACTAGATATTCTTTAAATTTATTTCAATCACAATTTCAAAATGCCTGCCTGTACCCATCGTTACTATAGTAACTTGAATTTAATGATGGAGTGGAATGATTATAGGCCGATACTTACCATTCAAAGCATGCGCACTGACGCCAGTCTTCCCATAATAGAAGAATACAGAGCATTCCAATCTTATCATCTGGGAGTGCGAGAGGAAATCCACGTGAGTCACCATGTTGTAGCCATCCACAACCCAGGACTGGAAGTAGTATGAACGGTATACCGTGATGTTAAGACTGTTGAGGACTTCTGCCACTGATTGATCCACCTAGAAGAGATATTCTTACTAATATTATTATTGCAAAAGTAACTCTGTCTACCTCCGTCTGTAAAGTTTTCTTGACTAAACTACTGACCTCTTCTTGAGTTTACGCGAACACAGGTATACATTGAAATGAAAGATATGTTTACGGATTTAGTACGCGTTTATTTTTGACGTCGTCCACTCCAATTTCTGTTAATAAGAATTCGATTATTTTTGCAACATTTTTCACTGATGCTTCGCTCCTATTGGTCGCAGCGTGATGTTATATAGCCTAAAGCCTTCCTCAATACATGGACTATCCAACACAAAAATATTTTTTCAATTCGAACCAGTATTTACAGAGATTAGCGCGTTCAAACAAACAAACAAACAAACAAACTCTTCAGCTTTATAATATTAGTATAGATTTAACCCGACGTTTCATGGTCACGGGCAGACTGAACGCTGTAAAGTGTTCGAAACGTGGTGTTAAATAAAAAAAACGCGTACTAAATCCGTTAACATATCTTTCATTTCAATAAACTATTGACCCTTTATAAATATTGGTAAAAAGATAAATTAGCTCTGCTGGCATAGGTTTCTGTTTACCCGATAAGAACTGTATATCACGCGGGTAGAGCCACTGGCGAAAAGCTAGTTAGCTAAATTCATGGTAGGCTTTTGTCAGGAGCCCTACGTTTAGCAGTCAATGGAGAAAGGCTGCATTATCAACACCAGCCTAAATCAGTCCACTGAAAGAGAGGTGCCTCCCCAAAAGCAGGATGCTACCTAACAGCACGGTTGGCAGGCAGGAAGGTTAGGCCAATCGTGGATAGACAGTACTGAAGAGATGGGGTAATGCTATTTTTGTAAGGTGCTGGAACCACAGAAAATGCTGCTTATCATGTTATTAATAAAGTTAAAAGAAAAACTCTGAACATATTCTGTACATTAAGAGTGGTGTTACGGTTGGTGTCATGATGAGCCTATTACGAACGGTCGATGGAATGGAATGGAAAAATCTATTTAAAAAGCAATATTTTAAGTCTGTTAGTTGTAGTACCACTTTCAATCGAAAATATCATAGCTTGCAGTACTTACTACACAAAAACGGACGTCACTTCAAACAAGAGACGACGCGAGCTGCAAGCGATTTTGCTCTTAAGTTGGTCGGGCGCCAAATACCTCGATAGTACGTAAAGCCGTCGGCCACGGCTTCTGGCGCAAGATATAAGTCTTGGAGTCAGAAGGCTTGGAGACCCTGACGCCAGAGTCCAGACCTCAGATCATATAAAGAAATAGATATGAAATGGGGGCGTGGCGCGTGCGAATTCGATATGGGCAAACAGAACTATTGCACACCGCGGCGAAATATTTAATGAAAACATCCATGTAACGATAATTGTATCGGCACAATATACATTGAAGGCTTGATACTCATTAGCTGTGTTGTGAGTACTATGCGACTGCGCAATGTATCGAGGTTTAATCAAAGCGTTCACTGCCCGACGTGTGCATCGCGACCACACTTTGTAGCGACACACTAATTTGCACACACCAAATAACGCATTGTGTAAGCGAGTAAGTGGTAGCCGCTGTGATTGGGTCCATGTTTGTGTGCGCACCAATGAGCGTTGTAAATTGATATAGTGTGATCCTTATGTTTACAACAATGATATTGTAGTTGCGTTGCACACATAAATAATTCGGAGACACGGGTTCGCTAAGGATTTACGAGTAATTTCATATCTCCTTCTTTATATGATCTGAGGTTCAGACCATCCGTGACAGAAAATTATATGGCTGACGCCCTAAACCAGTTAATGTAGATGATAGGTATAATACTAACATTCTCATTACAAAACACGGGCACTCTCGTCTTCCCGTTTTCATACGGGAACGGTTCTATAAAAACAATGTTCTCTGCGGGCACTTTGAGTTCTATTAATGCCGCTAAACAACAGTACGCGTGGATTGAAGCGCCGTAAACTATGACTTTATCTGCAATACAAATTTAACAATCAAAATCAAATGTCTTCCGAGGTTGTAAGCCTGCCTTTTGTGTTAAGACACAGGTCTTGCTGCCTTAGTTGGATCTTGAACCCTTGAGACGTTTTTTGTGTCGACTAATTTATTTAAGGCTTTGCGTGGAAGTGTCTTCAATATCACTCGATCGATCGACACAAACAATGTCTTGGCAGCTTAACTTGTTATCTATCTATCTATCTAGGCACGCGACAGAGGTTATGAGCAAATGCTTGTAAGTGAGCGCTGTGATTGGCGTTCTTTGAACTCGTTTATGTAGTGGCATGCGGCGACATCGGTTCTCATACAAATGGCGCATAACAGCCGTCAGCTTAACTAGTTATCTATATGTCCCGGTCTAACCTAAGACCACAGAACATGGGAAAAGGTTAGAAAGGCGTTGTGGAGGGGCAGGTGCGCCACAGAGGTTATGAGCTAATGCTTCTAAGTGAGCGCTGTGATTGGCGTTCTTTGAACTCGTTTATGTAGTGGCAAGCGGTGACATCGGTTCTCATACAAAATGCATGAGAGCCTTTCTATCCTTTTTCCATGTACTGTGCCTAAGAGAAACATCGTAGTTTAGTTCAACCTTCACATATTAATTAAAATGTGCGCGGTACTACGCAGATCTACCTACTGAGAGTTTTTCGCTTTGTAATTTCAGTCATAATCATCTACATACACGCAAAACATATTTTCTTTTAATGTATAAGGAAGAGAAAACTGGCAGACTGGAAGCCAGTTTGCTGACAGATTAAATCTAGCACAGAAGACTAATTTAAAAATTTCTATGTATTATTTGTAATCATCAAAATATTTCTTACTGTAAAAGTCCTGCCAGACGAAATTGTTAACATATTTGAGAGCTCTGTTGGCTTCGGATATGTTGTTGACAATAAAAACGTTATCCGGAACATATTCTGTCGATATGTCAACATCGGAATCGATAAAGCGAGGCACGTCTAGCCGAACGTATGGCGCGTGTTTTCTATGGGAAGGCAATAATATTAGAAGAAAATGAATGTGTCCATTAAATTATATAATTTAAGTAAAAAAAAAGTAAAGTAAAGTAACAGCCTATAATCATCCCACTGCAGGGAAAAGGCTTCCATCTTTGAATTCAAGTAACCAATGATGGGAACTGGCCTAATCACCACGCTTGCCAAATGCAGGTTGGTGATCACATACCCGAGAAACGTTCGAAAATTCGAAACTTTTTGTTGCTCGACCCGGGGATCGAACCTAGGACCCCGAGATCTTGGCCCGGTATTTAAACCATTAGACCAACGGGGCGTTATAATGCGTTATATTATAATTTAAGTATAAGAACATAAAACACATTTTACTTTTAAAATATAAGTACATAAATTAAATAACTAGTCCTGCTAGTAAATCTTAGGTGTTCCGCCATGTTGAATTTAGAATGACGTCACATATTGTCACATGCATTGTCACTCAAAAATTAACGTGTAGGTATGTCAAACTTCGACTCAATCGAATTAAAATATCAGTTCCCAATTGTATTGCAAGACTTCACTCAAATAAATATAGTTACATACATGCATTTTAAGATAAATAATAGCTAGTAAAAAGCGAAACCCTCTGATAGGCAAATTAAGTAAATATGTTGTGTTCATGATAATTAACAAATTATTTTCTATTCTAATTGTATTATAAACATCTACTAGATGAAATTATACTCACTTAATTTCAGCATCCCTTTCATACATTTCATGCAAATAGTTCGGATGTTGGTACTGTATACCCAACAGTAGAAAGAGTAAGTCGTAGTAATATTTACTGCCGTTGCAAAGTGTGATAAATTTATCTTCTCTGGAAATAAATTATCTACATTAGCTTTCTTGTAGGTCCCTAGGATACGAGGGGAGACTGAAAAATAATCCAGCTGAACATATAAAATGTCAAAGTAGTAAGTAATTATGTCAGGTGTGGGTTCGGTGGTAACCAATGAATACGGCAGCTCTTCGGCGTTTGGGCAAACGCACTGAATCACACCGTTATTGATATTATTCACACTATATGAATACTCTAGCAAACTTCATAAGTTTTGTTTTAAACAGTAATGTTGCTAACTATTCTCAAATAACTTGTTCTTGTACTTATAATAATATTTGACGACCTCCGTGGCGGAGTGGCTTACACACCGGTTTTCAAGGTGTCGCCTCCGAGGTCCCGGGTTCGATTCCCGGACGGGTTAATGTAGAAGAAATGTGTTTTTCTACATTTTCTCGGGTGTTTGTGGTATGTGAGAGAAGAAATAAAATTTTATTTAATTATGGATTTAGAAAATAATTTTGCTAATGATTTCCGCTTGTTAAATAATAATTTTTCCATAATTAGTTATGGATTTCCGCAAAGTAACGCGTGAGTCTATTAATTTTAAAGATTTATTTTATTAATTATTATAAGAATACATACAGGAATGACTTATTAATTACTGTCAAAAATTTTTCAAGTATCGTATTTAGAGCCTATTTATGAATTAATAAATTTAGGTCAAGTTCTCACCCGAAAATATTCTTCGCAACATAGTTTTTAATTTTTACGGTCCTAAGCCTATGATGATGGTATAAAGGGAAATCCAATAACTTATAAATAGTATCGTGTTAAATAATTGAGATACGCATCGAGTAAAAAATGTGTTGCGAGGAGGACGTATCCAAAATGTGCTATTTGTAGACATTTTTGTACTGGGCTATACCATACGAAAAAAAAACGACATTCGTTTTTTGTCTCGCAGATTGTAGTATTAAAATTTGGATGGTGATTAAAATTTCATTCCGTATATTATCCTATTAGTACTGAATACTCAGTGGGCGAGTCCAAGTCACATTTGTATGGCTTAAATAATTACAATCGACTTACTTGTTGATCTCCACCATAGCTCCTTGCACGACGTTGACGTAGTATGTGTACGGAACGCTCTTTAGGAATTTGTCGCCAGCCGTGCGGTACTTAGGAAACATCATCTCTGCCGCCGACTTCGCTTGCCTGACGTAAGGCAGCCCGTTCGGCGATATCAGAGTCACGTGACTGAAGCTTAAGTACGATGACGCATCGCTGCCATTGCCAGAAAAGGTGAATTTAACTAGGCTTAAGAGTTTGTTAAGGGGCCTACTAGAGCTAGGTGCTACCCCCAATTGATTTAATTTTGTTACTTCTAAACAAAATCAATTCTCAAAAATCTAGAACAGCATCATTTCAGCAAATTACCTCTAGTATTTATTGAATCACTGTTAACTGCTTTTCATTGTGGCATTATTTCGTATGTATATTATTGCTAAAAGTTGTTCATATCCTGATATGGAAGTCTGTGGGGCGCCTTTGCGTGTTACTCTTGGAAAAACTTGAACTTGGTCGGAAGATAAGCAATAAATTGTAACCAGAACTTCAAAAGATATTTACCTAAATAATAAAGTATCAAGGAAAGCCATTGCAGTTCTAGAAGCTCCAACTACTACGATTCTGGTGTTGACATCTACTTTTGGAATTAATGTCATCTTCCTACCCAGAAACCAGGCACTGAACGCTGTTCTGAAAAAAAGAAAGTTTCCTTATAAATATGAGAAAGCCATATTTATCTTGACTCATTACTGAAATTTAGTTGTTTCATAGCTCTATAATAATGTATGGAACTATCTTTAACTCAAGCGCGTTTAGCAACTATCATTCAAGATGAACCCAACCATAAACAAGTAACAGCCTATAATCATCTCACAGCTGAGAAAACTCCTCCATCATTGAATTCAAGTTACCACAGCATCGATTGGTTACTGGCATAATCACAACTCTTGCCAAATGCGGTTGGTCATCACAAACCCGAGCAATGTTCGAAAATTTTTGTTGCTCGACCCGGGGATCGAACCCGGGACCCCGAGATCTTGGCCCGGTATTCAAACCACTAGACCAACTAAATTATCAGCCCGAATATCAATGGCTCAGAACACCTGTGGATTTTCTATCGAGACAACATTGACTCGACTTACATTTTCTTCGATAAAGCGGCAACATTTTTCATTTGAGGGATTTCAGTGCAGTCTATCTCAGATTTTCTCGGAACAAGTGGCACCATAGCCAATGATAAAGAGTTTGCTTTATGGATAACCTGAAATGTAAAATAAAACTTTTAATGAATTTATGACGATTATATCCAAATGGCTCGGACACTTAGAGAGGATGGAAGAGGATCGTGCCGTGAAAAGAGTGTACCTGGGACAACCAAATGGGAGACGCCCGGTTGGACGTCCCAGATACCACTGGAAAGACGTTGTAGCTCAAGACCTGCTCAACCTCGGCCATAGCAATTGGAAAGAATTATCGCAAGACCGAGATGCATGGCGTGATCTGGTGTCGGAGGCCAAGACTCACTTTGGGTCGTTGAGTCACCCTAGTAAGTAAGTAAGTATATCCAAATGTTAAGTTTTTCTTTTTTGTCTTACCACGAAATGAAACCGATATAATTAAACCGGTTATAAAAATACATACGTACACACGGCGGCACATCAGACTATACATTTTGACCTTGAGACCGCCTTTATGCCCTACGTAATAAAAGCTGTTATCGCAGTTCAACAGTTTAATTTGAAGTGCTGTCGAATGTATGTATGATGACATCAATTTTCTTACTTCACTGTAGTAATTTATATGCATATGTTAACATAGGCTCGTTTCGGCTTATCATAACACTAGCTGTTGGCCGCGACTTCGTCCGCGTCAATTTCTGTTATGATGATCGCGATTATTTTTGCAACATTTTTCACTGATGCTTCGCTCCTATTGGTCGCAGCTTGATATTATATAGCCTAAAGCCTTCCTCGATAAATGGACTATCCAACACAAACGATTAGCGCGTTCAAACAAACAAACAAACAAACAAACTCTTCAGCTTTATAATATTAGTATAGATTTACCCAATACGCTGTATAAGAATTATATTCATATACTTTATTTGATATTTTAGCAATTAAATTGCAATTATAATATCAGTATATAAACTTGAATAAGAATGCCGGGCGGCATGCGAGGAGATGCGGGTTCGAGTCCCGCCTGAGACATATTTTTTAGGGTTCCGTACCCAAAGGGTAAAAACGGGACCCTATTACTAAGACTTCGCTGTCTGTCCGTCTGTCCGTCGCTCTGTCACCAGGCTGTATCTCAAGAGCCGCGATAGCTAGACAGTTGAAATTTTCACAAATTATGTATTTCTGTTACCGCAATACTAACAAATACTAAAAACAAAATAAAATAAATATTAAGGGGTTACGTTTTTTTTGTACGGGGCTCCCATAAAAAAAAACGTTTTTTTTTATGGGAGCCCCGTACAAAAAAAAACGGTTTTTTTTTTGCCATTTTGGTACGGAACCCTTTGTGCGCGAGTCCGACTCGCACTTGGCCGGTTTTGTTCAAGTTTATATACTGATATTATAATTGTATTCATATTTGAGTGAACTCACCCACTTGTTCCTATAAGCAGTCAGCCATAAGAGCGCACTGCTTCCGGACATTCGCATCATTTCTCTCGCAAAGTATCGGTAGTGAACCTCGAATGCTGGATACACGACGACCGTCTTCAAGGTGGAGAACCCAGCATTGGTCCCGTGGCCAGCAAAGTGATATTTGTGGTTGTGGTATAAATCCAGGTTGAATTTTGCTCGGATGAAGTCGATTTGCTCTGGTGGCCTAGAACGGTGGGCAAATGTTTACGTGGTTTTAAAAAGCTTTATATATGTAAATACCGTAGAAATAAAGAATGAAGTAGTAATTGACAGACGATCTTAACAGAAAGATGTAAAATATTAGCAGTCTTATCGCTAAAAACGATATCTTCCAGGTAACGGTAAAACTACAAAAAAGATACATATATTTATCTTAAATTTTGAAATTTTAAAGCTGTGTCAGGTTACCTGCTTTTAGGGTTAAAATGGTGAATTTTTATCTTATTTGAAACGATCGAAATTTTTTTTTGCAGCAAACAATAATATTTGAAAAAGCTGTTCAGTCTATTTGTTTTCAAACTTACTCTAAGATCCCAACGCCGACAATATACAACCCACTCAGGAACACATAGGCGTAATACTGGACCTTATTCAAAATAGAGTTCTCTATGGTCCATATAGTTTCCTGCGCTTCCAGGTTTTGCAGCATTTGGGCTATTTGAGGTATGTCGATAATCTCAGCTGGGCGTACTCGCAGTTTTCTGTTAATTTAACAATTAACTATTTAAGAAAAAGCCCTAGAACGCTTCATTGGCGTATGAGGAAGAAAGGTAGCTTTTAAGTACCTAAGTATGGTCAAATCTGACGTCACCTAGCGGTATTTTATCTTTCGTTTCTTATTAAATTTTTTTGGGGCTAGAGATCGAAGATTGTTTTTAGGGATTCCATAGAGAATTAAAAACCATTCGCAAATATAGCATGGAGTATTATATTATCTGTGGCATGGATATCTTTATGAAATAGATACAATTTAGTAGTATCCACCTAAGATTTTATTATTTTGTCTTGTTTATTATGTTGTAACGTTTTAGACCCCTCCAAAATATTGGAGGTGTGTAACACCATTTTCCCACAATTAGGTTTTTCTATGTGAAATATGAAGTTTTTGTTCAAGTCATAATCTTACCCAAGAACTGATGATCTGTGAGCGACATACAGGGCATATTTACTGCAAACCTTTGGTTTAGTTGGAACATACTGTAACAAATTAATTAATATAATCACAGTTGATAAGATGATAAGTTGATAACATGGTAGTTAAATTAGTAAAAAAATATAAAAACACTTACACAGAAATGTTGAAGCAATGGAAATGTTTTTTCCTTACAAGGAACTCTAATTATGCAATAATCGTAGTTCTTCATGATTTCAAATGCTGCTTCTAATAAATCAAATGCGTACCTGAAAGATAAAAGAAAGTAAAGTAATTGCCCATTGTCATCCCACTGCAGGACAAAGGTATCTATCACTGAACTCAAGTTATCACAGCAGCAAACGGTACAGGCATAATCACCATGCTTGCCAACTTCGGTGATCACAAACCCGAGCAAAGTTCTAAAGTTCGAAACTCTTGTCCACATACCCGGGGAATGAGCCCAGGACCCTGAGATTTTGGCTCGGTACTTAAAAAACTAGACCAAGGGGCAAAAGATAAACTAATACTAAATTAAATCATTCAAGAGTGCGGCGAGAGTCTATCAGGCTACATTGACTCTTTGAAGTAACTACTGGTAGGGGCAGAGAACAACGTAGTACAGCGTCTATACCGATACGTTTGAACGGGCCGCTGCCCGCTGCTGGCGGTGCTAGTAAGACCAATCTTCTCTCTAAGACGCCGCTTGTCCGTTCAATCCTCATAAAACCAAGTTCACGAGAAAAATGTTTCGCCAAGAAAAGTTGGATTAATTCGGTCCACTACAAATGGAGTTGAAGTTTACGACCTCCGTGGCGGAGTGGCGTACACACCGGTTTTCAAGGTGTCGCCTGCTCCGAAGTCCCGGGTTCGATTCCCGGACGGGTCAATGTAGAAAAAAAAATTCTCGGGTTTGGGTGTTTGTGGTACCTTCGTTGTTTGGTTTCCAAAATACGAATGCTTTAAATAGTTATTCAAATTGGGATCAGAACAATGTATATGATGTTGTCCACATTTATTTATTTATTTATTTATGAAGTATGATTCCGACGTCGCTAAGATATTATTACATATTATTACAAATGAGGCGTAAGATTATTTTGCGGTAAAAGATGCAACATAGTTTCGTGGCTAAGCTTTTACTTCGCATACGGATTTGACAGCTCTCCCAACCCTAGCAGAAGGACGCCGTAAAACTTCGAGTGATAGACAATACGTCGGCTAAAGTATCAAACCTCGTATCTCCATCAGATCAAATTTTACAGGAGACACAAAAAACTTTACAACGAAAAATTTTGGATGAAAGTTTGTTTTTGTTACTATTTAGTATTTTAAAAATAAACTTTTTTTAAGGATATAATGCTACATTTTGCTAAATATAATTTGCTGTTGTATCCGTTCCGAAATTAGCAAAAATATGTATAAAAATTTCATTTGAAAAAAAAATGGAGTTACGAGGTCTGAAATTTATAGTAGGTATATCATTGTTCAGCGTTACCTATCATCGATGTCATCATTAAAGCCATACAATTCGATCATAAACGCGTTCGGATCGCCATTATAAACATCAACTTCAGACTCTTCTATGTTCCTGTGTTTATAGCTTATAGATCCTCTGCCTGTAAGATAAAAAACTAAATAAGTCTGACATCTTAAGAGGCACAAATTTGGCTTTTACGGCACATTTACACTCGTACATAAGCTACCTTTTTGCATATTTAATATAAAGCTAGACGCATCAATTAAATGCAGCAGATTCCATTTTTCTTAAATAACTCTGAATCTCTTGGACGCACAAATATAAAATTTCGGGCACATTTACACGATATAAGGCACTAATTATCTGCATCATCCAATTTTCGAATGGGCGATACTTTTTGCTGGGCGAACGCACACACCAATTTGCTATTACTAAAGCTATAGTAAGTATAAATACAATATGTAATGTACTTAGCCCCCTTTTCTTAATTTCGGTTAGTTTTGTTTCTCCACTATACTTCGATTCTTGAGGTCTTAAACAAAATAGTATGTTAGTCAGAACATTACAACAAACAGGTTGTATGAAATGGTAGTAACACTTGTTAACCCATGTTATATTGCTAATTTGTAAAACTTCGACATAATTTTGTTGCTTTATAAGCTTTTAAAAACAAAATTTTTCCTGGATACGGCCGACGTGCTAATTTATATGAATCTAGCCTCTAAAGAAAGTTTGGCTGTTCGGGCGAAATAGTTCTGGAATGGCGACCGCGCACCGGACGACGATCTGTTGGTAGGCCACCAGGTGGACCAACGATCTGAAAATCGTGGGAAGCCATTGGAAGCGGGTAGCGCGGGACCAATCGTTGTGGAGATGATTGGGGAAGCCTATGTCCAGCGTGGGCGTCATTTGGCTGATGATGATGATGATGATCTAAAAAGACCAAAAGTCTCGTGTGGAATAAGAAAACCATAAATCAGAATTCTGACAACCTCCGTGGCGGATTGGCGTACACACCGGTTTTAAGGTGTCACCTGCTCCAAGGTTCGATTCCCGGACAGGTCAATTTAGAAAAAAGTGTTTTACTTACTCCATTTTCGCTGGTCTGGGTATTTGTGGTACCTTCGTTGATTCTGATTTCCAAAATACGAATAGTTATTCAAATTGGGATCAGAATAATGTATGTGATGTTGTCCACATTTATTTAATATAGCTGTTGCCCGCAACTTCATCCGCGTTAATATCTGTTATAATGATCGCAACTATTTTTGCAATATTTTTCACTGATGCTTTGCTCCTATTGGTCGCAGCGTGATGTTACCTTCCTCTATAAATGAACTATCCAACACAAAAATAATTTTTCAATTCGAACCAGTAGGTACTTCCTGAGATTATCGTGTTCAAACAAATAAACAAACAAACAAACTAACTAACTCTTCAGCTTTATAATATTAGTATAGATTTATTTATTGTATTAGAATTACAAATGGAATAAGAAATAAACTAACAACATCTCGAAGGACAGTGCATCGGGAATGGTCAGCAGATCGTTGTCGATGTTGACTATATCGTAATCGAAGGGGTCTTCGTCCAGCAGGTCGGTGATGGAGAAGGCGGTTTGGGACTGCGTCGGTGATTCCACGTACACTTTGTCGCTGAAGTCGTCTGAGTGACGATGCCTGTTTTGTCAAAACGATAAACATCTCTTAATTTAACGCAAATATTTCAATTTTATTATACAGGGTGTTGGCTAAATGGTATAACAAGCGAAAATTAGAATATCTTAACATATGCATATAAATACTATGGCGAAGTCAGTTTTTTTTTATCCATTTAATTTTTTTTAATTCCGATTAAATAAAAAATATTTTTTCCAAAAACTGATGATATCAAGTTTTTGACGTCACCAATCACAATAGTATTTATACAGGTGTCTTTTTCATTACCATTTTATAGGCGTTAAGCATCGTATTTAGAGCCCATTTATGAAGTAAAAAATGGAGGTCAAGTTTTCACACGAAAATATTTTTCGCAAAATAGTATTCAATTTTTACGGTTCTAAGCCTGTGAATGTATGAAGGGAAAATAAACAACTTATGGATAGTATCGTAATAAATGAATGAGATGCGCATCGCGTTGAAAAAAGTGTTAAGATAAGTATTAAAATTTAAGATTTTTGCCGGACATTTTCTAGGTGCTTTATCTTGACATTTTTGTACTGGGCCAATGTTAGTTAGCATCGCCTTGATTCGGCTTGTTAAGTATACCATTTACCTTACACGCTGCATTGTGTCGTTGCGTCAAAATATTGTTTGTATCAACGAATTTCAAGACATTGTTTTTATTAATGAATTTATTCAAGCCTTTACGATGTAATTAAACCAGAGCAGTTTATTTTTTTTTTTTTTATTAGAAATTTTAATTTCAGAAGTTAAATTTTCAATTTACACCTGTAACTTAATTCTTACTTCCTTACCAATACCATAATATGCGATAGGAACACTAGACTGTCTGTCTGACGTTGCGCTTTCACTTCTAAACAACGAATTACTTCAGATTCCGATGACATTATGTACAAAGATCGATTTTACTTTGAAAAAGGACCAAGTTTAATTTGTATTCCATTGATGGGCGCAGGTTTCGTTGACACGGACAGAACCGCGGGCGAATATCTTAGTTAAAAATTATATAAAAACCAAGACATTTACTTGTAAATAATATGTTCCAAACTCTTACGAGAAGCGTCCCGACCGAAATAGACTTTACTTGTCTTTGCAGCCTTGCTATCATTTAAGTTTTCCCGTGATGGATTCTAGAAACGAAATAAAAAAATATTACATTTAAAATCAAAAGCGTAATCTCCATATAATCTATTCACGGTAAATGGTATTACATGCTTTCTTGTCATACAAACTTGCCTTTGTCAACATATGACGAAGTCAGATATTATTATTCTGAAATAAAATATTGTCATACTAATTGGTCCCTTAATAATAAAGTTTAGTAGATATATACGAGTATCTTTTGCTTTCGTAGCATTTATATGCGTATACGTTAACTTAGGCTGACTTTGCCTATTTACCTTACACCCTGTATAAGCTGAAGTCACCGTAAAAAACTTACATCGTCTGTTACAATCTTCTCCTTTTTCGTCATACGTTGAAATGGACTCCACTTTCCAATCATTATTGGTTCTCTAAAATATTTTATGAACAATTTATCACAAAGAATAAGAGTGTTGAATTCAAAATTATTTTAATTTATTTCACTTGTTTTAAGGACAAATTTTCCAATGTTAAATTATCTTATATTATCGTGAATATAGCGGGGATAATCTGAAGGGCGATATAACAGAATAAAAAGGAAAAAAATAATTGTTTGTTTGTTTGTTTGGCTCCGAACTACTATAAACTACAATATTGATTTGAAAAAATCTTTCATCATTGGAATCCCACATTATATTTGATAACCATAGGCGATAGAATATTTCCAAGAAAGTCAGGGATCCTTAGGAAAACTTCGATGGTGTACCCAAGGCACAGATAATATAATACTACTAGTATTATATTATCTGTGTGAAAATTTTGTCTGTGGGTGTGATGATTTTGATTGTTCTGTCAAAAGCAGATTTGATTGAGTCTTCTAAGCTTGTAAAGTCTGCCAATCATCTAAAGCCGTGTGTAACCAGGGCGGGCTGTTAGTAGATAATAAATCTCACCCAAATGTTTTAAGTAACGTGTTAGCTCGTTTGAACTCCTCTTTTTCTAATGGAGTAGCTTTCATAAGTCCGTAAAAAGGTCGCAGCTCATAGGTAGATGCTAATTTTTGGTAATTTATATCAGAATTAAGACACATCACCCCAACAGCTCGATCTTGATGCTAGAAGGTCAAAGATTTTTGTTTCAGGTTAGTAGGCATGGACTATTATTTAAAAAAAAAAAAAAAAAACCCAAAATTGTTTTAGTAAAAGAGTAACACACAGACGAGACAGCTAATATTTTTTTAAATTTTAGTAATAGAACTAGTGTTCTAGTCACTTTGGTAGTAATTCGCACACGGCGTATGCACGCGGTCTCAAGTCTAGATTCCACGAGGGTCTCAATAGTTTCGATTCGAAATATAACAGGTAAGTAAATACAATCAAAAAGCAATTACTTACATCAGCTACTATGATCTTTCTATTACTTTCAGGGTGCCGTCCAATGATTTCACTGACATAATAGTATCCATACAATTCCTTCAAACGAGGGCATTTCTTGTCTAGTATTTCTACAATATCATCGTTGTCTTCTTCCCTGCAATAAAATTTTCCCCTAAACCTGTATGCCTTTGGATATTTTTAATGTTTCGACCGTATTACTAGTGGATAAGGTTGAAAATCCTATAGAATTAAGGGGTGACCGCTAGGCCTATTTTTGCATTTCTCAGTTTTCTCTAATTTATCCCGAAACATACGCAAACGAAGTCCAATACCAAAATTAGTTACAATATCATAGCATAACTTACATTAGTAAGAGTTAGTTGTTTCGAGATTTCTACCATGTACCTTGTTTTTTATGAGTTTCCGATATTTCGGCACTGTTGCAAGCGCCATGATCGCGGAAGAAGTTCTTCCGCGATCACTCCGTCGCTCACCGCGGAAACTCATTACAAAGAAGAAACATGGTAGAAATCTCGAAACAACTAACTCTTACGATAGTGACCAAGAACAGTATATAACTTACACTGCCCGACGCATTTTAAGTTTAGGAAAAAACTCATTTCGAAAAAACGTATAGATATAGTGGCATCTCTCCACATCGTCCACGCGTCTGGCACAGTACTTGTAAACGTTTCTTTTCTTCATCGCTGGGCATTTCAGTACGTCTATAACAATAAGGGGAATTATAAAACGGTTGAATAAAAAAAAACTAAGCGACTGATGATGAGTGAGTGATGAGTTTTAATAACTTGAGCGGTATGAATATGAGTAAGCGAAAAGTTAATTAAACTAACGACGAATATTGATTTATGATAAAATCCAGAAGGAGGTTACAAAAAGTAGGTTGTGATTTATCCATCTCTTAACTACTAAGACCCGAGTTCACCAACACTTAAACAGCCGGTAAACAAAGAGTGACGATTAATTTGACACAATTCCCATACAAAATATGTCAAATAATATTTTAAACGCTGTTTAAACTTAAACGTCCGTTGGTGAACTTGGGCCTAAAAAGTTTACTCTAAGCAGCGTTTTGTAAGCTAATTTATTAATGACTAGTTGTTGCCCGCGACTTCGTACGCGTCAATTTCTGTTATTATCGTTTCGATTAAATATTGGGACGTGTAAAAGCGCGACGGACGTGTATTTCTTTATAACAATGAAACGGATCGAAATTTTTTTGAATATTGGTAGGGTATTTGGGGTCAGGGTATAACATAGGCTCTATTTTATCCGCGACCGAAGTCCCTGGCAACAGCTAGCTTTTGTAGATAACAAACAATATACCGTATTGTACCTTCAGGGCATCGCGGCGGCACCACAAGTACGATCTGATTCAGATACGAGTCATGCTCAAACACGGAGACCAGCGCTTCGTCCACGAAGTACTCTGCTGCTGCGTCCACGCAACACATGTAGTGGATGAACAGCGTGTTGCGGGACAGGTAGAACTTTCTGTAATGCCACAGAGAAATGAAGTGTAATACATCCATAGAAATACTGCGGCATGATTTACTTACATTTATTTGCACAAACTGCTTCATGCATGACTATAAATGCTCAAACTGCTCCTTGGTCGCTTGGACTCAACCTATTTCTTACTTAATGCTTACTTACTATTATAAATGCGAAAGTGACTCAGTCAGTACTTTAGACGTAAAAGCGTAACACTTTAACGCCTAAAGTACTGAACCGGCTGAGATAAAATTTGGTACAAAGATTAGACATTTAGGGACACATTTTCTAGGGTTATTTATACATCTGATCAACAAAAAAACGAGATGCACACCCAGTAACAGTCACGTCCTCTCCAATAGAGCACCCACTGAACATTTGGGTGGTCTTTTAAACTTAGCTGCATTTATCTTTAAGTAATTCACTGTATATCCGTAATGCGAATTTAATCGTACCATGTTCAGCTGCTGCATTTAATATTAAATTTGTTTCATACTTTGACCATTTTTATACTACTTTATACTAATAGATGTTGTATATGGTGTGTGTGTGTGTGTGTGTGCGTGCGTGAGCGCGTTTGTGTTGTGTTTATGTCTCTTTCTCTCTCTCTCTCTCTCTCTCTGTGTGTGTGTAAGTTTACCATTTTAGCAGTGATTCTTTGTCATTGTACTTAGTTAAGTTCCAGTAAGTATTTTTTGATGGTAATTTTGCATTCGTGAAGTATTTTACTATACAAATTTAGTGTTGTGTTAAGTTTGTTGTTTATGTGATAATACGGTTGTGTATTTTTATGTGAGTATGTGTGTATATGCAGGTGTGTGTATCTTGAAATCAAAATCTACATATAAGTACTAACTGGAACATGTTTCTGAGCCAGATCTCCCAGGCGGCAGGGTCGACGCCCGGCAAATTGGGGTGGTCGCTTAGCGCCATAAACCCGACCACCTCTTTGTTTTCCTCTATCATACATATCGACAGGGCTGACAGTTCACTGGAATAACATTACAACCTTCATATGAATAGATTTTAAACGAAAAATTTACGTATATATTTAATTATTTTTCTATTTTACATGTTTGCTACGTGATCCGCGTTATTTTAAATTTGCCTGGTATAGAATGCTGTGGTAGCAAAAAAGTTAGCTAATAGTACTTTTTTGTGCAAAAAATTTTTTTTTTGCTGTCGCTAAATTGCACTATTTTAACCCAGATAACCCTGAAACTATTTACTACGCCAGAATTTTATAATATTTTTATATGTTGCTATTTAGGGTTACCTGAATTCGAGAAAAATCATTAAAAAAAATTTTTGGCATCTGGGAAAGCCGGAAAATGGGTGGTGTTATAACACCTGGTAGGAGGATACACTACTATGCCAAGTATGTACTGAGGAGGTAATGAAAAGTGTTCAATAAGAAGAAGAAAATATTGCATGTATTAATAATCTTATATTTTTCACTTATTAACTTAAACTGGAGTATGATATGCTGAAGAACAGGTTTTGGGGTGTAAATGAACGATACACTTCTTACAAATAAAATTAATTTTCTTTTTGCACAATTTACACGTCAGTTGCGTGTCCTTGTATTCAATGTAATGGTCAAATTTATCAGAACGAGAGGTTTCTCTATGAGTACTAGGAGTGGGACAAGGGCCACGCTTACTTTTCTTATATGTTTCCCTCCCTCCGAAAAGTAAGATGATCGTGTTCCCCCCCGTTCAGTCTGTATAGTTGCCAAGCATTGTGTTCGGCCATGTCTCAACAATGACAAAATAGTGGAAAGTACCAGTTCTTTCCACGGATAGAAGTACGGTAAAGACCTATGTTTTGATCTGATCTATCTACACCTCCCATATTTTCAATATATTGTTTTATAACAGAAGGCTGATCTGATGAAGGCATCTCGAGACATAGCATTGTAGATCAATGGGAAATCTGTATCTGAAGATTTCTCCCAATACATTGACTTCATAGCAGTACATAGGTGACTGTAAGAATTTGGGGGCTTGATCGTTTTGCCACTGAGGATATTCTTTCGGATTGTGTCGATTTCGCCAAGTATACCGTTGATTTTTGGGCACTGTTGATGCACTAGCCATCGAAGAATCAATAACGTTGGTGCCAACCGAAACCAAATCTCAGCGTCTTCTTTTAGCTAAATGAGATAATGGTAGATCGTCATCATCTGAAGAAGACTCACTATATATTATTTCAGCATCAGCCCTTAGTTGTGAACCTAAAAAAGCAGATACTTAGTTTACTTTCGGTAATAACAAATAACTAGCAAATAGTGATCATAATGCCGTATTACTACCTGGAAGATTGTGTAAATTTACAACGTATTCATCACCCGAATCCCCGTCTGTCACATCTGAATTTGCATTATCGGGGGGGAAAATAGCAATAGCACTCGGTAACTTAGTGTCATCTTTCGCTTTTTCCAATTCATCTATAATTTCAGTCAGTTTTAGCGACCTTTTTTGGTGAACCCTAAAATGTCACATAATAATGTACTAGACGTTGTTATTACTACCAGGTGTTATAACACCGCTAATGTTTCAACTCAAAAAAAACACTTTTTGATGTAATTATCATCCTCGATGTTTTACTCATTAGGTAGCTGACAGTCATACTATAAATAAATTATGACAAAACGAAAGAAAAAATATAAATTATATTTAATGTAGCTCACCTTTTACCAGACATTATCAACCGAAATATATCTTCTTCAATAAATCACTATTTTATGCCTCTAAATAACTGTAATTGTTTATTTTGACTGCACGCAATGAAACCTCGGTAAGCACTTAACAAATTAAGTAGGAAAAAACTGTGCAAATGTCACTTTTTAATATCATAATTTGGGGGTAGATATACGCAAATTTGAGCGGTGTTATAACACCTGGTCGGGGTAAGTGGGTTAAGGAAAGACACTACACAGCCTACTGCTTTGCATATACTAAAATAGCTGTGAACCGTATTTCGACAAGCAACCTATTTCGCCCGTACCTCAACGAAGAGCAAATCTGCTCGCGATACCAAAATAACAGATGTTTAGTTCTAATTTCTGGCAACGTATATATTAAAAAAAAAACATTCATATTAAATCTTACTATAAATTTCCCAGATTTATTCCTGATTGCAATATCGATGACGACACGGCGGTGTACACTAATACAGCTCCACCAAGTTTAAAGCCCCACAAAAATATCAATATAAGCTGAGAAATGTTATATTGGCTGTTCTTTTGCAACTTTCATTGCTCGTGTATTGATATTAACTAAAAAATAAATAAATAATTTTCTACTTACATAAGTTGCCCAACATCGACTTCTCCGAACAATTTGTCTGAATCGGCGTTCATAAAAGTCTTTATATCGTATTTGTCTCCGTCAACCGCCCTTCTGAATCTTCTGCCTTTCGGACCGACATCAAAATCGAAGAATACTGACATCGTTACCAAGTTCAAAATACTTATTTCTATTTTAAGTTATTGGAGATTTTACACACGCTATGAAGAGATTTTAATATGAAAATAACTTTTTCTGACATAACTAAAGCCAGTGCCTGATAAAACAACAAATCTATATGGCTAAGGGGTAAATAAAACTCATTACTTTAAACTATGCAAATATATTACAACCATAATTTACAATTAAAATTAAAAATAATATTAAAATGACGTGTAAATTGTATTCCATACATTGGCTATAATAAAACATGGAGTATTATGGATTGATAATGCAAAACGTATGTTCTACTTTTAGCCTAATGTACTTAAACCGTCGTTATTTATTGTCTTAATTCAAAATACTGATTACAATTAAGTACATAATCCTGCATTATATTGTCATTGTGACTAATCATAAGCTGCCTGGGATTTTGCGATGCTTACAAAAACAACGTGTTAATTTTGATATTTTCACGATCAACGTGGCGGTCCCTCGAATGCCGGTACTGATTAGGTAGGTTGTTTCATTTTGCAAGCTCTTTATTTTTCAAGTCTATAGTGGTCACTATGGGCTTGAACAAACGCTCACAATTCAATATCTTAAAAATTTCGTACCGGTGCTAAATATTAGTTTGATGGCTATATAAATGCAACGACCGCTCAATCAACATCAGGTCGAATTGACGATTACTTGATCTAGCGAACATGCCGATCCAAAGGTTTTGGCTTCAAGCTTGTGTGCCATCCACATTGTTAGCTTTACATATCACGATATTAAAAATTACAAATTTCACAAGATTTGAACTGAATTTAGGCGAAAATATTAGTTGAAAGCAACCTCGTTTTAGTAAAAACCATGACGCCTATCTACGTTCCACAAATATACTCTAAACAATGCATGTGTATTTAGTGATAATGAAAGTTAATTGACCAATAACAAAGCTGCAAAGATCTTCTTTCTATTAGATCGGGGTATGGAAAATTAGGTTATTTAATGATCACAATAGTTGGTGTTGTTGGTAAGACAAAACAAATCTAAAAAGAAACATAATTCTGATAAATCTAAAAATAAAAACTCGCAACTTATAAACTAATCAAAACTAAATACTCGTAACGCAAGCTTATAAACATTTCGAACCTACATAAAAATCGCCTTTCAAGCATTATACGAAATAAAGAGATTCACATATACATTCGTATGAAAATTATAATAATGTCATCAGTTAAAACCACAAAACATTTGTACATAAACATCGTATTCATAATTAAAATTGTAAGAAATTGTCAATATCTAATTACAATTATTAATTCGATAAGAATCTTAATTATTGCCTTAAATATATCACAAACATTCACATATCCTAACCAACACATCGTTACAGATTTATCTATGCATGAAAATAACTTAGTATACATGAAAATATATACATTAACCATCAAGAAATCACACGTCGATCATAAGCAAAGTCTACACTCGGTTTAAGATATGACCATACTTAATCTATTGACAAATCTAATTTGTCACTGGACATTTGATTCAAATTTATTAAAAGACTTCTCGACAGCTACTCTACATATTTTCATCTAACGTAACTAAACAAAACTGTAAGATGTATAGAGCATAAGTTGATATGTGAACGCGGCTTAAAATCAGTCTTGACCTCAAATGAGCGGCGGCAAGTTTTTAGCGCGGACTAAATGAGTGTGTGACTTGGACCGACTAACGTTATTCGGGGTAGTTTTGACTGACATACTTGACATTGTGTTTTGTCGCTGCAAATTGACTTTGTTCGCGCTTAACGGAGCTCGAGGAGTGGCGAATCCATCGTTGTTTATCTTCAGAGCTGATCGTGTCAATCTTGTGGGTGTGTACATAAGGTTGCTTTTAGGTGTTATCGGCATGTTTACGTGCTGAATGTTTTCCTTGCCGACCTTCGGTGTGAGGGGACCGGGAACTTTGGCCGTTCGCATCGGCGTGGAGGGCGTTTTTTTCTCGTCGATAGCGGAGAACACGATGGTGGGTAAAATCGGTTCTGGACCTTTGGTGGTCGCCATCGAACTGCGGCTGATCTGTTTTTCATTGATGTTGTCCTGTAATAAAGCAATCCATTCCTAAAAAAAACGGCTTGTTGTTAACGGTTTTCAATAATATTGTTTTATTTAACAATTTAGTTATTCCTTGAGTTGACTCCACACATTATAAATAGTTAATAGTATTATGTAGAATAAGAGTTTAGTTATTGTTTTTTTTTTACAGTTTTAAGGGGCTGGTATATACAAGATGCTAGGTAAATGGTATAACAAGCCAAATCTAGCCTATATAAACATAATAATTATGCATATAAATAGTACCTACCTATAGTGAAGTCAGAAAGGAGACGGACCATGGTGGGCCAAAATATAACAAGATGAAATATTGTTCATTCAAACACTTCTTAAATAGTTAAGATAAATAGAAAATATCAGCTTTATCCACAGTCTAGTCAAAAAAGAAAACAACGTTAGAAGTTACTGTTAACGAATAAAATGAATCGAACATCACAAATCGATCACATTGTTTGATTAATTTGTTAATCGTTTCACTGTCAGGTGAATTAAAATATATAATATTAATAACATCACATGCATAAAACACAGAAATCATCTTAAAATAGATGTTATCACCTTGTTTTTTTTAATGAATAACTGTAATTGATTATTCATATACTTTCTTAAAAACTTTGGTGCCAAAGCCTTAAAAAAATTTACATTGACAGGAGAAAGAAAAAAAATGTCACTCGACCTTGTTTTCTTTTTCCTTTTATTTTCTTCGCTATGTTACTACTTACTACTACTACTAAATACTAAATACCTAAATACTTTTATCTAATGTGGTCACAAACTCTCTACTAAACATAAGTACACTTATCTGTATTATATAAAGTGCTCCATTACTTTAAAAATAAATGATTTAATACGCTATTCTTTGTAAAAGATAACTATTTCGGCATAAGCTATTCTTAACCTCACTTTCTCATAATATTTTATATCTCAGATCACGGACTGCCAATTTTCGCCAAATTCTCAGGAATCCTTTAATTTCATACTATCTTTCAAATAATACTACTTTCACTGTGTTACACCTTAGGCCCAAGGTTCTATGGAAATCGGTTCGTATCCTTTGATATATTTTTTTTCTCATACAAATCAAAATTTTTTTGATCCCGATTTTTATAAAAATATTTTTTTCTAAAATGATATCAAATTTCTGATTTCACTATGTGATAGTACTTTTATGCATATTATGTTAACAAAGGCCAGTTTCGGCTTGTTATAACATTTACCTAACGGCCTATTTATGGTTTTAAATGGACAAGGTATTTTGAGGTACGGAACCCTAAAACGGTATTATGCTCTGCACCATTAGCCACTGCGATCGCCAACCCATCTTGTCAAGCATGGCAAGCACAGTCCATCTAATGGAGAGGCCTATGTCCACCATTGCACTTTTTTTCATCTCAAAATTAATTTCATTTCATTTGTATTAGAATCCCGCATGTTTTATTCTAATGTTTACGTAAAATGTAACCATCGCTGTTGAGTTTACAATTGTTTAAAATATGTCTGTGTTTTAATATGTTTTAATAATATGTTTAATATATATAAGCTTATTGTAAACTTGTTAGTGGTTCTTTCAATAAATTAAGAAAAAAAAATTGCACTGATTATAACAACAAATATAATAACAATGTACCCTACCTTAAAGTCAGTGTATGTGGTGAGAAGCGTGGTCTCCATGAGCGGGTCCTTGTGCTTGTCGCCCTCGTGGCTGGACGCGGTCGCGTTGGTCGACCGGCGGGATGTGCTGCGCCGCTTGCCGTGAGACTGGTAGAAAAGACGTGAACCAATTATAATACACATTAATAAGTAGTCAAATAGTTTAACGATTGCCATATTTGACGACCATTTGGATCAGCGGTAGTTAACGCTGCTTCTGAGCCATGGGTAGCGGGTTCGATCCCCGCACAGTACAAATATTTGTGTGCATGAACATGTCTGTTTGTACTGGTCTGGGTGTTTTCTATGTATTATAAGTATGTATTTACAAAAAAAAGTATATAAGTAAGTTTATCGGTTGTCTAGTAGGTCCCATACAACAGGGTACTTAATAGTAGCTTAATTTGGGACTAGATGGCTCTGTGTGGTCCAGTGAGGCATGTCTTAAATATTATTATTTGTTAAAAAGTAAGTAGGTAAGCAATTCAATTCAATATGTATTGTATGTTGTATGTTACAAGGATGTTATAAAATATATTATGAGTGCAATTAAGTTGCTAAAGTATATAATATATACAGTTCATTATAGACCCTGTTCGGGCACAAAGCATCGGATAATCATCCCACTGCAGGGAAAAAGGCCGCCATCATTTAATTCAAGTTACCACAGCAATGATGGGTACAGGCATAATCAAAACGTGCCAAATGAGCGTTGGTGATCATAATTAGGAGAAAGTTTTAGCTTCAACTAAGACTGATTTTAAACAAACAATCTCTTTAAGTACCCTGTAATATTATTTACATTTTGGCACATACTTTTTATAGTAACTATCTTAAGACTACATATACATACAGTGACCATATCTATTTCAGAATTGGGTAGATCACACTTCATTCGGCAGACTTCTTATGATCTCACAAAACACCTAATACCTAATGACTAAGTTGATATTTAGTACAGTTCTAATGCTATAATTTCAAACAGTTACAATTAATCCTTATTTTCAGCCCATAAATAAGACATAACTTTTAAACCAGTTTTTTTGTATTTTCGAATCATTGCAGAGAACACTATCCAAATATTTTGATAGTGGTCCAGTTATTTTAATTGTTTGAAACATACCGTGCGTTTATGCTTGAGAATGCTGCCGTTGACTTTAGGAGTTTTCTTGAGTTCGCCACCGTAGTCCAGCTTTCGCTTGGCGTGCTCACCTTTACCCTCTACGATCGCACGAGTGGCCAGGCGTCCGCTGATACGCCTGCGGAAAATGTTACCTTATGACAACAATATAGTTACAATCTCTAGCCGATGTAACTTATGAGAGCCAAGGTGGAAACATTTAAAATTATATTGTTGGTACATAAGAGTATACACTAATAGTACTAAATTCCTATTTAACCACCCTGGCAACAAAGCGTCAATTAAATAAAAAAAGTAATGAAATTTATATAACAATATCAATTCACAATAAAAGTGGAGCTTACAATCAACAAATTAAAATTGTTTCATGTTCATGGTGGATCAAAGTGAGAAGAAATAGGCAAGTTTATTCACTAAATAAAGTACTTATTTTATTTTATTTTTAAAAAATATTATCCACGCCTGGCTAAAATTCAGGATATTTTCTCGGCGTTTTCAGCGACTTTATCCACCTAGGTGAAATTATTAAATAATTGGCCTAAAAATTAGGGTCATGTGGAATTAAAATTTTGAAAGAACAACGCACTTTAGAATCTCTATAGATTTTGACTTTACCAACACAACCGTTTGAGCAACGGGATTGTTAAGCAAAGTTAAATAAAAGACAAACAAAATTATTTGGAATATTTTTTTTCTATTTAATTACTTTCATTGATATTTTATATTTTTCCATATCTACCACCAATTTTCATGTGTCTATTAATTGTGTTACGTCTTTCGAAAGGGACTGCTACGACGTCAACAGGTAAACTGATGTGAATTTAAACTCAAAACACGTTTTTCTAATAACAGTTTTATTTATAACACAACTAGTAACAAGTAAATAACAGTGTTCATGTTGTTTTGCATACACAAATCATGACAGGGCACGATTATATTTTCAGGAAATCATATTTTAACAAATGATTGACAGCTAATATTGCTACCATGCTAAACTAGACTAGACTAGACTAGACTAGAGTACTACGCAACATATTTTTTAAGAACGACTACATACTATGTATCAACTACTTCATTACATCTGACATCGACTCAATTACGTTAAATAATATTACTAACTACCTAAACTAGTTACAGTACAGTTAGCAGCAAAAGTTTGTGTATTTTTATCATTTATCAAATCATCATTACAACAATTTTAAACACTATTAGAACTATTAGAGTAAAAAATGCACTATTGACAATGAGACTTCTTACTTTATTTTGTCACTTCTGACGCCTCTTAACTTACATATTTTTTTAAAATTCATCATAGGCTTGTATTTGGAGACTATCTCACCTAATGGCAAGCGACGATACAGCCAACAATTTATTCACTCACTATTCACTTTCCTCTTGAAGACCCCAACATTAAACTAGTTAGTCTCAGTACCTACTTTTGCTGTTAACAGTACAAAACGGTAACTATTGTTCACGCCTTCATTACATAAGTGTGTAATGGAGCGTTGAATATTTCTCATTCCTCGCTTACACAATGCTAATTTACAGCAACGATTAATTTCTCTACTGTCACTAATCAAGCAAGACTTGCCTCGCGTGTGCGCTCGCGTCGAGTCACAAGCGAGCACTGTTGAGAAGGAATGAAAAATATCATAATGGGTATTAAAATATTAGGATACGATTCGAAACATGATTTATACTAAGCTATTGGACACTCATGTAAATTAATAGATCTGTAGATAGTGGACTTCGGATTACGTTGATATTAATCATTGATGCATTGACGCGAGATTCTTGCCATTTCATTCAGTTATTGCAAAAGCTAATGTTACATTATTGCTACATCTATTTGTGGTAGTAAAACACATCTATTTGCCCCATATTATTTGTTTGTAAATATTATTTTGAATAATAGATGATTTACTTTTGCTCACACTAATTGCAATTTTAACCAATATTGAAATCTTAATACTATTGCAGATGATGCCTTTTATTTTTGGTCTAGATGTGTTCAGCTTTTATGGGCAGCATAATCGTAAAAGGTAAATGTTATACAATTATGTAATTTTGTGGTACAATCCCATTGTAAACATACAAGTGAAATCTTTGGACAAAAACACTGAATCTAAGTCGTGAAGTTCTCATTGCAGTAATAAAATTTCGATGATTTACATGATTTACTTTATCACCTTAATAGTATTGCATCAAAAAGCAGCGGTAAATCAGAATACTGAAGTTTATTAGGATTTTACATGGAGTTTTAGTTTATAAGTACTGGCTTCTCAAACTTAACCTCGTTGTTACAGAGCCCTTATTCAGCTATTTCAGTTGCAGTACAATCGTGATTGAATTGGGAAATTTTGACATTTAGCCCATACTAGAACTGTCAAAAACCTGCTATTTAATTACGATTTGGTTAGCCGAATTAGGGGCTGGGTCAATTCGAAGCTATAATAAGAACAACTAAGTATAAAATCTCCGCTTACCTTTTGACAGTAGATATAGCCGACCGCTTGAGCGCAGAGAGGTTGTTGGAGAAGGTGGTAACAGCCTTGGTCGCGCTGCCGGTGATCAGCTGCCGCTTGGGCGGCCTACGGGGTACAGGGACTATTTAATGTCAGTACTCGCGAGAAAGCTAAGGGCTTAGGGATAAGGTTATGGGGGTGAGCGGTGGGACTATTTACATGCTAGTTTATATTTTAGAAAAATTAAAGGCCTCCATCATTGAATTCAAGTTACCACTGCAAAGACAGGAACTGGCATAATCACTACGCTCGCCAAATGCGGGTTGGTGATCACAAACCCGAGCAACGTTCGAAAATTCTAAACTTTTTTTTTGTTGCCCGTCCCGTGGATCGAACCTGGGACCCCGAGATCTTGGCCCGGTATTTAAACCACTAGACCAACGGGGCGTGATTGAGTAACAAACGACTATCTAAACATTTGCATTTATAATAAGACTAAGCAGACTAAAATATCTACATCGGTATTCACAAAGTTTATCATTATCATAATTTAATTAGCCTAGTCTTCAGCTGGACAGGTGCATCTCCGAAAAAAGGATTTTTGGCGCTTGGCAGGCGGGTTGGCAACCGTAGTTTAACTAATGGTAGAGAGGAGACATTGTTCTGGCAGTACTCCTTTATTTGTCTGACATGATGCTCATAGGAAGAGAAGTGGTGATGTATTTAAAATGTGCCGACAACACTGATACGGATACTTCTTCTAATTCTAATATAAAGAAGATATGTTCTTTGGAATCTTCTTTCTTTTTTTTTAAGCTAGTCAGACCTATTTTTTAACCCTTTCGGTCGTTTCGGTTTTGGCAAATTTAAATGAGAATGTTGAGCTATACCCCAGATTTAGATGTTATTGTTGTTTATATAAAATTCAAAAAATCATCAAAATCGTTCAACATGGTAAAAAGTCAAGGTAGAAGATCAGTTATTGGTATTTTTATAAACTCAGTTGAATAAAAATGATTTGATTTGATTAAGAACCTGATCTTTATATATAGGTTGGATTGGCGGGGAAGCAGGGGGGCTCATTCGCCACTGAGTCCTCGATGAGAAATCGAATTACGGCAAGTTGTTACACTGCCGGGAATTACTACTTCCTCCCTCACCCAGGTCAAGATTCTGAATCCGCCACAGTTAAGTTAGGTTACAAAGTACCTTTATTTATTTATTTATACTTTATGGCACAATTATAAAATAAACGTACAAAAGGCGGTATTCTCTACCAGTCAACCATTTAGTTAAACAGAAATGTTATGTGGGCGGTGCGACAAAGTAAAAGAAAAATTACTAAGCAACTATAAATTATGGTAAAATATACAAGACTAATAATATACATACATTATATATTTTTAACATATAAAGTACAAAAAACATTTACATAAAATGGTAAACAGACTAAATATAATAAATCCATACTAATATTTTAAATGGGCAAATGTGTGTGTCTGTTTGTTTGTCCGTCTTTCAAAACGGAGCGACGAATTGACGTGATTTTTTGAGTGGACATAGTTAAAGGGATGGACTACATAGGCTACTTTTCGTCTCTTTCTAAGTGGGGGGCCACTTCCATAAAATGGGGGGTGGAAGTTTGTATGGAGGATTCCGCAATTCTCAAGGTAGAAAGCTAAAAATTGGTATGCGGACTATTTGTGACTAACAAAAAAATCGTGCATAATTTTTATTTTAAATCCGCCCCCAATCCCTTAAAAGAGGGGGTGAAAATTTATTGTTACCACGAATTTAACGCGAGCGAAGCCGCGGCGGGCGAAAGCTAGTTAACAAATAGAGGTGAATAGCCCACCTGTTCTTCTCGGCGGTGGCGGCGAGCCCGGCGGCGGTGCGGTTGCGCTTGCCGAGCGGCGACGTGGCCAGCGAGCGCAGCAGCGGCGTGTTCGGCGTCAGCGCCTGCTTGCGCGCCGACAGCTTGTTGTGGCGCTCCTGGGCAAATACAAATTTACTTTATTTATTTATTTAACACGTACCGGGACACTAACCGCCTGTCGACGTGATAACAATAAAACTTCAATTGTGTCTAGCATACTGTCCCGGAATGTGTGAAGGCACACATACAGATTATAGTCTCTTCCTAACTAATATACAAATTTAAGATGAAACAACTAGAACGCAATGCACAAATTGTATACACAACATGATTTTTTTATGCAAATACGAACTGATTGATAAAAATTGATTAAAGAAAATTAGAAAATAATATAAATAAAAACTTTGAGGGTAATAGATACCCAAAGCATGGTTAATAGAAACCCTTAAAAAACATTTTTTGATAAAAAAAAATATGAGCAACTTTTTCTGAAATACCTATGTGGAGGTTTAAATGTTCCCAAAACACCTACAAATTCTCGGCGGTTATGTCGGCGATAAAGAGTAGGTAATTGCAAAGCGAAGCGTCTAATAAGAATCAGCAAAACTATTAAAAATGAATTTACTTTAATGTGAGGTAGCTTAATAACCACTACACCAATATTAGCTATATCATAAAATACAGCTTTCAGAAACTTGTAGTACTAGGCTGAAAGTCCCTAAGTTTATTTATTCAAAAACAAGTCAGACAATTTTATTAACTAACTGAAAAATCTCAGCTGGTATTTCTATACATTTAATATACATAGATATCCAAATTCCAACATCAATAATATTCTTCATTATAAACTCTGCATAGAATTACAATTATTTTCTATTCTATCTTATCTACTGTGGCGAAATGAGTAGAAAATAGAGCACTAACTTAAATTACCACTTACACAGTAAGGGTTGTGAAAAAAATACTTACAGCCTTCCTATTTTCCCAGTCATCCTCAATCAGTTGTATCAGAGGCTTTCCATCCACAGTGAATGTGTTTCCAGACTTAGCTTCATACTCCGTCACCAACTCACGGAGTTGAGCTTCGATCTTCGGCAACTGGTTAAAAGTATCATTTCATTAAACAATTATAAAAACCTTTCAACGGATTTGGGACATAGTCCGCCAATTAAGTGGGGCGCGAGTCTGGAATCGCGTTGCATTTATTTAAAAAAATGCCTATTATGATAGCTAATGAGAATACTGTTACTTAGCGTAGTTCAGCTCAAGTTTGGCCAAGAATGAAACGGCACATAACAATACTTCACAAACAGTTTTTAGATAATACACAGTGTAATATAATTGTATTAGAGCCTTTACTGACTAACTAATTTAAAGTAGTTTTTACTACACAAGGGTTTCAGATTCGATTCCCGGTCAGTTTAATTTAGAAAACGAACTTATCTACAAAGATACATGTTAGGTCACGTCAGAGACTTGTGATCGGCGGCATGGAATACTCTTGACACCAGACGATCCTTGACGGTGGTGTGATTATCAAACAATAAGAACTGTACATCGGCCCAAACAAGTCTATTACTGCCAAAAGGATTTTGTCATGATCACCCCGCTTGGAAAGCAGTTTGGCGATCGCATTTTAGCCAAAATCCAAAAGTAGAAAGAACACGCTGTTACCCGTCTTCTGGCAGAGCTGCTTTAAACACCTCATACGATCAAAAGGCGTAGGCGACTAGGAATTCCTTCCTTGGGGTGATAAGAGTTGGTCGGTACTATTCACTTAATCCCTCAACCCCCAAGCGACAACCGGTTGTCGCGATAACAATTGATTTTAATTGTGTCTGGAATATCCGATCGTCAAAGGATTAAGACCGGCACCAAGGTCAATTATGTCTACAAATACTCACATTGCTAGCAATAGCTTTCCTTTCTTTCTCTTCTCGAAGCAGTTGACCGCCGCGGTTGTGGTAGCGGCCGGGCTCAGACGCGCGGGACTCGAGTTCCGTCATTTTGAGCCAAAGGTTCTTGCGTGTCATAACGAGCTCGAAGACGTGCCTGTGGGATTAAGAATTATTATTTAAAGACAATTAAAGCTTCAGCACTGATAGATAGATGGTGGTGGGATTGTTAGGTAAATTGGAACGCAAAGGAGTAAATGAAAAGGAGGAAGGGCGACTACGAATTCTTGCACTAGATGACTAGATGAACGACATGTACATTTAAAGTTTGTCCTTTGTATACCAAAGTTAAAATTCTATCTAACTCTTTACTATATAGGAACAGTTAATAATATTTAGAGCTGTTTGTCAAAAAAACTTTTTTTTAACAAATAAAAAACTTAGCTTATAATTAAGATCTCTATACAATATGTTATAAAAACCCTGTCAGATCCGAAAGGGTCATAAAGTTGCTATATTAACATAACCAAAATAAGTATCAAAATTACGTAATTCATGAATACAACTTTTTATCGATTTTTAAAGTCAACAGGTTTATCACCCATTTACCCTACAACGGGGCAATTTTCAAAATGTGTTAACACTCCCCGTCGCGCGGCTCTATTGTCGGCATTGACGCAAGCAAACTACTCGCTTTTCGGCACCGCAATAAACATAGGCGGCGCCTTTGACATAGCGTAAAGGTAGCCGCCCGCTTTGATTCAACTCGCCGCGTGGCACGTGTCGGTGGATATATCCTAATCATGCATTATTATTTATTATTACGACAGGTCAGTTTCGCGAAGACATTACTTCCGAGTGGTCGTACCGTTCTGCTCCGCGAAATGTCGTATTCTACAAATAGTTTTCATAAAATTATGTGACAGTGAAGCAAAAATGCGTGTGCGGATTGTTGCGCTTAAAGCGGATACGAGTGTGTTACAATCGGTGCGGGACAACCTAGTGCGACGCTGTGAAACCTGTATTTCTGACGGTGGCAGAAATATGGAACAACATCTTCGCCACAACCATCAAATCAGTGTCGTTATTGAGTGACCTCATACTACCAAATAAAAAAGCTACTTGCAGAGCTACCAAGAAGTCTCAGTTTCGTACAATTGACACATTATTATCTGACTAATAAGTACCGGGGTCAACTGGGGTCATGACTTCGCTACCTGCGAGTGCGAGCGCCGGCGCATCTCCGCGCCTCCCGCGCGTCCGGTCACCGCCTCTTGGGATTACCATGTAAGCTTTTTTAATGTAGCGAATTTTGTATTTTTTTTTCATGGGGTAATTTCTTTCTAATGTTTCATGAAAATTATTACACAAATAGAATCTTATATAGATTCCTAATAACACCTTAATGGATCTGACAGGGTTTTTATAACATATTGTATAACTAAGATCTATAAACTGTTCTTGCTCTTATGTATTTATTCTTGACTTTTCTTGTTACCTGCTATTTATTTATGTTACCTCACCTCTCCTACAGGGTTGCCTGGAAGAGATCGCTTGCAGCGATAAGGCCGCCCTTGCTCACATTAGTTATGAATTTAGTTTTAAGTCAACTGTTTGTACCAATTTTTAATGTGAGCAATAAAGTGTTATCTATCTATCTATCTAAGATCATTAATTAAAAATATAAATGCACTTTTTGGTCACTCAATTACGTGGTTAGGTAACAGATAGTCATGCTGAGTAAAAAGTCATAAGATTACCAATCTAAGGGTTAAAAGTCGATTGGATCGAAGGTATGGTAGTCAAGATTTTTATTGCACATTTTTTTTTATAACCATTTAATTTAAGTTATAATCTTCAATATGAAAAAATAGCACTGACATCGGCATGTTACATACTTATTCTCATTGTAGAACTTTGTGATCTTGTCCAGATAGAGCTCGTGCAACGTTAGCGTGTCCTCGGTGAAGATGTCCTGGTAGTAGTGAACGAACTCCTCGCGTTGAGCCGGCGAGAACATCACGTTGTCCCACATCAGCTTTATCTTCGTACGGACGTTGGCCACGAACACCTAGCAACAAGGGTTTTTTTAATTAGACAGGTTGGTGTACCCTGAATTTTCTGCAGTGTTTATTGTAGCGAGAAATACAGTTTGTGTAATCTTCTTTGTAGTTTATTCACCTTTTGGAAGCTTAAGCTTAAATCTTTTACAACTCACTTACCTAGTAATAACTTAACAATACACGGGATTGTATATTAATTATTTAAAGGTCAAATAGTATTTACCATATTATCAGATTGATACAATGCATTATATCCCGTGTAGTGTTGAGTGTTCATGAGTACCCACATTTTCAAAATAAAGTTCTCGTACAAAAATTAATGTGTGTCTCTCATGAAGTTGACCAATCTTAATGATTTCACAGTATTGTTTAATTCTATACAAAATTGGTATGAAAATTGATTTCTCTTGTACAGACAACGGCAGATCAACCTACCCAAAAAGTTAAAGGCCCTTGAATTGATTTTCAACTTTAAATCTAACAGGTAGAGATCAATATCAATTGAGAAAATTTTACGTTTTGTTGTAGGTTGACGTGCACCTGTTGTATGTACAAACTTTTGTTCTAATAACGACTTATGAATATTGATTTCTCATATTTAATTTACTTAATTGAAAAAGCTCTTACCTGAATCTTTTGCCTCTTGATCTGGTCGCAGCGCTTGATTTCCTCTTTGATAGCGGCCTCGGTGTGCGGATGACAACCGGGATGGGCGTGCAAGAAGTTTTCGCGGTAAACCAAGTCTTCGTCCAGACATTCCCATAATTTGGAAAGGCGTTCCCTCAGCTCCAATACCTAAGTGGACAGTAAATGATTATTTACATGGATATACACAAGTGTTTCAGATTTAGTTGATAGCATAAAAGATTACTTACGGCTAATACATTTTAACAACTGACGAGAATAAAACACATTGTTATAATTGTAATAAATCTCTTTGAATCTATCATGTTTTAGTAATGGTAGTATATAGCGAATATTATTAATGTGCTAATCTTCCTATGTTTAAAAGCAGTGGTAATTCGCAGTATGCCAAACGGGAGAACTATAGTCACATCTTACGACACCAATAGAACAAATAGAATTGATGCTATCCTTTTTTAGGTCGGCACTACACGGAAAAATCAATTCAACAATTTATAACTCATTTCTTCAGTAAAAAATTTACTGACCCTATTATTAGTCTGCTCGAATCTTTCTTGCAATTCCTGATGAAGCTTGGCGAGGCGGTCCATATTCAAGTCTGTCACCTTGAAGTCCACAGACAGGGATGTAACTGCAATGTGTTCAAACTTGTTCTGCGGCTTGATTTGGAGCTTATCTGTTGAATAAATATAGTGCGAATTTATAGTAAATGCATACATTTCAAATTTCTCAAATTGATTTTCAGTTTGATATAAAATGCGTAAATATCAGTTTCAATTGAGAATATTTGACATCTTTCAATAGGAGCGGAAGGTTTTTAGGGTGGCGATTGCGCATCGAACGACAATCTGTGGGTAGGCCCCTCACACGGTGGATTGGAGACTCTAGAGAAAATATTATACACCTTTATATAGAATTGATGATCATCATCACAGGCAGAGTGCGTTTAAAAAATATTCAAAACTAACAGTGCAAGCTCTCAATATGTGATACGAAACTTCAAACTAACCCATTATATCCTTGATCTCGACTTGCGTGTTTAAGAATATCTCGGCACGCTTGTCTCTCTCTGCCTGTAAGACTTCAAGGTGATTCTTTAATCGACCCAGCTCCTCTTCAGAAGGGAGAGGGATTTCTTGCAACTCCTGGATGGTGACACCAAGCTTCTCTGCCAGGTCGCGTTGCCATTCCAGCAGCCTCTCCATCTTCATGCGACGCTGCTCCACTTGTTCTCTGTATCTGTTTGAAATTATAACTTATAAAAGCGTTTTATGTATAATGTCACAAAATATTTACATTCTATTTGATGACCTTTGTGGTGAAATGGCTTAAACACCGATCTGCAAAGTTCAGAGTTTAGCTTCCCAAAAGGGTGTCCCTTTAAAGAAGAATCCTTTGTAGAAGAAAATAAATTTTCTATATTTACTCAAGTCTGGGTGTTTGTAGTACCTTCGTACCTAACAAGAACGTTAAATAGTTACTTTGGATCAGAACAATTTATGAGGTGTTGTGTGTTGTGAAAGTTGGTAACTTTTCTATAATCAATAGCATTGATTAAACTCCATTGCCTTACAGAGTAATGCTTTGGAGCAATTCGTCGACACAAACAATGTCTTGGTAGGTCAAATGGTTAGAGGCGTATACCGGTATGTGAAAAATTGAGAGATCAAGACCCAGGAAAAGATAAAAATACAATTACATGAATATGTAATGGCCTGCGCAGACGAGGGATTTTAGTCCGCGGACTTTTTTGTCCGCTAAAATAGATGGGTTACAACTGTATCGAGTAACGCAAACGAGGGATTAAAAGTACCCCGTACAAAAAGTCACCCGAATTACGGAGGTCTAGCAGAGAGCGGACCGGACAAAAGTACGGGAGAGTCCCTGAAAAAAATTGAACTCGTGTGACTAGGCGCAGCAACACACACGGCGGACTTCGTTGTGCGCTTGAGAGTGACGTATGTATGCACGACGATAAACGATGACGCCGGAAATCGATTGTAAAATTTTAATAAAAAAAGTCGAAAAAGGAACTTCTTTATATGATACGTCAAAACAAGAGTATCACAACCGAAATTCATAGAAAAAGTTGTGGAACGAGGTATGTCAAGAGGTTTATTCCTCGTCTGTTTGGGACTTATTATCTTACGAAGATAAAAATAAATATGGTAATTTTGCTTATGTATTATTGTAAAGCAAATAACAACAACAATACGAGGGCGGGTCAATAAGTCCGTGACTTTTGGAATAAAACACAGATTTTTTGATAAACAAATCATTTTATTTTTCAACGTAGTCTCCCTTGAGCTCTATACACTTTGTCCAACGCTTCTCCAATTTTTTTATACCTTCAAAAAAATATGATTTGAGAAGGTCCTCAAAATAGGCCTTTGTTTGCGAGATGACTTCATCATTGGAGTCAAATCTTTTTCCACCAAGCCATTTCTTCAGGTTTGGGAACAAAAAGTAGCCAAATCTGGAGAATAGGGCGGATGAGGGAGCAATTCATAGCCCAATTCATGGATTTTTGCCATGGCAACTGCACATGTGTGCACCCTTGCATTGTCTTGGTGGAAAAGAACTTTTTTCTTGGCCAAATGAGGTCGGTTTTTTTTCAAATCGTCATTGAAGCGGTCCAATAAATTGGGCTAATATTCCCCATTGATTGTTCTTCCCTTTTGAAGGTAGTCAATGTGGATTATCCCACGTGCATCCCAAAAAACAGTCGCCATAACTTTATTGGCTGACAAACCCACCTTGGCCTTCTTTGGCGCCGATTCACCCTTAGAAACCCACTGTTTTGACTGTTGTTTGGTCTCTGGTGTGTTGTGATGGATCCATGTTTCGACCACGGTTACAAAACGGCGCAAAAACTCCACCATATTGCGATTAAACAACGCCAAACCTTCCTGTGAAGTTGTTACACGATTGCGTTTGTGGTCGACTGTGAGCAAACGCGGCACCCATCTTGCGGAAAGCTTTCTCATGCCCAATTGATCTTTTAAAATTGAAACTACTGAGCCATGCGAGATCCCTACGGCTTCCACAATCTCTTGCACTTTCAATCTTCGGTCGGCCAACACCATATCGTGAATTTTTTCGATTGTTTCGGGTGTAGAGACCTCAATTGGGCGTCCAGGACGTTCGGCATCTTCATTGCTTTTACGGCCACAAAGAAATTCAGTAAACCACTTTTTTACCATTGAAATCGATGGTGCACAGTCCCCATAGTATTTATCAAGCTTAGCCTTGGTCTCGGTAATGGTTTTTTTTCGCAAAAAATAATGCTTAATAAGCACACGAAATTCACCTTTTTCCATTTTTTCCTCAAATTACTGGGTAGTCTGATAAAAATAGCTGTCAAACACAAACTAACTGACGCAGCAAGTTCAAATTTTGATAGGAATCAACTGACAGATACCTGTTGACAGGAGTAGTGTTGCTTTTTCAGTAAAGAGGTCAGAAATTCAAAAATTCACGGACTTATTGACCCGCCCTCGTATTAAATTAATAATCCGCTTCGTGAAATGTAGTAATTTTAACTTGAAAAAATATGTCTCAGTCGGGACTCGAACCCGCATCTCCTCGCATGCCGGGCGCGGCGCTTTAACCATTTAGCCATCGAGACACTGCGTCACAGTGCGAATTTTTCAAGCATATTTTTATCGCTGTTTGCCAGCGATGACAGTCAGTTAAGTTAAGATGAAACAGCTATTTAAATTCTTTATATGATATTTAAGCAATTGAATTGCAATCATAATATCAGTATTTAAACTTGAAAAATTGTCTCAGGTGGGACTCGAACCCGCATCTCCTCGCATGCCGGACGCGGCGCTATGAAATGTCATAGCGCCGCGTCCGGCATGCGAGATACTGCGTCAATTTTTCAAGTTTAAATACTGAATCCTAATTGAAGCATGTTGATCACAAAAATAGAAAGAAGGTTTACGACGCATGGACGCGCCTTAGTAATGTCATGAAAAAAATTTTGATCATCTACCATCTTCTCCTTTTCTTTCTTTTATTTTATAATATTTAAAGAATATTTCTGGATAATGTTTTAACCGAGCATGTCTCGCATGAAAATATCCATTTGTTACTCGATCCGATATAAGAGGATGGACCCAGAATTTTCTTTTAAAATGTCTTCTCTTTTTCTTAAACTTCATGTAAATTGCAACACAACGTAAACTCTAAATATTTGCTTCCATAGCGTGCACTTCTCTACATTTCCGGGCAACAAATGATCGCACGCCGTGTGCGTTGAGTAAATCCGCGACAGACTTTTTATTCGCTGAGCGTACTTTTTCTCCGCCGCGGAGAAAAGTCTCTCGTCTGCGCAGGCTATAATTGTATTTTTTGAGTATCACTACTTACAACATTTGTACTGATTTAAATATTTTTTATTAATTTTGTGGTTACAGTAAAACAAGAGAGCATGACAGAAGTATGTATTCGGATAGGTGGTAATGAACTGGAGCAAGTGAATAAGTTTGTATACTTGGGGTCGGTGTTTACTAGGGACGGAAAGTATGAAAGTGATATTAATAATAAATAAATAAATATTTCAGACATGCCACACTGGGCCACACTGAGCCATCTAGTCCCAAATTAAGGTACTATTAAGTACCCTGTCGTATGGGGTACTAGACAACCGATAAACTTACTTATATACTTTTTTTTTTGTAAATACATACTTATAATACGAGTACATAGAAAACACCCAGACCAGTACAAACAGACATGTTTATGCACACAAATATTTGTACTGTGCGGGGATCGAACCCGCGACCCATGGCTCAGAAGCAGCGTTAACTACCGCTGATCCATATTGAAAGGAGAGTAAATGCTGGTAACAGAGTGAATGGTGCGCTGCACGCCTTTGTGAATAGCCAGAAGATTTCTATGAAAGCTCGTCTGGCTGTGCATAGAGGGGTGTTGGTTCCAACACTCATGTACGGAAGTGAAAGTTGGGTATGGCAGAAAAAGCATGAAAGTAGAATAAATGCAGTAGAAATGAGAGCGCTAAGAAGTATGTTTGGAGTGAAATTGAGTGACAGGATAAGAAATAGTGTGATAAGAGAACGTTGTGGTGTGAAAGGGAACGTTGGAAGAGGAAGGCCTAGACGAACTTATCACGATCAAATCGGGGATGTTCTGAAGAAAGGTCAGGTCAAGAGTACTCTAAACCGACAAGCATGCATGAAAAGATTGATGAATGTGGAAGAAGCGAAAGATGTATGTTAGGATCGTAGTAAGTGGAAGGCCTTGGTCTCTGCCTACCCCGTTGGGAAGGAGGCGTGATAATATGTATGTATGTATGCAGTAAAACAGTTGAAGGAAGCTATGATTAAAAGAAGAGACAAAAGAGATAGACCATCCAAAAGATGGACATGTAACCACTGCAATGTGTACGGTCAGCCAAGAAAAAGTGGGCTATCACCTAAGGATGAAAATCATTTCTGCATCATAGAACAACAGGTTGGATTTATCTTTGCAAAAATATTCTGACAACTCCTCACACTTATACGCCATAGCTGTACATCTCTTTCAATGTTAAATAGGTCTCCGAGAGTTCAACCTTATTGCTATTCTACTTACATATGAAATTTTGATAAAACTGGTAGACCCCTATTATGGCCGACTGTACAATAAAATTACTAGGCACTTACCCTGCAATCTGTTCCTCCAATTCTCTCTTGTACTCTGCCAACATCATGTCTTCTTTGAAGTCCAGAATAGTGATGTCCACTGACAAACATCTGCTTAGTTCCTCTGTTTCTTCTTTTAACTCTGTTAATTAGAAACCTTAGTTTTATGCTCTGCTTTAGGTATGTTCAGTAGGGTCAGTACCCTTCAAGTAAATAGATATGACTATACATACATAGTAAGTAAGTAATTTTTTCAAATATTTTTCAATTTTTGAGTCTCTTTTTACATACACACAAACAGCATTGTTACCGCAGTCTTATTAGCTCTCAGACAATAAGGTCTCAATAAAGTAACATCTAGTTACTGGAGGCTGAAGATTTACAACTTAGTCATACTAAATATTACTTGTTTTTTTTTACATTTATAGGACAAACATTAGGTACTTGTCAAGAACGCAGCAACAAGATTTATCCGTCTTTTATAAATTAAAGGAAATTATTACTAAAGTTTTCTTCTTAGTAGGTAGTAGTCAAACTAACACATTTCTAAAATAGTGATACTTGAGGAACAGTTTTTATTTTGCCGAGTTAACATATTGAGTAGATATCTGTGTATTATTAAAACTAAGCATTTTAATTCTTAAAATCTATTAAAAAATAAACTCACTATCAACTTGTGCCTGCATTGTTTTGAGTTTTTGTCTGGTTTCAGAAATAACATCCCGGTGCAGCTCGGTTTCAATCTGTACCAGTTTGGTTATGTTGTTAATTTTCGTAGCGTCCTCGACGCCAAGATGTGACCAGTTCAGCCATAGCTCTTCCATCATGACCCGTACATTATGTGCTATTTTGTCCTGAACTTCATCACTGGAAAAGAATATTTTGACCTTGCGTAAATTTCTATTATAAGTTCAAATTCGGACAGGTACCAGTTGGAAAAGATTATTAGGTACTTAGCTAGCTTAGCTTAGTGAAGCTGTAACGTCTGTTAAGGACATTGGACAGGAAAATACCACACATTCCCGTGTCCTTCAAGACATCCGTGTTGTCAAATTAATCAAGTATTCTAAGCTACAATGGACTAAGAACGTATAAATTAAATAGGGATCGGCTTTAAATCAAATGTACTATTTCTAAAAGACGACACAACTAAAATAATACTTACAATAATTTGTAAACGTCGTCGGTTAGAGCAATCATTTTCCCCAAGATAAACTTTCACAATCTACACATATAAAATGTCACATGTATTAAACAAAAAACTAAGCACTTAACAAAATAGTAATATGCAGATAAATTACATTTACTACAGAACGAACGCAACAACGAACAAGAAACGTTTGAAGTTTTCAAATTCAATACGTTACAAAACAAAATGACTTTAGAATCGCTGTGATTGGTCGCGTCACTTTTAAACCACAGACAAACAGCTTTCGTTCAGAAATAAGAAAACGAGATCGACTTTTTGGTTAATGTAATGGTTATGTAATAACGACATGAATTTTTTTGATTAATTGATAAGATTAAAAAATAATAAATAAAGTGAAAAAGTTATAATTTTTCATTTCTACATAAACACATACAACATAGTATTTACTACTAGTAATTAGGTGGTTTCCTTCACCCAAACTAAACTAGATAATTACAAATTCAAAGTAAAATTGTAAACTTCAAAATGGGTACGGGTAGTACCCAACGATATTTTTGTAGATTGCTATTTATTGGGTACCACCAATACCCAGACCCTACCTACCTTTTTCTTTTAAAAAGTTAAATGCGTTTGGTTACACCTACGAAACAACAAAAAATACTGTCAATTTCTATATGAAATACCCTATCTGACAAAACGCACCTCCATAGACAAATATTTGAGAAAATAATAAATGTCACTGAAGTTGACCGATATTAGTTCAGGGGCCTTACCATTAGCTCTTAAAGCAGGACTGCTATTGGACTGCATTGCTCTTTTGTACTATGACATCGTTTTTAGCAGGCCTGTGGCAGGCCAATTTACGTTGACGTTTTTAAACCGTTCACCATTTTTTTACTATGAACTTTTCAATCTTTTCATACCATGACACTCAATTTGACAGCAGGTAAACGTCCTTTTCAGCGAAGCTAATGTCATCCTAGCCATGTTGAAGAAGTTACTAGGAGACTAACTTTTTCGACATATTTTATGCGTTTCTCAGACTTTTTTCAGCAGTTTTGTGAAAATTTACATGTTTTATTATAGATTAAAGAACCTAATTACAGTGTAAAGAAACCTGAAGGTCTTTGAATTAGTATTTTGTATAAAATGTTTATATCATCATTTACCAAAATGAAAATACAATTTCGACAAAATTGTTATCATGGTTTTGTGATGTAATAGGTATATACAATACAATATATTGAAAAAACTGTTCTTTTAAATTTTATAACTCTTCTTTCTTACTAATATTTATGTGTAATATTTTTTTTCAGATTTGTAACAAATACATGGAAATTATAAGTGTAAATGATGGCTATGATTAATTTAATTCACAATAAAATATGGTCTAATCAGCCTTTGTAGTCTCACTTGAATAAACTGAGCACTATAGCATCTGTATGGCTTTTAGGTAAACATACAATACACATTTTAGTTTAACTTTAAAGATATGACCTTTCCGTTCAATTGAGTAAAAAGAAAAGATAAAGAAACATATTTTACAGGTTATAGCACCTAAAACCCTTGTGTTATATGGTGTTATGAATATGTTGCTGATTTTTTTTGTTTAAATATTGCCTGGGTGTAAAAGACAACAAAGTTTTAGTTCTTATATAACACATTTGCAGCAGTCTTACAAAGATGATAAAATTAATGAATATTTCCTTTTATTGTAGGTGATTCTAGATATCCACTGCTCAAATTTATGATGACAACAATTGTTAAAGCATAACTAGATTTTTCTGAAGCCTATTATGCCTATACAGAGACATGTAAAAACTCTTAACGACAGAGAGAGAGATCAATAGGTGTTCTACAGGCTCTTTTTCAATGTTACATTACCAACCTCAGGTAGCTGGCCTTATTGCAAAAGCATGTGTAATCCTACATTACACTTTGCAATGCAGCTAATCACTTATCTCACAGATCAACAAATTTATCTCGCAGATGAAGAGGTTCACCAATAAGCTTATGTATTGATGTGTTTTTTAACCCCTTTTATACTAGTAATTCCAGACACTAATCAATTGTCTTATGGCTCGATTCCACAACTTCGGTAGCCGACCAGTTAATACATATTATTATACTAAGTTATGGTTGTTTTGTTAGATTTTAAATTTAGGGTTAAAACTGAAGTACTTTTATATTGAGTATGTCTTTTTTATTTTAATATGTGTTAGAAATATATTTTTTTGTAATTATATTACATACTTATATGAAATCTTGTGTTTGTTTTTTTTTTATTGCAAAAATTTAGCAAAACTTGTCTACTAACCAAATGCTCGGACTGGTAGAGAATACCTAATATGTAATATAATTTTCTGTTTCCTCTTCCTCTCCTTGAATCATTAATTATTTTATGTTTTATTTTTTGCATTTAGTCTACCCAGTCAATACTAAAATAGAATAGATTATTATAATACCTATGTAAAAATTTGTTGTACTCTTTTACTACACAGTGTTACTGAATCAGAAACTTCATTCATACCTTAATTTTATGACTAGGTACATCGCCTGCAGAATTTAAATTTCTGCCACCCTTGCCATTCGCTTGGAGTGGTCTCCAGCTGTTAAAGATTTGTTAACTGTTATTCTCAAAGGTTATACAGTTGGGTGTGAGAAACTAGGCGTTTTTTTTTTGTTGGTTTTCACTGAAAGTCAATGGATGATCACTTTTTTATACTAATATTTTAATAAAATTACTTACAATTCCACTTTACTTTATTCAATAATTAAACACAAGTATGACATTGTGAAAATATGGTTTAACTCAATGTTTAACTGTAAATATGAAATAGTCTTAGAACGTACGTACTACTCCGGGAAAATGGAATATTTCTTCAATTTTTGAATGTTACCGCCAAAATTGCAGGCAGAACCGTTCCAATCATGATCACGTTAAAATGATTATCCACATTTTCAATAACCCAACACTGTACATTAAGTACTATCGCCAAGAAGGTAATTTTACTAGAATTTAGTATTTTAACTAATCTTCTGCAAAATAGCAACATTTAGATCGACTTTTTCTCTTTAAAATCTAATAAACAGAAAGTTTTTCAAAAACCGGTAATTTGGAATAAATCATGTATTTGTGTATTTGAACGTTTTCAACTAAAAAGAGACAGATTTATCTGAACCAGTATAGCTCTATCTCGTTCATGCAATCTGCAGACAAACAGACCATAGACAAGCTTAGCTGTTCACCTTTTGGTTTAGCGATGCTAAAGTCGTTCATCTTTTCAGCGGTTATGGTATGATTTGTAGCAGGGCAAAAGCAGCCCTACTGTTGAACTGCCTGGAAATTGAGTGGCTTGCTATAAGCTGATGGTAAGCCCCCAGTTCAGAGTTTTTGGCTTTGGCGGGAGTTCGTGAGATACGTTTGGAGTCCGTTTATTTTATCGAATTTTTATTGTTTATAGTGGTTTTTGGGTCGTAAAAGTGGTGTTATTTTGCGAAACAAAGTGTCGTGCAAGTGAACAATATACAGTTCGGTGAAATAACATGGTGTATGGGTCGTAACCAAGAAAAGTGGGCCGTGAATTTTGCGCGGGATCGAGAACAGTTCACCTCTTTCTTGGGGACTTCTCTACATTCCTTCAATCTTTCGACTGTCTCCAAAAACTCCATCGAAGCATTAAAACGTCTAACATCAACGTTTTAATGCAAAAATAAAGAAAATATTACTAAAGAATTGGCTGTATGGGCATAGTTCCCTTTGCCTACCCAGAATGGGTGAAGAAAACAACAACAACAGCAACGTTCTGTGATTTTTTGTTTTAGTGTTTTTTGCGGTATTTCCTTGAATTAAGGTAAGTAAATGGCTAATTATTAAATTTAGTACTTGTTTCAAGTCAATGTAATGAAATTATTTTTAAAATCAATCATTTACCTACGTCGTTTCAACTCAACGTAAACTCATACAACCGATGATCATACAACTTATTTATTCATTTACATAATCAATTATTTTGTGATTATGTCTGTACAAACCACGGACGTAAAAAAAATACGGACGTAACCTCGTATAATCATGAGCAGTGTTGCCGTTCTACAAAATTAAAAGTCCCTAGCTAATCTAAAAAAATCCGCTAGATATGGGAAAAAATGTCTTCTGAAAATCCGCTAAATGTCCCTAGGTTTTACCTGGTATGTAATATTGCTATCTTATAAGTCTGTACCTGTTTTTATAGTTGTCTGATGATAGTAAACATCTTTTTATTCTCCTAAATCGAAGATATAATAATAATCCAACAAAATTGTTGTAGAATAAAAAAAGCAAAATAAATAGAACATGTTTATTGAAGAAATTCAGTGACAAACAGGACAAAAATTCTTAATTTTTACACAATTAAATATAACTAAAAACGTCAGAAAAAAAATGGATAATTAGCTAGGTACTTGTACCTAAATTTCAAAATCAAGCAAGATGTCATCCGGCTGTTCAAATATAATGTCAGCGGAAGTTGAAGCCTCTACATGGTCTTCAGTAACTTTTCGTCTTCTTTTGCCAACATTGTTAACAACTTCGTCTGGGAGATCGTATGTTGAGCAATTCTTGTTTTTAATCCTGAGTTGGTTTTTGATGAGAAGAATAGAATTCAAAGATTTTTCAGAAATTTTATTTCGAAGTTTGTTTTTGAATGCTTTAATTGAGTTACCTGGCACGGGTTTCAACCAATGTTTAAATTCTTCATAATTTTCCCAGTCGCTTCTATAATGCTGTGCATATAACTTTTTTCTTATCGGGACTTCCATGTTTACAATAAAAATCAAGTCTATTTCACGTTTTCACCTAATTAATTAGAATCTCACTAATACCTTATTAACTCGTTATAAAAAATGCTCATGAATAAATGATTAAATACATTAATCCGTGTATTGGTCTCACTCATACATGATATTAGTAAACGAGAAAGATAAAAATGAACGAATGAACTTTAACTGACTCCATAGGTTTTGTTTATATAAGGGGAATTCCCGTATATTCTCATTCTACTTAAGTGGTACCAGCTGTAGACTTGAAAATCAGACATAAAATTAAATTTAATCAACTTATTTATTCATGTCATGATTTTTATTTCCGAAAAAAGTCGCCACCGTACACGGTTCACAAAACTCTAAAAGTCGTTAAATATTTATTTATCGCTAAAACTTAATTTTTTTCCGCTAAACAGTCATGAAATTCGCTAGATCTAGCGACTAAGTCGCTAAAACGGCAACACTGTAGCGATGGGCGTTATTAACCGTAACTGGTTATTTAAGCAGTTACAAGCCCGAACAGTGATCACTCGTTATCCGCAACAACAATAACTAGTTAGATTCATAACGCCATTCAAACGATCAAAATAGGCATCGGACTTCAATAACTGCTTTTTACCACAACGCTCTGAAGTTAAATTGAATTCACTCCTATGTGAAAGGTCTAGCGTAGATATTTGGTTTAGCTTCACTCCTCACGCAAAATCACTAGTTTGAAGTTACTCGTTACGACAAGTTGAAAACGACGTTTTACATTGCACATCCCACACATTGATTTGAGTACATGAAGGAGTAAAACGAGTAATGTATAAAGGGTCCAAAAAAAGAATCGCAACAAAAGAGTGATAGCTTTGTTGCGTGTATGAATGAAACAACTAGAGGACGCGAGCGTAAGTGTGAATGAAACAGGTATATGTTCGGCTTTCGGTCAGCAGCTCTCATCCATTCCCTCACTTGTACCTAATGGAATTTGAGTCTTATTTTGAAGGGCAGAGATTCTTAAAGGATCGATTCGATATTTGACGATACGTGTGCGTGAAGTGATTAAGTTATACCTGCTATCTCTAACCAAACGTTTTATCCTTATAATAATCACGTTTGCTTTAGAGCGTTGTAAAAATAACTAGTTACAAAAATCACTAGTTATGAAACCAGTTATTGGAAATCACATCACGGTTACGTTAAGTTATCTCAAAAACCTATAACGACCCATCGCTACACACTGATCATGAGTGAAGCATGATAATGGCCGCCCGTTTGTGATGTGTGTGTGATTTCAGGGTTGCCATATAAATCATCAATTACCCTACTGTTTCAATCGCGAGGTGGAACCAATCGGTCCCAGTTAACTTATGTAATAAAATTATATTTTTATCAGAAATTTAAACGGTTGACCTATGTTGACCAACCTAACATAATTTGACCACTGTGATAGAAAATAAGACATGTTACATGTAAAAAATTTATTTTTACACATCACATTATTAGTGATAAGTCGCTTTTACTTGCCAACTGCACTAAATGGACGCGAACAGGCGACATGACCCTAATTCAAATACAATAAAACTTACTCTTTTTGGAATGGCATACGGAACCAAACAACGTAGCCCCTTAGCTGTAGTCATAAAATCTATGTTATCAAAATGTGCACTCCACACGGTACTGGCAGATGATGGGTTCCAACCTTGTATGAATTAATCCAAGGTTCCAACCCAACTATTTTCTTCTCTGCAGTTTCGAATAACTAAAATGCAGTCATCTCTATGCTTTTTGCCTCTGGGAAACCTTTTAAAAGGACGCAAGAGATATTATATTTATCAAATTATGGGATCTTTTATTTTCCTTTTGAGAAACGGCACCCAAAAACTGACGAAATCGATAACCAGAGTAAGAATTATTAGTCTTGAAATTTAAATTTGATTTAAGATTATTTGATCACACTAAGTGAGATAGATGTTTTCCGGATTACGAACCGGATATTTTTAATAATCTTTAAATAAAAGGAAATTGATTGAAAATTTGTGTACAAGGTAGATTAAAAAGTATTTTCATGCAAAGTCCCGGTTCTCGAAAAAGTTGAGTGTTACTTTCATTAGTGTTAGTAAAAATTGGAGTGTCAGCTTCATTACAACTAAAGGGTACCGTTATGCATGTAAAATGGAAGAGCTTTTTAACCCGTTCTTTTTTCGTGTGCGATTTCTTGCTTTAACTGATTTGGGTCAGAGGGTATCCTTAGTGCTTTGTAACAATATTAGATGGAGCGTGGTGATGATCTGGGGTAGCTGGCCGTAGGCCGAGGTCTTGGTCGTGCTGTGGCTGGTGATGTGGCTGTGGGTGAGGCACATGATCCTAAGAGAGGCCGAGGCTGTCGACGCTCTCTTTCATTTGAGTGGGTGCTGCTACTGCTGCTTTCATATTTTCTTTTGCATTTTAATAATTTTCCCTTATCTTATGTAACTTTTTATTTTATTTTTTTTATGTGTTATTAATCTGCAATCAGTACAACTACTATGAGCAGGTGAGCTAAAAGATGTAGGCGTGGATAGATATTTGTCCAGCGACAAAGTCTACATTTTAATTGGGTCGAAATCTCTCATCCAACTCCAGGATGTTCACTCTCTTCAGTCTTTTTGCTGAGTCATTGACAAGAAGCTGTTGGGCCAGTTCGTTCGGGTGAGTTGCCAGGCGTGCCTTGTATTTGGTGCTTGTCTTCCAAATTTATTGGCAAAGTGGTGGACTTCCGAAGTAGTGATGAACCAGGGTGCTCTTAGGATACACTTTAGGATGCCATTTTGACACCGTTGGATGACTTCGATGTTCGAGTGGCTGGCGCTTCCCCATAGTTGAATACCATAGGTCCATATTGGTTGATTGCAGCTTTGTATATTAAGAGTTTATTTTCTACGGTTAGATATGACTTTCTGCCGAGTAGCCAGTCTAGAGTACGGAATCTTAAATTTGTTTCATCTCGTTTTGCCTTTATGTGATTTTTCCAAGTCAGCCGACGATCCAGGTGAATTCCGAGGTATTTCACAGACTCAGCGTGGGGAAGCGGTTCATGACCCAGGGCCACCTCTGGACAGTTACCTTGCCGAAGAGCGAATGTTATTTGCTGTGATTTTGAGGCACTAGACTTGATTTTGAGCCAATTGTCAATCTTATCTAGATGTGTTTGGAGCATCTCGGAAGCGATTTCAGGCTTGGTGTGACTGGCCAGGATAGCCGTATCATCTGCATAAGTAGCTGTTGTTACCTGATCATTAGTTGGCAGGTCTGCTGTGTACAGAGTGTATAGATAAGGTCCCAACACAGATCCTTGAGGCACCCCTGCTGCGACGTCATGAAAGGTGGACCGCGCATCTTCTTTGATTTGGAAGATTGGATCAGTCAGGTAGGATTGAAGAAATCCAAAGAACGCATGTGGAAGCAGAAGTTTGATTTTGCAGAGGAGTCCTTTATGCCAAACTCTGTCGAACGCTTGTTGGATATCAATAAATGCAGATGCACATAATTTTTTGCGCTCTAGTGACAAGCGGATTTTGTCGCAGACTCTATGAACCTGCTTGATGGTGGAGTGGCGCTGCCTGAAGCCAATTGGTGATCAGGAATCACCTTAAGGTCTTCCAGTGCTGGAATCAGTCTACTCAGAAAAACCTTTTCCCAGACCTTTGACAAAACTGGGAGCAGACTTATTGGACGATATGATGACGCAATGGTAGCTGGTTTGCCTTGTTTGTGTATCATAACTATTTGCGAGACTTTCCAATGATCAGGAAAGTAGGATAGCTGAGAGAGGCGTTTATTAGGATAGTTAAGAACACTATAGCTTTTCTGGGAAGTTCCTTGAGAACACGTGAAGTAATCAGATCATAACCAGGAGCAGATTTGTCTTTTAGTTTCAATATTATTCGCTTGATTTCTCTAGGTGTTGTTAGTCGCAATGGAGGACTAAGCTGCAGAGGTTGATTTATGGTTTCATTTATTACAGATTCGTCCGAATCGGGATCTGCATCGTTTGGTGCGAATACTTTAGAAAGGTAGGTGGCAAATGTCTCAGCTTTCTCCTGGCTTGATCTGGCCCATTTACTGGCAAGGGTTCTAATTGGAGGTTTCGGTTGTTGAGGACGGTTGATATGCTTAGCTGCTTTCCATAGGGAGTGATTGGTAGCCTTGCAAGCACTCAGAGATTCAACATGTTCTCTAATCTGGTTTTCTTTCCAGCTTTTGATTTGCATATGTAGTTCCAACGCTGCTTTGTTAAAAGCTGTTTTGTCGGTAGGGTGTCTACTGATATGCCAAACACGGCGAAGTCTTCTTTTTTCTTCAATCAGAGACTTAAGGGCGGAAGTGGGGACATTCACCGAAGGATTTTGGATAGAAGGAGTACATTTCCACGCTGCTTCTTGTATACTATGTGAAATATACTTAGTGGCATCCTCAACATCTTCCGGAGATTTGAGTGAGATTTGTAAGTTGACATTCTCATCTATAAAATCCCTGAAGGCATCCCAGTCGGTTTTGTGGTTTGATAATGATTCATTCGATTTAAGAAAGATGGAAGTAGATATGGTTAACAAAACTGGAGAGTGATCCGAACTACCGTCTAGGCAAGACCTCACATTCAAGTAGGTTGAGGCGACGCCCCTCACCACAAAGAAGTCCAACAAGTCTGGAATCTTATTTGGGTCTGTCGGCCAATATGTTGGTTCGCCAGTGGAGATCGTCGAAAGATGTAATGATTCAAGGCTCTTCTTCAGTTCTCTGCCTCTGGTGGTGGTCAGCCTAGAGCCCCAGTGAGTATGTTTAGCGTTCCAGTCGCCGCCGGATATATAACGGGTCCCCAATGTCAGAAGATATTCTGAGTACTGATCTTCGGTGATTTTGTGTTTTGGAGGGCAGTATATTGCCGACATGGTAATGTTGCCCGATTTATCCGTTACTGTTATTGTTGTAGCTTGAAGATAGTTGGAAACAAAAGATCTCTCTTGGTAGTGTTTTATTGATTTCTTTATGATAACAGCAGTTCCCCCATGAGCGGTTCCATCTGGGTGGTTGGTTGAGTAAATAACATATCCAGGGATGTTTATTTTACTGCGTTCAGTAAAGTGCGTTTCAGATACAAGCAGTATATCAAGCCTATGTAGATGTATTAACAGCTCTACCTCTTGTTTATTAGCGGATAGACCATTAGTGTTCCAAGTGGCCATTCGCAGCTCTATGAAGAGGACAACCGGTCGACTAATTTTACTATAAGATTCATCATTGAACTCATTTGTCGAAGGAGTGCATCAATTTTCTCTGACTGTTTAAGAAGTAGCTCTTCAATAGCTATGGGAGCTGTTGATTGTTGAGGGTTTGTTCTTTTTAAGGCGTCCGCATAAGTATTTTCGCGGCTAGCGGTAGGATTGTTGCGATCTCTATCGTCGTGTTTGAGATGGTTGATGACAGGTTCGGCAGTCTTTTTTGATTTTATAGGTGGTTGTCTAGACTGATGTTTGTTGCCTCTGTTAAACTTTCTGTCGTGTATCTCTTTGTAAACCTGGCATCCCTTGAAGTTTGCCGGGTGATTTCCTTGACAAAGGGCACAGGTAGCCGGGGAGTTCCGGTCCTTTTTTAGACAGTCACTTGTTTTGTAAGATAGGGCGCATTTGACGCAGCGATGTGGTCTAGTGCAGTTGTTCTTCGTATGGCCATACTGCTGGCACCTATTGCATTGAGGTATAGAGTTACGCTTTCTTGGGTCTTCAATGATTATTGATGTGTGGTAAATCGTTTTAATATCTTTAACTTTTTTATTATTAGGACTAGGCTCTAGGTTAACAAAGAATGTGGAGGTGGGTATCTTCTCTGGACCATAGCGGGCATTTATTATTTCCCCTACTACTTTGTTTCCGGTTTCAGCAATAGCATCCTTAATCGCTTCGAGAGGTGTTGTATGATGTAGATTACGAATGAAAATTCAGCAGCACTTGTCTTCTTTACGGGTAAAGGACATGCGACCTTTTTCTCGGACTAATGCCATTAGCTTTTTGTATGATTCTGGATCCTTGCAGTTCACTCTTAGTTGGCTTTTAGAAGCAATTTTGAATGTATAGTCAGATGCCTTAAGGACCGACTCAATTGTGCCTTTGAGTTTAGTGACATCTTCAATCCCATATAGAATGAGAGGAGGAGGCTTGTTGTGAGTCCTGAGCGGAGCGTCTGTTGCTGGGGTGTCTACAGGAAGGACAGCATATCTATTGCTGGTTAAGGGTCCTGTAACATCAGGGGTGGGAGATATTGAGGTTCTTGGTCTCTTGTTATTCCTGGTTGTGGGGACTCTTTGCCATTCTGGTGCAGATATAGTTACTGGAGCGATGTTTTTGTTGAGAGCAGCCGGGGCTGAGTCGCCAAAGGAGGAGCTTCTTGGCCTATTCTGGAACATGCTAATATTCAATAATATAATTGAAATATAAATAAGTTAATGCATGTATATTAAAATGAGTATAAGTATAATAAAATGATAATGTAACTAGATTTAAACTTAATAATTTTACTTAGCCCTAAGTATAATTAAATTGAATTTAAAATTATATAATATTTTGCTATACCCTTGCAGGGTGCATGTGACTTACACACATACAATTATAAATTAATACCTTGTTATTCATACACATGTGATGCAAATAAATGTTTGAATTTGAATTTGAATTTGCTTTTATGGAAAGCTTGTTAAACAAATCTTGATTTCTGTTTTTCACCAGTAGCATTTACAATCACAGAAGCCTGGGCAGCCACTTCAGTGATGTCTTCGGTAACAGATTTCACACTCAGAGGCCCGGGTACCTCTGAGCGTCGGGGGTTAGCCGGATCGCATGACAAAACACATATCGTCTCATTTTCCATATTCATAATTAAAGAGGGGAGGGAAAATAGCAGTAGGCGTATCCCAGGCGCCTACCCTCAGACTTTCAGAGGAAATTTTGCTCCTCAAGGCTACTGACGGCCAGGTGGGTTATTTAACCGCCGCCCATTGCTCGGTGTTGATGAATTTTATGGCTGTCTCCTTAGGTGTTATTATGGGTTAGTTTCATCTTTCTCAGCCAACCCTCCTCTTTTCTCGTCCGGGCTTGGGACCGGCAACGGCAGAGTTCTTCTCTTCTTATGTAACTTATTTTTTTTTATTGTTTATTGTTTTGTAGCGCCCCGGAACCTGATCCAGTACCAACAGTGCCGGAGTCCGGATCGAGCGGAACGTGGTAATAATGAATTTTTATATAATATGTATTTTTTCATCATATAGAAGGCTTTAGCTATATTTCTGAACTAATGTTTTCAGATCTTTTTCCGAAGAACTAAAATGGGTGAGAGAGCAAAAGAAAGCAGACAAAAAAATCTTGCAAGGCTGTCTGCAGAGCAGAGAGCCCAACTGATGACAGCACGAGAAAAGAAGCAAGTTGGCCGGTTCCTGATGCCGGACGCTCCTCCCAGGAAATTCAAACGGTAAACTATTACATCATTTGCATATACATGTGATTATTTATTTAACGCCAGCAGTCCCGCCTAAAAGAATCCCTCAACCGTGGGAAGGTTTGTGTGCAGGGCCAGCAACAGACCCAATGGAGCCACAGCCAGGCCCATCAACTTATACAGGTTTGCATGACTATTTGATTTTAACCTTTTTAATTTGCACACTTGATATTTCTCTGTTCTTAGAACCGACCGTAGAACTTGAACCAGGTGAAACAGTGGCAGCTAGTGATCAAAGTCTACATAACTCACTTGTTTCATATGTTTTTATTTCCCACGTTTAACACCTTTTCAAAACAGAAATGACTTTTCCTAGGTGCTAAGCTGCTGGTTATGCCAGACCCACACCCTATGGAGCCAAAGTCAGGCCCGTCAACTTATACAGGTTTGTATAACAATTTGTTTGTACCGTTTTTATTTTACACATTTGATACTTTTTAAAATATGATTCTCTTTCCTTAGAACCGGCAATAGAAAATGAACCAGAGCTAATCGTGATTTCTGGGCCTCTTTTAGAAAAAGAATCGGCCGCAGTTTCTGATGTTCAAGGTTTGTATAAATTTTTGTTACTTACATTTGTATTTACACATTTAATACGTTTTTTTTTATGTAATTCTCTGTTCTTAGAACCAGCCAAGCGACCCAGGACAAAAGTCCTTCATTTGACTCCGAAGTCAAGCGTTAAGTTTGCTCAGAGTCGAATAGAAAGAGCAGAAAGAAAACAATCGGAGGTGACCGTGAAGCTCGTTTGTCCTGGTAAGTATTCAAATTTAGCATAGCCAAGCTAAATCAGTTAAAATCAATTAAAATCAGTTTTATTTCTGCAAATAGGCCCCAGGAGGCGCTTTTACACGTCCCAATTTAAACCTACCACTGCTTCGGGACAAGTCTGGGCTAGTGCCGAGAAGAAGCAGCGCAAGAAACTCGGTCACTATTGTCAGCCTCTTTTTAAATACATTTTTACAAGGTAAGGTAATTTTTACAAGGTTTAAGCAAGTACGAGCTGGGACAACTTAATGCCATACATTTCTATCATTTAAATAATTATTAACAGTGTAATAGCCCTTTTTCATTAAAATAACTTTGACATACGATTTAAGTTTATGTACAGGGAGTTCAGCAATATCCTTTGGTAATTTGTTGAAAATACGGATACAATTTCCCATAAACGATTTTCCTACTTTTCGCAGTCTGAAGCCTGGAACGGCAAGTTTATCTTTATTTCTAGTCTTGAAATTGTGTACGTTACTTTTCTTAAGAAATAAATGTATGTTCTTACGAACGTAAACAATATTCTCGAGAATGTATTGAGAAGACACTGTAAGTATATTAATCTCTTTGAAGAGCTCTTTCAGCGAGTCACGGGGTCGAAGGCCGTAAATAGCCCGTACAGCACGTTTTTGTAATATAAAAATTGACTCAATATCTGCCGCTGAGCCCCACAACAGAATTCCGTATGACATTATGCTATGAAAGTAGCTAAAAAATACTAATCTTGCCGTTTCAACATCAGTCAATTGCCTTATCTTTCTCACAGCATAAGCAGCAGAACTAAGTCTTCCAGACAGCACCCTAATATGAGCACCCCATTGTAAATGAGAGTCTACAGTTATACCTAAAAAGGTAGTAGAATCTACAGAGTTTAGTGGTTCATCTTTAACAATTATATGAGTAGCAGCAAATCTTACATTGGGCATGGCAAATTTTACACATTGCATTTAGTAAAAGATTATTTGTTGTAAACCAATGTAATAATTTAGAGAGGGTATTGTTAACATCATCAAATGAACATTTGCCCCTCTTAGTTTTAAAAATCATTGATGTGTCATCTGCAAACAATACCATCTCACAAAGATTATGTAAATAACACGGAAGGTCATTTATATAAATTAAAAATAGCAGGGGTTCTAATACTGATCCCTGAGGGACACCCATAATAAGGGCAGACCCTGAAGACTCAGCTCCATTTATGCAAACCTTTTGTGTTTTGTCCTTAAGGTAAGAACTTATTAGATCCAAGGAATCTTTCGATGCACCATAATGTTTAAGTTTTTTAAGTAATGTTACATGGTCGACACAATCGAAAGCCTTTGAAAGGTCACAAAATACACCTATGGCATCTAGCTTACTCTCCCAAGCATTAAACACATGTTGTAGAAGAGCAACTCCAGCATCGGTAGTATTTCTACCTTTTCTGAAACCATATTGGTTGCTATTTAATAATTTATTTACACTAAAGTGTGATAAAGCCACACACATACAGACATATTTTCGCATACATAAAAATATTTAACTACATAAATTGATATTGCACTAATATGTCTTGGCTTGTATTTTAGATTCACCAGGCAGTGTGCAGGTCGCTGATGAATTGGAGGTTGACCCACACCAAATGCTCCGGGTCGAGGTTTAGTATTCAACCTGTAAGTATATTATTATTAGTTATGTAACGTGACCTTTTTTTGATGACATTAATAAATAAAATGATATTAGGAATGGTCTCATTCGGATCGTCTAAAGCTTAGGAAACTCGTGAATGAATATTATAAAAAACAATACTGTTTCAGCTGCGAGCTCTATAGGTTCGCCTGCCGCCTCTTTTACGTCCAGCCAACAGCGTAGGCTAAGTAAGTTGAATTGCGCAGCTCACTTGGTGCTTTCATTTCATTCGTAAATAGCCTAGTCATGGTCATAGACTAATTCTTCGAAACACTGAATGAATTTAAGCATTGATGGATTTTTTTTCTATCATGAAGAAAATTTTAACCAGACTCATTTTCTGCTTTTAGATGCTCCAGTAAGAAATCAGGACGTTGAAGCTGAACTAGCGGCGATGGATAGGCTGATTGGGGCCGAAGATCCAGGGAGTGATATTGACGAGGATTTCCTTGACCCCGAAGCAGTAACATTCCAAGAACCTCGAAATGCGTCCTGGCAGCCAGCTCTTGTGGAAGAGTCTCTTTCTCAAGAAACTGCAATGGAGCTACGTAATAGGTAGGCACCTGTCATTTCTGAAGTAAAGTAACACCAGAAAAAAAAATCGTTAAAAGTAAACGTCAATATAATTTAAATGTGTATTTTGTTAGTTCTTACTCAATCACGCCGACACTAGTCTAAGCTAAGTTAGTTTACAATAAATATATTTTACTTTTACTTTGGCAGGGATGAAAGAGATGAAAGAGCTCTCCGGGAAGTGGCACAGGAGGATATGCTCTATTTTAATTGGAGCACTGAACCCGAGCAGTTCAAAGAAGTGAGGGAGACTTTTACTGGCGTAGCAGGGCCCACATTTCCAGCAAAAGGGCTAACACCGCTGCAGATATTTGAAAAAATGTTTGACCCCCCAATTATGGACATGATAGTCAGGGAAACCAATAAATATGCAGAGTATTTATTGGCTACCCAAACTCTCAAACATCATGCCAGGCTAAAGCTTTGGAAAGACATCAACGTCAATGATCTCTGGTTATTTTTTTCAATTATTATGTTGCAGAGTATGGTCAACAATCCAGTAGAGTGCGAGTACTGGACGCCAAGATCTAAATATTTAGCATTGGGTGACTTCCCAAATATCATGCCATTTTATAAATTTTTGTTAATAAAAAAATGTTTGCATTTTGTGAACAATTTAAACTTGGTCCAAGCAGAGGGCGATTCTAAGAAACTGGTCAAAATTCAACCAATAATAGACTATCTTAATGAAAAGTTTAGCTCCTTATACCTACCTGAGCAGTGCATCGCAATTGACGAATCTCTTTTACTTTGGAAAGGGAGATTGTCATTTGCACAACTTATCAGCAACAAAGCTGCTCGTGTAGGTATAAAGACCTACGAGCTTTGTAAATCTCGCACGGGATACCTATGGAAGATGCTATTCTACGCTGGAAAGCCAAGTAAAAGCGGTGAACCTAAGGAAAGTGATAGGACTTCTGATGAGCCGGATGGAGCCACACCTCAAATCGTGTACAAGCTTGTAAGGCCATTGCTCAATAAAGGCCACATTTTGCTCATGGATAACTTTTACAACTCACCGCTTTTATCGCGAACATTAAAAGCGCAAAAAACTGACACTGTTGGCACGTTGCGAATCAATCGTGAATTCGTTCCGGAAATGTTAAAAAATAAAGCCAAAAGTGAAATGCGCGTTGGCGAAGTGCTTTTCAGTGTAACGGAAGATCTTACCATTGTGTTGTGGAGGGACACAAATGTAGTGTCATTAATATCGACCTACCATAAAGTGGAGGTGGCTGGCAAGGAAAAATATGGGTTTTACAAATACAAACCCCAAGTCGTTCTTGACTACAACCTTGCTATGGGTGGTATAGATAAGAAAGACCAGTTATTACAAGCTTTTCCAGTTGAACGTACACGTAATGCCATATGGTATAAAAAAGTATTCCGGCGTTTGGTAAATGTAGCAATTTTAAACTCGTATGTAATATTTAATCACTATCGTACAACAAAAATGACTCAAACAGATTTTCGGATGTGGTTAGCAGAAGATATCCTTAAAAAATATCAGGTACGTTTACCAAAACCAAGAGAAATCGTAGCGCGAAAAAGTCTAGGCCACTACCCGATTAAAAACAAAACTGGCAGGTCGCGTTGCAAGTTTTGCGCAAAGAAAAAAGTTGACTCTCGTACGCCATGGATGTGTGAAATGTGTGAAATCGATTTGTCCATTATTGGCTGCTTCAAAAACTACCACATTGCAAAGTTTGACACAGAAGCAGTCAATAATTGATCATGATTTGATTTGACACATTACACACAACCATGGCGTGCGAGAGTCAACTTTTTTATGCTATTGTATAGTACCTATAAAAAAGTTGACTAACTATTGTATAGTAATTTCCTAATACCCTGTATATTTCCTAAATTTAAACTTAAAGTAATAAGGTGTAATAAATGTAAAATAAAAATTACAACTAATATTTATATTTAAATATTTATTTATAATTTAAATATTTATACTACCTTTTTGGCCGCCCGCGTGGATATAAAGATAAAAAGTAGATAAAATTAGATATACTATATAACGTAAAAAAATAAGCATTAATACTTACAAGTTAAGACTCCACTGACAAAAGCTTAATAGTCTATCTGTAATTTTTTTCGATACATTTTTCCTCTGAATATTATGTCAATATTTTGGACAACCCTAGTTTTTATGTACAAACGTGAGCGCCGGATCGGTGACCTTTGTAGCGGCCGCGCTGCGCCCCCGTGCGGCGCCGCCTGAAGCGCGGGCGGCCCTTCCGGTCGGGTTGGACTGAATTTCAAAATGGACTGGTCCACACTATGTACAAATTTCTAAATAACCTTTTCCCAAAATGTCTGTTTTTCTGAATGTCTTTTTTTTTAAGTTTAACGGCCTCGGAAACTTGTCCATACAGCCAATTCTTTAGTATTGTCTTTATTTTGCATTAAAACGTTGATGTTAGACGTTTTAATGCTTCGATGGAGTTTTTGGAGACAGTCGAAAGATAGGATAGGTAAAGAAGTCCCCAAGAAAGAGGTGAAGTGTTCGCGTTCCCTCGCAAAATTCACGGTCCACTTTTCTTGGTTACGACCCATACACCATCTTATTTCATCGAACTGTATATTGTTTACTCGCACGACACTTTGTTTCGCAAAATAACACCACTTTTACGACCCAAAAATCACTATAAACAATAAAAATTCGATAAAATAAACGGACTCCAAACGTATCTCACGAACTCCCGCTAAAAATCCTCTGAATGTCTTAATTTTTGAATGACGGAAATAAAACTGTCAAATTGATGTACAGTCAAGTTTGACTTTATTTGAAAACTTAAACCTTTTAAACTTTTTTAATCTATTTTTTAAACAAATATACGGGTCCTTAAACGGGTTCAGAGTTTTAAATACCTGGGGCATTGGGTTACTGAGGATCGTAGAGATAATCAAGATATTGATAGGGAGCGTAGGTCGCTGGCTGTTCGCTGCAACATGTTGGCTCGCAGGTTTGCACGTTGTACTAGGTCAGTAAAGTTAACTCTGTTTAAAGCATACTGCCAAACCTTCTACACGTGCAGCTTGTGGGTTAATTTTACTCGGCGGGTATACAGTGATTTACGTGTCCAATACAACAATGCCTTCAGGGTGTTGTTGGGGCTGCCGTGGCGAAGTAGTGCATCCGGTATGTTTGCGGAGGCTCGAATTGATGGTTTTTCAGCAGTTATGAGAAAACGATGTGCATCTGCACTGTCACGTCTTCGCGGCAGTGCCAATACTATCCTGGGGGTATTCGTGGATCGTTGGGAATCACCACTTCTTCAACGATGGGTCTTATCCCATACCAAATTGTAAAATGTGGCCACTATTCTATGTTACTAACACTAATTTCTAAGAAAAACTGTTACTACTCGTAATATTATGGGCTCTGCCTGAAATAAAAAAATTGTATTTGAATTTGAATAGCTTGTTTAAAGTAAAAATATAATCATCGCAAATAATATAAGACTGTTTTTTTTTATTGTGACATAAATAAATAAATAAAAAAGACGTGTGGCACTCGGAGACTGCCGCGGTAAAGCTATTGCATAGCATTTTTTATCAACTTATGCAATTATAAAACTAAAAAGTATCACCGCTGTGCCGGTAGGAGTGGGGGGTGTTAGGTTATTTTCGTTACGGAATTTCTGGATTCGGTCTCCACGCTCAAGGCCTGCGATAGAAGCTATGCAATAGCTTAATTTTATAATTTTATGTATTTTCTATTTTAGACTTTAGTAATTATTTTTTTTTGTTATTTTGTCAGATATGGTTACCATAGGCAACCATACTGTCAAAATCCTTATTTACTTCTAAATTCTTTTAAATTTCGGAAATTCAAAATTGTTAGTTCTTGCCTCGTGTTAGGTTTTTTTTCGTTACGGAATTTCTGGATTCGGTCTCCACGCTTAAGGCCCGCGATAGAAGCTATGCAATAGCTTAATAATAATTAATTTTAATTTGAATAAATATTTGGACTGCCTGAGGAGATACTGAACCCTTCCAAATTTTTATTAAAGTAATTATATTTTCAGTTTACACAAGCAATTTAATTGCCTAAAGAACAGTCTCACTAATAGGAAAATCAACATTTTTTTAAAAAATTAGCGCATTCGCTTCTTAATGACTGAGATGTTTTGCAAAAATTCAATTTCTGTTATATCGCCAACTTGTAGTTCTATCAACTGTTTTTAGTAACAGTTTATCAAATAAAGTGTCTCGCCGTCGCCTAGTTGCACCGCTAAACATAGAATGTATGATTCGCGTGTCCTGGTACCTTACCTCTCTCTTAAGTTTATTATATTGAATAATCCTTTAATTTCAGTTTTGACATTTACTTTGACTAAAATGTTACATTTTAATTTGTTTGTTTGAAATTTTATATTTTTTTAAATTTGTACACCGTCTCGGCGCGGCATGTTGAAACCATCATTGATGACCTATCACCTGTTTACCATGTACACATGTCCGAACAAATGAATGATTATTTTATTTATTTTATTTTATGTTATTTTATAAGAATCCAACTAGAGTTGGCTTATGCGGCATGCGAGAATTCAACCTTCTATGCCAGTCCTCTATCGCATTGTTGGTACGATGCTTTTCATCCGTGCAACTTATAAAAGATACACAAAAAGACATCCACTGTTTGTAAAATACTTTTGAAATTTTGGCCATTTCCTAAGTTTGCGGGAAACGGGCTTGCAAAGCTGACCATGCTGTTTGAATGTTTTCTTGAGGAAGTAAAGACAAATTAGCACACATCCTTACTAAATTTCTTTCTGTCTTAGCTTTGATTTTTAAGTTCCTTAGTGTTTGTTGCCTTTAATTTTTTTGCCTGCTGCCACACTGCCCTGTTATAATGGTAATAGCATCCTCTAACTTCTGTATACGGAAAAGTCTCTATTACGGCACTGATTATAGCAATTTCATAATCACATTTATATTTATAAATTCTCAAGCCTAATTTCTCGCTCAGTAACTTAAACATTCTTGTGTAAGTCTCTTGAGACTTGTTAGGCAAAAGCACATACACAACAGGTACTATGTTAGTTGTTTTATTGTTTCTGGCAATATCAGTATGAATGGTGAAGATCTGATAAGTTCGTTTAAAAGTCCCATCACCATAAAATAATCTATTTCTATCATCATCTCTAAGTAATTTTCTGGCAATCAATGTCGAGGCAACTAGAATCTTCGCATCCTCACCATCTTCGATGATAAGAAAACTAACTTGGAATTTTGACATCCGCAAATCGAGTAAACTCAATATTGTTTTGATCCAAAACTTTGTGCCTAATTCTATAAAGAGAACTTTTTTTCTCCTCATATGATGGCAAGATCGCATGGCTTGCCCCTTGGAAATCGGAAACACAATTTACAAATATCTTTTAACTGGTGCCATTTTCGCAACCACCGCATTTTTACAGGTATCTATAAATATGTCTTTTTCATTTTGGTTAAAATACGATCGGCACGAGTGAGGACTTTGTCTAACGATATTACTTCTATCTGCATTTAACGTTACCGATGCCGAACATTCACTACGAACATGACATGAATATCCATCTGATATTGCATGGTCAACATAATTTTATAGGCTTCTGTCAATTTTCAGTTGAATCAAAAAAGGTAACCGAAAATTCTGTGACGGTAACCTACTTGGTTCTTAGACAAAGTAACATCGCTTCGTACCGAAACGATATTGAAAGTCGTCATCGTCTCTGAGATATCGAAAACAATTTCCTAGCCAACGTAACACGATTGTCGCGATCGTTGTGTCGAATTGTTTAATCGATAAGAAACAAAAATATTGTCTATGGTATCGAAAATTTAGCTGTCAGTGTCAGTCAAGAAGTGTCAAATCGGATCAAACTTATTTGTTGTTTTCAAAAAGTATTTAATGTTAAGATTAAGTGAGTGTTGCGTTTAATCATTTTCAAATTATAATTAAAACAATATTTTGGCCTTCGAGCAACGCGGCCTTCCGTCCCGGAAGGGAGTAGGCATAGCGATTCTATTCTATACAAAAAGTTCTGGCATTTTTTGCGGGGGGAAATGTGCACACAAGCGCAGGTTCACATACTCACATACAAAAACAACACTGTAGTGACGACACTCACACACAAAAAATTAAACAATTCAGCAACAATTCGTGTACGGATAAGTTACAACTCACACATTGCCCCGTTTTCAACGTAAATAGAGTTGGACTTAACTGTTCATGTAGCAATATCGATATTTTTTTTCTAAAGACGGAATAAAAGTAACAAAGTGAAACATTTATTTATTAGTAGGATCTTAACAACAACTTTTGATATTCAAATAACGATCGATTATGATGTTGATTTTTTGTGTTAGATTTGATGGGTACGAAACTAGGACGAAGACTTAATTTTATACCGCTAAGAGCTGATGATTTTATACCGCTACCGCTACAAAATAATGAGCTGTTTAGAGGAGTGACACCATATAAACCGTGCCACGACATTTAAAAATATTAGAGGGATGGGAAGGACTGGAGGGATTGGAGGTATGGGTTGAGGGATGGGAGGGACGAACTCTGCCGGATCCGCTAATTATGGATTAATAATGAATTTGAGAATAGTAAATTACGTATCTGCGTGAAAATTAGTGATAAGAAGTTCATTGGTTCTTAAAATGAATTATTTTGTGTAAATTAAATTTGGCGGATGTAATTTTTTTCAATAAAAAAGAAATTCTGGTGTCAATATATTTTTCCATGATTGACCTTGCAAGTATATTTAATAAAAAAAAAGTTAATAAAAAAACCGAGTTTAAATGATTACATTAAAATCATTTCTATATATTTCAATGACAAAGGAAAAGAAACAAGTTGCACACAATACATAATAAAAACCGGCCAAGTGCGAGTCGGACTCGCGCACGAAGGGTTCCGTGCCAAAAAGGCCAAAAAACGGGCCCCCAATTCCGCTTATTTACAAATGGCTCAATAGCATCGCAACTGTATATTTTGACACATTTAATATGGAAGTAATGTCAAAATATACGATTGCGATGCTATTGAGCCATTTATAAATTAGCAGAATTGGGCCCCTGGTGTTTTGTATGTGAGGCCCCCTTAAATACATATTTATTTTATTTTGTTTTTAGTATTTGTTGTTATTGCGGTAACAGAAATACATAATTTGTGAAAATTTCAACTGTTTAGCTATCGCGGCTCTTGAGATACAGCCTGGTGACAGAGCGACGGACAGACGGACAGACGGACAGACAGCGAAGTCTTAGTAATAGGGTCCCGTTTTTACCCTTTGGGTACGGAACCCTAAAAACTAGTAACTAGAATGATTAAATCAAATAAAAATAAATTATTACTATTAAAGAGTTTCAAACTTAATAACAGAAAAGAGATTTTAAATCACACATAAGACCATATCAACAATTATTTTTGTCTAATGTGATTAAATATATTATATAACGTCGTCGTCGATAACCACCACACTTTATCGACAAACATTATGTCATGTGAAAGTAATAACATCACTATGTTGCCCAGCGGCAAGAAATCGGATTTATCGCGCGACCGATCTGAAATTTGCACGGGCGAGCGGACCTGATGTTGTTTAACAAATCCAACAACTATTCAAGAATAAAATATGCGAATTTAGTGTTTAAATGTAATTAAATGGCAATAATACGATACAAATTTACTTATATGTGAAATGTAACACCATCATTATGTAAACTTGAAGTTGCAGACCTCTTTTTACAACAGAAAACTGAGCAATTCGGCATTTTTAATACGGCAGCGTTCACTTGCACGACTGGACTCGGTCAAAGAAAATAAAGATAAACAAGAATGCTAATGTCATACAAATGAAAAAACTCGCGTAAAACTTATTATCTTCGCTCGTACCTCCAGGTTCGACTTAATATAATAGATGGAGTTTGTGTTCACGCTGAAGTGTGAAATATCCGGTGCCATCTAACGAAAAGTTGATACAGCTCCAACACCTAACAAGATAATATGAAATGCGAGTCACGAGATGGCGTTGAACAGCATTAGGACGAATTTTCATGAAATGACATCCAAATTAATTGTGTCACAAGTACCAATAGACACTAAAATTGTAAGAGCCCGTTTGGCCTAATGGTTCGAACGTCCTAAATTCCTGATAAATATGTGTATTCAAATCGGATTTAAACAATGCAAATTAATATACACATTACATTTTAATGTGCCTAATTTATTTATTTTACACTTTTTTCAGTTTATTAGCTTGACGGGTATATGTTTACATTACCAGTATGTGATAGCGAAGCTCCTAAACGAGTGTCTTTTTTTTATTGTAGTTTAGTTATTATGAAACTGTAAAAAAGCTGTAGAGTTTCTTAATAAATAAATAAATAAATGATGATGATACAACGACATTAATACTTTAAAAATTGATACACCGCGAGCCAGAAAAGGGAGGGCTTAAGCACCCCTTCGCTAGTAGTCCTCTGAAAAATAACTACTTACAAAACTCAGTTCCACGCTGATTGCATTCTAGAATAGCGCGACCTTTTATGAGTACATGCTAGTGACACTCCGTGCGTCTTTAGGTTTTATCGGGTACCTTCTCTCGATGAGTCAACGCGAGACGCGCGCATATTTTATTCCGGGTTCCGCGTCTTTCTTTTCGACCGCCCGTATGCCTTCCAAAGGTCCGGGACTCCATAGTCCCGTGATTGGAAAATGACGAACATAATAATAATAATAACATAATTTTTGGTTTTATATTTTTCCAAAATGTTGAAGGTACGTTTACAATTTATCAAACAAACTATTTATTTTAAATTAGTTTGTAGAATTATTTTGAAAAGATATACCTACTTAGAGATGTTTTTTATGTGAAACAAATTATTTTGTGAAATAATTGAATTCTTAAAATTAATACCATGTATTTTGAGATTTTTAAATATTTAAGCCAAGCTAACGAAAAAACTAGTCAGGGAGTATATTGAAATAGCATTCCGACTATGGAAAGGAAGAAAGAAAGTAACAAGTTATTTTAAAAATTAATTGTCAACTTGATTTCATTTAGGTTATTTTGTGTTTGGTACTGAATATAAAGGATATATACACAAACAGTACTTATACATATTTAATCATATACTGGGTGACTTTTTTTACCGAGTGGAAAAATTTACTGTGTATTTTGTACCTAAAACAATTGCTATAACTGTGTGTATTAGTGAAATACACCCGATTTATTAAATTTTGGAATTTCCATTAAAAATCATAAATTTTGAAAACATTAGTGCGCATGCGTATTATTCTTAGTAAGTGTAGTAAAACGGTAGCGGGATGCGGCGCGGGAGACGCGCGGCCGAGCTGCGTCGCCCGCCCCTCGTGTGACTAAATATGCAAAAAGCGATCCTAATTCCTAAGGTAGAAGTCCGAAGGGCCGGCTGTGGGGCGCGGGTCAGGATGTTAAAAGGCAAGACACGTGACTAAAGAATAGATAACTTCAAACCCCAAGCGACAACCGGTTGTCGCGTTAACAATTGATTTTAATTGTGTCTGGAATAACTCACGATCGAGGGATTAAGTTTCCACTGCGCAGGTGAATTACTCGGCGAATTCAATGATGTTTAGCGCGTTCGAAGTAGAGTGAATGCGTTTGAGTTTTGGTCGGTTTCTTATTTTTCGAATTATTTTTTAATATTTTATGTGATGTTAGTCTAAATCAACATAGAATTAGATGGTTATTAACAGAGGTAATTTATTGAATAAAGAAATTAAAACCTTTTTTGCTAAAGTGTTCATGCTATCGTCATCTATATCATTTATCTGTCTCACACTTTTATTTTCCTTTCTTTCTTTTATATAACTTGCTGAAAGGATTTCTGCACGCAAGAGCCACATTGTCATCACATACTGCCAATGTTCTCACCATTTCGGTGTCTGTGTTTGTCAATCTGCAGTAGATTTGAATACCGAAAAGCCATCGCGAACTAATTATTTTACACACTGATAGTTGGGCATTTTTAATTTCAGTTGCTGTGTTACGCAGCGGAAGTGACGAAATACAATAATGTTAATTTAGTCTACAATTAACTTAGATGTGAGAAGAAATAAACGTAGAATACATAAATATATGCATGTTATAGGAAATATTTAATAAAATTAAATAAATTGCTATTGTTGTGTTATGTGTATCATTCAAAGTGCCGCAACGTCACGAAATGTTTTGGGCTGTTAAATTATAAAGGTGATCGTAAGATTTGAATAAACAAGTGAAAACTAAAGTTATCATTCTAAAATCACTATCACATAAAATAACACCATTTAAACTACAACGATATTTTGTTAAATTGATCCAATTCGTCACTTTTTGGTACAAACCATTCCTTATTTTTCATTTTAATATGCGGCATTCCTTAAGTCATATTATATAATTTTTAAATATGACAAATTTATAGCAGAAATAAGTTATATTATATACGTAGAATATTGTCTCACAAAATATTGAGACTATAGATAGAGAGAATAAGTAAAGTAAGGTAGGTTGTACATAGCAGATAAATATTATGAAATACTCTCACGTATTCATTTTAATTTTATTTTGAATAAAAATTTAGAGAGTAATCATTTATAACATAACGTTACATTTATCGCGGGATATATACCATATTATCGTCTATTTCTGCGCTTTATATTTTTTCGGCTTTTGTTTCACCTTGTCTCTGTATCGTTTCTACTGCTTCAAACCATAGTTTTCTGCAAAAAAATGTTATTTATTCATGTGCATTCAAGCTCAAGCAATAAGCACATCTATGAAACAAACATTATAATATTCATATTCACACGAAAGCACAAAGCAAACCAAATTATATTCATGCTAAATGTTTTTGACAGTTTTGTTTGATACCTAAAGATACAAGAGGGTTATATCAAAATCACCAATAACCTCTTATAATGGAAATCAGAATCTCTAACAGACTACAATTCCACACAGTTAAAAAGCAAAAATCAAAGAAAACATATTAAGCCTCCCATATAAACTCTGTCAGCTGATCTGTGGAATGTGTGGGAGGTTCATTTTTTCTTCGATGATTTTTCGCGGATCTGTTATGCTCTGTTAAAGATTCGGAACTCCATATTTTTAAAATAATTCGGTACATTAACTAAAATAAATAACTTACGTTTTACACATCTAAAACACAAGTTATTTATTTTAGTTTAATTCAATAATACATCCTGGAAATTTGTTCTTAAAATTCATTTACTAGCCTGTGCTGCCATTGTCATAATTTTAACTTAAAAACCGTAGGTGTAAATTATGCGTGTAACAATTCCAAACGTCACTTTTTGCGATCCGCATATACGTAACGTGACGATATGGATGTGACGAATGAATGCATAAAAATTTTAGAAATACTTTTCATCGTTAAGAAATGCAATTAGATGATCAGTCCAAACGTTTTCGCATTCTATAGATATTACAGTATTAGAAAAAAATATTTTAGTAATAAAAAAGTACTTACTATTTACTTGAAAAATTTGTGTCACGTATGCGGAATGATGGTTTTGGTGCCAGCGTAACTCAACCGCTTCACACTTCGTATTTTTTTACACTGATGACGCTCACACTAGCTTTAGTGGATTTGGGAATGTAGCCGTTATCAAAAAAATAACATTATTTTGTAAAATTCGTAGAGGAAGTTGAAGAATTAGCCCGTCACGTTATAGTGGAATTCCACTACATGCAAATTCGTGGGACAGTGTTTTTATGTTGTTTATTCTATTTTATAGCATGTTTTATGTAGATTCTTGATATAAAATTAATTTTTAAGCATATTCACTTTCAAATAGTGCTGCCAATTTAACCGCTAAAGTAAAGGAACGGCTGGACCGATTTCGCTAACTCTTTTTTGTTTGTTTGTTATTGTAAGGAGAATGTTCTTATAAAAGAAAAAAATAAGAAAATTGCGCAGATAATTAGAAAATTTAAGAATACGTAACCACCATATTAAATTATTTTTAATGTAACCTTAGCCCTTTTGACAATTTAAACTTTTTAAATGTATCATTATGGCGTTTGACACAACATTGACAGGAAGCGTGCTGCAAACGGTTACAATTTCCAGTGCCGTTAGCATTTGCATGTCGATAAAATAAAGTTGTAAACTAAGTATCTGTTTTTTTTTGAATTATTAACTATACCGATTCGAAATCAATATTCATAGTTAAGACAGGACAACGTCTGTCGGGTCCGCTAGTAATAAATAATGTTATATACTTTATTTGATATTTTAGCAACTTAATTGCACTTATAATATCAGTATATAAACTTGAAAAATTTTGTCTCAGGCGGGACTCGAACCCGCATCTCCTCGCATGCCGGGCGGGCGCCATACCATTAGGCAAAGTATATAAATAGCTGTTTCATCTTAACTGACTGTCAAACATCTGCAAAGATGTTTCTTTCGGTTGTTGGGGGTGCAAACTCCTAACATTTGATGAAACAACGCTGGCTCACAGCGTAAGAATATGCTTGAAAAATTCGCGCCGTGTCACAGTGTCTCGGTTGCCTAATGGTATGGCGCCCGCCCGGCATGCGAGGAGATGCGGGTTTGAGTCCCGCCTGAGACAAAAATTTTCAAGTTTATATACTGAAACAATGTTATGTCTGAGATCCCGCGCGAAATGCAGGCTAGTTTTTGTATTTTAGCTGTCATATTTGTAGTTGCAATTAGAAGAATGGCACTCAAGTTCTCATCATGGTTCGTTCATGCAATTATTTTGGAATTTAGAACTCATTTGTAAAAAAAATATAGTCCGCAAGTAAGACATCCGCGTGCTGTGGTTTGCCGCCCCTTGTATTAGAAAATTAAATAAATCATAATTTTATATCAGATAATTTAAGCTAATGATTCAATTTTTTATACTGTAGTTGTTCAAAGTCACATTTTCGTTCAAGCAACTGAAATTAAAAATGCCCAAGTTACAACCGGCGCATGACGAGAGATAGTTTGTTTACGCCGCAAGCGCTTAGGGGTACTACTACGCAAATAGTTTTCACTTTGTCTAACATTCGACAATCTTAGTTTCTGTCTTCGATGTAAGCGGTGAACTGAAAGAGATAGACGGCGCCGACCGAGGTCAAAGTCGATTCGAATTCACTTAATAACCCCCTTGTTGACCATGTCCGGGCACTGCCGAGATCGGATGACACGCTAGTTTTATCTCGCTCTTTCTCACCGTTCTGAGTATGCGAAAAAGAGATAGCGTAAGGATGAAGGAACTATGATTGTATTTTGGCACGTGCCTATTGTTGTGTTGTGTGTGCGATTGTGTATGCCGCTGTTTTCGTCAATCCTAATACTATTGAAATAAAGCTTACTTTATTTTACTGTTTTCTTGAGTTTACGCGAACACATACATTGAAATGAAAGATAAATTTACGGATTTATTAGAACGCGTTATGTACACACGGCGGCACATCAGACTAAACATGTTGACCTTGAGACCGCCTTTATGCCTTACGTAATACAAGTTGTTATCGCAGTTCAACTGTTTAACTTGATGTACTGTCGCTGTACTTTCTTTTGTTTAACAAATTTTCAATTGACATTTTAAAAAGTCTTATTACCTTGACTTAGGTTTTATTTTCGTTTGTTTATTAACTTTGTCTTTTCTATGTGCATAAAGAGGTGACTGTATTTTAATTAATATTAGATATTTTTGAGAAAAAAAAACATATTTAAAATATGATTCGATTTAGTACTGACTTTGAACAAACTACTTTCTCAGTGTGCGTTTATTCTGTTACACGTTGTATAATTAAAGTACTTATAGGTATAATGGCACCAGTAGGAGAACGCAATGCGCATTGTAACTTTGCCGAATTGGCAACGTCACATTGTATAATTTCATCTGAATCCGTCGTCGTGTCAATAGTTATTAAGTCTAAAATCGCGCAGCACTAAAGTCATAAGCCGCAACATTGTTTTAATTTAGTATTTTAACTTTTTAATACTAACTGTTCCCAACCTCAATACTAATAGTATTCCTGGTATAAATCTTTCTCCTTGATACCTAAATGACGAGTCACTTTAATAATGCAACATAACAATGTAGGTACCTGTTAAAGTACCTAAATAAAACATGTTTTTGAAATCTTAAACTAGGTAAAAGTTGGTAAGTACCTACTGATTTAGTTCTTTATATCTTCTGACGACCTCTGTGGCGGAGTGGCGTACACACCGGTTTTCAAGGTGTCGCCTGCTCCGAGGTCCCGGGTTCGATTCCCGGACGGGTCAATGTAGAAAAAATGTGTTTTTCTACATTTTCACGTGTCTGGGTGTTAATGGTTCCTTCGTTGGTCCTGGTTTCCAAAACACGAATGCTTTAAATAGTTATTCAAATTGGGATCAGACCAATGTAAGTATGTGATGTTGTCCACATTTATTTATTTATTATCTTTTATATCTACAGGTTAATTCAATATGTTTGTTTGTGCCCAAATCAAATCGTCAATTTATTAAATCTGTGTATGGCTTATGGTAATGCAATGATTGGTTTTTAAAAATAATGCTTACATTATTTTAAAACGTCTGCGTTTTATAATTAGAATCGTTTCATTTATTATTTTTAATTTCTTAAAACTTAAAACAAATTGAAAACCTATTTTAAGTTTTCAGAAAATATAATTCTGAAACCTAAATAAAAATGTCCAAAAAAACCCTGACCCGAAAGTTTATTGAACTCTGGGCAACGAACGAGCATAATTTTATCGAAAACGTCATAACACTGCGTCCTTTCAAAATAACAAGTTTGCGCCATCTAGCGTATGTTAGTATAAATGTTTGCAATTAAAACTGATGTTCAAACGTGCTATTTATCGAGATGTTCAAACCATCTTTAAATAAAACGAGCTAAAATCGAAATTGTATTTTAGACTTCTTATAATCACAGGTAGTTCTATTTTGAACTAAAATATTAGTAAGCATGACAAACTTAAATATAATAATGCGATATTTTGCATATTTCAAACATTTTTTTACATGCGAGCTAAATGCGAAACTTGTAACGCCATCTAACGTAATTTATGGTAATGACTCTCGCGTTTCTTAGACATCAGCATTCTTGTTTATCTTTATTTTCTTTGACTCGGTCTAGAAAGAAATCTGAGCGCAACTAGTTTTTATAAACGCTAATGCCCAATTGGGCTTATACTTTTGACAGAGGGGAAACGCTTCGTAATGGCTACTCCCTTACGGGACGGAAGGCCGCGTTGCTCGAAGATTTTGGCAAGTGGTAAGTGAATAATGTGTTATTACTTTTAGATGGTGTCCAAAACTTAATGGTATTCAAAATAGATTTATTTTTTTATTATTGTTGTATAGTATAGGTAAACTAAGAAAACGAAGATGCTTAACTCAAGTTATTACAAAATGCGACAACCAGCAACATAAGTACCTAGATGCCTGCATTAAGATCAAATAATTGGTATGAATGTAAAATTTCTTACCTTTATTTCCAGGGGAATTTCAGGGGAACCTTTTAATCCGGCATGGCACTTTAGGTCGTTACATAATTTTCTAAATGTTCTTTATATTGTTTCTTTAACGACAACGTTTTAACATGCGTTTCGCTTTTTTTTTGGCAATCGCGATCGAAACGAAGGCGAACACTGAAAGTGCTGCTTGTCTAAGCATTTGTATGGGATAACTACAAAAACAATTCGTTACTTTATGGTTTCGTTACGAATTAAAACATTGTCTACCAACTTGCGATAACGATGTCGATTGACCACGTGATTTAACGCGGCTTATGTCAATCCCATACATTTTAGTCTTATCTAACTTCGTTATCGTTTTTAAATTGTTACTTTGTCTAAGCCCCGTAACCTTTTAGAAGCTAATTGTTTTGTTTATACACACAAACGTGATCACTTACTTACTTTAAGTTACAATAATGATAGATGAACATACAGTAACTACCTAATTATTATTTTTTTGTTCAGTGATTAACTTATATTAGGATGTTGCCAAACCAACGGAGTTTCCCTTTTTATTAATTTGTTGTCAACTTGTCGGATACATTTAGCATACCGTCGCTGCATGCTACCGTTGCGAGTGCGACGGTTTTTGAAATACATAGGTAGTAGGTATACACATCCTCTTCTACTGTGCGCAGGACACTCCCGTTTCCCGTAGGTCTCTAATTAAACTTACTTAAATTTGACGGTTTACAAAATCATTTGATTTCCGAATCAAGGCGTAACCTAAAAACTTGTTTATGTGACATTGCCGCTTTGTTTATTCTAGGCGTTATATTCAAAAGTCTTTGTACCTAATTTATACCGACAGAAGAGCAAGCCTAAAAAAGTATATCTCATAGAGATATACCTAGTTTACATATATTACAAATATATCTCTATATTTTATATCTCTTTAAATTACAAACATATCTCTATATTTTTTGACTAAAAGGGTAGAGGGTGACAAAAAAATGATAAATTGTTTGCAAAATAATTACTTGCATAAATTGCGAAATAGCGGCGCGTGATGATAATAAAGGTGAACAAAATGATTATTGGCAGTAGAGGTAAGTTAGAACATTAAACATTTTGTACCACACTTGCCAATTAAACGTTATAATACCTTGATGCCTACATAATTACTAAGTTGGTCGAAGGAAACTCGATAGAATGATTAAGTGTTTTAATCTAACTAGGTAGCTACTTGTACTTATGTAATTTGAAAATTGAGTTACCACCGGCTCGCCAGTCTGGGTCGGCTGTCAGTCTAAATCTAACAACAATTACCTATTCCTTTTTTTTCTAGTAGGTACCAAGTATATCGAATTCAAGACATTGTACACGTCATGCCGAGGCGTGCTCTGAAATTCTGGGTGGAGTATGCAGTAGTTACCTAAGTTTTAAGAAACGCTCCATCTTAGGCTTCTTCTTAACCGCAGAGTTCAGTATGTCGTCAACAGCAAGCCCATTGTTTATAAAAAAATAATTTTATTTTTATTAAAATTACATTACACACAGGGGGATCCCTGTTAATAATCTGACCCAGACTGTCATTGCACATGCGCTCACGAGCATAAAACTTCATGCTTGATAGGCGCTTGCGCAGATACGATCTGAATGTTCGCGTTTTACTGATGCGAAATTACGGTAATAATAGGTAATATGAGTTATATTATGAAATAATTTGTGTAAAATCTTTACTTCCGCACTTAATATATAAATGCGAAAGTAGCTCTGTCTGTCTGTCTCTGTTTTTATGTCTAAACTACTGAATCGATTTTGATGAAAGTGCAATGATAGATTAGACCCAATGATATTTAAAAGTAGGTATAGTTAAGTTGCGTTAACAGTAATCTATTATCCAAAAAGGCACATTTCCATTATACAAGTTTCACTAATAAACAGAACAAAAGATGCGGAGTAGGCACGCAAATGAAAGAAATGGCTATGGCTATGTTTGCGCTCGACGCAGACGCAAATTATGTACTTGAAACGCCATAAGTAGAACGTATTTGAGTCTTCACAACCCGCGCGCTTAGGACATCTGCTTCGGTTTTTTTATAATATCATTGATTAGACCTTAAATAATAAGTTATATTTGGTATCCTTTTTGGTATTAGGTAACCTCAACAACATAAAAAATGTAGGTACTTAGGTACGAGGGCGGGTCAATAAGTCCGTGACTTTTGGAATAAAACACAGATTTTTTGATAAACAAATCATTTTATTTTTCAACGTAGTCTCCCTTGAGCTCTATACACTTTGTCCAACGCTTCTCCAATTTTTTTATCCCTTCCAAAAAATATGATTTGTCGAGGTCCTCAAAATAGGCCTTTGTTTGCGAGATGACTTCATCATTGGAGTCAAATCTTTTTCCACCAAGCCATTTCTTCAGGTTTGGGAACAAAAAGTAGTCACTCGGAGCCAAATCTGGAGAATAGGGCGGATGAGGGAACAATTCATAGCCCAATTCATGGATTTTTGCCATGGCAACTGCACATGTGTGCACCCTTGCATTGTCTTGGTGGAAAAGAACTTTTTTCTTGGCCAAATGAGGTCGGTTTTTTTTCAAATCGTCATTGAAGCGGTCCAATAAGTTGGCATAATATTCCCCATTGATTGTTCTTCCCTTTTGAAGGTAGTCAATGTGGATTATCCCACGTGCATCCCAAAAAACAGTCGCCATAACTTTATTGGCTGACAAACCCACCTTGGCCTTCTTTGGCGCCGATTCACCCTTAGAAACCCACTGTTTTGACTGTTGTTTGGTCTCTGGTGTGTTGTGATGGATCCATGTTTCGTCCACGGTTACAAAACGGCGCAAAAACTCCTCCATATTGCGATTAAACAACGCCAAACCTTCCTGTGAAGTTGTTACACGATTGCGTTTGTGGTCGACTGTGAGCAAACGCGGCACCCATCTTGCGGAAAGCTTTCTCATGCCCAATTGATCTTTTAAAATTGAAACCACTGAGCCATGCGAAATCCCTACGGCTTCCACAATCTCTTGCACTTTCAATCTTCGGTCGGCCAACACCATATCGTGAATTTTTTCGATTGTTTCGGGTGTAGAGACCTCAACTGGGCGTCCAGGACGTTCGGCATCTTCAGTGCCTTTACGGCCACAACGAAATTCAGTAAACCACTTTTTTACCATTGAAATCGATGGTGCAGAGTCCCCATAGTATTTATCAAGCTTAACCTTGGTCTCGGTAATGATTTTTTTTCGCAAAAAATAATGCTTAATAAGCACACGAAATTCACCTTTTTCCATTTTTTCCTCAAATTACTGGGTAGTCTGATAAAAATAGCTGTCAAACACAAACTAACTGACGCAGCAAGTTCAAATTTTGATAGGAATCAACTGACAGATACCTGTTGACAGGAGTAGTGTTGCTTTTTCAGTAAAGAGGTCAGAAATTCAAAAAGTCACGGACTTATTGACCCGTCCTCGTACTTATCATGTCTCAAAATAATTGTATCACAAATGATAGCTATATTCATACTTTCTTCGTATTACCAGAGAGAAAATGTATTCTTGTGTTAGTTACGGTTATACGTAATGCTGCAAAAAATGAAACTCAGGTTTTTATTACGATATCTGGTCATAAACAGTTAATCGGACCTATATTTCTGGGCCATTCACATTCGCGAATTTACATCCTACTAACTTTTTATTAAACGGAAAATGCTCTTACGCAGTCTCTATCAGCGTTTGATCGAAGATATCATACCTCATTCATATATCTTGTCTAAATCAATACGAACACATTTCAAAGAACTGAGACTTCCCATAAGACAACAAAAAAAGTTATAGTTAACTTCCTTGTGTCAAATCCAAAAACATCAAAGACATAAAAGGTTCTAGGCGTCAATATCTTCAAGGATCGCTAAGTAATTAGACTTAATTCAAATGTTCCATACAAAACATAAAAAGATTGACCGCGTATTTTGCGCAGCAGTAAATCAACAAACAAGCGAATCTTATTAATTCATCAAGGTGTTAAGGATTTTCGAAAGATGAAGACAATGGGTTTCTGAAACAAAGAGCTTGTGCACAAGACAATCTTGTCGATGGCGGCGCTCGCGCAGATCAAATGCACTGGAAATATAAGGCAGAGGGCACACGTTGTGAATTTAGCGCCAGAGCCTATCAGTTTTTTTTTTGTATTATGATGTGCCAAATATTGTTAGGAAAATTATTACGCAATTTTGTACTTACCTACACTGTCAATTATTTTTTCATTAAAATGAAATCATCAATCATTGGCTACTTCAAAGGATAAGAAGAAAATTATTTTGCAAACGACGAGAAAAACGGTTTAAGCACTAAAGAAAACTTTAAAGTAGTAATGATTTATGTATATCCTTAATGATATTGGTAATATTAGTATTGTAGTTACTAATAATATTAAATAAAATTGGACAATATGTAAGATGTGATGTTCTCAAAGTAAGGAATAAAAGCTATTGTTTAGTGAAAATCAATAATAACGCTACCACAAACGATTAGGCTCCAGAAAATATGGAAAAATACTTTTTTACTTTATATACTCGTCCGGGAATCGAGGCCTGCACCTCAGGGCAGACGACAAGTGATAAATCGATGTGTACGCAACTCCACCAAGGAAATCCTCCAGTTATTTTGTGGGTACTAACAAGTATGTATCGTTAAAAATAATTATTTACAGCTTTCTAGGGCATAAATATTCTGAGCATTGGCTCAAAGAGATGACGATATTCAAGTTAAAAATGTTCCTTGTTGACGACAAAACTGCTGAAAGTGTGAAAATCGCTTTTGCATCTGCGGTGCGGGTAAGTTTCGAATTATGCGCAAGTGAATTCTCAGCCTAAGTGCGTACCGCTTGCGCAAACATAAGACAATTACCTAAATAGCCGGCGAAACGTCGTGATTACGCTGCGTACTTTTCTGAAATGTTTTAAAATAAAAATTATGAAATGACGAAAATGCGAACTACTAAACTGAACTCGAATTACTTAAGTGTCTGTTCAAATGCATAATTCATTTAGCACCTAGTAGGTGCCACCTACATAATGTAATGCTTCTAAAGTATGTGTACTTACGAAAATAAAGAAGAATTTGATTTAGCAAGTAAAATGTAGCCAATTAAAAAATATTTGCTCAGAGCAGTCTGTAGTAATGGATTGGTGTCCTGTTTCGCTTCCCGTCACAACACAACGCCCGTCGCGTTGACCTAGTGGTTCTATAGGTACCTAGTGCTGGTGGTAAATACTGGGCTACGATCTCGGGGTTCGAATCCCGGGTCGGGCAATAAAAGTTTCGAATTTTCGAACATTGCTCGGGTTTGTGACCACCAACCCGTATTTGGTAAGCGTGGTGATTATGCCTGTACCCATCATTGCTATGGTAACTTGAATTTAGTGATGGAGGCCTTTTCCCTGCTGTGGGATGATTATAGGCCGTTACTTTTTGCTTCTCGTCAAACAAGGATAATGAGTGTGGATCTGAGCATATTTCTTTGGATTATTGGGAATCTATTTATGTCATGTAGGTACCTACTTAAATAAGACATCACCTTTTCTCCGCCTATAGGTGTTGTAAGCTATAGATACCTACCCATTCCCAGAGATTGAGTAGCAGCATCTTTTTGTTATTCTTGCATCACTATATCTGTCTAAAGATGGACACAGGACTCTTTTTAGGGAGGATTTTGCCATAATCGCCACACTTGGTTGGCGATTGCAGTTTGGTAAATGGCGTAGAGAAGACGCTGCTACATGTTCTCTGTGGGTCTTGACAAATAAATGTATCATTCATTCTTTCTTTCTTTCTTCGGCGTATAACTTCTTAAGTTGTCTCTTTCGACACCCACAGGAGGAAAAGGCATGGTGCTATTCTTTTAATGTTCGGCACCACGAAACTGTAATGTTTACACCCTGTATAATGGGATTTCTCTAGAATCGTGATAGTGAAATTTGCTATACTCAATTATATTGTCGCCATCCGTCTAAAAGCAGTTGAGTCATAACTTTTGTCGATTCCCTAATATTATATCATTTAGAGAATCGTTTTCTATTGATGACAATAAGTAGTTGTTTCCATATTTCCTAGAAATGAACAAATGGCCTAGTACTTACTACGTATAGATTCATCATTATAATCTCCTTCGACGACGACCGTGGCGGAGTGGCGTACACACCGGTTTTTAAGGTGTCGCCTGCTCCGAGGTCCCGGGTTCGTTTACCGAACGGATCAATGTAGGAAAAAAATGCTTTTTCTAGATTTTCCCGGGTCTGGGTGTTTGTGGTACCTTCGTTGTTCCTGCTTTCCGTACGATACGAGTGCTTTAAATAGTTATTCAAATTGGAATCAGAACAATGTATGTGATGTTGTCCACATTTTATTTATTTATTTTATTTATAATCATAACCAACCTATAATATATAAGTCCACCGCTGGACAAGGGTCTTTCCAAGGAGGATTTGACACAATCTCCACTATTGGCAGGCTGCAGTTGGCCAATAGTAGAGAAAAGACGCTAGTCTTTTTCTGACAGTAGATACTCCTTTAGTGGCCTCTTAAGAGGAAACACTAAGGGCGAGAGAATTGAAAATAGGTGTTTGTAAAATGTATTGCTGTCGCGCAGTGCCCGAATGCATTCCCGCAGAGCGTGATAGAGACAATTGCATCTTGGACCGAAAATACCTACTAAAAGCACACAAAATCAACGTTTCGTAGTCCCCCGATTCCTTTTCCAAAACTAACTGATTTAAATACTTTTTTCATTAAGAATTAAAGGAAGGCTTTGGCCGTGTTCGTATATAATTTTGTTTTCTGGATGTTTGAACACAGAGGTAAATCTGGCGAATTTTTTAGATTTTTGAAGGCTCATATCTCTTTTATTAATTATTTTTGAAGAAAAGGAAAACATACAAACATGTCAATAGTGGCCATAGATTTTTGAAATAAATATTATTGCTCTACTGGCACTATCTAGGGAGGAAACAGGGGACTACGTTTGTATTGAAAGACGGCCCTTGTGTTTTCTATTAAAACACCCATAGGATGAAAAGGGATGGATACCGACACCATTCAACATATAAGTGTCTATTATGTTACCTTAAATATGTTCGACTCACTCAATCTTTTCAAGGTGGATTTTGCTTTTCCCATTCTTGATCGCGATCGCAGTCTTGACAATTGCGAAGACAAGACTAAGCTCATCATCATCTTCTTTAACATCTCCTTCTCAGATTGGTTAACGTGGCAACGGTGGAATGAAGACGCTACTTACGACACCCATAGACACGAGGGGGAGCGGTGCCAGTCTTTTTAACCAGCACCTCACAAATATCATACGCGGATGTAAATTCCAATTTACCAACGATCTGATAAGTTAACCTAGAATACTTTTTAATTAGTTCTTACAGTGGTTTCAGCGGATGCGAAACAGTTGATTGCAATGATAAAACGGTCGTTTAATTAATTTGATCTCGAATGAAAAGTAATTTAGATCGCGCGTAGACTATAAGTATGTAGTGATAGAGGTCAATTTTACTATTTAATTACAATGATATTCTATTCCGATGCAGCTCACTTACCATTTACACACCTACTACTGCACATATTTTTCATATTGGCTACTCGTTCCATCACATGTGTGGAACAAAATCTGCAGTCTGTGGTCATGCGGTTGACAAGCCCAAATATTATATTAGATTCGACAAACCTCATGTTCTAGTTAAAATACAATCGCTATGTACGGTCGGTCAAGAAAGACAGTGGTGTACCAGTTTTGACAAAGGAGATGTCCCAAATTGTATGGAGGCCAGGCCCAGAACCTGTACACCCCACCAAAAGATAGACCAATACACCTACAAGATTTTGTTATCATCCAATTCTTTTAAAATGGCTTCGTTAAGTGGTTCAAATAAAGAGTTAAGTAAGAAAATAGCAATACAAAACAAAACCATCATGGCGGAAGATGACATTTTGATGACATCTGTCAGTTTTGGTTTCATAATCGCGCATCTAGGAGTCGAGTGCCATCGCTTGCTGTAGTAACAACAAACATTATGAAAGTAATGTGTCAATCAATACCAAATCCAGAAATCGAAAATGAGGTCGTTATAATGAACTACATTTAAAACGCGACAAGCAGAACAAAAACTTGAAGTGAATGATTATGCCAAAGTGACAAGGGGTATCTGACAGCTACTGACAATTAAAGTTTTTTTAGATTGACGCCATCTTGGAATGTCTATGGAGTTTGATAAATTCTTCGATCTTATTTATTTTTGAACCACTAAATTATACGATATATAAATTTATATGTATTTTTCCCAGAAACAGTAAATTTTTCTTGATTTTTGTAAATGGTGTACTATGTCTGGGCCTATTATGGGACATCTCCTTTCATGTGTCTGAAAAATTCCGATAAGGTTATACTCATAGATTTATGACGTGTGGTATAAGTACGAGTAGCTGTCTAAATATTTTTCCATGGGAAAATCCACCCTGTTTTTCTATGACAGCTCGAATGATTTTCAACCTTAGGGTGATAGCACCACATTCTTGGGCGACCGTACCTAGGATGATACATAAAGCTAAAGTCGAATAGAAATTAAAAAAAAAAAACACCCTAATTTCAATAGAGAAGATTTCTGGAAATTACCAGCTGCTCAGGACCACCAATGAAGTCCATGTACAATGGCAACACTACAAAGACTCTGGACACAGGTGTGTCCGATGCTAGTTAGCTATATTTCGTGGATAGGTAACATAAATCACTTAACTGACGATAAAAATAGAGGGGTTACTTTTTTAATGTCTACCCGTGACCACAAGCTCTATAAAGTGTTCGGAACGTTGGGATAAAGTAAAATAAGGATAATGTCTTTTATTGATATATTTTTACTTCAATAATAATAAATAATTTATCTTTCATTTCAATGTTTAGTGTTGTGCGCGTAAATTCAAGAAACCAATAGAGAAAAGAATTACTTAAAATAAAACTGCCGTAAGTACCTACTCCTAAACAAAATAAAAATTGGAATATAGACTCTCGTGCTTTTCTTGAGTCGTTTTAGTATTAGATTTTTGAATTTTAATATGGACTTAGTTCACTCAATACATTCATTCGTTCAATTCAATTAATCAATCTATAATAGCATAACCTACAAATAGCCGAAGGTTTGCTCAATTCTGGCTTTACAATCGTATTACACCGACAATGTTTAATACTCTTAATTAATTCACTCGATTAAGCAACCTATAGTTATCCGAGTTTGTGTACCGATGCTCTGTTTCGCAAATGTTATGACGTCCTTGCTCTTAATTTTTATTTTCATTTTAATGCAAGTAAGAGGATTACGATAGGTTAAGGCCGCTTTAATTTATTCCGGAAAAAATTTCAGTGGTACGTGGCCGATAATTGACATCCTAGGATGTCGAAGCCCAATGGTAGCGGCTTACAATACAGTAACACCAAAATTTCTCGTTCCATGGATTTCGTAAGAGGCGACTTCAGCAGTAGGTACTGACAGTAGTTGACGGGCAGAAGTGTCTTCTCTCTAACATTGGCCATCTGTAAATGTGGCGATTAATGTTCCTTTTCTGGCGAGGTCTAAATTCAGCAGTGGACTGGACCGGATCATAAAATAGAGTAGACTGCATATGGCCTAACTATGAACGTCAAAACAATAATTAAATGTTGTTGTATTTATGTTGAGCAAAACAAAGTTGAAGTAGTTTCCTAGAATGTAGAGTTGTAAAATTTTCCATAGCAAAATATTCGGAACCTAACCAGAAGTACCGAACGTTAGAAATATTAAGGCAAAGAACATGAGATTAAATCATGAATGTCTAAACAATTAAGCAAAGTTGTTTTACATCAAACTTTTTAAAGAAGAATGGTAAACTTTACAAAGTTAAAGATAACTTCCAATCAATTGTTCCATAAGTCCTAATCATACTAATAATATCACAAGAATCATCATCATCATCATCGTCAGCCTATCGCAGTCCACAGCTGGACATAGGCCTCTCCAACTGCACGCCGCTTAAGTCGGTCCTCGGCTTCTCATTCTAAGAATAAAGGTACCTAGTTTTTTTTGTCAGGGTGCTCCTGACAATGTTGTCGGGTCACCCATTCTTAGTTAAAAATATTCTTTTGGCTTATGAGACTTTAGCATATAGCGCTGCTATATTCTATATCTAGTCAGGGTACGCTTACATAATCCAATCTATAAGTCTAATTTTTATATTTAGTACGATTGTCTACAGATCCCTCCACCTCAAACCGGGAAACATTCACATTTTGAATGTGCAGGATTACTGACTGTGTTATCTCTGACAGCCGATCAAAGTGACGTATCTAGATACAAAGAAAATTTGAGATACGTGCTATGATTTGCACTTATAATGACAAGATTCTTTCCACTGTAAGACATCATACGAACCGATATTGTCTTAAAATAATATAAGAAAACTACAGATTTTACCTGAATAATAAATTCAGGCAAAGAAAAGAGCTAGAAGTGATTTCCTAAAACAAAAGTTAACGACAAGTACTCCGCTTAAATGTCTTTGTTACTGCCTTTTGTCATCACACTTGATTGTTTTATCGAGATAATGTGAAAGCCTACATGTAAATCTAGAATTACCGAACAATTACGTTACCATTACGTTGTAATTATAAGAAATTGTCTCCGATCGCAAAAATACACTTAACAAATTTCTAACTATTGTCTGGGACGTCGATGGATTGTCAATGCGTGTGTAATGCAAGTGCGCTCACACACTCGCGCAAGTGAAACCGAGTATATAAGCGATGCAAATTACTGACGAAGGCATAACCGACTACCCTCTCGACTCGGCCGCATTCTAACCACACCGAAATGAAGTACCACGTGCGTATTGTGACTGTGATTAGATTAAGACAGTGCGTGGTGATGTGCTCCCAGATTAGTGATAATTTGTGCGGACTTGTAGGATACCTCAAAAACAGTTTTGCTATCCCTAATCTATTGGGCTCTAGATTCTATTGTATCTCTAATTGATATTGGCTTATGTAACATTTAACTATTAGTACAGTTTCAGTACAGTTAATTGAAAGAAAGTAACAGAGCATTTCGATTTTAATTGGACATCGGTTTATCGAGTTTGCAAATTCTCAATCAATTTTAAATTTAAAGTTTTATTGTATGCTATATCAAATGAATAACACTTTCATTAAACAATTAGTAAACAATTTTGTTAGATAGAACGATCCGGATCAAATTGCAAATTATTAAAGCAGTTTTTAAATTCATTTATGTGCTCATTCAGTGAGCCGCTATCGCTTTGTTCTTCCTGCTCTCAATTTTATAGGAAGACTTTCATATTGCATAACCCTAAACGCGGTGTTCCTTATACTTTACAAAATGAACCGGTCTCGAGAGAACGGCTACCGAGCTATAATCCCTTATCTAATTGGTTGTTATACAATCCCAGTGATACAATAGTTTGATTATCGACATTTGGAACACTTATGGAACAATTTAGCTTTAGGAATCAATTAGATATATGTTGTTTTGAATAGTGATTTATTGTCATTAAGTAAATTGTGCAAACGATATAAGAAACGTCAAAGCATTTGCAATTCTAATCAGATGCAAAAATCTGCACATTATATTAGATGCAACAATAAATGTAAAGCAGCAAAAATTCAATAACTTATTAAAGTTTTTTTTTCTGTATTATTGACTTGAATACAGTCCAGTAATAATTTTAAATTTTATTTTGTTATTGGTCTAGTGGTTTAAATACCGGGCCAAAATCTCGGGGTCCCAGGTTCGATCCCCGGGTCGGGCAACAAAAGGTTTCGAATTTTCGAACGTTGCTCGGGTTTGTGATCACCAACCCGCATTTGGCAAGCGTGGTGATTATGCCAGGACCCATCATTGCTGTGGTAACTTGAATTCAATGATGGAGGCCTTTTTTCTGCAGTGGGATGATTGTAGGCTGTTACTTTACTTTTTTTTTTATTGGTATTGAACAACAATATAAAAATTTGTACTATTCATAACGTAACAAGTCGCGTTGCACATTACTAAAGTTGTCATTTTAGCTCTATCTAATTGAAGTCAATTTGTTTCACAGATTTTCTTGGGATTCCTAGCCGTTGCGGCCGCCTACCCCGGCATCATCCACGATCACCATGAAGCACCACAACTGGAAGAGAAGTTCGACCACGCCCTCATCGGCGAATCAGGTCACCACCACCACATCGAGCATGAGCATGCTAAGTCCCACCAATCGATCAAATTCGAGCACTTCCACCCTGTCCCAGTATACGTGAAGAAGGAACACCACCATCTCCTGGAGCACCCGTTGGAGAAGGGCAAGTCTGAGCAGAAACTGAAACTGATCCACCCTGAGACCGAGCACAAACATGGCGGCGGCCTGGTCCTCGAAGAGCACAGGTTGGACACTGACCACCACCATGGCTTGGAACATCATGGTTTTGAGCATGGAGGCTTCGAGCACGGAGGCCAAGAGCATGGAGGTCTCGAACACTACAGTGGATTCGAGGGTTACGAGGGCGGAGAAGAGCTAAAAGGATACGCCGAGGCCCAGCCCTCCTACAACTTCGAACATGGCCAAGGCCTCTCTGGCTACAGCGAGGATTCTTACAAACACGGTGGTTACTAACTAATCCTAGGCCCGATTCTGATGTGGATCTCGCTCCACTTGAAATAGGACCACTTCTTGCCTGTTGATATTAGCGTTAACTATACATTTATATTGTGCGAGACATTTGTCAGATCTTGTTTGTAAACTAATTGTTTAGTTGGGGAGAGATGTTAGGAACGTGCAATTTCTTGCTCAATAGAAATGTATTAGATCTTAAGTGCCTGATTGTCAAGACTCATAGCTTAAGTTGGGGAAGTGCTCTATTTTAATGTACCTGATGTAGACTTAAAAATTGTTTTCTCGATGAATCATGTTGAAACGTTATGTATTGCGTTGCGTTTTCATTACGAAATTGTTGAGCCGCTGGTGTGTGAAGTGTGTGTTTAGTCTCGCGCCAGTTTTGTTTGTATGTGAAAATTTCGTTGGATGAGTCCCTGAAATTGTGATATTAATAAAATGTTTGTTTTAACCTAACTATTATTTCAATTACACCTTACACAACAACTTAACCGGTAAAGCTAATCACATAATTGGTTCTGCTAGCAGCTAGCATTAGTCTGTCAGTGCAAAAAAGGGGAGTAAACTAATTAAAACACTAACCTTCCGCACATGTCACTGTCAAATCTAATGGTTCCAGTTATATGAATCATAAACCAGTATTCGTTATTAGATAACATGCAACCAGTTCTGATCTGAAAGATTTACAAGATATAGTAAGTATCTTTTGATATTTTGTCATACTTTTTTTTTCAATCTTACCACCAAGACGAAGTTTACACCTAGTTATTTCTGACCAGTGGACACCATTGTAAGTTTGGCCTAATTAAACCCACTTTAAGCCATCAATTGACGTCTTTTGAGATGATGTACAAAGTGAATGATTATTCATGTTGAGCTATTACCCTATTGGGTGCTAGATTATTCTTTATTAATCTAGTAAACGATGTCACCGACCTGTTATACGAGACTAGATCCACTTGTCTTGTTACATACTAAATTACAAAGAAAAACGTAAAATTCTCAAGATGCCTATGTTAATGTGATTGAATATAACAACATCGTTGTTTCGCTTAGTAATAGGTTGTTGCTCTAGTTAAATAATACAGGGTGCAGATATTACGTGACATCAATTAGCAAAGATGTAGAGTTGGTAATTGTCCACTGCTTGACTAGCCACATAATGATATATTACAGTGCTGTTATGCAGCTCGATGACTTGCTTAGCTTTGTGGTACGTAACAAACATCCAGAAGTCCGATCGTGCAATTATAATTTCACATTACTTTCCTCTTAAGCGGTACACTGCGCAATATGACTACATTTACTTTTTATGACTCGCTAATGTAGTAATTAAATTGGTTAATAAACATGGCGGCGGTCTGTGGTGTAATAAAAGACGCAATAACAATAATGGATGTTGGACGTCTGGGTGAGTGAAATAACGAAAAAAATTTACTAATGATAAGACACTTATATTGCAAAATTTTAACAGCTAGGTCACTTTGTAAACATCGCACATTTTTTAAATAATTTATAAATCAGAAGCCTACAGTCAAATTCATATTAGTAATTTTTACAGTAGTGTAGTTTAACAGATCTCTCTAAGTAACAGCCTATAATCATCCCACTGCAGGGAAAAGGCCTCCATCATTGAATTCAAGTTACCACAGCAATGATGGGTGTACTGGCATAATCACTACGCTTGCCAAATGCGGGTTGGTGATCACAAACCCGGGCAACGTTCGAAAATTCGAAACTTTTTTGTTGCCCGACCCGAGATTCGAACCTGGGACCCCGAGATCTTGGCCCGGTATTTAAACCACTAGACCAACGGACCAATCCCTCTAAAACAAAGGAAAAAAGTAAGTGTATTGCTTAGAGTTAAAAAGTAACGGTAATTCAATGATAATTGCTTATTCATAGTTATGCGAAGCTTATGGTTTTTATGATATAATAGTTCATAGGTGCAAGCAAGCAAGCAACAGCCTACAATCGTCCCACTGCAGGAAAAATGATGGAGATCATTGAATTCAAGTTACCACAGCAATGAAACTGGCGTGATCACCACGCTTGTTAATGCAGGTTGGTGATCACAAACCCAAGCAATGTTCTTCTTAGCAAACTTCAGGGGCAGCAGTAGGTTATGTGGGACTCTCTTGTCGGTGCCCGACAAGCATACCCACTAAAAAGACCTGCGGTGTACCTTGCAACGTATGTTGGCGGTGTATGGGTTTCCCTTAGGATGCCCTCCATGCACCGCCTACGTACGGCCTATGCCGGGCCTCAGGCATAACATATGGGTGATCCTGTACACCAGGAATCACCCCCAGTCTGGTAAGCTGTGCAATGCGATCGTTGAGCCTCCCGGCCAGACGCCCACTAGCCTGCTAGAGGGGGGAAGTTGAGTTTGGCATATGCCTTGTCGTCCTCCCCCAGCTACGACTTCGGGTCGGGTCCACAAGCCTCCTCACCGACCCAAACCGTGGCCACCCTTTGCAACGACAGTGCATGTCGTTGCAAGGGCCGCCTACGTCTCACCACATGGTCTCACGCCCAATCGCCGCCCAGCATAGCTCAAACTGTACTGGGAAACGAGTGACTACCGTCCGCCGCGGGACTGACGCCCAAGCGGCAACACCGCCGTCGCGCCCTTCAGCGCGAACGGCCACAACAGGCCACGGGCTGCAGCCCGCTACCACCGTCTGGCGGAGACGCATTCAACAGCGGGCTGCCCAAGCCCACTGGAAGCTCCACCTGTGTGGGTTTTGGTCCGCGCTGGCCAAATGGCCGGTACCCTCCATGTCTGGAGGGCGTTCCACTATCAGCCACCTGGAGACGCGCCCGGTAGGAGACCCAAAACTCCCTCGAGGGCCGAAACCAGCCTACGTTAACATATGCATATAAATACTATGGTGAATACTAGATGTTTGACAGTCGGTTAAGATGAAACAGCTATATATATACTTTGTTTGATATTTTAGCAACTTAATTGCACTTATAATATCAGTATATATACTTGAAAAATTTTGTCTCAGGCGGGACTCGAACCTGCATCTCCTCGCATGCCGGGCCATTTATATACTGATATTATAAGTACAATTAAGTTGCTAAAATATCAAACAAAGTATATATATAGCTGTTTCATCTTAACCGACTGTCAAACATCTGCAAAGATGTTTCTGCAAACTCCTAACATTTGATGAAACAACGCTGGCTTACAGCGTAAGAATATGCTTGAAAAATTCGCGCCGTGTCGCAGTATCTCGGTGGCCTAATGGTATGGCGCCCGCCATACCATTTGCAGATGTTTGACAGTCGGTTAAGATGAAACAGCTATATATATACTTTGTTTGATATTTTAGCAACTTAATTGTACTTATAATATCAGTATATAAATGGCACGGCATGCGAGGAGATGCAGGTTCGAGTCCCGCCTGAGACAAAATTTTTCAAGTTTATATACTGATACTATGGTGAAGTCAGAAATTTGATTTTTTTTTATATGATTCGCTATTTAAAAGGTGTGATTGACCTTATATTGGCTGTAAGTTACGAATTGTAATCAGCAAACACATAGCAAATAATTTAAGCCCCTTTTTGCGTTGAATTAGTTCCTTATTGTATGTAATAAATTACTCGATAACCACTAACCGAGTAAGAAACTACTTAATTCAGTTATAAAATATCACGATATCTACAAAAGAGAGCATAATATATGCGTAAATGAATACATTCATTATCTGTATCTCAAAATCTAAAAGTTTTTGAAGCTGTTCATGTATTTTTGAATATTTTTTGAATATATCAATGATCAGTAAGTATACTCGTACTCGACTGCATCGAAAGGCGTTAAATACATTAGTACTAATCAAAGTAAGAACACATTAGTACCACGTCAAAATAAAAATCGCTCATTTCCATAATAATCTCATAAAAACAAAAAAAAATATTGTGACAGGTACCAGGTACTAATTTGTTCAGCGACTTCGGATGCTGACTCTACTTGTAGTCAACAGCTCATAAACATTAAAGTTGCAAGGCACAAAAAAACTGACGAAACCGAGAAAATAATGTACTTATCACCAATTTTTGGTTTGTGATTTCTTGTTTGGCAAAGACTTTTTTCAGTTTTTTCGCTTTGACCTTTTTTACGCTTCCCGGCGGTATATTTTTTGGAAGCAAGTACATTTAACTTTTTCTACCCGTGGGGGGGGGGGTGGAATTCTTAACTTGTAAATATTCCCATTGGATTATTAGTAAAAAAATCGATATACACTAACCTATTTAAATGTCCGAAAAATATACATTACCATTATACACATCGCATTGAAAACTAGATTTTTTCGTGAGTTAAAATTACTAAAAAAACCGCGTCTAACTTTTTATCGGTTGAAAATGGGACTCTAGAGTGTTATTAGCACACATCTAGATATCATTTGTAGCGTGTCCGTATTAATATTAGCGATTTTTCGCTCTGCTTCCACCTTGTGTAATCGCTGCTCATTATAGGAAGACAATAAACTGATCGCTTATCTAAAACCTGCAACTGACCCAAATTGATGCGTATGCAACTCCTTTGTTTACGATTTTGATTGAAAAATACTGACTACATTCATTTGTTCTGTAGAAGTGACGATGTTACAATCAATAATTGCAACCATTTCAAACTTGTTTGTCCGTGGTATTAGCAAAAAAGTCTTAATCTTAAGAGGAAATACAACGGCCGTTTTTCCATACTAACGTAGTCCCCTGTTTCCTCCCTAGATAATGCCGGTAGAGCAATAATTTTTATTTATAAAAATCTATGGCCACTATTAGCATGTTTCTAGTTTTCTGTTTTTTTTATAAAATACCTAATTAATAAAAAAGAAATGAGCCCTCAAAAATCGAGGAAATTCGCCAGATTTTCCGCTGTGTTCAAACATCCAGAAAAAAATTTGCCAAAATTTTAGAAAAAAAGGAAAACATACGACACGGCAAAAGCCTTTCTTTAATTTTTAATGATAAAAGTATTTAAATCGATCTAGTTTTGGAAAAGTAATCGGGGGACTACGAAACGTTGATTTGGGTGTGCTTTTAGTAGGTATTTTCGGTCCAAGAAGAAGTTGTCTCTATCACACTTTGCGGTGAATGCGTTTGGCACTGCGCGACAGCAATAGATCTTACAAATACCTAATTTTAAATGTGCATGTCAATTTCTATAACGTAGCAGAATATCTGGGGTACCCTTGAAGAGTAATACCCTCAGAAACCTAGGTTCTGCTACGCTACAAAAGAAAATGAAGTAAGGCTTTGATTAAAATAAAATAGCTATTTTACTTTAATCAAAGAAGTAAGGGGAGAAAGTTTTGGGGACCTACCTCTCTATAACTATTCCCTAAGAATAAAATAAAATACAGAACAAGATAAGTAAATATATTACAGTCTAAAAAATAAAAATAAAAAAATTACATAACTTAATTTTGATGTAAAAAGATCCCAATTTGATGAATTTGAAGAAGTAAGGTGGCCCAGCGGTCGATCACGCCAGGATCTGCGCAGCACCGGGGAGATGGTCCGGCGATCGACCACGCCAGGATCTGCGCAGCGGAGGGGAGGTGGCCCGGCGGTCTGCCTGACCAAGCCGGGATCCAGCTGCGTAGGATAGAGGTGGCCCGGCGGTCTACGTGACCGTACCAGGGTCCAGAAGTACCGAATAAATGTGCGAGGAATTTACTTTTATGGAGTTATCACAATCCAAGACAAGTATACCAATCCGAGAGTAATATCACTCAAAGCCAAGAATAGAAGTCATCAGGAATTCAGTTTTCAATTTAGGTATCACAATAATAACATATTTTATAAATCAAAAGCCGAGAATAGTGTCTACTGAAAGCCGAATGTAAACTAAACTTTTTGATGTGCTCGCCTGACATGGGCAAAGCACGATCGAACAATTTTGAATTTCAAAATTTGAATATAAAAATTACGAGAGCATACCAAAAAGTTTCTAAACAGAAATTAAAAAGAATTTAGAAGAAAATTGAAAATATATAAAATTAAAAAAAATGTAAGAACTAGTAAAAATGATAATGAGATGAGAAGGTAATGAGAGGTGAAGTATCTACATGCCAAATAGCATTGACGAATGCGTGCTGCTAATTAATACCGTCCAATAGAGGGTAAGAAAAACTGAATTTTGCACATGGCCAGTAATATTAGTTAGTTACCGTGTCGGAATACCATCAAAACTATTTGTATAACCGCCAGAAAAAAAAAACAAAGAATGTTGTGTATCATAAAGCACAATAATAAATAAGCAACTGGTAATTTTTTTTTTTATTATACTATTTCGTAATGAATATTCATAGTTAAGACAGGACAACGTCTTTCGGGTCAGCTAGTTGTAGATAATCATCGTTTTAATATCATCTATCAGAGATTGATCGAACACGTGGTACTTATACTTACATAATTATAACCACAACTTACTAATATTATAAGACTAGCTGTTCCCCGCGACTTCGTACGCGTCAATTTCTGTTTTTATGATCGCGATTGTTTTTGCAACATTTTTCACTGATGCTTCGCTCCTACTGGTCGCAGCGTGATGTTATATAGCCTAAAGCCTTCCTCGAGACATGGACTATCAAACACAAAAATAATTTTTCAATTCGAACCAGTACTTCCAGAGCTTAGCGCGTTCAAACAAACAAACAAACAAACTAACAAACAAACTCTTCAGCTTTATAATATTAGTATTGATACGAACGTCTGGATTGATGTTTGTTACTCAATCACGGCAGAATGACTAAACAGATATGGATGAAAAGAGTGAGAATCATAATAGACTGGAATAACACATTACTTTTTCTCTGGGTAAAACGTATGGTTCCCGAGGGATTGTTTTAAATTAATAATTTAAATCAATAAAATAGTTAGTTTTTAATCCGAAATATGTAGTAGAGAGTAGAGTAGTTTTAAGTTACTAGAATAACACGATCTTTTTTCGGTTAAGGAAAATCTTAAGAGATGACTAGAAGATTAGTTGTACCAGTCTTAAATTAGTAGAACAGCTCGACCTCTTTTACTGAGGTAAATATCCGCTAGAAAAGAAGGCTTGGTAATTGAGTAGGCGATCGCAGCTTGGTCAAGGCACAGACCACATGAGGTCTGTGGGTCAAGATTAAAGAGAAGTGGCTGCTGCAAGACTTTTCTACTTTCTCAACATCAAAAATTCAAAAATTATTAATGACATATACGCAGCATAGAGTGTCATAGAGCAGAACATTCAGTCGACACTTACTCTTAAATGTCAAATATCCCCAATCGATTTTCAACTTCATATAAACATCAATATTCATAAAAAAAAATACATTTCGTGTTAGGTTAATGAGTTATACTCTACCACAAGACATGAAATCATACAGCACTAACAAGAGTTCACAATATACGGGGCAGTGTGGCGACAGAGCTTACGTAACTCACAGAAATCTCGTAATTTTACGTACTCACGTCTTCCTGGTACAGACGACCTCATATATGTTTAACTAATTGAATATCTCGCTTATATTATTATAGTACTTAAAGTGTTTTTTTTTCTTAGGTCGTAATTTGTTAAAATATGGTTTTGCATTGCAGTCTGATGATGAGTTAGCCAGCCAAGTTGTGCGATTAAAAGGATTTGCTCTTAATCCCTCGATCGTGAGTTATTCCAGACACAATTGAAATCAATTGTTATCGCGGCACGCGCGTGCCTCCTGGGGGTTGAGGGATTAATAGGATTGATAGCTCTTACAAACCATATCAGAGAAATGTGTCATGGTAATACGTTTCATTTGGACGGTATTATCACTAAAAAAAGAGATTCCAGTGGGTAGTACCCACTGACTAACTATCTTCTATAATGAGACAAGCTATTTTAACCAGTATGTGCAATAATGCATATTTCCTTATGTTCTGAGACCGAGGTCTATGACTATAACAATATAAAATAAAAACAACTTCAAAATAAAACTGGCATACCTATATACCAATCTATAGATACCTATATACCTATATACCTATATACCAATATATACCAATCTATAGATTGGTATATATTTTGTAACATATTATTAGCCTTTAAAACTTCATTATACAGCATAGTGAATATCTTAACATCTCTAACATTGAAGCTATCTCTTTACTTACTGTTGGTCTAGTGGTTTATATACCGGACCAAGATCTGGGGGTCCCGGGTTCGATCCCCGGGTCGGGCAACAAAAAGTTTCGATTTTTCGAATATTGCCCGGGTTTGTGATCACCAACCCGCATTTGGCAAGCGTGGTGATTATGCCAGTGCCCATCATTGCTGTGGTAACTTGAATTCAATGATGGAGGCCTTTTCCCTGCAGTAGATGGTTATAGGCTGTTACTTTACTTAAATAAAAAACTAAAAAACCACGCTTTTAAAACAGATTGAACTAAAAAATTAAAAATAAAACTGTAGTAATCAATTGAAAAATTCATATTATTGTACAAAAAGCGTGGGGTGCTTGTTATGATATCCACAGATATAGTAAATTATTGATAAAATATTTACAACAATCTAAATCAAGCCCCCCACGCTTTTTGTACAATAATATGAATTTTTCAATTGATTACTACAGTTTTATTTTTAATTTTTTAGTTCAATCTGTTTTATAAGCGTGGTTTTTTAGTTTTTTAAACTATAATTTATTTTTTACTTTTTAGTTTAGTTTATAAGATTTGATTCCTTCTTTACCGACTGTAAGTCCAAACCTATGCAGGAAACATAATTGATACAGATCGCGCGCTAGCTCTATCTCTTTTACTCCCTCTTACAGAGAAAAACTGGGAAAACTGTTATTAAATTATTGCATTGTCATTGGTCCTTGATACGTGTGCAAAGTTTCAAATTAATCAAACTTCTGGAAATCGGTCAAATTTATGCTCAAAGATTCCATTACATACATAGATACATAGATAGATACAACCCAAGCTAATAAAAGCGTGGTAAAAATATTGTGTTTATTGCAAAACTTTTGTGCGATATGTTTTATACCCGAGTGTACTTTATTAAGTATTCACATAGCATTTGCTTTCTACCTCGTGATCGACATTTGTCGCTTAAAATTCAATCAAACGGAAGATCACGGGAACGTGTGAAAACCAACAAATGATAACTAACTAGGTACCACCAACAGTTTGATTATATGTTCGTGTATGTAATTTCTTAGTAAAGAAAAGTGGCTATTACGTTGGAATATCAATGATATCATGCTGGCGAGAAGGCTTCATTTGAATATTTATGCCACACCTACACTACGAACACATAAATAGTTCCTGAAATTACCTTATTTGTATTTTATGACGACAGGTGATTAGACATAATTTATTAGTTTCCTATTCGTAAATATATTCGCGCTCAAAATAATGTTGTGTGGTGCTGACACATCTAAAGAATAGAACCACCCTTTCTCTTCATATGATGGGCAATAATAGGTACCCATCATTGCTGTAGTATCTTGAATTCAATGATGGAGGCCTTTGCTCTGCACTGATGATTGTAGGCCGATACTTTTTCTCTTCCTATAGGTCTCTTAAGAAGTCACTAAAAGCGTACCGCCAGAAGAAAACAGGCAGCAGAGCGTCTCCCCACCGCCATTGGCAAAGCTGCGATCATCAACCCGCTGCCGGGCGGGATGATTATACGAAGTCCAACTTTTAGCTCTCTAGCTCAAAGGGGCCAGTGTCTAGCGTTGGACTGATTTAGGCCGGTGGTAACGAATTATATTGGTGAATCTTTAATGAATCTGACATTTAATAGGCTAGAAAAACAGGATTAATTTCTTAACAGCATTTAATATTGTTTAACAACATAATAAATAGATCTTTAGTGTATTTGCTTACATGACTATTCAATTCCATAACTAAGTTACAGACTTCCAAAAAAAACATGAGGTATTGGAAACAACATTACAATATCTCAGTGTTTCCTTACATGCCGAAGAACAGGTGATGTTTCTGCACTAAAGTAACTTAAATGTTTATTTCCCGAGGCGGTACGCCGTTTTGACAAAACGCCTTTACGCAGTACCAAAGAAGGATTCAAAATTGCTTCGGCTCTTGAGAAGGCGTTGTCTTTTTCTAATTTGATAACAAAATTTTGGTATTCAGCTGCGTGTTTGTGTTCATCAAAATTTGGTGCATACTTAAGATAAGGTTCTTCTTTGAAATAATCTAATGCACTTTGGTGTAATTTTTCGTCTCGATTTTTGTTTTTATTAATTATTTGTGAATTTAGAAAACTGCTAACACTAAGAGGAGTTTCGTATTTGTCCAATTCAGTGACTAATTTGGTTATTTCTTTTACTTCCTCTGGTTTAGGGGCTCCGGGCGAATGATCAGGCAAGTATTCATAAGGAATAAGTTTGTATTGCTTACCACGTAAGGGATCTCGTTGAATTTCAAAAAGTTTGGATAAGTCACCATGGTGATGATGTTGGTGTGGTATAGGATGGAACAGTTGCAATTTGGGTGTTTCGTGTACTTTTTCATCCGTGAAAATCTTAACAAACGAGTAGCTTGAAGGAAGTTTCGTATTTAAATTATGTTCATTGTTTTCTTGTATAGGTGTGAAATATTGTAGCTCATCTTGAGCTTTTGGTATTGGCCTCCACTTCTGTTGGTATTCAGCTAGAACTTCCTGTGGTTCATTGATTGGCTCTTGAACTTGTGGTGGAGGTATATTGTAAAAATTCGAATCTGGTCTTTGAATATCACTTTGGTCATTTATGTAGATGTGTTGTTTTTCCAGTTGCCTCTTGATATCTGCTTCAAGTTTCTGTAGATCATGCTCACTTAATCTTTGGGTTTCACCTAAATCTTTGCCTCCTTTACTTGCCTCTAAAGCTTTTATTTGGCTTGGTGTCAAGTATAATGTTACTTCTTTCATAACGTAACCTCGTTGATTAGTCAGAGGAGCCGATGGTGAGGCGTCTCTGAATATTTGAGGTCCATGATCATCTGGATTTGCCTGCACTATGACCAGACATGTTATGGCCACAATCCATTTCTGAAATTAATAAAGTAAATAACTAAGCGAAAAAACTTTTAAACGGACTATTTAAAGTTCAAATAAACAGTTCACTCAAAACAAAAATTAAAAAGATTTCTTTAAACTTAAAACAAAGAAAATAAATGAATTTTGCTTGATTAGTGAAATAATTTTATGATGACCTTGAACGCATTTGGTCTTTGGTTCTATTTCCAGTTCGGGACAATTTTCTCTTTTCTACAAGCACTTGAGTTTAGTTGTACATGATGACATACATTGGTTTATCTTTTATTTATAAAGATGTAATAATAACATAATTATACGGGTATTATTTACATTAATAACGGTCAACTTACAATTGAGGTCATGTTGTGTTTCACGGGTCACCAGCAGTGCTGCGCGGACGCATCTGCGCATCCCCCCATTAGGCCGCACACTTTATACGCATCACATATACCACGGAGACGCTGTTTGACTTGCAATTAGATCAAAATCAATGAGATGACGAAACGTTAAAAACATAACACTTTGACCGCTTATGCAAACATTTGTTAATTATTAATTAAGTATTGGACCCAATAAAGTAACCTCGTCTTTTCTTTTTCTTAGGTTATTTGATCAGAGTGGACCGAAAGCATACGTGTGCCTTTAGATGTCAACTTCAACTCGCCGATAGTACAGCGAATGAGATATTTAACACTAATTACGGCCTTAGACCCCATGACTCTCTAAGAGAGCTGTTCAAAGAGATGTGTACGGTTGATTCATCCAGGACCTGGCCGAAGTAAAATAATACGTCCGTGCGCGTCATTGCATGATTCAAAATGAATGATGAATAGTCTTATTTTTTGTCATTTTTCTAAGACTACTTTAATTAATAACAAATAAATATAACACAGCCAAGATGTTATACATAATGATTCAATAACTTGGGCTTTGTTTGTCAGGTGGTCAAAAATGCATGGTGTATAAATAATAGGAACGTGTGGCTTTAAATTTTCCTAGCTCGCACTGGCATAATATATCCTATGCTAACATATTGATTTAATAAGAGGCTGACAATAGTGACCGAGTTTCTTGCGCTGCTTCTTCTCGGCGCTAGCCCACATTTGTCTCGAAGCAGTGGTAGGTTTTAATATTGGGACGTGTAAAAGCGCCTTCAGGAGCCTATTGCAGTTTCGAATTTCCGAACATTGCTCGGGTTTGTGATCAACCCGCATTTGGCAGCCGTGGTTAGCATATGCGTGTACCCATCATTGCTGTGGTAAGTTGTATTTAATAATAGAGGCCCATACCCTGCAGTGGGATGATTATGAATTAGTGAAGCGTGTCTTGTGGTACCGGTATTAAAAGAAAAACACCACACCTTCTCTTCTAAGGATATCGTACGAAACGACTTAAGGAGTACTTCAAGGAAAAGCCAAACTGTGGTCGCCGACCAGCCTTCAAGCGCGATGATGATGTGAATACCGCCTTTTGGAGAGGTTATGATAAACCTTGAACTTTTGTGTCAAATAATTTAAGCCGTATTCAACTAAAACCTTTTTTATGCCTTTTAAACCTAGTTTATCATACTTTCTTCGGTACCGTAGATATTAAGATGTCCAAACGAACCCAGGACCTCTGAATCTTGGCTCGGTCTAAAACTACTACACCAAGAGTCCGTTTAAGATATACCCTTATTTATTTAGTGTAAGGAGCTCGCAAAACAGAATTTGTTTTCATCTAAAATTACAAATTACTAAAGACTTATAATGTAAAAAATATTTATTGTAATGGGATTAAGGATATAAAGTTTATTTTGATCCTATTCAATTTGATTTTTATGATGAAATATTTACTATATACCTACCTAATAAGAAGTTGCAAATCATTGACCTAACGTAACCTTATGTTAATTTTATTCAGAGAAACCGTGGCGGGTGCAGTCGTAATGGTAATAAATACTATGTTGGAGGTCTAGATCATAGTACCTGTTTTTACCATATGACGAAACAATGGCGAAGCTTTATATTCATGCTCAGTACAAGTACGCGTAACTTTAGGCAGATTTTTCTGAAATCCTATTATAAATCAAAGTTGGTACGATTCTACAATTGATAAGAAAATTCCATCCCTTAGGGGCAAAATATAAGGTTGTTGTCACTCGTACAAATACACACACACACCGATACAACACATTGACTATAACATAGCGTGGTTCTGTCCTGCTGATACAAAAACATTTAAAGTAGAGTTCCTGTGTATTTGCCAGTAAAACTTTTAATAGTATTATTAGAGTTTTTATCAAGGCTTGAGTCAGAGTTTCTCCTTCGAGTAGATGTTGGGTAGGTATCTTTTAAGTTGAATTTACCTGTATTTTTATTGAAATAAATTTTATATTTAATAGTTCACCTATGCGCTAAGTCCTAATTTATGAGGAAGATGAAAAAAACAAGCTGCGCCACCTCCAACAAATTTATTGTATTTCTTTCTCTCTATGTATTGTTAAAGCAACACTTAATCAGACGTGCTTGTTGGCCAACTTTATTGGATTACGAACAGCAAGCTTCGCAATGTGTCGATAGATGGCGGACTTAGTTTAGCAAGATTTACTCAAAATGTAGCGTACTTGGGCCCTTAGACTTTGATATATTTATTATAACAATAGTTTAAAGATTTGTTTCATTTCAAAATCAGTTTTGTGGCTGACCTATCTTTAAAAATATTACTTTAAGGTTATTTTGTTTTTCAGTATTGCTAATACTAAAGTATTTACTGAAGTCCCCTGAAGCTCATTTTTGTTATTTATACAACATCGCAAACATTGTTCTGATCCCAATTTGAATAACTGTTTAAAGCACTAGTATATCGGAAAACAGAAACAACGAAGGTACCACAAACACCCAGACCTGAGAAAATGTAGAAAATAACTTTTATTCTACATTGACCCGTCCGGGAATCGAACCCGGGACCTCGGAAACGACACCTTGAAAACCGGTGTGTACGCCACTACGCCACGGAGGTTGTCGAGGAATTTTCATTTTAAGGCTACAGTTACTTAACTGAAATTGATTGCGATTCGCTCTCTCTCACCCTATCATTAATGTAGGATCTACAAATATGCAACTTTAATAAGCTTTATTTCTGATGAATACTTATTAATAAGCTAATCTATCTTTTTAAAATTTTGCGTTGTGCACTGATTTAGGATAAGTTGTGTAAATTCTCTAACTGTAACTTGTGTAAAAATTACTGGTGAATATATTTAGCTGTATTGATTATTTAGTTTAGCGGCCTCTATATTTTGATTCATCTTTTACCTATTTATTTAAGCTATTTCATCCCACTACTTAGCAAATGTGATCCTTAAAACTTTATACCGTGCCCTGTCCATCGACGAAGAGGCTGACCCAAAAATTGTTCAATTTAGCTCGCTTTTCAGGAAATCGGGAGGCCTTATGTATGTAAATGTGCAATAATCACGACAAAACCACATAGCTGCTGTAAAGGAGTATATGGTGGACCTAGTATAAATACTTAGTCAGAGGCTGGATAGCGTGAATGTGTAAAGGCCTCCTTGGTCGAGTGGCTAAGACACCTGTTTTTCAAGTCAGGTCGGGTCCTGGACAGGTCAATTTAGACAACTACTGTTCAATGTTTTCCCAGTGGTGGTTATTAATTTTTACTTTTGGCACCAGTACAGTACTGAAGGACTGTACTGGTGCTACGTAAGTAAGCCAGTATTCAGCATCACCTTATACCACAGATCAGAAATATCCATTCTAAAGTTTACCAGGGACACAGCCAGGGAGAAATAATTGTATTATACAGTATGACACTTTTTATATTTTATTGGAATTTTATAAAATAGGACTGAATTTTTTAATGAGTAATAATTGGATAATTTATGCCTTACGTCGTTTCTATTAGGGGTTAAAGTATGAAATTGCCGTTTTGTATGGACGAAATCGAGAAAATATTCATTTTTCCATACTAACATTTTTATTTTATTTTTTAGAACCACCTGAACCGTGTTCGATGCAATTAAAGGTGAAAGTTAGATGGTTATAAAGCTACGCATTATAGTATTTAAATTTCTGAAAATCAAAGTATATAATACAAATATACTTAATTGAAGCAAGAAGGTCAGCTGACACATTGTAAGGGGTCTTTTCAACGACTTCCTTTGAAGTAATAGGCACTAGTATTGCATTTTTTTTTAGTCAAAAGTTACTTTATTTAGTTTTTGATACAATACAAAAAGAATTACGCAATAATACGACTATACTTAAGAGCTATAAACAAAATAAAAAGTGGGAAAATAATCGGCAATTTCATACTTTAACCCTTATTATTTTTGGTAGAGAATTTATTTATATTTTAGAAACCTTACGTTAATTAGACTTTAATCGTTTTAATCAATGAAAAGTATAATAGTTAAGTCATAATTATTGATTCATTTTCTCATAAGTCAATGGATTTTGGCGTTTGCCTCCTGCTTATATTTTAGATGGGTAAAATAATGATCGACAAAACAAGTTTGTATTTATCTTTTTATTCTTTGTACATCTATTTCATTATTTACAACTAGTGACTATTTATTTACACGTTTTGACTATTTGGTATGATCACAACTTATTCTCTATGGTTCACCAGCAGCAGCTCTTTTTCTTGTAATGGGTAACGTGTTTGATGATGTGAATCGGGTACGGTTTCCACACAGCGACAGGGACCTCGACGTGTTTCTCGACTGGTACGTGAACTTTCTTTATGACCTCGTACGGCCTGTCTACAGGGACATGTACCTTCTTGATCACCTCAACTGGAACCTGCTTCACGACTTCAACGGGCACCGGCCTCTCTACCTCAACGTGCTCAGTCTTGTATACTGGGTATGGCACATGCTTGACAACATCCACATGAACTGGGTAGGGCTGAGGTACAGGTACTTTCACCTCCTTACGAATGGGCACGGGGACAGGCTGTGGAACCAGAACCTGAACGTGCCGAACGACTTCAACGGGCACACGACGGACCACATTTTGCACTACTGACTGCAGCTCGTATCTCGTCGCTGAGGCAATAGGTTTTCCAACTGTAACCGTTGTCCCAATCACTCGAGGAGCTCCAAGGACAGTCGAACCACCTGAGTTCGGGGCAGGAAGGTTGGAGTCCAGGTTGAGGCTACCTTCGGACTCCGGAGGTCCGTAAATTGGTGCGGGGGCTGCTGCTGGGTATCCAAAAGATCCGCTGTTTAATGAAGAGCTGGGATATGATGCGGGAGCATGCGCGTCGGATACGAAACCACCTCCAACTCCGGGTGCGCTGACATCGCCGAGGCTTGAAGACCCGGAGTGCTCTGGAAGTCCGTATGAACCTGAAGGGACTCCGTATGAGTTTGACGGAGCTCCGTATGTCGCTGACGGCGCGCTCTGGGCTGAGTCTGTGTAGGAATCGTGATTGTGATGGCCTGATTGGTATCCTGCTCTAGCACTGCACACAATCGCTGTCAAGAAGAGTGTCCTAACCTGTAACAACGATCAAAGTTATTGATATCTTTCTAATTAGAGGCAAATAATGGGTTCTATCATCTCAACACTTACAACAAACGCCATGGCTTTTAGCTAAACGCTTTGAAGCCAGATCAGGTGATGTGTTGTTGTCTCTTCCGAGCTTTGCTTGTTTGTGAATTGATATCGTAATGACCCCGCATATTTATACCGATTCAAAGTTGGTCTGTAGATGCGATGACTGTGAATAAATTAACTTTGTTTTAACGGATGTTGCTGCGTCCGATTCGTCACTAAGTTTCTATGTTAATATGTTAATCCGTGGTCTCGATAGAAGCGGTATTTCCTAAGATTACGTAAGGCTGATTTATGAAGTGGTCGGAGGAGACAGCTGGTCGTCCAACGGGGCCATCATTGTTTCGGTTGCCCTACTTGTGATCAGCCTAACAGACTGTTCAGTGCGTATCGGTAAAAGGAATTTCGTTTTATTGCTTCTTATATTTTAGTTAATGTATAATATAATGCTGACTGAGTTATTACTGTGTACATAATGTAATAATAAGTGATAAAAGCTTACAGAATATAGCTACCTATTTAGTTTTAAAACGAATGATTTTGTAAATAAAATTATCAGTGGCTTATAAACAGATGGGTAACTACTTATTACATTAATATTTAAAAAAAAATAAGGCATGCCTCACTGGGCCATACAGAGCCATCTAGTCTCAAATTAAGCTACTATTAAGTACCCTGTTGTATGGGGTACTAGACAACCGATAAACTTATTTATATACTTTTTTTTTAAATACATACTTCTAATACATAGAAAACAGCCAGACCAGTGCGGGGATCGAACCCGCGACCCATGGCTCAAAAGCAGCGTTTACTACCGCTGATCCAAATGGTCGTCTATACCGATTCATTAACGGTAATTCAAATATAACAGTCAAGAAATTAGTTTTATTTTTTCAGCGAACGCCTTAATGGTATTGACGTACACATGCTTAACTTGTTTTATCCTAAGAATCTGTCATGATGACCCGATTGGTATAGTAGTGCGGTGGTCCTACGCAAGGGCCCCGGGTTCGTTTCTCTCTGGTCATTTAGGAAAAAAACCTAATTGGATTGGGTTTGGAAGATGTAAGGTTATAGTGTTGCTTCAGAAGGTTACAGATTCTTTCGCAAGACTGAAGTTGTATGAACAAGTGACGTAATAGACCTGTAAAAAGGTGTTTTTTTATACATAATGGGCTTGCTCTTGACTATATACTTAACTATACGGTTCAAAAGAAGCCTAAGATGGAGCGAGCTTACCCAGAGGTACTAGTTCCCACACACACAAGCGGAACACAGAAAAACTGTTTGGCGCTGGACTCCAGCAAGAGGGTGGTAGCATCCAGGCAGCCTCTTACGAAGCCTACCACCGCAGAGGGATCTGTTAGCCGTCATCATTGGTTAGAAAACCAAAGAGGCCGTTGCCCAGGGTGGACCACTAGGAGGTAGATCCCACCACCACTCTGACACCAGGCCATTCATAACGATAAGATGATCCTGAATTATTATTGCTTGAAGATCGTAGGCCTCTGGTGCAATGTGCAACACGCCATAACACACTCGCCCACCATAATCCCTGCTATAACTATAATTCAAAAGTCCATTTCGTAGGCTTGGCCATTTCATAAAACATTAATGTTACTTACATTTCTCTAGAAAGTCGATAGAAAATCCATAAAACGTACGAATTTCCATATCCTTGCCATTAAACTTGTGCCATCGTGGTTAGTTCCTATCATCAAAATGATTACTATGAGGCCTTAAACAAACTTCGTCTGTTACATACAGACAATTTTGTGATTATTTCAGTTTTAATATTTTATAATGATTGTTTATAAAGTGATTGTTAAAGTGAGATTGTCATTGATAACTGACTAAAGTCCACAAATAAAGATCAATCAACGAAATTAAAATTCTCTCCCAATTTCTTTCTTTTTTTATTAATTAGATGTGTTAAGGACAATAACTTGACTAAATTTGCAGGCGCTTTGGATCACTCTGTAAGCCTGCAAATTTGTTTGCTTAAATAAATAATAAATAAATAATAATAAATAAATAATAAATAACAATAATTATGTAACTTTCCGATTCCCGGCTCGAGTTCGTTATTGAAGTATAATATGAACTTTTTGCCATTGCCTCTGATCTGTCCAAGTCAATAAAAACTAAGTTTAGTGTACATACATTGTACATAGTGATGTGGATACAAACTTAATCAGACAGTAAGACAATTGTTTTTGATGCAAGTTGCAGTCCGTAAACATGCTAGCTTACCTTTTTTTCCAGAAAAGCTAACCCAAAGGAGAAAGAAAGTGTGCTCAATGGAAATTCATTAGACCTCACGACAATACTACCTACATATTAAGTACTCGTTTATATAATAAAATTAGTGAAAACTAGATATTTATAGATTGACACGCATTCAAGCAAACCATAAAATATGTAAGTGGTTGCAAACACTATCGTACACTGAAACAGAGGAACTACTATTAAAGATTCAATAAACGAAAAATACTCACAACACACACACACACACACACTTTTTATTTTATCTAATTTAATTTAATTTTTATATTTGATTTAAGATGTACTCGACAAATACCTTAAACTGTAACGGAAGACGTTGATGGCTGTCACACAGTGCATACTAGCTCAGCTATCAACGGCTCATCAATTATTGTACTTGTTTGTCATGTTGTTGTTTCATTTACCTACTTATTTTTTTGTACTCTACTAGAAATAAATTTATTCTTATTCTTATTCCTATTCTAATTACGTAACTAGTTGTAAGCGTAAATACCAACTATAGAGCGAGTGCTACATGAACTCTCTTGTCGTTGTCAAGGATGCCATATAAGGAAAAGAAGTGCTGCGTTCATGTATTGTAGGTGTCGAGATGCCACAAGAGTTCAGGCCAAAGTTATATCACAATAAATAAGTACCTACCTACATCCGACAATTTTACTAACCCAAACTACAAAGCCACATACAGAATGAAATTTTAACCACTTTCCAAAATTTTTGTAGGGTTTCAGTATCGTATTTAGAGCCCATTTCTGAAGAAAAAAATTTAAACCAAGTTTTCACCCGAAAATATTTTTCACAATATAGTTTTAAATTTTTACAGTTTTAGGCCTGTTTAGGTATAAAGGGAAAATCAAAAAATTTATAATTATTATCGTAATGAATGAATGTGATGAACATTGCGTTGAAAAAGAGTTGCTAGGCGGCCGTATCAAAAATTTTAGATTTTTGGCGGACATTTCCTAAGTGCTTATCTTGACATTTTTGTACTGGGCTATATCAAAAGAAAAATACGTCATTTCTTTTTTGTCTCGTAGATTGATATATTACAATTTGGAAGGTGGTTAAAATTTCAGCTTGTATGCTTTTGCTATGGTAACAAAATTAACGCACAAATATATTTACATACATACAAACATAATTATATGTCCCTTTTAGAATCCATAACTGGAAGGTCTAGCCGGATCGCGTACCATAACAATCACCGTCAAGTTTATTATTTCGTTACTTCAAGAACATTTCTATAGGCGTGTTGCTTGATACAAGCTAATATTTTATTCGCGTTACCTTATAAGGTTAGGTTGGATGTGGTGCATAAACTACTATAATAATAGCACTACTTCATCTCTACCTATGGGAGTAAGGTACCTCTATGTAGTCTCTTCTATAGACCCCTTACTACTTAGAGGTACCGCCTGGAGAGGACAGGCAGTATCGTCTTCTCTTCACCATAGCAATGGAAACAATTGTGATCGCCAACCCGTCTGCTTCTGCTAAACATGAAGATTGGGGCAAAATGTCCTTCTCACAGAACATGGAAAAAGGTTAGCAAGGCTGTCCCGCGCCATTTGTATGAAAGAAGGAAGAAAGAAAGAAAGAAAGAAAAAAGGTATATTTGGTACACACATGAAACAATTATTACAAGTAATAATCTATATAAAAGAGGGTGCAAGTACCAAAATGGTATCCGCTCAGTATATGGTTACGACGACTAGAGTCGTCATAACCACTGGTATTCTGCGGATGCCAATTAAGAAAAGAGGGGACGCAGCCCACACATGGACATACAGTCTATAAGTAAAAACAATTTATATAAAACAAGAACATAATACCTACAGTTTGCAGTGAAGGTATATAATATAAATATAGATGTGAATATTGAAATAAATGATGTAAATGGTTGCGTAGGGCTTAAAATCTGTACTGTATATAATAAAACATGAGAACCGATGTCGCCGCTTGCACCCCATTACACTTATACTACTCAAAGAACGCCAATCAAGCGAATTCTTTTGACGACCAGAATTTTGTGTACGGACATATTGGACTTATAAGTTTTACAATGTATCGATTGTGATCGGCGAAACATTCCATCGCGGCGAAACATTCTATCGGCGAAACGTTTAACCATTCTAAGTTCCTGTTTATCGGCGAAGGATTTTTTCGTAAGACCAACGGTCGGCTAAGAGTGATTTCGGTGAAATTATCTATCGACGAAGAGTCTTTCGATTTACCATTCTAAGTTAAGAACTTATTCGATATATTCAGTTTTGTGTTCCATCATCATACTTATCATTTGACCCACATATTAAGCGATATTTGATTTGTGCTTAAAATTTAGGCAATCGTTATGCAAAAGAGTACCCTTTACATGATTCCAAGAGTTAGTAATACTTCAAGCAGTTACTTTACCTGTTTTCTCTATTCGTGGAAATTTGTATGCAGATTAGCAATAAAAATAATCATTCTTGTGACCGATTATGCGTAAGATTTCTGCCGTTTCGATTTTGACGTAATAATATTGCGCAAAGTCTGTGGTGACAGTTTATTGAGGCTGCAACCTGTCATGTCTTACGGCCGATGTTAATAATAACTCAGGTAGAGTTAGGCTTATGAGTTAAAACAAAGTTAATAACATCTCATACATTGTTCTAATCCTAAACTGAGTAACTATTTAAAGTATTGTGGAAATCGGAAAGACGAAGGTACCACAAAAACCCAGACCCGAGAAAATGTAGAAAAACACTTCTATTCAACAGTGACTACACCGGGAATCAAACCCGGGACCTCGGAGGCAAGACCTTGGAAACCGGTGTGTACATACGCCACTCTGCCACGAAGGTCGTCAAATTATTTAATCCCTCGAACGTGAGTTATTCCAGACACAATTGAAATCAATTGTTATCGTGGTACCTGAGTGCCTCCTGGGGGTTGAGGGATTAAACAAAAAATTATATTCAAACATTCTCCTAACTGGTCAGGAGAATTCCATAAAACGACATAACGTTTGTGATGGCACAATCATAACAAAAATTGAATTATCCATATTCGTGAAGTCTATCGGAAGTTATGCGCGTAAGTACATACATTTCGGTGATCCATTTCATTTACATAGAAGAATGATTTAAAATAGCAACAAGACAGAATACACCTGTGTGTTACTGAGGATAGGTTATTCATTTAGACCATTTTTAACCACCTTGGTCGATTGATTTGCCGTCCGCACTTGCGGACTACAAAGTACGCACAAAGCCTATAAAGATTGCACACAAGCACTACTCGTAAGTATTAACAAAAACTATTAACTGATTGATGAGTTTCATTAGTGCTGACACATAAAAGGAATATCACCACAACTTCTATTCCTACGGATGTAAGCAGCGGCGTGAACACCATACATGCCAAGAAGCACGGCATAACCTCAATACCGTCTTCACCATAAGGGCACACGGTCACACATTTATTCTCAAAACATTTTTGTCGGGCACATTACACTTTTTTCACAAATCAGTCATCAAATAATAAATGGTCATACCTATTTAGTATTTTTTTTAAATTATAATTCGCTTTTTTCCTTCTCAAAAAAATTAGGGCCCAAATTCTTAAGTGCCCAAAGGCCCCAGCCTAGTTTAAGACGGCCCTGCAAACCCTGCCTAGTATGTAGCCAAATGAAATAACGATCCGTGCATCACTCCTATAGTTAAGTTTTTTTAAACTGAGATACTGTATCATACCCTACCCACAATTGCTGATCACGCTCCTGGGTGTAAGAGGCGACTAAAGGAGTACTGCCCGAAGAAGACGGGCAGCTAAGTCTTCTCTCTATTGGTCAAACTGCAATCACCAACCCGGGTGCCATGCGTAGCAATTATGGGAAAATCCGCCGTTTGAAGAGGCCTGTGTCCAGCAGTGGACTTATATTTGGTGACGATGATGATCACTAATTGATGAACTGATATTGGTAATTGTGATAAATTGAAAAACACGCAGATTTTCTCAAGCCCGTTTCTAGTGCCAATTTAACAACTATTTCTGTGGGACCAAAATCAGAATTTTCTAAATTAATATGTTATCTGAGCACTAAAATCTCTCTATAGTAGTTATTTGCGTTATATCTATTATATCCAGTAAACAACTACTTTTAAACTTTTGCGAAAATAACTGAACGTTTATCAGCATAGAAAGCGGTCACATCTCTATTAACCTCACTGAGTCTCAGTAGACCCTTTGCAGTCTGACACTTCTTACCTAAAAAAATTTATAACCACAGTCGGCGTAAAACGTCAGTCAAATAAAGTTGCAAGATCTAGTGAAGGTCGCACGAAGCCGCCGGATGAAGCGTGGAACTGAATGTCGAGGAGATCCATAAGGCAGGCAAATACTAAGCGTAGAAGTTTTGATTTTCGTCAGGGCACTGGCCTACATCATTAAATGCATGTTATCATAGCAATAACGGGTACTGGCATAATCACCACGCTTGCTAAATGCGGGTTGCTTGTGTTTAATTGGCTAAAATTATTGATTTCGCGGTGTGTGTGTAAAGTTTCATAAAATACCAATTATTTATAGTATACTTACATACTACTATGACTTACAAGTTTAGGAACTGTTGATATATGTATTTATCATATAACCTATTAAAAAGAAATATAATATAGCTAGTTTTGTATGCCTAAACTTTGAAACAGTAAATATATTCATCATTTTGTATTAAGAGCATGTAAGAAGTTAGGTAGGTCTTACTTAAGCTAAAGTTACCTACTGTCATACTTATTTCCCCATGAAAAGGTATGAGATTAGCTTTCGCTATCATACCTACCTTATTAAGTAATGGTTATTACAAGTCTCTTAAATTGTCACGTGAAGTCTAAGTTACTTATTAGACGTTTTGCAATCTTTATAATACTTCTATCCCACACATCAAAGAACCAGAAATAACTAAATGATTGTTATCGTTACTTACTTAGGTAAGTGCGTACCTATAGGTTGCTACACACAATCCCGGCGGTAAATGTGAACTTTCCGTTTATGCGGCAAAATACCCTGGGATAGACAGCCGGCGGGTTACGCGGCATGTTGCCTTACGAACCGGCGCGGGCCATGCCGCCGGCATTGTCTGTAGTAGCCTTTACATAACTTACCAGATTTTATGAGAGGTAAGATAAAACTTTTCAAGAACCATACTACATTAAATAAACATTGTTTCTGTTGCTGTTTAGAATTTAAAAAAATATGCACATTACTTAGTATGTCAAAAAATGTGATATTGTTTTTGATACAAGCAGAGTTCTGCACAAATTATAGCGATATACTAAATAAAATAAAATATTCTTTGGAAAATCGTTTTAATAAAGTAATATACTTATATTACTATTTACAAACGAGACAAACATTAACAATATACTCCTAAATTAATGACTTAGTTATCACCCTACGTTGCAGCCTCACGATAAGCCATGACGCGAAGAATATTTACAAAAGACTAGGAATGGTAATGATATTTTACATGAGGTAATATTTGCTGTTTGGCAATGATCACCATCCGCCGTGACCATGACCGTGGCTGCTGTGCCCGTGGCTGCTGTGTCCGTGGCTCTGGACGTGCACCTCGTGGTGAACAGTCTTGATATGAGGTACTGGGTATTTCTTCACGACATGAACTGGCACCTTTATAAGCTTCACGACTGGCACTTTCACAATCTTCTCAACTGGCACCGGGTTATCAACAGCTACTTTAACGATTTTCTCCACTGGTACCTTGACGATTTTCTCGACAGGGTAAGGCACGGGTTTGTCAACCTTCACATGTTGGATCTTAACGACTGGCACAGGTACGTTCTTTACTCGTGGAACTTTAACAGGGTAGGGCTGCGGCACAGGGATCTGAACCGTCTGGGGCACTTCCACTCTTACAGGTTGAGGAACCCTGTGGGTCACATCGCGGAAGACCTGGTAAGTTTCTTCACGTACACGGTATTTAGTGGGAGCGCCGTTGCCATTTGCCAATCCGTGGATTTCGTTGATGACTGGAGCTTTAGGTCCTGGTGGTGGGGCTTCACCTCCCACGGCCGAACCTCCGATGCCCCCAGTAAGGCCGAAGCCTCCGGCATTCGATGATGATGAACCAGAAGGTAATGCAGGTGCAGACGGGAAAGCTGGCAAAGGAGCCGATGGGAAAGCTGAGCCTGCAGAAGGCAGAGATGAACCGAATCCTGATGATCCGAAATCAGTTGATGGTGCAAATCCAGAGGAGATAGGAGCAGCGGGTGCTGAGAAGCCTGACGAATGGGAATCGAATCCTGATGGTGCTGCTGGCAATGGTGCCGATGGAAGGTAGGAGTCAAACGATGATGAAGATAAACCACTGTCGAAACCACCGCTAAGGCTGCCTCCAAGTGAATGGCTAGAGAGCCCTCCTCCAAGCGAATGGCTGGAGTGTCCGCTGTCAAGGGAATGGCTTGAGTAGTCGCCGCCATAAGAATGGCTAGACAGTCCACCACTCAAGGAGTGACCAGAAAGTCCACCGCTTAAAGAGTGGCTGGAAAGTCCACCGCTTAACGAGTGGCTGGAAAGACCGCCGTTGAACGAATGGCCAGAGAGTCCACCACCCAGTGAATGGCTGGAGTATCCTCCACCCAAAGAGTGGCTGGAAAGTCCACTATCATGATGACTTGCGTATCCACCTCCAAGATCAGAGCTTTGGTAAGTAGCTGATGGTAAGGACCCAGCGGGGAAGCTACTAGGAGAGAAACTCGATGAGGAATCGAGAGCACTGGATGCGCTTAAACCGCCATAATGGCTCGATGATGAGTAACTTGGTGCGTAATGATGGTCATGGTGATCGTGAAGGTTTGAAGGCGCGTGGTGGTGATTGCCATGTAGGTATCCTGCGTAGGTGGTGCTAACTAGAATGGCAAAGATCGCCAATTTAGTCTGTGAACAAAATAAAACGTTTTTGTAAAGGTTGTCTTTGAAAATTCATTAACTATTGTCAACTTCTTTGTTTTGATTTACTTACAAAAGTAGCCATTTTTGTTAGCTAATCGCTGGCCACTTAAGTGAACTTGTCTCTTCTACAACAAGCCTCGCTTGTTTGTGTTGGTTGGAATGTTTTCTTCATATTTATATCGATGTCGCCGGCTCGCTGTAGGTCAACAAAATATTGAGATCACGAGCGAGGAACTGGTTTGGGTACATCTTTCCTTTTCTAACGGAAATAGCTGAATTAATTCAACGATCGGTTACTTAATGCCTAATGTGACGGAGGCTTATGGACGCATCACCGCTCTAGCATTTTCTTCTTACATAGTTAACTCGTTTAGAATAGAAAACAAGGATTACTAAATTACAGCCTTTAATGATGTATGTATACTATATTTAATGATCCACTGCAGGGCTTCTATCATTGAATTTTAGCAATGATGGGTACAGGCATATTCACCACCCTTGTCAAATACGGATTAGTGATCATACATAAAAAGTTTTTTTTTAACATTGCTAGTTAGAAAAATTTAACTCTTGTTGCTAGAGCCGGTGATCGACCGATGGAGCGTTAATGTTTATGAAATATTTTTAAATAGGTAATAAATAACTAATTTGGGCAACATCACGTTGTTCTGGTTCCAAACCATGTAACTATTAAATCGCAGGGACGACCCAAAGCAATAGTAAAAGATTTATTTTTCTACATTGACTTTGTTTGGAGTATGTAACCCGGCCAAAACTTTAAAGGCCGGTGTGTCATGGAGGTTGTCAAACATTAACATTAGCATTTTTTATTAAATACTCATCCTCTCATTATTTAAGTAACTATTAATAACTCATTAAACCTTCTACTATCTATGGCGACTATATTAGAAGATCAGACCTAGGTATCTACTAAAGAAGCCTAAGATAACTAACTTAGTCATTATCATATACTTAAACTGCCTTCTCTGCAAATTATGTACACGATCTCTTGGTTTAGTAGTAACAATAACAATCAAAATACTTAAGACGGCCATCAAATAAACATAATTAGCGGCACGAATATCTACACATCAAAAGCTGTACTTATCTGAGATGATTCTAATTCCAATTTGTTCGTCCATAAATCTAACTAATTAACGAAATGCTATTTGCATCACACGCAACAATTAAACATACGGCCTCTGAAATGGACCGCAAAAAAACTAAATTTCATAATTTGATCTGGACATAAATATCTGCAGTGATTGGAAGTATGGTGGCTGCGTTCAGAAAGCGCAACACACGCAATACGACAACGCACGATCAATCCGGCTCACCCATTGCTGTTAAACAATATATAAAATATCAACTAACATTTCATATTTAATCGTCTTGACAAATGATTTTACAAGTCTTTAATTAAAATGGATATCTTCAAGTCTCTCAAGTTTTCCAATCAGAAATCTGTGGTTAATTTTATTCGTTATCCGTTAGTTTTTTCATAATAGTTTGTCCTGTTTTTCTTGATTTTTTAACTTGCTCTAATAAAAAAATAAAACATGGTAAATAAAAACAGATCAACATAAATGAATAGGTGCAAAAACAGGTGTTATGATCTTAAGCCAATCATTGCGTAACTCAATGTAGACGACATCAATCTTTATGACTAAATGATCAGCATAATTCAAGTGAAATCAAGCTGGAGAGATTGAGAACTAACGTGATATGATGTCATCTTTTTTCGGTACTTGAGCACATGATTCTTATATTCATAGATGCATAACATGTTTAATTATGTGTTACGCACGAAACAACGCGATTGTAGTCGCAGAAAAAGTAAAGCTCTTTACGAATATTTCAAAAAATTTATTTTTTGTAACATCAACAATCTAACAACGATAAGAATTGAATCTTATACGCTCTAAAACTTAACACATTAATAACATCGACTTATCACAAGTAAAATTAGTTATTATTAATTTAACTAAAACTAGGCACTTTTAAATATTTACAAAACTTAACGGTACATTTGTAGACAATGATTCTGACTTAGTTCTAAGGTTATATAAATATTTACAATACAAACTTGTTTTTGAAATGCTAGAATCAGCTATTTTATCATAGCAACGAAAGTACATTACGAGCAACATTAGAGCACATACAAGTTTTCATATAATTATATTCCCAAATAAATGCTAATAAAGAACCATCCGTCTGTATCAGACTTGACATGTAAAAATAAATAAATTAATAAACACAAATATGTACTCTTGGCATCGTCACAAATTGGAAATCCTAAATACACGCGTAAAGAGTTAATTAAATAAGTAACATCATAAAATATTTAAATAAACTTAAAGACATTGTGAGTACAGACTTATTACGGTAAATAATATCAATAAGTAATTTAAATCTTATGAACTTTCTAATTTGTCCACATCCACATCAGATTTAGCTTCCGCTATTTGTAATGGTGGTCTCAGTACGGTTTGTAAGGCTGGCTCATCATTTTCAATATCACTGCCAGCTTCAAATAATGGCTCTGTTTTTATGACTCTTACAATTTTAGGTTTTGTCACCCGACGCCTTCTCCCGTGTTTCTCAAATTTACTTCGTGCACCTCTGTTTCTTGGTGAATGTGGTGGAGGTGGTTTCAGCAGAGGATAAGGCTCGTCAACGTCAGATTTGGGATGTTTCCTTTGAAATGAATGACGACCGGGAATTAACGAATTTGGATGCCTTGGCCTGTCCACTGAACGAGGAAGAAACGAATTTTTCGGCCTGTCCTCAATAAATGAAGGCGAAATGGCATCGTCATCCTGTGCAGTTATATCAGTGCCAGTACTGGCCTCGCGGACGTTTGCTATATCCCCTTCTTCGATAACAGCTCCTATAGGATGAGTGTTTGATGCATCAGCTATTGGTACTATACTTTCTTCTTCTTCTTGACTTCTAGAGTATTTGACTCCTTGATAAGGGAATCGGCCGGAGTTATAAATTTCCAAATAAGGACTACCTAGTGCACCAATGCCATCATTTAACACGCCATAACCACCAGTATTATCATTTTTCAGAAGTAATTGTTGCAAATGTGACATGTCAATTTTTAATGGCAGTGGCTTGTTCAGTTGGTCTCTTAAAGACAATATATGGGAATCATCTACTGATTGTTTACCTTTCAGCATTTCTGCAACTAACTTTAAATCTACATTAAAAGGATTTGCTACTTTAAAACCATTAATAGTAGATAAGAAGCCGCTATTTTGAGCATCTATCTCTGGTCTGTTTAAGTTAATATTTTGTTGTTTATTTAACAGTTTATTAAGAATATTGTTAGCAACGTCAATTTGGTGACTACCTACATTCTGATTGAGCCTCATCGGTAATGGTGTGGGAAAACTTACTTGGTCAAAATTATTGAACCTCAGTGAATCACTGGACAGTCCTTGAGTTAAGCGATAAGGTATATCATTAAGTTTTAAAATACTTGCAATGTCAGCGACTTGGCTTTGTGGTCGTTGTAAACCTTGTTGTTGCACATTTGCCGATGATTGAATGTTATCCTGATAAATATTACTGCTTTGAGACACATAATTAACTGGCTGAGGAGTGCCCTCAAGATAACGTTTATTTTCGTTTATAGCTTGATTATATAAAGAATCTTGTGACTGTTGCTTTGCATAATACTGCTGGATATTTTCATTTTGTTTAGTATTATCATTGCCACCATTATATTCATCAGGCTTTGCTTTAATATTAAATCCATAAATTGAATTTTTATCTTTATAGTAAGCATCAGTGACGGACCGATAATACTGCTTGAAATCAGGTTGTTCTTTACCGTAGCTCGATAATCCAAATTTATTATTATCATCTATTCCAGACACTTTTCCACTAGAATCAGAATTTGGAACTACATTTGAAACGTCGATAGGGACAATATTTTTCAATGCTTTGTCATGATCAAACGGATGTTTAACTTTGTTATCTATATTATTTTCTTTAGAATTTGGATAAAAATATGGTGATCCAGAGACAACTTCTGCTTGAGTATTATATGAATAAGAGTTAGAGTTTGAAGTATCTATATACCTATTTTTTTGCTTGTCACTATTACCATAACTGCTACTGCCTGGTGATATGTTTCCAAAGTAATTATTATTATTATAGTTTGACGGAAAACTGTTGTAATATTGTTGTTGTTGCTGTTGCTGTTGCTGTTGTTGTTGTTGTTGTTGTTGTTGCTGTTGCTGTTGCTGTTGTTGTTGCTGTTGTTGTATTTGTTTTTCGTGGGCTTTGGCTGCAGCTTTTGCAAAATCTTGAGGGTCTAAAGTTTCTGGGCTTGACTTGGATATTTGCTCGTAACCATGTCTCCCTATATCCATTTGGAAACTCATTTGACTCACTGCTGGTGATTCAGTTGGTTGAATGCCTATAGTCTGATATCGTTGATAATTAACAGGTGTGTATGTTTCTTGACTAGTTGGTGGTTTCTTTGATGGCATTTTCCAACCATAGTCTCCGTGGGAATAATAATTATATTGCCCGTTATCTCGTTCTTGATCTCTATTTCGTGTTTTTAAATTATTTATAAGGTAATCAGGTTGAATGAGATTTAAAAATACATTATTTGCTGCAGGAATATTTCCAACACGATGAGTTTCAGCGTTCATATTATCAGAGTTATTTTCTTGATTGTTGCTGTAAGGATTATTATTTTGATATTGAGAAGCCATATCCTGTATAGATTTTTGTAGAGTATTCTGCCAAGATTCACGGACAGTGTCGGAATAAGGAGATGAAGAAGGATTTGGCGTTGAGCTAGGATATTCATTTTGATATTGTTGAACGTTTATAGGATATCTAACTCCATTGGCGGAATTATCATAATGATCAATTTGCATCTTTTTACTAATATCGTTATCGTAATTTAGTGAATTGCTGCCGAGTGTAGAAGTGATCCTGTTATTTCCATAATCTGATGTTCCTGCTTGAATCGTTGATATTGGCGATGAAACGTACTGTTGTAAATTAGGAGGACTTGATAAATAAATAGGCGACGAACTTGACACATACGTATTAGATGGAGTGCCTACAAACTGATTGCTTGGTAAAGCAGTAGACAAATAAGACGAGATAGGAGAAGGAGTACTTTGAATACCATCTAAGTTATATGTGTTCGATGAACCATACTGATAGGGATTCGAGTTTGTAAGGTATGTTGGGAGATGTGACATTTTTGGTTCTAGTTGTGGGATCTGATTCTGCTGCTGGTTGTTATTGTCATAGCTGGAAGGAGCTGCTGTTGAGTACTGGTATTGTGGCTGTGGTGTTGCTGTGTACCCTAAATTTGATGTTTGGGTAGATAACTGTTGCTGTTGGTAGTACTGATTTTCTCTCTCCCTCATTTGCTGTAGAAACTCTTCAGGTGGTAAGGAGTACTGTACTGACGCGTACTGGTTACTAGCGCCTGTGCCGCTGTCTTGAGTTTCAGTTACTTGTTGTCTCGCTTCCTCATCTTCAGGACGTTGGAATGGGTTTTTGATGCGATAGATTTTCCGTGGTCTAGCGCGATCTGCCCGATTGTACTCATCGTTTTTTTCTGGGTCTGTCATGTGGTACCTGACGCTAACGGAGCTGATGGACTGCGTATTAGGGTCCCTCTGGATGATGTTGGTACTGTAACTGGTGATGGTTTCCACTTGCCCGTCATTGGAAGCGATTTGTTGCAGGCGGAGAAGGTCCTGATCGCTGAACCCATCTTGACAGCGGACATGTTGGATAATTTGTATTATGACTAGTATCCGTATCTGGAAAGAGACAAATACATTGTTAGAGAGTTAAAAAAGCTAAAAATTAAGCAGTTCAGGAAATGAAGAAAGATTTGGTAGAAAATAACTAGGGTTGTACCGACTAGTCACCGACTAGTCGGCCATATTTGTAGTCGGCGACTAGTCGGCGACTAGTCGGCGACTAGTCGGCGTCTAGTCGGCTGAAACGGCCGACTAGTTGGCCCGTGTTTTGCTCGTATTAATATACCTAAGAATTGATGAAATTGAAATCTTTACTGTTATTATTTTTTATTAGAAATACAAAATCAATTTTACAATGTACTTTCAGTGCAATTTAGAACAGGTTAACAGGTTAGGAAAGTAGGAACCTTATTTTGCTGCGGCGGGGTCTACGTTCGATACATTAACTAATTGGGCTTAAATCCAGACATTAAACAAGTAAATCAAAAAGCGTTTGTCAAAGAGATGGTTTGAAGCGGTGCACTGACTGGATAGTTCCTACGACTTATTTTTTACTTGGTTGATTTTTGTCCCATGTCGTTTGTTATTCCTAAGTTACTTTAATATGTACAAGCCATACTTAGAATTTATATGTGGAAACACGTGAATGGTTTTTAGATACAATTCTAGTGAGTAATTTAGTCATAAGATACTGTAGTGTTTTCCAAATAAAATAAAATAAAATAAAAAAAAACTCAAAAAATTGGCTATAATTTTATTAAGCTTACAACTTACATACTGGAATTATACTTCTCTTGACCTAATAATAATGCATTAGAACTTAGTACCAGATATAAAAAATTATAAAAAAAGACGTGTGGCACTCGGAGACTGCCGCGGTAAAGCTATTGCATAGCATTTTTTATCAACTTATGCAATTATAAAACTAAAAAGCGTTAGCTAAAAAGTATCACCGCTGCGCGCTGTGCCGGTCGGAGTGGGGGGTGTTAGGTTATTTTCGTTACGGAATTTCTGGATTCGGTTTCCACGCTCAAGGCCCGCGATAGAAGCTATGCAATAGCTTAATTTTATAATTTTATGTTTTTTTCTAATTTTGACTTTTGTAATTAAATTTTTCTGTTATTTTGGCAGATATGGTTATCATAGGCAACCATACTGTCAAAATCCTTATATTCTTCTAAATTCTTTTAAACGGAAATTCAAAATTGTTCGATAGTGCCTCGCCCCGAGTGTGTGGGTGTGGGTGTTAGATTATTTTCGTTACGGAATTTCTGGATTCGGTCTCCACGCTCAAGGCCCGCGATTGAAGCTATGCAATATCTTAAAACTTCTTAATGTGACAACAGAAAGTTAAAATAAATAAAAAATCTACTACACTACAAACGGAGAATTAGGATGACAATCAGATAAAAGAAGGCACTTATCATAAAAAATGGCAATACAGTGTGATTAGAGCATGTTACTCTAATTATTATAACCTAAAGCAATAATCGGCTTAGCCGACTAGTCGGCTAGTCGGCCAAAGTGATAGTCGGCCCATCTCTAAAAATAACCAATTTTATTGTTTTATTTTGGCAAAGTACGTGTCATTAAAATGAGAACGCCTGTACTCCGTTACTTAGTTTAAAATAAACTACGAAAAAAAATGAAGATTAAATTATATGTACTTATAGAAATTTTTTGATGATATAGACTGCATCACAACTGCTGTTGATCTTAAGTTAGCCATAAACGTGTATAAAAATTCATACAATTTCCCGTTTCACTTCATTTTGAAACAAAGAAAGTACTTTTAGATTATCTAAGATATAATATGTTTTTAAGTTATAAAAAAAAATGCCCAAGATTTAGCACGATTTGAAGCTAAATTTAGTAATTTTATTTGATGTGCATTGCGATTAGAGATGGGTAAATAGCCCGACAGTTTGGATTATTAGCGATTATAATCCATTAATAGCCATTATTAGCCATCCATTGGCTAATAACCCTGCTATTAATAATTTCTTACATTTTGTCTTCCACCTTTGTTATTTAGCTCAGTTTTTTAAATCAGATGTTAGGAAAAAAAACTAAAATATTTAACAACATCAACATCAAATATTAATCATCATCAAAAGTGATAAACATGAACAACTAAATACACAGAATAAGGGTCTGACGGAGCCATTACAGTCCGATCAAATGTCACATAAATTATATTGACGAACCTTAGAAATGTTTCTAGTGAATCTAGCAGCAATTATAATGAAAAATATTTTCTTATTTTGGTAATAATGTTTTTGATTAAAAATGAAAAAAAAACATAAAAATGCAATAAGATATGATACCTCAAAATCGTCGCAAATGATTGACAATTAGAATAAAGGAAAATCTTTGTACATAGCTGATTAAAAATTTCTAAATGGGCCAGGTTAGTTTTAAATTACTTTAATATATTTGTATTGACTAACTGAAAACGTCAATAATAATAAAAAGAAACTAACCTGACATTCCCAACTTCCCAGGCCTGAAAACCATGAAGGGAATTTTTTAATCATTAATAGCAGGGTTACCATCTGAAAACGGCTATTAATGGCTATTAACTGCTTTTAATCCATTATTAGCCAAATGATATTAATCGGATTATTAGCCACTACCCATCTCTAATTGCGATAGTCAACCGTAGTACAAAAAATCTTCTTCGCTGACTGTACCAAGAAGAATACCAACTACTTACTCATTCATTGGAATTCAACAGTGGACAAGTTTTCCTACATTACACAAGCTTCCTAAGGCGAGGGCCAGTTTTCTCTTCAAAGTGAACTTATGGTGAGGACCCGTGGTTAGATCCACAACGACCTGCGACTTCTTGATGAGCGGTTAATTATAGTATGGTAATTGCGAACCATAACCACTTTCACTGAGACGCTAACTAAAGGTCCCCACGTTGACAAGGCGAGCAATTTTATAGTTTATGAGGATGATTGAAACCTGCATGGATGTAATAGTAATAATTCAAATAGCTTCAAATACCCACAAAATAGCTGTTTTAGTATTTCAACTGTGTTATTAAATGTTATTGGCATCTCCGTGATGCCATTTGATTATACTATGGTGATAATGATACCAAGCTCTATTATGATTTAATGGTTGATGTGAATGTATCGTATTGTAATCAAAATAACCCATGATGACCAGGATATTGTCACAGCAATTGATTAATTTTAGTAGAAGTTAGTATATTATATTAGGGGTTAAAGTATGAAATTGCCGTTTTGTATGGACGAAATCAAGAAAAGTCATTTTTCCATACTAACAATTTTTTAGTTTTTTTTAATAACGCCTGAACCGTTTTCGATGCAATTAAAGGTGAAAGTTAGATGGTTATAAAGCTACGCATTATAGTATTTAAATTTCTGAAAATCAAAGTATATAATAAAAATATACTTAATTGAAGCAAGAAGGTCAGCTGACACATTGTAAGGGGTCTTTTCAACGTTTTCCTTTGAAGTAATAGGCACTAGTATTGCATTTTTTTTAGTCAAAAGTTACTTTATTTACTTTTTGATACAATACAAAAAGAATTACGCAATAATATGACTATACTTAAGAGCTATAAACAAAATAAAAAGTGGGAAAATAATCGACAATTTCATACTTTAACCCCTATTAATTAATGAACATTTTGTGCGGTGAATAACACTTAAACGAAAAAGTTTTATTTTCCGTTTTTTCATTAGTTCACTCTATCGGAAAAGTAGTTGTTTTGGTGTTCCTAGGTTTCGGCAGAGAAAATATGTATCGTTTTTTGTTTATTAGGTACTTGTTTGCTTTTGTATCTTGTTTGAACTTTGACCTTTTAATTTGCCATGAATATTCTCAATTATAATTTGTTCTTGCATAGTAAATAGGCCGAGAACTTTATGATTATAATTTAACTTAAAATCAGACGTAAGGGTTTTTCTAGACACGATATCACCTAAGTATTAATATGTTTAAAATAGGTTTCGCGAACTGAGACTAAAGGAGTACTGCTGAAGAAAAGCTGCGTCTTCACCATTTCCCAAACTGAGCAGTGATCAACAACCCGCCTGCCAATTTTCTTTTTAGTGGCCAATGTTCAAATATTAGATCTTGGGTACCTTACTACGAGGACCTTTTTATAGTTTTTAGCTAAACGTACTTGTTTCTTTTGTATTTATAACTTAAAAATGTTGTTGTTTTATTTTTATTTTTGAACTTTAATTCATAAATCATAAATCTTTCATTGCTTCAATATGGTATACAAGGTCTTAATTAAAAATGTCGATGCACATATTGGGCTACATAAATTAGCATGCAAATGTCACAATAAAAAATACTAGAAGTTAAACGATGTCAAGTTAAATTATAGATCCAAATTAAATAATATTAAGAAATACATAATGTCATTATCATCAAAATGCTGTCGTTATAAAGTTAAATGTCTCTTTATTGCAAATATTTACACGTAGTCAAAGAAATCTCTTATTTATTTTAAAGTCAAAGAAATGCTATAAAAATTATGATAATTGAGCCAACGGAACAAATTGGAGGTATTTTTCTTGACTTATTCTGTGTATATAGTAAAAATTTAAAGTTTATATATTTTATTCGGCCTATTAGTCCACTACTGGACTTGGCCTTCTCCAAAAGGAGGATTTAACGATAATTGCCAAGATTGGCAGGTGAGTTTGCGGTCGCAGTAAAGATGACCCTGCTGCCGGTTTACTTCTGGCAGTACTCTTTTAGTCGCCATTTACGCACCCACATGAAGAGAAGGCGATTCTTTTTTGTGCCGGTCCCACACGACACGCCGGTCCATGCAATGAAGTAATGTTTTGACAATGTCCAGTATGCTATGGAAAGCGAACGGTGGAATCTGCGGTGACAGTGACAGCTTGCCTGCGCACGCGCCGTGAAACGTTGACGATTCACGCACGCGCGTGTGCTCACTATGGCGTGGCAAGAGTATTGATCCCAACGTTTACTACTGATCTCATAGATGAAAATAATAACGAGATACAGTCTCATTTGAAAAAGACACTTCAAAACATCCACAATTGAATGAGTAACTTACTGTCATGTTAAGCTATCTCAATGCAAATTCAGTCTTATTTATAAGGTTGAAAACAACATAGTTTGAAGTTGAATTAAAGACACTGCTAGGAATTTAAAAGAACGACCAAATGTGCAAGTGGGCTCACATTTGGTTAGGTTAGGTAACATATTTCTTTTCTCCTCTTAGATGTACTGTAAATCTTACTCTGCTAAGAATGACTAGGTATGCTGTACAAATAAATATAAATATATAAATAATAGCCGATGGTTTGGTTAGAATTTAACGTAAACGTAACGGAAAATGACTGTAAATGGATTTCAAATGAGATATACACGGTGCAATGTCAACCACCTGTAAAACGAAGCCCATCATGTTACCATTATGTATAACATCTTGGCAGTGTTATTTTTATTATTTAATCATTTTTTTTTATAACGATGTAAAATATTGGTTCAGCTATTTATTTTGAAACACGCTGTGACGCGCACGGATGTAGCTGTGTAAGGTTCGTTCACCCGGGACCCCACTGCAGCAAAATAATACGTCTGTGCGCGTTACAGCGTGTTACAAAATTAAAAGTGAATAAATTTTTAATATTTTTCAAAAAAATATTTTTATTGATAGATTCAATAACACTGCCAAGAGGTTATACATAATGGTCACATAAAATGGGCTTCGTTTACCAGGTAGTTTTAAATGCACCGTGTATTGATGGTCCCTGCACTAAAGATATACAGGGTGAAATATTAACCACCTTCCAAATTTTAATATATCAATCTACGAGACAAAAAACAAATGACGTGTTTTTTTTCTTTTGGTATAGCCCAGTAAAAAAAAGGCAAGATAAAGCACTTAGAAAACGTCCGCCAAAAATCTAAAATTTTTGATACGGCCTCCCAGCACTTTTTTTACGCGTCGCGCATCTCATTTATTCATTACGATACTATAACAGAACATGAAAAATGTTCTGTGGATACTATTCATTATGTTTTTGATTTTCCCTTAACAGGTCTGGGACCGTAAAAATTGAAAACTATATCGCTAATAATATTTTCGGGTGACAACTTGATTTACATTTTTAACTTTATAAATAGGCTTTAAACACGATACTGAACGCCAATAAAAATTTTGGAAAGTGGTTAAAATTTCATCCTGTATTTATACTGCTTCCATATATCCAAGGTTCAAAGTACAAAACCAATCCATCTCAGTCAAACTATCAGCCGACAGCAGAAACCGTATATTAAATCAATTCCCGGCTATTACAAGGTAATGGTGTGCAATCAGGACGTGAATCCGATCGCAATAGAAAGTGCTGCGCCCGCGCATCGTGCGCATTATGCATGCGAACTCGGCAAATGCCGGGGTGAAAGGGTTATACTGCCATTTCGTGACGCCCACACTAACAAAACATCTTCAGGGTCGTGGATCAGCAGTGGTGAGAGAGAGTGAATTATTTTCCAATTAGCTGGATTTGTTAAAAATCTCGTTTGTGTTAATTTAGGGTTACAAAGATGAAGAAATTGGTCAAAAACTACAGATCTGCAGCATATTTTAATAATGTTATATGATAGATAGATTTAAAAAAAAAAAAAAGATATTTTATCATGCTGAATTATGTTGCTGATTTTAATAGCATATTTGTGCCAATTGTTTTGACTTTTCTTGTAGTCTTGGTTTATGTTATGATAATGATACACGTGAGTTAATTAAAAAATCATTTATACACATGAGTTTTTAAGGTCTGTCTAGTTTTAAATCTGGTAAATAGTGTAAAGTGTAGTGAAGTGAAACGTATCAGTGAATTAATATTTTTTTTAGTTATCTTTAAGAAATAAAATGTAGTGATTTTGAAATATACGACATTACCTATATTGCGTTTAGTTTACGTAGTTCATATTATACTGACTGTTTTTTTTTTATTAGTAGCTTGAAAATATACCTTACGAGCAGTCTGACACTCCATTTCCTTAGCTAAATTTATTCATTTACCGTCTGAAGTAAATGATCAGTAAATATCATAGCGGTTCATAAATATGTTGTTTTAATAGGAGAGATTAAAAGCCATAAAATTACTATGTAATATTTTAAATGTGATACCATGAAATACGTACATGGAAATAAAACTGGTAATGAATAAATAAATAGTTAGTAATTATCTCGTATATCATATTATGAGAGAATTATGTCTATTGTAAGAGAAGAGTGGATGCTTTCATCTTTATCCAATAGTTGGAGGTATTAAGCTGATGATAATTATTTTACATCCATTATCTATCAACAAAGTAAAAATATATTCAACTTCAATAAATTCTATGTAAAATTGTTTATAATACATGAGAAAAGTACTTCGTACTTTGTATCTATAAAATTTGAGAAAAATCTCTTTGATTGTAGGTACTACTTATTTAAACTTCCATGGTCACTATCACTAGAGTTAATTGATACGGGGTTTACCTTAAACTCATAAAAACTAAGGTACATGGTATAAACCCCGTATCAATTAACTCTAGGTACTACTTGTATCAGAATCTTAATATCAATAAAACAGGATTCTTATATAAAGAAAGAGTAAAATATACTTCCCCATAACATTTTTACTATTTTTCGGTCCGACATAGTATACTGCACTCAAACTTTAACATTCTCATGTTTTATTACAAAAAAACGCATTATTTTTTAAACCTTTGCAATTGTTGTGGCCTAACGTTACCCATTGGTGGTTCCAGTCAAGTTTGTAAGATAGTTGGTTTAAAGGGCCAATGAACATCGATCGCGCCAATAACCTGAAGCCATCTTGAGCATCAAGTTTCATTTGCGCTTATGGATGTAGGTACTTATGATAGATTTATGTTCCCATCGCTATTTGTTGCCTTCGAAAGGTCATCACAGATTGCAAACTGTCGGTGTTGTCGTGAGCATTTGAGCTATTTATTATCAGTAAACATGGCATTACGTCTGCAAATTGCGCTACTGTCTCTGTGTTTTGAGAGTTTTATGTTCTACGGTCGGAATATATTTTTAAATCCGTTTAAAACACATACTAGAACCCGCTTTTGTTTTCAAACTGTTTTTTTTATATGCACATCGAACTTACGCTCGCTTTTAAACTGATGTCGTGTTTATTTTGATTTGTTGGGATTATTTTTCGCGAGTATTTAGCATTAACTATAAAAAAAATGATTATTGAATATAGAAAGGCAGTAATTACATAGACTTAGGTATGATATAAATTAATAGTGCAGAAAGGTATATTTCGCCTAAATTAAGATAAACCTGTGATTCAGGTGAGTGTGAGCTTAAGTAAAGTTTAAATAAGTTATACAATAAAAAAAAAGTTAAATGCTGTATGTACATACAAGAAACGAATAATTTGTAGTTAAAGAAATATCTAATCAGCCACTTTTGCAAGTCTATAAGCTACATATTTTTTTATCTTACCTGCATAAGGCAGTCAAAATACAAAGAATTTATTTTTAATTTCACCGGCAATTTATTAACTTAAAAACAGTTTCAAACGTGCCAAACAGTTTCATACAGATGGTACGTTCAAAGCACTGTCTGACAAGGTGATGTATCGGTAAATTGCACGAAAAGATTTATGTTCCCATCAGTTTTCTTTGTCTATGAAGCAACATTTCACAGCAGATTACGGGCTATTGATACGTCGTGAGCATTCCCATGATTTATTCGGTTTACTGTAGCGATTGGCATTACGTACTAGTCGTGCTACCGTGCCTTGTTAGCCGAAGCATTTTATGAAACACCACAGACGTATATAATGTAGGACATGTATATACATTCCGCGATGGTAAAATACATATACATAATGTATGTTATAAATATTAGTGATTGTTGGACAATATAAATTAATTATCTTGGGCAGTGATATGTTTTACAAGATTAAATATTTATTTTACTAGCATAAAATTTATTATTAAAAAGCTTAGAGTATAGTTTACACGTTTACCTTAGTGTCGTCTATTGCAAATTAAAACTGAAACAGTAACGTATAGATTGTCACTCTTAAAAAATAATATAATACGTTTAAAATTATCACTGAATTATTTTACAAGCTTCCCTTACCTATCTAAATAATTATTTTGTAACTGGCTAGATGTTCTTTGGAAAATCGGAATGACATTGTTTAACTTGATATGTAATAATAACTACTCATATACCTAAACATAAATGATTATCAGTATATAAACTTGAAAAATTTTGTTTCAGGCAGGACTCGAACCCGCATCTCATCGCAAGCCGGGCAGGCGCCATGAGGCGCGCCGCGAGGAGAAGCGGGTTCGAGTCCCGCCTGAGACAAAATTTTTCAAGTTTATTTACTAATATTATAAGTGCAATTAAGTTGCTAAAATATCAAATAAAGTATATAAATGATTATGATTATAACATCCCAATAACGTCTAATGTTCACATAAACACTTTCCCTATTACAGAATGATTCAATACACCCACCCTTGCTAATGTAATGTGATAGCTTTGAACTATCCCAAGCCCTTTCTTTAAGGTCAGCTCTCTAGAGTTGCTTACTTGTTCTTCGTTATGTAAATTAATTTCAACTGACCTTCTACGTACTTGGAGTACAATAATAATTCAACTATGAATTTGCCTTGTTAGTATGCATCTTTCCTGGTGTGTAGACGAAGAAAGCTAGCTAAGGTACTAAATATTTTAACCATAGCCTATAAATCTGTTAAATAAACAGTATTCTTAGATATTAGTTATAGTGCGGGTAACAACGCTTATACGTTAATGATTGGCAGGTTTGCTGCCACTCATATAATCGCTAAAGATGAACCACTAAACTCTGTAGATTCTACTACCTTTTTAGATGTAACTGTAGACTTTCATTTGCAATGGGGTGCTCATATTAGGGGGCTGTCTGGAAGACTTAGTTCTGCTGCTTATGCTGTGAGAAATATAAGGCAATTGACTGATGTTGGAACGGCAAGATTAGTATATTTTAGCTACTTTCATCGCATAATGTCATACGGAATTCTATTGTGGGGCTCAGCGGCAGATATTGAGTCAATTTTTATATTACAAAAACGTGCTGTACGGGCTCTTTACGGCCTTCGACCCCGTGACTCGCTGAAAGAGCTTTTCAAAGAGATTGATATACTTACAGTGTCTTCTCAATACATTCTCGAGAATATTATTTACGTTCGTATACATTTATTTCTTAAGAAAAGTAACGTTAACAATTTCAATACCAGACATAAAGATAAACTTGCCGTTCCAGGCTTCAAACTACGAAAAGTAGGAAAATCGTTTATGGGAAATTGTATTCGTATTTGCAACAAATTACCACAGGGTATTGCTGAACTCCCTGTACATAAACTTAAATCTTATGTCAAAGTAATTTTAATGAAAAAGGGCTATTACACTGTCAATGATTATTTAAATGATAGAAATGAATGGCATTTTATTGTCTCAGCTCGTACTTGCTAAAAACTTTTGTAAAAATTTATTTAAAAAGAGGCTGACAATAATGACCGACTTTCTTGCGCTGCTTCTTCTCGGCACTGGCCCAGACTTGTCCCGAAACAGTGGTAGGTTTAAATATTGGGACGTGTAAAAGCGCCTCCTGGGGCCTATTTGCAGAAATAAAACTGATTTTAACTGATTTTAACTATAAAAGTACAAAATATTTGAACAAAACTTAATAAATAAGCAGTATTTTTTTTCTAAACTAATTGTCAACATTCAGAAATAGATATATTATTTTTAGTTTTTATTACTGATGCATTTACACATTGCAAGTTAAAATTAAAAAATAATTAAAGCCGATCATATAAATTATAACCAAATTTGCGACCATTGCGATGTATTTTTAAAGTTAGCTTTCCAGTCTTATGGTAGGTATTTGTAGCATAGATTTAATAATTAAATCTATGATTTGTAGTAAAGCGCTGACTGGTGATAAATTTTATATTTTAAGGTTTTTTTTTGTGTAAATAAAAACTTATTTTCATGTTAATCTTTGAACTTAACTAAAGAAATACACTCAAATTGTGTCGAGAAATTTCAAATTGCCAAATCTCAAGTTAAAGGAAAATATACCTAGATTTGTAAATAGCATAGTTCAAACAGTACTTAAGTACTCCCTTCTCCTCTAAACAAACCTGTCATAAAAACAAACCCAGCAGCTACACCTGTACTTGCTGACTCCGTAGATGGTTAGGTAATGTAATTTAATGGCTACCGTCATACCAAGCCCACGGCAAAGGTTAGGTAGCTCTCTACGCGTACAGCTACGGGCCTTATGCGGTGTACATATTTTATATACGAGTAATATGGCGTGATACGGCTACGAGCGATAAATATCTATGGCCGGTCACAGGTCGCGGCGACAAGCTTGCTGACGGCAGGGGTGGCGCTTAGAGAAAGGAAATTATACAAATCAGGACTAAGATATTATGCATGTCATTGTAATTATCTGCTTCTCTGTATTCTCACTGAATACGCTGAATAAGAAATACGTGAACACTTTGGAAGAGAGATTGATAGGCTGGAAATGGATATTGGTGCGCAACTTTAGTAATAATCAAGTTCATAATGTTGCATGTGATATATTTATTTCTACAATTTCTTCTCAATGCCTGTAAGGTTTAGAAAATATGTACAAATTTAAAGAAATTGTATAATTTGTGTCAAAGTTAAACCAAGAAAAATAAATTGATCACATTTTAAAATCATTGAAGATGCATTATATTCAGTTCTTATCCAAAAATACTATCCGTGCGTTTTGCTAATGGTATTCGAAGTTCAAATCATTCGATCCTGTTTAAACAAACTTAAGAGACCAAATCACCGAATGGTCAACCCTGGCGCCCTTAGGATGCGCAAGAGTGCCATTTCTCTGCCCTTTACCGACGCGTTTCCCTGCGCGCGCAGCGAAAGCGCTTCCGAGGACTATCGCTTTTAACTACCGGTTCTAAACGTGGGAACACTGGCTGATTATTGAATATCAAATACGTTAGAAATATATTTTGCAATTATACACCTATTTTCTTTTATATTTGAGTATGTATTTGAGTATTTCTAACAAAAAATACTTATAAAAATAAAACTAAGCATAAATCAGATAATTAAGTAATTTGAGTTAAAACATGACAGCAATCGGCTAATATGACTAAAAGAATAATTCCTTGCGTTTGTCCTTTTTTGTGGCATATCATTCCTTTATTTCAAAATGTTTATGATTAATTTCACGGTATTCAGAGATGGGAGGGAAGGAGAAGATTTGCCTTCTTAACTTTTAAAATTTAAGATTATACGGTTTATGAATATTTTCTTCCTCATGTTTATTTTTATGCTAATCTTACAAACAGAAAATACAATTTTTTAAATCTTATTGCCTTCTTATAATTTTAGATAGGTTTTTATTAATAAGATAAGTTTTATCTGTGTTTTGAGTTTTTTCAGTAATTAACGTTGTCATCTTTCATATCATTGACTTTTTAAGTACCTACTAGGCTTTGAGATATTATTTGTGAAATCTGATGTAAAAGTTAGGCTCGTCAAACGCAACATTCAGATTTTTTTAAATGTAAATTCAAGATTTCCATAGTATTATGTAAGGTTATCAGTACTACTTTTAGATGGTATCAATGTGTCATCTTCCGGCATGGTATTTTTTGTTATTTAGTATTGCTATTCTAATAAGTTTTCATTTAAGCCATTAAACGAAGCCATTTTAAAGAATTTGGATAATAACAAAGTGTTGTAGGGATATTGCCCTAACTTATTGGCAATGTGCACAGGTTCTGGGCCTAGCCTCCATATCATAGACTTTTTTTTTGGGACATCTCCTTTCTTAAATTGACCCGAACGGCAATAGAACCCGTGGCCCTCGCATAATAGGCAGACCACGGCATCACTTCACCAAACGGGTCACTGCTAATGAGTGTGCAGTGGCCACATTCCCACTTTAAACTACCTGCTTAGGACCTGTCTATACCACCGTGGGAAGTCTGAAAGTAAATCTGTTGCCATTTCTAACAACTACCGCAACCCTGATAATTACTGAATACATTTGTAACCACTTTTCGTCGCTTATCAATTAAGCCATTTATAGGATAGCAACGCTGAAAGCTGAATACATTTACGTCTGGCAAATCGTAACAAGTTAGGTATTACGTTCCATTATAAGCTGAGTTTTCGTAGCACGGGCAGCACCTGTTGTGAAAGTTCAGCAGCAAGGGGCTTTAGGTTGATTTATGTGTAAAAGTTATAAGTTTTTAATTTTATGCATAGGGTTTTCCAATGTTTGCTAGTTTTACTAATAAAATAAATAAATAAATAAATAAATGTGGACAACATCACATACATTGTTCTGATCCTAATTTGAATAACTATTCAAAGCATTCGTATTTTGGAAACCAGAAACAACGAAGGTACCACAAACACCCAGACCCGAGAAAATGTAGAAAAACACTTTTTTTCTACATTGACCCGTCCGGGAATCGAACCCGGGACCTTGGAGCAGACGACACCTTGAAAACCGGTGTGTACGCCACTCCGCCACGGAGGTCGTCAAAACTAATAAACGGTCATTAAATTGTCCGCCTTGGGTGTTCAATTTATGGTAAAGGTGACAGATAATAATCTTATATATAAAATTCTCGTGTCACAATGTTACTCGTAGTTACCTTACTCCTCCGAAACGGCTTTACTAATTTTTACCAAATTTTATATGCATATTCAGTAGGTCTGAGAATGGGCTACTATCTATTTTCCCTAAGTGATAAGGGTTGTTCACCCTTAACATTTTCTTTTTAACTTTTGTTAACAATTTTTTTTTTTTAAAAATGAATCCCTATTTCCCTTGGTCATCGCATCACGCGTGAACGGCTAGACCGATTTCGCTAATTCTTTTTTTGTTTTGTTTGTTATTGTCAGGAAAATGTTCCTACGAAAGAAAAATTAAGAAAACTGCTAAGAAAATTAAAAAAATTAAGAAACCTTCAACACCATACTAAATTATTTGATATGTATCTAACCTTATCGCTTTTGTTGACAATTTAAACTTTTTGAATTTTTACATGGTCAGGTATATGTCGCAATATCAATCATTAAAATATTAAAAAAATTGTAACAGATTTTTTAAAAATAATTATACCAATATATTCTAAATCCTTAATCATAGAAGACAAGACAACATCTGACGGGTCAGCTAGTAGGTAATATTATCTGCGATGGTTACACTTTTGTAAAGGGGGATTTTCAATTGAACATAATTTATTTATAATTTAAATAGTATGACCATAAAACAATTGCTAAAAAAACAATGTAAGTGCTACAACACCCAGAGGAAATAAAAAATAATTTAGTTTTCTACATTGATCAGGAATCGGACCTAGGTTCTCGGACTAGTTGCAGCTTTTTGTGTAAAGGGAGAACATATGTGATTATCCATTTTCTTGACTGCCTAAAACATTTTATGCTGTATAAAAAACTACGGTCGTACTATTCTAAACTTTAGTTGATTTTTTCGTAGATCTATTTGAGAATTTCATTTGTCTAAAGTGTCGTCAAATGAAAGTTGGATATTAAATATCACGCACCTTCCGCATAATAATAACTTATTACCATATTCACCTCAGGCTATTAATCATCAGAATTTGTCATCTAAAAGATTACATTAATTTTATTGTCTATGTTGAACATTCGTTGACCACTTTAAAATGAACAGTTTGTTTGTCAGTGTTTCATCTCTTATTCTTGAATCGTTCTACATTTAGGTTTAAAATTCATGGTTTGACAAATCCTAATCAATCTTTAAATTTTATAAAAAAAACTTTCTTGTATTATATAGATTAAATGTCTCCGGATGAACGCAATCTAGACATTTTCTTAAAAGAAATTAAAATAAAACCATAACTATGAAACTACTAGCGTAAACGTTGCCTTGAAATACTCTATCTATAATTGCAATACGTAAGGAAGGTTAAACGATCTAAGCGTCAAATTTACGGTCAGGAGATAGCTCTTGACTTTATTTTACCTATATTATACAGGGTGAAATTTTAACCACCTTCCAAATTTTAATATATCAATATACGCGACAAAAAACAAATGACATATTTTTTCTTTTGGTATAGCCTAGTACAAAAATGTCGAGATAAAGCACTTAGAAAGTGTCCGCAAAAAATCTAAAATTTTTGATACGGCCTCCTAGCAACACTTTTTTTACGCGATTCGCATCTCATTCATTCACCACGATACTATTCATATGTTTTTGATTTTCCCTTTATACCTTATCAGCCCTAGGACCGTAAAAATTGAAAACTATATTGCGAAAAATATTTTCGGGTGATAGCTTGATTTACATTTTTTACGATACTGAACGCCTATAAAAATTTTGGAAAGTGGTTAAAATTTCACCCTGTATAGGTATTGATAAAATATTAGTACAATACTGTAAAATTAATAAAGAATAAACCTTAATATCAATAGTGTTAATTGAAAGAAGAAGTCAGAGCGAAAAGTGAGTGAGGAATAATAACACCCATTATAGATACCTATACAGATTCTACGAGTATTACTGAGTTTATAATATGTGTTAGTTAATTTAAAGAATACCATAATCAAACAGTGTTTAAAAAAATAAATGAATTTTACTATTCTCGTGCGATTTCGGAATTGGTGTGTAATTGAGCTTACGCGAGTCGACGTAACGTTATTGCGGCGAGGCCGTTGCGTGCTTCTATATCAACTCTGACTCATACTAGGTAATATGAAATTACGTTAATCTCTGTTATAGGCACAATTTTTTTTTACAATAATCACTGTTTTTATATGAAGGCACTGTTTAGTGCCATATAAAATATTCATTTTAAATGTTTCTTTCATGAACATACGTCACGTCACTCTGATATTAACTAGTTTTCAAAGTCTTTAAATTAATTGAGCAATAGGTATTATTAGAAAACAGTAAGTGTTTGATTTGGAGATAAAACGCCACACTATTATTATTTTACATGGCATTTTTGTTGGAAAAACATGAGACTTTTTTTATGTACCTACTTACTATCTATAAAATACCCTGTTTTGTGCAAATAAAAATTCTGATTCTGATGTTAAAGGCCACCAGTTGAAGTCCGATAATATTTCAAGTTATAACCTTTTGCAAACGGGCTGTTTTTACAACTTTTAGAGCACTTTGTTTTACATGACAAAAAAAACAGTTTGTCTCAGGCTGGCTGGCAAAAATTCGTTCAGCACAATATTTTCACGTTATTGCACAAAAGAATTAAATGTAATTACTTATAGTAAATAAAAAGCAATTTATTCTTTACAATTAAAGAGAGAGTAAAATTTAAAAAAATACTTGTTTCGTTAGGGAAAAGTGAAGTAGAGAAAAGTATTCCACCGACCGGCCTAGTTAATCTAGAGTTATATCATTATATGGGCGCTCTAACTTATGGGAATGTTTCCCAATAAGGCATTATTACATAATTCCTATTTATGACTGTCCAAACTAGGACAGCTGAACCTAAAGAGGGACAGTGACATAATAAGACACTTAGAAAAGTGGGAAATAAATTATGTTTGCGACAGATCTTACGACAAATTCGTTTATATTTATAAGTTTGCGTGTTATGATGAATATTCTGATATCGGAAATATAGGAACTATTTATACTATATTAAGAAATAATATGCAGTGAAACTTAATTAACAAATGATTTCAAAAGTCTTAGAATATTTTACTCATAACTCTTACACTATAGGTACTACGGAAAATATAGCATATGACTTTGAATGTAAAAATGTTTTCACTCATTATTTTGATGGTCACTTTACATTTTTGTTCAGTAACTTTTTGTTTAATAGTTTTACTTGTGTGCTTAACCCCCGTTTAAAGTAAAACCCCATTCGGTACCGTTAGTTGTGGAAATTTCTATCTAAGTTACTATTAGGGAGTGACGAACTTTAATGTATTCAATACAGTATATTAAAATATCGTTATAAAAATTAAAAGGATAAGAGTGTAATTAAAAGCTTTTTTGTGAAAATATAGCATTTTATTATACATTTTGAAAGAAAAATACGCGAGCAGTACTTTACTTATAAGTTGAAGATTCATTTACGGATTTAATTAGCATTTGTTGAGATTGAGTGACACACCTACCCGTTTACAAGCGACCAAGAAATCAGAAAAGTGTCCGAAATATTGGCACAAATCAAAATAAAGTACAAAATTCTAATAAACACAAGTTTAATCGTTATCATCATTATCTCAGCCAGACGAGCGCCGCCTACTGCTGGGCATAGGCCTCCCCTTAGGATCTCCACAACGATAGGTCTTGCGCTACCAGCATCCAGGCTTCTCTCTACCTTCGCCAGACCCACCTGATGAGAGGCCTACCTTCAGATTTCAAAACCTTTTCCGTCCAATCGGCCATCAGTTCTTCTCAAATGAAATTCGTGCACAAATACTCGCATATAATTTAAAGATTTCACTTGATTTGGAAAGTCGTAGAGTTTTTGACAGTCACTTTCCATAATGTTTGCTATATTGCCAACCTATTAGCTATAAATATTCTATGCTAGTACATATATCACATAAATCCTTTGGACTGTCAGTTAAATAGTGTTATAATTGACAGCTATCATGATATCACAAATAAGGGGTGTTCTAATGACACAATCGTGACCACCCGAGCATCGCGTCTCGATGACCGAGAGCTCAATTACTGCGAGTTCAACAATCGACGATTTATACCGATTAATTACAAACACGAGTAGCAATTGGATAATTACATCTCTCGAGACGTAAATCAATTTAATAGGTAGGTATAATATGATACAGTTAGTCGAGACGTAGCGAATACGCTTTAGACAAAACGATTCGATTGATTGATGAACGTTGCGTTGATTCGATTATTCTGGTTTAGACGATTTTGAGAAAGAAAAACTAAGGCTTAAGTTCATTATGAACGCGAGGTAGCGGTAGTATCAGAATTTTTTTGTTGGAGTCATGCATGTTTTTGAAATGAGAATAATTAAACTTCCGAAAACTAAATTCCGGAAGTCATTATCACGAAATTTAACATTTTGATCTTTAAATTCTCTTCACTTATTAATGAAAATCGGGAAATAAAAACACGGTTTTACTACTTTGGAAAAAAATCTCGTGTGTATTCCTGTGTTAAGTTAAACAATACAAAAGTAATAGAAACGCTGCAATTTTGGTATTATATAAATATTCTTTCTTCTTTCTTAGTATTCACTGCTGCCCGTCTAAATATAATAGGTATGATTTAATTTAATATTATTTAAGAGAAAGTTAGAAATAGTAATGTCTATAACAATGGTAGACAATAAAGGTCTGTATGTTAATAAAAAGATTAGATCGTTTCCCATAAATAATGCGTAGGAAGCAACGACAATTGGCGGACATCAAGACAGGTGACAGACATTATAAATTATAATGCCTATAATTAATTAGAAACTTCCTCTATTTATCAACCGAGGGAAAAATAAGCGGTTTGTTAGTAGTTTATTGGTTTAGGAAACTTATTTTTCACACTTGATGTTTTCTTTTTCTATAGATCATAAGTATGACTTGCATTTGTCTCATTTTCATTCGTAAAGAATATCATCACTAAAATACGAAAAAAAAACTAGAAAGGCTATCTTTATTGAGTATCTATCAATCAATCAATAATCACTGATAACTGACTTTTTTGTTTTTTCGTGGTTTTTGTCAGTAATTGTTTTTTTTCAAGGATTTTGTATTTTTTTTATAAACACCTTAATATAGCTTTTTCAATTACGTATCTCTTTACCTTGTCAAGTTTCATATCGTAAACTTCATCCAACATCCTGCCACTAAAACGAATAATAGGAAAGAAGCCTCACTATTTATACCTGTAGCTACGATTAAATTATGCTAATAAAAAAAGTTTTATGTTTATATTTAAATTTTATTGTAAATGGTTACATAAACCACGTTATGGGACACATTTTATTGATGCCATCAAGTTATGTGTTGTAATAATTATCATCGGCAGCAAAATTTGCATCCACAGTATTGTGAACACTTTTAAGCCATTAATTGAGTCGACTATTAACGCAATTAAGATAAGCAAAGAATTCACTTAACAAATGCCTTTTTATTTGGAATCTTTAGACACAATGCTCAAAAAAACCTACATGGAACCAATGTCTATAAATGGAACAATTGTGGGCGTCATTTAGCTGATGATAATGTTAGCACCAACCCTTTTCATCTTATGGGTGTCGTAAGAGACGCATAATGGAGTACTGCCGTAAGGAGATGGCCATTAGCTACTTCTCTTAAACATTGGATAAACTTTAAAAATTGGATCAAAATTCATGCGTCGTCATATCGACATAATTAAATATTTTCATTTCAATGGTGAAAATAGTGTCTAAGTTGAAAGTATAAAATATTTTACTTCTACTAGAGTTATTTAATTGGGGGTTTATACCATGTACCTTATTTATTATGAGTTTCCCATATTTCAGTTCTCCCGTGATCATGGCGCTTGCAACAGTGCCGAAATATCGGAAACTCATAATAAATAAGGTACATGGTATAAACCCCGGATTAAATAACTCTAGTGATAGTGACCTTGAAAGTTTAAATCAGTATATTTTACTTCTAGACTATGTTACCTATAATATTCAAGATAAAGTTATCTTAAAAATGCTTCTCAGCATGCATAAATTAATTAAATGATGCGCGTGAGCAATCAACGATTGTTACATATTTCTTCAGAAAGAGAAACATTGACGAAATTGTCGTCATAGAACGAATGAAAGCAACAATTATAATTACTTAATTGGCTGATCTTGTCAGAACGATAATCAAACATTATCTAATTCATGAACATAAATTTTTACTGATGATCGTAGAATGGCTGATTTTAATTCAATGTGGTATTGTTTATTTTATTAATTTAATCTAGAAATGTCGAAATACATTAAAATAAATAAAAAAACTGTTATACATTTAAACTCCTCTTCTTATAATCTTCTACTGTGCCAAATTTTATAGTCTTATGCGTTATAATACTATATTTGTAATAGTATGATGATGAACAAAGTTTTGACGCATCGTATTATTATCATAAATTATGTATTGATCACCGTTTTGTTTTTCATTTAATATTCAATATTATTATGTATTAAGATGTGGGAACTGTTTCGAATAGATAGATATCTGATATTGTAATTGTGTTTTTAGATCAAAACAATTTGAAAATTGGTTATTTTCATCTGTACCTTTACGTTTCAAAAAAATGCTTGGAAAATTTCATTAGAAACAAACAAAACACAACTCACCGTTTGTAGTACGGCCCTCATTTTCATGTTTAATTCACCACACAGTTCATTGAACTAACCAACACAACATATTCACAACACCAGCCTAAACGGGAATGTCCTGGGGTTGATCGCGGTGCTGAGCTGAGTGAAGTTCAAGGTGACTCTTGTCTACGCTTATATAGGGGGGTAGTGGACCGTGGAGCGAGGGATGTGTGAGTGCAGTCGAGATGCAACGCTGCACACCTGCAAGCGAAACCTGTGGTTCTAAAACCGGACGCGTGCCTTTAGATGGGGCTGTAAGCATTAAGTTTGAATTGAAGTGATTTATTATATTCACAGGCTATGATGTACTCTTACATAATAGTATCGCTATAAAAATATCATTTTTGTAGTGAATTTTATTTCATTTGTTGTAATTTATTTTTGATGACCCCTTACCGTTAAAACAAATATATTTCCTATATTAATATATACCTAGTTCTTTATATTGTATAGAGTGTTTATTAAATGTATAGATGGTAATACTTCTTATATAGTGCTAGTACTAAGATGAATCTTTTGCCCTAAAACTTCTCTTTAATACATACGTATGCATTTTTTTACTAAAATTATATACAATAAAAACTATTTTAAGCGAATCTGGACAACCGAGGTTATAAGGTTCTCGTTCAGGATATCGTGTTACCTAAGTCCTACTCAGAATTCACAATCATAGTTTCAGTGGCCCTGCTTTCTCCGGGGATCTTATTTCTGAATGAAGTATGGGTGATTAACCCAAAGTTTGAGAGTCGCTGTCCGCTGGTCCGACCAGCGGGGAGCGCTGCCATTTCCCCGCCAAGGACCAGCATCTGCAGCTAGAAAATAGTATTACACAATTGCAAACACTCTCCGATGACGCCATAATGCGATGAAAGTGATATTAGATCTATAGTGCACATGTAGGCGCTCTCCTCAAAGTAATATAAATTGATGTGGGGTCAATCATGAGTAAATTTAATGACGAACGTTTAAGAATTAAATATAGAAGTCTATCGCCAAACAAATATGATTTCGAAAATGTGATGGTTTTAAGAAATATTGCCTATCAGTAATGATGAAAAACGGCTTAAATAGAATTCAGATAGCTATAGTATTTTTAAGAGTGGTACATGAAGCGCTACTCTATAAAATGTTATTATCTTCTTAATCAAGAACTCTTTTCAGTTAAATGATTGAAATCAAAATTAAATTCTTTCTTAGATATCCATTGAATGTAGGTAATAGTTCTCTTAAAAAGAAATAATTATAAAATCTAGATTAATCATCCAGTATGTACTTAGTGCTATGTTATAATCAGCCAAAGTAAATTTACGTCTATATATTTGTAATAATTCGGCTGTACCAGTGGTTTGATTAGTTCCCTCTTTGCACTGGCAGCTTGTAGCATAAAGAGCTTGCAACTTATTCTTGCCTGATAAGCTAAGTCTATTTTGGGGTGCTCCTGTAAATGTAAGGCTTTCTTACTTCCCTACGAACTATATGCCTACTGGTCCCCTTTTCCAGCATAGCTTGCAGCAAGATAATACTAATATTTGGTTTGCCTGATCAAATAAGACTATTTTAATATTTTCTGGAATTCCTGTAAATGTGAAGCTTGTTTGGTTCCTGTATACTGGCCACTAACAGCCTGTTACTTATAAGGTACTCTTCCGGTTAGTTATAGTAAAGCGGCCTGCACAACAAGCTATACATTTTGTTGGAAAACGACACATAAGTCAACTACATAAGATGCCCCGGTGTTTAGCTGGAGGTACAGACCCTCCAAGTTTTACGAACTTCGAGGTCAGGAGGCAAGAGGCAATTATGGTGACAGGTGCATAACAACTCATCTGACACAGCCAAGAGGACAGCGGTGCATGTAGCCACAGTGAAAATCAGACGTTAAGATCGGTGACTTCAGAATATTAAATACACAATTTATGTTTGAAATAATCAAATACAACAAATTCAATTATTCAGTATTTTCTTACTTATTTCTTTAAATCGATGTATCACATAACATTACTCAATTGTTAGAGAGGTTTATTTATATGCTGCCATTAAAATATTACCTTTGCATACAGAAGAACATTTTTTTTAAAGTAGCACTTTAGTCACAACGCTTCTAAAGGCGAATTTTACTTTAATTGCCCTTGGGTATAAGTTATACCCAACCTTACACCCGTTTTGGTTGACGTTAGTTCGGCCAATTTTCCACCACCAATTTTCTCCATGATAAGACGCTGATTCATGTTATTTTCTGAATCCTGTACCTACTCTTTTAGTCTCCTTTTAATATACATATTGTTGGCAGTATTCTATATTGGACTGGCATTAAAATATACTTTGTTAGAGTTATAAAAACTTGGACATCAGTTAAGAAGCTGACTGTTTCTTGTTGTTTTTAAACGGTTTTATTTAGCTCACCCCGTTTGTTTTATTTATTATTCTTGGGTCAAATTTAGTAATTCAAATTTCACCCTCTTCCTGTCAACCGATTAATCTGAAATTTTGTATACACTTTGGATTTTGGTGACAATACAATTATGTTTATTCATTATCATTATAAATTCAAGATGGCCGCCGCTACAAAATGGCGGATAATTTATGTTTATTAATCCCATCAATATGGGTATCAAATGAAAGGGCTCAACAAGCAGAATACAATATACTATAAAAAATTGAAATCCAAGATGGCGGCCGCTACAAAATGGCGGATAACGTAGGTTTTATCAATCCCATCAATATGGGTATCAAATGAAAGGGCTCAACAAGCAGAATACAATATACTATAAAAAATTGAAATACAAGATGGCGGCCGCTACAAAATGGCGGATAACGTAGGTTTTATCGATCCCATCAATATGGGTATCAAATGAAAGTGCTCAACCAGTATAATACAATGTACTATATAAAATTAAAATCCAAGATGGCGGCCTCTACAAAATGGCGGATAACTTAGGTTTTATTAATCCCATCAACATGAGTATCAAATGAAAGGTCTCAACAAGTAGAATAAAATTTACTATGCAAAATTGAAATCTAAGATGGCCGCCGCTACCAAATGGCTGATAACAATTTTTTATCAATCCCACCAATATGGGTATCAAATAAAAGGGCTTGACAAGAAGAATACAGTGCACTATACAACCTCAATATTTAAGATGGGCGCAGCCACCAAATGGCGTTTTCGTCGAACTCAGATGTATGCAACAGATGTACCTTCCGTCCGAATTGATTTCGCAAGAGACGGAGTACATCTTATACACCCGAAATCCATACAGTTTCCAGCTAAGTACAATTACGGGACGGCTGAAAGAAGAATGTTGCCTTTAATACTATCATGGGCTTCTACAATACATAAAATGCAGGGCAGCACTGTGGATCACGCAGTCGTATACTTAGGTGCGAAACTGTTTGAAGAAGGTCAAGCCTACGTGGCTCTTAGTAAACATTTGATTTTGAGCGAGTAGTACTTTTATCATATGTTTTGTCGATTAAAGACAAACTACGAGTAGTGAAACGATTCCTCGCCAGCCAGCAGTGTGAATGTCCAACGATAAACTAGTTGAAACATCTCTTTTATTTACATGGAGTGTATAACTATTGGAATTTCCATGAGCAAGAAAATAGTAAGTAATTTCCTCACCGTCTGCGGGCCAACTGCCTATTTTAACGACGAATTAAACGATTCTTCTATCGCACATTAAGTCGATAATTTGTAGACAGTTGACGTGCCCCACGGTTTTATTTTAGTCTAGTCTATGCATATGTTTATAATTCCCACGACTGTATCTATTTTATTATTTTTTGGTTTTTATTACATTTATCTTAAACATTGCAATGTATGTTTAACATAAAACCGTTTAACTTAAAAAGTTTTTTTACCTATTTTTTTAAAAAGTGCTTTTTAATGGCACAACAGAACGTAAACACCAAGCATTACAGTTTAGGTAGTAAAATATTTAATATTGTTAGTTCACCCCTATGCCTCGTGGTCCACATATAAGCGAAGACCAGCACTCACAAACTAATACTGGAAGCTTACTTGAAATTACAAGAAACAAAACGGGCATGCGTTATAATTAATAGGGTTTTATAAAACGTAAAAAAAAACGAATAAACTGCTCACTACAATTATTTTACATAGAAGGGTATCGAATGAAGTAGAAATGAGAGCGCTTAAAAGTATGTTAGGAGTGAAATTGAGTGACAGGATAAGAAATAGTGTGATAAGAGAACGTTGTGGTGTGAATGAAGATATTGTCACAAGGATTGAGAAAGGGATGCTTAGATGGTTTGGGCATGTAGAGAGGATGAATGAGAGAAGAATGACTAGACAGATCTACAAGACGAGTGTGAAAGGGAACGTTGGAAGAGGAAGGCCTAAACGAACCTATCACGGTCAAATCGGGGATGTTCTAAAGAAAGGTCAGGTCAAGAGTACTCTAAACCGACGAGCATGCATGAAAAGATTGATGAATGTGGAAGAAGCGAAAGATGTATGCCAGGATCGTAGTAAGTGGAAGGCCTTGGTCTCTGCCTACCCCAGGAGGCGTGATAATATGTATGTAGGTATGGTATCGAAAAACTAAGTTCTTAGTATAAAATAGCTACGCTATGCTATCTTTACGATTGAAGTTTATTAGATAGACACTAAAATCAATCCTATTTCTTCAAGTACCTAAGCACCATGTATATAGCGCCTTTACACGTCCCCATAGTGTATCCCACCATTGCTTCGGGACAAGTGTAGGCACACAATAATTATAAAAACAATTGCAAAGATAAATTATGGCCTAATACCTTTCGCATCTTCTTCGCTATCGCTTCCTGATCTCGGCACTAAATTACAACCCATATAACAATGAATTCAACAAACCTTTATTATGAGTGGGTGGAGTTATCCTTGAGGCGTCGTTTTGTTATTAATATTTACATAAACAATTTAGAAAGTAAGCTTGGAGGGCTGCTATGCTATAATAGTACTAAACTATACAAACAGTGGTTGTTAGTGATGCAACCGTTCACATTTTTTTCGAATAACGAGGTGTTACACCCGTAATTTCAATCGGGGAAGGCAAAGGAAGATCAGGTTTTCTTTTAGGCAGTTGTTTAAAAAAAGGTATAACCTGTACGATAAACTACTAACGCCTCGTTGGTCTAGTGATTTAAATACCGGGTCAACATCTCGAGGTCTCGGGTTCGATCCCCGAGTCAAGCAACAAGAGTTTCACATTTTTTAATGTTGCTTGGGTTTTTGATCACTGACCCGCATTTGGCAAGCATGCTGATTATGCCTATACCCATCAATGCTGTGGTAACTTGAATTCAATGATGGAAGCCTACGGGGAATCATTAAAGGCTGTTACTTTATTTTGCTACAGATGTCGAACGAGGTTTAAGTATTATCAGTTTTATAGGATATAATTATTCACGGTGTATGGAACCTTTATTTACGGGGTATTATCGAACCTGGAATTCACAACGCCCATCAAAGATTGGCTGTCGAAAGTAAACAATCTTGCTGTATTTAATTTTAATGCGATTGGTATAGAATTGTGAGTATTGAAAATTGGTGGGTAGGGCTATTGAACATCACTAGGGACCTATACCTACAGCAAACGAATGTTACTTGGAAGGACTAGCTGTATTTACATCAGAGAAATCTGTTGCATAATTAAAAGTCCAATATTAAACTTGCTTGTGCCTTTTAAAAGTTGTAGCGGCGGTAACTAATGGAATAAATTTAAGATTAAATACAGTGTAATCAAGTTTTAAAAGAAAGTTTTACTTGGGAAAACTGTGGCGCCATCTGTCGGGCCAGAAGGGCGACTATTTGTGAGGTAAGTATTATTTGTTTATTCTGTAAATGCAAGCGATGTTTACCTTAAACGATTGTTACAGTTAGCTGATTTATATTATTTTTGTTTGTATATTCAATTATTGTGATTAGTGTAAACTAACACTCATCATTCTCTTGCCCATTTTCCTTTCCCAGTTTATCTCGGTTCGGCGCAGTATGTTTTTCTCTTCCACACTTTTCTATCACTCGTCACTGAATCATCCACTCCTTTCAGACTCATGTCTTGTTTCACACAGTCCATCCATCTCTTTCTCGGTCGGCCTCTTCCCTTCCAGCCATCCACATTCATACACATCACTCTTATAGTTACATGACTTTCTTCCCTTCTCATTACATGACCATACCAAGACAGACGATGCCACATCATCTTCTCGGTAACCGGTGCCACATTCAGATTTCCTCGTATATACTCATTCCTTATCTTATCCATTTTTGTAACCCCACTCATCCATCTTAACATTCTCATTTCTGCTACATGCATTCGCTTCTGATCCGTCTTCTTAGCAGCCCAAACGTAAACTAACACTGATGAACCTTAAAAACTAAATAAGTTTCGTTTATTAGTACTTACACATAGACGCTTAATTAAGGAATATAATTACGTAAGATACATGCTACTAGTTTATTTACATAAGGAGATAATGTATTATGGCTTTACAACGCTTACTTTATGCAATATAATCAACTTTTTATGAGGTACTACATTCCATCTTACATCTAAGAAATATGATTAGCATAATCAGTAATTACAGGGTAAGCTTAGTGTTTGCTGAGAAAGCCTTTCCCAACTTATACTTCATACAGGGTGAGCGAAGTATTTACCAAGAATAACTCAGATCCTGTATAACTTAGAGTAGTACTCAAGAAAGTACCGGGAAAAGATGAGAAATAAACAAAGCATTGGTTTATTATAATCATCATCTCAGCCAAACTTTAGTTATTCAGCATTTTTTTCTCACCTTCAATGTGTGCTCTTTCAGAAACGATACACTTACAAACACTTATTCAATCAACAAAACAATTTATGGGAAAGCGTATTAGACCTTGAACTTTATAAAATATTATCAGTTTACTAACTGAACAGAGCAAAGCCTATGTGGTTCAACTTTGCATGGTATAAATAATAGTAAGACTTAAGTAGGTAAGTATACAATTCACGAGTCCATTTAAAAAAAAAATGTAGCAAATCTTGCAATTGAATATATCATCCAGAATTTACATAACACATCAATAAATAGCAATGATTGGCTATTATATGAGTGACTACTGAAGCCAATCAATCACAATATGTCATATAGGAACATTCATATATCAACCATATAGGTACTTATCAACAGTGATGTTGTTTTTTTAAACATTCTTATGTCCGTCATTGACACTTAATGTTCAAACGGAAAACATAAATGGAAAAGAAAGGATATAAAAGTGCAAAATAACAAAGTTTCTTTTTTAAAATAGGTTTCTAAGAAATCTTTTCTTAAAATACATAATCGTGGACAACACATATATTGTTGTGATCTCAAGGTAAGCAACTATTAAGAGGACTTGTTTTTGTACAATCAGAAACAACGAAGTTACCACAAATATCCGCAGACCCAAGACAATAAAGAAAAATACTTTTTTTCTAACTAACCCGGCCGGGAAACGAACGCGGTAGCTCGGAGCAGGCAACCCCTTGTAAACCAGTGTGTACGCTCTACCAAGGCAGTCGTCAAAGTAACATAGATAAAAAACATACAAACATACGAAATCTATGTATCACTTGCTAAGCTCGCTTTTAGGTAACATCGCAACACTTTAACAATTGTTTCACTAAAATCCACTGATTATACGAGTAATATGGAGTAATATCACCAGAGTTAATTGATTCGGGGTTCATACCATGTACCTTGTTTTATACGAGTTTCCGAAATCTTTAAAGGGTTCGAAAACTTAAAAAAAATACGAGTTGAAATTTAAAATGAAGTCTTGTCTATTATTATATTTTGTTTGCTATATTATTAGGCCTACTTATCAAAGCCTTGGTATATCTAGTTTCTGGCACACCTACATACCGGCATGTTGAGATAAGTTAGCATATCGGAGCAGTATCAGGAACACAATTAGCGCAATACGTCCTGTAGTGTTACACAATTGATTGGACAACATGCGATTTCCACAACGTTTCCCGCAATGTGACACACGGACGGACTGTTAGCCAAACGCAATGTCAGTAAACCGGAACCAATATTTTTAGATAGATGGTACCTACCAAGCTGGATCAGTATATTAAATACAAACAATAACACAGATTATATGTTTTTATTTGGTAATTACATGGTTGTAACATAAAAAAAACAATTTCGAAATATTTTTTTTAGATAGCTATTCTATGTAAATTGAAAATACAATTTCTTGAATAAAAATTTCGACAGCCTGAGGTAGGACTTGAAAATTGTATTACATCTATGTAAGATGTAATACAATTTTAACGAAATTTTTTTTTTCCAGGAATAGTATTTCAAAGTTGTTATTAATGATATCATCATAAAGCGTCCCGATTGCTATAGTGGTGCGGTGGTCCACCTTCTACGCAAGGATCCTGGGTCCGATTCCCGAATCTAGTTAATTTAAAAACCGTTAATTTTTAAATTGGCTTGGATTCCAATGAGGTGTGGATTACAGTAGTGCTCTAAAAGGGACGTTAAGCCGTTTATTATGTCAAGTGAAAAACAAAATTTAATCTCGCCAGAGGCTTGTAACACGCGACTTTTTTACGAATGTTTTATTATTATTATTTATTTATTTATTTATTAGACAAACAGCGTTTTACAGTAAAATATACAGTTGTCCCACAAAACTTAAATTTACTGCTTTTTACTAGTTTCCTTTCTCTTATTGTTTTCATTTTATTTATTTTTTGATTCGTAATATTCGAAACGTTAGGTAGTATTATTATAAGTATGATGTGGAAGAGCGGAGTTTCCTGGTACAGACATTAACATAATGTCTAAAAGGAGGCTCCAATCACATTTACAGCTATGTAAAAATTACGTTGAAAATAAACGAATTTGAATTTGAATTTGACTTAGAAAAGTCTGGCGCCTCACTTAATTGGATTCTCTTTAAAGGATATTTATTTATTTATTTTATTTACACTTTTTTGCACATGTAAAATCAAGTACAAAATGGCGGACTTAATGCTAAAAGCATTCTCTACCAGTCAACCATTGGCCCAAACAGAGATATCACAGGCGGTGCATCAAAGAAAAAGAAATAAAAAAGCAATGTATCCATAAAATAGAAGAATACATAAATAACAATAATTACTTACATAATATACCAAAGATAATATAATATCATAGTAATATATACATAACTACTTACACATAATATAACTGTACAAATCACACATGTCAGAGAAGATCGATAGAGAAGGAGAAAAAACTTATTCAGAGAAGTGGCTCCTCAAAGCCTTTTTAAAGGAAAATTTTGTTGTCGATTTTCTTATTTTGGAGGGTAGTCCATTCCAGAGCCGTATAGCTGTTACCAAGAAAGAGTGAGACATGAAGCCAGAAGAATGACGAGGAGTAAGTAACTGAAGAGAATCATCAGAACGGAGGTTTTTGTCATGAGAGGTGTGGAGAAAGGAGAATTTATCTTTAAGATATGATGGAGATTTAGGGTCAAAAAGTATAGAAAAAAGGACGCACAGAGTACGAACTTCCCTGCGCTGTTTGATGGGGAGCCAGTGAAGCTGGGAGCGAAACTTGGATACATGGTCATACTTGCGAAGGCCAAATATGAAGCGTATGCAGCTATTAAGAAGACGATCCAACTTGTTGAGAAGGTCTACAGAGAGATTAGAGCAGCATACATCTCCATAATCGATAGGCAAAACCAGAGATTGCACTAACAAAGTTTTTGTACATGAAGGGAGGAAGTGCTTGAACCGATAGAGTGCTCTTAGAGTGCCAGTTACCTTTTTGCTTACTTCTTTAATATGCTGACTCCAGCACAAATTATTGTCTATGATAACTCCTAGGTTTTTAACATGTGAAGAATAGGCAACGACGACTCCATCAAAAATAATAGGAGGAATTGACGTCAGAACCAATTTACACAGCTGAGATCCAATTTACACAGCGGATAGTCCCACGATAATAGAAATATTCGATACATTGCTCACTACACATTCCGTCCGTGTGTCCCTCATCTAATGATAGCTCACCAGTCAAGCTCACTCTTCCTGATTCCTCATAACCGGTGTAGGGTCGGTCAGGAAAACGCGGAACTACTGAGAGTGAAACCCGCCCGGCCGCAAACCTGCGTCCCTTGTGGGCGGTCACCTTTTTAACCGTAAATTAGTGGGTAATACTCGTAATTACATAGCGGGAAAATCGCTAGGGCATATCGAACATTTTAGTGGTTTTATTATATTTTACTTGACATCGAATGGGTTTTGGAACGAAGTTCCTTATCGCGCGTTGCGAAAGGGGGCTAGACGGAAAAAAATGTAACGACACTTTTTGACCGACACTTTTTGCTATAGTTGTAAGCCGTGCGGCGAGAGAGAGATAGAGAGAGAGGGAGAGAGTGAGAGGGAGAGGGGGGAAAGGGAGAGAAAGAGGGAGAGAACGAATTAAAAAAAATTCAAAAGAAAATAAAATTTTATTACAATTCCTTCACTAAAAATGAACTTCGTTCCATCCGGGTGTCCCTTGACACCTCTCAAGTTTTTTTATTCTTGACTTTGGTATCATATACCTTGCAAATATGTAATGGTAAAAGTTTTTTTGAAGTATTATTACTGTTTCATTACTTTATTAATATAGTAGTAATCCAACCAGTCTGCCATGCGTGGGTATTAGAGCAAAATCCATGGCTAATACGTGGGCTGAGATGATATTTAAAGTGATAATAATGGATTTAGTTTTCTATTACTATTCGCCTGTATAATATTTAGTTTATTTTATTTTATTTGAAAAGTCTTCCTTAGTTTACATGACGTACGTTGTTTAGGATAACAGTCACGTTCTGTTGTTAACTGGGTTACGTTTTTAGCGCCCACCACCGAGAAGAGGAGGTATAAGTTTCCGAATGTATTTAGTACAGAGAAATAACAAGACAAATAAAGTTGGCTTAGAATACAATATAATATTGTTAAAAACAAAATATCTAAACGCGAATTACAAATCCGTAAACAATCTTTCATTACAGTACCTGGAATTTTTTTTTTATTGTCTTCCTCGGTAACGGACCCACATCTTTCCGCTAATCAGGCGATCGATAGCAGTCACCCGATCAGTCAGCGGAAGTTTGTGGGGTTAAGTCCTTAACTTAAGGAAGGTTGTAAGTTTTTCAGTCTAATTAAAATTTCAAATTTTAAAATTTCCGACTTCCGACCGAATTCATTATGCTTGAAGTTTCGTTAAAATATCAACGTGTTCGGGATAAGACAGCGCTAATGTTGATATATATTTTTTTAATTATTTAAGAATATTCATTTTAAATACTTTATATGATATTTAAGCAATTGCTGTTTCATCTTAACTGACTGTCAAACATCTGCAAAGATGTTTCTTTTGGGTGTTAAGGGTGCAAGCTCCTAACATTTGATGAGACAACGCTGGCTTATAGCGAAAATAATATGCTTGAAAAATTGGCGTTATGTCGCAGGGTATAGCGCCCGCCCGGCATGCGAGGAGATGCGGGTTGGAGTCCCGCCTGAGACATAATTTTTCAAGTTTGAATACTGATACAATATTCATATTCATATTCATTCATATTCATTCATTTAATCACTCATAACATAATCAGAACGGCTACAAACATTTAGGTACAAGAGATGGTAAAAGTAATTACATTATGACCTCAACGAATAATGAAGGTAACTAATACTTATCACCACACCTTACCACCGACAAATAAATATATCTTTCTTTTTTTCTTACCTTATAATGTTTATACAAACGCAAACACAGTAGTTTGCATCGGGAAAAAATAGCAAACTCATCTACTGCACTTTTAATTAGTATAAAATTTATTTAATTTAACACTTCGAACCCCAAGCAACAGCCGGCTGTCGCGATAACAATTGATTTTATTTAATTTTGCCTATAATATCTCACAATATTTATAAATAATTAAATAAATGTAGCCTGCCCCGGATTCTTTAGAATCTTTTTTTTTATTGTTTAATGGACTAATATTTGTCAATTTTGGGTCGGATCAGACGAATAATACCAAATTTGTACGGCCAGCTAGTTATAAAAGAAAGATATCTATAAAAGAAAGCTATGTGATTTTAAACTGACGGCTTTCTTTAATAAATCATTATATAATTTTAGAAAAACATTAACCTATAATATTATAAAAAAACAAAGACCTGAAATTATACAGCTGTTAGTAATTTAGCTGAAAAATGGAATATAACCATAGCACAGTACATTTTCTGTAAGAGCTTTTGCCGTAAGCTCGGTCACGCTATCTAGTAGCATAGAGCTTTACTAACTGGTACTGGATTGTTTCGTTGCAAGTTACTAGCAAGCCTTTTGGTTAGTTATGCTTTCGAAAAAGCAACACATTCTTTTATAAATTTGAAACCATTTTATTTGCTTTTTGTGTATTCTTCAATTATCTGACAAATGGTGTAAAGTAATAAAAAAAATTGCAAATAAGTACTATCTCCATATTGCACCGATACTTACAATTATATTTTACCGATACTTAAAATATTTATTTATTTATTAGACAAACAGCGTTTTACAGTCAAATATACAGTTGTCCCACAAAACTATTTACATAGTTTGTCTGTGGGATCACGAGTCTCTAACATAGCATATTTAAACTTAAATACTAAGCAAAGTTAGCTAAAAATACTTTTAAAGTTTTCTTTTAAAAACATTTTTATCTTGTTCCCGGCGTACTATATCCCCGGGCAAACTATTCAATAGGTATGGTAACCGTTTCTTTAATGTTCTATCACCAAAGTAGTTATTTACTTTAGGTAGGTTTAGGTGATATGAAGCCTATTAATATAGAGGAGGCTATGATTAGGTAATAGCAGTAAGCATTATTTGGTTGTTTGGCACTGAATGAAATTTTGTTACTAGTTTTATCCTTTTCATGGGTTAATTAATAAAACATATTGATTATTTTCTTATTTTTTCCTATAAAGAGTATAAGTACTATATACTCGTACGTAGAAAGCTCACAATTTGGCATTAACACAATCCGGCTGGTGCCTTAGATTTGGTTTTATTACATATGAGAAAAAACCTTAACAAACAACCTAAACAAATCAGTACCTACTGTGATATATGTGTGTGTGTGTGTGATTACTTTTTTTCTACTCTTTGATGTGAAATATTCTTTAATTTATCGACCTTGAATAGTTTTCTATAGAACCAAAAAACATTATAATCTTAACTAGTGCGGTAAGCAAGGGTTAAATTTATGCGGATTATAAATTTCTAGACTCCTCAATTTTCGTCAGTTGAAAACAAAGTTTCCTCATATGTTCTAGCGCCTTAACAATTCCCATCGCAGCCATCACCATACCGCGCCTTTGCTCAAATGTTTCTACCTCTGACAATAGAGCAAGAATTCTTTCATGTAAAGAGGAAATAGATTATCATAACCAATCGATACTTAACACTACATCCATCTTTCATAACGTAGAACAATAGGGTATTATCGATTTTTTGCGTTCGCATTTCATTACGCACCCGCTGGACTGTGACTCCTTTTCTTTTTACTGCCCACTGTTCTGAAGATAGTTTCTCGTGTTAAAACATTTACGACTAACACGGATCATAATTGGGTGGATGGTTTTTGTAAGGAGTTGTTGTTGAAAACTGCTAATAATATTATTATGTTTATTGTCTATGTGTACTGTTTTATTAAGATTATATTACGTGAACTGTTCATTTATCATCTACTCCCATGAAACATTCCGATATTACTTAGATGTCTTGATTTGGACTGTGACATGTAAAAGTTGATGCGAAAAGTTGTTTTGATAAGATACGCCCACTTAAAAAACTTCATTTTTATTGGTGGAAAAAGATACTTTAAAATGTAGGCATTTAAAGAAAGAAAGAAATAATTATTTATTTGATACAGTTAATACATGAATGGAACACAAAAATTGTTTAAAAGCTTAGCTTAAGTCAAAGTGTCAAAATGGTCCCCGCTCAGCATTAGTCGTGACAGGCAGACATCACGACGCTGATTTTCAGCGGGACCCCAACGCCGGGTACGTGCCACGCGATAAGGGCCCAGAGCCCACCAGGCACGCCGAATCACCCCATATACCTTTGAACCTCGATAGAAGCCCAAAACCCACCTGGGGAAATCCGGCAGCCCCGCGAGCTCAAACGCCACTGCCTGCGTTAATCTTTATTGCACCTTTAGGTATGAAGAGATACAAACTTAGATACAAATGAACACAATACAGATAATTTATCAACATGAAAAAATATTACTAACTACTTGCATTTAAGTAGGTATATTATAAGCTGGAACATATTTTGATAGTGTATTTTAAGAGCAAAATATCATAGTGTTGGAATTTGAGTAAGCTTTTCACATCAGGCACTCGATCTGTTTCATTATTTATTATAATTTCCATAATGGCAGGTATAAAACATCAACACCTACGTTGATTCAATTGCGTACATTTGAAGTGTCACATTTGTAGTTCTTATTTTTTTATCTCTGTTCACGACATTTCAAATCCCTATGTTAAATGAAAATTGGAACTATCTCAAGTCCACTTTAATCGCTCACTTAGATATCGATAAGGCTGTCAAAAGCCCTTCAATAACTTGAATGTTATTTATTCAAGAAAGTTCTTTGAATTTATGTTACACACATATTTTTTCTGAAATTAGTCCTACAACTTAAAACCTCTAAATCGTCATAATATACAACCATGTTCTTGACTTAAAATCTTGATCATTTGTTGTCTGCGTGTCGGCATTACAGCTCTGTTATTTTTTGTCAATCAAAGTATCAAAGTTACTGCAACGTATAAATCTTATCAATTTAAAAACTAAATAATCTAATAAATCAGAGCAAGATGAATACATACAGTCATTAGTCTAAGTCGAGAAAAACTCGCAATTTCGCACCTATAGCCGTAATAAGTTGGCGAATAAGATTGACGTGGTTTTTTATTGAGATAATAGTGTAATCGGGTTACGATAATAACGAATTAATGAGACGCTTCATACATGCATCAATTTAACATCTTGCAATTCACAGTTTCAATCGTCTTGGTGAGATTAACTTCGCTTGCTTATATTACGAATTGAAATAAATATACCTACAAATGGCCGTCTGTTAGGCATATCTTGCGAAATTGTTGCATTTGGGAGTGCCATTGATATACAATGCTAGAGCTGGATGAGAGAAGCCGAGGATCGACCTAAGTGGCGGGCCACTAGAGAGGTCTATGTCCAGCAGTGGACTGCGATAGGCAGATGATGTGATGATTGATATATACCTAGGTAACACTGAAAATGTTTAGAAAATGAAAAATGACTTAATGTAGAAAGTTGCCAATACTTTTATTGTTTGTCGAAGTAATCTCCGTTTCTCTCTACACATCGTCGCATTCGATGGAACCACTGAGAAAAGCAGTGGGCCCATTCTTCCTTAGGGGTCTCTTCTAAGGCATTTTCGTACGCTTTCACAGCATCTTCAGGGCTTTTATCTTTAATTCTTGGGAATAAATGAAAGTCGCAGGGCGCCAGGTCAGGACTGTATGGCGGATGAGTCATTATCTCGACACCTGCCCTAGTCACATATTCAACAGTCCGTTTTGCGGAGTGCGCTGAAGCATTGTCGTGGTGAAGGAGGATCCTGCTTCGGGGGCGCTGCTGTCGAATTTTTTCCAAGACAACTGGCAAACAGCGATTGACATACCAGTCTGCAGTAACTGTTCTTCCATCTTCTAGCACAACTGTCGCGAAATGACCTTTCCGACCAAAGAATGAGGCAATCATCTTTTCTCCTTGACATCTTCCTTTCTTTATCTTAGTTGGCCGATCCTCGAAAGGAAACACCCACTGAGGTGATTGTTTTTTGGTTTCGGGTTCGTAGCAATATATCCAGCTTTCACCACCTGTGACGATGTCAAATACAGCATTTGAGTCACCGCCGTTGAACTTATCTAACATTTGGCGACACCAGTCCATGCGAAGGTGTTTCTGGTCGTTGGTTAAAGTATGGGGAATTCATCTGGTACAAAGCTTCCTGACGCCTAAATCTTCGTGTAATATTTTTTGAACTTAACTCATACGAATGCCTAGGCTTGCCCGTATCTGCTGATAGGTCACTCTCTTATCTTTCTCTATCATGCGTGGCACAGCACTGGTATTATCTTCAGTAGTCGCTGTTAAAGGACGTCCCTCACGCGGATCATCATTGAGATTGCTACGTCCACGCTTAACCTCGTTAAACCAATTGTAAATAGTGCCACGAGATGGGGTTTCATTAAGAAATGCTAATCGCAGCCTATCATAGCTTTGTTGTTGAGTAAGCCCACAACGAAAGTCATAATAAATCATTGACCGAAAATTTTCTCGCGTTAGGTTCATTTTCACGTGTAACAAGAGTTTTAGATTTGCCGCCAATTCACAAAAACAAATAACAAATGAATGCAATATACTACATTTTAGATTACCAAAGAGTTCTAAAATTGAAATTCAAAAAAGTTTTCATTAGCAATGTTTCTAACTGGCCAGTTCTAAACATTGTCAGTGTTACCCACGTAATAAACCTAGTAAGCCCCTTTAGAACATTTCAGTGCTCTTTTAACTTCAACTCATTCAACCTAATGCGTAAGGTAATTGTACGTAAGGTTTACTTCCATTATTGCAGGTAAAGTAAAGTAACAGCCTATAAATCATCTCACTCATCGATATACAATCATCTAGTCCGATACAAAAATAACACCTAAAACTGTCCTCATTTCCTGTCAACTTCATAACCCGGCTATATTATGTCGGCATGCAATAGTGTGGATATTTACATCATTTTGTAACTATTCGATAGCTATAGGCTCTACTAAAAGTCTCACCCTTAAGTCAAATATGTGAACTTTTAGTTGTGACACTTTTTTAATGCTAATTGTGTAGGCTAGTTTTTTTGTTACGTGAATGATCCCACGGAAAAAAAGGACTTCATAATTGAAATCAAGTTACCATAGCAATGATGGGTAACAATTGCGGGTTGGTTCGTGATCATCAAAAACCCGGGCAAAGTTCGGAAATTCGAAACTATTTGTTGCCTGTCCCGGAAAACGAACCCGGGATCCCGAGGTCTTGGCCCAGTATTCAAACCTTCCTACAGGTTCATTCAATCGCGTTCATTTTATCTGTGTCTTTGTATAGAAATGTGTTTTGTTTGGAACTATGTATTTAATTTATACAATATGAACTTAATAACTTGAAAATTAAAGCTGACAAAGGAAAATCAAAATTACACAAAAGCAAAATATGACCTTGTCCTATAATGATACAGAAGAACTACTTTTAGTACTTAAATAAAATAGATTGTTATGGTTAGTTACCTTATCTTACCTTAATTAAATTAGTATTATTTAGGTTAAATTTTATTGTTAATTTATGGCACATAAAATAAAATTCATAAGATCTTTTTCGCCTGAAGCACAGGTTCTACTTAGTTCAGGCAAAAGATACTATCTGCACTGTTTAACTTTAAGTAGGCTCATTATAATGTAATTTTATATCTTTGTATATTAAATAAACGATTTATTATTTATTTATATTTATTTATTTATTTATGAACTGGCCAGCTTTGTCAAACAAGTTCTAAGTGAATTACAGTTAGTATTGACTTAAATATGTGTGGGTCGTAAGTTTGAAGCTTGTCACGTACAATTAGTTCATATGGATTGGTACTTACTCGGTGACAATCGTGAGAACACCTAGATATAAAACATGATGATCCAGAAGGCTTGGGCTACAAGGGTAGTGGAGATCAGATGACAATCGTACTGAGTGAAGTAACAGACTTGTCAGGTCTAGGATCATGGCGTATCTGACTATGATCAGTACGAAGTAGGGATGAAAGATGATACGCATTTCAAATTTGTTTACTAGGTTTGTAAGGGACTTCATTTTATGTTAAATATTACTTTCTTTGAATATTAAATCAAAACTCAAAGATTATTTAACATAAAAGTCCAAAAAAATACCAGAACCAGAAGGATACTTATTATTTGTATTAGATATACCATAGGGAAAGAAATATTACTTATTATTTATCTTTATAGCGGCCGATCTCTGCAAAATGTATAAAAACAAACTTGATTGAGTTAAGGGGACTACTAGAGCCATGTGCTGCCCGCAATTTGATTTAATTTTATTACTTCTAAACAAAACAATTCTCAAAAAACTAGAACAGTTACCTTAGCAAATTACCTCTGGCGTTTATTGAATCACTGTTAACTGCTTTTCTGCATTCTGGCATTCTTTCGTATTCTACATTATAAAAGCGGCCGCTTTTGGCGTTAGCGACAAATTCGACTTAAACAACGAAATGAAAAATTTACTGTGATTCAATAAATACTAGAGGTAATTTTCTAAAATTATACTATTCTAGTTTTTTGAGAATTAATTTTGTTTAAAATTAATAACGTTAAATCATTTGGAGGCTGCACATAACTCTAATAATCCCCTTAAGTTGAAATTATGGATTTTAACAAATTTAAATGATTTTATATCAGATCCTAATATTGTTCGAACACGTTAAATTTTGAATTGGATACTCTCTCACGAAAACAATTTTTTTTTGAATAAAATGTAGCCTAAGTGCAACTCCAGCCTATTCAAGCCGAATTTTATCTAGACCTTATGACTTTTTGACATGATTGAGTTATATATATATTCATCCAAACCTTTTTGTGCTCTAGTTTTGGCTTGCGAGAATATAACATAACGTGTATAATGTAATTTCGTTTTTTTTTCTAAAACTCTATTTACTTATGCTCGTTATGTATTCGCAGCAAACTCAACGTATTATCTCTAGTAAGAATGTCTATTAACAGTCGGGTAGAAACCTTAGCAAAGACGTATGTTGTATTTGTTTAATAATATCTACTATGCAAAATGAAGTTTGACCAACCAAGTTTTCAAGAATTTATTCAAATAAAACAACATTTAAATCTTATATTAACATTATTGCACTTCTATACAGCCTCGTTTTTAGTGAGATTTAATAAATAACGTTTCAAAAATTATAAATCCAATACTTCAACAATTAAAAGTCAACAAATTGTTTAGTCATAACAAAATATGAAACAAGTAAATATTACCTAAAAATATTTTCTGGCATCGGTTGATTTACATCGAAGTAACGTAAATACGAGTATAGTACTTATAATGCGGTAACTTTAACTTAATATGTATATGAAAAGTTATTCATAACTTGAAGCACAACCATTTATTTAAACGCAGAAAATAAATAACTAACATTATTTCTGTTCTCAAAAAGCATGATCCAATTATATTTTTTGAGGTGTAATTAATAAATTAATGTCATGAAGTTTAGAGTTCTTCGAATATTTACTTATTAACTGCGAATGTACGTTAAAGTATCTCACAATAAAATCTCAACTATTCTATATTTACAACTTACACACTAACTTTTTTCTTAAAGATACGAAGAATTACGATGATTTCTTGTGTTCGTTTTTCTCGGTACGTTTCTTCATTTGAGTCGAGCGACTTTCCGACTTTTCGGGTTTCGCATTACGTTTTGGATGGGAATGATAATTCCGGGGGTACGATGAAGGCTTTTGCTTCCCAACAGGCGGTATATACTGGGAAGATACTGTGTACTCAGCCTCAGGGTTTAACTCCTGGTTAACCAGTTGGCTGTATGGTATCGAATGCGAATTAACATATGACACCTTCTCGGCAGACGGATTTCTAAGCATAGTCTGTGGCACCATTATTTTGTAGGGCGACTGATATTTGGATGAGTACGGCGTCGGGGTGACGTAGCTAACGGTCTGCACCGACGCAGTATTAGGTTTCTTGTCACGATTGTAGCTCAGAGGCAGAACCGTTGCGATCGTGTGATCCTTACTCGGATAGTTCTCCGAAAGCACAAATGAATTTGACCCAGAATCGTCACCTGCTTGTTTCTGGTAATAATAAGATGGAGTTCCTGATGAAGCGTAGTTGGACATTGTCTGACTGAGTTGTGAGTAAATAGCAAGGGTTTCCTTTGAAGGAGCGTGTTTTGGTTCATACCTAGATCTTCCCTGGGTTAAACTATATGTTGGCAGATGGTGCTGGGGTGAACCATATTCAGAAGCTATTGTTTGCTGTGGATTATATTCGACAGTTTGCTCCTTCGGCGCACTGTATTCTTGCGATGCTGTTTGAGAAGATTCGTAAGATACTGCCGGTGCTGCGTGATGTTGTGACTGTGCTTCTGGTGCTCCATAAGCTACTGCTGGCTCAGACGTCTCATAGCCAGATGCTTGCTGAGGTACGCCATACTCTGCATGACCTCCACTGCTTTGATCTGCAGCCGCATGTTCACTTTGACTGTCATGAGATACTTCTGCAGATTGCGAATATTGAGGCATATAGTATGTCTGAGGTGGCTCAGACTGGGGCGTGTATTGGAACGTGTACTCGTATTGCTGCTCTGGTTGCTGGTGGTGCAATTGAGCCATAGGTACATAGTACTGTTCTTTACGAGTATACATTGTAGGGTACTTGGCCATGACAGGTTGAACTGCCGAGTATTGTACACCAGAATAATCAGCTTGAGTATATGATGGATTTACGTGAGGATTGGCATAATTATGAGGTTCATGACTAGCAACAGTAGGAGTTGACCCTGGTTCTGATAATAAGGAGTTTTGGTACGTCATTACTTGTGGGGCGAAAGAGTAACCGATTTTCTTAAAGTAATTATTGACGACTTCTTGCAAATTAACATTGCTCAGGTAGTGAGAAACAGGATAGTTATTGGGCTGGTTAGAATAGAGTTCAGCAGTCGGTTGTTTCAAATAGGAACTAGGAATTCTTAAAACTAAGACTGGAACAACTCTTTGAGCTAATTGAGAACTGTGGGTCTTTAAGTAGTCTTGGTTAAGGCCTGCACTCTGGTATTGGGGATTCTTCAAAAGTTGGGAAGAATCTACTAAGTAGTTAGACATTACCTTTGGGAATTTTCCACTCAACGCCGAGAAATCATGACCGTTGTACGTAGTATACAAAGTAGAAGGATGAGTTTGTGGTACTTCTTGGTGAACCTCACTAGAACTGTATGGCGGTGGTGGGGATACGAGTCCTTTTATGTTCTGGTAATTAGTGGTTGGTGATGGTGTTGGTTTGTTATAGTGATAGGAATTCTGTTCTTCTTTTACATCCACTAACTCATATGCCCGAGAAGGTTGGATTTCTACATTAGTGGTTGCCGTAGTATGTGTTCCGGAAGATCCGTGGCTGTATGAATTAGTGTGCGCTGGTGGAATGTCTTCCTGAGAGTACGGGTATATCATGAATTTTCCTTTCTCCTGAGGTTTTCCAAAATAAGTGTAAGTGTAACCATTGTTGGTTCTATATCCATAACCGAGATTGGCGTCAATGGTCCTTTTGCCTTTTGTGTTCGAGTCAGTGTCATTCACAATTTCTATAGCAATGACCGCTGGGAATGGTGCTTTGACTGTTCCATTAGAATTGATAATATCTTTAATATCAATCTTGGTGTTGTCCGCAGATACTTCATCTTTGACACCAAACTTGGCTTCTACTTCACGTAGAAATTTTCTCTCTTCATCAGTAAGGCTTGCATTAGTCGCCTTGTTCTTGTCTTTGACCTCCGACTTATACTTTTTTGGATCCGGATCCGCCCATATCGTCAATATCGCAGCGCAGAATATAATCTGGAAATGAAATAAATGTTTATTAGGGTTTTCTATTTTGTCTCATAAATTTTTTATCCATAATCTAACGTGTCATAATGTTTTGTGACCTAATCATTATTTGTTTGAATGATAATTAGCCCTAACTCAATGTCTCATAATAACTTGCCCTAAAATCGAAATCCCTAAATATAATTTGCCCTAAATTTTGCTATAAATATTACAATCTATAATGTTTAAAAGACATAAAAGGCTTTTCTATAACAGTTATAAGTCCTAACGTAATGTGTCATAATTTAACATACCCTAAAGTCTAAATACTATAAATATAAAAGGCCCTAAAACCTTTTGCTGTAAATATAACAACCTATATTATTAAAAATGCATAAAAGTAAGCACGCATGCATTTAGAATTGCGTGTGCTCCGGCGCTACGGGAAGTGCAGCCCCTCCGCCCTAGCGTAACAACGTTCAGGCGCCCGGGCTCTCCGTAGCGGCTGGGGCTGGTCGCTGAAGGCGACTATCAAGCCGAAGCTGCGATGGAGAGCGCTCCCTCCGCGCCTCTGCCTTTTTGAATACACTCTAGGGGTAGGGCAGACAAGTACCACGTGAAGTCGGGGTTGGCTGATTCGGTTCTGAGACAGATTTGACACGAAATCCTAAATCCATACGATTACAAGTGTATGATAATGTGACTTATAATAACTAAAGTACATGAGGATAACATCACCAAGATAAACCACCTTTTAAACATATGTTTTAGGACTAACAATATAGGTATTATAAGCCATCATTCGGACTAACAATATTATTATAAACCATCATTAGAACTAACAATATTATCATAAACCACCATTCGGACTAACAAACATTATACAATTTAACACTTAGGACATGTGACTTTATAGCAGGAAAAATAAGGATATCTAATTATTATAGCACCCGATATTATGACACGAAAGCATTAGAATTAAACACAATTAGACATAATTAAATTTCGTATTTTCGAACCTTATGGATGGTGATGATTATAGCAAACGTGTTAGGGATTTTGAATTTCGGACGAACAATTTTCGAAGAAGAAAGGGACTACCGTTTATTAGTCTTAAAATGTTTCATGATCAAAAACATCAGAGTCGTTTTATTCCGTGAAAATATATAAAGTAAAAGTAAAGTAACAGCCTATAATCATCCCACAGCCGGGCAAAGGCCTGCAACATTGAATTCAAGTTACCACAGCAATGATGGGTGTTCTGGCATAATCACCACGCTTGCCAAATGCGGGTTGGTGATCACAAACCCGAGCAATGTTCGAAAATTTGAAACTGTTTTGTTGCCCGACCCGGGGATTGAACCTGGGACCCCGAGATCTTGGCCCGGTATTTAAACCACTAGACCAACGGGGCGTTAAACTTCAAAATATATAAACGGTATGTAAATAAATAAATAATTGTACACGCCAATTTCAGATAAGACGTTCGTTTGTAATTTTAAGCATTCTAATGTAGATGTTCATTTTTCAATTTCATTTTGTTAAAAACTATTACTTGAAACGTTTTCACTTATTTCTATTACGAAAATTCATATTACCATTAGGTTTTTAACATCGCATCACATTTTAATGAACATCAGCATATCATCTACATAGACATAAACATTCGCTTTCCCCAAAATATGCACATTTGACCCGCATTTACGCAATATGCGTCATATTTACGTAAGAAACAAAATTCATCGAGATTCACGAGTGAAATTTTATAGCGTACGTCATAATAGGCATTTAGAATTATTTTCACATACTTTAGTTGTTATTAAAAGCATTGCGTTTTACATTATTCGTTAATGTTTCGTTTCGGAGAGATGAAGACAAATATAAACTGTGCATCATTTGTCAGTTGCGTGCTCTTCTATAACTTAAACGTAGGGCTGTCGCCTGTGTGTTATGTGTGAAAAACACATCATATTTATTGGTGTGGTTGTACAGGCTTTAATATTATGTTTTAACTTAAATTTGTGGAAATAAGGTTAAAGGGAATCTAGAACTAATTTACGAAAGTCACAACTCGTAAACAATAATAATTAAGTATCGATTAGCGTTAGACATACACGGTGCGTCAAGAAATTTAATTGATTAGCAGATTAAAAAAAACTGAAAAGTGAAAATTAGGCCGGGTTATAAGAGACTTATCGACTGATGACAAGCAAATGATATGAATGACTCGACTCGTCCGTTTCATAGTCCTGCAAAATTAAAACGATTTGTAGTTGCTCAATTCCTTGACTGTACAGCGAGGTCTGTGCAAATAACCGATGAAAACAAAGTATACAAAACGCATTAGTTTTGTATACTTTGTTTTCATCGGTTATTTGTTGTTATATATCATACAGGCTCGTTTGACTAGCCATTACCTCCATATAGTAAGTTAGTCAAAGACAATAGTGACCAAAAATGCAATGTATTGTATAATCGTTTTTTACCTTCAGAACTTTAGACTGGGCTAATCGGAATCACTCTTTAAGTGGAGGACCATTTGACGAGTGATTCTAATCAACAGCTGAATACAGCAGTCAAGCCAAAAATAAAAGTAGAGTATTCATTTTAATGAAACGAACTTCTTGCTTGACCTAGTATGAAGAGTTATACTTCTAGGGTGTCTGCACCGATAAGTATGGGGAAACATCATGTTAAAATTCCGTGAAGGTTTCATGGAATAAGTTATTTAATTAACTAATACAAGTTAAGCATAATAAGTGATTTAGCCACTCAATCGAACATTATTGATTAAATTGTATCTTTGCACAAAGATGTTTACTTTTTGATATTTTAACAGCCCTATTTACCGGAGACTCTCTAGTTGCAATTAGGTAACGTAACATATTATCTAGTTGGTGTTTTCTATCAAAGAGCGATGTTGTGAAATGCCACTGAGTGCTGACTGTTGGTCATCAATCCGCATTTTGTCTAGATAACTGCTTTTTAATTTGGCACATAAGTGTGACTATTTCCTAGAAGACAGTAGTCTTGTTCTTAAGTAACAGGTTTAGATATTTGTAGATGTCTAAATCTATTACTATTAACATTATTTTAGAGTCAAGTTGGCGCCAGTGCATAACGAATGATTGTCAGTGCTTTCTAGTTTGGCAGTGACTCAAAGTAGGTTGTTTGTTTCGCTTTTTTTCGGGATATGCACTTAATTTTCCATTATTCGGAATGTTTTTTTTTAATTTAGTTGAAAGCAACTTTAAGCTACACCGTATCGAATCACAAAAAAAAGTCGATCAAGTTGGTATGAAGTTATGAGCCATAAATACAAATATGTTAACATATGTGCGTAAAGTTGAGAAACTAGTTTTTTTGGTTATTGGAATTGTTTAGCGATAGCACGTACTTAACCTACCCAAAAGTTTCAAATTCCCTTAATATTATTCTATTTAAAATACCTACAATTTAAAGTTCAGAGGATTTACAACTTATGTCTGAACCTAAACAGGTTATATTATAATAATAATTAAATCCGTTAAATCTTACGTTTGACGGTGTGCATGTCGCTTTACTTACAATGAACTCAGCTTATCTCATGCGATCTTACCTGCGCTCGCGCAACCGCGTTCCCGCGACCCTACTGCCCTGACTTTCTTTAACGGGCTTGTAGTGGTCACTTTGTTATAAGTAAAATCCAACGCTTGGCAATTAGTAGGCCCTAATTCTTTGAGAAAAATATTCCAGGCAGAAGAAGAATACCTTTTAAATTGATCATTGTAAGCCAAAATATAGAGGTAGGGATGATTCATTTAGCAAATAGACATATGACTATTTTCGAAGTATATCCGAACAGAAAGATAATCATCAAATTTGGACATCTTCATGAAATGTTTTGCTTATTGAATTATGAACATAAACTTTGAAGTTTTGACGAAATTTTATGTTTTATATTTTTTGTTTTATGACGACGAAATTAGCCGCACCGTAAATTTGAATAGGACTAACTTCATCTAATTAGTTACTTTATAAAAGTTACGCGGAATCATCACAAATAAAAAAATAGCATAAAATTAAGTACTTCCTCAATTTTTGTCGGTTAAAAATGTCATCTTTCTGAAATAACTATAATCTGTTCCCGCGCGCTTATGCAACTGTTTTCTACACATTTCCCGCGACCCGGGTTACCTCGGACCGAGTTACGTGTGCCATTTTGTAACACATCTATTAATTACGATAACATGTTATCGGAAATTAACACGGCTTAAGTTATTATCCTACCGGTTAGCGCACGATTAGACAGTTAACAGAGAAGCGCTCATAGCCAAATGCTTCTTAGTGATCAGTCTCTAGTACTAATGTTAAGCAACGCTGGGAGCGGTCACTAGTTGGATGAGCCGTTTGTGGCATACTATGAGCGCTTCCGTGCTTCGGTGCACGTTAAGCTGTCGGTCCCGGCTGTTGTCACGAGATAACAGTCGTTAAACCCTGTTGGAGGTTTTTGGGCGACTTGAGGAACGTCCAACGGCGGGTGATGTTGCCACAGCGTCGCCCTTGCCGTCCACCAACTCGCACTAGGCCAGCGTGGTGGAAATAAGGCATTAACCCCTCTCCATAAAAAGGAGAGAGACCCGTGCTCAACAGTGAGTGAAATGAGTTGTTACTTTAGAAAGTTAACCTTCTATTTATAATGAACCAAGCTACTCGTAATACAGCCCGTAGTGCAGTGCCGGCAAATTAGAGGAATAGCGCCATCCTATCCTATGGGTGTCATTAGAGGTGACTAAAGGGGTACTGCGATAAGAAGACGGGCAGCATCTTTTTTTTTTCTACTGCCCGACAGAGGACTCGGTCCAGCAGTAGACGAACATAGGCTGTTGATCATGACGAAGTCATTACCACATATTACACGCTATATTCTATGATTTGCTCAGAATGATAGTTCCCATATTTATATACTGATTTAAACTTTCATGGTCGCTATCACTAGAGTTAATTGATACGGGGTTTATACCATGTACCTTAGTTTTTATGAGTTCCCGATATTTCGGCCCTGTTAAATAAATAAATAAATATTTAAGACATGCCTCACTGGGCCACACAGAGCCATCTAGTCCCAAATTAAGCTACTATTAAGTACCCTGTCGTATGGGGTACTAGACAACCGATAAACATACTTATATACTTTTTTTTTGTAAATACATACTTATAATATATAGAAAACACCCAGACCAGTACAAACAGACATGTTCATGCACACAAATATTTGTACTGTGCGGGGATCGAACCCGCGAGCCATGGCTCAGAAGCAGCGTTTACTATATGGTCGTCAAAAGCCACCTGTTGCAAGCGCCATGATCACGGGAGAACTGATGTCTATGCGGGTGGGTAGTTGTTAAGAGCAGACAAATCGGTCTACGCCCCGTCGTAGTCTTTTATTACACACGATACCGGTACCACTGTTTGAAAACTCACTATTACTACACTTCTGTTCTCGACACACAACACTAACAATTTTCAATCGAGATATAGCATTTTTTGTAATTTCAATCGCTTCTCTGACCATCTATGGTATATAGTGGTGTTCTGTAGAAATTATCTTCGCAATGTAAAAGTCAATCCAGTGATTAGGACCCGAGTGTATAAGGTGTTCAGCGATACCTAATTTATGTGTGTCGTTATTTTTGACCGCTTTAATGTGTAACGCGAAGATAATGTCTACAGAACACCACTATATACCAAGGATGGTCAGAGAAGCGATTGAAATTACCAAACACAAAAATTTTAATGTCGAAGATGGCTTTAAATTATCTAGTGTATGGAATACAGTGGTTCAAATTTGCGGAAACTGAAGAAATCCAAAAAATGCTATACCTCGATTGAAAATTGTAAGTGTTGTGTGTCGAGAACAGAAGTGTAGTAATAGTGAGTTTTCAAACAGTGGTACCGGTATCGTGTGTAATAAAAGACTACGACGGGGGGTAGACCGATTTGTCTGCTCTTAACAACTACCCACCCGCATAGACATTAGTTCTCCCGTGATCATGGCGCTTGCAACAGTGCCGAAATATCGGGAACTCATAAAAACTAAGGTACATGGTATAAACCCCGTGTCAATTAACTCCCATATTTATTACCTACTCAGAAATAGGAATCTTGTGGTACCTCTACATCTGTAACCTCAGCTTAAGGGGTTTGTCCGTTTTTATAGTCATTACGTAAAATATATTCTTAATACAAGTTCTTTGGTTCCGCAACCTATAAATTATATTAAAGTAATATGTATGTAATAAAAATTCATTTTCTTCTCATTATCTTTCAAGAACTAATTGATGTCAGATGTTTCCAACACATTTCTCAGACTGTTTTTTTTACGATTTCCACCTTGCAACAGAAGCTAGGACGAAGGGTATAACGCGCCTTCCGAAGCACGAATTTTCTCCCTAGTGCTTGAAAACCCCAGCCCTGACCCCACAAAATCCGAAAAAATACCGTTTTTCTGGGACTATATTCAAATTTAAATTCTATGCATACAAAGACACGGTCAACAACTAGGTACTCAGTCAATTAATAAAAAAATAAAATTTAAGACATGCCTCACTGGGCCACACAAAGCCATCTAGTCCCAAATTAAGCTACTATTAAGTACCCTGTTAATTTTTTATTCTGTAAATACATACTTTAAATACATAGAAAACACCCAGACCAGTACAAACAGACATGTTCATGCACACAAATATTTGTACTGTGCGGGGATCGAACCCGCGACCCATGACCGCGCAATTCACTTGGACATGACAACAACTAGAAGAATAACAAGGAAAACTTAACAAGCATGTAATGATGTTACAAAACGAGATGTAAGTAGGTCTAAGAAGACGTAAGACGTCAACATTAAATATCGCGATAAGCTGGATTTTTGTTAGGAAACATGCGGTTATTTTGCAAACGATACTCTTCAACTAATACTTGCATGGTAATGTGTTTGACTAATCCGTGCTAATATTAGAAATGCGAAAGGATGTCTGTCTGTCCTTCAAGCTTAACTGAACCGTTTAAGATGAATTTTCGTATAGAAATAGCTTGAACCCCAAGAATTTCGGAAATCATCCTTCAAAAAAGTTCAAATGTTTATTATTATGTTATAAAGACACCACTTTCAGGCGACTGCGATAGTATACACGTCCCATATTTAACGTCCATGGGAATGTCATTGGACAGGGCATCCTATAACATTCAACTGCTATACCATTCCTGTCCAGCGTAGAACATCTTTGTGTAGGCATGTTAGAACAGGAATTCCACAGCAACCGACTGCTGCATATGCTGTCATAACATAAAGAAGTGATAGCATATTGTAGGATAGAGATGCTGTAGCAGTCTACTGCCATAGCAGGTAATGTCACTCATAAAACTACAGTACATATAATCGGTCGAAGACGTTATAACAGTTCTAAGTGGTAAGTTTAAATATTGGGACGTGTAAACGCGCCTCCTGTGGCCCATTTGCAGGAGTAAAACTAATTTTAACTGATTTCAAAAATTTTCATATAAAAATTTCGTGACTTTTTGTCCGTCAACGTGTTAAAAGGTTAAAAAGTTAAAAATCTTGTATTGTATAATAAATCTCCATCTAGAATTACAAGTGATCTCTCACAACACACTATAATTGAGAAGGTGATATAGTCAGTATATCAAATTAATCGACTTACAGCGCTAGTCACATTAAACAGTAAACTTATAGTATAATCATAATCATAAATAATGTCATAAAACAAATTACAATACCATATTCATTGTTCACGCAAAACAAATTTGCACCGTCAGTATTATCACTATAAAATTGATGTGATCTTGAACATAAAGCGTATTTTTATTATAATGCTATTAACTCGAACATTATTGTCGGTTTTGTAACGGCGCGGGCTAAATGTCAGATGAAAGTGAATCGTGCGCAGCTTCCCAGCTCAGGGCTACCACATGTAGGGATAAATATTTTCTTTTTATATTTATGTTCTGTCTGGCTATTATCATAATCATCTCGGCTGAACGACGCACATTGCTGGACATAGATATGGGGCCTAATTCGCGTAACCGAATTGCAGTTCGATCGTGATTGAATTGGACGATTTTGACATTTAGCCCATAATAGAACTGTCAAAAACCTGTCGTTCAATTACGATTGTGATACGATTCGGTTACGCGAATTAGGGGCATGTACAGACAACAGCACGTCAACCTACAGCAAAACGTCCAATTTTCTCAATTGATATAAATCTCTACTTGATGGACTTAAAGTTCAAAATCAATTCAATGACCTTTAACTTTTTGGGTAGGTTGACCTGCCGTTGTTTCTACGTAAAGGACGGTAGATGATGATGAAAAATATCAACATTGGGTTTTCAATCAACGTTATTATGACGATGAACGACGAATGACAAATATTGTATCAACTGTTTTATTTCTATGAGCAAGCTAAACTTTTTACGGGACTAATTGATTTTCATCAATACTGGTGCCAAATGAACAATTATAATACTTATTTTATCCTTTTATTCGGTTTTACTTGTTTATTAAAATTCCATGCTGTAAAGTAAAACAAAATTATATATCGCTGAAACTCCACTGGCTTAAAGCTTTGAATGAATACAATTCAAACAACATCATGGTAGCTCATTGCTTAGAACCCACTAAGCGCAATGTTTATGAGTCTGAATGCTATCTCTGATAGTCAAAATATAATGTTCATTTAAGGTATTTAATATGAATTTACACTAGCAATTGAGTTTCTTAAAAACAGTTTCAATTCCACGACTTAATTTATTGTTTCCTTATTAATTTTGCAGAATAATGTAGCCGTTGAATAACTGGCCGAGTTTGGCTTTCATCATCTCTTTGATTTATCTAGGTACTAGTCTTTTAGAAATACGTAAATTTAGTCCAAGTAACTGTAATATCAAATTAAACTGACCGGCGCTTAGTATCGAACAAAGGACCATTAAACAAAAAGCTGCACTTTATATGCTAATGTCATCATTTGCATTATATGCATGTCTTCGTTTTGTAACTTGTGTGTAATGTCTGTAAGATTTGCAGTTCACTAATGAACATTTGCTGGTCTTACGTCAAGCCTAAATCATACTTCCTAGATGATGATTTCATTTTACCGAATGCTGTTTACCGACGCAGAACTAAATTTGATATATATAAATAATATAATAAGTTGAGAAGTTAGCAAGATGTGACAATAAGCTAGTATTAGATTAAGGCTTGTAAGCTTGTAAACCTGAGTGTTCTTGGGTGGAGAGTCATACTTAAATCTTTAGATGCGTATTGCCAGGCCACGGTTGTTAAATCAAAATACCTAATGAAATATTAAAGTTGCCCAGAACAGCTGTTAGAAGATGAAAAAATACCGAAAATTTTACTCAGCGATGCGTATTGAGTCAAAGGTATTCAGTAGAAGATTTACGTGCACCTGGAGATCGTTATTATGATTAGGTCAACCAATACTTCAGCTTGTCTATCACCAGTGGGTCAAATTATTATCACATCGTTTTCTTAAAATAACACCAAAACCAGCCAGTCTTAGCTCATTTACTTTGCCATTTTCTACATCATGTCCCCTATATTTTGAAATTTGAAATCAACAAGCATTGAAAAAATATGTTTTACCTCATTTGATTCAGAAGGCATTAGTTAGAATAGAATAGATTGTATTTAATGAGATAGAGATGAACTCCTAATAAGATTACCAAAAGCCTTTGGCCTTGTTCTCATCAGAGCTTTTTGTTGAGCGTCTTAAAATCTTCTAAAAGATTATTAAGATAAATAACAGTTTTATTCTTCTGATATCTTCGTGATCATTACTTCTTGATTATCAATCAGTTGTAAATAAGAGACATCCCTGCGCTTGTCGTGTAGAGAAAGCTCACCCTTGCCTGATGTCCAGCGGGAGGTTGCGAAACATACTGTTCTTGTTTCCTTGTCTGACTCGGCTAACGAGCTTCAAATAGTTATGTTTTTAGTGTTAAAGATCTCTTCACTGTCTCTCTTTATCTATATTTGCCGTCTTCATCGCAACTGACCAAAAAACTATATCAGTGTGTCAAACAAGTTGTAATTCAGAAGATTCATTAGAGTAAAGGCATTTAATTGCATTTCTCGTCTTTAAAGTCTAGAGTAATATCAGCATGTCATCTTCAAAGTTTTCATTAATCATCTATACTTTAATATTATAAAGCTGAAGAGTTTGTTTGTTTGTTTGAACGCGCTAATCTCCGGAAGTACTGGTTCGATTTGAAAAATTCTTTTTGTGTTAGATAGTCCATTTATCGAGGAAGGCTTTAGGCTATATAACATCACGCTGCGACTAATAGGAGCGAAGCATCGGTGAAAAATGTTGCAAAAATAATCGCGTTCATAATAACAGAAATTGACGCGGACGAAGTCGCGGGCAACAGCTAGTGTCCTATAAAAACCATGTCGTCATTCAGAATCTACCGGTAATATCATTAGAAGTGCCAAAGTTCACAACAAAATTATAATCAAACCATCGACACTTCATAGTACACTTTATACCATAATCATCGGGACCCAGAAACCTATTTCGGGTTACATAATAAAGTCGTTAACCAATTGTGTTTTGGGCCAAAACTATTCACCCGGTATTGTGTTACGATGATTCGTCATAATTCCAACTCCTGCGCAATCATGATGACTGTCGAATGTCTGGCGTATGATTTCACGTAAATTATTTTGTAGGTGCATTTTATATGGCAATAACTCATCTAGTTGCACATTGAGCACAGTAGAGGTAATTTATGTTATGCAAAAATCGTCATCCGATTCAGTGCTGCTGATGGAAGAACTTTCAGCGGCATTCTTTGATTCCGGCTTCTGCGGTGGGGGTCTCCGACGCCTAACCACTTTCAAACGAAAATAGCGTGCAGAAAAATACACAAAAACGGACGTCACTTCATAAAATAGACGACGCGAGCTGCAAGCGATTATGCTCTTAAAGGCGACGAAGAAGGCGATAGTACAAACAAGTCACATCAGTGGTCTGAAAACGTGTCTTACACCCGTATTTATAAACAAGTAAAATTAATTACTTAACTAAAGATAATTACTTAGGTGACAATTTGTAGTCCTTAATCTAGTAATAATTGGAAGTTAGAACTATAAAAAGCTAGCATTCTTAGCCAAATAATATGTCTGTTAATGGTGACCCATTTCCTTCACGTAAGCACTGGGTAATCGCATCTTAAGTTATGACTTTCTTAAGCAATAAGTAATTACTTCTTTATAAATACGGGGATTAGATAACTCTTGACACCAAATCATCCTTGACGGATAATAAACATCACAAAAAACGGAGAAAAAGACCTGCTTTCCATAGTTTAGGGCAATTTTTAACAGCTCAAGCTGTAGCTTAGTCCGAACGGGATACCAATAGCCATTAATTATTAATTATGATTGTAATTTAAGTGTTTAAAATCATATAAATGTATAATACCTATATTGGTTAGTGGATGCTCCGCAGTTACTTATTTATGTGAACAAGCGTAATGAATACTATTTTGATATTCGCAAATTGTGTCTGTTTGAAACATGTTTTGTAAATACATGCTCTAGTAGTAGGTGATGTCAAGTAGGGAAGTTTCATACCTGAATATCTTTTCTAGTGTTACTGCTACTCTATTTGGTGTTGCTAAATAAATAAAATAAAATAAATATGATATTTAAACAATCGTAATAAAGTTATTGATTTACCGTGTTATGGCTTCTCCTAATTATCATCTGATTTTCTTCGGAATAATGTTCATTCAAATAAACATGCAATCTAAACGTTTTTATAGCCGCCACGGAATAACCAGTGGCTTGGCCCGCCCTAAATTGTCACAATAACCTTAATGGCCTGCGCAGACGACGGACTTTTCTCCGCAGCGGAGAAAAAAGTACGCTCCGCGAATAGAAAGTCCGCCGCGGCTTAACCGCGAAGTCAACGCACACGGTGTGCGATCATTTGTTCGTTTAACGTCGTGCATAAGTACGTCACTCTCGAACGCGGACTAAAGTCCGCCATGTGCGTTGCTTCGCCTAGTCACACGAGTTCTATTTCTTTCGGGGACTCCCCCGTACTTTTGCCCGAGCCGCTCTCTGCATATCCTCGGTAGTTCGGGGGACTTTTTGTACGCGGTACTTTTAATCCCTCGTTTGCGTTACTCGACACAGTAGTAAGCGATCTATTTTAGCGGACAAAAAAGTTCGCGGACAAAAATCGAAGAAAATTATTATATAATCTTTAACTCATATTTTATGTGCGGAACGTTAAATCATGTAGCTTAGTTAACTTATATGATAAAAATACCACAGAACAGCGCTTTCACATTTTATAACATCATATGTTATTATTACGATTCATTAATTATTCAATGAGAAACGTTTTAATAACAAAAGCTATTTATAGATCTGTCAAAAACTACTACTAATCGAATTCGACACGTAATATATTTAGATAAACATTCAATTTTTTATTATGAATCGAATATCATTTAGTTAACAATTTTGTAAAACTTATTTTACATAAATTATTTATTAGCAACACTGTTATAAATTACTAATTTAATGTGCCTTGCAGTGTTTACTACATGGCAGATTAGATTATTAATTTAAATGTCATTACATTTAAAGGTCAACCTTAAGGCTGCCCGCCCACGTCCGATAATCGGTGACCGATTTTTTGTAGGAGAAAAATAGAACGTACTAATAGCAATGGAGCAACGCACACGTCCTACAAAAAATCGGTCATGATTGTGTATGCTGCTGCCTACTATAGTAAAATCGGCCCGATTATCGGTCCTACAAAAAGTCGGACGTGAGCGGGCAGCCTTATAATACTTAGTTTATTGCATACCATCTTCTATTAGATAATTAATGAATTAAAAGGATAGAAGTAACGCAAAAACTTAGACGTAGCTAATATAAGCAGGCTCATTTTAGTAAGATAAAATCTTTTGGATATTACAACTTGCATGAAAAAAATACACCATAAACTGGTTGTACGAGTATGTCTCGGCTTTGCACGGCTGTACCAATTAAGATAATGCAAGCAAATGGTACTATGTTTATGAGACCTTCTGCGGACTATTACAAAGATAATAAAAAAATGATTATATTATTTTGGAGCAGTTGATCGAAAGTTAAGCGTGCGTATATATTTCGATGATTCATTTTTATTTATGTATAATAGTTTTTTTATATTAGACTATGATGCGAGATGAACTTGGAGTATGTAGTTAATTAATCAAGTTAGTTATTCGGAATAATAACGGTCGTAAGAAGCGACAGATTAATGCGAAAATAAAACGTATAACAGCGTCGTTAGGCTAAACTGCGATCGCCAAACTGCCCGCCATGCATGGCGATTATGGCTAAATTTTTGTTTTTCGGGCAGCTTGAGTATATTTGGACTAATACAGGCTGGAGATGATGAATTTATAACATGGAAAATACTATATTAGTAAGTTTATTGAACATCTCAATTTAGAATATAGGGTCATTTGAAATTGAATCGGTTATATAATAGTCATTTACAATTTTATGATACATTATGCAAGATAGTGCTGAGTAAATTGGCCAGTATATAAATTATCATATATAATTGAAAGTAAGCGAGAGAAGAGGCTGGAATGCTCGCATGCTTGGGTTTCATTCAACGTGAAATATTGTGATCTTTCGTAAAGTGTCGATCATAATATGATTAATTTTTGATAATGACACTTAATAACTAGATTTTGTAGCTTTTACATATTAAGCTAATACCAATACAAGATTTTTTTTCAACTATATTTTTTATAGAAAGGCAAATAGTATTTGTTCCCATCCTATCTGATGCAACCTTATACAAAGATAATATGTACGTTGCATAAAATCTTTCTTGTTTTTAAGATTTATCAAATGTTACTAACATAAAAAAAAAGTTAGATGGGTTTGAAGGTACAAAAGCCAAAAATTTCAAGAATTTAAAAAATACCTATATATATAAATAAACTTGAGACCTAGGTAAAATCTTTATTTAATAGACCACCCCATCTGCCCCCCATTTTCGTATATTCAACGTTCTTCCGAACACCCTGTGTAAGGTCAGCTATTGTCACTATAAAAACCGTCTCTTAAATTGTTGATGTAAGTAGTTTTCAGCAATGGAACATTTGTTCTTGTATGTCTAGACAGATAAAAATTCTCTTGCTAGGCGTGTCCATAGTTAATTCGTCCATGTTATTACATTACTACGTAACGTCCGGAGTAGAGTAACGTTATAAGTGTTGTTAAATAATATTTAATTGACCGTTAGATGGTACATTGTTTTGAACGGAACTGACATAATGAGTGCTCGTGTTCTTATTTTCAAGTTTAGCGATGCATTTATTGAGACGCGGTTGTGTCGTAATACCTAAGTTAAAGTGATTTTATAATGGTTGAGTCCACAGAATATGAAAAAGTGTTAGAAACGCTGTCATGCACCATTTGTATGAGAATCGATATCGCCGCTTGCTCCCTACTACTAGCGTTGCCAGGCGTCCGGATAAAGCGTAAGCACATAGGTAGGCTTTCTGATATAGTGTCCGACAAAAATAAACGGTGTCCGGCCTGTCCGGCTTTTGTTAGGCTTTTTGGATTTCGCAAACGAGCGCGCGCAAAAAAGTTTTTACATAAAATTTTTTCGTAACTATTACTACTGAGACACATAATCCTCAATAATGTAGGGAGTCCGGACTTTCAACCCGAATGTCAGGCCAAACTGGCTGGTCTGTCCGGCTATTAGGTTTAGTGACGTGGCAACCCTACCTACTACACATAAGCGCGTTCAAAGAACGCCAATCAAGCGAATTCTTTTGACGTCGCGTGATCCTGTTGGTCGCGCGACGCGGTCTAAATATACCTACCAATCAAAGCGCTCACTCACATTCATGTTGGGCAGAAGTATGGGCATTTGCTCATAACCTCTGTGGTGCGCCTGCTTAGACTTAAGATAATTGCCCACTAACCAGTTTCTTAAGCGCTTGCGTGAGTTGCTAATTGACAATTGTTTTTACAATTTAAATGAATTTTTTGACATGAAATAATATTTTGTCTTTATTCAATAGTTTTAATTAATTTATGCAATCAAATCTTTTATAATATTGACTTATTTAATTTTTGACTTTTTAATTATTATTGTTGTTGTAGTTTTTTAATATATACGAGTACTTATACCTATGATGAATGTGAAATTAAATTTGTATAATAAATTGTAAGTTGTAAACATAATATTGCATGCCACCATGTTGGCAAAACATGAGATCTTTTGTATCTATTTACTTACTGTCTATATTGTACCATGTTTTGTGCAAATAAAGATTCTGATTCTGATTTTGATTCTGATTCTGCCCCGCCTACATTTTGTGGTTGGTTCAGTACCTACCTAATATCGATTTTCTTCATATCATTTGATTTCCCTTCAAGTATGATTTGGTGTATTTTAAACGCCGCCTATCACTTGCCTTGACGTAACTTTTTTTAACGACAGAAGCCGGGAGATTATCAATAATATAACAACATGAATTTATCAGAAATATACTTTATTTGATATTTCAGCAATTAAATTGCAATTATAATATCAGTATATAAACTTGAAAAATTATGTCTCAGGCGGGACTAGAACACGCATCTCCTCGCATGCCGGGCGAGGAGATGCGGGTGCTGGGCGAGGAGATGCGGGTTCGAGTCCAGCCTGAGACATAATTTTTAAAGTTTATATACTGATTTTATCAGAAATGCCTTAACGTGCCTTACGAAGCACGACAATAACCCCACACCCATTCAGACCCATGCCAATTTAACTAGCTAACCCAGGACCGTAGTGTAGTAAGAGGAACATTATGCTGGTCTTCGGTTGTAATCAATTCAAAAGATGTGTCAACCTTCATTATTTAATACCTAATTTTAGTAAAGCTTGTAATCAGAACAGTTGTCCAGTAAGCGATGAAACGTATGTTTGATTCCCATTTGTGCCACTTTATTGACTATTTGTGTGTCTGGTCAATTAACCGAATCCCATTTAGATTGAAGCCATTATTAATTATTAGCAAAGTAAAAATCCAAAATCCAAGTAAAAAATCAAAGTAATTTATCACGTTTAACCCGTTAGAGCCCAGTTTTAGAACGGGAAATTAAAACGAATATTCAATATCGCACCAATATTAATAATTTCACAAACTTTCTATATTTTAATCGCTTTCTTTGATTAGAAACAGTACTTGACTCAACGTCTGAATCTAGACACGTGAAGACCTAGATACCTACGTACAATGAGCTTTCTTTTTTCAAACGTGGAGAAATAAAATAGTTCCGAAATCAGCGTGTGTATTCTTTTGTTCAATAAGTGACAGTAAATCTCATTTTACGACCGACGAAACAAAAAGAGGTTCTCAATTTGACGCGGATATTTGTTTTCGCATAACTTTTTACAAAGAAAATAAGTCCCTACGTGTATAAACATAGGATCCACGATTTCTTATATATAGATAAACATTCAAATGTTTTATATTATGAATCCACATGCTACGAATTCTAATATTCAATATAAAAAAATGCAAATGTAAAAAGAAAAGTGTAATATTTACATTTTGAGATATTTCCTTTTAACGGAGATATTTATAGTCATATGCCTAAAAGATAATGACTAATTTATTTCTCTTGTACAAACAGTACTATTTACACGCACTAATACTTGCAAATAAAAAAGAACAAAGACTTTGCGTCTCACAATTCACTTGTCAGTGATGCCTTTAGGTTAGAAAGACAATGTTAGGAGGTTTAGAAAATGACAAATCCGTCACGGTCTTGGAGAAAAGGGTGAACATAATTATGTTATTACGAGGTAGATTGTTTTTAGCGCACCCAAACATAAGCGAATTGATAAAAATCATTACTATTCAAAAGGAACGACTGTAATATAATTAAATGAGAGCGTAACGTACAAAGCTTTTCGACGCGACCAAATAAGTACTAAAATTAGCCGCCAATTAAGAGTTAATACCAAACAATACGTGACCAACTATTGCATTTCTCATAAAATATTAATTTTTTTTAGAAACTAGGCTATCTGCCATATTTTGCTATTTTTTTTAGTTTAAATGATACCATCTTTGAGCAATCACACACAAAATCAAAATCTGTGAACGCCGCAATGCGTGGTTCTAGTCATAGGTACATAAAACATTTATAATTATACATAATATACACGTCGAATTGATAGCCTCCTCTATTTCGTCGGTCTATCTGTAGTTAAGTATGACATGCCAATTGATATAACTACAAATAGTTAATTTGTAGTTAAATTAACTAATGTGTGATAAAGGCGATCTATAGCAAAGCTCAAAGAGCAAAATTTTCAAGATTAACAATTTTGAAAGGGTACTAAGATAATATTTTTGTGAGTATGCGATACCACGGAATAAACACGTGATATTTCGATATTAACATACTTACCATAATAATAGTACTTATTTAAAACAGGTAACGATACTCAAGAATCTAATAAAACATTTCAAATTTTTACCAACATCAAAAGATTAAAAGCGACCACATAATGCCTTATGTACACAATTATAAAGAAAATACATTAGTCTTATGACTATTACTTCATAGCTTAGTAGATGACGAGGTGTTTTAAGTAATAAGTACTGCCATTAGATCAACTCTCGACCGCTTTTTGTGACATCTTCACTTGACCCAGATTCAATGTTTACAAACTGATGATGATATACATTATAACTATTAAAGCGTGCTACATAACATATTAATTATTTAAAAGAAACTATTTTGAACTAAATGCAGATTTTTTAGTAATGAAATACACACAGACTTGCATACTTCAATAGTTTGTTAACTAGCTATAAACCTTTGAAGTATTCGTAATTATTAGATCAATTTGATTTATATCTCTGAAATTGTAATGAAAAAATAAAAACCGTTTTACCAAGTTTGTTATAAAAGCCATTTTATAATAAACTTAACTCTTTGTCTACCCAAACATCTGATTAAGGCGCCTAACAGAAGCTTGATCTAATTTGCATCCTTACCGACACTTGAGCTTATAACCAACATTACATCAAAAGTAATAATTTAAAATGAAATTACCAATGAAATCCACCTCATCTCGGACCGGCCGGTGTTTCTGTCAAAAGAAAAAAAACCTTGAATTTACCACGTCACTACGTATCACTAACACTGCGTATCATATCAATCGTATCACTGATCACTGCACTGTTCCACACGCACCTGATGTCCAGTCGGGTCGGGAGGCAATGGTCCGCTTCGGCGCTACTTACCGCACTTTTATACCTCGGAAACGTAAGACACAGCCTCTGACCGAGAGCCTCTGAGAGCGGGCACTCTGCTGAGACTATAGCGCGCACGGCTTGTAAGTGTGCACTGTTTGAATTTCTAGCGACAACAGTTTTTTTTGTATACGTTCAACAGGGACAGATATTAGGGCCTTTTTATTGTCACGCGGGTACACATGCGGGTGGCGCGCGATTCGAGTACATTGCTAGCTTTATTTGATAGATCACTCGTGCCCAGTATCATCTATCAAATATAGCCTACAATGTAGGTGAAATGCGTGCCACCCGCAATGCGGACCTGCGTGACAATAAAAGAGCCCTAACGACCCCCGTAATGCATACACCGGTTTTCAAGGTGCAAGGCCTGCCCGAGGACCCGGGTTCGATTCCTTTGTTGTTTCTGATGTCCACATAACAAGTGCTTTACTTACTTTGGGTCAGAACAATGTATGTGATGTTGTCCACATGCTAAAATACTGCTACAAGAAACCTGCCAGGTTTCTTCTAGCAGAATCTTTGTCACTAGCTAAACGGATATCGCCAGCCTCAAAATTATGGGTTATTATAATCTCCTTTTAGACAGGCTTTTGTTCATCGTTTGACTGGTTCGGGCTGATAATAATGATGATGATCTGAATTCATTAATATAGACAAATAAAAATATACTTTATTTGATATTTTTGCAACTTAATTGCAATGATAACATCAGTATATAAACTTGAAAAATTATGTCTCAGGCGGGTTCGATGTAAAATACACATCATAGTTGTCAGTTTATTGCCATCATCTAAGTAAGTGTCTAACCTGGTATGTATTTAATAACCACACAATAATAATGTGTCATCAATTCTAGTGGCAAGAGTAGTAATAAAGAATAGACACGTAAAGTAAAAAAAAGTTAAGTAACAGCCTATAATCATCCCACTGCAGGGAAAAGGCCTCCATCATTGAATTCAAGTTACTACAGCTATGATGGGTACTGACTTATTCACCACGCTTGCCAAATGCGGGTTGGTGATCACAAACCCGAGCAACGTTCGAAAATTCGAAACTTTTTGTTGCCCGACCCGGGAATCGAACCTGGGACCCCGAGATCTTGGCCCGGTATTTAAACAACTAGACCGTAGGAAAGACAAAATAAATTAGTTAATTAAATAAAAAAGTTATCACGGTTCACGGCTTATAAGGAGACTGACTATTGCTTCACACTAACTAAATATTTCTAACCACTCTACACGTCTTTCCCTGTGATAATTTTACTAAACTAGTATTTGAAATCCTCATTACAGCTGCTGACCCAAATAACGTTAGTAAGATAACAGATGCAAGTGCAATGCTGCTGCCGGGTTCCTTCGGTCAGGCTTCAGACCTTAACCCACTGGTACAGATTTCGGGGTCGGCTGGGGGATTGGGTAGTGGCCTGGTGGGTCTATTTGCCTCTGTCTCACTTACGCTCCTAACATCAGGGTCACCGCTAAAAACCAGCGTTGTGATAAGTTGCTAGCTGTCACGACAAATGCTGAGCAGGAGCCTTTTTGAAACTTATTTCTTTTTTTATTAAAGTTTGTACTTGTGTTTGTTATTTCTGTGTCAGATAAATATTTCTTTATTTTCTTTTCTTTCAATGTTTCTATTATAATTATGACCTATTTTTTCTTTTTCCCTTTTCCTCGTCCCGTTAACTATAAGCTACTTATAATGTTAGGGAGTGGGACATTCTGCTATTGCTTCAGAGATTTCGTATTGGCCGGTATGGAAAAGACAAAAACTCAATCACTTTAACTGCAAGTTACAAGAGATACATTTTAAGACATGTAGTTAGTCCATGTGCTTTTGTGATTTGATCCCTAGTGTTTGTATGATTCCAAACGCAACAAAAATATTACCCTGGGAACCCGATGAGCCCCTTAGGATGCTATAGTTAAAATAATCTTATATACCACTACTGAGTTTGAATAATAATATATAATATCCTAAGGATTCCTGTGGTGTGAATTCAAAAGTTCAAAACTGATATCTAATACCTGTCTTTTACAGCAACACTTTTTTTATTTTATTTTATCTCTTCTATACTTACAGACTTTAGACTACAGTACAGACTAGTTCTCTAGCAACATTTCGTTGGTGTTGTCTAAATAAATATTCTTTATTATACTTTTTTTTAAAATTACATAATCCAATTAAAAAAATCTCAGTACATGCTGAACGTTACTTTCACTTCTAACAAAAAAGCAATCGGATATTTTTTATCGCGATTAGTAACTTTTAAATTGATATTTCTCAAAAACGAAGATTGCAGCCGTCAGACACGCATCAAGCTAACTTAAAATGAAGAAAAGCAATCACAAAAAACATTCTCATTAAAAGTATGGTCTACATTATCGTCACTTTTGTGATTTATTTTTATTTTGGTACGCGCTAGATATAGAAGTAACTGCACAAAGGGAAGGTAAAATAATTTACTCTTTAATTTCTAACATATATATTTGTGTATTAATGTGTATATATTAGCTATTCTAATTACTAAGTTTTAGTGCAACCGTCTTGTTTTGGGGAACTTGTTTGTTACAAGTATTATTTGGTAGCACTAACTAACATAAACACGCACATGTATTTAGAGAGCGCGTGTAGATCAGGGCGGCGCTTTCATTTTATTTACATAGCTAGTGACAGTGCGCCTTCTTAGCCTAACGTTTAACCAATAAAGGTTATTAATTATAAAAATCGTAATATAAGAAAAACATACTTCTTTCATACCTCTTACTGTTAGTATGTAATTGTATAGAGCCTTTATGTTTACTCGTAACAATTTTTTTTTTGATGAATGGAATTATGAAATACATTTGACTAAATTTAAATAAATAAAAATAAATATACGGCTACTACGAGTATCTTTAAAAAGTAATTTGAAGACACATTATTGCAAAATTAGGCTTGAAAGAGTTTTTTAGTTTTTTGGAATGTCTTTATAATTTCAAACTAATGTAATGCTCAAATAGTAATAAAATAATGAACGTACTCATATACCATTTATATCCTACACCTACTTCTGTTAACATAAAAATTAAATCACTTCAGGAGAACATCTACAGTACATTTTCATGAATCAGGAACAACATTTTGCCTTCTTTCTGTTTGTTCTATGGAATTTAGCAGTACGGTACTTTTTGTCTCCGGAAGCAGGCAGCACAAGATGGCAGCACTGAGAGCTAACACACTGAATATCATTATTGACACCCATTCTATACCAATATTTACTACGAAGGGGGCAGCGACCTCGCCTAGTCGAGCAAACACTGAACACAAACCCATTGCTGAATTTCTGACAGAAGTAGGAAATATTTCTGTAGTAAACAAATATATAATAGCGAAAGCACAAAATGCTCCAGTCTGACCTATTATGGCAAGTGCCAGAATGACAAAATCCAAATTTTTTGGCACTATTAGAAATGCAAGTAACGCTACAGTTACAATAATAAAATAGATAATAATTGTAATTTTTCTTCGTATGTATAATGATGAAATTACTATCAATGCAATTGCTGGCGCTAGGGAAGCTGCAGAAAGAAAAGTATTCAGATATAAATTTCCTGCTAAGCGCCCGATGTATTGGTTAATGCCATAAAATGTAAAAGCACAAACCGCCCATACAAATGGAGCAATTGTAGAGTACACTCTAACAGTCGGCGTTTTAAATAAGTCTGAAAAGGAACCACTGCCATGCTTTGTATCTTTAGACAAAGATTCCGCTTCAATTTGATCAACAATAGCTTCAATATTTTCCATTGGTCGATTGTTCCTGAAATGGTGAAAAACATGCTTTTAAAGATGACATAAACGCTTGTGTTATGATTAACAGAATGGTTTTATCTCAAAAATAACCTCTTTGCTATTCGTCTTAGAATAGCAACGGCTTCTTTTTTCTTTCCGACTGTTATTAACCATCGTGGAGATTCGGGAATAAGCCAGTAGTATACGAAGACCAGCAGCCAAGGCATGGAAGTAGTCATCTGAAGATATCTCCACTCTCTGACATAATATGCATCGATCGGCAGTAGGAGGTATGCTAAAACAAATCCGGATTCTATGAACCCCATACTCTGTACTCGAAACGACTTGCCACTCAATTCAATAATGAAAACATAGCAACAAAGCATTGTGCCACCAACAGCGGTTCCGGATAGAAATCGAGTTACTACGACCATCCATAATTGAGTGGAAAAAGTTGATAATGTTGCAAAAATAGAGCTACAGAACATTGAAAATACGACTGCTATTTTTCGTCCATATCTGAAAAACAATTTTGATAATTAAGGTTATGTGTTAGATGTACAGGACTTAGGTGCTGTAATTTTACCAAAAGGACCAACTTAAATCGACCTCTGTGGGGAAGTGGCGAACACTCTGGTTTTCAAAGTGTCGCTTGCACCAAGGTCCCGGGTTCGATTCCCGGACGGGTCGATGTAGAAAAACTATTCAGTTACTTACTTTATGATCAGAACAATGTTTGTGATTTTATCTACATTTATTTATTTATGGATTTTTAACTTTCTTGTTGCATTTTTTTAGTAAGCTGCAACTGAAAACGAAGTTTCGATCCGATTGCACAAATCAGGATCTCGGGCAGACCTTTCAATTACGAGTATTAATGCAGTTGCAATAAACCCCGTAAAGTGTTTATTTATTTAACTTTTAAAAAATGCGAACACATCGTCTACTTTAAGGTGATTCTTGGGTTTTCTGCACTCCAGCGTAAAAATTACAGTTAACCTACCAGAAATCCTTCGTTTCCCTTTGCAGGATACACCATGATTAGCTCCAGCTAAGCCTAAGGATGGTTAGAAGAACATGTGAGCACCTTACGCAAGACGACTAGCAGAGAGTTCGAGTGTGCTCTAATATAAAATAGAATATATTCGTCACATCCAAGTTTGGTCGGATTACGTACCTGTCAGATACATAGCCAAAAAGTAAGCTACCGACGGCAATCCCAACATGCAGCATAGACTGTGTAAAACTTGATACCGTTTTCCAATTGCATATTAATTGAAAATCGCTTGTGACAGAACGAATTATTGTGCTCGTATCAAATTTTGGATTTATACATGGACAGTAATTGGTTGCATTCTGTGCATCGTCATCTAAGCACGTATAGTTGGTGTCTGGGAATAAAAACACCACGTTTCCAGTTTCAAACTCAGCAGGCAGGCGACCTATGAAGAACAGTATATATATCCACGTCTGATATGCACCGAAGCGACCAATTGCTTTCTCTATAGCGTCTTCAGACATTTTCATGGACTATTAAAGTTTATGATTTGAACTACTAATACGTTTTCATTTAGTTATAACCATTTGGCAATTCACTGCATACAGAGGCTTTCTAGAATCAACTGGAAAGTGTCAGTTCTCTTTTACAACCTGAGTCAATTGAAAAAATGTTTTCAAAATATTTACTGTGTATATTCTTTCATTGTTTGTAATATGAAGTGTGACTAATGGCTTTACGTGTGGATCCAATGTTACTGTATTTTAAATATAACTTACTATGGTCTACATTGTCATGTAAAGTTGCTATTGTACACTTAATCGGAATGAAAATAAAACTGCGTTAAATTTTCATTTACTCAGCTCCTTAACCTATCTACCGATACTATTTTGTGTTATATTGTATTACCTACATTCATTTCTTTCATTCATTTGACCTATTTTCAAACGGCTTTCCAAGCCTACCTATTTGAAAAGTTTTTATTAGATCGACTTAAATTGTCGTTTGACGTCAACTTTCGTCCACCCTTCTGTTCACAAGAAAGACGCAAGAACATAAGAAGACAGTAATAGGTATAGGTATGTTATTATCCATGACTCAGCAAACTGCTATTTTACAAATATCTTTGATGGGGTAGGCAAACGAGATTGCCAATTTTAACGCCTGTTCAAAACATTATAAGTAGTAGCAGTAACGTCATTTACAGGGCAAAAGCACCCATGAATGAATTCAAGTTACCGCGTCAATGATGGGTACGTGTATAATCACGATAGGCTTGCCAAAATGCGGGTTGGTGATCACAGTCAAATCCTTGCAATATTCGAAAAATCTAAACTTGATGCCCAACCCGGCGATTAAACCCATGGCCAAAAGTTCCTGGCCCAGCACTAATTGACCAATGGAACGTTAGTGATCTCCTACATAAAACTATAATTACCTACTCGTAGCAAGGTCTCCCTCCCCACCTATTCGCAACAGGACCATTTTTTCTGAGTGGGTTTTAGCTAGTGGATTTTCTCGAAACTCACTCTGTCCCATCAGGTCATAATTACGAAACTTAGGAACTATAAGTCCATATTATGTAGAGATTTTCCCATAAACTTTAATCAATTATCGTAGCCCAATTGTCAAGCGGCCAATTAAAAGAGTTAGGCAATTTTAACCCACTTGCGTCGGATATTATACCAACTTCCTTCCGCCACACCTGATCGGTGAAGTCTACAGACCTGCTGTTTGTCAAGACATCCTTCTTTTATAAAAGCTTTGAATAGTATTGCATGGATACGTAACACTTTGGTGTCACGTTAAATGTTAAATGTTTTGACGACCATTTGGATCAGCGGTAGTTAACGCTGCTTCTGAGCCATGGGTCGCGGGTTCGATCCCCGCGCAGTACAAATATTTGTGTGCATGAACATGTCTGTTTGTACTGGTCTGGGTGTTTTCTATGTATTATAATTATGTATTTACAAAAAAAAAGTATATAAGTAAGTTTATCGGTTGTCTAGTACCCCATACGACAGGGTTCTTAATAGTAGGTACCTTAATTTGGGACTAGATGTGTGGCCTAGACTCAGTGTGGCCCAGTGAGGCATGTCTTAAATATTTATTTATTTATTATTTATTTAAAGTAAAAACTTAATACTCGTCATAGTTGTCATAGACTATTTTAGTCTTTCAATGCTCATCATAATTGGTATTGACTGTTCCAGTCTTCACCAAACTGATTATTTATATCTATTTCTATACTTAGATTTTTGTTTGTATCATCTAAGATTAATAATGTGGAATCGTTGGCTAAGTGAATACTACTCATATTTACTTTTAAATCATTAATATAGGTTTATTAAAATTTGCGTACCTAGTATTTGCTATCGAACTCCTCCAAAATAGCTAAACTCACTGTTTGTTTTTTGTATGAATGTGTTAATCTGAGAATAGGTGGTAGTATTTTTGTATAAAGACAGTGAGGAATACGTCCAGCTGTGAAAGCACAATGGCTGTTGATTGATCGTCATTACATAATGTTTAGTGTTAGGATTTACAAAGCTGTACAGCACTTCAAATTCTTGACAGGAAAAAATATTATAGTTGCTTTGTTTTATAAGATTATGCACTCGAGAATGAAACCGGACATTCGTCTACATATTAATTAAAACACGTTCAATCTCCTTACAATGCTGAAACAAAACGTGTAGTCTGTGACGCAAAGCTTCCACTCACTAAAACAATGAAGGGAATGCAACTGCTATTAAAGAGCTCGAATAACAATTAACGAAGAAAGAGACAGTTTCCCTCGACAAATACGGGTTGCATAACGTGATGGACTAATTAAAAGTTAAGACATTAGGCTGAGAACTTAAGCTGGAATGACATTAGGTACGAGTGAGCTAGACTGTTGTTAGCCTGCGTTTTCACAGAAGCGGAGTTGGGTGGAGTGGAAAGGAGTAGCCGGTGCTTGGTCATCACGGTAGTACACGGTATCCAACATACCATCACTTATCGGTTTTACACGGTAAACCCGACAGTAGGATGTCGACTCATCGAGATGGTTTCCTCGGTTAGCTTACCCACTGGTGCAAGTTTCAAAATAAACTGAACCTGAGCCTTTTTTGACTTACACTTCCTTTTTAAATGTTTTTGCTTTGTTTTGTGTAGAAAAATAACAGAACTTTAAATTCACAGATCTCAGTTTTCGAACACTGTGATTAGCTTGTACTTCTCCACTCGGCTCAGCTTCGCTTCTGTGCAGCCTTACGTTCGACTTTCAGTTACGGAGCTTACACAGAGTTTATTTAAAAAACATAAACAACCACTTAGACGGTGATTTTTGTAGTGTGTGCTCATGTAACTTATTTTAAATTATTCGATGTTTTGTAAATCGTGAAAATAACAAACAGACTTATTGCTTAAAGTACTTCTGATTTTGAGTACAAAAAATGAGTGGACTTAATAACTACACATAATACGAGTGAGTATACTACCTTGTAATGATGTAAAATAAAATGTCAGTCGTTTGACATCCCATCACTCTTATTCGATGTTACCATTGTTGAGCATGCATTTCCAATGACTTGATACGTACAATAATATATCATGCGATACAAAAACATTCAATGAACATAAATAATTTTGACTTCCGTTTTTTCGTTGGTTAATAAATAAGATAAATAAGTCAAAGTTAAATAATTCGTTGCACAGAAAGGCAATTACATTCGCACATTAAGCGCAACAAGCACTAACACAATGATACATCTGATTCTCTCTCACTCTTGCGTCATAGCTCACATGCACTCACGTTAGGGCTGTCGATCTTCCCATTGCCAACCGGACCAAGATCTTAGGGTTCGATCACTGGGTCGAGCAAACAAAATTTCGAATTTTTGAACATTCCTCGGGTTTGTGGTCACAAACTCGTATTTGGCAAGCGTGGTTATTATGCCTGTACCCATCATTGCTGTGATAACTTAACTTAAATTTTGGAAGCCTTTGCACTGTAGTGGGATGATTATAGGACGTTAAAGCCCGGTCAAATTAACTTAAAAAAAGGGTAAGGTTACATTAATATGCTCAAAGCTGAAAATTGGCATGAAAATTGGGAACACTGCTGCACTGTTACAAACAATTTCTAAAAACTTCCCATCGATCCGACGATTAGAAGAAAAATGTTCAAGGTCAAATATTGCAAAAATCGGTTAATTGCTTTTTTTAGCTAAACGGCAAGTTTTATCATAAAAATTGGTAAGACAAAAACTATTCATCTCCTTGCTTGCAACCTTGAACAATTTTTTGCTTAAGTCGGATCGATGGGGATTTTTCAGTTTCAGTCCCGCCTGAGCCATATTTTTTCGAGTTTAAATATTGATTTGACAAGTTGTTTGTTTCCAACATTCATGCCAATTTTCAGCTTTGTGCAAATTAATGTAACTTTGAATGTCTATTTTGACCGGGCTACTTACGTACGTTACATTACAATACAATACAATATTATTCAATAAACACTTTTTTTATAATAAATAAGAAATATAAAGTATGAAATTGCCGATTTGTACTGAAATCCAAAATTGTTTATTTTTTAATTTTTAACAAATTTATTTAATCAAAATAGTTACCACTATTATCTATACATTGCTACCATCTAACAGGAAGGTCATTTATGCCTTTGTGATAGAACTCTGAGGATCTAGACTGCACAAACTGTGTGAAAGCATTTTGTACTGCCTCCTGGGAAGAAAACTTCTTGTCACGTAGATAATTGTCCAAATCACGAAAAAAATGGTAGTCCGTTAGAGCAAGGTCTGGCGAATACGGAGGATGTCGAATGGTTTCTATTTGCAGTTCCTGAAGGGTCAAAACGGTTTCTCGTGCTGTATGAAGTCTCGCGTTGTCATGGAGCAATAATGGTGAAGATCGATTCATGAGTTGGGGCTGTTTTACTGCTAGTTTTGCCAACATTGTTCGGAGTTCGGCACAATAGACATCTGCCGTTATTGATTGACTAGATCGGAGAAAACTATAGTGAATAACACCATGCTGAGACCACCAAACAGTTACCATTACTTTTTTATTGGTATGTTTTGCTTTAGGACACTGTTGTGGCGTTTGACCTGGGGTCAGCCATTGCATTTTTCTTTTACGGTTATCATAAAGAATCCACTTTTCATCACATGTCACAATTCAATTTAATATTCCTTCATTTCTGTACCGATTCAAGAAGGCAACACAAGTTTCAAAACGCGTTTCTTTTTTCGTATTTTTTTATTTTATTGATTTGACGCAAATGAGTCAATATTGTGGGTAAGGTTACGTTAAACCATGCCGCTAATTCCTGGGTAGATTGACTAGGATCGGCTTCCACCATCTCTCTTAATTCATCGTTAATCACCTGTGTGGGCGGTCTTCCTCGTGGCTCGTTCTTCAAGTCGAAGTTTCCATCACGAAAGCGTTTAAACCAAAATCGCACGGTGCGTTCATTAGAGTAGATCCCTCTCCAAACGCAACATTGATATTGCGGGCTGTTTCTGCCGCGTTACTTCCGCGTCGGAACTCGTATTCAAAAATCACTCAAATTTTGGCAGTATCCATCTTTCTTGTCTAAGTTAAATAACAAAAACAATTGAAAGTCGATATTCAAATGTTTCACATTTTTTATATGAAAAAAGTTTCATTCAAAAACCTCAAACCATGAAGATTATATGTCAATTCAAAGAACCTATTACAATAAAACGGCAATTTCATATTTTAACCCCTATTACTTGTTGTATTACTTATATTTGAAGGATCAAGATGTCTCTAAAAGAGAAAGGCTATTGGCTTTTTTCCCATACTAAGTACTGGCCTATAGAAAAGCAATTATAACTAAACCATGTTATTAAATGGTACCTGTTGTGGTATAAAATACTATTACTATTCTGTGTATGACTATTTCTGACAGGGAAATTACAGTAGACATATGAATCTAATGACATAGAAAGTACCTTTTCAGAAAAAAACATTTTTAAGCAATATGTTCTAAAGTACTTTTGCGATATGAAATAAATTATCATTTTAGAGTATTTGAATTTTGTAAGTTTTGAGGCAACCCTAATAACCTAATCCATCAAAAGCAGAAAGAATCACTGCATTAATTTTATTGCCGTTCCATTTTGTAGCTTCCTTGAGTATTGTTATAAAAATTTAATTTCACAATATTGACACGTAATTCATATTATATCAGTAAGTGAATACTACTCTTTAATATTATATTCATACGCAAAACAATATTTCAACCAAAAACCATTAATCGACTTATTAACATATTTAAAAATCTGTAAGCTGGTTTTTATTTCCCGTTGTTATGAAAAGACACGTATTAAAGTGTAAACTTGTACTGATTCTACTTGAAACATAATTTTATCCTAGTTTGGTCCTGGATGGTTTTCCAAAGAATTGAAAATAAATATAAACATTAAAAAATAACGCCATACATAGGTAGTTAAGTGTGGGCTTACATTACAAGTTAATAAGACTGGAAGTTATTTCATCATTAATTACTAAAATTTTCCAAACATATTTATTAATGAGTCCATCAGTCAAAACATTTTAAGCAATCTGATTTTAACTTCTTATTAATTATAGTAGTACCGTTTCGAGTGTCAATCAAAGTTGTTATTAATTTGGACCGTCCAACAATACCATCAGTGCTTCCAAAGCACGCAACAACTTAATTACAACACTGCTATCTAACATTATAAAAGCTATCTCTTATGGATCATAATATAAGGTGGCATTCACACCTTGCACTAGTCCGTCCGCCCCGTTGGTCTAGTGGTTTAAATACCGGGCCAAGATCTCAGGGTCCCAGGTTCGATCCCCGGGTCGGGCAACAAAAAGTTTCGAATTTTCGAACGTTGCTCGGGTTTGTGATCACCAACCCGCATTTGGCAAGCGTGGTGATTATGCCAGTTCCCATCATTGCAGTGGTAACCTGAATTCAATGATGGAGGCCTTTTCCCTGCAGTGGGATGATTATAGGCTGTTACTTACTTTTTACTTACGAGGCTAGTATTAAAACTGGAACTTTAATCTTACGCTTATACGAGTACAATACACTAATAATTTCATAGATTGATTTCAGTTACGTTTTACGATACGCTCAATTGGTCTAGTGGTTTCAGACAACCGTCCTGTTTTAGTCATCCGTCTGAGTAAATGAACACCCACGGCCTAAGAAAATACAATCAAATACGGCAGACTCACGCCATGGTTCATGTTGAAAACAGAGAAATTTCTACTATTGAATTCAATTGAATTGAAACCGTTTTATTAGACACGCCCTATTGGTTGAGTGTTTAAAGTACCAAACCAAGATCTCGGGCTTTGGGTTCGACCCAGGTCGGGCAACAAGAGTTTTTTTTTTTCGAATTATGCTTGGGTTTGTGCACATTTGCGTAGTGATCTTTGCCACTGCAGGCAGTGGGATCATCGTAGAATATATTTTCTACTTTTTTTAATTTTTCTTTCATATTACGTTTATGAAATACAGAATGACTTTGTCATCACCTTCAAAATTTTTTTAGACGTTCAGCATAGTATTAGGGGTTAAAGTATGAAATTGCCGTTTTGTATGGACGAAATCGAGAGTTTTTTTAAAAACGCCTGAACCGTTTTCAATGCCATTAAAAGTGAAAGTTAGACGGTTATAAAGCTACGCATTATAGTATTTAAATTTCTAAAAATCAAAGTATATAATACAAATATACTTAATTGAAGCAAGAAGGTCAGCTGACACATTGTAAGGGGTCTTTTCAACGACTTCCTTTGAAGTAATAGGCACTAGTATTGCATTTTTTTTTAGTCAAAAGTTACTTTATATAGTTTTTGATACAATACAAAAAGAATTACGCAATAATATGACTATACTTAAGAGCTATAAACAAAATAAAAAGTGGGAAAATAATCGGCAATTTCATACTTTAACCCCTATTATTTAAAAAGTAAAAAATGTAAATCAAGTTTTCGAAAATATTTTTCATAACATAGTTTTCAATTTTTACGATCCTAAGCCTCAATCAAAAACTTATGGATAGTATCGTAATGAATGATTAATCGTAATGTAAAAAAAGTGTTGCAAGGAGGCCGTATTCAAAATTTTAAATTTTTGGCAGACCTTTTTTAAGTGATTTATCTTGACATTTTTGTAGTGTGCTATACGAAAATGAAATAAACTTGTTGTTCAATCATTTTTAATAATTTTGTCAAGTGTTATTTTTAATAAGTCATCAAGAGTGTCGCCATAAGTTTGCGAAAAGCATCCTCCGTCACATGATCAGCGAATACAAAAAAAATCATTAATTTTGAGGGAATGTATCGTATATCTATATTTAGTTCTAGTCACAATCCAGAACCTTTCAGTGTGCTCTAAGTATAAACTAAAAATTAGATAATTCTAAAGTTATCAAAGGATTTAACAAGTTACCTTGTAAGATCTAGGTATAATAACGGTCAAGTGTGCAATGTCTGATGGTAGTTACAAAACGACATATACGTTATCTCAGTCGTAACATCTCAAATCAGATGCAACCTTTAATATTGCGTTATGTGTTACATTTGTAGATGATACGTTATACGATAGGTACACAATTTTTATGTCGCAAAAATTAGTAAGACGGAGGCATTTTTAGTTAAGAATAATAAATAATGAATGTGTTAGTTATTTAAACATAGTAATTGAGTATATCATTTAATGAAATCAAACTCAGTGAATTTGTATATAAATATTTAGTAGCTTTAAACAAGCATAAAAAATATATTTTAAATGTCCGTACTGTGGTCGTCAAATTGAAAAAGATGTAGGTTTGTGATTTTTTTCTATCGAGCTAAGTTAATTAAATCGTGTAACCGGTAACGAATGTGACTAGACTAATAGATTCTTAACTAATACATAATAATATGTAGACGACCTCCGTAGCGGAGTGGCGCACTCACCGGTTTTCGCCTGCTACGAAGTCCCGGGTTCGATTCCCGGACGGGTCAATGTAGAAAAAAAGTGGTTTTTCTACATTTGCTTGGGTCTGGGTGTTTGCTGTACGTTCGTTGTTCTGGTTTCCAAAATACGAGTGCTTTAAATAGTTACTCAAATTGGGATCAGAACAATGTATGTGATGTTGTCCACATTTATTTATATATTTTTTCAGACTAAAACGCTGTTTTCTGTAGTTCTCAGGTGGGTTTTATCGCTTCGAACCCAGCGCGACAGCCGGCTGTCGCGATAACAACAGATTTTGGTTGTGTCTGGAATAACCCACGCTCGAAGGGTGAAAAACTCAAAAACGCTGCCTCTAAGGACTACCAAGCCATAAATAATAACACCACTATCTTCCCTGAGTGTGATCTCGTAAGAGGCGACTAAAAGAGTACTGCATGAATTGCCACACTTCTTCAGAAGAGAAGAACAGCAGCGTCTTCCCTCTACTAGATATGGGCCAAACCGTGATCGCCAGACCACTTGCCAGGCGTGGCGATTATGGCAAAATGAAAGTAGAGTAGGCCAGTTGTGGTGATGACGAATTAAAATACATTGTTAGTTTGGAATAATAATATTGAACTATATTATATAGGTTAAAGATATAAAACAAGAAATTACTTGTTTACTTATATTTTAATTACAAACCTGAAGCCATGTTTTGAAAAGGGAATTTTTGAGTTTTGTGAATGAGTCGACATGTATATCATTGACTTGTATTAGCAGAGGCCTCTGAATCTCTTCCTCTTGTCTAGTATTTCACTGCTGGACATACTGTGGAATGCTATAGGTTGATAATGTTTTTTTTCTTCGTAAGAACGGTGCCTAATTGCAACTGGCACCTAGGCAGTTGCAATTAGCCAAACTACCCGTCAACCTACCCAAAAAGTTGAAGGTTATTGAATTGATTTTCAACTTTAAGTCCAAAAAGTAGAGATCAATATCAATTGAGAAAATTTGACGTTTTGTGGTAGGTTGACGTGCTGTTGCTGTACATACTCGTACATATATAAAGCTGAAGAGTTTGTTAGTTTGTTTGTTTGAACGCGCTAATCTCAGGAAGTACTGGTCCGAATTGAAAAATTATTTTTGTGTTGGATAGTCCATTTATCGAGGAAGGCTTTAGGCTAGGATATCACGCTGCGAACAATAGGAGCGAAGCATGAGTGAAAAATGTTGCAATAATAGTCGCGATCATAACAACAGAAATTGACGCGAACGAAGTCGCGGGCAACAGCTAGTGATTCATATTTGTAGTTGGCACTGTATTTAACTATCTCATCTCATTTGTCTCTGTCACATAAATTTAAAGTGTCGTAACTAATCACTTACTAGCTCATCTCTATCTATGTTTCTTTTGCCCAATAACCTGTTAAACTTAAAAAGTGATAATATCATGTTCAGGGTTCAAAATAAAATAACAACGATATTTTCGTAGTATCTCTATGTTGTTCTTTTGCCCATCTGTCAGCTCAAACTGATCATAAATATTATTAAAACCTAGACTCTTAAAAACACAAAGTGAAATTGGAAGTTAAAAGCAGTAGGTATAATAAGTTCTAAACAAATACATTTAAATTAAAAAGCCACTTAAATTTTGAAATTAGTAAACCACTCTTACAATTACAAACTTACTTAAATTTTAAATACATATTATACCTTACACGAAAATCGGAGAGGAAAAAAGTGTATTGAATTGAATTGAAGGTTTTCCACTTAAGGGCAGTAAAAAACCTTTGGACATTATGACAACACTTGATATTCCAAGTCTTGTCATAAAGTCAGGTAAAGTTACCAGTTAATATTCTATCTGGTAACTTTACCTAAAAGTAACAGCCTATAATCATCCCACTGCATGGAAAAGGCCTCCATCATTGAATTCAAGTTACCACTGCAATGATGGGAACTGTCATAATCACCACGCTTGCCAAATGTAGGTTGGTGATCACAAACCCGAGCAACGTTCGAAAATTCGAAACTTTTTGTGGCCCGACTCGGGGTTCGAACCTAGGACCCCGAGATCTTGACCCGGTATTTAAACCACTAGACCAAGGGGCGTTTTAAACTTGACCTATTGATCTTAAAATTACTAATTACATTAAGATTAGGTATTTATAATTTACATGAAGATTACATTAAACTCGGGGTGGCACTAAGTAAAAAATTAAAATGGTGCGTGACCCTAGACGTGACAGTACGGATCACGCCTGACCGTTTTTAGGGTTCCGTTGCCAAATGGCAAAAAACGGCACCCTTATAGATTTGTCAAGTCTGTCTGTCTGTCTGTCCGTCCGTATGGCACAGCCACTTTATTCTGAAAGTATTAGCATGACACAGTTAAAACTTGGTAGGTATCTAGGTGTATCCTGTTAACCGCTTAACGATTCTCATACAAAAAATAAAAAATAATGATATTTAAGGGGGGCTTCCCATACATAGAACTAAAACAATATTTTTTTTTACTGAAACCTATACATATGGGGTGTCTATGGAAAGGTCTTCTAAAATTACATAGCGGTACTACCATTTTTTCCAAAATTCTAACATTTGGAAGATAGACGCTTCCAAAGAGGTAAAATGAGAGTCCCCCCTCTAACTTTTAAAGTAAGCAAGTGAAAATTTTGGAAAAAATATTAATTCGAACGAGATCGAACTGGTAGTTTTGAAAATCTAGCACATTTTCAACAACAGCAAACATAACTTTGTCCTCCATACAAACACTATGAAAAACATTATTTTTGCAGTCATCAAAATATTGCGGTATTTTTGTTAAACTTGGTACGGAACCCTCAGTGCGCGAGTCCGACTCGCACTTGGCCGGTTTTTTATGTTAATATTTCATGAGGTGACGGTATCTCTGCAGATTAGAGCAATCAAATAAGGAGTGGTTTTTTTCTAATATGTTCTCTTAATCAGAAGATAACCAGCTTCATTACAAAACTATAGTTTATGGCATACCTACACTAAATCACGGTCATAAAATATATAGCGACCTTAAGCATACCTTTGAAGTTATGTTGAGAAACTTTCTTATGACTTAAATGTTTGTAAATAAGAATTATTGGGCCATCTGACTAAAAACTTTTTAGCACAAAAATGTTTTCGTTATACGATCTTCAGTCGATACCAACATTGTCATTTATTTACCGTTGTAGCAATCAATAGTTTATTTTACATCTATATAATATATAAAAATTAATCCTTATTTTCCTTGGTCATCGCATCGCATGATGCGGTGTGAACGGCTGGACCGAATCGCTAATTCTTTTTTGTTTTGTTTGTTATTGTCAGGAGAATGTTCTTATGAAAGAAAAACTTAAGAAAATTGCGCGGTAAATAAGAAAATTTTAGAAAACTTGAATAACCATACTACCTAAACAATATTTGTATTTGTAATGTAACCTTAGCACTTTTGACAATTTAAACGTTGTTGTTGTTGTTTGTTTGGGTTTTTTAATGTAACATTATGGCGTTTGACATAACATTGACAGAATGCGTGATGCTAACGGTTACAATTTCCAGTGCTGTTAACATTTGCAATGTCGATAAATCAATTTGTATCTGAAATATTTTTCATATTAATTAAACCAATTTGAAATCAATATTCATAGTTAAGACAGGATTCTTACGGGACCTTCTGTCGGGTCCACTAGTATTTAATAAATATAAAATATTCAAACAAAAAAAATACATTCTAAAGAGTATACGAGTAGCAAAGTAGGGTGAAAGTCACCTATCGCTACTTAAAAAGTTTGAATGACTTTGAAATCTGTTTTTTTAAAAACATATCAAATCTATCTACTACTTTTTTACCATACTGATAACATTCTTATTCCACTTATAAAAAGATTGGATTCGTTACTATAGGCTTACCTACATTATGTAACTGATCCCATTATTTACTCATACAATTTTTAGGCATATTTTAACATTCACAACGTGCGATTGGCGAAAAGTCAAACCAAAATAATTACCTAAACGATGACAGTCTCAGTTTTAATATGGAAATATGCAACTAGTTTTGTATAAATAAATGAAATTTGCATTAAAGAACGCAATCTGTTTTTGTCGTCTCTAACTATTTCGTCCGTATATTCAATTACTATCATGTAATAAATAATGAATGCGCATAGATTTGTTCGGATTTTTGCCTTTTCCGGTCGGAGGTCGAAAACAGATATGTTCATAAATTAAAATTGGCCACGCTTTAGAAATCGGCTTGTGTAATGAGGTTTTTTCCTGGTGAAGAGGCTTTAAGTCGTGTCTACAGTGCTAATATAACATCAAAACTAGAAGTATCTTGCGACATTATTCGCATATAATTTTATTCCATAATGAGATAATTCAGCGTATAGGTAATCTATCCTCGTGCCTAATTTCACTATGATCCGTTCAGCTGTTCTGACGTGATTTAACATCCATCCAAACTTTATTAGTAAGATTAGGAGTTAGTAAGAAAAGTTAAATGTAAACAACATTCGTTTCGGATTTTTGGTAGTTTAATATTTTATAATAAAGTTTATATTTATTTTCTCATAAGACTGTGTATTTGGCTGTTACCTTATCTCAAACAAAAATCTTAACGCATCATAGTTTTTGTCTTAAGAATGCCAAAATATCGGAAACGCATAAGAAACAATGTACGGGTTTTGAGCTTTATATAGTTAACCTGGAACCAATTAACTCTAGTCAATAGATTGTTTCTAAATACATTAAGTACTTTAGCACAAAGGTTTTTACAACCTCTTCTTTTTCCTACTGAGAGCAGACTTTGAGAGTCACTGCCTACTTTAAAAATAAACTACAGGTGGGTTAAGCGAGTGGCCCAGTTTCTTGCCGACAATCGCCCCTGCAGATGAGCACTTGCGACATGCCAATAAACATGTGAGAACATGACGCGTGCGATCAGCTGATTGCGTAAACTGCGCAATAAACGTGTTGATTTTTTGTCCCGTGTCTTCTAAAGATGGATATGGAAACCTTGTAAAAAGAAAACCATGATGTCAAGATGTATCTGAATGTAACACAATTTAAGATTCTCGAGTAGATATTACTGAATATCAAGACAATATTCTATGTGCCCACATCCCAAGTGATAGAGTAGTATTGATAATATTTTTCATGATTAGATTTTTAGATTTCCTGAATAAAAATGTCGACTGCCAATGGTGGTACCGGGTGATTTTTAAGGGAAGTATTTTTAGTTTAATCCTACAATTTAATTAACAACAAAACAGTTTCAAAACAAATGATAGAGTGATACTATAAAGAAACTCACTGAGCAAGTAATCACTAAAACTCGTTTATCATTATCCGAAAAGTTGTTCTTGGAATTTGAATTTTTTATTGCATAAATATTTTTAGCCAGTAATAATCATGGAATAAACCATCAATTTTGTGTCAATGCCAAAACAAGATAATCATAATTCAAAAAAGTTCTAATTTAATCTATAATCCTAACGAACAAAGAGAAGAAAATGTTTGCCAGTCTCGAATGATATTTTGCTTCATCCACTAACCAAACTAGTCCCACTTTATGCTTAAATTTCCCACAGCGTATATTCACTAATAATAAAGTGACGGGTCGCGAGCTGGTATCATAGTAGAGGTAAGCGCAGTAGGCTTAGATGCCGTGTATAGTAAAATTAATAGACGCTGTAAAAAGTTAAGTAAAGTAGCGGTCTATATAGGTCTAGGTCTTTTTATAGACAGTAATATGTCATGGGAATCTCATTCGACGGAGGTATGCAAAAAGCTGTATAAATTTTCATTTGCATTATACAAATTGTCAAAAATAGCTGATCGAAAAACTGTATTAGCAGCGTATTATGGTTTTGTGGCTTCAACTCTGCGATATGGTGTCATATTCTGGGGAGTTTCAACTTACAGAGAAATTCTGTTAAGAGCCCAAAAACAATGTATCAGGGCTATATGTGGTCTAAAGCCCACAGTAAGTTGTAAACCTTATTTTCGGTCTCTGAATGTACTAACATTACCGTGTCTGTATATACTAGAGTGTTGTGTTTTTATTAAGAGCAATTCAGAACTTTTCAAAGTTAGAGAACACCACTATCAGTACAACCTTCGCCATCGGAATCCTCAGATCCATACTGATATCTATAAAACAGCACTGATGAGGAAAAGTGTCATTGTAATGGCACCAAAATTGTATAACAAGTTACCCGAGAATGTGAAATGCTGTAATTTGTATAAATTTAAAAATATTTTGACAAAATTTTTAGTGGATAAATGTTACTATGATGTTAATGAATATTTTATAGATAAATTTTAATTAAATAATTATATATATTTTACATGCTATAATAATAATGTATTAATTTAATAATATTTAGACGAAATTTTAATTAGATATTATAATGTAATTGAATATTAAATAGGTACACAAGTTTTTTTTGACAAAATTTTAAGTAGGTAAATGTTATTATAATGTTAATGAATATTTTTATGGATAATATATAAATGTATATTTTGCATGCTATCAAAATAGCTGAATAGGTTTAAGTGCTTTCCAAAAATGTATAAACACCCACTAAATGTGAAAATTACCCTATTTAGAGCAAATAAATGATTGATTGATTGATTTATAATCATCCCACTGCACGGTAAAGACCTTTATCAATAAATTCAAGTTGTGGTAACGATGGGTACAGGCATAATCACATAGCTTGTCAAGTGCGGGTTATCACAAACCCGAGCAATGTTCGATAATTCGAAACTTCTTGTTGCCCTACCCGGGGTCGGAGGAGGAGTTTGAGATCTTGGCCCAGTAGTTGAACTACTGACTACACAAACGGAGCGTGTTAATGTTCATGTATAACAGTTAAATGTGACACGTCGTACGCTAGACGTGGCCCTCGTTACGATAATTGAGCCTGGCAATTGACATGAAAATAATAGTTACAAATCATTAGTTACCAAAAAAAACAAAACGTATTTTTTTTGACAATTGCCCACTGCAATAGGACCTCACTTAGCTAATGTCGTGGCCTAAACGCTGGTTTACGTTGACATCTCAAATTTTGGATACATATTTCCAGTGTTCAATAGCTGTCACAATAGCGTACTAATAACACAGGCACAAGTTCATGAAGAGAAATCGCTTTCAGACAGTGCACTAGATATAGAAGAGGAGACGCAAGCTTTGCACTCACAGGATAGAACTGAAAGGAATAGGAACAAACATAAGATGAAGAAGAAAAACGAAGTTTTACAAGGAGAAATGTTAAGAAATGAAGAAGTGCAGGACATCGAAGAAGTGAAGAAAACTAAACATTCAGAACAAAATAAGCTAAAGTTTGAATTTAAAAAGTTTGTATTGAGAGTTAAAGCAATCATTGTCAACAATAGTTCTTTTGAAGATAAAATAAGCTCGTTTGTAAAATTAATAGGAGAAGTAATCAAAAATTATCTAATAAGTTTTGTCAGCAACGGAGAGGCAATAGAGTTATTATTCAAAAACATTTTTGATGGATAAAAGGCCATCTAAGTGCTCCGTGATTAATATATTACAGTGGAACGCACAATCTATACGACCTAAGCTGGCTAGCTTCGGTGCTTTGCTTAATCAGGAACGGATTCATATTGCTATTTTAAGTGAGACATGGCTAGAACCTGAAGCACCTATCTATCTTAGCGATTATAACTTCTATAGGAACGACAGGTATGACGGGTATGGTGGGGTGGCTATCATCACTCACAAGTCTCTACAAGTACAGGTATGTCCCATAAGATTAAATAATTCAGACATAGACATAGTAAAAGTTAAATTACTAAATTGTAGCCTTTTAGAACACGTAGTTTCTATTTATTGTCCGTCATACATACAAACCTCTCAAACAGATTGGGATGACATATTTGCGCTTTGCCCAAAAAAATCTTTAATTGCTGGGGATTTTAACGCGCACCATACAAATTGGTCATACAAAATAGATACAAGAGGTACGCAGATTTCGGACTCAGCATTAGATAATAACTTTATTTATCTTAATAATGGCCAATTCACTAGAGTTAAATTAGTTGATGGCAACATGCAAGAAAGTTCCCCGGATATTACTTTTGCTTCATCTGATATTGCAATTAACTTTGAATGGCAAGTCTCTCAGGAGAATTTGGGTAGTGATCACCTTGTTATAAAACTACATATGAATTACACTAATAACCTTCCATTAATTAAGCGTCGCAATTACAGTAAAACCGATTGGGTGTCATATAGGAAATATCTAGAAGAAACGCTAACTTCAGCTGATATAATTGAGAGAAATGTTATTCAATCTAAATACGATCACTTTCAGGAACAACTTATTAATGCCGCCGATCAGAGTATACCTTTTATTAAAATAAACTCTAACCCAGAAAGTAATTTTAAGCCCAAACCCTATTGGACTCCCGCCCTGTCTCATGCAGTTGCTCAACGCAGGTTATATTTAAAGAACTTTCGACGCAATCCAACACCCGAAAATCTTAATAAACTAAATGACAAAATTAAAGAAGCCAAACGTCTAATTAGTCAAGCAAAAGCACAAAGTTGGCAAAAATTTTGTAACAGTATTGACGAATCGACTTCAGCAAGAGAGGCATGGCAGAAAATGAGATGGGTGAAAGGTCTTAGGCGGACGTTTTTCAATGCATCGGACGAGAAAAGGAATGAACTATTGTTATCTCTAACACCTGAATCGGTCTCTAACTCTACGCCAGTTTTTAATTCCTCTAATGAGCTCTTAGAATCTGATTTCACTATTCAAGAAATGAAACACGCTTTAAAAAATAAGGATACTGCTCCTGGAGAAGACGAAATCTCCCACACTATGATATACAATCTACCCGAGAACGGAAAGATATATTTGCTCAGTCTATATAATGCAATTTTTAAATTTGGCTATGTTCCTACACAATGGAGAAATGTGCTGATTGTTCCTATTCCCAAATCAGGTGGTGACCCTAATACTAACCCAAAGCTAAGACCAATCTCTTTATTGTCATGTATATGTAAAATTTTTCATTCTATGTTAGCGCGGCGACTGGAGTGGTTTGTAGAAAAAAATCATATTCTTCCAAATTATTCAACAGGATTTAGACGGTCTCAGTCTAGTGTGGACTGTTTGGTTCGTTTTATTTCATACATACAAATTAATTTTAAGAAAGATACTCCTACTGTTGCATGCTTTTTAGACATCGAGAACGCATATAATAATGTTTCAGTTTTACAAGCTACTGCCTTCTTAAATGAGCTTCAAGTAGGGAAGAAGATATGTTATTACCTTTGGTCGTTCTTAAATGAGAGGCACCTAAAAATTAAAAACCAAAAAGGTGATGAGCTAGTAGTTAGATGGACAGATAAAGGTTTGGCACAGAGAGACCCTATTTCTCCCCTTGTTTTTAACATTGTTACCTCTAAAATAGCCCAGCAAATAAGAGATGTATTTGTGTGTCAATATGCCGATGATTTTGTCTTTTACGTTAGCGACAAAAATATTAAAACTTGTGAAGAATATCTACAACATACATTAAATGAAGTTATTAAGCAATTAGAAAAACTGGGATTAGAACTGTCTGCGGTAAAATCAAAATACTGTGTTTTTAGAAAAGGTAGAAGAAAAAATGAAATAATATTAAAAATTAACGATCAGCCATTAATGTCTGCAGAATGTATAAAATACCTAGGACTCTGGTTAGACAGATCTTTGCTTTGGAGGAAACATATCAACGAAACAGTTGAAAAGACGTCAAAATTTTTGAATATTTTAAAAATTCTGGCTGGATCCGGTTGGGGCGTTCATCCTAGACATTTAAGGAGAATTTATGTGTCTCTTATCAGAAGTAGATTTGACTATGGCTGTCATTTGTATGCTAGTTGCGCAAAAACCCACTTATCTAAGATAGATAGGATTCAAAATCAAGCCTTACGTATAATTGGAGGATTTATCAAGAGCTCTCCTATACATGTTATGGAGGCAGAACTCTGTATCCCTCCACTTTTTATAAGAAGAAGTTTCTTGGCTGACAAATACTGTATTAAGGCAAATGCACCGACAGCTGCTGTTCTTGAGGAACTTGCATCAACTTATCGAGGCCGACATTTGGCAAGAAACAAAACACCATTACTTAGTACTGCTTTTAGTCGATCTAGAAATGTTTCAGTTATTTCGTCATATCCGTTGGAGATGTATAGTCTTGATATCTGGGTTACTCGTGTCGATGCATTTAATACCATTAGAGCTTTCTTAGATTGTGTTAAAAAAGCAAAACATTCTTTAGAGACTAACGCTTTAAAAAGCAATATTATTAAAGAACTTTCGGAAACATACGATGAAAGTTATTGCAAAATATTTACGGATGGGTCAAAAGATGAAAGAGGGAATGGTGCAGCCTTTTGTGATGTAGAAAGTAAGCATGCTGAAACATTTAAAATAACTTCAAATGTTTCAATTATGTCGGTAGAGCTGGTGGCGATTTACAAGGCTCTTGAGTACGCTAAGAACACGAATCGTGAAAAAGTTGTTATTTGCACAGATAGTAAGAATGCGCTGCAGCATATTGCTCGGTGCGCCTCTGGCGAAAGAGGTGTACCGATAGCATATGACATACTGCAGCTAATTCACAAAAGCGTTGTAAATGGCAACTCGTTATGCTTGCAATGGGTTCCCTCCCACGTAGGTATTAAAGGTAACGAGGAGGCTGATCGACTAGCCAAAAAAGCTATATTGGATGGTTTTGAATTTCCAATCGATCCTTATTACTCTGAGCTTCTATTTACCTTCAAAAAACAACATCATAATTTGTGGAAGGAACACTTTAATGAAATATCTTTGACCAAAGGTATTTGGTTTAAGACCATGGTAAGTGAGCCTCCTCGCGTACCGTGGTTTACAAATGTAGATTTAAGTAGAAAAATAATCATACTCATGTTCAGACTTCGTTCTGGACACTTTCCGACCAGTAAGTTTGCACATCTAATGAAAAAGTCTGACTCGCCAAACTGTTCTATTTGTAATACAGTAGAAGATGTACAACACTTGCTATCGGAATGTGTTAAAAATCAAAGGGAACGTCAATCCTTGATGAGTCAACTACATATCTCAGCATCTGATGTTGGGGTATTTCAAACTATTTTAGCACAACCTGCATCAGACGCTGCGAAACTGGTATGTAATATGGTTTCGGTGACTCACCAATGATGTATAGTTTTTTAAGTATATTCGTTTGTGTATATGTTGTTAGGGTATGATGGGACTGACGTACTTTCATGTAAAAGTCCCTAAATAATTAAAAGAATTAAAAAAAAAAAAAAAAAAAAAAAAACAATTATTATTTTTCTACACACACACAAACAACAGTAAAAATAAAAAAATATATATTTGACGACCATTTGGATCAGCGGTAGTTAACGCTGCTTCTGACCCATGGGTCGCGGGTTCGATCCCCGCACAGTACAAATATTTGTGTGCATGAACATGTCTGTTTGTACTAGTCTGGGTGTTTTCTATGTATTATAAGTATGTATTTACAAATAAAAAAGTATATAAGTAAGTTTATCGGTTGTCTAGTACCCCATACGACAGGGTACTTAATAGTACCTTAATTTGGGACTAGATGGCTCTGTGTGGCCCAGTGAGGCATGTCTTAAAAATTTATTTATTATTTTATTATTTATTATATCATAATACGAACAGGTATACAAATATGTAGGTATTTGTTTTTAAAACACCTCGATTAAATAACAACAGCGCTGAATAACATAATAATAAACTAATTAATAAAAAACTCATTAATGTTATGTTACGTCACTCCGGTCGTTTCATAAACGTGCAAATATTTTGTCTTAAATTATATTTGTGAACAATTTAATTTCCTTACATATTAAATTAACTAGCTGTTCCCCGCGACTTCGTCCGCGTCAATTTCCATTATTATGATCGCGATTATTTTTGCAACATTTTTCACTCATGCTTCGCTCCTATTGGTCGCAGTGTGATGTTATATAGCCTAAAGCCTTCCTCGATAAACGGACTATCCAACACAAAAAGAATTTTTCAAATCGGACCAGTACTTCCTGAGATTAGTGCGTTCAAACAAACAAACAAACAAACAAACAAACAAACTCTTCAGCTTTATAATATTAGTATAGATTAACAGTTTTATTTATGTTCTAGACACACCGTGACTTACTCTTTTCTAAATGCTACTGTGAGTTATTGGTAGTGACTTTGCGTTTTAGGAAAGAGGTTTTAATTTTTGAAATCACCTTTTTGTTATCAATGCAAGCCTTTAGTCCAGTGCCGACACAGGCCGCTCCAAAAGGACGATTTCGCCACAATTGCCACGCTTATTCACGTTTTGGCGACGCATTTAGGCCTAATGGTGTAGAGAAGACGCTAATGCCCGTCTTCTACTGGCAGTCCTACTCCTCGCCTCTTACGACATCATATGAACAAAAGGTTTTTTTTATGCAGGCACTACAGGACACTTCTTTATTAGAAGTTTTTTGTAACAGTTGATCTGATATTTAGAACAAGATTTATTGAAAGATTTAAATGTTAGTTCTATGGCAAAATCCTATTTTTGTTGAGGCCTGTACCTCTAGCACAAAATCTATCGACTTCGAATCGTTTGCGTATCGAAAGCAAACGACACAAAGTTCGTACTTTGTTTTGTAGTTTTCGTTTTGACCGCGCGAGCGCTGTTTAAGTTTTCATACAAAATATTTCGATGGCGATACGAACACGCAAACGTTTCGAATTCGATAGTTTTTTGTGCTAGAGGTACTGTGCCCTGCTGATGTGGGCTGACAATGGTTATGAACTTAGTGTGTTATAAATGCATATTTTTTGTTAACTGCCGTAGTACATCCATAAAACTATTATGTGGGTGTTTAATTAAAAAACTGCTATGATTTACGTTGAAAACATAAACAACAAGAAATGAGGAAACGTAATACCCACTGATAATTAATTGGAGTGACTTACTAGCAATTTATTGTGTAACTTAATAATTAAAACCTGATGAATATTTTGTGTCAAGTAACATATTACATTGGTTACGTAAAACGATCGCGGCCATTTATGCAAATTATAGTTCAGATGAACAACTTATAAATACGCCTATTTGCCGTAATAATATATATTATATACTGATATTATAATTGCAATTTAAAAATTAAATAAAATATCAAATAAAGTAATATATAATTGGTTATATAACCTGGTTGTATAATAAAAAAGTAATGTTATTAAGTCAAGAACTTGTATTTTTAACCAAAAAGAGAGGAGGATTCAATTGGACGAGTTGCGAAAACTTTTTTATCAAAGAAGGTTTTAAATAACTAACCATTCAAACTTGATGTGAATCTTCATCTACAGTAACTTTTTATGGAACCGCTGAGACTTGGGCATAATCGTGACCAGATAACAATATTGAATATTGTGATCTGGTCACTATTATGATTAGGCTAAACATTTAAAAAAACATCCGGAAGAAAAATAATATAAAACAATGTAAATTACGGAATGCTTTAAAATATTGCCCAGAACCCGGGTTTAGATACAGAGTCTTTCACACTCTCTCTTTTTCCTTAGAATAATTATTATCATTATCATTTTAGCCAAACGACGTCGGTTTTGCGCTACCCGCATCTAGCGGCATCCCGCTAGCATAGCCAGATCTTGACCAGGGGCCTAATTCGCGTAACCGAATCGCAGTTCGATCGTGATTGAATTGGACGATTTTGACATTTAGCCCATACTAGAACTGTCAAAAACCTGTCGTTCAATTACGATTGTGATACGATTTAGTTACGCGAATTAGGGGACAGACTTCGACCTCGATCCACCTGGTAGGAGGCCTATCCACAGATCATCGTCCAGTTCGCGGTCGTTATTCCCGAACCTTTCCGTCCTAAAGGCCCATCGCTTGTATGTCCACCCATCCTGCCATTTCATCTCCGAATTCATGGAACAATGTCGGATTTCTGAGAAAACAATTATAGGTTTCGTTAGTACCATCCGGGTTAACACTGCTCAGACAAGGCCTAGATTTGCAAGATTAAAAATAGAAGATAACTTCTCGGTGTAATGCATCCAGATGAACTGTCTGTGCCGAGTTGAACGCACGTGCGCAGATGATCGCACGCGCATCTGATTTTCACTTTTTTAGAGATCCACCATTAGGTATTGAAATACATGGATTCTGAATCTTTTGACTGTTGACTCTCTTATTCGAATCTGATTCATATTTAAAACGCATTCCTTTTTTGAACCGGTTTGGCTACTGTGCCTGTGTGGACGTGTTTAAGTATAGGTACCCTATGTATTTTGTGTGCACTCATACCTTTGTAGTGGCATATCCATGCATGCAAACTCTACCTAAAAGTACAGCATACTCTGTCCACCATGGCAAACTAAATATAAAACCGATCCTTGCATTACTTTCGTTCATCTATAATTTAATAGAAAAACTTAAATGTTTTGCAATGATATCGCTATATGGCAAAGTCCTCCTTTTCAAGAGGCATATATCTAGACGAGGAATAGATGGTTGATAATGATGATGGTAATAAGAATCTAAAAATATATACGGATCCTTTCGAGCTAATTATGACGCTTACGCTTGCTCAATATTTCTCACAACTGAGACGGTAGCATGCGTGGGAGTAACAACCCGCGACGAGTGAGATGCATTATTTATAATGTTTGTCTGTGCGTTGATCCGATCTCACTCGGCTTAGCCTGACTTACGCAATTCTTATTAATTCAGAAATAACTTAACACCGTAATGCTGTTTTTAAATAATGTCTTTACTATTGAATACAACAATCTTCTTCTGGACATGTTACACCACTTCAAAAGGATTTCGCCATAATCACATTTTGCAGGCGGGTTTGCGATCGCAGTTTGATTAGAACGTTCTTTTGTCTATCCTAGGCCTGCCAAGGAATAAGCCTCTTCTTACAATTTACAGCATTGATTGATAGTGACGGTAGAAATAGCAGTCTAATCGGGACCATAAACTCTGAAGTGTTCAAAATGACGAGATAAAATACACCTAAAAATCGCATAAAGCGGAGTTCAATATTTTTTTATTATTTATTTTACGCGCAATTTCAAGAAATCCTTAGAGATCATCAATTCAATACGTGAGGCTCGTTAGAGGGAATAGGTTCCCATTAAAAAACGAAAATTTTACAATATACTGAGTTCCAAAATATTGATGTGGGGTTTGGGGACGAGGGAGTTAAAAGTTAAATGGAAACCCCTTAAAACAAGAATGATAAGTGCTATTCTAGTTGAAAATATAATTAACCAAAATATAGTTCTTACGCCTTCGACAGAAATTAAGGAACTTTTCAGCAGTCACGAAACAACAACATTAGAGTTTTAAAAGTGGCTACATTACTCTAGCTCGTAGGTTTTGCTTCCCGTCTCATATAAAACTTTATAAATTAAACAGATAAGAAAATTATATGTATTTCACCTACTGACACATAACATTGCCGTTTTTTTCTGCTGTTACTTTATTATGTCAATAAATGTATCATCATCATCATATCAGCCGAACGACGCCCACTGCTGGGCATAGGCCTCCCCTAAGGATCTCCACAACGATCGGTCTTGTGCTGTCCGCATCCAGCGGCTTCCCGCGACCTTGACCAGATCGTCGGTCCACCTTGTAGGGGGCCTGCCCACGGAACGTCGTCCGGTACGCGCTCGCCATTCGAGAACCGTTTCTAGAGAGAATATTAAAATCAAACAAATGTTGAAATTCAAAAGACTCAAAAGTCTGTTCATCATGCAGTGACAAACTTTATTTCAGTTGCTGTAGAAGTTTTAAATTACAGCTGGGCTTCCTAACACACCTACCTAGGTGTAATTCAAACCTGAGTCGTGTACTGTAGCGTTAATGTTAGGAACTACTTTACATTGGATAGTGGAAGAACAACGAGTGGTAAATAATAATGTCGATCTGTCTCCATGCTCCAACTTAATAATGAGATAAAACACAGCGATTCTGAGTGCTGCCATCTGCCAAGTCTATCATAAAATAAGCACGAACTGTTACCACTACGCGGATAGCGTGAGATCAATGCGTACTTTCTACTTTATATTTTTGAACAGCATTTAGTTTAGAATTTCCCAGCTAGATGGCAGTGCTAATCTATGTTGTAATAAAATAATGCCTGATTATTTCAGCACATCCAAACTTGAGCACCTAAAGTCAAATATATAAATATGATACTTTATGGACTACTACACAAATAAAGTACTAAGAAGAAGATGGATTCAAACATTTTCAGAGTTTTAAAAAGAATGCCAAAAAAATCATCATCATCACCAGTTCTCATCAGTCCATAGCGCTGGGCCGTGACATCTCCAAAAAAAAGGAATTTGCTATTATCGTCACATTTAACAAACGGGTTGGAGAGCTTAGTTAGGTTAATGATAAGTAGTATATACACACATATATAGGATAAAACGCTTCTGCACATTTTCTTCTAGCAATACTCCTTATGTTACGACATCCTGGCGACAATAAGTAGCGCTATTCAATTTATGCCAAGCAAATAGCACCCTCGATCAAGAAATGAAAAAAATACTTGTCACAAAAAAATATTGGGTTCGAATCCATGTTTTATTGCCTCAAGCCTTGACTTGTAATAGGCGGTAAGTGTTTAGTGCCGCTCAAAAATAGAATCGCAACACCCCTCCTCATACTATTGGTGTCTGACTTAACTAGGAGTAATGCTGGTGTTCTTTTTTTGCGGTATTTTTAAGAAAATAAAAAAAAACGGCTGGTAAAAATTGATGATACAAGTCTTAGAAAGACATCAAACCTACTAACGTTCTTATCGTGATTGCAATTCCTTGAAAAAATATTTTGACTGCCAAGTGGTAGCTCCACCCAGAACTTTCCGCTAAATAAAGTTCGCTTGCCTTAGATTTGACGACCTACGTGTGAAACACCGGTTTTCAAGGTGTCACCTGCTCAGAGGTCCCGGGTTCGATTCCCGGACGTGTCAATATAGAAAAAAAAGTTTGTCTACATTTTCTCGGGTCTTGGTGTTTGTGGTACCTTCATTATTTCTGATTTCCTAAATACGAGTGCTTTAAATAGTTATTCAAATTGGGATCAGAACAATGTATGTGATGTTGTGCACATTTATTTATTTATTTAGATGGAACTTGAACTCACAACCATCCGATAATTATTCGATTTATTTAAAAGAGGCTGACAATAGTGACCGAGGTTCTTGCGCTGCTAATTCTCGGCACTAGCCGAGACTTGTCCCGAGGGTTTAAATATTGGGACGTGTAAAAGTGCCTCCAGGGGCCTATTAATTGCAGAAATAAAACTGATTCATACTGATTTTTTATTGCTGATAAGCCAAAAGAAGCTTGTGGATTCTAGTCTTATCTAAGCCAGTTGCAATTTTTATTTAGCAGAAGGTTGTGGATTCTTGTCCCACTTAGATTTAGATTTTTTTATAGAATAATAATATTGAAATGAAAGATATGTTTACGGATTATACGAGTAGTACGCGTTTATTTTTTATTTACAGCGTTCATGGTCACGGGTAGACTAAGGTGTTATTCCTCTTTAAGTTAGTAATTTGATAAATGTTTAAAACGACGCCTCTTATTTGTATCGTTAGTTATGTTCCTTCCCACACAATATGAGCTAACTGTGTCCGGAGTCTTCGCAGTGTTGCCATGGTTTGTGAACTTCATTGATGGTTAGACGGAGTCCCAAACAGCTGGTAAATTCCAACCATCTATTGCTTTACGTCTCATTTTAGGTACATAGCGATTTTCCTTAGCTAGAACTTGAGGTTTTAGATTTGATAAATCTAATGAAATGGTTGAGTATGACCACAGACTGCAGATTTCGCTACACGCATGTATTTCATATCGGCTATGTGTTATTTTACCCGAGTCTTTATACTGCGTTTAGAGTCGCATCTCTGTCTTTATCGCGAAGATACATTTATTCAATTACCTTGTACAGCGTTTATATTTGATGAAGCCATATATAACCAGTTGACGTTCAGAACATAACAATTAATTATATCATTACTTACAGTCCGTCTGTCAATCATATCTGAGCCTTACCGTTCACTTGTACTACCTTATGGTTGCAAATAAACTATATATTATTCGACATTGATTTATTACTTCGATAAAAAAGAAAGGTATATCAAAAGATAATGATATTTAGATTATGAAACACATACCTACTGTTGATTCAGACGTACTTTGCATAAAAATTATCCATACTGATATTATAATCGCGAAAGTGTCTGCATGTCTATCGGTTGCCTGTTGCTGCCACTTCACTTCTTAACCGCTGAATTGATTGAAGTGAAATTTAGTAAGCAGATAGTTTAGATCTCGGAAAAGAAGATGGAAAATTTTTTAACCCTGGAATTATAGGTAAAGAGAGCTAGTGGAAGAATATACGGGACATCAATAACTTTTAATCGAATTAAATTATCATTGGTTTTGAAATTGTTTTCGCCCCCTTAGTCTAGTGATTTAAATGCCGGGCCAAGATCTTGGGGTCCCGGGTTCGACCCCCAGGACGGGCAACAAAAAGTTTCAGATTTTCGAACATTGCTCGTGTTTGTGATCATCCACCCGTATTAGGCAAGCGTGGTGATTATCCCAGTACCCATCATTACTATTGTAACTTGAATTCAATGATGGAAACCTTTGCCCTGCAGTGGGATAGTTATAGGCCGTTACTTTACTTTACTTTTGAGATAGTCGCGAACGATCTGTAAAATCAGTTTTATTTCTGCAAATAGGCCTCTGGAGGCGCTTTTACACATCCCAATATAAAAACCTACCACTGCTTCGGGACAAATGTGGGCTAGTGCCGAGAAGAAGCAGCGCAAGAAACTCGGTCACTATAATAGTGAAAAGAGGCTGACAATAATTGTCAGCCTCTTTTCAAATAAATATGGTTACATAAGATATATGCCAGTGCGAGCTGGGACAATTTAAAGCCACACGTTCCTATCATTTATATAATAATTTATAGTATAATAGCCCTTTTTCATTAAAATTACTTTGATATATGATTTGAGTTTATGTACTCAAATCATATATCAAATATTAATTGCCATGTTAAGGAGTTAATTGCCATGTTAAGGATGTGGAGATCCTCACGGAAGACCTATGTCCAGCCGTGGAGGTCGTTTGACTAATGATGGTGATGACGGAGATAGTTTGAGACCATTAAAATAAAAAAGGATAGTTTGCGGTCTTGAAATCACCCCGTAAAGGATTTCCCATAAAGGTTTAAGTGTGTGTAGGGAAACACAAAACTTTTGGGGTGGTGGGAACTACCTCCTAGTGATCCACCCTAGGCAACGGAATCTTTGGTTTTCTAATCAATGATGATGGCTAACAGATCCCTCTGCGGTGGTGGGCTTCGTAAGAGGCTGCCTGGATGCTACCAGGCTCCTGCCGGAGTCCAGCGCCAAACAGTGCCTCTGTGTTCCGCTGGTGTGTGGGAGAACCAGTACCTCTGGGTAAGCTCGCTCCATCTTAGGCTTCTTCTTAACCGTATAGTTAAGTATGTAGTCAAGAGAAAGCCCATTATTTATAAAACAAAAACAATATTTTCTCAATTTTGTAATGGAGGATTACAGATAGCGATTTTTTATTAGAAGTGTTATAATCACCAACCAGTACCAGTAGTCCCACGCAGACATAGTCGCGGGCGAAGCGATAGGTAATTATAATTGCCATGTTCCATCGAGGTGGTAGACTGACGGATGGAAGGTATTTATCATTGTAATTACTTAGTATAAAACTTTATATAAAAGGCATTAAGAAATTTAGAATGTGTTACCTTTCAATGGTAACATAGTTGACTGCCAATATATTCATAGTGCATGTTGGTTGTTGGTGTTCCCTAGTTTAATTAAAAATACTATTTATTACCTACTTATAATGGTAAACTTCTATTTACCTTTAGATGATTAATTCGGTAGCAGTAAACCCCGTAAAGTGTAAAGTTTTTAGAGGCTCACGCTTTTTGAAGGCTTAAATCCTGTGATACAAATTTTTGGAACGGTATCAATATATCAAACCAGTTTAATAATCTTCACTTTTTTTTTCTTCTATAAAAATTTTGGGAATTGTATACATTAAAAATGCGTCGAATTTACAATCTTCCGTTTCTAATCGTCTGTTAAAAAATGTGGTTTACTTGTTAAAATAAAAAAGTTACATATTTTTAGATTTAAATAATACCTACCAAAACTAAACAAATAAGCCACCATTTATGTGTCGGTAGATGGCGCTAGTCGGCGGTTTCTTGTTTATGCATACTGAATAAAGGAGTTACTTAGTAAAACCGTTTTAATAACTGTAATTGCATCCCGAGTGTTTGTCGGACGTGCTCGTGACCGGTTTGAAGGAACCCAATTAGTTGAAGTGGCAGCCCTTGTGTCTTTCACCCGCCAGATACAGGGCTGCGATTGAACACTAGAAAATTTAATGTAAACTAACTCTTATTAATACAGTATTACAATTCAAGAACACATTTTGATACTTAAGTAGACTTGGCAAATACTCTTTTGTTAGGAATAACAAAAATATTAATATACCACTAGAGTTTAAGCAAAATAACATTTTATTTTATTTTCTATAAAAATATTGCTACAACCTATGCGGGAGACCGCACGTAGTGCAAAGTTAATCTCTTTCATATATTAGACTTCAACGCGCTAGACAAACAATATAAAGAGTGATCTTTTGACAACCATTTGGATCAGCGGTAGTTAACGCTGCTTCTGAGCCATGGGTCGCGGGTTCGATCCCCGCACAGTACAAATATTTGTGTGCATGAACATGTCTGTTTGTACTGGTCTGGGTGTTTTCTATGTATTATAAGTATATATTTACAAAAAAAAAAGTATATAAGTAAGTTTATCGGTTGTCTAGTACCCCATACGACAGGGTACTTAATAGTACCTTAATTTGGAACTAGATGGCTCAGTGTGGCCCATTGAGGCATGTCTTAAATATTTATTTATTTATTATTTATTATTATCTTTTCTCTGTAGCCCTCGAGAACGCGGTCAGAACAAATTCATGTTCGTCGTGCAAATAACACATATTATTTGTTACATTTTACTTTTATTTACAAAAAGAAGAATAATGCATGGACTTTATAAGGTTGGTTTCTTTATTTCTCAAAGAATACATGAATATTCACTTAAAGAGAAAATATCAATTAATTAATATCAACAAATTCCACGTATCGAGACGTACTTAACAAATATCATAGGTATTCCAATTTTACACAATTTAAAACAAATTAGTTAACTCTTACACCCGTATTTATAAATAAGTCATTACTTATTGCTAAAGATAGTCATAACTTAAGATGTTACTACCTAGTGCTTGTGTGAAGGAAAAAGGTCACCATTAATAAACATATTATTTGGCTGAGAATGCTAGCTAACTTTTGATAGTTCTAACTTTATAACCTGCATGGTACTTATTTCAGACATTTAGGCAGTTCTTTTTGGTAACAAAGCCTTTTCATGTTATATGTATAATGCCCTAGCTAGTCTGTAAAAAAAACAAATACATAAATATTGATCAACCAAATTATCAAGTAAGCAATACATTTACTGAGAAGTCATGGGTGTCACGAACCAGGTTTAGTATGGAATCAGAATGTGATAATATAGTATTAATATGAGACAGTTAACACATTTAAAAGATATGAGTTGGAACCCTGTTTATTAGTTTTACTCTAAACTCCTGGAGGATTTTTAGAATGCATTTATAACAAAGATATAGATCAAAACTTTGTAACAGCAAGATAATTATAGCCGGAAATATAGATGATTATGGAACGTCAACGATTATACTACACGTAAATTGTATTGTTGACATTAACACAAGTACCTATATCTCATAAAAATATGCATACTTATTTATTTTATATTTTACAACTCTGAGTTACGAGTTACCAGTAAATGGATGCTGCCGATAAATATTCCGTATCTATTGTACGTCGTACGTCTTGAGTAGAAACGATATATTTACAAATATAATCGGCTATTTGTACCTGGATTTTTCGAATCGTTGCGTCAATAATTATTAGTTTATTGGGAACATCTATGATTATTAGATACCCATATACTTAGTTTAACTCTCAACTCTTGGAGGATAGTCACCTGCAGCATTCCTGGCATTAGCGTCGTCGACCGCTATATCTATCTGGGCGCCCAAATCTGTAACGACGGCAGCTGTGTCAGTGAAATTAAAAGGCGAATCGGCATTGCAAAGGATGCTATGACCCGTTTAAACAACATTTGGAAGAAAAGAGGAATTTATATCAAAACCAAGATACGGTTAGTACGTGCTCTGGTATTCCCTATCTTCCTGTATGGAGTAGAAACGTGGACCATCCTGGAAAGGCAAAGGATTGATGCATTCGAGATGTGGTGCTGGAGACGCATGTTAAGAATACCGTGGACAGCGAAACGCACCAATGCATCAATCCGAAGAAACCGATGGAGGCAGATCATCCGCTCCAGATGCAATCCCGAAGCTGACCACGCTCCTCAGACATGAGGGACCGACTAAAGAGAGAGAAAAGAGATATACTTAGTGTACTTTGATAGGTTCAAAATATTTTATTCTAATTAGTAACTCAAACGTTAAGAATTAAACGTTAAATAAAACCGAAAAAGGTAGTGTTTCCAATTAATGATTTCAATTGCTAAGTACTTAGAATAATGTCAAGAAAATAAAATAAAAATTAAGTGATAATGGTCAGAAGATGTCAAAATATACATTAATGTTCAATTATAATTTATCATTATAATAAAGTCATTATAAACTTAGCATATAGAAAGAAGGGTAGAATATAGATAATATTAAACATAAATGTTCCTTCAAACTATTGTCCTGCCTCTCTCAAGGCCCTTATAGATACTATAACAGTTAAACACCTTTTTTAACCTATGTAATGCAATGAATTATTCAGTATTGAGTATTAAAAAGCTGTTTTACTGATTAAAGATTATTTATTATCACAGTATTTATATTATGAGCAGCCCTGTAGGGCGTCCGTTCATTATGCAATTAGGTAGTCTAACTTCCCTGTTATTAGATTGCCGGTCGACGCCGATCCGAACCGCGTATCACTCTTAAGCTTTCATCTTAGTTCATTGCAGGGTAGTGAATGTTTGAGTGAACTTTACAACTCTCGCATGAGTCTAATGGATTTGTACGCCATTACTAATGTAATATTTTAGTGGATGTATGATGATTACAATGTAAGCAGAAAACGTTGACTTTTCAACTGTCGATAAAAGCAGACTTTACTAAGCAGTTTTTTATCCCAATTCCTCAAATATCAAAGGATTCTATCTTTGATCAACAAAGTTTAGACGTCAAAGTTGAATATCAGTCATGCTTAAATTTGAAAAACAATACGTAATGTCTAGAAAAAATAACGATTTACATATTATTTAAGTCGGTTTTAATCAAAAAATCAAAGACAATAAACATGCACCGCCTTAAAGTTAGTTAATTTTTACAAAAGTTTATTTAGACTTGAAAACTTATATTATAAATGCAATTAAATTACTTAAATATCATATAAAAGTTTACTTTATTTGTGAAAAAGTTATGTTTTTTTTTATAACACGTGATCACTCCTTATTCCTTGGTGATTGCCAGATCGTCAGTCTATGTGGTAAGCACAATCAATTTATTGCAATTAGGTACTTAAAAATGGTTTGATATTCAATTCCTTATCACACCTTCAAACATCAAACTGTTTTATTACCTACAACACTTACTAGTTAAACTCTATCAATTATAAGTGTTGGAGGCATGTGAAAGGAAGATCGTTCCGACACTCAGCTATTTATAAAAGTTCATATCAAAGATGTCTGCAATAAGAATCGTTTTGTACTACAGATAGAGCATAGACCAATCATAGCAATAGATAGTTCAATATAAGTTAAAGTCATAAAATCTTCCCGGTATACGATTATATAGGTCTTTCGAGAAATCTTTTATTTTGAATCGCGAGTGAATTTGTCAGAATTTGTAAAGTCATTTATATTTGAATCCGGAGTTAAGCTGCTTGTTCCAACAAGTTTTAGTAGGTAAACAAGCCACAAAACGTTATAGACGTCCATTTCTATTCATTTCAGACGGTGCAAATGATACTTTACCATAGTAAAGCGATAAAAAAAACGACATCAATAACTGAGCATTATTGTTTATATTACAATATACAAATAAAGTATTCATGGTTTATGAGACCACAGTCCGCCAAATCACTGTCAGATGTAAAATTTATTTATTAATATATAATTCTATACACCGTGAAATTTAAGTGGTTGTTTTCCCGCAACAGAACGATGTACCTTTAGTAGCACTATCGAATCGTGCGAGTTATTTTTTGAAAATAAAGATATCGTTGTTCTCAACTAATCAAAAAAATAATCATCAACTCAAAAGCGTGAGATACGATAGTATCTTTACAAAATGTGACGTGTTTGGGTACTGCTTGCCGCACGAAATCAATGTTCAAAGCAAAAAAAGCTCTACGCACTAAGTAATACAGCATAAACTGCACCGCGCGAGGGGCAATGACCCCGGCCGGTGACCGGCTGCGGCGCGGCTGGTACCATTGGTTCGAGGTTGCTTTCGAGTTTCGTTTATCACAATCGTGAAACTGCTATTTTTTATTTGAATAAAAAAAAACTGCACAAATCTATTGTACTATTAAGATAGAATCTTTTTACTGCGGGAAAACAACCACTAAAATTTCACGGTGTATAGATTTTCTTAAAATCACACATAAGTTTAATCGCCACCTGCCCCACCTTCTATCACGGTACTTTAGATTTGACTAAGCATTGACGTTCTCGCGTCCCATGCGCCAAATACTTACTTATGCGTCGAACTTTCTGCGGCCTCTACAGCTTCAGCGTATCTGTGCATTCGTTATAACATGACAGGCCGACAAGCCCCAAATCTAATGATATTAATTGAATGTAACGATCAAACGCGGCGAGAACTGTAATTAATTAACTGAAGATGTGCTGACATAACTGTCGGCCGGGTGGGTCAGTCAAAATATTTTTTTATATCCGCGTCTTGTGGACTAATAAAATTTTCTATTACTTAAACATTTATAACTCGTAAGTCATTATTTTTACAACAGCGTATTACGTAATGGAAGTATGGAAATCCAATTATCGTTTTGTAAAATAAATAAAAAATTTTTGGCTCCTAAAAGATTAATTTGTCGCCAAAAAAAATTCAGCGATGATGTGATACCTTACTCTGCAGCAAGAAGCTCTTATTTCCGGATATATCTGTCTCTTTCAAATACTTTGAGATATCGGTATGAGTTATAGGGATAGATGGATTCGCATATTCGGACATTGTGTTGGGAAGTAAGACCTCTGGTGTTCTCCAAGTCGCCTATGAAACGCCCCGACATGATTTGCTTTTACGACTGCTGACATATCTAGTAAGCGATGATTCCATAATTTTCGTCGCGTTGATGAAAAGTATCTTCAATTCGAATCGAAATGAAATTGATTTAGAGAGAAGGTTGGCGTTGGTGTACGAAAAATTTTTGGACTATTGCCATCTAACTACCATCATCAACAGCCTGGCCATACTACTTTACACATAGACTAGCCCCTTATGCAGGAGGATTCTGCCATTATTGCCATGCTTGGCAGGTTTGGCCTTCACAGGCCTTTTACCATTGGTGGAGGCAGTATTCCTAGTTTTATTACTCCTCCTATTCTGTTATTCCTTTACCACACGACAATATTATCTGCTTACTTTTAATCCTGTCTAAACACTTTAGTAGTACATTGTACTTGTATATTTCAAAAGGAAACAATAAAATGAATAGACCGATATAGATTCTAATCTAGTCTGAACTTAATGTATCTGAAATGAAATGAAAGATAGTTTACGGATTTAGAACGCGTTTATTTTTGATTTAACCCGACGTTTTTTCAAATTACCATCTTAAAGACAAATAACACCTTAGTCTACCCGTGACCATGAACGCTGTAAAGGGTTCGAAACGTCGGGTTAAATCAAAAATAAACGCGTTCTAAATCCGTAAACTATCTTTCATTTCAATGTATAGTGTTCGCGTAAATTCAAGAAAACAGTATGTTAATGTATCTGTTCTGCAAGTCACTTCGACTATACTTTCTCTATTCACTACAATCTCTGCAAGCCCTTTCTTAGGCGATGCTAATGAAACATGAGTTAATTTAAATATTCCAACCATTAGACTATGAATGTCCAGCCTCGTAGTACATGTATATCTATGAGATGTCCTACTTTGTAGATAAATACGGACATGTTTCCTAGCATTAAATTAACGATGGAATTAATTTAATGGAAGCTGAATTAAATAACTGTCAGAATAAATGTAGCTCAATACGATAGTAATGCTGAGTTTCAACTGAGTCGGAGATGTACGGAACTACGGAGTGAATAGGAGCGAACGATGAATAAGCAATAAGGCCAGGCCAGGTGGTGTGATGATTTGCGCAAGATGGCTGGCAGGAGCTGAATGCGAGAAGCCGAGGATCGACCTAAGTGGCGTGCAACTGGAGAGGCCTATGTCCAGCAGTGGACTGCGATAGGCTGATGATAATGATTAATAATAAGCAAATCAAACGGATCAAACAGAGTTCGGGCACTATGATAAGCACCGTTTCTATAAAAAACCACTTTTGTTACGGCCGGTCCAAATAACCTATCTATCTTCAGTTTTGCCATATCGGAGATAGAAAACCACTTCTGTCTTTGTTTCTCTGAACGGCAAAAACAGAGATAGCTAAAGATAGATAGATTATTAGGGCCGGCCGTTAATCACCATTAGTATTAATGTTCTAATTGGGATCCAATGTTAATTACTCAATCTAAGTATTTCTGAAGAATCGAATCGACTTACTGTTATTATAACAGTTACTTATTGACTTAAGTTATTCAGTATTTATCTAATACATTTCACTTGTAACTGTTTGTTTAAAAACATAATAATAATAAATAAATATTTAAGACATGCCACACTGGGCCACACAGAGCCATCTAGTCCCAAATTAAGGTACTATTAAGTACCCTGTCGTATGGGGTACTAGACAACCGATAAACTTACTTATATACTTTTTTTTTTTTTGTAAATACATACTTATAATACATAGAAAACACCCAGACCAGTACAAACAGACATGTTCATGCACACAAATATTTGTACTGTGCGGGGATCGAACCCGCGACCCATGGCTCAGAAGCAGCGTTAACTACCGCTGATCCAAATGGTCGTCGACATGGAAGCTGACTTCTTGTTTTGTTTTTTAGAGTAATGCCAATTGTGCAGATTCGTTTCGAATTCGATACGATAGTTCAAAATGTATCAACTAAGAAGCTTGTCGTATGGGGTACTAGATGACCGATAAACTTACTTATATATTTTTTTATTAAATATATACTTATATTATAATACAAGAAAAACACCCAGACTAGTACAAACAAACATTTTCATGCACAGAAATATTTATACTGTGCGAGACTGCATAAAGTAAAATTTATTTCTCACCGTTTGTTTCGGTCTATTTATTTTGAGTCATATCAGTTTCAATCCAGTCTACGGATATTATTAGTACTCCTGTATTTTTCAATCTATGTATTGTGTAGCTACTAGTGTTAATAATTGTGTAGATAATAGAATTTAAGTAAAATATTTATCTACACCAGGACAGAAAACAGCTAAATAATTATCATAAAACAACATCTTTATTATTATTACATAAATAACAACTAATTCTATTTTGCATTAACAATACTGACCATACAGATAAAATTTAAAAATACAACATAGTGACACTTTGTACTATTAATAATGTTAGACGAATGTATTATTTATTTGTGTCGTCGAAATTACATATAAATGTTTTACAGCCTCATAAATCGTTTAGTTCTTAACTTAAACAAACCTCTTAATTGAATATCTTAATTGTTTTTATCTACTTTCGTCGCCCTTTTATAATGTCCATAAGTAATACCACCGGCAGCCGTATGGTACATTTGATTGGGAAGAAATCCTCTCTCGTAATGCCTCGGTGTCACTGGCGCGTGGGTGAAATGACGTCCACTCGCCAACGCCTCATAAACAGACAAGGGATCCTTTGTATAACCTCTCTTTAGATATTCAATCTGGAGACTAGATGGAATGTATGAGTCTAGTAAAGAGGTGGGGCGACGTTTAAAAGGGAAATTGTATGTTTCAGACGGCCTTGGGGTATAACTGTTCTGGATGTAACCGCCCCCGCTGTAAACGGGTTTATTCAGCGGCCTATACATCGGCAAAGCTTTAGGAATATGAGCCAGGTGGGGTGGGTGACCCTTAAGTAGCAAAGGGTTAGGTGGGGGTAGCTCAGATACCGCATTGTGTCTGTAGTCTTCTCTGACAGGATGACGAGACGAGTAGTACCGAGGATAGTCCTGAGTCTTCGTGTGGGGTGACTCAGTATGTGAAGTATACTGCTTCTGAGGCTCTTCCTCGTTTTCTAGCGCGTCATCAACTGCATTTGTTTCGTATTGCACATTTTGGTAGTAGCCTTTAGCAACAGGAGGCGCCATGACAGCTGTTTGATATTGAACAACGGGCATCTGATACGCAACGGTAGCTTGGGTGGGCGCAACGGTTGGCTGCGGGGAGTAACTGACGTATGCTACCGGAGACGTTGAGTACTGCGGAAGATAAGTCTTACCCGTCGGGGCTATGTAGGCTGGGACTTCTATATAATTAGTTTGAGTTTGCACCGCTTCAGGTGCTGATGGGTACGCAACTCGAGTTACAGCAGGGGCGGCGTACTGTACGCTGCTCTGAGCCTGCTCGGGATGGTCGTTGTAATACTGCGGGACTAGATATATCTGCATGGGCACGTTGGATAAGTACCCAACCATTGCTTGCTGGGCGGTGGGAGGTCCATAATTAGCTTTAGGTGCCACTGTGGGTTGTGGCTCGGGGGGTTCCGTCACGGCATACTGCTGGACGTACCGCGGCTGCTGAGGCTGCTGTTCCTGCTGTTGATGTGTTGGACTCTCAAAATACCGAAGAAAGCCGTCCTTCAAGAATTCCAACGATAAACCTGGCTGAGCTACTTCAGACCGCGGTTCTGATTTCTCGAGATCCTTTTCCTTTTCACTTTGAAGGTTGTCCTCCTCGATGTCTTGCAGTTCGATCTTCTTCTCGGCTCCCACGGTCAGGACCAGAAGGAAAACTGGAGCTATCTGAAAGTAAAAGTGGATAAGTGAGTTTTATCGGGGTGGATGTCCGAGGCGCGTGCCCGAGATGCCATAAACGGCATTGAGGCGGTGCCAGCAACAGGTGAACAAAAAATAGACCTGCGCCTATTACGAAACCGGTCGCATTTGTAACGGGAGTGCTAGCTTTTACTCGTAATTCATGTGGTTAACATATTCCAACACTTTCATGGCGTATTACGCGCGGTTGCATCGACGTATGACTATATCATCACAGTTGTTACGAAATGCGGACGATTTATTAAGTTATTACAAGATTGCGAAACTTTCTAAAATAAAAATAAGTAGCTGCCTATTTGCGAAATGCCTCTAACTCAATAGCGTCTGCAACATTCTAAGAAATGCAAAACTGTATGTATCATAAAGTGGATTGATGTGTGAAATACATTCAAGTCTGGAGAAAAATAACGACCCGGTTGCGAAACGGAATCACCTTTTGTTTTTAGGTTTCTCATGCGTGAGGTCGGAACGGCTTGACGAGTGACGACTTCAATTGCACCTTTCGTTTTCGTAATAAATTAATGGATCAAAAATACAAATCCTCTTCTTCAAATCTTATAATATCCTATATCCTTCAAGGATAGATTGGTGTCAGAGTATTCCAACTCGTCTATTACGGATTTTTGACGTGACTTGTGTTAACTATACTGTTTTCTTGAGTTTACGCGAACACGATACATTGAAATGAAAGATATGGCTACGGACTTAGTACGCGTTTATTTTTGATTTAACCCGACGTTTCGAACACTTTACTTAGCTTTTATGGTCACGGGCAGATTAAGGTGTCTTAATCAAATACTAAGGTGTCTTAATAATAAAATCCGTAAACATAATAATAGGGGTTAAAGTATGAAATTGCCGATTATTTTTCTATTTTGTTTATAGCTCTTAAGTATAGTCATATTATTGCGTAATTCTTTTTGTATTGTATCAAAAAGTAATTAAAGTAACTTTTGACTTAAAAAAAAATGCAATACTAGTGCTTATTACTTCAAAGGAAGTCGTTGAAAAGAACCCTTACAATGTGTCAGCTGACCTTCTTGCTTCAATTAAGTATATTTGTATTATATACTTTGATTTTCAGAAATTTAAATGCTATAATGCGTAGCTTTATAACCATCTAACTTTCACCTTTAATTGCACCGAAAACGGTTCAGGAGTTTTTAAAAAAAATAAAAAATTGTTAGTATGGAAAAATGACTTTTCTTAATTTAGTCCATACAAAACGGCAATTTCATACTTTAACCCCTAATATCTTTCATTTCAGGGACTTGTGTTTACGACGTTTATCTTGCAACAGAATCCAGAACCAACGGCTTAAGGCGACTGCTAGAGCTAAGTGCTGCCCCCAATTGATTTAATTTTATTACTTCTAAACAAAATCAATGCTTAAAAAAAACAGAACAGTATCAATTTAGCACAGTAAACTTTCCATTTAGTTGTTTATAAAGTCGAATTAGACGCTAACTCCAAAAGTGGCCGCTTTTAGCAATAATGTAGAATACAAAAGAATGCCAGAATGAAAAGCAGTTAACAGTGATTCAATAAATACTAGACAATGACAGCGATGCATTGAAAGGCACATTAAGCCTTTCAATGCATAGCTCATACCCCTCCAGACCTAAGAGAATTCAGAAAAGATTGTTTCCCAAATTGAACCAACCGGGAATCTAACCCTTGCATAGTAGATGGACCACCGCACCACCGACCGACCGACTGAATTGTGATTTGAAATATTATTTGCCAAAGCATGAAGTTCAAACATCGCTATACTGTACGATATAATATCGTCAAAAATATGTATGCACTTTTGTCTTTTCATCAACTGTATTATTTACATACGAAGTATTATTTTCCATTAAATCCTATACAACTTAAAATCAATGTGCAAGTAATAACGTTATTTGTTATAACAGTAGTAAGCCCCCAGGTGTGGCGTTATGTGAATGTATACTTTACTCATCGCGCTGATTACACGCTTCTCTTAAAAGCTATTAAATAACCGTTATAAATATGTGCCAAAGATGAGGTTTTAGTTATTTTTTAGCAATTAAACTGTAGAACCAACTCATTACATAACACTCTTTTGCGTATTACGTAATATATAATATTAGGTACATTTCTATTAGGACCACCGCTGTGTGAGGACTACAGTATTTTAATTACGGCTATTTACAATAGTTATAGTGGTGCTGGCGCATAAAAACAATCGCACCACCCATTCCTATGGGTGTCGCAGGAGGCGACTAAAGGAGTACTGCCAGAAGAAGACGGAAAGCATCATCTTTGCCCCATAATTGGCCACACTGTGATCGCCAAGCCGCATGCCAAGCGAGGCGATTCTGACGAAATTCGCTTTATGGGGAGTGCTGCGTCCAGCTGTGGACTGAAATGGGCTTTTTTTATATAGAAAATGTTCATCTTTAACAATGCCTTTTAAATAAGACATAGGTTTTTATTTTTCTTAGAAGATCTTTGTTCGTGCAACCAAGCTGGCATTCGTCTGAACAAAAGGTAATTTACAAGAATAAGACACTAGTAAAATACGACAAAAAAAGGATTTAAAAATGTATAAGTCAACTGTGCTGCACTCCGACGTAATCACGAGGAGAAGCAACAATCTTAACAATCTACTTTTTAAAAGGTTTGCGTGAAAATTAAACACAGAAAAACATCTCTGTAACTTCCCCCCCTATTTACGTCGATTCAAAAAAAGAATGACAAAAGACTATTAAAAAAAGATTCTGCTCTGAATGGCTTTATAAGTTATTTCAATCGCTTACAATTTTATTCACAAGGTACAATAGCATCTTATCACATAATTTAAATGTTAAATGCCGCTTTAGGCTGTCTAAACGATGATACAAAATGAATGAATTAGTCATGGTTTTGGTGTTAAACGTAGCTAGGCGCAGTAGGGATGCCATGTTCTTTAAAATAAAAAATTTGTCATTTTTTAAAACTATTATGTTACCAGTTAACCGGTAAAATTCTTTGACCGAATATTAAGTTTGTAAATAACAAAAGATATGACTCAAAAGGAAATTTTGATAACACAATAAAGTTCCTGTAAAAACTTAAGTAAAGATAATATGTAGTGGCAGTGCCGCTGAAATAATAATTATTTTTTCATAGCTTTTTAAGATAAAAAAAACACATTGATCAAATAAATCATTATCATAGTACCGTTCCCTAAGCTACTTATTATAACCACAGATAAGATAATACTAAAGTGATGAAAAAGCAACCGATATTTTCATCACTGAAAAAAACATCGTTTATTTTACTGTTGGAGAGTGTGCGGACAGACCTTCGCAACAAATGTGAATAACCTCTAGAAACTTGAGTAGCTCTTGACAACCCTAAGCAACCGTGACAAGCGACTTAGCGAGACCGCTTGATATCTCTCGCAAAATTGCAACCATTTATATCACTGTGAGTTACCGACACGAAGCATAACATTTTTAGTACAGTCATAATACCACAGATATAAAATTTTAAAAAAGCTAGAGGCACAGCCGATGACCGAAAAACGTCCGCGTCATATATAAAGCGACCACTAGAACATTACGGTGCATTTTCAATGGTCATGTACAACAGCACGTCAACCTACCACAAAACGTCAAATTTTCTCAATTGATATTGATCTCTACTTATAAGACTTAAAGTTGAAAATCAATTCAATGACCTTTAACTTTTTGGGTAGGTTGACCTGCCGTTGTTTGTACTTAAAGTTGAATTTTACATTAAGGCAGCATGACATTTGCTCGATCGTATTATTGAATACTAACTGTTGCCCGCGACTTTGTACGCGTGGAATTCTTTATAGTATATTGATCCCACGGGAACCGTACCTTTTCCCGGGATGAAAAGTATACTATATTCTATCTTTTGTCTCAGGCGGGACTTAAACCCGCATCGCCTGGAGGAGATGCGGGTTCGAGTCCCGCTTGGCACAAAATTTTTCAAGTTTATATACTGATATTATAATTAAGTTGCTAAAATATCAAATAAAGTATAGACTATATTCTATTCCAGCCAGTAAACTAACACCGTGCCAAATTTCATTCAGATCTGTTGGATCGTTTTAGCGGGAAAGAGTTACAAACATCCATACATTCCTACAAACTTTCGTGTTTATAATATTAATAAGATAATGAGTGTAATTTTTAAATGGAACTGTTTATTTAGTTCATACTTTTTACTACTAGTTGACTAAAACCCTTTTTTATCAATATTATTCCATCGCCATATAAACTGGTGTTCAGGTAAGTTATAAAATGTATATGTTAGCTTAGTCTTGTACGGGGTGGTGGGATCTACGTCCTAGTGGTCCACCCTGGGCAACGGCATCTTCGGATTTCTAACCAATGATGACGGTTAACAGATCCCCCTGCGGTGGTAGGCTTCGTAAGAGGCTGCTCGGATGCTACCACCCTCCTGCCGGAGTCCAGCGCCAAACAGTTTTTCTGTGTTCTGCTGGTGTGTGGGAGAACCAGTGCCTCTGGGTAAGCTCGCTCCATCTTAGGCTTCTTCTTAACCGTAGTAACAACAACCCATTCTCGCTCACTGTTGAACACGGGTCTCCCTCCTTTTTAAGGAGAGGGTAAAGGCCTTAGCACCACCACGCTGGCCAAGTGCGGGTTGGTGGACGGCGAGGGCGACGCTGTGGCAACATCACCCCGCCGTTGGACGTTTCTCAAGCCGCCCGAAGGCCTCCAACAGGGCTTAAAGACTGTTATCTCATGATAACAGCCGGGACCGACGGCTTAACGTGCCCTCCGAAGCACGGAAGCGCTCAAAGTATGATGCCACAAACGGTCACCCATCCAATTAGTGACCGCTCCCATCGTTGCTTAACATTCGTGACAGAAACTGATTACGAAGAAGCATCGGGCTATGAGCGCTTAACCGTATAGTTAAGTATGTAGTCAAGAGCAAGCCCATTATTTATAAAAAAAAAACGTAGTACATGGCTTGACTAGCTATATCACATAATTATCTTCGTTGGAAATGTGAATACTATTTACCTTTAAATAGTGGATATTGTTGCATCAAATCCTTTCAGTGATTCGGTAACTTATTGTAGAGAATTTGAACTATTTAAGTTGGTTGTAAATTATTATCTTATTGTGAGTTTTATTCAACGTTAAAATAATAACAAATAATCTCACAGTGATCGCCTCTTTCGATTTGTATTAACAAACAAACTGCCTACAAGACAAAATACCTACTTAACTCCTACGCTTGACATTTGTATGGAATTTGTTAACGAAATTAAATAAACAATGTACCATGTTCACACGGCCTTAGTAAATAAAGTGAAGTAAATATTCTTTCAACTGTCCCACAGTTAGTCAAAGTCATCCATCATTAATTTTAGATTACCAATCATTATTTAAACAAATAATTCAATCAATATTTTCAATCACCATACGTAAGAGATTTATTGTCAATTTTGACATTCTGATGCGATTAGCTAAACATCAACACAGAACGTTTCAGCCAATAAAAATAAATAATTGTCAATAGAAACCTGTTAATAAAGTAAAAACTGACGACCAGATTGGTATAATGATACCATAGTGATTGATTTGATTTCAACGGGCATGTAGGGAAAGAAAACTGCAATTATGAGAGAGTACATGGTGGTTGGGGATTTGGTGACAGAAACAACGAGGGTGAAGCGCTCCTACAATTTGCATTAGCTTTCGATCTGGTTGTAACTAATACGTGGTTTCAAAAAAAGGATGATCATTTGATTACCTACAAAAGCGGTCCACATAAAACGCAGATCGATTATATCCTCGTAAGACGCCATAACCTCAACCGCGTCAAGGATTGTAAGGTGACACCCGGAGAAGAGTTGGTTTCGCAGCATAGACTCCTAATTATGGAAATGAAATACAAAATAAAGCCGAGTAAGAATAAGAAACGGACCCCACCAAGAATCAAATGGTACATGTTAGTGAAGGAGGAGTGTGTAAATAAATTCGGAAGTCATATTGTAAATAAAATTAAAGAAATGGGAGATATGAGTGAAAAATGTGTAAATGAATGTTGGAGAGAAATGTCAGCAAGTATAAAAGGTGCGGCAATAAGTATTTTAGGTGAAACTAAAGGAAAGGTGGCGATCGATAAAGAAACATGGTGGTGGTCAAGCGAAGTGCAAGCAGACCTAAAAAAAAAATTTGGTTCAAAGAATGGCAGAAAGTTGCAGATGATGACGAAAGAATGAAAGATGAGAAGAAGAATGAGTACATAGAAATGAAGAAAAAAGCCAAGAAAGCAGTTGCTGTGGCAAGGGCAAAAGCGCAAGAAAAACTCTACTGTACTCTAGATAGTCCTGCAGGTCAAAAACATCTCTATAAACTTGTTAAGGCCCGAGAAAGAAGAACAAGAGATTTAACACATGTAAAATGTATAAAAGATGAAACCGGGCAAGTTCTCGCTGACGACAATGAAATAAAAAAACGCTGAAAGGACTATTTTAAAAAATTAATGAACGAGGAGAATGAATGGAGTGGGGAACTAGAGAATGCACCTATTAACGTGGGATTAGTAAGGGAGATTAGTGAAGAGGAAGTGAAATGGGCGGTGAATAGTATGAAAACAGGGAAAGCCATGGGACCTGATGATATACCAGTGGAGGTCTGAAAGTTAGTAAGAGCAGAGGGAAGGAAGTGGTTAACTTTATTTTTCAATAAGTCGTTGCACGAAGAGACGATACCCGATGATTGGTGCAAAAGTCTGTTGGTACCAATCTTTAAAAACAAGGGGACGTGCAAGAGTGCAACAATTATCGAGGAATAAAGTTAATGTCACATAGTATGAAGGTTTGGGAGAAGATCTTAGAGAAAAGGTTGCGAGAAGAATGTGAAATTTCACAGAACCAGTTTGGTTTTATGCCGGGTCGGGGTACGACGGACGCCATCTTTGCCATTCGCCAAATGTGCGAAAAGTACAGAAGTGCACATAAAAACCTACGCATGGTGTTCGTTGACCTCGAAAAGGCATACGACCGAATACCTCGCGAGGTTCTGTGGTGGGCCCTTAAGATCAAAGGTGTGCCTGGGAAATACCTGCATTTGGTTCAAACCATGTACGGCAGATGCAGTACTCACGTCCGATCCGCAGCCGGGACAACTACGAGCTTCAATGTGACTGTGGGCTTGCACCAAGGTTCAGCGCTTAGTCCTTACCTCTTTCTGATGATAATGGATGCTCTGACATCGGACATACAGAGAGAGGCCCCTTGGTGCATGCTATTTGCCGACGACATTGTGCTTGTTGCTGAGGAGGCCCAGGAGGTCCAGGACAGACTGGAGGAATGGCGACAAAGGCTGGAGAACGTTGGCCTAAAAGTCAGTAGAACCAAAACAGAGTATCTGTTCTGTGACTTTGGCGGTCTCTCCAGTTCTTTGCCAATAAAACTTGACGGAATGTCCTTACCAGTCTGTTCCGATTTTCGGTATCTCGGGTCTCTCGTACAGAACGACGGTAATATTGATCGGGACGTCAGGCATAGAATCAATGCAGGCTGGATAAAATGGAGGCAGGTCACCGCAACAACATGTGATCCACGGATGCCCTTACGGTTAAAGGGTAAAATTTACAAATCCGTGATTAGACCTGCCTTAATGTACGGATCGGAATGCTGAGCTGCTAAGAAGACGGATGAGAAGCGAATGCATGTAGCAGAAATGAGAATGTTAAGATGGATGTGTGGGGTTACAAGAATGGATAAGATAAGGAATAAATATATACGAGGAAGTCTGAAAGTGGCACCGGTTACCGAGAAGATGGTGGGGCATCGTCTGTCTTGGTATGGTCATGTAATGAGAAGGGAAGAAAGTCATGTAACTAAAAGAGTGATGAGTATGAATGTGGAAGGCTGGAAGGGAAGAGGGCGACCGAGAAAGAGATGGATGGACTGTGTGAAACAAGATATGAGTGTGAAAGGTGTGGATGATTCAGTGACGAGTGATAGAATGGTGTGGAAGAGAAAAATATACTGCGCCGACCCCAAATAAACTGGGAAAATGGCCAAGAGAATGAGTCTGCCTACTACTTAAAGGGGCTACTACCCGGGTTCGATTCCTGGTTGGGCCAATTTAGGATTAATTTATTAATTATTTAATTAGCGAAATCTTAAGTTGTATTTACGTAATTCTATATTAGTTGATAGGTATAGAACTACTCAGACCTACATAGTCGACACACATCCATTAAACAGTAATTATTTAGAGCCGTGAAAATGTATGTTTTGAAACTGAACTTTTAGACAAAGACAATGACAACGTCATTTGTTTTGAAAGGAATTTTACTGCGACTCGAAATGTTCTTTTAATTAGATATACCAGGCCCTTAGATGCCAAAAGTTATTTAAGAAATTTATGTCATAGTAAAATTTTGTGCAACATGACTCAAGTTACCCGGTGACTAGGTTACAAGGTCTGACATCAATTGTTGACAATTTAAAAAGTTACATTTTAAGTACTGATGACTCAATTGGCCTCTTTTTGAAGGTTTGTCCGGGTACCTACGTAACATTTAAGATTTCACGTGTGCCTGACTACATGGTTTGCAAGACACAAGTGTTGTTTGAACCTTCGAAGCAATCAAGAATCAGAGTTAGGAAAAAAAGTGTATCTATTTGAACAAACTGCCAATCATGGTAATATTAGGGGTTAAAGTATGAAATTGCCGTTTTGTATGGACGAAATCGAGAAAAGTCATTTTTCCATACTAACAATTTTTTAGTTTTTTTAAAAACGCCTGAACCGTTTTCGATGCAATTAAAGGTGAAAGTTAGATGGTTATAAAGCTACGCATTATAGTATTTAAATTTCTGAAACTCAAAGTATATAATACAAATATACTTAACTGAAGCAAGAAGGTCAGCTGACACATTGTAAGGGGTCTTTTCAACAACTTCCTTTGAAGTAATAGGCACTAGTATTGCATTTTTTTTTAGTCAAAAGTTACTTTATTTAGTTTTTGATACAATACAAAAAGAATTACGCAATAATATGACTATACTTAAGAGCTATAAACAAAATAAAAAGTGGGAAAATAATCGGCAATTTCATACTTTAACCCCTATTATTTTATATGTTTTGTTTGGTTTGTATTGGATTCAGTGTTAAGATTAGATAGATTAGTTTTAACTTGTCGACACAGAAAAAAAATTGCATCAACCCCTTTTCCTATGATGTTGTAAGATGAGAGGCAGCGTCATCTCTTAAGGGGACTCTACTAGAGCTAAGTGCTGCCCCCTATTGACTTAATTTTATTACTTATAATCAAAATCAATCCTCAAAAAACTAGAACAGTATCATTTTAGCAAATTACCTCTAGTATTTATTGAATCACTGTTTACTCCTTTTCATTCTGGCATTCTTCCGTATTGTACATTATTGCTAAAAACGACAAATTCGACTTTATAAACAACTAAATGAAAAGTTTACTGTGATTCAATAATTAAAAAAACTAGAGGTAATTGGCTAAAATGATACTGTTCTAGTTTATTGAGAATTGATTTTGTTTAGAAGTAATTAAGTTAAATCAATTAAGTTGCCAACCCGCCTGCCAAGCATTGTATAATAAATAAATGATTTGATTTGATTTGCTATTATGGCAACATCCTCCTTATGGAGTGACCGGTGTCTACCATAATTGGACTGATATGATGTGATGATGATGATGATTGGATAGATTTTGTTCAGCCAAGTGGTAGAATGGCATCACACGACAGAATACAAATTTACCTATGAATAATTGATATAGTTAGATTAAATCTTACTTACTGACGTTACTTAATAAGATTGACCCAACGGAAACTGTTAAGTAATGAGCTGAATGAATGAAAAAGATGAATAATAAATAAAAAAAATTAAAAAAAACCTATGGGTAAGCTCGCTCCATCTTAGGCTTCTTCTTAACCGTATAGTTAAGTATGAAGTCAAGAGCAAGCCCCCTATTGACTTAATTTTATTACTTCTAATCAAAATCGATCCTCAAAAAACTAGAACAGTATCGTTTTAGCAAATTACCTCTAGTATTTATTGAATCACTGTTTACTCCTTTTCATTCTGGCATTCGTCCGTATTGTACATTATTGCTAAAAACGACAAATTCGACTTTATAAACAACTAAATGAAAAGTTTACTGTAATTCAATAAATACTAGAGGTAATTGGCTAAAATGATACTGTTCTAGTTTATTGAGAATTGATTTTGTTTAGAAGTAATTAAGTTAAATCAATTAAGTTTATTAGTAGTCGCCTTCCATTGGCTAAGCTGCGATCGCCAACCCGCCTGCCAAGCATTGTATAATAAATAAATGATTTGATTTGATTTGCTATTATGGCAACATCCTCCTTATGGAGTGACCGGTGTCCACCATAATTGGACTGATATGATGTGATGATGATGATGATTGGATAGATTTTGTTCAGCCAAGTGGTAGAATGGCATCACACGACAGAATACAAATTTACCTATGAATAATTGATATAGTTAGATTAAATCTTACTTACTGACGTTACTTAATAAAATTGACCCAACGGAAACTGTTAAGTAATGAGCTGAATGAATGAAAAAGATGAATAATAAATAAAAAAAATAAAAAAAACCTCTGGGTAAGCTCGCTCCATCTTAGGCTTCTTCTTAACCGTATAGTTAAGTATGAAGTCAAGAGCAAGCCCATTATTTATAAAAAAAAGTGTTAAAAAGTTCAATTTTTTAATTTTACAAATTCTCAAGTTTGTTTTATGTCAGTTTTGATTTGTTCTGCTTTGAGTTATACCAAATCGAATTAATAAAAGCTCGTAATAGGTCAACATGATAAAAAAAATTATGCGTGTTAGCATATAGGACATTAAAAATATTATTATGTGAATAAATTAATATGAATATGAATATACGCGAAAAATTTCTCGAAGTCTTAATTTGAAGTTACATCAAAGAGATGTCCTATCGTCTCGCGCTAAAACTAGTTTGTATTATATCTAATACAATGATGAATTAAAACCGAATCAGAGCAGATTGTGTCGCGATTACACACTACAGTGGCGCCAACTGAATTAAAGATATATTACTGCTAATATATTCAATGACTACTATTAAACCACTCGACTATGAATAATCAAGATTAACCTCATTCGTGTTAGTTATGTTAACAATGATATTGTTTTATTTTAGTAAGATATTTGTCATCATGATCTTTTAAAAGAATAGAAATTATCGTCGTTAATTTATTCAAAATAATAAAGCAAAACCAGGATAGGCCTGTAATATATTCTATTTCACAAATACCGGTCGTAAGTGCTTACTTAAGGATACCTATTTAGATTAAATATTGTTTACTTTGTTGATAAAAGTCACTCTTTGAACTCTTCGTAAGTTTAAAGCGTATTCAGTGTGTTTAGTTGAGGCGCTAACTTAATATAATACACATTACACATACTTCTGTTTTTGGTGTTTGCAATTTTAATTTGATGTTTTTCTTAATTTTTTTTTTTATGTATCAGCGCAACCTCTGGGTGACGGCTGAAAATCAGTGTTTCCGCCTTGGGGTGGAAACTTATGCTGAGCCTTGACCCATGTTTGCTGCAGCAAACACTGTTGACAAATGTCTGTTTTAATTATTGTGTTTGTACTGTTTTGTTTGTTGTTACAATATTTTGGTGTACTTACCTGTGCTTTATGTTAATTGTGTTTACTGTGGCAAAATAAACGATTTCTTATCTTATCTTATCTTATAAATAAAGCTTATTATATCAAAGTTAAGTTATAGGTAGGTGTTGTTAATAAGAGGTGGAACGAAAACCTACCTATTTTTATGAGATTGTTATAATGGTACCTATTTATGTTATAATTTAAATATCCAAATTCTTCAAGCACTGTTACTTATAGTTAGACTATTGAGTTCCTTTGGCCATTTTTTGTGGTATCTATTGTGTTTGTAAATAAACCCGCTGATAAAATAACAGTGATTGGTGAACTTGGATACTAGTCAATTAAAAGAAACAAAGAAACTTAAATTTTAAACAAAACAAGTGCTCACCTTAAACACGAGCATTGTGGCACAATGAGGTCCAACAAAAAGTCTTATCACACACCATCAACTAGCACTAATTGTCTAAGAGCAGTCACTACAAAACACCGATCCCCACAAAAGTCATCGCATCTTGGGCTGTATGTCCTCACATCCGGTCTTGCGAACGCCGACTGTCCTCAGTTCCACTCCGACCAAAGGAAATCCTATAATTTCAACAAACCACAGGTTAAAAAGAAAAACTCTTACTTCACCAACGATTACACTCGATAATTGACCGATCGCGACAATGCGTAACTTTTTTCGCGCGGGATAATTGACAGTTCGCAAATCAATAACGCACTTTCCAAATTTTCTTTTTTCATAGTACTTTAATTTAAAATTTCCCAAAAAAACCTTATTAAAATTTAACATGATAGTATAATAAGATTAATAAGGTATTAATTTAATATGCAACCGATCCAAAAGTAACAAAAAGGTTTAAAAAAAATTTTAGGTTATGCAAAATTCTCGCTAAAAAAATCTGTTAAGCAAAATGGCGGATGTTATTGAAGAAGACTATCAAAAGAGGTTATGAAGCAGATTACTAACTTTTTTTAAAGTGATCGTTAAGCGCAAATGCGTTCGGCCGAGTGGCCGGTATGAAAGTGGTCGCGCGTATCAGCTGTTTGTTGTTAAATACCGCACTACTCTACATATTGGCGTTCGGGAAGGTGATAGTGGTATCACTGCTAAAACTTGCTTCATACCGACTCATCCGATGATAGTGAGAGTATAACGAAAAAAGACGTATCTGACGGGCGTAACTCGATTTGTATCCAACCTGCAATTTTCGCTTCGGATTCGCTGTCATTAAAAATATATTTACGTATGAATCCAATTTATGTTTTATTGCAGCGAGATGGTGTACGTAATCAGGCATTGTATGATTTGCATAAATTATAAAAAAACAAGTCCGAGTAAATTGTCTTTAAAAATGTATTATTACCCTTTATTATCATAACTTATAATATTGTAAATTATATACCCTTTGGTATGTAATATGGACTTATTTACAACAATAAGAATAAAAATTTCTAATGTATTAGGTTGGGTTCAAACTCTCAACTTTCTTCCTACCGGACGACTACTCTGACTGAGTTATGGGTTCGTAAGGCAGTATATTTTTTAATTCACAGATATCTATTTTCAGTTAACACATTAGCAACTGAATTGTTTCGAAACAGTTCAAAAACCTATTTCAAGTCGGTACAATCTGTTAAAAGTCAAATGTTTAAAATCTCAAATACTAATTATTTAACAGTTAAAAAAACCAGGCTCGATTACAATAAGAGATCATACGACTGATGACGAGAAAAATACACGAATTTCTCATCAGTTTCATTACTCAACAAAATAAAATAATTACATTCCATGTGTGTACAGCAAGTAGGTAAAAAGAAATAAAAAAGTACAATTTCCCGGGATAACCATTCGCATTCAAATGGTGTAACATTTCCTTCAATATAGAGCACAGTGTTGCAAAGAATGGACATACAAAATTCAATAACATTAGGCTCACTTGACCGATAAACCTACTGTTTGCAACTGCGAATTAGCACGCATCTATCTCCCTATCTCTGTGTTTTCCATAGATCGGCGCCCGCGCAAGGTGCGTAAAGCGTCCGCATTTTTGTAACAATAGAATTATGTGTTACGTCGGATAACGTAAAAGATGTAACGTATAGTGACGGTGCGTTTTGAATGCTTTGTACAAGTTTTTTTTGTTTTAAATATATCTAGGCTTAACTTTGAGGCTAAAGTGAGATTGCATTATGAGGAAACACAAGGGCCCTTTTATCCATACAAACGTAGTCCCCTGTTTCCTCCCTGGATAAAGCCAGTAGAGCAATAATTTTTATTAAAAAAATCTAGGGTTACTATTAGCATGTTTCTAAGTTTTCTGTTTTTTCATAAATAAATTAATAAAAAAGATATGAGCCCTCAAAAATCGAAAAAATTCGCCAGTTTTTCCGCTGTGTTCAAACACATCCAGAAAAAAAATTTGGCTAAATTTTATTAAAAAAGAGAACATACGAACACGGCTAAAGCCTTTTTTAAATTTTTAATGAAAAAAGTATTTAAGTCGGTCTAGTTTTGGAAAAGTAATCGTGGGACTACGAAACGTTGATTTGGTGTGCTTTTAGTAGGTATTTTCGGTCCAAGAAGCAGTTTTCTCTATCACACTTTATGGTAAAGGCGTTTGACACTGCGCGACAGCAATAGATTTTACAAATACCTATTTTTCAATTCTCTCGCCGGTAGTGTTTCCTCTTAACAACAATCCTTTAAGTAAAATCAAACAAGACAATTAAGGACTTTGTTTAAATGCCCTTCGCTAAGTGAGGCCCGCGATGGCGATGCGTATGTCTTGCACTAGCTGAAGGCCTGGAGGAGAATTCTTCCTCTGAAACCTGGTGGAGCTTACTGCTCAAGTGTACCACAGCCTGAGACACTGCGGATGATGACCTGGGGTAATAACGCGTGGGGCGCTAACCCGTAGATCCTACCTACTAATCGACACGGAGGGTGGTTTAGTAGGGTCCGCTGACACCTGTCGAGCCCTACATAATTCTGCAGTGGCTCCCGCCATTACAGAGTATTGGTAAAAGCAATCTCCTGCCTCAAAAAAAGGACTTTTTTTTAAATTTGATTATTCGATTGTTTTTCAATAAACCTGGCATAATAATTAGTGAAAATTATAGTTCCAAAAATGTTTAAGTTCAATTACTAACCTTTTTAAATATACATAAATGCAATCATCTTTTTTGCTAAAAGCATACAATTACAGAGAATACCAGTTATTACCTTGGTTACGATAGTTCACTAGAAATTCGTCTGCTATTACAAAATCGAACGAATGGATCGATTTTTATTTAATGGCAGGGTTCTTAAATCAATCTCAGACGCTTTTTTTTTCACAATAAGCGTGGGTGTTCTAATTTTGAAATGTTTACCGACATAAAGATGTAACCGTTATAATTTATTCAATAAAAGATGAGTATTTTGATTTAAAAAAATAATTAATCTTAAAAGTATATTAGTAAAATGAATCTAAACGATTTTAAACGGCTTAATGTAATTTAATCTTCATAAATCTGATGCGCTGGCGGTGTGTTTCGTATCATACTTATTACAAAATCATCACTCGTTTAATAACATAGAGAACTTTTGTTAGAGATTTATTTTCCATGTAAGTTAATGAAATCTAACTGCTTAGTTACAAAAAGTCGTGTTAAGCTGAATAATAGTAGGTATTTAAAAAATAAACAAATTATAGATTTTTTAAAATTCAATTATGTTACCTACTTAGGATATTTGAATACGCTTGCTTATATAAGACAATGTCTTCATTGTAACGTCAATGCTTTTGAAATCAGCAATAATTTATGTAGAGACTGGAATTTGCACAATAATTTACATTACGTGCAAAAACACATCATGAAAATAAGTTAAAGATGTTAGAGCTGCCTCTAACATCTTCAACTTATTTTCATGATGTGTTAGTACATAACTAAAAATTGATGAAACACCGCTGACTTACAGAGTAAAAATTTGCCTTGAATAAATTCCTCGACACAAAGAATGTCTAGATACTTTATGTTTCTTTCGGTAATTAAACTAACTGATATTATAATTGCAATTACATTGCTTAAGTATTATTTATAGTATTCAAACAGCTGTTTCATCTTAACTGACTGTCAAACATCTGCAAAGATGTTTCTTTCGGGTATTAAGGATGCAAACTGCTAACATTTGATGAAACAACGCTGGCTTACAGCTATAAGAATATGCTTAAAAAATTGACGCCTGTGACGTACTGTCTCGTTGGCTAAATTGGTAAAGCGTCGCGCCCGGCATGCGAAGAGATGCGGGTTTGAGTCCCGCCTGAGACGTCATTTTTCAAGTTTACTTAAATACTAATGTCTTGGTAGCTCAATAGTTTAAACAGTTGCCCAAGTCCTACCTATGACAGTCAAAAATGTTTATTCATAGAATTGTATTTTGAAGATTCCATTACATATTTTCTTTTTAGAACGAACATAAAGCTATCGTAGCACAATTACTATTGGTCCAGTCATTGGGTTGAAGTCTCACCTTTTATCATCTAGCGATCGTAAGATCTAAAGCATGGCATGAAGCTTTTTCTGATGTATACTTACTTATAATAAACGCACATTTTGACTAGATACGTTGCGTTGCTTGCACATTTTTTCACGATTTTGTTCTTGTAGTCCAAATTTAATTCAGTATCGTTGCCCGATGAGTATTAAATGTCTGAACACAGTTTTCATGCAGTGGATTTAGAAGGCCCATTCGACAATCATCATCAGCCTATCGCAGTCGCATCATGTGGAGATCGTCTTTGGTAAGGTGAGTTACTGATGATAAATGCTAACCAAAGACACCACGATTGGCTTACGGCCGGTCCTAATAACCTATCTATCTTCAGTTTTGGAATATCGGAGATAGAAAACAACTTCTGTCTTTGTTTCTCTGGACGGCAAAAGCAAATACAGAAGATGTTTTCTGTCTCCGATATGCCAAAACTGAAGATAGATAGGTTATTAGGACCGGCCGTTAGTGGTTCGGGGTTCCAAAGATATGTTAACCAAAGAAATTATTGTTCCATTCAAAGATTAAAACTTATAACATCAATGCTTCCAAATTAAAAAAAGATTTCGTAACATACTTTAGAAACGTGAAACGTCTGTTTCCCATGGTTCGGCAGACGGTTTTTTATTGGCATGCTAAACCTTAAGGTAAACATTCTTAATTGCGACAATTTGTGAAATTGTTTTAAATCGACCTTTGTTCTATGAAACTACCCATTACATTATTGACCAGAGGCGGTATACAAACATATTTAAGGGATAATACTTAGTGAGTTCCAAAATGCTGAAAAAATTATACATTATTGCCATTAATCTAAAAATTTACAACACTTTAGTAAGTCAAGTAACAGCCTATACTCATCCCACTGCAGGGAAAAGTCCTCCATCATTGAATTCAAGTTACCACAGCAATGATGGGTACTAGCATAATCACCACGCTTGCCAAATGCGGGTTGGTGATCACAAACCCGAGCAATGTTCGAAAATTCGGAACTTTTTGTGTGCCCGACCCGGGGATCGAACCCGGGACCCCGAGATCTTGGCCCGGTATTTAAACCACAAGACCTACGAGGCATTTTAAAACTTTAGTGAAACTAGTTAATAAATTTCCTAGAAAAAAGATTTTTCAACTGTCTCAGGTAGTTTTTCAACTTGAACCCAGAACTTTTCTCTTACCGGTCGACTGTTAAAAGTTACCAAGACTTTTTTTGTGTCGACAAATTCTATTCAATATGAGTTGTTCTTACGAGAAGGGATTTATTCCAATTACCATCGAATAGATGATAGTTAGAGCGTAATCTATACTAATATAATAAAGCTGAAGAGTTTTTTTGTTTGTTTGTTTGTTTGAACGCGCTAATCTCAGCAAGTACTACAGCAAGAAAAATTCTTTTTGTGTTGGATAGTCTATTTATTGATGAAGGCTTTAGGCTATATAACATCACGCTGCGACCAATAGGAGCGAAGCATCAGTGAAAAATGATGCAAAAATAATCGAATTCTTATTAACAGAACTTGACGCGGACGACGTCGCGGGAAACAGCTAGTCAAGGATAAAAAGGCCGATTACGCTCTTATAATATTTTATTTCTTGGTAAAGACTAATTACTTGGGTGTCACAAATAAATGTTTTGATTTGATTTAAAGAAAAGGCAATTATGAGTTCAAATGCTTAACAGCGATTGTATTTCGAGAGCAGTGACCAAAAATAATAACATTATAGTTATTTTGTCTGTTCACACAATGCCGTTAGCGACCAAAATCTAGTGTTTTGAATTTTATCTAGTTCTACGCATGCTTACGTATTAATTAGTTTATCATCTTTGCCCAAAATCCTACCCACTATTTGAAAAGTAATTCCTATATCAACGATATAACAAATTTTAACAAGCTTCCACTTTAATTAACTGAATTTTCATTACATAGTTTTAGAAATCACTTTAATGGTGTAGAAAATCCTTGACTTGTAATGAAAGATATGTTTACGGATTAAGAATGGTCACCATGAACGCTGTAAAGTGTTCGAAACGTCGGGTTAAATCAAAAATAAACGCGTTCAAAATCCGTAAACTATTGTCGCGGACATGCTAGATGTTTCGAGATATCGCTAGAGGAATGTACATAACTACCTAAGTTGAACCACAAAGTAATAACAAGATGTTGGTGCAAGCGACATTGGACTTCAAGTATACAGATTAAGGCGCAAAATGGTATAGCTCACTGGAGTTGTTTACGTTTAAACGTCCTTGTGATTTATCTGGAAAACGAACATTCTAGTATGTACGACCGGCGTCGATGTTGAGATATATAAATAACAGGACTTGAGACGCCGAGTCAGTTTATTCTGAGCTTTCGGTGCGATACCTGCGAAAAGTGATCTAGTGCGAAGTAACGACGACTTTAGCGATACCAACGGATTAAAGTACTACTCTGCGGATTGGCTTATAGTGATTTAGAACCAACGACCTCAGCGACCCACCGGACTACGATTCTTGTGATTTGGCTTTCGTGATAGTGTTTGCAACCTGTTCATCGCCTAATAAATTCTTCTAATAAGTCAACGGTGTTTTATCCAAATCCCGAACTCCACGTTCGTAACATTTGGTGTCAGAAGTGAGATTTGGAAATGCCAGTGACTCCGAGGGAAGATACTGCTGGCGTCAGAACCAGGGCACAGCAAGCTGCGGAAGCCACGGCTGCTACCCGACAGGCCTCCGACAATCGGGATACACCCATTGGCTCCACCCACCAAGCATCGCCCATCGACCAGTCCTCGCCTACCGGAATGGAAGGTTTACCATCCGCGTCGCCGGCCTCACCTACTGTCTCCGCTCACCAGGCTACTACGCCATCAGCTCAAGAGGCCAGAGCATCTTCATTCGACTTCAGTAGGTTAATGCAGATGATGGACTTTATGTACCAAGAGGAAAAAGAAATGCAACGGAAGCAGGATAAAATGCAAGAAGTACTTCAAGGAAAACAGGAAGAAATGCAACGGAAGCAGGATAAAATGCAAGAAGTACTTCAAGGGAAACAGGAAGAAATGCATCAAGAACAACAAAAAGTACTGCATGCCCTAGGTTCAGTGGGTGATATGGTGCAGAACCTACAGAAGAATGTCGACCTGGTAGAAGGAAGGGTGACTAACCTGGAAGCCACCATAAAAAACATGCAAGTGAACTTCGCTGAATTGCAAAGAAAGGTACTGAAACTGGAGACCGCTGGACCCGCCGCATCAAGAGACTTCGCATTTACCAACCTGGCACCCAGAGTGAAATTGCCACCCTATGACGGCACTACATCCTGGACCGCTTACCGTCAACAGTTTCAGACCGTTGCCTCTGCTAACGGGTGGACGGAGGAACAGAGCCTAACAGCTCTCATTGTCGCTCTGCGGGGATCGGCTCTTTCTGTTTTGGAGGCGCTACCATCCTCGGGTAGCACATTCAAGGACCTGATGGGGGCACTAGAAGCACGTTATGGAGAACGCCACCTGGAGCATGTCTTCCGCGCTCAACTACGGGACCGGGTTCAGCGTTCTGGAGAAGGACTACAGCAATGGGCTCTCGAGATTGAAAAATTAGTCCGCAAAGCATACCCATCTGCTGATACTAAGATAATGGACTCCACCGTACTCCAAGCATTTATGGATGGGATCAGAGATACGGAGATAAGGGCTGCAGTGGGGCTTCAACACCATACCTCACTGAAGGAAGCTCTAGCGCACGCTCTGGAAGTAGAAGCCCTGAGGACAGATGTTCAGCCAACTTATAAAATACGAGAAGTGCAAGAGAAGAAGATGTCGTTTCCCCCTAGGAAAATGGCAACCAGACCGATGTGCTATAAATGTGGAGAAAAGGGCCATCTGCAATTCACCTGTCCTATGAACGAGAGGCAGACAGCTAAATTTGCTGAAATGTTTAGCAAAAAGTTGGAGGAACGCCTTGAAGAATTCTCGAAGAAGCAGAAGACCCCATCTTTTGCCTGGGAGCTACGGAAACAAGAAACAGACAGGCCTAAGGAGCGGGTGTTGTTAGGAACGGGAAAAGCCATCGAACATCGGAGTGGAAAGACACATGGGAATGCAGACGCCCTCTCAAGAAGACCATGCTCAGAAGAGTGCAAGCATTGCATCAAGCTGGAGTCTAAAGAGGACTGTGTACAAATAACAAGGACAAGTCCTCCGAGATCCTGGGAAGATGAGTCCATGAGAGAACCTCAGGAAAAAGACGAAGACATACGACTGATCATTGCATGGAAGAAACGCGGTAACGATAAGCCGAGATGGCATGAAGTTGCGTCTACGAGTGCTACGACTAAAGCGTACTGGGCTCAATGGGACAGTTTCATTTTGCAGAACGGGATACTTTACCGGAAATGGGAAAAACCTAACGGTAGAGAGTTCCATCTACAGCTGGTCGTCCCAAAGGAAAGGATCAAGGATGTTCTACGAGAGGTACACGATGGCATATCAGGAGGACATCTGGGTGTAAAAAGGACCTTAACAAAGCTACGGGATAGATTCTACTGGCTTAACTGCAGAGCTGATGTACAAGATTGGTGCCGGAAATGTACCACTTGTGCTGCAGTAAAAGGTCCATCCACCAGGAGTCGAGGACACCTTCAACTTTATAACGTTGGTGCACCATGGGAGCGGATAGCAGTGGATGTTGCCGGACCATTCCCTGTGACAGAGTCGGGGAACAAGTACTTTATGGTCGTTATGGATTACTTCACCAAGTGGCCAGAAGTCTTCGCTATACCTAATCAAGAAGCTACGACCGTAGCCTCTAAATTGGTTGAAGAAGTCATATGCCGATATGGTGTACCCCTGGAAATTCATTCCGATCAGGGCAGAAACTTTGAGTCGAACGTGTTTCAAGGAGTCTGCAAAATATTGGGCATGCACAAGACGAGAACCACTGCTTATCATCCTCAGTCCGACGGCATGGTAGAAAGGTTTAACCAAACACTAGAGAGGCATTTAGCAAAATTGGTGGACAACCATCAAAGAGACTGGGACAAGTACATTGCACCATTCCTTCTCGCCTACAGGACTTCGGAACATGAGAGCACGAAAACGACCCCGGCATATATTAACTTCGGACGAGAGCTAAGGTTACCGGTAGACCTTGTAACCGGAGGAGCGCCAGACGAACACGTCACCGTACAGGATTATGTCTCCAATTTACAAGACAAGATACGGGACATTTATGCCATGGTGCGAGAAAACGGCTTGCAGTCGAGTGAAAACATGAAGACTAGATATGACCGGAAAGCGAATACCAGTGGCTTTGACGAAGGAGCACTAGTCTGGCTGCATAACCCGACACGGAGAAAAGGAAAGTCGCCTAAATTACAGACAAGATGGGAAGGGCCGTACAAAGTTGTCACGCGAATAAACGATGTTACATACCGGATCCAACGGCCACCGAGAGGAGCACTTAAGATAGTTCACATCGACCGCTTGGCACGTTATAACGGGAATAACGATGACGCTCGGGACGAGCATCTCTAAGAGGAGGGCAGTGTCGCGGACATGCTAGATGTTTCGAGATATCGCTAGAGGAATGTACATAACTACCTAAGTTGAACCACAAAGTAATAACAAGATGTTGGTGCAAGCGACATTGGACTTTAAGTATACAGATTAAGGCGCAAAATGGTATAGCTCACTGGAGTTGTTTACGTTTAAACGTCCTTGTGATTTATCTGGAAAACGAACATTCTAGTATGTACGACCGGCGTCGATGTTGAGATATATAAATAACAGGACTTGAGACGCCGAGTCAGTTCATTCTGAGCTTTCGGTGCGATACCTGCGAAAAGGGATCTAGTGCGAAGTAACGACGACTTTAGCGATACCAACGGATTAAAGTACTACTCTGCGGATTGGCTTATAGTGATTTAGAACCAACGACCTCAGCGACCCACCGGACTACGATTCTTGTGATTTGGCTTTCGTGATAGTGTTTGCAACCTGTTCATCGCCTAATAAATTCTTCTAATAAGTCAACGGTGTTTTATCCAAATCCCGAACTCCACGTTCGTAACACTATCTTTCATTTCAATGTATAGTGTTCGCGTAAACTCAAGAAAACAGTATCCTAGACTTGTATTTCCTAGCCTAGATAAGTATTATTTTACAAATAACTTCTTCTATAACCCTGATAAAAGAATGGGTTAAGATTTCCTATTTATATATATATATATATTCTACTATACAGGATGAAATTTGAACCACTTTCCATAATTTTTATAGGCGTTCAGTATCTTGTTTAGAGCCTATTTATGAAGTTAAAAATGTAAATCAAGTTGTCACCCGAAAATATCTTTCGCGATATAGTTTTCAATTTTTACGGTCCTAGACCTGTTAAAGTATAAAGGAAAAAATCAAAAACATATGAATAGTATCGTAATGAATGAATGGGATGCGCGACGTGTAAAAAAAGTGTTGCTAGGCGGCCGTATCAAAAATTTTAGATTTTTTTCGGAAATTTTCTAAGTGCTTTATCTTTGCATTTTTGTACTGGGCTATACCAAAAGAAACAATACGTCATTTGTTTTTTGTCTCGTAGATTGATAAATTAAAATTTGGAAGGTGGTTAAAATTTCACCCTGTATAGGGATATAGGTGTACAGATTCAAGGACCTATGCCCTCACCCTCTGCGAAGATCTGATATTTTTTTGATAGATTTATCCTCCAGCTCAATCTGACGTGACCTACAAGAAACAAAATCTAAAAGCCTATGTTCTTCTTCATGTTGCACAATAAGATACATACATCTAGTCTCATCCGTCAATCACAAAATAAAAAAACCAGCCAGTTGCGAGTTGGACTCGCGCAGGAAGAGTTCTGTTAGAAAAAAAGTAAAAGTAAAGTAACAGCCAATAATCATCCCACTGCAGGGAAAAGGCCTCCATCATTGAATTCAAGTTACCACTGCAATGATGGGTGTACTGGCATAATCACCACGCTTGCCAAATGCGGGTTGGTGATCACAAACCCGAGCAACGTTCGAAAATTCTAAACTTTTTGTTGCCCGACCCGGGATTCGAACCTGAGACCCCGAGATCTTGACCTGGTATTTAAACCACTAGACCAACGGGGCGTTAGAGTTCTGTATCTTACGTAAAATTAATCGTTTATTTTTGAAATAATTAAATATAACTGCAACTTGTAAATAGAATAAATGATAGAATATTGAATTTGGGGTGGTGGGATCTACCTCCTAGTGGTCCACCCTGGGCAACGAAAACTTTGGTTTTTCTAAATAAAGATGACGGCTAACAGATCCCTCTGCGGTGGTAGGCTTCGTAAGAGACTGCCTGGATGCTACCAACCTCCGCCGAAGTCCAGCGCCAAACAGTTTTTTTGTGTTCCGCTGGTGTGTGGGAGAACCAGAACCTCTAGGTAAGTTCGCTCCATCTTAAGCTTATTGTTAACCGTATAGAGTTAAGTATGTATATAGTCAAGAGCAAGCCCATCTATATATATAAAAATGAATCCCTATTTCCCTTGGTCATCGCATCACCCGTGAACGGCTGGACCGATTTCGGATTATTTTTTGTTTTGTTTGTTATTGTCATGAGAATGTTCTTATCAAAGAAAAAGTTAAGGAAATTGCGCGGAAAGTTAAAAATTTAAGAAAACTTAATCACCATACTAAATAATTTGTTATGTAACCTTATCGCTTTTGACAATTTAATTTTTTTAATGTATGGCGTTTGACATAACATTGACAGAATGCGTGCTGTAAACGGTTAAAATTTCCGGTGCGGTTAGCATTTGCGATGTCCATAAATAAATTTGTATCTGAAATTTTATTTATAATTGTACCAACTCGAAATTAATATTCATAGTTAAGACAGGACAACGTCTGTCGGGTCCGCTAGTAGTTTATAAAAAAAAATCTTCCTAGTTGTACTCGTATGTAATGTCAAGCTACTGCTGGTGAAATCGTAAACCCTAGTTAGCCTACTCTGATCATAATTATCACCTGAGCCAAACGACCTCCACTGCTGAGACAGGACTCCCCTGGGTCTTCGCGAACGTTCGGTCATGCGCTATCCGCAACTAACAGCTGCTCTCGACCTTAATCAGATTGTCAGCCCTATTAAAAAGGGTAACCATATTAAAAAGGTTCTTCTCATTTTGTGAAGTGTTCCCGCACCATCAATAATGGAAGCAATACGAGATTTTAATTTTAACTACTTTGTCGGTGTGATATTATTTAATTAATAGAAAGCTTAAATTTTGATCAAGTTTAAATCTTCCCACTTTTTTTATAGGATAGTTCTTTTTGTAAGTTTTTAAGATATTGTAATTCAAAATAGTCCGTGCGGAGCTAATCTATAATAATAATTGTCTGTTGTATTTGTTCATTGTTGTTATATTTTTGTTATGTATAAAACTAATTTTGATGTATTAATGTAAACAGATGTTGGTTGGTCTGAATAAATTTAAAAATATACTAGGAATAGCAGAACCCATGCTAAATAAGTATGCATGCATGCATGAGTAAATTTTCTTTTAAGAAACGTGTTAGGTCTTATTTCTTAGGTGAAATGCAATAGTCGTCATTTACTTTGCTTCCACTACAGTAGTCGTCATCTTATTCTTATTTATTTACATAATTTTCTATTTATTTAGTACTTGTATGTAGTTTATATATATTTATTGTAGCTATATAATATGTAGTATACATATATACCTATTGGAAATTTTATATCTGTTAATTTGCTTTTTTATGTCGCACCGCCCACAAAATTATTTCTGCTTGGCCCGATGGTCGACTGGGAGAGAATGCCTTAAGGCATTAAGTCTACCTGTTGTACTTCATTTTAGAGTTTGTGCATTAAAGTTTAAATAAATAAATAAATAAATAACAGCAGCTTAAGATTATGGCATAAGAAAATATAAAGGTTCTTTGCTGACTACGGGTCCCAAATAAACTAGCTGTCATTGTGATATGTTTTTATTAGACTACAATGTGTTTATTGATTTTTTTCTATGCATAATAATTACTTACTATGCAAACATGCTCTTTGGCGGCTTTGCTTGAGTAGTTACTAAAAGACTTAAGTAACCCCTGCCTCGATTTTGATTGGCTGGGAAACCTTTCCAACTATATTTATTGACATTTATCACAAATAACTTCGTTCCTCGGTAAAAATATAATAGAACTTTGTCTTAGTGAGATTATGCTGTATAATACTATAAATTATGCCAACTTAAAAGCTTTGGAGCGACTTTTGGTCTTCTGACAGTAAAAATATTCTTTAATAACTTTAAGTTTTAGTTTCTAGTGGTTTAAGTTAAAAGCCAAGATTTTCGGGGTCCTGGATTCAATTCCTGCGTCGGGCAACAACAATTTCGAATTATCGAACATTGTCACTAACCCTGTGATCACCAACTTAAAACTTGCCAAATGCAGACTTATGGACTACAAGCCCTTGGAAAAAATTTACCTGAGAAATGAACCAACGTGAATAACGCTAAGAATGCTGTTACTATATCAGAAAATAACTCTGAGCACATTGCCGTCATTTCTGAGCGGTACAGGTGAGTACCTACGTGAGTGAATGGAATTTCTCAGGTACAAATGTGGAATTACTACTAATTATTAATCTACGGCTTTGCTATAGTGTATAGATGATTAAAAATAAATGTCGAAAAACCTAGTGCCGTACTAAAGTGGTGGTGCCGGAAGTTAGTGCAAATTTTTAATTCGCCGATAATTGCAGAAGCAATATAGGTCATTTATTGTACGGCATTTGTGTAATTCCTTTTGTACACATACATACATATACACAGATACTTTACCCGTAAACGCCGTACATATTTCCAGCGCAGGGGTCGAAAGCCAAGGGTCGCAACTCTTTTAAAATTAGCATATAGGTGATGATGTACCGCTCAGAAATGACGGAATAGTGCTCAGAGATATTTTCTGATATGGTAACAGCCTTCTAAGCGTTATTCACGTTGGTTAATTTCACAGGTTAATTTTTTCCAAGGGCTTGTAGTCTATTAAGGCTGTACCCATCATTGCTCTGATAACCTGAATTCAATGATGGAGGCTTTTGCCCTGCAGTGGGATGAATAGCAGGCCATTACATTACTTAAAATAAGCTTACGACATCGCCATTGCAGGATTTCTAAAGAAATCATACCATGCATTTTATTTTAAATTGTTTTACTATTTGATTGCACTAATTCGCAGGTCATAATCTCCTAATACACTTTTACAGTACCGTAAAAGCACGCATAGAATTACATTTACGCTAACATTTAACACAATTTGCAATAGTGTAGGTACTCAGTTAATATTACTGTTTACAAATAGAGCAAAGAAGCAAACACGGCACTAGGATCTCATAAGATAGTGTTCCAAATTCAAATATTTTATTTCTGAAACATTTTTTTTTAAGTGGACCAATAAAAGCTTTTGCTACGAGTATTATCGCTTCTCTTTGGGTGGTTGCAGACTAGCGTTTAATGCGCGCGAATAAACTCATTTTTGGAAGCCCTTTCACGCGCGTACAGATTCGGGTTACTTTCTTTCAGGCGTTGTTGCGCCTGTAAGATCATTTATGCGCGAGCGAGAACAGTGTCCTATTTCATGTTTCGATCGAACTCGGCAGAATACAACCGCCCTTAGCAGGCAGGTTGGCGACTTTAGTAATACTATAGTCTTATGTGGTTGGTGATCGCAGTTTAACCGATAGTAAAGAGAAGACGCTCGCAGTATACTTTTAGTTACCTTTTACGTCCATATGACAAAAAGTGCTGTTATTCTAATTTAGGCCCGCACTATAATACCTAATTCCTGTGTTATATCCACATTAAATCTAACTCCTACTCATATGTTATACCTATTTCAAGCAAATTTAATATAACATAAAGATAATCTAGGTATCTATCTGTACGCTATTGTCCATATATGTTTTACTTATTGAAATGAACCGATATAATAAACGAACGATATTATTGGTTATCCGACAACAGTCTATGATTGTATCGTCCAATGTTATTACGATTTCAGGCCCACGCACGCCTCATGGAGTGGGTTCCATTTAAAGATTATGTGTTTAAGGAAATGATGCAACTCAAGCTTATACGAAGGTCTGTCCACTTGTAAGTAAGTAGGTTGAAGGTTTTAAGTTTGAAGCAATGATTATGAACACTATAAAATATAATGAACTCGTTATACAGGTGAAATTTTAACAACTTTCCGAAATTTTTATAGGCGTTCAGTATCGTATTTAGAGCCCATTTATGAAGTAAAAATTGTAAATCAAGTTTTCACCCGAAAATATTTTTCGCAATATAGTTTTAAATTTTTACAGTTTTAGGCCTAAAGCTTAGGTACGAGTATAAAGGAAAAATCAAAAACTTTTTATTAGTATCGTAATTAATGAATGTGATGTGCATTGCGTTAAAAAAGCGTTGCTAGGCGGCCGTATCAAACATTTTAGATTTTTGGCGGACATTTTCTAAGTGCTTTATCTTGACATTGTACTGGGCTATACCAAAAGAAAAAATACGTCATTTGGTTTTTGTCTCGAAGATTGATATATTAAAATTTGGAAGGTGGTTAAAATTTCACCCTGTATATTAAAACTAAACGTCGTTCGAAACGTCGGTTTAAATCAAAAGTAAACGCGTACTAAATCCGTAAACATATCTTTCATTTCAATAAAACTAATGAGTTATTCTAAGACAAGACAATTTCTATAAATTTTGAAACAATCTGTGAAAAGCTATACCTACTTAAATTTAAAACTTTTGACTGTCTGTTTCTTAACTATTACTTGTCTTTTGCTAAACATCCACAATATGGGCCTTTAAAAAAAGGTTGTTTAGGTGTAGATTTATGACATCTATATATTTTTAAATAACTTTTTTTCAAATAATTTATGAAGTAAAATTTTGTTTAGTTTAAGAAAAAATAGATAACTTCCATCAAATAATTACAATAAATAAGGTTGAAACATTCGGAAGTCGCTTTATATCAACATTTTTATGTTACTTATTAGTCGATAGTTTGCTTAAGGACGGCCTTGGCCCTTTCATTATTCAAGTCTATATCAAAATGACATGGATCTCTCCATAGGGATTACGGCATAATTGCCACGCTTGGCAGTTTGGCCTATTGTGTAAAGGAGACTTCTGGCAGTAGGTACTCTATGGCGCCCTTATAACAATATATTTATATTGATTCCGTAAAATAACGCATACAGGGAATAAAGGAAAAGCCTTTTACAGATGACGCTACACTACTCACATCATAACTCTCACTGTAATGTTCTTTAATACTTGCTGTTAAGGTTTACTTTATTCAATACTTAAAGATATATCTTAAAACCATAACCAGAACTTTAAAATCATCAAATCTCAGGGTAACCTGAGATAATGGAAACACTCTCTTTGAAGAAGAAAGTCATTAAAACCGTTGTACATTTTCAAATAGTCTTATGTTAAACAGTACTGTTATATTAAACAAAATCCTATTATATTAAGGAAATAGAAGTACTGTTTTTACTGAAAAGGGATTGTAATTGCAGGCTTTCAGGATATTAATTGACAAATTCCATAAAATACCTTTTGCATACAATGTATGTTTTTACACAACAAACAAATATTCAGAACTTTCATTACTAAATAGTTGATCACGATGCTTCAACAACAGTTTTTGTCTTTATAAATCCAAGTCTTATAAGATGTTGCATACTAGAGTCAGATAACAGTAAGCTTAGCCTACACTGCCTACTGGACATAAGATAAAAGGTCACGTATACTTAACCGTTGTCATGACTCTAGAGTGAAAAAAACATTTTCCCTAACTTCAGTCGTCTTTTTTGTTTCTTGATATAAAGTTGTTTATATTCATGAAACATAGAACCCGTTGAAAAACTGTTTATTTTCTTTAACTTCATCTTCTGCTTCATTATCATCAGATCAAAGAAGTTCACAGCTAAGCATACGCTTCTTCATAATCCCACGGTCGGCAGGATGTTTGACAATCGCAATTTGGTACATATTGGACAAAAGACCCTGCTGCTCGAAATTCTAGCAAAGTTCGTTAAGTAATCTTTTACGACACCCACGGGACGGGAGTTAACCATTCAATTTTCGGCCGACACCAAACAAATACTTTTCTACCTGAACATAAGGTAATCGTAAGAACGTTGATATTGTATAGTACAAAAGTAAAATACACTCTTACATTTAATCTTAAATATTGGAGCTAGCCTACCACGCGTTACTAGCATTATGTATACTTCCCAAATACCGTTACCCTTCTATTACCCATTGATCTTATTTAACTCTAATCAGATCTAAATTGGATTCAAGATTCGGTCTTCAGATTGCTACCTGCAGTCAAGCTGTCGACGATTTAAACAAATTTCGTGCATTACATAATGTAAGTAAAAAAGCACTCGTAAGTACAAGTGGCCCACACATCATCCGCTGACGTGCCCAGCTCGTTACTGCTTCTCATGTTGATAACGGAAAATGCCTAAAAGCACCCAACGCTCGAATTTATTGCGATTACATTTATATTTATCTAAACATGTACAGATTATTAAGCACTACTTTTTTACCCGACTGCGTCAGAAGGAGCTGCGTATGTTTTTTGAGAGTAGTATTATTATGTATGTATAATTGTTTGGCATGCTCTACAGCCCAAACGGCATGGTATTTTATTTTTAAATGAGGTGTCGTCAAATTGTTTTTACTGTGAAAACGGAAAATATTTGGAGACCTCCAAACGGTTGGTGGTTCTCCTATAGTCTACGTAGAACGCACGTGTGCGGCGCTGGCACCGCTGTATCTAACCATAATTAACTAAACAGTTTGAAATAAAACAAATTATTAAAATTAATATAAAAACCCGTCTGCTTAAAGAACTATATAAAAACCGAAAAGAAAAAACAACCTCCAGACTTGAATTATTCAAGAAGATAATCTTTAATGTATGATTTTTTCGTTAGTCTATTTTCAGACGAATCTTTTTCTACCAACAACACTATGCTGCAACATTTTATTTTGTTTCTAAGAATCACGGAGTATTTTAGTTTTATATATGAATGATGGATTAGTCTAGTAAAAGTCGAATACCTAAGTTTCTGCTAATCATATTATAGACCATGTTGTTAGGTTGTTACTACGATTGTTTGTTGTGTGTAGCTAAAATTTATTTTCTAACACAATTGTGGAATTAAAAATGTGCAAAGTTTTTAGGCCTGAATTCACAATGTTTTTCCACATGTAATGTGATACTTAGAAATAAGATCTTATAATATAATTCTAGCTTGTAAAACTCATTACTGGAAAGCAAAGAAGAAAACATTTCTGTTTTTTTTAAGGTCGAACAAAAATCCTAAACATATGAATAAACTACTAGTTTTGAATGGTTGTCTTATTCGCATGATGGTCTTTTTTTATATTTGCGAATTAGTGGTATATTACCACTGTTTTTCTTTACGGTAAATATTTTTGTGAAAAAACTAAATTTTTCTATTATTACTCGTATTTGGCTCAAGACTTTATTTTTCAAAATTTTAATGGTAGTCTCAACGAAAACAATAATATTGATACAAGTCAACCTATTTAAAAAAGTTATCCTAGCATTAATAATATGTACCTACTACGTTTTGAATTGAGAAACTCCGCCTTTTTGGTTGGTTCAAAATAAAATTGTATGGCACAGTTTGGTAACACCAAGAACCAGACATTTCAAAACGTAGATTATATTTTGAGTTGCTCATCTGTCTAGACCAGACTGAAATTGTTTTGTAAACGGTGACGCAACACTTGTGATTGGTTCAAGCTCGACCGTGAGAGGATGACGATGATTAAAATATCATGAGCATCAATTTATCTGACATCTTCAATGTTTATGTAATTACAAATTATTTTTCTAGCAAAGAGAAATATTAGATTTTTTTGATAAAAATTTACTTATAATGTCCTTAATAAAACAAACAAACAACTTATAATTAATGCCTTTATTAAAAAGTACTCCCAGGTTCATATTACGATCATAATTACGAGGATATACAAGATCAAAGTTTGAAGCTCTGTAATTGTTTACACAAAATGGTGTTGTGCTTTCGAGAGCCGCAGAGACAAGTAAAATAACCGAGTTGCATTCTCTTTATACATTGAAAATATAGTTTACTATTCCTTGAACAAACATTTTTCGACTGCCTGAAATGGGAATCGAAGCCACAACCTACCGTTTACCGGGCGAGTGATCTAATTGATTTACTTAGACAATATTCCGAGTATCTTCCTCCAGCACAACATGTCCATAGCATCTCTTTTCAAGCTCGCTATAGGTAACTGACCTCATCAATGCTGTGTAAAAAATAGCTTAATAAATAACTAAGATTTTGTACTGAAAGGTTTAGGTTGATTTAGTCTATTTATTTAAACTTAATTGCACAAACACTAAAATGAAGTACAACAGGTGGACTTAATGCCTTAAGTGTCGTTTTTAGGTTAACCGATGAAAGAGAATACTTTGCGTATAATTAACATGAACGCCCCGTTGGTCTAGTGGTTTAAATACCGGGCCAAGATCTCGGGGTCCCAGGTTCGAATCCCGGGTCGGGCAACAAAAAGTTTCGAATTTTCGAACGTTGCTCGGGTTTGTGATCACCAACCCGCATTTGGCAAGCGTAGTGATTATGCCAGTACACCGATAACTTGAATTCAATGATGGAGGCCTTTTCCCTGCAGTGGGATGACTATAGGCTGTTACTCGTACTTTACTCTTTTTTTTATAATTAACATTAGATTTACTTAGAAGGGTTAACTAATAAAAGATAATACCTTGCATATATACAACTGATCATTACCAACGCCAACGTGTTAACCAATAGTTTATCGAAACGAGTGTGTTGCATTCGGTCTAGATTGTTAGAAATTATGTATAATCTTATTTCATGCTAATAGAATGCATCGCTGGATTGCATTTAATAGATATAGAATATAGAACAGAAGGATAATAAACAATCGGATTAAATATTCATATAATTTAGATTGTTAAATATGTATGTAGTGATTAAGACAGAATGTTAATTTGATGTTGACATAATGGAAGGAAATAATCTAGGTGTTACATCCAAAATTGAACAATAGGTAGAATAAAAGGTGGAATTTTATTCGACGTAAAAAAATACGGTTTTCAATTTACGCGTAGGTATATTTTTTGTTCGACAATCCCATTGAAATAAAAACAACCAACCAGAAGGTTCGAAAAATGGACAGTTTTAGTAAAAAAAGTGTAAGTTTTTATACTACGAGTATTTTAATAGTTTCTAGGTGGTCTAGGTGATTTAGGATTCTTTTTTCTTTCTGATTTCCACAAAACAAGTTCTTTTTTGCTACAGTTACTTGCTTTGGGATCAGAACAATGTTATACCTATGTGAATTTGTTCACATTTTATCATCATCATCACAGCCAAACCCCCTCATATCCTCACCTAAGGATCTCCACAACGATGATACAAGATGTCGACATTTATTTATTCATTAAGCCGTTAAAAGCAGCATACAAATCCATCAACTTTTAATAGGTACGAGTACCAAACAAAAAATGATTGACAATCATCATGTACTGACTGATATTTGATGGCTCATTCATGATTTTCGTCGGTAAAATTTATGTAAGAAAAGTTTTATTATTTCTGTAAATGCGAGTGGATCTTCCCCCAAGGCAGAATTTTTAAAATCGAGGAATGATGTTTTCTGTTTCTATAAAATTCTGTCGTCTTGGTAAAGGTGGTAACACCCACACAAGTGTAAGTAGCTGGCGGTTTCACTGCAGTGCTTTCTAAGCAACTGGACCGCGTTCGCCGAGCCTGTAATTGATACCTGCGCGTCAGCAGTTCATTAGATGTCTATTGGAAACATGTAATATCCGATATTGCGTGGGCGCATTGTCATGAAAAACACTAACAATAAGTGACTATATTTTATTTATTTATTTAAAATTTACTGCACAAAATAGGAAAAAAAATACAAAAGGTGGACTTAATACCATATGGCATTCTCCAACAATCAACCAACATTTTCATTGATTTGACTATATTTTCAATGCAGCGCTTGTTACAAAAGAAGACTACACGCATTCTTATTTATTATCTTTGGTAGTCAGTCATGCACATAACATAAATAGAGAGAGGCGCAGACATCTCAGTCTTTTTTTCGTGCGTTAAGATATATATATATTTTTTAAATGTTATGTAACTTGCGGTCTCGGCCCAGAATCGGTAATTGGCCGTTGTAAGTAGCAGACCTCACAGGTCAAATATGTACACTTGTTGTTTTTGAACCATGAAAAAAGAAGAAGTTCTCGTTACGACGCATATCTTTCTTTTAATCTACTATGACGCTTCGTATCTTTTGTTCGCGTTGATAAACTTTCGAGTGGTACAAAACTTAAAGAAACAATAAAACTTTAACAACCAGACATGAAGAAAGGCTTGAAGTAAGCCAACAATTTTCCGTCACTTAATGATGAATGTGATGATGCCGACGTTTTCTTATTTGAAACTAAAATTGATGACTTATTAATTTAATTCGTCGATTATTTTTTTTATTGGAAAATCATTTTTTTGTTCTAATTTCTTTTTTATTCTCTGGTAAACGTTGTCGCTACTACTTGTACTACCTACTGCATCAGTGCCTTATACATTCACATTGACACTTTCGTTATCTTTGATCGAATGACACTCGCACTAAGAATTCGGTTTTAATAATAAGATTAGCTTAATTCCTTGTACGAGTAGCTATTGTTTGTAATTACCTACATATTAGCTTTTTTTTGTCTTTGGAACAAGATTGCGGGCTTGTAAATACTGTTGAGGTGCCAACTAGATTGTTATCAAACAGCTGATTGATTGAGCGGTGGGTAATAAACATGTCCGCAGCGAGATAAATGTGTTAATAATGATGTTCGTCCAATAATTGCTGGGATTAAAAAATAAAACAGTTTTTTTTTATTTACAGACAATGATATTTGTTATTAATCAATAATAATATCATTTTTTTATATTATCTTTAAATACCTTTTACAGATTTGTATTTAAACAGTAGTAGGTATTATCAATAGCAATAATTTCTCTTCATCATACCTAGATTTAAACCCTGTACAACCTGGGCTTATTATCTAGAGTGCTGATTCGTGCTTCCAGATGAAACAAGACGGACGGATTGACTGACGGGCAAACAGCAAAGTCTTAGTAATAACCCTTTGGGTACGGAACCCTAAAAAGGCAGCCAAGAAGATGTTAAAATATCAATATTCCCCTTATAAAATATTTTAAAAAAGTAATCCATACGAACAATTATAATTACGCAAGTAAACACACGAGATGGTAATTATAATAATAAAGTTCAGTTCTCAGACTTTTTTTATAATCAGGAAAGTGATTGGCGAGTTAAACAAGTACTCAAGCACAGTCAAACCGAAGTAAAACAGCCTTTCCATTCCATATAGATCAAAAATGCAATGGTTTTTGTGGTTTTTATTATTTTCAGTAATTATGACGAAATAACTTAACAGACATAGAACCTAAATCAGCAACATTCGACTGTTTTGTCTTATTATTTGTTACCATTAACAATATTAATTCCAAGAAGGAAATGCAATATTCTTTTTAAATACTATCTTAATTATTTATTGATAGTTTCGAGATCATTTATTTTTTAATAATAATATAATTAATTAGCGATAACTATTAGCGATAGCGATAGCCATTAAGTACAGGATAGGATTAATTAATGCAAACTTTGAAAGGTAAATAGGGTTGAAAATAAAATGAATGGTTTTGACTAGGGTACGGGTAGTCCACCCATTACCTTGAACGCTGTAAAGTGTTCGAAACGTTCCGAGCGGAATAAACCATTGTGTAAAACCCCAATGAAAAATTTTGCTTCCATTTCAATGTCTAGCTAGTGTAACAAAGAGATTAACAACTTCCAAAAATTTTAACATTAATTTTACCGATAAAAAGTCTGACGTATGCCACAAATTTTGTGTCATTGCCAAACAAGAAAGTCAATTGTCAAGCACCGATTTAAAATTGGTGTCATAAGTATTGCACGTTTTTAGCCGCTTCCATTTTTGTGTTTTTTAAGCTATTGCATAGCTTCTATCGCGGGCCTTGACCGTGGAGACCGAATCCAGAAATTCCGTAACGAAAATAACCTAACACACTCCGACCGGCACAGCGGTGATACTTTTTAGTTTTATAATTGCATAAGTTGATAAAAAATGCTATGCAATAGCTTTACCGCGGCAGTCTCCGAGTTCCACACGTCTTTTTTTTAATTATTTAGACAAGTACAACTGCTGTGACATCATAACGATCTTGTTAAGTTTCTCTAGAGGCATACGAAAACCAATTGCGCATTTTCATTTACGTTCTTACTCAGCTACGATGCATAATCGAAATATTTAGATACATTAGTTCTTGTCAAACACGCTCATCTTTAAAGGTTTAATTAATGTCTGTCTTGGTCACATATAAGTACATGTGCTTGTAAAAGTAAAAGTTTATCTTAATATGTGAACATTTTTATAATTCTTACTTATATAATATTATAGACATTGTGGTTCAAAAATCAATAGTTTCGAATATAATATCAATTTTAGTTAAATTTGTTAAAAAAATGTAACCAGTATGGCGAGTCCTTAGTTTTGCGAGACGTTGGCAAACTTACACTTACTTAAAGTGTCGTAGTAAAATAGCGGGAGAGCGTAACTTGTAAAAAACATTGACGTGTGTGGGTGTTTCATTGATAAGTAGGTACGAGCAAATCGTTTTCATTTAAAAGTTTATTCATAACAACGTATTATTACTTATACAGTCGTGACTTTTTAGAATCATTTTGTATGAAAAAAATAAACAAAAAAAATTAATAATTGAATAATAATTTAAATGCAGTTTGATTCTTTACCATGGTCTATTTAATACCCATAACTCATACCATACCCATCGTGTTCCTTTTGATATCCCATAACTCTAGGCCCTAGAGTTAAGGGATATCAAAAGGAACACGTTACATAGGGCTGGCTAAGATAAATTAGACTACTTAAGACCATGAGAAAAGGCATTAGACTACTTTGTATCCGACTGATGGGCACTTTCCGCCAACGGGGTACAACGTGTAGTTAACGCGGTACTAGGTTTTACTCGTATTTTGGAAACCGGAATCACTTTTTTTCTACATCCCGTCCGGGAATCGAACCCGGGACCTCGGAGCAGGCGACGCCTTGAAAACCGGTGTGACGCCCTCTCCGCCACGACGGTCGTCAAAGTATCATGTGTATTGTGTCGTACGTCATAATCAGATTTTAGAAGATATAAATAATTAATAACATATAAAAAATAACGAGCTTAATCTTATTTCATCAATTTACCGCCAAAGTCATTACGCCTCAATAGTTAATAAACCTTTTACCCGACTAAGTATTTTCTTTATTTTTAACAAGATTGCGTGAAGATTACCGTCTAATTGAAAGAAACTTTAAGTATTCTATTACGTAATGTATAAAAATTGTTTCATAAAAGTCTAAACGTTACTAAATTATAGTAATGACCGCTTTCTATACTTAACAATTCGGCAACCCAGATACTTGTGTATTATATTCAAAACAATGGATTTATCGACCTGATTTCGAACAGAAAATCTAATTTGACTGATGACAGAGTTTAAGAAAATTTCGTAACATGTATTGTTACGCTTTAGGGTGCGCATTTGTATTTGTCTGCGTGCTTCGAAGTAATTCTCGTAATTCGGCCGATTTTCTTCTAAGAGGCCAAGAACTCATAAAGCTCAGGGAAAAACCTGAATTTTGGTAACCTCAGTCTTCAAAATGCAGTAATATTTTTTTCATCCCCCCACCTCGGAAATGGTATTTTTGCTATTCGATATCTGAGCGGAAAAGCCGTTTTTACCCGCTTAAGGTTAATGTATATTTGAATTTAGAACATCGCGTGCACTAGGTACCTATGTGATTTCAAAACATCACTAAACCTATTTACTTTCAACTCCATGGTGTCGTATTTATCAGACAACTTTTTTTTTTAATTTGTTAAAACTCAGACTTTTAACCTCCTTGGTGTACTTTTGTTTTCAATTTGCTTTGCGCTCGCCATTTTGTTTTGAGAGTGAGATACGTTTGGAGTCCGTTTATTTTATCGAATTTTTATTGTTTATAGTGATTTTTGGGTCGTAAAAGTGGTGTTATTTTGCGAAACAAAGTGTCGTGCGAGTAAACAATATTATACAGTTCGGTGAAATAACATGGTGTATGGGTCGTAACCAAGAAAAGTGGACCGTGAATTTTGCGCGGGAACGCAAACAGTTCACCTCTTTCTTGGGGACTTCTCTACATTCCCTTAATCTTTCGACTGTCTCCAAAAACTCCATCAAAGCATTAAAACGTCTAACATCAACGTTTTAATGCAAAAAAAAAGACAATATTACTAAAGAGTTGGCTGTATGGACAAGTATCCAAGGCCGTTAAACATACTAAAGAAAAAAAAGAAACTTGAAAACAAGTAAAAAAAAACGAAAATGAGTGATTCCAGCGACGAAGAAGTTTATTTCTGTAATACTTACATATCATAATGTTGTAGTAAATATGTACCTAAACTGAAATAAAAGTATCTTGTGATTGTAAATGTTTTATTTTGCATTTAGTCATTTCTTCGCTAAGGGGGGATAAAAAATTACGTTTTGCACTTGAGTGGAAATATTTTTCACCTTGTGCTCTTTTAATACCCTCGCTGACGCTCAGGATTTTAATTTTTGGTCATCAAAGTTGAGCACGCGGTTAAAAAGGAACTCAGTACTCTTGTATAACAAATAACTATTGTTTCTTCACAATAGCATTTTATGTGAGCTTTCGTCTAGTGGTTCATTACAGGACTTGGTTTCAATCCCCGGGTCGGGCAACAAGAGTTTTGAATTTACGAACATTGCTCCGGTTTGTGATCACCAACCCACATTTGGCAAGCGTGGTGATTATGCCAGTGCACATCATGCTGTGGTAATCGGATTCAACGATGGAGGCCTACGCCCTGCAGTGGGATGATTATAGGCTGTTACTTTACTTACTTTACTTTTTATGCTGTCGTAATCTGGTTACAGCTTGTGATGGCTTTTACCAAAACGTAATTATAGCATGTAATGGTATCCTAAATCCAGATACAGTCTACAAAGTGTGAAATAATTTAAATTTCGTCATTATCACTACACACCAGCTGGCATGTCGAACATCCTGCTGTTCGGGGTGGCAACAAATCCAACCCAACATCAAAATTTGTAGCCTTTCTTAGGTTATAAAAGGTGTTTCCCAATCTTGTTTTGTCTTAATATATCACGTTTTAATATAATGGAGGCTATCGCTAGTGAATTTGCCACTAGAGGCGTTAGTGTCGCGTGAGGTCCAATATCATTCACTTTGTACTGGTTTTAGCGAAATTTGTTGCATAAATTATAATTTCTTTAATTTACCTGCTGGAAAGTGATCTCCTTCGTAAAATATCGCAAATATGGATTATTTGGCGATTAATGTGAACGCTTTAAAAACGGAATTAAGAAAAAGCGCAAAAATAGCGGCCTCAAGAGCAACTATTTCAGAAGTTAGTTTGTTGATATCAAGATAGTTATTTATAAACAATATAACCTTAATTAGATTCAAGATATAACACTTTGTTTCGGCGCCAATCGCCTTTGACAGCTATACCACCGGACCTCAGTCTACAGTGGCGCCAACTGGTGAGCAAAGAAACGGTAGTCCCCATTCCTCTGTACGTGTGTTTGCCAACTTACTCCTTCTAAACGGCTAGACCAATTCGGATGATATTTTGTGTGTATATTTCAACGGGTTCCTGGATGGTTTGAAAATATAATTAGACCCCGTATAGATGATGCTGTTTTTCCGTGAACGACAACTTCTGCCGGTTCCGCTAATTTATATTATTTAACTACTTTATAAAAATTCAACAGCAATGTATGCAACCACCAGACATTCGCATTTTAAAACAGTCGGTGTATCTAATGGGTAAGGATTGTGAAATCAGATCGATTGCGAAGTGAGATTAGTATGAAGTTTTCTCAGCAAGTTAATGTGGAATGTATCACGCCTGCGGCAATGTCGGGCTGGCTAAATTATCTGATTTACAATTCCAATTTTGTAAGCGTATTACTTGGATTTCTGCGGCCATTGCTCATTAGGAGATGGGCCCAGAAGTGGTCACATTTTGATTGTATCTGATTCATATAATTGAACCTGCATGTTTGGTAAGGTATGTTTCGTGATTTTTTTTATGTAGATATCATAGTAACGTGACATTTGTCGTTAGTTGTGTACTTTTAAGGCCCGAGTTCACCAACAGACGTTGAAGTTTTAAACAGCGTTTTAAATATTATTTGACATATTTTGTATCAGAATTGTGTCAAATTAACCGTCAATCTATGTTTACCGGCTGTTTAAGTATTGGCGAACTCGGGTCTTACTGTCTAGAATGTTACTTAGTCTTTGGCTAGTTGTTACACAAACTTATTTGCGTTTTAATTAAATTAAAGAGTAACACTAATAGTCAAAATTAATATCTGTAGAAAATTGCAGCACAGATTTCAAGTTTAAATAAGTTCATTAATGTTGAATGGGTATGACTATGCACATTATCAATGCATTGATTGAGGTTTGCCTATGACATTTTCCAATTTTTTACATCACTTATACAGGGTGAAATTTTAACCACCTTCCAAATTTTAATATATCAATCTACGAGACAAATAACCAATGACGTATTTTTTCTTTTGGTATAGCCCGGTACAAAAATGTCAAGATAAAGCACTTATAAAATGTCCGCCAAAAATCTAAAATTTTTGATACTGCCGCCTAGCAACACTTTTTTTACGCAATGCAAATCACATTCATTCATTACGATACTAATAATAAGTTTTTGATTTTCCCTTTATACCTAAACAGGCCTAAAACTATAACAATTTAGAACTATATTGCGAAATATATTTTCGGGTGAAAACTTGATTTACATTTTTACTTTACAAAATTTTGGAAAGTGGTTAAAATTTCATTCTGTAGATATATTATTACAGTACCGTATTGAGTCGCCACAAGAAATGGAATAGCAACACCCCATCTCTTCTTGTATGGAAGAAAGGCATGTTAAACCGCTGGCTGGTCGCGACTTCTGTCGTTTTTATCGAAGTCGTAAAAACGAGTCACCTCCAAGACCTGTGATTGGTGGATTGAAAAACTCTGACACTAGACTATCCCTAGAGGATAAGCTATAAAATATCTTCCTCTAGGTGTAGTAAGTTAAGACATAACGAGTACTGCAAGAATACGGGCAGTATCGTCTTCTCCTCTCCATTAGCATAGTATAATCTTATCTATGCCATTAGCCAAACTGCGATCGCCAACCCATCTGACGAGCGTAGACATTATTACAATAAAGTAACAGTCTATAATCATCCCAATGCAGGGAAAAGGCCTCCATCATTGAATCGAGTTACCCAGCATTGATGGCTACTGGCATAATCACCACGCTTGCCAAATGCGGGTTGATGATAACAAACCCGTGCAATGTTCGAAACTTTTGGTTGCCCGACCCGAGGATCGAACCCGAGACCCCGATATCTTAGCCCGGTACTTAAACCACTAGACCAACGGGGCGTTATTATAATTTGAATAAACTATTTTAATTAATTGCATAAACTATTTTTATTATTTGCATAAACTATTTTTATTATTTCGCTTCTGCGCCTTTGACTCCTTTCAAAGATGATCAGCAATATATTCAATATTTCGTAAACTGGGCTTCAATCGACTTTGGACTAAACTACTTGTTCACAGAGCCCTCTATAGTTTGACACATGCGGCATCAATTATGACATGGTCCTCCTTCTTCGAGACGAACTATATTTCAAGGTCCTCATTGTTCTGAGTCGCTTTAAGTAATGGTAAATAACCATGAAATACTTATCATATTTAATAAGTAATTTAAATACTCCTTATGGCAATCAAGCTGTGAAGATGTTCGATACGAATCTGAATACATTGTGAAGCACCTGTCTCTCGTTGGGAAACAAAGGTGTGAGGCATCAGTCAATACTTACCTAACAGCAGCTGCAATGTATTATCTAACCAGTTCCGCTGAGTAAGTACGCATTTCGTTGATCAGTACATGAAATAGGATGAGAGAAACAATACGACAATTAGTGCGGTATTGTCTATAATTAAAAATGGGACGTGATAGGTATTGCGTGGCATAAGCAACCAAAAATATTTATAACATTACACCTTGTAATAACCTATAATCGTGTATTTTAAAAGAATAACCGTTTCCAATGGATGCCCTAAGAGGTGCCTAAAGGCTTCTTAAATATCAGCACACAAAACTTCAAAATTTTTATTGAAATAAATATTATAGATCTAGTGGCGCGAAAACCTAGCCAAGATCTCGGGTTCCCGGGTTCGATCCCCGGATCGGGCAACAAAAGTTTCGAATTTTCGAACATTGCTCGGGTTTGTGATCACCAACCAGCCTTGGCAAGTGTGATTAAGCCTGTACCCATCATTATTATGGTAACTTGAACACAACGATGGCCGCCTTTTCCCTGCAATAGGGTGATTAGAGGCCGTTACTTTTTTACTATGTTATACTAAAACATGCCTACATATAACATTCCAGTCAAAGTTTAAAATAACACAATAATATTTTTCCGTGCAAAGAGAATGCGACACTGATGTATAAGACCTAGAAATTCAGCTTTCACAGGAAAAGGGTTAGTGTTGTTTCAACTTCCTCTTGCGTCATATCGACTGCGCGTGCGCTTGAAGCTAATGCTAGGAAGTGACGCTGGATTGGAGCTAGCTACCTTCACCTTACGAACCAGATAAATCTATAATGGGGCTAAAGATTATCAGGTTATTTAAGATACTTATAAGGTTATTAGTAAGATGCGCATAATCCATGTAGTGGCAGTAAAATGTTCGTAAGTCGTAATGTAATCACTAACTTTTTCCAATGAGCCAATATCGAAATCTTATATGTACTTTACTAAAACAATTCGTTGAGGACCAAAGATTTTAAATCTAGGTATTGTTCTTATCTAATATAAACTTGTTCACCTGGATGTACCATTATGATACGCACCCATAAAAATCGATGGATATATTTTTATATGTACCTACGCTGATGTATTAAAATTGAATTAAATATATAGGTAGTATGTGTGTAAACTTTCAGTAAGAACATTGTGACCTTTCCTTTTTTTTAAGTTTGTTCTGTACAGTCAGCATCTGAAATCGCTGAACACTTTAAGTCCATACAAAATTAAAGTTAAAGTTTTTTTGTTTGTATGAGATGTATTATGGGATATAGACAAATTGTGAATTTGGCATGGTACTTAAGTGCTAAGACTTTTAATGATAACCGTAAACCGTCCTCAGTTTGTCCGATAAAAGACCGGTTTTAGCAATACGACTAAACCAACCAAAATCCTACATAAATATGTGTCATTAACATACCCAAAAAATCGGGTGTGCAATAAAGATTATTTATAAATTCATACTTTTCAGTATCTCGCAATAAAGAAATTGTTTTAAAAATAAGTATTTGAAATACCTGCCCTTATAAGTTTGCTGAAGCACAAAAGGAAAGATGTCGTTTCAATAAAAACAAATTTGCAAATTTAGGATTTTTTCGTTTGCACTGTGAAATAAGTTACATCTTAACAAAATAATTATAATAATTATGTAATACCTTCATTTAGTAATTGTAGACTAAACATTGTATAATATGCCAAAATTGGGTAAATTCGGCTGAACTGACCACATATTTTAAACGTCGCCAGTGACACTAATGGAAGTAATAAAAACAAGTAAACAAGTTATCATTTAATAATTGCGTGTAAAACACATCTTCCCACGTTATCCGCTATAAAGTATGCCGCAGCTCAACGACAAAAGTATACTTAGCACTATCGTAAGCCTAAAATATTTGTTATTTATGTTATTTATGAGAGAGACTCTCTAAGATTTTAAGCTTTCTGTTGTATTTAATCCCAAAAAACTTAATTTGAATTTGCCTGCGACCATTAATACCGACCGAGTCGAAGAATAGTGACGGTAAATACTATTTTTGGTACATATTTAGTTTTCAAACCCTATTAAGTGCTAAAATCTCGTACTTTTTTACCGCTTCGGTATAAAATCTGCATACCTAGATTTAAATTCAATGATGTACTCACATATTTTTTCTCTTTTAATTGACATCGTACGAATGATCCCATACTGGGCGTAACTATCTCTAGAATTAGACGACTCTCAAAAAAATATCTTACTAATAACAAAAAAATCATAACACAAAACCATTAAAAAAAATTACCTCTACTTTGAGCTGTTACAAGACGATTGTTATTTTTTTTCTTACACCTACTCTGTAATTGTAGCTACAATTTATTTTATGCATTTTTTGAGTTCACGTCTTTGTTCTTATTAATATTTTGCAGCCTTTATCTCAACTCTATCTTCTAACTTTTAGGGTTTTCATTTTATTTACATCTTTAAATGGGACCAACATTCACATACGAGCAAATATGTTAAACAGATAATCCTCCATTATTTTATCAGTTTTCAAAGGTATTGCTCTAAACTGTTCTATTTGCGCTATGGTTACGAGTAAAACTCTTGAGTAACACAATTTGGCAAGTATGAATTATAAAACCACTAGATCAGTTCTGACAAATCGTCAGTAGTATACGCGAGATTTGTGTAAAACTTCCGCCATTTCCGTCGTACTGTGTGAATATCGATAACGGCTCAGTCGCAGACATATTGTAAAGCAATTAGGTAATTATAACAATATCGACTCGGCCTCGAAACTAGTTCGGTGTTTCCTGGCCAATTTTGTAACCTGTATTAATAATCTAGTGCCGGTGCTGGCACGTTAAAGAATAGTACCACACCTTCTCTTCCTATGGGTGTCGTGAGAGGTGACTAAATCAGAACTGAAGAAGACCGGCAGCAGCGTCTTCTCTCCACCGTTGGTCAAACTGCGATCGCCAACCCGCCTGCCAACTGTGGCAATTATGGTCAAATGCTCCTTTTGCAGAAGCCTGTGTCCAGCAGTGGACTGATATTGGCTGGTAATGATGATTATGATGATTAAGAGTCTAAGGGTATTAGTTTTACTATGAGGTAGATACAAAGTACTTATAAATATCAAACCACTTTCAATAAAACAACACCATTTACCGGGCACCTTGCCCAATTGAATGAATAGTGCATGGCAGTGCATAAAGTCTATGAAATTTTGAATCAAGAGCCATCAGACCTTTAAAACCCTCACTTAGATAGAGAACTGCCATAAGGCTAATTGAATCATGGCAACACATCCACCGAGTAAGTGTTCTTTTATCGGTGCATACCGCCAAATGTAAAGGACTAAGGATTTAGCCTTGTGCACCGGTAAAAGAAAGAACTTAGAATAACATTTAAGGTTATAGCAAGATTCCATCTGTTATCTTAAGAATCGCCTTTACCATAATCTCTTATTTAACCAAGATCGATGAGTAACCGATCTAGAAATGATGTTAATCTGTAAGACAGGTAATTAGAGGCAAAAACATCCACAATCAATCAATATGTCAAAACAAACACATCTATATAACATACTATGTACCTTTGTAAGATTTGTGATGAAATACACGGGTTTATTATTTGATACTATATTTACTACGCTACTGCAATGATATAATGTGGCCTAGATTAAAAAAACATCGGCTTTTGTCTTATGGGTTTCGTAGGATATACAAGCGAGGTGATTAAATCTAAGTCCTCATTCTAGAGAAATCTATGTCCAGCTATAAGTTGATGTGGGCTGGTGTTGACTAATAACTGCAAGACGATTTAAATCAACAATCAACGGACATTTCGGTTCTTAGTATAATCGCGAATGCTATACCTACATCAATATTATTTGTACGGATTTAGCTGTTGTAATTATCATACATTTTTTAAATTAAAACTGATTAAAGACTTAAACCTATAAACCTCAGCCTGACTGTAAATAAATCTTTTATTACATTAATTGAGGTAGTGCTTCCAGTAACCAGACCTATTTAAATCAGGGGTGCAATATAATAAAATGCAACGTGGATTAAATCACGGACAAAGCTAGTATCATAAATATTCTATAGAATTGACATCAGTGTTCTTAATGGGACTATAATATATCTGGGTTTATGCCTGGACATTTATACAATTTGCTCAAAATGACAGGGTGTGACCCATCTCTAAGCGCTATAGTATCATAAACTTTTTATTGACATCAATGTACTTATTATAAGCCTATAATTCTTCCCACTGCAGGGCAAAGGCCTCCACCATTGAATTCAAGTTACTACTGCAATGAGTTTGTGATCGCAAACCCGAACAATTTTAAAAATTCGTACCCAGGACCTCGTTATCTTGAACCAGTGCAGTGCTTTATAACCACTAGACCAACGGGGCGTTAATATAATGTGACCTAATGTAAATTATTTATTACAAACAAACCGTGTACATTTCACTCGTTTGGCAAAAGTTGTCCTAAACGAGGTAATGCGGTTCCAATATAATGAGGTAATAGACAATTAATAGGTGTTACGTGCTTATCCGAAGCGCGGGATGCGCGAACCGGCTCACATCTCATACAGGATGTTCGCAGTTAACATGATTTATCTTGCAACGTACGTGTGTGTAGAATCGTTTTGCAGAGATTTGAATTTTTGGAGCATTTATAAATGGCCGCCTATCAAACCTCTTGACCGACGATGACCCAGTTGGTGTAGTGGAGCAGTGGTCAGTTTGCTGTACAAGGATCACAGGTGCAGGGTCAATTCAGGAAAGGATAATTAAAATGGGCTCGGGTCTGGAAGGGGTGGAGGGCTAGTTGTAGTGCCGAAGGCACGTTAAATCGTTGGTCTCGACTTTTGTCGCAAGTTGGAAGTTTAAATAACCGGCCAAGTGCGAGTCGGACTCGCGCACGAAGGGTTCCGTACCATAAAGGCCAAAAAAACGGATTGGTTGTATGGGAGCCCCCCTTAAATATTTATTTTATTTTGTTTTTAGTATTGTTATTGCGGCAACAGAAATACACAATTTGTGAAAATTTCAAGTGTCTAGCTATTGCGGCTCTTGAGATACAGCCTGGTGACAGAGCGACGGACAGACGGACAGACGGACAGACGGACAGACAGCGAAGTCTTAGTAATAGGGTCCCGTTTTTACCCTTTGGGTACGGAACACTAAAAACAAGAAACGTCAGAGGCCTGTTAGGCAACGCTAGCTCATCTTTTATGAATATTCATTTTAAAGAAGAAAAAAAGAAAGCCTCTTTAGGTGTAAAATATAATATTTCATAAGTTTTATTTTCAAATTATCATTAAAAACTAACGTTAAGTTTCACTAACATCATACAACGCATTTAATTTATTTAAACAATAAGTTTTAAATGTAATCCAAAAATTGTGACACGTTTTACCAAAATTTTCATCTATGAATTGTTGCTATAGATTTCCACAAAACAATTGTTGTAAATATTTACTTACTTTAGATTCAGAACAATGTTAAATCTGATGTTTTGTAATGAGTTTGTATGTAACCTACTTTTTATACTTATACGTGGAACCTCCTCTCAATACAAAGTTTAGCAACATGCATTACGTCAATATTTTTTGTATTTTTTTTTCCTTCACATGTTTGACTCTTATGGGTAGATAGAGTCACCAGCACGCTTTAATTAAGATAATCTCCCCTGAGACCGAACAAGCAAACGCGTTGTATCGACAAATAGTTACATAAAAAAACAATTAATATAAATGGGGCTACCAAAAATTAAAATTACATATTAATATTCATACCAATGTGCTGACAGATATGGTTCAATCATTCATAGCAAATAGACAGCTATTCTATTTAAATTAGCGTTGCGAAGTACTGCGCCGTTCGATTGTGATTGGCAGTCAATTAAAAATGTGCGCGTACGCAACTAATTGCGCGATCTCAATTAACGCAGTAAAGTGATTAAAGAAGAGCACCATACAGGGTGAAAATAGTAATGCTTCATGGACCGAGGGATCTGAGGGGCCGATTTAATAAGCGTATTGTGTTTAGTATTATTTAGATATTGTGCATCTAAAAAAAATATGTTTATTTACGTTTACAAGTAAGCACAGGCATATTTTGTTATACAATATGTTATAAAAACCCTGTCAGATCCGAAAGGGTCATAAAGTTGCTATATTAACATAACCAAAATAAGTATCAAAATTACGTAATTCATGAATACAACTTTTTTATCGATTTTTAAAGTCAACAGGTTTTTCACCCATTTACCCTACAACGGGGAAATCTTCAAAATGTGTTAACACTCCCCGTCGCGCGGCTCTATTGACGGCATTGACGCAAGCAAACTACTCGCTTTTCGGCACCGCAATAAACATAGGCGGCGCCTTTGACATAGCGTAAAGGTAGCCGCCCGCTTTGATTCAACTCGCCGCGCGGCACGTGTCAGTGGATATATCCTGATCATGCATTATTATTTATTATTACAACAGGTCAGTTTCGCGAAGACATTACTTCCGAGTGGTCGTACCGTTCTGCTCCGCGAAATGTCGTATTCTACAAATAGTTTTCATAAAATTATGTGACAGTGAAGCAAAAATGCGTGTGCGGATTGTTGCGCTTAAAGCGGATACGAGTGTGTTACAATCGGTTCGGGACAACCTAGTGCGACGCTGTAAAGCCTGTATTTCTGACGGTGGCAGAAATATGGAACAACATCTTCGCCACAACCATCAAATCAGTGTCCTTATTGAGTGACCTCATACTACCAAATAAAAAAGCTACTTGCAGAGCTACCAAGAAGTCTCAGTTTCGTACAATTGACATATTATTATCTGACTAATAAGTGCCGGGGTCAACTGGGGTCATGACTTCGCTACCTGCGAGTGCGAGCGCCGGCGCATCTCCGCGCCTCCCGCGCGTCCGGTCACCGCCTCTTGGGATTACCATGTAAGCTTTTTTAATGTAGCGAATTTTGTATTTTTTTTCATAGGATAATTTATTTCTAATGTTTCATGAAAATTATTACACAAATAGAATCTTATATAGATTCCTAATAACACCTTAATGGATCGGACAGGGTTTTTATAACATATTGTATAAACAGCTTTATTTTACTTATGTCCATGAACTACATTATATGTGTTACCTTTAAGGGTAAATAGATAAAGAATGCTTTCGAACAATACAACACAAATGATTCTAAAAAATCTAACCACTACTGTATCCAAGCATTAAGCGAGCTAAAGGTGCAGTCAGTAATGTATAATGAATGATAGTAGTTAAACATCTTTGTACAAATATGTCATTGTCATTACCCAAAACGTACTTGATTATATGAAGTTATAACATTAATAATGTACATCAGTATATTATTATTATTTACATACATACATACATACATATTATCACGCCTCCTTCCCAACGGGGTAGGCAGAGACCAAGGCCTTCCACTTACTACGATCCTGGCATACAACTTTCGCTTCTTCCACATTCATCAATCTCTTCATGCATGCTCGTCAGTTTGGAGTACTCTTGACCTGACCTTTCTTCAGAACATCCCCGATTATATCGTGGTAAGTTCGTCTAGGCCTTCCTCTTCCAACTTTCCCTTTCACACTCGTCTTATAGATCTGTCTAGTCATTCTTCTCTCATTCATCCTCTCTACATGCCCAAACCATCTAAGCATCCCTTTCTCAATCTGTGTGACAATATCTTCTTTCACACCACAACATTCTCTTATCACACTATTTCTTATCCTGTCACTCAATTTCACTCCTAACATACTTCTTAGCGCTCTCATTTCTACTGCATTTATTCTACTTTCATGCTTTTTCTGCCATACCCAACTTTCACTTACGTACATGAGTGTTGAAACCAACACCCCTCTATGCACAGCCAGACGAGCTTTCGTAGAAATCTTCTGGCTATTCACAAAGGCGTGCAGCGCACCTTTTACTCTGTTATCAGCATTTACTCTCCTTTCAATATCACTTTCATACTTTCCGTCCCTAGTAAATATCGACCCCAAGTATACAAACTCATTCACTTGCTCCAGTTCATCACCACCAATCCGAATACATACTTCTGTCATGCTCTCTTCCTTTTCAAATACCATAACTTTCGTCTTTTTTTGTATTCACTTTCATTCCCTTTCTTTCCAAAGCTTCATTCATAATAGTCACCATCGCTTGCAAATCCTTAGCCGTCGATGCAAGTAACACTTGATCATCGGCGATTATTATTTATTTTTTTATTAGGTCCACTTACAATTTATGCATTACAATTTCCTTAAGAATAAAATTTCGTTAAAATATATAGAAAGTAAGTAACAGCCTATAATCATCCCACTGCAGGGAAAAGGCCTCCATCATTGAATTCAAGTTACCACTGCAATGATGGGAACTGGCATAATCACCACGCTTGCCAAATGCGGGTTGGTGATCACAAACCCGAGCAACGTTCGAAAATTCGAAACTATTTGTTGCCCGACCCGGGGATCGAACCTGGGACCCCGAGATCTTGGCCCGGTATTTAAACCACTAGACCAACGGGGCGTTATATAGCTATAAAGCTAAATATATAATTTGATTACAAGTAGACTCCACATGCATTTACAGTAAATAAGCTGAGTAAGCTTTAGAATCACAGTTACAGCTACATAATACTTAACACTGCTTTGCGTATCCTAAGAACTGATTATTGTTGTAATAAAGTTGTCAAAAACGAATACTTGCTGAAACGGTTCTCTTAATACACATATTTTGATTTCAATTCACCCTGTATTTATAACTAAAGTGAGCCATAAAAGAGGAGTAATTAAAACAGTTGTATCAACCTGTATAATGCGGCAGGTGCGTACGATTGCGCATCCCGCAAATGATACAAATAATACGAGGCAATAAACTACTTGCCGTTTCCTTTCACTGAACCGCTGTGCCACAGTGTATTGGAACAACAGTAGTATACGTTTGAATTGAGAGTTTTCTCATCTCTATTACAGCATTATGATATTATTGTTAACACAAAAGACTTTTTATTTCCATATTATATATAAACCAATATATTACGCTCATAATCAATATTACACAAGAGTTTTATGTACCTAAAAAAGTTAACAAAAATGACATCATTACGTACACTACAACAGCTTAACATATATTTTTATAGAAATAAAATATTTATTAAACATATTTAAGAATTTCATAAATCAAAATTTAAAATTTAATAAATATGATTGACACATTCCCAATACTAACATATAATTGACAACTCGAAAAAAAAAAGTCGTGTACCGAAACCACTTCGGGAACTCCTGCAAAGATCTATCTAGAATGTTAGCTGCCTATTAAATAATTTCAAGAGTTTTTAGTGATGCAGCCAGATTGATTTTATTGTTTTATTGATGTTTTTATTGTTTTGATATGAATATGACACAAAATATTTATAGGTGCCGTCAAAGATGTATTCAATACCTATGTGCAGCCATTACGCAGAGCTACTGATTGCACTATGCACTGTAAACCATTGATGTCACTAATACGCTTAAAGAATATAAATACGAAATGTTACATCACATGTGGACGAATTCACGTGTGATCGCATCCATCATTATCACTTTGAAATATTACATTTTCCACTTGACGGTAGCTGTTTATTGCCTTATTATGGTGCCCATTATATACCAAAGTAACGTGGCTCTCGCTTTACTTTATTTAAGTAAATCATGTCCCTTTACCGCCATTTAAACTGGGGTAACTTGAAAGTGCCTAGCTATGGTTGCGCAAGAATGCAGCTAGGCGGTAGAAATCTGGTCTCACAAGGTTTTATCTAAATCTTAAGAAATATAATAAATTAAGCCTGTTAAAAATTACGGCAACATTAACTATTCTATACTTACACTCGTATGTTAAATAATATAGAATACTCTTTATTCATACCAAAAATAGAAAAGAAAGATGAACAATTTCAGCGTTCTTACTGCTAAGAACCATTACTTCCAGACAACCTTTGGGTACAGGATAGACGATACAATTTAGAGATATAGAACAAAAAATAAATGCATAATGTACCCTATGAAATCCAACGGAGGACTATGAAGGCAGATAGTAATTATTGGTACTGTAAATAGTATGAATGGTACCAAAACACTGATGATATGATGCTATCTATAATAGCAAAGCATTTCATAGCATGGAAAAATGTGATCAAAGCAATAATCCTTTAAATGTATGAAATGGTTCGTTTTGATTTCCATCTATATCCAAGTAGGTATAGTTTCATTGATTATTATCGCAGGTATTATTAACCATACTGAGAAAACATAAAAATCCATACTCGTAAGCCAGTCTTCAAAAGCATATACCTAATGTGTAAGTATTTGTATATTTTTAACTGTTTTGCTAGGGTAAATTGGAAATGCAATCTCTTGAATAAAAATGTCGTCTAATATGGGACTCGAATCCAGTCATCCAAAAAATTTTAATGTGTTTTGGCCTTTTGGCACCTACCCATTACTGTTGTAACTTGAATTCAATAATAGAGGCCTTTTCCCTGCAGTGGAATGATTATAGGCTGTTACTGAACCTGAACCTTAAACTTTGGTACTCATAAACTTACTGCTACATCTATTAATACGTGTATAAACTTTTGTTGCAACGACTATGTTTAACACAATCCTATGTAATGGCATGTGACTTGCAATATTATGAAAATCAAGCGATTCTGTTGAAACAATGCTGTACATTTCTGGTCAAAAGGCTGGACTTCAAAGTTATTTCTGACCTAAAATAAACTTAGAAAGTTAGTATTACTAATGTTTGGACAGTCAAATTGTAGAAACAATAGGTGCCTACATATTAACTCGCAAATGATGTCAAAAACTTGCTTGGTCATGCGGCAAAGCCCAACAGAATGCATCACTATACAGATTCGCAATCGTAGAATCGATCCATTCCATAAACAATTGTAACTACTTTCACTTTTAGAGTAATTGAATAAAGCAATCATTCCGAAGAAAGGCCTTTAGTATGCTAATGAAAAGACCTATTTGTTTCAGTATATTGTTTGTTTGTTAGATTGATCTAAGTTATCTTGTGTTTACGTGATTTATTCTGCTTTGTTTCTGTGTCGGAGCTGAGGTGATGTGAGTTCTTGCATTTTACGAAGACAAGCCTTTTTTATTGAAGCTGAGCACTTTCTATTAAGTACTATTCGACCAGAGCGTTTGAGATAAGTTGTTGTCCTGTCGACTGTATGTATCACATCATGGTTTCTTATATGGTATAATGGTTTATGAAACTGTACCTTAACGTTGAAACAGGTTTTATCATAAAGATTACTTTACCAATATAAGTCCCCGGTTAAACATAGGTGTCACTGTCAACAATACAACAGTATTTTAATTTGAATACTTAAATTTAATTATGTGCATGGTTTTAAACATAGCGTAAATTTTCTTTCCTCTCCGTCAACCCTTTTAATACGTCTTTTTTTACAACGTTTACCAGCCCCAAGCTTGTTTTACGCTATGAGCAAAATCATATTGAATTAAATAATAGCATGCACTTTGTTTCTAGAGTAACAACCTTTAATTTGCCTTTGCGTTTCATACTGCTAATACTGAAAGTAAAGGATTTTTATCTAAGGTCCTACAGACAGAAACATTTACATGTAGTAACTTTTATCCGAATATCTAGTAAATAAATAAATAATAAATATTTTAAGACAAGCCTCACTGGGCCACACAGAGCCATCTAGTCCCAAATTAAGCTACTATTAAGTACCCTGTCGTATGGGGTACTAGACAACCGATAAACTTACATACATACTTTTTTTTGTAAATATATACTTATAATATATAGAAAACACCCAGACCAGTACAAACAGACATGTTCATGCACACAAATATTTGTACTGTGCGGGGATCGAACCCGCAACCCATGGCTCAGAAGCAGCGTTTACTACCGCTGATCCAAACGGTCGTCAGTATACCTACTTACTGTATTTTGGTAAACACTATAAACTTTTGACGTCGTTAGATCTCATTAATTTTAAACCCGTGTACCTACAAAGAGTACCAAAGCAACTTAGAACCTTTAAGAACCCATTTTTCAAATGCAGATAATGAAGTACTGATGTAGAGCCAATAAGGAGTGCCACCTCTGTTTAGTTGATTTAAAAATAGTTTATATCGGCGGCAATAAAGCATAATATTGTCTTGCGTAGGTACTTAAGAGGAAAGACTACGGGCGGGAGAATTGAAAAATAGGTATTTGTAAAATCTATTGCTGTCGCAGTGCCAAACGCCTTCACCACAGAGTGTGATAGAGACAACTGCTTCTTGGACCGAAAATACCTACTAAAAACACACTAAATCAACGTTTCGTAGTCCCCCGATTACTTTTCCAAAACTAGACCGTTCCAATACTTTTTTCATTAAAAATTAAAGAAAGGCTTTGGCCGTGTTCGTAGGTTTTCCTTCTTTTTTTCAAAAATTTAGCCATATTTGTTTTCTGGATGTTTAAACACAGCGGAAAATCTGGCGAATTTTTAGATTTTTGGGGGCTCATATCTTTTTTTTAAATAATTTATGAAAAAATAAAAAACATAGAAACATGCTAACAGTAGCCATAGATTTTTGTAATAAAAATTATTGCTCTACTGGCTTTATCCGGAAGGAAACAGGGGACTACGTTTGTATGGAAAAACGGCCCTTGTGTTTCCTCGTAAGCTTTGTTTACAGCGCAGAATGAAACGGCGTGTGTCACAATTAGGTTCAAAAGTCTTTTGTAAAAAATGTAAATACAACACTTTACAGTTGTGTTATTAAATTTCAGCTATGATTTTTCGGTTTATCATTTATTCTTATAGAAAAATGCTTTAACTATAAAACCAAATGTTTATTTAAAACATGCAAATCATTGAAAATACATCATTAAAAAAAAGTTCGTTAATACCTACCCATAAATTATATAAAGACGAATCTTTATTATATAGTGCTACACACAAACCCAAGAGGTTTAATAAGTACTGTTTAGAGTTTTAAAATTGTAAAATTAACTGTAATTGATAATATTAAATAAAATAAAAATATGAATTATGCTTTTTTATGCAAATGTTGTTAAGCATGTGCTAACTTACGAATAAGTACTCTTCTTCAAAGCTCATTTCGTTTTATTATTATTATCAGCTTTGAACTTGTTTCAGGTTACATCCAGATTGAATATGGTGGTCCACTTGAGTCTAAAGTCATGGTATTTCTAATTAAATTTTCCCATGTACAACATGCAAAGTAAAAAGGTAAACTTACATTTTATGTGTTCGCAGATGTTTGCGAACAAGTCAAAGAATACATCATTTAGTAATAAAACCGGCCAAGTGCGAGTCGGACTCGCGCACGAAGGGTTCGGTACCAAAACGGCCAAAAAAATGGATTTGTTGTATGGGAGCCCCCTTTAAATATTTATTTTATTTTGTTTTTAGTATGTGTTGTTATTGCGGTAGCAGAAATACATAATTTGTGAAAATTTCAACTGTCTAGCTATCGCGGCTCTTGAGATACAGCCTGGTGACAGAGCGACGGACAGACGGACAGACGGACAGACGGACAGACAGCGAAGTCTTAGTAATAGGGTACCGTTTTTACCCTTTGGGTACGGAACCCTAAAAAGTATTTAAGGATATTCTTCTTATAATAATTGTTATTAAAACACATTCCTACATCTCATCTTTGCAAGATATTTAGAAATTTTATTTAAATTTAAATCCATATTGACTAATAACTTTGACTGTTTTAAGTAGGCATCAGTTGATTTTAAATTACTAAACGAACTAAACTGATGGAAAAACACAAATCCAAAATGCCTATGCATCTCTATTTCTATCTTAGACAGACGACGCTTATGCTATTGGCCTTTTCTTTACGACGATCATTCATAATACTGATACATAAGTCCAGATTAATTACATCTTCCTCTTAAATTAATTGCTTCAACACGAGACTTAGCTCGTGTACCTCATTTATAATCGCTTGCTTCGACATGTTACATTAAAACATCATTTCAACCCATGAACAATTTATTGACAACAATAAACAACAATAACCACTTATATTAAGAACAGTCTTGTAATAAATAAGTTTAATAACATACAATGGCAACACTATTCTATATTAATCTGTCATTATGGCTAGATCGTTATTTTATGGTCTATAATTTTGTGTAAGATGAGCTGCGGCTGGTAGCGTACGTGTTCTTGTAACTGTTATCACTCGGAGCAGATGCGTATTCGGTACTATGTAATGCGATATCATTGTCTTCTTTAGCTATACTCTGTTGTGGGGGAGGCTGTGATTTTTCGTACTCAGTTGTCTGAGAAGATGTCGGGTAAGACGACGCGTATTTGTTCTGAGTATTTGGGTAATAGTTATAAAGGTTTTGAAGGCTTTGAACATTATTAGGGTAGAGCAGATTATTGTACAGAGATGGGTTAGGCTGAGCAACTAAAAGCATCGATGGTTGCCCCAAATAAGAGTTACCGAGCTGGAACGGTTGGTAGTTCGGAGGGACATTGTAGTGTCCTTGCGGAATTTGGTTTAGAAGGCCTTGGTGTTGAAACTGTCCTGAGTTCGGCGATAGCAAAGTATGTGGATACTGCAGTATTTGTTGTTGGTAACCCTGAGGCTGTTGGAGAAGAAGCTGAAAGTTCCCATTAGCAGTTTTCGAAGGGACAAGCTGGTACTTAGTTTGGTAACCAGGGTTTGGGATGAAGTTGAGCGGGACGAATTGGGACGATGTTGTTGGTGGGATCAGATAGTTCTGTGGTTGCTGATATGGCGACTGCTCTGTTTGAGTGTTGGGCGAGTAGTACTGAGAGTTTTGACTCGGGTAGAAGGAGTTCGGTACTTGGGACTGGTACGGAGAACTCTGGCTTTGTGAGCTCGGATTTGAGTAGATGTTGTATGTGTAGTCAGGCTTCTGTGCTCCTGTGGGAATGGCGTTGAGGCTTGTAGGCTTGCCTGCTCCTCTCTTCTTCTGTTCGACTTCTTCTGACTCGTTAGCACACGCCAGCGCAGCAAAGGAAACAAGAATCTGTAACAAGTTGGTTATTTTTAATTGCAAATATTCCTTGGCTGTTTCTTGTCTCTTTATAAACTGTGAATTCTGTCAAAAACAAAAGTATGTAACCTTAATGTTTAGAAGAGAATTATAGGTTGCAGAAGAAAAAGGTTTGGTGAGATTTCATGAGAAAATCTCATATAGTGAAATAAAGTGAGGAGTTATTCTGCCATGTATATTCCGTTAGATAATGAATAATCATATAAATAAATGTGGTTATCATAACATACATTGTTCTGACCCCAAAGTAAGTAACTATTCAAAGCACTTGTTTTGTGGAAACCAAAAACAACGAAGTTACCAACAGCAAACACCCTTAACAGAGAAAAAATTGAGAAATACTATTTTCCTACATTGACCCGTCCGTGATTCGAACCCTGGATGCCCTGGACCTAGAAGCAGGCGAAATCTTAAAAACCGGTGTGTTCCACCACGGAGGTCGTCAAAACATGTTACTAGCATAAATGATGAATGTAACACAAACATGGTCTTTATTACCTACGCACCATTTAAATGTTGTGAAGCTAACACTCAAATGTAACTAAAGATATTATTTATAGTAAATAGGTACTACGAATATTATAATTAAGTTATGCAGATCCTAAATAGCATAAGTGTGATGAGGTACACCTAGTTTGAAGTCTGTAATTAATCATACTACAGGAACTCAAAATTCGATTACAGCCTAGCATCCTGCTTATACTCAAATGCAAAATAAACGAGCGTTTAGTGTATCCATCATAGATATCATAGTTAATACGCACGTTCTATGGGGATAGGGTTACCATATTTCAAGGTATGTACTATGTCCTAAAAACACTAATTTTTAAGCTATTTTTCCGATTGGGGCTGGATTCATGAAACCTGAAAAAATTATTTGTGGATTTTTTTATAAAGAGTGTTGACTTTCAGGTGTTATTTTTCAGATTATAAATTCTATGCATTTAGAGAATATTTGGTAAATAAACTTTAATGTTGAATGTTAAAATAAAATCAACACTTATTTATCCATAAAATTTTTGAAGGCGTGATCATCCCACTGTCAGAAAAAATATTTGCGGACAACTAAATTATGTTTGGGATAAAGGGTTTTGTGTAAGAAATTGCATAAAAACTCTAACGGAGTAAATCAGCCATTTCCTTATTTTGACGATTGGGCCATTGCAATTTGTAGAAGAGATGTGAAGCCTAAGTCGTGTTTTGAAAAGCAGATTACGCCCGGCGTCTGTCGTAACATTGAAGTCTTTAAAACGATATTGTAAAATATATTGATTACTTATATCTACACGAGCATATACATTTAAACATGGTACCTACAGATAATTTTAAAACACTCTACATGTTTCGTCTGGGAAAGACATGACAATCAAAAACTAAAGATAAATTTACAGATTTAACTCGCGTTTATTGGGGTTTAACAAACAAGTCTTCTCAAAAGCCTGCAAATAGTTGGTAGGGATTTCTAAATCGAGATTAACTTAGAAGGATAATCCTAGAAGTAGAATACTTTTTCCGGACTTTTTTTGTTTGGTAACCCTATATGCAGACCAATCAATCAACTCTCGTTAGCGTTATTTTGCAATCATGCGCATCTTTCCGCCACGGTAACAAATTGAAAGACTCGTTGAAAGGATCATTTATCAGAAATTATAGTGTTACGGTAATTATTTGAATGGTTTCGAGCTGTTAAGTAACTGGGCGCTGATCCACTTATGTAGATTGAAACAGACTTGCAAATAGGTACATTATTAATTATGTACTAATATGTGTCGTCTAAATATGGCACCTTAGAGGTCGGCACATCGAAAGATTAGCCAACCATAGGACGTAAGAAGCGACTGACGCAGTACTGCCAGAGGAAGACGAACGGCAGCGTCTCCTCTGCACCAGTGGCGAAGATGTGATCACCGACCCTCCTGCCAAGCGTGGCGATTAATGCAAAATCCTCCTTTTAGAGGGTCCAGCAGTGGACTAATATAGGCTGGTGGTGATGACATTATTTATCATACCGTAATGCAAACCTCTTGTAGGTACAGTAACAATATCCAACCTTATGGATTTGATTTTGAGTTGAAAATTTATTGGGAGATTTAAACATTTATCCCGAAACGAGAAGGTTCAACGATCTAGCAAGAGTCGTGTAACATCGCCGAATTCAAGCAACGCAGGACCGAAAGTCTTGGAGATCCTTGGAGGCATATACTCGCGGTAATCGCCTAGCTGAGAGAAGGTATTCTATGTATAATAAGTATAGAAAGGGAACGTCACAGAGCAAATAACAATAAAGTTACAAAAAATATTGATACAAAATCAGTCAGCTATCACACCACAAAAAGATCTTTTTAATCCAATAAATGGCCAATAGAGAATGCAACATGGTAATTAAATTTAGTCAAATTTACCTTTTTAGTATTCTTTTTATTTAAATAACTATGCCAAAAAGGTTTGAATAAAAGTTGCTATACTCTGACAAAGGAAAGCTATACTTACCTAAATATAACGAGTAAGTCCTAGGTCTATATTTTGCAATAGAAAAATGAAGAACGTTATTTTTACAAATTAAATTCAAAAATAAAAGGGATGTAATACGTCCGCTGTATTTTTTTATTTTAAGTATTATAATTTAGTTACACTGGGATGAAAATTAAATAATTAAAAGCAGTAATTACATAACTACGTCTACTTACCAATAGCTCTAGCTTCGTCATGTTTAAAATTATATTTGAACACTTAAATCACATTATATTCTAATGAGAAAATGTGCAAAGGAAAAGTGCTCCAGTCTATATCGTGTGGAAAAGTGGCTGAGTGTATCAAGTTCACGCGTTTATATGGAGGCCAGACAACTTTCCTATGTCCAGGCCGCGGCGGGAAGTGTCCGCTCTAGGTCTTTGTCCTTCGTAGGGCTGTGGGAACCGACTGTAATTTGATCGAATCGAAGTAATGAAAAGAAAGATAAAAAAACCTAAGAAAGCTATGAAAAATGAAATAACGGCTAAATTTAAAAAAAGTTGAGGTTTTTTAACCGTATAGGACATAGTCATCACCATCAACCTACATTAGTCCAATAACCGTTAAATAACAGATAGAATAAACAAAATAATGGCTACAGCTTAAAGAATATTAAAAGACTTTTTCAGCTGTTAGATCGTAGTCATCACAATCAATCTAAAAGTAAAGTAACAGCCTATAATCATCCCACAGAGCAATGATAGGTGCTGGCATAATCGCCACGCTTGCCAAATGCGGGTTGGTAACCACAAACCCGAGCAATGTTAAAAAATTCGAAATTTTTGTTATCTGACCCGGGCATCGAACCCGGGACCCCGAGATCTTGGCCCGGTATTTAAACAACTAGACCAACGCTGCCACTCTAATAAGAATGTCTGTAACAAATCACGCGGGTTGGCGATCGCACATTGACCAATGGTGAAAAGAAAACTCTGTCACCGGTCTTCTTCTAGCAGTAATACTCTAGAAGTCCCATAAGACGCTCATAGGAGGGGAAAAGAAGTTGTGTTAGATACTGGTACCACACGACACAGGTATAAGGTAGGACATAAGTACAGTAATTAGCTGCCTTCGAAAATCATCAGAAGTATCATTTATTCATTGAGATCTTCCTCTTTCAAAGAGCTGTGGCAATAGGTGGCAATCAAGTCAGATCAAAACTAAAGACTAAAAGATGTAAAATACGAATCATCTAAATGGGAATTCATGGGAAGATTCCAGTGAAGTTTTCCTATATTACTTCTGTTTGCCGCTTGAAAAATACAGTTGAGTAAAAACGAAAATCATAAGATTGCGTGGTGGAAAATAACAAACGAATATCATAAGACTTTAATGCTAAACCATATTTGATAACTCCTTTTTTATGTACACGACTCAAGGTATCACTTAAAAAAACAGAATATTAATATAAGTATTTGTACTTGAAAAATTATTTCTCAGGCGAGGGACTCGAACCCGCATTCTTTTCTCGATTACCGGGCGCGACGCTTTACCAATTTGGCCACCGAGACTCTACGTCACAGGCGTAAATTTTTCAAGCATATTCTTAAATAAGCCAGCGTTGTTTCATCAAAATGTTAGGAGCACTCTTAACACCCGAAAGAAACATCATGAGACATAATTTTTCCTTCCGGTCAGGTAGGTCTGTTTCAAGTTTAAAAAAAAATGTGGACAACATCACATACATTGTTTTGATCCCAATTTGAATAACTATTTAAAGCATTCGTAATAGGGGTTAAAGTATGAAATTGCCGATTATTTTCCCACTTTTTATTTTGTTTATAGCTCTTAAGTATAGTCATATTATTGCGTAATTCTTTTTGTATTGTATCAAAAACTAAATAAAGTAACTTTTGACTAAAAAAAAATGCAATACTAGTGCCTATTACTTCAAAGGAAGTCGTTGAAAAGACCCCTTACAATGTGTCAGCTGACCTTCTTGCTTCAATTAAGTATATTTGTATTATATACTTTGATTTTTAGAAATTTAAATACTATAATGCGTAGCTTTATAACCATCTAACTTTCACCTTTAATTGCATCGAAAACGGTTCAGGCGTTTTTAAAAAAACTAAAAAATTGTTAGTATGGAAAAATGACATTTCTCGATTTCATCCATACAAAACGGCAATTTCATACTTTAACCCCTAATATTTAAATAGAATATTGTCTATACTCTTTACTTTTTAAATGGGGTAGCCCTATTTTGTGGCGTGGTCGCAGCTTCCTACTCAACCGGAAGCGCGCGCGCAGATAACCGTAACTTCACTATGTAAACACGCACTCTCATTCTGCTCATATAAGTCTTTCATAGGAGATTCATGCTAACTTGTTTCATGCAAATCGTCTCGTATGTTACGTCTTTATTACTGCAATTAAGTAAGGTATGGCGTTTAATAATTATTGCATTGTCCGGTGTTTTCGCGAAAACATAAAAGAAGTCAAGGTTGACACTATGATGTTTATAAAAATCACTTCTCTGTGGTATTATAGTAAAAGGATATACCTAGGTAATATTTGGACAACTTTGATTCGATATTTTTAGATCTGTCCGTTATTATTAATCTCTTTGTGAGTCATGCTTTTTCCTTAACAACCCTAACTCGATGCGCATCGTTCCAGGGTTGTGCCTAGTATTAAAAGGACTCGTTTCGGTGTAGTGGAGCAGTGATCCGCCTTCTACGCAAAGGTCCTGGATTGGATTCCCAGTCGTATCTTCACTGAATTGACACTAATCTGGAAGGGGTGGAGTGTATTAAGTATTATAATATTGCTTCAGAAATACGAGTAATGATAAGCCGCTGCTCCCGTCTTTTGTCGAAACATGGAAACTGTAAAATGAGTCGAATTAAAGAATTAAATAGATGGTTTGAAAAATTCTGACACCAAATTATGACAATCATGAGATAAGAAGAAGCGTTCATATTTGATTTTGATGAATCTTACTAATGTTATAAATGTGACAGTTTGGATGGATGTAGGTAACTCAATCATGCCAAAACGTCTTATCAAATGGAAATGTCTCAGGCGGGACTCGAACCCGCACCTCCATGGATACCGGGCGCGGCGCTTTACTAAGACACTACGTCACTGCATCAATTTTTCAAGCATATTCTTATCGCTGTAAGCCAGCTTAGTTTCATCAAATGTTAGGAGTTTTGCACTGTTAACACCCGAAAGAAACATCTTTTTAGATGTTTGACAGTCAGTTAGGATGAAACGGCTATTTAAATACTTTATATGATAATTTGGAAACTTAATTGCAATTATAATATCAGTACCTATCTAAACTTGAAAACTTATGTCTGAGGCGGGTCCCGGCTGATATTATAATTGCAATTAATTTGCTAAAAAATTATACACCGTGCTTTTTGAACCACCTTTAAAACGAAGCCCACGTTATTGGACCATTATGTATAACATCATGGCAGTGTTATTTAAATTTGTAAAAAAATTTTTTTTTTTAAATATTTTAAATTTGATTCAGACTTTCATTTTTGTAACACGCTATGACGCGCACAGACGTATTATTTTGCTGCGGCGGGGTCTCGGTTGAATGGACCTCACACAGCTACATCTGTGCGCGTCACAGAGTCTTTCAAAATAAATAGCTAAACCACTATTCAATAACCCGATGCGAGGAGATGCGGGTTCGAGTCCCGCCTGAGACAAAATTTTTCAAGTTTATGTACTGATATTATAAGTGCAATTAAGTTGCTAAAATATCAAATAAAGTACACTATTCAATATTTAATTAAAAAAATTTTTTGGTAATAAAAATTGAAATAACACTGCCAAGATGATATACTGGTTACATAACGTGGACTATATAAAGATGTGGATAACATTTAGCACGGAGATAGATACTACTTTTACTAAAAAAAAACGGTTGCCGTTGAATACTTTTCAATTCAAAAATCCTACGCGTACGTATTCGCGGGCAACAGCTAGTAATTAAATAAATGAGCTTAAAAGTGTGTGTTCTAACCAAATGTGAAGTTGATCTAACCGTCTAAATATTAGCTTGAACCATAATATGTGTACCTACATAATGAAGCTATCGTCATTATAGCTATTAGTATTATACAGCTTAGGATTTGAACCGATCGCTAGCGTCAACGCCCGAGGCCTGAGAACTATCTGATTGAGCACCTGGCACCAACCAGTTGGGACTTTCTACCAGGGGCGGAATTCGACGGACTCTACTGGTCTACTTGTAGATCTATAATATAAAAATAAATAAGGGGTATTTGTGATTTTAAATTATCGGCTTTTCACTAAATAGATATGACAGTATTTACTTACTTTAAAAAATATATATATAATAATTATCTGCTTGTCTGTTTATTCCGGATAATCTCCTTTACGGCTGAACCGATTTTGACGGGATTTTTAGTAGTAACTTAGCCATCTTTAATCTTTTTGTCGCACATCTAGTAACTCATGTTCTGACAATCATGGATTCATGAGAATATGACCCTTGTTGTTTATATCTATATATTGATGACCCTTAATTTGTTAAGCATTTATAGGTTATATGGTATTGTTTGACCAAGTACCTACATAAGTTGAAGAAAATAGGTTGACTTACAAAAGTATATAATCTATTTTTACAAGCTTGTGTATAATAATATAAATACATTTACACGAATTTGTCTTGATTTCTAATTTGCATGATTAAATCGTCGTTCAATCAATAACAGACTCAATACAACTTTGATTATATTTATGATGTAGGATTCAATCATATCTTTAACAATTTAAGATCTAAACATAATGATAAATCTTAAATTGTTAAAGAAATAATGTGACGCAATTCAAATTAATTCCACGAGCAAGCATGAATTTATCTACGAGAATTTATACAGCAAGAAGTAAGTAACTAGCGCTTCAGTCCACGTGACTATTTCGACCGTTTACTCAGCACCCTGCCCAAGTCCGTCCCTGCTTTTCGCCACAGGAGTTATACCTAATTACAGGCTAATGCTACGACAGACTCACGACTGGCCACAGTGTGAATATTAATCTAGACTGGATAATTAAATGTTCTAGCTTTCTGTAGTTCTATAGACTGGATCGAAAAATTATTGTGATTATTTTCCGTTCCAAGAGCGAATCAATGCTGTGCGAAACACTCCTCGTGTTGTTCATACTAATACTAAAATAAAGTGTTTTTTGTCCGTTTGTTTGTATGTAACGTTACCGCTTCCCGTTTAAAGCAATGAACTCCACCGGTTGCGAACACACCGGTTTTCAAGTGTCTCCTTCTCCGACGTCGTCGAGTCCGGGTTCGATTCCCGCAAGGGTCAATAAAGAAAAAAATGCGTGTAAAAGTGCTCCCTGGACCCTATTTGCAAATAAAACTGATTGTTTGTGACTCTACAACGCTTACGATTCTTGACAGTCTTTAATAAATTCGACGACCTCCGTGGCGGAGTGGCGTACACACCGGTTTTCAAGGTGTCGCCTGCTCCGAGGTCCCGGGTTCGATTCCCGGACGGGTTAATGTGAAAAAAAGTGTTTTTCTGCATTTTCCCGGGTCTAGGTGTGTGCGGTACCTTCGTTGTTTCTGATTACCAAAATACGAGTGCTTTAAATAGTAATTCAAATTGGGATCAGAACAATGTAGGTATGTAATGTTGTCCACATTTATTTATAAAAAAATAATAATAATGAAATGCATTGTTTAACGAGACTTGCTAAATGATATACGTAACGTAAGTTTGCCGTTTCTGAATACCTAATTCACATGTTAGAACTGGGCCACGGTACCTATGATGCATACGTAAATTATAGGTCTAATGAAAGATTTTAACGTTAAAGTTCTTCCCAAGGCTTTTAGAATGAGGTATTGAAAATGTCGAGAAAAAGTCATTATTATCACTAGCTGTGTGCACTAGTGTACAACGCGACACGGGTCTCCCCGAAGAGGTTTTTGCCATAATCGCCACACATGGCAGACAAGTGAACCAAACTTAAATCTATGCATAATAATAAGGGTTAAAGTATGAAATTGCCGATTTGTACTGAAAATCAAAATTGTTTATTTTTTAATTTTTAACAAATTTATTTAATCAAAATAGTTACCATTATTATCTATACATTGCTGCCATCTAATAGGAAGGTCATTTATGCCTTTGTGATAGAACTCTGAGGATCTAGACTGCACAAACTGTGTGAAAGCATTTTGTAAGGCCTCCTGGGAAGAAAACTTCTTGTCACGTAGATAATTGTCCAAATCACGAAAAAAATGATAGTCCGTTGGAGCAAGGTCTGGCGAATACGTAGGATGTCGAATGGTTTGTAATTGCAGTTCCTGAAGGGTCAAAACAGTTCCTCGTGCTGTATGAGGTTTCGCGTTGTGGAGCAATAATGGTGAAGATCGATTCATGAGTCGGGGCTGTTTTACTGCTAGTTTTGCTAATTTCTGTACCGATTCAACAAGGCAACACAAGTTTCAACACGCGTTTCTTTCCGCACATCAGTCTAATCATGAGGCACCCATTTTTCGTTTTTTTTTATTTTATTGATTTGACGCAAATGAGTCAATATTGTGGGTAAGGTTACGTTAAACCATGCCGCTAATTCCTGGGTAGTTTGACTAGGATCGGTTCCACTATCTCTCTTAATTCATCGTTAATCACCTGTGTGCCCGCGGTCTTCCTCGTAGCTCGTTCTTCAAGTCGAAGTTTCCATCACGAAAGCGTTTAAACCAAAATCGCACGGTGCGTTCATTAGCAGATCCCTCTCCAAACGCAACATTGATATTGCGGGCTGTTTCTGCCGCGTTACTTCCGCGTCGGAACTCGTATTCAAAAATCACTCGAATTTTCGCAGTATCCATCTTTCTTGTCTAAGTTAAATAACAAAAACAATTGAAAGTCGATATTCAAATGTTTCACATTTTTTAAAAGAAGAACATCATAAACCATGTGAAAAAAGTTTCATTCGAAAACCTCAAACCATGAAGATTATATGTCAATTCAAAGAACCTATTACAATAACGGCAATTTCATATTTTAACCCCTAATATTTATCGGTGATTTCTTATTGGTGGCTTGTGAATTAAGGCTTTTTGCCGGTTAAAATTTTTGATAAAAAAAGATTTTTTTTTAAATTCTTTGGTTTATCCCGAGTCAGGATAAACCAAAGAATTTAAAAAACTTTTCTTTCCATACGGGATTCCCGACGTTTTATACAGTTTACAGCGTTCGTGGCCAACTCGTAACCAAAATAAAACGCGAATTTTTAATCCGCAAACATAAATAAATTCAAGAACGCCTACGCCTAATTTAGAATCAAAAATAAATAGGTATATATTTGTTTACTTTTATTCATAAAAAAAATATCAAAACATATAACTGACATAACACGGACGTAAAAAAAATACGGACGTAACCTCGTCTAATCATGAGTGAAGCATGATAATGGCCGCCCGTTTATGCTGTGTGCGTAATTTAAGGGTTGCCATATAAATCATCAATTCCCCTACTGTTTCAATCGCGAGGTGGAAGCAATCGGTCCCAGTTAACTTAATATGTAATATACATATATTTTTAACAGAAATTTAAACGGTTGACCTATGTTGACCTACCTAACATAATTTTTATGACCACTGTGATAGAAAATAAGACACATATTACGTGTAAAGAAATGTATTTTTACACATCACATTAAAGCGACTTATCACTATAAGTCGCTTTAACTTGCCAACTGCACTAAATGGACGCGAACAGGCGACATGACCCTAATCCAAATACAATAAAACTTACTCTTTTTGGAATGGCATACGGAACCAAACAACGTAGCTCCTTAGCTGTAGTCATAAAATCTATGTCATCAAAATGTGCACTGCACACGGTACTGGCAGATGATGGGTTCCAACCCAACTGATTTCTCCTCTGCAGTTTCGAATAACTAAAATCCAGTCATCTCTACGCTTTTTGCCTCTAGGAAACCTTTTAAAAGGACGCAGGAGATATTATATATTCAAATTATGGGATCTTTTATTTTCCTTTTGAGAAACGGCACCCAAAAACTGACGAAATCAGATTTCACAGAGTCACATACATAGTTTGTTGCATACAAATACAGATTTACCCACTTTTAGGGAAATTTTCTCGTAAATAAAGTGACAACAATGTTGCATTTTACGTCTAGAATTCTGGTGAAAATTTTAAAACGTAAATGAGGAAAAATATTACGAATTGAAATAATTTACGTACGATAGGTGTTTCATGTGATTTTTTACGTTTACTCATGTAGTTTTTACACGATTCCACCACACAAGACGGCATTTTCGAAAAATAAATCGTAGATGCAACGTACGCACTAGTACGTGTCACTGGCGCCGTCACAAGGGACGAAATGGCAGCGGGTTGTCGGACCTAGTGTGTTTGTGTGAGTGTAGATCATGTACAACAAACGAAATTGTAGTAGCTTGCATGCTTCACATTTTTTTAGTGTGATGTTACGTCGGTATTTTTTTAGGTCCGTGTGACATAACTGAATTATCTTAGCTGTCACTGTAGTAGTTATCAATATCACCAAACTAAAGCAAACTTTTAGCGCCATCTGTGAATATCAAAGGCAATGAAATGTCACACATTTTCCATTCGCTTTCTGTGCCACTGATCGATGCAGGTTGCTTTAATTTTATTGGTGAAGAGCTATTATCTACGTAGTAAAACCACCAGATGGAGCTTTTGGGATACAACAAACTTCAATTATTATTTTTTTGTTATACAGAGTAAAGTTACTAAACTTTAAATGAAATATTTTACGCAACTGCGGATTTTAAAAAATATAATTAAGTTTCGACAACACAATAATTATGCAGGCATTCCGTGTTCGCTTCACAGTTAGGGAAAAACATTTCGGCTTGGATCTGGTAAGTGGTAGTGACGGATGGGTTATAGTAATACAGAAAGGCACGTCAAGCGGTTGCTGTCACTCGCAAGATAGAAGTCATAATAACAAGTGTAAGGCCTAACTCCTGTTTGGTCTCCTAACTTGGTAAACATCAGATGAAATCAGATTATACCTACTTAAAGGATAAGTGTAGAACAAGAAGAAGAATAATATTATCATTCCTATATTTATCTTTGGAGGTCGACACTTGACAGATCTATCAAAAAATCATCAGCATAAAGAACTGCACAAAATGCTTCCCATAGAATACCACAACACAACGAGCATCCCTGAGGATTCAACGCTTATTAATATTAATTAAAAATAATTACCGATATATATTTACGCTCGTCACCTAAATGGATGCAATTTTTTTTTTTTTTTGCTATATAGTTAGGATAAGGTTTGTGAGTACGAAAGAAAATGTTTAATAATTGTATGTACAAGAAACTATTTTAGAAATATCCATAATTAAATTGTGTAACGGGTAATCATAAAGCGACCATTTGCTTGCATTATCTTTATTGGTAAATCAGTATAAAGCCGGAACAGACAGCTAGTTTATAATAATTCCATAGGTCATGTTCTATGGTTTATGATTTCATTAGTAGACAGTAACAGATCTGTTTTTTTGTTTGTCGATGTTTTTTATGGATTGGTGCAGTTCTGTTGAAGTAACGACCAGCAAACTCTCACAATGCAGAAACGTGATCACTGATCACATAAAAACCCCTGATGCATCGCAGCCTATAGAGAAACGTATTTTGTGAAGAAGTTCCGTACTGGAAATAATCTAAGTATAGCAATAGACGGATTCGGTAATTCTTTATTAATATTTTCGTTAATGTAGAACAGAAAAATCACAGATGTAAATAAATAGTCTAAATGTTTATTGGAATCAATATTGGGTTCGAAATATTTAGACTAAATCTTTTACCACTTACGTGATGGAGTGGCGTACACGCCGGTTTCTTAGTGTAGCTAGGTGCTAGAGTCCTAGTTCACAATAGAACAAATATTTTAAAACAGATGATTTTTTAATTAGTTACTTACATCAGGATCAATACAATGTTTGTAATGTTGTCGACATTTGCAATAAAATAACTTAATAATAGACTACGGACCCTTAAAAGTGTGGAACATCAAAATTACCCAAAAACCGTCTACCAATATTTAAAAGTTGCAACACAATTCGGAAGTAAGTATGACTTCCCCACGGCCCACATGCTCTCCCGACCGTGACTCAGACCCATGGACTGTCGTTGAGTAATGCCTACATTCAGCCTAGACTTTTGTTTGTGCCCCAGATTTGAATAAAAAAAGGATTTTCCTTTACAGCCCAATTCGTTCACCCGATCGTGACGTGAAACAGACCCAGACTGGCGTGGATTAATGTCAACATTCACTTAACGACATCTGATAAAATAGAAGAATTTGAATACTAGAAACGAATGTATAGAGATCATTGGAGATGGATAAGTTTGAGTATGACTATCAACAAGAAAGTCTTGTTATCTTAACAATATGATATTAACATGAATGCATGTAGAGTTTACCCATCTTATAATGAATAGTGGTTGTTATACAGGATTAAATTTTAACCAAAATTTTTATAGGCGTTCAGTATCGTATTTAGAGCCCATTTATAAAGTAAAAAATGTAAATCAAGCTTTCACTCGAAAATATTTTTTGCAATATAGTTTTCATTTTTTACGGTCCATAGGATAAAGGGAAAATCAAAAACTTATGAATAGTATTTAATGAATGAATGAGATGCAAATCGCGTAAAAAAGGTGTTGCTAGGCGACCGTAGCAAAAATTTTAGATTTCTTGCGTTCGGTTTCTAAGTGCTTTATCTTGTCATTTTTGTACTGGGCTAACCAAAAAAAAAATACGTCATTTTGTTTTATGTCTCGTAGATTGATATATTAAAATTTGGAAGATGGTTAAAATATCATTCTGTATAAGCCGTGTGGACAAACAGTTTGTGTTCTTCATGTATCTGAAACTGACTAGCTACTTTTTAAGAATTCATTGAGTGCATCCGCACAATATTAAATAAAATAAAGTCTTGGAATTGAAACCGGGACCTCAGATCTGACAACCCCTTGTAAACCGGTGCTAAGCCACGCGACTACATAACTTATTGAAAGTCTAAAAGTAAAAACAAACCAAACTAAACAAACTGTTACAAACATGCCTATTTAGTCTCCTAAACTTCGTGAATCGATTACGTGAACGTTATCGCATATCTATCAAAACATCACTAGGATACCTAATCCATATTCTAACCACAAAAAAACTACTCATCCAGAATATTAAATCCCTTAAAACCACCTGGGCTTAATACAAGTCTAGGCAGTTGCTTGTATTCTGCGCGCGAGCATCTAGTTTCTCCGGATTTATCAATTGCTTGCCAAATCACATTTCTATTGTTTACATTGAACGCACAATATAAGTATTTTATACTACGCTATCTATAAAATTAGGTATTTTCACCAAAATGAAATAAATTGTTATTGTTGCAAGCATAGAAATATCTGCCACATGTATATTGAAATATAATATATTCCCACCAAAGTAAAAAGAAGAGATATCTAATAATGTTTATTCTAGCCTTTTGCCCGGAGCTCTGTCCGCGTAAACTACACGTTTCATTATAACCTTTTGCCCAGCAGTGGGATAAAATATAGCCTTTGTCCTGAAAAGATTCTGAAAGGACACACACTTTGAGAAATCTATAAAATTAAAGTAACATCTTATAATCATCCCACTGCAGGGAAAAGGCCTCCATCTTTGAATTCAAGTTACCACAGCAATGATGGGTGTACTGGCATAATCACCACGCTTGCCAAATGCGGGTTGGTGATCACAAACCCGAGCAACGTTCGAAAATTCGAAACTTTTTGTTGCCCGACCCGGGATTTGAACCTGGGACCCCGAGATCTTGGCCCGGTATTTAAACCACTAGACTAACGGGGCGTTACGTAATACTTATTTTCTTTTTTTATTTAAATGGATAGTAGAACATATTCATAAATTATGTCAATTCAAATTCAACTCGCAGGTATATACAACTATCGGCCTCTACACAGTGCATTTTGAACCTCCTGTAAAACCAAGCACACGTTACGTAACCACATTGGCAGTGTTCTTTTTTAGGGTTCCGTACCCAAAGGGTAAAAACGGGACCCTATTACTAAGACTTCGCTGTCTGTCGGTCTGTCTGTTTATCCGTCTGTCCGTCGTCCGTCTGTCCATCTGTCCCTCTGTCCGTCGCTCTGTCACCAGGCTGTATCTCAAGAGCCGCGATAGCTAGACAGTTGAAATTTTCACGAATTATGTATTTCTGTTACCGCAATAACAACAAATACTAAAAACAAAATAAAATAAATAGTTAAGGGGGGCTCCCACACAACAAACTCGTTTTATTGGCCTTTTTGGTACGGAACCCTTCGTGCGCGAGTCCCACTCGCACTTGGCCGATTTTTCAAATTCTTTATCAAAAGAAAATCTTAGAAAAATATAAAATATTAATTCATTATTAAATTCGAAACAAGCCGTGACGCACCGATGTATCTGTGTGAGGTTCATTAATCCAGGAGCCGGACAAAGCAAATTTATACGTCCGTGCGTGTCACAGCATTATTCAAAATTAATAGTCTTATTTTTTCACATTTTTCTAAGACTATTTTAATTAATAAAAATTAAAATAACACTGCCAAGATGTTATTCATAATGATTATATAACGTGGGCTTCGTTTGTCAGGTGGACAAAATGCAAGGTGTATAATAACTTTACTTCAGTTGTACACCAAGTCGTTGCTAAGAATGTTAATGAATATCATAAAATGTAAGAACGCATAATGTCACTTATCCGTCCACCTGTTTAGAATTTCCTTTACTTTCTTCGAGTGAAATTATAGTACGTGTGGATTGCTGTTCAGTTTGTATCGAGTTTCCTTAGGATGATGTTCGCGTATTCTCTTATATTACCATGTTCAAACATGCCACGTGAATTCAATCTTTATGAACCACATCTTAAGGTCTTTTTTAATATACACTTTGTATCTTTTAATCATACAGGATTTGATATCGCTTTTTATTAGCAGATTGACGTAAACATTAAGATATCTTAGAAAATGTTTACATCTTCGACGGGCATAACATTTTTTTTATTATTTTGGTTCATTCATTGACACACAAAAGGTAATACATATATAATCTTCATCATCCAACACCAGTCCACTGCTGGACATACGAAGAGTAGAGGTGGCGTCTTTGTACCGCTGTTTACATCACTCTATCACGACGCCATTAAATTTTAAGAGTAAAATTTACATTCCTTTACTTCTTACATGCAGTATTTGTATATGTGTCGGTGCTCAGTAATCTCAATCAACATTTAATCTATATCAGAATTCCGGAACCGTAATCAGAAAGTAAACTAGAGTAAAGTTACGTATCCGTTCAAGTTGTTTATTTATTTTTATGACTGTTATTCTCGTCTATGCCACATTGCATTACGTAAGGCTATATTAGTGTGAACGAACGGTCACATAATTAAGCAATCTTATCATTAAGATCTAGTTCAACTATCAAATCTGCCTTTGTTCTAAAATTTCTTGCAAATTGTTATGATTTACAGAACGATGTTAATAATGGTATTGACGCAATGTAACCACATACGCATGTAATTTGAATGTTAGTGCTAGTTACTTGATGTTTTTTTGATAATTGTATAGTATCTTTCTTAAAGTGATCCAAGTAGTAACTATCTGGTATGGCCATAAGTTCTCGTAGGTTATATAATTTAGTACTCGTATAATCCTAACAAAACCTCATATGTATAACATGTGTAAAATTAAAAACAACCACAATAACATTACAACATTTATTGAAAACAATAACAATCTTACACTAAAGCTTCGGATAATAAATAAGCTAAATAAACCTAATATATTTACAGAAATTCACGAAGTACGAACATTGCAACAGATGGTATTTGAATACATAACAAAGTCATAATTTATTTATGATTCATTCTCGTTTACAATGGGAACCAGTTCCGAAAATATGCTAACATAACAAGCTAATTATTACGACACACAGAAATGAAAGCACTCCCGCAAGTATCCAAGACGTCCACGCCGCGGCGAGCGCGGATCCAGCGACTCTCGCGCACCTAATTAGCGGAACGTCCGTAAATAAATAACAACAAAGGCAATACTTTCGCTACACGGCGCACTATCGCTCTATCTAAACGGCACCACCACAGTCCACCTCACACGTATAACTATATTTACAACAAGATCCGACTTTGTACATATCAACGACATCTATAAAATAATGATTTTTAGTGTGCTCTAGGTTTAAGTTCCTCGCTGTATTTAATCGTGTTATAAGAGGTCTCGCTGTGGGCGCCCTGGAGTTCTCCCTTTGGGTGACTGTACCGAGGCCCGTGGCTGCTGTGACCACCGTAACCATGTTTATGACCCGATGAGAATGAGCTTACAGATCCGTGTCCCGAGTAAGGAGCTTTGAACGAGGCACTGCTGCCACTAAAGCTGGGAAATGAGGACTTTGAGGGTACGTAATATTGAGGGCTTGACGATGATGCGGCGTGTGTTGCGGTAGATGGGTGACCATAAGAAGAAATTGAAGAGCTATAACTGCTACCCGGTGAAGATCCTAAATGTCCTTCAGACGCAAATGAAGCGACTGACTCAAGAGAATTACCGAATCCTTCAGATTTAGGGGGCAAGTATGACGGAGCCACGAATTTTGATGAACCACCACCAAAGCTACCACCAAAAGAACTGCCGTGGCTTCCACCGTGTCCAGCTGAGCTGAGAGAGAATCCATGGCCGCCACCGCCACCCAAAGAAGCAAACGATGGAGCACCGTAAGAACCAGAAAGGCCAGACAAACTATGACTTGACAAACCGTGACCTGATAAACCGTGACCAGACAAACCGTGCCCGGAAAGGCCGTGACCAGATTCACCTTGTACTGAAGAACCTATGAAAGCTGAAGGTTTGAAAGATGTTTTTGAGGGAGCGCCGTAAGTTGCTCCGAAACTTTTGATTGGTCCTCCGAATGAATGGCCTGCATTACCGAGAGAAAGGCCAGGATAGAAATGTCCTGGACCAGCATTTAAGGTGATAGCACCTTCACCGTAAGAGTGACCGCCGCTAGACACACCGCCAAATGAGTGACCGGAACTGGGTGCATTAGCAAAGGAGTGGTCCCCGCTGGATAATCCACCAAACGAATGTCCAGAGCTGGGCTGGCCATAACTAAGAGAAGGTGCGTTCCCATGAGAATTAGAAGGAGAGAAAAGAACAGGGCCCGTCGAGTATGAGCCAAGACCTTTAGTGCCAGCGGCGTATGAAGGTACATTAGTAATAGGCTGCTCAGAAACCGCGTACTGTTGAATCTTGGGACCTCCAAAACTATACTGAGCCAAAGAAAGTTCTTGTCCACCATGACCGCCTTGTTCAGGTTGTTGATAGGAATCTTCAGACTGAATTTGAAGTGCACCGGTATTTAAGCCATGGGAGAGTTGAGACATTAATTGTGATAGATCTGATGATGCATATCCCTGGCCTGGCTGAAGAGTGATAGGAGCTAGTTGGATTGTGGCGTGTCCGCTTGCTGGTAGACCTTCAGAGGCGAGTTGGTATCCACCATCACCTCCATATCCGCCTAAGCTGTAGGTAGGCTTGGCGCCTCCAACACTGTATCCCGCCCCGACGCTGATGGCGCTAGCCTCTCCGTGCCCCACAGAGGGCGCCTGGTAACTTTGTGATGAGTGAGCCGAGTATCCGATAGGTGCTTCCCTCTTGTCCTTAGGTTCGTCCGATTTCTTGACTTTAATAGCCCAAGAAGCCGATACGCTCAACGCGGCAATGAATACGACCTGAAATTGAAAAAGCATATTTCAAGTAAACCAATTGTTGGAAATCCTTTATAACTTAACTTGTTGTCATATTATTTCATTTAAAACGTGATTACATAACAAAACAAAACAAAATATTCTGTAGTCAATTTAAAAAGAGTTTCGTTTTCGTTGATGCAAATGACTCTATAGGAGGACGCAAAACAGGTTTATGGAAAAATGGAAACACTGCAGTCAGCGATGCCCGGTTAACGGCGTCCCGCATGGCTCTGTTCAAGATTAAAGCCCACATTATAAATTTGATTTCACTTTTACTACTTTTACTTTGCAGAGATATGTGTAACTTCTGCACGAGTCATGTGAGTGTGGTCACTGTTTCGAGACAATTATTTAGATCAGCAAGTGCCGCAAACGCATTTCTAACTCTCATTTGCATAAATTGCATTCCTAGACCAAACTAATAAAACTATCGATGTTTGATGTTCTCCATGATTACGAACTACATTCTAGTTGGTAGTCCAGGACTGATTGTCACTGATAGGTCCAGGGATCACTTCACTTATCACAAACACGATCACGCACGCACTCACCGTGAATTTCATTTTGGATGCTTATTATAGGAATGCCGGAAACGTTGAGCGGAACTAAACCACTGCACAAGGGTTTATACACTAGTAAACAAGATGTGATCGGCTGGCTCGCACAGCCGCCGAATTCGTAATGTGTTGTCGCTGTGTTTTCACCGAATTTATAAAGCGAGTAGCACCCGGCGCCCGCAGGGAGGGTAAAAGTGTATCGGAGGACCCTTTCACTGGCTGAAAGAATGGGATCGAGCATCGAGCCCAACGGCGGAAGAATTGCATCACACGGCGCTCGGTTGGGCCCGTTGCTGGGGCGTGGATGGTGACAGGCCCTTAACACGGGAACAGTAAATAGGTCACCGTGGACTTTAGCTGGACATTGTGTTTTGACGCTTGCTTGCAAAAATATACTGTGAAAAGTGATGTCTGTCGTTCTGAATAGGTACGATTAATATTATTTATTCTGTATTTGAGTCTTTGGTTCATATGACGATATTTTTATAAGGTGGATATTTTTTTTAGGTATATTTAGTTAATTTCACTATATAAACCCATGAATTTAAAATAAAATTATAAACCCAAACAGTGAAAATAAAGTCCTCACCAAATTAAAGAGCACCTGTTAAATGTTTAGGTTCTCTTTCGACTTAAAAGCTTTCAACTTTAAGTTGTGTAGGTACGTAAAGCTGACTTTATTTTGGGGTAAGTAGGTACTAAATTAGTCAATAACTGTTAACATTTGATTGGCGCGACATTGTTACGTGCTACTTTTGTGTGAGTCTGTATATAGCTTTTATTTAATGTTTATAGTGTGAACATTATGTTCCGATCAGTTGTATGACATTTATTTTGCACTAGCTGATTCCCACGACTTCACAAGCGAGAAATTTGATATCATTCCACGTGAAACTTGACAATATTTGCGCTATTTGGCTAATATTTCTGTTTTGTTGTACTTGTAAGAGTCAGAAAAAAGTTGTGTTGGATTTGGGTATTTTTTTTTCACTTGTATCTGGTGACCGACATTTCTTTAACTCATTTGTTTAGTTAAATGTGAGAACTTGAATGCAAGCGTGTAATATCGCTGTAACAACCATATTAAAAGCAATGAATTAAATTTAAAAAAAAAGAAAATAAAGGAATAAATATTCATTAAATTAATACTTCTGTCCCAAAGTAGGAAATGGTCTAAATAAGTCTCATCATAGCCAAATAACAGGCAGTTTGGAAAACTATGAAACCAGAAAAGTAATTTTAAAAATGGGAACATTTGTTTGTGTGTACAAACACTCAACCTCTCACCCTAAACGCATTTACCTTCTCCGTTCCGTCGTGGGTAGAACTAAAAGATTTTATAAGGATTGTTATCATACGATAGTTAAGTATGATAACTAGTTAAAAAGTTATGAGGGAACACATGAACATTACCCACGTACATACATACATACAGGTCAAAATCATAGCCCTCCTTTTTGCTTCGTCGGGTAAAAGGAACATCTGACAATATTATATGGAGCTGCTTGAATAGCATGCAAAACAGAGAAATCAATATTGGCCACTATCCAAATGTATCTAATGTTAGGTTAACGTTCAAAGTTAACGATTCTGATATTTAAAAGGTGTTTAGTTTTTATTACGAGTAGTATGACTAGTACAGTTTCTGGCTGACCTCTATTCGTAAAATATATAACCCGTTTTTATGTTTGTATGCTTTCCAATCTAGTCGCTCCTTGTATTGTTAATCACCACCATCACCATCACCAGTCCATATCAGTACACTGCTGAACACAAGCTTCTCCGTAAGGAGGATTTCGCCATAATCGTCGCGCCTGGCAGGTTGATTGGCGATCGCAGTTTGATGATGTCTGTCAGGATGGCGTAAGAGATGTCTGAATAGTCACAAAATGTGCACCAAATAACTGTACCTAAACTGTACTAAACTGTACCTATGTAAAAAAACCTGTACCTCAAGCAATTCAATATTGAATAGATAGTGACATAGACACGCCGTTCTGACGTCAGCTTGGCGCGCATAGTCGTGTATCGCCCCAACCTGTGGGAACTATGTTCTAGAACATATATCAATAAACTGTAGGTACCTAAACTGTACCTCATAAAACTACCAATAAAAAAAAGTAATTCACACGCGATATCTGTCAAATCAACAACAAAAATTGTTTACTGCTCATTTATTTGATTTGCCGGAATACTTAAATGGAACAGTTTGTACGGGTTTCAAATCGCGGTTTATTAATTTTTCATGATTTATTCGACGTTTCGAACGTTTTACAACGGCCGTGTTCACGAATAATGAAAATTAGGTTATTTTTAAATTACGAGTAAGCGAGCGAATAAAGTTAACCGTGACTAAATTATGTTAACTCTATTTTATAAAAATACTAATTCGTGAGCGAGAATAATTTCTCACACTTATAAGTAAGTACATTTATGTCCTATGATGTGCAGTTTTGTTTGTAAGCTCACGTAAAAAATCATTGCAATTTCTAAATAGTGCGTCTAAATTTATAATCTTATATCTTAATAACTAAATAATAAATGAATAATTTAGACTCTCTCTAATTTCTTTCTGAAATCAAACAAATCGCGTGAAAAATTTGCAAAAAACTGTTACAGATTTTGCACAATGTTTTATCGAATGTCGCTTAAGAGGAAACACAAGGGCCGTTTTTCCATACAAACGTAGTCCCCTGTTTCCTCCCTGGATAATGCCAGTAGAGCAATAATTTTTATTACAAAAATCTATGGCCACTATTGGCATGTTTCTATATTTTTCTATTTTTCATAAATTAATTAATAAAAGGGATATGGACCCTCAGAAATCTAAAAAATTTGCCAGATTTTCCGCTGTGTTCTAACATCCAGAAAACAAATTTGATAAATTTTAGAAAAAAAGTAAAATATACGAACACGGCCAAAGCCTTTCTTTAATTTTTAATGAAAAAAGTATTTAAATCGGTCTAGTTTTGGAAAAGGACTCGGGGAACTATATATGAAACGTTGATTTTGTGTGCTTTTTGTAGGTATTTTCGGTCCAAGATGCAGTTGTCTCTATCACGCTCTGCGGGGAAGGCGTTCGGGCCATAGATTTAGGATACAAGGCACTGCGCAAGCAATAGATTTTACAAATACCTATTTTTTAATTCTCTCGCCCTTAGTGTTTCCTCTTAAAATTTGTTGGTTTGTTTTTTCAATTAACCTTTATTACGTAATGGAATTGATTTAAGTTTAACACTTAAATGGCTTCAAGATAAACATTTGAAACTTTGTTTTAGGGGCCGTCCACAAATTACGTCACACATTAAGGGGGGTCTTACTTTTTGTGACATTGGGCAAAATAGTATGGGAATTTTTGTAAAAATGCGAGACCTCCCGTTTTCAGAACCCACTCCCACCCCTTGGGATTCTGAAAATCTTAAAAATCGTGTGACGTAATTTATGGATGACCCCTTATAACTTAGAGCAGGAGTCGGCAACCTTAAGGCAGGCTAGGGCCATTAGATGGCGAAATGAACTGTTGGTGGGCCGCACTTGTGATATAAACGTATACATAATTAGTATTATAAATCATAGAAATAAAAAAACAAAAAAACAAAGTGATGTCTGAGATCCTAAATGCAGGCTATTTCTTGTATGTTAGCTGTCATATTTGTAGTTGCAATTCGTAGAATGGCACTCAAGTTCTCATCATGGTTCGTTCATGCATTTAATTTGATATTTATAGCTCATATACAAAACATTTACGGGCCGCAAGTAAGAAGTCCGCGGGCCTCGGTTTGCCGACCCCTGACTTAGAGCATTGAACCAACTAAGTTTTATAATGTTTAATAAATAACTTAATATAAGACCCGGTTGATATAGTGGTGCGAAAGACCGCCTACTACGCAAGGGCGAATTAAATCTATTCAGGTCAATATGAAAAAAAAAACTTTTTTAATTAGCTAGGGTCCGGAAGTCATTTTGAAACTATATTATTAAAAGCGAAAAATAAGTTGATAAAAATATAGATTTTAAGCCGAACGTATAGTTCACTTTTTATTTAACTTCTCATCTAGAAGAACTTCTCAATCTCTTTATGCAATTTAGCAGCAACCTTCTCTGGACCAAGAACGTCACAATGACTCTAGGTTGGCATGTAACGGATTCCCACAATCTTAAATAAGAATTCCACCCATATACCTTGAAATAAAAGATATGTGGATTTTAAGTCGCGTTTATTTTGGTTTAACCACCGTTTTGCAAGTTGACTTTGCTTCTCAGAACTTCTTCTTCCAAAGAATTCAAGAATGGAAAAGACTTGTACGTAATTATAATTTTAAGTTACCTACATTAAGACTCATGTACATATTACATAACAACCATCTGCACACTATAACCATCCTAATAATAGTAAAAGAAACAACATTAAAAATTGTAAGTGAAAACTCTAATTAATTATAATACAACATATAGTGTTAATTACATTTCACTCGTTACACAATATAGTGAATTATTATTTTAACATTAGCTTACTTATATCAATACAGTTACGTCTTTTTATTTCCGATATGAGCATCGATTGTCAGAACTAAACACACGGGCCGATACAAAATGACATCTAAAACAGCCGTCTTCGATTAAATGATTGGCGTTGATGTTATGTCAAAGTGAACTTTATAATCCGGCTAAATTATGTCAACATGCAATAGTATGGATATTTATGTCTTGTTGTGTCTATTCGATTGATATAGGTTGTACTAAATGTGCACTTACCTATGTCATGGTTGCACTTTTAATTGGAGCACTTTTTTGGCGCTGGTTATCAATCTATTTTTTTTTTAATATTACATCAATGGATATTATGAGGGAAATAATAACAGAACGGACAGAGAGTGGAATGTCATCCGCGATACCTCCGTTATTACACATCACATTATTATGTCACAATCTGTCGCTCAGCTTACAAAGTATGTAACACAACATCTGGATTCCTTTTGAAGTGTCAGTAAAGTGTGTTAAAGTAATTGGCCACATTAAAAGCTATTAAGAATCTCTTTTGTTTCGCCGAACAACGCTAAAGGTTTAATATCGAATCTTCGGAATTATTTTACGACAATTTTTCGCTTTTAGCACTGATTTTATGCTGTAAGTAGGTAAAATATTTTTAAGCTATTGCATAGCTTCTATCGCGGGCCTTGAGCGTGGAGAGCGAATCCAGAAATTCCGTAACGAAAATAACTTAACACCCCCCACTCCAACCGGCACAGCGGTGATACTTTTTAGTTTTATAACTGCATAAGTTGATAAAAACTGCTATGCAATAGCTTTACCGCGGCAGTCTCCGAGTGCCACACGTTTTTTTTTTTGTTGCCGGCACGACACAAGGCTGTTTTATGATGGTTTTTAAAATCCTAAAAACTTTTTTCATTTATTAATATTGACAACTTTTCAGGAAATTCTGGCCTTCGTGAGTGTTAAGTCAGGAATCCAACTTAAAAAAACAACCCTGTTGGTAGCCCTTTCTTTGCAGACTATTTTAAACTAAAATGTTACACACACAGTTATTGCACAACCATTCTCAACTATTAAAGTGAATTATATCCATATTAAATAGATCCTTTGTCACTATGATTATACTTGTCTCAAATTAATTACATATTCCGTGATCATGATACTTGCAAAAGTGCTCAAATATTGTAATACTCGACAACATGGTTTTACCTAATTTCAAAATAAGGTAAAACCATGTAAAACACAATAATTCTTACTATATTTATATAATAAATGCGAAAGTTATTCTGTCTGTCTGTATGTTATGCTTTAACGCTAAAACTAGATCCGATTTAGAATAAATTTGGTCCCAAAATGGGTTAGACCTTGAAAAAGGACATAGGGGTATTTTGTATACCACTGCTGGACATGTTTCCGTAATATAACGTGGGAAGAGAGAAAAGATAGTAATAATATACAATTTTATATTATCATTTAGTTTCAGTATTTAAACTTGAAAAATTATGTCTCAGGCGGGACTCGAACCCGCATCTCCTCGCATGCCAGGCGCGGTGCTTTAACCATTCAGCCATAGAGACACTACGTCATAGGCGTCAATTTTTCAAGCATATTCTTATCGCTGTAAGCCAGCGTTGCTTCATCAAATGTTAGGAGTTCGCACCCTTAACACCCGAAAGAAACATCTTTGCAGATGTTTGACAGTCAGTTAAGATGAAACAGCTATTTATATACTTTATATGATATTTTAAGCAATTAAATTGCAATTTGAATATCAGTATTTAAACTTGAAAAATAATTATGTCTTAGGCGGGACTCGAACCCGCATCTCCTCGCATGCCGGGCGCGGCGCTTTAACCATTCAACCACAGCGTTAATTAAAGCATATTCTTATCGCTGTAAGCCAGCCATAAAGTAAAAATAATATTCAAAACAATTCTTGAAAATAATTTTTGGCGGCACTGAACATTGACCAACCAAATCATTTTACGTTTGTGTCGACGAATTCATTCAAGTTTGGTAATGTATAATTATTAACAATCGATATTGACACAAATCTTAATAAATTATATTTTTATTTATTCAAAGAACTTAAACCGATCATAATCATACAATACATAATAAAGATGAGGCACATCTTAAATTACTTTAGATCTAGATCGTAAACCAAAAAAAAAATTCTTGGCATATATGACATAAATTAATTCGATACGAGTACATTTAGGTTCTGGTTTGGTACATTTGGTGCATTACAAAACACAAAGAAACATTGGTTAGCAGATTCATCAAAATGTTGCCCCATTTCTTAAGATCTTACGATAAACGCATCCTTCCAACGTTACTCAATAGGTCCGCGGTTACGTGTCGTCCACATACTTTTTGCACACTTTGCTCAGCGTCGAGAAAGCACTCCGTGCGGTGAATGCTACTCGTATTACATATTTGACAGTGATCTCGAATGACGATTGTTGGACGCACTTGCTAGTTGCAACTAGGCTTTAGCTTTAGGAATTCCAATACTATTTTATGTGAAAAAAAAGCGTTTAAACCAAAGAAATCCGTGTTCGAGTGCATTGTAAGCCGGTTTTCAAAGTCACTCTTGCTGAAGTCCCAGTTTCGATTCCCGCACGGGTCAATATAGAAAACAACTTTTATTTTCTGCGGTATTGGTATTTGTGTCACCTTCGTAATTTTTAATTTCTCAAACACAAGTACTTTTAAATAGTTACTCTGGGATCAGAATAGTGTAATATTGTTCACATTAATTCTATATTTATTTACCATTTGGCAAGCGTAGTGATTGCGCCAGAACCCATCATTGCTGTGGTATCTTGAATTCAATGATGGAGGACTTTTCCCTCCCGGTACGTTTACTTTACTTTTATTTATTTAAAACAATTGTTTATCGATAAGAACACGCCCTCGGTGAATAAGTTAATTGCATTGTATAACATACAACATGACAAAGATTACATGTTCTATTGTATTCTGACATTGATCGCGTACGCATTCCTATAATCTAGTAACTGTAACGCCTCCGCCATTGTTTTGCTTTTCGATTATCTTTAATTGTCCCTGTGGTTGAGTTCCGGATTAAAATAGAAAATAGAAAATCAAACGAATTGAACCCATCTAATTCTATTGTGTATACGGCAATTTTAGACTATCTCGGACCAAAGAGCTTGGCAACGGCTACTGCATTTTGTGTCGCCATGTTTATGTCTATGAAGGTGATTATACTTAATACTTAATATACATACAATAGTAACGATAGTAAATAAGAGTTTTTGATTCGGGGTTTATACCATAAGCTTCACGGAAGATCATTTCGCTTGCAATAAGGAACACGGTATAAACCCCGCATAAAGTAAATCTTGTGATACCTGAGCGTTGACAAATTTGGTACACTTACGGTTTTATTTTTAAGCTTTTATTGTTTGTAACTGTTCTGTTATTTTTTTATAAAATAGAGTCATTCTTTCTGTTCTTGATATAATCTTATCTGTGCTTCTATTAAGTTGCTTAAACTTGATGGTCTGGTACCTCGTGTATGTGAATATGAACGTCATGATTGTAAATGATCTTTATGCTGTAAAATCAGTTTAGTTTTTGCGAATAGGTCGCACGAGGCGCTTCTATTCGTTTGTAAAGAGCCTTTGACACAAACTTGGCAAATCCTACTGCATTTTTCGGCGTTATATGTTCGGGTCTTCCCTGCGCAGGGTATAAAGGCACATCCATATTCCAAGGGACAATTAAAAGATATGGATCATTTATTTTCTTGTGAGACAAATCCATATCTTCTAATTGTTTAATATTTACAAGTAGACCCCATGAAGTTTAAACGACCCAATATTTTATCTTTTCGTAGCTTTGAGGAAAACCATGTCTTAGATCTGAAAAAACTATATCAACCTCGCCATAGGTTACCAACCTTTAAAATAAATTAAACATTTCAGGGTGTCGTAAGGTACTAGAAGAGGACTGTTAGAAAAAGACGAGCAGCAGCGTCTTGTCGTTCACAATCGGCCTATCTGCGGTCGGCAACCCGCCCAAGAGTGTCTATTATGGCAAACAGAGGCCTATGTTCAACTGTGAACTGTGGATGCTAAATATAATGACGATTATAAAACTATACCAAGAAGATTAAATAATAATGTAACTATCAAATAAGAAGGTATAAATGAAATGTTAGATGTCACACATTCTTATGAATATCGAGCATCTGAAACTGTTCATAAATAAAAGGAATTACCAATAAAGGTTTTACGTGTGAGTAGAACACTACAAATTACGGCACACCAAAGGCTTACAGCATCTCCGTTCGAAAATACAAGATGTTATCTTAGTTATTCTTATAATCCGATTCCATAGTTTAGTGCCTGCCAGCTCTCACAGCTGACTTTCAAGAAAGCGCGAAATTCGAGACTCAGTCCCTTACCTACCATAATATTGCCCGTATTACGGAAACTTTCTAGGGTTCCACGGCCAACTGTAAAAACGGGGACTATAAAATAATAAGTATCGTATTTCGCCACTGTTGCAAGCGTCATGATCACGGAAATTAGTACTTAATCGATATACCTTCCTTCGCAGTCTTTTATTACACACGATACTAGTGTTACCGAACCTGAACTAGAACCTGATCTACTTTAGTATCATATCAAAGTAACAAGTTTGTTTGTTTGCAAGAGATTTCTAAGGGGAATGGACGATTAGTAGTAGTACATATAGTACTTTCAAATGAAGCTGAATTTGTGTTCAGTGACTTCTGATACTGACCGTTCGTGATATAAGCCCCGAACCAATTAGCTTTAGTGATACCGACCATAAAGGTATGAATCAATATACTAAATGATCAACAGGTACGATAGCCAGCACTTCAATACATAAATGTTTGATTATCAGCATAAATTATGAAGGTATCAACATACCTTCATAATTTTGCCTGATTCTCACTAGGGACAGTCGTTTATTCAATTTCCCCAATCAATTTTAAAATTCAAAGACCACGGACAAATATCAGTTTGAATTGAGAAAATTAGACATTATGTGGTAGCTTAAACTCTATAGAGTGTTAAAACTTATTCTATAGTCCCTTTGAGTGCCGGTCTGACTTACACTTGGCCGATTTTTATTTAACACCAAGCGTAATGTTATGCGCATTTTATGCTAATAAGCCTAATTACCATCTCACAATGAACTGAAGCATGCTATTTTAATTGCTGTTATTTATGAACAAACCGAATTATGTGGGCTGCCACTCTGCCAGCTGGGGTGATTGATGAAACGAATTTAACACCATTTATTTAACTGCCAAGGAATTTGTATGAAAGATCACACCAAAATGTATTTAGCCGAGGGCGCCACGTGCTCAAACCCAGGCTTATTGACCTGATGGAAAGTAAAATATGCTATTGCAATATCTTTTAAGTCTTTAATTAGTTCGTGTTGCCAGGGATGACTGGAACTGAAAAGTGGTCGCTTAATATGGGTAAAGAGGCTCAAGGTCGCACAGCGGGCAGTAGAAAGCGCCATGTTTGGTATTTCCCTGCGTGATAGATACAGAAACGAAGAAATGGGGATTGCTTTTAGAAATAAGAACGCCTTATTGGAGAGACTAGTCAAATTGTAATTCGTGTCACCAGTGTTTTGTGTAACGAAAGTATTATACACCGTGCAATTTGAACCACCTGTAAAACAAATCCCACGTTACTGGACCATTATGTATAACATCATGGCAGTGTTATTTATATTTTTTTTTTTAAATAATTTTAGAAACATTTTATATTTTATTCTAGACTTATAATTTTGTAACAGGCTGTGACGCGCCCAGACGTATTATTTTGCTGCGGTGGGGTCTCGGTTGAATAGACCTTACATAGCTACATCTGTGTGCGTCACAGCGTGTTTAAAAAAAAAAGACGTGTGGCATTCGGAGACTGCCGCGGTAAAGCTATTGCATAGCATTTTTTATCAACTTATGCAATTATAAAAATAAAAAGTATCACCGCTGTGCCGGTCGGAGTGGGGGGGTGTTAGGTTATTTTCGTTACGGAATTTCTGGATTCGCTCTCCACGCTCAAGGCCCGCGATAGAAGCTAGGCAATAGCTTAATAAATAGCTGAACCAATACTTTATATTTATATTAAAAAAATATATATTAAAAAAATTAAAATAACACTGCCGAGATGTTATACATAATGGTTACATAACGTAGTAGGCTTCGTTTTACAGGTGGTTGACATTGCACGGTGTATATCTATACGCAAAGAAAAGTGGACAAAGAGCAGACTTAACCTTATTAAGGTAAAACTAGCTCTTGTCCGCGACTTCATGCACGATTAAAATTTAGTCCATGCTATACATACACTGACCCTAAATCTCTATAGGTTATCAGGCAGAGAAACATGTCGATCCTTTTCAATGTGATAGACAAATAGTTAAGTTATTCTAACTGAGATTGTATATTTTTAAGGAATGAAAAGCAGCATAATAATATGTGCTATAACAGAATATTGTGGACAAATTACTTACAAATAGATTTATGTTGCCGTTTTACATCCATTTGAATATTCGCATATTTTAGGTCGCAAAAAAGGCTTTTCATAACTGCTCATTGGCTAATAATAATGAGGTTAGGATGAAAAGGAACTCCTCATTTCTATAAAACTAGTTATCAGAAGCAAACAATGTTGCTAATAATCGGCAGATATTTAAAAATCTTTATACCTTCCATGTTTAGATTAAATAATCAGCTGTTTATTACATCGACCCAGAATAGATGGCGGCGTACAAATAGACAGGAAGCTCTAAAATAACGACTGGTTAGACGACGGGGTTTAATTACGAGTATAAGTTTAAAGTGTTTCGATTTGGTAAGCCTGACTAGACTGAATCAATTTCGTCATGCTGATGATGCATCATAATGTATCAGGTGTAACACTGATCCACTCCGTAACAAATTATGTAAAATTGCAAAGCGTAATATTAATTGATAGGTACTCTTTCGGACATAGAATTTATCGTTTTTAAACTGAGTAATTGCATTGCGTACAAGTGCTATAAAGTTATGGAGACTGAAGGAAATATTGGCAACCATTCTTTAAGTGTCGGGCTACCTGACTATAATAGCAATGGCTCTCCTTGACGACACAAGATGATGGTGTAAGACATTTGTTCTCTAAAACTAAAAAAATTATGAGGCTGCAACCATTTGAATAATTTATTATTTTTTTGTTATGTTTGTAATGGTCAGGAGAAATTAATAAGTATCCATTTCAAAAGTATGTAAAAGGTAAACATGGTCTTAAACAGACCAATTGTAACAGATAGTATTTAATTATTATGACTACGCATAACTTTTTACTAGACAGACTGATTTCAATTATTTCTTTTTATTTAATTGGGTATTTCAATTATTTTTATTTAATTGGATATAACTAAAAGTTGGTCTAATTTAGATTTACCAAAACAACCCTGACTGGTTATAAAATAACCGGCCAAGTGCGAGTCGGACTCGCGCACGAAGGGTTCCGTACCAAAAAGGCCAAAAATTGGGTTTGTTGTATGGGAGCCCCCTTAAATATTCATTTTATTTTGTTTTTAGTATTTGTTGTTATTGTAGCAACAGAAATACATAATTTGTGAAAATTTCAACAGTCTAGCTATCGCGGCTCTTGAGATACAGCCTGGTGACAGAGCGACGGACAGACGGACAGACGGACAGACGGACAGACGGACAGACAGCGAAGTCTTAGTAATAGGGTCCCGTTTTTACCCTTTGGGTACGAAACCCTAAAAATTGAGTTGGTACAAAACAACAAATCACTATCAATAACCATGCACTGACTCAAAATTTGTGATATCACGCATTTGGCCAACATCCTTTTGTGTTATATCTTAAATAATTACCGCATTTGTTTCTTATATTCCATCTACAGTATTTAAATAATGCTATTATTAAGTACAATTGAAACAGTTTTTCAAGCTCTGAATACGTTCAATGAATAACTGATTTATCTATTACCGAACGAGCAAATTGAACGATTGTATCAACCCGGAAAGTAGACCGTCCTACTAAAGCTGTTTTCGCGTGTTACGTAACATTCAGACAGAAGAATCTAGGCTGGCGGTGTTTAAAAGAAAACATACTTATAGCTTACTACATTTTCGCCTGTGGCTCTACCCGCGTAAACAACACTTTACTTGATTACCGAAACCTGTACACCTGTTTTTGTATACCCTACCTAAGTAGTGGTGCAAGAACTAATTCTTTAGCTGGCAGAGGCAGGGAGAGGGGCCTTGACTCTAACAAATATTAAGGAAGATTTAGCATTTTAAAATTTAGTACGTACAACTTGGATCGACAAATGGTGTTCACAGACCGACAATATTGAAATAATAAACCCTATAATTTTTGTTACATAGTTGTACTGAACAACATTTTTCCCATGATTAATGAAATTAAAGTTTGTTTCCCAATTAAACTTGCTATTATTATGATTATAAATTAATTAAAAATGTATATATACAGGATGAAATTTTAACCACTTTCCAAAATTTTTGTAAGCGTTCAGTATCGTGTTTAGAGCCTATTTATAAAGTTAAAAATGTAAATCAAGTTATACTTTATTTGATATTTTAGCAACTTAATTGCACTTATAATATTTGATTCAAATGTCAAATGTCACCATGTCAACAACAATTCAAGCTCTCAAAATAATTTAATTTATAAATAGTAAAAACGCATATATTTATAGTTCAGTGCAAAAAAAGCGAAATATTAAATATAAATAATAAGTGATATCGTTTGCAAGTGCTATAACTAAAGATCAAGCACAATACTGTGACGACCAAACAATCATTACAGTGAGCGTCATAAATGTCTATACGACTAAAAACTACAGTGCTTAATGAAATATATTATTTGCAAACTTTGTATAACCAAATTTAAAAGAACTTTATCCACTTCCTTATTATCACGTTCACAACAAGTCAAACTACTTATTTGTTTTCTAACAGTTGCATAAGTAACTTATCTTGATAGATAAACAATCTTTTTATTTGAGTTTTTATTATATTATTTATATGCTATTTTATTTATTAAAATGTCGAATACATGTGGAAAATGTGGCCTATCAATTATCAGAAGAGATTTCCTAAAATGTGCAAATTGTCAAAGATTTTACCATCTAGACTGTACAAGTATCAGTGAAAAGTTTTTCTACCTTATGTCATCAGAATACAAACAAAAGTATAAATGCGATACTTGTACAAAAGATGTTGGTTTAAATGCGCAGCTGATTACGAGCTCTCCTCAAAATAATATCACTCTTCGCAAACGTCATAATGCGAACATTACAATTGAAAACTCATTCGATGCTCTATCAGTTGATGAAGAAGATGAGGACGAGGCATCTTTTATATCTACTACTCATATGCCAACAAATAGAAGCTACATTGATTTAGGAGATGGTGACCACGGCAAATTTCAGGAAATGCAAAGAAAGATACAAGAGCTCACCGAGAGGTTGGAAATCGCTGAAAGCGAAATAGTAAATCTTCTCTCTGAAAATAAGAACCTCAAAGATGAAATATCCAAAGTCAAAAAAGCTAAAAAAAGACAATTAAGCGAATCGGATGCGACAACAAAACAGAAAACCTGTCATACAAATAAGCCTAACAACGCCCGACTAAACCATTCTGAAGGCGAAATACTTGTAAATGTAGCATCTGATGCTGAAATAGAAAATTCACCAATTAGAGACACATTGCTCCACCTAACTTCCACGCCACAGCTATCGAAGAAGCAAGTCGAGATGAAGCTTTCAGATACTCGGAAAATATGTATTTTCAGCAACGGTTCTAGATATAATTTACGAGACATGATAGAAGATAACTTCCCACAAGCCAAAGCCTGCCACTACTCTACTCCTGGAGGACGTATTCAACAGCTTCTTGGCGGACTTCAGGAAAAGCTCAGTGATTTTACATTTGCAGATTATTGCATAATATTTATTGGCGAAAATGATTTTCACTCATCCACAAGTTTATATAAATTGGTAGATTGTATTAGAAGCACATTAGAACAGTTACAACACACTAATATTTTTATTTGCTTGCCAACATATAAATATGGCATGTATGTAAATCTATTTAACAGGCGAATTGAAGCCTTTAACAGATTATTATACAGAAATAATTTACAAAATGAATATGCGTATATAATTGATTCAAATAAAAATTTGGAATACTCTTACAAAATGTTTACCAGAAATTGCCATCCTAACAGGCTAGCGCACATTAATATTTGTAGGGAAATATATGAATTAGTTTGTAAAATTAGTATTTGGCATGACAGTAATATAATTCATAACTATGGTCAACAAGATAATCTTTTTCGTTAATAAAAATATTTACAATAAGCATGATCAAACTATGAATAATTTAACTGTAACTCCTATAAAATGTAGCCTAGATATAAATAGATTAAGAATATTACATCAAAATATTGCTGGTGTTATTAACAAAGCGGATTTATTAGAAATTACTATGCTTGAATTACAAAAGTGTAACAAGGATGTAGACATATTATGTTTCACTGAAAGTAATATAAAACAAGGTTGTCAAAGTAATATTAAAATAAATAATTTTAAACTAATATCAACTTTCTGTAGGGACAAAGGCCGGGGAGGCTCATGTATATTAGTAAAAAATGTAATGGAAGCTAAACAGCTATCATTGCCAGCAAATATACCTATTAAATTTTACTTTGAATGCTGTGGTATTGAGTTAGTAGGGCTTAACCTATTGGTTATTACTATTTACAGAACTCCTAATTAAACGAAATCTCATACAGGAATATTTCTTTATAAATTAGAACAAGTTTTGATTTATATTACAACTAAATTTAAGAGGAAAAAAATTGTAATTTGCGGTGACTGGAATATCGATACACTAAAACAAACGTCACTTAGTAATGAACTCCTGTCAACTCTTAGGAACTTTAACTTATCAATCCACATTCTGACACCTACAAGAAGAAATGTTTGTCTAGATCAAATAGCTAGCAACATAAAAAATACCGAAGCTGAAACTCTCTGCCTTGGCCTGTCTGACCATGAAACAGCACAAATACTTGCCATTGAAATTGAAAAACAAAAATCATTTAATACATGGTTTGAATATAAACGAGATTACAGTATTGAAAATTGCAGAAAGTTCAATGGTTGCATCTCATCATTAACGTATTCTGAAATTTTGGAAACTAACGATATACAAACTGCTTTCAAAATGTTTTATGATACAATCTGTCTCTTTTACAATTTATGCTTTCCAATTATAAAGGTTAAACTTAATAACAGGCCCAAAAATCTTACATGGTTAAGTAAAGGTTTAAAAAAGTCTTGTCGAATAAAGCGCGCATTATATTTGGCTTATCGCAAAGCAGATGATAGGAATTCACAAATGAAAAAAGATATTTATAAACAATATAAAAATTACAACTATAAATTAAAAAAATGTATATTACTAGCGCGAAAAATTAATAATAATAAGTATATAAACAAATATAAAAACAGTTCAAAAGCAATATGGAATACAATATCAAAGACTTTAATAAGTAGCCAACAAATTGATGACATAAGATGTATTAAATTAAACAATACGACATATACCGATCCCCAAGAAGTTTGTGATATATTTAATAAATACTTTATTAACTTAACTAATAAACCAAGCGTGAATCTTCATAATAATAATAAACATGACGTTATAAATACCAATCCTAATACATTCTTTCTGACACCGATAAGTGAGAATGAAACATATAATATTATATTATCATTAAAAAATAGTAAAGCCAGCGGCTATGATGATATATTGACTAAAATACTTAAATCTATCGCAACCTCAATAAGTTCCCCGCTAGCGCACATTATAAATTTATCTTTTGAACAGGGTCATTTTCCTGAACAATTAAAACTATCAATAGTAAAACCAATTCATAAAAAAGCAGACAGAAAGGAACCTGACAATTACAGACCAATTACAATGACTCCTATACTTTCGAAAATTCTGGAAAAAGCCATGTATAAAAGATTGATCTCATTCTTCACTGACTTTCACATATTGCATCCACAACAATTTGGATTCCGCAAGGGAAGCTCGACCTCATTAGCTTGTTTTGAGTTGATTAACTTTGTGACTGAAAGTCTAAATGAAAAATCTCCCGTAGTCTCGATTTTTCTCGATATGTCAAAAGCCTTTGATTTTGTGGATCATGGAAAACTACTTTCTAAGTTATATAAATATGGCATCAGAGGCAAAGGATTTGAATGGTTGCAAAGTTATTTAAACAATAGGAGACAGTGCACTGAAATCTATCAGTTAACTCAAAATGGATGCTCTCTTATAAGAAAAAGGTTTAGATCAGCATATCTGAATAACAACACAGGTGTACCCCAAGGTGGTGTCCTTGCTCCTCTACTTTTCCTGACATATATAAACGACTTGCCCAATGCATCAATTCATAAGCCAATATTATTCGCAGATGATACTACCTTACTGATCAAATGCCACAAAAATGAACCTTATAATACAATAGTAACAAAAGCGCTTACAGATGTCACAGAGTGGTTGAAAAATAACAATTTACATGTTAACTTAACCAAAACAAAAATAATGGAATATCGTTCTTACAATAGCAATGAACTACAACTAAATATCAAATACCTAAATTGTAATATAGATAAAGTAGACAAATATATATTTTTAGGTATAACGGTGGATCAATATCTAAATTGGAAAGCTCATGTAGATAAAGTCTGTAGCAGGCTAGAGCGATACGTATATGCTTTGAAGCGACTAAGGCAAACTATATCACAAGAAGCCGCGTTGACTGCCTATCATGGCTACGTCACATCCATCATTAAGTATGGCCTAATCATCTGGGGAAACTCAGTTGATGTAAATAGGGTTTTTAAATTACAAAAAAAATGTATCCGCGCCATCACCAATGCATGGCATACTGACAGCTGTAAACCCTTATTTCATAATTTACGCGTCCTCCCCTTGCCATGTATGTATATAAAGGATATATGCTGTTTTGTGAAACAGCACCCGCAATATTTTTTAAAGTATGCAGACGTCTCTACTAGACCACTTAGAGGTCAGTATAGATTAATGCTGCATAAACCACCATCCCATGCTTTTATTTATAAACAAAATGTGTATAATATGTGCATCTTAATATATAATAAACTGCCTGACTCTATTAAACTATTAGAGGGGCGTAAATTTGAGGTTACTTTGTCGAAAAGGTTAGCTGAAAAATGTTTTTACAATGTTAATGAGTACCTTGATGACCTCTGTTAACTATTAGCTTTAGCATAGTGCTTAGTTTATAAATAAGTAGCTAGCTTTTAAGGTAATTTGCACGTCTGTTCACAGACTGAATACGATGTCTAGTTAAATACACCCAACACCATCAATCTCAAATGTATTCTTGCAAATAAATGTTATTCTATTCTATTCTATTCTATTCAGTATATAAACTTGAAAAATTATGTCTCAGGCGGGACTCGAACGCGAGGAGATGCGGGTTCGAGTCCCGCCTGAGACATAATTTTTCAAGTTTATATACTGATATTGTAAATCAAGTTGTCACCCGAAAATATTTTTCGCGATATAGTTTTCAATTTTTACGGTCCTAGACCTGTTAAAGTATAAAGGAAAAATCAAAAACATGAATAGTATCGTAATGAATGAATGAAATGCGCGACGCGTACTAAAAAGTGTTGCTGAGCGGCCGTATAAAAATTTTAGATTTTTGTCGGACATTTTCTAAGTGCTTTATCTTGGCATTTTTGTACTGGGCTATACAAAAAGAAAAAATACGTCATTTGTTTTTTGTCTCGAAGATTGATATATTAAAATTTGGAAGGTGGTTAGAATTTCACCCTGTATATATATATATCAATGCTAGTTTATTATTTAATATACGTAATAAATGTTATATAAAATACGTAAACAAATCTTTTACTTTAAAGTATTGTGTGCGTAAATTCAAGAAATCACTACTTACTTCTCTAAAAGATAATTGTAGCCCATTTAATATCAGTCTTACTGTATTAAGAGCTATTATAACCTACCTTAATGAGTTTCATAATTATATTTCTCTCCAATCCGTGTATTTACCTTTTTTTTTATTAGTGTTCTTCATCTTATTAATAGGTACTTGTAGATATCTGCCTCTCCCATTGAGAAAGTGGATGCTTGTGAAATTCGCATATGCTTACGACTAATTATCATATGTGAATCACCATTAGTGAGTAAGTTATCATACAACACATCATGTTATGTTTTGTACTAGCTTTTTCAACCGGCTTCGCTTGCGTACAGTTTGGTTAGTAACAAAAATGGTAAGCAGACATTAATAATTATATCTTTTGGGCGCAATATACAATTATATAATATTTTATTTGTTTTAGAATCAACGTTTAAAAATATGTAAAGAAAATTCTGTGCATTTAAATTTTTATTGTAACACATCAGGCAACAATTTGGGGCCTATTTCATTCAATATTTCTAACAGACAGTCATATAAAAATCTTAAAACAACCATTTCTGACTTGTTCTATGAATAGCAGTTTTTGAATTCACAAATTCACAGACAGACACTTATATTTTACTGATAGATGATTCATTCAAAATTCATTCTAAAACTTTATGACCTTGTCTTGTTAAATAACATGTTTAATTATTTATGAGTAACGTAAGACGTGATAAATGTAAAAATGTTTGAGAACTTCCAAAATTTTTCGTTAATAATATAACCAATGCTTGTGTTGTCATTTATTACCGGCGAAAAAAGGAGAAGATTCGCACTTCCATGACTGTATAGGTATCTATGTACGTTTAAGTATGACGTAACGCGTAATTTTAATGTCTTTTTCTTTGAATTTCGAACAAAAAAAAGCATGGAGTGAAATACTTACACCTTTAATCAAATGATGATTATCATCATCTCAGGTCTCAGATTCTCAGCCAAACGACGTCCACTGCTGGACAAGCCTCCCTTAATGATCTCCACGAAGATCAGTCTTAGGCCATCTGCATCGACCAGCGGTTTCCCGCGATCTCTCACAAATCGTCAGTCCATCTGGTTGTTCGGATACACAGATCGTTGTTCGGTCTCTATAATATTGAATTATGTTATAGAGATAATAGATAATCTATACTAATATTATAAAGCTAAAGAGTTTATTTGTTTGTTTGTTTGTTTGAACACGCTAATCTCAGGAAGTACTGTTCCGAATTGAAAAAATATTTTTGTGTTGTATAGTCCATTTATCAAGGAAGGCTTTAGGCTATATTAACATCACGATGCGACCAACAGGAGCGAAGCATCAGTAAAAATGGTAGCAAAAACGGGGAAAATTATTTATATTTGAAGGCCTTCGTTGCGTGCGCTGCGTAAACGGTTCAAGTTACCCAAAAAATAAATTCCCAAGTAATAACAGGAATTGACGCGGACGAAGTCACGGGCAACAGCTCGTTTATAAAATAAAAGGGACCAAAACGTGAAATTATTCGCCAATTTTGTGTCCGTGTATGAAGGATGATGGTTCGTGATTTCTTGCTTGATGCCTACCAACTCAACTTTATTTACGCGTCACGGTGTTTTTTTATTCAGTTTTAAGTGGGACCTATTTGAGCTATTCCGTATCTTTAGAATAATCGAAGAAACCGGTCTGCCAGCTAAATTATTCGTGGTGTTACATAAACAAAATAAATAATAAAAGTTAAAATGAGAACCTCTTCTATTTTCCGTCGTTAAAAAAAACAAACGGTACTATAACAGGCCTAGATTAGATACAACGTTTTTTAACACTTTACCTATTGTCAAACAATGTTAACGGAAATTAGTTTTATAATAAAATGCAAACCTAATTCGATAGTTTTTGTTATCACTATCGTAGATTGACACGGTTATGCGAACGCGGGCGGTAACCGGAACAGTTGCGCAGGCGCCGGACGACATTTATAGTGAGCTCGTAAGATTTGTCACCAACACTATAAAACAACTAGGAACAGAAGCCAATCTACATACAAAAATACGATGAACAACGCAGACATGTCTATGTGTAGGTACCTACTATTGTGCGTTTACGAACCTACATGATATCTTTGACTAATTCGCATTGCAAGCGTGAGCCTCGAGTACCATCCGCTTGAGACATGAGTTTGTGAAGTTTTTTGAGAAAAAAATAATTATTTTAGTTATTATTGGTTTTAATTAGCATTTTCAATTCAAAACAACAACTACCACGAAAGTTAGTTATGCATAAGCCAAAGTTAACAACCTTAGCGCGACCACCGAACGTAGGTAGAAAAATAAAAATTTAAACAGACGAACGTAGAACCTCCTCCTTTTTTTGAGTCGGTTAAAAAGTGAAGTACTTCTGTACTTATCTGTTTTGTGATAGTGGGCTCGCAAGATTTGTCACCAACACATCCGTATCATAGTTTGGGTTGCGCATCAAAATATGGAAAGAAAATTATTTTTGTCTATCCGAGTTCCTGATATGTAAACCTTGACGGTCTTCGTGGTGGAGTGGAGTGCACAGCGGCTTAAAGGTGTCGCTACTTTGGAGTTGCGCCTTAAAAACCTCCATCTTACGGTGAGGACGGGAGACGGTGTCTCATATGTTATTTCTTGTTTGACACTTCATTTTCCTAATTTGAATTTCATATACTTTGACCTGTACCTGTATCATACTACCGAACAAAAATAATATTAAACACATAAATAAATACTTTATTTAATATTTTAGCAACTTAATTGCACTTATAATATCAGTATATAAACTTGAAAAAAAAATTTTTTTTCGTGTCCCGCCTGAGACAAAACTTTTCAAGTTTAAATACTGACATAAATAAATGTTCATGTACAGGTCCAATTGAGTAATTAGTCTTTTGTTCATCGATTCACAATAAAAATACACCTTTATAGCCACTTTGACCACGGAAGTTGTATACTGATCAACACGCCAGAAATTAAAAATATCGTATTTTTTCTTTTTAAATACATTTTAGGCAGAACTCTCGACACGTTGTTTTAATTCATACTTGGTTACTTTTTGTTATCTGTCGCTGTCAAAGATTGTCATGCTTCTCTGATTGCGGTAACCGGAACCAATGTGCAGTAGCCGAACCACATCATTGTCTCAGCTTGTCGAATTTATCACCATCAAATAGTGGTTTTTGTATATAATAGTGGTTCGTTAGATTTGCGATCGATCACAGAGATCCAGGTGACTGGTCGATGCTGTTGTAAACTATCCTTAACTCCTACAGGATCGTAAGACCGCCGGCGGTCGCGATAACAATTGATTTTAATTGTGTCTGGAATAACATACAATAGCTTATCCTGCTAAGGTACTGCGCCATGTGTTTAGCTTATCCTACTAAGGTAATGCGCCGTGTGTTTAGCTTATCCTACTAGGGTAATGCGACGTGTGTTTAGCTTATCCTACTAAGGTAATGCGCCGTGTGTTTAGCTTATCCTACTAAGGTAATGTGCCGTGTGTTTAGCTTATCCTACTAGGGTAATGCGCCGTGTGTTTAGCTTATCCTACTAAAGTAATGCGCCGTGTGTTTAGCTTATCCTACTAAAGTAATGCGCCGTGTGTTTAGCTTATCCTACTAAGGTAATGCGCCGTGTGTTTAGCTTATCCTACAAGGGCAATGCGCCGTGTGTTTAGCTTATCCTGCTAAGGTAATGCGCCTTGTGTTTAGCTTATCCTACTAGGGTAATGCGCCAAGTGTTTAGCTTATCCTACTAAGGTAATACGCTGTGTGTTTAGTATCATCACCAGTCTATTTCAGTCTACAGATGGACACGTAAGAAAACTGGAGTTGAGATCGCACCTAGAGGATTTTGCCATAAACGCTTAACAGACGATCGCAGTTTGGACAATGGTGTAGACGCTGTTTTCTGTCTTCTTCTGGCAGTACCTACCTACTCTTAGTCACCTCTTATGGCACCTATAGAAGAGACGGTATGTAGCTATTTGCTGGCACCACACGGCACAGTGTGTGTAATTCTTACTTAACTCGTCCTACTGCTGTACTATATAAATAAGTACTGCCAGAAGATGGGCAACGCTGTCTTCACAGGACAATTGACTAAACTATGACCGGAAACCCAAAGCATCCCAATCCTACTTTTGTTAAGGCCAGTGGGCTGATGTAGGCTCATGATTATGCCGGAACCCAGCGCACAGACGCAGAAATACAGTTGTTATCGACTTTTTTTTCTTGATAAACACCTTGGATGGAACCTCGGTTATCGGTCCAGATAGCTTGTAGCCATCTGGAAAAGGAATGACCTAAGATGGTTGGAGTGGAAGAGAATGGCCCAAGAATACCTTAGCCCGATATAGCAAAACTGATAAAAACTAATAACAGACTGGCAGTCTCATTGTTAGTTGTTGAATCTCATAACTTTATTAATAAACTATTTATATCAATATTAAAAGATTGATCATTATAATGTTCTTAATTTAATTGACAACACGTACGCAGCGTGGGAGCTAACATAAAATTGCAACTTCAATAGAAGTAGTCGGATATTACGATTAATTACAAAACTTATAAAACGCAACTGAACTCATTTGGCAGGCATCAATCAAATACTATGTGATCGCAAGATGCAGAGCATAACGACATTGTGGAGGCAAGATGAAGTAGGCGTACTAACATATACCTTCCTGGATAATTACCACTGCTAGACTGCTAAAAAATAATTATCTAACATATTTAAAATTGGGGTCTCACATTATAATATTTTGATTAATCCCGTCGTATCAAAAACTTTACAGCGGTTGTGGTCACTGGTAGACCGTTAGACATCCAAACGTCACCACAGTATAAATCCAAATATAATTTAAAACCTAGTAAATCAAATCAAATCAATTCAAAAAGTTTATTTGCAAAAACACAGTGTTAAGATCTTAGCAGTTTATATAGTAATAGTTCGTGTGTTTAGCCTGCTCGCAGGCGTGCAAAAAATATACTGTTATATGTTAATCCCCTAAAAGTATCTTCAATTACAAAACTTAGCCTGGTCTGGCCTTTCTTATTCTACCTCTGTTATGTTAACATCTTACGCCTTGAACGTTCTACTTACCTACAACCAGTTCAATAAAAAGTAAAAAACAGTAGTAAAAGGAAGCAGAAACTTTCAATAGCTACACATAGCTAACCTCTCTGAGTGTATGCAAACTATTTTAATTAGAGGAATGTAGGTTGATTGGAATATTTGTCTTAATTATAATAGGTAATTAGTCTATACTCGGCTAAGAGCTTGTGAGAAACAACTTTATATAAATAAAAATTAACTATCGATATGTATGTAACACGTATTACTTCAGGATGACTGGAACAATTTGGATATATGTACTTATTTAGATTGTTAAGGAAGAAAATGTTTGATAACAGTATAGAAAAACTTTTTTTTTTTATATCCACTTAAGAAAACGTGTAAAGTTGTTGTTTAGGTACCATATATCTCTCTATCATTACCATATACATGTTTACCACATGGTCATAAACGGACCATTTGAGTTACTTACTGACTGACTTACTTTCATTGGCATAGCCTGGACGGGCAGCTAGTATATTAATACTAGCTCTTCGCCCGCGGCTCTGCCTGCGTGAACTTCACGTCATATCGCGCGGTCGGAAACATGTGCCTAGCCGTAACATATTAGAAAGATAAATTAGGTACGCTTAATATATTCGTGTCTGTGAAACCATGGAAATACACATACAAAATTTCAACCCAATCAGTCAAGCCGTTTAGTAGTTGACATACCGACAGCAGCGCTACCTACCGGATCATGCGGTAAAAAGCAGCCTATGTTCATCAGGGATAATGTCAGTTTCTAATGGTAAAATATTTTTTCAAGTCGGTCCAGTAGTTTCGGAGCCTATTCATTATAAACAAACAATCAAATCTCACCTCATTATAATATTATCAATGCAGATTACTTTTAATCGTGATCATATAGATAGGTATATCTTATGATACAGGTGTTAATGGCAGCTTGTATAATAATTTAAACTTGCATAATACAAAATGCGATGTACTGTTAAGTTAAATAAACAGTTGAATTCATAAAAATCGGCCAAGTGCGAGTCGGACTCGCGCACGAAGCGTTCCGTACCATTGACTAGGTAAACAACAGTAGGTACCTACATTAATTTAGTTAATGTAGTGCTTACCTGTTGCCATTATTAATATCGAGCAAAAAAGGGCAAAAAAGTCGCGATTGTTGTATGGGAGCCCCCCTTTAATATTTATTTTATTTTGTTTTTAGTATTTTTTGTTATTACGGTAACAGAAATACTTACATAATTTGTGAGCTATCGCGGCTCTTGAGATACAGCTTGGTGACAGAGCGACGGAAAGACGGACAGACGGACAGACAGCGCAGTCTTAGTAATAGGGCCCCGTTTTTACGGGTTCCCGGGTACGGAACCCTATAAAGCAACATTCAAGTCATTTTAGTTCACAGTACTTAATATTTTATATTGTGGTTGGTTTGTAAATTATAGATATTAAATCACAAGTAACAAACGCCTTTGTTTCTAGGTATTGTTCATTGATTCCTAACGATACAGACAATCCCTTCCCATACATACACTTCCGTACAATTGTTTTGTAATTTATTTGATTACATCCACCCACACGTATGTAGGTCATAATTATACTTCCGATATACCTTTCCAAAGCCTTTCCAACCAGTACCTCGGTTACCTAACTGGAATGATGATATACCTAAATGCCTGAATATAATATGAACCTTGTTCCTTTGGCACTGAGTTGATAACTACACCAGCAAAACTCTGTCAACGTGTGGTTCCGAGACTATCTTTACAAAACTCGATTGCATTTTAGGTCTTTTTTCAGAGTACACTTTTACTATCTCTTGCGCGTGTTATACGTACAGTCGACACGAAACGTCGATGACCATTTATATTTGCACGCCCAAACAATACAGACAAAATAAGACATACCTAATTTAGCTGAGAAGAACACTTGAATACTAAGTCAAATTATGTAACAATTCGGCCGTTTTCCTTAAATCGTTAGACATCACTTCAGTGCCGGATTTACCATAGAAGCTAAAAAAGCTGAAGCTTAGGGCAGCACAATTAGGAGGGCGGCAAAATGGGCCCAAAAAACATTATAATTAGGGCAGTAAAAACAAAGCTTTGTTATTATTACTTATTGTAAAACGGAATTAACGTTATTGTGAACAGTGTATCTAATTTTAGAAAATCAGTTAAAATCAGTTTTATTTCTGCAAATAGGCCCCAGGAGGCGCTTTTACACGTCCCAATTTAAACCTACCACTGCTTCGGGTCAAGTCTGGGCTAGTGCCGAGAAGAAGCAGCGCAAGAAACTCGGTCACTATTGTCAGCCTCTTTTTAAATAAATTTTTACAAGGTAAGGTGATTTTTACAAGGGTTAAGCAAGTACGAGCTGGGACAATTTAATGCCATACATTTCTATCATTTAAATAATCATTGACAGTGTAATAGCCCTTTTTCATTAAAATTACTTTGACATACGATTTAAGTTTATGTACAGGGAGTTCAGCAATACCCTGTGGTAATTTGTTGAAAATACGGATACAATTTCCCATAAACGATTTTCCTACTTTTCGCAGTCTGAAGCCTGGAACGGCAATTTTATCTTTATTTCTGGTATCGAAATTGTGTACATTACTTTTCTTAAGAAATAAATGTATACGAACGTAAATAATATTCTCGAGAATGTATTGAGAAGACACTGTAAGTATATTAATCTCTTTGAAGAGCTCCTTCAGCGAGTCACGGGATCGAAGGCCGTAAATAGCCCGTACAGCACGTTTTTGTAATATAAAAATTGACTCAATATCTGCCGCTGAGCCCCACAACAGAATTCCGTACGACATTATGCTATGAAAGTAGCTAAAATATACTAATCTTGCCGTTTCAACATCAGTCAATTGCCTTATCTTTCTCACAGCATAAGCAGCAGAACTAAGTCTTCCAGACAGCACCCTAATATGAGCACCCCATTGCAAATGAGAGTCTACAGTTATACCTAAAAAGGTAGTTAAATATACAGAGTTTAGTGGTTCATCTTTAACTATTATATGAGTAGCAGCAAACCTTACATCGGGCATGGTAAATTTTACACATTTTGTTTTATTTGCATTTAGTAAAAGATTATTTGTTGTAAACCAATGTAATAATTTAGAGAGGGTATTGTTAACATCATCAAATGAACATTTGCCCCTCTTAGAGAGAGGTCAGTAGGGGCGGTAAAAATGTATAGCTTTGTGGCGGGAAATGTGTAAATCCAGCACTGCATCACTTGCAAAAAAACAAACCCTTGAGTGTTGACTTTCACATGGTACAATAGTGTTTAGCGACGTACAAGCACATGAGTAAATGTGGTACAAGGCTGATATTACCATGTCAAAGTAACATATTGTCGATCAACATTAGGAATCTTTAGCAAGCAAACTATGTATATTATTATAAAGTACTAAAATATTCAGCGACATACAATGCTGACTGTACTACAGGTTATTATTAACGATGACATAATTGTATTGAAGAAAACGGGTAATAGCTTGAGTCAAGCTTATAAAGCATTACCAAATATAAGATTAAACAAATTGGCGGGTGAAATGAGATAACATGCATCTGGAAGTAGCACGTAGTAAATAAAATTATGGTATATGAAGGCAATTATGATGTTATATGAATTTAAAAAGGTAATAATTAGCAATGAATTAATTTTACACAAGAAGCTGTATAAACATTTACTTCAGAAATAGGGTTCAAGTAGATGGATAATATTATATGGATACATATTGTCAAAACACGATAAAACTTTTATAACAATGTTAAAAATAGGATAATTAAAGATGTTTAAATGAAATTATGTTTGTCTCCAATAGTCTACACTTTTAAAATGGATAATTAAATGTGGTTTAAATGTAGTTATTTTAGTCTGCAGTATTATCCAGTCTTACTTTGAAGGTGATTTTCCCAGCAAGTAACCTATCAATAAAAATCAAAAAGTAAGTAATAATCATCATTTATCAATTGCATGCTTTTAATTAATCTATCAAAACGCAATTCGTTCAGATCTTTGGTTTTGTATCATCATCATATCAGTCAGGCGCCACCCGCATCCAGTGGCTACTCCGAGACCTTCGCCAAATCATCGGTCCACATTACCTACCCCCAGAAGCCTTAGCAGTAGGAGCCCTAGCAGTATAGGCATTCTAGAACCTTACCGTACCAACGACCATCGATTCTTCTTTCTGTGTCTCGCCAATTGCCACTTCAGCTCCGCAATTCTTCGAGCGAAGTCGGTTATCCCTGAGTTTTGTATGGCAATAGTAAAATATGACGTCACGATTTACCGAAATGTGTTGTCACCGTATCGTACCAAAACCACATATAAATGTCAGAAAATCCTAGTAAAAAGTGCAGTTTATTTTCAATAGAAAAATTGAAATTATATCCTCCTATGTAACACAAAATTACAGTTAATCACCGATTACATGGTCGTTATGTTTTTTACTTATTCAGTCTGTTAGCTCTACTTTGTTCTTTAGGAATTCCAATTTAAGATCGTTTAGCTTTATTCCTTTATTTTTTACTTTCGCGTCGATGTTGTAACCACACAATAGTTTGAGTCTTTTGTTATCTGCCATTTTAGTCTTACTGAGAGATTTCTAATGGATTGAGCTTGAAAAAAAAATTAAAACATGAAAAACTTAAAACTATATCACTATAGATAGCAGTAGTAAATACATATAAATGTAGGTGTCTAGAATTTTTGCAAACACTATATATTGAAAAAAAAAATACGCTTATACATTTAACTCTGTTGTATTTTCTTTTCAGAAGCGGACAACACCTTAGTGTAGGTACCCGTTACCTTCAACGCTGTAAGGTACCTACCTATTCAAAACGTTGGGATAAATATACAATTTGACGACCATTTGGATCAGCGGTAGTAAACGCTGCTTCTGAGCCATGGATCGCGGGTTCGATCCCCGCACAGTACAAATATTTGTGTGCATGAACATGTCTGTTTTGTACTGGTCTGGGTGTTTTCTATGTATTTTAAGTATGTACTAACAAATTAAGTATGTATTAACAAAAAAAAAAGTATATAAGTAAGATTTTCTAGTATCGGTTTTCTAGTAGGTACCCCATACGACAGGGTACTTAATAGTAGCTTAATTTGGGACTAGATGGCTGTGTGTGGCCCAGTGAGGCATGTCTTAAAGATTTATTTATTTATTTAAAATCTCAGTAAAAGCGAGTTAAGTTCGTATTATATATTTTTATTTTAGTATACTGATGTTGTTAATTCATAAAACTTTAATGTAGTAACCAGAACTAAGTGATCGAGGCTCAATAAAATAAATTAACGAGTAACCTCTCAACTGTTAATCGCGCAATTATGCAAGATGATTTAGGGGAGGATTACATGCGGTTGAAAATATAGATTTACGGCCGGTTCCAATAACCTATCTATCTTCAGTTTTGGCATATCGAAGATAGGACACAGTTTCTATCTCTTTTTTTGCCTTTCAGAGAAACAAAGATGAATTTGTTTTCTATCTCCGATATGCCAAAACTGAAGATGGATAGGTTATTGGAAATGGCCGTAAATTGTATTTAGACATCTAAAGCAGGTTCCAAATATGTCCGTAAAATATAGGTACCAAGGTTTTATTTTTTTGTAGCCTTCCATAACATCCCTAGTTTAGTACCGAAAACTATGTATGATGTTTTTTGCTATGTTAATGTAGCAGACAGACTTGAAGCTTATTTAATTAAAATAACATTGAAAGGATAGTTGCATAAATATGCAACACGTACAAACAGCAAGGAATTTATATGTTTGGCAGCTTTAAATTCCTTCTCTTTTTCCAGGCTAAGTAAAAAGATCAAGCAATTTCCGAAAATTTAAAATAATCATTTCTTAGCTATCCTGAAAAAAAAAACGTGGACAACATCACATACATTGTTCTGATCCCAATTTGAATATGAGTAACTATATAACCCAATACTCGTATTTTGGAAACCAGAAAAAATAAAGACACCACAAACACCCAGACCCGAAAAAATATAAGAAAACACTCTTTTTCTACATTGACCAGTCCGGGAATCGAACCGGGAAACTCGGAGCAGGCGCCACCTAGAAAACCGGTGCGTAAGCCACTCCGCCACGGAGGTCGTCAATATATACGCGCTGAATATAAAACCTTCAATTATTATCGTCGGTCAGTAAAAATTGTATCTCCATGTGAACCGAACACAGCGGCCATCCCAAAAATTCGTTGAATCTCTTCGCTTGACATGCAAATGTATGCGGCAGGCGGCCGATGTTGTCACCGCAATGAGACATTTCCACCGAATCTTGCTTTCTCAGGCTTTTACCCACATTAAAATGTTAGGTAATTTGGCTCGTCCCATCATTTATGACGATTTAAAAGTGGCGTTATGTATGGACAGCGTTGGATCGCCAGTTAGATAACATGTTTGTAAAACATCATTTAGTCTTATCTTAGTGTCGCTCCATAATACTTTAATAAAACTTTTTATAGCAATGGTTAATAATAATTTTCGGCACAAGTAGGTAAATATTGTAAGAGGTGATCAGCGAAGTAGAACTATTTTCCTAGGATCTTGTTAACCCTTTGAGTATGGAACCCTAAAAACTAGATTCATAAACATTGACAGAAAAATGTCCTCACCAAATAAGCACCCACGGAACATTTGGGTGCTCTTTTAGCTTAGTTTTTGCATTACGGTAGGTATGAAATACGACGTAAGCTGATTATACACCGTGCATTTTCAACAACCTGTAAAACGACGCTTGTGTTATTTTTTTTTTACCAAAATTTTTTTGTTACAAAATATTAAAATATAGTGGTTTAGCTATTTATTTTGTAACACGCTGTGACGCGCACAGATGTAGCTGTGTAAGGTCCATTCAACAGAGACCCCGCCGCAGCAAAATATTTCGTCTGTGCGCGTCATAGCGCGTTACAAAAATTAAAATCTTAATCAAAATAAAATATTATAAAAAAAAATTTTTTTAATAATAAATAAACACTGCCATGATGTTATAATAGGGGTTAAAGTATGAAATTGCCGATTATTTTCTCACTTTTTATTTTTATTATAGCTCTTAAGTATAGTCGTATTATTGCGTAATTCTTTTTGTATTGTATCAAGAACTAAATAAAGTAACTTTTGACTAAAAAAAAAAAGCAATACTAGTGCCTATTACTTCGAAGGAAGTCGTTGAAAAGACCCCTTACAATGTGTCAGCTGACCTTCTTGCTTCAATTAAGTATATTTGTACTATATACTTTGATTTTCAGAAATTTAAATACTATAATGCGTAGCTTTATAACCATCTAACTTTCACCTTTAATTGCATCGAAAACGGTTCAGGCGTTTTTAAAAAAACTAAAAAATTTTTAGTATAGAAAAAATTACATTTCTCGATTTCGTCCATACAAAACGGCAATTTCATACTTTAACCCCTAATACATAATCCAATAACGTGAGCTTCGTTTGAAAGGTTGTTCAAAAAGCACGGTGTATTTAAAATGTTACAATTCGATGTGATATTTTGGTATGGGACTGTATCTAACTCTTGTATTTTATCAGTGGTCAGATATTGAACCCGGGGCCTTGGAGCTAACGACACATTAACAATCGCCATTCGACACTTCTGTGTATAACACAAAAAGCCTTGGAAATACAAAGAAAAACATTTGATTTTTAATTTCAAATTACCTCTAGTAATAGGCGTTTCGTTTCAAGCAATTTTAATGATAGCTAACATTCTAGGTCATGTCTTGCATTGCTCCTCAAAGCATAAACAGTTAACATAACGATATAAGGTTTTTCAATAAAATCTCGGCAAATAGAACGGATGCATTTAATTTGTACAAAGGTCAGTATTTACAGATCATGAAGAAGTGGAGCCGATGAAGTTTGCCAGACTGGAGAGGAGCGGGGGTTAGTAGTATGTGCCGAAGTAGCCCGGAGCGACGTACCGCGCGCCCGCAAAACCATTCACTACGGTCGGGCCAGCAACGACGGTCTGATAAGAAACAGACATACATTTCATTAATATAATAATATGTTATCAGAAATAAAAATGAATTATTTTAAAAAAGACAGCGCCTTCATCATTCTTCATTCATGAGTACCGCCATTAGAATACTGACAGTTAGGATTTTTATTTAAAATACTTTTTACTTTTAATGGCCTGCGCAGACGAGGGATTTTAGTCTGTGGACTTTTTTGTCCGCTAAAATAGATCGCTTACAACTGTATCGAGTAACTCAAACGAGGGATTAAAAGTACGGCGTACAAAAAGTCCCCCGAATTAGCGAGGACATGCAGAGAGCGGACCGGACAAAAGTACGGGGGAGTCCCCGAAAATAATAGAACTCGTGTGACTAGGCGAAGTAACGCACATGGCGGACTTTCTTTAGTCCGCGTTGTGCGGTCGAGAGTGACGTACGTATGCACGACGATAAACGAACAAATGATCGCACACCGTGTGCTTTGAGTTCGCGGTAAAGCCGCGGCGGACTTTTTATTCGCGGAGCGTACTTTTTTCTCCGCCGCGGAGAAAAGTCCGTCGTCTGCAGAGGCCATAATGGTGACGGTGGGTTTCTGGTAAAGTATGGGCGTTTGCACCAACGTTGATGTAAAACGTCTGACTATTTAACTGAACAAGTCCATACTCTTAACTGTCCAAAAACAAGATACCCTTTATAGAGCTCATGTAATAACCTAGCTGATGCAGACTTTGACCTATATTAACTTAGCAATTCAATAGGCAACACAAAACAGCAAAAATATGACTTACCCTGCCATAAGGTGTGTATCCGGGGACTACTCCGGCATATCCGGGCCAGGTCAGGAGTTGGGGAGCAGCGGCGGCGAACGCCACGCAGCACAGCAGGAAGATCACCTTCAAAAGATTATGCAGATTTTAATGATGGTGCTATAGTTTATAGTTATGTTGATCATAATCTTTACCGAGTCCTGCCCGCCCCGTTTGGGTCTGATGGTTTAAGTACCGGGCCAATATCACGGGGTTCTGAGTTCGATTCCGAGTCAGGAAACAAGAGTTTCGAACTTTTTTTTTTTTTTTTTTTTATCACCAACCCACATTTAGCAAACGTGGTTATTATGCTACAGCCAGGATGGCTGTGGTAGTCATTGCTGTGGTAACTCGAATTCAATGATGGAGGTTTTTTCCCTGCAGTGGGAAGATTATAGGCTGTTACTTAACTTTTACTGCCCCACTAGCGGTGGGTTCACACTAGTGGCAGTCGGGGCTAGTACCCACGTTGGCAAATTTTAACGGTGAAAACGGTAAAAAACAATCCAGTGTAATCAAAATTGCCCGATAAAATTAATTGATTCTCTTAATTCTGGCATTATTTGTGAAATCGACATATGGTAAAAGTATAGCAGCATTTGTATAGGTTCCTGGATTATATGAAAACCCAATTGGTTACCAGGCAGGAGAACGTCTTCCGGGTCCGCTAGATAGATACATATTTTAAATGAAAATAGCAAAGCTTTCTACTTACGGCGTATTTCATTTTTGAGGGTAGATTGGTTGGTTTCTCACTAGAACTGCTTGTAAGCCTTCTGAGTGCAAACTATGCCGCCCTACGGAAGCTTAGCGAATATATACTGCCCTAGAAGGTCGTCAACAAAGCTGATACGCCTAGATCATATCCCTAGGCGTGCCTAGACGCTCCAAAGGTCGCCTATCTGAATAACTAATGAAAATTCCTATTGCGATAAAAAAGTAAGTGATAATTATTCCGACCAGATATGGTTCGATTTATAATAGGGCTGACTTTGATCGGAGCATTCACAGATGGTGGTTGTGTAACGTTTTTGCAAAAGGTCCGATAAGGTTCAAGATTATTTAAGTGATCAGAAGAAAAACCTGCGCATAGCAGAAGTGCGCGCATGTTTTGTTTTATATTTGGAATCTATACTAATATTATAAAGCTGAAGAGTTTGTTTGTTTGTTTGAACGCGCTAATCTCAGGAACTACTGGTTCGAATTAAAATAATATTGTTGTGTTGGATAGTCCATTTACCGAGGAAGGCTTTAGACTATATTCTTTCAAAAACTTCTTAATCGCGATTATAATAACAGAAATTGACGCGGATGAAGTCGCGGGCAACAGCTAGTCAAAAATATTGTATTGGAAGAGTGATAAAAGACGATTATGTTGGAGAGCAAGAAATAAAAAACTTTACTCTTAAACAAGTCCTGATTTTTTTTAATTGCTATTGTAGAATATTTGCAAAAACACATTTAATAACCGGCCAAGTGCGAGTCGGACTTGCGCACGAAGGGTTCCGTACCAAAAAAGGCCAAAAAAACTGGTTTGTTGTATGGGAGTTTTTAGTATTTGTTGTTATTGCGGCAACAGAAATACATAATTTGTGAAAATGTCAACTGTCTAGCTATCGCGGCTCTTGAGATACAGCCTGGTGACAGAGCGACGGACAGATGGACAGACAGCGAAGTCTTAGTAATAGGGTCCCGTTTTTACCCTTTAGGTACGGAACCCTAAAAATGATGACTTCTGCTGCTGTTTGCAAAACAATTTTGACGTCACTTTTTGAACCGTATTTACTTGCCGTAGACTTGACCCAACTCGCCCAGAACCTACTTCCAATGTTTCCGTGTCCGCATAGAGCTATTTTACCGCATTTGTAGATCATATACGGTGGAATAATGATCTTTTTTGCCGGAAATGCTATTATATTAATGTGCAAAAAAAAGAAGGTACTTACTGGAATAGGACAGACTGTTGTCCTAGCTATAGAAAGCATTATTATTTTGAAATAGTATTTAAGCAATCGACGAATTATTTAAAATCCTCTACGATGAAAGCCAACAATGATTCATCAATGTTTTTGGTTATGATGTACATAATGTACAACAGCTGCACGTCAACGTACCACAGAACCACAGAATATATTTTATTTATCTACTGTGACAGAACGTCAAATTTTCTCAACTGATATTGATCTGTACTTGTTGGACTTAAAGTTGAAAATCAATATGACCTTTAACTTTTTGGGTAAGTTGACCTGCCGTTGTCTATACCTCCAACACCAGAAGAATAGGAATTTTCCATCGAAATAGGAATTGAATGAATTCGTCAACAAAAACAATGTTTTGGTAGATCAATTGGTTAGAGCAGTCCCGGTAAGCTGTGGCTAAGGCAGTCAAAAAACTTTTCAGGGGTTTGTACCTATTTTTTTCAATGTATTATGTAGTATTATATATCTCTTGTATGCTAAGTCTTACTTATGTCATTCAAGTACAGACTACAGCACATCAATCAGGTACACTGGGGTATCTTACTCAGTTGAAATAGAAGCGATATTGCAATAATAATATTTAGTCTAAAGTGTTGGTCACTGTACAACATCATTTAATATGAAATTTATCTTTTCTGTCGTCCATTTGCAGACTGTTAGCATTTTATGGAGTGGATTGATACCAATGTATAATCGCGCTTATTTGAATTTAATTTAATATTCATTGCATTTCTATGCTAGTTTACGCAATAATGTATACTTATTATGATATGTTTTATTTGTTCTTTATTAATAACTAGTTTTCACTATCATGGTTTTGTTTGCTGAAGTTATGTTTTTAGGATACATTGTACCTACTAAGTTCCTACAAGTTTATTAATATTTATTGCGTTTTACAGGAAAACAAGTTTTGGCACTAATTTAAAAGCGTATTATCATTTAAAACAATTCAGAATCAATACTTCAAGTTGTAATTAGTATTATATAAACCACTAGCTGTTGCCCGCGACTTCGTACGCGTCAATTTTTGTTATTATGATCGCGACTATTTTTGCAACATTTTTCACTCATGCTTCGCTCCTATTGGTCGCAGCGTGATGTTATATAACCTAAAGCCTTCCACGATAAATGGACTCTCCAACACAAAAATATTTTTTCAATTCGAACTAGTACTTCCTGAGATTAGCGCGTTCAAACAAACAAACAAACAAACTCTTCAGCTTTATAATATTAGTATATAGATTTTGAGATATAGCTCTAGCTCAGGTGAGGTATAACTTTGCCATAATAGCCACGCTTGGCAATCGCATTTTGGCTAAATGCAGAGAAAAGACGCTGCTGCCCGTTTTCTCCTGGCAGCACTCCTTTAGTCGCCTCTTACGACACCCATAGGAAGAGAAAGGTGCTTCTTTCTTGTGCCGACTTTTATCCATAGATGAACAATACAAGCTAAAAAAAAGATCATACAAAAAGGACACATTGAACAGACCACGATTAAATCCACGTCGCTAATGTTATGTTTTGTGCGTGCCTTAGGGAAATTCTACATTAAGTTCATGAATAAAAGTTGATTGTTAATAAATTTAAAGAACACTCAAATATCCTAGTGGGCGCTCATTTGGTTGGGACGCTTTTCTGTGACAGAGGTGATTGGTGATTGTAAGCTAACGTAACATAACAAAAATCCCAACTAAATTTGTCAAGCTCGTTAAAAGTTATGCGTTATTTGTAAAAAGATACGAATATCACGTCAAACTGACAACCTGCTCTTTTTACGTCGGTCAAATGTAAGTTCACTGATCAATTACCGTACTTAATGATAAATACACAACCATCTTACTTAACATTATTATGCAGCCTTTGTGACAACTTGTCATAGTAGGTAAAACATTGAATATACATTTATTCAAATTTCGATTTGTCTGCATTATGCTCTTGTATTTGTAGATTTTTATTAGCCTTTGTGAATAGGAACTATTATGCATATCAGTTACGAGTTACTTGAATTTGGTCTAAAGTTAAGGCATTGGTGGTGCGATATAGTTTTGAAATTTTTTATTGATATGACACCAGCTGACCAAGGAAAAGATGTTTTCCAAGGGTTGGTGGTAGAAAAAGGTTTTTTTATTGATGAATACCTTATTTTTAATACTTATTATCCTATTTCGGAGGAAAACAAATCCAAATTCAGAAAAATCATAACAAATCGGTCCAGCCACTCAAGAGTAATATAATAAGTGACTACCACGACTTTCTTGTATATAATATAAAGATAGAAGATAAATCTATACTAGTATTATAAAGCTGAAGAGTTTCTTTGTTTGTATGAACGCGCTAATCTCAGGAAGTACTGGTTCAAAATGAAAAATTCGTTTTGTGTTGGATAGTCCATTTATCGAGGAAGGCTTTAGGTTATATAACATCACGCTGCGACCAATAGGAGCGAAGCATCAGTGAAAAATGTTGCAAAAATAATCGCGATCATAATAACAGAAATTGACGCGGATGAAGTCGCGGGCAACAGCTAGTACCTAGATTATATTCTTAAACACTTGTAAAGTGTGAAGTCCAAAGGTTTTTTTTAAAAAGATGTACGGAAAATAAACGAATATACAATTTGGTCTTAATATAAAATACCTTAAATAAGAATTTTGACTGCCTGGGACTGTTAAAATTGTTCTTCAAGGAATTGAATTTTCATTTTACAGTAGCATTTAATGTCTTAGGTCCAAACTAATGTTGATCTTCAATGCTTTTCTAAACAATTGATCAAATTGTACTCGTATTTAGCTAAATTATTTTTAATAGAAAAAACTCGCAGGCAACAGCTTGTAAATATTAAAAAGTTTACATTTGCTTTGTTTAGACAATAGTACTGATGCGTTGAAGTCTAATGAACTCGACGCTTGGAACGCTCGTAGCAATGTCGTAGCAACAAAAATACAAGTCATATTTTTAAAAAGGATAAGTGAATAATGTAGTATATTTTTTAATCAACCTATTTATCCCACTGCTGGGAAAAGGTCTCAATAATTATTAAGTTTAGAATAAAATTCGTATGTCATGTATATTCATTTTTATCGTAAGTTGGCTCCAAGTATTTTTAAAAGAACATATCAAACGAAAAAACACATAAAAATGGACCGACAACAACCATAAATTAATAAACAAATTTTAGTCCAGCAGCGTTAAAAACTCTTCTCGATTCAAATGTAACTGACAGACTAACCGACAAGGCAAAACTATAAGGAATCCTTATATTTTAAATAATAATTTATTTCTTTTGTTTCTAGAATGATCGCATACAAAAGGTTAATTGGCTACGATTATGTGAAACTGTTACTACCTACCTAGTACCTAGTATCGAAGTGTATAGGTAGGCACTAGTCCTACGTACACGTTGACATTGCAATAAAGACCGGAGGTATGTGTCTCCATACATAATGAATACAAACGAGTTTATTAGTATTATAAAAAGGTTTATAACTTTGTTGCATTGGATAATATCTATCTGATCACATTCTACAAGGAAATTGGAAGGACAAGGCTTACTTGAAAATTGTAACCATAATGTTTTCTTCTAGCATCATTATAATGATCATCTTTTCGTATGGCATACATCCTGCGTGGATCATACATCAATATCCAAGTCTTTCCATTTGTGGACTTCCGACATTCCACCAGGTAAGCTGCGAAGTGGGCACTCGTTTACTACATGGGAAAGAGTTCGATCAGGTGCTCCGCAGTCGCACTGTGCTGACTACCTCAATCCCTATTTGTGGAGGTTAGTCCTCCCAGTGTTGGAACAGAATCGGTTATGACGGGTCCAGGATTTGCGGTCAGTGTCAAAACCAGGCAGTTTCTTAGTGGGAATTATGATGATGCTTATAATGTCTAACAGCGAATTGGCCCGTAGGCCACAACGGTTCGCTCGATCTGAAGGAGGATTTGCCATAATTGCCACGCTTGGCAGACAGGTTGCCGATCGCAGTTTTATCTAATGCTGGAGTAAAAACGCTGCTACCTGTCTTTGTATGACACCTTAACCCTTGAGTCACCCTCGGTGTCCTTCGGCGCCATTAGTGTATTATTTCTATAACTGTATTCTGACTGTGTCTGTCACTCATTTGGGTCCCACCAGAATACCAGCGCTGCAGCGGCCCTACCTAATTTACCTAACCTAATTGGCCACTTTTAAATGTTGTTTATAAATACGAGTATATTCTTATGTCTTTGGTTATGATGTTTTGTTCTGTAAGTTTGACTTTTTTTTTTTTTGTAACGTGCTTGTGGTCAATTAAATGTGTTCTTATTCTTATCCTTATTCTTGTATAAAAATGTCTTATTAATTATCCTATCACGTTGTCGTGTGAAGGAACATTGAATTGTCTACATAAGTCAACGAATAGAAATAATACTAATGGCTTAAACTCGATAAAAACCTTCTGACTTTCTTATTTATTTCTTTAATGTCACTGGGTAACTCTTTTTTAGCACTACTTACTTAGGCACTTCTATACAAATAAGAAAATTAAAATATGAAGTTTCTATTTGTAATTACAAATAAACAGCTTTTCCCTAAATGCATGAAACGAAAGTATATACGACTATAAAGTACTTACATCAAAGAATACAAATTTTGACTCTGTGTGTCTGTTTCTTCTTGGCTAATCACTAAATACTGAGCTGAACTGTTTTTGACGGGACTTTCACCCATAGATAGCAAATGTTTAAAGGAGTAACTTAGACAACTTTTATTTTATTTTCGATAATTAAATTTATTAAAAAAGAAGGTGAGATATGCGAAACATCCTGTAGTCCACGTGAACAAAGTCGCGGGCACAGCTAGTATTTCATCAAGTACTTAGTGTTATCCATAACGATATTATGCCTAAGTGGCAATGAGAATAATTAAAAACTGGATCAAAAGTGGGTGTGCCCATGTATAATGCATTTACATCATTAAGTCATCGACTGCAACATAGTAACTTATTTTTATCCATATTAATATACTTAATTGGAACTATTATTAAATAACAGAGTAGTATCAGTATTTAAATATGTCTTAGGCGGAACAAAATAGTATTTTATAACAACACGATATAATTGTTTCAATTAAAGATTTAAAAAAATACTTATAGATACTAGCATTCAGCACAGGACCGATCGTTGTGGAGATCCTTGGAGGAGGCCTATGTCCAGCAGTGGGCGCCGTTCGGCTGATATGATGATGATGATGATGACTAGCGTTCCGCCTGACTCCGTCCACGTGAGAATCTATTACCTATTTCGCACTCCTGGTTTATCGCGTTCATTATTATGTCGCTTCTCTAAGGGATAACCTAAAATTTTTGCAATCGCTATTTGTTATTCTCTATACAAAATAAACAAAATATCGATTTCCCAAACATTTTTTCACACCTTTTTCAACTCCTATAAGGGATGATTTCAAGGAAAATAACTATATCGATCGCAAACTATCTTCGCACCAAATTTTATCAAATCGGTTCAAAAAGAAATAATTTTATTTATATCAAAAACAAGATTGTATTTCCTATACACCGTGCTTTTTGAACTACCTGGAAAACGAAGCCCACGTTATCGGACCATTATATATAACATCATGGCAGTGTTTTTTTTTTATTAAAAATAATTTTTGAAAAATTTTAAATTCTGATTCAGACTTTTAATTTTGTAACACGCTGTGACGCGCCCAGACGTATTATTTAGCTGCGGCGGGGTCTCGGTTTAATGGACCTTACACAGCTACATCTGTGTGCGTCACAGCATGTTTCGAAATAAATAGCTGAACCTATATTTAATATTTTAATAAAAAAAAAATTGGTAAAAAAAATTAAATAACACTGCCATGATGTTATATATAATGGTGACATAACGTGGGCTTCGTTTTACAGGTGGTTCAAATTGTACGGTGTATATACTGGGATAAAAAATATTATAATAATATGCCAGTTTTCGAAACTTAAAATATTTCTTTCAAAATCGGATTAGCAGTTTAAGCGTAAAAAGGCAAGACAACGCCAGACACTTTCACATTTACAACATTAGTTTTGATGATTTCTCTAGTCTCACAGTAAAAGTAACAGCATATAGGTAATCATCCCACTGCAGGGCAAATGCTTCTATCATTGGATGCAAGATACCACAGCAATGATGGGCACAGGCATAACCCCAAATGCGTGATCATCACAAATCACACACACATGTTGTTGTCACCTACCTTACATTAACAATGGACTCTGTCAACACTAGCACACGAGCGGTTTCTCAGCGTCAAGCCTCATATGCTCGTCCATCATGCCAGACTCCTTCGGTTCCAGTGCATCGGCGCGGTAGACAGCGTTCTCGATCCATACAGCAATGCGGTCGGAAATGGCTACCATGAAGCGAGCGAGGCGGCCTGGGTGCGTGCGCGAGGGCTTTGGCTCTCCTGGTGGGAAAATGTCATCATCATCATCAGCCTAAAATAGTTCAGAGCTTGACACAAAAAGAAAGCTTTTCAAGAGGAGAGACACAATCGCTACGCTTAGCAGACGGGTTGAGCATCGTAGCTTGGCGAATGGTGTAAGGTTAGTGGGTAAAGTTTATGTCATCTTCATCATCAATTGGCTATATTAGTCCACAGGTGGGCACAGGCCTATCCAAAAGATGGGTTTTGAAATAACGCTTAGCAGACGGGTTGGCGATCACAGTAGAAAGAAGACGCTGCTCCCCGTCTTCTCCTCGCAGTACTCCTTTAATCGCCTCTTACGACACCCATAGGAAAGGAGGGGATGGTAGATTCTATTAATGTGCCGGCTCCAAGCGACACAGTTAATGTAGGAAGTCATTGAGGTTATAATAACCTAATATTTCAGCCACCCTCTCCAAGACAACATCGGCGATGCTTCGAAGCCTGTTTGACACCAGCATCTCTTTTTGTCCTTTGGCTATGTAGTCGCAGAGACGATACGCCACCTTAAAAATAAAATAGTTAGTTTATTTAAACTTTGACAGTTTCTAAATATAAAATACTTTTAATATTATCCACCTTAATACTTTACATGACTACCATACTCTACTTTTTAATTCGTTGCCCAGGTAGACGCGATCTTTGGACTCCCTAATGAATTAAGCTAAACTGAGGCTCTACTATGCAACGCAATGTCTACATAGAATGATATAAGACACTTTCACATTGGCATGATTAAGAGAGACAGATAGAACCAAATTACGGATATCATGTTGCCGAGTAAGGTCTTTAGTAGGTATCCATTTGAAGCCACATCCATATGTACCAGGATTTTACGAGTTTGATAGAGTTTTAAAAAGTTGTTTTTTATTTTTGTACGATTAAGATTTTCTATTGTCAATAGATGTCAAAAGTGTTGAGACTTGTATGTATGTGATATAATTATTTTTAATTAGTTTAGGTCAAACCTGGGGTTTAGTCTAGGTTTAAGAAGCTTACGCTATGTAAAAAAAGTTTACTTTAAAGTAATACTTAGTGGCGAAGCAAATTGACGGTATACAAGCTTGTTAGCTAAATGCATTTGGGTATCATAATTTTGGATTTGGGTATCAGACTTTAGGACGGGGACTGGAACCGCTTACCTTTAAAGGGGTATTTGTTCGGGTTTTTAATAGGCTTGTTTTTAAAAACCCTATCCAAAAGGTAAGCTTATCAACGGGCTTACCCCGACGATATGCTAAACCAAACAATAAATACAATTAATACAGGAAAGCGCTTAGCAATACCACAGATAATATAATCCAATACTGAAAACCCCTTAATAGGCTTACCCTACAAAGTGTTTTGGAATGCTATTAGGCTATTTAAATATCTATGCGACACCCATAATTTGTGGTAAGCGGTTAAACCTTATTTAAAAGGCTACCGAACTAATAAGCTAACACTATCAAAGATAACCGCTATCGCATGGGTAACCCTATCAACCTTTTCAATAGGCTTTCCTTTTTTATTTACGAGTAGGTTACCCTTAAAAAGGGGTTTTCCGGTCCCTGCTTTGGGAGAAGGTAATCTAACCGCTTTAATTTTTAGAGCTTAAAATGTTTCAAACCTGTGCACTAAAATCGACGAGCCACTTCTGCCGTAGCCGCAGATCCTTAGACTTCTCTCCGTGTTCCTTGCGCACCACCATTCCACCGGGTCCCGCCCATCGCCTCGAGGATTCAGACAACGCTTGGAAGTACTGTTCTGTCTGCCTATGTAAAGGTTGCTTTTTTAATGTTTGTTTCTTAGCGAAGATTTGAGAAAAAATGTCGCTTGAAAATATTGTGCATGTAACATTGTACCTATTTAATATTATGTATGTGATTTTAAAATTTATTTCTAATTTGTAATTTTTACATTTCAGAACTCTCTTGCGCTTCTCCTTTCAACTCTGATTCAACTCTCCTCTACCTGAAGGTTGTCTGGTAGTGATCATGTGTTATTTTTAATTTGCTCGGAGTGCAATAAAGAGTACCATCTATGAGGTAAAGTTAAAGTGAAGTGGCTTACACAAGATTTTCAAGGTAATGCCTGATCTGAAGACCCTGGTTCGACTTCCGGGTGGGTCAATGTAGAATAAGTCATTTTCTGATTTCCACTAAACAAGTGCTTTAATTAGTTACCTAGTTATTTTGGGGTCAGAACAATGTATGTAATGTTGTTCACATTATTCAAACGTTGAAGCGGCATACTATCGGCATTCAAATAGGTAATCAAAAGCAGAGGGATCAATGCAAAGGACCCATTTCAGTCCTACCCTCCTTGATTCGATACTTTTTTTAAGAAAATAAAATTAAAAACAGGAATTTTATAATTATAAAATTAACCACCTAAGACTGTCTTAGCAAAAATTTTATTCAGGTAAATGTATTTAGTTAACCTTCCCTCCTAGTTTCAAATGTTACTAATTTAATATTTCAGTGTTGCTTTACTCAGGGCTTAAGAAATACTCCTCTTCCAGGGCGCTCTTGATTTTGTCTCGCCTCTCCTTGGGTAGGACGGCGCATTTCTCGTCCCACAGCGAGCGCAGGCGCCGGGCGGTCGGCCGCGCGAGCATCTCCACTCGCTCCATGGTTCGGCGCAAGCGCGGAGATATCCCTTTACCCGGGCCATCGCCTGCGCAATCGATTAGTTTATTATATACCCGACAAAGGCGAAGCCAACGGGAAGGGTTATGCCCACGTTATCACGCCCGCTAGTATGGGCCCCGGTGCGAGCCTCACCCACGGCCGCACCGGGAGACCGCTAGCGCGGCGGACCTAGGCTGAGCGCCCTCAGCGCTCGCCAAATTCTGCCCGGTTAAACTGAATAAAGCCTTCCATAAGGTTTCAGGGATAGGTACGACCGAAAAAAAAAAAAGGGTTATTATTTTAGCAATGATTATACCTATGTTTATATGATGGGGTTTCTACATTTGGTGGTACAATGAGGTATCAATCGATTCCTTATTACATTCCGGGTAACATATGCTACCTTTGGTTAAAAAAGCTAAATGGCGAATGCTACATTAATATATTGGGATAGAACTTTGAAAAATCAAAGTCTGCAGTATAACGATTTGAGTGCAAAAATGTTTATACAATACAGCAAATACTTATACAGGTTGACTTTGAAATATTTTCTTCAGATTAATCCCTCAACCCCCAGCAGGCACTCGGGTGCCACGATAACAATTGATTTCAATTGTGTCTGGAATAACTCACGATCGAGGGAGTAGTCGGGTTACAGTTTTTTTAAACTACTTATTTATTATTGAGATCATATACTTACTGCACTAAACAGGATACAGAAGGCAAAATAATGTGTGTACATGCCACGGACGTAGCTATAGCTTTGACAAGGGGGGGGTCCCCAAAGTAAAAAAACAGAGCTCTAACTCCAATTGAGTATACCATTTACAAATAAAACAAAACAATGCCTGCGACTGTAACACACAAGTATAGTCGCGGGTAATCTATAATATTAGGGGTTAAAGTATGAATTTGCCGTTTTGTATGGACGAAATCGAGAAAATTCATATTTCCATACTAACAATTTTTTAGTTATTTTAAAAACGCCTGAATGATTAAAGGTGAAAGTTAGATGGTTATAAAGCTACGCATTATAGTATTTTAATTTCTGAAAATCAAAGTATATAATACAAATATACTTAATTGAAGCAAGAAGGCCAGCTGACACATTGTAAGGGGTCTTTTCAACGACTTCCTTTGAAGTAATAAGCACCAGTATTGCATTTTTTTTTAGTCAAAAGTTACTTTATTTAGTTTTTGAGACAATACAAAAAGAATTACGCAATAATATGACTATACTTAAGAGCTATAAACAAAATAAAAAGTGGGAAAATAATCGGCAATTTCTTACTTTATCCCTTATTACTATATTATACCTTAGGTAGGTGTCATTAAATCAAAAGTTATATTATTATGTAATGTATTTATTAAAAAATAACTAATGATTTTTTCTGTTGGACAAGTAAGATGGATATGAATGGGGGGGTCCGGACCCCCAAAACCCCCCCCTTATATACGTCCGTGGTACATGCCATACCTACCTATGGAATGCGGCCGCGCTAAGGTTGTAAACTTTGGAATACTTATTTTGTTGGGTATTCTAATGTCGAATGTGCTTAGCATCAAGAGCTGTGCACGCACGACCGGACACGAGCATCGAACTGCGAACATTGAACACAGAACATTTGGTTCGCACGTCGTGTAGACGTAATTATCAAAGCGAACATAACACCTAACGAATAGGTATGCTTAGATCTACTTGTGTTCGCGCTCAACCACTCAGTAAAACCATGGATTCGCCGTTGGAAGTGGTCGAGCAATAACGCCCCATTAGTCTAGTGGTTTAAATACCGGGCCAAGATCTTGTAGTCCCGGGTTCGATCCCCGAGTCGGGCAACAAAAAGTTTCGAATTTTCGAACATTGCTCGGGTTTGTGATCACCAACCCGCATTTGGCAAGTGGTGATTATGCCAGAACCCATCATTAATGTGTAGCTTGAATTTAATGATGGAGGCCTTTTTTCCTGCAGTGGGATAATTAAAGACTGTTATAGTACTACTAGTGATACACGAAAAGTGACTGCGAACTAATCCCCGTGGATGATGCCCCGCCACCGCCGTGCGCCCCTGTAGTTCGGTCGTGCGTACGTACCTACAAGGCGAAATCTAAGTTCCTGTACCTGAATTCACGTTCTTTATAATTTTAACATTCTGGTCGGACTGCGATGCTAGGTCGGCTTTTGACCCTTTACCCATTTTGGAAGGGGTCTGTTCTATGCTAGGCTTCCCTTTGGGCGGCATTATTATAAAACACTCAGAATTTTACTCGTTTAGCCAAAAGTGAGTTATTGTTTTTTTATGTGACGGATATAAAATGACAATGACAATAACGTGACACTTATCAAGATATAAAATAGTAATTTTACAAAACGGTTCATTTATAAGGTTCTATCTAAAGAATTAGAAGTATAATATGATCGCTCCTGGCGAAAAAACAGCCTCTTTGCATGTTAAGTACAATCAGACTCTCGAGTAGCACACATTGATTTTCAATGTATCGCCAGATCAGAGGTTACGGGTTCGATCCCAGGTTCGATGTAGGAAATAGGTACTTTTTAGGGTTCCGTACCCAACGGCTAAAAACGGGAACTAAGACTTCACTGTCTGTCCGTCTGCCTGTCACCAGGCTGTTACTGTAGGTATCTCAAGAGCCGCGATAGCTAGACAGTTGAAATTTTTACAAATTATGTATTTCTGTTGCCACAATAACAACAAATACTAAAACAAAATAAAATAAATATTTAAGCGGGGCTCCCATACAACCAACCCGTTTTTTGGCCTTTTTGGTACGGAACCCTTCGTGCGCGAGTCTGACTCGCACTTGACCGGTTTTATTTTAAATATGTATAAACACAGGTGACGCTGGACGTGATTTCCTCTCAAGTGCTGTTAGTTTAAAACTTTTGTAGACACTTCGTTATCGCTACCGATACGTCGGCGTGGGGAGTTCCCTTCGCGAGGGGAAAGGCAGGTCTGAAATTCTCAAGGTCTTTCGCCCAATATCGTGCAATTAACGGCCGGTCCCAATAACCTATCTATCTTCAGTTTTTGCATATCGGAGATAGAAAACATATTCTGTCTATGATTTTGCCGTCCAGAGAAACAAAGACAGAAGTTGTTTTCTATCTCCGATATGCCAAAACTGAAGATAGATGGATTATTGGGACCGGCCGTTAGTATATACCGATAGACTAGTAAGTAAGGCTATAGGCCAAAGGCAAATTTGGTAATTGTTGCCTTAAAAAGAAATAAGTAAAACGCAGCAAAGATTTTCTAATAAAATTTATTTATTGTGTGCCTTCTGCGGCCGCAGACACAGCCAGCTGGAGAGGTTAGGCGTCCCATCATTGATCTGCCCTGATGACTCAATCTCTTCCTGTTTCACGTAGGGCAAGTGCCACGTACTGCCCTTTTTCTGAGCACAAGGAGTGAACTTAAGGGGAGGCTGTAGACAAAAAATCATTTAAAAATCGTCAAAATGTTTTAAAGATTTATAAATTACTACATAATTACTGTAGCTTGCAACTTAGTCCTTGTGGAATTTCGTTTTGATACTATCCGAAGTGGACTGTTCTTTGTTTGGAATAAAAAGTACGTTATGACTCATAACTTAATAGATATAAAGCTGAAATAGCTCAAAACTTATGAGCTATTTCAGCTTTATATCTATTTCAGTGCCAAATTTCATATAGAACCGTTTAGTCAGTCATTCTAGCGTAATTGGCTAAAAAACATCTATCAACACTTTAGCTCTTATAATAAGAGTTATTAATAGGTAGGTGGTAGGTATGTTTACATTTATAAAGCTATTTTATCAAACTAAAAATTTTACAGACTCCGGCATTACTTTGCGGAAATCTACGACTAAATATGGATAGTGTGGTAAAGGTACTTAGGCCGGTGTTAACTAGCGGAAATCATTAGCAAAATAATTTTCTAAATCCATAGTTATCTAACTAAATCAATTAGTAAATGTTTCAGGATACTTGAAATTCAAACATTTAGTAATACCTGCACTAAGAGCCCCCGATTCTTGTTCAAAAACACCATCCACTGATTCTGCCACTGCCACCTGCGGAAGATGAGGCGAAGTTTTTCATCCTTTAGAAGGAACTGATGCCCTCGAAGCAGGTCCTTCGATACGATGCCAGTGTGGGGACCACTCAGGATAGCAGCTGTTATGAAATACGGATCGTCCTGGGACCTGAAATTAGGCTAAAATTGTTTGTGAGAGTTCGTTTCATTCGAATATAAGAATATTAAGACCCTGCATCACCGTAGGACGTCGCTCAGGCGTTTAAGGCCCTTCTTTATAAATAAATAAATAAATAAATGTGGACATCACGACATACATGATAGGTAACCAACCCGCAGCGACCTCTATCTCCTGTCCCATGTGACTATATACAAAATGAAGTTGTTATGCCTTGTTCCCGCCCGCTGTAACGCAACAGCATTCTGGGATAAATTATTGTTAGTCTGATTTTTTAGCTATATTACTGTTAATTTTCATTAAAAGCCGTCAGATTTCATCCATACATAAAAACTTTCAATCTTCGTAAGATTATGCAATAAAACTGCACTGAGTCAAAGGGCCTATTAAGATGCTGCGAGTATTTCAGCTCACATTGATAATTTGTCAAGGCCAGAATTAATTGGCGACCTCCGTGGCGGAGTGGCGTGCACACCGGTTTTCAAGATGTCGCCTGCTCCGAGGTCCCGGGTTCGATTCCCAGACGGGTCAATGTAAAAAAAATGTGTTTTTCTACATTTTCTCGGGTCTGGGTGTTTGTGGTACCTTCGTTGTCTCTGGTTTCCAAAATACGAATGCTTTAAATAGTTTTTCAAATTGGGGTAAAAAAAAAAAAAAATTATGCGGTTGCAACCCTACTGTAGCATTGACAGTACAATGTTTTGGATGTTAAAGCCGTGTACGCCCGTAGTCCGTACGAACAAATTTGTTGCGTTGCATGATACGCTACAATTTTGTTCGCACTTCTGTACCAATAACGAACATCGAACATTCTTCAGCATACATGTTTGCGACGATCCTATTTATATGTACGGATGGTGTTCGCATAGTTATATAAAATCGCCGCCATGGCTATTGAGATAGAGTTTACGACTATTGTGCTCGAACTCGATTCGAACTATGCTCGCGTTCGTTTTCGATTATGCCGTCCACCGTCCATACGTACAAACCAAATGTTCATGTTCGATGTTTGTGTTCGTTCGTGCGTACACGGCTTAATGTGGCTTGCTGTAATTATTCATTAACTTGTATAATAGTTATTAGTGAAAGTGTGGTGATTAAGCCTGTACCTATCATTGCTTGTTATTGTAACTTGAATTCAATAATAAAGGCCTTTTCCCTGCAGTGGGATGATTGTAATAGGCTGTTACTGCCCGGTCTAATCAGTCTGGCTGTGACCATGAACACTGTAAATTATTTGAAACGTCGGGTTAAATAAAAAATAAATGCATTCTAAATCCGTAAACATATCCTTCATTTCAATGTATAGTGTTCGCGTAAACTCAACAAAACAGTATATTTAATATATGGTTAAAAATTAAATATAATTGAACTAAATTTTTTTTTTAATCTGACTTACAAGTCATCTGTGAAGAAACTGCAAGTTTTACTCATTATCCTTTGCATTTGTTTTCTCGGCCAGTGCTGCATGTGTTTTCTCCCCAACAACAACATTCTCTTGTTTTTACTCTCAAAATAATTCACTACCATATTTAGTATACCGACTTTGTCTATAGTCCCTTTCCTTGCAACATATGCAATATTTAAAGCGTCTAGCACCACATCATACGGTGCTGTTTCATCGATGAACTGAAGGAATCGGTCTAGTTCATCTGGTGATGTCTTTAAAAATAAATCAGAACCGACAATGAGTTTTTCCTTTATGTTGCCTTGTAAAGTCATGAACTCCTCGTCTGTGACTTTAAGACAATCTAATTGTTCGTTGCAGCACATACACTGACCACTGAAAGGTATACATTTTGAATGTAAAAGACCTTAAGTTATTTATCAACAAATATTATATGCCTGTAATAGGTGGTTTGAAAAACACCAGATGATTCTTAATGACAAAACAAGTAGGTAGAAGAAAGAAAGAAAGTAGGTAGAAGACTGAAACTGATAAAAATGTTAGTTGTTTATAGAATATTTTTTTCATATTATCTCATTGTCAATCTATAGCTAATTTACTACCCAGCTATACAATATGAAATTTTGAATAGGTTAGATAATAAACCAAAAGTTCTTACTCTACTTTTCTAATTCTTGTAAATTGTGCATCCCATGTCAAATTTTTATAAGTTTCCTGAAGCAACTGTGCTGTTTCCTCAGTGACATTTACTGAATTATTTGCAATATGTACATTGATCTCCTCCAAATGCTTCATAACAGTTTTCTTATCTTTGTATTTCCTTAATATGTAGTTAATCCAAGCAGTGTAGGCCACATGTTGTATTGGACGATTCTCAGATATACTACTTTCTATCAATTTAAAAGCCTCATTATTTTTATTTAAATTGAAAAGACTTGCAATTAGTACACTATATGCAGAATGTGAAGGCTTACTAGTAAGCTTGATGTCTTCTAAAACTTTCAAAGCTTTTTTCCACTCGTCTATCACACACAGAGCATGTAACAATCTCTCACATGTAGTGGAGTCCAGAACTTTGAACTTACTATATAAATATTTATAAGATTCTAATATAAACGCTTTCTGCTTCTCAGACAATTTGCTTACTCTACCCATTTCAAAAAACAGTATCAGTAGTCCATTTATGGAGCCGAGATTCAGTTCTTTATTATTTGTCTGTAAATATTCGGCGAAAGAGAGTGCCGCGTCAAATTTTCTATTATTTATCATCAGTTTTAGGAGAACAGCATTGAAGTTATTATTGTTTATAGAACCTTTCATTCCTAAAGTGTTGTTTTTTATTGTAGGCCATTCCAAATTTCCGGAACTTAATATAGCTGATTTAAGATAGTCCACTTGATCTGTTGCATACAGTCCTCTTGTTACAGGCGTCGAAATATTCATAAACCTTGAAGTTATTTGAAAACCTGCAAACAAACATCCCAAGCATAACCTCAAACTTATGTGAGACTAATAATGAGTAATATAAACTGAAATCAATACCAGTACTTTGGGATAATTTTAGAAAACGGGTTATTGACAGAACCATTTTTAATTATTTTCAATAATTTACTAAAAAAAATACGTTTGCATAGTAGTAAGTAGATTCAAAGTGTCATATTTTATTTTGATTGATCAGTATTGTATTGAACTATTGATTAAGGAACCGTGATTTTGATGACAGAGACTTTTTTTTCGTATAAATTTTACGGCTTTGGACGAGTCCATACAGCCTAGTCTTTAGTTATAATGTCAATATAAAAAACATACACTATTAGTGCTTTGAACGCCGTCGACGGATGTATCCAAAAACACAAAACGTGCCTGTGACGCCATTGACGTTTATTTCCGTCTCGAACTTCAGAGGGAAATATGATTGTGTTGTGTTCGTTTTTATTCGAAAAAAAAAAGTATAGTTATAGACCATATCTTAAATTTAAACACTAAATAGATTCCTATTCTATATTGTGGTATATAACTTTATAAAAAAATATATTTCGGAGGCTTCCAAAACACAGCGTATTTCCTACCACTCAAACGCCATTGACGACTGACGTGTTAATCCGTCGATTAGTGATGTGTATGTTACAATGAAAGTGTAGCTACTTTCTAAATATAACTGTTAAATGTATCATTCTATCACTGTCTGTTTGATGTAAGTTGATAGAGATAGAATTACATTTTTAATCAAATTCAGTCTCTAATATTATTTAGCGATAGTAACGCAAGTCGCCCTAAGGATTACTTGTGTCTGCTATATTTATAGAGAAATAAGAAGTCAAGCTACAGAATAATTTTTTTGCTACATGATCAAACTTCTAATTTTATACCAAACCACGGGGAAATGATATAGCATCTAATAAACTAATTCGTCTTTTTAACTATGCCAACTAAATATTCCAAAAGAAAGCCTTAAATAAAGATCTAATTTACTAACTCAGCCACGGAGGATTTTGATAATTTCTTCTCTTTTTAGTTTTATAGATATATGGATATAACGCCATACTTCACACTAAATTATTTAAAAAAATACCCCTCCACAAACGCCATTGACGTATTATTCCGTCACTAGGGCAGGGAATCAACTGCTTGACTGATATGTTCAATACTTGTTTTTGTAAGGTTTTTTTAAATAAAAATGTGTGTTTGTATTATATGTTTCTTTTTTTCGAAATAAAAGTATTTAAATTTGTTGTGTTATTTACTTTATTTTATTACGTTTACATCGCATTTTAATGATTTTTGATACAGTTTATCGATAAGAGTTGAACAACACACAAAGAGTTTGGTCTATTGCACTATTGAAAATAGGGCCCGGCGTGGGGGGCACATTACATGTTTTTATGCCTGGCGTTCAAAGGGTAAATCCGTTTTAGACAGTTTTTAATACAATAAGTATTTATCAATCCAGTAAGGCTATTCGAGGAGATAATATTTTATGGACACCGTATTAGAGAAGGAAGCACTTCTACTTTCGAACCTCTCTCTCGGCTCGTTTTTTTTGAGATATTGCGCAGTCCAGCTTAAGTGTAGGTTCATGTTTACATGTAAATTCCTCTATTTTTTATAAAAATTTTACGGCCTTGGACGAGTCCATACAGCCTAGTCTTAAGTTAGAATTTCAATTAAAAATACATACAATATCATAAATACTTACATAAACATACAAGCTAAACCTAAACTAACCTAACTCATTGAAATGTATGGGTGGTTTATACATTTCAATGATTACAGGAGTTTTACGCGAGAACGTGGATCAGAGTCAATTAGGAGCGCCTGTCCTTGTTTCTCACTTTCATTTGATTTATCCTACTCACTGACACATTATTATAACAATGCCACAATAAATGCCGCTTCGGATAATTTCACAAAATTACAAAACAAAGTCCATCTTTCCCGCGCAAAAATACCCATGTAAATTCCTTGTGCATGAATGGCATTTAAATTTTTATAGATGACTGTTTACAGCACTGAACAAGTAATAAATGAACATAAGATAACATGGAGACTAAAAGAAAAGAGAACAATCTTGTATTGGGGGCCAAGTTGTAGCAGTGTCCATCTGTAAACAGCAAATTAGGTGGCACTAGTTTAGTTAGTGAAAACGGTAGTATAATTATTGTTTTTTTCGACCCACAGTATGTATAATCAATTTTTACCTATTACTTTGATACTGTAGGTAGTTATAATAGCAACTTTTTATTTTATGTTGAAATTAGTGTTTGTTTATGTTTGAATTGTACTGTTGATAATATATTATTATTTTTTGCTTGTTATACGCGCTTTAATGAGTTTTATATTGAGATTACAATTGTATCAAAATGTTACTATAAAAATTTTTGGCACAATTTTTATAATCTTTCCACTTGCGACTATGGCGCCACTTTAATTTGCTCCTTTTGATAGACACTTTTTGATATAAGCAGATGGTTCCCCTTTTTTTCTAGTCTCCATGAAAGAAAAGTAAAAACTACGTTTTAATGAATTAAGAGAGCGATCAGTATAAAAAAAACATACATTTATATTAACGCTTAGTTTAGAGCGAGATATGTAAGGAGAAGGTATACTTTTGGCATAGTAAAATAATGGTAAAGAACAGTTACCGTCTTTAATGGAGATTGGAGACTATTCTTCTTCGCTCACCAGTTGGCTTACTGTAGTCTGAGGTCCGGCGGAGGTATTGCTCTTAAAGTCGACTCTAGAAGATCGGCGCCGAAACAAAGTTCTAAGTCTTGAATCTAATTAAAGTTTATTATTTATTAATACCTATCTTCGTATCAACAAACTAACTTCTGAAATAGTTGCTCTTTGAGACCGCCTATTTTATCGCTTTTTCTTAATTCCGCTTTTAAAGCGTTTACATTAATCGCCAAACAATCCATATTTGCTATAATTTTACGAAGGAGATCACTTTCCAGCAGGTAAATTAAAGAAACTATAATTTATGTAACGAAGCCCGCTAAAACCAGTGAAAAGTGAATGTTATTGGACCTCACGTGACACAAGCGCATCTAGTGGCAAATTCACTAGCGATAGCCCACATTTCACACGCTAAGGATAAAAGCAAGAGCAAAAATTGCCAGTGTATTGTTATAACAAAAGACGAAGCTTAACATTTGGTTCATTATTGCGAATCGGCAATTTAAAAAACCTAAGCTTACGTAAAATTTTAGAAAAAAGTTTTTTTTTTGTTTGTAAGTATTTGTCATTTATTTTTCAGACATAAATAACGTGAGCCTTCAGAGATACGTTATATTAATAAAATTTTAACTATTCACTTTGGCAAAACGAAGTCGAAAGAAGTCTGTCGACCTAGGGAAAATATAGTTACAATCATCGATTTAGTATACTAGTAGATCAACTGACAGCCCGATAATGCGTATGTGACCAGTTTTGATTTGTCAATGTGTGTGTTAGTCACTTACCTTTTATATTTTGAGACTATCGATAGTAATTGCAGTTCGTCGTTTGGGAAAAATATTAACTTTCTTACTGTAGGTATTTATCCTTAGATTATTGCATACTCCCCGGTAAATCTAACCGCCCACTCTTTTTTAATATTATAAGAGTGGGCAATTCGATGTGCCTCTGAGTATATTTTTTTATATTCTAAGTAAGTACAGGGTGCTGATTTCAATACGAGCGGAATTTATAAAAACAACTCATGATCACATATAGAACAAGCATCAGGAACCAATAATACAAAAAAAGTAAACTGAAATTTTTAGCGAATATTTTGTGTTAAACCCTTACTGCAGGCGTGGCTTCCTGTGGCGTCAGATACTGCAAACTGTTTGCACTGTACGCAAAACACGCGCGAATCGCGTAAACAAACTACAGGTACCTACTATACTAGCCGTCATTGCTTGCTTATCTCTCATTATCTGCCGTCTGCGTTATTCCCGAATGTGTAAGTAGCTATTTGTAGAGGAACCGGTTTCACGTGCTTTGATTAGTTAATTACAAATTTCCCTTCCTACTTTAATCGGGCTAAGGACTGTAACGTTATCGTTACACGTTTACATTTAATTAACAAAAAACTATTAAAATATATATATATCTTTACTTATTTAACGAATTAATTCAATATATAAGTTAAAAAAACGAACACATATTGAATATTGAATTATAATACATATTGAAGTAAGTTATAGTTTAATTAATTCGTTAAATAAGTAAAGATATATATATATGTTAATAGTTTTTTGTTAATTAAATGTAAACGTGTAACGATAACGTTACAGGACCGACAAACATACCTAAAACTTTCTGTATCAAAGGGCGATAAATTGGGATCCGAACGAACCTCAAACTTTAAGTGTTTTTTAGCTATTGCATAGCTTCTATCGCGGGTCTTGAGCGTGGAGATCGAATCCAGAAATTCCGTAACGAAAATAACCTAACACCCCCCACTCCGACCGGCACAGCGGTGATACTTTTTAGTTTTATAATTGCATGAGTTGATAAAAAATGCTATGCAATAGCTTTACCGCGGCAGTCTCCGAGTGCCACACGTCTTTTTTTTTATTAAGCTATTGCATAGCTTCTATCGCGGACCTCAAGGTCAATGCTATGCAAAAAAAGCTATGCAATGACTTAAAAAAGTCTAGAACGGCATCTGTCGTTCCTTTTCAAACTATTCAACACAAAACGATTTTGTTTCACCGTCTAGAATGCACTCACTATTCTTTGTCTCAGGTCGTCAAAACTTGTCGATTCTTCAGTGTACACTAATCGTTTTAGATCACCCCACAAATAAAAGTCTAAGGGCGTTAAGTCTGGGGACCGTGGTGGCCAAGGCACCTACACCGGTCCACCACGCCCGATCCACTGATTTCTAAATTCACGATTTAAATAGTCTAGCACTTGTAAACCGTAATAAGGCGGTGCTCCGTCGTGCTGGTAAATTAAGTTGGAATGGAAAGACTAAGGTATGTCTTCCAACATCTCGTCTTACGACGTTTTCCAACAGCCTGTTCTGTATGTAGCACTGGTGAGGCGGCTATCGATGAAGTAAGGTCCCAACAGCTGATCCCCTACTATGCTAGCCCACACATTGAGACTAAAAGCCGGCGTCTCTGGTGCTCGCTCTCAGTTCCCTCTCAAAGTAGTCCAACCAAGATATCTTCTTCTTGCAGTCTTACATCAAGACCGAAGCGGCCTTCCCAATTTCCGTCCGTCTATGATCACGAAGTCTGCGTTGCCGGGAGCATGACTGTTCTTGAGGGTCGTGGACGGTTTGGAAATGACTCACTTCAACAAACATAACGCGTTTTTACGATGACGACTTTCTACTTATTTACCTGTGAAATGAGCAATTTTCTGGATTCTTTTTGTAGTTAACACCATAGGCACTCACAAAACATGTGACCATTCTAAATAAAATTGTATTTACTTTAATAATCTACGATGTAAAAAATAATTCCATAAAATGTTGAAGCTTATATTGCAGTTGTCACTGGGTGCCACTAGGAATGTAGAAAAGTCCCCAAGAAATTGGTGAACTGTTCGCGTTCCCGCGCAAAATTCACGGTCCTCTTTTCTTGTTTACGACCCATACGCCATGTTATTTCACCAAACTGTATATTGTTCACTCGCACGACACTTTGTTTAATACGAGAAATAAAGATAAACTCGCCGTTCCAGGCTTCAGACTGCGAAAAGTAGGAAAATAGTTTATGGGACATTGTATTCGTATTTTCAACAAATTACCACAGGGTATTGCTGAACTCCCTGTACATAAACTTAAATCGTATGTCTAAGTAAAGAACACCTCTTATGGAAATCTAGCAAGATAGAAAAAGAAAACTAATCTTTTCGTTTTGTGATCTGTCTTAATTGACAGAGTGACATCCAGTGGCATATGCGATATAAGCTTCAACATTTTATGGAATTATCTAGTACATCGTAGATTATCTAAAGTAAATACAGTTTTATCTAACAATGGTCACATGTTCTGTGAGTGCCTGTGGAGTCAACTACAAAAATAATCCAGAAAATTGTTCATTTCACAGGTAAATACGTAGAAAGTCGTCATCGTAAAAACGCGTTATTTTTGTTGAATTTGATCTTGTTGTTATGTTGTAAATATAAAATTATTTCAATCCGTTTGTTCATTTTAATATTTTGTATAGATAAAGTTCTATATATTGATTATTTTGGTGGATAATTAATTCATCGAAATATTTTACATGTACGCTAGAGCTTGACTCAAATTTATCGATACTAGTGTCGATATTTATCTTGAATGTTTCCAGATAAATTTGATGTTATTTTACGTTTAGCGTCTCAAATGAATGTCAACTTAACAATTTGAAGAAGGAAACTGTAAGGAATCACATAACTAAGATAATCTTGTTAAAAGTCAATAATCAGGGATTGATTCATCAGAATGTAAATGTTTATTCAGATTTTGTTTACTTGTTCTTTTTCATTTACTGCCATTGATGAGCTCACACGGCACAGCAGATGACACGGGAAAATTTTTGAAGAAATAAATAAAAAAAAACTAATTAACAATGGCTGTTATTTTTTTTATTAATTAAAACTGTTTATTTCAAAATCATATGTAAAAAATATACTCACCGGGCACATTTATCTGCCAACTATTATAGTTGTAAGAAGTGAGGGCGGTTAGGTATGCCGCAAAGTAGGTGCATAATCTCGAGATAAAAACAGTGTGACAGTAAACATTATTTTCCAAACGACAAACTGCAATTCTTATCGATAGTCTAAAAATGTTAAAGGTACGTCACTAGTTAACACACACATTGTCAAATCAAAACTGGTCACGCATTATCAGGCTGTCAGTCGATCTACTTGTATCCTAAATCATTGATATTACTAAAGAATTGGCTGTATGGACAAGTATCCGAGGCCGTTAAACTTACTAAAAAAAAAGACGTCACTGTCAACTGTCAATCAATTTGACCGTTGCCGTCAGTCAATGATTCAGGGATGTGAGATGAATGGAAAAGAATCGATTTAATGAAAATCGATATTTCTTTATTTAATATTAATCGGTTAGTCAATAATTGATTTTAATGAAAATAAATAATTGATTTTTGCAAAAAAATCGATTTTTAACTATTATTTAAAATCCTATATGCTTTTCATATTCCAATAATAAACCTAAGAGATTCATATTAACAATTAATCAGATTAAACATCAAATAAAATAATATGACAAAAAAAAACAATTCAAAACTAAAAATCAAAGCAAATGTTATCTTAAACTGTCAAGGTAAGGAATAATGAAACCAAATATCATTATTGATACAAATTCTCTTTTCATTAAACATTTTATTATAATATAAAAATGAAAAGCACCTCAACAAAATGTCAACCTTATTTTCGAAAAAACTAAAATATAAATCAAATAAAAAAAACAGTCACAAAAGTCCAGTCCTATTTTACATGTGACTTGAATTAAAATAAAATACTTACTTAAAATGACACTTAAAAAAACTAAAGGACGACCGTAAACCGGATGGTCGTAAAAATAAAAATATAAAACAATTATTTTGTTAGTTTTTAAATTTAAACAAAAATTACATTAAAAATAATCATTGTCACAAATGTCCCGCCCTATTTTACATTTGACTAGGTAGTATTAAAATAAAATACTTAAAATGACAAGTAAAAAAACTAAAAGACGACGTTATGGTCTCAAAAACAAAAATATAAAACAAATCTTTTATTAATCTTTAAGTTTAAACAATCAAAACACGAAAAATTATTATTAGCACTAATTTTCAGTCTCGTTTTATGTAAGAGTAGTATTAAAATAAATTTTCGTTTTTATATGTACATTACATATAATAAACTTTCGCACAGCCGCTTTTAGGTGTTTTACGGTTAGATGACATTTTTATTGTTTACCAACAACTATATTATCTCAGATCTAACTCACTACACTGAAACTACTTTACACGCCGACATACCTACAGATGGGGCCTTTTTTTATATGATCAACTTGTAAATAATAATGCTTCGAGTTTTTTCATTTGGCGCATAGATAGTGCTATTTATGAAAATCGATTTAATCGCGTAATTTATTTAATCGTTTTATTAAAAATCGATCAATCTGACTTTGGAAATCAATTAAAATAAAAATCGATTATTTTTTAACATCCCTACAATGATTGTCTTCGTCGTTTTGGTCGTTGGTTGTCGTTGTCGTTGCTTGCTTGTCCCTTATCCTTTGAGGAGGACTGCTGCAAACTACTGCAAAGACTGCTGCTTTAGTGCTGGCTCAGCTGGCTCCTGGCTGCCTCGTTATTTTTCCTCATTTCATCAGACATATACGTAGTATCCTCCTAGTAGTCTGTGAGACAGATGCTATTGGATACGGCTGTGAAATTTAATAAAAAATAATTCTTACCAATATCTGTGCGGAAGGAACTTAAATCAAAGTACAACAATTGTGAACAAATAAGTAAGCTTTTAAAAGATGGAAGGGAAAACTACAAAAATGCCCAAAGTGGCAAAGGTAAACAATCTTTGACTGAATTATATAAATTTTTAGCCTATTATATCTTTATTAATTAAAATATCGTATCTTTTTAAAGGTGAAAAACAAAGCTCCAGCAGAGATACAAATCACAGCAGAACAGTTGCTCAGAGAAGCCAAGGAAAGAGATTTGGAGATACTCCCACCACCTCCAAAACAGAAAATTTCTGATCCTGAAGAGCTTAGAGATTATCAACACCGTAAGAGAAAAGCTTTTGAAGACAATATACGGAAAAATAGAATGGTACAGTATTAAAGTTCATATGACTTTTGTATTGTTTGCTGATTAGGTATATGTGTAACATATTATTATTAATCCCTCAACCCCCAGGAGGCACTCGGGTGCCACGATAACAATTGATTTCAATTGTGTCTGGAATAACTCACAATCGAGGGATTAATAATCCATTTTGAAATAACCCTAAGCATACGAAGTTTCGATTTAAACTTAGAATTTTATTTAACTGATTTTAGGTGATTGGAAACTGGCTTAAATATGCTCAATGGGAAGAATCACAAAAGCAAGTACAAAGAGCCCGATCCATATACGAGCGTGCTCTAGATGTCGACCACAGAAATGTCACTTTATGGTAAAAATACTTCCACTCCTAAAAACTAGGAACACAAGTATTCAGATTCAGATAAATGTGAAGTTTTTTTGATTTCAAATAAGATCATAGTGTAATTTGGGGAAACATTCTTATATCTCATATTTTGCAATACATATAATTAATATGAAATCTATTTTAAAATATTGTGTTAAGTTTTAATTGTATTTATTCATGTCATTACCTAAAAACTTTAATAATTACAGGTTAAAATATACAGAAATGGAAATGAGGAACAGGCAGGTAAACCATGCCCGTAATCTATGGGACCGGGCTGTGACAATACTTCCTCGAGTGTCCCAGTTTTGGTACAAGTACACTTACATGGAGGAGATGCTTGAAAATGTTGCAGGGGCTAGACAGGTAATATCAAGGGCAGTCATAATGTACTTCAATACATTTTGTTTTTTTATTTTTATAAATAATGGGTTTGCTCTTGACTATAATTCTTAACTATACGGTTAAGAAGAAGCCTAAGATAGAGCGAGCTTACCCAGAGGTACTGGTTCTCCCACACACCAGCGGAACACAGAAAAACTGTTTGGCGCTGGACTCCGGCAGGAGGGTGGTAGCATCCAGGCAGCCTCTTACAAAGCCTACCACCACAGAGGGATCTGTTAGCCGTCATCATTGGTTAGAAAACCAAAGATGCCGATGCCCAGGGTGGACCACTAGGAGGTAAATCCCACCACCCTATACCTAGCTAGATAACGGACGGACATTTCTAGTAAATATAGGTACTAACCGACTTCTATGAGTCTGACTTAAATAATTTTCAAGTTCTCTAGGGTGGACACTCTGGGCAACGGCATCTTTGGGCGGCAACGGCATCACTAGGAGGTAGATCCCACCACCCTAAAATCTTTTTTACCAATTGTTTCCAAATAAATATAAAATAATGTTTTTAATAGATAGAGTTTCAGGATAATTACTCTTGTCCATAAGTTTTTTGTATGTCTTTTCAGGTCTTTGAGCGTTGGATGGAATGGCAACCAGACGAACAGGCATGGCAAACCTATATAAATTTTGAACTGAGGTACAAGGAATTGGACAGGGCTAGACATATTTATGAAAGATTTGTCATGGTCCATCCTGATGTAAAACATTGGATCAAATATGCAAAGTTTGAAGAAAACCATGGTTTCATAAATGGATCAAGAAAAGTTTTTGAGAGAGCAGTGGAGTTCTTTGGTGATGAAGAACTTGATGAAAGGCTGTTTATAGCGTTTGCTAAATTTGAGGAAAATCAAAAGGAGCATGACAGAGCCAGAGTTATTTACAAATATGCTCTGGACCACATTCCTAAAGATAGAAATAAAGAATTGTATAAAGCATATACAATCCATGAGAAAAAGTATGGTGACAGATCAGGAATTGAAGATGTTATAGTAAATAAGAGGAAGTACATGTATGAACAAGAAGTTATTGAAAATCCCACAAACTATGATGCTTGGTTTGATTACATAAGACTTGTTGAGAATGAAGGCAATGTGGATAATGTTAGAGACACTTATGAAAGAGCCATTGCTAATGTCCCTCCATCCAAGGACAAACAATTTTGGAGGAGATACATCTATTTATGGATAAATTATGCTTTGTATGAAGAATTAGAAGCTGAAGACATAGAACGGACTAGGCAAATTTACAGAACATGCTTAGAGCTCTTACCACATAAGATATTTACATTTTCTAAAATCTGGCTGATGTATGCACAGTTTGAAGTTAGATGCAAAGATTTAAAGCAGGCCAGAAAAACATTGGGGATGGCTTTGGGTATATGTCCCAGAGACAAATTATACAGAGGATACATTGATCTTGAGATACAATTAAGAGAGTTTGACAGATGCAGGATTTTGTATCAAAAATTCCTAGAATATGGACCTGAAAACTGCATTACATGGATCAAATTTGCAGAACTTGAAACTCTTCTTGGAGATATAGACAGAGCAAGAGCAATTTATGAAATTGCTGTAACTCAGCCAAGGCTGGATATGCCTGAACTACTTTGGAAAAGCTATATAGATTTTGAAGTATCTCAAGGAGAAACAGAAAAAGCGAGACAGTTGTATGAGCGCCTTTTGGAAAGAACAGTACATGTAAAAGTGTGGCTTTCGTATGCCAAATTCGAATTAAATGCTGAAAACCCTGATAACATTCATGTTGAACTTGCTAGACGCGTATATGAGCGTGCCAATACCAGCCTGAGGAGTGCTGGTGAGAAAGAAGCCAGGGTCCTCCTATTAGAAGCTTGGAAGGAGTTTGAAACTGAGATTGGTGATGATAGCAATCTAGACAAGGTAATGGCTAAAATGCCAAGAAGAGTTAAAAGGAGACAAAAGATTGTCAATGAAGATGGCATTGAAGAAGGATGGGAAGAAGTGTTTGACTACATATTTCCAGAAGACGAAATGGTTAGGCCGAATCTTAAACTACTTGCAATGGCAAAACAATGGCGTAAAGGAAAAGAGGTTGAAGATGCAGACACCAGCAAAAATACGACAAATGAGCAAGAAGGTCACACACCCCCTATTACAAATGACAATGAAGATGACAATGGTAGTAATGATAGTTGAACATCTAACTGTGTTTCAATTTTATATTTTGCTGGAAATAAACCAACTTCATTACATTTTCTTATTTAAATATGAAACACAAAAAACTTTACTAATTAAATGCAAAAGGTGTGATCACATGTGATTGCAAAAAATTTATTAGATATTTAAGTATTTATTGTTAAAAATATTATTTTAGTCAACTTCTTCAGGCCTGACTGGATGAGCTAAAGGTACCACTGATTTCTTAAGTACATCTCTTGAGCAAGCCTTCCTCATATCTGTAAACAATAAAGTGTAATTACAGTTTGAAACTATGTTTTGATGATTGTAATAAAAATCTGCACATATTTAGATAAAACTAGGTACAGAACAAGGATTTTCTTGCCTTAAAATAAGTGTTACTCAAAAAGGAGGAGCAATTATACTAATGCAAGTCTTACACGAGTAGAATTAAGCATAAAGATACATAAAAAATTAAGCATACATTATAAAAACAATTCAAAATTTAAGTTTATGGACTTTTGAACTGACTCACCATAAGCATCTTCATCAGGATCCCCAGAATAATATTCCAATACCGTCCGGTATACAATGTATCCTAGATTCTTGTACATATTGATGGCTACTTTATTGCTAACTCTTACAAATAAGTCGACAAAGTAAGCTTTTTTTCTGTAAATAAATATGAATTACACATTATGGACATAACCAACTTACTCTTAAATTTAAGTATCAGTACTCATTAAACTTTAATTTAGGAGTAAGTACAATAAAATAGTTGTTATTGATACTTTTTAACTGCTGAATGTATACTAATCTACGCAGTGTTCTTATTTTTATATCTAAATTAGTTTTGATTGTATAGCCAGTTACACCGTTTACTTATGTTGTCCAAGTTTCTTTTCCACTATAATTTGGAGAAACTTTGAGTTGTTAAAATAATAAAAAAAAACCCTTGCATTTTGGTATTATAACTAATATTGAATGGTATGAATGTAAGTATGGTCAGCAGAAACACAGAACACATCAAATAACAATTAGTTAGATTAGTTAATTCCCCTAAGAAATCTTTTGAAGCAAACTGTTATTATTTAGACAGTGTTTATGATGCTGGCTGTTTAACACGTTCCAGAACAGTAACCGCCTGTCGACGTGATAACAAAACTTCAATTGTGTCTAGCATAGTGTCCCGGAACGTGTTAACTAAAAATAATAAATACTGTACTGTCATTGTTAATTTACAATGAAGAGAAAAAGAAATAATAAAATATTTTACACACTTTTCAGAAACGTCTTCTAGGATGTTCATCAAAGTAGCCGCGAGCCCGAGCCGCCTGTAGTCTGGACTTACTGTTAGCGCTGTTACATGTCCATGCCAGTTCTCACCATGACCCTCAGCTTTGCCCATTACTTAAAGTTTGTAAAATACTTAAATTTAATTGTATTTTTAACTTGTTTTAGTACATACATATTTTTTATTTAACTTCTGTCGTTCACTCGATAGTTTCAAAAGTTTAAATAATCTAAGTATGTTGATTAGATACTTACTACATACATACATATTATCACGCCTCCTTCCCAACGGGGTAGGCAGAGACCAAGGCCTTCCACTTACTACGATCCTGGCATACATCTTTCGCTTCTTCCACATTCATCAATCTTTTCATGCATGCTCGTCGGTTTAGAGTACTCTTGACCTGACCTTTCTTCAGAACATCCCCGATTTGATCGTGATAGGTTCGTCTAGGCCTTCCTCTTCCAACGTTCCCTTTCACACTCGTCTTGTAGATCTGTCTAGTCATTCTTCTCTCATTCATGCTCTCTACATGTCCAAACCATCTAAGCATCCCTTTCTCAATCCTTGTGACAATATCTTCTTTCACACCACAACGTTCTCTTATCACACTATTTCTTATCCTCTCACTAAATTTCACTCCTAACATACTTCTTAGCGCTCTCATTTCTACTGCATTTATTCTACTTTCACGCTTTTTCTGCCATACCCAACTTTCACTTCCGTACATGAGTGTTGGAACCAACACCCCTCTATGCATAGCCAGACGAGCTTTCATAGAAATCTTCTGGCTATTTACAAAGGCGTTCAGCGCACCATTCACTCTGTTACCAGCATTTACTCTCCTTTCAATATCACTTTCATACTTTCCGTCCCTAGTAAACACCGACCCCAAGTATACTAACTCATTCACTTGCTCCAGTTCATTACCACCAATCCGAATACATACTTCTGTCATGCTCTCTTCCTTTTCAAACACCATAACTTTTGTCTTTTTTGTGTTCACTTTCATTCCCTTTCTTTCCAAAGCTTCATTCATAATAGTCACCATCTCTTGCAAATCCTTAGCCGTCAATGCAAGTAATACTTGATCATCGGCGTAAAGAAGACATTTGACGCATAACTCATTCAATTTTATGCCAAAATCACTCTCTTTCAGATCTGTCAGACAATTATCCATGAAAAGGTTGAACAGCCACGGAGACGCTACACATCCCTGTCTAACACCCTTTTGGATATTAAACCAATCAGTGTACGCTCCGTTTATCCTGACACAAGCACTAGAATCCTTATAGAGGGAATTCAATGCCCGTATCAGCTTACTGCTCACCCCATGCACAGCTAATGCCGACCACAACTCATTCCTCACCACTTTATCATAGGCCTTTTCCAAATCTACGAATGCACAAAAGACTTTTTGGTTTGTTGCCAAATATCTTTCCATAATGCATCGTAGAGAAAAGACCTGATCCGTACATCCCATTCCCTTCCTAAATCCCGCTTGTACATCCCATATTATGTCATCTGTTTCTAACATTACTCTTTCAATCATCACTTTAGCATACAGTTTGCCGACAACACTGAGGAGGCTTATTCCACGGTAACTTACACAGTCTTGTTGTGACCCTTTTCCCTTGTACAACGGCACGATCACAGCCTTGCACCAGTCTCCCGGTACCCGACCGTTCCTCCAGCACAAGCTGAAAAGGCAGTACAACTGACTTGCTACTACTCCCTGTCCAGCCTTCAGCATTTCGACGGAAACCCTGTCATATCCCGCAGCTTTACCTGATTTCATACTTTTCAATGCTTTCATAATCTCTTCCATACTAATATCGCTTTCATGCTCACTCTCATTCACTTCAAGAGGAGGTGCTTGCATTTGTGCTAGGCCCTCTTCTCTTTCAAAAAGACTTTCAAAATATTCCTTCCATCTTCTCAGCACACATTCTTCTCCTTTTATAATATTCCCATCCTTACTTCTGATTTTAGATAGCTCCGAGTTTGATGTTTTCCCTCGAGCTAATCTAATCGATTTCCAAAACAATTTAATATACTTACTATACCCCATAATTTCTCCACTAGGCGATTCAGCGACTTGAAAATATTCAGGCCAATGGGCCAGATACTGTGTGTAAAAAGACAAGCCATAAGTTTCTGTTAGAGGGTCCAGATTTCTACAAAAAAGATAATTACTATTAAATTATTATTGTCACTACGATAACCTAAAATAAAGATTTCTCTACATTATCACTGTCTTACACGTTATTAAATTTTAGCATATCTTCACAGGTGAAAGGCCTAATAGTCGTCATTTTCTAAGTCCACAGTTAAAATTCTTTTAGAAGTCCTGAAATTATTTTTGTTGATAAAATTTTTTTTTTTTTTTTTTTTTTTCTTTTTTGGCATAGCACGGCTTGTGCATCAGCCACAGCGAAAGGTATGACTAAAAAGGTAGGGAAACGGATATACAAAGGAAAAGGACGGAATTCTATTCTAAAAAGAGAGGATCAGAGAAGTAAAATACTACATACAATATTTACAATTTTATATTGTTTTTGTTTATATACAAGGATATACTGTTATATACATCATAATTACACATATTAAGAAGGATATTTATAGAAGTTGGAAAGGGGATTCGGAGGGATAAAAGGGATGACATGAAACAGGATCTATCATATATTGGACAAGCAAAGAAAATATGGTTTAAATCGCCAACACCAGAACCACACTCGCACAAATCACTGTCTACAATCCGTAGTCTAGCAAGATGGGCAGGAGAAACTACGTGACCTAATCTCATACGAATAATGCATGATGTAGCTAACTTTCCAAGTTTAATACTAAAAAACCAGGGTTTAATGGGAACAGTTTCCTGAATTGATTTATACATTTTACCTTTATTTTGACTACTCTGATTCCAGACTTCCTCCCAAGATGTTCGAAGGAATTGTTTGGGAAGAGTAGCCAGATCACTGCAAAAGTTTTTATATGGGTGGATATCTCCACATGTCACAGCATCGTTTGCCAGCCGATCCGCTATAACATTTCCTGTGATACCACAATGACTAGGAATCCACGCAAAGTGGACTACTAGGCCTTTTAGATGAATTTTATAAAGCAAGTCTCTACACATTATTATAGCATTATTGTTGGAATTACATTTGAATGGGAACTTATTCAGTGCTTCTATAGCACTTTTAGAATCTGTGAAAATAACTGTTTTATTCAATTTCATAACTAAGATGTATTCTAATGATTTTAGAAGACCATAACATTCTCCAGTAAATATAGAAGATTCCGGGGGAAGTTTTACCTTCTGAACTATTTTATACTGATGGTGATAAACCCCTATTCCTACAGGCGATAAGGAATGTTTAGAAGCGTCATAGTAAATGTGATGCCAATCATGCCAGTCTCTATCCAGAATAAAATTTAGGTTAGCATTTGCATTTTGATCATCTTTATGAATATTTAAGTTTGTGTGAATATCAGGAGAAATAATTAAAGATTGAAAGCTATTGCAAAAAATAGGAAGGTACTGGGATCTATGTATAGGAGACTGTAAGGAAGTAAATTTGCGAAAACTAATGACTAAACATGGAATTTTTTTATGACTCCAATACGGGGAAGTATCAATCAGATTAGATAGAGTATGTAATTTAGAGTATAAAGGGTGAGACAGAAGTTGTAAGGAACGAAATAAAAATTTATCACATAAGAATTGTCGACGTAATGGCAATGGGGGATCACAGCATTCCATCTGAAGGGCATTAATGGGGCTAGATTTCATTGCACCAGTTATGATTCTGAGAGCCTTGGACTGAATACCGTTAAATTTATCTAAAGCAACTACACTACACGGTTCCATAAAAAAGCTAGCATAATCCAAGATACTTCTAATAATAGCATTATACAAAAGCTTTTGCGAAAAAGGATGAGATCCCCACCAGACACCTGATAAACATCGTAAAATATTTAACATCTTTTCACATTTCCCAATAGCATAATAGCAATGGGAGAGAAAAGATAATTTAGAATCTAAAATGATTCCTAAAAACTTAGCCTCATTACCAACAGGGATGACATCTTCATTAAAGTAAACAGTAAAAGGGGGAGGGAGACGAGATCTTGTAAATAAAATAGAAATACATTTCGAAACAGATAAACTTAAGTTATTCCTATCTAACCACAATTCTAATAAAGATAAAGAAGAAGTGAGCTGTGTACTTAAGTTTTCAACGGACTGCCCTTGAACGTAGAAAACTAAGTCATCAGCATATTGCAGAATTTTAATTCCATCTACGTTTGTTATCGCCGATTCAAGGTCGCAAGTGTAAATATTATAAAGCAGAGGGCTTAACACAGAGCCTTGAGGTAAGCCCTTAAAGACTTGCCTCGATTTTGTAATATTTCCTTGTTGAATATGAAGGAAACGACCAGATAACATATTTATAATAAGGTTTACTATTTTGAAAGGAATGTTTAGTCCAAGGAGTTTATCCTTGAGGATTAGTAATGATACATTATCGTACGCAGCTTTTATATCTAAGAATGCCGCTAAAACTGACTGATTATTTGAAAAAGCTAACCGAATATCAGTTATTAGTAGGGCAATACTATCCATTGTGCTTCTGCCTTTCCTAAAACCATATTGACTATTGGATAACAAATTGTTGCTCTCGAAAAACCATTCCAATCTGTTTTTAATAAGATGTTCCAATAGTTTAGCTAAGACTGACGATAGTGCAATGGGGCGGTACGAAGATGGGTCAGTGGTAGGTTTGTTAGGTTTAAGAATAGGAATAACTTCTTGGGCTTTCCAAGAAGGCGGAATGTTTCCTGTTTGAAATATAGAATTAGTAAGGTTTAGGTAGTAAATAAGTACATCATCACTTTGATGAGATAAAAATGAATAGGGGATTCCGTCCAACCCTGGGGCTGAGTCTTTGACGTAAGATAAAACTCCTTTCAATTCGGTGAGGGTGAAAGGAGAACTGATAAAGGGTTCTTCATTATTAGGAAGAGCTATAAAGGAAGGTAACAATTCTTGCTGGGGGACAAAAGGAGGGGCTAGGTTATCAAGAAATTGATCTAATGTAGTGTTATCTAGAAGAGGAGGAGTAGATTCTTTGAAAGCGGATCTAAATCTCCGAATATTGGACCAAATAACTGAAGGGGAAATATCAGGGGATATTGAAAGACAAAATTTCTTCCAACCTTCCCATTTTTTTTGTTTAAAAAGCTTTCTAGTGGAGGCTATTTCTTTAGAAAGACAGTTAAAATTGTCTATAGTGGAATGGTTTTTGTAGGTAATTTCTGCTTCTTTTCTCTTTTTAATAGCAGCAGAACATTCCTCGTCCCACCAAGGGGGAGAAGGAAATCCTTTTCTGTTTTTTTTAAGAGGAAACACTTTATTGGCAGTTTTTATTAATAAAGAAGCAAGGGAATCAGCACATAAGGCTTGATTATTTTCTTTTATTTCTGGGAGTGAGGAAATGCTGTGTATAATCTGTTGTCTAAAAAGTTGCCAATCAGCTGTACTTGTTTTGTTTATATTATATTTCAAACGATGATTATCTTTGTAGTCTTTTTTAACTGGTATATTTGAAATACTTATAAAAATTGGATAGTGGTCACTACCGAATGTAGAATAATGAGTAGCCCAATCAATGGTAGAAGCTAAACATGGAGAGCTAAGCGCTAAGTCAGGGGCACTTTTTCCTTCATGAGGTTTGGTTCTACGTGTGGGGCTGCCTGTATTTAATATGCATAAATTTGCTTTTTCAAGAATATCTAACACCCTGACTCCATAATGATTTGAAGTACTACTTCCCCAGCTCACGTGCTGTGCATTAAAGTCTCCGGTAATCAAAAGAGGTCTTGGGAGTGTAGTTATTATGGAGTCAATTTCGTCATATATTGCTGAGGTGGGTTTTGGAATATAGAGTGCAACAAAGCAAATTCCATTTATAGAAGCTGCAATTATTGCAAAAGTGTTACTGTGTGGAGGGAGGGGGATATGTTTAAAAACAACTGAATGGCTAATAAGAAGAGCTACTCCACTATAACCATCAGACCTATCCTCTCTAATGGAGGAAAAACCTGAAATTTTAAAGTTCATGTTTGGCAAAAGCCAAGTCTCCTGAATGGAGACAACGATAGGGTTGTATTTATTTATTAAATACAACAAATCAGATTTTTTGCTTAATATACTACGGCAATTCCATTGGATAACTGTAGGATTAACCGTACTTACTATTAGTTAAATTATTTTCTAGTGTGTTCTCAATTTGGGCAACGATGGACGGTGTTGAATTTGAAGTTGAATTAAAATGTGACAAAGTATTTATAAGAGTCAACATTAATTCCTTGACTGATAAATCAGAAAAGGAACTGTTACTTAAATTATTATTGTTTATTACTGTACCATTTTGAGACAGAGGTATGTTATAATCTTTTATAAGTGCTGCATGAGTTAAGCGGTCATATCCTTTTTCATGTTTGTAGGGACTATTTGGTTTTAATAAAATTGTTTTTTTGTATGTTGTTGGTGGTTTTCTTACAGGAGCTGATGAGTTTAATTTAGGCGTTGGTTGTTTAAAAGATTGAGAAGGTAATGAAGTCAGTACATCTGCATAGGATTTTGAAACAGGGGGGTGTAATTTTAAGGCTTCTGAATAAGAGATGCAGCTGTTAGCCATGGTTTCTTTAATTGATTTTTGTCTATTAAATTCAGGACATTTTTTGCTATTTGCATAATGTTGTCCAGAACAAAGACAACAAGAAACATCTTCTTCATCCACTGAACAACCATCACCTGTATGGTTTTGACCGCATTTAAAACACCTAGGTGTTGATCTACATTGAGTTTTAATGTGACCATAACGGCAGCAATTATAACATTGTACTGTTGGATATATATACAAATCTACAGGCAAGGCATTATAACATGCAAAAACTCGTTTAGGCAGAACTTGCCCATCAAAGGTGAGAACTACAGTTTCAATTGGTGTAAATTCAGTCTTTCCTTGTACTACAGTTTTTTTCTTTAATCTTCTTACTTTTATGATATTACCACAGCCTATTGGGACTGTAATATTGTTTTGTATATCTTCTTCAGTCCAGTCACAAGGTACACCTCGAACTACTCCCATACGTGTTACACTAAATATTGGGACAAAAGCTTTATAATGGCGGGACTTCAATGTATTACTATTTATAAAATCATTAGCACTGGTGTGACTTGAGAATGATATTGTCAATCTGTTTCTACCTATTTTCTTCAAAGATCCATCAATAATGTGTTTGAATTTGTTTTTCTTTAAAAAGAAACCAAAACTAACTGGGTGAACATAACAGTTTTCATTGGGCGAGGCTGGCTCTCGTTGCACATGAACAACATATGGAGATACATCTGAGGCTTGGTAAAGCTCTCTACCATGTGAGACATTTGGAATTGAGTCAGGTAAGATTGGAGTAGGTTCCGGTGCTGTGGATAATGTCGAGGTTTTGGTCACATTAGATTGGTAGCTAGGACGAACTGCTGGAGATCTATCGCGTGTATCGTCAGTTACGCACTGACAATCAGCGTCATTTAAAGCAATGTTAGATGACTTGTGATGCTTCCTACGTTTTTTGTTGCAATGCTTACATATTTTCTTTGCTGAAGACCTTTTTCGTTTAATACCATTCTTATTAGTCTCAGAAGCATCAGTATCAACTACTGATCCCTCCGTATCCCTGTCTGGATGATTGTTATATGCCACAGTAACAAATTGAGAAACTTGAGGAGTCCCTCCTCCGGGATCCTCAGGTTCTTCCATGGCGAACAAAGAAAATTAAATTAACTTACCAAAACTCAGCTAATTATATACAAAAATAGATAGAACTAAATGAAAATATAACTAGGAACTACTTTTCTTCTACCTTTCTGATCCAATATCCTACAAATTAATTTAAACAAAAAACAGCTAAGAAAAATCGACCACCAAACACGACGTTTCCCGCGCTTTTTTCTTGATAATTTCAACCAAATGGTTTCATTTTTTAATTTTTTTATTACAAGTTTTACGGCCTTGGTACATATCCATACAGCCAAACATAAGTTTACTATATTAACAATATTTTTGTTAAGGTTTCAGCTTTTTATCTTGAACTTTTATTTGAACTTGAAGTATTTTAAATTTCTTGAAATGTAGTCATATATAACTGTAAATCACTTCATACGTATCGATAAATGGTTTCTTTCACTTTCATTCGTTGTTGTTGTTGTTGTTTTCTTCACCCATTCTGGGTAGGCAAAGGGAACTATGCCCATACAGCCAAGTGTTCAGTAGATGTTTTTAATTGATATAAAATGAAAGTGAAATGAAATGAAACCTAACCTAAGTCATTGAAATGTATGGGTGGTATATACATTTCAATGATTACAGGAGTTTTACGCGAGAACGTGGATCAGAGTCAAATAGGAGCGCCTTTCCTTGTTTCTCACTTTTATTTGATTTATCCTACTCACTGACACATTATTATAACAATGCCACCACTTTATCACAATAAATGCCGCTTAGGATAATTTCACAAAATTACGAAACAAATCTTTCCGTCCGTCTTTCTCTTCTCGTTTCCCGCGCAAAACTCCTCACTTTCATTCGGTTCGGTTCATAGCTATTTTACTCTTTGGTTCGGTTTTTTTTCCATAGATAATACGGTTTTACTAATCGAATGAATTCAGAATTTGACAGCTACCATCTGTGGCTACTTACTACGGATTTAAATATTTAACCTGTATCGAGTACTTTTATATCTCATATTTTCAAATGTGCACTCTAAAACAATAGTTTCTTAATTTAGAAATGACCGGGTTTTTTTCACTGTCTAAAATTGCAAATTTTGATAGTTGATGTTTAATAATGATAGCTTATTAATTAATCCTCAAAATGTGTGATATGATTGTGTAGTATAATGATTATTTATGATCCAAACATGAATTGAAATACTAATTAAAAATATCAAATTTATCGTCGCTTAAATGATACTCCTCATTATCCAGTACAATCTCTCACTACTGAATCAAGACAAGAACTAATTAAAAGTATCGCACACACATAACTTAGCTTAAGATTAAAGATGTACGCCAACGAAGATACTTTTAAAATGAGGGGGAAAAACTGACAATGCGACAACGGCTGCATATAATAATTTTATTCAATAATGTTTAAATTCCTAATCGGTAAATTTTTTGGTCATTAATTTCTTGTTTTATTTATTTCCATTGCTCCGATTCGGTCCTATACGAGTCTACTACCACTTCAACTTAACGATCCACTGTAACTCTCCTATTCCATAATAGTAAAGAACATACCTAATTAAATAAAGATAAATAGCATGGGCTAGCAGGTTACTATAAGTGCTTAAAATCCGTTTTAGATAGATTTTAATACAATAAGGCTATCCGAGAAGATAATATTTTATGGACACCGTATTAGAAAAGGAGGCACTTCTACTTTTGAACCTCTCTCTCGGCTCGTTTGTTTTGAGATACTGCGCAGTCCAGCTAAGTGTAGGTTCATGCTTACATATTACATAACTGGAATAAGCACTTAGTATTGTACATCGTAGAAAAATCAACTTTAATCATGACACGTAAAGTCGATAATACATTGTGAACGCGATGCGGTGTGACGTTTGGTGAGGCCTCTGTTTCAACTTTCAATAGTCTGTTTCATTCTTAATAATACCAGAAAAAAATATATACATAATCGTTAGGAATACATATTGACGTCCCATAATTTTTAACATACTGCATGGCCCTTGTAGTATTTTTTTCTAATATTGTTTTATTTCATAATGCTAGTTATAATAAATTATTCTTAATAAAGTAACTAAATCTAATTTTATTTGTACAGAAAAGACAAAAATTATAACTATATTTAGTAAATTAATTTACCCCAAATACGGCAACCTTAGGTTGACACTTAGTGTGTAGTCTGTCAAATTTGAAACTTCTCATTCTCTTGATTTTCAAACTGCTTCCATTTCCTTCGCCTAAAACTGATGCGTGGTAACTTTGACGTTTTAATCCTAACAGTTGCGCTGCTCTTTCCGTAATTAATGAAATTTGCGAGCCTTGGTCGAGTAAGGCTCGTAGGGTGACATAACTCCCATCTGTTGCTTTAATTCTTAATAACAATGTCGTGAGCAAAATCTCCTCGTCTTCATTTGCCACGTGATTGACATTGTACTGTTTGCTGGATGTCGATCTATTGTTTGACGTCATTGGATCGACCGATTGCGAAGTTTTCGTGTTCGTTGACCTTTGTTCCTCGAACGATTCATGAAGCATCGTATTATGCGTACCGTTGCAATCTTTGCAACGTTTAATAGAACGACATTTACTGTTGCGATGCACATGTAGGCAGTTTTGACAAACATGTAATTTCGTAACCGTCCTCAATTTCTGTTCAGAGTTCATGTTAATAAAATTTTTACATTGATATAATGCGTGATTTTGGTTGCAAAATGGGCACTTAGTACCTGTAGGATCTGTACCTTGTATTTCTGCCGGCCTTGTATGAGCTGTATATGCTGGATAAGATTTTTGATAGCTTGGTTTGTTTAATGGCCTTTCCGTAAAATGACGATTATTAAAGATAGACTGTTTATGATTAGGTTGAATAGGTTTTTCGCGTTTATAAGAAATTGTTTCAAGAGCGGTGAATTTGCTTTCAAGGAATCCCATTAACTCGTCAAGTGATGGTAACTCACGAGGGTTCTTGCGTGCTTCCTTGTAGTCGCTATAAGATTCCTGGTCCAGTTTTTTTTAAATAAGATGTACTAACAACGGATCCCATGTTGTAGTGTCTATCCCTAAATTGTGTATCGCATGAATACATTCTGTAGAGGTGTCGTATAATCTCCTTAGTTCAAATGCTGTTTGCTTATGGATTGTAGGTTGACTCAAGAATATTTCCACTTGTTTCGAAAATAAAACTTGTGGATTGTTGTATCGGTGAATAAGTAGTTCCCATGCTATGTCGTAGTTCTCAGCCGTGATATGAAGATGTTGGATTAATCGTTCAGCCTCGCCTTTAACCTTTTCCTTAAGATGTTGCATTTTTTGGGTTTTTGTTAATAAAGTGCTATTATGGATCGCTTCACAAAACAAATCATAAAACGTTGGCCACTGTGTATACTTTCCTGTAAAAATTGGTATCTCCAGTTGGGGAGTGCTTTGTTGTAAATGTGCTGTAGATGATAGTTTTCTGTTCAATTCTCTCTTAATATTTTTATAAGATGCATTCCACTTTTGATAGTCGTTCCTCGTAAACTTTGTCCTGGCCTTGCAAAAAGTTGTCAATATGTAGATGAAGATTGTCGATCGCATTCCATTTTAATTGCACATTTCGAAGTTCATCTTCTAATTCCCATTTTTTGGTTATCATGCTAAGGTCTATGCCCAGTAAAAGCCTATTAAAAGCTCTGATATTGGTTTCTTGCTGTGTCATTAATTCTTCTATCTTTTCCGTCCATTGCGTAGCTGTGCTTGCCAACTCCTTCCGGCTAGCAGTAGATTACGCGTGGTTTGATAGATATCGGCCGCTTTCGAATATACCTTTTCCTTGAAGTAGTTTTCCTCGGTTTTACAAGGATGATCTTCAAGCAAAAGATGGTTCCTCTCAAAGTCTGCCCGAATATTGTCTAATGCTTCCAATCTGACCTTCACGTACTCAACGGTTTTCCTTACCTCGGAGTCTTTGCTGAAGTTGGTTTTTATTTTCTGAATTTTATCCCAGTTTTCCTTTTGGCTAAGAATTAAATCTTCCATGACGGTGTGTACAAAAGAGTGAATGAAATATAAGAGCAAATAAAAGGAACAGTCTTACTTTGATGGTGTTGCTGTGACTGCAAGCCTCTCGATTCGCGTTACACTGCTGTAGGATAGCGAGCCGCCTAGCTCGCACCGAAGATCTGCCGTGTGCCGGATCCTGCTGTCTTCTATTAAAGTTCTGATGCTGTGAGTACAAGCCTCCTAGCCTGTACTAAGAGTGACGGAGCCTGCTGACTCCCACTGAAATCCTGATGCTGTAAGTACAAGCCTCCTGGCCCGTATAAGGAGTGAAGGAGCCTCCTGGCTCCCACTGAAATCCTGATGTTGTGTAAATACAAGCCTCCTGGCCCGTATAAAGCTGCTGATGATTGCAAGCCTCCTGGTTTGCTTATATCTGCTACGGCTTTAAAAGCACTAGTTCACTGGTGACTGTTCCGTGACGTAGTAAATACGTGGAGTTTTTTATTCACACAAAGAACACTACACGATACCGGAAACGCGAGATCAAACCAGTCAGTAGGATCGAAGGACCACTCAATGTCGGGCGTAACTCCGACACTAGAGATTTGATAGGTAGGAAAGATATGCTGATGAAGGATGGGAGGATGCTGTGAAGTCGGGAGTCAGATGGAATGAAACGACCAGTTTGAGTGTTAATTGAAAGTACACTGATTTATTCATTGCTCATTAGGACGGCGTTTTACGGTAATCTAGGTCATTCATATAAACGCCTACTTGCAATAATTATTAACTATATGGAAGTGAAATATGCTTGTATGTACGGTAACTCGTACAACACTGTTTTTGCAAACAGGAACAAAACATTTACACCATCTATTTAGATTAAATGTTAGACGTGACGGCCTTCTACTTGTAAATACATCTAGGCAATGCCTCCGAACCCAAACAAGCACATCTTCACTTGATTTAACATCGAACGCGTTCACAATTCGGGCACGTAACTATTCCACGATGCGAATTGTGTGGCCGTCATTTCACACTAGGTCCTTTGCTCTACCCCACACGTGGAAGTACAGCAGCGTGAGCTCAGGTGAACGCGGTGGCCAGCAGATAACGCTGCCGCGGCTGATCCAGCGGCCTTGGAACGCCTCGTCCAAGTACGCTCGTACCCGTAGGCTGAAGCGCGCCACCCTGCTGGTAGATACGGGTGGAGGCCTTCGTTGCGTAGGAGCCGCCACACATAATATTGGCTTACGCCAAATACGCAGGCAGCGTCTGGGGTGCTATCCAGCACGTCTTCCTCCAAGCGGACTGGGTGTCGTTGCCCACCCACATCGAGGCGCGGCCGGAAGCTTCCAGACTCCCGGTGCCGCTGCACAGCTCCAAGTAAGGTGCGTACGCGCACAGTACTCCCGTACTGCGCGGCGTAAAGCTGTTGCGACCGCACCATGTTTTGCCCCGCTTTGAGGTAGGTACTCCTGGCCGGAAAAGCCACACGGCATTATTACGATAACAATTACGCGTCGCGTGCGCACACATTATCACTACGAATTTTTCTGGCGGACTGATTTGATTGATGTCTATGTCGTCGCTCGCACCGACGTTTGCGAAGGGGGAGGCGGGGGGGGGCGCGGGGGGGAGTGAGAAGAAGCGGCACGTGTATCGATAGAACAAGGTCAGGGTCGTACATTATAACAAACGGGATGTTTTATTTTACTCTTCAATTGAAAAGTGTTCATGTGATTTATTTGGGAACTAGCGAAAATTTTTTTCTTTTTTTTTAAAACTTAAATATTCTTTTTTTATGCTGAACCGGTCGTTAAAAGGAAATCACCAAAAAAAATTTGACCTTATAATTAATACGGAACATTTTTTTATTTAAATGTCATCACCCCGCCTCGCGCTGACCTTATAATTAATACGGAACATTTTTTTATTTAAATGTCATTACCCCGCCTCGCACTTGGCCAATCTTCGTAAATATTTTTATAGGTTGATTAAACGTGTAATGAATAAAAAGTGTATGTTATTGTTTTAAACTCCAAATAAAGCCTGACCAAGAAATAAAAACACTTGATTAGCTTAATTTGAGTTATAATTTAAATATGCTTTATACTCCGGTGAATCTCCGGAGCATAACCGGAGATCGCTCAATCACCGATGAATTCAATCGGTTCTCAAAATCTCGCTCCGGTGCAAACCACTATGACGTGGACCGTGCAGCAACTAGTTTTATATAACCGGTATGACCGGCGGTCTCGTACCTTTGGTAGCGGGGTACGCCTGTCAATAGCCACTCCCGTTGGTTAGATACTCAAAGGACAGTAGGCGTATAGCTGTCTTTAAAACCGATTCCACTTAGGATCCTTCTGAAAAACCTGAAAAATCTTGACACACGCACGCACGTACACATACAAATCGTAAGAATTATCAACTCCCCAATCCTCAAAGACAGGGCTACCTATTTTGGGGACTACCTACCTGTAAAGTTGGTTTTCCTTTTCTGTCAATAAATAAAATTAAGTATATTTGTTAAGAGGTATGTACAGTGTACAGTTTATATAAAGAAGCGTAATTTTTTTGCCGTCCAAATGAGAACAAGAAATAAAGCAGATAATAAATGTTAATCTAAACTACTCACTACAGCTTCAATAGTTGAAACTGCAGTTTAGATTAACATTGTATTAATAAATTTATCAATGTAGCCAATGATATTTAAAAAGTAACTTAATTTTACTTTTTAAAAGTAATTTTACTTTTTAAATATCATTGAATGTAGCTCAATTGATTGATTGAGCTATGTTGTTCATGCATGAGTTCATGGGTTATTGATGACTTTGATGACAGGAAGAAGCAAAAAAAATACATTAAAGGATTTTAAATTTTAAAAATTATTGCCTAGCAAAAGGTGATGACGGCCATCAAACAGTTTAATAAATTGTTCATCAGTAAGATATTTTTTTCAGCCTAAAATAAATCTACTAATGAGACGAAACAGTATAAAAAATCCAGCCAAGTTTGGCAGCATTATTTAAATTGTTGCCATACAAAATAAAATATTTAAACGCTGGGGAATATCGTCTTGCTCGTTTTAACACATGTCGAAAACTATATTTATTACTCTTTTCACAAGCTAAAAGCTCAAGTGGAGCGATCTATGGGCTTCTTGCAGTTTACCAACACGACAATGGCCGAATTGTCCGAATAGGATATTTTTTATTGGCCCATACATCCCGACCTGCCATGTCTTTGGTTTTAAAAATGGCGTATACAAGCTTTTTGTTTGCCGGTTTACGCTGCTGAATTCTTTCCAAGACCTCGCGCGTACTCATTTGAGTCGTAAACGTCGTGAATATGAAATTTAACTACATGTGTAGGTATATAGTCAACACTGTGGACCCCGTGAACGAATTTTTGTAGCGTTATGGTGAATTAGAATGGTGCCTGTGGCTTGTCAATCTCGCACGTCGTCAGGTTACCCTTTCGTAACGTAAATACACCCAGTAAGCGTTTTGTATTTCAGATATGACAGCAACGCAAAATAGTAGATAATGGAGAGCTCGGAAGATGATGCGGGCCCCGCGACGAGCGCTTCCCGCCGTGTTTCGGCGCGGGAAAAAGATATCGGTCAGGCGGAGGACGGCAGCAACGCAACTGGTAGTACGGTGCTGGAACCGTCCGTGGCGCGGGCCTCGTGTAGGACGCCCGCGATGTCCGACGACAACTTCGACGGCGAGAGCGTTCCGTCGCCGTCGGCGCAGGACGTCAACACAAGCACGGAGGCGATCTTGGACATGATCGACGAGTTTGTGGACGGGCCCGGTGCACCTAAACGACTCCCGCTCGCTTCCACCAACGAGTCCCCTAATAATGAATGCTCCAAAACTGAGGACCTCTCCACACGTGAACCACTCCAAGATACTCCCAAGGAACCGCCGCCTCCCACGATTGCGTCCGACGCCACAAGTGCCAAAACCGACTCTGAATCTCACGCAAGTGAATCTGTCGTGCAGCCAGAGTGTATACCTCCCAGTAATGTTTTATCAAGTGTTAAGAACACAGATTGTGTGGAACCACAACAAGAATGTTCTAAACCAGTTTGTGATACCAATAATGAACCTTTACTACCAGAAAATCAATTAGAACCTAGTGTTGTGCCCAAAGTGTCTCCAGTACCCTGTGCCCCGCTTGAAGCATCTTTGGAATCTGGTGTGAAGTCTAGAGAGCCTTTACAACCTTTTGTAGAGTCTAGAGAGTCCTTACAACCTGGTGTGGAGTCTAAAGAACCCTTAAATCCTTGTGTGGAGACAAGAGAACTGCTAAATCCTTGTGTGGAACCTAAAGCATCATCAGAAGTTTGTGAAAATCAAGAAGCTTCTAATGAGTGTCAACTACAAAATATTCCTTCCAGCAGTATATCAGAGACAGTGCAAAGTATTTCTGGAGTTAGTGAGTGTGAAAGACATGAACGGACAGTGAAATCTGTGACATCAAGTGACTCTCGGAATGATGTTATTATAGAAAGTGCAGAATCAACATCAAGTGACATTGGTTTATGTGAAGAAAAAGTGATTGGTGCAGAACAATCAGTTCGGTCCCCACTGCGACGACGCCTCGTGCGCCCAGCTCCTGTGGACCGCAGGCCAGACTCAACTGTATCATCCACTGTTGACATTCACAATGCCCAACAGGTAACCTGTGAGAGCATTGCTAAGGATGTCTCCAGTTCATCTGATGCTGTGCCCCCTGTACAGTGTAATGTTAAGCCTGAAGAGATTAGAAATGTAAGTGAAGTTAGTGTCTGCAAAGCAGAGACCTCTGTAAGTCCTCCTAAAAAGATTAAACTTATTAGACAAAAGGTCAATGCCCCCACAGTAAGCAGAGATAATACACAAGATAAGCAAAGTGTGCAAATCGAACCAGAGCAGTGTCAGTCGACATCAAGTGAAAGCTCTTCATCTCATCTTAAGCAACCATGTCCTAATTTAAGTACAAGTAGTACCTCAAAGTTAAAAATGGAAGAAAATGTTGAATCAAATAGTAACTCTCAAATTAAAGAAATAGATGTCGAAATACCATCAAAATCTTCAAATGAGGATTCTGTTCTTTGCAATACAATTCAAAAGAGTGAAAATAGTACCACTGAAAGCCCCAAGCAAATATCATTGCCTGAGGTTATTGCTAAACCTGATGAAGAAAAAAGAGTTTCTCCTCTGAAAATAGATTTAAGTGCCTGTAAGCCATTGGTTATGACTGAGACGGAGAGCATAGAAAATAAAACAAATTGTGACACTAATGAACATATTCATGATGAACCAAAGCAGGTGCCTAAACTTACTATCAAACTGGGAAGTAAACAATCAGAGGAAATGAAGTCACCTGTACCCAAACTTACAATAAAACCCATAAAACCCCCATTAGATAATGTTGAATTTGATAGTAACATGCAGATTCCAAATGTTACAAAATTGAATATCAAGCCTATAATGAGACCAGAAAAGTTAAATGATAGTTCTAAGAAGCCTGCTGACCAAGGAGTTGAAACTAAGGCGGAAAGTGGTGAACAAATACCAAACATAACCAAACTGAATATCAAACCTATACCTAAACCTCCTGAAAAGATAAATGATATACATCGTAAGTCTAGCAGTAGTGAAATATCTGAATCAGAGTACTCCGAAAATGATGACACCAGCACATCTGACCAAGCATCAGCATCAGATCAAGGGCCATCTGATGTTGTTCCTAAAGTTACCATTAAGCTAGGAAAACCTGGCACACAGTGTGAAGGTATATTTTATGCTGAAAAAAATATTCCAAAACTAACAATAAAAGGAATACAACAAAGTGAAAAAGATGACCCTGAATCACCTTCAAAGTTGACGTTAGTAATAAGTCAACCGGAAGAAAAGCATTTAGAAAAAGTACCCAAGATGACCATAAAGACAGTGTCTAAATCTGAGAGTCAACCCCTTAGTCCAAAGCTGACAATCAAGCCTTTGAAACCACCAGATACCATTAGTAAAGAAAGTGTTGCAGATCATGATACTCCGCAGATTCCTAAACTCAAGATTTCTACAGAGTGCTTTACAGCAACATGTTCTGAAGTAAGAGAGAATGTTCATGTGCCTAAAATTACAATAAAACCTGTTCAAAAACCAGATGCAGATTTCAAAAGTAATAGAAAGTCTAATGCTGTATGTGACAGTCCAGAACATATTCCCTTAGTTACAAAGTTAAATATAAAACCCATTTTGAAACCTACAGAAGTAAGTGAAACCTCAGAAAGTGTAGAAGAAAAAGTTCCTGTAGTTTCAAAATTAAATATTAAACCTATAGTAAAGCCTAAAGACAATGATGTAGATTCTAGCATAGATGATGTACCTAAAGTAACAAAATTAAATATTAAACCATTGATGAATCCTGAAGAAGACTCTTCAGAAGAAAAAGACTGTGATGAATTGAATGCTGACAGTGAAGAAAATAGTATACCTGTTGTATCTAAACTTAATATTAAGCCTATTATTAAGCCAGTGGAGGAAGATAGTTTAAAAGATTCGGAGAATCAATCTTCAGAAACTGGTAATTCAAGTGATGATAACAATGATCACATACCTGTTGTTACTAAAATTAATATTAAGCCCATTCTAAAACCAAACGAATCATCAGTGGGTTCACCTAAACCTAAAACATCAAATGAAGATTTTACTCCTACTGTAACTAAACTCAATATTAAGCCATTAGTGAAGCCAGAAGATAGTAGTTCACCTTCATCTCCTAAGAAAGATAGTTTGAGAAATGATAGTAGAAATTCAAGCATACCTGTTGTTACTAAATTAAATATTAGACCTGTAATAAAACCTGAAGAAACTGATGTACATAAAGACGATACTGAAGAAAAAACTATAAAAAATCCACCATTACTTATGAAAATAAATATGAAGGCAGTTGCAGATACTTCTTTGAATGAAAGTTTATGTAATGCAAATAAGAAAGTAAATAACATTGATGATGACCATGTGTATAACAACATCAGTGGGGATGTGCCTGTATTAAAACTTAATATCAAACCTGTCCTAAAGCCTGTTCATAGCCCAAAACAAAAAATTGACATTGTACCAAGCGAGAGAAACCTAGATAGTGCTTGCTCATCAAAACAGGAAAGTCATTTACAACATAATGAAATAATAAAACAGAATTGTGTCCAAGATTTTGATAAAAACAGTGGTCATGAAAGTGGTCATAATTTGTCAAAGCAACTGGAGTGTTCAAATTTGGATAATGCAACCAAAATTAATGTTAAACCAGAGAGTTCCACTTTAGAAAAAAGATCACACAAAAATGAAGCAATAGTATTGGAAAGTACATTTAATGAGATGAGCTCAAGTACAGATCGTGTATCCTCCAATGAGGAAACTGTTGCAGTATCTACAGAAATGAATGCTGTCAAAACAGTAAATAAACAAGTCAGTTCAGTAAAAAACTGCACTTTACTTAAAAGACTACTGGAAAGTTCAGAAACTATTAGTGAAAGATCTAATGATTCTCAAACAAATCTAAGTAGAGATTCTCCTCTTTGTAAGGATGCTATTAATTATGAGCAGTTTGATTCTGGACATAGCAGTATGGAAAAAGTGAATGACATTGGGCACAATGATAGCCCAAATACCCGAAGTCCCAGTCCAGATAAAATTAATGATTTAAATACTCCAAAAAATTCTCTAAAAGTTCGCTCAATACAGGAACTTTGTAAGGAAGCTAATGAAAATCTAACCAAACCTTTAGAAATTAATGTTTCCGAAAAGCTAACTAATCAAAGTTCAGGTCAAGATTCTCCTAGAATAATATTGAAGATAAATAAGACTGATCATGGCCCTTCAGCCAAAATAATAACTGAAGAGGTTAATAAAACCGACATTCTGCAGCAAGGTTACAAAACTGAACATACTTCAGAGATTAATGACAAGCCAAGTCCGAAGAAAAATGTGGCAAATACGCGACGAAAGCAGGCTGCAGATACGGCTCCTAGTGTTAACTTAGGCAAAAGATTAAGAAGTTCTAGGATTGTAGACACGCCAGAAAAGTCGCCAATTATAAAGCGAATAATGGGTAAGAGGCCACAGACAACTGATGTCAGCACCCAAAACAAAGAATCTGAATTAAGTGTACTCGAGAGTAAGAGATTAAAACTAGGCCAACTTTTGTCCAACAAATCCTTGACAATCACACCGGTTATCAAGAAGTCACCTGATGTTAAACCCTCGGAAGCCAAACAGGCTAGCAAGGCTGTTAATCATACAATCGTGAACAACGAGAACTGTTCTAAAAATGGCAATTCAAAATTGCACAATATCCTATCTAACTTGCAATCTAATCAGATTCAAGTGTTGCCATTTAATGATATTAATTGTTTGGATAAGAGTGTTTTGGTCCCAGAAGTGGAGTCAAATACGTCGACTGGGAGTTCGGACGTCATAGAAGTGTTGCGAGTGGAGTCTTGTGAGGAGATGATAATCAATGAGAACTCTGATTTCCGCGACTTCAGTATTGGGGGGGACGATGTGTCGCAGGATCCACTGGAGATCGGTACTCCGAAAACGGATTCTGATAGTTTGAACGAGAGTATGAGCATTCCGCACGCAGCGCAGTCTACGCCGCAGCCGAAGAAGCGCGGGCGACCGCGGAAGCTGCCTTTGCCAGAAACGGCGACGCCGAAGTCCGTGGTGCTACCGGTTCCGGCCCTGGAGGAACGTCCGCAGAGATCGCTTCGGTTATCCAGGTAATAATTTATTTTTGTCTTAATATCGAAATATTAAAAAGATTAAACATGTGCGAGATAATAACAGTATACAATAATACTTTGAATTTAGGAGATTTTAAAAGCTGACAATATATTATTTTGGATCCTTCAATGTTTCTGTCATATTACAAATATAAAGTCAGATATAACTATACAACTTATAATAGAGTAATGAAAAACAAATTATAATGTATGTTGACATAATTTTAAACAGTCATAGGGTCAGATACATACTGATGTGAATAATGCATGACATTATTCTAATATAAAATGTCCAAGAATGAATGTTTGGATGTTTATTTTATTTAGAATTCTTAGTTTAGTATATTTAGCGCTCCGATCGCAGTTCCGCGTGGGAATCGGCTATATCGCTCTCTTGAGTGATCACTGAATATTTTTGAAATCCTTGTTTTTTATTATTTATTCCAAATTATTAAAATATTTTCTTTTTTCATCACACAAAGTAGGAGGGGCCTACTTTCAACCCCTTTAAGATTTCAAGGGCAAAAATTATCCTATGTAATAGGGGTTAAAGTATGAAATTGCCGATTATTTTCCCACTTTTTATTTTTATTATAGCTCTTAAGTATAGTCGTATTATTGCGTAATTCTTTTTGTATTGTATCAGGAACTAAACAAAGTAACTTTTGACTAAAAAAAAAATGCAATACTAGTGCCTATTACTTCAAAGGAAGTTGTTGAAAAGACCCCTTACAATGTGTCAGCTGACCTTCTTGCTTCAATCAAGTATATTTGTATTATTTACTTTGATTTTCAGAAATTTAAACACTATAATGCGTAGCTTTATAACCACCTAACTTTCACCTTTAATTGCATCGAAAACGGTTCAGGCGTTTTTAAAAAAACTAAAAAATTGTTAGTATGGAAAAATGACTTTTCTCGATTTCGTCCATACAAAACGGCAATTTCATACTTTAACCCCTAATATTTTCAGGGTCTCAAACTATCCCTATACCAATTTTATCTAAATCGATTTTCTTTATACCCCGTTCCAACCCCATAAAGGATAATTTCTGGGATAAAAACTATCCTATATCCTTTCTTGGGACTTAAAACTATCTCGATACTAAATTTGTAACAACAACAACACTTTGCACATACATACACTTTCACATGTATTATATTAGTAAGGATGACACACTATGTACTTATTACTGTAGTATAGTAACCTAATAGAGTCATTGGCGTGTCGATAAAGATAACACTCTATGAACCTAATCTTTGTCTTTTTCATTCGCGCCGCCTAAATTGAAATCGTTAGTAGATTGGTTGTTTTGGTTTCATTTTACTGTTACAACATTTTTTAGTAAAGAAATTTCATCCAGATCCATTAAGTCGTTCAGGCGTGATGTAGTAACAAACATCCAACCGAATTTTCGCATTTATAAAATCTTAGTGAGATATTTAGTAAGATTAATTTTTCAGACACTATCTTTTGTTTACCAATGCTCGATTAGACTTATCCTAAGACTCTCATCACAAGCTGATGTATCTCCAATTACTTTTAAGTGCACAACAGCAATCAGGCTAAACACTATCATCTGACGTAGTCGAAATAGATGCAAATTTCTATCAAAAATGTGCATTCTGATGTACAGGTAGTCTAACAAATGAACTCATTATTATAAATTTTTTTAGGGATCGCCCGGCGATCCTAGCTAAACCCCGAGGCACACCCAGAGGTCGAGGTCGAGGGCGAGGCCGCGGGCGTCCAATCACGCCAGCCGAGAGACGGGATCCCGCACCCTCTGCCCCTTCCACCCCGGCCGCCTCTGCCGACCCGACTGACCAGCCCCCAGACCGGACGCCGGAAGCGCCCGCGAAGGAGACCACACCGGAAACTATAGACCCGACTAGTTCGCGGGTCAAACTGCCCAGGATGACTGAAGCGCTGGACAGGCTGCCGGCCACGTGCGCCACTCCGCTGTCATCCCGACACAGTACGGACCACTTTGACGGGTCCGAGTTGAAGGTGAGCGTGTTTTTCAACTGATAAGAAAAAAGGTTACTAGTTCTACGCGTATTTTCATATTCATTTATTGCTTCTTGTTGTGCGTATACAATAGTGTAATAAAAATTGTTAGTTCATATATTTTCTATGAACTAGAACTTTTTACCAGTTAAATAGATAAGAGAGTAAATAATTGGTATGCCACTTTCATCATTTGGTTAGCAAGAAAAAGAAGCCTTTAATTCATTTGGCCAGCATACAAAGATTTTCTCAGCCATAACAAAAATCAGGCTGCTATTCTTGTTCTGTAAATAGAAACTCTAAAAGAAAGGGTATAAAAAAAATAATTGTTTTATCAAAACACCGCTTGAAACAAAGCCTACTTTGACATTTCACTTTGCCAGTACTGTGAGGCTGGACATTGATACTACCAATCTATTAACCTACTTTTTATCAGCTTTTGATAACTCTAAAGCTGAAAGCTCCAAATACAAGTTTATTGTTTGATTACAAAACTTAAAACTAAACTAACTAACTTAGTTCTTTAGCCTCAAATATTAATAAGAAAAACATGTTCTATTGTAATTCATAAAATTTTATTTTGCGTTTGTATGTCTTCTTTTTAATTCAATTCAAATAATTTTTTCTTCGTTTTTTGTATACCCTGAGAAGTATAAAGGAGTAGAGTTCAACGTTATTACCTGCATAACATAATTGTCTTCTTATCCCACAGGTTGTACTGGAGTCGCCGGTGAAGGTCGAAGACAGCGACTCCCGGTCCCGCGGCGGCGGAGGCGGAAGCGGAAGCGGTAGCGGAAGCAGACGCGGTCGCGGACGCGGCAGCCGCACGCCGGCCAAGACACCGCGAGTGCGGGGTCGCGGCAGGGGCGGGGGACGCGGCGCTATGTACATGAAGGTATGTAACTGCCCAGTTTGCGTGTAGTGAAAATAAGAATTAAAATTAAAATTTCAATGGCTAATAATTATTGATATTATAAATAAGAATGGATATTTGTTGCCCAATTACGCTAGAATCGCTAAAATAGGTTTGATTTGGCTCAGAGATATAAGTACTATTTATTCCGGAAAAAAGTACAGCTCCCGTAGGCTAGGTTTTATACGCGTACGAAGACGCGGGCAACATATTCTAGTCAATAATAAAACAGTTCTTTGTGGTTGGTTTCGTAGTCCCCCGATTACTTTTCCAAAACTAGACCGATTTAAATATATTTGTCATTAAAAATTAAAGTGTTCGTATGTTTTCCTTTTTTTCTAAAATTTAGCCAAATTTGTTTTCTGGATGTTTGAACACAGAGGAAAATCTAGCGAATTTTTTCGATTTTTGAGGGCTCATATCTTTTTTATTAATTAATTTATGAAAAAATAGAAAACAGAGAAACATGCAAATATTTTTATGATAAAAATTATTGCTCTACTGGCATTATCCAGGGAGGAAACAGGGAACTACGTTTGTATGGAAAAACGACCGTGGTGTTTCATCTTAAACTCTTTCCACTGTGGTCCGCCTTTTAAGCGCGTTCAACTGAAGACGCTGTAGAGAACGCTAGCTGTTCGACGTTGCGTCTAGCGGCGTAACTATGAATATAGCTTATAGTATTTTTTCCTTTTGTACATCTCTTTGGATTGCCTCTGCTATTAACACTCTTGTCTCGGCCCTCGGCTTGGTTTGTTAATTAAATTCGTCATTCATTGAATTATAATTTTTTTGTTTTAGGAAACAATGGGGATATACGGACGCGTTTGCGGTCCTGCTACCACCACAGTACAGCTGTTCGAGGAAGAGACGTGTATGATGGACGACAATGCCACGCCCGCCAAGTGAGTCGGATGTCTCTTTCTTAATCTGCTTATTATTGATAGTGGTCTGACTTTATTTAATACTATAGTTAATGTTTTTTGATTGTATGCTCCACATAAATATCGTCACCAGAGATCGGATAATCGGGTACATATTTTTATGGAATGCACTTTTGTATTGAAAACACGGGATCGACATACATGTTTTAAGAAGCTGCCTCTATAATTTCCTAGCCAAAAACTAACTTTCGGTAAATATGCATCCGATTATCCGATCTCTGATCGTCAACCCTTATGGGCGTCGTAAGAAGCGATTAAAGCAGGGACTTGAACCGTTATTTTTTGTACCGGTATTAATACGTATTAACCGTTATAACGCGTTTCGTTCTCGTATTACGTTCGGAACGGGAACGAAATGAGAACGTAATCCAAATACCGGTTAATCCCGCCGCGCGAGGCCACAAGGTGAACTGAAGTGAAATCCGTATACTGTGTGTCCTTCGTTTCGTAGGTAAGTATCGACGCGACGGGAAAGAAAGAAATAAAAGCGTACCTTTATTTTAACCAAAAACGAAATGAAAATGTTTGTCTTCAAAAACGTTCTTATTTTGTCACGTTTCGAACAAAACCGAAATCAAACGTTCTTAGGCATTTAAGACGATAACGTTTCGAAAAATAAGCCGGTAAACAAGCCCTGGATGTCTTCTCTCCACCATTGGGCCAAGAATTTCGATTATGTCAAAATCCTTTGTAAAGACTTGTATCAAGCTGTTGACTCGGTGGCGACGATGGTCGCTGTTTGGGCTTCATAACAACACCGATACGTTTTCTTACAGGCCCACACATTTACTCGACGAAGACTCGCAGAGCTCCGTGAAGAGTTCAACAAATGAGAGCAACACGAAGAAATCCAAATTCGCAGATCTGTTTGACAGGTATATTAATATTCATAAATTTACAACTGTTTTCTACACAACACTTTTAGTTGTCTTTGTAAGAAAAAACTTAAAAATAAACTCGTTTTGTCTATGACTTCATGGATAGCCTGGCGTAAGAGTTTTCCAAGTATCTTCTTACAGGGTTCTGAAGTGAATTCTTTTAACAACTTCCATCTCACTAAACAAGCCGCGTCCCTTCCGAAACACAACTATAACTCTCCTTCCGCAACACAAGTCCGTATATTCAAATCAATCTGTCCCTATCGATGTCTCATACCGATGTCTTAAAGTATCTGAAAGAGACAGATATATTCGTAAATACGAGCTTCGTGTTGCAGAGTAAGGTATCAGACTCGAGGTAATTCAGAAAAAACGGTTTCGTCAATTGACGCGACTGCGAATCGAAACCGGTACCCTTGCGTAGTAGTCTGACCGCCACACCGGGTCTTCAAACCTTGTAAACTGTAGTAAGCAAAAATCAAACCTTTGTTTTAAAGTGTAAGTACTATTACAATAAATTAAAAAAAAAATGGTTTAGTGAGAATCAATTTGAGGGAAATTAACATTTATTAGTATATAAACTTGAAAAATTTTTTTTCTCAGGCCGGAAGGAAAAAAAAAATTTTTCAAGTTTATATACTGATATTATAAGTGCAATTAAGTTGCTAAAATATCAAATAAAGTATAACATTTATTGGTTTAACCAGTTACTAAGACCATCAAACTGAACTGAATCGGGATTTAAACCTTTCTGTTCAAGGTGAATCTACGAATAGTCGGTTTTAGGATGCCCATATTGGCAATATATTATGTCATTGGTTATTCGCCCGCGCGATATAACGTGTGCCCGCTTGAACTACACGTTATATCGCGCAGGCGAAAATCTGTGTCTAGAAAGTAGGATGGAAAATAGCCTTTGTCTTTCCTCAAGGTCTAATCTATGTATGTACCAAATTTCATCAAATCACAGATTAGATACACAGAGTTTCGCATTTATACATAGTCAGGATAATAAGGTTTAAATTATTTTTGCATACTATTCGGAGTTGTTTAATATCCAAAAGGGTGTTAGACAGGGATGTGTAGCGTCTCCGTGGCTGTACAACCTTTTCATGGATAATTGTCTGACAGATCTGAAAGAGAGTGATTTTGGCCTAAGAATGAATGAGTTACGCGTCAAATGTCTTCTTTACGCCGATGATCAAGTATTACTTGCATCGACGGCTAAGGATTTGCAAGCGATGGTGACTATTATGAATGAAGCTTTGGAAAGAAAGGGAATGAAAGTGAACACAAAAAAGACAAAAGTTATGGTGTTTGAAAAGGAGAGCATGACAGAAGTATGTATTCGGATTGGTAGTAATGAACTGGAGCAAGTGAATGAGTTTATATACTTGGGGTCGGTGTTTACTAGGGACAGAAAGTATGAAAGTGATATTGAAAGGAGAGTAAATGCTGGTAACAGAGTGAATGGTGCGCTGCACGCCTTTGTGAATAGCCAGAAGATTTCTATGAAAGCTCGTCTGGCTGTGCATAGAGGGGTGTTGGTTCCAACACTCATGTACGGAAGTGAAAGTTGGGTATGGCAGAAAAAGCATGAAAGTAGAATAAATGCAGTAGAAATGAGAGCGCTAAGAAGTATGTTAGGAGTGAAATTGAGTGACAGGATAAGAAATAGTGTGATAAGAGAACGTAGTGGTGTGAATGAAGATATTGTCACAAGGATTGAGAAAGGGATGCTTAGATGGTTTGGGCATGTAGAGAGGATGAATGAGAGAAGAATGACTAGACAGATCTACAAGACGAGTGTGAAAGGTAACGTTGGAAGAGGAAGGCCTAGACGAACTTATCACGATCAAATCGGGGATGTTCTGAAGAAAGGTCAGGTCAAGAGTACTCTAAACCGACGAGCATGCATGAAGAGATTGATGAATGTGGAAGAAGCGAAAGATGTATGCCAGGATCGTAGTAAGTGGAAGGCCTTGGTCTCTGCCTACCCCGGTGGGAAGTAGGCGTGATAATATGTATGTATTCGGAGTGAAGTAAACTTATGAAAACGCAATCGAAAAACCGCACCTCTTATTCGGGCAGTCGGGTAAAAACAACTGTTATTAATTGTTTGTATTGTACAGTAACAGGGAGTGGACAGCGGCGGACGTCAAAGAGTACATCTGGCCTCCAGCTGACAAGCCAGATGAAACTTCAAAGGTAATTTAATTTATTATTGTATAGTCTTGTGGTTTTAAGTTTCTTTAACGCGTTCTTTCTTGTATAGTATATTTTTTTGTCCGTTTGTCTGACCCTTTATCTCTGGAATCAGGGATATCCAATGTTTTTCAGCCTACGACGTAATTAAAGTATCAGTATTTTGTCACGACTCCCTGCACTCATACCTAATTGAAACACTGGACATTCCACCACGGAAATTGACGTACAATACTTATGGATTCGGTTTATAAATTAATAAATAATGTTTTTACGGCGCAGACGTTTTAAACCTCTTGTCTTATTACCGGTAAAGGTTCACACTCATATGATTTTCTTCAAAATAATGCCAAAATAATGCACTTACTTATAATATTGTAACTCGTACAATGTACGTCTGTAGTAATATTGAACTACAATATGTCGGACCGCGGTTTGAATTTTCACACAATTTTTCGCACTATGTACGAGCTGTTGTCACCACGAAAATGATTTTTGAAAATTGGTGACGTATCACGTTTCGTGCTTTTATAAACATATGTAATAGGCCAGAGCTCGGAAACGTTATTCAAAATAACGTTTTTAAAACGTTTAGGACAGTTCCTTGTTCAACATTTTGTTCGGAACAAAAACGGAATAAGAACGTAATGTTAGAAATAATATAATCTAATATAATCCGTTTAATCCGTAGAGAGCTGAACTAAAACGGCGCGTGTTAGTTCGTATAGCAGGGGCCAAGCATGGGCAAAAACGGATTTGACAATGCAAAAAATAAAGTGCTAATTACTATTAGGGGGCGTCCATAAATTACGTGAGGTGTTTTTTTTAATTTTCTGTCCCTCTCTCCCCCCCTGGTGAGATATCGTGAGATTTTATTCAACCCCTCCCCCATCCCCCAATCTCACGTGAGATTTTTCAAAATGTGGGTTTCTTACGTAAACTTGAATGAAATTATTTTCTTTCGAACGAATTAGTGAATCTTAATCGTATTACGATTACGCTTAAGATTAAATCTTAAGCATTAAAGGTATGTACAATCTGGATTAAATGGACCATAATAGTATAATTTTTTTTTGTTTCAATCAGAAAAAAAATTGTGTGATATTTGCCGAGACCCCCCCCTCTCTCCAACGTAAGATTAGATGAGATTTGACTCGACCCCCTCCCCCCCTTAAACATCTCACGTAATTTATGGACGCCCCCTTATTAGTTTATTACTCGTATATGAGTTAAAAAATGGTTATTTGTCAACGGAAGTTGAAAATAATAATCGATTTATTTATAAATCCAGAAATAAAAATGCATTTATTTAAACGTTTGTCACGTGACACGAAACGCTCCTGATTGGTCGGGTTCATGATAACGTCACATGCTTGATAACTTCGTTTGCGTGCTTGTGCTATAATAGCTTTCCAAATTGTTTTGATAATATTTTCCTTTATTAATAGTATCCATTGTTTTTGTGTGATTTATTTCCAATATTTTACAGATTCTGTCTATTACTTTTACCAAGGACAACGATTTTGTAAAGCAGATAGCAGTTACCCGCCCATTCATTTAAAATCTGTAACAAACTAGTTAGTCGGGATCTTTAAGTGTAATGTTTATTGAAATCATTAGACTGTAGCTACAATTTTTAGCTAATATTATGGAAAACAGCGGAAAAATTCGAAGTGAGTTGCAAGAGGCATTCTGTTATAAACATAAGAGGTATTATAACCTCAAACCAAAAACATGCTTAATGCAATGAATTATTGAAAATTATAAATATTATATGTTTACTTACATCGAAATGCTCTTCACAGAAGAAAATATTTGTAGTATTTACTATGTTATTATGATCCATCCGAAAAGGTTGCAACCACTTTCGACGCACTTAGACTTTCTTTGGAACACTTACAAATAGTTTTCCGAAGTTTTTATAGAAGTATTTATACATTTTGGAACTGCATACCATTTGAAACTCATTATATTACATAAGTCACTGTTAAAATATAGAATCAATCGCATTTTCGTTATTTGTTTGCAATAAATGTATGTAGATTATATGTGCTACATACAGATCACAACACAACACAGGCAGGTGATGTCACCGACCCCAATGCAATTGCCCTTATTGTCAAAATAGCGTTTTGGCGCACTATTTCAATTTTCAATTTTCAATTTGATGTTTTTCAGCAATGTACCAGAATTTTAAAAAACTACTTTTACTGGGTTCTTTAACCTCTACTTAATATATAAAATGAATTTCAAAAACCAGTCAAATAGCCTATTGTCAAATTTTTTTATTGAGTAAAAACGATTTCACATGTCTTTCCCCGTCAAAACTTTTTTTTTGTGATTCCATTCGAACATAAACGAAACACGGTAGGTATTTAAGGCAAAAACGTTTCGAAAAATATAACGTTTTCCGAGCCCTGTGATAGGTAATTTGTCCTAAGGCAGAGGGCATTTCTCTCGCGATGCGGGATCCGTGTTCTTGATCACGCTCTTGTTTGTGGTCCCAGGTGATGATGATCCAGGAGCAAGTGGCGATGTTCCTCGGCGTGAAGGGCTTCAGGCGGCGCTACCCAGAGCTAGCGCGTCGCAGCATCGCCGGGGCCGAGTTAGCGCACGTACTGGCTCGGGGACTAGTGGCGCCCGAGCTCGCAGACCGAGGTGAGTGTGCCTTAAATCAGGCCAACAAGACGAGATGAAAAATGTGAACAAAGTTTCAGGGGTTCAAAACATTTTTATTTTAATAATTTATGTATAGTATACAAATTTTGAATTGACAATCAAATCGTTGTCATCTATATTTGACAAAGATGATACGTCTGAAAATTCTGAGCAGCCCTTTCAGCTTCATCAGCTTTCCTGTACCACGATACACTCGACGACAGCTATCGTCGAATAACTGACGTACTGTATACGAGTGATCCCGCCATAGCAATGTAACGCTCTGTTTATTTAATTTTTTTATTACGTTTCGTTGGCCTTACTTTAGATTCTTGTGAAGTATTGATGTACACTCGACAGCACATCAAGTTAAACAGTTGAACTGCGATAACAGCTTTTATTACGTAGGGCATAAAGGCGGTCTCAAGGTCAACATGTATAGTCTGATGTGCCGCCGTGTGTACTAGGGGGCCCGTGGCCCCTGCGCTCGCCGACCGAGGTGAATGTACCTAATACTTGACCACAACCGCAGTACGGCGCCTTGGGTATGAGAAAGGACCCTTGAAGGAAGAATCATGACACACAAGAGTTTCATATTGATGCACGATTTATATACTTATTTTTATTTATTTATTCAGACCAACTGACATCTGTTTACATTAATATATCAAATAAGTTTTGTACATGAAACATAATATATTCCTATTATTGTTGAATACGGTTTTTAATTATGCACAAATAACCAATGTAAGTAAAACTAATGTGTAAATATTAGAAAAATAAAACTTCTCGACAATATACCACACTAAGCTAATTCTGACCTGTACATCAATACTTGTTACAGGGATAACGGCAGTGGACGCTAGCGAAGTACTCGATATAATGCTTTCGGACTACCCGCACAAATACGAAGAGTTCCGCACCCACCAGCGAAAGAAGCAACTCGCACCTGACGAGACCAGCCACGAGGTGAAGCAGGAACCCTCCGACAAGCCCGAAGTCAAGCCCGACGTCAAACCGCCTGAGCCGAAGCACGAACCGCCCAAGGTCGATCCAGAGAAGACGAGACAGGTAATACAGAAACGATCTCGCTTGATTTATATCTGCAAATAGGAACCAGGAGGCACTTTCACCCAATGTTTTAACTTACCATAGCTTCGAGCAGTGGCGTGCACTCCATAGAGGCAAATAAGCTTTGCATACCCTGCACACACTACGCCTAACTTAATAAAATATCGATCCCTGAATTGCTTTCTACATATAGTTTAAATAATTTAATTTTGACAAAAACAACATAATATTAAACATTGTAGAAAAAACTAAAACATTTTGCAATTAATCGCGGTTGCTGCCCTAAAACCGCCGATTCAAAAACGCCACGCTACAGGCGCCACAGGCGCCTCTAGCGGAACGAAGGACAATCACACTGTGCCTCCATGAACACTAACATCGTTTAGCCTAATTTTATTTTGCACCTTACGTCTGTGCAATAGGCGCGACTTTGCAAAAATGATTGCGCGGCTACCGTACGCTCATTTCTTACAATTTTTATGGTGAAATGTATGGCAAAATAAGCAGAGCTCGGAATATAAAAGTTGACAGATTCATCCAGTTACTTAAGAATTGTATTGTAAATGGATAACTGGCTTGCAATAGCCAATGCAACCTTTTGGCATCATTTTTTTTTTCTTTCGCCAGGGATGAATCTTAGGTCATAATTAGATACCTATCTAATAAGTTCAAATGCAAAAAAATAAGCCCCTATCCCGTAACCTACCAGAGATATGAACGTTTATCTTTTGTTATTATCAAGTAGAATTCGTGTATGCGTAAACGCAGCGACGGGTTGTAACTACTTGTAACTTGTTACGAGGAGAGGGAGAAAGGGAAGAACAATGACGACGCCCTCACTCACCTTCCACTGCTAGGATTATGACGTGTCCGTGCATCTCCTGTGACATTTTTTACGATATTTTACGACTTTGCTTGTTTTATTTTGGACCCTGTTTTGATTGTGTGAAATTGTGACCCGGGTGTGCCTACTGGACTTTGTGTTATGTTATTACTTACGTCACGTGACGCAGTATAGTGGGCAATAGGACACTCGGAGATTGTTGTCACGTAATGTCAATATTATGGTATATGGGCTGGGGAAGACATCAACAAGACTTGACTCCTCCAGCTCCATTTTTATAATATTATAAGAAATGAAATCAAAAATGAAACTGATATTTTTGCAAGTTACTGTCTTAAAGATAACAACAGTTGATTAAATCACTTAGTACCAAAAGGTTCTCAAAATACAATTTTTATTTACCATAATAAGTCAGGGTACGTAGTTCTATGAGAAAAAACGTCTATTTAGAAGCCTTCATATCTCTGGTCGGTTGCAACTTAGAGCCAGATTTTTTTCTTTAGTGAATATCTTAGATATTACTCTAATTATGATCTAAGTTTTGTTACTGTCGAAAGAAAAAAAATGTGATGCCATGCCACCGGTCCATAAAGGTAAAGGTTGCATACCCCTTTATGTTTATTTACGCAACTTTGTTTTGATTGTGGTTTTGAGCGCAAGTAATGGGGGCTATCGCTAGTGAATTTGCCACTAGAGGCGCTAGTGTCGCGTGAGGTCCAATATCATTCACTTTGTACTGGTTTTAGCGGAATTTGTTGCATAAATTATAATTTATTTAATTTACCTGCTGGAAAGTGATCTCCTTCGTAAAATATGGATTATTTGGCGATTAATGTGAACGCTTTATAAGCGGAATTAAGAAAAAGCGCAAAAATAGGCGGCCTCAAGAGCAACTATTTCAGAAGTTAGTTTGTTGATATCAAGATAGTTATTTATAAACAATATAACCTTAATTAGATTCAAGATATAACACTTTGTTTCGGCGCCAATCGCCTTTGATAGCTATACCTCCGGACCTCAGTCTACAGTGGCGCCAACTGGTGAGCAAAGAAACGGTAGTCCCCATTAAATTGAAATCATCAAATTAGTGAGTTTTTACTATTATAAATTTATGATGGAAGTAGAAGTTTTGTGATTTGTGGTAGTGATGTGTTTTATTAAATTTAAAACCAGGTGCTTTTCCTAAGTTCTTTTGATTAAATTAAATATCTACTAAATGAACAATTTTAAAGTAAATAAAAAGGTAGGCTAGTTACACGTTTTTAAATTAAATGTTTTATTTAATTATAATGTCCAGCAGACTAATTAATTGTTATTAAAAAAAAGTATGGACTTTTCAGAGATGCTTATTTGATACTTTTGTGAGTTAAAATTGGTAGTTTAACATTTTTGGATAGGGCCTAGTTTGAACAGACATTGCAGAGGGGGAAGAATTATAATTACTTATACGAATAAGGCCGTGATGGGTGACAACACTTGTTTGGTATGTAGGTAGGTACTGCATACCCTACCCAGATTTGATGTGCACGCCCCTGGCTTCGAGACATGAGTAGGCTAGTGAAGTAGCAGCGCAAAGATATCCCTATGAATAAATTAATTATTGGACGAAATCTTTTTGTCACAACAAAAGGATACGAAATGTAACTATCATAATATACTGATTTAAACTTTCCTGGATGATCAAAACAGTTAATACCAGATAGTTGTATTATAAGTAATTAAAGCGCCAAGAAGATCTGTTCAACCAGTTTTGAAACTTAAGGTACAGACAACGGCAAGTCAACCTACCCAAAAAGTTAAAGGTCATTGAATTGATTTTTAATCAATATCAATTGAGAAATTTTGACGCTTTGTGGTAGGTTGACGTGCTGCTGTCTGTTGTATAAACCCAGAATCAATTACCACTTGTAACTAGCTCGAGTTTTAGAGAAAGTAAACTTTCGCAGGATGCAGCTGCAGCGGATCAGTCATTATAATGTATGAATGAGTGAATTAATTAACGATATGTTTGTTCAACAAAAGGTTACAAAACTTAAATATTATAGTCAGTAAGCCCGAGTTTTAGAGAAAGTAAATTCCCGCTGGAGCTAGAGCGGCGCGGCGGCCGTTTCGTCCCCAACGGATCGGTCACTATTATGTATGAATTAATAAATGAAGAATTTTTTTGTGTTGTAAACAAAAGGATACGAACGCAATTATAACAGTGTGCTTTAGTTTCATCTAAACTAAACATCCTCAGGACCTAGCGGCGGCTGCCGTCGCGTCCGCGGCGGAATGGAACGCGCGACTGAACCTGTCGCGGCGGCCCGCCTGCGCCGACCTGCAGAGTATGGCTCTACACACCCGGCGCGCCCCCCCGCGCGCCCCCGCCGCGCCCGCCGCGCCGCCCGCCGGCCTCTACCCGCACGCGCTGCTGCCCGGCCAGTACCAGCACTCGTACCGGGTGTACTCGCCCGCACAGCTCAGGTGAGCCTAGCGCAGGAAGTCGTAATGCTGGTTTTAGAGTGACATTGATCATCGGTACGGATTGCTCCATACCGACCGATAATTAACTTCAAGGAGCGCTTTATGCGGGTTTGCAGACCGAGAGCTAAGCTTAGTTTAGCTCGCATAGCTGACGCAGTTTATCATATATTTTGCATAGTTTGCAGTCTGCACACAGGTATGAAAAACTACGTCAGCTATGCGAGCTAAACGAAACTAACTTAGCTTAGCTCTTGGTCTGCAACCCATATTGGAGTGAAGCTGACGGGTCCGTGCGAACGGCCGCCCGTGCGGATATGATAATACATTCAGTGTTACACAAAAACCAGCCTTACTTGCACGACGCACATGTATATAAATTGGTGTAGTGATTTAAATACCGGACCAAGATTCGGTCGGGCAACTAAAAGATCGAATTTTCGAACATTGCTCGGGTTTGTAATCACCAACCTGCATTTAGCAAGCGTGGTGATTAGGCCAGCACCCTTCATCGCTGTGGTAACTTGAATTCAATGATAGAAGCCTTTTCCCTGCAGTGGAATAATTATAGGCTGTTACTTTACTTCTTTTATTTTACAAGTATAAAGGGTGTACAAGACCGAACAACTGATTACATAGTTATACAATGACGTAATATAAAAACTGGGAACACAATCAGCGCCATAAGTGTTTTAACTAAAAGTGCACCAATTTGACTTATTATAAGATGCACTTTATTTTTTATTTTTTTTATTTTTAGCCGGCTTATGTCAGTATCTAGCATAAAATCAATGTCAGTCATTCATATCAGCATTCATTTGGGTGTAGACCTGTGTTGACTTAAAGGTGCACTTTTAGTAACTTTAACAATCGAATAGATACAACATTACATAAATAGTCATACTATTGTAAGTCGACATAATTTATCCGACTTATATCAGTATCTAGCATAAAATAAATGACATAAATATTATAGTCATACTATTGTAAGTATACTACTATCTACTATTATATTGTAAGTCAACATAATTTAGCGGGATTATGTCAGTATATAGCATAAAATCAATATCAATCATTCATATCAGAATTCATTTGGGTGTATGTAGTTCCTATTATATATATATATATATATATATATAAATACATATATTGATAATAAAAGCTATAAATATGTTACTTTCATAGTAATATGCGTTTTAAATCATATTACTATGACAGTTTGTCCAAAACTGCACATATTGACAAGTTTCACTGATAAATAAAACAATAGATACGAAATAACACGCAGATGAAAGAGGTAGTCTAATTTTAATTATTAAAATTTTATTAAATCTATTTTTATTAAAACTTATTTATTAGGACACAGAAACTTACGATGCGAAACGATATAGACGTCCCATTTGAGGGACGTTTTTGAGTCTTCATGACGCGCGCACTTATAACATACTAGCAGTTTCCCGCAACTTCGTATGCGTGAATTTTTGAATTTAAAACTGTGTCTTAAATTATCCCACGGGAACCGACCTTTTCCCGGGATAAAAAGTAGCCTATATGTTATTTAAGCCAATAAACTAACACCGTGCCGAATTTTACTCCGCAACACAACGTCCGTACATTCGAATCTATCTGTCTCTATCACTCATACCGATGTCTTTAAGTATCTGAAAGAGACAGATATATCCGTAAATACGAACTTCGAGTTGCAGAGTAAGGTATCAGATCCGTTGAGTATTTTAAGCGTGAACAGAGCAGCGTGAAAAATATCAAACACTCATTCTTCGCGTTATAATATTATAGTCCATAAAATAAATATAGCTTGATTAGAATGACACCTGTCAAACTGAGATGACTAGTGATGGGACTGACTCGACTGATCAAACGAAAAAAAACAGTAATGGCGAATGAAATAAAACGAAAATCAGATATATTAAGATTTAACAGTGAGTCAGTATCGTGATCATAATAAAAATAATTGGAACAATCATGAAAATTAATTAGAAAATTTTTATAGCATATAGAATCTAAATAATTTGAAAATTTTTCGTAAACTATTAATAATTGCAATTTGATGTTCTTAGCATCAACCAATTCTCATCAAATCATTTGTAACATTTATGTTACATTACTTCGATTTTGAAATATTGTTAATCCGTCGATTGTGATTTGTCGATGTTACGTCATCACTAGTGATTATGAAAAATGACGTAACCTTGTAAAGACGTCTTTTAAAGTTAAGTGTAATTTTTGTGACTGGATTATTTTAATGTTTTTAACTTTAAATCTCTATTTTATATAATTTAATTGATTAATTATGTACAGCAAAGTATAATAAAATATTCTTAACATGCCAGTTACCAATTTTTTATCGTGTACAAATGTGTTTTACTTGTGTGACGCTGGTAAAAAGTTACGTCGTCTGTTCTAGTGACATCTGTCATTCTAATCAAGCTATATTTTAAGAACATAGGATCTGCTTCGTTTTGTAAATGCTATCGAAGCGATAGTATAAAGCCTCCGTGCCCTTCAGGTATTTCCCGCTGAACACGGCGATGGAGGCGCCGCCCGCGCCGCCGGAGACCAGCTCGGACTCCGAGCCAGACTCGGTGCGTTCCGACTCCAGCCGGGACTCCGACAGACAGCCCGCCAAGGTAAGAGTCAAGCAAGACTGTGCCCTATGAATATGTTTATAAAGTATAATTAAATCCCTAAGCTATTTCGGCTTGTTATACCATTTACCTAACACCCTGTATAGCTAATAACCAAAAATCTGCGCTGTTAAAAATGTTATAATAGTTTACACATAGCCTCAAATACAGGGTAACCTAGTTCAGGCACTTTGGTTATTTTTGAACAATTTGTAAATGTAGGTTTTAAGTATACTTCTTGTCATAAGGTTTAAATAAATTAATTTTAAATTGAATTGGAATCTGGAAAAAAAAATTGTCAAGTGTCAATGGCAAATAGGAATGTTAAATAATAATTTTCTTGTACCATTATACTGAATAATTGTTGCCGTATTTGTCTCAGGTACGTAGTTTGTAAATCATTCAATGTTGTGTTTTTCATTAAATTGTAATGCACGATAATTCGTAACTCTTGTGTCCCTATTCGCTAGTTAAACCGCTCAGCCGAAGGTCCATCCTAGTGGAATACACTTTAATTTTTCAGCGAAAAAAGCTGACGAAGGTGAAACGCAGCAACAGCCAGAACGAAAGCGGCCGGTCCGCGTCCGCCAGCCGCGAGCCCGAGCCCGAGCTGTGCCGCGTGTGCAAGCGCACGCTGGAGGCCAACCGCAAGCACACGCACGAACGGTTCCTCGTCTGCACCACGTGCAACGCGAAACGTGAGACTTATGTTTTTCTTTTTTTACTATCCGTTGCCCGCGACTTCCCAGACTTGTCCCGAAGCAGTGGTAGGTTTAAATATTGGGATGTGTAAAATAGCACCTCATGGAGCCTGTTTGCAGAAATAAAACTGTTTTTAACGATGTAACTGATTTTAACTTCGTACGCGTCAATTTCTGTTGTTATGATCGCGATTAATATGAATATTTTCCCCCGTTTTTGCAATCATTTTTTGCTTATGCTTCGCTCCTATTGATCGCAGCGGTATACCTCCACATGCCAGAATTTCATTTGCCCGAATTTTATTTGCTATAATAATCACCAGAAATATTATTGTTACTCATAATTTTATATGTCATACTCATTGTTTACTATATTAGTCACGTGCTAGAAACTTTGTTTCCCATAAAATCAATTTCTATAACATCGTTTCTTATAATCATTGTAAGCCGTAATTATCACATGCCATAACATCATTTCCAACCGAAATTGCTTGTAAAATAGGTTAAAATAATTATTAAAAAAAATAGGTTAGGTTAGGTTAGAAACATGAAAGACAACGCACGAGCCGAGCGAGCGAAGCGAGCGTGCCGCGGTAGTGGCCGGCGAAGTGCCGCGGCAGCAGCCGGCGAAGTGCCAGAAAGCCAATCGCTTTTTAGGACAAAGGCGTTAGGTTAACTTTGAACGGAAGTGACTTGCACTGATTATTATTAGTAGTATAGAGTATTAGAAATAAAATCAATTTTAATATTATAATCATACTATATATATAAGGTCACTTTTTTTCAGGTAAAATGACTCACACAGAGTTTCTGTTTATATAAAATAAAAATATCCCTATAATTTTTTCCAAACAAAATATGGCTTGCTATCATTTTACTTTTTTCTATCAAAAGAAATAATTATTTTAAAAAAGCACCCTGTCTAACTCTCAAGTCTCAACGTAATCGGCTCCGTCTCACTCATTCCAATGCCCCACTCTTCACACACCTCATTCATAGGTATTCGGCGCTAGTGCCGCGGTGCGCGAAGCGTGGGGAGAGAAGTAAGAGTTCATTTACCTAGGTACCTGTCTCGAGCGAGTACTACGTAGTAAGTACCTACTGCTTAATTTACTTAAAAAAATATGAAACCGGATCTATGACGCCTCAATCAATTAGTTATTCCAAAAAAAGCGAATTATAGCGCGATTCAAAAGCGGACAGCGCCATCTATTGATCGTGACTAAACAGCTGGTGAGTAAGGACCAGTTTTATAATCATCAAGTAAGTTCTGAGCAGTGCTAATAAATTATGCCAGATACATAATACGAAATGATGTAAAATGATAGTGTCTAAGTAAGCACTACCCAACGAGTAATTAAAATAAAGTATGTAATTTAATATTATGAAGTATTCTGGCAGATAACACTTACAGGAACTTACTTGTAGATTATGATGAGTATGGTTAAGCATACTTGTATTGTGATCCAATAAAACACAGTTTCGTTTAAGTTTAATTTATTAGGTAAATAAACAACACATCATAAACACTCTTTAGCAATTATTTGTAATTGTTCATACGCTTCGACGAAATATGACTATCCATCACACTTTTTCAATCTTTCGACTGACAAGCCAATACAAATCGTAAAATCATTATGTAGGTAAAGGTATGGTAAAGGTTGCTATTATTTTTGTATTAATTAACCTGGCGTGTTTAAAAGTATAATTCATTGATATTTACAAGTCATATTAACATTTTTACACCACTTAGATTAAATGTTGGCCGTGACGGCATTCTACTTGTAAATACGTCCTAGCACGGTCCAGGCAATGCCTCCGAACTGAAACGAGCACATCTTCTTCACTTGACTTAACATCGAACGCGTTTACGAGTAAAATTCGGGCACATAAGTATTCCACGGTGCAAATTAAGACCTTCGCTTGAACGCGGTGGCCAGCGGATAACGCTGCCGCGGCCGATCCAGGGGCCTTGGAACGCCTCGTCCAAGTACGCTCGTACCCGTAGGCTGAAGCGCGCCGTCGTGCTGGTAGATACGGGTGGAGGCCTTCGTTGCGGACAGAGGCGGCTTGTGACTTTATTTTGTGGGAGTTCACAAAAATAAAAATCGATCGTCGTCAACGTGTCATTGAACTCTAATATAATTTCGATAGGTAGAATCGCGCGCTTTATGAATATCTGCCTAATAGATGCCAGTTAAACTTTACACCCATTGATTGCAAATGTTTTTTCACTTTTATTGAAAGATACTCTAAATCATCAACACCCGTTTCAATCCATGCAAACTCACCACAAGCGCCGGCGCCAGCTCCAAACATCAGATATGGGAAACCATTTATTGGTTTCTTTGCAACCACACATCCATCCAAGGTGTTCTTAAATACTGTTCGGGTTTAAACACACGCCTAAAGTTTTAGTTTTATAAGTACATTTTTGTATCAATCAAAGCGATTTCAGGCCGAGGTGGCCCCTTTGCTTTTAGTTCAGAGCGCTTTTCTAAAGTCTTTTTACATTTTTTAATAAAAGATACATTGTATTGTTCCATGTTTAGCACTATCACAGCACTAGCACAGTAATAATGTACAGAAACTATTGTTTAATAGCGAAATAACACACAACTGCCGTATTGGCGCGAAAAGGTCCCGGTGACTGAATAAAAGATTTGACGTTTGTTTACATTAGATCGGCAACAACGCATATTTAGCCACACGCATAAAATATTGTCACTTCAGGGCGCGATCTGGCAACGTCGCTTAGAGCGGCGCTCCAGATTAGCCTAATTTCTGAAACAAAATCTTTTGTTTCACGTACCAGTCCGATGTCGATGTTTCTCTTTCGCACTTATTGAATTCAGTACTAGGCATTGTACTGAACTTTGTTTCACAGGAGCGCAATCGCTGGCGCTCCACTCGGTAACAACAACTGACACCAAATCATATGCTAAAAAACATGTCAATTTTGTGCGTAGTTAAAATTGTTTATAGTGAACTGCTATTGTTTGTGTGAATGTATAGGGTTTAAAATATATAAATAATAGCAGATTAAAAAATACATTTATTATTTACTAATTTTTGTGGGAGTGCACTGCACCAGTGCTCCTTAGGACGAGCCGCCTCTGGTTGCGGAGCCGCCACACATAATATTGGCTTACGCCAAATACACGGGCTGCGTCTGCGTTGCTCGCCACTGGGTGACGTTCAATAAAATCCAGCACGTCTTCCTCCAAGCGGACTGGGTGTCGTTGCCGACCCACATCGAGGCGCGGCTGGAAGCTTCCAGACTCCCGGTGCCGCTGCACAGCTCCAAGTACGGTGTGTACGTGCACAGTACTCCCGTACTGCGCGGCGTAAAGCTGTTGCGTCCGCACCATGTTTTGCCCCGCTTTGAGGTACTCCTGGCCGGAAAGCCCATACGGCATTATTACGATAACAATTACGCGTCGCGTGCGCACATACTGTCGCTTCGAATTTTTTTTGTGGACTGATTTGATTGATGTCTATGTCGTCGCTCGCGCCGACGTTTGCCGACGGGGGAGGCGGGGGGCGCGGGCGGGAGTGAGTAGAAGCGGCACGTGTATCGATCCAACAAGGTCAGGGTCGTACATTATAATAAACGGGATGTTTTATTTTACTCTTCAATTGAAAAGTGTTCATGTGATTTATTCGGGAACTAGCGAATAAAAATATTTTTTTCTTTTGTAAAACCTTATTCTTTTTTATGCTGAATCGGTCGTTAAAAAGAAATTACATGAAAAAAATTGACCTTATATATAAAAAAATATATAAAATCGGTTTAAACTAAACGGTCAATAGGTTTAGGTTTGGTTTGGTTAAGTTAGGTTAGGTTAGAACATGAAAGACAATGCACGAGCCGCGCGAGCGGGGCGAGCGTGCCGCGGCAGCGGCCGGCGAAGTGCCAGAAAGCCTTAGGTTTAAATTATCGGTTATATTGAGCTTCACACCACTTCGCTATTGTTGTTTTAAATAACTGACACACGTTATTTGTATCCATTTTGAACACAAATTCAACAGCGAACAAATTGTACACGCAGATAAACTATTGTCAATAAATATTTTTTAATTTTAGAGCACCTTTAGGAATTTCATGAGCAAATGCATAGCTTAGATATAAGTATTCGTAATTAAGTATGGCGTTGAAATACATATTCTGTTAAATAATATTATTGCAATTAATAAAATGGATAACAATACGTATGGCACTCGTATCATTATAGCATCTAATGTTCGGGCAAATAAGAGTATGGCAAATATCTTTTATGGTAAACAAAAAATTCGGGCAATTGAAATTAGGCCAAATGAAATTCGGGCATATGAATATTATGGCATATATTTTTCGGGCAAACAATAGACAACCGATCGCAGCGTGATATTATATGTGTAGCCTAAAGCCTTCCTCGATAAATGGACATTCCAACACAAAAATATTTTTTCAATTCGAACCAGTACTTTCTGAGATTAGCACGTTCAAACAAACAAACTCTTCAGCTTTATTGTTAGTATAGATTCCGCGATAACAGACGAAGGTGAAGCGCAGCAACAGCTAGACGTGTGATCGGTCAGTGTGCGTCCGCCGGCCGCAAGCCAGAGGCGCACATGAGGGGTTAGACAAGTTTCTTTCTACTTACAATAGTAGAAAGAAACTTGTCTACGCTCGATAAATAGAGAAGAATAAGAAAGATACTGAATGTCAGGAATTTGAACGGAACTGCACACAGACAAAACTTAGCCCTCAAATTACTGAACAAGATAATTACGTGTCTTAGAAAAAGAAGAAAAGAAAAAATAAAAGTTTGTCCGAATAAACATACTTAGACATAACAAATGTAAAAAAAGGCATTAGCTTACGACCGACTTATGTCATTTTCATACATTTGTTATCTATTCGTGTATTGTATACGATATTAGAAAGCAACGGCCGCTGTGCCTCGTGTGCAAGCGCACGCTGGAGGCCAACCGCAAACACGCACGAACGGCTCCTAGTCTGCACCACGTGCAACGCGAAACGTGAATCTTATGTTTTTATTTTTTTACTAGCTGCTGTCCGCGGCTTCGTCCGCGTCAATTTCTGTTATTGTGATCGCGATTATTTTTGAAACATTTTTAACTGATGCTTCGCTCCTATTGGTCGCAGCGTGATGTTGTATAGCCTAAAGCCTTCCTCGATAAATGGACTATCCAACACAGAATAAATTTCTCAATTCGAACCAGTACTTTCTGAGATTAGCGCGTTCAAACAAACAAACTCTTCATCTTTATAATATTAGTATAGATTCCGTGATAACTGACGAAGGTGAAGCGCAGCAACAGCCAGACTGGGATTGGTCATTTTCCCTCATGTCCGCCGCGAGCCCGAGGCTGCCATGAGGGGTTAGACAAGTTTATTTCCACTATTTGTAACCGCTCGACGAATAGATAGGAAGAAGAAAGATACTGAATGTCAGGAATTTGAACAGGACTGCACCCAACCAATACTTAGCCCTCAAATTACTGAACAAGATAATTATGTGTCTTAGAAAATTTTACTACTTTGGAAGCGTCTATCTTCCAATTGTTAGACTTTTGGAAAACATGGTTTTAGGAACCTCATTGTCATTTTGAAAGACCTATCCATAGATACCCCATACGCCAAAAAAATTTTAAAAATCAAAGTATATTCTACCAGTACGTACGCCAACAGAGTTATTGATATTTTTCCTATCTATTCACAGCTCAAAAACAAGTGATGATCAAAACGAAACAGCATTTTATTCTATGAGCAGAAATTTTAATCCATGTTGTGTGTTGAATTACAATTCAAATAACAATAACAAAGGGCCTTTATCTAATTACACAACTAATTAGACAAAAAACAGCATAGAATGTTTATACTAATACCACATAAAGCACAAAAAAATCCATAGAAAAGTTAAAAACAAAATTAACAAGAGTACTCAAAAAAGGCACGCACGCTCACGATGACGAGGAAATTGTTCAAAGGACGTATATCACCGAACTAGGGGTGGTGGGATCTACCTCCTAGTGGGACCACCCTGGGCAACGCGAACGACATCTTTGGTTTTCTAACCAATGATGACGGCTAACAGATCCCTCTGCGGTGGTAGGCTTCGTAGGAGGCCGCCTGGCTGCTACCACCCTCCTGCCGGAGTCCAGCGCCAAACAGTTTTTCTGTGTTCCGCTGGTGTGTGGGAGTACCAGTACCTCTGGGTAAGCTCGCTCCATCTTAGGCTTCTTCTTAACCGTATAGTTAAGTATGTAGTCAATAGCAAGCCCATTATTTATAATAAAAAAAAAACATCGCCAAACAAAAATAGACTAGAAATACACGAAATATGGCTAAAAACTAGTGAAATAGAGTGCAGCGAACGGTCGACGGGTTTAAATGTCTAGCAGATTGAGTTCACACATTTAGCTGTTTATCTGTCTTAAGAGGAAACACAAGGGCCGTTTTTCCATACAAACGTAGTGCCCTGTTTCCTCCCTGGATAATGCCAGAAGAGCAATAATTTTTATTACAAAAATCTAGATTTTGTGTGATTTCGGTCCAAAATGTAGATCAATAATACACAAAGTGTCTGTTATTCATTTTTTATATCACCTTCAAAGTATGCCACTTACGCCAACGAATAATACAATCATCTAAACATTTTTTTTACTCTTGTTTCCGGAATTGAGTTCAGTTCTCGCCGCGAATTCTCCTTTATGTCTTCTACCGATTGAAAACGGGTGGGTGCCTAAAGGTAATTTGAGTTTAGGAAAATAAAGAAGACGGCGATAGCAATATCGGGTGAATATGGTGGTTGCTCGATGGTATTTGTTGAGTGTTTGGTTAAAAATTCGTTCACAGTGATGACCTTGTGCGAAGAAGCATTATCGTGGTGCACAACACCGCGATATTCAAAGAAAACAGTCAACATGACTTTGACTTTTGATCGACTTTGGCGTGGTTTTCTCGGTTTCGTTTTAGTTGGAAGGCGCCCCTCCGAAGCTTGTTGACTAGTTTTCATATCAAACTCGTAAACCCACGTCTCGTCATCAGTAACAATGCGTTTCATGAATGTTGGGTCGTAATTGACTCGTTCTAGCATGTCCTCAGCGATTCTCATGTGATTGTGATTTTGGAGAAAATTCAGGTCTTTTGGGACTAGCCGAGGGACTTTTGGGACTGGCAAATGCTTCATACCCAAATGATTTTAATGATGGATCGACTCTTGAAATACAGATAGTTCGGCGGTTATCTCTCTCAAAGTTGAATGAGGATTTTCATTCATTACTTCCTTCACTTTTGCGGTGTTAACTTCAGTTGCAGACGTTGATGGCCTACCAGAGCGAGGCAAATCTTCCATCACATCGCGAACGCTTTTGAACGCTTTGTACCACTCATAAGCACGTGATTTCATAAGTTGATTCGCCGTAAGCCTTCTATAACATTTTCAGTGACCCCGAACACAAAATTCCATTGGCGATGCAAAATTTAAGACATAATCTTTGTTCGATGTTTTTGTCCATTATGAAATTCGCAAAACACACTAGATAATGATATAACTAAAAACAGCACTGTATTTAATATAAATAACAGATGCAACTCAAACTCCGCGCCAAAACGGAAAACAGTTATGACAATCTAACAACAATAAAAAAAATTTTTTTTTTATTTGGAACCATAAACAAATCATCCATTCCCGATACTTTTTTGACTGAATGTAATTACACAAATTATGTCTCTGTACCTAAATCGAAAGAGTACTCGCTCAAGCAGGGCAAGATTTTGAATTCTACGTTGATCTGATGCAGTCAATCTGAGTGATTGTGTGATGTGTTTAATTATTGTTCGCTGACCGTGTGTTCCCCTCGCGCAGTGCACCCCGGCTGCACGGAGCTGGGCGCGGACACGGTGCGCAAGTGCCGCGAGTACGCGTGGCAGTGCGCCGCCTGCAAGCTGTGCGCCGCCTGCCGCCGCCCCGCGCCCGCGCTGTGCTGCGCGCTGTGCGACCGCGGCTTCCACCCGCCCTGCCTCGGCCTGTGTGCCGCGCCCGCAGGTGCGTACTGCCGCCCTCTAGCGCACTACTGGAGCCGGCCCGCGCTGTGCTGCGCGCTGTGCGACCGCGGCTTCCACCCGCCCTGCCTCGGCCTGTGTGCCGCGCCCGCAGGTGCGTACTGCCGCCCTCTAGCGCACTACTGGAGCCGGCCCGCGCTGTGCTGCGCGCTGTGCGACCGCGGCTTCCACCCGCCCTGCCTCGGCCTGTGTGCCGCGCCCGCAGGTGCGTACTGCCGCCCTCTAGCGCACTACTAGAGCCGGCCCGCGCTGTGCTGTACTGCCGCACTCTAGCTGCCTACTGCCTAGCAAGGAACGGTACTGTTACCTGCATGCGTAGAAGGGGTCTTCAAAGCCCACTATGGGCTATAAAATAAATTGAACTATCGCTATGAGTAAGTTTTTAACTTTAAGATTTCCCTATTAATGTTCTGCATAGTCTTCAAAATTAAATAGAAAATATAACTTTTGTAAACAATACTAATTTATTCATTTCGTCGAGTATTTGATTTTTTCAGAGTTTTTTATTCATTTTTTTCAGAGTAACCTGATTCGCGATTTGTCTCATGAATGGGCAAAGTGTAATTAGAATGTATCCGCTGCCTTTTCATCGAGATTCCCCAGCTAATATTATTTCGCCCATATTTCAGGGCGCTGGCACTGCGAAGAGTGCGCGGTGTGTAAATCTTGCGGTGCCCGCGCGGGCTCGCCCGACTGGCACCACCACACGCGGCGCGGGCCCGGCGGACACAAGGTGTACTCGCACTCGCTGTGCACGCCCTGCGCCAGGTCAGTAGCCCCGCAGTCAGCTAGCTAGTGCCTAGGGTGAACGACCTTTTTGTGTCCGAAATTAACGTTGATTCGATATAAGGTTGCAAACTTTTAGATACACAGTCGGTCACAAGGTGTACTCGCACTCGCTGTGCACGCCCTGCGCAAGGTCAGTGACCCCGCAGTCAGCTAGCTAGTGCCTAGGGTGAACGACCTTTTTGTGTCCGAAATTAACGTTGATTCGATATAAGGTTGCAAACTTTTAGATACACAGTCGGTCACAAGGTGTACTCGCACTCGCTGTGCACGCCCTGCGCAAGGTCAGTGACCACGCAGTCAGCTAGCTAGTTCCTAGGGTGAACGACCTTTTTGTGTCCGAAATTAACGTTGATCCGATATAAGGTTGCAAACTTTTAGATACACAGTCGGTCACAAGGTGTACTCGCACTCGCTGTGGACGCCCTGCGCAAGGTCAGTGACCCCGCAGTCAGCTAGCTAGTGCCTAGGGTGAACGACCTTTTTGTGTCCGAAATTAACGTTGATCCGATATTAGGTTGCAAACTATTAGATATACAGTCGTTCACAAAGTGTACTCGCACTCGCTGTGCACGCCCTGCGCAAGGTCAGTGACCCCGCAGTCAGCTAGCTAGTGCCTAGGGTGAACGACCTTTTTGGTTTCGAAATTAACGTTGATCCGATATTAGGTTGCAAACTATTAGATATACAGTCGTTCACAAAGTGTACTCGCACTCGCTGTGCACGCCCTGCGCAAGGTCAGTGACCCCGCAGTCCACTAGCTAGTGCCTAGGGTGAACAATTTGTGTGTCCGAATTACGGGTAACCGAAATCATGCATTTCAGTAATTTTAATTTCGTGACACAAAAAGATTGCTTACGTTTGTGACGATACAGATTGAGATTAATGTTCTGAACTTTTGATCTGTACATTTGTTGTGCAGATAGAGATCCTGTTGCATTATTCGTAAATAATATTTTGGAACAACTGAACAATCGCAAAATACACCGTGCATTTTTGACCACCTGACAAACGAAGCCCACGTTATGTAACCATTACGTATAACATCGTGGCAGTGTTTATCTGTGTCTTAGAAAAATGAAAAAAATAAGACTATTCATTTTGAATCATGCTGTGACACGCACGGACGTATTTTTTAGCTTCGGCCGGGTCCTGAATAAATTAACCTTACATAGATACGTCCGTGGACGTCACAGCGTGTTTAAATTAGGGATGCATCCTATATCGACACCTATACCGATATATCGGCGATACTTCGGGTTTGCCGATATATCGGTATCGGCGATATTTTTATGGCAGATTCAACGATACTTTTCAAATTTCGCGCTTTAGAAATGTAATGTAGTAATGTAAACGCGTGTGTTGTCCCATCTATTTCGTTGCAAACGAGGCACGAACTTACTATGCTCGGGGAAACCCCGCGCTTTATTCAGTGTTTTTTCGCCCGCCCGCTTTGGCCTCGCACTCGCACATCTATCTCATTTCGCTAGGTTGAATGTTGTTGCGAAAACGTAAGAATACTTTGTTTTTTAAATAAAAATCTTTTAAATGTTAATTTTGGTTACTAAAGCTATTAATAAATTGTGTTTTATTTATTCTACCTTCCTTTTTGAATTAAATAAGCGTATCGGTATCGGTATCAGTATCGCCGATATTTTTATAAGAGTATCGGTATCGGTATCGTATCGGTAAAAAGGCGTATCGAGGCATCCCTAGTTTAAATATGTCAATCAATATTTTATATTTTTCTAAGATTTTTTTTTGTTACAAAATTAATAAAAAAAAAACACTGCCAAGATGTTATACAAAACGGTTATATAACGTGGGCTTCGATTGTCAGGAGGTTCAAAGTGCACAGTGCACAATTATGTTATTTTATTTAAAATAAAATAAAATTATGAATGATACAGCGCATTCAATGATATGATACATATAATATAGAATATTAACGTGAACCATTTCTTACATTTAATATGATCAGACTTGAGTGATCGGCTCCATAATTTAGTGGAGGTGATACGCGCGGAAAATGACTTATATTATTAAACAGCAAGTAACAATATCTAAATATATTAAATTTTCTTAAATGATTTTCAACTTAAAGTTTTAACGTACAGAGTTTAATGTCTATTGAGGAAACTGATGTTTTGTGGTAGATTCATAAGCTGTTGACTATACATGTCATTCCTCCTGAAATAGAATCATAGCATGAGATTAATTTCCTCTCGTATCTCCTTAAGCCAAACACTCCAACCAAATACCTTTTAGGATTCCAAACAGGCTGATTTATTATAAGTATGTATAAAAAAATTCATAAACTCGACACTAAATATCGTTTGATACGAGTGAATGCAGCTAGTATTTTTATTGTCTTAGATATATTACTTTGTAATATTTAGCTATTATTAATTTGTTTTTTTTTATATTTTCTTGATCATCAAATAAATCAGCTTCTTTGAAAATAAATGTGTGAGTGATCAAGTCATTAGTATACCTTCATTAAAAATACAAAAATTATTCAGAAAATCCGTAAAACTCAATCAAATAATAAGACAATAATTATGTATTTTTATCGCGTCTCTTTAGATTTTGTAATACATTATCCGGCCTCGGTTTACACTAACGAAAACGTACGATCAAACCCGAATCGTTAAAAATTATCGAAGTACCTAACCGCACTGGAAAAAGTAGTGCGATTTTATATGGTACCTACGTCTCGAATTTTGAAGCATATTCTATAAATGAGGTGCTAAAATTCGTTTTGAATTAGCTTAATTTTGTCTTGTGAGCCATTTTGATTTTAAAATAAACTTGAAAAATTCACCTTAAAAATATTTTCAAAGCATGAAACTTCTTACAAGTGGCACGTCTCCTTTTTAATACACCAATAAGAAAAAAGAAAACTTTTCATTACTAGAGCAATGATCAAGCAACAACAATTTTTATAATAACTTGCTGTATAATGTTACAGAATGTTTATTAATTCTAAAAAGCATTTATTTACTTTCTTTCTAATTTTTACTTTTAGAAATCGTCTTTTGTTTGGACTAATGATCACGTCACACAAATTTTATAGATTTTTTAGTTTATCATTTATCTACCACAAACTTGTATCACTACTACGAAGTTTGACTTGTATTTTATTTTATTTATTCGTGATAGAACACTTATTGTATAATAGTGATTTCAAGTCTGTGGTAACAATATCCCGTTTTATTGCTGAGTTTATTCTGCTCAATTGAATTTCTGATTTAAATGTACCTTTCACTTTGGGTTCTTCACTAAAATATTACTATTGGTTTTTGTTTCTTTTTGACTAATATGTAACAAAAAAAAATTATATGCAATGACACAATCTTGTGAAGGATCAACTGTTGTGACGAAAGAAGAATACTTTCGATAATCACTCCCTTGCGGCAGTGTGATGAAAGTTACCTGAAACTAAATTGTTCCGGTATTGTGTTTCAAGTAAATCCAAGAGGGGCTACATCAAAACGTGAACCCGTTTAGTTCCATTATCAAGAAGAGTTTAAAGCAAAGGACGCTCACGAAAAGTACAAAGTTTTATACAAAGTCTTTCAATGTGTCATTTGTTTACTTGACTGGTCTTGGTATGTAGTTGTGTCACGTCATCTCATTGCGTGTTCGATGTGGTGATCACTAACACGGGCTGATCCATTTTATGTTTCGACGTTTGCCTTCACTGTCGACATCCGCTTTGTCTCTGGTTCCTCGTAGAATTTTGACCCCGCAGAATGTTTCTCTATGCCCCAGCAGCGTTCTTACTCAGCACATCCCCCAACCTTATTTTATAAGTTGCATGCTACATTTTATTATAAGTTTTTCTTAGCCATTTATTATTATGGAATTGTCTCTTTATGTTCAATTTTTATTTATCATTATCGTATGGCAACTTTGTCTTTGGATTTAGAGCAGACAAATTCATACGTCAAAGAACAGCAAAGTGGTATAAAAAATGTAATATTCTTGGCACGGGCGCGTCAAACATAGCATAAACCTTTTTGCACCATATTCAAATACGGCACAATCTTCTAAAACTAAATAATTTTACACAGGCAACACCTACTTTTCTGTTCCTTCCGTATCTTATCTGTTATTGGTAATCGTATTTATATTCTTAACTAAAATTGATGCAATACATAGTTAGGTATTTATGTTAACATTTGCTTCTCTTTTACGATATAAATGAAGTATTGCCTCAATGACCCTAAGGGTGTCGTCGCTCACCAGTCATTGCAGATCCCGACTAACTCATCACACCATTTGTACTGACTAACAGGGCATAGAACAATGTTTCCCATGCGTTCACTAACTTGAACATTTTATTACTTGTCTTCTGGCTCTACACACAATTATTTTTGCACATACCTAATAATTATGTAATTGTATATTAATATGTATGTGTAACGTAAGGTGGTATATGTGTAATATAATATTATATAAGTATATGTACATGGTAAATACTGTACTTTATTTACATATTACTATTTTGTATAACTAAATTGTTTTGTACTTTACACAACGTACTATTAAAAATAACTATATTATACAAACAACATGTATAAAATTAAAAAAACAAGTTGCACTAAACTCGTTACTTAGTAGAACAGAAGTTATAGTTCCTTGTCGCATTTATGCAAAGTAGTACATAATGAATGCGACAGGGTGCGTACCTAGAGCCAATAGGAGATGAGTAGTAAAGTCGCGCGAATCACGCGCAGGCCTCGCGCATTGGCGTAGCTAAACCTCACCTTTTCTCCAGATAATAAATTAGAGAATGATTTAAATACATTTTATTATGTAGCAACTAGCATGGATAAATAAGTTTTTTTTTTTACTATCTTGATCGAGGCTAGATACACTATAACCGATCTCGAAATAAATGCCTAAATGTTTCTTCTTTGATGACATATGCATAGCTTACATTCGTCGATTATTATTTTGTATCAAACGTAGCCCTTAAAATAAATTTCTTTGCATTTTATAAAATATCAAAAACTGCTGTTAATAATGAAGAATACTCCAGGACTATGATTATTTATTCATTCGTAAATTGTTATCAATAAATGCTGTCGTCGATGATCTACGTATTTATTCATGCCAGTAGTTTTAATAATTAAAAGCTTATGTCTGGAGAGAGGGTGTATCTATCGGTAAAGGGTTTCCCGTTACGCCCATGTTGTCGCCGGCAGCGTGGATACTAATGCCGTGTTTCTGTGTTCCGGTGCTTGTGCGCGTGCGGTATGTGTGTGTGCGTGCGTAGGGCGTATCGCATCGGTCGCTACTGCCCGCTGTGCGACCGCTCCTTCATCGGCCCGAAGGGGACCATGCAGCTCGTCATTTGTAAACTCTGCGATAGGCAACTGCATCAAGGTACGTCACCACGGTAACGCAGGCGATGGTGTGTGGCATCCGACGGCGAGGGAGGCTAACATTTAACGTTTTTATTTTGCATTTTGGGAGCGGGCGTAGTGTTACGATAATTTATGACGCGACCCCTTTTCATGATATGTGGGTGCGACGTATTGGATGGATCTCTGTCGCCCGTCGTTACTTATTTATCACTGCGATTGGCTGACAGCTGATTACTTCAAATAACTACTCGTTTATCTGGCTTATCCCGCAAATTATCAGAGAGGTGGTCGCGAAAAAGCAACAATTAACGTATTTTGGTACCATAGCATAATCCGTGTTTAAAATAGCCAAGAAAATTACTATAAACTTCAATAACTAACATGACACACTCTCAAAATGCAAAAAACGTCTTGTTTTGGTTGAAAACAACTGTAAAAATTGTTCTCGGCCAAATCTGAAACTAGTTTGCTAATCCTAGCTTAATTTATTTACTGACACGACTAATAAATTCTAATGTATTATTAATAAACTTGCAAAGAAACAAGTGTACTATGAATAATTCTAAACTATTATAAAATATGCTAAATGTTGCGTATATTCATGAAGACAAAAAATGGATTCATTTTTTCTGACGGGATTAGCAACTTGTTAAATATTTATATAACCAAATGAATACGTTTCCCACGCCGTTCTATGTCTCGATGTTTTATTTGCTCGCATTTTCCTAAAGTGGGGATATTATTTTGTTCTGTACGATAACCAGTGAAGTACAGTAAAAAATGTATTCTCACATTCTGCGCTTTCCCCACTCTGCATGTTTTCACACTCGCATCTCATACAGTCCTGGCTTCGCATACGTCTCGCTTCGATGGTTTCGCTTGCTCGTCTCTCACTTCATTCGTTTTACTTTCAAGGAATGTTGAAACCAGCCTGAATGTAAACTGATAAACGGACGGACATACCGTTAGGAAGCTTAATGTTAGATGTGTTAGATCCGTGTAAGCATGTACATACACAGTTATCGTGATAGCCTTTAGAAATTGGAGCATACAAATGTGAAGGCGTCGGGGGAGTTCCGGAGTTGCAGTTTGTGTGTGCCATGCGTTGTTGTGTTAGGCCTAGGCGGTAGTCGAATTTCGAGCTCTTTGCGGTGCGCTTTAATTGTGATGTGCAATCTTCTTTTTACTTTTATTGAATGAAAAGAGGGTGTGTTTGAAAAAGTAAAGTTAATTTATTTAGGGAAAAAATAACTGGATAAAGTAGATAATTGAACAGTCAAATTTCGTTGTAATTTAACAAGAAATAAAATATGATCGCTCTTTAACAGTTATAAACTGTCAGTGTTCATGCATTTAGACAAAAAAAGTTGTTACAGTACCTAGTTCAAGAAAAATATTAATTGCCACTATTATATGACAGTATATGATATCATTGCAAACATTTATTGTCTTTTATGAACTACTTTGGCCAGTAAATCTTATAAGGTGACAATTTTCGACAAACAAATCGTGATTGTACAGGTTCCTTCAAAAATTGTTTAACATGTGTTAACTTTTATCCCTTCGAAATCTTAACTAAGTTAGCGAACTATCGAAGGTGGTATTATTTGTGGAGTCGATTGTAAAATGTTATGTGATGCTCTGTTACCCTCATCTAAAACATATTACAGATAGTTATTTAGATAAAATACCTGCAAACTTTTATTTTTTTAATGACATCAAATCCTCAAACATAATAGCTTATATCATAAGAGCTGGTATTATTCAAATATGATTTCGGACGGGAAAGCTTTTTGCATTTTTGCTCCCTCATAAATCCATGGAAAGGAACTGGTTCAAGTATAGGGTGACTAGTATATTAAATTTGTTTGAAATAATGGTTACTGTAACGCACCGCAAAGAGCTCTTACTATTTATACTGTTACCAATATATATCCGTTGATCTAGGGTTGATCGCTGAAATTAAGATGAGTTTGGAAAAATCAGTTTGATTATTGATCAAATTGATGGGTGAAACTAGAGAATGCCACACTATCCTTATTTAATTTGGGTTCGCCTAAGTTTCAAAACATCCTTGTTTTAGATTAGTCTTACAAAGGTGAATTATGTTACAGAGTAATAAAGTACAAACATTGTTTTTATTAACACAATTTCTCTTACATATCATATCCCCATGTAGGTTCAATAACTGATCTCTGTTACAGCTTTACGAAATTTGAAGTTTTTAAAATTGTGAAATGTTGTGTCTTTTGTCATTATGTTTCAGTCTTATTTAAATTGTTTCCGTATAATTAGGTCTGTCTGACATATTTAGTGTAATACCTTTTTTTTTGTGTATGATATATATACGAAAGAGAGTTTGATATTGGCGAACATAAAATAACATTTAAAAGGTGGCTAAAGAAAACCCTACGGGATTTTTTCCCAGCTCATTCCTTTTAGCTCGGCCCCATCGACTGGCGGACTGTATAATCACGGTGTGTATAACCACGAGCGTGTGTTTTTTGCACACAGAATGCGTTAGGCAAACGGTGTCCAACCTGAACGTGCTCGACTACACGTGCGGCGAGTGCCGGCGCGGCGGGATCACGTCGCGCGCGGCCGCCGTGCGCCTCGCGCCGCGCACCATCGCCACGCTGTTCATGGCCAAGCGCCGCTTCAACAAGTACGCGCACCGGCAGTACCTCGCCTCCAAGCGTCGCCGGGAGGCCGCCGACGCGACCGACGCGACCGACGCGACCGATGCGACCGACGGCCCCGACGCGAACGACGTCCCCGACGCGCACGACGTCCCCGAAACGCCCGACCGCACCTCGGACGTTTCCGACTGACAGTGCGCACCCCACAGTGTATAATAACGGACCCTGTAATATATCTAGCGGTTGTTAGTCTATAGTAGTAACTCTTATTCGCTTCGGTAATACGTTAAGGTAAACTGTTGCAGAAATCTGATTAATATAACGATTAACCGGTAGGCTACGTGTATGTAAGTTGTCGGATAGTGGGGGGATCCCAGCCGTTTCCCCGCGGCCCGACGTAGACGCAGGTCACTAACGTGTAAACTGTACAGTAACTTAATACTAACTTCACTATATGGGTAGCTGGGCAATTCACTATGTTTAATATTAATATTATTGTTTTTCTAAGTATCCGAATTGATTCGTTAATTGTGTATGACGTCGAACATCGTTGTTCGTGTTGGAGTAGTGTGCGACAGACGTTCGGGCGACATCTCAGTGAGTGAACTGTTTGGACGAGTGCTCTGAAACATTTTGTGAACAGAACCGTGCAAAGACATCTCGCAACTGAAAAATTAAAAATGTATAACAGAGAATATAACATCTGCCTTTCAATGCATTTGATTTTGTTTCAAAATTATATTTGTTACTCAGAAATCAGCAAATTGTATTCGCAAGACAGTGCGCATTTTGTTTCTCGATAGATTAAATAATAGAGTATTGTTAACTTTGCTTAATAAGGTATTTATTTTAGTTATTATACTTTTATACGGATACGGCAGTATACAATCGTTTGTCTCCTAAAAGACTATATGCGCAGGCGGGCTTGTGCCCGGATGTATCTAAGTGAAGCCTGAAATGGATTCTTATGAGTTGGATATCATTTTATATTAAAGTTTCTCCCCCTAATACACAATTTGTTAGAATTGTTGATTAATTACGCGATGTAGATTACGTTATGGATTATTTTTTCGTTTTTGTAGTTTAATTGTATGAATGAAATTCAGCAGCTCTACTGTCAAGTGATTATCTCTTACTTAATTTCAAAGTACAAAGTATATAGGCTACTTTCATACGCTAATTTACTCATTTTCGTTCTGGAAAGCATATGTCCCAATGAATATAGATTTATTATAGAAAAAAAGATCAAATAAATTATTTAATACAGAGTATAAATTATGTTTATTTCATGATTATAAAATTATTTATTTACCTTACGTTACAATGATAGTATTATAATATAGCCGAGTGGGGCGTATCGGTTTCCAGAGCGACCGCAAGTCGGCCCTGTCCTCCCGCTGCTGTGTGCAATCAAGTCGTGTCTCGTGTGTAGGCGCCTACGCGCTCGTGTGGATCGGTAACTGCATCGAATACTGATTACTTGTAATGTATCATGTTTAGTTTATAATTATGCTTTGGTTATTATTAATCATAATTTACTTAGTGACAATTTAGAAGGTAAATTTTTATGTCCACAAATTGTTTAAATCATGTTATAACTTTTATACGATGTACACAACCGTCTGGCGTGTCGCCGCCGCGCGCCGCGACTCGCGTCGCTTTATCGACACAGGTGAATTATTAAGACTTACTTGTAAGAGAATAATGATAACTTTATGTCTACTTAATGCAAGTGTAAACGTTCTAGAAATCTCGCACTGTTCGGTCAATTTTGTAAAAAAATAAAATAAATTTAATTTGAATTTTGTTTTTTATTCTAAGTTTGTTAAAGTAAAACACAGATTTGCAATAAAAAATAATTTATATAATTTGACTTACAGTATGGTAAACTCGGTAGCATATTAACAAAATTATATAAACACTGAAAATATTCAGCAAATATATTTTATAAACTGGCAATAAAGCATCTGTATTCTTATTTCTCGCGTTCGGAACCTGCGGACAAACACACAACATCTATTAGTATAAGCTATGTTAACAGTTTTTTTTTACAAATTTCATAATTCTATTTTTATTAGAGACTAAACAAAATACTCTTTGCCTGCTATTAGTACTTATTCTCTTAAAATTATCATGTGTCACAAACTTATTACTATTTTGTTGCATTGAAAGTATCGAATGAACAATGTGCTATTGGATTTATTACTTATACATAATTTAGAATAGACCTATTGTAAAATATTAGAATTTTATTTGATTAATCAATTAAATTTTGAACGGCAAAGATAAAGCCAGGAAAATGTATTTTATTTTCAACTTCACGTTGTGTTAAGACGTAAAGTGGATTCAATCTTTGCACAGCTCATTGAGTAATTTGGAAACCATGAAACTAGGTTCTTCGTGTTTTTCTCATTTCAGAAGGCCTACGATGTCTCTCTCTCGTGTAAGGGAGAGAGAAATAGACCTAAACATACAGATTAACGGCCATTTCCAATAACCTATCTATCTTCAGTTTTGGCATATCGGAGATAGGAAACAGTTTCTATCTCTGTTTTAGACAGAAGTTGTTTTCTATCTCCGATATGCCAAAACTGAAGATAGATAGGTTATTGGAAATGGCCGTTAGTCTATTTGCAATCCGGCATACTTGTGTGGTTATTTTACATTGCGGCACGGATGCTGATGACCGACTCGAAAATAATCATAGCAGCTACCCGCGACATCGAGTATTTTACGTACGTCAAAAACGAACAATAAGAAATCATTAACACCGTACTGGGGTGCATCACAGACATTATGCTAATAAAGCTCATTTAACGGATGCACACAAAAGAGACACTTAATTATTTAGATCGCGACTGGACTAACACTATCTTTATAGACAAGAAATCATTTCGGTCTTCTCAACATGGTCGCTTAACTTTGTGGCGTTTCGAACACACGATACACAGAGGATCACGCAGTGTCTAACAAATTGTCCGGCCGAATTTTAGCTAACATGTGTGCCTGGATGGATGCCGAAAGTGTAGGAGAACTTGTTCAGATTTGTTCAAGTAATTGTTGAAACTAATAAAATAATAATATAATTTTTCAACTTTACTGTTTTATTTCATTTTGACTAATACATGTTCCAATGGAACTTTTATAAAGAAACTGGTTCCTGGTACAGTCTTGCCGCCCTGCTGTGTCTAATAATCCCGAATACCCACTTGTGTCCAACTGTGGTCTGTGTGTTGCATTGCCACCTTTATCCACATGAAATGAAGTTCTTGCAGATTTTCATACAACATTTTCGTGCAGTACTCTAAACACTCCGATCTATTTATTATTGCGATCATGCCCTTGCCAATAACTGTCGTTGTTAAATAAAATAATAACAGGTTCGTTACTAGGAAATGTATATTCAAGCTAATTTCAACCGACTATTCCAACAGTAGAAAAATGACCTTATGTTGGGTCATTAAATATTTTTAAGACATGCCACACTGGGCCACACAGAGCCATCTAGTCCCAAATTAAGGTACTATTAAGTACCCTGTCGTATGGGGTACTAGACAACCGATAAACTTACTCATATACTTTTTTTTTTTTGTAAATACATACTTATAATACATAGAAAACACCCAGACCAGTACAAACAGACATGTTTATGCACACAAATATTTGTACTGTGCGGGGATCGAACCCGCGACCCATGGCTCAGAAGCAGCGTTAACTACCGCTGATCCAAATGGTCGTCATGATTCAATTTGGTCGATTGTAAAATACGAAGGAAAGCAGAATGAAAAGCAGTTAACAGTGATTCAATGAATACTAGAGGTAATTTGCTGAAATGAATTGATCTAGTTTTTTGAAAATTGATTTACGAGTAGTTTAGAAGTAATAAAATTAAATCAATCGGGGGCAGCACTTAGCTCTAGTACGAGGGCGGGTCAATAAGTCCGTGACTTTTTGAATTTCTGACCTCTTTACTGAAAAAGCAACACTACACCTGTCAACAGGTATCTGTCAGTTGATTCCTATCAAAATTTGAACTTGCTGCGTCAGTTAGTTTGTGTTTGACAGCGATTTTTATCAGACTACCCAGTAATTTGAGGAAAAAATGGAAAAAGGTGAATTTCGTGTGCTTATTAAGCATTATTTTTTGCGAAAAAAAACCATTACCGAGACCAAGGCTAAGCTTGATAAATACTATGGGGACTCTGCACCATCGATTTCAATGGTAAAAAAGTGGTTTACTGAATTTCGTTGTGGCCGTAAAAGCACTGAAGATGCCGAACGTCCTGGACGCCTAGTTGAGGTCTCTACACCCGAAACAATCGAAAAAATTCACGATATGGTGTTGGCCGACCGAAGATTGAAAGTGCAAGAGATTGTGGAAGCCGTAGGGATCTCGCATGGCTCAGTGGTTTCAATTTTAAAAGATCAATTGGGCATGAGAAAGCTTTCCGCAAGATGGGTGCCGCGTTTGCTCACATTCGACCACAAACGCAATCGTGTAACAACTTCACAGGAAGGTTTGGCGTTGTTTAATTGCAATATGGAGGAGTTTTTGCGCCGTTTTGTAACCATGGACGAAACATGGAATCATCACAACACACCAGAGACCAAACAACAGTCAAAACAGTGGGTTTCTAAGGGTGAATCGGCGCCAAAGAAGGCCAAGGCGGGTTTGTCAGCCAATAAAGTTATGGCGACTGTTTTTTGGGATGCACGTGGGATAATTCACATTGACTACCTTCAAAAGGGAAGAACAATCAATGGGGAATATTATGCCAACTTATTGGACCGCTTCAATGACGATTTGAATAAAAACCGACCTCATTTGGCCAAGAAAAAAGTTCTTTTCCACCAATGCAATGCAAGGGTGCACACATGTGCAGTTGCCATGGCAAAAATCCATGAATTGGGCTAGGAATTGCTCCCTCATCCACCCTATTCTCCAGATTTGACTCCGAGTGACTACTTTTTGTTCCCAAACCTGAAGAAATGGCTTGGTGGAAAAAGATTTGACTCCAATGATGAAGTCATCTCGCAAACAAAGGCCTATTTTGAGGACCTCGACAAATCATATTTTTTGGAAGGGATAAAAAAATTGGAGAAGCGTTGGACAAAGTGTATAGAGCTCAAGGGAGACTACGTTGAAAAATAAAATGATTTGTTTATCAAAAAATCTGTGTTTTATTCCAAAAGTCACGGACTTATTGACCCGCCCTCGTAATTCCCTTATGCCGCGTCTCTAGTAGTCGAACAGTGAGCGTCTAACTGTTCGCTGACTGACTCTAAGTATCGATCAGGCGCACACAGAATGAGTCGGCAAGCGAAACGTCGCAAACTGCATATTACGCGCGCTTTATGGACAATTGGACACTCCATTTAAAATGTATAGAGGCAAACTGGAAGCCAATAGACATGGGCGTTTTCGATATTTTACGATAACCGTTAGGCAACCGATATTTAGTTTTGATATCGATATCAAAAACAGATTTTTGATATCGATATCAGTCGTAACAAATATTATGAATATCCTGAATTAAAATTAAACCGTATTCATATGTTGTTTAGTTTCATTTTCCTTTATAAGACACCCGCTTCGCTATGTGACATCAGCTGATGACTCAGCTTCTACCAATTACGCAATATACAAATTGAACTTTATTGCTAATAAACTAATAGCGAAATTCTACTGAATAACCAAATCACCCGAGCATTCCCGTTGCCGCGCCGATAGCAATATTCGCTTCATCTCTCTTACACCGCCTTAAGTACGTTTATAGAAAAGAGATGGAGCGAATATCATGATAGCATGATGCGTTGCCTAAGTTAGTTGCGTGCGTATCGTTTTTGTTCGGTTTTCGTTTTTCAGTTGCCCGTTTAGTTCTGGTTCTCGTATCGAGTTTACGCGCGCGTTTAGTTATATCGATACGATACGATATCTAGCCGAAAACGGTTATTAGTTACGTTTTGATATATCGAACTCATGCCTAGAAGCCAACTGTCAGCCGCTCACCGTTCGCCTAATGGGGACGCAGCGTTAACCTCTCGATTATTATAAAAAAATGCAAAATTTTAAATGGAAAGGGCTTCATTAATGGCCGCCGATAATGTAAACAAGAGATAACGGGACTCACTCCACTAAAAATGACATAAAAACCTAAGTAGACCACTTAACTACATTCTGTAAAAAGCAAATTAACTGTGATAAAAAAATCCTTTTATTAGTGTGCAAATTAAATATTAACTACAAATAATAATATACTTTCTTTTAGTTTCATTTTGATTTTCTTTGAACTTAGCTGGGACCTTTTTACTCAAGTATTTTGTTATGTTTCTATTACAAAAATGTCAAAAAAGGTCCAATTTATCTGATATAAGAGTACTTATTGAAAGTATAATACAATAAAAAGCAATAAACCCAGTTTGAAACAACCACTCGAAACTACTTGAAAGTACTAACATAATAAACATCATCATCATCAGCTCTAATGCCATATACATAAAGCATAAAATTCAATGACAAGTACGAGCAAGTAAAAGTCTTTATGGTGTTAGAGAGCAAAATATCAACCAACTTTGTTGTTTGAAATTTACAATAATTACGCTAAAATTTACTAACTTAAGGCCTGTGCATTGTACCCGGTCACTCGCCGAGCCGCAGCCCGGCCACGGACAGGAAGCTGAAGGCGTTGTGCAGCGCCAGCACGGGCACGCACGTGAGGCAGCCGCGCAGCCGCAGCCGCCGCGCCGCCGCCGCCGCCGCCGCCACCAGCAGCTCGAGGGGCGGCGCGCTCCACACCTGGCGCGATAGAGAGCTCTTTTTTTAAAATAAATAGATAGATAGATAGATAGATAAACACTTTTATTGCACTAATTACAAAATAACACAATATAACAAATCCAAGAGAAAGTACAAATTAGGCGGTCTTATCGCTTTAAGCGATCTCTACCAGACAACCTTAGGGTAGATGAAATTATATTTTAGTGGAGTAAGGGTAGCACAGTGCAAAACAAGCGATGTATGACAGATTCAACAACATACATATAACTAAAAAACAATACACATAATACATATACCTGCATAAGATACATAAACCTACCTAAACAATGGCACATTTATATACAAATATTAAAAAAAATTAACAATAAATAAAATAAAATATAACCATCTACACCAACAAAAACCGAAAAACCTAAACTAATGCCATAAATAATAGGCTTGCTCCTGACTACATACTTAACTATACGGTTAAGAAGAAGCCTAAGATGGAGCGAGCTTACCCAGAGGCACTGGTTCTCCGACACACCAGCGGAACACAGAAAAAACTGTTTAGCGCTGGACTCCGGCAGGAAGGTAGCGTCCAGGCAGCCTCTTACGAAGCCTACCACCGCAGAGGGATCTGTTAGCCGTAATTGGTTAGAAAACCAAAGATGCCGTTTCCCACGATGGACCACTAGGAGGTAAACCACACCACCCCAAAAAATCAACGAAAAATAAATCAATTAATCAACTTGCTCAAGCGTGACGGTTGTACGAAAATTATTCGTAACCAATGATATTTTAAAGTATAGATTTGTTTACCTTCATAATAATTCGCGTATTAAATCTGTTCCGAACATTTCAAACTGCACACATTGACAAGTTTCACTTATAAGCAAAATAGCACGCAAATGAAAGAATGATTACCGCAATCGACGTTGACATAAAATGTACGATGTATACCACCTTAGTTTTACCGTGACACACAAACACTGTAACCCTTCGAGCGTGGGTTATTCCAGACACAATTGAAATCAATTGTTATCGCGACAACCGACTGAATTGATTTTGTAATGATGTTTAAAGTGTTCGAAATGTCAGGATAAACTAAATCTAAATGTAGAGTTTAAATCCGTAAGTTTCATTTCAATGTATGGTATTCGCGTAAATTCAAGAAAACAGTAAGGCTGATTTTAGTGTGACACTGATCGTCAGTACGGATTGCTTCGTACCGCCCAAAATGTACTAACATCATATCCGCGCGGGCGGTCGTCCGCACGGACCCGTCTGCTTCACTCTAAAGCGCTCCTTGAAGTTAATACATATTGGTTTCCACGATCTCCGTGGCGGAGTGGAGTACACACCGGTTTTCAAGGTGTCGCCTGCTCCGAGGTCCCGGGTTCGATTCCCGGACGGGTCAATGTAGAAAAAAAGTGTTTTTTTACATATTCTCTGGTCTGGGTGTTTGTGGTACCATCGTTGTTACTGGTTTCCAAAAACGAATGCTTTAAATGGTTATTCAAATTGGGATCAGAACAATGTATGTGATGTTGTCCACATTTATTTATTTATTATTTATTGGTTGATACGGAGTGATCCGTACTGAAGGTCCGCGTGACACTAAAATAAGCCTAAGCAGATGCTGTCAAGATGTCCTCACCTGGTAGAATATCCTCAGCTTGACCGCGGGACTGGGCTCCTTGTCCTGGCAGTCGTTGCACAGCTTCCGCAGCGCGTAGTCCAGCACGGCCTCCAGGTCGTGTTGGCTCATGCGGGACGCGCGTTCCCGGTGCGACACGCACGCCTCTTCGTTAGGGAACGACAGCTGGCACGCGGAGGGAGACGAGCCTGGGATAGGTTGAGGTTTTTAAAGTTGCAATATCAGTTTCAAATTTTAATACGACTTAATTGCAATTAAGTTGCTAAAATATCATAAAGTGTTTATTGTTGTAAGCTTGAAAAAAGAGATAATACGGAAAATACATAGTTTACGTCATCACCTTAGAATGCCGGACACGCCAATCCAAATAGACATAACCGACCAACTAAGAAACGCCGATGGCTCACAGCGTAAAAGTCAGTAGAAACAATGTTTTGGTAACTCAATTGGTGTAGAGCAGACACTCAGTAAGCGGAAGCGAAGCGGTTGTGAGTTCGAATCCAGCTTAACGGCCATTTCCAATAACCTATCTATCTTCAGTTTTGGCATATCGGTGATACAAAACAACTTCCGTCTTTGTTTCTCTGGACGGCAAAAACAGAGATAGAAACTGTTTCCTATCTCCGATATGCCTGAAAACTGAAGATAAATAGGTTATTGGAACCGGCCGTAAGACTGCTAAAAAAATTTTATTCAAGGTATCATAAATTTAAAGGATTTTCCATAAACGCCACGCTTGGCAGGAGGTTTGGCTATCGCTGTTTGGCGAATGGTGAAAATAAAACGCTTACCTGTCTTCATCTGGCAGAGCCTAGTTAGCATTTGGCCAGTATTTTGCCAAGTAACCAGTATTTTAGTAGCTAAAGGCGTTTGAACACCAAAAATTAGAATAGTCGAGTAGGTTAGAAATTTAGTAGCGAATTGAAAGCGAGTCACTCGTATAAAATACTGGCCTAATGCGAACTAGGCCTGTCGCTTTTTACGATACCCATACGAAGAGAGTGTACTATGTTTTTTTTATATAGTAACACTACACTACACATTCTAAATCATAAAAAATAAAGAGGTGAGATAATACCCTTAGAATTAAAAGCCGTAGTTTATTTTACATTATTACCTGTAGCAACATAGCAAACGAACGCCGCTACTGTGTTCTCATAGTTCCACCTTCGAGTGATCGCAACTTTGTAGTCGCCAACACTGCAGCCAGTTTCTTCATCTGGAACAACTCTTCGATTAATAAAAATAAGCATTATAATAAATTCATTTGATTTGCTAGTCAAATGAATTGATTATAATATAGCTTGTATTCAGAATTTATTCAAATAAACAATATCATTCATCCATTCATTTATTCATTCATGTGGTGAAAAGTTTTACTCTTACTAATGTTATAAATGCAAAAGTTTTGGATGTTTGTTACTTAGTCACGCCAAAACGGCTGAACAGAACGGGTTGAAATTAGACACAGAGATAGATCGAGCGCGGGCGGCCCCCAGTACGCAGTGCACTCTGTGACAGTACAGTCGGTGTCGCGGGATACGTACAGTCGAACCTGTTGTTGTCGGTGTGGGCCCAGGCGTGCCACTCGAGCGCGGGCGGCCCCCAGTACGCAGTGCACTGTGTGACAGTACAGTCGGTGTCGCGGGATACGTACAGTCGAACCTGTTGTTGTCGGTGCGGGCCCAGGCGTGCCACTCGAGCGCGGGCGGCCCCCAGTACGCAGTGCACTCTGTGACAGTACAGTCGGTGTCGCGGGATACGTACAGTCGAACCTGTTGTTGTCGGTGCGGGCCCAGGCGTGCCACTCGAGCGCGGGCGGCCCCCAGTACGCACTGCACTGTGTGACAGTACAGTCGGTGTCGCGGGATACGTACAGTCGAACCTGTTGTTGTCGGTGTGGGCCCAGGCGTGCCACTCGAGCGCGGCGCGGCGCGGGAGGGCGGCCACCAGCACGCACTGCACGATGGCCCCGGCGGTGCGGCGCTCGAGCTGGCGCCGGGCTTCGTTCAGTGCCCGACCCCAGCCCGCGCCCACGTAGCACACGCTCTGGAAACACACAAAATAAGCATTCATGTTAAGTCAAAAAACCTAGATACACATTCAGCGTCAAAAAAGTGTCCCAACTAAAAGTGCATCTCTCTGCCGCCGCGCGCCGCCCGCCACCAGCCGCGTCGAGCCCGGCGCCGGCGACTGCGCTGCTGCAGCGACTAGCCGCTAGTTGTCACCTGCACGACGCTGCGGATGTGCGCGCGCGGGTGCACGGCGCGCAGCACGCGCGTGAGGTGCCGCAGCGCCAGCGCGCACTGCCGCCGCGCGCCGCCCGCTACCAGCCGCATCGAGCCCGGCACCAGCGCGATCTGCCCGCACGTGCTGATCACCTCGCCCAGCTGCGGACAAGTGTGATGTAGGCTGTAGCCTGGGGCCCTTTTCTGATTTGTCGCCGCGGCATCGGTGCGACTTCAGCACGCTCGGTATACGCAGTACCGATAGATTACCGAGCGCCGATATGTAAGGCTCTTTTCTGATTTGACGGCGCGGCATCGGTGCGACGTCAGCACGCTCGGTATACGCGGTACAGCTTACCGAGCGTCTATAAATGGAGCGTTCCTGATTTGTGCGGTAAGCGCGGCAGCGGCGCGGCACACATTCGGCTTACTGCGTCTCTGCATGCATGTCCAGCAGCCGCTCTGCTTTTTACCGAGTTGGACGCGTTCGCCCCTTGCAAAATTCATGTTTTCTTAGCGACTCTGCAGAAATATATGCAGACATGTGCGAAAGCGGAAGCGGCGCGGCATGCTTGCGGCATACCGACGTGTTGATGTCGCACCGATGCCGCACCGACAAATCAGAAAAGGGCCTAAAGGCGCATACTCACTAGGAGACATTTGTCGACCGACATTCGTGTTTAGAGACATCGAGCGACATCGCGAAACATCGCCATACGATACTCGATATGTTGTCGCTGTCCACGTCAGCTTAGTTGATGGACTGACTTTACTCATTCGAATGGAACAAGATACAAGTTGCGCGATGTAGTGGTCCTTATCGGGCGAAGTGTAACAACGTCGCGTGAAGTCGCCCGACGTCTTGCGAGTCACGAGAAGGGCGACATTTACCTCCTAATATTTTAGACATGTTGCTTTCTAATAACGTATACGCTCGACGAATGGATAACAAAATTATGAAAATGACATTAGTTGAATACCGCGACGTCCAGCCGCAAACAAAAAATACGCTTAGGAAATTGGACACTCTTCACCCGCAATTGGAGAGATCAACATAAATACCCACAAAGAGTCCTTCGCAATGAATAAACCATTTTTGAATCGTTTCAGGAGTGGTGATTGGCATAACACTTTAAGGGACTGGATGGAAACGAAATGCTTACTAAACTAAACGAAATGATTGGCAAATGTGTTCCTTCATTCAACCCGCATCGCGAAAAAACACTACCTGCTTGGTTTAACAAAAAAATGACACACTTGCTGAAAAACAGAAACTTAAGAGGAAACACTACGGGCGAGAGAATTGAAAAATAGGTATTTGTAAAATCTAATGCTTTCGCGCAGTGTCAAACGCCTTTGTGATAGAGACAACTGCTTCTTGGACCGAAAATCCATACTAAAAGCACACCAAATCAACGTTTCGTAGTCCCCCGATTACTTTTCCAAAACTAGACCGATTTAAATACTTTTTTCATTAAAAATTTAAGAAAGGCTTTGGCCGTGTTCGTATGTTACCCTTTTTTTCTAAAATTTAGCCAAATTGGTTTTGTGGATGTTTGAACACAGCGAAAAACCTGGCGAATTTTTTTGATTTTTGAGGGCTCATATCTTTTCTTTAATTAATTTATGGAAAAACAGAAAACATAGAAACATGCTAATAGTGGCCATAGATTTTGTAATCTTTTATCCAGGCAGAAAACAGGGGATTCCGTTTGTATGGAAAAACGGCCCTTGTATTTCCTCTTAAATGTAAATTTAAAAAAGGAAAAGGCAGACTTGGGCCTGACTCTTTGATTATAAAGCAAACGGGATTGGCCATGAGTACTAATATCCATACAAATAATTCTGCCACTTTCGGTGCGGGAGGCGAGAAACGCACACTAACAGCGATTACAAACAAATGCATTTTCGATCATGTCGTTACGCACGCATACGAAGAAATTGTCAAACACAAACACAGACTCACGCACACATGTTTAAACAAACGCATGAACAGCCTATCAGTATACAAGATGACGTCATTTTCGTGTAAGGAATGCTAGAGTTAGACACTATCGATATGTCACTCTCGATGAGTTCAGCCAATAATAATAGACGACTTGAAGTAGAGATGTAAAAATATGGTATAATACGAAATGGGCGGTATTTTTCAGGTATTTTACAATAGAATACGGTATTTTTCGTATTTTATATTTTGATTAACAAATGCAATATACTTGACTTTTTTACGTATCATCGGTGAATTAACTGATCATATAAATTCAATTCAGCTTCGTTTTTATTCCTTGTTTATTTAAATAATCGCACTCCCGCTAACGATTAACAAATCTTTTATGTAAATGTAATGCACGCACAATACACAACAAAGACGTGGGACTTGCGCTTGCGCGACGTTGCCACTTTGTACATTACCTCGCGAATGAAATCCTTCTTTCTCTCTCACTTAACTTAGATGCAGCGCGAGCCGCGTTTTGTAGTTAGTTTTCGTTCGTGTGAAATGTTGGTGCGCCTAGACGTTCTTAGTACGAAACAAATTTAATTAATCAAAATTACACTATGAGCGATGTCTTTAATCGACCTTTCCCTACTAATATAATGAATATGAAAGTGTGTACCTTACATAATAATATGTTCCGTTTTCACGCTAAAACTACTGAACCAATTTTGAGAAATTTAAATATCGAGATGTATTGGACTACTTAGACTAACATAGGCTGTTTGTTACGAATATAAAAACGACTCTTTTTTTTAGGTAGGCACATCCGTATCCGAAGACCAACTAGCCGGTCTTACTAACCAATAATTTTCCTAACGTATAAGAGATTTGTACTCATTACACTTTCAAAATATATATACCAAAAAATACCGTACTAAATGACATGACGCCGGTTAAACGATATTATTTTTCATTACGTTTATTAGCTAGTTACCCAATAATTTCCCCAATTTAAAGTACGTCTAATTATTTTACACTCTAAAAGATAAAATACCAAAAATACCGTATGAAATGGTACGAGTATTATACCGTTTAATACGGTATTTTTGGTATAATAACTCGGAGCAAATTTGGTATTATACCAGCCTTAAGTCTCTAACTTGAAGGTAGTGTTGTTGTATCTGTTGATAGTACAATATACGAACATACGTCTGATACCAAGCTTTCGAAGTGTCTGGAATATGACCGGAAACACTTTGTGCAAGGCGACCACTGCAATCCTATTTTCTTTAACATCCCATTCCATATTGTAATTTGATAATGAATATGATAAAATATGTGAAATTCCGCAAAATTGCAAGATTTTTTCCAAATTCAAAATAATAAATAAGTTGTAAAAAAAAAGGTTAAATGTAACAGTATTTATGGCCAGACTAGTTATCTACAACTTAATAAAATCTACTTATAAGAGTATAAAAAATATTTAAAAAAAAACCCTACACAAAAAGTTCCCTTTAAAAAGTAAAAAATAATAAATGAAACTCAATCTTAAAGTACCTAATTACGTATTAAAAATATATGTTGCGTAAATCATCGTCATTATTGATAATGTCGATATCGACATTTGTTTTAGGCTGTCACAGCCCTTATTTTCCTTCAGTGTGGTGAGATCTTAAATTCAAAATTACATCATTTCGTGATATGTTTACTAAAACGTATTTAAAACAATTAGAGAATAACGATTTAAAATATAAATTAGATGAAACTTGCTGATATATTTTTATGATTTATAAATAAATAATGAATCGAATAATTGATAATAAATTACATATTGCCATGTTTTATTTCGTCGAGACATAATTATGCAGTCATATGTTTTCAATAATAGTTCATAGTAAAAACAAAACGCATATTTAATTAGACGTTTAAATCAAGTCAAATTTTATAAACTACATCTTTAAAAATTACCCTAAATTAGATACGATTAACATTTAGTGGCAACACTATTGATTGGGAATTTTTTATGTTATTTTGCTAATTTATTGTATTATTTGTTAATATTAAGCCAAAATAATACTTAGAAATGGAAAGTAAAGTTATCCTACTGTAAACTAGAGGATTCCGACCTCTTTTTACACGCAAAAACGCTGCAATTCGGCATTTTTAGCTCAGGTCTGTTGTGCGCTGCTGACATTTGCTGAATGACGTGAAACGTGCGGCAACTAGTTTTATATAACCAGTATGACCGGCGGTCTCGTACCTTTGGCAGCGGGGTACGCCTGTCAATGGCGTCTCCCGTTGAAATGCTCTAAGGCCTGACTGCTACAAGAACCAGATAGTAACTAAAATTCGTAATGTATTTATTTGGAGCTTGTCGTAAAATATCAATTATCTGTTCTATGGGATAAATAATATAAAAATTATAATTAAGCATGACAATGATACCACAATATCCTCATTCCAAATCCATTATCTACTATGCAAGGTTGCCAGTCACAAAAATGGCTGATTTAAATTCGATTCGATTTCATTCTGACAGTTCGATTTTAATTAGTTTATTAAATCATTATCTCTTTATACTTTATTTGATATTTTAGCAACTTAATTGCACTTATAATATCAGTATATAAACTTGAAAAATTTTGTCTCAGGCGGGACTCGAACCCGCATCTCCTCGCAAAAAAATTTTTCAAGTTTATATACTGATATTATAAGTGCAATTAAGTTGCTAAAATATCAAATAAAGTATATAAATAGCTGTTTCATCTTAACTGACTGTCAAACATCTGCAAAGATGTTTCTTTCGGGTGTTAAGGGTGCAAACTCCTAACATTTGATGAAACAACGCTGGCTCACAGCGAAAGAATATGCTTGAAAAATTCGCGCTGTGTCGCAGTGTCTCGGTGGCCTAATGGTATGGCGCCCGCCCGGCTTGCGAGGAGATGCGGGTTCGAGTCCCGCCTGAGACAAAATTTTTCAAGTTTATATACTGACATTATCTCTTTAGTTACGCTATTTTAAATAAGTAATGTTCTTGCAATTGTAGCAAGCTATTTTTACTAAAAACATTGAAGAAATATGTGATTAATGAAGATTAAAATGTTTTGTGACCTGTTTTTTATGTAAATAAATATAATTTAAGGAATTGTATTTTACTAGAAAATACAATTTATAATACTCAACTCTCATAATAATATAATATCTCACATATTTGTAAGATATTTATACAAATATTTTAACAATAGGTAAAGATGCAGCTTTTTTAATGTTTTTAATACTGTTGCTACTGTGAATTGAAAATACAATTCCTTGTATAGAAAAGCGGAAGATTGGAGGTATAAGGAGGTAAAAAATGTAATCAAGGAGATGATAATGTTATTATTTTCTGTGACAATCGATTGCATCGATTCGTTCATTTATCGTTTTTATGTGGCAACAATGAAAATGTCACAGTCAAGAGACTAACATTCGTTCGATTTTCGTTTTGTTTTTTCGAGTCGTTGTAGTTTTATTTGGATCAGCGGTAGTTAACGCTGCTTCTGAGCCATGGGTCGCGGGTTCGATCCCCGCACAGTACAAATATTTGTGTGCATGAACATATCTGTTTGTACTGGTCTGGGTATTTTCTAGATGTATTATAAGTATCTATTTACAAAAAAAAAGTATATAAGTACCTAAGTTTATCGGTTGTCTAGTACCCCATACGACAGGGTACTTAATAGTAGCTTAATTTGGGACTAGATGGCACTGTGTGGCCCAGTGAGGCATGTCTTAAATATTTTATTGGTTTTTGTATGATTTTCTGTTATCTCTACGAACCTCGCTACGAATACTTCAGTTGTATCATCTTACAATAATTAGTAACTAAAACCATTTAACACTCGTCTGGTGGACGTCATAACTCTTTATTGCTTTAGTAATAGTAGACGATTTAAAAAAGAAGAAGTTATGGAACTATGGAATCGGCTTAAAAGTCTCATGACTCTCTCTCTCGTATATGTACATGACTTTATTTATAATATCTATAGACTTTCTTAGTAAACGAACATACCTCACATAACCTAACTTTCCACTACAAAACATTCAATATTTATATTACTCCATTGAATAACTGTGAAATTTAAACACATATGAAATTAATATTCAAGAATCTAATAAAGTGCTAAAATTTATCCATGTAACAGTCAGGCCCAAGGTCCTATGAAGGACTACCCATCTCCTTTGGTAATCCCCGCTGTAAATAAAAATATGATATATTACGCGATCGTTGTGAGAAACTCACAATTACATTCTACAATACTACAATATCTAAAGTAGAAAATAATATTCGCAAGAATCCTAAATTCTTTTGGAAATACATCAAGCATCAGAGAGCCGGCTCTGGAACTATTCCATCTATAGCATAGCGGAGTCACAAGCCTGCAGTGACAATGATGATTTAAAATTTTTGCAAAGGAATTCGGTTCCGTTTTTTCGAAGCCTTCCGAACCAGGACGTGTAGATAAAACGGACACCTGTAAGGACCTACCACTATGCAGAGTCAAATTAATCAAAAACCATCGTAAGTTAAAATACATTGACATACACAAAGGTACAGCAGGACCAGCCAAAATACCACCACTTGACTTATCTTGTGTGCGTCAGTATTGGAATATCCGTTGACTGAAATTTTCAACTAATCTCTATGTACATGTTCTTTTCCTACAGAATGGAAACGCACGAATAGTTCCAATCTTCAGGGTCCTCTCTTCAACGCGAAAATATAAAAATTACAGGCCAATTTCCATCTTGTCAACGACGCAATAGTTTTTTACCTCTGGTGTGCCCAGTGTTGACTTGCTTCACCCAAAATATGATAAGGGATCAACTGACGGTTTTTGTGATAGGAAATCAGTTGTGTGCAATCTTTCTACTGTCTTACACTAACCACACCGTAATATGTTTTCTTGAGATGCAAATGATGCAACTTTATTAGAACCAAACTAAATTTATATGTTTTGGCCGTAAAGGTCCAACATTGAAATTACAATGATTATTCCAATGGCAGTCATTGGAAATTCAAATTACTGATTGGAATTATTACCTTGACCGCCTGACTATAGGGCCCGATATTCGCTGGCGCCCAGTGCGATATGCCCTGCACGTGCATAGTGATGCGCTCTTTCGAGCCTGAACTGTCGCTTTCCTCTCTCACGGGGACTGGTTTGTGCGCTACCTGGTAAGAAAAAAAACCTAGAAATTAATAAAAATGATTGTCACTGAATAAAACAGCAAGGTACACACTGTTCACGATTGAAGAAGATTTCAAAAGTTGAATTCGTTTAAAAGTTTCAACTCCTATATTTTGTCGGGATTGATTTAGATACCATAACTAAGCTGCTGCGGCTACAGAATGTGCCAATTAGGCAAGAAAATTTGTGGTGAGGAAAATATTGACAAGTTTGTTTTTAATAATATTAATATTTTGTAATATCAGTATATAAACTTGAAAAATTTTGTCTCAGGCGGGACTCGAACCCACATCTCCTCGCATGCCGGGCGGGCGCCATACCATTAGGCCACCGAGACACTGCGACACGGCGCGAATTTTTCAAGCATATTCTTACGCTGTGAGCCAGCGTTGTTTCATCAAATGTTAGGAGTTTGCACCCTTAACACCCGAAAGAAACATCTTTGCAGATGTTTGACAGTCAGTTAAGATGAAACAGCTATTTATATACTTTATTTGATATTTTAGCAACTTAATTGCACTTATAATATCAGTATATAAACTTGAAAAATTTTTGTCTCAGGCGGGACTCGAACCCGCATCTCCTCGCATGCCGGGCGGGCGCCATACCATTAGGCCACCGAGACACTGCGACACGGCGCGAATTTTTCAAGCATATTCTTACGCTGTGAGCCAGCGTTGTTTCATTAAATGTTAGGAGTTTGCACCCTTAACACCCGAAAGAAACATCTTTGCAGATGTTTGACAGTCAGTTAAGATGAAACAGCTATTTATATACTTTATTTGATATTTTAGCAACTTAATTGCACTTATAATATCAGTATATAAACTTGAAAAATTTTGTCTCAGGCGGGACTCGAACCCGCATCTCCTCGCATGCCGGGCGGGCGCCATACCATTAGGCCACCGAGACACTGCGACACGGCGCGAATTTTTCAAGCATATTCTTACGCTGTGAGCCAGCGTTGTTTCATCAAATGTTAGGAGTTTGCACCCTTAACACCCGAAAGAAACATCTTTGCAGATGTTTGACAGTCAGTTAAGATGAAACAGCTATTTATATACTTTATTTGATATTTTAGCAACTTAATTGCACTTATAATATCAGTATATAAACTTGAAAAATTTTGTCTCAGGCGGGACTCGAACCCGCATCTAAAAAAAAAAAAAAAAATTTTTCAAGTGTTTTCTTAACTGACTGTCAAACATCTGCAAAGATGTTTCTTTCGGGTGTTAAGGGTGCAAACTCCTAACATTTGATGAAACAACGCTGGCTCACAGCGTAAGAATATGCTTGAAAAATTCGCGCCGTGTCGCAGTGTCTCGGTGGCCTAATGGTATGGCGCCCGCCCGGCATGCGAGGAGATGCGGGTTCGAGTCCCGCCTGAGACAAAATTTTTCAAGTTTATATACTGATATCATAAGTGCAATTAAGTTGCTAAAATATCAAATAAAGTTAATATTTTGTGCTTCAAAAACTGAGGAATTTATCATTAAGAGCCTTTAAGAATTTGCAGTTAGCTCTAAATTACTCATTATCGTAAATAGGCATATCTGTAGTTGGCCGAATAAACCTATTAAGCAAATTGAAGTGACATACTCTTATTTTCGTCAGATTTGCGATTTAGTGAACAGGAAGCCACAGGCGAAAAATATCTAGAGATTATGCGTTTTTAGCTAGTATGCCGATGACTTACACCATCCAATATAAGTCCCACGTCGTCCGGAAGAGGGCACTGCACGCACACCCTGGTGGGGGGGTTGGGGAAACAGAAGTGACTAGCGTATACGTCATTCAACACTGCGTACTCCTCCATGTCTCGCATATAGATGTTTACTGACGTGACGTCGGTGAGCTGCATACTTTCTGATTCGAGCAAGCCTACAAACAAATAGAAATACTCAAAAATATTATAGGGTTATTAAACGCTAGCGTAAGGCCCTCTCTACAAAGGTGACAGCTATATCTCTCACTGACGTCAACATTTCCTAACAAGTCAGAGACATGTAGTGGCCCTCTCACCAGCATTCCTCAAGAGTTTGTCGATTGTAACTCGGTATACAGAGTTTATGCAGCGCTAGCTAGCGAAAAGTTGAAACGGCGTCTTACACAGCAATTAATGCATGAAGGCTATGCCGAACGCTAAAAAAACGCTTCAGTGAGAGATCTTCTTAGGTCTCCCAAACTAGCGTTTTTCTATAGCTCTTGCTCATCACCGAGTATACTTGTAATGTGTCTAGGGACTTAATCTGCGACTACAGAAACTATAATAAAATCAACCAGGCGAAACAAAAATACTAATTAGTACTTTGTTGTATTGTTATTTATTTCTTATTTTTATTCACCCGATAAGTGACATGAAAAATCAAATTTGGCACTATACACTATGATATCGTCTAGGAAATTATATACCCATTGCATTTCTTAAGAGATTTTTATCAAACCTATTATAATCGTCGATATCGGTCACCAGAGGTGCGTGAACCGATCGATAAGGCGCATGGTTACTAAACTAACACGTGGTAGGCATGATTTTCGCACGCGATATAATACAATGTTTGATAAACAAGTTATAGGCATCGAAGTGTCTCGAGAGGAAAGTCTTTAACCTAGTGTGTGTTGCTATTGAAGACTTATAAATTAGAATACTTATGGGTAACATAAGAAGGCTCGAGGTCGCACAGCACAATGAAGAGAAGAGAATGCTTAGTATTCCCTTGCGCGTTAGAAGTAGACGATGAAATCCACAGAAGACGGAAAAAAGGTTAGAAAGGCGACGTAGGCGGGGCAGGCGCGCCACAGAAGTTATGAGTAAATGCTCATACTTCTGGCTAAACATGAATGTAAGTTAGCGCTGTGATGGGTGGGGAATAATAAGATTGATTGGCGTTCTTTGAACTCATTTATGTGGTAGTTGGGTGCAAGCGGCGACATTGGTTCTCATACAAATGGCGCATGACAGCCTTTCTAACCTTTTTCCATGTTGTGTGATGAAATCCGAAGTATTAACCCCCGTATTTATAAAGAAGTAATTACTTATTGCATAAGAAAGTCATAACTTAAAGTGTTCATACCTAGTGCTTAAGTGAAAGAAATTGGTCACCATTAATAGTCACATTATTTGGCTGAAAATGCTAACTTTTGGTAGTTATAACTTCTAGTAATTTCTTGATTAAGGCATACAAATTTTCTCTCAAGTAATTACTTGCAGTCAAGTAATTACTTTTACTTGTTTATAAATACGGGGGTAAGTGGCAGTGGGCGGGACACACGGTAAGAAGAACCGATAGCCGTCGGGGTGATGGGTTGTCGTATTAACGCTAGGTATGCTTAGGGGCGTGTTGGCTGAAGTATTGAGGAAAAACCTTCAGAACAAAACATTAGTTTGGAATCCGTAAAAGACATCATCATCGGGAAAAGAGAGGAGTGAGAAAAAGAGTACCGAAGAGATTGCTTCCGAAGTACTAGTAGTTATAAACTCTCCTTGACATGGTAGCGCTGTATGCGATAAATTATGGAAACATTAGGAAATTAGCAGTATATTATACGACTTACGACTTATACGACTTCTATATTTAAAAATTTAAAAACATAACAGTTAAATAATGCATACAAAACAATAACCGGTAAAATATAGTAAACAACAGACATGTTACATCAATAAGATAAGCAAACTGTTTTAATGTACGCCTGTGCTGATCATAGGTCGAAGGTTGCACGGATAGAAGTACCTACGTCAAATACGGCATTATCTAAGGAAAATTTATCTGCTTTTATGCAGCAGTTAGTTCGTGAAAAAATATTTATTTACTTACATTTCATTGCATATTTAAAAAATGCAAACATAAAACTAGAAAAAACTTTATCTACCAGACAATGCAAGTATACTTACATTTATTGTTATTTAAAGTGGTATAAATATATGCAATACTTTACACATTACTTAAAATTGTTTTGTTTTCTGATATTTTAAACTAACAATGTTATTATTGAAAAATGTTGCCAGTGTCCCAGATTTCAATAGGTTAAAGAATGTTTAATTTTCTTGTCTTCAATAACATAGTATACCTTTGCAGACCAGTGTTTTTTTTTGTTTTATTGTCAACTTTGGTCTTTATATTATTTAAAAAAAACCGGCCAAGTGCGAGTCGGACTCGCGCACGAAGGGTTCCGTACCATTGACTACGTAAGCAACAGTAGGTACTACATAAATTTAGTTAATGTAGTGCCTACCTGCTACAATTTATTGATTTCGAACCAAAATAAACAAAAAATCGCGTTTTTTGTAAATGTAAATATTTATTTTATTTTGTTTTTAGTATTTCTTGTTATTGCGGCAACAGAAGTACATAATTTGTGAAAATTTTAACTGTCTAGCTATCGCGGCTCTTGAGATACAGCCTGGTGACAGGCAGACGGACAAACGGACAGACAGCGAAGTCTTAGTAATAGTCGGTTCGGTCGGTCCCGATTTTACCCTTTGGGTATGGAACCCTAAAAACTGTCAGTCGGTCGGTGACGAACGGTGTTATTTACTACTTAATTACGCGCAAGAGCGTTTCCGAAAATTGTATACCTGTTTGGGCAATAAATAAAATGTATGATTTCAACATCTAGCAACGCCATTAGCCAGTGATCACACCCAAACAAGGTGATGTCGGCCCGAATTATCTTACGGCAGACGGATAGGTCACAGTGACGAGAGAAATAATATACATTTTATCATCTGATTAAGTCGCTTGATAACATATCGCGATAAGGATTCAGTACTTTTTTATCTTCACTTTTATCAGTCTAGCTTCCTACTGCGCGTAGATAATGTAAAATAAATTTGTGTATCAAATACCATGGCACTCACGAGATTTAGAAAAACGTGTTGTTGCAAATAAGAAATACGGTAATTATTAAATCTTATAATTGCAACGATAACAATAAAAAATGCAATTCATTTAATTAATCCTCAGGTAAGAATTGAGACTTAAATCTTCCGTTTACCGGTCGACTGTTTTAACGAGTCCAGCTTAAGGCAGTGGAAATTCTAATTAAAGGAATTGTATTCAATTTACTCCAGCACTTTAATAGCAAAAAATAGGTTCAAAACAATAGACACTTTAGTTCCGGTAACTTCACGGTTCTACTCCAAAGTAGAATTATAGTATATAGATAGTATATTTGGATAATTAGAAATCTGGATAATGTATGTGTGAAGAAAAGCGCTTTTTATGCTACTTATTAACTCTACAAAGATAAACTTCAACTACGCAGCTAGTTTCTTTAAATACCGCTGTGGAAGAATAATCACAACGAAAACTAACGAAATAAAGCCTTGAGAAAGTTTACCTACTAATGAGTTTTTTCATAGCGTCCTCGGTCGCCAGCCGTATGTCCACTCCTTCACCTACGATTCCTCCAATGAAGTACCAGCCGTGTCTATTGCCGTAAATAGATCTATGGTCCGTCACCGGTTGCTTTTCAAACTGATTGTTTGCTTCTTCATAACTGTATTCATCCTCTATGCTATCGGCACTTTCGTTTTGGCTATCCGTCGCGTCACCGGTCCTCTCAGACTTTTCATTGTACGTGAGCAATGGGTTCAGTTCTGTCTTTTCTAATTTCTTCTTCTTCTCCTCTTTTTCTAACTTCTCGATCGATTCTATCTCCGTCTCGCTCAGTTCTATGTCGCTGATATCGCTGAAGACGGTATCGCTCAAATCACTGACAAAGTCGAGCGCGTTTTTGACAGTTGGAGGTAGCTGGATATTGTCGGTGGCGTTTGCTTTCGGCTCGAGGTGGAGTTTAAGGTTTAGGTATCCGACTGGTGCGACTGGGTCGTCTGTGTGCATCACTAGTTCTTTATCATCACTGCGAAAAAAGGTGAAAATCAGTTTTATTTTTGCAAATAGGCCCTAGGAAGCGCTATTACACGTCCCAATATTTAAACCTACCACTGCTTCGGGACAAGTCTGGGCTAGTGCCGAGAAGAAGGAGCGCAAGAAACTGCAAGTTTAAGCAAGTTACGAACTAGGACAATTTAATGCCATACGAAAAATAAAAATCATTTATTTCCCTTTGAAACATTCTTATCATTTAAATAATAATTAAGTGTAATAGCCCTTTTCATTTAAATTACTTTGTCATACAATTTAAGTTTATGTACAGGGAGTTCAGCAATACCCTGTGGTAATTTGTTGAAAATACAAATACAATTTCCCATGAACGAATTTTTTACTTTAGAACGGCAAGTTTATCTTTATTTCTGGTATTGAAATTGTGTACGTTACTTTTCTTAAGAAATGAATGTAGGTTCTTACGGACGTAAATCAAGAAAACATACTATTTATAAGACTCCCTGCAGAGAGAATGAAAGGGAGATACTTATAGGTCAGATACTTACATAACTAATCGCTTCCTAAACAGCGGACAGTCGAGCGTAAAGGTCTCATACTCTCCTCCTTCACCGCACACATTAAGTCCGTATTTCTCCTGCATGACTAGAAGGTGAGGTTGGATGTCGCGTATTGACATGCCTAGGTGTATCCTGGGGTCTAGGCCGAGTGCTGCTACCTAAAAAAAGACAACATTACTAAATAAGACTGTCTTTATTCCGGAAATCGACTTTCTGTTATAATTTATTAAGTGTTGAAGTTTTAGCGAGTTACGGTTTAAAACGTTTAAAAGCAGCGCTAGCTCAGCAGTCGAACTCATCATAATGAGTCGTCAAAAAATGCTAAGCACACGAAGTTGCGAGTCACTAGCTAATTCATTTATGCCGGTTACAGTGCTTGAATATTTAATAGGTATTTTTTAAAACTAACATTTGGTATTGTAGGTAAATCAAGTTTTTTTTAAGTTGTATTAAATTAAGGGTAAAAGAAGTAGATGACAGACAACCTTTATTATATCCTACAATAAAGATTAACCACAAATAAGTAATTAAAATAACTATTAAGTAATAATAATGCTAATGAGAACCTAAATAGATGATTATTTAAATATAAAGCAATAAAATGTATCAAAACGACTCTCGTGTAATAACGAAGAAGGGATTTGTGTTAATGTAAGCTTCGTCAAAGAACAACTCACTGACGTCCGGAATAACGATAGCCAATATTGTAACAATACTTTTGTTTGTGAAGAATACTATACAAAAGAGTACATACATGGTGTTAATGATGCTAACGCTAAACCTATTGAGCATAATGTGTGTCGAAATTAACTCATTATACAGGAAGAAGTAACAGTACCAGATAATATTTAAAAGTACCTGCCATCATCATCATCAATATCAGTCCACAGCTGGACACTGTCTGTCCAATGGGTTTTGAATTAATTGCAGCCCTAGTCAGGCATATTGGTTGTATTTTTATATTGACCAATAAGCAACAACCCATTTACGCTCACTGTTGAGCATGGGTCTCTCTTCTTTGTTAGGAGACGGGTTAGTTCCACCATGCTGACCTAGTGCGGGTTGGTGGATGGCAAGTGACAATACTTTTGGTCAATACTGTCGAGAAAACGATGTTGCCCGTACTCTGGCAGTATTTTTTTAGCCTCTCTTAGCAACACGCATAGGAACTGAGAGGATGGTGCTATTCTATTTAAGGCAAAACACGGCACATGTACCATAGACTTACAGAAAAATCTAGACTACGCTATGAAAGTAACGCAGCCCTTATAGCCCTGACAAGCTATGCACATTATTTATCTAGATTATCCACTGATTGTCTGACTAGAAGCTAGCTAAAGCGTACTTACTCATACATACTACTAGGTAATACGCTATATACCATACGAACCTTTATGATTATAGCCTCGACACCACTTGCTATCATCTCTTGCAGTAATTCCTTTTGATTCCTTCGCCATAAATACGCCAAGGACACTAAACCTAGTCTACGACACCTGAAAATACTCGTCAGATATAATAACCGGCCAAGTGCGAGTCGTACTCGCGCACGAAGGGATCCATACCAAAAAGGCCAAAAAACGGGTTTCTTGTATGGGAGCCCCCCTTAAATATTTATTTTATTTTGTTTTTAGTATTTGTTGTTATTGCGGCAACAGAAATACACAATTTGTGAAAATTTCAAGTGTCTAGCTATTGCGGCTCTTGAGATACAGCCTGGTGACAGAGCGACGGACAAACGGACAGACGGACAGACAGCGAAGTCTTAGTAATAGGGTCCCGTTTTTACCCTTTGGGTACGGAACCCTAAAAAAACAATCATTTGCATTTTATTTAATTATGAAGTAACTTAGCTCGAATGCATAAAATAACTGGATTGATTCCAGGTTTTGCCGACTTGGAAAGCAGTCTGGTTTATTGGAAATTATTTTCTTAGGATACTAGTAGGTAATGAATATCATTAAAACATGAAAGGGGTTAGCCTCTTTTTTAAGTTACTCATACTTACACATTTTCCACCCTAATTCTTTGGTAATCTGATAATATTGCACCAACAGCTACTGCTTCGATGTCTATATCATCCTGAAACAATCAAAAGGTAATTAACGAAAGCTCTGCAGTTCAATTACTGATAAGAACAAGATATTTATCAAAATGATAAGATGTGCCAGTTCCTTCAAGATGTTGATATAACTCTGTAAATATTATTAGGTAAATACAATGTCAATGATTCCTGTTTCAATGTCACATTGTGGGTTCCTTGACGGTATACTCTTACAATTATGTTGGTGTGTGTGTATAAGCACTATTTGCTACAGGAAGTAGCAATTTCTATACTATTACAATGACACATAATTATACAGTAAGTACTTATTAACATAACTATTATTTGCTGTTTACTTGTCTTTCTAAAGACACATACATTTGCACATGATGAAATGTGTTTGATATTATAAATTATTTCTTTTTTAAATGATTCTGCCATTTAGTAAATAAAGGAACTTTATGACTGACTAGCTGTAGCCCGTGACTTCATCCGCGTCAACTACCCAAAACAAAAATATTTTTTCAAATCGGACCAGTACTTCCTGAGATTAGCGCACTCAAACAAACAAACAAACAGACAAACAAACTTTCAGCTTTATAATATTAGCATAGATTTTATTTTTTTTATTTTTGAAGAGGACATCTCTAGGTGCCCGGCCAATTATTAGCTTATAGAGGCTCTTTTGTTTGAATAATTGCTGTAGATCTCTAATATAGGTTTCAAGATTTTTTTCAATAAAATAATATTTTCTGAAATCATCATTTAAAGGGATTAAAAGAGGGGTGGAAGTGGGTATCAGTAATATTTTAATAAGTAAATATTCATTACCTACAATGATATTTAAAAAGTATAGATACTCGTAGGTCGGCACAGATATTTCGTTTGTTTATTAAGGGTATACCTTACTAAACAAACGAAATATCTGTGCCGATTGCGAGCAACAGCACACATACGTAATTCTTATTTTCAACACATTGCAGTGATGTGAAAGGGATGACATAATCTATACAATACAAACAAAAGTGACAGTATGCTAATCTCAGTTAGGCTCAAGTGTAAACTAAACGTCACTTGTTGACCAATCACTGCACGCTTTTCAAAGACTATTGACCAATCACTGCATGCTTGCCAAAGACAACCAAAACAGAAGGTACAAAGATTTGTACCTACAAGTAGTTTAAGTAAAGACATGTACTATTTGTAAATGTCTATTGCTTTGTGTCTGTTTAAATTATCTATAATATATTTTTATGTACTACCTACCTAATACCTACAATACCTACTTAAATAGCATTTACAAGCTGCAGACGACCTCCGTGGCGGAGTGGCGTACACACCGGTTTTCAAGGTGTCGCCTGCTCCGAGGTCCCGGGTTCGATTCCCGGACGGGTCAATGTAGAAAAAAATGCGTTTTTCTACATTTTCTCGGGTCTGGGTGTTTGTGGTACCTTCGTTGTTTCTGGTTTCCAAAATACGAATACTTTAAATAGTTATTCAAATTGGGATCAGAACAATGTATGTGATGTTGTCCACATTTATTTATTTATAAAGATTAAAATATTAAAACAAATTGTTTCTAATGTAATCAAAGAGAAATACAGGCACGACGACGCCGGTCTCTTTAAACATTGCAAATCCCTGTCAATTGAAACTCGTCTAAAATACAGTTTGCTATAAGAACAATACTTTAATACAACATTTCATAATAGAATTGAACACCCGGTATTCACACGCGCTGTTGCTCAGAGACGCCTGCGTACTACGCAAGCGAGTAATGTATACGGTAAAAGAACAACTCGTTACTTGATTCCGCGGTTAATAAACGAACTATCCCCCACCTTAAAAGACGAGTTGAACCAAAGAAACATTAAAACTAAATTGAAGTCCTACTTTTTAGATTGAGACTACATAGTGAGCATAACTACCTAGTTCCCATTTAATTTCATTTGTAGTTTTAATTTATAAGTGTATAAGTACTTGAATGGATTTGTACTTAATTCTTTTTTTTTGTGTACCTACTACCGATCGCATGTTAGTTAAGTGGCGGATTGATGCCTGCATTGTGGACTAACCTCAGTGGTTAATGGCAGTGCAGTTGAAAGTGTATGATTCAACGTTTCTGTAAAATGATAATAAAGGAAAAAAAAAAGTAATTCAAAACTAAAGTACCTTAATATGTAAAAAGTAAAACTTACTGAATGATTGATTGACTGAGTGACATATAATCGATTATAGTCCGTGCCAGATAGACGTGCACAAAGGGTTATTCACCCCGCTTGTACCAAGAAATTACAAAATGTTGCGATACTTATCGTTTTCCTTACAAATTAGCGACAATCGCGACTCCAACCAGATTTCATAATACCACAGCCACAAATTTGTGTATTAAATTAACACGTTTTTTTAAGTTTATAAGAACAACGATTTAAAACGATTAAAAATGGTAGCTATAATACTAATGTTTTTCAAAAGTCATTTAAGACGTTAATTTATTTTACTCGAAAAACTCAGTTATTTTACATTTATATTACCACAAATATAAATGCGATACTTGAAAATCACATGTATTCCTTTAAGTGCTAACTTAAGTTAACAATTCATTAAGATTTATCATTCTTCAACTTTCATCCAAAAAAATGATAATTTATAAGTTGCCCGCGCAACCACTTCGTCGCTTGTAACGTCAGGGGTGAGGCACCTGACCGCCCATTTTGTAATCTTCTATAATTTTGATGCATTCCGTGTCGGACGGCGCTTGTGCCTCTGACGGCGGCGGTAACTATTTCGGAAGTATATCGGACAGAATTATTATAAACGTGACGGACAGTTCAGAAAGCGAAACATCAAGCACTGATACTGATGCATCATTTTCGGAAGAGTCCTTTTAAATAAAAAATAAAAGAAATTATTTCAATAGGTACTTGTGTTTTATTTCGATAGTTTTAGCAAACCCAAATACGCTAATACTACGTATCTACGATCGCAAAATGTTCTAAATATTGGCTCGAGTCTAGGTGTAATTCTCCGAAGAAATTGTAATAAAACAATGCATTACTTTGCCAAAAGTAAGGTAAAGTAGTTTTGAATAATATCAGTTGCTACGGCAATATTATAACTGTGTCAATGATGTTTAAAAAAGGATCTACAATCTATACTAATATTATAAAGCTGAAGAGTTTGTTTGTTTAAACGCGCTAATCTCAGAAAGTCCTGGTTCGATTTGAAAAATTCTTTTTGTTTTGGATAAACCATTTATCGAGGAAGGCTTTAGGCTATATAAAATCACGCTGCGACCAATAGAAGCGAGTGAAAAATTTTGCAAAAATAGTCGCGATCATAATAATAGAAATTGATGCGGACAAAGTCGCCGGCAACAGCTAGTGAATTATATTTAATACATTTACTAGACCAGTTAATTATCAATATGATAGGTAATTATTTACTATGTACATAAAAAAAGTCAACAGGAACCAAAGCACTTGTATAGGTGTTTCTAAAAAATGTTTGCCATCTATGCTAAGTTTCTGTATCAAGGACGTATCTTACCAAGATACGCTTGTTTACACAGAATTCTGTCGCTACGGCTTATATTTGGGTTCGACGCGATCCTGATTCGGCGTGCAGTGGTACAGGGGTAGCAGTGACTTTTTTTGCACGTTTGTCTGGCACGGACTATAGGTTCCTTGTAAAAGCATTAAGACAATACTTTTATACTACATGAAAAAAACTATTTAAGACAAACAAAAAAATCACAACAAGCTTGTTAAATTTGGGGTTATTTTTGTGTGCGGGAAGAAGACGGATTGTTACATATTTATCTATTATTGCTTTTATTAAATTTATACGGTGACTAAAAAGTGGTGACTGCAATTTGAAATGTTCATTAAGTATATCGAAGATGTTAGTGTTCCAAAAAGATATTAATATACGATACTTCAATGTTTTAATAACTTGGTTGTTAATAAAATGAAGACCTTCTTCTTTTAAATAATAACAGTCATTATCGTAATAATCTATAGATTGACAATAGTCTTTAGTTCTATACATTAATTAGTACGCATAGGTAAGTAATTTTTTTGTTTGCAGATTCTAATTCTAATTTCAATAACTTTTTGAAATAAATAAGCTTTATAAAAAAGCAGATACAATAAAAACAGAAGTTTTTAATCATTCATTTACCAATTCGGACCATTAGGTAACAAACCTATGCCAGCGCTTCTATACTTTCTATCCAACTAATCTATGACCGAGCACGTGTCATTGTCCTTGTTACACTCGTGAAAAAAACAATTTCTTTCTCTTTCGCCGTGGTATCCATATTGTATGATGTATTAAATAAAAATAATCAAAATAATAAAACATGCCGTGTAGTGCCGGCACATAAAAAGAATAGCACTACCCCCTCTCTTCCCGTGGGTGTCGTAAGAGCCGACAGAGGGAAAACTGCCATCAGGAGATGGGCAGCAGCGTCTCCTAGAAGCAACAGGCCATACTGCGATCGCCAACCCGCCTGCCAAGCGTGGCGATTATGGCAACCCCCCCCCCCCCCCAATATAAATACACCGCAAATAAAACGGCCCCCAGTCCCCGGCGGCCCCGCTAGTCCTAGCTATGGCAGCGGCTATGGTAACGGCGGGGCAGGGGGTGCTAAGAATCCCCGGGTAAGATCCGGCTGCCAACAACGACGACTCGACCTGGCAACATATAACACGCGCACACTGAGGCTTGACGCGAAGCTCGTAGAGTTGGAAGAGGCAATTGGTAAGTTACATTGGGATATCATTGGGCTATCTGAAGTCCGAAGAGAGGGGCAGGACTCGATAACCCTGCAATCCGGTAACTTACTATACTACCGGGAGGGCTACCAACAGTCCCTAGGTGGTGTCGGGTTCATCGTCCACAAGTCCCTTGTCAACAACGTGATTACTGTCGGAAGTGTTTCGAGCAGGGTAGCGTACCTGATACTCAGAATATCGAAACGATATTCGCTGAATGTCATTCAGGTTTACGCTCCGACCTCAAAACACGACGATGTCGAAGTGGAGGCTATGTATGAGGAGATCTCTAAAGCCATGCATAGCTTTAAAACCCACTACACGGATGTGATGGGGGATTTCAATGCCAAGTTGGGGCAACGTTGCGGTAATGAGTTGAGAATGGGGAAATTTGGATTTGGACAACGGAACAAAAGGGGTCAGATGCTGGCAGACTTCATGGAGAGGGAGAACCTCTTTATGATGAACTCCTTCTTCAAGAAGCCCGTAAGCCGCAAATGGACCTGGATCAGCCCGGACGGTAAAGTCAAAAACGAGATCGATTTTATCATGTCAATGAAGAAGCACATATTCGATGATGTCGCTGTGATCAACGCTGTTAAGACAGGAAGCGATCACCGCATGGTCAGAGGCACATTGAATATCGACGTAAAGCTTGAAAGAGCGCGACTGATAAAATCCACGCTCCGACCAATACCGGCTCAAATTCAAAACCCCGAGTGCTTTCAGCTCAAACTTCAAAACCGTTTCGAAGCCCTTGAGAACAGCATCGATGTGGACGATCTATACAACATGGTGGTGGATACTGTCCGTACGGTAGGGTCTAAGTACTTTAAAACCCGCCGTCCCAAATCAAAGAAACTCTCCAGTCAGACTCTCCTACTCATGGATCAGAGAAACGAAATGAGGCTACAGAACTCAGCGGATGCCCATCGCTATCGGCAACTCAATAGACAGATATCTAAGTCTTTGAAGAGCGACCTTCGTCAGTTTAATACCCGACGTATTAAAGAGGCCATTGAGCGGAACAAAGGCTCCAAAGTGTTCACCAGAGATCTGTCTATTGTGCAAAGCCAATTGACGAGGCTGAAAACTGAGACAGGTAGCATCATTACGTCAACACCTGAAATCCTGAGGGAGATTGAGAGTTTCTATGGACAGTTATATTCCACGAAAACACCTGTTGAAAGCAAGGCTAAAGACCCTAGAGCCAAGCTTACCCTACACTATTCTGAAGATATCCCGGACGTCAGCCTGTGCGAGATTAGAATGGCTCTCAAGCAGCTTAAAAACAACAAGGCAGCGGGTGATGACGGAATCACAACAGAGCTCCTTAGAGCGGGCGGTAAGCCGATACTTAAGGTCCTCCAGAAGCTCTTTAATTCTGTCATTCTCGAGGGTAAAACGCCAAAGGCATGGGGCAGAGGCGATGTGATGCTGTTCTTCAAGAAGAGTGACAAAACTCTCTTGAAGAACTACAGACCCATCTCGCTTCTGAGCCATATCTATAAGTTGTTTTCGAGAGTCATTACGAATCGTCTCACTCGCAGGTTCGACGACTTCCAACCTCCCGAACAAGCCGGGTTCCGAAAAGGCTATAGTACCATAGACCACATTCATACGCTGCGGCAAGTTATACAGAAGACCGAAGAGTATAACTTGCCACTTTGCTTAGCGTTCGTGGACTATGAAAAAGCCTTTGATTCGATTGAGACCTAGGCAGTGCTGCAGTCTCTCCAAAGGTGCCAAATAGACTAGAGGTACATCGAGGTACTAAAGTACTTATACCAAAACGCCACCATGTCGGTCCGATTACAGAACCAGAGCTCTAATCCGATCCAACTACAGCGAGGTGTGAGACAGGGAGACATTATTTTTCCGAAATTGTTCACAGCTGCGTTGGAGAATATTTTCAAGCTTCTGGACTGGAAAGGACGCGGCATCAACATCAATGGCGAATACCTAACACACCTGCGATTTGCCGATGATGTAGTTCTTATGGCTGAGACCTTGGAAGACCTGAACATTATGCTCGAAGATCTCGGTAATGCTTCTCAAAGAGTGGGCCTTAGAATGAACATGGACAAGACGAAAATCATGTTAAATGCCCATGTTGCACCCGCTCCAGTTAACGTTGGGAACATTGCACTCGAATTTGTTGACCACTATGTTTACCTGGGACAGATAGTCCAGTTAGGTAAGTCCAACTTCGAGAAAGAGATCTCTCGTCGAATCCAGCTCGGATGGGCAGCGTTCGGGAAGCTCCGGCATATATTCGCGTCCGAAATACCTCAGTGTCTCAAGACGAAAGTCTTTGACCAGTGTGTGTTGCCAGTAATGACCTATGGGAGTGAGACGTGGTCGTTTACTATGGGTCTCATAAGAAGGCTCAAGATCACCCAGCGAGCAATGGAGAGAGCGATGCTTGGTATTTCCCTACTCGATCGAATCAGAAATGATGAGATCCGCAGGAGAACTAAAACAACCGACATCGCTCGAAGGATTGCATCGTTGAAGTGGCAGTGGGCGGGACACATAGCGCGGAGAACTGATGGCCGTTGGGGCGGAAAGGTTCTCGAATGGCGACCGCGTACTGAACGACGTTCCGTGGGCAGGCCCCCTACAAGGTGGACCGAGGTTCTGATCAAGGTCGCGGGAAGCCGCTGGATGCGGACAGCACAGGACCGATCATTGTGGAGATCCTTGGGGGAGGCCTATGCCCAGCAGTGGGCGTCGTTCGGCTGATATGATGAATAATAATTGTACTGATTCAATTATTATTCTTGATTACTTACATGTGATACGAGATCCCCTGAGCTTTGTTTATATTTTTATCATAGTTTGTACACATTTTGAATACACAAGATGGCATTGTGATATATTATTAATCACTCACAGAGATGTCACACTTGCTGCTTTGCTTATCGCGGACTGCGGGCAAGACGCACAATTAGGACGTTTTAGGGTCACGCACAAGGCACGCACGTAACATATCTATTACTTTTTAATATCATTGATTACCCATTATAAAAAAAGGAGCATAGCAGATAGCTAATGCATAAATATTTAGTGATCTCTAGTGAAAACGATATAATTGGGAAGACAATATAGGCAATTTCTAGGCTGATAAGACTAAATGACAGGTGCAGCACTAGTGAATAAAGAATTGCAAATTATTATGTATTAGAATAATTTATATTTGGAAATTAAGTATATTAAACATGAATTCACTTATAGAATTACTTACTTTATGTATAAATAAATATCAATGTAAGATGATCTGGTATTAACACAAAAAATACTGCATGGCAAGAGGTAAACATTTGTACATAGATATCCAGACACTTATCTAAATATCTTAATATATCAAATTTTTATTTTATTTATTGCAGTGATTCTCTAAGATGAAATATGTAGTAGTAGTATTTTTGTAAACTCTTTTAGTAACCCTGCCCAATAAAGGAACTTAGTACAGATAAAGCCCTGCTAAAAACTAACACTTTTTCCTTCACGGATTGTCTGGTGTCAGAGTTTTATGCCGCCTATCACAGGCTTTTTACATGACTTAAAGACATGTAATAATATTAACTAAAATAAAGCCCTGGAGAATTTTTTGACAGACAAATTAGTGCTAATCAGTAATGTTATGTGGGTGGAGCATCAAAGAAGAAACTAAATCTCATAAAACTCTAATCATAAAACACTAAGTAAGAAAACAAAAATAATTATGTTTGCTCTAAAAACAACAACATCTTTTGCTTTTCTTTTTACCTTAACTCTGGACAAAAGCCGGTACAAGTCTTCAACCTCATCATTATCTGTGGGCTTGTAGGTGCGCCCTTGGTCCACGGCAGACCCGGAGATGATCTCTCGGTACAGTGGCAGGTCCATTGCTTCAGCATATAACTCAATGCCCTGGTGCCCAACAGTCTGGTACATGTAGCTATCTAGCTCATCTACAATGGAGACAATTTAATTTTCATAAATGATTATTATCTATTAATTGGCTAGCTAATGGATTTAGAAAATCAAATTTATAGATAAATGGCATGAGCATTATGTATGATTGATAGAGAATCTTTACTGCATAAAAACTAGAAATTATTTTAAATTAAAATTTGTTTTAAAATTCAGGTTTTTACTACCTTTTAAACAGATGTGTTTATTGAAATTATCAATAATCATTATTAAAACTGTATAAAGATTTAATGTAAGTATTTAAGAGACTAAAGAAACATAAAATTAAACCTGTTTTCCAAGGTGTTTAATTGATTTCTAGTCATGAGGTGCTAATGCTGGTAATAAAAACATTCAATTTCAATAATATAGGCAATTTTTTTTTTATTTAGTTACAGGTGTCATATCAGAAAGTCCATCAGCACCAACTCAATGCATAATTAAAGCTACATTGTCGTTCTGAATTAGCTCTTGAAACCAAAAGCATAGATGTCGAAATTGGTTGATAAGACAAAAGTAACCTTTCAGTATCGGTTGGAGGTTGGCCAGAGCCACGATCGAGTGCCCGGCCCCAACACACTGCATCATGTTGTAGCAACTGTCCTTGCCGCCGCTGATCAGTGCCACTGTCCTCATCTTGCCCACGGTGCACTAACACTCTCACCAACACAATATTCCTTACATAACCAAAATATAAAAGCTAAAAGGTAGCAAAATAATAGTCACAACGCGGCTCCGGTCCGGTCACGGCAGCGACATATCTTTAAAAAATCTATTTCGCGCGCTCCTTACTACAGCGTCTTTACCGGACGGTTACGCTATTATTGTAGTAATAAAGCATAATCGTTATCTATTTTGATAACATTCTTAAATTATAAGAAAATACGTGCCCAAAACGCTAGAGCAACAGCAGATGTCAGCCTGACTGCCTGCTGCTGACAGACAAACTGACAGACAAATGACAACTCTTCATATAAATTCAACGGCTTCGGACGAGTCCATACAGCCTACTCTTTAGTAATAATGTACATTTTTAATATATACAATATCATAAATACTTACATAAACATAATAGCCTAAACTAGCCTAAGTCATTGAAATGTATGGGTGGTTTATACATTTCAATGATTACAGGAGTTTTACGCGAGAACGTGGATCAGAGTCAAAAGAGCGCCGTTCCTTGTTTCTCATTTTTATTTAATTTATCTTACTCACTGACACATTATTAGGACAATGCCACCACTTTATCACAATAAATACCGCTTAGGATAATTTCCCAAAATTACGAAACATCCATCTTTAAAAAAAAAAAAAACTACCTACATTAAAAAAAAAACTTTTATTTATATTTAAAGTAAATTGCTAACCAGTGGTAAGTACTTATATACTAATCATGGATCCTATACCTCCCGACCCTCCTGATCCTCCGGATAGGGCCTCATCTCCAATGGAAGTGTCGCAGCCGTTATTTTCGCAAACAGCTACAAAACGCCGTTCTGAAACTGCCGTTGACCCCGAACCCGCTAAAAGAGCTGTAACCAATGCTCCTCCATCTACAACGCCTAACAGTCAACCGGTGTACATGCACCCATCGCTGGTCATCGCCCCTAAGACATACGACAATTCTGACAAGGGCCCCTATCTTGTCCACGTTTCTCGCGTAGATTCTGATCCATCGGCCTCGACCTTTATTCAACCGATAAGATTTGGCAAATTTTTAGTTAACAACAAAATTCCAAATGTTGTTGCCGACGGTGTTAAAAAAATAGGCAGAAACAGAATATCCGTTGAATTTACAACAGCGACTGCAGCTAATACTTTCTTGAACAACCCCTTATTAGCTATGTGCAAATATGTAGCGTCAATCCCTACATACAACGTGACTCGAATGGGTCTTATCAAGGGTATCCCTACGGATTGGTCAATGGAGGAACTGGCAGAATCCTTGACAGTCCCGGACGGCTGTGGCATCTTGTTAAAGGCTCGTCGTCTTAATAGGAAAGTTTCCAACGAAGGTCAAGCAACCTGGGTCCCAACCCAATCTGTAGTCGTTACGTTCAGAGGCCAGGTAATGCCCGAACGAGTGTTCTGCTACCACAATTCTATCCCAGTTGAAACGTACCAACTTCCAACTATCCAATGTCTGAACTGTTGTCGCTTTGGTCATGTAAAGGCCCAATGTCGTTCAAAACCTAGGTGTTTCCGCTGTACTCAGCTGCATTCTGCAGATAGTTGTGTTGTCCCAGAAGACAAGGCTTCTTGCATAAACTGCACAGGGTCTCACTTTGCGTTAAACAAAGCATGTCCAGAACATTCAAGACAGAAAGCAATAAAAATGACAATGTCACAGGATAACATATCCTACGCTCAGGCTTCCAGTCAGTACCCAGCGGTTCGTAGATCTTATGCTGACATGACCAAAAGTCCTTCATCCACTGCTTCCACTCAACCATCCTACTCTCAAATGACATCCTCTCCCCAATCTAACTCCTATAAAAAGACGGTAACTCGTCCCCTCCGTTCTCACGCACCCTTGGGCAAGAGTTACGACAGACAGGCGCACCAGGCCATTATTGGCAATTGTGCCTCCTCTGTGCCCAACGGATGCGCCTTGAACGATTCCTTGTCCCAGCCACCGCTAAATGACGACTCCGAGAACCTCTTGGAACTCATTCTTTCCCTCATGCTCCGAATAGTTTCCAGTCGTATCGACTCCCTACCGCCCAACGTAGCTCAAACACTCGCACAATTCTCCCGATTTTCTTCTGACCGTAATGGCCAACGTGGTAGTTCAGTGGAATTGCCAAAGTATTAGACCGAAAAAACACGAATTGACATACATTATTAATAAATACATGCCATCAGTACTAGCCGTCTCTGAGACGTGGTTGGTCCCTGAGTCACACTTTCGTGTGTCAGGCTACTCATGTCTCCGGGATGATAGGAACGATGGCTATGCTGGTAGCGCCTTACTTATTAAGCGCAACCTCTCTTTTTCTCAACTTTCCCTTCCCCCGCACAGTCAGGATATTAACGCCGTGGCTGTGCGAATTTTTGATATTTCCCTTTTATCCGTATACATCCCACGTCCCAATTCTTCGTCGTTAAGTGAACTTCGTTCCTCGATATTAGCACTTCCTGCTCCAATTCTTGTAATGGGTGATTTTAATGCCCATCACATCTCATGGGGTTCATACTGCACTAATTCACCTGGCTCATTACTCCTAGACCTTTTGGATGAACTCAACCTTGGCGTTTTGAATGATGGTCGTCCAACAAGAAGAAGAACTCCGTCTCAAGAATTTGGCGCCGCAGTCGATCTCTCGATTTGTCCTCCAAATTTGATGACATTGCTCACTTGGGACGTCCTCAGTAGCACTTTTGGTAGTGACCACTTTCCAATTCTTATAACAATCCCTGATAAATCAATGCCTACTGTTTCCCCCCCTCCCCTTCTCAAGTATAAATTAAATAGCGCTGATTGGCCTTCATATAATACATCAGTTAGTAACAAATTAGATTCTCTTCCTTGTATAAATTCCGATAATTCCTTTTCTGCATACTCCGACTTCGTTAACATCCTTAAATCCTCAGCGGACGAGCATATTCCCCAAAAAAAGTCGATTCGTAAAACTTCACCTCCATGGTGGGACTTTGAATGTACGGCCATGATCTCAAAACGTAAAGAGGCGGAAAAAAGGTACAATAGAGCCATGACCATGGAAAATTATGTGTATTACCAAAAGACAGCTGCCCAAACAAGAAAACTATTATCGAAAAAAAAGAAATTAGGTTGGATAAAATTCTGTGAAAACATGTCGCCAAGGACCCCATTTACTGCAGTCTGGAAACAGATTAGACGATTTCGCCAATCGCTCCGCTCCTCTAATAATATCTCCTCAAATGAGCCTTCTGCCTGGATTGATAATTTTGCAGATAAATTATCTCCCCCTTTTGTCCCAACCGAAGATAGTTTCCCTTCAAACGTTAATGCGACGATACCTCCAACTGGCAACCTAGATGGCCCTTTTTCTTTCGAGGAACTACAATTAGCCATAAACGGCCTCTCTGACTCATCGCCAGGTATTGATGGAATTCCTTACTCCTTTTTAATTAAATCCCCAGATCGAGCTAAATTATATTTTCTAAAATTAGTAAACACCTTTTATGACTTGGGGGCCGTCCCGGACTCTTGGAGGAAACAGATTGTGATTCCTATACCAAAGCCTGGGAAAGACCCCCTAGATCATAATTCTTACCGTCCCATTGCACTTTCCTCTGTCCTCCTAAAAGTTATGGAACATATGATTCGGAACCGTTTGGTTGGTTAATGGAATCTCAAGGCATCTTAGCAAATACACAATTCGGGTTTCGCAAGGGTTTTAGTACTGTCGACAGCCTTAGCATTCTGACAACTGACATCCGTTTGGCCTTCCAAAACAAGGAATACCTTGTAGGGGTGTTCCTTGATATAGCCGCCGCGTATGACAATGTCATACTTCCTGTACTCAGGCAAAAATTGCTCCATCTGAGTGTCTCAGAGAAGTTGGTACGTTTCATCTGCAACACGTTGATGTCTCGATTAATCTCGATAAGATGTCAAAACACCTCTGTCCCCTCTAGACTGGTGTGGAAGGGCTTGCCCCAGGGTTCAGTGCTTAGCCCTCTTCTCTACAGCATATACACACACGATCTAGATCAAACTGTCGTCCCTTTTTGCAATATCCTTCAGTACGCCGATGACATAGCTATTTACCTATCCTCCAAGTCTCTACTACATGCAACGTCTCGATTGAATTCTGCTCTTGAATATTTAAACGATTGGCTGATAAATCACGGCCTGTCCATTTCCGCTCAAAAGTGCTGCTGTGTAACTTTTACTCGAAAGCGCGAAGTTCCAGATCTTGTCGTGACCGTCGGAGGAGAACATATCCCATGTAGCGATCAAGTTAAATTTTTAGGCATGATTCTAGATACTAGGCTAACAGGTATCCCTCACTTTAAATACACCATCGGAAAAGCAGAGAAAGGGGTCAATGTCCTACGCGCTCTTTCAGGCACCTGGTGGGGCGCTCATCCCTATTCACAAAAATTACTCTACAATGCCATAGTTCGCAGTCACTTTGATTACGCTTCATTTCTTTTAGATCCATGTAATAAATCAGTTCTTGACAAAATGACCAAAACACAATCCAAATGTCTGCGCATTATATTGGGAGCTATGAAATCCTCACCCATTAATGCTTTACAAATTGATAGATAGATAGATAGATAAAATCTTTATTTGCAGGGCAATAAGGCACACATCAAGAAAATAAAAAGCACACATGCAGTAAATTACAAATAATAACAACACTCATCAAATAAAAATAAAAATAAAAATACAAAAATAACAATTACTTATTCTAAGTTATGTGTGCCGCAGCGATGCAAAAAGGCAGTAAGCTCAGTGTTTGCACTGCTCAAAGAGCAGAACACTGGTTTTCAGCTTTTGCCATGTTTGGAGGTAGGCGTGGATAATCACAGCAATCCGGAACAACAGCAATATTGATATTACCGAATTAAATAAAAAATAAAAAAAATAATAAAAGATTAAATGATTTGAAAGATAAATAAATAAATATATTTTCTTTAAATTGTAGGCATTATTAAGCGCTATTTCGATGTCAAGGATTGTATTGGATACGAAAATAGTAAATTATTAAATATAAAAAAATACATGGATGCATGTCATATAAATTAGGATAATTAAATAAAAAATATTTAAGCCATAAAGTTGACAAAAAATAAATATATTAATAATTTCAAATATTTGTGGCACGGTCACATGCCCAGAAAAGAGGAACACAATCTCCCAGGCGACTATTGCTTCGTATTCCTAGCTTTTGGAAGTCAAGTAAAGCAGATTTAACATTTTTCTTAAACTTATATTTAGATTTTACAAGTCTTAGTGGTGGTGGGATGTTATTCCAGCACTTGGTCGCCTGGTATCTAAAACTGCCCGTAAAAGCCACCGTTCTATGAGAGTACATTGCCAGGGGAGCCCGGGCAGCCCTAGGCTTCGCGGATTCACAATAGCGTGGATTTGAGGGAAACTTCAGTTTAGCGAACAAATAATCCGGGTTTTTACAATTCATGAGGTCAAACATCATAACTGCTAAGTGAAGCCTTCTACGAGACTCCATGTTCAACATTGATGCGGCATTAATATAGGGTGATACATGGGTCCGTGGAGGAATATCAAAACAGAAGCGACAGCACGCGTTTTGAATTCGTTGAATCATTTGCTGGGACTTGTATAATAGACGCGGACCGTAAACAAGATCAGCGTAATTTAACCTTGAAAGTATCAAAGAGTCGCAAAGGATTATGCGAGCTTTCTCAGACAGGTAGTTACGTATCCTGTAGATAACTTTCAAGCGAAAAAAGCAATTCTTCACAAGGCTCACGACATGACTCCCAAAACGCAGCTGGCTGTCAAAAATTAGGCCCAAATTTCTCGCCTCATTCACTCTATCAACCGGACAACCCAAAACACTGACTATAGGACAGCTATTAATAATTTTTTCAGTTTGCTTTTTTGTGCCCAAAACCATGAACTTTGATTTACTTGGATTAAGTACAAGAGCATTATTTGTAGACCACAAAGCAATTCTGTCCAAGTCTTCATTCATAGATTGCAAAGCCTCAGATGTGTTGTCAGGACTCGTAGATATATAAAGTTGCACATCATCGGCGTAGCAGTGATATCTACATTGTTTGATCACCTTATGAAGGTCAGCACTATATATAATAAATAAAAGCGGTCCCAATATGGACCCTTGAGGGACGCCGCGGCTTACTTGCCTGGGACTCGAGACCACTCAAGAACCATCGTCCCTTCTTAGTTGTACAGATTGCTGCCGCTCATTTAAATAACTTTGAAACCATTGAATTGTATTAGGAAATTGAGTGTGTCGATCCTCCCCTCTTCTTGCGTAGACAATACCTTAGCGATCGTTTCTATGTCAAAACCTCTCAACATGCCTCCCACCCCCTTTTAGAAAAATTAAAACTCCTCTCATTAGCTAGTCGATCGTCGGACCCTCCATCCAAAATTCCATGCATTCTGCTTAGTTATAGAAAATTTAATAATCTTCACAACCGTATCGAAAATTATCCGCGGAACCCCCTCTTCCTTAACAGTTTCGAATCATTAATATTTAGCCCGCAAGTAATTTTGGATTTCGGTATATCTAAGAATTCCTGTTCAGCTCCTCAAGAATTTCTTAAAATTGTCTCCGAACATTGGCAAGGTTGGCTCACGATGTACACTGATGCGTCAAAATTAACCAATGACGGTTGTGTCGGCGTGGCTGTGTGGTTCCCAGAATACAAAATTATACTAAACTTTCAATGCCCTCCAGTAACAACTGTGATTACTGGTGAATCACTCGCTATATTAGAAGCAGTACTTTATGCAAAATCGCACTCCTTAAGTAATGTTTTAATTCTTTCTGATTCCTTAAGCTGTCTTCAGTCTATCTTATCAAATTCCTTTAAATGTAAAACCAAATTTCCTCTCATTCTGAAAATCCGGGAAGCTCTATATGAATGTAAATCAATGGGGTTAAGTATTGTACTAGCTTGGATTCCCAGTCATATCGGAATTCCTGGCAATGAAACCGCTGATTCATGCGCTAAAAATGCAGTTTCCACTGGTTCGCTTGCACATCCTAAACTACTCTTCCATGATGCAGCATCCCTTTCAAACTCCTATTTATTAAAGTCATGGAATATCCACTGGAATAACTCTAAAAGATCAGGTGGAAAGTACTATGCAGACATCCAGCAAAACATCCCTTCTCGTCCGTGGTTCTTTAGCCACAAATTTATACCAAAGACTGTACTATCAACCATATGTCGACTTCGTATTGGTCATGCATGTACACCAGTTCACCTAGCGAAGATGAGAATTCGAGATAACTCCTTGTGTGAATGTGGTATGGACGAAGGCACAGTAAACCACATATTCTTCAACTGTCCTAAAATTGGTTCCTCCCTGTTCAATGTTCTTCCCAAAAATATTCCTCGCCCGACTAATATCAAATGTGTATTAAGTTTAACTAACCCTTCGCTTTTGAAAATCCTGTCAAAATTTATAACCACTAATAAAATTCGTTTATAGTTCGTAAGTAGCTCGGTGGCAAATAATTATAAATTTTATTTTATTTATTTTTATTTGTCACCCTAACTTTTTCTCTCAATTCATATCCCTGCTCCTAATACCTTTGTTTTATTATTAACTGTACATATACTAATAATTTGTTTGTGGCGTTTTAAAAAATTGTGCTGTATTATTTATTGCTGCTTAGTTTTTCTCTATAGTATTTAAAATAAAATAAAAACACTGTATTTTCCCATTTCGTGACATTGGCGGAATCGTGTGGCTTTGACCGAAACACTGCCTTCGCCATATTATAAAAGAAGAAGAAGAAGAAGACTTGTCAGGTCTGACAACAACTGTAATTTTTTTTGCTTATTTGATCCTTTGGAAGCGGCTAAAATCTGAGATCATGCTGCCATTTCATAAGTAGCGATTCTACATTCTTAATAAATACATAAAATATCATAAATACTTACTTACACATAATAACTTAACCTAACCTAATCTTTTTTTTGGTCTCCCTGGTCACTTTGGGGAAAAGGATGGGTTATGTGGGACTCTCCCACCCACTAAAATAACTGCCGGGGTGCACCCATCCACGGAATCGCCGTTTCTGGGTCCAAGCTGGCCAAAGCAATCTCCGGAGCCTGGCGGTGCGTGTGGTGCGGTGTTAAAAATTAATTATTTACTGCGTTAAATTTGCAAACATCATAGGTAAACAACATAAAATAGAAAGAATGGTTTTAAAAAAATCTTTGCATGTCCTACAAATCAACTTTAAAAAGTTTATATCTATGAAATATGCCATACCTACATTCGAATTGATAACTTTTTTTAAGGCGGTTGAAAATAAGGATACCTCTAACATGCCTCTAACAAAGAATGGAATGGCACTGAAACCTTTGAATGCTTTGTCTTTATAAGTACTCAAAGACTGAAACTGACACTTATAACCAATGAGTAAAAGAAACATGTTTCTTTACTCATTGCTTATAACCATAGAGTAGTATATAAGTTACTTATAACAGAAAAAAAAGATTACATATCTGTCAATTTTATGATAAGTTTAATCTGTGATTGTGTGCCAAGCTTTAAATTGCTGTAAATTAGGTAGCGCCATCTGTTCTCCAATTGGGTAACTTTCAAAAGATATCCCCAAACTAAGTTGTAAATTAAATTAAAAGGCTTGGATTATTATGGATATTTTTATGAATGATAATTGCATCTATCGGGGGTCTCATTAGCAGCTTTACCAAATCTTGATTTATATTCATACATTTGGTATTTAGTTAAAAATGTGTTTACGATGGTTACACAAAACTATCATTTTCGTCTGTAATGAAAATGTTGCCATATAAAATAAAATCTGAAAATATAATTTAATTCAATTTTAAATTTGTTTTATTAATAACAAATAGTCACATCTCTTAAATAATTTTAAAAATATTTAAAAGGTTAAACAAATAACTGTAGTTATTTTTAATACAATTATATATGTGGTTCGTGACAAAGTGAATGCACGAGTACAGACGTTTTGAAATGTACCATTACACACTAAGGCTGGTTTGTCAGATTATTGATGCGGTGGTTTGAATCACGTTTGAATTTTAGTGCGAAGCTTCGTATTTTCCTACAGTTTTATTTCCTTTACCAAATTATTATTTAAATGAATTTGTGTGTTGTGTAGATTAAAAGGTAACATAGTGCTATCAAGTGCGTGATCATGGTTTTGGCCGAGAGAAGTAATGATGTTCGGAACGGGAAGCGGTCAAGGGGGCCAAGCCCCAATGGTCATGGAAGTCCAGATTCCAGTTCAGAAGACGAGAATGGTATTTAATTGTTGTATTCATACTTGCTTTAGGATAATGCGGTAGTCAGAGAAGTAGATAGTGTTAGCTGTCTCAGTCGATTTCATGCGATTTGTACATCAACTGAAGCCAGGTGCTTTAGAAGTAATTCAGAAGTTTAGGTGCTTAATGTGTACTAATGTTGTGAAGTGATGGGTTATATGTTCATAACAGCCATTTGACATGCTTATTTTTGTGCTTTTCATCATTCGCCTTCATGCTGCGCTCATCTCATCACAACCAATGTAACTCGCCACCAAGCAGTAGTACCCTTTGCAGCCGAGAAGATAAGAGTGGGTAGGGACTACCAGGCAGTCTGTCCTGAATTGGAACCTGTAGAACAGAGGCGGCCTGAGTTGATATCAGACCGAGCCCTGCTTGTGTGGTCGCCAACTGCTGACATATCAGATAACAAATGTAAGTACTAAACGGTATTATTTGATTGCCACAGACAAACTTAAATTAAATTTTGTCCAATAGTGTTCTTAACTTTACATAGTTTGTGGTTATTGCTTTTAACCGGTTAGCTGCTTAGGAGTAGATCTGATCTATATGACAATTAATTTCTGTTGTGTCTGGAATTACCTCCATTCAAGGAATTAAACCTGATTACCTGGAGGTCATGCTAATTAACTAGCTCACTAGATACTTTAGGATTACATAGATATAAGTGGGTGTTAAAGGATTTAAGACTTAGTGGCTTAAAAATGGCCACTATTAGGTATGACGGGTAAATAGTAATAAAAAAAAATTAATAAATATATGTCTAGTAAAAGTAGTATTACTAGAATATATGGATGTGATAAAAGGTGACCAAGAGAATACTTCACTTCTTGATTTTAAAACAATAAGTTATCAATTGTTTTAGTGGATGAATACATAACAACCGCTAAAGAAAAATATGGTTACAATGGTGAACAGGCTCTTGGTATGTTGTTTTGGCACAAACATGATCTAAACCGAGCCTCCATGGACCTGGCAAATTTCACCCCTTTTCCTGATGAGTGGACCATTGAAGATAAGGTGCTGTTTGAACAAGCTTTTCAATTTCATGGGAAGAGCTTTCACAGAATAAGGCAAATGGTATGATATTGTTTTTTTTTACTCAACATCTTACTGTTTTGATTCGTAATGATAGTCCTTAGTGTAGTTATTTCTTAATTAATATTTTATCAAAGCCTAAAATCTTAAGGATAAAGCTGATTGACATGTCTAGAAAAAATGTGTTTTTTGCAGTATCACAAAAATAATAGTTTGCAGAAAACAGTCTGTACTTGCAAAACATTATGTTACAATGACAAGGGTTGCTTGCCCTATTGTTTTTATTTATAATAATGAAAGAAAACCTTACAGCACTTGGGTTATCTGTTCCTACCTTAGAGATTACATTATTGTTATTATAGTAATCAATGGTTTCCATTTTTCAATGTGACACTAAATATAGTGGTATTTTTTCTAACAGCTGCCCGATAAGTCAATAGCATCCTTAGTCAAATACTACTACTCATGGAAGAAGACACGAGCACGCACATCCTTGATGGATGTAGTGGGCGAGGGTCGCAATCCCGCCGGCTCTGGCACAGGCAAAACGGCCGGGTCAGAACCTGGCGGATCAGACAAGGAGTCTGACAACGATGAGAAGGTATGTATCGTAACAAATTATTCTGCTACTAATGTATATTTTTTCTTAACTAAATATAATTTTGCTTTTTATTTTGTTTCATTGTATGCAGTCCCACATTTGAAAGTAGGAATATATAAGTAATGTACTTGATGATACTGTATCTGGATTGTCCAATTACAATTATTTGAGAGTACTTCATCTTATTTCATATTTGGCACAATAGTTGGTACATAGAAATGCAGAGGAGACATCGAAAATAATAGCCATAATTCTTCATGTATTTGCGATTTTCCACATAATTATGTTGATACCTTCAGGTTCAATTGTCGTATAAACCAAAACGGTACTTTTCAGGAGAGCCAAAAAACGTTATTTTTTTATTACAAAAATCATAACTATTTTATTTCAAAAGTTATTAAAAAATGACCAAGAGAAAACATTCTTAAAATTTTGCGATAAAAAAATCTGAATATTCAAAACATGCCCATCTTCGTTAGTTTTAAGGTTAGCTTGGATTTACGTCTTTAAAAAATACACTCGGTGGTATATACGACGTCCTATAATGGATCTAAAAATATCTCTTTATGTCGTATTTGAATTTTTAGTAAACATAAGATTGCAATTGCTGATTGAAAGACCGATAGATGTAGATTTTTTGGTTTTTACAACCATTGATTATAGTGATTTATTTAAATGAATTAATAAAACATTGTATAAAAATAATGTAATGTTGACTAGCACACTTTTATTGTTTCGAGAATGTATAGAAATATATTTTTAGTGTTTAACTATATGGTTATGGTTATGATAGGTTGATGTAGATAAAATAAAATTGCCAGAGTACGAAAATAACTTTCTTTTATTGTTTTTATTTTACAATTTCGTAGCAAAACTATGGCACAACAAATAATCTTTTTTTAATAACTTTAAGTAGAAAACATCTACATATTAGAACTTAAAAGACGAAACTAATATTCTTTTCTTTTATACAATTATGGCAAAAAATTAAGACTATTTTCCCGGTTCAGGGCTGCCGCCAATAAAATTGATTTCGATTGGTTGTGATGAATTTGAGACTTTTGAACAGGGAGTAGAGCCATGGTGTGCTCGGGTGAGGAATTTGTAGTTTTTTGAGAAGTTCAATGGTGAATTCATCTTTTTACAACTTTCATTATTGCTAAAAGTGACCATTTATAGCAATAATTAAAAGTTTGGATACTTTTAAAGAAATAAATTCATTAGAGAACATCTCAAAAAGTTATAAATTGCTTTCTTGAGTACACTAGGGCTCGTTTTCTTTGTTTAAAAGTATTGAATTTATCACATTTAGTCGATGTCGATAGGCAGCGGCACTGGAACTGAAAAACAGCCTTATAGTTATGAAAATATTTCCAAGTAGAAATAATCAACTTTGTTAAACTCAAAAAATAAAAGTTCCTAGACCACCAAACAAGATACGTTTTTAGTGGCTAATAAAATAACATATAAGCCTAGGCCTATGTAGAATATGTGAAACAAAATACTAGTCAATCCGCTCTTCCTCATCTTCTTCATCAGTTAGGGTTAGAGTATAGAAAGAAAGAAAGAAAGAAACGTTTAGTATCAGGTACATTACTTCCATATGATAACTGTAAAAAGTCAGTATGAAATCTCTACTTTAGGGTTAGAGTATAGAAAGAAAGAAAGAAAGAAACGTTTAGTATCAGGTACATTACTTCCATATGATAACTGTAAAAAGTCAGTATGAAATCTCTACTTTGGTATTACTCCTTTATCGCAGAGACGTTTTAAGTCCCTATATTTTGCACCAGAACCGTGGACTTACGACATTGAAATCTTTGAATGCGTCTTAACACTCTTAACGTAAAAACCATTTGCAATTATCATAGAGTTTTACGCCCGGGCTTAAAAAAAATTATGGTCATTACATCTTAACAGAAATACCAAAAACAACTACTCTGCTTTTACACTGTTTTTATGGAATTTGTTTAACTTTTCGGCAATACTTTTTAGGGTGTATAAACATTTTTTTAGCGAATTTTAACATTTCGGATATACAGATCGATAGAGAAAAAAATTCTGATCAAAATGGTTTATACGCCAATTGAACCTGAAGGTATCGATGTATTATTGTCGCCAATAATTTCAAAGCTCTGCATGTAGATATAGAGACAAGACAGGAGAGAGGTTATTGACACTATTGTGTAAATGTGTTGGGCAAGTTGTTGCGAAATGGGTGCTTTGTTTACCTGTGAGTCATGGATCTGTGTTGGCTATGGCAGAAGTGGACTTACCATCGGGGTATAGTCCGCGGAGGGAAGCCGGAGCACGCGGGCGGGGCCTCGCTCCGAGCTACGGGGCAGTCGGCCGCGCAGGTGCGTCATTATCCTGAATCGTAACATTGCTGTCACCATGAAATTGATGTTCAGTGTCTTCTTTTACTCTCTCACAATGTCTATTCAATCGGTGTGCTGTCATACATACTTAATGTCTATCGAATCCTATCTCAGACATTTGCCTGTTGCAATGATCCCGACTCCTTGTTATGTGTCTGTCATGCCATTGTTGTTGATTGAGATTGAGATTTTTATTTTTATCATGCAATTTTTATTTTGTGGTCAGCAACGCTTTGATTTTTGTTTTCAGAAATCATTTCATCCATTTGTAGTTATTTAAAAAAAACAGATTCATTTCATTTGTGAATGGAAACACTCTTCAACTAGTTGCTCATTTTTTCAGTTTTGATGTTGTCATTGTTCAGGCAGTACACTTAGCTGCGATTGCTTTTTATTTTTAGTTGACTGCTCTGCATTTTTATCTACAAACTAAGACTCATACATCATTCTAATAGATGGATCATCAAGTCTACATTGTTCGATATTTTCTCCTATTTCATTAACAATATTTTGTTTAACATCCCTATGAGTCCGCATTTGATACTGAACAAACAAAATTGTTACTGAAAAAGGAGAATCTTATCTTAACTGCCATATCTGACTGTATTTCTCCTTATTAATATATAATATGTTGTTGCACTATATGTTAACTCTTAAGATTAGTATCCCGCCAGTCCCAATCCTTGCTTTATCCTAACGTGTCCCCGCATGCTTCCTTTAATAGCCCCAGATAGAAGCAAACTTCCATAGTGAGTCTTATGTGTGCAGAATATGATTAATATTCTAATGGGTTTTTTAAACGAAGTGTGTGAGGAGTGTACGTGTTGGTTCGTCCCTAGTTAATGTTATAGGTGTGTCGGTAGTAAAATATTGTTGGGTGGTAGGGCGAGGCGGGCGGCGAGGCGGGCAAGTGGTGCTCGCTGTGCGGCATACTCTGCTCGCAGACCACGGCGCACAACTCGCACAAGTTGTGCCAGGCATGCCTCGTGCACGCCAGGTCGGTACCGTCACTTTCAATTATAATACAGTTTTGCAGTCACTTGCATGTTTTGTAACCTGTAAATTTGAGCGTGATATAGGCATTGCATTACCGGGGCTGCCATCTGGCCCGGGTTACTTTATCGGTCGCACCGGCGGTTCGTAGCTGTAGCTCATCAAAATTGTATGATCATTTTTGGCTTCGTCGTAAGATACAGTAGTGGTATTGTCGTTAGAGATCGTTTAGATGGCAGCCCCGTGCCTAGAGGATGGTTGTTTGAACATTGGCGGTCTGTGACAGACGCACCGGCACGATGCGCCCGCTGTGCGGCCCGTCCGGGCGGCGCGGGCCCGGCTCGAAGCAGCTCCGGTTCAAGCACCGGCTGCCGCGCGGCATTTACATCAACCACGACGACCTGGTCGCCATGGCCACCGGCCCGCAGCCCGGGGATGCGCCGCAGCCCGGCCTAGTCAATCAGGGCGAAGCGATGCTTAAAGCGATGGACAGGGAAATTATATCGCTCAAGAGACAAGTAAGAGGCAACCGTTGCTATGTAGTGCCGACACATTCTCACCCTTACGTTGACACCGAGCGCTGACATATTCGGACTTTACATCAAAAAGACGGGCGTGGATGTTGTGTGTGATGTAATGTGAGAATGTGATTTCAACAGCTCTCATAGCATAGATAACGTAGCGCTAATGATACCGCATTTTATTAGGTGGTATTATCAATATTCTGCACACATAGTACTAGCTACAATTCTTTAGTTATTTTTATTTAAATATGCTTGCGCAGTCTATTTATTTACTATGCTATGCGATATACCCCTAAGAGAACCTGCATATTTGTTTCTTTGGATAATCCAGATATGCTCAAACGATTATGTTTTACTTTATAAATTTGTATTGACTGCAGACATTATATTTTTGTTTACCGCTGTTTTACTTGCAAGTAGTTTGAGGTCGACTGGCTTAGTGTAGTGTTTGTGTGTAGGTCCAGCAGAACAAGCAGCAGCTTAGCGCGATGAAGCGAAAGGTTGGCGATTCGGGGGTGGAAGATCTCAGGCCAGGGGAGCCCCCGGCTAAGATCAATTCGCGCTGGACAAACGACGAGCTACTCATGGCCGTTACAGCAGTCAGGAAATACGGTGAGTACTGATGCATCATTTTGTTTCAGAGATTAACAAGTACAGATATCATTAACTTGTTTTTTTCATTTAGTTATCGATCAAACAAAATAAGTGGTACAGTACATCGAAAAATCACATAAGTTAAAATGAAAGATACATTTACGGACATCATGGTGTTGTTGAATCGGCTGGGCACTTTGAAACAATGTTTTTAAGCTAATACTTATTGGCTTTAGAGGCCAATAATAGATAATGAAACAAGCTAGGATGTTAGGTGTGTTTTTCGGAGTAATGAGCTCGTGGGTTCTTCTTCAGCGCTCGGAGAACTGTACTAAGAAACTATGGAGGGCGCCACTTGCTTTAACTCAGAAGCAAGAAAGAGTTAATTAAAGATAGAAAAGGAAACAAATTATTTTCAATTTGTCTCCCCTTGTTTATTATAAAAGATTAAAGATTGATGCACATACATGAGCTACATACAATACACTTACATTAGGGTTAAGAACTAATTACCACTATGCAATTAAACAAAAGTTGTGTGCTTAACTATAAGCTTAAATTCTCAGATTTAGTGAAGGATAGCTGAGAAGCAGGAATTCCTTCACTCACGTCTGACTAAAACTAAGGTTAGCCTAACCTATGAGCTGAGGAGTATCACCAATGCATGGAAACTATCAAAAGAATAAATGTTCATAAATACCTAGTAGCATGTTATTAGATCATGTCACCGATAATAAATTATAACATCACCGTGGAGAACCACAAATATCCCTCCGTCCCTGGAGCAGAGATTCTCACATGCGCGCAGGATGCAGGAGTATGCCCTAGTAGCTAGGAGCGAGGAGGGCGATATTTCAAGCCTGGAAGGTGGCACACAAGCATGAGTACAGCGGTGATAAAGCCACATGCTCTTAGGGAGCGCACGTGGGCATGAGCAGATGGTATGTGATTGTAATCTAGCAGCAACGTGGCACTTCAGATGGGGCCGCAGGTGCACTCATAGCGTGACGACAAGGATGTGCTCATCTCCACACGTAGGCAAGACACATGGCACATGGCGCATGGCATAAAAATGGAAACGTGCACTAGCGCAGCACTTTAGACATGACCGCAGGTGTATTTACAGCAGGGTGAGATGAAAACATTCGCTTGCACGTTGTCCACACGTAGGCATAGGCAAAAACACGTGGTGAAAAGAATCAAACATGCTTACCCATAAAAATGCAGCAACAATCACCAAGATGAGGCGATGCATCATGTAAATTTATCCATCAAGGGAAAGTATAAAAAATGTTAGTCCTGAAAGATGAAACAACACACAATTAAAGGTTCACAATCTCTTAGAAAAGAGAACAAAGTCTTGGAAAAGACATTTATGGATGCTTACCATGAGGAGACAAATTGAAGAGAGAACAAAAAAAAAGAGATTAGCCCTTTGGCTTTACATGCCTACAGGCATTTTGGCACGCTTGACCGCCATTTAAAAATATACTTTTTCGCGAACAAGAAAGCTAGAAATCCAAAATTCAGGAAGCGTAGTAAAAAGACTGGCCACCAAATGGCATCCGCTTATAAAGCCAATCCAACCTCTCCCCTCTATGACAAGCAAGTTTTTTTTTTAATTCTTTGCATTCACGACTTGGAACCGCTTGACTTGACTGACACATAAAGCCAAACAACGCAGAAAACTGCTCAGCGCTGAAAGAGTAGAAGACTACCTAAAAAAAAATCAACACAAATAGACATTTGCCTATTAATGTAATAATATAAAAAAATAACATTCAAATTATTAGATAAAGAAAGGAATTGTGGGATGACAGACACAAAGCTGCACCTATAGTGTTCCATCAGCCGGATAGATGGCGTTATCAGTAAAAATCCTTAGATGCGCACGAGCTGTTGAAACAAGATTAATGCAAAAATGTAACGACGTGTTACAATAAGTTTTTTCGGATTGATAGTTAGGAATCTAGTTCAAGCACTACAGTGTATCAGAAAGCTACTTACACGATAGATACCTAAACGGTGTGATTCTCACCACCATCCTTCGCAGTTAGGGTGCTTTTTCACCAGAGATGTGCTATGCAGCTATGCTGCGAAGATGTGAAATCTACGCTACGAAGTGACCGTTTCCACCAATACTACGATAGGTAGCTGTGCGAGGAAGATGCGCTACGAAGATGCGCAGTCGCAAATTAGCTGTGCAAGAAACTTTTTGCTCCTACGATAGCATGTCTCCTTTTAGCGAAAAACGCGGGCAAACACCACTCGCGATGGCTCATAGCAGGCATCTATAGCACGCATCCATAGCACGCGTCCATAGCACGCATCCATAGCACGCATCCATAGCACGCATCCATAGCATGCATCTATAGCACGCATCCATAGCAGGCATCCATAGCACACATCCATAGCACGCATCCTTCCATATAAGGGTGCTTTTCCACCAGAGATGTGCTATGCTACGATGCTATGGATGCGTTTGATATCCACCAATCATATTCATTGGTGCACATAGCTTAGCACTGGTGGAAACGGATTCAACTAAGATTTGTTTTTTATATGGAAGGATGCGTGCTATGGATGCGTGCTATAGATGCCTGCTATGAGCCATTGCGAGTGAGGTAGCTATGTGCAGAGCAGAGTACCTACAGCATTCCTCGCGTTTTTCGCTGAAAGAGGTATGCCATCGTGGAAGCAAAAAGTTTCTCGCACAGCTACTTTGCGGCGGCGCATCTTCGTAGCGCATCTTCCTCGCACAGCTACCTAGCGTAGTATTGATGGAAACGGTCACATATTTTCGTAGCGTAGATTTCACATCTTCGCAGCATAGCTGCATAGCACATCTCTGGTGGAAAAGCACCCTAAAAACATATCTTAGTTGAATCCGTTTCCAACAGTGCTAAGCTATGTGCGCCAATGAATATGATTAGTGGATATCAAACGCATCCATAGCATCGTAGCTTAGCACATCTCTGGTGGAAAAGCACCCTTATTTTGCTAGCTGACAGTACCAAGCCTTGAATAAATCATGGTAGCTCTGTTGGTAAGAGCAGTTGTGACCTAAGGCAGTTGAAACATTGTTATCATCTTACATACAGGGTGTAACAAAAGGCTTAACGAAGCCGAATACCACGTATTCTACCCATTTGTACGATCATTTTTTTCCAAGACACCATACCTGGGAAATTAATCGTAACTGAGATATTGGGGGTCAAAGTGAAAATGTTTTTTTCAAGATTTTTTTCATTAAAATCTTTTGTTTGCTTAAAAAAACTTTTTTCTTTAGAAACATGATAAAAATTTTTTGAACATTTTCGTAAAAAACGCTTTAAAGAGAGCAACCCGCAATGAACCGCGCGCACACAATCCTCGTCTGTGCGCGCTATACATTGCGGGCAATAATTACTTGATTTTTTTAAAATGCCTCAAAAAGAAAGTTGTTTGCCAGCGATTATTTTTGTTACATACGATTTGATTTGATCTACCGAATGCGAGGTTTAAGGGTTCGTTGAGCTTTTTGTTTCACTCTGTATATCTTTTTCATAACTCGATTCAAAGAGTCGCAGACTTCAAAGTAGTGATCTTTCCAGGCAAGGACTTCCAAGCGATCGCGGAGACGTTAGGCACGAAGACGGAGGCGCACGTGAGGTCGTTCTTCATCTCGTACCGACGCCGCTACAACCTGGACGCCGTGGTGCGGGAGCACGAGGCGGAGCGCCCGCAGCCGCATCATATACAGGGTACGTACTGAGAGTTGTTTTTTTTATTCAATGCTATTGGAAAAATAAAGAAAATAAATCAATAATAAGGTAATAATAATGTTCCAATCTTTAAAAAGTTTATTTAGACTTACCAGATTACACATACATAAAACTACAAAAAGCAAGCATACTTAACACATGCAGAATTGTTAGAAAATTTTTACAGTTTTTAAGCAATAAGGATATTTAACACGTATTTAAAAATAATTATAAACCTATTAAATGCTGATTCTCATCACTTGGTTTAGGCCCGTGAATATCAAAATACCGATGCTTAAAACATCGAGATACAAAAAGTAAATAAACTAAAAATAATAATTATTTAATATTTTTAAATGTATACGTGAATGTGAGTGTGAATGAATGATTAAAAGAGACTAAGAGATTTATCGGTATGGACGATGAGATATGAAGATGGTTTGAATGATAAGAGTGAACGTACGAACAAGAGTGGAACGATGTTAAGAGGAAACAAGGGCCGTTTTTCCATACAAACATAGTCCCCTGTTATCTCCCTGGATAATACCAGTAGAGCAATAATTTTTATTGCAAAAATCTATGGCTACTATTACCATGTTTATATTTTTACCTTTTTTTCATAAATTAAATATATGAGCCTTTAAAAATCTAAAAAATTCGCCAGATTTGCCGCTGTTTTCAAACATCCAGAAAACAAATTTGGCTATTTTTTTTTAAAAAAAGGTAAAATATACGTAGGTACACGGCCAAAGCCTATTTTTAATTTTTATTGATAAAAGTATTTAAATCGGTTTAGTTTTGGAAAAGGAATCGGGGGACTACGAAAAAACGATGATTTTGTGTGTTTTAGTAGGTATTTTCGGTCCAAGATGCAGTTGTCTCTATCGCGCTCTGCGGGTGAGGCGTTCGGGACTGCGCGACAGCAATAAATTTTACAAATATCTCTTTCAATTCTTTCGCCCTTTTGATTGAAGAGAAAGAGAAGAATGAAAATGGCAGACTTGGAGGATCGCGGAAATGGAGAAAGACTTGTTTTATATTATTTTGTACTTAAGATTTTAGATGTCAAGATGTAAAGATGTGTTAAGACGATGAACCTAAATGAGTAAAGACGTGTATTTTATTTATTTCCCCGATCCTACATGTACGAGTATATAAGTTTTATAAAGATATTTAAAAATATAATTTATATTTTGTAATGTTAAAGAAAATAATGTTTACAAAAATCATAGCAACAACGATAGCTGGCTGGCTAGAATGTCTCATACATTGCGGTGATTGATATGTCATCGTAGGGCCTAATTATATATTTTGTTATTTTATTTATTGTTATTATTTAAATTCGAAGTAAAATAAAAGTTTGTTTTTATTTTAATTTTATTTATGATGTATGTTATGGATATGGGTCTAAGGAATCCTGAAATAAATGAATTATTATTTATTTATAAAGTTGTGGGTAGATAGTTTGCTATAAACTCAAAACGATATGTACACCTGCTGCTGTCCTGACTTCTGGATGGTGGTGGTACTGATAACTAACTGAAGAGTGTATCGTAATTTATCGATAAACAAGAGGAAAAAACCAAATCTACATAATAATAAATTTCAATGCACTAACTAGTCTGTCAGGGCGGCTGATGTATTTATTGTTTTAAATATCTTTGTATGCGCGGAGATGCAAAGATTTTAAGGATAGTAAAAGTACACAGAGGGTATGATATACATATTTGCAATAAATTTAATAGTATAGAATAGAATAGAATAACATTTATTTGCAAGAATACATTTGAGATTGATGGTGTTGGGTGTATTTAACTAGACATCGTATTCAGTCTGTGAACAGACGTGCAAATTACAAGTCTAAGATAAGATTTAATTGTATATAAAACACTTTTCATCCAATAAACAGCTCGGTGAAGGTCGTTGTATGGTGGGATCTTAGACTAAAAGCTATTTTGAAAAATACACCCGCGATCCTGACGCTAACAATCACTAGAATTGAATTAATAAGTAATTGCTATTTCGTAGGTACAACAAGCACAGAGTCGGCCGACAATGCTGCCGACAATACCTCCACCAATAACGGCACAGTATCGCCGCAGACCACCACTAAGGATGAAAAGGTATTTCTTAATTTACTTACTTATTAGTTAGACAATTCATCATTTCAGCCACACCGGCCACACGACAACACCTACTGCTAGATATAGGCCCTCCCCTTAGGACCTCTACAACAATCGGTCCCCGTACCACATCCACCTTCACACCAGGCCCCCAATTCCGCTAATTTACAAATGGCTCAATAGCATCGCAACTGTATATTTTGACACATTTAATATGGAAGTAATGTCAAAATATACGATTGCGATGCTATTGAGCCATTTATAAATTAGCAGAATCAGGGCCCAGATCGCCGGTCCACCTGGGGTACAGACCTACCCCGCAGATCGTCGTTAGAATCAGAATCGACGATCGAGCGCGGTCGCCATTTTTTGTTTTCCTCTTGTTTTGTTAAATTAAGAAATAACCGAGACAATAACAGAAAGAAAAGTTTTTCTACATTTATATCGCCGTCCAGTCAAATCTAAAACCTAAAAATGTAATTTACGCGAACACTGTACAGACAACAGCACGTCAACCTAACCACTAAACGTCAAATTTTCTCAATTTATATTGATCTGGGGCCTAACTATTCGCGTAACCGAATCGCAGTTCGATCGTGATTGAATTGGACGATTTTGACATTTAGCCCATACTAGAACTGTCAAAAACCTGTCGTTCAATTACGATTGTGATACGATTCGGTTACGCGAATTACTTGTTGGACTTAAAGTTGACCTGCCGTTCGCACCACACATACACAACACACGCAGAGACCAGAGTTATTTTCGCATTAAATATTAGTAAGGATCAATGACGTCACTGTTTTTGTTCCCAAGTGATTGTAATTATTTTCTGCGTAGACGGAGGTGGACAGCGAGGGAGTGCCCATCGGCGCGCCGGGCGAGCAGGGCGGGCCGCCCACCACGCCGCCCAAGCACAAGCCCGCCAAGTGCGAGCGCTGAGCCCTCCCGGCATACACTCCGTGGTTAGGCGCGCCGCCCCGCGCCGCCGCCCGGCGTTTGTACCTCGACACGCAGTAACTTGGCGTTTTTATAAACAATTTTACTAAGAGACGAAACTACAGACACAGTTGACTCGTGGTTATACGACAAATATTTGGAAATATCGGATAAATTCGTTTATTGGTACTACCGCTTTCGACTGTAATCCGTGACTTGAAAAGGAGTAGATAAAACAATAATTAAGCTAATAATTCGAGATTAAATAAAATTACAGTTATTACTAACTTTAGTACATAATTATCATACGCGATAACTGTAGTAGGTTTTCAGTCGCGTACCATTAAATATATTTAATCATACATTGACAAACATTTGTCATACATAAGTGCATTTAGTAAGTACATTCATTCATAATAAGTGTGACGGAATGATGCCGTATCACCGCGAGTCTACTGAGTTTTTATCCATTCTAGGATCAATAGAAGCGTGTGGGAAGACCAGAGTGGTGGTAAAGCGTAGGATACCGTAAATAAAATTTATTGCTTTCATATTGGCGTGTTAGCAGTTCTATCACATTTGTTTTAGTTGTACTGGTAAATCAGCTTAAAATCATTTTATTGTGGTTTCGATACAGCTAGCGAATATGTTATGATTTACCTATGAACTTGCAGTTAGCTGTTTCTATTGAGTAAATAAACTGGCTGGTGCAAGCAAATCGCCACTACAATTATTTAGTGTTTTAAAGTGTTAGTGTTAGAACAAAAAGCTGCTAACTCTTCAATGTTGAAATATCTGCAAAGAGCTTTCAGGGCTGAACTAAATACGCTTATTAACCATCACTCAGGTCTTATAGTAGGCTAGTCGCACGGACGCTCTGCTGCTTGTCGCTATATCCTAAAAAAACTAATACACCTAACTCCTTCGACGTTTTGCACCAAAAACAATATTACCGCGCTCCAACACGTTCGAATTCCGAATCTCCAAAATATTTTGGAGTCTTAAGTAAAAGTATATCACGCTGTGATTCCCACGGCTGTTCTTACGCCGATCAAGCTATAGATGGCGTTTGAGTCACCCACGAAGCAGGCCCATGGTGCTCGTCGATTGTTTTGTGTTAATTTTTCAAAGCTATTGAAAAACCTATTTTGACGTTTAGCGGTTCTTGATGTATATTGAACATAGCCATATCGATTATACTAATTTCCTGACTAGGAAAATTAATACGGCCATGTTTGAAAACAATATCTTCATATCCAATCATATTAATTACATAAATAAATAAATATGGACATCATCCAATACTTGTTCTGATCCCAAAATGGTAGCTATTAAATCCGTTTTGTAGAAGTCAGAATCATCAAAAATACAATAATTTATTACCCAGCCCCGAAACAATGAAGCAATGTGTTTTTTATATGTTGGGTCAACGTACTCAACAACGACATTTTAAAAAACGATACATACGCAATTCGAACACTGACTAAGTTCTTCGTAATCAACGTTAATTTATATATTTTTGACATTTACAATATTTTCCCCTAAAACGGGTGAAACTTCAAAATGACTTGCAATAATGTACGAGTATCAATCAATATTCAAATAACAATCCTCTTTACAACAATTCAAATTCTATCAGTACTATTATATGTGTAATGTGTACTTCCGATTCCTCTTGTGGATCCCTTATCTGTACTGTCACATCATTTGATTTATCATTTCGTGCGTGTCAATGGTGTTCCTCAATTTTGTCGACATCTACGACATCTTGTCTCTAGTTCGTTGCTCTATTTATGTCCATTTTAGTGCAGGCACTAGGCACAGAGCAGGGTAGTCTGTAACTTAGTTCCAGTCACATCAGCCACGTAGTTCATCTTACATAATACCTTACGATAATTTGACTTAATATAAATTAGTAAAAAATGTCATCAAACCACTTGTAATTACTAATTTCGTATCCTACATGAAAATGACACGAATCTCACTGAGGTAGAATAAAAAGCGATGAGACGAAGCAGATCGATTCGTGCATACGATGCCAGCTTTTATCCTATGAATCATATCTAAACATGTATCTTATGAAGTTGGATGCTTATTCACAGAAAATCACAAAGTATTTTTGTGCACAAAAAGGTTACGAATGTATTATATTATACCTATTATCCAAGTGCCGAAGCTATTTACTCACCTTTGGTAGCTGAGTGCAAGAATTTTTACATTTTAACTCTAGAACTGATCTGTCATTCTGTTAGTTAAAAGTTTTGAATGTTTATAAATCGAATGGCCATTAGTTTAACAAATCGCAATAATATAATATTTAGCTATTAATGTCTCAAATAATTAATGAATGGTGCAAGTAATTTTTATATCAGGCAGAGAGCGAGTTGACTTCAGCGCGGTCTGATGTTGTCAGTGTGATTGTGAGTGTAATGACAGTATACGCTTTAGGACATCATATTACGGACCTACTTGTAAATAATAACGGTATATTAGATGTAAGATATTATTTTTCCTTATCTATGGAATGCTGATTCTACTATGTCTAGCGAGAATAGTAATAGCATTTCCTGCTTTCGGTTTGTTGGATGTTGGCGCCGTGCGCCTTAAGTTGCCTGAGTCTTTTGCCATATTACGCGGAAATTCCGCCGCCATTTCTTTTATATTGTGCCTGATGACGGAAAATTATATGCAATTAACCCATGGTGATTCAAAGCGGTAAGTCAAGATGTTGACAGAATTCCCGCCTAATGTGGCGATAGCCTTACGGACTTCGGTTTTGAATGTTTGATGATCTCTTCGGAATTATATTTGGCGTTGTGTGATAGTCTTTTAAAAATAGGACAAAATATGTTATTCACTTGCCTTAAGTAATTTTACTTATTGTATACTCGCATGCGGAACTATGACTAACAAGCAAATATAGATGTATTCAATGTATTACAGAATACGCGGTGTTATTACAAAATAGTTTTATATCAAACGATAGTTACGAGAAAATATGTAGTTAAAGAGTTTCTTGTAGACTTGTTCTTATTTATCGATAAGTGTACTATCAATCCTTCAATTATGTCCATCTCTAGGTTATGTATGAAACTAACAATGAATTAGACTAGGCATTATTTTACTCGACTCGGAACGGTAAGTCGCATTTATCATAGTCTCAAAGATTATTAAATTAAATTTGTTGCCTCAAACTTCTCGTGTTGTTATTAGTCAGAAAAAGAAAATTAAAATATAATATTCTGCGGACTAAAAACTTCACAGTGAATAAGAAGTGTGGCGCAACTCAGTAAAAGTGGATTTGGCACAGCGAGTAGAACGCGTGCTTCACACACTTGTTTTACTACTATATTAAATAGCAAAATGATATAGAAGAGTAAGGGATATTATTGATATTGACGATATTTTTGTACACATAAAAGACATCTCAATAGATTCATGGTGAACAGCGTTTTAAACTTTCATGATAGGCATGCTAGTAGGAGTAAATTATTTTAGGATTTGTTATTTTTTATAATTTTCCCCCAGCCGGAATACTTCCGGGATCGTGGCACTTGCAACAGTGCCAAGATATCGAGATGTAAAATGGTTAGAAAAATATAGAAATCTTGAAATAATTAACTTTTATCATCATAGTATGTTTGCTTTTATAGTTTGCATTATATCTAAGTATTAACACTTTATTTATCGTAAAATTTTGTTGTAGTTAATATTTCGTTTAGTATAATGGATTTAAATATTGATATAGCATAATTTTCAGCTAGTTTTATTATAATGTACATCACGAACGAGATGAGATACATAGGCTGTATAGGACCGAACACAATGTTACCGTCATACATTTTGTTTTTGTTTGCACGTAAACAAACAGTATGAATATTTTCTTATTATTCTGTGTACTCTGGTTCTCTTAGCTTTTAATTGACCAACTTAGCATAATTTTTATTTAAGTTACGAATGATTTAATCACCTTAAGGTTTCCTACAAACGTATAGCGGTATTTCGAAATTTTAAAAACAATTATAGTCGATTAGAATTTAGATTTTATTTGTATAATAGAAAATATCAGGTGATACTAGAAGCCATGAGTTCAGGTATATGTTAAAAATACATTTAGGAAATACTTTCTTTTTACATTAAATCAACATCCGCCTAAAATTGACATAAGCAATATGAATGTCTGTTTATGTTGAGTTAGTTGTATATGTGACCAGAACAAAAATTCCATGTAAAGTGGGAATTTTTGTTTTCTACTCTTTAAGTTATTTGGGTCTTGGGTTTTATTATAATTTTCATAGTAATGAATTTGTTAATTAAGTAGTAGCACACTGTACGTGAAGTAGGTAATCGTAGTTCAAATTGTTAATGGTAATTTTGCTTTGAATTTTAATTTTGTGTATGTTTGTTTATTTTGCAAATGACATAGAATTTCCGTAAGTATTCGGCACATAAGAATATAAGGCTTAATTTTACTAGTTAACTTCTTATAGAAAGGGAAAAAACTTTTACCCATACTAAATTGCCAGTCATTTGTTTTGTATGTGTACTGAAACCTTATTAATGATTTATATTTTGGTATCTATTTATCAGAATCAACTTCAAAAAAGAAGTTAACTAACAAAATGTAATATTGTGCTCTAAATAATGTAAATATTGTGTCCTAAAATTATATCAATTATTATAAATCGGTTTATCTGTGGTTCTATCATAATTACATGTAGTATCAACCTGAAAAAGGAAATCTATAATTATGGTCTTGATTGGAAATGTGTGACTGAAAATTAGGCACTTATTAATTGTGGGCTTGCTATTAAAACATTTGGCTCTGTATTTTTATTAAATATTAAAGTGATGTGCCGAATATTAATAATTGTCAGCATTTATCCTACTGTTCAAAATTTAATGTCTACCATAAAACATTCTATTCCTGCCGCATACGAACTAATCACTCCCAAAGAGAATCCTCGATAAAGTCATCTTATTTATTGATGCTAATTAGACCTAATATGAATATTGTTACAGAATTAAATTATTTTCTATTAGATTTTATTGTGTTCTGTATATTAAGGATAATGATCAGTTAATGAAGTTTTTTTTATGATTAAGTAAAGCTCAAACAGTACCTATGTTGTTGACCGTACGGTCGGGCTCTGTGACGATTTCAACCGACATTTTGGGAGTTTTGATTTTAAGAATAATAATAAACATAAGGATGTATAAATAATGTTGGTTTTAATTATATAACCTATTTTCATAACTCATCACATCGCTTTTACAAGGTTAAATAATATTTTGTCTGCTTACGGCAAGCTTGATACTTTAAAGAAGCCTTCGTTTTCGCTTGGGAGTAAATTAAAAATTTAAATAGAGATATGACAAAGATAATCAATAACCAAAGAACTGGTGGTGTCAGTACACTGAACGGATAGATACACCACTTACGGCTATTTCCAATAACCTATCTATCGCTAGTTTTGACATATCGGAGATAGGAAACAGTTTCTATCCCTGATTTTTCCGTCTAGATAAACAAAGACAGAAGTAGTTTTCTATCTCGGATATGCCAAAACTGAAGATAGATAGGATATTGAAAACGGCCGTTAGGAGTTGGTCGCCTACTTGGACCTTGGACTGTGCAACAGAAAGCTTCAGCACAAAGAAGTAAAAAAAGGTTAAAGCCCTCGCATAGAGGTACGAATTACTATATTTTTTTAATTAAAATTTGTGAGTGGCGTTGTGTTATGTCACAAAACAGTGCAGCGGTGGGTACTTGGGGGGGGGGGGGGGGTGTAAATAAGTATCTACAAACTGGATTGGTGTTAAAATTGTCTGCATCCTGAAAATATATCTAGGTAAGTACTTGAATACAATTTTCAACTGCCTTAGGTGGGAATTGAATTCATAACCTACCGCATAACGCTTCAGCATTCTATCCAGAACATTGATATTGATTAAAAAACAACCAGAACGACAATATCACGAACTTTATAACAATATCTTAAATGAACTGTTTTTTGGCGCTTACAAAGCCCCGGTTTATGTAGTAGTGCGATGTATTGCGCTTATTATGCAAGGGTGCGATTTCATGTAGGGTCAATTTAGAAAAACGATATTTTTCTTAATTGGCTTGGTACTGGAAGGTGCAATTTGGTTAAGCCGTGGTCCTGGCTTTTGTCTGTCGCAACATAGTAGTCGTAAAAACAAATTTCGTTGGAGGCCTGTAATGGACAGCACTGAGCAAGTAATTAATATGATGGACAGCTTTGAAAACTCTGAACTACCTACGTACAGAAGCACAGAACGAAAAGAGGTTCTATGTTCTGTGTACAGAAGGCTCACTTGTTACCTAAATGCACGCAAAAATGAAACTTAACGTGTGAAACGAGCGTTTATATTCCGTTGAATAATCCATAACACCGCGATTTTGTCTGCAAATCGGTTCCATTTCGACATGGCAGCGACATCACAGGGTTTTATTCATTAGTTATTCAGTAATAATATTGATAAATATTAAAGCAAAGCAATGAGTGCGTGCATTAAGTAATTTAAATAAATTACATAATGTTTAGACAGAAGACATTGATCGTTGGAAAAATCAATATTAGTAAATAATCACGGCCGACGACGCGTCTCGCGTGCGAGCCGAGCGACATCCTCCCCGGGAGGAGCGCCACGCGGTCATACCTAAACTGCGGAGTGGCAGTGGCTGTGGCACCCCCCTGTCGCAAGACTATCGTGGAAGGGTATTCATACGATAAGAATCATAGATTTTAATCTAAGTTAAGAATAAATAGAACTTAGTGATGACTTGTCTGATTCAGTGGCCTCTCACTACAGGCAAAGACAGTCATCAGGCATCGGAGAAAGCTTATTGCTATTCTTTTTTTATGGGCCGGCACCACACGACACAAATAATTTTCACAAGCCAAAATGAGAGTTATTGTATTCTGTCAGATTTATACGTCATAGAAATTTGATTTAATCAATTGTCACAAGATATTTTAGCTTAGCTGTAATAATTTTTGTGTTTTCAAGAAATAGCTTCTAAAAAGATCAGGTATGGTGTCCCGTATATTCCGGCCGCCGGCCCTAGGGCGGCTGCGTTTAGCGCACGTGGATGACGCGCCAGCCATCTTTGAACTCGTTTCGGAATCCATGGCGATAAACTTCAGGGTTCACGGTACATCGGACATCGTATATTTAATGTAAGTGTACTTGCCTGATTGCCTGGTAATAATTTTATCAACATTTCTACTCTGGTGGAACGGTAAAAAGAGACCGCGCGGTAGAAGGCACAGGAGCCCTAACAGTGTGTTGCATTTGTAGCATGAGGTGTACGGTGCAAAATATGGTAGCAAATATAAATACCTACCAGCTTTTCGGCCGTGGCTCTGCTCGCGTGAATTACATGTAAGTACTATAGTGCGAGCGGAGACAAGCAGTGGGATACCTAGGTAACACTGAAAATGTTTAGAAAATGAAAAACGGCTTAATGTAGAAATTTGCCAATACTTTTATTGTTTTTCGAAGTAATCTCCGTTCCTCTCTACACATCGTCGCATTCGATGGAACCACTGAGAAAAGCAGTGGGCCCATTCTTCCTTAGGGGTCTCTTCTATGGCATTTTCGTATGCTTTCACCGCATCTTCAGGGCTCGTAAAGCGAATACCTCGAATTTTATCTTTAGTTCTTGGGAATAAATGAAAGTCGCAGGGCGCCAGGTCAGGACTGTATGGCGGCTGACTCATTATCTCGACACCTGCCATAGTCAAATATTCAACAGTCCGTTTTGCGTAGTGCGCTGAAGCATTGTCGTGGTGAAGGAGGATCCTGCTTCGAGGGCTCTGCTGTCGAATTTTTTCCAAGATAACAGACAAACAGCGATTGACATACCAGTCTGCAGTACCTAACTGTCCTTCTATCTTCTAGCACAATTGTCGAGAAATGACCTTTCCGATCAAAGAATGGGACAATCATCTTTTTTCCTTGACTTCTTCCTTTCTTTACCTTAGTTGGCCGATCCTCGACAGGAAACACCCACTGAGCTGATTGTCTTTTGGTTTCGGGTTCGTAGCAATATATCCAGCTTTCATCACCTGGGACGATGTCAAATACAGCATTTGACTCACCGCCGTTGAACTTATCTAACATTTGGCGACACCCGTCCATGCGAAGGTGTTTCTAGTCGTCGTGTCGGTTAAAGTATGGGGAATCCATCTGGTACAAATCTTCCTGACGCCTAAATGTTCGTGTACTATTTTTTGAACTTGACTCATACCAATGCCTAGGCTTGCCTGTATCTGCTGATAGGTCACTATCTTATCTTCCTCTATCATGCGTCGCACAGCACTGATGTTATCTACAGTAGTCGCTGTTAAAGGACGTCCCTCACGCGGATCATCATTGAGATTGCTACGTCCACGCTCAAACTCGTTAAACCAATTGTAAATAGTGGCACGAGATGGGGCTTCATTAAGAAATGCTAATCGCAGCCTATCATAGCTTTGTTGTTGAGTAAGCCCACAACGAAAGTCATAATAAATCATTGACCGAAAATTTTCTCGCGTTAGTTTCGTTTTCACGTGTAACAAGAGTTTTAGATTTGCCGCCAATTTACAAAAACAAATGACAAATTAATGCAATACTACATTAGGTTACCAAAGAGTTCTAAAATTGAAATTAAAAAAAAGTTTTCATTAGCAATATTTCTAACTGACCAGCTCTAAACATTTTCAGTGTTACTCACGTACAAAATAGCATTGTCCTCTATATCTTTCTTTGTACCAAAATTCATCAAAACCAGTTCAGTACTTTAGGCGTGAAAGCAGATATTATAAATGCGGGAGCAATAGCCCGCAGATTTGCGCGATGCTCACAGGAGGTAAAAATTACACTATTTAGAGCTTATTGTACATCACTCTATACTTCCAGCCTTTGGGCGCACTACAGTAAACGAAGTTACAACGATCTCAGTATCCTGTACAATAATGCTTTCAGGGTGATATTGGGGCTGCCCCGGTTCTGCAGTGCCACTGGCATGTTTGCGGAGGCGCGCACTGCCTGCATCTACGCGACCTTGCGTAAGCAGTCCGCGTCCCTGGTGCGCAGAGTGCGGGCCAGCTCCAATGTCATTCTGAAAATGATAGGAGATAGATTGGACTGTCCCTACCTCCGGCACTGCTGCGATAGACATTATGACCCAGTAGCTGTGGGGGTTAGGGATTACTAATTGAATGTAATTTTGTTTTTGTTTTTATCATATTATTTTTATTATCTATTGTAAATTAATCAATTTTATTGTATGATTAGATTATGGATCTTATGTTATCTGAAATAAATTAATTTGAATTTGAATTTGAATAGACTAACTCCCATTCATAATATTAGTACCTAGGTACCTACCTTTCAAAGGATTACGGTGTATTGTTATTAACATGAAGTTTAAGAATAAGATAGATAGGTTCTTAAGACGTTTTAAAATAAAATACTGCGGCCATTTCTCATTAGCATTGGTTTCCACGTAGAATAAAGTTTGCTCTGTGCGTTGCTGCACCTAGTCATGTTAGTTCTATTTCTTTTCGATACTCATAATTACCTACTTTTATCGGGCAGTACCTTTGGTTGATTGGTGGTCTTTTACGAGTGACGCTGTTCTTTTAATGTGCCGGCGCTACGTGTCACCACAGAAATGTTAAGAGGAAACACTACGGGCGAGAGAATTAGGTATTTGTAAAATCTATTGCTGTCGTGAAGTGCCAAACGCCTTCATTCACCGCAGTGTGTGATAGAGACAACTGCTTCTTGGACCGAAAATACCGACTAAAAGCACACTAAATCAACGTTTCGTAGTCCCCCGATTACTTTTCCAAAACTAGACCGATTTAAATACTTTATTTCATTAAAAATTTAAAAAAGGCATTGGCCGTGTCCGTACTCGTATATTTCCCATTTTTTTCTTAAATTTAGCCAAATTTGTTTTTCTGGGTGTTTGAACACAGCGGAAAATCTGGCGAATTTTTTCGATTTTTGAAGGCTCATATCTTTTTTATTAATTAATTTATGAAAAAAACAGAAAACATAGAAACATGCTAATAGTGGCCAAAGATTTTTGAAATAAAAAATATTTCTCTACTGGCTTTATCCAGAGAGGATACAGGGGACTACGTTTGTATGGAAAAACGGCCCTTGTATTTCCTCTTAAGTTTAACTGAGAATAAACGGCGCACTCAGGAGCTAAGATCACAGTAAAAAACGGCGCCTTAGCGATGTGCAGTGTGTTAAACATTTATTGCATATTTACAGAGAGAATTGCGTGCTATCTTTATGCCAGTTGGACGTAAACGACACTATAGTTGGTTTCTTGGCGGCCAAAGATTACCCGCTACTACCGTCAGTACATCCCAGAGCTTGGGAGGAGTACGTCTGGACTAAATACAAGTATGGTTGCTGTTCCCCTTTGTAAATATTTTACTTATTAAACACATAATTCCATCACAATTTGTTTGGGTTGGTGTTGGTAATTAAAAAAAAAGGTTTTGGTAGGTATGATTGATAAATAAATAATAACATATATTTCTGATGTCAAAGTGAGTAACAATTTAAAGCGCTCGTATTGTGGAAATCGGTCACAACGAAGGTATCACAAACACCCAGACCCGAGACTGTGTCTAGGAGTCGAACCCGTAGGACCTCGGAGCGAAATGACCGTATATTGTTCTCTGTCTGTCTCGCTCACTCATACCAATGTGTCAGACTATCTAAAAGAGACAGACAGATCCGTAAATAGGGGTTCGTGTTGCGTAGTAGGGCCTCAGATGCCTTACTCTGCAACACGAAGTTCGTATTTACGGATATATCTCTTTCAGATACTTTAAGACATCGGTATGAGTGATAGGGACAGATATCCATCTGTCAATATACGGACACTGTGTTCTGGAGTAGGGCCTCAGACGACACCTTGAATACGGTGTGTACGCCACTTCACTACAGAATTCATCAAAAATAAGAATCCTACATTCTCAAGAGGTCTTCGAGATAAGAACTCAATTGATGTCTTTTTGGAGGATTTGAGGCTCTTGCCATAATCGCAAGCTTCAAGAATAAAGTTTAACGACCTCCGTGGCGGAGTGGCGTATACACCGGTTTTCAAGGTGTCGCCTGCTCCGAGGTCCCGGGTTCGATTCCCGGACGGGCAATGTAAAAAAAAAAGTGTTTTTCTACATGTTTGTGGTACCTTCGTTGTTTTTGGTTTCCAAAATACGAATGCTTTAAATAGTTATTTAAATTGGGATCAGAACAATGTATGTGATGTTGTCCTTATTTATGCATTTATTTATTAATTTAGGTTTGGCCAATGGTGTTAAGAAAATGCTGCAGACCGTCTTCTTCTGGCAGTTCTCCTTTAGTCCCTTTTTACGACACCGTAGGTAGAGAAGGGTTGGAGGCTAAAAATAATATTTATTTATATCTGCCGGCAACACACACACCTACTTACAGCTTCTCAATTTCTAGGTCAATAGAACTGAATGCGAGGAATACTCTGTTCATCCACCTGCTCTGCTGGAATCCTGTGTACGCTCGCGAGCTGGTCGACAGCATCCTCAGATCCATGTTCATGCACGACCCATACCTGCAATACATTGCGATGCTGAAGACGCTTCCTTCCTACCCATGTTCGTACACTGCCACTGTCGTATTTCTGTCAGGATACGTCTTGTTACATGCCTTTGAAAGCCCATTTATCAATGCTTTTGAAGCTATTTACTATCTTTTTAAGTAGGTGGTAGTACAGATAATGATGTGTAAAAGTTATGATCTGTACCTACTCATAAGATCGTAAAGAATTAAGTAAGTATTTACTTTCAAATCAGATTATCACAGGACTACAATGTGTATAAGTTAGAGTCGTTGAATATCAAAACCCAGTAAGTCACAGTCCTTACCAAAATTGACTTATGAATACCACTAAATCTTAAATTAAAAACTGATTCATTCTGTGCCTTTCAAATTAAGGTAACTCCGTCATATCTCGTTTAAAATAAGGTTTAAAGTCTATGATTTCTTTCAAATCCCTGTACGTCCAACGACAGTGATAAATCAAACTCGGGTAAGTCCATATTGACCAATCAGAACGCAGCATCGGTCTAAGATGGCTACCATTTCTCCTGTGTTACACGACGCGAGCGCGTTGACCAGCGTATCTATAAGTCGGTTTTATTGTAAATAATGGAAGAAAATAAACTAAATATATGTGTGGTGAATCCTAATAAAGCTAGGAAAAAAACTATATCAAAAGCTAAAACTAAAAAGGACCAGGAGAGAGCTAAAAGTTAAGTGAAACTTCACGCACAGTAGCCAGGTAGCCATTCCGCGGCCCGCATAACAGGGCCGTAGTTGAGTCGTTATGTTAAAAAAAATATTATATAAATCACATTGTTACTTCACATGTTTCATTTTATTTTATTTTATTTATAGCAAAGCAGGACAGGGTTTTAATGTAGACGAAGATGATAAGCAAATTAATAATTTTCCATATTATGTAATAGACGAATTTTTAGATTTTGTATAATCTTATTTTTTATATGATTTTAATAAATATTTTATTAATAATGTTTTTTTTTTCATAATTAGCATTCCGCAACTAGTATTTTATTTTTTTGGAACTACAACTCTCATAACTAACAACAGACAGATAGACTAAGTTAGTTTCGCATTCTTATTAATCTAATACCCACACCTACCCTGAGTACGTCCCGAAAATGTTGAGGTACATCATATTCCTGCAAGTCCATAGGCGAATTTCAAAGTCCTGTAAGTCCGAGGTGACACTTTTCAAACCCCGGTAAATTTCGCTAGTAAATATCAAAAGCCTGTATGTCCAAACTTAATTCTTATTTTGTGACTTTATTATCAACTAATACATATTTTCTTATAATATAAAATGTTTAAAATGTGTATCTAGTCGAGCCTTCATAATTCAGTACTTCATCATTTTCATAATATTGATGATAGCAAAACTATCGCGATTCCCGTACTTCACTTAGCCTGGACATATGGGGTTTTGATATTCAACGACTCAGTTTATATAATATGAATTAGGATTTATACTGTCGAATGAAAAACGGTAAGAGTTTTTGTGCAAACAGGTTTGCATTGTGTACCTATCCTCAGGTTAGAGGTTACAAAATAATTATTAATTACCACAAAATAATTGAATTGAACTTTTTTTTTACTTAGTGCTTGTGCCTGGCCAGTCCCGGTCTGAAGCGTCATTCAGACGTTTACAGGCGATGGAACGCGGTGTGCCAGGAGACCAGTTACCAAGCCTGTGCATTGCAGACAGGATCGAAGTTAGCCCTCGCTTGCGGATACGGAGAGCTGTGTTAGTTACCTGAGTTTTTTTAGCTTATTGTGATTAAATTTAGAAAACGAGATCTATTTTTTTAGTGATTTTTTTCTAAACGTACGCGGCCAGAAATCAAACCCTAGACCTTTGCGCTCAAGATTAAGGCGCGTTACAACTCGTCGCATTATTGAGTAATTTAAAACTACATCTCATGTCCAACACCACTTCAAATATAGGGGTCCCCGTGATTGATACATGTCAAATTACAACAGACAGACAGAGAGACGGACGTTTCAAAACTATGAGGTCCTTGACTTGACCACGGAGCCCTAAAAAGGTTAGCCTACTTGTAAGAACTATTTTCATAATCATTACTTACGCAATGCGAAGAAATATGCTTAGTAACTATGGGGTTTAACAGCTTATAACGTCTAAAAACCATTTTTTAATTTTTCTACGGCAATATGTACTACGCCCGTGTCTCTACAAGCTGTATTAAGGTCTGTATCCATTAATGTTTTCGTAAATAAAAAGTGCAGTTGTTAAGAATAGCGACAAATAGTATACGTTTTGGGTAAAAATGCTTGTTACCTAGTTACCAGGCAGGTGATCAACAAAATCCAATAGTCAACCTTTTTCTACTTCAAAATGGGTAGGTAGGTACTTACTGCGCCTGTGCCTTAACAAACATTAGAAAAGGTCTGTATCCATGATGTTTTCATTACTTATTACAGCGAGGAAGACAACGATGACATAGTTCCAATAATAGAACGTCACTCTTCTCGACTACAACAAATATACGGAGAGTTCTATGTCAGCGAGCTCATCTCGCGGCACCCGGAGTCTGAGCGAGTGCTGCTAGTATGCGAGGTGAGATGTAGGTTTATAAGCCTTTCTTGACCGCCGCCTGTCAAATCATACATACACATTTGGTTTGGCAAGAGGAACTTTAGAACGATAGCGTTGCTTATGAAACCGTTTCTAGAGGCCGTGTGGTATCGCCACATGAATAGAAAGTCATAACCCCTTTTTTTTCTTTGGGCTTCTAAAGAAGAAACAGAAGTAGCGATTAAAGCAGACTAGCAGCGTTCTCATTCCACTTGGCCTAAGTGCGATCGCTAACCTGCTGGCTAAGAGTGGATTGTAACAAAATAATTAATTTAATTATTCAATTGAACATTAAAATAACCTTACTGTTAGAGTTTAACCCAACACGACAGCAAGTCATATCATAAATTATAATCTTTTTGTAGAGGCCTGGATCCACCAGTGGACTGTAATGGGTTGGTGATGATAACGCTAAAGTAGAACATTTCTAGAAGATAGCCGTGTGGGGGTCGGCACATGAATACAAAAGCATAAAAAACTTCTTATCCTGTGGGTGTTGGTAAAAGCGATCCTTTAGAAATACTGCCAGAGTACCTAAGGGAAGCAGCATTTTCTCTCTGGTCCACCATTAGTCTAAGTGCAATCGCCAACCAACCCGCCTATTATTCATATTATAGCCTAGAATAGTTGGAGTTACTACCTACTCACGTCTTGACTTCGGAATCCTAAAAATAGAATCCATATTATAATATTGACAGCACAAGGAACTGGCAGTGGGAGTGATGTGTCTTAACACCCAGATCAACTACGAAGCTTTAGAGGGTAGCTTTGAGCTTTCCTCGTTCGGCGGGCTTCGACATTTGGACGAGCATACCAAACGGGAGCTAATACGGGAGCGGGATAACTCAGACAGGTTTGTGTACAGTAGTGGAACTGGTGTTTTTTTATTTGCCAAGAGGGTTTTGCTGCAGTTTAGCTAATAGTAAAGAAAAGATACTGCTGCAATGTCAAGATGTAGTAAAAAACTTACCGTTACAGACTGCGTAAAGTGGGAAATTGCATTCGCATCTTTAACAAGTTACTTTGTTAATAGTCTCATGCTGAATTGTACCTATATGAACTTGAAAATCGTACTTGTATCCGAAAGTAATTTTAATGGAAAAGGGCTATTTTACCGTTAATGATTCTATAAATGATAAAAAGCTCGCACTGCCACATATCTGTTTGTAAACAAAAATATTTAAAAAGGAGCTGATAATAGTGACCGAGTTTCTTGAGCTGCTAATACTCGGCACTAGCCCACACTTGGTTTTTTACACACTAAAAAAAATTGGAATGTGTGATATAAGTTGGCGCCTACTGAAGCCTACTTGCAGAAATAAATTAAAATATTCAACTGCCTGTTATACTCCTTAAGTCGTCTCACAGAAGGAAAAAGATGAAAGTATGAAAAACAAAGTAAACAACATTATGGTATGAAAGAAACAAAGTGAGTATTTAAGTGGATGGGTAAGAAATATAACTGTTATTTTTTTCAGCCTTTCTACTAGCATTGCCAATAACAACAAGGTTGGGAGTTCGCAGCAAGAATCATCACACAACTTAGACGCCCCAACTCGATCAAGGGACCGAGCTAAATCTAGGGTAGGTATAAGCATTTTTCTTTAATAATTTCTTTGTTTCTAACTAATTGCTTTGTGTTAGAAAATTGCACCACGTATTTCGTTACCAATTCGCTCGTACCAGGGCTAGCATCTGAAATTTAAGACCTTACCTACTTACTTACGGATCTTAAGGCCCTTTTTCGTTTTATCTGGTGTCAGGTAACGTGGCTATTTAACGAGGATGATTTTAACGAGTTCCGTTCAGGACCTACCGACTCCACGACCACGGCCCGATCCACTCAGCTTGACGTGCTCGACCTTCTAGAAGACGAGGACGAAGAAGAGTTGGATTTTGATATCGTTAACATAGATATGGACCTGCTTAGAGTTCCAAAGATACTGTCTTATGACACGTTGGAAAGAGGGTATCGATTTTAGTTTTTTTTTGTAAAATAAAGATTACAACCACGTAGTGCCTTCTAGCTTTGAAACAATTTGACCGGACGGAACTGCTTACATTACATTTTGAACAGTGGTGGTAGCTCAGTGGTGGGGTCTGGGTTGTCTTCATTTGTAGTGCGTGAGTACAAGTTATTAATCTAATTACTTAGAACCTGAAAAATCCGGGTTATTCTACTCATTTTGAGGCCAGGGAATCATTGAATAACTATCACATTCTATGGTTAAAAGAAATTTAGTAATCTGACATTTGCATGATGCCCTAAGTATTAAACGATTACTATTGATCGTCAGTTTCAGTTTTGTTGCGCACTTTTGTTCGGCATTACGGGATTTCCTACATTAGTCGTTATAGAAGAAGAATAATGTATTATATTTGTAAGTAAAATGTCAGTAAAGTCCTGATATGCTCATGTTAACCATACTTTCAACGATTTTACTTTAGTGCTCATCTGAGGATTGTCAACTTCAACCTGAAGTACCCAATGAAAGGAATAGGAGTTACATATACCAATATAGGCCGCAAATGTCCGATTGTCGACACAAAATACGATAGTACTTTCACAAAGTTTGTTATTTCGCAGACCAGCGGACAACATTATGAAAGTGTCAGATGATACATCCAAACATAAAGAGACTAGTGAAGAAAATGTGAAAAAAGAAAAGCTTAAAAGTAAATCAGGTAAATCTAAGTAGTTTATTAAGGTAAGGCTTCTTAAACCTGTAGCTGACTCCAAAAGGAGGATTTTGCCATGATACTCTTGGTAGCTGAATATTTTTTTAAATTTTTAGTGATCGCGTCCCATTCCTTCACGGACAAACTACACGAGCCTACTCATTACTCTGGACCACCTAATGCTTTTCTCTTGGAACTATTTGCAATGCATCCTGACTATGATGAAAGGTACTGACGTTTTTATTCACTGTTTCTATTTATCTATGCTGCTGCAAGTACTTCTAAAATGAAAGATTGCTTCAGAAAATACATTATTTCCTCATCGCAATGCGGAATCTAATCCTGGATACTTTGCAAAGCAAATCGTTGTGCTACTGCGCCAATAATACTACTTTGGCTTAAAAAGAAGTTGAGGGATCTACTCGTATCTACGAAATATCACACTAACAGCCTTGCCTTCATTTGCGACTCATGAGTTCTATTGCTTGTTTCATCTTTTATTCAGATACGGTTTCGATATGCTGGAAGCGGCGTATGAACTGTTTCCTGATAGAGACTACTGCGTCATGTGTCTTCCTTCTAACCATCCTTCGTTTCCACTTCTGGAGCATTTTACGGTATTTTTTCTTTTACAGTTTTGCTGGTAGAGATCGCTTAAAGCGATAAGACCGCCTATTTGTACATTTTCTCTTCTTTGTAATTTATTTGTTTTCTTTCATTTTGTGCAATAAAGTGTTATCTATCTATCTATCTATCTAAAAATGATATATTGAAATTAGTAGCGCTTTCACATAGTTTATTTTGTATAAAATTTGAATAAAAAATGTGTACAACATCACATTAATTGTTTTGAACTTAAAGAAAGTAATATTATAAATCAGTCAAATCTTTTCTTATACAATCCATCCATCCCGTTTTAGGTCGCCCTCTACCTGTCCCCCCATCAACCACTGTTATTAAAGCACTAGGTACTGCTTTGGTGATATCAGTGATTTCTAGAGTTGTCTAGATAACTCTTGGAAGGCTGCTTTCAACACTCGGCACGATCCATTCGCCCTTACTCGGCGAATGGACCCTTTACTTCGATTTCCTAATGCGGTCAGCTTCACTCCACTCCACCCAACTCCGCGTCAGTCGAAATGCATTATGCTGAGTGCCTTCTGCATTTGCCAAACTGTTAGAAGAAGCCTTTTTTCAACGCACATAGGTAGAGGTGTGGTCCAGTTGGCGAAGCAACATAGATTCGGCTCATATTGTTGTAATATTATGTTTTTAGCTTGTGACTCCTTACGGAACTCGGATGCGGTTTATCAATGAGACACTATATGTCGCTCACGTTAATTCTGTAAGAGGGTAAGCATTCCTTTCAAACAATATAGCATGACTGTGGAGTGATCAAAATACAAACTTTTTATTAAAAGTGCCAACACTCGCGTCAAATACGCTAGCGATTTCTCCATAGAACGATATTTTAAATAAGCTTTAAAAGTTTTCTACTATTTTTGGTAATATGAAAGTGCTTCGCTTCATTTACTCGCTCATATACTTGACAAGGGCACGCATGTTTTCAAGGCCCAAATTAAAAGTCACTTGCCTAATTAAGATTGACTTGATTAATGATTTCTTAAAACTAGCAAAACAAAAGTTTAATTATAAATAGGGCATTGTAATCTTCTTCAGAGATGTACAAGTACGCCCGGGGGAAGCCAGCGACGTGACCTACCTCAGTGACATCCTTGAGCACTCTCCTCGCGCACAGTCCCTCATTGAGCTGTTTGATTCCACCTTATTTTCCCGGACGCTTTATTCTTTCGTCTTACTTAGCCAGAAGCAACCTATTGGCATGGTTATACTTGGGTAAGTGAAGAACTGGGCAGTTTAAGTATCCTTTCATAAATGTTATCTCGTCAGTCTTTGACTGGAGGTGGTCGTAGTTTAGTGGAGACTGCTTCGTTAACGGTGTAATTATACTCCATGGGGGATCTACTACTCGTATTACAGGATTTTTGTATTCTAAATTAGATTTTGAAATGTTCCCGTCAAAGCCTATAATGTGGATTGATTACATCGGACAGAGTTCTTTCGCGCAAAAGATTCCTCCACCAATCCGCTTTAGAGCCAACGTGACTAAGTATTGCACAATCTACCTCCAACTTAATAGTTATCCAAAAGACTTACTTTACTACTTCGCTTCACCCTGCTTGAAGATATCTAATCCTATAGCCAACCATAATCTTCGCGTCACAAAGAATATATTTATTGTATTAAATGATAATGTTAATAATGATACCACTTATTGTGATTGTAGACCATTAGAGGATGGTACTGCAATACGAACACAGTATGACTTGGAGCCGGAACCACGACGGCCATGCACGGATGGTATAGTAAGTAGTATTACTAGATTTAGTCACGATATCGAAGCAGCTGCTAAGTTTTGAACTCTCTGATGATTTCCTTAATATTTCTAGGTGTTGGCAGGTGTTATGTCTCCAGTGCTGGAGCCCCACGGTCGCTGGTACATGAGGGACATTCTGCGGCAATCGCACTATACCACACTCTTTTGGGTCTGCCAACTATTCGCCAAAGGAGATGTGGTTCGTAACTACAACTGCTTTAAATAGGTGATAGCGCCGATGAATCGAGAGATTTAGTAAATGTTTGCATAGTATTGTTCCTACTATACAAAGATAGGACTTGAAGGTGTAATGTGCAAATTTTGATTCTGAAAAAAATATTATTCATGGTTAAGTTATTATTTTGTTTAATTATTTAACGTATTAGGTAACATTTAATTTCTTTTTTTGTAAATTCATTAGTGTTAATAACTTCCGTAAACCACTTTTGGACCATGAATTTTTTTTATGACCGTAACTTACTGGACCTCAGAGCAGTGTGCGAATACAAATACCTGTATATCCCGAAAGAAAATTTGTAGCCGTAGAATAGGATTCGTTGCATTGCATCCAAAATTAAATTATTTGTCCTAAAAAGGCATCGTAACGGTGCCTTTTCGACATTGTGCTTAAACGTCAACGTCATATTTGTTGCTAAGTAACCATACGATTCTAAATCGTTTCACCAACAGTCGATTGACCCATGAACGTTTGGCCAACAGATTAATTTTATATCCCATTCTATCCCTTCCCATCTAAATTCTTGTTTCATAATACCTGCTTATTTTTTTAAAATTATAGTCAATTGTCATCTCTTTCTATCTACAAAAAATTCTAATGATAAAGTAACTTAAAAAAGATTTAATAGATACGAGTAATTTTACATTAGAGTCCCAGTCGCAACCTGATGTCGCTGGCGGGACACATGACCCCGGTGCATCCTCGGCGGACGGTGCCGAACATCAGTGGCAATAAGGATCTAGACAAAATATTTCAAGATATGTGAGTAAATAAAACCTAAAAAAGTTTAACTAGAAAATATTGTTAACTAGAATTAAACCATTTACAAAAAAAGGAACGTCCTACTGCAGTGCAAATACCTCTATCATTGAATTCGAGTTACCATAACAATAAAGGGTACAGGCATAAACATCACGCTTGCCAAATGCGGGTTGGTGATCACAAAACCGAGCAATGTTCGAAAATTCGAAGCTTTTTATTGCCCGGAAACCCGGGACCCTGAGATCTTGGTCCAGTATTTAAACCGTTAGACCAACGGGGTGTTTATCCATTTACTGTAAAGTCCAGTTTTTTAAACTATGCGTAATCCTTTGACTAGCACTGATGTCGAGCCTTTTTGCGTAATTCTTATCAAATGTGCCAGATTAATATTTCTTGATTTTTAATGATCAAGCTCCTCGTATTTGTTTATCCCTCTGATAGTTATGTATCTTTGACTAGTCTAGTCATCATTTATGCTTCACTACTTCTTATGGAGCGATTCTATGTGGTATGTGTTAAAGTGTTGAGCTACAACAAGTTTCCTGATTTTCCTTCTCTATAATATTATTTGATCAGGGCAATGCCGTTTGCACTGTGGGTTTTGGAGCGGCCGCTGTCCAGTCTTCCGAAGGTGTTCGTTAACAACAGCATCGTGGTTGTCGGGGCCAGTCGCACTGGTCTTGCGTTCTTGGAGTCTTTAATCATGGGGTAAGTTTTACTATTTTGTTTGCCTAGCTGTCAAGTTACTATTTTTGGGACGGTTCTTCGAAGTCTTTCTCCAGTGCCCTAAGCTTAAGGGCTTTTAGCCCTCAACTTTAGAATGCTCCTCTAGCGGTTTCCTGACGCGGCTGAACAAAGCCCGTAAGCTCGTTCGGTCGGATACTAAATAAAAATAATAAAATATAACAAAACCAAAAGACAAATCGAGAAAATTCGAAGTTCTTGGGTAGCTTGATAATCTGTCGTGTAGTCAACGGGCTGCTTTATTTGAGTCTTATCATAAAGTATGTTTGACTATTTTGAAGCTTAGATGTCAATGCACCTTTTTTTGGAAACTAAGGAAGTAAGTCCCTGGGAAGTATTTTTTAGAGTGTTATAAGAACAGGCTTAGGATGCCCTTCAAGCGATCTTATGGCGTGGCCGAACTAAGCCTCAGGCTCAAGTGAGTTCCTAAACTTGCGAGCGTAATTAACGTAATTAACTTGTAATTATAAAGATCAAAACGTATCGAAAAACTTGTCTACCTTTGATAGGGTGATGAGCGTTATTAAACAAGCTTCCCTTGGCATATTTAATTTAGATTTACTATTACAGCCCTACATCTCAGTACCTAACGTTCAGCAACATCACGCTAGTATCCGAACACGGTCTGCCGACCGTCGTGGAGTGCCTGAAGGCGGCCGTCACATGTGTACCCCGGGAAGGACGGTACACCGACAGATATATCAAGAGCGTACCATTTTATTACTACGTGGACGTCATGTCCGCTGTCGTGGTTAATATAGACAGGTAAGTAACACAGAGCCTTCTTTATTTACTACTTCGTATCGACGCATAATTTGTGATGTTTCTGTTTGATTTAGAAGTCCTAAATAAATGACATTATCAAATAGGTAAGACGTGGTAGGAAAATATAGAAGAAATTTCTTCCCTCAAGCCACTGGTTTAAATGATATTTTTTAGTTATTTTGCTATTCGGGGCGGCAACGAATCCAACAGATCATAGATCATCAAAACCCATCCAGAGTTATACGAGTAAATCGTGTAACTAACCCGACTTTGTTTTATTTATATAAAAAGTATAAAGTGCTTCATGTTCTGCTTCTGCTTCAGTAGCCAAAGTGCATTCTCGTTTTTGAGAGGCCTGTGTTCAGCCATGAACTATTATGTTGATGTTGATTTCTTAAAGGGGGCCAATGGACATGGATTTGCACACACAAACTTCACCCAACTATATCAGGTATATCATTATGCTAGACATATAAATTCTTGATAAAACATATATGCATAATATTCAGGAAAATGAAATGTATCCACCTGAAAGGCGGTGGTGTGAAGTTCTATGATGAATTGGTCATCACCTGCGGTAAACAATTCCAGCATCCGGACTACTTGCACGAGTCTTTAGAATTGGTGAAAGAAGTCGAGTTAGTAATCACATCGAGCTTATAAGTAGAATAGATATCATTAAAATGCATTCGAAAAATTAATTAGAACACTATCATTTTAGCCCATGAAGGCTGCTACAAGTAATCTTCCCAAATATAGAATTAGTCTTAATATGAATGTTTTATTATTTAATTTTCTTTTTAATCACCTCCAAAAAAATACCTATGATAAAGAAAAAAAAATGGTGTACCTATCTGCAATCTTGGTTTTTCTTATTTCAATCCGTATTCATATTACAGATCACGCAAATCTTTAAGATGGTTCCATTTTAACTATTAATGAAAATTCTACACTCTAAAGCTAGATAAATAACTACAAAAAAACTACAAACAATAAAACAACTTTGACCCAAAGTAGGTCGTTTAAGATCTTAATCGTTAAAAAATTTAATAATATTCCTGTTTACAAACAAACGTTAGGAGGGGAAAGCCATGCGATAGAATCCTGATGGATGATCCAGAATATCAACCTGATAAGGTTCCTACGCCTCCAGTGATGCCCGAAAACCTAATGTTAATCAATTCTACCTTCGAAGCGAACTTATGTATGAGGAAACTCATGCAAATGATCAGTGAAGCAAGTAAGCTTTATCATCTTAATTAAAGGCTGTACACACCAAAAGCAGGACAGACGTAGGGCGGTACAGTAGTAGTGCCAGTAACGGCACACAAAACGCAGCGGCAATTTCAAGATGTTGTCGTCTTTTTACCCTACTGCGTCAGAAGGATGGTTATGTTTTTCGAGAGTTTGTATGTATTTATGTGTAATGGGTTTGGCTTGGTACGCCCTCAGTCCAACCAGCATGCTTGATTTTAACATATGAGGTGTCGTTAGATTTGTTTTGACTGTGGGATTGACATAGGCTATAAAAAATCCGTCATGTGGAATCTGGTAAAATTTGGTCGGTGGTACTTCGAGTCTATGAAACGTTCGGTTACCAAGCGGTCGTGGCTAGCTGAATTAAATCCTCGCAGTTGTGGACAATTGCTAACCAAAGAGACCGCTTCTTTGGTTGGACATTGTCCCCAACTGTCAGGTGAATTCTGGGATCGTATAGCTTGTTTTTTCTTTTCATTTTCTATAGTTGTTATTCACTTGGTTTCTTTATTTATTTCAATAAGAAATACGTTTAGTTTTAGGTACTGTTAATATTTTATTCAACTTGAGTCCGCGCAATTCAAACTAAGTATTGTCATGTCTTTCCCTATGGTATTGTCTTATCAAATATTGCGTTGTAACTACTGTCCTGCCTTTGGTGTTCTCGGTCTTTATAACTTATTTACAAATAATTTTTAAAGAAGAGGTAATTTTGTTTTTAAGCCCAATAAATAAAGGTTCCATTTTGTAGAACCCGTTTCAAAAAAAGTTTGGAAAGGGTACATCGCGGTGATGATATACCTACCATGACGCAACCTATAGCGGACAAGCTTTGGTTATGACAAAAATGACTTTGATTCGGTGTAATTGCTGTTAGTTTGTTGCGTGATTGGAACCAAAATTCGCAAAGTTTGTTTATTAGAAAATTATTAATTGTAATATTTGAACTCGTGAAACTATAATAGCGTTTTACGTAACTAAATTGTTTGCTGGTTCTGCAATGGTCAAATCTCAGCAGTTCAACAATAATAGGCACTCCAACCTGAGTCAAATAATATAATAATGTACTGATACATTTCCAAAAAATAAAGAGTATAAAGATTTCTTGGTATACTTACAGAAGATACGAAAACCTGTTTAAGCGAAGAAAACCAAGTTGTTGTATACGGAGAGTGCGTGGAAGCTTACAGTTGCCTCGCGGCTTTGCTCGAGCTTGGGCTGCTACCGAAAATGATTGCGTTTGTGGAACCTTTCCCTCCCGATGACTCCTCCATTTTGAGGGTCAACTGCTTTAATAATGAGACGGTAAAAATGCTACCTTCCTTCTTTTGGCGTTACTCCTTCAATCGCTGATTTTAGAATAATCTTAAGGTAGCTTTTTGTAAAACTGTGCTTATATCCAAAACAACTAGGTTGATGAAAGGATCCAAAACAGCATAGAAAAGCTCGGCATCTGCGTTTTAAGGCAATGCTCCCTGGGCGGCTGGCGACAGCTCGATACGAGGGTAGAAGCGCTCCATCTCATGGCTCCACTCCATGCCATCGTGTTGCCTTGCTTCGCCTTCTTTTATTATGGGTTAAAGGCTATTGATATTAATGCTTTTAAAGGTAAGCCTACCGTCAAGATATGTGTGTTGCATTGCTCACCAAAGCACTCACGTAGTTAATTTTAGATCACGATTAAGTAAGTATTCCTGATTAAAGAAAAGGGTTACAAGTATTAAGTAGTTAGCAGCAAGAGTTTTTCCAGTGACAACAATATCTCCTTTTTCTGTAAGATGAATTGTGAAATGAATGTGACTTTATAATTGCATTCGAAGGTTGTTAAGGTTCGTTCTTGAAACATAATTTGAAGAAATGTGCAGTGCAAATAAGTATTGTGCTGTGTCCATCCACTTTGCGAAAGGTGTATTTTATTTAATGCCCTATTGACCCCACTCTGCGAGAGCGACGTTACACAAAAGCAACTTATTGCAACACTTTTTTATGCAATAAGTTCCTATAAATAGGAAGTCAGTGGTTTTGAAAGTGTTTAGTACTATGAGCAGGTAGGTAACTGTCAGGTCTTCATGGCGATTAACAATTTTCAAGCGAAATAAATGATTTCGATTTCGTCTTGTTAAATATGCTGTCATGTTTCACTTCGATAGCAAAGGAGAATTCTCTTTCACTAGTCTGTATGAAGAGTGGAAAGTCTTCACTGTAATTTTCAGCAATCAATGAGAGCGGCCTCGTTTACGACGGAGGCCTTATCGTCGGCCCTTCGTTCGAGACCAACGACTCGCATATCTATGGCGCTGGTCCGTGCACGCGCTATTCGCGGAGGCTGTACGCTGGGAGACTTCCGCATCATCACTACTGCTCTGAGGATATCGGCGAGGCGGTTAGCAATGTTTTTTTTAAATTTGACGACGTCTGTCGTGAAGTGCCATCCACATCGCTTTTTGAGGTATCACTCTGCTCCAAGGTATCGTTTAGGTTCTGGAATGTAGAAAAAGGATTCTTTATTTTCTCATGTCTAGGTCATGTATTAGGTAATGTGGTACTTTTGTTATATATAAAAAAAATAAGTTTTTTGAATATAGGCTAATATTCAAAGGACCTCATTTGTTTTAGCCATAATATAGTTTTTTTATTGTATGCAACGAAGAATATATCGTCAAATTACAACACCTTTTAGAATAAAACTTAGCCTTTCAGACTTTGATCTTATATAGTTTTGTAAATTTTGTTCGTATAATAAATCTGATCACACCTGTCACAACATTATTATTTAAAATTGGTAATATTCCTCATTCTTACTAAATGTTTTTTTATCCCTTTTAGTTAGCACGGATATTTTTGCACAAACTTGATCCTTTTGTGATGTGTCACCCCGACGTAAATCAGCCGATGAACGACCTTCTGCCAAGATACAGCTCGAGTTTGCTGGCGTGAGTACGCGGTTTAATTGTATTAAGGTCCTCCCGTGCCGTTGTGACCTTAGATTGATAGACTACAACAATGAAGGTCAACAAACCTTATCTCGGGGGAAATTGGTCGGGTCACACTTGTGGTAATATTTTGATTAACCGTGCGGACGGAGGCCTTTGTTTCGTCTTTAATGTATTGTGGTAGGTACTTATAAATCTCAAACGAACTATTAGATGAATTATCAAAGAAAAGTAGTCTTTAACTTTAAAATGCAAAACTGTCGTTATGGCAGAAATAATGGAGGACAATGGGGGCTATCGCTAGTGAATTTGTCACTAGAGGCGCTAGTGTCGCGTGAGGTCCAATATCATTCACTTTTCACTGGTTTTAGCGGAATTTGTTGCATAAATTATAATTTCTCAAATTTACCTGCCCGAAAGTGATCTTCTTCGTAAAGCATCGCAAATATGGATTATTTGGCGATTAATGTGAACGCTTTAAAAGCGGAATTAAGAAAAAGCGCAAAAATAGGCGGCCTCAAGAGCAACTATTTCAGAAGTTAGTTTGTTGATATCAAGATAGTTATTTATAAACAATATAAACTTAATTAGATTCAAGATATAACACTTTGTTTCGGCGCCAATCGCCTTTGACTGCTATACCTCCGGACCTCAGTCTACAGTGGCGCCAACTGGTGAGCAAAGAAACGGTAGACCCCATTGTAACATTGCCCATATTTCTATTACTAAAGCACAAACTTGGTAAGCGCAAGACAAATCACTCGCTTTTGTGATGTACTACTTTAACCTCGATGGGTGGATCACAGATTTTCGACCGGTGCGAATTCGCGTCATTCCAGAACCTTTCCGCCCCCAAATCGGTTCTTCTTACTAAATGTCCACTGCCACTTCAGCTTGCCAATTGTCGGTTATCTTAGTTCGTTCACTTACCATAGCATTGCTCTTCCAATTGTCCGCAGTGCGACCTTGAGTCTTATAATTTATACACTTAAGAAAATATAAATTCATTAGTAAATGTTTTTGAATTACCTAGATGGCTCCTGTTTTATAATGAGATACAAATGTATGATGCAATTTTTTTTCTTCAGATTTAAATCTCATTCAAGCGTAAACAGTGCTACCAAAACTATTGCCGGAGCTATGTCGAGAAGGTTACTTATACTTTTAGAAGACTTAGTTTTTCATATAAGCTAGATAGATCTAGATTTCTACCATTTTCTTTTTCCGTGTTATGGCCTGCGCAGACGACTGACTTTTCTCCGCGGCGGAGAAAAAGTACGCTCCGCGAATAAAAAGCCCGTCGCGGGATTTACCGCGAACTCAACGCACACACAAAGCACGGTGTGCGATCATTTGTTCGTTTATCGTCGTGCATACGTACGTCACTCTCCAGCGCACAACGTGGACTAAAGTCCGCCATGTGCGTTGCTTCGCCTAGTCACACGAGTTCTATTTTTTTCGGGGACTCCCCCGTATTTTTGTCCGGTCCGCTCTCTGCATGTCCTCGGTAATTCGGGGGACTTTTTGTACGCGGTACTTTTAATCCGTCGTTTGCGTTACTCGATACAGTTGTAAGCGATCTATTATAGCGGACAAAAAAGCCCGCGGACAATAATCCCTCGTCTGCGCAGGCCATTAAGTGGGTCATGTTTTATCTGACATATCTATACTTGTAGATGGCAACCAGTGATGAAGTTTGAGTCGCCAATAGTTCAGTTCTCCACGCTACCGGGTCCGGTATACTACATGACAGTGAGGAAACCAGGGCCAGTGATACCAATGGAGGTGCAGTTGTCCTTGCCACATCAGGTATCTTATACAAGGTCAATTCTACATCTTATCTGTGATTCTACTAAGTTTTTAATGGCCCAGAAAACAAATGCAGTGGAAAAGCGGTACGGTGTTTTGCCTACTACTCAAGGGGCCCGGGTCCGATTCCTGGTCGATTCAATTAAGGTAACGATCTCTACTACATTAGTTTGGGTCTGGAAGGGGTGGGGGGGGGGGGGGTCATAGTCATGCTACAGCAGGCAAGTTAAGCCGTTAGCTTCTGTCGATATATTGAAGTCTTCGATAAAAGTCTCGTCAGAGCTATACATTCTCATATACGAGAATGTGGGAAACTCTGACACCAGATTATAATTAGAGGATAATCGCCATCTACTGCTGAATGTAAGCGTCTTCCAACCAAATGACGCCAATCGCCTTTGGCTCGCCATGGGAGTCACCGGTGAGCCCAGAATCTTTTGCGTCTAGAATCTAGAAGCCTTTTATCTTTAAAGGAATATAAAGATTCAGTACGAGTTTTCTATTACCAGGGCCATACACTATTGACAGACAAGCGCGGTAATTATTTCCGCCTGCAACTGAACGCATTACATTGCGTAGAGAGCGTCACCTGTTTGTCGAAGAAGCATTTCTCACCGGAACTGCTTGACCAGCTCTACGGGAAGCACGAGGCGTTCTTTAACAAACTACTGGCACGATATAAGGTAAAGTATCGCCTTAGTAGAATTTCGGTTTTGGTTCCAAAATAAGTCTTTTTATTATATGACTACATTTCAACTGAATGTATCTCTGAACGTTAAGGGAAGTTAAACGTGTTCTTAACCTATTATTTTGTCTGACGATTCAATCTGAATACACCAACCGTGGTCATAGGCTGACTTGTTTTATTTTTTATCTCAAAACAAAATCAGTTTGAATTCTTATCTTTTTGGTGTCCACGACTTCTGTCTGCGTAGAATTGAGACTTCGTTTTTCCTTAAAGCATCTGTGTTCTTTGCTTTCATGTCTTTAATAATTAGTTGCGAATAAGTCAAGTTTTTAAGAGGTCTGCTAGTTTGACAAAATAACTTTCATAATTACTTATGTATCAACGTATAGATACGATTAAATTTAATGCCTAACTTAATAAATTATTTGTTCCCACCAAACCTCTGTATGTTGTTTCATTGTTGCTGACACAAAATAGATTAACATCACCCCATCTTGTCCTATGGGTTACGTAATATCATGTAATATGTAACTTAAGGAGTAATAAATTACGATGAAGACTAACCCGTGAAAGGCCCCGTCCTATAAGTTAAATTAAAAAAATATATCCTTTGCATTCAACAAAAAATATAAAAATTTGGTCTGTATCTGCCTATCGATCTGAGATACAATGAAGAGTATAATTTTGATCCTTTTGTGCTGACTTATTAATTAAAGATGGGAGAAATCGATGACCTATACGATTTCTTCACGCAACCTTGGATGGCGGCATTATACCAAGAAACCTTCAGCGATTTACTAAGAAACATCAATGAACAGGACGTGGGAACGGTGAGTGTATACGTTATTACTTTAAACTTATTAAGAGGAAATACAAGGGCCATAATCCCCTGTTTCCTCCCTGGATAAAGCCAGTAAAGCAATAATTTTTGTTACAAAAATCTATGGCCACTATTAGCATGTTTCTATGTTTTCTGTTTATCATAAATTAGTTAATAAATAAAGCCCTCAAAAATCTTAAATATTCGCCAGATTTTCCGCTGTGTTTAAACATCCATAAAACAAATTTGGCTAAATTTAAGAAGAAAAAAAAGGAAAATATTTGAACACGGCCAAAGACTTTCTTTAACTTTTAATGGAAAAAGTATTTAAATCGGTCTAGTTTTGGAAAAGTAATCGGGGGACTACAAAACGTTGATTTGATGTGCTTTTAGTAGGTATTTACGATCCAAGAAGCAGTTGTCTCTATCACACTCTGCGGTGAAAGCGTTTGGCACTGCGCGACAGCGATAGATTTAACAAATACCTATTTTTTAATTCTCTCGTCCGTAGTGTTTCCTCTTAACTAATCATCAGCATAGACGACCGGTTTGGTTCAGTAGTAGTCGCTACTTCTGAGCCATGAGTTACGGGTTCGATCCAAGCAGAGTACAAATATTTGTGTGCATACATATCTGTTTATACTGGTCTGAATGTTTGCTATGTAATTAAATATTAACTTAATTAAAAATTATAAAAAAACAACTGGCAAAAAATAGCTACAAAAAGGAATAAATAAAAAGAAAAAAAAGCTAAACAATCTCAGAATTCCATTTGTGCAATATTGAATGCAACGTGGAATATTTCCTTATCTAATACCTATGTCGTTTATCCAGTTATTGACCAACCTGCGACAACTATCATTATTCAATGCAATTATAAATACTCATTTATAGATGTTATTATAGTTATTATTAAAAAGAAACAAGATTTTCGAATTTTCGAACATAGCTCGGGCTTATGATCATCAACCAGCAGCTGGCAAGCGAGGTGGTTATGCCTGTACACATAATTGCTGTGGTAACTTGAATTCAATGTTTCTATTTAAAAATTCAATGAAAATATTCAGACCTTTGCTTTGCAATGGGACGCTTATAGGCTGTTACATTTACAGGTGTACGATTTGGTCAAGTCTCGTTTCTCGATGCCAGAAAGCAGATTGCGGTCCGTAGACATGCCCCAAAGCACTTGTGCCACCGAGTCATCATGTGAGATGGGATACAAGGTTAGAATAACTTAGGTTACAATTTACATACTTTTTATGTACTGTCAAAATGCAATTCTTTTTGATCTGCCCTAGATTACGTATGGCAACAAAACTATGACGACACAACTAGTGACAAGTGAGCAGCTCAAATGACTAATTGATATAACGGCAAACAAAAGTATAATTAAATAATTTTTTGAATTATTAATGAAGTCTGAAGCAAATACCAATTTTCATTAAACATTTTATACTTATGCCTTTTTTCTCCAGATCTTTGTAAAAAGTATAATCCTTTTTATTTACTTTGTTTACTAAAACCGGAACTTAGATCCTTCGCGCCCGATTCAGGCTAAATAAATTGGGTTCCGTTTTGAAATAGTTGCCTTTCGTTTAAGGTTTATGTCATTTTAGTCATGTTATGTCACTTTGCGGCCTCTTGAAATATTTAACAACACTACAACCTTAACTTTTAGATTAGACTGCTTTCGTTTATTTCTCTGAAAAATAAAACTAGATGGCGCTGTCAGTTGAAATTTGGTAACAATATTTAACACAAAATTACTGTGATACTGTGGTGATTTGGGGTGGTGGGATCTACCTCCTAGTGGTCCACCCTGGGCAACGGCATCTTTGGTTTTCTAACCAATGATGACGACTAACAGATCCCTCTGCGGTGGTAGGCTTCGATGCTACCACCCTCCTGACGGAGTCCAGCGCCAAACAGTTTTTCTGTGTTCCGCTGGTGTGTGGGAGAAAAAGTATCTCTGGGTAAGCTCGCTCCATGTAAGGCTTCTTCTTAACCGTATAGTTAAGTATGTAGTCAAGAGCAAGCCCATTATTTATAAAAAAAAAGATAATTAGCTAATATGAGTATCATTTGAATATTCGTGATGGTCGTAGTAAATGATATGAATTATAACAATGTTTTGTCTAGTGTTAGTTATTTTTAACCTTATTGTTTATTTTTATTTATTTACTAGGATGCCAAAAATCTGGGTACATTCCGTTCCGTGATCGACAAATTCGTCGCTAGAACAAGCAGTTCTCAAATCGTAAGTGTGATTTCTAACGTTTGTTAATATTAAAATGCTTCAATATAAGTACCTATTAACTCTCTCACTTCCTTTTTATCCCGTCAGTATCTAATGGGATCAATCATAAGATCAAAACGACACAGGTTTTTTCATTGAACATCTCTGGTTAACGTAATTCTTAGAACTCACTTTATAAGATACACCCGTATTTATAAAGAAGTAATTACTTATTGCTTAAGAAAGTCATATCTTAAGATGTTACTACCTAGTGCTTAAGTGAAGGAAATGGGTCAATGGCCATTTAGACATATTATTTGGCTGAGATTGCAAACTTTTCATAAGTAGTTCTAACTTCCAGTTATTATTTTACTAGATTAAGGCATAAAAACTGTCACCTAAGTAATTACTTTTAGTCAAGTAATTATGTACTTTTACTTGTTTATACCTAAACACTATGATTCCCAGGTAATGATGCAAACGCCGACAGACATACCTTCGGTAAGTAATTTATCGATATTCGTAGTTTCTAGATCGTTTCGGTGTCGGCCATCGCACCCAACATTGGATTAGCCTGGGGGTCAGATCCGCATGGCTATTGCGTTATTTGACCTCTGATAGCAATGTGCGGGTTGAGGAAACCTATTAAGTGAACTAAGTTGATAAAATAATTATGATTATCAAAAAACTAACGAATTCATAGTTCTAAGATCATACAACATCAACTCTATATGAGTAGTATACTCATTGGCTGTCGTGCAGGAAGTTAGCTTCTCTTTTATCTCATCAAAATTGTAAGATGAGTAGGTAACTAGTTTAAACGGTCAGCCTTTCAAGTATAAATCTGTGCCATATGACAATTTATTTCTTTTGTGTCTGTAATTATACGCATATGAAAGGTTAAATTACTGAACTTAGTTTTTATCATAGTCCCTGATTATATTTATCTCTTTTACCTTGTTTGGTAGATGAATAACTTATCAAATTAACACATTCTAGGCCACAGTATTAGTATAGGTATATATGTAGTAATAGAAATTTTATTACTTCGAGAGGTGTAACGGTTCCCGATGAGTATTTCTGTCTACTATCTACTATCTACTGGCTGCTCATCATTGATTAGATCCAAAGTACTGTATCTAGTATTTTGTGATAAAATATTTTTGACAATGTTTCTAGAGTTGGAACTAATAAATAATAATAAATAAATGTGGACAACATCACATACATTGTTCTGATCCCAACTTAAATAACTATTTAAAGCACTCGTATTTTGGAAATCAGAAACAACGAAGGTACCACAATTACCCAGACCCGAGAAAATGTCGAAAAACACTTATTTTTTACATTGACTTGTCCGGGAATCAAACCCGGGACCTCGGAGCAAGCGACACCTTAAAAACCCACGCCACGGAGGTCGTCATAAATGCTTGGATCATGTGAGTAGATACAGTTATCCCCACGTGCTTGCATCATATATTTTTTCTCACATTATAGGAGTGTGGACAGAGTAAATTCGTTCGATCCGAAGCCGCATCGTTCTGGAGAGCGGTTGGCGGCGATAATATCGTGATATCGCATATCGGCCGGTACCTCGACAGGCACAGCGTCACAAACCCCCACTACGCCTGCCCCAGGAAGGAACATTAGCAAATAGAGTTGCCGCTCGATAGGTGATTTTATAGTTACTTTTTTAGCATGTGTGTTTCATTACCTTCTTATAATTGTAACAAATATTTTATCCCATGACTGTGATATAAAACAAGGAACTTTAATTATTTATACACCGTGCTTTTTCATCACCTGGAAAATGAAGGCCACGTTATTGGACATGGCAGTGTTATTTTTATTTTATAAAAATATTAAAAATTGGTGTAGCTATTTATTTTGAAACATGCTGTGACACGCACAGATATAGCTTTGTAAGGTCCATTCAACCGAGACCCCGCCGCAGCAAAATAATACGTCTGTGCACGTCACAACGTGTTACAAAATTAAAAGTCTGAATCAAAATTAAATATACACCACTACTTTTTAACTTTAACTAAAAAAGTAAAGGGCGTATCTCTACCCTTAACTAACTATATATGTGCAGTTAAAAGTTAAAAATTTACATATGTAATTAAGTTATTAAGGTTTATTTGTGTCCCATACTTTGGACAAAATTTTAGACTGTGCGTTTGAATCTCATTCATTAGTCGCGCGTAAAATCACCGCGATAGCGTACATACATGCTCTCTTGCTCACACCCTTGCCCCGCCCACAATAGTTAAAATATTATTACTTAGGTAAAAATCATAACATTTCAAAGACAATTTTAGGACATTTTTTTTTAAACTTTTAACTGCACACTGCACAGATATGTTCAGTAACGTGTTCTGATACCCCCATTTTTTTTAGATATACTTAAAAAGTAGTGGTGTATATTTTGCAAAAACTATTTTCAATAAAAAAAAACATTGCTATGATGTTATACATAATGGTCCAATAACGTGAGCTTCTTTTTCCAGGTGGTTCAAAAAGCACGGTGTATTAATTTTTTTTATTATTTTAGTAATGTCATTGAAAAGGTTAATGTTATCAAAATAAACACCGATTACGTTTTAGACAATTTATTTCATTTTACACATGTTCATTATTTAGACAAATTTCTTATGTTATATTTACACGGAATGCACAGTGCGGCCATTGGCAACGGATTCTACCGAAACAGTCTTAGTTAATATACGGTTTTATTTTACAAATACCAAAACAATTTTGGTTATATTTATGTGTCTACTATGAATTAAAAATTGCATTAAATGTATGAGATTAGAAATGACTAGCGTCTTTGGCGTAGGTATCTGTTTAGGTAAATGTTTAAAAACGGCCTCTTAATTAAATTTTACTACTCAATAGAATTAACGTTACGATATCGTTGAGCTGTTAACACCTTAATAATTATGTTTCCATGCAAAACGTTTTATATTTACAATGCTTGGTTTCGCAAAGGATTTCGTTGGCTCAAAGAATAGATAACATAATAGTAGTACTATAAAACATAAGTTAGACCAAACTTTTATTTTGATTTTGTACTTAAATAAGAACTGAAATTAATTATGTACATCAAAATGCCATTGCCAAACCAGTATTTAGTATTAACAAATAAAAACAACGCAGATATATATTAAAAATTCTTTTACTATCGCTATCCAATCTTAGAGCCTTCTTACATTAATTTCAATCAATACAACAATCAAGAAAATACATTACATATCAACTTATCACTTATCAATTTCAAAATGGCTGTACAATATGACTAGCATACACAAATTACGCATATTGAGAAACAATTGTCTCTTAAACAAATTAAATCACTATTTGTACCTAAGTAAAAGCTAGACGCAGTACCTAACGCTTTTTGAAATATAAAATTCAACTGAAATGTATATATGTTACATTCAAAACTTATTACCGGTCTAAATTCATTTTGACTGGTGAAAACTTATTTTATGCAACCGTAAATTAAGTTATTATCCTCTAGGATAAGTCAGGTTTGAACGGAGACTCCTAGGAGAGAGATCATAGTCAAACTTCATCTGTAAAAATTCAAAATCAGAATATTGATTTAGAATTTTTGTAGATTCCACCAGTGAAAAATGGTTTTTTAAGGACTGTTACATCATATTTAACGGTTTTAATACCATAATACGCGTTCAGTATGTTGTTCAGATTACCCACAAGTTTTCAGAGACTGAGGAATCCAAAGTGTACTATTATGAACTAATACTATAAATATTCCTGTTAACCACGCCATAAAGGAGTTATAAGTACATTGAAAGTTACGGACGATGGATTTGAGTCGCGTTTATTAGGGTTTTCCTTTTTTGGATTCGGGTCGCCTGTGACCACAAACGCTGTAAAGAGTTTAAAACGTCGGTATAAACCAAAATATAATGTAAGACCCGACAAAACGCGAGTAAAATCCGTAAATTTATCTTAAATATTGACGCGTTTGTGTAAATTCAAGAAAACAATATGATACGTCACATCATGTTACCTTTTTTATTATGGAAGTCAATTTAACTGTGCACTTAATTGTTTTAAGTTATTGTTTAAACGAACAGTCACAATTATATTTCGGAAAAGATGCATAACACAAAATTTGACTTACTAAAAATAAAAATAAAAGTAACGTTTCGACTATGTCTTTTAGGTAATCGTCTTTGGTTATTGATTTGTATGATGGTAGTTTATTTTATAGACTTTTTGAAAACTCTCTTACAATATTGACAAACTGCTTGGAATGTTTCTTGGACCAGGCTAAAGTTCATAACATTAAAAAAATGTTTTTTAACCTTATTTATTTATTTATTTGTGGTACAGTGGATCAGGTACGTGGTGTAATTCTTTGGGCACAGACTCTAGACGTTAGGTTTCTTTATACTCAGTTTTTGGTCAGTCACTATACAATACAAAAGATAGACCAAATTCATAATAGACATATTAGGTAAATAGGATCTTTAAAAGGTCCTGGTGTTGTATTTTGACAAGACTTTGGGTATTAGCGACCAACACATGTGGATATCTGACATTAATTTTACTAGGTAACACTGACTAGTCTGTAATACTCGCACCGAATCATGCTGATTTGTGCGCAAGTAACTGAAGCGGCTCATAGTCGTTTGCTGACCATTGTTGCAGCGTTTAGTCGACTCTGACCACTCGGCGCTCAGTCGATTGTGTTCATTATTGACACGTCTAGTCGTTTGATGATTAACATTGCACCCATGTTGTTTGCTGACCATTATTGCAGTGTTTAGTCGACTACTAACCATTGTTGCAGCGTTTAGACGACTACTGATCATTGTTGCAGCGTGTAGTCGACTGCTGACGACTAGGTAAAGTTATTAATAAACAAGAATACCGACGGATAGTCGTTTGCAACCAATTATAAAGTAGCGTTAATCTGCAGATAATTGTCCACCGCAACATTGTCTAGATAAAACTTGAAAGTACGCGAAAATGTCTACATACAACTATGGCTGCAGAAAATCATCGTCAGTAGATAAAATGTCTGATGCTGCGACAAATCATCTACAGTTGAAAATACTGTGCAAAATACTTCACAGCCGACTAGACCTGCGTAAAATCAACCACAGACCGCTATGGCTTGGCAAAATCATCAAAATACGACTATGGCGGCGCGTAGTCGTGCGCCGGCGCCGGCGAGTAGTCGGCGCCGTGCAGCAGCGATTAGGTCTGGTACTGCAGCATCGGCGCTGCGGCCAGGTTCGCGTGGTGGCCGCTGTTCATCCGGAGGGCTGACAGCGACTTGTTGTACCACTCGTCCTCTGCACTCATGCCTGTTGAAAGATATACGCTGTAGTATATTAGGATAAACCTTAGTGCATTAAATGCTCTAAGGGATAAACACATTGTCAATCCTACATATAAAAAAATTGCTGCGAAAGTTGAATGTCGATTAATGTAAATCGAAATGTAGAAGCTGATTAAGATTAAGATCTTTGGGTATTTTGACTTCATAAAAAAGTACAGCACACTTTTTTTATGAAGTCAAAATACCCAAAGATCTTAATCTTAATCAGCTTCTACATTTGTTGATAATGGTTCATCCTACCATTTTAAACCAATTAATTGTGTGCAAAAGAGCAAGCAGCGTAAGTTACTCGGTAATTTTTCCCATATTGATTAGTTAGTTAGAGTTCAAAGTTCAAAGTTCTTTATTGCCTCATGTTGTTCTTTATTGCCTCATGAGTTAGTATTAGTATTAGTTAGAGTTATTTAATGTTTCATTTACTGTACACTTTATTGCATAAACAAAGACAGTCTAAAATGGCGGACTAAATGCCGAAAGCATTCTCTACCAATCAACCATGAGCAGAGATTTTACAGGCGGTGCAAGGAAATTTTCTTTAGAACATTCTATATTATTCGTTTGTCTGGAACAGGGCTGATTTTTCAATAGTCAGATATAAGTTATCTGTTGAATAAAATATAAGACGACTGATTTGCAAACTTCATTCATATTAGGCTGCATGGCATTCCTGGTTGACTTTTTAAATTAGTTATCTTATGTTTAAACTAATAGATAACTTTTATCTAGATTATTATGAAAAATCAGCCCTAAAATATATTACCGACCGGATACCATTGGGTGTGTTTGTAAGATACACAGATAACATTCATAGCCACTATCATATGACTAAGTTGCTTCCGGATTTCTACCATATACCTCGAAGTTGTATTTATTTTTATTTAATGAATCGTATTTTAATAGCATCATCTTGAATGCTTACAAAATATTTTTTTATTTTCTAAATGTTAAGTAAAACTGAACGATGTAGCTTAGATTGTAGCTTAGATTGTTCTTTATAATATTTTATAATTTAATGTATTAGTAAGGTAGTATTTTGCGGTGTTCAAAAATAAATGTTTCATTTTAAACATTAGCAGAAACATAACAAATAATTAAGAAACCTTACTTATTCATGGCTCAGGAGATAATTGAGTTAGAACCCGCTAATAAAGCTCTACGAAAATTCGTAACGCTCGTAGCACCGCACGACGCCCCCGCAGCCGCGTAGCTACGTAGCGTGTAACCCCGCCTATGTAGCTACGGCGCTACGGTACATAGCTAGGGGGTAGGGAAGCAAATAGTGAGGTACCGAATCGACCCTGCGTTTTCTCAAGATGCAATCTCGCCGCAGGAAATAAGATATTTGCCGAGACGCCGCGAGGACGCCCGCCAAAGTAAATGTAGTGGAAATTTTCTTATTAGAATATCTACGGTACGATGCCTCGGGCTCGTTTTTTTGCGACGCAGGAATCTGCGCCGGCGGTCTTACACGGTTCGTCGCCTTGGATTTTTAGCGAAATACGGGTTTAGTAATACGGGTAAAGGTGACGCTTATTCGCCCCGGGTTGCCACTCTCGCGGTTAATACGTTTTTGGGTGTGTTATGTATTTTAACGTGTCATTTTTGATGTTACGAAGCCAGGAGCTCTTTAGTAATGAGTTGGTTCATTGAACATTACTCATGTTTTACAAAACATAATCAGCTAATCTTATGCTGATAAATCAAGATAGCATGAAAAGCATTGTTAGGTACAGTCACAGCTAAGACTGAATATCGCAGAGTTTAACACAACATTAATTTATAATAAATTTTAATACTATTTTCAGAGAATTCAATTTTAGATAGACGTCGTTAAGTAAGAAAGTTACATTCTAAGGAACACGATACAGGATATGTTGAAATATGCTACTTTATAGCTTCTTAAAATGTAAAATAAGTTACAACCCATTTTCGCTCTCTGTTAAGGAGAGAGTTTAAGGCCTTAGTACCACCACGCTGGCCTATTGCGGGTTGGTGGACGGCGAGGGCGACGCTGTGGCAACATCACCCCGCCGTTGGACGTTTCTCAAGCCGCCCGAAGGCCTCCAACAGGGCTTAACGACTGTTATCTCATGATATCTTATCTTAAAATGTAGTACTTAACAACTAGGCTACTATAAAAACAATGGCTTTTAATTTGTTAAAACTGTCAAACCATCAAGTGATAAACGCCATTTCCATAATCGAATTGAAATTAAAGTTGACCGTAGAAATATTTTTCATGAACTGGACCTTATCTAAAAGTGGTACACATTGTTGCATACATCAATCCAAGGCTGAACAATCTTCTATGCTTGCCATTCTGCCATAAACGCCATAGTAGGCGATCGTATTTGGCTAAAGGTACAAATTCGTAGCGGACGACACGCAGCAGCAGCAGACGACGTGTCGTCGCGTCATGTTGCCACGACACGTCGTTGCGTCGTGTCGCTGCGGTTATGATTTCGAACCCGACTGCAGAAGGCACCTTTTTAACCTTATCGATTTCCTTCCAAATATAAATCTTTTATGACCGTGTTTACATAGTTTTTGTGAGATGCATCGTACAGTGTGGGATATTGGGCCACCTGGTTTATTAGTTTATCTTCTTCAGAATCGGAAGAAATCATTTTGAAAATTACTCGCGAGACGTGTCGTCGCTCCACTGTCAGCGGCACTACTGATCTGCGGTCGGACGACAGTGTCGTCTGCCGCTTGACGACGTGTCGCTAGCTTCGTGGCGCTACCTAAGGAGGGAATTTCTTAGAAATACATAGAAACCAGTAATATCGCGACGACACGTCGTCTGCTGCTGCTGCGTGTCGTCCGCTACGAACTTGTACCTTAATGGTGGAGGGAGGACGCCTGCCTTTTTCTCGCAGTATCCATTCTTATGATTGACTAGCTGTTCCCCGCGATTTCGTACGCGTCAATTTCTGTTTTTATATTTGCAACATTTTTCACTGATGCTTCGCTCCTATTGGTCGCAGCGTGATGTTATATAGCCTAAAGTCTTTCTCGATACATGGACTATCCAACACAAAAATATATTTTTAATTCGAAGAGTACTTCCAGAAATTAGCGCGTTCAAACAAACAAACGAACAAACAAACTCTTCAGCTTTTTAATATTAGTATAGATTACCATATGAAGAGAAGATGTGATTCAATTATATTTTAGCACGGCTCACCATAAGTTCATATAATTTTGTGCACTAATCTATTATTTTTTTAATATTTACATTATTTAGTTATAGTATTATAAATGCGTAAGTTTTTGTCGATTATTGTTACTCAATCATGGCTGAACGAATCTAGATGATAATTTTGACTATAAGCTACTTTTTTTCTTGAAAAAAAATTACGGTTTCTGTGGGATAGTATTAAATTTAAATTCTGCGCGTTCGAAGTTGCGGGCAAAAGCTAGTGTCATTTATATAGGTAATTGAAGTTTCTGACATGTGTTTAATATTAACATGCCTCGGATTGGTAATCTCCGGGGTTCGTGGAGTTAGTAAACTTACTTTACACTAATTATTTAGTAGCGCCGTTTACATACTGATTACTCCTATGTAATTAGGTCACGTATTTGATATGAATTGATTAAACTAATCATTGTTTAGACATCGCTATTTATCATCTACTAGTTTTATGTCCTCCCGGCTTTGCACGGGTTTACCAATGAGATAATGCAAGCAAAAAGTGTTTATGACAAATGTTTGCTCTGGACACACTTTTTATATATATATTTGTTTAAAACAGTTTTATTTTCGTACAATATCAAACATTTCTGATATACCTTCGCCTGACCATCACAAGCATAAAAAAAATAATTATGCAATTCGGTGCGGTCGATCTTAAGTTATGCGCATGCTACATACATTCCGGTGATTCATTTTTATTTATACAGGATGAAATTTCAATCACCTTCCAAATTTTAATACAACAATCTATGAGACAAAAAACAAATGACGTATTTTTTCTTTTGGTATAGCCCAGTACAAAAATGTCAAGATAAAGCACCTAGAAAAAGTCCGGCAAAAATCTAAAATTTTGGATACGGCTTCCTCGCAACACGCTTTTTACTCGATGCGCATCTGATTCATTCATTACGACACTATTCATTAGTTGTTGATTTTCCCTTCATACCTTCACAGGCTTAGGAACGTAAAAATTTAAAACTGTTGGTAAAAATATTTTTGGGTGAAAACTTGACCTACATTTAATTTTGTTATTTCAAAAATGGCCTCTAAATAAAGGTACAATACTTGACGCCTATATTTTTTTTTGTCTGTGATGAGAAAGTCAGTAAGAATATGTATAGACAATTAATATGTGTTTAAACAAGTAACTGATAAATAAAAACATCAACTTATTTATAATCCGGTCAAAGATGCCTGTTTATGATTGTATTGAAATATGAATTATCATATGTCGGTTTTCATATTTATCAAGAAACCTTCATATTTTTTAACTTTTAGTTATTAAAACAGGACTGACCATGAATATTGCGTAACTGATACTACTGCAAGTACAACTTAATTATTTGACGTTTCGGTGGCGTCATAGCGGCCGTGGTCACAAAGCGACTGGTGACTGGCGTCTTTATCTGCACGGGCGGGCTTGTGAATCTTCTGCCACCTCTCCCAAATTGTTATTTAATTTGACAAACTACATGTTAATGTGACACACCACGCAAACTGTGTCCGGGTTTATTTTTAACGGTAGGTCTGGTGGTTTGCATTTATTAATAACTTGATTCCAAGCTAAAGATAACTTAAATCTGTCCTCCCTATAGTTTTTATAACAGTTATAATGCAAGTGTCTAATTCCATTTTTTGTTACCTTCTACCTTTTAAAATTCTAGTATTACAATAAAAACAAAACGAAAACATAGTCTTCTATTATTTTCAGTAAAAATAATGAATTGCAAATTGTGAGATAGGTTTTAAAGTAAGACTAAACTTTTCATCGTCAGAATAGTTTATCGATACTTCTATATTAGAGTCTTGACAGGCCTAGCGGGGCTCGGCTATGTCAGGCAGGCTGTAGTCGTGAAATCGATAGTTGCATCAACGGTATTAGCTTTAGTCCTGTCAGCGCACTGCGTTTATGGTGCTACGCATGACACATAAATAACGCAACGTTCTAAATGTAAGCACGTAAAATCTACGCGTGGTTATCTAACTAGCTTTCTATTTAACTAATTCAAACTTATATTATAAAAGTGAAAGTTAGGACGGATTTAAATGAAAGATGGAATTTACTCGCGTTACTCGACTACCTGTGACCACAAACGCTGTAAAATGTTCGAAACATTGCATAAGCCGAAATATAATAATAGGGGTTAAAGTATGAAATTGCCGATATTTTCCCACTTTTTATTTTGTTTATAGCTCTTAAGTATAGTCATATTATTGCGTAATTCTTTTTGTATTGTATCAAAAACTAAATAAAGTAACTTTTGACTAAAAAAAATGCAATACTAGTGCCTATTACTTCAAAGGAAGTCGTTGAAAAGACCCCTTACAATGTGTCAGCTGACCTTCTTGCTTCAATTAAGTATATTTGTATTATGTACTTTGATTTTCAGAAATTTAAATACTATAATGCGTAGCTTTATAATCTAAGTTTCACCTTTAATTGCATCGAAAACGGTTCAGGCGTTTTTTAAAAAACAAAAAAATTGTTAGTATGGAAAAATGACTTTTCTCGATTTCGTCCATACAAAACGGCAATTTCATACTTTAACCCCTAGTAACTAATTATTCTATAATCACAACTTAAATTCGTAAAGTTATTTCTCATTTGGATTGATGTTTGTCACTCAATCACACTAAAACGTCTTTACTGATCTGGATGTAACCCCAGTTGTTTATCCTTAAATTACTTATATACAAACAAAAAAAAAATACTTTTCTCCATACCTGTATTGCTTATACTCGTAGATCGGCGTGTTAAACTTTTAATGTATATAGCTGAATCGAGAACCATACTGCATACTGCTTTCGAAACAGATTTTAAAGTTATTTTATAAATAAGTCCGCATTTTTTATATATACTCATACTAAACGCCCGTAATAAAGGCCGACGTCAAGGAATCCTAATTAACTTTTTCTCTTTTCAATATCATCTTGAGGGCTTTAGCCGCCAGAGAGCAAGTTTTCTCATTATCCTATGGAGTATTTGTATAAAAACGATCATCCGCTCCCGCCAACTTTATAATTGTCTTGACGCACCTAATAGAAACTTGATGAAAGCTGCCTCGCCGCCCGAGCTTCGCAAGCTACCACTTTTTGTTCGCGTCAAACTTACATTTTAGTTCCTGTCATCTTGCAATTTATAAAATATTCATTTCGCTTTAATCTGTTTTTGGCACAGATCTTTCTATCCAAGTCCAAGTTCCAAGTTTTAGGAATACGATTTTTTTTTAAATTGTGGTGTGGTGCTGCCATGACATAAAAGGTGAATAAATGAGTACTGACAGAGAAAGACGGTCAGTAGAGTCACAGATAAGATAATACTAAAGGAGTCTTCTGTTCATCATCGGCAAAATCGCGATCGTCAATCCGCCTGCCAAATATGGTGATTTGACAATATCTTTTGGAGGTATCGAAAGGGTAAAATCGAGCTTTTATTACTAAGACTGTTTGTTTGTCTGACTGTCTCTCTGTCACCAGAGGGAGGCCAACTTGTGATTTTCTAACTGTCGTTAGCAAGTCCACTCCACCACCAATCACAAGTTGAGTTTTCTTACTTTCAAAATGAGAAGATGAATACAAATCCTACAGGTACATGTAGGTAAATAAATAATAAATAAATAAATGTGGACAACATCACATACATTGTTCTGATCCCAATTTGAATAACTATTTAAAGCATTTGTATTTTGGAAAACAGAAACAACGAAGGTACCACAAACACCCAGACCCGAGAAAATGTAGGAAAACACTTTTTTCTACATTGACCCGTCCGGGAATTGAACCCGGGACCTCGGAGCAGGCGGCATCTTGAAAACCGATGTGTACGCCACTTCGCCACGGAGGTCGTCATGTAGATAGATTATGTATAATACTTTTTATTGCTCACATTAAAGGAGGTACAGTCAATTGACTAACCGAGTGTCGGTTCTCCTAGTTATTCTTTAGTCCTCCCAAATAATAAGGCTAGGCTGAGAGAGAGATGGTCAATTGATTAAAACTAAATTTATATCTTAGATAAATAAATAGATACATGTGGACTATATCACATATATTGTTTTGTTCCCAAGGAGAGTTACCTACTATTTAAAGCACTCGTAGTGTGGAAATATGGTAACAACCGAGAAAACGAAGGTACCACAAACACCCAGACCCGAAAAAATGAGGAAAATCACTTTTTAGGGTTCCGTAGCCGAATGGCAAAAACAGAACCCTTATAGATTCGTAAAGTCTGTCTGTCTGTCTGTCTGTCCATCCGGACATGTCACAGCCACTTTATTCTGAAAGTATTAGTATTTCTTAGTTGAAACTTGGTAGGTAGGTGTATCCTGTTAACCGCTTTACGATTCTCATACAAAAAAAATAAAAATAATGATATTTAAGTGGGCTTCCCATACATGCAACTAAAACAAAAAACTTTTTTTTTACATCTACTTATGTATGGGTTGGGTTATGTATGCGTATGGGATATTTATGGTTTCTAGAACCATTTTTTCCAAAAGTCTAACATTTGGAAGATAGACGCTTCCAAATTGGTAAAATGAGTGTAACTCCCCCCTCTAACTTTTAAACTAAGCAAGTGAAAATTAAAAAAAGAAAACTTAATGTAGATCTTAACAAATACTTTCAACGAAAATCGGTTTGAACGCGATCAAACCGGTAGTTTTGGAGATCTAGCACATTTTCAACAACCGCAAATATAACTTTATCCTTCATACAAACACTATGAAAAACAAAGTTATTTTTCAACAAAATATTGTGGTATTTTAGTTAAAGTTGGTACGGAACCCTCAGTGCGCGAGTCCGACTCGCACTTGCCCGGTTTTTCTAAATTGACCCGTCCGGGTATCGAACCCGGAACCTTGGAGCAGGCGACATCTTAAATAAATAAATAAATAAATATTTTCAGACATGCCACACTGGGCCACACAGAAGCTTGTCGTATTGGCTACTAGACAACCGATAAACGTACTTATATATATTTTTTTGTAAATATATACTTATAATACATTGAAAAACACCCAGACCAGTACAAACAGACATGTTCATGCACACAAATATTTGTACTGTGCGGGGATCGAACCCGCGACCCATGGCTCAGAAACAGCGTTTACTACCACTGATCCAAATGGTCGTCAAAACCGGTGTTTACGTCACTCCGCCACAGAGGTCGTCAAGGAGAGCAAATGTATAACCTAAATGTGGGAAAGGGCTGTAATGTAGGTACTTAGTTACTTACTCATGGTGTCTTGGCGCATCCCAACGGCGCTCATGTTCGCTCCATGACCCATAGAGAACCCTTGCGGCATCGGGTAAGAGCCTCCACCCATCTGAGACAGCGAGAATATGTCCTTCTGGAGTTCCTCGTAGCTGCCGTGGTGCTGTCAGGACAAATGACGAACGTTAAAAATTAACAACAAACATAAAAATGTTCCTAGACGTTCACTTAAAATACACAGACAGAAAATTTCACCTGTATGTCGTCTCTTTCACATACACGACATTGGCATGAGTAAGAGAGTAGAGAGAATAGATGAAATCGAATATACGAAAATTGCAATGCGTTGTTCTTGCTACGAGGTCTTCCTTGCTTAACAAAATGTTTTCTTGTTCAGTTGATATTTAACTCTACTCATTTAAACTTAAGCTGGAAAATTGACTGTTGAAAAATATGTTATGTGGTGGGTTTATTCATTAACACCCGATAATGACGCAATCACGTTAAGCGCCCATGCCGGCCGCTTCATGCTGGTCATACATTAATCAAATACTTTTATGGGTAAGTGAGAATGCAGTGATCGGTTTGTGTTTATTTATTTAAATACCGTAGGGTGCCAGCCTCAAAATAGAATAACACCTTCCTCGTCCATTGGGTGTTGTAAGAGGCTACTAAATTAATCGTACCAGAAGAAGACGGGCAGCTCCAGACCAAGGCTAACCACATTTCACAAGGGCGGGGAGGGGGTGAAAAATTATGACCATAACCCGAGGGTTATGGTCATAATTTTTCACCTAGTTCTTATCACATTATATCGAGATATAATGTGATAAGAACTAGGTACATAGTCCGATAATCTAAAATTGTACTCGATTAAATGATGGATCAATTGACGTAAATTTTATGTCTGAGTCAACTTTTATGACCCGGCCAAATTAATTCAGCATGCAATAGTATGCATAGGTCATGTTGTATCTACTAGATTCATATATGTTGTACTAAAAGTGTACTCTTATGTTAAATGGGTGCACATTTAGTTGGGACCAATGATATTTAAAGTGAAATATCATTGGTTGGGACACTTTTCTTATGCTGATTGTGTATCTTGGTTTTTTAATATATATTTTTTAGTTCATCTATGCACACGAGTCAACATTCGTCGGAACAGCTACGGTGTTCGGAAGATAAACGAACTTACTCCGCAACACTATGTCCGTATATTCGAATCCATCTGTCCCTATCACTTATACCGATGTCTTAAAGTATCTGAAAGAGACAGATATATCCGTAAATACGAGCTTCGTGTTGTAAAGTAAGGCATCTGAAACGCGTTGTTTCGCGCCAAAAACCGTATCGATCATTTCGGCTGCCGGCAGCGTATTCGACCACAATTTGTCCGCCATTACCGTTCGCGCTAATCAGCGGCGCTGATTACACCGTAATGCGATTCGCGGCCGCGCGCTAAATAATGTAAATAGCGACCCGAAGCCATATCGCCATGTTTTAATAGTGACACGTTTTGCATGCAACAACTAGGTAGTTTGAAATTATTATATTTTGTATGTCACCCATCGTTGCTGTGGTAACTTGAATTCAATGATGGAAGCCTTTTCCCTGCAGTGGGATGATTATAGGCTGTTACAACAATATAGTATATCAACGGACGTAAGGGTAGAAAAATAGGTGCATCGGAAAATACGGAAGAAACGCGTGCAATAAGATACACAATTTTGAGTCCCACATGGAAATTACCACGTTTTGTGGTCGGGATTAACAAATAAGTTATCAACGCACCCACATAAAGTTAGTGGCTTACTTTTTTTGTGAAATAAGACTTACACAAATTAGGTTACATCTAGAATAATAATAAGTTTGTTAAATTCCTTATTAAGAAAGAGAAAAAATCCCTAATAAAAACAGAAAGAGATAAAAAAAATAGCAGGCATAGATTAGATCAACAAAGCAAATTTATAACAGAGTATAGAGGAGAAATTGGAGGATGCCTTTACTCGAAAACAGAATAATAAGATATGTAATAAAATTACAAATAATGGATACTTGTAACACTAGGTTTACATGATTCCTTTACATGTAACTAAAACAGTATTCTGTGTCTATAATATCCTGCTTTAATATTGACTGCTAATGGAGAGGCTGTATAGTCTTTAAGTGCGCCCTATATAAAAGGATGCACATAGGTATTTACCAGGTACCAAAAGAAAGGGCGCAGAAATGGTTGACGATCGCAGTTTGATCAATAGTCAAGAGAACACACTGGCCGTCCTCCATAGTACCTACTCCTTTAGCTCTTACTAGCACGTAGTGCTATATTCTTTTAACCTGCCAGCAGCAATGATATATATACAGGATGACTTTGAAGTCATTGGCATCCATTCAACCTATTATTGTACTCATATTATAGAATGTTTTTATGGGAACCTAATACCATTAGGACTTATCAAAAAGTTTCACAAAATAAATGATAATTAGATAAAGTATCATGTTTTGAGCAATTAAGCGAGTCTAACTCGTAGTAGGTACTACATTTGAACGCGCGCCCGCGCCGCCCTTCTCACCGCGCCTGCGCAGCCTGCCGCCACACCGCGTAAACCGACTAATTGATAACTTTATAATGATAATAACTTTCCCTTCATACTTTGAACGGCTTAGGACTGTCAAAACTTACGTATTAAAAAAGTTGGAATGATAATATTTACAATAGTTAGTTCAAATCAGCTAGGTATTTACAATAATTTAAAGATAGTCACTTACACGTATTTTAGTAATTGTTTGAAGTGCTCGCCTCCTCTTTCCACACAATTCAGTTTTGTGAGTTTAGTGAGGGTTAAGCTGGGTAAACAGACCGATGCTTGTAAAAGTACTTTCGTCTGTCCACAAGATGTAGGCGTCAAGATTTTGTTACAGCCAGTTGCAAAATTGTAGTCGGGGCGCGTAATCGGCTAGCGACAACTCCTGTACCTTTTGGAAGTGATAAGGATGTTGACCCGAACTTCAATATCGTAAACGTAAGTCGCGCCGCTTGCTTAATACTAGCACAGTACTAGCCTGTGGGTTGCTAATCAAATAGCGACGTATTTTGAGGTAAAAAGCCCTAGGGTAGACTGGCGCTCTCCTACGATCTTGGTCATGCACTGGAACATGGAATAAAGCAAAATTCAAAAGGTTCTGAGTCGTCCTTAAAATGCGATCTTGTGATGGAATTGGCGTGGTTGGGTCTCAGTTGTGAAACATTTCTTGTGTTAACATTAAATTGTTCGTGACATATTATAATCAAACCATTGGTAAGTATTAGTTGGTTTGTGTATCGTCCCTGCCCATTACGTAGTCGATTCATTTTGTTGACACATTGTTAAATAGCACTACACTGTTACAACATACAAACCACTGCAATCCTGTCAAGTCGGGGTGCGCGCGCGACAGTTCCGTCATGCGTTATCTCACCTTATTAGACAATGCGGAACTGATTTGGCGGCGTAGCTGCGTAGGCGCGTGCCGATAGGCGAAAGGGGTGGCTGGCCGGGCGCGGGCGCGGGCGCGGGCGCAGGTGTGTTAGAGGCCGGGCGGCCTGTGTTTTTTGCGTGTGCGAACTTAAATGAATCTAGCTAGGCAATAAAAGCGCGCGCGTTTTGTCAGCACACTATTGAAGTAGAGTAGGCTTGTTTGGTATTTGAAACCATTTAAACATCCTGCTTCCTACCTTTTACTTTACAAGTCATTATTAGATCTCAGTTAGAATATGCAACTCCAATTTGGAACCCATTCTATACAAAATATAAAGAACAAATTGAAAGGGTTCAAAGAAAGTTTGTGCGTTCAATGTATTTTCGTTGCTTTCAATCAAATACTAACTGCGATGCTCTGCTTCAAAAATACTAAGCTTGAGGTGAGAAGGACTATCCTGGACTTAATGCTGTTGTATGATATCTCACACAATAAATTTGACTGTCATGAACTCACCAATCAAATATACCTCGCTCGTATGCCGTTCGTAAAACTCGAAAACCTTCATTATTTGCACCTAAAACTATTAAGACACATGCAGGTGAGCGTTCTCCCTTGCATAGATTAATGAGCTCCTATAATAAATATTTTTGTGATGTCGATATTTTCTCAAGCTCACATGCTACCCTTAAGAAAAATATCTGTAAGGTTCTTCGTATCCTGGAGTGCGAATAATTCGTAAAAATAGGTATGTTTTAAAGGCGAAGCAACACCCCGCCCTAAATGTATTGCACGTACGTATTATTTATATTTTAATATCTGTGGACAACGGTGCTGGTTACCTACATAATAAGTAAGTTTAAACTAGAATAATTCCTATAGTTAAGCCATTTATGTAACTGTTTGTTGTCCTAAATAAATAGGAAAAAAAAGTAAATTGTACATTTAATTTTTTTTCAGTCAAATTTTATTCTTTTATTTTAATTTTAAGTGTATTATTGATCAATCGCAAAGTGTTTAACATAATTTTTAGGGTTTAAAAATATTCAGTTTTTGTATTAATTGATTTGCCTCATAATTAGGGGAAAGTACTATGAATCACGAGTAGGTTCTTATTTTAAAATGATGCCAATGATATCGAAGTCATCGTATAGTTTAGGTATAGTAAAAGTTGTCTGTTTTAGTGTAGGTGTAATTCGTGGCATACCTGCGGGTACCGGTTGATTGTGTTCGGATGTGGATAGGGCTGGTAGCCCCGGTAGCCCTGGATGTTTCTCATCATGCCGTTGCAGCCGGGCAGCACCGCGGGCGCCAGGGCTTTCTGCAGCTGCTTCTCCTGCTTACGGTACTTGGCTCGTCGGTTTTGAAACCACACCTGTTTGCAAACAAGTATTGACAATTTAACTTCTGAGTTGCGTTACACGCCAATGAGAAAGCGCCTTGCGAGATAGAGCCAGAGTTCCGTTGATTTGAAAATATAGTCTAAGAAGGCAGCGATTGTCCTAGCTCATTTTGTAAACATTTATTTAAAATAGTGTCAAAGTTGAGCGAGTTTCTTGCGCTGCTTCTTCTCGGTACTAGCCCAGACTTGTAATCCTGACGTGTAACAGCGCCTCTTAGGCCTATTTGCAGAAATAAAACTAATTTTACAGATTTTATTGCAACAGAGTTTAGTTTTGCACTTATTTCAACTTAGTGAGCCTAGAACGAAACGTACGAAACGAACGTGACGTCACAATACTGTTTTTTTTTTAAATAGCATGGACCATATACACCGTCGCAGAATTTCCTTTATGGATTTACTAACTCCAATTAATATTTACATATTTGAGGTTCTTATGCAAAAAAATACTAGTAAGAAACCCATAATTTTCAAAAATATAATATGATCGTACTTATTCTTATGAACTATTTTTGCTGTACGCAAACTTTAGAAATCAGAAATCAGAAATCAGAAATGTGAAACATTTATTGTGAATAATAGGTAATTATTAATAGATACAATAGAAGGTGTAGTGTCACTATGTTCCGCCAAAGTAGGCAAGATTAGGAAAATATTTATACATAAATTTGGAGTGTGTGAATCATAATATGTTAGTTTAAGTAAGCTTCTGCAAAGCTACCCTTTTTAAACGGTCATATCTCTTTATTTATCATCCATTTACTGAAGTATTCCAACATCACATGCAAACACCTAACAACATCTAATTAACACTAACAAAATTACTTTTGTCAATACTCCATGCGCGCTTTTAAAATCACGGGAAACAATAGGGAGGCGCCTAATCACCCCGCCGTAGTCGGAGGGAGCCGTTTGATATGGTGATTACAGCTGATTAGAGGGAGGACCGCCCTCACGTATAAATAGGCCGATACACTCCGTCAGTACGTACATATGGGAGGGAATGGGGTAGTTTTGGTGTTAAATAAAGAGCACAGCGTTGGAGTACATACTATAAATACTTTTCTTTTCTACAACCACATCGCTATGCCTCAAACCTACAACCTAGTTTTGTTTCCGGGTCGGGTCAATTTAGGAAATGATCTTCTCTAAATAGTTTTGAGTCTGGAAGGGGTGGGTGGGTTATTTTATATACGCCGTGCATTTTGAAACTCCTGGAAAACGAAGCACGACGTTATATAACCATTATGTATAACATCTTGGCAGTGTTAATATTTTTTATTAATTAAAATAGTCTTAGAAAAATGAAAAAAATAAGACTTTTCATTTTAACTGCTGCGACGCGCACGGACGTATTATTTTGGGTTGTCTATTGTTTTCCCGAAAAATATATGCAATAATAATCATATGCCTGAATTTTACTTGCCCGAATTGTTTGTTTACCATAAAAGATATGTGACATACTCTTATTTGCCCGTACATTAGATTCCATAATGATACGAGTGCCATACGTATTGTTATCCATTTTATAAATTGCAATAATATTATTAAACAAAATATTTCGACGCCATACTTAATTAATTTCGAATATATGTAATCTATGCATTTGTTCATGAAATTCCTATAGATGCTTTTAAATTATTTAAAAACTTGTTGTAAATACATTGGTATAGGCAAAACATTTGTAGGCGATATTTATTGACAATAGTTTATCACAAAACTTTACTGAAGCTTGGCACAATTGAATTATACACTAATGGGGAAATCCCATCCTGGCTTTCTGGCACTTCGTCGGCCGCTGCCGCGGCACGCTCGCTTCGCTCGCTCGGCTCGTGCTTTGACTTTCATGTTCTAACCTAACCTAACCTAACCAAACTTAAACCTATTGATCGTTTAGTTTAAACCGATGTTATGATTTTTTTCGAAGCAATCTCGATGGAAAATGATGTTATGGCATATGATAATTACAGCTTACAATGATGATAACAAATAATGTTATTGAAATTGACTTTATGGGAAACAAAGTTTCTATCACGTGACTAATATAGTAACAATGGTATGGTAAGTACAATGAGTATGACATATGAATATTATAGGAAACAATATTATGTCTGTTGACCATTATAGCAGATGAAATTATGGCAAATAAAATTCTGGTAAGTGGGTGTAACCCATTATTTTACTTCGGCCAGGACCTGGATTAATTAACCTTAGGGCTCCCACACATAGACACGATACGACGTCGCGTCGTGCATCGTGACACGTTGCGACGTCGTTTTGTGGTGTTTAACTATGTAGATTTTCATGAAACGGCGTCGCAACGTGTCACGATGCACGACGCGACGTCGTATCGTGTTTATGTGTGGGATCCCTTACGCAAATAAGTCCGTGTGTATCACAGCGAGTTTCAAAATGAATAGCTAAATCAATATTTTATATTTTTGTAAGATAATTTTTTGATAACAAAATAAAAATAAACTCTGCCAAGACGTTACCTATACATAGTCGTTATATAACGTCGTCTCCGTTTTCCAGTAGGATCAAAATGCACGGTGTATAGTCGTCGGTCGTCGTCGACTTTAGATGGAACTCGTAAAAACAAGTCACTTTTACTTTACTTTATTTTTACTTTACTTTACCTGTAATAGGCAGCTAGAAAACTAAGACATTATGGACTATATCCTTGATTTGAAAGATTGAGGAACACTTAAAAAAAATTGTGTGTAAATAGCTGATACAGACTATTACACTTTCCTGCACACAAAGTCTAAACAACCTAATATGACAAATAGGACATCACGCAAAGTCAGAAGTCATGCGACCTGCATACTTCGGAAATATTAAATTTCCAAAATAATAAATATTAATTTGATTTAACCTAAATTAAAAAATATACTCGTAATTATTGAACAATTTAAATTTCCTAGTTTTACACCTTTTTCTTCTCTCACTCACACACATACAGCGTTCGTGGTTACGGGTAGACCATAAACGTAGAATATAATATCTATGGGGTAGACTAAAGTGTTCTTCGTCTTATGAAAGGTGCTCAGATTTCATGGCTGAGATCATACTTTTCGTAGTTCAAATTATTGAATTTGTGCTATCTTTGTGCACATTTAATTTTATCAGCCTTTTTCGATTTTTCGAGTGATATATATATAACCATTTCGTAAAAAACATTCTTTACTATATGTCAACGAAATGTGTGGAATTACAGAAATGTTTTTTAACTTTTGACTCTTGACCTTAAGCAAAAAATATTAAAAGGTAAATCAATGTTATTTAACTTGTAGGTCTTTCTTGTCTAATCACCATCGTCATATTACATCAATGCTTTAGTCAACCTGTTTAAAAGAGGAGGTTCGGCATATTAGATATACTTACCCTAGGACTAAGTTAATTAAACGACGTTTAAACTAAATGAATGAACCCCTAAGCTTTTTTCGACAGCTACATGCCTAAATATCACGTGACGGAGGTTAGCAATAAATAACCCTCCCTAAGCTTATGTATCTATAGGTGTATACATTTGGGAGGCGACGCGGGATATTAGTTTTTTGCCGCGTTTCAACTCCAGCGGGCGTTGTTACGAAAAAAGTAATTTCCCACCCTAGGTTAGTTCAGGAATGTGATTCTATAATTATTTATTTACCGACTGTGCACCCTTCAGTGAAGGTAAACGTAATCTGGGGATTATTTAAACAGATATTGTGTATAACAGACTACATAACAGAGTATATGATATTCAAACCATACAGCAGTTTTTATAAAAACAATTAAAAAATAAATAGTATTTACTGATATAAGCATCCGATCTTCTAAGTAATATAAGATAACAACTAGCTGTTGCCCGCGACTTCGTACGCGTCAGCTTATATTATTATGATCGCGATTATTTTTGCAACATTTTTCACTGATGCTTCGCTCCTATTGGTCGCAGCGTGATGTTATATAGCCTAAAGCCTTCCTCGATAAATGGACTATCCAACACAGAAAGAATTTTTCAAATCGGACCAGTACTTCCTGAGATTAGCGCGTTCAAACAAACAAACAAACAAACAAACAAACAAACTCTTCAGCTTTATAATATTAGTATAGATTACGATTAATAGATACCTAAAATAAATGTCAGGTAAAATAGACGCAACCTGAAAAAGGAATATTTAAATAGAAATCGTTTACGGCATAAGCATTAAGCAACAATTTAAAGAAAGATAAAACTTAATTTTATAAAGATCCCTCTCCAAGGTTTCGTTCGACAAAAACGATAGATACCATTTTCCTACGAGCGCGTCGAGTTATCCGAAGAAAACGGTCGCCTTTAAACTGAAAAAGCACGGGGATCTGACAAAACATTTTCTTATTTCCAATTGTAGAATTCATTTGAGGGCAGAGACAATGTCGGGGGCGCGCGGGGAGGATGAGCGGCTAACTTCGTTACGGATCCATTTGATGGGATTGCAATGCCTCAGGGGCCATCCCGCCCCCCACCCGCCCCACGCCGCGCCTGGCAACTCTCGTATTTTTATATCGAAATTTCCTCTAGAAGGAGGGACCGTCGCTGTCGTCTTTAACGTTTACATTCTTATGTAGCGTCGTCTAAACGTTAATAGCCTCCCACGGAGCGCGTGCACACACACACGCTTGCACACTCACACACTCACCCACGCGCATTTCACAAGCTTTTAACCGTGCTACGTATGTATGTTCCCGTAATGTCGTTTCGTGGAACCTTTCATTTTCTTAGCAGAACTTTGTCACTCATTGCTCTTGAAAGAAAAGAGTAATTGTCTACGATGGAGCGATGATGAATAAAACATCGCTAGCATGTGCGCGCGAAAAATAAAATAGCGAGAATCTTTATTGTTAAAACGTGACATTTTTCTTGAAATTGATTTAAATGTCAACTTCTCTGAAACTTTCGGTTTAGCCTAATGTTGAACTGGCAGATAACGCATCATTGCATTAAATTTACCTTTTTTATACTTTCTTTTTCAGTCGCAATAAAGTTTAAATCAATACAAAAATTCACTACAGACATTCTTGTGGAATGCTTAGAACTTAAACTCTAAATCTGATTTTGTAGTAAAGTCTTAGTGATGCCTCGAACTGCAATATTTAAGTGTCAAATTAGTCGCTCCGGGGACAAATCAATACCCCGCCTCCGGGGATTGAGCGTTTTAAAACTGAGATAAAGATCTCTCGCGAGTTCCAGCGAGTATTTCGTATTCATACGGCCGTGGACGACAGATGGCGGTTTAATTCAATCGCCTCGGGCCTACGCTGCAAATTGTGTTACGGCAGTATTCGCGCATCATTGATATTTGGACAATTCCGAAGGCCGCGCTCGCATTGTGCCGCTGACGCACGAAGCGAGTGTGATTCGAACGATACGTAATAGCCTCGCGGAGGGTGGTCCGTTTTACCCTTATTCCTCTAAACCACGTAGACGAATTAAAATTAGATTGCCTATAATAAAAATAATTCAGTGTTATGTCAAAGTTGTTTTGAAACAAACCATTGATCATTAACAATATTTTTTCGTGTATGACCACGCATTACTTTGAAAGCGTCTATGCAATGAATTTTAGGTCGATGCTAAATAAAAAGTTACTAATAATTAACAAGTACCCACTCAACATTCGTAGTTTATTTCACACTTTTCGTAGGTATTTAAAAAAAATATTTTATACTTACAGAACAGAGACCTAAGATATTTTTCACTTATTGATATGTGCGTATTGTTTTTTTTTAACTAGCATTATAAAGGGAAATCGGTTGAGTTTTTACGTGTTTGCATGTGATCGATGAATTCAATAACTCCTCTTAAATTCGAAACTCCTACATACATCACAGTGAAAGTTACATTATATTAACATCGCCCGTTGTGCCGCAGGGAGGAATATTATCACCCCTTTTATTTTCTGTCTTTATAAACAATGTTACTTCTCGCCTTTCCTCGTCCTATCATCTATATGCTGAATGCTGATGACCAATCTCTCTCTTGGTATGGATGTACTCTCAAGGAAGTTTCTCGGAAATCGATGGTGTCATTCAACGGCTCAATGATGATCTGCGCAGTATAAGCGATTGGTCTGATAAGTTTGGAATTAAGGTGAACCGCAGCAAGTGCCAAGCAATAATTATTGGTAGCCCGCAACTGTGCAAATTGGACGCGACCTCAATTCCTCCAATTGTATTTGGTGGATTTGTGGTTAGCTATTCTCCTTACGTTAAAAGCCTAGGACTTATCATTGATAATAATTTGAGCTGGTGCCATCATGTTAAGGAAGTACGCAGAAAGGTAACTGATACCCTAAGAGCATTGTATAGATTTAAAACATTCTACCTTTCTGTACAAAGTTGTTGCTGGTGCAGTCTTTGGCCTTGCCTATCATTGACTATGGTGACGTACGCTGTTCTAATATTTCTCAAGAACTTCTTAGCAATTTAGATCGCCTTCTCAATAGCTGCATACGATTCATTTTTGGTCTTCGCAAGTTTGATTTTCTTTTAAAAAGGCGTTGCGGAGCAACTTCGCAAACTTACTTTCTCATCTTCCTCTTTTGAATCTCGCTAACATAATTTATATGTGCAATCATTTTATGTATAGGTATGTATAGTTTTGTATATTTTATGTATTAATTATTCATATATTTTTAATGTTTTATAGACTGCAACCTGTATTTGCTTTGCAAACACTCTTTAAGTATAGTACTCGTATTTAGGTATTATTTTTATATTTTAAATTTTCACTCATTTGCACCGCCTATAATATTTCTACTTGGTCTAGTGGTTGACTGGTAGAGAATGCTTTTAGCATTAAGTCCGCCACTTGTACCGACTTTTGTTTGTGCAATAAAGTGTTAATAATAGAGAATTATATAAGCATATTATTTTCGATGTGAAAAAATAAAAAATAAAATTCCAATGAAACTTGTAGAAAAATTACAGTGAAATTATGAATTTTATGATACCTATAAACTAAAAACACCTTTACATTACTCCTTTTACAACACCTGGGCGGGTCGCAAGTTGATTCTCCGCGAACGTAATCGCAGCTGAAGCTAGTATCAAATAAATAAATTACAATCAATTGTTGTTGTATTATACAGTGCCAGTTTGCAATTTCATTTTTACTAATAAATAGACGTAATAAAAGGAGGATGTACTAACCTGTATTCTCGCCTCGTTAAGTTTAGTTGTCCTGGCTAGTTCTTCTCGGCAGTAGATATCGGGGTAGTGTGACTTCGCGAACGCCGCTTCTAATTCTGCTAATTGTTCCTACGACAATAGAAAAAAGGAGTTATATTATGAACTTGCTTCAATCGTTTCAAAGGATTAGTTAACACGTGATATTTATAGTAGAGTGTAAATTAACATATTACTTAAATGGTTATCTAAAGGGACAGATAGGGTTGAAATTAATATGTATGGTTGTCTATAGAGGAAGCTTTAGGTGCCTACCGACACTGATAACTATTTGGTTATTTTTTTGTGTTTTTATTTTATCCATATATCATAAATAACTTGAACCAGTCAGTTTATGGTGAAAATGTTTGGCTTGAAGAAGTAGAACTGACTGTTAATCATGCCATGCCGTCTTATTAACTCTCTATTAAATTACTGAAATACCTAAGGACCTTTAAGATTAGGTGCATTAAATAGATAGTAACGTTACAACATTGCTTGAAAATACAAATAATAACATATGTCAATAAATAGAACATTAAATCTGATCTAGTCTAATTAAAAGTACAGAGCCTAATATACACCACCTGTGATATAGTGATCCTACGTCGTCTGCGCCCCACAGTCGACTGCCCACTGTTGGGCATAGACTCGGCATACTGCGGGCCCAAAAACGAGATAATAGAGAAAACTAGCTAACATTCTTCATACTCCAAAGCCGATCGATATAAATCGTCGAAATATTTATAAAAGTATATTCACTTTACCTGTGGTTTGAATTTTCAAAAGTAACTGGAAACAGCTTGCCCACCCGGCTCAGATGTAGTCAAGTAATATAGGTAGTAATATAATAAATAAAGGCTTAAGATTATATAAGAGTGAGCTATAACACTGATCAGCTAGTAACAAAAAACTCTACGGACGACTACATATTACTTACCTACATTTTAAGAACTCTAAAAGAACTCCAGATAAGTGTGAACGTCAATTTGGGCCTCTGATGCACATGCGTGGGGATGCGTGCTACGGAATGAGACCTGATAATACTTCTTTGTGTTCTAATGTTGAGAATGTTTATTTCTCTATTACTAGAGCAAACTTTTTTTTATTCCTCGGCGCTGTAGGTATGCCTTGTGTGATGAAAATTTAAAAGATAACCAAGATGACGAGTTTCTGCTTTTGGGCTTAGAATATTTTTTTTTATTTGTCATGTTTTACGACGTGGTTGTAGTCGTGTGGGCACACAACTACAAGCTCTGATGAGTGCAAAGACGGTGACAGAGCTGATAATCGTCCTCTGTACTTAAGCTATTGGCGTGACGAGATTTATTTTATACTTACCAGAGTACATCACATGCTTCCGATACCTTTGACGTAAGGTAGGACGGTCTAGTAAAGGTAGTCACGGTAATCAAAATCCACGGATGGTGTTAGATATGCGTGGTAAACGAACCTCTGGTTGTGCTTCAGCTATAAATATATAACATGTAGTTTATTTTATTACCTATGTAAACGGTGTCCTAAGTCTCCGTTGCGAGTGCCCCGCGTGCTGGAGCCCAAGCACGGTGAAAGCTGACGATACATCCTTATGTTAAAGCCTTTGGCGTCACATGGTTTTTTTTTACTTACCAGAGTACACAAAAGGGTCACAAAGTCCATAGATAGTGTAAGTGGTGCATGGTATGACGAACCTCTGGTTTCGTTTCAGCTATGAGTATAAAACATGTAGTTTTATTTTATTACCTGTGTAAACGTTGTCCTATGCCTCCGGCGCGCAGGCGTGGGGCACGAGGCAGTTGTGGGCGTGTGCCCCGCGTGCTGGGGCCCCAGGGACGGCGACAGGGCTGACGATCCACCAGACGTGCCGGTGCTGCTCCCACCAGGCTCAGGTTTTAATTTTTTGAACGCGCCTTCCGCTGTTTAAAAGAAGATGCATATCAGTTTAATCCACATATTATCAGTGAAATCAGTTTTACTTTTACAAATTGCACCCAGAGGTGCTCTTACACATCCCAGTATTTTAATCTACTACTGCTTCGGGGCAAAAGTGCTGACTGCTGAGAAGAAGCAGCACAATATACTCGGTCACTATTGTATTTTTAAATAATTAGCTTTACAGATGCCCAGTAGCCATTTAACGCTACATATTTCTATCATTCATGTCATTAATTGTATATTTGCCCTTTGTCATCAGAATTGCTTCCACATACAGTTTTAGTGTATATACAGGGAATTCAGAAAAATACTGTGGTAAAAATGCGAATGTAATTTCTTTTGAACGATTCTCAGTCTGAAACCTGTAACGGCGAGTTTGTCTTTATTTCTGGTATTATAATGGTGCATGTCACTTTTCTTAAGAAATAAATAGGTTTTTACCAAAATGTTTTTTTATTCAAATTCACACCTATTATCTTTTCTTATCTTATCTTATCTTATCCTATTTAAAACCTATAATGATTTCTGTGGTGATAGAGGTCAATATACCTAACTATGTCTGTATGTACACATATATTAGTCCAGTTGTTACAGTGGCTCTATAAAGAACATCAGTTGGTAATTCATTGACAAACTTATGAATAGTAAGTAGATACAGGTTAACATCACAATAACTGCAAGTAACCTAATTCCCTAACTAAATACGGCCGTTTACACGGCGCGTTGCGACCGCCTCGCGACCCTTTCCGGTCCACTCGGTCAAAGAAAGCCGGCTTCTTATTTGCATAGCGGGTGTGAGCGACCCTTGTCGTAGGTCAAGTTCAGTGGCTTAATTCTAATTGCGCTAACTAACACTGTTAACGAGCTAATCATCCGAGCCGGCTCCGTTCCCGGCGGTCGATGGTTTTGTCACGCGCCAGTCTGTGCGGTGTAAACGGACTTGATGAACTAAATAAAGACATTTCTGTATACTACTAGTGTTAAACATAAAGGGAAACCTGATTGTCTGGCTGATTTATCAACTCATCAATTTGTCCGAATCCATTTAAGCCTAAAATTTGACATGCAGATGCAGATTAAGCGCGTGCTAAATGTGATGAATAACCTTAATCATACATTTTCATAGCATGAGTGAGTTTTTTGAGTCTTTAGCTCATGTTTAAAATAATTTTGATTGGAAATTTTCATAACATTACCATAAATCTTGTTTTAATTTTAATTTAAACCTTACTGACTTTCAAATATGTTTCAAATCAGTGCCGACCTCAAATTACCTCAGTGTCTCAAAACGAAAGTCTTTGACCTGTGCGCGTAGCAAGAGATGACTTATGGAACTGAAGCGTGGTTGCTTATATGGATCTCATAAGAAGGTTTAAGGTCGCACAGCAGACACCGGAGAGAGCGATGCTTGAAATATCCTACGCGATAGAATCAGATATGAGACGATCTGTGGGTAGGCTCACTAAGTGGACCCCTGATCTGGTGAAGTTTGCGAGAAGCCGCTTGATGCGAGTGGCGTGGGACCAATCGACATGGAGATACTTAGGGGAGGCCTATGTCCAGCAGTGGATGTCATTTGGCTGAGATGATGATGATAGAACTCTGATAATGCAAGTAAAATATTTAAACACACAACAAAATCAAGAGTAACGAAAAAGTTTACCGTTACCTCTTAGGTAATAGTTTCAAGGAGAACGATAATGGAAATTGAGGAATGGCACTTTTTATTATAGTTTTTTTATTTACTGTTAAGCATTACTTCGAGCCAATTTAGGAAACGATCTCTTCTATATTTAAATGGGTCCTTTTAAGGACCGCACAGAGTATCGTCGTTATTAAGAAGGCACGTTAAGTCGTAATAATAACTAAAACTTTACACGCAGATTATTCTTGCAGGATTAATTAATTTCTGTTGACTGAAGATACGAGTACCATAGCTCTGATTTCCCTGGCCCTCAGAAACTACATCTTCAACAAATTTCAAATAACATAACAAGCAACAATTTTCTGTTTTTGTTACAAGCGTTTCCTGATGGACTTGATCTTAAATATACCCCAACAGTAGCAAGGTAGAAAACAGTTTTAATACATTTTGGGCAGTAAGTTTGAACCTCAAGTAAGAGAGTAAACTGATTTTTAATTCAAGGGATAAAACAATAATAATCATCAGACCGTGTCCTCAGCAGCTTAAGCCATTACCCATTTGAAAGTCAGTAAGGTTTAAAATTAAAACAACCAGATTTATGGTAATGTTATGAAAATTTCCAATCAAAATTATTTTAATTAACCTCTATACATTCTCGTATGCAGCCAACATTTTTTTCGGTGATTTAAAGTCAAATATAATGTTCCAATTATAAGTCATAACTGTATTCCCCTATAAAAACTATGATGATATTGTTTTTGTAAGTAAACTCAAATCACACCATTTGATTAGCATTGCTATGATTCGTATTCAATTTATTCGGATTATATCGTATGTGTGTTAAAAAATCACATTCATTAAACTGCAAAAAGTATCTAATAGTAAGCGTTATAATCATCCGATCGTGCGGTGTAAATGCCAAATGATGTCGTTTCCTGAAAAACTCATATCGTGCTGTAATCAGTTTACTTGGTTTCTCTCGCTAGAATTACGGGGAAGTTTTAAAAGCCGGATGCCCCATTCACGTATTCCCTTTGACTTTGACAACGCTCAAGCTACTTACTAATTAACATCGAGCTAAGTGTTTGCGTCCGCGTTAAACGGACCTTTTAACGGTTGAAAGGCATTTTTTTTATCTCCCTCCCACGTTAGAGGCTTTGAAACCGAATATATTGGTCACGCTTTTTACCTGTCATTTTTCCGAAATGAGATTAAGCCATTAGAGATAGGAGATTTCAAGCGCTTTTCATAGTTTGCCGTGTTTTATACTTGCTGAATGCTTTTACGGTTTGATGGCTGGCGCAGATGGAATATGTGATGGCGGCTAGATAATTTGCTCAGTGAAATAGCTGTTTATGAGAGATAGGTTTTTGAAGCTTTTAGCCATTTTAGACGTATTTGTGCTGGTTATTATAGCGTACTTATGTAGCATGATCTGAAGCACAAAGACAATATGGCGTCGAAATTTTTGAACTTTTGCGTTGCATAATCATTTAAACGTGTTGCGGAAATAATATGCGATAAAACCTTCTTTTCTTAGTACACTAAGGTAGAATGTGTATAATTCCTGATATACTTTTTATTTATTTAACTATTTTAAAGGAAAACAAACAGCTTATAAATTACACAACACACATCGAGCGAGTACATAATAAAAACAATCCTTAAGTTTCACCAATAATATAATTATTTAATATAAAAGTTGTTTCATGAAAATTACTAACTAAAGCTCTTGTTTTATGAAAATCAGAAACAACGAAGTTACCCCAAACATTCATACCTTAGACAACATAGGTTTTTTTTTATAAATTGACCGGGCGGTCAATTATAAAATATTAATTTTATAATTGACCGCCCGGTATCGAACCTGGGATCTCGAAACAGGTGTCTGAGCCACTCCACCACGGAGGTCCTCAACATTATTTAGTTCTGATGTTTTATATATGGTCAATAACAAACGTCTATTCTAGTCAAGACAAGAACATTACTATTGAAAGGGTATCACAACTATTATACATTATCTAACCTGTCATCTCAATTGCAACAAGAGTAATTGATTTCAAGTAAAATGTAATCTCGATGGTCCATCTAGGGGCGACAAGTCACTGCGACATTTGTTAGGGGCGGTGTAGCGAGTCACTAGGCATTAGGGCGTAATCCCCTAATTATGACGATTGACATAAAAGCGCCATCTGTGGCCGAAGTGAGGTGTCGGGTGAACTGTCAACACTACCCTGAAAATTGATTCTGGGGATGTGAGAATAGGGATTATAGTAATGTAGGTATTATAGTATAGCAGGTGTGGCTTTTTACGCAAGAAAATTATGTCGCAATTTGCAACTGAGAAAATGCCCTTTTCAGCTGTAGGTTAAAACCTAGTAATCTTAAAAGCAGCTATAGTCATTTACGCAAGAAAATTATGTCGTGATTTCCAACTCAGTTATTGCCTTTTTCGGCTGGCATCTTTGCACTGTTATTACATGATCTTCATCATCACCAGCTTATATCAGTCCACAATGTCAACACAGGCCTTTTTAAGTGGAAGATTTTGCCGTAATCGCCACGATCGGCAAGCGGGCTGGCGATCGCAGTTTGGACAATGATGGAGAGAAGACGATGCTACTCGTCTTCTTCTGGCAGTACTTAGTCACCTCTTAAGACACTCAGACTTAGATAAGAAGAAGTGGTGCTCCAATACTTATTAAATTATTACCTACACAGTTTTGATTGACCTGTGCTTTATCAATGCTTACGTACTTTGTTAAAAGATTGACGTCAACAAAAATTTATACTTTATAAATTAATAAGTCACACTCTAATCTTTCTTTGGACGGGAAAATGGTTTTCATAGACCCATCATATTCTTGAATGACCTATCCGTCAAAATTTTCCACTGTGAGATACCTAGATGTAAAAAAATATATTTAGCTCCAGTAACATGTAAGAAAGTTACCTATCCTAGAAAAAACATTATTTTCATCCCCCCACCTCGGAAATGGTATTTTTGCTATTCGATATCTGAGCGGAAAAGCCGTTTTTACCCGCTTAAGGTTAAAGTAAATTTGAATTTAGAACATCGCGTGCACTAGGCTAGGTATGTGATTTCAAAACATCATTAAACCTATTTACTTTCATCTCCATGGTGCCGTATTTATCATACAACTTTTTTTAAATTTGTTAAAAACTCAGACTCGAGACCTCCTTGGTGTACTTTTGTTTTCAATTTGCTTTGCGCTCGCCATTATGTTTTGAATTCGTATTGTTTTAAATAAGAAACTTTATATCATAATGTTGTAGTAAATATGTACCTAAACTGAAATAAAAGTATCTTGTGATTGTAAATGTTTTATTTTGCATTTAGTCATTTCCTCGCTATTCCTGTGTCATGATTCATATAATTAATCCATGCTAAATTTACAGTTTTCAAGTACTACTGATATCGCCCCAGACTTCAGATGGACAGACGGACATGGCCAAACTAAAAAGTTCCTTATCTTGACGAAGAAACCCTTATTAGGTATAGCAGTAGAAAAATTTAAAACATTCAATACAAATAAATTTATAATCAATTGAGGCCATCGAAATGTTTCCAAAAAATAAATTATGCTCCTAACTCTCAATAGCTGGACCACCTCTGGTGGCACCCCGGGTCTAACCCCACGGCTGGGCCCCCAGCCTTAGTGACCATATGTTATCGCTCGTAATCGGACTGGCGCAAATGCCGCAAATCCACATTCGATTGTTATCACACTTTGATTACTGATCTGGAAATTCTGGAATTAATTTTCGATTTTCGAATTAAGAAGGAAAACACATTAAATATAATCTAGAGTCAGGAGTTTTATAAGTTGCTTATGAATAGTTTCGATAGTACTACTAATTTAAAAAAACCTCCTATGTGGGTAGTCTTAAAAAAAAATACACGAAAATCGTGAAGCAAGCACCAATTTTTTGCCAGTGCATGATGAATTCTTGTTTGCACCTACTCAAAATTGATTAATTTTTTTCACGATTTTCGCCTATTTTAGTTAGATGAAGGATATATTATTATGATGATAGGTAGCTTATGAAACTAAATTATCCTCCAGAATAATCATACAAAAATAAGAATAATTTGGTATTATTTTAAGTAGATAGTTTGGACATAGATATGTTTAATGTAAGATAATTTTCGTTTAAAAATTTTGCACTCTTTTTATAGTAAGCTCTTGAATCCATTTTGTCACTGTTCAAGTGCAAAACGCACGTGGGGTTGTGATGTGGCGTGAATAATCGCAATGGGCTTAGCGGCCTGCGCGGGCGCCGGGGGCGCACACTTAGGGTTGCCACCTGTTACGTTTGAAATACTTCACGGAACCCATAAAAAACACATTGATCAGAATATAAATGAACCAATTTTACTTATCTTACGACTCTTAGACCTCTTTCGTGTCACGTAACAAATTTTGATACTGGGCTTCCTCCATCCAGCCGCTAGCAAAAGCTCTCCTAAGGTCATCAGTTCATCGAGTCGCCTACACTACGCTTGCCTAAACGCGGGTCTCCACTCCAGAATTCGTCCGCTGCAACGGTTGCCGGTTTGGTTGCTATTAAAAAGTACAATCAAAAACCTAACAGTCATAGGTTGAAAACCCTTGCGCGTACGCAGCCACCCGTCTATATCTCCATTATGTCGAGTGCTCTCTGCATGTTTTTATGCGCCTATTGGCCCCTCATAGCGCTGCAATGAGCTTTCTATTTACAGAAAGATGTAACAGTTTTATTTAGTTTAAATGATTTAATAGTTTAATGAGGTTGATATGGGCAAATTTAATTTATAAGAATGACAAATTATGTGTGTGTTGTTGTTGAATGTAACAATAGAAACAATTTTAATTTCCAAATTCGTTCGCCTGTTAAATAAATGTATCAGCTGATATTATTACTAGAGAAAAATTTCTTAGTGTTCCATGGATTCACCGTGCGGGTGCCCGGGTCCATCGTGTGGCTGAAAGAGAGACTCCGAGTAACTCCCGGGACTTGTGACACCGGTGTAGGTTTAAGGGGCCTCTTTCCGGCGTACATCAACACTCACCTTCACTACTCGTGTTTTTCTCCCTGCCCAGCCAAATCTGGTACGAACTTGCTAATGCAGCTATGCAGGTTCGTACCAGATTTGGCTGGGCAGGGAGAGAAACTGTGTAACTGTTAAACAAATTTATCCGTAATCAATTATAAGAGGTAAAATATCTTCACCAATCTCACGGTAAAGGAGTTATCAAAAACGAATACTAATGTATCAAGATAAATAGATAAAACCTTACTTGTTAACAAAGGCATTATTGTACAAACAACATCATATCAGGAGTAATACTGTAGCATCTTATAAAGTTGTAATGCAGCTCATACTTTCTCTTCAACCGTCACCAGATAAAAAATTAAGCCCTAGGGGATCTACAGATACTTATAATTGTAAGATAACGCTTATATTTGATAAGAAATTGGTGTATCATAGTCAAAAGTTCTTCGATCTCTCTACTTCTTCGATCAACAATGAAACTCTACTTTGAACATTGGGATGATTTCTCTAATAGCTTCAAAGGCATGCCGACGGTCTATACATATTTCGCCTGCAAAGTCCAACATGTCCATACAATGATTTTAAAGGATTATTCACACCACTTCCGTTCTAAAGGGGTGAGCACAGTGGCAGACAGGTGAGAACACGCGTTCGCCACGCGTCGCGCATTATGGCTACAGCTTTATTTGTTAGTTCAAAAATAAACCATAATTCATCACACAATGGTTGGTACCCGTTAAAATAGTTATTCCTGTCTGTGGTTAGACATTTTATATTATCTTGTTATTATTGTGAAAAGGCAGATTTTCATCAAATTGCTGTCACAGAGTACTTAAAAGTGTAACCGTTTGTATGTTTATGAAAAGTATGTATTTTTGAAAAGTTTTGACTGGTATTCAAGTTCTAAACGGTTTCGTCAAATTAAGATCCAATTAAAATTTTTAGTTTTTAACTACTGTAAGACTAGTTTTTGCCCGTGACTTCGTGCGTACATTTATAATTTCAGAAAGATTAATGTTTTACAAAGAATATGAAGTAACTGCTAGATAGTGAGAGCTTGGTAAAATTGGGTTTTAAGTTTATTTTTATTTTTTGTATTAGTCATTTTTATAAGTGTCAAAGATATCACATTATTATAATACTCCTAATCTAAGCAATTAAGCAAATTATAGGTAAGCCACAAAGTGTCGCCCTAAGATAATTAATAACTCGTTTAAAATCATTAGTAGATTGGTTTTAGTATCGTTTATTTATCTTTAATTAACCGATGAGAGTTTTAAACGTTATATTATTCAGTGTTACTTTGTTTTTTAACTAAATCAGTCGGTGTTTATATGTGCAATATAAAAATGAAGACTAAGAGGCTATTATTACTGTGGTTTATGTTCGGTAAGTGTAAGACGTAATATTTATAGATTTTAGTACCTATATTCAGATGACAAAAACACTTTTTTCACCGTTTAGTAGTTTAACAAAAGCAAAATAAATACAAATGAGGCGGATAAGCACTTGTAGATATATTTTGATGGCCATCAAAACACCAATCACTTATATATTTTGTAACTAGTGTATATGTATGTATACCACACAATATTGTGGATCGAGAGTAATTTTATATCAATCACTTGTTTTGCTAAAAAGTACTTATCTTTAGGTTTTTTTAACTGTTATCTATTGAATTAAATTGGCAGTGTAATTTTAAAATACAATTCCTCGAATAAACATTTGAACTGCTAGAGATGGGTCTCCCATATTAGACGAAGTAATCTATACTATAATATTATAAAGCTGAAGAGTTTGTTTGTTTGTTTGTTTGAACGCGCTTATCTCTGGAAGTAATGGTTCGATTTGAAAAATTATTTTTGTGTTGGATAGTCCATGTATCGAGGAAGGTTTTAGGCTATACAGGATGAAATTTTAACCACTTTCCAAAATTTCGTTCAGTTCGGCGTTCAGTATCGTGTTTAGAGCCTATTTATGAAGTTAAAAATGTAAATCAAGTTGTCACCCGAAAATATTTTTCGCGATATAGTTTTCAATTTTTACGGTCCTAGACCTGCTAAAGTATAAAAGAAAATATCAAAAACATATGAATAGTATCGTAATGAATTAATGAGAGGCTAGGCGGCCGTATCAAAAATTTAAGATTTTTAGCGGACATTTTCTAAGTGCTTTATCTTGGCATTTTTGTACTGGGCTATACCAAAAGAAAAAATACGTCATTTGTTTTTTGTCTAAAAGATTAATATATTTAAAATTTGGAAGGTGGTTAAAATTTCACCCTGTATAACATCAATCGTTGTTGCATCGCTGCGACCAATAGGAGCGAAGCATCAGTGAAAAATGTTACAAAAATAATCGCGATCATAAAAACAAAAATTGACGCGTACAAATTCGCGGGGAACAGCTATATTTAAATAATATTTATAATGACCATATTATATCTATATGTATATATGTTACGCTCAAAGATCGAAAATGCTTATTGAGCGGAAAAATAGCTCACAACGCGTTGTGGTCACAGTAAAACAACCACATAGCGAAATTCGTGTTATGGCTCTAATGAAAACGCGCACGACGCGTTGTGGTAATCAAAGAAAGACCAAATAGCGAAATTCGTTTCGTGGCTTACATGCTATTAGATCTCAACGCGTTGTGGCAATGAAGAAAAGCCATGACGCGTATGGAATACTATTTGATTACGACGCACACTACTTTCCGATATGGATCCTACTAGGCCTAGGCTGGAAACGTTTTGGTAGATGTCCTTAAGAAATATTTTTCATTTTATAAAATCACGGCATAACGTGTTTCTCATTATCAAATATATTAAGTATATAATTATATAAATTAAAATGAAACGATATTTATTATTTATTGAGATTACTTTATGTTTAAAAAAATCAACGTATGAAGTAATAAATCAATGAACACAAAATATTCATATCGTTTGTAAATTACTCATAATTCACATAAAATGATAAGGGTTTTAATTATTTCATGATAATTAAAATTATTTCAAGAAATAAAAATATTTAACACAAATGTTTATTGATCACCAATAAACAACAACAATGTACCTATATTAGAAATTACTATAATTGTGAAAAATAAGTATTTGATTGCTATTTATTTTTCCATAAACTATTACTGTGGCATTTTGCCACTATTTGCCATTACCTGTCCGTCGTGATATGGTTAACACAATGAATGCTCAGAACGCGTCATGGCTATTTTTCATTGCTACAACGCGTTGAGATCTAATAGCATGTAAGCCACGACACGAATTTCGCTATTTGGTCTTCTTTGATTGCCACTACGCGTCGTGCGCGTTTTCATTAGAGCCTTAACACGAATTTCGCTATGTGGATGTTTTACTGTGACCACAACGCGTTGTGAGCTATTTTTCCGCTCAATAAGCGTTTTTGATCTTTGAGCGTAACATATACATTACTCTCTCTATAATTCATAGAAAATGTTAGGCAATTTATGTGTTTTTATGATTGTGTATTGTGTACTATTCATTTTGGAACTTGATATTACGACGTTTATCATGGTAACAGTTTTGGTTTGCCGAGCACAATGTTTTTTACGCCTGTAGGTATAACCATGTGTCAGACTAATATAAATAAATATTATACTCTTGTTTCTAAACTATCCATGGAATTATAGCTGGTCAAGACGTCTTTTATACACGACAAAAGTCGATTGTTATCAGCGTGTTGGGGAGACCGGGGATAGTTGACTATAGTGATAGGTTGACTAACTGTCAATTATTTGAACTGATTCAGAGTGTTGAGTTATAAAAAACTACGTATGAAAACTAGGTGGGTTTCCCTCTCCTTCTCTCTAAATGTTTGTGGGAACGTGAACTCGCATACTATCTTTATAACCTTATTAATAACAGAAACTTTGTAACCTAAGTCAACCTACCACTATGGTCAACTAGCCCCGGTCTCCCCTTATGTCGGTCTAGGTTAATTGAATTGGAATATACGCCTTTCTTACAGAGCCCATTGCTAGCTGCACCTTGCAAAACTATTATTTCTTACATATTGCATTGGGTGTTTTGATTTTGTCTCAATGGTTCTTAAGAAGTCTCTGAATATCTACTATAATAATACATTAATTTTTAAGGCTATTTTAATATAGTCAACATAATATTCCAATTTTCAGTGAACTACCGCTGTACTGACGCTGCAAGTGACTTATTTAATGCCTTTGGAACTATGATCGGGAGAGACAATATAAACAATAAGGAACAGCCTTTAAACCCACTACTACCAATGAACCCCTCCGGTATTGGAAATAATAACAACTTTCGATCCAACACCGGCTTCAATAGTAACTTTGGCGGATCAGGATCAACTAGTAATGACAATGAAAATTTCCGATTCAAATTCATGGATCCAAATAAATATAGAGATCCTGACGAAATCAGTATTGAGAACAGGCTAAAACTTGGTACAGAATTATCAGAAGACGAAAAATTAGCTGCTCAGAAGTTCCCTGGGATTAAAGATTTGTTGGATAAACTTAAAGAGCTAAATCGACAAAAAGAACTGCAAAAACAAAAAGAAAATAATGGTGGTCTTCCCGACACTGACAAAAATGTTGATAATAATGGTAATGGTAATGCAGGAAACAATATAGACGGAGACGAAGAGAAGGTTTCGGGAAAAGAAGAAAAATGGTTAAAACTAACAAAGAAAAAGTTTTACTTTCAAGCCCAACCTGTCAGGCCGGAGAATGAGATAGTTGTAGAGCCTGAAGTGGTGTATTATATGAATTAAATTGCTATCATTTATACAAACTATGATTTTTTTATCTCTCTGAATGTTTATTTTTATTGTCTGGTGTGTTCACCAAAGTGAATAGGTAATGAAATTTTAGTAGCTTCAAAAACATTGCTCTGAATCTATCTTCTGGATTCTGAAACTATTATCAGTAATAAAAGTCAAGATAGCTATATAGTCATCGCAAATGATTAATAATAAAATTACCTTCATTGAGACATCGATTTCATTAGTTGAATATATTTTTTTCTTTTAAAATTTTATTCATTATAATACCTACAACATTTTGTGAATTTAATATGAGGTTACTTTGTTGGTGAATCATCTTTAAAAATGTTTTGACATATTATGATGACAAGTTTACAATAACTGTCATCATGTAGATATTTGTACAAACAATTTATAAAGCCGGTGTGATGCTTATGGACAAAGATATAAAGACTATTTTAATGTATCACGCTAGTGTTAGTTTGAACAAAGCACCCACGTCTGCCGCAGCTGGAAGGCAGATCACGTTCGCGGCGTTGTTAGTGGGCACGCACCTTTACGCTACGTGTGACGAACGATGCATTCAAATGACAGATATATGCCAAAATTTGGACAGTAGACAACCTACGTGCTTTCTTTGATTTCTGTTGTGCTTACATGTTATGTGTGTCACTTTTTACATCTATTATTGATGGAGAAGATACATTGTAACACAATGAAGTCATGAACAAATTCAACAAGACAGTCAAATTTTCACCGTAACCTTTATAGAGATTATGATAGCACCAAGAAAGTAGAATCCCTCTAGTGCAATGTATATTAACACTTTTTTAATTATATTTCTAACAACAATTACTTCACTAATAATAAGTCGTTCAAAACTTTAACACTTAATTTCAATAATATTTTGGTGTATTTTGGTATTTTATAAAAATAAATCTACTAAATAAAAAAAGTTTTTAAATATAAATTTTGATTCATTAAGTATGATTTTTTGGTTTTAATCATAAAGACTACTTTAAAAGGTTATAGCATCAGTAAATATTATCATCTTAATAACTAATGGTATGTAAAAATGTGCTGAATCATATATCATATTCACACTCCCGTCAGTTGTCCAAAATATACGATCAGGCCGTCAGAGTAAGTTTTCAAAGTCTGTCTGTCAATAGCAAAACACTTCTAAAATCGAAAAGAACACAATGGTTAAATTGAGCTCATAGTGAAATCATATACTAGCAAAGTTATATTTTGATTCAAAGCGAAAATGCATATATCACCACGGAGTTGCGATTTGAGTTAATTGGTACCTACCAACTACGTTATGGTGGGCGGAAACATGGAACTCGGTCAGAGGCAGAGAGAATACAACCATCACTCATGCAGAATCAGAATCAGAATTTTTATTTCGCTTAAATGTGGTACAGATATGTTACAATTTAAGATCACACATTTTACCATAAAATGGCATGCAAAATTATACAATTAATTTAAAAATTTAATGGCACATCATGAAGTCTTAATTTAAAATTACGTGGGTTATAACATCCGGGCTTTGAAAGTCTCAAAAAATTCGTTCATTAAATAAAAACAACTTTCAACTAACCACCTTTTAAGAGAAAATTTAAATCTGTTGAGGGCACTTTCATGTCGTCATTTAATTGGTTAAATTTTTTTATGGCCATGCAATACGTGCTCCTACTGTAAAGAGCTGTAGTTTTCACAGGTAAAAACAGTTTGTTGGGATACCTTGTATTTACAGAACTCCTTTTTTGTGATGAACAAATTTGAATTTGTTTTAACGAATCTACATATTTCAAATATATATATGCAAGGAACGATTAGTAATCCAAGCTTCTTAAATAGAGATCTACAATATGTCATACTGTCGACATTACAGATAGCTCGTATGCATTGTTTCTGGGCTATGAATACTCTGTTGATGTGATAAGAGTTTCCCCAGAGAATAATACCATACCTTAGCAAGGAACATACATATCCGTGGTATGCCTGAATTGCAGCACTCATCTCATGCAACATGAGGGTATGCGCCCACGAGTCCGTCAGGTTTTTCTTGGTCTTAGGTACAGACAGCAGCACGTCAACCTACTACAAAACGTCAAATTTTCTCAATGGGGACTACCGTTTCTTTGCTCACCAGTTGGCGCCACTATAGACTGAGGTCCGGTGGTATAGCTGTCAAAGGCGATTGGCGCCGAAACAAAGTGTTATATCTTGAATCTAATTAAGGTTATATTGTTTATAAATAACTATCTAGATATCAACAAACTAACTTCTGAAATAGTTGCTCTTGAGGCCGCCTATTTTTGCGCTTTTTCTTAATTCCGCTTTTAAAGCGTTCACATTAATCGCTAAATAATCCATATTTGCGATATTTTACGAAGGAGATCACTTTCCAGTAGGTAAATTAAAGAAATTATAATTTTTGCAACAAATTCCGCTAAAACCAGTACAAAATGAATGATATTGGACCTCACGCGACACTAGCGCCTCTAGTGGCAAATTCACTAGCGATAGCCCCCATTTATATTGATCTCTACTTGTTAGACTTAAAGTGAAAATCAATTCAATGACCTTTAACTTATTGGGTAGGTTGACCTTCAGGTGTCTGTACCTACCTATATGCATTGTCGTAATATAAAAAAACTAAATACACAACCAGCGTCAAAAAGATGTCCTAAATAATTACAACAACAACTCATATAAATCGCATAGATACAACATGACATAAATATCTATAACTAGCGAACCCGACAGACGTTGTCCTGTCTTAACTATGAATATTGATTAAGAAATGGTTAAATAAAAACAAAATGTTACACATTGGTTATTATTATTATGCTTTATGTTATACAACATTCTTTATTGTTTTTTTTTCTGGTGGTGTACCCGCCATGGTTTTGTTGGTATTCCGACACGTTAACAGGCGACATATTACTGGCCATGTGCAAAATTCAGTTTTTTTTACCATCTATTCGACGATATTAGCAGCACGCATTCTGTCAATGTTATGTCAAACGCCATGTATTAAATAAGTTTAAATTGTCAAAAGCGATAAGGTTACATAAGGTTTAGTATGGTGACTAAGCTTTCTTAAATTTTCTATCTTTCCGCGCAATTTTCTTAATTTTTTCTTTCATAAGAACATTCTCCTAACAATAACAAATAAAACAAAAAAAGAATTAGCGAAATCGGTTCAGTCGTTCACGCGTGATGCGATGACCACGGATTCATTCAGGAAGTAGGGATTCATTTTTATATATATCTACTAGCGGACCCGACAGACGTTGTCCTGTCTTAACTATGAATTGGTAATTAATTTAAAAAATGCATCAGATTAAAATTTATTTATCGACATTGCAAATGCTAAGCGCACTGGAAATTGTAACCGTTTGCAGCACGCATTCTGTCAATGTTATGTCAAACGCCCTAATGTTACATTAAAAAAGTTTAAATTGTCAAAAGCGCTAAGGTTACATTACAAATCATTTAGTATGGTGATTAAGTTTTCTTACATTTTCTAATTTTCCGCGCTATTTTCTTGTTTTTTTCTTTCGTAAGAACTTTTTCCTGACAATAACAAACAAAACAAAAAAAGAATTTGGTAAAGTAAAATAATTATGTCTAAATGCTTTCTGGTTTGTTTTATTGAATTTTAATCTTTGTTTTGTATGCCGCAACACTGTGCTAATATCAAAGTATTATACTGCGGAAAACCAATTATACCGAAAGGCTGATGTATTTACTTTGAAATATTTATTTAAATCTTGTTTACATAGATTTTTATTCTCTGATTGCCATGTTTTTGGAATTAGAAGTACTGTAAAAGCTACTTATTAAAGCAAGTTTTGATTCCACTAAATAACAAATAAAAATAAATATGATCTTTACAAGTTTTTCCGAAACGAATTCAAGTTAGTACAACGCCATCTGTTGTTACCTTAGACAATTTTCATAAAGTTTAATATTGATTAGGGCAGATAAATTGCTACAAGCTATGTTCAATCATGACGCTATGATAAATGTATTTGAACGTAATCATAAGTACGTAGTAGGTATTTTGTACAAAGAGTCCACTGCTAAAGGCATTAGTCAGCCGGCACGTCGCAGCGTTGTTAGCGCGCACGTGCCGAGTGTGCACGCACCTTTACGGTACGTGCGACACAACACTGCAATTGCAAGGGGAAATATCGAATGCAGGTGGAATTAAAATTGGACATCTAGATAAAAATATGTAGAATATTTTTCTTTGTTTTTAGTTGATTAACTTATTAATGATATAAATGCGTTTTAGCATTCTTCGGATGGATGTGTATTACTGAATGAAACAAATCGAGGTGTTATTTGTCACAGATATTATAGCAAATAGGCTTTGTTTTACTTAGTATCTTAGGAAAGATTAAGGTTGCAAACCCTTACAAATGTTTGAAATTTCGGGATCGAAATTAGTACCCAGTGCATGATCTGGGCCTGATTCTTAAACCATTAGACTAAACGGGGCGTAATAAGGTATATTAATTAAGGTAATAATAAGAAAATAAAAAAGTGAAGTCACGGCCTATTATCTTCCATTTCAAGAACAAAGATCTCAAGATAGGTACAGGCTTCATCACCACGCTTGCCAAATGCAGGTTGGTGATGATGACAAACCCGAGCAATGTTCGGAGATTCGAATCTCTTGTTTCCTGACCCGGGGATCGAAACTAGTACCCCGAAATCTTACTGCGATTTTTAAACCATTAGACCAAACGGGGCCTTCATAAAAGTAATTATAAGTATTAATGCTTAAATAAAAAAACTACATACGTAATTCTGAATCCATCCCACATCCTTTGTTCCATTTGGATATACAGCAAACATTTCGTATAGTTCAGTCAGTCTGCTCCTGCCTTGGCAGCCCGCTTGAAAATTCAGGTTTCGCGCGGGCGGGCGGGCCGCGGGGCGGGCGGGTCGTTAGTGACATTTCGTATTCATGACGTCAGCCCCGGGCCGATTGTTTTGCAATATTACTCTAATTGGGATTGTAATTATCTGCACATATCCTAGATAGTTCGTGTTAGAGTATATTTCGATGTAGAACGTCGGATTACAAAGTACGCTGATTGGATAGTGTTGCATTAGTATCTGTTGTTCTTTGCTGATTGTTTTGTATTCATTTGCAAATGTTATTCACAACCCTGTATAGAATAAAATATACTAGTGAACTAATTTTTCTTTGACATAGTCACTAAAGAGAGAGCTATTTGGAGTTAAAGAGATACAACGATTACGGATACGATGAGATACAGGCCATTATTGGCTGTTACTGGCACTTGGTGAAAATAAATTTTACCCCCTTTAACATTCCTATATAAGCAAGGTGCTTTTACAATTTTTTTCGACCGTCTTAGGTGCGTCGAAAAATGTTTTATTCAAGATAAACCAGCAATTTATTTGCTTAAAAACAGTCTCAAAACGAGCCATAATCATTGTCATTAAAACTTTCATGCCGTGACTACAGTTAATTCTAGTCTTATTGAGTAACGGGTCTGTTATCCTATTCCATCTTCATCTTAACTTTCGCATTTATAAAATGAGTAGGTACTTAAAATTTACCAATACCTTAGGAATGGAACCCAGTTGTGCTGTACTCTACCTCGATGTAGTTTCGGAAAATTCTAGATGTCTATTTAGAACTGCCATTGTACCTAACAGGCGGTTAGAAAATTTGATGTATCATTAAACTTTATTTTCATTTATTCTCAGAGTCATCAATGCTTCGTCTGGCGTTGTTCGTGACAGGCTTATCAATGTCCTAAATCTTAACAGGACTTTTATACAATTTTTAATTTCATATGCTATATATTTTCTCGGGTCTGGGTGCTTGTAGTACCTTTGTTGTTTCTAGTTTTCAAAATACGAGTGCTTTAAATAGTTATTCAAAATGGAATCAGAACAATGTACGTGATACGTTGTCCACATTAATTTATTTAAATTTTTAGATGCACGTTTTATCAAAATAAATATAATACATTACTAGCATTTGCTTGTGTGTCTCCGTGTTCATTCCGATCCCGATAATTGTGATACTACTATGGTTTGCTTGTCTGTGGCTATTTAACTTCTAAAAATAGTTTAAATAATAAAAAGAAGATAACTAAAACCCAGCTATAAAAAATATTCTATTATATTCTATTAAATAAATAAGTTTATTTTATTAACTACGCTATAAAACGACTCTGAAAAAGTGTGATACAAGTTTTTTAGAGACACGACATATTCAAGCTTGCAAAGCCGTAGTCACAGTTTGCACAGTTTGGCAGACAGCTAGCTCATGTATATTTCTCATTGTGTATTTGATAAATAAATTTAAAAAAACCACTTTAACAACTTCTCAGAGAAACAAGTTGAGTTGCAAGTAAACCTGATTAAAGAATAAGATTACTACAAACAACCGACAGTTTATTATCCTACCTATGTTGTTTAATGTTGTTATTTAACAAAATCATCTTGTCTACTAATCTCCTGACCTGGGCCCCAATTCTGCTAATTTACAAATGGCTCAATAGCATCGCAATCGTATATTTTGACATTACTTCCATATTAAATGTGTCAAAATATACAGTTGCGATGCTATTGAGCCATTTGTAAATTAGCGGAATTGGGGGCCTGTGTTATTGATAAAAACCGTAAATAAAGTAACGGCGTATAATCATCCCACTGCAGGGCAAAGGCCTACATCATCGAACTTAAGTTACCGCAGCAACTGTAAATAAACTAATCCTTAATCTATAGTAACCGACACTTTCCGTTGTCAGATACTACAAGAGTCACCAAAATTTACTCTCAAAAAATTTGATCAGTATTATAGACGCATTTACCGCGTCGTGGCGCCACTCGATGAATAAAAGCGATAATAACATAACCTTATTATGATCCATAATGGTTCATTGCCGGTTAATAATTGAGCATTTTTCTGCAGCCGCAGCCGCACGCGGGAAGCTATAGCGCGTGATTCGATTACCCGTGAAAATCATCACTGATGACTGTTTTCTTTATATTTTTGGTTTTATGCATTCTAGTTCGGTGGTGTGTTACAAATTAATAATAGAACTAACCTATCTATTACTATGGGTGTCGTAAGAACCAGAAGTAGAAGGGCAGAGAGAAGACTCTCTAAAGAGGTCTCCTCTTCTAGATCTCTTTAGACTCTCTAAAAAGTCAACTAAGTCTAACTGCGATCGCCAAAACGCATGTAAAGCATGGCAAATATGGTAAAATCCTTATTTTGCAGAGTATGGGTTAATGTTGATACTGAAGAATTATAAAAAAAAGAAAAGCACTTAATAACCGTGTTGAAACTATAGGAAAATCGCAGATGTCTATTTTACCTAACAGCGGTCAGAAAATTTGGTGTATCATTAAACCTTATTTTTACCACGCTTTTATTAGCTTGGGTTGTATCTATCTATGTATCTATGTATGTAATGGAATCTTTGAGCATAAATTTGACCGATTTCCAGAAGTTTGATTAATTTGAAACTTTGCACACGTATCAAGGGCCGATGACAATGCAATAATTTAATAACAGTTTTCCCAGTTTTCCTCTGTAAGAGGGAGTAAAAGAGATAGAGCTAGCGCGCGATCTGTATCAATTATGTTTCCTGCATAGGTTTGGACTTACAGTCGGTAAAGAAGGAATCAAATCTTATAAACTAAACTAAAAAGTAAAAAATAAATTATAGTTTAAAAAACTAAAAAACCACGCTTTTAAAACAGATTGAACTAAAAAATTAAAAATAAAACTGTAGTAATCAATTGAAAAATTCATATTATTGTACAAAAATCGTGGGGGGCTTGATTTAGATTGTTGTAAATATTTTATCAATAATTTACTATATCTGTGGATATCATAACAAGCACCCCACGCTTTTTGTACAATAATATGAATTTTTCAATTGATTACTACAGTTTTATTTTTAATTTTTTAGTTCAATCTGTTTTTTATTTTGTCTCAGTATCACTAATTATAAAATATATTTCATCGTCAATGCTTCGTCCGTCGTTCGTGACAGGCTTATCAATATCCTAAATCCTAACAGGACTTTTATATTTTCTTTTATTTCTTATGCACGTTTTATCAAAACTAAAAGAAACAAAAAACAATTCTAATTGAGTTATGATTAAATAGTTCACACCGCAACAGCTAATTTAAAACGGCCTGTATTCGAATGTTCTATTCATATTTTTAATAGAAAATTTAAGTAAAAGAATTAGGAATCTAAATTATTCACACCGAAAAAAGATAATGATTCAGTTATCAAAAGTTATGCAAGCAATTGAATTTTAGGATTAAAAATATCTCATTACGTAATTAATATATTTTTATTTATTAAAAAAAATTGAAATCAAAATTGTTCATACCAAAAAAGCTATGATTTAGGTATAAAAAGGTATTAAAGCCCGTAGACTTTAATATCACATTAAGTACGTAATTAATACATAAATTTTAATACGGCCTGTATTTCAATTATCGTTTTGTTTGTTTAAAAATAATTTTGTGTAATAAATTTTCTGCTTTAGGTTCGCTTTATTATAGTTGAAATTATGCAATTACTAACTACTACGACTACTAATTAAAGTTGAGCTAATTGATGATTATCACGTAGGTATTCAATGGAGTTAAATACAAAAAAATAGAAAGAAGAAAAATTTAAGTAAATAACTTGATAAGAAACTAGTAAACTTGTATGTTTGTAGAAAACAAAGTATGTCCCCTTGTATATTCAAGTGTAAAGCATCAGCTACACCAATTTTGAAGTTGCTCTTCTTGAACCTTGATATTTTTTTCGCGGATGCGGTACCGTTCCGTCGGTAACGGTCTGGAGGCTTTCGGGTATTTCGAGTTTTGGTCCTCTACCAAGGTTCCAAAGTAAATAGGGGGTATTTGGAGTGCCTAATAGTGGATTCCTGGGCCCTTTTCGCGTCGCATGCACATGGCGTCGAGGTCTCACTGAAAACCAGTGTCGTGATATATCTGTGGATGTCTCGACTACGGCTGGGCGGCAACTTTTTAATTTCATGCTTGCAATTCATTAATTCATACAGTATTCTATGTTCTATGATTCGTGCTTGTATTAATTGTGTCAAATAAATATTTCTTTCTTTCTTTTCACGGGTTCACAGTTCCAGTTCCTATTTCCTAATCAACTAACTTTTTCTAGTAAAACTTAGTTATCCAAAAAAGATTCCAAAATAGATCACAATTTAGTCATTGGTGGAGACAACAGTGTGAATTGCGATTTATTTTGGAAAGGTCTATGTCCAGCAGTGGCTTGATATAGACCGATGTTGGTGATGGACGCCGTGGCTGTACCCTTTGGTGACAACCTAAAATAAAATTGCACCACCTCTGAAGGAGTTCTGCCAAAAGAAGACAGACGCAACAGACGTGAAGTCTGTTGTGTTTCACCTTTGCTGAAACTATGGGGTATTACTAGGGTTAGAGGGTCTGTGAAGGCGTGTATTTCAGTTCAGGATCCTCCTTTTGGAGAGGTCTGTGTACAGCAGTAGATTTTTGTAGTTAGTAGAAGTAAAGTAAAATAATTAATTAAATTTAACCAAATTAATTAAATCGCATAAACGTGTTGATGTAGTGAGGTTAGATGATGATACATAAAAATATGCAAAATTTAGATAAAGTTTTTATAAAATATGAAATGAAATGAAATGAAATGATTTATTTGCATTTGAAAAAGGGTACATTGGGGTGGTCAATATAATAGCATGGTTCAGCTTTTTCAGCCATATATAAATAGCATGCAAAATACAAATTATAATTATGTCAAACTATTACATCATAAGATTAATTAAATATTAAATGTCTGAATTTTAAATAAAGCATCTATACATTAATAATATCAATAAAAAATTTATGAGTATGTCAGAATTTTAAATAACAAAACACAAGGACACAATGTAACAAACAATGTCTTGCATTATGACTATGAGACATATTTAATGAAAACTATTTTGCTCCTATTTTTCTTATGTGACTGTGTGACTGGATGGTGCAGTGATTTGCCTAATAAGTATTCCTAGATACACATAATTATAATTTCGGGCAGGTAGTTTAAATATTGCCGCATGGATTTAAGGTTGGATATTTACGTTTCAATATTACAAAATAAAATAAAGATACAATAATTTTGTCCTCATCGTATTCAGGGTATACTTATGTCAAAATACTCCTCATGATTATATTGAGCACCAGATAATAATGTACGAGTAGTTGCGTTTCTTACTTGAGCCAATGGATCTTATTTTGGTTAAATACGGACGAAATTAAGTACTATCGTTTTTTTAAACGGCAAACAAAAATTTAATGCGGCAGCCGTGAGTAGGTACTTGTTTATCATGAGTATGTAATAAACATAAGCTTACCTGTGTGATCCTGCAACGACCGACTCAGCGGCGCCGGCGGCGTGGCCGCGTGTTCTCCGCCGTACAGCCCGCCGAACTCCTCTGCCGATGACGACGACGCGTTGCTGCACTTGCGACCCTTATCCGTCGCGTACTTGTTCTCGGCACTCGGCAGGAACTTCGTGTCCGTCTGGTGCTCGTCCAGCAGGCCTGGCACTCCCAGCAGCCCGCCGACCAGGTTCGGCCGGAGCTCCTCCATGATCTTGGAGCCCTGCCCGCAGCCGCCCCCACCGGTGAAGTTCAGCTGGCGGCTGAAGAACGCGGGGAAGATGTTGAACTGCTGCGGATCCGGCAAAGCTGCCAGGGGCGGCGCGGGCGGCTCCGCGGCCCCCGCGCACGCCGCGCTCTTGAACTCCACCGTGCTGTGGCCGGCGCGTTGGCTGAGCGACCAGCGCGGCTGTTCCGCGCTTCTAGCCTCGTGATCGCACTCGTCGGCTCTACCCCGACGCTCACTGACTAACCACATTATAGTGAGGCGCACCGGTCGCGCCGCCCGCCGACTAATTGTTCGCGACTGCGCGAGAGGGCCCCACGTCGCCGCCCCCGTGCGTGAGCGAAACGGCCGCTCCCGTGCCCCCGTAATCGATGTAAAATCTTTATAGTGATGCTGCGTCTCATTCAAGCGGGGCGGCGCCAGGGACGGCGAGCGACGCGATTGGCCGCGCCCGGCCCGCTCCGGGCACAACGCTCCTCTTTGTTTTATTGTCCCCATGGCTTCTCGTCGATCTTGCGTTTAAAGTTTATGCATTGCACCATGTTTTGTTTCACAAAACACAAATCACGTATGAAGTTCTTGAGGTAGAATGTGAAACAGAGATGGGTGTTGTGTGGTGTCGGTGTTGTGGCTGAAAGCTTATTATCAACGAAACGCTGTTTTTGCGACTCGCATTTCTTATTAATAAAGGCTGCATCGTGTATTTTTATGAATTGCATTTATTTGATAAAAAATAAAATTTACTGTGCCATTGTTTGAAGGTTTTCTGTGCTCCATCTAAGATGATTTTTAATTTTTTTAAATATAATTCTTGGTCTACGTTATTAAGTTTATTTATCATTTAAAGCAATGTTCTAGTCAGTAAGGTATCAATAACGCCTTTTTTACAGTTGGCTAAGGGTGTTAAAGACATTGAAAAAGGCACTAAAATCCATTGAATGATTCTACTGCTGTTCCGCGTCTTGCCAACAAATTAATGTGAAATTATTTTGTTTCATACTAGATATTCGCAGTAAGTGGCAAGTGCAGATGGAAGTGCTATTTAATAATGAAGTACATTTTATTTAATATGTATGTGACCATTGTATAAATAATTTAGATATTCGAATGTATTTTTTCCACCGAAGAGCAAAACAGGCAGGGCCACAGCTAAGAAAATAAAAAATTGATTGACTGAAATCGTCCGGAATAAAATAGACTATGTTTTTAAACTGAGACTTTATACAGTAGTAATTGTAGTATGTATACTTTGTACTACCTTGTTTTAGGAGTTTCTGATATTGAGACAGCAAAAAAGTAAAACTTAGGAGAAATCTTGAAAGAATTAGCTCTACATAACTAAGCCATGTTCTAAGAAAAATGGAAGCTAAATTGATCCGAGATATATATATAGGACAAAAATAAACTCTAATGTCGCTCTAGAAGTAAATGTAGACATGCGTAGCAAAGAAATTAGAAAACAAGGAAAGTGCATCACTATCGTTTACTACATGGAATAATGAAAATTTTAAAAAATACTGGTAGTGTTCGTAGGAATTTAGAAAAAAGCCAGGACTTTGGCAACTGGCAAAATAGTTAACAAGAATTTAATTTTGCAGCAAAAGTCAAATGAAAGTTTTAGAAATTTTTCGCTACAAAATAATGATTAATTACCTACCACATGCGCATAAGGAAAAAGGCTGTAGGTTTTTATTGCAAATTAACGCAGGTAAAACCTCATGAACCCGCCAGAATAGCTGAATGGGATCTGAATGATATTTGGCACAAAGATAGATGAAAGAATGGAATAGCACATAGGTTAATTTTTATTCCGGAAAACTGTACTAAAAGACAGATTAAAGTTTTTGATATTCCACGTGTACAAAGCTGCGGGCACCAGTTATACTTCTTAAAAATGTTATAAAGCATCAGTTACATTATACAGGTTGTCTACGATTTAGTGTAACAAAAACCTGCATTATATTTGTATTATAATTAGTTTCGAGTCAAATTGAGAACATCCTTAGCACGATACTATCGATTCATATGTGCAAATCGATACCATACTTCTTTATGACTGCGTGTTGTCTATGATTTAGGATTTTGATTAGCGAATTGTGATCATTAGATAACAATTTAGGTTTCTTTGTGGTTCCAATTAAGATTTTCTTTAAAGTATGGTGTAATAAGAACTTAAATTACAATTGAATTATGATATCATATCTATTGCAATTACTCGTATTGCCGGTATTGCGATAACTGATAAACAATTTAAACTCCCATTTAAATTGACATGATACAGGGTGAAGTCAGCCCTATTATGAATTGATGTTTTAATATATTATTATTGCTCTTGAAGTTTATTGCGATAAGAACTGGTGGGATGAGTGCACCACGTACATTCAAATGATTGAGATAACATCAACCACCCTTTGAAAACAACCCTTGCGTCGTGAATATCATTAGCGGTGTCGGATTCACTAACCGAATGTTGAATTTTTGGTTGTTTTTCATATTAATTTATAATAAGTAAGAATATTTTAAAACAACTCATTCTACACTGCAACTATCAGGACACCACTAGGCGTAGGCCTGTACTCTCTTGAAAATCTAAAGAAAGACATAAATTTGAATAACAATATTTCGGGACATGCCACACTGGGTGATCCAGTCCCAAAATGAACTATAAGCTTATACTGTGGATACTAGACAACTGATAAACTCACAAACCTAAATTTTTTTTGCAAATATGCACGTGTTATAAATCAAAAACAAACAGACCTGTACAAATAGATATGTCCCTGCACCCAAATTTTTGTACAATGCGGGGATCGATCCCGTGACCCATAACAGACGCAACTTTACTACCACTGAATTAAACTGTCGTAGTCGTCGCTAAATGCCCAAAGTGTTTTTAATTTATTTTTTAACTGATTGCTGGACAAAATAAATTTTAATTTCAACATATGGTCACCGCTCGATCATTTTGTCTGAAACCTAAAAACAAGCTAGGTAGGTACTCCGTTTAAATAATGTTTAGAAAAGAAATACACTAAATTCAACCACCTAAACTGAAATACATAGTCTGCTAAAATTCTCTTGCTACGCTAGGGTATATTTTAATAGGCACTAACTAATCGTAATTGGTAATTAATTTAAAAGGTAGAACGAAACAACTAGTAGGGGGTAGAGGAAAGTTTTCCCAGTAAGAGGGGAGAGTACGATGTCTGCAACTTGGCTGTAGTTTAATTGATCCCTCGCTTCTTGAAGTAGGGCGCTTTGCGTTAAGTTTTACCAAGTAATTACGTAGGCTATGTATAATGTACACTCGTAATGAAACTTGGAAAAAGTTTTTTTCACTAATGGATGAATCAGGTAGTACTTGACTCACTCTTCAGACGCAGGGCAGCCGGTTACCGCGATAACAATTTATTTCTATTTTGTCTAGAAACACCCACGGTCGAGGAGTTATTTCATGTTAATACAAAAGAACTTCACTTTCGCATCTTTTATGGGTGTTGTAAGAAGTGACTAAAGTACTTACTTACTGCCAGAAGAACACGGGCAGCGACTTCTTTTTACTATTGGCAAACTGCGATTTCCAAGGCTTGTAAAGTGTAGTATCTGTAGGCTCTACAGTAAGTAGTATTAATGAGAGGCCATAAGAGGAAACACTACGGTCGAAAGAATTGAAAAATAGGTAGGTATTTATAAAATCTATTGCTGTTGCGCAGTGCCAAACGCCTTTACCGCGGAGTGTGATAAAGACAACTGCTTCTTGGACCGAAAATACCTACTAAAAGCACACCAAATCAACGTTTCGTAGTCCCCCGATAACTTTTCCTAAACTAGATCGATTTAAATACTTTTTCCATTAAAAATTAAAGAAAGGCTTTGGCCGTGTTTGTATGTTTTCCTTTTTTTCTAAAATTTAGCCAAATTTTTTTTCTGGATGTTTGAACACAGCGGAAAATCTGGCGATTTTTTTCGATTATTGAGGGCTCATATCTTTTTTATTAATTAATTTTTGAAAAAACAGAAAACATAGAAACATGCTAATAGTGGCCATAGATTTTTGTAATAAAAATTATTGCTCTACTGGCTTTATCCAGGGAGGAAACAGGGGACTACGTTTGTATGGAAAAACGGCCCTTGCTAAGGACCGTACCTGCTTGACATAGGAGTTTACAGTTGCATGATTTTCCATAATTGTCAGGTAGCTTCATTGTCAATTGCAGTTTATTTGTGGTGGAGAAGACGTTGGAGCAAAATATTTAACTCGCCTTTAATATTAGTGTTTCTATTTATTATTTGTATATTTTATTCTTTGTTTATACAGGGTGTTAGGTAAGTGCCTATGCTAACGTATGTATATAAATACTTAGTGAAGTCAGAAATTTGATATGATCACTTTAAAATAAAATATTTTCATACAAATCACAATCTCAAAATCTTAGTTTGTATGAAAATAAAAAAATATACAATGGTATGGTATCAGATTTCTGACTTCACCATAGTATTTATGGTTATCTATTGTTTGCCCGAAAAATGTATGCCAAAATATTCATATGCCCGAATTTCATTTGCCCGAATTTCAATTACCCGAATGTTTTGTTTACCATAAAAGACATGTGACATACTCTTATTTGCCCGAACATTAGATTCCATAATGATTCGAATGCCATACGTATTGTTATCCATATTTTAAATTGCAATAATATTATGCAACAGAATTTTCAAACGCCATACGTATTGTTATCCATATTTTCAAAATCAATGACGTATTAACTAAAAAATGTAAATATACAAAGGAAGAATTTTTGCGTGCTTTAGCATCGAGTTTGTATTTGCACTAAAAATTGAAAAAAAAAATGTAGTAAATATATTATGATTATAATATTAAAATTGATTTTATTTCTAATACCTACTTATCACTATAATCAGTCCAAGTCGCTTCCGTACAAATTTAACCTAACGCCTTTGTCTTAAAAAGCGATTGGCTTTCTGGCACTTCGCCGGCCGCTGCCGCGGCACGCTCGCTTCGCTCGCTCGGCTCGTCCGTTGTCATGTTTCTAACATAACCTAACCTATTTTTTTTTATAACTATTTTAACCTATTTTACAAGCAATTTCAGTGGGAAATGATGTTATGGCATGTGATAATTACGGCTTACAATGATTATAACAAACGATGTTATGGAAATTGATTTTATGGGAAACAATGATTATAATAAATGATGTTATGGAAATTAACTTTATGGGACACAAGTTTCTAGCACGTGACTAATATAGTAAACAATGAGTATGACATATAAAATTATGAGAAACAATAATATGTCTGATGACTATTATAGCAAATAAAATTCAGGCAAATGAAATTCTGGCAAATGGAGGTATACCAGTATTTATATGCGTATGTTAACATTTGCGAACGTTGCTCGCGTTTGTGATCACCAACCCGCATTTGGCAAGCGTGGTGATTATGCCAGTTCCCATCATTGCTGTGGTAACTTGAATTCAATGATGGAGGCCTTTTCCCTGCAGTGGGATGATTATAGGCTGTTACTTACGGGTGCCCTTCGGTTCGCCTAAAATTTAAAGTCCTAATTTCATTTGGCCGAACCGTATTGGCCTAAACTTATAACGTATAATTATTGTCTAGTCTAACAGTTGTTTTCGCACTATTATAGATTGGTCTAAAAATTGAAAACCCTAATTTCAGTATGTCTAATATCGAAAGCACTAAAATGTATTAGCATCTTTTTTTGACATTACGCTCTATTTTTTTTAAACAGAAAAGTTTAAGAAACGAATCGCTCACAAACCGACCCCAAGCAGTCTTGTCTGCCCTACCCCTAGAGTGTAATTCAAAAGCGCGTAGGCGCGGAGGGGCGAGGCGGCCCGCGGGCTGAGGAGCAGGAGGCTGCAAGCGAGGCGGCACAGCTGAGGCTGGCCGGCGCAGCCGGCCAGAAAGCCCAAGCTGCGGTGGTGAGCGTAAGCCATCTGCGACGATAAGCACGCGTGGGACCGCCGAAGCCCCGCAGCGCCGAAGCCGTCACGGAAGTCTGATTGTTTGGATGCATGCATGATTGCTTGTTTGCATGCATGTCTGCTTGATTGCATGCATGATTGCTTGTTTGCATGCATGATTGCTTGTTTGCATACATGCTTGCTTGCTTGCTTGCATGCATGCTTACTTCTTTGCATGCATGCATGCTTGTTTGCATGCATTCATGCTTGCTTGCGTACTTGCTTGCATGCATGCTTACTTCTTTGCAAGCAAGCATGCATGCATGCTGATAAAGTTTTTAACTTTCTGCGAATAAAAATTTGGAACTGCAAAAGAGTAGGTGTTATGATATATTCGGCGAAGTTATAATACGGCGATATAAAGTTAAGCGTAGTAAAAATGGGCTAAACACGTTTAGGAATAGTAAAAATGTGCGAAAAAATTTTAGGCTAATCGTTTGTGCGCCAATGACATTTAGGAGTACAAATAATTAGGCATCCCGATATATACCCGTTACTTACATACAAATTGGCTCTCATAACTGGTACTAAATACTTACTTAAATTCACGTGAGTGTGATTCGGTGCAATGCTAAAGTTTTAATGTCGCCATTTGTGGGGAGAAAGTAGTTATCTATACGTAGTATAGTAATATAAATAGCATAAGTGGATGAATAAGTATGAACTTAGCATTTACTCTTTATACAGAATGAAATTTTAATCACCATCCAAATTTTAATACAACAATCTACGAGACAAAAAACAAAAGACGTATTTTTAGGGTTCCGTATCCGAATGGCAAAAAACGGAACTCTTATAGTTTCGTCAAGTCTGTCTGTCTGTCTGTCTGTCCGTATGTCACAACGGAACCCTTATAGTTTCTTCAAGTCTGTCTGTCTGTCTGTCTGTCTGTCCGTATGTCACAACGGAACCCTTATAGTTTCGTCAAGTCTGTCTGTCTGTCTGTCTGTCTGTCCGTATGTCACAACGGAACCCTTATAGTTTCGTCAAGTCTGTCTATCTGTCTGTCTGTCTGTCTGTTTGTCTGTTTGTCTGTCTGTCTGTCTGTCCGTATGTCACAACGGAACCCTTATAGTTTCGTCAAGTCTGTCTATCTGTCTGTCTGTCTGTCTGTCTGTCTGTCTGTCTGTCTGTCTGTCTGTCTGTCTGTCTGTCTGTCTGTCTGTCTGTCTGTCTGTCCGTATGTCACAGCCACTTTATTCTGAAAGTATTTGCATTACACAGTTAAAACTTGGGAGGTAGGTGTATCCTGTTGACCGCTTTACGATTCTCGTACAAAAAATAAAAAATAATGATATTAAAAAATTTTTTTTTTTCCTAAACAAATGCGTATGGGTATCTATGGATAGGTCTTTTAAAATGACATAGAGGTTCCCACAGCCATTTTTTCCAAAAGTAGGTACCTATAACATTTGGAAAATAGACGCTTTCAAAGGGGTAAAATGACTAACTTTTTAACAAAGCAAGTGAAAATTTTGAAAAAAATACATAATGTAAATCTTAACAAATACTTGCAACGAAAATTTTTGTAGTTTCGGAGATCTAGCACAGTTTTAACAACCGCAAATATAACTTTGTCTTTTATACGCTATGAAAAACGTTATTTTTGCAGCCAACAAAATATTGTTGTATTTTAGTTAAAGTTGGTACGGAACCTTCAGTGCGTGAGTCCGACTCGCACTTGGCCGGTTTTTCCTTTTGGTATTGGCCTAGTACAAACATATCAAGATAATAAGCACCTAGAAAATATCCGCCAAAAGTCTATAATTTTGGATACGGCCTCCCCACAACACACTTTTTACGCGATGCGCATCTTATTCATTCATTACGATACTATTCATAAGATGTTGACTTTCCCTTCATGACTTCATGACTTTTGACGACTATTTGGATCAGTGGTAGTAAACGCTGCTTCTGAGCCATGTGTCGCGGGTTCGATCCCCGCACAGTACAAATATTTGTGTGCATGAACATGTTTGTGGTCTGGGTGTTTTCTATGTATTATAAGTATATATTTACAAAAAAAAGTTATATTAGTAAGTTTATCGGTTGTCTAGTAGCCAATACGACAAGCTTCGTAGTAGAAACTTAGTTTGGGACTAGATGGCTCTGTGTGGCCCAGTGTGGCATGTCACTTTCTACCCTCTTACGTAAACCGACGTGCTTGGCTTGGCTGTAATGGTGGTCGCAATCAGAGGAGACGCAGTTACGAATGTGGATAAACCGGTTGGCTGCTTAGGAGCAGATTTGATCTATTTTTTTTTTTTTTTTTTTATCTATATGACAATTGATTTTTATTGTGTCTTAAAGAACACGCATTTAAGGGGTTAAGCTTGTGCTTTGATCCACAGGGAACCTACTTCGGGCTTAACGTACATCGGGTTACAACGTAACTTGGACCGAACGTACCTCGGATCTAATCTACCTTGGATCAGAACATCGGCGAGTCCACTTACGGGCTCCCCCTGGACCGCCATGTCCACTGCTGCTGGCTACGTTCTCCATCTTCAGCCACCATCCACCTTCGGCCGCTCCGTCAGGGAAGTTCGGAACGGAAAGCAAATTGTCGGTCGGGCCTTCACCTACGCCCTTGTGATATTTTAATTATTTTAATAAATACCTTTTTATTTATCGTGTACGCTTGGTGTTGGTCATTTCACCTCCCCACCGCGACAAAGGACATCACCAAGGAAAAGCTACTATTTTTTGTGTTTTCCTTATTTTAAGCGTAATAATACAGGGTGGTTAAAGATTAATTGTTATTTTTTTAGATATTTTCTAATGGACATGTCAGGATCAGTTCGAACACACAAATATTATTTATTTTTATTAAAATTTTGATACATTTCCTATCACGTTCACACGTATCACCAAAATATTTATTTTTCTTTTGATTTTAACATTATTGAAATTTTTTTATGTGAATGAATGTGTTAGTGTTAACCTAGTAAGTCTTCTCTTAATTTTTTTATCTATAAGGCTTAGTCAGCCTGTAGTGAAGGTTTTAATTTAATTTTCACTTCATGTTAATAGATTCTGAAGGTTTTTTGATTAGGTGTTCTAAAGAGCTCAAAGTTTGTCACGTTTAAATAAAAAAATAAAAAAATTTAGGTAACAAAATAAATTAACAAGGAAAGAAAATCTTACTCGTAATAACAAGTCATCTCTCACAACCGTCATTTACAGATTCCAAATAGAATGTTTTTTTTAAATTGTTTTTTTTCTTTAAAATATTATTTCCAGCTTCTACGTCAGTACTAGTCATGGAAATGCTTAATCATAAAATGTGACATTATTATTATAATAAATAATATGTATACCTACATTCATTTTGAATTACGATAACCAGAACAAACATTTAAAAACTTTTGTTGTCATGTCAATGACGTTGAAATGAAACCAATAAACTTGAAATGGAGCTTCTAAAAAGCGAAAAACCAAAAAAATTCTTAACGATTGATTGTAAAAATAATACTCGTAAAAAAGTCGTAACGACCCTGCCAGGATTCGAACCTGGAATCTTCTGATCCGTAGTCAGACGCGTTATCCGTTGCGCCACAGGGCCACTTATGAATAGTCGTGAATTGAAGTGCTAGCATGTTATATAAATAAAAAAAGCTGCCGATTCAATGTACCACTTTTTAAGTGACCATAACCATAATACGATTAAAGCTTTAAAAAAAAATCAACTGAAAGCTATTTATATTTCGTCCAAGATAATTCGTTGTTCGGCACCGACTCAAAATTGGTGGCATAAATCGCGCTTTTGGTCTGTTAAATTATTAATAAAATAAGTATATTTTTTTTATTTTGGCCGTTTTTATTTCTATTGTTTTTACATGCTCTCTACCAAAAAGAAATCATTCTACCTGGTCCAAATCAGATATTAATTTTAGTATACTTAGAAAAACAGCAGTTACTATTATATTTAAACATATACAACAATACGTAATGAATAATTAAAAAAAATTATACCTACTAAGTTAAATGAGCATTTTTTAGCCATAAATTATCTTAAATCTATAAATATACATGCATATTTATTATTCTTTAACAGTATATACTGATGAGATTGTATAAGAAGATGATTGTGTATATGTTAAGTGTTAATCGAAAAGAGGACAAACGTATACAGAAAGTAATAGAAACTAACGACATTTGTGAGAACATGTGCGCATACGCGCTGACACGCCCCGTAGTCCGCCACCCTGTATTTGCTGAGGCCTGTAATTGTAACATCCGCGATCCCAAATTGCAAGTCTGTCAATTTGAGAAATAAATAATAGGTCACTAATTTAGCTTACACAAATTTTAGTTATGGCGAAATATTTTAGTTTAAACAACTTACAGTGTAAAGGAATCAACGTCGTCCTCGTCACGAATATTGTCTTTATACCTCCATGATTATAGATTACGCCTGGAAGGTTCTGGGACACTGTAATTTGAAGATGTAATTTAAAAAAAAGTTTTAAATTTAAAAAAGTCATACTGTTTTCTTGAGTTTACGCTAACACTATACATTGAAATGAAAGATAGTTTACGGATTTAGAGCGCGTTTATTTTTGATTTAACCCGACGTTTCGAACCCTTTACAGCGTTCATGGTCACGGGTAGACGTTGTAAAGGGTTCGAAACGTCGGGTTAAATCAAAAATAAACACGTTCTAAATCCGTAAACTATCTTTCATTTCAATTTTAAAAAGTCTACAAGTACTTTCTTTATTTAAGATTTCGTCTTTAGTGTCATTGACTAAACTTTAAGGCGAGATTCGTGTGGTGCCCTAATGAAACCCCGTCTCTTCCTATGTGTGTCGTAAGAATCGTCTAAAGGAGTATTTCTAGATGTAGATGGGCATCAGCGCCTTTTTTCTACCATTGAACAAATCTTAAAACAAGTGTGGTGATTACGGCAAAGTCCTCCTTGTAAGCAGGATGAATTTTTAATCACCATCCAAATTTTAATACAACAATCTACGACACAAAAGACAAAAGACGTATTTTTTCTTTTGGTAAAGTACAAAAATGTCAAGATAAAACATCTAGAAAATGTCCGTCAAAAATCTAAAACTTTGGATACGGCCTCCTCGTAAAACACATTTTTCACGCGATGCGCATCTCATTCATTCATTACGATATTATTCATAAGTTGTTGATGATTGGTGATGAAAAAGTAATTCCGTATTTATAGGGTAGTTATGAAGAAAACACAAATTTTAAGGTTACCAGTATTTATTTACCTTCCAGACAGTATGTGGACAAGTCTGTACCTGTTTTGAGACTTAAATTGAGCAGTTAGTTTGCTTATAAAAAAATTCGCAATATATATAAATCTGTTTCATCGTAACCGATTTTATTGTATTAGTAAATAATATTTATCTCGGATGTCTCTACAGACAACAGCACGTCAACCTACCACAAAACGTCAAATTTTCTCAATTGATATTGATCTTTACTTGTTGGACTTAAAGTTGTGAATCAATTCAATGACCTTTAACTTTTTGGGAAGGTTGACCAGCCATTGTCTGCACATAATAAAAAACATTCATGAAACGCCGCTGGCTCACAGCGCATCAGCATAAAAAACCTTTAATAAATTCGTCGACATAAACAATGCCTTGGTATCTCAATAGGTTAGAGCAGTCGCCCGGTAAGCGGAAGTTTCTTAGTTCAAGTCCGACCCAAGGCAGTCGAAAAAAATGTAATCTAAGGAATTGTATTTTCAAGTTATTACCTAATTATTTAGGGTACAAAGCCCAAGGCCTATGGTGAGAGCTTTTCAATATTCTTAAAGCCGCCAGTAATCCAATGTCAACTACCTTGCTACCCCGGGCATAAAGTGCCACAGTGCCTACACTATCATCGCTGTCGAGACTACGCTCCCAGAGTGTTGGACACTTGAGAAAACATGCTGACGCTTTTTTAGGTTCTAAATTTTAATAAGTTGAATATTCTTAAATACCCCAATAAATACGTGATATTTTCTTAACATCTGAGCAAACTTTAAGGGCCGTTTACACCGCGAGGACGGGAAGCCGGCCCGGGGTGCGCCGGAAGCGGTCGCGTCGCTGCGGAAAATATTCCTCCATCAGCCGGACTTCCGGTACGAACGTCGTTTGCGGAGCACACGGTTAGATGGGCTTGATGCTTCGTCGATGCTATCATTAACTCAATAACCTAAAACATATAAAAAAATTGCATTAGATGGTTTGTCGTCTGTATTGCCAGCAAGAAAAACCGGCCAAGGGTCACGGCTGGTTGGTTCTGAGAAGTTACAAATGCCAACTTATTGGATTTTGTTATTCTAAACTTTAAATGTTATGTGCTGTGTGGTGCCACGTAAATACAGGATGAAATTTTAACCACTTTCCAAATTTTAATATATCAATCTACGAGATAATAAACAAATGACGTATTTTTTCTTTTGGTATAGCCCTGTACAAAAATGTCAAGATAAAGCACTTAGAAAATGTCCGCTTTTGATATTTTTTTTACGCTTTGCGCATCTCATTCATATATTACGATACTATTCATAAGTTTTTGATTTTCCCTTTATACCTTAATAGGTCTAGGACCGTAAACATTGAAAACTGTATCGCGAAAAATATTTTTGGGTGACAAATTGATTTCCATTTTTTATTTCATTAATAGGCTCTAAATACGATACTGAACGCCTATAAAAATTTTGGAAAGTGGTTAAAATTTCATCCTGTATACATACTTTCTCTTTCTATGGGTGTCGTAAGAGGCGACTAAAGCTGTACCGCCTGAAGACGGCCAGCAGCATCTTCTCTCCACCATTGGCGAAATTGGAGAGGCCTGTGTCCAGTAGCGGACTGATGCTGGTGATGACGATGAGGATGAAATTTGAAATAGTTCATCAATTTGTGTTAACAACAACTTTTACGTTACTAACAACTTCTTAACCGAGGGTTCTAAGTTTGGGATATTTGGTTTTATCTGATGGGTTTATGAGCTCCCGTTGCACGTGCCTGACGTTAAGGTCTTCGATGAAAATCAGTTATTATGAGAAATATGTGATTGTCACGACTGGATTGAAGTTGAGCTGGAGCTTTTTTGACACCTAAATTTTTTACATTATTTTCCTTTCTTTATGCGTGAATTATTAATTGTGTTATTGTGTCAAATAAATTTTGTTTCTTTGTCTAACTACCTTATGTTCAATGGAAAGGTCTACAACTGTTTTACTTTGAACAAGTTCTCCCTTTCTGACCTACTTAAGTCTGATAGTTTATCTTTGGCATACGGGTTGGCGAGTTCAGTTTGGCCAATGTCGGAAAGATGCTGCTGCCCGTCTTCAGTAAACCTATAATTACCTTTACTACCCCATACTAATTCTATACTATTTATGTTCCGGCTTCACACGGCACGTGCCAACATGCTAACCGAATTCTGCATACTCGTAGTATTTCGTAGTAAAACTACTACGAGTCAAAGACCAATCAAGAACCACCTACATTACCAAACTCCGCCTCTAACCGTAGTTTAACATTAAAAGTACATAGGCGCAGGAGTCACCAGTTTTACCAATTTTTTACTACGTGAATTTATAGAGCGACTTTGATCTCATACAATTTTAATACCTACTCATGTTCAGTCTCAGACAAAATACGTTACCGAATGTATATATATACATATATAAAGGTAATAGGTATTTTAAGTTCTACATTGATGTTAGTTTTGTCGTATACTGCCAAACCCATGTGTATTCGATCTAATATTTAAACGAAAATTCAGCTATTTTACAAACAATCACTAGCAGGTAAACTGAACAGGGTTAGGGGAAGAGTAATTGGTCGAGATGATGTTTAATAAGTTTTTAATGGCAGCGAGACGGAGCCGCCGCTTACTCGATCCCCGAATGTAACAGCCAGCTACTTTTATATACCTTTGAATACCTACCAATAAAACCTCTACCTGAGTAAGGAGCCATCAACCTTACCAGCATTCAGTTAGCTTCAAATATAAATTAAAAATTAAATAGGCTTTTGTTTTATGTAGTCAATAAAATGTTTGTGAATGCCACTGTTTTAAGAATAACATTTTTGTCATATGAAATCCCTTATTTATTAAAGGTCGTTCTATTACGAAGGGTCAAAATTTTGTAGGCGACTAGGTATAGCCGACCCTTGAAAAGGGTTCCTGCCCTCACACGGAGGGAGACAGTCCCATGCAGCCTCCCGATCCTCTCCGGAATCCACGAAACGTTTGCGATTTAATTTTATAATTCATCATCCTTTTTGAGCCATTTTCCTTGATTAATTATTTATGCAAGCCCCTCGATTTGACGACAGGTTAATTGCTACACGGCTATTAATTATTCTTAATAGACCAAACCTAACGATAAAATTTACCAGCGCCTATCAAAAATATTTTGTTACAATATTATTTATTGTTACGACAATAAGCGTGTAAGTGGCGATTATGCTAATTGTGGTTTTGTTTTGTTGTTAAAAAGTGGGCGGTAAGAAGCATGCGTATTGAATAAGAGCGCCGATTGTTTGCAAAAATATTTTGACAGGAAAATGTTCGGTTGTCCCGCTGTCAAAATTGGCGCCTAATTTTGCGCGCGCGTTCGTCGCCGCCCACTTAATTAGAAATTAGAACTGTAACTTTTTTATTGTAGCCACGTGTCGGCCGGGCTTGGCACAGTGCCATTATGTCGGCGTGTGTATTTTCTTCCTTTGTCCCATTGGATGAGCTGTGTGGATACGAAAAGAGTAACAAAAAAATAGTTTTTTTAGTCGGATAATTTCGAAGCAATATGAGACTTTGTGCCTTGTATGTCAGAGGTGAGTAAACTTTATATTTTTGTTGATAATATTTCGTAGTAGCTATATTAGCTGATTTTGTTGCTCTACTTGATATTATATAATGAGCATGCTGTCACGATTGAATATTACGAGTAAAAATAAGGTATGTAGGAACTCGTACAATATTTCGCGACCCGAAGGTAAGGGCTCACAGCCTCAGCCTACATTAGTACTATCATATTATCACATCAAAACTCATTGCCTAGTCAGTTTCAGTCAGTTATATTACATTATCAAGAGCCATTCCATCACTTGAGTTAGCGATCGCCTTCTGGTTCCACTCTACTCATTTGATAGCCTCCTACGACACTCATAAATCGCTTGCATTATTTTTATTCATAGCCGCAAAAAATCCTTAATTAGAGCAATTTTAACGTTGCATTTTTCACGAAAGTTGCGACAAAACCGAAAAAAGGTAGGATGCAAAACCCAGCAGTACCTAAACAGGTAACTGGCTGGAAAACTTTTTTTTTTGCTGTGTTTTAAATTATTTTTCAAAATGGCGGCGGCCGTTTTACCCGTGCCAGGACGATGTCAAACGAACGCGAGGCAGTCTTAAAAGCTTGCCAATTAGACCTAAAAGCACCTTCGGGGATGCTTGGGGTGCGGTTACGTACGCTCATCAATTTTGTACAAAGCTCTTTCGTAAGTTAAAAACTTTAGCTTCAGTAGGTACATAAAAATCGGATAAATACGGATCGCTGTTTGTAGGTGATCTTTTACTTTGGTTATAGATCCTAAGAGAAAAATTATCAATAAAAGGAAAAACTAATCGATGAATGACTAAGATCGATGAATGTTCCACAATAAATTTACTTATAGCCAAATACATTTTTTTTTGCATTGGGGAACTTTAAACTAGTATTTTGCTGCCGAGATTCCTCACCTTGATATCTTTCTCGTGGGATTTATGTCAGCGTTTTAACAATTTGCCTTATCCTACCTTTTCGCAGTGTTGTCACCGCGTCAAATCAAACAGTTGGCGTTTTATACTGATCAAAGACAAATATAATAACGTAGATCTTATGCTAAATGTCTAATAAACTATCAGAAAATTGTGTATTTAAATTTTAAAAATTGTGGTGGTTTAAAAATTCGAAAACTAATCGAAAGGTTGGTTTTAGTTTTAAAAATTAAAAAACTAGGGCAAAATTAATTTGCAATAAAGAAAATTAAATTTTATTAAAAAAACTGATCTTATATTTTAGTAGGGTTTGCTACGATGGCGCCTAACTTGGAGTTATTAATTATTATCAATTGATAGGTATAATAATATTATAAGGCAGTACTTACTACTTTCTGTCACTGACTTCCAGAAGTTCAATTTAATTAAATAAAAATAAATTCAAATACAAACAAAACTGGTATAAAAAAGTATTGAATAAAAACTGAATAGGTAGTCGACCTATTTAGTGTTTATTTAATTCATTTTTTATATAAAGGAAATTATAAATTAGGACTTAATATTTTTTGGATAAAAAAACAAAGCTTAAAAGACAAACCATTGCATGCAATATTAGATTTGATCGGTATCATTACTGAGGTTGTTGACAAGGGGCAGAAATGCCTTACCATCTTTTTAGACTTGAAAAAGGCCTTCGACACTGTGTCTGTTCCGGTTCTTTTAGACAGGCTAGAGTATATTGGGATCAGGGGAACTTCATTGTCTCTCTTTAGCAGCTATCTTCGAGACAGAACCCAAGTCGTCAAGATAGGTAGCCACATTAGTGATGAAAAAACCATTAAATTTGGTGTCCCGCAGGGGAGTGTCCTTGGCCCGACACTCTTCCTAATTTATATAAACGAGCTTTGTAATCTTCAGGGAGTCGGGGGCAGGATATTCTGCTACGCGGATGACACTGCTATCGTATTCTCAGGCAAAACCTGGGATTCGGTATATGATATTGCTATGGGAGGTATGATGAGGGTATCTAGTTGGCTGAGGAGTAATCTTCTTACTCTAAATATCAATAAGACCAATTATATATGTTTTGCACCATACAATACTTCACAACCTAATAGTAACTTAAGTCTTAAAATCCACCACTGCCCCAGCTTAGGTAATACCTCATGTGACTGCCCTGTTATTGAAAAAGTTACTCAGACGAAATATCTCGGCATTCTTATCGACCAAAGACTTAGTTGGTACCCACAATTGGAATCAGTAACTAGTAGAATCAGAAAACTTATCTGGGTCTTTAAGTCATTAAGGTTTGTCTTACATCGTACTCTTCTGAACAAAATTTATATTTCTTTAGCACAATCGGTGATCTCTTATTGTATCCCAATATGGGGCGGGGCCGGTAAGACCAACTTCTTAGATTTGGAAAGGGCACAGAGATCTCTTCTAAAGGTCATGTATTTCAAACCTTACAGATTCCCTACACAAGCGTTATACCAGGTTTGCAATCTGCTTTCGATTAGAAAGCTCTATGTTTTAAACATGATCTTGACATATCATAAAACATTACCATTTGATGCAGCTTTATTGAGTAAAAGAAGAAATTATTTGGTGGCCCCGGCACCCTATGTGCGTACTGTTTTCGCCAAAAGGCAATATCCTTCCCAATCCGCTTTCATATATAATAAACTAAATAAAATGCTTAAAATTTATCCCATGAAATTTTATATGTGTAAAAATACTATAACTAAATGGTTGAGCACACTAACCTATGATGAAGTTGAACATCTGTTCACAAGGATCACCTGAAAGAAATCTTGAGTAATGCAAAAAGATAGGCACTTAGTGTTTGTTCACAATTTGTTCACAATTACATAGACTCATATGTCACCATACACATGCATCCCACATACTTTATAACAACACCATACTAACAAGCACTCAACACACACACACACACACACACACACACACACACACACACACACACACACACACATGTTTATTACATCTTACAGATAGAATTAATCCATTAGCCACAATCAAAAACCTATTAGGTAAAACTTCTTGTATTTATTTTTCCTTCTTGTATTTAGAATAAGTAAATACTGTAATCTAAAGAACCTGATACTATCTTCTGGGGAAGTAGCGGGACATTCCCAATACGAGTAACATATTATGCTTACTTACTGGGAGGTCTCAGCATCATGTTTGTGAAAAAGATTACTGAAATAAAATTATTATTATAAAAATTATTATTATTATTATTTGTTTATTCTTTTTTATAACTCAGTTTTTACTGGTATTTCAAGACAACACGGGCCTAAGCCAAGTGTTGTCTTCACATAAGTGTCAATTAAATATCTGTGTGATGTTGTGTAGGTACTGTATGTAAAGTGTGATTATGGGGATGTATGTTGCTGTAAAGATGGAGTTGCCTGGTGACGAGATGATTGTGACTGGTATTCTTGTTGTAAGAATTTTCTAACAATTCGACAAGTATTCAAAATAACCGCTTTCTGAAGCTGTATATAAGTATATTTAGGTAGCTGAAGTGTCATAAGGGATTGGTGTAATTGTTTTGGGATGATTCCTGTCGTAGATAAGACAATAGGAACAATGCTAACTTCCGAAAGTCGCCACATACGTTTTATTTCGTCTTTTAGGTCAATGTATTTTGTTATTTTTTCTGAAATTGTAGTCTGTAGGTTGTGAGAGTTAGGAATAGCTATGTCGATAATATATGCTATGTTATTCTTCTTGTCCTGGAGAGTGATATCCGGTCTATTGTAGTGTGTGGTTTTATCTGTTAGAATGGCACGGTCAAAATAAATTCTATAATTGCTATTTTCTAATACCGGTTCAGGGGTGTATTTATAATAAGGTGTCAATTTTGGCGGTATGAGATGATATTTCTGGGCAAGTTTTTGGTGTATTATGTTAGCCACTTGGTCGTGACGGTGCTTGTAGTCAGTCTGCACTATTGCCTTGCAAGCACCTGTTATATGCTGTATGGTTTCAGAACCACTATTACACTTCCTGCATTATTATTATTATTATTATTAAACCAACCAACAAGTAAGTCCTGACTGTTAAAACCTTTTAACAATTCAAAGAACGCAAAAATGTCTAATGATTTCTGTTTTCAGTCTTGTTTTCCTTTCATAAAATTTTTAAACAGTAGGTACACGTTAAAAGGATCTCAAAACAAAAAGATGGCGAATCTCCGCCGCAGACAAACCTTAAAAGTTCGCCATGAAAGTTTAAAAGTGATCCGGGTGGTTCGCGGTTGCTAGGCAACGGCCGCCCGCCCTCCCAAGCCGCCCATCGAATCTCAGCTTGATACTGGTTTAAATTCATTGTTACCCACATACGTCCTGGCAACATTTGCGGCTAAATAACAAAAGTTGGCTCATTAGATTCGATTGTTTCTTTTAGAGCAATCATTAATGGTGTTTAAGACACCATAAAATTGTGAACTTACATTGTTGATGATATAACGCATTAGTTTATAAAATAAAGGTAACTACCTAGGTAAGGTTAGTTTATACTGTAATGATAATTAATTATTGTCGACGTTAGATTACAAGATGACGTAGTTATTAAAAACTAAGGTACAAATCAGTATTTTAACCGCATCCCGCATCTCCTCGCATGCCCGCCATGCCCGGCATGTGAGGAGATGCGGGTTCGAGTCCCGCCTGAGACATAATTTTTCAAGTTTAAATACTGATATTATAATGGCAATTTAATTGCTCAAGTGAGTTATCTAAAAGGTTGATCGAGACATCTCACGATACCAAGGCTGGCCTGTACCTGGCCCAAAGAATAAGTTTGGCTATTTAACGCGGTAATGTATTATGTAGCCTGCTGGGCACCTTTCCACAAGATAGTAATCTTAAACAGATATTCTATATATAGGTTATTACCTATAAATAATAGGGGTTAAAGTATGAAATTGCCGATTTGTATTGAAAATCAAAATGATTATTTTTTAATTTTTAACAAATTTATTTAATCAAAATAGTTACCATTATTATCTATACATTGCTGCCATCTAATAGGAAGGTCATTTATGCCTTTGTGATAGAACTCTGAGGATCTAGACTGCACAAACTGTGTGAAAGCATTTTGTACTGCCTCCTGGGAAGAAAACTTCTTGTCACGTAGATAATTGTCCAAATCACGAAAAAAATGGTAGTCCGTTGGAGCAAGGTCTGGCTACGGTTATCATAAAGAATCCACTTTTCATCACATGTCACAATTCGATTTAATATTCCCTAATTTCTGTACCGATTCAACAAGGCAACACAAGTTTCAACACGCGTTTCTTTCTGCACATCAGTCAAATCATGAGGCACCCATTTTTCGTATTTTTTATTTTACTGATTTGTCGCAAATGAGTCAATATTGTGGGTAAGGTTACGTTAAACCATGCCGCTAATTTCTGGGTAGTTTGACTAGGATCGGCTTCCACCATCTCTCTTAATTCATTGTTAATCACCTGTGTGGGCGGTCTTCCTCGTGGCTCGTTCTTCAAGTTGAAGTTTCCATCACGAAAGCGTTTAAACCAAAATCGCACGGTGCGTTCATTAGCAGATCGCTCTCCAAACGCAACATTGATATTGCGGGCTGTTTCTGCCGCGTTACTTCCGCGTCGGAACTCGTATTCAAAAATCACTCGAATTTACACAGTATCCATCTTTCTTGTCTAAGTTAAATAACAAAAACAATTGAAAGTCGATATTCAAATGTTTCACATTTTTTAAAAGAAGAACATCATAAACCATGTGAAAAAAGTTTCATTCGAAAACCTCAAACCATGAAGATTCTATGTCAATTCAAAGAACCTATTACAATAAAACGGCAATTTCATATTTTAACCCCTAATAGAATATCTGTTTAATTACATGTAAGTAGTATAGGCTTTGTTATGTAAATATTTATATTTTTATTATTATTACTCTATTCTTTTTAACATTAAACTTATCATGGCATTTGTAAATTGCTTAAAAATATCATATAAGTAACTAGGGTACGAGTACATAATCAGCAACTAAAAAACGTCCTCACCAAATAAGTGCCACTAGATTATGGCGGTGCTTATTCAACGTAAAGTGATGGACATAAGGTTGAATTTTAATTATGGCAGGTATGAAACATGGCAACAGCTTCGTTGATTTAATTGCGAACATTTTGAAGTGAATTTTGTTGATTTTTACTGTATTTTTTATGTATTGTTTGTTCTATGGCCGTAGGTACTCGTATTTAACAAATTTCTAATTAATTAATTGCATAAACGTCTCTATTTACAGAATTCACTACAAAAACGTATTTTTACTCGCTTATTGTATTTGACAATTAACATTTACCCTTGCATAAAATCACTTAAAAAAAGAAACATGTGCGTTTAGTTTGTAGTGCATTTGTATGTATATCATTTGGTGCCGGCACAGAAATAGAATTGAACTTCTCCTTCTCTTCTTATGGGTGCCATGATATGTGACTAAAGGATTTCCGCCTGATGAAGTCCATCTTCATCAGCAGTGTAAATTACCATTGGTCAAACCGCGATCTCCAACCAGACTTGGCGAGGTGATTATTATCTAAGAGAGGCCTAAGTCAAGCGGTAGGTTGATAAGGACTAAAGATTATGATCATACATTTTTACTTTTTTATTTATTTAGGATGACCAGCAAGGAAAAACTTACTTGGTTCATTCAATTACCACGGCCAAGCAAAACATTTTGCATCAAGCCTGCGACAAATTACAGTTACCTTAGGATCGAACACAATTCATAGATCCAGCAGCGTTAGATCACATGCTAACGTTATTTTCCTATTTTGGCTATAAAAATATTTTACGTTTATACAATAATAATTGTAGTATCGAGATCATAGCATTTGGAACATTACTGCTATATCGGTGACTCTTAAAAGCAAATTGAAGAGTAGACCTACATACAATTATTAATCTCGGGACAATTACTCGATAACTTAAATTGCCATTTGATATTATAGATACCAACACTTCAAGTCTACTAAGACCTATGTCCACGATGTCAGATACTACCTATTATCTGATTAAATTAACGTGTATTCATGATGCCAATTTAGAAATATATTTTATCAAACTTCAACAATAATAACATAACATTTGAGAAAGCGATACGCTGACGACTGAAAGGAGTAAACCAAAAATGTGTTATGTTGAGACCAAACAATGTTGTGTTGATTATATTGTCAAACATAATTTGACTTACATGTTTAGCGAACTAAATACCAAACTGACAGTACAACAAGACGCTAATTCCTCACGATTTGCGTCACAGAGACAAAAGGAAGGCCGGGAGAGGCAATTAGAATGCAAATGTAAGAAAACGACCATTAGGCAAGATACGCAGCACGTATTGATCATGCGATCCCCACACGCCTGCATACGCCTGTCTCTTTTTAACAGCACCAGAACGCTATAAACATAAACATTTCTAAAGCAAAATGCCTTTATCACGTTCAACATTCACGTTATTTCCAACTCAAAGTCTACACCACAAAGTACAGTTTTGTCTAACCTCTGATGATGGCTGTTACGTTGCCGGTACATTTGCGGAGCGTTGTTGTGCTAGCAAATTCTGTTCCTATCTTTAAAGGAATAAAGATCTATTTCAGTGGGGAGTTAAGAGAAAATGAGTTCTATAGGGAAATTTCAAAGGTTATTATAGAAAGACGGAGCTATGCTCGTCGTTTCCAGTTGTTGACAGGCTGTAGGTATACATTATGTGTGGTGGGGTAAGATAGAGGGCTGTAAACACTGTGATGAGTTTGGTTTCGTGTATGTAGGTACATAGTGGTAGATTTAGGAAATGAATTTTGTAACGGCGTTCGTTTTTGTATCGGTTCTACATTATGTGTTCGATTTTGAAAATGAGCGTTACGTCGCTTTCACTGTTAAGATTTTTAGTACAACATTTTCTTTGTGAAGGTAAAACCATTTTATTATCAAGATTATAACTCAATATCACGAACCATAATATTCAGTACCATAATAGGACCAGAAAGATGTTAACAAAGAATTTAGAATATTAAAGTACTACTACTGATTGTCCATTACGTAAACCAATATTATTTTAAGACTTCTTGAAATTGGGTATCCGAATTGTTATTTAAAAGTCTACAAGTTTAAACTCTAATGCTTGATGTAAGTAACATGGTTGTTTTTGTAAAACCTTAAAAGCTTTGTTACTGCACGAGCAGACTTTTGATGGTTAGTCAGGTACCAGTTTTACCAATTAAGTAACTAACAATACTTTCTAGAGTGATTACAGCAAGAAGATAAGGAAATATCATAAGATCGTCGATCATTACTCCAAAACTCTTGCTCTGAGTTGGTGCAGAGTCAACAGTTTGGTGTAGGTTCGAGGCTGGTGTTATGACGAGCAGAAATTATTAGTAAAATAATTTTGAAGATAATGCTTTTTGGTATTAAACCTAATTCCATGGAAATCCTGCCCATCATTTTTACATGAATCTTTTGTGAAGTGATTCTACTTAAAGGAGCCCAGAGAATCTCGCCATGAATTGTTCTCTTTAAAGTATCTATAAGCCGTATGGTATCACTCTACATTTAAAATCGAATTGTAGGTGTCAGTCTGCTTCAGGGCTTCTAGGCCCGTCCAAGACGAACAATTTGTCTATCATTGCTACATGTGACTGGCGGGTGGGTTATCGAAGTTTGGCTGGAGAGCCTGCGCTGCTACCATCTTCCGGGACCCGGTGGAAAAAGAAGAACAATAGATTCGTGTACCTTTTGGAATAACCCCTCCTTTCGTCGCTTTTTACGATTAGTGCAATTCTAATTTACTTAGGTCAGCACTACAAGAAACACATTAAGTATAAACTATGTCAGGGAATACGGTTTTAGTAAATATCTATCTATTGATATATCTAGATGGTACCATTCATAGTTAGAATGAAATGAATAAATAAATAAATGTTGTCAACATCAGAGGCATCGTTCTGATTTCAAAGAAAATTAAAAAAAAATTGTTTTGGGGAAATCAGAAACAACAAAGCTACCACAAACACCTAGATCCGAGAAAATATAGAAATAAACTTCTTTTTCTACATTGACCTGTCCGGAATCCAACCCGGAACCTCAGAACAGGCGGCAACTTGAAAGCTGGGGTGTACGCCACTTTACCACGGAGGCTGTTAGGTACTATGTACTTCACTCTTTATACACGATACCTTACCTTATTAATTTACCCTAGCCATTTAATTACATAAAAAAACTGTTTAAACATTATTGCAACTCTCGATACGGCTGCTTCATATTTACGTAAATACTTTATACGCGTTGAATTGAAATTCGCCGGCAGAAAACATACAAAGGTCGTATTCTTATTGAGATGATAAGGTTTGCAATGTGCTCGGTAACTCATAAGGAGTTTTTATTGTACTTTTGGTAATTTAATACTAACTTAGACAAAACCACTAAAGAAATTATTTATCTTCTTGCCGTTTAATTATCTTTTAAGGAAACAGTTATCATAGTCTTTTAATTTGCGTCTAAAAAGCCTCTAACGTGATTTTTTTTCAACTTATATCTTGACAGAAGACGGGACTTTCGTCTTATAGCACCTTATGAAGTAAGCTGAATCCATAGGGATTGGCTTTACTTCATCCTATTTCACTTCCACTTTTTACTGTCGGTTGATAAAATACATGAGACGTAAAGCTATACAAACATACGTAAAGAATTCAGACAGTATTAGATATAATAATATATATATCCTATATTTATCAACATCACTGAACTGAATACTTTGCAAATGCATTGGTATGCAAAAAATTACGTATGCAGATTTGATCTGCATTTATATTACTGCGAGGAACATGGCCTTGAGCGAAATTGTATTGTGCTGTTATTAAATATGAAACATGAATACGAGTATAATTAACATTCAAATCATGATACATGATTTAGGAAAATGTGGGTTTTCTGCATCATTAGAGACAGGATATCCGCCCAAATATAACTATTAATTATTGGCTTTGCATGCAGCAATACTGTTGATTTGAGAACAACTCTATTAATATACTTTATTTGATATTTTAGCAATTAAATTGCAATTATAATATTATCAGTATATAAACTTGAAAAATTTTGTCTTAGGCGGGACTCGAACCCGCATCTCCTCGCATGCCGGGCGGTGCGACTCAGCGTGCGAGTTGTGACTAAACATAGTGTAGGTAATCGAAATGAAATACGGGTAAAGTTTAACTACGAACAAGTGAAGTTCTTTTTAAATTTGGTGAGTACTTTTAAATTACTCGTATTTGTAGTTTCTTTCAATGACAAGACAATTTGCATTAGTTATTAAAAAAACTGTTCACTATTTAAGAAGTAGTGTTCATATAAGGTATCTTTTTCTCCGCTGAGGATCTGGTCTAGTGGTTCGAGACACAGACAAGAGATAAGCATTGGTTACGCGAGTTCGAGTCCCACAAGAAGCATGTTTTTGAGATGAGCTCGAGCATTTGCCTAATACAGTCATGGATGATGTATCTAATGACCCGGTGGGAGTAGTGGTAGTGCTGTAGTTCGTATACGCAACAATCCTCTGCCCGATTTCAGGATGAGTAAACTTAGAAAGCGATCAGGTCTGAATTGGCATAGGCCTGAAAAGGTTCAGAAGGCCGGCTTAGCTGCTGGTCACATTTTCAGTCGCATGATTCCAAAGGGTTTTAAGAGGTGGCTTGGAAAACTGTGACACCAGATAATTTTCTTTGAACAGGTGGAACATAGCCTGATTCCTCTATCGCAGGGTTAAGGAGGCCTGATAGCTTGAAATGTAGCTACCAAACTTGTCGCTTAGCTAAAAAAAGCTCAGATCATGTACGTTTCGACGACCATTTGGATCAGCGGTAGTAAACGCTGCTTCTGAGCCATGGGTCGCGGGTTCGATCCCCGCACAGTACAAATATGTGTGTGCATGAACATGTATGTTTGTACTGGTCTGGGTGTTTTCTATGTATTATAAGTATGTATTTATAAAAAAAAAGTATATAATTAAGTTTATCGGTTGTCTAGTACCCCATACGACAGGGTACTTAATAGTAGCTTAATTTGGGACTAGATGGCTCTGTAAGGCCCAGTGAGGCATGTCTAAAATATTTATTATTTATTATTATTATGTACCCCGTCTTCGTATGGAATAAAGTAGCAGGCAGGAGCAATAGTAACCTCGAAACGAGAGTTACCTTCGAGAAATCCTACTAACGACATCTATTTTCTTACTTTGGAATCTAGGAAAAGTAACAAAAAGCCATGCGCACACCAATGTGTTTTAACACATAATACTAGCTCTTCGCTGGATGATAATAAGAGCGACTCTAGCATGAACTTTCCGCGCCTGCGCTGTATAATTGATTTATGCCGTCACCCTGACAGATGCTTGTTGAAATGTTGAGTCTGTTTTTGTACAAAGATAAACGAAAAGTTGAGTTTAGTGATGCTGTAGAGATGAGATTTGAAGGTAAATATACATATTATTGTTATTCAAGTAGTTTTCGCTGTAAGCCAGCATAATATTATCATTAATGTTTTTGGTTGTATACTAAGGTTGTATACTTCCAAGTTCCAAAAGAAAACAACCGGCAAAGAAGAAACATTATATATACAAAATGTTTAAAATGTTATTGTTATTTGTACATACCTACAATGTATTAATTTGTAAGTCATACGGGCTACGGTTTATAAAAAGGTTTCAAAATACTTTGTTACACAGGGGAACAATACCAACCATTTTTAACCATTGCCACACATCCAGTGTCTTCAGAGTCTATGTTTATCTGGTAAAAATAGTTTTAGTACCAAGTATGTTACAGGTGTGGTGTGACTGCACAGGATTTTGTTTGGTAGATCACTTATCTATCACATTGCATTTAGATGTATAAAGTTCACCCTAACCAAACAAATAGCAAAACACTGACGAAAACTTGGGTCATAGGCAAGGATGTATAGGAAAAGCGTAAAAATACCATCACAATATTTAATGGTCACTCGATGATAAATCGTTTTTATCGTAATACTCTTGCTTTTATATTTTTTATGATATTGTAGCAATTTAATTGAAATTATTATGTCAGTATTTATTCCTGCCAGTAATATCAGTATTTAAAATTTGCAAGTTTATGCTGATATTACTATAGCTTTTATTAAATTGAATAATGTTACTCTAAAGACTAGACCTTTAAACGATTTCCTCGCCACATTGTATTAAAAAACGACAATATGGCTAAACACACATATTATGGTGTTGGCTACTTCACGTTTGCGTTCCAAATTAATGTCGATCCTAAATTCACAGAAAGGATTAACGGTCCATCGCGGGCTCTGATTGTCTTACCCCATCATCCTCTATTGAGACCTTTTAAATGTAACCAAAGCCTGACTCAGAATAAAGGAATTCATGACCCGTTCGCGTCATTGTAATCGCATGGGATTAGGGTGTTATGGTGATAATACGGTGGGCAGGGTTCTGTATGACGGACCCTAGTTTTGGGGTCTACATTTTTATTCGAGAGAGCGACATACGGCTGTGTAGTTCGGTGAACTTATTTGCAAGTCTTGATTGACAAGTCTACTTTCAATAACTATTAATTTTAGAACATTCATAAGCGTATCGATTTCTGAATCAGAATATGTTTTTGTCAACGAAATGTCAATATAATATAAAAAAATAAGTCAGTCAATTTCTATATTTTTGGGCTAAAGGATTTAACAAAGTAGATTCCTTATCTCTCTGTTATATTATGTACAAGTTGACACAATTAACTTATAAAAAAGCAGTTCGTGGGGTCTGCTAGTTTATAAAATTATTAAGATTATGCTTTTTGTTGTAAGCCTGAAATAGAATAGCACCATACCTTATCGTCATTTGTGTATCGCAGGAGGTGACTAAAAGGTTTTCTCTAAAAAAAGACCACCATTGGGCAAATTTAGATACCATATCAAACATGCGGCAATTTAGGGGTAGATTTAAGTGAATCTAACTCTTACACCGAGTGACTAGTGACTGCAACACTTTTCCAGTAAGCCTGTGACTACGGCCCCAACTAAAACGTCAGGCAAAAAAATAAGGTTTGATCTCGTTTCCTAGTAAAGATAAGAGTAAAATTCTCCTTTTGTAAAGTCAGTTTTTGCTAAAGTCCAGGAATAAACTAATGTGATTTAAATAGTAAAACCTTTTTTTCACCATTAAGGTATGAACTTAACATATTTTAAGTGGCCGATATACAAATCCCGAAAAATAATCCACAATATGATTAGAAGGTCTTCTACAAAAGTGCTTTCTACACTCCCCACCAGTGTGTGTCCCGAGCCGCCGCTTGTACCAGACACCCCCGGCATATGCGCCGCGCACTTGTCTCCCTGTAATTTGTGCTCCATTACGGGTCCATTTTGTGCCCCAGTCCCCACATCAGCGCACTGCTCCGTCTCGTCTTACGAACAAATGTTCGGCCTCTATTAATTATGCATTCGATACATTGAATGTCCCTTGTAATGCATTTTTGGGGCGGCACCGCACCTGTTAGTTTGATATTTTTTTAGATTGCAAAGATAAGGATTTGTTATTAAGAGGATCAAAGGTTTATGTTTTTTTTTAATGTTACTTGGTTTAAGTAGTAATTTTGATAGTTCCCTGTTTTGGATATTTTATTTTGTTAACGACTTGATAAGTAAATGGCCTGTAAAAGTTTTCAAAAGAAATAAACTTTGGTCAATTTATTATTTCGTCTTTTAAAATTCTATTAAACATTATGCTGTATCCTGTAATGCTGTAGTTATATTATCTTTAACAATAATTCAATGAAACTTTTATTTAGATGATACAATATTAAAATACTTATTTACTATTTAAATCAAACTTTTCCTATGCAAATTCGTTCATCATACGTCGTCTACAATTTAATTCCATAGTTTATGATTTATTGTCGGTCAAATAAAATGTGATGACAAGTTTTACTTATGCACTTTAATTGCAAAATGTGTAACAGTTTTTATCACAATCTTTAATACACTTACCGCAAAATTATTCGGAAATTAGCTATGCAAAACATTAACCCTAATTCCCATTCAAAAACACAAACAGTTTCATGCAAATAGCACCTAATTTCAAACAACTACATTCTTCAGCCATTCAATTTGTCGTATTTGATGACTTGATGACAAATGCTAAGGGCGGTTCTTGTCAAATGAGGTGTGAATATTGAGCCCCGCGGGGCATCTCGGCGGGATCCCAGACCCCGTCGAGTCGGGGCGACCCCATCTGTCCAAATGTACGCACCCTTTATGTTGCAACAATGCATTTCAATTGATGGACCAGGTACGTCAGTACGTCTCAATCAGTGTTCTTGTGTGAACTATTGACGGTTATTTGTTCATTGTTTTACAAATTGACGACGCGTGGCGTAAGGTTATGTTGTTTGCCGATGGCGAGGGGTTTTGTTGATACTGCAATCGCAACAGTTTGTTGCGTTTCTGTTTACTTACTTGTTGGGTAAGGGCAAGATGGAAAATTAGGATGTAGTTGGCAGTTCTTAATCTCCATCATCAACAGTCCAAAATAATCTACCGCTGGACATATGCAAGAATGATTTCGCCATAATTACCACGCAGTTGACCTACAACAACAGTTTAACTAATGGTGGAGTACTGGGTTCTACTGCTCGTCTTTTTCGGCTAGCACTCTTATAGTTGCACACCCAACTAATTTACCAGTATGAGAAGGTAGCTAAACAATAACGGTCATTTGATAATACCATCACTTGAGTATGGATTCTGACTTTAATGTTAGCTTGTGATAATTCAATTTTGACACGAGGATGAGCAATTGCATGGAGGTCGCCAGTCGGTTGAAAAGTATGCTGTTCCATACGTTTTCGAAAAAAAAATAGTAACGTCTCTTTGAGAAAGGAGTACTGAAGATAGACAGGCAGCACTGCAGCAGTATCATTGGGTAAACTACGATCGTCAATCCACCTGCCAAACGTGGAGATAATGGTAAAATCTTCGTCTTGGAGAAGCCTATGGCTGCAGCAAATTGGTTACTGATAATGATGTATCTACCCAAGTATAGTCGATACATATGGTAATTTAACATGATGTTACGTTTCAGTATGTCTGCTAGTGATAATGAACTCAATGGCCTTCGGGATGCGTCGAGGTCCGCACCACCCTCACGGGCAGACCCCGGTTGACCACACCCACCACCACTACCAGCCCCAGGGCACAGGGTCAATGACTGGTGACTCGCAACTGCTGCATGATGCGAAGTATGTATTCTTTCATACATTTCATTACTTAAGTGGGAAGGGTATTGGTAGTTAGGCCGATTCCTTGCTTGTTTGATGGGGAAGGAAGAAAACTACAGCTTTTTTTGTGGTAGAGTTATAGTTGTAAATTGAAATTAAAGGTTTATTTGGATTATAATAATTATACGTTTCAAAATCTTCTTATTAGAGCATTATCTACCTAATTTCTTTTTGCATTATTTCTGCTCTATACCTTTCAAAATAAAGAAGTCATTGGTCTGACTTCCATGTAAAATCTCGAATTACAGTTTTAATCCATTGTCAATTTAATTTGATATTCTCAATGAGACATATCCAACTAGTGACCGCAGAATGTAGCCCTTTACCATTAATCTTAAACTGGAACTTTTGGATCCTTATCGGCCTGTAAATGATGTCTTTTACCTGTTTCTTGATGTGTACCTAGCTATTTACGTTGTAAGTGTGCACAGCTGATAAAACATTTGATGATTGTACGACATATTTTTTTAGGCTTAAAGAGCTTAGATAGATAATGCAAGATGGATTCATTAAACACGATTTGAGAATTAACATTATTCCTTCACGTCTAGTCTTTAGTATTTTTGCTAGGAATAATAGCTTTTCAATGACATCTGACTGACTCATAATTATCATACTTAAAGTCAGCTAATTCTTCTTTTTGTATGACTGAATCTAACTCTGTGACTTAAATCGTCTAAGGTCAGAATGTGATCATCTCATTCACTAGGTCTTATCTAATTTTACAAAAGTTCCGGCACTGCTTTTAAAGTTACTTAATGTATCCAAGGTACGAGTTGGTTAATTTATTGATTTCATGTAGACACCTCGAAGAAGATGCCATTGTCCTGACGCCGGAGATGCTGGCGCGGATGACGCCTGAAGAGCTGGAGTTCCAGTACTTCGCTGCTCATGACTTTGATGGAAACTCTAAGTTAGACGGCCTTGAACTACTGAAGGTAAGTTAGACTTGACTTTTAAACAGAATGAGCTTGACTGCTCCTAAAGGAACAAAGGACAGGTCTTTTGGTTTTCCATCGACCAGTTCTTCCAATGGTCGTTACTGGTATGGTATTAGTGATATGATAGTAAGTTGGTAAATTATTTCGAAAAAAATGTCTCCACTAAGCGATTCCTGATTTAGTTTGTGACTATAATATAATCAATGTTACAAACTTCTGATTATAAATTTATCTGAGTAGCTAGTGTTTCTCAGTATAGGTAAATAGTATTTTGTTTTGAACGATAATGTGTAGAACATTCTCTGAATTTATGACAACCAAGAACATTGCATATGACAATCATTGCTATTATTTATCCCGCTGGCCTTAATAAAATAGAACCTCCTCTTCTTCTATTGTTTGTGTCGTAAAAGCCAATTCATATAGTACTGCTACCAAAACTACTATGGCAAATTCAAAAAGGCCTATATCCAAAATAGACTGATGGTGGTGACTGATGGATGATATAAAAATGTACTATTTACATTTTCAGGCAGTCTATCATACGGTAGAGCACACACATAATGTGAACGATGAAAATACAATAGAACCTGAAGCTAAACCGTTTGACTCCTTTATCGGTAAGTCTTTTAAATTCAATTGTAGTATGTGATGATTCAATAACATAAACTTCTTATTAGGTAGTTTAGTAGAGTTATTGGAGAGCTAAAGATAAGCCTTGAAGATTCTAAGTTCCCAAGCTACTCGTACTAAGCAGTAGCTTAGTATATGACTAGATGGCTCTGTGTGGCCCAGTGTGGCATGTCTGGCAAATATTATTATTATTCTAACGATTTTATCTTTGAACATCCTAACACGTTTGTTAAAATAAAGAACTAGATAAATTATCTCAATAAAATACCGACTAATGATAATGATCATTGGGTGCTGGTTTTGTACCGACTCTACATGGGTGGCTTATATTAGGTGGTGAAATTTACATTAAAATTGATATATTTTTTTGTATTATTTTGAATTTATTTTTCCGATTTAGTTTAAGGAACATTTTATTTAAAGTTATTAAAATTTAAACAAGGCCAGTTTTGAGATACACCATAATCATCAAAACCTTAACTTTTCATCGGCTTAAAGCGAAAGCATAGTCCGAGCCTTCTTTTGAAAAAGATAGCACCTAATCTACTGCAAGCACGGACTATAACAGTGCGCACAGCGCTGCAGTCTTATGTGCAATATCTGTTTGGTTACATGATTGCTAGGGCTTAGATTATTTTTTTACTGTATTATAAGCCTATCAGCTCATTGCTTCTATGAAATTGTGTAATTAATCTTCTGTGTTCATAGGGAATGTCTGTGTTTAACACACTTGTACTTCTTTGACAGCCCTAGTGGATCGTACCCTTGAGTTGGACGACAGTGACGGCGATGGGTACATCTCCTACCCCGAGTACAGGGCTGCCAGAGGTGCGAGCCCTGACAGGACACTCAGAGTGCTTGCCACAGAGTAATAATACCTACCTAGATAAATAAATCCTTCAAGTATGTCATGTGCAATCCTCCTAATTTTTATAAATGTTCATTACAACTGAACGGCTGAATGGACCTGGATGAAAATTAGCAAGGAGATAGATTACAATCTGGATGCTATCCCAGCTATAGGCTACCTTTTATCCCGGAAAAAAACTGTTGTTCCAGTGGGATATGTATTAATATGTGTAACTTTGACTAATTTTTGTTACTTAATCACACCTGAACGGCTTTACGGAGCTAGATGAAAATTGGCAAGGAGATAGATTACAAGCTGGGTGCTATCCCAGCTATAGGCTACCTATCATCCAGGAAAAAATTACGGATCCCGTGGAATAGTTTCAACTGTTCAAAATTTACATGTACGAAGCCGCGGGCAGCAGCTAGTCAACGATATAATGAAAGAACTAATAGTCTCAACTAAGTTTAGCTTATTTTACCTACCGTAATGCAAATTCAACCTTAAGTTCATCATGACTCAAAGATTAATGTGACTGAAGCAAAGGAGCACCGAAAAGTTCAGAGGTTGCTAATTTGGTAAGAACGCTTTTACGTCACTGATTTGTCTGCTTTTTTATTTTACATTAATGTGTGTAATTAATTATTATCAATGATACTCAGAACTCAATAAGTCATAAGAAATCCATAATGTAAGACTCTTATAGATAGATCACTAAATGAATTTTAAACTCGAATAGTGTGATTTTTCAATTTTCTTAAATGATTTTGTATCTAAGGTCAAGCAAGTATGGAAAAAACTATGTGTACAAGGGTTTACAATATAATCGTAAAATAATTCAAAGCCCATTGCACTGTTAGCGATAAATGGTTAATTAAAAGGCAACAATTTTCATAGCGTCAGACATTTTTGGGCAATTCGACGATAAATGTAGACTCTCAATTAGACTATTGTATAAAAATCATTACAATTTTTAACGTAATTTGACATCTAAATTGATGACCACATTTGACATGTAACGTAGACATTTAATTAGATTAATTTTATTTATGTCGTTATTGATTAATATATTTAACATATGAGAGAGTTATAAAGTTTCTAATCATACTTTGTATGCTGTCTAAAACAAGTGAAATATTTATGCGCATTGTACATACGATTGCGACTCAGACTGGGGCGTCTTATGTCGGTGGTAAAGGTGCGATATTGCAACAAAAATGTATAGTCTTAAATAAGCCACTGTACGTACAATTTGACATCTTATACTATGTTGAATGTAAATAAAGACTATTACTATCGGCACCTATTGCTGTGATGAAGATGTGGTGACATAGTTTGTTTTACTAGTGTAATACAGGGTTTAACGAAATGTCTGATATCCTAAGGGCTATGTTGATTTAAATAATGTTTGAATAAAGATAGTCAAAAGAGTTTGCTTGATTGGCGTTCTTTGAACTCGTTTGTGTGTAGTGTGGGGCGCAAGCGGCGACATCGATTCTTGTATAACGGCCGGTTCCAATAACCTATTTATCTTTAGTTTTGGCATATCGGAGATAGGAAACAGTTTCAATCTCTGTTTTAGCCGTCCAGAGAAACAAAGACAGAAGTTGTTTTCTATCTCCGATATACCAAAACTGAAGATAGATAGGTTATTGGAAATGGCCATAAATGGCACATGACAGCCTTTCTAACCTTGTTCCATGTTCTGTGGGTTCAAGCCCCACCTAAGACAGTCGAACTTCTTATTCACGGACTTGTACTTGACGTTTGCTCCAGCAATTTTATTAATTGTTAAATAGATTCACAATACCTGTGTAAGGTGTTTTTGATGAACGTCAGGTAACTTATGTAGTAAATATGTACCTACTGAATACATGCTATAAGGGTAGTGTACTATCCTACTAGTTTAATTTTTTGTTTGCTTGTTGTACTTTAAGTTAAATACCTACTGGTTAGGAGAAATCTACAGTAACTGGTAAGTTGTCTTGTTGATGATTGTTCTTCCTAAATATTTAAGTAGGTACTATGTTTAATTACACTTATAGGAAAAACCTAAATTTGTACAGGCCTAATTTTATATTCGGATGTAACACTGTTTTAAGATAGACAATAAAAAATACTAATTAATAAATTCTTATTATTTTAATCTCTGTACATAATGTCTTAATATTAATGTTTACAAATGATGTTTTTCACGTTACATTACTACATAATATTATGAAAAGTCTTCACTCGCTTAATTAAGTTTACTATTACGTGTTGTCTTTTACTCGTATGCCTACCGGTAATATATCGGTTTAAAAAAATCTGTAAGATGAAAAAGTACATTTGGCTATTCCTATGGGTGTAGGAAACATCATTAGAAAACACCGTGTTATGTGTTTTATGAATCTGCTCAAAATAATGCTGAAAAATTAAGATTCATTACTTTTAGCTGTTTGATAAATGAGGTTTACAGATCATTCAACAACTAATTACCTATTTGATATTGGTATTTGTGACGTCAAAGTTACTACTGCCATACTAAAATTATGGAAAAAAAACGTTTTGCCAGATGCCAGGATGTCGATTTTTACTATAACAGAGCAACAGATATAAATACCTAATCAGTTTTTTTACACTAGTTGTATTTTCTACCTGAGCCTGACTATTTATTCTAACCACAAAACAGTTTTTGTAATTCTAATGTTTTATCTGATTTTAGTTTGACAAATTCATAATTTCAACTAGGTAATTTACGTTACCTCTAGGCTAGGTTAGGTCAGGATTATATCTTGAAAACGCTGAAAAAATTTACAGTGGTATGGATATTTAAAAATATATATACGTTGAAAATCAGAGGCCTTTGAAACTACATAATAGAGCAGCTAAAAATACCCTTAAGTCATTATTTTGAAATAATGCCTCTTACTCATCATCAATCTTATTTTTGTCTTATTCAGTGACTTGTTGGACGATGGACCTACCATAATAAACATTACACATAGGGAAATAACGGATACTATTAATAAAATATCAGACACTAGCTTTATGTTACGTGAATCACACGTTACATCGCGCAGCGGAAACCTGTGTCCAGCATACACAAAATAGCCTATAATCTTTCTCAAGGTCTAACCTATTTTTTTTACTAAATTTTATGAAATGGGGACTACCGTTTCTTTGCTCACCAGTTGGCGCCACTATAGACTGAGGTCCGGAGGATTAGCTGTCAAAGGCGATTGGCGCCGAAACAAAGTGTTATATCTTGAATCTAATTAAGGTTATATTGTTTATAAATAACTATTTTGATATCAACAAACTAACTTCTGAAATACTTGCTCTTGAGGCCGCCCATTTTTGCGCTTTTTCTTAATTCCGCTTTTAAAGCGTTCACATTAATCGCTAAATAATCCATATTTGCGATATTTTACGGAAGAGATCACTTTCCAGCAAGTAAATTAAAGAAATTATAATTTATGCAACAAATTCTGCTGAAAAGTGAATGATATTGGACCTCACGCGACACTAGCGCCTCTAGTGGCAAATTCGCTAGCGATAGCATTGGGTCAGTAGTTTAGGTGTGAACGCGTTGAAAGGCAGACACACAGAATATATCTCTGACAGACAAAGTTTTCCATTTATAATATTAGTAAGGAAGTAAGGATTCTTTAGGTAGGGAAAGGAGGATTCCTAAGGATCTTTATCAGGCTGGTAAATGGAGTTACAAGCCAAAACCAGCTTATATTTGCATTATTATTGCCTACGCTATAAAAAATAACACGTTTTTTTAATAAATTCCGGGACACAAGTCGCCTATAGATGTGATTACAATAAAACTGCTCTTAGTTCTAGGTCATAAGGTCTCGGTAGGTCTACATATAAATTAAGTAGGTATAGGTCATTCTCCGCAGGGATAGCGCGACTCGCAAGGTCCACCCGTCTCCCCCCACTCCACAGCTTGCTTGATGCCTCTTGATACGTCCTCGTACGGGTCCAGCTCTATGGTGTTCCTGGGAAATAATAACGAACTTCAAGTATATATACCGTTTTTTTAAAATAAATTTAGCCTTAATAATAGCACTGGATCTGCTAAACACATTGTTTGATTCGCGCTTACTCAGTGTCGTAAAGGTCTGTGCCAGTGACCATATCTTTAGTAGCAGATTTTATAGCGATTCTGGCAGAATTTTTCTTGGACGAATAAAAATAATATTTTCAAAAATTTAACAGAGAGTGCAGAAAAAGAAAACTGAGGCGTTGTTTAGTAGAAATCGATAACTATATATGAATTAAAAATTAACACAGACCGCTCGGTAACCCCGGCCTAGGTACCTACACCACATTACACCATGTAATTATTATTAAGGTTTGGAAATAAATAAACTTTATTTTTTATTTTTATTACCAACCCAAAATGTGTGACGCACTATTTAAGAAAGCCGCTGCCTTCTTCAAAAATGGTTTTCGCAAAGTAATGGTTAATGTAATGGTAAATCTTTTATTTAAAAAACAAATTGACGATTGTGCTAGCTCCACATAACTACTCGTACTAAACAATTTGAGTACTGGATCAAAGCTATTCAAAACATTATTATCAATTCTATCCAGCATCACCATCACTAGCCTACATCAGACCACTGTTTAACACAGGGTACTCCAAAAGGAGGAGTTTGCCATAATCTCCGCGATTAGCGGGTTGGCGATCGCAGTTTGGCCGGTAGAAAGTCACCTATCTGTCTCCTTCTGGCAATAGTAGTAGTATAAGGGTTGACATATTCTTTGCACGTGCCGACACTACAACTACACGACATGTCCTATTTATAAGTTTTATTTTGTCCCTTTAAGGGCAGGACTATCACTTTAAGAAGAACAGAAGTCCATCAAAATCAAGATATAAAAAAGGTTTATACTTATTATAGAAAAACTTACAGTAAAAGATAATCTAACACCTTACCCTTGTAACAGTTTAGCTCCATGCAACAGCAGTTCCGCCCCTGACGAGTACAGCGCCGCTTGGTCCGGCTTCTGGCAGGACAGCCGGTAGAGGCACCCGTAGTCTTTCTTCTGCTGCCCTGACAGGTAGCTCAAGTACAAGAGCACTTCGTCTTCAGTGATGTATGATGCGTTTTTGTTATCTGTAACGAGGAGTTGAAATAAATATGTTTTTTTGATTTAAGGATGACAAATAAACGTAGTGTAGTAGTAGAGTATTTATTTATGAGCAATCGAAAGTCGTCCTTACCAAATGAATGCCAACTAAGATATTTAGGTGTCTTTCAACCTAGGATCTTTATGTTTTAACAGTTACGGTCGAATCTTAGTTTGGCAAGTAACAGGACACCAACTGTATGGATTCAACCTGATTCAACGGTGGACATTTTGAAGCATCATTTTTGTGTGGGATACATTCTTTCTCTATCGACATATAAATCGTACTTTAGAAATTATCTGAACTTGTGCCTTAAATGTCTTTCTATTTTTAAATCAATAATTATTATTATCAAGAGATTTTGTCTGCAGAATTGCGAATATTACAATGCTTATACAAGTTGTCAGAAAGCAACGTGACGCGACGGTGCGTGTTGATTACTATGTGGCAATAAATAATTTAATAAAATTTAAATTAACTAATAACTTTGCTTGCTAATGTTTCACTGGAAGTTAAGATTACTGTTGGAAATTAATCACGATCCGCCTACGCGACTGTTAAGCCCCTGTATTTTAGATCCGAATAAAGTACCTATCAAATTGGAAGTAATATTTGGTTGTTTCAGAGTAAAACAAAGATTCTAAGCTAACGCAATCAAACTATACAACATATAATTTAACCATAAATTTAAAAAATGTTGACAACTGAAAACGCACTAGTCAAATTTTTGTACAACTCCAGTAAAAAGTTAGAGAAAGAGAAGAACTGAACCTAGTGTTTGAGGCTGACACGCGCTTAGCTGTTCCAATGTGTAGTAACTTTATAAAGTAAACTGCTAGTCGTAACTATTCACTCATAAATAAAGCAAAAGCCATTTAAATCCTTTTATCCACCGGGAGTGAAGGTAGGTTAGGTTGGGACAACAGATCAACCTACCAAAAATGGTCACAACTCAAATGAAAGTGATCTTCATGTATTGTATTCAAAGTTGAAAATCGTTTGGGGTTGGTTTTTCATGGACACTTACTTAAATAGCTGGTCATCTCCACCGTGCGGATTATCAACATAAACAGGATTACTGTCTGGACACGGGATGCATCTCAAAGAATATAGGATTAACTGATGGTCATTTCGCCGTACTTAATAGAGCGCCGGCGCGTGCCAACTGGGTTGACAGATGTCGCGCCATTGTTTGGCCATTAGTGACACTTCCTGATCGTTATGCTTGTTGACAAATGTGTTAAGCGCGGAAGTAGGAACGAGTGTAGTTTACTTGAGTGTGCATAATATACGATTTAGCAAATCGACGGGTGCGAATAAAGCAAATTTATATATTTTTTATTTTATATAGGTGCGTTTTTAGGTATATTAAATAACAAGACTTTCCTTTCTTTTGCATGAATCAATGTATCGTGTGGTGCCGCCACATGAAAAGAAACAGTTCTTCTTAAGAGGTGGCAAAAAAAGTGTTGCGAGAAAAAAACAGCTATCGGCGTCTTTTTATCACCATTGGCTCTTATTTCAATGCTATCGCTTACCATCAAGACTCCTGGCAGCGTAGTGGTGACCGCCCTTCCATGCGCCCGCGCCGAAGAACCCAGCAGCCAGGATGAGCGCCTTCAGCACTATTAGTATGACTAAGTTCGTTAGGTTCAAACTTAGCACCTGTGGTTGTAAGACAAACATAAAAACTTGAAAAAAAAATTGGTTGTTTGTAAAGTAGGTTTACGATCGAGATGTTTACGTGATAACGTCTTATTGGTGATATAAGTTTTTGGGAAGTAAGGAATTAATGAAGATAACAATTTTTTCAAATTTTAAATTACATCTTAAACATTCAACGAAAACTTAACCGCACGAGAAAATCTCCATTCGTTTGTATGCCGCTAGGGTGAGGGAGACGGAAGATCGGTCCACTCACTCGAACGCTATGCCAGCCTCCGCTCGTGAGGATTCCGCGTGACAAGTTTCACGGAATGACTGGCAGCGCTCGAGATGAGACGGGAGATCGGTCCGTCTCTCTCTCTCGTTATACCTGCGATCGCGCTCGTGAGGTTTTGGTGTGTACAAGTTTCTGAACATGTCACCCGACTAAAACGATTTTAAAGACGTTATCACGTCAAAAAATACTGATGCTGATAATATTTGATACACAATTGTAACGATAGTAGCTGTTGCCGCGGTTTCGTACGCGTAACATTTTGATTTGAAACAATCCCTCGGAAACCGTTTAGGGTAAAAATGTGTGAATATTTTAGCCTACAATCTATCTACGTACCAAAGGAGATGTCCCAAATTGTATGGAAGCCAGGCCCAGAACCTGTACACCCCACCAAAAGATAGACTAATACACCTACAAGGTTTTGTTATTATCCAATTCTTTTAAAATGGCTTCGTTAAGTGGTTCAAATAAAGAGATAAGTAAGAAAATAGCTATACAAAACAACAAAACCATCATGGCGGAAGATGACATCTTGATAACATCTGTCAGTTTTGGCAGTTTCAAAATCGCGCATCTAGGAGTCGAGTGCCTTCGCTTGCTTGTAGTAACAATCAATATTATGAAAGTAATGTGTCGATCAATATTAAATTCAGAAAACGAAAAAGAGGTCGTTATAAAGAACTCAAAATACATAAACGCGACAAGCAGGACAAAACCTTGAAGTGAATGAATATGCCAAAGTGACAAGGGATATTTGACAGCTACTGACATTTAAAGCTTTTTTAGATTGACGCCATCTTGGAATGCCTAATTGAGTTTGATAAATTATTCGATCTTATTTATTTTTGAACCACTAAATTATACGTGAAATAATTTTTTATGTATTTTTCCCAGAAACAGTAAATTTTTCTTGATTTTTGAAAATGGTGTACTATGTCTGGGCCTATTATGGGACATCTCCTTTCGTCTAAAACAGTTTAGCCGTTTTGGTGATTGAGTGACAAGCGTCAGATGATATGCATTTATTATTAGCATCCTATCATAAATAGGATCTGACATATAGAATTCTTATGTCACAGAGTTTGTTACTTTAGCTCCTTAGCTCCTACAAAACGGTTAGAACCTATGGTTAGAACGATTTATATGTATTTTTTGTGTGTTTTTGGTAGGTCTGAGAACATCTGAGAATAGGTCATAAACTATTTTTCATCCTGATGTTTCCGTAGGATAGTTATTTCTAATTTAAAACTTTACGCGTACGAATTCGCTGGTAAATTTGGTCTTTAAGTTGCATTATAACAATAATATGGAAAAATATAAGCATATTAGATATACGTACAAATTAAAAATGAGATCGTATACTACAGATCGATTGAACATGTCCTGTGGATTTACCAATGCGCAACATAATCAGTTACATATTATATAAGTTCTATCGAAATCTCGTTTGAATAGAGTTATCTCATGCCCCGTCTAGAAATGGAGCAAAATACTACAAAAACTTCCTAAACGTTGCACTTTTGTTATCAAATGAATCACATTCTTAGAATTTGGAACAAAAAATCGACTAAGCAAATTGTTGTCCCTTTGGCACTGATTCACTATATTCCTTGGAAAATAGATAAGGATAAAAGAATAGTTCTGAGCATAATTTTTTCGCTTTTACTCTATGTCTTAAACACCGGTTGAGGCATTTTAATGTGCGAGTAGGAACAGGTAAATTTTCAAGTTGGAACACCCAAAGCTATAAAAGATATAAACCGTCCTAATAAAATGCTGGTAAAGTAAAACAATATCTCGTTCTCTTCCAATGGGTGTTGTAAGACGCGGCTAAAGAAGTACTGCCGGGAGAAGACAGGCAGAAGTGTATTTTCTCCACTGTTGGCCAAACTGCGATCGCCAACCCACCTGCTAAACGTGGTGATTATGGCTAAATCCTCCTTTGGAGAGGCTCGTGTCCAGCTGTGGACTGGTATAGGCTGTTGATGGTGATGATGATGATGTTATACGCCAAGTTTAACTTAAAACTGATGATTGAGATGCTACAATACAATAATAGATCTTCTATGACCTTAACCATAAATCAATGTTGTTGGGAATGTTTGTCAGTTAATCAGACGACGTAACCGATTTAAATTTAGAATTTGAGCACAAATGTTGAATATTTAGAATTTTTACGTGTCCTTTTTCCATTTTTTAACATCATGATTGCAATCAAGATTTTTAAACCAATTTCTGTGATAACTTGTGCTTTGCTGGCGCAACCACAGGAAAAAGATAGACATTTCATAATAACTAAATAGCGTAAAAAAACATGTGCCAAAGCGTGCAACTTTACAAGAGTGCAGTACGAACCTGTGATACACAGTCGAAACCAACCTGGCTGCTACCAGTTGACCTGGCGATGAAGTCCTTCGCCAGCCCCGACACCAACTGCCCCCCAGCACTGTTGAGGAAACTCCCAGCCGTGTCCAGAAACGAGGATCTGCCATACTGAGCTGTGTCATTCACATCGAAGCGGGATATCGAGTTTTCATTGAACGGTATAGGCGGTTTTTCTCTTGGTAGGAGCGCGTTAGCATCGTAGGCTTTGGGGTACATTTTCTTTGCGTACTGCGGAGATGAATACGCGCCAGAATGTTCTCCCGCTGTCAAAACAGCGAAGGATAGGACTAAACCAAACACGACCATCCTGGACGATTGTGCGACCACTACTAGTGGTTCAAGGAAGCAGGTAGTATTGTCTTTGGGCCCAGTTAAGTTTTGTCCGCATTTTTATCTCTTCCCGTACGCTTTTGTTTGTCGCACGCACGATGACATCTGCTAATAGAGCTATTGTTGTTGCTTTGTAGTGGCCGGGCCTGCATTGTTTTTGTTTGGTGTTTTAAGAGCACTTTGGTTTTACAAAAGAGTGTAAAAGCCTCGTTATCGGTACCTAGCTGTAAATTAATTAATTAATACATGGGTTGACTACAACTTACCTCAATTTTCGGTTGTAATTGACGTAGATTTCCTTCAAAATATTATTAAATTGATGTGTTATTTAGTTATTCTCTAAGGGCTTATCAAACCTCGTTTCTAAGAGTTTAGTTTGCCTGATAATTTAACTGAATTTTTTATTGTAATAAAAGGTCGACTTCTTAACTGATCGTTGGCCGCTGATCATAACAAATCTAAACTGATTCTAAGGTATTTCTCATCGGGTAACGAATTCGTCCAAAAATCTATACAGATTGTGTGATATTTATTTTCTCATAGTACCCTGTTTCTTCTTCGTTAGTTTGAGAAAGAGACCGAGAAAAGTAAGATAATCAAAAGGCGACGGTCACTGTATTGCTGCGTCGCAACCGCAAGCTACCGGAACATTGTTGCTTACCCTAGAGCTGCCGATATGCCGATATGTTCCGTGACTAATAAATTCCCATTTTCCATACGGATATAATGTTACAACATCTGTTTTTTTCAGGATTAATGTTCCCGCAATGTATGTAGATATCTTAAATTTGTGAGTATTCCACGGGAACGATTTATTATTTCTAGTTAATAAATCACCATGCAGCAATCTAAAAAAAACCTTTTTCAAAAGAGTGATAATGGTGAAAACATTTAACACTGGAAACACAGACGAGTAAAAAAGTAACTAGAAATAGTAAAACGACCGAGGTGTCAAAATCGGTCAAAAATTGGGTCAAAAATATTAATGTAATGTCAAAAACGTCAGAAATTAAAACAAATACGATGCATCCCGATTTCCGACCGATCCACTTATCGGTTGATAAATTGGTCACCAACAATGTAATGTTTCGGTGCGCACGAAGGACATTACTTATCTTTTAATTTATACACGGACATTTCAATTTACTTGTCAAAGTGTTTGAATGTATCTATGACACTATCATAGTGACGTGTGACATAACATTACGTTCCATTACCTCACGGCCGCGCTGACACACATGCTCGCGGAAACGGGACGCATTGTTTGGGTGTCATTTGGAGATTTACGAAATGTCAATAAGTCGGACAACGATATTTTAGAAAAAATGGATCAAATTCGTTATCGCTAAAGGAATTAACTAGGCCACAAATTTTATTCCTATATAATTTAGAAGCCTTACAACACAACACTGTTTTTTTTTACGCCCTGTTGGTTCAGTGGCTTGAGTACCGGGCCAAGATCTCGGGATCCTGGATTCTTTCCCGGGGGCGAGCAACAAGAAATTAGATTTTTCTAATATTGCTCTGGTTTGAGATTACCAGTCCACATTTGGCAAGCGTGGTGATTATGCCTATACCCATCATTGATCGGTACTTGAATTTAATTATGGAGACCTTGCCCTGCAGTCAGTGGCGGCCTGCACACCATACATACCATTGCTCTGCCTACCCTGCATTCTACTTTCGAAATTCACTAAATGAAATACCGATCCCTGCCGTACACTAACTGCTGTGCATGCCATGAGCCACAGTAGGACACTGCAGACAGTGGCTTATAGGCTGTAACTTTTTCTCATTCTCCTTCATTAGCCTCAATCCACAGCGGTTGGGAATAGGTCTCCGCAAAAGGTAAGTCAGCGAGACATTTCGATATAATCACTACGCTTGGCAAGCGGCTGGCGATACATATTTTATTAAAAATTTTTAGGACACGCATAGGAAGAGAAGAATCGTTGAACCAAATTTTTAGGCCGCTTCCACGTGGACTTATTTTCTTCTCTTTTTTTCTTTAGAATATTAGAAGTAGCAGATCTCTGTTCTGTTACAACAGTTTAAGTCTACAGTCTCATTCTACTTTCAGGTGGACTTGGCTCTAGGTGTGCCTATTTGCAGACCGTTACGTATAAATCTCTGTATCGGGTATGCAGTGAAAGTTTCCACTTTTCTAAGGAATCTGTTTGATCATATCAATTTTCCACTTGTTGAACAAACTTATGAATCGATTTAAAGAAATAGCTAGTGTTTGTCTTTGAAGCATTGTCAATCTTCTTTTTTTCTACTTGAAAGCCACTTTCCCATAATAAATCGCTAATCGATATGGGATGAGGTTCGATCATAGATTTAATACAGCAGTATATTAAAGGTTCGATGCGCAAGTTATTTTTAATTTTAATTATTTATTGTCATTCGGTAATTCAAGTACTTGTTATTTAAACAACGATGCCTTCCTGCTACAGAAGACTACTTGGGAAGTAGGGCGTACCGTGCAAAGTTATGTAATCATACCAAGTTTAAAACTCTACGTATAAACAATGTTATGTTTCAAAAAAAAAAAAAAAAAAAAAAAAAAATATATATATGTCGCACACAAACGAAAACGGATGTAACTCAAAATTCTTTTTTAAGACACGAAAAAAATGATATGCTTCTTTCAACCATCTACTACAACGTGCATTTTCATCTTCCTGGAAAACAAAGCCTACGTTATGTATAACATCATGGCGGTGCTATTTTAATTTTTCATACATTACAATAGTCTTAGAAAAATGTAAAAAAAGAAGACTATTCATTTATAATCATGCTGTGACGCGCACGAACGTATTATTTTGCTTCGGCTAAGACCTGGATGAATGAACCTTACACAAATACGTCCGTGTGTATTACAGCGTGTTTCAAAATGAATAGCTAGACTAATCTATACTAATATTATAAAGCTGAAGAGTTTGTTTGTTCGTTTGTTTGAACGCGCTAATATCCGGAAGTACTGGTTCGATTTGAAAAATTATTTTTGTGTTGGATAGTCCATTAATCAAGGAAGGCTTTAGGCTATATAACATCACCCTGCAACCAATAGGAGCGAAGCATCAGTGAAAAACGTTGAAAAATTATCGCGTTCTTAATAACAGAAATTGACGCGGACGAAGTCGCGGGGAACAGCTATTATTTTATATTTATCTAAATTTTTTTTTAGTTTAAAAATAACCCTCGCAAGACGTTATATATAGTCGTTATGTAACGTGGTTTTCCAGGAGGTTCAAAATACACGGTGTATAGAATAACAGTATAAGTAAACAAAAAAAAAGACTAAGTATGTATTTTCGTGGTCTTTACGGCTATTTAGTGGCATTTTAAATATCTGAAGCACGCAACATGAGTATGACTTACGAGTCATATTAGCATATTTTTGAGTTACATCTGTTTTGATCCAGGTGCGCGATGTATTGTCACGCGCTCCAAAACTCACGACACGACTACTTCATTATTCGTTGGTAAACACTAAAATGTCGTGGTCAGTGTAATGGGGTGTCACTGCAACCTAAAATGCATTAGCACTACCTAGTCTCGTCCTCTGGGTATCGTAAGAAACAGCAGAAGCTGGTACAGCTGGTAGCAGAGTGTCTGGTAAATGGACAGGACAGGATGTAATCCATTTGTCAAACCCGCCTCTGTGTAGGAACTTTTGTTTGACCACAAGTGTAGGTATACTAAAGTGAATAGGATAGGAGGATGTTAAGCATACGATACCCTAATTTATTTATTATATTTTTATTTTGTAAATGTGCTATACGGGTTAGAACCACAAAGATTACTAAATAGTTCGAGGACGAACAAAATACCTACCACATAAAAAAAATTAACAAGCAAAAAGGTTTGGTGATCATTGTTATTTAAAGAATAATATATTATTTATTGAAATATAATATTCATTTATTTGGAAATAAAAACACGTTACAATAATTATTGTGTCCGATAGTGAATTATTAATAATAGTTTTCTTATTAAGCATATAATTGTATTTATAATACTATTTATTCCTTATAGATTAAGATTGTATTTTTTCTTGTAATAAATACTTAATTGAAATAATTATGTAAGCCTCTTTTGCCTGATATACTTACAGGGAATCCTAGTTCAGGCATATGTGTATTTTGCATACATTTTGCAAAATACTCAATAAGTACTATGTATAATTGACGATGTGAATTCTATTAATTTTTTTTAAACCAGAAACATTTAAGACTGCGTCGTATGAACTAAAGATTTTAAAATAATTCATGGTATTTTTGTATAAGACATTTAATTTTAAGATGTTTTTAAGGTGTATATTAGTGTCGTGTAACTATATCTTAATTGTTGTTGTTTGTTTGTTGTTACACTTGCTTGCTGCTGATTTGTTATCAGGGGTCATCCATAAATTACGTCACACGATTTTGAAGATTTTCAGACCCCCCCTTGTCACGCATTTCTACGAAAATTCCCATACAATTTAAATTATAAGTTAGACCCCCCCCTACCCCTTAATGTGTGGCGTAATATGTGGATGACCCCTTATATTAGACATCACTGTTTTCTGAAAAATATTTGCAGTATCTAAGTTGAATTTGATTGACAACGGTAAATTGATGTTACTTATTTGAATAACGGATGGTAGAGTGAGTATGAGTATAGATATTAAGCGATCGCAAAACAAATGCAACATTTCCACCCTTCAGTGTAACCCCTGGCATGTCTCGCTTCTATGTTAGCGCCATCTAGCAAACGTATAAAATAATTGAGTTTCTGGGCAACAGTGCTTTAAAACCGTTACCATGCTGTTGTGTTGCAAAAGAGAACCATTGAAATTTGTTGCACTTGCTAGCAGATAGATGGCAGAAACTGCATTTTTGGTGACTAGGTTCTAATACTATTTTGTACACGGAGAATAATAACTTTCATTGATTAATTCTTTGGTAACCTTTAGCTATTTTCCTGTAAAAATATATTCGTGTTCTTTAAACGTTTCCATTAATATCAGTTTTTTTAATTTTTCTGGGTACTTACTTGTACTTGTACATAGGTAGTAAATTATTACGAAATCGAGTTTAAAAATTGTCTCTTTAATTGTTTTTGTTCACTGACTAATATAAAGACAACTTTGGTAGAAGTAACAAAAGTAAGTGTACCTACCTACAAATAGCAAGAAAATTTATAAGATTACAAATATTTAACCCCCAGAAACATGAAATAAGCTACCTATTTTAAGTCGGTGATTTTTGTTCGGCGCTGCCTCTATGGCATTTCATTTTTGTAAAAAGTGTTTTTTTGTAGGCTATCTAAACAATTTTTAGTTAAATGATTTAAAAAAACTGTTTCAGCTATGAGACTACAGTGTACACCCAAATGATAAAAAGAAAGGGTCAACCAAGTAACGTATGCATTGATTTGAAAACTTTTTTTTCCTAGGTCGGCAAATTATGTTAGTATATGTATAATATGATTTCACCATTATTGAGCCAAATGATGACATTAAGGGTGGAAAATTGCGACTTTATGTTATGACACAGTCACGGGATCAGGTGAGAGTGCTTTGCCTAGGGTCAACGGTCAGATACACCTGCAGTTCATTGCCAGGCCCGGCTTCAGGTTCAAGGCTCCAATTTATTGAGGCCTAAGCTTATTTAGTTGTCGATGGGTTTAAGTAAATAGATTTTTCTAATGCGACCTAAGCTTATTTCGTAGTCTATAAGGACTACGATTATCGACTACGAAATAAGTTGACTACGAGTTTAGATTAATATCTTTTCTTGCTGTGATTTATATAACTATATGGATGGATAAATTTATGAAAGGCCTCATTAGAATACCTTCTTAATGGTTTTAATCCGAGACAAGCAGCAGGTCTTTGAACCTAAAGTCAAACCACTGAATATCACAAATAAAATACCGTTAGCCCGATTGTCTATATGCACCGCTAGGCCCGCAAGCTCCTGCCTACTTAAACGGATATGTCTAGCTTAACATTACCATAAAATACAATATGGTACGTTCACTCGTATAACTTGCTATCTATGAAAAGTGATGAAAAAGAAACTTCTAATTTATCGAAAACCAATATAACCTTGATAAATAAAGTAAAGCATGTACAGAAAAGTTTTGTTGATTATTAAACCCTCCTGTTTTTGAAAGTAGGTGCTTTACCTTCCTTGAACATCCTTGATATTGCTATCCCGAACACACACAATCTACAAAAAACAATAGCGGAAAAAGTATCTAAGTATATAGAACTTAAAGAGGAGATAAGTCAAGTGTGGAGATTAAATGAATTAACTAACTATTGTGCCAATAGTTTTATCTACTACAGAAGCAATCCCTACACAGCTGATCCAATCTTTAAAATTTTTGACTTACCAGTATACACGTACATAAAACTAAAAAAGCAAGCATACTTAACACATGCAGAATTGTTAGAAAATCTTTACAGTCTTCCGTAGGCCATCAGGATATTCAAAACGTATTTACAAATTCTTAAAAACTTATTAAATGCTGGTTTTTACTTGGTTTAGGCCCGTGTATATCAAAATAACGATGCTCAAAACATCAAGATACAAAAAGTATAAACTAAAAATAATAATATTTAAGACATGCCTCACTGGGCTACACAGAGCCATCTAATCACCAGTTAAGCTACTATTTAGTACCCTATCGTATGGGGTACTAGACAACCGATAAACTTACTTAAATACTTTTTTTTTGTAAATACATACTTTTATAACATAGAAAACACCCAGACCAGTACAAACAGACATGTTCATGCACACAAATATTTGTACTGTCCGGGGATCGAACCCGCGACCCATGGCTCAGAAACAGCGTTTACTACCTCTGATCCAAATGGTCGTACATCAATAAATTAAATAAACATTTTTTTCGACTGCCTTAGGTGGGAATTGAACTCTCTTGTTTTTGCTGATTTATGTGACGTGATGTGTTTATTTGATGTTACGGAATGTCCATCTATTTATCTTGAAGACAAAAAAAATTGTAGGTACTCCTTTTTCAAAGAAAACTTACTTTTTTATCGTTGGTATACTATTCATAAACATATAACAAAGCTAAAAGCAAACACAAGTGGCTGCACCTTCTTGGGCCCAAGTCAGACACTACAGAACTACTTCAATGCCATTGTTCCGAAAATTTGTGTGGTAAAGTAATCCCATACTACCTTAAACCTTATAGCCCTTCAAGCCGGCCCTGCAGGCGCATTAAGATCAAGTGCGCTCGCGCATTTCTCTACGGAGACCGCGAGAGCGCCATGACGGTGAAATGTTTCGTACAGAAAGTGAAACCGAACCAGCCTTGACCGTCACGCCGCGACTGCATGGAGTTGCTTGAGCCGAAATATTTTTGACTAAAAGTATTTGTTAGTGGTCTTTACTGAAAAAAATATAACATAATACGTATTGGGCCTAGTATTGTAACCATTTTAATTAATGTTTTGTGTTTATAAGAGTAATTAAAACGCGGTTCTGTATTATTTGTCTTAAGTTTGTTTGTTTCGTCAAAGGTGGGATTGTAGAGACTTTTTAAGGTTGTACTGGGCCGACCAGGTTTCAATTTTGCGCACAGAAGACGTAAGACTGGCAAGGACGGGTTCCCTCATCGCCTGACAAAGGAAGACGCCATGAAGTGGTTCCAACAGAAATACGATGGTATCATCCTTAACAGCAAAAAGCAAACTAAGTAAAATACAAAGTAGATGTCCCATAATAGGCCCAGACATAGTACACCATTTTCAAAAATCAAGAAAAATTTACTGTTTCTGGGAAAAATACATATAAATTTATAAAGCGTATATTTTATTTTATTTTATTTTTTATTTTTAGGGATTACAAACAAATGCGTTACATAGTTAACTTATTGCTAAACTTAAGTAATAAAATTAGTAACACATCCCACTACGTAATCCACGTATAATTTAGTGGTTCAAAAATAAATAAGATCGAATAATTTATCAAACTCCATTAGGCATTCCAAGATGGCGTCTAAAAGAACTGTCAGATAACCCTTGTCACTTTGGCATAATCATTCACTTCAAGCAAACTTCAAGTTTTTGTTCTGCTTGTCGCGTTTTAAATGTAGTTCATTATAACGACCTCATTTTCGATTTCTGGGTTTAGTATTGATCGACACATTACTTTCATAATGTTTGTTGTTACTACAGCAAGCCATGGCACTCATGCGCAATTTCGAAACTGCTTAAACTGACATGATGGTTTTGTTGTTTTGTATTGCTATTTTCTTACTTAACTCTTTATTTGAACCACTTAACGAAGCCATTTTAAAAGAATTGGATAATAACAAAATCTTGTAGGTGTATTGGTCTATCTTTTGGTGGGGTGTACAGGTTCTGGGCCTGGCCTCCATACAATTTGGGACATCTCCTTTCAAAACTAAAAAAAATAGGGAACTTCATATATTTATCCAGGAGTTTATTGGTAAGTTTATAAGTTTTATTTAATATTGCTATTGTGTGTTTTTTGTAGGTCGACAGGTTTCATGAGTAAGATATAAGTACAGCTTACACATAAAAGCTAAACTCTCGTAAGAAAGTATTTACCTGTAGAGACATACATTTTAATGGACATGTTCCTTAGTTGTAAACTTATTTGTTATGTTAGTTGTTGTTAAAACTAATTTCTAAGTCCGTCTCCTCTTTAATCTATTCAAGAATAATTCAATAACATTCGTAATCGTCTCTACGCATGCCTCTATCTTAAACCCGCCGAGTCCGTTTAGGCGGTTACAAAGCAGTTACCACGAAAGTGCTTTGTTCTTGCTCTTATAACATTGCCAATTAAGCTTTCCATGCTTAACGTGACGCAATGTTTTGCAAGCTAAATGGATCAACACGTAACCGCGAGAGTTCTCAGCCGCTACAATAAACTTTGTTATTATGTGTGACGAATCTATTTTATATCGGTTTTGAATTTAAGTGTTACGATTATCCAATAGGTCGAAACTTGATTCGTATTGGAAAAGCATCCGCTGATTGTTTTCTAGTTGTCAGACACAATTACTTTTACTTGAATTGATCAGATGCTATTTTCAACGTTCCGAATTGATCGATTTGACTAATTCCTTATGAAATGAAATGAAAGGAAATGGTTTTGGTTAAGGGGACTACTAGAGCTATGTGCTATGGATTTAATTTTATTCCTTCTAAACACAATCAATTCTCAAAGAACTAAAACACTATTACCTTATCAAATTACCTACGGTATTTATTGTACCTATCACTGTTAACTGCTTTTCATTTTGGTGTTCTTTCGTATTGTTAATTATTGCTAAAAGCGGCCGCTTTTGAGACGGTAAAATACTATATTTGTATTTATAGTTTTATGGTCTATGGGACATAGAACCAGTCAAACTAATTTCAAAGTAAATTCCCACAAACAATTTTTTTTCTTTTGAACAACAGGTAGAGCGATTTTAAATGCATCTTCCTAAGCTAACGTCAAGTTTATGAACTGACACTGCGACTAGAAGGCAAGGTACATAATAAGATCAGTACGAGCTCCGCTGGGAATAGAAGTAATGCTGTGTAATAGTTATGATAAATTTCGGGACATGGGGACACCAAATCCTGTATGTAAATAACATGAAGTTATATTTTAAGGGGTAGATTTTCCGCAGTTTTTTTATTTTTATGAGGTTGCAATATCTAAGTATTTTTGAAAGCTGTTCCGTGATCATAAGTTTAAGATACAAGGTACGTGATAGAAACCCAGAATCATCTTACTCTTCAAGTGACTATGAAACCATTCAAGCAGGAGTTGTATTTATACTTCAAAAATATTAATAATTAACAGTAAATTAATAAAATACGTGCTGTAAAGCATGACAATTTCAGAAGATTGACGTAAATTCCGAGCTTGTAGTATTCTCATCATCATCTACAAACTGAGTGGTTTCAAGACATGTTTGTGTCCCATAAATCTGGGACATCCTCTACTAATCGCGATAGGTGGCGACACTATTCGGAGCACAATTACAGCGAACATGATCAAGTTGCCGTGAAGGATCTGTCGTATAAATTATTGTGTGAAGCTAATTATAATTCATTGAGATAGCACGAAGCTGGTCTGAGTGGATTTAGTAGCGTCTAACAATGAAATGCTTTACTCTTGAAATACACTTTGTAGTAAAGCACAGGGAAATACTACAATCTATGTTTTTACATAAATTCTTAGATTGTTTGCACATTCAATATTGTTCCAGCCTAAATTCAAATTTATGAAAAAACAATTGAACACGGGTTACCAACATCGCCGCCCCGCTGCCGCTGGCCACTGTTATTGTTGTGTGTTTAGAGACTCTCTGCTAAATGTGGAAAATACAGAATGAAATTTTAACCGCTTTCCAAATTTTAATAAGACAATCTACGAGACAAATAACACATGACATATTTTTCTTTTGGTATAGCCCAGTACAAAAATGATAAGATAAAACACTTAGAACATGTCCACCAAAAATCTAAAATTTTTGATACGGCCTCCTAGCAACACTTTTTTTGCGCTTTGCGCATCTCATTCGTTCATTACGATACTATTCATAAGTTTTTGACTGTCCCTTTATACCTTAACAGGTCTAGGACCGTAAAAATTTAAAACTATATCGCGAAAAAAATTTTTGGGTGACAACTTGATTTAAATTTTTTTACTTCATAAATAGGCTCTAAATACGATACTGAACGCCTATCAAAATTTTGAAAAGTGGTTAAAATTTCATCCTGTATAAAGATATACTGACTACTTCAGCGTGTGGGAAATAAAATAATAAACTACATTTTCCACTAGTTCAATAATACACAATCATGTAGTTCAAAAGCCATATAAAAATAAATAGCTCTGTGTAATTAAATGTACAGCCAGCATCGTAAGTCACTGTACACTTTAGTACCATGTCAAGTAACACGTTTGTTCAAGAAGTAATTTCTAAGGGTAAAAAATTAGTTGTTACTTTGACATAGTACTAAAGTATTCGAGCTTCCGATGTTGATTGTACCAAATGGGTAGACGTTGTTTGAGAACACTAATTTATTTATGAATAGCTGTTGCCCGCGACTTCGTCCGTGTGAAGTAGTTATTTTTGGTATTTTTTTTAAAATAAAATATCATTATCCCTCTTTTTTAAAGTCGGTTATAAATTCTAGCTAGCCTATATCCTTCTCCAAGGTCTAGTCGACCATCGTACATAATTTCATCAAAATCGGTTCTGTGGTTTTTGAGTTTATTCATTACAAACATACACACACACAAAAATATCTAAACAAACTTAAATTATAAATCTTGAATGAAATTGAAGATAAAACTCACTGGTCATTGCAATAGTTTATGTCAAATACAGTATCTTTATTAATACATCTATACCTACTCGACACTGAAATAGTGTTTTTTGACACTGAAAAATTACTTCGTTACAGAACGTCTAAAAAGTTTAAAAATTTCATCAATTCCTTTGTTGACAAACGCGTTTGTATTAACACTAATCGTGATTTTCATCCAAGGGTTTCACGGTTTCTCCTTTATCCGAACACCGCGGAGCATGACAATCTGCGCGGGCGCATATAATGGCGTCTTCCATCTTATTTAACGCCAGCCTTTATGCTTTCTACAGGCAATGTTGACAGTTTCTAAATATAATTTCACTTGCACTTTCCTTGATGCAAACAGATGGTGATCGATTGGATTTGTATTTGATTGACTTTTGCTTGTTTTCGATTTCGATATAATTAACGATGTAACGCGTCAATACAGTACATTCTCTTTGATTGTTTGTTGAGCTTTTGAGTGATTGGCAAAGCTGTGTGTATAAAAAATATATAAAAACTTTTGACCGGCACGTGTAAAAGATAAGCATCACTCTGACACGAATGTTTTCAAAGTAGGAGTTTCATTTCTAACTATAGGCTTTAATGTTTTCTCATCTACCTCATGTACAAAAGCGTTATTTAGTATGCTAATGTAGTAATATATTGAAATATTAAAATACTGTAAAATAATGAAACTTAGAAATACTCCACAAAATTTATTCAATTCAATAAAACAACATTAAATTTGGGTCTAAAATAGGCATTAATATAAAAGAAAAGACTTAATACAATTATATGACGCTGCGTTCATGACAAAAGCATTATACTAAGACAATTAATATCGAATGCACCATGCTTTCCGAGATAAACGACCTTCACGAAATCCACGAATTGCCAGCCGTTGAAACAATTTATTACATTATATGATATTTTAGCAATTTTAATGCAATTATAATACCTATCAGTATTTTAAACTATAAAAATTATGTCTCAGGCGGAACTCAAACTCGCATCTCTATGCACACCAGGTGCGGCGCTTTACCATTTAGCCATGGAGACACTACGTCATAGGCGTAAAATTTTCAAGCAGCAGGCTTACTCTTGACAAGTTCGAGTTACGATCAAAATCGAATCGACGTCGAGAATCAGTGATTTGGTACTCTGAAAAGTGAACCTAAACCTGTGAGTCGATGGTGATTACGTTATCAACCGAAAATGTTTAACGGATCGCCATTTTACATCGATCTTGACTTGATTTTAATTTCGATTCGATTGAGTTTGTTCAGATTTTAGCTAGGTCGAATCGAGATCAAACTTAAATCAAATTCAAGAGTAAGGGGATGCCCCCTTTTATTGCCGTAAACAAGCGTTGTTTCATCAAATGTTAGGAGTTTGCATAGCACCCGAAAGAAACATCTTTGCAGATGTTTGAATAGTCTATGTTCCTTTGGTTAGTGAATATTACATTGTATGGTTATTACGAATTACGAATAATACTTCCAGTCACCAAAACAAGATTTACCGGATTTGATATTTTTGGATTTGAGGGATCATCAATTTTGTTTATTATTTGAATTAAATTATTTTATTGACTATTGTTAACTAAGTATGTGGCCAGCACCAGAACATATATATATATATAATATTGTATTATGGAATGCAATGGACTTAGTAATCATATTATTATATTATGTTCCATTTTAGGTTTTTGAACTTTCACATACAAGAAGTCCATTAAATATGGCAGTTTATTTTAATTTTTTATCATTGACAGTTAAATTTATTATTTTGATAGGTTGCTAGTAGCAGGAGATATAGCTAAATGCGAAAGGTAAATTTTAAGGTACGAAATTTTGCACGTGTAACTGTTCAAATAGTTTTTTGAAAGATAAAGTGGTCAATTACTCCATCTTGTTTTTTTTTTGTGAAATTACTATTTTGATGAAATGTTAAGCTAATTATATCGATACGCGATCTAGCCGCACAGCGAGACCATCAATGTTTCCTCCTTAACTGTAATGATACGGTTTCTCATAACGAACAAAAACATTCGGGTCAACGTACTGGTGATTGTGCCTCAGTAAGCGTAATTGTTCACTTACTCTTCATAATAATCAGGTAGGTATATCATAAATACATTCACGTAAGCCAAGAAAATATTAGATGGCTTTCGGCAAATGAGATTAAGTAAATTTCATGTTTTCATAATACCTGCCTGTATCAGTCATTGAAAAATTTCTTTATTGCTATACAAAACCATGAGCTATAGCTATGCCTATATACTAAAATTGAATGGCACCAAAACTTCTTGTCCTATGGTGGCGTAAGACAACGAGTACCACGAGGTGAAGATGGGAATAAGCGTCTTCTCTCTACCATTGCTCAAACTGTGATTGCCAACCCGTCAGCTATAAGTGGCAAAAGAAATCCTCCTTTAGAAGTTTTTGTTATTTCAGCTGGGCTGATTAAAAAATGAAAAACCGGACTCAATTCTCATCAACCACACCATTGAAATCGTATGCATCTATTTAAAAAACAATGCGGTAACTTAGAAGCCTCGCCGTCCGGATTCCGCACAGTCGGTTAAAAGGGCAGTGAAGAGTTTCCTTAGTCCTTACCATTTGTAAGGTGAAGTATCAAAATCCGTTTCTTTGTGGTTGAGTTTCAAAACCAATTTTGTGTCAAGGGTTCTTGTGAATGCAAAGATTAATTTGTCCTGTTTTTTAGTATTACACAAGTCTTTATTGTAATGAGAAATAAACATGATAATCCGAGACCTTTAGTAGAATTAGGCTAGTATTTATTTCCTTTTAAAAAAATATTCAAATGCTATTATTTTTCAGCATGACTAATTAAATATCTCAATAATTTCACGAGACTTTACAATTTGTTTTAAGAAAAACATATTCTCGCTCGTAGAAGCCAGGGAGCAGCGTTTCTTTAACATTGGTCAAAACTGCGAAACGTGTTGAATAAGGGAAAATACTCCATTTAAAGCACATGTCCAGATATTTACTTATGAGGGTTAATAATGATAAAAAATCTTAAAAGACTGAATTGGTACGTAACCGATCGTTTGAAATATTTATTTAACTCTTTATTTATAGCTTAAACTTAATAAAATACCGGTTACCATTCCAAAATATTCATCAGCAATTATCTGTTAATAAGTAGGTAGACCAATTAATCTTGTGTTACGGAGATGCCTGGGATCGCTCATAGTTCAATCTACTGATGAGTCACGCATGCATCACAGTAGTATCGGACTAATGCCGTCACGCGATCTCACCAACGCAAATAAATAGTTAAATTTAAAACTTAACAATGGGATTTAATGAAACTTATTTTTTTTTAAAGTTAGTATTTATTTACAATTCCAATGTTTTGAATTACTTACACGAATAATGGTAGCGGGTAAACACTATTTATCAAACCATAAATCGCAATGATATTTAAAAAGTATAGATAGGTTATGCCCTTACAAAACTATCGAAATATATGTGCCACTTGCGAACAACTGCACACATGCGTAATTCTTATTTTGTCCTTGTCATACTCATGAAAAGAACAATTACTTTCTCTTTCATGGATTTGAAAAGACGTCACAATTGTGACGTTTTAGGGACGCATATTGAGAGCGCATGTAACATATTTATTACATTTTAAATATCATTGATAAATAGGTATTAAATTAAGTTGCGTTAAATCTCGTAATTACACGCAATTTTTTTCTATTACACTCGGGATTTTTAAGTTAATATTCTGAATCAGAGGTGATGTCCAAGGTTTCTACATTATTTATGACATCTTAATAAAAGATTCTGAATCTCTAGTATAAAAAACCTTTTACATCGAGTACTAAAACCGCAATAAATATTTGAATTTCATCTGTCTAGCTCTCATGGCTCATGAGATACAGCCTGGTGACAGACAGACGGAAGACAGACGGACAGTGAGTCATAATAATAGTGCCCCGTTTGAAAACTGTAAAAACATGGTAAAAACTATAGGTACAATTTTAAACTTCTTAAGATTCCATATGTCTGTCCCAATCTCTCGTAGGCGCCATCAACAAACAAACGATGCTTTCATTTATGATTAGTACCAACAAAGCGACGGCAAATATCTGCGCATGGGCAATTAGAGCGCTGATCTGAGCCGAGATAGGGATAATAGGCGGCAACCATTAAGAGAGAGTCGCCTTTTGGGTCAGAAAAGTGGGCTGCGTGTGTCGGACATAAACATTAGACATTGAGCTGAATTATGAGCTACGTTATAATATATTTTTGTGACAATAATTTAAACGACGAAAAGCGAGAAATTTAAAAAGCCCCCAGTATTGAGTCTAAACTTGATAATTGTCTGTAATTCCCTGTTTGGCACCGACTCAAAAGGCATTGCTAATAAAATAAATAAATTTTTGTAAAACAAGTTTTTTAAATATTTTTTGTGGATTGTCTTGATACTCGTATTTTGCTTAACTTGGGGCTGTTTTTTTTATTAAACTTAAAAAAAATTTTGTCATCGGTCAACCTAGAAAAAGGTTATGCTTGGTAATAATAGGGGTTTGTCAAGAGCAGCGAAAGTACAGTGGGGGCTGAATCCGGAAGTGATCAGGACTATATACGTCTTCGTGTTGGAGCCAGTGATCATGTATGCCGCGAGTGCATGGGCACCGTCAGCCAACAAGCTTGGAGTTCGAAAATACCTCGATACCGTTCAGCGGGGTTTCGCGCAGAAGCTGATCAAGGCATATAGGACAGTCTCTCTAAACTCGGCCCTATTACTCGCTGGGATTCTTCCTCTGGATTTGAGAATCCAGGAGGCAGCCGCTCTTTACGAGGTAAAGAGGGGCTACTCCCAGCGGGTGGTAGGAGATCGGGAGGTCGAGGTCCCTATGCCAGTAGTCGGCGCGCCACACCCCGCTGATCGGAGCGAGTATGGGTTCGAGTGCGTGGTTGACGGTGCAGAGTTGCTCCAGAGTGACCCTTCCATCTGTAATATTTTTACAGACGGAAGTAAAATTAACAACAAGGTCGGGGCTGCGTTGTCCTTGTGGAAGGACAACGCGGAAATGCTATCCCGAAAATACAAACTGGAGTCATTCTGCACCGTCTACCAAGCAGAGCTGTTGGCATTGAAGAAGGCAACTGAACTGGCTCTATCACGGAGTGCGACAGCGTTTAATGTTTACTGCGACTCAAAATCGGCGCTAGAGACAGTAGCGGACGTCACCTCCCTCCATCCCATTGCATCAGAGATTCGGCTAAATTTAAACAACATCAAGAAATTGAACAAAATCGTGACATTATTTTGGATAAAAGCACATGCTGGGTTGGAGGGAAACGAGAGGGCGGATGTTTTGGCAAAAGAAGCCGCAGTAAACATTAAACGCAAGCCTGACTAAGACGTATGTCCTGTTTCATTCGTCAAGCGCCAGATTCGTCTGGATACGATTGACGAGTGGAACAGGAGGTACCAGATGGGTGGAATGGGGTCCACTACGAAGGTGTTTTTCCCTGACGCAAAAGAAGCGTATAAGGCTATTAGGAAGATGGAGTTTGACCCACTTTTGATTCAGATGATCACGGGGCATGGCGGATTCTCCGCGTACTTGAATCGTTTCAAGTGCAAAGAGAGTCTGGCATGCGTGTGTGATCCCTAAAAGGATGAAGACGTGGTGCACGTCCTGATTGAATGCCCTAGATTTTTGACTGAGCGGTTTGACATAGAAAATGAGCTGGAAGTAAAAATTTTGAAGAGTAATTTAAATATATTAGTACAAAATAAAAAGTTCTTAAAGTATGCAAAAACTGTGATTGGTAGGGCCGTAAAAGGTAATACTCGTATTTAGGAAATTGCAGACCCGGACACTAGTGCATATAGCCGTATATGTACTATGTGAGGGTACCAAATTATAGAATAAAATTAAAACTTTTTAAAATCTACAACACGCAAACAAGGTCTCTGCAGAACAGCAGAGGATAAAACCATTGAAAAAAAAATTAAATAATAATAATAGGGGTTAAAGTATGAAATTGCCAATTATTTTCCCACTTTTTATTTTGTTTATAGCTCTTAAGTATAGTCGTATTATTGCGTAATTCTTTTTGTATTGTATCAAAAACTAAATAAAGTAACTTTTGACTAAAAAAAATGCAATAGGTACTAGTGCCTATTGCTTCAAAGGAAGTCGTTGAAAAGACCCCTTACAATGTGTCAGCTGACCTTCTTGCTTCAATTAAGTATATTTGTATTATATACTTTGATTTTCAGTAATTTAAATACTATCATGCGTAGCTTTATAACCATCTAACTTTCACCTTTAATTGCATCGATAACGGTTTAGGCGTTTTTAAAAAAACTAAAAAATTGTTAGTATGGAAAAATGACTTTTCTCGATTTCGTCCATACAATATGGCAATTTCATACTTTAACCCCTAATATATAAAAAGGGTACGGGTCGTATTGATAACTATTACATAAACATAATATTGAGTAAAATGAATTTAATTGAATTTTACAGTAAAATGGTAATTAATACAATCATTCGCTAATAAGTCTTAAGTAAATAGACCAATATAAACACTGGTTAATTTTGATATGTAATTATAGGTTGTTTCCTGAGTTACGTCGTATCTTCCTACTGTTTGTTCAATCTGTTTGGTATAACAATGTGAGAGTTTCTGCTGTTTTAAATAAGCATTCCCACAGTTTGTTCGTAATATCGCTCAAAATATAATGGGAAACTAAATATTTCGGAAATGCTCACGTATCACAAACGACCCAAAACAGAAATTGCATCACAAGAACAACTTTTGCTGTTGAACTGTCGTGTTATGTTGCTAAAAGTTAACATTCGAATATTTAACTCGCTTACATCCAAAGCTATTTTCGACGTTGACATTTGACAAAATATGTTTCTGCCTCCAACTTTGGACACTGTGGGAAAACTGTTTATTTTCACCTATTATTCTCGGTGAAAACAGTACAAAATGAAAAACGGTTTCACCTACTGGGGTCACGGCCCTGTGAGAGTCGTGATAGTCAATTAAGATTAAGCCAGCAAACGACAATCGCCACATAATTATCTCGCTCATTCGTCGTGACCGAACTGAATTACCACTGCATTAGAGCGCAGGGAGGGCGTCGTTGTGCATCCTCAATCAGAACTATATCAGCGAGTCGCAGACGCCGTCGGCGCTCAGTCTCCGCGCGGACACGGCGCGGCTCGCGGTCCGATGAAAGTGAAAACGATGAAAATGACAGTGCTTCTTGCGTTTGTGATCGCTCTAACCGCCGCCAGTCCCAACGACCAACTCGAAAGGTACGACGACAAAGTGAAGACATACCAGCTCGATGTGCCCGGGAAGGAGCCCATCACCATCATAGAGAAAGCCACGGATAACGACAGAAAATGGAAGGATGCTTCAGTGGACCTGAACGACGATGTGGATATAAAGAACTTAATGACACATATAGTTCATGATGTTAGTGGGAATACTCCGCGTTGCTTTGGACCCTCGTGTCAGAATGGATTCAATGGTGATGAAGGACCTCATGACGGTTTCGATGACTTCGCTCCGGAGGAGAAATTAAAAGACTATCGTGAATTTTCTCCTGATCGTCTGCAAGCTATCACCGCCTTAGCTGCAAAATTGAAGAAAGAAAAACTTAAAGCTGATCGGGTTAGTTACATGGACAGTGAAGAAAGTGGTGATGATGATGATAATAATGGAAAAGTGTATACGACTTGGAACAGACTCAAAGTGAAACAACACAAACACCCTTATGATGATAAGGACGGTTGGGTTACCTTAGAACCGGTGGCTTGGTCTACGAGCAAAATATCCAAATGGAAACCTAATGTCAAGAAACAAAAGCCAATTCTCTGGAATGACGAAGAGGACAGATTCCCTAGTGAAGACGGTTACACATCTTACCAGGTGATGGGGAATGGTTATAGTTATCCCCAAAAGAAGCCATCCTTGAACCGTCCAGGATACATCAATAACAAACTACACATGCCTATGGAATATGAGAGCGAGCTGCCTTCGAAACCGACATGGAATAAACTTCAGCATACATCTTATCCTTCGTCCTGGTCTCCTGATGAAGGAAGAAGGCCTAACAAGCCTAATTGCGATTCTGATGACAGTAATACTAATGACGGTGCGGTCTATTATGGAATATCTGATTCAGTAGTGACAGATCACCGCCCTTCACACTTCCCTTACGAGTATGAAGCGCTTCACCAAGCGACGGCTCAAAAGCGTCCATTTAGAAGGCCAACTCAAGTGGTTTACGCAGGTTCTCCTGAACTTGACAACGACCGAGCCAGGCCTCCAAACGGTGATGGTCAGTGGGTGCTACTCTCAACGACGAAAGGTTACCGCAACAAGAAACGTCAGAGATCTTTGAACCCACCTCCGGCGGACGACCGGACGGATTTTGGTTCTATGACGTCACACCAAGCGGTGGCATTGACCGTATTACCAGTAGATAATGCTCATACAAATATGACGACTTCTCACGGTGGTCTGTTGGAGGTAGAAAAGAGTTTTAAGACTGTGGAAGAGTCTAAACGAGATATGGATAAGAAGCTCGATTTGGATGTCGCGTCATCAAATACTAGGCCTGTAAGAACTAGAGTGATTCGGCGGAAGGTCGGGACGAGTGTTGGGCCTGACAGTTCCACTATACTGGCGGCAGTTGGAGCCGGCATGGTACCAGCTACAATGGCTATGGTAGTTCCTATGATGCTGGGTAGGAGGCGGCGAAGGCGTGACATCAGTGCTTTCGAAACGCCAAACTTGGACAATGTGTTCTACCGATACCAATAAATGAGTGATAGTTTAATTTATTTTAAATTTAATGTTAAACTGCTGTGATTGTAAATAAATTATTATGTTATGTGATTTGATATTTAGTATGAATGTGATTGTTTTTGCATGATAGGTGTTAATGTTAATGGCGATGATTACGAAACTGATAAATTAAAAAGACACTTTTTTATCAACTTTATCATTATTTTATTTATTCATTGCTTACAGAAAATAAATAAGAAACTGTTTCTGATTAGTACACGTGATATTATAATGATTTTAATAAAATAGCGCATTTAATAACTTTATAATATTTCACGTACTTACATGTGGAATATTTAATATACCTACTAATAATAACAGAGAAATTGAATAGGCAGTAAATAAATTCATTATGATGTTTGGTCAGATGTATAAGTATGGCAAGAATTATTTGAAGATTGTAAATGGAATGTATTAAAATTTTAAATTTAACATTGACAGAATTATTGAAATAATATTTTTAAAGATCACATAATTCACTTACATTAAGTTATATTAAGTAGAAAAACACATGATACACAATACATATTTTAAGAGATACATAAAAAAAGGATAGGAATCACAATAAAAAATGACATATATTCTTGAATTTATTCTACAGTTTTTGTGGAATCTTTCCTGGTAATAAATTCTTAAAACCTAGGTTTCTTGTTAATTAAGAGGAAAAACATTGACATCAGTTATACTTAGGTAGAAATAGGTAAATTCGTTAATTGCATTTGGCAGATAAATGATATGGAGCTATGTTATCAGGATAAGATAGGATATAATTTATTAGGTTATCCAAGAAAAAAACATAGCTTTGACAATAATTCCAATCAAATATAATTGTTACCATTGCTGGCGGCCCACATATTTACAATAACTTCAGGCATTTCTATGTCCTGAACCAAATCAGAGCTTTTAAGACAATACCTATAAAGTTATTAATATTTGTAGAGTACTTCCCCAGGCCGGCTGTAGATGTGGCCAGTTCGAATTGCTTCCATTAGATATTTGACGCTGAACAGGCAAATTATCAGGAGCACTGGAAAGAAAGAAAATCATATATTTTTTTTAATCTATACTAATATTATAAAGCTGAAGAGTTTGTTTGTTTGTTTGTTTGTTTGAACGCGCTAATCTCAGGAAGTACTGGTTTGATTTGAAAAATTATTTTTGTGTTGGATAGTCCATTTATCGAGGAAGGCTTTAGGCTATATAACATCACGCTGCGACCAATAGGAGCGAAGCAGCAGTGAAAAATGTTGCGAAAACGGGGAAAATTATTCATATCATTTGACGCGGTAGAAGTCGCGGGCCACAGCTAGTTTATTATATATCAACTTGGCAAACTCAGCAAAGGTCAACCTCCAACAAAGTGATATGATGCTATGCACTAGCTACTTATGCAAGATGAAAAAAATTGGCTGCGGGCCAAGGCTAAATAACAAGGATTGGTCATTGGACTTTTTTTTTTTATAATAACGTTCAAATGTCCAAAAAGACGAACAATGGAGTCTCCTTTCCTCAATTGACCAAACTGCGATCGCCAACTTATATTAGAAGAAAATACAGTATACATCCGATTTCAAAGGAGGTACCTAATCTTTATATATATAATTCTTCTGTGAGTGTGTATGTCACTGAACTTCTCTCAAACGACTGGACCGATTTTGATGAAATTTTTTGTGTTTGTTCAAGGGGATCTGGGAATGGTTTAGATTCACAAGTAGGGTAGGGTAGGGTAGGTTAGGGGTAGGGTAGGGGTAGGGTAGGGGTAGGGTAGGGGTAGGGTAGGGGTAGGGTAGGGGTAGGGTAGGGGTAGGGTAGGGGTAGGGTAGGGGTAGGGTAGGGGTAGGGGTAGGGTAGGGGTAGGGGTGGGGTAGGGGTAGGGTAGGGGTAGGGGTAGGGTAGGGGTAGGGTAGGGGTAGGGTAGGGGTGGGGTAGGGGTAGGGTAGGGGTAGGGTAGGGGTAGGGTAGTAAAATATTAAAATTTTATAAAATATATACAACCCTAAATTTTTACCCTTTTACCACCAACCCCTATTTTTTGTTAGCCATTTTAGTAATTTAATCATGTTTATGGCAAAACAACGTTTGCCGGGTCAGCTTAAAAATATATTAAAAAAGAGTTTCATTTATTAAAAACTTAAAAAAAAAAAAAATTTTGGTACCTATTACTCATAGAATTTAAATACTCGACTTTTTTGGTTACAAATGCGTGCCTTATTACACAGTGGCATTCGATATCAGATTGTTGAGAATTGATAAAGACAATAATTGACAAACTATTACTTGTATAGTAAAAATTGTTTAAAAAAAAATAGGATTGCATCATTTCTGTTATTAAAGTTATAGATTTTAGAGTACCACTGCATGACCTAAAGTACAACAATTTCTTTAAGAGTACCTACGGATGGGAACCCTACCCGCCTGCCAAGCGTGGCTGTTACAGAAAAATCCTCTTTAGAAGAGGCATAGAGATAGACCAAGTAGTTAACTACTTTTGAAACTTTTTTATGTGAATATTAAAATATTGAGCTACTACTAAGCTTGTTTACACTATGGGTACATAAAAAACGAAAAACTTAAGATTCTTATCTTATACTGATAAATATATACTTAATATACCTATATAGAAAAAACCCAGACCAGTACAAGAGGATAATAATAGGGGTTAAAGTATGAAATTGCCGATTTGTACTGAAAATCAAAATTGTTTTTTTTTAATTTTTAACTAATTTATTTAATCAAAATAGTTACCATTATTATCTAAACATTGATGCCATCTAATAGGAAGGTCGTTTATGCCTTTGTGATAGAACTCTGAGGATCTAGACTGCACAAACTGTGTGAAAGCATTTTGTACTGCCTCCTGGGAAGAAAACTTCTTGTCACGTAGATAATTGTCCAAATCACGAAAAAAATGGTAGTCCGTTGAAGCAAGGTCTGGCGAATACGGAGGATGTCGAATGGTTACTAATTGCAGTTCCTGAACGGTCAAAACGGTTTCTCGTGCTGTATGAGGTCTCGCGTTGTCATGGAGCAATAATGGTGAAGATCGATTCATGAGTCGGGGCTGTTTTACTGCTAGTTTTGCCAACATTGTTCGGAGTTCGGCACAATAGACATCTGCCGTTATTGATTGACTAGATCGGAGAAAACTATAGTGAATAACACCATGCTGAGACCACCAAACAGTTACCATTACCTTTTTATTGGTAAGTTTTGCTTTAGGACACTGTTGTGGCGTTTGACCTGGGGTCAGCCATTGTATTTTTCTTTTACGGTTATCATAAAGAATCCACTTTTTATCACATGTCACAATTCGATTTAATATTCCTTCATTTCTGTACCGATTCAACAAGGCAACTCAAGTTTCAACACGAGTTTCTTTCTGCACATCAGTCAAATCATGAGGCACCCATTTTTCGTATTTTTTTATTTTATTGATTTGACGCAAATGAGTCAATATTGTGGGTAAGGTTACGTTAAACCATGCCGCTAATTCCTGGGTAGTTTGACTAGGATCGGCTTCCACCATCTCTCTTAATTCATCGTTAATCACCTGTGTGGGCGGTCTTCCTCGTGGCTCGTTCTTCAAGTCGAAGTTTCCATCACGAAAGCGTTTTAACCAAAATCGCACGGTGCGTTCATTAGCAGATCCCTCTCCAAACGCAACATTGATATTGCGGGCTTCAGCTTGCAGCGTCACTTCCGCCTCGGAACTCGTATTCAAAAATCACTCGAATTTTCGCAGTATCCATCTTTCTTGTCTAAGTTAAATAACAAAAACAATTGAAAGTTGATATTCAAATGTTTCACATTTTTTAAAAGAAGAACATGATAGAAACCATTTGAAAAAAGTTTCATTCGAAAACCTCAAACCATGAAGATTCTATGTCAATTCAAAAAACCTATTACAATAAAACGGCAATTTCATATTTTAACCCCTAAAAATATATTCATTTAGAGTGCGGGGATCGAACCCGTGAGGCCGTGACCAATGGGCCTTCTGAGCAATGGCTGAGAAGCAGAGTTTACTACCTCTGAACCAAACTAGTCAGCCAAACTAATGATTTACTTACGGTCTGAAAGTACGATGAGCCCTAGTTGAATCCACCCCGCAGACAACGCCTCCCACACTATCAGAACGATGCTGAAGAACAGGTGGAAGAAACTGTACGCGAAGAAAGTGCTCACCAAGCACTGGTTGGCCTGAAAGATTTTTTATTGTCAATTATTAGGTTTGGCTCAGGGAAGATAGATGAGACTTTTATAATTACTCTAGAAAGAATAGATGCACACTATATTATTTGGAATCAACCTTTGTTGTTGTATTTTGAATGTATGAAGCCATTGGTACCGGTTCAAAAAATGTTTTACGCGATTTACGCGTTTACGCAACCCGGCAGTTTGGTGAGACGTCAGATGACATTCTTCGAGGGCATCGAAATGAACCATTTCAGTAACAAAACATATGGTTACATTGCTCATCTCTATTAACATAGCTCGAAAGTTCGCAGCAAAAAGTCAATCCGATGTAAGATACAACACGACGGAAACATACATGGCAATTTATTTTTTACAACTTATTACACAATTGTAAAACGATTACTTTACCTTATTTTATTCTCAATATTTATTATCCTATTGTTATTAAAGATTTCTAAACTTATACATATTGAATGAAGACAGTCGCGTTTAAGAATAAGGCACATTGTATTGTGACCAGGTTTTGGGTGATAGGTAGAGACATCATTCAAGGCAAGAATTAGATTTTAGTTTCGTAGAAACAAGGCAGTGTTGGTTACACTTCTTCAGGTTGGGGTGGTGGGATCTACCTCCTAGTGGTCCACCCTGGGCAACGGCATCTTTGGTTTCCTAACCAATGATGAGGGCTAACAGATCCCTCTGCGGTGGCAGGCTTCGTAAAAGGCCGCCTGGATGCTACCACCCTCCTGCCAGAGTCCAGCGCCAAACAGTTCTTCTGTGTTCCGCTGGTGTGTGGGAGAACCAGTACCTCTGGGTAAGCTCGCTCCATCTTAGGCTTCTTCTTAACCGTACAGTTAAGTATAATCAAGAGCAAGACCAATTATTATAAAAAAGGCAGTCATATATTCTTGTTAATATCATAAACGAAAAAAAGGTTGATCGCCAAGTCTGCCAGTCATGGCGATTATGACAAAATCCTCCCATTGGAGAGGGTTGTGTCCAGCAGGGCATTGAAGTGGGCTGATGATAATTAATGTTAATATGTTTAAACGTCGGTATTAACCAACCACCCAACCACCAAGTTTCAGATAAAATTTACGAAATGAACACAGATCCGTTATTTGGTTTTTATGTTTAAGATATATTAGAAAGAAAAAAAGAAAGAAAGAAATATTTATTTGACATTACAAACATTTAAAAAAAAAGGGAAACAATAAGTGTCAAAAAGGTTCCCGCATATCATTAGTCGTGACAGCTAGTGGCTTATTACGACGCTGATTTTTAGCGGGGACCCTGATTGGGAGCGTGGGTCCGCCAGAAGCAGATAGACCCACCAGGCGACCAAACCCCCAGCCTACCCCCAGACCTGTATCAGTAAGTAAAGGTCCGAAGCCTGACTGTTTATTAATAAGACGGTGGCTACCCGCATAATATATAGTTTTTATAAAAAGAGGTGGTTGCGTTGTAGTTGTTTCTTTTTATTGTTGATAATTGCTTGTTAAGAGGTTGATCGATTTGAATTACCTTGATTTTTTTATTGAATAAGGCTTAGTTTTTAATTCCCTGAGGGTAACTAACATAAACACACAATATGTATAAAAGCACTGTTAACGGTGGCTCGACTTTTGCATGAAATAAGCCAAAATCAACCCCAAATAGTGATAAGTATATGTCCGGGCATTATGGGCATATTAGACAAATGCCCGGGCATAAACCCATCGCTAATCCCAATTCTTCGAACACCTACGGCTGGCGTGGTCACTCTACTACAACTTTTTGTGGCAATTTTCCGCTACGTTCGTATGATGCGGATGTTATCTCATAATGGTCAGTTGCGCAACTAAGTGGTCAGTATGGTATGGTGGTTTTTTACAAGTTCATTGTGCACTTCGATTCCGTGTTGCGTAAACACAACATGTCGATTCGTGAGGAAAGTTTCAATTGGGGCAAATAGTTCTGAAAACGTTGATGTAACGCCTATTATAAATACTTAACGAAAACATTGAAGCAATGTCGGTCATGACATCATTGGTACTTGTTTGTTTACGACTTTTCCAACAGTATTAGCTTTTTGCAGCATTTTATGTGAGTTTTCTTTTATCATAAATAGTCGTATCTACTTTTGACGCCCCGTTTGTTCTAGTGATTTAAGTAACGGGACAAGATCTCGGGGACTTGGGTTTGATTCCCGGGTCGGGAAACAAGATTTCCAAATTTTGGAACATTGCTCTGGTTTTAACCAACCCCCATCACCAACGTGGTGATTACGCCTGCACTAATCATTGCTGTAGTAACCTAAAGTCAATGATGTATACCTTGGTGGCTGTTACTACCTACTATTTACTTTTAACTACCAATTCAAACAAGCAAACCACTTGTTCGACTAAAGATTACCTACTTTTAAAACAAGACGGGCAGCGGCGTTTTGTTTCTTCCGTTAGCCAAAATGCAATGTCCTCCTCATCGATATAATAATAAGAAGTAGAAACACAGTCACATTTGAATGATAGACATTGGTTTTTATAACAAAACTAAAAAATATATAATATAAACTAAAAATATAGTATACACTGCAATAGACATATAAACTACATAAGTAATACAATGTTATGTGGCTCTATACCTATACTCTACCAGAACAGAAATATTACTTTTAAAATTTTCCGAACGTCAAAAGCTAATAGTTATTGATTGGGATGTAAAACTTTAATTGGTACCGTTATATGTTGACTAAAATTAATCCAATAAAATGTTACGACTACACAACGCGGGGTTAATTAACGGTATGAAATTACTCACACAATTTTGCTCTGCCGTGATCATGGTGTTTGCAAAGTGCCAAAATATCGCAAAACTCATAAAAACAAGCTAAAAAGCAAAAAGGCAAGGTATTTAACTTTCAGTAACCCATTTTCACTAATATTTACAGTTTGAGTAAATATCTATGACAACTACTTACAAAAACTTGTTGAATTTAATTTTAATTTAATTTAATTTATTCATCAGATCAGACAACGCAGGTCCATTTTATTAGTAAAATCTTATAAGCTACATTAGTAATAACAAAAACACAAAACAATAAAACAGATAGAACTATAGATGTTGAAGACAATAAACTTTTTTTTTAACTACAATTAATTTAAATAATTATAATTAGATCATTTTTAGGGTTTTGTTCATGAAATGGTTTACAGCGTTTATGGTCACGATTATGAGCATGTGTTGCAGTATTTTGGATCTTATTTAATTCAAATAAGGTCCTAAACAATGAAACGTATGACGTATATATCTGTTGTGTCTTTTAAAAAAATACAAGGTTCCTTACTGATTTATTCTGTGTTAATGTTCATTTTCCTGTATCCCATTAGAAAAAATGCAAAATAAGCTTCACAGAAGCTTTATGTAAATTGTTAAATGATCTTGAGCGTTTTTGCATCAATCCCAAAAGAAAAGTGACATTTTAACTTGCATCCTTATGGTCTACACGTCTAGTGGACTCAGTACGTACGTGCTTTTGTACTTTAGAAAAAATAGTTAAAGCCACTGATTACCAAACTTTTTAATTTAGACTTCAATTGAACGCCCCTTGGTCTAGTAGTTTTAAATATCAGGCCAAAATCTCGGGGCCCCAGGATCTTCGAACATTGCTCGGGTTTTGTGATCACCAACCCGCATTTGGCAAGAGTGGTGATTATTCCTGTACCCACCATTGCTATGGTAACATAAGTTCAATGATGGGTTATACATACATACATACATATTATCACGCCTCCTTCCCAACGGCGTAGGCAGAGACCAAGGCCTTCCACTTACTACGATCCTGGCATACATCTTTCGCTTCTTCCACATTCATCAATCTTTTCATGCATGCTCGTCGGTTTAGAGTACTCTTGACCTGACCTTTCTTCAGAACATCCCCGATTTGATCGTGGTAAGTTCGTCTAGGCCTTCCTCTTCCAACGTTCCCTTTCACACTCTTATAGGTTGTTATTATTATTATGTTTTGTATTTTTGAGTTTTAGAAAAATCGCTTAGTTGGATTTCCATTTCATTTTATAGCAAAGCTTATTGCAATTGCCAACGAACCAAGCGATAATTGATCTTATATATGATGTAACTAATTTGTTAAGAATAAATCTTAAACTTTATTGATACAATTTTTACGCCTTAAATACATAGCTGTATATCTACCTAACTGTTAAAAATGTTTGCGTATAATATCATGAAAATTACCAGTGGTATTGTGCAAAATTCGCATTTTTAATAATTTATCTGGTTAAAATGCAATAGACAGCAAGTTTTTCAATTACAACTAACTAGCATATGGTAAGGCTATATCCTTCTGAAAAAAAAATATTTTATCCACTGGAATACTGCTCATCAATACATATGATAATAACATAGAAACGTCGCATTACTGATTGATAATACTAGTTTCCATGTACCAGTCATTACCATGGTAATTAGAATTCAATAATGGAGGCCTTTGCCCTGCAGTGGGATGATTAAAGGCCGTTACTTCTATTTTTACTATTTTTATACTAGTTATTTTTCGCAGAGTTTGGGAACCACTGGCTCACGTAATACGCCATCACTTAGAAAGCGTCGTTTGTTTGATCTATTGTGTACAAACAACAGTCTTCAAATTTACCACAAAAGGTATAACTTTGTCAATCGATTTTGTACTAAAAGAAGAATTAATAGATTTCAACATCAATTAACTTAAATTGGCATACTGTGGCAGTGTGGCAGTGGACTGTACACCACATCAGTAAGTTTGGTCACGGTATTTTGGCACATTGCATTATGCAAAAAATTCGCGACCATAGTAATGGTGGTTGGATGAATGAAAATTTTCAATGGTTTCTCTTTTTTTGACCTTTCTATAATTTAAACTTTTTTGTATTTTTTTTATAGTTTTGAAAAATATTATAATAACCGTCATGATCACTAGCGCAATACTTGGTTGTTTCGGTGCTACTAACAAGCACCTTGTTTTAATAAAATACGCAAACGCGTTTGCAATAGCTCCAAAATATTGGAATCTCATAACAACGGTAAATGGTAAAAATCACGAAATAACTAACTTTGAAAAACATAACTGTTACTTACCTTATAAGCACCACATGTTAACATCACAGCGAATAGCAGCAGCACGAATCCTATGCTGATGTAGCTGATGCTGTACGCCATGCTGACGGCCCGTACCAATTCATCTTTAGACTTGCCAAAGATACTTTCGAGATAATCGAAGTTTTTGAACCGCTCATCGTACTCGCTGGCGCGGGACACGAGAATCAGACCCAACTCGTAAAGGTTGTAAGCTATGACTGATATGCATATCGCCTGAAAAAAATATGTTGGGTAATAGTAAGAATATTATGTTAAATCTTAATTATCTAATTAATATACAGGATGACATTTTAACCACTTTACAGAATTTTTATAGGCGTTCAGTATCGTATTTGGAGCCCATTTATGAAGTAAAAAATGTAAATCAAGCTTTCACCCGAAAATATTTTTCGTAATATAGTTTTCAATTTTTACGGTCCTAGGCCTGATAAGGTATAAAGGGAAAATCAAAAACATATGAATAGTATCGTAGTGAATAAATGAGATGCGAATCGCGTAAAAAAGTGTTGCTAGGCAGACAAATCAAAAATTTTAGATTTTTTGCGGACATTTTCTAAGTGCTTTATCTTGACATTTTTGTACTGGGCTATACCAAAACAAAAAAATTCATCATTTGTTTTTTGTCTCGTAGATTGATATATTAAAATTTGGAAGGTGGTTAAAATTTTACCATACGACTTGTTGAGTGGACACCAGTTTTTAAGGGGCCGCCTGCTCTGTGGTCCCGGGTTCGATTCCCGGAGGAGAAATGTAGAAAAACAGTATTCTTGTATTATTATCTCGGATATGGGAGTTGGTGGTATTTGTATCTGATTTTCGCACATTACTATTATTTTCCTCAAATTGATGGAAAACAAAACTAAACGATAATATGTCGATTTACCCAAAAACTTAAAACTACTATTATTTATCAACAAAGTTAACATAAGAATAAACTGACACGATAACTTAGCTTTGACAACGCCTAACTCGTTTGATCGAGCAATGTTTCAAAGACATAACCTCATGCTTGCAACAATTTCACAGTAGGAAAATTTGATAAGTTACCGTGGCTAGTCTGCGCATAAACCTATTTTGTTAAAAAATCACACTTATTTTAGCTACTTAAGATGCTCAAGTATTTAGTCTAAGTTATTGTATGTATAAAATCAAAGTAATGATCAGGGTAAATTGTGTTCAGTGGTAATGATACTAAAGAAAATATTAGCGTAATGTTTCGACTTACTATAACGATGTACCCGAAGACGATGTTCCCAGCCCGAAGGGGAAAACAAAAGAAGAACTTTCTTGACATTTTTCTCAGTCAGATGTCATGCCAGATTCTGGAAATATTAAGTCAAAATTATATAAATTACTTATATACAGTATCGACATGGTAACTTACAGCAGCGACTAATGACGTTTGAACGAAAATATGAATCTTAGTTGAAAACTTTTAAACATAACCACATAATGAAATGCATCCTTAAATCCTGAACTACAAACATGGTGTACGCGGGCAAAACACCTTTAATTTGTTTCAGGTTTGAAATTAAATTACATGGAAAAATAAAACAAAAGAAAATCCCTATTCAAATAGCTATATGCAGTACTTAATAACATTTCGGAGCAGATTCCTCTTTGTCACTTCTTACTCTTAAAATATTGTCTTTACTATTGTTACTGTTGTAATTGCTTGATGACATGAAAGAGTTTGTTAAAATGTGACGATAGCCAAAAGTGATAATTAAACTTTAGGCTAACACTTATTTACCACCACTTAACATAGCGTAAGGCACATTAAGTTGTAAGTTGTAAAACCGTTTACCCAAATTAGGAAGACCACCAATAGTTACTGGTAAATTATGTAATAAGCACTTTTACCATTTATTCTTTTTACCAAAACATGAGTGGGTTTTGTGAGTTTTGTACTGCAATGATTTTATAGCTAGAAAAACAAAACGACTAACACTAGTGGGAGTACTCGTGAACTATCCCACGAGGTCAAGTCCACAGTTCAGTTCCCGTTCTGCACCGCAGGCTAAGAACAATGGAGTATGACGACGGTAACATAAAATACTGACACGTCCATAAAAACTGTATTTGGAGCTTTTTGGGAGAATGGAAACAAAATGTTAAAGGCGTACTTCTAGACTATGTACGAGACACTTCCTTGTTTTTCTGCACTTAGTGCAACAGTAAGAATGCTTTTTTTCACTCACGTTTTAGTATCCCATTCTTAGCGTAGATATTTCTTTGACTATTAAATGTTTTTTTGTACCTTAGCTTAACTCAATATTAGATGCACACAAGCGCTGCTATCAAAGCGGAGGGTGTGACTGGTTATGTTATTTTTAGTCTCCTAATTTTAATTCAGAGGATTAATAGGGGCTTAAAGGATGATGTTTACGATGGAGTATCGATATTTATAAAAGTACACGTAGGAAATGGAATACAGAATTTTTTTAAAACGACATTAATTAATGACTTACATCACAACTGTCTTAGTTATTTGTTTTCTTCTTAAATATTTACCTATTAAAACTACATTTTGGACGTTCTTTGTAAAAAAATATTGTTTACTAGCTTTTGCCCGAGACTTGGTACGCGTCAATTTCTGTCAATATGATCGCGATTATTTTTGCAACATTTTTCACTATTGCCTGATTGATGTTATATAGCCTAAAGCCTTCCTCGATAAATGGACTATCCAACACAAAATTTTTTTTTCAATTTGAACCAGTACTCCTGAGATTAGCGCGTTCAAATAAACAAACAAACAAACAACTCTTCAGCTTTATAATATTAGTACTCGTATAGACAAGAATATTACCAATAATTATAATTATTCCAAATCCTAATTTTTGTGTGAAATCAGTTTAAGTAAGTAATAAGTATGTAGTTTCGGTAGACATGCAACCTGAATATTAACGGATCCAGATTACGAGCGACCTCTATAGTTAAGCCGCAAGCTATTTTCATGGCCTTGACCTATTCAGGACCCTTTAGCTACACCTTTTCATAGCTGCGAACTGAATATTCCTCACACAGTACGTTAAAAAAAAAGGATTAGGGTCGATTATTGCCAGTTAAAATATACATTTAAATCAGACATGTATGAAAGTTAATACCTGTGTTCCATGATTGTAGTTGCATAGGAAAACTTCATTTCAATACGTGATATATCCATCTAAGTGATAGAAAAGTTGTTTTCTTTCGAAAGTTAATCAGTGTATAAACACGTTTGAATACAATCTTGTTATAAAAAGGCCTAATGATATGTTTGTTTGTTCACATAAGTCGTATCGCTACGAGTTATCTGTTTTTATTTACATGTCAAAGTCATTGTCTAGACAATAGATAGAGAGATACATTGATTTTTTATTGCCATACAAAAAATAACTCAGAAAATACATTAAGAGCTGCACAATTCAGGCAATCTTATCGCTAGGAATCATCTCTCTAGGTAGAAGATACTTAAATTTAGATAGAGAGGGAAAGGTGGGACAAAATTTCTAGAAATGCCCATGTGTTTTACAATCGGTAAGTCTTGTAACATAGGAATTCTCCATCTATCTATACTTGCTTACAACTCTTTTCAAACATGGTCCCAAGCAGTCCCAAGGTCACACGTGATTCGTCTTCTTGTTGTTAGACCCTGATATACTTTTTGTTTATCAAGGAATATCCTTAAAAAACCCTATTTAGTCTACTTTATATCAAATAATTTGATCAACTTAACCCCACTTTAAATGATTAAGAAAAAAAATCGTCCCATCAGTTGAAACTCCACATAAATGTGAACATTGATGCAGGTATACAGAGACGTCAATGTCATTTTTTAGGGTTCCGTACCCAAAGGGTAAAAACGGGACCCTATTACTAAGACTTCGCTGTCTGTCCGTCTGTCCGTCTGTCCGTCTTTCCGTCTGTCCGTCTGTCCGGAGCTCTGTCACCAGGCTGTATCTCAACAGCTAGACAGTTGAAATTTTCACAAATTATGTATTTATGTTACCGCAATAATAACAAATACTAAAAACAAAATAAAATAAATATTTAAGGGTACATACAAAAAAAAAGTTTTTTTTTGGCGTTTTGGTACGGAACCCTTCGTGCGCACTCCGACTCGCACTTGGCAGGTTTTATTGCAAGTTTATTTAGTAATAACTAACAACACTCTTTCAATAAGTCATTTATGCAAAAATTTTCTCGTCGTTTTCAATTTAGCTTATAATTTTACTCGGCGTGTGCACAACACACCGATGTTATAGCGCATAGCGCAGGTCGGATTAATGGTGTTTTGGCCTTGACCCAGTCGGGAATGGGGACTACCGTTTCTTTGCTCACCAGTTGGCGCCACTGTAGACTGAGGTCCGGTGGTATAGCTGTCAAAGGCGATAGGCGCCGAAACAAAGTGTTATATCTTGAATCTAATTAAGGTTATATTGTTTATAAATAACTAACTATCTTGATATCTACAAACTAACTTATGAAATAGTTGCTCTTGAGGCCGCCTATTTTTGCGCTTTTTCTTAATTCCGCTTTTAAAGCGTTCACATTAATCGCCAAATAATCCATATTTGCGATATTTTACGAAGGAGATCACTTTCCAGCAGGTAAATGAAAGAAATTATAATTTATGCAACAAATTCCGCTAAGACCAGTACAAAGTGAATGATATTGGACCTCACGCGACACTAGCGCCTCTAGTGGCAAATTCACTAGCGATAGCCCCCATTGAATGTGTTAAGTCTAAGGCGAAATGTGAAGTACGCTTACCTACCATACATTTTTTACTCGTCTGTCGTCTCGAGAAAAGGATATTTTCACAATTTTGATAACATCGAAGCCGATACCCGCATAATATGCATCTTAAACTAAAAATGGCGTTTAATTGTGGGTATTTAATCTGGCACCTGCCTACATAGGTTGCCCAATAGATACTCAATTTTCATTATAATTCTACAGCAATGGAGAGATTACCTGTTGATACTATAAATAGGTAGGTAGGTTATATCAATATAGACTGCGAAAAGTAGGAAAATCGTTTATGGGAAATTGTATCCGTATTTTCAACAAATTACCAAAGGATATTGCTGAACTCCCTGTACATAAACTTAAATCGTATGTTAAAGTTATTTTAATGAAAAAGGGCTATTACACTGTTAATGATTATTTAAATGATTAATAATGAACGACTATTTGGATCAGCGGTAGTTAACGCTGCTTCTGAGCCATGGGTCGCGGGTTCGATCCCCGCACAGTACAAATATTTGTGTGCATGAACATGTCTGTTTGTACTGGTCTGGGTGTTTTCTATGTATTATATGTATGTATTTACAAAAAAAAAAAGTATATAAGTAAGTTTATCGGTTGTCTAGTACCCCATACGACAGGGTACTTAATAGTACCTTAATTTGGGACTAGATGGCTCAGTGTGGCCCAGTGAGGCATGTCTAAAATATTTATTATTATTTATTTATTTATTTAATGATAGAAATGTATGGCATTAAGTTGTCCCAGCTCGTACTTGCTTAAACCTTGTAAAAATTACCTTACCTTGTAAAAATTTATTTAAAAAGAGGCTGACAATCGTGACCGAGTTTCTTGCGCTGCTTCTTTCGGCACTAGCCCAGACTTGTCCCGACGCAGTGGTAGGTTTAAATATTGAGACGTGTAAAAGCGCCTCCTGGGCCTATTTGCAGAAATAAAACTGATTTTAATTGATGATGATTTTAACTGATAATAACAGCAATATAAATAAATAAATAAATGTGACAACGGCGCTCCGTAAAACCTGTTTTTAAGTACCTACGCTACTCCACCAAGGAAGACGTCAAATATCTCAAATCTTTTTTTTCTTCTTAATTTTTTTTTATTCACCATACATACAATACAAACTTACATACACGTAAATAAATAAAATACAACCGCTTTTCTGCCTTGGCTTTAGTCTTAAAGATAGAAAAGGAATCTGATTTTCTAACCATAAAGGGTAAAGAGTTTCATAGACAGACAGACTAAACTGAAGAATGAGAAGGGAATGAGAGATGTAGTGTACAAGACGACAAGTTATCCTGACTACTGGGTAATTTTAATGGGAGTTAATAAGTTTATGGTTCTATAGATACGAGTAATAATAGGGGTTAAAGTATGAAATTGCCGATTATTTTCCCACTTTTTATTTTTATTATAGCTCTTAAGTATAGTCGTATTATTGCGTAATTCTTTTTGTATTGTATCAAAAACTAAATAAAGTAACTTTAGACTAAAAAAAAAATGCAATACTAGTGCCTATTACTTCAAAGGAAGTCGTTGAAAAGACCCCCTACAATGTGTCAGCTGACCTTCTTGCTTCAATTAAGTATATTTGTATTATATACTTTGATTTTCAGAAATTTAAATACTATAATGCGTAGCTTTATAACCATCTAACTTTCACCTTTAATTGCATCGAAAACGGTTCAGGCGTTTTTAAAAAAACTAAAAAAATGTTAGTATGGAAAAATGACTTTTTTAGATGTTGTCCATACAAAACGGCAATTTCATACTTTAACCCCTAATATTTGACACCGCCTTTGACACCGTCCACAATGATGTATTACTTCAAAAGCTTGCTAACATTGGATGCACGCCACATCTTTTACATTTTTTCAGCGATTATATGCGAGGCCGACAGCAGTATGTAGATTATAATGGTTTTAAATCCGACCCATATTACACAAGATCTGGGGTTAGTCAAGGCAGTAATTTGGGACCAATGGAATTTATCATAATGATAAATGATCTACCAGAAGTGGTCAAACACGGGTGTTGCAGATGATATAAATTTGTTACATGAAGTGAAAGAAATTTCAGATTGTGAATACGTGCAGTTAGATTGTGAATAGGGTAGTGGAATGGAGTCACAAAAAAGGCATATAGGAACTTGGGATTGTTATTTAGGCAGTCACAGGGTTTTACACTTACTATCACACTAAGGGTCTTATATGAAGCGTTGGTACTGAGCCATTTAATATTAACGTGGCTATCTGGGCACCTCACGAAGAAAAATATAGTACGATGATCGAGCGGGTACAAAATAAATTCACGAGGTTCTTCTATAAGAGGCTTTATTGAGTGTATCCCTTCTATCCCCTTATGTACCCTACACTATTCGTTCTGGGAATGGTAGGTTATTTGAAGCTGGAGGTGCGGAGGGACTTAGCGCTCGCAGTTTACGTGGTAAAGTGTTGCAAAGCTTCAGTTTATATGTCCCTGATAGGTACGTGTGGTGGCGGTGGCGCCCGCGCCTGTTGGCGCTGCCTATAGCCAAGACCAACTTGCTAAAAACAGCTCCTCTCACGCGAACTACCGTAGTATTAAATCAAGTGCACGAATTTTTACGTGTTCTTTGAGTGAATTCGAAGGTGGTTTTAAACTTTTGTGTTACAATCATTGTTCATATAAAAATATTTATAGGTCAGCCCATCAATATCAATGTATATGTGTGTAGATACTCTATCGCATTGGGTACTCAACCTGTAATGATAGTTCTAAGAATGTTTGTATAATAAAATAAAAATAAAAATAAATATGAAGGTCCTTAGTCTTAGAAAAAAAAAATTGGTTGTTTGTAAAGTAGGTTTACGATCGAGATGTTTACGTGATAACGAGAAAATCTCCATTCGTTTGTATGCCGCTAGAGTGAGAGAGACGGAAGATCGGTCCACTCACTCGAACGCTATGCCAGCCTCCGCTCGTGAGGATTCCGCGTGACAAGTTTCACGGAATGACTGGCAGCGCTCGAGATGAGACGGGAGATCGGTCCGTCTCTCTCTCGTTATACCTGCGATCGCGCTCGTGAGGTTTTGGTGTGACACAAGTTTCTGAACATGTCACCCGACTAAAACGATTTTAAAGACGTTATCACGTCAAAAAGATAGGTAGGTATGTATCTGTTGGTCCTTTGCAAAAAAAGCTGTACGGAACTTTGGAAGATCAGTTAAATACTTGGATTACTAGGTATTTTTACCGCTGGTTAAGCCGCCAGATATAAATTATAATAGTCAAACATCTCATTCATTTTAAATGAAATATCTTTAGATAAGATAACGTCAGATACGAGTTTTATTCAAAGATCTACTACTCTCCGTAAACTATGTCTAAACAAGATAATTCTGTAACTATTTGGAGTGACAATTAAAATGCCCAGACCTTCTAAAACTCTATAGAGCACATGTAAAGACTACTAAAACCCTGCTATTCGAAATACAATCTTAACTTTTCACCTAAAGGTCCAAAATGAAACAGACTTTAATCTTCCTGATGAGCACTTTGACAAAGATAAATTAGGAAAAGACAGTTGGAAGCCTGAATTTATATTGTCTGTTCAGGACTGTTTTTCAATTGCAGAAAAGGCAGAAATAAAAGATTTAGATCTAATTAAATTAAAATTAATAGATTGAAATTTACATTTATTCGAGAAGATAGCGGTTTTGTATTATTCTTATTTTTGTAGATTATTAGTTTAGCAATATCTATATGGCATCGTTTTATCAGAATTAAGATTAGCATCTAAATTATTGAATATTATTATCATCATCATAATCATCACAGAACATGGAAAAAAGTTAGAAAGGCAATGTAGGTGGGGCAGGCGCGCCACAGAGGTTATGAGCAAATGCTTGTCAGTGAGCGATGTGATTGGTTACATTTTACGTCGCGCGACCTTATTGGTCGCACGACGTCAAAAGAATAAGCTTGATTGGCGTTCTTTGAACTCGGTTATGGGTAGTGGGGCGCAAGCGGCGACATCGGTTGTCATGCAAATGGCGCATGACAGCCTTTCTAACATCAGTATATAAACTTGAAAAATTATTTCTCAGGCGGGACTCGAACCCGCATCTCCTCGCATGCCGGGCGGGCGTTATACCATTAAGCCACCGAGACCCTGCGACTCAGCGCGAATTTTTCCAACATATTCTTAACGCTGTAAGCCAGCCTTGCTTCATCAAATGTTAGGAGTTTGTTGCACCCTTAACACCCGAAAGAAACATCTTTGCAGATGTTTGATAGTCAGTTAAGATGAAACAGCTATTTATATACTTTATTTGATATTTTAGCAATTAAATTGATATTATAATATCAGTATATAAACTTGAAAGATTATGTCTCAGGCGGGACTCGAACCCGCATCTCCTCTTTTTCGCTCTTTCTAACCCGCTCTTTCTAACCTTTTTCCATGTTCTGTGCTACCAAAATACTTCATTTGGAGAGGATACAGTCCTAATGAAGTGTTTTGCCATAATCACCACAATTGTGGTGTGAGTGAGTTGGCGATCGCAGTTTTGCTAATGGCGAAGGGAAGACGCTGCTTCCCGTCTCGTGGCTGCACTCCTTTTGTCCCCTCTTACGACACCCATAGGAAAAGAGCGATGGTCATATTATTTCAATGTGGCGACACTAAACATTTTTAAGTAAGTTGTATTTTATTATATTCCGATTATACTTATATTTATCATATTTTCCTTCATTATATTCTTATCAAACAAAGCATCGCAATCGGACCTCCTTAAAAAGCTATTCGTAAAATAAATTAAAAAAGTAAGTGCTGACTGCTATCTTTTTTTTTGTCGATAAAAATACCAGCTCTATATCTGGAATATTCAAGGCCATAATAATATGTAAATAGTCACAGTACAGCTGTACGCATACTAATGTCCTGTATTGCTATTCCATACATACAATATTATGTACATTGTTTGTTATAGTGCAAGCGAATGCAGTTCGCATTGGTTTAAATGCTTCTATTGATTGGGAATTAAAACAATAGAGATACCAGCGCTTATGTACAGTTGGCTAAAACCACCTTTACAAGTTTCAGGATATAGTGTTGGATATAAAATAATATGATTTATTGTTATCACGTCGACTGCCGTCTTGTGCCACGGAATGTTTTAAGTCTGAACATCGCCTAGGTAGGCGTCTTGTGTCCTGGAAAGGGAACATCGCAAAGCTAAGCGATACTAAGGATTATTTAGCTTAGACAACTGTCAGAATAATATATTGTTCATTAAAATCTAAAAAAGTTTTTTTTTAATAATTATTAATGCCGTGTGGTGCAGTCTTAAAAATAGCCTCACCTCTTTTCGTCCTAAGGTTGTAAGAATAAAAGGGTACGATAAGAAGACACTGAAACCAAAGACATGCAAGATGACAAAGTAAACTGCGATTTTCACCCTGTCTGTCAATACAGCAAAATCCTTCGTTTGGAAAAGGCTATGTCCAGCTCCGGATAGATGTGGGCCGATGATAGATATTGAATTGTTCTGTACAAAATTCTGTCACCTGCTTGACAGTGCCGAACTAACAAGGCGTTATTTGTAGTCTTTTCATGCCATTGCTGTTTCCCAATTGAACTTTAAAACGGTTTTCAATAAATTATAAGTCTGAAAAGTTTTAGGCCTACTGTACATACGTATGCATCTGCAATGATGATTTAACGTTCAATAAAGTATACAGTTGAACATATACGATAAGTAAATATAACTGTGATATTGATGTACGCGTATAACATGCCGGACAACAGACTGATTGTCATTGTATCAAGGCATTAATATCCATATGTTAGGGCATAAGGATATTAAAGGATTACCAATAATGTAGATATGTCAGAGGCATTCCAGTGCACCCAGCGTCAATACAATACATAATTGAATATTTAATTAAAATATTCAATCACAATATTAGGAGCATTTTTTTAAAATAATAAATGGGCTTGCTCTTGACTACATACTTAACTATACGGTTAAGAGGTTAAGAAGAAACCTAAGATGGAGCGAACTTACTCAGAGGTACTGGTTCTCCCATACACCAGTGGAACACAGAAGAACTGTTTGGCGCTGGACTCCGGCAGGAGGCCGGTAGCATCCAGGCGGCCTCTTACGAAGCCTACCACCGCAGAGGGATCTGTTAGCCGTCATCATTGATTAGAGAACCAAAGATCCCGTTGCCCAGGGTGGACCACTAGGAGGTAGATCCCACCACCCCAAACTTATAGCATACTTAGCATACTTAGGTACAGACAACGGCAGGTAAACCTACCCAAAAAGTAGAAGGTCATTAAATTGATTTTCAACTTTAAGTCCAACAGGTGTAGAGATCAATATCAATTGAGAAAATTTGACGTTTTGTGGTAGGTTGACGTGCTGTTGTCTGTTACAATGGGTATGGATAGTTTGTAAGATAATAGTTAGGTTTTTTTTTTAATTTTGAATTTGTTCCAATCAAACGATTACCGACGATGTTTATGTGCTGTCTCTTAATTTTTGTTCGATATCAATGTTAAATTAATTTAAAAAGGGCACATCGAATGATACCAAAATAGGGATGAATGCATTCAAAACATAAAATTAACTTATTACAAATTTTTCGTCTGTTTGATTTTATTTATAAATAAGTTTCTGTTACTTATTGTTTTCTTTAATAATATAATAATAATAATAAATTGTTTATTTCGGATAACTTAATCCATATGTGGGTTAGTAATACAAAAAATAACTTAATCTAAGGTTAGTTAGTTTTGTTTAACACACACTATAAAAAGAATAAGCGCAGACGGCCTATCACGGAGGTGGGTAAGGCCCCGTGATCAGTCTCTGCACAAGACATTTCCACAGCGGCGATGTGTATCTGTCCGCTATGGTTCTCAGAATTCTGTTGTGACTGGCTCGCACCCTGGTAATAAGGGATACAGACTTTTTGCGTATTATGGCATTAAACCCGTCTGTTTGATAATCCGCAAACATCCCAGATGCACTACAAAAACGGGGCAGTCTCAACAGCATTCTGAATATATTATTGTATTGGACACGCAGGGCCTCAAGAGATCTTTTGGTATACGCGACCCACAGGTTCCCCGTGTACATGCTCTGACAGTATGCTTTAAAAAGCGAAACCTTTACCTGGTTTGTACAACGGGAAAACCTGCGAGCCAACATGTTACCTCTTACCGCCAAAGCCCTACGCTCCCTTTCAATGTCTGCATCGTCTTTGAGGTCAATTCACTTGAAATTAGCTTTGAGGTGTTTACTTACCTCATTGATCAGAAAACCGGTCAAAACCTAAAAGGTTAGGATTAAAAATAAAAATCTTAAAGAGATAAGAATCTCCTCTGTTTTTGTTGGATGAACATTTGGGCGCAAACAATTTAAAGTCAGTGATAAAGATACTTAGCGATTCAAGGTCACATCAGAATTGTATAAATTGGAACTAACTTCTTAGTGGAAAATGTCATTCTTTGTTTTGCAGACAGGGGCCTTATTCAGCTATTTCAATCGCAGTTCGATCGTGATTGAATTTGATCATTTTGACATTTAGCCCATACTAGAACTGTCAAATTCGATTGTGATACGATTTGGTTACGCGAATTAGGGACCTGGTTGTCGCATCTGTAAAGTAATTCAAGTTCCGTAAAGGTCTAATTTGAACAAGAAAGTTTAGTAATTATTAATCAGATAAAACTTCTCCATGTTTGGTTACCGTACCCAAAAAGTTACTTGTTGTTCCTGATATGGTTTTTGGACTTGTCTGTCTATCTGTCTGTACATTTGAGGTTAATCTCAGAGATTCTAAGTACTAGAACTCTGTAATGCTCTGGCATAGGGTAAGTGTGTACATACTATTATTTAATCTTGCCAAAGCTGCAATATAAATTATTTTTAAGGATCTGCTGTAAAGGATAAACTTTAAGCTTTTTAACAAAACATTTTACCATAACCAATCAACCCGGCAAAAACAAATGCATGTGCATGAAAATTTGCAAAACTAATGTAATGTTGGGATCAGGGAGTCCGAGTAAAAGATGTTACTCGTTTGACTGATGTATTAATAATAACTCAATAAGGTCTTAAGTACCTATATCTTATATACCAAACCTATGCTACGTAATGAGGTGAGGTGCGTTACCTATGTACTACACTAAAATACTCGTATAAGCGTCGAAATGAGAATTCTCCTTCTTTTTCAGCGGTTTAAAATGTCAAATTAGAAATAATAGCCCGCATTAAAACCATGTCGTTGTCAGTTTATCAGTCTGACATTTAAATTCAACATTTTTAACATTATCAGACGTGTAACAGGATCAAGGTGAGGTCATCGAACTAATTCCATCGCTAATTAATTCTATTTTATAGACAACACTTATGTATTATTTATGAGGTTTTAACTTGTTTTAAACAACATATTGTGGATGCAAGACGCTAAAATATCAAGACTAGGAAGCTTTCTTATATTTAAAATCATTTTTATTGTAACTGTCTCAATGTATTCATATTTATTAACGTATTTTAGGTAATTTTAGGTTGTGAAGTATTCAAACGACAACTACTATTCAATGGTATTAATAGAATGTTCTCCTTAAAGTTGGACATTTAAGATAAAAATAATTTTAATAAATTTATATATTGAGACTTGAAGTACCAAGCATGAAATTGTATTTTATGCTTGGCACTTCAAGCGAAAAGAAAATAGCTTAAATGACATGAAATAAAATGAACCGATAATAACATACCGATACGTAGTCGCGTAGCAAAACTGACGGTCGTTTGTTTCCCGATCAATCAATCACCAGTAACAGCACAACAAACATATCACATGACAATATAATCACATCACTCGATACGCGATACTGGCACACATGACATGAGAAAATAAATTTTATAAAAAGGAAGACCGTTCGAATTTTGAATGTTTGTTTACGGGTGCGCGCGCTCACGCTCCGCTGTGTAGTCGCGCGCGCCGCGAGGATGGCAGGCAGTGCGGTTACGTCACCGCGCAAGGCCGCACAGCCTATTGACTTGAGCTTGGTTTGGGGAATTAATCGGCCACCACGCAAGGTCAGGCGGAGATGGACGATGACATTCTAGTAAGGCCCATGTCCATTACATCATACAATCTCAAAACGAAAAAAGATTGCTTAGGGCCATAATTTTCATATAATTTGATGGGTATTGGGATGGGATGGCATTCCATAGACGGATTGTATCTTCTTGTGTAGAGTAGAGACGATTATTTAACGTGAGCATTCCTTTTATATAAGTTGTAGGAATATGCAAGTATTTAATTACATTTAGGTATCATCGTTACAAACACGGCTATTTATAGCCTTAATATAAAAGCTTCTGGTCTTAACTATAATAAGCAAACCATTTATGTTCGCTCTCTATAGAGTTTTTACACGAGATTTCTGAAGAAGGTTATTTGCAATTTGAACCATAGTCAAGAATTTTCCATCGGGTCGCTAGATTTTCCTTAAACATGTAGTAACTATTTGACAAGCTCTACTGATCCGTTAAGTAAGCACATCTATTCCCGTGTTTGCCACGACAATGGCTGTTATATCTGCATCGGATACTATCACCGCTTATCGACTTTGCCCGTAGACAATGCGACAACGAGGATGGCCCGGTTCAGCTGCGACTCCGTGAACCGGAACACGTCAGTTCCTATGACAGACAGCATTTAACGTTCCATTCATTTTGAATCATCAAGATAACAAAGTGAAAAAAACTGGTTAAGTGCGAGACTAGTACACATACAATTTGAATCCGTAGTTTGCTTAACATCGTATCGTGTCTGCCCGCGACCATGATTTGTGCTATCGGATCGAAACGTCGCAAAGTTACTATTTTACCTTTAAATAATAAATAATAATTTCATGATAAGTTTTATGATGCAACAAGAAAGTTTAAAACATCCTATAAGTAAGTGCTGCTGGCAAAAAATTAAGAGCATCGACCAGAAGCAGCAAAATTGCAGCTTTATCTATAACTTTTGTTAGCCAACGGAATAGCATTTTTTTAAATTCTATTTTTGGTTCCACAGTACAACTTGACAAACAAACATTCTGACAACAGAAAATGACATTCTGTGAAAGTGACCAAATTTTTCGCGATGACATTTTGCGAAAATGACCCTCTGCGATCAAAACCCTTGTTTTTATTGTTAATAAGGACAGTTTGCAGAAGTAATTACCTTGGTTTAACCTTACACTTTATATAGATATATCATTTTATTTGATATTAAATATTGGGTTATTGTTGAGTTTCTTTTTAGTTACCCTTTACGGAACTCTAACAAAGTACCTATAAGTAGCTGTGGATGCCCTCCGATAGAGTCGCTTGGCCGTAACAAATATGTTGAAGTGAATTGTTGAAGGCGACACATTTGTATAAAGATCAATTAATATATAAGTATTACGGAATGGCAGAAGATAGGTGGATAATCTATCCAGCAATGTCGGAAACATTTAATATTATAGGCAACCAAGCCCTTGTTTGTGCGAGGTTTATTTCTACCGATCTTGTGTAGTTATTAGTGAAGAAATATGTAACTACAATGATTTTACTGTTTGTATTATGGACTACGTCAACTCCACATTCTATAGCTTCAAAAACAATATGCGTCCATGTGGCAAGTCAATTTAACTTCACGAGTTAAATACGATAATGTTAAATTATTCCATGCCCATTGTACAAACCAGACTTGAAATTTCCTACATGAGTAAATCACGAGAAAATTCTCGTCATAGACCATGGATACAAGCTTGTATGTTCAAGTAAGTTTACTATTTACAACGTTTGTTGCGGTCAGCTGTCCAGTTGACTTACTTTCTTGAAAACTCGCTTGCTGTGTACCTACTGGTGACTGCATTCACGGAAATAAGTCTCTGCAGTTAGTTGGTTACGCCTTGAAAGCCCTTGTCAGCAAAACGATTGCATGAAACTTTAATCAGTTCAAAATTTCATGGAATTTAAAGCCTCTTTTTTATGTTGTCTAATTTACGATATTTCACTATGATATCAACAATATTTTGTTGGAAACCCTGTTACCTACCCTTAATTAACAAGAACGGCAAATAATAACTAAGTAAACGAGTATCGTATTTCTTACAGCCTATAAAATCGCTGCAAAACAAAATTTTCACACATAATGTAAGGCAATAGAGATTATGTCTTCAAAGATTCATAAACACGAGGCGAGATCCTTAAATGACGTTATAAACAGCCATATTGCGGTGGTCGTGAGTCATAAAGTATATGATCACTGTAGGGATGTGTCGAGGAACAATAACCTTAAATGAATATCTGATGATGATACGTTTTCAAACGACGAAAGAAAGAAAGAAAGAAACTTGCAAATGGTAGATCTGGTAACTACTTTTTTAGCTGTTTGTGTGTTAAAAAAACTGTTCTGACAACTGGCAAGCAGGTTGACGATATAAGAATATAAGAATCAGCTTACGTTTTCTTCCGGCAGTTACTACTCCGATAGCCGCATCTAGCGAGACCTTTAACACAAAAAGGGGAACTGATAGTCAGTTTTAGATGTTAACTTGGTGCACATATTTGAACGCCCCGTTGGTCTAATGGTTTAAATACCGGGCCAGGTCTCGGGGTCCCGGATTCAATCGCCTGGACGGGTAACAAAAAGTTTCGGATTTTCGCACCAACCCGCATTTTGATTGAGGCAAGTGTGGTGATTATAACAGTACCCATCATTGCTGTGGTAACTTAAATTCAATGATGGAGGCCTTTTCTCTGCAGTGGGATGATTATAGGCTGTTACTTTACTTTTATACATATTTTAATAGAAACAATTATTGTGTTATTTGGATACATAATTGGATATTGTATCCAAACATCATACCGTTGTGTGAAATAGCCATCACTAGGCAGAGTAAAATGTCGTCGAAAACGCGCATTCACGTAGGCCAGATAAATGATGTGATCAGTCAGTAGGGGTAGTATGGTATTGGTGAGTGACTTTATTATGGTCTTAGTCAATACTAAGACCATAACCATTCTAAGACCATAATACCAATGTATTTCAAGGTTTATTGTGCAATTTAGTATCAAAACATAGACAAAATTCTTTTTTTTAAAAGACTTAAAAAAAGGAGGAGATCCCATGTTCTTTTGCATATTTTTTTAAGTCGGTTATTAACCGGCTCAAAACAGAATAGCATCATCCTCATCGATCTACGTATGGGTGACTAAGTTTGTTCATGTGAAATTGCATTCGCATCTGAAACAAATTAGCTACCAGAAACTATTTCTGAATAACCTGATAATAAACGTAAATCGCATGCCAAATGTATTTTAATGAAAATAGGCTAAATTTTTTACTAAAATGTCATTGCTAGCACCGGTAAAGAATTTCCTTGTAACAACCTTAATTAAATAGAGGGTTTCTTGCACTGTTTTTTTTTAGGTTAACCCACAATCTTCCAGAAGCAGTGGAAGAATAATATACCGGGACGTTTAAAAGCGCCTCCTATTATAGAAACAGTAAAAATTTTAGTATCTCCAAGTCCTCTAATTAGGCAATGGTGAAAAAAATGTTTTTTCACTATTGACTAATTAGTACATGTAATTGATAGGTACTATTCTAATTTTTCATGAACATATTACTAGAATCATTGTCAGATAAATTGATGTCCTTATCAATGTCATATCAGTCCACATGTGGGCGTAAGGAGGTAAGTAAGTAAGAAAGCTTTTGCATAATCTCCACGCTTGCCTGCCAAGGTGAGATGATACTGCTGACCGTGTTCTTTTCGCGGGATGCTTTCAGTTGCCTCACGCGACACCCGTGGGAAAGTAGGTAGGTGGTGGTGCTCCTTTCTTCGTGTTATATGAAACACATAACATAACTTAACATAAATACTCTTTATTGCACACTATACAGGATACATTTTTAACATCTTATACATTTTAAGCTGTACAATTTAGGCGGTCTTATTGCTACAAGCGATCTCTTCCAGACAACCTCAATAAAGAACAATTAAATCGAAATAAGTGGGGAAGGCGGCAAAGAGTTATTAAAGGTAAATATTAAATAAATAAGTTAAAAATATATAAAATAAATAAATAAATAAACATGTTTGTATAAATGAATTATAAAACATTACCTAAAAACTGACACTACAGATTGCATAATCCACATGTCTATCCTTGACCACGAACGCTGCTCGAAACGTACAGGCAACGGCAGGTCAACCTACCCAAAAAGTTAAAGGTCATTGAATTGATTTTCAACTTTAATTCCAACAGATAGAGATCAATATCAATTGAGAAAATTTGACGTTTTGTGGTAGGTTGACGTGCTGTTGTCTGTACATGGAGACAAAATTAAATTTGAACAAAACGCCACTCAAATCTCTTTGATCTTTATCAATTTAAAGTTATTCGAATATTTTAATTCAATTATTTCATCATTTTGATCACTGACTATGACTTCTCTTGTCTTGTTGTTTAAGTGTATGACATCAAAAAATTTTTGTTAGAAGTTATTAAGGCTGTAATGAAGAGAAGTTAGAAAGCGTTCGTGACTGTTGCGCAATGCCTCGTTTTCAATTGTCGAAACTGCAAGTAGGTTCACTGCAACAATGGTAAAAGCGATAAACGCGGTTCGTCGACCCGTAACGATTATTATATCTGTGACTGTCATTTACACTTCAGTGGAGGGAAATTTCTAGAGTATTTACTTAAAAACCGCAGCAAATAGCAGTGAGGTTAATAATATGAAACCTTTTAATGTGATCTAATACATAGATAATAAACGACAAAGCTTTTGATTTGATAGTGCTTCAATACTTTTCATATAAGTCGAGTTTTGTAACTAAATTGAATAAAGAATGTTTAATTTAAGAACATTTTAAATGTATTTTTTCATCACAAAACCTCTAACCTTTACAAAACTTTTCATTATCTCTACAATCCTTCATAGGTATTTCAATAGCAATTTTAGTATCATTTGACGATAAAGCGAAGTGGTGAAAGGACTTTTATATAATGTCACGTTGTGATTTCTGAGCTGTGCACTAATCTCTAAATACTCACGTTTAGTTAATACATTCATTGTTTCATTATTAAAACACATTTAATTTCACTTCAATAATAATCGAGTTTTGTTGTTTTGGTTATTGATCTGTCAATGACAAGGAGCTGTCAGATGCGCATGCGACTGTCCGTATGCTCCGAATGACTATAATAACGTTACGTTCGTTTGTCTACGTTTAGCAAACGCACGGAACACTTACTCATTTCACAAATGTCGTGAATGATTTATTTTAATAAATATAACAATACTTGTTTTCTATATTTTTAAGATTGTGTGTTGACATTAAATTATTTTATGAAACTTCACGCAGCCGAAGTAATTTTCATGAGCCTGGCAGAATGACGTTTATGACCTTAGACAGATGTTTAAAAAAGGTAATAAAAAATAGTAGTATGGCAGGTTTATAAACATTGGGAATTGATTAGGGAAAAATACGTTGTCTTGAGGACTGGTTGGTAAAGAAACAATTTAAATAAACGACCAGTCTTTAGTTAATAATAGTAATTGGAATATTAAAATAATGTAAATCAATAACCTAAAAAGTTTGAATGTTTTCTTGTTAGTTTAATATGTGTTTTACAAAGAAATAGTTCTTTGTGTTGTTTCGATTGTTTTGGGGAGATTTGAGTTAGTGAACTGGGCACTCGGAAATTCCTTCGTGACAATGATTTGCATTTTTGCAATTTGGAGGTTTCGTTCGAGGATTTCATTTGATTGATTTCATTCTGGCATTCGGCTTGTGTTGTGAAGATGTCGAGGAGGACACCTTCGCTCTGGCTGTCGGCCAGGAAACCTAAAGAGAAGGATGGAGGCCGACACCTCAATTTTGTTTGCGGCTTATAATAGCCGTGTTAATTATTTTGATTTTGTTCCGGTTGAGTGCCGTAAGTATATTTGCTGATTGGTAGGATTTCGTTTATTTGGTTGCTTCATGCAGTTCTGTAACATAAGTGGTTTCTTTCAGATCTTTTGATGGCCGCTTGGTTTGGCTACCAGGCTTAGCACATTACCTTCCGTTTTACGCTGACTTTCCGCTGATCTAATGAACGACGCAAGAAGCTTGTCTCGATGAGATTCGGGTTGGTACCACGCCACGTGGATGCATAAGGTTACCCTACCCTATCTTTGATGAAGTAAGTGGAAACATCTTCTTAATCCAGTTAGCAGTCTACATCTCCGGTTGCCGTTTATTAGTATTCCGTTCATAATTAAATTCAGATTATTCCGTTTAGTATAATTTACATGATAAGTTTGGTGGTACAACTCGCTCAGAAGTAGGGGTAATTCAGAGCCTTACAAAGGACTCACGCCTGAGATTTCTGTGTAGCTTTTAAGAGGTGGTAAGCTTAGCCGGAGCAAATAAATATATTTTGTCAATTCATGCTCATCTCTTTATTTACCACCTCATTCTGTCCATCCACATCAACCCCAACACCCTCTCCAACCCCTAAACGTTGCAGTGGCGCCCACTTTTTTAAGGATTCCGGTACAATTTTAATGAATTTAAATATTTTTCTGTATTCCGTTCCGTTTCTGTAATTTTTTCTGATTAAAATTTCTGTAACTTTGGTGTTTGGAGAGGTTTCTTTTGAGCATTGTACCATCATACCACCCTCATTTGTCTTAATTTAGTGTATTTTGTTGAAAAGAATTGCAATTATGGTGTCGCTGAAATAAAATTTGATATTGTGTTTCCGACGATTAACCATTTCTTACAAGTGTTTATTTTAGTATTAAAACTTAATTTTAATTAATGTATTGGGTTAACTTAGCATATTTAAAGTGAAATTTAGATGAATTAGCAGCAATTTACCTTAATTTTAAGAAAATTTTATTAAATTTCACACATTGTACAATTTTGGTTAATACTTCAAATTGTGATCTTATTACTTATTTTATTGGACAAATTATTAGCGACAACCACATAATTTGTAATATTCTTGGTTTCAATACTAAAAATAAACCTAATTTTGTAGTTTTTAACATATTAAGATATTTTTTTAATTTGAGGGTATTCATACACAAAAATGTATGGACATTTTGTTAACATTGAAATGTTAGTCTAGCACAGTTAGTAAGTATCTATTGATGATAATTTTAACTATCCTTTGATATAAATTAAAATTTAAAATATTTTGCTACATATACAGTGTGGTTTTGTAAAATTTGTAATACAGGGTTACAAAAAAAAATTTTATTTTATCCAAGTTTGTTTTGTGTTCTTTTGATACTTAGAAGTAATATACTAGCGGATTTTTTTTTAAATATTATGGTAATAACTAAAATATAGTTATAATTTTTTTTGTACCTGATATTTTTGAATATTTTTTTGTTTTAACGGTAGTTTTGTATAACTGGATTGCGTTTACATTGTGCGGTCATTGTGATTAAGTATTTTATTCTGATTTTGTTGCGGATTTTAATTTAATTTTATTTTGGTATGAATTTATAATTCGTACGTTTTGTGATTCTGAGGGGGTCTACCACCAAACAATTTTTTTTCCGGTATTTTTTTTTTTTTTTAAACATTTTCATTTTTTTTAAGGACGAACTGGTTTACGAAGTTTTAATACGTTTAGTAACTCCATATAATTTTGTTTATTGAATAATTTTTTCTTTAAGCATTCACGCTTTGGGTATTAGGGACTTGATAGCTTAAGTCGTTTCCAGTGCAGAAACCAGTTTAGATGTGTTAAAAACGTTGATAGTTTAAAACATATAAGTGAAAGACTACAGTAACAGTAAAATGAAACTTGTTACTGGAGTACTGAAAGATTGCGTGAATGAGAGGGAAGAATGTGGATGTATGAAATTAGAAATTCTGGTTCGATTTTGGTAGTGCTGAAGCGTCGAGGGTTCTCATTAGTCTGTTTATTTTTTCGTTGGTTCCGGTTCATTCCAGATTATTTCCGTTTCTGCTTTTCCGCAGTTTTTTCCGACTCTTTGATCCTTGTTTGTTAATGATCGAGAGATTTTTCCGTTAGTTTGGAATGAACTAGAGTTGCGAAAAATTTACTTCTCAAAGACCTAGATGCGTGTTTTGGTATGATGCCAAGAAAATTTTTTTTTATACATATTCCGTTAATTTTCCGTGTTCTGTGGTTTTCCGTTAGTTCTGGCTCATTTTAGATTAGTTCCGTTTGTTTTATTCCGACTCTTTGATCCTGTGTTATGGATAGAGAGATTTTTTCCGTTGGTTTGGAATGAGCTAGAGTTACGTAAAATTAACTCTTCAAAGGCGTACATGCGTGTTATTGCACGATACTAAGAGAGTAATCATTTGTACTGGTTTATTTCTAGATTATTTCCGTTGCTGCATTGGTGCAGTTTTTCCGACTCTTTGATCCCTTGTTATGGATCAAGAGTTTTTCCGTTAATTTAGAATGAACTAAGATTAACTTCTCAAGGGCGTGTTATTTTTGCGTTATGCCAGAAGAGTAATTTTTTTGGTTTTCCGTTATTTTTCCTAGTGATGTTTTGGTTAGCTTCTCGTAGGCCTAGATGCGTGATACACGATGCCAAGAGAGTTACCAACATCATTTATGTTTTAGTTTCGGTGTATTTTAAAGGTCGTCTTCTCGAAGGCTTTTGACGCTTTTTCAAAATGCCAAGAGTAGTTCACCTGACTAGGTATTTAGTTTTATTCCGGTATTTTCTGTGTTGCCTTAGCATCGCTGAGGGCAGCGATTTTTCGTTGGGGGGGGTGTATTGTCACGTTGTGATTTCTGAGCTGTGCACTAATCTCTAAATACTCACGTTTAGTTAATACATTCATTGTTTCATTATTAAAACACATTTAATTTCACTTCAATAATAATCGAGTTTTGTTGTTTTGGTTATTGATCTGTCAATGACAAGGAGCTGTCAGATGCGCATGCGACTGTCCGTATGCTCCGAATGACTATAATAACGTTACGTTCGTTTGTCTACGTTTAGCAAACGCACGGAACACTTACTCATTTCACAAATGTCGTGAATGATTTATTTTAATAAATATAACAATACTTGTTTTCTATATTTTTAAGATTGTGTGTTGACATTAAATTATTTTATGAAACTTCACGCAGCCGAAGTAATTTTCATGAGCCTGGCAGAATGACGTTTATGACCTTAGACAGATGTTTAAAAAAGGTAATAAAAAATAGTAGTATGGCAGGTTTATAAACATTGGGAATTGATTAGGGAAAAATACGTTGTCTTGAGGACTGGTTGGTAAAGAAACAATTTAAATAAACGACCAGTCTTTAGTTAATAATAGTAATTGGAATATTAAAATAATGTAAATCAATAACCTAAAAAGTTTGAATGTTTTCTTGTTAGTTTAATATGTGTTTTACAAAGAAATAGTTCTTTGTGTTGTTTCGATTGTTTTGGGGAGATTTGAGTTAGTGAACTGGGCACTCGGAAATTCCTTCGTGACAATGATTTGCATTTTTGCAATTTGGAGGTTTCGTTCGAGGATTTCATTTGATTGATTTCATTCTGGCATTCGGCTTGTGTTGTGAAGATGTCGAGGAGGACACCTTCGCTCTGGCTGTCGGCCAGGAAACCTAAAGAGAAGGATGGAGGCCGACACCTCAATTTTGTTTGCGGCTTATAATAGCCGTGTTAATTATTTTGATTTTGTTCCGGTTGAGTGCCGTAAGTATATTTGCTGATTGGTAGGATTTCGTTTATTTGGTTGCTTCATGCAGTTCTGTAACATAAGTGGTTTCTTTCAGATCTTTTGATGGCCGCTTGGTTTGGCTACCAGGCTTAGCACATTACCTTCCGTTTTACGCTGACTTTCCGCTGATCTAATGAACGACGCAAGAAGCTTGTCTCGATGAGATTCGGGTTGGTACCACGCCACGTGGATGCATAAGGTTACCCTACCCTATCTTTGATGAAGTAAGTGGAAACATCTTCTTAATCCAGTTAGCAGTCTACATCTCCGGTTGCCGTTTATTAGTATTCCGTTCATAATTAAATTCAGATTATTCCGTTTAGTATAATTTACATGATAAGTTTGGTGGTACAACTCGCTCAGAAGTAGGGGTAATTCAGAGCCTTACAAAGGACTCACGCCTGAGATTTCTGTGTAGCTTTTAAGAGGTGGTAAGCTTAGCCGGAGCAAATAAATATATTTTGTCAATTCATGCTCATCTCTTTATTTACCACCTCATTCTGTCCATCCACATCAACCCCAACACCCTCTCCAACCCCTAAACGTTGCAATAACTATTATTTACCTATCTACGGATTATCTACAGTAAAATGTGCAATGGGAAGACTTCTAGAGTTTAAGACTTTCAAAATGGTAGAGTTAACTCTTTCCCGCCGTGTGTTGTTTATCTGTAATAGCACGTTCCCTCTTGTTATAAGCCTGTCTTCTTCTAGGAGGCGTTAGTCGCCTGATCGACTCTTAGGAATATCTTATACAATCCATAAATCATCCATAATCTAATATCAAAAAAAATATTGACAGAGAAGGGATCCCTTTTTCAAATCAATAAATATTTTTTTAAAAATATTGACGAAAAAACGCTAAAACACTGGCAACCATGATTCGCAATCAAAAGGTTACCTTCGTCTGAAATTATATTTCCTTCTAAAAACATCCATGCAAATTCAGAAAAATGCAATCACTTCGAGGCTTCCTTTAAGGAAAAAATATTATTTAAAATACGCAATCGTTCAGAGACAAGGAAATTGGTTGAAGACTTCATTTAATACGTGTGTGGGGTAAGTTGTGAGAGCTTTACTGTTTAAAATATGATAGAAAATGTATTAAAGTACCTCAGTGGTAGTAGTTTACCAGTTAGTTATTATTTTATATCTACCCGTTATAATGCAACGTGGAAGTCTAAAATCATTGTAGAAATTATATCTACTTAATTTAGAAGCGATAAAAGACGATCGTCGTTGATAAGATAATGGATTATTTCAAGCTTTACGTCGATTCAATTTACTTTTTTGGGAATTAGGTTATTAGGTTTTCATTTCTTTAATTATGGATTAAAGCCTAGTTATGGCAGTCCTTAACTTTGTTTATGACCTAATTTATTGCTAAGTACTTATATCTAGTATGACTGCGAAAGTTTAGATGGATCAAAGAAAAATTAGGCACGTACATAGAGTAAAGGCTGAAATAGCACATTAGCTGTTTGTTTCCCGAAAAACTGGACGGTTTTTACGGGATAGTTTCAAGTTCAAAATGCGTACGAATACGCGAGAAACAGCTAGATTCCTACATTTTTTATTACTCAACCCCTTACTGAATTTTAACCATGGCACTGTCTTTATAAAAAAATGCGCCTGAGTGGTGAGATGGAGCCACTGTATTGCCAGAATGACTTTGCCTCAAATAATATTACAGGGGCTGATCTTATTGTATACATTGAGTTCTATAATAATTTTACTTTAAGCGTCCATAATGGTACAGCTTTGTGTTCAGCATACAATCTTAATACGATATCAGATTCATATTTTTTGACAAGTAAAGTAGATAAGTAGACGGATGATTAAGCGATGGCGTTGCAACAGTGCTAAATAGAGCTTTAAATACGAGTACCTACATTAGGTAATAAAACTTTTTCGTAAAACACAAAACGATGAAAAACGTAAAAGTCTAAGTTATACTGGAACAGGTATTTATTATGTAATTTATGACCACGGAAAGTGTAATCTGTGTATGAACGTACGAGTAATAAGGTTGAAAATCAATTGCCTATAAAATTGATTTCAAATTGCTGTACGAAACATTACTGGAAGTGAGTCGCAGTAATTTTGTCACTGGTTTTTTAAGTAGAAATAAAATGATATTATATAAAACACCATAATACAGATAAAACGTCTCGTTCTTACATTTACGCAATCCAACTCCTATTATTTTTGCAATGTCCAAATTCTAATGCAAATTATTTATGACTCAATGGATAAAACCGTTGAGCAAGAGAAAAATGTTGTCTAAAGTAAAGTTACGGCCTGTAATAATCCCACTTCAGGGCAAAAGCCTTCGTCATTGAATTCAGGTTACCATAGCAATGATGAGTACAGGCATAATCAAAGGTTAGTGATAGTGATTTAGTGAAATCGAGCATTGTGACAAAGTTCAAAACTTTTTCCTGCCCGACCCGGGATTGAACCCAATCGTATTCCGTGTCATAAAATTGTTTTACTTATAATTTCTGTATTGACATTGCTTTTGCAACTTTATTTTCTTACTAGCGACCCGCCCCGGCTTCGCACGAGTGCAATGCTGATATAGAATAACTGTGAACGTTGTATATAAAAAAAACATAGTGGCCCGCTCCGGCTTCGGACGGGTATGAAATATGTCACTGAAAAAATGATTTAAATCGATCCAGTAGTTTTGATTTATTCATTGTTAAATTTGGAGTAAAACAATTCCCCTTTCCCTTATATATTACCATGAAGATTTCCTGCTGTCTTTGGAATATCTAAATTCGTACACTACATTTTTACTTATTTATTTTTTACATTTTCATCTATTTATTTTATTTGTACTACAATTAATATATTTCAGGATGTCTTTATATACAACGTTCACAGCTTTCTTGTCAATTTATAGTATTTAATTGGATAAGGATTAATGCTGTATTGGTTAAAATCGCTTCAAAAATTAGCCATTATTTGTCGTAAAAAGTAAATGACAAAAAAAAATTATTGTGGGATATCCATAACAGATAGACATACACCATCGCGGAGTTTTCTGTAGACCTTTTCAATATTTACAATACTTAGTACATTATTTTGATAAATTTCGTAGGGTTTAGCCTGCGTTTGCAATGTAAGCGGAAAAAATGAAAATATTTACGACATCATATTAGAAACCTCAAAAATAACAGTATTTCACCACTATTTAATGGATGTTATTATACATATGAACCTTCCTCTTGAATCACTCTATCTATTAAAAAATACCGCATCAAAATCCGTTGCGTAGTTTTAATGATTTAAGCATACAAAGGGACATGGGCAAAGAAAAAGCAACTTTGTTTTATACTATGTAGTGAAGTACTCATAGCGTATAACAATACGATGTCTTTGAACCCTGAAATATAATAAAATATACCAGTATACTGCAGTTGTTTGTATGGCAAACATTTCTAGGGAACTGAAAGAGTTGGCGTTTCTTAAAATGTCTGCCATTTAATACTCCAGTCTTAGTCCATAGTCAGTAGCGAGCGCGTATTTCGTTGGTTAAAATAGGGGCTTACCTACCTATGATCCAATGAAACAACATTGCATAAATACACTTAGTTTGTTTTTCATAAAGATTGATGTAAATGCAAATTGCTCTTCTATTCGACGTATTGTCTAAGCCCGTTAAGAAGTGTAGTTCTTTAGTGCAATACAAAACTAGTTACACCATACTTTAGTCATGGTTTCCTTTATCATAAACAGCTGAGTAGCGACCAATTGATCACATACATAACAGACCTTTATTGTTGTTTGTGGTATGAAGCCATAGTTATACAATCAAAAACTAGACAAACAATCAATATATCTATACCAAGTAAGCGTCACTAGACATTCTGAAGTTAAATTTTTTAAGGGACTGTATTTATTTCCTATTTTTTATCAATTCAATTTAATTCAATAACTTTTATTGTATAAAGCAAGATAAAAAATATGCGAAAACAGAGAAATTGCTGCAGTAAGGCGTTCTTATCACTGATAGCTATCTCTACGGGACAACCTTTGGGTAGAAAAAAAACTAAGGCTAAGAGGAATAGGGGTAATGCAGTGCAAGATTAAAATATACGACAACATTTATTTTATTATGTTAAATTTATCTACGACGAATAAATATTTTAAATTCTATTTCTATAAACTTTATTTGATATTTTAGTAACTTAATTGCACTTATAATATCAGTATATAAACTTGAAAAATTATGTCTCAGGCGGGACTCGGACTCCTGCGAGGAGATGCGGGTTCGAGTCCCGCCTGAGACAAAATTTTTCAAGTTTATATACTGATATTTCTATATATTTACACTTCCATAAAACTTGACGCAAAGTCAAGCTAATGTACTTAACATGTTTTCTTAACACCATGCATTGCGTCGCGGAAATCGTGTGTTTACTTCGTAACAAGGTATTGGGTTTGCTGTCGGAATATATACGTGAGCGATTTCATTTCACGGACCATTAGTTAATTTTCATTACACTCAACTAAGCTCTTTCAGTATAAAAAATATTGCCCTCAATATCACGTATACACGTCTATATTCACGGCGAGTGAAAATTTTTATTAATAAATCGAGCGGGAGCCTATTGGATTAGCTCTGAAAAAGTTTTTTCATAAAATTGAACCGATAAAAAGCGTTAAATCAGCCACATTTTTTTATTGGTGCTTGGTGATTTCTGATTTGGTCGGTAAAAGTGTGTAATAAGTTTTGATTTTTTTTTCATAGTATTTTCAGACTAAGTTTAAGAATATCCTATCAAACAAAAAAACTGGATAAGTTAGAATCGTCAACCGGGTTCCGTAAAAATTTGTAGGTGCATTAATAAATAATTGAATTGAGTCCCGAACTTTATAATTTAATGAAAAATTTATAGTTTTCAGAGTTTCACTTGCCATTTCGGAATTCCAAGTGCCAAGACAACGAACAACACCCTTTAAAGTTTGATCCCTTGAGACTGTCAATGTATACTTTTTTGCGGCATTAACGGTCGTACCTTTTTTGACGTTAACTTTGAAGTTTTTGCAGAACTTTAAGAAACTATAGACACGAGTTTATGGTTTTAATTTAACTTCCATGCGTTCCCGAGACAAAGGGTTTTGACAGACAGATAGACGGACAGAAAGACGTATGGATGGTCGACATACGGACAACAAACTGATGCTATAAGGGTAACGTTTTTACATTGTGCGGAACCCTAAAAATCATCAAAGCCCAGTAAAAGTTATGCGTAAAAAATAATAATACGTCGAATTGAGAACCTCCCCTTTTCTCGTCGGTTGTTGAAAGCACACCGACCTACGCAAGCGTTGTATTGTAACATAAATAATATAATAATACATGTATTATTCTATTATTTATGTTCATGTTCATGAACCTCGTATAACCTCGAGATGGAAACGTTATTGACAACAAAAGAATAAAGTATCTGTCGGGAGTGAAAGAAGGTAGGAACATCAATCTCAGAGCGACTGATTGTGCTGTCCGAGGAACAAATCGCGCGAATCAGCGTGAGGTGCGCTCGTAGTGGCGATCACTCTTTGCTGTGACAGATTGAACGAGGAACACTTTTACGGGGCCTTTTGCCAACTGACCATGTGAATGATTCGTACTTAGCAGACTCTACAATGCAATAAAAGTATTAAAATCCAAGATTTTGTTTTAAACATTACAATGCTATTGTAAATTGAAGGTACAATTCCTCGTTTTTTTTTGAGTATGCTATTATTTTGACGTGCCTGCTCCACACGAAACCACTAGAATTAGTAACTACATTATATTGCAACCTAAGATTGCAACAATCACAACAATTATGGTAACTGAATTGACTAATTTTATTTCATAAGCATCTTTGATAAGTACAAAAGCTTTCCATGATTCTTGTGACACATACATAATGCCTTACAAGATTATCTGTATTTTTTTATCCTTACAAAAATGTACTAGAAACCATAGTGGAAGAACCGTTATAAATATTTACGCAAGCAACTTTTACTAACTAGTATTAAATCGGTTACAAGGCTTATATGTCCTTTGATTATTATTTAGTTAGATACTTGTTTTAGAAGTTTCTATGTAGGAAATACTCTATTGTCTTTCTGATTTTCAGTTTACTTTGGAAACAGGCTAAGTTTAATCAAAACTATTAACTAGATTGTGATTAAACTTTCTGAACAAACAAGAATGTTAAACACGCAAACTTATTTTCGCTACTATCTATACTTATATTATAAAGCTGAAGAGTTTGTTTGTTTGTTTATTTGTTTGAACGCGCTAATCTCAGGAAGTACTGATTCGAATTGAACAATGATTTTTGTGTTGGATAGTCCATTTATCGAGTAAGGCTTTAGGCTATACCTAGGTAACACTGAAAATATTAAGAAAATGAAAAACGGCTTAATGTAGAAAGTTGCCAATACTTTTATTGTTTTTCGAAGTAATCTCCGTTCCTTCTACACATCGTCGCATTCGATGGAACCACTGAGAAAAGCAGTGGGCCCATTCTTCCTTAGGGGTCTCTTCTATTGGCATTTTCGTACGCTTTCACCGCATCTTCAGGGCTCGTAAAGCGAATACCTCGCTAATTTTATCTTTAGTTCTTGGGAATAAATGAAAGTCGCAGGGCGCCAAGTCAGGACTGTATGGCGGATGACTCATTATCTCGACACTTGCCATAGTCAAATATTTAACAGTCCGTTTTGCGGAGTGCGCTGAAGCATTGTCGTGGTGAAGGAGGATCCTGCTTCGAGGGCGCTGCTGTCGATTTTTTACCAAGACAACAGGCAACCAGCGATTGTCATACCAGTCTGCAGTAACTGTCCTTCCATCTTCTAGCACAACTATCGCGAAATGACCTTTCTGACCAAAGAATGAGGCAATTTTTTTTTCTTGACTTCTTCCTTTCTTTGCCTTAGTTGGCCGATCCTCGAAAGGACACACCCACTGAGCTGATTGTCTTTTGGTTTCGGGTTCGTAGCAATATCCAGCTTTCATCACCTGTGACGATGTAAAATACAGTATTTAAGTCACCGCCGTTGAACTTATCTTATATTTGGCGGCACCAGTCCATGCGAAGGTGTTTCTGGTCGGAGGTTAAATTATGGGGAATCCATCTGGTACAAAGCTTCCTGATGCCTAAATGTTTGTGTAATATTTTTTTAACTTGACTCATACCAATGCCTAGGCTTGCCCGTATCTGCTGACAGGTCAGTCTCTTATCTTCCTCTATCATGCGTCGCACAGCATTGATGTTATCTTCAGTAGTCGCTGTTAAAGGAAGTCCCTTACGCGGATCATCATTGAGATTGCTACGTCCACGCTTAAACTCGTTAAACCAATTGTAAATAGTGGCACAAGATGGGGCTTCATTAAGAAATGCTAATCGCAGCCTATCATAGCTGAGTAGAGAGTAACTTGTTGTTGAGTAAGCCCACAACGAAAGTCATAATAAATCATTGACCGACAATTTTCTCGCGTTAGGTTCTATTTAACGTGTAACAAGAGTTTTAGATTTGCCGCTTTAGAATTCACAAAAACAAATGACAAATGAATGCAATATTTAGGTTACCAAAGAGTTCTAAAATTGAAATTCAGAAAAAGTTTTCATTAGCAATGTTTCTAACTGGCATTCTAATTTCTAAACATTTTCAGTGTTACCCACGTATAACATCACCCTGCGACAAATAGAAGCGAAGCATCAGTGAAAAATGTTGCAAAAATAATCGCGATCATAATAAAAGAAATTGACGCGTACGAAGTCGCGGGCATCAGCTAGTAATTATTACATTTGAAAAGATAACAGTTTTGAAACTGAAAGCTTCCTTAGTAGGCTTGCGTGAACCATTGCTTTCCCAATAGTGCCAAGAACTTGAAATAATTTATTTAAACTACTTTCTACGTCACAGCCTAGCTTTACACGCAGTGCCGTCATTTAAAATCGTTTCAAGACTTTGACTTTTAAGCTATTGCAACAGGGTTGAAAATTGCATGAAAATGTTTTCGCGTATATGGCCCGGGGTGAAATGCTGCATATTGAAACATGGATGACCTTGCGTCGTATTTGGCAACCCTCGCGTCGACACCGCAGCGCTGACTCACGAGGCTCGTTCGGAAATAGACCCTGACTTCTGCACCAAGCTTAAGGCAAAATATTAGTTTTTACGTTTGTGTAGAGGTCCACCTACTAAGCAAGAGAGGATTGGATTCCCAGTCGGTTAATTTTAGTAAACAATATTTTCTAAATTAGCTTGAAGCTGGAAGCGGTAATGAATAATGTCACGTTAAGCCATTGGTCTCGACCCACAGAGCAAGATGTTGGTCGTAAAACCAACATACCAGAGGCCTGGGACAGGCGACTTGAAAACTTGGACATCAGATTACCCGTAAAATATAGTCATAGGTACAATGAGAAAAAAACTAAAAAGACGTGTTGCACTCGGAGACTGCCGCGGTAAAGCTATTGAATAGCATTTTTTATCAACTTATGCAATTATAAAACTAAAAAGTATCACCGCTTTGCCGGTCGGAGTGGGGGGTGTTAGGTTATTTTCGTTACGGAATTTCTGGATTCGGTCTCCACGCTCAAGGCCCGCGATAGAAGCTATGCAATAGCTTAATTTTATAATTTTATGTATTTTCTAATTTTGACTTTTGTAATTAAATTTTTCTTTTATTTTGGCAGATATGGTTACCATAGGCAACCATATCTGCCAAAATAAAAGAAAACTGTCAAAATCCTTATTTTCTTCTAAATTCTTTTAAATTTCCGAAATTCAAAATTGTTCGATCGTGCCTCGCCCCGAGTGTTAGGTTAGGTTATTTTCGTTACGGAATTTCTCGATTCGGTCTCCACGCTCAAGGCCCGCAATAGAAGCTATGCAATAGCATAAAACAATAAATAAAAAGAAGACAACGAAAGAAGCTACGAGGCACTTCAGATCACCGCGCTGAAGTGGCAATAGGACATCTGTTGTGGGAGAAAGGATCTCGAGTGGCGACCGCAAATTAGAAGAACTTTATTTGGTAAGCTGATGATATGGAGTTCATTTGCTGTAAGCCGTTGGATGTAAACAGCCTAGAATCTTTTGTTACGTTTTATGGAGAAGACCACAAGCCATCAATGTATAACTATGGGTTAAGGATGTGAAGATACAAACATTGCACAGTTGTGATTGTATTTTGGCATGTCTCTGATCTGATTTAATAAGTAATTTCTAAAACGTCAGACAGTTTAATAAAACTTTGAAATACGTCTAATAGTACAATCATAAAGTAAATAGTACAATAATTAATTATCTGTGAAAAGGCAATAGCATAAATCCGAACGTTGCCAAGTAGTTTTCCCAGAGAAAAACTCCATACAGATAGAGGACGGAACGACGCCATCCTGGCGCGCCGTGCCGGCGCCTGTGTCTTCTGCTACGCAACCGAATTAGGTTGTCACGGTATTGCCACACAAGAGCTAGACCTAGCAGGCTTACTGCCTTCTAGGTAAATTACCGGTCTGTGTCTTGAAAGCTTTAAATACCATTACAAACAGCATTACTACTTCATATTTCTAAAAGAAGACGGATAGATAAAGAAGACACTTCTTTTGACCACTGGTTAAGCTGCGATCTCATATCCGTTTGCCAAACATGGCGATAATGGCTGATGATGATGTGATATTCTTTATGGACCTGATGGAAATGACTTGTGTGTGACTAACGGGAAAATATAGGTATGTGACTTGGTAATATATTTGACTTGGTAATTTATGGTACAAAGTTATCAATGTCATAAGCGTACATCTTATGCACAGCAGTGACGTTTGGCTGAATTTTTGAAAATTTGTTTAATGACATGAAAAATTAGGATTTCAGCGATAAGATATTCTTATTGAAAATGAAAAATTGCTTGATAAATTGACGCCTGTGACGTAAGTAGTATCTCGGTGGCTAAATGGTAAAACGCATCGCCCGGTATGCGAGTAGATGAGGGTTCGAGTCCCGCCTGAGACATAATTTTCCGAGTTTATATACTGATATTATAATTGCAATTAAATTGCTAAAATATCATATAAAGTTGAGAAAGTTTTTTTTTGAAATTATTGTGACAGACACTAGTGACTAACTCAGTTAGAAATAAGATTTGTTGTGTGTGATTTTCATTCGTCTAATAAACAGTCATTAGATTAGATTAAACATTTTTGCGTAAATGCAAGCGAACCTACTGCGTCTATTCCATAAACGTGTTTATCACAGGAAGCTTTGTCTGAAAGATGGAGGACGTCACACATTGAATCATCTGATGCCAGAAGTCCAGAATTTTCTAATCCAACTTGTGGTAATTTTGTGTCTAAACGTAACTTGTTGTTTTCATCAATGACGAAGATCTTAAGTCGGGTGTGTGTGTGAATATTTAGGGTTCTATTTTTATTCTTATTTTGTAGGCTCTATAACAATGAGAATATTACACTATTTACTATAATAATAACATTGTTTCTTATTTGTCTCAGTGCCACATAACAAAGCATTATATTTACAAATTATAGCGTAAACATTACTAACTAAACATAATAATAAAATTGTGTATCTTAAAAATCGATTTTTATACCAAACGATGATATTCGTTTTATCTTAATATAGCCTTTTAAACAAATAAGCCATAAACAAGTCAAATTATCCTTTGTGTTTTCAGTACAACGCAAAAATTCTGGACAATGAGCAGTGTCTTTTCAAATCAGTGCAACTCTTTGGTATGCAAAATAGTCTCCTGTTCGAGCATCTGTGCCCCAGAACATGAAAGAGGTTAGAAATGCTGTCATGCGACATTTGTTTGAGAGCCGTTGTCGCCGCTTGCGCCTTCCTATACATAAACAAATTCAAAAAACGCCAATCAAGCTTATTCTTTTGACGTCGCGCAAACAATAAAGAAACCAATCACAGCGTTCACTGACAAACATTTGCTCATGTGGCGCGCCTGTCCCGCCCACATCGCATTTCTAACGTTTTTCCATGTTCTGTGACCTGGGCATTTTACAAAATGACATTTACAATTCCGCAGTCAAGACAAGGAACCATGCCAGTCTGTCAATCTGTCCGTCCTCAGTTAAAGTATCTTTTATCTTAGCTACTGTTAGAATAGGTATGTGATATTTGTCAGACTGATATTTGTAAAATAAAGTAATTTCTTTTTATTATCTCCTAAAAATAGAATTAAGTTTTTTTTACACATCCTATCCCATAGTATTAGGTCTTTCGAAAATATTTGTGTAAAAGATAAAAGTACATCAATTTCATAAAAACAAAACAAAATAAGTATTATTAATAGTACTTAGTAGTATTTATTTTGGATCCTGGATACGACTGTTCTGAAAAACTCTTTATTGAAATAATACTTAATGGTTTTCCTTGTCACCAAAAAGGAAATTTAATTTGTGCTTGTTTTCCCGTTGTTGTATGAAAAAGTAAGCTAAGTAATTGATAATATAGGCCAACTTAATGATAAAATAATTTCCCTTTTGCTTAGAAAAAATGTTTATGAAAAAAGGTATTTTTTTAATAATAAATGATTGTAACTTTAGAATTCAAATCTTTAAACATATTATTAGGAAATTACACAAACAACACCGTTTAAACAAAGTAAGTATTCTTATTAATACCCAGTGAAAAAGCACTGGAAAAATACGGATGAAAACAAGAGGCAACGTACTCGTGGCATAACTAGCTAATGACAACTAAGTCATTATAAGGCTTATGGGTATGAGTGGAATGTGAATTAAACATTCCTTTGCTGACTGGTAGAGTATGCTTTTAGCATTAAGTCCGCCATTTTGTACTTGATTTTATATGTGCAAAAATAAATAAATAAATAAATATTTGTTAATTATTTATTTATTTATAAGCATTAACAAGAGATTTAATATTCATGCATTTAATAATCAATGGAAAATCTTACAGTAAAATGTATATTCTTACGTTCAATGAACGAGTATTTCTTACCAAGCCTTTGAAGTCAAGTCACGATTATGTTAGAACAAAACCGAATTACGCCATTCGGTGGTAGACAAAAGCTAATATTATTTCAAGTGTACTAAATTTCAGATTAGTTCCGAGCCACAGTTTCGATCGATAGTTTACAATACCTTTTCAGAGATTGCTTCAGAACACAATGTATCGGAAGCCCTACTACGGAATGCGATGATTGCATACACGGAATTATTTGTCTCTTTCACATACTCTAAGACATCGGCATGAGTAAGAGAGACAAATGGTCGAATGTATGGTCATTGTGTTGCAGACTAAGACAGAACATCGGGCCCCCAATTCCGCTAATTTACAAATGGCTCAATAGAATCGCAATTGCATCGCAAAATGTATATTTTGACACATTTAATATGATAGTAATGTCAAAATATACGATTGCGATGCCATCGCGATTCTATTGAGCCATTTGTAAATTAGCAGAATTGGGGGCCAAGCTAAATACCTACTGGGATATGTTATATCTAGTTGAAATAGGTGCCATAGTGCAACAAAAATGTAAAGTGTGCAAGCGACTGTACATAGCTTCATTGTTTTTAAAGATTCATCACCTCCATTTTTACCTCCGTGGCTGAGTGGCATACACACCGGTCCGAGGTCCCGGGTTCTATTCCCGGTCGGGTCAATGTAAAAAAAAAGGTTCTATAAGCACTAGGCACTCCTGACACTGCCAAAGATACTGCTCTATGCCAGGTTCTTTAAGAGTGCCCAAAAGAGTGTAGTATTTTGAAGGTAGATGTTACGTCTGTTTGTGGCGTCTCTACTTGTCAAATGGATAGCAGCCCGATAGGGATGTTTTAATAGAACTAAGGGCTAGATTAGGCCACCCAATACAAAGACTATCAGCACATTTCTTTTTTTTTTAAGGGAGCTCGGCTGTAAACTGGAACATTTTATTTTTATTGTTTTAGTGTGTCGCTATTTACTTACTAACCATTTTTCAATCTCGGAACCGTAAATCTGAAAGGGTCATTGTCAGAAATAAATATGGCTTACAAAATCATTATACGGTAAATGGAAGGTCGGAAATGGCACATGAAAACTGTAGGCTTAATTACCACCCCCGGCCGAGCGGTAATTATGCGTGTAGGTTCCACTGATGTTATTATATTCCGCAATTTTTTCAAAGAGAAAGATTCTGAAAACATGTCGCTCATGCACCATAATTTGCACTGATAGGAACTATAATATTTAATTATTTGAAACAAACAACATCATTTGCAGTGTTGCCTAAATTAAAGGCTGTCACGACATGCGAAGAAAGCAAATGTTTGAATAAAAGTGTGCAATGTACATACTTGATTTTTGTATGTACGGATTGAATTACCTTATGTCACTTTTCAAGAAGAAACAATTTTGAAGAAATCACTGTCAATGAATGAAAGTTCGACAGTAAATACTGGTATCAATGATATTACAAAGATAGGATATCATTGACCGGTATACTATTAACTTTACAAGTACCTACATATAGTTACCCTTTTTGTCTTTTCAAGGCACCTAGATGAATATTACCAAACTAGCTGTTCCCCGCGACTTCGTACGCGTCAATTTCAGTTTTTAAGATCGCGATTATTTTTTCAACATTTTTCATTGATGCATCGCTCCTACTGGTCGCAGCGTGATGTTATATAGCCTAAAGCCTTCCTCGAGGCATGGACTATCCAACACAAAAAGAATTTTTCAATTCGAACCAGTACTTCCAGAGATTAGCGCGTTCAAACAAACAAACAACCAAACAAACAAACAAACTCTTCAGCTTTATAATATTAAGTATAGATGAGAATGAGAATAGAAGAAATACGTAGCCGACGAAGAGAAAACTCCATTAGGTTACACTAATAATATCTTATTTGTGGACCTATGCCTATGTTTAGACGTGAACAGATGTTGTCTTCGAATGGTGATGATGTAAGTAAGTAAGTAACAGCCTATAATCATCCCACTGCAAGGAAAAGGCCTCCATCATTAAATTCAAGTTACCACTGCAATGATGGGAACGGTGATGATGATGATTATTTAAATATAATGTGATACATGTAATATTTTTGCCAATTATCTATTATATATGTAAAAATGAATCCCTATTTCCCTTGGTCATCGCATCACGAGTGAACGGCTGGACCGATTTTGCTAATATTTTTATTTGTTTTGTTTTGAATGTTCTTAAAAAAAAATAAGAAAATTGCGCGGAAAATTAGAAAATTTAAGAAAACTTAATCACCATACTAAATAATTTGTAATGTAACCTTAGCACTTTTGACAATTCAAACTTTTTAAATGTAACAATATGGCGTTTGACATAACATTGACAGAAAGCGTGCTGCAAACGGTTACAATTTCCAGTGCGGTTAGCACTGAGCAAGTAATCACTATGGCGGTAAGCATTTGCAATGTCGATAAACAAATTTGTATCTGAATATTTTTTTTTATTAATTATACCAATTTGAAATCAATATTCATAGTTAAGACAGGACAACGTCTGTCGGGTCCGCTAGTTATAAGTAAATGTCGATAACATCGCACACATTGTTCTGATCACAATTTGAATAACTATTAAAAGCAATAATAATAATTTCAAATTTCTGACTTCACCAGAGTATTTATATGCATAAGTTTATATAGGCTGGTTCCGGCTTGTTATGCCATTTACCTAACACCCTGTATACATCTATTCGTTCTTTCACACTCTACTCGCTCCGCCCAACAACTTAGGAATGGTGTTATTATTCTAAGGAATAGGCTTAAGTTACAAAATAATGTTATCTATACTAATATTATAAAGCTGAAGAGTTTGTTTGTTTCTTTGTTTGTTTGTTTGAAAGCGCTAATCTCTGGAAGTACTGGTTCGAATTGAAAAATTCTTTTTGTGTTGGATAGTCCATGTATCGAGGAAGGCTTTAGGCTATATAACATTACGCTGCGACCAATAGGAGCGAAGCATCAGTGAAAAATGTGCAAATATAAAAACAGAAATTAACGCGTACGAAGTCGCGGGGAACAGCTAGTCAGTTATAATTTAAGTGGAGTTCGGATAGTCGGGTTGATGTCATATCAAACTATCTATCACTAACCGACAAATTATACCCAAAGGCAAATTTGGAATAGAGTTTCAAACGCGTAGTATGTTAAGGCAAAAGACAAACTAAACTATGTAATATTATGGTAATCTAGATTCCATTTTATGATTGCGATGGGTCATCGACATTGAAAGTTAGAGTAAATTTGAAAAGTTTGTAACTTACAATAAACTTTTTTTAGAGAACCGTATCAAGGTATAAACTACAAAGACTCGATGAAGTAAACAGATTTAAATTAGTGAAACATTGAAAATTGTACTACAGCGATCTCACACACTGAAAAAGCTAAAATCAATGAAAAACTGATAAATGAGTTAGAAATTTTTGGTGACACATTATCTGAATTTAAGGAAAGCTTAAGGAACTTACTCGTAAGATGTGTTTTCTATCCTATATTTTTTTCTATTTAATTTTTATTGTGTTAAAGTATAATATATGTCGACTCATTTATTCAAGGCTTTACGATGTAAACCAGTCAGTTTTATATCAGGGTTTCCGGTTATATAGTTATATATTCTGGACTTAAAAATATTTTTATAAATATTTGATACAGACTTTTTAATTCATTGTTCAAGGTAACTATTGAATTTTCAACTAACACTGGCATTATTATTACAGAAAAAACAGTTTAAATCAAATCAAAACTCAGTTAGTTTTTTATTCATGTTTATTTATAAGTGTCTCAGAATATTTTGGGTACATTTCCAAAGAGACAGTAATAAAATCACAGTGTGGTCGTATCTTTAGTTACAGGCTAATCACCTTTTATTTGACCTCACAAAGGCTTAAGTCACGATAGGCTTTAATTTGGGACCACTATTACCATAATAATAGCCCAGCTGTAATTAAAATTTATCACGGAATTGGTCGAAACATAATGAACGAAATATTATACGACTTTATTTTAAGCATCTGATATTTTGCTGTGATATATCGATAAGCCATAGTTTGGGAAAGTTGTGATTAATAGGCGAGGAATGGTTAATTTGATATTTGTGATAATTTACTGATTTAAACTTTCATGGTCACTATCACTAGAGTTATTTAATTCGGGGTTTATACCATGTACCTTATTTATTATGAGTTTCCGATATTTCGGCACTGTTGCAAGCGCCATGATCACGGGAGAACTGTTGTATCTGCGGGTGGGTAGCTGTTAAGAGCAGACAAATCGATCTACCCTCCGTCGTAGTCTTTTATTACACACGACACTGGTACCACTGTTTGACAACTCACTATTTTTAACTTTTAAATAAGGTACATGGTATAAACCCCGAATTAAATAACTCTTTGTGATAATTGTTGGTAAGCGTAGGAAAACGTAACAAAATAAGATAAAAACGCTGCGTAGTACTTATTTATTTTATGATACATTTCTCCTTCTTTAAGGAATATGACATTAAGTAAATTTAAATATAATATTTATGGCATCTTTACGATGTTGATCATTCAAAAAACTTCGCTAAGCTAGTCACAAAAGTTTTCGTTTTCCTGGTGGTTCAAAAAGCACGGTGAATAATAGATAAAAAAAACATTGAATCATTACCATCCGAGGATCGAAAACATGACCACTAGACCAATATTCGATTCTAAAGAACGTAGGTAAGTAACATATTCTTTTACTATAGATTTGTGTCATAAGCAGTGTGAGTGTTTACTCGAGGAGTAACCTTGAGAAAATAAAGAGAGTAAACATTACGCTTTCAACGTAGTAATTGTTTGTTATTGACCCTCAGGTAGCTGGATGAGGGTCGGAGGGTTTTCAAATCCACCCCGGCTGGGCGTTACCGCGGGAAATGTTATGAAGAAACATGAAACTCGGCCACTTGTACACAGTTGGAGACTTTTTAGCGAGGTCAGAAAAGAGCATATTATTATAAGAACATTTTGAAAAATACTCTATACAATGATGTTTAAAAAGTAAATTCTTACTTAATATCATTGACTCTATATGATATTTTAGCAAATTTTTATAATATCAGCATTTAAACTTGAAAAAGTTTTTCACAGGCGAGACTCAAACCCGCACCTCCACTCAAAACCAACAATGGGTGTTGGTTTTTTTAAAAACTCTTGAATATCGAATTCCTTGAATAAAAAAACTTAACCGGACGACTGCTGTGAAAAAATAAAGATAATTGAGGTCACAAGAAGTGGAGTAGTAGTTTGTTAATTATCACAAATGTTTGGTCTAAAATTTAGATCTTTAGGAGCAATAAAAGAAAATAAATATCTTATATTTAAACTGTTTTGAAGCAATGTGCCTGTAATGTATGTAATGGCTATTGAATTTTGAAAGTACAATTTCCATGGAATAAAATTTTGAAACGCCTTAGGTGGGTCTCGAAATCACAACTTTTCGCTTACTGGACGACAGCTTTTCTAGACGCTTATCGTACAGGAATTCCTCTTTTAAAGGTATTAGATGGATGTGTAAAATACAACAAGAAAGTTCAAAAACCTAAGTAACATCAGTGTGAACGAGCACCGAATCAGGTCAGCGGATTAGTGCTACGGGAGACGAGGTCTATTGAGCCATTAGCGGCCAGACTACAATTTCATTTTGTTTGTTTTCAGCCTCGAATTCATTGTTGCGAGTAATGAGGGCCATTCGTCCTGCGTAAAATGCTAATGAACCTTCGTTATTCCGTTAAATGTTCATTATACCGCGGCCGGCCGCGAGGTGAGCGGTCCGCGTGATTTTTTAATTAGGCGATCGTCTTTTTATTTTTATTGTTCGTCATAATATATGTAAAATTAAATACTCTTCCGTTTTCTTGTTAGGGTTCTCTAAGTCATTGAAACCCAGTTTCACCACGTCCGTCTGTATGTCTATCCGTCTCCGGTTAATATATTTATTAGCACGGCCTTAAAAAGATTAGCATTACATCTTCCTATGGGGTTGTAAGTGGCAATCGAAGGAATAAGTGCCAGTAGAAGATGGGTAACAGCATCAATCTCTACTATGACCTAAACTGTGATCGCCAACCCCTTGCAAAGCATTGCAGTTCTAGCAAAATCCTCTTTTTGGAGAAGCCCTTTTTCAGCAGAAGACTAATATGACATTACTCTAATCAAAGAAAATAAAGACATCTTTGCTCTAATACACTAACAATTATAACATTTTTAGTTTCGTACGTTTTGGGAGTAATACCTACTGAAGCTAAATCGTTTTGCCCTGGGACTTCTAACCACTAGCTAGCACTGCAAATGAATCAATTTACACCTTTTGCAGGTTTCCGTAACGCTAAAGTAAGGAAACGGAACCCTTAGAGGATTAGTTTTTGGAACTAAGTTCCTTATCGCGCGTTGCGAAAGGGGGCTAGACGGAAAAAAAATGTGCTATAGTTGTAAGCCGTGCAGAGAGAGAGAGAGAGAGGGAGAGAGGGAGAGAGGGAGGGAGAGGGAGAGGGAGAGGAAGAGGGAGAGAGAGAGAGACAATAAAAAATAAATTTAAAATAAAATAAAATTTTATTACAACTCCTTCACTAAAAATGAACTTCGTTCCATCCGGGTGTCCCTCTCAAGTTTTTAGTCTGTTCGTCTTTCCTTCCGTCTGACATTCAAGACCGTTAATTTCGAGAACGTGGAGCTTAAAAATTAATTACTTTTAAATTTAATTTAAATTATAAACAAATATAGGTACTGCTGTTTATGTCGTAAAAAAGAGTAATTCCCGTTAACCTAGAACAATACGCGGTGCATTTTCAACCACTCGTAAAACGAAGCCCACGTTATGTTACCAGTATGTATAAAATCTTGGCAGTATTATTAAAATTTTTTCACCTATTTTTTAAATGAAAATATTAAATATTGATTTAATACGTCTGTGCGCGACACAGCATGTTACAAAATTAAAAGTCTGAATCAAAATATTATATTCTCCAAAAAGTATTTTTAATATAAATAACACTACCATGATGCTATACATAATGGTCCAATGAAGTGGGTTTCATTTTCCAGGTGGTTCAAAAAGCACAGTGTATAGTTTGGCAAGTAATACCCTATTATACTACATTGAAATACAGGAAATATCAGAAAACTTTATTCGTAATGAAATCTTACATTTTTAAATAATTTAAAAAACTGTAATAAACCCGACTGCAAAAATGCAACAATTTCAAAGTATATGAATATTTACTGAATTGTTTAAGCATTTTTGTACTCAGAATTTGTCTCATTCATACCTCACACGTTTTAACTACAAACTTTTTTTTAAAGTACCGCAAGATATTGCCGTAGCATTCGCCATGTAGCTTTTTTTTTTAACTAAAGGTATGTTACCCGGACTGTAATAAAGAATGGACTGATACCTCATTCACCCTTCTTGTTGGCTTTGCCGTAGACGAACTTTCAAAGGAAACGGACCGACTTCCTTAGAACCTTCGGCCTAAGGTGTAACACAGTGAAAGTAGTATTATTTGAAAGATAGTATGAAATTAAAGGATTCCTGAGAATTTGGAAAAAAATGGCAGTCCGTGAGCTGAGACATAAAATACTATGAAAAAGTTAGGTTAAGAATAGCTTACACAAAGAATAGCGTATTAAATCATTTATTTTTAAAGTAATGGAGCACTTTATATAATACAGATAAGTGTATTTATGTAACTGGAGAGTTTGTGACCACATTAGATAAAAGTATTCCAAAAGCAGAAAAAGAGCACACTCAGAACGCAGCGAAGAAAACAAAGCAAACGAGTCGAGTGACTTTTTTTTTCTTTCTCCTGTCAATGTAATTTTTTTTACGGCTTTGGCACCAAAGTGTTTAAGTATATGAACTTTGTACAGAACCCTCGGTGGGCGAGTCCAACCCGCTTTGTTTCGATAGCTTTGATTGCGTTTTGCTAAATTGTATCGATAAACCCAAAACAACGTATTCCCAGGTGCGTGATAGTTCGGCCTCTCGTCTGATATTGGACAAAGGCACGTTAATTGAACGCATGGAGCCATGAAACGGATGCAACGGTATATTTTGACCTTATGGAGATCCATTCCATCTCCAGATTAGTGTAGTAACAACTATTCACCGATGATTGGTGATCTTTGTCCTGCAAGTCTTAAATAGTTTCCACCTTCCTCGTTGTATGGGTTTCGTTATGCGTCTAAAAGAGTGAATGTGGACAACATCACATATATTGTTCTGATCCCAATTTGGGTAATTATTTAAATAACTCTTATTTTGGAAATCAGATACTGCGAAGGTACCACAAACACCCAGAATCGAGAAAATGTAGAAAAACCACTTTTTTTACATTGATTTTCCGATGTTCAAAACCCCTAAAATTACAATATCGGTTGGTGGTCCTAAATTCAAAATAATACGTACCTACCCCTTAAGTGTCATTAACATTGTTTAACTTTTTAAGGCATTAGAAGTCATACTGCGTTTGCAACCGAAATAGGTACTATACTATTTGTTTATAATATAAGCTTTATTGCACAATTATAATAAAAACGGACCAAAAAAGTAAAGTAACAGCCTAAATTCATCCCACTGCAGGGAAAAGGCCTCCATCATTGATTTCAAGTTACCACTGCAAGATGAGAACTGGCGTAATCACCACGCTTGCCAAATGCGGGTTGGTCACAAACCCGAGCAACGTTCGAAAATTCGAAACTTTTTGTTGCCCGACCCGGGTATCGAACCTGGGACCCCGAGATCTTGGCCCGGTATTTAAACCACTAGACCAACGGGGCGTTGTAGGCTAGAAAAACGGACCAAGGGCGGACTTAATGCCATACGGAAACCTTAAATCTACCCAGAAAAAAAACAGAATGCAAAAAAATAACGCTAAAAATATATAAGAGTCGTTAGCTTAACTTTTCACCAAGAAATTGACAAAGGTTTTATTCGAAACATAATCTGTTTATTGACTGAATATTTTCAACCAATATTGTACAGAACTTTTAAGAATCGTCATGTAACGAATTTGTTTTAAATGTTGCTCTATTTATGTTGTAAAAGAAAATCAACCGATAAAGGGTGAAAATATGGTTACAAAGTCAAAGAATATGAAGTTTACACAACAAAAATAATAAAATAAGTAACCGATTTCACATTGTTCTTAATCAAGCAATTAAAATTGCTAATTGCCTTGTATTTGTTAATAGGATGTTGTTTCCTTGGTCATATTTTTATTTTGTATTTTAGAAAAAACCTAATCCTTTCTCAAATAAATTTTAATGACATTTGTTTTATTGAGTTTTTTGATGTTATTTGTTTTTTCAACAGCCATTTCATGTTTAAAGTTTATTTGTTAATGTTTAAATATTAAAAAAAGAATTTGGCTGTAAGCGACTTGAAGCGAACAAAGAATGTGATCGATTAATAAAACTATTTAAAAAACTCCAAAGAACAAAATCAAATACTAACTGACTTGAAGATTTCTGATCTCCTGACCTCAAGGGGCCTAAACTTCTACCTAAAAGGAACCACAGCCAGGAAAAGTGTCACAAACTTCGAAACCTTACATTGTTCGTTTGTACAACTCAAGTTGCCGGCGTAAAGATAAATGGACGCGCCAAGTTCTCCCTAAGGAACAAGAATATCTCAGGTAACAATTTATTCAATATTGTATGGTGTACAATATTTGTACCGGTGTTTCTCGTCTTCTGAGTCTGACCTCCTTCTAAATGACTGTGCTTTTCAATCAACGAATATTTGACAGATCAGATTGGTTCAATTTATTGAACGCTGCTTCTGAGCCATAGGTCGAGAGTTCGATCCCCGTACAGAACAAATATCTATGTACATACATATGTATATATATACATATCTGTTTGTACTGGTCTGGTTGTTTTCTATGTATAAAAGGTATAACTTTACAATAAAATAGTAGGTGTATAAGTAAGTTTATCGGTTGTCTAGTACCCATAGTATAAGCTTAGAAAACTAACTTAATTTGGTACTAGATTAGCTCTGTGTGACCCAGTGTGGCATGTCTTGAAGTATTATTATTTAAAAAATATTGGCAAACTGTAGATGAGTTTATAAATCTTCTTTTCTTAATAATTATACAATTTTAGCGAAAACGTGATCCTGATTTCCATATCGATTTCCATAATGACTCATACTTTTTGCAGATCCTTTTGTTTTGGCCGATGAACTCAAATCAATAACATCGTCCAAGTTAGGTTTGAGTAAATATTTGCACTGACCAGACATTCCTAGCTCGTTGTCATGCCTAGACGCATCGTAATAACGGCCCTATATGCCTTCATATGCAGTTAATGGAGCCCCATTCACGATACCGATTCAAGCACTATCAGTAGACTCATCTATATCGATGTATGACTTCGTATGGTTGGTTATGGACGCATCATCATCAGCCAACGTCAATCCACTACACAATATTATTTAATTCTAATGTTTGCTTTTCTTTTTGATTTTATTGAAGCAGATGTATGTTATAGATATGGGACTAAAGAATACTGAAATAAATGATTTATTTATTTATTATTATGTCTTTGACAAGGCCATAGTTGATAGTACCTCCTACGCATGCAATGGCCGAACCCTTATACATTTCAAAAATCGTTAATGTGCATATTATATTTAATGATGTTTAAAGATGAATGACGAAAGGTTTCAAGAATGTTTCATATCGACGACCCAGTTGGTGTAGTGGTGCATGGTCCGCCCAGGTTCAATTATCGGTCGGGTCAATTTAGGAAAGGAATGTTCGTAATTTCTAAACTTATCAGGCCTATAATCGCTGGGGTTTATAGTCGTATTTCAAATACGATAAGCCATTGATTCCAGATGCTATAATATATAATAATATAATATCATTTATTTGAAACCCAAATATACACAAAACTTAGACATAAATTATTTCTAGGGTTTTACATAGTACATGATACAAAAGAGTGTTCCCTGACCCATAAACTAGTTGAAACTGTATTATCAGGGTCAGTGATTCCTCAGTAGATGCTGTCCTGTGCACATAGAAGCCCTAAAAGCAAATTATTCCTAAGTGGTTCCATTTGGTGGAACCATTTTTTTTAATAAGAAACGCTTCTATAGAATTATAATTCTTAGAGACAAAACAAAAAGACGAAAACGACACTAACTTATCATGACAACTGGAATAAAATTGAAGAATATTGAAACTCTATTGTGTTTATATCCGTTTCCTTATAGTGTAAGCACGCTCTATCTTACCCTCCCTTGCGTATCTACGGAGCTCTTCAACCCTATTACGTACTTACTTATTCTGTCAAAACGCGACATGTGACATGGTTGAAGATTAGCGTATCTTTCACGACAAAAGCGTACAAGCAATCCGTTAGTTCCGGATTAACCAAAATAGACTATTGAGTATTAAAATACAATAAAATTTATCGAATCGATCCTTTTGGTTTCGAAGTTCTTCAGCAAGTTTACTTCAAATAGGTATAAATCATCAGCCTTTTATTTCTGTCTAAAGGTCTAAATCTACCTTTGTGCCCAGTCTCCATCGAAATCGGTTCGATGTTTGATGTGATCAAGTGATATTGATCTTGATTGTATTGAATTTAAAATACATTTTACTTAAGGTTATCTAAAAATCGAAAGTAGTTGTTAATGTAAGTAGTCCAAATTCAAAGCCTCGAATGAAAAAAAAAATCGACTGTCTTAGGTGGGACATGAACCCACAACCTTCCGCTTACCAGGCGACGGCTCTTACTATTGAGCTCCCAAGACAATTTTTGTGTCGAGGAATTTATTCAAGGCTATATACGCTGACAGCAATGTTTTTGCTGTTATTTTGACACGTTAAAACGAACCACTATATTATATTGACCTGAATAGGTGAAAAAATTTACCACATAGAAAGTTTGAAAATAGATTTTATAGTGTTTATGCTTTTTCGTTCACATTCGCCGGTGGTTTGAGTAGCAGAACCTGGAGAGTAAATGAAGGATGTTTCGGATTCAACTACTATAATCTTACAACTGTCTTAGTATGTTACATGATGCTAATGTTTAATGACATTTGTAGCACACGTTGAATAGTCTGATAATCACCCACTAAAATAGGTATCTAAGCTTGTACCAAAGGTAGAGTTTTAATAAAGAAAATCTTATATAATTTAGTAGGTATTTTGTATAATATCTGTTTTGTTGTAAAATATTTTCGTACCATATAAAAACAAATATCGATCCCAAAAGAAAACTACGATTAATCATTTGAAGTCAAAACTTTAAACTTCAATTTTTCACTTGCGCCGCCATGCCTTCGGCAATCAAATTGCAAGAGCCACTCTAATTCACTTCGCATGTCAGATATTGTCTACCAGAATGCATGCAATTTTCCCGCAGCGTGAAAACCCTACGTTGCCATGGTTACCAGACGCTGCAGTGCCTTCTCTGTCCCGCAGGCCGCAGTAAACGTCTACCATTCGTCGCGGGAGGACGTCCAGCTGAAATTCTAAATAACCGTTCGACGCTTTTCATTTGTTTTCCGATCAGCGACGGCTTTGTACTGAATTAATCGTGACTATACCAACTTGGAATTGTTGATTTTTTTTGTTTTAGTTATGTTTACAAAATTCGTGTCTGTAAAAAGACTATTTTGGATGCAGTTACAGTGATGAGTGATGGGATTTAGTGAGTGCGCGGGTACCATGAGGGGAGTATTTGCCGAGTTTGGGATGTTTACATCGGCGACATGACGGCGACAGACCGAGCGAACATTTTCTCCGACGATGACGAGGACTTGGTAAGCGAAATCCACGGTTCCAGTTATATAACTTATCCTTAAGATTTGGATCTTTTCCAACAAGAAGCTGGTTATGTAAACTTAACCTGCAGTGGGCGGTGCTGCGGGTGCAGAATGCTCTTATTAATATTTAAAAAAAAATTGTATACTTTCTGAATAAAGAGTTTGTTGTTACTTTAGTTACACTTCCGAACAATTATTATGTGTGTGGTCGGAATAAATGTCAAATGTTTTTATCGATTGAACTTGCCTGCCGTTAAAACTACCGCTCCTATAAATAAACATTTATTAATTGCCCCTCCCATAGGAATATTTAATGACGCTACTGGCGTCAATACAAGATTGTATTAAATATTTTTTAACTTTACTTTTAAAAAACTAGCCATCCGCTCTATCTTAACAATAATGCAATGTAGGTCTTTAGAAATTACCACAATCATTATCATCATCTCGGCCAAATGAAGCCTACTGCTGGAAATAGGCCTCCCCTAAGGATCTCCACTACCGACTACCTACTAAAGGTACCGACATAGCCCAACGGATTGGCAAGCTGAAGTGGCAGTGGGCTGGCCATATTAGCCGCAGAACCGACATCCGCTGGGGTAAACGAGTTCTTGAGTGGAGACCGCGTCTCGGCAAAGGCCAGTTGGTGTGATGATTTGCGCAAGATGGCTGGCAGGAGCTGGATGCGAGAAGCCAAGGATCGACCTAAGTGACGTGCAACTGGAGCGGCCTATGTCCAGCAGTGGACTGCGATAGGCTGATGATGATGATGAAGGATCTCCACAACGATCGATCCCGTGCCATCCGCAACCAGCGGCTTCCCGCGATCTTCGCCAGATCGTCGGTCCACTAGGTAGGAGGCCTACTCTCAATCGTCGTCCTGAAATCGGTTGCCTTAGCACAAAACAGTGTACACAATTCTAAAAAACCTTGCTTATTTGAATGATATATTAAAATCTGCTTCGTTCTGGAAAGACCTAAGAATTGATAGGGGAATAGTAGACGGCAGTTAAAGTGTCTTTGTTTTACACAGATAATACGCATAGATTTTCAGCCAAGTGCATATAAACTATATCATCTGACGATGGCTTACGATACATTAATCCACTAGACTTAGGCCTTCCTGTAAGGACCATGGCCCTATAATCGCCAACCTCGGCAGTTAGGTTGGCACTACCATAGCCGTTCTTCTATACAAAACTATCATAAGATAAGTCCTATTTAAGCCAGCACATGACACACCATTCAACTAATAAACTGAAATTAATTAAGTATTAGAAAGTAAAACAAAGCATACAATCTACTAAGATAGTTAGCACTAAATATAATTTTTTTCACTAAATAATACTTGAAATCTCTTTATTTAACTACAACCCAAATGTACAGCTACCTAATGAACTACTCAAGAATGATGAATTGCAGTTTTTATAAGGTTCATAATCGAACTCTCTGGAGGGAGAGTCCCGACTAAATTGATGTTTTATCAGATAAATATTAGATTTTTTTATTTAGTACTGCTCAAATTCACTTATTCGATCAAAAAGTAATAATTATGTGTTTAAATGTGGCAAAAAATAAGCAAGCAAGATACCTAAACCGAATACTTATCACAACGCGTATTTTCAGTGGATTTTATCAGCGTTATTTCATAAATGTTTTTGGTCTTGTTAACCTTCCATGTTAAATCATTTTTTTTTATAAATATACCACAATCATCTTAATAAATCTTAGGTCTACATTGATTATCGTATACTTGGAAGTAAAATATTGTTTTTCAATGATACCATTATTACTTATTAATAGTGTTTGTAAATTGAAGACTTAAAAAAGAAAAAAAAACTGACTTTAAAGAAGAAATCAATTAAATTCTTCCTAAATATGAAAACGTGCAATCCTTCCCCGTACCTATCTGTACTCCGCCTACGTCTGGAGTTACTCAGCAGAAAGTGCACAATACGCGAGCGGAGTGGAGACATAAATCTTGCACACAATGATACGCCGTGTTACGCGGCCGCATTGTACGCGGCGACCTTGCAACATCCACCTGAAAACCAGGCGGGGATTAAGGGTAACCTGATCATACAATGTTTTCTTTCACATTCCTGTTAAACTGCTTAATACGATCTGAAAGGGATCATCATATTTGTGTTTGACATGTCACAGTCACAGGTTGGCTGACTGCTTATGATCACGGTTAATAGAAATAAGAAAAACAAATTATATAAATAAATTAGTTCTGATCTTAAAGTAGGTAGCATAAAAGTACTTATTTACATTTTCACTGTCACTGCCATAGGAGTTAGTTAACTTGAAGTATCTAATATGTAGGTATCTTATTTTTTATAAGTTTCTGATATTTCGATACTGCTGCAAGCTCCAGCAAAGCAGTCTACAAGTTATAGCCAACTGTTTTAATCACTTGTTTAATAGAATCAGAAATGGCGAAGGTACCACAAACACGCAGACCCGAGATAATATCGAAAAGTGTGTGTGCTAAAGGACCACGGAGGTGGTCGAATCTAAGAAAGTATATAATAATAAATTGCAGTTATTAATATAACGTTTCAATGATTATGTAACGCCCGAGATAAGGCACTGCAACGCGTACAGTTCAAAGTAGTATAAGCAATCTGATTTTATAGAGAAACTGTTGTTCTTGAGGAGACATTTTAACATTTACTGATAGACTAAGACATTAATAAAAGCCTAGATACTAACAACATTTAGGTATCGATTTAATTTACCTGTATGAAAACAGTACTTTAAGAAACATCCCGATGATATTACGAACTTTTTACAGCTTATTTCTTGCCAAATATCCTGTCCCTTTACTAAAGAATTACGTGTTAATATTCATATTTATCAAGCCTGAGTTGGGTTCTCGACAGTCTCAATCCCTCCCTGCACGTACCGGCCGGTACCTACAGAAGTTTTTATGATACAAGCGTGATATATTACTTGGTTATTTTCCTCCGTATCCTAATAAGGCTGTCGACGGCAGCCATTCAGATAATTGAGGCGGAGATAGATAGAGATAGAGGTTTTGGTTCCTTTAAAAAGAAAATTGGTCCAGGAGAAGTTCATTTTGTAACTATAGGTGTTTCGACTATAACTACTTTGGGTTCACGATGAAAAACCACTATAAATAAGAATCTATTACCGAAATTTATGTACCTACGCACGTAACTCCAGAATAGCTCCTTGATTTGTTATGTTGGTAATGGTCAGGAGAAGGTTTGTATGAAAAAACATGTTTGATTATTGTACGAAGAAAAAAATAGACATGAAAAGTGTATAGGGCAAATCTATACTAATATTATAAAGCTGAAGAGTTTGTTTGTTTGTTTGTTTGTTTGAACGCGCTAATCTCAGGAAATACTGGTCCGATTTGAAAAATTATTTTTGTGTTGGATAGTCCATTTATCGAGGAAGGCTTTAGGCTATATAACATCACGCTGCGACTAATAGGAGCGAAGCATCAGTGAAAAATGTTGCAAAAAAAAAACGGGGAAAATTATTCATATTAACCGCGATCATAATAACAGAAATTGACGCAGACGAAGTCGCGGGAAACAGCTAGTATTGCCATAAAAAAACAGTTGCTTCTATTATATCATTTATAAACTAGTGCAAAACTGAGACGGACAACTATATTTTATATAAATAATAAATATTAAAAAACGTTCTTAAATGTACATTTATGTAATCTTTATTTAGAGTTGAGGGTAAGAACATGATCGACCGTAGACTTTTAATAAAATTTTTACTGAACATACCATATCTAAAACTATAAATCTGCCTAAGCAGTTGAATGATAGAACATAATTTAGGTTTGTTAATAAGTTCTTGATAATTTTTTTACAAAGCGTAGCTATTATCTAGTAACTGTGACCGATTCCTTACATCAAGGAAGTAATTATAATATTATGTAAATCAATTTTTTATCTCTTAAACCGTGTGAAGTCAACGTAGAAATTTACGTGTGTCTGTAATAAAAATCATTTTTAAAAGACATACGTAAAACTCATTAATTAATATTAAGTATTGATGTAAAAGCACATTCATTCCAAGTTAAATAGTTAAAAGGCTTTTAGAGCAAAGCGAACGATTTATCGAAAGTTACAAAGAAAACTCTGATCAAAGGAAGCTTTTGAATACCAATTGTAGAATTGCTTTGACGCTCACTATCTTCTATCTTTTATTACAATTATTTGCAAAAGATTTCACTGCTTGGAGCTTTGAAACGAGATATTAATTTGCTTATCGCTTATTCTAAGTTGCTTATTTTTTGTAAGAATCAATTCATATGACGTTGACATTAGTAACAACATTTATTAAGACATATTATTATTATAATATTTTAATGAATATTACTTGAAAAAAGTATTCCATAGTTTGTTTTATTTAAAGGTGTTTGATTGTATAGGAAACATAAATAGAAGTTCAACTAATTAACTTTAAAAATAGTCGGTTAGACTAAATTTCAATAAATATTGTATGTTATTTTATTTTAATTAATATAGTATCATTTTATGTTCACATTGTGGGAGCAAACAATAACACCTGAGTGTTATTATCATAAAACACAAAAGTAAAAAAGTATTCCCAAAAAGGTTTTTGAAATAACAGCTTATATGAATAAAAGTAAAATAAACAGACCTAGAGTCTCCTTCCCCGGGCAATTTACCCTCTTAAATAAACAAGTTCCTGTACAAGGAATGGTTTGTTCAATAGTGATGTCAGTAGGCCTGTAATATTATCGATGACTGAAATCGGTTGAAAGTCTATAATTGGTCATTGGATTTGAATTCATAGGCTAAGTGGTTTGTTGTTTAAAAAGTTTGATTGTTTATTAAAATATCTTAAATTAATAAGTTCAGTAGCTTAATTTTTGACTAGGAGGCTCTGTGTGGCGCAGTGTGTTATTATTGGAGTTTGCTTATTTCGCGCGTTATTATCGCTACAGTATTATCAATGTCTGTTTTTCATCTAATCAAATACAATTTCTTGAATATAAATTTCGACTGCTTTGAGTGGGTATCAAACCCACAGCCTTCAGTTTACCAAGCAAATGCTCTAACTAATTCTATTTTCAATATTAAACAGCAATATAAACCTAAAAAAATTAAGGAACATAATATAAAACTGTCTCTTATAAGAACTGAATGTAAAATATTTTAAAAAATATTTCATTCGGATGGTGGTGTCAAAACGTTGGTGAAACTCCGTTTGTTAACGGTGTAAAACAATGAATAGTTTTATTGGCACACGGACATTAAAAGGCTTCCACTGAAAACTAGCGTTGAAGCATCTTGTGTCTTTTTTGTCAAAAATTACTTACCGTTTAATAAAACGGAATATCATACTAATCATCCAATGGATGGTTGTATTTATTGCTGGCTTAAATAAATACATTTTAATAGTAGACGAATTGTTTTGCGTCTGTGACAAGAGTAAAAAAACATTATTATATGATGTTGAACATTTACTACCGCAACCGATTGCGATGCACGGCGCCGTCCTCGAAGTTGTTCAGAAATACGTGTACCTCGGGCAGACATTGCAGTTAGGTAGAAACAACTTTGAGGATGAGGTGAACAGAAGAATTCAGTTGGGTTGGGCAGCATTTGGGAAACTACGTCAAGTCTTCTCATCGTCGATCCCACAATGCCTCAAGACGAAGGTCTTCAATCAGTGCATCCTACCCGTCATGACACACCGAGCCGAAACGTGGACACTGACGGTACGGCTAGTCCACAAGTTCAAAGTCGCTCAGCGGGCTATGGAAAGAGCTATGCTCGGAGTTTCTCTTAGGGATAAAATCAGAAATGAGGTGATCCGGCAGAGAACTAAAGTTACTGACATAGCCCACCGGATTAGCAAGCTGAAGTGGCAGTGGGCTGGCCATATTAGCCGCAGAACCGACAACCGCTGGGGTAAACGAGATCTTGAGTGGAGACCGCGTCTCGGCAAACGTAGTGTAGGACGCCCTCAGGCTAGGTGGAGTGATGATTTGCGCAAGGTGGCTGGCAGGAGCTGGATGCGAGAAGCCGAGGATCGACCTAAGTAGCGTGCAATTGGAGAGGCCTATGTCCAGCAGTGGACTGTGATAGGCTGATGATGATGATGATGATGATGATGATGTTGTTGTACAGAATATTTATTTATTTTTATATTATGTAAGGTCATGGATAATATTGAAATATGTTTAAATAAAGAACAATGGCCAAATCGTACCTGAACGTGGGCACTCAATTTCACTAATCTAATTTATATAAAAAACAATATTTAAAGATAGATAGCACGCAGCTACTTTCTAACCCGAAAAATGTACATTTCCCGTGGGACAGTTTTAAATTTAACATTTTACGCGTACGTAGTCACGGGCAACAGCTGGAGAATCAATACATTTAAATAGCTCACCAAATGTATATGTTACGGTAAGAGTGAATAATTGAAGATTATTAATAATTATCTATTATTATTAATAATTACAGAAGTCGAGGTTAAAGTGATAAATTAATCACATTTGTCGGTTTTTATTAATAATTTAACCCTAGTAGTGATAAATGTAATAAGTGGCCAAGGGTTGCGGGGCGGGGCGGTTCTAAGTGCCATAAAAGTCTTTCTTGCAAAAACAATTTTTTTTTATGTGTCTTTAACTGTTTTATTTTGATGTTATTTTTATTGCAATTTAAATGGCAATATATTTTACTTGCATAACAAATATTTGTTGAATTCTATGATAATATTTAAAAAAAAATAATTTGTTGCATTTATAGGTGCTACAGAAGATTTACAGGCAAACCAAATATGATTGTTAATGATTGCTTTTAGGATTCGAGTTGATTTTGTTAATGAAACAATAATTGTTTAATTTTATTTTTGTTACAATTTTATGTACCACGAAAAACTTTCTTGCATAAGTTTGATGGTAGATTAAATTTTATTGTTAATTTTGTGATAAATGTGGGCACATTATAGTTTGATTTATTTAATATTATAGTTCAGAATATATGTGAATTTGTTGTCCTTTCGTTTCAAAGCAAGTACAAGTAACCTTGTTTGTATGATCTCTAATTAATATAACTGTAAGACTGTGTTTAATATTATAAATAAATAACTGTTGGTCAAAAAACATTGGGTTTTTATTTATTTTATAACTTTTACCAATATGTGTCGTGAATTATTAATAATTACTACTAAAAGTAATAAATTTCGATCGTTTATTCACATTTACCAAAACATGTGGTTATTATTAATAATTTTGTAAAAATATTAATAATTTTCAATTAATCAGATTTACCGTAACATATACATAATGTGCCGTGTAGTGCCGGCACATAAAAAGAATAGCACTACCCCCTCTCTTCCCGTGGGTGTCGTAAGAGCCGACAGAGGGAAAACTGCCATCAGGAGATGGGCAGCAGCGTCTCCTAGAAGCAACAGGCCATACTGCGATCGCCAACCCGCCTGCCAAGTGTGGCGATTATGGCAAACCCCCCCCCCCAAATATGAATACACCGCTAAGAATTCGGCCCCCAGTCCCCGGCGGCCCCGCTAGTCCTAGCTATGGCAGCAGCTATGGTAACGGCGGGGCAGGGGGTGCTAAGAATCCCCGGGTAAGATCCGGCTGCCAACAACGACGACTCGACCTGGCAACATATAACACGCGCACACTGAGGCTTGACGCGAAGCTCCTAGAGTTGGAAGAGGCAATTGGTAAGTTACATTGGGATATCATTGGGCTATCTGAAGTCCGAAGAGAGGGGGAGGACTCGATAACCCTAAAATCCGGTAACTTACTATACTACCGGGAGGGCGACCAACAGTCCCTAGGTGGTGTCGGGTTCATCGTCCACAAGTCCCTTATCAACAACGTGATTACTATCGGAAGTGTTTCGAGCAGGGTAGCGTACCTGATACTCAGAATATCGAAACGATATTCGCTGAATGTCATTCAGGTTTACGCTCCGACCTCAAAACACGACGATGTCGAAGTGGAGGCTATGTATGAGGAGATCTCTAAAGCCATGCATAGCTTTAAAACCCACTACACGGTTGTGATGGGGGATTTCAATGCGAAGTTGGGGCAACGTTGCGGTAATGAGTTGAGAATGGGGAAATTTGGATTTGGGCAACGGAACAAAAGGGGTCAGATGCTGGCAGACTTCATGGAGAGGGAGAACCTCTTTATGATGAACTTCTTCTTCAAGAAGCCCGTAAGCCGCAAATGGACCTGGATCAGCCCGGACGGTAAAGTCAAAAACGAGATCGATTTTATCATGTCAACGAAGAAGCACATATTCGATGATGTCGCTGTGATCAACGCTGTTAAGACAGGAAGCGATCACCGCATGGTCAGAGGCACATTGAATATCGCCGTAAAGCTTGAAAGAGCGCGACTGATAAAATCCACGCTCCGACCAATACCGGCTCAAATTCAAAACCCCGAGTGCTTTCAGCTCGAGCTTCAAAACCGTTTCGAAGCCCTTGAGAACAGCATCGATGTGGACGATCTATACAACATGGTGGTGGATACTGTCCGTACGGTAGGGTCTAAGTACTTTAAAACCCGCCGTCCCAAATCAAAGAAACTCTCTAGTCAGACTCTCCTACTCATGGATCAGAGAAACGAAATGAGGCTACAGAACTCAGCGGATGCCCATCGCTATCGGCAACTCAATAGACAGATATCTAAGTCTTTGAAGAGCGACCTTCGTCAATTTAATACCCGACGTATTAAAGAGACCATTGAGCGGAACAAAGGCTCCAAAGTGTTCGCCAGAGATCTGTCTATTGGGCAAAGCCAATTGACGAGGCTGAAAACTGAGACAGGTAGCATCATTGCGTCAACACCTGAAATCCTGAGGGAGATTGAGAGTTTCTATGGACAGTTATACTCCACGAAAACACCTGTTGAAAGCAAGGCTAAAGACCCTAGAGCCAAGCTTACCCTACACTATTCTGAAGATGTCCCGGACGTCAGCCTGTGCGAGATTAGAATGGCTCTCAAGCAGCTTAAAAACAACAAGGCGGCGGGTGATGACGGAATCACAACAGAGCTTCTTAGAGCGGGCGGTAAGCCGATACTTAAGGTCCTCTAGAAGCTCTTTAATTCTGTCATCCTCGAGGGCAAAATGCCAAAGGCATGGGGCAGAGGCGATGTGATGCTGTTCTTCAAGAAGGGTGACAAAACTCTCTTGAAGAACTACAGACCCATTTCGCTTCTGAGCCATATCTATAAGTTGTTTTCGAGAGTCATTACGAATCGTCTCACTCGCAGGTTCGACGACTTCCAATCTCCCGAACAAGCCGGGTTCCGAAAAGGCTATAGTACCATAGACCACATTCCTACGCTGCGGCAAGTTATACAGAAGACCGAAGAGTATAACTTGCCACTTTGCTTAGCGTTCGTGGACTATGAGAAAGCCTTTGATTCGATTGAGACATGGGCAGTGCTGCAGTCTCTCCAAAGGTGCCAAATAGACTACAGGTACATCGAGGTACTAAAGTACTTATACCAAAACGCCACCATGTCGGTCCGATTACAGAACCAGAGCTCTAATCCGATCCAACTACAGCGAGGTGTGAGACAGGGAGACGTTATTTCTCCGAAACTGTTCACAGCTGCGTTGGAGGATATTTTCAAGCTTCTGGACTGGAAAGGACACGGCATCAACATCAATGGCGAATACCTAACACACCTGCGATTTGCCGATGATGTAGTTCTTATGGCTGAGACCTTGGAAGACCTGAACATTATGCTCGAAGATCTCAGTAATGCTTCTCAAAGAGTGGGTCTTAGGATGAACATGGACAAGACGAAAATCATGTTAAATGCCCATGTTGCACCCGCTCCAGTTAACGTTGGGAACATTGCACTCGAAGTTGTTGACCACTATGTTTACCTGGGACAGATAGTCCAGTTAGGTAAGTCCAACTTCGAGAAAGAGATCTCTCGTCGAATCCAGCTCGGATGGGCAGCGTTCGGGAAGCTCCGGCATATTTTCGCGTCCGAAATACCTCAGTGTCTCAAGACGAAAGTCTTTGACCAGTGTGTGTTGCCAGTAATGACCTATGGGAGTGAGACGTGGTCGTTTACTATGGGTCTCATAAGAAGGCTCAAGATCACCCAGCGAGCAATGGAGAGAGCGATGCTTGGTATTTCCCTACTTGATCGAATCAGAAATGATGAGATCCGCAGGAGAACTAAAACAACCGACATCGCTCGAAGGATTGCATCGTTGAAGTGGCAGTGGGCGGGACACATAGCGCGGAGAACCGATGGCCGTTGGGGCGGAAAGGTTCTCGAATGGCGACCATGTACCGGACGACGTTCCGTGGGCAGGCCCCCCACAAGGTGGACCGACGATCTGATCAAGGTCGCGGGAAGCCGCTGGATGCGGACAGCACAGGACCGATCGTTGTGGAGATCCTTGGGGGAGGCCTATGCCCAGCAGTGGGCGTCGTTCGGCTGATATGATGATGATGATGATGATGATACATAAACAGAAACACCAAACAAACTCTTATCGATATTTCCACGACAGCACTATGGCAAACTTTCTACTGCGCTGGTTATTGCCAGCCCTCAATATTCATGTTTCAATTTATTTCAAAACAAAACCACTTTATGACGCGAAAAGTTTGGAACTATTTTATTAAAATTTTGGTTCTCTGATTAAATATTTGAAGTGCTTCGAAAGGGTAAATGTAACTGACTGATAATGCTAACAGAGAGTTTACAGATGTGAATTTTAATAGAAAATCAAAAGTAGTAAAAAGTTATATCAGTTTAAAATCTAATACAGTATACCTATTTTATATTTCTCATTTTTATATAGTTTCAGAAATCTGATATGATAACTGAATTAGACAAGACTAAGTTAAAACTTATAAATATGAACGCTGAGATAATAAAATCTGCTGAAAAATGACTTGAGTACCTACTCTCTCCTTCTCGTTCGTTCAAAAACCTCGTTTGAATTCGTTTGTACTTTGTATCTCGCAGACTCAAAAGTATCTAATTTAGTACAGTCCCCTGCGCCAAGAAATTGAAATTATGAATGCAGTCCTTCATCACCAAAATGATAATTAGACTAACGCCACATGCACACCATAATAAAGGAGTAAGTAAGCTAAAACTAAATTATACATATTATACATATGGGTATGTTATGTAAGTCATCATGTGATACAGTTATCACTTACTCAATGTTTTCAATTTAAATCTTTTATTGCTTTTACTAGTGAGCTTAAACAACCTACCTAATATCAATAAATAGTTTTTTTAGTTTAAAAACGTTGTCAACTATGCTCGCCAAGATATATCAGGTCAATATAAGAATCAAACAAGGACTCTTACAGGCACTATTGTATTTTGAAGAAAGCAAAGGAAGAAAGACATTACAATAAAAAGGATGTCAGAACCACGTTTAAATGTTTCTCATAAAATACACATGACATTTTTAAAGCGCTTTACAGAGCTGTTGCGGTGACTGTGCCAGACTCTAAGGATAAAAAGATGGTCTTAGCTCAGTGCCATCTAAATAATATAGCAATCTACGGGACAAAAGACAAATACCGTATTTTTTTCTTTTTGTATAGCCCAGTACAAAAATATCAAGATAAAGCACTTAAAATATTTTTTTTAATTTATTTATTTACACTTTTTTGCACATGTAAAATCAAGTACAAAATGGCGGACTTAATGCTAAAAGCATTCTCTACCAGTCAACCATTGGCCCAAACAGAAATATCACAGGCGGTGCATCAAAGAAAAAGAAATAAAAAAGCAATGCATCAATAAAATAGAAGAATACATAAATAACAATAATTACTTACATAATATACCAAAGATAATATAATATCATAATAATATATACATAACTACTTACACATAATATAATTGTACACATCACACATGTCAGAGAAGATCGATAGAGAAGGAGAAAAACTTATTCAGAGAAGTGGCTCCTCAAAGCCTTTTTAAAGGAAAATTTTGTTGTAGATTTTCTTATTTTGGAGGGCAGTCCATTCCAAAAATGTCCGCCAAAAATCTAAATTTAAAAATTTTAAATAAGTTGCTACTTAACCCACTATATAATATACTTAGGCCGTTGTCTATACTCTTCCCACTGCAGGGCAAAGGCCTCTATTATTCAATTCAAGTTACCACAGCAACGACGAGTACAGGCATAATAAGGTACCACACTTTTCTGATTCGGGTTGGTGATCACAAACCCGAGAAATGTTCGAAACTTCGAAACTCGTGTTGCACGACCCGGGGCTCGAACTCAGGACCCCGAGATCTTGGCTCGGTACCTAAACCAATAGACCAACGGGGCGTTATATACAGGGTGAAATTTTAACCACCTTCCAAATTTAAATATATTAATCTACGAGACAAAAAACAAATGACGTATTTTTTCTTTTGGTATAGCCTAGTACAAAAATGTCAAGATAAAAGCACTTAGAAAATGTCCGCCAAAAATCTAAAATGTTTGATACGGCCGCCTAGCAACACTTTTTTAACGCAATGCACATCACATTCATTAATTACGATACTAATCATAAGTTTTTAATTTTCCCTTTATACCTAAACAGGCCTAAAACTGTAAATTTTTAAAACTATATTGCGAAAAATATTTTAGGGTGAAACCTTGATTTACATTTTTTACTTCATAAATGGGCTCTAAATACGATACTGAACGCCTACAAAAATTTTGTAAAGTTGTTAAAATTTCACCTGTATAAAGCTATAAATAGTAGGTATATACATGCAACATCAAAAACGAAACTTAAACTGGGTTTACCAAACCTTCCTAACTGCATCTAATTAATGACACAACCGTACAACACATACAGTGCACTTTATGAGGCGACCACTCAAGCTCGTAAAAACTTCTGTAGTTCCGACGTCATTTTAGTATCCACGTCCTCTGTACGTGACAAAATGGCGTCATATACTTCACTCGGTCACCTCTGAGTAATTTTGGAAGCTAAGAATTATCTAGCGACCGCGTTAACTTCCTCTGAGTGCAACTTGACCAACCGTTTTCCCATAAAAACAATGTGGAAAACATCAACTACCTTTTTTCCCCAAGTCATTCTCAGCTTCATCATCTAAGGTAGACATCACATACATTGTTCTGATCTCATCATCATTATCAACTCAGACAAAAGATTATTTTTTAGTAAGTAGCTAATAAAGCACATATTTCGATACATAAGTCGGCCAAGAAAGTGGTCTTGATAGACCTTACGAATGATTTTCAACCTTAGGGTGATCCCTAAGGTTGAAAATCATTCGTGCATCATAGATCAACAGGGTCGATTGTCCCATATAAAAATATTCTGACAGCTACTAATACTCAACGCCCCGTTGGTCTAGTGGTTTAAATACCGGGCCAAGATCTCGGGGTCCCAGGTTCGAATACCGGATGGGCAACAAAAAAAAAGTTTCGAATTTTCGAATGTTGCTCGGGTTTGTGATCACCAACCCGCATTTGGCAAGCGTGGTGATTATGCCAGTACACCCATCATTGCTGTGGTAACTTGAATTCAATGATGGAGGCCTTTGCCCTGCAGTGGGATGATTATAGGCTGTTACTTACTTACTTACTAATACTCATACGTCATAACTGTGCATCTCTCTTTTATGAGTTCAACACTATCGCTATTTAACTTACACGTGCAATCTTGTCAAAACCAAAGCGACATCCGAGATAAATACTTTGTTTTCTACATTGACCCGTCCAGGGACCAAACCCGATCGACCATGGACCTCCAAGTCAACCTTGTCATATAAAAAGTTAATGTCAAAAAGTCAAAAATTCATACTCAGTAGCTGAAATCCAAATTTTAATGTTTCTAACTTCAACGGACAAATACATCCAAGGAAAGTTCGTCTTCTCATTTCCCTTCGGTGGGAGTAGAAACACAAAAAAACCGGCCAAGTGCGAGTCAAACTCGCGCACGAAGGGTTCCGTACCAAAAAGGCCAAAAAAACGAGTTTGTTGTATGGGAGCCCCTTAAATATTTATTTTATTTTGTTTTTAGTATTTGTTGTTATTGCGGTAACAGAAATACATACATACATACATACACTCACGCATTTTTCCCGGAGGGGTAGGCAGAGACCACATCTTTCCACTTGCTACGATCCTTACAGACTACTTTCGCTTCATCCATATTCATTCATCTTTTTATACACGCTCGCCGGTTTAGGGTACTCTTGACCTGACCTTTCTTTCCCTGATTTGATCAAGATAAGTTCGTCGAGGCCTTCCCCTTCCAACATTTCCATTCATACTCGCCATATATATCTTTTTAGTCAACCTGCTTTTATTCATCCTCTCAACATGTCCAAACCATTTAAGCATTCCTTTTTCAATACTGGTCACTACATCCTCTTTTACACCACATAGATCCCTTATCACACTATTTTTAATCCTGTCACTCAGATTGACTCCAATGATACTTCTAACGCTCTCATTTCTACTGCATTTACTCTGCTTTCATGTTTTCTCTGCCACACCCAACTTTCACTCCCATACGTCAGTGTTGGAACCAACACCCCTCCATGCACAGCCAGGCGGGCCTTTTCGGACACCTTCTGACTGCTCATAAAAGCGTGCAACGCTCCATTCACCATGTTGCCGGCATTTACTCTCCTTTCAATATCACTATTACACCTTCCATCCGCTGTAAACATTGATCCCAAATAAACAAACTCCTTCACTTGCTCCACTTTTTCATCTCCTATCAAAATGTTACACTGTGTCATGCTATCCTCCTTTTCAAAAACCATTGCTTTTGTCTTACTTAAATTCACTTTCATTCCTTTCTTGTTCAAATCTTCATGCACAATATTATATATAAAATACATAATATGTGAAAATTTCAACTGTCTAGCTATCGCGGCTCTTGACATACAGCCTGGTGACAGAGCGACGGACAGACGGACAGACGGACAGACAGCGAAGTCTTAGTAATAGGGTCCCGTTTTTACCCTTTGGGTACGGAACCCTAAAAAAACGTCTCGTATGCTTTTGTTTAAAAATCTAAATTTCAGCTGTACATTTCTAATTTCGAAAATGCTGGCAGGTAAGAAACTTTGCAAATATAGTCTAAAGAAAGTCTAATTTTACAAGTTTAACATGAATTAACAAAAAATTTTTGTCTATCTCTCCCTCTGTTTGTGTGTGTAGGTGTGTGTGTGTGAGAGAGAGAGTATGCATGTGTGCGTGTGTGTGTGTGTGTGCATTTGCTTGTGTTTGTGTGTTTGTTTGTGTGAGTGTGTGTGTGTGTGTGTGGGTTCGCTGTTTTGTGTTCGTGTAAGTGTATGCTAAAGTTTCTCAAGTTGGTCAGCCCTGTTTCATCGTAGCAAAATCCACTAAAATTAAAGTTAATTTAATCTGATAAGAAGTGTAATTCCTTAACTGTACTCGGAGATGTGAAAGAATCTAAAATTTCTTTTACTTTTTGTTTTATGAAACAAATTCTTCAAAATACCTAAAGCTTTTTCGTGGACGAAGTTTCCACCCAAACGATTGGATACAAGCTTTCTTGAATTTTATAAGTGAAAACATGTAATTGGTATCCAGTCGTAAAATAAGTGTTACTTGTAGTCTTAAAAATACTGCAATGTTTTCCAAATAAAATAAAATAAAATAAAATAAATAAATAAAATACCTTCAAAAATTTCACGAGTATTTTTTTATTATTAATGTTACAAATTCCATTTCCAAGGTCTCGGTTCGGTGTATATTCATTAAAATATATATTTAATTGCTAGCAAAGTAATGCAGATACATTTTCGCTAACAAAAGTTGTGTATTCTCGCGACTGGCGAAGTGCCAACTACGAGAATGCTCGAAATTATTGTTCTACAACATTAATAAATTGTCAACTTTATAAAATATATATAAATGAAGCTAGATTTCAAACATTTTCAAGTTATTTATGCTTTTCAAAATACTGAGTTTCATTTCTCATCATTTTGAACTTCAACTCAGAGCGTTAAATTATTCTTGTCCAAAGGAAAATATAATATAATAAATAACATAATACATAATTGTTTGCTGTTTGGCTGTAGGTATGTTACGCCTTTAAAATATTTAAACAGATCAATACCTATTCCAATAGCTGCTTATCTATCTATGATAATTTGTTGAAATATTAATATTTGGACTCAGACGAATTGTTCACCGTAATCCACTGGTAGACAAAAGCCTGTCCAAATGGACGATTTCGCCAGTATCATCGAAATTGGCACGTGAATAAAATTGTCGATCGTATTTTGATCAACGCTGGAGAGAAGACATAGTAGAAATGAAGAGTCTACTTCGTTTAATACTGCCAGAAAAATACACACAAACAACAGCTTTTCGAATTCTTCTGTTCGTATTCTGTTCATATAATTTATTAGATAAGCCCTCTGTTACGATATCGATAGGATGAAAAATTCTAGGCTCTCGCAGAATACCAGCGTCGTGGCACGCCCTATGCTGTCACGGTATATGCTGAGCGGGAATCTTTTTTGACGCCATTTGCTTGACCTTTTTTTTCTCCTGTTAAATTTATTTGTAATATTTCTGTGTAGGTAACTATTTATTAAATGTGTGTCAAATAAAAATGTTTCTCTTTTTCTTTTATAAAAAGTATAATTTATTGAAATGAAGTAAAACTTTTCAAAGATATTATAAGAAACTATGGTTACATCTGTGAGACGAATTTAAACAATTTGTGTCAAATAGTGACTCTAAATGCATTTCGCATATTGTGTCGGATCGCTACGCAAATTGCATTTTGTATGAATATCCCTCGCTTTGATCGTTCGGATTAAGCCTCTACGTTTATCATTGCTGCAGATACGCTGCGGTACTATTCACTATTGCATATCCTGTGCTAAGTGCAGCCAATACTGGGTTTCTATTGTCTTAATGTGCTATCATTTTACATATGGGTTGTATTTAAATTGTAAATGCATTACAACTCAACATTGCTATAAATGGCTAATTTATCTTTTATTTAAAAATAATTACCATTAATTTGTCGCTAAATTTTTAAGTTTTTATATCCTACTAAGTTATTATTTATATGGTTCACAAGAGTTAAATGTTTAAATATAAATGTAAGATTGTGTTATTTGTTTAGCTTATAATAATATATTTATTAATATTTATCACAGAAAAACTTCAAACAACATACTTTATACTGCGGATACAAAGCAACCTAAACACGATCAATCTTTTACAAGTCATAACTTTTTTGTCTTCTCCTTCTTATTCTTCTTTGCACTGTTCCATCAGTATCATATTGCTTTTACACGGAAAATAATTATATTTTAAAATGAACTGTCACTAAACACTTTTAGTCTTCCTGACCGTCAGTCAATCTTGAAAAAGTCTGTACTAATGACACTAATGACATTACTTTAATAGAAATAGTTCTCGCACAATGACTCATCGCCAACTACCCTTACTGCTCGGGTAGAAACCTTCCCAATGTGGGCTATCGCTAGTGAATTTGCCACTAGAGGCGCTAGTGTCGCGTGAGGTCCAATATCTTTCACTTTGTACTGGTTTTAGCGGAATTTGTTGCATAAATTATAATTTCTTTAAGTTACCTGCTGGAAAGTGATCTCCTTCGTAAAATATCGCAAATATGGATTATTTGGCGATTAACGTGAACGCTTTAAAAGCGGAATTAAGAGAAAGCACAAAAATAGGCGGCCTCAAGAGCAACTATTTCAGAAGTTAGTTTGTTGATATCAAGATAGTTATTTATAAACTATATAACCTTAATTAGATTCAAGATATAACACTTTATTTCGGTGCCAATCGCCTTTGATAGCTATACCTCCGGACCTCAGTCTACAGTGGCGCCAACTGGTGAGCAAAGAAACGGTAGTCCCCATTGAACTGCTGCAGAAACGCTGCGGCACAATAAACTATTGAAAATGGTGTAGTGAAACCTAAATTAAGCAACTTTATAGGTTAAAGCAACATTTCAACTTTATTGAGGGAACTTTATGGTGATCAAGGCAAGTTTTGTATACTTCTGAAGCAAGTTTACGAGTTGGAACTGAAGTTTTCTGGTTTATAGTGTAATTGGGAAAAGCGTGAAGAAGTTATGATTTATAAAGTAGTTGTGTTTTATTTATTTATGTTTAAGTAGGTAACAAAGTATCATTTAAAATACACATTCTGTAAAAAAGTATAAAAATTGATGTTTTTTTTATAGTTATGAAATATAAATGTTTATTTTGTCGATAGTTTGGCACAGTTAATTGTTTTCTGTTTTGGGGCGCAGTTTAAATGATAAGGCGACTTCGCTCATTGATGGCATTGTAAACAAATTTTAAAAAGAACTCAACATTCTACAGGCGATTTCATTCTTTTACTCAAACTGAAATTTTCACCCGTTTTCATTTGGTAGAAGATATAAAGGAGAATTCGCGGCGAGAACTAAACTTAATTCCGGATAAAGCGTTTAAAAATTGTTTTGATGATTGGAATGTTCGTTGGCGTGAAAATATTGTTTCTGAAGGAGCATATACTATAAAAACGAAAATGAATGTGTTGTTGGTGCTTTTTTGGCAGAATAATATGTCGTTTTCGACTAATTATCTTTTTTCTAACTAAAATTTATCTATCAGATTTTGTTATATAAAATTCATGTGAAATTTGTTTTAGTGCAATAAAATGTATTGTATTGTATTGTTTTCTAACGGTCCCCTGCGAGTTAGCTTTAGTCTTTCGTACCTATCCTTAAAAGGTCTGGGACTCCATAGTTCCGAGACCGGATAAGACCAACATGATATATGTATTATTATCCTTAAGATTTCTGTCAACCGTATCCCAACTGGAAACAAAGGAAAAATATTACAACTTATATAACCACAAAACTGTTCGAATGTGTTAGTACTTTTACAATAACATATTTTTAAAACTATTCATCTTTGATTTTGATAATGTATACTTTACATTATCTAGAAGGTATTTAATAATGAACCGACTATGTATTTGACTAATACTTTGTAATTTATTTCGCAAATAAATTACTATTTACATCAGTTGATTTAGGAGTTCACACAGAAGGTTGCAATAAATAATTCATAGTTACGATTTAACACGGATTCTCAGTCTGCACAGGTTCGGAAAACTGGGCTTTGCCCTTTTCAAGAGCGACTGTAAAGGTGCTTCCACATCACCCACTTAGATCTCACTCACTCTCATTTTTGTCTGTTCTGAAGTTTTGTATCGCATAAACTTCAAAAAGCTCTAAAGCTATAACTACAAGTTCTAAAGTTCGAAGGATAAAACCAAAATATCAACTTACGTTTTATACTCATACATACATATATTATGTAGTACATTTTAAACCGATTTAGTAACAAACCAAATCATACGTAAGCAGCTATCTCTGCTCCTTCTCAATTCAGCTCCCTGCTAATGAGGTTTTAGGCATTCAAATTGATAGGTACTAGAACACTAGTACAGGATTGTTAAAAAAAACACAAGTGTAAATGTGTTGTATATGTCAAAATATTTTAAAGCACCAGTGTGTTGACACCCGACGAGCGAGAAACACGATATTTATGGCCCATTTAAACACCTTCCCATTCCGGAGTTTGTCCTTGTTCAGGGAGATACAGTTTCCGCACTGCCGTTATTTTTCCCGAATCGCTGGAGAAAACGCTTTTGATTCGTGGAAACAATTTTCACGCTTTATAGATTAGTTTCTGTTCTGACAAATAGAAATGTTGAGAAATATGTTGTTCATTGTTAAATGATAATAATATGAAGAAGATGAAATACTTAAGATGAGGTGCTTGTCATTATTTTAACACTTTGTTAAGGTTTTATTAGGCATTCAAAATTCTGGTTATAATTTTTAAAATTATTATAAATGTTGATTTATAATAATTCAATTTAAACAACTGTTTAATGCACTCGTATTTCGGAAATCAGAAACAACGAAGGCACCACAAACACCCAGACCTTCCTATATTGACCCGTTCGGAATTCGAACCCGGGACCCCGGAGCAGGCGACACCTTGAAATCCGGCGTGTACGCCACTCCGCCACGGAAGTCGTCATGGAAGATATATGAAATAGAAGAACTCCTTAAGACGACTACTTGTCGTGTGCTGGCATCAAAATATAATAGCAGCTCTCTTTTATCTATGGGCATCCTAAGAAGCGGCTAAAGCATTATCGCCATTAAAAGACGGGCTGTAGGGTCTTCTGTCCACTTTGACAAAACTGCAACTATCAACTGGCCTGCTAAGAGTGGCAATCATGTCAAAACTCTCCTTTTGGACTGGTTTTTGCCCACTTATAAACTGGTGAAGAGTGATGACGAACAAGACGACACATCCAACAATAACTGGGGTTAACTTCAAGATATAATCTTTGTTTTTCGCGATAAAGTTGAGACGTGCCAATAATACTTACTTATTGTCTGGCAAACTGCGTATTTGGGCCCCCCGATAGTTGAAGTTTTTCTCGCAATAGTTTACTAACTGTAGAACTCCCTGATGTATTCATAACAATCCAGAGGTAAGGTATTAGTGCTTCTGTTCCCAACATCACAACTTTAAACTCGAGTGTACAACATTTGCAAATCCATGTTATAATTTTTATTAAATGTAACATGTTTTTCTCAATAAAATTGTTATAGGCACCATGATTCCTATTACGATTTTAAGAAAAACTTTTTTTCTGTTCTTTCTAGTAGTTAACTTAGACGAGTTCTATGAGGGTTGACCACAACCTAAAAGCTGTTACAAATTGAAATATTAAAAGTGCCAATGCGAGTTTGGAAAACCTTTAGTTTCGCCAATTGCATCCTTCCATTGCCAGCTAAATAGATGTTCTTTTCATAATGTAAAAAACTAAGTAACATGAATGAATAGTGTTCCATCATTAAAGTATTCCGAACAATTGAATTAATATGTTTCATTGATCAATGGTCATTCTATATGGAGTAGGTAACCCAAATCTAATCTAACCCAAATCCTAGTATATGAATTGTCATACAAATAAAACATCATGCTTCCCCAAAGAGTACATTTAAATATATTAACAAGACTACATAAATCATGAACTATCTCAATTAGGTTTCGGCAAAACAAGTTACATTGAATAAGTTGCGGGCTCGCTTTGCAGGTAACTTCTCCCTCAAAAGGAAGTCAGGGTCGTTTCGGTAACTTTATTCCGTTGCCTTGCCACCGACCGCTAGAAGCTTTACATTGACCTCTGATTTTATATTACATAATGAAGAAAGTTTCAGGAAGACTAAATTTTGAGGCGCCAAGCTGATTTTATTTGGTTGAAGATAGATTACGTTGGGAAATGCAAGTTGACAAATAAAACGAAAATATGTTTAATTGTATAGTATACACACGCATGTGTGCCGACGTAAGAGTAGTGCCACCTCTTTTCGTTCTATGAGCGTCGTAGGAAGCGACTAAAAGTACGAATGTCAGAAAACGGTCAGGCAGCTTTTATAAGGCAATGTTTTTTTTTTCAAAATATTATTAGGTATGTATAACATCAAGGCAGTGTTATTTTTTTACTCAATATAATTTTTTTAAAATTTTAAATATTTGATTCAGACTTTTAATTTTGTAACACGCTGTGAGGCGCCCAGACGTATTATTTTGCTGCGGCGGGGTCTCGGTTGAATGAACCTTACACAGCTACATCTGTGTGCGTCACAGCGTGTTTCAAAATAAGTAGCTTAACCGATATTTAATAATTTAATAAAAAAAAATTTGTGGTAAAAAAATTAAAATAACACTGCCAAGATGTTATACATAATGGTTCCATAACGGGCTTAGTTTTACAGGTGGTTAAAATTGCACGGTGTATTTTATAACAGAAAGCCTTTTTCTGGAGAGATCTATTTTCCTGCTCTATACTACACAAAAGCAGAATACCTTAAAACTCGGAAGATGATTCAGCTAAATGTCACCAAATAAGAAATTCCCATCAGCAGACAGTCCATTCAGCCAAAGGCCTGCAAGTCACAATGATCAAGTAGTAAATCACCTGGAATTTTAAATAGTCTTTATTAGTTAAATACCTAACTGAAATGTACGTAAGTCAGATGACAATATGTAAAATGTATTACTTATTATTTGACGACCTCCGTGGCGGAGTGGCGTACACACCGGTTTTCAAGGTGTCGCCTGCTCCGAGGTCCTGGGTTCGATTCCCGGACGGGTCAATGTAGAAAAAAAGTGTCTTTCTACATTTTCTCGGGTCTGGGTGTTTGTGGTACCTTCGTTGTTTCTGGTTTCCAAAATATGAATGCTTTAAATAGTTATTCAAATTGGGATCAGAACAATGTATGTGATGTTGTCCACATTTATTTTTTATTTTTATTTTTTATTTTTAATAAGTATATATTGTTTTAAGTATCTGGGCTAGTGACTTATGGAACTAAAATGTTTTCAAATCGCTTTATACGGGGCCCAAGGTCTCGGCTCGAGGTCGCACAGCGGGCGATGGAGAGAGCAATGCTGGAATTCCTCTGCGCGATAGAATCAGGAATGAGAAAATCTGTTGAAATACTAAATTTTACGTTTTTTCAACTCTCTAAGACGATTTTCGGGATAAATACTATTTTTTATAAAGGTTGCAAACCTATCTATTTCATTTCCATAGGGTTAGCAGTTAAAGCGTAAAAATGTTATATACAGACTTACTTTCGCATTTCTAACACTGGTAAGAGTATTAAGAATGATTAAGGTGATAAACGATAAGATTGCAACATTATTTATACTGCGTAGGTAAATCATAAAAATATAATGTAAAATTCCAAAATTAAATTAACTACTTTGCTTATAAATTAAACGGCCGTATCGTGAACAAATATAAAGCTAAAAGCGTCCCAAACAACGATCAAAGGTAATACGAGTGGATCTATAGGTAACTGAAAGCCGACCTATCATGAACTTTTACAATTAATTATTTTGAATTTCATTAATGCCTTCTAAAAAGTTTTGCTCTTGAAAAGTGGTCTTCTTCGAACTGAACATCTTAAAAAACTTATCAGATTTCTCATAATACACCCTTAAATTTTATTGATTGATTAAAGATTGTGAAGTCCTTTTAATAAAAATAACTGTATCGCAGATTTATGACAATGGGGCCTTCTTAATAGTAAGCCGGCATCACAAGGAATACGTTAGTTCACATTAAAAAAAAAAACAGTTCAAACCTCTCTAATTACAATAAAACGTAATTAAACCTCTCTTATCAAAATAAAACGTGCAAAATAATTAAAAAAAAAAAAAAAAAAAAAGCTAATCCGAATAAATTAAAGCCGCTGTTACGTTTCGTTCCACGCGAACGAAGTCCGGAACTGATGCCTTACTCTGCAACACAAAGCTCGTATTTATCTCTCCCTATTACTCATACCGATGTCTTAAAGTACCTGAAAGAGACAGATATATCCGTAAATACGATGTTCGTGTTGCAAAGTAAGGCATCAGGAGCTGTGTGAAAAGTAATTTATTCACTCGACATTTCTTTAAAAGTTTTATAAAATACATCCTATTTTACTATATAAAGATTCAAAGACTCCAGGCCGTGTTTTGACCGCTCGACTGTTAACAAACCTTCAACTTAAAAATAAAGAGATTTACCAACGCCTTCTTTTGTTTGTATGAGCATAACCTTGTAAAAAGTAAATCGGATTCGATTATTTTTGTGTCTAGAAAGTTGAATCATTTATTAAAAATGGTCAAGAAATTTTTATCTGAAGTTAGGTAAGAATTTCATTTTGACTATATTGCTAATCTTACAAATATTATAAGTGCGAAGTTTGTTACTCTTTTATGCATAAACGTCTAAACGTATTTTCGGACGAAGATAGACAATAGTTAGGCAAGAATAGCGCATATGCAGACTTTTAATACCGGAAAAAGAAATGATCCCTGTGGAAAGTTCTTATATTTAATACTTAAACTGACGCGTTCAACTTTAAAGATAAACGCGCTCAAAGTCGCAAGTAATAGTTTTTCATCCATAAGTTAAAGTTTAGTTACAAAATACATAAAATAAGCATCATGAATCTGTATTGTTATCATCAGTTTTTATCAAGATCATCAGCACATGTTAGTCCACCACTGCATGGGCACCCCCGGCGCAAAACAAAGGCTATGTTTAATATGTGTGTCTGTGTGTCAGTGTGTTTGTTTGTGGCATTGAGGCTGATAAAAGAATGGACTAATAATGAGGCTTCTTTGTTTGAAAGCTTACGCGATCGAGGTGGTTCTTAGCTTTAGTTTATAAGGAACTGTTTAGTTGTTTGCTTTTCATCAGCATTTAGTTTTGACGACCTCTGTGGTGAAGTGGTACAATCCGCTTTCGGGGTGTCGCTTGATCCGTGGGTTCGATTCCCGGGCGGATTTCCAGAAAGCAAGTGATTTAAATAGTTACTTACTTAGGGGTCTAAATAATGTCTGTGATGTTGTCCACATTTATTTATTATTTATTTATAGTCACGACTAACAAAATCGAAACATATATAAAATGCGTGAAACAATACATATTCCCAAAATAATAGCCGTTGCCATACCAAAGGCGGTCAATAATTTTCTTTAAAGAATCTCATTTTTAAAAATTATCTATACTAATATTATAAAGCTGAAGAGTTTGTTTGTTTGTTTGTTTGTTTGTTTGAACGCGTTAATTTCAGGAAGTACTGGTTCAAATTGAAAAAATGTTTTTTTGTTGGATAGTCCATTTATCAAGGGAGGTTTTAGGTTATATAACATCGCTGCGATCAATAGGAGCGAGGCATCAGTGAAAAATGTTGCAAAAATAATCACGATCTAAATAACAGAAATTGACGCGCACGAAGTCGCGAGCAAGAGCTAGTCCACAGCATAAGCAATATATAGGCTTCTTTGTACATATTTATATTTTTATTATTATTACTCCATTATTTATAAATTCGCTTAAAAATCCATAGCATGGTATAACCAGGTGGCCTATAACTAATTCGCGTCATGTTCTCGTGGTTCAGTCGCGCCGAAGGGCGAGGGCGATCGATGGGGGTGAATAAATAACTTGTTCCGTTCCACCTTCCGACAAGTGTTACCGCCTTGTACTTTGTAAAAGGTTAAGTCTATTTTAAATATTAAATTAATTAAAAAGAAAAGGGAAATGTACGAGAAGTTTGTTTATTGGTTCAAGTACCTGCTAGAAATACCTATACGATAAGTTGGTTGCTATGGTAACTTGAATTCAATGATGGAAGTATTCGCCCTGCTATGGGATGATGACAGGCAGTTACTTTAAGTTAACGCCCCTTGGTCTAGTAGTTAAAATACCGGGCCAAGATCTCGGGGTTCCAGGTTCGATCCCCGGGTCGGGCAACAAAAAGTTTCGAATTTTCGAACGTTGCACGGGTTTGTGATCACCAACCCGCATTTGGCAAGCGTGGGGATTATGTCAGTTCCCATCATTGCAGTGGTAACTTGAATTCAATGATGGAGGCCTTTTCCCTGCAGTGGGATGTTTATAGGCTCTTACTGTACTTTAAGTTGGTCTATTGGTATAATTAAGATCAAGAGGTCCTGGGTTATAATCAAACATTGCTCGGGTTTGTGATCACCAACCCGCATCTGGCAAGCGTAGTAAGATGCCTGTACTCATAATTACTGTGGAAACTTTAATTTAATGAAGGAGACCATTCCCTGCTGTGTGATTTTTATAGGCTGTTACTTTACTTACTTACTTTATACGATACGATATTGATTCTTGACAAGTAGGTAAACATGGTTTACATTGTGTATAACTATTATTTTAAAATGAAAACATACACAAACAGTGACAGAAAGAAGTCATCACCAAATGACCTACTGAACATTTGGGTTACCTTAGTTGCATCCATCTTTAAGTAACATATGTGAGGTTGAATTTGTATTACGATAGATATGACACACACCATGACATTATATTTTAACTTGATTAGTTTTAGGTGATATTTTTGTATGGAGCCGTGTATCTTGATCTTATATTTTATCAAAGCTTTTAGGAAAAATATCGTGATAACAAATCCCTTTTATTGTCATTATTAAATAATTTCCGTATTATGTTAATTCCTAACCTAACGATTTTACGTGTCTCCAATATACAGAAAAGGGTAATTATTTTGTACTATCCAAACAACAGTTAATGGTTTATTCAAATACAAGAAGGTCCACTTCACCCCTGGGTCAAACCCATTACAATCATGTGCAATGGTCACCAACTTTAATTTGTTTGTCCCGTTCCCCTCTGAATCGATAGTGGGACAAATGATATTCATTATTCAGTTCGGGTCCGTCTCACAGTGCAGGACAATTTACAATTTGTGGTAAACTTCATAATTGTTTCACATTAATTTGGTAGTTTGAAGTTATATTCAAATTATCGTCATCATTATCAGCAGCCCCAAAAGATCCTCCTTTTGGATAGACGTGATCGTCACGTTTAACAATCAGGTTGGCGATCGCAATTTAGCTAATACGTAAGAGGAGATGCTGCTGGCGTTTTGTTTTGGTTCCCTATTCCTTGTGATTCCCACCCCCCGAACCATCGAGGGGATTTAGGGGTTAGAAGTTGTAGATCGTTGGTAGAAAGTAAACGCTGTTACATGTCTTTCGCTAGCAGTAGGTAGGTACTGTTAAAGTCGCCTATTTATTATGACATTAAAAGCCCACAGGACAAAGAAGGAGGTTGTATCTTGTTTAGGCTGCCACTATATGACCTTAAATTTGAAGTTAGATGTTGCTGAAACATATTTGTTCGTCTGAATTGTGATGATGTATTATGAATTCATGATGTTTATTAACCAAATAAAAAAGTAAAATATTTTTTCTAATAATACATATTACTTACACCCAATAATGTCCCGACAACAGTATAAAAAGCCAGCATTTCGTTAGTCTATATTGAAAAAGAAAATTGGTTACCTAACTAATGTCGTCGCTTTCCGCACTGAAGGGCACAACAGACATGAAGGGCTTTTTTACCAGTAATCTCGTTGTTATTTCAGAATAATCCAGGCTTATCTTTTCGTGGCTGGGAAAAATGTAAATCCATGTAAACATCTATCTTTCTACTTTTCGTTTGTCTATTCATCAAGGATAATCTGGTGTCAGAATTTGTCAAGTACACACAACAGACGTCAACCTACCACAAAGCGTCAAATTTTCTCAATTGATATTGATCTCTACTTGTTGGACTTAAAGTTTAAATTTGGGTAGGTTGACCTGCCGTTGTCTGTACTTACAGGCTTCTGACATGACTCATTTATACATCTTCCATCTGTCGATAGAAGCCAGGACCATTAACGTGACTTCAGAAACATATTATCTCTGATACCCAACCCTTATCCAGGTTTAAACCTAATTTGATCTGGCCTAGTAGGTGCCGCCGTGCCTGTACACCAGACCTAGTATATAAAGTACAAATACGCGTTCTTCTCATAAAACATTATATCTTATGTGGCAAAGGAGTAGAACGCTAGAAGAACACGGGCAGCAACGTCTTGTTTTACCTTACTTCACTTACCTAAACTGTGATCGCCAAACCAATGGCCAAAGCGTGGCGATTAGGGAAAAACACTTCTTTTGGAGAGGCCTATGTCTAGCAGTAGGCTTTGATAATTATACTAAGCTGGAACAGCTGGTTTTGTAGAATGTACGGCATTGCCAAAGGCAAGTTTATTTTGTTTTTCTAGCAACTTTCCTGGTTTGTAGCGTTACTCTTAATAATAGCATTTAAATTGTGAATGGAAGTAGAATTTATCATAGCTAGAGATCCAACAACACTGTTGGGATTAATTCGGTTATCCCAAATGTGAAGTTACGCCCTTCACACTATTTATAGACTATGTATCCAAATAAAAGTTACAGAAACACGTAATTCTAAAACAATTTGGCTACCTACACGGACCAGTGAAATGTTTGGACGTTTCTTTGTAACGAGCTGTCAGGAGCACACACTGTGTTTATTCGGTTCTCTTTGTTTTACTAATAGCATTATTTCATTTTTTCTTTTTGGCATTTTTGCCTGAGTGTCGGTAACGTTGTAAAAGTTTTTGGTTTGGATTTAAGGAACAAAAAAATTTTAATTGATGTTTTAGATGTACAAGAGATGACAGATTATTTTTTATTATCTATGAACCAAACTAACAAAAGGGAATAAAATATGCACAGCACTATTAAGACAAGACCTAAAATATGTATACTAATGACGAACAACAACGTGTCGTTTGGTATGAGGCACAAATATGAAATAGCAGCTCCCCTTCTCTACCTATGAGTGTATCGTAAGAGTCGACTAATGCAGTATCGCCAGTAAAAGACGGCAGCAGCACTATCCATTCTCTTCACCACTGGCCAAACTGCCTGAAAATCGTGAAAAAAGCAAAAGACCACCTTCTGGACAGGCCTGTATTCAACAGTGGATTAATATGGGCTGGTGGTGATGACGTACAAATGAAATGAAATGAAATATTTCTTTTGCATTTGGTTAAGGTAGGTCTACTGAAGATGGTCATAACAATTAAACATCCGCTTAATCAGCCATTGTTAATGACATGCAAATGTAAAAACTATAAAATATAAAAATATTTAAAACGAAATGTCAATAAGCATCCAATAAATAGGTAACAATTAAAAAATATTTTATAATTGGTCTAATAAATTTGTATCAGTCAAGTTACTAATGTGTCCTCATTTACCGAAGTTCAAATATTCCTGTACAGTAGTAGTGCTCGTGGTCATTACTCAAAGTTGAACGTCCCTCAGTATAAGCGTTACGCAATCACTAAAAGAGTTTTTTAAATACAAGCGGTCTATGCGTATGTATCTAAATCAAAAAAGGACCTACAAATTAGAATCCGCGGTGGGCGGGGCATAAAATAGGAACAGCGTGGCGTGCCAATCTAACGGCTACTTGACATTCAATTTAAATATTTTATATAAAGCATCCCAAACTGTTTCGAATCATGTACAAGCTTAGTTCACTAACAAATATACTAACATACGTTTTTTTTTCCTCTTTTTTTTTGTAACTTCTATCAGTTTGTGTGCGTCATAGAAACAAAATCGATTTGTTCTTTGTTAGAGAGTCATATTTCTAGAAAATTATTATTCGTTGTGGAAATTGAATGGGTACCTTAAAAATACGTAACGTTGTCAGTTTCATTATTATCTACGAGTATGAAAGAGAAGTCTTGAATAATGAACTGGCAAATGGAAAGCTACATATTGCTAATATTTTAAGGATTCTTTAAAAACTTTACACCCTATATTCATAAAAATTACATCCTACACCTTTTAAAAATTATTTCATTAAAATAACAAGACATTTACCGGATGAAATTTTAACCACCTTCTAAATTTTAATATACCAATCTACGAGACAAAAAACAAATGAAGTATTTTTTCTTTTGGTATAGCCCAGTACAAAAATGTCAAGATAAAGCACTTAGAAAAATATGTCCGCCAAAAATCGAAAACTTTCGATATGGCCGCCCAGCAACACTTTTTTTACGCGATGCGCATTTCATTCATTCGTTACGATACTATTCATAAGTTTTTGATTTTCCCTTTATACTCGTACTATAACAGGTCTAGCTAGGACCGTAAATATTGAAAACAATCTCGCGAAAAATATTTTTGGGTAACAACTTGATTTACATTTTTTACTTCATAAATAGGCTCTAAACACGATACTGAACGACTATAAAAATTTTGGAAAGTGGTTTAAATTTCATTCTGTATAGACTCTATAATAAAAATAATAAGCTACAGTGGCCGAACAAGTAAAAATACGCTTTAGCTTCTGCTTCGATAAAATCTTTGACTGATGACTCAGAAATGCTGCAGACAGAGCCATAGGCATTGTAATCTAATTTATATTTTCAATTCTTCATAAAAACTCTACCAGATCATAATTAAATCACGCTTGTAATTATAAGCTCGGTTCTACACGTATTCAATTACGTTATAAAAACAGTGGATTTTATTTATATGAATCTATTAGCTTAATAGCGGTGAGGTTTAAAATACAGAATGTAAAATGTTTGGCGGATAATATCAGAAACAAATCACGTCTACGGCTCATATTCATTTGTGTTCATGTATCCTCTAACAATATTATTTTTTGTGCCCGAGCATTTTTATTGTCATCTAGTTAGAGGTTACGTTTTGAGTAAGCCGAAGCATTTGATTATTAAAATAAATTGGTTTATTTGCACAACACTAGACCAGTTTAGAATTATTTAGTCTATAACGTCATACTGACAAACAGTATATATAATAAAATAAATGATACCAATCATCATCAGAGGGACCGTGTGAGTGAGACATTACATAAGAATCAAACATCTTAGCATCCTTGGATTTACCTTGCGAGGCACTCCGGTGCCGGGTCTAATACTTGGCCGAAAAAAAAATTGCGGCTGTGCCTAGGACTTACGATCCAGGTGTAGGTTTAGGATCTCCTTTTGACTCAAGTTAGCGTTCACCTTCACTACCCTTGTAATCTTAACTACTTAAACGTATCTGGTACAATCTTTTTAATTGCGCTACCGATATTTGTTGTAGAAACACAATAAAAAGAAAAAAATAAAGGAAACACAAAAATTACCGGCCAAGTGCGAGTCGTACTCGCGCACGAAGGGTTCCGTACCAAAAAGTCCAAAAAAACGGGTTTGTTGTATGGGAGCCCCCCTTAAATATTTATTTTATTTTGTTTTTAGTATTTGTTGTTATTGCGGCAACAGAAATACACAATTTGTGAATATTTCAACTGTCTAGCTATTGCGGCTCTTGAGATACAGCCTGATGACAGAGCGACGGACAGACGGACAGACGGACAGACAGCGAAGTCTTAGTAATAGGGTCCTGTTTTTACCCTTTGGGTACGGAACCCTAATAAAAAGAGTTTAAACATAAAATCACATTCTAAAAACAAAATGAGTCTTACTACAGGTAATTTTCATAAATACATAACGAATAGAATAAACAGTAGCTCATTTGTAACGGTTCAAATATTATTCGATAGGACAGTTGCTTCCAAAACAGACCACGGAACCCTGAATTGGCAACGTTGTATAAACCCCAAGGGAACGCTAGCTACCGCCTTATCTTTTTATGTAAATTCGTTACGGATAGGACGAGGTAGTGTAGGTAGAATACATATGTATAGACATGTAAACATAATCTTTTTGCGTAAATACTTGACTTTTATGTTGTCGTCTCAATAGCTCTGTGTTTACACATTCGATATCTAAATTAAAAGCACACGTCATCTCAACGTTGTCAACTTTGATGAAAACAAAAACAAAACGAAACACCTTTTCAGTATACTTTATTTGATATTTTAGCAACTTAATTGCACTTATAATATCAGTATATAAACTTGAAAAATTAGCGAGGAGATGCGGGTTCGTGTCCCGCCTGAGACAAAATTTTTCAAGTTTATATACCTTTTCAGTAATTAAATTCTGTTACTAGAATTATTTAATTCGGGATTTATACCGTGTACCTTATTTATTATGAGTTTCCGATATTTCGGCACTGTTGCAAGCGCCATGATCACGGGAGAACTCAAATTCTGTTGACGTTACATAATATTTTTGCTATTATTTGTTTACTGTTCTTGTTACACTTTGTTGTATAATGTATTTTCATGCGACGTGATTTTAATTCATACTGAACCACGACAATACTTACTGGAACAAAAATATATTTCTTTGAAATGAATTTATGTACTGCGTAATTATTTTTTGTTAAACGTAAACTTCAATAATTAATGTATAGGCATATATTTATTATAATTAATAATAATTTCTAATACAGCTTTACTGACTTAATAACTGTGATTCGTTAATATGAATATTTAATTATTTGGTATCTACCGTACATTGGACATACAATTTTGTACCTACGAGTAAATCTTTCTTTTGTTTCAAAAAACAATAAAGTCAATACTGGTGGTAATTCTATTGTTAAACCCAATATGTCACAGCGTGTTTTGAGATAAGCAGAAAAATTCGGCAAAACCCTCCCTTCGGGAAGCTTGCTGGCTTGGCAAAGATATTGGCTTATATCCGTCGCAGTCAATGTGTTAATACTGTCGTTGGGTAATACGGACAATGTAATGTACGTTGACTTTTTTTTTAAGGAAACATTTGAATGCTAGTAAGTAGCGCGATTTGGGGTCCCCGCTGAAAATCAGCACTATGTTAGGTATGTCTGTGGCTGTCAAGACTAATCCTGAGCAAGGGAATCTTTTTGACAGTTATTTTATTTTTTATTAGAAGTTGTTGAGTTTTCTTTGTCAAAAATATGATTTTCTTTCTTTCTATCTATATACCTAGTTCTGGAACACAATCCACAACGCTTCTTGACTATCGGGAGAAAAATAAAAATTATACTATTCCAACTCTATTTCTTTTTGAACGTATAGCTTTCCTTAAAGGATTAAATAGTGTCAGAGTTTTTCAAGTCGTCTTTTACACTAATTTGTACAATGTGTACCTTACGAAATAAGCCGCGTAGCTTGCCTTTCGAAGCACAAATAAAACCAGACCAGAATAGAGCCAATTTAAAAAAAATATTGTTTCCGAAATTGACCCGGCCGACTCCGATTCAATACCGAGTCGGCTTTTATATTGCATCAAAGTTAAATATCAATTCACAATTGAGTAAGCTTCACACTGATTGTTTAACATAAATACTCGTAGGTACATCATTAAATTACTTTATTGTTCACAAATGCAATGGAGGATAGGTATGTTCAAGATGCTGCACTGGAAAGTACGAGATATCAACATCAATGGCGAATACATCTCTCACTTGCGATTTGCAGACGACATCATCATTATGGCAGAAACGCTGCAGGACCTACAACAGATGCTGAATGACCTGGCTGACGTAACGGTTTACGGATGAACCTGGATAAAACCAAGGTTATGTTCAATTTACATGTACCTACTACCAGAGCCGATTGCGGTGCACGGCGCCATCCTCGAAGTTGTTCAAAAATATGTGTACCTTGGGCAGACATTGCAGTTAGGTAGAAACAACTTTGAGGATAAGGTGAACAGAACAATCCAGTTGGGTTGGGCATGTTGGGACACTACGTCGAGTCTTCTCATCCTCGATCCCACAATGCCTAAAGATGAAAGTTTTTAATCAGTGCGTCCTACCCATCATGACATACGGCGCGGAAACGTGGGTACTTACTATACGGCTAGTCCACAAGTTCAAAGTCGTTCTTAGGGATAAAATCAGAAATGAGGTGATCCGACAGAGAACTAAAGTTACCGACATAGCCCACCGGATTAGCAAGCAGAAGTGGCAGTGGGTTGGCCATATTAGCCGCAGAACCGACAACCGCTGGGGTAAACGAGTTCTTGAGTGGAGACGGCAAACACGGCAAACGTAGTGTAGGACGCCCTCAGGCCAGGTGGAGTGATGATTTACGCAAGATGGCTAGCAGGAGCTGGATGCGAGTAGCGAGGATTGACCTAAGTGGCGTGCAACTAGAGAGGCCTATGTCCAGCAGTGGACTGCGATGATGATTGTTTTAAGCGAGTCATCGCTTATATTAAATTTTAATCGTAAATCCATTTTGTTCTCTGGTAGAAATATTGATTTATAGCTTAAAACACAATAAAAAACTAGGCATGTTGTGCAGCTAAATTTGTCCCAGTCTTTTTTGTACTTTTCAAGCTGGCTAATTAAATCGGCCAAATTCTGAAAATAATAACTTAACCATTGAACTTTAATTTCTTATATCATTTTGGTCAAGATATATACAACGTGTTCCTTTTGATATCCCATAACTCTAAGGTTATGTTCTGTAGGTAAAAATAATATAAAACGCCTTATAACATATGGTTCAAAAATCAATAGTTTCGAATATAACATCAACTTTAGTTAAATTTAAAAAAATGTAACGAGTATGGCGAATCCTTTTTTTGCGAGACGTTGGCAAACTTACACTAAAGTGTAGTAGTAAAGTAGCGGGAGAGCGTAACTTGTAAAAAACATTGACGTGTGTGGGTATTTCATTGATAAGTACCTAGGTACGAGTAAATCGTTTTTATTCAAAAGTTCATTCATAACAAGGTAAGGGTGTTTTAGATAAACAGTCGTGACTTTTTAGAATTATTTTGTTTGAAAAAATTAAACAAAAACAAATTTATTATTGAAAAATATTTCATATTATGCAATTTGATTCTATATCAAAAGGAACACGTTGTATATACAAATGTATATGTTAGTTTATAGTTTGGTCAAGTTTTGAAATATCTTATTTAAACCTTGAACTACGACTTCCCTCTACTCGTAAATCCGCCCCTACGAACTTATGATGTCGTAAAACAATGTACGTATTTCTTTAGAACTTCCTGCTTTATATTACGCTTCTCTTGAAATAGGAAAGATTTTGGAAAACCGGTATTTTGTTAAATTTGGTGTATTCTTCTTTCGTTCGATGTGGGATATAAATAGCACCACACTTTTTTGTATTCTGAGTGTTGTAAGAGTCATCTTTACTGCCAGAAGACGCGTTATCTCGTCAAGGTGCATCCTTTGCATCGGCCAATCAGCGATCGCTCAATTTGTGCCAAACATTGCGATTATGGTTCAATACTCTTTGAAGAGGTTCACCTATAACTGACTAGGTGAATAGTAATTGTCATAATTTTCAATAAGTCGAATTTAGGTATGTATTGAATATTTGAGAAAGCGTATTAAATCATACAGTTTTATTTATATGTATACCTACATTTGCAAATTTTTATTTGCGTGGTGTTACTGAGGAATCCAACTGGGTCTCATACTCCAAATAAAACTCTAATATTGAATTAGTAGATTGTTAACTATATAATAAATATACCTACTGATGCAACCACGTGTAAGTTATACGATTGTTTAATTCGTGTCTTGCCAAAGATACTAACATATTTAATATTGCATAATCATTTATAATGAAGCCCTTACTGCCGAGGAACTAGATAAAATTATACATTTAATTGTTTTGAGGTCACCCGTGTGTAAGGTTACAGAAGTAGTATGGTTTATTCAGTATATAAAAATATTCAACATATTTTATAAATTCCGTGCGACGCCATAACAGGATTACGAGTATTGTTGCCCATGCGTTTTAATCAAAGTAATGGCTTAATATGGCAAACATATTCTTAAACAAATTGAATCACGCAATCTACGGGAATATTAAAATTTAACTTATATTGGCGTAAGGGTTAGTTGTATGATTTCTTATACCCAACCAAATAAAACTTTCGGAAATCTTCTAGACGTTTCTTTTTCAATTCTTTGACTGTGTTAAAGAGTATTATATTATCTGTGGTTAAAGTGACATGTATTTGCTTCTGCTTTTTTGAACTTTTGTTCTATGAGTGTAAGACGTCTTTAATTCATGTATTTAACTTATAATCTTTATGTTATGAAAATACAATCCTCCAATCAAGATTCGACTACCTGGGGTGGGGCTCGAACCCAAAACCTTTTGTTTCTAACCATTAAGCCACCCAGAAATTTGGTTTGTCGTCGAATAAATTTAAAGAGACGAGACGAATTTTTTTGAGGTACTGACCGCGAACATTGATGAAACTCATCTGGCTTACAGTTTAAATTATTAAATAAATTCGTCTATAGAATATTATTTGTATTTTAAATATATGATCTTTAGTTTCTTTAACCTAACAAGCTGAAGCAATTCGAATAAAATTTTAATCTTTTTATAAATGTAAATTGACGAATTATATGCATAAATGGAAAATGACGTAGGTGAAGTAACACACGTCTGGTTCACCGTAATGTTGTAATATGTTATTGTCGTTTATCGATAATACCTTCACAAAAATTCAAAAAGCACGTCAATTTTACATTGTCAGGCAGCTATTCATGGTAAATCGAATACACCATAATATTGTTTTTTAAGTCATTTACTTGTTTTATACCTAAAAAGCTTTCAAATTTTGTTAAGATCTTCTTATAGTACATGGTTAGCACTTTAGGATAACAGATAGATATCTAAGAACTAATAGTATGGATGGATTAAAGGGATTGGTTAGTGCTAACCATGTGTATTTAAGATATCATGGTACCTAATACCTCTGATTAATGATTTTAGTTAGATACCTTTTTAAGCAGTCTGCTGGGGACTGTATGGGGGGACTCTACGAGTAGCATGCTTTTCTTATTGCATGTTTCATTCTCTAAATCATTGTATTTTATGATATTTGGTCTGTACCTAGACCACTAAAAAGGACGATTTCGCCATAATCGCCACGCTATACCCGTGGCTGCATGTCAATGCAGTGCAGTATTTCTATTAATTTTATGCCTAAGTATATTAGTAACATTAAACTCTTATTTAAGGAAACTTACCATAATTTTCACTTATATTCTTTTTAGTTTGATTCTATGTTAACATTTTTCTATACAAGTCATAATCTAAATGTAAACAAATCCAACAATCTTTCATACTATTGGAGATTTCTAAGACATACTATCGCGCTGTTTTGAACATGAATTGCCCAACTTTTTATTTTGTTATCCTAAACTACAATTAGTGTCTTTTTAGCATTATTTATTTATAGCCAGATCTGCAGTTGATCAACACGCATTTGGCAAGCGTAGTGATTATGCCTTTACCCATCATTGCTGTGGTAACTTTAATTTAATTATGGAGGTCTTATCCTTGCAGTGGGTTGATTATAGGCCGTTACTACAGCTGGTAAGCTCTCAGATCTAGCATTACTTATTTATATCGATACATGGCAAGGTCAGCAGTGTCACAGCCCTACTGGCACACTATCGGGCGGTTCACTTCGACCCCGCTGCCCTAGTTCGGGTGAACTTGTTGTTTATTCACGGGCGTGTTTTTGTTTCTTGTGTTTGTGCACTATTGTGTTTGCCGTGGCTAGATTGAAAATCTTCCATTGATGTAATACTTTTATTCGTAGTCAAACTAAGTGTTCCTCTAACAACATTGACCTTTATTTCATTAGTTTCAGTTCTTTAGTTTTCTTGTTGCTACTTAACCTAAGTACTATAATAATTGTTGATTTGGTCAGAACCAGACACGAATCTACGCCTGAAAATTGATCTCATAAGCCAAAAATTACCAGGTATTAACCCACCTCTAGCCAGGCTCCATAAATAGACATTCAAAAAGCCTAGGTTCAATTTAAACAGATTCAGAGACAGAGACTCTTTGATAATATCATAAAATTTTCGTTTAGTTTTTGTGCCTTGTGGTGTATGTTAAAAAAATAGGATGACCCCTACACATTGTAGAATGTCATATGAGGCGACTAAAGACGTTCTCCTAAAAGTCAGTGTCTTTTCTTTATCATTGTTAACTGGCTTTGGATTATCGCAAAATCGTTATTTCGGAGGGGCTAGTGTCCAGAGGTGGACTTATACTGTCTTATGATGATAAAGATACGAAAAAGGAAATACTCGTATGCTAAACTGGTGTTTTCTATGTATTATAAGTATGTATTTACAAAAAAAAAGTATATAAGTAAGATTATCGGTTGTCTAGTACCCCATACGACAGGGTACTTAATACTACTTTAATTTGGGACTAGATGGCTCTGTGTGACCCAGTGAGGCATGTCCTAAAATTTTTTTTTTTTTTTAACTATTATAAATATGAGTAACTTTTATAAACTTAGATTGATGTTTCTATGTTGTAAGTAAGATATTGTGAAAGCAAACAACAAATCAGTGAACTGACGTTCTAACGAAGGTGCAACATATTCAAAAGTTCAGAGGCCTCGACTCCATGTGTCGCTTTCACTCATGCTAATATCTTTAAGTATGTGACAGGAACATAAAGATACGTATTTACGGACATCACGAGTCGTAAGGTCTCAGACTCTAGAAGCATTGCCATACATGTAACGTAATGTTTCTGCGTTTGACGATGTGTTTGACGTAGACGTAGTTACTTTGCCTGTAATATTTATTTCTGCCTTACGTACGCTCTTACCAGCCGTTTTGTCACATTTATTGCCTTTGATCACAAAAAAATACATCAATACACTCGTTGCTATTATAAATTTAACATTGACGGTCATGTTTGAAGTACGGGTTAAATTACAAACGCATAACGCATAACGTTGTTACAAATAAATGCTGTCTGTAATCACCTTTGTTATAACGAAACCATCGCTACTGTTTTCAGGGATACTTTTTGCTCTTTGAAATGCTAAGACGAAATGCCTTTCATTTTTAATGATCCCACTAAAGATAAGGACTCTCCGGCATAATTTCAAGATCGAGTGCTTCGTGACAGACGAGGTGGATCATAAATGGCTTTTGTTACTGAAATATATTTTCCAACTGCCATCATTTTACCACTTTCATATTCACAAAGATGGAATGATTGTTAGCAATATTTTAAGTTGGCAGAACAAAGATATTCTCAATAATTTGCATAGCCTTTTAAAGAGCTAACCGATTGCTAAGATACTTTTGTGATAGATTGTTAAAATGTATAGTTTATTACATCAAATCATACCAGTAATGCCATCTATTGAGAATGTTATGCATTAAGAATATGATCACTCAATTCAGTCTTATGTTCTGAATGATTGAATGATTAATTACTTGTATTTACCGTTTCATTCAAAATATATATTCTTCACCGTTAGCCATCGGTTAAACAACTCGTTTCATTTTATATTATAGATATATCAAAGTTGATCACAGTGTTGGTTTCGTCAAATTTAGTCCCATTCAAATGAAAAAAAAAAACATATAAAATACGGTCTTCAAGTGGCGGTCGCGATGAGATCATATTTTGAACCGACGATGATAAGAAGGGAATCTGAATTTGACGCGAATATGTTTTTATATGTAGGTAAGAAGCGACGACGCCTAGCTTTTTTTATGAACTAGACTGAAATAAGACAGATAGAAAAATAGGGTTCAGAACCGACGTAACCCAATTTTGAGTCGATGCAACAAAAAGGCAATGGCTTATTGTCGGTATTTTTTTTTTATGAAAAAAGTTTTAATGTCCTAATTAGAAACTGATTAAAAGGTATAGACAATTGTAGATAAAGTTACTAAGGGTCTGAGTTGAGCCGAATTCGTAATTTCTTATAAGTTACGAGATGTTTTTAAAGAGTGACGAGAGTGCACAATGGTGCACTAACTTTGTGCCCTCTTATGATTCTGAATGTAATAATTCGCCGACCTCACAGACACGAGTGGCAACCACTAAAAACAATCCACTTTAGTCAAGAGAGACCGCTAGCTCTTGACATGAGAGGTTCAATGAGCTAACTTTTCTACTTTATTAGATTAGTTTTTTTTTCTGTCTAACATTTGGTATTTTTTACTTTTTAAAACATTTTTTTCTACCTATTAATCAGTTTTTCTATGCGGGTGAGAAATAGGTTACTCTTTTGTAATTTTGATAAAAGCCGTAATACGTATACTTAATCGTTGTTGTTAATGATCTGATAATGATATAGAAATAAAAATAAAAATATATACAAATAATTAAATTGCCGGTATAAATTGAAAGTAAAATCGCCTTGAATAAAATTTTCAAAAGTTTACTATCTAAATTACAAAACTATACCGACAAATTGCTTATAAAACGGGTTTTCCGGTTCTATTTCGGTACTTAACAATAGTCAGGACTGTGTAAGAACTAGCATTCTAAGTGTCGGTATGGGCGGCTCTCCTTCTCACGCGCGTCTGCGCTCACTTTCACTGCCCGAGTGACTTTTCCTATCCAGATTTGATGGGTAGGATCCCACTCATGCCTCTTTCAACATTCGTTATGCACAAAGCACATAATGGTTTGTACATTACGAATGAAGAGATAGAAGAATAAAATATATTCAGTCAGAATTTGCGACGTGCAATTGCGGGAACCTACACTACGCATGACACGACAGCATCATCAGCATCACCTATCAGTGGTGTAAAAGTAACGAAATATTGCGTACCCGTATGAACTCGTTACTTCGACAAAAGGTACTCGTTACTTTCGTATCGTTACGTTACTCGTTACTTTTGATACCTCATTAATAACACTGTGCGGAACAACAAATCGAGTCGTATTTCGACCATGATATCATACATAAAAAAATATATCACGGAGTCGCATCAATCGTTATATGTAGATAAAATACTTCTAAATTACAAAATTAAGGTTCATTTTTGTCTCTTTTTTTCAAATAACCGAGTAAGGCACGCATTCATAAAACATACGATCAGCAAACGTTACAACACACGCATCAACGGTACTTTCGCGACCTAATACGGAAAATGCGAGTAACGAAAAGCATTTGTGAGTAACGATTCGTTACTCGGTACAACATGGAGTACCCGTTACTCAGTACTGAATACATACGGTTTGTTACAGCTCTATCACCTATATCAGTCTACTGCTGGACACCAGTCTCTCCAGAATTAGGGTTTTGCTTTAATCACCAAGCTTGGCGAGTGGATTAGAGACAGAAGTTTGACCAATGGTCTAGAAAAGGCGCTGCTTAAGTCGCCTGTTAAGGCCTTGTAAGTTCGTGATTTACCTATGGATCGATATCCATTGATCGCCTATTACGAACACCGATGCGCACCGTAAGCGCCAGCGCGCTACAGTACGGGCCTGACGAGCCGCCGCGCTCACGTATTTTGTAGTTACTTAAACATAGTAATTAAGGATATCATTTAATTGAATTCAAACTCAATGAATCTATAAAAATATTTTAAATGTCCGTAGTTTATTCGTCAAATTGAAAAAAATTGTTTGTTTGTGATTTTTTCTATCGGGCAAATCGTGTAAACGGTAGCGACTGTGACTAGACTAGAGATTCTTAACTAATACATATATTTTTTTCAGACTTTAAAACACTCTTTTCTTGTTCTCAGATGGGTTTTAAAAACTCAAAAACCGTGCCTCTTAGAACTACACCGCCTTAAGACACCCATAGGAAGAGAATGGGTCGTGCTATTCTTTTAATGTGCCGTCATCACATGACACACACTGGGATGTCTTGCTTTAATAATGAGACAACACCAATTTCTAAACTTATTGTTAAGTAGTAATATAAACCGAAACAAAAGAAGGTCGGCGCTCTTGAGATAAAATTAGAACACGACATTTCTTGTCTGCAAGATAGTGGATTAACTTCAACCGAATCAAGTTTGTGAGAAGTAAACCAGAGTATGTAGATACCCGAGTTTTCAAAGATCACGCGATCTCCGACCACCAGGGATGTCAAAACGAACAAACTTTAATTGCCTGGTTGAACTAGAACGAGATGCTTAGCCGTCGCATCGTTATTTGTGGTAAAAAGTTTATGAAGTTGAAGTTCGTGAAGTTGAGGCTTATAAAGTACACTTAATTAAAATTAATATTTAGTGTTACTTTACGTTTAGATGTTAAAAATGACTAACTGAAAGTAAATCTACATTTAAAGGGTGAACATATTCAGGTATTAGTTAACTAATCACTGTATTCTTTGCAAATATTTATTTATTTATTAGCTTTATTGTTGATTATGAATCTGGAAGAGCGTAAAAACCAATAATAATTAACACCCATTACAAATATCCCACAAAAAGGTCTTGCGACGATTTTGAAGTCGTAAAACTACGTAAGAATACTGCAATAAACGGCTTCGAAAAACTTTGATAGCAGACTATCCTAAATAGGAAGCCAAACGAAATAAAAAAAGAAAATATAAGAATACAACCCAAGACAATCGATTTGTTCCATTATTTATTTTACATCACTAATTTTAAGGTATTGCTGAAAATGTCTATTGGAGTATCATCTGTGCGGAAACGCGCGAACATCAAAGGGCTGAGGCATCCGAAGAGGACTTCCCACGGCCTCTGGCACTCGCAAAACGTTTCTGCGCACTTCAAATTATCTTCGGGGTTATACACAAATATACAGTATTTTTCAAAAAAATATCTATTTTTAATTTAAACTCTGTGTAACTTTTGTAAATATAATATCGTCTCGCTAAACTTAGCTTAATAAACATTTTCTTTTCTGTATTTTATGTATTAAAAGTGTATTTACAGTAAGTTTTATAAACATTTTGAGAAAATTTTTTACCTTGTAGCCTGACAACCTGAGCAACAAGTTTGAGAGCTTTATTAACGAATATAAAAAATAATGAATTCTTTGAACCATATATTTAAATAAAAGTAATAAAATAAAATGATCGTGTGACAAAAAAACGCAACCAATTAATTCGAGAGCCTGTGCTTTACTGATAAAATTGTACAGATTAATATCCGTTGCGAAATTCCGTTTGAATGGTCCAAATCGTCTCCTAATTTGTTCCGGATTAAGTAAGTAATTGTTTGTCTGTACCGAATGAAAGTTAATTTTTAGGACTCTTCAGTGAACGATTCCAGTGTTTTGTATTTAATTAAGTTTTTCTTGATCATATTTACAGGCTTTTAATTTCTATTCTGTCTGGTAGGCTTTTTGGTGAACCTAATATTTAGTGTAATGTAATTGAGTAGAAACGTCAATCTAAGAAACTACAAGGCCTGGAGGAGACGGTCAGCAACGTCTCTTATCTTGGCCAAACTGCGATCGCAAACCCAAATGCCAAGCGTGGCGATTATGGCTAAATGTTTGCACACAGCTCCCGGTGGGCTAATGATGAATTATTTACTTGTTCTGTATGTTAAGTGCGATGAGAATACTAGACTACAAAATAATTCGAGAGTATAACATAACAAGTTAAAACAAATGATATCTACAATGTGGATGCACCTTAACAACTGTCCTGAGAAGCCCGCATAGCCCGTGGGATGCAGGTCGCATTTCAGTGTACCTGCGGATCCTACTTGGTAAACATATGTGAAAAACGTAGTAACTGATACAGACTAACAAATATTTTAGCTATATGCACAACAACTAGGAGAATCCTGTCAGAGGGAAAGTTATTACCCCATCCATTTTCTTGTTAGGTTGCTTTACTATCAAACTTTGTATTAAATACTACCCCTAATTACATATTAACCGAAGTACAGGCTGTATTTTACTAGTACCAATAGTCTGCGTTTCACGTTTACAACCCTTTACAGCTAAGAGGCAAACATTAAAGTGGGCCCAAACGCCATAATAATGGGATTACGGGCGGTCTGTGTATAAATTTGTATTCAAAGGCGTTCTGGAAACATGAAGGCTTTGTCATCAAACGAGCACAGTAAGCGTGAGTTAAATGTTTCAAGTTTTTAGTGTTACGGTTCTAAATTGGCTAGTAAACTTCTAGAAATTATACCACGGTGTAAGCGACTTATTGCGGTTGGAGAAGAGTACAACCAAAGAGAAGCGATATGGTTGACATAGACTTTTTACACCATAGATTTCATATATCATCATGATTATGTTTCTTAGCCCAACAACGCATACTTCTGGACATAGGACTTCCCTAAGGATCTTCAGTACGATCGGTTCCGCGCCACCTTTATTAAGCAGTTTACTGGGGCCTACCCACAGATTGTCGTCTGATGCGCGCTTGCCATTCTAGAACCTTTCACGCCCAACGGCAATCAGTTCTTTTTGCTAAAACCCACTGCCGCTTCAGCTCTGTAATTATTCGACTGATGGCTTTTATTTTCATTCTCCTACGGATTTCCTCATTTCTGATTCGATTACGTATGGTAAAAATGACAACCCTTTCAGTTTTACCCGCTGTGATAAGATTCATATTAAGCGACCACTTTTCATTTCCTTATGCCATCACTGACAACATGCGCTGGTCATAGATGGGAAATTAGGTCCCTTTCTTCTTCGAAAATTGTTCGTCCGAAATTCAAAATCCCTAACGCGTTTGCTATAATCAACACTATCCATAATGTTCGAATATACGAAATTTTATTATGCCTAATTGTCTTTAATTCTAATGCGTTTTTGTCATAATATCGGGTGCTATAATAATTACATATCCTAATTTTTCTGGCTATAAAGTCACATGTCCTAAATGTTAAATTGTATAATGTATGTTAGTCCGAATGATGGTTTATAATAATACTATTAGTCCTAAAACATATGTTTAAAAGTATGTATATTTATCTTGGTTATGTTATCCTCATGTGGTTTAGTTGTTATAAGTCCCATCACGCGTGTTATGTATGGTGCTCATATTAATTTTAAAATATATTGTGATAGTTATTTGCCTACAAAGTCCAGTAGGTTAGGAAAAGTGTAGGTTAGGTTAGGTTAGAACAGTGACCATATAAAGGCCTGAAGGCGAGAGAGCGGAGCGAGCGCAGCGAGCGAAGCAAACGTGCCGCGGCAGCGGCAGCCGAGCGCCTCAAAAATAAAAAAATAAAAAACAATTTTTGAATCCTAACCCAACCTAACCGATTTTAGGGCCTTCTATATTTATAGTATTTAGACTTTAGGGTACGTTAAATTATGACACATTACGTTAGGATTATAACTGTTATAGAAAAGCCTTTAATGCCTTTTAAAAATTATAGATTGTAATATTTATAGCAAAAAAAATTAGGATATATTATATTTAGGGATTTAGATTTTAGGGTAAGTGATATTATGAGACATTGAGTTAGGGCTAATTATCATTCGGACAAATGATGATTAGATCACAAAACATTATGACACGTTAGATTATGGATAAAAAATTTATGAGACAATATAGAGAACCGGATAATTACTGTATTAAAAGCTATACTATATAAGTACTAATGTGCATTGTTGCGTTATTTAAACAGATCTGAAATTCGATTTACAGAGACCACGCATTGAAGCCAACCTTAATTACGAATCCTTTTCACTACTTATAATGAAATTGCTTTCGAATTCTCTTCGTAATACAAATATTCTAAAAAAAACACCAAACACTTTTATCTACGAGCAACTTAACAAAGAAAATCCTCTCAAGAAATTATGTGGCGGAACCTTTTTGTAGCAATATAAGAGGAATGGAAGGACCGCTATGTATTTCGGATAACGAACGCTTGGAGAAAAAATCTTCAACGAATAACATTAGAACTTGATGTGCAATTATACCTGTAAAAAAAGATATCCTCTCTTCTCCCCTATAATTTCAGACTAACCGTCTTTTAAAAGATACAGAATTGGTATAAATAAATTGTTATTTGCTATCTAAGTATAAAGAGACAGCATTAAATGTCCTATTCTAAAAGTGAGGAATTAACATTCGTATTGTTATAAATTAGGTGAAATTTTGACAGGCTTACTTAGACTAGAGTCAATCATTTATTGAAAAACCCTTAAACATGTTTTAAACTATGCTCAACGAGTACTAACGCGTTACTACGTTAGTCAAACAAAATTATATACACAAACTAGCTGACCCCGCAAACTTCGTATCGCCTCAGAATAATAAAATATTGGATTTTGTCGTAAGACGTCACACAATGTCATTGGCATCAAATATGGCGTTTATCTTACTATGTCACGCAGAAAATTTGCAATAAAATAATATTGAGACTATAAATTGAGATGTAAACTATTCTATCTTTCAAGTTGGATTAAACTGCACACGGTGTGCAAATTTGATTAAAATCGCTTAAGTAGTTTAGGTGTCCATCGCGGACAAACAACGTGACACGTAATTTATATATATTAAGAAGAAAGACTTTAGTTATTCTGAATTAATTCAATTTGAATTAATTCTACAATCAAACTAAAAATCACAGCCTTTTACAACAAATTTAATGACAATAAATGTGGCATGTCTTTCATTTATCATAACAAATATTAGTCAAGGTGTATGCTGTTCTATAACTCCTTATCACATAGGTAATAAAATTTATTTACCAGCCCCATTCTCGAAAATTGCTTTGAGTTTGAATTGGATTTAGGGCTCTTGAACGATTTAGATTAGACTAGATTTTGTAGCAATAACCAATCGTAAATACTTTAGAGAGAAGGCCGTAGATAAGGGCTCTCTTCAACGATGATATTAGTAAACGCAAAACTGGTGGTAGCATATTTAAAACAGCCAACAACCACCTGAAGACGTTTGGAGACTCCGTGTGTGGACAGTGGCAGCATTAAAATGAATTATTTTAATTCTTTTAGCATTAAATCTTAATTTTGGTTTATTTTAATTAACTCCAATTAAAGAAAGGTGATTCCTAGACACAAAAGAAATTGTGTTTTTTTTTCACCTGCCTGACACAATGCCTATTCACGGCGTAGCCGCAATATCCCACAATAATCCTGAAGCAGTGGAAGGCTGAAATATTGGGATGTTTAATAGCATTGATTTTAAACTACAATTACATGTACATTTTCTTCTAATCATTCAATATCCAACATATTCTAAAAGTAAACATTCAATCAAAATTCTTGTAACTGATTTACAAACCAAATTATTTCTATCCTTTCACGAATATCTGAATCAATAAGCCTCCCGACCGCGCATAACATAACCAATATTGGGTAATTGTATTGAGACTACCAATAAATTCAATTTCCCTGGAACGGCTATGAAACCCCGCAACATTTATTGCGTTACGGGACCCTAAAGAATGTTCATGAAAGAGCAGGTAGGGCTGATGAAAAAAACGAAGATTTTGGTGGAGACATAATCTGTCGCGGCGAGTTTGATCAAGATTTATGATAGCGAACTCTGGTGCTCAAACTTTTCTTGTTTGCTAACAATATATACGTATATATACAAATATACGTATATATACATTTAACCATAGCTTGTAGTTCAGTGGCTTATAATAGCGCGTTAGTGACAATTAGAGCTAATACCGCTAATTAGCAGTCTTAATCCCTCGATCGTGAGTTATTCCAGACACAATTGAAATCAATTGTTATCGCGGCACGCGCGTGCCTCCTGGGGGTTGAGGGATTAATTTACTATTGTCATTGTGATAAATGAATATTATTACAAGCTGATATTTCTTTGTCTGATTGAAGCATTTAGAAACTTAAAAAACAGCTCATGTAGGTACGACAAATACTTGCTTTCAATAAATTCGACCTTATTCGAACTTTTTATGGTCAAAAAAGCTGTTGAAAATTATCTGGAATAATTTGTTCGCTATCCCAGCCAGAATAAATTTCTATTCTAGATTCAAACAGTCAAAGAACAGTCGGAACAAGTTGCAATGACGGTTCCGCACGTGTGCTGAACAACTATTTTTAATACAGTTGCGAAAAAATGAAGTACGAGCGTAATTTAATAAAATAATAAAAACACAATAAATGGCGCCAACCGTAAAAGAATATAAGCAGAGATATTTTATTTGTTTTCTTCACCCATTCTAGGTAGGCAAAAGGAACTATGCCCATACAGCCAAGTCTTCAGTAGATTTTTTTTATTGATATGAAATGAAAATGAATGGAGTTTTTGGGCCCGACGTTACAACAATGAAAAATATGCCAAAAAATCCCTTTTATTTTACTTGCCTATTTCTCCAAAAAATAGTTTAATTGGCAATGGACAAGTGGAGAAAATGGATAAAATACATATTGTTTTTCTAATACTTAAACAGTCTCTGTAAACCGTTTTACACACATTTAAACTAAATAAATTAAAACGTGACTATCTCTGTAAATGGTCTTTTAACGTTTTAATCGATTTAAAATAAATCGATTCATAGTAATACTTCTTTACAATTGCATTTTTTAGGGAATAAGCTAAATACGAATTATTTAAAAGCCTGATATAAATATAAAAACTTAAAGAATGTAATTAACATTTTTTTCCGAGAGCTTTGCAGTTCAATAAGTAATCATTGATAAAACAATTGAACATTTTGAATAGTTCAATTCCTGATGTAACAGGCTGCACTATTATTAAGAATACCTATCAGCTGACAATGACAATTAATTGTCATTTGTCATTTACTACAATTCACTCACTCACATTTCGTTTCGTTTATAATGTGGTTTGTATTTTTGTATTTTTCTCACCACTCTGCTGAAGTGCTCTGTTTACTACCTAAATTGCCTATAGATAGAAAAGGAACCTAGATCTTATCCAGGTAAAGTACCAAAATAGTATTTTTTGTAAAATAATACATGATATATATTATATATATATTAAAATAAAATAACTTCATTGGTTGATTTCAGTAACTTTCCCATTGTAAAAAGTTGTGGAAATAGGGCTTATAAATCTTTTCAATATGCCTTAATTTATGGCCAATTCCCAGCCTTGTAACGTCAGGCCCAAGATTGTATGGCAAACGGGTTTGTCCTTTAATGAGATGAAATGAAATTAAACCTTACCTAACTCATAAAATTAAATCTGATATTGAAACAAATTAGTACATAGCTTCTTTTAAAAATATTTGCATGAATCATAAAAACTTCTATGATTTTTTTTAGTAAAGCTTCGTGTTTAGTTTTTTCTTTTTAAAAGACATTATTTTGACAGTTGGGAAAGAGAACGCATCGCACGCACGCAATCGGAAAAGGTAAAGAAAAAGCTCGAGTATGTAATAGCCCACATACCGAACGCTATACGTCCCTGCAATACGCCACTTTTTGAGCAACTGTACTAAAAAGAGTTTTTCCTTAATTATTTTAAAGGTGGTATGTTAACTACAGTTGAGAAACATAACGAGCCTTTCATTTTTCTTATCGGAGACAAGAATAGCCGTGCTTGCGCTTTCCTCAACGTTTTTATTTTATCATACAACTTCTACTTTTTCTCTGCTCTTTCTTGTTGTTTTAGGTTCTTACGGAATCAAATACTTTTTGTATTATTATTATAATTGTCTACGCAGAAAAATCATTAGGAATATTATGTTAATAAAAAAAAATAACACTTCAATTTTGTTTAATATAAAGTGTCGAATAATTTTATTGATGTAGAGATTTATCTGCTCATTGGTTATTTAATTTCTTTCTGCGGTTACTATGTTTAGCCTTTTTCATTTGGAATTTTTGAGTAGGTATACACGTCACTAAGATTTAAAAGGGTTTTAAAGCCAAAGGGGTTCAAAATTGTTGTAAGTAACAATAAAATTTCAGCCATGAATATTCAAGTAGGTATGCATGCAGACGGTTACGCCCAATGGCCGTAGCTAAGTGGTCGTATTGACCCGGGACAAATAACGCCGCGGACAATTGCTACTGATTACTCGAGGTACATATCTGACATAATTGGACTGATTATATCAATTGAGTAATATGGCTCCGTTAATTCGCTTTCGATGGCTATGTTTGGGTTTAGGCTTTAGAAGCAGTAAAAAGTTATCTTAGGCCTGATTTTTCAATAGTCAGATAAGAAATATTCGTCGAATAAAATACAATATGGCTAATTTGAATACGTCACCTATTTGTCAGCAATCATTTATGTAAATGACATTTTAAAATCGATCCTTTTATTATTTATTCAGTCTGATAAGTTTTATCTGACGTTTGAAAAATCTGCCCTTGGGAGAATATATTATGTAGGTACTGGCACTGCTAAACCATTTAATCAGAAACGAGTAATATGGTGGCTCAACGTTGAGAGTGTTAACGTCACGAGAAAATTTCATAATTATATTGAAACAACCTCGAGCCAAATGACGTCCACTGCTGGATATAAGCCCGTACATCAGTAAATAATCGATAAAATCAGTTTTATTTTTGATGATAGGCCCTAGGAGGCGCTTTTACATGTCCCAATATGTAAATATACTACCTACTGTTTCGGGACAAGTCTAGGCTCATATGTTGATCGATTCCACGTCACTCTAATCCAACGGTTTCCTGCGTTCTTCGCCAGATCGTCGGTCTACCTGGTAGGCCCACAGATGGTCGTCCGGTGCACAGTCGCCATTCTAAAACCTTCTAACGGCCGTCGGTACTTGTCACTATGTGTCCCGCCCATTGCCCCTTCAGCTCTGTAATTCTTCGAGCTATGTCAGTCATTTTAGTCCTTTTACGTGTTATCTCTTTCGTATTTATATCTTTCATGCTATTGCATGAAATAATAGTTATAAAAATAGGTTTACAGGAAAAAATAAATGTCGTGTCCTATCATAGAGTCAATAACTCTACAGATAAGAGTTTAATCTTAAATTTAAAATAATACTAAAGTGTCGAAATTGTTGATTCATTTCAAACTTTTCAGTGGTTATTAAAATTAAACAATACTTTGCAAATTCTGTAACTACATGTTAAATTTAAAGAGCCAATTTGCTTTTCCGGGAATTACCCAAAACAGTAATTTTACTAGTAGAAGTGAACGTTTAAGGCGCTACACTACCGTTTGTACAGTCTGTTACGCCCAATAATCGTGGCTAAGTGGTCGTATTGACCCGGACAATTACGCTGCGGGACAATCCACGCTGATTGCTGGACGACTGGTTTTACACGATTGATTTTACGGTAAAGGATTCGTATTGATGTAACGACCATAAAAAAGATGTTAATGGATCATACATTAAAATGATATCCCAGTATTTGAGTTTATACATAAATTTTAAACCCTTTAAGGCGTGTGTGGTAAAAACATACATCATCCGTAGCTTTTCGTCAAGAAATTAAACATTTTTCTTTATCTTTTCCATCTTCCAACTTCAGGGTATTAGTGAACGCCCGGTAGAACATTTTAGTAATTTTTCAACTTAGATGTATCCAACCATATGCCTAGTTAATTAAGGCTGAATTTCCAATAAATCAGATATAAAACATGACGACATTCAGTTGTGACATTTCACATTGTGGCATCTAGTTGCTTTGTGTTTTGAAAACCTGTTTTCTTAGCAATGCGAAAAGAAAATTAGACGCAGATTCCCCGAAACGGGAGAACTTACGCTCCCGATTACAAATTTTGCCAGAATAGCTCGCGAAATTGTTCGGTCCAAATAAAGTTAATTCCCTAGAGTGCCGTTGGGGGCTCCACAATGGATGGAAATTGAGGGGCTGTCGGAAAAAATTAAACACTGCAAGTTGGATGCAGTGACGAAATTGGTTTAGCTGTTATATCCTTGTCGAGTACTGGAAAGCCGATTCAGTAAGGTTATTATGCGTCCGCATGACACGGATTTCGGTCTCTTAAACTTAAATATCAAGGGAAATTAGAACGGTCACATTTTCTTTGTATACCTTTTTTCTCTATCAATTCGCTTACTGGACGATTATTCTGGACCATTGAGCTACTAATAACTCCCGTGACCAAGAACACCTTAAAGTGTTCGAGAAGTCGAGATAATCCTAATAACAAAATGTTAAAATGTTAATAAATGAAATAAACCATACTATGTAGTTCAGCCCTCATACAATATCACACACACACACACGCACGCATACACACACACAGCCATTCATATAAAATGTATCATGATGTCTACAAGCCAGGCATAATAATAGTGTAGAATTCACGGTAAAACTGTTATGATTATAAAAAATTTGTTGATAAAAAATATAAAACCCAAGAGACATTTTTTACGAAACATTTTTGTCTTCGCAAAATTACGTTTATGTGTGGTAAAGAACTAAAATGTATAATAGTCTTAACTCCTAGTTAGGTATCTTGTCAAGCAGCTGTGTTTCTATTAGAGAGAGTGTAATCACATTATGATTTTGACATTACCCCAGTTTCACGGAGGTCCCAGAGGGCGGAGCATTGCGGTTAATTTCGCGACTTGTTACTGAGTTTCTGTTCGCCTGTCTGATGGTACAGAATTTTATTATCTTGCATCTTTAGACTGCACTAATTACGCAAAGGCAACACAGAAGGTGGCTGAACATATTGGGCTTATTTTTCTTAAATAATTTATATAGTTATAAAAATTGTACGAACCGACTACGAAAATACAGTGATTTTAAAGTGCCATTAAAACAGCCATTAATAACAACTCTGTTTAAGTGCTGTATTGTTTAGATATTTTTGTACTCTGGATTTTGTCGTCTTTCATTTGAGACCCTATGATTGCAAACCTTTTTTTTTTTTCATTGTTCCCCAATATATTGGCTCCGGCCGTTATGGTCCCAGTCCGGCACGCCCCCGGCCGGTACGCACCCATTTTGAAAAAGTTGTTATTCCGGTATGCACCCGGCCGCGACGCCCCCGTTTTAAAACAACCGATTTTTGGATAAGACTCTTGAGCAAGTACTGTTGAAAACAAAAGTGTCTTGATTTAAGATTATATTTATTTTGTTCTGTGAGTATATTATCATCGTTTTGTCGTTGTCGTTTTCGTCATCATAATGTCATTTTTGGTCAAATTTCACCCTTTTGTTGTAATCAAACAAAAAATTAAACGACACACATAGATTCGGCATGCTTATATATTTTTTTGTTGATATTTTTCTATATACGAAAAAAAATATCCTACATCATCGTAGACCATTGCAGACCGCAGGCAGACCTACTGATCTACTGATATCTAAATAGCGCCCGTCCGTTATATCCGTCATGACTGACATGGCGTGGTCTTAATTTTAATTTATTCTTTTTACAATTGTCTACCCGACCGTACTTACTCCAATATCATGACAAAAAAAAGAAAAAAAATTTCAATGTGGGTGCGTACCGGCCGGGGGCGTGCCGGACTGGGACCATAACGGTCGGAGTCAATATATTGTCGTAGCATTCACGTTGTAGCTTTTCCTTAACAAAAGGTAGCCTATGCTACCCGCTCTGTTATAAAGAATCGATTGATACCTCATTCACCAATATTGGCTCAGTAGTTTAGCCGCAAATGTGGAACTGCCACTGGTGCTGGCGTGCATCGAGGGTTATTGATTTATCATTACCCTGTTACAAAGGAACCTCAAAACTAATTTGTTCAGTAACGCAGATAATATACTTCACAGAGCATCGCTTCTGTCGCTCTACGCCCCTTTGTCGAAATTACAATATGGTGGATGGATACAATTTCGACGTCAGATGTCGTGCTTGAGTTGATATCTTCTAGAATCATAAATATAATTATAATAATTATTGATTGCTATTTACTATCAGTCGAAGCACGCAACCGGATACATTTAATTATCATAGCAAAAACTCTGTTCCGCGAAAGCCTCTTCACCTGCTGTGCCCGCTGATGCGCGGGACAATTCCAACTCGTTCCTAGGCTGAGTACCTACTTTAACTCCACGCCATCTCCTCGCTCGCTACTGGAAGCAAATTATATTAGGTACTTTAAAAAAAAACATGCCACATGGTAATTTAATCGTTTAACGAACGTTTAACGAAGCGAAATAAAATTGAAAATTTGCAAATGCAAAATGTTAATAGTTATCCTTTCGCAAATTTTGGACCACCACCACACAGCAGCTCTTACAAAAGTACTGGAAAGAGGTCGAAGTGAGGGTACCTAGAAGGGCACTTGACGGATATCATAGGGCGGTATAGTCGGCAAGTTAGGCAGTAGGGTAGGGTAGGGAAAGCTCGGCTCATTATCGCGGCGTGTAAGGCAAGGATAAAATATATATATACATTGTTTATCCTGTAAGATAACTAATTAAAGAATTTGTTTTGTGGAAATCAAAAGCAACGAAGGTACATACAAACACCCAATATAAATACCACCTGTGAAAATATTGAAACACATCTTTTTTTTACATTGACCCTTATTGGTCATCGAACCCGGACGTTGGAGCAGGTGATTTACTGAAAACCTAATTATGTGAACTACAATCCACTACGGACGTCGTCAATGGAGTAATGGATAAGACAAGAAAAAAACAGATGGAAATTACATCACAGACAATTTTTTTAAATTTGTTGATGAATAAATACGATTAAGAATGCATTACTTATGAATATTGTTCAAGAGTCATGACAGTTGCAAGCGGTATAACTACGAAAGAGTTGAAGCATAATATAACATCTTTTCATGCCATGAAAGTAGAAATTGGTGTATCAAATAACTTTTTAAAACATCTCCTAGTACAGACAACAACACATCACGCTAAAATCTGGAGCATATTACGTAGTTGATACAGGTGCGGTTTTCCAACAAAAATGTATAACCTAATGTTCTAGCCACTGTATCCTTCATCTCGCAAGCTTGTAAGTGTATTGTCTGTCTGTCCTTTTCTGGAAAACGTTCCTACGTTTGCCAAGTCACGGGCACCACTCGACTCGAGCACGCGACTGTACTGCAAAAAGTCAGCCGTGTGTAGTGCCTTCCCGAGATAAGGGGAAAAGTTTATAGCACTTTTGCTTCACACTGTACCTTATTAGCTGCCACGGACCACGTATGCGCTTTTAGCTTTCATTAAAACTTTGCAGGCTTTTTGTAAGTCACTACTACGGATTCGAGACTGTCTTAGTTTAAACAATTTTTGTTTTGAAAACTGTTCTGTATTTTCTAATAAATTACTAGTGTGAATTAAAAATACAATTCTTTGAATAAACTCGAACCCACAACATTTCGCTAACTGAGCGACTGCTTTAACCATTGCGCTACCCAGACATTGGTGTGTCGACGAATTTATTCAAGGCTTCACAGGAGACTATTATTTTAATAGAAACAATCACTCAAAGTCTACTTGATATGACATTTATTAACATAGATAGGTTGATATTTCACACTCAATTAACAGCAGACAAATTAATTTACAAACTACAAAAAAAAAATTGTAACAAAAAGCTTGTAAAAAACCGTTATAACCCGTTTCGGTGCACAGTTTTCCAATGGCTTTAATCTAGAAGGTTCGATGAAAATTGTACTGCCACTTCAACATTTTCCGATATTTCGAAAGTTACTGCCAATATTCGAGCGGTTGCAGTCTAAGGGCTGGCGAAATATTTGAAACATTGAAGGAAGAGTTTGCGATATATATTTCTATAACTAAATAATGTTTACCTGACTCACTTTAATTACAAACCTTGCTGTGGGACTAAAAACTTTATTCATATCATTGCATGTTACGCATTCTAATCAGCTTTTTGCCAGTCATGCTCATGTTTTTAAGTGGCTTATGAAGCCAATTTCTGCACAAATTTCTTAAACAGAGTACAAGAAAAAGCGATAACAATATAATTAAAGTCGACACTTAATCATCTGGTCTGTAGACGATTCTCTTTAAAGTTCATATATTTTTTGCTTTGCATAAACGTAGCCTCCATTCAGGCGACAAGTAGCTTGGGCCATTCCGTTTTATATAACTGATAGCTACAAGTGTTATGACAAAAAACGAAAAAACAAGAAGGCATTTCTTATGGTTCTTGTAAGCATGACTAAAGCAATTACTGCAAGAAGAAGATAGCTACATCTTCTCCTCACCATGGCATTGCTTGGCCAAACTGCTGGCAAAGCGTGGACAGGCTGTATCCCAGCTGTGAACAACATAAGCCTATACCATAGGCTGACGTTGACACAATTAGGAGAGATCAAAAACAGTAATATAATTTTCACAAATTTAAATTTGTTGCGCCATGAAAGTAGGGTGCGGTTAATTGGGTTTACTGACAGAAAATTCCCGCACGAACGAAGTTACGAGATTTAACATTTGTTAATGACTTACCTCTCTTATATATATTATTTGTTTTGAGCTGGTAATTGTGACATACAGATAGACAGACACTGCTACTTTCGCATTTATTACATTAGTAAGGATAATCACCGTACTTCGTCTGAGGCGGCCAACTGGATAACTTGTTTAAGGAAACTATAACTTATCAATTCCATTTACAGTCACAAAAAATCAAGCTACTCCTGAGTCTCAACCTCGAGGACTGCTTGATCCGGCCGGTCGTTCCGGCACTCACAAAGTTACCGCCGACATTCGATAACTGCACCGGAGTTGCCAGCTGAGGATTAGTTCGAAATATTCAATCCAGTTACGAAGTCGAGTACAATTTCAATAATAAAGCTTACTTAAGTTGGTAAGGCAAAATATGTCATTGTTTGTTATGTCTGATGAAAATTACGCAGGTTCCATGGCATTGAGGAAAAGAAATAAGCTTGTATTGCCAAAAAGTAAATTAGCCTTACATGGGTCGGGACCTTACTCTATGGCAATAAGGTTATATAATGCTCTGCCAAAGCATATAAGAGACATCGAAATATATAGTAAATTTATGACATCCTTAAACGATTTTCTGTGTTCAAACTGTTTTTATGCATTAAATGAATACTATACGAAACTGCAATAAATACAATAATATAATTGAAATATAAATAAGTTAATGCATGTATATTAAAATGAGTATAAGTATAATAAAATGATAATGTAACTAGATTTAAACTTAATAATTTTACGTAGCCCTAAGTATAAATAAATTGAATTTAAAATTATATAATATTTTGCTATACCCTTGCAGGGTGCATGTGACTTACACACATACAATTATAAATTAATACCTTGTTATTCATACACATGTGATGCAAATAAATGTTTGAATTTGAATTTGAATTTGTTTGTATTTGGGGCACATTTTATTAAAAAACACCGATTAATGTAACTGATTCATTTTGCTTATGTATGCAAGCTGTGCCATACGGTTAATTTGATTAAAAAAATGTTAAAATTTTATTCTATTATTTTCTATGACTACTTTGATACTAGCTCCACCAGCCGAACTCAGTGCAACGCTTGTAACAGGATCCGTGCTTATTTAAGCCTAGCAATATCTGTCAATATTAATCACCACATTGACAACATAACTTTCTCAGAGATTTACGAGCTTGCGTGCTTCAGCGGATATTGCATAGAGGTCGCTGCGTGTTTTTTCTTATCATGGAGGAAATAAAACAAATGTTATTAAAAATGCAACAAGATATGATGCAACAAAAACAAGATATATGAGATATGAAAGAAGATATAAAAAGCACAATAAACAACAACATTAACGAGAAATTCAACATTCTAGATCAGAAAAATGCTATTTTGGAGAAAAAAATAGAAGAACAAAATGCAAAAATAAACAGCCTAGAAGATAAGATGATCAATATACTTACTTTAAACTCCCATATGATAGAACTCACTTCGAAACCATCAGACGACTAGGAAAAAAAAGTGAAAAAATCAGACCGGTTGTAATAACATTCTCTAGTAGGCTTCAAACTGAAGGTTCTGAAAAATAAAGCTTGTCTAAAAAATACGTCATACTATATAAAGGAAGACTACACGATAGAAGTTTTGAATAAGCGCAAAGAACTACAAGCTCAACTACAAAAAAAAAGGAAGCAGGAAATACTGCGTTTATAAAATACGACAAACTTATAGTACTGAGCAACAATAATAGCAACCCAACTCAGCAACTAAATAAAAGGAACCTCTCTGATTCCCCAGAGATATTACCATCCCTCTCCGGTAGGCAAAAAACTCAACACGCTAATAAACAACCAATGAAGAAAACAAAGCATGCAACATGAAGATTATATACTTCAAAAACCCAAACTAAACTTCTCTCAAACTGATACCCCTCAACACCAAGAACACCAAGAAAAGACAGCTTAGCCCAATTTAGCATAGCAACCACAGTAAACACCATAGATTTAATATAGATGATAGATTGGCAATTGAATCCTGAAAACGAGACCAAAACTAGGTTACGCTAGTGTGCATAAAGTGAGCATGTGCGTGAGATAAATAGTGCAGGTACTGCATTGTCTGCTGGCTTTCGATATCGATTCCATCGACACAGTTTACGTTGACGCAGGTGACCTTTTTTTTAGTATTATTAAAAGAACGCCAAAAAACTGCAAGTAAATACCAATATGTTTTTTATTTTATAATTACTTATCCCCGAACCAAATCAATTTATTGTAAAAAATATCGTAGGCTTTACTTGCCAGTATTTAACAATTTTGCCTCATTTTGCGATCGCGATCGCCAAAGTTGAAATAAAACTGATATTTATTTTTCAATTACACATTACAAATGTACACTAAATATACACATATTTAATGTTTAACTAATGGGCATTGATGGGGCTTGAACAATATGGAGATTGATCCTGAGCGTAATTTTACAGCTTGAACGCCTCTGTGTTAAAAACACTTAAGCTCCAAATGTAAACTGCAAATGCTCGAATATTTATTGGGTGAACATTCTTTTCTATTAGCAATTTCAACCATTTCTAACGTATTTCAACAATTTAGGCTGTATGCGGTTTACAATGTGAAATATGTCAGCTAATGAAATGTCGATAAGATATTATCGACAACGTCAATCACTAAAATACAAAAGTGACGTTAGTAATTGCTGAAATTCACGTATTTGATATTATTTTTAATTGAATTCATATGAATTTAAATCCTTGTTCTGATGAAATGCCCTATCAATTAGTATACAAAATTTTAGTCAAAGCTCTGAAACATTGCATTTTGCTGCTGATAATCGCGATTGTGTGTTGACGTGTGAAATGTACAATTATGTTGGTTCCATTTTTTAGATGAGTTACTTCCAGGTACTGAACATGTAACCATAATAAAAATACATCAACTCGACACTTTTTTACACTAATAAAAATGAAACTAGTAAAACTAAAGGGAATATTGTGTTGCGCGTGACAGACGTCAGAACTCAGAAAAACACTACGGGTTCTTAGCGTGTACGTGAACGGCCTTGTGATCTATCTCGTTCTATCATATAGCTGCATTATATTCTGTCTCTTTTCATTGCCAATCTAACAGTAGTATATTAAATCTATGGTAAACACCCTCTCCCCTCACCCATCTCCCACCTCGGCTGGTCACCGCGGGAGAGACAGACCACAACCCTCCAAGAAAAAAATCGTTACAGAGAAAACAAAACGAAATACATATTTGTGCCCTAAATACGAGTATGACATCTCTTTCTACTCCTAAACTGAAAAATTACTAAAATTAAAAACAGTTCTTCGTAATATAAAACACGACTTGCTGGGCCTATGTAAAGTCCGGAAGCTGGGCGAAAATATAATTGAAGACGAAGATTACGTACCTACTATGTAGGACAAACAAAGGGTCTATGTAGGTATATAGCATAGGTTTCCTAAAAAGAAAACATAAATAAAGTATAATAAACCTACCTATACCTAGAAAAATTACACTTTGCAATTATAATGCTCTAACAGAAGGCTCAACACAAGAAAATTTGGATTTTAATAAGAAAAGCTCATGTTAATGAATCTCTGCACAATATAATTATATACTCGTAATAACTGTGGGCGATTGTAACGCAAAGGTCGACAAACCAAAAAGCCTTGAAAATAGAGTACCTAGCAGTCAGAGAAAAGTGGCTTTCTTTGGAGAAGGCTTTTACCCTTAGGGGATCCGCACAAAAATAAAAATAATTAAGATACATTTATTATTATTTTGGAAGTGGATCAAAATAAAGTGGATCAAAAATTTTTTTATTTTATTTTATTTATTTTACTTTGATATCATTGCTTCATTTCTAATAACACCTACGCAAGCAAATACATTATTTTGTGGATTGAATGTATTTTATCCACCGAAGAAAACGAGGATTTTCACAGCTCTACGCATTAAATGTATGATCTTTTATAAGTTTTTATGAGGATGACCGAAGTTGCAGATTTTTCCGACATAATCCGCTGGGTAGAAAAATTGGGAGCAGAGAATACAAAAAAATATTTTTGTGAAACTTCCAGGTTGTGGTATTATAACATATTTTTAAAGTTCGTTGTGGTAGTAAAATAACTTTTGACAAACAGTCCTGGTATACTTTAGGAATGAAAATCTCACACCAATAAAAGCGGTTTGCAAAAACGGTGGGTAACTTAATAAGGTTGAGCAACCGGCTTAATTAGAAGATCCACTTTCCCCGTCAGGGCAAGACGAGGCAATCAAGGAGAGGCAATAGTTGGGCTATTTTTTGCTGACCCATGACTAAAGTTCTAGTCTGGTTAATTAATCGAACCCAGAAGATCAGTAGGTTTTAAATTGAGTAAGTATTAGTGCCAACTAATTTTCTAGGTTTACTCATAATTATGCCGGCTTTAAGACTTATTTTATAAGTGCAGATGCATCATACCAGGATACACAATAGAGCATCTAATGCAGTTGAAATAGGTGTGATTATGCAACAAAACTGTATCGTCTGGTGTGCAATATACTGCACGATATAGTTTGGTATATTATTAAGTATTTAATACACATGTAAGATATTACTGACTTATAAGCGCTGTAGAATACGATCGTTTTATTAAAATGTTTAATTATTTTGAAGGTAGACAATTACTTATATTGGCAACCTAAAATAGAAAAGCACTAATCCATCTCCATTAGGGAGCTATAAGAAGCGACTTATGAGTACTGATATAAAATGATGGGCAGTAACATTTTCTATACTTTTACCTTGACCATAGGCGAAACTTCAATCACCTACCCGCCTACCAATGCAGGAAAAACTGAAGATAGAAATGAGTCGTGATTTTTTTTAAATATATTTTAATTTGTAAATATTGTACAAGAATAACAATGGTATAAAAAAAAGTACAATTATTAAACTTTGCAATCGGTTCCATATCTAAACATACTCGTAAATTGAAACATTCAATTTAATTAGTCAAACACAACAAGCCGGTGTCGTCGACATTTCCATTCGGAACAACAGCATAAAATTCAAATAAATCGATTTCATTAGCCGGAACGACACAATATGTCATCTCGCGAAAAAAATATTTATTCAGGACAGAGAACGTTCGGCGAGTTATTAGGTTAATGTAAATAAACGGGAATTGTCCAGAATTGGGGATTCCCCGCGTCCCGGAGCAAACACACTTTTTATAGTATACACCTAGTGTTATTATGAACGAATCCATTGACCAAGCCAGTGACGTGAAAAAAGGTTTGTCGATGGCGCAAACTTTTTTTACTAAATATATTTGCTAAGCAGATCAGTGATGTGTTCATATTTGCAGCATATTGATCAGAACAAGATACAGTGTCTAAGACAAATGTAAGTTGTAAATCTAAGCTATGGTGTAGATACTTTTCTTTCTTTATATATCTATCTTATATTTATATTGATAATAATTGGACTGTCCTGAAAGCCGTGTAATACCTCTGACTGTGCTAGCGGCCAATTTTGGAGAACTAATAATAAGTGTGCAACTATTCATTAGTTTATTTATTTGTCCGTGTTATTAACATAGGCCAAGCAGGGGCCATAGCCCTTCCATAGTTCCAGCTCGATCCTTTGTGTCCATGTTCAACACAAGTAGGATATCCGTGTATGTCTTTGTATATAAGTATTCTGACGGGCCTCTGCGAGTTAGCTTCGGGCCCTCTAATGCCTTCCAAAGGTACGGTACTCTATAATTCCGAGACTGGCAAATGCCAACATAATAATGATTAAGCCCTTTATCCCATTATTGAGACATTTTATATGGTATATATAAGAGGTTTTATTCTTCTGCCTTACAAAGAGTCTCTAATTGCGCTGTGCCTATTATCTAACAGTTTCCATTGCCGTCTATGGCCTAACTAACATTTCAGGGGAAAATTAGAAAAGCATTTTAGTTACCAATTACTGCAATTATTTTAATAACTTTACGAGTCTTAACGGATATTATATAAAAACAAGTAGCATCACTAGTGGGATTACTCGATAAAATATTTATTTGAAACCGATGGAAAAATACTTTAGTGCGAAGGAACCTCAGCTGGAAGCTCCAATGCCTTTTATAAGAGATCACACACAACCTACTTAACACTGGAAAAGCTGATAAACTGAATTGTCCTTTAAATGTATTGTATGAATTTATAGTGAAAATAAATAAATTGTTTATTTTATAAACACTATACAAATAAAAAAAGAAACACTGGAAACTATCTAGTAAGTAAGTGATAATACTAAGTAAGAGGAAGGAGAAAATAATATATATTTTGTTAGAAAATATAAAATTAAATCATTGATATATAATAATTTTGAACCTCAGTAATAAACACTATAGCCTGCAGTTGTGGAGAAAGCTGAATATTCTCATTTACTATATGTAATGGTTCCAAAAGGTCTGTTTTTTCTTACCCATGGCTTTAAGCATAATTATGATTACTTTGAAATAGTAAATAATCCCTCGATCAATTGTTATCGTGGCACCCGAGTGCCTCCTGGGGGTTGATGGATTAAGGACTTTAATAAACTGTAACACGACTATGGAAAAAAAAACTTTGATTTCCTTTAATCAATTTGGTTTAAATATAGCCATTGGCAACTCATATTTCAACATCTGACAACAAGTTTAGTAGAGTTTTACTCAACGTAAAAACAAACAAATATACAGCTAGAATAATAAAGTTCGGTAAAAGATAGTAAGCAGACAAATAAATTCTGTACTGCATTAGGCACTTTCAATAAGTATGTACTATTGAAAATGCCTAATGTAGTTTATAGTGTTTTATTCATGACATCAGAACAATTTGGCGGAATGGTATGTCTGTCGAGTAGATTGATTGCGCCGAAAATGGAAGTTGTTCATCAAACTTGCCAATAACAATAAGTCACTAACAAACAACACAAATACATCATGAAATTTAGTCCTACCAACGTCGGAATGAGTTATTACTATTACAAGCTTAAAAGCAAACCATAGCCACAGTGGTGCTGAAAATTATTATGCAATAGAAAAAAAAGGAATTTTAGGAAGAAGTTAGTTTAGGAAAGATTTGCGAAACAATTCAGTTTTAAAAAATAGTTTTAAAGATTTACGGATATCAGCCGCTTTTATTAGGGCAACTTACCAAAGGCAGTCAAAAATGTTGTTTAATTAATCATATTTTCAGTTTTGAATTGAGTCACAAAAGATGACCCGCAGTAGTAGTGCAATCACCCCGCCTACTGGAAGGAGGTCGTAGGGTCGATTTCCGGTCGGGTCAATTAAGGAAACTTATTTATCTAAACTTGCTCGGGTCTGAAAAGGCTTCGCTATAGTGCTTTGGAAGGTCTTAAAAACAAGTCATGTAAGAGATCTGGCTTAGAAAACTTTGACCCCGAATCATCCTTTGATAGTCAAACGAAAAGAAGTTCAAATTAATCACACAAAGTCACTTGCTTTTTACCAACTCTCTATCAATTAGCTGTAAGCTCGTGTGGTGAAGTATTACTTCACCCTGAACATCTCATAGTTGAAATGAGGTCAGTACTCGGCAGTAGGGCGTACTTGCAAAGACTTACTTTACTTAACTTAACAACTTTTCTGAACATGAATGTAGTTCTCGGCACTTGAAAGCAAGGCGAGCAATAACATTAGTACCTACTCAACGATGTGAAACAAACTTGATAGAATACACGAACACGTCCAATGTTTTTGCAATACTCGGAACTTATTCAAGCAATGATTCATGAAAGGTCTACTATTTATTTAGTTTATTAATTGAATGAAAAATGTTACAGCTATGATTAAAGAATTACGAGGTATTTCATGTTTAATTATAGTTTAACATTTATTCTAAAATAAAAAGATCAGAAGCTATTAATTGAATTATGTATAAGGTGTTTGATATACGATAAACAGATTTTAAATTTCATGATCACTATCACCTCTTTCGCGATCATGGCGCTTGCAACAGTGCTGAATTATCGTAAACTCATAAAAAACAAGGTACATAGTAGAAATCTCGAAATAACTAACTCTTAAGGTTTGGTGTTTAAAAATAATATGTTCATTATGGTCAAAAACACGTACAACAGATATTTTGTCTTGAACTTGGTAATGTCTTCATCTTCTTAACGTATATGATTGACTTTCTTCAAGAATGATCAGGTGTCAGAGTTTTGAAACTCTTACTCTAATACTCTGACGGACTTGTTTTCATGACTTCCAGGGCAAACCTCTTACGTCCGTGGAAGAACCATAAGCTCATATTTGCACGTCTGCATGCAGGTCGAATACATAAAAATTAGTTAAATAACACTGCTGATAACAAAGTCAGGTAACAAGCAGACTAATGAAGATTCTAAATTCAAGTACGGAAATCGAATAAAGAATTAAATATCGAACATCGAACACAAAGAACACAAACATTGCAAAACACAAATTCTAAATCAAGTACAAGTAAACAGATCACGAATACACGATCCAATAATGTGAAACAAGGTGCCAAATATATAGTTTCCAATTGTTTTTCCGGATAGGCCTTGTTCCTGATAGACGGGCCTTGTAACAAGGAAATAGTCTCATTTTTCCTCGCGGTAACCAAACGTGTGTACTGTGTACTGCATATTCATGACTCTCGCTTTGTGTTCGATCCGGCCTGCCGCCGACCTACATAGTGTGGACACTCTACTCTTGTTGGCGATCATTTGGCCTTTGCATGTTTGTTATTAAATTACTTAATATGTCATCTTCTGAAATAAATAACTTAAAGTGAGAAAACTTTCGTAGGATCACTATTTCAGATTTAAGAAACAGCAAACGATAATTATGAATATCATGTCGTTACAAAAATATACGTCTAGTACCACCAGAAACAGAAATCGATCAATAAGATTTTAATTATAATAATAGTCAGGCAGGGGCCATAGGCCTTCCATAGTCCCAGTTACCTAGTTCACTAGTACCCAAACCCATAGCCCAGTATCCTTTCTATCCACTTTCTGCAATAGTCCTGCACTAACCGGGGGTTGTCCTTGGGTGTACTTGTATAGTGCGCACAGGGATAATCGTCGGTTGGTGTCACATTACATCATTTAGATAAATGTTGTCTAACGGGCCTCTACGAGTTGGCTTCGGCGGTTCGGCCCCTCGTATACCTTCTAAAGGTCCGGGACTCCATAGTCCCGTGATAGGAAAATGACCAACATAATAATAATATGCTAGCTGCCGTTTTCGGGGGCCCATTAAACAAGTGTGCAAGTTACCCCCTGCCATTTTATCCGTGTTAGTAACATAGGTCAGGCAGGGGCAATAGTCCTTATCTATACTAATATTATAAAGCTGAAGAGTTTGTTTGTTTGTTTGTTTGTTTGAACGCGCTAATCTCAGGAAGTACTGGTCTGATTTGAAAAATTCTTTTTGTGTTGGATAGTCCCTTTATCGAGGAAGGTTTAGGGCTATATAACATCACGCTGTGACCAATAGGAGAAAAGCATGAGTGAAAAATGTTGCAAAAATAATCGCGATTATAAAAACGGAAATTGACGAGTACGAAGTCGCGGGGAACAGCCAGTTTAGTTCATAATGATACACAGTAAATGTGTGGCACTGTTAAAGTTTGTGTGAGACTGACGCCTGTGATAGGTATGAGTTGCATACCTGATATACAGGTCATCAGGTTCCCACCACTACAGGTGTGTGTGTGTGTGTGTGTGTGTGTGTGTGTGTGTGTGTGTGTGTGTGTGCGTGTGTGAAAGATGAGAGTGTGTGTGCTTGAGACAGTGTTGAGTGTCAAGGTTAATGTAATTATGTCAATAGTGTATGTTTGTAGGTATTTAGATAGGATTTATTTTATCATTAAATCCTATCTATATACCTACAAACTTAACTGTCTCGTCCCGCGAGCTCGTACCAGATTAATCATGCATATTATTATTATTTTAATCTTTACGCAGCATTAAAAACTTTAATCTGAAATTATTTCAGTTTTTAGGCAATTTTGTAAATTTTCAAGCATTATCGAAAGCCCAATTAATTAATTAAGGACTAATGCTAACATTAAAAATGTACGGTTCAGACGTTCTCTAGTAATGCTTGTGGTGCGCTTATTAACGAGAGAGATTTAAACACGAATTTTACCAGCTTGTTAATTTAAAATAAGGTTAGTAAATGCTAAATTGTTTTTAACGCTAACCTGCCAAACGTTTTAATTCAAGCCTTCGTGGCGTCTGTTACAATGTTGAAATAATTTCTTTATGAATAATAATGAATATTGACATTTGTCGTAAACGTTTTTAAACAGTACTAAGTAGCTATTTCCCGTGACCTCGTTACTCATGGAAATTTAACCCTTTGACGATCGGATATTCCAGACACAATTAAAATCAATTGTTATCGTACCAACTGATTGTCTCTTGGGGTTCTAAGCGTCAAATTTCAAACTAAGTATCCCACAAGAACCGTACATTTTTTATTTTTAGTACATTTATTATTAGAATTATTATTATTATGTTGGTCTGTTTCCGATCACGGGACTACGGAGTCCCGGACATTTGAAAGGCGTACGAGGGGCCGAAGCCAACTCGCAGAGGCCCGTCAGACAACATTTATCTAAATGATGTAATGTGACACCAACCGACGATTATCCCTATGCGCACTATACAAGTACACCCAAGGATAACCCCCGGTCAGTGCAGGACTATTGTAGAATGTGGATACAAAGGATACTGGGCTATGGGTTTGGGTGCTAGTGGACTGGGTAACTGGGACTATGGAACGCCTATGGCCCCTGCCTGACCTATGTTACTCACATTAGAATTTTTCTGAGATAGAAAGTATCCTATGTACAGACAACAGCAGGTCAACCTACCCAAAAAGTAAAGTATTGATTTTCAACTTTAATCCCAACAAATAGAGATATCAATTAAGAAAATTTGACGTTTTGTGGTAGATTGATGTGCTGTCGTCTGTACTATTCTGGCTATAGTCATCTCCGTGCCATATTTCGTTAATAACTAAGTATTTTGTTGTTTTGGCGTGATTGAGTAAAAAACATAAGTATGTCAAGAGTTTCGTTATTATAATATAATGCCTCACTGGGCCACACAGAGCCATCTAGTCCCAAATTAAGTTACTTTTAAGTACCCTGTCGTATGGGGTACTAGATAACCGATAAACTTACTTAAATACTTTTTTTTTGTAAATACATACTTATAATACATAGAAAACACCCAGACCAGTACAAACAGACATGTTACTTAACTTATTGAACACAGCCAAAACTTGATTCATATTTTATTATTCTTAGCTGATATGCAGTTAGCTGGGCCAGATAGATAACAATTTAAGTAAGATTTGCCAGTCCAGGCAAAACAGAAAATAACAGTATTCCGCTGTAGTCTGTACACGGAATGAGAATGATCTCATTTGTTGGCGCGCGGGCCTGACGTGTGCGCTGCATATTCATGTGCCCTTTGTGAGCCTGGGCCACAACACGACGGGCACTGTTGAAACACTACTTTGGAATTGTTTGCGAGCAGGGTTGACAAGCTGTTAGATGATTAATAATGTATGCACCCGGAAATACACTAATTATATTATAACGAATTCATACTTACCTTATTTTATGTAAATACGAGTTGTTTGCATGTACTTAAACGAGCTATTTATTTGTATCACAATGACTTAAGTTAGTGAGTTTTTTTACCTAGCAGTCTCCGAAATCCTTTTAAGACAAATAATAGGGGTTAAAGTATGAAATTGCCGATTATTTTCCCACTTTTTATTTTGTTTATACCTCTTAAGGATAGTCATATTATTGCGTAATTCTTTTTGTATTGTATCAAAAACTAAATATAGTAAATTTTGACTAAAATAAAAATGCAATACTAGTGCCTATTACTTCAAAGGAAGTCGTTGAAAAGACCCCTTACAATGTGTCAGCTGACCTTCTTGCTTCAATTAAGTATATTTGTATTATATACTTTACGGCAATTTCATACTTTAACCCCTAATATTATTCTTTCTACTATAGCATTTCACCGACTTAAGGCTGTAATTTCTAAAAAATATTATTAGTGGTTGCTAAAGTTTAGAATATGAATATACCTATGTTCCAAATTTCAGTCTTCTAGACTAAGTATCGATATTGACTGTCCATTAATAACTATCGAAAGTCACTAGTCTATGCATTATGGACTTATAAGATTCGTATTAGTAAATTAATGATACTATAAGTAAATTATGCAACGACGTGTGTTCTGTGTCCAAGGCTGGTTTTAGAGTGTCACTGAACGTCGGTACGGACTGCTCCGTACCCACCAATATGTATTAAAAGAACTTCAAGGATCGCTTTAGAGTGAAACTGGCGGGTACGTGCGACCGCCCGCGCGCATATGAAGTTAATATGTATTGGTCGGTACGGAGCAAATCGTACCGACGCGACGGTCAGTGTCACACTAAAACCAGCCTAAGAGAGCAGGCTGCCAGTAGAAGATATGAAAAAGCATCTACTCTCCACCACAAGTCAAACTGCGATCTCCAATAGCAATTCACCTACGCATTATAGAAAAACGCTCTTAAAAGAAATTAACGCGAACGCTTCTAAATTGTGTGTTTTAATTCATTATTTTTAGTCAGTGTGGCTCACTAGTACATTTATCAGCCTTTTATGTATCACGTACTCTTAATCAGAAATTACTTATCTTATAAAGATATGGAGGTTTGTATGAGAAATCAATAATTTACTAACCGCGTTCTATGAACTTGATATGGATAAAGTTTGAGACCCTAAACATGTATAAGATTGTTTTAGTCTTTGAAATCATTACATAAATGAGTGGTTTGGAGGATGGATTAATATTTTCTTCATTTAGTATGGCATATCAATGACAGATAGCGATAGCAAAGAAATTAAGTGGTCTTATAGACAATTCCCTTCATTTGTTTGCTTTGTAAAGCGTCATAATACATAAGTAATATAAATTAGAACAATAACGATATAATCGGAAAAGCGATCTAACCTGATCGGCGATGCACTAGTTACGTAATAAATGGATTACGTACCGAGCTCCTGATTCATTCAACGTAACTGTACCGTAGTTGTAATTTGACGCTGTTACTCGGATATTGTAATACATTGGCTGAGTTACCTTCGAGCAGGAGAAACAGTGATAAGGAATTGGGTATGCATTATGTATGTGAAAATAACGAAGTAATAGTTATCGGAATTATACTTATCTTGGCGTAAAGGGCAGGGTATGCAGTACTTATTTGCATATATTATTATGGTGTTCACGCCACTGCTTTCCAGTAGATATAGACGATAATAATCACCTACTTGTCCACTTTTGTGTGAATACTGCAATTTTAATGCCCACTACTTACAATTATAGACAGATTCGATGAGATTCAGTGCAGTCCTCTTTTTGGAGAGTGCCGTATCCGTCATGGCGACCGCGCACCGGGCGATCATCTGTGGGTAGGCACTCCTCCTGACAAACCGAGGGTTTGGTGAAGGTCGAGAGAAGCTGATGGATGAGGATGTTGAGATCTTTAGTACCCCTAAGTGGCATAGTGGGTGGCAGGAGTAAATTTTATTATGAAAAACTGTTGGAATTTGTATTTTTTGACGTAGTTACTGCATGCCTTACCTGTGCCTATACATGGTTAAATTTTTTTAGGCGTTTATATCGTATTTAAAGCCCATTTATGAAGTAAAAAATGTAAATAAAGCTTTCACCCGAAAATATTTTTCGCAATATAGTTTTCAATTTTTACGGTCCTAGGCCTGATAGGGTATAAAGGGAAAATCAAAAACGTATGAAATAGTATCGTAATGAATGAATAAAATGTGAATCGCGTAAAAAAGGTGTTGCTAGGTGGCCGTATCAAAACTTTTAGACTTTTTGCGGACATTTTCTAAGTGCTTTTTTCTTATTCATTTAGGAAATACCTACTTTTTTGAAAATTTATTTGAAATCAAATACTTATAATACTACCTGTACCTACTTACTTTATTGAAATGAAATCATTTAACAATCTACAAAACGTACCAATTATCTAGATTTTAATAGTTACTATCGTCTTCTTTGATTTAATAAGCCGGAACATGACTAAAAACAAACAAATGAAGATAATTTTATTTTGCAGCGACCACGGCAGCAGAGTTTGGGTGGAGTGCTCCGACGAGAAGGCAACTGGAAGTGTTTTCTCTTGACACTCATGATCGCCGGGTGCCTCGGGTCCGTGGCATGGTGCAGCACCGCCGAGATAGATCGGGATCTGATTGACTTCAGTTCGTAAGTATAGTTTTTTCGATTAGCCCACATTTAAGCCTTTTGCTGCTTGTGTCGGAAGAAAAAACGTGTACTTGTTACGTGTCATTATTAACCTATGAATATGAGAAGAATGAGATTCTTTTTTTTATGTATGTTCATCGACTATTCGGACATTTTAGGGCTAATTAGTAAAATAATTTTTTTGGGTATTTTTACCCATAAAATTGGTCCAAAAATATCGTTTATTTTACCAGATTGTATTGTTTTATTGTAATTGAGTTATTTTTCTTTCGGTCAAGTAAATTTATTTATTTCACTTGAAAAAACTGTTTTTATTACCTTAGTTCACCGATATCTCTGTTAACTATGGATTGATTCACCAAAAGGTAAAAAAGGTCACTTCATACTTAAGTTAACTACTTGAAATTATCAATCCACTTAGTTCCTACGACGCGCGACGATTTGACACTAAAAAAGGAAAATAAGTGTTTTAGTCTCATACTTACAATACACGTAGCCTTATCTCACATTTAATCTCATCAATATTCTAAGCTCCAAACCCATTCAAGTACCTGCGTGTGATAGCAAAGCCAATCTCAGCAACAAGTTGATAGTAGAATTATTATTCAGTTAATAACTGTGCTATGTAGATTTTCGGTTAGCGATGTTTGTGTTAAACAATAAACTATTTTACCTAAACCGACAAAGGGCATTGTCTGAATATTGAGTTGGAATCAAGGTGGTCCCAGAAGGGAACCCTGTGGAAGGCCAATTATCTTTCCCAGTGACCGATGGCATTGTCTCTCGGGTTCATTACCTTAATTCTACAGCGAATGGTCGCAAGATAATGGTTGTGAGACTTGCAAACTTTCTTAGAAGTGTCAGTAAATTTTGTGTTTTTCAAAACCACAAAGTAATTGGAAGTCCTTAGTAGTATCTATTGAATAATATTTCATCATATACAGATACCTTCATGAACGAAAAGTTATATTTTATTAAATATGATATACAGATAAAGATTGTGCAAGACTGACGCCTGTGAGAAACATACCTGTCTGGTTTGTGTAATAGTTGAATTCCCAAAGATTTCCGTACTGATAGTGGGCCAATATACAGTCTTACACTATAAAAAATAATAATATCGAATTAAAACCATAGCAGGTTTATATTTTATGAACTTCATCTTTATCGTAAATAAAATTGAAACATAACAGGTTTAATATCCAAACACCGCGAAAGCCGATAAATTCACAAAATTAAAATCGATAATTAATATCGTTGGGCAATACCCATCGCGATAAGCCCCCAAGGGATTAAATATCGTACGGGCCTGTGACACTTTATGAGTGGTTAATTGTCATCTGACATATGACCTGTATGTGTTTGGTTGCTCCAACAATAAAATATTTGTGCGTATAAATTTTTGTATCAATTGAATACGAAAGAACAACCGGTTGCAAAAGGTTGCGGTTGGTGGGATAATCTTAGCTTTTATTCGTATTTTTAAATAAGACCCATTGATAATTTATATATATAGTAAAACCGGCCAAGTACGAGTCGGACTCGCGCACGAAGGGTTCCGTACCAAAAAGGCCAAAAAAACGAGTTTGATGTATGGGAGCCCCCCTTAAATATTTATTTTATTTTGTTTTTAGTATTTGTTGTTATTTCGGAAACAGAAATACATAATTTGTGAAAATTTCAACTGTCTAGCTTTCGCGGCTCTCGAGATACAGCCTGGTGACAGGCAGACGGACAGACGGACAGACAGCGAAGTCTTAGTAATAGGATACCCGTTTTTACCCTTTGGGTACGGAACCCTAAAAATGAAAACCGAACTGAAACACGCATAGCCAAACCACAGAATTTTTCACACACCTGAATATTTACACGGTGCTTCCTTTAATAGTGTAGTTGAGCACCGTGCTTTACCTTCATAATTATATTATACAGTAACAGAAAACAAAACCTAATGAATATCCGAAAATGTGTTATATGTGAAAACTAACTTTATCCGAAAATGTGTTATGTGAAAAATCTTTAAATCATTAAAGCCAACCGGCCATTGGCCCCAATGGTTATACCCACCATTAAAAAGCAAGCACCAAACATTCAATGCCAAAGTTGGCATTATCTAAATATTCGTTGACTTAACATATCACCGCAGAGGAATATAGAGGAAAAATTCACTTACTATGCATCAAACTTATTTTGAATATAAAAGTTGCTCTCCCTCCGCCTCTATTTAAATGTGGGAGTGAAATAAGCCGTTGAATGTGTAACACGGTATAATTTTATTTCCTCTTCAGTGATAAAATTTATGAGCTTTTTCAAACGGCCTTTGTTCGTTATAAATATGAAGCGTTTGGGAATGTGGAACTCCTATTCTTCATAATAAATTAAATTTCATCGAAACGGAATTCCACGTTTTGTTTTATGAAAATACTTATATTAATACATATTTTACTTATTTCTCCATTACTTATTTAGTCTTCGTTATTGTTATTATTACAAAATCAAATGACAATAAAAAATGCTAGTTCAAATAAAAGCCATTATTTTTAGGTACATACGTAGTACGGCTTTCGTTTTATTATTTTGTGTTTTAAATAATAAGGAGTTGAGTTGATCCCACTTATTTTTAGAAGTAAAAACCCGTTCGTAGAAAAAACAATTTGGATAGTTCTTTACACAAATTCATATTTTTTAAATTAAACAGATAATATTTTAATGTACAGTCAGAGTAGGAAGTCGCTTAACATTTCAGTTCCATGTTATAATAAGGTTGTTTGTTTGCAAGAGATTTCCATTATTTGGATAGAGTGGCATACACACCAATTTTTAAGGTGAAACTTCTTAACCGTATATGCACTTCAATCTTTTACAATGATTGCAACCATTCATTCTTCGTCCTTGCTACCTCTTTTCTACTAACCTCTAAAACAGTTTCATTCATCTCAGGAACCCGATCAAGAGGACAGTCCGCGAGTCGCCATGTGATGTAGGCTACGCGTACATCCCCATCGCGTTTGTTCTACTGCTCTACTTGGTATACCTGGTGGAGTGCTACCACAGCACTGCGAGGATCCAGCTGGCAAGGAGAGCTGATGTGGCAGCGGTCAGCGCCCGAGTCCATGCTATGCGTACTGCCACACCCAGGGTTTGGTGAGTCATAGGTAGCTCCTTAAGGTGGTGGAGAGCTCCAGATTTAATGGTGCGGCGTTCATGCCTATTGCGTTTGCTCTGCTCCTCCACTTGGTATATCTGGTGGAGTGCTATCACAGCACTGCAAAGATCCAGCTGACAAGGCGAGCTGATGTGGCAACGGTCAGCGCCCGAATCCATGATATGCGCGCCGGCACTCCCAGAGTTTGGGTGAGTCATTCGTAATATCATAAGATAGTGGGAATTGCCAGACTTGGTGCGGTATTCCGTCTACTTAGCAGGGTTTCATTCCTGGTTGGGTCGATAAAGAAAACGATCTTTTCTAAATTGAGTCGGGTGTGAGAAAGCTGACAGTCGTGGAAGGCACGTTAAGCCGTAGAAGTTATAAAAACTAGTCACGTCAGTAAAAATAAACATATGAATATATAGAAACAAACATACAATACAAATTGGTAACAAATTAAAATTAAAGTAATAAAAAGCTCATAACAAGTAATTAAGCCTATAGTCATAACTTTTATTTTCAAACTGAAAAGTCACTAATATTCCCTAAATTTTCCTGTTTTTAATGTAACTGACATTCGTGACGTTTTGACATTTTGCCTAATAAAAGATTAATTCATTCAACCGATAAAACATTCAATAATCATTCCCTCTGTACCTAAGTGTATTCTATCCATTAACCTTTACGTTAACGCATTAGTTATGGTAATGTTGACCCTTATGATCATTCAAAACTTAACATAATTTGTCACTTCAGCGATTTTCAACGATCCTGGGTCAACCACAGAAGAGGCGAAGTTATAGGGAAAACCATAACTCTCGCTCAAGCTTCTCGTAACTGAAAATCAATGCCGTGGCCTTAAACTAAGCCATACTCCTACGCCTTCCGCAAATAACTTAACAAATTACCACTGATTTAATATAACTACTCGTAGTTGTGTAATAGGAATCCACCAGCATACACTAGTAATTGTTGGCTTTACGTTACTGACGTAACCATGCCTATAACGTATTAAATAAATAAATAAAATAAATATTTTAAGACATGCCTCACTGGGCCACACAAAGCCATCTAGTCCCAAATTAAGCTACTATTAAGTACCCTGTCGTATGGGGTACTAGACAACCGATAAACTTACTTATATACTTTTTTTTTTGTAAATATATACTTATAATACATAGAAAACACCCAGACCAGTACAAACAGACATGTTCATGCACACAAATATTTGTACTGTGCGGGGATCGAACCCGCGACCCATGGGTCTGAAGAAGCGTTAACTACCGCTGATCCAAATGGTCGTCAAATTATTACTAATATACTCTCTAATATTCTAATATTACTCTTACTAGTGTTATACTTAAGATACTTTGGATGGGTGTTTGTCACCAATCACAGCGCTCACTTACATCATGTTTGGACTGAAGTATGAACATTTGCTTATGGCCTCTGTGGCACGCCTGCCCTTCCTACATTTTTATTGTTTAATTTTTTAAACAATGCTCTTGATCTTGACTACATACTTAACTCTACGGTTAAGAAGAAGCCTAAGATGGAGCGAGCTTACCCAGAAAGTGGAACTGGTTGTCCCACACACTAAAGCGGAACACAGAAAAACTGTTTGGCGCTGGACTCCAGCAGGAGGGTAGTATCATACAGGCGGCCTCTTACGAAGCCTACTACCGCAGAGGGATCTGTTAGCCGTCATCATTGGTTAGAAAACCAAAGATGCGGTTGCCCAGGGTGAACCACTAGGAAGTAGATCCCACCACCCCACATATCATATCGCCTTTCTAACCTTTTTTCCGTGTTCTGTGTTTGTTACTCAATCACGGAAGAATGCCTTATCGAATCTTAATAAAATTGTAACAGAGATAAATTGCTCGGACTACGCTATTTTTATATCGGCAAAAATCATCCCCGTACGATATAAATGTATAGTTTTCACAGAGTATGGGACCGAAAAGCTTTTTTGCAATGCGGTAGTTTAAAGTAAGATAGTATATTCGTAGTAATCAATCACCCACATCGATCAGGCCCCTAATTCGCGTAACCGAATCGTATCACAATCGTAATTGAACGACAAGTTTTTGACAGTTGTAGTATGGGCTAAATGTCAAAATCGTCCAATTCAATCACGATCGAACTGCGATTCGGTTACGCGAATAAGGCTCCAGGCCGTCAATTTTTCTCACACTTACACACCGAAACTTCCACACGAACAAGGTAGCGGGAAACAATTTGTAAATAATATGTAATAATAACATGGAGATTTAGGTTTTGAGAATGATTTTACTATTATGATTCTAACTTTGTATTACTTGTAAGAAGATTACATACGATGTTGAAGGGAGTAAGTGTATACAGCTTGTTAGGTAAATGGTATTACATACCGCTACCAGCCTATGTTAACATAATATGCATACATATAAATACTATGGTGAAGTCAGAAATTTGATATCATCATTTTTGAAAACTAAATCATACTGATCATACTAATCGAAATCTTAAGAGGAAACACAAGGGCTGTTTTTCCATACAAACGTAGTCCTCTGTTTCCTCCCTGGATAAAGCCAGTAGAGCAATAATTTTTATTACTAAAATCTAAATATATTAATTAAAAATTAAAGAAAGGCTGTGGCCGTGTTCGTATATTTTCCTTTTTTTCTAAAATTTAGACAAATTTGTTTTCTGAATGTTTGAACACAGCGGAAAATCTGGCGAATTTTTTCGATTTTTGAGGGCTCAAACATAAAACTGAAAACATAAAAACATGCTAATAGTGGTCATAGATTTTTGTAATATAAATTATTGCTCTACTGGCTTTATCCAGGGAGGAAACAGGAGACTACGTTTATATGGAAAAACGGCCCTTGTGTTTACTCTTAAAGATGTAGTTTGTATAAAAAAAATGATGATAACAAATTCCTGACATCAATATAGTATTTATAATATGCATTATATCCGGCTCTCGTTCCGGCTTGTATACGTGGCGTTGCCCAAATTTAAATATTGTTATAAAATATATTATACTAGAAGCATCCCCGAATGGATTCAGGTTTAGCCAGAAATACTTTATTGCTCATCCTTCTGGAACTGTGCTACCCTTGGGACAACAAAGTAGCCCGACTCACATTGAATTAAATAATATTTGGAATATGATAACCACGAGTTCCAAATAATATTACGCCTTCGACAAATATTATTATTATAATTATTTATTCGTCTATAGACATCGTTATAGGTACAGGATGTTTGTAAGAACGTTGAACATACGAAAACGGGGAGCAGATGAGGTGGTCTGTTAACTAACTAGCCCAGAAAATTTAACTTAGGTCTCAAGTTTTTTTTTAGGTATTACTTAATTTTAATTTCTGGATTTTTTCGCTTTTGCTCCTTTAAAGCCGTCAAATGTTTTTAAGGTCAGATCTATTTGTTTTTGTTAGCAATGTAAATGAGCTACTTTAAATTTTAAAATGCTCTACCAACCATAAAGTTTCTAATAAAGAAAAAAATATCGGGCAATAATAAAAAAGTAAGACGAGTTTGAAGGTACAAAAACGAAAAAACGCAGAAATTGAAAAAAAAAACTTGAGCCCTAGATAAAATCTTCTGGGCTAGTTAGTTAACAGACCACCTCACCTGCCCCCTAATTTCGTATGTTCAACTTTCTTCCGAACACCCTGTATAATAAGATCAAGATATGTACACTGCTCGATACAAAAATGATACCTTAAACTGTCTGCCTTTAATATTATTTCAGTGACAACACTTTATAACCCGGCCATATTTTGTCGGCATGCAATAGTATGGATATAAATGTCATGCTGTACCTATTCGATTGGTATAGGTGTACGTAAACATCACTCTTGTGTCAAATGGGCGCTCTTTTAGATGGGACATTTTTTTGACGATTATGGTGTATCTATCGTAGTTTTGGAACGAAGTTTATTATCGCGCGTTGCGAAAGGGGGCTTGACGGAAAAAATTGTAACGACACTTTTTGACCAACACTTTTTGCTATATTATTACTTGTAAGCCGTGCGGCGTGCCGTGAGGGAGAGGGAGAGGGAGAAAGAGAGAGAGAGGGAGAGAGAGGGAGAGAGAGGGAGAGAGTGAGAAAAAGGAATTAAAAACAATATAAAATTTTATTACAATTCCTTCACTAAAAATGAACTTCGTTCCATCCGGGTGTCCCTTGACACCGCTCAAATTTTTTTTATTTAACATCAATGTCTTTAAGACGTTAAATAAAAATCAAAGTAAATACTTGTTGCTTTAATCGTAAAGGCAAAAATGAAGTGTACTCATTTGAGTATAATGATTATATGAAAATAATTATATGTCGATCAGTGAGTCAAGCATGATTGTGCGATATTAATAAATCGAAAATAAAAGCAAATAAGTAAGAGTTGGACTCGAGCACGAAGGGTTCTTAACCATAATTAAATTATGTTATTTGTTTATGAAGTGAATATACAACTAAATGTTCTGTAGATATTCAAGCGTTTTCCTGTTGCTTTTAAAAAAATAAAAATAAAGTTACCTTTGAATATTTCTTAGTACTCTGTTTTTAGTATTTTGTTGTTAAGTAAGCGGCATCAGAAAAACCTATATCATCTGTGAGAAATTCAACTATCTAGCTAACACGGTTCATGAGATACAGCCTGGTGATAGACAGATATAGAGACAGATAAGGTCCTATTTTTACCCTTAGGGTACGAGACCCTAAAAATAAAGATACAGATTTTTGTTAAATCTTTATACAGCTAAAATATAGACTAAAAATAAGGCTTTTAACTCGATACTAGAGTTGCGCTTTGAACAAGAATGTTTATTTATTTCCTCATTTAAATTTTATTACAAGAATTGAATCCGTAAATTCATTTTTCCAAATTATTATCATTGTCTGCACTCTCATAGCTTTCCATCTCTTTCTTCTGCCATCATTTTTCCCGATTCTCATAATACGCTCGTCTGTCTACACACTTTTGTGTTGTGTTGCATTCTGAACTTTTTAGACAAACAAAAATATTTGTATCGAAGAACTGATAAATATCAGTAAATATGTATCCTAGGAGCAGAAAATGCACCAAGAAAAAAAAAGCCCATTCGATTTAAGATGAGTGCTTTTGCTTCTCAGGGACTGCGTACTTTATCGGGACGGCATATTGTCATATTGACGACAAAATATGATATTATATTTTATGTAATAAAACTACGGTTGAAATTGCAATGTTTATAGTTTCTAAGCGTACCGTAGCATGTTAAAACCACTAACATTGCAATTTCAACCGTAGTGCAGTAATAACATAAGATATATGACTCTTTTATATAACAATACTTTTCAGGTGGAAAGCGATATGCTACCATTATGTGCGGCGTAAGCGACAAGTCACAAGGTATAGAAATGGCGACGCATACACTACCACACAGGTACTTTGGTTTACATATTTTCATTAAAAATAGTACACACTTTAATAGGTTACAATTGGTAACAATCGCATAGCTACTAACGACCCGGTTGGTGGAGTGGTGCTACCTATGCCGGGTTCGATTCCCAGCGGGTATAATTAGGAAATAGTATTTTCTAAATAGTCTTATGATCGTGTGCTTCGGAAAGTACGCTGGTACCATAAACTTAGTATTTACGAAGTATATATATATGATTGGTATAGACTTCCATCGCAAAGATGGCTATCATGAAAACCACTCACTTCATAGAAAAAATTCTGACATCATGAAATCCTTGAAGAATAATCAAAAGATTAAGATAAAGAAGATTAACTGCAATTTAAATTACATGTGAAGTGTATGGATGTTTTGTCCTTAGATGTATTTAAAGCTACTAAGCATTTTTTGACAAATTCGCATAGTTTGATTTCTTTAAATTACTATGTTTAAATAACTACAAAATACGCTAGCGCGGCGGCTCGTCAGGCCCGTTCTGTCGCGCGCTGGCGCTTGCGAAGTGCCTATACATATGCCGAACTACCTGGCTTTAACGTGTATGAATTTTTTTGTCCTTAGGTATATTACGAGCGAGTGAACACGCACAGCGCTAGCACGTCATTCGCCCACGCGTGCTGTGGGCAGCGTGACGCGTCACGGAACCTCGTGCTAGACTGCAAAACGCCCATCACTAAAGTCCGCTTTAGTAAGGGGTTCGCGTTTGCTAACATAGAGGCTGCCAGCGGTAAGGAAACAACGCTCATATACTGGCTTATTACATGTTCATGTGTATTATGTATTATGTGGTGGTAGCACAGTTTAGTACACCCCTTTTCGTGCTTGTGTCGTAGGAAGCTGCTACAGGAGTGTTACCAGTAGAAATCAGCAGTGTCTTTCTAGTACCCCTTTTCGTGCTTGTGTCGTAAGAAGCTGCTACAGGAGTGTTACCAGTAGAAATCAGCAGTGTCTTTCTAGTACCCCTTTTCGTGCTTGTGCCGTAAGAAGCTGCTACAGGAGTGTTACCAGTAGTTAAATCAGCAGTGTCTTTCTAGTACCCCTTTTCGTGCTTGTGTCTTACGAAAGTGACTAAAGGAGTGTAGCCAAAAAAAAACCAGATAGTGCCGTCTTCTTTTTGGATAGCTGCAATCGATAACCCACTTGTAAAGTTTGAAGGTTATAGCAAACATAGACGAGGGGATAATATTCTTACTAGAAGTGCACAAATACAATGCTACGTTGGTAATAGTAGTAAAATATGACGCCAAAGTTATAGTAAAGTAAAAAAGTAACGGCCTATAATAATCTCACTGCAGGGCAAAGGCCTCCATCATTGAATTCAAGTTACTATATCAATGATTAGTACAGGCATTTTTTTTTTAACTTATTTATTCCAAGTAACACAAGTACATTACATAAATAATTATTTTGCCAAACTGTAAAACAGTTTGTCGGCAAAAGCTCTCGTGGACTTATCTTACTTAATTAGGTAGTACTGAAGTTACTTACACATATCGGCATACCCTTTCATAAACGTAAATGCACATATACATACACAAATATGCATTTACAAATATTTTATTTTTTATTTTTTAATTGAAAATTGTTATATTATATATATATTATCTTTCAATTTTTTACTTAGTAGTTATTTAATAATCACCAAACTTGCCATATGCTCGGGAAAATTCGAAACTTTTTGTTGCCCGACCCGAGGATCAAACCCGGGACCCCAAGATCTTGGCCCGGTACCACTTGACCGACGAGGCGTTAAACATGTAGATATAATAAAAAATCTTTATAACTTAACTTTATAACATGAAGTTAGGCCATCACGTAAAGTTTATTTCGCAAATTAAGTCCGAGAGCTGACGTATTTGAATGAGCTTATCACGGCGCCCCATTATGGTCCAAATTTATCAAAACGGGGTCACCAGTACTTAAATAAACCACCTTTTTAGACTTTTGAATCCACAATTTTATCAGCAGTCATAACTTACACAGAATGATATATGTTCTCTATATTTTTTTTGGTACTAAAATTTTATGTGTTTTACAGAATTTGAAGATCAAAGGTCAAGATTTTTCGCGGAGCATGAACGGTTCGATGATTTCATGGAAATGCGAGAGGGGTTAGACCTAATAGGAGTTAGTTCTTTTAAAGAATACATGGTAGCTTACAGGTACTTGTTTTGGTAATACATTACAACCTTAGTATAGTGTAAACAGGTAATCAAATGGCAATGTTCTTTTCAGGGAAGCTGATCGATGTCCATGGTACTCGTCACAGCTACTTTTCTGGACGTTATCATGTCTACTTCTTTCTTGGCCTCTTCGAATTCTAATAGAGTGTAACACAGCTTATGTACATTATACGGTCAGTATTTTTGTCAGTTTGGGATTGTAAGTCCAGTTTATGTCTCGATGTAAAGTTAATAAGAAATCTTTTTTTTAGATAACAAAAATATTTGGTACAAACTACGAGTTAGATCCAAGTCGGCAGTTGGATATAGATACTCATCTGTCAGACACATTACCTCCAGTCACCGCCACAAACTACGCGTGGGCACTCGCGGACGAACAGAGTGCCGTGCTGAGCTCGGTGCCCAGACCTGCAAGAACATTGCCCCTCTCTCACGCCTCCACTGTAGATAGCCTCGAGCTTTTTGCGGCTATCCGAGGCAACTGTGCCTTAGTCCCTTCCTACTCAGAAGCCATGCGTATAGACGCAGCCCTCCGGGAAGAGCCAACCGAAAACACCAACAACATTCTCATAGAAATGGAAGCAGAACCAAGACCAAACAGGCCAACCATAAAAGCGGCCTCATTTGATGAGCCTCCTAGAAGACCGAGAGTCACTATATCCGGTACACACTCAAGTAACAACATTGTTGGATCCGCAAGATCTAACGAGGCAAAACAGCAGAACAGACGCTCCTGGACTGGAGTACTAACAACAGGTCGTAGTGCCAGACAAATATTAGAAGACTTCAGATCAACCAACCAGGTCAATTACGAACCAATGCCTGAGTCCCAACCAGCGAATGGTGAGGCGACATTGTATTTCTCCAGGGAGTTATCTCCTACGTGTTCTAGAGATCCGTTCGGGGGTCGAGCACAGACGACGCCGACTGATGAACCTCCTTCCTATGAAGATGCACTGAGACTTCCGGCATTAAGGAAGCTGACTAGGTCAATAACAGGGACTGATTTAGCTGGGCCTAGAAGAGCGTTCCTTAGGGATGTGCTCGCTAATCGAAGATCGTGTTTAGAAGGTGTGGGCGTGTTATCGGGAACCAAAGTAGTGAGGCTGCCATACTCCGACCCTGGGGACGAAACCCCACTATAGCGCCTCTACAGTGCAATTAACTTTTTATGGTGCAATAGAATGTGTAATTTAGTGCTGGTAGAATGAACGTGATCGGTATACAAAGTCGTACAGTGAGATAGGTACTGTTTTATTGATATATTTACAATGCTTTCGATTTGTCCAATATTCACTGGATGAGCTTGCGCAATTACTAGTACGAGGTAGTACTCATACACTCGCTAAGGTATTAAACTGAATGTTATGGACTGGTTTAATCCGAGAAGATACGTAAATCAGCTTACGTCGTATTTTGTGAAATAATAAATTATATTTGTATCAAATAATTTAAAACAGTATACTTCTACAGAAGAAACAACAATGAATTGCGATTTTGTAAACAATTTTAAATTATTTATGGAGTGGAAAAAGGTACTAACTTAAGTAGGTGAGGGTGACCGTAGAAGTAACAACCGACATTATTACCAATAAAAATTCAATTTAATAAACATTAGCGATATTTCTACTACTAAATGCTTCTGCTTTAGTAGTAGAAATATGAGACTCCCGCTAGCTTGAATACATTCTAGAAATTGTATAGAAGAAAATAGCCCGTCTATACTGTGAAGAAAATAGTCACCTACTTGCTGTATCTACGTATCAATAATTAAATTTTGCTTATTTGCACTATATAAAATACGCGCATAATTACCTGCAATAAATTTTTAACTAAGATATTGTGGACTGTGTACGTCTATAGGCGTTTATTGTCCAAAATATTGATTGTTTTTTGTTTTCCCTTTTTATAATTTTGCCTAAGATTTAGTTAACGTAGGAGAAACAAGGGATATTTGATCAAAGTGAAAGGATAACTACATGTCCAATTTGAATTATTTCTATATGAGAGTATTGTGTCATCTATCTAGGTGTAAAAAACTGAGATTGCGTGATTGCATTTACCGCGCCTAGTTGAATGACCCGCTACCTTCAGAAAGTTTAAGTTTCATACATCTAGCCAACTTACCAATATAGCCAAATATCCTCGGTCTCCCTTACTTTTGCCACCTGTGATTTTTAAGAAATGACGCAATGGAATTGTTGAAATATTATTTTAAATATTTAAAGTAATGGTAATTAGCAAGATACTCGTATTATGATAATTAACATCGCACGGTACATAGGTTTCTAAACTTTCTTGATGCATTGTTACACATAAAACTTATCACTGAACCGGGATTCTGCATCTGCCCGTTCATTCATTTCATAATTTCTTCGTCTGCCCGCGACCATGATTCGTGCAATCGGATCGAAACGTCGGGAAGGTAAATACGATTTTACCTATAAATTATAACATTGCATTGTATATCCCGGTTCAGTGATAAGTTTTATCGCACGGTACGTTGTACAAACAAACTTTCAGGATTAGGCTTTGAAATTGATAAACCTTATCTGATAAAATTTTCTATATTATACAGAATATTTATGTTACATTACCGATGACTGAGTCTTGCAGCCACATAATTCATATTTTCAAAGAATTTTTTGCAGTTTCTTAAACTTTTTTAGGTGTAATATTTTCAAAAGACAAGTCAATAGTTTGAATCAGTTTGAAGACTTTTGTTATAAAAAACCGTGCGCGTTCGCTTACCTAAGTGAAGTTTACGAGTATTTACGAATAAATATAGGTAGTTAAAGCCATCGCTTTTCTATTTAAATAGCGTAATATATAGTACAGTCAACCACAAATTAGTGTTACAGTAATTTATAACATTTAAGCTTGTAAATTGTACCGGATTCATTATTTTTTTACTATCATTACAATGATTTTTGTTTATTTTTTTTTTAGTTTCTCTTATTTCCTTTTTTTACCTTTATTTAGGACTGCAAATCGCTTATTATATAGGTATGTACAATGAGGTAAAGTAGCGTGGTGTTGTTATATACACAAAATCACCACTCCTTTTCGACCTACGGGTGTTGCAAGAGGTGTCAAATAGTACAGCCTGAAGACAGGGAGCAACGTTTTTACTCTACCATTGGTGTGATCGTGCAACCCATTATAATTAACTTGGCATAATTGGTTTTTATGCCAAAATCCTCTACTTTCAGATGTCTATGTCCAACATGGCACCATAGACTCCTATGATGATATGAAAGGCTATTTAAAAGTATCTAAATCAAATTTTACGGTCATTATTTTGATGAATATTGAGATAGAAGGCAGACAATATCTCTATCTCTCCATCCCTATTAATAGTTTGTAGCTCAAATTACCATCCTATTAGTAGTCCTAATCCAATGTAAAAGCCTTAAAGCTTCCCATTACCAGCAATACTAGTTTATTAACACTAATTTGTTGTTGACAATCACAATACACGTATAAGGCAGTGCCTTGTATTATCGTTTAGCTGTAGGCGTATAGTATGATTTTGCTTCTCATAGCTTATTATAAATGGATTGCATGTATTATAAATTTAAATCTGACTCAGAACTTACAGCCGCTTATTCAGTAAAAGCAACGTCGTAAGCTCATCGTTTATTTTAAATGAGTATCGTTTACATTATTTAGGTAATAAAATCATCTATCACTATCACTACATAGTATAAAACAAAGTCGCTTTTTCTGTCCCTATGTCCCTATGTATGCTTAAATCTTTAAAACTACGCAACGGATTTTGATGCGGTTTTTTTTAATAGATAGAGTGATTGAAGAGGAAGGTTTATATGCATAAGTACATGCACATTCAGTATAAGCATTGCACCCGTGCGAAGCCGGGGCGGGTCGCTAGTATATATATAAAAATGAATCCCTATTTCCCTTGGTCATCGCATCACGCGTGAACGGCTGGACCGATTTCGCTATTTCTTTTTTAGTTTTGTTTGTTATTGTCAGAAGAATGTTCTTAAGGAAGAAGAAAATAAGAAAAGTGCGCAGAAAATTAGAAAATTTAAGAAAACTTAATCACCATACTAAATTATTTGTAATGTAACCTTATCGCTTTTGACAATTTAAACTTTTTTAATTTATTGCGTTAGACATAACATTGACAGAATGCGTGCTGAAAATATCGTCAAATAGGGGGTAAAAAAAACACATTTTGCACATGGCCAGTAATGTCTGTCGCCTGTTCCCGTGTCGGAATACCAAAAAAACTATAATTTATATAGCCACCAGAAAAAAAACAAAGAATTTTGTGTACTATAAATTATAATAATAATAAACAATTGGTAATTTTTTTTTATTATACCATTTCGTAGTCAATATTCATAGTTAAGACAGGACAACGTCTATCGGGTCCGCTAGTTAAATATAAGAACTAAATACACAGGCCCATAGAAAATTGCAACTTGGAACTGTTTAAGTTTAAAATGTCATGTGTCTTACCTGCAAAGTCAAACTTATGAAGAGGACTGAAATATGAATGCAACTAAGGTAATAAAGTACTTTAACATTCAGTGGTTGCAATCGCTCATTTGGTTAGGACGTCTCACTGTCACTGTTGTGTGTCTAGATTTTATTTTAATTATGTTAAGAACGCTCCCGTGTGTAATAGATGTAATGCAACCACTAATTACAAATTTTAAAAATCAATTTGTAACGATGCTTCAGTGTTAGAACAAATACGACACCATTTTCGATAATGTTTCTATATTTTTTCCTATATTAGTGTGGTATGTAAAAGATCGCTGGCACCTTAACTCACAAGCACATTTAAAGGTCACCCCTTCAGGGCTAAATAAATAAATAGGAAATAAAATTCAGGCATGCCACACTGGGCCACACAGCGCCATCTAGTCCCAAACTAAGCTATTGGCTACTAGGCAACCGATAAACTTACTTATATTTTTTTGTAAATGTATACCTATAATACACAAATATTTGTACTGAGCGGGGATCGAACCCGGGACCCATGGCTCAGAAGCAGCGTTTACTACCACTGCCGTCGTCGATCCAGATCCAAATGGTCGTCGAGTCACATCTACCTTTCGAATAGTCCTGTGTCCTAACAATGTAGTGTCCCTTTTCCGGTCAAAGATTAGAAAAATACCTAAAACGTATGTAAACATTATGTACCTATGAGAAGCAAAATCTATAACGACACTAAAGCACAATTTAGCTAAGTAGAATAGATCCTCCACTAATATGGTGGATATAAAAATAGCAGATACCAAGGTAATGTACCGAAAAGTGATACTATGATAAAATACATTTAAGAGGTTTGGCAAGAAATTCAATTAATAATCCCATCTTCGGAACCAATTAAGAAATTCTCGCAAGATAATTTAATACGCAAATTTATATGTTTAAAGCCCCTTCTTGCTTTTTTTCTTTTCATGAATCTTCAGAGAATTTATTAAATTAAACAGTTTTACTTAAGATAAAATTAAAATACCTGCCGTTTGCTTAAGCAATAAGCTAATACAGATTATTTATTAAATTAAATCTGTTATAATATCTTGACTTCCTAATTATGAAAACAAAATGGCGTTCTAATTGCCGAATACTAGCCGAGAGAGTCCCTATTTCATTTAAAGTATTTCAAGTAAAACTAAGCAGCTTTAACATTACGTTCTTTTTCTATAGTTTAATCGGAGTGGAATTTGGAACATAATTTTTAGTACAAAATTCTAATCATTTATAATCCTATCAGTTTTGAAAAGTAGATATCTTTTTATATTTTTTTCAACTAATAATGTTTGTATTCATCATGTTCGTTTCTTTTGTTTCATTTTAAATAAAATTAATAAGTATTTACGGTTTTAACTCACGTTTATTAGGGGTTTACATAATATTAGGGGTTAAAGTATGAAATTACCGTTTTGTATGGACGAAATCGAGAAAAGTCATTTTTCCATACTAACAATTATTTAGTTTTTTTAAAAACGTCTGAACCGTTTTCGATGCAATTAAAGGTGAAAGTTAGATGGTTATAAAGGTACGCATTATAGTATTTAAATTTCTGAAAATCAAAGTATATAATACAAATATACTTAATTGAAGCAAGAAGGTCAGCTGACACATTGTAAGGGGTCTTTTCAACGACTCCTTTGAAGTAATAGGCACTAGTATTGCATATTTTTTTTAGTCAAAAGTTACTTTATTTAGTTTTTGATACAATACAAAAAGAATTACGCAATAATATGACTATACTTAAGAGCTATAAACAAAATAAAAAGTGGGAAAATAATCGGCAATTTCATACTTTAACCCCTTATATTTTGGTTTATTCCAACATTTCGAACAATTTATAACGTTTGTGGTCACTGGTAGACTCTGAAACGAACGCTGAAAAGTGTTCAAAGGTCGGGATAAACTAAAATTAATGTTAAACCTAACCATCGCGAGTTAAATCCGTAAACAATTATTATTTCATTACAAAGTATAGTGTTCGTGTTAATTCGAGAAAACAATCTAGTTTCTTTTATTAATTATATAGTCACAAAAAATAGACTACGAACGAAAGTTGTGAACTACGCTTAAATACCCTTTAAACGTACGTTTAGAAAATAAATATATAATGTTTGTAGATGATACTAGTACTCTTTTAATATCATCTACAAACATTATATATTTATTTTCTGAATCTTTAATACAAATTTTTTCTTTTAACTCTACACAGTCTTAATTTCCAAAATATGATGATTCTTCAAATGGATTCTTATTCCTTTTATAAATTGACACCTTTGCCGAAAATATATCATTTTTGTCACATCTCAGTCAATTACGTTAAAGCTTTTGTTCAAAGGCGTAAAGTTATATTCCGTTTTCCAAAATAGGTACCTATTATTGCGTTTTTCAAAAAAGGTATGTTTAAAACCTTAACACTTTGAAATATGATGTGGTACACTAATACACTTGGTACATAAGACAAGCAGCAAAAAGTTGTTAAAACTTAATTGAATTAGATACTCTGAAGGGATTTATTAATTTATTAGTTCCTTATCTACGGAAGTTGATTTGAGTTTCAATTACGTCATAGAATCGACTTTGAGCTTGGAAAACTAGTTATCAAATTGGTTATTTTTGTTTTTGACCTTACTAACAGGTTTTTTCTAACCGACAATTTCAAATTAGCTTTGAATATTATGTTAATTTTGGTATGCACGGTAATGTATCAGCCAAAATCTCCGAGTGAAGTTAAAAACGAAAGATCGATTGATTTATTCGTATGAAATTATTGCTATACTTATTAGACTGTTTCAAAACGTCCTTATTTTATATAAATAGTCATAACCTCTTAACATTAACTTACCTGAATTACAATTGCTTGTAAATAAAAGTATAGATAATAAAATTAAGATACTTAGGTAACTTTAAAGTGCCAATAAAGAATATTAAGATTAAATTAAGAAATTAACTTTAATGGACCTTGCATTTGTATTTTGCGGACAAAGTGCATTAATTCGTATTTTATTTTATAGTAATGAAAGTATACTGGCAAACCAAAAGACACAACTAATATTGCTTTATCTGTTGCAGTTTTCATTTTATTCTATTGTCATTAAAATACCTTGAATATTTCAATGAAGGAAACTAATATTAACTAAAAGAAATGGTTTGGTTAAATATTCCAGGGTAGTGATTTTTCATTTTCTATTATATGTATAATTCAATATGAATGTAATGCTTTTTCAAATCACTTAATTGACAAAAAATATCCACGCATGTTATTCAATACTCAAATTGTATGAATGTTTCGGTTCAAGTAAACTTTGTATGATTCTATTATATGTATAATATTTTTAGTAAGTACTATGCAAACATTGTACAAGTATTTTATTTATATATAACATGTAATATAAATAAGTTAAGAGGCCGCTTATCGTGTTGCACATAAACATTTAACTATTGTAACTTAAGGTTATTATGTAGATACGCTGAAAAATAAATATTTTCGATTGTGAAATGTGAGCGGGAAAAGTTTATTATTTTCAATAAACTACGTGTTACGAACTAGATGAAGTTTTATTTACCTTTCTTTTAAACTCACATATAGGTATATAACCTCAGCATACAATACTTTAAGACTTACTGCAAATAGTAATGTAAATGTTGAAACAGCACAGAGAGCGTAACACAAATATACTTTATTGAATACAAATACAATTTCAGTATAAAAACTTAATAAAAATTTTTTTGTGTCAGGCGGAAATATTTCAAGTTTATATACTGATATTATAAGTGCAATTAAGTTGCTAAAAATATCAAATAAAGTATACAAATACAATTATAGATATTTGAGTCCAATTATGTGATTGAAGATTATTTGTGCCAAAAGTACTTAAATTACTATAACTTAATATGATATAAATACAGATTTACGGTAATGATAATTTGTAACTATATGTAATTGACGAGCCGGTAGATCCCCCTACTACGCAAGTCCCTGGTTTGATTTCCAGAAAGATTTTTTGTAAATAAGCTTGGGTTGATGTCGTACATCGGAAGACAAGTTAGAACGTTATTTCGTTTTCATCGCAAGAAAGAACTCGTAATTAGTCACGTCAGAGGCCTGTTATAAGCGGCTTGAAAAACCTTAACACCGGATCTAAAAGGACTCTTAAAGGTAACACAATTTTAATAGTTACAATTCCCAAAAAGATATGGACGTAAATGATACCAAAAAAATAGTGCTTTAAGAGCTTTATTATTTTGCTCTCTTTACCCAAATACGTTACTGAAATCCGATTGCGATAATACTTTAGAGACAAACAAAGACTTCAACACACAACAAAGAAAAATCCTGGCTCTTAGAACTACCGTTCTATACGAAAGAAATGGGTAAGCCTGCTATAGTAAAGAGTTTATTGTATTTAACATATTCTTTAGAAGCCAAAGCAAAACTTATCAAGGACTACTTCGGTGAGCCCTTTGAGCTTCAAGAGGGGGTATTTATATGTCTATCTTATATAAAAGAACGTTTAACTACTTATTTCACGAGTATATTGGTTCGACGTTAACGTTGTCAAAGGGTAGGAAATCTTTTTATTTGATTGAGACCATTCGTACTAACACGAACAAAGCGGGAACTTTAAATTTGATTTCTTAATTTAGCGTTCAGAACTTAAAGGCAAAATTAGGCAAAGACCTTTTTTAAGTACCTACCTATAACAATATTATTTAAATTTGGTGTTTTTCTCTCCTTTGAAAAATACAAATTACTTGTAAGTTCATTAAAAAACCATTTTAACATACTAAAAGTTTAAAAACTCAAAATTATCCCTCTTATCAAGAGAAATTAGGGTCTTCGCCCTTTACGCTTTTACTGAATTCCTTATTAGCATAATAAATGTCTTAATTTGATTACATTTATTACTTGGCTCTCCTAAAATATGAACCGGTATATTTTACGTTGCGACCGTAAGTATTAATAAGAAAACCATGATTAAATTAATAGGCTTCATAAAATCTGCCATCTCTTTTAAGCAAAATATAATAGGTAACATCCATATCCATATACACCCAGACTATCTTTCGTGAAATTATATGAAAATGTTCGTCGCAACAGTAAAAGTGCGAATAACAATAAAATGTTTATCGCACATCTCGCGGAGTCTGCAACTACGAGGCATATTTCAAGTCCAGGACGTTTTATATGACTGTTAAAATATCACTTTTTAGGTTTGTTTTTCGCTAACTCGTAAGTCTTAGGCACTGTCCCAATTAAGTATCTTTCTCAGCAACGCGATGGACGCGGCACCGCATACCGGCAAATATAGAGATGAGTTATAACAGGTAAAAGTCGATATCTGTTACTACTGTTCTTGTTATGTAAAAATAACAGTTCAAAATATCTGTTATTAAATAACAGCCTGTTATTCCTTATTTCGATACTTCCTGTAGCCGCTGTCGCTCTCGCAATCAGGTTTTAAATGTTTGTTAATCTACTCATGTATCCGATTTAGTGTTTTTTATGTCAAAGTGTATTATTTTAATTTACACGTACACTAGTATCATTGATGTAAGAAATTGAATTGATAGCTGCCTAAACATTTTGTGAATGTATCCGAACATTACGTCAAAATATCAATCAAACACAAGACCAAATGTAGGAGACTGTTTCTGATACCTAAAACTGAGTAATCTAGTAACCACTTCATTTTTTCATGTAATAAATACTAGAAGCTTCTCTTTCCAACGCGATCGAAAAAAAGAGATAGAGCTATTAAACTGCTCATAAAACCAAATTAAGAAGACAAATTTTGCCTATGATATTTGCGAATGTGAGGTTGATTTAAATTTGTTGTTTAGTCAATACTAGGTGCCTCTCTTTTGTGTATAAGCGAAATGAATGAGAGGGGATGATACAATAACAGTTATCGCGCAAATAACAGCAACAGCCAAGCAATATTTTATGCATCTGTTCTTCTACTGTTCTTACGGCAACTGTTAAGATTTAGCTGTTATTTCCTATAACAGATATTTATCTTAGGAAGAACAGTTGTTATATTTGGTATTTAAATATCTGTTAAATTTATCTGTTGCGATAAATACGCCTCACCGCTAAAATACAATTTGGTGGTCACAAGCAATGTAACCGAGCAATGTTCTATAATTCGAAACTTCTGTTACCCGGTGATGGAATCCGGGACCCCGAGATCTTGGCCTAGTATTTAAAACACTAGACCACCGGGGCGTTGTATAAGAACTTACTCTAGGCAATAAAATTTGTCATCAATATCCACTAGCCACATTACCGGAGCTAGTAGGTATACTTTGTGAATATTGACGACTATTTTATGAGCTTTCTACGACGTGACCAAGTTCGCATAAACTTGTTTACGCTAGCTTATCACGCAATAGAAATATTAGGTCATCCATAGATTACGTCACATAGACATGGAGAGGGATGGGGTCAACAAAGTGTGACATGGGCTCCCCTGAAACTTTTCTATGTTTCTCGATGAGAAAATCGTGCAAAAGTTTTAATAACATTTATTTCTCATTAAAAACCATACAAATAATTTCTTCTTGTCGTATAATTTGATATGTACAACATCACATACATTGTTCTAACCTCAGTTTATCATACAATTTTGTGCCTTATTTTATTATAATGTTTTAGTTATTACCCCAGTTGATCGCAATTTCCTATCTATCGGAGACGGATCAATAACTTCGTTAAAACACTGCTTACTAAGTTACTCGAGGCAATCTAAACTTCAAAGATGTTGGAGAGCTTAAGTTAATTTCGATTATGTCCTTATTTTTGGGGTATTAATAGGATAATCCGCGGAATAAAACTTCGGGCTCTTTTAAACCCCGAAGGCTTTTGTCCGTTTATTGTTGACTAACCTGTGAACAAACCGAGAATTCTGTTCCTCGCCCTCTTTGTGTTTATTGAAATCACTTTGAGTGTAAGACCAAAGTTAAAATGTTACAACAAAGATAATGAAATGGGGTAACTTCTAAAGAAGATTTTTTTGTAAATGTTTGCTCTGCAAGAATTTTATCAATTAATATCTATAAAATTTAAAAGAATAAATAAAACTGTTTCATCTTTACTAATTGCTGAATGTTTGTTAAAGTATTTTTTTTCTTAGGCGGATGCAATGTTCATAACAACACATCAGCGCTATGTCTTAGTAACGATTCGTAAATTCCTCTAAGAAATCGATTGCATGTTTGCAGTTACTAATAAACTTCTTACTTTGACATGGTATTGAAGTGTTAAGCAACTTATGATGCTGATTTGTTAACTGACCATAATACAGGATCATTAATGAAATGCGTATGATCACATGCGTAAACTATATGTATGTATAAATCTACTTCTCGCCATAAGATGATCATTCGACGACATCAAAGTCCAAGCTCTATGTATAGAAGGAGTTAAGTGAATAGAATGCCAAACTTAATTTAGATCATGTTAACATTTACGTTTAAGTTTACATGTAAACATTTAATCGTCAATTATTTAATTTATAGGTTAGCGGCTGTTTTTATTCAATAAAAGATTATCTGACATATAAATTTTGATTCCTGTGTAACTGACATTTAAATCCTATCTAAAATATTATTTTGACTTTAAATTTAAATTTTATTATTATAATTTGTTTGACATAATTTAAACATCTGTTCTTTTAATCTAATCTATTATTTAATTTGTATTATTAATGACATTTATATTGATTAAAATTGTATTATGTATTTGCAAGCTGCTTCATATGGCTGGATGAGTGATTCTAATGTAATATGTTTTGTCATCCTGGTGTACCTCATTCAAGAGCAAATAAATTATTCTTATTCTTATTCTTAAACTTCATGTTTTTTTTTCAGATATTTCATACAACACAAGCACATTGCAATAAAAGGCATTGTATGTATGTATTGCAATGCTTTGTAATGCATAAAACACAGACGATAAAAAACATTTTTAATGTTCTCTACATAAAAATACAGAAAGGTTTCTGAGGAAGTAATAAGTTAATCTTGTATTAAAGTACTTGTAATATCATTTACCTGTCCTGTTATCATTACTAACATTCTGCATAAACTCTTTCTTCCGGTAGTATATTCAATTTCGTTATATTATTTCGTTGTGCTCGTTATATTATAGTTTCAGTAATAAAAATAAAATACAGAGTACAAGCAATTAGTAAATCCCAAATCAAATTGGAGCTAACAGAAAATAAGCATTCAATGAGAGTCGTTAGACAAAACGAAAACTCGACGAAAAAGGAATGGCCGAGATCCAATCAAGGCCGCCAGGGAAGTGATTACCGTCTAATAGATTCACTTAATTGAGGTACAGTGGCCAGGTATTTATTTTAGTTCCAAAATCGCATCTATTTCAACCACATAAGATGCTACAGTGTTGAGCCTGATGTGAAGTTGTTTGTACAAAACGGAATTCATACAGGATGAAATTTTAATCATCTTACAAAATTTAATACAAAAATCTACGGGACAAAAAACAAATGAAGTATTTTTTCTTTTGGTATAGCCCAGTACAAAAATGTCAAGATAAAGCACTTAAAAAATATCCACCAAAAATCTAAAATTTTGGATCTTCCTAGCAACACTTTTTTTCCGCGATGCGCATCTCAACCATTCATTACGATACTAGGTATTTATGAGTTAGAGTTATTTGATTGATTGATTTATTTATTTAAAACTTTATTGCACAAAAAAATATATAATTGTACAATTGGCGGACTTAATGCCATGTGGCATTCTCTCCCAGTCGACCATTGGGCTAAGCAGAAAAGTTGTGTAGGCAGTGCGACAGACAAAACTAAATGAAACTAATGTAATAATAATTATAAGTTAAAAAAAAAGGGCAATAAACTACACATAGTACCTTTCATATATAAACTAAATACTAGAACAACTACTTATACTAAATAAATACTATAAATATAAAACATAAATAAATAAATATGGAATGACGACGCGTAATAATGTGAGAGCAAAGTTCATGATGATGATTCCGATTGATTTAGATAATTAATAAGACCGAACATTTTTCTTAAACGTGTATTTACTGGCAGACATTTTGATATTTTCGGGTAGTGCGTTCCAAAGCCGCGTGGATTGAAGAAGGAAGGAGTTGGACACAAAGCTAGTGCGGTGAGAAGGTATGGAGAGTGTGAGTTTGTTGGAGGAGCGCAATTGGCGCGAATGTGTTGAACTAAGGAGGTTAAATTGGGATTTAAGATAGGAAGGGGAGTTGAGATCGTTTAAAATAGAGTACAGGGTACATAGAATTCTGACATTACGCCGAAGATGAAGGGGAAGCCACTGTAACTGTAACCGGTGCTTGGATATATGGTCGAATCTACGTAAACAGTAAATGAAATGAAATGATTTGGGATTTATACCTTGTCACCTTATTTATTATGAGTTTCCGATATTTCGGCACTGTTGCAAGCGCCATGATCACGGGATAACTGTTGTATCTGCGGGTGGGTAGCTGTTCAATCGATCAGATCGATCGAAGAGCACAATTCGATCTACCCTCCGTCGTAGTCTTTTATTACACACGATACCGGTACCACTGTTTGACAACTCTCTATTTTTACACTTTTGTTCTCGACACACAACACTTCGCCCAAGGCCGTAAAACTTGTAATAAAAAATAAAAAAAAACAACACTTCGTGACACAGTATTTTTTGGTTTTCTTCGGTTACCGCAAATTCGAACCACTGGAATCCATACACTAGATAATTTAGTAAAGCCATCTTCGCGAATTTTTGTATTTGGTTATTTCAATCGCTTCTCTGACCATTCTTTGTATATAGTGCTGTTCTGAAAAAAATATCTGTGCGTTGTGAAACTACTCTAATGATAATGACCATGAAAGTTTAAATCAGTATTTATAAGTTGTTGATTTTCTCTTCATACCTACCATATAGGACCGTAAAAATTAGAAATATTTTCTGGTGAAGACTTGAACTACATTTTTCTTTCATTACTTCATAAATGGGCTCTTAATACGATACTGAACGCCTATAGAAAATTTTGAAGGTGAGAAAAAGGTCAGATAGATTCAAGGCTTTTTAATTTTATCGGAACATGAAACTAATGTCTCTTGGCTGTTTTCGTTATTCTACTTCTGTATGAACATTGAGCTAGTATACATATATATGGTGGTATTTTAGTGAGCGCAAAAACCTTAATATCTAATTACGACCCGGTTTGTGTAGTGGTTCGGCGTTTTGGCTACTAGACAAGGGTCCCGGGATCCATTCCCGGTCGGGTCAGTTCAGGTAATGATATTTTTTCAAATGGGTTGGGTTTGGACGTACTTCGGAAGTCTCGTTAAGCTGTTGATCCTGGTTTCTGTCGAAGATGGAAGACGGAAACACAAGTCATCTCAGAGGCGGCTTGAAAAACTCTGACGCCAGATCATCTCTAACAAAGAAAGAAAGAAGAAGATTTTACCTTAGAAATTAGACCTTCGCATTTTTTTCAATTTACGGATGAAATTTTAACCACATTTCAAAATTTTTATAGACTTTCAGCATCGTATTTAGAGCCCATTTATGAAGTAAAAAATGTAAATCTAGCTTTCACCCGAAAATATTTTTCGCAATATAGTTTTTTTATTTTTTTTAATATTTTTTTTTATTTATTCGAAAACCAACAGCGTTTAACATATAATTTAAGTAATTAGAACAAGATACAAAGTAAGGCCAATAACAGGTTTTCCGTAATTAAACTTGAGTGCAAACTAACGAAAGTATAATGAGGAAGCACAATTAGTGTTTCAAACTACGTGTTTTATAGATATAATAATATAAGAAATGAAAATCAATAGACTAAACAAATATAAGTACTACAGTATATTGATGATTCATAAATTACATACAATTATTAACATGTGTTTTTTGTAATAATACAATGTTATGTTATCTATTCTTTAAAATATCAGTAAAATCAGACTTAAATTTAAGTTTACTGCTCGCAAAGATTTTTATTACTATTTTTAATCAGCTCTAGGTATTCCCGAGTAATTCTTAAAATAACTGAGTTCCTGTAAAAATTTGAACGGTGACGTGGAGTACTTAATAGAGGCGTGTCACGAGTGCGATACTTGGGCGTCGCGAAAGTTATTGCGGATATCAAGTCTGGGCAGTCAATTCTACTCGACACTATGTCGTTTAAAAGACCCATGTCCAAAACCACTCTCCTTTGCTCTAAAGACAGAAGGCCATGTTCTATGCAGCTATCCTTATATGATCTAAAACTTTGCCTACATCTGTAATTTAGGTGGTTGATAAAAGTATTCTGTATTCTTTCGAGACGGTTTGTGTAGATTCTGTATTGCGGGGACCATATGGGGCTTGCATACTCTAGAATGCTCCTAACGTATGATGAATACACAATTTTTATGACTGAAACATCAGTGAATGGCTTACAAATGCGCATTACAAAACCTAAGTTTTTGTAAGCCTTGCTGGTTATGTAGTCTATGTGTTCAGAAAATAACATCTTGTGATCGAGGCTAACACCTAGGTCCCTAATGCTGTCAGTGCGACCGATTTCTACACCGTTAAAGTTGTATTTGTATTTAATTGGTTTGGATTTGCGCGTAAATGTAATACACTTGCTCTTGTTTGTGTTCACTGTTATCATGTTTTTATTGTAGTATTGGAAAAGTCGATTTAAATCTCTTTGGACAAGTATACAATCGTTTTCCGTGTTAATTTTGCAAAATATTTTTTTATCGTCCGCATACATTAGATATTTAGAAAATTAAATGCAAGAGCCTATGTCGTACAAGTATGCATTGTAAAACAGAGGACCCAAATGAGAGCCCTGTGGAACCCCGGTAGGCGCGCCCACAAAATCAGATCGAAAACCGATTAGAGAGGTAAGACTTCGTCCACCGGAGCAAATCGCCGTGAATACCTAGAGTTTGTAATTTAGCTAAGAGGATCACGTGATCCACCCGATCGAATGCTTTTTCATAATCTGTGTAAACCACGTCAACCTGACCTCCGTTGTCCATATTCTTAAGTACAAAGCTCGAACAAACTGCTAGGTCAGTGATGGTAGATAGTTTTAATTTTTTACGATCCTAGGCCTGATAAGGTATAAAGGGAAAATCAGAAACTTATGAATAGTATCAAAATTAATGAATAAGATGCGAATCGAGTAAAAAATGTGTTGTTTGCCGTATCAAAAATTTTAGATTTTTTTGCGGACATTTTCTAAGTGCTTTATCTTGACATTTTTGTACTGGGCTATAATACCAAAATAAAAAATACTTCATTTGTTTTTTGTCTCGTAGATTGATAGGTATATTAAAATTTGGAAGGTGGTTAAAATTTCACCCTGTATACTTATTTTTATTATCGTATCATTTTTATGATTTTGTTATTGAACAAAAAAAAATTAAGAACCCTCTGGATTTCACTTTTATGGCACAAGTACATCGTGGCTTCATTTGTTACCTTCCAAAAGACGCAAACGAATGTTTTTTCAAGTTTGAGTTTTTTTGTATCTTGTACAAACAAAGTCAAACTATATAAAATACTCGTTTCGCTGTACACGGATTTTATAATTAAAATAGCTTTTAGTAGTCATATTAAAATATAACTAAGCAAACAAAAGCTTTTTCTAAGTAGAATGCGACCCCGTTCAAGAAATGTAATTGTTTAGATTAACGAAAACTCAATTTAGCCGGGCTTAGGAGATCCTACTGTAGTTACAATATGGACTGTAAAAAAATAAATTCCTTGGCCTTATATTGATGTTTGTTCTAAAAGATAGAAACACATATCCACTCCGTACCATACGAAGTAACTCGCATGAATATACATATTTTACCAACTTTCAGATTCTCTGGGCCTATAATGAAAGTTTATCTACAGGGTGTTAGGTAAATATTGTAACTAGTCGAAACCAGCCTATATGTTAACATATGGATATAATTAGTATAGTTAATGTTCCTTGTATGTTGTTTGAAAAAATTATATTCATAAAACTCGGAATCTAAAAATATGAGTTTATAAAAAAAAATTGGTAAGATAATATCAAATTTCTGACTTCACTATAGTATACAGCGTGCATTATGAAGCTCCTGGAAAACGAATCCCACGCAATGTTACCACTATGTATCGTCCTGGCTATGTTTTAGTTACGTTTTAATTTTTTTATCAAAAAAATATCTTAGTATAATGCACATAGCATAAACAATTTAGAAATCCTCAATTTTCTGAAATTTTCATAAACAAGCGTGTCTTTTATACAAAAATGGATGACTTTTATCATGTAAATAAATAAATAATACCTAAATAAATATTAAGCAGCGCAAGGTGGCTGGCAGGAGCTGGATGCGAGTAGCCGAGGATCGACCTAAGTGGCGTGCATTTGGAGAGGCCTATGTCCAGTTGTGGACTGTGATAGGCTGATGATGATGAAATAAATATTTTACCCATATGATAAAAACAAAATTTTAACAAAAAAACAGCATAATAAGTAATTAGCTTTTATAAATTTTAATAATTTGTTGATAAATTTATTTTACCTGAGCGCATTAATGACATGTTTTGTTCGTTTCTATTTTGACAAAACATTAGTTTTAAAAATTCGTTCCTAAAAACTTATCTTTGTTTTTGTTAAAATTATCATCGTGGGTGTTCGTTGAAGCTCACATTTTTATTATTGAGATACCAATATTGGTGCCTAACTTACACCCATCTGAACGCTTTTCATCCTATCCTAGGAGCAGTTAGCATAATTGAACGTCCTCGATTGGATGGCAGTGATCATATTATTGGTGCGCCGCGAAATCTTATTGCCATGGTCGATCTACAGACGTTCAAGTCTGCTTAAGCATTAAATTCAATTGGAAGTACGCATCACTTTACGTATTTAGACTTATTACTTATCTGCCACAGACATCATAAAAACATAAAACTACTATGTTTAAACTGAAACAAACTAGCAGTTGCCGTCGACTTCGTATGCGTGGAATTTGATACTATGCCACGGGAACACTTTAATAATAATATATCTTATGTGCTATTTTAGCTTATCAATTATCTCCATGCGGTGTTGGGTACTAATGATTGCATTAACTGTACTGCATGCATTATTGAGGGAGGGCGGGCGGTTTTTCTGCATGAGATAGTGCCTGCTCAATCAGTGTTAGTGCAGGTAGTGTGGTGAAGGTACCTAGGCAGGTGCTAACAAGCGTAAATCATTAGCAAAATAATTTTCAAAATCCATAATTCATAATAAGATAAGCTTTAAAGAAATAATTAAATAAATCATTTATTTCAGGATTCCTTAGTCCCATATTCACAAAAATATCTTAATCACCCTTACTCTGCGCACCAGCGACGCGCACCGCTTGCGCACGCTCGCGTTGAAGCAGTCCACAGGCGCCGCCACGCAAACATGCCTGAGGCGCTGCAGTAGCGGGGCAACCCCAGCACCGCCCTGAATGCATTGTTAAACTGGACACGAAGGACTTTACTGGCGCCTAGGGTTCCAACTCTTGGGTATAACCACAAAAATTTGGATTATCATAACTATCGTCTTTTATAAGTTTAAGAAGAAGAGGTGTAAAATAAATATTTTCTTCTCATTCGATTCGAATATAATGTTAACAGAGCATACCATTTACCCAGCACATTGTTTAATTTGTAGAATCAGCATTTGATGTATTCATTTTTGACAAAATATAACAAGGTTTATGCTTGATGAGATTTTAAAATATGAATTCAGACAATGACTATGAATAAATTTTATAAATACTTGAAACTTATAAAGAAATAGATTTACTTTTTGAATTTAATTTTTACGGCTTAAACAACATTTAGTTCACAGTGGTTGAATTGGATGATTTGCCCGAATACTTTTTATCCAATTATGGCCACGACGTGATCTCGCCTAAAGACAAAACGACGACGATGCTTCACCCGTATCCGATCGCATTAAAATTTTATTCCGAAAAGGAAAAGATTAAAAGACCTTCGATTAGGAATCGGAATCGCACACCACTAGTTCCATCCGTACTGATTCTGTATTTTTCTTCTTTTTATTTTATGAGTTTGCTTCAAGAATAGTCTGGTGTCAGGGATTTCTATACCGCCTATAAAAGGACTCTTACGTGAATTGTTTTTTTTTCTTCTATTTTGCGTTTGAAGCCGGGATCAACGGGTTAACGCGCCTTGCGAAACACGACTATAATCCGTGAAGGTTTTTAAATCCAAGGCAATTTAAAAATGATCAACTCACAACCTTCCACTTATCGAGCAACTGCCCTAACTAAGCATTGAGCTACTAAGACATTTTTTATGTTTTTTTGAGCATTTTTATCGAATGTATTTTAGAGCAGTTCACCCATAGTTTGAGTTCCACCAAAAGTAGTTGATATTTTGTGTGTAGTTCAACAATAAAGATTAACAATTTTTATTTTGCACTGCCAAAAATCTAAATAACCCCTAATTTTCGCCGGTATTCGTTTACCATCGTATTTTGGTAAACCAATAAATAACAAGGTCATGTCTGTGAATATTTCGCGCGAGTTAAAAGGGATAATTTACGGCGGGCTATTAACAAAGGCCCCGTTTTGCCAATAAATAGTATCTCTCACGAATACCAATTGAGGTGGGATCGATTCTGCGCATTCAATCAGCGGTTCTGTTGAGTCATTTCATTCGGGATCATCGAAGGCAGTTTAATACGTGTCGACCTATTTTGTCATAAAAGTCGCTACTATGCTACGACGCTGCTACGAGCTTTATTAGTGTAAGACAAATTACATTGGGTTGTAGAAAATATGCTACGATGGTACTACGTTTCTGCTACGAACATGAATGTTGTAAAATTTTTACAAAATCAAAATGGTGGTGGTGGTTTGCAATGGTGGGGGTTTAGGGTGGTGGGATCTACCTCCTACCTCCACCCTGGGCATTGGCATCTTTGGTTTTCTAAATAATGATTACTGATGAATCTGTGGTAGGCTTTGTAAGAAGCTGCCTGGATGCTACACCCTCCTGCCGGAGTCCAGCGCCAAACAGTTTTTCTGTGTTTCGCTGGTGTGTGGGAGAAACAGTGCCACTTTCTGGGTAAGAACGCTCCATCTTAGGTTTCTTCTTATCGTAAAGTTAAGAATGTAGTCAAAAGCAAGTCAATAGATTTAAAAAAAAAGGAATCAATGAAGATTTTCTACGATGGTGATGTAGCTACAACATGATTTGTGTAAGACAATATTAGATTGGAAGCGGCTAACGACCGGTCCCAATAATCTATTTATCTTCAGTTTTGGCATATCGGAGATAGAAAACATCTTCTGTCTCTGATTTTGCCGTCCAGAGAAACAAAGACAGAAGTGGTTTTCTATCTCCGATATGCCAAAACTGAAGATAGATAGGTTATTAGGGCCGGCCGTAAAAGAATGACGATTAACGTTGACAAGACAAGCTACGATGCTACGATATTGCTACAAATATGTATGACATAAATATCATCATCATCTAAGCAAAATTCTCCCAGCTAGACGTAGGCATCCTCTCAGGATCTTCACGACAATAAGTTTCCACGCGCATCCAGAGTTTTCCCAGTATTTATATTTAATGCAAAAATACTAAAAGAGTACTCTTTTCTCTGTGCGATACTTCATTTTTAAATTTGACGCATTAACAAATATAAATATAAACATGTAATTTTCTATTATCTTTTATTTTTTCAAATCGGATCACAAAAATATATCTTTTGGTGTAAATCGCCTTTAGCTCCATACGAGAGCAAGCCTTTGTCTGGAACGATGAGACTGCTGTGTGAGATTGATATTTTTATCAGACAGCTTTTCACTCATGAAGTTAGGTAATGATTTTACGATATTATGTTTTTATGGAAGTTTTAACTTATACTAAATATTCATGTATTCAGTATTCTTTTCAAAAGGTCAAAGAATAAATAAAACATACAAAAATTATGTAGGTACATAAAGTAACATATGAATAATAAATTAAATAATAATAAATGTGGACAACATCACATACATTGTTCTGATCCCAATTTGAATAACTATTTAAAGCACTCGTATTTTGGATAGATTAGCTGTTATTTTGATATAAATTAAATCGATATCTATAAATTAAATATAAATTCAATTTTAGAAAGTATGTACTTATACACTTATTATTTGTTATTTTGTACTGAAATATTATGTAATTATGGCATCATCCTCTCCGTCTACTACAATTTGTATTGTTGTGCCCGAACAGGGTCTATATTGAACTGTTTATGTCATATTTTATAACATCCTTGTAACATTATAGAACGCAATAAAATATTTGAATTGAGTTGAATTGAATTGGAATCCCAGGAAAATGTAGAATATATACAGATAACATGAATTGAATGAACCACTATAAAGAAAATAGGATAGGATATAAAGTGGTGGAGATAAATCACTACCGGCTTCTTCTTTTAATAGTATTCCTCCAGTTACCTCTTACGATATGAATCGATAGGAGAAGGCTATTTTGTTTTAGTAAAATACGGCAATAACATGATTATGTTGATGAATAATACTTTATGATAACAGTATACTTACATCAAACAGTATTCACGGTAAAACAGCATCTACTCAAAATCAAAAAGGCAAACAGCATTTCCTAGGTGACGGTAGTGTTCAGTTAATCGAATAAGTCTGCGAACGTACCAAAAATTTTGTAATGTTTTCTACTGATAATGTAATCCAAATTTTTGTTTATTGAGAAAGTTACAAAATCGACTTACATTAAACAAAATCAGCAACAAGCGTCGTCACATTAACTATTCTATAAATATGTATAAAATGTCACAAAAATACATCACACGGAACAGCCGCTCCAAGGTTTATCTTGACCACAACGAATCCCCACTCCGCGCCCCGATCGACCCAAAGGTTCCCATTATGCTAGCAGCATTTCCACGTTGAATAGCTATGGAAACCTGTTGTACCAACCAGGACCCAGAGCGGGGTCTGATAATGCATTTGGTGGTTTTTAGTATGCACATTAATTTCGTAAATTATTTTACCTTGTAATTACATAACTAAGTAGCTCATAAATTTTCTACAAGAGGATAATTGTGCATTCTTCATGTCTCTAATAAATATTAATTTTTATTATTTTTGTAACTTACTCTTCGGTTTTATCGCACATAACATCTTTGTTTATTCCATTGCTTAACTGCAATACCACATGGCATTAAGTTAAACTTTTGTACATCTTTTTTTTTAACTCTTGCAATACAAAATAAATAAATGAATAAATATTTATTGCAATATTTTGTCAAGCAAATCTATGTAACGTTTAGTAAATAATAAACTAGTTAAACTATAGGTACATAAAAACAGTTAAATACTGTACTAGACTATATTTTTTTCTTTTTTCAATTGAAATACATAAATGTTTTGTCCAATAGTCTACTGATGGTTAAACCCGTACAGAAAAATAATATGCAGCCGTTAGAGTACACTTTAAAACATGTAATAAAAATCACTTCTTCAATTTCTCTTTTATATCTGTCATGTAATTTGAAGATCAAATGCTGGAAATATCCTAGTCCCTACTTCTTTGAAGAAGTAATCTTAGTCCCTATTTCTAAGTCTGATCCAATGTCCTCCTTTCATGCGAAGGTTAAAAGTGTCCGTCGTCAGCTGAGCTGGAATGCAGGTCTTGGCTGCTGGTGATATCTCCATGTGGATAAGAAGCTGGTACAGCATCACTTTCACCTGGTAAATGGCGAATCTTGAAGCTGTGTAATATAAAAATAATGAGAGATGCTATGATAAATATATATTTTTCAGATGACGTAAAAGAGGAGATTCCTAATTTGTCCTAACTTTAATCACTTTTTTATCTGACTCGAAAGTTAATTTAACCAATCTTCAGTTCGCAAACAAAAAAAAATTATAATTCACTAAATGCACAAACTTATATTATTGATGGCCTTGACATGCATTTCATTGGTTCAATTTTAATAAAAATAAAATTAATCTCCTTTAAATACAACCCCATAATAAAAACTTGAACTATTTACTTTTGTTCATAAAAATATGTATTATGGCAATTAGCATGTGCCAAGTATTTCTAAATTTTATCGGTATTAGCTATTAAATTAGTATCGACGTTGTAGGTATTTCAAATATTCGTTGCTAATATCTTTATCACGATGTATAATTATATCATTTAAGGTTTTTTTTAAATTTTATTGAATGTGTGTATAAACTCAACACTATGATATAGTTTGCAATCTGTGGTTGCTTTTTCAAGCTATGAATCAAGTATATCTAAATTCGATGTGTTTTTTGCGCAAAGACTTTGTACATCGTTGACCAATTTCGAAGACTTTTATTTTATAACCAGCTTCAAGTAATTTTCATTTTTATATTAACAAAAAAAAGTACAATAAAATATAATGAAAGATATTCAAAATTTGTGAATTATGTAATCTTTTTTTCCCTACTGAATACTTACCTATGCAATTTCTCGGGCCATGACCAAAAGGCATGTATGTTAACGGTTTGATCTTGTGTTTGTTCTCCTGAGAGAAACGCTCAGGGTCGAACTTTTCTGGATTCGGGAAGTAGTCAGGGTCCCGGTGGAAGGACCATATCGGGATAGCTAGGACTTCGCCTTTGCGAATCTAGGAACAAAGATCAAGTATTAACCCATATACTTTGCCAAAGTATGATTATTTGATAAGATTTAAATATCATGTCGGCATTATTAAAATTAAAAAATTTGTAAGCAAATTTAAGTAATTGCATTTGTATACTACTTCTTTGCACGTCTATGTTCGCTTTGTTATAAAATTCAATGTCTTTAAACTCTGTTATGGGCTAAGCGCTAGCCTAAGACTCATATTAAGTACATTTTTTATAAAAATGCTGTTAAATTTCCAAACAAAGCCATTAAAAAAACGTGACCATCTCTGGTCCATGTCAGTGTGCTGGTAGACACAGATCTTGCCTTAATCGCCATACTTAAAAGTCAGTTTTGCGTTCAAAGTTTGGTCACAGGTGGAAAGAAGTCGTTGCATATGGCCATATGCAACGACTTCTTTCCACCTGTGACCAAACTTCTTTTGTCACTTCTTTATTCGCCGGCCGGTCTTCTTTTGTCACTTCTTTATTCGCCGTGTTTGAACATCGTTGGACGAGATGATGATTTTTAGGTCTGCGCCACTTGATCAGTCTGATGTATCAGATACCAAATCCTAAATGTTTATTTTGATCATAAATGTTCGATGTAATCTGAATCTTTCACTGAAAATAACTGTTATGGGTGGTGTGTAACATTAACATTTAAATATTTAGAAAGGACGTTAGAACTTCTTCACAGGATAATAACTTACATAGTAGTCTTCTGTTGCATTGCTGTTTGCCTTTCCCAAATTGTAATCCTTATTGCACATTCTGTCTGTCGCAATACCTGGTGGCCAAAGCCGCAGTACCTCTGCAATAAGATATTAAATTATAATTAACTCATAATACACGTAATTAAATTAGCTTCATCGTCAGACTTAAAATTTAATGCTGGGTGCATGACCCTCCCAAAGAATAAGACATGTGACTCCGGCCAATCTGCATTGATCATCTATCCCCAATCTTACTCAACTCCAACATAAAGGCTAACCCTCGCTACGTCTTCCAGTTCACAATAACCTTTTCAAGAAATCATTTTTTTTAAGGTTTTATTGTATAACTTTTACTAGACTCTCTGCTTCGTTTGGATCTAGACCTTTGCAGTGTCGTTTGCTGGTGACTTCCAATAATATACTACCACACTTTCCCATCCTAAGGGAAATCCTAAAAGTTAAGGAAAACCATCAGAACGAGACAGGCAGCAGGTCATGTCTTCGCCATTGACCAAACAAGGCACGCTATCTCACTTGCCAAATGTGATAGTTGTAGCAACATCCTCATTAATGATCTTAAAAACCTCCGTCCTTCCCCAACGATGTGAAATATTTATTAAATGAGTTAGCGATAACAGATGGATCCTCTGTTACTGCGTTATTTGTATTACTTTTATATTTGCTTCGTAGTGCATGCTTAAGGATTTCTTAATTATCTTACCTGAAACCACCATATCCAGATACGGCATGTTTTGAATGGAGTTGAAATCAAACTTTCCGTTGTTCTTTACATCATTTTCTTTTATCTCCTTCACCAATTTTTCTTGCACGTCTGGATTGATTGCCAACTCGTGAAAGGCAAACGCCATAGCTGTAGAGACGGTTTCAAAGCCTCCCACGAAGAATATAATAGCTTGGGCGATTAGGTCCTCGTCAGACCACACTACAAATTAAATTATTAAGTCTTTACCTATGAAATTACTGTTTCGTATGAAAAAATTTAAACGAATTTTTTTCATGTATTTTTTATTTGTATTAATCGAAGTAATCACCCATGCAATCAATGCATCTTTGCCAACGCAAATGCCCTTCTTAAAGAAATCAGCTGGACGGGAGGCAACAAATTCTTCAAAGGCATTTTGTACTGCCTTTCGGGTATTAAATTTTTTACGTCTCGACGCGTAGGTACTTCGCGCTGGATATCATTAAGTTCGTGGGGCACCCATTTGTCAAGCTATTTTACCTAGCCAATTTGACGTAAACGGACCAATATTGTTTTGACGCTAACGTCGAAAGCTGCTAATTCAGCCGTAGATTGTGTATCAGCTTTCACAATCGCCTTTAGTTCGTCATTGTCGACCAAAACCTTCGGACGACCGCGAAGTTCATTTTTCAGGTCAAATTTCCAGAACGGAAGCGAGCAAACCAATAACAGGTGGTGCGTTGGTTTGTAGTGTTAGCTCCGTGAACGTCGTTGATGTTGCGTGCCGCTTGTGCCGCGTTGCTGCTACGACGGTACTCATATTCCATAATTACTCGAATTTTTAACGTATCCATGATGACGAAAAAGCTTGAAATGCGATGAAAATGCAACACTAATCAATAAACAAATGACTACTTTTAAAAAAAAAAAATCCATGTTTTTAAAATAAAATTAATCTGAAATTAGAATTATTAGCCAAACGTAGATTATTTTGATTTGAAATGGCCAGTATTTTGTTCTAACATTGTGTTTTATTGATATATGCTTGCCTATAGAAATAAGACTTAATGTAGAAATACAGAATTTGAAAGAATAGTTTCTTATTTTCATACAATTTAAAAATGAAAGAGCATTTTTAAATTGTATGAAAATAAGAAACTATTCTTTTCAATAGTGAAGTTCTAACTTTAGAACCATATAAAATATTTCGGCATAAAATTTTTGTGGCATGCATCTGATGCATCATTAATGTAGCATAATGGTTTTAAAAAAATACCTCTATTGTGAGTTTTCTTTCCAATGGCAGATTCTTCAACTACTGCAAAGCCGGCATCAGGTTCGTGGGGGGCTTTTTCATCCTGTATTAGATTCCCTGTAGTAAAAATTTGTAACATGAAAACATTCTACTTAGTTATAAAAAACTTTTTTGATTATATTTCAACGCCCCATTAGTTAAGTGGTTGTAGTACCCGGCCAAGATTTCGAGGTCCAGGGTTCGATACGAATTTTCGAACATTGCCCGGGTTTGTTATCACCAACTCGCACTTGGCATTGATGATTATGCATATCCCCATAATTGCTGTGGTAACTTTAATTCAATGATGAACGCCTTTACCCTGCCATGCAATGGGATGATTCTGATAGCTGTTACTGACATTACTCATTTATTCAAATGTAACTTAACATTTATATTCTTAAACCTTTCTTAGCTTCCATCAGCAGATGTATCATGTCGGGTCTCACGATGTTGCGCTTCTCTCGATCTTCCATGGTATTCATTACAAGATTTTTATAGAAGTTTGTAACATCGTCGGGAAACAATTTCATATTTAATTTCTGTAATGAAATAATTACTTAGAAAGAATCACGGACGCTAAGATTATTTTAAACGACAAAACAAAGTAGCTTCAAGCTATGATATATAACGACGAAACAAAGATGCTTCAAGTTATGTATGATATATTATCCTATGGATATCAAGTTTTTTGAACCAGTGAGGTTTATATTTAATTCTTATCCAACCTTACTTATAGTAAAGATGAATTATGTAAACTGTGAGGACTTAAGAAGAGCACCCAACCTTAGGCGCTCATTAGGCAAGGACGTACTACTGTCACTGATTGCGTGTCTAGTTTTACATCCATAACCTCAGTGCTATATAAAATATATTTCAAGTAATTAAAAAGCAAAATAACAATTCAGTACTCACTTTTGCTAATCGTGGAAATCCAGTCATGAAGAAGAGTAAGAGAAACTGAGAGAGCTTGAAAGATGAAGCTACTTTGGCCATAGTGTAGAACTGGTTGTTCACATCACTGTGGGAATCTACCTTCAGACCAAAAGCGCACGAGGCAATGATGTCATTGGCATAGCGGGACGACAAGTCCTTGCAATCAATATCAATGTAGTCTTCTGCAAGAAAAGGATATTGTTATGTATTTTGGATTAATTATTTTCATCTACATACATTTTAGCGCCTCATGCATTGGCCCTGGTGAGCCGCAGAAAGTGAAGAAGGGCGCCATTTATAAATTATCCGAGATTTACAATATGTGTACCTTAAGGCAGATGATTGACACTGACTTTAAATGTATAATCAATCATTTCAAATCAAAAGGTAAATACTTCTTATATCTATGAAATAACTATAAGGTTACCCTCGGCACTCTGAAGCTTCTTCTTCAGTGATCGTATCATCTGGTCTCCCACCTCCACCATAAAGGGAATCATCGCACGCATCTTGGAGCTTGTGAACACTGGACTGAGGGTTGAACGCATGTCCTTCCATTCCTGACCTTGAAATATTGTTAAATATGACTGTTTAAAAATAAAATAATATCAATATTGACAACACTACTTCTTAACATGTTCTGATTTTAAATTGTCTAATGCAAGGTATTTTTTAATAGACACACAATTCAGAAAAACTAAACAACAATAACTTTATTTACTCAAATACTACGGGAGTACGACAAACACCAGGTTGTCCAGGTAATACTCCGGGTAGCAAACACGGAACCTTGATAATTGATTTCTATGCCACTCGACCATGAAAGTCATCTAAATTGTTTGTTTAACAATGTTTATTAGATATGCAATGATGTTCCTAAACAGTAAGATAAGCGCGATAACTCTTGCATCGAAGGTTCTTTTTCACCACCAGCTTACATATACTACCACGATCCACTACTGCTCGATACGAGACTCTCCAAAAGGAGAACTTTGCCATATACCATACGAAAGTTTCATGGAAATGATAGATAAAACCTTTAATTTAAAGACAATCGCAATACAAGTATGAATGGATCCACCATGGATGGTGTCCATTTGGAGAGACCTGATGATTTTATTTGGACATCCTTAAAGGCTGAAAGTACACTAAAATAGCGTCTCTTGCAGTAAATTTAGAATGTACGTCATAGTGAACTGTGATTACCTTTGAGCCCAATCAGGGTCCTTCCAAAGAATGGGTCCGCTTTCGCATCAACAATAGAGCGGTGGTCAAGGAAGTGGTCGAAGTCTTTGATTGTTATATTTTTAACCAGTTCCATATCTCGAATTATTACGATAGGGTTCATAAACTCGTATCTACCCACGAATCTACAAAAATACATTATAATATAAAAGTTTTTTTAAATCCTAGGTGGTAACCAAAACACTCAAATTTTTTTATAAGGTAATCAAATTTAAAAATGTAAAATTTAGTCCTTAAGTCCTTTGTCATTTTCTAATCTAGCTTTGTACCCATCAAGAATGGAAATAGACAGGCGGAGTTATATGCGCATTTATTATCAGCAAAGATGTAGAAATAGTAAGGATTAGTAAAGATCCCTATCCAAAGATCCAAAAACCCATGAACTCTTTATAGTCAAGCTGACCATTCGGCTTTATGGGTCTGTATGTCGATTAAACCATTGTAAACCTTGATTTTAAATAATTAAATAAACAATAAATTCCGTCTCCCTTTTTATCCATTTAGGCGATGATGCAAAACTACCCTGTATCTCTTCTCCCAAAACTTAAAATATTTTAAGTTTTAGGAAAATCATCACCTAAATCATCGTCTAAATGGGTAAAAACGGGGACGGAATTTATTGTTTATTTAATTATTTAAAATCAAGGTTTACAATGGTATTATCGACATAAAGCCGAATAGTCAGCTGAACCGGTTTAAATCTTCTTTGTTCAACCCATGTTCCCAGTTTATCTGGGGTCGGGTCTCCCTGTACATTTGCGCCAAAGAACTCTGTTCTGGGTTGTCTGAGTAGTAAGATTGTCCCGGTCCATCTCTTTCCTGATGTTGTTCCACCAAGTGGCGGGTGGCCTGCCTCTTCCCCTGGCAGAGTTTGGTATGTTCAGCACTTTCTTAACCAAGTAGTCGTCTGCGCGTCTTTGGATATGGCCATACCAACGTAAGCGACTTTCTCTTACTTTTTCTACGATAGGAACCTCACTGAAGGAACCTCTAATATATTTCATCTGTTAAGCAGGTTGATTACACATAAGTGGAACTCTTTTATTATTTTATCTGTAATACTAAGCTACCTATTGAATAAATAATGTAAAGCATTTTTTCTTTTTTCAAACAATAACTTACCTTGTATTATGTTTTCTGGTCATTAAAACGCTGTAAGTATGTTATAACTTCATGAAGTTACTCGTAATTTAAAATTTTATATTAAATCTTCGCTATGTAAATTTCAACATTGGAAAATGTTTTGGCTAATGTATTAATAACATAACTCTTACATCCAAATGAAATATTTGAGCTGTATGTTTCTTTAAATAAATAAAAAAAAATAAAAAAAAAATATACTCGTTGCGGACTTTATCCAGGCGTGTCACATCACCAGCCCATCTTAACATGTTTAAATGATATTTAATATCATTTAAACCGGTTCAGCGGTAAAGATTTAAAAAACTCGATCATTATTAGCAGCACCTTTTTAAATAATTATGTTTACTACACAGATATATGTCAGTACGAGTTAGAACATGATGCCATCATTTCTATCACTCGTATTTTTATAATAAACTAGCGGACTACCGAGAACATAATATCGCCTCAGAGTAATATTTGATTTTGATGTGTAAATGTCATTGTGATCAAATTAGTGATGTGCAAGGCTCGAGGCCTCCGAATTCTTTTGGCTAGAGCTCGGAGTGTCGAGGACATTCGTGAAATGTTGCACTGATCAGGTTAGGTTTAGGTTAGTGCACCCCCTTCGCAACGTTTTTATTGCTTATTATCCTATTCCCGACAAAGACAAATCCAAAAACACCGAAATTATAACAATCGGTTCAGCCGTTTTAGACTTATAAGTGGTGTAACTAACACGACTTTCTTTTATATATATTGAGATTATCATGAAATACTAGTACCCCACCCACGACTTCGCATAAATAATATAAGGAAGAATGTGTAGTAGACTTACCGTAGCTACGAACGTTTTTAAGCGTAGCTTAGTAACATGACAACAAAGCGTTAGAACAAGGGATTACCTTTCATCAGGAAAAGCTTTCTCCAGCTCTTCAAAGCCCACCACAAAGTGTTCCAGTTGTAAAAGCTGCTTTGTCATGTTGCCCAACAGAGGGATTGGTCTAAAATGTTTCACACCAAATCGGTCGAACTTTGAGTATCTTTTCCTGCAGATTTGCCATACTGCTGCTATCACAACAGCTATCCATATGAATATGTACAGTAGCATAGTCTGAAAACAACTGAAGTATAATTATGTGCATATGAAATACTAGTGCTCCGCTCGCGACTCTGTAAGCACGGATCCAACGTTGTGGGTCGATGAACATGCCCGCAACTCTGATAGAGTTGTGACGTCACACCCTTAAGTTCTATTGACATCGAAAGTAAAAAAAAATATATGCTTTAACTATATGATGATAAATAATATACATCAATCAGTTTTTTTTATTTAAATTAATTGGCATTGGCAACCACTTGACATTAAAAACTAATTATTATTACATACTAGCGAATTCGAATTAGTTATGTAATTTCATTGACTTGTTATTTATTATCCATTTATTTGTAATTTTAAATTGACATGCATGTATAATGAATGATTTTGACTTAGCTTGAAGAATTAATTTTGAAATTATATTTATTGATAGTTTCCGTAATTTAATTGACTTAATTTAATAAAATTGTATTTTTAAATTGTAATATAACTCACGCATGCCTCATCGAGGTCATAGCATAACTATTAACCATCTTTCTGTGCCTATGTATTGTCTGCTGTTGTGCTATGAAGTGATTAAATGAATGTGAATATGAATATAAAAATCGTGTGATTCGGAACATAGTAGACAATGTGCTGACACGTTACGACACTAAACTGTTTTAAAAATATAGAAAAGCTGTTTCGACGTAACGTTTTGTCAAATATTTGAAAAAGAATATCTATTTCGCTAGATAAATTGAATTGATACTAAGACTGGAACCACAAAATACTATTTACATTTGTGAAGTCAGACTATTATTGTACAGTTCTCCATGGTTGGCCATGAACATAGGTTTCAATAACGATTACGTATTTACTTTTCATGTTTTAGACTATGAACACAGGCGTTTTCGATATGTACCTACCCTATCTCAATCATAGGCATTTTCTTCTGTATTTAATAAAAAAGTCAGTATAAGTATATATCAATAATAGTGAAATCTTAAACCCCAAATAGATTTCGATATTTTCCTTCTCAACAAATTCCGTGGCTAACTTATCTGGGTTAAATAAATAAAACAAAGTTCAACCGCAACAATAACCTGGCAAAATTTTAAGAGATCTTTAAAAACTTTTGAAATATTATTCTTTTCAGTTGAAGAATTTATTCAAGCGTATTTTAAGTTCGCACCTATTTGGCTAATAATTCTAATTCTTAAAACTTATCACTGAACCGGGATTTACAATGCAATGTTATAATTTATAGGTAAAATCGTATTTACCTTCCCGACGTTTCGATCCGATTGCACGAATCATGGTCGCGGGCAGACGAAGAAATGATGAAATGAATGAACGGGCAGATTCAGAATCCCGGTTCAGTGATAAGATTTATTTGTGTAACAATGCACCAAGAAAGTTTAAAAACCTATAATTCTAATTCTTGTTTGTTTCAAATAAAATGTATGAAATAAACAACATGTCGTTTTTTTTTAAAGTCCTACGGGAACTGTTTTCTGAAACTGTTTCAAGATTCACCCCACACAGGCCATATTCTAAATATGACCTGTGTGGGACGAATCTTGAAACGCACGAATTACGTTGTCCGGACTTATAAAGTACCCGAGGTTTAATAATGGAACATCAAAATATATTTTTTTATTTAGTTCTAGGTGTACTAACTAATGCTTCATGGTTTTTGGCTTCCTTGAATTTGCAAATAACTGTAAAAAAATAGTTAGGGTAGGAAAATTGATCCCCATGGCGTGTCCATTCAATAAATTTTGAACAAACTGTAGAAAAAACTGCAACTTAGGGATAAAATCAAATGTTAAAATGCTATGTTTATAAAAATAGATTAGTCTATAAATATATTAGTCAATAAGAATCTTCACTAAAGTATTAAGTTATAATTTAATTTAGAATCAAAGTTTTGTCCAGGATTGAGAGTTGATTCCCGTGGTACGTCACTAATCTTCACTTGCAGCTCTAGTAATAAAAGGTAGGGATACAAGTGTGCGTTGCCGCGCAAGAATCAGTCGTGAGTTAAGTGTAGTGGGAGGCGGTCACATCGCAGCTTGTATCTACGCCGAGTTACGAAGGTAAATATTTGATTCCCGTGGCATTGTTTCTATATATCGTTGATTCCCGTGATAGCCATAATAAATATTTTTATAATTTTCTAAGTTCGCTTCTCATAACAAATAAAGACTATTGATAGTGCATTGTTTATTTCAGTTTGCATTTAAAATATATGTTTGGTAGTTAAAGAGCAATCGATAAAAATTGACGAATTTTGATTCCCGGGGTTTTAATGCCATGGGAATCAATATTTCTTTATAAAATGAAGAATGCTGTGTCAATGTATTTGTGATTCATATATATTCTTAATTTGTGTCGTTACTTTGTTATTTTTTTATAACAATGAAATAGCTAGATTCAATTATATATTTATAGAAACTTTTACATATTATTTCAGACCCAAAAATGCCTCCCAAACAGTCAAAGCAAGCAAAATGAGAAAAAAAGCCATGCTGAACGTCGTAGAAGGAACAAAATAAAAAATGACCCCATACTTCGTGCTCAATCACAAGAAAAAGATATTTAAAGAAAAAAATGATAGGAAAAATTGTACCAGTGAGTGAAATGAGTCCACGCCAAAGGAAAATTGCGAGGAAGAAAAGTAGAGAAAGTTCAAATAGACACAATCAAAAGAAAAAACTGAAAAAAAATAGTGGAGCTAGAACTAGAAGAACATATTTATTCTGGCGGTAGTGATACAGAAGCACACAGCGTGAGTAGCCATGACCCACTGAGTCAGTCTTCCACTTGTTCGTCAATTGACACACTTCTCCCTCCTAGTCCGAACAGTGATCATTTTGGAATCACATTAAATAGAATCACCAGGTCTGCAAGATAACGAATCCTTAGCTGGACTCCTGTTTTAGAAACTCATTTGGATTCGGATGTATCTGAACTAAATGACACCGCATCATCTTCGTTACTTCGACGCTCGCCAAGTGAAATATCAACCGCATCGCATGATACCCCATCATTTTTGTCCCTTCAACGCCCACCAATTGAAAATGCAACCGAATCACAGTCATCTCAAACAAAAAAAATACCACCCAAAAAAGCATCAGAATCAGTTTCATATGTGTTTAAATATTACAGTTATTCAATGAAGTAATAGAAATATTGAATGTTTTGCTGTCGAAAGTTAGGTTATGTGAAGTATGTTCATTTACTAAGAAAGACAGATATTATAAATAATTTATTTCGGGATTCCTAAGTTTCATATGATAGTATTTCATTAAATACATTGAATCATGAGACTTTAGCCGATTTCATAGTTCCATAACTTCATTATTTTTTAATCGCCTACTATATCAAAGCAATAAAGAATTATGGCGTCATCCAGACGAATGTTAATGATTTTAGTTACTAAGAATTGTAAGGTGATACAACTGAAGTTATCGTAGCGAGGGTCGTGGAGATAACAGTAAATCATACAAAAACACATAAAACTACAAACGACTCGAAAAAACAAAACGCAAATTGGACTAATGTCAGTGTCGTCACTGTGACATTTCATTGTTGCCACAAAAAAAACGATAAATAATCGAATCGATGCAATCGATTAACACTAGAAAATAAATTATCATCTCCTTGAATACATTTTTTACCTACTTATACCTACAATCTTCCGCTTTTCTATGCAAGGAAATTTATTTTCAATTCACAGTAGCAATTTATTTGCTTAGAGAACAGTTTTAAAAACATTAAAAAAGCTGTTTCATCTTAACTTTTTGTAAAAATATTTGTATAAATATCTTATAAATATATGGCGTTGTCGCAACTTAGGGCCTGTTTCACAATCGCTGAGTAAAGTTCTGGGTAAGCTACTTCGACCCTATCTGCTCAGTAAACTATTTTTCACGTTTCACAATCCCTGAGTAGGGTTAATCACAACCTTATCTGCTCGTTAAGTTAATCACCGGATGCACTGCCAAGTAGCCTTTTACTTGACAAGTAAATTTAAAAAGATAACCTCAAATACGTAATTTCCAAATTTTCATCAACAACAAGTTATTTTATTATTTAAATGGACAGTTTTGCAGTCATTGTAAAATAACACAATGTTCATAATGGTAAATTCAATGCAAACAAAATCGCCACACAAAAAATACCAAACGTCGGCAAATGCGACATTTAATTTTGTCATTTACTGACTAACTGACGTTGAAACGACATAGACTTTTTGTTGAAACCTCGTTGCGTTCCATTCTTACAGAAACATTGATTTTAGAAAAGGTGAAATGACTCATTAACATTACAGTGTAAACATTTTTTGTGCGAATTTATTGTTTTCATTACTTATAATCAGAACAAAAAATATTTTTATCGATAATTCTGTGATTACTATCCTTTAAAGAAACACATAAATTATTCTTACCTTGAAACGAAACGTAACTTGTAAGTAAGTATTAATTATATAATCTTCACTTTAATTTACTGATTGGATGATTGTGAAATGCAAAGAAACTTAACGAAAGGATTTAACCTCTATGTAATTAACTCGTTGAGTAACTACTTAAGCCTTTACTTAATGATTGTGAAACAGACCCTAAAAATATAATTTAAGGAATTGTATTTTACTAGTAATTTAAAACATGTCACAAAACATTTTAATCTTCATCAATCCCATAATTCTTTAATAATTTTCAGTATATAAAGCTTGCTCCAATTGCAACAGCATTACTTATATGTATAAAATAGCTTATCTAAAGAGACTATCACTTAATCAACTTATTAAAATCGAACTGTCAGAATGGAATCGAATCGAATTTAAATCAGCTTTTTGTGACTGGCAACCTTGCATAGTGGATTTGGAATGAGGATATTGTGGTATCAGTTTCATGTTTAATTATTTTTTACATTTTTTATCCCATAGAACAGATAACTGATATTTTACGACAAGCTCCAAAAAAATACATTCTGAATTTTAGTTATTATCTGGTTCTTGTAACAGTCAGGCCAAAGTCTATCCTTTTAATGTATCAGTCTACGACACAAAAAACAAATAACGTACTTTTTCTTTTGGTATAGCCCAGTACAAAAATGTCAAGATAAAGCACTTAAAAAATGTCCGCCAAAAATCTTAAATTTTTGATACGGCCGCCTAACAAAGTTTTTTTTACGCGTTGCGCATCTCATTCATTCATTACGATACTATTAGCATAGATAGATCTATAGGCGTTCAGTATCGTGTTTAGAGCCCATTTATGAAGTAAAAAATGTAAATCAAGTTGTCACCCGAAAATATTTTTTCAATTTTTACGGTTCTAGAATGTTAAGGTATGTCTATTATACATACCTTAACATGTCTAGGACATGTTAAGGTATGTATAATAGGATATTATACTTTATAAATGGGCTCAAAATACGATATTGAACGCCTATAATATTTTTGGAAAGTGGTTAAAATTTCATCCTGTATAAGTAAATATGATCTAAAAATCTGAATTGAATACAAGTCCTACCACAGAAAGCACACATAGTTACAGAATAACCTTTAGTGATATCCATTCGATTAGTTTATTTACAAATAAAAATATTCTTACCGAGACACACTAACTATTATTTAAAATCAACGTTACGTAAATACGTTTCACTTATCGCGCAGTCAGATGTCCAGTGCGCGGGCGCAACAAATCGTCCTAATCAGTCCAATTAAACTTGAATGATAGCGCAGCTGGTAAAAATATAACAATTGACACTGTTTGACGACGACCTTGATCACATTCGCTGTATTATTACTAGTACCTATTAATAGTACCTTTCAAATGATTTTATAGTATTGATAGTATCTATTTATTTATTGGGAGTATCAAATGATTTTATTGAACTGTTACTACTTACTAGAGTTATTTGATTCGGGATTTATACCATGATCACTGGAGAACGTTCTCCCGTGATCATGGCGCTTGCAACAGTGCCAAAATATCGGAAACTTTTAATAAATAAGGTACATGGTATAAGCCCCGAATTAAATAACTCTAGTTATAGTGACCATGAAAGTTTAAATCAGTATGTTACTACTTAGTACAGACAAAACAGCACGTCGACCTACCAGAAAACATCAAATTTTCTCAATTGATATTGATCTCTACTCGTTGGACTTAAAGTTGAAAATCAATGCAATGACCTTTTACTGTTTGGTAGGTTGACCTGCCGTAATTGTCTGTACATTACTAGAATGCGAAAGTTTAGATTGACGTCTGTAACTCAATCACACCAGAATAATCATACGGGTCTATATAAAACTTGGGACGCAGATGGATTGTAGGCTAAAATAAATAAATGTGTACAACATCGAATACATTGTTCTGATCCCAAAATGAGTAACTATTTATAGCACTAGTATTGTTTAGCAATATTAATATAAAATAATACCTAATAATAGGATATTATAGGATCAATTCAATCAGAAATGACCTGAATAATCACGTCTTTCAATATTCTGTACGACTTTCCCTGTAACCCTGTAAAGGGATGATAGAAGGATACAACCGATTCACCTATATTATTGTTTACACGTGCCTTCAATCTACTATGTTTGGGTTGAATTGTGTTATTGTTAACATCAAAATGGCGGGTCAAGGTCAAAATTGCTATGCAAATATTGTTGTTTAGTAAGATAACAATATAATAAACAGTTCGGTTAGTTACGACTAAATATGCTTACCCAAATTTAAATGCCTATGAGGCACATAACTATGGGGTCAGTTTATACGATGCGGCTTCGTTTCCACTTCGAATGATTCGTTAGATTTAATTAACTCTTATCTCACAGGTAGAACACAAAAAGTTTGCATTCATGGAACTGAGTCTTCGGGGCCTTATCATGGGTGTCCCTCAGGGATCAGTATTAGGACCCGTGCTATTTTTAATTTATTTAAATGACCTTCCCGGTTATTTACGTAATCTTTGTGAGATGCTATTGTTTTCTGATGACACATCAATGATATTTAAAACTACGAGGGGCATATCTTCATTTGACGATGTTAACAATACCCTCTCTAAATTACTGCATTGGGTTGCTACGAATAATCTTTTGCTCAATGCAAGTAAAACAAAATGTGTTAAATTTACTTTGCCTAATGTAAGGTTTTCCGTCACAAATGTTATTGTAAAAGATGGGCCATTAGACACAGTAGACTCCTCTACCTTTTTAGGTATAACAGTAGACTCTCGACTGCAATGGGGTGCTCATATTAGGTCTCTGTCTGGAAGACTTAGTTCTGCTGCTTATGCTGTGCGAAAGATAAAACAATTGACTGATGTTGGAACGGTTGGATTAGTATATTTTAGCTACTTTCACAGTACAATGTCATACGGAATTCTGTTATGAGGCTCAGCGGCAGATATTGAGTCTATTTTTTTTACTGCAAAACCGTGCTGTGCCGAGCTATTCAAAGAGATCGACATACTTACAGTTGCATCTAAATACATTTTCGAAAACATTATGTACGTCCGTAAGAACCTAGAGTTATTTGTAAATAATAGTGACGTACACAATTTCAATACCCGAAATAAAGATAAACTTGCCGTTCCAGAATTCAGACTGCGAAAAGTGGGTAATTCGTTCATGGGAAAGTGTATTCGTATTTTCAATAAATTACCACTGTCAATTGCTGAACTCCCAGTACATAAACTCAAATCAGATATCAAAGTAATTTTAATGAAAAAGGGCTATTATTCTATTAATGATCATATAAATGATAGGATTGTGTGGCTTTAAATTGCCCCAACTCGCACTGGCATATATCTAATGTAAACATATTTATTTAAAAAGAGGCTGACAATAGTGACCGAGTTTCTTGCGCTGCTTCTTCTCGGCACTAGCCCACATTTGTCCCGAAGCAGTGGTAGGTTTAAATATTGGGACGTGTAAAAGCGCCGCCAGGGGCCTATTTGCAGAAATAAAACTGATTTTACTGATTTACTGATTTTCACTCTCCCACTCACTTACCCGGTCCCATCTCTACTTGATTTAAAATTACCTAATAAAAAATCCCAACTCTACCCGATATGTACACACGGCGGCACATCAGACTACAGATGTTGATCTTGAGACCGCCTTTATGCCCTACGTAATAAAAGCTGTTACCGCAGTTCAACTGTTTAACTTGATGTGTTGTCGAGTGTACTTTATTTGATATTTTAGCATTTATGATATCAGTTAAATTGCAATTATAATATCAGTATATAAACTTGAAAATGTTCTCAAGTTTATATAAGTACTGATATTCTATCCGATATGATAAAAAGTACAGTCAAAATGAAAAACCTGTATATGATATAATTTTATTTGAAACGATAACGGGAATTAAACGCGATCATACCTTATTGTTTTGCCTGACGTTTCGATCGGGTTGCACCAAGAAGCTTATAACTTCTTGGGTTGCACCGACTATGGTGACAGACTGACTGGAGACAGCGATGCACTCACTCCGAGGGGAAGTTAGATAGAAATCTACCTTCTAAATGTTTATTTCTCCAAGCACCGTCACACACCACACTAACCGTGTCCTTATTCCGCGAGACAGCTGCCGCGTCCGTATTACGATGCTTACTCGACTGCGTACTAAAAGGAGGCTTTGTATTTTCAATCACCGGATTCCACGTCGCAGATAGTTTGAAACCGTCTTCCCGATTGAAATTTTTGTGCTTCTTTATTTCAATCGCTTCACGCACAACCCTTGAATAAAAGTGGCGATCTGTGGAGAGGACTTGCGTTTGATGAAATTCAATCCAGTGATTGGTGCCTGATTCAAGCAAATGTTCCGCAATCGCAGATTTTGCTGTCTGGCGATTTTTCACAGCGGCGATATGCTCCTTCACCCTTTCCGCAATGGTCCGTATCTTTCGGCGAGCCCAGTATGATTTTAGCTTTTGACCCCGGTGTGAACACCGTTGGAATGGAGTACTTCTTAAGCAGGGAGCCAAAAAGGTATGATCGCGTTTAATTCCCGTTATCCTTTCAAATAATTATGCAACGCGAAAGTTTAAAAGTAGTGATATAATTTTTTTAATCATCAACATTTTTATCATCAATTAGAACAATCGACAATTAATCCCTCAACGCCCAGGCAGCAGGCGCGTGCCGCGATAACAATTGATTTCAATTGTGTCTGGAATAACTCACGATCGAGGGATTAACACGAAAGAACTATAACCGGTTTAACTTCGCCAGCGCTGGCATCCTAACAACTACGATACTCCAAGTATTACATCGTCATGCCAATCATAATATCAAGATTGAAACATTTTTCCGTACCAATTTTTTTTTTTACGTTTCAACTGTAGTACTTTTTCTATTAGCAAAAATGGAATAGACTAGAGATGGGTTTGGGCAGAGTGGGGACGAAGCCTACGATGCGGCACCGTTCCGTATGGGCGCATCTATGTACAGATAATAGCACGTCAACCTACTATAAAAAGTCAAATTTTCTCAATTGATATTAATCTCTATCTACCTTTAACTTTTTGGGTAGGTTGCCCTGCCGTTGTCTGTACAATCAGGATGGTACAACGCTCCAATAGAATATCAGTTCGTTTACGTACGTTGCGTAAACGTCTCGTTGGTCTAGTCTTTTTGTTTAAATACCGGACCAAGATCACGGAGTCCTGGGTTCGAACCCCGCGTCGATCAACAAGAATTTCAAAGGAGATAACCCAATTTGTATGGAGGCCAGGTCCAGAACCTGTGCATATTACCATATTTAGGGCAATATACCTACAACACTTTGTTATTATCCAAAATCTTGAAAATGTGTCCGTTTAATGGCTTAAACAAAAGTAAACTTGAGAAGATGACACACAGAACCGCGTATAATTTCTAACTAACTTGTAACTCGAACTCCGCTGCTACTGTTATGAAGAAACAAATTACTTTATAATACCAGTGTAGAGTAGAAGCAGTAGTAGCTCGATGTGACTTTTCACGGTTCACACCTCGACGCCGCGACGTTTATAATGAGGGCTGGCATAAAGCCGGTTGGTCCGTTTTCACACCGCAAAGTGTAAACTAACCTTAAGGATGCTGATAGCGTTTTAAAGAACTATCAAGCTTAACATAAATAAAAATAATGTATAAATATATATGGACAACATCTCATACATTGTTCTGAGCCCAATTTAAATAACTATTTAAAGCATTCGTATTTTGGAAACCAGAAACCACATACGCCCGGACCCGAGAAAATGTAGAAAACTCATTTTTCTACATTGAACCGTCCGGGAAACCGGGAATCGAACCCGGGACCTCGGAGCAGGCGACACCTTAACAACCGGTGTGTACGCCACTCCACCGCGGAAGTCATTATACAACATAAAATAGAATCATTTCAATTTACAAGTAACAAAATGATTAAACATTTTAACTGAAACGCGAGATTTAGTTTGTGCCAAGATTAACAACGCTCTTTAAGTTTGCAAAGCGTAATTACGGAATTACCTCGTCAAAGGACATCGTAATGTTTGCTTCCTCCCAGTAAGTCTTGAGTTTTCAGGGAACCTTTTATGAAATTCTAAAGATACGAAGTTTAGGAGTTTTGTTTGGTTTTATTAAACAGAAGTCGTATATAATTATTGAAAGGATATTTATCTGCACAACCATTCCGAATGGATTGCAGGGGTGGGAGGGGACTCAATAGACTTCCCTTAAAGATTTATTTATTTTGCTACAAAAATGGTTACATAAATAATAAACATGTCCTAATTATTTCATATTACACATGTGACAAAACTTATGACCTGACTATGTATATGAGTTTTAATGTTCTATTTTTAAGCAAAAACTTAAATAGTAGTTACGTGGGTAACACTGAAAATGTTTAGAACTGGCCAGTTTGAAACATTGCTAATGAAAACTTTTTTTTAATTTCCATTTTATAACTCTTTGGTAACCTAATGTAGTATCACAGTCTTTGAATCCATACAGTCGTCCGACGAAGACGTCTAGACAGGGCAATTTGTGCGGTGTGTGACCCGAGACGCGGTAAGGCCGAGCCCGAACTGCAAACAAAACGATGTTAGCAGTTCGGGACACAGCATTCAGGGCTAACAAATGTTTGTGTTTTAAATTATTTTATATTTGTTTGTTGGAATTTATTGGAATGCTGATAATGAAATTTTTTTATTATTCACTAAGGGTGAATTTCGAAATGGTAAACTTTTTTTTTTAATAAGATAAATAGTTATCAATTTCGAGGTTAATTGGGCTGCTGATTACAAAAATGCTATCCTTTTTTAAATTCAAGATGGCGGACGTCATTTTTTTTATTTGATATTAGTGTCAATTTTGAGGTTCAGTGGGGTGCATATTACGGATATGCCATCCTTTTTAAAATCCAAGATGGCGGACATATTTTTTATAATTTGATATGGGTGTCAATTTTAAGGTTCATTTGGGTGCTGATTACCACTATGCCATCCTTTTTATAATCTAAGATGGCGGACGTATTTTTTTATAATTTGATACGTGTGTCACTATTGAGGTTCATTGGGGTGCTGATTACGAGCGTTTATCTGCAATAAATAAATATTTTTATATATTGTTTACTTTTGACAACCCTGACCGTCACGATACTGTCTAGACGTTGTCGGCATTTTCCATAAGATCAAAGGCGTCGACCGACTGTATGGTTTTATAGACTGTGGTTATTGTGAATTGGCGGCAAATCTAAAACTCTTGTTACACTTGAAAATGAACCTAACGCGAGAAAAAAATTTCTCTCTTCTTCTCAAATGCTGTATTAATTTGACATCGTCACAGGTGATGAAAGCTGGATATATTGCTACGAACCCAAAACCAAAAGGCAATCAGCTCAGTTGGTGTTTCCTTTCGAGGATCGGCCAACTAAGGAAAAGAAAGGAAGAAGTCAAGGAAAAAAGATGATTGCTTCATTCTTTGGTCGGAAAGGTCATTTCGTGTCAGTTGTGCTAGAAGATGGAAGGACAGTTACTGTAGACTGGTATGTCAATCGCTGTTTGCCTGTTGTCTTGGAAATAATTCGACAGCAGCGCCCTCGAAGCAGAATGCTAATTCACCACTGTCACGTTGTGATTTCTGAGCTGCGCACTAATCTCTAAATACTCACGTTTAGTTAATACATTCATTGTTTCATTATTAAAACACATTTAATTTCACTTCAATAATAATCGAGTGTTGTTGTTTTGGTTATTGATCTGTCAATGACAAAGAACTGTCAGATGCGCATGCGACTGTTCGTATGCTCTGAATGACTAAAATAACGTTACGTTCGTTTGTCTACGTTTAGCAAACGCACGGAACACATAGTTTTACTCATTTCACAAATGATTCGTGAATGATTTATTTCAATAAATATAACAATATTTTGTTTTCCATAATTTTAAGATTGTGTGTTGACATTAAATTAGTTTATGAAGCTTCACGCAGCCGAAGTAATTTTCATGAGCCTGGCAGAATGACGTTCGACCTTCGACAGATGCTTAAAAAGTTAATAAACAATAGTAGTGTTGCAGGTTTACAAACATTGGGAATTTATTTGGGAAAAATACTTGTCTTAAGGACTGGTGCAGGTTTACAAACATTGGGAATTTATTTGGGAAAAATACTTGTCTTGAGGACTGGTTGGTAAAGAAAACAAATAATTTCAACGACCAATCTGTAGTTCATAATTATAGCTATTATATTAAAATAATGTAAATTAATAACCTAAAAAGTTTGAGTGTTTTCTTTGTAGATTTGTTTGTTTTACAAAGAAATAGTTCTTTGTGATATTTCGATTGTTCTGGGCAGATTTGAGTTGGTGTGTTAAGCACTCAGAAGTTCCTTCTTTCTTGACAATGATTTGCATTTTCGCAATTTTGAGGTTTCGTTCGAGGATTTCATTTGATTGATTTCATTCTGGTATTCGGCTTGGTGTTGTGAAGATGTCGAAGAGGACTTCTTCGCTCTGGCTGTCGGCCAGGAAACTGAAGTAGAAAGATGGAGGCCGACACCTCAATTTTGATACCGGCCGATAGTCGCCGTGTAAAATTTTTTTGAATTTTGTTCCGGTCTAAATGCCGTATGTATATTTGCTGATTTCGAAGGATTTCGTTCCTTGGGTCGCTTATTGCAGTTCTGTAACATAAGTGGTTTCTTTCAGATCTTTTGATGGCCGTTCCGCTTGGTTTGGCTACCAGGCTTAGAATATTACTTTCCGTTTTACGCTGATTTTCCGCTGATCAAATGAAAGACGCAAGAGGCTTGTCTCGATGAGATTCGGGTTGGTACCGCGCCACGTGGATGCATAAAGTTACCCTACCCTATCTTTGTTGAAGTAAGTGGAAGCATTTTCTTAATCCAGTTAGCAGTCTACAATTCCGGTTGCCGTTTATTAGTATTCCGTTCATAATTAAATTCAGATTATTCCGTTTAGTATAATTTACACGATAAGTTTGATGGTACAACTCGCTCAGAAGTAGGGGTAATTCAGAGCCTTACAAAGGACTCACGCCTGAGATTTCTGTGTTACTAATTTTAGAGGTGGTAAGCTTAGCCGGAGCAAATAAAAATATTCTGTTAATTCATGCTCGTCTCTTTATTTACCACCTCATCCTGTTCACCTTCATCAACCCCTACAACCCCACCAACCCCTAAACGTTGCACCACGACCTAGCTTCAGCGCACTCCGCAAACCGGACTGTTGAATATTTGACTATAGCAGGTGTCGAGATAATGAGTCATCCGCCATACAGTCCTGACCTGGTGCCCTGCGACTTTCATTTATTCCCAAGAACTAAAGATAAAATTCGAGGTATTCGCTTTACGAGCTCTGAAGATGCTGTGAAAGCGTACGAAAATGCCATAGAAGAGACCCCTAAAGAAGAATGGGCCCACTGCTTTTCTCAGTGGTTCCATCGAATGCGACGATGTGTAGAGAGGAACGGAGATTACTTCGAAAAACAATAAAAGTATTGGCAACTTTCTACATTAAGCCGTTTTTTCATTTTCGAAACATTTTCAGTGTTACCTAGGTACTAAAATATTGATAGTTACTGTCACCTTAAGAATACTTATCAAGTTATTCTAAACAATGATACTAGAAGCTTACAATCCTTAGGAAATAGAGCGAATAATACATTAGCGAATAGAAGCTTTGTATGGAATCAAAGTACGGCAATTGACACTTGATAAATTACTGTGGTAAATAAACCTAATATTCTACGATCCATTTACCGATCCGTTCTTTGGGTTTGATAAATTGGCCTAATTTACATTTGAGTTCGGTAAGTGACTAGATTATTTAGTAAATTGTCTTACGTACGTATTTAGTATGAACTTACCGTCTCGTGTAGTGTAGGGATAATAGAAGAATAGCAACAACTCTTCTCTTCATGTGGGTGTCGTAAGAGGTTACTAAAGGAACACTGCGCGGAGACGGCCAACAGCGTCTTTTCTTTATATATTCGTAGCACTAGGCTATAATAATCCCACTGCAGGGTAAAGGCCTCCATAAATGAATTCAAGTTACCACAGCAATGATGGGTACGGTGGTCGTTTTTTAGGGTTCCGTACACAAAGGGTAAAAACTGGACTGTCGCTCTGTCTTCGCTGTCTGTCCGTCTGTCCGTCTGTCTGTCACCAGGCTGTATCTCAAGAGCCGCGTTAGCTAGACAGTTGAAATTTTCACAAATTATGTATTCCTGTTGCCGCAATAAGAACAAATTTTTAATGTTATTTTTTGCTCAATATCAATAAATGGCAACAGGTAGGCACTACATTAATTAAATTTATACCTACTGTTGTTTACCTAGTCAATGGTACGGAACCCTTCGTGCGCGAGTCCGACTCGCACTTGGCCGGTTTTTTACCATTAGCCAAACTATGATGGCAAACCCGCCTGCTAAGCGCGGTTTATTACAGAATGCTCCTTTTGTAGAGGCTGCGTCCACCAGTAAACTAATGTAGGATGGTTATGACAATGCTATTCGTACTCATTATTATTCCTGATCTTTTCATTGAAGCTAGGGCCGAATTTGTAATATCTTTTTATTGACAAAAAACCTTGGAGGATCTCAACGCAGTATTTAATGTTGTAAGACACTAGATAGTATGGTAAGTATTTTATATTTTCTTTGTTTTTGATAAGTAAAGTTACCATGTACATAGAACTCAAGGAAAATAGGGTTGCAAGTAAATTTTAATAAACAGGCAACAATACAACTTATATACCACTTGTACTCATTATTAATTTGTGAAAATCTTATCTTACTGATATTTTTATCTTCTTATTAACATTATCAAATATATTATGCAAATTAATTAATTTTAAATTGAATTGTATTGGTTTATTTATTATTATTATGTAATTATTCGAATCGCAATTTTACTAATACTAGACGTAAGAACTATGTTACTAACACTATGGATCTAAAGTTATCCGAAATAAATAAATTTGAATTTGAATTTGAATTATCAATGTTAACGTTTGTACGTATGTTTGTTACTTAATCCCGCAAAAACGGACTAACAAATCTGGATAAAATTTCTCACGGAGATAGTTTTTAGGCTGAAATAGCACATAAGCTACTTATTACTACGGAAACAAGTACGGTTGCCGTAAAATAGTATGAAACTCTAAGCATACGAAATTACGGGCTGCAGCCTGATATGTATAAAGAAAATCCTGAATCTTGTAGCAAAGGTTTACCTTGTACATACTCTTGTAACAAAGGTTAACCTTGTGCCGTGAAATTATTGTACTGTTTACTCAATATAAAAAAAGGCAAATAAAATGGTTCATATTGTTGCTAGTTTTAATGGACTACTGTGGTTTAGGTCCAGAAGAAATACGGTTAAGTAGTAATAAAGAAATAAAATTACTTCCTTAATTTGTCGTTAATCTGCAACAAATGTAAAAGTAATTTTGACGATCATTTGGATCAGCGGTAGTTAACGCTGCTTCTGAGCCATGGGTCGCGGGTTCGATCCCCGCACAGTACAAATATTTGTGTGCATGAACATGTCTGTTTGTACTGGTCTGGGTGTTTTCTATGTATTATAAGTATGTATTTACAAAAAAAAAAAGTATATAAGTAAGTTTATCGGTTGTCTAGTACCCCATACGACAGGGTACTTAATAGTACCTTAATTTGGGACTAGATGGCTCAGTGTGGCCCAGTTGTGGCATGTCTGAATAAAAAAAAAATAAAAAAATTAAAAAATTAAAAAATTAATGTTTGAAAATTTGATCTGTCTTTGGTGTATCTGGGTATTTTATGCTCAGCCCGCAGAGCTTCAAACAAACGCCAGTCAGAAATGAAACTATAAAGACTCCCAAAGGAGATTACGCTAAGCAATAAAGTGCTCCCGAAAGCACATCAATTTAATTTCTTGAATTTCCGGAAAACCGCCATGTTGGGCGCCATTTTCGTAAGATAGTACAAAATGGCGCCCAACATGGTGGAAATGTGTATTTAGTTAAGTTTTTATAATGTTGGCAATTTGATGCAAAACATGTTTTAATTAATGTTGTTACAAAAAACCTACTCCTAGTAATTTGTTAATAATAAATGTAAAAAAAAAAAAGCATCAAACAGGACTTCATAAAAAAATACTGTTGACATTTTGCAACATTTTTCTTTTCAGCAAAATGAGGAGGAACGTATAATTTATCAATGCTGTGTAGAATATATAATTATATAATATGTTTGAAACTTTGAGTATACCTGATTTCACAGTTGACTAAAATTTAAAAAAAAGGAAAATAAACACTAAACAGGGTGAAATTTTAACCACTTTCCAAAATTTTATAGGCATTCAGTATCGTACTTAGAGCCTATTTATGAAGTCAAAAATGAAAATAAAGTTGACACCCGAAAATATTTTTCGCGATATAGTTTTTAATTTTTGCGATCGTAGACCTGTTAAGGTATAAAAGGAAAATTAAAAATGAATGAGATGCGAAACGCGTAAAAAAAGTGTTGCTAGGCGGCCGTAAAAACAATTTTAGATTTTTGGTGGACATTTTCTAAGTGCTTTTTCTTGACATTTTTGTGCTGGGCTATACCAAAAGAAAAAATGCGTCATTTGTTTTTTGTCTCGTAGATTGATATATCCAAATTTGGAAAGTGATTAAAACTTCACCCTGTATTCGTCTAGATAAGAACTCGTTAAGGAGTGTTAGAATGCATTAGTCGCTATGTTATATAAATTGTACTGTGGAACAGGCATGCCTTATGCTTGCCTTAGTTAAGATCCTACTACGTAATACCCGTATTTTGCGTCATCTACCCGCTGTTTGTATCCCACACTCACTTTAAAACGTCTCTGTAAAGGCTCTCTGGAACTTGCTCCAAATATAAATGGTAAAGTATGTTATTCGGATTGTGTTTCTTTACTCACTGATACTGGGCCCGTAATGATCTTCTAACTTTAAAGCTGTACCTATATAACAACTAAATTTAAACATTATAAATGCAATAAATGGAATATGAATAATAATTAAACTTAATTTAAGAATAAGTTGCTATTTCTGTCAATAGGCGCCATTACCGCTGATTAATGTTCTCGCGATAAATGAAATAAATCTTACTCAGTTCAGTGGCTGCTTGATTTCAGTGGTCTAGCTAATTGTCGTTTGACATGCAACAAATGAGTACGATATTTAAGCAAATTTCTTGCTCTTGTTCTTCTTTCGGTTTATACGAAACTAGCTCACCTGGCAAACTTGATTCTTTTGCTTTTCTTTACACCTTAGAATTAATTCTCAATTTTTGGCATGATAAATAACACAATCACAGAATGAGGAATTACTAATAGCTGTGTACGCAAAAATCTTAATAAAATAATGTAGTAGTATGAGGTGGCAACATCGGAAGTACAGATGACACCTTTCCGCCAAAGACGTCGGCCAATTAGAATGACTTCTCGTTATAAAACGTAAGCGCGCCAAAAATGCCGCGCTCTGATTGGTTCATAAAATTGTATGAAGTTTTCATGAGAGAATAAATGGCTGCTAACAAAGTTGGTTGGTTTTCACTGAGCTTCGTAATAAATAAGAAAACCCTGAGAAGACTGAGTCTGGCCCACGCTAAAATAGTTATCTTTTACTTCTTATTTTTGAGATTTTAATAAATGTTCTGCTATACAGGCCCGTTAGTCTAGTGGTTTAAATACCGGGCCAAGATATCGGGGTCCCAGGTTCGATCCCCGGGTCGGGCAACAAAAAGTTTCGTATTTTCGAACGTTGCTCGGGTTTGTGATCACCAACCCGCATTTGGCAAGCGTGGTGATGCCAGTTCCCATCATTGCAGTGGTAACTTAAATTTAATGATGGAGGCCTTTTCCCTGCAGTGGGATGATTATAGGCTGTTACTTTACTTTTACTTTTTTTATGCAGGCCCGTTACAAATGTAACGAATGTTGTTGGAGAAATTAACCGTCACACTCCCTTGTCTTATAATCCTGCCAAGTGTGGCTGTTAATAATAAATCTTCAATTTGTGAGATTTAAGTCCAGTTGCAGCTGCTGAACTCCCTGTACATCAACTTAAATCGTATATCAAAGTAATTTTAATGAAAAAGGGCTAGTACAATATTTATGATTATTTGAATGATAGGAACGTATGTCATTAAATTGTACTAACTCCTACTTTTGCTTAAACCTTTTGTAAACATTTATTTAAAAAGAGGCTGAAAAGAGTGACCAAGTTTCTTGCGTTGCTTCTTCGCGGCACTAGCCAAAACTTGTCCTGAAGCAGTGGTAGGTTTAAACTTAGGGTTTAAATATGAGTTTGCGTAACAGCACTTCTGGGGCCTATTTGCCGATAAAACTGCTTTTGCTTAGCCGTGGACTGATGTAGGCTCATGATAATGAATAGTGTAATAGATTAAATTAATAAATGAACAAACAAACAAATCGTTTCAACAGTTTGTTGTTAAATGCGTGTGTGTATGTTACTTTGCTTTTGTACCAAATAAGAAAAAACATGTATATTCCATATTACATTTACACCACACAGGTATTACGCAGTTTAGTGTTTGTCTACAAACAACATAGAGGACCGAGGATCCCCGAGGATGGAAACACGTCAATCTTGATCTCGGGGGTCGTGCATCTCACTGTAAGTACTTATCCGCAGAAGTATTTGAAACATGAGTAATATTCACATTCATATTCTTTTACTTAACTTTATAAATAAAAATCAACTGCTGAGATTAAGTGGACAAATCAGTTAATACGGCTGCATCTATCTGGTTGATTAATATTCTGTTAAGTCAATACTTATTACAAGAAGAAATAGTAAAAAGATTTTTTTACGAAAAGTGTAAGAAATGGGCATAAATATTTTTTCTTGACATCAATGCTTGTTTGGCATTTACTACGACCAGCGTGTTATTCCTTCTATCATATTACCTGTTTTAAAAAATACGTCTAAGCTCATTCAATAAGCTAATTAACGTTTTCTGTACCTTGCAAAGTTGTTTATAAAACAATCTGTTATGAAAATACCTGGTATACAAATCGATATCATACGTGCTATTAGCAGGCGGACAGTATCAAAGGCGGCCAGCCATAGCCATGCCGAGCGGCGAGATCAAAGCGGGCGGCCCTTTGATGTGCCGCCGAGCGCAGCGGACGTCGCGCGTGCGGTTACCGAATACTCCCTCGTTCGTGTAATCCTTTTATTAAATTGTTTTGTCAATCACTTTTTGATTGGTATGCAAATAGGAAAGATTTACAGCTTAATTGCCTATGTACTACAACATACGAGTACACCGCGCTATTTCAGACTGTTGTTATTTGGCGTAGGAGTTTTTCAAACGGCAAACTTAGTTAGACAGGTTTAAGAGCCACTGGAGACTAGGGGCGTGCGCTTGCATTTGCAAATGTACTAGTGCTAGTTGCTTTGTATCATTACTCTGTTGAATCGCGCCTCTAGCGCTGCCTAAGCACTGAAACGCTATTTTACAGTGACCCACCATCTAAGGCTTGTTTCAGAGTGACGCCACTAGACGCCCCGTAGAACAGCTAGCGCTTTAACATCCAACCGCGGTAAAACGATATTCAGTAGGTATTGTTACGTTTCTTGGGCATTGCTGCCCATAGGCGCGCGTTTCACTAGCATCATGGTGGTTTTAAAGTAGTGCTTTTTACGCGTCTATAAGTTCGTTTTTGAAGGCGCGGGCACGTGTGTACAGATATTATTTTTCTCCCAGCATTGACAGCATATAAGATCGTCCAATTGCGAAAAAGAACATTATCTTATTCACGCATACTCTTACGTTCGCATCAATGTAGCGTGCCAATAAGTTTTTTTTTTATATTTGATGTGCTTGCTCTTGACTAAATACTTAACTCTACGGTTAAGAAGAAGCCTAAGAGGCGAGCTTACCCAGAAGCATCCTATTTATTCTGTACGTATTCTAAAATAGCGTTTTATTCTTTCTATTAGCAAAAGTCGCGTGCGTCTTAGTTGTTTAAACGCGTGACCAGCCTAAGCGCGCATTGTTGAAGCGCTTGCATTTCGACTGCACGTCTGGCGTTAACGTTATTCTGAAACCAGCCTTAGGTGCCAGGAAATAAAATCTATAATGATGACATTACTAAAGCTCGCAGTATTGGTTAATTTAACCTGACACGTGCCAAATCTTTTATCTTAAAAAATGTTATTTCAAGTTACAATTTAAGTCGTCATTCGGCGGCGGTTTCCGAAGACTGTTCAAGGGTATCCTTTTGTTCTCCTTATTTACATTGTAGGAGCCGAAAAATTATCCGTCTCGTCTTTTAAAGATCACTTGTAAAGGGATGTTATTTCTGCAAAATTCGTTTGAGGTGAACTGAGGTGGCAAATGTATTTTTTTTTTGTAGGAAAGAAATTGTTCGCGTTTATTATTATGTACATTTATAATAGTAATGAGTTTAATCTATATTTTTTTATGTTAAATTGCTTTTAATAATAATAATAAATTCTTTATTTGCAATAATTTTTCACAAAAACTTATTAGTTGTACTGGGAAATTATTGTGAAGGTTTATTTACTTTTTAAATTTTTATTCACACTTTTACTAGTAACATATTGTCGCGATGTATTACGGCAACCGATACTTTTTAAGTTCCGTAGTCAACAAGAAACCTTATCGTTTCGCAATGTTCTTCTGTAGGTATGTAAGTCTGTTTGTGTTGGGTTAATCTCGGAGCACCTACTGAAATCTAACACGATTATTAGGTCATAACTAAAAAGATGTAAGTTATAATACTATTGCTATTATTATAAATATCGTTTACTTCTAATCATAAGAACGTTATTATAGATAACTAGCTGATGCCCGCGACTTTGTACGCATGGAAATTTTGAATTTCTCTATAGTACATTGATCCCACGGGAACCGTACCTTTTCCCGGAATGAGCCATATGTTATTCCAGTCAATAAACTAACACCGTGCCTAATTTCATTCAGATCCGTTGGATCGTTTTAGCGTGAAAGAGTAACAAACATCCATAGATTCTTACAAACTTTCGCGTTTATAATAATAGGGGTTAAAGTATGAAATTGCCGATTATTTTCCTACTTTTTATTTTGTTTATAGCTCTTAAGTATAGTCGTATTATTGCGTAATTCTTTTTGTATGGTATCAAAAACTAAATAAAGTAACTTTTGGCTAAAAAAAAATGCAATACTAGTACCTATTACTTCAAAGGAAGTCGTTGAAAAGACCCCTTACAATGTGTCAGCTGACCTTCTTGCTTCAATTAAGTATATTTGTATTACTTATATACTTTGATTTTCAGAAATTTAAATACTATAATGCGTAGCTTTATAACCATCTAACTTTCACCTTTAATTGCATCGAAAACGGTTCAGGCGTTTTTAAAAAAACTAAAAAAATTGTTAGTATGCAAAAATGACTTTTCTCGATTTCGTCCATACAAAACGGCAATTTCATACTTAAACCCCTAATATTAATAGGAAATAGGATAATTACTCATAAGAGCCCATACTGATAGCAGCATAGATCCCTGAACGCTTATAGTAGGTACCATGTCAATTTGGCTGTAACGACCTTAACATCGGAGCCTCTTTAAAACAATGACAGAAATAAAAAAAAACAATAAGTAAAAAAAATGATGGTCTTGGTCTTGTCATCTTCTGGAGCCGTCATTAGTTCTCCGAATCTGCGGCGTTTGCTTTCTGCTTATCAATTTTTAATAAATCGAGGGTTCCGTGTTCAAACCCAATAAGTACCTAAAAGTCACTTCGGAGATATTCAATGTTGTAAGTTTGCTGTTAAATAAAATTTTTTCAATAAATTAAATCATCTGATTCCTAATTTTATAAATAAGGATTAAGGATATATTGTTGGCAATGAGTTTCTATATTAAATACAAATATGACTGATTTACTATTTAGTTTAAATTCTACATAGGATGAGAAAATACTTTTATTCTACATATAAATATTTTCATTTTAGCCATTTCATACTCTGTAATTATTACTAAACCAAACTTACAAATCTTATAGGTATATGGGGAAAACTCCCTCATGCCCATACGTTTTAGATATATCTTACAAATAAACAAATTTTTTAGTTTGTCATGGTTGGACATGGTACAGTCAACGGCATGTCAACCTGCCCAAAAAGTTAAAGGTCATTGAATTGATTTTTAACATTAAGTCCAACAAGTAAAGATCAATATCAATTGAGAAAATTTGACGTATTGTGGTAGGTTGACGTGCTGTTGTCTGTACATTGATATGATAAAAAAATACCTATATATACAACTAGCGTCCAAAAAGTGTTCCCACTAACGGCCGGTCCCAATAATCTATCTATCTTCAGTTTTGGCATATCGGAGATAGAAAATAGCTTCTGTCTCTGATTTTGCCGTCCAGAGAAACAAAGACAGAAGTTGTTTTCTATCTCCGATATGCCAAAACTGAAGATAGATAGGTTATTAGGACCGGTCGTAAATGTGCACTCATTTGACATAAGGGTTCATAATTAGTATAAAGAATATGTTCGAATAGATACAACATGATATAAATATTCCTACTATTGCATGTCAACATATATTTTTAAAAGTTGACAATGACATAAAATCAACGAATTACGTGCTCAAATATGTAACGGTTTTGTTATTGTTTACTGTCAAAATCAATTTGTGTTGTGTTCTAACTTGTAACTACAGGCTTAAAAGGGCTAGAACCCAGAGCCGTAAAAATAAATCAAAAAAACAATTAATAATCATTCAATCGACGACAGTTTTAGGTGTCATTTTTGTATCGGGCTGTGTATCTAGTTATCTATACTTTACTAATATTATAAAGCTGAAGAGTTTGTTTGTTTGTTTGTTTGTTTGTTTGAACGCGTTAATCTCAGGAAGTACTGGTCCGATTTGAAAAATTCTTTTTGTGTTGGATAGTTCATTAATCGAGGAAGGCTTTAGGTTATATAACATCACGCTGCGACTAATAGGAGCGAAGCATGAGTGAAAAATGTTGCAAAAATAATCGCGAACATAACGGAAATTGACGCGGACGAAGTCGCGGGGAACAGCTAGTTATTCATAATTCATTTAGTCACTTCAAAGTGATACAGAACAAGTGATATCTTTGTGGAAGCTGTTGGTAGTGCTTGTCACAAATTTACCTTTTCATGGTATCAGTGATATATTGTAATTACCTACTTTCTTTATAATTTAACAGCTATTATACATATTATCGATGATAAATTATCATAAAACTAAACCCTAGTATCATAATTATTATGGTACTAGGATGTAGTTTTATAATGCTGACCGTACCGGGGCGGTCGGCGCCGAGGCGACGCGTCCCTGCGGCGACGAAGGTTTGCCTCTATCTTCATTAAAACCTAATACGTAGTAATATGAATCGTCGTAGTCTCTAATAAAAGGTTGCACACTGCGAAATATCAATTACTAGAACAACCGCAAAAAATAACAGGCACATTAGTTCCACCTCTCCTTAACCATTCTCAAAGGCATCTTCGTCTTAAGACTCTCTAAAATTGAGAGTATCTAAAATTGAGAGAGGGAGAAAAATACTTCTTTACTCAAAAATTGTTTATCTGCCAGTTATTGGTTGCATTGTGCCAAAAACGTCTCGCTTGACAAGTAGATGCCCAGCTGCCCGCCTCCTTGGCAATTCTCCTTTAGTCGCCTCTTACGACATCTATAGGAAAAGAAGCTATGATGATTTTCTTTTAACATGCCGGCAACACACGACATAAGTTTATTCACATATTGATATTATATTACAAAGAACGGAGAAAATACTAGCATTATTTTATCGTTGGAATGCTTGCCTGAGCACATTATCATTCGACCCTCGCACTGGCTGGGAATAGCAGCCTTTATCTTCGGAACTACGTGACCATACCCAATGATGGGACACATTACGTAAGCTTTCTCAATATATAGAAAAAGTTGTATCGAGTTCAATGTCAATACTGCTAATACACGCTAACGTGTTATGTAGTAGTGTGGAGGTCTGCTTACTAAGCAAGGGGCCCAGGTTCAGAATTAGGAAACGATGTTCTGTAAATTGACTTGAATCTGGATAATGTCGTGCTTAGAAAAGCGCTTCAAGCTTCTGTTGCAAGACGGATTAAATCAAATCAAATCAAAACATACAACATTGGGCAAACGGAATTTGAATCATAAAATGGAATCTACATTCTATGTTAGACTAGTAGAATAGGTACACACGGCGACACATCAGACTATACATGTTGACCTTGAGACCGCCTTTATGCCCTACGTAATAAAAGCTGTTATCGCAGTTCAACTGTTTAACTTGATGTGCTGTCGAGTGTACATCATAAATCGGTCTAGCTGTTGTCGCCTTCAGAGCAAAGGTGACAACAACTGCTTAGTCGTTGAGTATGGAACATGAATTGAGCAAATGCAGCAATGACCTCTTAACTATCAACTTTTTTTTATAGCTTTTCATCATATTTACTGTGTTACTATAAAATTATGATAAGTTATAAAGCTTTAAAAGTTTTTCTAATTTTTAATGTGACAATTTAAAACATAAAAAAGTTTAATTTATCAAAAAAGTTTCCCCTTTACATCTTGTCCCGGTAACTCACGCCAACTTAATGACATTGACGTCGTTACACGACGGTCGTTAACGGGACTTACGAGCTCATAAAACTGGAGAAACAACCAAGCTAGGACAGCCAGGCTAGCGCTTTTGTTTTCCTTACCTCCGAACTGTCTTCAGAGTTGTTATTTATACAATATGAAATTTTAATCACCATCCAAATTTTAAAATAACAATCTACGAGACAAAAAACAAATGACGTATTTTTTCTCTTGGTACAGCTGAATACAAAAATAATGTCCGCCAATAATCTAAATTTTGGATACGGCCTTCTCGCAACACTTTTTTTACGCGATTCTACTACACTATTCATAAGTTGTTGATTTTCTCTTCATACATTCACAGTCTTAGGACCGTAAAAACTGAAAACATATTTTCGGGCGAAAACTTGACCTACAATTTTAACCTCATAAATGGGCGCTAAATACGATACTTTACGCCTATAAAAAAAAGACGTGTGGCACTCGGAGACTGCCGCGGTAAAGCTATTGCATAGCATTTTTCATCAACTTATGCAAATATAAAACTAAAATTTTTATAATTTTATGTATTTTCTAATTTTAAATTTTTCTGTTATTTTGGCAGATATGGTTACCATAGGCAACCATACTGTCAAAATCCTTATTTTTTTCGAAATTCTTTTAAATTTCGGAAATTCAAAATTGTTCGATCGTGCCTCGCCCCGAGTGTTAGGTTAGGTTATTTTCGTTACGGAATTTCTGGATTCGGTCTCCAAGCTCAAGGCCCGCGATAGAAGCTATGCAATAGCTTAAAAATTTACGGTGATGAAAAAGTCAGCTGTATAAACCCAAGGCACAACGTAAGGTGTTATAAGTTTAAATAGCATTATACTTTTCCAACATTTCCATAGATTGCACGAATGATCGTACAAACAAAGTCCTAAGTGCTAAATTTACACGTCCTACGTTAATTAAAATCAGGTGTTTAGGAATCCTACATTCTAATACACAATAAGTGCTTATTTAGCATAAAATGTCGTCTTATATATACTTTTCCAGTAATTTATTTACTAGTTACATTCCGAACATTAAAAAACTACCTTTACAAATAAAATATGATATTATATTACTTTTTTACGTTAATATAACTCGCGAAGACCTTTTGTAAGGTAGTGATTTTGTGTAAGTAGCATTTTGTTTATTCCTTTTTTTGATTCTACAAATGTACTTTCTAAGCCGGGCTTTGAGAAAATTGAACTGCGAAACTGTGAAACTGACTGCTCTTTTTGTGCTATGTTGAAATTTGTCTACTGATGTCGGAAATTAAAGAGATCTTTGAGTCCGTAATTCATGAGTACTAATTTTAAAGTAAGTGATCATGAGTTTTAAGTGCCTCGTTATTAGGCATTGCAAAATGAATAAAATTGTTTGCAAATATTTTTGATTATGTGCTGTAACAGCAGACGTAATCATAGATACTCGTATGATCTTGTGTTATATTAAAAACAGAAGTAGATAATAATATACTAGCTTCTAACGCGGCGATTAGAATTTGATCCGCCGAGCTACATATTCGAACGTGCTTTTACTTTTAAAGATATACGTGTGAGCGAAATATGAATGTTGCTAAATAGTTTTTGCAATTCCGAAACATGCAATTTGGCTTCCGATTTATTTTGTGCGCATTACCCACGCGCGTGTCCAACCGCTAATATATTATTATTATGCGTTCTTTGTTGCATTTTGTCAATTGTCACAATATGATGAACACTAGTGTGGAATGTACGTCTTTTTTTATACACTTTCTTCGACTATAAAGACTTATTAAAAAAACTTTAAAAACCCTACAGTTTTTAACCCTTAACTGATATTAATGAAAGGCTATTTAGCTACCAGTCTGTATTGGCAAGCTATAAAGGCGCTCTGCCTAAGTCCGTCTTACTTACTGGAATAACACATGACTGTCCAGGGATAATATAATTATATCTGTGCCTTTGGCCCCGTGGTAAAAATTATAAGCGATCTTGGGACACAAAATAATATCCAGACCCGAGACAGTATAAAAAATTGTTTTTTTTCACTGACCCGTCCGGATCAAACCAAGTACCTCAAAGCTGGCCCTTTCAAAACTGGTATCTAAGCCAATCATTCATGAATGTCACAATTACTAACTCAAAGATACTGATTGCTCTAATTAATAATTATGCTTTAATTAAAAATTATTATCATTCCCTTATACGTTACTCATTTCAACTACGTCTGTTATCAGGTTTGGAAACATTAATAATTATAATTGTTGATGTTATACAGGATGACGAAGCAAATATGTACCCTATATTGTCACTTAAAAGCCTTGCGTTCCGTAATTTACTTCTACAAATATTGGATAATTGGTAAGTATGTGGGATTGGATTGCAAGTTAAATTAAATGTAAACACAATGTCACGGCTCACAAAACGCTCGTTTCGCTACAGTCCCTAAATCGTTGGGTAAAACGACACTCCGGTCTTGCAAACAATTCATTAAGGATTCCGACTGCTATCCCGTTTGATGAAGTGTTCACTGTCTCTCTTCCTCTCTTCCTCTCTCTTTCTCTTTCACTCTATTCTATTTCTGTCTCACTCATATTTATTGTTTTGGTTGTCATAGGTTGGTTGTCTTTTAACAGGTGAACTAATAGCACATTTATAGACTGTGCTAATAGCTTTGAGCTTTATTTTCCGTTGGTTTTTCCTCGGATAATAGATTATAAACTTTTATTTGAGCAACAGATTAAAATTTTAAGTTCAACAATTGATATCACTGTTTGAAACAATCCTTACTCATTAATTATATTAATGAAATACAAATTTTAGTATAGATAGCGTAATTAAAAAACATCAATTTAATAAATAATTATTATTCCACGCTGATAAGGTTAACAAAATGCGTTGCCATATTTGAACTACGGTCGGCAGTTGAGTTTGTTTTGCCTTCATAAAGATATTAAATCATGGCCCTGAAAATAAATTGAGTTCCACGTTTAAAATAGTGAGAAAGTGACACAGTTTATCTACTAACAGTATAATAACGAACAAAACTAACTATGAAGCTTTAGCAACAAGAAACCATTTTGTTTGGAAGCAGAAAAAATCGAATAACTATTGGTTATCATCAAAATGCCGGACATTAATCTTTTTGACAAGACGTCAGATCAACTGAACCTTAACTGCATTCCTCAAAATGGGGTTTTTGGACTTTCGATTATAATTTTTATTTTATTCACTCTTTCCATCACAATTTACGGCATCACAACATGGATCGTCGTTACAGAATCTCGCACGATAAAAATGTTTTTGTTTCTAAACATTTGTACTGCAGGAATTTTTGAGTATTCTTTATTGATAAGTAATTTAATTGCTTCAAAATACATATCGTTTGAATCTCAATTACTAATATTAATTTGTGCAATTTTTTTTAATATGGTCTACTCTTTTTGGATGCTCATTACTTGTGTAGTTTTTTATTCCGTCAATGTTATATCACGTCCCATTACTTGTGCGTTATCTACTTATACCTATACATCCTGGGGTATACCTTTTATTTTACTGTTATTAGCTTTGATAGACTACTTCTATTTTAAATATATGCCTATAATTCGTTTTTATCTATTGATACCTTACATACTCCGTTGCATAGCATCGTTGATATTTGCAAGTATCCTTCTAAAACTATTGAGAAGCATTCTAAATCTTACACCAGATCCAATGTCGTTTAAGAAAATTGAGTTGTTTATCTTTCTGGGATTCCTGAGTGGAGTTGTAACATTTGGCTACGCCCATTATGCTGGATTGTCGTGTGAGGAGAAAATGGTCATGTTTTTAGTAAGCCAGTATCTAGATATAAGCCCCATTGTAATAATATGTATTTGGATACTGGCAGCTAAATCCAATCGGAACTTATGGAAGAATTATCAGCGAAATGAAATAAGAAGAACGGTGAATAATGATGTGTTTAATAAAAACTCTATGTTTGCCGATACTAATATATGTACATCACAAAATGATGGTATTTTCGACAACCAAATGCAATATCTTAATACAAGCAATAACAATATTGTTCTAACTACTTTTCACAATCAACAATCTCAAACATAAAACTATAAATATAAGGCTTATATGTCAGTGTCGTTAAACTAAGTAAAATTGATACTATATTGTTTGAAATTAAATATTTTATTGACAATACTCTTCACATTTTTGATTTTAATGTAAGATAGTTTATCAGTAATTCACTTGTGTCAAATAAACACTTCTTGCTGTGTACTTGTATAATAAACGTATAATTTCTTTTTCGTTTTGTAAATCAGACAGTTAAGTAAATAATTTTAAAAAAAAGTGGACAATAGTCAACATCACATACATTGTTCTAATCCCAAAGTAAGTAACTTATCAGCACTGGGTTTGTAGAAATTAAAAAAAACCAATTTTAGATACCGATTTATATAATTACGATTGACATACTCGTATTTCCGAATATCAGAAATCCAATCTATCATAAGTCCTGTAATTATTAAACCTAAATGTCTAAATTCCGAAAGTTTATAAGTACTATTGCCAGAAAGCAGTATTTCATGCTACGAAATCACACAAATTCTGTTTTTTTCTTAATCTAAACAATCCGAATACACATAACCCGAAAACTGAAGCATTCAGCCGGGCAAGAAAGCATGCATTTAGTTTTGATTTATTCCGGCGTTGCGGGAAGTGCAGTCCTTCCGCCCTTGCGCAACAAAGCTCCTCTGGCACCCACACTCACTTTTGTTACTACAAGCAAGGACTGCTCTCTCTTCTCAACTCCGGCTTTTAAATTGCATCCTATGGAACAGAAAAGTACCCACGGCGTGAAAACCTTGGCGAGTCGGGCTTCAACAAATTTGAACATAAATTGTCGAAAATAAATTAGTATTCAAACTTGAAATATTTTTTAATCTCAGGCGGGAATTGAACCCACACTGAGCGTGGTGCTTTGTCCATTTAAGTTACCGAGACAATTTTCCATTTGATTCAATTATTATTACTTAATATCATAACAGACTACCAAAAGTTATACCGAGGAGTTGATTCAAGTGGTGTTTAAGTACTTCGATGTCTCCATCGTAATATATTTTCATATTTATCCCGCATAAACTTATATCTGAACACAGATGCGTTGACGTATTGATGTTATCAAGAGCCATTGCATTGATAGGCACTATGCCGGCTTATTAAGAGCCCCTTATCAGTCAATTGCATTAAGTGCTATATACATAGTGCATGTAGAAGATGCACAGAAGAAAATAAATAAATTAGCTAAGTAGATGACCGTTAAACAAAAGGTTGTACCCACAAACATTTAAATTAAGATTGTTTTCAATCTTCTAACCCCATGCAGTTGAAGGTATAGTAGAAATCAAATAGAATAGAATAGAATAGAATAGAAATAAATTTATTTAGTAACACAATAAAATCTTTCAATTATTAAAATAAACAACAACACTTAAAACACATGGTACTAAATAGCTATCTACTCAGCATATGTCGCGGCCTAGAGGATGCCACGACGCTGGTCTTCCGCAGATACCCAGCGCCCCAATTCTGCTAATTTACAAATGGCTCAATAGCATCGCAATCGTATATTTTGACATTACATCCATATTAAATGTGTCAAAATAAACAATTGCGATGCTATTGAGCCATTTGTAAATTAGCGGAATTGGGGGCCACATTGTAGAGATAACTGCCACGCGCAGCAAATGGAAACAAACATAAATATTAAAATTTTAGTAAATTAAGTAAAGTGCGTGAACAATCCGTGACATTTTTAAATACAGGGAAAAATGCATAAAATATATTTCAACTTATTTTATAAAAAGCATTATATGTTATACCTGCTGTGACAGATGATATCTTTAAAAAAAATGTACCAAATGTTATCGCGGTAACCGGCTTGTGCACGTGCTTGCCCAAAAGTAGTGCGAGGAAAGAGTACGTAATAAGAGGTAATAAAAGGAGTACTACCAAAAGAATACAGGCAAAACAGGTTTGGCATGCAGCCGTGTCCGCTAATGGCCAAACTGCGACCCCAAACCCGATTGCCCCGCGTAGGGATTATATATAGCAAGATACTCTATTTGTCCAGCAGAGGATTGAGTTAGGCTGATAATGATTATTGACGACTTCCGTGGCGGAGTGGCGTACACACCGGTTTTCAATGTGTCACCTATTTTGAGGTCCCGGGTTCGATTCCCAGACGGGTTAATATAGAAAAAGTTGTTTTTCTACATTTTCTCGGGTCTGGGTTTTTGTGGCACCTTCGTTGTTTCTGGTTTCCAGAATACGAATGCTTAGATCAGAACAATGTATGTGATGTTGTCCACATTTATACCTTTGATAAATATCAGCGTTTATAATTGCCTAAAAAAAAAGATTTAAAAAGATATAAAACCTGCACTGATTTTGAGTACCAAATCTCGAAACTGTGTAGATCATTGACATTTAAAAATGTCAAGTGATTACGAATTGCTGGTTGCCACAATTATTAAGAGGTCTAACTTGCTGTATCGCTGCGGTGGCTAGTAAAAATTAAAAAACAACGAAAGGAAATCAAAAAAATCATTTATTTGCTCTTAAATAGGGTACATTCAATATCATACAATATTATCATAAAGCATAACATAAATCCAAAGTTAAACCAAATGCCTTTCACAAAATATGAAATAAGTAGAGCTGCGTAGATGACTTTTGGAATCAAATTATAGCACTCTTTTTGTGAAATCGAAAACAATAGAGATATTACAAAAACCAGGCACCGAAATAATAGAAACTTAATTTTTCTACATTGAACCGTAAAGGAATCAAATCGAGTATTAGCGTGCCACTCAGTCACGGAATTCGTCATAAAAAATGAATTTTGTATTCCAAAACAATTAAATCTTAATATAGTGACTACGAAGTTCAAACATCAAATCAGTAAATATATTATAATTCCTAAAATCAAAATTTCGATGGCCTTAGCTTCAAATTCACCATTACGCGTAGTCAGCTGCAAAAGTATGTATACACTTATGACTAATGTTGACTCTTAATACAACGATATAAGGTTGGTAAACCAAAAAGTGTTTACACAATTTTGCAGCTGACTGTACCACTTAAGACAGCCGATTTAATTGCTTAAAAACATTAAATAATGAGCTAAGGTAATTAATTTAATTTTTATGAGTATTAGTCTGCAAGCTGTTAAGGGGACTACTAGAGCTATGTGCTGCCCCAATTGATTTAATTTTATTACTTCTAAACAAAATCAATTCACAAAAAACTAGAACATTATCATTTTAGTAAATTACCTCTAGCATTTATTGAATCACAGTAAATTTTTCATTTAGTTGTTTATAAAGTCGAATTTGTCGCTAACGCCAAAAGCGGCCGCTTTTAGCAATAATGTACAACACGAAAGATACACGAATGAAAAGCAGTTACCAGTGATTCAATAAATGTTGTGTGCTGTCGTTCTATCGTACCCCAGTGGTACAGAGGGCCTTCGTGAGATGTCTCCATCCGCTCCTATCCTGCGCCTCTCGCTCCGCGTCCCTCCAACTCAGCCCGGCCGCCCGCAGCTCGGCGTCGACGGTGCGCTGCCATGTGTGCGCCGGCCGGCCCCGCCGCCTGCCCCCACGCGGCCTCCATGTAAAAGCGGCCTTGGCAATGTTATCCTCTGGTATTCGGAGGGTGTGCCCTATCCACTTCCACTTCCGATGTGCAATTTCTTGCTTGATCGGGATTTGGTGGCATCGATTCCATAGATCCTGATTGCTGATAGTGTTCGGCCAAAATCTGCGCAGGATGGATCTAAGGCATTTGTTGACGAACACTTGCAGCTTTCTCGTCAGACCCTTTGTCTCCTTCCAGGTCTCGCAGCCGAAGAGCAAAACAGACTGTACTATGGAATCGAAGAGGGAAATCTTGATCCGTCGAGTGATCACGTTCGAATCCCAGACGGGTTTCAGTTGGGCAAATACGCCTTTTGCTTTCCGGATCCTCGCGTCGACGTCGTCATCAGATCCACCGCTGTTGGTCACGGTGCTGCCGAGATATGCAAATTTAGCGACAGATTCCAGCGGTGTACCATAGAGTCTCATGGGTCGATTTTCGCATGACTGAACTCGCATTTTATCCATCGAGATCAACACTATGTCGTCTGCGTAGTCGAGGTCTTCCAGGTGTGAGCTTTCGTTCCAGGCGATGCCTCTGGGTGTTCTAGTCACTCTCTGCATGACCTCGTCGAGCAGGACGATAAAGAGCAGCGGCGACAGGAGGCAGCCCTGTTTGACTCCAACAGTCATTGGTATTGATTCCCCTAGGACTTGCTCGTGCACTACTTTGCAAGTACTACCATTGTATAGTGACTGAATGATTATATACTAGAGTTAATAAATAATAAATACTAGAGGTATTTTGATAATATTATACTGTTCTAGTTTAAAATTAAATCAATTGGGGGCAACATATAGCTCTAGTATTCTCCTTAAATAAAATCTGTGTGAAATTATAAATATAATTTATTTTTCAATACAATTGTACAAAATTTAAATCCAATATGAGCTGTGTATTTCTGGTAAAAAATCAATTAATTACATACATTACATGTGTAAAGTTTGTTTGAAATAAAAATAATATCACCTTGCTGTCAGATCAGCTGTTCATAAACATCTATTTAATCGAGTTACAAATATAATCTGGAGACTTAATATCACAGATAAAAGATCATGACCGCTTTGGTCAATTTGGTAATTTTATTTTGAAAATACTTGCTTTTGAATTCTACGCAATGTTTTTGAAACCCTTTACGGAGCTTTTAACTTTAATTTTGTTGTCGTCATGATTTCGCCGTAAGTGATTAACAATTTAACATTTTGTTTCCACCAAAAACTTGTACCAAAGAAATTGATGGTAAATACACTTCTTGCAGCATCAATGATTTGTGAGTAGTATTATTATCACTCAAACCTTCTTACCTTGTATTAAGTGCTTATGTTAGTTATGCACCATCACATCTTTGTCATTTTTATGAAATGAAATACTAAGGGCGAGAGGATTTAAAAATAGGTATTTTTAAAATCTGTCGAGTAGTGCCCGAACGCCTCTCCGCAGAGCGTTATAGAGACAACTGCATCTTGGACCGAAAATACCTACTAAAAGCACACAAAATCAACGTTTCGTAGTCCCCCGTATTAAACATTAAAGAAAGACTTTGGCTGTGTTCGTGTATTTTGCTTTTTTCTTTAATTAAGCCAAATTTGTTTTTTGGATGTTTGAACACAGCGGAAAATCTGGCAAATTTTTAAGATTTTTGAAGGCTCATATCTCTTTTATTATTAATTTATGAAAAAAAGGAAAACATAGAAACATGCCAATAGTGGCCATAGATTTTTGTGATAAAAATTATTGCTCTACTGACATTATCCAGGGAGGAAACAGTGGACTACGTTTGTATGGAAAAACGGCCCTTGTGTTTCCTCTTAAATGTCAAGAAAATAAGCAGACTTGAAAAAACTGTTCTGAAGTCTATCTTAATAAGAACTACTTTATTGTGCAATAAATATCAAACATTCAAATCAACCAAAGCAATATCATCACTTGGTGTTTGATCGATTGCGAAACCCACATCAACCGAATCATTCTCATTTTCAAAAACATTTACATGTGATCTATTTTTACTCTTGATGTAAGCCTTCCACATATATCTTTGTGATTTGCTTGTTAATATCCAAATAAATATTATTAGAATAGGAGTCGATTGAATACACGGTATTACGTAATTCATTACGTTTTTGTCTATAAAAGTCACTTTTGTAGTTTTATCAATTACTTCGATTGATAAAACCACACTACCGCAAAAAAACCCTAATAATACAAAAAAATCTACCTCTATTAATACAGATTCATCTTTTCTTATTATACTTTTCAACAATTTGCAAAGAATACGACTAAACATTAATACAATTGCAATATGCGGTATAAAAATAAACCCATAGCAAAGTATGGATATGTAGTAAACTTTGAATAAAAACAAATCTAAGACAGCTATTAACAGCACACAAAAGGGCACGCCCCAAGCTATTAGGCTACTAGTTATGAATGAGTATGAGAAATGATGGCACCTGATTGTGGTTGAATACAAACTAACACACAAAATTAACATCCAAAAAGCATACACCATGTTCAAAAACAGAAAAACAGGAATGCTGATCATAATATTACTGATTAAATTAAAGACGTTAAGTGCAAAAAAAATGTTTGTGACTAATAAAACAAAGCTAATATTTAGAAAACAATAAATTCTTGAAGTGCGTGAGATTCTTATTGTGATCCAAGTTGTAACAAAGTAAACAGTTATTATAAATGTTATTAAAATGCTAAAACAACTAAAATATGAAACAAATCTTATGTAATTTTCCAAAACATAGTTGTTTTCTGTCATTCTGTATAATGTCGTTTTAACCGTAATGAAATATTATTAAAATTCACCATTACCTTCTTTTTTCTCCGAATCAAAATATTATGGATTTCCCTTATGTTTCAGTTTACGTCATTTCTGAAAAATTTAATGATGAGTTTTATTGAAATACATTTCTTACTAAAACTTATAGTCTAAAGTGGTTAAAAATTAATAATACCTAATACGGGTTCAGACAACTTGACATCAACTGATAACTTTTATAGTGATTTTGTATATATTTCTGTTTCAGTAAAACCGTTTTCAACTGCTGCTTTCAAAGGCGTTTCCTAGTCTTTCGTCACAATAATATAAGTGTACACTTTCATATCTTTGTCACTGTTTTACGAAATTAAATAAGATTCAATCATCAAAAAAATAAGAAGACTTGAATAATCAGTTCTAAAGTCTATCATCACATTAAGCGCCATGGAGGTCACCGGTGAACTCCAAACAATAAAATTTTAATTGTGTCTAGTCCTTCGGCATTTAAAGGCTTAAGGGGACTACTAGAGCTAAGTGCTGCCCCCAATTGATTCAATTTTATTAATTTAAACAAAATCAATTCTCAAATAACTAGAACAGTATCATTTTAGCAAATTACCTCTAGTATTTATTGAATCACTGTTCACTGTTCTAGTTTTTTGAGAATTGATTTTGTTTATGAGTAGTAAAATTAAATCAATTGGGGGCAGCACTTAGCTCTAGCATAATAAGGTCGCCTTAATAAGAACTAAATGTTTAATAAAAATGTCAAACATTGAAATCAACCAAAGCAATATCATTACTTGGTATTTGATCGTTTGAAAAACCCACATGATCTGAATCATTTTCGTTTCCAAGAATATTTTCATGTGGACTTTTTTTATTTTTGATGTAATCCTTCCACGTGTATCTTTGTGATTTGCTTGTTAATATCCAAATAAATATTATTAGAATAGGAGTCGATTGAATACACGGGACGACATAATTCAAGACGATTTTGTCCTCAAAAGATAGATTTCCGGATTGATCAATCGAAGTAATCACAATTCCGCATATAAACCCTAATAATACAAAAAAATCTACTTCTATTAATACGGATTCGCCTTTTTTTATTATGGTTCTCAACAATTTGCAAAGAATACAACTAAACATTATTGAAATTGCAATACGCGGTATCAAAACAAACCCAAAGCAAATAGTGGATATGTAGTAAACTTTGAATAAAAACAAATCGAAGCTACCTATTGACGTTAAACAAAAAGGCACACCCCAAGCTATGAGAACACAATTCAATAATGAATACGAAAAATGATGTCCCCTTATTAAGGTTGAATACAAATTAACACACAAAATTGACATCCAAAGAGCATACACCATGTACAAAAACACGAAAACAGAAATGCTGATCATAACATTACTAATTAAGTTAAAGTTAAAGATAATGTGTGCAGTAAAAAAGTTTGTAAGTAATAAAACAAAGCTAATATTTAGTAAACAATAAATTCTTAAAGTGCGTGAGGTTCTTATTGTGATCCAAGTTATAACAAAGTATACAGTTATTATAAATGTTATTAAAATGCTAACACAACTCAAATATGAAGCAAACATTTCGTATCTTTCCAAGCCATTGTTGTCTTCTGTCATTCTGTATAAGATCGTTTTATTCATAATGAAATACTATCTAAATTCACCTTCTTAATGCTCCGAATCAAAATATTATGGATTTCCCTTATTTTTCAGTTCACGTTATTTCTGAAAAGTATAATGATAAGTTCTATAGAAATATATTTCCATTCAAAACTTTCAGTTTAATGTGGTTAAAAATTAATACCTAATACTGGCTCAGACAATTCGACGTAACTAACAACTTTTATAGTAATTTTGTATATATTTCTGTTTCAGTAAAACCGTTTTTAACTGCTCCTTTTAAAGGCGTTTCCTGTTCTTTCGTCACAATAATACCTCACAAAGTGAAATCAATTTTGCACAGTGTTTCAATACTGTATTGTCCGGTGTATACTGATTTAAATTACTTGTTATCTTATCGAAATTGGATAACATTTTAATTATTATAATTATTATAATCAACTTCCGACTAAGGTCGTCTCGTATGTAAGCCTAGTGGTTATGAGGCGAACTACTAAAAAACTGTTCTAGGTTTGATTCCCGCACGAGAAAAATGTATGTGTGCTATCTACTAGTCATGGTTTTTTTAATTATCGCCTAATTTTATCATTGTGCTTAATGTAGTTGTGTTTATTAGTTCTATCCTTATATTCATCCATGACATTCTTATAACAAATATCTTTAACATCCAACAGTTGTCTTTCTAATTTGTGCCTTTAAGGTCTATGGAAGCTACTTACAGTGTTCCCGTGGCTTCGTACGAGGGAAACTTTTTAATTTTCGAATGGAGCGTATGTGTTATTCCAGTTGATAATCAGTAAAATCTGTAAAATCAGTTTTATTTCTGCAAATAGGCCCCTGGAGGCGCTTTTACACGTCCCAATATTAAAACCTTCACCTGCTTCGGGATAAATGTGGGCTAGTGCCGAGAAGAAGCATCGCAAGAAACTTGGTCACTATTGTCACCCTCTTTTTAAAATAAATATGTTTACATAAGATATATGCCAGTGCGAGCTGGGACAATTTAAAGCCACACTTTCCAATTATTTATATAATAATCATTAATAGTATAATATAGCCCTTTTTCATTAAAACAACTTTGATATTATGATTTGAGTTTATGTACTGGGAGTTCAGCAATTGACAGTAGTAATATCAGTATATAAACTTGAAAAATTATGTCTCAGGCGGGACTCGAACCCGCATCTCCTCGCATGCCGGGCGGGCGCTATACCATTAAGCCACCGAGACACTGCGACTCAGCGCGAATTTTTCAAGCATATCTTAACGCTGTAAGCCAGCGTTGCTTCATCAAATGTTAGGAGTTTGCACCATTAACACCCGAAAGAAACATCTTTGCAGATGTTTGACAGTCAGTTAAGATGAAACAGCTATTTATATACTTTATTTGATATTTTAGCAATTAAATTGCAATTATAATATCAGTATATAAACTTGAAAAAGTTTCCCCTGAGTTTCGAGTCCCGCCTAAGACATAATTTTTCAAGTTTATATACTGATATTATAATTGCAATTTAATTGCTAAAATATCAAATAAAGTATGTGACAGTGGTAATTTATTAAAAATACGAATATAATTTCTCATGAACGAATTACCCACTTTTCGCAGTCTTAATCCTGGAACGGCAAGTATATCTTTATTTCGGGTATTGAAATTGTGTAGGTACGTCACTATTTTTGACAAATAACTTTAGGTTCTTACGGACGTATATAATGTTTTCGAAAGTGTATTGAGATGCAACTGTAAGTATGTTGATCTCTTTGAATAGCTCTCTTAGAGAGTCACAGGGTCAAAGGCCATAAATAGCCCGCACAGCACGTTTTTGCAGTATAAAAATAGACTCAATATCTGCCGCTGAGCCCCACAACAGAATTCCGTATGACATTATACTGTGAAAGTAACGAAAATATACTAATCTTGCCGTTCCAACATCAGTCAATTGTCCTATCTTTCGCACAGCTTAAGCAGCAGAACTAAGTCTTGCAGACAGAGACCTTATATGAGCACCCCATTGCAGTCGAGAGTCTACAGTTATACCTGAAAAGGTAGAGGAGTCTACTGTGTCTAATGGCTCATATTTTACAATAACATTTGTGGCGAAAAACCTTACATTAGGCAAATAAATTTAACACATTTAGTTTTTTTTGCATTGAGCAATCTCTGCATCTGCATCAATCTGCATGGTAATATAAACATCTGTCCAACTTTTTCATTTAGAATATTAGTTAGTAAGATAAGCTAACTGTCTAGACAGACTTCGCTTTGTCAAAAGTTATTTTCGTAGACTTATTATACACACCAGCGTTGTTATTTGCCTGTAGTAGTCCAATAAAAAAGTCTACACCTGCAAACACAGAACATGGAAATGAAATATGTTTAAATGAATATACAGGATGAAATTTTAACCACTTTCCAAATTTTAATATATCAATCTACGAGACAAAAAACAAATGACGTATTTTTTCTTTTGGTATAGCCCAGTACAAAAATGCCAAGATAAAGCACTTAGAAAATGTCCGCAACAATTTTGTTGATACGGCCGCCTAGCATCACTTTTTTACGCGATTCGCATCTCATTCATTCATTACGATACTATTCATAAGTTTTTGATATTCCTTTTATACCTTAACAGGCCTAGGACCGTAAAAAATGAAAACTATATTGCGAAAAATATTTTCGGGTATAAGCTTGATTTACAGTTTTTACTTCACAAATGGGCTCTAAATACGATACTGAACACCTATAAAAATTTTGGAAAGTGGTTAAAATTTTACCCTGTATGTTTATTTGGCACTTTGAAAAAATTTTTACAAAAAAATAAATACAATGAATGTGCCAAAAAGGCCCCCGCTCAGCATTAGTCGCAACAGCCTAAGGCATACTGCGACGCTGATTTTCAGTGGGTATATAAATAGGTTGTCATGCGCCATCTTTATGAGAACTGATGACGCTGCTTGCTCCCCACTACACATAAACGCCAATCAAGCGAAGCAAAAGAAACCAATCACAGCGCTCACTTACGAGCATTTGCTCATAACCTCTGTGGCGCGCTTGCCCCGCCTTCATCGCCTTTCTAACCTGTTTCCATGTTTTGTGCCTGCAAAAGTAACAAATATTTTTATTTACTATGTGGCTTGTGTGTGAAAAAAAAGGTTATTGTTTAAAAAAAATCTATTATCTTTTATCTCATCTCCTAGATTTTGACTTAACAACACATTTGGCGATTCATTTTTATTTATACTCAGATTGCTTATTTGGCCTTAATATCCGGATTTGCTCGAACCACAAGTTTCTTGTGTGCTGCCGACCCAAAGTAGAATTGCATCACTGCTTCTCGCCCAAGGTGTCGGAAGAAGCGACTAAAAAAGTGCTACTAACGGTTCACTCCACATGGCCAAACCGCGACAGACAACCAGCATCCAAATTGTGGAAATTATGATAATAATATTCTCCCTTTTTAAAGAGTTGTTGCATTCTCCACACACACACACACACACATAATATCCAGCAGTGAACTAATGTGGGCCAATTCAGACGATGAATTTTGTATTTTAAAAATCTGTCAATCACGCCTGCGTTGAGCCATTAGAGCTCTGGCATTTTATTCTTCAGGTTTTCACATAGCTTGACCTTCATTGACTTTATTTATCAAAAAGTAGCCTTGGGTTCATTCTTCAAATAAATAAGGTTACCTACAACTACCTAAGAAGACACCCCTTTGAAAATAGTTTCTGCTTCGTCAGAGACCTTTGTAAACTGGTGATTTACTATGTGACTTGGCAAAACTGTGTGTTAGCATGACGCAATTCTGCAGATCCCATAGTTCAAGGAGACAGCCGTTGTACTTAGTTGAAACTAAAATAGCTCCTATTTTGTGGTCCTTAAAGTCTATTTAGTGTGATCCCGTAAGTTTGTTTGTCACAAATGCTTACAGACTAGAGGGCGTCTATACGGCGACTGTTTGGCGCGTTTAAGAGATGAAGACATTGGGGGAAAGAATAAGAGTATATTGCACCATTACAGAGTACGATAGAGATAGTAGATTAGTGTCCAATACAAATATGACGTGTTAGGTATCGTTTAGTGGAAAGGAGTGTTTGAACCAAATATCAGCATTTTACGGATCCAGTTTTCGTTAGCATATTATTTTTGCTTTTTTTATAATACAAAAAGACACGGTGATGATGCACTGCATCCTAATTACAAAATAAAAGGTGCTTGGAATCATGACCATGGCAATACTGCAATAACTGTCATATTACAACAACGGCATATTGCGTGGATAGGACATAGCTATCTATAATAATTAGAGAGGGTATTGTTAAACATATTCTCAAATTATCTTCTACCCGCAACAACGTTTAAAGTGCTCTTTATTTAAAAAAAAAAATCTAAATTTGAAATCCTAATAAAAGGGTAAAATTTGTAAATTGTTTTTTAATTTTAATAACAGGGAACAACAACAGGGAATTAAAACCTCAAAATTCAAAGCGTACGAAGTCGCGGGGATCAGCTAGTGGTTTTCAAACCGTGTTAACTAACTAATTTTGTTATATTTGTCAACCGCTAGTCTTTGAATTTCTCATTTATCTTTCAAACGTTACATTAATTTTGTTTTATTACTTTAGCAGAAAGGAAGAGAGGACAAATATTCCATCAGTTATGGGTGTTTGCTTAGGCCTAAGGTCTGGCGTTTTGCTCACATTTGCTTTGATTAAAATGGTGGAAGATTAAACAACAAATAACCGCAGGTGAGCTGAACGTTACGAAATGTGAAAGCATTATAAAACCACGAAAAAAAAGAGGACCCATTGAGATCCTCCTACCAACTACAAACTTTTTTTTATGGTTGACGCCTGCCTTTTTATGGGATTGATAGATTTCGTTTTTTTTATCTTATAGCTTAAAGTGCATCCAACTACAAATTGAAAGGAATATTATGCTCCTAAGATTAAAAAAATAGGCCTGTTGCAAGAAATCTAAGTATCACTTATTCTAACAAAATTAAAACTCTCTCACCGCAAAAATGGCTGAAAAATTTGACGTAGAAAATGTTATATGGAAAAATGAAATTCTTGTTTTTATTGTCTTCCTCGCAATCATCAAACAAACATTTCAAAACCAAAATTTGCTAATTGGCTCGACTGTAAGCAAGACAAAAGAACAACAATTGATTTTTATAAATATATATTACGTTCTTAGAATACTCGTTCTTCTATTGTCGGTAAAATATTTTGTGACGTAAGATTTTTGTCAACCAACCAATATGATCTCATTCTTTTTTATCTTTCAAGTTTGATCAAACTGCACACAGTGTGCAAATTTGATTAAAATCGGTTAAGTAATTTAGGAGTCCATCGCGGACAAACAACGTGACACGTAATTTATATATATTAAGAAGAAGATATACATTTCTTCATTTCTTCTGTAATTCGAATTGTATCATTATCATCACGATCTTATCAAAATGACACCTACTTTTAGGCATAGGCTACCTCATAAGGTTTCTTAAAATAGTTTGGCCCTCTTTCCGTCCAGTAACTTTCCGTGACCTTCTATCGTGGAGGGAAATACCAAATCCCGTTGTGTGATTTTGAGCCTGGTTATGAGGTTCATACTATGGACCACGTTTCAGTTCCGTAAGTCATCACTGGCATTACACACTGGCGTACTGACACGCATCTTCACGAATGATGAAGCGCCCTTGGTAACGTTTTAGACTAGTTTCGTTTAAAAAATATTGATTTCTTAAAATGACTTTTAAATAATGGTTAGGGTGCTATACGCACCAACGAGTGCCGATGGTTGCCACAGCGCGCGCGGGGTACCACGGTGGAAGGAGTATTTGCATCGCAAGTTTCGTTGGTCTAATGGTTTAAATACCGGGCTAATATCTCCCTGGTTCGATCCCCGGGTCGGGCACAAAAAGTTTCGAAGTTTCGAACATTGCTCGGGTTTGTGATCACCAATCCGCATTTAGCAAGCGTGCTGATTATGCCAGTACCCATCATTGCTGTAGTAATTTGAGTTCAATGATGGAGGCCTTTTCCATACGGTGAGATTTTATATATAATAATATTTTATTTTGATTGGGATGATTATAAGCTGTTACTTTTACAACTACAAGTTTCGTTGCTTGGGCCTGCCTGTATCATTATAAAATGCAACTTTACATATAAATAAATAAGAAATCAGAAACTAATTGGGTTTTAATATTCCACGCATCTGTAATACGGGTATAAATATTATTTTTTGATATTAAAAAGCATACTCATTAACATTTAATTAACAGTACACAGTTTCCACACGAAAACGTAATTTGCTTCTAAACATCATTATACTCGTAATAATTAAGACATGCAAGAGACAAGCCCCTTTGATAGAGAACAAAAGATTTCGGATTCGAGTAGGTTCCTCGTTTTCTGAGTTACTTACAATTACCCTTTTAGTAATACTTAGTACCTAAAGCTCAAGATATACAACATTAGGTTTCGTAGCGAATTAGGCGTAGCACTTGCTACAACCGTCCGTAGTTGGTAGCAAGTTTGGAGCGCGTAGCACGATTCGTCTACGATGGACAATACGTGTTACGAGAATTACGAGGAGCCGTTGTAAAATGGGGATAATTCGGTTGCTTTGTTACTTAGAAACATTCGGAAGTGTGGGTTGCTATTGCTATGGTGATTTTATAACTTAGCAGGTAATCACAATGTAAGAGGAATCTTTGGTATAATAACTACCTAATACAGAAAGTGTTTCATTCTATGGTTGCATAAAAAGTAGAAAGCAACTAAGACAAAAGAAAATACGCACATATTTTTTGTAATAAAGTACAGGCAACGGCAGGTCAACCTACCCAAAAAGTTAAAGGTCATTGAATTGATTTTCAACTTTAAATCCAACAAGTAGAGAGAGATCAATATCAATTGAGAAAATTTGACGTTTTGTGGTAGGCTGACGTGCTGTTGTGTGTACATTTAAAGGATTTTTATATCAAAACTAGCGACCCGCCCCGGCTTCGCACGGGTGCAATGCTGATACTAAATACACTACAAAAAAACTGTGAACGTTGTATATAAAAAAAAACATAGTGGCCCGCTCCGGCTTCGCACGGGTATGAAATATGTCACTGAAAAAATGATTAAAATCGATCCAGTAGTTTTTATTTATTCATTACTGCCCGTAGCCCGCACGTGTTAAATTTGGAGTAAAACAATTCCCCTTTCTCTAATACCATGAAGATTTCCTGCTGTCTTTGGAATATCTTAATTCCGCGCCGCCGCCGCCCTGGCCGGCCTACCGCCGCAAACGCTACGTCCCGTAATTTTTAAATCTGTAATATCTTCGAAAATATTTATTTAAATCATATTCTGTAAAGGGCCATTATATATCAATATTAAATCAACAATGTATTTAAAGTATTTAAATGGATAAGGATTAATGCTGTATTGGTTAAGTTCGAAAATTAGCCATTATTTGTCGTAAAAAGTAAATGACAAAAAAATGTTATTGTGGGATATCCATAACAGATAGACATACACCATCGCAGAGTTTTCTGTAGACCTTTTCAATATGTACAATACTTAGTACATTATTTTGATAAATTTCGTAGGGTTTAGCCTGCGTTTGCAATGTAAGCGGAAAAAAATGTGAGTATTTACGACATCATATTAGAAACCTCAAAAATAACAGTATTTCTCCACCATTTAATGGATGTTATTATACATATGAACCTTCCTCTTGAATCACTCTATCTATTAAAAAAAACTGCATCAAAATCCGTTGCGTAGTTTTAAAGATTTAAGCATACAAAGGGACATGGGGAAAGAAAAAGCGACTTTGTTTTATACTATGTAGTGATACGAGTACCACGTATTCACGATATTATTTGAGCCGAATTTTGTCTCATCATTTAAGTGATTTCTTGTATTATGTGATAACATGACTGTGTATATGGTAAACAGGTGATAGGTTAGTCTTATAACTGTCAATACTATCTTTGATGAAATAATATTATAACTAGGTAACACTAAAAATGTTTAGAAAATGAAAAACGGCTTAATGTAGAAAGTTGCCAATACTTTTATTGTTTTTCGTAGTAATCTCCGTTCCTCTCTACACATCGTCGCATTCGATGGAACCACTGAGAAAAGCAGTGGGCCCATTCTTCCTCAGGGGTCTCTTCTATGGCATTTTCGTACGCTTTCACCGCATCTTCAGGGCTCGTAAAGCAAATAATTTTATTTTTAGTTCTCGCCAGGTCAGGACTGTACGGCGGATGACTCATTATCTCGACACCTGCCATAGTCAAATGTTCAACAGTCTGTTTTACGGAGTGCGTTGAAGCATTGTCGTGGTGAAGGAGGATCCTGCTTCGAAGGCGCTGCTGTCGAATTTTTTCCAAGACAACAGGCAAACAGCGATTGACATACCAGTCTGCAGTACCTGTCCTTCCATCTTCTAGCACAACTGTCGCGAAATGACCTTTCCGACCAAAAACTAAGGCAATCATCTTTTTTCCTTGACTTCTTCCTTTCTTTACCTTAGTTGGCGCCGATCCTCGAAAGGAAACACCCACTTAGCTGATTGTCTTTTGGTTTCGGGTTCGTAGCAATATATCCAACTTTCATCACCTGTGACGATGTCAAATCCAGCATTTGAGTCACCGCTGTTGAACGTATCTAACATTTGACAACACCAGTCCATACGAAGGTGATTCTGGTCGTCGGGAATCTATCTGGTAGAAAGTTTCCTGACGCCTAAATGTTTATGTAATATTTTTTGAACTTGACTCATACCAATGCCTAGCTTGCCCGTATCTGCTGATAGGTCACTCTCTTATCTTCATCTATCATGCGTCGCACAGCACTGATGTTATCTTCAGTAGTCGCTGTTAAAGGACGTCCCTCATGCGGATCATCATTGAGATTGCTACGTCCATGCTTAAACTCGTTAAACCAATTGCAAATAGTGGCATGAGATGGGGCTTCATTAAGAATTGCTAATCGCAGCCTATGATAGCTTTGTTGTTGAGTAAGCCCACAACGAAAGTCATAATAAATCATTGACCGAAAATTTTCTCGCGTTAGGTTCATTTTCACGTGTAACAAGAGTTTTAGATTTGCCGCAAATTCACAAAAACAAATGACAAATGAATGCAATATACTACCACAGTCTATAAAACCATACAGTCGTCCGACGCCTTTGATTTCATGGAAAATGCCGGCCACTTCTAGACAGTATCGTGACAGCCAGGGTTGTCACAAGTAAACAATATATAAAATTATTTATTTATTGCAAATAAACACTCGTAATCAGCACCCCACTGAACCTCAAAACTGACACCCATATCAAATTATGAAAAAGTACGTCCGCCATCTTGGGTTTTAAAAAGGATGGCATTTCCATAATCAGCACTCCACTGAACCTCAAAATTGACACTCATATCAAATTATAAAAAAATGACGTCCACCATCTGGAATTTAAAAAAGGATAGCATTTTCGTAATCAGCACCCCAATTGACCTCAAAATTGACAACTATATATATATATCTTATTAAAAAAAAATATGTCCACCATCTCGAAATTCAACCTTAGTAAATAATAAAAAGGAAGCCATCTTAAATAAATTATTATGTTGATGTTATTTTTATTATCAGCATTCCAAAAAAATCCAACAATCAAATATAAAATAATTAAAAAAAACACAAACATTTTGTTAGCCATGAATGCTGTGTCCCGAACTACTAACATCGTTTTGTTCGCAGTTCGGGCTCGTCTTTCCTGCGTCTCGCCCCTCACACCCCGCACAATGCCCTGACTAAACGTCTTCGTCGGACGACTGTATGGTTTCATAGACTGTAATACTACATTAGGTTACCGAAGAGTTCTAAAATTGAAAATAAAAAAAGTTTTCATTAGCAATGTTTCTAACTGGCCAGTTCTAAACATTTTCAGTGTTACTACGTATACTACGTATTAATGAAATAACGCACACCCTTTCAGGTGGTAGCTCAGCCCATGAAACTGAATTTTCATACAAACTGATCAACTGACCGAGTTAAGTTGTATGAAAGTCCTTATTTTATTTTTATTTTGGGAATGTTATAGAACAAATTTTGTTCAGTTTCGTAAGCTAAGCTACCACCTAAAAGGTTTTGCGTTATTTCAGTAACACGTTGTATAACTGTCCTTGATTGATTAAGTAGTACTTTAGTAAAATAGACAGCCCTGAGCCTCGTGCCATTTCAGCCAAAGGTCGGACAGGCGTCGCAATGTCTGGCCTTAAACGATTCGAACAAACAGCCGCCCAGATAAACAACAGCCGTGATAAGGTTGTCCCTCTGTCATTTTCAGTTAGCATATTTTGTTGTTGTGCTGAATTGTACAAGTTATTTTAATTTAGTCTGAATTTGTTTTACTTAAAATTAATGAACCAATGAAAATAATGCTATGTTAACTATCACCAAAATAATGCTATGTTAACGATTATCATACACCGACGATTAGTTTAATTTTCTATTGTTTTTTCTATTCATAAATTTATATCTTTTGATATTAAAGTCTTTTTATAATAAAACAAGAAAGTCCTTTTTCTGCCCCGTATTACGACTCCTATAGGGCAAGAAGGTTTGATACTATTTTATTAAAGACCATCTGCGTGTTACCGCAAGACAAAAGTGGTATTTTCCTTAACCCGTGTACACAGTTTTGCTGTTGTAGTTAGCTATTTTATAAGATAACAGAGTATAATAATAAATAGAGATAATTACAAAACAACAATGTGTCAATCAAGGAGCCATAATTACTGAATCTACATTTGATTTAATTAAGCCTCGTGCATGTAAATAACGTATTTGTACGTGCGGGTACTGTTTGTCTTCATAGTCCGAAGAAAGCAGCCAGAAAACTAAGGCTGGTTTCATAGTCACGCCGCTAGACGCGCCGCCGGATATCGAGCGAGCTATGGAAAGACTTTTAGCACGTTCTGAAAGACCCCGATGATCCGATAACCGCGGGAGCTACAACAGCCAACACCGCCTTAAGCACTTCAATTACTGCACAACACAGTAGTTATTATCACGGCACCGGTTGGGCTTTTCATTTCAGCAGACTCAATAATGGGCCTGGCTGTTTTGCCTCTGCTACCTCGGATTGCTCCTCGGACGGCAACTTAAACCGAGGTTTGAGCCTACAGAGGCGCCCTTGAGGTCGCTGTCGGATCTCCCCTCTCAGATTTGGCCCGCCAGAATCAAGCCCGACTGGCATGTCTTGTTCCTCCAGCAACCACTGGTTTGCCATTCAGTAAGGTGCCTTTTACACCCCACACCGGCCCATTGTCGCTCGTTAGTATGGGTCCGGCACATGTGAGACTGACGCTTCGCTATTTCTAAGATCCTTCACTTCGGCTCACCCTGGGCCATGCCAGGAAACCACTAGCGCAGATGACCTAGATTGAGCACTAGTCTGTTTAACAGATTTTTTCAATGATGAACAAAGTTGCTGGGGCAGCGCTGCCCAGTGGCGCGCGTTCTACTGAGACGGCGCGATTCCACAACTTTATTATAAAACGTACTCTGCTCCGTAAAACATAAAGACTGCTCCAATTTAAAACCAGCATAAATATGCTGGTTAGTTCAATCAAAGTTGTTGGCTCATGCAGATTTCAACACTTGTTTCTCGAAGACTGAGATACTGAGATATATACTAAATGTACAGAAAGTTTCAACTTGTCCAATATTCAAATTCATTTGAACATTACCTACTTACTTAATATATCATGTTCAGTAAATGTGGCTAACGATTCAATGAAAATTAGTCCTACGATGTTACGCAAATTAATTTATTTAATAGCAACACTATAGCTTGTGTGCTAAGTCGCCTACGTCTAATGTCCCATTGGTCGAGTGGTTCAAGGACCGGGCAAAGATCTCGGGGTGCCGGATTTGATCCCCGGGTCGGGAAACAAGGGTTTCGAATTTTAGAACATTGCTCGGGTTTGTGATCACCAACCCGCATTTCGTAAGTGTGGTAAGTATGCCTGCACCCATCATTGCTGTGGTAACAGGAATTCAATGATTGTGTTCTGCATTGAAATGATTTTATAGGCTGTCTCTTCACTTTTTTTTAAAGAAGACGTGCTGCTTAACGTTATTTTTTTGTAATTGTGCTATCTTAGGCCGCCCGCTACCAGTACGTTATATAATGATAAACGATAAAGTCATAATTCAGACATTATCTTAAGAAGAACGGAGTAGGTCGTCAAGGAAGCCGTTACCATCAATCAAAGAGTTTCCACAGGATTTATACCGCGAAATATGATTCAGAAATTATGAGCGGGAAAATGCTAGTAATTTATTACTGTTCGTCTATCTGCCGCGACAGAGTAGCAATTCTAATCTATTATTCGTGTAGTAGTTAGGTATTTCATTTTTTTCTAAACTGGAACGAAAGATGTGTCTAGAAAAATGATGATAACTCTGAAAATAAAGATATTAATTCCTTCCTACATGCATAGAATTCAGAAATTGCATTTTTCTGTCAAATGAAACGTGATTTTTTTGTCAATCAAACATAGTTCTAAGAAAGCCTATTTGATTTTATGCTCTCGTCCCCAAGTGTCCTGCTTATTCTACGGGTATATATCGGAATGCCTAATTATTTGTACTCCTAATTGTCATAGGCACACAAACTATTAGCCTAAAATTTTTTCGCACATTTTTACATTTCCTAAACGTGTTTAGCCTATTTTTACTACGCCTTACTTTATATCGCCGTATTATAATTTCCCAATAGCGACATTTAGCCGAATATTATTATATTATAACACCTACCATTTACAGTTCCAAATTTATATTCGCAAAAAGTTAAAAACTTTATCAATATTTGAAATAGCCATGCATGCATATGCATGCAAAAAAGTAAGCATGCATGCAAGCAAGCAAGCAAGCATGAATGCATGCAAACAAGCATGCATGCATTCAAACAAGCATGCATGCAATCAAGCAAACACGCATGCAAACAAGCAATCATGCATGCATCCAAACAATCAGACTTCCGTGATGGCTTCGGCGCTGCGGGGCTCCAGCGGTCCCACGCGTGCTTATCCTCGCAGATGGCTTACGCTCACCACCGCAGCTTCGGCTTTCTGGCCTCGCTTACAGCCTCCTGCTCCTCAGCCCGCGGGCCGCCTCGCCCCTCCGCGCCTACGCGCTTTTAAATTACACTCTAGGGGTAGACCAGACAAGACTGCTTGGGGTCGGTTTGTGAGCGAATCGTTTCTTAAACTTTTTCGGTTAAAAAAAATTGGAGCGTAATGCCAAAAAAAAATGCTAAAACATTTTAGTGCTTTCGATATTAGACATACTGAAATTAGGGTTTTTAATTTTTAGACCAATCTATAATAGTGCGAAAACAACTGTTAGACTAGACAATAATTATACGTTATAAGTTAGGCCAATACGGTTCGGCCATATGAAATTAGGACTTTAAATTTTAGGCGAACCGAAGGGCACCCTTATTCTACCGCAACTTTTTTTTTGGTACATGTTTTTTTTTGGTGCTGCTTTTATTATTGCCTTGGGTCTGGGTGTTTGTAATTTCAACAAAACAGGTACTTTATATAGTTACTTAATTTGGGGTGTTCCACGATAGCAACGCACTTTTACAAAACCTTCTAAGAACAGGTGGCGTAAGAACCTAAACTATTCTAGAATGAAATAGCAATACCTACTAACAACCAGAGTTTAAATCAAATATAGCCGAAATGTACAAATTATACAAAATATAAAACTTGCATCCTTGTTTTGGCTAGATATTCAGAACTAGCGTCTTGACAACCTCCGTGGCGGAGTGGCGTACACACCGGTTTTCAAGGTGTCGCCTGCTCCGACGTCACGGGTTCGATTCCCGGACGATTAAAAAAAAATTAGCAAATCAAATTTAATTAAAAATTGTACAATTTTGTCAAAAATTATTATAGAAAAAATTCTCCTCTGTGCCTTCCCCTTTTGTAAAAATAACAGTAACGATGACAATAACAGTATTCACATATTGAATACTTTACTATACAATATTTGTCAAAATAATGACAAATTTGTGTTTTTTGACACCAACAAATTTACAAAAAATTGTTGTGTTATGACTGGCAGCTCTATACACCTGCCTTACAAAATGAAAAAACAAATAGCAAGTTTGCTAGCTTACAATATTAACAGTTTTGTTATTAAAACAAAAACTTTTTGTAGTGAACCGATTAGTAAATGTACTAATCCAAGTATTTTTCCTTTGACATCCTCTGAGGCTTTAAACTAAGAGGGAAGACAAAAGCTAGGCCGAATATGTATTTTAATGTTGTTCATCAAAACATTCAAGGCCTGGCCGGCAAAGAGTTAGGTTTAGGATTATTTTTAAAAGATTTTAATGTTCATGTAATTTGCCTCACAGAACATTGGATAAAAAAACATGAACTAATGTTAAACATTGAAAATTATAAAGTCGGTAGTTCGCTCATAAGGGAGTCTGCATCTAGAGGAGGATCACTTATTCTTGTTAAAAATGAATTCAAATGTAAAGAACGCAAAGACATCGTGTCGCTTTCAGTTGAGCGAACTATTGAGCTAGCATGTGTTGAGCTGGAACAATTTATAATAATTAGCGTGTATAGCCCCCCCAAATCTAATTACCATATTTTTGAATCCACTATGGATGAGGCTCTGAGAAGGCTATCAAAATCGTGTAAAAAAGTAGTTGTATGCGGTGATTTCAACGTTAATATATTAGAAGACACACAAACGTCCACTCAATTTCTTAATCTCTTCAAGTCATATGATTTAATAAATCTTTTCAATGAACCTACCAGGGTAACGCCCACGTCGGCTACTTGCTTAGATAATATTTTTTGTAATGGTAAAGTGTTAAAAAAAAACATATTGAATTGTCTAACTTCAGACCATAGTGGACAGGAAGCATCATTTGAGCACCATCGTGTCCCAAACATAGTAGATTATGTGTATAGGCCGGTTACTATTAATAAAATAGACAGATTTAAAGCAAAAATTGAAAATGGTGTTAATTTACTAAAGCCTGGTAGTCAGAATGTTGATCAATTATATGAGGGCCTTTTTGGTTTGGTAAAAAATGAATTTGATAATCATTTTAAGCAGAAAAAAGTAAAAATCAACAAACAGAATTGTAAGTTTAATGAATGGGCTACACCTGGTATTTACAAAAGTAGAAAAACATTATATGATTTGTATAGTCTAAAAGCTGAATCTCAAAACCACAACATTATAGACCATGTTAAAAAATACTCCAAATTATTTAAAATAGTATGCGCCAAAGCAAAGTCAATTTATCTTCATAATTTAATTTCGGCTTCCAAAAATAAAGCGAAAACTACTTGGAATATTATAAATAAAGAAACATGTAGACTAAAACCAAGCAATCCTGCTTACTCTCTCAAATTAGGGGATAAGTTAATAAACACGAGCACAGAGGTTGCGAATACATTTGAGATTTTTTTTTCAAACATAGCTTCCTCCACTACTGAAGGGCTTGCTTCTTCCGCTGATCTAGCTGAATCCCTTCTCAAGTCGGCTGTCGATGAGTGCAAATTTTCATTTAATTTTAGACATATAAACCCTGATTTAATTATAAAAACTTTTAGAGAATTGAATATGAAAAAAACTGAAGATCTTTGGGGAATTTCCGTTCATATTATCAATACAATTATAAATTCAATAGCCCCTTATCTCGCAATAATTTTCAACAAATGTATTGATGATAGACAGTTTCCAACTTTAATGAAGTTTAGCAAAATTATTCCATTATTTAAATCCGGCGAGAAATGCGATCCCGCTAATTTTCGACCAATATCTATCTTGCCAGTACTAAGTAAAATATTTGAAAAAATTATGTTTAGTCAACTTTTATCGCACTTTAATTTGAATAAATTATTACATCACAATCAATATGGATTCAGGAAAGGTAGAAATACCACTGATGCGGGAGTAGCACTTCTAAAACACGTATTCGATGCTTGGGAGAGTAGGTTAGATGCTATAGGTGTTTTTTGTGACCTGTCAAAGGCATTTGATTGTGTGGACCATAAAACGTTAATTAAAAAACTCAGACATTAGGGTGTTTCGAATGATTCGTTAGATTTAATTAACTCATATCTCACAGGTAGAACACAAAAAGTTTGCATTGATGGAACTGAGTCTTCAGGGTCGGCCCTTATCATGGGTGTCCCTCAGGGATCAGTATTAGGACCCTTGCTATTTTTAATATACATTAACGACCTTCCATATTATATGTATAATCTTTGTGAGATGGTATTGTTTGCAGATGACACTTCAATAATTTTTAAAATTAAGAGGGGCGAATTATCATTTGACGATGTTAACAATACCCTCTCTAAATTATTGCATTGGTTTGCTACGAATAATCTTTTGCTTAATGCAAGAAAAACAAAATGTGTTAAATTTACTTTGCCTAATGTAAGGTTTTCCGCCACAAATGTTATTGTAAAAGATGAGCCATTAGACACAGTAGACTCCTCTACCTTTTTAGGTATAACTGTAGACTCTCGACTGCAATGGGGTGCTCATATCAGGTCTCTGTCTGGAAGACTTAGTTCTGCTGCTTATGCTGTGCGAAAGATAAGACAATTGACTGATGTTGGAACGGCAAGATTAGTATATTTTAGCTACTTTCACAGTATAATGTCATACGGTATTTTGTTATGGGGCTCAGCGGCAGATATTGAGTCTATTTTTATATTGCAAAAACGTCCTGTGCGGGCTATTTACGGCCTTAGACCCCGTGACTCTCTAAGAGAGCTATTCAAAGAGATCAACATACTAACAGTTGCATCTCAATACATTTTCGAAAACATTATGTACGTCCGTAAAAACCTCGAATTTTTTGTCAAAAATAGTGATGTACACAATTTCAATACCCGAAATAAAGATAAACTTGCCGTTCCAGGATTCAGACTGCGAAAAGTAGGTAATTCGTTCATGGGAAATTGTATCCGTATTTTCAACAAATTACCACTATCAATTGCTGACCTCCCTGTACATAAATTCAAATCATATATCAAAGTTGTTTTAATGAAAAAGGGCTATTACACTATTGATGATTATATAAATGATAGGAACGTTTGGCTTTAAATTGTATCAGCTCGCACTGGCATATATCTTATGTAAACATGTTTATTTAAAAAGAGGCTGACAATAGTGACCGAGTTTCTTGCGCTGCTTCTTCTCGGCACTAGCCCACATTTGTCCCGAAGCAGTGGTAGGTTAAATATTGGGACGTGTAAAAGCGCCTCCAGGGGCCTATTTGCAGAAATAAAACTGATTTTAACTGATTTTGACGGGTTCAATGTAGAAAAAATGTGTTTTTCTTTGTGCTTATATTCATTAGAAAGTCGTAAAGTATTAGTATCTAACTAACGTTCCGCCCGGGACTCCGTCCGCGTTGGAAGTTTTATATCGCATTCTAGGATATATTGCAATGCAGTATTATAATGCTCTTCTTGAGTAAACTTAATTTTTTGCTATAACTATCTGTTACTCTCCCATACATCCCCTATTATTATAAACTCAAAAACTACTGATAATCTAAGATTTAAATTTAATTTGGTACCTATAGAGACAGTTAAGAAATCACATGGAATAGTTTTTATTCCAGCAATAATCTTCAAGGTTCTATCCTCAATGAATATGGTAAGTTTATCTATTTTTCATGTAAAAATAAAAGACTCCTTTTTTTCAAAATTTATATTCAACAGTTTACTAAGTATTTCTTCTATGCAATGTATATCGTTGTTATATTACCGCTTCTACGTGAATGACGGTAATATTCCCGCCACAAACTGCGGTTAGATTGTGCGGCAAAAACCCAAACAGCAATAACGATGCTGGGGAGCAGATCAACATTGTCAACGACCAAGACAATCAAATTAGCCTTCTGCGTCACCATGTCTAAGATGTGACAAGCGACAGACGCTGTTCCACTCATCAGGAACAGTAGAGTAACCATTTGAAATTTAGCGCAAAAGTTGCTATTGGAACTTCTAATGTCAGGTCTCTTCAATAGAGTCCACAATACAGTCATGTACATTACAAATGTTACTGCGCTGATCAAATATGGCAACAGTATTATTACAACATCCAGGAAATTGAACTCATTGCTTGCATTGATTGCGTTTAATATGCCAGCAATGACAGGTAGTCCCCACGCAAACGACGCACTCTTCCAAAACCTCCCTACTAAAGGGGGCTTGAAAATCTTCACTATGGTCGAGTACAACAATGTACACAACACTAACAACCATAAATTGTAAGCAAATATGGCCGAATAGTATACATGAAAAAAATAAATATAGTAACCTGAATTTTCGATTAATGTTGACGTATTTATTAAATGTTCCATTAAATGTTTTAACAAAGCAGCGGCACTGACATTCATGAACACATAGTTTTTGTATGTCCGCCATTTCTTTATTATGATCCACGATGCAAAACCATATAGGATTGTCACTGTTACCAACAAAATAACAAATAAATTGCAATATTCGTACACCTCATAGTAACGGCTCCAATCGTAGTCATCCTCGTCTTCAGCTGATGAATTTGCGTTTGTTTCTGACGTGTTTTCTATTGATAAATCCATGCTTCATATAACTTTCGTTGATAAATTTAGAAAATAATGCTATATCTACACATGTATTTCAAAAGTTCAGGTGTCCTAATTATTTGAATTTCTTGTTAGCCTAAACTTTTTGTACCTAGTCTTTCAAACTTCTGATCTTGAGCACATTTTGTAAATTAAGCGTACATACTTCTAATGCTGACAGAGAACTAAATAAAAAGTTAAAAAAAATACCAAGGACGACTCGGCTCATTATATTTATCGTACGTAGTTAATTAAGCTTTATTGTGTGCTCTTTAGTCGCTATTATCAGGAAACCATAAATATTGGTAAAAATATTTAACATAGATATAATAAAATAAATTTAATATCGGTACATACATATAAAATACAAGAGATAATAAGAGAGATTAAAAATGATTTTTCTAAGTACTAAGCTCGAATAATTTTTAATACATCGATTTCTTATTGTGAACAGCAAAATTATGACAAAACGATTTTTAATTCGAGATAGTTACAATTGTTTAGCACTAAATTGATATACTTAATCGTCATTTCACACTAAAAATTCGAGAAATTTTTAAGCTTAATAATTTTTATTTATGAAAAATAAGACTGGTGTGAACATATTTGTACATGATTTATAAAGCAGAAACTTGTTGTCATGCATCCCGCTCATATTAACCTACATGAACAACAATTAATAATTTTATTTATCTGACATATTTCTTAATTTAAAGATAAGCTTAACACCACTGTACAAGTTGTTACCAATCACTTTCACCGTCTTAAAAGCTAATTACTTACTAAGTTTCTGGAACGGTCCTAAAATAATTAAACAATACGCAATAATATAATCCTTTGAAGTGGTGTTAGACTGTATACACAAATGGGTGGTCTAAGTGATTAATTCAAATAAGTGTGAACTCCGAAACAGATTTTCGGATTAGGAACCCTTGTCGGGCTCTGATATACAGTTAGATCGATTAGGCCTTTGAACACAAACATGAATTGTGCTTTTGTGGGGACAAAAGCCTTAAGATTAAAATTTACTTTCGATACCGAGAAGATATCGATACTTGATAATAGGATCCGGTAAGTAATTATCTAATTCGTTTTTTTCGAGTACTTTCTTAGAATAAGTGACGTACATAATTTAAATACAAGACAGACAGATATACAGGCTGAAATTTAATTTTTACATATCAATCTACGAGACAAATAACAAATAACGTATTTTTTCTTTTGGTATAGCCCAGTACAAAAATGTCAAGATAAAGCACTTAGAAAATGTCCGCCAAAAATCTAAAATTTTTGATACGGCCGCCTAGCAACGCTTTTTTTACGCGATGCGTATCACATTTATTCATTACGATACTATTCATAAGTTTTTGATTTTCCCTTTATACCTTAACAAGCCTAGGACCGTAAAAATGGAAAACTATATTGCGAAAAATATTTTTGGGTGAAAACTTGATTTACATTTTTTACTTCATAAATGGGCCCTAACTACGATACTGAAAGCCTGTAAAAATTTTGGAAAGTGGTTAAAATTTCATCCTGTATATCGACGCCATTGCTTTTTTGTGTAACTGTATTTATTTGGTTTAACAAAGTGATATGAGATGGAGCGAGGAAAATTCCATTACCGATGATTGATTACAATCTGTACTCTGTGGTCTGTACCCACGATGTGTAACGTTTTCGCTAATGACCGAGCCTTGTTTGTTTACGAATAAAATAATTTAAGACATGGATATGTCAGGTTTAAGAAAAAAATATAGAAATATCTACTTTTGTTTTTTTCACTCAGCCAAACTAAGCAACTACTACGAAGCTTGTCGTATTGGCAACAGACATGTTTATGCACACAAATATTTGTACTGTACGGGAATCGAACCCGTGACCCATGGCTCAGAAGCAGCGTTTACTACCACTAATCCAAATGGTCGTCTAAGACTTTAGAAGATATATCATAAATGCCCATTGCATACTTACTCTCAACAGCCTCGCAATATTTACTACTACATACTATTTAGTTACATTTAAAAAAAATAAAGTAACAGCCTATAATCATCACACTGCAGGGATAAGGCCTCCATCATTAAATCCAAGTTGCCAAACGCGGGTTGGTGATCACACCCGAGCAATGTTTGATAATTCGAAACTTATTGTTGCTCAACCCGGGGATCGAACCCGGGACCCTGAGATGTCAAACCCGGCTGATGGCATTCTAATGAAGATGACCCATCGCGCAACCAGAGTTATGGCGTGGTGAATATGCTAGCACCTATCATTGCTTGGTAACTTGAATTCTATGATGGAGGCCTTGTCCCTGCAGTGGGAAGTGTAGCTGTTACTACTACTACATCGCGCAAACAGAGTTCTTAAATTCTTAAATTATTTTTAATAGATTTTTTGATAGTTTCGTAATTGGGCATATTACTCGTATTATTAGGTAGGTATACTGTAAGGTTTAGGTTTCAATTTCACAAAAATCGGATAATAGATAAATAAATCATGTGAAATTGACATCATCCTAACCAACCTATATAAGTATACTACTGGACACGGGCCGTTCCAAAAAAAAAGGAATTTGCCATGACCGCCATGCTAGGCAAGTAAGTCAGCAGTTTGGCCAATAGTAGAGAAAAGACACTTAAGCCTTATCTACTTATCTACTTTTTTTTTAATCAATGGGCTTGCTCTTGACTACATACTTAACTCTACGGTTAAGAAAAAAGAAACCTAAGATGGGGCGAGCTTACCCAGAAGCAGCCTATATTCTTGCTTTAAAAATTTAGGATTACAATTTTTCGGGAAAACAGACGCAGGCAGGGCATTTCATTCCTGGCTGTGGGCATCACAACAGAAGAGGAAAAGCGCTTGGTACGCAATCGCGGTACATCAACCAGCGCACTGCAGGTTATCATAACCTGCAGTGCGCCTAGATTCCCGAAGATAGAAACTTCTTTATTAGTATCTTACGACCCATACCACCCATCTACCCATAGGAAGATCTTCATCTTCGGTGATGCTATTCTTTTAACGTGCTGACACGAACAAGACGTGAACTTACAGCCAAAAACTATCAAATTCTTCTTACAAAATTACCTAAGTACGCCTACGGTCGCACAAAAAAATCCATGGAATTGAGTACAACCTTTTTTGTTGTTTTACAAATGCCTTATAAAACAGAATCAATATTCTTACTTCCCTCATCACTATAAGCATCTTAATATAATATAAATGACGAAAGATGTAAACAACTGATGGAATCGCTAGCAAAATGGCCCCGTTACATCCGCAGAACGTCGATGTAAGGATCTTTAGGACGCAATTCGGAACGTGGCCGGAGCACCGATAAAAATGTAGGTTGAAAATATAAAGTGAAAACAACTTTCAACTCGACGCAAGCTTTAAAGCGTCAAAGGAAGTTTAAATTAAGAAATACACTTTAGTTTTCAAAGATTTCTTCAGAATATACTCAAGTTAGTAATATATTATTTAAGATAGATGACAATGTGCAATAGTCATCTTCTTCCTTTCTTATTTTCCTTAAAGATAGGCTGGTTCCTATACCTATACCTTACGACAGAAGCTGAGCTGAAGACACGACTATATCCACCGTTGTATTTTGATTTATCCGGACGTTCTGAACACTTACCGAGTTCTGGTCACGGATAGAGTAGATAGGTGTTATATATCTTTAGATGATTACTTGCTATTATAAATAGTTTCGCTAATTCGCTAGCTATAAATAGTTTTATTTATAGCTAGCGAATCTAATTATCGTGACTCATGTTCCTATTAACGAAATATGAACTTTCAATTTATGTATATTGTTCGTGTAAAGCCAAGAAAACTAATATGACTTAGATTCAAATGCACGTGACCTGTGTCATTTAAATACCAATGGCATTTTGAACTTTATTACTAAAGCAACAAGGCATAATTCTTTGGATTAAGCAACCGCACAGACTTCACTGCGTTTTAGTTAGTATTATCTTATCTGTGGTTTGTAGTTCATCCCACGCGCGCCAAAAATTTCCCTAGTTTTTAGGGTTCCGTACCCAAAGGGTAAAAACGAGACCCTATTACTAAGATTTCGCTGTCTGTCCGTCTGTCCGTCTGTCCGTCGCTCTGTCACTAGGCTGTATCTCAAGAGCCGCGATAGCTAGACAGGTGAAATTTTCACAAATTATGTATTTCTGTTACCGCAATAACAACAAAGACAAAAAAATATTTAAGGGGGGCTCCCATACAACAAACCCGTATTTTTGGCCTTTTTGGTAAGGAACCCTTCGTGCGCAAGTCCGACTCGCACTTGGCCGGTTTTATTTTAATTCACCTTTTCTGGCGAGGTAATAATGCAATTAAAACTTTTTTCTTTTAAACTAATTTCGCATAATGGATTCAAGCGAATTTAAAGATACTCGTAGAATTAGACTGACTTGAATAAAAGTCGCACGCAAGGGCGTTTTAATTTAACGATATTGTTTCTCTTCTACACAAAGGTGTACAGAACATATATGTACGGGTATTAATGCGTTTCCTTTAGACACTAACTTTATCCACCATAATGTTTTTTGTTTGTTGTGGAAACCATTGAATTTGGTTATTTCTGGTTATTCATGTTTTTTGGGAAACCCAACGAATTTGGTTATAAAAAATTGTAATGCAACCAGTTCGTGTAGTGGTGCAGTGGTTCTCATACTAAGCAAGTTCCCGATTACGATTCCCGGGGATGTTCAATATAAGAAAGGATCCTTTCCAATATTGGCCTGGGTCTAAAAGGGCAGGAGGGTTAAAAGTAGTACTACGGCAGGCACATTTTTTTATAAGTTTCGAAAATTGTCCTCTGCTATTCTGCAGAGATCTTGCAGCTGGATACAAAAATTTTTTGCTAGTATTGAAAATTATATACTAAATAGTAATAAATAATAATTTTGTATCCTCACATGGCGCATATACGACTATATGCGCCAGTGACCGGATCTTCAGTGCCTAATTGTTACTTTTATTGGTTTTACTAATCACTAATTTTGCAAAATTTTGAAAACTTTTTTGATACTAATTCTGAAAGAAATTCTGAAAAATTATCTGAAAGACACATTAAGATAAAACTGTGCGTATTGGAAAGGCCTATGTCCAGCCGTGGCCTACTACTGTACTACAGTAGTAGGCCATAAATATTAGGATTGATAATATTTTTATCGATAAAAATAAATTCAACAAGAATTAATTAAACATAACGAATTCCTGGACTTACAACTCTCTACAAAACAGAGTTTGTTCAAAGGCCAATGTTTGATCTAAGCTTGCCCTCTTTGTCTCATACCGTCTCATTGTTACACTGATGAGATATTTTGAGAATTTCAATCTGACGAAATGAGAATTTTCGGGCGGTGTCCTTTTAATGGTATGTAGACAAGATATTGGACGGGACAATGAAAATAAAAGAATAATGCTAAACAAATCAGCGTATATTTGACAGAACTTAATTGAATATGCCAACGATTGATTATATTATTTCGATGTTAAGATAGGTAGATACATTTTATTGCTCACATTAATTCAATCAAAATAACCTAAATTTAGTCAAGGGCGGTGTTATAAGCGCACTTTTCCAGGCAACACTGTAGGACAGGAAAGGTAAGATAAATAAATAGCAGGGTAATAGAAAACTCAATAATAAATACATAATAGTAAGAACATATTAAGCTGTAAGTATAATATACTAACCACCTTCCAAATTTTAATATAGCAATCTACGAGACAAAAATCAAATGACGTATTTTTCCTTTTGGTATAGCCCAGTACAAAATTTTCAAGTTATAGCACTTATAAAATGCGATGCGCATCTCATTCATTAATTACGATACTAACTATAAATTTTTGATTTTCCCTTCATACATTAACAGGCTTAGGACCGTAAAAGTTTAAAACGTTGTTGCGTAAAATATTTTCGGGTGAAAACTTGATTTACATTTTTAAATTCATACATGGGCTCTAAATACGAGTACGATACTGAACGCCTATAAATTTTTTTGAAGATGATGTAAAAGTTACCTGTATATTTCAGTATATGGCATTCTAACATTGTTTAGCCGTTTGTGGGTACATGTAATATCATGATATTTATACACAGACTGTAAAAGAGCATGGAACAACTGCTTTACAGGGTTACAGTACATTGAAAATATATTATATATTGCCCTTAGCATTTAAAGATGTATGAAAAACCCTCGGTGCTGTACATCGGCTCCCATTTAGACGATAGTGTACCTTCTTTGTTAACCTTCCTACGTGTGAGTCTGCGAAAACATTTTCCTTACCTTTTATTTCCTGATAATATTCAATAAGGGTGGCCATGACAGCTTGGGCACTCCATGAAACCAAACGTCATAAATATTCTAGCTATAACCCCAATACTAAGCCGTGGGTATTTCGGTGGAATTGGGAAATATTTTGCAGCTCCGGCTGCCGCGATTTCAGCTGGATTCTGCAGACAACATTCTGTCTCAGATTTCGGAGATACCAAATCTAGTACTTGTTTTGTTTGCTCAGGCTATGAAGAGTAAATGCGTTATCTGATGTTTTTAAATGGTCTTGAAATCGGTCACGCAAGCATCGATTGGAAATCCGGACACATCATTTGTTTTGTCAACAAAAGAAATTATTTTAACTAATAAGCAGCTTCTCTCACGCGGCTCTGCCCGCGTGAACAACACCACATATAATAATTATATTATCGGTGGTAGTATTAACTAGACAACACATATTTTGCGCAGACGGAAACTGTACCTTGCAGTGGCATACAAACGCATGTCTGTACTTAAGGGGACTACTAAAGCTGTGTGCTGCCCCCAATAAATTTTATTTTATTACTTATAAACAAAAATAATTCTCAAAAAACTAGAACAGTATCATTTTAGTGAATTACCTCTAGTATTTATTGCTAAATGCTAAATGGTTAAAGCGCCGCGCCCGGCATGCGAGGAGATGCGGGTTCGAGTCCCGTCTGAGACATTGCAATTAAATTGCTTAAATATCATATAAAGTATAGTAATCAATATGATGTCATATTCTAGGCGAGCGATCTTAAGCTGTCCTATAAATTAAGTATTAGTTTCATTTTCCATCCTATAAAATAAATCAAATCAAGTAAAACGTATCTGCTACCTACAATAACGCCCCTTTGATTAAGTGGCTCAAGTACCGGACCAAGATCTCGGGGTTTTGGGTTCGATCCCCGGGTCGGGCGGAAGAGTTTCGAATTTTTGGTCATTGCTCTGACCATTGTTATGACCACACGCATTTGGCAAGCTTGGTAATTATGCCTGTACCATTGCTGTGATAGGTAAAATGGAGGTCTTTGCTAATGGTTATAATATCCATTCTATAGATCGCGCATTTTCGTTAGCATTAACTATTGACAGCTATAAAAATTATGCAGCATAGAATAGAAGCTTCTGAGCGATATAGCTCGAACAATAATACAGCGGTGTCTTATCACTCCGAGCCAACAACAAAGCTTTAGTCAACTGGATCTGCAGCATCACTTTTCCGTCCTTGTAACACTTCTATTCGTGTTACTAAGTAGGTGATAGTTCAACACCATCTGATAACCTTTCTCAATTTATTATAATGTGTAATAAAAATAAGTTTATTTTTTACTTTTTCGTCGCCTGCCAGCTTTATAATGTTTTAAGTAGTATAGGAACCTTTTTTTTCCCAAATTTATACAAAAGTTGACATCCAAAACTTTTTTTGGTTTCTTTACATCCAGGGCTTTCCAAATATACCTACCCTATGTATGTTAGCTGAATTTTCTTAGTTATCAATTATTTTTAATTTTGAAAATTTTAGGTTTTAAAATAGTTTCTCCACTTTTTATAATAATATGTCGATTTTTTCTTGCAGTATTATCCTTATAAATTAAACTTAATTTTGATTAAATTATCAGTTAAAATCAGTTAAAATCAGTTTTATTTCTGCAAATAGGCCCCTGGAGGCGCTTTTACACGTCCCAATATTTAACCTACCACTGCTTCGGGACATATGTGGGCTAGTGCCGAGAAGAAGCAGCGCAAGAAACTCGGTCACTTAATCAGGTAACTAAGACTTACAAATGTTTCCAAAACTTTGAACAAAGGTAGTTTAGACTCAAGCTAGTCAGAGCTTAACTTTGAATGTTAAATAAAAAAAAATATTTTTCAAAGCACCTGGACATAAGGAATCGATTGATACTTCATTCACTTAAATCGGCTCAGTAGTTTTTGCCGCAAATGTTAAACCCACATAAATTGAGTAGACCAAAATCATAACCCTTCCTGTTGGCTTTGCCGTATTCGAGTTAAAAGCGTTTAAATTGTTTCGATTATTGGATTAGGTATTCATTGTTGTAAATGCAGAGATTTAAATCGTAAATGTACCTTTTTGAAAGGGCATAGGTACTATGAAGGCAATATAATTTGCATGAATATCTGACTAACAGTTTGTTTAGGTAATCGATCTTTTCCCGGTAGGTACTTTCTTGACAGATTAATAATAAGTAATTAACTGCCCTAGTTACAAATGAATTCGTTTTTGAATGAGTAGGCACCATGATTCATATATCTATACTAATATTAACAAACAAACAAACTCTTTATATTATAAAACTAAGGTTTGTTTGTTTGTTTCTTTGTTTGAACGCGCTAATCTCAGGAAGTACGGGTTCGTATTGAAAAATTCTTTTTGTGTTGACTAGTCCATTTATCGGGGAAGGCTTTAGGCTATATAACATCACGCTGCGACCAATAGGAGCGAAGCAATAGTGAAAAATGTAGCAAAAATATTCGCGATCATAATAACCGAAATTGACGCGTACGAAGTCGCGGGCAACGGCTAGTATTTTATAAATCACAAATTTAATCAATTTGTGGTGCCATTGGGTGCCATTCTTAACACAAGTAACACAACAGAAGCCAAACAGGATGACTTTTTCATCATTTTTATCATCTTTAAAAATTTTTATAGTCGTTCGGTATCGTATTTAGAGCCCATTTATGAAGTTTAAAATGTAAATCAAGTTTTCACACGGAAATATTTTTCGCAAAATAGTTTTCAATTTTTACGGTCCTCATTACGGCCTGTTAATGTATGAAGGAAAAATCAAAAACTTATAAATAGTATCGTAATAAATGAATGAGATGCGCATCGCATTAAAAAAAAGTGTTGCTAGGAGGCCATACGAAAACATTTTAGATTTTTGGGGGATATTTTATAAGTGCTTTATCTTGACATTTTTGTACTGGGCTATACCAAAAAAAAAAGTAATTTGTTTTTTTTTCTCGTAGAATGCATGAAAGGACAATTTCGGATTTGTATAGACCGAGTATTTTTTTTTAAAGTTCATAGTTATGTAATAAGTAAGTTTTATTATAACAACTATTATATACCTACATCTAAACTCAGTGCGAAACAAGATATACGTGCCAGAAGTAAATTATTATTATATTAATTGTTTCTATATGCACTCTCCTACTATTTTATTATATTATACTACTACTTACAGAAGTAACACAACTAACACAACAGAAGGTATGGGTAGGTACATTTATACTATGTACGCCAAATTATTGTCAGGTAAAACAATCAATAATAATATTTTTGATTAAGATACGGTAAACCCGTATCTTATTCAAAAATATTATTATTGATTTAAGTATTAATACTAAAAATCAATGTGACTGCCTGACTAAACAAAACTGTACCTACTTATTAATTTTCTTCGTCACCAGACTTTTTAGCTTCGTGCAAAATTATTATTATGTTGTATTTTCATATTATCTAACAAAAGAGCAGGTGGTGTCAGGATTTCCTAGTGTCTACCGCATCCTAAAAACCATAATTTGCTATTTTAAACTTTCATGGTCACTATCGTAAGAGTTAGTTGTTTCGAGATTTCTACCATGTACCTTGTTTTTAATGAGTTTCCGATATTTCGGCACTGTTGCAAGCGCCATGATCGCGGAAGAACTGATCGGAAAGACATAAAAAACAAGGTACATGGTAGAAATCTCGAAACAACTAACTCTAATCATAATTTGGACATGATTTGGTTCGCTTTCAGACAATGCAGTTACAGTAATGTGAATTCACTGCCCGCCTGTCTTGCCTGCCTCCTTAGACCAAAATACATATTGTATAATTTATGTTTTTCCTCTCAATAGCCATGGATTAAGCACATCTACGCCATACTCTCCGAGATCACTTAGATTTCTTGCCTTCACGCTACGATTCTATAGGTTTCGTTTTTTAAATGATCGCTCCGGGCTTGTTTTATTTACGTACCAACAGTTTAAATTATTAAACGACCTCCGTGTCGGAGTAGCGTACCTACGCACCGGTTTTCAAGGTGTCGCTTCTTCCAAAGTCCCGGTTTTGATTCCCGGTCGGGTCAATGTAGAAAAAGTTGGGTCTGGGTGTTTGTGGTACCTTCGTTGTTTCTGATTTCCTCAATACGAGTAGGTACTTTAAATAGTTACTCATTTTGGGATCAGAAGATCAGGGCCCCAATTCTGCTAATTTAAAAGTGGCTCAATAGACCACAAATACCCAGACCCGAGAAAATGTAGAAAAATACTTTTTCTATCGAATCGAACTCGGGACCTTGGAGTAGGCGACACCTTGAAAACCGGTGTGTAAGCCACTCCGCCATGGAGGTCGTCATTATTATTTATTATTAATAATTCACCCATGGAAAGTAAGGGAAAATCAATTATTCCAAGATTTTCCGCAGTTCAGTATTAACCGAAAGAAAAAGTTCATAATAAATAATTATTTTCCTAACATTCATAACAGACTCTACTTGGACTGTGTTATGAGGTATTGTTGTCGTATAAAATTTTGTGTGTTAGTCACATTATTCTTTACTAAAATAAAAAGTATTTGCCGATGTAACAGCGAAAAAAAGGCGTCAAAATCAGGCATTCGCTTTTGGAAAGTTGTTAAAATTTCACCCTGTATAACAAATAGTTTCCTTCCTGTCAGTCTGAATGTGTACACGTAATTTTGTATCACGCTGAAACTACTTTGAACACAGTTTTCATTATTATACTTCATATGAGTATAATTTCCATATAATTTCAAATCTATATCAATAATAATCCAAAATAATTATTTATAAATACCCAAAAAGTTGTAACAGGCTATCGATCTTTATACTTAATACATGATGAAGAAAAAGTAATATGAGGAATTTTTATTAAATCAGAAGCCAGAACAACTTTTTTTTTAATCTATCTGTATAATACCTATATCACTTATCAATAACAACGGTGTAAGCTTCGTTAAAAATAAACTTCACGTATACGAGTTGATTTGTAAAATGGCGATGACAATGCCATCTTACGAACAGTGAAAAAACTAAAAATAATGCGCCATTAGTATTGCAAAAATTTTACTAGATGGCGTTACATTTATCGCCAAATCAAAAAACATTTACCTTAGGCATTGGTAGGTAGTACATAGAAATACTTAGAAAGTCCCAAAAGTTCAAAATTAAAAAAATGCAAGGAAAAAAATCTTTCCATAGACAAACTTGTGTATGACATTGCAGTGTTGCAAGATTTGAAATAAGATGACTAAGATTCTGTAGCTTTGAGTACGGAATAATCTCTTAATTTATTTCTAATCTCTACCCGTAATAATTTACCGATAGATAATAATTATACTGAAAAGCAAGTTGCCATGACGTTTTGCTTTTGCTTGATTGTCGGCTGAACTTGTGTGGGTGAAAAGAAAGAAAGAAAGAAAAACATATTACTTATTGGTATAATATCATCACACAAGTTTCACATACTTTTTTAAATGGCTTACCGGAGGATATAAGACACAAGTCTAACAAAAAAAAAATTAAAAAGTTGTTGAAATGTTTTTTATAAGAGACTGTTTAGATATTTATTTAGTTTATTTACTTAAAATGTAGATTAATAGTATATGTAGAGTATCTTTTATTCTTCTTATTTTTAATTTTTGTAAATTATTATCCTTTTATTTTTAATTTAATTCTACGTTGTACAAAGAACCGTCAGTTAAGCCGACTAATCGTCTTTGTGGGTATATATGCCTGTAAAACTAATTGTAAACATTTTTCTGTAATAAATGATAAAATAAAATAAAGTAATCTCTGTTGCTGCAGGTTGCTGCAGCCATCTATAGTGATTATTTATTACTAGCGCTGGGTCGTTATCGGTTTTTGAGATAACGTAACGTAACCGTGATGTGATTTCCAATAACTGGTTTCATAACTAGTGATTTTTGTAACTAGTTATTTTTACAACGCTCTAAAGCAAACGTGATTATTATAAGTACAATTATACGTTGCGAGAGTACTCGTGCATATGAACTTCTGCAGTTTGATAAGGATATCCAATCTAGTCATTTTTTAAATATTACATCTACTGATACTATGCTACCCAATCAAATTTATGACATTTTATATTATTCCCATTTACTAATTATTATTACCCAATTATTGATCCTATATAATAATATCTTATACAATCATTATTATTTTGCAGTGTTAAATTTGACATATTTTGCAATGCTTAATTTTATTTTAATCTATATATCTGTTAGCTCTATACAATGCAGGATCCCTAAATACAGGTCATGATGATTTTCTCATTACTATGCAACGTTTTGACGCTGACATTGTGGCCATAAATCAGACATGGTTAGCAGCTGGCCAGGAAGCTCGCGCGCCTGTTGCGCCTGGATACCGGCTGCGTAATGCTCCGCGCTCACGATGTGTGCGTGGCGGTAGAGGTGGAGGTGTTGGATTTTACATTAAGCGGAATTTGCGCGTCCGATTTATAAAGCATTCTTCTGAAAGTACTGTTGAACAATTGTGGATCTCAACACAAGCTAATGGGCATCATATAGTGATAGGTACGGCCTATAGACCCCCGTGGATGAATCTTGACATGTTTGTGGATGCGTTGACAGATACCGTAGCGACTTTTTCTAGATATGATTACATTGCCTTGCTAGGGGATTTCAACGTGAACCTACTGGACACAAATAATGGCAATATTCCTCGTTTATTAGAGTTTCTGCAATGTTTTGATCTTCAACAGGTGGTTGATGAGCCAACGCACTTTTCTGTTAATAATGAAACCTTACTTGATCTTGTTTGCACTAATTGCGCTTATCGTGATGTCACTGTATCTAATATAACTGGGTCTCTTGGTCATGCAATGATAAATGTCAAATTACTTTTAAAGAAATCCAAGCCTCTTTCCAAATGTATAGTTTACAGACCCTTAAAAAGGATAGAAATATCTGTATTTGATACTGATCTGCTAAGTGTGGATTGGGAGTCAATATCCGAATTGCCTACTGTAGAACTTATGGTAGAACAGTTTAATTTGCTTCTTGTAACCCTTTTTGATAAACACGCCCCGGTGATAACAGTGAAAACCAAACCAGAGCGCTCCTTACCTTGGATTACTGATATGATTAGGTTTATGATAGATCTCCGTAATGATGAAAGGTACCGTAAGTCAAAATCTGAGGCGCACAGGCAGTATTATAAGGATCTTAAGAGTACTGTCGCGACTTGTATTAAAAATGAAAAACGTGCTTATTTTAATCACTACGTCAACTCTTTTGTTGGTGATGGCAAGGTTTTTTGGCGAAACATAAAGGAGAAAATTTTAGTTAGTGCAGACAAAGATGACTGTCTCCCTGATTGCTTTAGAGATCCTGATGATATAAATGATCACTTCCTAAAATTGCCTGGGTCAAATATGGTCTCTTTTTCACAGCAATCATATTTTGAAAACCACAAGTTTCAAACAAAAACACCTCCGTTTGAGTTGCAACCTATTTCGGAGCGTGACATCGCCAATTATATTCTAAATATTCAATCGAATGCTGTTGGGTGTGATGGTATTTCGAGAGACATGATTTTGCTAACTCTTCCTCGTACCTTGTCAGTTATCACTAAGATTGTGAATAAATCTATACTCACAGGCACAGTCCCTCACCAGTGGAAAAAGGCACTGGTTACCCCTATACCCAAAGTCGATCACCCCGATGAATTCAAGCATCTAAGACCAATAAGTATACTACCTTTTTTATCTAAAATACTAGAAAAGGCTATTTACTGCCAATTAATCAAATATGTCGAAATCAATAATATTCTGCCATATAATATCCAGCACTGTCACGACATTGCTGGATGTAACAGACAATATTATTGCTGACCAGGATGCAGGTCGCGGTACGGTGTTAACACTGTTGGATTTTTCGCGCGCATTTGACTGTCTCCACATCCCGTTGCTCTTATCAAAATTGACATATTATGGTTTCAATCCTAATACAATTCAATGGTTTCAAAGTTATTTAAATGAGCGGCAGCAATCTGTACAACTAAGAAGGGACGATGGTTCTTGTGTGGTCTCGAGTCCCAGGCAAGTAAGCCGCGGCGTCCCTCAAGGGTCCATATTGGGACCGCTTTTATTTATTATATATAGTGCTGACCTTCATAAGGTGATCAAACAATGTAGATATCACTGCTACGCCGATGATGTGCAACTTTATATATCTACGAGTCCTGACAACACATCTGAGGCTTTGCAATCTATGAATGAAGACTTGGACAGAATTGCTTTGTGGTCTACAAATAATGCTCTTGTACTTAATCCAAGTAAATCAAAGTTCATGGTTTTGGGCACAAAAAAGCAAACTGAAAAAATTATTAATAGCTGTCCTATAGTCAGTGTTTTGGGTTGTCCGGTTGATAGAGTGAATGAGGCGAGAAATTTGGGCCTAATTTTTGACAGCCAGCTGCGTTTTGGGAGTCATGTCGTGAGCCTTGTGAAGAATTGCTTTTTTCGCTTGAAAGTTATCTACAGGATACGTAACTACCTGTCTGAGAAAGCTCGCATAATCCTTTGCGAGTCTTTGATACTTTCAAGGTTAAATTACGCTGATCTTGTTTACGGTCCGCGTCTATTATACAAGTCCCAGCAAATGATTCAACGAATTCAAAACGCGTGCTGTCGCTTCTGTTTTGATATTCCTCCACGGACCCATGTATCACCCTATATTAATGCCGCATCAATGTTGAACATGGAGTCTCGTAGAAGGCTTCACCTAGCAGTTATGATGTTTGACCTCATGAATTGTAAAAACCCGGATTATTTGTTCGCTAAACTGAAGTTTCCCTCAAATCCACGCTATTGTGAATCCGCGAAGCCTAGGGCTGCCCGGGCTCCCCTGGCAATGTACTCTCATAGAACGGTGGCTTTTACGGGCAGTTTTAGATACCAGGCGACCAAGTGCTGGAATAACATCCCACCACCACTAAGACTTGTAAAATCTAAATATAAGTTTAAGAAAAATGTTAAATCTGCTTTACTTGACTTCTAAAAGCTAGGAATACGAAGCAATAGTCGCCTGGGAGATTGTGTTCCTCTTTTCTGGGCATGTGACCGTGCCACAAATATTTTAAATTATTAATATATTTATTTTTTGTCAACTTTATGGCTTATTCAATATTTTAATATAATATTTTTTATTTAATTATCCTAATTTATATGACATGCATCCATGTATTTTTTTATATTTAATAATTTACTATTTTCGTATCCAATACAATCCTTGACATCGAAATAGCGCTTAATAATGCCTACAATTTAAAGAAAATATATTTATTTATTTATCTCAAATCATTTAATCTTTTATTATTTTTTTAATTTTTTATTTAATTCGGTAATATCAATATTGCTGTTGTTCCGGATTGCTGTGATTGTCCACGCCTACCTCCAAACATGGCAAAAGCTGAAAACCAGTGTTCTGCTCTTTGAGCAGTGCAAACACTGAGCTTACTGCCTTTTTGCATCGCTGCGGCACACATAACTTAGAATAAGTAATTGTTATTTTTGTATTTTTATTTTTATTTTTATTTGATGAGTGTTGTTATTATTTGTAATTTATTGCATGTGTGCTTTTTATTTTCTTGATGTGTGCCTTATTGCCATGCAAATAAAGATTTTATCTATCTATCTATCTATAAGGTTAAAACGTTTGGTTAGATAGCAGGTATAACTTAATCACTTCACGCACACGTATCGTCAAATATCGAATCGATCCTAGAAGAATCTCTGCCCTTCAAATTAAGACTCAAATTCCATTAAGTACAAGCGAGGGAGTGGATGAGAGCTGCTGACCGAAAGCTGAACATATACCTGTTTCATTCACACTTACGCTCACGTCCTATAGTTGTTTCATTCATACACGCAACAAAGCTATCACTCTTTTGTTGCGATTCTTTTTTGGACCCTTTATACATTACTCGTTTTACTTCTTCATGTAATCAAAACGATGTGTGGGATGTGCAATGTAAAACGTCGTTTTCAACTTGTCGTAACGAGTAACTTACTAGTAAAACCAGTGATTTTGCGTGAGGAGTGAAGTCAACCAAATATCTACGCTAGACCTTTCACATAAGAGTGAATTCAATTTAACTTCAGAGCGTTGTGATAAAAAGCAGTTATTGAAGACCGATGCCTATTTTGATCGTTTGAATGGCGTTATGAATCTAACTCGTTATTGTTGTTGCGGATAACGAGTGATCACTGTTCGAGCTAGTAACTGCTTAAATAACCAGTAACTGTTAATAACGCCCATCGCTATTTATTACTTATTCAGACTGGCTACAGCTCTGGCAACACTTACCTAACATCTATCTTATTTATGACTACATCACATGACCCGTTTTATTTGTCCCCGTGATCAAATTGAGAAAATTCAAAAATAATTACGCGCAATGGCCAAAGTTGAAATTGTTGATGACATACATGAACATTCACTCGATAACAGGTAAAATAATTTATTTGTGATTATAAAGTGGAGTGAGTTACATAATTAAATATTGACGAAAGAAGGTCATTGCATTGCAACTTGGCATTATAGGAGTCGTGCAAAAAATATCCTCAAAATGTTTGTTTACGTTCCGTAATTTTCTTACAGTGCCGACAGCGAGTTTCTAGGAATGGTAGAAGAAGGTTCACTAGGTGAGTTATACTGTTTTTGTTTCGACCTAACCTGGTTTGTTCAGTTTCAAAACAAGTGTGTCCAATCAATTTAATTAACTCATACTATGTTATTAAATTAAGGTTAAATTTAATTACAATGGTTTCAGGCGCCGAGGAAAGATCGCATTTAGTAGCACAATCGTTTTTGGATACAAATGATAACAGTGCCTCATATAGCTTTAGAGATGTAGTACCTGGTGAGTCTTTAAATTTATTTTTCATTAAGAATTCTAGTATTAAAAAAAGGAAATTTGGCTTGTAAGTAACTATTAAAGTAACTGTTATTAATAGTAAATTCCCACTGCAAAGTTTTTAAATTAAAATAAGAAAACATACTTACCTACTTACTGAAATACACAAAAGCAAATCCTTGAAAATACAAAGAAAGTTTACAAAATGATGTATGCGCATATCTTAATAGACAAATACAAACAAATTAAGTACATTCATTGAGTTATTGTTGTTATTTAAATTAACGATGCTGTGTTTTTGTGAAATAAATGTTATTTTATTAATAATATATACATATATAAAAATCTTATAATATTTTCAGTTACAGCAGGCTCGGTGACCTACAAACTTGTGCACATGACAGAGGATGCAACTAACAACATGGCCACAAACTCACCACCGCATGGTATGATATATTTATTTAATTATTCGATAAAACAATATTTACACTACAAATGTCAGTTTAGCACTAACACAATCAGGCATATCTGTACTAATATTAAAAAGCTGAAGAGTTTTTTGTTTGTTTGTTTATTTGAAAGCGCTGATCTCTGGAACTACTGGTTCATATTGAAAATATTTTTTGTGTTGGATAGTCCATTTATCGACGAAGGCTTTAGGCTATATTATTTATTAAAAATCCTGATCGCAATCATAGGTAATAACAGAAATTGACGCAGATAAAGTCGCGGGCAACATCTAGTTAGACATAATATTGTGAACTTCATAATATTGCAAAAACTATTACTTACTACAAGGTTAAGAAGATTTCTTAGAAGTGTGGTGCTGCTAATTATTAAATATTTAAAATGGTTGAACTGAATGCATTCTGCAAATACAGGCGAGAGTAACATGTCATATTAAGGTTCTCTTAACCCCCACCTAGGACGCAGGTTTAAAGTGCTGTACCGAATCTTTTACTTCATAATTTTAAATGCATTTATTTTGTTACAGAGTTTTATGTGATAAGCAATCCAGGAGAAGTGTTTGGAGCCCCTGCAGAGAAAAAAATGAAAAGGGAGCCTGTTCAAGCGAAAGCTATCACTACTGCCAAAAGAGTAAGAATAGTTAAACATTCACTACAAAAGCAACACAGAACTTTATTTTCATATTCATTTTCATCACTGGTCATAGTTTTATAAAATAAAATAAAATAAATTAGCATTTATTTGCTCTGAATTTTACAATTAGTGATGATTTACATATATTCAAATAATGTCTCTTAATTCAGAGTGCCTGTCAGCAAAGGCCTCCTCTAAATCTTTCCATTGGGCTCTGTCGTTTGCCACTCTTGTCCAGTATGGTCCTAGGGTCAAACGAATCTTGTCCTCCCATCACCTTTAAGGTCATCCTGGGTTTCGTTTGCCACCTCGTGGGTACTAAAGTGTGACCTGCTTTGACATAGTTTTAACTAGAAATTATTTCTGGTATCCTTGGATTAAAAAAGATTTTAATTTGTACATATTTGTTTATTTATATTTTAGTTTTGTAAAAATATTGCGGCATTTGGCTCATCAGTTATTTCTATTGCTGACTACATATAGAAAAGAGTGGAATAGGGATCCTTATTATTCTAGAAATAAAAATATGTAGGTTATTCAAACTTACCTCAGAAGAAGAGTTAATCAAATAACAATCATCTTCATTGCCAGCCTATATCAGTCTACGGCTGGACACCGGTCGGTCGACGTTCGGTTGGCAATCGTCGCTTTGCCATTGGTGGAGAATACGTCCCTGCCGATCTTCTTTATGCCTCATTTACACTCAGCCCAAATCGGCAGGAAAGTGAACTGGGACGCGGGAAGCGCGTGAGTGTAAACACGATACGTCTCATGCTCTGGCCGCTGCTCTAGTACTGCCCGGCAATCCCTCGTTTGTGGGTTTGTCGTGTGGACAGTTGTTTACATTCAGTCCTCTCGCTCACTAGCTTCATAACACTGAGCAGGCATACTGTTGTCGCCGCTACAACCTCGACGTCAGCCATCGTTGCGATACGCTCGGTAAAGAAGTATAAGAGCTGAATGTGAATTCACCCGCGTCGATGATGCTGCGGAATTATTTAGGGCAATATTGCATGCAGGGACGGGAGCAGTGGAATGGGCAGAGTATAAATCATGCATTAGGCAGTACTCCTTTAGTCCCTCTTAAGACACCTGTATGTAGAGAAATAATGGTGCTATTCTTTGTGCCGGTTCTTTAATAACAATCGTAAAAAATACTGAATAGAAGTAATTTATATCTTATCGTAGTCACTATCTAACAAACGAATTGGATCCTTTGTTTTAGTAATATTCAACAGAACATCCATTCCATAAATGTGGCGAATGTCTATGTAATACATACAAATTTTTATTTAGCGAGATGACAAACGTCGCGCTACCCACAACGAGGTGGAAAGGCGGCGGCGTGACAAGATAAATAGTTGGATAACCAAGCTGGCTGCCCTGGTGCCAGAAGCTATGGCAGACTCGTCTAGCAAAGGCTGCATCCTCTCCAAAGCGTGCGACCATATAACTGAACTGACGCAGAAGCAAAAGAGGTATTAAACATAATTATATATTTTTTTAAATAAGAAAGTGTTTTATTAAATAAACATGACAAAATTTAAAAAAAATGTTATATACTATTCTAATCTAATCTAATCAATGGCAAAGACATGAGCTTATAATGGTGACAAATATCACCTGGTAATATATTTTTTTAAAGACTGTTCTGGTCGGTACCTCGAATAGTTAACTGACTTTAGTGGCTGTTTCAGTGTGTATTTATCTATTAATTTATTGCATTTTGTTTACAAAATAAATGTAACAAAACCCTGTTAGGTTATAAACAAACAAAAGACTTAAATTAACACTAAAATAAAGTACATACTCGTAGGTGTATTGTCACTATTGCAGGAGCCAGTTATTCCGTGATCATGGCTCATGCAATGGCAAATATTATAAATTAAGTTTAAAATGTCATGACAAGATTTTAGATTATGCAAGAGTGGCTCAGTAGCAGAACAACGGCTGACTCATTCACCAAAACTAATCAATGTGTCATCAACCCAAAGGTTGATTTTTTCATAATCGCCACGCTTCGCAATGGGGTTGGTGATAGCAGTTTGGCCTGTGTAGAGAAGACGTTACTGGCTTTCTTCTTCTGGTCGTACTCCTTCAGTCACTTCTAATCAAAATACTTATTAGTATTATTTTTGGTAGGTTTGAAAATATCAAACATTTGTTTAATGTAAAACTCTTATTTGTTTCAGACTAGAAAAACTAGAAGTAGAAAACAAGAAGCTTATGTTAGAAGTTCTAAGACTAAAACAGGAATTAGTTGACGTACGCAAAGATAACAGCATTATGCGGAACGAATTAGCTGACACCTGCATAGTGCTTAGTCACAGGCCTAAAGGGCAGAAGTCCTAGTTATAACCAACATAGGTGTTCAACCAACCGTGAACTTATACAAGGTGCTGATATTGCTAAGTGTGATTTGACTGTGTAGTTACTTCATAAAGCATCAGTTATTAAGTCTGGCAACACTAACCGGTGTTGCCAGGTGTGACCTGAAACGAATTGCCCGTTTAAGGGTGTTTTCTAGTTTGAAAGGAAAGTAGGCTATGAAGTATAGTTAGTTCATACGTGTTGTAGCGGTTCGCGTATTTTTACGCAATCGTCGAATGTTCATGTGAATAATGTTTACATCGGATTAGTATGAGTAACAAAAATGTAAAGAAGAATTACATGCTCATTCTTAATGTAGTATACAATAGCAATACCGAACAAGAGGGTTATGATGGAAAGTATTTTTTACATATTATCCTTTTTTTTTTAATTTACTGCAACTTTAACTTAATACATAATATGTATTGGGAAAAGTTAAAAAACATTTTATAAAATACTGTTTTGGTTCTTATTCAAGGAGTAGTATTTTATTGTTTTCTTTACATACAGTAACCTATCTATCTTATAAGTCAAATATCACCAATCGATCTTTAACTCTTGGTCCAGCGGCAGTGCTGCCAAATTATTTGCAAATGCGGTTTTCATACTTTTTGAGTAAAGAAAACCGTTGCAGGTTTTTTTCAGTTTAAAAGAACAAATCAAAAATGTATTTTAATGTCGTTCTTTAAATAATTTAAGCGGGACTGAACACATACCGTGCTTCCGTGTTTTCATTTCAAAATCGTCTGGCAACACTGTCAAACTTCAATCGGGAAATATTGATTAAGTTGGGTCATAGGTTGTTAAATTGTAGAATTGTTAAATTACAGACTAGCATCACAGTTTATGAACCATACAGTCGTTCGACGAAGACGTCTAGACAGGGCAATTGTGCGGGGTGTGATGGGCGAGACGCGGGAAGGCCGAGCCCGAACTGCGAACAAAACGATGTTAGCAGTTCGGGACACAGCATTCAGGGCTAACAAATGTTTGTGTTTTAAATTATTTTATATTTGTTTGTTGCAATTTATTGGAATGCTGATATCGAATGATTCGAGATAGTGAACATATATTTTTTTAATAAGATAAATAGTTGTCAATTTCGAGGTTAATTGGGCTGCTGATTACGAAAATGCTATCCTTTTTTAAATTCAAGATGGCGGACGTATTTTTTTTTTAATTTGATATGGGTGTCAATTTTGAGGTTCATTGGGGTGCCGATCACGAAAATGCCATCCTATTTTAAATTCAAGATGGCGGACGTAATTTTATATTATTTGACATGGGTGTCAATTTTGAGGTTCATTGGGGTGCAGATTACCAAAATGCCATCATTTTTAAAATCCAAGATGGCGGACGTATTGTTTTATAATTTGATATGGGTTTCAATTTTGAGATTCATTAGGGTACTGATTACGAAAATTCCATCCTATTTTAAATCCAAGATGGCGGACGTAATTTTTTATAACTTGACATGGGTGTCAATTTTAAGGTTCATTAGAGTGCTGATTACCACTATGCCATCCTTTTTATAATCTAAGATGGCGGACGTATTTTTTTATAATTTGATACGTGTGTCACTTTTGAGGTTCATTGGGGTGCTGATTACGAGTGTTTATCTGCAATAAATAAATATTTTTATATATTGTTTACTTTTGACAACCCTGGCCGTCACGATACTGTCTAGACGTTGTCGGCATTTTCCATGAAATCAAAGGCGTCGAACGACTGTATGGTTCATAGACTGTGCTAGCATCTTATGCTGATGAAATGAGTGCGATATTGCAACAAACATTTATTATAAAATATGATGTGAAGACCTCTGTACATTAATTAGTAGAATTATGTTCTCTAGTTTATTTAAGTGCAGTATGTTAAAGTGTGTGATGTAAGATAAACGTCGATAGGTACTAAACAGAATGAGGAGCCTAAGAAATGTTACTATAGTGTTTTGTATAAAATATTAGTGTGAGAATATAAATTTGTTGTCATCGGTTTCGTGATAATAATAAATTTTGGTTATTTATATTTAGCTTTTGTTATTTATATCGTTAATCATAAGGATTCTTGATAATTGTTCTTTGATTTATCCTTTGAGAAGCCGAATATACTTTTTTTTATCTAAGTGTGTTCTTGTTTATCAGTGTGCGATTTCACTGGAATGGAGTGAAAAAGAGCGGAACTTAAATTGACCAATCACAGGTCAGTTTTCGATCGCCGTGATAGGTCCGTTCTTCTATACTCCGCGTCAGTAAAACAGATTTGAAAATTTAATTGTTACAGAACTTCAAACAAGTATTTTAAGATAAATATTCTAAAGAAGACAAGATATAAATAATGTGTTGAACAAAATAAATATGTTAAATATTTTTTAATGTACTCACAAATTATAAAAAATATAGTGAAACTTTTGTTTGGAAAAAGGATTATATTTATTTTTGTAGCTGTAGTTTGAGATTCTTCTAATTAGTGACGTACAAGACAAGACTTCTAAGTTTGGTGATTTAAGTCCGATCGATTTGCTGGATAAGCTTGTTATGCTTGGGAGCCCTGAGTCTAGTTTAGCGCAATCTCAAAAAAGCTCAAGTTTTAAGATTAAAGGTATTAAAGGTCGTCAATGGTTGAATAATCTGGGCCCCAATTCCGCTAATTTACAAATGGCTCAATAGAATCGCAATTGCATCGCAATCGTATATTTTGACACATTATGGTAGTAATGTCAAAATATACGATTGCGATGCCATTGCGATTCTATTGAGCCATTTGTAAATGAGCGGAATTGGGGCCCTGTCATGTTGATTGTTAGTCTGAACAAGCGTAGATTTACCCCCGTATTTATAAACAAGTAAAAGTAATTACTTAACTACAAGTAATTACTTGAGAGACAATTTGTATGCCCTAATCAAGAAATTACTAGAAGTTATAACTACCAAAAGTTAGCATTTTCAGTCAAATAATATGACTATTAATGGTGACCAATTTCTTTCACTTAAGCACTAGGTATGAACACTTTAAGTTATAACTTTCTTAAGCAATAAGTAATTACTTCTTTATAAATACGGGGTAAGACTCGAGCTCAAAGGCAAGCTGCGGCCGAGGTTCGTTGTTGTAAGAGCCTCGCCTACTTGGAGGACTTATGTCTTGTACAACACTACTTTTAATAGCTAGCAACTTCGCAAATTGTCTATATCGGTTAGTTACGGTAAAATAACACTTAAGGCAAGTCAAGCCCTTAGTACTCGGAGGATTTGTTTTGTAAATCACTACTTCATGAGCGTTATCTATCCCAGCAAAAAAATGCCTAAGAAAATGGAGTATAACAGATAATTAGTTCAAGCAATTTATTTACAAACAAAAGAGAGATTTGTAGTTCAATTTTTTTCAAGGAAACAAATTTTTTTAAGGAAACATATTTTTAAAAAGAAAATTTCTAAACTCGGGTACCCGGGTACGGGATATACCGGGGGTCGTATGAATGAATAGCTTTTGTTGTAAAGTTTAATTATTCAAGATTATATAAATTTAATTATTTTATTAAGATTAAAAAACCAGTTATTCAAGATTTTCTGGGGAAACGTTTTGAGATTCACCAAATCTCGGATAATGCAGAAGTTTGCAAACTTAATTCGTTCTGTGTAAGTGTTATGGAAACAGTGTTGTTTATTTACGTTACATTTGAGTTTGTAATTACTTGTTTTTTCTTTCTATATTTATTTTTACGCTACAGTTCGATCGCATATCACCTTTTTAGTTATCTTGGGAATATAATATAATCAGGAGTACATTTTTGTAGTTTTATTAATAGACAGAAGCACTATTCAATTCATAAATGCCGTTGACTAATCAAGTGATTTTGATGCCTTTGCTCAGAAGTAGGTGAGCTATATTGGATGGTCTAACAAGGTTTATGGTGTCCAAACAGTTTTTAAAACCTTAAGTTTTGTAAAAGGTCGTCAAATAAGTCTGGTCAAATCAGCCAACAGAGACTCGAGCGATCAATCTATTGATTGACAGAGCATAAAGAATAGAAGGAATACGAGATTTTTTAATCTGGTATTTTCGTATTATAAAGTATAATAGGTACATATACCTACTTTTATTTATTTATTTATGTCACAATAAAAAGTCTTATAATAAATATTATTTGCGATGATTCTACTTTAAGCTAGGCCTGTCCCGTAGGAATCATCTTTCAACAAAATACATAAACTTATAAAAATAATGTAGGTAGTAACTTGATAAGATTTAACGACAAAAATGAAAAATAAAAATAAAATACCTAATTATCTCAAAGTATTTAAATAAAAGTAATTGTGTGTGGACGTGTGTGTGTATGTGTGAGTGTCTGTCTCTGTGTGTGTGTGTGTGTGTGCGTTACGCGTTGTGTTGCTTGTTCGGTTTTCACAAACCGAATTTAAGGTAAGTTAAGCCCAATTTCAATCAAACGTTTGAGTGTTTAAAGAAAATGAAAACTCAAAACCATAGTGTCGAATAACAATTTTATTAATCAGTTATTTTAATATCAACTAGTGTTCACTTGTTCTTCACCTAGTACCCTTATCGTGAACATTGGTGCTGGAGTAACCTCAGTATTCGGCGTATTCGGATAAAGAAAAGGCATTTGCACTTTAATTGTTGAACGATTCATATTCTGCATATCTTCTCTCATCTTCACACAGGAGCTAGATCTCTCTTGGTGCTTGATCAATCGTCCTTTTGTAGTATACTTTTGCTGGCAGAAAAAGCATGAGAATGTCCTTTCACGCTTCTGCTTTTTAATCCCTTCCCTCTTTAAAGTGCATTTCTTTGATGTCTTTATGTGTTTCACTAGATTACCTTTTTTGGAGAATTTGATTGAACAGTGATCGCACTGGAATGGCTTTTCGGCTGCAAAAAAAGTCACGATCAGGTTTACTTTACTTTATTAGGAAGAGAGGGCGCCACCGCGCAACGTTAACACCAGTGTCGACAAAATAATTGTAAATAAAATCAATAAGTACAGTTTTCCAAACAATTCGTATAATTTCTAATAGTTTTATCAACAAGTTATGTGCACAAGTGTTTTAGTAACAGAAGCCACAGCGAAAACAAAATAATACAGTGATTTGTGAACCAGGATTCTCCAAGTGAAAAACTGTATGTTGATACCCTCGAACTAAAATTTAGTCAAAAACTCGGTGAATTCGGTGTGTGATAAATAATCAAAAAAAGTATTATTGTAGTACAAATCTTGGTCGATCAACACTTATTAATACTAATAATAATATCAATTAATATTAAAACTACTACAACAAAGAAACAAAAACATCACAAATACTAGGATCGTCAACGCCACCTATTGACGAAGAGACTAATCTGCTGTCGATCCAAAGCAAGTGCTATTGATCTGCATTTGATAAATAGGACCATATTGTAGCGAAAGGTAACTCTGCAAACAGCTAGAGGGCGCTAATATGTCGTCTTGTGCGGGATGTTTTCGAGCATTACCAAAAAGGGAGTACCTGACTTGTGCGAAATGTAATGACTCGTATGATTTGGAATGCGCAAACGTTTCTAGCCAGCGCTTCTATAACACCATGACGCCAGACCACAGGAAAAATTGGAAATGTCAAGCATGCTATTGCAAACTGCCTAAGACAGGGAACGCAAACACACCAGTAAGAATCAGGGAAAATGACTTAACTGTTGATCAGTCCCCCTCACATGAGAGCAGTAGCAACGTAACGATAAGAAGACACATATCAAACCGAACTATGGATACGTCGTGTTTTGACAGCGTACTGGGCGACACAGCGAATGAGGATGGGACGGAAAAGCAGATGGGTAATGCCGAAACGTTGTTAAATGCTACAATACAGACTGTAAGCGAGGTAATTACACAGAAGCTGAAAGAAAACAACCACAACATCATTTCTCAAATTCAAACGACGATTCAAACAGAAATTATAAAAGCAATAAACGAATTGAGAGGCGAACTTTACCAGGAAACAAACATTATAAAAGAACAAGACAAATTAAGAAAAAAAGAAGTTGAACAATTAAATAATAAAATTGAATTGCTTAAAAAGGAAACTGACATTTTAAAAAAGGAAATGATTGAATTATGTACAAAAATTACTTCTACGACGCCTAGTAGTAATTATTACCCAGAATGCAATAGTAAAAAAATTGTCCTGCATGGTTTACCAGAGTTTTTCAGGGAATCGGAGTGTGACCTGCATGATAAAATAATAGCAGTATTTCGGGACACCCTAAATGTCGACTTGGTTGGATATATTGAAGAATTTCATCGGATTGGCAAAAACAGAAGCATACATCGCCCACTTGAAATCGAGCTTATAAGTAAAAGAATGGCCAAATATATACTAAATAATAACAAATACTTTAGTGGAACAGGGTTATCAGTAACTGAATATCTAGACAAAACAGCGAGAATGGAAAGACAAAAAATACGGGAACAAATGTTAGCGGCACGAAAAAAAGGCTACTACGCTGTTATAAGAAATAATAAGCTGTACATTAACGAAAAACCCACTGATCGTACGGGCGAAGTTATGAAAGACAACCATCTGAAACCGGTTTCTCCCCAAACAACATCAGAGCGTAGAAATACGGACCAATACTCACATCACTATACAGAAAGGAACTTGAATAAAGAGAAAAACTATTCCTTTCGAAACCCCAGAACAACAGTTTAAAATTCTTTTCCAAAATTTTCAAAGCCTACATAACAAAAAACATATTTTAGAAGCTTTTATAGACCAATGTCCTAACTACAAAGCTATATGTATCTCAGAATCGTGGTTAAATTATGAGAAACTAAAAATGCTGAAAATCACGGGCTTCAAAATAGCTTCGTCTTATTGCCGTAAACATCGCATAGGTGGCGGTGTATGCATTTTGCTTCAAGAACCCATCGACTGTCTTGAATTGAGTGATATTGCGAACATGTCTGTAGAATACGTGTTGGAAGTTTGTGCAACTTATTTAACTAAACATAATATTATTTTAATTACAATGTACTGGAATGGAAGGGAGGAAGACGTATTTTATAAACAATTGACATTAATTTTAAAATATATTAACATTAAATATAACAAACCAAATATAATTATAGGAGGAGATTTCAATATTAATATTTTAGAAAGTAATGTAAAATCTAGTAAATACTTGGATCTAATGTCACAATTTAACTTTGCTCAACATATAAAACAACCTACACACTTTACACCAACTTCGTCTACGTGCCTGGATCATATCTTCACAAACTTTAAACACATAGAATTTTGTACTAAAGTTGAGAACCTAGGGATTACAAATCATGCCGGAGTTACAATGCAATTAAACCTATACCAAGAAACAAAACCAACAATTTGGTATTCAAAAATAAGACGCTATACCGAAAAGTCATTGAAATTGTTTAAATCTGAACTAAGTTTGATAGATTGGAGTGACATAATTAAACCCTACCACAATGTTGACAATAATTATAATGCATTTCACAATAAATTACAAATAATTCTAAATAAATGTATACCAAAAATTAAAACAATTACTCAAACAACAAAAACTAGAAAAGACTGGTTAACTGTAGGAATAAAAAAATCGTGTCGGAATAAAAGGCAACTTAAATTACTTACAATAAAATCAAAAAATCAGATACTAATTGACCACTATAAAAAATACGAAAAAATGTTAAAGAAAACCGTAATTTGCGCTAAAAAACTTCAATATAAAAACAAATTAAAAAAATCTGACAACAAAATTAAAACTATGTGGAACATTATCCATGAAAGAATGAATAAAATTAGAAACAAAAGTAAATCAAACATAAAATTAAAAACAAAAAATGGCTACACAACCGACCCTAAATCAGTGGCTAATCAATTTAATGAATATTTTTCATCGATTGGTGAGCGCATTATCCGGCCGGCCGGCGACGCCGAGCACGGTGACGTCATCGCGCCCCGGGGTCACCCGGTGATCTGTCCTACTGAACGCACAATGTTCCTCAGCCCGGTAGACTGCAACGAAGTAAACAAGATTATGAAAAACCTAAAAAATAAGCGAAGCTGTGGTATAGATGAACTACCACCTATCTTATTTAGATACTGCGCGGATACCCTAGCTCTCCCCCTCTGCTTATTGATTAACCAATCGTTTAAAGATGGTGTATTCCCAAGCATTATAAAAAAATCGATTGTCAAACCTATCTATAAGAAAAACGATAAAGCGGATCCTTACAATTACCGGCCAATTTCACTTCTACCTACCGCCTCTAAAATTTACGAAAAAGCTATGAGTAAACGCGTGTATAGTTTTTGTGAAAAATATAATGTCTTTAACGAAAACCAATACGGTTTTCGGAAAAACCGTTCTACCTCCTTAGCCGTCTACAAATTAATACAAAACATTTGTGAAATATTAGATAAAAAAAAATATGCCGTCGGTGTTTTGTTAGACATGACAAAGGCCTACGATAAGGTCCAGCATAACATACTCCTGCAAAAGCTGTATGGAGTAGGTATTCGCGGCGAGGCACACAATTGGTTCGCGTCGTACCTCAGCAATAGGGAACAATATGTCGAAGTTGAACACTTTGACAGTTCTTCGAGAGAAATAAAAAATGTCCGTTCCGATTGTAAAATAATTAACGCGTCTATACCGCAGGGAAGCGTGGTGGCCTGTCTCCTGTTTTTGATTTACATCAACGACCTCCCTAGGAGCATGAAGGAACCTTGTATTTTGTTTGCGGATGACATCTCACTACTTGCGCAATGTGACAACGATAAAAATGGCCAATTGAACGAAAAACTTACCCTTCTCCTCTCGAATATCTCAAACTGGTTGGATGACCATAATTTGGAAATAAACTTCCATAAAACTAAAATTATGTCTTTCCACCCATACCAAAAACAGGCACTAAACATAAATTTCACTCACAATAGCACTAAATTAGAACATGTAGGCACTTTTACGTTACTCGGTTTAGAAATAGATACACATCTAAATTGGAAAGCGCACATCCAAAAAATAAAATCAAAATTATCGAGCTACGCGTATGCACTTTACGAGGTGAAAAAAACTACTGACCTTGAAGCGGCACTAACTACCTACTATGCCTATGCAAACGCGTGGCTTAACTATGGCATTATTCTATGGGGAAATAGCATCGACGCATCCAGCCTTTTTATCTTGCAAAAAAAGCTAATTAGAATTCTCGCCAACACTAAACAGACTGAAAGTTGCAAACCATATTTTAGAAAATTTAACATACTTCCCCTTCCATGTATGTATATCTTGGAAATATGTAAATTCGTCCGAAAACATCCCGAATTTTATACAAAGCGATCGAATTTACCCTCGAACCACTCTTTGAGAAGTGTTCGTAAAAACAAATTAATGTTACCGCCTGTCCATCTAAAGCTTTATTCATCAAGCCCACTAATCATGTCTATAAAAATTTACAATAAACTACCGGAATTTATAAAAGAAGAATCAAATAAAATAAAATATGGAAAATCAATAAAATCTATTCTTTTAAAAAATTGCTACTATACAATAAATGAATACCTAAATGACGAAAATCTAATAAAATTAAAAAATATATAACCAAATTAATTAATACAATGACAACAAATATTACAATTTATTTTATTTCTCAAATTCTAATTTATATAAATGTTTAATAATATAATATAATCTAATAAAAATATGTAATTAGCTGTTATTTTATATAAAATAAATTAATAACTATCACCAAATTAGTCGATATCTATAAATTGAATATACAGTAAATTTTAGAAAGTAAGTAAATTATGTATGTAGTAATAATAGGTGTTTATTTGTTCTTTTGTATTGAAATATTATTTAATTATGGCGTCATCCTCTCTGTCCGTCTACTACAAATTGTATTGTTGTGCCCGAACAGGGTCTATAATGAACTGTCTACATCATACTTTATAACATCCTTGTAACATTATAGAACGCAATAAAATATTTGAATTGAATTGAATTGAATTGAACTTCATAAGTCTACTAGCTTTTTACCTCGTGAACTGCACGTTGTATCACGCGGGCGAAAACTTCTGACCGGCAGCGGGATATCAAAATTAGTACCTATCTCAAGGTCTACCTATACAGGATGAAATTTTAACCACCTTCCAAATTTTAATCTACAAGACCAAAAACAAAAGACGTATTTTTTCTTTTGGTATAGTCCAGTACAAAAATGTCAAAATGTCCGCCAAAATTCTAAAACATTTGATACGGTCGCCTAGCAACACTTTTTTACGCGATGCGCATCTCAAACATTCATTACGAAACTAATCATAAGTTTTTGATTTTCCCTTTATACCTTAACAGGCCTAGGACTGTAAAAATTGAAAACTATATTGATTATTTGGAAAGTAGTTAAAATTTCATCCTGTATGTGTGCCAAATTTAATTAAAATCTATTTAGTAGTTGAGGCGAGAAAGTGTAACGGAAAGACTTTACTTTCGCATTTATAATATCGGTAAGGAATATGACACTAGTTTGTCTTTTTATTAATATTTAGTTTAGTTGAAATTTTTATGCCATTCATGTATCTGAAATAATCCAGCAACCTGCCTAGCCCGACGATGCGGGCTAATTTCTGGCGGGGATGGAATGACCTGAAGCTTCGGGCCGTCATATCTCGAGTGAGTCTAAGCCTCTACTGCGTTGGGAAACCGCATCCTTATAAATACACTAAAGTAACAGCCTATAATCATCCTACTGCAGGTCAAGGGCCTCAACCCTTGATACAGGTATAATCACTAAGCTTGCCAAATGCAGGTTGGTTTAACCCGAGTAATGTTCGAAAATTCTAAAGTCTTGTTCCCGAGCCTGAGTATCGATTCCCTCCTGGAATCCCGAGAACCGTTTACCCGTGATCTTGGCTCGGTACCTTAGCTACCAGACCAACAATTTAATAAACAATTATAGTTATTTTCAACTAACATGAGTTCTGTGACACTTCACCATTTCCCGAATTACGCGTTATATGTTTGTAAATGAATTTTATTTTTATTAAATAATATTTTAATTTTATTGCCCTGTTATTACAAAAAAAATAAGAATTCAAGGTATTAATCATATAAAACAGAAACAGTATCGCTTGGTTTAATTTAGTGAAATAAAAAATAAAAACCATTATATTTTTAAACCATGCAATTCGTGTAACGGAACGGTGTGTAAATAGAGCTGGGACACTCGTAATCGGCAGCCATTTCGTGATCGCTTGACAATCGCGTCAGTACTAGTGCGTCAGCCTCGTATGAAAGTCCTGTTTTCGTTGTATTCGCTTTGCATAGTATTTAGTTATTGTTACTTTTGTTACTGTTGATTTTTTGTTTCTGTTTTTGTCAAAATTTTTGGGATTTTAACTGAATAAAAATTTAGTATTTTTAATTTTGTTCTATTTTACCATGTAGGGACTTCACCATGTAACTCCTTTATGAACAATAAAGTTTTTATGTAAAATACATAACTGATTAATATTTAAAGTTTTGTTACTTTATGTAAGGAAATCGATTTCATTTCCTTATAAAGTAAATTCGATTCTAAGAAAAAATCGATACGGTTTCACTATAGGACATCACTACAACTGTCGAAATTGAACTGTCACAGAAATCTTGTGAGGTGAAAAGGACTATAATACACTAACCTGTGTGTTTCCTCATGTGAGTGACAAGACTGTACTTCGTTTTAAAGCTTTTGCTACACTCATCCACAGGGCACTTGTGCGGTCTTTCGCCTGAGTGAACCCTGAAAATATGAAAAGAGGCTATTTAATTCAAACGTATTTTGATATTGTTAAACTCCTATAATTATGCGGCTTTTTAGTAACATTCCTCGGTACTTAAGTGCCGGACAAAGATAGGTGGACCGAAGTCTGATGAAGGTCGTAAAAAGCCGCTGAATGAATTACACGTGGCACCAATAGGCTATATTATACTTGACTCGCATCAAATTTGACGCAATTAATAAATAGTTTCTGTAGTATTTCACTCAAGAAACCTATATTTATCGATTTCAGTTAACAAAACTACAAGATTCATTCATGCTTTCAATTCAAAACGCTGTCTGTCATTTTATGACGTCACTAATATTAATTTATATACTGATTGTGTTTTCTATGTGTTATAAATACATATTTAGAAAAAAAAGTATATAAGTACGTTTATCGGTTGTCTAGTACCCCATAAGACAGGCTACTTAATAGTAGCTTAATTTGGGACTAGATGGCTCTGTGTGGCCCAGTGTGGCATGTCCTAAATATTTATTATTTATTATTATTTATTAATTGCAATTAACTTGCTAAAATATCAAATAATGTTTAAGAATAAGTAATATAAATAGAAACGTTATTAAATACTATTTCGTTTAATACACGTAGCCGGTTTTTTTTACATGGCAATAAAATTCTAATTGGCAAACAATATCTTTGATTCACCCTCACCTCTCGTGCCGCTTCAGGTCGTGGTTGGTGTGGAACCCCTTCCCGCAGACGCCGCACGCGAACGCCGGCGCGGCGTGTCTGCGCGCGTGCCTCGTCAGATTGTTAGCCAATTTACCTAACCGAACTACCATCTATTAACAACATGATGGAATAAAGGACTTTGAACCTATACTACAATGTAAGAATAAGTAAAATAAATAAAAACGTTATTGCTATATGGGTGCGAAACGTGAAAGGTCACCAAGACCATCTCGCCCAAAATCCAGTTTTCATCAATCGCCGTCTTCGCCAAATTCCTGGTGTATCTGACCCGATATTTTTTTCCAACGAACACCTGTTGGAACGCTGCCACGAAACCCAGATCGATAGCAGATCAAGCGCCGCCAATGGAACTGGATTGATAACACTCTCCAGAGGGATCCTTGGCGTCGCCCTGTAGCAGATGAGGCGAAAAAGATCGGCAAGACTTGGAGTGAAACGCGAAGTTCAGGACCGAACGCGATGGAAGAGTACTGTGGATGCCCTCTGCCTCACCTCTCGTGCCGCTGCAGTTCGTGGTTGGTGTGGAACCCCTTCCCGCAGACGCCACACGCGAGCGCGGGCGCGGCGTGTCTGCGCGCGTGCGTCGCCAGGTTGGTAGCTAACGCGAACGTCACACCGCAAACGCTGCAAATGTACTTCTGGAATTTCGAATTTGGAATTCGTAAATGCTGTTATTTCGACGACCTCCGTGGCGGTGGCGTACACACCGGTTTTCAAGGTCTAGGGTCCGAGGTCCCGGGTTCGATTCCCGGACGGGTCAACGTAGAAAAAACGGGTTTTTTAGATTTTGTCGGTTCTGGGTGTTTGTGGTACCTTCGTTCTCTGGTTTGCAAAATACGACTGCTTTAAATAGTTATTCAAATTAGGGTCAGAACAATGTATGTGATGTTGTCCACATTTATTTATTTATGTTATTTTTCAAAAATCTGTGCCTGTTAAAATGTATGTAATGTTGTCCGCATTTATTTATTGACTGAACTATAGTTGCTATCTATATCATTTCTCATATTTGACTCAAATTTTTAAACAATTAAAATATTAAGACTTTACAAGGATTTGATACTGGCACAAAAATCTTTGCAATAATTCATGTTTGACATGTTTAAAAAAAATAATACTTACATGATCCATTTTCTTTTTCTCAGTAGCTCGAAGGACATTGTGAACTCTTCCGTGCTGATTGAGCGAAGATTGGGAACTAAATGTCAATGTACACACCTTGCATCTATATGATTCTGGTAACTAAAACAAACAGTATGTATTACTTTTTCTAACAGCAAATAAAGAAAAACATTTCGAAAAATATTGCCTTAGACAGGAATCTGTCTCATTCAATTTAAATTTAACCAACGAAATAATTCGGTTAATATAACTTTTTTGACGTGATAACGTCTTTAAAATCGTTTTAGTCGGGTGACATGTTCAGAAACTTGTGTCACACCAAAACCTCACGAGCGCGATCGCAGGTATAACGAGAGAGAGACGGACCGATCTCCCGTCTCATCTCGAGCGCTGCCAGTCATTCCGTGAAACTTGTCACGCGGAATCCTCACGAGCGGAGGCTGGCATAGCGTTCGAGTGAGTGGACCGATCTTCCGTCTCTCTCACTCTAGCGGCATACAAACGAATGGAGATTTTCTCGTTATCACGTAAACATCTCGATCGTAAACCTACTTTACAAACAACCAATTTTTTTACAATAAAATCTTCATTTAATATGAAGAACATCATCAAATTTGAGTCGTTTACTAACGCCTGTCGGTGATTTCTCGTTTGCCAACGATTCGAAATTGGTGTCATTTATTTCATGTTTGTGTTCGTTCAATTTTAAGTGAAAAATTTACATATTTTTGATTGAAAGCTCCCAACCCTACTTTTCTCTTTTCTACCTTCGGAGTAGCCTAATTCAAATATTATCTAAATTTTTCAAATCCTACCTGAGATGCCTTTTCATGTATCTTGACGTGCCTGAAAAAATTACCCCGGTCTTTTATGATCATACCACAGTGAGGACACACCTTTTCCCTGTCGTCGACATACTTTTTCTTTGGTATTTTAATCTGATGTATTTTCACCATGTGAGACTTAATCGCTTTTTCAGTCTTATATTCTTTATCACATATTTTGCAAAGGCCTTTTTCAATATTATAATTTTCAGTATTAACTAGATCATCTTTTATATCTGGAGCTTCGGTATCCGTTACATTTGTTTCTGTTGCTGGATCACTGTTTTCATTTTGATCAAATTCTTTGACTCCTTCATTGAAAAAATCTTCCAACATATCAATGTCACCCCCTACATCTTCAAACTTCTCAATACATTGTCCAACTCTGTGACTACTATTGCTGTTTGCGTCTAATTCAAGTTTATCACCAAATAGAATTTCGTTGATCATTGGTGTTGATGCCCCGGCACCGTCAGCGAAAGCGGTAATCGTTGGTGTTGCCACCCCAGTGGTTTTAGGAAAATCATTAAATTCTGCTGATAACATTTCATTCAATTTTGGTTTATCGAGATCGTATATTTTTGGTGTCGATACTGCTTCTAGAATATAACAAAAAAATTTAATAAAAAAAATCAGTTTATTTACAAATTATATGGAAATTTAGTAACTTAAGCTGGTCTACAGCATAGAACAAGCAACTATTGAAAACTACATTAAATTATCTAGATAAGCAAAGCTTCATTTTATACCATATTTGAAGCATTTAGAATATAATATTTAATTATTACCAGGTGCAGGTGACACTAATAAATCCTCCAATGTTATCTCTTCATTATTATTCTCTAAAGCTTGTTTCAATTTCTTATCAATAGAACATTCTGTAGTATTTTGCTCGATAACAACATCACTCAAAATATTATAATCCTTCTGATGTTCAACAATTTTGTCTACTTTCAACTCCTCGCTCTCTGCTAAATCGTTCAAGACGTAAAAATTTTTATTATTAACTGTCTGATCATTCAATTCATCAAAGTGTTCTTCATTGACTTGTACACACCCAAAGTTCATGTCAATATTTTTCACAGCAATATCAATTTCACTATGCACAGGAAAATTTGTTTCTCTTTCATCTGTGAGCTCTGGCATGTTAGGATCACTAACAAACATAGGTATAACTTCATTAGCATTTATGCATTCTTCTTTTAAATTGTCTTGCATGTAATCCTCTTCAATATCAATCTGAGATTTCCCACAAATATCTCTAAGTGCTTCGTTTATACCATTTATGCTAATATCTTTGGGACTATCTAAATAATTTTCTGGCAATGTAGGTAACTGTTCTAATACTTGTTTAGCATGATTGTTTTTATTGTTTTGATTTGATTCGAAATCTTTAAGTGGTGTGTAGCATACATTATTGTTCACTGATCTCGATGTTGAAAATGGACTAAAACTGTAAAACGAAAACATTACATTTTATAAGAGTTATTTAATTCGGGGTTTATACCATGTACCTTATTTATTATGAGTTTTATTTCGGCACTGTTGCAAGCGCCATGATCACGGGAGAACTGTTGTATCTGCGGGTGGGTAGCTGTTAAGAGCAGACAAATCGATCTACCCCCCGTCGTAGTCTTTTATTACACACGACACTGGTACCACTGTTTGACAACTCACTATTTTTACACTTTTGTTCCCGACACACAACACTTAAATAACACTAGTGATAGTGACCATGAAAGTTTAAATCAGTATATTACATTTTATGTAATACATCATTACTAACCCACATCAGTCCATTGACAGAGGCCTCTCCCAAAGGAGGATTATGTCATAATCGACACGCTTGTAGGGTCTGCAATTGCAGTTAAGCTTGCAGTGGAGAAAAGACGCTGCTGGCCATCTTATGCCATCCCTTACGTCGCCTCTTACGATACTACTACACAGTGCCAGTACTACACAATAAGTATGTAACCATATTCAAAAGTGTTTAATTTTACCTAAGATCCAGCCTAAAGTCTGTGTCGATAGAAACATCATCTTGTAGCCAGTGGGAGTCTAATGAATCCTCAAGGACATCAGCTTCTTCTTCGATGACCTCTTTTATGATTCTTGCTTCGGTATCAGGCATCTCTGTACCCTGAAGAATGTCCGTCATAAAGTTTTGGATGCTCGTGCATGTTGACTCTGTAAAATGTTATTCCTTTAATTAAATACATGCCTTTATGATTGACGCCTACAACGCAAAGGCCTCGAGTTTAATTTACGGCTGGCTCAATTTAGGAAAGGTTTTTTATAAAATGTCTCCAGGGTTTATATGCACGAAGGGCACATTAATATATTGGTGACGGCTTCTGTCTTAAGATTTAAGTCGTGAGAACAAGTGCTATTAGTGGCCTGTCATTGATAGGTGCCTTGGAAATCCTTAAAGGAAAGTCATAGAAAAAGAAAAAGAATTTTATGATTTCCGCAACATGAAAAGGCAACATTAATTAAGTTATTGGATTTCATAAAATTGACTTGATTCAATTAATATACAAACCATTGTCATCATCTTTGTTTCTTTGAAATGCTGGAGTACTACTGCCACTCAATAACGGAAACCTGAAAATATTTTAAATAACATATTTGAACAACATACGAGTATTATCCAAACATAAAAAGTTCATACATATTTTTTTTCTGTACCATAAGAAAGAGATAGGAGAGAATAAATATAGAAAGAAGAAACAAAAACCAAGCAGCAAAGAGCTGTGACAAGCTGTCACATTTGACCACAAAAATCAAATAGCAAATATAATAAAACCGGCCAAGTGCGAGCTCGCACACGAAGGTTTCTATACCAAAACGGCAAATGGGTTTTTTGTATGGGGGCCCCCCTTAAATATTTCTTTTATTTTGTTTTTAGTATTTGTTGTTATCGCGGTAACAGAAATATGTACATAATTTGTGAAAATTTCAACTGTCTAGCTATCGCGGCTCTTGAGATACAGCTTGGTGACAGAGCGACGGAGACGGAAAAGTCTTAGTAATAGGGTCCCGTTTTTACCCTTTGGGTACGGAACCCTAAAAAGGATATTTTTAAATTTATTATTTAAGGCTCTATTATTTCTCAACATGATATTCCTGAAAATATGGAAAAAAAAAAAAAAAAAGCAGAGAAAAAGGTAGCAGAATGGAGTGAGTAGTGAAAGGGGTATTTTTTTTTAATTACAATTAAATAACCAAATGAGCAATTAATATTTTGATAGAAAATCATCATCATTTAGACTTTGCCAAGTGACACATTCGCCAGGTCAACTGTAATGAATGTTTTTATGACTTCTATCTTACGACAGAATACCCACGGTGTAGCATTCCAAAGCAAGACTATGACTGACCAATTCCAGGCCCAAGTAAATTTAGAAAAGTTATTTTCTTAATTTGACCCAGCCGGGAACAGGGCCCCTTGTGGCACAGTGCAACACCACTGCAGCAGTATATGAATTAAGTTAGAAATATCAGGCATTTTATTAATTTCAATATGTAATGATAAATTACTTACTTGAGTGTGTCATCACTATTCTTTAAAAATGTGCATAGGTCTATGTCACTAACTTCTCTAAGTCGCAAATAGCTTTTGAATCGTTTGTCCGAGGCTCGGCACTGCTTTTTGAATTTGCAAGAAAACTTCATGTTGACATAGCAGTCTTTGCATAGTTGAAACGCGAATGTATCATTTCGTTTTACCTAAAAAACAAAATATTGATTACTGGTTAATAAAGTAAAATTTTTTTAAAATGAATTTCCTAAATGAATTTTCTTTTACTTTTAACAAAAATGTATTTGAATTTTACATTGGTTTTTTATCATATAGTAAATTAATGATTGCTTAGAGCATCATCCTTACTTTCAGTATACATATAAACTTAAATAATTATGTCTCAGGCGGGACTCAAACCTGCATCTCCACATGGGTTCGAGTCCCGCCTGAGACATTTATATTTTTCAAGTTTATATACTGATATTATAATTGCAATTAAGTTGCTAAAATATCAAATAAACTATCATCCTTACTTAACAAAAATGAGAAATAATTTTGAAGATTATTTGTTTTAGTCAGTTGTTTTAGTCTCTTTTTGCATACTTTTTAATTTAATTTACTCCTGCATAATTGAACTAAAAACAATGGATTTAAGTAAAATGTTTTATTGCTTGTTCACTAAAATTTAAACATTGAAATTCTTTAATGTGTCCTGGACTTCTGATTTATATTTAAAAAAAAAAGATATTTTCATTGTAAGTACTTAATCCCTCGATTGTGAGTTATTCCAGACACAATTGATGATACGTGGGATAACTCAGATTTTGTGTTCGAGAGTCTCTGAAAATTCTTCCAGAAATCCAGAGCCATGGAATTGGACCATTACAAGTAATGGCTTATGGAAATAAAATATGGCATTCTATAAAGGATCAAGATAACACAACCGGCAATGGAGCCAGTGATGGTTGGTATTTTTTTATACAATACAACCAGGAATGAGGAAATAGCTGACATTGCTCTAATAATTGCTGAGCTGGACACAGCAAGAACCGATGGCCGATGAGGCAGGAAGGTTCTGGGATGGGAACCGCACATCAGATTACGACCTATGGGTAGGCCCCAGGACAGCCTGGTCTAGGTTGCTGGTAGCCACTAAATGCAGGTGGCGCAGGAACTATCATCGTGTAAATCCTTAAGTGACGCCCAAGTTGATAATGCACTGGTAAAGGAAAAAGGTAATAACTTAAGTTCATTTAGATAAATACACAACCTGCAAACCGGTTGAATAAACGAATAAACGTCTGTTTTTCTCAGTATAATGTAATACATCCGTTGGGTTATCATATTTGATAAGGCAACCTCTACAGAAACCTTCTAGCAAATGGTCTTGCGGATTGATTTTATCGATATTCATTGAGTTTTATAATTTTGATTTTCTAAGCAAAGCAAGAGCAACACACACAAAAGTACTCTGTGAACAGATCCACAACACCACAAGCACAACAACGTCAACAACCAACCAAAAACAACAGCAGACGTCGTCCGTCAGTCAGTCTGACAGTCAGTCAGTATTGTGTTTTTTTAGGGTTCCGTAGCTATGCCACAAAACGGAACCCTTATAGTTTCGTCAAGTCTGTCTGTCTGTCCGTCCGTTTATCACAGCCACTTTATTCTGAAAGTATTAGCATTACACCGTTGAAACTTGGTAGGTAGGTGTATCCTGTTGACCGCTTTACGAATCTCATTCAAAAAAAAAAGTTGTGCGTGTACTAGTGTACACACGTAAGAAGTGAAACTTCTTTATGGCCTTATTTTTCGAAAAATGATCTACATGCAACTTTCCAGAAATTGGTTAAATTAGTTAAATTGGTTAAATTGGTTAAATTGGTTAAATTAGTTAAATTGGTTACATTGGATAAATTGGTTAAATTGGTTAAATTGGTTAAATATTATTTCACTTTACCTTTTTGCTATCGTCTGAACCAACCGTGGTAGGGGCAAGAAAAAGATGGCGCGTAACCGAAAAATGTGACGAAAATTTGACGCAAAACGTGACGGTAAATTTTTTCCAACGCCGATAAAGAAGAGTGGGAGATACTAGTTCCTCTCCCTTCCCCCCGATCTTACGCTTTTTCGATCAGCATCACGTGACCCTGACGCGAGTTTGGAAGTTTTTACCCATCCAACAAAAAGTGCTCAGCGCCGGTAAAGAAGTTTTCACTTCAAAAATATATCACTTTTTTTTTACTCAAACCTATGCGTATGCCTAAGTATAGGTCTTTTAAAATGATATAGAGGTTCCTAGAACCATTATTTCCAAAAGTCTCACATTTGGAAGATAGCTTCCAAAGTGGGAAAATGGATGTCCCCTCTAACTTTTAAACTAAGCAAGTTAAAATTTTGAAACAAAAATGTAGATCTTAACAAATACTTTCAACGAAAATTGGTTTGAACGAGATCAAGCCGGTATTTTGTGAGAAATAAGTAGTACTTTTTTAATAACTGCAAATATAACTTTGTCCTCTATAGGACAAATTTATATTTACAGTTATTATAAACAAACACTATGAAAATAACAGTTTGTATAAACAAACACTATGAAAATCAAAGTTATTTTTTGCAGTCAATTAAATATTGTGGTATTTTTGCTAAGTGGAAGTACTTAAGTGGATCCTAACTCAGGTAAAGTTGGTACGGACCCCTCAGTGCGCGAGTCCGACTCGCTCTTGGCCGTTTTTTTAATATTTAGCCCTCTCGGAGCCGGCTAAGGGCTGAGACTCTACTGCCATGTCATGAGTGGGCTTATCTGTAGTTTATAAGAAAGTCGTAATATTTACACCCACAGGGGCCTTACCATTAGCTCTTAAAGCAGGACTGCTATTGGACTGCATTGCTCTTTTGTACTATGACATCGTTTTTAGCAGGCCTGTGGCAGGCCAATTTACGTTGACGTTTCTAAACCGTTCACCATTTTTTTACTATGAACTTTTCAATCTTTTCATACCATGACACTCAATTTGACAGCAGGTAAACGTCCTTTTGAGCGAAGCTAATGTCATCCTAGCCATCTTGAAGAAGTTACTAGGAGACTAACTTTTTCGACATATTTTATGCGTTTCTCAGACTTTTTTCAGCAGTTTTGTGAAAATTTACATGTTTCATTATAGATTAAGGAACCTAATTACAGTGTAAAGAAACCTGAAGGTCTTTGAGTTAGTATTTTGTATAAAATGTTTATATCATCATTTACCAAAATGAAAATACAATTTTGACAAAATTGTTAGCATGGTTTTGTGATGTAATAGGTATATACAATAGAATATATTGAAAAAACTGTACTTTCAAATTTTATAACTCTTCTTTCTTACTAATATTTATGTGTAATACTTTTTTCAGATTTGTAACAAATACATGGAAATTATAAGTGTAAATGATGGCTATGATTCATTTAATTTACAATAAAATATGGTCTCATCATCCTTTGTAGTCTCACTTGAATGAACTGAGCACTATAGCATCTGTATGGCTTTTAGGTAAACATACAATACACATTTTAGTTTAACTTTAAAGATATGTCCTTTCCGTTCAATTGAGTAAAAAGAAAAGATAAAGAAACATATTTTACAGGTTATAGCACCTAAAACCCTTGTGTTATGAATATGTTGCTGATTTTGTTTGTTTAAATATTACCTGGGTGTAAAACACAACTAAGTTTTGGTTCTTATATAACACATTTGCAGCAGTCTTACAAAGATGATAAAATTAATGAATATTTCCTTTTATTGTAGGTGACTCTAGATATTCACTGCTCAAATTTATGATGACAACAATTGTTAAAGCAGAATTAGATTTTTCTGAAGCCTATTATACCTATACAGAGACATGTAAAAACTCTTAATGACAGAGAGAGATCAAGTATAGGTGTTCTACAGACTCTTATTCAATGGTTCATTACCAACCTCAGGTAGCTAGCCTTATTGCAAAAGCATTTGTAATCCTACATAACATTTTGCAATGCAGCTAATCAATTATCTCACAGATCAAGCAAATTTATCTCACAGACGAAGAGGTTCACCAATAAGCTTATGTATTGATGTATTTTTTAACCCCTTGTAATTCCAGACACAAATAAATTGTCTTATGGCTCGATTCCACAACTTCGGTAGCCGACCAGTTAATACATATACCTAGAAAGTTATGGTTGTTTTGTTAGATTTTAAATTTAGGGTTAAAACTGAAGTACTGTTATATTAAGTATGTCTTTTTTATTTTAATATGTGTTTGAAATATATTTTTTTGTAATTATATTACATACTAGCTGACCCGGCAAACGTTGTTTTGCCATAAAAATGATTAAATTACTAAAATGGCTAACAAAAAATAGGGGTTGGTGGTAAAAGGGTAAAAATTTAGGTTTGTATATATTTTATAAAATTTTAATATTTTACTACCCTACCCTACCCCTACCCTACCCCTACCCTACCCCTACCCTACCCCTACCCTACCCCTACCCTACCCTACCCCTACCCTACCCCTACCCCTACCCTACCCCTACCCCTACCCTACCCCTAACCTACCCTACCCTACCCTACACATACCCTACCCCTACCCTACCCCCAAAAATTGTGAATCTAAGCTCTAGCATTTTATATGGGAATATGAAATTAACGTTTTTACTATCTTCCTCGCAATTTTTCCATGTTTTCTCACCTTTTAAACCTTCCCTGGACTACGACAAACATTTCAAAACCAAAATCAGCTTAATCGGCCCAGCCGTTCTCGAGTTTTAGCGAGACTAACGAACAGCAATTGATTTTTATATATATAGATAGATATGAAATCATGTGCTTGTTTTTTTTCTGCAAAAATTCTTCAAAACATGTCTACTTAACCAAATGCTCGACTGGTAGAGAATACCTAATATGTAATATAATTTTCTGTTTCCTCTTCCTCTCCTTAAATCATTAATTATTTTATGTTTTATTTTTTGCATTTAGTCTACCCAGTCAGTACTAAAATAGAATAGATTATTATAATACCCATGTAAAAAGTAGTAGTAGTCTTTTACTACACAGTGTAACTAAACCAGAAACTTCATTCAAACCCTAATTTTATGACTACATCGCCCGCAGAATTAAAATTTCTGCCACCCTTTCCATTCGCTTGGAGTGGTCTCCAGCTGTTAAAGATTTGTTAACTGTTATTCCCAAAGGTTATACAATTGGGTGTAAGAAACTAGGCGTTTTTTTTTGTTGGTTTTCACTGAAAGTCAATGGATGATCACTTTTTTATACTAATATTTTAATAAAATTACTTACAATTCCACTTTACTTTATTCAATACTTACACACAAGTATGACATTGTGAAAATATGGTTTAACCACATGAATAAATATTTACTCATGTGGTTTAACTCAATGTTTAACTGTAAATATAAAATAGTCGAACGTACGTACTACTCCGGGAAAATGGAATATTTCTTCAATTTTTGAATGTTACCGCCAAAAATGCAGGCAGAACCGTTCCAATCATGATCACGTTAAAATGTCTATCCACATTTTCAATAACCCAACACTGTACATTAATTACTATCGCCAAGAAGGTAATTTTACTAGAATTGAGTATTTTAACTAATCTCCTGCAAAATAGCAACATTTAGATCGACTTTTTCTCTTTAAAATCCAATAAGTATAAAGTTTTTCAAAAACCGGTAATTTGGAATAAATCATGTATTTGTGTATTTGAACGTTTTCAACTAAAAAGAGACAGATTTATCTGAACCAGTATAGCTCTGTCTCGTTCATGCAATCTGCAGACAAACAGACCATAGACAAGCTTAGCAGTTCACCTTTTGGTTTAGCGGTGCTAAAGTCGTTCAGCTTTTCAGCGGTTATGGTATGATTTTTAGCAGGGCAAAAGCAGCCCTACTGTTGAACTGCCTGGAAATTGAGTGGCTTGCTATAAGCTGATGGTAAGCCCCCAGAACATGTGGAAAGGTTAGAAACTTTCTAACCTTTCCACTTCTTCTTTTTTTCTAATAGAAAGGCTGCCATGCGCCCCACTACATATTTGAAACGAGTTCAAAGAATGCCAATCAAGTTAATTCTTTTGACGTCGCGTGACCAAAAGTTTATTTTAGGGTTAAATTAGGTTAAAGGAGAACCCCATTTTTGGGCCCGACGTTACAACAATGAAAATTATGCCGAAAAATCCCTTTTATTTTACTTGTCTATTTCTCCAAAAAATAGTTTAATTGGCAATGGACAAGTGGAGAAAATGGATAAAATACATAATAATATTGTTTTTCTAATACTTAAACAGTCTCTGTAAACCGTTTTACACACATTTAATCAAAACTTGACTATCTCCGTAAACGCTCTGTCACTTCATGGAGCGGGGCTTTTAATGTTTTAATCGATTTGGAATAAATCGATTCATAGTAATACTTCTTCACGATTGCATTTTTTAAGGAATAAGCTAAATAATTAGTTTTAAAAGCCTGATATAATGATATAAATAATGATATAATGATATGATATATAAAAAACTTAAAGAATGTAATTCAATTTTTTTTCCACGAGCTTTGCAGTTCAATAAGTAATTATGTGGATGAAGCGAAAGTAGTCTGTAAGGATCGTGGCAAGTGGAAAGATGTGGTCTCTGCCTACCCCTCCGGGAAAAAGGCGTGAGTGTATGTATGTATGTATGTATGTACAATTGAACATTTTGAATAGTTCAATTCCTGATGTAACAGGCTGCACTATTATTAAAAATATCAGCTGAGAATTACAGTCAATTGTCATTTGTCATTCACTCCAATTCACTCACATTTCGTTTCGTATATAATGTGGTTTGTATTTTTGTATTTTTCTCACTGCTCTACTGAAGTGCTCTGTTTACTACTGCAGTGATGGGCGTTGGGAGAGGTTTTAATGAGACACTGACTGCGATCTAAGAGCTTGTTTATTGAATATGGTTACACTTATATACTATAGGAGGTAGTGAGTGTGCGTGTAAATATATGTAGGTGACGCGCACACTACACCTCCCCCGTTTTTTTAATACTTTTTTTTTACATAAAAAAAAAAGTTGTTAAACTAAGAAAACTGAACAAACTAAGAAGAAACTAATCAAATCAAAATAATGTAAATATTTTAGATAAATTCAAAGTTTATTTAAGAGATTTAAAAAAAATATATGCTGAAAATTAATCAAAGTTTTTGTAATTGTTATAAATGTAGTCGAGTAGCCAGACCAAAATAAGAATATTTATAAAATACTTATTGTTATTATAAAAAAATACAAAATTTTCTTATATACCTACTATACGTGTCGTTGACGACGACTTGAATAGTTACATTTATTAATTGCTTCAAAAAACACTAAAAAACTAAATCAACTTCATTAAAATTAATAATATAACATCAATAGTATCTACTCGTATTTAAAAAAAAAAGTCACTTCCGGGAATAACGTACATCTTGTACTTACATATCATATCCGTTTTGTGTTATATTAAGTTAATATAACCTAAATATAACATTATCTTATGTGGTGGCCATCCACAGTTTTTTTTGTTATTTAGTAAGTCGTAGATCTACATATATATTAATGCGCATGACAATCATTAACACTTTATTATTTTTATGTGTACACATTATTATTATTTTTATTTTATTATAGTCGACTTAATTTATTAAATTTTATCATGGTACTATAATAACATGTGCGCGCACTTTATAATAATATTTTATTTATTTAACATTTAATTTAAGGGACAATTTTAAGACTTTAATAATGTCTCCAACTATTCTCACAGAGATAACTCGTATGCACCATGATCGAATGAAGGATGATTCCCCTAATTTTTAGTACCATGTTTACAATACAATATTCATTATTTCATATGTCTCATTATTCGTTCTGTTTCCAACAAAATACTTTACATCTTATCAAGTCTATGCAATCAATACATCAGAATACATTACAACTATTGGTTGATCAGTCCAAATCGTAAAAATGATCCTATGCAAGAATGCATGCCTAACTTTAACTAACATGAACAAAACAATACCAACCTATTTTCAACTTTACTTATCCATTTCAAACCAAAACCTATCTTAAAACAACAAACCTTTTACATAGCCTTCATCATTTAAATATCATTAACATTACATTTCTAAACCTTCATTATTCAAACTCACAAATAAATTCATTTCTTTTATCTCAAAATTATTATCCTCTTCATTTCTTACTACCTAGCTCGTAGCTATTACTTAATAAGTTTTATTTCTTTTTCTTGTCTTATCCATGTACCTATATTTACTATCAATCAATACAAAAACAACTCCGTGTAATATTTTTATATAACGAAAAAATCCTGTATAAATTCTGACTATCTTTCAACCTTAGTAAACCGTTATGTACCTACTTACTTTGCTAACTATACTGTGAGATATTCATAGCATAATAAAACAAAACAAATAGATTTTACGTTAACGTTACGAAATTATGTCATTCAATTAAAGTTTCAATAATAAACTATTTATCCAATCTTGTACAGTGTACCCAAAAATACTAGTAGGTAATCATTTATCTACTCAATTCTACTCGATTATTTACCAAGCCAAGTGATATGTTAACACCTTTGCTCAATATTTCTTATCATCAAATCAATCATAAATTTGCAAGTTTATATTTTAAATAGTTAAAACATTATGCAGTAACCTTATTACTTCGTCACAGTGCGAATACCATTATTAATTACCGAATGTAAAAAAAAAATGCTCAAATATTGTTACGTGTGTATAGTTTACTTAAGTTAAATAACCAATTATGAACCCAAATTCATGTGTTGGTACATATGAGACTATATTTAGCGATGCGATCTAGGTGGTCCTAACAGATCCTAATATGACGTTGAATCTGATTGCATATGAAATCCTATGATTGTTTGATTGAAATGTAATAAGATCCTCACCTACCGCGGCAAAGTATTGCGTCAATTAGCTAGAAAATGTAGAGTGATATTGCTATGCAGTGATGAACTGATGACGCTTCAACACGTGTGATAGATATGTTTAACGTTCTGTCCTAAATTATGATAATGTGTAGTAATCCATATTTTAGAAGTGAACTTATTAGCCGACTTCAAAAATATAGGGTATCAATTCTGATAAATTCAGTAAATTTCAAATAACGATAACTTAGATATTACCTGTTACATTCGCAAAGTCATACTATTGCGCAACTATAATATACTATTTACTAGAAAAGATGACCAAATACTTAACGTTACGGAAAAATAATGTAACGAATTGTAAGAAATATTACTGAAATACTTTAAATGAACTTTACCTGTTTGTTACTGTTACCTTCGCAAAGTTGTAAAATTATGGTACCCAATAAAAACCTGAATTTTAGTAATAACTGTTTAGTAATACGGAAAGAAAAAAATGCTTCGAGTATCAAAATCTGATAAACGAAATTAAAGGTTAGATATTAGATTATGAAGTAAATATTGATTTATCAGTTTTTAGTTTTAAAAATAATGTTCGGTAAATTATGTACCAAAATCCAATTCAGTTAATATGTTACTCTTATAAAAAAAGGAAACCTAATAATAATTTAAAAAAAATACAATACCATATTACGTAACCTTATGATGCAGGAATCGAACCCGCAATTCTTAGACACTGATTATAGCGAAATATTTACGTGGTTATTACAATAATTTCTTATGTACCAAAACATTTTGATATTATTCATAAAAGTGAACGCAGCTGTGTGCAAAACAATCTAAATAAATAGTTATGTATAAGAAACTTTTCACTAATCAAGTTAGTTAATTAAAAAATATATTGACATTAATAATCACTGGAAAACGGAATAATATTTAAACTGGATGTTTCAATATGATGCTAAAAAAAAAGATTCAAACCATTCCTAATCAATGTAAGGTGAGTAATTAAATCACGAGGAGCTTGTAACTCACGTTCTGCTGATCTGCAAATACTATTACCCAAGACGCATAAAATGTAATGTGTAAATGAACATTGATCTAATTTTAGAACAGGCATAGGTATCCAACTTTTAAAATGCAAATTGAATGAAGTAGTTAATGTACTAATATAAAGTTTTCCTAGTAAATTATAGTTACAAATAAGGCTGTAAATAAAATATCACTGACAAAATAAAATTAATTTTACGTACATAGCAAAACATAGATATTCAAACTGTATTCCTGCTAGAAAAAACAAGATTATTATTATCCTAATTTCATATTATATTTAATGTGGTGAAACATAAAATATTTTGCAAATTCATGGAAACTAAATTTATTATCTACATTCTACCTTGTTAAGAATATCTTTACAATATTTTGTATTATTTATTATGCTTCAATTTATGTATGTATATGTCGTCAACAACCGTTATAATATGCTGTATGCATTCTTAAATTATTGTTTTAATTATACATTTAATTTATGATATTAACTAATATTAATAAAAATATCGAAATTAGATATATTTTCTTTTTAAAGTTTTAAGTCATTAAATGTAAATATAATAATATAAATTGAAATTGTTAAAAACAACTTTCAAAATTTGAAAGTATACTAAATTCAAAATAGTAAATCGCAACAAATTATTACTTACATAAAGATCGAATATTCGTACTTTTTAAAGAAAATGTGTATATTACCTAGAATGATATCTTGTGTTCTTCGAATGAAGTTAAATTTTTAGAGTACAAGAGGACTTTTCTTCGTGGGGTACTGTTCAAGGGGACTGAGAAAAACTTCCGCACGGGGACTTGGCATTTTATTTAGGTTTACCCGGCTGCGACCTCTTCCGACTCGAACTAACTCCCGGCACCCTGCATACTGTTGTCAACCCTCATCGGACTCCAACATCTCCCGGCGCCCAGCACACTGTTGTTACCACATCGGACCCCATCATCTCCCGGCGCCCAGCTCATTCAGTTCTTCATCCTTACAATTTATTCTGCTTCAGCTTGTCTTCAGTATTCTTTGTACATATCTTGATGTAACACTTTTTGTTTTATTTATTAAATATTCGGTATTTTTATTAAAGAAAATAGTATAGTTCGTAAAATTTTAGTCCATTTTTGCACTGTATTTAAATTTTACTTTGTCCAATTTTCACTTTTTATTTTCACACTTTTTACCAGACCATCTGCTCAGCACTGCCAATAGGCAGCACTGGCAGGGTCGCCATGCAGTGATGGGCGTTGGGAGAGGTTTGAATGAGACACTGACTGCGATCTAAGAGCTTGTTTATTGAATATGGTTACACTTATATACTATAGGAGGTAGTGAGTGTGCGTGTAAATATATGTAGGTGACGCGCACACTACACTACCTATATTGCCTATAGATAAAAAAGGAACCTAGATCTTATCCAGGTAATGTAACAAAATGGTTTTTTTGTAAAATGATACATGATATAGGTTATAAAATAAAATAAGTTCATTGGTTGATTTATGTAACTTTCCCATTGTAGAAAGTTGTGAAAATAGGGCTTATGAATCTTTTCAATATGCTTTAATTTATGGCCAATTCCCAGCCTTGTAACGTCAGACCCAAGATTGTATGGGAAACGGGTTTGTCCTTTATGATATTTTATGTATTATTGAAAATGTAGAATTCCTACTAATGACATGGCAGTATAGTCTTAGACTTTAACCGTATCCGAAGTAAGAAATGTTTGTAGTATTTCCTTTTGTTTTCACATCTAGGTAACTTAAACCATAAAAAAACACTCAATATGCCAAAATTGACTAAACATTGAAATATGATATCTGCACTATATCTGGACGACAACGGTCATAAAAAAGATTTCCGGTCCATAAAAAATATGCCACCAGAAAAATATTTACTTTTAAAAGAAATATGAATCTTGTATTACCTTTTTTCATAGCAAATGGTAAAAAATCCACTTTTTTAGTCCGGATAACAAATTAATATTTTGGTTAAGTTAGTATTTAGTATCATGTTTTCATTTAAGTTAAGAGCGCCTGCATAAATATGATTTTTGATCTGATCTTCTGTGCATACATATCGATCCACTAATGGATCGTCGAAAACTACTGTATCGATATAAAAATCGTGTGGACCTTATTCCATTTATCAACCACTTAAGTACCGGATCGAATCGAACATCCCTAGTGTCACACACCAACACTAACAGCGCTTGATGACTGCGTCAAAAAACAAAAATGTAAATAAATACAAATTGATTGTGCTCTCACGAGTCACGAAAACTTTTCTTGTAATAAATAAGTACTCTAAACAATAATGGAGAGCGAAGATAATTCAAACGCAGTTGCAGTGACGATTAAGCCAACCAGAGTGTTACATTTTAGTGATGGTGTTGACGAAGAAATTTTGGAGGAAAATATTAGTGAGTTAGATAGTTCAGCCAAGGCCGCCGAAACTGTAGATCCGGTGAGTTTCAATAATAAAACGCATTTATGGTACTGTTATTAGTGTGTACAACTAGGTACAATTCTTACGCTTTAACCGTCTTAGATTCCTTTTAAAAAAACTAACAAAGCCGTGATTTATTCCAGCAAGGTCAGTCAGACTTACTGGATCAATGATGCATGAATCACTGTTAAAAATATCCATTGTTTGTCTGATTCAAGCAAAGCCGTTTAAACAACCAATTTGTTTACTGGACATTGATTATAAATATAAATTCTATCTATTATATGAAACTGTTTGATCCTATAGTAATACTACTTTTGTTTTTGTAAAAAACTTCCATCTGATGTTTGTATTTAAATATTATTATTAAATAATTTTTGCTTTGTGTATCTAGTCGTATGAGAATAGAAAGTGTTTTGAATGCCATCTCCAACCTTTTATATTTTAATTATAATTTTAGTATTTTTTTTTTCATGAAACAATTTAATCAACCATTTTTTATTGATAATATAAAGTCATTCACATGAATTGTTGTGTCACTTTGTTATTTTAGTCTAAATTTATTATGTTTTAATCCCTCAAACCCCAGGAGGCACTTGGGTGCCACGATAACAATTGATTTCAATTGTGTCTGGAATAACTCACGATCGAGGGATAAATGGCAGAACATCGTTTTCCTGGTCTGATAGTACAAATATCAAAATCAATGATTAGAACACAATGATGACATGTAAAATTTTAAGCAGGCATTATTGACATGTAAAATATGGATGTTTTAAAATATAAATATGTAAATTAGTTGTAAGTTAATTGATTCCGGTTTTATACCATGAACCCTATTTTGTATGAAGTTCTGAACCAGTTCTTCAGTGGTCATAGCTCTTGCAACAGTGCCAATACTCAGAAACTCAAACTCAAACCCCGATTCAATTACCTCTAGTGATAGTGACCATGAAAGTTTAATTCAGTATAAAGTAGTTGTGTGTTATTTATTTAAATGAAATATTAATATATTTACAGAAAACACTAGAATGGGCACCTTGGTTTGGCCACTATGCTTGGAAATCAGGCACCAAAGTATTGAATGCTGTTGACTATGCAGGAGAATCCTTAGCCAACTTTTTTGGGATCACCACACCAAAATATCAAATAGAAATTGATGAGCATGAAAGGATACAAGAGGAAAAAAAGAAATTAGATGAGGAATCCGCTGGCTGGCTGCCTAAAGATGCAGGAGGGGATATTCCATTAGTTTTAAATGAACCCTCAATTTCTAAAGAGGTTGAATCTCCTACAAATGTATAATATTTGCTATCAATACTGTTTTTTTTTAAATGAGGAGTTTTGACATAACTGAGTGTTGTAAATAATAATTTATTTTTTCAACTGCCCATATCATGATATTAATATTTGAATGTAAAATATTATTTTCCTGACTTGCACAGGTGCTTGGTTCACTAACATAACTGAATAGTATTAGGCATTTTTAATATATGCCAGAACATTTTGTTGTTTACCGGCCGGTCCCAATAATCTATCTATCGCCAGTTTTGACATTTCGGAGATAGGAAATAGTTTCTGTCTCTGATTTTGCCGTCCAGAGAAACAAAGTCAGAAGTTCCTTGCTATCTCCGATATGCCAAAACTGAAGATAGATAGGTAATTAGGAGCGGCCGTAAGTAAGTACATATGTATTCAATCTTATCTAGTTTTATTTTATGATTATTTATTAATAAGTAATTAATACCCATTAATTTATTTGTGAAATGTTAACTTTATTTTTAATTCTATTGTCTAACAGTTTATATAGGAATATTTTTTACAATAAATAATAAAAAAATAATATGTACCTAGTATTATTATTGCTTTCACTCCAATCAATTACGTATTTCAGAAAAAACAGTTTTGCTGAACGTAAAAATAAGAACAGTGACATCTATCGCACACGATTAATAACAACGTTGCTTTTAATGCATACATCGCCATCTAGCGTGTAGTAAAATGTACGATTACATTAAAATGAGCACATACATACTCCCCATATTTGTAATGTAATCTATCACTAGATGGAGCTAAAACGGTTTCCATTAAACAACTTCAACAAATGAGTACCGAGTTGTAATACAACACTCTTTTTACGTGTAATACCTAATATAACTAAAATATTTTTAAATAAACTCCTCATTAACAAATTGCTACTTAAAAGTAAATCTAACAAGAAGATTGATAAGTAGTTGTACTGAGTATAAATACATTTACATATTTTCTTGTCTATTTTTATTACAAATTAATTTTCTCGTTGATTCACTATCGAGATAAGAAAATAGTCAATTCCTGTATGAATTAAAACTACGCATAAGGTTTTAAAATACTACTAAGTTCAATTATAATAAGGTATCCATTATATTTAAGTTATAAACAAGACACGATATACCTAATATCCTACCCAATCAAGCTATAAAGTCGCTAGTTCGCTCATAAGGGAGTCTGCACCAAGAGGGGGGTCACTTATTCTTGTTAAAAATGAATTAAAATGTAAAGAACGCAAAGACATTGTGTCGCTCACGGTTGAACGAACTATTGAACTAGCGTGTGCTGAGCTGGAACAATATATCATAATTAGCGTGTATAGCCCCCCCAAAGCTAATTACCACGTTTTTGAATCTGTTATGGATGAGGCTCTGAAAAAGCTCTCAAAATCGAATAAGAAAGTAGTGGTATGTGGGGATTTCAATGTTAATATATTAGAAGAAACGCAGTTGTCCACCCGATTTCTTAATCTCTTTAAGTCTTATAATCTAATTAATCTTTTTAATGAACCCACCAGGGTGACGCCCACGTCAGCTACTTGCTTAGATAATATTTTTTGTGATGGTGAAGTGTTAAAAAAAACGATTTTAAATTGTCTTATTTCGGACCACAGCGGACAAGAAGCATCGTTCGAGCACCATTATGTCTCTAACAAAGTAGATTCTGTGTATAGGCAATTCACTTTTAATAAAATAGAAAAGTTTAAGGAAAAAATTAAAGAGGGTGTGAATTTGCTAAAGCCTAATGATCAGAATGTTGATGAATTATATGAGAATCTTTTTGGTTTAGTTAAAAAGGAATTTGATAAACATTTTAAACAGAAAAAAGTAAAAATAAACAAACAGAAGTGTAAGTTTAATGAATGGGCTACACCTGGTATTTATAAAAGCAGAAAAACATTATATGATTTATATAGTTTAAAGGCAGATTCTCAAAACCCACATATTATAGAACATGTTAAAAAATACTCTAAATTATTTAAATTAGTATGTGCCAAAGCGAAGTCAATATATCTTTATAATTTAATTTCGGCTTCCAAAAATAAGGTAAAAACCACTTGGAATATTATTAATAAAGAGACATGTAGAGTAAAACCAAATAATCCTACTTACTCTCTCAAGTTAGGGGATAAGCTAATAAACACGAACACGGAGGTTGCAAACACATTTGAGACATTTTTTTCGAATATAGCTCCCTCTACTACTGAAGGGCTAGCTTCTTCTGCTGATCTAGCTGAATCCCTTCTCAAGTCTGTTGTCGAAGAGTGCAATTCTTCATTTAATTTTAGACATATAAACCCTGATATAATTACAAAAACTTTTAGAGAATTTAATATGAAAAAAACAGAGGATCTTTGGGGAATTTCTGTCAATATTATCAATACAATCATAAGTTCATTAGCCCCTCAACTCGCTATTATTTTTAACAAATGTATTGATGATAGACAATTTCCAACTTTAATGAAGTTTAGCAAAATCATTCCTTTGTTTAAGTCTGGCGAAAAATATGACCCCTCTAATTTTCGACCTATATCTATATTGCCAGGGCTAAGTAAAATTTTCGAGAAAATAATGTTTAATCAGCTTTTATCTCACTTTAGTGTAAATAAATTATTAAATAGCAACCAATATGGCTTCAGAAAAGGTAGAAATACTACCGATGCTGGAGTTGCTCTCCTACAACATGTGTTTAAGGCTTGGGAGAGTAAGCTAGATGCCTTAGGTGTATTTTGTGACCTTTCAAAGGCCTTCGATTGTGTAGACCATGAAATATTACTTAAAAAACTTAAACATTATGGTGCATCGAATGATTCCTTGGATCTAATAAGTTCTTACCTTAAAGGCAGAATACAAAAGGTTTGCATAAATGGAGCTGAGTCTTCAGGGTCGGCCCTTGTTATGGGTGTCGCACAGGGATCAGTATTAGGACCCCTGCTATTTTTAGTTTATATAAATGACCTTCCCTGTTACTTACATAATCTTTGTGAGATGGTATTGTTTGCAGATGATACATCCATGATTTTTAAAACCAAGAGGGGCAAATCTTCATTTGACGATGTTAACAATACCCTCTCTAAATTATTGCATTGGTTTACAACAAATAATCTCTTACTGAATGCAAATAAAACAAAATGTGTTAAATTTACGATGCCAAACGTAAGGTTAGCTGCCCCTAATATAATTGTTAAAGATGAACCACTAAACTCTGTAGATTTTACTACCTTTTTGGGTATAACTGTAGACTCTCATTTGCAATGGGGTGCTCATATTAGGGGGCTGTCTGGAAGACTTAGTTCTGCTGCTTATGCTGTGAGAAAGATAAGGCAGTTGACTGATGTTGGAACGGCAAGATTAGTATATTTTAGCTACTTTCATAGCATAATGTCATACGGAATTCTGTTGTGGGGCTCAGCGGCAGATATTGAGTCAATTTTTATATTGCAAAAACGTGCTGTACGGGCTATTTACGGCTTTCGACCCCGAGACTCGCTGAAAGAGCTCTTCAAAGAGATTAATATACTTACAGTGTCTTCTCAATATATTCTCGAGAATATTATTTACGTTCGTAAGAACATACATTTATTTCTTAAAAGTAACATACACAATTTTAATACTAGAAATAAAGATAAACTCGCCGTTCCAGGCTTCAGACTGCGAAAAGTAGGAAAATCGTTTATGGGAAATTGTATCCGTATTTTCAACAAATTACCAAAGGATATTGCTGAACTCCCTGTACATAAACTTAAATCGTATGTTAAAGTTATTTTAATGAAAAAGGGCTATTACACTGTTAATGATTATTTAAATGATAGAAATGTATGGCATTAAGTTGTCCCAGCTCGTACTTGCTTAAACCTTGTAAAAATTACCTTACCTTGTAAAAATTTATTTAAAAAGAGGCTGACAATAGTGACCGAGTTTCTTGCGCTGCTTCTTCTCGGCACTAGCCCAGACTTGTCCCGAAGCAGTGGTAGGTTTAAATATTGGGACGTGTAAAAGCGCCTCCTGGGGCCTATTTGCAGAAATAAAACTGATTTTAACTGTTTTGATTTAGCCGCAAAGACCTGTCTGCGTCACGAAGGCCTAATTGATAATCGTGGTCACCTTGAGATAACTCTTTCAAGTCTTTGGTACTTGAGAGGACACTAACACTACTACATACGACTTAGCTTTAATTTCACAAAGAACTTAAATTACTTGTTACTGTTCAGCCAATTCGTAACCATGTCCCCAGTAGATAAAGTTGAATTTCTCTTGGCTGTGTAAGACATTATAAATTACACCCCTGCAGAATCCAAGTTAGTCATAAGCGACACCAAAATTGCGGTTGTAATTTTAACTTTAAATCTATACTAGTATGGTTGAAATTGGATTGTGTGGTGTGCATATGTTATTGTTTGTCGGTGTTTAGCATGTGATATGTCGAAATATAAACGGTTCGAGCGTTGTCCGCACAGATCAATATGCGTGTTGCGCGAGGGTGTATAGAGTCGTGCGATTGGCCGGCGTATGGGGGGCGGGGCCCGTGTGTGAGGCGGCGCGCGTTAGCGTACAAGCCGCTTTTTGGCGCCAAATTTGGCATTCCAATTTGTTGACCTCTGGTTGTAATTCTTGTTCTTACCTTTTCTGAGTGACTCGAAGATGATTCTGCTGTTGAAATACTTAACAATGTCTAATTTGAAGAACGTCAAGTTTTTTTCAAACGACGATCAATTTGAGAACAAAAAAAACTAAGCCAAAGATAGGATAAGCGGAATTCCAAGCTACAAATAAATGAAAAGATATGTAATAATAATGCTTAAATAAGTATGTACCGACTATGATTATTGTCGGTGATTTCTTGTTGGCAACTTCTAAATTTAATGTTTTTTCATACTTGTCTGTGTTTTTCTTAATTTGTCATATTTTTTATTTTTTAGCTTTAGGTAGGTACGTAGGTAGGTACTTACTTACCTAAAATAACAATGTTGCTATTATTTAAATCGTTTATCAAACTTTATTCAAAGCCAGCCAATAGTTATATGGCATTGCAGAAATTACATTTTAAAATGCAATTAATAAAAACAATAACATCACAAACTTTACAAACACCTCCACAACATGTTATTCCTAGAATATTCCTAATTGGGGAACTAAGTAACCTAATTAGTAGATATTCGATTATGTAGGTATAATAGGGCTTGCTTAGGAGGCGTTAATTATCCTCTCCCAATAAGCTTGTGCCTATTGTGAATAATTCTAGTCAATTTGCCTAAAAATTTGTACTTACTTAAAGAAGACTTATATTATACCAACTCTAACAAAGTAAACGTCAGATAAGGCATTAAAGAAGATGTAATGGCAAGTAAACCAGGGCCCCAATTCCGCTAATTTACAAATGGCTCAATAGAATCGCAATTGCATCGCAATCGTATATTTTGACATTACTACCATAATAAATGTGTCAAAATATAAAATTGCGATGCAGTAATTGGGGCCCAGTAGGTTTGAATGGTTTTTTTTTTGCATATAGATATTACAAATGGCAGTTCAAGTTGATAAGATCGACAAACAGGACAAACGTACCCGAATTTACCTAATATCTATCTAGGTACCTACCTATACCGATAAGAACAACGGATCTTAGCCAATTAGATATACTTAAGTACTAAGGCCTTTATTAGAATCTAATTATGATAAATTAGGTGCCTACTGTTAGCTACAATAATACTTATAAACCTACAAATTATACCTAAGTACTTAGTTATCATCAGGTTTAATATGGTTAACATTGCAAACTGCAATTTGTTCAAACATGCCGCAAAATGCTGGTGCAATGATTTATGTGAAATTTACAGTAACATGGCCGCGCACGCCATAATTATTAACTAATTTAATAATACGCTAAAACGCAGGTCATTCCGGACAATATAACATGTTTGGTACAAAGAACACGTACCGATTGTACCTATACTTTTGGCGTGCTCTACTATTAGGGGCCCGTAAAAAAAGAGGTTTCATAATTTTTTGGTTATAAACTTGTAAATTATTAGAATGTCAGGGATATATTAAGGTATATTACAGGGTAAGTTAGACCAGTTCTAGAACGTTCTCAAGATAATAAAGCTTATGAAGAAAAAAAAAATGTTTTTTTTTAAGCGTTAGGATCAATGTGCAAGTAAGTAGACATATCTTTTGGGACTACGACTCTTTTAAGTAGGAACCTTTACAGCTCATAGGTTTGTGTAAGCAAAGGAAAAGGAAAGGAAAACCATTGGAAAATTATAAATGGATATGATGCGTACAATTAGGGTTCTATTAATATAATGAAATAAATTTAACAAGCTCAATTGTTCTATAACCTGAAATGTATCATTCTAAATACATTACCATTAACCTATTAATAGCAGTGCATTGCTGAAGCATAGGGCACACGGAACGTCTCTTACAAAAACTGCTCAACCTTGACCAAAATGGGTCGTTCGCAAAAAAAAATCGGCAAAGAGGCGTATATGCGGTCAAACCAGTCCAGTAAACAAACTAGTCTTACTGGTTTCTATCGCGAATTCGCCAAACATGTAGATTTTCTATAAAACCATTGTTTGGACTAGTTTTCGCTAGTTCACGCGTATTGCGTGTAAATAAATGTCGGATGCGCGCGCGCAGGTGACGCACGCGTTTATAATTGAGTTGAATAATACATTACTTTGCTACAATTAAATTTTGAACGATAAAATTAAAGTCTTTGGATTTAACTCGCGTTTATTAGGATTTTAAATTGTATTGTACTAGCTGTGCCCTCAACTTTGTACGCGTGCGTGGATTTTTGTAAATTGAAAACTGTCCCACTGGAACGTTCTATTTTTCGGGATAAAAGGTAGCCTATATGCTTATAATACCCGACCTTCTGAAATCTTTATTTTCAAAGAAGATTCATACTGTCACGGGGCATTTCATACTGTCATAGTATGATATTAATTTTTCGTATTACCTACGTAGGTAATGAGCCTACCTACTTACCTAAGTACCACTTTTAAAAATCAGTAACTGATTGGATACAAATAAATATGGTTTTTGAGAAAAAGTACCTGTATGTCAAGTTAAACTATTGCCGATGACGGAGTTATAATTTACTTACTTAATTTTAGATATTTATAAATTTGTTAATGCACTTATCAATTCTTTCTCTAAAATTAAACTATTCCCTGGTAAATTAACATGGCTTGTAAGTCATATAATAATATATCATGAAGGATGAAGATGGTAGCCGAGGAAAAAAGAGAAATAACTAATTAAATTAATTCTAGTTCTTCCATCTATAGACTTAAAATATCCACTTACAAACTTAGCTCAAAATGTCTGTTAAATCATAATTCCCAGAGTAAACAAATATATAAGGTAAGATAATATTTTGAACTACTAAAGTATCAAGTATGGAAACTAAATAATAAACATTGAACAAATTAGGTATAAATTAATTTTTGTAATTATGTGTGGTCTGAGCGTTAATTATGCTGTTCAAGTTCAGGAAAATCATGACATTGCACGTCATCATCAATATAATCTTAGCCAAGCGACGCCCACTGCTGGACATAGGCGTATCTTAAGTACCTATCATCACGACGATTGGTCCCGCTCTACCTTCATCCATCGGCTTCAAACCAACCAACAATTTGAATATTGTGAGTGCATCGGATTTAGTGCTTTGGCTTACACCCGTATAAACAAAACAAGTAATTACAATACAATACAATTTGTATTCCTTAATCTAGTAGCTATTATAAGTTAGCACTATCAAAAGTTAGCATTCTCAGCCAAATAATAGGTAAGTGTCTATAATGGTGACCAATTTCCTTTTCTTAAACACTTGGTAGTGACACCTTAAGTTATGGCTTTATTACTACTTTATAAATACGGGTGTCAGTGAATTATATGTTTTTTAAGTTAAATACTATCGGCAGCTGTTGTCAGTGCTATAAATAGAGACTTTATATTTAGCATGCTAATAATAATATCGATATTACATCGGCCAGGTACGAAGCAATTATCTCGATTATTCAAATTTAGCGTCAGTTTCCCATTCAACCCTACGATATTCGGAGCAGATGTTCTATTTTCAACTTCGCGTGCATTGGCAATGTTGTTTATTAAAAAAATCTTTTGTGGCCATTTAAAAAATAAAGCTTTGACAATGCCCCATGCAAATTAGAAGAATATCCAAATGCTAAAAGATCATAAAAACATATTTTTGTAGACGACATATTCAACTTTATTTGCATGATGTAAGCGAACAAAGTACTTTGCGATCCCCGTCGATGCAAATATTATTTTTATTACGATCTCTACATTGTATTTTGAACGCTATTTTGAAGCAGCTAAGATTGATATTGCGGTAAAGTGTAGATTGCAAAAGTGAAAAATTTGCATACACAGAACACCTTTGCACTGATCCGTTCTATATGCATTTTGACTGACAGTTTAATGTTGAATAGAAGGCACGAGGGATAGTTGTTAGGTAACTGTACAATGTTATTTTATGCAACTGTTGTAAATAAGGAAAAAAATTTGCTTTTCCTGTCTATTTTGAACGTATTTTACGTACGTTAAAAATAGGCATGCAGGCAAATTAAAATGTAGGTATATATATAGGGAGGAAACTGAAACATATCGCATATTTTCTTATCCAATCGGATTGTGCGACTTAAATTCAAGTAAAGTCGCTTGCCTCTCGTAGGGCTAAAATCGCAACTAAGATGCCATCATACGACCGAATCAGTCTTGCTAAAAGAAGGATTTTTGGGTCATAGGTGTCATAATCACCACTTCGATGGCGGGTTGGTGGCGAACGCAGTTTGACCATTGGTTGTGAGAAGAGCTGCTTTGCGTCTGCTTCTTGTTGTGATCCTTTATCTTTATGATTTTACGAGTAATGGCCTATTAAGTATAACACCCAAAGGATGAGAAAGGGTAGTCCAATTCTATTTTTGCACTATAAGACAATTTATCGAGTTGGTAAGACGTGATTCGATTGATGCACGATATTGCACTCCATTCTCACTTCTAGACACTTTATCCCGTAAATCAAGCCTAACAAAGATCGCAACCAAGGCGCCATCTGTACGTGAACGTGGACGGTCGCAAATTAATAATAACAAATAGTTGGCAAGGGGTTGCCTGCCGCTTGCCTTGCCATGCAAATAGGCCTGTGATTCATGACTAGGGAATACGCCTTGTGTCGATAATAGGTGGATTGTGTTTAGTTGCAGTAGGATTGTTTTTATATTGGCAGAATTGTGTTTATCAATAAACTGAGTTTTAGGTGATTTTACTCCGACACAAAATTGGTGGATTCTTTCTTGATTTTCCACAATTTTTTAAGTATGGAAAACACTTATTTTTAAGGACATTTATGTTAATTTTTTTATAATTTTCTATAAAACTGCCAAAAAACCTCGAAAGCTGTTAACGCTGTATAACATAATTATGCTTATAACCTTAAAAAATATACCCTTCGACTTCAAAAATCTTCTCTTTTTATTGCTATTTGTAAAATTCGATTTTCTAAAAATTCATTTCGAAAATTCAAAAACGCATTGTATGCCATCATTCTTTTGTTATTAAAACCTATGTGCTCCACTAGTTTTCGCCAAATAGCATACTCTACATACAGACAATAGATACGGAAATCCCCAAACCGGTTTCCCGAATTCGCAAACCCTAAACTGCTGGGGACACTTAGTTTTAATGCAATCACAATAGCGGGCTTGCCCGTGCCGTTGGGCAGTGTCTGGACAATGGCCACAGCCGATTATCGGGGGTCACTATGACTAGGGGCAGCCGAAAGGTCATATTTAGGCAGAGAGTTCAAGGGTCACTCGGGTGCCGGTAAATAGTCGACGGATGGGGAGTGACGGCGGCGGCCAGTTTGGACAACATGTCGCCGATGACGGGCTTGCAAAATTTATGTGTTTAAACACACATAGGTGAATTTAAAAAGAAAACATTTGTCGATGGTCGCCGAATGAGTTTTTAATTTTTTGTGTTTATATTGGCTGAGTTAGGCGTTGTCTCTATTATTAAAAAAACTTGTTTAAAAAAATCTCTTTACTTACGATAATAGAAGTTCTTACGTGCCAGTACCTAAGATTTGTAAGAAAAAAAATAAGCAGTCGTGTTTGGCAATTGATATTCAGATGGAGTGATGCTGTAGCCCGTCGTCTTCTGACAGTACCTATTATTTTGTAGCCTCTTGTAGGTGACAGGACGAGAAAATTTCCTTTCTGGAACGAAGTTCCTTATCGCGCGTTGCGAAAGGGGGTTAGACGGAAAAAATTGTAACGACACTTTTTGACCGACACCTTTTGCTATAGTTGTGAACCGTGCGGCGAGAGAGAGAGAGAGAGAGAGAGAGAGAGAGAGAGAGAGAGAGAGAGATAGAGAGATAGAAAATAAATTTTTATTACAATTCCTTCACTAAAAATGAACTTCGTTCCATCCGGGTGTCCCTTGACACCTCTCAAGTTTTTTACCCTTACAAGTGACACTGTGCGTTTTTGGATATAGTAATTATAAGGATTTGCAACCTTTATTTTTGTAGGAATTAGGACTTTGCCTTAACCACCACACATAAGAATGATGTAGAGAAGAAATACTGCCGCCCGTCTTCTTCGGTCGTCTCTTAGGACACCAATAGGAAGAGAAGGGGTCATGCTATTATTTTAAAGTGCCAATATACGACTGCAATTATAAAATTGCACGGAAAATGATTAAGTAAGTAGGTAGGTAGTACCAACATAGATTTAAACAATCTTTCAAACAATATCAAACATAGCCACTGATTTCTATATATACTCTACAATTCGTTATTCTAACATTTCCAATCCATAACTCTCTAACCTTTTTATCCATTTTAATTATACAATCACGGACAAAGTCAACAGATGTAAGGGCCCTCAGCCACCATGATAATGACATCGCATCGGGAGCGATAGTTATCTGTCGCTTTCGAATAAAAAATAAAACACTCATAGGTGCCAAGTGTGAAATCAATGATGCTATCTCGCTCCTTTGTCTGCGTTTTGAATGAGAGCAATTTTTATTATTGAATTTCGAACTGATTTATTTAGAACGCAATAACAGTTTGAATGTAGTGATCGTCTATTGTTTTACTTAGTGTTAAAGAAAATGCTATCGCTTATTTTGTAGTGAAAAGGTACGTACTCCGATCTCCAAATTTAAATCTCATTCTGTTATTTGCTCATCTACTTTATAAAGGTCTTTGTTATGACAGTATGACTCTTATTGGTTACAGAACAGACAATTTTTGTGACCTACATGTGAAAACGTACAAAACACTTAATTTTTGTAATACTAATATATAAAATGAGCTCAGGCAGTCAAACTACTGCCAATGATTAGTGTATTCAAGTGATGTCACCGTTATAAAAAAATATAAAGTTACAGTAACACTATTGCAAACCCAAATTCAACTTTAACACCGTCATAACGAACCGTCGCGAACCGCGGAGGGTTGCCATTGTGTTTCGTGCATATTAAAAAAATATATTCAATGTTAACCCTTTCGGTGCGTACAAAAAGACCAATTTTGTATGCTAACCCGGAATCTCATTTCAATACAGTGTAATAAAAAACGAAGATAAAACTTTTTTACCCACGATCTTTTTGGGGTCACGTTTTTTTTAAACTTAATTTGCAACAAGGTGCATCGCAAATAGGGATGCGTTGGATTTAAATATGGGTAGACAGAGCCGTGGGGTCGAGTTTTGGTAGTTTTTTCCCAGCGAACATAAAAGATATTTGACATTGATGTGTCGGGTTTCGAAGATGTATTATGAAGATCCACTTTCTCATGACCGGCGAAGAAAGCTAAGTTGAATGGGTTAAGTTATAAAAACAAAATTATCGATCAATAGTGTCAGGTTCAAGAGTAAATTTGAAGTGCAAGCAAGTTACGAGCTAGTTAAGCCGTTGGTCCTGGCTTCTGTTCCATAATAAGAGTCATTAACAAACAAATTACGCCAGAAGCTTGTAACAGACAACTTGGAAAACACAGACACGACATTATCTTTGACACAAATCTAAGCTTATTACATTTATTTTTAATTTTTTTGACGCCCTGACTACAAATCTACGTATTTACCACGTGGAAATAAACTCTTAAATTGCAGACTATTTGCCAACCAATATTGCGTCACCTAAGATTAGATTAACATGTTTATCTGAGACGTTGGTAAATAGCGAGATGGGGCCGCCCGCAATTAGTAGGGCAACCTCTGTCGCCATGGTTACGCGTGTGGTCGTTCGTACGTAGGTAGTATACCCACCGAGGCGGTACAGTACGGTCTGCAAAACAACGAGTTACTAATTAATAACTCTACGTCCCTAATCCACAAACGCTCTACATTGGTCATGTGACCAGACTTGGTTCAACTGGACCAGCCTAGGCAGTTTATTACCTAAAATGTACCTTATACTACAAAACCTAGAAAATTGAACACTACACGGGACTAACTATACAATGCATTTATTTCGAAGGTAAATAAGTAATTCCTAAGGTTCATTTAGACTCTAAATTTTAGAGTGATAATCCTTCCTATATCCAGTAGTCTGACATAGTTGTCTTCATAAGTAGGTCATGGTGTTTTCCATACAATTACTATAAGTCGTCATCGAGTCTTCCACTCTCTCTCCATCTTTACTTTTCTGACACAATCCATTCATCTCTTTTTAGGTCGCACTTTTAGTGTCCACCATCACTCTTATTTTTACGTGCCCTTCGTCTATATGAACGGACTTATTTTCCAAATAAAACATTTCATATTTAATATACCATACCTAAGTTTAGACCAGTTACATAAAAAAATTGTGTTACTAATGTTTCTAAATTCATTTATTTAGTAAGATCGGTCATTTATTTAAGCTCTATTAGCAGATATCTCTATGTTTTCCTAGGCAGCCGTTGTTAGTTGTGTTTTAGTGCGGAAATACACTTTGCAATTTAAACTATCTGTAAATAAAACGGAGCCTAACGTCATGTAACCATTATGTATAACATCTTGGCAGTGTTATTTTTATTTTTTATATATCAAAATCGCAGTTTTGCCAAACTTGAAGGCAAGACCTTCTTGCATGTCTTCATGTGGCCATATCTTTAGTCATCGCTTACGGAGGGGAAGGGTGGTACTAGTCCTTTTATTTTAAGCCGGCACCTTTGGTCCGTAGATGAGACTAATGGGGAAGCTTTGTTTAATAACTAAGTTGAAGGTTTCATTTGGTATGCCAAATTTTCCTTTACAATTTTTCTGGACAACCATTTGGATCAGCGGTAGTTAACGCTGCTTCTGAGCCATGGGTCGCGGGTTCGATCCCCGCACAGTACAAATATTTGTGTGCATGAACATGTCTGTTTGTACTGGTCTGGGTGTTTTCTATGTATTATAAGTATATATTTACAAAAAAAAAAGTATATAAGTAAGTTTATCGGTTGTCTAGTACCCCATACGACAGGGTACTTAATAGTACCTTAATTTGGGTCTAGATGGCTCAGTGTGGCCCATTGAGGCATGTCTTAAATATTTATTTATTACAACAAGTACAACTGTTCTGCTGTTAAATATGGGGAAGCTTGTTATTTGCTATTTCTTCATCTGAGCCATTGTCCATAGGGTTCCCCTAAAATTAGTAACAAATTAGGAAGCTTCCTCTGCTGACCGTACTAAACATGCGTGCGTACCTCTATCACAAACGGGCAATTTTAGAGTTCTGTCCTGTTCAGGACTTCCCTTTGCGACGTGTGCCTTCAAACAGGAAAATGTTACCCCTCTCGCTTCCCCCCTGTCCCCCTGCTTAGTTGACGAGCCAGAGGGGGTGGGGTAAGATAGGAAATTCGAGCGGAGCTATAAAGATAGTTTGTTCAAGATAATGTCGAGTTTAGCGGTAGAGGTGTTTTTGTAATGTGTACCTAAATGTTAGGTTATAAGTATTGTTTGGGGTTATCAATATCTTAAGGTATTTGATTGCTGGGTAAATTAGGCAGTAGGTAGCTTTTAATTACTTGATTATGGAGTGCATTTGGTATTCTACAGGGTATGGTCAATCGCTATGTAGAAATCAAAACTAGGACATTATATAGGATTGTATGTCCATATCCAATAAGCTCAGTTTGCCGTTAATTCTAAAACTAGCATGCATGTTAAAATACTTTCAGCGGCTTCCCGCGACCCTCGTCAGATTGTCGGTCCACTTGGTTAGAGGCCTACCATCGTCCGGTGTGCGGTCGCCCAACGGCCGTCGATTTTTCTTACTAGGTATGTGTCCACATAATAAACATTAAGAAGAATCGACTTAATCTCTGCAAAAGTCTCAATGTTCATCAAAATCTTTTAACTTGTAACTTCTACCACCCCCCTAAACATGCGTTAGAACCACCCTTAGACCAAACAGGGTTGGTTATATACAAGTCGCATGATATACAGCTCTCCTTAACCGGATTACCTTTGATATATTACCCGGGTTGCCAATTCAATCTCGGATAGTCGATCTGAGCTTAGATGTGATTGCTTTTTGAGTCAGCCACTTATGTAATTACAAAGTACTCGTATCAGAACTGACATGAATACATGATCTGGTGTTTTACTAGCGTGTAAAGAGATTAGATACGTTGTGAAATCAATTTAGACCGAACGCTTTTTAGAACCATCATATAAGTATAGGGTAGTAAGGCTGTACTGTAATAAGGTTACTAGCATAGTTTAAAACTTATAAGATGACTAGCTTTTTGTCAGGTATAAAAAATGGGATGCAAAATAGTCTTTGTCATTTTTCAAGGTCTGATTTATCTTTGTACTAGAAATCAAATATACTGACATGACAGCCAGAAAGAGTTACTTTCGCATTAAAATCTATACTAATATTATAAAGCTGAAGAATTTGTTTGTTTGTTTGTTTTGTTTGAACGCGCTAATCTCAGGAAGTACTGGTCCGAATTGAAAAATTATTTTTGAGTTGCATAGTCCATTTATCGAGGAAGGCTTTAGGCTGTATAACATCACGCTGCGACCAATAGGAGCGAAGCATCAGTGAAAAATAGTGCAAAAACAATCGCGATCATGATAACAGAAATTGACGCGTACGAAGTCGCGGGCAACAGCTAGTTTGTAATATTAGTAAGGGTTACTGTAAGTGTATAATGCTACGGCTTGCTACGAGCTACGGGTACCTATTGCTACGGATTGCTACGTGCTACATTGTAGTCCATGTCGTAGCGTTTCTCTAGTGTGAAGGTTTACAAAACAAAACCATTTTATTAATAATTGCTTAATATCCTTGAATGTATTATTATGTAAATGGTTAGTATTTTGAAATTTTACAGCTGTAATAAAATTACTCATATTTAATATTACAATTCAAGTTATAATTTTATCCATTGCAAATTTTAGTTAGTTACACAGTAAATGAAGGTTTTGAGTTCAATGAGGAGGTCTTTGCCTACAATGGAATGATTATAGACCGCAACTTTTTTTTTGGCACAGTGAAAGGGGCAAGCAAAAAGCTAGTGAAATTATAAATAGGGAAATTCATAGGAGAACTAGAATCTTTTGAAAATCTCTGTTGAAAAGTTGAAATACGATGATTCCTAAAAAAACTATATTTGTGGAGTAAACATTTTGCGAATGCGTATTATAGCAGACATACCACAATGGAAGGACGCATCACACGTCCTTTCATCACTCACCGAGGGCATGGGCATTCAAAGCTATGTATGAAGACATTTCTGTGGATATGACATTGTAAAATTTGTGTTTCTTTGCTACTTTATGATGTAAACACAATAATAATAGGGGTTAAAGTATGAAATTGCCGATTATTTTCCCACTTTTTATTTTGTTTATAGCTCTTAAGTATAGTCGTATTATTGCGTAATTCTTTTTGTATTGTATCAAAAACTAAATAAAGTAACTTTTGACTAAAAAAAAATGCAATACTAGTGCCTATTACTTCAAAGGAAGTCGTTGAAAAGACCCCTTACAATGTGTCAGCTGACCTTCTTGCTTCAATTAAGTATATTTGTATTATAAACTCTGATTTTCAGAAATTTAAATACTATAATGCGTATATTTTATTTGATATCTTAGCAACTTAATTGCACTTATAATATCAGTATAAAAACTTGAAAAATTTTGTCTCAGGCGCTGGCTAACAGCGTAAGAATATGCTTGCAAAATTCGCGCCGTGTCGCAGTGTCTCGGTGGCCTAATGGTATGGCGCCCGCCCGGCATGCGAGGAGATGCGGGTTCGAGTCCCGCCTGAGACAAAATTTTTCAAGTTTTTATACTGATACTATAATGTGTAGCTTTATAACTATCTAACTTTCACCTTTAATTGCATCGAAAACGGTTCAGGCGTTTTTAAAAAAACTAAAAAATTTTTAGTATGGAAAAATGACTTTTCTCGATTTCGTCCATACAAAACGGCAATTTCATACTTTAACCCCTAATATTAGAGTACATCTCGCTGGATCATAAACTAGGAGTTGCTATTGTGGGTTATTTATAATTTTCTAACTATTGAGACCTTCAACAAACTTGCATCAATAAATATTAGTATTTAAACTTGAAAAATTATGTCTGGCAGGTGGGACTCGAACCCGCATCTCCTCGCATGCCGTGCGCTACGGGTATCGGGTTGTTGTTTCGGGTGTTAAGGGTGCCAACTCCTAACATTTGATGAAACAACGGTGGCTTACAGCGATAAAAATATACTTGAAAAATTGACGCCTATGATGTAGTGTCTCGGTGGCTAAATGGTTAAAGCGCCGCGCCCGGCATGCGAGGAGATGCGGATTTGAGTCCCGTCTGAGACATAAATTTTCAAGTTTAAATAATGATGTTAAAATTGCAATTTTATTGCTTAAAATATTAGGTGTTAAAATATGAAATTGCCGTTTTGTATGGACGAAATCGAGAAAAGTCATTTTTCCATACTAACAATTTTTTAGGTTTTTTAAAAATTCCTTAACCGTTTTCGATGCTATTAAAGGTGAAAGTTAGATGGTTATAAAGCTACGCATTATAGTATTTAAATTTCTGAAAATCAAAGTATATGATACAAATATACTTAATTGAAGCAAGAAGGTCAGCTGACACATTGTAAGGGGTCTTTTCAACGACTTCCTTTGAATTAATAGGCACTAGTATTGCATTTTTTTTTAGTCAAAAGTTACTTTATTTACAAAAAAAATTACAAAAAGAATTACGCAATAATATGACTATACTTGAGAGCTATAAACAAAATAATAAGTGGGAAAAAATAATCGGCAATTTCATATTTTAACCCCTATTATCATATAAAGTATTGCATCAATAAAATCTATTTAATAATGTTATTGTTTAAAAGCTGTGCCCGTAAATTCTACTACTACTCCAGACTATAGGATATATACTATAGGATTACAGGATGCTTGGCATATGTCACCCTCTTTTTTAGTATGTTAAAATAATAGAATTTCTAAAATAAAAGTAGCCTTAATACTTAGGTACTACTAAGTACTTCATTTATCTACCTGCAAATGAAAGTCCCGTCAAAAGATCCCATTTAAGAAATTGTCTGGAACAACAAACAGAGAGACAACAGACAAACAAAAGTGTATAATAGTTTTTTCTATGTACAGACAACGGCAGGTCAACCTACCCAAAAAGTTAAAGGTAATTGAATTGATTTTGAACTTTAAGCCCAGCAAGGATCAATATCAATGGGAACTACCGTTTCTTTGCTCACCAGTTGGCGCCACTGTAGACTGAGGTCCGGAGGTATAGCTGTCAAAGGCGATAGGCGCCGAAACAAAGTGTAAATCTTGAATCTAATTAAGGTTTATTATTTATAAATAACTATCTTGATATCAACAAACTAACTTCTGAAATAGTTGCTCTTTGAGGCCGCCTATTTTTGCGCTTTTTCTTAATTCCGCTTTCAAAGCGTTCACATTAAACGCCAAATAATCCATATTTGCGATATTTTATGAAGGAGATCACTTTCCAGCAAATAAATTAAAGAAATTATAATTTACGTAACGAAACCCGCTAAAACCAGTGAAAAGTTAATGTTATTGGACCTCACGCGACACTAGCGCCTCTAGTGGCAAATTTAGATAGTGCGATATCTTATCTTTACGCGCTTATTGAAAACAGTAAATTTGAAGATAATAAAAACAGACACATTTTATTTATTTGTAAAGATAAGATTCTCGAAATTTAAAATTTGGTCAAATTTGCAAGGTCTTATTCTCTTACGGCCGGCTCCAATAACCTATCTATCTTCAGTTTTGGGATATCGGAGATAGGAAACAGTTTCTATCTTTGTTTTTGCCTTCCAGAGAAACTAAGACAGAAGTTGTTTTCTATCTCCGATATGCCAAAATTGAAGATAGATAGGTTATTAGGACCGGCCGTTAGAAGATCCTGATGACTCAGTTTCATAACCCGGCAAAATTAAAGCGAGTTTGGTACGCTAAACCTTCAATCGCTTCTTACCCATAGGAAAAGATGGGATTTTATCATTATTTATTTGCTGCACCACAAGGTTAAGATAATATCCCCATAACTATTTAGTGTCATATCCATACTAACTGTTCCTCGCTCTGATAGGGCGTGTACATACGAGGGAGCGCGCGTGGACAGGCATTTGAAATGAAGAGTGCTCCACAGCCACGTCTGTCTGTCCTCTGGTACTAGAATAGCATGGAGACGGACTATTTGTATAACAAATCTATAAAGGCTAATATTTTGTTTACTTCTCCTTATTGTTTCCAGTGCTCATCATAAGAAGTCGCAAAGAATATCTATTAAAAAAAACCACGCTTTTTAAACAGATTGAACTAACAATTAAAAATAAAACTGTAGTAATCAATTGAAAAATTCATATTATTGTACAAAAAGCGTGGGGGGCTTGATTTAGATTGTTGTAAATATTTTATCAATAATTTACTATATCTGTGGATATCATAACAAGCACCCCACGCTTTTTGTACAATAATATGAATTTTTCAATTGATTACTACAGTTTTATTTTTAATTTTTTAGTTCAATCTGTTTTAAAAGCGTGGTTTTTTAGTTTTTTTTAAACTATAATTTATTTTTTACTTTTTAGTTTAGTTTATAAGATTTGATTACTTCTTTACCGACTGTAAGTCCAAACCTATGCAGGAAACATAATTGATACAGATCGCGCGCTAGCTCTATCTCTTTTACTCCCTCTTACAGAGGAAAACTGGGAAAACTGTTATTAAATTATTGCATTGTCATCGGTCCTTGATACGTGTGCAAAGTTTCAAATTAATCAAACTTCTGGAAATCGGTCAAATTTATGCTCAAAGATTCCATTACATACATAGATAGATACAACCCAAGCTAATAAAAGCGTGGTAAAAAAGAGTCAGTGTCTTTTCTGCACCATTTGTAAAACTGCCATCGCGAAACTGCCAAGCGTGGTGTTTGATGCCATGGTGGTTATGAAGGAACGCCCTTTTAGAGAGGCCTGTGTCTAACAGTGGTCTGGATGAGCTGATGATGTTACAATAGAAAAAAGAAAAGTTCACATACAACATACATAAGGGCCATACACCGTTATGTTAAATAGATGGTCTTGTAAAGCGCTCATAGCCCAATGCTTCTTAGTGATCAGTCACTGTCACTAATGTTAAGCAACGTTGGGAGCGGTCATGACTTGGATGGGTGACCGTTTGTGCCATCATACCATGAGCGCTTCCTTTACTTCGCAGGGCACGTTAAACTGTCGGTCCCGGCTGTTGTCACGAGATAATAGTCGTTAAGCCCTATTGGAGGCCTTCAGGCAGCTTGAGAAACGTCCAACGGTGGGGTGATGTTGCCACAGCGTTGCCCTTTGCCGTCCACCAACCCGCACTAGGCCAGCGTGGTGGAACTAAGGCCTTAACCCCTCTACATAAAAAAGGAGAGAGACTCATGCTCAACAGTGAGCGTAATGGGTTGATACTCGTACTTTGCTTTTTTTTTTACTTTGTGAAGCGATACTTTATAAAAAAACATAATATTAGGGGTTAAAGTATGAAATTGCCGTTTTATATGGACGAAATCGAGAAAAGTTATTTTTCTATACTAACAATTTTTAGGTTTTTTAAAAATGCCTGAACCGTTTTCGATGCAATTAAAGGTGAAAGTTAGATGGGTATTAAGCTACGCATTATAGTATTTAAATTTCTGAAAATCAAAGTATATAATACAATTAACCTTATTGAAGCAAGAAGGTCAGCTGACACATTGTAAGGGGTCTTTTCAACGACTTCCTTTGAAGTAATAGGCACTAGTATTACATTTTTTTTTTAGTCACAAGTTACTTTATTTAGTTTTCGATACAATACAAAAAGAATTACGCAGTAATATGACTATACTTAAGGGCTATAAACAAAATAAAAAGTGGGAAAATAATCGGCAATTTCATACTTTAACCCCTATTATATTGCAATAAAAGGAAAACTAGATACCAACACAATCACTGGCAGCAGTCTCACCCACTGAACATTTGAGTGCTCCTTCACCACAGCTGCATTCATCTTTAATGTTCTCTATAGGCTGTCTCATAGGTTTCGTGTGCCATATAAAATCAAAAATTATCTATCCAGGACGTACGAAAATTTAAGAAATTTATGTTTAATAGTTAGTAGCTCAGGTGGGTTTTACTCCAGCGACAACTCTTTCCATTGATCAGAGTTATTAATAAATTGCTTGGTATCACACAGCCTACACGTATATAATGTTTTATAAAATACTAGCTGTTGCCCGCGACTTCGTACGCGTCAATTTCTGTTATTATGATCGCGACTATTTTTGCAACATTTTTCACATATGCTCTGCCCCTATTAGTAGCAGCGTGATGTTATCTAGCCTAAAGCCGTCCTCGATAAATAGACTATCCAACACAAAAATAATTTTTCAATTCGAACCAGTACTTCCTGAGATTAGCGCGTTCAAACAAACAAACAAACAAACTCTTCAGCTTTATAATATTAGTATAGATATTAATAATTGTTTATTTCAGATAACTTAGTGAAAGGTTAGTAACATGAAGGCATAAATCTAGTGGTAGTTGAAAAATTATTAGTCCTCTTCCACACAATACAACCCCATCCGTAAGGGTAGCACTCCCCACATCTGTAGTCCTCTGACTTCTAATGGAGGACCAGCGCTTATATTGAAATACCCGCCCGATTGTTGTGTAGCCACAGGAACACAGGAATGCGCCAAGAATGCTTTTAATACGGAATGCCTTGGCCTCTGCATCAGAAAAGCATATACTACCTACTTACTGAAGGTATGTTACACAATGTCTAAAAATTTAATTTTGACCTTGTCGAGTAGGAGTTGACATAGAACATGGATGGATCTTTTTATTGGTCTCATCTAGAGGTAACACGCGGGCTACAAGTACACAGTATATTAATGTTTTTTTGTCTTTTCTTGGCCTTGTGGCTTCTTGTTTGAGTATTATCCTTCTTCTCTTTTTCCTTATTGTAATAAATTTCATTAGGTGCTGATAGTTAGACTTTACTTGAAGATTCTTTATTTGATATTTTAGCAATTAAATTGCAATTATAATATCAGTATATGAACTTGAAAAATTTTGTCTCAGGCGGTACTCGAACCCGCATATCCTGGAATGCCGTCAAAAAAAAATTTTTTTTCAAGTTTATATACTGATATTCTACTTGAAGAGTTTAATTTTATGGGTTAACATATAAATGCTATGAAGTTACAAATCTTATCACCTTTTTTGAAGATATATTTTTACATAATAAGGTTCCTAAATTATTAAGTTTAGAGTGGAAATGAAAGTTTGAATAAATATCATATTCGCTTTTATTTTTAACATAACATTTAAAAAAAAAAATTTAGAAGACCCATGACACAACTACTCTTATCTAGCAACTCATAAACAACGAAACAGAAGTTATTTACATTGCAGGTAGCAGACGATTCGCGGCTTCGTTGCCATAGAAACGGCAAGATGGCTGCCGTCTGCTGCGGTTACCAACTTCGCCTCTAGTTCCAAATTGTTCCGCGAGTATTTCAGCGCTGTATGTATGCATAATTACATTATGTAAAGCTATGTACGGTCCCACTAATTACTAATACGGTTAGCAGGCGACATGAGTGTGGTAACTTGTAAGTTTTTTTGGGTTAGGCAAAGGACTCCGTATAATAACAGCCTTGCCTCGCCAGGAAAGAAATGGTGGCAAGACCTTTTTTCTTTGATGATGACTGATTAAAAAAAAACCATCCTAAAGGCGTGGATACGTCAGTGTTTACAATTAACTTAGAATCAAACATTTTTTTTAATGAATTAGCTACGTTTTTCCCATAATTAAATCACTATTGCTAACCCGGTATGTGTGATTTTGCAAACTTTCTTACTCCGAAAAACCCATGATTTTTGTTGCGTAATGATCAAATTAGGATTATCCAGAAGTCTTTTGTGGGAGGAATATTTTCCTGCAACAGATCATATTTTTTTATGCTACCACTACCCGAAGGATTAGTTAAGAGGGATTTAATAAGAGTTCCTTAGATAAGTGTGCGCAAGTGCTCTCTATCTGAGTAACACTCAGCTTTAAACGCCCTGGGACTCGAACCTAAGATCTTTTGACCAACTTAGTAAATCGAAGTATGTAGAGTTTTTGTAAGGGTTTTCTCATTATTTTAAAGCTATTAGTATTTATGAGTTATAGTTTTATGTACCGTACCACACAAGCCTAAGATAGAATAGCACCGCCTCTTCTTTTCATATGAGTGTCGTAAGAGGCAACTAAAGCTGCAAGTGTGCTGCTAAAAAAGATGGGCGGCTGCTGTTGTCATCGTCTAATAATTAATATTAAAACGAGACTATGAAAGCGGAAAAAAGCAACTAATTTGTTAAAATTAAAAAGTAGCAGCCTATAATCATCCCACTGCAGGGCAAAGGCCTCTATTATTGAATTCAAGTTCCCACAGCAATGATGGCATAATAACCACGCTTACCAAATGCGGGTTAGTAATCTCAAACTCGAGCAAAGCTCCGAGAAAATCAAAACTCTTATTGCCCGACCCCGGCATCGAACCTAGGACCCCGATATCCGGTACATTAACCACTAAGTCATTAGGGCGTTATAATAAACTTATTAATTGCCAAAGGTTATCATAGCAACGCCAAGAAAATCATCAAAATCCGTTTAATTCTAACAAATAGGCCCCAGAAGGCGCTCTATGTGCGACATAGTGCTGACATACTTAAGTATAATTTGACAAGTTACATTGTTCTCAATGAAGGCACTTAGCGATGCCATCGTAAACACAGCTTGCATACGACTGGGCGACCGGTGTTGCCAGCATTGTGGTTTTACTACTAAAACATGTGGATTGAACTCCGCATAGAAGACAGTTTTTAGTGATTTCTTTGTTTTAAAATTAGCATCACTATATCTTATAAGAATAAGAAACATTTATTGTTAATCGACGTCATAACGACACAATAATACAACACCAAGTAACGTTTAAACAAAAAAAATAATCAGAAAAGGTCTAAAAAAAACTGTTTATAATTAGAACAATGGGGTAGTGGGATCTACCTCCTAGTGGTCCACCCTGGGCAACGGCATCTTTGGTTTTCTAACCAATGATGTCGGCTAACAGATCCCTCTGCGGTGGTAGGCTTCGTAAGAGGCCGCCTGGATGCTACCACCCTCTTGCCGGAGTTTGCGCCAAACAGTTTTTCTGTATTCTACTGGTGTGTGGGAGAACCAGTGCCACTTTCTGGGTAAGCTCGCTCCATCTTAGGCTTCTTCTCAAGCGTAGAGTTAAGTATGTAGTCAAGAGCAAACCCATTGATCATAAAAAAAACACCTAAAGCTTTAATCAAAACACAAATCTAATATACTTTTAATTTTAAATCCCACGCAAGAAACGTCTAAATATGTGAACAGATTCAGTACGTGATCCAACCGGATATTAAAGTATGGGATATCCGGAGATCGCCCGGAGCAAAAGCTCGTACTGTAAACAAAGCTGAAATGAGTATCTAATAACAGTAATTATTGATGTTTTGGTAATTATTATTTTGCCTAATTTAAGCGATGTGAGAGTAACCCAGCACAAATGTTAGTGAAGTGACAAAGGGGCTGTAATTAGGTACACCTTCAACAGTGTTTTTATTTTTATGTTTACTGCTCTGGGTTCTTACACTTTAGGCCAGTAGTCGACTATACAGGGTCTCAGTAAGGTAAATCTAATTACCATAATAGGCTGGTTAATGTGATGTCATGATGTGAATCAAACTTTGAAGAGCAGAGAAAATCTGAACTGGATGAAAAACGCGATGCTCTTAAGGCTAAATCACCAGCAGCCATCTCTTAGAATTATATCGGCGGTGTCCTTACGTGTTGGCAGTGCTCGCGCACGTTTTCTAAAAAGTCTGGATACAGTAGTCATCAAAGGGCGCATGCGAGAGCTAACCATCCTAGCTCCTATATCAACAGTAGCAGTCACCGAAGCCGGAGTCGGCTGGGGAGTATATTATGTGAATATGGATACAACGGTATAGTTGAAAAAATATGTAAGTATTTCGAAATCGTTCTGATACTGATTTACACTGATTCCGTTACCTAATGTAAAATAAAATGTATGGATATTAGTTGCAACTTAAATTTGGTTTACACATGAATTTTAAAGGAAAGGTTACCATTCTGAAAAGCTAGAACAATATAGATGACAGTCTACTCGTAATACAACAGAATAAAAAAAAGACGTGTGGCACTCGGAGACTGCCGCGGTAAAGCTATTGCATAGCATTTTTTATCAACTTATGCAATTATAAAACTAAAAAGTATCACCGCTGTGCCGGTCGGAGTGGGGGGTGTTAGGTTATTTTCGTTACGGAATTTCTGGATTTGGTCTCCACGCTCAAGGCCCGCGATAGAAGCTATGCTATATGAAGCTTAATTTTATAATTTTATGTATTTTCTAATTTTGACTTGTAATGATTACATTTTTTGTTATTTTGGCAGATATGGTTACCATAGGCAACCATACTGTCAAAATCCTTATTTTCTTCTAAATTCTTTTAAATTTCGTAAATTCAAAATTGTTTGATCGTGCCTCGCCCCGAGTGTTAGGTTAGGTTATTTTCGTTACGGAATTTCTTGGTTCGGTCTCCACACTCAAGGCCCGCGATAAAAGCTATGCAATAGCTTAAAAAAACTGACTAAATAAAATTAATACATGAATGAGACAGAATAATACATGAAATAATTCACCGGTCAGTGTTAATCAAACGCACAATCAACGACCGTCGTCATTTGGCGACACAATATTAGTCATATTAATGATTTAATAAATAAATAAATATTTAAGACATGCCTCACTGGGCCACACAGAGCCATCTAGTCCCAAATTAAGCTACTATTAAGTACCCTGTCGTATGGGGTACTAGACAACCGAGAAACTTACATAAATACTTTTTTTTGTAAATACATACTTATAATACATAGAAAACACCCAGACCCGTATAAACGGACATGTTCATGCACCCAAATATTTGTACTGTGCGAGGATCGAAACCGCAACCCCTGGCTCAGAAGCAGCGTTTACTAACACTGATCCAAATGGTCGTCAAAATCCATTCTTTTTGTCGATAAAATGTTTACCCACTGAACCCATTTTTATTTGATGTTCACCCTATATGACATGTGGCGACATCTAGTGATGTTTGTGGAAAGGACAGAATACCGGATATTGTGAGCCCTTTGCCGTCACAACTCACATCCTATCTACCCAACATTGATAAACCGTTTGTGACGCATAATACTATCTACATAGCACATTTCTTTAATATCTGTTTCGTAGCATACGAGGCTTGACATAATTCAAAAAACAATTGTATTTATTTACATGGTTTTCCCAAATTATCAACTTAGAAGTTACTGGAAACATTGCAAATACTAGCATTCGATTAAAAAATATTTCAAATATTAAACATATAACGAAGTACCTAAAAAGGTACTTCGTTATATGTTTACTAACATACAACTAAAACAAACACTAGAATAGGAAGATAACAGATGTTATTTTAATACGCACCACACTTTCACTCAACATAATAAACACATAAAAAATATCAAAAATAATATAAAAATTCTAAAAGATTACCACAATATTTAAATAATGCGCGGTAAAATTTTTTCACCCGTTCGTGTGGTGTTTAGAAAGAATAGCCACCTCTTCTCTTTTCTATGAGTGATGTAAAGGAAGACAAAAGGAGTAATGCCAGAAGAAGACGAACAATAGTGTCTTCTGGCCAAACTGCGATCACCAACCCGCTTGCCAAGTGTGGCAATTGCAAAGTCTTCCTTTTGAAGAGGCTTATTTCCAGCAGGGAACTGATAGACGCTGGTTTTTTTGGTAATGATGATTTCTGATAGTAAATATTTAACCTGCAGCTTAACTATCATAAGTTCACTACACGTGTTTACACGTTGCCAAATCTTGACCGCCAAACTCCGAAATCACACTCGACAGTTTCAACATTAATTGCACTCTCGCATTTGCGAACGGGCCGCAAAGGTTCGGCTAAACGCCGAATTTTCCCCACACAACCCTCCCACTTACAGGGGGGGGGTCTAAACCACCCTCGGCTCACGTCTATCCATTTGCCAGCTAGTTCCGAGCTAAATTAATTTCAAAGCTCCTTATGTTACGTGCCTTGCGGCTTTCGTGAGCGTGTGTGTGTTGACGTATATTCCGAAGGCTTAAAGGCAATTCTCCAAAGGCTGGGATGGGATATATTGTACCAAGTGAAGTTAAATATTAGTAAGGCATGTGATACGAGTTTTGCGGGGTTAAAGTGGGTTTGGGTTAAGTTATGATGTCAAAAGACTCATGCTTAACAGTTTATTTTCAACACAGTGACGTGTTTTAGTTGTGAGACAATCGTCATCATCATCCAAGCCAAGCGACGCCCCAAGTTAGGCTAAGGCCACCCATGATCTCCATGACGACCGGTCTTCACTGGCCGTATCTATCGGTCTTACACGACCATCATCAGATGGTTGGTGACCTTTCCACGGACCATTGCGCATATACACTAGAACCTTCCCGCCCGTGGGTATCGGTTCTTCTCGCTCTTAGTCCTGCCCACTGCCGTTTCATCTGAAAATCCTTTGATTGTTGCCGGTTATCTCAGTTCTCCTCCTCGTTATGCAAATTTGATCTTTATTAAGACGCTACTAAGCGACCACGTTTAATTTCTGGCAACACTGGCAACACGCATTGGTCAAAGACTTTCATCTTGAGACAACGAGGTATTTTGGATTTGTATCGTACTTGTAGTATCCTGAACACTGTCTACTGGAGTTCTCATTAAATTAAGGAAAAATAAGTCTTAATGGTGAATAATTCTAGCTAAAAGCACTTGTGATATTTGAATAAAGAATAAAATGAGACCTCCAGTTCCAAAACACCAATAAAAATTACTGACTTCAGATTTTATGTCGGTATATTTTTCTACTAGCCGCCCCAACATATTTTGTTCAGTAAAAGATTTTTCGAACATTGCTCGGGTTTGATATCGCCAACCCGCATTTGGCAAACGTAGGGATTCTGCTTGTACCCATCATTGCTGTGGTGATGGTGGCCTTTTACCTGCAGTGGGATGATTATAAGCCGTTACTATGCAAGATGATTTAATTCCAAATCCATTTAAAATCCTCACCCGTGGAGTCCCACCTTAACTTCGTATGTATTTCCTATGTGTGAGTATGTACGGGCAGCCTTGTTAAGCTTCGAATTAGAGGATATAAATTAGTCTGTGAGTAAATGGGCGTTTCGTGTCTGTCGATGTGTTGCTTCGATTCCAAAGAGGCACTTAGTGACAATTTTATTAGCGATGACTAATGTGCCAAGTGGAGCACATTCAACAAGCTACAAGTTTTTGTTGCTAGGCTAGATTGAATGAGTTTTTTTTTTATTTGGAATATTTCTCTTGTAGGATAACATAACATAACATAACATAAATACTCTTTATTGCACACCATACAGCATAATTATCTGATAAAAATATTTTTATCAAGTCGTCTATTATTGAAAGCCTTTGATGTACGTAACTTGTTTTTGCGACGTCTACCTTGCGCCTTCCGAAGCACTACTGGACTAAAAGTTGTAATCCCTTCTTCCAGAAACAAGCAATTTTATGATTCACCGTTTTCTAAATTCATCTAAACAAGAAAGAAAAAGCGATTAGTATTCGACAATATCAGAACCGCCTCTGAAATGTTTTTCATTGGATTTTTCTACTAAACAGCTAGATTAAAATGATTCTGCTTAAAATTTGTAAGAATTTCTAAGGCCTACAGTTAGGCTACACAACAGACCGTTTTTAATATTATTACTTCTTTCAATTTGTTTGTTTGAACTTTACATAATATTGAAATGGAATGAATCTATCCATGTAAAACTGAAACTTCAGGACACTGCCCATTTATATGCACAAATAAGAGAGTTGTTTTATCCTAAAATATAAATATTCGGTCAAATTCCCCATCGGCGGCATTTCCCTTTCAATATCCCACACATAATATCAATTTGGCAAAAACAGTGATGTGCCCACCCCCCGAATCTCAGCACGACGCGAACTGACAGGCGGAACGATCCGAAGCGGATATTGCCTGGCCTACGGGTAGGGTTATCAGTGTTCCGGGATATATGTTTATATCTGAGTGTTTTTGCTGTAGCATTACTACAATACAATGAAGTTTTTTTTTTTATAAATAATGGGCTTGCTCTTGAATACATACTTAACTATACGGTTAAGAATAAGCCTAAGATGGAGCGAGCTTACCCAGAGGTACTGGTTCTCCTATACACCTACACACCAGCGGAACACAGAAAAACTGTTTGGCGCTGGACTCCGGCAAGAGGGTGGTAGCATCCAGGCAGCCTCTTACGAAGAGCTACCACCGCAAAGGGGTTTGTTAGCCGTCATCATTGGTTAGAAAACCAAAGATGCCGTTGCCCAGGGTGGACCACTAGGAGGTAGATCCCACCACCCTAAAAAAGTTGTAAAGAGTACAAATTATAACTAATAAAATATATAGGATGTATAACTGACAACCTTTTTAATTTTGGTGTAGTGGTACGGTGACCTACATTCTACAAGGGTAAGCATTAGATTTTCGATAGGGTCAAGGTTATTAATTGACTTGTTGAGATTATAGTCGTGATTTGAAAGGCAAGTTGAGCTTTTGGTCAAGCCTGTCGCATGAGGGAGACGTAATAACAAAGAAACAAGAACGCAGTACCGTAAAAAACAAAGCCACATCAGAAGGCTGCATCAGGAAATTTGGAAAAGTCTGACATCCGATTATGCGTAAAGTATAACTAATTAAACTACAGTAATAAAAAATCTTTAAGTTGCAAACAGTTTGTATCATAATATTGTTACTTAGTTAATTATATTCGTTGATCAAGTAGCTAGTTCTACCATAATGAAATCTGACCTAAAAGCCTATAATCATAAGAATATGTTTGGTTACTTATATAGATAAATTATTGACTAACCAATAAATTGGAACTTGTTCAGAGAATAGCATTTAGGTATGAATAAATGGTACTTATTGTTTAATGGTATTTTCTAAGCAAGCTGAATAGACACATAGCTAATATATTTAATATGAGTTTAGCGCGAAGCTTCATTATTAGCTAATATAGAGTTTTGCTACCTAGATCAATATGAACAAGTTAGCTGATCAATATGAAGAAGGAAGTTAGGGGAGTGAACAGATTAGCAGGCCTCACATTTTTTGAATTTTATATATCGCAACATTTTATAATCCTATAACAAATACCAATGTTAGACATTGTATTGGTAGGTTTTAGGTTATTCCTTTTGGTTGCCGACTGTTTGTTTACTGGTTATGCAAAAAAAAATATAAAATTATACCATGACCTCATAGGCTTAGGAGATTCCTTTGTCACTGTATTGAAGTAAGGAACAACTCTTTATGTGATAAGAATGCCTATAACTTATTTTTGCTGGAGATAGTTTTTTGCACAGATGTACCTCAGTATGTAATTTAAAAAAAACGATTAATTTGAAATCGGACTACGGGCACTTTTGCCGGAGGTCAACTGTTACCACACACCCTTAACTAAGATAATAAGGCCATCAATTGTGTAGATTACCGTACGTCATACTATAATGACATCTAAGACCTATCCAATGTTGCGAGAAATTTATTAATTACCTGACTCTTTATAAATTTCCTGTTCCACTAGCAACTATTCCAGAACTTAGCAGCCCTAAGAGCATGCATGTTCGGTACATAGTGACGTGACTGTGCGGATTTCTACAACATTATGTGCCGCGCTTAGGGATGTAAATTGAACGTCCTTTGTGTGTGTATAGTGAATGCTGCAACATGAATAACACGGCAATTTAAATAACTGTATTTACTAGACGTAACATTGAAGTAGTGCCAATCAGTAAAATCATAACGTCCTTATGATAAGATGTTGAACAGTTAATGATTTATAATAAATAAAAAAGTACAGTCTATTCCAATATGGACGATTTTTTGTTTATTTATTTTTGTATCAGAATCACAATTTCCGGCTACAATTGTCATTGTTCTTAAATTTTTATAAATAAAAAAACAAAACCTATTCAGCAACTGGCCACCAATAAAAGAAAACTGTCACTCTTTGTTCGCCTTTGTTTCTCAATAAAAGCAAATTATTCCAAAATCAAAAACGGTCCAACCGTCATGCTTTACTTCACACAAAGGTTTCGTATCCATTTACATATCCTCACGCTGTCAGTTGCTTTTTAAAGCAAACATAGCAAAGGAATAAAGTGAGATTAATACTCGCCCCCTAAAAACAATGGAGGTACGTGTATTGACAAAGGGTAGCGACAAAGGGTTAGTCTAAAGCTCTGCATGTGACTTCAAACCTTTGTTTTAGCGCTAAAACAATGCTCAAATTAATTCGGTGCAATGGTATTATTTTGCCGCGGGCTAGGTTTCGAGTTTGGACGGCAAAGGTAAACGAATTTTGTGGGGCAAGTAATGATTAATTTCTAGAGGATTTATGCTGAAACCTTTGATTATGGACATAGTAATGCAATCAAAGGCTGAAACGCAAATAAACATTGTTAAAATATCTTTAGTACATACATGCTATATGCGTGTTCGGAATTTTTGGGAGTAGCTTAAATCTTATTATGTGATCCTACATGTATCCTATAAAAGGTTTTTTCTTTATATAAATATAGACGTATTAAGTACTACACAAACTTAACAACGAAAAGGTTACGAAATTCTATTAATATCTGAACTTTTATAAATCAAAATTGTTAACCTACTTCAAAAACAGAGGTGTTCAATTTCATAAAATCTTTTGTTCTTCAACATTATTTGTAAACACAAAACATTTGTAAATCTATCTAACAGTAACCAATCAGGTATGCACAAAAAATATCAGGCCCGTTACAACAGAATTCTAAACAAAAAAAAAATAAATAACCACTGTAATAAAAAGACAGCAATTATTTATTGGCAGCAATTGCGGTGCGGATCAAAAAGTTCGCTAGAGCGTAATATTCGTTGACGGTAATCAGAAGACACTCCGCATGGTTCGGATATCACAGAGTACTGGCTACACGGCTTTTTATCCGTTGATGAAAAAAAATACCAGATTGGAAATTGGAACGCAGGTTCTGGTAATTTGCCATAGAGCGGCGCGATCTTTATGACTGAGTATTTGTATTATTTGAGTGATGTTTCTGATTTGTTAAACTTACATAACTGAGAAAAGGTGTTTGATGTACCTACAACCACAAGCTTTTTATTTTGTGCTGTTATATACGAGGTATGTTATGATAAAAAATACGATATTGCATTTCGTAACTATTAACGCCTATCAAGATTAGGTATTTTGCAATGGATTTCTTTATTTTTAAAAGTTTAAAATATTAATATTGTTTTGTGATACTGACCCAATCAACGTCACCGAAACATCTGAAACTTCTGAAAAAAAGTTTAGAAATCATAACGTTGGTTTAATTTTTAAAGAATTACGTAATTCTTATGAATTATATTACACTGATAGGATAGAGATTTAAAGTTTCAATAAGTTGAAATAACAAAAACGTTGATAAGTTTGGCACTATGTTAACCTACTAGCTTATTATATTGATATTAACACTATGAATAATTTTCGCCGCCCTTTCGTCTCCATCCAAATACTTTAATACGTAAATACTCGTACCTAAACAACAAGGACTATAGTCCTTTAAATATAGCTTAATTAGAATGACAGTTCTCACTGAAAGAGACGACGTAACTTTGTACCAGTGTCACACAAGTGAAACACATTTGTGAACGAAAAAATACTGGTAACTGGCATGTTAAGAAAATTGTTTTACATGGCTGTACATATTTATCAATTTAATTATATAAAATAGATATTTCAAGTTAAAAACATTAAAATAATCCAGTCACAAAGATTACACCTAACTTTGAAAGATTCTTTACAAGGTTACGTCATTTTTCATAATCGCTAGTGATGGAGTAAAATGGACAAATGGAAATCGACAGACTAACAATATTACAAATATTAATAGCTTACGAAAATTTTTCAAATTTAGTAGATCCTATATGCGATAAAAAAATTACAATTGATTTTCATGTTTGTTCTAATTATTCTGATAATGATCACGATACTGACTTACTGTTAAATCTTAATATATCTAATTTTCGTTTTATTTTATTCGCCATAACGGTCATTTTAATCAAGCTGTATTTTAAGGACTATAGATAGGTACAAAGTCCAATGTAGGTAAATATGTCCCATTAGACCTAAGCATTGACAGTATCGAATGTATAGTTTAAAAAAATATATAGTTACCATGAAAAGGAATATCTATTCTTTTTTGTGGTGGTTAAAATTATAAGCTAATCGAAAAACGATTTTCAAAAAACTCTTTCAAGTTTTTTTACCTACAGAGCGTTTCTATTAACCTTCGCAGGCCGCATATCAATTCCGTTTGACAAATCAAAAGGGAATAAGCAGAAATAATATAGCGTTCCATATTTGAAAAAAGCCAATTCCCGAGCACGCAGGCCTATTTGCTACTATTAACTCAACGTCCTTAAATCTGCGGTGTAAGGTTGAAAATTGAATGGTTCAAATAAAAAGGGTTAATACGGTGTAAGGCTTAAGAACGTCAAAGGACGACTTTCAAAGAGAACGTGATTCTCGGCCGATGCACTAACAAGTCACCTTGGGGATTGTCTCTGGATATCGTATTAATGTAGATTATATTACAATTGAAAAATATTAAATTTATTGAACATAGATACTAAACCTAGGTATGGCGGAGGGCGGATTACATAAAATAATTTTACTAGAAATCAACAGTCTTTCGATATAGGTCAGCGCGAAGAGCAATCGCCATAATAGTAAGATTACGCGACCGTATGGGATCGAATTTCGCAAAAAACTCAGGGTCAGAACCTTACGATATCAAATTCATTTTTTATGTTATTTAAAGTAATCGGTGTGGTTTCGCAATACTTAGATTTATAATTCATTATTATTAATACCTATTTAGCTCGACTTTTTATGTTTCGTTTTATTTTAAAGATAATCTTTCATCATTGGCCAAACTACAATCGTCAACCCCTGTCGATGCCTGTCAAGCGTGGCGATTATTTAATGAGTAAATCTCATCAAGTTTGAAATTGTTTTACAGACCTTGGTGTCCTTGTAAATCAGACACAATATGTAACGAACGTAATCTCCAGTATATAAACAGGTAAACATAATTTCATATAGTCTGTTAGGTAACGTGATATAACGTTAGATGTCTGCCAAGTAGGGAATAAGTAGTAGCATCTAGTTCCTAAACTTCCACAGAGTCGCATAACTCATGCATCCAATCTCGGTAGTTTCGATCTACCTGCTATTGTCTGGGCCATATGTCGCCTCCCAATACAGCGTCGCCTGATTGGAACTGCGCCCGTATTTAGGTCTATACTTATGGGTATTACCATGAGAATACAAATGAAAGGTAAGGTTCGTACAAGTTGGGAAGAAAAGAGGTTAAGAGTTAAAATTAAAACTATCGATATTATGATTTCAGTGATATTAATATCTTTATAGAACCGTTTTTTTTTGTAGAGAGTTACGTTTGTTGGTATTACGCCATTAAATTTTCCAAACCATTTATCGGAATTCAGCAGCTAGTTTCACCACCTGAGAACAAATAAAAAAACGCATAATTAATAAGCATTAACACATATTAATTTCTTAGTAACACCAGAAATATTGATCAGGAATTTCAATGATGTTACCAACCCGCATTAGGCAAGTGTGGTGATTATGTCTGTACGCAACATTGCAATGGTAACCTGAATTCAATGATGGAGGCCTTTTCCCTGCAGTGGATCATTATAGGCTGTCACTTACTTTACATACTCTCAGACTAGACCCACTATAAATCCTAAACAAAATCAGTCGCGCCCTAAGAACTCGACTTAATCCCGACTAGGGTTAAGACGAGAAAAGACATAGGCGATAAATGAACCAGCGAACAGTAGCGAAATAGCAACGCACCCACGTCATAACACAAAAGACTCCAGAAAAACCAATTTAGTTCTTACTGACGTTGTCAATGTTGCTGACTCTTTCACTACAAGTAATTAAAACCTATCCTGTTTGTGTTTTTTTTTTTCTACAATAAGCACATTCACAATTGGTGAAGATGTCCGAAGTGGAGCGCAAGCTCTTACAATCAAGGTAAGCCTTACACAGCAATTTGTTTAGCGGTAAAAAAAACAGTTTTTACTATTGCATGAGAATTATATAGTTGCTGTGCGACTGGTCCTGCACGAAAGCTTCGTTGGATTTCCAGAAGGATTTCTACATGTTGTTAAAAATCCTAAAATTCCAAGGCTTGAAAATATTTTGACAACTAGTATTGCAACGCCTTACGATGTTTGCTTGCTTCATGCTTCGACAAACATTCGAATCAAGCTACCAACGGACTAGAATTACTGTTGTTTAAAGTTCCTATAGCGACTATTATTAACACGGTATATTCAATTTTCAATTAATGACTTTTAAAGCATGACTATTAAAACTAACTAGGTACTAAGTAGATAATGTTATGGTTCTGTTGATGATAAACTTTTATTAAATAAATAGTATATTATAGTATTTTAAAGATTGTAATTAAGATAATTAATACTGAATGCGTGTAAATAGTTAATAATAATGTGCCTATATCCTGCAAATCCTGCAATATTTCTTGTGCTGAACATGCTAATAAATTAAGATCTTTTATTGCACCACCTTTAGTGATAAATGTTTTCATTTCGATAAAAAAAGAAGCGAACGACTCAAGATCTTTGTTTTTTTCTTTGTAGAGTTTGACACAGGACATTGTGTACGTACTGCAGAGAGCTAACGTTTCGAACCAGGTGACTCGGTGTCGAGGGAGGAAGTCTACTGTATATCTTAATACTATGACCAACGTAGATGTTGGGGTACGCATCGCGAGATTAACAGGCGGTGGCTCACCGGCCGATACAGCCTACATCTCTTTCGAGAGATGGATGGTTGCCTTCCCTCCATAGATCTAACGTAGAAACTAAGTATGAGTAAGCAAAAAGGGTTCTTTCATTGTTACCTTCTTTTATTTTTGTGCAATAAATTTTGTCTATGATATTCGTAGAGCATAAGCTACTAAGCTTAGAATGAGAAACGAATATTTTATACAAACTTTATTACACAAAAATGAAATTAGTGGCAATGAAAGAACATTTTTTGCTTACTCCCACTTAGTTTTTGCGATAAATTGAATTATTTAAACCGATTACCTAATTTTACAAATAGGTAGGTATATAAGGTACTAATCTACGATTTTCAAAATTGATGACAGATCTGAAGAATTGTTTTTTGATATCTGACAGGGATAGTCAAATATCTAAATAAGAAGATCGACGTTTTGGATTGATTTGGGTATTTAACAACAAGACCCAGTTGAAGTCGATTACAGTTCCAATTATGTACATATCAAATTGATGAGTGAAAACCTAGAAAGCTATTTTAGTTAGGTACTACTTAATAAAATAAAAACATTTACAAAATGGCACTGTCTTTAACGACTTTATCTTGTTTTTACTAAGCTTAACAGAAGTGAAGAACAAATTTAGCTCATTTGGATTAAAATATCATTCTGGTTAAATCAATTCTACTAATTCATAAAAATTACTAAGACTTTTGTTTGGTCTGCTATAAAGAGTGGGTAATTATCTATCTATATGCTTACTAAGTGACATCGACATTACAGGTGTATCTTTATATTTAAGATGGAATGGATGGATGGAATGTCCTGAAATAAATACTTTACAGTTAATAACTAAAAACCTGATTTGAGTATAGCAGAAAAACAAAAAAAAAAATGACACGTAACGCAATTAATTAGATTGCCCGTGCACCCTCTGCACCCGTGAGTGACTAGATAATTTATATAAAGTCTTAGATTATTTGTAAACAAAAATAAATGTCTCATTATGATTGCCAACATTCGTATGCCTACATTAATAAATGGTCCTTGCAAAAGCATACGCAAACGTGTAGCTGCAAACATTAAACTTAATAGCGAATTGGAGGCCACTCCACATAAAGGGACCTAATTTAAAGGCTTTGAAACGCGAATGTATGCGTAGGACGCCTACTCAAACATTCGTGCGAGTATAATCAGCTCCAGCCGGGGGCCGTCAAACGCCCTGAAAGTCACGTATGGTGGGCTCGCAATGTTATTATCCAACACTTACGCACGTACGCTACACATATACACGTATCTACACGTGTAGGAGCAGCTATGTAGGGAGACGCCCGGGCATTTCGGCCCACACGACCCCGGCCGAAGGGACAAAGCGAAACGGGTTTGTCCCAAGGGAAATTCAATATTCGGGACTAAACCTTAACTCCCCTTAAGACTCCCCCGTCTGCCACCCCCGGAATGCTTATATGGCCACGACGTGTATCGATTTTCTTGCCAAATGGAAGATTGGTGTCGAAGCGTTCTCGACGGACGAATGAATGATGTAGGTATCCGAGTGGCGAGTGAATATTTTAGGCGTGTGCCTCGTTCGGTTTGTGTGTAGCCACAGATTCGACGGGGTCCCTTTTGGGGATTAATACTTTATATCGGTAATGCATTTGGGACGTACCTACTTCTTTGAGCTTTATGCCAATTATGTCGAAGAGCTCTTTGAAGTGACTGATTGGATCCCGTTGGTTGCTTTCACCCGCTGTAAGCTGGGGTTAAAAATGGCCGGTCTGAAACATCTACTTCAACTGTTGAAATAAATGTGATCCTGCTATAATGGTGAGGCAATTAATGTAAGTTTTCTGTAGATATTGCTCATGCTCATGTTTTGGTGTAACTTTGCCTTTATTAACAAAAGATGCTCTAAGGCATCTGGAACCATCCGACTCTAAAATAAACCCTGATGTGGAACGATAGTATTTACACTTATCTCTGATTATGTGTAGTTAATGAAAATAGAATTTACGTTGACGAAATATCGAAGTTTTTTTATGTACCATTTTATCATCTTCGTTAACATGTCTTATTACGAGTATACTCTACAAACCTTAGGTTAAATTTCAGGTCAATGTATAATATAGTATATGTATAAATAAGGGTCAATAAAGGTATTTTCTATAATTATATATGTATAAAATACGTAAAACATACTAAGTTATTCACTGGCGAATGTTTAGAGGCAAAATCTCGACTTTTATGTACGTAACATGTCATAAAACATAGTCGTAAAGCCACGTCGTAAAATATGTAATAACTGAATTATTATAAATATTTACGCACCTAGTCAACGCATATAGCGACATAAAAATATTTATTATGTTATATCACCATGTAGACACTACATTATATCTATTCAAATACAATAATTTGTTATGGACTTCACACAAAAAACGAATGTGAATTTGGTTTTGCATAAATCTAATAAAAGCTACATTATTACACAAAGTAGGTACTTAATTATAAAAGTAATGCTAATCTACTTACCAATGATGCACTGTGCTGAATTATGATTTTAATTATACATTATAGGTAGGTAAATTATTACATACTTACTTTAAAATCTGCATAATGTTACATGAAAGTCTCTAATGATATCATACTTTATGGAATGGCAATGTTTGTTGGCCGAGGCTCTAGGATTGCATTTTTTACATATCTTTACATAAATTCAAATACATTACTAGATAGTGTACCCGGTTCTACCTGCTTTGGACTTAGTTCGTAACAAATTGGATTATAACTCCTGATCTTGTTGAGATGTTAAAACGTTTGTTTACACAAACTGATTTTGTTATAACTTGAAATTTTTTATGTCTTAGGCGGGACTCGAACCCGCATATCTCCTCGCATGCCAGGCGCGGCAAACATATTGATATTATAATAGATATTAAATTGCTTAAATATCATGTTAAGTGTTTGTTTTAATACATTTTTTATTTAATTTTTTCGTTATTTTTGAATTCATGGAGAGATACTAAATTGTATTCAATTTCATCAAAGTCAAATTTATTAATCAGTTTTCATAATGGAAGCATGAATGAAATACTGTACTGTACTTACTCATTACGTAAAAATATTTAGATAGATTTCCAACTTTAAATCAAACTCACAAAGATCAATTTCATATGTAAAAAACATGTTTTACGAAAATAATCTGTTTTTTTACGGGTCTAGTGCGATGTAAATGTGTACAGCGCCATCTAGCGTCACAAAAAAACATCGATACTACTACCTTAAATAATGTTTACGAATTACTGCATGTTGTTAATTTAATTTATAAATATTCATGTACACAACATTGCCACGAGATCGAAAACCTGTTAGAAATATTCGAGTCCACAACATTGCCACATCGCAAACCTTTACCGCACATATTATTAGAGTAACATAAAGGACATTTGTATTAGCAATTCGGCCGGCCCGGGTGGCTGTTGGTAAGATCGGCCCCACACAGGGGTGGCCGTGGGTGGATTCAAGATGGCGCCGCCGGCCATACGGGTGAAATGGAACGGTATATTTATGTGTAGTTTGCGCTGGTCAGAGGTTGTATCGATTTTGAAGCTTTGGGAGTGTATTCGTACCTTCGTGGTTGAATATTGTGGAACAGGGATTATATAAAAACACTCTTGCTTATAAAGCTTTAAGATTATTAGTTAGTTGACGCATCTTATGTTAATTTCTAGATATTGAGAATTTTAAGACTGTATTTATTGAACGATTAGTAAAGCTTACTTACTACCTTAAGGATTTTGAATTGTCTTGCTTGACTGGACCAGCGTATTTTTTTGGAAAGATTTAGGTTCAAGGAAATAATTGACCACGAATGAGCTAGTGTGTAAGTTTTTGTTAACTATGTACTTACGTGATGTAAGAGACGTGACAACATAACAACACGACAACACATTAATAAGGGCTTAAAAATCGTAGTTTATACATGGAGAAAAGAAATAGTAATCTTAAAACTAGTTTAAAGAAATCCATTAAAACTAGTTGGAATAGAATTTATTCTTGTTTTTATACAGAATCAAGAGTGACAGAAAAATCAAAAACCCGGTTAGCTATTTGGTAAATAAAACGGTCGTAAACTTAGCGAACTTTTTCTCGCGTCAACTTCGGAAGCTTTTGAGAGAGCTTAAATATTTTACAAGTAATTTTTACCTTATCGGCTTTCTTCGATAATTCGGTATCAGTTATTTCTTCAATCTGTTTTGTATTGAATGTAATTTTTGTGTGAGGGATGTTCTATTGGATTAAATCGATGTGAAGTAAGTAATCATCATTTCGGAAACGGTTGCTGCCACATAAACTTCACCTATTTGTATAAGTGTGATATGGGAAGTGATTAAATTAGAATGTACTTCAGATTTAACCAGTTTCTTCATTTTTCCTCGCATAATACGAGTAATTTGATTTTCATAAAATAATATGTATCACCTACATTGCTATTATTTATGTTGAGATTATATTTATGTAAACTTAGATGTTTAAATTATAAATTGATTTGAAATGATTTGTTTAAAGGAAAAGTTAGCTTATTTTGCTCAGTCGATACTAAACACATTGTCACGCTTAACAATAGTCACAATCCGTATTAACGTCAAAAATAATTAAGATATTGTTTACTAACATAAATGTTCACGATAATAAATCAATGTACGAGTTTTTCAACACAGTACTACCGAGACCCAGTATTTTTATAAGGATTTTTAACTGTATCATCAAAAGATGTATTAGTTTATCCATGCTCAGTATTGGTTTCATTGTAGTGTTGTTGTATAAAAATGTAGGTCTCATGAAAGTTGTAAAATCTGAAACGTTCCTCTCAACATAATCACTCAACGCATAAAATCAAATATTCTATCCGTGTCCCGAAGCAATAGAGTTGCCAATGGGTATTAATTATCGGTATTATTTTCTGAATAGGTACTGAGCGTAAGCAATTAATTAATAACGATGGAAAAACTAAATACTTAACTGATAAGATTTGTGCGTAAATTGACAGGATATAATGTTAACAGTAATGATAATACGATCTGTGATGGGGTTACTAAAAAAAAGAATATAAGTGGTTAATCTGTTTTCACTAAGTATAACCGGACAACGTTCCGTGGGCAGGCCCCTTACAAGGTGGACCGACGATCTGGTCAAGGTCGCGATAAGCCGCTGGATGCGAACAGCACAGGACCGATCGTTGTGGAGATCCTTGGGACCTTTGCCCAGCAGTGGGCGTCGTTCGGCTGATATGATGAAGTTTAATTAATGGCCTTATCATAGATATTCTTGTGGTGCCAGCCTATAATAGAAAAACACCATCATTTCTTGTCTTATGGGTGTCTCAAGAGGAATAACTGCCAGATGCATTTTATTGAAGAAATAGAGATGCCTGATGTGATCACAGGATGATGAAAGGTTTTTGTCAACATCTTAATGCTTACTTGAAGTTTTACTCGTACTAAAATGTAAACTATCTTTCATTTATCGTGTGCTATCTTAATCCATATTTACTTCAAAACCGCTAAACACGTCAGCTTTAACGTTTCTTCGATGACTTGTTTGGTCGAACTCATATTGGTATCCAAACTACGTACTAACAGAACCATTGGCACTCTATCTCCGTCCCAACAGGTAAAAGTTTAAGCTATCAAACAGCGTTTGGCACCGCGATACGATAACGACGGTATTACCTATTCGGTATTACTGTAACCGTTACGTCACTATCTCCGTCCATCCGGGGAAGGGTTCTAGGTGTCATAAATTACGGCCCTGTTTATCTGGGTGGGGGGGGGGGGAGGGCGCGGTTTTGCAGTTTATCGTCCCTCTATGAGGCCGGAGGGCGAGGGAAGTGAATTACAGGCCGTGGCTCAGCAGAATGCGTCCCTTACATTTTGGTCCCCCTTGGACACGGAGCGCTTATAGTTATGGCGGAGTGGCCACGAGTTGAGGATAAAACGAAACAACGTGTTATTCGGGAGGAATAAAGATGGCGGGTGTTACGTTTTATTGTGCCTCGTATTTTGAAAGAGGAGACATTTAGTTGAGTATATAAACAAATTGCAATAGTACGTAGAGCTTGTGTTTATGAACTAAATCAACTGATTGATGTTTTATGACACCCATATGAATATGTGTTTATCACATTAATTTGCTATTTCTTGATCTAACCCGCGATCTTACTAGTCACAGGCCAGACCAGGAACCTCTAGACCAGGGGTCGGCAACCTTATGGCAGGCTAGGGCCATAAGATGGCGAAATGAACTAATGGCGGGCCGCACTTGTGATATAAACGTATTAATTGGTATTACAACCCATAGAAAAAAAGGGATGTCTGAGATCCTAAATGCAGGCTATTTCTTGTATGTTAGCTGTCATATTTGTAGTTGCAATTCGTAGAATGGCACTCAAGCCATGCAGCCCGCGGGCCGCGGTTTGCCGCCCGGTGCTCTAGACCAATAATTATGATGATGATGGGCGTTAAATAAATTTGTAGACTAAACAAGTAGTAGTAACGGCATGAAAATACACTTGAAGTGCAAAAAACGATGGTAAAATTCCACCTTTCATAATTAAATAAATGTAATCTTCTAACCTCAATAACTTGACTCACAGCAATCGTACAACTTTAATGCCATATTAACTATGGTGCCTAGTTTTAAACATACCTACGCATAATTTTTTTGTTGGTCGGCTATTTGAAAAAAGACCCAAAAACTTATAAAGCCTGAATAGTATCGGATTTAACTCGCGCTTGTTAGGGTTTTACGTTTCGAACATTTTAGAGCGTTCGTGGTTACGGGTAGTCTAAGATGTTATTCGTCTTATAGAAAGTTATATATGAAAAATGTTTAAAATCACTCACATACACTAGGGTAAATCCACAAATTATCGTTCATTTCAAAGTAAGTCTCTTGTTATTTTCTTTCCTCTAATTACTCCGATTACAACAATTAGTACGCGCTTACCTATCTACATCTACATCTACACTTATATTATAACGAGGAAAGATTTGTATTTGTGTGTGTGTGTGTGTATGTTTGTATGAAGAAACTCAAAAACTACAGAGCCGATTCCAAAAATTCTTTCACTACTCGAAAACTACATTTACTTTGAGTGACATAGCCATATTTATTCTTATAAAAGATTAGGGATCCTTATAGAAAAAATCTTATGTCCACCCGTGCGAAGTCGGGGTGGGCCGCTAGTATTCAATGATCGTTAACATTAATAATATCATACAGGGTACCCTAGGTGGCGACTATATTTACGGAAAGGCGCTCACTAGTTACGCGATGCCAAATGTGAAGAAAAGGAGACGATAATATGGTTTGTCACGGGGTTATTGTTTTGTTTCTAGCATTCTACATGAATATTTAAATAAAACCTTGAAAGATTATAAATATTTTCTGAAAAAGAAATAAAGTTAGTTCTATTTGAGAAAATCTTGGGTGCTTTACCAAGTTTTATTCATGTTTCATGAATTCACGTAAGAAGTTCTTACTTTTATCATATTTGAAACGGACCAAGCAGAAATATCATACAATAATAACAAACAACAGTTTACTGACTGAGAATATATTAAATTTCTTTGTTATTTTTGAAATAAACAACTCAAAAAATACAATGGTGACTCCTAAAGTATCTATTCATGTTGTCTAATGTACACGGCTTTCAAAAAGTTCGCAAGTATCAAGTTTTCTGTGTCGGAGTCTCGCCGCCCCCGAAGCGTGGTCAAGCGAATTTTCCGTCATAGAATAGAAAAAAAAACGCAGAGTAGTCTTGCCTATTTTTTTAAATAGATGCTTACATACTGATTATTTTTATAATACCTTATATTCTCATCCTATGGGTGTCGTTAGAGGTGATTAAAGGAATATTACTATGTTTTTTTGTGTTGTTAGCGATACTGCGATCGCCAACTCACCTGTCAAGCGCTTAAGCGTGGCGTTGTTATGGCATTTTAATGCCCTTGTTTTCGAGAGGTCCGTGTCAAGCAGAGTACTGAAACTGATGATTTTGAATGCAAATGATTTGTAGTCTAATCAGTTTTGTTCTTAATGTTACTCTAAAAGATTGTATTGTAGCTAAACCGTTATTTCCATAAAATAATATTTGTTTTATGTAAATTACGGTTTAGCTACAATACAATCTTTTACACTGGCATATGGAGATGGAGATGAAAATCACTATATTTAGCATGCTCTAGCTAGATGTCATTGTCGTTTCGTAAAGAAGTAATTAAAATGATCTCATTTTCAATATAATGTAAAACTCGTTTTAAAAAAAAATACGAAGAACCTAGCTAGTTAATAAAAACTATCTTCTAAACTAAACTAACTTAAATCATTGCTACACAATTCTTAGTAGTTATCAAGCTCTTTAAAACAAAACCAAATTGATATTGACTTGACGTCACGATGTTTTGAAACCTTAAAACTTCACTCAAGTCGAAACAACCTCTTAAGTATTCGTAAAACAAAATCTCAAATTAGCGTACATTCGGTTTGTTACTCTGTGGCACAATGTAGGTAGAGACGTGCGGTCTGTGGGAGGAGAGGGGGTAGTGACACAGGCTACCGGTCACCGTCGTATTGATTTGTTGTATCGCTAGTCCTGCAACAGCCGTCCCTTTCGCTCGTCCTAGTATTGTGTGCCCATTTCGCTTGCGCGTGTCGGGAGGACACACACGGTCGTATGTGCCGTGTGTGGGTGGTGGCACGTGTGTGTGTGCGTCCGAACGTTATGTACGCGTTTTCGTGCCGTTTTCTTGCTAGGCTGTGTACGTCTTGAGATCTTTTGATAGAATGTTAGAGAATTTGTGTTTAATATGTTATATTTATATGTTTTTTAAATATTTTTTAAAAACAATAACTGTTTTTAACAAGGAGCTTTACTAGTAATTAATAGAAGCAATAGTTAATAGAAAGAGAGCTCTTTAATTAAAGATTGGTGGATATCTGGGTTACTTTCTAGAGTTGGAATAAAAATTTTGCACGTGGAAGAATAAAAATAAATATAAATATGTCTTTTGAATTACCTATACCTATTTCTGATCAACAACAGACCTAAAAAGTAAAAAAAGTCAATTGAAATATAGTCGTTTCATAAATTGACCCGACCGGGAATCGATCTCAGACCTTTGCGTAGTAGGCGGTGAGACTCGACTTCGCGAGGAAACCACTTAACCACACTTTGGATATGAAGCCATTATGCCATGCCATGCCTTATGTATACCCCATTAGGTAATTATAAAAGAAAATAGTCGATCGTCTCATATATCTGTGCCAATGGCAATGCAATATTTGACTTACATTTAATACAGGTTTGCTGACTCGCGAATCTAGCACGGGCTCAAGTCCCTTATAATTCATAAAATCAGACAACTATTTGCCTACTACATTTTTTCATCCTTACTATTAAGTAGGTATACTTAATTTTGTGTAAGAAATAATAAACGGTTTTCTATCATATTATTACTTATTATTGAGTATATTCACAAATGATTCTATAAAACCTTGACTTTATTACTAATTTAAAAGCCCAAATTCCAATTCAATGAACAAGCAACTTTAAATAAAATAAAATCTTCATACGCATAGGTAAATACTAAGGCTAAGTAGAACATATTGTTAACGACATATTTTTACTAGGTATTAATAATAGTATAAATTGAAAATAAAATTCCTTCAATGTTTTTATTTTACCTGCCTTAGATGGGACTCGAACCTACAACCTGTCGCTTACGTGGCAACTGCTCTAACCAAGACATTAATTTTGTTGGGCCGACGAATTTATTCAAGGGTTTATGCTGTAGTGTAAGCCAGGGGAGTTTCATTGATGTATTTGGTTTTGAACCTCGAACATCCAAAAGAAATAGTTTTTCCAAATATTAGGGATTAAAGTATGAAATTGCCGTTTTGTATGGACGAAATCGAGAAAAGTCATTTTTCCATACTAACAAGTTTTAGTTTTTTTAAAAACGCCTGAACCGTTTTCGATGCAATTAAAGGTGAAAGTTAGATGGTTATAAAGCTACGTATTATAGTATTTAAATTTCTGAAAATCAAAGTATATAATACAAATATACTTAATTGAAGCAAGAAGGTCAGCTGACACATTGTAAGGGGTCTTTTCAACGACTTCCTTTGAAGTAATAGGCACTAGTATTGCATTTTTTTTAGTCAAAAGTTACTTTATTTAGTTTTTGATACAATACAAAAAGAATTACGCAATAATATGACTATACTTAAGAGCTATAAACAAAATAAAAAGTGGGAAAATAATCAGCAATTTCATACTTTAACCCCTATTATTTAACAATCGATTAAGAGGACAACAGCTTTTTATAATATTTCAGAGTGTTTGTATTAAGCCTTGAGTATGCTTAAAGAGGGTTTAGGTAAGCAAAGTGATACCCCCAACTGATTTAATTTAATTTCTTCTAAACAAAAGCTATTCTCAAAAAAAAAAATGGCCGCTTTTGGCGTTAGCGACTTTATAACCAACTAAATAAAAAGTTTTCTGTGATTCAATAAATACTAGAGGTAATTTTCTAAATTGCTATTATTCCAGTTGTTTGAGTATAGCTTTTGTTTAGAAGTAATGAATTTAAATCAATTGGGGCAGCACTTAGCTCACCTTAAGGCTGACTTGCTCTTTAAAATAATTAATTCGTCCAAACATATAATTAGCAGCCTAATTAAACCTTCCAAGTAACCAAACAAAAATCAGAGCGAGGAGGTCCAACGGTTTACAATATTACAAAAACATCTAACAAGAGCTTTCAGAAGCCCAGTTCAACGCTGAATATCTCATGTGTGGCCTCAAGGGCGTGACGAGCTTTCATTTTGTTATAGCTTCACACAGACGTTACTATGTATACCGTATAACCGTACATGTGTGCGTGGGTCGGTAAATTTCTCAGAGGTCACAGTTATATACCCACGCTAGGGTTATGTATTATGTAGAACAGTACGTTTATCTAATTCGAGGAGGTTGGTGTTACGTTTCTAATCGACTTGTCGGGGTAATTATTAATGTGGGTTGAAATTGTGTAATTTATGATTTTTGAAAGGTACAGCTTATATATTAATAAACATGTAGTGTTTGTGATTGTACTCTTCCAGAAGGTTTTGACCGATTTCAACTAAAAGATGATGTAAAACCCTTATAAACGCAAGATAAATCCATCAAAATGTGTCTTCAATTTGAATAGGTCGTGTAGTATTTTTCAGCCTTCCACGGCTAGCACATTTTTTGAATAGCGATTATAGTTGTTTTACATAAACAGTACCTAAATATTTTAATCGGCGTTTATTGATTTCAAGTGTTTGACGTAGACATTTATAGTGAAATAAACTACAAATTTTGTGCCAAGCAAGAAATCATCGACCAAGAAGTGGTGGTCTATTTTAGTCTTTTCATCTGTTTAATACTTGAGCTGAATGTTTTTAAATACTGAATTTTAGTATTAAAATGCTGTCTAAAATTTAAAATACAATTTCTTGCATAAAAATTATCAATTGGCTAGGTATACTATATTCACTCGGTAAGATTAAAGTTGAAGGTTCAAGCCCCGCCTATTGCATTCAAAATTGTTAGTCAACCTGAACTGTATTTTCAATTTGTGCTAAAAGTTTGTTATAAAATACTTGTACTATTTGATTCCAAACACAGCCCTACCTCATTCTTATTCATTCTCCGGCTATTAGTATGCGCGCGCGGCGTTCGTAATAATTAGCACACGACTGCTGATGTTTGCGGTGTGGTGCCAGTACAAAAATATCCCCCCTTCAACTCATATGGGTGGCTGAAGGTGTACTGCCTGAAGAATGACAGTAGCGTCTTTTCTTCACCATTGGTTACGGGGACTTCTAGAGCTATGTGCTGCGCCCAATCGATTTAATTTTATTACTCCTAAACAAAATCTATTCTCAAAAAACTAGTACAGTATTATTTTAGCAAATTACCTCTGGTTTTTATTGAATCACTGTTAACTGCTTTTCATTCTGACATTCATTCGTAGATAGATATTCTTTATTGCACACCAACAAATTAAATGTAACACAGGATATAAATAAACCAAGAATTATACAATTTAGGCGGTCTTATCGCTAAAAAGCGATCTCTTCCATTCGTATTTGTTTATTATTGCTAAAAGCGGCCGCTTTTGGCGTTAGCGACAAATTCGACTTTATAAACAACTAAATAAAAAGTTTACTGTGATTCAATAAATACTAGAGGTAATTTGCTAAAATAATACAGCTCTAGTTTTTTGAGAATGATTTTGTTTAGAAGTAATAAAATTAAATCAATTGGGGGCAGCACATAGATACGAGTAGTAGTCCATAACCATTGGCTAAACTGTGATCGCCAACCTTTCTGCCAATGATGATTACGGGAAAATCCGCCATTTGGAAAGGCGTGTCCAGCAGTGGACTGACATGGGCTGTTGTTGATGATAATCTTTGACGACCTCCGTGGCCGAGTGGCGTACACACCGGTTTTCAAGGTGTCGCCTGCTCCGAGGTCCCGGGTTCGATTACCGGACGGGTCAATGTAGAAAAAAAGTGTTTTTCTACATTTTCTCGGGTATGGGTGTTTGTGGTAGATAGATAGATAGATAGATAACACTTTATTGCACAAAATAAAAGAAAACAAATAAATTACAAAGAAAAGAAAATGTACAAATAGGCGGCCTTATCGCTTTAAGCGATCTCTACCAGACAACCTTTGGGTAGAGGAAATTTAGTTTTAGTAGAGTAGGGGTAGCACTGTGCAAGAAAAGCGATGTATAACAGACAGTGTGGTACCTTCGTTGTTTCTGGTTTCCAAAATATGGCTTTTCATAGTTACTCAAATTGGAATCAGAACAATGTATGTGATCCACATTTATTTATTTAATCTTAGATAGGTAATGAATGTAAGTATTGGCATAATATTTTTTTTTATTTTTTATTTTAGATTAAAAAATCCTATACATTTGCGATGATTCCTACTACTACAGGCTAGGCCTGTCCCGTAGGGAATCATCTTTCAACAAAAATACATTAACTTATAAAAATAATGTGCCTACTTAAAATTAAAGACATATGTAGTAAAATACCTAATTATCTCTATCAATAGTTAGAGTTTCTTGCGCTGCTTCTTCTCGTCACTAGCCCAGACTTGTCCCGAAGCAGTGCTAGGTTTAAATTGGGACGTGTAAAAGCGCCTCCTAGGGCCTATTTGCAGAAATAGAACTGATTTTCACTGATTTTGTGTGTGTGTGTGTGTGTGTCTGTGTGTGTGTGTGTGTGTGTGTGTGTGTGTGTGTGTGTGTGTGTGTGTGTGTGTGTGTGTGTGTGTGTGTGTCAGGCGTGCATAGTGTAAATTAAGTTAAATTTCATCACTAAATGTTAACTTTAGAATATTAACTTGACTGAGCTCAGGAGTGATTCTGACCCATTCGGACGATTGATATTTTTAAATAGCTTTGTCCCAACTTACCCGATACCATCTCTACCCGATTTCATTTTTGCTAATAGAAAAAAGTATGGGTACAGTTAAAACGAAAAATATAAAAATTGTAGGTATGAAAAAATGTTTCAATCATGATATTATTATGATTTGGATATTATTGTTGTTACGGGTTTTGTTTAAAAATATTATTTTCATTATATCCTTTTAAATGTCGATTTTTCTAATTGATGAGAAAATGATGATGATTAAAAAAAAATATATCGTTTAAAGGTTTTTAATTTTGATAGTACTTTTTATCATATCGGGTTAGGGTAGAGTTGGGTTTTTTGGTAGGTAAATTTAATAAATAATAAATATTTTAGACATGCCTCACTAGGCCACACAGAGCCATCTAGTCCCAAATTAAGCTACTATTAAGTACCCTGTCGTATGGGATACTAGACAACCGATAAACTTAATTATATACTTTTTTTTTGTAAATACATACTTATAATACATAGAAAACACCCAGACCAGTACAAACAGAAATGTTCATGCACACAAATATTTGTACTGTGCGGGGATCGAACCCGCGACCCATGGCTCAGAAGCAGTGTTTACTACCGCTGATCCAAATGGTCGTCAAAAATTAAATCGGGTAGAGATGGGATCGGGTAGAGTTGGGACGAAGCTTTTTAAATGAAGTTCAGGCCAGAATATAATTATTTTTATTTTGAAAGAGTATTCAAACTTTGTATATAAATAATAATCACTTAACTGAGCGTTTAGATACTCACGTAAGGGGATATTGTTTCGTACTTTTTACATAACTAGTGCAAAAGTAAACAACGGAGAGGGAACTTTCCTCGTTTTTCATCCCTCGGGACCCTCCGGAGGGCCGTAGCTCAAATTTCCGACGAAATAATAGCCTTCGAATTTAATATTGAACTTTGTATCGCGTGTGATTGTATTAATCATTGGGAAAGGAAACTAATGTTGTCTTTGAAATAGGTTTTGTCTTTTCTCTGAGACGACTGTTAATGTAAACATTAACAAAATTTTGCACAAAATATGTGTATGTTTTTGAATCACAATCAAAGTGCATACTTACATACTTTTTCGATGATTGTACACTAATACATAAAGTTTTTGCCTGCGGCTTCGATTAATTATCTTTAAAATTGACGAACTTAATTGAAATTCTTATCTCTTTTTAATCCTATTTAACAAAGAAGAGGAAGTAAGTTTTTTCAACCCAAACATTATCACTGCGCATGGCACTAGCTTCATGTTTTAAAAAAAAACTTTAATTATTTATTACTAACATTTACTGTAGCAAACTAGTATGAATGACCACTACAAAATACAAAAAAAAAATACAAAATAATTTATTGGTTAATAACTTCCTACATATAAATAAAATAAATATTTAAGACATGCCTCACTGGGTCACACTGAGCCATCTAGTCCCAAATTAAGGTACTATTAAGTACCCTGTCGTATGGGGTACTAGACAACCGATAAACTTACTTATAAACTTTTTTTTTTTTTTGTAAATACTTACTTATAATACATAGAAAACCAGACCAGTACAAACAGACATGTTCATGCACACAAATATTTGTACTGTGCGGGGATCGAACCCGCGACCCATGGCTCAGAAGCAGCGTTAACTACCGCTGATCCAAATGGTCGTCAATTACATATGAGTACCTTAAGACTTTATCTAGTTAAGTTTATATAAACCTGTCCTTAGATCCACCAGATAACTTTATGTTTCACTTGAAACATCATCTTAGAATGATATTCGGAATTAGAATTACATTAATTTATTTTATTACTTCATTAATTTACAATTGCTAATAAATTCATAATTACAACCTCAGAAAATAAAATTACTATATGTTATTTTATTTTCTGAGTAACTATGTAACTACCCAAATATATATAGAGGTAGTTAATTGAAACATTAACATTTGAAATACAACAAAATAAATAATAACGCTAGAAAAAGGATCAAGTTTCTTACAACTCAATTGAATCCATTAAAATTCACGTCTTGAGTTTGACCTTTGCATTAACCCTTCAAAAGAACGCGTGCGCTCACAAAATTACAAATTAAACGTAAAATTTCCAATAACCGAAAACCCTCCTTTTGGAACCGGTCTTGCGGACCCAAGCTGCGAAAATATTGAAAGGTTGTACATAATGTAGCAACGCGAGGGTCAATCTCCCCTCCGATGACCAACGGCGACCCGCGCGCGCGTCGGTCAACTGTAGATAATGGAATTCAAAAAAGGAACGTACAGGCCCGCCAATAAACAAACCGTATATCATTCGTTATTCAAATATATTTTACTGAATGGTTGACCCGCGAGCTCACGCGAGCATTTTATGGTTAAATATTTCCATTGGGCAACACTGACCGCTGGACATAATTTATGACTTGCCAATTGGAAAAATACATTTTAATTTCTTTTGTTATATTTTGTCTTTTTTACGTTGATGATATTTCGTTTTATTTATGGGTTTTCTATTTTCAGACATAGTTTTAATACTTTACCTTCTTTATAATAACAACTTTAATAATTATGAACTATCAAAGTAATTGTCTTCTTAGTTTTCGATACACTAATACTCTCTTTCAAAGTGTTAAGTCGTAGTAACATCGGCCAATAAAAAAAAAATTAGAAATTCTTCAAACACTTACCTTTTAAGTTGTATCGAGGTTGTTTTTATTTAAACAATTAACCACCAACGCCCTAATTGTGTGAATCTTTATTAATGAAGTGACTTATAATTAGAGGGGGGATAAAAAGGCGGGAGAATCTTATTACTCAAAACACGGGTTTACTTCTCGCCAATTATGACGTTATTGCATTAATTTAGCCGCGATGCGTTTTTAATTCGTACTTGGGGTGAGAAATACACATTAAATTTATTTTTAATTGGCTAAAGTAACACTTTTAATTTTGTTGTTATTTTATGGCTGATAAAGCGTTTATATCAATTTAGAAATGTTTGTGGTTCAGTTTTTCTTTGTCAGAACGACGTATTTAAGTGACATTAAATACTAAATTATGTCGTTAAAGGTACGTATTATCTACTGTTTGCAAAAACTAGTACCTACTTAGAGCTTATACCTAAAAACTTAGGTAGTAAAATTACACTTTTACGAATAGGTACTTACTAAGCAGACATATTTTCCGAATTCATTACATCCAGTATATAAACTTGAAAAATTATGTCTCAGGCGGGACTCGAACCCGCATCTCCTCGCATGCCGGGCGGGCGCATTCATTACCTACATCCATTTTTTAAAACCCAAACATTATGTGTCAACCAATCAAATGAAAAGCATAACATCTTCATATAACCATTTTTAAGGCAGCATGTGGAAAAATAATTGTTTATGGATTCCTGACTGGAAATTGGTAGCTATTTTCATTCTACGAGTTGCTCAGATATGAATGAAATTTAGTTCTTAAATTTTGGTTAGCTAAACAGTTGACTACATGTTGTTTAACAAGAAAGAAATAATTTATGCCAATATTTTTTTTAGAACCGATAAAATAACTTTAAAAAAAAGTTGTGCGTGTACTAGTGTACACACGTAAGAAGTGAAACTTCTTTATGGCCTTATTTTTCGAAAAATGATCTACATGCAACTTTCCAGAAATTGGTTAAATTAGTTAAATTAGTTAAATTGGTTAAATTGGTTGAATTGGTTAAATTGGTTGAATTGGTTGAATTGGTTGAATTGGTTAAATTGGTTAAATTGGTTAAATTTGTTAAATTGGTTAAATTGGTTAAATTGGTTAAATTGGTTAAATTGGTTAAATTGGTTAAATTGGTTAAATTGGTTAAATTGGTTAAATTGGTTAAATATTATTTCACTTTACCTTTTTGCTCGTCTGAACCAACCGTGGTAGGGGCAAGAAAAAGATGGCACGTAACCGAAAAATGTGACGCTGTGAAAATGTGACGCTGTGACGCGCAACCGAAAACTTTTTCGTGACGGTCCGAAAACTTTTTCGTGACGGTAAATTTTTTCCAACGCCGATAAAGAAGTTTCACTTCAATAATACAAAACCGATAAATCGTTACAAAAGTATTTAAAGTTTAAATCTAAAACGACATTTAAAAGAAAGCTCATCCATTTTTGGTCAAAAATATCAACTTAAACACTTTCCAATATCCACTGCAATGGAATCAAAACCTAATCCATTTCCCTGTTCAACTTCAAGACATTACGGACATTTGTGTTCCGAACTAAAAGTGACGCTATTCAAATTTATTGCCAAAGGGACATTTGAGCATGGGACATAAATTCCGAATATTACCTATATCGGAACGACTCCGATTGTAAAATTAAATTTTGCATGCAGAATGACGCCGAGGGGGACATTTTATTTGGTAGGCGTATATAATTTTACTGCGAGCCCAATGGTTTGCGAAACATGTCGGGCATTCCTTATTCTATGATTTATTAAATATTTTCGTAAGCACGATGTTGTATTTTTCGAAGCAAACGAGAAATTTTTTTTGCGTACAATTTTCTTATGATTATAAGTAGAATAGAATTTTTGATGAACATTAAACAAATGAATGAAGTATCTATTTGAAAGTTTCGATGGATGTGTTCCTCAATCACGTCATAATACGAGTAACTTAACGGATAAAGACAGATAAAGATGATAATATTTGGCACACAGATAGATTACCTATATTATGAAAGCATTCACAATAGGTCATTATGCAGTCTATGGTCTACTATTTATCCTGGAAATTGTACCGTGAGAAAGAAAAAGTTTAATATTATAAAAAAACTGTTTTTGACCACGACTTTGTACGCATGGAATTTTGAATTGGGTATCATCCCATGGGAAACATATTAACTTTTAAGCTTAGTTACTATTTTAGTGTATAATATATTATACATATTTCGATACAAAATTTCAACCAGTCGATCAATTGAATATTTTTAGCGTATTTGTATGATAAAAATACATCAAAACAAAGCATTTGTAATAATATTAAGACAAGTTTGTAACTGAATCATTTTAAATTACTAAACTAAAAATTTCGCTTTACAAGACATTATTTCAACGTCCAAATAATGATCTTCACGGCACATATCACATCAAACCGAGCTAAAACAAAAAGGAAAATCGAAAGCAAACATCACGCGTTGTGCCTCTTCAAAAATAATAACATATTATGTCCCTCCTAAGTGCAGGGGGGCACCTCACCTCGGGGGTAGGAGGCACCCCCGTGACGGTACAATAACTCCTCTCACATGGTCATAACGGCGCCTGATAAGGGTCTTGGAGACCCTCCGTAAATCACCCGGTATCTACGTCTGGGGTGACACCCCCACGGGGTTATATAGTACATAGTCGGACAACGGGCGAGGGCGAGGCTGATTCAGTAAGACGTTCAGAAGTGAGTTTTAGAGACTTGGACGAGATTTATTAACCCTTGTTTGCAGTGTATTTGAAGCTTGGCATTGTCACGAATAATATCACCTTATTTTAGCTAAAAACATTCATTTTATTCTTATTTTTTATTAGATGATGCATGCACGAGGTTTTTATATTTGGAACTGATCTACGAAACGCAGTTTTTCTGGGTTAAAAAGTTACCTATGTGATATTTTAGCAATATTCTACCTGCTTGACTGAATTCATTCAGCGTCATGATTTAGTGACAGAGTTTCGATTTGTTATGTTATCAAAATGATATTATTCATTTTGATAACATAACAAATCGAAACATTTAAGTAATATGGGGATAGATTTGAAACTGAAATAGCACGTAGGCTATTTTTCTATTCTACATATCAGTAAGGAATTAACTCTCTCATTAAAGCAATAAAATATTATCTAGTTATTAGTTATAATAAATTTCATAAGCACTTGAGCACTCTTATGGACTGGCAAAGGTAATAATGGTCCCTAAAAAACCTTATAATACAGTGAAAAGCCACACACGCATTAAAAATGAAAACCCACCTAAATCAGCAGCGACGGGCCCTCTGCCCTCAAGGGATGGTGGCCCAATGTTTACTCTTTTTCCTTCTTAGAATGCGATCACATTTTTACTATGTAAAGCTATGTAGATGCGAATGGCTCAGGATTTGCAAAATGACGTTTTTTTTACAAGTTTTTCGCTTGCAGCTCTGCCCGCGTGACCTACACGTTATATCACGAGGGCGATTACAATATAAAATACTCTATGTACTTTTTCAAGATCCGATCTATTTTTGTACCCAATTCCCTCAAAACCAGCTTGGTAATACAGACAGACAGACAGAGTGACTTTCGCATTATTAATACCTATTAGTAAAGATTTTAAATCATTATTTTCTGAGGGATTGGTCAATTTGATGTTTGTTTGATATGACTAAAGCTCGGAGTCGATCCTATACATTTGATGAGGAGGTTGCAATAACAAAAAAAAACAACTCAAACGGGGAAAAATAGGCAATAAAATGCCCGAATTAATTCATCAAATTTACTAGGCGCAGAATAAGAAGTACCAGCAATAATCAGGCACCGAGTTAATTAATACTTATGTTTATTTCTCGTTTCAGGCTTAACGACTCTCTGTACAATTAGTTATACTGAATCTCTCTAGAGTTATTTGTACATAAAATATCTATCTAACTATTAAGTTAATCTAATTAAATTAAGTTAATATCACTAGTTATAGTTCACAACTGTATCACTATATTGTAACGTTTCTGGCGAGAAATAAAGCTTATCATATCTTTCCATTAATTTTGCTTGCATTATATTTATTGGTAAACTTGCGCTAATTCGTGACAAACAGCTAGAACTAAATAATTTATTAGATAATTCAGGTTTTGTTTTCATTTTACTGGAGTTACATATAATTATGTAATACATTTTATTTTTTACATTTAGATTTGTCAATTTATATGAGGATTTATTTTGTATCTATGCTAGTGTCAGATATAGCACCCCACAAAGACATTCCATTATAACTTTGCCAGGAAACATACATTAAAGTCCACAAAATTCGCATCGACGGGCCCTCTGGGATCTTCCGAGGGTCTTGGCCTAATGTTTTCTTTTTATTCCATCAGGATGACGGCATAATCCATCAGAAGGGGGACGCGATCGATTTCTTACGGATCTAACACCGTAAAACTATGGTTATTGGATGTTTGGGCGCGGTAACTTGGGCGGCGGGAAAATACTTCATTCAATGTATGCGTTGGTGTATCTTTATGGTACTACAGTGTGATGGAGTTATGATACGAGTATTACAATACAATTAGTTTTATTTCTGCAAATAGAAGACGCTCTTACACGTACCATAATACACTTCAGTGACATTGAAAATCTAACTTCATGTAAAGAAATACACAGTAATAAATACGTCAAACCAAGGACATAATCTAACTCTTTTAATTTTGACCATAATTAAGCGTTTTATTTGAAATTGCTAAATATTTTTTATTTAACGAAGAATAGTGAAGTAGTAGCTTTTTACATTACGATTTTGTTAATATGTAAATCTGATAATTGTCCTAAAAAACGAATGCGTAATAAAACTAAAAATAAACGGGTAATAAAAGATTTATTTGAATATTAAATATATGATTCCAACGGTATAGATCTATCTAAAACTTAGTATGCAATCAGTTCGATACTCAGAATCGGACCTATGGTGATTTCATCCAGGAAATCATTTCCAAAAGATAAGAAAAAGACCCAGGAAAAATTATATAGTTATAAAAATGATACTGTTAAAATATAAAAATATAATATAAATAAATATAAAAGATACCTACTTATCTTTTATGAACGCGTTAAATTCGTGAACGCTATATATTGATAACCTAAATAAATGCGAACGAAGAAACTGACTGACTACTAGTTTCTAAAAATTACTATATTTTTTCTTATAAAGCGTATCTATTATTGGGAAAGCGTCATCAACATAAGCACATTCGGGCCGGCCTGAAATCGGTGCTTACGCCAACGGGAAGTGCGCGATGACTTTCCTGATACCGCCCGCCCACCACCACACGGTGTCGAGCTATGTGTAGTTGGATGGTTAAACGAGAATACAGGGTGGCCCCATCGATCCGTTCTTTATATAATACATATTATATGGGAATGTGTGTGTGTCTGTTTGTTTGTCCATCTTTCAAGGCAAAATGAAGCGACGAATTGACGTGATTTTTTAAGAGGAGATAGTTGAAGGGATGGAGAGTGACATAAGTTACTTTTTATGTCTCTCTAACCCCCCACTGCCCTAAAATAGGGGGTGGCAATTTGTATGGAGCATTACGCAATTTTCATAATAGAAAACTAAAAATTGGTTTGCGGACTATTTGTGGCTAACAAAAATATCGTGCATCATTTTATTGGAAATCCGCCCCAACCCCTTAAAAAGATGGTGAAATTTAATGTTATCCTGAATTTAATGCGAACGAAGCCGCGAGAAAAAGCTATTCTGATAAAAACTAGATACACAGCCCGATACAATAATGACACATGTTTATAGTAAGTTATTTTATTTTTTAAGTCATTAATCATTGTGTACATACTAATCAATTATTTTTTATATTTTAGAATTATTACTTACTAGCTGTTTCCCGCGACTTCGTACGCGTCAATTTCTGTTATTATGATCGCGATTATTTCAGCAACATTTTTCACTGATGCTTCGCTCCTGTTGGTCGCAGCGTGATGTTATATTGCCTAAAGCCTTCCTCAATAAGCAGACTATCTAACACAAAAATATTTTTTCAATTCAAACCAGTATTTCCTGAGATTAGTGCGTTCAAACAAACAAACAAACTCTTCAGCTTTATAATATTAGTATAGATTTTAGTTCTATAAAATGTTCAACTCAATAAGTGTTTACCGTAAATAAAATTTGAATTGCATGATAGGCTAAAATTGTCCTCCATTTAATGATTGGCGTTGACTTTAAAAAAATATATACGTTTTATGTTTATATGCCTTTAGATAATTCAGGTAAAGAATGTGGTAATTTATAAAAAATGCACATGAAATTAACCGTATACGACTTTCCTAATTTAGTCGTTCTAAAACCCGAAAAGGCAAGTTTATATTTATGTCTGGTACTGAAATCGTGTCAATTTTCACTTAAAAAAGTCCCTTTTTTGAAAACATGATCTAATTCCTTAATACAGCTAATGAGGACGACCGAGCACTTTTACAAAAATGTTAGAAATGAGGGGAATAAATAAGTAGCAAAGTAAAATCGGTGCTTAAAAACAAATTATCGATAAAATGGTATCAGATCTTAAATGAAAACTTGCCTACCCAATCGCGTGACTCGTGGCCTAACTTATGTGTGTCCCTGCGCAGGCCTCAGAAGCACAGTGGCTAACTTTTAATATGTTATTAGCAATTAAAAATGTCTTATAAGTAAATCTGAATTGTTCGCGTAATTTAAAGATCAATTAAATTTTTACGATTATTAATTACCTAAGTAATCATAAATTCAGAACCTTGACTAAGTGACTGCAAAACTCAAGTGGAAATGGGTGGGCCATGTAAGGAAAATGGTTTTAAGTGGTTGCCATTGTTGTTCAGAAATGAAAAGATAGAACAGCCTGGCTAAATTATAAAAAAAAAAACTTACCAGTATCTTACCACAGACATGTATCATGACTTTATTAAAACTGACGTAGGTTTAGTAATTGTTTCTTCTTCTTATGATAAGTGTTCGTCCAATTATCGGTCTCTTTATAGAAATTTATAAACATAATAATATGTTTGAGATTATTCAGTACATATGAAACCCCTTCAGGTTATGGTTTGAGAGCTGATTAGTTTTCACATCTTGTTTTCCTCCTGGGGGTCGGGCTAGCCAACGGTTGGCATGCAAGTTCTTTAGTCCATTGTGTCTCCTCGACCCACGAAGATTATGTTATCAGTCTGTTTCATGAAAAAGTCATTCCAGACTGATGATGGTTGTGATTCTCAGGTGTAAATCTCCTATCTCTTTCCAGCACACTGTTTTCCCGCTTTCCTTGCATCTTTCACTGTCATACAATTTTGCACAGCACGTTTCCGACTTAAAGACGACTACTCATATCAAACTACTGAAACACACTAATCTTTGTTTGGTGGTTCGAAGTTAATAAATGCAAGGGCCTATTGAAACTGTGAATAAAAACTTAACCCTTCGCTACCTCTGCGCGAGCGCATGGAAATTAGATCAGCGGTGCGACACGCGGTTCTCAAACTGTAGCATTTTTTTATTATTTGCTATCTGATACATTTTTATGAAGTAATGCAACAAATGTTACAGTATAATTATATTCGATTCAAGATATTTTGGTTTTTATTACGTGATTATATTCCTTTTTATGATCAAACTTTGTGCAAATCCGAACAGTATATAATTATATTATGTAAATTTTGGCCCACATAAAGGGGCCTAATTCGCGTAACCGAATCGCAGTTCGATCGTGATTGGATTGGACGATTTTGACATTTAGCCCATACTAGAACTGTCAAAAACCTGTCGTTCAATTACGATTGTGATACGATTCGGTTACGCGAATTAGGGGCCTGATACGAGATCAAAGTGTCTTATGATTTAATACAAAAAGGCATAAAACAAACTATGGAATTAGTAAATGATTTTCTCGAGTGTACCTACTAGGAGAGATATAGGTAGGTACTAGAGGAGGTAAGCAAAGTATTTATGCCATTCAAAAAATTGATATAACCAAAAATCTTTAACTATATCTTAGCTGCCTGTGACCACTACACAAAAATGTTTTTTCTCAATAAACATATTTATAAAAACTTTAATAATTTAATATATTAAAAGTACCATTGCCGTCAAAGGATGTCAAAGTAGTCACTGTACCTGTAAAACTTTGACATCCAAAAGAGATCGAATATCGAGATTGTGCAACTATATTTTTTGCTAACACTCATTAATTTGGAGCGACTGCAACACAACCCTTCCGCGGTCCGCATTGTGATCTCTGCATCCGGGTTCCGTGGTCTTCCTTTTATTATGTAGATTAGACCTTTATCGGTCGGGTAGATAGCGCGGCTTGGATTTGCTATTGTAGCCATTTCAACCCTGACGTCTCATTTTGGCGACGTTATATTCTAGCTGCTTATTTAACAAGACGTTTTTGTAAATTCGAAAGAAGTATTACTAACATTGTTAAGGTGTTTGAATTAATAGAGTGAAATGGCGCCAACCGCTATTAACATAGCGAAAAACATGTTTTTTAAAAATTTTTAAGCATTGCAATTGTTTTATTAAACAAAAATTTATTAAATTAGTATCAAAAAGTACCAAGTATGTCAATTTCAATGAGTCGAAAGAAATTAAATAGTTGTCTTTTAATATTAAGGTCCATTTACTAAACGCTAGTTTAAGTGCACTATTTAAAGCCAAAAGTCACAAAGTGTAATATTCTTTATCATGCGGGCCCTATAATATTTGACTTCATACAAACATAAAAAATAATAATAGACACTAACTGCCAATCGACATGACCGATCAAGCGTAACTCGAAATCAATGCAAAAACAGTCAAATAAATCTAACGAGACTCTACATCTGCATGTCACTGGAATAAATCAAATCACCATTGAATGCATCCGTAAAATATTTTTGAACTATTTTGAATGCATGCACTGTCTATAGAAAAAAAAACCCTCGTAAGCTAACCCGTTCACTGACACGTATTGAGCCGATAGAAAAAAAGTTACACCCATATTTTGCACTTCCCGATACCGAATAATAGGGTCTATTTATGCATTCTCGATAAATGAAGAGTATTTTTTTACTTCCATTATAAATCAAAATGTATTATTTATCTTTACAGATTTAGAATCTGCATCCTATTGTTATTCGGGATATGCGGTGTGTCAAGGGTGTAATGTTTTTATGCAATATCAGTTGTACCGTTGCGCAGATAACAATAAAATGCTTGCACCCGTTGCTACTATTTTAACTGCCAAAAAGTATATAGTAGGTAAAATTGTAGAACATATATTTGTACTAATTTATTTTGTTAAAAGATTTTATCATGCGCATAAATTAAACGGGAGTAGAACGCGCAGCCATTTTGAATATTTGAAGTGGCAAGGGCGTATTCGACCGTGGGGCAGTAATTATTTGATTGGAGTTAAGAGGTTGCATGCCGAGATATGCCAGATATGCATTGTTGGCGCGGGCCTTGGTGGCCCTTGAGTGCTCGTCGGCGATGAAAAAAAATTTATCGCGTCAGATTCGCACCTACGGCGTTCGAGGGTTAACCGTCAAGCATCTACGGGTTGCATAATAATTTTGGAAATCGAACACTTTGACAATTCTGCCAACGTAAAATTATAATTATTGTTACCAACATAACAATTTATCGACATAATTTGCATACACTAACATAACAATGCAACGTATTGAATTCGGTAGAATTATAAATCCCTATCGATCTTTACAAATACAAATCCCTTATCAATTAGCGGAATATCGGTACAGCTTGCATTCCCAAATGCATATTATTAATTGTATACAATGTGTAAAAAGTTTCACATCTGACACAGACAAGGTGACAGGAACAGAAAAAAAAACCCGTCACGAACACAAAACTGGTAACCTTTAATCCTTTCCTTTATGCATATAATTATTATTTCCGATCCAAGAAAATAACAGTCTTTTTGCATATGCGTTTTTGACGGAAGTGTGAATAAAAAATGTCACCCTCAGGTACTGAAGGGTGACCCTTGTTTTTTTGTAAGGGCAAGTGTAATCCGAGATTTTTTTGTACGATTATTATGCATTCGTTCTCAGGAAGATTTGGAGTATTGCCTGAGGCGTGTGTGGAGTATAGTACTTCCTTAGGGTCTTAAGTTATGCAGCGCGCATTGAAGGGTTAACAGGAATAACTGAAATTTATGACACACTATAGAAATTTTTAACGGGTTCTCAAAAGTGCAGAGTTATGTTATTCTATGTTGTATGCTAGTTTTAATATAATTGATTTACAAAATAATATGTGCCAGACCACATACTGATTGTAAGGGTGTAAAGTAGAAAAGAAAAGGCCTTCATCATTGAATTCAAGTTACTACAGCAATGATGGTTTTTAGCATAATCACCACGCTTGCCAAAATGCGGGTTGGTGATCACAAACCCGAGGAATGTTCGAAAATTCGAAACTTTTTGCTGCCCGACCCGGGGATCGAACTTGGGACCCCGATTTATTGGCCCGGTATTTAAACCACTAGACCAACGGGGTGTAAAAGTAAGAACACCATTTACATGCTACATGGTATCTATAAGACATAGGTAATTACAATCTTCCCAGGGCATGCTCACTATATAATAACTAGTCATTCAAGCCAATCCAGTAGAAAAAAAACACGCAAACCGGTCAGTGATAACGGAACTCTATACGTTATAGTTTGTAATTATTTACAAACATGTTACAATAACACTCTTTGCGTATTTGCTAAAGAAATAACTAAACTATGATTACAAAAAAAAACCACAGAATTAAACATTCATTGACCGGTTCTAAAAAATAAACAATTCCGTTTTTATGACATAGACTAAAAAAACGTAGCCCACCTTACAGAGGGTCGCATTGTTGCTACTGTTTGTGTGATCTCAATGGGTTAAGTCCAGGTAAGCCGTGTCTCCGGCATGAGATTTGACGTATAAAAGGATTATTTTTTAATAGATAATTAATGATGTTACATCGCTGTCACGGTACGGCTTCTTTTGTATGGACCCGCGTACTGTGACAATTTTGTTGTGGGAACTACTTATGGGGATTTGACTATGTTAGTTGTTACTCGTAGTATTCAGTTTGACAGTTGAGTGTGAATTTTATTAGAATTGATGAAATTGATACATCGTTTAGATAACTCAATATAATAGCCGTAATTCATAAAATAGACGCATTTTGTATCTGACAGAAAGTCTCCATACATTAATTGTGACCTATATTTTTCAGACATAAAAATAGTTTGCTGTAATATTTTATCCAAATCAAACAATCTAACTTGGTTTTAAGCTTTAATCAGATAAAACTACTACAACTAACATTTATTACATTAATACTACAGTACCTATTTAACACGAAAACCTAAACAATATGTTTCATTTCCCCTGCTACTGGCAATAACGTAATTTTCTTTTAAGGCTCTGTCTAATGATTTAAAAAGGCAAACTGTCGATCAATCCAAAGATTGCGCGCGTAAATCAAAAACAGAACGCGGAATGATAACAAAAACAAAAGACAGCTGCTGAGTTCGTCGACCTACGGCAACGTGGCCGTAACTTTCATTCTTAAAGCGGACCAAGTTAGTAACCCACTTTTCATTAATAAGGCGGGCTAAAAAAATGCACGAAGAAAGTATCAAAGATTGAGCGGAGCGCGAACTTCGCTAACAGACGCCGAAAGATTCGGGTGGCTGCGACTTGATTTTATCAGGCAAACGTTCATTGAATACTGACAACTTTTTTATGTTTTATATGTTTATGAATATAATATTAAACTATATTACCGGATTTGTAAATTCTTAAACAAACCATTGTTAAGTTAAAAAAAAAAGTAACTAAGATGTGTGAAAATAGTACTTACCTATGTAGATTAATCATAAGACCTATATGTAACTACAACGGCAGGTCAATCTATCACAAATCGTCAAATGTTCTTAGTTGACACTGATCTCTACTTTTTGGACTTAAAGTTGAAAATCAATTCAATGACCTTTAACTTTTTGGGTAGGTTGACCTGCCGTTGTCTGTACAATAAAATTTACACATCCAGCATGGGTCTGTAACAAAATAGTATACCTATTTACAGACATACGTAAGAAAAAAAGATGTGTGGCACTCGGAGACTGTCGCGGTAAAGCTATTGCATAGCATTTTTTATCAACTTATGCAATTATAAAACTAAAAGTATCACCGCTGTGCCTGTGTGGAGTGGGGGGGTGGTAGGTTATTTTCATTACGGAATTTCTGAATTCGGTCTCCACGCTCAAGGCCCGCGAATCGCGATAGAAGCTATGCAATAGCTTAATTTAATAATTTTATGTATTTTCTAATTTTGACTTTTGTAATTAAATTTTTCTGTTATTTTGGCAGATATGGTTACCATAGGCAACCATACTGTCAAAATCCTTATTTTCTTCTAAATTCTTTATAATTTATTATAATTTCGGAAATTCAAAATAGTTCGATCGTGCCTCGCTCCGAGTGTTAGGTTAGGTTATTTTCGTTACGGAATTTCTGGATTCGGTCTCCACGCTCAAGGCCCGCGATAGAAGCTATGCAATAGCTTAAAAAAGCAAATTTCGGTTATAAAATTTAAAAATTTATACTCTTATAGGGCAAAATCATCTTACTTGTATTTTAAATCTTACTTCTTGCATAATACTTTACAATGTGAAAGTTTGGATGCTTGTTTGTTACTCATTCACACCAGAATGGCTGAACTGATTTGGTTAATATTGTCGCGGTCATGCTAGAAGGTTCGAGATATCGCTAGAGGAATGTACATAACTACCTAAGTTCGGCCACAAAGTAATAACAAGACCTTAGTGCAAGCGACATTGAACTTTAAGTTTACAGATTAAGGCACAAAATGGCATAACTTACTAGAGTTGTTTACGTTTAACGTCCTTGTAATTTCTTCTAGAAAACGAACATTCTAGTATGTACGACCGGCGTCGATGTTGAGATATATAAATAACAGGACTTGAGACGCCGAGTCAGTTCATTCTGAGCTTTCGGTGCGATACCTGCGAAAAGTGATCTAGTGCGAAGTAACGACGACTTTAGCGATACCAACGGATCTAAGGACTACTCTACGGATTGGCTAATAGTGTATTGGAACCAACGACCTCAGCGACCCACCGGACTACGATTCTTGTGATTTGGCTTTTGTGATAGTGTTTGCGACCTGTTCATCGCCTAATAAAATCTTCTTATAAGTCAACGGTGTTTTATCCAAATCCCGAACTCCACGTTCGTAACATTTGGTGTCAGAAGTGAGATTTGGAAATGCCAGTGACTCCGAGGGAAGATACTGCTGGCGTTAGAACCAGGGCACAGCAAGCGGCGGAAGCCACGGCTGCTGCTCGACAAGCCACCGATCAGCGGGATACGCCCATTGGCTCCGCCCATCAAGCATCGCCAACCGACCAGGCCCCATCTACTGGAATGGAAGCTCTACCCACTGCGTCGCCCGCTCCACCTACTGGGTCCTCTCACCGGGCTACTACGCCATCTGCTCAAGAAGCCAGAGCATCTGCATTCGACTTCAGTCGGTTAATGCAGATGATGGACTTCATGTGCCAGAAACAGGACACAATGCAAGAGGAAATTCAACGAAAACAGGATAAAATACAAAAAGAAATGCATCAAGAACAACAAAAAGTACTGCTTGCCGTCGGTTCAGTGGGTGACATGGTGCAAAACCTACAGAAAAATGTGGACCTGGTAGAAGGAAGGGTGACTAACCTGGAAGCCACCATAAAAAACATGCAAGTGAACTTCGCTGAACTGCAAAGAAAGGTACTGAAACTGGAGACCGCTGGGCCCGCCGCATCAAGAGACTTCGCATTTACCAATCTGGCACCTAGAGTGAAAGTGCCACCCTATGACGGCACTACATCCTGGACCGCTTACCGCCAACAGTTTCAGACCGTTGCCTCTGCTAACGGGTGGACGGAGGAACAGAGCCTAACAGCTCTCACTGTCGCTCTGCGGGGATCGGCTCTTTCTGTTTTGGAGGCCCTACCATCCTCGGGTAGCACATTCAAGGACCTGATGGGGGCACTAGAAGCTCGTTATGGAGAACGCCACCTGGAGCATGTCTTCCGCGCTCAACTACGGGACCGGGTTCAGCGTTCTGGAGAAGGACTACAGCAATGGGCTCTCGAGATTGAAAAATTAGTCCGCAAAGCATACCCATCTGCTGATACTAAGATGATGGACTCCACCGTACTCCAAGCATTTATGGATGGGATCAGAGATACGGAGATAAGGGCTGCAGTGGGGCTTCAACACCATACCTCACTGAAGGAAGCTCTAGCGCACGCTCTGGAAGTAGAAGCCCTGAGGACAGATGTTCAGCCAACTTATAAAATACGAGAAGTGCAAGAGAAGAAGATGTCGTTTCCCCCTAGGAAAATGGCAACCAGACCGATGTGCTATAAATGTGGAGAAAAGGGCCATCTGCAATTCACCTGTCCCATGAACGAGAGGCAGACAGCTAAATTTGCTGAAATGTTTAGCAAAAAGTTGGAGGAACGCCTTGAAGAATTCTCGAAGAAGCAGAAGACCCCATCTTTTGCCTGGGAGCTACGGAAACAAGAAACAGACAGGCCTAAGGAGCGGGTGTTGTTAGGAACGGGAAAAGCCATCGAACATCGTAGTGGAAAGACACATGGGAATGCTGACGCCCTCTCAAGAAGACCGTGCCCAGAAGAGTGCAAGCACTGCATCAAGCTGGAGTCTAAAGAGGACTGTGTACAAATAACGAGGACAAGTCCTCCGAGATCCTGGGAAGATGAGTCCATGAGAGAAGCTCAGGAAAAAGACGAAGACATACGACTGATAGTCGCATGGAAGAAACGCGGTAACGCTAAGCCGAGATGGCATGAAGTTGCGCCTACGAGTGCTACGACTAAAGCGTACTGGGCTCAATGGGACAGTTTCATTTTGCAAAACGGGATACTTTATCGGAAATGGGAAAAACCTAACGGTAGAGAGTTCCACCTACAGCTGGTCGTCCCACGGGAAAGGATCAAGGATGTTCTTCGAGAGGTACACGATGGCATATCAGGAGGGCATCTAGGTGTAAAAAGGACCTTAACAAAGCTACGGGATAGATTCTACTGGCTTAACTGCAGAGCTGATGTACAATATTGGTGTCGGAAATGTACCACTTGTGCTGCGGTGAAAGGTCCATCCACCAGGAGTCGAGGACACCTTCAACTTTATAACGTTGGTGCACCATGGGAGCGGATAGCAGTGGATGTTGCCGGACCATTCCCTGTGACAGAGTCGGGGAACAAGTACTTTATGGTCGTCATGGATTACTTCACCAAGTGGCCAGAAGTCTTCGCTATACCTAATCAAGAAGCCACGACTGTAGCCTCTAAATTGGTTGAAGAAGTCATATGCCGATATGGTGTACCCCTGGAAATTCATTCCGATCAGGGCAGAAATTTTGAGTCGAACGTGTTTCAAGGAGTCTGCAAAATATTGGGCATTCACAAGACGAGAACCACTGCTTATCATCCTCAGTCCGACGGCATGGTAGAAAGGTTTAACCAAACACTAGAGAGGCATTTAGCAAAATTGGTGGACAACCATCAAAGGGACTGGGACAAGTACATTGCACCGTTCCTTCTGGCCTACAGGACTTCAGAACATGAGAGCACGAAAACGACGCCGGCATATATTAACTTCGGACGAGAGCTAAGGTTACCGGTAGACCTTGTAACCGGAGGAGCGCCAGACGATCACGTCACCGTACAGGATTATGTCTCCGATTTGCAAGACAAGATGCGGGACATTTATGCCATGGTGCGAGAAAACGGCTTGCAGTCGAGTGAAAACATGAAGACTAGATATGACCGGAAAGCAAATACCAGTGGTTTTGATGAAGGAGCACTAGTCTGGCTACATAACCCGATACGGAAAAAAGGGAAGTCACCTAAATTACAGACAAGATGGGAGGGGCCGTACAAAGTTGTCACGCGAATAAACGATGTTACATACCGGATCCAACGGCCACCGAGAGGAGCACTTAAGGTAGTTCACATCGATCGCTTGGCACGTTATAACGGCAATAACGATGACGCTCGGGACGAGCATCTCTAAGAGGAGGGCAGTGTCGCGGTCATGCTAGAAGGTTCGAGATATCGCTAGAGGAATGTACATAACTACCTAAGTTCGGCCACAAAGTAATAACAAGACCTTAGTGCAAGCGACATTAAACTTTAAGTTTACAGATTAAGGCACAAAATGGCATAACTTACTAGAGTTGTTTACGTTTAACGTCCTTGTAATTTCTTCTAGAAAACGAACATTCTAGTATGTACGACCGGCGTCGATGTTGAGATATATAAATAACAGGACTTGAGACGCCGAGTCAGTTCATTCTGAGCTTTCGGTGCGATACCTGCGAAAAGTGATCTAGTGCGAAGTAACGACGACTTTAGCGATACCAACGGATCTAAGGACTACTCTACGGATTGGCTAATAGTGTATTGGAACCAACGACCTCAGCGACCCACCGGACTACGATTCTTGTGATTTGGCTTTTGTGATAGTGTTTGCGACCTGTTCATCGCCTAATAAAATCTTCTTATAAGTCAACGGTGTTTTATCCAAATCCCGAACTCCACGTTCGTAACAATATTGACACAGAAATAGATACTACCCTGGAAAAGAAAAAAATTTTTTTTTGTTATAAACAAATCAGTTTTTCATATTGAATCCATTTCACCTGATTTTTACAGTGGTAGCTTCGGGTTCAGGGTATATCATAGACTACATGTTGCCCGCCTACGAAGTCACTGGCAACAGCTAGTGTAATATATATAATTAAAAACAAAAAAATCCTGGCCGTATCACCACTATTCCTTCGGCCATTTTTCCCGGCGACCGAGCCAGACGCCGAGACGCTAAAAAAAATAATTAAAACGACGCGACGAGGAAAGTGAAAGCGCGCCGTCTGCCTCGTAATTAGTACAATGGAGTTTCCTGACTTTGAACTTTGAATCATCTTTAAAATGTGATTCGAACGTGCTATTTTAGCGACTGGTGACTTTTAATGTTCCGAGTTTGGAGATTTTTGTAACGGTTTTTAGTCAAATTATGAGGGTAACAAAACTTTGTATGAATTTACTAACGTTGACGGCTTTACAAGGTCAAGGTTTGGAATCCCAAATTAGGTTATGTAATTAGGTCACATTTTTTTCTATGTATGTAAGTTTATTTGTTTAATTTTATAGATATATTCATATGTAGAGTCCTCGATGAGTCCCATACATGTAATTTCTTCTGGAAGACTGGATTTCGATGTAATAAAACTATTTTTAGGTGGAAAAAGCAAATACTACCTACATACACTAGGACAGTGACTTGGCATTGCAAAATCAAAATAAAATGCATCTCATAATGCGACCTTAATAAACTGAAAAATATTGTGTTTGTAAGACTTTAATACAATCAGTTTTATGAGAGAAACCCTACTTCTCTTCACGTATTAAGCCTCCCAAAGCCGCACGCCATACAAAATCCGTATACCTCATGGTGATCCAAATTAAAAGCAACTTATCGAAGCCTAACATATTCAATTTCACCGAAACCCGCTAAGCTGAGCATCCAATTTTTCCTTTCTATATTGAAAACTTGAAAATTAATTCGTACCTAATTTCCTCCTGAAATATGAGGTCGCGAACACACGCGCGCGTCTACGCAAATTTCGTTACCATAGGGTTGCCAAAACTACTCCCCCTGTCCGCATCAATCTTACCCCCGCGCCACCTACGGTCGTATAATACAATAATATATGTCTAACTTTCGGACCGGCCCTGTAGGCAGCGCTGTCCCGTTCGCTCTTGCGTTAATGGCCCACGCGTGAGTGGGACGGCCGCAATGTGGGGGCGTCCTAAAGGGTGTAGGGAGTATGTAGGGGGCGCTATTGAAATTGAAGCGGGGTTTAGGCGCGGATGACGCCTGGCTGGAGAATGGATGGAAATTTCCTCAATTTACCGTTTTCGCCAACAAAGGACGTTGTTTAATTTTTGGTTTTTGTTTGACGGCTGAGGTGTGGCCGCTGTGTGTGCGTAACTAGGTGGAACAGGAGACATTGGAATTAAATTACGCCTTGATTTTATATATTTCGTGTATGTTTTTTTACCTTTTGTGTTTTGTTTATGTTTTTCACATAATATCTTTTGTACAACATTGAGCAAAGAATTGTACAGAAATTTTTCATAGGTATCCTATTCTTTATTGTGAAGGTAATTGAATCAGCAATCTGTGAGAGGAAGCAGATCATACAAAATAATAAAGGCAAATTATTAATAACCCAAATTGTCTTATTTAATTTCATACTGGCATCTCATCTCAAGAGACATTAAAAAGAAATCATTTTTGTTATTTAAAATCAAAATGGCATTTCAAAATGGAATTGAAAGTATTCTCAAACCGTGCGAAAGACAAAAAATGGCCGCAGCCCGGTCTAAACGCCAAATCCCGACACGAGCGCAGTTGTCAGGCCGAAAGCCGAGCTCGGCCGCGCTCGCGTAATCCGAACGCAATTAATTAAGCCCCGCCAACTTTTACTGCACCGATTTATATTCGGCTCGGGCGCGCATTCGGCCCCTACCTTCGTCGTGGTGCTTGAAATGTCGCCATAGAGTTACCAGTTTTTTATGTCCATCACTAATCTTTATATATATAATTCTTCTGTGAGTGTGTATGTCACTGAACTTCTCTCAAACGACTGGACCGATTTTGATGAAATTTTTTGTGTGTGTTCAAGGGGATCTGGGAATGGTTTAGATTCACAATTTTGTCGGGGATAATGTTAGGTGTAGTCCAACCCAAATTTTTTTATTTTATTTTTTAGAGTGGAGGTAGGGTAGGGGTAGGGTATGTGTAGGGTAGGGTAGGGTAGGTTAGGGGTAGGGTAGGGTAGGCTAGGGGTAGGGTAGGGGTAGGGTAGTAAAATATTAAAATTTTATAAAATATATACAACCCTAAATTTTTACCCTTTTACCACCAACCCCTATTTTTTGTTAGCCATTTTAGTAATTTAATCATTTTTATGGCAAAACAACGTTTGCCGGGTCAGCTAGTCTTTCTATATAAATGCGAAAATTTCGATGGATGGAAAATTTCGATTGATTTTGTGTTGTGACCCTGGTCAGTCAGCATGTGACCACGGCTGAAACGGCATACATGTGGCTCGTTCGAAATGTTCGGTATGTTCGCGGTTTAAATCTTTTTTAACAGTAATGCAGAGCGAATGTATAAAAGTAATCACTACAAAGCAGTTGTCAAATAATAGTTATGAATTAGTGTGTTTAATGTTAGCATTATAAAGAAATAAAATCTCTAAATAAGCCTTAAAGATTTTAAGGGTTTGCCGATTAAATAATAAGTATATACTACTACTTATAAATATTATTATAATATATCATTCATAATACTCAAATGTTCAGCTACATAATACGCTTGTCTTACCCTCTTTTTTATAAATAAAAAAAAATGCCTAAGTTTGTCCTTATTTGCAAGTGAAAGTCGTCAAAATCGGTCAAGCCGTGTTATAGATTAGCTGAAACAAACAGACACACAGAGAGTCAAAACTTTTAAAAATTGGTTTTCTGATGTAAGAAGGTGTCGTACTACCGAATGTACTATCATAATAAAATGCTTTCAGTAAAAGCTGTTAATTTATTCACACAATATCTGCGGTTTCCAATACAAACATAAATTACTTTTTAGGTTATTCCTAGCTAGGATGGAAAAAAAGAAAGGATTGTCCCTTTGGTTGTTTCTAAATAGATTTGAATTTGGACCTTATTTCGTAAAATGCCTTAAATGTTGCATCGCTGTGGCGTCTTTATCTTTGTTTAGAACTTGCCTTTCGGTTGCGAACTACTAAATCTACACAAGTGGGGATTAATTAATGTTTGCGAAAGACAACAAGCCAAAGGGTTTATTGTGAGATTCGAATGTTCCAGAACTGTCGTGATCACGTACTCCAAGTTCCGAGGCTTGAGCGTGACGTGTGTCAGAATCCTAATGAGGGGAACGTGGAATTGGACTGTTATTTTTAATCACCTTTGAAATTACTTCGCTCGGGGAAGAAAGTTAGAAGTTAACTAGTGTTGCTACAAGAATGGAATGAAGTATTATATGTCAGGTTGTCTAAAAAGTCAAAAACAAGGATATTATTAAATTTTGAAGGCTTCGTACGCGTTCAATTTTGAATTTTGAAACAATCTGATAGGTACCATAATATTTTCTCGGGATAAAATGGAACCTAAGCATTATTCATTTGCATGTCAGATTTAATTCTAAACCGTTCTGACGTGATTAAATAACAAATTTTTTTTCTAAGTTTCGCATTTTTAATATTAGTAGGATAATATTTATACTTCTTTTAACATAGGTAAAAGCATAACAATAGTACGACATACTGATTTTAAAGTAGGTAAGTAAGCACCAAAAATATGATAATCAGAAACAAAAAACGTACCAAAAACAGCCAGACCCGAGACAATATTACCTAAAGTATTTTTCTACACTGGTACGGAAACCCGGAATCTCAGCGCTGGCGACTACTTCCAATACCTTTGTGAATACCACTCGACTACAGAGGATAATATATTATTACACTACAATGTGCTCTTATCTTTCTGCTCTCTATAACAAAACTTGAAAACTTCACCCATAAGCTTAACGCAAATTGATTCTTCGCCTTCATAAACATCATTCCAAACTATATACGCAACCGAGTCACCGGTTCGCTCCACCTATCTCATAATACAGCTAGGTGCTCACTCTTATCTCCCGCGTCAGGCTACACTTAAACTCGAGGGGTTACTCAAATAGGAACAGCCGCATTAGGCCCAAAATTACAGGCCACCGTCACAGCCTAACGTGGTAAAATGGCTTAACCACCTGCAGGGAGTTAGATCTGACACCCTCAGAACTCACTTGGGAAATTCCACCATAACTACATTTATATAAGAGCAAATTTCTACTCTCCCGTTTGGAGTTAAGCGACAATTTTGCGTATAGTGTTTCGCTCTTAAAGTGGCTGGTTATGCCGTGGTACCGTTTGACCCCACTCCGTATTTCGGACGCGGGTGGGGGCCGTTTTAGTCATCAATAATGTTTGGAGGTAAGCCTTAGGAGTCGTGCACGACCCGTTGTGTTACTCACGGCTGTGTGGGTTCGCAAATTAAAGGCCTCATTCGGATGGATCATGCGTGGGTTATATGTATGAAGTTTAAAGTATAACTTCTGTTTGCATTACCTCGTGATGAGAATAAAGTAAAGTAATCAAACTGGGTTTTGTTTATTGTATTTAATGTATTTAGGTAACTAAAAGTCTTTCTGTTATTAATAATCAGCTAACATCAATCCAGACACAGACCATATAAAAGGAGGATTTTACCTTAATCACCTTGCTTTTTTTTGCATGTTGGCGATCGCAGTCTTATGTCTTTTATTATTTATTATCAGTACAAAAACATAGCACATAAATACAAGTTTCCGTTATGACAGGCATGAAAAATTTCACATACAATAGGGAAACAGGTGATTACTGATGCCCGTGGTAAGTAAGCCTAAGTTACAGGCATCAGAAACCTGACCGATAGTGGAGAAAAGACGTCGTCGTCTGTATTCCGTTCTGTTAATCTAGTGGACCTAAAAGAGTACCTTTAGTCACCTTATGACACCCGCAGATTGTCCACCAATTCGCTTCTAAACTTTTGGGGTATCCTAGACCATTGGTGTACTTAATACGTCACTAGTCATACATTAACAACACACAATAAAAAAGAAAAGCGAACGCCGCATTGAATACAGTTTTTCGTCGTCTGAAAAACTGCCTAGAAACACATCCACGCGACAGGCTATCCATTAAGTTTAGTTATGCGTACTTTATACGTAGAAACCGAAGGCTGACTGCGCCCATAGGTACATTTACCTCAAGATCCATTACGAAACAATACACGAATCCACACTCCCCTGCCTCGGGAGTCCCCACGGTCTCCGCTTTCCATTGCCGGTGATTGATAGGCACCGTGACTTGCCGCAGAGAGGTGCGATTTACCTATCAAGGATAAAAGTCTACATTTATCACTACTTTCCCTTTAAGCTGAGGTAGGTAACACTAGCTACTATGGAAGCAACTGATGTATTTTCTCTTTGGCTTTGACCAGTGCTGGATTAAGAGCACTTGATACCCGTTACACCCGTAAACTATAGAAAAAAAACTATGCAATATTTAAGTTAAATGTTTTTCTGGTGCTACCTACGACGTTATGCAGATAACAATTGTTTGATTTGATTAAGGGTTAGTCCTGGATATGGAAAGAAGTGAAAGTCAAAGTTTGACCAAAGTCTTAACACGACTCCGCCAAAGCTCCGCCACGGTAAGTTTAAAAAAATACCTATTATGGTCCCAAAAACTAAACAAAGCTGAAGTGTTAAATACAAATTGCTAGGACGGCACGAAATTATAGCTAAAATACGAGACGGAACAGTTTTTAGGACGAGTAACAAGACAAATAAAATGATGCGAGTACTAACTTTAAGACTTCTATCATAAAAAAGATTATGACAGTTAATGGTTATTTCGCACTGCACAGCTGGCTCGGCGAACTTCGTGTCGTTTCAGTAAAAATATTTCATTAAATCTAAGTCCCTCCGTGTGATTAATCACGTATGAATCTCGTATTAACTTCGTATGCCATACTAAAGAAGCTACTGCGATAAGATATCACTTCAGTTTCCAATAGAATGATCACAAGATCGTTAGGTTTATGCTTTTGTAAGGAGGTACAATTAATAATTGGATGTTAGTGTCAAAACACGTTCTGCGCTTTGCGCACTGACAGCGTACTACGTCGTAGCATCGTAGTCGATCCGATACAGACAGCTATACATTGCCATCTATTACCGTAGTAAAGAAACTATTGAGCGCTATTAGTATGATAGCTACCCGTCAATAGATGGCGCCAGCTCATTTGTAAAATGGATGTAAATCTTATTGGAAAAGTTACATACCAATTTTGAGATATCGTGCTAGAAAAGATTGGTTTTCGACTTTCTTGTTAGAACTTTGTTGTGTGTGCTAAGTGATGAAAATATAAATTAGGGTTAAATTTTACGGCTATTAAGGATTGGCACAAAACAAAGTTGTATGTTTATAAATTTAAGTACGAATAAATCACATAATCTCTGGATAAACTTTACCGTTTTTGCTAATAGCATTAATGTTTAAAAAATTCAGATATGATATCCCATTCAATGAGTCTTTGAAGTCACATGTCTTTCGGCGGAATAGCCAAGACGTCTTGTAACATTTCTAAACTAATTGCATTCCGCTTTGACTATACATAATCCTTGATCAATACGCCCTAATATACATACGGTTTATACTACCCATCTGCAATTTGGGCCTTGTCACTTAGAAAATAGGGGTCACACTCGGTCGTGGCCTATTGAATGCTTATATGCGAGCGTTTCAAAGGAATTTACAGTACAGGGTGCTCTATTTCGCCGCAGGTGAATACCGACTGTCAGCGGTCTTGAGATGGACGGGGTTACGGGGCCCAGGGAGGTTTGGGTGGGCTCCGGGTAGGGTGACCAGACCGATTTTTCACTTTAGGATATATTCCTAGGCAGTGGTGTGAATATAAAATACGTTATAACTTAATTTTGAGGTTACGTCCATTCCACATATAAACAAATAAGCCCATGCACAGAGATGTAAGACGTACACTTACTATAGGTTTTTACATAATGTTAATTATTTTAATATTAACAGTCTTAAGGGGCAGACGTAAGGCAGGCAGCTGTAATATAGTTTATATTCCTACGTCTGCCGCTGACGTAACCCGACATCAAATAAAAACTAATGTACTTAAACAGATGTTGCCCGAGGCTTCGCACTCGTACGGTAAAAATAGCCTTTCTGCTATTCCAGAATGTAATCTATTTTCATCCTAACACTTATTTTATCATAAAAATAAGTAAATATTTACAAAGAATTTTTAAATTGATATAAATCTACGAGAACTATCTTAACGGAATAAACAGTAGTCTTTGTGCTATGCCAGCCTACAGGCTAATAGATAGATAGTATAGATTACTATATTTTCTTCCCAATACCATCCAGATCTATGCAGCCATTCCGTTGTGATTGTATACAAACATTTATCAAAACTACGATTCAAAATGTTAAAAGAATTAGTAATATCAGGTTCAGACATTTTACAAAATTAGGAGCAAGGAGTTACTAAAAAAAGCATTGTCATCATTGTACTTTTCTGGGAGCGTCCTGAATTTTCCCTTTGATATGGTGACTCCATAACCAAGGGGGGCCCTATTTGTCTTGCAGGAGACATGTGCGATCGCTTGCCTTGGATGTTTGTTTATTTCTGTTTAGACGGTTTAGCGGATAGGGCTGAAGTATATAGGCAGCAGTTAATTAGTGAGTATGTTTGTTTCTCGGTTGTGGAGCTCTGCTGGTTTTCAGGAAATCTTTGTTTGGTTACAAATTATGACCGTATACGAAGTGAGAATTTTGTACTAAAATTAAACTTGTAGTAACCATTTATATTAGGATCATTTGAATGAAGACAGGCTTAGTACTATAAAATCAGAGAGATGAAAACTAAATGAGGAAAGTGATTAATTTTGATGCTTTTTTTTTAGTTGTTTATGAAGTTGAATTTGTCGCTAACGCCAAAAGCGGCCGTTTTTAACAATCATGTACAATACGAAAGAATGCCAGATTATATAGAGAAAAGCAGTTAACAGTGATTCAATAAATACTAGAGGTAATTTGCTAAAATGATACTGTTCTAGTTTTTTGAGAATTGATTTTGTTTAGAAGTAATGAAATTAAATCAATTGGGGGCAGTACTTAGCTTTAGGTAGTAGTCCCCTGAAGGCGTAGTGGAGATCCATATGGGAGACCTTCCTATGTACAGCCGTGGGTTTTGTTTGGCGATAATGATGGTGGAGTGGATTATTATATTAAATATGTTTAAGTCTTATTGTTTTATAAATAATGGGCTTGCTCTTGACTACATACTTAACGATACGGTTAAGTAGAAGCCTAAGATGGAGCGAGCTTACTTAGAGGTACTGGTTCTCCCACACACCAGCGGAACACAGAAAAACTGTTTGGCGCTGGACTCCGGCAGGAGGGTGGTAGCATCCAGGCGGCCTCTTACGAAGCCTACCACCGCAGAGGGATCTGTTGGCCGTCATCATTGGTTAGAAAATTGGTAAAATTTTAATTTCTTTATAAAATGGTTCTGAATCAGGGGTTAAGTAAACCTTTCGCGTACCTATAGTGCGAATAGCGTTCGCATAAATTCAAGCAAACAATTAATTCTGAATAATGGTTTAGCGGGTCAGTCTCGAAAACATAACAGACCGGACAATTTTTTTTTGCATTTATGATATTATATTTTGAATATTTAAAATTGTCATTAGTGCCTCAGGTTAAATGACACAAAACATCCAATGTTTATTCGTATACATATATCGCCTATTCTATGAAACTAAATATTGCTTAATCAAATCTTCAAGCCTTTTAATAACTTTTGATGTATCCTTAATCAATATCCCCTTGAGTTTCAGAGTGGGTGCGACCAAATTGAGCACACGTAGAAGTGGGAGGGGGGGGGGTCTCCCACTCGCTTAGATAATGTGCATACATTAAACTGAAACTAAACTAACGCGCGTATCTTGATGAAGGAACTTCACTCGCCTGCGGTCTCATTATAGGAGACGCGAGGAGCCGGTATTCAGTTAGGTGTTTAGGTATATAGAGCTATGTTTCTTCGAAGTGCTGGTTAGTGCTAAAAGCTGGAAGGCATGCCTATACCTTCAACAATAATCTTAATTTAGCAATGCATGTACGCTTGTACTACTCGTATTGCGAAAAGCAAATCATTAATAGACATATGTCTCCGTAAAATTTTAGCTCCGCCAGTTTACAATACAACGCGTGAGATCATAAACTAACGATAGTTACTCGTAGGTTAGGTTAGATTGTAAGCGTTTGATTGCAAACTGACAAAGAACACAATATTACGGTTACATAATAATATATTCATCACAAATTCATGATGTATTTTGGCGGTCATTACACTTCCGCATGGTTTTTCCTCTTATGTTTTGGATCTCTTAACGCCAGTAAAGTAATCTTACGCGGCAGTATCTAGGTTTTTTCAAGCGATGCCAACATAACTTCATAAGCCACATACCTGCAACAAAACAGATGTATTTCCAAAATATGATAACTTGAGCTGAAAGTCATATTCATGTTACCAGATATGAAAAAAATCCCAATTAGGCACCATAGACTATGAAAATAAATCCCTTGTCTTAAATGATTATTTTATTTAACAGATACTCGTAGTTGGAAAGTAATATTTTTTGTCATATCTAAAAATAAAATTTTGAGTCCGTTTTCATATAAGTTACCATAATATGTACAGCAACTATTCTAACTACACATATGGCATCATTGTAACGTGTACATACTTGGAATTACATGAATTAATGTAATTAGGGCCATTCAGCGGTTTCAATTGGCAGGAACTTAAGACATTAACGGTAGGTGGCGAATATAATGTGTGTGCCATTTCGGTAACAGCTTGGCAGTACGGCTGAGCGTGACGTCATGAATCACCAATGAAATTGAATTACCGCCATTTTGTATTCAATGAGTTTGTATTAAGAATACCGTAACAATGACTTTTTTTACGTGATGCATAATGATTTTAAAATGTACTAGTACTACTTAATAATAAAAAAATAAATGTGTACTACGTCACATTCATTGATCTGATCTCAATTTGAATAACTATTGTACTAAAGTACTCGTATTTTGGAAACAAGAGACAACGAAGGTGCCACAAACACCCAGACCCGAAAAAATGTAAAAAAACACTTTTTTCTTACATTGACCTGTCCGGGAATCAAACTCAGGACCTCGGAGCAGGCGACACCTTGAAAACCGGTGTGTACGCCACTCCGCCACAGAGATCATCATGCGTTATTTTTTATTATTTAATAATGACCACTATAGTTCAGCCATATACTTCTGTTTCCATGTCTGTCTGTCAGGGTATCTGAGAGTCTGTTAAGTGGTATATCACCCTCATTATCATCATCATCACCAGCCTATCACAGTCCACGGCTGGACATAGGCCTCTCCAAATGCACGTCACTTAGGTCGATCCTCGGCTTCTCGCATCCAGCTCCTGCCAGCCCTTGCGCGAATCCCGCAGAATATCAGCGTCGTGGCACGCCTTAAGCAGCCACGACATATTATTATGCTGAGCGGGAGTTCTTTTTGACACTTTTTTATTTGGATATACCATTTTGGTACTTGCACCCTCTTTTATATAGATTATTACTTGTAATAATTGTTTCATGTGTGTACCAAATAAACCTTTTTTCTTTCTTTCTTTCTTTCTTTCTTTATTTGTAATGTTTCTGTGTGATTGTTTAATGTGTGTCAAATAAATGTTTCTTTCTTTCTAAATGTTTCTTTCTTTCATCACTCCACCTGGCCTGAGGGCGTCCTACATTACCCACCATATCACCCTAAGGTTGATAAAATCATTCACGCCTCATAGAACGACAGGATGGATTGTGGATGTATGTTGTGTGGATTTTCCCGTGTAAAAATATTCTGACAGTAATACGAATACGCCATAAGCGTCAATAGTCCATGAGTTCAACCTTATCGCCTATTACTTACACATAATTTTGCCAAAACTTTCTTGGCCCATCGTACAATAAAATGCTTAAAACTGAAAAGCATAAACGTAGTATACTAAATCTATGCTGGTAAGTACTTTTTTACAGTACCATGTAAAGTTAGAATATTTCTTTTTCCAAAAATGTTGTAAACATTGTTAATTCAGTTTATTCATTTGTGACGTAGCATCGATGAAAAGAAAAAGATAATCAGACCCATACAAAAATGACAGTTATTTTAAACTATCCAAGCATATACAGGATGAAATTTTAATATCGTTACAAATTTTAATATAGCAATCTACGAGACAAAAAATAAATGACCTATTTTTTCTTTTGGTTGGTATAGCCAAGTATGGGGTGGTGGAATCTACCTTCTAGTGGTCCACCCTGGGCAACGGCGTCTTTGGTTTTCTAACCATTGATGACGGCTAACAGATCCCTATGCGGTGGTAGGCTCCATAAGAGGCCTCTTAATAATAAGAGCATCCAGGCAGCCGCCTGCCGGATTCCAGCGCCAAACAGTTTTTCTGTGTTCCGCTGGTGTGTGGGAGAACCAGTACCTCTGGGTAATCTCACTCCATCTTAGGCTTCTTCTTAACCGTACAGTTAAGTATGAAATCAAGAGCAAGCCGATTATTTACTTAAAAAAAGTACAAAAATGTCAAGATAAAGCACTTAGAACATGTCCGCTAAAAATCTAAAATTTTTGACACAGCCTCCTAGCAACACTTTTTTTACGCGATGCTCATCTCATTCATTCATTAATGGAGGAACTGGTTCTCCCACACACCAGCTGAACACAGAAAAACTGTTTAGCGCTGAACTCCGGCAGGAGGGTGGTAGCAGTTAGGCGGCCTCTTACAAAGCCCACCGCCGCAGAGAGATCTGTTAGCCGTCATCATTGGTTAGAAAACCAAAGATACCGTTGCCCAGGGTGGACCACTAGGAGGTAGATCCCACCACCCCAAAGCACCTGCTCGGAGCAGCTAATATCATATTGTGTTATACCAAGCGTAATGCAAATTCAACCTTATTCTAAGGTAAAATAGCACCAAAATGTTCAGTGGGTGCTTATTTACGGCTGGTCCTAATAACCTATCTATCTTCAGTTTTGGCATATCGGAGATAGAAAACAACTTCTGTCTTTGTTTCTCTGGACGGCAAAATCAGAGATAGAAACTGTTTCCTATCTCCGAAATGTCAAAACTGGCGATAGATAGATTATTGGGACCGGCCGCTAGTAAGGACTTTTATTGTCACTGATTGTTTATCTAACTAGTCTAGTTTATTACTTACAATAATGAGTATTAGTGGATTACATAAAGTAGATATGATTTATGTAATATATTATTTGTTTCCTGTTGCTGTTGGTGTTCCGAATAAAATAAAATAAAATAAATAAGTTTTACAGTGCTAATTTTCGCTAGAGCCAAGTGTCCGTAATATGAATTAAATAAAACACTTTTAACGAATGGTTCAAGTTTAACCATTAGTTACTGATTTAATGATTACAGAAGTCATTAATTCAAGTAAGAAATTAATGATTGATGATATAAAAAATCAGATCTAAGCTCATTAGGATAGATTTGTTTTTTCTATGTCATTACCTCAGGATTAGTATTTCCCGGTTCTATCCCACCTGTCCCGGATAACCGGGCGCTGATCCGGATTAAGGTAAGCCTTGCCCATACATCGTTCCCGGTCTTGAATGAATTGAAAACCGGATGATTCTTTCGTTTGCTTCTAATTTTACATTTCGATTTCGTTGTAGGTGCTTTCGTGAGGTTTTCAGCACCCAGCGACATGTTGGAACGTTTGAAATTGAAATAAAAGAATTTTATATTAGGTCACCTTTCATTTTTACTCTAAATGTTATGCATCTATAAACATTGCATTTGCCTTACATTTAAAAGAAATAATGGTTCAGCAAGTTTTTTTTTTCAGCGTTTATGTATTTATATGATTTGATAAATCATTACGAGATGTGAACACAAACTCTGTTAAAGGAATCTTGTAGAACAATTATTTTCTTTTGAATTTGAATAGAAAAATATTTATTCCATACAAATGTTTAACAAATTTTTAATTATTAGTCCTTACAAAATTACTTCAAATATTTTTCTTCATATTGTTTTTATTTCTCTGCTTAAACAATCATAATATTTCGAAATGATATCTAAATCAATTACAAATCATGTGATGATGCTATATATAAATAATTAGGAACTATAATAATACCGCACATTAATAATTTTTCGAAAAGTCAAGAATCAACGAAGCTATTGAATTTGCTTCAAAGGAAATTAAACCTAATGTACACGGCTTAAAGTGGAATTCAAGTAACCGTCAGGAAGTTTCGAAATAACTATCACTTTTTTCTAGTTTATTTATATTAATATTTCCATTGGAGTATCACATCATCACAGAAATATATTGCCCCTTACCGGACTTGAACCTACAATTAAATAGCTCTTGATACTTGTTCACGCATCAAAACTACATTTTACTAGTCCTAATTATAATGTCATCAGCAAACTCAACCATACCACACCATGAACTAATTTACCATCCATTAACTAACAAAGGAACAGTTGTTTTAGTTGTACATATTTATTGTAGCACTCGCAAGACCTAATACATAGACGCGGCCGAGGAATACATTATGTAAGGAAACAAAGCCTGCACGTACTTAATGCCCGCCAAATTCTAACTCTTGTTGTGGTACAAGATGTGAGTGATGGCGCTCTTTGTGTAACAGACTAACAGTTACGTACTAACAGTAACTACAATGTGATCAAAAACAATTAGGCGTATGACAGAAGACGTCATGGGATACCAATAGGCAGGGGACAACAGTTATTTTTATAACAGTTCCGTAATCTACCGAGATTTAGTGATCAAATGCGATAAGCGCAAAATAAAGACGTTATGAGGAATGGGTAAGGACTAACTAAAATTGGAACGGTGATCTGTTACTTAGTATAGTGTATAGTCTATGTATTTAATACTATTTGTTTATTTATAATAAAGATTTAAGTATTACAAAAAATATGGTCATAAAATATGTAGTTATTCGGCTTTTCATTATAAAAAACTTACTTAACACAAAAAATATATGTTTATGAAAATTATAACGGTACGTTTTAACCGTATCATTGGGTAGCCTTGAAATCCTTTAGAAGGTTTAATGTTGGATGGAAGTGTATGGGGTTCCAAAATTTAACTTGGTATAGAGAAAAAAAATAGCAATTGCAACTATTATATGATATATCCAAGAAGAGTGATGTAATAGGGAACGTAATGATATAGCCGTATGTGATTTCGCTATAAACGCCACTCTTGACCGGTTGGTGATTGAAGTTTGGTCACCAATCCGCCAATCGCAGTTTGGCCAACGGTGAAAATCAGACGTTGTTCTGGCAGTACCTTCTTTTTATACCTATAGAACAAGAAGAAGTGATGCACTTCTATGTCATGTCGCCATTAATAAAAATAATTGAAACCGCGATTCGCTTGTGTCTTGCGTCTCCCCGCTCGTCGTGTAAGCAACAAAGGAGAAATTCCGCTTGAACCAACCACCCGCAGACAAACAGTGAATTCCGTCCACTGCGGCTAAGATGCCTCCACAATAGCTGAAGATATAGGTGTGGTGGGGGATGAGTAACGGGAGCTAAGTGTAACTTCAAGCTTACGATAGTATATGTTGTGATTAAGAATTTATGGATTTTCGATAATAAGCAAGATATTCTGATGATTTGTTATCTAATTGCTTTTAGAACTGCCAATCTTACTAATATTGTTAATGAGAATGTTTCAATGGATGTTTGTTACTTAAACATGCCAAAACGGCTGCTTAGATCTGAATTAAATATGGCAGAGTGATAGTGTTTGGTCAAGAATAGCATATCTATAGGCTACTTGAGATCCTGTAAAGAGGTACCTACAGTTTCCGTGGGATTTCTATGTTTCCTTTTCAAATGGAAAGGGATCGTCATGGTTTTTTGCAGAATGGTAGTTTGCAGGCCTTAGTTATATCGGTGAACAAAGTCGGTCAACAGCTAGTTGTTTTTTTTTTAATCAAAAGTATTTAATAGGGATATTTGTATACATATGTGACGATGACAATCCCATCGTAACTTATTAATTATATATATAAACATGAAACTTATTTCCTAATATATAAAGTATACAGCATTTTGGCCTTTACTGGTTATAAATTAAAATTGGATTTGATGAATTCGTTTGTAATTTAATAAAATAATTTTACTTTTAAGCATTTTATTGGTGGACTACCCCGGTTGGTGTAGTGGCGAGGTGTTCCGCATATCAAGGAAATCGACGTCTGTTAGGAAAAAAAAATCTTTTTAGGCTTTTAATTTGGCTAGGCGAAGCACACCCGCCTTTTCTGTTTCAGGTACAGATTATTAAAAATAATACATATTGTTTTTTCACTTAAGTACCATACGTTAAAGCCGACTTCCCGAAACCGAAACTGATGGTCTACTACAAGAATTATAATTGTCGCGAAATTAATGAAAATCCAAATCACGATCCCACCCCGACGTGACCGATTTAAACAAGTTAGGAGCGGGTATGTGAGCTATGTACTACTCGTAGTACCGTATCCGTGTATCCGATGTTACATAGGGATATTTGCCGTACGTATTTGCCCGGGCGGGCGGGCCCGGGGCCGGCGGGTTACAAACGTTTGCGTTACCAACTGGATATCGTTTAGTGATGTGACAGTGTCGATAATATGTCGCGACTAACCCCCATATTCATAATAACGCAAACAATCCAATAAACCTGTTTTAACTGTTACACTGTTTTGTCTCGTTCTTTCTTATGGGTTGGCATCATTTGAAAGAAAGTGACAAAACAGTGTAATAGCTAAAGTAGGTTTATTAGACTGTTTGCGTTATTATGAATAAGGGGGTAAGAGTACTTTCGATATCGATTACAGAGGAATAATGTAATACTATTTTAAGATATGTCACGCTGGGTTACACAGAGCCATCTAGTCCCAAATTAAGCTACTATTAAGTAGCTTGGCGTATGGGGTACTAGTCAACCGATAAATTTATTTTATATTTTTTTGTAAATATATACTTATTACGCATAGAGAAACACCCAGACCAGTTTAAACAGACATGTTTATGCACACGTAAATATTAGTATAGTGCGGGGGTTGAACCCGTGACCCATAGCTCAGAAGCAGCGTTTTATACAACTGATCCAAATGGTCGACAAATGGACGAAAAAAAGGAGAATAGTAGAACCTATATATTTCAGTCAGTCCGTGCTTCGAATTGGTAAAGTGCAATATTTTAGAACTATTTTGATATGTGATGCTCAAAATTTATGAAAAGTACTTACTCAGATGAAATAATGTGAGTGTTGGACATTGAATTCAATTGGAAAATTTGAACATTCGCTTGAAGGTTTATGTATAGAATATTTTTATTGTAATTTTAAATTATCGATAGATTAATTAACCGCATTACCTCGCCACTACCACGTCAGCATAGCCCGTGGTGCTTGCGGGACGAAACCGAATTTCCAAGACGTCTAATAACTTGATGTTAACTCTGACAGAGCATGTACTACGTACACCCAAGACCAGAACACGTATCCCTACCACGTCGTAATAAGATTCAAAATTGCATGTACCTGTTTACTTACCATTGGTCCTGAATCTACATGACAAGACCAGCTTTCGAGACCCGCCGTCCTCCTCGCCCCTCTCTATCCGAATAGGCTTAAGGGGATTCTCGAATAGATTGATGGTTCTTGATAAGTTGGTCGCGTAGTCTCATTTGCGAAGCTAGTTACAGTGTAGTTGAGCTCTTAAATTGGGATATGTTTAGATAAGAGATAGGATTTCTTGGAGGTAGGTTAGGTTTTTCTGGTTACGTTACGAGTAACAAGTATATGAAAACGTTGAAAGAAACTTCTGTTTCAGAACTATGATGGCAATGGGTTAAATTGAACTAAGTAGGTACTTTAAAACGACTCCTCCAATACGTTTTTTTGACTGTACCGAATCTACAGCTGTTACACAACTATTCGTGTTTCCAAATTTTCCTAACAAAATAATTACAACTCAGTTCTGGATGTTTGTGGTTTAATTTGCTCAAGTTACTTACTTTGGGGTCCGAACAATGTTTTATTTTATTTTATTTATTAGGGATAACAAACAGCTTACTGACACAATTACATTTACAATCTAGTACAAGTATAAATAAGATTCATTTTTCAATGTGAAGCCCACACCGTTATCCTCGACTTAATACAATGTGATACTCGATTTAAAGCTAACAAATATAATAAACATAATATTGAATTCGAAACCTGAAAAATAGTCAGTCAAATTCACAGTGCAATACATTAACAAACCAATATAAATTAATCAGAATTTAATCAGATCGACTTAGTAAAATCTCAATGACATGTTTTTTGAAACAAGATTCAGAGTCTGCAAAAATATCTAGACATGAAAACAAATTATTAAAAGTATCAGAGAGCCGACGGAGCGGAGCGCGTGCCCCGGCGTGTGTACGATAAACAGGCACGTTCTAATTGTTGTCCACATTCCTTTATTTATTGTTATGAAAATGTGTTTTATTACTTTCATAATAAGGTATAGGTACATACCTACATCAGCATTTAAACATTCATGGCAATGTGTTGACTTGGGAATGTAATCGATAACCATAAACGATACAAATTTTTATATCATGATAGCTCAGTTATAAGCACAACCTCTTGGTTAGCAAAAAGTCGTTGGTGGTAATCCCATCAGTTCTAAAATTATTTAAATAAATAAAAATCTATCTCCGAAATGGATGTACCTAGGCACATTACTTCCTATCGACTGCACCAAATTGAATAGTTCTTTTTTTGCTAAGTTTGTAAAGGACAGGAGAAGGTTTGCTCGGAAGAAAATTTATCTGTGATGATTGAATGAAAATAAAATATGTTTTAGAAATATTCACGTTAAAATTGTGTAAGAGAAAACATGGTCGTGTACAGACCATTTGCTTGCATTATCTTCATTGGAAAACCCGTGCAAAGACGGGACAGATTTAATACCTATAAGCTAGTTTATTATACGATATATAACACAATCAACATCGATATACATGATGACATTTTAACCACTTTCCAAAATTTTTACAGGCGTTCAGTATCGTATTTAGAGCCGATTTATGAAGTAAAAATGTAAATCAAGTTGTGACCCGAAAATATTTTTCGCGATATAGTTTTAAATTTTTACGGTCCTAGACCTGTTAAGGTATAAATGGGAAATCAAAAACTTCTGAATAGTATCGTAATTAATGAATGAGAAGCTCAACGCGTAAAAAAAGTATTGCTAGGAGGCCGTATCAAAAATTTTAGATTTTTGGCAGACATTTTCTAAGTTCTTTATCTTGACATTTTTGTACTGGGCTATACCAAAAGAAATAATACGTGATTTGTTTTTTGTCTCGTAGATATATTAAAATTTGGAAGGTGGTTAAAATTTCATCCTGTATAATAAGAAACAGATACACAGTTCGATAAAAAAATGACACCTAATAACTGTCCTTGAGAAACTTTATAACCCAGCCACATTATGTCGACATGCAATAGTATGGATATTTATGCCATATTGTATCTATTAGATTGATATAGGTTGTACTCAGGGCTCGGAAACGTTATTTAAAATAACGTTTTGAAAACGTTTAGCACAGTTCCTTGATCAACATTTTGTTCGGAACAAAAACGAAATGAGAACGTGATGTGAGAACGTAAATAAAACGGTTTAATCCGTAGAGAGCTGAACCGAGATGGCGCGTGCCTCGTATTGCAGGGCCTAACATGGGCAAAAACGGTTTAAAATGGTTAAAAACGTTTATAGAGCAAGAGCGATTTAAAATTTCGCTTCCCGTCAAATCGTTTTTTTTTTGTGATTCCGTTCGAACATAAACGAAACACTTACGGTTTTAGATACTTAAGGCGAAAACGTTTAAAAAAATATAACGTTTTCCGAGCCCTGGTTGTATTTAAGTGCACCCTTATGGCATATGGGCAATGGCACTTATAGTTAGAACATTGTTTGACGATGGTTGTGTGTCTAGTTTTTTACATTATGTCAATGTATATGTCACCGTAAAATTGTAAATCTTGTTAGTTCATAATTGAACGTCGATGGATTACAATCTAACCTAACCTAACCCACCGTTAGTTTATAATCTCACGCGTTGTTTTGTAAACTGACAGAGCCCACAATTTTACGGTGACATATACAAACAAACAATAAAAAAAAAACACGAATATCGCAAAGTGTGCAATTACGAGTACCAACACCTAATTCCGTAGCTCAACAAGCAGATAATTATCGTGTTGCGGTAATTGAATTGCCCTAGTCTCGGAGTCGTTAATCGACTAATTACGAAAAGAATCGCGGCTCCTCCCGCGTGGGGTAGGTCCGGGACGATTTTTGCGTCAGTTTTCAAGTCTGCCTTGTGATTGCGAGGTTGTGGAGAATTGGTTACTTAGGTTGGGGTCATAATTTAAGAAAAGATACGTTTTTAGTTATTTTAAAAGTAATTGATAATTGTTTTGTTCTTTTCTAGCTAAGTTACTTTTGTATTTGTATTAGTGGCAATTAGGCGCAATGCGTTACCTAGCGCAGTTTCATTAATGTTTGTGTAATGTACCAATACAATAACTTATATTTTTCAAATTTATTATAGTTGTAGTCAAATATTTGAGTCATTTAGGATTTGCTAAAAACACGTTTTTTTAGTGATGCACTTCATCCAGTAAATATTAAAGTAAAATACTAATATAAAAGTCAGGTAGAAAGGTGAAAACAATGTGGTTAAAAATTTTTTCTGAGGTAAAATTTTACAAAGAAGATTAGCAAAGACCTAGGTATGTTCTTGACTTTACGTCTAATAAGTATTAAATATTTATCAACATAATAAAGGTTCACCTACTTGGATTAAGAATAGCTAAAATTTAAAATATAACACACACTCATACACATACTTTTGTAAAAGACTATGATATAACAATTTTAATCAAACATCATAAAAAACAACCACAATTATTATAAACATTTCATGCTATTTTTTGGCTTAATGCACTGAACTCTACTCAATTTTAAACACTATATTTACTGTGTTCGGTTTAGTAGATATTGGACCTACTCACAAAATGACTTGCAGTCGTTTTTGGGTTTATTCGCGAAATCCCTCATTCTAAAAATGCCCTATTCGCAAAATACCTTATTATACTTTGGAATCATTCGCTGAAAGACTTATTCTTAAAAGGACATTCATTGCGACAATTCTTGAAATGGCCTATATTTATGTAAGTGTTCGCTTATGGTAAAAATATGTATTTTTGTTTTTTGATCATAAACAAGAAGTTTTGAGTAACCAGTAACGTAAAATGATTCATGTATATATGATGTAAATAAACGTTTTAGATTATTTTACTTTTGCAACACGATTTGTTAAAACACTTTAACACTGAACGTCCAATCCTCAATAGCACCACAACCGCGCTCCGCGAGCATCGCCTCCGAGCAATCATAATGAATATTTTATTTTATCATACCACCCTCCCCCACCCCGCAGCCCTGAACTTGACACCGGCGAAAAATTAGTTCACAAGGCGAAAGTGAACTTGCAGAGTTTGCACTTTTTGAACGAATCTAGACTGAGATAAAAGAAGTTCCGACGGCACGAGACTTTAATGTAACACTGTTTTTCGCTCGCGCTGCTAGCGGGCTCGTGGCTGAATGGTTGCGTGTGCTTGTGGTGATGATAGTTAAGCAACGTGGACAGTGGTATCTTATTGGATGGGTGGCCATTGTAACTGGTACTTTGAAGAATGTTTAATATGCCAGAAAGTTTAAATTTAAACTAGCGATTTAATCTGCTTCGATATCGGTGTCATATCGCTTTACTCGGTCATTAAGACGCTGACTGCAGCCGATGACCTTGAGCAATGAACACGCCCACAAATTTATTCATCTTTGAATTTCTTTGGAACGCGCCACAGCTATCACTGGCGATTCTCGTAGGAGTGACAGAGAAAAAGCGCATGGAATAGAAGGGCCTAAGTGCCAAACAACAAAATTCGTTGTGCAATTTAAAATTGCCATTTTATAAAAAATCTAAATCAGCCATTTGCTTAAGCAACATGTAATATACAATATAGCAAAATTTTATTATCATTGTTATACGGACTGCTGAGAAAAATGGTAATTTATGTATTTTCAGAGACTACTTTGAGATTTTTTTCTATCGAGAAAAGTTTTTAGAATCGTGTTTTGGAAACAGCCACCTGGTCAAAAATATGACCAATTACAACTACATAGAATTTGGCAACAATACGAGCCATAGGCTTAAAGCAAAACAATCTTCATTGAGCTCAATTTGGCTCATGTCAGCGTCTTAAGACACAAATATTTCAACCGTTTGATGCAAGCCCAAGACAAAATAACACCACCTCCCCTTGTCGTCTTATGGGTGTTGAAAGAGGCGACAAAAATGTATTGACAAAAGGCAGACAGCGGCGTCTTCATACCATTGGCCAAATGCGATCGACAACCAAGAATGGCGATAATTAGTTTTTTTTTAAAAGAGGCCTAGGTCCTCCTGTGGACTCGTGTGGAATGATAATGTTTTTTCACAGTTCACCTATTTTATATGCGTGGCATATGAAACCATCCCGTATTTTTTTTTCATATCTGATTAGTTATTATAATAATAATTATATCTATTGATTATGACGGTTTATGTTCTATTTAGAAAAAGTATACGTAATAAATATTTCCATAGGTGACACAGCTTCGAGTACGATCTCTATATTTTATTTTAAAAAGAGCATTCAGCCTCCCTCCTACCGCAACGCATCCGTCACTAATTACCTCCTCAATAAACGTTCAAAGTTTCAAAATGGGCTTATTACGCCCTCATTCGCCGTCAAAACGTTGGCAAGAGACCACTTTAGGATTAACATACTCGCTCAAAGCAAACTAACTGGTCCTCGGTAAAAAAAATCTAACGTATTTCACGCATTCAGCTGGTATGGGGCTAATTAAAATAGTACAGAGTCTGGTTACGGGAGTGGCAGGTAGCTTTGAGGTTGTGAGGCTCACAGCGTTTGTTGGGTTTCATTTTTTAATGAGGCCGCGTATTCGGGTTCGAAGCCCGGGATTGCGGCCCGCCTCTTTGTGTGGCTTTAGTGTTACCACGCTGATAAGGTTTTATGAAACTTTCCTTAATAGGCGATACCACGTAACTGTCATCATCATCTTTAATTATTGGGTGATGTTTTCTTTTCTCATTATCATCATATCCTATCAGTAATTAGGCATAAGCCTCTTAAAAGAAGGATTTTGCAGAAATCACCATGATTGGCAAACGAGTTGGTGATCACGGTTTTGCCAATGGTGGGGAGAAAATGCTGTTGAGAATCTTCTTCTTGTGATTCTTGGTCTAATCTTTTAACACCTATTACGAAATATGGTGGTTAAATTATATTTAAGGATAACTTTAATTGTTTTAAAAAAAAAGGAATAAGCAAATACTGTACTGAAAAAAGACGTAGTGAGTTGGGTAAGTTTATCTATATTTTTGTCTGTAGTTCCAAAATTACACTAATGTAATGTATTTAAAATTAAGTTTATTTTTCATTGTGTGGGTCTCATTTGACTACATTTAAGTTGTAAAAATTGGTTGAATTACCTACTTTACGAAAGAGCGTTTAAAACGTAGTTAATAATTACCTACGATTAAAACGTAAGTGTTAATTATGATTCCAATACAAAACGAAGATAGTTAATAAAATTAGTCAGTAGAACAGCCTTACAACTTTTTTGTAAGCTAACATTTTAGATTTTCGAGCTTTATTTTCGTAAATATAAAATAGAAATGCTAAGTGGTTCTAAGTACTGTAGGATTTAATTATATTTCTTAATTGTGTTGAATCTCGACAAGTTCTAGTTGTATATGTACAAGGTTATTTTTATTCACGGTTCTGTATTATACAATGCTGATATTTTGACCTAATAGCGCACCTTGATTTCGAAGCACTTTTAAGAAGGAGGTTTGCTCTCTTTTAACCCTCGTTCAATTAAGTATATGGAGCTAAGATAAACTATATTTTAGGGGTCTAATGATACTTTTGTTTAATATATGGAAGAGGTTTAGTTAAAGTGTTATGTAAGTTGTGGTATGGACTACAAAATAGGTATAGACCAAAATTTCCTTCACCTTTCATATTTTACTAAAATTTACGACAGGGTTATGTTGAAATTTCTCTGTTTTAATGTTATTTTTAAATTTTATTTAATTTTGTACTTGATTTCTTTCTTTATTTTAAATCATATAGACTGAGCGAGTATGGATTTTATCCAAAATAAATATTACTATTACTACTATACTTTCTAGTTTTATTATTTCAGTGCTTACATGTCGAGTTTACTTACATTACAATATGATAAGAATATTTCGAAACATGATTTTATAAAAACATGCACAAATTAACTATTTAGAAACTTGAAACACAACATAGGTATTTTTTTGAGTCACTAGATATACATATTTAGCAACATAGTAAAAATATTAAAACTTAGCGTATATTTTAAAGTCAACATATCTAGTTTTGTGTAACTATTATTATATATTTGATGGCTTTTTAAAAAAAAATTATAATAATATTAACTTATGTTCTTATTTAAGTGACAAATAACCTTCAAATATTTAATGTGAATTACGCATAGAAATATTAGAGGTTTAAAACAAAATTTTAACAGTTTCAATTTTATGTAGTTTGTGTAAATCAAAAATATATCAGAAATCGTTACAGATTTAAGAAAACTACTTTTATAACAAGTTACCTACTATAGCTATACTTTTTTGGTTTGCTTTGTCTTTTTGTACAAAGAAAATACCAAAAAAAAATCAGTTATAAATCAATCACGTTCATGATGAGGATTTGATTTTGTTTATTCAATACAGCTAACAGTCGTGTAAATTCATAATAAATGTTAATTAACATTAATGTTATGCAAAAACATTGTGCATAATTGTTTATGATGTTTATCTGAGGTATTTGATTTTAACGTACAATTGCACGGACGGCTGAGTTGTCGGAAACATATTTTTCTCAGTTTTTTTATCCTAATCAAAGTCTGAAGTCTGGACACAGAGAAAGCACGCAAAGTCTCCATGTGCGTGTGTTTGCTACTAATTTATTCAGAGCTCCACTAGCGCTCAGTGCTCTTGCGAAGGTGCTGTGACGCTTTTGGGAAACAGTGCTCTAGTGAACCTTTAGAAATTGGTGTATCGGGCACTTCAAACTGCGCCTAAGAGAAACTTCGAATAATTTACGTAGCACCTGAAAAGATCACGGCTTTGATGTTGGTGCTGTGGCTGTAGTAATAAAAATGGCATTTTATGTGACATGTGATCTGAAAGTTGCCTTATGTTTTAAGCAATTAAAACATTCAGCAAGTTTGAAATACAGTTGAGTATGAGCTCAACGGATAAGGTAAAATCGTTTCGTATGTAGGTTATATTTTAGAATCAATTCATTTATCGACTGCATTTACTCGTACTTACGATCTCGTCGATAATATATTTATAAATTTAAAAAGTTATTGCACGTTAGTGATTTTATAGTGTCGAAACATACTAATAATTTGTTAAAGATCTACTATATTCAATGACGGTATGTAACGTTTTGTAAAAATCACCTGTAAACCACAAAATTAAAAATATTATTAGGACCGAATACTATTAGTAATTATTACTATTTAGCATTAACAGTCACATTAACGCAGGCTCCAGTCTCTTACAGAATAAGACAACTGCTGGCCTACTTAATTTTTTTAAAACCTGTGTATTAGTCTTAAGACTATTTTGTGGGGGCTTTCCGACTTAAAAACACAATCATAAATAATTTCTTATGATTGTGTATGAGTCGGGAAAGCTATAATATAGCTGAGAAAACAAACCAGCATCTTCAAATAAATACTTTACGCCGGGTAATCCGTAATTTTTAATGTATTTTCATATGCTATAAATCATAAATAATATGATTTTCCCGATTGTTGAGTGTCGGAAAGGATTTGATTTAAATGTATCGTAATTTGTAACATTCTTACAAAATTCTACTTTCTACTTACCGGATTCTACTTACCAGAATATTATCTCGCAATGTGTTTATACGTCGGGGATCACATTTTTGCAGGCAAATTCTGTACGTCAATTTTAATCCAATCTCTATCTGTATCTTCTTTGTGAAACTTCACATTCAAAACGTTTAAATTTAAAATGCACTATGAAATTTTCTAATAAGAAAAGTCGCGATGGAACAGCGCCATCTATCTGTGAGTAGCTACTTCAGAAAACGCCCACGAGATGGCAGTACTAGAGCGCCACCCACCGTTCTTGTGGGACATAAAAAGTTTTATGACATTTATCGAGAGTTATATGAGTAGTCGTTTAAATTATGAACTTACAAACATTCTATTATGCTTCACTTGATTTGTAACTAAATTACGCTTTACTGAGTACCTACTTAGCAACATTTAAGTTTCTTATTGTCGGTAGCATAGTAGAGAATGTTTATTACCTATGTGATGGGAAGATATTTTTAACTTACTTTGAAATACGTCACCAAGCTAAAGAAAAGCTTTAAGAAAATTCGAGATGTAAGTACGTAACATACCATCAACATTATTATTCTAAAGGCATTAATTAGATAACTTACCTATCTAAACTTTAGACAATTCAAAATGTTTGAATATTCTTAACCAAACGCTTTGCTTAAAACCCATCTGTCAAACAGAAAACAAAGAAGAAATTCCAAACACAAAAACAATGAAAACCGCTGTCAGTTGATTTTCAGACCACCAAAAGTCATAGTGATAATTTTGATAATATATTTCGGTTTTACAATGCCAAATCCGGTGTAAATTTAGGTGTATGTGGTGTATAGAGTATCAATTGAGATGATACGGTGGAGGTATTGCCTCGTCCTGGCACTGCTATTGCTTCTGCCGAACAGGACCGGGTCCAAGTTGGACGATGATGAGGAAGAGGAGTAAGTATTTGTAATGGTTGATAAAAATGTGAAGGTGTAGATAAGGATATATGTTGTATTTTATTGCCTGTATCCTTAAAGATGCTTAGGCCAGAAAATTATGTCAAATTTGTGTAGAACGGATATTATGTATAGGATCGTCGAAAGTCGCTGAACGCTTTGGTGTAATGTTAAAGTAACAATTCGTCCATTCTAGTTAGAAATAAAATTGATACTGTGACATGGTACTTAGTATATTACATGGTACTTAGTACACGGTAGTTACAAAATGTATGACCTTATTGTGAGATATACTGGCCTCAGCTTTAGATATAACGATAATCCTTTCCAATCACTCAAAAACAGTGACAGCTCAATATCAGTCAAATAATTTGCTATTATAGAGTTGGTTCTGTCAGAGAAAATTTCAAGTAAACTACTTGCTCATAGATTTAATTAATTTAAATTATTATGATACCCAAGACCCAGAGTAGGTCATTGAATATTACCTTAAAATTGACAAAGTCACTGCAAAGACTTGCACTAAGATGCAAGGTACAACACGGAGAAAAAGGTCTAGTTATACTAACCAGAATTTTGAGGAAGTTAACTAGAACGCATAGTGCTATTTACCAACTATTTTTAAAATCTAGTTTTTAGTAACGCGAATTTTCTGGTACAATGAACACATTTTTCGGTACACTTTACCATCAAATTTGTACTGCTAGCAATACTTAAACATAGTTGTGCCCACTACTAACTCATTATTTTGATCTTTACAAAGAAAGTAGTAACTGATACTATTTGACATGTTTCGTACACTTAACTTATTTACCAGATTTTTTTAAGTATTTGCAACTTAATTTGCAATTAAGACTATTTATCCTTAAAACTAATTCTGATGGCACTCGCAGTTTTTTTGTTAACTTTTAATAGATTTATTTTTACAAGTCGTTCTGGTAGTATTGTAAAATATTTTTTTCTCCGTCAACAAATGGCTATGTTGTGTTTATAGTTCGCCATACGTTTAACAGGATTGCTTATTTTATGAGTTCACAACGAGTGTCAATTATAAATTTTAAAAGCTTATCTTGCACACGCCCCATTGGTCTAGTTGTTTGAATACCTTGTCGAGATCTCGGGGTCCCGGGTTAGATCCCCCGTTCGGGCAACAATAAGTTTCAAATTTTCGAACATTGCTCAGGTTTTGATTACCGACCCGCATTTAGAAAGCGTGTTGATTATGCCTTGCTTTGGTAACTTGAATTCGATGATGGTGACCTTTTTCCTGCAGTGGGATGATTATAGGCCATCACTTTTCTTTACTTTTTCACAGCCGAAACGAAGAAGGTGACGAAGACGACGACGATGATGACGACGAAGATGAAGACGATTCCACTGAGAAGTCGGAGCACGCAGCGGGGCGGCGCGCACCTGCAGTCGTCCCGTCACCAAAGGCTCTCATGGTCACCAGGACTGTGAAGAGACGCCCCTTGGAGTGCTATGTCTGCGCTTATAAAGCCGAGACGCCTTTGAGAGCTTGCTTGGATCCTACCAAGTATAGGTAAAGATTAGTAGGCCACAAACACATATAAAAACATGTTCAGATTTGAATGCTTTAAGAGAGTTCAAATTTTAATAGTAACGAGTGTAATTTTTGAAAAACATATTTTTTAACACCTTGTGTATCGTATCATAACAGCGTTCAACGTTAGAAGAATAGCATCATCCCTTCTCTTCATATGAAAATCCTTCTTGTGGAGTAGGCGTCTCCAGCAGTGGACGATATGCCTAACTGAAATAACAACTTGTTCATAAAATTCTTCTTCACACACTTTCAAGTGTGACACTTTTACATCAAGTCATTCTCCTCATCAGTTTCGAATGATTTCCCAAACAGTATGGATTTAACATTTCAAATTTGTTATCAGGGTGCACACTATAACTTGTCACAGTGCTGAAGACAAATGCTTTACGTCCGTCATCTCTAAAGGCGCCACGTATGAGGCGGTGGTGCGAGGGTGCCGGTCTGGCTGCGTCGGGTCACCGGAGACTACTTGTTGCGAGGTTAGTTCAGTGGCCAGTTAAAAAATGATTTTTCGACCCACTTATTCCATAGATTTCCTAATTCAAGACTTGAAGAAAGGAACCAGAGTGACTGCGCACTAAATTTTTACGGAAGATTGACGGTTTTTTGTGTGTTTTTTTTATTATCTACCTTGAGCCAGCGACTTTGTACGTGTGCAATGTGAAACTATCCCATGGGAACCGTACTTTTATCCGGGATAAAAAGCCTATGTGCTATTACAGCCTATAATCTATCTCCACTCCAAATTTTATTCAGAATTTCAGTATTTAAACTTGAAAAATTATGTCTCAGGCGGGACTCGAACCCGCATCTCCTTGCATATCGGGTGCGGCGCTATACCATTAAGCCACCGAGAAACTACGTCACAGCGCGAATTTTTCAAGCATATTCTTATCGCTTTAAGCCAGCGTAATTTCATCAAATGTTAGGAGTTTACTCTCTTAACACCCGAAGAAACATCTTTACAGTGTTTTACAGTCGGTTAAGACGAAACAGCTATTTAATTGCATTTATCGCAAAAATTGCCGTAAGAACAAGACACGCGGGAGACTTAAAGAGAAGGAAAATAAGGAAAGAAGAACGGGTATCCCTGTAACTTCTGAAAATAAACGTATTCTTATTCTTCTTTCAGTTAAACCGCTGTAACAACCAAGCATTCGTGATGCCCGTGGTCCCGGCTCCGCGGGTGTTGACAAGCAAGTCTACCAAGGCGATGCAGCCTACAGTCCTGTTCTTCGTCACCATTCTCCTCGTTCTGCAGACTGTCGTAAAGGTTGCCTTCGTATAGCAACTCCTTCGAACCATTGCCATGATTTTGGATTTTTGGATGCAGCTTTTATACTCTAAGTAGAACATTGTGGAATTTCAACAGCATTTAAAACTTGCCAACAACATTTAAATATAGTAGTTTAACTTATGTTTCTTACATCATTGAAATTAAAGAAACATACATTAGATAAACATTTTAAAAGCGTTTAAATAAATACAGGTCAGTGTTTATTTAGATACTATAGGATTAAAATTTTGTCATCCTCAGGATTATTCGATTAATATTCATTTCCGATATAATATAATAAAAACGCATTTTTAAAGAATTAGAATTAGTCATTTCCTAACTGCTGAATGGTATGATTTATCTAGCGTTTTTGAACCTATATAGGTTGTAACCAGTTTTCAAAGTAAAAAGCTGATAAATATTATATTTTTAAATGATATTTCAATCCAATTTCATGGTGAAGGTTCTGCTAACTCGGATAAGAAACAAACTGTTTACCTATTTGGATTATATATACAAGAATGGATATTGTATAGTGGCTAATATTGTTCTGTGCTGTGTTGTCGATGTTTTTGAAGCATTTATAATAAAGTTTTAGAATTATTTGAACCGTTTTATTTTCGATGTATACCTTTTTGGTTTCCTTATGGCAATTAAAATAAAATTTTACATAAATAGTAATACGGAAAAGGTAGTGCCCAGATTAAAACCCATTTGCAGTTAGTTTTTAAAGACACACAATATTTGAAAGGTGGCATTTGTCATCATCCAACTAACACAATAAAGGTACCTACCTACCTATATATGTAGTTAGTTGAATTATGGTTGGATCAAGGAATTACGTCAACTACCTACGTCTACCACTTTGTCTGTAAATGATAATGAGAGTTTATATTCACACTATATTGGCGCTTAGACTTGACGCTCCGTTTCTTTATTGCCTAGCTAAAGATTAGACATAACTTACAACTTACAGAAATAATCTTGATTATTAAACTCCAATCTTGCGATATATCCTAATCTATGTTAACGTAAAAATGTTTTGTAAGCTAATTTTCGCGGCAAACATTTCATGGTGTTAAGAGGGAAGGTTTCGAAGATCCCCTTATATCTGAAAGGGTCACTCGACACGGTCAAGCCGCTTCCGCCCAATTGAGTACGTCCGGTGGGGCAAATGTGGGATGAATAATTCAGGGACAATAAGGATCGGGGTTAAGGTGATATTTTTTGCTGAATATGTCAGTGGTTTTATAAAGTAAACCCTCGGCGATGAAAGTAATAGATAGGCTCGTTCAAAATGTCTACAATTTTCGCCAATGTCAAATACCTATATGTAAAAAATTGATGATATTATACATGCTGTAGTTTGGTGATATAATGTAGCTGTTTGAGAATTACACTTTAGTTCTAACAAGTCGATTAATTTAGTTTTTTACTACCGGAAAAAAGCCCAGGCTTTTTAAATAGGAGCAATTGTTTTTACGTGGTTATGTTAGCAAAATTTAACACTCTTATAGGGAAGAAGTTTTTTTGGTGCCCGTAGTTTCAAATCCAAAGATTTACGTGAAGAAAGTCACGGAAAACAGTTAGGTAGTTTTAAATTATTGCAAAAAAACGTTACTAATGTGTTTTTCGAAAAGAAAACTGAATATTACATAAAATTTAGATTATTCTAATAAAAATCTTACCTGTTACATTATTAAACATTATTAAAGAAGTCCAAATATGTAGTATCAATTCTAACACCAAGTTTAACCCCAAACCACATAACTTAAATCACGTGTGAAAACAACCCATAGAAAATTCCGATAATTCCGACGGCTCTCACCCCTGACCCTTCAGGGTTAGCTAAGAAGCCAGTTCACTTGTTTTTGACATATGCGCCTTATTGCCCAAAAGTGTGACCACTACACTTTATTTCCGTCGTAGAGGAGCTAAACGCAGGGTAATAAAGTTGTTTTTTGTTTGATTAATATAGGAATAATCTTTGTAGAGTTGGGAATTTTCGAGGGTGGAAAATTGTCGATATCCGAACCGGACTCTGCGGTGATTTTTATTTGGCATGAACTGGGGTTGTTTATCGTGTGAGTGCGAAGCGTTTGGTCAGAGTGAGGGTGTAATGTTTGAAATATGTTTGATTTGAAAGCCGGAAAGTTTGATGAGTGCTCAATCTTTTGTGGGAAAAAAACGATCGTCCTTTTCCGTGATTTGGGTCACTAAACTTTTTGCAATGGATTCAATAGTGTTTGTAGGTTTTATGAATATCATACGATGTCAGATTGAATATTAGAAGAGACACAAATCGATAAATTACTTAAAAAACATTAAATTTGTTCTCTAATTACTTACTTGACGTGTGGTGCCGGCGCTTGCTTTTTTTTACGTAATAAATACAAGTGCTTTGACTAATTACTATCTTATTAGAACAATGCTTTTATTTTGTCCACATTCAATTAATCTACAGGAGTTGGAATGTAAGTTGATTATCGATTTGGTTAAAGTTATTTTTTTGGGTAAGTTATAATTTTTTTTAACTATTCGCTACTACTTCGAGCGCATTTTTCTTCTATATGATAACAATTAAATCTGTTTCTGGATGGTAACAATTTTAATCTGTATGGTAGTGACTTATGTGTGGTGTTTTGATTATCGCTTTGATTACTTCACCTTTTACTTTATAATTATTTACCATAATGTCAGTTTAATACGAAATGAGGCGACGAAGAATGTTATTTATCGTTTTTTTTTGTTATCTGACCATTTTAGGGTCTAAAACTATTCCCATTCTAAAAGCTTTTACATACACAGTTCAGCAGATTAAGCTTGGAAAGTTAAGTGGACCGATAGTTAGAAATATTTTGCATTTAAAATGTTCGTATAAATGTAAATTATTTTATATTGATATCCAACAGATTTTGACGCAGTTTTGCAGAAATGCAAAGTAAAGAAATGACATCAAATCCCGTTTTCACACCTGGTAGGATACCACAAAGCATCGCCAGTGATCGATCGAGTCATTTAGCACGCTCCGCCGGTCAACGCTAAAATTCGTACTACTATTAATAGTGATGTGATGAGTGTGGATAAAGATGTCGATGATTAAGATCCAAATTTATTTTATTTGGTATTAGCTACTCAAATATGCACAAAGATAAGGTAGTCATTCGTAGTGATCGATACCTAATTGTCCAGTGCATAGTACCAGGAAGGGAAGACCCTTCCTATGGGTGTTGTGAGAGGCTACAAAAAAAGTACTACCAGATGGAAAGGGGCAACAGCGTCTTAGGCTGGTGATGATGATGATAATAACTACATCATCCAATTTTTCTACGAAAAAATAATAATAGTAGTACGACTTGCCATAAATAAAAATACAGTTTATTTATGGCAAGTCGAGGTGGAGATATTTATGTTCTAAATTTTGTAAATGTTTGGTTATTATAAACGCCACCAGTTGCAATCGCAACGAAATGAATTCCCTAACACTTCCATTGTAATGAAATTCCAAAATTTTCAAACGTATTTTATTTTGGTTCTATTAATTCTTCAACTTTTTTTCTTGACTATCTTTAGTCTAAAAGAATTAAACTTTAATTATTATGATTTATATGCACATACGCACAGTTTACAGCACGCTTTATTGTAATTTTAAATTGTTATATCGTGTAAGAATATATATAAACCATTTTATGAATATTCGTATGACAGCTGGTTTTATAAATTATCGATAGGATGGTAGATAGTTACGTCACTATACAAATGACAAGCTTAGTACGTATTATCGAACGGATGATCAATGATCTACGGGCATGTATTTAGATCAATAAAATTATGCAAGATCATTCCGTTTATTGTGAGTATCACGCGTGTTGACCGTTTTACTTTATTTGCGAGTTTTTGCAATTGTGTAATGTTTTGGGGTCTTAAATTGCTATGTCATGGGTAACGGTTGCAGCATTGAATATTGTATAAACGTTATCAGGCCACATCAGACCACTGCTGGACATAAGCTTATCTAAAATAAAGATCTTGGAACGCTTATTAGGTAGAAGAAGTTCAAACAATAGTGGAGAGAGGCGGTCGTCTTCTGTGGCGATAAAAAAGTGTGAAAAAAAGCTCTTTTAGCCACATTTTACGACATGTAGGAGAAGAAGGGGTGCTATTCTATTAAACCAGCATTATACGGATTAAATTGATTTTTATATAACCATTCTTATATACAGTCGTGATGGGCTGAGTATTTAAATAGAGCAAACTAGCTCTAAAACAATAAAATTAAAAGCATTTGCAAGCAAATTCTGCATCTGGATAGGAAAAGTCGGAGCATAAATAATTACGGTTATTATAAATGGTCATTGTCCTATAAATAAACATCTCTGCAATATAGGTAAAACAGATAGTCCTCTATTTAGGGGATATCTGATTGAAGATGTAACACCAGATCTTGTGATAGTACTTACATTGTAACAGCGTAAGCCCATAACGTACAGAATTCCTTAAGAAACCTCAGTCCTTACAAGAGGCACTCAGAGATATATGAGGCCTGGTGATTTTCTGTACTAACCTAAAAAGATTTGAGCAAACAAATCTTAATCACGCACAAAGGCCCAATTTAGAGGCTAAGTACGAAAAAATTAAGAATTAACTAAGAGTTGAAATAATAATTGAGAAAAAATATTTTATCGTGATTGAGTGATGTGTTCCAACTTTGTGTCCTTTTTATACACGTAGTAACTTACTAGCTGCTTTCTTTATCAAATTATATTTATGTATGTAGCTTCAATGAGTTGGATGTTATTTGTTTTTTTTTTAAAGCTGTAAATGAGGTCTATAAATCACTGTTTAAGTTAAGGAAAACCTGTTATTGGCCATACTTATAATTAAGAAATCATTGTCAAATAGTGTAATATAACACTGTTGGTTTTCTCATTAAATAAAAAAATAAAATTAAACTTACCTACTTTTTTGGTTTCATACTCTGGACAAATATCGTTTGGTATGTTAGGAAGCTAATTAGTAAAGTGAGACCTTAAAATTAAAAGAATAGTAAGAAAGTATTAATTAAAAATTATTTTAAATTTAAAAGATATTGCATATTAGTTAATAGTCATATTAGTTGAGAAAACGAAAAGTTACGTGGTAAATTTTTAAATATTACTGTATCTTATAATTCAGTTATTTCTCAGCACAAAACAAAATCAGATAGACCTGAGAATAGACAAGAATGATCAGAGAACCTGAAAATAGACAAGCAAATGGAAGTAAATCCAAACCTTTTTTTTTACATTTCTATATTTTTTAGAATATAAAATGTAATATTTGGTTAATACCTTTTTAGTTTAAAATTATACAGGATGAAATTTTAACCACTTTCCAAAATTTTTATAGGCGTTCAGTATCGTATTTAGAGCCCATTAATGAAGTAAAAAATGTAAATCAATCTTTCACCCGAAAATATTTTACGCAATATAGTTTTCAATTTTAACGGTCCTAGGCCTGATAAGGTATGAGGAGAAAATCAAAAACTTATGAATAGTATCGTATTAAATGAATAAGATGCGAATCGCGTAAAAAAAGTGTTGCTAGGCCGGCTGCCTATCAAAAATTTTACATTTCTTGCGGATATTTTCTAAGTGCTTTATCTTGACATTTTTGTACTAGGCTATACCAAAAGAAAAAATACGCCATTTGTTTTTTGTCTTGTAGATTGATATATTAAAATTTGGAAAGTGGTTAAAATTTCAGCTTGTATATTAATAGTACCTACTCAATACTCAATATTTTATTTCAAAACCATAATGTTCACATACAGATATAATATATTGGATCCTGTTAAGTACGCAAGTTAAAGTACAGAGGAAACGTAAATACATTACCCAAACAGTTTTCAAAACTTGTCGATTTTTGACATTAAGAAAAAAGTAAGATACTGTCCACTATACATCGTTGTTAAAAAAACAAAAAAAAGCGTACTATTTCTTCCAAGTGACGGGCATCGGAACAATGCCCGGCGGCCGCGAGTCCGAAGCGTCCTGGCGCGCCGCCAGCTGACCGCGGCTGCCCCGCGCGACTGCGACGCCCATGTACAGGGTGTCCAAAAACGGCGATACGAAATCGACATGCATCGTCATAATAATTGCCACTTAATAGTTTAACATAGATGCAAGATCAGTAAACCTGAATTTAGACAAGTGAATCTTAGCAAGTCTAGTAATTTATTACGGCGAAACTGTTTTTTATAATTTAAAATGTCCTATACAAATAATGGGGTTTAACATGTTTTAGATAAAAAAAACATTAATGACATAAAAGTTTACAAAAATTGTTGATTTTTGTCAGAAAAAAGTAAGATACTGTCCACTATACATCGTTGTTATAAAAAGAAACAAAATCTTACTATTTCTTCCAACTGACGGTTATCGGAACAATTCCCGGCGGCCGCGAGCGTCAGCTGACCGCGGCTACTCCGCGCGACTGCGAAGCCCCTGTACAGGATGTCCGACAATGCTTACCCATTGATGTAATATTTTTTTTTCTAGATTTTCAATCAGTGTCAAAAATACCCCAGCTAAATGCGCACCCATTTGACATAAGGGTGCACTTTTAGCACAACCTATATATTAATCTAATAGATACAAAGAGACATAAATATCCATACTATTGCATGGCCACATAATTTGGCTGGGTTATAAAATTGACACTGACATAAAATCAATGTCAATCAATCAATCGACAACAGTTTTAGGTCTTATTTTTTATTGTAATGTAAAACTAGTTTTTATATTTTATACCGATACATTCAGCCAACTTTGAGTAATATATCTTAATATATAAAAAGTTCGTGTCACGTTGTTTGTCCGCGATGGACTCCTAAACTACTTAACCAATTTAAATTATTTTATTGCAAATTTTCTATGTACGAGTAACATGGTAAGGTAAACGCCATATTTGATGCCAATGACATTGTGTGACGTTTTACGTCAAAATCTGTTATATTATTCTGAGGCGATACGAAGTTCGTGGGGCCAGCTAGTAAATATTATAAGCGGTGAACTCAGTAAACAATTCCAAAATACGTTAACATGCAAATTGTAACATTAAGTATCTAATAAATACCTACATTAACACACATCCTGACTGAGAACGTCCCCTTTTTTCGTTGGATAAAAACTAGTAGAAGTGTAAAGCATAAAAAATATATTAAAACAAAGTAACACTAAACCTAAAAGAAAACTGATTTGCGCTATAAATTGATAGTCAAACAGGACGTTTCAGTACAACAAAGTAACAGTTCATTTAAAGACATCCTGTAGCACTTCGAAAAGTGCATTAACACGAAAACTTTATTTTGGTTCGGTGCAAATATTCGGAATTCGGTGGCGAGCAGCGGACTTCACTCGTCCGATACATTAACAGCTCACTTCAAATTTATTCATTTATATTTGGTCTGTATGACGTATTTTATTTATTATTGTGAAATTATTTTAAGAAAGCAATATTTAAGAATAAGCACAGCACTGTAAAGAGAATAAATTAGTGCTTTTACTAGAAAATTTATAAAGTTAGTAGCGTCTAGATAACATGTTTTATAAAACTATATCGGTCCCAGTTGTTGTGTGTAATTATCCCGCCTGATCCATTTCCATACGTTTTCCGAAATAAAAAGTATTTTATATACTATTCCAGCCTACAATCTATCTGCGTGCCAAATTTCATCTAGATCCATTTGACCACTTTAGAGTGATTGAGTGACAAACATAAATCCGAAGATTTATTTTAGTAAAGTAGTAAGATAAAATAGGAATTAGTAAAATACAATTTGCTTATACGATTGATAACAGACAAATGGCGCGGATGACTTATCAGTTCTTAACAGGAAAATTTATGCGACGATTCAAATCTGCTGAATATTTAAAACTCCTTGCCTGAACTTTTTACGACAGCACGCAGAACTAGCGTAAATACTAGGTTTTCCCTAGTATTTGTATTTGATGACTGAGACTTAAAAACCCAGCCATTATCAACCTTAACTAACCAGCCGTAGCCTGAGTGTCCCCACTCTTCGCTCTCTTTCATCCGTGATAAGACGTCGTTTGAAATACTTTCCTCAGAGTCTCTTACATTTTACTAGAGAAAACTTAGAAGGGCACCTCAAAAGTTTCAAAACAATCTCGCATGCGGGCGATGTCCACAAAGAAACAAAGAAGGAAGGGATCACCTGATACGGATAGTGTTATCTGAGTTTAAAAACTTGCTCGTAGTTTTAAGGTCAGTCATAGAGCGGAGAGGGCTATTTCATTTTTTGATTTAAAAAAATAGTGTACTTTAACCCTAGATTAAAAAAAACATGCTTTAGCGTTAAAATATAAAGAAAAAAGGGCACCAATAGTAAGTATGTATTCGATGTTTCATTGGAAGGCAAGTCGCACGGGCAGCGAAAGAATCAATTATTCTCGCTGACCAAAAAAAATTTATTAGGCAAAATATCATCTAAAAAAATCATTATTATAATCATCAACATCCTATATTAGTCCACTGCTAGACACAGGTCCTTTCAAAAAGAGGATTTCGGTGTATTCGTATATTGACGACCTCCGTGGCGGAGTGGCGTACACACCGGTTTTCAAGGTGTCGCCTGCTCCGAGGTCCCGGGTTCGATTCCCGGACGGGTCAATGTAAAAAAAAAGGGAATAAAAAGGGTTTGTGGTACCTTCGTTGTTTCTGGTTTCTAAAATACGAATGCTTTAAATAGTTATTCAAATTGGGATCAGAATGTGATTCAAATTGGGATCAGAATCAATGTATGTGATGTTGTCCACATTTATTTATTTATTATTAAATATTTACGGGAGGCGGATTTGCGACCGCGGCTGGGCCAATGGTAGAATATAAGATGCTGCTGCTCGGCTTTTCGACCACAAAAACGTAATTTTTTTTCAATTGATATTGATCTCTACTTGTTGGACTTAAAGTTGAAAATCACTTCAATGACCTTTAACTTTTTGGGTAGGTTGACCTGCCGTTGTCTGTACAGCTTTAGCCGCCTCTTACGTCGCTTATAGGAAAGGAAGTCATGACGCTATTCTTATGTGACGGTACCACTGGACACTGAACTGCAATATGAAAAATATATACAGAATGAAATTTTAACCACTTTCCAAAATTTGTAGTCGTTCAGTATCGTATTTAGAGCCCATTTATGAAGTAAAAATGTAAATCAAGTTTTCAACCGAAAATACTTTTCGCAATATACTTTTAAATTTTTACAGTTTTAGGCCTGTTTAGGTATAAAGGGAAAGTCAAAAACTTATGATTAGTATCATATTGAATGAATGTGTTGTGCATTGGGTAAAAAAAGTGTTGCTAGGCGGCCGGATCAAAAATTTTAGATTTTTGGCGGACATTTTCTAAGTGCTTTATCTTGACATTTTTGCACTGGGCTATACCTACCAAAAGAAAAAATACGTCATTTGTTTTTTGTCTTATAGATTGATATTTACAATTTGGAAGGTGGTTAAAATTTCACCCTGTATAACTAGCGGACCCGACAGACGTTGTCCTGTCTTAACTATGAATATTGATTACGAAATGGTTTAATAAAAAATAAAAAATCCCTTTGTTTATTAATATTAAGCTTTATGATTTACAACATTCTTTGTTGTTTGTTTTTCTGGCGGATATATAAATAGTTTTGTTCGTATTCCAACACGGTAACAGGCGACATATTACTGGCATGTGCAAAATTCGGTTTTTTTACCCTCTATTTGACGATATTAGCAGCACACATCACTGAGCAACTTTGATTATATAAGTAATCACATTCTGTCAATGTTATGTCAAACGCCATACATTGAAAAAGTTTATATTTTCAAAAGCGATGTAATAATGTAGTATGGTGATTAAGTTTTCCTAAATTTTCTAATTTTCCGCACAATTTTCTTGATTTTTTCTTTCATAAGAACATTCTCCTTATAATAACAAACAAAACAAAAAAAAGAATTAGTGAAATCGGTCTAGCCGTTCACGAATGATGCGATGACCAAGGGAAATTGGGATTCATTTTTTAGGGTTCCGTACCCAAAGGGAAGAACGGGACCCTATTACTAAGACTTCACTGTCTGTCCGTCTGTCCGTCTGTCCGTCGCTCTGTCACCAGGCTGTATCTCAAGAGCCGCGATAGCTAGGCAGTTGAAATTTTCACAGATTATGTATTTCTGTTACCGCAATAACAACAAATACTAAAAACAAAATAAAATAAATATTTAAAGGGGGCTCCCATACAAAAAAACCGGTTTTTTTTGCCATTTTGGTACGGAACCCTTTGTGCGCGAGTCCGACTCGCACTTGGCCGGTTTTATTTATATAGATATGCAAACTGAGTTTAAAAGGTAATTCATTAGTAATATTACTATCATAGTAGTTTAAATCGGACGGCAACAATGAGTCGATGACCATTTTGAAATACACATTTTTTAATCCCAATAATTACTATGTTCTTGGATATTTCGTACGGTGCGGACTTGTTTAATTATATAAATAATATGTTTCTCCACAAAGAAAAATTTAATTATTCATCCACTAGCACCGGCTTCCATAAGATACTGTAAATATTGAACAAGTTTATAAATTTTAGTAACAAAAGCCGTCTTCACATTCTTTTAGCCGTGCGGGCAGTTCTTTGACTTGCCCGCGATCGGAAGTTTGCTCTGAAACCACAACTTTACACTCTCCCTCTGATTTGTGCGAAAATTTCATTACCCGCAAATGCCGTGATGAATTTCCTTCATTGAGTTTCGAGGTGTGGGGAGTTGAAAAGCTTTGGGTAATTGTTTTCAAAGTTTATTATAGAAATGCTTTATAATTCATTCTTATACTTGTCATTTGATATCGTAACCAATAGGTTTCCACTCACAGCAGATCTAAGCTAATATCACATTATGCTGTCGTGTGTGTCAGTATAAAATATAATAGCACCACCCTTTCTTGTCCCACAGGTGTCGTAAGAAGCTACTAAGAGATTTCTGCCAGATGATGGGCAGCAGCGTCTTTTCTACTATGGTAACAACAAAAATTTAATTGTCATTTCGGCTGCCGAACGAAGTAAATAAATATTCCCTTTGGAGAAGCTTAATAACTTTCCATTGCAGTAATATAGCTGATGATGATGATGGATTACGTTACGTTTAATCACTGACCTGGCTAAGATTGAGGGAAGTCCATGGATGCATTCGGACTAGAGTTGTTTCAAGATGGAATACTACAAGGGCGGCACATAACTTGTTATTAATGACAAACCAATTAATGCAGAAGTGCAAAAGGAATCGACATCTTTGTAATTTCAAATTGATTTTTTATTGCTGCAAGATTTAAAACCCTTTCCTACTTATAAGGTTGAAGAAAATATACAAACAGAATAATATTACAACAAAACAGACTCTCTTTCTGCAGCATTTTGGCCAAATGGTATCTAACTAACGATACCAAATGTTACCGTCTTGATGCCTTGATCATCAGAATATTTATTCGTAAAGCACCAAGTCCTTTCAGATCGAAGAGTACTAAGTTCTCTGAATTCAAAATATACCGCTAATATTGAATTCCAAAACAAGATAGATATGAACGGGTACATAGATTAAGGCGTGTAATTGCGACAGGACACGATGCACTAATTGCCGGTTGCGCAGGACAATGCGCATGAATGAATTTACATCCAGAATGAAACGACGCGGAGTTAGAACGCTTTGGAGATGATAAGTAGTATGCTTTTCAGTATTCGTTGGTTTTTGTCTTTTTATTGTTTAAAACATTATTTTTATATTTGGGGCAGTGATGTAATAGAAAAGACTAGATACACAATCGACGACATAATAGTGTCTCAACTAAAAGTGCACCCATTTGACATGTTGCACTTTTAGTTCAACCTATATCAATCGAATAGTTACAAAATGTCATAAACATCCTTTCTATTGCATGCCCACATAATTTTGCCGGATTATAAAGTAGACACTGACATAAGATCAACGTCAAACATTCAAACGAGGAGAGCTTTAGGTTTCATTTTTATATCGGACTGTGTAAATAGTTCTTATTATATGTGCCCTTCGGTTCGCCTAAAATTTAAAGTCCTAATTTCATTTGGCCGAACCGTATTGGCCTAAACTTATAACGTATAATTATTGTGGGTTAGTCCATCTTGCTATACTATTAGTTGTACGATACAACAAAATGGACAAAAAAAATCTTATTAGTTATACTGCCCGGAGCTAGTCTAATAGTTGTTTTCGCACTATTATAGTTTGGTCTAAAAACTGAAAACCCTAATTTCAGTATGTCTAAAAATGTATTCGCATCTTTTTTTTTGTAATTACGCTTAGTATTGTGTTAACAATAAAACAAGAAATAAGTTCAACAAGGGGTTTACTGTGAAAGTAATTAGGTATACAGAATTTAGGGCAATACAATAGGCACGTATTAAGACCTATGCGCTCGCTGTCGCGCTGTGGAATGCGGCCGCTAGGGCCGTGGCTCTGCTCCCTGATGGTCGCCTCTCGCCCCCTCACCCTTCCTCCCGTGCGTCATTGGCTACAGCGTAGACATCCTGGGGGGCCGCTGGAAGAAGCAGGAGGATCCATAGGAGCTGATGTTTCTTCTAAGACATGTTCTTCATCAAAGAGGGGGCAAACCTTGTTTAGTGCACGCCGTTCTATGCCTCTAATCGTCTTGAAGTCTGCTACCCGGCTGACTCCGTCCTTTCCGGGATATAAGCGATGAACTCGTCCCAATTTCCATTTCAAAGGGGGAAGGTTGGCTTCTTTAAATACGACCATTGAGCCTTCTTTAAGATTTTCATTTTGCCATTTGTAATTGCCATTTTGTCCTCTTTTGTAACTCCGATAGGTACTCGTTATGCCATCTTCTCCAGAAACACTCTCTTAGCGTCTCAATCAGGTGGTATCTGTTTCTTATTTTTCTGTCTTCATCAGCAGGGGGCGACGGCAGTGACGTCAGAGGCCGCCCGATCAGGAAGTGCCCTGGGGTCAAAGGAGAGAGGTCGCTGGGGTTACATGGTAAAGGAGTAAGGGGTCGGGAGTTGAGGACAGCTTCGATTTGTGTGAAAAGTGTACCCAACTCCTCGAAAGTTAAACTAGAGTTTCCTTATATGCGTTTTAAAAGAAACTTGGCACTTTTTACCCCAGCTTACCAAAGGCCACCGAGGGTAGGTGAATAGGGGGGGTTGTATTTAAACTCAATGCCTTCTTCGGCTGTAAAACTATAAACAGAATTTATGCTTGCATTTAAAACCTTCCCTAATTCATTACCTGCCCCCACAAAGTTAGTACCTTTATCACAATATATTTGTTTAGGTTTTCCTCTACGCAAAATGAATCTGCGAAGACTAGAGATAAATACGTTAGTGCTTAGATCACTAACAGTTTCTAAATGAATGGCCTTTGTACTGAAACATATAAATAAACAGAAATAACATTTTGAAATTCGATTACCGCGGCCTATTTTACTTGAAATTAGAAATGGTCCCGCAAAGTAAGTACCACATATCTGAAATGGGTAGCTCTGAGTGACTCGACTAGCTGGCAGGTGACCCATCAGTGGCTCCATTGTTTTGGCTCTATAACGGGTACATATAATACATTGACGAACTACTTTACGTGCCAACGTCCTCCCCCCAATAGGCCAAAACTGCTCCCTTAGGCTTGACAGTAGGAGTTGAGGGCCAGCGTGCAGTAATCGGAGGTGCTCAGCTCGCATTAAGAGTTTCGTTAAGTGATGCTTTCCATGCAGTAATGCAGGATGCTTTCTTTCAAAGTTAAATTCTGTGTTATTGAGCCGACCATCTAATCTTAGCACGCCGTTCTCGTCCAAAAATGGGGAATATTGCAACAAACTAGAAGAGGTAAGTTTCTTTTTATTTTTAATAATATTAATTTCTTTATTAAATAACTCTGACTGTGCTATTTTTATAAGACAATTCAATGATTGTGTCAGTTATTTTACACTTAAAGTACGGAACTTATGTAGAGGAAAACAGGCTGAATTTAGCACCTGAGTAACATTTTTACGTATATAAGCTAAATTTTCTACAGTATCAGTACCAGTGAGCAAGTCGTCCATATACAGATCCATTTTTATTATTTCTGATATGATTGGATCGGGACATTCAAGGGACAGTTGTAAAAGACATCGAGTGCTTAAGTAGGGGGCTGATGCAGTACCATACGTTACCGTGTTCAACTGAAAAACTTCAATTGGTTTTGATGGATCATCACGCCATAGTATGAGCTGTAAATTACGTTGGGATTCGTCTAACATAACTTGTCTGTAACATTTTTGTATGTCTCCAGTTAAAACGTATTTATGGTGGCGAAATCGAATGAGTATATTGAACAAACTATCCTGCACCACTGGGCCTGTATATTGAATATCATTAAGGGATTTTTTAGTAGTTGTTTTAGCTGAAGCGTCAAAAACGACTCGTAACTTCGTCGTTTCGCTGCTATCACGGATAACTGCATGATGAGGCAAATAATGTCCAAATTCAGGTTTTTTCACCCTTGTTAAATGACCCAAGGTTTTATACTCACTTATAAAGTCAGAATATTGTTGTTTAAGATAGGGATTTTTAGTAAATTTTTTCTCTAAGTTAAAAAGACGTCTAACCGCCATTTTGTAAGAATCACCTAGTGATGATTCAGGAGATTCCTTTAATGGCATTTTTACAGAAAACCGACCATTAGGTAAACGTTTAGTATTTTTAATAAAATCTTCCTCACAGTATTCATCATCAGCTGATATTGGACATTTTGAATAATTAGGAATTTCTTCAAGATTCCAGAATTGCGTAAGTTTTTCACTAATTTCTTTTGTAAAATTACAATGAATATTATGAGAACGTGGATAATTATTTATGTTTAACTGACCAGCAACAATCCAACCAATTTTTGTACTTTGAATTGTGGGCATATTAGGACCCAGTGATATTTTTTCAGGGCATAGAATATCAAAAAATATTTCAGCACCTAACAGCATGTCAACAGCGGCAGGCGTACAGAATTGAGGATCTGCTAGTTGAATATTATGTGGTAAGTTTAATTGGTTTATATTCACAAACATATTAGGCAATTGACCTGTGATTTCAGGAACTATTAGGCAATTTAGTTTTGTACTAAAAGAATTTGATAATGAGTTGACTGTTACGTCACATCGATCTGAAACCTGAACTTGAACATTATTAATGCCCGAAATAATTAAGGGTTCGGGATCACGATTAACTAATCCAATTTTATGTTTTAGGTCTTCAGTCATGAATGAGGATTGGCTTCCTGCGTCTAGCAGAGCACGAGCAACATAAGTATGATTATTAATAGGATTGATGACCTTCACCAAAGCTGTACCAAGAATAACTTGACTTGAAGATTGTACAGATAGTGATTTAGGCGATATTACTACTGGAGAGTTTGACAATGAACCTTCAGTGTTGCAAAGTGTGTTACTAAATTTATTCTTATTGGTATCTATATGCAGCATAGTATTATGTTTCTTATTGCATAATCGACATGGACCTAAGCGACAGTTAGCTACTTCATGTCCCCTGCGAAGACAATTTGAGCAAAGTTTTAACCTAAAGACTTCGCTCAATTTTTTATCATGTGATAAGGCCTTAAAAGTTTCGCAATCAATTATTCTATGACCTTGTTGACAAAATGGGCATGACAATGACAGCTTAGAACCAGAAGTAAGAAAGGACTTTGAATATCTATTATTATGTATTACCAGTATATAAACTTGAAAAATTTTGTCTCAGGCGGGACTCGAACCCGCATCCCCGGGTTCGAGTCCCGCCTGAAACAAAATTTTCCAAGTTTATATACTGATATTATAAGTGCAATTAAGTTGCTGAAATATCAAATAAAGTATATTATGTATTACTTTTTTTTTATCATGTTTTGTTTGAAATTCTTTATGAATATTATTATTACCTTTCTCACTTTTGTTCGCTTGTGTGGTCTCAAGAATGTCAGCTCTATTACAAAGAAATTCAATAAATTTACTTAAAGGTGGTAAATCAGGTAGGTTATTTCTATACTCTTCCCATTTTCCACTAGTAATTGGATCTAATTTGGTAGAAACCATATAGATTATGAGAGTATCCCATTGATCAACCGGTTGTCCAAGTGTAGTTAAAGCTCTCAAGTTTTTGAAGTGAAAACTTCTTTAGCGGCGCTGAGCACTTTTTGTTGGATGGGTAAAAACTTCCAAACTCGCGTCAGGGTCACGTGATGCTGATCGAAAAAGCGTAAGATCGAGGGGAAGGGAGAGGAACTAGTATCTCCCACTCTTTCTACCGTGCCTGAGTGTACTGTTTTCTATTATTTTTGAAGTGAAACTTCTATAACGGCGTTGGTAAAAATTTACCGTCACGTTTTGCGTCAAATTTTCGTCACATTTTTCGGTTACGCGCCATCTTTTTCTTGCCCCTACCACGGTTGGTTCAGACGATAGCAAAAAGGTAAAGTGAAATAATATTTAACGAATTTAACCAATTTAACCAATTTAACCAATTTAACCAATTTAACCAATTTAACCAATTTAACCAATTTAACCAATTTAACCAATTTAACCAATTTAACCAATTTAACCAATTTAACTAATTTAACCAATTTCTGGAAAGTTGCATGTAGATCATTTTTCGAAAAATAAGGCCATAAAGAAGTTTCACTTCTTACGTGTGTACACTAGTACACGCACAACTTTTTTTGTGATGACATCAATTAAATACCGGATTGATCTATGAGATTCCCTATTAAGTGTTTCTATTCTAAATAAAGCCTTTAAATGATTATTAATCAATATTTTCTTATTACCTTATTATCTTATTACCTCTGACATAACAAATCCCAAGCTACGAAATAATTCTGTGATGTGAACTCAATGGACTTTATGACAAGAGCTGCACTTCCTTCTAATGATGAACGTAAATAATGGAATTTGTTAATATCAGGGACCGTTTCATTGTTGTAAATTAAAGATTCAAAGGTATCACGAAATTCGAGCCACATAAAATAATTACCGTCAAATGTGGGTAGTTTTATAATTGGTAATTTAACGTTCAAATTATCATTATGATGAGAATGACAAATAGTATTATTTTGTTTTTGACTAGACGAATGTAATTCGATTAATGATTGTGCTAAAGAAATATTTTTACAAAATTTAGTTTCTGTTAATTCTCGTTCCCCAATTTGCTCATCTAAAACTGTACACAATAATTCTATTTGAACTTGGCAACGTTCAAATTCTGCAAATAACGCCTCTATTCTCTCTAATCGCAGATTCAATTCGTTAATTGGAGTCGAAGTTATGTCCTTATGATTTACCTGTTTTAATTCCCGAAGAAAATTTTCAAATACGGTTAATCGACCCCTTATTGAACCACGTTGCCTAATCCACTCTTTAAATTTAGTATCTACTTCGAGATCCTGATTCATATTGAAAATAAAACAAATATATCATTCTAAGTAGGTATGTAGTTTCGTATGTAGCAAAGCAACGTTAATTATTTTATGGCAAAAAAAAAATTTAATAAAAAGTCAGTAATAGTTTGTGTGGGCGAGTCGACAATTAAAGAAAGTAAAATGTGCATCAAACCCAAGCCTAAACTCTTCCTTCGGCGATCCTTCCTCACGTCTTGCAAATGTAGGTAGAAATAGATCACGTAGTCACCAAGATTCAATTGAGATTACCAAGGAACATTCTGGAAACACCGTGAAGAAAATCTCAAAACTATGAAGGTTACTTATTTTTATAAATATGGGGTAACTTTGAATTTAAATTGAACTTAACTTTAAGCCGTTCGAAATTAAGAATTTTATTTAATTAATGTATTTTACGTTTAATGTATAATAATACTAATGCCAACTTAATAACTCTCTTAATGCAAACTAATATTTAAGTACGTTATAATTAAAGGGCTAATTATAATAACATGTATGAAATTAAGCAAAGAATTTTTGCGTAAAACCAGTAAAACTGACGTAAAGCGTGCAAGTAACTAAATAATGTCTCACTTATACAAGCGATATTTATGCCTTGATTATGTAAGCGCATGAGAAAGAAATATTTTCTGACCCATGATTGCAATAATGATAATGAAATAAATACACGGACGGTCGCGATCAATAGCTAGGTAACACTTATCACACAAATTCGACACTGAGATAGAAATTAAAGGGAAAGGAAAAAGGATTGCACTGGCCTGATAGTTCGTCTTCGCCTGGTGAGCGTCGTCGAGTCCAAAGTCCGCCCCGGCCGGTTCCGCTTCTTTGTTATTTGAATTTGAAATAACCGTTGAAACGCGTAACTTCTATTTACGATAAGTTTCAATCTAACCATTGGGCGTCCGTCCTGTCACGGTCGCCAATTTTCTTGTTAACAATAAAACAAGAAATAAGTTCAACAAGGGGTTTACTATGAAAGTAATTAGGTATACAGAATTTAGGGCAATACAATAGGTACGTATTAAGACCTATGCACTCGCTGTCGCGCTGTGGACTGCGGCCGCTAGGGCCGTGGCTCTGCTCCCTGATGGTCGCCTCTCGCCCCCTCACCCTTCCTCCCGTGCGTCATTGGCTACTGCGTAGACATATTGAAAACTCTCTTTTTTTTTAAACTGAAAAAGATTAAGAAACGAATCGCTCACAAACCGACCCCAAGCAGTCTTATCTGCCCTACCCCTAGAGTGTAATTTAAAAGCGCGTAGGCGCGGAGGGGCGAGGCGGCCCGCGGGCTGAGGAGCAGGAGGCTGTAAGCGAGGCGCCGCGGCTGAGGCTGGCGCCAGAAAGCCGAAGCTGCAGTGGTGAGCGTAAGCCATCTGCGACCATTAGCACGAAGGGACCGCCGGAGCCCCGCAGCGCCGAAGCCGTCACGGAAGTCTGATTGTTTGGATGCATGCATGATTGCTTGTTTGCATGCATGTTTGCTTGATTGCATGCATGCTTGTTGTTTGCATGGATGCTTGCAAGCATGCTTACTTCTTTGCAAGCATGCATGCATGGTTATTTCAAATATTGATGAATTGATATTTTTTTTAACTTTCTGCGAATAAAAGTTTGGATCTGTAAATTGTAGGTGTTAGGATATATTCGGCTAAATCTCGCATTTGGGAAATTGTAATAAGGCGATATACAGTAAGGCGTAATAAAAATAGGCTAAACTCGTTTAGGAAAAGTAAAAATGTGCAAAAAATTTTAGGCTAATACCTAGTTTGTGTGCTAATGACAATTAGGATTACAGACAATTCGGCATTCCGATATACATATACCCTCTTATTATACAGGATGTTTGGTAAATGATATGATAAGCCGAAACCAGCCTATGTTAACATTATGCATAATGAATACTATGGAATACTTTGTTTGATATTTTAGCAACTTAATTGCACTTATAATATCAGTATATAAACTTGAAAAATTATGTCTCAAGCGGGACTCGAACTGCGAGAAGATGCGGGTTCGAGTCCCGCCTAAAACAAAAATTTTTAAGTTTATATTTTTTATTTTTTATTTTATCTTTATTAAGAAAACATACAGCTTTATTTTATTACATTAGACTTACATTTACTTAATAATACATTAGCATTTAAAGTTTTCAAGGCTAATTAATACATAAAATGTTGATACGGAGACAAACGCATCAGAAAATTGCTTAAACTTAAACTATTATAACTACTTGTCTATGCAACTAATAACTATTAAATATTAAACATAACTTTTAATTAATATGACTCGGAATCTGGTTAATCCCGAGATAATTTCAAAAGTTGGCGAAACCTCGTCATCCCCACATGAAATATGTCAATGTGACTAAGATTCGCATTGTATTTATTTGTAGCTCTTATGATAAAACTATTTTTCCTATATCTAGTCCTACATAGTGGTGTAGCGAAGGTAGCAAAATTACTCACCTGTCGGGCTCGAGGCCTGGAGCACTTAAAAGCTATTTTATTTAGTAAGTACGGACAGTCAACTTCATAGTTTATGATTTTATATAAAAGCATGTGATCCCTTTGTTCACGGCGGCTAGCCAAAGATTGAATGTTGTCGCTGTTAAAACATTTGAATCTATATTTCAAGCATCTTATGAACTTGTTCTGAATACCCTCTAACTGTTCAATATATTTCTTGTATTGAGGGTTCCACACAACAGAAGCGTATTCCAACTGAGACCTAACGAAAGCATTATAAAGAAGTATAAGCGTGTCCACATTCCTGAAATCAACTCCTTGCCTAAAAATGAAACCAAGTAGTTTATACGCCTTGGCAGCAATCTTATTGACATGAGACTCAAAATATAAACCACTGTCAAGCTGCACACCAAGATCTCTAACCTCGAGGACTCTTTTAAGTTGTTTATTATAAAGCGTGTAATTGAAATTAATAGGTTGTGTTTTCCTTGTGAAAGTTATAGTGTAACATTTATCAACATTTAACAACAATTTATTACTAGAACAGTATCGACACAGACGAGTGAGATCATTTTGAAGTTTTTCACAGTCCTCCGGCGTTTTAATAACCGTAAAAATCTTAGAATCGTCGGCATACAGTAAAATGTTAGAATTAAGAAAACAGTTAACAACGTCATTTATAAAAATATTGAAAAGTAATGGCCCGAGGTGAGATCCCTGTGGAACGCCGGAGGTGATCGGAACAAAACAAGAAGTAAACCCCTTTATCGTAACAGCCTGTGTCCTATTTTCAAGATAAGAAATTAACCAGCGAAGAAGGTCACCATGTATACCGACTGCCTCAAGCTTAGCAATTAGCAGTGAATGGGAAATTTTATCAAATGCTTTTGAGTAGTCAGTATACACAGCATCCACCTGAAACCCTTCCTCCATAGAATCCAGTACCAGGTCTAAAAATTCGCAAAGATTAGTCTCAGTTGATCGCTTAGAAACAAAACCATGTTGGTGGATAGTTATTAAAGGACTTATTGCTGGATACACAGAATCACAAACGATCTTTTCGAATACTTTAGGCAAAACGGATAATTTGGAAATACCACGATAGTTACGTATGTTGTGCTTGTCGCCCGACTTATGAATAGGAACAATAAAAGACTTCTTCCAAACGAGAGGCATGCTGCCAGTGGACAATGATAATTTAAAAATTAAAGACACGGGCAAAGCCAATTGCTTACTACAAGTCTTCAAAAAGATTGGGTGTAGACCGTCAGGTCCACAACCCTTCGAGGCGTTTATTTTCGAGAGATATTTCTCGACTATTTTTTGGGTGATTTCAATATTATTAATTCGAACAATATCAGACTGGCAACATAACTGTGGGGTAATGTGAGTATTATTCTCAAATACCGACCGAAAGAAACTATTAAACATGTTAGATATGGTCTGACCATCATTACCTATCACACCATCCAATTTCATTGAATCAGGTATGCTGTTAATATTCATCTTAGAATTAATAAAAGCCCAAAAGTGCTTTGAACAATGATTTATGTTTGATTCTGATCTTTTGATAAATAAATTGTAACAAGAATTCACAAGGGATTTAACGGATCGTCTCAATTCCGAAAAAACTTCATAATCAATTAATCTGCCGTACACTTTCCATTTTTTATGCATTTTTTGTTTTCTTTTTATTAATTTAATCAGCGCGGAGGAGAACCACACTGGGTAAGTATTTTTATATTTTACTAATTTTGTAGGAACGAATTTGTCAATGACTTCATTAACAAGTTTATAAAAGCAGTCCAATGCATCTTCAATGTTAGCATTCGAAAGATGATCCGCCCAATTTATGTCTTCTAACTTCGATTGAATAAGATTATAATCGGCGGCATGAAAACGACGCACTTTACGAGGTTTATGCACCAGAAGGGCATCGGTCACGTTCAGATCTATCGATACTATTAAAGAAGGATGGTGTGCGTCTTCTGGCTCAGATAGGGGTTCCGTGCGAGATACGTTACAAGATAGGCTTGAAATTACCAAATCCAGGTTTCTGTTGTTGAGATTTAAAATTTTGTTAAACTGAGAAAAATTCGTAAAACACATGAAAGCATACAACTGAGAGGATAACACATCGTTGGATGGATTTGACAATACGAGTTCATGGGGCGTTGTCATGCTCTCTACCCATACTGCATTCCTAATGTTAAAATCGCCCACTAAGAAAAATGAATCATCAGGTCTATCGGTACGCAAATCCGATACAGACTCTAAAAATAACTGTTGCGACAATACCTGATTTTTTGTGTCAGGAAAGTAACAACAAAACACATGCAACCGTTTAGCACTTGGACCGTTGGATAGTAAGATGTCTAAATGAGTTACATCGGCATCAGGAAGCTGTGGAAGCACCCAAGCACAGTTTGAATCCGCCAATAGCTCGCGTCTAACCGCAATTAATGTGCCTCCTCCCATAGTCATACCCCTCTGTTCATAGTTTCTGTCAGTACGGTACACATTATATCTCGAATCAAAAAGCTCGGCATCAAAAATTCCCGGCAACAGCCATGTTTCACTCAAGCAAACAATATCGTAATTACAATTAATAAGGTTTTTATAAAATATTTTAGTTTTAGTCCGAAGACCACGTACATTTTGATAAAAACAATTTAAACTATTAAAATACACTGTAACTTGATAAAATTAGTTTGTAATTCTGTGTAACCCTTACCTTCATTAAAATATTGTTCAATGTCGAAAGATTCAATTTAGTTAAAACAAGAACGTTGCAATTCAAAGTCAGGCGAAATGCATGTATATAGTATAAGCACAACAGTAATATTCTAAAGCCGCCACATTCATAAAGTATTGATAAAATAATCGGTCTATGTCCGCGCATCAGTTGAATCATAACAATATAAATGTGAAGACATACTAAGCTACGTTGTACTTTTGGCGCAGACGAAGTCATAAGCCGCATTAAACGATTCACAAACACCCTCCAAGCCACAATAAATACCCAGTCACAGTAAAGCAATATTAACACCAAACCTGATTTGTATAGAGAAAAAATAACAACATTAAAATATCTATGATTATTTAAAACTAACATATCATAGATTGACTTTCGCATTTGAAACGCTTCATCACAACACCTCACGCACTCCGCAATGGTTGTTGCATGCATCGATACAGTAGTTGACACAACATAATTATAGTACGTAAGATTTAACGAGGCAAACAAGGTACTCAAACTGTCGCACGCAACAATACAAATTAAACCAATTAAATGAAAAATTGCGAATACAATGTGATCGAAGTTTACATGTAGATCTAAAATTTTACTTATACAATTTTTTTTAGCGAATCTTCAGATGTTATGTGTAAAACCGGGGAACTGTCTGTTTTACGCACCATTATTGTACAATTACGAACCCAACAATAACTATAATTCTTCTCCCTTGCAATGACTTTTGCTCGCTGGAATAATTGCCGATTACGCGATGAGAGGTGATCATTAAAGTATATCCGCGAAGTCACCCCAGCAAATCCAATATCACTAGCACAGATGTTTTTTAATTTACGAAGCGAAACCAAAAAGTCGTCTTTTTTGTATCTTGAGTGCATTTTCAGTATTATTGGTTTTGGCTTTCTACCTTCCACGTCATTTCTCACTGCTACTCGTGTCACAAAGTCAATATCATATTCGGGCAACAAAAGAAAAAAATATATACTGATAAATACTATGGAAGTCAGAAATTTGGTAGATAAAAACAAAAATAACATATATATATATACTATTTATATGCAAATGTTAACATAGACTAGTTGACTTGTTATACCATTTACTTAACACCCTGTATATTATCGATATTTTGTGATAAGAATTTTGGTTGACGACTTCTGTGGTAGAGTAGCTTATACATCGGTTTTTAAGGTGTCGCTTGCTCCGAGGTTGCAGGTATGATTCTCAGACGGATCACTGTAAAAAAAATGAATTTTTCTTTATTTTTTTGTGTCTGATTTGTGGTATCTTCGTTGTTTCTGATTTCCACAAAACCAAGTGCTTTAAATAGTCACTTACTTTGGGATCGGAACAATGAATGTGATGTTGTCTAGAATTATTGTATTATTTATATGAATTATAAATATATATGTAATATTTATTTGTAATTCACAGTAGTGATCAAATCAGACAATCTAAAAAATTATAAATAAATAAATAAATAATAAATAAATATTTCAGACATGCCACACCGGGCCACACAGAGCCATCTAGTCCCAAATTAAGCTACTATTAAGTACCCTGTCGAATGGGGTACTAGACAACCGATAAACTTACTTATATACTTTTTATTTTGTAAATACATACTTATAATACATAGAAAACACCCAGACCAGTACAAACAGACATGTTCATGCACACAAATTTGTACTGTGCGGGGATCGAACCCGCGACCCATGGCTCAGAAGCAGCGTTTACTACCGCTGATCCATATGGTCGTCAAATTATGGTTCCACAACTTACTGTATGGAATTTAGACAACTTGTAACGTGTATAAATTAACATTTTAATTTATTGGTACTGCTCAGATTGCATTCTGGTCATCTTGTATTCGCTTTTAGTGAATTAATCATAGCCTTGACATTAATAAAGGCGTTATTGTTCGTGTAAATGACGAATGAACTAATCAAAACTAGTGTAAATGATCGTGTTTTGCTAAGACTTTAGTTTTAAATTTATGTTGACAAATACAATCTGCGTTTGTGTTACCAAAACATGAACAATTAGGTACACAGATCGTGTAAAATTTTTTAAGTTTTTCAATAAGAAGACGAGTAACAGTCTTCTTTTTGTTGGTGGCCAACTGCGATCGCCAACCCGTTTGACAAGCTTGACGATTATGATAAGACTTCTTTGGATAAGCCTATATTCAACAATAGGATTTTAAAATATAGGTAAACGTATTCGAAAGGCAAGAAAGCTATTCCAAGTCATTTATATTTTCGATAGTTTGCAGCTGTTTATTTATTTATAAAATTTTTTTGGTGTTTGTATTACTTTATAGTAAGACACATTTTTTGTTGAAAATTAATATTAAAGCTTCGATTAAATATATTATTAACTAGGTATCCCATACAAACATTTAAGAAAGAAAGCAAGAAAGAAAGACATTAAAGAATACAAGAGCACCCACACGTTTAGTGGGTGCTCATTTGGTAAAAACTAATTCCTACAAATCTACCCAGTGCAAGGCAAAAGCATCCATCATTGAATTCATGTTATCACCAATGGTGGGTACAGGCATAATCACCACGATCGAATCGATCAATCGATGCATCACAAACAGACCAATGTTCAAAAAATGGAAACTTTTTGTTGCTCGACCCGGGGATCGAATCCAGGACTGCAAGATCTTAGCCCTGTTCTTAAACCACTAGTCCAACGTCGCTTTTATTATTTTACATCAATGACTTATGAACAAAAAATTTCAATTTTGTGAAAAAAAAAATTGTTATACTTCAACAGGATAAAAAGACATCGAATGGCCTTGATAATTTACTATGTATGAAAATATAATTATTGAAGTCCTAAAATCTTTAGCCTTCAATATTCTGACCAGTACACCCCCACGCGTTCGGTGCAGCGTATTGAAACATTATTCAAGCGAACATTACCATAATAAATGTTAATAAAGTCAGCGCACATGCGCATTAGCCGACCGTAAATCATTCGCGTTTGCTATTGGTTTTTAGCGTCGCCCGTATCAATTATGGCGTGGACTATGGTTAGTGTGAATATGCGGCGATGGCTGCTTTACATCATATTAAAGTAGTTGTCCCTCCCGGTTTCGAAAGGGTTTTTTTTTTTTTTTTTTTTTAAATATTTTAGGCATGCCTCACTGGGCCACACAGAGCCATCTAGTCCCAAATTAAGGTATTATTAAGTACCCTGTCGTATGGGGTACTAGACAACCGATAAACTTACTTATATACTTTTTTTTTTTTGTAAATACATACTTAGATACATAGAAAACACCCAGACCAGTACAAACAGACATGTTCAAGCACACAAATATTTGTACTGTGCGGGGATCGAACCCGCGACCCATGGCTCAGAAGCAGCGTTAACTACCGCTGATCCAAATGGTCGTCAAATGGTTTACTAATAAATTACCCTTGACACACTTTTAATGTGGACATTTCTGAAAGTTTTTTTTTTCATACAAATAATCAAATTTATTTTTCCATCCTGACCATTAGAAACAAAACAAAATTCGTTGATTGATCTTTATTTACAGATATTGAAAACAATACACAAACAGAAAACGATAGTGGTAAAAAAATATTGAAACAATGAAATTCGAGGGTAAGTAAAACAACCTCTAGCTGAATTCTTTGTAGATGATTAGGTTTGTAAATCTAGTGGAACGTCAACGACGCGAACTGTTAACACTACCGATAACACCCTTGTCGAAGCTAAATCAAAATTACACATTAATTATAATAATAAATACTACTTACCCTGTGCACCAAGGTAGCGCACCGCTTACGCATGGTTGCATAGAAGCAAATTCTTTAGTACGGAAAAGCTGAAGTAGAGCAGTAACCCTTTTGCTTGCAGCGGGCGTGCATAATATCAGTCGCCCACGCGCATTGTCCAGACTGGGACGCCTGCGCATCAGTATGCACGACGCAACGTTTGCGAGCGAGCATTCGCGAACGTTGCCACTCGCGAACATTGGAAGACATTTTGTTTGCACATCATTTAGTAACGCCATGTTGGTCTAGTGGTTTGAGTATGGGGCCAAGATATCGAGGTCCAATGTTCCCTGGGTTGCAGAACAAGAGTTTCGAATATTCGTTGCCCAGGTTTGTGATGATCAACCCGCGTTTGATAAGCGTACCTATTATTGTACTTCAATTTGATGGTAGAGGCCTTTGCCTTGCTGCCATTTGTTTATAGGCCGTTACTTTACTTTTTCTTCACTATATGGTTACTATTTTATTTATACAACATTTGAAGTTGGCCTCCAAATGTTTTGAAAATCAAATTACTTTAGACATTATTATTTCAATCTTATTTTATTTTCTATAGTTTTGACGTAAAGCAGTAGCATACTTTAGTTTTGGGTTTTTTTGAATTTTGAAGATACGAACCTTCGTAGTTACGGGAAGACTTTAAACGTAAAATCCTAATAAAATTTAAAAAATCTTTAATATCAAGAAACCAGTAGGTAGGTCAGATATCACAGTTCAAAACCTATGCAATTTTGATAGTGCAATTTCTAAGACTAATTCACTTTCTAAATTGACGGGGCACAATAATTGTTTGGGTTGGTTGGAAATTTTTATATTCGTGGTTTTTTTATACGTAGTAAATCGAAATCAGTGGCACTCAAATTTCAAAGAGAAAATAAAGTAAACATCGTGGGTAAGTAGGTACACACTAGTCGTGGCCTCAGAGAGATAGGTTAAATTTAGAGGTGCACAGAACAACGGCAACAAACAACATGTTTTGTCAAAATTTGCCAATAAATAATAAATAAATGTGACATAACACCCCGTTGGTCTAGTGGTTCAAATACCGGGCCAAGATCTCGGGGTCCCAGGTTCAAATCCCGGGTCGGGCAACAAAAAGTTTCGAATTCTTGCGAAGTTTCGAATGCGGGTTTGTGATCACCAACCCGCATTTGGCAAGCGTGGTGATTATGCCAGTTCCCATCATTGCTATGGTAACTGGAATTCAATAATGGAGGCCTTTTCCCTGCAGTGGGATGATTATAGGCTGATACTTTACGACAACATCACATACATTGTCCTGATCCCAATTTGAATAAATATTTAAAGCACCCGTATTTTGGAAATCAGAAATAATGAAGGTACCACAAACACCCAGACCCGAGAAAATAACTTTTTTCTACATTGACCCGTCCGGGAATCGAACCCGGGACCTCGGAGCAGGCGACACCTTGAAAACCGGTGTGTGTTGGTGTTGGTAGACAGTTAAATGATGATTATATTATAGAGACCGTCAAGAGCTCTCCTTTCTTGGAATATAAAGCAATATAGAGATACCATGAGAAGATTCACATTAGAAAGCGTCACAATCAATCAATTAAAGATTGACATCTGTTTAGTATTAGAAGATAAACATATTTCAATAATTATATCTTAACATCAATGACTAGTTACATAACGATATAATACTTATAACGACTAAGCCGCCACGCTACACAACATCACCACAGTTTTCCGCGGCACGGAAAGAGGCCCTAATTATTTCAAACTGAAAGTAGGCAGGATATGTGCAATCAATGGCAATTTTTGTCAAAATCAAAACTCGCGATTAGAACACATTTGCACACAAAATGTACTGTGCCTTTAAGCACGCTTCAATAGCGAAGTTAGGGCTGTCGTACAAAAACTTCCCATTTGGTTCATACACGCTTTGGAAATAAAATATTCACGACGATCTGTGGCAGGCCTTCCACCAGGTGTATCGATAACCTTGTGAAAGACCCGGGAAGTCATTGGATCTGGCGATCGTGGCGATTATGATAATATCCTGCTTTTAGGGAGGCCCATATCCAGCGACAGACTGATATTGGCTGGCAATGGTGATGATGAATGCTGTTATATCAAATAGAATATTGAGGACTTTCTTTTCTTGTACAGACGACAGTGCTGACTAGCCCAGACTTGTCCCGAAGCAGTGGTAGGTTTAAATATTGGGACGTGTAAAAGCGCCTCCTGGGGCCTATTTGCAGAAATAAAACTGATTTTATCTGATTTTGATTTTTTTAAGTGCAGACTGGCTTAACACTGGATCATCATTATGTAGTTGAAATAGGCACAATTTTGTGAAAAAAATGTGTATTTATTTATTTATTATCAGTAGGTACATTAATTTCATATTAAAATTTATGCCTCGCAAACCACTTTCGTGGTGGTCTGCCGGCATGTCTGATATGCACAGCAGTCTATATAATAAATTCTATTTTTTTGTGATATGCATGACTGATCTGACAGCCTCACGTAAATATACAGTTAGACTGTATTAATGTGATTGCGTACTTTTTAATTATTTTAAGATTGAACAAACGAGTGAATTAACTAAGAATTAATTCAGTTTTAGCCTGGGGCAGCCCTACGCAGCTGGATTGTGTAGAGTTCACAGCTGATCTCGCCAATCAGGCGAGTCGTTATCGGTCAAGCCGCGACCTTTGCGAAGATGGTTCGGCGGCCCACATGCCTCTACAGGTTTGAATGTACGAATGTGAACTTTTAAAGGTCTTAGGTTTCGGTGCGTGATTGTTTTCACTATATGCACGCAATCATAAACCCTAGCTGCTCGAAGCTACTCGAAGCTGCTCGAAGCTACTTACAATCTGTTATTAGATGAAATTTTATTAGGCACAGATATTTAAATTCAGAAAAAAATAACTAAACTAAAAATTACAAGCAGCAGTTTGAGACAGTCAATGTAGTCTTCTCAATTAGTTACGAACGAGTTTAAAAGAAATTTCGTGTTTATTTGTTTTGATTTAGTATGTGCCGTTGGTTTTAAACAAAAATATATTGTTCTTCGCCCCTGTTGTGACTTGTTCTAACGTCTTCCATTTTGCGACAGAAGCTGGGAGCAACGGCTTAACATGCCTTCTGGAGCTCGACTGTAGCCCCCTTCTAGACCAAATCCCCCTAGACAAAACCCCCTTCTAGACCAAAACAGGCCTCTGTTGTGACTTGTTCTAACGACTTCCATCTTGTGACAGAAGCCGGTACCAACGGCTTAACGTGCCTTCTGAAGCACGTTTACCACATCCGAGCCAATTTAGAAAGGATCGTTTCCTAAATTGACACGACCGGGAATCGAACACAGGACCCAAGGGTAGTACCAAACACGAACTACTACGCCAACCACTGCTTAAATAAAACAACAATTATTGTTGGAAGATTTCAAAGTACACCTGTATTATTGACTAGCTGTTCCCCGCCACTTCGCCCACGTCAATTTCTGATATTATGAACGCGATTATTTTTGCAACATTTTTCACTGATGCTTCACTCCTATTGGTCACAGCGTGATGTTATATAGCCTAAAGCCTTCCTCAATAAATGGACTAACCAACACAAAAAGAATTTTTCAAATCGAACCAGTACTTCCGGAGATTAGCGCGTTCAAACATACAAACAAACAAACAAACAAACAAACTCTTCAGCTTTATAATATTAGTATAGATTGACCAGTAGAGTCGGCCCAACCATAACTAACGGCCGGTCATAATAATCTATATATTTTCAGTTTTGGCATATCGGAGATAGAAAACAACTTCTGTCTTTGTTTCTCTGGACGGCAAAATCAGAGACAGAAGATGTTTTCTATCTCCGATATGCCAAAACTGAAGATAGATTATTGGGACTGGCCGTAACAGAATAGGATCTTATGTATACAAGATATAAATAGCAAAGAAGCCTGGGACTATGGCATTTTGCGTCCCATGCCTGTTTGACCCGCAGCACGCGGACTGCAGGTCAGCTTGATTTGATCATCAGATTATTATCATTGATATAAAGCCTACTTCAACACAGCCTACAAATATCTGACCTGAAATAACTGCTGGTATTTGTCTAGCTTGGTTATTCGTTGACAACTTAGTCCATTTATATTATTTGACATGGTTTCTTTTATAGCAAACTAGAGTTTCGCTCGGAATTAATTTTAACAAAAGGTATAATCGGGGTCTTCGCTCGAAATTACCCCTTAAAGTACTTGCATTCCCCATCATCAACTGCAGCCTATATCAGCCGATTGCGGGACACAGGCTTCTAACATTTCTATTTTAATTATATTAGTATGGGAACACTATTTATAGAGCATAAGTTAGATCCATATTATCCATTCTTTATTCACATATCTCTTCCCATTCTTCACAGTTCTATTCGCAATCTTTTACTCTGTCAGTCTATGGAATTCTTTTATATTATTTGTTAGGGAAACATAGACCACTGTTATGTGCAATACTAGAGTCAAGATATTTTGTTCTGTCGCGCATAGTGTGGATCACGTAAGGTTTGCCTAGAGAATTTAGTGTTATATTTTTATTCATGCAATTATTTTTTGTGCTGTAATTTTATTTACTTTAAATAAATATATTTTGTTTTTAATACGCGTTTTATTTGATGTTTCAACTCTTCTCTTCCGGTCAACTTTAGAATATGGGTATTCTAAACTTGACTGGAAGAGATCGCTTTTTGTGATATGACCGCCTAATTTCACAGTTATGTAATAAGTGTCACAAGTATTTTGTGCAGCAAAATATATTTTATCTGTAACATTTATCGGTATATCCATAACATTTCAAGATAATTATTAATTCACAAAGTATTATCAAACGTAAGAAATGACATATGGGTACCTATCATTTTTATTTCGAATACGAAATCAATGAAACCATTAAAAAAATCCTTCAGCTTTCACTTCAGAGGCCTTACAACAATTTTCGTATGTTCCACTTCATCTATCTCTCTTAGTCATGCCAATATCTTAAAATATGTGAAAAAGACATCAGATCCGTGTGTACGAGAATCGCGATGCATAGTAGGGGTTCAGGTAAATCTAATTACCACCATCACCATAGTATATGGAAGGTAAATCTGTCAAGTCTGAGTCGTGTACAACATCAGTGGAACGTGAAAGGCACGATAACTGAGGTGTGCACCAGATAGCAAGAACTAGGGCTGTCAAAGACACGCACAAATTATAACGAATTCTCAAAGATTTTGCAGTCTACTAAATCTACCCATCATTAAATTGCTATGGTAACTTGAATTCAATGATGCAGTGAGATGGTTGAAGGTCGTTACTTCACTTCACTAAATCTATGCATTTACTACCTCAAAAGTGTGTGTCAAAGATTAATTTTAGCATTTAAAATATTATCTTACTTGGCTAACCAAGTTGACTGCTGCAGCTGATCTTAATCAGCAGTAACTCTGAATATGGTATTTTAATGCTGTCCAATTAATATTGTAATAGTGAAAACTGCTATGCAGATTAATTCACTACATTTATTCAAAATTAAATCAAATCATTTATTTGTTAAACACTGATTTATTAAATGATAAATATTTAAAAAATAGCTTTAATATACAAATGTTATAAGAGGAAGTTATAATAAAAATAAAAAATATCAATATGTGTTACGGACGGCCTATTTACTTGCGTTAATAGTGTTACAGACGGCCTATTTACTTGTATAGTCTATTTACTTTATTATTATGTTGTGTGTTATAGTTTGATTTAAAAGTGTTTAAAATTTGTAAATTACCTTTGTATTGAATAGTTAGTGTAAGATAGTGTTAGAAATTGTATAAGTGTTCTATTTGTTTATGTGTCTTATTTAAGTTTATCGTATGTTGTTATTACGAATTGTAAAGTTTTACTAAATAAATAAAAGGCGAATAGGTACACTACACACCTTACACACATAAGAGGCTCTCCTTACGGTATTGCCGCGTAAGGAGGGTCTCATTTGCCATCTCGCTCGCACAATAGGGAGTTTCGCTCGCACAAAATATTGCTGACGCGTGCACTTGACGCTAAGCAGATATAGTCACTAATAGAATGCAGCGAAACTCCACATAACTGCGAGCGGGATTTGCAAAAAATAACATTCGTCGGAACACATTCAGACTGAACAGTCTACATGAAGACTCAACTGGTGCAGCCTCAAGAAATCAACATACAGTCCACTATACACCATCAAGCTACTATCGCCTTATTAGCAAGAAAATCCGCGTTTTCATTATCTACCTACTGGCATCTCCCTAGTCCAGCGCAATCCAGCAACATATATGTACCGACGTCACAATAGAGTCACACATAGGGGCGTTCGGTACATTGTCTGGTCCTTCGAGCCGGATTCATCGTTGGACATTGCCAGGCTTATCCAAGCCAGGCCATCACGGAAAATAGAAGATATTCGTCAAAATGCCAGTAACAAGATCAACGTCGGGAAAATCAAGAACGGCTGCACCGGCCACACCCAGTACGCAGACTACGTCGACTGAGGGACAGTCGGACACCGAACAATCGTCTGCGGTCACAGGGATCGGCTTCAGTTCCGACGCCACAGCGTCCACAGCAAGAATAGAATCACCACAAAGAGGCCAACCTACGCCTGCAACGACGACCCAGGGTCGGGCACCGCAAGGCAACATCGAACCACCTCCAGTTATCGCTCAAACGTTCACGAGCCGGCCCGTTAGGCCGCCCGTGTCCAAAGCGTCCACATCGGCGTCGCGACGCGCCGCCCGACTTGTGAAAGCCCGAGAAGAATTACTCCGCCTCAAAGTCGAGTTAGCCGCCGCGAAGATAGCAGCCATAGAAGCCGAGTCGGACTCCGAAGACGAGAACGAGCACGATACAGTCATCGGTGATAAAGAAGTCAAAGAACGAGTCGACTCCTGGCTGAACAGTAGCGTCCAACCGCTGGCCATAGCCGGCGAGCCCTACAATCAACCAGGCCCGCCGCCGCACGCGCCGCTACCTACAATAGCCGCAGCGGCACCGGCGGGAGAAGAAACGTCGAACATAGCGATGGCAGCGGTCAACAAGATAGACCTTTCAGAACTAGCCGCTGCCATAACACAAGCTGCCAGAACGGGACATAGCAGCCATTCAAGAATATTTCACGAGCTACCTGTCTTCACGGGGTGCCATCAAGAGTGGCTAGCCTTCAAAGCCGCGTATGAAGAATCGCAGGGCGGGTTCACCGAACTCGAAAACTTAGCCCGCCTGCGGAAGAGCCTACGCAACAAGGCACGAGAAGCAGTAGAATCCCTACTTATCTACGCATCGAAACCAAGGGACATCATGAAGATATTAGAAAGCCGCTTCGGGCGTACAGACGCCATCGCCATTGCAGAGGTCGACAAGATAAGAAGCCTGCCACGCCTGACAGACGCCCCTAGGGACGTGTGTATATTTGCCAGCAAAATCAACAACGTCGTGGCCACCCTGAGAGCTATCAACAAGCAACAATACCTCTGCAATCCCGAACTAGCGAAGGCAACCATCGAAAAATTACCGTCGACATTGAAGTATCGATGGTACGACTACAACGCTACGCAAAACGATCAAGCCGCCGAAATAGTGAAGATAGCGCGTTTCCTGAATAAAGAAGCCGAAATATGCAGTCCGTACGCGCAACCAGAGAGCGACAGGAAGGGAAAGAAGACTTACACCGTGGAAACCAGCCGGCAGCAAGAGAAAGACACACAGCGGTGCCCGGTGTGTGACAGAGAAGGACATAGTGCGACTTCGTGTAACGACTTTAAGAAAGCAGACACCCCAGCAAGATGGGACATAGCAAAAGAAAAACGACTCTGCTTTCGCTGTCTACGATTTCGCAACAAAACTCATCACTGCCGGAGCAACCAGTGCGAGAAGAACGGGTGTCAATACAAACACCATCCGATGCTGCATCATGACAAGCCCGCGGTCAAGAAAGAAAGCGAAGTCGTCAGCTCTACATGGACCGGCAAGGGAAAACAAGCGTTTCTGAAAATAGTACCGATCAAGATCCATGGCCCCCGAAGAAGAATAAACACCTTCGCGCTGCTCGACGACGGATCAACAGTGACACTCATAGATGAAGACTTAGCGCATCAAGCCGGGCTGCGAGGAAAACGGGAGCCATTAGTGATAGAAGCCATCGGCGAAGCGAAGGTGGACACCTCCACTTCGCGAAGGCTCACCGTACTCATCGGCGGCTCAGGCGCACGTCACAGAATAGAAGCACGCACTATGAAGAACCTACGACTGTCGCCGCAGAGTATTCACGCCGAAGATCTTGCGGGATGCAGCCACCTTAAAGACTTGCCAGATGTCATACGCTATGAAGGAGCACGACCGCAAGTACTAATAGGCCAGGACAACTGGCACCTACTGATGGCCGAGGACAAGAGAATAGGAAGCAGGCACCAACCAGTCGCATCGAAGACACCACTGGGCTGGGTATTACACGGCACCTGCACAAGAACCCTCGGACATCGCGTCAACTTCGTGCAAGATATAGAAGAAAGTAGGCACATCGATCAACAACTAAATAATTTCTTCTCACTAGAATCGCTCGCCGTAACACCTAGACGCCCACGAAACGATCCTGAAGAAAAAGCTCTGAAGATCCTGAAAGAGAAGACAAAGAGATTAGAAGATGGACGTTTTCAAACGGGACTACTATGGAAGGAAGACAACATTAAGCTGCCGAACAATAGACAATACGCAATGAAGAGATTAGAAGCCACAGAGAGAAAAATAGAAAAGAACCCGGAGCTCAAAGTCAAGGTGCTAGAACAGATGAAGGACTTAGTCAAGAAAGGATACGCCGAGCCTGCACCCACCGAGACGACGCCAGATCGGACGTGGTACCTGCCCTGCTTCCCTGTGCTCAACCCCATGAAGCCAGGCAAGGTACGCATGGTGCACGACGCCGCAGCTACAACAAAAGGCGTATCCCTCAATGACGCTCTTCTCACCGGCCCGGACCTTCTTCAGTCTCTGCCAGGCGTGCTCATGCGAAAACGGCAGCACAAAGTCGCAGTGTCGGCCGACATCGCTGAAATGTTTCTTCAAGTCAAGATAGCACCGGAAGACCGTGACGCGATACGCTACCTGTGGCGCGACGGCGACGTAACAGCTGAAGTGCAAGAATACAGAATGACGTCACTAATATTCGGCGCAACGTCATCTCCGGCGACGGCGATCTACGTGAAAGACAAGAACGCAGAAGAATTTATAGACAAGTGCCCAGCGGCAGTGAAAGCAATTCAACGCAACCACTACATGGATGACTACATCCAGAGTTTCGAAGATGAAGACACCGCCATCAGAACAGCGTGCCAGGTGCGCGACATACACGAACAGGCGCACTTCGTACTACGAAAATGGACTTCAAACTCGGGAAAAGTTCTTAACGCTTTAGAAGAAGAAGCGGAGACAACAGAACTCTGCATTGGCCCGAAAACAGAAAAAGACCTCGGAATGGTGTGGGATACAGCAGGTGACTCGCTGCGATACAACCTGGATCTGTCAAGACTGCCAGAAGATGTGCTGCAAAAACAACGACCGACGAAAAGACAAGCCCTGCAAATAGTCATGTCTCTCTTCGATCCATTGGGCCTAGTCTCACCAGTGACAATCGGCGCAAAACAAATCCTGCAAGAAATATGGAGAAGAAGCACGAAGTGGGACGAACCACTGGACGAAGACCTGGCCGAGCAGTGGGCCAAATGGACTCGTCATCTTGAAGCTCTACGGGAAATCGCAATACCACGATGCTATCACAACTATAGCAGCGGGCGCAACCTGCAACTCCACATCTTCGTCGACGCCAGCGAAGCAGCATATGCAGCAGCAGTATACTGGCGCGTGGAGGACGACCACGGGCAGGCGCACGTAACCTTAGCGCTAGCCAAAGCCAAGGTTGCGCCACTGAAGACGACATCGATCCCGCGCCTAGAACTACAAGCAGCCCTTATGGGCACTCGATTGGCCGACTGCGTAACGCAAGAGCATGACCTGGAGCCAACAGCGCGCACCTTCTGGACAGACAGCAAAACCGTCTTGACATGGTTAAGAACAGGCGCGCGGTCATACAAGCCTTTCGTCGCACACCGCATAGCTGAAATAGAAGAAAATACGAAAATAGAAGAATGGCGATGGGTCCCTACCAAGCTGAACGTTGCCGACGACGGGACGCGCGGAGTCCCTCAAGACTTCAACCAGCATCACCGCTGGTTCAAGGGCCCGAGCTTCCTACTACAAGACCCGTCGACCTGGCCTACAGAGAAGACGACAACTCAACAAGTCACCGGCGAAGAGAAAGTTATGAAAATACAAGAGAAGAAACCGTCAGTATATGAAGTTGTCCCAGATCCTTTCCGGTTCTCCAAGTGGGAAAGGCTCATCAGGACCACCGCCAGGGTACTGCAATTCGTGGCTGTCTGCAGAACGCGAGCCACAAAGATAGCGTACGCCAGAACGAAGGCGAACCGACAAGATGACCCCACCTGGAGCAACCGACGAGTCAAGAAAAATGAAAGTGAAAGGAAAATTGTCAGACAAGAAGACAAATATAGAAGAATACCGACGGAGCTCCTCATCGAAGCCGAGAAAATGATAGTCAAAGCGAGTCAAGCCGACAGCTTTGCCGAAGAAATAGAAGACTTGTCACGAGATCGTCGCGTTCGAAGAACCAGTAAACTACACAGAATATCATCAGAAATAATCAACGGTATAGTCGTCGTGAGAACAAGAATAGGAAAGGTGAAAGACGTTCCCGAAGAAACGAAGCGGCCACCCATCCTTGACGGGAAACACCACGTGGCGCGCCTATACATCGCACACATCCACCGGACCGGGCATCACCAGGGCGTAGAGGCGACTATCAACCAATGTCGCACCAGATACCACATCATCGGTCTACGCACCACAGCCAGAGGGGTGATCCACAACTGCGTCCCGTGCAGAAAAAGACGATTAGCGCCACCAGAACCACGAACCGGTGACCTCACACTTGATCGGCTTGCTCATCATCAACGTCCATTCACTCACACCGGGGTGGACTACTTCGGCCCACTGCTTACGACGCAAGGAAGAGCAACCAAGAAGACCTACGTAGCGCTCTTCACGTGCCTCACAACCAGAGCCGTCCACCTCGAAGTAGCAGCCTCTCTCACGACTGATTCCGCTGTCATGGCATTACGGCGATTTATCGCCCGTCGAGGATGCCCACACACCATCTGGTCCGACAACGGAACGAACCTTCATGGCGCGGAGAAAGAAATCCGTCTAGCAGCCGACGCCGCCACCGAAGAAGAAGCGGCGAAAAGAAGAATCTCTTGGCGGTTCACTCCCCCGAGCGCCCCGTTCATGGGAGGTGCCTGGGAACGGCTCGTACGAACTGTCAAGACCGCCCTTACTGCTGTCCTGGACAAGCCCACGTCAACAGAAGTCCTCGCCACCGTCCTCGCCGAAGTAGAGATGACCGTGAACAGTCGTCCCCTAACCCACGTGAGCGTCGACCCTGAAGAACCGGAAGCGCTGACTCCGAACCACTTCCTCATGCTGGGGCCAGCATACGATCCACCCACCGGGCCATCTTACCCTCAAGACCTCCATGGGAAGCACACCTGGAGGACGGCGCACCGACTGGCCGATTTATTCTGGGCCAGGTGGCTCAGAGAATACCTACCCGAGCTCCAGTACCGGCGGGAGCCCCACGGAAGAGGACCCTCGCTGCAGCAAGGCGACGTGGTGATCATCGCCGATAACACCTTGCCTCGAAACACGTGGCCCCTGGGACGAGTGAGCGCTACCTATCCGGGTCCTGACGGCGTGGTACGAGCAGCAGACGTGCAGACCAAGAACGGCATCCTACGAAGACCAACGAAGAAGCTGGTGATCATCGTGCCGGCAGAAGAAGCAGTAACAGCCGTCCATCCCAGTGAACTTCAAGTTGCGTCGGACTGAGCAAGCCCACACTCGACGCACGGCGGGAGAATGTTACGGACGGCCTATTTACTTGCGTTAATAGTGTTACAGACGGCCTATTTACTTGTATAGTCTATTTACTTTATTATTATGTTGTGTGTTATAGTTTGATTTAAAAGTGTTTAAAATTTGTAAATTACCTTTGTATTGAATAGTTAGTGTAAGATAGTGTTAGAAATTGTATAAGTGTTCTATTTGTTTATGTGTCTTATTTAAGTTTATCGTATGTTGTTATTACGAATTGTAAAGTTTTACTAAATAAATAAAAGGCGAATAGGTACACTACACACCTTACACACATAAGAGGCTCTCCTTACGGTATTGCCGCGTAAGGAGGGTCTCATTTGCCATCTCGCTCGCACAATAGGGAGTTTCGCTCGAACAAAATATTGCTGACGCGTGCACTTGACGCTAAGCAGATATAGTCACTAATAGAATGCAGCGAAACTCCACATAACTGCGAGCGGGATTTGCAAAAAATAACATTCGTCGGAACACATTCAGACTGAACAGTCTACATGAAGACTCAACTGGTGCAGCCTCAAGAAATCAACATACAGTCCACTATACACCATCAAGCTACTATCGCCTTATTAGCAAGAAAATCCGCGTTTTCATTATCTACCTACTGGCATCTCCCTAGTCCAGCGCAATCCAGCAACATATATGTACCGACGTCACAATAGAGTCACACATAGGGGCGTTCGGTACAATATGAACAATTGAACATTTATAATTAAAAGACAATTCTCGTCTGATTGGTGTCGTAAGAGCTGAATAAAGGAGTACGTACTGCAAAAAGTAGTGCCGACTCGACTACATTTTTTTTTACTATGTCTATTATTTACTATGTGTATTATGCTTCTATAGTATTCCATAGGTTTCATAATGTATTACTAAGTTGTTTGTTACTAAACTTTTTCAAAGTTATTTAATTAATAACGGGTCTAAATAATTTGGCAACCCTATGAAAAGACAGCTGATTTGAAGGAATCGTGGCCGATGCCTTATTGAGACGTATTACGGACTACGACTGTGACGAAAGTTTACCTAACTAAATTACCTTCATAAGTTTACTTGACTTGACTGCAACAGAATTTTTTTTCACAAAAGATATGATAAAATTAAATAAACCACTATGAATTAGATAGTTTATGTTTTTTATGATCTCTCAAAACTCAATTTGTCCCATATTTATATACTGTGCTAGGACTGAGGTGATTTATAGTCGCTGTCTGTATACTTACTTAATGGCATGTCTAAGTAATAAGTTTATTTTTTGTAAGACATTTATAAGGTAAATTTACGAATTGTATTACAACATAATACTACACTGTTTAGCAACTTCCAATGCTGACTGTAACACACGCACTAAATATTATAGTGGTATAACTTAAATTTTCACAAGTGAAACCGTGGAGCACAGATAGTGAGTTGATAATATCATCGGAATATTATTTAGGTGTCGACAGGTGTAGAGAGTTAAGTGTAATCGTACAAATGGTTGTATTGTCTTCGGAACAGAGGTCCTACTCCACAACACAATATTCGTATATTCGACTCCCTCTGTCTCCCTCACCTTTATGTCCGATGTACTTCGTAGCACCTATCCTGATGACATTGAAATTCTCCCCTCATAGAACAGTTTCTATGGGAAAATTAAATTCCTCTTTTTTTATTGTTATCCCCGAAATTTTTCCGTATTTTCTCACCGTTTTCTGGACTTCGACAAACATTTTAAAACCAAAACCAGCTTCATCAGCCCAGCAGTTCTAGAGTTTTAGGGAGACAAACGAATAGCAATTGATTTTTATACAGGATGAAATTTTAACCGCTTTCCAAAATTTTTGTAGGCGTTCAGTATCGTATTTAGAGCCCATTTATGAAGTAAAAAATGTAAATCAAGTTTTCACCCAAAAATATTTTTCGCAATAAAGTTTAAAATTTTTACAGTTTTAGGCCTGTTTAGTTATAAAATTTTTAGATTTTTGGCGGATATTTTCTAAGTGCTTTTTCTTGTCATTTTTGTACTGGGCTATACCAAAAGAAAAAATTCGTGATTTGTTATTTGTCTCATAGATTGATATATTAAAATTTGGAAGGTGGTTAAAAATTTCACCCTGTATACAGCGTGTTAGGTAATGGTATAGCAAGCCGAAACCAGCCTATGTTAACATAATATAAATACTATGGTGAAGTCAGAAATCGATATCATAATTTAAAAAAAAAACATTCAAATCGGAATCAAAAAATTTTGATTTGTATAAAAAAATAATTGCTTATTAGAGTATCTGAAAGGAACAGAAAGATCTGTGTATCCCGTAAACTTCGTGATGCGTAGTAGGGACTCAGCTCTTTGGAGATGTTTAGCTTCGATTTACGAGCACTCCTGCGCTGTCCGCTGACATTTAACAGCTGATTTATCATTTGCAATGTAATGGCTCAAATTGTCGGCTCGTTGTTTTAAAAGTTATTTCTCTATGACCTTTTGACAGTTCTCACAATGTAAGGATAGAATAATGCTGAGAGTGGTTTAAACTTTGTGATTTATGCCGTAAATGTAGACTTATATAGAAAAAAAAATAGTTTTTCTTATACTAGAAGTGACTGCCAAGAAAAACTGATATAAAAAGATGGATAGCAGCGTTTTCTCTCCACCGTTGACAAAACTGTGGATTTTTATAAATATTATAAGTAGTTCAACCCCTTCTCGTGCTACGGTTGTCGTGATAGGTGACTTAAAGAGTAGCACCTGAAGATATTGGGCAGCGGCGTATTATCTCAACCCCTCTCGATCACACTATCCACCTACCAGCCACCAGCAAGACATGAGCCTCTTTAAAAAGAGTATTTTGAAATAATGACCATGATTGGCCCTCTTGGAACTGCGCGCAAAAAGAAAGCAGTATAACTTTTTCACAAAATAAATTACTAACATTATAAGGCTGAAGAGTTTGTTTGTTTGTTTGAACGCGCTAATATGTAGAACTACGGGTTCGAATTGAAAAATTATTTTTGTGTGGATAGTCCATTTATCGAGGAAGGCTTTTGGTTAAATTCATTTGAAAACTTTTAAATTGCGATCATAATAATAACAGAAATTGACGCGGGTGAAGTCGCGGGCAACAGCTAGTAATTAATAAAAATCACTCAATTATCATCAAAATGGAAGATATTTTTGCGGTTTTAACTCACGAAAAATAATTTTATGGAATTAACTTGCGTTAGTACTTTTATATTACGTATTGGTTTATAACGACCCTTCAAACACTTTACAGCGGTCGTGGTCACGGGTAAACTATAGTATTATAGGGTCTCAAGCAGCTGGTGGATTATAAACCATTTTCTCTACACGATTACACCGTCACTTTGATAGAGAAGAATAGAATGCTAGGGACCCCGTCATATCTACCGACTCTACAATGAAATCCACAAACCATGCACACCATAATTAAGTAAACCTTAGTTTTAGCCTTCGGGATGATTTCTGTTTTTTAATGGAACCTTTGAGCTACATCCAATCAAACAAAAAACCCTCTAAATATGCCTGGTAATTGTTTTTTTGTGGTCAAACTTCAGAAATATATACGTCGAATTGAGGTTGAATTTTTCGTCGATTGATAGAAATGTAATCTTCACCGTCATACTCATCATAAGCCTATTTCAGTCCACTGCTAGACATAGGTCTCTCCAAAAGGAGGTGTTTGCCATTATCGCCACGCTTGGCCACGGGTTGGCGATCGCAGTTCGGCCAATGGTTGAGAGAAGAGGCTGCTGCCCGTCTCCTTCTGGGAGTAGGTACTCCTTTAGTCGCCTCTTACAACGCCCACAGGATGAGAAGCGGTGTTGCTTTTCTTTTAACGTACGCGCTACCCACTGAATTGTAAATATCCTCAAAATTAAGAATTATGCTTTGTGTTTGACGCACTGATTTTAAACAAACAAACTGGTTCACAATGCACGCGCAGGCGCAGAGGCGTCTCGCCGCAAATAATATCCGCGGAACGAGCAAAGTTTAAGAACAATGGGATATTTTGAATAATAACCATTAAAATTCAATAGCCCGATGCTTAAGTAATAAATCTTCATAGAAGGCTATCTGAGCAGGAACAATCTAATCCAGAAAGCCTGTGGTTTGTACTCTGGACTGTTATTAAGTACGGATTATTTGAACCGTATAGTGATTGGGATAAAGGTGTTTTTTGGTTAGCGAAGAACACAAAACGTGGTCTTGACCGCACAATGGCGAGGGCCGAATGTAGGTATTCAAATAAATGCCCTTAAGTGCCTAGAGCAATTTGTGAGTAATAGTTGTTCTATGTATTGACACCAATATACATAAATCGTATGCGCAAAAAAACGTATCGAATATGTACAGCTCCGTTATTTTTGATGTTTGTTAAAAATAAGCAATAAAAAACTAAACTAAATACAGAAATATTTGAATAGAATTGATAAACTCATATCTTACGTTGCGAAAATTCATAAGTAAAGGTATAAATAATCATCCCACTACAGGGCAAAGGCCCACATCACTGAATATAAGATACCATAGTAATGATGGATAAATTCTTGTTATGATAAGAACTGAGTCAACAAAAAATATCATTGAAGGGAAACTTGCTATTAATATTAGTATCCTAATCTAATGTTTAAATTAAACCATTAAAAAGTCTCCTTACGAATACGTCATTGTGCTAAGGTGACTGTTATTGCAGCGATCCTCTGCGGTCACCGCCTTATTATTCTCGTATTATCGCAATACAGTAATATTATTGTATAAATGGGTGACGACTCTTGAAACACCCGTAAATTTTACTATTATTTCCTGTATCATCAGTTGTGTTAATGATTTTGGTAATTTCTCATTCAAGTTAAACATCGTGATTATCTTCATCGTGTAAGCGAAACCGCCACTGCTAGATATAGGCCTTTTCTAAGGATCTCCAAACAATCAATCTTTTGCCAGCCAGTGGCTTACCTTCGCCAAATTCGGTCTGATGATGTACCTAAAGACCATCGTCCGGTGGGCGGTCGCCATTCCAGCAGTTATACATAATTCAAATGAGCTATCCTACATATACGCTTTTACTTTTTTATGTACACATCTATTTTTATGCCGTTATATTTGTTATTGTTCAGTTGAATACGTGATATAAAATATTTAGGTTTTTATTTGCAATTATCTGTTTTAAAGATATTGTCTCACAGCAATCGCTCTATGAATGGGAAAAAGTTCTGGAGTACTTAAAATAAAACTATTATATTACGAATGTTTTCGAAATAAGACCTTAGATTTGCAGATGCGACAAAATAAGGAAATTGAACGTTTGTCTACGGATTTATCGCCACAGAATACACGGTACTTTGCGGTTATACGCAGCGTGTGCGTTTTGATTTCCTATAATTTTCTTGATTTTATTTACTGTTTGCCGTTTTTATTTACGTGATTATGCATTCATCCATTTATTTGCATATAAAATTATAGTTTAATAAACTAAAAAACCACGCTTTTAAAACAGATTGAACTAAAAAATTAAAAATAAAACTGTAGTAATCAATTGAAAAATTCATATTATTGTACAAAAAGCGTGGGGTGCTTGTTATGATATCCACAGATATAGTAAATTATTGATAAAATATTTACAACAATCTAAATCAAGCCCCCCACGCTTTTTGTACAATAATATGAATTTTTCAATTGATTACTACATTTTTATTTTTAATTTTTTAGTTCAATCTGTTTTAAAAGCGTGGTTTAGCTAGGCCCAGTACCTCTAAAGAAACGGAATAATGGTATTGCATTTTGTGTATGGAACCTTATAGTGCCAGCCGTCCAAACGAAGTTTGGGTTCAGTGCATAATTTGCGGAATGTGGGCACACGAAGAATGTACGGCACAAGAAGCCAATTATGTTTGCCATAACTGCGACTCTAATTAATAATTAAAATATAAATATCATGATATTAAGTACTGCCTGTCAGGGTTAATTGTACCGGGGGTCAATTGTACCCTCATACAAATTGATAGTTTTTGATTTTTGTGATTTGAGAGATTGTTAGTAAGATAATTATGTAATGTTTGAGTCAAAAGAACTGTATATTATGCAAGAGTTGACAACTTTTTGTTATTGGAGTAGAATAGTTGTTTTTATTTAAGTTTATGACGTGTTGTCTTTTTCGACTGATTACTATTAAGTATTTTGATTCCTAAGAGTAAAGACTGTTACTGTAGCTTTATTACAACGTAAAATTACCAACCATTAATGAAGACATTATTATTAACACATGTAACAGAGTTTTATTACCAAATTTACTTTTGGTACAATTAACCCAAAGTAGGGGTCAATTGTAACACACGACACCATTCTGTTCAGGTGTGGTTTTCATTGACTTTTCGGTACCGTAGGTTTTATTTAAATACATACATTTGCAGCTTAAGAGTGTAGGTAGTGAAATTTAAATGCAGAATAAAATATATTTCAGTACATTTGTCGCTATCAACCAATGTTTAAAAAATGGTACCATTGTCCCCGGTCTACCCTACAGATCGCGCGCTAGCTCTATCTCTTTTACTCCCTCTTACAGAGGAAAACTGGGAAAACTGTTATTAAATTATTGCATTGTCATCGGTCCTTGATACGTGTGCAAAGTTTCAAATTAATCAAACTTCTGGAAATCGGTCAAATTTATGCTCAAAGATTCCATTACATACATAGATACATAGATAGATACAACCCAAGCTAATAAAAGCGTGGTAAAAATTGACTACGTTGGCTATTTTATACCGGTCTAAAATATAATACTACCTTCTTGTCTTATGGGTTTTGTAAAAAGCGACTGAAGGATTACTGCCAGGTAGACGTGCATCAGCGTCTTCTCTGTACCGTTGACTAGCTGTTCAGCTATAGACTTAAATGGTGCTTATGTTGGTGTTTCGCTAAATATAGTTATGTAGTTAGCTGCTCTGATAAACTTCGTTCTGTTAAACGTTATCGGGCCAGCCACACCACAGTTTTGTATGGAAAAAATTGTGATGCTTTTACTATTTTCCCTACAGTTATTAATTATTTTTTTCAAGAGATCCTACTGGCCAGGGTAGATAAAGAAAATTTGAAGAATAAAACGCCGTACCTACTGATCCAGACATTATTAAGTTTTGTGCTAAGCAACGCGTTTGGCGATTCAATGATTCAAACACAGCTACAATATCTACATTTGTCAGTACAGAGTTATATGGCTTTTACCGGGTTTACCCGAGGCATTGCCTCGTAAATCGAATAACTTTCCCACCTAAACAACTTACGACACGCGTTTGATTGCTTCGTTTTCACTTTGACACAAAGTTTATATGTTTACAAATAATAAAATTCCAATCTTGACAGAACCAAGTTGGACCTATAATTTGTAGTTTTAAATAGTTATTCCTTATTTGTAAAGTTCAAACTTTTTGTGGTATTAATCTAGTACAATATTCCCAAAATGATCGTAAGCCATTTTCCATCATCTCAGCATAAAGACGACCACTGCAATAATCCAGCAGCTGAATTTAGGCCACTCTTAGTGATCTTCACATTGTTCCAGCCCCCACCTTTCCCGCAACCTTTGCCACCCGGTGGAAGATTTGCCGTCTGGTGCGCGGTCGCCACTTTAAAACTTTTTCGCCGTACCTAACGACCATCGGTTGTTATATACAATGATAAAAAATCTAAACGTTATCTATTCTAGAGCAACACTAGCTTTTGATAATAAAAAAATATATATTTTGGTTCATCAACTTGTTGTAACGTCAACACTTTTAAATTTAAATGCATTTACAACATTTGTTAATACGTTTAATTTCACGTCATAATTATAAACACAGCTTGTTATAATTATACCTACTTGTGCTAAACCATCGTAGGTTTAAACGTCAAGATTTTTGTTTATCAGACAATCCATACAACAGCATATTTTCTCAGAAATATGACGTCCAAACATCTAAGTCGCTTAGCATATCGACCACCCGATAGTTCGGTTCAAAACATCGTCACCAACACGACAACCAGACAATGCGTGGACAAAAAGTGTTTAGCATACATCTACATGACAATGTACACCGACCTTAATCCTTTGTCACCTTCGACCCCGACGGTTTGACCTATCGAGTCTGCGACGCGTGCAAGCATAGGTTGACCTTACATTCCCACAGCGTAAATACTCCCCAACTATTTTTCTACCAACTGGAGGTTACAAGCTTTGAATACCAGCAATGTGTACACTCTGTAGCACCGCAGTGGTATTCTTCGGAAGAGTTATGGATGTCGCTTGACCCCTGCCCTCAGTTTGCGTCAGACCACAGCATAATTGCTAGCGAGTATTGTTCATTAACATCGCCATAGCCTTTGACAATGTTAGTCGAAGTCAATGTCACAGATTCGATATTTTCCTGTAGATTTTTTGTACAAAATTCTTACATTAAATGTAATGTTTTTTTAATTATGACCGTTGGTTTACTTGGCTCTGTACACATTTGGAATAACATGATGTTTTGAATAATTTAGTTGCAAGATTGTTTTTGTTATTCGACTAGAGTTTTGGAATTACTAATTAGAAATACAAGTATCTTGCCATTGTAATCTATTTTCTAATTATTGATATTAATAGCGAAGTTATCTTAAGTTCTAACATCTTTGTACGAGTATGTTTTAGGTGCAATTTCACTAACTAAAATCTGAGATGTTGGTACTACATAAATATTACTTAGTGATAAAGTCTGATCCATATCGCCCATACAAATACCTACATCATCATTTTCACTATCATTTTTCTCTAGCCTAAGACATGCAGGCAACTTTACAGCTAAAATGTCATCCGCAATCATTTGTAAATTGCTGGCATTCAAAGAACACGGCGCGAGCAACAGCTAACGTGATAGGTGGCATCCTATCTCGTTCGGTTTGGTGACGAAACATCACGATTTGGCTACTGAAATATTAGGGGTACCTAATAAGCACGCTCGCAAATGTTGGTGTGTAAGTAGATCTAATCCCGAGCGTTACTACATATATTAAATAAGATATATCTATGAAAAGAGTTCACCGGTCCGTTATTGCCAATGTCCAGTCCAATAATGAGGAATCAACATTATCAGCAGCTCAAATCAGATCACTGCTTGACCCAGGCCTCTTCTTATGGAAGATTTTGCAAATTGTATTGGGTTTTATTATACTGAGTGATTGTAATATGCTTAGCAAAGTATCCTCAAAAACTAAAAAAAATATTTTTTTTAGTAAGTAAGCCAAATATTACGTGAGTGAGTGGCCAATATCAAATTATTATCGTGTTCATTGCTTATACACAAAATATAATTATTTAGGACATTGAATCTCTGAAAAGTTATTATATTCCGATTCAAATTTAAAATTGTATGCGTACGAAATCTTAGATGGTTGTATGTTAATTATGATGTCTCAAAGACGCCAGAACGGCAGAACGAATCAGGATGAAATACGGCACCAAGTTAAATTATAGGCAGTAATAGACATGGGCTAATTTTTATCCAGAAAAAATGTAAGGTTCCTGTATCTAATTCAATATTCTACACTTCCGAAGCCGCAGGATACGGTTAGTATAGTCATAAAAGTAAGAAGGAGCCTCATCTCTGAATATCAGTTAATCGATCAAACGCCACAGTAGTCGTGATTGCGGCGGATGGGTTTGACAAAATGGCGTAATTCGCTTCTTAAACCAACGTGATCAGTATCAGAATTTATACCATGGAATTAAATGTGAAAATTGATTGACAGCATTTTGAACCTGACTGTAGCTAGGCCAATTAAATTTCGAAATTGAAATAGAACGGATCAAGTAGCATCGAACGTTGTTTACTTTTTATTTCAAGGATTTATGCAGGTAGTATGAGGTGTCACTTCGCGAACGAAAGAGAATACTATATGTTACCATCCCATAATTTTAAGAAGACGTCAATCTCCTTTTAATGTTTACTTGAATGTGTGTCTCGGCTTCAACACAAAGTATAAAAAAAGGTTTATATAGATACTGTAACTAGGCACCTCGAATGTAACTTGCCAGGCAGTTGTAGTTAATTTCAGTGTGTTTTTTTAACTTTAGAAAAAAAGATTTTATTTTGACATCCTGTAATTTTATAAAGTCAAATGAAAGATGTATAAAGTCAAAGGTCAAGAACATGAACAAATTATCTGCTATACTTACCAATTTGTAAAATCAGTCAATTTTTTTTTTAATACCTATTAAATCAAAATAATATACTAAAATAGTTTAAATATACCTACTTTATATATTTGATACAGCTATAGTTCTACACGTTTGTGGACTCACGTGTATTGTTATAGTACAGAAAGAAGACCACGGCAGATCTAGATTTTCTCGTCCGTTATAAGTTGTGAGATGTAGCGGGATAACGTGTCTATTTTTAAAGTTTTCCTCATAAAAGTACTGTCAAAAAGTAATTGATAAACACTTTTAAAATCTGGCACGATTTAATGCAAGGCGCGGTACCTACTTATAATAATATTTTATATCATTGTAACGATCCAATGACAACAACAGATAAATAAGTAAACCTCTTCATCAAAAATATATCAAAATGTTTTTTTATCGGTTGACCTATGTGCACAAAAACTCGTTTAATCGTTGTAAAATACTTTTTTTTAAATCATCTGTTTTTCAGAGTTCTAAAACTGCAGGCTTACTCTTGACATTCGACACATTTCAATCCATTTAGCTTACGAATTCATTTTTAGTTTCATTAATTACCACGAAAAACCTAATACGATTTAGAAAAATTAAATATGAATACGATTTAACGCTTGTATAACGTCAAGAGTGTCAACTACAAGATTTCGATGCAAATCGTAATCCCGAACAATATGAAGTGTCAAGAGGAAGCCAACAGGTCTTTCTCTTACTGAAAACTCGATAATAATAAGCCGTAAGTTTTCCACTTGGGCCGGCATCCATTGTTGACAGATAGTGTTGTCACGGAGAGATGTGGGTTGACGGCGCGAAAGTCGTACGTCCATCAAAGCCAGTGCTTGTAACAAGTTAATGTGCTAAGTTTGCTTCTAGTTTTGTATTTGCAATCTATTGAGAGATTTAATTAATTAATTTATAATATGTTTGTAGATATATTAGAGGCATTCCAAAATACTATTTGTATTTTTATTTACCAAAAAATTACCGCAATCTATTGCTGAGCTTCTTGTACTGTTTTGTACCTTATTGTTTATTTATTTTTATTGATAATAACACCACTATGTAGTACCAGTAGTACCTATATGTGTTCCTTGAATGACTTGAACGATTTGATTGCTTAAATACAGAAACTAGCAAACTAGATTAGAATTTGATTGCCAAAAATAGGCAGTTTTCCAAGACATAAACTTATGCACAATCAGCTTTTTGTCTGATGTTTCGATCTGGTTACTTCAACCATGGTCCATCTGAGTATGTACCAATTAGTAAGGTATGATCGCGTTGTATTCTCTTTTACGAACAAACATAATAAGTATATGCCACAAGAAAGTTTTAAAGTATGTAGTTAAAATACTTACGACACCCATAATAGATCGTGGAAGGGTGGAGCTTTATTTGATTCTGGTATTCAGTTTTATTTAAAAAAGAAAATGCTGCTAATACAAAATAAAATTGTTATGAATCTCTGTAATTGGCTTAAGTAACCACATAGACTGTATAATATTAAGTTTCCTAAATTGTAATAAACATAGATTTAGTAAGTACAAGTTTATGGTAATAAAACTGTTGAGCTTCTCAATAAAAATTCATTTTTTTGCACTCATTGCAGTGGTGTTAGAAATGGAATACCATATTTAAAGCTGGGAAGTCTAGATTCGGAAGTTCATCGCTCGTCCATGGGAACCGATGGTATCTTCCGTCCCTCTCGCGCACGTCAGCCGATCTGTGCAAGATTACACGCACGCGCAAACGTGATCCAGTTTGAAATCATGTGCTGAGATATTCTGAACCTTGGTACCAAGTGTTAAGGTGCGTAGGAAGCATTTACCGTTGACGGGTCAACGTTTTAGTTGAAAGTAAGCTAGAATTATTATATTATGGCTTATTTTTCAAATTGGTCATGTTAATTTGATAATGTAGTTTTTCTTTCACTCATCTATAAGTGTACCTATATTGCCTACTAGTTAACTGCTTTTTACTTAAACTATGCCAGTTAAAATTAACAAAAACATAAGAAAAAAAAATATTGTAAATAAATAGTTGATTAGGTAAGAAAATTCCAAGTAATTTATGTTTCCTGAATATATGACATATTTACCCTTGTGTTTTAATTTACATATTTTTTAACAGCTGTCCCATATCAGTTGTACTTGTATTTAAACTGTCATCATCATCATCATCATCAGCCTATTGCAGTCGACTGCTGGACATAGTCGATCCTCGGCTTCCCGCATCCAGCTCCTGCCAGCTGTACAAACAATTTAATAGTTAGTGAAACTTGAAAATTCAATTCGTTGAACAAAAATTTCGCCCGCCTTAGGTCAATTGTTGCCTTTTATTTCCTCACCGTAACAAAGAGATGAAATCTCTTAAATTATAATTTTATTTAAATTATCTTTTTTTATAGGAACAAGGAAAAGATGTAGTCGTCTAAAAGCACGAGATAGTGGCAAATCATCAACTTAAACACAAACCTTCCTTATCTGAATATCCTCAAGACGTTTGCTAAAAACATACAATGCCATGTCGTGATGTTAGGTACCATGAAGTACATAACTGTTTAGAATTAAAGTTATAGAGGCGTTAAATAACTATAAAAATGAATAGAATACACACACACACACACACACACACACACACACACACCCGTACAAATGAATGTACAATGGTAAGTGACATAAGGACAGTTGTGACAGTATATCATTGATATTTAAATATTTACACATACTTTATGTTTTATTCCTGTACTTTGTCTTTAGTGCAAGTAGTTTTCTAGCTTCAACATAATTTTGTATGAACACTTATGGAAATCTATAATTAGCTGTACCTACAAGTAATTAAGAAACAGAATGTAATTTTATATTGTATAGCCGTTGATTTTCTAAATAAAAAAAATTAAATAAAAAAAAAAAGAATATAATAAAAATATTTCAAACTGTTTAGAGTATACTGATTGATTCCTTGATCGTGGCGCTTGCAACTGAGCCAAAACATTCAAAACTCATGTACCTTACATGGTTTAAACTCTGAGCCTTGTTAACTCACTAGTGTTGATAACTCCACGTTTTTCCAAGACAAACAGCCTTAAAAGACAGATGAAGTAGTCTTCATAAGGTTCCGTACCTCGAAACGAAAAAAAGGACACTTACAGGATTACTTTGTTAGCCATCTGTCCGTTCGTCCGTCCATCTGTCTTTTAAGGCTGTTTGTCTTTGAAAAACGTGGAGTTATCAAGTTGAATTTAAAGCCATATGCTTATGGAGCTTCATTCGGGTTCACACAGGTGTCGATCGCCCGAGGCCGATCAGAAACGGGCGATCAAAGGCTATACAGCCTTCTGCGGCGCCCATGGTTTCGGCGGCAGATTTTTGGGGCGTAAGCTCTCCGCCACTTCTTTTTAAAAGATCACTGTTTCGCAGAAGGTGACCACTGCTTGCCTTGCCCAATTTCCTCTGCGAGGACCCTGCGCTCTACTAGCATGCCATGCACACCTCGGTAATGTACGGAGTCCACCATCGCTGTGCAGAGATGGCACCTGTCGCTTTTCTTTCTTCTAATGCGCCATAAATAGTAGCCAAAACGTCCGTGACCGGTTAAAACCTGGGTCAAACTGGGTGAGCATCCATCTCTCGAAAATTGAGCTAATAATCCCAAACATGCGACACCCTTAGTGCTGTGATTAATACTGCCCTGTGCCAAGAGCTTCAGAGTCTAATTTAAGGCACTCTGCCTCTATTTCTTGGACAATATGTTGCTCTACATCCTAATGAAACCTGGCAATTGCCGGTTGGCGTCAGACAAAACACGCTGCTGCCTGTCTACTTTTGGCGACCTCTTAGAAGAAGAAGTGATGTTATTCTATTTTGATTTGGGACTATTTAACCCTTACTAACATTATAAATGCAAAAGTTTGTAGATATGGATGTTTGTTACTCTTTCACGCAGAATGCAATGTACGACTTTGATGATATTTTAGCTTATACATCACAATAACATATAGGCTATAATTTAGCCCAATATCCGTATAGTTATTATACCTTTGTAGTTACACAGACGATAGATGACACTGCCGGTTGGTTACCACTCTGATCCCAACACCGGAGTAAATGCGGACAAAATCGCGGGCAAAACTGCTTTACCCATATTGTATTAAATTATTACATATTTTCTAACTGTAGTACGAGACTGTACACTCAAGTCGTGGTGACAGCGATGACCATCGCGGCTATCGGCGACCCGTGGTCACCGCGCCTGGGAACGCTCGGATAACGCATCGCACGTACGCATGCGCGCAATTAGGCGCGTCGCTGGTGCGCACGAGTTAGTTAAGTGGCGTAGGAAGGAACTACACATTGTAGTAGACCAGGGTTTCTCAAAGTGGGGTACGTGAACCCCAAGGGCCTTAATTAAGGCTTAATTATTTGTCGGTGGGGGTTCGCGGCAAGATTTACTCGATGGCGGCTTGATGATAGGCAGGCACGTGCGGCACACATGGTGAGTAAAATTGACTCATTTTGTGACAAGAAACAAGCCATCTCATTAATATCAAGAAGATATTTCTTTTGACACTGTATACAACCTTTCATTGAAATAAAAACCTTATTTTCTTTAACAATCAACTTAATTATTTTCAACTTGTTAGTCAAGGGGTTCGCTATAATTATTTGCCAAAGTTGAAACCTTTATCATAGACATTGTGTTGACTAAAGTATGAAAGATACCCACAATGCTTTACAGCAGGGTTTCCCAAACGATGGGTCGAACATTAAAAACTACTCACTTTATTCGTTATTAAAACAGTCCTTTATTCATATTGAAAACGCATAAATTTTCTAGAGATAGATCCCGAGTTTGCAAATTCGTATAGGATGGGGTTGTAGGCCCTACAACTTTGGGAATCACTGATTTTCATTTTTTTTATGAGTGTACTAAGTAATGTTCCATTTACGCAATATCACGTTCTGGTCCCGTTTTTTAACCCCCTACGCATAAAGAGGGGTGTTATAAGTTTGACTGCTATGTATGTAGCAGTTTAGTAGGGGTGCTTAACTACTAAACAAGCAAACCACTTTGGGTGTGTTTTTTTATTTAAAGAAAGTTTTACTAGGCGCGATTCTTAGATATATTTAATCAGAAAATTGAATTTCGCGAATCCTGTGTCCGGCTGTGGAATACAAAGGATTAACCTATCTTTGTATCAAATTTTATCAAAATGGGTTTACTAGTTAAGGCGTGACAGCGTAACAGACAGACAGACAGAGTTGTTTTGGCATTTACATTACTAGTAAGGATCAAAATATTATTAAGGACATAGAGATCAGATACTTGGATGCATATTTGCTTAAAGTTGGAGTGTTGGCTGTAATGGAAAACATCCCGTGATTTTGGGTTTGGCATGCAAGTTTTAAGAAGCCGCTCCACAATGTCGTAGCTAAAAACTAACTTTAGGTAAATATGTACCCGATTATCCGATCTCTATGACTCATTGTTTGGTTTATTTGATGTTTAAATCAAAATTGTCACAATTGTTTTCTCACCTTCTAAATCAAGGTGGACATGACAGGACAAGCGCAGGAGGAAATCCATTATTTATACACTGTCTTATGAGAACCACAATAGAAAAACTAAAAGTTGACTCCTTACAACCTTTAGAAAGATGTATTCCTTTCTAATAATAGGGGTTAAAGTATGAAATTGCCGATTATTTTCCCACTTTTTATTTTGTTTATAGCTCTTAAGTATAGTCATATTATTGCGTATTTTTTTTTGTATTGTATCAAAAACTAAATAAAGTAACTTTTGACAAAAAAAAAATGCAATACTAGTGCCTATTACTTCAAAGGAAGTCGTTGAAAAGACCCCTTACTATGTGTCAGCTGACCTTCTTGCTTCAATTAAGTATATTTGTATTATATACTTTGATTTTCAGAAATTTAAATACTTTAATGCGTAGCTCTATAGCCATCTAACTTTCACCTTTGATGGCATCGAAAACGGTTCAGGCGTTTTTAAAAAAACTAAAAAATTGTTAGTATGGAAAAATGACTTTTCTCGATTTCGTCCATACAAAACGGCAATTTCATACTTTAACCCCTAATACCAAGAACTAATACCAGTGGTATTTGTTTTTGATCGTTAATAATTTTCTATTCCGGACGAATACAATGAGTCCCAAAATAAAGGCTGATATGTCCTTTATTTACATAATGACGTTAGGTTACATAAATGGCGTAGTAATATTTTTAAAATCAACGATGGATTGTTTTTCTGGACAGTTCAGTTATCTAGACTTATAAAGGTCATTAATGTATTATTGCTAGGAACAGGAATAGAGAAAGTATAATTGGGATGACTGAAAAACAAGCCGTGTGACCGCGATCGATGTACGCAGTAGGTCATAAAAAGTTTTGAATGTTGAAACAAACGTGTAAGGCAAAAGTTTTAACGTAGGTAGTTATTATTATTACCACTGACTGTATTTCAAAATGTGGTTGTTGTAAAGTATTTCTAACTCAATTTTTTTTAAGCTATTGCATAGCTTCTATCGCGAGCCTTGAGTGTGGAGACCGAATCCAGAAATTCCGTAACGAAAATAACCTAACCTAACACTCGGGGCGAGGCACGATCGAACAATTTTGAATTTCCGAAATTTAAAAGAATTTAGAAGAAAATAAGGATTTTGACAGTATGGTTGCCTATTGTAACCATATCTGCCAAAATAACAGAAATATTTAATTACAAAAGTCAAAATTAGAAAATTCATAAAATTATAAAATTAAGCTATTGCATAGCTTCTATCGCGGGCCTTGAGCGTGGAGACCCAATCCAGAAATTCCGTAACGAAAATAACCTAAAACCCCCCACTCCGACCGGCACAGCGGTGATACTTTTTAGGGGTATATATCGGATTGCCTAATTATTTGTACTCCTAATTGTCACTGGCACACAAACTTTAAGCCTAAATTTGTTTCGCACATTTTCACTCTTCCTAAACGTGCTTAGCCTATATTTAATACGCCTTACTGTATATCGCCGTATTATAATTTGCCAAATTCGACATTTAGCCGAATAATATATCCTAATACCTACCATTTACAGTTCCAAATTTTTATTCGCAAAAAGTTAAAACTTTATCAATATTTTAAAGAAGTAAGCATGCATGCATGCATGCAAGCAAGCAAGCAAGCAAGCGAGCAAGCATGCAAGCAAGCAAGCATGTATGCAAGCAAGCAAGCATGCTTGCAAACAAACAAGCGTGCATGCAAGCAAGCAGGCGTGCATGCAATCAAGCAAACATGCATGCTAACAAGCAATCATGCATGCATCCAAACAATCAGACTTCCGTGACGGCTTCGGTGCTGCGGGGCTCCGGCGGTCCCACGCGTGGTAATCGTCGCAGATGGCTTACACTCAGCACCGCAGCTTCGGCTTTCTGGCCGGCTGGGCCGGCCAGCCTCAGCTGCGGCTCCTCGCTTACACAGCCTCCTGCTCCTCAGCCCGCGGGCCGCCTCGCCCCTCCGCGCCTACGCGCTTTTAAATTACACTCTAGGGGTAGGGCAGACAAGACTGCTTGGGGTCGGTTTGTGAGCGATTCGTTTTTTAACTTTTTAGGTTTTAAAAAAAATTATGGCTTTCATTACTTAGTGTTATGCCAAAATAAAGATGCGAATATATTTTAGTGCATTCGATATTAGACATACTAAAATTAGGATTTTAAATTTTTAGACCCAACTATGATAGTGCGAAAACAACTGTTAGGCTAGACAATAATTATACGTTATAAGTTTAGGCCAATACGGTTCGGCCAAATGAAATTAGGGCTTCAAATTTTAGGCGAACCGAAGGGCACCCACTTTTTAGTTTTATAATTGCATAAGTTGATAAAAAATGCTATGCAATAGCTTTACCGCGGCAGTCTGCGAGTGCCACACGTCTTTTTTAAATATTTTTGATTAGGAATCCGTGATCCTCATAGAAATAAATCTGTAATGCTGATGACCAGCATGCAAATTAAGCTGATTTGAACCTGAACCTAAACCCGACTTGCAAACAAAATGATTTTTTGAAATTGAAATTACGAGTAACTACATTTTAGACAAATAACAAGATGAATTAAGAATTTGAATGCCTTCAGGCACTCGACATAAAAGTGAAGTTTGAACCTACTGTATCTACTTAAGTTTTGTTTATACCTTGTCTTATTAGGCCGGAATAGTCAATACTTATTCAATTACACCGTAAAGTGATAAATTCGAGATTGGATCCAATATTGCATTTAATGCATTTACAGCCCACAGTGCCATGAGTCATACAATTTGAATGGTTTTCTAACGCACTGTGCGAACTCAGAGGAACGATTAGCGAAAATGAAAGCCTTGAATATTCAATTGGCAGTGTGTTGGTACAGAGAGGCTCGGAGGCAGTCTGGGTCTTGTCTTGTTTACATTTAGATAAACTATAAACTATAACATTGAAAATATGTAAGACTAGCTGACGCCGTGTCTTCGTAGAATCTGATGCTATCCCATGGAAAGCGTATTTTTAACGAGATGAAAAAAAAACATACAGATCTGTTTAGCTGTTGGTGTGATTGTGTAACAGACATCCATCCAAATTTTCGCGTTTTTAGTGTTAGTAAGACATCTTTGCGGATTTAAGTCGCGTTTATTAGGATTTTAGATTATGCATGAAGTAAGAATTAGTAGGTAGGTATACAAATTGCTAGAGTATTTATTACTTAAAATACATTGTGCATAAATATTTGAGTAAAAAACAGCTTTACACATTGACGACCATTTGGATCAGCGGTAGTTAACGCTGCTTCTGAGCCATGGGTCGCGGGTTCGATCCCCGCACAGTACAAATATTTGTGTGCATGAACATGTCTGTTTGTACTGGTCTGGGTGTTTTCTATGTATTATAAGTATGTATTTACAAAAAAAAAAGTATATAAGTAAGTTTATCGGTTGTCTAGTACCCCATACGACAGGGTACTTAATAGTACCTTAATTTGGGACTAGATGGCTCAGTGTGGCCCATTAAGGCATTTGTCTTAAAATATTTATTTATTTATATTACACAAAATATAAGTTTTCTGTTACAGGCGTTTGGTACTTTGGGAAAAGTTAGCAGTGTGTTTTTTATAGTACTTATGTTCACGATGAATTTGCTGTATATAGAGGGTTGGGTTGCACAATAAGATTGAAAATTATTTCAATAAAGGCACAATTTAAGAAATTGATTTCGGGCAATGTATTTTGACATTCACTTGAAACCACGATACCTACATAGGCTCAATTTTTTTTTATCTTTCACAATTAATTAAATCTTTCACAAAGTGATGAGGCATTATGCACATAGGATTCTTATTTCGCAAAACAAAAACGGTTTACGTAGAAAAGTTTTAAATTCAAAATCCCCCTTAACCAAGTCTCGGAAAACAGCCAGTATAAATCATCTAAATTAAACTATGTAGCCTTGCCTGACTATAACCATAGGGAAAGATTTCTTTCGCATAGGGAAAGAATTTCTTTCCCTATGCTATAACTATTGTTTACTAATTTCTCCACTGTTCATTTTATTTGCTAAGTTCATGTCATATTAAATCAAAATTAAGAAATCCAACAAACGAGAAGCAAGCAAAATGAAACGAATCCTAAATAACATTTAGGAACAATGGATGTGTGGGCGTGGGAACTTTTAAACTATAAAAATGTCAGCCTTGAATAAGTAATAAGTTTGTGGTAGATTTCTACGTAAATATAATTAAAACTGAAACAGTAATAAAGGTCAGTATTGGAAGGATTTCTTAACAATGTTGACACTCTAAGAAATCTTTGCAACACTGTAAAGAAATCCATGCAATTCTGACCTGAAATTGCATAAGTAATAAAGCAAATTAACCTTATAAATTTATCCCTGCATTAATTTATGATAAGAAAGAAAAAAGTTGTAGACTTAGATGGTCTAAGTGGTCTTAGCAAATTTTTTTTTTCAGCTATCAGAAGCAATTTATAGTTTGGCTTGTAATTAATACTTTAATATAGTCTGTCTATCGGCTATATTAGATTATTAGAAGTCGATTTAATCTGTACATTGAAAACATGAATGAGATTATCACAAAAACCGTGACACAATACCGCTCCTAGTTTGTCCTACTTCGCGACTCCTACTTAATCCTAGACAATAGTGCTTTCTCTGAACGCTTGGGTCTGCATAAATTATTGCTAGACCGAGTGGCGCGGCAATTACACTGGACAAATGATAGCGGCCGAGACACACTGTCTGCAACTACTTGATACAGTGGCATAGTCCGAGGAGAAACGACAGGCCAACAAACAAAATATATTTTTTTAATCCGCTTTTTATTACCAGCCTATGTCAGATCTTTGCTGGGCCACTCTTAAAAGTTTTTTTTTAATTCGCTTTATCATCACCAGCTTATCTTAGTGCTTTGTTGGACTTCTCCTAAAGCAGGATTTGGATATTTTATAATCGCTACACTTGGGTACAGGATGGCGAACGCACTTTGCAAAATGGCGGAGTGAAGATTGATGCGTATTTTTCCAGCAACACTCCTTTAGTCAGTCGCCTCTTACGACCCATGGGAGTGGTGCTATTCTTTTTATGTGAAGGCACCACACGACACTTGCTTTTAATCAAATTTGAAAAGTAATAATAAGTCACTAGTTTTGAGTTGATGCTAAATAAAGTAACCTGACATGCGCTGATTTAGAATGTTTTTTTTTTTTTCAATATCAGACTGGCACTATTTTAAAGTAAAGTTTACAGGCTTCACTGTAAGAAAATAAAATAGGTGTATTACACTGCTATTAAATGTATTAATTTTGATTGTTCTTAATTATAATTTATGCACTTGCAGGCTAGTTGCGAATCGCAGTTTGAATATCAACAGTTCAGAAAAGACACTGCTGCCCGTCTTTTAGTAAGTACCAGAAGTAGGTAAATACTCGTATTTTATGATACCCATATTATGAAAAAAGTAGTATTCTACGTTAAGCCGGCAATAGATTGCTATTACCAAAAGAACCAGCCACGAAAAAAAATGTTTTTACTTCATTAGAACGGATTTGATCTGGCCACTATAAGTCCTAGTCATTTGCTAAAATTTGTATTAACTGTTCTCTTTACGATATGATGTACTTGTTTTACTGTCTCAGCATTGGACATTAATATAAAGTTCCCATCCAAGACGACTAAACAAAGCTTGTAGAGTCATCTAAGCGACCTTTAACTAATCATTCTATAATATAGAGTTGTTGTTGTGGGACATGTGATGCGTGCACTTAGAAAAACACTCACAAAATAATAGAAAAACTTCTTGTCTCTCTATGTGTGCTTTAAGAGGAAGGACATACTGAAGGACCCTTTCTGCTTATAGCTAATTCTCTTTTTGGAGAGGCCCCTGTTAAGCAACGGGTTGATATAGGTGATGGGGATAATAATGATAATTGTCGACTTAATTGTAATGTAAGCAGATAACTCTTACAATAATGATGAAAACAATGAGCGTCATTCGTCGAATGTTGCGAACACTATAAATTTGGCTTAGCTTGTATTTCGTTGAATATTTTGTTTATAATATTAAAATGATTTTAGAGAGCTTATTGCAATCACAGACGATTTGTACTGAAGATAAATACCGATAAAAAATATTAAACCGGCAATCAGTCTGATGCATTAAAACTAATAGTTCGTTGTTGATAAAGTTTATATAAAATTTGAGTAAATCAAATTTAGCAACTAAAAACAAGAAGAAGGTTTCATTATTTCGGTGTTTCGTTTTCATGTACTTTTCTTATGAGTAGGTATTCAATATTTCAGCCATGTTGATAGTGATTGTTATAAATCTATCTACCCTTCGTCAGTATTTTCTTTTGTACTTATTTATTATCAGCCAGTTATCCAACTCAAACAGATTTTAGCAAATGGAATATGCAATCTTTGAATATTTGATTACTTAACAAAAAAAAAGGACTTGTGAACACGCTGGGCGCGGCTTTCGTTGCGCCCACGCATGCATATAGCGATTGACTTGTAAGTGTGGGCTGGACGTGGCCTTTGTCTTTCATAGTTTCATTGGAGCACCGGAAGTACTTGATTCATATGCAAATGTCCGCAGCGGCGTTCCTTTGCGACCGGTAATGAAAGGCCGTAGTTGATGGAATAAGGATGAATTATAATTTTGGGTGCAGCCTCGTCGGGTATGGTGAATTTTTAAAGGTTTTTTGTTTTATATTACTTTCGTATTTGATTCTAATTAATAGGTAATTAGATGACACAAATACTTTTACGTTGGTACAGTTTATTTTATTGTATACGGAATTATAAATTGTTAAGTGATTCAATTTACGAACCAATTATGGCTTGATATACGAATGGCTTACATCGGAAAGTGACAGATATAGTTATAGTTGTGTTTTGAAAAGAACGTTAAGGCCCCGTTAGTTTGTGATTTATAGATCGATTTCCATCGATCGCCTATTACGGAGCGCCTATGCGCACCGTAAGCGCCAGCGCGCGACAGTACGGGCCTGACGCGAGCCGCGCTCACGTATTTTGTAGTTATTTAAACATAAGTAGTATGTAATTAAGTACCTATATCATTTAATGAATTCAAACTTAGCGAAAATGTCTATAAATATTTAGCAGTTTTAAACATGCATAAAAAAAATATTTAAAATGTCCGAAGTTTAGCCGTGTAATTGAAAAAAGAGATGTAGGTTTGTGATATTTTTTTTTGTAACAAAGTTAATCAAATCGTGTAACCGTTAACGACTGTGACTATAGAATAGATTGTCAACTTATACGTTTTTTTTTCAGACTTTAAAATGCTGTTTTCTAGTTTTAAAATGTGTATTAAAAACTCAATAACGCTGCCTCTTAGAACATCACCGCCTTAAGCTGTCACAAAATGAAAGGTAAAAATACTAGTCACGTCAAAAATGTATTTTGCGGTCTGGAATATTTATTAGGTACTTCGACACTAGATTATTTGTAAAGTATTGCCATGAAGATGAGTTGCTTAAGAAGATAAAAAATGAAAATTTTAGTCAGTCCCAAAGAATTGAAACACCCAAATTAAAAAAAGTATTTACTTTCAAAAATAGAAAAGTTTAGTATGGAACAAATTTTTTTTTCTCCTACTTTAAAGCTTAAGTTTGAAAAAAAAAACGCGGTCACCTTATCTGTTATACTAAATGTATTTTCTATGCTTCATTTAATTTGCACGGTGTTTAAAAGAGTAGGTCTTTATCTTTATGTATATAAGTAAATAAATGTGGACAAGATCACATACATTGTTCTGATCCCAATATGAATAACTATTTAAAGCATTCGTACAAATAAACAACGAGGGTACCACAAACACCCATATCCGAAAAAATATAGAAAAATGCTTTTTTTCTACATTAACCGCCCGGGAATCGAATCTGTGACCTCGGAGCAGGAGGCACCTTGAAAACCGGTGTGTACGCCACTCCGCCACCGAGGTCGACGTTATATTCATGTAACTTCGTGAATTCTCCCAAAAATACGACCAATTCTAAATCTCTGAAATGATTACTGTTAAAGTATATTATTATGTAGACCACTGCGCTTAATTTGTCGTTCCTACGTGCGACGGTATCGCAGCGTCAGTCGAAGTTGCGTTATTAACCCGACAATAAAGGCTGCACAATTATGAAGTCAAATTCAGCTAAACAAGACGAATGGTTGCGCGCGCGTCCACTCACGCGCAGTTATATAGGGCTGTGCAAAGATCGTAGTTAGGTAGAAAGATCAGTATCAGCTTTGTTTTTCCTGAGTTATAGTTGTAGTGCATATCATACCGATAGTTCCCGTCAATGTGCAACAATAAATTCTGATTCAGTTTTACAAAATTAACTGTTACCTATTTAGATTTTGCTTTTTCTTTCATTAAATAAGTAAGACAAACAGTGGCAATAGTTAGCAACATACAAAGTAAGAAAATTCGATGGTCATTGATGATGATTTGATTGATGTCTGGAATGGCATTCGCGGTCGAGCGATCTGTGGTTAGGCCCCCAACAGATGTACTGCCGATGTAGTGAAGGAAACCAGACTGTTAGTTCCCAGTGCGATTGGCGTGATGATCCTATCCGTGGCCATAATGGTAGGTACTAATTAAATTTTCTTTGCTTTTGTCTTGATGTATCTAGGTTTTTGAAATAGTATGAGGATAGCCGAATCATTAAAGACTCTCAGTTTGACTGTTTTTGGCATCCCTAGCCGCGCACACATGCGACCCCTTCAACCTGCGCGCGCGGCCAATTTGTTACTGCGTCTAGGACTTTCTCTCAGGACTTTTGGATGGCTTCATGTCGTAAAATTGACGGTCCAAGTCCAGGCGCATGCAATTTATAACATGACCTAGCCTGGGAAGCATATCTTTGAACGGTTCATTTGTATATGTACTTTGAAATACACATTATTGTTTATGTACAGGATGTTATTTACGTAAATACAACTTTGTGATATATTGGATATCTAAGATGGTCCGGGATTGATTTTATTAGTTGATCAATAGAACAATATCTGATTAGGACGATTTATATTTTTTTCCAATACAATTATACGTAAAACAAACACAACATTTATTATTTGTGGTTAGTCGGTTAGTGGTCCCTATTCATGGTACATTTTAAACTTGTTAAATTCTCTGTTAGCAATCCAAATCATGTGGTTTTTATAGTTAAAAAACACATTTAGAATGGAAAAAATCCCTTTCAAATTCTTTGTAACTATCAACTGGGCAGTAGGATTTCAAAATCTGTCAGAGAACTGATGGCCGTTGAGACAAACAAATCTTTATGTGGAGATTGTGACTCCGCAAGCGCAGTGAAGTCGTCCCCAGCTAGGTGGAGTGACGATCAAATTTTGTGAAAGGTTGTAGGCAGAAGTTAGATGTCACAAGCCGAAGTGACAGCGTAAAATGGAACGTATTGTAGGAGGCGTATGTCAAGCTGTGGACGATGATGTTGATCCACTAAGTGTCCTCCAACAGCTGTGTATCAAATTTTGTACAACAACAAAAATAAGTGTCGTGCGGTGCCGGTACATTAAAATAATCGTTCCATCCCTTCTCTATGAATGTAAGAGACAATTAAACGAATCCATCATTGGCCAAACTGCGAATTGCCAACCGCCAGCAAAGCATGGCGACTATTGCAAAGCCCTTCTCATGGAGAGGACTTTGTCCAAAAGTGGACTGAAAAGGGCTGGCAATGACGATGAACAAAAACAATTTAATGATATTTGAAAAGGAGTGGACTGTATTTTGTGGTGATAAAATGATAGGCGTGAATGTAAATGTAAATAATATATTATGAAAAGGAGAGCACAAGAGAAATATATTGACAGTAACACAACGATGTTAACAATGACAAACCAAAAAACTAAACCAAAACAGTACTTTTTAAATATAAATCAAAAAAGGAATACAAACCAAAAATAATCAAAATAAGGTTTGTAACATTCTGGCCCCTTGTGCACGAAAGTGCACAAAATTAAATGAGTACTTCTAAAGGTCCAGAACCTTACAAAGTACGAACAATCAGTAAAAAATAATAAAAAGCCAGTCAAACTACGAAGGGAGTTTGACCAGTTTTTTCAATGGGCGGCGTAGTGTACCAGCCGCAGTAACTACATCAACTACTCTGGTTACTCCGTCCTTTCCTGGGTAAGTAGCAGTAATACGACCTCTGGGCCATACACCTCTAGGTAGTTGCTCGTCTCCAATGATGACCATGTCGCCTATTTTTAAATCGCAATCAGTTGTGCTGTTTGGTTGATGTCGTGGTTGCATAGTGGGAAGTACTTCTTTGGCCCAGCGATTCCAAAAGTGGTCGGCAAGTCTTAATGCCTTCTTCCAATCTGCACGTCGCAACAGGTCACCGTCATTCAACACCGTAGGTAGAACCTGGTTTGAAGAAGTACCAATTAAGAAATGGAAGGGCGTAAGCGCTTCATCGTCATTATGGTCTACTGACACATAGCTCAATGGACGTGAATTAACGATTGCTTCTGCTTCTGCCAATAATGTTAAGAGGACTTCCTCTTTTGGGGCCTTTTCGTGAAGAGTAGCGTTCAAAGCAATCTTGACTGTTCTTACTAGTCGCTCCCAACAACCTCCGAAGGATGGAGCGGCTGCTGGGATGAAACTCCATTTTATCATCTTATTGGCAGTAAACTCTTGTACGTTTTCGGTGTAAAACTCTCTCAATATGCGATTAGCTCCGACAAAAGCAGTTCCATTGTCTGAATAAATAGTATTTGGACAGCCTCTCCGGGCGATAAATCTTCTTAAGCTCATAATCGCAGCATCTGCAGAAAGACTGTGCACTAGCTCTAAATGAACTGATCTGGTGGTCATGCACGTATATAAGGCAACATATCTTTTTTCGTGCCTGCGTCCAACTGTTACAGTAACAGGACCAAAATAGTCGACACCGGTAAAGCTGAATGGACGGTGGTGGTGTGCCAGTCGCTGAGGAGGAAGATCACCGGTTGAGGGATTTAGTGGACGCGCTTTTCTGATTTTACAATGTAAACATTTCCTTGCTGTAGTCCTACAGTAACAGGACCAAAATAGTCGACACCGGTAAAGCTGAATGGACGGTGGTGGTGTGCCAGTCGCTGAGGAGGAAGGTCACCGGTTGAGGGATTTAGTGGACGCGCTTTTCTGATTTTACAATGTAAACATTTCCTTGCTGTAGTCCTTACTGTGTCTCGCAGCCGCAATATCCAGTACATCTGGCGTATCTCATTAATTACATATTCATTATTTGCATGTCCAAGTTGCTGATGAAAGTGATGCACCAGTAATTGTACAACTGGGTGCCGACCGTCTAATATCACTGGAGTCTTCATCTCGACACCAATACCTTCTACCATCTTCACTCTCCCGTGTAAGCGCAGTAAGCCATCCTCTGCTATAGTAGGCGATAACTTGAAAAGGCGACTCTTCTTAGAGATTTGTTCAGAATTCAGTAAGCTATGATATTCTTCTTTGAAGCTATCTAACTGCGTCTTTTGAAGAATTTGCCTCTCTGCGGCCTTCAAAAGGTCTGCTGTAAGAGGAACCAGAGTAGTGGATGTTGGTTTTAAATTTCCGCGAAATATTGACACAACCTGTATAACGCGAGCTGTGGCTCTGAGTAATCGAAGCCAGTTACTAAATTTGTCAAAATTTACCGTGACTGGGGTAGGTAATTTTGACAAGTTTATTGTTAGCAGTCTCACTAGCTTAGAAGATTTGAGTTCTTCTTGAACTGGCGCGGTCGCGAGAGGCTCTAAAGGCCAGTCTTTAGCAGAGTTTAAAAGAAATGGTGGTCCGGTAAACCATCGATTAGATGACGTCAAATGAACCGTGCGTGCCCGAGTTGCATCATCTGCTACGTTTAAGTCACTTGGTACCCACTTCCAATCCAGAACGCTTGAACTTTCAACAATTTCTCCAATCCGATGTGCCACGAACGGTTTAAATGTCCGCGCGTCGCTACGAAGCCATCCCAAGACTGTCATCGAGTCTGTCCAGAAAAATGTACGAGATGGTTTTTTCCTATGACTGTCATGTATGGTTCGTGCGAGCCGCGCCGCGATCAAAGCAGCTTGAAGTTCTAAGCGTGGAATTGAAGTAGGTTTTAGTGGTGAAACCCTAGCCTTACTTGAAATCAGAACAACCAGGATTGAGCCATCTTCGTAAATGAGTCTCCAATACGCGACGCAGGCATATGCAAGCTCACTAGCATCGGCAAATATATGAAGCTCACGATGTAGCGGTTCTGACTTCATAGTAGAGGCATACCACCGCGGTATTTTGATTGACGCAACCTTGCCTATGGCTTGTAGCCATTCTATCCATTTTGCAGACTCGGGTGGTGGAAGCTCAACATCCCAGTCGATGTTGGACCTCCACAGTTCCTGAAATAATATACGACCTTTAATAATTATAGGTGCGAGCAAACCTAAGGGGTCATACACACGCATTAAATGCGAGAGAGCTTTTCGTTTTGTAAGGGGGTTTGGTAAACACCCATCTAAGCCGGTTCTAAATCCTAATTTATCTGTTAGGGGATCCCAGACTATACCTAATGCTCTAACTGTTGTCATATTTAAGCCAAGATCTATTTCTGATGATTGGGCAACACGAAATTCTGTGGGAACAAGATTCAATGCTGCCTGATCGTTAGATATCCATTCGCGCATCTCTAAACATGCAGCTTTATGGACGATAACTATGTCAGCTGCTACCTGTGCTGCTTCGTCTACACTGTCATGAGAATCTAAATAATCATCCATATAATGATTATTCAACACTGCGTCTACTGCTTTAGGATACAGATGTTCGAACTCTTTTGCATTTTTATTTTTTAAATACTGTGCAATGAAAGGGCTGGAACATGTCCCAAATGCAACAGAAGTCATTCTGTATTCCTTGAGGGGCTGCTTTCCGGTCTTAAGATTTGAATTTGATCTCCAAATATATCGCAAGGCATCTCGGTCTTCTACACGGACTCGAAATTGAGGAAACATTTCCCTTATGTCAGCTGTAAGAGCGATTTGACCCTCCCGAAACCGAAACATAATGACCAATAATGACTGTAATAGGTCAGGGCCGGGAAGCAGCATGGAATTCAGACTGACTCCTTCGTTTAAGGCAGCGGCGTCGTGGACTACACGCAATTTATGCTTTTGTGGGTGATACACTCCAAAGTGAGGTAAGTACCACCTGAGGCCAGGAGAATTATCATTGCGAGAATATTTGTCATAGTATGTATCGCTATAACATTCCTCGGCGTAACCCTTGTCTAACATACTTTGCATGTACGTACTGTATGATTGTGCGAATGAAGTGTCTCTAGCCATACGACGTTCAAGGCTTAGGAACCGAGATAACGCTTGAGGATAACTATCAGGAACACGTGTGATGTCGTTTCTCCAAGGCAAACCAACCTCAAAACGCCCAGAAGGTAAACGCTTGACACTAGACTCCAAAATTTCAATAGCACGTCTGTCCTGTTTGCTATGTATAGTTTCCTGTTTTGTTATTCCTAAAGCCTCTAACTTATAGTGCTTTTTTAAGATCGAATCCAAAGAATCATTTTGACAAACGATGTCAAAGTTGGCATGATTAATAAAATTTACTGCTTTGGTTTTACTAGATGTTAATCCATACAATACCCAGCCTAATGCTGTGAAACAAGCAACAGGTTGGTTACGTTTACCTTTCCTAACTTCCTTACTGATAGATAAATGCCAGTTATCAGCACCTATGAGCACAGTTGGTGTGGCGTCTACGTATGTTAAAACCTCTACTAAATCATTTAAGTATACTAAGGAGTCGATACTGTCTCTACAAATTGACTGCGGTTGTAAAGAAAGTGATTTTAATGACCTAGCGTTTTTTACTAAAAATGTCTCACTTTGGTACCTACCCTTAATTTGAAAATCTACGTAAGACATTTTCGCACTTTTCCTAAGCCCTCCTACACAATTTACAGTGACTGCTTCTTCAGGTCCGGTAACGCCAATACGAGACGCAACGCTCGCATCGATTAATGTGGTAGTGCTACCATCGTCGAGCAAAGCGAATGTATTAACATCACCGTCAGGTCCCGAAACAGTCACTGGTATGATCTTAAGAAGTGCACGTGTTTGCAAAGAACTGTTAATATTTGGCACAGCAGTGGTAGAAACCGTCACCCTTTCTTCCCCAGAGTCCGCGTTTATACTAGGCGATAAGGGTACCGAAGTAGTACAAGTGTCTTGACTGGCCGAAGTACAAACGTTATTATTTTGGAAAGAGGTGTCCCTGCCATGTAAAAGAGGATGATGGCGAAAGGAACAACCTTCAATGCCACAAGGTTTTACTTTACATGCTTTCCATTGATGTGAGCTACGCCTTAAACATTTATAACAAACTTTGTTCTCACGCAACCAACGCCATCTATCGTCTATGTTTAGGGACAAAAAATCTTTGCACAGTTTAATGTTGTGATTTTTGCTACAAAAACTGCAAGCCGATTTATTATTCGTATTGTTCCTATTTTCCGTAAGGGAATGAATATTTTGAGATCTGCGTTGAGAAGTGATATCACAAGTCTTGGTCGTAAATGTGGCACTCTCGGGAGATAAAGCAAATCTAACGTAATTATCATATTCATGCGACAGAAACTCAGAAAATAATTCTAATTTAGATAGAAGTGGACAGGTCATACTTTTGTGAGAGGCGAAGTCTGACCATTTCGACTTCATAATAGGGTTCAATTTGCCTAAAACTGCGTAATATATATCAGGCGAATTTAAGTACTCACGTTGGCCTAATAGTTTCATGGTACAAATACTGTTGCCTACCTTATTGGCAATATTACCAAGTTCCCTAAGCTCACTGCCAAGTCGTGGTAATGACTTCAGTGTCTGCACTTCACCGAAAATGATCATCTCAGGGCGCGCAAAATTTCTCTCCAGGGCACGCATGATATCTTCGGGATCCTCTGCAGAGATAAGAAGCGACGAAACGGCCTCACGGGCGGGCCCACGAAGCGCATTTTGCAAGCGCGCGACGTTCTCTGTGGGTGTGTAGAGGGATTTAGTGCTGTCAAAAAGTTTTTTAAATTGTAACCATTGTGAAACTTGCCCATTAAACGTGATTAACTGAATATTTGACGTTTTAGACCTGGGTATGGCAGTAGCTAACGCCAAAGCTGCAGCGGCTGTATCAGCTACGGATTTTAGCACCGAAGAATCATAGCTGTTTTGAACGACAGGCATGTCTAAGTGTTGAGCCTCAGGGCCCACGAGAGAGGGTGGCGGAAAAGAGAGAGCCAACCCGGGCACCTGGGGATCAAAATCTGTTGTTACTTGGTGTTGGAGGTGTGCTGCTAAATTGGGAGCAGCAGCCTGAGGAGCTACCGGTAGAGATACCGAATGGCTAGGCTTCGAGACCTCGACCCTGTCAATATATTTAGTATTGTAATCATGTACCCACTTTTCTGTGCGTTTCACACTACACGAGCTTTGTCCACTCCGATTACTTCCCTCGTCCTCCGCTTCCATCCGATCAAAATTGGCAATGAGTTCCGCTTCCTCCAATTCACATTGGCGTTCATGCTGGCGTCTTTTGAGTGTAGCTAAGGCAGCGGCCCTGCGAGCCTTCACCGTCGCTGACGAATGACGGGACGCTGCTTGCGCGGAGCGCATGCTACTGACGCGATCGTCGTCACAAACTGTAGGAATGTTTCCACCTACGGGCACAACATTAGGGTCTACTGCTAGCGGAACGTGATCGTGAGGAGATGAAAAATGAGCCTGGGAAGATGTAGGAATGTCATGTGATTTATGAGTTTCCATGACTTTGCTCTTACTACGAGTGATCATGTGAAAATGCACAACGATATTGAATCTATAATAAGAACTATCAATAAAAATGAAATGTCAAATGAAATGGTTCAAATTTCTACGTGATCGATGGACCAAATGAAAAGGAGTGGACTGTATTTTGTGGTGATAAAATGATAGGCGTGAATGTAAATGTAAATAATATATTATGAAAAGGAGAGCACAAGAGAAATATATTGACAGTAACACAACGATGTTAACAATGACAAACCAAAAAAACTAAACCAAAACAGTACTTTTTAAATATAAATCAAAAAAGGAATACAAACCAAAAATAATCAAAATAAGGTTTGTAACAATATTGATGAACAAAAACAAACAAAAATATAAAAATAAGCGAATATACTGGTGGTTTTTATATCTAACATTCCACGCTATCAAGGCATTAATGGCCAATTAATTTACACCTGTGGTCATATAAACCAAACTTTCCCTCACCCGCGATGCCCTCGATAATGGCTCGCAGATGGGAACAAAATTAACCTGCATTTAAAAGCACTTATCGAGGATGCTACCCGATATCGCAAAATATTATAAACAGCACTATTTACTAGTTATTTGATTCGGGATTTATACCATGTAATTTATTTATTATATGTTTTCGATATTAAATAAGGTACATGGTATAAATCCCGAATCAAATAACTCTAGTGGTAGTGACCATGAAATATTAAATCACTATTTACTATAAACTTTACTATAGACCACGGCTAATTAAGTACATACAAAACAGATTTCGTCAGTCGATTTGACCCTACCGGGAATAAAAACTTGCGAAATATGCAATATGCGTACCACTACACCAACTACTAAGTCCTCTCTGTCTTAATTGAAAAGTCTCACTATAACTCTTAACAAGTATAAAATGTTGGTTAATATTTGACTTTCATGTCCATTATAATCATATCAGCCAAATGACGCCATGCTAAGCATTGACCTTCCCTAGGGATCTCTACCACGATGGAAGTAGAATCATACTTATTTAGCAGTTCCTCATCTTCAAACGAGTGTAGCATATGTGCTTGACCTCGCATGTGCGCAGTCGTGGGCAGTAAATCCGTCAGTAAGTGTTTAAGGCAGTGGAATCAGATCCAGCCCTAAATCAAGACTGGTGAATGCACGATCTTAGTTAGAAAATTGAATGTTGATGCTACGGTTAAGATTGATGCCGAGGTCCGTTAATTGCCATTATATTCAGATCATTTGAAACCTGAGTATGCTTAAAATTAACTGTACTAGTTAATAGCGATGGTCTTATATGGAAAAGCAGAGTTCTCGTCCTATGGGTATTATAACCGTCTTCTCTTGACCGTTGCCCAAACTGCGAACGTCAGTTATGACTGCCAAGCGGTGATAACGGTAATATATTTTCTTAAACTTTAGAAGGCCTTCACCTGCGATATTATGCAATATCGATTACTGTGAAATGGCCAGTATTAATTAATCCTGGCCCAGAAGAATCTTCTCTTCGTAGCTGACTTTCTTAGATTAGAACAGTTGTTCCCAAAGTTGTAAAGGCTACTATTCATCTAATTAAGTTTACAAACTCAAGAAAATTTTACCGTTATCAATATGAATAAAGGACTTTTAAATCACCAGCAAACTGTGTCGTTTTACAGGCGGGGCCTACTAAACGATCGCTCTCGACTTACCAGTTGTTCGCAAGTTATAGTTTGGGAGACTCTGGATTAGAAACAAATTATTCAGATTACTGTACGGCAGCGGGCGATGCCTAATGTAGTACTTACGCGGTCCGGCGCTATCGCGAGGCTATCCCTCGCGCACGACTCCGCACTTACGGTACTCTCTTAATGCGAAATATTAATTCTGGAGAGCGTGAGCACTGGCTGGTAAACTTACTTAGATAATGACCGCAGGTTAAATAATTTGATTGTTGTATAGTACATTTACAAAAAAAAAAAACATACGACTAATGACAAGCAAATGTCACAATTTGCTTATAGGTTAGGTTACCCATAATTGCTGTGGTAACTTGAATTCAATCATGGAGGTCTTTACTCTGCAGTGGGATGATAAGGCCGCTACTTTACTTTATACATAAATTGCATAAGCCGGCAAAATTTAAGCGACTTAAAACCGCTAAATAATTAAATTCCTGATCGTATATAAACATTTTTCGACTGTCTTATGTATGTGGGACTCGAATCCACAGCCTTCGGTTACTGGGCGACTGCTCTAACCAGTTGAAATATAAAGACATTGTTTGTTTCGACTAATTTCAAGTAACCAAAACATTGCTTCTGCAATCTTATTATCATTTGCAGTCTTAAAAAAAATTGGTAAGATCATTTATGCTATTTATCAGTTTATTAGTTCAAGATCTCATGTTTTATATTTTTTATATCAACCTTGTTGTTATCAAAAGTATAATTTATATTAGTTGTTTAAATAATGAAATAAGTTCTCAATCTAATAAAGTATTCAATAATTGGCTTTATAACTATGAAATAGAAACCTTGCCAAGTCGTCAATTCAACTCAAGTAGTCACTTTGCTTGTCTGCCAATAAATGTCATATCTTCAACAGTCATAATATATCCAATTCATATAGATTTTGAACTTAATACTTATATTTGCAATTTGATTTCCTTAAATAACTTTATCCAGTATAAATTCTGTGAGAAAGTGAGTGAAGAGACAACTATTAATAAATTCAGTAAACGGTTGCCCATGTAAACGAAAACAGACATTGTTTATAATAATATGTTCATCATCATAAGGCTATAAAAGTCTATTGCTAGACACATGAAGCCGCTGGAAGCATGCAAAAATTCACCCCAAACTAGCAATACATGATCACGGAAGGTCTTCTGTATAATACCAGCGCTGCAGCGGCCCTTGGCTTGTTGTAGCACATGCTGAGGTGGGACCAAATTGGCCATATTTCCTTGTCAATTTGTTTTTTTGTATTTTGTTTTGTCTCTTATGTTCTATTGTCTAGCTGTCATTTCGTCTATGTCTACTGTAATGTGCTTGTGGCCAATTAAATGTTTCTTTCTTTCTTTCTTCTTTTATCTATGATCATGGCTCTTGCAACAATGCCGATATATCGAAAACTCATTAAAACAATAATATGCCTTGTTTTTTTATGAGTTCTTATTGTGTTGACATATAAACCCTCAATCAATTAGCTCCAATCATAGTTAACATGAATGTTTAAATCAGTCTACAAGAGTAACTTTACATATACAGGATGAAATATTAACTTCTTCCAAATTTTAATATATCAATCTACAAGACTAAAAACAAATGACGTATTTTTTCTTTTGGTATAGCCCAGTACAAAAATGTCAAGATAAAGCACTTAGAAAATGTCCACCAAAAAACTAAAATTTTTGATACGGCCGCCTAGTTATACTTTTTTTACGCGTTGCGCGTCTCATTCATTCATTACGATATTATTCATAAGTTTTTAATTTTCCCTTTATACCTTAACAGGTCTAGGACCGTATTAATTGAAAACTATATCGCGAAAAATATTTTCGGGTGACAACTTGCTTTACATTTTTTACTTCATAAATAGGCTCTAAATACGATACTTACTGAACGCCAATAAAAAATTTGGAAAGTGGTTAAAATTTCATCCTGTATGACGTCTGCATACCACTTTCCCAAACCCAAAGACTAGGCGATACATAATCGTCTGAAGTCGAATAGAAGATCTTATTACAACATTACTTTGATATCACCCTGTTATGAAACGTTAATAGCCAGTGATGTATAATGTTGTGAGTGAAATAAATCGCAACCGGGAAGTGTGTAGCTGAATCGTGAGCTCGGGCATTAGGCTGACGAATGGTGGTAGTGGGTATAATCATTGGAGATGTAATCCTTACATCACCCATTCTATCAATGTTGGGCCTGTACTAAGAATAGTGATGCCTAGCTAATGAATTTGATGAGTGAAAATATCCTGTTAATTTTATTTAAATAAAAGGACAACCTATACGATGATTACTCATAAGGAAATTTAAGCAATTTATGTTGCTTCAATTTCTTTCCAGGGGCCTAATTCGCGTAACCGAATCGCAGTTCGATCGTGATTGAATAGGACGATTTTGACATTTAGCCCATACTAAAACTGTCAAAAACCTGTCGTTCAATTACGATTGTAATACGATTTGGTTACGCGAATTAGGGGACAGGTGTTTATTTTTTATTATAATAGAGTAAATAAAAATGCTTTTTTTTATAAATCCTTTTTATGTCTGATACATTTAAAAAAATATTTATTTAATTTGTATTCAGAAAACAATTCATTACGAGCATTTTACTGTTATGATTTATATTATTAAAACTATCCCTGGAAAGGGTGGTAAGCGAGTAGGGAGCTTGTATGGAGAACTAATATTAAATCATTCATTTTCTTAAATTAAGCAATTATAAGAAAAAAAAGTTAAGTAACTTGTTAGTTACTTTACTTAGGCTGTTGTCTAAAATCATGACAAACCCATCATTAATTAAAGTTACCGCAGCAATAATGGCTTCAACCATAATCTCTACGCTTGCCAAATCCGAAGAATGCTCGAAAATTCAATACTCTTGTTGCCGGACCTGCATGGGGATCAAACGGCTTCGTCCCAACTCTACCTGATCCCATCTCTACCCGATTTAAAATTACCTAACAAAAATCCTAACTCTACCCGATATGATAAAAAGGACAGTCAAAATGAAAAACCTTACGATATATATATTTTGTACTCATCAACATTAATTTTTATCATCAATTTGAATGACCGACATTTAAAATGATATAATAAAAATAATATTTTCATACAAAACACGTAACAACACCAACATCCCAGTCATAATAATATCATGATTGAAACATTTTTTCATACCTACCTGAAATTTTTAGATTTTTTGTTTTAACTGTACTCTTACTTTTTCTATAAGCAGAAATGAAATCTAAATCGGGTAGAGTTTTACTTATTTATTTATTTGTTTAATTTATACTCTTACACTATCTTCACAGGAATGACTTAATACGACAGAATAATTTAATCATATAAATACATTTAAAATTTTATCAATTAAACTTACTTAAGTATAACTAATTATAAACAAAACCGTCCTTGTAAATTCACTCAGAGTACAAGAAAATATGTCAGCATTATTATTGCGCGTTGCGCGTGTGAGCGGCGCCTCGGCCAACAGCCTGGTGCACGCGCGCGGCATCGTCAGCAGCGTGGTACCGGGCCGGCGCGCTGAGATGAATATGCTCGAGGAACTCTGCATTTGTCTGAAGCCGAGTTTGGATGAAGCCGATCAAACTCAGGGCCCCGAGATCTTAGATCGGTACTTAAACCACTGGAACAATGGATCGCCTCTAAAGTAAGTACCCTCTAAAGTAAGCAATCAATAATTGTTAAAAAACCAAGGCCAATGAAGTCATGACCTAATTTGAATAAATTAAATAATATGACAATTTGCACCATATATCAAGTGTAACATGTAAATAAGAAAGATAACCTGATTAGGCAGTACGGCTGAATGGTGCGTTTGCCTACATGTCTGCCGAGCGGGCCCAATTAAAATATCAGGGGCACACTGCCCCGACGTTTTATGTTGTGTTTCTTGCATTGACCAATCATAGAGCTCCATATCACATTACAGTGCTTCATATCTTAGATCTGTGGATTTCTTTCCTTGTATGTTATTATTAGATCTCCTAGGTATATGTGTCCACTTACAGTTTTTCATCGTATGTTAGAGTTTTTATTCAATTCGTTACAATTTCCTTACATTTATATAATTGCATAGGATAGTTTTTGTGTATATGATTTGTTTTGGTTATTAAATTATCTGTATTAACGTGTAATAGTTAATAGTAGGTAGTCCTACAAATAAATCTCTCCATGCCAATACCATATTTTCACGTACGCATTTTCTTATCAAACAATAGTTCTATTTTGGCGAATTTAATTAAGGCAATTTCCCGTGCGAACTAGTTCAAAGGTGCAGGCGGGACACGGACGATAGTGCCAGATGAATTAATACAGGCAATGCTATCTTCATTGCGGTCCTTTGCGGTACACACATTTGCTGGATGAAGTCACGAACGCAAGTGGAGGAGGTTTGGAAGTTGCTCGGAGTGTGACACCGATAATTTTAGTGTGACAATTTGTGTAATTTTATGATTAGTACAACTTGTAATACACCGTTTTTGACCAAAGTAATAGCAATGGATTGAGGAGAAGATTATATTGAAAATGATTGTCTGATTGAATGGGCACTTTAGTAGAGTTGCACTAAAGCTTGTTTTATTGCAAGTGTTCTATTTAAGTTTAGCACTGAGGCTAAAAAACGGCATTCATAGAATTTACAAAGGTTCTGACCACTACGTGTATAAAATAATATCGACACCTATTTTTGTGTTAGTGCAACTGCACTTTGGCATTGATTGGCATGGTTTTTTTATGCATTAAATGACTAGTAGTGTCTGCGCGTAGTACATAATCTTTATAGTAATCAAAATCAACATCTCTTACTTATATTGTTTTGATCACAAAATAAGGAACTATTAAAACACATGTTTTTTTATTCAGAATCAAAAACAACGAAATAGGGGCCGTCTACAAATTACGTCACGCATTAAGGGGGGGGGGGGGTCTTACTTTTTGTGACATTGGGCAAAATAGTATGGGATTTTCGTAAAAATGCGTGACAATGGGAGGGGTCTGAAAATCTCAAAAATGGTGTGACGTAATTTATGGATGACCCCAAAGTACCATAAACACTCAGTCAGTCAAACAGTCTTCCAGGAGTACTTAGAACCCAGGGCCACAGAATTATCGAGACCCCTTGATTACAGGTGTGTATAAGCCCCTTAAACGTGGAGGTCGTCCTAGATAGTAGGGGTGAAACAAACAGATTCAGAAAAGATCTAAAAACAAGAATACAAGGTTTAACCCTAAAGTGGTATTAACAGCTCTGGACAAAACATAATTGCAAAGTACAGCATCCTTAGCCGCTTGCATACAATCTACGAGCGCGATGAAATGCTCGCAGTGTAATTTTCGAGTTATAAATAAAATGGCCACTATTACAGGTGCTAAAGTGCACAATACAACAGGACTTAAGGCCTACTTCGATTGTGTACTAAATCGTTGCAGCGGGATGCATTCTTTAGGCCTTATAAAGTTTAGTCATTAGAGAATAACAGTTTTCGTTTGCTTCTTTGAATGCTAGTCGGATAGGTAGGGTAGCTGAAGCAAAATGGAACAACAATTCGGAATATAGTGTTTTAATTTTAAAAGTTTTGATTTGCTTATTAAGGGTATTTAACCTTAACATAATGAAACTTATTTGATTTTATTAGATAAAGTAATTGCTAAAGTTAAGAAATAAGTTTACTAAAAAAAGTTAGTATTTATATTAATCACCTGCTCATATCAGTCAACTGCTGGATATGGGTCCCTACAAACAGTGTATCTTATCATAATCGCCACGCTTGGCAAGCAGGTTGGCGACTAAAGTTTGGCCAACGATGAAGAGCAGACGCTGCTGCCCTTCTTCTGGTAGTACTTCTTATGTTGCCTCAAACAACACCTCTAGGAATAATATAAAAGAAAATTTGTACATTATATGCGACAATAAAATAACATTAATATGTATTTTTAGTGCGACGATTTCACTGTATTCATTTAATAGGGTTTATGGGATACAGACCACTGACAGATCGGACGGACAAGTAGATAGCGGAGGCATAGGATACCCTTTGAATCTGTCAGATATGAAACACTGAAAACTTTGTAAGCATATAAGTAATTTTAGGTCGATGCCAATCATTGTTGATAACATTTATTAACGCACATTGATTATTTTGGTTATAAAAACCGATAGCTTTGTATTTACCATTAAACAAATACTAAACTAGTAAGTGCTAACTAACCCCACGTTGACAGATTCCCTTGAAAATCCTGTTAAAAAGGTTATAGATGCTGCCTTAGAAAAAAGTTAAGACGCTGACTGCAGCCGATGACCTTGAGCAATGAACACGCCCACAAATTTATTCGTCTTTGAATTTCTTTGAAACGCGCCACAGCTATCTCTGTCGATTCTCGTAAGAGTGACAGAGAAAAAGCGCATGGAATAGAAGGGCCTAAGTGCCAAACAACAAAATTCGTTGTGCAATTTAAAATTGCCATTTTATTAAAAATCTAAATCAGCCATTTGCTTAAGTAACATGTAATATACAATATAGGAAAAATTTTATTATCATTGTTATACGGACTGCTGAGAAAAATGGTAATTTATGTATTTTCAGAGGCTACTTTGACATTTTTTTCTATCGAGAAAAGTTTTTAGAATCGTGTTTTGGAAACAGCCACCTGGTTGAAAATATGATCAATTACAACTACATAGAATTTGGCAACAATACGAGCCATAGGCTTAAAGCAAAATAATCTTCATTGAGCTCAATTCGGCTCATGTCAGCGTCTTAATAGTAGTGTAATTAGGGCGCAAAAACTGTGTCTTTCAACTATTAAAATAATAAAAGAAGATGCTAAACTAAAGGTACGTTTTTAAGAGACGGTTCAAAGAAACCCGGTTTTGATGACACAAACCACATAACGCCAATTAGCGGGCATCATTCACCACACGTCATTTGAGAACTCGTGCTAAACCAAACAGATCCTTACCGACCTATTTCATAAACTCACGAACGTACATTTTTCCTTTTAATACTACTGACAAAATGAACCTTACCTCTATAATAGTAAGAGTTAGGATTTCAAAGCTTAAACAGTGGAAAGTCGTGTGTTTTCGGTTACCATGGCGACCGAAATGTCGGTGAGGTGCAATAGTTTAATCTGGCTGTGGGCACGACCACACGAACTCGCCGCCCGCAGACCTTGCGGGAGAGTTGCACTGTGGCTGATCAAACTAGCAAGTTAACTTGTACGTAAAACTTTGATCAATCTTGCGATCAATAGAAATACAATTTGAAAGGATTTTTGTTACTCTAACATTCCCAAACAACAGAACGAATCTAGGTAAAATTTACTGATTTAAACATTCATAGTCCCTATCACATGAATTACCTGATATATTCGGGTTATTATTATGAGATCCGATATTTCGGCGCTGTTGCAAGCGCCAAGACCATGGTAGAACTGAATTTATGTGCTGTTTCATAATTGTGGCAGAAGGGAACACTCCCTTAAAAAGCATCACTGGAAAGACACAATTAAACTGTTGATGTACAGTTAGAACTTTCCAGTGCTCATACACCTCAGTGTTGGGATGAAGAAAGGGGAGAAATGCACTTATTTTCAAGACTGGTTTTCTCAAATCTTAGCAAGTGAGTTTTAGCAGCACCTCCCAACTGGTGATACAGTTACTTAATAGGGGCTGACACAATGCAAAATTTAGGATACGGACGATTTATGAGAATTTTACATTTAATCATTTCAACTGGCAAAGATCATTAAAATAGATAAGGAATAAAGAAGGTCCAAGGACGCTGCCCTGTGGGACACCACCATTCACTTATCCAAGTGCCTTTGAAAGCTATCTGTTAAGTAGCTAGTAAATATCCTATAAGCCAGACTCCAGACATCTAACCTCTCAAGTTTATTTAGTAAGATCGCGGCAAGGTCTGTGTCAATTGCCTTGGCTAAATCTAACATTGTCTCTTCTGTACGTACATATTTGTAGATATAAAGTCGGTTTGATTTAATATCTCGAATATCTTGGTTATCCAGGAAGTCAACCCACCACTTATTCATTAAACAAATAGGGACCACACCATTTTGAACCTTATCCATCTGTCATACATTTAAAAAATAATAAGAATTTCAACAGGTTTATACCCGATTAAGCGTTAAGTGCTAGTTAGCGTTGTTAACCCATAGTTATCATACTGTGCCACCGGCGCTGGTCGTGTCGTAGTATTTCGCAACTGCGCGGACGCCTAAATATCAGCGCATCACCTAACCTAATGACACGTACAAATCGCTGCGCTAAGGTTTAACACTTTGCGAAATTTAGAACCGTAGAAATGTAGTAATGATGCCTCATTGTTCTTTGAAGATCTAATTAATGATGGTACTGTAGGTTAAATGTTAAGCAACCTGTTTTGCTTTTTGCGTTAAAACTTTTTGACACTTTATTTTAAGATACAGTTACTGTTAAGTATTCAAAAATCTTAGTTATCTTACTTAATATAATGAAAATAAAAGTTGGGCGGTATTTTTGTTACTTAATCGTGCCAGAACCGCTAAATGAGTCTGTATAAAATTATTATGTGGATACAATTTATGTTCTGGAATGGTACATAGGTAGGCTACTCTTTATTACCTAATAGAAGTACCCATTGGATAGTTTCGCCTTCTCCTTTCAACTCTGATCCACAACTCTCCTCTACCTGAAGGTTATCTGGTAGATATCACTTCAAGCAATAAGACCGCCTGAATCGTACAACTCTAAATCTATCTCATGTGATATCTCATTAATTTGTTTGGTGTGAAATAATTTTCTTAAACGCCCCAATACCTACCATCTTTATACACCCTCTCATTCACCTGTAACCTAGATAAAAACTCATCCGTCCTTTCCAGAGTCTGTTTCAAACTATCTCCGAACATTGTTTGAATGAATCTATTTTGTGTTGAATAAAATAAGTGTAGGTAAACTCCATGTAACGTCACTCGATTTAACGACAAACTCCCTAAAGCGTCGAAATCACTCGTCTTTGGTTGGTTTAGCTTGTTTTCCATACAATGATACACTCCATATAGCATTACTCCCACTCTCAATAACGACAACAATTAAGTAATAAAAAGTACCTTTTAAGTTGCTAATAAACTCGACTGTCGGCATCATGCAAACCAAACTTTCTAAGAAATTCGTTCTTTGGTTTACAAATTGGGATTGCACGTGTTAGACTGTTGTTGACCATGACTAATAAGTAGGAGTCATGGATTTAATACGTTATTTCTATTTTTCTTAAATTATAATATGTATTATTATTTTTCTTCTTTCCATTTAACGACAACCCTCTATAACGCCATAAAATGTACAGTCGCTTTAGTGCCGTTATATAGAGTTTACACTTGCTTTTCGATACAAACATCCAACCCCCATTTGCATTTAAGAATGATTACCTAGACGAAAATTCACTACGTCATTTGCAGTGTCACTATCTTCATACCAGTATCTTTTAAATTCACAATACTTATTTAGTAAATAAATGTGCTCAATATCATGTCCCTACATTGTTCTAATCCCAGAGTCAATCGAAACACCCAGACCCTAGAACATATTGCAGAAAAATACTTTTTTTTTTTTCTACTTTGACCTGTGCGAGAATCGAACTCGGGACCTAAGCAGGCGATACATTGAAAACCGGTGTGTATGCTACTCTGCCACGTAGGTCGAAGATTAGTATGAATTTTCCTTTAAATTCTTCACAGAAAACACGTGTATACACCTTAGAGTTCTAAGGTATACACTTTAGAGTAACCTAATTGGTGACTTGTATCCTGATCGATACCGATACGAAACCGCTTCCTAATAATTGTCTGCGTGTGCGCACGCGGCGCGGCGGCGCGTTGACGCTAATAAACACGTTTAGCACCAACTGATTTGTAGCTCAAATTAGACCGACTATCACCGTCCTTATTGAGACGCGGGACCTCAATTTAATTGGCTGACAGCGTGGGTATGCTTTCAAAATATATTGCGGGCTAGAAGTATTAGAACTTAATAGTTTTTGCTATACATAAATTAAGTAGGGTTATTTGTTCAACAAATGGGACTCAAATGTTCCTATTTGTAGTTTTTTCTGTTTTGTCAGGTTATAAGATCACATATTCATATTTACGTATCAAATAGGCTTCTGTTTTATTATTTTTGGACCTATGATATTATAAGCAAAGGCAAATCTTTGCAGCAAACAGTCGGGTAAGTGCAGCTTGAAGCTGATATCCGCCTCAGATAATTAGTTTGTTCTGGATCAATGTTTTCTACCGATCGTATTATAATTGTTTAATTTAAAATGAATGTTTTTGTATTTCGTTTGATCTATGTGTATTTGATCCTCGAAGTATTTACACTAATTATAAATAAATAAATATAAATATAAAGGTGCAGATTAGTTTAGTCATCCAAAATTGTATACCCTGATTACAAAACGTACCTGGCAAAAAAAAAATATCGTCTGTTTTCGCACAGTTACTACTTTACTACTAATACTTATAGTAATCGCCAAGCAAGTTTAACTCGGACTATCCAGTGTAGATAGGTTCTTTAGTTCGAGTTTAGCTACTTTTTTTTGTTTTGACAAAAGCTTTAATAACATGTATACTGCATAGTACTGGTTTGATAGGTCGTATTATGTTTTTTTTATGTAAAATATTGTATCAGCTATTTTCTCACAGTTGCTACTCTACAACTAATACTTTTGATAATCGCTAAGTATGTAAGTTTAAGTCGCCACTATGCAATTCTATCGAATTTAGTTCATAATATCATGGTTTCGTTAAGTACAAATTCTCTCGCTAACATTTTCGTGCATATCGAATACATCGTGAATGGTGGTTAACACCTAGTTGGAGGATATTTCCATTCGAACGTTCCACTTACACGTCCAATTCCGCCTCGTGGGATCACCTTGACCACGTCTCGTTTCAAACTGAACAGAGAGCAAAGGGCAGATAGATGAAGGTACAAAATCATCTTTAACTATGTTTTTTGTAATATTACAGTAATATTAACATTATATCCATCAAAACTAAACAAGCGAGCCAGATAAAACATAATCAGTCATAGAAAAATGTCCTCACGAAATAGTCCTCGAATAAATTTTTGGGTGATCTTGAACGTAAGGTTAAATTAGAAATAGGCATTTTAGGCATGACACAAGACATAACTGCTTATATTTAAACGTAGTCAGTTGGAAATTAAATTTTTGTATGACTATCAGTACCTATTTATTTCTCATATTACATCGCTGATTATAAGATCTTTTCTAGTAATATACTGATTTAATTTTACTTACTTTTTCTAGAAGTTGTAACAGTCGACAACCATCCCATAACAGGAAAGGGCCTCCATCATTGAATTCAAGCTACCACACCAATGATGGGTACTGGCATAGTCACCGAGCTTGCAAATGCGGATTGTTGAATACAAACCCGAGCAATCTTCGAAAATTCGAAACTTTTTGTCACCCTTCCCGGGGATCGAACCCCGGAACCCCGAGATCTTGATCCGGTATTTAAACCACTAGACCAACGGGGCGTTATTCTAGTATGTTTAGTTACTTCATTTGAAGTAGTTTAATATTAAAGAGACGAAGAAATGAAATAAACTATTTTTCTCGGTATCTATTGATTTATCGGGTGGTAGGTCCATCACTTTGCCAATGATGATACTATGAGCTGTTCTTTGGTGAGGGTCTACTTCTCAAATATTCCTTTTTGCTTAAAAGAAATAAATGATTACTGTTTATAAGCAGCATCTGATATTAAGTTTACCAAAAAACACAATTGCAAAATAGTATTAAACTAATTTAAAAAGGCCGTATGGCCTTTCCCCAAAGCCGTTACAAAAAAAAAACTTAACAACGCTATCACACGCCAACCTTTGAGCCGCAAAATCTTCAGGAAGTGAAACACAAAGGCCGGCTTTACTAAACGTACGCGGTTCAATTAGCCATCGGAATGAGGAAGGTAATGATGTGATCACCGCACAATAACTGTCCAGTGCATGGTAACGACTGGGTTGCTTTCTCAGCTTCTTTGCGAACTATTGTCTGCGATTTTTCCTCGTGAAAAAGTCATGAGTGCGACGGGTTGTTCCGTGCAGGTTAGTCGGCTGATTAACGTTAACGTGACGGTTACTGTATACAGCCTTATTCGTATCGTGTATCTAACAAAACATTTAGACTATTTTTATGATAAACTATTTTTTTCGACGACCATTTGGATCAGCGGTAGTTAACGCTGCTTCTGAGCCATGGGTCGCGGGTTCGATCCCCGCACAGTACAAATATTTGTGTGCATGAACATGTCTGTTTGTACTGGTCTGGGTGTTTTCTATGTATTATAAGTATGTATTTACAAAAAAAAAAAAAAGTATATAAGTAAGTTTATCGGTTGTCTAGTACCCCATACGACAGGGTACTTAATACTACCTTAATTTGGGACTAGATGGCTCTGTGTGGCCCAGTGAGGCATGTCTTAAAATATTTATTTTATTTATTTTTGGTATTAAATTAATGTTGTGTATTAATTACTAGGGTGGCAGATAATAAAAAAAACTTTCAGTGCTAAAGCTAGATATTTTTGAACTCAATCTAGTAGTGAACATACATCATCATCTAAGCCAAAGCACGCCCACTCTAGGATATAGGATACAAAGATCTCTACAACAAACCATACTTCAAAATAAGTTTTATATTCATTGCTACGAGTATCTTACATCTACCATTCGAAACTTTGTCTGACATTAACAATTTCAAACTTTATCCAAGCAAGTTAAATATTCAGAAATGGGAAGATAATAAGGTACATGTATACTATCTACACTTAATTTTGTTTTAGTTTTCGACACCATAAAATTCAAACATTCGTTCAGGTAATAAAATTCAATTCGTATCATTTAAATATACGAAAAACATAAAACTGTTTCAATAACTTCACTAAAGTTCATCATCATCAGCCTACGGCAGTCCACTGCTGGACATAGGCCTCTCCCAAGGCACGCCACATTTCTCGATCTTGAGCTTTGAGCATCCAGTTGCTTCCAGCCACCATGCGCAGATCATCGCTCCATCTAGCAGGGGGGGTCTAATACTACGTTTACCCATGCGCGGTCTCCACTGCAGAACTCGATCACTAAAGGTAGTTTTAATCAAACCTCACTTAACGACCGTTTACACCGATGGTTAAGTGTTTGGTTTCATTGACCCCTTCTATATCATAACATACGCGCCGCTCGCGTAATTACCATCGACGAGCACTCTTCCATCCGAAAAAACCCATCTCTCCCATTGTTCCCGCCGATTTTCCCACAATTCGCCTTTTACAGCTACACCAGCCTTCCTGATTGTCCCGCAAAAACTGTATTAATTGCATTCCGTGTCTCAGTTCTGAGCCGGTTAAGTTTTTTGTACAGTATAGGAAGCTTTCTACATTAGATAATCAATTTACCGTGCGACATATAACATAGGTATTGTATTGTAATGTTGGATTGCATTTGATGCCTGTTTTCTCGTGCAATTAGAAAAGCTGTGACCTGTGGTGAGTAAGGAGGTTGATGAAGTGCTTTTCTGTGTTAAAAACGTTCACTGTTAGGCGATCCCACGGACCTGGGGTATAATGTCTACAGAGTATAGTAAGTTATGATCTTATGAATGTTCATATACAAAGAAATATGAGACTGGAAAATTTATTTAGTGAATAGTATTGTTAATAAAAGAAAAAAATAGGAGGTTTTCGATTCTGAAAATCAGCGTCGCAATATGGCTTCGGCTGTTGCGACTAATGCTTATCTGCTCTTTGTTATTATTTTTTGTAAATTTAATCTTTTCTCGTAGTGTCAAATAAACATATATTCTATTCTATTCTATTCTTTGCAATTGCAATTCCTTAAATGATAAAAATCGGCCAAGTGCGAGTCGGACTCGCGCACGAAGGGTTCCGTACCAAAAAGGCCAAAAAAACGAGTTTGTTGTATGGGATATAAATATTTATTTTATTTTGTTTTTAGTATTTGTTGTTATTGCGGTAACAGAAATACATAATTTGTGAAAATTTCAACTGTCTAGCTATCGCGGCTCTTGAGATACAGTCTGGTGACAGAGCGACGGACAGACGGACAGACGGACAGACGGATAGACGGACAGACGGACAGATAGCGAAGTCTTAGTAATAGGGTCCCGTTTTTACCCTTTGGGTACGGAACCCTAAAAAACTGCTTTACCATCTGCTTACCGGCAAACTGCCCTAACCAATCGAGCTACTAAGATATTGTTTGTGTTTGCAAGTGGAAGGATGTGGGTTCAAGTTCCACAGTTGTCCCAAGGCAGTTGAAATTCATATTAAAGTTACACCAACTATTTCATTGCTTAAAAAACAGTTTCAATACATTTATAAATCTGTTTCATCTAAACCGTTCGTAAAGTATTTGTAAAAGAAAACATCACAGCGTTAGTCACAATGTTTTGTTTGTATTATTTTCTTTTAATCTTAAATAAAATTACCACTTTTAGCTTCCGTTTTTCAATTCATGAAATTGTGAATGCAAAGCGAAGCCTGACCAAAAGAACATACCTACCATAAAGTATTTCCAAAATTCTTAATATTATTTTGAGATTTTGCTAAATGGCCAGCAACATTTTGACGTATGTTGTCATGATGAAGAAAATAAAGCATGATGAAATCACCTGATCATCCCAGTACTAATAACCTATTCCACATGATTACCATCTCGGAGGCTGTGCCAAAATAATCGTCGTTACATAACAGCTTTCGCCTAACTAGAGACACCCTCACGTATGCACCTTATACGGTTGAAACCCCTCTTATTTCGAGTCGTGAGTAGGGTGACCATTTAAGGACCTCTTAGAAGACTTCACGAATTTATATTTAAAAATCTTTGGTACTTATTTATAGTTTTTGTGTGTCAACTTTCGGGGTACAATAGCATAAAACATCCCTTTTCATACTCTGAGTGTCGTACGAGACGACTAAAGAAGTCCTTACAGATGAAGACAGGTAGCAGCGTCTTTTCTTGACCATGGCGAAACTAGCCTGCCTAGCTCAACAATCTTAGCTATGCATTGACCCAATGAGGGCTGATGACTATAATGGTGTTTGAAAATCCATTACTTTCTTGATTCTTGAAAGGTCTGGTCTAACTTTTCCAAGTACTTACTAATGCCAAACATCGGGTCTTGATTTTAATCTGTATTTTATCAGGTTGTTGGAAGGCAATCTGTTGGTAGCCCAGGAGTTTGGTGATACATACTTCAATATGTTTGAATATTGTAACGATTAAAGATACAATAATACTCGTAAGTACATATTGATCCTTACAGGTAAAAGTGATAGTGAAAAATTCAAACACGTCAGGAATTTACTATACTGCCATCCATCCATCTATATCTATGCCTGGTTTAGCACGTCAGTTTTTGCAAATGGTAACCCTATTCGTGATGTTAGGATTCACATGAGAAACACCGGTACACGCGAAACTATCAGTCAAACCACTACTTAAACATCCACATAAGTCACGACCGAGAGTAACAGTTTAATAATGTCCGCGGCGCAGACCTCACTGACCCCAGTGAAATACGGTTGAACGGACTTGGGCCATATTTCCCCATGTATCGCTGGAAGTCGTGTCTTCCTTGGTGGAAATAAAACGCAGGGTCCATCTCTGAGGCCATCGGTGCCTTAGATGCGCTATTTTTCTATCCAACACCAAACGACGTAAGTCTCATTATTCTGCTATTCAAATCTCGACCATGTTGCTAAAGTTTAGGATGTAAAGTCGACGTGGACGTGGAGAGGTTAGGACAGTAGTAAGGGCAAGGTGCGAATAATGTCATGGGAAGGCTCAATGGATAAGCGGACAGCGCGGACTGCTGACCGGTAAGTCATCAGATGTTCCGTGCAATTCTCACCTTTATAGCTACAGTGGTAGAGTCGATGAAAGATAAAGGGCAGGTTTGTCTTGAGGGTCGTAGGTGATGTCAGTCGTGATCCTAATAAGTGTAAATCTGCTGGATGTAACCTAAGTTTGCATAAAGATTTCGATTTGCTGGCGCGCTAGATCGTTATCTAAGACAGATGCGTTGGAATAAGTACGGATTAAGATTCTGAGTGAATTTTATCTAAGAACGTGTCCAATATGTAGATATGGGTTGAATGATCATAAACACTCATATTAGATATCTGTATGAGATGTTATAGTTTACGTAATTGCTAAAGCTAATTATCTTGGACACTTTATTGATTGGGGAAATGAAATTATTGACAGTTCGAATCTGTCTATGTAATTTTTACTTTTCTAATCTTAACGTATACGATGAATGGTACGTACCCAATTTATTACATCCCGACTGTTTAGTACTAATATTGTTTCGTAACTATTGCGTACTTAAACTAAATAAAGGTTATTGGTAGATTACCGTAAGTAACATACGGTGACTAAAAGGCACTAGAAATAGTAAGAAGAAACTTTGATTCTTTGGGAAGAGTAAGAAAGTAGCCTACTTTTTACCTCGTTTTTATTAGCTTGGGTTGTATCTATGTATGAATTTAGATTGTTGTAAATATTTTATCAATAATTTACTATATCTGTGGATATCATAACAAGCACCCCACGCTTTTTGTACATTAATATGAATTTTTCAATTGATTACTACAGTTTTAGTTTTAATTTTTTAGTTCAATCTGTTTTCAAAGCGTGGTTTTTTAGTTTTTTAAACTTTAATTTTTAATTTCGAATGTGAGTGTAGGTATATAAAAATTATCCGCTCCTAACCTTCATATACCGTATTTACCTATTGTAGTGAAGATTTTCTAATCCATCCCACATTTAGGTATTCATTATTCCTTACTTTGGCATTTTGACTTAGTTTAAAAATATTTCGAGTCGAGACCAAAAAAACCATGGCTATATTTTTTTCCACCTCGAGGGAAGTGACAGGTTATGTGGGACTCTGGACCTATGCTATAGTGATTTTGCCAAAGGTATCCTTTTTATGTATACATAAGTCCGTCTTTTTCTGTAAGTATTCTGTAAGTAGCCTCTTACGACACCTATAGGACTAGAATTACTTTACTCCATTCATCATCCAAGAGAAAAGACGTATTTTACAAAAAAAAAGGACTTTTAGGGTGTTCTAATTAAAGTAAGTATAGTAACGGCCAATAATTATTAAATTCGAGTTATAGCAATAATATGCATGGGCATAATGGCCACGCTAATCTAATAACTACTTACTGAATAGTATTAATCTAATTTGAAAGTCCCTACCAATAACCAAGTCGTTAAACGTTGGAATTTAAGTTAGGTGGAATTAGAAATGTCAGAAGACTTCGAACCACCGCTCCGCTCCTTATACGTGCGGCCTTACCGATTCACCATTTGCCCTTTCCCGCAGGAGCGGCGGGTCCGACCCACTGCCACAGACTACTCATAATGGACACTGGAAAGTTCGAAGGAAACTGCATAATATCATTGGTTTAAACTAGCATGGTCACTATCAGAAGAGTTTATTTTTAGGTATTAAATAAGGTTCGCAAATAGCTAATACATCTAATAATATGGAATTAGTATTCAGTTATTATGCTAAATGTTAACTTTCCTAAAAAAACACAACTTGAACAATTTTGAAAGTTGGAAAGAAAACTTCGCTTTTTTTTTAACTACTTTATAGATTTCATGATGAACCGTTGGTCTAGTGGTTTAAATACCGGGCCAAGACCTCGGGGTCCCAGGTTCGAATCCCGGGTCGTGCAACAGAAAGTTTCGAATTTTCGAACGTTGCTCGGGTTTGTGATCACCAACCCGCATTTGGCAAGCGTGGTGATTATGCCAGTATACCCATCATTGCTGTGGAAACTTGAATTCAATGATGGAGGCCTTTTCCCTGCAGTGGGATGATTATAGGCTGTTACTTTTATAGATTTCATTAATATTGGATTACATGTTATCATTTGATTATGAGATTAAATAATTGTAACTTAAGATCATTTTCAATCAATTAATGATTGCATATTTATTAAATGTCTTATAAATTTATAATGCATCGCGTTGTTTTGTGGGGATATTCACCAACTGGACACAAAAGACTGGACACACGTGTAAAGATCCTGATGTGTTCAGATGACGAAATAATAAGTGATGATAATTAAATAAATAAATAATAAATAAATAAATGTGGACAAAATCACATACATTACATACATTTAAAGCATTCGTATTTTGGAAACCAGAAACAACGAAGGTACCACAAACACCCAGACCCGAGAAAATGTAGACAAACACATTTTTTCTACATTGACCCGTCTGGGAATCGAACCCGGGACCTCGGAGCAGGCGACACCTTAAAAACTAGTGTGTACGCCACTCCGCCACGGAGGTCGTCAAATAATTTAAAGTTTCCACAAACTGGACACACGTGAGTCCAGTCTCTTGTGTTCAGTTGGTGAATAACCCGTTTTGTGTAGTATAGCTCGTTATTATTATTATTTTTTTAAAACTTCGGTACATAGGTACAATTTCTTCAACGAAAAGGAAGTAAGGAGGTAACAAAAATTAGTTCGGTGAATGACTAGATCGCTTTGAAGTTTGCTTTGGCACAGGCCAAATCCAGATTTTACTCCTGTTAAGTAAAAGAAGCATTTTAAGACACGTTGCAAGCAAATTTAAGTTAGAATAACCTGGTTTGCGAATCAAACTGGACTTTGTCGGTTCTAGCTAAATAAACCTATCGCACAATGGCTGCCCTTTCCTGTAGGATGCGCCCGCGCGGCTCACTGACCCACTGCGGCGTGCACTCACCTTTCAACCGGCTGGGAGAGCGGTCCTTTACACGGGGCGGTATTATTTTTATTACTTTAAACTTGCAAACCACGAATTAATTTAGTTTTACACATATTTTCTTTCCATAATCGATTTTGTTTAAATGTTTTAACTAAGCAATCAACATTTTGCCTAGTTAAATCCATAGTTATCATTCTATCTAAAATTTGAATATAATGTTATGGTGTCATAAATGTTTTTAAATATTAAATAAACATGTTTTTTCCCTACTTTGGGAGTTCCAATCAAAAGAAAAAAAATTGAATGAACTTCTAATTTAACAGTGGAAGTAGTAACTTGCCTTTGAATGCACAATAAGTGGAAGCAATGTAATCAAACATCGGCTCGTGTAAACAACTCTTTCTGCTTTAGCCAGCGCTTCGCATGAAGTGCTTATTAGTAAAATTAAATTAATTTACTGACGCATATGGTTGCAAACTTTCAAACAAGATAACGAATGGTTTTTTTATACTAGCCTATATGGTGAAAGTAAAAGCGCAGTCACAAGATAAAAAATTTGCCAAAATTTTCTGCAACATTATTTAAGCCTAATTTTAGTGACACTTTTTTTATAAAAAAATCCATTTAAACACACATTTTACAACTTGATTTTTTTGCATGTTCGATTAAGATGTTTTTATTTTTCTAATCGAGAACTTTCTAAAATTTTTCTAAACACTACATCGAGATTTAGCACAATAAAAACGCAACATGAAGCGAAAAACATATTGAGTTTAAGCGAGTGAAGAAAACAGTGATTTGAATATAGCCGTTCCCTACGCAGTCAAAGTTGAAAACGGTATAATTTTAGTAAAAAGTAAAATATTTGTCAGAGAATCACGACTTTACGTCATGACAAAACATTCCAGAACCACCCCAACCTACCACACAGCGACAAATCGCTAACACCAAAAACCATTACCAAATGCGCATCATTGGATTCCTGCATAAATCAGCAGGAATGCCACGAGGCAACAATAATTACCTTTGACCTTATTTTGACATTTGACTGTGTCGCAAACGGCATTGACTGCGCCGGAGTCGGAGATTCTATTCTCTGGCTATCGGTCGGTACCATCGTGCGGGGAGGAGCCGATTAGATATATAACCTGCTATGGAAAATTTATTACTGAAAGTTTTCTGAAGGCTGGCGATTTGACCTTTGAAGGGTAGAGTCTCGTCGGTTCTGTAAGTAGCCAAAAGGAAGGCTACCCTTTTCGTTGGGCTCGTGTTTTGATCACTAATATTGGTCAAATTAATCATTATTATTAATTGCCATATGTTGACGTAGAACATAATAGTAAATCCGACATATAGATAATTCAAAATAATAACACAATGGCTTCCATTTATCTAATGAGTTAGTCGTAGGTAGACGTTTTATTAAAACAAGAGGTTATGGATTTTTTTTGTACTGTAAGCTGCTGTTCCTAATTTTATTGAAAAAGATTCAATGACTTTAGGCATATCATGAAACTAACCACAGTTAAAGAAAGTATCTAAGATTTTTCCATAAACACTTTTAATAATATAATATGGTTATCTGTGCATCAAATAACGAATTTATAAATCTTAGAGCATAAAGAACTCTAGCAACAAAGTGATGCAAAATAGAGTAAAAAATTTTCAAGGTATTCTACTTTATATATTTTTTCAGCTATATTATAGTTTTGTATGATTGTTTCAATCAAGCCGATTAAATCCTAAACGTAGCTTTATATGACAACGCTTTCACTCGATTTCGTTTATCGAAGCAGAGAAATAGTATCAAGTTTTACCGGTACAGACAAAGCACAAATGCGCATCATATTATTATTATGGCACCATGGCTTGTGGCGCAACACAGCCCGCAAAACTTATCGAACAATAGAATCAAAACAATGTCAAAAGTTTGCGACCTTTGCGCCGATTTAAATATGCACTCTTGCGCATAAGGCCCGATATAGCAATAATCGAGAATCGTAATTGTTTACTGGTATGATCTGTTCGCCTGTCAATCATATTGCTTGAAACATTATGATCTACATTGGTCAGTGTTGTGCGAGAGCGAATCAGATGCAATTGTTCTTGATTGGCGAAAGTATTACAGTTCGAGATCTGACCACTGACAAATGAACACTACACATCCTGTGTTCTAATTTACTTACACTTTTTTAACCGATATTTGAAACGTATGACGTATAATATTGACAAACCTAGGTAATCTAGCTTATAGCTCAAACAACTTAAATGGATTTGTCGACATAACCAATGTTTTAAAACATATTTTTTTAAGTTATTAAATTGCAGGTGTAAAATAATTATGTACTACAATTATTTAAATATATAAGTCACCCACAAAATCATGCAGCAGATTTTTTATTCTTCAACCCACAATTTTTGTTCTGTTTTGACTGTTCTGAACAGTTCAAAATAATTTTTAAAGAATGAATCGTATTTTCAATTGAAATAGTGAAACCAGACCATAAAGTATTGAGTTTTAAATGTAAAGTAGTTATGCAACAAGAAAGTTTAAAATCCTATACATAGTTTAACTTGACATTTATAAGCTTCATAATCGCTTACACCGTCAACCGCTGGCTACATCTCGCATGACGCCTAATCGCGTCCTCAGCATTTGTCGCGCGGGGCGGGGCGGCGCGTGATCAATGGGACGGCGCGTTGCGCAAGCGCATCGTTAGCCGCCCCGCTCGGCCCTAGGCCGAACTGGAGCAAGGATTTAGATACTCAGATTGTCTGTTTTTTGGGAGTTTATTGCAGGTTTTTTAATTGAGGAAATTGTAGCTTTTGAATTCGATGTGTTTTTTATTGAACTTTAACGCTTTTTCGTATTTATTATTATGATCATATCACGCTAACTTTATACGGGATTGATCGATTTTTTGGATTATTAGAAATAATGTAAAACCTATTATCATGATCACCAGCTCATTTCAGTCCACTGCTATACAAGCCTTTTCAAAAAGAGGATTTACCACGCTTGGCAGACGGGTTGGCGATCGCTGTTTAGCCAATGGTGAAGAGGTTTCTTGTGGCAGTACTTATATAGTTACCTCTTATAAATCCCATAGGAAGGGAGGGACTGGTGCTATTCTTTTAATGTGCCTGCACCTAAAATACCAGTGGAATGTAAATGAAAACTTCGGAGTTTTTGTCCTATTTTTTAAAGAAATGGATGAACAGCCTAAAAGAAACAAGATAAAAAGAAAAGTCTTGAGTAGGTATGTCCGGAAATGTTGTTTTCCATTCCTGAGCTTAGAATGGTTCTGATTGAAACATTAATCAATATTATCATATTAATGTTTACAAAAATTTTTTGAAAGAGAATATCGAACTTTAACGGGTTAACTGTTGCAGGTCTCATACGCTCATAAACTGTTTGCACTATTTTGAGGACAGTCTGTCACTTCTGACGCCTACAAACGGATAACCGCAGCTACCCACCGCGTCCGTGGGAGCCATCCGCTGACGGACGTCACGACTTCACGGTTCCATACGGTCAGGGCAAGCTAGCACGCGAGACACAGAAAACACACTCAGTAGCTCTTTTATCACAGTAATGATGAGTAGACAATGAGGCATGGCATGTCTGAAATATTAACCTATATGAATACCTATAGGTTTATATGTTTGTTTATACTTACAGTTAATCGCCCTCCTCATCCTCCTCTACTGCGCCCCGTTAGTCAAATGGTGGCACAGGTCTCCAAAAGAAGAATTTTACCGTAACCGCCACGCTTGGCAGTTCGCTGTATTCTGCTGCCCGTCTTTAGTTACCTCTTACGATCGTCCAAGATCTCGGGGTCCTAGTTTCAATCCGGGTTTTCTGGGTTGCTGATGATCCCCAACCCGCGCTGGGTAAGCGTGCTGATTATGATTGTACCCATCATTGCTGTGGTAACTAAAATTCAACGTAGGAAGCCTGTAGTGGAATGATTGTAAGCCGTTTTGTTTACTTATATTTTAAGGACTAGCTGTTGCCCGCGACTTTTTCCGCGTCAATTTCTGTTATTAATTATCGCGATTATTTTTGCAACATTTTTCACGAATGCTTCGCTCCTACTGGTCGCACCGTGATGTTATATAGCCTAAAGCCTTCCTCGATAAATAGACAATCCAACGCAAAAATATTTTTTCAAATCGAACCAGTACTTCCAGACATTAGCGCGTTCAAATAAACAAACAAACAAACAAACTCTTCAGCTTTATAATATAAGTATAGATTATTGTAAGGTTTATATCAGCACTTGTATTTAAGTTAGTTTTTTTAGGATTTCGTATGAAGTAGAGATACTGGTGGTGTGAGTATTCTGCGCGGGAGTCGCGAACCTGGGAAACCGCGCATAGCTCATGGCGATCTGAAGGAAATTGACGGAGACAGATGGAAATTGGGTAAGTGATTTGATGATCAATTAAAATTGCATTCTGCCAGTATTATAACTGCAGTAGAGAATTTAATATTGAATTTTTAAAGTTGTTATTCCTAGGACTCATTCATATTTAAAAGCGAATATGCATACTTTAATCTCATTCACAGAGAAAAGTCATAACAAAAAAGACCAATCGTGGAATAAAAGCATCAATATGACTGCATGCGGCCACTTACTTTGCGACAATCTATTTTATTAAAATAAAATTTTAATTTTAATAAAATAAGATCTCACATCAAATTTTAATGTTAGTGTACTATTAAATCCCTAGAATAAACCTACCTGAGTTTTACTTTCTAGACTTATGAAAATGAGCCATAACCAAATAATTCATGATTTGATAGAAAAAAAAATCTTTTTTTGTTAGACACGTCTGTACTGGTTCTTTACCTGCTTAATAAAGATTAAAAATAAACATCTCAATAGGCACCTGTGAAACCTAAAATTGTGCGCCTAAAAGCAGTTCCACTTTAAGGAGATGTAATATGACGCAGATGTGATAAAAAGAGAAGACGATGTGTGCCAAAGCAAAGCCATACGGCATCGTGAGCCAGCATCCTTATTCACCATGGCTATGCAACAATAACAACGGTTCGTGCAATCCACGATGCGAAATGACTATCAACAAACAATACTAATGAAGTACAATTCCAGAAGCCCCTAGTTTTAGACCCGGCTATAAATTAGGCTCCGTGAGCTTGTCCGATCGGCCGGCACGATTTGAGCCGTTTTGAGCCGGTCCGGCGTATCCCAGGAGAATAGAATTAGGCACTGAGTAATCCTAGACTTTAATATATTACTTTATAAATGCTGAAAACATTAAATTGTTACCATTACAAGTAAGTATCTCTTAAAGGACTTGTTTCTGTCCAAATCAGAAACTATAAAGGAAACAGAAACTAACACTCCAGATGATATGGACAAGGGGTTTTTTAAAATAAACAAGTCCAGGGTCGAAGCCGAGACATCAAAGCTTAAGTAAAGGCATACCACGGAAGTCATCTAGTGACTAATACGAGTATGTTGTGTTTGATTTCGGCAGATTAGCAAATATTTTACTCATATTCTGTACACATATACGAGTAGTATGTTTTAGAAATTTATTTTCAAATTGTGTCTGATGAGTCACATAATATTTTAAAATTGTTTGATATCTGTTTTGTTATTAGATGCGTGACAAGCCCAATGAAACTAAAATTTTCAGTCGATTACCAGCTTCAAGTTGCTATAGCTATAAAAACAGAATCACCGAACCTAAACCAAAATACACAATCAAAGCCAATCTTATAACCGCGATCTGCGTAAAGGCATTTACACACAAGGCAATAGGACGCGCAGTAAACGCCGCGTTTTACGGGCGTTTTCGCTTTCACGCCATTTGCAATAAATCACTACGCCACCGAGTGGGCGACAGCGCCCGTGCGAATCATGGTCAATCATGGATCGAGCAGACGGGCGTTATTTTAAACGCGCTTACCAATGAAATATGAAAACAGGGAAACAACTTAGGTAATAGTCTTAGTTTTTATTATTATTTTAACATTGCGTTTTGTAATTTGTTTCATATAGTTTTCTATTTTTGTAGTATTTTGCTCCATTTCATTTTGGTCCCATTTCTATATGTCCCTCGGTTGTTGGTTGTAAATCTAAAAAGGAAAAATACGTATTCAAATATTTACATGAACTTTATTTTTGTATGAAATTGAATATTTCTTGAGGAAACAATCACAAACCATATGATCCTTTTTTGCAATGCCATGTCCAGATATATATTATTAATATAAGAATTACAAGGGCCGCCAGTAACAAGCCTAGAAGAACAACAATTATGTCCCGGAGTGTATTGTTACTTTGCAGAGATTTACTGGAAAAAAAAGTAAAAAGTTGTGATTATCTGTTTTGAAACCATTTACAATTTACTGATTGGAGTGTACTTACGAATCAGTATCATTTTTTGTAGTGCCATATTTTGGTGGGTCAACATTTTCAGTTTTTGTAGAAGCAACAATATTATAATCAGAATCATCAAATAGATTAGCACCATCTCCCGAGCCATCCGCAAAATCTACTATAGGTCGAGTAGTGGTTTTATTATCTCTTTGCCTTAACGTTGATTTAAAATTTATTGCATTTATCAATTGGTCGTTATTTTCGTGACTTTCATAATCGTTCTCATCATCATAATCATACATTATTTCAGTAGGTGAAGTTACATCATTGTCATTGTCATTTATATTATCTGTAGGAGTGTCAATGGCTTTAGAGCCATCTTTTTCAGGAGATATTGTTAATTTTTCATCTAAACTACTTATCACTATTAAATAATAACTTTTACCTACATCATACGGTTTTTTTAAATCATGATAACCTTCGTTACTTTTTTGCGTAGAAGCTGTTATTTTCGTCTGGGTATGAAAATTTGAGTCATTGTTGTCGTTGTGATAAATATTTTTGTCACTTTTAACTGACGTTTCTTTAAAACTTTCTACTGTTGGGCTAACGTAGCTATTATAAGATTGATTAGCGTTTATAAGAATTAGTCCTCCATGAGTAAAATTATATGAATTTTGTTTATCTGTGTGATTGGCCATAAAACTAGCTCCTGTAGACATATAACCGGTTTTATTTATGTTTCCTTTTGACTCTGTTGTATTGACTGAATCACTGTAATCAACTGTAGAACTACTTTTTGAACTTTGATTTTTTTTATTGTGTTCTGATTTACTAGAAGTAAAATTTAGAGACCCAGAATCGAAGTCAGATAATGTTGTAAGCAACATCTTAGTATATTGATTTTCTGATAAGTTGGTTTCAGAGGAGTTTGAAGTAACTGCATCAAGTGGAGCTACAAACTTCGACGTATCATTACTAAGTTCTGGTGTTGTTTGAAACGTCTCATTATCATTCGCATTTATATTATCTTTTGATATTCTGGTAGATAAGAGTCCAGTTTTATTCATGGCTTCAGTGTATTCACCAACTCTGTCTGATTCATTTAGCGTCTTTTCTACATGGAATAAATTCAAAACTTTAGTGCTGCTTTTATAATCTGAATATGAAGTATTATTCTCGTGTTTTTCATTTTCGTTTATACTAAATACTATTGTGCTCATGGATTTGCCGTTATTAGTTTGACTAAGGTTTCTTTTGGTATCTTCATTTGAAACTAAAACACCATCTGGGATCTTGGAACTATTTAAGTCTTGAATCTTCGATAATTTTTGTGGGATTCCTGTATGGTTACTTACAACAGATTTGGGCAATGTTGTAGGTAAATATAAAATATCATTATGTTTTCCTGTAATTTCAATGTAGATTGAAGATTTTTCGTCCGATAAGGTTACAAACTTAGGATTATCAAGAGTTGTTTTAATCAATTTACTTTCAGATGTACTAATGTTTTGTTTAACTACATCAATTATTGATCCTGTATTATTTAATTTATTGATTGTATTTGTGTCTTCTGACTTGTTTTGTATTTTTTCTCTGTTCCTTATTTCACTTGTTACTCGTAAGTTATCTATAAGTGATTGTTCTGTTGTACCATTAATGATACTATCATTAGTTTTCGAACCATTAAGCGTGCTGTTTGATGTTATTTCTGAAGGATTTGTACTAAGCGATACTATTGGTTCTTTAGAAGAATTTATTGCATATCTGCAAACAACACACTGTTATTATTGTAATATGTCAAATACATGATTTTCAATGATTTTTCTACTGGTGTCAACATACCCAACACACTCGCATACACTGGAAGCACTAAACGATATCTTTCTAGAAGAAAACAAAAAGAACATTGCATTATGTTAGGTCATGAATTTCCATTTTTTCCATACTATTTTTTTGTTAATATGATTTTTTATCTTATATTATAATTGAAAGATTATTAACAAGATGTTTCAAACTGAATTTTTTTTCGTTTTCTCAGAAACATTGGTTAGTAATACTTTACAACGCAGAGCGTTGATTTCTAAGTTACTAAATACTTGTAGTGCCTTAAATTTGCATACCTACCCATCTAAAATAGAAGTCTCGAGACCACATGGCCTAAGTCTCTGCAAAAAAAATGTTGCGAATAACATTCTTGATCAACTTTAATTGAATAAAAATATCAAATTTCATATACCTCCAATATTTCAACATGAGGCTTCTTGTATCTGAAAAAGAAAATAAATTATCTATTTTAAATATTATATGTGTTACACTTATGATTGGTTCTGTGGTTTTAAATTATAATTTTCTATATTGAATGATCAACTTACTCAAGGCATATACATAGTTCATCCTCATTTAGTATTTTTATCATCCTGTAAGTAAAATAGAAAAATATGAATAATAAAATATCAATACAGGCCTACCACATTAGTTCACCACAAGGAAGATTTTTCCGAGATTATCAATGATTTTCCACGCTTAGCAGAAAAGTCATCAATCGAATTTTCGCTCATAATGAGGAGTATACACTGCAGCCAATTTCAATCAACATGTTTTATATTAAACGGTAAAAGGCAATCTTCATTATTTTTGCGAGAGCAATGTTTTGTCTAGAGTGCCGTAAATTCTAGGACTCGTTCTTCAAAACAACGGTACAAAATAAATATAATTGATCATGAATGACTGATGAATACGACCCCTTTAGGTTGTACATACACATATCTATCATTACCCATTAGTACCCATCATTGCTGTGGTAACTTGTATTCAATGATGGAGGCCTTTTCCCTGCAGTGAGATGATTATAGGCTGTTACTTTACTGAAATTCAGGTCACTGTTAAAGATTGAAGAAGAATAAATATGTTGTCGTTAAATATTGAAAAGTTTTTTGGATTACTGACCGCTCAAACCATAAATTATAGCAAGAAACATAATCAAATAAAAATACTTACTTATTTTCCAGTAGTTTCACTTGTATAGGGCATGATTTGTTAGCTTTTACATACGCAGTTACTTTTATCTGCAATAAATTGTAAAATAAAACAAATAAATGTTAATCAAGTTTGAAATAAACGTATTTGAAAACAGAACCTACCAATATTATTAAAATAAATAGATGTTTAATATAAGACATGATTTTAAAAACGCGCCAGTCCGGTTTACTGGCAGGTCACACAACTTCAAATAATTAGCAGCGTTTCATATGAGTCACAGTTATCAGGGAAACAAATAATATTTTTTATGCCTTTATAATAATCACTCATTTATGCAAAACATTAATGATACTAAAAGTTTACGCCGTATGTTTGTTCTAGTTACCAAACTATTGTATTTGTTAATGCTTTTTTAGTACACAATAGAAAAATATATAAGAGAAGTGCAATCAAATATACTCATTACCTATTGCCATGTGGCACTGGCATTCACTGGCTGTCGAACATGGGGTTAAACTAAAAGAACAATAAATACATAATCTACAAATTCAACATGTGGGTAATGATGGTCATTTATGACCCTCGTGAATTCTATAAAATGTTATATTTTATAAAATCGATTATTTATAACTTACAACACTAAAGAAAAGACAGACAACAACTTATTGAAATGCCTCTCTACAGTTTGTAGCTATCTTACATGGGCTATAGTTCGTTTAAATAAAATAATGTTATTTTCCAATCAGGTCACGGTAAATCTTCTTTGATCTTCATATACGATTATTAAAAGTAAAATACAAACATGGGTAACTCTGAGTTACTCCATAGTATGTGGTGTAACAGTTTCAGGCATAAATTTAATTAATATTGTTAATCAGTGAGTTCGTTATATTTTCTACTCTTATCGTAATGATCTGTACATTTTGTGTCATGACATTTATTATAGTTTTAATAAAACTACTATTGTGCCTGCACCATATAAGCAGATAAGCAGTTGTAAACATAATACAAAAATCAACACTCTTAGTCGCTAACAAGCGGTTAATATTAGAGATACGAATAAAAAATATTATAGTGACACAAATCCGTAAAACTTTTATAAAAAAATATATTAAAAATCTTTTACTGCTATTTTCAAAGTTAGCATATTTGTGACATTTTGTTACCTTACCTTGTTTCATAAACGCTCGTCTGTCGAGCATTGTAACGGAAGAAATTTCACTACGGCGCCGCCATTTTACTGTCAATACGAGTAAACGTCTCAATTTGGTCTGGGCTGCTCCGAACGGCCAGTACAATAAAGTTACATGGTAAATAAGTTTATTATTTTGCCATATTCTTGGCAGTATTTTCTGGAAATATTGACAGGTTGCTGAACTTAATCAATAGATAATATATAAAACCAGGTGTTGTTTCTGTGCAAAAAAAGGAATCTATGTGCTGGATTTAACGTTACTTACTTCAGACCTACTTATAATTTTGTTAGGGAAAATAATTAATATTAAATAAGCCCTAATTACTGTCTACAGTATTTGCAAGAGTCAAATATATGAGATACACAATTCAAATTATTTTTAAAATTTAATATACTCAGGTACCTCTAAATTTGGACCGTCCTTCTGACAAAAAATCTAGAGACTTTAACTTCTTTCGACTCGATATCAAAAGATAGAGTTGTCTCTCCATGTTTATCTATAAACCAGCAGCTTTTTAGATTTCCGTATCCAAAGGGGACTCTATTACTAATACTTCGTTGTTCGTCTGTCTGTCACCAGGCTGTATCTCATGAACCGTGATAGTAAGACAGTTGAAGTTTTCAGAGAAGATATGATTATGCTGCCCCTATAATAGTAAATACTACAAAACAGAATACAGTAAATATTTAGGCAGGTCTCCCATACAATTAACGTGATTTTTTTTGATTGTTTTTACTCGATATCGACATCAGCAATAGTCTATCTGTTGCCCCTGTCGATATTGAGCAAATTTTAATAATGGCTTGTTCACAGACAGTTTAGATGTACTATATTTACTTTATTGAGAGTGAGAACCACTTAGAAAATAAGGAAGAATGATTTAGGAAGTAAGCGGGTTGTGTTTTTTAATTAATTATAGACTGTTAACGGTTCAAGGTTCAATTTTAACCACTTTCCAAATTTTAATATATCAATCTACGAGACAAAAAACAAATGACGAATTTTTTCTTTTGGTACAGCCCAGTACAAAAATGTCAAGATAAAGCAGTTAGAAAATGTCCGCCAAAAATATAAAATTTTTGATACGGCGGCCGCCTAGCAACACTGTTTTTATGCGTAGTGCATCTAATTCATTCATTACGATACTATTCATAAGTTTTTGATATTCCCTTTATACCTTAACAGGTCTAGGACAGTTAAAATTGAAAACTATATCGCGAAAAATATTTTCGGGTGACAACTTGATTTACATTTTTTACCTCATAAATAGGCTCTAAAATGGAAAGTGGTTAAAATTTCACCCTGTATAAATTTTCCTAAAAATTAAATGATATTATTGATCAAAGTGGTAACACAGCAAAATGATCTTTCTATCAGGGCTGTGTCCAGCATATCTGGTGGTGATGATGTATGCAGATATTTTTATATATTTTTTGAAACGGCCATTAAAACTATGGTCTATAATTCAGCCACAGGTCTGTTTGTAGTGGTCGTTTATTACGTGTGATCGCCTGCACCGAGTTAGCTCATGACACGAATACAGGTTGTGAAGCGATACGCGCGGTTCCGACGGGACGTCCTGATAACCGGCCGCGGCTGTGTACTGCGGTACAAAATAAACGCACAGCTTATCATAATTGATTACCATGCTGACCTTGGCTTAAAGACATCATCTGTTATAATCGATTTATATCAAGGGATACATTAAAGTTGTTCAGATGCATCGATAAATGAATGGCATGATGGAATTGGATGAAAAATGTATTAATGTTTCTAATTAACGGCAAGCCTACTTTTTTATTAGCATAACACCAAGTATCAACCGTTTTGGTATCATATCGGATTTGGCGCAAATGCTTGAAGTGAACCATTATTGTAGGTCGTTATCGTAAATATATTTAAAACTATTATATTTGCCATGACCAGCGGTTTAGCCAACGCTACTTCATTATTGGCCTTGCACTAGCCCACAATATTGTCCCGACGGAATGATAGGTTAAAACATTGGGATGTGGGATGCCTCTTGGGACCTATTTGCAGAAATAAAACTATTTTTTCTAGGGAAGACGTCATAGTACTGGCAGAGCAGACGAGAACAGCTGCCCACTCCTCTTATATCGGTTACTACTTCATTCACTTCTTACCAAACCCGTAGGACTGGAAAGTGTAGTGCTAAAGGTATTCTAGCTTAATCCTGCACACCAAACTTAACCCTGTAAAAGGAAAAACCATAAAAAAAAACTCAAGCACTGAATGAAATATACTGTTGGCATGCAAATTGTTATTCTAATGTAACTCCAGTATCCATGTCCCACAGTGTACCGCGGTAATGGTGCGACCAGTGGCGCGGTGGCCGCCAATTGTCTCATCAGGCCAATTGTTGTGCGACTGGCCGCCGTCCGCTCGCGATCACGTTACGACTCAATAAACAAACACATGGATACATATTTCAATATCATGTGCATACTGATTTAAACTTCTATGGTCACTATACCTCCTCTAGTGATTTAGAGTTTATTGATTCGGGGTTTATATCATATATTTATGAGTTTCAGATGAGCACTGTCGCAAGCGCCTCCATTATGCAGTTTTAATTCAAAAACACTACAAATTCATTTAAAAGCAGTTTGTTAAAAGCCATAAATGCTAAATACTAAAATCGAACTTCATTTCCAGAAGCAGCTCACGTTATAGATCACGACACATATATGGATGATGTCAATGATATTATATTTTAACGAAGCAGATGTAATAAGCAATTAGGCCGTTTTTTTTAACATATAGCTACCTATACTTTAAAATATCATTGGATGATGTATGTATACTATTCGACATACTTGTGCCGTGTGGTGCGAGCACGTTAGTAGAATAGGTGCTGGTGCCCGTGCTGGTGCCCCTTCTCCTTGAGGGTGTCGTGAGAGGTTACTAAAGAAGTACTGCCAGAAGATAGGCAGCAGCGTCTTCTGGCCACCATTGGCAAAATCACCTGCCAGGCGTGGCGATGATGGCCAAATCCTCCTTAGTGTTTATTAGTGGACTCCACAGACATTGATTGGCAAGATTCCCCAAGTGTACGTACTGCGCGTGTCAAAAAAAGGTTGAACATGTTCAACTTTTGACCGCGCTTGTTATTGAAATGTGCGTATTTTATTTAAAAAACAATTATTTTATCTCATTTGTGTCTATTACTATGTAAATACATGTACCTGTGTGCATACTACATTTTAAATTACATTGCTGCATTTAGTTTTAAAGGTGTTGTACCTGTTCATTGAAGCAAGCAGTGAACGCAAATTTCGGCACGCGCGGGTTTTATAGAAATAAGTGCATTTGTGGCATCTAAGCCTATCAATGTCTGTGGTGGACTCAAATGAGCTGGTGATGATCATGATGAAAATGAAAATGAAAAATATTTATTAAAACAAGCACCAATATAAAGATTAATGTAGCCCTGGCTTCTGAGATAGGAGGACCCGTGTAACAGAAGCCAATACCTCCCTGACAATGACAGCGTTATTGGGGTTTGTTAAGATACAATCCAAAATAGGGAAAATAGGGTTAAATAAGTAGCACTATTTTCAATACTGACAATATTAACACTTGGCTAATGAGACTGAGATTAATATGACGATAACAAGGTATACTGTAGAAGTATATCGCGTTAAATAATAAACTTCGTCAATTTATAATTTAACGTCCATAAATTACTAATTGTCCTAAACTAAAACCAATAGTTAATTATGATCCTTAATGACTTTAAAAACGTAAAATCACACTATTGCAATTATTTTTTGTGATAAATTAAAAAAATTATACAGGTCCACTATTATAGTTTGGTATGCTAATAAAATACAATTCATCAGATTGTTTTGGGAAACTATATCTAGCTAGATCTATACGGAAGAAGATCATACTCTATAGTGAAAAAACTATGTATTACTTTTTTTTACACACTAACAACAAAATATGTAATTTCATGGAGATCCAAGTTAAATTGTAATAAATTAAGAAATTATTGATTCCCCATAGAAACTTACGGGTGTTAGTTAGTGGCGTTATTTTAGGAACCAAACTTCGGGGGTTTTTGAAGACAAAACGGTTATTTCAACAACCGACTGTTGTAACAAAGATTTTTATGGGAGGAATAAAAAGGTCGAAATACCTTATATGTGTAAAAACAAATGCCCAAAGCGTACTTGCAAAAACTGACCAAACAAAAAAAAAACATATGAAAATATTAATGAATTTAATGCTAGTATTAAAGAAGGTACTGCAAGGACGCAAATTCTTCGCACGCTATTTTTTTTGCAGCTTTAATAACATTGTAATTGATTGGGTTTTTCGAACGCCTAGCGACATCTATTGATGGTTCTTGGATTCGTCGCTACGGCACCGTATTGTTATTTAGGTCATATTGTTCCTTTTTTCCCAATTTCAATGTCGTGGTTATAAAATCGTATATATTTGTTACAGAGGAATTAAGTAAATTATAGTTGGTGGACGAGGGATATGTTTTCTGAATCTGATATTCTTCAGTAAACGTCAGTATTTCCTTGGAAAAGTGTGTTTCCATACCTCATGTTTGGTATCAAAAGACAGGTTATTAATTTGATAAATTTCTTTTCAGATGGGTTTTATATTATATTTTAAATTCTAGTTTTTTATACTAGTTATTCTTTTCCATATTTCTAGTTATTCATTTTCTTTCATAGTCGTCTAATTCTATCTGGATTAGATTGTTATTCCACATCAACATTTAACTTGAGGTTCTGTTCCTGATGATGGACATAGTATTTGTATGGATCGACTTGTGAAGTCGCGATATAGTTTTGGGTTTTCAACGTTGGGTTGTTCTTGGGAACTGACATGGAATTCCATCCGGGAGCTTAGTAGCCACAAGAAGGCTCAGGACCTAACCAGGGATTCCAAGGGATGTTCTGAAGTGAGGCACTGACCGATCCGGATGAGTATTCAACGTCTAAATGTACCATCTTCTTTCTTTTCCTGTGAGGGCAGCTACTTGAAACCATAGTTCTATTTTAATGTTAATATATTGTAAAGTCGAGTCTTTATATCTGAGCTATTTAGATTATGCAGAACGGATAGCACTGATTTCAATCCCAAACCATTACACACACCCTGAATTAATTATGTTGAGAGTCATATCTCTAGTACTAATTGGTTAAAATATTATTATATCTTTAGCTACGTGGATTGTCTAGTTATTAGTAGAATATCTATTAAGATTAATTACTCATAATGTGATAATAGTTGGCCATCAATTTAATAAATATATTTAGTAAATACTACTGATTGTTATTATTAAACATCTTGTAGCCAGTCGACAAGGTTCTTTATAAATTTCTGCAAGCCGGGCATAGACTTAACCTAGCCGTTTAGTCCCATCTTGTCTTCTTATAACACCTAGAAGAAATCTTACCTTGCAGTGGCGCCCAACGTTTTAATTTGTATTAAAAAAAAAAATAGCTTGCGAAGAATTTGCGTCCTTACAGTACCACCATAGGTAAGTGGAAAACTTGACTTAATCTACCAATTAAATTAGCTTGAAATTGCCTAATTAACAAGCAAACAATTTACCAATACCTAGACAAAAAGCCGTAAACACAACAACTAATCAATACAATCCTTGCTTGTAATATGAATCGTTCGTGCATAACCGTAGGGCGGGCAGCTTATGCCCCGTGCTTGTCTGGTCCATTTTAGTGGAGTAAATTTATCGATGGCTTGAATATCGAGATATTTAGAGAAATAGGTAATACAAACTGATGAATGTGTACTAAAAACCAAAATCAGGGTTTAGATCTTTCATGTTCATGTAGGAATCACTTAAGATGACTTGTGCAAGATCGTTACAAAAAAGAACATTACTAGCTTATTTCGTAAAAGTCGACATTACTTTTATAATACGCTTTATATGAGTAGGTAAACAAAGATCTTGTGTAATCATAATATACGTCTGTCTGGGTATCATATCAGCCAAACGACATCCACAAATATGTAAAGGACTAGTTTAAAGTAGTCCTTTACATATAAAGGAAAGATTTAAATCTTTCCTACATTCAGCGGCTCTCACCAGGTCGTTCGTCTATTTGATAGAAGGTCTACCCCCGGATAAGTTACTCGATAAAAATATTTGCCCAATTATATTAAAATTATTAATTATTGTTTATGTACAGTAAATGTAACTGTAACTTATTCTGATTATTCCCTACACATTATAACTACATAGGTAATTTAAATTTCTAAATATCTAAAATCTCTTGAAGTTTAAATATTTTAATCTGTTTTCAGAAATATGAAATCAAAACGTATTCAATGATATTGGTTTTTGAAATTAAAATTTAACTATTCATAACATTAAATACGATCAAAATAATTAAAATCACATCAATAGGACAAAGTTTTTTACTCATAAATTATACCACGAAAACAAACTTGTGACAATACTACATTTTCTGTGAAACATTTTCATTTGTTTTTTTATAGTTTTTATTTTTCGTTCGTTTTGGCTTTCAGTGTCGTTATTATTTTTATAATGTAGATAGGAGCTTATCGATAGATTTAATATTCACATACAACACTAGTCAATTTCTGAGTAAAAATAATAGTATTAAGGGCTGGACAGATCCCCATAAATTAGGAGTCCAACACCTTTCTCAATTATCTGGATGGAAATACATAGTAGGTAACGTTAATTGAATGTATTGTATTAAGTATAAAAATATCTCTTTATGTACTAGTGGTATCAGAAAAATAGTTTTTTTTTCGTAACTGGCCAATGGTGTTATATACTTTCAAAACTGTTTTTACTTGAATTTTTTTTCCTTAACCTTGGTTTAAATTGGTTTTGGCATTCTTTTTTCCCACAAGAAAATACCTATAGAGTCCATGGAGTCACAAAATAGGAACACTTACACTTGTTTTACGCGGCCCGAAATTTATTGCCTTTAATGTTGTTTTAGCAGTTTCTTATTAAAAATATCAGAAAAGTGCAAGTTGACTTCGCGCTCAATAGGTATCTTACCTTAATTTAATTTATTTTAAAATGTTTAACTTAAAATTAAAAATACAATTTGAGTCGCGTCCTACCTCGGGCATTGAAAATGTTTGTTGTAGGCAAATGTTTGTTGTACTTTAAATGTAAACTAGCAATTTATTTACTTAAAGAAAAGCTCTAAAAACATGAACATTATGCAATATTATATTCTGCGACTATTTCAGTGTACGCTCATTAGGCCGGTGATAATTGATGCAAGTATGAAATCGAGCTTTGTACTTATATCAGTACCTAATTGTAGGACTAGGGTCAAAACAAAAAATTCAATAACGCTGCCCACCGAAGCGGCAAGTCCATATAATCCTGTTAATCGTGCTGTCCGTCCATCCGTCACAATTATTAACCGATTGGATAATGCTAATCAAATTATACAAGATAGCACCAGCTGCATGTTGAAGTGTCAATATGGGTATTCTAATTTGGTCATGTAATCTTATATATATAAAAATGAATCCCTATTTCCCTTGGTCATCGCATCACGCGTGAACGGATGGACCAATTTCGCTAATTCTTTTTTTGTTTTGTTTGTTATTGTCAGGAGAATGTTCTTATGAAAGAAAAAAATAAGAAAATTGCGCGGAAAATTAGAAAATTTAAGAATTCTTAATCACCATACTAAATTATTTGTAATGTAAACTTATCTGTTTTTGACAAACTAAACTTTTTAATGTATGGCGTTTGACATAACATTGACAGAATGCGTGCTGCAAATATCGTCAAATAGAGGGTAAGAAAACTAAATTTTGCACATGGCCAGTAATATTATATCGCCTGTTACCGTGTCGGAATATCAACAATACTATAATAGATAACACGCCAGAAAAAAGTAAACAATTGGCAACTTTTTTTTATTAAGCCATTTTGTAATCAACATTATATATATTTAAGACAGGATAACGTCTGTCGGGTCCGCTAGTATTTAAATATAAATATAGACAGCATACGATGTTTTGATTCTAGTAATTTACTACTTTACTACTTATTCTATGCAAATCAGGCACCCGGACCCGAGACAATATAGTTTTTTTTACATTGACCCGTCCGGGAATAGAACACGGGTCTTTGGAGCTGGTGACACCTTGAAAATCGGCGTGAACACCACTCAACCTTGGAAGTCGTCACACTTCAAATGCATGCCTGTAACAATCGGTTTCAAAAACAACTTATAGGATTACATTTATAACTTTTTGACTAATAAACTAACACGCAATAAGGATTTGAATTTGACTATCGATAGTTCTACCTAGTCTTTTAACTATGGTAACTACTTTGTAGCACCAGACTTCATGGGAAATATATTTTTAATACACTTTCATACACCTGAGAAGCTTATTGATTAAACACAAGCTGTTGCCAGCGACTCTGTTCGCGGATAAAAAGTCACCTATGCAATACCATAATCCCCAGCCTACCACTATTAAAAAATCACTTCGACTCCCTTCCACATGAAAAGCAAACAATTATCTGTATCAATTTTCGAAATATATATTATAATATGTGAATGTGATATTTCAGACTTTTATCCATCTCTGTGTCAAAGATCTGTTTCGTTCTGTCTGGCTTGATAGTTTATAAAACATCCATCCAAGCTATCGCATTTAGTAAGAAAGGTTTTTATTGATTTGTCATCGTTTTTGTGATATCAACGCAAAAAAGGTTAAATATTTTATCTACTCTAATATTTATTTTATTCTGCTTCTAACGATTTTTTAATAAAAATGTAGAACTTTAACCTGTCCTAAAAATAGAAACAAATCATCGACCAACTCGTTTGAGTAATAATAAAACATAAGAATAACAAATACAACTTTTTTTCGTCGCTTGAAATTACCTATAATAATTGTTGCAAAAATAATCCCTCTTCCTAATAGAATTAAAGCTCAGTTTATATTCGCCACGCTATGTAATTTTTGGCATGTTTATGCTAGTTAGCCTATTTTATCCAACAGCCTAGATAAACAATGTAAGCCACCTGGCTGCGCGCGCGCCGCCTAATGAAAACGTACGAGCGCGATAACCTGTTATGGCTTAGACGCACACGCAAATTTGTGTTCTCTGGAAAATAAGGATTTTAGAATGAATACTATTTTGTAACAGCGTCTCTACGCAGCGATAGGTATGCAAAACCTTTTCGGTGCCTGTGGATGTCATGAGAAGAGGCTAAAGTATTTTCGGAAGATGGACACCAGCGTCTTCTTTCTTTTGTCCAGCATCAATCACCTAACCGTATGCCAATTCCGCGGCGATCTGGCGATTATGAGCTTAATCCCGGAAGTGATTTGGTGAAAAAAAGAAAAAAAACAACCCGTTTTCACTCACTGTTGAGCACGGGTGTCTCTCTTTTCTTATAGAAAAGGGTAGAGGCCTTATTTCCACCACGCTGGCCTAGTGCGGGTTGGTGGACGATTTGGTGTAGGCTAGTTATAATAATTATAATGTGTTTGTGACAATTGACTATATATTATGTACAGACACGTCAAATTTTCTTATTTGATATTGATCTCTACTTGTTGGACTTAAAGTTGAAAATCAATTCAATGATCTTTAACTTTTTGGGTAGGTTGACCTGCCGTTGTCTATACAATAATATGACATCTAATTAGAATCAAACTAGAAAATATTTCTTTGGAAAATGTATCCCATAATTCATATTACGAGTATTAAGAAGTTGCCCAAAAAATATGTTTTAGTACAAGGAACACATTCGAGTAACAAAAACTATTCGTGCCTACTGATAAACAAATCTATTTCATAGCAATGGATATCCTAAATTTAACATTTAATTCGAGTCGAACCGTCCGGGAAGGTAAACACAATTTTTTTTTTTTTTTTTAGGTAAATGTGGACAACATCACATACATTGTTCTAATCCCAATTTAAATAACTATTTGAAGCATTCGTATTTTGGAAACCAGAAACAACGAAGGTACCACAAACACCCAGACCCGAGAAAATGTTGAAAAACACATTTTTACTTTTAAATGAGTCTAAATACAGAATTATTTATTTAAAAAGACTTAATAACAATATAATAACTTACAGATAAAACGACTTACCTTTTAAATTATTGCGTTAAATACCGTAAAGCTCTATGTGTAACAAATAACAATGCAAAAAGAAAGTTTAAAGACTTTTTTTTTCATCAGCCTCAGTGGTCCATCGAACTGCCAGCCTCAGTGAATAGGCTGCTTCTGGGTAAGCTCGCTCCGTCTTAGGCTTCTTCTTAACCGTAGAGTTAAGTATGTCGTTAAGAGATAGCGCATTGTTTATAAAAACAAACAATGATACCTACACCTTTCCATATCTTATGCCAATATTGCCATAACAGCCACGCTTGACCGGCGTGTTAGCCATCGCAGCTTAGGCAATTGTGGAGAGAATCGCTACCTCTTCTTCCGACGGTATTTCTTAAGTCACCTCCAACGACACCCACGGGAAGAAAAGAGTACCTACATTGTTAATCTGGTACTAAATGAACCTAGTGAACGGAGAGCTTAATCATCAAACACATTCAACAATTAACCAGCCGGTCTGTCTATTCAGCATGGATATCGGTCAAGGCGTCAGTCCAGGATCATGTATAAATACGGCCCACTCCACTCATTGTTCTATGTCCGTCCGTTTGTTCGCATCTGCGATATAATATGAATATTGATGCCAAATACACTACTACACCACCAAAAAATATGTTTAAACCAATATAACTCTAATTCCACCTACAATACGGTGTTATAACAATACGATTCTGAAAATTGCGCGGCAAATGTAAGTCAGTAATAAGAGTTCATTGTTAGTATAGCGATTTGCATGATATGAAAGTATAGGCGTCGATTCTATTGACACCGCATCTTATAAATTAATAACGTGAGTCACGTGTGAAGGGACTTCATTCAAGTTTAATTCATTAATGAATGACAGGTGAGATTCTAATTGGAATTTAGACTAGTAGAAATAATAATGCTTATAAAAATGACAGGTGAGATTCTAATTGGAATTGAGACTAGTAGAAATCTCAGTATTTACACCTAAAAATTCCAGATTTACCAGTTTTTGCCGCGGCCAGTATGCATGGAGATGCGGGTTCGATTCCCGCCTGAGACACATTTTTTTAAGTTGAAATACTTATAGTAGAGTATAATTGCAATTAAGTTGTTAAGATATCATAAAAAGTAGTGAAAGTCTGAGTATCTGAAATCTGAAAATATATTTACTATCATCATTGTTACTAGTTAATCTCAGTCCACTGATGGCCACGGGCTTCTCTATAAGAAAGACTTCTATAATGCACGTATGGCAGGCGGGTCGGCATTCTCAGATTGGGAAATAGTGGAGAAAAGACACCATGATATCCATCTACTGGCATTTTCCCATTAATAACGAATGTTTACGTTTTTTTATTGTTTCTCATTCTTCCTTCAACTGAGCTATGACATGTTAATCTATCTTAATTAATTAAAACGAATGCGCGCATAATTTTCGATCGACTGCACCAAATTGGATAGGTAATTCTTTTTATTTGTGTTTAAAAACGGTTAGAAGGAGGTTTTTATGAAAAAATACATTGATAATAATTGTAGAAAAGTTACTTGATCTCCACATGAAAAGTGAGATTATTTGCTTGTATATTGGTTAAAAAGCGTTTACAAACCTTCTTAAAATTTATATCAGCACATTTAGCTTACCATAACTAATTAAGCTTTTCTTAATATGACGCTATACAATGTTAAGTACTTACTTCCTTGCTTATACTTAAATGTGCATAATTTATTCGCACCGGTACATCGCGCTGAAATAGTACTGATAAGCGCATAGATCATCCCGCCCACGCGCTTGCGCAACCCCGTTTGATCACACTGACTCAGCGATGCGCTCGGTAAAGACTTTACGTGCTATACATTATCTTTATAGTTACATTTCTTAAAAGATTAAATCATGAAGAAACAGAAAAATTATTAAAACCCTAAAATTGTTACTACCTCTTATATTTCCCTTATCCCATAGTTCTTTCTCTTGGTACGCACCCATCTACTGAAACAACAAGCTTTCTGAATCGCTGCTAGTTAAATAACACAAATCGGTACACAAAGGTATTCCACTCGCTCAATACATACATACATACATGCATATATTGACACGAAACACACATTAAATCACATTAACATTTAACATTTCATTTTTATTTTGTTTTTCTATAAAGTTAATAATAAAAACTAAAAAATGCTAACATAATTAGCTATGCAGTACTTGCAGGCCTTTGTAAATACTCCGTTTGAGTGAAACCCTATTGACCTATATAATACAAATTCTTCCAGAATCTACTGTAGGCACCAGTCTTCACAATACGGTATATATTTGTCTAACGACTTAATTGTATGTTATATTATAAGCCTATTGTGAAGAAATAAAGATTTTATTTATTTATTTAGAGGATTCAATGGTGCCAAATAAAATCCTAAATAGGTGTAAAAATGTGAATATAAATTTGAATCATTATGAAATTCAAATGCATTGATATTTCTTGGTTTTCTATATTATAATTCATGAAAAAATGTAAAAGCGTTTGTTAACACCAGCAAAAATGATCTTTCAACAAGAAGCATGTTTACTATAGATTTTGACAGGTTTTTACGATGGTCACTGTATTCAAATGGCTACGAGTAACTACTTACTGATTTGAAACACAATTAAAATTATATTTAACAAATTCTTCACTGCTTAAAAATTTTGTTTTTAAAAATCATATCGCTGCGCTGATGTGAATTAAAAATACAGTTTTATGAAGAAAAAAAAGCTGTAGGTTGTGGGTTCAAGTCTGAACTGAGGCTGTTTTTATTCAAGTTATTGTGTTTTAAAATTTTATTCTTGACGTACTTAAATAATCTGGACCTAAAACAAGGTGTTATTTTGAAGGGCTACTTACAAATAATGAAAAACCCTTGATAGAGGTATTAATTTAGTCATCATTTGAAAGTTTGAAATTTTTGTCACTAAAGATAGTTATACTCGTACCTATAAAATGTCATTTCTGTAGATATAAACATTGTGTACGACATATTATTCGACGACCTCCGTGGCGGAGTGGCGTACACACCGGTTTTCAAGGTGTCGTCTGCTCCGAGGTCCCGGGTTCGATTCCCGGACGGGCCAATGTAGAAAAAAAGTGTTTTTCTACATTTTCTCGGGTCTGGGTGTTTGTGGTACCTTCGTTGTTTCTGGTTTCCAAAATACGAATGCTTTGAATAGTTATTCAAATTGGGATCAGAACAATGTATGTGATGTTGTCCACATTTATTTATTTATTTATTTATTATTATTAGTTGGTAACGTAAAATTCACTAACATCAGATTCTTATTAGATACTTACTTTGACCCGTAAATTCTTTTTCTTGGATTTGAATTAAATTAAACCTAAGAAGGTTTTTTACAATCGAATTAATGTCCACAAATATACAGAAAAAACAAAATCACTCGTGTTTATTCAAGTTTTAGTTTATTTTCAACAATCTTATAAGATCAGTATATAAACTTGAAAAATTATGTCTCAGGCGGGACTCGAACCCGCATCTCCTCTCATGCCGGGCGGGCGCTATACCATTAATGGTATAGCATTTATATACTGATAATAATAATAATTATTATAATTACAATTAAGTTGCTAAAAATATCTGATAAAGAATCTAATAAGACTTAGAATCTGATATCACTTTCTCCGAAATCTAATTAAATATTTAAATTGAAAGTATTAGCATTACACAGTTAAAACTTAGTAGGTAGGTGTATCTTGTTAACCGCTTTACGATTCTCATACAAAAAAATAAAAATTATGATATTTAAGGGGGGCTTCCCATACATAAAAAAATAAAAAATAAAAAATAAAAAGTCCAAAGTGGTAAAATGGGTGTCCCTCCTCCCTCTAACTTTTAAAATTGAAAATGAAAATTTTGAAAAAAATACATAACGTAGATCATAACAAAAACTTACAACGAAAATTGGTTTGAACGAGATCAAACCGGTAGTTTTTTAAAAATATCACATTTTTAACAACCGCAATTATAACTTTGTCCTTTATACAAACACTATGAAAAACTAAGTTTTTTTGTCAGTCAATTAAATATTGTGGTATTATGGCTAAGTGGAAGTCAGTGGACCCCTAATTCAGTTAAAGTTGGTACAGAACTCTCAGTGCGTGAGTCCGACTCGCACTTGGCCGGTTTTTTTTTATTGTGATACAGTCTGGGGAAAGTAGTAGATTATGATTCCCTTTGCAAATGTAGTGGAAATACAACTTAAATGGCTATATTATTTTATTGCCTAGAGTTACAGGTTTGATTTTTTCACAGTTTTTAAAGGTGATTGCAGACTATTAGTACTTAGAATTAATATCAACTTTATACTTCCACAAGTTCCTGAAAAAAGCCTTGAAGTACACACATGCCGACAACGAAGCGATCTTATATTGTTCCTTGCGTCTTTAGATGTCAGAAACTCTAAAAATATTTTTCTGCTAGCTCTGATTACCATAAACCGATATCTGATGACAGGGCTGATTAATAATGAATGAATATTACAATCCATCTGGCAAGATGAGTCACATTCTGCTGGTCGATTCGCCTACGCCATCTTGTGGCCATTAAGCTTAAGCTAATTTAATATAAGCATTGCACCCGCGGCTCTGTCTGCGTAAACTACACTTGTAGAAACCTGTGCCCAGTAGATACATACGAGTAATAGCATGTCTTTTTAAACTACACTTGTTTTTTACTTTTTAAACGTTTTATCTATCTTTGAACTAAATTTCACTAAAATCTGTTGAGCAGTTTAGGCGTAAAATCATAAACAAACAGACTTCCAGATAGAGTGACTAAGAGTGACTCTCCCACTTATAATTTTAGTAAGGATCAACTCCGAGTACGTACAACAAGATAATTAAACTAAAATATTTAACGATGGACGGGATAGTACATACATCATACTTTTAATACAAGTATCGATGGCCTAGAAGACAAATGTGATAATTACAGAACTAACAATATTTCAGAGGGACAGTTTTTATTAATTCAGAACTTCTGGATACTTTAACTCAAAACTGTATATAGAAGTTGTGTATATACCGTCTGTACTTCGTTAGGGTATTTATCTTTATACTTGCTTAGCATGTATTTGATAATCAATATCCAAAATATTCTATTAAGATATCAAAATAGCAAAAAAGAGCATCACTTAGTACGTTTGCACACAAACTTTATAATAAATAGTTTAGCGGTAAATTAGCGCAAAAAAGCAGAAATCAATATTTTTCATAGCACAGTCCCATTTCCCATCAATAACGGAAACAATTAGACAATACTTCAACATATCTATCACCACAAAAAATCACTCCACATAACATACGTAGATGCAGAAAGCTTACTACAACTAAAGGTTTCATAAATATAATTTGTTAAATTGACATTTTACTTATGCTTTTCGTCATCATCATTACCATCACCACAGATAATATAATACTACTAGTACCATCACCAATCAATATCCGTATGCTGGAAACGGGCTAAGAGAAGGATTTAGTCATAATCAGGCTGTGTTGGCGGGTAGTCAATAATATAGAGACGCTGTTGCCCGCAATTTTTTTTTTCTTTGTATGTACTACCTTTCTATACTTTAATCGATATTATAGCAATTAAACTGCAATTAAAATATCAGTATTTAAACTTGAAAATAATTTCTCAGGCGGGACTCGAACCCGCATCTCCTCGCATGCCGGGATTTTTCAAGTTGAAAATACTGATACAACCTTTTTATGTTCATTTGTGACCCAATTGATTTTTGTGACTTTAATTTAATGAGTTGGATTTGGAAACAGTTTATCAAAAACGTAAAAATATGAAATGGGCATCAAAACACTAATGACAATGTGTTTTTTTTATTCTGTACTGCGTCATGATATTTACCCATATCCGTGAGCAGACTACATATTTGAAATTCGAAAGAAGTATTTGGAAAATCGAAATAGATACAAATAAAAACTCAATGTTAGTAAAATCCATTTAAAGATATTTTAGCTCTATTTGATAAAACTTTCATGAAAATATAACTGTCTCATTAATTTCTGAGTACATATTTTATATATTTATGTAGCTTGACTCTCTTGTTTCGACTCACATATAAGTAGACTAATTAATGCGAATTCTTTAAGAAATTAATTTAATAAATCATAAAAAAAATAATTCATTCTCACGACTAATACAGTACAGACTGAGATTACTATGTCATCTCCACTATGCCATAACGGTATGTCATAAAAAGTGGACGAAGCATCTGCGCCCGCGCATATTCATAGATTTGTTTTTTTTATCGGAATAATGCGTGTTACTTGAATGCTGACGTATCGTATGACCTATTGAAACTCCGGCTATTGGGGGATTTTATATGAATATACAAATTGTTTTGGGTAATCGGTAGGACTTCGGTGAAAATAATTTCGACACATTCCAAATATTATTTGGCTTTGTAGATAGCTTTCATGCGTGGTACTGGCTGTATATATATCTATATCTATATATTAAAAAAATGAACCCCTATTTCCCTTGGTCATCGCATCGCGCGTGAACGGCTGGACCGATTTCGCTAATTCTTTTTTTGTTTTGTTTGTTATTGTCAGGAGAATGTTCTTATGAAAGAAAAAATTAAATATTTAAGACATGCCTCACTGGGCCACACAAAGCCATCTAGTCCCAAATTAAGCTACTATTAAGTACCCTGTCGTATGGGGTACTAGACAACCGATAAACTTACTTATATACTTTTTTTTTTGTAAATAAATACTTATAATACATAGAAAACACCCAGACCAGTACAAACAGACATGTTCATGCACACAAATATTTGTACTGTGCGGGGATCGAACCCGCGACCCATGGGTCAGAAGCAGCGTTAACTACCGCTGATCCAAATGGTCGTCAAATTAGGAGAATTGCGCGGAAAACAATAAAATTTAAGAAAACTTAATCACCATACTAAATTATTTTTAATGTAACCTTTATCGCTTTTGAAAATTTAAACTTTTTTAGCGAATGCATGGCGTTTGACAAAACATGGACAGAATGCATGCTGCAAAAATCTGAATTTTGCACATGGCCAGTATTGTCGCCTGTTCCCATGTCGTAATACCAACAAAACTATTCATAATAGGGGTTAAAGTATGAAATTGCCGATTATTTTCCCACTTTTTATTTTGTTTATAGCTCTTAAGTATAGTCATATTGTTGCGTAATTCTTTTTTTATTGTATCAAAAAATAAATACTTAAAGCAACTTTTTACTAAAAAAAAATTCAATACTAGTGCCTATTACTTCAAAGGAAGTCGTTGAAAAGACCCCTTACAATGTGTCAGCTGACCTTCTTGCTTCAATTAAGTATATTTGTATTATATACTTTGATTTTCAGAAATTTAAATACTATAATACGTAGCTTTATAACCATCTAACTTTCACCTTTAATTGCATCGAAAACGGTTCAGGCGTTTTTAAAAAAACTAAAAAAAATTTTAGTATGGAAAAATGACTTTTCTCGATTTCGTCCATACAAAACGGCAATTTCATATTTTAACACCTAATATTAATATTATTGTTAAGTCAGGACAACGTCTGTCGGGTCCGCTAGTATTATATAAAAATGTTATTTTGGTTTGTGTACGCTTCAAAAACTCATAAAGTTCTGCACCGATCGAGCTGAAATTTTAGCATGATATATAATGGATGATGATGACATTGAGAGAGAGCGGAGTGCGCTGGTGGTGAGGGCGAACATGGTCGCTCGCAGGTTTGCACGATGTTCCACCTCTGTAAAAATCACACTCTTCAGAGCGTATTGCACGTCTTTCTATACTTGCAGCCTGTGGGCGGAATATACACAAAAGTCTTACAGCGCACTCCGTGTCCAGTACAATAATGCCTTCAGAATGTTGATGGGGCTGCCAAGGTACTGTAGTGCGTCAGGAATGTTTGCTGAAAATCGTGTAGATTGTTTTTACACCACTTTGCGCAAGAGATGCGCATCCCTGGTGCGCAGGTTGCGTGGCAGCTCCAACAGCATCCTGGGCATGATTGCAGACAGGCTGGACTGTGTGTATATCAATCACTGCTGCAAAATCTCAAGTGGGAAGGAGCGGCGGTGATTAACATGTAGCGCTGTATATTACTAACACTAGGTTAAGAACATTACCACTAACAAAATGGATATTATTGTCTGAAATAAAGTTATTTATTATTATTATTATTATTATTATAATCCGCATCAAGGATCTATTTATTCGCGACCGCGAAAAAAAAACCATAAAAAAACAATAAAAAAACAAAACCCATTCAATCACAATGTGCCACAGCGAAGCGTGGCAGGGAACAGCTAGTTTCTTATATTTCATGTGAATGACTTACTTACCCCGTTGCACATTTAAAATTATTTTAGTTTTTTTTTTTGGCAAATTCGCACCTAGAAATGTTTTTTTAAACGTAAATAAAGAGATTCCTAATAGAAAGCATTTGTCCGTTTGTAACCAGCTATCGCACGGCCATGCGGGCATGCGGTCAATACTAAAGACGATACACAAACGATAATAGCCCCTATGTCTATCTGTTTAAAATACACATGTGATAAGCACATGTTGTGTTTACGGCATCTACATGATATAAAGATAAAAAAAGGCCAGCGTTTGATGTCAAGTGAGCGTTTAGATTTTTTGGTTTGGTGTTTGAGAAAATTATAAGGGAAAAATACGTTTTAAGTAATGCAAAAAATAATTTGAAATTAAATTTAATGGTCAAAACAAACGGTTGAAATTTTATTTCTATTGTCTCATTTTAATTATTAGGTTCTTTTATCCTTTACACTCATTAAGATCATATTTTGTAATTTAACTTAATTTCTGATAATGATTCTTATGATCATTTCTAGCTGCAAATGTTATCAATAAGTAGGTAACTATTAAGAATATTAATAACATGACATCGATCATAATTGAAAATAACAAAGGTACCTACCACGAACCACCCAGACCCAGTATAATATAGTCGCATTTCGGCATTGACTCGTCCGGGTAATCCAACCTGGGACTTGTGAGCTGCCGTCATCTTGAAAACAATATAATTATCATTAAAAGCTATTTTTACATATATTTTTTTTAGATATAAAGGAGTGTTAATTAATAATTAATCAGTGTACAATTGTATTAAACAACTATTTATAAAATCTGACACTTGAATTAATGATGAATATAAAAAAACCAAACAAAAGAATCGCCCTTTGTATAAAAAATAACCGTCATCTTCTAATAACAAAGCTTATGATACACATTACTTATAGTCCAATCCAAAATAACGTCGAATAGATTCCCACGTTAAAAATCGCAACGCATCTTTTTATTGGCAAAATCGGACATAAAGACAGATGTACATTGTAACACAAAGAAGTCTTAAAAAATCGCCTGAGAACTATCTAAGCATCACCTATGACCCGAGGCTACAAACCCCGGACGTTATAAAAAATAAATTAAAAGTCTAAAGAAAGAAACCATTGTATAAAAAACTCAGGGGTAAGACCGAGATTTGAATAAGTAAAAAATGCACGCCAATTCTGAGGGGTGTAAACAAAAAAATGTGCCCCACGTTTTTTAAATCGTGGACAGTTATACTATAGTGTTTCTTCGCAAATTGGGCTCGGTCAGATTTCTCACGGAGCTATGAGACTTGCATCTGCATATTTTCATTGATTATTTTTAACCAAGAATTATGATATTTGTATGGGTAAAAAATCTAACTAACATCACTGGCCTGTAACATCAAAATGTTTGAAACAGCAGAAAAAAAACTGCTTCGATTGTTTCATAAAAAAATTACAGTTCGAATTTTAAAAACAAACGGTATCCTGTGACGTCACCGCGCCCGCATGACGACCAATCGATAAGGAGGCCACGTGTGCCGGACCGAGAGACCTATTGTTTTATTGGGGGACTAACCTGTCACACGGGCCTATTTTCTGTGATGGAAATTACATTTGAAGTTAGGATTAGGTGGTGTTTTAAGTCAATAACTTGTGTTTCATTTCAATAAAATAAGCGTGAATTAAGTAAAAACTTTAATGGGTTACTTTATTTATTTAAAAACTATACATAATTTAATTTATAAAACATGAAATTCCAGTAGCTTCTATTTTGTAAATTAGTAACTTGTACCAATAAACTCAATCGTTCAACCAAAAAGATGGATGAAAAATATGTAAAAATACATTTATAATTTAGCTGTAAGTATACTACTACCTAAATACGTTGTTTGTTGTATATACAGGATGAAATTTTAATCACTTTCCAAAAATTTTGTAGGCGTTCAGTATCGTATTTAGAACCCATTTATGAAGTAAAAAATGTTAAGCAATTTTTCACCCGAAAATCTTTTTCGCAATATAGTTTTCCATTTTTACGGTACTAATTCTGTTAAGGTATAAAGGGAAAATCATAAACTTATGATTAGTATCGTAATAAATGAATGAGATGCTCATCGCGTAAAAAAAGTGTTGCTAGGCGGCTGTATCAAAAATTTTAGATTTTTGGTGGACATTTTCTAAGTGCTTTAACTTGACATTTTTGTGTTTTTGTACTGGGCACAACTGGGCAAAAATACGTCATTTGTTTTTTGTCTCGTAGATTAACATATAAAAATTTTGGAAGGTGATTAAAATTTCGTCCTGTATATCATGCTAGTTAATTACCTAAACTTGCATTTAAGTGAACGACTTACCTACCATCAGCCTAAAAATAAACTTAAACAAAAAATAATAAAGAAGCTACTAACGTCTATTCTTACTTTAAAAAACGTCCGGTCACAATACTTTTCCGCGCATTACACATGTCTGTATCAAATCTTCGATGGCAGAAAGGATTATCAATCCATTGTGTAGCGGCCATTATTAAACTTTTTTCTATTGCCAATTTTTTTACTTTTTTTCTTTTCGGCCAGGTGCCGAACTGCCGATGTCATGTACGGACAGATAAGTCAACAGATAAAAAATGGGTTGAATTGAGAACCATAGACAAGGGTTCGGACTGGGGTTCCGATTTTGAATTCGATTTGATCGGTGGCCTTTAGACTGAATACGGGTCCTATGATTTGTGGGAGCCGAGATAAGATAGCCGTTTTTGCGACATGTTTTATAATTTCAAATTTAATTGATAATGATTTTTATTGCTAAGCTATTGAAGGCGTGTTTGTATTATCATAATTATATTTTTATAATTAAGAGCACTTTAAAGTTTAAATACGCAATTATATACGAAAGAAGAATTACTTACTTTTTCCATTTGGAATTAATTCCCTTTGGAGATAACATAAAATATTTGCAATGACAATGCCATTTCTATAAATAAATTGAAAAAATGTTTATTCCATACAAAATGTATCAGCCTTCCTTCAAGGGATGACTTCAGGGCTTAAAACTTATCCACCTCTCTTACTATCGAACATTATAAAAAAATAAATCTAAATCCCTTTTTGAGCGTGAAATTTTATGATGGGTAATGAATGAAAAGTTTAAAAATTTGCTTTATAATAATACAAATATTCAAATAAGAGAAATGTGATTAGTTTTATTAATGCAGCATTCACAATGGAGCCTAAAAATAAAATAACTGTCAATCACCTATACTGACTTTCTTAAATTAAATAATAACAATGTCCGTTATAATCTGTATTCACATTTCTTCCCACCGTGACCTTCGAAGACGTTCGATCTTCAAATCTGCGTGCGAATAAAAATACAATTTAAATATTCAATAGGTTCTAATCATGCGACTGGCCATGACTGTTGCCCTCGGATAAAAAATCTCACCCCACGTTTTTTTTCTAAACCCTTTTATGCATATCCTGTGTCACCCTGGCCCAGGCGGCGTTACAAGTCATATTTAAATAATTTATGCGTGTTCGTTAGTTAGCTTGTTTTTGCATCTGCGCCGTGAGTGTGTGTTTTTAGAAGATTTACTGTTTGATGTGGGCATATAGAATATTCTCGCAAATATTTGAAGGGTTAAGTGCAGTCAAAAATTCAAGCTACCTACCGTATAAAATTTTCTTAATGCGTACTGAGTATTACGTATTTTTGTTCAATTTTAAAAAACCTTTTGGTGATATTTGACCATATCTGACGACAAATCTGATAACTGCCATCTTAGGCCAATAAAGAACCAAAACCTAATACTAAGGTAACTAACTCCTTCCAGACCCAGAACAATTTAGCAAGAACCGTTTCCTAAATTGACTCGACCGGCAATTGAACCATTGCAAAGTAGACTGGCCACAGCCACACCAACCAGGTTGAATGATGGTTCAAAATTTTTATGAATAATATGGAATGATTATAAGAACTTTCAAAAGATTTAGCACATCTTTTAAGAAACTCTATAATTCAAATCTTACCTCATTATAATTCAAATCGCGGCCGAAAAGCGATTAAGCAAAAAGAACAATAGATCGGTCACAAACAATGATCATAGACAACTCAATCGACACATCGAAAGTGAAAGGGATGGACTGCATTGCGATTGTCATTCTGCAAAGATCGTGTTATTCTCATTGCGGTGGCGAAATAGAGTAACGATCGATGAGGGCTGTCATCGCCATAGATACAATTCGATTGCCGTAATACGTTTACTGTACATTTGAGGTTTAAATATTTTTTTTAAAACGCTTTTGACTGCATTTTGGCATATCTCATTTTACTGCAACTGTGCTCTAATAATATTATAGAAAAGGAAGAATGCTGGTTTCCATTATAGTGAGAAGAAGAAACGTGTTGACGATTTTGGGTTTTCATTTAAATGTAAACACATTTTTTCTCAAACAGTTTTAAAAGTAAAACACTGTAATGGGCAGAATAAAAACTTGACAAATAATTTAAATTACCCGACTTCTACGAACGCTGTAAACGTCGGAATAAAACAAAATATAATATAAATCGTAAAAAACGCGAGTTCTATCCGTTAATTTTACTTTCATTTAAATTTACAGCAAAATAACTTAACTTATGTTATTTGGACACCAGAAATGTTTTTTTAAATCTTTTGCAATATTAAGCTATTGATATCTATAAGGACAACAATTAAATCAGCTTTAGATAAGAAATCGTTTTTATTATCTGAGATAAGATAAGATTTTATGATTTATATTTTTTTATGCCTGAAAGCTTATAAACAAATAAAAGCGAAGAATCATAAGTCATAACATTACAAAAGAACTAAACATTTAGAAGAAGCTGTTAAAAATAGTATCGAAAGCCTAAACGGTTTAAATTACAGCTGTTAGTTCTCTTATATCCAAGTAATTAGCAAATATGTAGAATTAGCATAAATGTTTTTGACATTAAGGCGCGGCACCCATAAATCTCTTTAACAAAATTAGCCGCTTACCCGGCCCAGTCAGGCGTAATGGCCACACTTTTTGTCCTTTTTTTGCCATTGTTTCTGTCTACCCTTTTTAATTTTTTTCTACTGTTTTTTCAGGCCATTTTATTGAATAACATTACCCCGATTTTTGTCCTCTAGTTTATATTAAATTACCGTTTTTGTGACGTAATGAATATGCGGGAAAGATAATGGTATGCATTGTAAAGTGACTAAATTGAACGTATGCAGTTTTTATGTGCAACCGTTACTCATTGTTTTTTTGGTACAGACGATAGCCTGTACATTAGGTTATACACTGGGGCATCTTAACGTCTTTGGAATAGGTGCGAGTTTGCAACAAAAATGTATGGCCTGATGTGCAGGGCACGGTACTCCTTTTGTTGTTTTTAATTTATATTAGCTACATACTCTTTATCACTTTCGTTTTTAACTAATCCATGTTGCTATGAGAAAGTATTATTGAAACATTTTTTATGTCCGTTCTTATTTTTTATTTGATACTAGTTAGTAATAATACTGCACGCGATTTTTAAAATTATATATGGTTAGAGTCATGGGTATGCAATTATTTAATATTTATTAATTTAATAAAACATGTTTTTTGTTTATCAAAAAGTTTCCATGACTTGACAGAAACAGTATTACTTGCTCTATAGGGTGAAATTTTAACCACTTTCCAAAATTTTTATAGGCATTCGGTATCGTATTTAGAGCCCATTTATGAAGTAAAAAATTGTAAATCAAGCTTTCACCCGAAAATATTTTTCGCAATATAATTTTAAATTTTAAAAAAAGGGAAAATCAAAAACTTATGATTAGTGTCGTAATGAATGAATGTGATGTGCATTGAGTAAAAAAAGTGTTGCTAAGCGACCGTATCAAAAATTTTAGATTTTTGGCAGACATTTTCTAAGTGCTTTATCTTGACATTTTTGTACTGGGCTATACCAATAGAAAAAATACGTCATTTGTTTTTTGTCTCGTAGATTGATATATTAAAATTTGGAAGGTGGTTAAAATTTCACCCTGTATAAAATACTAAAAAAATATGTTATCCATAGAACAACATTTACAACTTACTGGTATCTGAAAACTTCAGTTAGGAGTTCCTTCTTAGAATAGTCATGAAATCTGCTCTGTCTTATGATTAGTTACGTAATTCAACCTTTTCGGGTATTTTTGGTAAGAAGTTTAAATTACTTTGTTATGTCAAAAAATTCGCACATTTTTTTTAAACTATCGGTAGGTATCAGTTTTTTTGACATCCAGATCCTCTCAAATTATTCCATCCGATCGTGATCCCAACAATGGTCCGCGGATGTATCTACCCACAGATCTCTCTTCAATGGGACATTGCGTGAGAAAACTAAAAAAACTCACTCGCACATAAAAAGCACTCATACGAATTATTAAAAACTCAAGATGTCCCAACACAATACGAGTACACCTTGGATGTGCCGAAGATACGCTTAAAAAATGTGCATAATGTTTTTATAAACATACATGCTGCGATGGGTGAAAAAATATGGGGTGTGTTTGATAGAGGGTAGCTAGTGGACCTCAAACAACTTCTTTTTAGCAATCGCAGTACGGTTACAAATTCAATTTAAAAATAGAACGGTATGGAGTTGAAAGTAAATCGTCATATTAATTTGTTAAAGCTAGTACTGGCCAAATTCAAAAAGAGGGTATTTTGGAATTTATTTAAGAATACCTTACGTAAAAAAAATTTTTACCTGATAAAAAAGTTCAAAACCTGAAAAGAGGTGGTGTAACTATTTGTCCGGCTTCACGAGAGATTGGAAGTCATTTGCCGCTGACAGAGACCAGTGAAATTGTTTGGGCAGGCCTTTGCCTAGCAGTGGGATGATGTAGGTTAAGTAAAAAAAAAAGTTCAAAATTTATTGAATAATCAATAAAATTTATGAAACTTTTTGTGCGTCTCAAGGGCGTTAAATTAATTATGTTATCTGATTCTCAATTATGAGAAATGTTTGAGAACCAACGCCCTAAACAAGGTTCGTTGTTCTATATTTTTTAGATTAAAATTTCTCCGTCGAGATTTGTAGTTTTTTAGGCGGAAGCTAACATCGCTGGCTTCCGGTTGGATTTCATTCGCTTTGTATAGGCCGTTGCATTGGGGTAATTAAATTAGAACCTTTTTATAGACGTAAGGATACCGTTATTTATACTGTCAACAAGAATTTAGAGTAAATTTCAAAATTGCATAGGACTATTTATATTTTTGCTAAATTGACCTATTACAATGTTTAACTTTATGTGTTTAACTGACAAAAAACGGTTTTATGAATTCGATGCGTACATGCATATCTACCTACTTTCTTATGTATCCATTTGTCCATGCGTCTTTTACCAGGTTGACCAATTTCGATCATTTTTCTTCTGTTAAATACGTACAACTGATGGCTCTATTTAAATTAAGTAATAAAACACCGCGGAGGTTAGATAAATAGAGTAAAAAAAATTAAACCGACTTAAAAAAAAACTCTAAAAAGTACAAAATAACACAAGAACAATGTTTTATTTTAAAACCTATTTACCTACTTATAATATTATTTTAACTACTAACAATTAAACAGATCGAAGTCGTTGCCAAGTTTTGGTCTTAATTTTTCCGTCTAGCAACGCGCGATAAGGAACTTCGTTAAAAAAAATACAGTCGAATTGAGGACCTCATCCTTTTTTGGAAGTCGGTTAAAAATATAGTAGCCTTTAAAAACAAAAACATTTTGACTAAAAACTTCGTTAACGAAAACCATTTAATACCTAGGGCAACAATTTTGAGTCAGTGACAAATAATAAATCGGCGAAGATCATGATCTCATGATGCACGCGTCTATTAAATTTTGCGTGGCTTAACAAATGTTTTTAGTCGGTAATTTATTTGTAAAAAAAGTGTTATTTTCATAAGACTGTTTTTTTTTTTCAATAAAATGTGAATACAGGAAGACACTTTTTGTGACTATAATACTGTAATTGCCTTAATTCGAACTATATGTTTCATACTTCATGTAGAAAAACTCTTTTTTCTACATTGACCCGTCCGGGAATCGAACCCGGGACCACGTAGCATGCGACACCTTGAAAACCGGTGTGTACGCCACTCCGCCCCGGAGGTCGTCAAAAACTAAGTATAACCAGTATAACTAACTATCATTCACGACCCAAAAATTCATTTAGTCCCTCTACCAATAAATCTTTCACATAAATATGAGCTCATAAACTTGCTCACCTCATCTCGCCATATTTACACTCGCAGCATCCTGCCTCTCCTCTCCGTTTTTTAGATTCCCACAGGTTTTTTAAGAGTTTTTTTTTAACGCGTAACGGTAAAAATCTCCCCCTGAAGATAGTTTAATTTATTTCGTCTTCACAAAAGAGGATGCGGTCGTCTTTTGTTTGTCATGTCACGGTATAAAGTGCAAGGTTTTTTAATGTTTGAATTTCGAAGATTCAATCGAACAGAATGGCGAAGTAGTTAAGCGGGAATCGATATTTTACATTTCTCACCAGTCGATTTATTCATACATCATTTTTTTTATTGTGATTGATGTTTCCTAGTTATACCTAGCTTCTGACTCTACTATGTTATACAAAGATACTTAGTTTTATTTTAATTTATATTTGTACTGCCATAATTATTATTAAAATCACGAAATGTTTTAGCCTAGATTTTGGTAGTAACTTTTCTTTACATTTTGTTCCTACTTTATGATTCGAATAACCTACAGCCGTTTTAGTTTTTCTAAAAAGATTGTGTTAAAATATTGCCTCTTACCTTTGTAAGCGTCAAGGATCTGTCAAGCTTTTTTTACCACGCTTTTGTTAGCTTGGGTTGTATCTATCTATGTATCTATGTATGTAATGGAATCTTTGAGCATAAATTTGACCGATTTCCAGAAGTTTGATTAATTTGAAACTTTGCACACGTATCAAGGACCGATGACAATGCAATAATTTAATAACAGTTTTCCCAGTTTTCCTCTGTAAGAGGGAGTAAAAGAGATAGAGCTAGCGCGCGATCTGTATCAATTATGTTTCCTGCATAGGTTTGGACTTACAGTCGGTAAAGAAGGAATCAAATCTTATAAACTAAACTAAAAAGTAAAAAATAAATTATAGTTTAAAAAAAAACTAAAAAACCACGCTTTTAAAACAGATTGAACTAAAAAATTAAAAATAAAACTGTAGTAATCAATTGAAAAATTCATATTATTGTACAAAAAGCGTGGGGTGTTTGTTATGATATCCACAGATATAGTAAATTATTGATAAAATATTTACAACAATCTAAATCAAGCCCCCCACGCTTTTTGTACAATAATATGAATTTTTCAATTGATTACTACAGTTTTATTTTTAATTTTTTAGTTCAATCTGTTTTAAAAGCGTGGTTTTTTAGTTTTTTTTAAAATTAATTACGAAATATGCTAGTGCACAACTTTGTGCGTACCTTCATCGTATTTTTAATTTCTGACGCTCCTGTAAAAAAATAATTTATGCAACCGAAAACTGCATAAATCAACAACGCAATTACTTTTTTGCGACAACCGTGTTACGAGACTTTGTTTTCCTAAACAATGATTTAAAAAAAATACGCAAAACCCCAAAGAGTTCTTCAAATTAAACCCTCATTAGAAATATTCGAAAAAACCCTGCCAGTACGCTAACGTGAGAAAATTAAAAACTTTTTTCGTTATAAAACTGGTTGCAGCAACCGTTGCATCTTATTTGCATGTTCTTTTTTCGAATGCAATTTTTTCTAACTCTGACACCGTGTAATTATAGACAAAAAAGCTCAGGGGTATTTCGTTCCGTCCTTTCATCTTGGTCAGGTAGGTATGGAGTGTCGTGTACAATGGCCCGGATTTCCTCTCTAATGCCACGGCCAACCTTCACCTCACGTGCAGATTCTCAATGGTCCCAAATCACGATTTTCTAGGGCGTGATCGATCTGGAGATACACTTGATAAACTTTTTTTTAAATGGTAATGATGTCGATGTGAATAGAGCCTACTCAATTGGCCAGCCGTTTCCAAATATCGATAATTGCAGCAATTTGAATGATAGAAAACACCTTTAGGTTGAAAAAAGTTGATTGTTGTGGGAACGCCTGTATTGATAATAAATATTAGATCTCTTAATACTACTCGCATTAACTATCTGGTGCTGAATCTCATCTACATCAGCATAACATTTTTACGTCCAACAGAAGTGTATGATGAATTTATACTCCCAAGACAACAGTAAGACCAAATATGTTGCAATGTTGTAACGTAAAAAAATTACTCGTAAGCATTGCAAATATTATAACACCTATACAAAATAATTTAACTCGTTTTTACCGACTTAGACTCAGGCACTCAAAGAAACCGCCGCATTTCAATCAAAAAAATATCATTTAATTAACCAAAAACATTACTACACCTGGTATCCAATACACCCAAATGGCGCTTACCAAAAACGGTTAGCGCATAGAGTCAACCGAGTCTCGCATAAATTGCGCAGATTATGCCTTGTCACGGTTTACGTCCTGGCCTGGCTTTGGGCCATAAATCCTGCTGCAAGGTGGTCTGACTAATTTGCGGTCACACCCGCCGTGTAGGCCAACATAGACTTTTAGGGTTAGAATTGGTGTCGAAGAAACGGTCAATCGTGTGCAGTAGATTATTGCGTAGATTGTTGATCTGCATTTAAACTATATTTATATTTACATTATTGAAGAAAAAAAATACTTTTTATTGGTTATTTTAGAGAAACCTCAACTGCTAAATAAAGGCGTGTTCCATGTTGACTAAAATAAAGTACAAAGTAACAAAAACTTGTTAGTATTAGGTATGAATCACTAAGCTGTTGAATTTATAATTTTGGTAAACACTTAATACTTTTAATTTAAATAAATAAATATGGACAAAAACACATACATTGTTTAGATCCCAAAGTGAGTTACCTACTATTAGGGGTTAAAGTATGAAATTGCCGTTTTGTATGGACGAAATCGAGAAAAGTCATTTTTCCATACTAACAATTTTTTAGTTTTTTTAAAAACGCCTGAACCGTTTTCGATGCAATTAAAGGTGAAAGTTAGATGGTTATAAAGCTACGCATTATGGTATTTAAATTTCTGAAAATCAAAGTATATAATACAAATAGACTTAATTGAAGCAAGAAGGTCAGCTGACACATTGTAAGGGGTCTTTTCAACGACTTTCTTTGAAGTAATAGGAACTAGTATTGCATTTTTTTTTAGTCAAAAGTTACTTTATTTAGTTTTTGATACAATACAAAAAGAATTACGCAATAATATGACTATACTTAAGAGCTATAAACAAAATAAAAAGTGGGAAAATAATCGGCAATTTCATACTTTAACCCCTATTATTTAAAGCACTTGTATTGTAGAAATCGGTAACAATGGAGGCATTACAAACACCCAGACCCGATAAAATATTGAAAAATATATTTTCTACATCGATATGTCTGGACACCGAACCCGGGAACTCGGAGCAGGCAAAATCTTCAAAACCGGTGCGTATACGCCACTCCGTCACAGACATCGAATATAAACGACAAGGTTATAAGTTTTATTTAAATAAGTGTACAAATAAATAAGTGAATAAAAAACGCCATTTCAAATAGGCATTTACAATAAGTCACATAATACTACGCCTGTCAACAGCCAAATACACAGATAACACTAGAAATTCTTAGATAGATTAAATTATAAATTAAACGATTTTTGTTTTTAGAAAAAACTAGTCATTGGACAGATGTCCAACGACTATCTATCAAATAAAAATAATTGTCAAACATAGGACACGTGATAACATAACCTCACCTTACAATACTATTATGATTATGAACTAAAATTCAAGAAAAACAACAAAACTTACCATTTTATCAACGTTAATCTGTGTAAACCTTTTAAGAATAACTTTTTTGAATGTTTTTGGTACCTTTGTCCTTAACAAAATAATTAATTTTACGTAAAAAATTTGCAATGTGTTCGGAAGCAACAAAAATTTTTTTTATATTAAACAGCGCCACCAATCTGCAGTTGTATGTCAACTATTATAAAATTCGGATACACGGCGGATTGAAAATAATGTTTACAAAGTTTGGATAGCACACGCAATTCTTATAAAATGCACAGGAAGGCGAAGTGACCAATCACTAAGCGTGTCCAACGACTAGTCAGTTACCCTAAATCTAATTAATAACTACACCGTTTTTTTTTTGTTTCCAACAAAATGTATCAAAATTGTATCAAAAGGTATCAAAATATATGATTTAAAAACTGTTTATACAGAACCGCAAGTTCAAAATTTATTCACTCGCTTCAAGCAAACTTCACTCACTGTTTTTTCAAAAATCAAAAAGCGAAAAGGAAACAAATGGCATTCAGCACCCATTATGCCAAGGCTGTAAATTTTAAATGCCATTGACAATGTTTGGACATTCGGTCACCGATCCTTTTTTTTTACAGCTCCCTAGGTAGTCGTAATATGGTTGTAATTGCTATGTAATGAATGGGACGAGATAGGTTGCATTGTGTATTGTAGGCGTTAACAAGATTAACTTATTGATGGCTTCTGCCTTCATTTTGCTGGTTTTTTCTTTTGTTTGCAGTAATTAGTGGCGGTGGACCATTCAGAATGGTGTTTCAAAGTTTGTTATTGTTCGTTACATTGTTAATATATTTAGTGTAAAGGTAGACTTCGGAGCAATGCGGCTTGCGGCTTGCGTCGTGCGACATGCGACACTTGCGGCCCACGCGGCCAAGAGTGTATGAAACCCTTTCCGACCGATGCATGCGGCTGCGAAGCTTTGCTCGGAAAGGGTTTCATACACTCCTTTAATTCAAAGTACAGCCGCATGGCCGCGTGGGCCGCAAGTGTCGCATGTCGCACGACGCAAGCCGCAAGCCGCATTGCTCCGAAGTCTACCTTAAGCCTTTTTTGTATTTTGCAGTCAATGCGTTTTGTTTACTAATTTTAGGTAAACATTTTCTTATCTTTACTTAACTTTCTTCTTTTAAAAACGGTATCTTAATAAAACTGAACTATAGGTTTTATCAACTAGTCTCATCCAAGTAACACCTCATTTATTAAATTAAGTAAATTGTGATTATTTTAAATTTGCTTAATAAACGATGCCCACTTAACCAAAGCCTACAAGAAGCTAAAAAGAAAATTGCTTAAGCTAAAGGGAAAGTTGCTGGTTTTTATTAATTGTAAAATAAAATAATTCGTAATAATAAAATAAATATTTTGAATATATACTTGTAGACATGACAAAAACAGAGATATCCCGATATGCATACATGTTTATCATTTACATAATCATAACAGTAGTAGCCCACTTTTAATAAAACAAAAACATTCTTTTGATGTTATATACCTACCTACAGGTAACACAGCAATAGAATGTCATGATGTGCACCGCCAAGGCTTGGAAGACGCAGGCAGGGCATTCCGAATGCCCTGCCTGCGTCTGTTTTCCCGAAAAATTATAATCCTAAAATTTTTAAAGCAAGAGTGAATAGGCTGCTTCTGGGTAAGCTCACTCCATCTTAGGCTTCTTCTTAACCGTAGAGTTAAGTATGTAGTCAAGAATGCTTGCTCTCTTGCTAAAGAAGATAAGCAGCAGCACCTTTCTACAGCATTTTTTATATTCAATAGCCTACCATTGAATATAAAAAATTAAATAAAATAGTTTGTTAAAAATTGAAATACAACTTTACAATGATGGATTTCCTACTTTACGCAGTTTAAAACCAGTAAAGTTTAGATGTAGCAGTTTCAAGTTCAATGGTGTAGAAAGGGCTGCTGCTTGTCTTCTTTACTCTCTCCACACCCCAGCACGAGAAGATGGTGCCTCATGGTGCTATTATTCTTCAGGTTGTTATCAGAGATCCTAATTCCTATTATAATTAACGTCATTATGTGTGGTCAGTCGAAATGGTGACTTCACCACGGAGGTTGTTTAATTTACCCAACACCAAGCTATCAAAACAAATAGTAGTAAACTGAAAGTAACGGACTTTAATCATCTCACTGCAGTGCAAAGGGTTGGATCGAGTTCAATGATGGATACAGCAAAATCACCACGAAAAAGGGGTTATCACAAAAGCGAGCAATGTTGTCGACATTGCTCTCACTAGAAACTCTTGTTCCCGTTGGAAATTGGGAATCGGGACCCTGTGATCTTGGTTCTTAGACTACTAGACCAACGGGGCGTGATGTCAAATGAATATATTATAAATAAACAATTTAAAGTACTGTTAAGACCGACCCTTAGCTCAGTTCGTGGCGGGCGACCACTAATAGCGCGTGGTCACGCGCATTGCGCAGACGCGTCAATGGGAATTAGCCGCAATTTCAGTATAATCTTTGCCATAATTGTTGTAGCATGGTGGTAGAAAATATAACAGTATGTTTCGAGGTAAACTATTCTAGAAAATATATAAATAAATACGAGTATGAATCACCTGTTTTTATGTACCTACGCGCATAACTTGCGATCGACTGCATCAAATTTAACAATTCTTTTATTTGTTTGAATGGAAAAATTTGTTTGATAATTGTATGGAAAGAATACTCTCTTAGAAATATCTACATAAAAGAGTGGAAAGTTGTATTGTGTGTGTGCTGCATAGTGCCTATTCGTTCAATGAGGGTTGTAAGAGCTGGCTAAAGAAGTAGTGCCAGAAAAGGTTTGGCAGTGTCAAAATGCAATCGACAGCCCGCCTGCCAACCGTGGCGATTATTGCAACCCTGCTCAAGAGCACCATGGTGGCTGATTTGAAGGAGTTTACTATTAGAGGTTGATAAAAATTATTGAAAGAAAAGTCTACTCAGCAATTTTGCTATACTCAAAGAATGTCTGGAAGAGATTGTCAATTTGTTTTTTTTTTCATTTTTACACAATAATTTTTAAATCTCACTTCATTTGGTGTGCAATAAAAACTCCTTCTTATTTGCATTTTTCTGCCACATAACTACTTTATTATTTTTTAGTGATGGGATTCATCTTTTCACAACCCAAAACCAAGAGCTATTCCAATTATATGATATAATAATATCTAAAATGTATAAAACAATTATCTCTCCTATTTCATTTTCTTTCCCTTTCATATATCAATCCATTTCTCACATCCAAGATTATTTTACTATAGATATACATCTAAGTTTGTTTCTACGATTTATATTTTAAGCGTTTAAACCGCAAATTGCACTCAATCAAAGTGGACCGTACGCATCGGTCGCTCACCAATACGCTCTATGTATAGAAAGTTCCGAAATCATTATACTTTACAAACAGACAATGTACGTTACCTATCATTCTGTGGTCAATTTCTCTTCGTGAGAAATCCATCTTGGATAGTCAGATACGAAATTTCCTGTTTATTCTTACACCTAACAATCGACCAAAGAAGTATTATAGAGAAATAAGGTACTTTTATTTCTATAAATAAAGTCACATTCATTAACACCCAGGGAGATTAGTTGGAAAAGACGGCAGAACTGTCATCAGTCTTGCAAGCGTGGTGGTTATGGTAGAAACAACCTTTTTAATAAGCCTATGTCTATTGCAGGACTTAGGTTTGGGATGACGATCCATATCAGTTAACTCAAAAACAAAAACGCTGGAAAAGGTTCGAATCTTCGAGGTAGTTCTTCAAAGATTACTGCAGAACTAACGCTCGTCTCGTCAATACTTGCCTGGTAGTAGGACTACCAGGTGGTGATCACGTAACATGGGTCACATAGAAAGGCTCAAGGTAGGGTGAGAGAGGGTGATGCTAGGTATTTCCTTGCGCAATAAATTTAGAAATATGGAATAAATAAGAAGAGGCCTATGTCCAGCAGTGGACTGCGATACGGAACACATATCAGGAAGCATTGATAGCTGTGGAAGCGACAAGGTTAAGAGATAGAAAATGTGCTCCGGATGACTATCTGTGGTAGGCCCACTAGATAGATCTTGTGAAGGTTGCGCGAAGTCACTGGAGGCGGAGCGGTAAGGAATCAACCACGTGGAGATCTTTAGGGGATACCGACGCACGGCATTGGGCATTGAGATGCTTATGATGAAAATGGGTGGTTGGAGATGTACTTCTTTACAAAAGCTAGACCTAAATCCTTCTGGAAACAGAAACCCGTATATCAGATTAGGCAATACGACATGGGTTTCAGTGATCGCTAACTGTGTAGTCCACTCATCTTAGACAAATTAAAGTAAGAATCTCGGAATTTAAAAAAAATTATACAAATTGATAGTTGGGTATATCAAATTCCATGGTGAAACTCCTAAGATAACTGGACTAAGAAACCCATCTTAAAAGGCCATCATAAACATATTATCTTTTTGAACCAAACCTTGTAACAACTTTTCGCTAGAATCGACTGTACAATGGTTGCCCGTAATTGATGTCAAACTGCTGTGGTCGGAGGCTGATGGTGTTTATTCGTAAGTATGGTGGTGTCAATGGTTGCGAAGATTGGATTTTAGATTCTTAGCATTCTGTTGATATTAGTTCTTCTGTATAATTTTTACGGTAAGCGGATAGAGATAAGTATGAGTATAACTAATAGCATTAATGTACGCTTTCCGAGAATCTCCATAAAAAGGTTTTTCTATGATCGTTTATAGCATAATTTATTTGCAAAAGTTACAAACACTACTTTAAAAAGGGCATAACTGCCTGTATAGGCTGTATTTTGTTTATCTAATTATAAAACAGACTGATGACCTTAGGAGAACTGTTGGCTGCGGCTAGATGGGGAAAGCCCAGGGTAGAAATTTGTGGCGTAACCTAATGGAGACCTACGTCCAGCAGTGGATGGACAGTGGATGTTGATATTGATTTTGACTTGTAATGTACAGATTTATAACTAAATGATAAAAAAAATGTTGTATGAGATCTGCAGTAAATCATTACTTGATTTTAACAAAATTTTTGACGTAATGTATTTGTTATCATTTTTGTGAAAGGATTATCATATACTACTTGAACACTTTGTATTTTATTCTATAAAATAACTAGAATTACTTAAAGGCTACATTTCAACTAAGCCAATTGCAGTGGAAAATTCAGAACAATACAAGATTCCTTCTGTTATTGTGCTAATTTCAATATTTGCGCAAAGCGAACGTAGTCAGATTGTCAGAACGTTTTATCTCGCAAGTGATGAGAATAGACGCAATCATCGTGATTCTGTGTGGTCCACGGACAATATTTGTGTAAGTATAAAGATACTGGGGGATAATGAAGAGTGGGAGTCCTCTGTGATGAGCGGAGCGGTGTAAGTGACTTTTCTCTGGCGAGAATTAACTTAGTCTCTTGCATTAACGGGGTCTAGAACCCATGATTTAAATAAATGTGTCGGATAATGCGACCGTACGTATTACATACAAATTAGAAGTACACATCACTTATCAATATCAATATATTTTTGTTTGATTGCACGAATTTGGTCCTATTTTAGTTTGAACAAAAATATCTACTCCAAGGGTAGAAAAACTCTACAAAAATAAAAAATAAATAAAAAAACGAATATAAGACGAAATAATACACCAATTTTAAGTTATTACTAAACAAACAATTACCGACACCTTTGACAATTTGGTGGAATTGTTTCTAAAAGATAACCTAAAAATTTTTGTGATATTCATTATCTTAATTTTTCTGTCAGCTTTAAGCAAACATTCCTTAGGTTTAAAGCGCCCATACTAAATATTTTGTTGTTTTCTAACCTAAAATCAGTCGTGTTTTATCCACAACACTTGTGATGCCGGCTTAACCTCGCTGCTCCCGCCAAAGAACTCTCACCCAAAAATCATGTAACAGACAAATTTACAGCTCAGCTTTACAACGATGCCCTCGACGCGGTCACCCATCCCCGAGCAAACACAGCAATGATACCACCGTCTCTAATTACACAGTCCGTACTGATAACATTTATAACACCTTATTTGTTTTAGCAAACTGTTTCGTGATTCTCCGTGATATGACCGCTGAGATAAAATTGTTTTTGGAATGTCAAATTTTGATTACGATGTTTGTCTTGTTGTACAAGATGTGCTTTGTTGGGTTGGACGGACAGAAAGATAGTAGAAATGTTACTCAAAGCAACAATAAAATAACCCAAATAAAATCCAGAGTTAATTGATTCGTGGTTTATGCCCAGTACCTTGTATTCTATGAGTTTTCGATATTTCAAGACTGTTGCAGGCGCCATGATCATGAAAAAGTTCGACCGTGACCATGGTGCTTGCAACGGTCAACTTGCTTTTGTGCAACTTGCACAAAATACAAGGTACATTGAAAGTACAAGGTGCAATCAGTTAAAAATCAGTTAAAATCTGTTTTATTTCTGCAAATAGGCCCCAGGAGGCCCTTTTACACGTCCCAATATTTAAACCTACTACTGCTTCGGGACAAGTCTGGGCTAGTGCCGAGAAGAAGCAGCGCAAGAAACTCGGTCACCATTGTCAGCTCCTTATAAAATATTTTTTTACAAAAGGTTTAAGCAAGTACGAGCTGGGACAATTTAATGCCATACATTTCTATCATTTCAAAATTTTAAATAATCATTACCAGTGTAATAGCCCTTTTTCATTAAAATTACTTTGACATACGATTTAAGTTTATGTTCAGGGAGTTCAGCAATACCCTGTGGTAATTTGTTGAAAATACGAATACAATTTCCCATAAAAGATTTTCCCACTTTTCGCAGTCTGAAGCCTGGAACGGCGAGTTTATCTTTATTTCTGGTATTGAAATTGTGTACGTTACTTTTCTTAAGAATTAAATGTATGTTCTTACGAACGTAAATAATATTCTCGAGAATGTATTGAGAAAACAGTGTAAGTATATAAATATCTTTGAAGAGCTCAAATATTGTAGTAGTATTCGCCATGTAGTTTTTTTTTTCAACAAATGGTAGCCTTTGTTACCCGGATATAATAAGGAATCGATTGATACCTCATTTACCAAAATCGGCGCGGTAGTTTAGCCGCAAATGTGGAACCTACATAAATATATACAGACTTCTAAAATCGTAGTCGAGTCAAAAATCATGCAGAGCAATTATGTAATAGTTTATAACACGTAATATAGGTTTGAAACTATAAATATCAAGAAACAAAACTTTAGTATATAAACTTGAAAAAATATGTCTCAGGCGGTACTCGAACCCGCATCTCCTCGTATGCCGGGCGGGCGATATACCATTAAGCCCCCGAAACACTGTGACACAGCGCGAATTTTTCAAGGATATTCTTATCGCTGTAAGCCAGCGTTGTTGCCGCCCAGCATGCGAGGAGATGCGGGTTCGAGTCCCGCCTGAGACATAATTTTTCAAGTTTGTATACTGATATTATAATTGCAATTAAGTTGCTAAAATGTCAAATAAAGTAAACAAAACATTGTTAAAATATTATTATGAACATTAAAGCCATGGTAATCACCTATACCATCCTAAGCGTTATGTTAAAAAAATAACAGTATTAATATCTGAACTTTAATCCCTCAACGCCCAGGCGGCAGGCGCCTGCCGCGATAACAATTGATTTCAATTGTGTCTGGAATAACTCACGATCGAGGGATTAATATCTGAAAAGATGATGAAACATTACCAAAGTCAGCAACAAAACAGCGTAAAGCAACATAAAATTATAAGTCTAATTAAGATTTAACGATTTAGTTGGTGTATTTGTGCTGTAGTCCGCCTACTAAGTAAGGGTCCCGTGTTCGATTCTCAGTTGGATCAATTTGGAAAACGATCTTTACTAAATTGAGTTGGGTCCAAAAGGGTGTATAGCCTCTAAGAACTTATTAAATTATAATAATAAAAGAAAAATATAGATATCACTTTAGAACTCACAGAAAAGAATACGAAATCCTTTAGAAATTTTCAAAGTATCGTTAATTCCTTTAACAGAAGCATAGAGAAGCTCCGCTCTCCTAATGTCGTTTCACAAGCGCAATTCCGCCATAATCGCACCGTGTCTCACTCAGTTTAGTTTTAATTTCAATTTGCTGTGTCCAGGCACGACCGAGGCTTCGGCTTAGTCCATGCTGGAGGTAGGATATTGTTTTTACTTTTTAAATTAAAAATGTTATCCTTGGAAACTACTTTTAAACCAACCATGTGAGCATGCTACTATAGCTAACAAAACTGAGAGTTATATAGGCCTTCTTGTATTCCGCATTGCAATAGGTGTTCATCGTTTAATTTTGGGTACTGAGGAACATGAAAACTTTTTGAGGAAACGAATATATAATCTGCCTCTACACTGCATTAAATCCAGCTTTGCCCGGAGAAATAAGGCTTTCCTAAACCAATTTATTTAAAATAAAGTAAACTCTGAGTGTTCAGTATGTAATTGCTCAATTTCAGAAGTAAAATTAAAACTGCACAAATGGATAGCAACACTATCCTATTATAATTTAGAAAATTTGCTTATAAGCACTTACGTCATACGTCAAATTTATACCAGATTACCTAATTCTCAGGTTGTTGTTACAAAACAAAACAAACAGACATTTATCAGGAAACGATTACTTTTCTGCTAATGTTTGTTAACATTTACTGATGAAATTTAACATAACACTATGCACACGTAACACACACACACACACACACACGGTATTTTATTTTAATCCTATTACTAATGTCTTTAATCTTAGCTAGGTAGAATTATTTTTAATAAGTTTATGTCTTTTTGTTGATAGATGATTTCCTACGGGACAGGCCTAGCCTATAGAAGAATCATCGCAAATGTATAAGATTTTTTTGAGAAATAAATAAATAAAAAATAAAAATATTTTCGAGACTTAAAAATAAACTTTTAGATGTGTCAGTTACTCAGCAAAGAAGACAAGGAATAAACGAAATTTAAGAACAGCTTTTTAGAAGGTATCCCGCAAACTGCCACTCCTGTTAAGTATTTTAATGATGCCGGTTATTTCAGATCTCCTACGGATTTACTTATCTCTGATTCTATAGCATAGAGAAATATCAAGCATTACTCCCTCTTTGCCAATTTCCGCTATTTACCGCCGAGACCCGAAGCAAGTTAATGGCAAGTCTTATTACGTCTGGACAGAAAAAATCATACAAGGGATAAAAAAAAAATTATAATTTAAAAACTGGTATGGATAAGTCTTTAGAGCTTAATATCACAAGTTAGGATGGACGCAATTAGTCTGCGGTTGCGTTGCACCAGTCATCTAGACTGCATTTCGTTGTTACATCAGCAGTGTTTTTAAGCACAACTTAATTTATTCCTTTGCCATATTATTGTGAAATATTGCGAGGATTTGATAGCATTTGACTTTAAACATTGGTCATCAGGTTTCTATTAAAATTACAGCTCCCTGATTTCGTAAACTTACGCAAATAAATTTAATATAGTAACAATGATTTATGAAACATAATGTTTTTTAGTTAGACATTTTAATTAGAAATTGCATTAAATATTGCTGTAGGTAGTACTTTGTAATGGACATTTATATTAGGTTTTGTTATTTAAAAAAATGAGGGCAGTAAAAATATATTTTATCAGTTTCATTCTAGTCTGCAACCCCCCAAAGCGTGTTGTGATCATGTGGCTTCTGATGTGTACTGAGGATGAAACTTAAGTAATTTCAATTCCTTTATCAATTATTGGCAGTTTTATAAAGCTGCCTTTGTGAACAGACCACAACCAATGTAGCAAACTGAAACCAAGCCCACACGGTGACGTAAACCGCAAAGCATGTACTCGCCAGCTCGCCCTGCGCCAGATCCATACATTAGCCATGCATGTCCTTTACTGAAACATATGGAATTGGAACGGTCGATACGAGTAATTGCGACTTATCGCTTTTCGGAAATGTATTTTGGTTTGTATTTACGATTGTGAAACGTGTGTAATTTACATATTGTTACTTGGCACTATCCATTGCTAAAATTATGTGGTATCATTACCAGCCTATGTCAGTTCACTGCTGGACATAGAACTCTCTGATAGGAAAATTTTGCCATAGTCACTACGATTGGCAGGTGGATTGGCGATTGGCAATTTGGCCAATGGTGGAGGGAAGATTGCCCGTTTTCTTCTGGCAGTACTCCCTTAGTCGCCTCTTACGACCCCACATTCAGCTATATAGCATGAAATCAACAAATAACTGTTCGTTAGAGCTCGGCTATACAGACAAACTCGATCATTATTTTACCTTATGAATTCTTAAACTCTTGCAAACAAAATGTAAGAGACGAATAAGCTTTTAAATTGACCAAATGACGGATTGCTCTGATAGGTTATAGCGCACAAAAGGTACCTTCTGACCAATTAAGTTAAAAGTCATGATACAAACAATAATGAGATTCCTTGTCCTACATTTTAGTATATGTATTTATGAAACAGCTATTAGAAAAATTGACAGCACGATATATGCGCCATTGTCACGGCTGTGAGCACTATAAATAATAATCCACTGTTTCAATCCATGTCTCCCTAAGGTCAGAAGGCGTCATAACAGATGGGTCCTAATCGCTGCTCGGTTTGTCCATCATTAATACGCATTGGTGTATGGACGAGTGACTTATAATGTCGCGAGCAGAAGTCCACCTTTTACCAACAAGAAGCGTCACGCGAACATTGCTGTTACGCTCCTGGCAAAAGAGATTGAAATTGTCTGCAGAAACACCGGATCAAAGCGCGTGCGCAAGGATGACTGTCTCTGATTATTTTGCCGTCCGATCATTAGCCGGTATTGATATATTGTCGGAAGACATGTTCATTATAGTTCGTACAGTAATTTCATTTGTTTTTCGGGAGGGACGGAGATTTGTTTTGTAGATTTAGAAAATTGAGGACCAGATAATAATATCATTAGTAGTAGTTTTGTTACAAATGTTTTATTACGAATTTGACAATTCTGTTGCCATAGTATTGCGACCGGTTGGTGTTTTAGTGCAATGGTTATCACGCAAGGGTCACAGGTACGATTCACGGTTGATTCAACTTGGATTTTCTTTCTCATTTCTCATTTCGATTGCGGAAGGTTCGAAGATTATATGAGTAGGGCTAGGGATTGTATGAGTAGTGATACTTAAGAATATTATATATATTAATAGGATAAGATAAATAAATCGTGCGGCAGATCGCGTTTAACATTTAGAGCTCAAATTAAGAAATTTAAAAAAAATTGAATAGATTTTGAGTTTATTTGGACAAGTTGGGTGCTCTTCGGTTCGCCTAAAATTTAAAGTCCTAATTTCATTTGGCCGAACCGTATTGGCCTAAACTTATAGCGTATAATTATTGTCTAGTCTAACAGTTGTTTTCGCACTATTATAGATTGGTCTAAAAATTGAAAACCCTAATTTCAGTATGTCTAATATCGAAAGCACTAAAATGTATTAGCATATTTTTTTTGGCATTACGCTATATTTTTTTTAAACCGAAAAGTTTAAGAAACGAATCGCTCACAAACCGACTCCAAGCAGTCTTGTCTGCCCTACCCCTAGAGTGTAATTCAAAAGCGCGTAGGCGCGGAGGGGCGAAGCACGCGTGGGACCGCCGGAGCCCCGCAGCGCCGAAGCCGTCACGGAAGTCTGATTGTTTGGATGCATGCATAATTGCTTGTTTGCATGCATGTCTGCTTGATTGCATGCATGATTGCTTGTTTGCATACATGCTTGCTTGTTTGCATGCTTAATTCTTTGCATACATGCATGCTTGTTTGCATGCATTCATACTTGCTTGCTTGCTTGCTTGCATGCATGCTTACTTCTTTGCAAGCATGCATGCATGCTGATAAAGTTTATAACTTTATGCAAATAAAAATTTGGAACTGCAAAAGGGTAGGTGTTATGATATATTTTCGGCTAAGTGTCGCAATTGGGAAATTATAATACGGCGATATAAAGTTAAGCATAGTAAAAATAGGCTTAACACGTTTAGGAATAGTAAAAAATGCGAAACAATTTTAGGCTAATAGTTTGTGTGCCAATGACAATTAGGAGTACAAATAATTAGGCATTCCGATATATACCCGGACAAGTTCGCTCTTTCATCCAGACAACTTTAAAATAAGGTGGACTTATCGCTAACAGCAACGTTTAACAAAACAGCCTCATTTGTACCTACACCAATATCTTGTTTTTATTATTATTTAGTCTTGCTTTGTGCAAAAAATTATCTGTCTATCTAGATTAAAAGGTGTTTCACATTTTTATTGGAAAACATATTATTTTGACTAACGAGGAAGTTAAATAAAAAATGCTTAATCCTAGGCCTTCACAGTTTAAGTTTTTGGTACATTACATTTGTATAGCTATCCCAAAACCTTTAATCTCCCAAATGGCATATGCAACTCTCAACTGGACGAGTGCGTCAACTATTCCATTCAACTGCACCAAGCCTTTTCACGTCCCATACAATCCAAGCGTGATTTACGTGTAAGAAAACTCACATTTGTATGGATAAATACTCGAGAATCGCCAAAAAATCACGAACGCCTCATTAGATCCGTATATATTTTTTGCACGTTTTTTTGAATGAGCGCGTTGGTGGTCCCAGTGTAAAATAATGGCACCTACGCAATGTTCTATAAATGGTAGGGTGGTTCTGGCCAGCCGGGCTGGGTGGTCGGATTACATAGGATTACGAATATTACTAAAGCTTTGAAAGCTTAAGGCGTTTGTACGCGATTGTACCGTGAGTGATATCGTAATTATGTGGATTGCGTAAGAATAGATTTTACGTTGAAACTAAGTAGTTTTGTAGGTGTAGACTAGGAATTTTGTAAAGATGAGTTGGGGCTGTCAGTAATAGATGAGATGGGTAAAAAGCGGACTGTATTTTATAGGGTTTGGTTAATTGCGGACAATATTAACAGTCACCACGCTCTAGGGAAATCTTTATCTTTTTCGACTGACCATCGATGATTCTATTGATGATTCGTAAGCGAATTATGAACCGAATGCTCGCTTTGTGTTCTTCGATTGTGTATCCGGGGTGTCTCCGCTTGACAAGTTTTAAAAAGAAAAACAATACGAGTTTTTTCTACGTCTAAGCTTCCGCCTTTTTTGTTACCTTACTAATAATACTCGTAATAATAATAGATGTCACATTACATAATTTAGATAAATGTTGTTTAACGGGCCTCTGCGAGTTGGCTTCGGCCCCTCGTATGCCTTCCAAAGGTCCGGGACTCCATAGTCCCGTGATTGGAAAATGACCAACATAATAATAATAACAGTGTAACAGAAATAAATAAATAAAATGAAAAAAAAACAAATTATAAATGTGAAATGTCTGGATGTAGGTATGACTATTTTTTTTCGGATATAACAGTTTTAATTTAAGCAGTCGGTTATATAGGCATTTCGTTTACATAATTTTATGAGCTGTTAGTTATAATATTTTGAATAAATTATATTTAGTTTAGTTCAAGTAAATTTGGTTAGTACCAAAAGTTAGTTTTATTTGTTCAAGGGGTGAGTAACTGATGTAAAAAAAAGTTTGTATAAAAAATGGTAACATAAAAATATCATAAAATTATTAAAGGCGGTGCAAACCTACGAGCCCACAAACAATTTCGGCTACCGTGCAGCTATAACGTGATTAATATTTTTTTACAATTAAAACAAATGTATAAAACTGCCTTTCGCTCACATTATCGCCTTAAAACCACAGCATTAGATCTAAATTCATATAACAAATGCTGAGAAAACGCATTTCTATTTGGTACTCTACGTGTTCAGCAAACATAACATTACATTTTTTATTAGTTCAATGCAACCTTATGTCGTTGCATTAACGTTTATAATCCATCGAAAATCGTTAAACCACCCCCTAAAATACGATAGCATTCCCCGCGAAATTCTTTTCACCAAACCCATCGAACCGCGAAGAATTCATACAGACCCGTATTTACATAGCGGCCAGCAGAGTCTTACCAAATCGTGGCCGAATAATGGCATTACCTTGGCCACATCAGCATAATAGTGTTAAATTTCGTGGATCGAAGATGATGGATCGGTCGGCGATTTCTTTGTAGATGTTGCCGCCAAAGATCGATGTAAGTTAATCAGCAATGCGTGAGTTTAATTGTAGCACACGTGCGATTGTGTGTTTAGGATATTTTGTTACTATGTTATATAAAAACAGCTTGATTGGAAGCTGATTTCAAGAAAACTTTGGAGTGAAGTATTTATTTACTGCCAGCTACATAATTCAAAAACCAGACAATGACAAAAAAAAACATGAAGGTACACACGTGAGTTCAGCAAGTTTTATTATGATGACTTTAATAATGTAAACAATTCTCAAAATTAAATAACAAATTTCAGGGACTTCACAAATGTAAACGTCAGATAATTGATACATCCAAGTAAAACTAGTGGACTAACTCAGCGGAAATCTAAAAAATAACGTTCGTTAACAGCGAGTGACCTTACTTAAGCACATGCAAGATATATGCCCACTCTTACAAGCAAAGGATTTCGGCTGTACGCCTGTACTGCAACAAACAGTACAATTATTTGTCGTAGAAAAACCTCGACGCTTTTCATCACTTTACGTATCATCCTCAAAAGATGTTGTCACCTAATTCTTCTTCGCCAATCTATATCAGTCCACTGCAGTACAGGCGCTTCTCTTACGGCCGGTTCCAATAACCTATCTATCTTCAGTTTTGGCATATCGGAGATAGGAAACAGTTTCTATCTCTGTTTTTCCCGTCCAGAGAAACAAAGACAGAAGTAGTTTTCTATCTCCGATATGCCAAAACTGAAGATAGATAGGTTATTGGAACTGGCTGGAAAAAGAGTATATTGCTATAATTGCCACGCTTGGCAGGCGGGTTGGCGACCGCACTTCGGAAAATAGTCTTCTTCTGGTAGTACCCTTTTAGTCGCCTCTTACGACACCCATATGCATATTTAATACCTCAGCACAACACGAGACAATTTCTCATAACAGTGTTCGGTAATAGGCAAATGTTTAGTTAATGTTGCTAATGTTTAGTTATTACATGAAAGATGAATATGCGGCCTAAGGTCACAATAATGGCGGTGGCCGGCCCGGTTATGACACGTTAACGGCACGCGTTGACAGCGAGCCGCAATTTGCAATTAGCTATGGAAATAACGCGCGCTCTATGGTGCACTATGGTCACCTTAGGTATGTAATCGTTTTGGGAAAGTATCGATAAATTGAAATTTATCGACAATTTTTTTCGGGTTTCACAGTAGGATTCAAAACTTAAACAAAGAATGTTTGTTGGTTGTCATTGAATAATCTGGATATGAAGGTTTAATTAAAACTAAATTATTTTATCAGAAAATTTATTGTTTGTATGCCATTTTCAACTTGGCATCGTTAGACTTTATATAACTTTATTTATGTAATGTCAGTATGGTTACATTTTTGTTAAGGTGAAAATAAACATGTTTAATCGTGGACAGTTCTAAATTCTAGGTATAAAAAAATTCAGTTCTAGGTACAAAAAAAATATTTTTTGATACCTAGTGTAGAGCTTTATAATGACATTTTGGTAATATAACTTTATTTATAAGTACTTGATTAGAAGAATATCAATATCTTTCTAATGCATATTTTGCCAAATGTCATATTATGTAGTTAAATACATCTCAATTATAATGTCAATTAAAAAAACACATTAACTAATTTCAACTTATTTATCAGCTTTCAGTTATGCAAATTATATCAATTAGACATATTAAATTTAGTGTTTCTAAGTAAAGTGATAACCATACATGTCGTAAAACAACGGTTTTACCTGGCCAACTGATAAATTATGTTTTGTTTGAACAATATTAATTACAGCTGCATTGTCTCATTATATTATCTACAATAGTTTTACAGGCTAAGTAACATTATCTTGTTTATTTGATAACATAATCATTCCTGTAAATGACCGTGTTTGTTAATTTTCTGTTAGTTTTGGCTTTGAACGCAACATGATACATTAATGTTACTACATTTAAATGGTGAATCTTATTTTTTGAAATTGGTAGGACTTTATTGGTTATTTTTTATTTTTTTATGGTCTTTTATATGCCATATTTTCAACACTAATAACATTTAGAATAGGAACCTCGAAAAAAAATTTGGGAAAAACTCAGGAAAACCGGTCCCAAAATATTGTTAATATTGTTGTATCACATTTTTTTTACGGAAACCTCGGCGATTCCGACCCGTAAATTTCCAGTTTTTCTAAGTAAATCAGAAAATTTTACAACGTCGATAAACTCAACGCCCATCACTAAAGTAGGGCACCGTGTGGCTTGCGTTCACGAAATAGGTGATCATTATGTAATCTTCATCGGCCTACATCGAAGCGTTCCCAGAACCGGGGTTATCCGGGATAGCTCGCTAGGGCATTTCTAATATCAGAATGTTTACCGTACAAAACAGAGAGGCTTTAATGTTTAACTCTGAGTTCTTAGATTGAAGTCCTTGTATGTTGGTAATTTCATACACAATAAAAATCAATTGTCAAATGGCTCGGATCTGAGACTAAGCAGCCGACACTCTGAGATCTGAGATACACAATCTTAAATTATGTATTTTATTTTTGACTGCAAACTGTTTTATTCAAAGTGCATTGCAGCATTGCAGCAAAGAGCATTTGCCACCTTGCTTTTTTTAACAAAGTTAATGGATTTTTTTTAAATTACTCCATATCATCGTCACCTTCATCAGCCTTCATCACTGCTGGACATAACCTTCTCCAAAAGGAGGATCATACCACAATTGCCACGCATTGAAAGCGGGTTGTCAATCGCAGTTTGGTAGATGTCATAGAAGACGCTGCTGCCTATTAGCTAGCATTGCATTTTTGGTTGTCTTTTTACTTGCTTATAGAACCAAGTGGAGTAGTGATATTCTGTTTTCGTCAAGAAATACATTACAAAGAAGATATGATCGACTTAAAAAAATCCAGTAGCACCTTAACCTTAAATACAAGTAAAGTAAAAAGTAAAGTGACGGCCTATAATCATCCCACAGCTGGGCAAAAGCCTCTATCGTTGAATTCAAGTTACCATAGCAAAGATGGATACAGGCATAATCGCTTAAAAATTACTGGCACAGGTAAAAATACTAGTATTATGTATGATAGTAATTTTAATTATTTATTTAATCATCATTCGTTATGTATATCATAATAACCATGTTCGTTGATCCTTACTGTTGTGTATCAACCGGCATTTTTATCGGTAAATTAATTACCGGTCCGCTATCGGTATCATTTAGTATTGGTGTCGCTTCCATTTCAGGTGGCCTTTATCTTATCTAAAGAGGACGTGCGGGCGTATATAGACTGTTTCATTGTTTTTAACCGTTTTGTCTAAACCCTAAAGTAATTACAACCTTAGATCTTCACCTTAAAATTGAGTTTCCAGTAACAGAACATTACTTTTTCCGACAATTTTCCCACCAGCCTCCGACTACGAGAGGAGGTTTTACTGCTATGAAATTAAAGTCGATAGTTGAATGTAGCACTAAGGGTTTCCAGGTAGTTTTAGTGTGTTAGTTGTCAAACGACTATGGCCACGATAGGCATGTAAATATGTAGATGGATGACTGCCCACCGACCGGTTAGGAGATAAACCGTGGCAAATTGTTGACAAGTTTAACATTCAAGTGTCATTTGAATTCTATGCGACATTGGCGATTTGGAACTGAAATATAAAATTTGAAAATGAAAAATCATTCGCGGGCTTAAATTTTATTTATGTATATTAAGTATGTATGCATTGGGTTTAGTATGCTTTTTGTATTCATAGATTTTTGTATCTCTCTTTGCAAAGAGAGTTTTGAGAGAAACAAAAATCTTTTTTGCCTGTCCCTGGCTGACTATATAGCGCTATATTTTTTTTTGTTACATCAAATAAATGATTAAATAAAATGAAATGTTATGGTCATAAATACAAAAAAATACGCATCCTTTACAAAACATTTTTTTTTATATTTTATCCTCTTCATACTTCAAATTACCTGCTGTGCACAGCAGCTGTATCTATCGGGAGATAAAATATAGAAGAAAGTTAATATTTAGCTGTTTAAAACTCAATATTAACAAGAAAATGGCATTATTAATGAGCCATGACAACTCCACAAGCACATAAGACACAGTAAACTCGCATGTAATGGATAACCTTTACTTATTAATAATCAAAGTTGGGCTAAATATATATATTTTTAAATAAAATAAAGTAAGTCTTTGTACTAATGTTCTGTTTTTCGATAGAGCTGAAAACACATTGTTCAATAATTCTCTTTTACGACAATTTATAAGTGTTTTTAAAGAAATCTGCAAAGATCGTAATATAATATTTGACTAATAGAGTTAAAAATGATTAAAGACATTAAACCACCATAATGTTCTATAAGAAATGTTGTTGAGTCATCAGTCCATCAGAAGTTATTAGGAGTTTAAATCTGCGAGAACAATAACAGGCAGGGACTTTCGACCAACGAAAGGATAGGTTTAGGGTTGCCACGGATAGATCATGAAGCAATTGTATTTTTTTTCTTAAACTAGCTAACATGGCAAGATCTAGAGAATCTATAAGTTATTTAGGTGGGTGGATTTGGTACAAAAACAAATAGATGACGATTGAAAAATGTGGTGGCTCTTTGCACGCTTCATGACAATTCAATTAGTGGCAAAAAGGATTTATTTCAAAAATTAAATTTGATAATTTTAATCTATAATATCAAACAATAGAAAAACGGACAATCATCATCATTAAAAGTTGTGCGTTGTCACACACAGTACACGTAAATAGATAAGTATGTCAAACTGAGAACCAGTTCTTTTCTCGTAGGTTAACAACTGAAAGTATTGTGGTTTGAATGCAGGTACTCGCACGCAAATGGTTTGATAATAAAGAGACAATAAAAGAAAATTTCAAATCGCCCTTGTAAACTTAAAAAAGAGCTTGTTTTCCTCTTTTGACCGTTTTCGTTGTTTGATCTTAATTTCTTTGCTACCACTTCGACAACCCTATCCACTTAAAAATATCGATTGTACTCTGTAATTAAATTACTAAATTACGGATTTGATTGGCCCCGCAAATTGGGCAGGCTGACGGACAGGCGGACAGTCGTTTGTTTACTATCCCGAATATTCGGGCAGAATTTGATTATAAATGTTCATAGCGGCTGCGAATGGTATAATAATAAATTGAAATTTGAATAAAGTGAAGATTTAAAACTTTGACATTCGACATGTTTCATTTTTTTTTGTTAGATTCATGACAAGATTGTACTGATAGCCTGACACAACCACTTTTTAAAAAAAAACTACTCTACTTAGAAATATCTAATCTTAGAAAAGTAATATTTTTTCATTTGAGATGTTCTAGCTCACTGGTCACGCTATTTCTTTTTTTTTAAATTGTGACTGTATCGATTGTTAACGCTCAATCAAAATAAATTAATTTAAGTAACCTTATCAAATTAAAGCACATGTATTAAAAAAAATTATGAAACAACGCAATTATAAGTCGGAGATAAAGATCGTCGTGTCTTTTGACGCACAGACTTTGTTTTTATTGTTTTACAATTAGTTTATTTATTTAAGGTGTGATTTTTTTTTACTTACTTCCAAACCAAAAGATAATAAATTGACTGAAAAAAATACTTCTAACTAAAAACCTCTCCTTTATCGTCGGTTGGACAAAGTATTCACAGACAAAACATATTATTATCATTGTTGCTACGAAAAATCATTACTCATATCGAATGCGATATATTTTATTAGTCGAGCATAATTTATGTGTCGCATTGTCCTTCGGAAATCGGAGGCCGGTGCGATTATGGTATAAAAAAAAACGCAATATTCGGAACCGGTCACTACCATTAGCAATTGAGCGTGATTGGGGATACTTTATGGGGATCAGCTTAATTTTGGGATAGAGTTCCGTACATTATTTTTAACGGTAAACGAGTGGATTCTTTATTAGTTTTACGCTAGTATTTTGATGGTTGCTTAGCGTTTCAGTTTGTCTCAGAAAGAAACGGCGTCTGTCACAAACCTGTAAAATTATATTAATATTGTAAAAGAGATTCATTTTTATAAATAGGTATGTACGTAACTATTTCTTCCTTCTTTTGCGAGTTTTATTTTCATTTGACCACTTCATTCCATTGCTGGACATAGGACTCTCTAAAAACAAATGTTAACCACCCGGTGAGTCACCGATAGCATTCGGGCCAATAGTGGAGCGAAGACGACTGCCCATTTCCTTCTAGTATATTTATCACCTCTTCCAACACTTAGGGCTGTTTTTTCAATGGTCAGACAGAATAAAATTTTAGATGACTAATTTGAAAAGTCATCCAGAAATTTTATAACTCCATATACAGGATGAAATTTTAACCACTTTCCAAATTTTAATATATCAATCTACGAGACAAAAAACAAATGACGTATGTTTTCTTTTGGTATAGCCCATTACAAAAATGTCAAGATAAAGCACTTACAAAATGTCCCCAAAAAATCTAAAATTTTTGATACGGCCGCCTAGCAACACTTTTTTTACGCATTGCGATTCTCATTCATTAAATACGATACTATTCATAAGTTTTTGATTCTCCCTTTAAACCTTAACAGGTCTAGGAACGTAAAAATTGAAATCTATATCGTGAAAAATATTTTCGGGTGACACCTTGATTTACATTTTTTACTTTATAAATGGGCTCTAAATACGATACTGAACGCCTATAAAAATTTTGGAAAGTGGTTAAAATTTCACCCTGTATGATTGTCATTTTTAAACTGGTCCTCTTATATTTTATACAACAAATAACTTTTATCTGACCATTAAAAAATCAGCCCTTATAAAAAGAACAGTGTATATGCATTTATATGTTAGGTTAGCGAAACACGGCTTCCTTGATAGAGCTTATCAATTAATTAATATGAGTGTCCTAGTGTGTTGTAGACGGAACCCTAATGATTATTATTCAAAGTTACGTTGTTTTTTCGGTATAGATCGGCTGGTGCGGCCGTTTATCAATGGCATGATCCGAGATAGTTATTCGTATTGAGCTCGATTTATTGTCAGGTGAAAGGCATAGAGTCGATTTTTAGATTGATAATAAATTTTTTGGATATTTTTTAAAAGTTATTTTATAAGCAGTAGCTTGAAATTACTAAAATGTTGATAATGCGTTTTGAAGTAGGTGTATTATGTATTTATTACAGTAAATTTGCTTGTATTTAGATATTAGAACAGTTATTATAACTTCTGTCATGATGTTTGATCGATTTTAATTACATCGTTGTGACTTTTAGTAGCACATGTAATGTTTATTTTATAGATTTATTATAATAATATTGTTCAGGTTTTAATCGCCATTAATACCTACCTATACTACCTACCTACCTAAGTTTGACAAAAAATTTTATGAGCCAATAAAAAGTAACACATTTTTGTATAACTATACATTTTAAGGAATAATGCGAATAATACTAATTATGGCGCTCGACATTGTTCACGGAATAATGTAGTCTATGTTATTCCTTGACCTCTCTCACATCATGTCGGTCATTATCAATATGAAAAACAAATATGCTTATCTCATGTCTCCTTATGCCGGAAATGCGTTTATTTTATACGATAATCACACCGGCCGCCGATTTTCGAAGGACAATGCGATACATAAATTATGCTCGATTAATAAAATATATCGCATTCGATATTATGAGTAATAATTTTTTGGTAACATCAATGATAATAATATGTTTTGTCTGCGAATACTTAGTCCAACCGACGATAAAGGAGAGGTTCAAGTCTTTCTGCTATTCTAGAGTTTTATCTACCTCTGTACCTATTAAATTTTAACCAGATCAGTTTAGTCATTTTGGTGTGATTGAGTAAAATAATACAAATTCAAACTTAATCATTTGGCTATTTATTCATTATATTGGTAAGAATATTAGTTGCAGATCACATTGTCTATTTCTCATATCCTTGCGTCTTTCATATATTATTTTGTTTCACAGAAAATTACGTATTTCTATATACGTGACCTACTCCACGCAGTTCTTGTCCAGTCCCCTAAGGTGAAAGGTCACGCGGGGCACACGACGGTCAGTGGCGAATGGTACGCCATGGGACCCGCGACCCCATGAGAAACCGCATCGCGTTTCCCATCACTACACCAACCATCGCTTGCTCTGTGCGATTTATTTTACGATACTATGAACAGACGGAGCAATGTATGCGAGGAATTCGGTCAAAAAGAATCGAATGTTACAGTTGTGTTTGCAGATAATTTCTATTTATTGTTCGCAAACGATAATAGTTCTTACTGAAAAGAGTTTAGGTTGAAATAGGTATGGTAACATTTCGTTACGTATGCATTGGAAATGTAATAAGATAGTGGTGATTATACATATCGATATAATAATAAAATGTTTGGGCTTTACGGTTTTGGTACAGTAAAAGTTGAGTATAATAAAAATCTTTGTGTAGTTATACGATTTAGTAGCAACATTAATACAGTATTATTTGTAATTAAGTATTTTTCGTAAATGGAAATATCTAGTATATTATAAGTTTGGATAATATTAGTTAGGTAATAACATCAAGCCAAAACGCATAGCTTTCATGTGCATACAGAAGTTATCGTATATCTAGTAAGAAAATAATGATCAGTATTGTCAGTGGCATTATTTTACTTTATAAGATCTGAATTACTTAGTAAAAGTTTTGTAACAAAGATAAAACCCGTCAGATCTTTTCAGCAACTTTATCTAGTCTAACAAGTCTAGTAAGACTAACGTAAACCCATGATGACCATGAACACTGTAAATTTTTAGAAACGTCAGTATAAATTAAAAAATTATATAAAATCTAAATAATTTATTGCGAGTTAAATCTGAAAACATATCTTTTTAAAATAAAAGCTACAAAAACCAAAATAGATTATATTAATTAAGCTTTATGTAACTTTTACACATGTAATAGCCCAATAAAAAAGGGACCCCATGGTCTGTCTTACCCCCGTATTTATAAAAAAGTAAAAGTAATTACTTGACTGCAAGTAATTACTTGATATAATTTGTATGCCTTAATAAAGAAATTACTAGAAGAAGTAATAAAGAAACTACCAAAAGTTAGCATTTTCAGCCAAATAATATGACTATTAATGGTGATCAATTTCTTTCACTTAAGCACTAGGTATCAACACTTTAAGTTATGACTTTCTTAAGCAATAAGTAATTACTTCTTTATAAATACGAGGGTTAGATACTGGCAGCATTACCTCGCTGAATGGGGGCTATCGCTAGTGAATTTGCCACTAGAGGCGCTAGTGTCGCGTGAGGTCCAATATCATTCACTTTGTACTGGTTTTAGCGGAATTTGTTGCACAAATTATGATTTTTTTAATTTACCAGCTGGATAGTGATCTCCTTCGTAAAATATCGCAAATATGGATTATTTGGCGATTAATGTGAACGCTTTTAAAGCGGAATTAAGAAAAAGCGCAAAAATAGGCGGCCTCAAGAGCAACTATTTCAGAAGTTAGTTTGTTGATATCAAGATAGTTATTTATAAACAATATAACCTTAATTAGATTCAAGATATAACACTTTGTTTCGGCGTCAATCGCCTTTGACAGCTTTACCTCCGGACCTCAGTCTACAGTGGCGCCAACTGGTGAGCAAAGAAACGGTAGTCCCCATTGCAATCTAAGATATTATAAATAACATAATTTTGTAAGGTAAGAAACAAAGAAATTTGCTTTTTATAACACATCCTCACATTTCAGTTTTAAGCATAGAATCCACCAATTGCAGTATAAGTTATTTTGTATGAAAACATGTAAAAAAAAATTGAACGACCCGTTGGTCTAGTGGTTTAAATACCGGGCCTAGATCTCGGGGTCCCAGGTTCGACTCCCGGGTCGTGCAACAAAAAGTTTCGAATTTTCGAACGTTGCTCGGGTTTGTGATCACCAACCCGTATTTGGCAAGCGTGGTGATTATGCCGGTACATCATTGCTGTGGTAACTTGAATTCAATGAAGGAGGCCTTTTCCCTGCAGTGGGATGATTATAGGCTGTTACTTTGAAAACATGTAACATATTTTGACGACCATTTGGATCAGCGGTAGTTAACGCTGCTTCTGAGCCATGGGTCGCGGGTTCGATCCCCGCACAGTACAAATATTTGTGTGCATGAACATGTCTGTTTGTACTGGTCTGGTTTTCTATGTATTATAAGTAAGTATTTACAAAAAAAAATGTATATAAGTAAGTATATCGGTTGTCTAGTACCCCATACGACAGGGTACTTAATAGTACCTTAATTTGGGACTAGATGGCTCAGTGTGGCCCATTGAGGCATGTCTTAAATATTAAAAAAAAAAGTATTGTAATTGTAATGATGACCTATAAATCTTTACTGCAGGGCAAAGGCATAATTGAATTAAGTTTCTACTTATGAATTATTAAAAGGGGTTTATGCGTGCGTTATTTTATATAATAATAAATAAATAAATAAATAAATAAATGTGGACATCACATACATTGTTCTGATCCCAATTTGAATTACAATAATTAAAAGCATTCGTATTTTGGAAACCAGAAACAACGAAGGCACCACAAACACCCAGACCCGAGAAAATGTTGAAAAACACTTTTTTTCTACGTTGACCCGTCCGGGAATCGAACCCGGGACCTCGGAGCAGGCGACACCTTGAAAACCGGTGTGTACGCCACTCCGCCACGGAGGTCGCCGAATATGCGTGGAAAACATATATAAATAATACAAAAAGTTTATACAAACATCTTAGACAAGCCCTAATGGAAATTACTCCAGTCGTTCTGTTTAAATATTTTTGCAAACACATCCGCAGGCGTAAGCCGTGTAATGCAAAAGTAAATATCAATTACATATAACAATACGTGAGATCTAAAGGACACGGTGAGGTTGAGATAAATATATTACTGTATATTAAATGATACATTATTGTGCAATCACGCGGACTCAAACTTGACGAATGTAAACGTATCCAGTGTTAGAGGAGAAGAAAAAACTTTTCCAAAAAATTTTCATCCGATAATATTGTTTTATTTTTATTTATCTTGTAATGAAAAAGTTATGTTTTTTGAAATTTAATTTAAATATTATGCAATAATAGACGTCATGAAAAATAAATAAAATTTAATTTATAGTATAAATCCAATTCCTTGATAAAAATATCCATTGCGATAAGATTCGAATACCTTAAGACAAGACGAATTTAATTTAGGGCTTAGCGCCGTAAACCGTGTGCAGCAGACTTTAATTTATGTTGTTGTGACTGTACCTCCAACATTCGAGATTAGTATTATTAAATTAAAAATGTTTGTTTAACCTATATGGTTGATTAAAGACATTAGTAATAATAATCATGATTTTATGGCTAGTAATTAGTCTACTATGCAATACAATACTGCACACGACTGGTGCAGTCTTCTTGTACAAATAAGGCCTCGAGAAGCAAGACAATCAAGAATTAAATAATCATAAAGCGACGATACGCTAGCCTCTATAAATTACGTTATCATCGCTCAAACACAAGAATAACATAATAGAGTTGAAGTCAGAAAGGTTGCTTTTCAAAGTGCAGATACCCATCACTTTTTTGAAGAATCTATGCAAATAATGTTTGGTTTCCTAATGGAAAAGTTGCTAATATACCCCTGTTCAACAATTTTGTCAATTGTGCCAAACGAACGATTCAAACAGTTTTGGTGGGCACTGACAACCGTCAGAGTTACTGTGTCTGAAACCTCAGAGCGTGAATTCAACTCGATCAGCGAGAGTTTTCAGATTTGCATGCAATCCAATGAAAATCATCATTATTGTCTATGGGCAGCATGGTAGAGTGACGCACAACCGCTATTCAAATTATCGCCAGCTCTGAAATCCTAGAAATTGATCCTTGGACGAGTCTTTGGAGAACAACCACTTCTCTAATATTACTGTCACTGGTCTGTGATAGCTACGTTGTTTTTGGCTTCTGCGAAACTAGTTTTAACAGATACTTGCTTTGAAATCAGATCAATCAATTGAATAAGAACATCATATATTCTTGTGGATTAAATATTAAATCTAATATTCATCAAGGTCATGCCTTAATAAACATCGTTTCTGTCGTTAGCATTTTGCTTTTAATGCACAGAAAAATACTGCTTTGCTACTGCTTCTTCTTGCGATGCTGCTCTATCTTGAGACACTCAAGATTAAAGAAAGCATGCAAATAATTGTTTTAATAACGAGTTTTTTTATTTGGTAAATCCCTGTAGGTATAGATGTACCTTAAAGGCTTAATAGTGCCGAATACATTATACAGAGCAGATAGATCCTTTACTATTCTTCTACTCAACTTCATACTAATAAAATAAAGCATCTTACACAGGTTTTGCTTAACCTCGATCACCATTCAACCTTGCCTTAACATGAACATACTGTATGTGACTCTCTTATGAGAATAGCTTGACTAAATAGCGCGTTATCTGTGATGCAGACGGACATACTCGCAGGACCAGTGTCACGATATTTGTACAGGCGAAGCCGGGATTTAGTTACAGTTATGTTAATTGTGTTTGTTAGATACGAGTATAATATGACGTTTAATGCGGAATAATTTATAGAGCAAGCCTTTTGTTTTATATCACATAGACAGAACAAAAATGATGCTAGCTTTTGGCATCATCAGCATCATCATCTCAGATTAGTGCACTGTTAGACATAATACCCAAAAAGATAATTTGTCAAAATCGCACTGCTTGGCAGGCGGGTTGGCAATTGCAGTTTGGTCTATGAAAAAAAACGACACTGCTGCATTTCTTGTTCTGTCAGTAGTCTTTAATTTGCATGTCACGACACCTTTCGGCGAAAAGAGTGCTATTCAATGTAAGCCGGCAAATGGGCCTGGGCCTCGCAAGCCATTCTAAAAAGCAATGATTATGATGAAAAGATACTTGTTTCCTCTGATAAGTTTTTGTACGCGTCAAAACATCTTTGTTGAACAACTATCAAACTGTTTCATTATTTGTCCGCGTGTTTTTTTATGGCTGTTACGAGTACAAACATATTTGCTGTAGACACTTATAAACTTCATTGTATTTTTATAAGTTTGTATTGCAAAAACTAGTCTAATGATAAGTTTTTTAATTAATTTTCGCACACCAACCATCAGTCAGTTTTAAAATTTACCAGCTTTCTGATAAGGGTGATACAAGCTGTCTTTTGTTCCACGATAAGCGATGGGAAACTATTAACGTGGTCAAAGAACACCGTGTGTGCTGCGCTTTGTTGGTTCTACCTGTTTCCTGGTATAAAAAGCTCTGATGAGTCGGTTGCCAGCTATATCGCGTATATATATAAAACTGTAGATTAATCGTTTGTCAGACCTTTCTGCTTTCAAGTCAAACACCATTCACATGATAGTTTAAGATAAGGTTTCAACTTGCCAAACGTTTTTTTTGTGGAACACTATAACGAAATATTTGATTATCAAAATGTAACTAGACTTACCAGGAGGATAGGTTTGTCTGTGTTAAATAGCATGATTATATATACCTAAAATAAAAAACTACATTGAAATTAAAATATAAAAAGTTGTATTTAAAGTTGAACTTTAAAAAACGCTGACAGAATCCTAAGGGGCTAATCATTCCTTCAGTGGCTGAATATACTTTTAAACACCTGTGATATCTGATGAAAACTGAATGTAAAGCTTTTATGATTCACTTAACTCCTTAAAATTGGGAATCCAACCCTGTAAGGAATGTCTCCTCCTCGCTTCTGTGTGTCGCAACCGGTAGCACGCAATTACACACAATTTGATAATATACTGTGAAGTACTGGTAGTTCAAACAAACACAAGCAAACCCTGTTCATTGTAGCATGCTCTGTACTCTTATCAGAGTGCAATTTATTTGATAATTTTGAAATTATTTGGCATCTTCACTGAAGATTTTGGCAAACTGATGATACAACAAAGATTTTTGAATGCTTCTTTGCTACCTAGTTAAATTCTTTCAAATATTTCAAACAAATTCTAACGAACCCTGGTCTTCAAATCGTGTTATCTGCTCTTCACAGAATGAATTGGAACAGCCAAGTTTGAAGTCCTGTTACATTATTAAAGACTTTAAGGAACTGACAACTTATTAAAGTTCCCAAATGCTTCTTTGTTATACACCCTATAAAATGTTATCAAGTAATTTAAACAAAACTAAACAAACCCTGGTCATCATACCATGCTCTGTGCTCCTAACAGCATGAAATGTATCTGCTAAGTGTGCAGTCCTGTTAGATCATTTCTGATGTCAACCAAACAGAAAATGGCTTCGTTATCTGTCGAGGAAGCGTTGGACACAGAACACCGTTGAGGGCAACCCAGGGCAACGGTCTCCGGACAATTTGTGGGCAGACCGTGAAGATCGTTAACTCATCTCGCGCTGTCATTTGACGCATGTGGGTGATATGGTTCTGTGGACTGTTTGTTTTCTTATGTTGGTCGATTGGAAAAATAAACGGCACGACATTTTTTTCAAATCTCACTATTAAATGCGAATGAATGGATGTTTGTTACTAAATCTCGACAGAACGGCTGAACGGATATAAATGGAATTGGGCAAAGAGATTGGTTATATATTATAAGCAGAAATAGCAGATATGCTACTTTTTATCCCGTGTTAAAGCTGTTTAATTATAATAACTTAAATCGTCTAGATTTTGATAAAATAAACATAACATATTTTAAGACTCATTAATTCATTATATTCATTAATGACTATGGTTTAATTAAGTTACCCAGAATTTCAAACTCAAGTTCAGAAACAGAACCCCGGCCTCCACCCGGTGGACCGGCGATCTAGAGATCTTTATTTTATTTTTTATTTTTATAAAATAAAATAAAATAGAGAAGGTCGCAGGAAACCGCAGGATACGGGTGAAGCGGTAGACTGAAATAATAAAAAAATCTGGGGATAGTCTAAGCCGAGCAGTTTGCGTCGTTTGGCTGAAAATGATAATGATGTATCTAGTCACAATATGAGTTTTGTTGATACTAACCCTGCAGCCGTTCACTGCCCAAAAAAATTGGTTGTTTGTAAAGTAGGTTTACGATCGAGATGTTTACGTGATAACGAGAAAATCTCCATTCGTTTGTATGCCGCTAGAGTGAGAGAGACGGAAGATCGGTCCACTCACTCGACCGCTATGCCAGCCTCCGCTCGTGAGGATTCCGCGTGACAAGTGTCACGGAATGACTGGCAGCGCTCGAGATGAGACGGGAGATCGGTCCGTCTCTCTCTCGTTATACCTGCGATCGCGCTCGTGAGGTTTTGGTGTGACACAAGTTTCTGAACATGTCACCCGACTAAAACGATTTTAAAGACGTTATCACGTCAAAAGCGTGAATTTTATTTTTCGAAGTGCCAAATAAACATAAACATATATTCATACATTCATTCATTCATTCATTCATTCATTAAATTTGTGTTATAAAAAACTCATTTTATGCTCATAAACTGTCTTGTTAAGGCTTTGTGTAAATTATTTTTCAACAGAAAAATTATTGCTTTTAGTACGTTTACTATTAAAAAATATCTGACAAATTCAAATGAAAAGAGAGCTAACATCATTAAATGTTATTGACCATATGGAACTATTATTTAAGGCGTGGTGGACCCGTTAACTCTTTAACCCATTGACCGACATTTTTTATTTAAAATTTACAGGATGTTAACATGATACTATGGAAAAAATAAACATACCACGTGCCACCCCATATGGTTGTTTTAATCGACCACACCTGACTTGAGAAAAGACAAAAAAATTAATGACTTTTTACTTTGTGATGCAAACATATAACCCTTTCGTCTAGAGTTTATTTTCAACTTTTAGAATACATAAAATATAACACTTCAATTATTTCAAAAATAGTTTTACTTATTAATGACTCAGTAATATCGGTTTTATTTCTGCAAATAGGCCCCAGGAGGCGCTTTTACACGTCCCACATTTTAGGGTGGTGGGACCTACCTCCTAGTGGTACACCCTGGGCAACGGCATCTTTGGTTTTCTAACCAATGATGACGGCTAACAGATCCTCCTGCGGTGGTAGGCTTCGTAAGAGGCCGCCTGGAAGCTACCACCCTCCTGCCGGAGTCCAGCGCCGAACAGTTTTTCTGTGTTCCGCTGATGTGTGAGAGAACCAGTACCTCTGGGTATGCTCGCTCCATCTTTGGCTTCTTCTTAACAGTATAGGTAGTTAAGTATGTTGTCAAGAGCAAGACCATTATTTATAAAAAAAAAAAACTTTCACCTCTTCGGGACAAGTCGAGACTTATCCCGAAGCAGTGCATAGCCAAGGCTAGTGCCGTGAAAACGCAGCGCAAGAAAATCAGTCACTACAATATATTTTCAAAAAGCACCCTAATGGTCCAATAACTTGAGCTTCGTTTTCCAGGTGGTTCAAAAAGCACGGTGTATACAGGATGAAATTTTAACCACTTTCCACTGTAGGCGTTCAGTATCGTATTTAGAGCCTTTTTATGGTGTAAACAATGTAAATCAAGTTGTCACCCGAAAATATTTTTCGCGATATAGTTTTAAATTTTTACGGTCCTTGACCTGTGGTATACAGGGAAAATCAAAAACTTATGAATAGTATTGTAATGATGAATGAGATGCGCGCCTAAAAAAAGTGTTGCTAGGCAGCTGTAACAAAAATTTTAGATTTTTGTCGGACATTTTCTAAGTGATTTATCTTGACATTTTTGTACTGGGCTTTAACAAAAAAAATATACGTCATTTGTTTTTTGTCTCGTAGTTTGATATTAAAATTTGGAAAGTGGTTAAAATTGAATCCTGTGTAGGTATATGAAATTGATTCGGAATTCTAATCTGCTGCCGCTCGCTAGACTCGTGGGTCCGAAGTGCGTTCCACTAGATCAAGACGGGCATCGTAGTTAGATGATTCTATGACCATTATTCGTTGCGTAAAAAATAACATTTCATCCGCATATATGACATTAAGATTGTCTAAAATTACATTTGAATACACTGTCCAAAATTGCAAACTGCGTGCTCTATACTTTGCTATTTATAACCTTATTCTTAGTGTAATATGGAAATGTTTTATTTATGTTTGTACCTGCGTTTAGTTGCGCCAATCTCATGCGCACGCGCTGGTGTTCCAATTTGCTGTCATTCGGTCCCATGACTCGGTCATACTCACGAATTAATAGAAAGTTTTCTAAAAGATAGTTTGTTAAATCGTTTTTTTTTTACTTTAATTATACAACCGCTATTAATGGATATTAGAAAAAAACTTTAAACTGTGTTTTACTAATAACATTGCTAGTGGATATTACTATTCATTAAATATTGGGGATAATACCTATTTCTATTAAAATTTGCCTGCCTAAGCCTAAAGCCCCCGACATACAATTTATTTTATTTAAAATTAAATAATTAATAAAATTTACGTAAAACAAATAGATTATTAAGTACCTACTGATGATAATCTCAAATATAACAGCACAACCCTTTCCCAACCTTCTAGTGCCGTACGAGGCGATGAACATATGAATAAATATAGTATATTTATTCAAAAGAAATTAAATATACTATATTTATCTATAAGTTTATCCATATCAAAATAACCGGATAAATTGAAGAAGACGAGCAGCAGCATCTTCGCTTTACTTTGACCAAACTGTCAACCGATCATTCTTAAGTCGACTTTTTGGAAAGGCATGCCCATCATCTGAGATAATTTGATCTGTAGCAACATAATTAAATGATTGAAACCTAAAAAAGATAACTAAGTACAAATACTGAGAGATCTATGTGATGGGACATGATTATGATGATAAAACTGCTTTTGCAACCTTAAAGAGAAAGAAAACTGAATGAGTAAGAACAGTTCATCTCATGTGACCTTGTTAGTCAGTTCTATTGACCAAAACGCAGCAGCGTCACGGGCGATGGTGATCGGGCGCGCGGCCGGCGGTCATGTAGGAAGTCATTTGTCGTACCACTGATTAGGGTTGCCAGAATCTAAGAATACACAGTAAAATAAGTACCACCAACCAACCAACTCACTTACTATTCAACTGAAAAAAAAAAAATACTTCAAAAGGAGGATCTTGTCTTTATCAAGTCGCTAATTGCCACCATTCAAAGTGGGTTGGCGATCGCAGCTTGACCTGGTGAAGAAAATGCTGCTGTTCGTCTTCTTGAAGCAATATTCCTTAATGGCACTTTAAACTTTCATTGTTGCACTATTCTTACAAATAATATAAATGCGAAAGTAAATATGTCTTTATTTGACATTTTAGCAATTAAATTGCAATTATAATATCAGTATATAAACTTGAAAAATTATGTCTCAGGCGGGACTCGAACCCGCATCTCCTCGCATGCCGGGCGGGCGCTATACCATTAAGCCACCGAGACCTTAGAGTATAAATTAATACCTATGTTAATACTCTAAGACCGAGACACTGCGACTAAGCGCGAATTTTTCAAGCATATTCTTAACGCTGTAAGCCAGCGTTGCTTTATCAAATGTTAGGAGTTTGCACCCTTAACACCCGAAAGAAACATCTTTGCAGATATTTGACAGTCAGTTAAGATGAAACAGCTATTTATATACTTTATTTGATATTTTAGCAATTAAACTATGTCTGTTTACCTTTTAGGTCTAAAGCACTTTACCGATTATGACAAAATTAGGTATAACGTGTATTTAATTGCATGCGGGCAGAGCAGCGACCGAAAATTTAATAAAATATAAATTCAACGCATGCTGACTTCATTATTTAGAGATGACTAGTATTACGGACCCTACGGTATTTTTTGATCTGGTTGCAGGAATCATCGTCGGAAGCTCTAAAAAGGACTATGCTAGGTATTTCGCTGAGATTAATTATTATTATTCACCAGAGAACAAAGCAGACGAGTTGTAGCTAAGTAGAGACCATGCACCGGCAAGTGACTGATGATCTAGTGAGGGATGCTCGCAGTGACGGGATGAGGAGGGTGAGTTATTGAATGGAGTGGCGCGCTTTGGGTGATGCCTATATTTAGCAGTGGACGGACAGCAGAAGGCAGTTCATGATAATAAAAGTAGCTTCTAAGATTGACCGATACTTGTGGATATCCTTGAGATGATGATGATGATGATGAAAAGTGACCATCAAGTTTTTAGCTACATGTTAACTCAAATATTAACATCCCAAAAATGTTTTAACGACGGATATTACATGACATGATCCCATTTAGTAAACTAGTCGTTAGGCAACAGACCTTATTTTTATTTATTTATCTGCCTTGTGGTAGCCCTGGCAACTTGTACAGTTGTCCCATTGTCTCCGCCGCCATGACCATAACTCATTAAGCATTCTGCGACTTTAAAAATATCATCCCAAGACAAGCCCTGATACGGTTGATGATCTTCAGATAAACATCTGGTGTTATACTGGCCTGTTGCTTTTTCGCAAGGTGAAAGATTATTACTGTTGACTTCGGTGTTATAATCATAAGGCATAATCACTACGCTTGCAAATGCGGGTTAGTGATAACAAATCCGAATTATGTTCGAAATTTCGGAACTCTTGGACCTAAATTAAATCACTAGCTAGACCAATAGGGGTTAGTCGAAATGCAGCACTCTTTTTAGGTCAATTCCATTTCCCTAATGTAATCATTATAATGTATTTTCATGGAAATACTTTTAATAATAAAAAAATATGTAGGTACACTTTCGACTTCAGTCTTTTTATTTATGAAATTTCGCGCCGTGTCGCAGTGTCTCGGTGGCCTAATGGTATGGCGCCCGCCCGGCATGCGAGGAGATGCGGGTTCGAGTCCCGCCTGGGACAAAATTTTTCAAGTTTATATACTGATATTATAAGTGCAATTAAGTTGCTAAAATATCAAATAAAGTTTATGAAAACCATGTCAACAATGAACTGGATACATAAGTTCAATCGAGTTACGGATTCAACATTTAATTGCCAAAGTGAGTTTTAAGGATGTATCTTTTATGTTACTTAAAAGCCTACCTAATCAATGAACTAGTTGCGTACTAAGCTCAATTCCAATTTCCAGTATTCTTTAATATTATGAAAATAATATCATTTACATGTCTTTTTCGACATTAATTAAAAAAACCTTTCAAAAATCAAATGCCTCTTCTTAACTACATCTTGCAATCCACAAAAAAACGTAACAAAAAGTCGTAAATTAGCATATAACGACCGTCTCTTTATCTCGGTATCAAAAGTGAAGAAAAAATTCATACGCAAATATAAAATTTTAACAAAAAACCTCTTGGGGTTTAACTTCAAGCCATTGTTAACTTGTTTTGAAATAATAGTGCAAAGTTTCATTGTAATTGTTTTTTCTACGCCATTTTTAGTAGCGTATAATTTACAGCATTAAACAAGTATGTACCTTCTGAATTCAGTTCCAGATTAAAAACATGATTAGTTATTATTTTTTGCCGCCGTCAAAAGATGTGAAGAGAACTTTCAAAATTATTTAGATTAGTTTTTTATTGAGCAGTAGCGGAACTATAGAATACTAGCTGTTGCCGCGATTTCGTGAGCGTCAATTTGTTTTTTAGATCGCGATTATTTTCCAACATTTTTCAATGATGCTTCGCTCATATTAGTCGCAGCGTGATGTTATATAGCCTAAAGACTTCCTCAGTAAATGGACTATCTAACACAAAAATAATTTTTCAGTTCGTACCATCACTTTTTGAGACTAGCGCGTTCGAACAAACAAACTATTCAGCTTTATAATATTAGTATAGATTTTATTGTTTTCAGACATCATAGTATTTTCTGCCACAGCACTATTGAAAGACTTAAATATTAAATAAGTAAATAAAACTGGAATTAATTTAAAATTTCATTCATTACGATATCCTCAATTCAAGGTATAGATTATCCCGGTGACATACTTTAACATGTGGTACCTACAATAGATTATGTCATTACAAACAGGTCTTTACTTAAAGAAGCCATTTCTTTTCGAAAGAATATATTAAGAAAATCGATAAACTGTAATCATTTTATTAATACTATATTCATATTCATATTCATTTATTCACATAATAAAGTAACAGCAGTCTAAAACTTGGCGTACAGAAATGTTTAATAGCTACTTTATGACCTGCTCAGGGTTATTTTATAACAAATAGAAAGGTGCATGTATGCATGTACAAATTAACTTTAAGGTAAATGTTAGATAATTTATTTAGGGTAATAGGTCACAATAGATTCTACTTGAAAGATTTAAATTCAAGCAAATTGACGGAAAAAGGTATTAGTGAGAATGTTAATAGTAACCGATATCTTTCTACAGTGTGTCCGGTATCGGACTAGCGATATTTTAATATCGGAATCTGGGTGGACATTTATCGACAAAAAACCTTGAAATGGCGCCCCTTTCCCCATTTAAAAAAAACGGGCGTTTTACAAGCAACTTAATCTTTCCTCCCTCATTAGAATTCAAAGCGGTTATCTCTAAAATTTTGACCTCTAACGAAACCTTAAAGCTAGCATGTAAATCGATATTAACTTAGCGTTCAACCAGTAAACATTAATTGCATAAAATAATGAGTACTAAACATAAGAAAAGCGTTCGAAGTTCCAATTAAAGCCAAAATTAGCCATTTTTTTAGGGCGCCTCCCATTTTTTTCGATAAATGTCCACCCAGATTCTGTTATTAAATTATCGCTAGTCCGAAACCGGACACACTGTACATCAGACCAGCCGTTCCAGCTTTGCACGGATTTACCAATGAAGATAATTTAAGCAAACGGTATATTTATGACCATGTTTATCCTTTATTAACGCCCCGTTGGTCTAGTGGTTAAAATACCAGGTCAAGATCTCGGGGTCCGAGGTTCAATCCCCGGGTCGGACAACAAAAAGTTTAGAATTTTCGAACGTTGCTCGGGTTTGTGATCACCAACCCGCATTTGGCAAGCGTGGTGATTATGCCAGTACCCATCATTGCTGTGGTAACTTGAATTCAATGATGAAGGCCTTTGCCCTGCAGTGGGATGATTATAGGCTGTTACTTTACTTACTTTACTTATCCTTTATAAAAACTTTTCATGTAAATATTTCTAAAACAGGATTTTTTAATTTTATCAATTATCTAAAATTTTTTCCTATTCAAACCTAGTCCTGACCATTACAAACGTATCACAAAATTATTTTTTACTTAGTGGCATAAGAAATGGTTGGCTACCAGAAGTTAATTTCTAGGTCTGAAGCTATTTTCCCAAAGGCTCTAAGGTATAGGTGGTTGCATGTCATCCCCTGCCTTCGTGACTGACGGAGCCATTTGCCGTTGTACCGGCGAACGTTCCGTGCGACACGCCGCAAAAGCTGATGCACAACATTCGTTTATTTACGGTGCAATTATTGGGTGATAATTTTGGTAGGATAAGAAATTTTTTAAAATAAGACACTCAAAGAAAATCTTTAAAATCGTACGTGATAACGTTATCTAAGGCATTCCAAATATTTGTGAGCCCTATTTTGAGATTGGCTAGTAAACAAGCTGGTTGGTGAAGTGATACGGTGGCACGCCTACTACACAAGGGTCCCAAGTTCCATTTCCGTTCGGATCAATTAAGGCATCTTTTTTTATAAATTGTCTAATTTAAGCGTGTAGTTGAAGTACCTTTGGAAGGTACCGACGTCGAACCGTCGCTTCCGTCTACAGTCATACGAAAGTCGCTCAGTTAGTCTATACTTACATCCGTATTAATAATGAAGTATCTAATTTCTGTGTGTAATGTATAAGTGTGAAAGAAGATATTGTCACAAGGATTGAGAAAGGGATGCTTAGATGGTTTGGACATGTAGAGAGGATGAATAAGAGAAAAATGACTAGGCAGATCTACAAGACGAAAATGAAAGGGAACGTTGGAAGAGGAAGGCCTAGACGAACCTATCAGGATCAAATCGGGGATGTTCTGAAGAAAGGTCAGGTCAAGAGTACTCTAAACCGACGAGCATGCATGAAAAGATTGATGAATGTGGAAGAAGCGAAAGATGTATGCCAGGATCGTAGTAAGTGGAAGGCCTTGGTCTCTGCCTACCCCGTTGGGAAGGAGGCGTGATAATATGTATGTATGTATGTATCTAATTACTTATTGCTTAAGAAAGTCATAGCTTAATCCCTCAACCCCCAGGAGGCAGGCGCGTGCCGCGATAACAATTGATTTCAATTGTGTCTGGAATAACTCACGATCGAGGGATTAAGTGAAGAAAATGGGTCACCATTAATAGACATATTATTTGGCTGAGAATGCAAACTTTTCATAGTTCTAACTTCTGGTAAGAACTAGATTAGGGACTACAAATTTTCATCTAATTACTTATAGTCAAGTAATTACTTTTACTTGTTTATGAATACGGGTGTCAGGCGGCTTTGAAAATTGTAACATCAGACTATCCCCAGGATAATCATGCTACAACAACAAAAAGTTGCACCGTAATCGCGTTAGCAGCGCTAGGTGGGCAGAGGCCACGGGTCACACGTCGAGGCACGGCCGTCGCCGCCCCGCCCGCGACCACCGGCCGCCAATCGATACGTGCTTACCGCGACCAAATTAGCAACTTTTATTGTCTTTTATTGTTCTCTTTATCCAATTTTGAAAAAGGAATAAAGAATCATCCGATATTTAGTTGATGACATTTCAATCAATTGACGTCTTTTTAAATATATTGTTTTCTTTTAAATTGTGGCGATTAGTGTTCTGGCAAGAGCCTTGCACGATTCTGCCAATGTCGCGTTTGGGGCAAATACACGGTAAATAATAATAATAATAAACGTTTATTTCTCACCACAATCAGTGCACAGTTGATATGTTTAAATAATACATGGGCGTCTATACTAAAAAAGTTGTAAACACAATACAAACAAGTTAAGAATTAAACTACCCACCCATGCACACAATGAAGATTGTGGCAGGTTAATACCTGAATTAGGAGATTTCCTGTTAAGGATATTAACCCTCCACCCCATACAGTTAATCAGTAAAAAAAACTAGTTTCACACAATAAATACAAAAAAAAACTTAACAATTTTAAACTTTAACACACACATTATTAGTATAAGAAAAATTGAATACATTGCAAAAAGAAACACTTATCATATTATGCACTTAAACAGTTTTATATACACCTATCTGATATTAATTCTATTTATAAGATATTAAAATACTCTCTGTGTCGTTGTAACTTAGCTCAGCAAGTTTGTTTTTAAGGGTTTTGAAGTCAACCCTTAAAAACAAACTTGTTGTACTACACAGTTTAACAATTTTACACAAATCATTGAAATGCCTGTATATGAATGCTCCAGTGAAAGTCACTCGGCGTCGAGCAAACATTGTTCTGCATGTGGGTACATAGGTGCGCAGTCGCCTCTTATTGTGCGGTAATACTTTTTTTTAATCCGTCAAAATGTAACGTTTTGCCATAGATTTAGTATGGCAGTCATCGATATGTTATTTTAATAATCTAGACACACAGTCCGATACAACTAAGCTTTTCTCGATTTAATAGCTTGACGTTGTAAAAAATAAAAGAGTAACAGACTATAATCATCCCATTGCAGGGAAAAGGCCTTCATCTTTGAATTCAAGTTACCTCAGCAATGATGGGTACTGGCATGATCACCCCGCTTGCCAAATACGGGTTGGTGATCACAAACCCGATCAATGTTCGGAAAATCGAAACTTTTGGTTGCCCGACCCGGGGATCGAACCCGGGACCCCGAGATCTTGGTCCGGAATATAAACCACTAGACCAACGGGGCGTTATAAACCACTAGACCAAGCTTGACGTTGATCTTATAGCAACTTTAGTAAAGGCCTATAATCACCCACTGCATCGTAAAGGCCTGCATTGAATTTAAGTTACCATAGTAATGATGGGTACAGGCATAATCACCACGCTTGCCAAATGCGGGTTGGTAATCACATACTTGAGCAATAGAGTTATTTGATTCAGGGTTTATACCATGTACCTTATTTATTATGAGTTTCCGATTTCGGCACTGTTGCAAGCGCCATCATGGCGCTAATAATAAATAAATAAGGTATATACCCCGAATCAAATAACTCTAGTGATAGTGACTATGAAGGATTAAATCAGTATATTACCTAAACAATGTTCCAAAATTCGATTTCTTTACCCGACCTGGTACCGAACCCAAGACCTCGAGATTTTGGTCCGGTACTTCTACCACTAGACCAACGGGGCATCACACGTTTAACTCGTAGTGTTTTTGGAGCAAATCTATTTGAAATTAAAGCTATCTACGAATTTAATTTGAGCAAGTATTCTGATTTTGTTTTGTTTTGTTTAATGCGTTTGTATTGTAGTATTTGTAGTCTTAAGAAGACTGTCTAGGGTCTGACTGGATGCAAATAAAACTTAAAGTGTGAAACTATACTTACCTAATTAACGCAAGTAATAAAAGTAAAGAAAGGTTTTTTTACGGACTTTACTCGCATAGATACTGTAAATTATTTGCATAATTTCTAGACAGAAACCTAAATAATAGCACATACCTATTCGAATAATTAAGTAGGTTTAGTTATGAAACCAGATAAGTAAATTTTAGATGGAAGAGGCAAAACTTTACAGAAATAAATTACGTTACTGGTTTTTGACTGACCAAAATTTAGCGTCTTTTGATTCCCTGGTCAAAGAGTTTGAATTTTCCGCAGAAATAAAAGGTGTTTGACTAGTGGCTCAATTTAATAATTCCTACATTACAATTGATTTTTGAAAATTTTTATTTCTTTTGTCTTAAATTTAATTATTTGATGTCAGAACTAGAACAACAAAATTTCTCGGTCTAAAAATAGTTTAGCACTGGAATCTATGTGCTATACCTGAGTATCGTGCCGAGGGCGGGTGGAGGGCGGGCAATAGCCAAAGGCCACGCTTGGGCGCGACATCGCCGCCCCGCCTTACGTGGACACCCCCCTTAAACAAGGGGGTAGTTTTTTGTTGCCAGTAATTTTCGTGAGCTATGACGGTTTGATAGGATTTAATGCGGCTTAGCGTAGGTATCATTTTGGGTAGGTACATATTATAACTCAAAGTTTTGTGATTACAATTTTGTCTTTTAGGAAATGTTTGTTTTAAAATGAGAGACAAAATTTTTGTATTAGATATTTTAGTCAGTTTTACAAAATCTTTTTGTGTAAAAATATTTACTTTTAAAATAATAATATAAACATTTTGTGTTCGCTATTAGAATCTACATGGGTTTTATCATTGGCAGGGTAGTATAGCTTGTGATACCATTATCCTAACATTTTGTATTAGGGCAAAAATATTATCATGTTCTTATTTGAAATCTGTTATTCTTTAACAGCACTGTTCGAAAATGTCTTATTTCTTATCGATCCTTATAAATATCACCTGAAGTGGTTTTGTTAGTAAAGCGTCTCTACATTGACAACTTTCAATATTCGTCTTCAATACGCACTCGAATCACAATACCATGCACTTCTCATTCCTTTACGTTTACTCATCGATGAACAAGACATTTGATCAATATTGCAACTCCCCTCGATGCATTCTGCAAGCCCCCGCATGCAAGCCAATTGTGCAGTAAATACAATATACACAGAGATCCGCGGTGCGATACCAGAACGATCTCATTCACTCACTCAATCGCTTGCGAACCGGAATTTTTCATTCATAACCGTTTCGATTGGTACTAGAGGCGGCATGCTTTATAAACGCAAACAAATTTACTTGAGTTTTTCGATCTTGTGATTGCGAGTACAAACCTCTTTCAACATTCCGATACGCTTTTGTTTCGGATTCCATTTTTGAGTGATTTGGAATGCAGGTGCATAATTTTTATGCCTTTGCCATATTTACAATTAAAAATAAAATTGTCTAAATAAGTACAGCCGACAAAAAACTTGTTAGACCGTTAAGTCGTAATCCGTAGGACCAATCAAAAATTTCATCAAGCCTTTAGAAATCGACTAATACGCTAATTCAAGTTATTGTGAGGGTTAGTTCTTTAGGTGAATTGAAAAAACGGGGGCTAGCACAAAAGGTAAGAAAGGGTCAGGCGTTTTTTGTAAGACAAAAAATCCTTACCAGATGGCCGTAGCGTTTACCGGCAAAAAACCGTGCGTGCCCATGTTTTGTGCAAGGGATCGTCAGCAAACTCATTTAATGAGTTGTAAAACATAAAATCTAATTTGTTCTATTCTAAGCTGATATTGTTCCATTTTTAAAATTTGAATCGTTTGTTATAACTTCAGATGAAATAAACTATTTTTCTATGCAATTATTTATGGTACTATGGAATAAGTTTATCTATCCGGAATACATAACGTTTTGATATTTGACTGTTGAACTTAAGAACATCGATAAGCAAATATCGACAGTTAATAACAATCTCTTAATTTTATGTCTATCCGTTATCAATACCAACAACTTTTTTGCTGTTTCCGAACACATACAGTTCGCAATTTCTTAGCTAGAATTAGAATCTATGCTTTAAATACCAAAAATACCAAACCAGTCAACCATAGAAACAAACAAAATTTATGGGAGCGGCTAAAAAGAGAGAAATAGAAAAAATAAAGTGGTACCTTGTAAAAAAGTTCTGGCCATATACAAATGATTTCCTAACAGTATATTAAAAATGACTGCAAGTCCAAAGTTTAAAGTTTCCATAAACATAATTCTGAAACATCCTCCATGCGTTTGTACCGTTAATAATCCAGTAAGGGCAAACTTAAAACTATCTTAAAAATTCGGTCACGTTTCACGCAAATAAAACTTTTTTGTAGACCCTACTAGGCCCTTCCTTAGAAACGCCAAAGCGATTTGTCCCTACATATAAATTTCTCTATAATTAATGTACCGAAAATACGATATTTTGATATAACAGGATTTATGGTCATATGTCAGGTGGTCAACTTATGCGTTGTGCCGTGTCATGCGCGTCTGCTGCCATCGTGATGGTCTGCCATCCAAGAGTATTTTTATTGATAACCTTTTAAATTTAAGAAGTTTAGTCAGGTATTTATTAGGAACGATATTTTTAGTATTATTATCCACGTAAATATGGTTTTTCATCCTCAGCAAGCCTGATTGACCTGGTCGAATTTTTGAAGAGTTGGTTCGCCAACTAAGAAAATGTCTCGGGTTCGATTCCCGGTTGGGTTAATTTAGGAAACCATCTTTTACTTATGTCTTAAAGAGGTGGATGGTTCTCGTCTTGATTCGGAAGGCACGTTAAGCCGCTGGTTAAGAATCTGACGCAAGATAAGGTGAAAAAATAAGTCATGACAGAAGTCTGTAAAGGTGCCATGGGAAACTCTGACACCAGTCTATCCTTAATTATTTAAGGATAGTCATATTTTATGGAAATCATCATCAGCCTTCCGAAGCACAGATAACAACACGTCAACCTACCACAAAACATCAAATTTTCACAATTGATATTAATCTCTACTTGTTGGACTTAAAGTTGAAAATCAATTCAATGACCTTCAACTTTTTGGGTAGGTTGACCAGCCGTTATCTGCACACTGTTGGACATGGATCTCTAACGGCTTAACACAAATTTCTTCACTGTGTACCCTCGACAGCACATCAACAGTTGAACTGCGATAACAGCTTTTATTACTTAGGGCATAAAGGCGGTCTCAAGGTCAACATGTATAGTCTGATGTGCCGCCGTGTGTACCATCAACATATATCAGCCTACTACTGGACACGAACCTCTCCGTTTTACCAAAACCTGGTTATGGTGGTTATGGTAACCAATAACCATGTTTGGCCACAAAACGAGAGAAGATGCTGTCTGAAATCTTTAAAAAATACTCTTTATGTTTCTCTTTGCGACATCCATAGGAAAAAATGGGGTATTTATTATCCTGTTTTAAGATGGCATCGCACTGCAAATAAAAAATAGATGTTAAATTTACGTGCTTAGAAGTGTTTTCATCACCAGCTTTCAGAAGTCCAATGCTAGGCAACGACCTGTTCTATAAAATGAAACAACGAGAGCCCTTTGAATCTTACGGCTCTTCATAATATTTTTGGGATTTATCAACAAAACCAAATTAATAACAGACCAAACAACACAGCCTATGTGTTTTATCTTACATCACTTTTAATTAACTTTTGGCCCTAAAAATAATTTGTAGTATATCTTTAATTTGTACAACTAATGTGACTGAAGATAAAAACAAACAAATTGGTGATAAACAAAATAAAAATGTCCGCATCCCATCTTTATTACCGATTTGTTAATATTTCACGAACATTTGACCGTTTTGTTTGTCCCGCATATTTTATGGGACATCTTGCCGACTGGTAGCAAATTGTTTTTGGGTTGAATGTTGTCTTATCTTTTCACAATCGAGGACACGATATGGTCATTCCAGTAAAACAATGTTTTTACAAAGGTTTTTCTGGAATCGTAAAAAAGTTTTCGTTTTTCGAGAATCTTTTTTACTGACTTGATTATTTGAATTTAGATTTGTTAGATCAAAGGTACAACGTAATAGTGCTGGCCGCAAAATAATATCGCTACCCTTTTTGTACTTCGAGTTTCATAGGAAGTGTCTTTAGGAGTAGGTACAGTCTGGTGAAGCCATCTTCACCAAGCTTTATAACTGTACGCTGTACAGCTGGCCGCGCGTATGATCTCTGTAATTGGTATAAAAAATACTTATAGGTATAGATAGGTCTACGAAAAATATTATGTAAGTAATTCTTCTTTACTTCTTTTAAGTCGGTTGAAAAAAATATGAAAATCTTTGCAAATAGTTTATTTTGTTTCCTTTTCAGTAAAAATCAATAATAAATAAATTTACTAAAAATATTAATAAATTTTATTTATTAATAGGCCCCTGGAAGCGCTTTTACACGTTCCAATATTTAAACCTTTTAGACCTGATTTCGTAAACCTTGTCTAAGCAGAACATTCCCAAGCCACGATGTTCAAATTAACCACCTTATAAATCATAGCAAAGCAACCTTGTGTGTAGCCTTCGCGGCACAGTTAGGCTTTTGTGCGGAGTTTTGACTAAAAGCCACCAATCAAGAAGGGCATTAAAAAGAGTTATTACTATTTATAGTTGTCAACGATGAATAGCAAATCCGGTGATACTTATGAGCCTTTGACGGGGCTAAGATAAATAACGGAATAAGTGTATTTTTGCTTTTTATGAACAACATACAGAAACTCTGTAAAATAAATGTTTTCTATCGTTTCAGCTTGTACCAAAATTGATAGCCCATTTTAGTTATAATAATTATGTAAACGTTCTTTTCAATCATTTAAATTTTTTTTTAGTTTGATTGTTTTAAAATAAATATGTATTTATTTAGTCAGTTTAAACATAACAATCAAAGTAGATGTGTAGTTATTACCCCTACCACTTTTGCAATCTCTTTTGCAGTTCTCCTAGGTTATAGTTCTATAACCATGCAAGCAAAAAGAAAAGAGTTCGCGTTTATGGTAATGATCTGTCTGAGGGTTTAGAAAATGCATTTTACATGTGCCTGTAGTTTCAATCCGATACGGTTTTAAAAACTAGAGGTACTTCTTTGGATTTTAATGCCAAGTTCATGACAAGAATTAATGCTTGGGTTTCAAAGGCCACGACGCATAGAAACTCATAACACAATTGAGTTGTACAACATGCGTATTCCTAACTTATTCCGTTTTACGTAGTGAACCCATTCTTAGCGAACATATTATTAAAGAACCAAAAGATAACCGACTCTCTAAAATCGTCCTCATAAAAGAGTTGAGCAATGGCAATAATTTTAAGCCTGAGTGCGCCTTTTCCCAACAAGAGGTTGGATATTGGCAAAATAAATAATAATAAGTCTTAATAGTGAGTTCTATTTCATTAACCATTAATATTTTCAATTGTGACTGAGCTTTGGGGTGGTGGGATCTAACTCCTAGTGGTACACCCTGGGCAACGGCATCTTTGGTTTTCTAACCAATGATGACGGCTAACAGACCCCTTTGCCGTGGTAGGCTTCGTAAGAGGCCGCCTGGATGCTACCACCCTCCTGCCGGAGTCCAGCGCCAAACAGCGCCTCTGTGTTCCGCTGGTGTGTGGCAGTGTGGGAGAACCAGTACCTTTGGGTAAACTCGCTCCATCTTAGGCTTCTTCTTAACCGTATAGTTAAATATGTAGTCAAGAACAAACCCATTTTTTATAAAAAAAAGAGCTAGCGTAAGATAATAATTTTTTCTAGTCAATTTCGAAAGGGTTCCAAAACTTGCAGTTATTATTTTTAATAATCAGTTCAAATTGTTGCAAAACAACATAGAAAGCCTTCTTTAAAAATAAGGCGTTTTGTTACACGTTGCATATAAAATATTTTCTGCGTCTTTTACTTTTATCTTTACTTCATCGTGTCAAAAAATCACACGAATGTAACTTGAGATAGATCCTTCATCACGTCTTGCTACCGAAAACAATCATTCTAAGTCGGTGTACAGTACACCTGAATCTTAACATCCTTATTCATAAAAGTAATACGGTCTGATATCGCTACGCAGTTTTCTTTGACGTACTCACCTGGACATCTAAACGTCTGTATTTCAAGGGGTTAAAGTTTAAAATAGCGGCGGTTAGTGAGGTGAAGAGCGTTTTCCGCACTTTCATCAGAGAGATAAGGTCGCGGGCCGCGCATGCGTGATAAAACAGTGATGGACGATCGCGTTAAACTTCGTTCTCACGGGATAGCTATGAACATTCAGACATGGCAAACCTATAGACAGTTATTGCTGATCTGGCCAATAAGTATTATAAAAGTCTAGCTGATATTATTCTATGGGAAATTACATTCGTATGCAAACAAATTGCTTCAATCCTATGAGGAACATCCAATCATTTTTCCCCTTTTTTCTCGTCCTCTTCAACTTAGTAATTCTTGATACCGTAGGATTGTGCAAATATCCTTATTCCATTTGAACACCATCATAACAAAGATACCTATAATATTAAGATGCTTTGTAATATAATATTAAGAAGATGTAATATTAAGACTTCTTTGCAGATATCTTTACAATTTCCTCTTTAAAGCTAAGCACATTTGATCGGGATCAGTTACAACGTCGTCTATACAAAATTAATTACCCAGCCGAAGCGCCTTGCCCGCTCTAGACGAGCGTAGGAGCATTACAGTGCGGATACTGGCTGATAATGCTTGGAGGTTGATGGAGATTGATCGGGTAACGTGTCTTAACTCACCTACGTCTATGTGCGTGCCCACTCTCTGAAAACTTTCGGTAATATGGGAACAGTAGTAAAAAAAACAAAACATTAGATCAACGGCGACTATTCTAAATGTGTATTCTAACTGTTCTAAAAGCAATCAAATTAGCGGTGGAAATAGAAAAAACAATTCTTTTTTTTTTCTTGGTACTTGAACACATTATCTTCCGCTTACTGGGCGACTGCTCTATCCAATTGAGCTGCCAAGACATTGCTTGTGGTAAGGAATTTATTCAAAACCTTTATGCTGTAAGCCAGCGTGGATTCAACACTGTTTTTGTTTCCAAAATTGCAAAAAATACACATAGCACCAAAGGTATATTTAGCAACATAGACTAGATGAATATAATACAGGGTAAAAAAAAAATTGTATTGTTTTTAATTGTAAATATTGTACGTACAGTAAAGCCTTTCAAAAAAAAGAGTAGTGTTAGGTAAATGATGTGCAAAACTAAATAATTTGCTTACTTAACTTAAATATTGTACTGTACAGAACATTAATTTCATTTCACACAAAAATTTTGTAAGTACATCAATTTTTTTGTACTTTGTCTGTACCTTTTGGGATTGAAATATTTTAGAGTGATATTATAAAACGTCAGTTGTATTGCGACACGTAAGTATAGGTACTGCACTTTCTACAATATTTCAATGAGAGGAGGGTTCATAAATCCGTCGGTTTAATTCACGCGAGACGTGGCTGGGACGTGACCGATGCGAGCCGCTTGCGTGCTTACGTACAAATAAGTTTCGTTCAGGAGTAATGCGTTTTTTGACTACAGTGTGCCGTAAACAGCCTTTTAAGTAGAGAATATCGAAATAAGTAATATTTAAAATGAAAATTTGTCAAAAAAACTAGTTTCTAGCTTAGACATTAGAATACCACTTGTCTTCAGTGTTTAACGGCATGTGCACACCCAACTCCTTCTTTTCTGATGGGCTTGTAAGAGGCGTCTAAAGGAGTAGGAAGGAACCGGTAGAAGAAGAAAGGCAGCCGTTTCTTCTCTCCACTATTTGCAAAAAGATACCTGGAGAGCTTTCCAACTATGACAAAATGTTCCTTTGAAGAGTTAGTGAGAGTCTGTGTCCAGCTGTGGGCAAATGTGGGCTGATTATGATGAATGGTAGTTTCGTTGGGTTACTGAAACAATTCTGTCGCTTTTTTTTATATCCTTTGTAAGAATATATTTAATGTGCAAGCGGAAGGACGTAAAGCCCTTGGTCTTCGGCTCGGCTTCTGACGCAAGATGAAAGTCGTTAAAACAGTCGTCAAGCATGTCACGTCACGACCTCTATTAGATGACTTGAAAAAACTCTGATACCAGAATATGCTGTTTTGATTGCCAGCTCTTAAGTTATAGCAGCTAAAAGCAGTCTTTTTGGCGTAAGCACAGATAAGATAATACTAAAATAAGGCGTAAGGTACTTAAGTACTTACCTAATACTTAAGTATAAACAAGAAAGCTTCAATACTCACTTGAAGTTTAAACTTTCAAACAGCAAGATCGCCACTCTTATCAACAAAAAAAGAGCTTGAAACTTAACACTTCATCGCAAACAGCTGTCCAAAAGTCAAACAATAGCCAAATAAATAACCTTTTCTTTGTTTTAATGGTCGCCAACATAACGCAATCTGATTAGTTTCCAAATTATCATTGGCGAGACGCTAAGTGAAAATGTAACAAACTAATTAATAGTCAAACGAGACCAAACATCCGTTGCGGGTCGACCACAAAAAGCACCCAAAATCTTTCCCACATGTGGTTTCATCTACTTCTTAAACACGACCTCAACCCCCCAGCACCGACTACCGTATTACCATTGCTTTAAAGTAAAAAATGCTTTGACTGTTAGTTTTGCAAGTGTTAGACTATTTTGGGAAAAGATAAGGTGTTTTTTCAGGGCCGGATAAATAGGTCGCAGGTTATTTGCCGATGCAAGGTGCAGCCCATAACGGAACCGCGATGACAAAGTAAACTTAGGATATTTGACATATCGGTGCTAGGGGATGAATGGAGACCTTGTTTTAAGAATGCAAGCTGAACAGTATCGGTGGGAATTACGTTGCTGACGTCTACTTTATTCTTCAGATATATATAGGCACCGCATTCCTAATCTTAAGATATCGTGAAACTTATCATGAACCAGAGGATTTGACAACTCTACTCATGACTGAGAAGAAAGGACTTGACGGAAGAATAACAAAGTGATTTAATGATTTTATACTTAATACACTAGCAGAACATTTTAGTATCATTAAGGTAATATAAGCTTAAACGTTGCACTCTAACCTTACATTCATTGATATAATTTAAAACGAAGCTAACAATGTAATTTTCCATTAAAATTACTTCCTAAAACAAGACTTCTCAATTCTAATTCCGCTGCAAAAATAAATAAGATACTCACAAATAACAAGCTTCCAAAACTCTAATCTTGTCCGAAATCTTCGCGTCGACCAAACAGTGGTTAAAAATAGTAACGGTGTTGGACAAAAAAACAAGCGTCTCATATGGCCCGCAATATGGGATCTGACCCTTGCAACGGCGGATATTTGTCTTATCTATCCCGTGGGATACGGGATGCGAGTTTAAAGTCGTGCGATATTTGCGTAACTGTAGTAAAACTTTTGAGTAAAGATTGGGACAGTTGATCTTTTTTTTTTGAGCGACAGAATCAACTGGCTAGTTATTCGTTACAAAAACCTTTATGATATGGACGTTCGTTAATCATTTCAACATTTAATTTACTACATGTAGGTATTGTTGGACAAAATATAGTTTACCTCAATGTCTTTTTGCATCACTGCGGCACACAAATTGAAGAGGTAACTGTCAATTAGATTAAAATAAATCTGCTGAAAAGTATTTATAAAACGTTAGTACCAAACATTAAGCAGTACTTCAGCTGATATTTGACGTAGGCTTAACGTGTATCTTGAAACATTTTTACGTCCCTCTGTAAGCAACAGCCTTCCAAAATTTAGGCCAAATCAATCATACGAAGTGCAAATTGTCCATCAAAAAACTGTTCTCAGAACAACAGAGCGTCATACTCCACGCCTCGAGACACGCGAGAGTAATCACTACTTTTGCGATGTAATTTTACTGTAACAAAGCTTTTGTGTAGGGTCTCCAATATATCCAGCACTCACGGCAGTTTGAACTTGGACAAATACTTACTAAAATACGATTCCTTAAACAAAACTTTAGTAACAGCCTATAATCATCCCACTGCAGGGAAAAGGCCACCATCATTGAATTCAAGTTACCACAGCAATGATGGGAGCTGGCATAATCACCACGCTTGCCAAATGCGGGTTGGTGATCACAAACCCGAGCAACGTTCGGAAACTTTTTGTTGCCCGACCCGGGGATCAATCCTGGGACCCCGAGATCTTGGCCCGGTATTTAAACTACTAGACCAACGGGGCGTTAATGAAACAAAACTTTAGTAAAAATTTTTCTTCAGGGAATTGTATTTTCAGTGTACACAAGTAATTCATTTGTTACAAGAACAGTTTAAAAATAATTAGACAAATACTTGGGTATATATAGTTTGTAATGGAAAACCTAAATACATAGTTCAATGATACACAAATATTCATTACCTATTGCATATAGGGATGTTTTTTAAATACGAAACTATAGTAAATACCATGTTGGACTCGTTTCATAGATTCACTAATTTGATACAAATTCTGTAATCATACTTAAACTGTAAATTAATAACATCTAACACATTTTTCTTTACTCTTTTTCAAAAGCTGCACTAAACTCTTCTGTCCAAGTCACTCGCAAGTGTAGCCACCCCACCGATGCGCCCACGCATGTTTTTGCGCCGTAACGGTGTGCGCGACGCAATGCCTTCCAGATGCGGCTAGCGGTATTTCACGGCGGTTTTTTGTTCGTCACGGCGACGTTCGCACCACTGTGCGGTGGTTTTGTTTCGTGGGGTGGTATAGGGATGAGTGTGCCAATATTATAAACTAGCTTTTAAAATGCGCGACTTTGTACACGTGGATTTAAGCATCATAAAATGGAGCCTATATTTTTAGTCTCGATGACGACTGACAGGATTGTATGGAAGAAGAAAACATACTGCGCTGAACCCAGATAACCTGGCAACAGGGCAAATGAATAATTAGAATGATATTTTAAGTTAAATCTTTAATAATATTTAGCGAAGCGAAGCGAAGCGACATTCGATTCCATTCAGAAGTTTTTGGGTGATGCGCGTACAAACATACGACAAACCGACAGACAAATGGAGTAAAAACTGTTACTTTATTATAGATTATTTTCCTTCAAAATACAGACATCAATTTGTTAAAACTTTTATCATAGACGTAGATTATATTAAGAAGAATATTTAAATAAGCCCAGCCAGACGCAGGATAGGCCAGAAGGAAGCAGAAGAATCTTCTATGAGCAGCCAAGCGTGGAAAAATAGCAGTATCCTGCTTCAGCTGAGTTCATAACTGGAAATAGTGGACAGATATAATCTGATAATGAATCTTATTAGCATACAGTCTGGTTTACTCATAAAGTGGAATACTTTGTGTGAATTAAGTACATTTACTCATGTTGGTCTAGTGGTTTAAATACCGGGCCAAGATCTCGGGGTCCCAGGTTCGAATCCCGGGTCGAAAAACAAAAAGTTTCGAATTTTCACACGTTGCTCGGTTTTGTGATCACCAACCCGCGTTTGGAAAGCGTGGTGATTATGCCAGTTCACCCATCATAGCTGTGGTAACTTGAATTCAATGATGAAGGCCTTTTCTCTGCAGTGGGATGATTATAGGCTGTTACTACTACTCATGCCATTACAAACTTACCCATAAAATAGATTCATACGCTACCTGGCACCTTAAACGTAAAAGCATAGGGAACTTTCCCTATGGTAAAAGTAAAGTCATCCCACTGCAAGGCAAAGGTTTCCATCATTAAATTCAAGTTACCACAGCAATGATGGGTGTTGAATATCACCTTCATGCTTTGTGTGTAGAGAGACCTGGCTGCAATCGCTATGATTAGGTTGTCACAAAAAGAATGTGTTGACATTCGCTGGTTGTTATTATTAATCCATCTCTCGTATTGTATTCTATTGTAATTCTATGTGTGTACTTTTCTATCAATATATTTTATGTTACTGCACGCTTCTTTGTTCTAATTGCTTTGCCATTCCCCCTAACAATAGGTACAGGCATCACCACGATTGCTAAATGCGGGTTGGTGATCACAACCCGAGCAATGTTCGACACTTCGAAACTCTTTGCCCTAACTGGAGGTCGAGCACAGGACCCCAAGATATTGTCTCGGTTCTTGAAATACTAGACCAAAGGGGCATTACACAAAACTAATATTGAATATTTTTAAATAAATTGACGAGCATATTAATTTATTCTTATGAATAGAACAATATTATACCATAGCATTAAACGTTTCCCAGTATGTATACGTACATACATATTATACAGGTGACTTCTTCATCTTCAAAAATTTTATAGGCGTTCAGTATCGTAGTTAGAGCCCATTTATTAAGTAAAAAATGTAAATCAAGTTATCACCCGAAAATATTTTTCGCAACATTGTTTTCAATTTTTACGGTCCTTAGCCTGTTAAGGTATGAAAGGAAAATCAAAAACTTATGAATAGTATCGTAATGAATGAATGAGATGCGCATCGCGTAAAAAAAGTGTTGCTAGGAAGCCGTATATTTTTATTTTTATTTTTGGTGCACATTTTTTAAATGGTTTATCTTGACATTTTTGTACGGGGCTATACCAAAAGAAAAATACGTCATTTGTTTTTTGTCTCGTAGATTGTTATGTTATGATTTTGGATAGCGGTTACAATTTCATTCTGTATAGCGTAGGTATTTAGCTATAAATTCTGTAATGTAAGACGGTTTTATAATTGTACGATCTATTAGAATCGCACATGTTGCATCGTTATATTATTGCGTCGGAGCAACACAAGTGACCCATCTGGTCAGGGCTCTTTACATTTTTACTAAGTGCATACAGTCGATAACAGAAATTTACTATGTTTTTAAAACTGTTTTGTAAGCAATTAAATTGCTGGTATTAAAAGAAAAATAAACTTTGATTATTTTATTAAGAAGTTTTTACCGAATGTCAAAGTTTGTGTTTGGGATCCATAGTTTTCTTATTATTTTATTCATATAAAAAAAAGGCAACAGACACCTAGCCCTTGTAAAAGAATAAGTGATGTTCAACTTGATATCGGGATTGCGATATAAATAACCGGGAATGGGTATAGTTGGTTCCACTGGCACTTAGCCGGTTTTTGCAAATGACCGGTTTCCGAGTAGATATAAAATAGTAGATAGTTAATCTAAATTCAAAGTAGAAAAATAATTCAATTCAGTATGTAATAAAAAAAACCGCTTATATTATGTGTGAGTGACAAATGTGACAACACTATTTAAGGTATTTATAAAATTTGTTTCACAAAAACTGTCTTTCTCCTTTTGGCTCAAATTATCACAAAAATTACATTGATGCTCCAAACCTCTCACTAAATCAATAATTTTGAAATATTTGTGTTAGCAATAGGTTTTAAAAGGATTACTCGTATAAATAAATTCTGATATTAAAAAGGATTTTTAATCAAAATTATCACAACGATTGTACAAATACAAATATCACCAAGATGTTGTCCTCAGTTCTCATGCGATGTCCATCATATGTGGCCGACCGCCACATGTCTGGCGACCACGTGTGGTCGCGGTAAAAAGAGAGGTAGATTATAGAAAGCCGAGACATTATGAAGGATAAAACTTATGATCTGTTTAAAAATAGTTTATTAGACTATAACGTCTATTTAAACTTGCTTGTACGTACACTGGCCAGCAACAACATTGAAATTTTGAATTGAGACCATAAAAAAAGGCTGCTGGAGTTAATAAAAATAAATAACATATTTAGTGTGTAGCATAATGTGTTTTACTTAGTTTTAAATAACGATGATTCTCTTTTAAGGGTAAGTGAGTAAAATGTACAGGGATCAAAGTAAGAATAATGATTCTGTTTTAGTTTTCAATACGCAGCAAACAAAAAAATCATCATACAACCTAAACCTGAACAGAAAATTATATTTAAATTTCAGCCTCTAAGAGAAAGTCCAATAAAAATAGGATTATAATCACACGGTCACGTAAAACTCTGAATATAGATGACACCCTCAGATGATAGATTAAAAACGTAAATCATGGTCATTCTACGTGAGAATCAAAATAATGCAACCAAACACTGACGCGAGTTTTGACGAAATATGACGCTAACCAAAAAAAAGGGAACAAAAAATCGCTTGCGATAAAATCTGGGTAGATCGGTCTGTGCGTGCAGTTTTAGATGAAGTTAAAGTTGATGTGATTTAGAAGATATTTTTATTTAATGAAAGAATATTTACCTAGTACCTACGATTTATTAACCTGTGTCAATTATTATGGTTACCTAAAAAATATTTTAGTTAGGGATAACTAGTCTTTTAACGCATGAATAAATATAACAAATAAAGTATAAATAACAGATTCAAACAAAGTAAAAGTAAATCATAAAAAAATATGATAAAATATTAACATTGGAGTTAACAATGATTTAATTTGTAAGATTTTTCGTAACAAAGATAAGTAATATTAGGGGTTAAAGTATGAAATTGCCGTTTTGTATGGACAAAATCGAGAAAAGTCATTTTTCCGTACTGACAATGTTTTAGTTTTTTTAAAAACGCCTGAACCGTTTTCGTTGCAATTAAAGGTGAAAGTTAGATGGTTATAAAGCTACGCATTATAGTATTTACATTTCTGAAAATCAAAGTATATAATACAAATATACTTAATTGAAGCAAGAAGGACAGCTGACACATTGTAAGGGGTCTTTTCAACGACTTCCTTTGAAGTAAAAGGCACTAGTATTGCATTTTTTTTTTAGTCAAAAGTTACTTTATTTCATTTTTGATACAATACAAAAAGAATTACGCAATACTATGACTATACTTAAGAGCTATAAACAAAATAAAAAGTGGGAAAATAATCGGCAATTTCATACTTTAACCCCTATTATATATCCTTGCGGTATTCCGTTTGGTTACTACAAAACTATAAGTTTTAACGTACCTACATAATAAATTGTTATTATAATAATGCTACGATGCAATTTGGGTTTATTAAGACACAGTTAATATGGCATCTAAAGGAAATAATTAAATAAAAACCGGCCAAGTGCGAGTGCGACGAGCACGAAGGGTTCCGTACCATTGACTAGGTCTTTAACAGAAGGTACACAAATTTAGACAGACAGAAGACGGACAGACGGACAGACGGACAGACAGTGAAGTCTTAGTAATAGAGTCCTGTTTATACCCTTTGGGTACGGAACCCTTAAAATGAAAATCAAAACCAGTAGTAATACTGTACCGATCCACCACAGCCAAATTCACAAAAATATCGTCAATGTTATTACAAAATAAATGATAGGAACGTTTGGCTTCAAATTGTATCAGCTCGCAGTGGCATATATCTTATGTAAACATGTTTATTTAAAAAGAGGCTGACAATAGTGACCGAGTTTCTTGCCCTGCTTCTTCTCGGCACTAGCCCACATTTGTCCCGAAGCAGTGGTAGGTTAAATATTGGGACGTGTAAATGCGCCTCCAGGGGCCTATTTGCAGAAATAAAACTGATTTTACTGATTTTACTGATTTTATCACAAATTGAAAAGCACCAACGATTGTGGCGACATCTGCAATTTATTTTTGACTCTTCGCAATAAAAGTCCCGACGACTGAAACTAAGACAGTATTAAAACTTAAACATTCGCATTTACTATCACCGTCAAATCGAAGAGCCCACTTGGGTACATTACTTTTTGTGCCTTTGCCTACAAAAAACCAAAAACCGTTATGTGGACACCAAACGCGTATTGCATAAATCATCTCAAGTGGGACCTGTAGGGACATTTTTGTCCTTTTCTGGAACTTCTTACGAGTTGCCGTGTACGAAATGTTAATAAACACGTGTTGCTTCGCTGGTATTTTTTATAACAACTTTATTGCACAATTTAGTTGAAGGATTGGAAGTTGAAGTTGAAGGAAATACAAAAATCAATCTTTAGTTTTAAACATTAGATGACTAATTTGAAAAGTCGACCAGAAATGGTATGAATCCTTTTAGGAAACAATCTTAGATTCTATCCAGTTAACTTTTCTGAGCTTTGAAAAATAAGCCCTAAATAAACATGAATTATTTTGTGGTGGTTTGACAAAAAACTGAAAGTCACAGAGCAAATCAATTATTATTTTAAGTTAAAAGGGCCAAAAAGCATAGGATTAAATTCACAGATAAGCTATTTGTAATGTTGGCGCAGAATGTCAGTTGTTGTTATAGTAAGTTACTTATTTTACTTAGAGCTAAAGATTTGGTTATAAAATATCATCATTGCCAGCCTAAATCAGTCCACTGCTGGACACAGGCCTTCCCAAAAGGAGGATTATGCCATATTCGCCACGCCAGGGTAGGTTACTATTGCAGTTTGGCCAATGTTTAGGATAAGACGCTGCGTCTTCTTCCGGCACTCGTTTATTCGCTTCCTACGAATCCTATATTAAGACAAGTAGGGTTTGTGCTTTTCTCTAACGGCCGGTTCCAATAACCTATCTATCTTCAGTTTGGCATATCGGAGATATGAAACAGTTTCTATCTCTGTTTTTGAAACAAAGACAGAAGTTGTTTTCTATCTGCGATATGTCAAAACTGAAGATGGATAGGTTATTGGAAATGGCCTTTAAAGTGCCTTCACCACATAAAACAAATTAAATGGTCTACAGCGATATCAATAGTTTTTGTGTTGTGAATTTTAATAATTAAAAACATAAAAAAAACATAGAAAAATATTGCGATTAAAAAATGCATTTCTAAAAACGCAAACTTTACGATTTTCGCTAGCATCAGAGACTTTTTTCATACGTTTATTCTAAAACCAATCATTAGTCTACGCAACATGTGTCGCGAATCGCGATACTATCGGCTCATCAACTAATGTTTATACTCCGACCGAGTCAAGTGGACAAAAAATGACGCAAACTGACCGCATAGTGGTTAATCGGTGACGCCTAGTCTACCTGAGGTGACTTGCAGGGTTAGATGCGAGAAATATATTCATACAATTCAATTTTAGTTTAGGATTTTGACTTTAAAGTTGCATTTTAACTGTGAATAAGAAAAATGGTACTGAACACGATATTCATTGCGTAAAATATTTTATTTAAATTACTCATATTAACACATTATGTTTAACATTTAAATGAGATTGTAATAACTTGCTTCCAAATACAAGCAACTTTTTCTAAGTAATTTAGACATTCTTAGACTTTATTTTAGATAAAATAAACAAATTTAATTACCACCATTGTAAATAATTGATTGAATGGAAAATTATTAGAACGTTTTAAGAATAGCCGTTGGCTTTTCATCAATCAACTCTTTCAAACGCCTACCAATAGACCATTATAAAAATAAAAAAATACCGGACAATAACACCGGGTCTATCCTAAAGAGGTCTATCAAAAGAAGATTAGATCGATAAGGCCTACAATACATGTGGGCGTTCAGAAATAGCCTACGATGAAAAAAATAACCTTTTTTGAAACATGAAGCTAAGGAATTATTCGCATCGATTCCTTTGAGATTCTATAAAACCGTTTTTTGTTGCAAAAAAACTTAAATGGGGTAGCGGGTAAAAAATAGTGGACAAAGGCCGGCTTACAAAGAAGTTTGATACGAGCTTTTTGTGTTGACCATAGTTTTTAGAACGTTTCAAACACATGTGAGCCTACCTGTACACAGAGGTGTACTTTTTAGATGCAGTAATAAGACAAAAGTTTGTAATTTGATATGTCTTACAAACGAAGTATAGATGAAACTCGTTTTCCGCCTCAGGTGCATCAAAGATATTGAAAATAAAGTTTTATATAATAATCCTGATTAGCTTTGCTTAGTGCAATTTTTGTATTGTTACGAACTTAAAAACAATGTTATCAGATTGTGATGTGCACAGGCTTGGTTCAGGTTAGTCCAAAACCTTTTCATTAGCGAAATGAGTTGTTAACAGATTTGACTCGGTTATTAGCAATTTACTTACATACTACTATTACTTAGTTAGATAGATAGATAGATATACTTTATTGCACACCATAAAATTTAAAAATAACATATGAGTAAGACTAAGATTAGTACAATTTAGGCGGTCTTATCACTTGCAGCGATCCCTACCAGACAACCTTCAGGTAGAGTAAAGTTGAAATAGATTTGTAAGGAAGGCGGCGGAGAGTATTCAAAAGTACACGAAACAAAATATATTAGATGTAAAATTACAATCTGAAATATATCTAATATTACACGCATAGTAAACAACATAAATAACATTAAATACAGTATTACATAACATGCATAATAAACTACATAAACTATACATACATAACATATACAAATACAAGTTATTTCATCATTATCATCATAGCATATAGATCATCGTAGCCAAATGACGTCCACTGCTGGATATAGGCCTCCCTCTTTTTATCTTATGGGTGTCGTTAGAGAACTTTAGAAGTACCGGCAGAAGAAGAGCGGCAGCGTCACCTCCCAAACATTGCCCAAAATGCATCGCTATATAACCCGTTTGGCAAGTGTAGCAGTTATACAAAATTCCTTTCTTTTATGAAACCGGCGTCAGACTGACGAGGAATCATGGCAAATGACGGGTCATCGGAGCAGGCGACATCTTGAAAACCGGTGTGTAGATATGCCACGAAGCGTCAAATGATTGACCAAAATATCAATATTGCTCCACTATTAAAACTGCAAAGTGCTGTAATCTCGGGGTGGAGCGGCGACAACTCACGCGTCCGCCGCCGCGGCTAATGACAGGCCGCGCATGTCCAGCCGCGCTCATTCAATGCTAATATGCGCGGGCGCAGGAACTTTTAGATATGACAGACATGTAAGTAATACAATTCTGGATGCTAAAACACGTGAGGCGAAGTATTAGGCATCATAATAATTTAATCACTTCACAACACAACAGCAGACGATATACTTATAGGCACAGAAGATAGTTATTAGTTATGTTGTGATTTTGACGAAGTATATTGTGAATCTCATTACAATTTAAAATACATCATCAATAAATTAAATTGCAAAAATTTTAAAATTATTATTAGGGTTTTACATAATATGTTGGTTTGTCCCGACGCGACGCGACGTTGCAAACACTACAGAGAGTCACGGGTAAACGCAATTATAATCCGTTTAATGGAAAGTGTACGCAGAATTCAAGAAACCAGAACAGAATTTAATGTTTTTGTATTAAAATTCCAGCAAAGCTGAACGACAAAAACATATGTGGAGAAATGTTCCACTGTACCTATGCGTTCCGTCATAAAGTATCACGTAAGTAATAATAATAATCAACTTTAAAGCAGAACGACAGAATAGCAGCAAAAAAATGAATTAGCATCATCACCCCTTTTCTTCATAAGGTGTGACTAAAGGAGTACTGCACATTTTATCAATGTCGTGTCTATACTTTCTTCGGTCTCCACCACGCAATGACCCGCGATGACAGCGCCTGCCCACGCGCAGCCTAATCACACCTATCCCGTCCATTCATACATATTTGGACTGGTTTTTATGACGGACTAATTTAAATTTCTTTGTGTATTTCTCTTTTCGAAAGTAATTGTTACCGAATGGACTGCCATGTGCTTGTGAGGGTATTAGTGGAAAGATGTAGAAACTGTTACATAGAATGACTGCTTAAAAAAAAATTTAATAATAACCTGTTCATTTTATGTTACCTAAAAATTATACTCATTATCATCAGTTTGTAACAGTCCGATGCTAGACACGGATTGGAGAGGCTCCAATAGATTTTTTTTTAATTTAATTTAATTTATTCAGAAACAAATTCAGATTCAGAAAAGTATATTCATATACCTAATATAACAATTTACTAGTAGGTACTTTGAGATCAGAAAAATGTTTGTGAGGTGGTCCACATTTATTTATTATAAACAAAAAAAGACTATTAGCAAGCCACTAACTTTGAGTCGGTCCCTAACAAACAAAAAAACTAACATTATACCACAAGTTTCATACTATCCAGTGATCAGATGCAACAAACTACACTACGTACATTACAAGTACATCCTCTTAATATTTAGTGCCCGAGTGGGCAGACTCGAACCTTCATATTGTCTGTGTATTTGACGGCTAATCGTTTTAATATTATGGTCAAGTCATTAATATGATGTGGTAACGATGATTGTACTCCCACGTGACCAGTGACATAAGTGGTTTTAAATACAGTGGGCCCACTAAAAAAAATGTTACACAGAGAGTACCTTTAGTTTAAACTAATGTTTAATCTACAGATATTGTTGTATTGGAAACCCATCGAAGTGCATAGTGAAAATGATTAACTCTACCTCTAGTCAGTCACTGTGGAAGTTTAAATCAATCTTTACTTGGTTGATAAAAGCTGCCGTAAATGTCAAAGTCCCTTCTCCAATACTAGTCTTCCTAGAAACTCATTAGCCTTTAACATCAGAAGCAAAAAAAAACAGCCGTTAGTTGGATTTGTCTAATTCTTGTTTATTACGTTGTTTTTCCAAGTACCTTTTACTAAAAATCGACTAACTTGGAATATCGCCAGAATTATTCTCAACTTTGCACACACACCACACCATTCTCATAATTTTCGAATTGATGTTTCACAAAGAAAAGTGAAATTATTTCAAACATTTTTAATTTTTAAAATTTGGATTTGGAAAGCGATGTGGGAGGATTTGGAGAGCGTTGGGACTGAATCTACTGTACGATTTCTACCTCCATTATTGCAGTTGGGTTGTGGGTAAGCCGCCGTGTTACGAGTAGGTAATCACTATTTGTATTAGAGGTGATTTATTGTCCAAAGAAATAATTTGTTGATATAAAAACTGACAGCATTGATGTTAATTAATTGCGGGCTACTTAATGGTCATTTTGATAAATGTCATTAAAACACAAAATTGAAGAGCTTTGGGCTTATTTTGTTATTACCTACTACGATATTTCTTACCATAACTGCTCTTTTTTTTTGTTTGTAATAAAAATAAATATTAAATTCATACCAACCTCAATGCTTGCGAATTCATTTTCATCATGTTCGAATGATATGCACTAACTGCCAGTGTGTAATGTATTTTTTATGAAACATTAATGTCGTTTAAAATTCAAATACGGAACAGAGGCTTGTTCGGCTGGCCAGTACCGGTATGCTAATGTGGTCGCGCCGAAATGTCAGTCCGGACTTGTGTTGATGATTGTACATTTTCTTAGCCACACCCCTTTGCTTGACGCTAACTTAGGGTTCACAAATTACAACAAATATTTAGCATAATATGAAGTATTATTATATATTTTGAACAGTATACGAGTACATATTATTATTATTTAAATAAGGAATTGTATTAACTACTTTTAAACTATCGCGTTGCAGAATTATTTAAGGTGTAACGGGATTTACACCTTAAATGGAAGTGCATCTTACGCGAAAATTATAGAATGATTTATTTTTAAATTCATACTTTATCAAGTTATGCCATAGTATTTTTTTATTAAATACACGAAAGTTTAACATTATTTGTATAAAATTGGGTTCATATTAAACAATTATTCTAAATGCTCAAATTATGGTTGCATGTATTTTTTATAACTTTAACTATGAAACGTTAAGAAATTGAGATATAATAATTTACGATTAGAAACGTCTGAAAGTATTTTTATGATAATATTTTATCAAGTACATATAAGTAATACTCATAAGTATTTTTAACATAGCATAATGTGCGTCCTAAAAGCCCGTCGATAAAATTTTACAATTTGATGTAATGCGTTTTTCTACAACTATCAAATCAATAGTTTTGTCCTAGTTTGTATTAAAATAAACTTGTCTTCCGTCTCGGTCGGTATATGATGTAAGATAAATAAAACAAAGGGTATTTCTGAAGTCATTACATTATGTATAAGAATATATCAAGACACTTAAAAGTTATAATTTGTACCTATTAACTGAGTAAGAAACTTCATAGCTATAATTAGTGTGTAAACAAATATGATTGTGCTCTTCCTGTCTTGTGCCAACCCTACCTCAATACATTCAATGGGTCATCATTCATTCAATCCTTTAATGTTTATATCAAACACGTTATGCCTTGTTTCCGGCGTGTTTTTGTTACCATTCCGACGGACCTGAGTTCGATTTTTGAATGGATTTCAATTGGTTGTTGTATCGAAATATGAATATATTATTAGTAAGTAGTGACTTTGAAAAGATGACACAACAATGACCAATGATTTTTGAACTGTATTTTGACTGGTCATCAAATGACTAATTGACGAGTCGATTGACATTATAAGACGATGGTTTGTCACTAACACAAAATTAATTACGATTATTTTAAAGATCAGGAAAAACCAAATACAAATAAATGAAAAGTAAAATGTTGTGTCGTATCAGGAGGTCAAGAAAATGGCGGAGCAGAAGAATGAAAAAAAATCCACCGAAAAGACCAAATCTCCAACATGTGATGATGATGAAATTTAAAAAAAAGTATTTCTCATAGTAAATTAATAGTCTGATACTTCGATAGTAAATACTAAGTATCTGAGCAATTAAAAGTATGCTAACTAAATGTTGGCCAATAATAGGTCAAAAATGGTACTGAAACCCCAACTGCCAAAGTGAAGCGGTGATTCACGAAGGTGTTTTTGTTTTCCCGGTTCGATTCAATTTATAAAATGTTTTTTTTTCGTTGAATGAAAATTTGTACTGCCTGAGTTGGGACTCAAACCTTCCGCTTCTGAACAGTTGTAAAAAAAAAAAATTTTTTAATCTAGCACTTTTCTATATAAGTTCACAAAAAACTGATTAATAAGTTAAATATTTTATTTACTTTATTTGATATTTTAGCAACTTAATTGCACTTATAATATCAGTATATAAACGTGAAAAATTTTGTCTCAGGCGGGACTCGAACCCGCATCTCCTCGCATGCCGGGCGGGCGCCATACATTAGGCCACCGAAAAAAAAAAAAAAAAAAAAATAAAATTTTTCAAGTTTATATACTGATATTATAAGTGCAATTAAATTGCTAAAATATCAAATAAAGTATATAAATAGCTGTTTCATCTTAACTGACTGTCAAACATCTGCAAAGATGTTACTTTCGGGTGTTAAGGGTGCAAACTCCTAACATTTGATGAAACAACGCTGGCTCACAGCGAAAGAATATGCTTGAAAAATTCGCGCCGTGTCGCAGTGTCTCGGTAGCCTAATGGTATGGCGCCCGCCCGGCATGCGAGGAGATGCGGGTTCGAGTCCCGCCTGAGACAAAATTTTTCAAGTTTATATACTGATAAATATTTTATTATTTTGCTTGATTCACACAATGTTTTATAACATAATTTTTCGCACGACTGTACTTAGTGTATAGTGCGTACGTACTAACCTACGCACCCAGTGGGCAGACGGTCCGTTTATCAAGCACAACTCATTAATTATCCGTTTACTCCTCATTATAGCCAGACACGACCAATTAACCATTTCACAATACTGTAATGGATACTTCGGTTATTTTTTAGATTATTGTTCGCGTCTGTACCGAATTTGCGTAACCAACGTTTAGTAATAGATCAACCTAAGCTTTTTGTGTCAGTTTTATTTCTTTTGAAACTAGAATTTGAAATTATTTCTTTCTTAAAATTATCCCTGCTGGGCAAAGGCCTTCGCCCTTCATCATTGAATTCAAGTTACCACAGAAAAGATGGTTGCAGGCATACCTAATCAAACGCTTGCCAAATGCGGGTTGGAGGTCACAAACCCAAGCAATTTTCGTAAAATTCGAAGATCTTGTCTTTCTACTTCAACAAAGTCATCGTCACAATAAGCTTAAAGTAGTAAAGTAGTCTACAGTTGGATAATAGGCTTCTTCAAAAGAATAAGTCTTAATCTAAGCTTGGTAGGCGAGTTGGCGATCACAATTTAATCAATGGTGATGAAGAGAAGACGCTGCTGCTTGCAGTACTTCTTTTGCCACCTCTTACGACAAGATCGAGCCAGTAAATGAGATCTATCTTAACACCAACAGAAGTTAGTCTGATTGTTAAGTAGACATTTTTATTTTTATTTAATTATTTTGGTCGTGTTTGCTTCTTCACGTCCTTTTACAATACATGTGAAATACAAGTAAAATAACAAAACAAGTGAAAGCTAAGTATAAATACTTAATCGGGGAACACTAACCGCAAAGCGCACTAAACCCAAACTTGGACAATAGCCATACAGCCACGCCAAAACATATGGCCAATTTACTGTCTCATTGTGGGGGAAAAGAAAAATGAGTTATCATGCCTTTGAACTCTATACCACGACCATAATCGCTAAACAGTTACCATCAGCGCTTATTAGTGAACAGTTAGATTTGGGTCTCTTAAAAGGATTTTGCCATCGCAGTTTGGCCATTCGGGGTGATAAAACGCTGGAGCGCGTCCGTTTCTATCAGTAGTTGTTCCTTTAGAAGTCTCTTTGAAACGTATAGGACGCGAATAGGTTGTAAACAGATAATGATTTAATTAAATCATATTTTGTTTATTATCTTAATAATAAGTCGTCTCGTATAGGTACCGTGTGTGGTAATCACTTTATTGGCAATGCAGAACTTTTACCAGAGTCATTTGGACAAAGGTGGAATGGAGTATCGAAACTATTATTACACAAACCTTTTAACTAATACTGTTCTGCTGAGTAATTTTATGTAAAAAGTTTTCCTTTTTAAATATTGTAACCGTTCAACACTAGTTTTGATCCTTCGGAGTATAATTTTATTTTCAAACTTATATGAAACTACTTTTGAGCTGTCACTAAATAAATATAGGTCAACCCATAGGGGTACAAAGGTACCCCTGTCGGGTTAGTTCCTCGAATCAATACGTTAACACCCAATACACAGCTAAACTACAAAGCATAGAACGTTGATTTAATTTTTTTTTAACTGGGCATACTTGCCAGTTGTCTAAAATGATGATATTTGTAATAACAACGATTTGTAATTTGTAATATTAAAAAAAAACAACTTAAAACATAAAACCGTGGCTGTGTAATCCACCAGTGACAAAAAAAAGTGCATGATTCATTAAGGAGAGAACTTTGAAGTTGAAATAAAACTATTCACAATACGACTCCATTACTTCACCACCTGACCGCACGACAGTAAGGCAACATTTGGCCGAACCACCGAAATGGTTTTCATTGTTTGACACGAACAGCTTATTACCAATAAGTTTATTTCCATGCATTATTACGTCAAATAATACACTGGTCATCACAATGCGAAATAAAGACGTTTTGTTGTTCAAACAATCGCAAATTGTTCAATTTCAATCGTAAACACGACATCTGGTTTCTTTTGAGTTGTTTGGTATATTTTTAAGAAAATATTATTGGTTATAGTAATTATTGGTAATTGGCCAACGAAAAAAAGAGGTTGTTAAATTGATGCGTCTATATTTTAAACGTTTTACGGGTAGACAGATTTTGATGCTTTATTATCCCATAGATGCGTTTTATTTGACATATTATTGGACAGTATAATAATAATATGTCTATTTAGACGTCTTATCATTATAGCATTCAATGCGTCTGGGAACACTGTCCGCTAATGCTGCTAAATGCTAAATTTGAAATGAAAATTCCATCTACATGGTTTAGATTATAGAACAAAATAATATGATAAGTATGGTACTTATGGTAAGAAAAAATAATTTACCCATAAGATAAGCCACCAATTTCGGGTTGGTGTCTTACATACTTTGGCCTAATGGTATGGCGCCCGCCCGGCATGCGAGGAGATGCGGGTTCGAGTCCCGCCTGAGACAAAATTTTTCAAGTTTATATACTGGTGTCTTACATGTTTGTACATAACAGATGATCGCCAAGTGTGGGCTGTAAAATTATTTATTCTTATTTTGTTTTCTTTTTTCTTTAGATGAATTTGTTATGCACTTTAATTTTTAAATTAATTTTATGGGAATTATAAAACTGTTATTATTGACAAACGAATATCAATGGGACTGTTTAAATTTAGAACATTTAGGGATTCTAAGCACAAAGTTCAAATTCGAATTTAGAACGCAAGGCGACCTCCAGCCCACATGGCCGTCGGCCCACACCAGCCATTTGCGATTCGGGCCGCGCGTCCATTGTTTTACTTTTATTTGAATATGGAATCATTGTTTCGACAGCTGGGATTATCACCGTCATTAGTTTAATGAAACCCTTGAGGTCATATTTTTTAACTTTCTATCCTGTGTGCTTATTGTTAGCAACAAGAAAAGAAGTTTTCGATTTTAAGTGATTTATTTCTTTTATTTTACATTTACTTATTATTAAACCGTACGAGTATGACCGATTTTATTGATGTTTTAATTTGATAATATTATCAATTTAAATTAAAAAAAATCTTGAAAATTAGCTTACGAAAATGTAACAATGACAAAAATGTTAAGTACCTACAAAACTTAATAATGAAGTTTTATCAAGTCATAAAGTTTTATCGTAACAAACAGGCATAGATATAAAATTTATTTTTATTAACGAATAAAACATTCTTACGTAGAAAAGGATATAATTTTTGGTCTAAAGTTCTGATACGTTGCACTTTCTTTTGTTCAAATTATCCTTTTGGCAGCTGATCAAGTATTTCATTTGTGGACCTCGGACAGCGTCATAGGTAACTTTCCATTGTGTCCTTGATGACATATGGGTTATATCCTTCTCGATTCACTCCTGCATAATGTATGACTGATTGTATTTTTATAAACACTTTCTCAGTCAAAAAACAATTTGATGCAAAGTAGGTACTCAGATTATATATTATTATTTTCCTTCACAGAAACGTAATTAAATGTATGCACTCGTACATAGTACATGTACATATTTACTTAACTATAAATGCTGTATCATATCAGAGAAAAAACAATCTTACAGAATATTGAACTTACGCAGTATTATAGAAAAAGTATTTAGCTATATTTTTGCATCAATCATACAATATTTCAATTCCCATTCGCTGTAAATAATTACCACTGTTTTCGTCGATTGATAAAGTAGGTAAGCACCAACTATTTTCGTGCTATTTAGATTATCTTGTCTTGTCAAATTAGTTACTATTCTGTCACCTCCTTGAACCAACCTTTGTAAGCATTGCGCTGATTGACATTAGAGCTACCGAATGAAAAAAAAACTGTTTCTTCTTTCAAACGGCTAATGTCACCGGTTTTATTTTCATTGGCGTTACTTTTTTTTGGGCCAGTGTTTTTTCAGTGGGCTATTACGTCCATTCATGTGTCGATTGTCCTTAGGGACTCAATGCGCAACTACCCATTGTCAAAATATTTACTTTACCCTGGAAAGCACAATGCATCTCTTGACGCTAATAATGCCATTTGGGTTGTAAGAGATAGGGCTGTGACCATTTTAAATTTTACTTTTGCTTTCGTATGTTGCACTGAGAGCAAATGCTCTGGTTAAATAACCTGATGTATACTTCGGCTAACTGGTCAAATTACTTAATACTGTGTTGTTTTGAAAATTATGTAACATTTTTGAATGATGTTATAAGATAAAAAATGAAAAAAATTGCCCAACCTTGTTACGTTTTATATGCGAGTTTGACGTGAAGAACCACTATGTTTGCGTTCTACTATATACAAGATGAAATTTTAACCATCTTCCAAATTTTAATATATAAAACATCTACGTGACAAAAAACAAATGACGTATTTTTCTGTTGGTATAGTCCAGTACAAAAATTTCAAGATAAGGCACTTAAAAAATGTCCGCAAAAAATCAAAAATTTTTGATACGGCCGCCTAGTAACACTTTTTTTACGCGATTCGCATCTCATTCATTCATTACGATACTATCCATAAGTTTTTGATTTTCTCCTTATACCTTATCAGGTCTAGGACCGTAAAAATGAAAACTATACTTATTGCGAAAAATATCTTCGGGTGAAAGCTTGATTTACATTTTTTACTTCATAAATGGGCTCTAAATACGATACTGAACGCCTATAAAAATTTTGGAAAGTGATTAAAATTTCATCCTGTATATTAAATTTTAGCTTTTAGATATTGCCATGAAGATGAGTTTTTTCAAATTCGTATCACACCAAAGAGCTAGAAAGCACAAAATAAAGTTTTTAACAACATTTACTAAGTTACCAAAACATTTATGAGCCAACCCTATGCTACTGAAAACTGCGCATACTTATCATTTGAATTTAAATTTCGAACCGTCACTTAGTATTTTGTATCACAATAGTTGCGATACGATATATCGATAGATCTCGAGATAACGACAGTATCCGATTCTTTTCTTCGAAAGCGTTCGTATTAAATTCGCTATGATTTTGTTTCGATGGATTACAGCTGGGAACTGATGTAATCTTTTTGATTTTTCGTTTTTTTAGGCAGTTATGCCCATGGCTAGGAAGTTCAGTATTTTTGAGTTTTTAGAATCCATCTGAGATATAGAAAACAGCGTTTTAAAGTCTGTAAAAAAATTTATTATGTATTACTTAAGAATCTACTCTAGTCACAATTGTAATTGGTTTACTACAAGATTTACTGAGTGCTACTAATAATGAACTTGGCTCGATTAAAAAACCCTGCAATGCGTACTTCATGATTCATTTACTGAGTGCTAATAATACTCATAAAGTACATACTAGCTCTGCGTAAACCCGCATCCCAGTAAAAACAGTCACTTGTCAATCACATTTGACCTTCCACCTGGCCTCTTGGTCAAGTTCGATTCCTAATTCGTTCCTGATGATTCCAAGAGTCAAGGTCATCCCACAATTACCATACAAACAATCTTGCATAATGAGTTGACCACACTTCAATGGCGGGTCAAACTTCATAGTTTTTGTCTCCTCTTGTGATTTATTATAGTTTAAAATTAATAACGAACCTTAAGTCAGACCAGTAAGGTTCAATTTGTATCGGTGATAAAAATGTAAGACGAGGTAAACATAAGAACAGAGACGACACTTTTTTTGAGTGTCAGGTTATTAATATTTTGAAATTTTAAAGTTTATTCTGAATAATTATTTAGAACAAAGGCTTTTAGGTGTCTCTAATACAATGATGGTAACATTTCGTCTATAAGTTTTTTTTTTATCTAGCATTATGAGAATTGCATTTGCAACAGACAACAAAAACGGATTTCCAGTTAAACACGCTTCTGTTGCTAATTCCTAAAAATAATATTCAAAACAAAGAAATCAACTTTAGCAAGAATGCAGAAAATCAAACCTTGAGTCGATGCCAAACAAGGTTTTCAACGGCCATTTTCATATCTATACTAGGTAATATTATAAAGCTGAAGAGTTTGTTTGTTTGGTTGAACGCACTAATCTCTAGAACCAGTATCGAACCAGTAGGTTAGAATTGATTTTTTTTTTTATTTTGGTAAATAGTTCATTTATCGAGGAAAGCTTTAGGCTATATTATTTTTTAAAAAATCGCGATTATAATAACAGAAATTAACGCGGACGAAGCACAGCTAGTGAATAATACGGTTCTTTGCAACAAATACATTAAGTCGAAGTATCATATTCAATTCAATAATTTTACGATAATTATCCAGTTATATCCAGTACAAACTTACATAATACATATAGGTATGTATGTATTATGCTAGAAATATTATTTTATTGGCATGTACTGACGCATAGACCACACACCGGTTGTGGTACTGATAGTCAAAACCTCTTTGCAAATGTGTTCAATACTATTGTTAACGACTAATATGATAAATGTCACCTAAAACGAGAATTCCCTATTGCTAGACCCAATTTTTCCCCCGACGCTGTTCGCGTGGGATTTGGAATTTGAAACTGGGACTATCCTACCTTTTCCAGCCTAAAAAGTTAGCCTTTGTGATAATCCAGCTTACAATCTAACATCGTGTCTTTCATTTGGATACGTTCGGTGGTTGTGGCATTATTATTAAGTAACAAACATCCATCGAAACTTTTATAACTTTCATAGCATTTTATAATTTACAAGCGATGCCCGCGACTTCATTCGCGTCAATTTCTATTATTATGATCGCGACTATTTTTGCAACATTTTTCACTCATGCTTCGCTCCTATTGGTCGCAGAGTGATGGTATATAGCCTAAAGCCTTCCTCAATAAATGGACTATCCAACACAAAATTAATTTTTCAAATCGAACCAGTACTTCCTGTGATTAGCGCGTTTTAAAAAACAAACAAACAAACTCTTAAGCTTTATAATATTAGTATAGATTATTAGTTAGACGTACCATATTCTTTATAAAGAGCTCAACTTTAAACCCTAGTCATAAACTCTTTTATATGATATGCAACACAATAGCCATATTAATAAATGCGGAGCAATTTCCCGAAGAAAGTTGATATCCAAGCCAAGTGAAGGCAAAATAATTCTTTTGTGGGCCCATCAACGTCGGTGAGGCTAGCACAGGCTTCTTAGTTCCATGCGAAAACTGTGGACTTTAGCTCAATGAAAGTCTTTTTTTTTGTTAACTTTAAGGTATAATTACACAAAAAAACGTAACTTAATTCATAATTCATTTATTCACTTCAAATTTGTGATACAGAATAGGTTGATACTCGTACCTTTGTATTGATAATTTGTCTTTACTTGGCTTAGCTTAACTTAAACTTTATTTTGTTTCGGCCTGCTTTCATAAAACTAAATTAGTGAGAACCTATTCATTTCATTCATATTAAATAAATCTTTTTTCTTTAAATAAAAATTAATTATCAGCTTTAAGGCTGTTTAATTAGAAATTTACCACTTCTTGATTAGCTCACGGTATGGTAGGTACTTTTGTAAATGAAAGGATATTTACAGGTTATGGCGGGAAGGTGTATTGAGAAACTGAATCGCACCCCTAAAAATCCCAAGTGCGAAGCAAATTTACAGTATGATAAGTTAATAATACTTGATTGGTATTTATCTACTAATATTCTATATAAGAAACCTGTTTTGTAACATAATTATAGATCTAGTTATTTGATAAAATAAATAAATAAAAAAATTGCTTCTGTCCTTAGTATTCGTATTCGATAAAATCGCATAGAATGACATACGGGCGCATAATTACGGCAACAATGCGTCCGCGACGTCTCTGTTAGTTGACAACGGCTCGCTGGGCTAAGTGATGCAGCCATACTGTACAAGACTTACCTACGTATAGGTAATAAACTGAGTCTTATCTTTTCTATTCTGAAATCCACATAATCTATGTAGGGTAGAAGTACCGTTTTTGGCCACCTTAACACCGTTTTTGGCCAGTGGACATTTGAATTAATTTATAAAAAATCACAATGTTAAAACCATCCATTGAATTTTCAAAGATTCATACTAAAATAAATCGAGTTTATAACGCTTTAATAAGATATTTCATTTTTATCGTTTATTTAAGCAATAAATGGCCATAAACGGTACAGTGGCCACAAACGGTTCTTCAACCCTATCAGTTTATTTTCTTTTTAATGTTATTAAATGTTTACCGTGGATGTTGAATTGTTGTAGTCAAATACATTGATGAAACTCCATTGGATAACAGCCTTGAAGCCTTAATATAAATTCGTAGTCTCAAGCAATATATCGGTAGCTCTACCGAGAAAAACTGAAATCACGCGGTTTACACGTTTCAATTGAGTACTCACACATTCAGTTAGAATCTTAAATAAAATTATATCATTAACTATTTATTTAAAAAAAACTATTTAAAATACTACTACTTAATTGGTTTTTTTTTACTGTCTTTAGTGGGATTCGAACTGAGACTCGGACATGTGCGTTTCCAGCACCATCTTTATCAATCTTAGAAAAATATCTACAAGAAATATATTTACAAGTTGCACCAGCAATTTGTTTTCCTACTTATTACTACCAAATAAAATTAGTTCTGCTTATCCATAACAATAAAAGAGCTCTGACCGCCATCGATGGTTACTAGCTAAATGTTAGATCGAACCCGCTACCCCAAGGTCAGCGCAGTCAATATGTGGTGTCGGCCCGTGCCGTACACCTGACGCATCTGGGGATGGCTAGCCACCCTCACCCTTTGGACATTTCCTTTTTTATTAACTTTTATTATCAAGGTAAAAGAAGGAATGTATATTTCAAAATTATGTTGTTGCAAAAAAAATGTTAAGGAACGAAAAAATAGATTTAATTATTATATTTATTTTTTATTATTAGTAGCGTAACTTTTGAGAGAGTCGATCGAATGCAATGACTTTTTTTCTCGAAATTGGTGTGATGAAATGAATATTAAAAAAAATACTAAGTGTTATATATTCTGACTCTGCAATTCTCCTGCCAAATTAAAAAAAACATTAAAAATCTGATTGAACTGATGATAAACTTATGCGTAGACGAAGTTTTGTGATTTTTTATCAGTCTGTTGGTTAAGCAAACGCAGAACGCAAAAACTTCATACAGTATGGGACCGATCGCAACTGCTAGAATTCTAACTTAAATTATAGGCAGGTTTATTTTTATGATTTCAATTCTACGTAGACTAAAATTGCAGGCAAAAGCTAGTCTAGTATTGACTCTTTTATGGTGGTTAAAATATAATTTAAAAGCTCTTTAGAACAATTTGGCAAACTAATTTGAAAGGTCAACAAGATCTACCATTCAAAATAAACACACAGAGACCGTACTGACCAAAACAAAACCGCTTTTTTCCCCTTTCGTCCAGAGTTCAAAGCAACAAAGGCTATTCGAAATTCAAAAAAGTTCTAAATGCAAACCTAACAACTGACCCGCTGAGTGGCGAGGGTGTAAGCGGTCAATAGCTGGTGCCTGCCAGTACCACGCGCGCTTACAGGCTGATTCGAATTTTAATAGGAGTAAGAAACAAAAAGTTTGTAGGTAGGTACGTAACTCTATCACAATATCATTAGAAAAAAACATGCATGCCAGTGCCAGTGCAGTGTTTAAAATAGTTATTGCGAAAACAAAATAATAATGAGAAAATTAAATTGGATAATATGATGTACCTTGTTTTTTTAACTGAGTGTTTGGACACTTTGTTAAAGTTTTGAAAATTCTGAATATTTATTACGTTTGTAAGATAAGTTTTTGATTTTGTCAAAATTAAATCAACAACAACAAAGTAGGAACGAAAACTTGCGACGTCATGCTAATATCACTAATATTTTATTGCCGAAGTAACTGTTAGGTAGAACTTTATTTGATATTTTAGCACCTTAATTGCAATTATAATATTAGTATATTATAAACTTGAAAAATTATGTCTCAGGCAGGACTCGAACCCGCATCTCCTCCCCGCGCCTGGATTGAGAGGAGATGCGGGTTCGAGTCCCGCCTGAGACATAATTTTTCAAGTTTATATACTGATCCTAGGTAGAATTTATAACGTTTTTTAAAATCATAAAAAGAATATTAATTGATGAAGTGTCTAGGATCTAGTTTAGTACCTAATAAATGTTTGAATCTATAGCAAATACTTTTCAATAAAAGTGACTACAGCTTGTTTGATATGACCTCAAATTTGGTCCCAAAACAATCCACTGCTAATGGTAGAAAAAAGGACTTAAATTACAAAAAATAAAAAAATACACTTTTTTACACAGAATATAACTGAAGAGGACAGTATAATAATAATACACCACTTTTGCGTTGATGACAAACCAGAGATCTCCACCTCCAGACAGTCATCGTGATCAATTTTTCGTCGCTACAATTATTTGAGCAATAAAAATGTTGTCTGGATTCTGCAACAGTCAATTACCACTGTGATCAACAGTTTAAAATAACCGTAAGTTTAAAAAATCCAACTAAATGACCGGGGTAATGCGGTCAATAATTATTATTGGTGCCTCCCCGTATCAGGCGCGAACCGGCCGATTTCGTGATTAGATTAAAAAAGTATAATTCAAAAATGCAAATGGCTGCGTTTGCTCAAATAAAGTCGTTTGACAAAGGTTCTGCATGCCATGCCTGAAAGCGCAATAGACGAGATATAAATAAGGTTCACTCAACAATCGCGCGGAAATGGGATACAGACAGTAATATTAGGGGTTAAAGTATGAAATTGCCGTTTTGTATGGACGAAATCGAGAAAAGTCATTTTTCCGTACTAACAATTTTTTAGTTTTTTTAAAAATGCCTGAACCGTTTTCGATGCAATTAAAGGTGAAAGTTAGATGGTTATAAAGCTACGCATTATGGTATTTAAATTTCTGAAAATCAAAGTATATAATACAAATAGACTTAATTGAAGCAAGAAGGTCAGCTGACACATTGTATGTAAGGGGTCTTTTCAACGACTTTCTTTGAAGTAATAGGAACTAGTATTGCATTTTTTTTTAGTCAAAAGTTACTTTATTTAGTTTTTGATACAATACAAAAAGAATTACGCAATAATATGACTATACTTAAGAGCTATAAACAAAATAAAAAGTGGGAAAATAATCGGCAATTTCATACTTTAACCCCTATTATTATGTTATGCACTGAGCTCTTGAGTTCCTGAAAGGTAACTCTAGTTAGATACACCCACTTTCTATTTAACTATAAAAAATCTCTTATAAAACACGTTTGCCCTAAGAGGAGTAGCCAGAGGAAGACTGGCGGCACCGTGTTCTCTGATCTATTGGGATTGCGATTGCATTCGCCAACCCACCCACCAATCGTAAAGATTATGACAAAATCCTCTTTTTGTGAGGTATGATTGATTGATTGATCATACTTTATTGCACAAAATAAATAACATTGAGAAATATCTGTACAATAGGCGGTCTTATTGCTAAAAGCAATCTCTACTAGACAACCTTTACCATTAAGGAAGAGAGAGAGAGAGACAACCTTTACCATTCCTCTATTAAGGAATTAAAGAATGTCCATTCCATTTAATTAGTCAAAAATGAATCTTATATTAAGATCACCTAATGAAATCAAATATAGTTAAAATTCTATTAGGCTGCACGGGTAGTAAACATACCGTCAGAGCAGTTCAACAGAGTAGTGTTATGGAAATTTGAATGAAACGAAAGAATTCTGTGAGTAAACCTTCTTTTAACCACTTATATTGTGCGGCTATCTAGTTGACTCTGTATAATTAGCATTTTGCAGGGGTAAGTTTCGATTAATTTTATAACCTCCTTCAGTGATAGGTTTACGGTTCGAATTGGTAGGAACAAGAAACAAATCGGACATTTTATTACTGCAATTGTATTTATTTATTACAATTGTTTTTGTGTACGGCCGCGAAACATTCACAAAGGTTTTTCAATGAAGGGGTCATTGAAAAAAAACTTGCAAGAACTTTTTTGCTTAGTATTAATATTTGGTAAATCATAGTCTACTCCAAATTGGTTTTCTTTCATATGAGTGATGGTTCAAAAAGTATTCGTTAATGTATACGTAAGGGACTGGATAACATACTGATTAACGTTTTTAAGAAAAATAATTTATTACATACTAAATTGTAACAAACAGTCTAATATTACGACACTCACGTTGATTTAAAAATATTTAGTAAGTTTGTCTGATGTTATTCGTAAAAAAAATGTATTTCAATACCATTCGGTCAATTTACTTATACAGGGTGAAATTTTAACCAGTTTACAAATTTTAATATAACAATCTACGAGGCAAAAATCAAATGACGTTTTTTTTCTGTTGGTATAGCCCAGTACAAAAATGTCAAGATAAACCACTAAGAAAATGTCCGCCAAAAATCTAAAATTTTTGATACGGCATCCTAGTAACCCTTTTTTTACGCGATTTGCATCTCATTCATTCATTACAATACTATTCATATGTTTTTGATTTTCCCTTTATACCTTAACAGGTTTAGGACCGTAAAAATTGAAAATTATATCGCGAAAAATATTTTCGGGTGACAACTTGATTTACATTTTTTACTTCACAAATAGACACGCATTAAACAGTTTGAATTTGAATTTGAATTTAAATAGGCTCTTAATACGATACTGAACACATATAAAAATTTTGTATAGTGGTTAAAATTTCATCCTGTATTTAAAAATACTTGATTTAAGTTGTAGTAGGCTAATGAAATATTGTCGATTATACTAATTTAAAATTATTAAAAATAAAATTAGCACTTTTTTGTTTAAATATGCATCCTTATTAATTTATTTTTTACTGGCGACTGACATTTTCAAACATACTGTATAAAGCATCGCGAAAAAAAGTAAAGGGTATAAACGCTGATGTTATCGCGCGATCGTAGTGGCGGCACGCGCGCTCTCGCAGAATCGGACCCTTTCTGTGGTTCAACAATCTTGATGGACAGAACTAGGTTAATTAAAAAATATAACGAAAAAACAAATATGGTTCTTAAAACACAATATCATATATATTTTATACCAAAACTAACGCCCCGTTTGTCTAATGGTTGAAGTAAGGTTCATTTCCCGGGTCGGGCAGCAAGACTTTGTAGTTTTTGAACACTGGGCTTGTGAAAACCAACCCGCATTCGGCAAGCATGGTGGTTATGCCTGTATCCATCATTGCTGTGGTAACTTGTTCTTTGATGGAGTCTTTTGCCCTGCTGTGATGATTTTAGGTCGTTACTCTTAATTACTTGTTTCAACCAAAATTGAGTTTTGAAGTAGTATGAATTCTAAAAATGTGTGTGTGAATCGATGAATTATGGTTAGTTTATATGCAGAAAAGAAGATGACGTGTCGTCATTATTACAATACCGCCATAATAAGAGTAGGTACAAATTTTGTATACCTACTAAGAGCTAATTATAACCCTTACTGTTGGCTTTGCTGTTGTCAAAACCTCATTCTTTAACATGTCCTCACTTGTTGTAGTTTTTTGATGATGAACCTGACATTTGTTTTACTATCATGTAAAAGTAAAAGTAAAGTAACAGCCTATAACCATCCCACTGCAGGGAAAAGGCCTCTATCATTGAATTATAGTTACCACAGCAATGATGGGTGTACTGGCATAATCACCACGCTTGCCAAATGCGGGTTGGTGATCACAAACCCGAGCAACGTTCGAAATTTCGAAACTTTTTGTTGCCCGACCCGGGATTCGAACCTGGGACCCCGAGATCTTGGCCCGGTATTTAAACCACTAGACCAACGGGGCGTTGGGTTTTACTATCATGTATAAACATATTTTTGACGACCTCCGTGGCGAAGTGGCGTACACACGGGTCTTCAAGGTGTCTCCTGCTCCGAGGTTCCGGGTTCGATTCCCGGACGGGTCAATGTAGAAAAAAGTGTTTTTCTACATTTTCTCGGGTCTGAGTGTTTGTTGAACCTTCGTTGTTTCTGGTTTCCAAAATACGAGTGCTTTAAATAGTTATTCAAATTAGTATCAGAACAATGTATGTGATGTTGTCCACATTTATTCATTTATATTATTTATTTATTACAGGCAGAGACACAGGCATTTCCAAAACGAAGATTTTGCCTCGCTCATCAGGCTTTTTAGTAACCACAGTTACGTCAAGATTGTAAAGAAGATGCTGTTGTCCGTCTTCTTTGGTTCCTGAAATTAACAGGGCCAAAAGAATGTTGCTGTTTCATACAGTAGGTACGGTCGGCTAAGGAAGTGGTTTAACACCCAAAGGTTGAAAGTCTTTTTTTTATGGGCTTGCTCTTTACTACATACTTAACTATATGGTTAAGAAGAAGCCTAAGATGGAGGGAGCTTACCCAGAGGTACTGGTTCTCCCACATACCAGCGGAACACAGAAAACTGTTTGGCGCTGGACTCCGGCAGGAGGGTGGTAGCATCCAGGCGGCCTCTTACGAAGCCTACCACCGCAGATGGATCTGTTAGCCGTCATCATTGGTTAGAAAACCAAAGATGCCGTTGCCCAGGGTGGACCACTAGGAGGAAGATCCCACCACCACAAAGAATTCGCGAGTCAGAGAACAGGATGGATTTTCATATATAGCTAATATTAAAACATCATTGTCCCTATCGCAATTTTACTGACACACGAAATTTTGGCAAAACTGGTACATACACCACTGTTTTCGCCGACCGCACCAGAGTTTTTTTTAAATACCTATTATATTTTACTACTAAATTATTTTACTACAGAAATGTACTTATAGAATAAAAGGTAAGCGGTCATTGGCTAACCCAAGCTTTACAAACCACAGTAACCTTTCACATCAGAATTTCATCAGAGATTTATTATAACATTATTATGATAACTTAATACAGTTGCCTAACAATGAAGTAAAGGCTATTCTAAAATGCCAGGTACACCCTGAATTCATTCAGAGATTCTACACGGTGTGCTAGACAATGTTGATTGTATGGAGCCCACATAAATTTTAGCTCAATCGTTTAGCCAGTGTCACAGTGTAGAAACGATCAGCATTAAGCTAAGTCTGTAGTGCTAAAATTGTCTAAAATTGTTATCGATAATTTAAAAACTTAAAATTCATTCATTTTTGTAGCAGAGATATTTTGATAAAAAAAAGTTGTGTTAAGAGATGATATTCGGATTTTTAAACGATATTCAGATGCGAAAGACTTTTACAAAGTAAATCATAATATGCGGATAGAAAAGATAACCAATAGTAGGCAATACAACATTATCTGAATTTAGAATTTTGTCACAGATCACAAGATAGGTGCCGCATGAAGATGGTCATAATAAATTTGCCAAAAAAGATGGAAATTATCTTTTAAAAACAGCATTGGATTACAAATAAACATTTCATAATCTTTCTTTTAGGTAAAATGTGAATAAACATTTAGTTAAGTTAGTAATTTGAAGGCATTTTCAGTTTTTAAAATGATTAAATTAACACATTTTATAACCTTTTTGTCAAACAAAATCAAGTGTGATTTATATTACTAGATAATAAAACTCTGATATAATATTACATTCAGATATGAGACACGAAACCGAATGGAATCTTGATCGATAAATAACTTTAAAAGCACATAAAGCCTACTGTTTTTACATTTTACTGTGGTATCATTGAAATGATTATGATGCGCGCTAAATATTATGTTTGCATAGCCTTCGGGCCCTCAGTTTTGAAATATATTTATCCTATGATGGGCTAATCATTTAAGGAAGTGTTTTGTTTTGTTTTAATGTATCGTCCTAACAAAAGTAGTTTAATTAGTAGCTTGAAACTTAAAATTGTTTTAATTCTTTTTAATTACTGCGACGAACCGAACCTTATTTTGTTTATGACTTTTTACTCTACTTTTACACTTTTTGTAGCAACATTCAGTTTGCAGGATATTTGTTACAGAGTTAGATGTAATTTTAGAATATTATAAAAAAAGTTTTCTGCATGAGTGCAGTGAAAATTATTATGAATGTCTTGCACGTACAATATTTTAAATATTCCATAAAAAATGGCACAGTCATAAAATTTACCATGAATTGAGAATAATTTAAATGTACAGACAACCAGACAGATTCTATTAGCAGCTGATTAGCAAACAGTTTCTCAATGATGAGTCAGGCTGGGAACAGAGATGGCGTGGGCGTCCGTTGAGAGCCTCAAGCTCAATAGGTCAGGTTTCATCATCTGTGGATGGTACCTACTAGTTAAGCATCATAAGTAATTCATAAGTAATACGCAAATGGATATAGCGATCAATAATACTTGAAAACAAAAGCTATTCTGAAATTAAAAAAAGAAAAAAGTAAACATTGAAATTAAAGTTTCGAAGGTATCGAATCGAATGTATGTATGTATAATGTATATCTTCTTCTTAATATATAAAAAATTCGTGTCACGTTGTTTGTCCGCGATGGAATCCTAAACTATTCAACTGATTTTAATTAAATTTTGTACAATGTGTGCAGTTTGATCCAACTTGAAAGATATAATAGTTTTTAACTCAATTTATTGGCGCATAATTTTTTTATTGCACATTATTTGTTTATGGCATGGTAATTTGATAAAGAAAAACGCCATGTTTGATTTCAATGACATTTAAGACGTCTTAATAAATTATATTATTCTGAGGTGACTCGAAGTTCGCGGGATCAGCCAGTGTTTTATAGATTTAAGATCGCGAATTCACGTAAACTCAAGAAAACAGTGTAGTAAACATTCTTTAACTTTGTTTTTACTATTAAGCAAATAAATTGCATGTTTTAATTCAAATTACAATTCTTTGAAAGCTTTAAAGCTCTTTAAGAAGCCGCCCATTTTGTGGAAGGTTGTGAGTTCGATATCCACCTCAAGCAGTCGAAAAATTTAATTCATAGAATTTATTGAATTTCCAATTCTTCTTGTACTTATGTATTTATTATTCATAAGTACAAAAAGGTGGACTTAACGCCAAATGGCATTCTCTACCAGTCGACCAGTGGGCTAAAAAGAAGTGATTGATGTTTTCCAACAAGTTATCTTATACTAATAAGGGAGTATCGTGTACGAGTAGTGACATTGAAAAAGAGGATAGAATCGTCGTCGGAAAGAAGTACTGCCAGAAGAAGACATCAGCCCCTTCTTTCAACTATTGACTCAACTGCGGTCGCCAAACCGCTTGTTAGGCGTGGCATTTGGCTAAAATCCCCTTCAAAACTATCTGGACCTAATTTAGTTGGCATTAAAATTATTTTTTTTAAAAGACCTTATGTGTGCATGTCATTTACATTTATAACTTGGTACGTATTACAGTGGCAGATCAATCGACACTCATAAATATGACGAATATCCGTCAATCGTTTTGCAACCTAATTTACAACGTTTAAAGATCAGTTTTAATAAAGGCAATTCGATAATTTGAGAACTGTCGTAGGTAAATTGAAAAACCATTTTTATTTCTTTAAAATGTTACCTAAGTTTACCATCTCTGTACAATCAAGTAAAATAACAAGAAATAAGGCGAATCTTTGTATTACAGTGACATTACAACTAATATTTTAAGCAGTTTAAGTTTACGAGGGCGCTAATTGAGACGAATGGTTGCGTAAATCAACGCGCCTACTTGCAAGCACTTAATGAGCACCGAACCTTATACGTAAGTGATTCTAACGCTGTGCCTAGACTTTGTGTCCAGTAAAGTGAATTGTGTAAAAGGCAGACATTATTTTCTTTAGACGGTTTTGGTTTTGTGAATTATTTGAAAACAGTATTGATAATTAACTGCCTTACTTTGGTATATGCAGCAGTCTAGGAGTAAATAGGCGTTAGTGTTGGAAACGATTCTAAATATTTATTATTAAAACAAAATTACTGGTGCTCAAATATCTACAAAAGTACTGGTTTAAAAACTACGACTTTGAATTATTTAGAATCAGATTAAGTAACTTTTTAAGAGTCATTGTCATTTTTTGGCAGATACTTAGAACGAAAAATCGTCCATGTTTTTCTGAAAAGAACACAGTAGAACAGATATCAGTAGTAAAAACGAAACTGGTTAACAATATGTGGAAGCTCTTTAAAGTAAGAATATCTTCTTAATAAAGCTCGCAATAAGTCGCCAATATAGGATAAAGAAACTTTATTCCTCATAAAGAATTATTTTACATTTACTTACTGAGAAACAATCCAATGGGGGCTATCGCTAGTGACTTGGCCACTAGAGGCGCTTGTGTCGCGTGAGGTCCAATAACATTCACTTTCACTGGTTTTAGCGGGCTTCGTGACATAAATTATATTTTTTAAGATTACCTGCTGGAAAGTGATCTCCTTCATAAAATTATAGCAAATATGGATTATTTGGCGATTAATGTGAACGCTTTGAAAGCGGAATTAAGAAAAAGCGCAAAAAAAGGTGGCCTCTAAGAGCAACTATTTCAGAAGTTACTTTTTTGATGAGAAGATAGTTATTTATAAATAATAAACATTAATTAGATTCAAGATTTAAAACTTTTTTTCTTCGCCGATCTTATAGTTGCCTTTGACAGCTATACCTCTGGACCTCAGTCTACAGTGGCGCCAACTGGTGAGCAAAGAAACGGTAGTCCCCCTTAATCCAATTGATTACAATATGTGGATAATACCCATTATTGCTATGGTGATTTAAATTGAATGATAAAGGCCTTTACCTTGCAGTGGGATGATTATAATGGGCCGTTACTTTATAGTGATTTGTTGTCCGTCTTTGACTCGATGTTGCGCTTTTTTGGCAATGACCGATTCCTCTCTCTCAGTAAAATTACGACAAATACTCTTGTTTCGTAGTTTCAACTAGAGCTAAGTAGGTCGACTTTTTGTACCGTTACGTCCTAATTGAAAGTCGAGCGGATACTTTTTTGTCGAAACAGATGTGCGGCAGGATACGCCGAAATTGTTCAATCCGAACCTGTAACACTATATGGATGTATCGAGTTTTGACTTATGGTGACATTATTTTTTATAATACTACCTATTGGCTGTCATCGCTACGTTGGCAGTCTTAACCTAAAAATTGGATATAGGAACAACAAAAACTCTTAACTGGTTAGTTGTCTTAACAACTCTGTTTATGGACTGCTGATGATTTCTGGACAATATGCTAGGGTTCCGGGTTCGATTCCCGGTCAGGTCAAATTATCAATAGAAATCAGTAAAATCGGAGGATGAAGGCGCTGTTGCACGACCCAATATTTAAACCTTAGTAAGCAGTGGTCTGAACAAAACATTGGCGTGGGTCCGGTGCTAGGGGACAGAAGGCATGTTAAGCTCTTGGTCCTAGCTTCTGTTGCAAATATGGAAGTGTCAAGAACAAGTGACGTCAAAGGCAATGTGCTGGCGATTCGAGAAACTCTGACTTCCTTAGGAAAGTTACCGGGAACGAAGATGAAGACAGTCTTAAGTAGAAAAAAGTGCACTCAACGTCTCTACAAAAGTGAATGACAGGCTTAGGCCTGAATCCATCATTGCAGTGGTAACTCGAATTCAATGATGGAGACCTTTGCCTAGATGATAATAGAATTTGCTGTAAATTCAGTTAAACCTATTATAAACCTGTAACACTATAATTATTAGGCAGTCGCATTTTTTATTCGATAAATTATATTTTTAATTTACACTAGCCATTAACTTGTTAAAAGGACAGTTTTAAAAAACAATTACACTCGTAAATTTTTCCGGTTTCTTTTCCTCGTTTATCTGAAAAATTTATAATCGCTTACATTGTCACCGTGACAATCTCAGTCGCAGTGTCAACTTCGCATTACCCCACTTGAAACAATAAATTACACCTTTAATTAACAGCCCAGGGACATTTCACATCACCCCGTCGACGTGACTCTTAAAATAGACTGCAACGGGGTTGAAGGGACACTTCTGGACAGCACGTGTGAAAGAAAAGATACAATCTGAGAGATATGGTTGTTGGATGATAAAAAAAAAGTGGTCGTCCTAGTTCATATTTGGTTCTACGAGTATATTTCTATGGATTTGATGTTGTGCCAGATTGTGCAGAGTTATAGATATATAGAAAGACATCAATCAATCAATAGAATCGCTTTTTATTGCAGTAAATGTAGTACAAAATTAACAGCTCTTGTCTGTCCACTGCTGGACGTAGGCCTCCTTCAAATAACGCAACAAATCTCAATCCTGGGCTGTCCTCATCCCGCCTCTAAATACATAGATGGATAATACTTTGAATTCACAAAACACAAGTGACATGCACAATGAGGAGGTTTTATTGCTAAAATCAATGTATTTCAGTAGTTTCAGGTCTGTTGTAGTTGTTTTGTTCAGAGTTCTAATTATTGTATTAACCTGAGATTGTTTTCTTTGTATGGAACAAGCCAATGCTTATATTTGCTTTGTTTTCTCACCATTGATTATGCTGCAATCGCCGACACACCTGGCCAGCGTGGCAACTATAGCGAAATTCTTAAATACGGACTGGTTGTGATGGTAAATAAATTTCAAAACATTCACAAGGAAGTAGGTACTACATAACCAAAAAACATTGATGGAACTCCGCTGCAATAAATTCTTTGATACAATGCCTTGGTAGCTCAATGAATGGAGAAGAAGGTTAAGGTTCTAATCCATCTTAAAGTAGTCGAAATATCAATTCAAGGACTTGTATTAGCTATTTAAATTATTGATTTTTTTCCAATCTATGTTAATATGCACTGTTTTTAAAAGGCTAATTTTGACATCATAGAATAATTTCTCTTCAACCATGGTTTGATTTATACGTGAAAACATAGAATGCAGCTTTTTAGGGCTTTGAATAAGCTAATGCAAAAATCAACTTGTCTTAAAGACGTTAGAAGATTTTCAAATTTTAGACGACTGTTGTCGACTTTACATTTATTTCCGTGAGTCAAAACATTTAAAAGGAATATTTCTAGTTATTCGAAACGTCTTTTCAGTTTACGTCTTTACGTGCCCAGGCCTTAATTTAGTTGACGGAGTGGCCGAACCTCGCCCAGTTTTTGTCGGTATTCCGTTTATAAATAGTCTGAGTTGGGGTGGGTCGCGGTCGCTCTCAATATCGTAGACGACATAACTGTAGAGGAATGCGTATTAATTTTTATTACTTAACAGTGAAATTCGTTCGAATTAAGATTAGTCATTTGCAAATGGTTGTTATTTACGTTTAAACAGCTGTTGGTTCATAATTAAATCCCTTTTCTTGCTATTATATTCAGAAATTACTCAGTATCATACTTTATATAATATTTAAGCAATTTAGTTGCAATTATAATATCAATATTTAAACTTAAAAAAACTGGCCAAGTGCGAGTCTGACTCGCGCACGAAGGGTTCCGTACCAAAAAGGCCAAATTTGTGAAAATTTCAACGGTCTAGCTATCGCGGTTCTTGAGATACAGCCTGGTGACAGAGCGACGGACAGACGGACAAACGGAAAGACGGACAGACGGCCAGACGGACAGACGGCCAGACGGACAGACGGCCAGACGGACAGACGGCCAGACGGACAGACAGCGAAGTCTTAGTAATAGGGTCCCGTTTTTACCCTTTGGGTACGGAACCCTAAAAATTATGTCTCAGGGACTTCATCTCCTCGCATTCCGGGCGCAGACATAATTTTTCAAGTTTAAATACTGACATTCAGTATCAATTTTAGGAACCTAGCCATCAGTGGCTTAATATTCCCCTTCATCATCATCGATCCACATTAGTCCACTGCCACAAAGACCTCTTTAAAAGGATATTTTGGCAATAATCGCTACGCATATTGGCAGGGGAGGTGTTACTCATAGTTTGGGCAATGATGCAGAGAAGATGCATTCGTCTTCTTCAGTAGGAGCACTTTTGGTCGTTTACGATACTATTAATGCGGGTTTCTTTAGCCCTATTTGATTACGTGTCCCTGAAAGTTTGAATGTACATTTTATTGCTAAATTAGCAACTTAGCAAATAAACGTGAGAGTTCCAATCTATACTGTAATATTATAAAGCTGAAGAGTTTATTTGTTTGTTTGTTTGAACGCGCTAATCTCAGGAAGTACTGGTCCGATTTGAAAAATTCTTTTTGTGTTGGATAGTCCATTTATTGAGGAAGGTTTTAGGCTATATAACATTACGCTGCGACCAATAGGAGCGAAGCATCAGTGAAAAATGTTGCAAAAATAATAGAATTATTAACAGAAATCGACGCGGACTACGTCGAGGTAAACAGCTAGTAATAAATAAATGTGGACAACATCACATACATTGTTCTGATCCCAAAGAGAGTAACTATTTTAAGCACTCGTATTTTGGAAATCAGAATAAACGAAGATAAGTACCACAAATACACAGACCCGTGAAAATGTAGAAAAACACTTTTATTCTACATTGACCCGTCCGGAAATCAAATCCGGCACTCCGCCAGATAGAGGTCGTCATAAAAATTCGGAAAGGCCAATGTAGCAGTAACTTTTTTTTTAATTTGGTTCAAAGTTACCTGATAGGGCCAGGTGGAGATGGCTGGCAGGAGCTGGATGCAAGAAGCCGAGGTTCGACTTAAGTGGCGTGCCACTGGAGAGGCTTATGTCCAACAGTGGACTGCGATAGGCTGATAATGATGATACTTGATAGGGCTAAAGTAGCCGGTATTTACGGTACCCATAAAACGAGAAGGGGAGGAGTAATTCTATTTGGTACACGACTTCACCCATGAAACACCAAGTCAAGCTAATTCCGTTCAAAACCGTAAAAATTACAATACTCTTGATAGTTAGTAATCTTTCAGTAGAAACACACCATAAAGATAATAAACTAATCTTGATTCTAGTTCTTATTATTTTCGTTTGACTTTCCTTTGAATATTCTGGTTTTTCAAATAAAACTAATTAATTTATGTTTAATCCCACCCCTACACGGCCCTACAAAAAGATGATGGTAACTGAATGAATAATTTCAATAATTTTTCCCACTTTTTAATTAATATTTCTTGGATGTAGAGCTTAACGATTTCATTTTACTATAATTTTATATTTAATTATTAATCCTAAAACTCTTTTATTGTAATGATTGAGTCAAGTCATACGATAAAATATTAGCGACAATTGTTACAAAGTCATAAGAGAACGAACAAATACCGGAGAAAAATGTTATTTCTCACGATTTTCTCTCCGAACCACAATCTCGAAACAAACCAATGGTTCCAGCATCCTTCCGTACAAATCTCTGACAGTAGCGCCGCCTAGCGCCGAGTAGCGTCCACATTATCCCACACATCCCCCATCCACCGTCCCTCTTTTCTCACCCACAATACCTACACATGAACGAGATAGCCGTATATCGGTCATTATACAGGCTTTCCACTCGTGAAAACGGACAACCCTTTGCCGTCTCTATTTTCTCTATACACAGATGCGTATTAGATAAGGATAGAAGCATGTAAGGGGTATGTACTAAGGTGGACAGAAGTGACCACGAGTTTTTCAAGCTTTTCTGCGGGCCTATGGGAAAATGTTTAGACAAGTCACTTGCCCTTAAGGGCATTTGTTGACAAGTCTAAGAGTGAAAAGTTTTATAAACGCTCTTACTTCGAAATTTTTACTAACTAAAGTCAACTTTTAAAGTGTTCAGCAGTGTAGGGATATATGCTAGTAATAATAATGATGATGATTTTATTGATTTACGCCTACAAACTTATTTAGAGAACCATTCCGTGTTTTAATTTTGTTGCAAATTAAAAAAGGTTGTCTTTTTCAGCTGCAGAAACTGAACTACATCGTTATAGTGCAGTGAATATTTACTGTAATGTTGATAATGTTAAGTAGGTACTATGAAGCTATAAACTAGCAATAAGTTTGCCATTCCTCAAGTGAAGTATAAAATTGACATCATGAATAATTTCAATTATCTAGTCATTTAATCCGCAGTAAAATGAAATAAATATTTAAAAAAAGCTTCTTACAAGTGCATTTTGTTAGAAGCTTTTTTCTCAATTTGATCTCTTAAGTGTTTATCGTTTAGTTTGGCCTTCCCATACATAATCAAACTAATTAATGTTTGAAAATTAATTATTAAATATTTGTTTCTCCCTTCCCACCGCTTGCCTCAAATTCTGGTTAACCTCATGGATGAATCAAGTTGCCATGCCATAGATGAATTCTGCATTCATAATAACAAGGTATTTCCATTATTTATTAAATTGTAAATGTAACAAATAATTAATGATACAAGGACTATATTTAAATCCTACGATTGTCGATTGACGCGTTTAAAAACATACCACCAAAATATTAAATTAAAAAGACACCATTTTTGAATCGTAACAAAAACTATTTACTGATAATTTTCAAGCAATAACTCAATGTTAATGGTTTATTTGCGTCATTTCATTTTATTGAAATTAAGTATAAGAACACTAAACTTTTAACTGTTACGGGATAGTATGTTTTTTTTTAAGTTATGTAGCATGGCGTATAAAAATATGGTTAGTAGAAACAAATCTCACAAAGGCTTCATAAAAGTTAGAAATGTAAAAAAGAAGTTATGTTCTCTTCACATCTAAGAAATTATCTTTTGGTAACCTTCCTACCGATTTAAAATTGACTAAGTTTATGGAAAAGACAGCAACCTTCTGATTCGGGGATGGTGTATCCTTGATTCGAATGACTGGAGATATTGAAATATATACCAGAAAATGGGATAGAAACCTTTTGTGAAATATAGTTTATGCATTGTGTTCTAAACGTAATCCTAATCATATATTTTTTTGATAATACATATTACAACTGTTTATAGAGCAATTAATTTACTACTTGATACAATTTACATTTCATATGAGCATTTCATTAAAATGTAAAAGTTAAATATACATTTTTTCAATACAGCTTTAAAGCGAACAAAATTACACAAGATTCCGCATAGCTACATAATATGTTTATGATTTCTTTACAGATTCTTAAAATAGTAAGGAAGTTTTCTTTATTTTCCACCAGTTGAGTCTTAATACATATCTTAATTTGCTGTTTGCAATACTATGATCAACATACCGAACAGAAATTTAAATACAGAAAATACATAAGTCAAAATTTTAATTAAAGTAATTATAATTTAATTACATCAGTAACTTCCTGGCTTAAAAAACAGTTTTTAAAACATGACCTATACAGCTGTAATAATCGCATAAATCTTCATCTTTATTTTGTTTCACATCGCAAAAACTGTCTACGTAGCGTCTTGCGAACGGAACGCACACAGGCAAGCGATATTTCACTTTCACTGGAAACTTTGCGCGATTTTTCCCCGCGAACTTGCTCGGTCCTTGACTTTATTAAGTTCACTGTCAGCTCAACTTTTCATAATTGTTTTAGAGTTGGCTTATTGAAATTCTCGTCTATTGAATGGTCATTTCTGACCGTTTGCGCGGAATGATCCGTTCGAAGGATTTAGATTGAAAAGGAAAGTTTCAGTGACTATATTTCGTCTAGTAAAAGCGCCTCCAGGGGCCTATTTGCAGAAATAAAATGGCTTTACTGATTTAAGTATGACCTCCGTGGTGGAGTGGCGTACACACCGGTTTCCAAGGTGTCGCCTGCTCCGAGATCCCGGGTTCGTTTCTCGGACGACTTCTTCTTAACCGTATAGTTAAGTATGTAGTCTAGAGCAAGCCCATAATTTATTTAAAAAAAATAGTTCTTACTGCCATCGTTTCGATAATAATTATAGATACATCAAACGGTTTTCCATATGTATTAACAAGTGTTACTGCAAGTAGAACTTTTTGAGATAAGGGATTGAAGAGATTTGAGTACATTCTGTAACTTAATATTTAGTGTAAATAGTTTAAAATTAATTTGCTGGTATTAATTATTTAAATTATTTTGATTCTAATTTTAAATAAACATGAAATGTTAATATTTCTAAATTAATATATTAGAATTTACATTACGTCTAAAAACGTACATACTAGTACCAAAAAACAATCTGAAAATAATAACAACAATGTACAACTATATTCTCTTTTATTAATATCGTCAAGATTTATTCTTCAACTAGCATTGCTACATAGTAGGTATGTCAATAGACATTGACAATATAATGAGTCAATTTCATTCAGTGTCTTCGTAATTACGCTGTGATTGTAGCATTTTTACGCTACGAAAGCTCCGCTACGAGTGCGTAGCGTGCATACTCTTGCTACGAAATGCTACTAAGTAACGACAAAAATGACAGTTGGAAAATTTACAAAACATTTTCCATAGCGATCTTTTCCTTGGGCGTGGTAAAAATTTTATGTTTTTTTTTATCTGCAATTAGCATCTGTACCACAAAACTTTTACTTGTACTACAAAAAGTATAATTACGCCAAACTTTGAATTCCAATAACAACCTTAGACAGGTATTCGTATTTCATTTCAATTTCAAAACCTTAAAACGCGGACTGACCGCGCTTCGGTCCATTCAATTAAAAATTCCATCTCCTAATCGAGTCATGAAATATGCAAGCAAATATTATCCCTTTTCTTTTGTACGCTGCATATTCGCCCCACCCGCGCACGCACACCGACGCACGGCACTTATGACTTAGCATCATCCCGCTCGCTCGTACGTGGGAGGTGTAAGGAGTTTGGTGATGCCATCTTTCTCAGTCTGCCGAGGCGGCAGCGACCGCGAGTAACCTCTGGCTACTTCGTGTGGACTCGCACGCGCCTTCGTCGGCCGTCCGAGCGAGATGGCGCGAGTCGGACACGCGGAGGCCGCGGAGCCCTCGCGCGCAAAGGGACACAGGACAGACGCTCTCGGACAGCGGGCGAGAGCGGGCGGCCGGCCGTGCACCTGCCACGCGACATCGCGCGCGACGTGCTCAATCGCGACGCGCTAACACATCGTAAACACAAAACATTTCCAACTTAATTTCAAAAACCCTATGTTAATTTGAATTGCAAATTTATTTAAAAATAAAAACAGTGAATAATAGACAGACTAAAAAGTGAAGAAGTTTTGCCGATAAAGACACTGAAATCTACTAAAGTGACCAATTCGTTCGAATCTGAAGATCGCCACTTGGTGCGATTAGATAAAGAGACGTTCGTCAAAGTGTTGATAAGCCCTATGACCAGTAAATTTTGGCAAGTAAGCCGTTGGATAGGTTTTGAATTTAATCGAATCATCATGAAAAGGAAAAAGTAAACTATTGAAATGTTCAACTAAGGAATTGTGATGAAAATTTCAAGAAGATGATTGTACTTCAGGAAATTTACTGTCGGACTTTGTGATGAGTATTTATCTGTTATCAAAAACGTTTTGAGACGATAACCGCTGGTCCGTCGGCGGCACGTGTGAAGTGAACTAAGAACTGTCAGCTGATAGTAAAATATCAAGATAAAGATTTCAACGGATAAAAAGAAGTTATTGAAGATACAAACATAGGTGACCAAATCAAGATGAGAATCAAGATGCCAGCTGTACGCATCGCGCAAGGTAAGTTTAATGATAATGCCGGTGAAAATATTAGTTTAAAAATAGAAAATTTACAAAAATATATGCCCCACTCATATTTACCAATTCCCTTTTTTGAGCTGCTTTAAATAACTGTGAAAACATATTATAGTAGGACTTACAGCACTAAAAATTACGTTGAAGTAGTCTCAAGCGGCAAAATTTTCGCTTCATACAAATTTTGAAAAAATGTTGATGATGTTAATATTTAAAAATCTAAATCCCTACGAAATATATTAACAAATTTTGTTGTCTAGTATAAATAAATTTACAAAACACTGAAATTCCCGTTTTGCGTCTCCAAGACATCAAAACAAACACGCATACAAAAGAAGAGCACTATCTCATTTGCGATGCGGAGACTCTATTCATCCCAACGAGCTACTTAATGCCCGGGCCTGCGAGCAAACATTTACCCAAGGCTGGTCATCTTGTCCGAAAGAAAAAAGAAAAGGCAACTGTGAAAACTGACGAGTAGGTAGCCGCTTTTAAATATTAATTACCTACCGAGTTCAGCTTCAAAACGGCAAGTTTAGCAAAACTGATAATTTCGCCGAAAAATGCATTGACAAAATTGAAGATTCTGGAACTAGATTGAGTGTAATATTATTTATATTCATTCAATTTAAAAAAAAAACACCGATGTCATAAATAATTGATTGAAATATTTACATAAAAAAAGTAGATTTAAATGTAAAATTTCTGTAGTCGGCATTTAAAACAAAATAAAACTAAATTGAATGTGGAAGTCCAAAAAACATTAGGTTTAAAAGAAATATAAATGGTTCACACACTAAAAATATTTAATATTTAATTAAACCTTTTAAGTAGGTAATTAACAAGTAAGATTCTGCATCAGTAAATTGGATTTCAGTTGGTATATTGTTTACGTGCCTTACGTTTTAAAAAAAATGATTCCACACTAATTGTAATTCATCCAGCATAAAAATAATTACTTTTGCCTTAAACTATAGCAAAAGTGATAACGTCAAATCACTTTTTAAAACAATTAAAAGTATATTACCTTGTCACGATAGCAATAAATCTGTTACAGTCAATAATGACCATTGCAGAACTTATAGACATTTTAATGTAACGCCTAGATTGTTCTCAGGTAATGTAATTACTGCTCCTTGTAATTGGTCACCCGCACTTTACTAGAGGTCAGTTGCAATAAAGTTACAAAGTAAGACATTGCCAAGGATAATTAATTTATTAACTGCGAAGAGCACTCTGTCTTTTGAATTTTAGACGGTAAAGCTACATTGTTTTAGTGTTAATTATAATTATGTAGTGTCATTTGATTATTAAAAAATAATTGAGAAAAGTTAGATAAATGAAGTGCTGAAGGTTTCGTGTAACGTCATTTAATATTTACTTTGTATGAATATATCTAGAACTTATGTAGGTACGATTGACACAGTTTTAGTATTGTCTGGATAATTTAATTATTTGTAAAAATATATTTGATAATGTCATTTCTCAAAATTTACTAGTATTCGTTTTTTATGAAATTGTATTTAAAAAAGCATGATTCTGTAACGCCTATTGACTACAACACACATTAGAAACTATTTTATTTCTTTTGCATGTCTTACCTATTGTTGTGTAGCATCAATTCCCACTGCCCAACAGTTATTTAAATTAATTACTCATTATAACCGCTATAAACGTTCCCATGCTTTACTCTTGACTTAAGTAGAATGGTCAAAATTATGATTTGCAGATTACTATGGACTGTTTGCATGAGAAAGTATTTTTATTGTTAAATTTAAAGTAACTTTCAAGTTATTCCACTAACATCCTGTTGGCTTTAATTCGAAGAATGAGCACGATATTCCACTATAATTGATGATGGTATAAACAATTAATTAAAAATATATTAGTTATTAAATATAGTAATGAAATGCTATGGAGTTGAATTTATATTCAACAGTTTTTTCTGTGTTACATACACAGTTGCGATGCATGCGTGTGCGTAGACTCCTGCGCACGATTTCTTCTCAAAACTAGCGTTACAGCACACATGGGCAATTAGTCCAAGTTGACCGGAGGCGACGGGCCGACCTGATTGGTCGGGCCCACGGTGACGTCACCGACATCGGCGGCCGTCGCGCCCGATTGGTCGACACGCGTCATTTCGTCGATGACACGTTTGTTCTTATTTTAAACGCAAGAAGTTCGAGGCACTCGGTTTTTGTTCGCTACACAATAGAACCCCCCTTTGTACATGAAACTGGATGCTTTTATGTGGTCTTTGAAACATAAATACATCTATAAGTAATTATAGTCGTGATAGTTGCGTAAACTATTTTTGCTGAACTTATAAATGACAATAACGGTGGTGATAAAAATGGAAGTTAGCTTAAAGTTACTAATGCGAACCCAATTACATTTAAGGGTACAAAAACCTTTTGACTTTTTTAAACCCTCCTCAAAAGTGAGAATTAGGGAATCGTAAAATTACTTTATCAGGTGCGGGCGGGACAGCCGCAAGAGTAACTTCGGGGCAAACTTTTAAAAATCTAAGTTAACTTCCCGGACCGTTCTAAATAAAATATCAGAGGACCTGCGTTTTGTTTTGCCGATGTTTTCAACTAATTGATATGGGTATTTGTGTCCCGTGTCAGAATTTTAATTTGTTACTGTAAACGCGTTTCGTTCTTATTTACAGGTTTTTGTTTTGTTACTCTTTTTCACCATCTATATTGGGTTTATTTGGTATCTGAATTAGGAGATGTGCCATTAAGAAAAATCGGTTTTTGATTTAAAAATGTTCAATAATAAATATACTATGATCATAATCTATTATTTTGAACTAACATTTTTAATACGAGTTGGTCTTTATTGTGCTAAAATTATATATTATTATCGTTTTATTTGAAATTTAATTAAAATCATAAAGTTAAGATTATCCTAGCCATAAATGAGATTTGAGAAGCCCTAGAATTTAAACCTGAAAGTTTTTTCTCGTTTATATTTTTTTCTTTATTAATATCCAAGTATTGTAAAATTTTACAAATTTTTAATGATTCACTTTTCATTGGTTTGATGCATAACAGATACATTGGGTCTATCGTCGCAAGTTCAAAAAACATATATTAAAAATAACAGTTTTTTAATAGTAAACTGTATTCCCATCCACAAAATCGAACGGATGCCACATAAAAGAGCCGCACGTCAATTTAAACATTGCCTATGTCTTGTCCGTTGCCGCTTGGCGATTCAATATGTCTTCATTAAGCGAATATCGAGGCATCGCGGCGGAACCCTACGTCTTGATCCTTGATGCGAAATATTGCCGGCTAATCGGCGAACTTTCGAGTTTGATACTTGGACTTGGTCTTGGAGCTGGAGGAAATTATTATATTAGGCACTGTTTTATTTGAACCCATTTACGAGAAATAGCATCAATAAAAGAAAGCAGTTGTCGGTTTTTGTTAAAAGATAAACAGGCTTAGGTAAAGAAATTTAAAAGTTTGTTTAATTAATAAAAAAAAAGTATAAGCAGCCGTTAGGTTCATAGTGTCTGATCTTAAAGTCATAACTAAAAAATAATTGTATTGGAATTCCATAGTAATATCAAGTACCGAAAAGTGCAAACGTAATTTATATTTGCATAATAGGTTAATGGGGGCTATCGCTAGTGAATTTGCCACTAGAGGCGCTAGTGTAGCGTGAGGTCCAATATCATTCACTTTGTACTGGTTTTAGCGGAATTTGTTGCATAAATTATAATTTCTTTAATGTACCTGCTGGAAAGTGATCTCCTTCGTAAAATATCGCAAATATGGATTATTTGGCGATAAATGTGAACGCTTTAAAAGCGGAATTAAGAAAAAGCGAAAAAATAGGCGGCCTCAAGAGCAACTATTTCAGAAGTTAGTTTGTTGATATCAAGATAGTTATTTATAAACAATGTAACCTTAATTAGATTCAAGATATAACACTTTGTTTCGGCGCCAATCGCCTTTGACAGCTATACCACCGGACCTCAGTCTACAGTGGCGCCAACTGGTGAGCAAAGAAACGGTAGTCCCCATTGTTATCAATTTGCTGAAGCCTAGATCGAAGTGCGTTCCCACACTTTACTATAATCTCCAAATGTGGTTTATGAGTCTAAGCCTAAGAAAGAATGCAAATGAACCTGATCACCTTATTAATTAACACGCACCGTTAATCACGCCACCTAACGCAACAGAGCCGTGGGAATGATCAAAGGAATCAATCTCATCATTGTACCAGTGTAAGCTAGGAACAAATAAATCGGATTCGTCAGGAGAAATAAATTTCACAATTGACGTCCTCACTCCATTAGAGCAGGACAACAAAAAGAACGAGAGATCAAATAATTTATGGTATCGACAGTTGTTATTCAAATTATGGGAATGAAGTTAATTTTCGTATTTAGAATAATGATTCCGCGGACGACGGCCACCCGTTCTGTATCAGAACTGGACTTGGATCTTCTTTTTACGCGATCGCTCGATCGTATTTGTGATTCTTAAGATAAAGACGTATGGATTTACATATGTTATGTCAGTAGTGGGCCCGGCTACATTTAAATTGGATTTATTAGTCCGGCTATTAAAGTACGGCGACGTTGGAGGTTGTATGCGAAACAAATTAAAACCAAAAACACAATCGATGACATGACAAACTTATTTTTAAATTTCACCAAAACGAAAATGTTTATTGTTGTAATTACAAAACAAACAGTCCTTACTCCTACAAAAGGGATATTACTAACAATACAAATCGTATTACAAACAAAGAAAACAGTAGCAAACATGAACTTTTTTTGTTAACAGTTTAAATATTAATCTTCAGAACGAAGATGAGAGAAAGATTATTTAACACTTCGAGTAAGCCTATCTTGCTCAAGTAATCTTTTTATTGTGTTTTTTTTTTGTTGGCGCTTTGATGGTATCGATTTTGAGAGTTTATGACTGGGTAAAATCATATTTCTAAATCTGATAATCTGTATTTAAATATAGAACAATATTTCTATTATAAGGAACTAAAGTTCACTTTCAAACGATTTTTTAACTGACACAAAAAAGTAGGAAGAACAATTCGCTTTAGAATCTATTCACGGACTCATTTAAATCTGCTTTTATTCCATCCAAAATCTCCTTTGACCAATGTCCGCCCATTAGGCCCTATTACTGGGCTAGTAAAATAAATACTCCACCAAAACACAATGGGATAAAAAATGTTCATAACAAGAATTAATTTATTGTGAGCAGACCACGATCAATAGCCGGGGAGTGGGTGGACAGTTTCTGAAGAGTCCATCTTTGTCAGGCTTTGATACCAATTTGTTATTGTCGGCCTTTCAACGCTAAAGACGATTTAAGTTTGGGAGGTGTAACCTTGGCTTTCTTTAGATTACGCTCTCAAAACAACGAAGCGCACAAATGGACCTCAGTAATTTTATCGCGTCTATCAAATAATGCGGGATCACAAAAGCCTACCTCAAATTTTTATGTATCAAAAATCAACACAGACCCGCACAACAGGTTGACAATAGCACCGATTTCGATAGAGGCACCTGAATCTCTAATATTTTCCCATGGTCAAACTTCGATAAACACCTTGACAAAAAACCATTGCAGCCAGCCTTTTACAAACAATTTTGGTCAAAGGAATTTTTTTGGGCAAAACAGGCTTAAAGTCTGCACAGTCCACATGCGTAGAATCGCCGATAATATTTCAACAATACCGAATGGGGTTCCGATCCGAATTCTCCTGTAGGCAAAATAACTATTGTGCCTTATTATGTGACGTTCTTTCATCAATTTTAACAGAAAAGGGTTTACAAGTGTCACTTTCTTCTTTTTTCAGTACTAACTGATTGTTTGCTATTGTTGCATGCACAGAAGCATTATAAATGTGCTGATACGTTATTTTTGCATCAGTTACTATTTAGGAAATATTAAATGCTCTAATTTCAGATCCTAAGATTTGACATGCTTGCCAAATGTTTGAGTGATCGCAAAATTGCTATGTGTCAAAACTACCTGAGAATCAAACCGCGCATTCCACGTTATAAAACTGTCTGGAGTTTGAATGATCTCTCCATGACCATTGTCCAATATCCTTTGATTCCCGTGAGTTCTACATTTCTCGAATTAATTTTTTCTTGCCTTTTTTCGTGGTTGCCATAAGGCTTACATGTCAAATCGGACAAACGTGGTTCTTTGATAGTTTCTTTAATAATACTATTGTGGTATCTAGTTTTGATGTTTTTAAATGTTCCGAAGTTGAATTTAGTAACTTTGAACCTTTTATTAAGACTAATGAGACGTTTCATAAAGCAATTATAAACATCTTTTCGACTGGTAGTCTCTTTTGTGACTACTCTTAAGCTGTATTTAGTAATGTTGCGATATCTTTTGTTTCGCTAAAGAGATTAAGTGGGTGTTAAAAATCGTGAGAGTTATAAGGAGTGAAAGAGCATAGGTTGATGTTTCTTATGATTTATGTTGTGTTGTAGTAAGTTCGAGTATTGTTCGTTTGTCTAGCAACATTGTAGGCGGCAAGAGGGATTTATTACACTTTGCACCTTTTAAATGGCTAATCATATTGTGATGATATAAAACTTTTATCGGGTTGTGAATTTAGTTTCATTTTGCAAAACATTTATAGTTTATTAATTCAGAATTATGCATCGTTAGTGTTTTTAAACTGACTTCTAGCAATTCAAATGAAACTTATTTTAATTTTGTTGTGTCTGTACTTTATGCTACAGACAGACTTACTAAAAATATTATTCCTTTCGACTGCCTAAGGTGGGACTCAAACTTTCTGCCTTCTGAAAACCAGGCGACTTCGTTATTCATTAAGCTACTCATATATATCTATTATTCTGGAGGGTACTTTCCATAGTCACTATCGGTATTACCATTTACCTTGTTTTTTTACGAGTTTTCGACATTTCGGCACTGTTGCAAGCGCCATGATCGCGGAAGAACTCATGGTAGAAATCTCAAAATAACTAACTCTTACGATAGTGACCATGAAAGTTTAAATCAGTATAATATCGGTATACTTCTAATGGCTGTAGGTAGTTGCCATAGCAGCTGTTGCTTCAACGGTAATATTCACGCTAAGCGCCATATTTTCCTTGCGAAAACACTCGCTTTGTTTACACCTTTTACTCATTTCACATGACCTCAATTAGGCTCCATCAAGATGCAAGTGCATATCAGACGGCAGGTCATCGCTAACAAGCAGCGGTCACGAGTGGGAAAGCTCCCAGCGAACAGTTACCACCTTTTAATTCTCGGACTTAGCTAGTTCATGAGTGATACTGGCGGTAGTTGCCTTCGCTGTTCCGAAAAACAACAAATAAAGGTTATATCATTAATTTGATGACCTCTGTGACGGAGAGACGTACACACCGGTTTTCAAGGTATCGCCAGCTTCGATTCGGTCGGATTCTCGGCCGGTCAATGCAGAAAAAAGGGTTTTCCTACATTTTCTCAGGTGGTGTTTGTGGTGCCTTCGTTATTTCTGACTTCCACATTTTGAGAGCATTTAATAATAGGGGTTAAAGTATGAAATTGCCGATTATTTTCCCACTTTTTATTTTGTTTATAGCTCTTAAGTTTAGTCATATTATTGCGTAATTCTTTTTGTATTGCATCAAAAAATAAATAAAGTAACTTTTGACTAAATAAAAATGCAATACTAGTTCCTATTACTTTAAAGAAAGTCGTTGAAAAGACCCCTTACAATGTGTCAGCTGACCTTCTTGCTTCAATTAAGTCTATTTGTATTATATACTTTGATTTTCAGAAATTTAAATTCTATAATGCGTAGCTTTATAACCATTTAACTTTCACCTTTAATTACATCGAAAACGGTTCAGGCGTTTTTAAAAAAACTAAAAAATTGTTAGTATGGAAAAATGACTTTTCTCGATTTCGTCCATACAAAACAGCAATTTCATATAGTTACTTGCTTGGGATCAGAACAATGTAGGTATGTGCTGTTGTCCACATTTCTTTATTTATAATTATACGAGATGTACCTACCACAAAAATTAAAATCATTGATTTTAATATTAATGAAATGGTTATTACCTATTACAAATCTCTAAAATATTTACAATCGTCTAGGTACCTACCTACTTTTCAAAACGTAGGTACATTTTCAAGGAGGAATCAATGCATTAACATTAAAAATAAACAAACATCCTGAAGAATACTGCTAAATTGTTAATATGCATATTCTGACAACATCCGGTTAAGCGACACAAAATTTATATTTTGAACTTAAATTAATACCTAGCGATTTTTTTTTGTACAGTGTTAAAAAACCTACTTTGACAGTTTACCATTCAATTTTATTTAAAAATGTTCAAGTTGATACAAAAAGTAAGAAACAATAAACACTGGCTTAAATAAAAGTAACATTTTTGTAATGACGGTATATATAGTTAATAACCGCCCAAATGCGAGTTGGACTCGCGCACGAAGGGTTCCGTACTAAAAAGGCCAAAATAACGGGTTTGTTGTATGGGAGCTCCCCTTAAATATTTATTTTATTTTGCTTTTAGTATTTGTTGTTATTGCGGTAATAGAAATACATAATTGGTGAAATTTTCAACTGTCTAGCTATCGCGGCTCTCGAGATACAGCCTGGTGACAGAGCGAGGGACAGACGGACAGACAGCGAAGTCTTAGTAATCTTTGGGTACGGAACCCTAAAAAAGAAAAAACTATTTAATATTAACTAGTAGCCTCTATGCAAATAAAACCACAGAGCTAAAAGCGGGTAGAGTCGAAGTAATAAATATAGTCCAACACATGTCCATTCTCTACCGATCGGCAGATAAAAGCCTGCTAACCTGCATGCGATTATCACCTATTGTCTACGTTAGGCCTGTTAGAGCTTTGGTTAGGTTACCAAATAAAATTAGTTTTACCTAATGCAATAATAATAAATTATCCACACTCGTAGCAACAATTACTTATTTCCTTCTGTAGAGTTCAGGAAATAAATGAAAACCAATCAAGGAAAGATCAAACTACTAAAATATTATTAAATGATAAATATTTTGACCAAAACACATTTTGATTACGTACTTCTGTTCTAAAAACACTTGCACCTAGAAATTTGAAATTTCCTATCTGAATTAGTTGTGATTAGGAATTTAAAACACATACTTAGTTGTTTTTTCAAGATTTTTGTTTTTAGATCTAGGATAGGTCCTACCTAAGGCAGCCAACATTCTGTTATTAAGGAATTTTAGTTTTAATCGTTGATATTTTTTCATCGAAAATATTTCTATCAAAATCTATATTATCAGTATTGACCGTGCCAAATTATAGAATTCTAATTAATTGATTTGAGAAAGTAAAGTCAGCGTAAAATAAATGTGATCAACTATAACGCAAGGACTCACACTGACCACAAGTAAATTTCAATAATCGTAAAAACTTTATCGCAAACAACCACAGACCTAACGATGACTAGAGATGAGCAGTAAAATAGGCAATGGGCTTTCTTCGATGGACAGATAATGCATCGTGCGAGCGGCCGGCCATTGTTACCGTGTGACCATTTAGATAGCGTTCTAGGTTATAAAGATAGCAGAAAAATATACTATGTTGAGGTAGACTTCCTTGCGATTTTAACTCATTATGACCACTCTGATCTAGATAAATTGTTAATTAAAAAAATGTTGATTAAGTTTATGAAATATAAAATTTTCATTTGAAAACATACATGGCTAATCATCAGTTGATGTGATGTAGTTCATTATGTGTAATTTATAATTGAAATCATAAAAAAACACAAGAACTGACGCCATGACAAAACTAACTTACTAGAAGCTATTTTATTATATTCAGGATAAGCTACCGAACGTTAAGGTTAATAAGTAGATGTATGTTATGACTGGTGTACAGATGTCTGTATTTTTATATGAAATAAATCTATTCTAATCTAAAAAAAAAAACTAATAAAAACTAACCTTTTTTTCTGTTAGCAATATCTCAAGGTAAATCTCAAAATATCTCTAATTATCTGATACCTCCTCGTTTAAATCGTTACCTGCTAAATACAATTTCAATAGATAACTAAACCTATCATCTCTGATTTAACAGCTAACATGTCAGCAACTATAAACTTAATCGCAGAAGCTCATAGTAGTTAAATGTCATACAAATTACTCCGTCTGATTTACGATCTAATAAAATTCTTGCCATTCATATTCGAGAAAAGTCGTATTTGCGAATTACCATAGCGCTATGCATCAATGGCGATGTGAATTGTACGCGGCGCGATTTAACCAAGTAATTAGTTTCATCAGCGTAGGGAACCAGTATATGTTGACACTTCACCTCCCCCTAATACACGGCTATATCCAGATGACAGCAATAACAGCCAGCTCACTTCATGAAGCTTTTGGGGAAATAAAATGTTGTTAGATTAAAGGATCGCACTTTATTGATTTATTTAATACTTTGTAAAGATATTGTACTGCAGCCAAATAAGAAATAAAAATGTGGGAAAGTTTTTCTGTATCCATTTGGGTTATTTCAGGAAAAGTATGCAATCGGGTAAATTTCATATGTAGGTATTGCGTAAATAAATGTAGGTATGTACAAGTGTATACAACGTGTTCTTTTTGATATCCCATTAGAGTTTAAGGATATGTTTTATAGGTAAAAATAATATAAAACGCCCTAGAACATGTGGTTCAAAAATCAATAGTTTTGAATATAACAACAATTTTAGTTAAATTTGTTAAAAAAAAATAACCAGTATGGCGCATCCTTAGTTTTGCGAGACATTGGCAAACTTACACTAAAGTGTAGTAGTAAAGTAGCGGGAGAGCGTAACTTGTAAAAAACACTGACATGTGTGGGTGTTTCATTGATTAAGTAGGTACGAGTAAATCGTTTTCATTCAAAAGTTCATTCATAACAAGGTAAGGGTGTTTTACATAAACAGTCATGACTTTTTAGAATTATATTGTATGATAAAATTTAACAAAAAATAATAATAATAATAATAATGCATAATTATGCAATTTGATTCTTTACGATGGTCTGTTTAATACCCTAGAGTTACGGGATATCATAAGAAAAGGTTGTGTAAGCATTGTCTTTCATTAGATACGTATACTATAAACTTAGTAATTATGTTAGTTAATTGCCTGTTATCATTGTCATATTTGTACCTTGATTGTGTTACGATTAACGATTTTTAGATAAACTTAAATTATCTATATAAGTTAGTTGCAACGGAGTTATTATGTTCTATAAAAAAAAACACGGTAGACCCCATATAAAAAAAAACTATTATTTTAGTTAGTATGAAAGGAAAAATAAGTATATTTATAATAAGTAAAGTAAAGTCTTTAAAACTAAAATGACGTAATCTTATTAGTTAAAACTAATATGTATATGTCTTGTAAAAGTACTAAAACAAGTGCTGTGTTGGTTGACTGAACTAGCTGTTCTTTTTTACCTACGACGCACTGAATTGTGGAACGTGTATGGTGACAGAGATCTCTATACACTGGCTTTAAAGTAAGAAACCCGTGTAGAATACCATTATATCTTGACACATCGTTCCTCTCATACACGTAATACTTACTTAGAACCGGAGGAAAGAGTATAGTGAATGGGAGATCTAATTACAGTGGTCGTGCTGATAGCAAGAAATGATGGGAATAAGACCAGCGTATACTCAATCTGACCAGTTTTTACTATTTTAGAAATCTTTGCACGTTCCACACGAGAGTTTGAAATTATTTTCTAGTAGGTTATCATATCTTGTCTGACTTCAGAAAAAAGATGGATTATTTGGCCAACTTTAGTTTGGTCGTTTGTTACAAAAATACAAATAGTTTCCAAAATTTAAAAAAGAAATCACATTTGTATTTGAACCCGCCAGTTGGAAGTTGTTACTTATTTGGCATAATTTTTTAAATTAGAGTATGCATTTTTGAGACGCGTCAACTGTTTTTTTTTTGTGACTGCACTTTGGAATTTCCTACATAGAATCATTTTACTTATTTTTTTTACAAAATAATTCCAGATATTATTTGCCTAGTGTCCTACGGCGATTGTCCCACGCTGTCAATTTTTTTAAGGCATTACAACCCTTTGGTGTCTCCACAAAGCGGACAAAAGGTGTCTTGACCAGAATCAGAGCATGTGTGAGGTTTTTTTTGCAAATGATAAATTGATGCTTCTTCCGCCTTTGACCGTGAGACTCTGAGGCATAGACGATAAGTGTGAAATCGTTTAGGATTAATTAGAACAATATTATTTTTAAACGCATTTGATTATACGATATAGAGTAAGACAACAACAAAAACAACAAAAATGATTACATACTTATAATCATTTTAGTTGTTTTTTTTAAATATTTAGTTAAATACTAAATTACGAAGGGTTGTGTTATGTGACGCGTTTTTTTAATAAACCGATTTATTTGATTCCTCCATTTAAAATCCCATTAAAGTTTAAAATTATATCTGTCACTTCCAGTAACATTTTACAAATACACATACCTAAAAGAAGATTTTTTATGTCGTCCCGCTTAAAGATTTATGTAAAATTTATAGAGTTAATTTTATTACCTTTATAAAACATCGCGATTGTAAATATTGACATCATCATTAAAGAAATGTAATTCTTTAATGTTGTTTAAAAAAAATTAAAAAAATATATCTCAATAACACTAATTTTATAATTGCTAAATTAATAATCTCTTAAGTTATTCAAAATCACAATCATCATAATTGTTTAAATAATTATTGTATTAAACTAAATAATATATTTCGATAGAAACCGCGAACGCACTCCTGCGCATCACGCAGCCTCGCGCCTCCATTGTCCAGCGTCCTATAATTACGCGGAACACACACCTGTTAAGGTTCACACGACCACAGGTAGTTCCAGAAGATCCGTTGTAACAGTATCCCTTTTTTGTTTCACGTCCCGAGTTTGGTAAAAAAAGTCGCGGATTTTCGGTCAATTCCGGATTCGAATTTATAATGTTTCGATATCGGAATGTAATACACCAGTAAATAAATTGTTAGTGGCCAGTTTTTTTTTCAAAATCATGTAATACAATTAAAAAATAGATAAAAAGTACCTACATAACTTGATGGTTACTTCTTGGCAATATTGTTTTTTTTACCAAGTAGGTCTTAGTTTGTCTCTTCTTGTCTAAAATCTTGGTCTGAATATAAACAACATAAAAAAATGCGGTGTAATTGAGATTACATATAGAATCATATAAAATGAGTGACGTAACTCAATCTACGTTGCCCAAAAATCATCAGTCCAAGCCTCACGCACAATTTGCCGGCGACCTCTGGCAAATCGAGTTATACTGTTTGCCCCTAATATTTGCGTCACTACACCAGATGTACGCTGGTGTCAATCTTCCATGTTTGTTTACGCAGAAACAGCAAACATTCCGGGGTCACTCATTCATTTCGGTGGCCAAATTTGATTGTCATAATTTTATTACGCGCTGGTTTTTCGGTGGCGGCGTTGCCCGTGTCTAAAAAGATTTAAGGTTAGATCACATTTCTGAATAATAATTTGTTTCATATTCATTCGATGTGTATCATACCTTTTGTCTGCTTTTAGATAAAAAATATGTAAGTAGTTTATTTTTAGGCATTAAAGGAAGAATGAAATTAATATAAAAAAATAACAGACTCGGGCTTTATTTTGCAGAAATCCTTAACTTGCTATGAACCAAAAATATTTTGATATAAAAATAACATTTTACACGAGATTTCACTGAAGTGGACTGGACCAGTTGCTTTTCAGCACTCAGTAAAACTTTGAATAGGTATGTTCACTGTCCTAACCATCACAAAAGCACCGTCAAACCAATAATTCATACTAAATATAACGCGGAACAATTATAAGTCATCCATCCATTCTGATCTGTGCAAAATCATATTCATTCGCTAATGCCATTTCGCAGTGACATGCACTTTTTGCCATTCAAATAGGGGACAGTTTGATTTTTTCTATATGAATTTTGTCGTGCCGTCCCTACGTTCGCTTACGCATATTTTTGCTCATACGTTATTAGGGGTTCTGCGTGTGAAAAAAATGTACTATTATAAATAAAAGGAGCATAACAATGGGATGGGAGAACGATCGGGGTCACTAGGAAACGGCGGTTTTCATACAACCATTTTTTACCTGCCAATCTGGGGGTCCTTTTTTCATTAAAAATTTTTAGGGTCTCAAACTTTATCGAGGTAGCCAGTCAGTCTGTGTTCATCTGCGAAGATGATCACATGCTTTATGACTTGGAGATCCTCTTCTCGAACTGGACAGTGCTTTGGACTTAGAAATTTTCTTTACTTTAAACTAAGTAGAGTTGTTTCGTCTTCAAGTCATCAACTTAGTGTGTTCAAAGTTCTTCTAAGACTATTGGGACTTCAATGAATCTACTATAAGACAGTTTCGGTGTTTAAGTGAAAGTTTATTATCAAAAATGGATCTATCTACGCGGAGTAAGTCAAGATTTTTCGACTCTGGAATTGATTTGAGACGCAAAGGTAACTAACGTTTCAGATATACCTAACAACTTTAGTAGTGTCATTTGTTTCCGAAGTGTATATTTATATGCAATGGACGAATTGGAGTTAATAGACGGAGGGTTCGTAATAAACAGAGCAATAACCAATACTGGAGACAAATTGGAAAGTAATAAGGCAGTGAAAATGATAGCTGGCCCAGAAAAATATCTGTATGAATCTCGATGGCATCTACATTAACATATAAATGAGTGCGTTAGTGGACGGTGCGGTATGTATTTATGTTTACCAAGTATAGATTGAGTCGTGGTTCTATTGTATAGGCTACTCGTATAAACGTTTAGATGTACATCGCAATTTGATCCAGTGGTAGTTTTTTTTAGTGTTCGTAACGATTTTGTATTGTTTTCATATCTGCAAATACGATTTCCAAAAATCTTTTTAGAATGTCATCTGTAAAAATCAGAACGTAAGTTTATGCTAACGTATTTTTTTTTCATAAAGTAATATTCCAAATCTTGGAAAATGAAAGATAACACTGAACTAAATATAAGAGCATCGTAAATCAGCTTATTTTAACAAATTCCACACAATGGTCTTATGACAATTATTTTAAAACTTATAGCTGAAACAAAGCATTTGCAGGGAAATGGTTATGGCAAACCTCAGCACTATATCAACATAAAGCGATATTTAAAAGTATATTTCAGATAAAATTGCATTCCTTGGTTGCATTGACCGCAAAATCCTCCCGCAGAGGTTGTATGTCAAAATAATGACCGCTGGGTAATGGCCCAGTGGATAGGCCGAGGAGTACGCGTGCATAATTTAAGTTCGCGCGCTAGACGAAAATGTGAGGGCATTCGCAAGTGGATAATATTGTTGCCAATTGAATAGATAGACTTTAAAACTGAAGATTTTTTTATGATGATCATTTAAGAATCGTTACTAAGTTCTATCTAAGGCTACTTTTTGTAGGTTTGAAATTATTTTATTGTCATGACAATCAAAAAAAGATCCGTTTTAAACGTTATTCTCATTGACGTTGCACATATTAAGGCTACTATCCAAACAAAGTTTATTTGTAAAATGATTTGATGACGACCTCCGTGGCGGAGTGGCGTACACACCGGTTTTCAAGGTGTCGCCTGCTCCGAGGTCCCGGGTTCGATTCCCGGACGGGTCAATGTAGAAAAAAAAAGTTTTTCTACATTTTCTCGAGTCTGGGTGTTTGTGGTACCTTCGTTGTTTCTGGTTTCCAAAATACGAATGCTTTAAATAGTTATTCAAATTGGGATCAGAACAATGTATGTGATGTTGTCCACATTTATCTATTTATTATTAATTATTGTAAAAATTAAAATTTTAGTTACAATTTTAAACTAAAACCAAAAACATAGCGGTTTGTTAAGCGGTTTGTTACATTTGGTTTACAAATCCATAATGCAATTATGGGCTGGTGGCAATTTTTCCCTAATTTCCGTTTTCTTGAAAGACGGCATCCATTTTCCTTCATATGCAAGAGATATCGTTGAAAAATTGTCCATTAATTTCAAGTTATATAGTATCATAAGGGTTGCTGGTCGCTGGCAGCACTCCCGACCGGACGTCGTTTTATAGTCTCTTTTATTGCCTTAAGAACACTATAGCTATAATAGCTTCAGTTATGCATACTTCTATCACATGTTAAAGCTTTGAAGCTGAAATTTCATTGGTATTAGGTTTATCTTTTACATATTTATTGCTACGTATATCCAAGCTTGGAAAATTGTGCACTGATTAATGTTCTATTTCATTTTTGGTTTTTGTGTGGTACTTACTGCAAAAGCCGTTACGAAAAACAAACAGTCATCACTGATTCATCAGTTTATTTTGAAAACTAAATGAGATATTGACAATTAGAAATGTAATTTTACTTTTAGTCTTACGCTAAAAATTATAATTTTTGAACCCATCCTAATCTAAACATACACTTTGGGTGCTATATAGACTAATCTTAGGAATATAGGTGTGCAGATACCTATTCTCTAGTATAGCACCATCGAGTGGTTAGTAATAGATACAGCTGGTGGCAATAATTAGCGACGGGCAGTTAACGGCAGCACAGAATTAAGATTTTTGCCATAAATGCCCGCCGGTGGAGGATTAGGGGTTAAGTGTCCGCTTTAACGGGTATCGTTATTCTGTTGTGGCTATATCGATATCGACATATCGATGTAAGTAGCAAACAAACTAGAGGTTCACACATGAAGTGTCCATAGATTCCCACATTAAGTAGAATTAGAGTTTAAAAATTGTTAAATGATGATGACTTAGGTTTCCTTATAGATTACCTTATAAATAAAAGTAATTAGAGAAAAGTCAGAGAGTTATCAATAATAACTTTAAGGTGCAGTTTCGGTTTAAATAATATACGAAATGCTTATGTTTATAACATCATATAAATAAAATCGTTTTACTAATAACATCATTTAAACCAAGGTAATATAATTCGGACACAAACCACCCCACACTTTGATTCTGGATTTCGAACAGGAAAACTTTTCTCAACAATTATCGATACACATCCTACTGATCCTACTGTCACATCACTATCGCATCTTAGTGTAGTGGCAGGCAGTCCGGCGTGGCGTTTTTATTGACACTCGTGCCGTGACAAATATCCAGGAGTTACTGCGGGATAACGGCTCCTATAGGCGGTAGTTGGTACTCACTGTATTCGACTTGTAGATTTGATGTCGGACGTATTGATATTTTTCGGGTTGAGCTTACTTAGGTAGGTAAAAGAAAAAAAAATCGTAAAATGAATGCTCTTCGGGAAAGTAAATATATTGTTTTCAAATGATAACATGATAATCATTTGTTTTTAAATTAGGTACAGACGGTCAACCTACCCAAAAAGTTAAAGGTCATTGAATTGATTTTCAACTTTAAGTCCAACAAGTAGAGATTAATATCAATTGAGAAAATTTGACGTTTGTGGTAGGTTGACGTGCTTGTCTGTACATAAACATTGTATTGCGTCGATGGTGCTGGTTTATTTTTTTCCTCTGGATGTCGTAAGAGGCGACTTTAGGAGTCCTGCAAGGAGAAGACGGGCAGCAGCGTCTTCTAGAAGAAGACGATTCCCTTATATTAAAATACCAGTGGCCACACTGCGCTCCCGCCATCCCGCGTGCCAAGCGTGGCGATTATCAGGACATGTCGTACAGACACACAATAAAAATTTAGTCTATTTAGGAGACTGGGCTCTGTACTCACTAGGAGGCTCAGTCTCTTGCATAGACTACATGAGGTCAGTGTCCAGCAGTTCACTGAAAGGCTGTTAATGATCAGGATACAATTTATTGCTATATACTAAAAATATCGTTTTAGGTACAAAATGTTACTGCGAACCTTTGTCTTTTAAGTAGTAGGTCCACTAGTATTAAATTAAATATATCTGACTACGTCACAGGATTATCTCTGAGGGCGTTCTCGCCCACCAATATCTAATCAAATTATCCGACGTAATTCGTACCGACAAAAAGGCTGATTATCTTTATCTTGTTTTTTGCCCTTTTTCGGCCCACGGGAGCTAAAGGATCAGTGCCCAGTGCTACATTTGTTATTTTCCTCAAAATAATTCCATTTTCGGACTAGGGTTTTTTGAATTCAGATTTTCGTAGCAATTATTTTATAACAATAAAAAAAAAGGATGTAAGAATACTTACAAGTACATGCCTACTTGTGTTGTTTTACTGTAAGTGTTGTTCGTTTGTATCTTTTTGATTTGCATTCTAAATAGAAACTTGCATCTTGTAAATAAAACGTTTATGGGCTCACACTGCAGTTTTTTATTTATTTTATAAGTTACTAGCCGTTTCCCGGGACTTCGCCCGCGTCCATTTAAATATCGAATTGGGGTCAGTAATAAAGTTATAATTATTTTACTAATTTAAAGAATACTGTTTAATTTTAATTGGAATGTAGTGCTATTTATCTGACAAATTATTTTCTACATTACTTAGAAGGTACATTAATAGAAAATAATAATCCAACGCATTTAATAATAAAAATAATTTAAGCAGCATGCCAGAATTACTTCAGTATTTATAAAATACTGTATGATATATATGATAGCTATATGAGCTAATTAAATAATGTAATATCAATTTATTAATGTTCAAAAAACACCAACACGGTTTTACTTTGGTTTTCTCGATTCTCGTGCCACTTCTTTGTGACGCCGAGCTACTGTTCTGTCATAAGTGACACAAGCTGTGTGGCGGGGCAGTCTTAGTTTAATCATAGAGAAGTGAACGAACACTCAAAAATAAAGTGATATAGTGGTAAACCTGAGTTTTGCTTAACTAACTATGGAACCTCTAGCATGTATGTTAGCCGAATTTTTGTAGTTTTCGAGATATTAAGTTTTTTCGTAAATTGTTTTAAAAAATAACACCTTTTCTTTTTATGATGTTGTGCAAGATTTTTTTATTGCAGTGTTGTCCTTTATATTTTAAACTTACGAGTAATAATGATAACTTAACTTAAATTATCAGTTTGCTTAGACTAACAAAAGTTTCAAAAAACAAAAGTTATTATGATCGCGACTATTTTTGAAACATTTTTCACTTCCTATTAGTCGCAGCGTGATATTATAGGTATAGCCTAAAGCCTTCCCCAATAAATAAACCATCCAACACAAAATATTTTTTCAATTCGAACCAGTACTTCCTGAGATTAGCGCGTTCAAACAAACAAACAAACAAACTCTTCAGCTTTATAATATTAGTACAGATATCATACTTCTGTTTATTTTTTATACGAGGTAACGTTTTAATTGTTACGGTATGAACTGAAATGTATTAAAAACTAGCTGTTGCCCGCAACTTCGTCCGCGTCAATTTCTGTTTTTATGATCGCGATTATTTTTGCAACATTTTTTACTGTTGCTTCGCTCCTATTGGTCACAGCGTAATGTTGTATAGCCTAAAGCCTTCCTCGATAAATGGACTATCCAACACAAAAATATTTTTTAAATTCAAACTAGTACTTCCTGAGATTAGAGCGTTCAAACAAACACACAAACAAACTCTTCGGCCTTATAATATAGTATAGATCTATTATTTTCTGTAAAAAATGTTGATTTTTAAACTATTTCATGTTTAGTTAGTATTTGAACAAACACTAATGTGTATAAAAACTTATTCACACGTTTTACCTATCTGAGTAGTTACTTTCTAAATAACAATAAACCTAGGTACCTAAGTATTAAAACAAAAATCTTAGAGATACTGATAGTAACTGTAACTTTCAACATGCAAAATGATTTAGTAGATGTCATACTTACTTATGACTTAGAGGCTTACAAAATGGAATATGAACGTATTTATAAAATTGATAGAAAACATCCTATTTTTATGTAGGTACGTTTCTTTGGGAATAGAAAAAAACAGCGACCACGGAGGTGACTGATTGAATTAAGGCCAGGTCAGTAATCGCGTTACTGACATCCAATACCCGGCCGAATTCAGAACAGCGAACACGGCTCCCTCTGGCGGATACCCATCGTTAGGGATATTTGAATTTTTTGCCGCATTTTTCGCTCTAGGTGGTGAAACTTGATGCCTTGTGGGACACCGGACAGCCCTAATAGAAAAAAATGTTTGCCGAAAAATTTTCAAATGAAAATTTGTATTGTCAATTTTCTAACGCATCGGTTTTGACGTCAGATTCAATTATGGTGAATCTGATAGCCTTTTGGTATCGGATTTAGATTAATCTCATTTAGTTAGGGTAATAACTAGTTTTTATCATAAATGTTATACCTAATAAATGTTTGTAACAATAGCTTGCAGGATGGAAAAAAAACCTAAATATAACTAACTACCAGAAAGTCTACCAAACAGTTAGTAATAGATATATTTAAATAAAAACATAATGTAGCTTTGTAAATATTATCTAGTAATGTATTATAAAGCGGCTTAAAATTTCACAAGTTATTGCTGTGTGAAATTCCAAACAATGTTCAAGAGAACGACATAAGAGTAAATATTCAAACAGAAGTCTTTGGTCCACATGATTTTCGTACATACCCTATGTGCACATGAAATTCCGCTCTAAGTATAATAATTATAGATGAAAAAGCAAGGGTTGCAGAGTGGCCATGTTGAGAGAAGTGTGACGTCATTAGCACCGTGTTTGCATAGCCCGCCTTTTCGCATGAATGGCGAGGCGAAACTGCCTTGATGGGCGTGTTTCCAATATGGAAGCTGGTTTTAAACGACAGAAAAACTGTTCCAACCTAGCTTTTACTAGAAAAAACAATCTTAAAGTTACTGATCGAAATCATTCGCTATCAAAAGGGAGGACGCTCTCTTGGGAGTTTTTTGATCATGGCACTTGCAAGTGTGCTAATATATCCGGTTATTAAAATGAACCAATAAATTAGTATAATCCTCCTTTGGATAAAACATTGTGTGAACTAAATTACCTCCACAATCATTTCCGCTCTCCTACTCCAAGTTGCGTTATTAACACTAACTATTTTCAATTTGTTAATTTACCAAAACGTTTACTCCAGATCAATCAGACACAAAACATGGTATGCAATGTGAAACGATTAAATAAAAGCAAAGCACAATTTGCCGACAGAAGGCTTTATTTTCAAAAACCCTTTTGTTCCGAATGTCCATTTCCGACAACTCCAACCTTTGTATGGCAGTTTGCAAAGACGCCGATGTCAAATTCTCATTCACGCAAGAAAAAAGGAAGACTTAATGATCAAGTTGGGCATAGCTTAGAGCAAAACAAGTTACGGCATAATTCACAAGCTGTGCAAATAATAGCTATAGTTAAACGTTCAATTTGAATATTAACAGAGTCTGAATATAAAGTTTACATTAACATTTGCGACAAACATAATCAAGATTTTATGCCTTTGCTTGCATGTAGGTATTTAGATCTGATTAAAAGATGGAAGCAATTAAACGAAATATATAAATTCACAGCAATCAAGCAGACATGAAAATCATTCGATTTATATTTTACATCAATCATTTCTAACGTTCTAACGCGTAGCTTATAATAACTAGGTATAACAATACCACACCCCCGCAACTTTGTGGCTCTTATTATTTTTATTTTGCTTTATTATCGAAAACGTTCGATTTCCACCACAATAGGGTGACCGTGAACCCCTGCCAATTAATGTTGGACACGGTGCTCAGAGTCGTGTCAAAGTTGGACATGTTTTTTGTCACATCCCTGCATAGATAGGTCTAATCAATCTATCATTCATCAGCTATGGTATCTTCTTACATAGTAGTAGAATATTATTTCACAATTTTCTGCCTCAAATATATAAACTATCAGAGAAAGATGAACTGCAGCGTCTTTGTTGCATTATTAGCCAAATTGCCAAACCACTTGCCAAAAGTGACGATTAAGGGAAAACCGTCCTCTTTAAGACGCTTATATCCAGTAGTAAGAGTTATGTAGGCTGCACAAAAAGATGGTTGTAATATTCTGCCTTTTAAACGACTAAAAATCTGTATACCGTCGTGGGATTTAGGAAACATAATAGCTAAAAGCATTTTAATGGGCATTAACAAATTATTATTCCAGTAACATTTCACAAATGAACAGTGGTTGCAGAGTGCAGAGGTAGCGGACAAAACCTGGTTAATAATTAATTTCGGACAAAACTTCTAACACACAAGTTGCTCTGCTAGGTTGACCTTTTCTGTGGCGAAAAAACAAAACTCTGATATAACTGGCATGTCGCGCTGTGTGTAGTAACAAGCTAATTTAAACTTTTCGGGCCTCCACTCCTTTTGGAGGGAGCGTTCCCCTTGTCACCTGAGGCGTTAGACTATTGCGGTTAGACGTTTTTCAATAAGCTGCATGTATAACGTTACATTTGTTTATGCTGTGGACTCAAATAAAAAACTTGATCTTTGCTGTGTTTCTTTATTGGACTATTATGAACCAAGTCATAAAACTCATACCATATTTGTTTCAAACAAAAATTAAAACATGTTACGATAACTTTTGATCGGTTAAGATCGTAGTGCTACTAAGAAAGCTGTTATTCTTACACATGTTTTCAATTTCGTTGTCTCAACTCACTCTTTTTCCCACTTTTATATGAAGACGCAACGTTCCTAAAAAATTACTCTGCACCCAAATAAATCAGTACATTCATTCATTGTGTAAGGGCGCCCGTCTAACACTCCAATAAATCAATGGTTCATTGAAAACAAATATGTGGGTGTAAAATTTGGTTCTCCGCGCATGTGTGGGCTGACCACTGTCCAGTAACGGCCGGTGGGAGTGGCTTGCACTGCCCACTGTGTTTCACACTTTCCACGTAAACCTTTTGGGGTTTGATTTGTTTGGACAATGGTGATTGATTCCGGAATAGTTTTCAGCCACACCTACATGCCCTTCCTATGTTTAGCCATATCTAAACTTATATAGCGGTATCTACAGTGTTAAAGTATGTTATTTTGTTTGATATTCTAGCAATTTAATTGTAGTTATTATATCAGTATTTAAATTTGAAAAATTATGTCTATGGCGGGACTCGAACCCGCATCTCCTCGCATTCCGGGCGCGGGGCTATAACATTAAACCACCGAGACACTGAGTCGAAGCGCGAATTTTTCAAGAATATTCTTATCGCTGTAAGCCAGCATATGTTAGGAGTTTCCACTATTAACACCCGAAAGAAACATCTTTACAGAGGTATGACAGTTGGTTAAGATGAAAGAGCTATTTAAATACTTTGTTTGATATTTTAGCAATTTAATTGCAGTTATAATATCATTATTTAAATTAATTAAATAGTAAGTATGCGAGGAAATGCGGGTTCGAGTCCCGCCTGATGCATATTTTTTCAAATTTAAAGTATTTTTTTTATTAGTGGCCAGTAATTTTTGATTTAAACTTTCGAGTAACTTCTTTGTGAATAATTGGAATAGGCAACCATAAACCGAGTTAAAACTCTTGTATCTTTTGGAGATGTTGCTTTCAAAAAGGAAGGACTAAAAACGAAACAAGAAACTACAATATATGAAAAAAAAAAATTACAATATATAAAATGTAATTATTATGATCGGATTATGAGACATAAGCATAATACTCGTAATAAAAGATTTTTATCTTGTGCTGTAATTTTACCATCATCCTATTTGAAATAGCGACCTTGGTAACGAACTCTACTCTGTAATTACCAATATTTACTCATTTATGCTAATTAGATGAACACAAATGACTGGTTATAATATAGTTACACGCAAGTACGAAGCAATATAACTATTGAGGATATTTGAAATTATAAATATCTAAGTTTACCTTTAATTATATAATGGATCAGTCGTCGATTTTGTTGAATCTTACAGCAAATGTTGAACAAAGTGAACATTTAATTTCCATGACTATCTCAGTCCTAATTAGAACATTTTATTCTAATTATTTACAGTCAACAGCCTGCAACAAAATGTCAAAATTTTCCAATTGAAATTGACTTTTGTACGTTGTGTTATAAGTTGAAAGTCGAGTGTGGATATTTATAGATATATTGCGATGTAAATTCAAAGACTTGGAAATACTTTTACAAAAAATGTTTTTGCTTTGACAGTATGGAAATAGCCATCGAACAGTCTCGTAGCTTGCTTAATCTATCGAAGTTATACGTAAAAACCATTGTAATCACCCTCAGTCTCTCCAAATGATATGATAATACGTAATTTATCTGTTGGTATTAGGTAAATGAAGAATCAAAACGACATTTAAGTTAGAAAGTTATTCAAATTTTTATTAAACTATCAAAAAAATAAACCCTATTACAACGTTGATTTAACCAACACCTCGACGGAAACGCTTCCTAATAGGAAGCATTCAAAAAACAATACAATTTGCCACGAGCCATATTTCTCTAAAAAAACCCAAATTTACATAACAAACCCCCTAAACAAACGCGTTAGTAAACAGGGCTGTCAAATCACAGTTTTTCCCTTATATTAATTTAGTGCTCATGTTTCAAGTCACCCCAGTCGAGTCCCGACCTACTTCTGACAAAGGAACCCCAATAATAACGACTCAAGATTCCGTAGCTCTTATGTGAAATTAGCTCTTAATGCTTTGATGTACCGCCCAATTTTAAAACTTGAATGGGAAAAATGCCTTTATAATTTTAAGGTGAGAGGTATAACTGGTTTGCTCGATGTACAATTAAATTCACATAAGAACATGCAGAAACTTCAGCTAAATATATAAGTCCCTTGAAAATGACGCCTCAAATAAAAGTAAATAAAAAGGAGAGTCAAATTATTAAACAAAAAAAACACTAGCAAAATTTTACCTTACTTTTCCCGATCAAAACAGTGTGATCGCATTTTATTACTGCTTACCTAAAAGCAAAACATTTTTTTTTTTTAAATCTCAAATAAAAATGCAATCTAGCAGATCACTTAATTATATTAATGAATATTACAAACACGAGTCCTGCATCGACTTGAAAGGCAACAAAAACTCCAAAATGGGCCTTGAATAACTCAAGAAGGTTTTCATTTATTTCAAAAGTGTAAAACTGCAATTACCAAATTAAAACCATCTGCTTCAAAACAGATCGTGTCAAAAAGATTGACTCATGGACCCAAAATAACCCTTACAAAGACACCTCAGGAATCGAAGACTGTTATTATTGCTTTGTAAACAATGACACGGAAGATTCAAATTTAGCTTATTTCAATACTATAAATGTCATTTTGCAATGAGAAAATTTAAGTAGGCCACTTAAATTTAAGTGGTCAGACCCGCAACTGACACCTTACTTCTGAAGACCGTGAATAAAAACTATAATTAAATGCAATTTAACGCTCAAAGGGTTAAGAAAGTGTCATTGTCCATATGCCCTGACCGAATGTTGCCAAACATTCTTTTCAATACAGCCCTTTCTGTACGGTTCTGAGGTTAGCCGGTTTTAAATTACTTAAAATCACCATGCAATGTAGTCGAGACTTGATTTACGAAGTAATAGTCGTAAAGAGTTGTAGGTCATTCGGATGATCGGAAATCCGGACCCAAATGTATGATATAAAGCAATCATCGTGACTTTTTTGAACTCTTGAAACATAACTAATGTAAATATACTTTACTTTCTACGGTTAATATGTGTTGATACGTCTCTAGATCAGAATACCTGGATAATCGAAAATCCGTATATCTTATGAATCTATAATCTAGTTTTAACAACACCTACTCAAATGTTTTTTGAAGGTATATTTTCTTGTAACTTTATTCAAATTCTATGATACTTCAAAGATTTCTTGACATTTTCTATTGATTGTTATTAAAACTAACACAACCTCTTTGTACAGCTTTTCCATACATATTGATATAGTCCTAGATACAAGCTATGTTTTTATAAACCCTTTTTGCCCCAGCGGATGCGGACAGCGCGGCAGAGGGTGGCGGGTCCCCCACTCCTGGGGTACCAGCTGACACCCTGACCTGCGGAGCTTGCAGAAGAGCCTTCGCACTTGCTGATATCGTCCGTTTTATTCAGCACAAGATCTCCTCTTGCGATAAGGACCTCACCTCCTACCACTGTTATAGCTCAGGTAAGTCATAGCAAAATCAGCGTAAATTAAATTTTAGGATCTTTTTCATCATCGTCATCATCTTAGCCAAACGCCTACTGCTAGACAAAGGCTTCCTTTAAGGATCTCCATACGTTCGACTCTATTTAAAGAGTCTTAATTGATGTCTGAGTAATTAGTTACATCTTTATCATTATAAATAACAGTAATTTTAAATTATTATAAGCAGAAATCAATCGTTAATAATTACAATTGTCCATTTCAATTATCGATAATTTGTTCCTAAGGTAACAAATTATATATTACCATATTAGAACAGTTGAACAGTTTATTTTAATTACCACATCTTTTGTAGTGATACCGTATCGGGTTATATTAGCCACATCTAGTTTGCTACTTGAACTTTAAAAATATATTTTTTTTACAGTGAATTCTCTTAATAAATTCTGTCATGTCTCTCCAGGTCCCAATTCAGACCCAGAAGACGGTTCGAGGCCAGGCCAGGTCTCGACTGGTAGTTCATCTGGACGAAGGCCGTCACTCCTCACTGCGCGAAGACCTCCAAACAGTAGAGTGCATACGCCTCCTCTGGCTAGCCCTTCAATAGCACCCCCGGACCTCTTAGAAGATGGAGGCGCTTCGAGTACGCCGAAGAGGTTATTAGATGGTTAGTTTCGAATAAACTTATGTATTGGATATAATTGAATAGGATATAATTTGAATAAATAAATAAGTAAACGTGATTGCATACGTAGTATCTAGACAAGACGTTGTCTTCATACATTTATATTCTTTCTTTTCATCCGTAGATTTCAATAAACTAAGAGCTATTACTTGTATTACGTCATAATAATTGCATCGAGTATGAGAAAACCCACTCAAAATGTTAAAAAACATCAAATCTTTCAATGTATTATAAAACAATCAAATTGCTAACTCAAAGTACAAAACCTCGTTATAAGGTTGTGTAAGATTGTTATTATGAGTAAAAATATCGTCCAGAGCTAGTGCTGTCTGACATAATTTTTAAATACCAGTAAAAAAGGACTATTTAGAAATAAGTCTATTTCAAACACGTAACAGTATTATCAGTTTTACTCTTATAAGGAAATAAATATTCTAAGCTTACCTTGACGTTACGTGAACGATTAGATAATGTTTGTGGTTTCAATTTAAAACTGTTTATTTCTTCTGATGAAGCTTTGACAGAGCCAATCGAAGTAGTTATTTGTTACAAATTATCTGCCGCTTCATAATTTGGATAACATCATGTTTTATTTTTTTCAGTTTATCTGAGCATTTCTGTAAATGCTGTTTTCTGGAAAAAAAGTTATCTAAATTTTTATTCCAATTTACGTATTTATGTTATTAACTTACTTAACTTATGTATTTATGTTAATAACTATCTTTTTTTTAAACCTAGAACCAGACAATGAAACTTCAACGCCCAAAAGAAGAGCTTCGACATCACCGATGCCCTCAAGTTCCCCTGATGAAGACATCAAACCTAAAATCAAACAAGAACATATGGACACATCAGGATCTCCTGAGGATCAGAAAAAATCTAGAACAGAAGTTGCTGACGCCGAATCCAACACAATGCATAGTGGTGAGTTACGTTTTATTACCTATATCTAATCCAAGTGACCGAGATTGTCTAGTCATTAATTTTTTGACGTTTTATACGGACATTGGAGGTGATTAAGATAACGATAATTGATTAGTGCTTTCACATATCGTAGATGTTAGTTTGAATTCATCACTAGGGAGCTGAATTTAATTATTACTACATCAATTTGTTTATCTTATCCGTGATTCACTTGCTTCTCAGATAAAATATCCCCTAATCAGTGATATTATATCTGACAATTTGGTTATTTTAGAGATAAGTATGCTGGCATATTACCATTAAGATGGTAGTTTTCATTTAGCTCTCTAACAAGCCGTGTCCAAGATGGTTTAGACACGTGCGCACCAATTTCTTTATTTGGAAGTTAGACGTCATTGCCTTTTCATGGTTGATGTTTAGTATTTTATTAATGATTCTTGCAATTGACACTGCCAAAAGGATTTTGGTAGACAATTTTATCTTCACGTTCTGCTGCCTTTGTCGCACGTCATGCAAGATGTTGCGTAACAATGCTGGACGCTTATATTGCTGATGTCATTGTACGTCCATACATTTGGAATGGGGCTAAAAACTGTCACTTTCGGGTACATTGTCCAACAGGATGATTCGGTTTTCAATCGGATTTACAAAATGTATTTTTTTAACATAAATATTAAACTTTTTTACTGAGACAAATTAAAATTTTCTTAAAAATACAAAGAGTTAAAGAACGGATACTGCTAATCTTTACACAGTTCACTTACTAAATTAAATAAAAATGGAAGATTCAGAACATCTGTATAAGCGAGCAATCTTGGGGGTGGTTCGAAAAATAATCTATCCAACCCTTTGTGAGCAGATGTGCCGTCATTCGACACTTTTGTATTAAACCGTTGCACAACAAAAGATTTCTTAAACCCGAAAATTGTGCGGCGTACTGGATTCTCAACCCGCATTTTGTCAACGCTTTGTGGAAGTAGAAATTTGATCGGCCACACCAAATTGTGAGTTACTTTGTGCTGGTGATGCCAGGATTGTTGCCTTTTCTTGAGTTTTACTTATACCACGACTATTTAAATACTTAACGCTTCTTAAAAAAGTTGGTAAATAGTGCAAATATTTTAAAAATCAATATGATTATTAAAATATTTGCACTATTTACCAACTTTTTTTATCGGTTTATGTTAACAATAATTTAAACACCAAAATGCATTCAATAACAACGCTAAACAGGATATAGTTATTCAAAGGCAAATATATCATTCACATTTTTTCATTCATAATTCTTAATGCAATGAAATAATATTATCTTTGAAAACGAAATATTCCGTAACAGTTACGTCGCATTGTACTTTCATAATGGCTTGCGATATCATAGAAATGTCAATTGCAGGTTTGCTTCGACACCAGTTGTTTCGGCTTATTGAGTTTATCCTAAACGTTCATATTAACCCTTCGAGTGAGCTGTCAGACTGACTATATTCAATAAAGAGAGGGTTCCGTACAATACACGTATATTAAACTGATAAACAGAAACAAAGCAACGCAAGCTATAAATCTAATCAAGTTTTAAAACCGCATTCACACTGAAGCTTATTGTCATAACAAGACTATAATTCTAATGGTGACAGTAAGTCGCGACCTCGTGCCAAGTTAAAAAAGGGATCTTAATTTTAATTGTATTATTTTGTACATATTAATTAACCCCATCGCTTTACGAACAGATAAAGGGGATGTTTGGGAAGAAAAAAATTATTTGCATGAGCGCACGATTGACGTGCGCGCATTGTTGTCTTCTGCCTTTTGTGATGACCCTTGTGTTAACCATCGCACTGACGATGTTGAAACAGCTCATGTTTAATACAACGGTAATTGTGAATTCAGCGTTCCCACTATTGGTTTAAAGTTCAAAGCGCAGTGACGTCCGCCTGGCGCTAATGGTTATCAGCTACCTACAGCCCATGATATTATAATTGTCAAAGATGCTACCGAAGTCCCATTGTTAGGAGCGGCCTTTTATAATTTTTTCAAAGATAAAAAATGTTTGGCGTGTTCCTGACACGTGGTACACGATCATGGGTCGCCGTGACCTATGGAACTTCTTTAAGCGTGACACAATGCTCGTGGATATTTTTAGTTTTTGTACCGACGGGAAGGTAGCTAAGTGGCGGGTTTAAATAAGTGTGTTTTAATTTTAGATGTGACGTTTCGTATTTAAAAGGTGAGGGGAGGACTGCGCGGTCTCGTGCCTATCGCGTGTCTTGGACGAGACCTATATTTAGGACGATATCGAATATGTCCCTCTTATTTTACGGCCCGGTATTTCACTATGTGTACGAGTAGTTACCTTCTTTATTTGTTCGTCGTTACCATTACAACAAAGAGATGGTATGCCATGCTGATATTGAGTCCACAAGGTGAAGTCTCGTTCATTACCATTACAAAGCACTGGTGAACCGATGGCCGTCACTTATTTGTATCAAAACAAATATTGGATCAAGTGTACATTGCGTCCAGTGTCTGGCCTCTTTGTTTGATTTACGAATTAATGAAGGATTGTCGGGCTGCCGCGTCGTGTAGCCAACGAGTTCAATATTTGTCAGGAATAGATTTACACCGCGATTGTTCCCTTCGGTTGAATTCAATCCTTTTTTTACTGTCGTGCGGCTGGTCAGTTTTATCGATTCGTTCCCCCTTGTTGATAAAATTATCCTCTCAAACTTGAATCTGCATGGTCTACCGCATCGCAAAGCGTTCGGTTAGATTTGTGATACGCCTTTTTTCTTGTTCACTCGTGCAAAATAAACACCCAGATAAAAAGTTTCGATGGCTCCGACTCCGCTAAATTCTGTTCTTCTCTATCTAATTACGCATTCATAAACCGTTTCCATGATAAATGATCGCCCCCGCAAATGATTTCTCGATTAACTCCCGTCCGAGATATTTCCATATCAAGACATGTTTTCTTAAGGGTCGCCACAAAAGCGCCATCTCGCCTTCCAATCTTTAATCCTATCTCGGAACCTTTGCGGGCAAATTTAAATTTCTTTAGAAATATCGTCTTTATTATATACGTGCGGGTTCTATTCCTTGTGACGTCCGCGTAAGATAACGTAAGTTAAGTCCGAGAGAAGATTGTTGTGAAAAAACTACCGCTAAGTTTGACGAGATCCCATCTGTAGGGGTCGTCATCTTCGAAATCGATCTCTATCTTTGTGGTCTCAAGATATAGAATCGCTTGGAGGTTTACGGATTAGTACAACCTTATTTTGTATATGAGGTGATAAGTCTTTATGAGGGGTCAACCTTTTCTATAGTGAACCTCACCCTTTTAGTGAAAAGAGTCCGTTGATAGCTGATGTAGGAATGATGATAATGCATTCAGTGTGTGTAAATATATCATAGATTTATTCTGATAGATGGCCCAGCGAACTGCTTTTTGGAGTGGCTGTCAGCTCACAGACGGACAATGGGGTTGAGTTTAAATGTAGTGTATGTGTGGCATTGATTTTTGTGGATTCAGAATATTATGACTTAACTTTTACTAAACTTTCTTCATTTTTACATTTGCATCCTACTGTTTAATTTTAACTTGATAATTCTTAGTTTCAATTTATTTTCTTGTAGGTAGCTTTTTGGCAATGAAATTAATTATTTTTAGCAAATAACAGGTCTTAACATCCCCTAGGTCTGGAATTTGCGAATCATTGGCGATATCTATTATGGAATCTGTAGATCGCTTTGATAGCACACAGGGCTTGTTGTCCATTCCAGGAATTTGCTAATTAAAATGTATATTACGATTGATCAAAGGGACTTAGTCCAATTTTGACATATTTGGTATTCGAATCGAGTATAAATAAGTTTGAGTTTGTGATTGTTTTCAATACTTATCAATTATATCTGAAATGAAGAGTCATGCTAATACTAAGGTCACAAGTCAAAAAAATAATTAATTCAGTCAGTATAAGGTCGCAACAAGTAAAACAAAAACATTTGAATGGTTTTATTTTTCATTTTGATGTTATGGACTAAAACTTTTTATTATAATCATCGATAAGTAACTGTTCTTTGATTATGAGTACATTTTGTGAATCGTAAAAGAGTTCACAGATTTGCAAACTTGTAAATGACATTGTGACTTCAAATTTGCTTTTTTCTGCTAAATATTGAATTTCGAACAGAGCTATTTTCAAATTTATCAATATTGTCTTCAGTATTACCCCACGAAATGTCACAAAAGAGCATCTATCAGCCGCATAACCCTCTGCCGCTCATGTGTGGCTATTTTAAACTCGTAATAACCGTTGTCGGCACATGTGTGACCGCCATTACCACATATTACAAAAAATGTTGGAAAAACAATAAAACGAGGGCTTCTCCCTTGGACGATTTAAAATTGATTTTACGTGCCCAATCTCTCTAGCTGTATGAAGCTTGTAAATGAGTAAGGGAACCGATATTAAAACTTTGTTTTTAACGCTTATAACTAATTGCTTTAAGAATTCCTTTTGAAGTTTTAGATTTCTTGATTATCAGTATACGCCTCCTCTATTTGCAATAGCATCCTCTATTCGTAAATGTATCGCAAGAGGCGATAAATCGAAAACGCACAGTATACAGCACTGCCTGCCATTCCTGACAATTCTTCTGTTGTAATAGGGTCAGCAAAGTCGCTAGACTTTGCTGACCCTATTACAACAGAAGAATTTCAGGTTATGTAGGCGGATAATAAATAAATAAATAAATGTGGACAACATCACATACATTGTTCTGATCCCAACTTGAATAACTATATAAAGCATTATTTCGTATTATGGAACTATGATCTATAATGATGGTAAACTTTCGAGAAAGTATAAAATATTAATACCTACACAAAAATCACACTAGTCATCGTGTTCTTGTAAAAAGAAATGTATCCTTGTAATACAAGGCATCAGTACATCCAGGCACACGATTCAAAACATTTTGTAATTGCGTTTGAAAAGCACGTTACCGCGCCATTACATAGATTTGGTCGTCTAAACTATATCCTTCATGTGTCTTTGTCAATGCCAATGTGTATTTAAATATCGCGAGCGTAGATAACTTACCATCTGTGGCCTACTACGATCGTTATTAGAAGTAGGTTATTCATGATCAAGAAATTTCCATTTAACACTTACGAGGCTAAATACAATAATTAAAGATCCGAATTCGTATGACTCGTAGATTACTAATAATCCATCTTATGAATATCGGGATAAGTTCTTATATAACTCGTAGATTAACTGACGATATTTTAGTCGATTATCAATTTGCATAAGACTGCGTGAGAATATTATTTCTAAAATATAAATCTCTGTATCTGCAGCCCATAAACTCCCTTACTACCTATGTGATTTCATAATAAAATTAACACTGTTAAAGGAATAGATCAACTTGAGTTAGAAATGTGAATAGATTAAGAAGTCTATAAGCACGGTGTACTTAGTTCAAAATAAAAAACCGGCCTAGTGCGAGTCAGACTCGCGCACGAAGGGTTCCGTACCATTGACTAGGTAAACAACAGTAGGTACATAATTTTAATGGTTAACGTAGTGCCTACCTGCTGCCATTATTGATATCGAGCAAAAAGAGCAATCAAAATCGTGTTTGTTATATGGGAGCCCCCCTAAAATATTAATTTTATTTTGTTTTTAGTATTTATTGTTATTGTGGCAACAGAAATACATAATTTGTGTTTTAATAAATTTCAACTGTCTGGCTGTCACGGCTCTTGAGATACAGCCTGGTGACAGGCAGACGGACAGACGGACAGACGGACAGACGCACAGACAGCGAAGTCTTAGTAATAGGGTCCCGTTTTTACCCTTTGGGTACGGAACCCTAAAAACGACTTACCTACATCGAAACCGTTTCGCTACGGGCGTTAGTGAAATTACTAAAACGGCCAATAACCGGGGGAGTGATTTGTTAACCAAACCATCAACGCTATTCCCGATCACATTAGGCGTAGTGTAGAGAAATTGGGCGCGTTTGAAACAATTTGTGAAACTCGATAGTTTACTGAAACGGGGCGCGTCTATCGCCATTTTAATTTTTAATGGCGCTCGATTTGTCAATAACGTTATTTTCCTTAAAGGCCAGTGCTTTTCAAAAAATCGGCTACATTTTTTATTGAAATAAGAGGATAATTTCTTATACCTATCGGTATTCCTAAACATGATGGTACTAAACTAGACTAATATTGTTGTACTAAACTAGAAAAAGTGACATTAAACATATTCAGAGGTTGCATAAAGTTAATGAAAAAAAAGAATAAAAGAAAATCCAAAACAAATTCGACCAATAAAATATTTTGTCTGTGACACATAAACAAACAAATCTACCAGAATACCAAATTTTCCACTCTTTGTTTTGTTATTAATTTTGAGCTGACATTGAGACGGCATCGTTTGCATAACACTGACTAAGGGTCATTTTAGTTTTTGCTCCGACGGAGGCTACAAAAATTTTAATATTAATTAGTAGGTGTTTTGAACTGCAGGTCACTTTTTGTCGTATGACGTTATACCTACAGAAAACACTTGTTGCCTGTTTCAACAGAGTCGGTCGAATCGGTCATTTTGGAAAATGCCAATTGATTATTTCAATTGCGTACTTTTAACCCAGACAACATTATGGTATGATGGTGAGTCATTTTGTTTTCGAGGCGATAGTCACACACTATTAACTTTTGACTTTGAGGAAAAATAACCCATTTTGTGATTTACATAGATGTGTTGAAAAGAAAGAAAAACGTGAAGTGATATTCTAATAAAAATTTTAAGTGGGGTTCTTGGGTGCATCTATTTTTTTCTCCTTGATCACAAAAGTTTATTAACTAGTTTTAGTTAAATTTTCAAAAAAAGAAAAATTAACATACACTTGTTTTGTTTTCTTAAGTTTTTTTGCGTTATTACATGTAAGAAACCAGAATGTATTATTAGATTTTGTAGCCTATAAGCTACATTCTAGTACTTCTAGAAGCCGCAAAATAATAGCAAAATTCTAATTTCAATAACATTACTTTAAAAGTTTTAAAAGTTGTCCCCCTTCCAGTACTCTTTTCCACCAATAAAGACTGGCACAAAATAAAAAAGTAAAACATCATTTTATTGACACGATCCTCATTTTGCCTTTATGACGTGATACGCCTGGCCAGTAACAAACACCGCGTTCCATTTTTGAAATTTTATTTCTCTGCCAACATGTCCTCAGTTATGGGTCACAATTTGCACCGTTCGGGTTATAACTCCGGGGGTGAGGGGGGCGGAAGGGGAAGGCGGTCATTCAGCGCAGCGGCGCGACGGACATCCGCCGCATAACAAGTCGATGGCGAGTCTCGCCGGAGCGCGCCACCAGCCATTCTTATTTCAAATTTCGCAGATTCAAAAATAGAACGCCGTATGTTTTTCTGAGAAGATGATTAAAATGTCGTGACATTATAAACCTACTTAGTCACTGTTGCTAAAAATAAAATTTTCTTTACTTTTGTTTAAAACAACATTGCACTGGAATTTATTTATGCAAAGCGGTGTAATCAAATTTAATTTTGGTATTATAAAGATATTTGTAGTTTTCCCACAACCTTTAAAGTACCTGCTGGGACATGTCTGACCAAGTAAGCTTAGATTCGATTCCCACTTAAAACAATCGGGTTTTTTATGTTTCATAATTATTTTCATCTTCAACGCAGTTCAAAATATAAACTACCTTATAAGCTAATAATAATAATAAAAACATAGGTAATTTCAAATGGCATCTAAGAAAAAGACGATATAAAATGCAAAACTGCGTCTGTAGCGCGGAACATCCCTGGACCGGAAGCCGCCGGCGCTGCTTCCGTCGACAACCGTTGTTAGCACCCCAGCGCCTCTCGCGGACGCGCGAGGAACTACATACAGCACTTCTGAAGTGACTTTTTGCACTTGAAACGTTATAAAGTTACTGTCTGTAGACTCTGCGATGTTTTAGCTTCAGTTTGATAAAAGATGCAAACCTAAATATTTTTACAGTTTAATATACAGTTTTATAACGTCCCGCTGGTCTAGCGGTTCAAATACCAGGCCAAGATTTTGGGGTCCCTGGTTCGATTCCCCGGTCGGGCCAACAAAAAAGTTTTAAGTTACCGAACATTGCTCGGGTTTGTGATCACCAATCCGTATTTGGCAAGTGTGGTGATTATGACAATACCCATCATTGTTATAGCCTTTGCCCTGCAGTAGCATGCTTATAGGCTCTTACTTTACTTTACTATGAAAATAAAAAGATTCAAAAGCTGATAATAAAGTGATATCACAATAGTACCTACTTGCGTATATTAAGACTGGTTTGTTTCTAATTGTACTAAATAACACCATCACATAACTAAAATCGTGTTTACAATTTCTCTAGACTAGAGCATCACGACATTGTTACCCATTTTTATGACAATCGTACGAGTATAAACCTTTTTCCCGACACACTCGCATCTAGAAACTACACGCAACAATCGCCTAGACCGCCCGCTGTCCGCAAATACCGGATTCGCCCCCAAAAAGGGGGGTTGGGGTCCAGACGGGTGGTGTTTAAAAATTTCACCCCCACTGGCTTCTGTCCCGCACAATGGCCGGTAAATCAGCGATTGCCTTTTGAAATCGAAACGGTTATTAAACGTTTTGTTTCGAACCGGTAAAGTTAGAAGATAGTGGATGACGGTATTTTATTTTAGATGCATTGATGTTATATCAAAAACTAGATTTACAACCGTCAATAAAGTGTCCAAACTAAAATGGCACTTTTGGCATAACCTATAAGGATGAAATTCTAACCACCTTCCAATTTTAATACATCAATCTACGAGAAGAAAAACAAATGACGTATTTTTTCTTTTGGTATAGCCCAGTACAAAAATGTCAAGATACAACACTTAGAAAATGTCCGCCAAAAATCTAAAATTTTTGATACGGCCGCCTAGCAACACTTTTTTTACGCGTTGCGCATCTCAATCATTCATTACGATACTATTCATAAGTTTTTGATTTTCCCTTTATACTCGTACCTTAACAGGACTAGGACTGTAAAAATTGAAAACTATGTCGCCAAAAATATTCTCGGGTGACAACTTGATTTAATTTTTTTACTTCATAAATAGGCTCTAAATACGATACTGAACGCCTATAAAAAATTTGGAATGTGGTTAAAATTTCATCCTGTATTATTTGGTAATTACAACATCACATCAATATCCATACTTTTGCATGTCGACATAATTTGGCCGGGTTATAAAGTTGACACTGACTTATAATTACCGTCAATCCAAATAAGGACAGTTTTATGTGTCAGTTTTGTATATAACTGCGTATGTAGTTCTTATTATATATCGATCTTTAGATGCAATAATAATGAAAGTGTGGTTCTATTAAAGACCCATCCTATCTCGTCTGTGTTGTAGGAAGTACAGAATATGGGTAGCAGCGTCTGAAATCTACTATAGTCCAACTTCAACCTATCAACCAAGGGTGGAAATTAATATATCTTTCTTTCAAATTATGCTATAATCCTCTTGCTGGAGAGGCATTTGGTCTCTTGCGCCTATATGAAGTGTATGTAGATATCTCAATCAAGAAATAATTATTTTGTTTTTTGATGGAGATATTTTGGGGTGGTGGGATCTACCTCCTAGTGGTCCACACTGGGCAACGGCATCTTTGGTTTTCTAACCAATGATGACGGCTAACAGATCCCTCTGCGGTGGTAGGCTTCGTAAGAGGCTGCCTGGATGCTACCATCCTCCTGCCGGAGTCCAGCACCAAACAGTGCCGCTGTGTTCCGCTGGTGTGTGGGAGAACCAGTACCTCTGGGTAAGCTCGCTCCATCTTAGGGTTCTTCTTAAACGTATAGTTAAGTATGTAGTCAAGAGCAAACCCCTTATTTATTAAAAAAATAACTACTGAGACTGTTTTGTGTATAAATATGTGCTACGTTAGTAAGTAGTTTCTAATTACTTGATCGATCGATTGCCAGATCTTTAAAAAAAATGTTGTAGTCACTTTTGTTCCTTTTCTGACACGCCAATGGTGTATAATCAGCTTTATGAAGTCGGCCTACATAATTTCCTATCCAATTCTTTAGCCAAAACATTTGTAATATTTGAAAAAAATTAGGATATTAAAAAGAGGAATTTCTTTTTCACTTTTACTTTAAAGTTTTAATATCATACAAACCGATTTGAATCCTAAATCCCACTGGGAACCTTCCAACCTTGCATTTGTTTCGCGTGTTATATTTTTAATAAACAACAAATGTCTAAAAACGGGAAGAACCCGGAACCTTGCGCGTCAAACCTCACACCACAATAATCGATCGTCAATAATCAAATTACTCATTCGTATCCAAAAAAAAGGTATCGACTTAAGTCCGGCCACACACGCATGATCTTATCTGGCCATCGAAATTACTCGCTTGTAATCGGCCTAATCCCTTATCAATCGGTTTGAGACTCGCTACCGAGTTTTTGTTGACCGTACATACTAATGGGTACCGATTTAAAAAAAAAGTTAACATTCATGCCCAATTTGTAAACGTGAACTGTCAATCATCTAACGGCTGGTCCCAATAATCTATCTATGTTCAGTTTTGGCATATCGGAGATAGAAAACATCTTCTGTCTCTGATTTTTCCGTCCAGAGAAACAAAGACAAAAGTTGTTTTCTATCTCCGATATGCCAAAACTGAACATAGATAGGTTATTGGGACCGGCCGTAAAATATTAAGAACTCAAATCTGTTCAAATATTTCACTTCGAACTGTCAACTGACCAAGTTAAAATATAAGCATCTGATGTAATGGGTCATACCTACAGTAAAATTCAACTTTACGTATGTCTTAAAGATGAATGCAACATGTCGAAGAGCACTCAAATATAAACCCATTTTAAAACTGAAATTCGTGTTCAATCAATAGATTTCTATAAAATTTTATTTTATTAACCTTTGTTAAGGTTAATAAAATAAATGATTAAATTCTAGTTCAGTTTGCTATCGGTACAAGTTATGATGACCAAAACGTAATACAATGAACAATGCTCTGGACAAAAAGGTCACAATATTGATATCTTGAAGACTCTATACACAGGCTGATTACAAATGTCCGCCTATCGATAAGTACCAAGTTATAGGTTAAAAATATATTAAAACATACACGATTTATTTTTTAATCATCAAAATTGAATCGATTTTGAATTTATCTAGGTACCAAATTGTTGTATAAACACGGCATGATGGTTTATTTTTTCAGATTGCATTTCATATCATACAGACGTGAAAATCTAATTTAACAATGCCATTTTAAAATATCAAGGTAGACAAGTTTATCACAAATAAATACACTATTTTAAGTGGGTAATATGTTCTTTTGGACTTCACTGGTACGTAGAATCGTAGATTCAAGGTTGTTCTGTAAAATTTAACAAAAACCTACAAATTTACCAAAAAAAAATTTACTCAATAACGTCGAAATAATTGAATCTGTATGAAGCACACAAATAGATCATTAGGGTAAAATAGTCCATAGACCTTATGTTACAAAACAATTAATGGCTCCTGAAATTGCGAACATAAGTTACGCAATGAAAAAGTTTGTCTAAAAAGTCCAGATTCCAATCCCATTTGTTAAAAAAAAAAATATTAAGTATTTTTTAAAGAGCCCCCTGTACACAATCTTCTTTCCGGTCGGTCACAATCTGACCGTTACAATTCAATAATCGCCTTAACAGTCGATCGCTTATCGGCGCGCCCACCTCTAGTGATGTATCCGTTCGATAAATGTATCGATTCTTTTCCATTGAAAACGCGTGGGCGTATGCAATATGGTAATCTTTGATTATAAAAAGGTTACGGCAAAAAAAGTATTTGATTCGTAAACTTGATTAATGAACTTCCTGATTTGATGACAGTAGGTACCTGATCTAAATACACTTTTTAAACATTTCATCAAGTTGCCTAAAACTTTATAGATCTCAACTCATACCTAGCGCAAGTTTAAAAATTAAACAGTAAAGTATTAAATTAACTAAATGTAATGTCTAGACCTTCGTTCCATCACTAGTACTGACAAGAACGCGATTGTCTCCACAATAAAATGCGTCTCGGATCACAATGAGCAATCAAATCGCTGGGGCGCGGGATGACCACGTGACCTCATCTCTTACACGGATTATGAATAGACTTGTACTACTACATGTCTTATAAATTCGATTAAAACACACATCACTAAACATTTAGGTCAGGCGACACAAACATTTGACAATTTAAATACCGTTTTAATACGTCGTATAGTTAAGCATTAACTACTTAAAGAAAACTTATGATATAGGTACAATTGCTTAAAAAGTTGAAACCCTATTCAAAGCAACAATTTTAAATTCGTTATGAAATTATCAAAGTGTATGTATACAAATAATAAAAACGTCACAAAGATAACATATTGTCACTGATAAACAAAAATAAACCTAACGGTGCCTCAAAGTAAAAGAAATACTTTTCTCTCAACACCAGTATAACGTTACATAGATTTCAATATCAACAGTCTTAACCCGCGCGTGGGTACGTGATCCCGCTACGCGTATATTTCATAAGATTTTAGAGGTGCATGAATCACGCGAGACACGCAGCGGCTATCACTCACCCTACCCTTGGACCTCTGCCTACTTAGCATGCGACCCACGCCCACACCCTAGGCCCAACACTACGATATGTGAGAGCTATTACTAGACACTTTGCAACTGTTAATATTGCTGTAAATCTCCCATCCGGAAGCGATCACCATCCCAAAAACTAACGATATATTTTCTTTCACAGAACCGAGCAACTACGTCTGTTCTACGTGCAAAGCGAAAGTGCACTCCGCGTGGAGACTCCTTCAGCACGTGCAACACGTGCATGGCGTCAAAATCTATGTCGAAGCGCTGCCGCAGCAACCGAAGCAAAACCATTCCCTATCGAGCACATCCTCGACGAGCTCAGGGTGCTCATCTACGGGAACTACGCTTCCACCGCACTCGTTGCGTCACCATCCACTACTCCCTCCGCCAGATATGCACTCACCTTTTGGAGTAGGTGGCCTACTACGAATGCCCTTACCCGGCAGTCTCCCACCTCTAGCCCATCCTTCCGTCCCACCTGCGCCTCTGTTTGCGCGACCGAACCATCATGATCACCGGTTCCGAATGGAGCAGCTGGTCTCTGAGCAATTCCGCCATCACGGTCTCAATCTAGCCGCTGCAGCAGCAGCAGTGGCAGCCAACTCGCTGCCACCCCACCAAACATTCCCCTCACCTGCGGACCGACCACCCGTCGTTCCCACTTCGGTGTCAGGTCGAGATAGAGCACCACCAGTCTCACAACCACTCTCACTTGAACCCCAGCTGGATTTTTACTCGCAGCGCTTGCGGCAACTGGCCGGTACGACCAGTCCAGGGGCGGCCACAGGCAATTCCAGCTCTCCTAGCCCCAGGAAGCATTCGCCGCCGTTCGCTTCCCCGTCGCCCTCCCGAGTCGGCCAGACTCCACCGGCGGGCGCCGGACCCGGAACGGTGGAAACGCCACGCGAGGCGATAAGGCCGCACAGTTCGACTTCTCCTGAACGACGCGTAGAGCCAATGGCAGCAGACGCACCACCCTCAGACAGACCTTCATCGACACCTCCAAAACGCAATAATGATGAAGCTGTCCATAGCTGCGAGTTCTGCGGTAAGAAATTTAGATTCGAAAATAACTTGATGGTGCATCGTCGATCGCATACAGGTGAACGACCATTTAAATGTACACAGTGTGACGAAGCATTTGAAAAGGCTTCAAAACTAAAAAGGCACATGAAAGTACATCGAGGCCCTGATGTTAAATCGGAAGAAGGTGACTCAGGTGGTGATACTGCCGAAGATGATTCCGAAGATGAACTGGAAGACGAAGAACTAGATGGTGAGGAGGAGGAGGAAAATGAGGACGGCGAAGACGTTGAGGAAGCTGAAGATTTGACAGTCTCGAATAGTAGTGCACCTTCAGCACCAACACGAAAGCAACTTCCCGCATTGCCCGCTCACCCTCCCTCGGCTTCAGTGGTTGGTGAGCTGATGGATAAATTTGGTCTTTCCAATATTGCACAATATAGTGAAGCTTTCAAACAAGCGCTTCAAGAGTCGGGAAACTCGCTAAAATGGCAACTTGCAAAGGACCGAGATAACAACAACGGCCCTCCCAGTGATAAACCTAATGGCATGCCGCCAACAGCAGCCTTGCGTTTGAAAGAGGAGTTTGCCAAGATGCCTCCACAGCCTCACCCTTTATTCAACCCTTTTGAGAACCCTTTTGAGGCTTCTAAGCGGATGAAGTTGGATATGGAGCGAGGTGAAGGCTGGTGGCTTCCCACTCTGCACGCGCAGCGACCGCCGGATAACATTTTTGACGGGTTAAAAAACAGCGGTAATGGTTTGCTGCAGAATCCTCTGCTAAAGACAAAGGAAAGTCGCAGGAATGATACCTGCGAGTACTGTGGTAAAGTATTCAAAAACTGCTCGAATTTGACTGTCCACCGGCGATCGCACACCGGTGAAAAACCTTACAAGTGTGAGTTGTGTTCTTACGCGTGCGCGCAGAGCTCTAAACTGACGCGCCACATGAAAACACACGGGCGGCTAGGGAAAGACGTGTACCGTTGCCGGTTCTGCGAGATGCCCTTCTCCGTGCCCTCGACTCTCGAGAAGCACATGCGGAAGTGTGTTGTGAATCAAAGTAATGGTGCTCCATTAGCATTATCCGATGACTCAAATGCGTGCCGTGACGAAGCATCGTGACTCTACCCGTGGGGTGGCCTACCACTGCCACCGCTCGCGCCGCCCAGTCAGATCTTCTGAGACCTACCTTAGTTTCATTCGACGGCGATCCAGGTCAAACTTTGTTCAACATCTAGTCTTAAGAATGAGTTAGTTGATTATTTGACAGCAATACGCGCCCAAAAGATTGCACCGAAGGGCATTATTAACATATCTTTCGTGTAATGTTAAAGTTACAATGTTGATGTCATTTTGACGATTTTGTTTTATTCCCGAGGCTGTATGGCATCTCGACGTTATTTCGATATTGTTTTGACGTTTTTTATTTATAGAAAGAAATGTGTAAACCAATGCCAAAGTTAGCTATGTTGATTTAACATGATTTAGTTGTAAGCTGTATAGTGTCAATTAAAATAATTTTCCATTAATTTGTAGGCTCTTCATAGTTCAACGTAGTTTGTGGTTCTAAGTAAGTTGTTTCGTAATTTTAGTATATTATGTAATATATGATAAGCAAAATGTTTCCTATCCTAGATAATGAACTTGTGTAAATATAATAAGTTAAGTGTATGGCGTGTAAATGAGTACCTACCTACTGATGTTCATATTTATAAACAATGTGTCGCAAAATAGAAAAAAACTATGGAAATAACGGTGAGTTTCCTGTAATGATATATATAAGCATTGTAGAAAGCAAAATTGGAATCAAACTAAAGGTAGGTGTTACTGGTAATGAGGTACTTCTAATATTAATTAGTGTTTAAATAAAAAACTAAATAATATCTTGTGAGATGTTCGATCCTCATTTCTATACTATTGTTTCTTATGAAAAGAAGCTAGTTATTTTTTAAGACTGAAAACAATTCCAGTTTTGTTTTAAATTAATGTTTTCATGTGATTCTGGATTCGTGGTGGAGTATTCGCTCGAACCTTAATTTAGTCCAAGCGTGAAATCTTTCAGTATACGTACTTAATGTAAATTATAATAGAATTTATATTAGATAATTATAAGTAAATTATAATATCACATTTTGTCGTCCATTGCAACAGTCAACTAATGAATTCTGTTTTGTTTTGAATACATTAGGTCTTCTTCAGAGGATGTAATCGGAACTTGTTGAACGTTGTTCAATTAAAGTAGTTACTAGTTTTATGTCGTCTGGATGAGACCTAAGCAAATGGAACTTGAATCCGACAATTCGAACAGTTATTTTAAAAAGAGAACGTTATTTAAAATGACTGTTTGAATGATATTTTTAAATCTTTGTCTCAGTATTATGTGTCATTGTATTATATTAGTATGTCAAAGTAATATATTCCATTAAAATAATTGCAAGATGTAAAAAAAACCTTGAACTAATATTTGTTGTGAGATATCTGTTCCTTGTTGTTGTTTCCAATCGACAGATTATCAAAGTAACTTTTAATTAGAAACAGAATTTCAGTTAATTATTTGAATTTTACAAATATACGTAAAGGACGACGAATGGGGACAAAATAGCGAAACAAAAAAATCTAAAACAAATTTTATTCTGTAACGTGAAAGATGAACTGTTTTTATTATTTTTCATTTTTATTATTTTTATTTCAATAAATATCCACGATTTGTTAATTAATGTTGTTGTTTCTATTATAATCCTTTATTAAATTATTTTATTTCTATTAAGAGCTGATAATAAAGCGTGACTTTATTCTGCTACGAGTTAAAATTAAAAAATACTACTTTTATTTAGAAAAGCACACTGAAATCTATAATAGGTCTCTTACAGTAAAAATGATGATGATTTTCCATAAAAAAACATCAATTAACCGATCGCTTTAATAATACATATCTACAGTAGGTAGGTACCTATAGTGACCGATTCTGCAAATTAAAAAACATCATTTTTTTACATGGGTTCGAATCCCTATCAATCAAATGTTATCTTTAATAAAAAATATTAGGAACTACCTTGTATTGCAGTCCTTTTTCATAAACATAAAAAATGCTTTCCTCAATACAATTATAAAATCAAATTTACATGCTTCTTAAAATAGTTTTGTAACGGACGTCGTTCCGTCTCTGTGATTGTTGAACATCCGCAAGAAATTACAACTCCGCCTCTGCATGCCTTTAACGGAACCTATGGTAAAAACATCTTGGCATTTAGTTATGGCAAGGGACACTACAAGTCTTATATTTTATTTAATATTTTAGTAACTTAATTGCACTTATAATATCAGTATATAAACTTGAAAAATTTTGTCTCAGGCGGGACTCGAACCTGCATGAGGCAAAATTTGCCGCATGCCGGGCGGGCGCCATACCCCGGCATGCGATTAGATGCGGGTTCGAGGAAAGCATTTTTTATGTTTAATTGTGCGCGTACAGATGTTTGCACGTTTTTACGTGACTAACTTACTACTGCTGTGTGTATGTGCGCCTAGTAGTTTTGGACTCTTGAACAACTAAGAAAAAAAAAAACATTTCTGTTACCATACCTAAGTGTTGAACTTTTATGATCTTCTGGTAATATGAAATAAAGTTAAACTATAAGTGCAGTGTCATATCCGAACTTAAAAAACCTATAAACTATTAGCCTTATACTCCTACTGTGTTATACGCGCCTGGTAGTTGTGGTGCCTTAACCACTGAACCTGTACTGTAACCCGATTGTGCTGTGTCACGTTGTGTGCTAGGACACTGTATGCGACCTCCTACCTGCTCATTAAACCCTATTACAAAGACCCCTAAAGATGCCACTCAAACGGACCCCCCCTCCCTCCACTGCGACCTCCCCTCTCTCCACTGTGTCCCCCTCTCGCACAAAGTCGGAAACCGACCTTAGTGGAGTGCGTGATGGCGTGACTATCAGGCCAAAACGTTTCCGAGAGGAGGAGTCCATGGCTGACTTCATGGATAGCATGATGAACCTTCTGAGGGACTTTAAAACTGAACAAGACCGAAAGCTAGATGCCCTTCAGGGTTCAATTGCCGCGATACGGGCACAACAGGATGAGAAGCTGAACTCCCTCCAACAAACGACTGACGAAATAAGGAAACAAAATGACGCTATACATACGTCCATGGAATACCTTCTGAAGGAGAACACTGAATTGAAGGAGAGAGTTCAGAAAATAGAAAACGAACAGAGAGAGAGCACTGCCTACATCCGTACACTTGAGGATAAAATTGAGGGCATGGAGAGACAAAGTAGAAATACAAGTATTGAGATTCGCAACGTGCCAGTATCGAACACAGAAAGCAAAGAAGATCTCCTAAAAATTTTTTTAAACATTTCGACCGTCCTGAATGTAAATGCCACTGCGTCCGATGTATGTGATGTCTTCAGAATCAACACTAAAATCCCGACACAGAAACCGATTATATGTAACCTAAATAGTGTACTTATTAAGGAAAAAGTATTGAGATGTCTAAAAAACTTTAACAAAGCTCATAAAGTAAATAGACTCAATACAGAACATTTACACATTAAAGGTGCAGCCCAGCCAATATTCATCTCCGAGAATTTAACTCCAAAAACAAGAAGACTGTTTTTCCTGGCCCGCGATTTTGCCAACTCCAACGATTACGCATTCTGTTGGGTAACTCACGGAAGAATATTCCTACGCAAAAGAGAGGGAGATAAACTTATTCGCGTGGAATCGGAGATGGATTTAGCTAAGATGTCAAATGGGAACAAATGACTAGAAGGTGGCTTGAACTCGTTATACACTTATATCATTGTTGTTACTTGTTACTATAATCACATACACACACTATTCACCATATTTACACAATGCAATCATATATTATCACTCTCACACACGCATCCCTCGTCACTACGACATATTTTACATAGCACACACTCTGACAGCATCACTTCTGCCCACATACCAACAATTGTATTAATACCTACTCTAATTAATGAACCTTGTTCTAATCTAAAATTCTCTATGTAAATTTTTTAAATTGGACTACTAAAATATAATACTTTAAAATTAATGGAAATAAATCAAATAAATGCTGAAATAGACCAATCATACGGTTTTGAATCCTTAATTTGCTCGCCGCAAGAATGTGCATCGCACACTGGCTCAAACCGTAAGCAAATAAAAATCCTTCACGCTAACATCAGAAGCATTAACAAAAACTTTAATGAACTCTGTGTCTTCTTAAGTAGACTAAATATGAACATGGATATCATTATATTAACGGAATGCTGGCTTAGTAAAGTTGATAATATCCCGGTTTTACAGGGCTATAATTCTCACCGATCGAACTGGCACAATCAGAATGACGGTGTCATTATGTATGTTAGAGCAGAAATAAAGTGCAAAATATCTTTAGTAAATTTAAAAGACGCTAGCTGCCTGAAACTCTGTCTTGGGAATGGTGTAGCTATTGTCGGTGTTTACAGATCTCCTGCTATTAAAATTATTGATAACTTTCTCAACTCCCTAAACAGCTTGCTATTATCCCTAGCATCATACAAAACGATATCACTTATTGGAGATATTAATATTAATATTCTTTCAGACGAACGGGAGCCCAAGCCTGACTCTTATTTGAATCTTTTGGCATCGCACGGGCTGTTACCGGCACATTCATTCCCGACTCATGAAAATGCTTGCATTGACCATGTTATAACGAAAACCAACCTAAAGACGACCACTATTGTGTCAAATGTCAAATTTACTGATCATAATCCCGTCCTCACATTCATAGACCTACGTCAAAAAACAACGTACCACAAAAGCCAGACACGTGTAAATACCCAAACTGTTGCAAAAGAATTGGCAAGCGCTGATTTTGCTACTGTTTTCAGGACGGAAGATGCTAATCTTGCTGCTGATTTGTTAGTCTCCACGATTTCAGCATGCATTAAGCAAAATACAGAATCTATAAAAATTTCATGTCGTAAACGTATAGTAAAGCCCTGGATTACACCCGGACTTCTTAGGTGCATACACAATCGTGATAACCTGCATAATAAGACGAGAAAGGACCCAAGCAATGAGCTAGCCAAAGTGACTTATTTACGTTATCGCAACTACTGCAACAAACTCTTAAAAAAAGTAAAATGTATCTATGAGCAAAATGAATTTCAAAAAGCTAAAAATAACCCTAAAGCCACCTGGAAAGTTATAAAAACCATCGCGCATCTCACCTCTTCTTCAACACCCTCTACTGAATTATTGGATCTAACAAACGACCCTAATGTTTCGCTGAATCAGGTTAATGACTTCTTCGTTGGTATTGGACCAAAGCTAGCCTCTACTATTCCCCAAAGCAGACATCTATCGGGTTCATCTAAAATTTCAACAAAATCAGTTCAAAATCCTCTAGGCAATTCTATGGTTTTAATGGAGACTGACGAATCAGAGGTTGAGAGTATAATTATACATCTTAAAACAGATAGTGCTACTGGCTATGACGGAATATCTTCTGCTATTATCAAAACCGCCCGTAATACTCTTGTTCCTCCAATAACATACGTCTGTAACCTTTGCCTACGGACGGGTGTATTTCCAAATGCCTTCAAAAAGGCTCTGGTACATCCAATCTTTAAGAGTGGGGATAGAAGCAGTACAAATAATTATAGACCTATCTCTGTCCTCAGTTCCCTTTCTAAAATTATAGAAAAAATTCTTAACACTAGACTTATTAACTATTTAAACAAATACGATCTCTTATCAGAAAACCAATACGGCTTTAGAAGTGGCTTATCTACAGAAGACGCTGTTATGAATCTAGTAGATTTAATAGCTAAAAAAATTGACAATAAATCCAAAATTATAGGAACCTTTCTTGATTTATCTAAGGCATTTGACACTGTTTCTATCCCCATCTTAGTCCAAAAGCTAAATGTAATTGGGATAAGAGGTTTAGCTTTGGACATCTTTAAAGACTACCTCTCAGAACGCAGACAGTGTGTAAAGATAGACTCTTTTGTCAGTGACGATAAATATCTGTCCTGTGGTGTCCCTCAGGGCAGTGTGCTGGGACCGACACTTTTTCTAATATATATAAATAGCCTCTGTCGTTTAACTCTTCCAAATTGTCACATAATTACCTACGCAGATGATACTGTCCTGTTGGCCTACGACAAAACCTGGGATAACGCCCGTATTAGAATGATGGAGGCTCTGCATGTTGTGTCTAATTGGCTCTGTGACAATCTTCTGACGTTAAACAAAAATAAGACCAAGTACATTGCCTTTTCTGCATCAAAAGCATCACAACCAAAACCAGATCCCTCCTACATCAAAATACACCACTGTGACAGAATAAATTCTAACTGTGGATGCATCGCTATAGAACGGGTAGATAGCATCAAATATCTGGGAGTTATATTAGATAGTACCCTTACCTGGACCCTTCAACTAGATAACATGACATCCCGAGTTCGAAGAATTATTCCAGTTTTTAAAAGACTGAGGAATTCAGCAGATTCGGAAACCTTGAAACTGGTCTATTTTGCGCTGGCTCAGTCAATTCTAACCTATTGCATCCCGTCATGGGGTGGGGCTTGTCCTACTCATTTCCTTAAATTAGAACGGGCACAGAGAGCAGTGTTAAAGGTTATGACTAAAAAGCACTTTAGATACCCGACTATCCAACTGTACAAAGACTGCGGGGTTCTTACAACCAGGCAACTCTACATACTTCAAATGATACTTCGCAAACATCGCTCACTCCCATTGGTAATCAGCGCACCAAGAGTAAGCAGACGACTAGATTACCGAGTATGTAAACATGTTCCTCATAGAACTGCTTTAGCTAGAAGACAATATTATGTGCGTAGCTCTCACGTCTATAATAGGATTAATAAGAAACTGAATATCTATAATTCCACTACAAGAAATTGTAAACTGGTACTAAAACAGTGGCTGCAAAAACTCTCATACGAGGATACGGAAGAGCTTTTACGAAACCCCTATAAAATTATATAGGCCTAATTTTCTTGTTGCAAACAGAGAACCATTTCCAATATATTATGTCGTAGGGTTCATACACTATTAGGTGATAGGGCAGAGCTTATGCGCACGTATCCACCACACTCATACTCACGCACGCACACACAAACACACACACACACACACACACACACACACACATACACATACACACCCCACACACTTACACATGCACACGCACACACCATACTTAAACGTATTTCGCATGTAACAAATATTGTAAATTAAGTTCTTACCATGGCATTTAAATTTTTAGAAATCTTTAGTCTGGTGGAAGGCGCTAGCGACTGTCATACAGTTTTACCATAAAATTAGTACAGTCGCTAACGTTCAAACTTATCTTAAAATAGCAGTTGCCGAAAACAAATATTGTACTAGTTAAGATACCCATGTTGCATGTAAAAATGTATAAATAAACTTATTATTATTATTATTATTATTATTATATACTGATACTACAAGTCTTAGCTTAAACTATTAACACCTTAAGGGGACTACTAGAGCTAAGTGCTGCCCCCCAATTGATTTAATTTTATTACTATTAAACAAAATCAATTCTCAAAAAATTAGAATAGTAAACATTAATACTTTAGCAAATTACCTCTAGTATATATGGAATCACAGTAAACTTTTCATTTAGTTGTTAATTAAGTCGAATTTTTTGCTGACGCCAGAAGCGGCCGCTTCTAGCAATAATGTACAATACGAATGAATGGCTGATTGAAAATTATACGAACAGTTCATATTCTTGTCATTTTTTCTGTTATAAACAATTTGACGACCTCCGTGGCGGAGTGGCGTACACACCGGTTTTTAAGGTGTCGCCTGCTCCGAGGTCCCGGGTTCGATTCCCGGACGGGTCAATGTACAAAAAATGTGTTTTTCTACATTTTCTCGGGTCTGGGTGTTTGTGGTACCTTCGTTGTTTCTGGTTTCCAAAATACGAATGCTTTAAATAGTTATTCAAATTGGGATCAAAACAATGTATGTGATGTTGTCCACATTTTTTTATTTATTATTTATTTAAATGTTTGATTATTTATTTTTTTATTTGCCTCCGCTTACTTTATCCTCCGTTTCCGCAAAGTCAAGCAAGATTAGGTCCGTCCTTGAGATGACTTAAGTTTTGATGCTGCATACAAGACGTCGTATTGGGAGCAATGTAGACAGCGATGGTTGGTATTTACGTGCGATAGAATCTAAAATGAGGAATTCTATAGGAAAACTAAGATAATCGAAGATCGAAGGATCGCTGGGATTAAGTGGTAGTGGGTGGGACCTATGGCTGAAAGAATAGCCCAAACCAGGTGGACCGACTATCTAGTAAAGGTCACAGAAAGCTTTTAGAAGTACGCGGTGTGGGACCGTTATTCTATGGAAAGGCCTATGCCCAGCAATAGGTGTGTGAAATATTGATGCTTATGATCTGAATCTTGTACCTCATGGAAAAATCATTCGTATTTAAGAGGTGTCTTTGAATTTAAATATGACAATGAAAACTGTTTACTAGGTAGAACACAAGGACTGGTCCCTAATTCGCGTAACCGAATCGTATCACAATCGTATTTGAACGACAGGTTTTTGACAGTTCTAGTATGGGCTAAATGTCAAAATCGTCCAATTCAATCACGATCGAACTGCGATTCGGTTACGCGAATTAGGCCCCCCCCTGTTTTTGCCGTGAATTAGGTACATTAAATCGTCTACTTAGGCACTTTTTACAATAGATAACATAAATTACCTATTTATCACGTACAAAAGTAATATTTTCAATCTTGACTCAGTTGTCCATTAAGATTAACAATCACTCAAATTACTAAACATCCAATCGGTCTAGTGGTTTAAATACAGGCTAAGATCTCGGAGTGGTTGGGAACTGAGTTCGATCCTCGGGTCGGGCAACGAAAGTCTCGAATTTTCGAACATTGCTCGAGTTTGCGATCACCAACCCGCATTTGGCAAGCGTGGTAATTATGCCTGTACCAGCGTTGCCAGACGTCCCAATTTAAGAGGTACGTCCCGATTTTTAAATCAAAATTAAATGTCCCGCTTTTCGGGAATAACTCGACCGTGCGAGACGAAGAGAAAAAAGATAATTTAAAAGAAGTTAAAAATTGTCACAAATATTATGAATAAGTAATTCTTACATAAATATTATCTTATTGTAAGTGGCAATTTAAAACACTCACTTCTCAGACTATTATTTGAAATGTCATATTTTTATACGGAATAAAACTTTCTTGATTTTGATTTCTGTTTATTTTTTTATTCAGAAGACGATAAGACTCAACTTTTTAACGACAGGGTAAATCTGATTTAAAACATCATATTTTTATTAATATATTTTTTTTATGGATATTTTTACTGTCTATTGTCCCGTAAACGTAATTTGACCTCAAATAAAAAGAGAAAAATTCAAAAACTTTTGATTATACACGTTTTATTACTATGTCCCGCTTTCTGACGAAAAAATCCCGCTTTTTTCACTCAAAAAGTTCCTAAAACCCGACTTGGCAAAAAAAAAAACGCTGGCCTGTACCCACCATTGCTGTGGTAACTTGAATTGTCGTTTGGTTGAAGTGATGATGATGATGATTGCCACAAATGATTAGGTAACTGTTCTGTGGTACTAACTTTAATAGGATCCATGTTGATGGCGCTGATTTTCTCAGAAGGGGTCTTTGCACCACACGTAGGCAACAAATAAATGCAATTATTAGTATCATTACTTAATATATATCAATAGATTCCGAGTCATCGCCATCACTAGGCATCAGCAGAAGATGTCAGTGTGATATGATAATGAACTAGACCAATTATTTCTTGTAATTTTCTTTTTATTACCCTTCAGATTGTAAAAAGGTGAAAACGGAAATGTTTCGCACTAAATCTTCACTGACCATGAGAGATATTTTGTAATCGGTTTAATCAATGCCAAAAAAACGAGGGACTGTCTTTCTCTAACTCAAAAGTGGCCCAGTACTATTTGTCGGTAATGTTTTTGTTCAAAGTTTTAATGATCATAGTAGATACTTATGCGTGTTTCTAGGACAGTTCAAGTGTCTCGTGATCATCTTCTTCATCAATGGCCCTCATTAGACTACAGCTGGACAAAAGCCTTTCTAGAAGGAGGTTTTAGTGATAATAACGTCAAACGATTTTTGTGATTTTAAGACTCCCCCTCCCTCCTCGTGACAAGGGGTGTCACGCATTTTTATGAAAATTCTCATACTATTTTGCCCAATGTCACCAAAAGTAAGACCCCCCTCCTAATGTGTGACGTAATTTGTGGACGGCCCCAAACCAGTCATATTCAGTACTACTTTAGTCGCCTTTCACAACACCCATAGGATGAGAAAACGGGAAGAGAATCATAAAAATAAAAAAACTTCATGGTCTTTTTCACTACCTAGAGTTAAGTTAAGTAACTGATTCGGGTTTTTTAGTGATCACGGCGCTTGCAACAGTGCCGGAAACAAATTAGAAACGGTACCCCCAGTCAATTTATTCTAGTCATAAAATATGTTTTAAAAATTATTGCCTAAATATCTAGAAATTAAGAAAATAACCGAGACCAAAGGAAATAAGGATTCATTTATATAAGTATAGATAGTATAAATATCAAGGCAACTAATTACAGACGGGCCCATCTCTTACTGATGATAGAGTATTTAGTAATCTAAATATGAAATAATGACACTGTAAAGCATGTTGTTACTAACTTGCTAGATGGCGCTAGTAGCACATGTAATAGTTATTAAACTAAATACGAACCATGTTAGCTGAAAATCAAAATCACGAAGCGTAAATCAAAAGTATCATGGGCAGGTGAATCAATTATTTTGGGCCAAATAAACATTAACACAACAATATCAATAACACACTAAAGTTTCTGTTACAGGTTTATAAATGTTATAACGATATGAGTAAAAGTACACTTTTATGAAAAACAACTATCGTAACAATAGATGTACTCGCATTACGAAACAGCTTTAATATAACATTGTTATTTGGTTTCTGTGATCAGTAAGACAAATATTTTGTAATCATTTAGTTTTTTTTCCTAACTCTCCGTTCTCTCATAGATTTCCCGCCAACTGGAAGGTACGCAAATGTGTTGACAAGTAACGCCATCTTTTGTCGGGTAGTAGAACCATGCATAAAGCTTTACGTGCTGCGTATGGTACAAGTAATGGGAGCTTTATTTAAAGCTTTTTATTTTTTTAAATCTTATTAAATTTCACTACACAAATTGAAGTTTTATAACACCATTTTTATGTGTAAAACTTAGTAATGATAGTGTTACACATTGGTATTCATCAGCCCGTGAATTTATTTTACAGCTGTCTTCAAGACCTACACAACACATTCCATAGTTTCTACCACTGATCATAAGCATTTAAAAATTTGTATTTCACTAAGAAAAAACAAACAGATTCTTCATACGTTAATTTGCTTGAAAAGCAACAAAATTATGACTCTGAAGTAACATGTTTTTTTATGAAAATTTAAAGAGGCATTGTGATGATACAAGATTTTGAGCTATTTAGACAGTAAATGCTAGTCACGTTAATTCTCATGCTGATTATATCATGATAATATTGTTTTCAATTCATACTAAAGATAATTTTAATTAGAGTGTTATTGAGTAAGTAAACAACCCAATAATATCATCCAAAGTTGTAAAGAAGTGAAGGACAATAAACAAACATGAAATCAATTTTGAGTGCAATATAATTTGAATTTGAATTCTAGTTAGTAAAGATAAATCTTTACTAACTTAATCTTTCTGTAGTAAATATTGTTTTTTTTTTCGTGAATGTGTGAAAGACCCAAGTGCTATATTCAGTTTTGTAATTTTAATTTGGCTAGTAAAGATTTAAAATAAAACTTTAAGTAAATAAACTCACAAAATAAAATAACTATTTTCATATTGACATAGATTCTAAATATTATCATTTGTTGGAATACTGCTGTAATTTATTTGATAGATAGACAGGTTAAAAAATGTTTATTGTGAAAATCTTCATTTCGAAGAGGCTTGTATCCTATAAACTGACCTAAGCTGATGATAATGACGAAGGTTTAATTTACAAATGAAAATTTTGCTTCTTTATGTTCCATATACCTATTTAAAAACTTTATAGTCGAAAAAAGGCCAAAAAAAAGCTTTTCATATGACCTATTTCACATACATTCTAATTTTGGGTCTTCAATAATGAATAAGAAAAGCTGCACGACTCCAGTCTTATTAGAAAATTCCTCAATAGAAAATCTTCTTGCGGCATCGATCTATCTGCTAGTCTATTGGAATTCTAATAGATGGCGCTGGTCGTACTAGTGTTAAGGGCATATTATAGATGTCGCTGGTAGTGTATGTTTAATTGAGTAAAATGTAAACTGGCTGTATATAATAATCACAAACAATTAACTTAAGCACTTAACTGAGAAGTTGAAGTGAAATTATTTTATTAAAATAAAATCAAATGAGAATAAGAAGTGTAATAATATTGGGCTAACTTATGCTCAAAAACATGCTATTAGATACTATGAATTGGAAGGTAGGTACTATTTTTGCCCCTTAAGTTTTACACACGTGGAATTTGATTTCTGTAATTCTAAGTGGATGCACATTAAGCCATTACCTACTTATTATTTATAGCAAAGTCTGATCATTGTGAGATACGAAACTAAGTTAAAATAAATATTTTTCAGACATGCCACACTGGGCCACACAGACCCATCTAGTCTTAAACTAAGCTACTACTACGAAGCTTGTCGTATTGTTGGCTACTAGACAACCGATAAACTTACTTATACATATATTTTTTTCTAAATATTTACTTATAATACATAGAAAACAACCAGACCAGTACAAACAGACATGCTCATGCACACAAATATTTGTACTGTGCGGGGATCGAACCCGGGGCCCAGAAGCAGCGTTTACTACCACTGATCCAAATGGCCGTCAAAAAATGTAGAAAGAAGTCATAAAAATGCCATGAAATACAAAATCACTTTAATTAGGATTTATATATGTAGGTATATTAACCACTAACCACCAACCAAGACCTTGGGGTCCTGCGTTCAATCTCCGGGTCGGGTACGAGAGTTTCGGATTTCTGAGTCAAGCAGTAGTCGCGAGTTTTTCATCACAAACTCGCATTTAGCAAGCGTTCTGATTATGCCTTTACCCATCATTGCCTTGGTAAAGAATTTAATGATGGATGCCTTTTTTCCTGCAATGAGGTGATTATACAGGTGGCTTTTTCATCATCTTCAAAAAATTTCATAGGCGTTCAGTATCGTATTTAGCGTCAATTATGAAGTAAAAAAGTAGGTCAAGTTTTCACCCGAAAATATTTTTCGCAACATAGTTTTCAATTTTTACGGTTCTAAGCCTGTTAAGGTATGAAGGGAAAATCAAAAACTTATGAATAGTATCGTAATGAAGGAATGAGATGCGCATCGCGTAAAAAAGTGTTGCGAGGAGGCCATATCAAAAATTTAATTATTTTGGCGGACTTTTTCTAAGTGCTTTATCTTGACATTTTTGTACTGGGCTATACCAAAAGAAAAAATACGTCATTTGTTTTTTGTCTCGTAGATTTCTGTAAAAATTTGGATGGTTGTTGAAATTTGTATAGGCCGTTACTTTTCTTTTTTACCCGACTACGGCAAACCCAACAGGAAGGGTAATGGTTTCAGCAGTCTATGTTATATGTATGTGGGTATTTATGTGGGTTCCACATTTGCGGCTACACTACTGAGCAGAGGTGTAAAAGTAACGAAATATTGCGTACCCGTATGAACTCGTTACTTTGACAAAAAGTACTCATTACTTTCGTATCGTTACGTTACTCGTTACTTTTGATACCTCATTAATAACACAGTGCGGAACAACAAATCGAGTCGTATTCCGTACGTGATGTCATACATAAAGTATGTTATTACGGAGTCGCATCAATCGTAATAATAATATGTACCTAGATAAAATACTTCTAAATTACAAAATTAAGGTGCCTTTTTAATTATTTTTTTTAACAAACCGAATGAGGCACGCATTCATAAGACATATCAGATCAGCAAACACACACGCATCAACGGTACTTTCGCGACCTAATACGGAAAATGCGAGTAACGCAATGAATTCGTGAGTAACGATTCGTTACTCGGTACTACATGGAGTAATACATACGGTTTGTTACAGCTCTACTGAGCCGGTTTTGGTTTTCCTTTCTTATAGTCCGGGTAACATAGGCTAGCTTTACTAAATACTATGATAATTTATTGCTGTACTTTAAAAAAAAGTTTACCGTCATAACAAGTGGTGTACCAAATGGAATAAGACAAAATTCTGAGTACAAACATGTTTAAACAATACATAAAATATACAGGGTGACTTTGAAATCATGGCATTTTTGTAGGCGGTTTGGGGTGGTGGGATCTACCTCCTAGTGGTCCACCCTGGGCAACGGCATCTTTGGTTTTCTAACCAATGATGTCGGCTAACAGATCCCTCTGCGGATGCTACCACCCTCCTGCTGGAGTCAAGCGCCAAACAGTATTTCTGTGTTCCGCTGGTGTGTGGGAGAACCAGTTCCTCTGGGTAAGCTCGCTCCATCTTAGGCTTCTTCTTAACCGTATAATTAAGTATGTAGTCAAGAGCAAGCCCATTATTTATTAAAAAAAAAGGCGGGCTAAAGTTTTTTAAACTATTTATACTTGTTATGTGTAGCTCGTAGAGTTGACGCGAAGCTCGTAGAGTTGGAAGAAGCAATTGGTAAGTTACATTGGGATATCATTGGGCTATCTGAAGTCCGAAGAGAGGGAGAGGACTCGATAACCCTGCAATCCGGTAACTTACTATACTACCGGGAGGGCGACCAACAGTCCCTAGGTGGTGTCGGGTTCATCGTCTACAAGTCCCTTGTCAACAACGTGATTACTATCGGAAGTGTTTCGAGCAGGGTAGCGTACCTGATACTCAGAATATCGAAACGATATTCGCTGAATGTCATTCAGGTTTACGCTCCGACCTCGAAACACGACGATGTCGAAGTGGAGGCTATGTATGAGGAGATCTCTAAAGCCATGCATAGCTTTAAAACCCACTACACGGTTGTGATGGGGGATTTCAATGCAAAGTTGGGGCAACGTTGCGGTAATGAGTTGAGAATGGGGAAATTTGGATTTGGGCAACGGAACAAAAAGGGTCAGATGCTGGCAGACTTCATGGAGAGGGAGAACCTGTTTATGATGAACTCCTTCTTCAAGAAGCCCGTAAGCCGCAAATAGACCTAGATCAGCCCGGACGGTAAAGTCAAAAACGAGATCGATTTTATCATGTCAACGAAGAAGCACATATTCGATGATGTCGCTGTGATCAACGCTGTTAAGACAGGAAGCGATCACCGCATGGTCAGAGGCACATTCAATATCGACGTAAAGCTTGAAAGAGCGCGACTGATAAAATCCACGCTCCGACCAATACCGGCTCAAATTCAAAACCCCGAGTGCTTTCAGCTCGAGCTTCAAAACCGTTTCGAAGCCCTTGAGAACAGCATCGATGTAAATGATCTATACAACATGGTGGTGGATACTGTCCGTAGGGTAGGGTCTAAGTACTTTATAACCCGCCGTCCCAAATCAAAGAAACTCTCCAGTCAGACTCTCCTACTCATGGATCAGAGAAACGAAATGAGGCTACAGAACTCAGCGGATGCCCATCGCTATCGGCAACTCAATAGACAGATATCTAAGTCTTTGAAGAGCGACCTTCGTCAATTTAATACCCGACGTATTAAAGAGGCCATTGAGCGGAACAAAGGCTCCAAAGTGTTCGCCAGAGATCTGTCTATTGGGCAAAGCCAATTGACGAGGCTAAAAACTGAGACAGGTGGCATCATTACGTCAACACCTGAAATCCTGAGGGAGATTGAGAGTTTCTATGGACAGTTATACTCCACGAAAACACCTGTTGAAAGCAAGGCTAAAGACACTAGAGCCAAACTTACCCGACACTATTTTGAAGATATCCCGGACGTCAGCCTGTGCGAGATTAGAATGGCTCTCAAGCAGCTTAAAAACAACAAGGCGGCGGGTGATGCCGGAATCACAACAGAGCTCCTTAGAGCGGGCGGTAAGCCGGTACTTAAGGTCCTCCAGAAGCTCTTTAATTCTGTCGTCCACGAGGGCAAAACGCCAAAGGCATGGGGCAGAGGCGATGATCACATCGCCTGTGTTTTGCATCGCTGTTCTTCAAGAAGGGTGACAAAACTCTCTTGAAGAACTACAGACCCATCTCGCTTCTGAGCCATATCTATAAGTTGTTTTCGAGAGTCGTTACGAATCATCTCACTCGCAGGTTCGACGACTTCCAACCTCCTGAACAAGCCGGGTACCGAAAAGGCTATAGTACCATAGACCACATTCATACGCTGCGGCAAGTTATACAGAAGACCGAAGAGTATAACTTGCCACTTTGCTTAGCGTTCGTGGACTATGAGAAAGCCTTTGATTCGATTGAGACCTGGGCAGTGCTGTATTCTCTCCAAAGGTACCAAATAGACTACAGGTACATCGAGGTACTAAAGTACTTATACCAAAACGCCACCATGTCGGTCTGATTACAAAACCAGAGCTCTAATCCGATCCAACTACAGCGAGGTGTGAGACAGGGAGACGTTATTTCTCCGAAACTGTTCACAGCTGCGTTGGAGGATATTTTCAAGCTTCTGGACTGGAAAGGACGCGGCATCAACATCAATGGCGAATACCTAACACACCTGCGATTTGCCGATGATGTAGTTCTTATGGCTGAGACCTTGGAAGACCTGAACATTATGCTCGAAGATCTCGGTAATGCTTCTCAAAGAGTGGGTCTTAGGATGAACATGGACAAGATGAAAATCATGTTAAATGCCCATGTTGCACCCGCTCCAGTTAACGTTGGGAACATTGCACTCGAAGTTGTTGACCACTATGTTTACCTGGGACAGATAGTCCAGTTAGGTAAGTCCAACTTCGAGAAAGAGATCTCTCGTCGAATCCAGCTCGGATGGGCAGCGTTCGGGAAGCTCCGGCATATATTCGCGTCCGAAATACCTCAGTGTCTCAAGACGAAAGTCTTTGACCAGTGTTTGTTGCCAGTAATGACCTATGGGAGTGAGACGTGGTCGTTTACTATGGGTCTCATAAGAAGGTTGCCGTGCGCCCCGCAGCACCGCAGGAAACAACGTGCGTGTTGACGTCAACCTCGACGCGTGCGTATGCTGCAGCAGCCGCTAGGAAAAGCAGTTGCATGGTGGCTCCGAAGACGCTGGCATCACAGGCAGATAAGTGTGATGAGGAGGGCTTTACGAAGGTCGAGAAGAAAAAAAGGAAGCCCTCCACTCGCAACCAGTGCGGCAACGCACCGACTGGACCGAACCACCTACTTCGGCCCGCAGTTCCAGTGACACTGCTATACGTGTCCCGGCTCCATTACTCTACAAAGGTCGAAGAGATTGTAGAGTACATCCGAGTGAAGACCAGATATACACTGAGGGTCAAACGGTTGGAGTCTCGACACAACACGAACTTTAATTAGTTTGTGGTGAGGGTTCCGACTGAACAGCTGTCGACCTTCATGCAGGCAGAATTTTGGCCGAAGGGTGTTGTATATCGTCGATTTCGTGGACGGTTACTTGACACCAAGTTGCGAAACACAACGCCGTCAAAATAGTGTGTATTAATACTTAGTGTAATTTATATGTGTTACTCGTATTTTGTATGTATGTTAGTCTGTAAGGTATTTATTTTAAGGGCCTGTATTTCATATCTGTTGCCTGATTTAAATGAATAAAGAAATAAATGAATAAAGAAAGAAAAGAAGGCTCAAGATCACCCAGCGAGCAATGGAGAGAGCGAAGCTTGGTATTTCCCTACTCGATCGAATCAGAAATGATGAGATCCGCAGGAGAACTAAAACAACCGACATCGCTCGAAGGATTGCATCGTTGAAGTGGCAGTGGGCGGGACACATAGCGCGGAGAACCGATGGCCGTTGGGGCGGAAAGGTTCTCGAATGGCGATCGCGTACCGGACGACGTTCCGTGGGCAGGCCCCCTACAAGGTGGACCGACGATCTGATCAAGGTCGCGGGAAGCCGCTGGATGCGGACAGCACAGGACCGATAGTTGTGGAGATCCTTGGGGGAGGCCTATGCCCAGCAGTGGGCGTCGTTCGGCTGATATGATGATGATGATGATGATGATGTGTAGCAGTGGATTGATCTATACTGAATAAAACCAAGATGTATAACTATTTTGATTGTTAACCATTTCGGCTGCTTAAACTCAAATTAGTGTGCCATAATAAAGGTTGTCTTATTGTAAAGTAAAGTCCAAAGTTTTGCTCTCTCGACGGTGGACGGGGTTAATAATGCGATGTTGGAAGTTTTGTCTTTATTGTTATTAGTTACTGCGCATTGCAGAACCGCCTTATGAATGTTTAAGGCTCCTGACCGGGCCAGTCTTAAACATACCTGATATCGTGGCTCTGCTCGGGTAAATTACACGTTATATCGCCTAGGTAGAATCCTGTGACCAGCCTTGGGTCACCAAGTAGTGTATATCCTTTCGGTCTAATCTTTGTACTAACTTGTATCTAAAACGGTTTTGTAGTTTTCGCTTAAAAGCATACAGTCAGAAAAAGTTACTTAAGTAAGCATCAATGAAATTAGGAAATTAGTTTCCTCATTTACTTTCAAAATCAATTGATGCTAAGCAACTTTAAATGAAGACCACATATTTGCGTCGCGGCGCTTAATATTTCCTAATTGCCTAACTAAACGTTTAACTTAGCTACATGAAAAAAAATACTTTTACGAAATACAATATGAATTACGTTGCAGAATATAAAACTTCGACTTTTGAATTATTCAATTATATTCATATATTACCCAATTTTTATCAGTGATAAAAACTTTATTATCTAACTTATAAAAAATTTGCTCTACCATATTCCACAGTGCGCCGCTTGGCGTTGAGACAATGGGTACTTGGGGTCCAAGTGCCCAAACTCATTTTGAGCTGTCTGAAAGATTCACCAAAGTCTGGCAGTTACCTTGAGCAGCGGATAAGCATCACTATTCAGAGAGGTAATGCTGCCAGCGTTTTGTATACCATACGTGGTGGCAGCGCAGTGGCTGACATCTTTAACATTTTGTAATTCTCGGACAAATGTGGACAACATCGCATACATTGTTCTGATCCCAGTTCTAGTAACTATTTTAAGCACTCGTATTTTGGAAATTAGAAGCAACGAAGGTACCACAAACACCCCGACCCGAGAAAATGTAGAATAACAATTTATTTCTTACATTGACCCGTCAGGGAATCGAACTCGGTACCTCGGAGTCGACTAATTTGTAGGTTCATCTGTCAATATACCTTTTTTTACCATGTCGTTTAATGGGTCAAATTTTAGTGTAATCTTAAATTGTTAATACTTCGTTGTAAATAAATACAAAGCATTGCATAGGTAACTTTATTTTAGTTGAAACCTTTTTTCGTCTTCTGCAGCACCCACAGAATAAAAAATGGTTCTAAACAATGGTGGGTGACCATCCAAATTAAGCGACACCCAGTCTCCGTCTCATTTTTCTTACTCGTCTGGGCTTGCTCTTCCACTGGCATTCAAAAAACCCTAGGACCGATGACCTGGCATATATTCCCGAAATCAATTAATTGAATATTAATTTTCTTATTAGCTTTCCATCTTATTAGCTTTCTGGTATAAACAAACAGGGCTAGCTGAACAAAACCGTTTCAAAATGGGAAACCAATAAGAAATTCTTCTTCTTCTTCGTCGAAACAGTGTCCGGCCAGTTTAATTTCTGATGTAAATTGAAAAGCTGAAGTTTGTGTATTATATTTTGCCTAATGCAGTGGTTATTTAAGGATTATACTACACTTATAATAATAGAACTTAGATTAGAATACACAACCTTCTCGTTACAGGTTGACAAATAAAAAATTAAATTAATAATTAATAAAAAAGGAAGTAATTTTTTGAAGTAATTTTATAAAAGTTTCCTTTTCTTGATTTTGTTTTTAAATTCATCTAAATAATACAATTTGTAATTAAATTGTTACGATTCGAGCGGTCACCAAAGCGAATTTTTAAAATTTTTTAAAACATACTTAGGTACTTTAGGATTGAGTTTCCTTAATTATTTTTTAATTTTTAAAGGGAACTCAGTTTTTTTTAAATTAAAATGTTTTTTTTTATTTTATACTTTTTATAGGTACATACTTATTATAATGTAGATTTTGTTAAGTTGTAAATACATAGGTTCTTGTCGAAAATTTGAGAGCTTTCATTTGAGACCCAACTCATGTATTATTCGGTTATTCTTCCCCTCTTTCACCCCCCACAACTTTGATACGGCTTAACCGATTTTCATCAAACATGTCTAAAAACACTCGCACATAAGTTACCTTTAATACAAAAAGAATGTAATTGTAATCGCTTCATCCGTTCGGGAGCTATGATGCCACAGAAAGACAGACAGACACGCAAACACGTGAAACTTATAACACCCCTCTTTTTGCGTCGGGGGTTAAAAATGACGTAGCTCAATACTGCAACACATTTTTTGTGTCGACGAATTATACAAACATGTCGTAACATTGTAATCCAGTGGAGTTTTATCAAGGTTTTTTAGCTACCTCCAACATAAAAAAATAATAATATAAATATAAAAAAACATTTTTCGTGTCATCTAACCATAAACAAGAAATAGGAAACCATAGAAAAGTATACAGATAGTCCCTTGAAAAATTTATACTTACAAATCTTCGCTATTAAAACGTATTTTTTCTTAACTGGTTTAACGGAAATTCAAAGTACCAAAAAAGAAAGAACACCCAAATATTTTGTGTGTGCTTATTTCAAGAGGACCTGTTTCAGTCGCCGATTAGATGTAAGTAGTTTTCATTTTATGTCTGTCCTTCTATCTGAAAATTAAAATACGTAATCTAGTAAATCTGGTTTTTAAAAGTTATGGTCTATAATGGGTCTAAATTGGAATAATGTACTTCTTATATTTAAAAAAAAATCAAATAAGAAACCCTTGCAGTATCACACCCTAATATTTCCAATAAGAATGTCTCAGCCCTAAAATACCGCTTGCACTCAATGACCGTCCACAACTGACCAATGGGCAGTGGGCAGTGGGCAGTCTAACCCCGCCCATTGATACTGGACGTTAGGGGTAGTTTCGACCAATACTTTAACTTTGGTCACTATAAGAATGTTTACTTTCAAGGGACTTTTAGACTAATTAAGATTAAAATTAATCATAATTGTATTTGATACAAAAAACAAACACACATAGTTCTGTGTGTTGTGTTATTTTCATTAAAACATTTTAATTTTCACTGTCAAAACCTGAAATTAAGTAACTATTTAAATCAGAACTACGGAAATCAAAGACAAGGATGGTGACAAAACACTTTTTTATTTCATCGTTGACCCGACTGAGAAGCGACCCCTGGATTTCGGAGCAGGCGACACCTTGAAATCTGGTGCGCCACTCCACCACGTAGGAACGGCGTTAAAATATTATAATAACGATTGTTAATTTTACCTTGAGAACCATTTTGTTTTTACTATAGTCTATTATTTTTATGTTACATATTTGCTAATTAAAGTTTAGCTGACTTTTTCTTAACTTCAGCTATAAAATATAAGCGGATGACACTTATCAACTGTGGTTTATTTCATTTACTTTATTTTTTAATATTAGGGGTTAAAGTATGAAATTGCCGTTTTGTATGGACGAAATCGAGAAAAGTCATTTTTCCATACTAACAATTTTTTAGTTTTTTTAAAAACGCCTGAACCGTTTTCGATGCAATTAAAGGTGAAAGTTAGATGGTTATAAATCTACGCATTAAAATTTAAAATTCCTGAAAATCAAAGTATATAATACAAATATATTTAATTGAAGCAAGAAGGACAGCTGACACATTGTAAGGGGTCTTTTCAACGACTTCCTTTGAAGTAATAGGCACTAGTATTGCATTTTTTTTTAGTCAAAAGTTATTTTATTTAGTTTTTGATACAATACAAAAAGAATTACGCAATAATATGACTATACTTAAAAGCTATAAACAAAATAAAAAGTGGGAAAATAATCGGCAATTACATAGTTTAACCCCTATTAGTTTACGTGTCTACAAATCATTTAATGGGTTATACTAATACCTACACAGCATAATAATATGTACTTAGAATGTGTGAGCCACGTAGCAAACTAAATTAAATAATTATTACTTAATGAATGGATTTGACCAATTATTTTTATTTATATAATTGGGTTTTATTTGTGATTCAGTTCTTATATTTAGAGACCACTAAATAACTTAAATTTAGACCACTGAACAAAAGTTGTGTGTAAAAAATACGCACCTAATTGAGAATCTCCTTTCATTGTTGGTTGAAAATAATATAAAACCCTTATAAATGTGAACTAAAACCGTAAAAATATATTTTGTTTCATTAGAATAATGTAGATACGAGTACAATAGTTTTAAAAAAGTAACGGAGCACTCTTAAAGTAGCGATGTTGTTTATAATAATAAATAATATTGGATCGGTGATTACGTGCATATGTTTCAAAGATAACACATAATGTGAGCGATGACCGTTAGATGTTTTATTATATTATAACATTAAAAAGTCCGCCATTATAATTTGACCATCTGCCATTTTGACAATGCACTTTTTGCAAAATGCATTTCGCTAACAAAGGGGTAAGTTTCTAGAATAACTGGTTTAAGTTTGCATTCATAAATTTTGCAAAGAAGTATAGTGTTTGGAGGGATATAAAAATTATTATGTTTATTTTTTTAACTGGCTGTTTAGAAAACAAATTGTTATATTCAAGTTTTCTTTTTCTTTTCTTTTGACTTTCCTTTAAGGATTTTCTCTGACGTGAGTTGTCCTTACGATTTCCATTAGACAGAAGTCGTGATGAACCCCCTTATTCTTAGTAACGCAAACAGTCTTTTAAACCTATTTTAGCTATTACACTGTTTTGTCACTTTCTGTGACGCTAAGAAAGAACGAGACAAAACAGTGTATTATCTAAAATAGGTTTATTAGACTTTTTGCGTTATTATGAATAAGGGGGTAAAGGTTTACCTGCCGAAGCGGGACTACAAGTCCTTCCAAACCTTGGCTTATTTAGAAGAGATATCTAATAATGTAGCAGAAATGTTTATTATCAATGGTCAAATAGTACATTATATTTAAATACAATGATAGAATTTTTTTTTAAGAAATATCTGCTTGAAAATTTGGAAAAAATGTAAAAAACAGACCATTTACTTGCAATATTGTTATTGGAAAAACCCGTGCACCTAAACCTAACCTAGTTTGATCTAAAGAAAGATTGGTAAGGCCAAAATATATTTTTTACTCTAGTTAATATCTGATTCTCACTAAAAGGACGGAAGTCCGTATAGGGAATCAATAATTTGTTAACTTATTAAATTAGATAAAATCAAACGCTCATCTCGTAGCGCTAGTACAAAAAAAAAGGTTTTTGTTTAAGATATTATAAGTTATCTTCTTTCACACAATCAAGTCAATTTCATCAGAAAAAGTAGAAACCAACTGTTATTCAGACTTATATCATCAATAAAAGCGATAAAATTGTTGTAACATTACAATCCATATTCAACAAATAAAATGTATCAACACTAATAAGTTATCGGCACATCATAATAATCAATAAAAATAATAATAACTGTCGACATGTGTCTCACAATAAATAATAAAACTTTATTATGTGAAAATAACATTTTTACCCCACAGCACGCGTTGTATGGTCTATTTTTGAGAGAAAACAGGGAAACGGGTCGAAGAGGTCACTCCGATCCGTGGGGCCGCATTGAAGGGTTAAAACGCCCTAATAATGGTCAGACGGGCCTGTATTCGCCGTTGTAGGGTGAAAATGTCGTTTACATACAGGGTGGGTTGGCAATGAATGGATGCATGCTACTTTTGGATACACGCGTCGGCCGGTTTGTTGCTGTTAGAAACTGGATATTGCGATATTAAATGTGAAATTAAACGCTTTGTACACGCCGCGCATAAAGAATTACTGCAGCATTCAGTGATTTGAATTATCAATTCGGAATTAAAAATTTAGAACTAGTTAAATTTCACCTTCAACTAATTTGAAACGTCAATGTTCAGATTGTCGAACACAAAAACCACCTTTTTTAATTAATATAGTGAAATTTTGAAGACATTATGGAGAGAGATAGTTTATAAATGCTTTCTTGATTTTGGTTAATAAGTAGACGGTGTATACTAATCAATTCACTATATTCGTTATGAGACTTTCGTAATATTTAAAAAGTATTTTTTTAAGTACAAAAGGTATTTGCTCCCTATTTTGGATTTCGCAAGGGAAGGCAGAGTACAGTAAATGATCATGATGGAAACCTATCCCCTGGTGACCTTGGAGTTCTGTTCACCTTTCCAAGTTATTTTATAATCATCATCGGACATTAACTAAATGAGGTAAAGATATTTGAAGCGTTAAATATTGTAACTTATATAACAGACAGTTTTGGACAATGACCGGGATATTCTTTACAATAATTTTAGATACATTTGATTTTCTGGTTTCTTCCAGATTATTTTCCGCAAATAAGTTACAAGACCCTCGTAAAGGTCACAATAAAATTTAATGTAAAATACTGAAAACCTCGTTTATTGGTATTTCAAATTTGTTTGTTTAGTTGTGACTAATTTGGTCACTGGTGGAATGCCTGTAATTAAATATAACTGTAAACTGTTCAAACATCGGCATAAATAATAATTAAATAATATATTTTAGACGACCATTTGGATCAGCGGTAGTTAACGCTGCTTCTGAGCCATGGGTCGCGGGTTCGATCCCCGCACAGTACAAATATTTGTGTGCATGAACATATCTTTTTGTACTGGTCTCGGTGTTTTCTATGTATTATAAGTATGTATTTACAAAAAAAAAAGTATATAAGTAAGTTTATCGGTTGTCTAGTACCCCATACGACAGGGTACTTAATAGTACCTTAATTTGGGACTAGATGGCTCAGTGTGGCCCAGTGAGGCATTTGTCTTAAATATTTATTTTATTTTTATTTTAAATGTAAAATTGTCATAAACACTAGTTTAATTCGTTTCGTTTTTTCATATCAATAAACAGTGTTTGTGTATATTTCGGAAACAAAGAGTAGGGTTATCTCCACAGTTATCTCCAAGACACTTAGAAAATTTAATTTCCTATTATTGTTTTTATATGAAAATGACCTTAATTGAAAGTCCACCAACCAATAAAAGCCAACCGAATTCACTCAAATCTTGCACTAATCGGTAAATGTAGCTTTTAGATCAGACTAATCGTTTAACAAACAGGAGGCGTCATCTCGCAAATCTCGAAACTTTAAATAGACAAAACAACAAGTTCATTAGGACTCACGCTTCGCAAACAACTAGACAATAACAGTGCAACTACTTAAGTCTCCAAACAACCGAAGCCACGCCTCCAACATTCAAAATCTTCATTAAAGATCATTCTGTAGAATGTAATCAAAGCAATAGACGAAATAGGTGTGCATAGTTACAAAACCACCCAAATATTCTGACCTCCCCTGCTTCCCGCTGCCTTCTAAATCACTATGAATACTAAGGACGATGCCTAATCAGCAGCAGCTCCAGTTTTCCTGGTCTTAAACGCGGCTACAATCCGAATCAAAATTCAAAACCGCGCTCTCTCTTAATCCGTGTTTAGGATCACAATAAAAGGTAATACATTTTAACTCCTGCGGTGGAGTTACCCGAATTTGAACCGTATTGTAACGGCTAGTGAGGCTATAGAGAGTTGGGAAGCCCAAAATAAGATTACCCAAGCGAAAGTAGAAGGTGAAAGGGAGACATTTTGTTATAAGCCGCGACGCACAGTTGAATGAATTAGGATCTTTTAATGAGTTTTTTTTTAAGACCTGCCTGTTATTGAAAACCCGGAAAAGATTAGTTTTATTCACAATAATTTTACCGACAGAAAATGATATAAGCCATCGATTTCGAGTCGGTGCATGATTGGAGTTAATTAAATGTTTGGCACCGACTCAATATTAGTGGCTTATTACATCACGCGTCAGTCAGGTCGACAACCTAAATTGACAGTGTTCGGGTTTTTAAAAACTTGTTGAGAATATTTGGATAGAAGAAAATGTTTCTTCGCAACCGGCCAGACGACGCACGCAGAGCGCTTTCAGTCTGGCCGCAACAATGAAACGCGAATAAAAATTAAATATTATTTTACCTAATAATTTAATACGTGCGTGTGGTGTTAAGTTAGGTTATTTGTAAGGAACACCTTTTTAATGACACGAGATTTTTTATACTAGAAACTATCATATGGTTCTTTTCTTCTGGGATGAAAACTAACTTACGTGATGTTCCAGTCTACCTACAACTAATCACCGTGTCAAATTTTGTCTGGAACCGTTCCGTTGCTTGTTTTAGCGTGATTGAGCAGGTAATAAGATTCCTAGTTAACGTCCCGTTGGTTTAGCGGTTTATAAACACCGGACCAAGATCTTGGAGCCCTGCAATCCCCTAGTCATACAAGAGTTTCGAATTTTCGGACATTGCTCAGGTATGTCAGCACCGACTCGCATTTGGCAAGCGTAGTGATTATGCCTGCATACATAATTGATGTGGTAACATGAACTCAATGATGGAAGCCTTAGCCTTGCAGTGGGATGATTATAGGCTGTAACTCAAAGCAGGGCGCAAACTTGAATACTTTTGTGTCTTATGTACAATATACCGATATAAATACATTTGATTAAAATTTCATCCTGTAGAACAAGTATGAAATCATCCACTCCCTGCGCATACGTTGACACATACTCATTGACGACCAAAAAGTGTTTGGTGTCGGTAAACTAAAAGTATCTACGCTGTCGCAGATTTTACTTTACTTTTAAGATGCTCAGTGTCAGTGTTAGACGAGCTTAACTCCAGGTGGCGGTCTAACGGCGCGGCTGAAACTCCCTCATTTGTGCTTAGCAATTAACCCGAAGATCCGTGAGTGGAACACGTAAGGCGAAACCAAATGTTGCTGTAAAATGATTTCTTGAAGTCTTGTGCAAGAGTTGCATGTTATCAACTGTTTAGTTACATAAAGTAAATAAAAATTAAAATTAAGGACAAAAAAAAAGGATTTTACAAACCATAGCTTTCTAGTACCTACTAAAGTTCTCAGAGGAAAGCCTAAGGCCGAAAATGCTCAAACTAGTTAAATAAAATACACTGTGAAATTAAGAATCAAAAAAAAAACTTTTTTTTTAATGGCATGATGATATTAATTAACCAATGTTAGAAATGTTTTCTATTCTTAGGGGATTATTGAGTAAGTAATTATTTCAGTGATTGCGCGTGCATCTGTTTTTCGATATGATATATGTATATATGAACTAAAAGCGTTAATTGTAAAAAAAAGCTCTTTATACAACATTGAGTAAAATCCCTGTATATCCGTAACATGAGTCATTTGTACCAACCAAAGCAAGGTAAATAACAAAGAATTTATAACACAAAAGGCTTCCAGGGAGGGAATGTGGACAATTTTACACGACTATTTACAACCTCGCTGTCCAACGGTCTCGGGAAATTGTCGACACTAGTGAAGAGACACGCTGGTGAGCCGGATGTCGAGTAATTAACGCAATTTATTTAAAATGATAGAAACTATTTAAATTAACAATAAACTTACACCTTAAAGTTAGTACTTGCAAAAAAAGCTACGAGTATTTTGGTCCCTAAATGGTTTGGATAAACTTGTAATGGTACTGATTAAACTTTCTAAACCTGTATCATGTTTAAACGGACCTTCCTATACTCGTCCTCATTATCTATACATGCCTGCCTTGTTCCCAGGTCATCTGGGGTCGGCGCAGTATGATTTTCTTTTCCATACAATTTAATCAGTCGTCATCGACTCATCTACCCTTCTCCATCATAATTATCTTTTCTAACACAATCCACCCATCTCTTTTTAGTCGCCATCTACCTGTCTCATCTTAAGAATCATATTCATTACTCTTTTTGTTATTACGTGACCTTTATTTCTCCTCATCACATTTCTATACCAAAAATAGACGATTTCCCTTGAACTTTTCTGCTACCGGTGCTACTTTCATTCTTTCTCTGATGTATTCATTCCATATTTTATCAATTTTTGTCATTCCATACATCCGCCTCAATATTTTCATTTCTGCTTCATGCAATCGTCTCTTAATCTACCTAATTTACGGCCCAGCGTCACGTGTCAACAACGTATTCTGTCCTATTTCAGCCACACAATGCGCAGAGGAGACGACAACCTTGAAAAGCTGATAGTGGTTGGAAACACCGAAGGTAAAAGGTCGCGAGGTCGTTTGCCGGCAAGATGGATCGACCAAATAAGGACATCTTCCACATTCTACACGGTGCTAAAGGACTTGCAGAACAGAAACCGATGGAGGCAGATCATTCGCTCCAGATGCAACCCCGAAGCTGACCACGATCCTCAGACATGAGGGACTGACTAAAGAGAGAGAGACGGCCCAGCATTCATATTTTGGTCTAATACATTTTGCCTTTTAATTTTAATGCCATCTGTTATTCGCATGTTGTTGCCGCGACCTGTTGCCATTTCATCCAACCTGAGTTGATTTGCTGCTTAACGTCCCTGTCGATGACACCATCGCTTTGTACAAGAGACCCGAGGAGCTGGCAGTTGGAACAGACTGGTCAATTTATCCCGGCAAGCGTTATGAGGTAGAGGTCTGGAGTGCCGGCAAAGTCACAAAACAGGTGGATATTCTGTTTTTATTCTACTGACTTTAAGGCCAATGTTCCCCACTCTCTACCGTCAATTCTCCAGTCTATTGAGGACCTCTAGGGCATCTTCAGCTACCAACACAACGTCATCGGCAAAAAGCTTACACCAACGTGCCTCTTCTTGTATGTTTTTCACATAATTACCAAATGATGAAAACTGCATCTGCTGTTACTCGACAAGGCATAAAATAGAACTGAAAAAGAAGCTGAAATGGTAGGTCCGTCCGTCCAATGTTCCAGTAACGTTAAAAAAAAACCTTACATGAAAGACATGATTTGTTTTATACCCATGAAGAACATAGTTTTTTTTTAACTGTTGAACAACCAAAATATTTAAATTCATAAAAAAGTTTTTCTAAATGTCGATAACTCCAAAACCGATGATGCCCTGCGTCATCAACACCGCATTCGGAAAATCTACACTTAACCAGAAGAGCCAGCCCTCCCATTTATCCTTACACTCGCTGTCCTGTGGGAAGAGGGTGGAGTGGGAAGATGGGGTGCGATCCGCGACAGGCGACGCGACTTGCGACCAGGATTTTTATTGTGTTAATGGCCAGTACTTCAACTACTAAAAAAAAGGTAAGTTAACTTAGCTAAGCCATAACTAGGCCTTATTTTTTCAATTTATTCATTTTTAATTGGAAAAAGATTTTAAATCCCACCTAACGCAGAATAATATATGTTCAAATATGTCACACCTAGTAGGTAGAGGATTTAAAAAAATATAATCTAATTGAAAATACAGCTCGCATTGGAATAAAAACAATTGTGAATTATTTATAAGACTTATCTTCAAAGAGTTTGTTTGCTTATTAGAGTTACCTTCTTTATAATAAACTAGCTGATGCTCGCGACTTCGTCCGCGTCAATTTCTGTTATTATGATCGCGATTATTTTTACAACATTTTTCACTGATGCTTCGCTCCTATTGGTCGCAGCGTGATGTTATATAGCCTAAACCCTCCTCGATAAATGGACTATTTAACACAAAAATATTTTTTCAATTCGAACAAGTACTTCCTGACATTAGCGCATTCAAACAAACAAACAAACATACAAACAAACTCTTCAGCTTTATAATATTAGTATAGATATAAAATGTGTAACTTACATTATTGTTAGTGCTAAAATGAATTATTGGCTATATCATCATCATAATATTTTAGTCTCCTGCTGGACACGGAGCTCTACAAAAGGAGTATTTTGCCATAATCGCCACTCTTGGCAGGCGGGTTCAGTCATCTATTACGATACACGTAATAACTAGACTATGTCATTAGAGGTAAATTGTCACTATTACGTTACCAATTCAAAAGTTTGAATCAGTAAGTTGCAATAATAATGACGATAGAAATTATTATCAAAGCTTAAAGAGCTAAGGACATAAAACTGTACTTAACTGAAAAACAACACACATCTGACATCCAAAAACAAAAACCCCCAGTAATTACAGCACACGTAGGCGGGAGTCCCCATCTCCTCCCCCCTAGGGGTGAGGGGGCGTTCCGGCCCATCAGTCTGGCCACGGCAATTCAGATGATGAATTAATCCAACAAATGTGACGCTATCACTTAGCCCTAATGTAGGGGTATAATGTTACCCCAAATTTCGGCTACACTTTCAAAATTCGGAGACTTTAATGCGGACCTTTGTTTTTGAGATTAGAATGTTTTTGCGGTGCGGAGGAAAATGGACCGCTTTTTCAGGTAAAAGACGTTACTGTTATATAATATAGATGCTTTAATAATACACATTATAGTGAGTATAATTGTAGTACTTATATCTGAAAGCAAATAACATTATAGTGAAACAATATTAGAAAATCCTTCTCATAAGATAATTATGACAAATAAAAGGAGATTATTTTATTTTGATGTACTTCAGTAAAACTCTTTCTGAGTAGCCCGATTTTAGTGGTATTGAATTAAATAAATAGGTATGCTATTAGTGATTCTCATGAACTTTAAAAATAAGGTTAAAGATATTTTCCCAAATCAGAACGAATAAAAACACAAAGACACAGAAAGAAAAAACAATCCAACTAACAATTAAAGTTTGAGAATAAAATGTTATCATGTCATTCATACAGGTAAAACAGTATTGTGTACGTATCATCATAAAATTCCAAAGAAAAATAAATTTTGTTGTATTTTCGTTTGTGTCTTTCTACAGTAAATTCTGTATTTTTGGTGTATTTACAATATAACCAACTCTTATATGACTTTCAGCATGTTACTAAACCTGTACTTAGCTAATAACATTTTTGTACATAGCAAAAATTGAAAAACCTAAAACATTAGCCAACCAACAAACTAAAACTCGTTACAGAACGCGTCTCCTGAATAAAGGTGTTGTTTTAATTACATTATCAGGGCAGCACACGCGTGTTAGACCCTCTTCACGGAAGACATTCAAATAATGGGCTCAGAAAAGTGGGGCGCGGGGTACAATGGGCCCCGCAAGTTTTGATTGCGATTCGCCTGTCGCGGTTGAAGGGTTCGATGAATTGTCGAGATGTCTTGCTTCTTTGGAACTTTCCTAATGTGCCTTAGTTTGGGTGGTGCCATCTAGCGGCGGAAAGGTTAGTCGACCGAGAAGTTGACCTACTACGAGTGTATCAAAATTTATGATGTAAATTTTAGCAAAAAATAATTAAAAATAACTCTTTTGTTTTTAAACGAAACGAAACTTCTTAGCTGGATTCTTTTTGTGGGTCCATCGCGTTGCTGAAAAAGGTACTCGCGCTACTGCCTGGGGTTTGCGAGTAAGACTCAGGTGTAAGTTTAGAAGACCGCATTATGACGGTCATCTTATTAATTGTAACAGCGCAGCTACGTAAAAATATGGGTAAACAAACATATTTTTCTAGTGTGAAGTTAATGCTGTCTTTGCGATAACGATGACTGGCGAAAGTGGCGAACGAGTTTGTCATCGAAATTCGACCAAAATATGGGGGAGAGAATACGCTGAAGCTAGGTGTTTTTTGACAGAACTGCTTTAGTCTCCTCTTTTGACATCGATAGCATGAGAGCCTACTTTATCTTAGGGATTCTTGAACTTGGGTGGATTAATAAGGTTTCTTGGTATGAAAGGCTATCTTTATTCCATAACGCATGGAACATTACATCATTCAAATGCCGGCTGGATAGATCGTGTTAAATATAAGCAATTATCATAACCAGCTATTTTAGTCTACTCTTGGATAAGGTCATCAAAAGGTGGACTTTGCCATAATCGTCACGCTGGGCAGACGGTGGGCGATCACAGTTTGACTAATTGTTGCGGCTGCCCGTCTTATTCTGGTAGTGCTGTTCTAATCGTCTGTTACGACACACATAGGAAGAGAAGGGGTTGTGCTATTTTTTTAATGAGCCGACATCACGAGATTTGAGCCTGGATGAAATTAAATTTAAGGATTAAGATGATTGTGACTTATTGACAAAATAAAAACTTATTAAAAACAATAAAACATAATGTCGTTGAAGTTCTGACACCACGTAAGTAATTTTTGAGAACTTTTCAGGAGAGATAAAAAACATTTTTCAATAATTCCCAACCGCAGCTGACAGAACCGCTCATTGTATGGAACTGAGCTGGATTTATACTGTTTCCACAGGACAGTGACTTCCGTGCTGTTCCTTTGCCGTAATTTCAAAGATTTTTATTTGTCGTATCTTGAATCTGATTGGGCGAAACGACAGGTCCTTCGATTTACTAGCGAATGGCATCAAAATGTCAAAACCTCCAAAAAATGAGTTAGGTACGTGGTGTTAGAACTTCAGTGACGAAAGTTAACAAAACTTCCATTAACTAGAATTTTAATACTACCACTCGTTATTGTCACGTAGATAGTACTAGCCAAAATTAAGTCGGCAGGAATCTAACCCCACACACCCGGGGGAGAAACTTTCCCGACGCACACAACCGAGGACAAAAGTTACCCGGGGGCAGGTTGACCAATAGCATGCATTTAACCCTTCAAGGATTAGAGAGCATTGTTTCAAATCTCCCAGTTTCGCTTTAACGCTCGAATTTAGAACGCCGCCATTTTGTTCATTTAAAATGGACGCTCTAACAATGGTCACTATTGTTTCTGAAGTACGCTAGACCGACCGGCTCCGCAGTGCAGTGACTGAACGAATGCTCCATTGTTTTACCGTTTTCTAAATTTGAATTTTTTATGATATGGACTGCAGCTGTAGCCTTGTTGTTGAAGTGGATAACTAGATAGGAATATCTGATCGGGATTTGAAAATAGAACGAGAAGGTTTTGCTTTTGTACTAATTTTTTAATAGTATTTTTTTACATTATTACCTTAACATATAATTCTATTTACATTTTATAATTTATCTTAACAATATTTTTAAAAAACTTGCAGAAGATATTGTAAATATGATGGTAATAGTTAGACCAACTAGCGACGACAGTTCACTAGCCGAAGTTACTCCCTGGTTTTCAAAAATCGTGACCTCTGATCGAAATTAGTCAAATGTGTTTGTATAAAAATGTGATTTAATATTTTTTTAGTACTATTTTATGCTTACGCCGAATCCGACTTAGTTGAATAAATAACACGATATAATATTCAGTTGTTGGTTCAGTTTGTGCTTCTTATTTACTTTTAATACTGTTTACAAACTACAGAGTTTAAAAAATTGTAATTTTATATCCAAGCTTAAATTCGCCCTTAGGGACTCCGCGCTCAAACATGAATTAAATGTAAACCTGTATTACTAGTTCTCATTGTCACCTTTGAAAACGTACTGGGGTCAGTTGAACTAGATCATTCTATTGTGCCAGCCAACCAGCGGTGGGCTCACAAAAAAATATTGCCCGATTTGAGGTAATATTGTCTAATTTTCGGTAATATAGTTTTGTCAACACAAGGCGCGTTAGCCCCGTACAATGAAGGGTTATTTGACAAATTATTACTAGTCGAAATAATAGGTATGTTGATGTTTGCGTTTAAGTATCATCGATCATTTTTAGATGTGACAACGGGTCTTGAAGTTAGCTTGTTTGGGCTAGTAAGTCAGTTTTCAAATCTACATTGATACTACAAAAATTATGTATTTCATTTTAATACATAAAGATGATCAAATTTGTGAAGATAATTTACTGTATGACATTAATTATCATCACTGTGCTATTGTGGTTCCATTTTATACTTCGTTAAGTTTGCTTGCATTATAAAAATATTAGAAGTAAAATGAGTCAAGGAATTACCAGACTACAGAACCCTAAAAGACTGGAAACTTGATCAAGATTTTTGCAACCCGCGATTGACGCGAAGTAATTGCAAAATATTGAAAATGTTGCCCTTAAAAAATTTTTCTACATGTTTTATTAATGTTTTACTTTTACTTTTGGTTAAGTACAGGCAGTCAAAATGTTTATTCAAGGAATCGTCATCTCAATTGGGTATGTAATTTAAAGTATAACAACTTATCGTATAAAGATAAAAACATATACAATCAAATGATATAATTTTGCTTAATATAACACTTTTTTATATAATAATGGAAAGATATAATATTAAATTACATATATTTAAAACGTACCTGTAAGTAACAATTGGGATAAATTCATTTAGTATAACAACCGTTTAGCATAACATTCAAATGATATAATACTAAAATCAAATAAATTTAGTATAATTTTCATTTGCGATAACTTTTTTTATACAACATTTAAATCAGGTAATGATTACTTGATACAAAATGGTCAGATTGCAGAATTTAAAGATACCAAGTAGTGTAAATTCCAAATCTTAGTATAAAATGCTATAAATACGCAGGCATGGAAGTATGCATGCACATAAGCAGACAAATATGCATGCATGTAGGGTAGCATGCATAGATATAGGCTAACAAGCATACAATAATATATGCAGGCAAGCAAGCAGGCATGCAGGCAAGCATCATGCTTACAGGCAATCATCATGTATGCGCGCTTTTAAATTGCACTCTATAGTGTAGGGCAGACAAGTAACACGGTGGATAAACCACAGCGAGTCAGGATTCAGCCAAATTCTTAATTTTACCAATGTATGTACAAGTAGGGTTATTTTTTTTAATCAATATTTAAAACGTTTTTATCTCAAATTATAGATATATCACGAAATCACGCGTATAACTTACAAATTTATATCAAATGAACGATATATAAAATGAGTTTTATTTCAAACGGTTTTATTTGTTATGAATGTTATACTAAATAGTATTAATTAAACTGTATGTTATGTAAAGTAATCGTTATGTCAAACAAAATTTAATCATGTGTTGTTGTAACAAATGATTATTATGTAAAGTGATCGTTATTAAAGTTTGATTATATTAAATGATTGTACATCACATGAGACGCACCCATCTCAATTTACTTCAGCAAGTTAATAGCTTAAAAATGGTTATAAAGAAGATTTTATAGGTATCATTAAATCAAAAGGTTCTAAAGTACATAACTAGAAATACTTACTACACAATTTTATTTTTTTAACTAAACGTAATTTAAACTAGTTTTGATGTAGGTTAATTATCTCAAATTTCAGATTAGAGGCGGTCAAAGAAGATAACATTAACTAGATTAGCATAACAAAATGGCGATCAAAACAGGCCCCAGGTGGACTAAGTGAAGCGTCCACGCACACCAACAAAGGACCAATTGACTCAAACGAACCTTAGTCGTAATCGCATTTGACACTCATTTGCTATACAAAGAACGAGGCAGTTGCAAGGAGATTGAAATGACTAGTTTACGGTAAAAGTATGATTGCGACCATACTATGGTCGCAGTCAGAACTTAGTCAGAACTAGCTGAACTTAGTTCGTACCACATAATCAAAACGTTGAGAAGGTAAATTGGTACTATGCATTTACTATTAAATTGAAGAATTCGTTTTAACACAAACTAAAAAAAAACATACTAAGAGTTTCCGAAGATAAGATGCCACTCATTCACTTTATGATCACGGCCGCTGCAAGGCGACCGAAACGTCAAAGAAGTTACTAATATAATTATCAGCTACGCAATGTTGAATTTTAATTATGAAAATGAGAATGTTTGTTTGCTCTTGAACAGGGTGTATAAAAGTTCCACAGTAGTCCTGTGATCGCCTATCCACCCATGTGAAAAAGGCAATGTAATGTTATAATGAAACGCAATAGTCCAAAATCCAGTTCTAATAAGTCTTTCACGACACTGAAATCCTTTCAATAACTGTTGTCTGTTACTGAATGGTTCTTTTATTGATGATAGGCTAGCTCTTAGCTTTACACTAAACCCTCGAGTTGACTGCGCTCTGGAAATGCCGACTGTTTGGCGTCTGACTCCAGCAGGATAGAGGTCGCAAGCCACGGCCCCAATGCTTTTGACAAGCAACTCATTACATTTGAATTGTATTAATGTTTTATTTTCTTGATAGTAACACGCTGCAGTCAGTAGTGTTTGCAGCTTAGATATCCTGATAATAGTAAGTAGGCCACATAATGCCTAAATGCCAAGTGTCTCTCTAGGAATTAGTATTTGCATATAAACGACCAGAGCTAGACGATTGGCCGACGGAACACTGGATTTACTATGAGCCACATGAGATAAAGCATTGAAGAGACATAACTATCTCTTAGTAAATTTATTAAAGGCCTATAATCATGCCACTGGCAAAGGCCTTCATCATGGAATTCAGGTTACCATATCTATGATGGGTAGTGGGTACAAGCATAATCACCACGCTTGCCAAATGCGGATTGGTGATTACAAACCCGAGAAATGAGCGGAAATTCGAAACTTTTGTTGCCCAAACTGGGTGTCGAACCCAGAACCCCGAGATCTTGGACCAGTATTGAAAATACTAGACCAACGGGGCGTAACTTAGTAGGTTAGCTGTCTTATTATCTACCTGAAAAATATTTCATTTCAAAACATCTTTTCGATAGTACGTACAATTTTTCTCCCACCCTTATCAATAGAAGGGACTTAAGGCCACCTAAGAATGAAAATGAATAAAAAACTTTTAGAGAAACACTAGCCTTTACTATTGCTTACAATATTTATCAAACTGTTGCAGTTAATCATAGATTTTTTATCAATATCACTGTCAAAATATTCATGAAACTATACTGCCTCACAGCGTAAAGCAATCGAAAGGATTCGCTAGTAGTTCTAAGACTCTGTAGCTCTGTCGGGGCATCAGTTGTTCTCAAATCTTTTCTCTTTCTTCTTCTAAATACCCTATATATTGTTTTTTTGAGTTTATGCAAACACTATACATTGAAGAAAAAGTGTTTTTTTATATATAGAATGGGCTTGCTCTTGACTACATACTTAACTCTACGGTTAAGAAGAAGCCTAAGGTGGAGCGAGCTCACCCAGAGGCATTGGTTTTCCCACACACCAGCGGAACACAGAAAAACTGTTTGGCGCTGGATTCAGGAAGGGGGGTGGTAGCATCCAGGAAGCCTCTTACGAAGCCTACCACCGCAGAGGGATCTGTTAGCCGTCATCATTGGTTAGAAAACCAAAGATGCCGTTGCCCAGGCTGGATCACAAGGACGGAGATCCAACCACCTCAGATATGTTTACAGATTATAATTCGGGTTTATGTCGTGCTTAACCCGTCGTTTTGAACTGCTTTTTAAAATGTTTGAGTCGGGTTAAACATAAAATTAACGCGAATTAAGATCCGTAAACATCTTAGATTTCAATACCTGATATGTAAACTCGTGCTTTTACATCATCAAATCCTCGTAACAGTATTCTAAGCAATTTAAAAATCAACGCCATAAAAACCTGGCAATAACAAGGAAGCACTGCAACAGTGTAAATTACCAATTAGGGCCTGCAGTAAAAAGAAAGAGTGTCACCATATAGAACCACGTTGGGTTCCGTTGCTCTTTATGTTCTCAACTTTGTGAGAATGCATCAATTTCTTTGGTATTTATTTATAAAAAACCAAACCTCTACTAGCATTTTCTCTAATAGTCCTACAATGTAGTAATAGGGGTTAAAGTATGAAATTGCCGATTATTTTCCTACTTTTTATTTTGTTTATAGCACGTATAGTCATATTATTGCGTAATTTTTTTTGTATTGTATCAAAAACTAAATAAAGTAACTTTTAACTAAAAAAAAAGCAATACTAGTGCCTATTACTTCAAAAGAAGTCGTTGAAAAGACCCCTTACAATGTGTTAGCTGACCTTCTTGCTTCAATTAAGTATATTTGTATTATATACTTTGATTTTCAGAAATTAAAATACTATAATGCGTAGCTTTATAACTATCTAACTTTCACCTTTATTAGCACCGAAAACGGTTCAGGCGTTTTAATTCTAATACTTACCGCACAAATCAGTTATGACATACTCGCAGAAAAAAAAATTGCAGTTGTTGGAGAAGTTTATCTATGTTTGTCTACATAAATTATATCAGATATTCAAAAAGAGGTCCCAACCAACGACTATTCCGTTTGTTATTTATTTTATTCATTATATTAGGAGAACCATACATATTTTATATGATATGATGCAAACTAGTACATATTTTATATGATGTTTAAGCAATTTAATTGCAATTATAATATCAGTATTTTAACTTGAAAAATTATGTCTCAGGCGGTACACGCGCCTGGTATGCGAGGAGATGCGGAGGGAATTTATGACTTAGGAATAAGATTGCTTACGCTGAGTGTTGCCTTATTTAGTTCAGTGTCAATGTTTAGTGGCACAATGGTCCCTTAACTGTTCAATTCCCTGTCAGGTCGATTTGGAAACCAATCTTTTCTCATGTTTGGGTCTGGAAGGGGCGGGGTTATAGTCGTGTTTCGAAAAGGAAGATATTAAACCGTTTTGGTCCCAGCTTCTATCCAAGATGAAAGTCGAAAAAAGGCACGGCAAAGGCCTGTAGTAAACGACTTAGAAAACACTGATACAAGGAGGTCTATTAAAAGACGGATAGTAAATGTTAAGAAGAATAAAAAGGTCGGAACTAGACGGAACCCTACAACTATCGCAGTGGCGGTATTGTACACGTTAATTAGCATTGCGAATGAAGTGGGCGCGAATTGCCACTCGTCTCTCGATTGTGGGAGTTGCCACTTTTTCTCAATTGTGGTTGCCACTCTTTGCGTAGGTACTTTGTCACTTGCGGTACGATGATCGCGATGCGTCGATGCCAATTAGTGACACTTAATGCTTAGACGCGCTTATTAGGATTGAGGTACACTAGTGCCAATGCTTTAAAAAAAATACTACGTAACCGAGTATTAGTTGAATTTCCTAATACATTTTTATATGTTTCATACTAAGCAACAAACGCTTTAGGAGGAATGCGGCCGCTTTCTATACAGTGAAAAGCAAGGTATATGATATACAGCCTCTTATGAATTCACTAGTAATTATTTATGTATCCGCCACCGCCATATAAGTCAATTTTTTCCACATTTTATTGAAAAATATTTAATAGATTAAATAACAAAGCCTAGCAGTCTTTAGATCACAACTTAAAATTTTACACAATCAGTATTTTTTATTATTTTGTCTTTTCGTTTTGATTTTATGCATACGGGACACAAGCACTATTTTATTGAAACATAAATATGTTAAGCGTAGAAAAAAGCTTATCGGCTGTTACTTATTACTTAAACAGGCAATATGAATAACTTAAACACCTAAAATACGTGCTTTTCTAAAACAAAGTAAACAATATCCTTTAAAAGCTCTTTTAAACACGCTTCCAACATGACATATAACAAAATAGGGAAATGTAAATGCAAGAGTGAAACAAATAAAAAAATCGTCAAAGATGAACGTTCGCTGAACGGCGCTCTTCGATAAAACCACCTATGGCTTTAAGAAGCGAACAGCACTTAAGGAGGACGGGACTATGCAACAAAGGAAACAAGGTCACAAGATCAATAAAATATTACAGTATTTAATGCACAGTTTCATTGGTGAAATTGTTTTGCGCATTTTGGGCATGTTTTTTATTTTATTAATATAGAAGCTTATTAATAACATGATACTTACATAATGTCAACCAACGCCTACGGATATAATATATGCATATATATTTTTAAATATGATCAAAAGAAAATCGGGTTGCGTACGCAAACGTCGGAATAGCTCTGAGTATAATTCCGACCATTAAAACAATATTTTTTCTTGAAGCACTCTAGTGGGACATACACTCAGCATCATATCCAGACTCTTTAATATACCATCATTTTTGTCATATGAAAAATTTAGTTTATTTAAAATAGTATTAAGTCAATGATATCTTTACGATTTTTGTTGAAATTTATTGCATAAACGCAATGACTATTAAATAATTTTATTTACTTGTTATTTTACAACTTTACGCTTATAATTGTTAGTTCCACATTGCATGACGTCCTTCAAAATTTAAGTAATAATTACCATATTTGTAAATTGTTAAATTCTTCGTGTTTTTATTCTATATTCCATACACTTGCACATTATGCAACGTGAATTTGATTTATAAAAAACATCGTGAAATTTTGAATAGTTCTTAACTCCCTGTTGCTTAACGCCGTTAGAAGCGAAGGCAGCGGCGGCCGTCATTAAAAGGCTTTTAATTCTTGATGCTTTCTCTATTCACATGCCCGATACGCGCCCTGAAACAAAATATAAAATTGTGTGCGTTACGTTCGCAGAATTGCTATGTGCTTACTGTCAGTCTATCAGTATAATTCATAATCTGACAGTAGAGTGGTAGGTTTATCGCAGAAGAAAATTGTAGAAATATTTTTAATTATCGAATTTTGGTCGTAGTAAAAAAAACACAGTAGAATTTTTATTGCGTAATGGATCCTAAAAAAGTTAATCATGTAAGAGGTTTAAGAAGTAGGTACTGACAGAAGAAGACGTATTCTTCTCCTCACCTTTGGCTAAGTGATATCAGTAAAGTCAGTACTTGAGCCATGCAGCACTAACTTTACTGGTTTTGCTGGCCAACCGTGGCAATTGGGGGAAAATTCTCTTTCTGAGATCTTCGTCCAGTAAGCTGTAGGTTGGTGATAATGATCAAAAAAACATTAGTAGAATTAAATTTATTTTGAAATTGTTCATTAAACTTTACATGTTCAAGTATTTTACAACTGTTTCGGTTCAAAAGGGTTTACTCAGATGAGAAGCAGCGCTAGTAATACGGATTGTATAGAATTTTCATGTTCTTTTTCCAGAAACTCGATCAGAATTAATATCTAGATATAATTTGTTTGAATCACCAATTTTGAATCCATACAAGAAAACCACCAAAACTGGTAGCTTCATAAAATTATTTAACTAATGTTTTTGTTGATATTATTTAATATGCTAAGATCAGTGATCGCTTGCAATATCGTTTGAAAATCAAGTGCCTTTGTAATATGCCATAAATTCATAGAAAGTTAACATGAATTGATGAAAAGGCTCATTTTGTCATGATTTGTCGTTGCAACATGCATAATCCCTTTGAAGGATCCACGCACAAGATCTTTTGTCTCTCCTATGTATAATCAGCTGCAGAAACATGCCATTTTATCTTGGACAAGACAACATAAAATAGTTACCTATATGTTTTAGATGCGTGCTTAATTTTGTCTTAAATGCGTTGAAATATTATTAGTAATCTCATTTAGTCGCTACCTAGTGTTATTTTTTTATGTGCCGACACTACACATGACCTTTCAACTAGTAACAAAAACACCAATGGTTGTCCCACCAAATATACAGGGTGAAATTTTAACCACTTTCCAAATTTTAATATATCAATCTACGAGACAAAAAACAAATGCCGTATTTTTTTTTTTGGTATAGCCCAGTACAAAAATGTCAAGATAAAGCACTTAGAAAATGTCCGCAATAAATCTAAAATTTTTGATACGGCTGCCTAGCAACACTTTTTTTACGCGATTCGCATCTTATTCATTTATTACGATACTATTCATAAGTTTTTAGTTTTCCCTTTATACCTTATCAGGCCTAGGACCGTAAAAATTGAAAACTATATTGCTTAAAATATTTTCGGGTGAAAGCTTGATTTACATTTTTTACTTCATTAATGGGCTGTAAATACGATACTGAACGCATATAAAAATTTTGGAAAGTGGTTAAAATTTCATCCTGTATGTTGGTCAATTGTTTGTTTGATCAGTAAAAGAAGCGTTAAATATCTTATCCACATTGTGTAAAACTATGAAACAAATGTTTGTAACCAAAGGTTCCAAGTACCTACAGACATCTATAAGTTTTTATTAACTATCAAATTTTTGCAAACGATATACGATCACGACTTTTGCGGATGAGTGTACTCGCATTCTTTTAGCTTTTTTCGGATCACTCGCACAATGTCTCTCCGCTTCATTTCCTTCGTGTTTTTGCAACAATACGACGTTTGCTAGTTTGAGCTTATTAGGTCCATAATAAGGCTTTGTAAATGAACATAATGGGCCCAATTAGAAGTGCAGAAGCATAAGGAAAATGACGAAGCTTTTCCTTCAAACAATAATGCAAATGTTTAACAATAGTAATGACAGTTTTATATTACATCATTATCGTAAGATTAGATCGGTCTACTTTTTCAAAAGAAAATTTGCGATCACCATTATTGGTTAGATTGGCAATCACCAGTTTCGCCAATAGTAGAGAAGACTCTGTTGACTGTCTTCTTCTCACTGTACTCTTTTAGCCACTTCTGATTACATTCACAAGAGGAGACGATTCAATGGGATTGATCAATTTAGATTTTTTTTACTTAAAATATGATAATAATGTTTTGTCATCGTCTAGCAATCATAACGCTGCGACTAAACACCAAAATTACGTCCTAATACATAACTTAGCCTTCTTGTAAATCACATAACGCAAACAGTAAAACGCACATCTTGCGGCGTACATCACTATTTACAGTCATCACGTAATTTATCACCGCGTTACTCCATCATTAAACGCACAAAGACGCCATCAGAACCAGGCTGAAGCCTTTACCAAACTATGAAAACCTAATGACCATGCGTCATGCCGTAAAATACCTAACAAAACAATGGGAGTTTGAGACAGAAATTAATATATCATTATGTCACATCCATGTATCGCCAACCTTGCATGGCGCCGTCTCTTTCCCACACACGCTGATGATCGTTCTATCCTTTTCACATCCAGGGGTGGTAAACTTCGGAGGCGAATCTGGCCCGTGATTGGGATTTGTTAATCTTCGTGCCAACTATGGAAGTTAAAATTCTAACGCGATACAACGCCGCCGGGTCGCATTTGTTCCATTAAAATTTGCGACCGAAGTTATCATATTAGTTTTCTGGAGTTTTGGGAATAGATAATTTGTATTTCGTAACTTTGTGTGTATGGTTTGAGTAATTACTACAAGTAATCTGCGTAATCATTGTTTATTTTAAAGTCGAGTAATAGCATAATTTTGAAACTCAAGTTAAATTCATGTGGGTTTTTTCAAGAACTTTAATTTAATAGAGGATACAAATTAATAGAGGTTTAATTAACCTTAGAGGTTAAGTAACACAGGAATTCTTTTTCAGTCCAATATTATAAATAATGAATGGGTCTTATAAAATATGACAATATCATCTTACGCTTAATTTAAACATAAATACTTTTTGCTTTTTGCAGACGGTTTACTATTTACTTTTTTGAAATCGGCGCGTGACAACTGACTTTAATAATTTGTGTGGCATCGACTCGAAATTAAGTTTAAGTTATTTAAGCTTTTCATCTATTTGTTTCAAAGCTATTTTTTTCATTTCCGATTACAAAGGCGTCTTTTAGCACATGCACTTACGACCCAATTCTAAAAAAAATATTCTATTAATTTAACCTTTTCGTTTATAAAGTTATAAATACTGTGCTACCGTGACAATAGAGTTTTAATTCAATTAAACCAATTTAATCTAATACATCAAGAATACATATCATCATCTAACTTTATTATTAAGTTCTTTACCCGTATCGTAGGAATGACGAGAGCTTTCGATGGACGCCGGCCATATTGTGTAGGGTAGTGATTGGACATGCTTATTTAACACCAGTAGTGTGAGGGTGAATAGTCCTACTATAAATCTACTAACTATTTGCCGCGACTTCGTATGCAAGGAATTTTGAATTAAGAAACTTTCCCAGGGCACTCGTATGTTTTTTCGGGATAAAAAGTAGTGGGCAGGCTCGACGAGGTGAGGCGATGGAAAAGAGACGACGTTTCTTCTATTGAATATGTTTATTGGCGATTACAAATGAAACAATTAAAAAACTTATAACAATGCAATGGTAGGTAGGTGCGCGAGCGCACGGTGCAATGCCCGATCGAGAAGTGTCCGGCACAATATATTTGGAAGCGCGACCAGGGTCGCGGGGTGAGGCGGGGCGGGGAACAGCCTGTGGAGGTCCGCGGCCATGGCGTTAACATGCTCCCGGCGTTGGAACATCTGGTTCCAATAGTGGTAGAGGGATGAGTCGGTTATACGCTCTCCGTAGGGTTCCCGATGATGTGATGACGTCTGCAACGCGGGTGACTCCGTCGGTGCCTGGGTAGACGTGGGCGATGCGTCCCAGTAGCCATCTGTTCGGTGGTAAGCGGTCATCCTTGACCACAACCATCTGATGCAGGCGTAGTCCTTCTGCTGGATTACGCCACTTGTTTCGTTTTTGCAGTTCTGAAATGTATTCTCTTTTAAATCTTTGCCAAAACTGTGACTTTAGGTACTCGACTCTTTTGTATCTTGTAAGAGTAGATATATTTTGACTCTGCTCTTCGTCATATACCTGCGGAGCGGTCATCACGATTGTTCGTCCCATTAGAAAATGTGAGGGGGTGAGGGCAGTTAGATCAGAGGGATCTGAAGTGAGAGGAGTGAGAGGCCTAGAGTTTAGGATAGCCTCTATTTGTGCCAATAATGTTGTCATCTCTTCATAGGTTAAATTGGTCAAACCTATGACTCGTTTTAAATAATACTTAATAGACCGGACGCACCCTTCTACAAGGCCGTTAAAATGAGGACTGTAAACTGGACAGAACTTAAACTCTATTTGATTTTCTGCTGCATATGATGAAATTTCATTGGATTTTGAATTTAAAAACTTAGCCAACTCATGACAAGCTCCGACAAAGTTCCTTCCGTTATCGGAAAAAATCTTTGCAGGCCTACCTCGACGGGCGATAAATCTATTTAAGCAGGCTAGAAACCCACTTGTGGTTAGCTCGGTGACGAGCTCAATATGGACCGCTCGTACTGCTAGGCAAACAAATACAGAAATATAGGCTTTTAACAATTTGCAACCACGACCCTTCCTATCCGCTATCATGATCGGTCCAGCATAATCAACAGCTGTATTCTGAAAGGGGAAATCAGCATGCAGTCTTTCTTTAGGAAGATTGCCCATTATAGGTATTCTTCCATAAATTCTATATATTTTGTTTTGAACTTAGAATCTCGACAAAATTTACGTTCTAAAGTTAAAAATCTAGCATGTGCTTGTTCGTATGAATCTCCGAGATTTGTGGGAGATGATTTTAAAGGAATATTGACTACAAATCGGCCATCATGGTTGCGAGCTGTAGTCTCGGCGAAAATAGTTTCGCATTTAATTTCGTCTTTAGTAAGACGAGGTGGATCAATGAATGATTCGCACTCGAAGTAGCGATCGAGTTTCTTCTGTAGCACAGTATCTGAATAGTTTAAAAAATGGCAATGGACTGTATGTAATGAATTGTGTTTGAATGAATTACTCTTGTTAGAGTTCGATGTGTAAATTCTACTGACACCTGAGACTAGCCAACCTAACTTTGTTTCATTTAGGTGTGGCTTATTTTTCCCTAATGAAATAGTGTTGTTGCCGAGCACCTCCCAAAAGAGATCTGCTCCGAGCAACATTTCCACCTCGGCCGGTGTATGAAACGCTGGGTCTGCGAGTTGGATGTGTTGTGGTAGGTTGAATGAATTAATGTTTATTTTGTGAGTAGGCAGCATTTGTGTAATGCAAGGTACAATGAAACAAGTAATTTGTTTACTAAAGTCATTGTTAACTAGTGAATGAATATTAACTTCGCATCTGTTAGTGATTTGTGAAGTCTGGTTATGTAGTCCCTGTATGTGTATATGAGTTTTTTGACTTGTGAGTTTGAGTTTACGTGATAATTGCTCGGTGATGAAACTAGAAGTGCTCCCGTTATCAAGGAGAGCGCGAACTTTGTGAGTGTGCCCTTTATGATCAGTGATTCCTATGAGAACGGTTGAAAGTAAAACTTGACTATGACTTGTGCATGATAGGGTAATATTTTCACAGCTTCCATTATAATTTGATTGTGAAGGTTTAGCTTGCGAATTAGCGTTGGATGCTGCTAGTACTACGCATTCAGGAGACGAACTTTGTTTGGATTCAATGGGATTCCCCTTTGCTTCGAGATGTAGTAAGCTATTGTGCCTTTGAAAACAAATCTTACAAGGACCTAAATTACATTTGTTTGTATCATGTCCTTTTCTTAAGCAATTGGCGCATAATTTTAATTCTTTGACCTTTGCAATTCTGTTTTCTATTGGAAGAGATTTGAAACGAAAGCATTGATAAATGTTATGACTACCTTTACATAAATGACAAGCAGGTCTAGTTACATTGGATGGTGATGCAATAAATGCTTTAGGTCGCACGTGAGTAATATCGCTATGTCTGCGTAGTTTATTTTGATTTATTTCCATGGTCTCTAGCAAATCAGCACGACCCTTTACAAAATCGTTGAATTGTTGCAAAGTGGGAATGGTTTTGAATTTATTTCGTTCTTCTTCCCACTCGCGAGAAGTAACAGTATCTAATTTGGCGGATGCCATGTAAACAACTAATGCATCCCAATGTTCTATAGGTAGATTGAGCGCTTTTAGAGATCTCAAATTTTTATTAATTGTATCTATTAAATTTCGCAAAGACCTTGAGGATTCTCGTGTGATTATCTCGATATCAAATAAGGATTTAATGTGATTATTTATGAGAAGCCTTTTGTTATTATATCTATCACAAATTAATTCCCAAGCTATGTCATAGTTCTCGGCTGATAAATCAATGGATTGAATTAACAAAGAAGCATTGTCTTTTAAAGATGCACGTAAATAATGGAACTTGTGAATTTTAGGAATGGAATTATTGTTATGAATAAGAGATGTGTATGAATCGTGAAATCCTAACCAATCATGATAACGACCAGAAAAGGTAGGTAAGTGTATTGTTGGTAATTTTAATGTAGGGGGCCCTGTTGCGATAGCAGTACCAGAGCCCGTCACCTGTGAGCCGTCATCGCCCGCCAAGGAGTGCCCGCTGGAGAAGTTCGCGTTCTTGGCCAGCAGCTCCTCTGCCGAGGCGACCGCTGCGTGAAACCCAGTCTCGAATGTTTCCCTTTCCTTGAGGTCGTCATCTGGAATTTCGCATATAGATTCTATGTGAGTTTGATTGCTATCAAAATCATTGTACATTGATTTTAAAATTTGGAGGCGGTTGGATAATTCTCTAATCTGTAATGAACTAAGTTTATCGCAAGAGAAAACTGTTTCCAGAAATTGATTGAACAGAGTTAGCTTTGCCTTGTAAGTACCTCGTGTTCTTCTTAATGTTTTGAAATCCATTTTAATTTAAATTAAAATCCACTGAAAATAATGTAGGTTAAATAAGTTAAAGATTGAAAAATGTTGTAAGCTTGAAATGGGTAAAAAATACTTAAATTTTAAATGCAGCAGAAAATCACGGCAAATGTGGGTAAGCGTGCGCAAAGCGTAGTGAGCGCAAGCGAAGCGGTGTGCCTGCGTGACCTTGGTTGACCGCTCGGCAACCGACGCTACGGATGAGTCGAACGATACGCCAGGCGCGTAGGTATCGCAGCGTAGTCAGTTCAATCGTGAAATAAATTCTGAAATGTGAATTTTATTATGTTAGATGAACAATGCAACAAATATTGGCACAAACATGGGCAGCTCTGAAAGCAGGATAGCTGAAGTGTAAATGGCAAATGGAAATAGAAGTAGGTAGAAGTAGAAATAAAAAGAAAGGATTCTGAGTACGTAACGGACCTATGGCGGTAACCGTTATTCTATACAAATGAATTACAAGTTAAATTGTTAGATGAATATGCGAAGAAGAAAATTGTAGTACAAAGTAGGTATTGTAACCACGTGAATATTTAACGTACCTATGGCGGCAACCGTTATTAATGTATGAATAAACGAATAAAATTGCGAATAGTAGCAAAGTATTGCAATTACGCTAATTATCGGACCATATGGCGGCAACCGATAACGATGTAGGTATGCAAATATGAATAAAATGAATAGGTATGCAACTTTGCAATAAATAATGAATGAAAGTAGTGAATAGGGAGCAATTATGAAAGATAATGGAACGAACTCACAAGATTTGACTTCCGCAGGCTTGCTGACGTAACCCTCTTGGTATGAATTTCATAATGTTTCTTGCTTGTTAATCAAAGTACATCGCCTAGATATACGTCTATGAACGTTGGATCAAGTAGGTAATCGTCCTCTAGTTGTCTTCGCTGCCGTTGTTTGTTGGTAGTTCCACGTTGAAATTCCAACTCCAAAGGTCGTCTTGAAGGTTGCACGGAATTCTCCTCAATCCGGCTCGAAAAAATGGGCAGGCTCGACGAGGTGAGGCGATGGAAAAGAGACGACGTTTCTTCTATTGAATATGTTTATTGGCGATTACAAATGAAACAATTAAAAAACTTATAACAATGCAATGGTAGGTAGGTGCGCGAGCGCACGGTGCAATGCCCGATCGAGAAGTGTCCGGCACAATATATTTGGAAGCGCGACCAGGGTCGCGGGGTGAGGCGGGGCGGGGAACAGCCTGTGGAGGTCCGCGGCCATGGCGTTAACAAGTAGTTTATGTACTTTTCCTGGTAATAATTTTATTTTGTGCCAAATTTTATTAACGTCCGTTAAGCCGTTGCGGTGAAATTCAGTAGAAAACATCCAAACATACGCATTTTATAATATTATACACTGATTATCGTAACTTTGTGCATGTGTGTCCATCCCACGGGAAACGTGTCATATTTTTCCAGTTCAGCTAATATTAAATTCCAGCTTATAATCTAAGTGTATATCATTTAGATCCACTTGGCCGTTTTGGCGTGAGTAACAAAAAATCATCTAAACTTTCGTATTCAATTTATGTCACAGTAAGATAAAGTAACATTAGAAAAATAGAAAGATTCACAACTTTCAGGGTATTCTTTTTTTTGTGAGATCTATTTGCCATACAGTCTATTTTGATCGGCTGATTGAAATCATAAATATCGGTCTTACTGATAAAAGGTAATAGACATACATCAAAGTCGAATGGGAAACATCCACTTTTTTTCATCGGTTAAAAAACCAGATTATTACTGTCTTCCAAACCAAAGAGAGTTATGTTAATAATGCTTCAGTAACGTCAATATTACTCTGTGAAATATCTAACTCGATGTGCACAAGCATATCCGTATCAAAGCCCCTCATTAAAGATAGACTTTAGCATACGTGACACAGTTATCGATTACAAAGTGTGACAGGTATAATGAATTAATACAGAATGTACAGGCTTAGGTACAGAGAAGAACACGTTAACCTACCACAAAAAAATTTTCTCAATAGATATTGATCTCTACTTCTTGGATTTAAAGTTGAAAATAAAATCAACTTTTTGGGTGGGTTGACCTGCCGTTGCTGTACATAGATATCAGCAGCTTGCATTTTTATTATTATACTAGCTGTTGCCCGCGACTTCGTACGAGTCAATTTCTGTTATTATGACGCTCTTATTTGACGCAGCGTGATGTTATATAGCCTAAAGCCTTCCTCGATAAATGGATTATCCAACACCGAAAGAATTTTTTAATTCGAACCAGTACTTCCTGAGATTAGCGCGTTCAAACAAACAAACAAACTCTTCAGCTTTATAATATTAGTATAGATTAAATTAATTGTTTGAATAAATAAGTAGACAGATATATACAGGATGAAATTTTAACCACCTTCCAAATTTTACTATAGCAATCGACAAAAAACAAATGACGTATTTTTTCTTTTGGTATAGCCCAGTACAAAAATGTCAAGATAAAATGTCCGCCAAAAATCTAAAACTTTTGATACGGCCTCCTAGCAACACATTTTTTACGCGATGCTCATCTCATTCATTCAATACGATACTATCTATAAGTCTTTGATTTTCCCTTCATACCTTAACATGCTTAGGACCGTAAAAATTTAAAACTATCTTGCGAAAAATATTTTTGGGTGAAAACTTGATTTAAATTTTTTATACTTTATTTGATATTTTAGCAACTTAATTGCACTTATAATATCAGTATATAAACTTGAAAAATTTTGTCTCAGGCGGGACTCGAACCCGCCTGAGACAAAATTTTTCAAGTTTATATACTGATATTACATTTTTTACCTCAAAAATGGGCTCTAAATACGATACTGAACGCCTATAAAAAAAATTGAAGATGATGAAAAGGTGGGAAGGTGGCAAAGAATTTCAGATATGTGAACATTACAATACAAAAGTTTAACTGTGTGTAAGTAATTTTTGAATTTGAAGCTTAAAGCTTCCTGGTATTTTTATAAAGGTACTTTTTCAATTTCTGTAACAGTTTCACTAATTGTCATCTGATCCAAATGCAGCCATAGCAAGACGAGTCCAACACGCAACCCCCCATCCCCGACAGCTCCCACATTTACCAGATCGTCGGTTCACTTGACTTGATCATCTGCTGTTGCAGTGTCACCATTCTAGAATACCACTTGCTGCTTAGTAATTTCAGTAACTTTTTGTTTACCATAAATTTTTTTAGCCATTACTGTTCATAAAGTTGTTTTTCCTAATCTAAATGTCACTATTACAAAAAACGACACATTTAAGCTACGGCAGAATACGTAACATTTTTGTACTACTTATTACTATGACTCTTCGTCATCATGATTACCAGCCTATTTGAGTCCACTGCTGGACACAGGTCTCAAAGATGAGACGCTTGGCAAGTGGGTCTGTGATCGCAGTTTGACCAATTTTCTTTTGGTTCCATATTCTTCTGGCAGTACTCTTTTTTTTTATAAACAAAGGGCTGCTCTTGACTACATACTTAACTCTACGGTTAAGAAGAAGCCTAAGAAGGAGCGAGCTTACCCAGTGGTACTGGATCTCAGAAAAAAAAACAGAAAATCTGTTTGGCGCTGGACTCCGGGTCCGGGCAGAGGGATCTGTTAGCCGTTATCATTGGTTAGAAAAACCAAAGATGCCGTTGTTTAGGGTGGACCACTAGGAGGTAGATCCTACTTCTCTTCTAGTCGCCTCTTACGACAACCACAGTAGGAAAAAGTGAGCTGCTATTAACGTACCAGTACCACAAGCCAAATTGTCTTTTCAATCGACATTAAAAAAATTGCGAGTACACTACATTGACAAACTAGAAGAAAGCAGCACGTATTTTTCACAAAAGCCCCGCCGTCACACACTGTAGCGTTTCTACTTTTCCGTTGGCGACACTTTGTGACGAGACGGTTTTTAATTAGCGCACTCTCTTTGTGTAGATTAGCCTCAGATGTGGAGCCTCGCAAAGCGGAGCCAGCTCTATCATTGCCCCCGTTTTTTCCAGCTTTGACTCAAACATTAGCAGATTATGTCTGGCGAATCGTCGCGATTGCGGCTTGGTGTATATTGAAACATCAAGTTGAAGTTATGTACCAATTATGCACGTTTTTCTTTTGAATTTTTTTTTGTAGTAATAAAACCAGATTAAAATACATTTATTGCATCTAGGTGTTGAACTTCAAAAGGAAAACCACACTAACAGAAAACTCAATAAAACAGCATGGTTTCTAAATTTGCCTATTGCATTTTAACTTTAACTATAATCTTAAGAAAAGGCAGATAGAAATACAAATTACCGAGATATTAATTAGATCATTGATTTACTATTTTTAAATGTGATGTACATTTAAAAATAATAAAAAGAGATTTATTTTTGAACCGGTGCCGGCACAGCATTTATATACGAGTACCATAGGTGAAACATTTGATTTTTTTTTATATCAGTAGGTTGGTACATAAATAAAGTTAGCGTATATCCTTACAATATAGATTTTCCTTCATTATCAACCCCGTAACACAGATGACATTAAACATACCCATTCCTTATACCCATACATACCTTCGTTTGTATACACTCGGCTCCTAATGACTTGGCCCGTGGACCTTGTGGGGTGACCAGCTCCGAAAATTTCGAAAGGGTTACCCTAAGTTGAGAATCCGATAATTATGCATCCAACGACTATGCTTTGACCCTATGTCTTACCAAAATGAACTTTACCACTGTGCTGTAGGAACTATTTTTGAGAGATAGAAGAAAATACATTCGGTCCAATTTTATAGTATAGCAAATAAGGTTCTGGTAAACTTAGGGCAGAGTTGTTGATGAATGACACTCAGAGGGCCCATTGCCCTTCCGATGTTTAAAGCGGGATAAGAAACGTTGGATGCCTTGAAATATTCGGTGTGTGGGTTCCGTACTTCTAATTAATATGGAAAGTTGGGACTCGAGAGATTTTGTTTTGAATTATGTTTGCAGTTTGAGAATTTAATCCTTTCTACGACTGCTCAAGGCTTAGGCAGTGTAAGTAAATCGCTTTTCTAGTTAAAAACAGGCGTGAATAAAAAACATCTAAAATTGAGTTTATATTTCATATTTATTGTAGAGCTTTTAATATTAAGGTGTTATTTAGAACTGAGTTCCTGTTAAATTAGGTTATTGTTATTTGTTGGCAATTTAAGTATTTGTGTCAATTCTGAAATAACAATCACTTGGAGTTGGGTGGGTATATGAAATTGTATCTATGTAACTTCTAACATAAAGAACTTTCTACTTTCTGATAGCCAACCGATACTGAAAGTCGGCTAAAACAAAATCTTACTCTTTCGGAGATGTCTATGGCTATTTTAATTTTTTGTACGTGTATATTGTATCTTTTTTTTATTTCATATAGGCTAGTAACTTTAATGAATGATTTTGAATTCAAGCAATCAGATCAACTACATATTACTAAATTAGGTTTGAACAAATGAGTAATAATTACTTATATAGGTATATGTATTTTTTATGAATTCTTATATTATTTTTTAATGTCAAAGTGCGTTTTAAAGTTATGCCTTTCAAAACTACTAATAAAAATTATGTACCCAATAAATTAATATACCCAAAATAAGTATTGCTCAAATTTACTAAGTCGCCTCCCAACGATTACTCCTTCAGCAATTTTAAGTACCGCTTTAAGAGATCATCAAAGAGACTGTAAGCAATGCTAAGTGCAATAACAAGGGTGTGTTTATGCAAAATTAGTTTTCCAATACGCCACCCCTAGACGGGTATTAGCTTATCTTTCTACTTGGCACGCCGTAAATTGGTCAAAATCTCGTTGGCTCCTCGACTTTGCCACGTACATGTTAGGGTAGGGCGACCACGGCTTGAAAAATCAATGGGATTTCTAATGGTATGAAAAAAATGGTTGGTTTTCGATTTGTTGATAATTTACTGATAATAACTAATTTTGTGTCTTAATCAATATAGATATTTCGATTTATTAAAAACTAGTCATGCCCGCAGCTCTTTTCACGTGATAGTCGTTATAACGCTAGAATTACTTTTGCAATAATAATATTAGTACGGATAATCAAAGCTTATTTTCATAATGGTTTTTCTAGAAAGCAAATTGTTGATGTAATTTGGAAATATGATTTCTAAAATAAAAAAACGTCAACTGCCTTAAGTGGGACTTGAAGCCATAACCTTCCGCGCACCAAAATAGAGAAGTTGCTCTAAGTTACTATAATGATATCAGCAGTTTTTAAGATATCAGCAGTTTTTAAGCTGTTTTAAAGCAATGAAATGTAAAGCTAAACTTAAAAAATTAATTGTTTAAATAAAAAGGCAACTGCCTTAGGTGACACTTGAACCCAAAATCGTTCGATTGCTAAACGACTGATCTGATCATTGATCTAACTTACACATTAAAGCTACGCTGTAAACTTAACATAACGAAATAAAATAAAATGATAAATGTTTTGGTAGCTCCTCTCATTGGTCAGACGTACTGGACAAATGGATGTGGATTCAAGAGTTCAAGACCCAGCAAAAACAGTCGTCATTTTTATTCTAGATCAGTATCCATTAAAACTAATTTCTAAATTATATTACTGTCACCCTACGTTCGAGTGACTCTACAACGGCATCACCGGCCTCTGCTCAACGAGTCGAAAGATATTATCAGGGCAACAATATGTTCTGTTATTGGCTTTAGTACTTGTAACTACTTACCCTATTTTGAACTCTATGACAACAGTTTTAAGGACCGCATCGCTCGTATAATAACTTTCGCTTATTTACAATAGTATGTAGATTTATTACGTCTGACGTGGAGTGTACTTGAGATATAAGGGATGATAATGCGCGTTGTATTGAGAATATGATTGTTGAACATTGGAGATTTGCATTCGGTTGACTTCAGCTATGACGCCATCGCTAAACGTAATGTGGAGTCACCCTTGTGTAAATTTACTAATCATTTTACAAAGGCAATACTCTATTTAACTATAATTAGATAATTTCTCATTGATTCTTGCTGCAAGAATACAACTTGTAAAATTTTCCCAACGACTAGCACTCTTTATTACCGCCATCTTCTCTCTTCCATTGGTTATACTGTGACAGGTAACCACCTGGTAAGCACGGCGTCAGAAAAAAAGTGGACCGGTGCCCAAATTCACAAGCCGTTGTATGAATACAGCAGAATGGCATGTAGCATGCTATTGAAAAATTGTCTAAATTTAAACAAAAGCTTAGGGAACTTGCGCAGTAGACAAGGTTTTGGTCCTTTTCATTTCATTCGATTTAGTTTAATAATGTTATTTTTTCTTTTTCCGTATTAGAGTACGAATTTTTGTTTCATTATTATAATATTTTAATGCTGTGTTCACCTATAATTGGTATATATATATATATACATATATGACTATACGTATTTATTATTTTGAATGTTTTTATATATATGCTGTTGGTGTTCTTTATACAACAAATAAATAAATAAATAGAGAAATAATATCCTATTTATAAGTCCATCATTGGGATTCTACCTTTAGCCATATTGCTAGCAGGGGTCCTAACAACTACGAGAAAAAGCTACTTGCCTGACCTACTAACTTCAAGAAAAGACAAAGCGGTCACCTATCCGATGGCAAAACTAATAACAATACTCACCGACCTACATAGTACGTATATTTAATGACTTAAATACTGCCACGGCAAGAAGCACATATCCATATGTATAGAGCAATAATGATAAAAGTACCGCAAGGTAGGTACTTCAGATGAGTAAAGCCTACGACCGGGTTCCATATGATCTCTTACTCCATAAGCTAGAAGGATCGGGCATCCGGGGACCAGCCCTAAACTGGTTCAAATCTTATTTACACAACAGAACACAAATAGTCCAAATAGAGTATTACAACAGTGAAACTAACGAGATAGAAAAAGTACAGTCAGCAGAAAAAATATTAACTAAATCCATCCCCCAAGGAAGCGTAATAGGATGTGTGCTTTTTTTACTCTACATTAATGATCTTCCAAAATGCCTAAACAAAGAAAACACTCTGCCTGTGCTATTTGCAGATTACATATCCATATTACTAAGAACCCAATGTAATAATAATCAAAACAACTCTATTAATGACACAATAAAAAACATATCTTCATGGCTTGCAGATCACAATTTAGAAGTTAACTTTAGTAAGACTAAAATAATCCAATTCCTACCCCATAATAAAATACCCCTAAATATCAATATCACCTACGACAATAAAAAAATTGACACTGTAGATACATATAACTTGCTAGGACTAACTATAGACTGTCACTTAACCTGGAAGTCCCATATAGAAAAAATTAAAACCAAACTGTCAAGATTTACCTATGCCCTTTACGAAATAAATAACAGTACTAACACGGAAACAGCTATTTCAGCATATTACGCATATGCCTACTCATGGTTAAAATATGGTATAATATTATGGGGCAACAGTGTAAACGCTAACGATTTATTTATACTCCAAAAAAATGTGTTAGAATTTTATCCCAAATTGAAAACACACAAAGTTGTAGACCCTATTTCATCAAACATAAATTATTAACTCTTACATCAATATACATACATGACATATGTATATTTGTATTTAAAAATATTAATTCATTTCAAAAAACTAAAGACACTCACAATGTAAACACTCGCTACAAAGACAGACTTTACTTGCCATACTCAAGAATAAAAATGCTCAACTGTAGTCCTTATTACATGGCTATAAAAATATACAATAGAATACCTCACAACATAAAAACAGAAACAAATTTGATCTCATTTACAAAAAAATTAAAATTATTTCTAGTTTCTAACTGTTTTTACCCCCTTGAAGAGTTTTTTATACAAAATAAAGAATACCAAATCAAAAAATAAAATAAAAATATAGTATAAGGTCAACTAGCGTGTACCTATAATAAATAAGTTCACTGTATAAATTAAAAATTATAATATTAAGTTATCTTTACTTTTTATCCTTTATGATTGCAACACCTGAATAAGATAATTAAGTAGTTAAGCTCCATTGTCTAGTTTCTAAGATCTCTGTAAGATATACACTTAATTCGCAATAAATATATTTGAATATATTTGACCAGACAAGACCTTTAGAAATAAAGATGCCGATTTAGTAGACGAAAGATTTCTAGGAACATCATACCTATCCAAACGATAAAGAGTAGGTATAATGACATAATTATTAAAACATTAAACACAAAAAAATACAAGCAAACGTTCAACCATCTCTTTTCAGTAATACAAAGCCCTTCCCTGCTGAAATTCCCTTATGAACACCCGCCACAAAATTCTAACACACTTAATATCAAAAAGCACAAACTAAGACAAACCAAATACAAAGATAAGGTAACCCCACACAAAGTAATCTTTACAGGGCCCCAAAGTTCCAAACTCCAAAGTTGGAATAACTTTGGAAGACCAAGGGCTGTTTAGAAAGGACCCAACTTAGGCCAGCCCTAAAATATTAATGTAGTTTCATAGAATTGTATATGAGCGTATATGATGTGTTTGCCGGTTACGTATGAAGCATTAATGATTATAAATTGTCTCTTTTCTGAAAGATTTTATAACAAAAAAAAAACAACAAAAATAAACTAGCTTTAATCCCTCAACCCCCAGAAGGCACGCGCGTGCCGCGATAACAATTGATTTCAATTGTGTCTGGAATCACTCACGATAGAGGGATTAATTAATAATATGTAATTTTTTACACTGAAAAAGTTTGTGGAACCTTTGGAGTATGAGAGAGGGTATAAATGCATTCCCATTTTTAGATAGTAGGATTAGATTTTAGTGATAAAGTGAAAAAACATTCTTGATTAGAGTTACAGGTTTCCTAAACTATCATTTTTATACTAAAACTTTTAGTGTTAGCTATAGTTTTGTAAATCAATGGTTTAAAAAATATTTCATTTATAAAATGGTAGACACTCCTTAAAATTTCGGCTTCCTCTTACCCAAGCACACTGTAAAAGTGTGCCTAAAACAATGCAAACTGACTTTAGATATCGGCCAAAGGTAACATGTAAGTATTATTTTTGATTACCACAAAAAAGCATTGGAAAAAACATGTCAGTTGGACAAATATGAATTGCAATTAGTGGTATTTAATAGCTAACAATTTATCAAATTTAAAACGCATTTTGCTTGTAAATAAGTATTTACATCAGAACTCTATCAGGATTCCGAAACAAAAGACAGAACAAAACCATTCCACATACACACATACATTTACACGCAATAAAATGATCTCCAACATTTAAATCACACAGACTCACACACACAGCGACAGTTCGAGCAAATTTTCAACATGGCACACGGAGTTAGGGGTGGACTACACTCGTGTCCTTCCTTTTGATTGCAATTAATTCGGAAACTGGGGGGGAGGGGTGCGGGAGTGGGGTGGGAAAGGGTTGGTCCAGCCCGCGCAGGGTCGAACTTGGTACGAGTTGGTAGTTAGGTGAAGTTCACCATTGTTTTAGTTTTGGGTTTGAAAAACAGTTTCACATGTATCTGTTTTAGTTCAAGGCATTGTTATGGTATGTTGACATTAATAATCTATTGATTATTTTACTTGTAAGTATTTTGATCTGTCTTCTTTTAATACTTACGACAATTTTAATACAGTAATTATTGTCAGCGAATTGATTTAAAATCCTATAATCTTCTCTCGAGACATTATCATTGCACTTTGTATGTTTATTACAAAAGATTAAATCGCTATCACAAGCCCATATAAGTCCACAGCTGGACGCAAGCCTCTTAGGAAGGAGGATTTGCCATAATTGTCTTGCTTTTCAGGCGGATAAATCGTATGGCGATCGCAGACTGGCTAATTTTACAGAAAAGACGCTGCTGCCCACTTTTTCTAGCATGTCTCCTTTAGTCGCTTCTTACGACATCTTTAGAAAGAGAAAGAGTGATGCAATTTTTTTTAATGTGCCAGCACCGCACGAATAAAAAAAATAGTTTTCATCATTCACTTACCAGGAGTCTTTATTGTATATACCATCAAAGACGAAGTTAGTCTGTACCATCTGAAGTTTAGTCCGGCCCTGTATGTCAAACGGTGGCTTGGCGCGCTCCGTGAAAAATACCCAGACGTTTTTATCTTGTGCTCATGACCTGTTGGAAGCTGTTTGCTCTGACAATTAGTGGCTTACTTTATTCCAAAGACTCTATTTACGTTTGAAAGCACAAAGGAATCTTTGATTAAAAATAATAGAATGCATCTTAAGTTTTATTTAATTTTAACAGTTATAACATTTTGACACATGAGCGACTACCTTTTATTACCACGCTTTTATCAGTATGTATGATTGTTAGTAGTTTAAATAAAAATAATTAATTCTATGTGCATGAGTAATGCATTTAACAATATCTTAAGATTCACTTTTCTTATCACATTCTAAATGTGATAACTTAAATTGGGTGCGATATGAAGACATAAAATAAAATAAATTATTTGAATAAAAATTCATTAACTGTACAGCAATAGCCCCCAGAGAATAATATAATATACATGTGTTGGGTCTCACTCGCTCATAGGACATTAAATCAAAAGTGTTTTTTTTAATTCCAAAATCTATATTTTTTCTACTTAAATAACAATTAACCTGGTGCGGCGTTGCTTTATGATTTAGATACAAGTTACGTCAACATTTTGGTGTATAAATGAATTTCAATAACACAAATTAATAACTTGAACGGGCAGCGAAACCAGACACCAATATACGGTGCGTCTAGAAGTTGCTAATTGCGCTAGTCTGATCTACTGTACTGAAATACAGTAGGATTTACATAAAACCATTTTTTAAGCATCAGCCTTATAAAATGGGATATAATACGAGCATCAGTACTTTAATTTGAAAAAAAATGACTCAGGGGGAATCAAACCCGCATACCGGGCGCAGTGCTTGTACCATTTAAACTAACGAGACAATTTTCTTAATATATTCAAGTTTTAATACTGGTATAAGAATTGAATCGAATTTCAATAATATCATAAAAAGCATATGGAATGTAATTTTAATAACCTCAGTCTCAGAACAAAATAATTAGCTTTGGTGTAAACTTTAACGTGAGGTTTTAAACCAAAAAAGTGAACTTCAAAAGCTTTATACTGCGATGCAATTAGAATTTATAATAAGCTTCCTAATAGAGTGAGATCATTGACATTTAATATATTTAAATACAAATTAACTAACTGGCTGTTAAAAGAGTGCTTCTACTACATTAAAATAAAAGAATCCATGTTTGACTGCTAATTGACGACTCAACCCTATAAATGTTGACATTGTATAGATAACATGTTATAATATTGTATACCTAGTAATAATATTATAATTTGCAAATCTGGAAACATAATGTAATTTAGTATAATTAATTAAAATTCAATGTTATTTATAATTATTTCGACGCCTACAAACAACGGCAGAATATGTGGAATTTGTAACCATTTTGTAACCATAATCTTGGAAAGAAAAGTTATCTTATTTATCTTATCTTATATGCGCATCGAACTGAGATCCTATTGGTCCTTTTGGATCCAAAATCAAAATAATAAATAAAACAAAACAAGGAAATTATTCCTTTAAATTTAATTGTTAAGAAGTTATTACAATAATATACTCCGTGCATTTTTGACCACCTGAAAAACGGATCCCACGTTATGTAAACATTATGTGTAACCTCTCGGCAGTATTTTTTTTATTAATTAAAATAGTCTTATGGAAATGTAAAAAAAAATATTATTCATTTGAATCATGCTGTGACGCGCGCGGACGTTTTATTTTGCTTCGGCCGGATCCTGGATGAATGAACCTTACACAGATAGGTCCGTGTGCGTCACAGCGTGTTCCAAAATGAATAGCTAAATTATTATTATTATTTTTGCTATACGATATGCAGTTATATTTGACAACCCAAAGAATGCGAATTCACTTTTAACTAATACCACTTTCCTGTATTCATATGAGGTGAAGGCTTTTATCCCGGCTTCAACATTAATATTTTATATTTTGCAAAATTTTTTTTTATAAAATAAAAAAAAAACTGCCAAGATGTTGCACGTAGTGGTAACATACGTTTTTAAGGAGGTTCAAAATGCATGGTGTATAAGTTTTATTCCATATAAAACCGAATACTAAATACTTAGGTTGTGCATACGGTGTCTGCCTCCATTGTGTGCAGTCGCTTCAACTAGCGCAAAGTCCGCCGACTGCGATCATGTGCAGACGGACTCCAACGCGCTAAAGTATTATAATAATATATTTGAGAGTCTGTTCGAAGGGTACTTATAAATCAAACATCGTTTTTGGAACTGTAAAACTTGATTCTTGGAACTAGTCTAGGTTAGCTGATGATGCAAAAATATATTTAAGTACACACGGCAGCACATCAGACTATACCTACATATTGACCTTGAGACCGCCTTTATGCCCTATGTAATAAAAGCTTTTATCGCAGTTCAACTGTTTAACTTGATGTGCTGTCGAGTGTACCTATGCACACTTTTAAACGTTTTAAAAGCCAACTTAAATGTAGGAGTGGTATTTTAAAAATGTATGTCTAGTGGAATTCCTTTAAAACGATTGTTTGAATGAAACTGCCGTAGGTGGTAGATTAGCCGGCATAATATTTAATTTTATTGAAGTAATAAATAAATGCGGTTATTAATCTTAACATAAAAACATCTGAAAGTTTTACATAAAAACGGTTAAGATACCTAAACAAATACCTACTGTATCTATTTAATAGGGGTTAAAGTATGAAATTGCCGATTATTTTCCAACTTTTTATTTTTTTTATAGCTCTTAAGTATAGTCATATTATTGCGTAATTCTTTTTGTATTGTATCAAAAACTAAATAAAGTAACTTTTGACTAAAAAAAATGCAATACTAGTGCCTATTACTTCAAAGGAAGTCGTTGAAAAGACCCCTTACAATGTGTCAGCTGTCCTTCTTGCTTCAATTAAGTGTATTTGTATTATATACTTTGATTATCAGAAATTTTAATACTATAATGCGTAGCTTTATAACCATCTAACTTTCACCTTTAATTGCAATCGTTCAGGCGTTTTTAAAAAAACTAAAAAATTGTTAGTATGGAAAAATAACTTTTCTCGATTTCGTCCATACAAAACGGCAATTTCATACTTTAACCCCTAATATTATACCGTTTAAATTCATTGGAATTAAAAACCGAAATAATAAATCACGATAAACAAAGTAGTATGTATTCTAATACCGAAACAAATTTAATAATGCATTCTCTTGTTAACAGTAATAAATTTTAATCAGTTATTGAAAGCAATGAGTTTGTAATTAAATTTTTCAACCTATTCTAGGTATTATTTACTTACCAAAATACCAATATTATCTAGTGTTTTTAATTAACAATATCGTGTTTTGTAGGTAAAAAATCATCATCATCGTCAAATTCAAATTCAATCATTTATTTGCTAGAATACAGGTTACATGCAAGTTTTACAGTGCAGATCTTAAAGCTATTACTTATTCCTATGTATTCAGCCTGCATGCAGACGTGCAAATATTCATCAACAACAGCCTATCGCAGTGCACTGCTGGACATAGGCCTCAAGTAAATAAAGTGTAAGCAAATCATTCTGTACGTTTAAATTTAAAAATTCTGTATTTTCAAGTCAATACCTATTACCTATTTATGAGTCTAAAGTCAAACAAAGAAAACCAAGACAATATTATATTTTTCATTCGCTCTTATAAAATACACGATTAGGTATTCCCTACCCTGCGTTTGCCAGCCGTAGTCTCTATTAAATAAAATATCTATAAATAATAATAAAAATAAATACAGCATCCCTTTCCTGACCTGACCAGAGAAAACCTGTACCATTCATTTATTGGTCACCGTTTGACCTACCTTTTGACACGTGTCACATCTCTATTCTTATTATATTACACAGAATCTCTTATGTCAGGGCTTAACACAGATCTGACCTTTGCACCGGACCAATTAGGGGATGGATTCTGTGACCGGTTTGGTCATCTTTCACCTTTTCAAAAGCAATAAAAAGCGGGAGATGAATTGGGAATAAACATTTAAAACTTGTTTTTGTAAGATCCCTCCTATTATACTTAGTGTACCGTATGGAATATTTGTTATTCAATTTAGGATCCATTATTTTTATACAGGATGAAATTTTAACTACTTTCCAAAATTTTTATAGGCGTTCAGTATCGTATTTAGAGCCCATTTATGAAGTAAAAAATGTAAATCAAGTTTTCACCCGAAAATATTTTTCGCAATATAGTTTTCAATTTTTACGGTCCTAGGCCGGTAAAGGTATAAAAGGAAGAATAAAAACTAATGAATAGTATTGTAATGATTGAATGAGATGCGCATCGCGTAAAAAAAGTGTTGCTAGGCGACCGTATCAATTTCACCCTGTATATTCAGCGAAAAATATGTAGTCCGTTCCCGCATTGCACAGATTTATGACCATACTTACCCTTTATTTAACTGTGAAATATTTTCTTCCAAAGAATCTTCTAACCATTACAAACATAACAAAAAAAATATATCCAAATAGTTTTAGCCATTTTGAAGTAATGTGTTGTACACACATTACTTCAAAATGGCTAAAACTATTTGTTCAATGATATTTAAAAAGTATAGATAGGTTATGCCCTTACAAAACTATCGAAATATATGTGCCGCTTGCGAACAGCTGCACACATGCGTAATTCTTATTTTGTCCTTGTCATACTCATGAAAAGAACAATTACTTTCTCTTTCATGGATTTGAAAAGACGCACAATTGTGACGTTTTAGGGACGCATATTGAGAGCGCATGTAACATATAAAAACATGTAACAAATAAAAGTAATAGACTTTTTAAATATCATTGGTGTACATGCATTTTGGTAATTGATTTTTATTTATATAGCAGATAGAAGGTAGAATAAAATAAAAGAAGAAGATAGATTAGCTGGTTCTGGAATTTGTCTTTTGCAACATTACTTTTTTTTCTTACTTTACTCTACTTTTACGATTAAATTCTTCCTTGCAGCAATCGTTAAACATTTATACTTTCTAGGGCTCATTACTAACACAAACTTTTAATCTGAACGAAAGAGTAACAGTAACTGAAACAAACCAATTCGTGAGAAGTGGGTGTCAAATAGTCAAACTAATCATAACAAAATATAGGCTCATGTGCATTGATACAAATTTGAACTTGTTGCAAAATGTACTTAGTTTACAATCTTTCCGCCTCTTTCTCACTGCAACTTTGAATTGTCGAGTGTTGGACGCCGATGAGTTCGAATTAACACGACGTTTTGTTATATAACAATGATGTTTTCGTTAGAATTACCAAGTGCATAAAAATGTATTGATTTAGTTCGAAATATAAAGAGATTTTGTAGGGAACTCGTGATAACTTTGAATTATAGAAAGGTTCGGATTATCGCAGGTTTGAATTAACGAGAGTCGACTGTAACATCAATTTTAGTTAAATTTGTAAAAAAAAAATAACCAGTAAGGCGAATCCTTAGTTTTGCGAGAGTGTAGTAGTTAAGTAGCGAGAGAGCGTAACTTGTAAAAAACATTGACGTGTGTGGGTGATTCATTGATAAGTAGGTACGAGTAAAACGTTTTCATTCAAAAGTTCATAACAAGGTAAGGGTGTGTTTTACATAAACATTAGAGAAATTAAACAAAAGAAAAATAATAATTGAAAAATAATTCATATGCAATTTGATATTTACCATCGTCTGTTTAATACCCTAGAGTTATAGGATATCAAAAGGAACACTTTGTATATCAATATTTTACCGTACAACTGAACTGAACCGACGATAATCAGTACTGCAGCTTTTAGAACCTAGGCGCTAAACCTCTTAGTATTGACTAATACAAATCCTTAGTTTTTTAAGGTTGCTGCTGTACTAATTAGCTCTACTACCGACGAAATGCTGTCTTAATAATAGTGTTTCCATCCGTATTACATTTCACTGGTTATAGCATAGAAGAGGCAATAGCTGGTGTACTACGTCGTCTACGACATAGGGACTATTGAATGATTTAACCCACATTTTTTTCCGCATTAAAATTATCCCAGGTAGACATTTATATTCGCCGATTATTGTAGCGCCGGTATGTAAGTTGGAACAACATTTTGGTGGCGGTCGCTGAAAGCCGCTGAGTCCGGGCAGCATGGGTCCTTGGTTGGCTGAAAATAAAATATAATCATCTTAGATCTGCATTTTTCAGGCGATTTAAAAGATATAATCACACCTATATTATTACACATAGATGACCTTTCCATATAGTTTTCTTATCTACAATCGCCACGAGCCCCCAATAAATTAATCTACCATATCTCTCAGACAGTTTGGAACATCGAAACTAAACTTGCCTGCGGCAAGATGGCGGATGGCTAAACAAACTTGCGGATATTCGTTACATTTATTACTTAGATTGGTTGTTTGTTTGATAATTGATTGCATGGGCATGGAACAAACAATAATCAGTTTCCTATCCTATTTCAACATCATCATCATCATCATTAGCCCAAATTTAGTTCAGCTGGACATAGGCCTCGCCAAAGGAAGGGTTTGCAATAATTTCAACACTTGGGACGCATTTTTGCCATTAGTTCTGGTTAAAGACGTTTATTTCTCATAAAGAAATTACATAATTTCACTTAGAGACATTTTTACGTGTTAAATAGTTCGGCAGTCATACAGAGGTTGAAAATAACAAATAATATTCACTTTTGTAACACAGAAATAAGTAACGGCATACACATTACACATACCTACATACAACGGCAGAATTCTCATACCCATTAAACTGCACTCAATTTTGTTCACAGATTCACAAATTCATTAGTTGCATCAATGGAAAACATCTTTTAGTAGGTTACTCATGAATATTACTACGGATTAATCACAAAAATTCTTGGTTGATAGCGCATACTTGCCAATGATAACGCATACTTGCCGATAGTTGATAGCGCATACTTGCCAATGATAACGCATACTTGCCGATAGTTGATAGCGCATACTTGCCAATGATAGCGCATACTTGCCAATAGTTGATAGCGCATACTTGCAAATAGTTGATAGCGCATACTTGTCAATAGTTGATAGCGCATACTTGCCAATAGTAGATATGTAGCCTCGTATTCTTACAGTATTCCTTTAGTCGCTTCGACACCCTTAGGATGAGAAGAGATGGTGGATGCTATTCTATTTTGTATGGATACCACATGCCACATACTATTTGGTAATTCCTTAATAATCTTAAATTCAATAATATCTAGGTTAGGATGTGATTCAGTACCAATTATTTATTTTTATAAAGTTTTAAAGGTAATTTTAATTAACTAAAATTATTGAATGGTTACATCGTTTGTAAGTAAAATTATTTGATGAAGAAAGATAACAAATGTCATTTCTTTCTGATTGAATACAAAACATTTTAATTTGTAAATTACTTTTAAGAAAAAAACATTTTTAATAGAATCTTCTAATAAAATATAATTTTAAAAAAATGATTTCCAACTCAACAGAAAATATTGCTTTAAATAATTTCAATATGTGTTATAGTGATGCAGTAAAATGTCACCAAAAATATAAGCTTAAGTAGATATTTTAGGTTTTCGTATCACAAATAAATCAATTCGCACATTCGAAGTATTTAAAAACACATAAAGTAATGTTGCTTGCGCCAAACGACATATCACGCACTTAAATATGCAGCCCTATTCCATTACAATAAAGTTTAAAATTAGCTAGGAAAATCTGTGATGGGGTTGACCATACACAAGTATACCCTAGACCCAAACCACAATGGGTAGGACAGAGCATGAATATGCGCTCTAACCCTTCAGGTCCACACGGCAATTATTCAAAGAGAATAGTTTAACAGAAAGGATTGTAAGGACTGTCTATGCTATTCTATAAAGGATCAAGACCTCGCAAGCACACTACTAAAATACGTTCTATTTTCAAATCGTTAAAGCTTATACTCGGCTGGCACAACTTTGATACTTGCGCTAGAATCCGAACGCGCAACAGGGGTACGGAATTTCCGTATATTTAGAATATTTATACATTTGTCCGGAGTAGCTTTGGAGGAGACCGATGCGGATGAAGCAGTAAGTACACGATAGGTACAATGATTTAGTACGGTGCGGAGATTTTGGCGAAATTAGTCTGGTCCGCCATTTTGTTTGTGCGGTCGTTTGTCAAAAGTGGAGATTGTCTATTTGTGGAGGGCTGTTTGTTTGGGGGTCTCATCTATTTTATAATAATATGTTAGGTATATGAACATATTATTATAAGCAGATCATCAAACTACTATCGTCATCAGTGTTCCACATAAAACTGGGCAAAAGCCAAAATAAATAGATTTTGCCACAATCGCCACGCTTGGCAGATTGACGCAGTTTGAATGACAGTGGAAAGAAGTCACTGCTGCTCGTCTTCTTTTGGCAGTACTCTTGAGTCATCTGTTTTACTTTTGACGTAAGGAGCAGTCAATTTTTACTATAAACCGGCTTGATTTATCTAAATAATATGAAAGTAGGTTATTATTATTGTGATATTTTTTGTTTTCATATTTCTACAGTCATAATAACGTAGGTACTTTAAAATATTCAGTAAATCATGTAATTATAAGTTATCTTTTTCAAAATTTCATAATATTTTTTAAAATATCACCAAATGTAAAGTAAAATTTGTGCTACAAGGATTTCATAGCGTTCGGAATTCCTTATTCAATATTATTACTTGATCGCTAATACGTAACGTACAGACCCAAAAAAAAACACGAATTCTCGCAAATAACCAGTACGTGCTACCAGGAAATCCGGGTTCTCGAATAACTGGAAAAATCCGGATATTTCTAAGTTTTGTTTATCAAAAAACGGCCGTAAGGCATCGGTTCCAGGTATTCCTGATTTTATGATAGGGAAAAAAAGGGATCGGGTAATGTTTCGTAACAGATATCATTAGACTAATTAGGCAAGTCATACCTACGATTGCTTTCCTTTTAATAATTAATTAAAAAAAACATTTAAAGGACAGTAATAGCTTTCAATCCATTACTTAACTGTTGCCAATTTTTTGGTTTGAATTTGCCTAAATTTCCTAACATTTCTGCTTAATAATTAGAGTGAACGAAATCGAATTCTTAGTTTTGAACCCAATAATGTTTTTTTATTAATTTTACAAAAGTCCTCATGTCACAGTGTTTAAATTTCTAACTTCACCGAAACAGTTTGACCGATTAAGAATTTTATTTTGTGCATTTAGTAGGTCTGAGAATAGGTAGTAGGTTATTTTTATCCCCAAAAATAGTAAGTTTCGCCCGAGGGACACTTTGAATTCAAAATTCCACGCAAAGTAAAGAAAGATAAAAAAAATTTTTGCACTATTATCTCAGACACTTTCAAAAAGATCATTTTGGAAATCATTTTATTACAAATTAAAACAGCCAACGACGCATTACACTCATCACTTTCAACTACGGCTTACTCATGACTATGAAATTACTTGTTGTAAGAATATGACAAAGATAATAATTATTTTGATTTTTTCTTAAAGTCGAGTTTCAAAGTAAACTCTACGATTTCAAATATCTAATCAGAGACAAACTTCTTAGCGTTCCATGGATTCACCTTGCACCGTGCACCGTGCATGGACACTCCGAGTAGCTCCCGGGACTTGGTGACACGGGTTTATAATCAATGGGCTTGCTCTTGACTACATACTTAACTCTAAGGTTAAGAAGAAGCCTAAGATGTTGCGAGCTTACCCAGAAAATGGCACTGGTTCTCCCACACACCAGCGGAATAGAGAAAAACTATTTGGTGCTGAACTCCGGCAGGACAGTGGTAGCTTCCAGGCAGCCTCTTACGAAGCCTACCACCACTGAGGGATTTGTCAGCCGTCGTAATTAGTTAGAAAATTAAAGATGCCGTTGCACAGGGTGGACCACTAGGAGGAAGATCCCACCACCCCATTAGACTAAAATGACTTACCAATTTTGGGTCCAATAAGCAATCACTGACGAACGTCAAACGTTCAAAATTGGTCACTTATTGCATATAGGAAATAAAATTGTTTAAATAAAAAATTCTCGGACTAGTACCCACAAATTATACATACTTATTATTATCTTCTTCCTAATTATTGTCGTGCGAATCCTTCAACAATAATCCAGTGACAGATTTTCCTAAGCCGCTTCTGACGTGGCTTGTTTGGTCCGTCCCTTTACGGCACACCAAACCAATTTGGAAAAGTTCGTTTCCCAAATTAACCTAACCGTGAATCGAATCCAGGAGTCGTTTAGTAGCTCTGACCCACAGCACCATTACACCTGGGTCGTCTATTAATACAAATCAAAGTTAATTATACATTGAGAAATCTAAATTAAAGTTAAAATGCTGTTTTTAAAACATTAACGCATAGCTTGATAGCACACTACAAGAAGACATTATCCGAGCAAACAATAAACTTGGTACGTCGTGCGTAGTCGTACAAACTTACATAATTACTGGAAATAATTATTCGTTTAATGTGTTACTGCCGCTTAAAACGAGTCGCGTAAAATATCAAGTGTAGACCCCACATTCTGTGCATATCTTCTGCCACGAGAGTGGAGAGAAACTTTGTGTACAAACTAAATAAAAAGGAAATGTTAAAAAATGCCTCCATCATAGAATTAAAGTTACCGCAGCAATCAGCAATGATGGGTATAGGCATAATCAACTCTTCCGAAAATCCGGGTTAGTGATTGCCAGATTACCCGAAAATATTTAACATTTCGTGCCCGATCCGGGGATCAAACCCGAGATCTAGGTCCGGTACAATAAGCACTAGACCAAGTGGCCGTTAAAAAAAAACAACGTTTTCCTTTTGATATCCCATAGCTTTAGGGTACTAAACAGACCATGGTAAAGAATCAAATTGCATATAAATTATTTTTCAATTATTAATTTTCATTGTTTAATTTTTTTTATACAAAATAATTCTAAAAAGTCTTGTTATGAAAGAACTTTTGAATGAAAACGATTTACTCGTACCTACTTATCAATGAAAAACCCACCCACGTCAATGTTTTGAGATTAGAAAATTCCGAATCGTACTGGCAATGTATTTCTTAAAAGATAATAGGCGCATCTATACCTAGACTTAGATATGATTATTATCGTACATCAGTCTTGATAGTTCTCAGATTGCCTTAAAATTTCAAAAGTTAGATCAAATCGCTGTTAGGCCAATAGTAGAAACTCTTTTTATCTTCTCTAAAGACCATCTGTTACGGACACACGTCAATCTCGTTTAATTTAATATTTAGTTTATGTAATTAACCTTATTACTGTATTATTTTAGCTTTGAATATGTATGTATGTAAAGATTTTATATTTTATCACAATAAACGTAATTTCTGTTAGGGCCTTAGTTTATAAGGAAATGTATTAGCGCAGGGCTTGTTTTATTTCAATAAAATAGCAAACCGGTTTCTTATTTCCACTTACAATATCTAAAGTATTAGGTAGGATCTGGTATGGTTGTTTAAAGGTACTGGGGTGAAGGAAAATAACTGTAGGCCGTCCCGCTCACGCGCGGCGGAGGTATCCTATAGGCTGTCCTTGTCCCCCTAACAGATTCTGAAGGTCGGTAGAAAAAACCCATGTAGGTAGGATTGTAAGTGGAAAAAATGTTAAGAAGCCTGTAGGTAGGTTTAGAATATGTAAGACAGAGATAGCAATACACATATCGGACCTCTCTTTTCTCCGAAGTTATTATGTGGGTGGATCGAGAAAGTGTCCAAAGAGTAAAAGAGACTATGTGTGTTCTATCTTTGTCTATCTAAGGAAAATCACGAATTTTGTATAGTCACTAGGCTAATTTAAGAAATGTAAATAAGAATAGGACGTGATCAGGCGAAAATTGTCCCTGCTCTCACGGTCACCTATCAAGAAAGAAAATAAACTCTGAAGAAATCAACAAGTGTTTTCGTCCGCATACAGTCCACTCAGGAAGTCCATGGTCGGCTTGTACCTACAACCTACAAGGTCTGGTCCATGCGATCCGGATAAGTGAAGCCAGCAAGATATCAAGATCAGTCTGAAGATCAGTGCAACAGTGAAGCAACATCGTCGTAACCGTTCATCGTGTAACGAAGAGAAGAAAGTGTAACCAGACGCGGGTGTACCGCGGCTCGGGCATTCACCACCTAACGGTGTCAAACGGTGTTTGTTCTGAGTTAACGCCGTTCCCAGGCGGTGCAGTCAACGGACGAGCTGCCGTATATCGTGCAAACGATTACGAACTAGTCCGACCACGCCAGTACGGTGTGCGCAAGCGTAGGGGCCGGACTGTAGGCACTGCTGAGGGTTCTGGTGATTCCAGCCAGGACAGAGCACCCTACGGCTGCGTACATTCTCTGCTGGGTGGTTCCTCCCTTTCCACTCCTGCACGACCATCCATCCCCAGACAGGCTCCCCACGGTAGCGTACCTGTCCGGGATTGTTAGGAGTAGGGGCTGCAAGTAAGAAGATGCCAACAACGCGAAGACAAGCTGAGGCCGCCGGGAGTCAAGCAATGGAAAACTCAAGACGATGTGATTTTGAAGAGCCACCTGCATCGCCATCGGTGCAAACATCAAAGAGTCAAGTACCCGCAGAAGGCGGATATATTATGGAGACGGACCCAGCACCGATAGCAAAGCGTCAAGATGCCAACGCCGACACAGACGTGCCACGGACAAAGGCACCGTCATCGAGGGGGTCAAGCGTTGCCGCACGAATTAGACAAGCGGAGTTATTGGCCGCAGAGAAGCTCGCCGCACTTGAGAAAAGCTTAATTCAAAAAAGATTAGAATATGAAATAGCTACAATTATGGAAACCGACGACGAGAGCATACCCGCCGGTGACAGTCAAGCCAGAATGGACGACTGGCTGGACAAGTCGCAGTCCCGGCGTCGCGAAGAAACGCAGCTACCCACCACAGAGGAGCCTTGCGACATTCTTACTCAAGAGCGACAAAGACAGAAAGATGTTCAAATGACAGAGATGGTTAGAAACCGTCATTTGAATCCATCACAACCTCCGGAAGAGAATAAAAAGGAGGAAGAGCCTCGAATGAAGATGGACGGGGCGGAGGTACTCGCAGCGACATTAGTAAAAATCATGTCAAGACGACCGACACCACGACAAGCAATAGAATTGCCGATATTTAGCGGGGCACCGACAGACTGGCTTTCTTTTAAGGCAGCAATGCAAGAATCAACCATGACAGGCGCATACACTAAAGCTGAGAACCTGGCTAGATTAAGAAGCTGTCTAAGAGGAGAAGCCAAAGAAGCAGTAGCGGCTTTATTATCATACGCATCCGATCCGGACATAATTATGAAAACTCTAGAACAGTGCTACGGAAGGCCGGAGATAATAATCGATCGAACGCTAAATGAATTGAAGAGTCTGCCGCGCCTAGGACCGACTGCCAGTGACTTGAATACATTTGCAATCAAAGTACAGAATATTGTTTGCACGCTGGACTCCATAGACAACAGAGGATACCTGAGAAATCCAATGCTAACACGGGAGATAATTGATAAACTTAGCCCGCATTTGAAATCTCGATGGTGCGACTATGCAGTACAATACTCAAGCTATTCGGAGCCAGAGATAATCACTTTGTCACATTTCCTAATGGAAGAGGCTAACAAAGCGCTACGCTACGCATATACGCCGCAGTCGAATTATTCCGCTACAAAAAGAGAAGTCGTGTCAGTCAAACCGAACACAAACATAAGAAAGAAAAATACGGGAGTGTACGTCACAGCCGAAGAAAGGAGGACGGCACAAAAGAAACCCTGTTTGTGTTGCGGTGGAGACCATGAGATGTCACTGTGTAAAAAGTTTATAGCTATGACAGTTAACCAAAGATGGAACTGGTTAAAGGAAGAAAGATTATGTTTTCTATGTTTATCAGATAGACATCGGCGTCTCAAATGCAAAGCGCAAGTATGTAATGAGAATGGTTGTGGTCGACGTCATCACAGAATGCTACATATGTCAGAGAGGGACAGCAAGAGTCCACAACATACATTAGAAAGGGACAGCAAGAGTCCAGAACAAAACCAAGAGGTGGTCGCATCTGTCAATCATTCGATAGACGCGTCCAAGGTATTGTTAAAAGTATGTCCGATCACTGTAGAAGGACCTATGGGTAGAGTACGTACGTACGCTTTACTTGACGAGGGGTCAACAATTACACTGATCGATAAAGAGTTAGCAGATTACGTCGGCGCAGAAGGGCCAGTTCGAGACTTACACATTTGCAGTGTGAATGCACAGAGCGTGCCACATAAAAGTACGGAAGTGGAGATTCAAATCATCGCTAAAGGCAATAAGAAGCACGCGGTGAGAGCGAGAACAATGGAGAATCTTCAACTTCATAGACAAACGATAAATGAAAGTTGTTTGAGATATAAACACATGCGTGTACTAAACAATGAAGACGTATGTTATGTAAGCGCCAAGCCGCGTATCCTGATCGGCGCGGATAATTGGCACCTGATAGTCAGCAGAAGGCTGCTAATAGGCAAACGTCATGAACCAGTAGCATCACTTACCACTCTGGGGTGGGTGATTCATGGAATAGCGCCGTCTCATGTGATAAAGGAGAAAAATACTGTGCTATATGTCAACGGCAAGCAAAGTTTAACTCAGTGCACGACGCGTGCCATGGATGACGAGTTACACAATATGGTGAAAGAACACTTTGAAATAGATTCATTGGGTATCTTAAAGAAAGAACGTGAAAATCCAGATGAGATTCGTGCCAAAGAAGCCTTTGAAACTTCAGTAAGATATGTCAAACGACAGTATGAAGTCGGATTACCATGGAAGGAAAATGTGAATGTTATGCCACCGAGCTACGATCTAGCACGGCGCAGACTCATGGCAATCGAGAAAAAGATGGACAAATCGAAAGAGTTCAAAGAAGCATACACGAAACAGATGAATAATATGTTTGAAAAAGGTTACGCCAAAGAGAGCCAAGACAACGAGATAGATAGCCCACGGCTTTGGTATCTACCACACTTCGCAGTAACCAATGTGAACAAACCCGGTAAACTGAGATTAGTGTTCGACGCTGCCGCTAGAAGCAATGGAGTGTGCCTGAACGACGCACTACTAGAAGGTCCCGATTTACTGAGAGATTTGGCGGGAATGCTTTTTAGATTCCGAGAAAGAGCCATAGCAGTGACCGCGGATATCAGTGAGATGTTTCTACAGATAAAAATCTTAGAAAGAGATCAGCCGGCGCAAATGTTTTTATGGAGAGGCGACGACAGAACGTCACCACCAAAGCATTATAAAATGACTTCAATGATCTTCGGAGCGAAGAGTTCACCGTTTTTAGCACATAGCGTACGTGATTACAACGCTCAGAAACACGCCAGTACGTACCCAAGAGCACACGAAGCGATAACGAAGAACCATTACATGGACGACTGGGTCGACTGTTTCGATACACAACAGGAAGCAAGTGACGTCATCAAAGAAGTTCGTCATGTACACGCGCAGGCGGGATTCACGCTTACAGCCTTTAATACAAACGGGCCGGACGTGTTGCGTGAGCTGCCAATTGATAGCCGTGCCACGACACCGAAACAGCTCGGTGCCGCTATGACTCAATACGAACGAACGCTTGGACTTATGTGGGACGCTAACAACGACGAACTAAGTTTTAACACGGTGCTAGTCAAAGTGCCGCAAGAAGTGAAGACATTGAAACGAACGCCTACGAAGCGAGAAGCACTGAGCGCAGTCATGTCAATATTCGATCCACTTGGACTACTGAGTTATTACACCATCCGAGCGAAGATACTAATACAGAAGGTGTGGCGCCTAGACACAAGCTGGGACGAAGCGCTACCCGAGGAAATAGCCAATGAATTCCAGATATGGTTGAGTGGTGTGGACGCTCTAAGCAGTTTGCGTCTACCCCGTCTATACTCTCAGACGGGGGGAGTGACTAGAAAGCAGCTGCACGTATTCTGCGACGCCAGCGAGTCTGCTTACGCTACGGCCGCATACTGGGTCGTGGAATACGAAGATGGGTCGAAACGAGTGATGTTAGCCGCCGCTAAAGCGAAGGTAGCGCCGATGAAGGCTCAGACGATACCACGGCTGGAACTACAGGCGTGTCTGATCGGCGCACGACTTGCGTCAATTATAACGAGAGAGCACAGATGGCAACCCGATAGAGTTACATACTGGACGGACTCTAGAACGGTTCTACATTGGATAGAGAACGAGAGAGTGCGTTACACCCCGTACGTATCGCACCGACTGAGTGAAATTACGGAGTTGACCAATCCTAGCCAATGGAGATGGGTGCCGACGCAAGAAAATGTAGCCGACGACGCAACGAGAGTCGACTACGATATAAAGTCTCGAGAAGACCGATGGTTCACCGGACCGTCGTTTCTATACTCAAACGAAGAGCTATGGCCATCACCGAATGTGACAGCAGACGGCGATAATGAAGAAAACAACGAAGTCATATGTAACGTAACTACAAATGACTTATGGAGCGTGCCAGATGCGAGACGTTTCTCGAATTATGAACGTCTAGTGAGAGCAATGGCATATGTATTACTTTTCATAGAGAAATGTCGTAAACGTACTAGAGAATTGACTATACGACATATAGAAAAGGCAGAGACGTGGCTAGTGAAACAAGCACAAGAAGATTCTTTCGGCGATGGCGAGACTGTCAAGAACGCTCTACGTGTCACGCTTAACGAGAAGGCGCCGAAAGAAGAAGTTCTACTGACGCTGTTGATGGAAGTCGAGCACACCATGAACGCTCGACCACTCACACATGTACCGGTTAGCGCTAACGATCCCGAGGCGCTAACCCCTAACCACTTCCTGCTGGGTGGTTCGCACGGCTTACCCATCACCGGGCCGTGTGAGCAATCGTCGAGGAAGACATGGCGGGCCGCGCAAGGTCTAGCCGACGAGTACTGGCGCAGATGGCTGAAGGAGTACCTACCCGAGCTCATACCAAGAAGAGGGGCTCGTGACGTCAACGAGGTCGCTATCAAACCAGGCGATCTAGTCATCGTGGTGGACCACACGCTTCCACGCAACGTGTGGCCCCGAGGGGTCGTCACACGTGTTCATCCCGGACCAGACGGAGGAGTAAGAAATGTTGAAGTAAGGACCAAGGGTGGCGTGTTTCGTCGACCGACGTCGAGATTGGCTGTCCTGCCGGTAGAAGAATGAAGAGGTTCCTCACTGCGCAGCGCTGCACCGGGGGGAGACTGTTACGGACACACGTCAATCTCGTTTAATTTAATATTTAGTTTATGTAATTAACCTTATTACTGTATTATTTTAGCTTTGAATATGTATGTATGTAAAGATTTTATATTTTATCACAATAAACGTAATTTCTGTTAGGGCCTTAGTTTATAAGGAAATGTATTAGCGCAGGGCTTGTTTTATTTCAATAAAATAGCAAACCGGTTTCTTATTTCCACTTACAATATCTAAAGTATTAGGTAGGATCTGGTATGGTTGTTTAAAGGTACTGGGGTGAAGGAAAATAACTGTAGGCCGTCCCGCTCACGCGCGGCGGAGGTATCCTATAGGCTGTCCCTGTCCCCCTAACAGATTCTGAAGGTCGGTAGAAGAAACCCATGTAGGTAGGATTGTAAGTGGAAAAAATGTTAAGAAGCCTGTAGGTAGGTTTAGAATATGTAAGACAGAGATAGCAATACACATATCGGACCTCTCTTTTCTCCGAAGTTATTATGTGGGTGGATCGAGAAAGTGTCCAAAGAGTAAAAGAGACTATGTGTGTTCTATCTTTGTCTATCTAAGGAAAATCACGAATTTTGTATAGTCACTAGGCTAATTTAAGAAATGTAAATAAGAATAGGACGTGATCAGGCGAAAATTGTCCCTGCTCTCACGGTCACCTATCAAGAAAGAAAATAAACTCTGAAGAAATCAACAAGTGTTTTCGTCCGCATACAGTCCACTCAGGAAGTCCATGGTCGGCTTGTACCTACAACCTACACCATCTAAAGACATAATTAGGGCAAAAATGACATCTGTCTGTGTGTGACTGTAATGTTTTGGTAGTACGTTCCTACGCATGGGTCTTGGATTTGGTTACCGTTTGGGTCAATTTCTGATAGGATTATTCTAAATTGGTTTGAATCTACAAGTGGTAGTGTTTGATTTTTCCTAAATTTCCTAACATTTCTGCTTAATAATTAGAGTGAACGAAATCGAATTCTTAGTTTTGAACCCAATAATGTTTTTTTATTAATTTTACAAAAGTCCTCATGTCACAGTGTTTAAATTTCTAACTTCACCGAAACAGTTTGACCGATTAAGAATTTTATTTTGTGCATTTAGTAGGTCTGAGAATAGGTAGTAGGTTATTTTTATCCCCAAAAATAGTAAGTTTCGCCCGAGGGACACTTTGAATTCAAAATTCCACGCAAAGTAAAGAAAGATAAAAAAAATTTTTGCACTATTATCTCAGACACTTTCAAAAAGATCATTTTGGAAATCATTTTATTACAAATTAAAACAGCCAACGACGCATTACACTCATCACTTTCAACTACGGCTTACTCATGACTATGAAATACTTGTTGTAAGAATATGACAAAGATAATAATTATTTTGATTTTTTGTTAAAGTCGAGTTTCAAAGTAAACTCTACGATTTCAAATATCTAATCAGAGACAAACTTCTTAGCGTTCCATGGATTCACCTTGCACCGTGCACCGTGCATGGACACTCCGAGTAGCTCCCGGGACTTGGTGACACGGGTTTATAATCAATGGGCTTGCTCTTGACTACATACTTAACTCTAAGGTTAAGAAGAAGCCTAAGATGTTGCGAGCTTACCCAGAAAATGGCACTGGTTCTCCCACACACCAGCGGAATAGAGAAAAACTATTTGGTGCTGAACTCCGGCAGGACAGTGGTAGCTTCCAGGCAGCCTCTTACGAAGCCTACCACCACTGAGGGATTTGTCAGCCGTCGTAATTAGTTAGAAAATTAAAGATGCCGTTGCACAGGGTGGACCACTAGGAGGAAGATCCTACCACCCCATTAGACTAAAATGACTTACCAATTTTGGGTCCAATAAGCAATCACCGACGAACGTCAAACGTTCAAAATTGGTCACTTATTGCATATAGGAAATAAAATTGTTTAAATAAAAAATTATCGGACTAGTACCTACAAATTATACATACTTATTATTATCTTCTTCCTAATTATTGTCGTGCGAATCCTTCAACAATAATCCAGTGACAGATTTTCCTAAGCCGCTTCTGACGTGGCTTGTTTGGTCCGTCCCTTTACGGCACACCAAACCAATTTGGAAAAGTTCGTTTCCCAAATTAACCTAACCGGGAATCGAATCCAGGAGTCGTTTAGTAGCTCTGACCCACAGCACCATTACACCTGGGTCGTCTATTAATACAAATCAAAGTTAATTATGCATTGAGAAATCTAAATTAAAGTTAAAATGCTGTTTTTAAAACATTAACGCATAGCTTGATAGCACACTACAAGAAGACATTATCCGAGCAAACAATAAACTTGGTACGTCGTGCGTAGTCGTACAAACTTACATAATTACTGGAAATAATTATTCGTTTAATGTGTTACTGCCGCTTAAAACGAGTCGCGTAAAATATCAAGTGTAGACCCCACATTCTGTGCATATCTTCTGCCACGAGAGTGGAGAGAAACTTTGTGTACAAACTAAATAAAAAGGAAATGTTAAAAAATGCCTCCATCATAGAATTAAAGTTACCGCAGCAATGATGGGTATAGGCATAATCAACTCTTCCGAAAATCCGGGTTAGTGATTGCCAGATTACCCGAAAATATTTAACATTTCGTGCCCGATCCGGGGATCAAACCCGAGATCTAGGTCCGGTACAATAAGCACTAGACCAAGTGGCCGTTAAAAAAAAAACAACGTTTTCCTTTTGATATCCCATAGCTTTAGGGTACTAAACAGACCATGGTAAAGAATCAAATTGCATATGAATTATTTTTCAATTATTAATTTTCATTGTTTAATTTTTTTTATACAAAATAATTCTAAAAAGTCTTGTTATGAAAGAACTTTTGAATGAAAACGATTTACTCGTACCTACTTATCAATGAAACACCCACCCACGTCAATGTTTTGAGATTAGAAAATTCCGAATCGTACTGGCAATGTATTTCTTAAAAGATAATAGGCGCATCTATACCTAGACTTAGATATGATTATTATCGTACATCAGTCTTGATAGTTTTCAGATTGCCTTAAAATTTCAAAAGTTAGATCAAATCGCTGTTAGGCCAATAGGAGAAACTCGTTTTATCTTCTCTAAAGACCATCTAAAGACATAATTAGGGCAAAAATGACATCTGTCTGTGTGTTACTGTAATGTTTTGGTAGTACGTTCTTACGCATGGGTCTTGGATTTGGTTACCGTTTGGGTCAATTTCTGATAGGATTATTCTAAATTGGCTTGAATCTACAAGTGGTAGTGTTATAAGAAACTTTGACACCGAACTATTTAAAAACTGCTAGAATGTGTGACATTTCAGGCTCGCACCAAACGGCCCTATAGAGTGCCGTATGTTGCGAGACGGGAAAGAAAACAAATATAATTATTATGCAAAAAAAGCCGTCTCCACACAACCCCGTCTTAGGGTTCTGCTGAAATTGTGAAAATGGCAATGACCATGCGGAATAGTAAGCATCAAAATTCCATGAGCGGAACACTATTAGCATAGACCGGGAGGGGGAGAAATGGGGGGGATGTTCCTAATGTTTTTCGCTATAGCCTTGCCTGTGTCGCAGCGGGTCTTATTGGTCACTCGGGCGGTTACCTTGCAAGGATATTAGAATGGAGTAGTATAAGTGTATACCATTTTCAATGATTATTTTGAAGTAATCTGCTGAAACACATCAAGGAGACGTGAATAATAGACTAGTTATCTACTTATTAATACCAGAGATGCGGGTTCGAGTCCCGCCTGAGACAAAATTTTTCAAGTTTATGTACTGATATTATAAGTGCAATTAAGTTGCTAAAATATCAAATAAAGTATACTTATTAATACACTGATTAGGCTAAAATAACAATTAAACATGATAATAATAAAATAATAATAATAATATTATATTAAAAACCTACTTAAAAACATAAATACTCATTGTCATCATTGTCAATTGTAAAATTTTAAACTTGTAAAATGATTGTAATTTAAAGAATATCTACATACTATGGTCAAAGCTGTGTACGCCTATAACTGATATTCGTACGGATAAGTGCTAGCTTTAAGATCAGTAATTGTGAATGTTTATGTATGTAATATTGTTGGTGTACCTTTATAAATAAAATAAAATAAAATAAAATAAAATAAAACATGATTAAATAAATTTTGAATACCAACTAGCTGCCTTGTGGTGCATTTTTTGTGTTTATTAAAAATAAGATTGGTAGTACAGTAGCGCAGCGCAGTTTGGCTTTAAATTGTATCAGCTCGCACTGGCATATATCTTATGTAAACATGTTTATTTAAAAGAGGCTGACAATAGTGACCGAGTTTCTTGCGCTGCTTCTTCTCGGCACTAGCCCACATTTGTCCCGAAGCAGTGGTAGGTTAAATATTGGGACGTGTAAAAGCGCCTTCAGGGGCCTATTTGCAGAAATAAAACTGATTTTAACTGATTTTAACTGAGTGATGTTTGCTTTGTAGGTAAAATGCCTAGGTTTCGATTCCTGGTTCACGTTAATGAGCTTCTTTTGGGCTATCATTGAAATATAAATTTTTAAAGGAGATTGTGTTGCAATGTCATTTGATATAAATATTAGAGAATAATAATTGGCATGGTTTGTCTATATATTATTGTAGCCAGACAAAGAAAATACAGAAGATTATTTTTCTAAAAAAAACTCTTTTTAACAACTCTTTATGCCTTAGACAATGGTTTAAAACAATCTTGTGTTATAAATTACTAACATAATAACAATGTTAAATTAAGATTATGCTATAAACATAATATTATTTTGAGTTTATACATTTTAGTGTTTTCAGTAATTAAAACAGTATACTTTATTTGATATTTTAGCAATTTAATTGCAATTATAAACTTTAAAAATTATGTTCCAGGTGGGACTCGTACTGGGTTTATTTTTAATGCGCCGCGCCCGGTAACCCGGTCTGCAAGGAGATGCGGGTTCAAGTCCTGCCTGAGACACAATAATTTTTCAAGTTTAAATACTGAAGTTAAAAGAGTATTCAAACTGCTTAAAGCAAAGAATTCAACAGAGCATTTTTATTCATCTGTAATTTTTTTAGTTCGACAACCATTTTAGTAAGAATCCATTTAATAGAAATCCAATATATTTCCTAATATAAAAACTGGAATGCTGCTTAAATGTATTCTATGTTGGTGACTCCAGAAAATTTTGACACGGGAATGACCAAGCGAAATGCCGACCACCGAATTCCGGGGTTCACTAGGGGTTCCCGAAGGGGGGCAGACGCCTACCGATGGCATGTACAAATTATTGGTGCAGTCATACTTTACATGTCCTATTTATTTATTTAATCTTTTTATCATACGACTATTTCCTCACCTAAATACACGTAACCGCCCGTGTACACACACACACACACACACACACACACACACACACACACATACATACACACACACTTTCTTGTTATGTTTAAAATAGAAACCTAAGAAAATTAATATTTAAGGAAGAGGAAATTGTCACAGATTTAATCTAGCATTTTTTTTTTAATTAGGTACTATCTCTCAAGGAAAGGCAGAAGTCAGAGTTTTTCAAGTCGATTGTTACAGGTCAATGACGTGTTTTGTTTTTACGATTATCACTTTGTAATAGAAGCCGGTATCAATGGCTTCACATGCTTTATGAAACAGAAATATAACTCAACACTTTTTCAATTTGGATGTTTTTTGCTTTTCCTAAATTGACCCGACCGCATATCAAACTCAGGACCCTTGTGTAGTAATAGGACCATCGCACTACTACACCAACCGGGTAGTTATTTATTTAATGCGAACCAGTTATTGTTAAACAAATACTTTTATATAGGTACATCTAGTAAAAAAACATTAAATTTTGTCCCTTACTACAGCAAAATTTAAAAAAATAACAAAAGAGTAACGCATAGCAAATACACGTTAAACGTGTAAGGTTTTCAGTTTTTTTTTTTCACTTTAACAATGCGTCACCAAAACTACCCAAAAATTTCGCCTGACGAGTTTTGGTGGTATATTTTTATGATTATTTTGGTGGCGGGCATAAACAAAATATTACTTTACATTATAATATGTAACACAATTCTTTTAATACCTACTAATTAGACAGTAGCGTTAAAATTAGTGAAATTATTTCTTAAATACAGTTTCAAACTTCTTCACAATTAAATCTTTAAATGCAAGCAAAATCACACTTTAAATACATATATTTACTAACACCACTGAACAATTTTCCTCCACATAATATATTATTTGAACTCGTTTGACGCGTTAACCCCACAATGCGCATATTAATCATGCGATATGGGCAGAAGTCGTTAATCACCGAGCCGCAATCACGGCCGGCCTCCTTTGATAATTAATCCACACTTATGTATTGACGGGGTATGTAACAGTTTTAATGGCGATTCTCAATTAATGCGTGATGTAATTTGACGCTTTTAGGGAAATAATTATGACCGAACCGGAAAGTCAATCTTTTGCAAATAAGATATGAAAATTAAATGAATTTCATTTATGATCATGAATGAAATTAATTCGTTGGTCGCATCGCTTGATGACTGATGAAGTAAGTAAATTGACTATTTAACTGTTTGTCTATTTTTTTTGTACAGTTAATAGGTAATCTATTTTTTCATAAAGCTGTATAAAAATATTGGTACCTATAATAATATCGTATTTGTACTTAAACTACAAAAAAAGAATTAAAATACTGATACTATAATTGTAATTAAATTGCTAAAATACCTACCATATAAAGTATAACGTATTTCTTAGCGATCGTCGCATCTAACAATGCATTATTAACCATTAACTGTTTTCCCAGACTTCGTACGTATGAACTTTTGAGTTTGACATAAACCCATGAGAATCGTACATTTTGGAGATAAAATAGCCTGTATGCTATTCCAGCCTAAAATTTATTTAAATGTCAATTTGTATTCAGATAATTCAGCCGTACTCAATTTCTTGAGTAAAAAATTTGTAAAATCCATCAAATTTTTCGTATTTATAATTCCAATAAGATAAAATAACATTTTTCCTAGTCCTAGCTTAATTAAATTACAAAGCTATTTTCGTATTCGAAGCTCTTTCGCTTCATACAGGTAATAACTGTAGCCCCTCCGAAGCCTATCGAGTTAGTCTGCGGGCAGACGCGTCTATTTCCTTTCAAAAATCCGTTTACCACCGAGTTAAAATGGGTGGTCCGCTTGGCGCGCTTATATCCTCCCTGATTGGGACTTGAGTTCGAGCCTATTTGATTGAGATGGACTAGATTGAGCATACGGACGATTGATTGATTGGATGGAATCCGCTGAATGTGTGGGTTTGGGTGGAAAGTAATAAGTAATGATTCATAATGATAGAATGCTGATAGTTTTTGGTAATACATTAGGAAGGAGATCATAACCAAATTTAAATATAAATAGGTTTTTTGTGTTAATGTCGAACAACACTATTTTAGTAAAGTATAGTTTGTATTGTTAATTTAGTTCGAAAACGCACTCGAAGTTAATCGCGAAAATGGTAACGCGAAGTAATGGATTATAAATTTTTATCTGTCTTTGTTTAATAAATAAGTAAATATTCATAATTTTATTGAAATTATTGGTTTCTTGAATTTACACGTTTACGTGGAAATGTAAGATAAATTCCGGATTCATCTCATGTTTATTAACATAACATTATAATATTATTTTCTTACATTTTAAATACTTTACAGCGTGTGTGGCCTCGCGTAGACTAAAACCATAGCATGATAGTAATCTCAGTTTAAGTTTCATAAAAATAATTTGTGTTTTCTTTCTGAGAAAACGTGACGGTAAATGCAACCGTATAATTGTTACTTACAACCGAGTAAATTGGTTACGATACAGCTTACATTATAATTTGCTAATAGCAACCGTGCTAATTCTGTTACGATTATACGGTTAATTTTAACAGAGATTCTGCTATATTATACACTTTATGTATTTAGTCTTTTTAACATATAAACTGTTGATATTAACAGGGCTTAGCGGTTGTTCGCAGCATATTTATTCGGGTTAGATTAGCAGGCCTACTCGGTTAAATTAGCAGACCTACTCGGTTAGATTAGCAGAGCTATACGGTTTTGCTAACGGCCCGTTTTCTCAGTGTACTGATTAACAGAAGTTTCAAAAAAGGTGTGAAAATTCTTGTGCCAAGAAGGCTATTACAAAATGTTTTCTGCATTAACCCGTCTGAATTGAACCCTGGATGCCACCGACAATATATATCTTCATCAATGTTTTTTATTAACAACTTATCGCGAGATTATAGCAGCGATTATGGCCTCTCTACAATAATATCCCACATCGCCCACCGTAAGATCTGTAATAATCTCGTTAGGTCGCAAGAAAGTTTTGAACCAATACAAAGGGCAGCTTGAAAGTTACTCCAGTGGCGCCCTCACACGCGAGAGGACAGAAATAATGAGACGACTACTCGCTACAAAGAAAATTTATTGGACCAAGATAGAAGACATGCTTTATTTCATGGTCCATGGGTTTGAGTTGGAATTTGTTTAGTTCTATGGAGTTTTAGTTATAAACATATAAAAATATAAACTTAAATCAGTATTATGGCGGTTTTATGATCTACTTAATATATAAAAATTTCGTGTCACGTTGCTTTTCCGCGATGGAATCCTAAACTATTCAACTGATTTTAATCAAATTAGCACACCGTGTGCAGTTTGATCCAACTTGAAAGATAGAATAGCTTACATCTCAATTTATAGTCGCAATATTATTTTATTTTAAATTTTCTTTGTAACTTGGTAAGGTAAACGTCATATTTGATGCCAATGACTTTGTGTGACGTCTTACGTCAAAATCCAACTACTATATTATTCTGAGCAAAGCACTGTCGTTGCCATAAAACAAGAGAAGAAGGTACATTGGTTTTAGTTTTTTCATTTAAAAAAAATAAAAATAACCGGCCAAGTGCGAGTCAGACTCGCGCACGAAGGGTTCCGTACCAAAAAGGCCAAAAAACAGGTTTGTTGTATGGGAGCCCCCCTTAAATATTTATTTTATTTTGTTTTTAGTATTTGTTGTTATTACGGCAACAGAAATACACAATTTGTGAAAATTTCAACTGTCTAGCTATTGCGGCTCTTGAGATACAGCCTGGTGACAGAGCGACGGACAGACGGACAGACGGACAGACAGACGGACAGACAGCGAAGTCTTAGTAATAGGGTCCTGTTTTTACCCTTTGGGTAAGGAACCCTAAAAACCATCATAGTTTCCATACTACAAACTGATTCCAATAGGAAACATTTTTATTGAATTGAACAAATTGAACACGCCCATTTTAACTACAATAACTTGCACCGGCAGTGAGGGGAATGGTTTAGTACAAATATTTTCACTCTGATTGAATTCTTATTGGATTTAACTATATTCGATTGTGATGTGATTTTTGTTTTAATAAAAATCAATTACCGAAATATGTTGATTTAAACTTTCATGGTCATTATTCTAGAATATGATCAGGTTAATACCATGTACCTTGTTCTTTACAGGTTTCCTATATTTCGGCAATATTGCAAGCGCCCTAATTACGTAAGAAGTTGTTATGTTTGTAATCTAATGTAATCAAGAGAAGGTTTACTAAAATATGGAACAAAACGCTTGAAAATTGTACGAAAAAAAATATTCTAGGAATTTATTCATTCTGTTTTAGGTTCAGTTTGATCAAATTTTTTTTCTAATAAGAAATATGAGTACATAAACAAATAATAATGAAAATATCGATTGCTGTTTTATTGTTATACTTGTCTTTATAGGCATAGGTATGATAGGAAAACTTTTAAACTTGGGGGCTTTTTATATTAGTTTCGTTCATTTTTAAATCATGTACTAAGTAAGGTTGAATTCGCATAACGGTAAGTATGATAGTGTGCTGTTTACATTTAAACTTGGACAATTTGAAGTGACATTTTTGAATGTGACTGTGTATCTTGTTTTTATATTTTATCAGTGCTTATGGGCCTCAGTTCAAACCGAATTAAAATTAAAAAGTAAGGGACTTTAATAAAATAATAAAACTTTATTTATAAAAAGTTTCACCATCCAAAAGTATGAAGAAAGTCCAACTTTTAGTCGACGCATAATTATATCTTGTATGGCACCGACTCAACGTCGCAAGCAAAAGCTCTTATCAACATAAATAAAAAGTTGCTATACCTACCTTATGGTTGGTGTATGAGTTCAGTAGTTCGCCTTTTACGCAAGGGTACTGGATTCTATTCACAACCGAGTCAAATTGAGAATTGAATTGGTGTAGGTTTCAAAGGGCCTGAAATTAACTACCTACTCTCAAAACATGATAAATGAGAATGATTGTATCTTTTTGTAACACGAATCCTACCCTATACACAAGTAAATAATTTCCATTAATTTCAACCTTAATGCTTTCATAATAATGACATCAATATAACAAAACTTTCATCCCTGGACAGCACAATTATCCTACACCGTAGACCCTTCTATTTCTAACTGGGGTGAGTGTGGGTGGCATGAGTGAGATGGATATCGTAATACATTGGAGTGCGAGAGAGAGGTGAGGCCCTAATGAACGGACATTAGAATGGCGTCACATCTCCACGATTAAAAGTGTGAGGTCTGTACCTCTGTATGGGGTTGTACTCTTACATATAAGGCCTCTTTGTGGTACACACGGGGGGAGCTGAAAATAAATTTTCCTTTGTATAAAAAAATACTTAGAATGTTTTTTTTTAAGAATTGTGAAGAACACAAATGTATTGTGACATTAGTAATTTAATGTCATCACACCATTAAAATGTTTACTGTTGGGAGTCAAATTTTTTTTTTTGACATTAAGGGGACTACTAGAGTTAAGCGCTGCTCCCAATAGCTTTAATTTTATTACTTCTAAATTAAATTAATTCTCAAAAAACTAGAACAGTATCATTTTAGCAAATTACCTCTAGTATTTATTGAAATGCTGTTAGCTGCTTTTCATTCTAGCATTCTTTCGTATTGTACATTATTGCTTAAAGCGGCCGCTTTTGGCGTTTTGACTTTATAAACAACTAAATGAAAAGTTTACTGTGATTCACTAAAGACTAAAGGTAATTTGCTAATATGATACTGTTCTAGTTTTTTGAGTATTGATATTGTTTAGAAGTAATAAAATTAAATCAATTGGGGGCAGCACTGAGCTTTAGTAGTCCCCTTAATTGAACTTTTATGTGAATCCATGTATTTTATCATAAAATGACATCAAGAATCAAACGTTTTCTACAAAATATTTTTATATCGAAAATAGCGTTTCCTGAATTGACCTAAATGGTAACCGAACCCGGGATACCAGCCGGGTCACTTGCTTTTAGGGTACCGTACCTCATAAATGGAACCTTTACTTATAGAATCACTTTGTTTTTTGTCTGCCCATCCAGACGTTAGTCTGTCAATACTATTTATCTCCGGAATGCGTGGTGTTATAAGAATAATAAGACGAAATCGTTTATTTTGCCACAGTAAACACAATTAACACAAAGCACAGGTAAGTAGACCAAAATATTATAACAACAAACAAAACAGTACAAAAACAGACAATAATGTCAACGGTTTTTGCTACAGCAAACATGGGTCAAGGCTCAGCATAAGTTTCTACCCACTGAAACACTGATTTTCAGCCGTCACCCAGAGGTTGCGCAGGTACATTAAAAAAATATCAAATTAAAATTGAGAAGCCCAAAAACAGAAGTATGTGTAATGTGTGTACGCATACAGGTAATGTTTTAATATAACACTCCTTTAACACATGTTAAAGGAGTGTTATATTAAAAATATTTATAATAGTTATCAAGAGTGAAATACATATCGATTTAAATACTTTGTACTCAGGAGTACAGTCAATAATAGAAATTAAAATCAATTCCCTATGTCAATGTAAAAAATTACAGACATCTGTAAATCTTAATTAATGCCGCAAAAAAATTGTATTTTGACACTCTCATTATAATTAAAATTTATAGTGTATTTTCCGTTGGCATAGAACTAAGTATGAAATTTGGCAAATTATACCGTCTCTTTTTATTAGTATAGGAAAAAAATAAAAACCATGCATTTACAATGAAACTATAACATAATCTAAGTTTGAATAAATTATACAAAATATGTGCTTTATACGAAGTGCGTAATCATTAGACTTAAAGCAACGATATGCGCGATCATACCTCGACACTTGTACCACATGAATAATAGTTATTTGTTATACAAGAGTGAAAAGTTCCTCTTAACTGCGTGCTCAACTTTGATGACCGAGCAAGCAAAGGATTCTAAAATTCAAAAATTAGAATCCTGAGCGTTAGCGAGGGAATTAAAAGAGCACAAGGTGAAAAATCTTTGCACTCGAGTGCAACACGTAACTTTTCATCCCCCCTTAGCGAGAAAATGACTAAATGCAAAATAAAACATTCAGAATCACAAGATACTTTTATTTCAATTTAGGTATATATTTACTACAACATTATGATATGTAAGTATTACAGCAATAAACTTCTTCGTCGCTGGAATCACTCATTTTTTACTTGTTTTCAAGTTTCTTATTTATAACAATACGAATTCAAAACAAAATGGCGAGCGCAAAGCAAATTGAAAACAAAAGTACACCAAGGAGGTTAAGAGTCTGAGTTTTTAACAAATAAAAAAAAAGTTGTATGATAAATACGGCACCATGGAGATGAAAGTAAATCGGTTTAATGGTGTTTTGAAATCACATACCTAGTCCACGCGATGTTCTAAATTCAAATTTACTTTATCCTCTAACGAATAAAAACCGCTTTTGCACTCAGATATCGAAGAGCAAAAATACTCTTTCCGAGATGGTGGGATGAAAATATATATTTACTCATGTGCTTGTACGGAATCCTCGATAGGCGAACCCGAATATTACTTTTCCTGTTTTTACGCTAATCAAACTGCTAATGGCACAGTTTCAGGTATCTGCCTGTCAGCGATTACTTATTGATTCTGTAGAAGTAAAGAAGTGAGTAACGACTTACAATCATCCCATTGCAGGATAAAGGCCTCCATCATCGAATTCAAGTTACCATAGCAATGATGGGTACAGGCATAATCACCACGCTTGCCAAATAGGAGAACACAAACCTGCTGTTGCCTGAAATGGGGATCAAACGCAGGACCCAACATTCTGGCCCGGTTAGTAAGTACTCTTCTGTAAAAGTAAAGAAACTCACACACATAATGATTATGTGGGTGTGAGTGACGGATGCGTGGGTGACGTAATATTATATCCAAAGAAGATGACTGATGAAGGAACGCCGAGCTTACGCTCTGCAAATTACATTGACATGGGCGGATTTTGCCGTAATGGGAGAAAATTCATAAAAAATATTAAAATACAAAAGGATTTTAGTCTCATCAAGATATAGCTGAAGAATCAACTCTAAAAAGGTCATTTAAGTATGAAACCTCATTAAGTTTTTGAGTTATTTCTTTTTAATTGTTTTTAATCTTTAGATGCTGAGTTTAAAGTTGATAATCAATTGCAGAAATCTGACAATTATTATGAGTTGGTTTAAAAGCTGTTCGACATTATTTTTTGTAAGTTGAAGATAAAAAAACATAACTATAGCATGTAAAAAATATTTTTCTACGATAATGTTTTTTAAAATTAAAACCTGCCTAGTTTTTCATTTTAAATAAAACCTAAAAGCACAGAATCTTTGAATTCTATAAAAACTCTATAGTTTTATATCCAAAACCGTTAAGACGTTGCATAATTGATAAGAATTAAATATTATATTTTATAATACTTTTATTAAGATTGTTCAAGGCGTGTATTTTTTAGTAATAGTACACGGTGTCCTAGTACCAACAAAGCTGAACAATATTCGCTACCCGCTACGCTTAAACCGCTAACCTCAACAAACTTTTATAAAAAAGATATCAGACGCTTGGAAAGATTGCTCAGTTTATACTATAAACTTACTTTCGAAAGTTCGTAATCCGTTAAGCAAAAAAGTTGAGCCCTAACACTTTTAAAATACTAACGGAAGAAGGTTGGAGTCAGTGATGGGAAAATATCGATGTCGATTATGTTTTATACAAGTTACTATCGATGCTGTTCGAAAAGTGTTAACAATAGTTTTTAACACTTCCGCGACACAAAACGCCTCTTGATGTTATAGCTCTTGATTTTGGATAAGGATTAATATCTAATTACGAACAATGTAGCCTAGTAGGTATGTGCTTGCGTTACTATTTCATATTTTAACATAAAAAAGCTGTTATTTTGACTGAACTTTAATAATAAATATTACAATTTTGCGGACTTTTTTATAGATATTGATGTCCTTTTTACGACTTTAGTACATCAGATTATCGAAGTTTGCATAGTAACCCTTCACTTAATTCAAAATATTTTATCACCTACCATAAGGTCACATATCATAAGAGTAATGTAACATGCTATGGTGAAATAATTTTTGAAATCGGTCAAGTAGTTTTTGAGTTTATTTGTTACATACATACAAACAAAATCCTTCCTATCATAATAATGGTTTACAAAAGTGGTCTTGTCTCCCTGAATGTATTTAAACTGTTTTCAATACGTATTACTTATTTCGAAGTCTACACAAGAACAATTACCAGACATACAAATGTTTTTTGTCATATTATTATGTTTTCATATAAATTTACTGTCTAGGACTATTTTAAGCTAGGTTTTTGCAATACTTTATTACATTACACATAATATTACACACATATTTAGCCATATTTGAAATAATTATGAATAATTCTCTGTAACGCCTAGAAATCTATACACATTAAGTTCCTTGTTCAAGTAGTAAGGTATCTGTACCAATTTATTTGAAGCATCATAAAACAACTTTCACGCTACTCTCTAGATAACATCATAAAATTTTGTTGATAATTATCGATACTTAGAGCAGCACTACTGTCACACTTACTCAGTTTTCAAGGTCAGGTCGATGTCGATATACCATTTTTCGCAACACTAGTACAAGTTAAAGTCTGCCTTCACTCTCGCTTTCCAAGTTCGTTGCATTTTTCACTTCGTCCAAGCGAACTTTCTCTCGCGAACTTTGAGCTTTTAAAGCTTTCATAATGTTTTTATGAGGGTTGACCGCGTCGGAGATTGAATGTTTGAAGACAGTTGTTCTGGGGTTGTTGACCTGTGAAAAAAAAAACTTAAAACTTTGTACAATTAACAGGATTATCAATTTTAAGTTTTCCTTTATACCGATTGTAAGAAAATATCCTAATTGGGTTCTGAATTAATTTATCTAATGTTAATTTTTTTATAGGTGCTAAACTCAATTCCCATAATTTTTTATTTTTAACATATTTAAAAATGTAGATAAACTTTCGTATATTGCCTCTAAATTATTGTAATCACGTAAAAGCATAACCGAAAAGAGTGCACAGCGCCCCTAGTGGTCACCACTGACAACTTAAACTGCTGCTACGACGCGCTACTCACTGCTAGATGGCGCTAGCGTCGGTGAAAGTTCGTAGCAATACTAGCAATTCTAATAAGACGGAAACTTGTTAGAAAGAAATAAGTTGGAAATTGTAGTTAAAATTTAGTTTTATTTCAATTTAAAGTAATGTTTGTAAGTGATATGAAGAACAAAATGAAACCGTTAAGTTTATATTACGCAAAATCTTAAAAATGTATTGCTTATTTCATGTTAAGTAAATAAATTCGAAATACAACAAAAAAGTATAATAATACTCTTTTTATCCATTGGGGAAAATATATTAAAATTAAAAATTGCATGTGAAAGACTAGTAACTTAAAAATAATTTCGTATATTATCAGATCAGGCTAAATCAAAGTGCTATTGGACAGTCAGCTGCAAAAATCTGATTACACTTTTCACATTATGTTGACACATAATACCTACCATAAATACCTACAGTGAAGAAAATATAGAATCTTTTTTTTTTTTTTTAATATTTACGTCCGAGTATCGCACTTGGGATTACGGGACAACTTGAAAACCAGTGTGTACGCCACTCTACCACGAGGTAGTCGTGGACTGGGACAGTTCCTTCACACTTTCTTGCAAGGCAATAACTTTAGCGTATAGAAATATCTTTCTAAAATTAACCTAATTTTGTTAATAATGCCAAGTACCCATAAATTTGAAAACGGCCCCTTTGGTCTATTGGTTTAAGTATCGAGCAAATATCTCTGGGTCCTAGGTTCGATCCCAGGGACGGGCAACAAGATTTTCCAATTTTCAAACATTGCTTAGGCTAGGTTGCTTCATGTACTCATTATTGCTGTGGTAACTTGAATTATGAATGCTCTGTGCCCTGCAGTGGGTTGATTATAGGCCGTTGATTTACTAACGAGGAACTACACCACTTCTCAAAATTACATAATTAAAGTCTTTAAATTATTAAAAACAATGCTAAGTACCTATATATGAAGATAAATATAACTTAAGTTACACCGCAAAAAAACATTTATCATCTTCAACAAAAAGTAGTCGAGCTAAGAAGCGAAATATCTCCACGTCCTGTGTGCTCGTTTAGGCGCCACAAATAAGGTGACAGCCGGCGAAAATATCTATTTCGGACCGCGGCCGGACCCGCGTCACGCTGACACCCGCTCGGGGACACACGCCGGCTCTAAGCCATGAGAGGAAGCGTTTTTAAACAATTTTTCATGAATTTAAAAAAAACAGTTTCTTAAAATCGCTTCCCCTCGCTTTAAGTAGGCCTAAGTTCAACAATCTTTCTTATATTATTGAAAATACAATTCGTTAAATAATTTTTTTTCGACTATTTCAAACCCACAACCTTTCCTTTACGGAGGCGACTGATCTAAACCAAACTCAAAATTGTGGATTCGAATATCACGAAAAAAAATTTATTCCGGGTATAATAATTGTATTTTTTTAAATTCACACCATTTATTTATTTGCCGGATGCGACATGCAAGGAGATGCGGGTTCAAGTCCCGCCTGAGACATACTTTATTTATTTGTTTTAAAAAAATTTCAAGTAGGTAAAATCTTTTATTCAAGCTGCCTATTATAAGCTAACGTGACTTGTGTTACATAATTTTTTATAACTTTTTTTTTGTATTTTTCTTTCAGAGTGATTATGCTTTAAGAATAATCTTGTATCAGAATTTTTCAAGTGTTTTACAAGCCAACGTGACTCATTTTGACGACTTCTACCTTGCGACACATGGCTTGAAAGCCAAATGGAACTAAGGTACGTTAAGAAATAAACTCTGTTACTGCTATATTAGACTATTTATTTATTTAAATCAACAAAATATGAGCTGAGCCCCGTACAGCGTATTTTCACAATGGCTGGAGCAAGTCTTATATTTTTTTGGCCGCTCACACTTAACGTGTCTTCAAAAGCAAGACATTGGATATAGATCTAAATCTAGTCGAGTGTCAAAAGTACCTAAGCTTGTTAACCAAACTATACCAGACGGCTGTCAATGCGATAGTTTTTAAGTAGTACCTAGCAGTATATAACATGCATACTTTATCTTCACCGCTCGCTCCCGTCCCTTGCACCCCACCCGAACAGTAGCAAAGTTAACGTCTTGGCTTATTCCTTCGGCCACCGCGTGTGTACAGTGTAGCTGTCATGTTGGAGGGCGAGTATTCCGACTCTCATGTAAACGTAATTTGGAAGGGTACGGGGCAGTAATGTAAATATTGTCACAACGCTACTTCGTAGGCTAGGACCCTGTTCTTTTTTTACGCATCGGACTTTGAATATTATTGATTTATTAGATATAACGTGGCTTTAGTTACTTGTGATATACTTAGATGATTTATTAATTGTGCAGAGATGTAAAGAATTAGTATATTTTTGTGTCTAAAAAAGATGGCCTGTGAGGTGTCGATTTTAACAAAACTCTTTTCTTAGATAGGTCTAATACCCGGCAATGAACTCATGAAGTTTGTATAAATAATAAAAAAAGTTAAGCAAAATCGTATAATCATGCGCAAAAGACACATTTATAGCTCGACCTGAGGATCAAACCCAAAATCCCAAGGATCTTGGTCCATTACTTAAACCGCGACTAATGAGTTAAATCTTAAATATTGGAACTAAATTCAATCAATTTTTTTATGATTATGTATCAGAAATATCTATAAAAGTAGGTAATCTTCTAAAACTGCTTTATAGAAATAAGATAAATAATTAACCTCGTTCATTTATAAAGGTCATTGTCCGATTTCACAAGATAATTATAATTCAACGAAGGTAATAGCACTAATTGTTGAACCGTTACATAGTCTGGAGTTAATTTTCCGAAATGATCGTTCGCAAAGTATTTACTTACGAAGGTCAAGTCTGGCATATCAATTGAAGTAATTAGCATTAAAACTGGCTTGACGAGCAGATGTCGAACTATAGAACAAACTAGAATCTAGAATATTCTATAGACAGACTAACAAACCAGTAAGTTAACAGAGTTGGTTTAGGTACCAATGAACACATAGGTACAAGTAATACCAATTCTCAGCTTAAGTGGTTATTAAAGAAAATAATAGTTAGGATTTTTTGTTTTTAATTTTTCTGAACCATCCATGTTCAGTTATTCTTTTCGTTACTTTCTTTGCTTTGTGTTACACAGCAACTTTACCTAGGTAATTTATTATATTAAACGAACATTAACGTAAAATCCTTTTGACACATTTTTTTGTTAATAATAAATAATAAATTAATAAATGTGGACAACATCACATACATTGTTCTGATCCCAATTTGAATAACTATTTAAAGCATTCGTATTTTGGAAACCAGAAACAACGAAGGTACCACAAACACCCAGACCCGAGAAAATGTAGAAAAACTCATTTTTTCCACATTGACCCGTCCGGGAATCGAACCCGGGACCTCGGAGCAGGCGACACCTTGAAAACTGGTGTGTACGCCACTCCGCCACGGAGGTCGTCAAATGTTGTGAAATAGAATAGTTCTTCGACCCGATTAGAAAATTAATAGAAAAGATAAGATATTCGTTCATTTATCCTCTTTCACTAAAGACTAAAAAATATGAAAAAACACATTTTCATTACAAGCCATTGTAATCATTTAAAGAGACACTGGACCCAGAAGTAGATTCTAAATTCTAAAAGACCTTTTTCTGATAGAAAAAAGTTACACCTATAAATATATTATATATAATCTGTCTCAAGAACAAACTAAACTAGACTGAGGTAAACATCTAATGACTAGGCTGTTAATCTAGTCTTGTGAGGGACTAGATCTCGAAGTAGGTTCTAAAATATACCTAACGAATATAAGTAACTGTGTTCATGTACATTTTGACAATCAAAATGCAAACATCTTCAAATGCATTTTTGCAGGATACATTTATCACTAACATAATAAGCCTAAATCAGACCACTGTTGGACAAAGGCTACAAAAAGAGGACGTTGAGCAGGTTGACGATGCTGGAGATACGAGTAAGACTCATCTGCATATCTTCTTCTTGCGGTACTCCGTTCACTTCGTCCGGCATTTAGAAAAAAATATTAAAAGTCATCACCAATCATTTAACAATTGAAGACAACCTTACCCCACCTACCCCTACCAATCAATAATCCAAAACAATTTTGCACAGGCGTCTAATTTGCATCAGATGTCCTCAGAGGTCCAACTAGCAGCGCAGAAACAACCGGGCAAATAAGTTAACTAATTTGATCCGTGGAAAAGCTTTGTGATATCTGGGCGTAATGTATGCGAGGCGGATATACCCGGCTGCGTACGTGCTGGCTGGCCAGTTCACTTGACTGGGAAAATCCAGTTCGCGCCGTGTCGCAGTGTCTCTGTCCTAATGGTATGGCGCCCGCCCGGCATGCGAGGATTAAAATTAAAAATTTTCAAGTTTATATACTGATATTATAAGTGCAATTGAGTTGCTAAAATATCAAATAAAATATAAAATCCAGTTACTTACCTACTACGATAATCATTACTACAATACCGCCAATAAGTCAAAAGTCTCGTACTACGACCATTGGTCTAGAATTCGGGATCCTGAGCTTGATGCCCGGGTCAAGCAACAAGATTTTAGAATTTTTAAACATTGTTCAGATTTGTGATCACCAGCCCGCTTAGCAAGCATAGTAATTATTCCTGTAATGATCATTGTTGTAATTTGGTGATGGAGGCCTTTGCCGTGAAGTGGGATATTTATCAAAGACCGCTACTGACATAAATATTGATTTATACAAATAGACTAATCTGCAAAAACTTTTATAAAAATTTCAAAACAAGTAATATCAAAGACTATCAATAGGAATACTAGAAGGTATGTAAACACTTTCAAGTAATTTCTCCAAATTGCTTTACATTTCGGTTTTATTGTGATTCCCAATTTAGAGCTGATATTAACGCTTCTGATAAAAGTAAATTTAATGATCAGCAAATTTATGAATGTAAGTAAATAAACGGGCGGGTTGTAAAGACAAACCCATAGAAGCCATTACTTAGACTTAATAGGATTTGACATTTGGAAAACCCGTACACTTGGCCTTGCAGAATAGACTTGATTTTATAACATTAAAATAGGTAAAGAAAGGCAATACATATATTAATAGCTTAACAAGTATGTTTTTAGCAATACAAAAAAACAAAAGTCTACACTAAATAAACTCTCCATTTCGTTACTAAACCGATTTTAAATTCGCATTCCAACTTGCCAATTCGCCGGTACAGTGTAAACGAGGCACAAACCGGCCGACCCTTTGCGGGCAGTCCACCCTAACCGTGGGCAGTGCCCCCCATCTTTGGGGCACAAAAAACATTACAACTCCCCTCTATACCCCAAACTAAAATCAACCCTAACCGTTAAGTTTAGAGCCCATTGTCGTTCATATCGTTCATTGTGGGCAGTCGGCCCGTGGGATGGTCGAATCGACCCGTGTGTACCCGATTTTGTAGTTTTGATTTTCATTTTGTTATTCTACGTTAGGATTTGTTTGATGTGTTAGGTAATACGCTTGCTGTTTAATCTTCAGTAGATTTAGATTTCAATAAATTATTCAACGTTATTCAACGTTGTTAATAAACAGGTGAGTTATGTTTTGTAATTAAAACTAAAACAAAATAATTCAGTTAATTTTATCAGGTAACGTGATTACTCCTACGATTAAGTTCCCTACTATTTTTCATGTATATTCCAATAACATTTTTATCTACTTTTATTTTACTAGTATAGATAGGTACTAGCAATGATATTTAAAAAGTATAGATAGGTTATGCGCTTACAAAACTATCGAAATATATGTGCCGCTTGCGAACAATTGCACACATGCGTAATTTTTATTTTGTCTTTGTCATACTCGTGAAAAGAACAATTACTTTCTCTTTCATAGATTTGAAAAGACGTCACAATTGTGACGTTTTAGGGACGCATATTGAGAGCGAATGTAACATATCTATTACTTTTTAAATATCATTGGGCACTAGTAAATACTTTGTTTAAATGAATCTATATATTTACCGGTAGAGGATAGTACGATAGTAATCAGAACTTTTATGAGTAACCACTAACAATAAATAACACTGATGTGTTAAGGTATCAAAATATATTTTTATATGTATATTACCTAAAAGCATTTAATTAAGACTGTAGTGGGAACATCACAAATAAAAGTTATCATCACTTATCAATCAAACATTAGGTACCTGAGGTGAAAATTAACTGACTTTTTAATTTACCGTGCGATTGCTCAGAGCACTGAGGTAGAAGAGATTTGATTACCACTCTGACCCTGACTAAGTGCTTTATTTTATTTATTTATTTTTATTTTATTTAATTAAGGCAAGCTTACAACCAAACATATTAAATACAATTCCAATGACAATTAAACATATATATAAATATGCAGGTTAATTAAAAGCTTACACAACATTTATAACATCATTGTTTAAAAAACTAATTAAAAAAAACTATCTGAATCTAGACAATGAAAGTATAAAACCATACATAATTAATATAACATGCAGTAAAACCAGCGAAATAAAATTTAGAAAAGAAAATTAAGTAATAATTGAAAATATTAAAATATTAATTGTTGAATTATTGAATTGTTGTGTACATTTTTTTATTTACATTAGTGGAGCTGTTTCTGTATGCTTTTCCTAAAAGCTGAATGTGACTTTATGTTTGATATCATCATTAAATCATCAGCCAACATTGCTAGCTGGCTATTGGCTGGCTAACGCTGTTTGGACAATAGTGGAGGAAGATTCTGCTTTTTCTAACAGCACTCCTTTAGAGTCGTCTCTTACAACACATATAGAACGACGGTGCAGTGCTATAACATTTGCCAGTGCTACACTGCCCGACACATCTTAGGTAGGTACTCATTATAACTGGCATGTACTTTTGCATTTTTGAAAAAAACTTATACTTTCCAAATGACCGGCAAGGACGTCATGAAATCCAGTATTCATGTTTGCTTCATAAAAACAATCGCAACATAAAACAAATACAGACCCTTTATTTTATTTAGCAGGGGAGTGACCGTACGCACGTTTTAATAAAAACAACATGTTTTGCGAGGAAATGAAAAAGCCCTCCGCCCCGAGCCTTGTCTGGTTCCACACAGTGATGTATGATAGCAAAAAGTTCATCGTCAAAAACTAAAAATTGACAAGAATAGAAACGTGAAGCAACCGAAAATAAATTAAACAAAGAAAACTTCGAAAAAATAATGTAAGGAATCCGTACAAGCACTCCAAAAATTATCTTTTCGTTCTCAAATGTGTAAAAGCCATTTAAAAATGCAATTATCTATAAATAAAAAAATAATAGACAAATTTGTTACTAAACGCAGCCCTTGAAAACGGCTTAACCAATTCATTACGGCTTAAGGCCTTATGCCACCAATTTGATCGTTATTTCGGCTGAACATAATAAACGTTAAGTTTTAACATTGAAACAGCTTAGTTCATGTTCCTGTTTTCTGCAAACACTGCTACAGTTCCGAAAACCATGCCCAACTGATTTTAATCGATATCGACATGAATATCAGTGGAACATCACTATTCCGACCGGTCGTCTGGTAAATAACACGGGTGAAGGTGGCCAAAGAGGTCGTCGTGAGTTTTTATTACAATTTGACTGGCCCGGGACTACTGATATACAATGTTCGTTGCCCCGATATTAGTTTTTTAATATTGCTGAAATATAATTTCTGTTTTGGAACAGCCTTTGTAGACTGCATTTTATTCTTACAGGTTTGGGACATAAGAATCTTACATGTTCTTCATAAAAGAATACTTTTTTTTAGTAAAATCCGACTGTTAGAAAGATAAAGCAAAGGAAAACAAAACCAATAATACTAAAAATAATTAGCTGTTTATTGAAATAACTGTTATGGGGAATCGAAGCCGGAAACCCTTTGTGTTCAAAAGCTAAGATACTGATTGAATCGTCAAAAAATGTTTAATTATAAGCATAAATTAGTCCACAGCTAGACACAGATTTAATCAAAAAGAGGATTCCGCAATAACCGCCATATTAGGCAGCGGTAAGCGATTGCCGTTTGATTTAAATATTCAAAGTCTAAAATATATTAGCAACTATTTTGCATGTCGCAAGAAAATTTTGTGTGTCTCAACTTGGAATCTACCGCTCTCAGTATCAGACAAAGACGTTTATATACAGTTGAATTATCTAACTAGGTCCGCAGAACAAACTAACTCTGCAGAATATTAAACAAACAGGCAATTCCAGAGACTGGGCCCAATGGACACCGCAATTTATAAGCCCGAAGAAAGGGTAGAGCAATACTGGTGTTATTGTATCGGAAGGTGGCCCGGCCTAACGGGCTTACACTTCGCAGAGTTGGTATTTATTAGACATGGCACATTTAATAAAGATACGAAACAAAGTTCACAGAAACTTATTTAAAACTGTTTACCGTGACTTTATTAGCGTGGAATTTAAGTTTGAAAACTATCCCATGGAATCTGTACTTTTTGCGCGATAACAAGTATTGCTTAATTAATTACAGTGCCAAATTCCATCCCGATCCGCGCCGATCTGATATCCTCATTTCCCTGCGACATATACAAACTTTCGCATTTATAGTATGTACTATCTTTTGCCCGTGAGTTAAGCGTGGACTTGAGAATTAGATTCAGAAAGAAATTAGTAAGTGATTGAAAAAAAAACGCGTTTGGTGTAGTGGTCCGCCAACTATGTAAGGGTCCGGAGTTTGATTTGGTCAAGTCGATGTGGACCTCTATTTTATATTGACTTGGATCTGGTAAAGGTCGGTTATAATCCTGTTACGGAAGGCACGCTACGCTAAGCCGTAGATTCTTACGTCTGTCGCAAGATGGCTCTCATTAAAAGTCAAAATTACGTCAAAGGATGACAATAGGCGGGTTGAAAATCTCATCACACGATAAAAAGACAAAGAAAACAACTGACCCTGGCGACGTACAACGGACGCACGCTACGGCTAGACTCGCATCTGGCTCAACTTGAGGTGGAACTTGGGAAGATTAGGTGGCATATCCTAGGGCTATGTGAAGTCCGAAGAGAGGGGGAGGACACCATAACCCTCGAGTCGGGCCACCTAATGTACTTTCGTGAGGGAGACCAACAATCCCAAGGTGGCGTTGGGTTTCTGGTAAATAAGTCCCTATCTGACAACGTTGTGGAAGTGTCCAGTGTGTCGAACAGGGTAGCGTACCTTATTGTTAAGCTCACTGAGAGGTATAGCCTTAAGGTGGTTCAAGCGTACGCACCGACCTCGAAACACTCGGACGAAGAGGTAGAGGATATGTTTGATGATATATCAAAGGCCCTCCACTTCACCACTAAGACTCACTACAGCGTTGTTATGGAGGACTTCAACGCTAAAGTGGGAGTACAGAATTGCAACGAATCGGTAGTATAGGATCCCATGGATTTGGATGCAGAAACCATAGGGGGCAAATGCTTGTCAACTTTCTCGAACGGGAGGGGCTCTTCTTGATGAACTCCTTCTTCAAGAAACAGCCCCAAAGGAAGTGGACGTGGCAAAGCCCCGACACTATGACGAAAAATGAGATTGACTTCATCATGACCAACAAGAAGCATATATTCAGAGACGTCTCCGTGATTAACAAGTTTAATACCGGAATCGATCACCGACTCGTTCGAGGCTCTCTGAACGTGTCCGTCTGATGAAGTCAAGGTTCCGACCTACTTTGCTCCAAACCATGATAGGATCTGAATCGTTCCAGTCAAACCTGGAAAACCGACTTTCTGCCGTGGAAACCACAACAGACGTAAACCAGAACCTCAAAAATGTGGTTCGGATCCTTAGGGAAGAAGGTACGAGATTTTGTGAAATGCAGCATAAGGGCAGGAAGTCAAAGCTTTCGGAAGGAACTTTAGGGCTGATTAAGGAACGACGTGAAAACCCACCTGTCACTTCGTCAGGAAAGCGCGCTCTAAACCGAGAGATCAGTAAGCTCGTACGACACGACCTCCGTTGCTCCAATACTCTTGCGATTGAAAGAGCGATCGAGCAAAATCGGGGGTCGAAAGTGTTCGTACAATCTCTTGGAAGAAGCCACCTGACGAAACTGACCACAGCAAGTGGAGAAGTCGTTGCTTCGAAGCCAGCAGTCCTTTCCGAAGTAGAACGCTTCTATGGCCGGTTATACGCTTCGCATGCATCTCGACCTGATCCCGAAAATGAGGACCCTAGAGCCACGTTAACACGCCACTACACTCAAGACCTGCCAGAAGTCAGCATTGACGAAATCAGGATGGCTCTTAAACAGCTGAAAAATGGCAAAACCCCTGGAGAGGATGGCGTTACAACAGAATTGCTAAAAGCTGGAGGTAAACCCGTACTGGGGGAGCTTCAAAAGCTTTTTAACGCTGTCCTGTTTGAAGGGAGAACTCCGGAGGCGTGGAGTAAGAGCGTTGTCGTCCTGTTCTTCAAAAAAGGAGATAAGACCCTGCTGAAGAACTATCGACCCATTTCCCTTCTAAGCCACGTCTATAAGCTGTTTTCAAGAGTCGTCATGAACCGCCTTGCGCGAAGACTTGACGAATTCCAACCACCGGAACAGGCTGGATTTCGGAGCGGATACGGCACCATAGACCACATCCACACAGTGCGGCAGATTATACAGAAGACCGAAGAGTACAATCAGCCCTTGTGTCTAGCATTCGTGGACTATGAGAAAGCCTTCGACTCGATAGAGATCTGGTCCGTTCTGGAGTCCCTGCAGCGTTGCCAAGTAGATTGGCGGTACGTGCAAGTGATGAGATGTCTCTATGAAGCCGCCACCATGTCCGTCCAAGTACAGAATCAGCAAACAAAACCTATACCGTTGCATCGAGGAGTGAGACAAGGGGACGTCATTTCCCCGAAATTGTTCACAAATGCAATGGAGGATATGTTCAAGACGCTGCACTGGAAAGGACGAGGCATCAACATCAATGGCGAATACATCTCTCACTTGCGATTTGCAGATGACATCGTCATTATGGCAGTAACGCTGCAGGACCTACAACAGATGCTGAATGACCTGGTAGACTCTTCTGTGCGCATCGGCTTGCGGATGAACCTGGATAAAACCAAGGTTATGTTCAATGAACATGTACTACCGCAACCGATTGCGATGCACGGCGCCGTCCTCGAAGTTGTTCAGAAATACGTGTACCTCGGGCAGACATTGCAGTTAGGTAGAAACAACTTTGAGGTTGAGGTGAACAGAAGAATTCAGTTGGGTTGGGCAGCATTTGGGAAACTACGTCGAGTCTTCTCATCGTCGATCCCACAATGCCTCAAGACGAAAGTCTTCAATCAGTGCGTCCTACCCGTCATGACATACGGAGCCGAAACGTGGACACTGACGGTACGGCTAGTCCACAAGTTCAAAGTCGCTCAACGGGCTATGGAAAGAGCTATGCTCGGAGTTTCTCTTAGGGATAAAATCAGAAATGAGGTGATCCGGCAGAGAACTAAAGTTACCGACATAACCCACCGGATTAGCAAGCTGAAGTGGCAGTGGACTGGCCATATTAGCCGCAGAACGGACAACCGCTGGGGTAAACGATTTCTTGAGTGGAGACCGAGTCTCGGCAAACGTAGTGTAGGACGCCCTCAGGCTAGGTGGAGTGATGATTAATTTGCGCAAGGTGGCTGGCAGGAGCTGGATGTGAGAAGCCGAGGATCGACCTAAGTGGCGTGCAATTGGAGAGGCCTATGTCCAGCAGTGGACTGTGATAGGCTGATGATGATGATGATGATGATGATAAAAAGACAAACAAATAAAACATCTGAGTTTACCTTTAAAAATCTCATTGATTAAAGTTAAAGAAGTCGCACGGTAAACGGAAGTCTGTGGGTTCCCATCTCAGGCAGTCGAAAACTTAGTATTCAAGGTATTCTTATATTATTAATTTTAATTTTTCGCCTTTTCTAATACTTTCGTCAGTCTACAGGTTCACATTTGCAAATACAACCGTTTCCTTGGTGTTAGCGTGTCCGGACAGGCGACCCTTACGCACACCGACGTAAAGGGACAAAGGTCACTCCCGCGGCTTTTCTTATATTTGTTTAAGACGTGTATTGTGCCCTAAACCCTTATTTTACTATACATTTGCGACTACCTGACACTGTAAATGTGTATCTGTTTTTCCTTGCTCTAGTTGCGTTAGGGAATTTTGGAAGGAGTTAGGTGACTGAATATTTTTTTGGTTTGAACTTTTATGATGAGCTGCGGTGCTAGACATGCGGGTGATAAAATAGCCCGCTCTTTCCTGTCCTCTGGGTGTTGCAAGAGACAACTACGAGACAACAATAGATGAAGAAATACAAGAGAGACTCTTTCCACCATTTTTGAAATTGGAATCGCCAACATGCCTGCCGTGGCGATCAGGGCAATATACTGATTTAAGAAAAGCCAGTACACTGAGGCCAGATGCATATTAACGACAATTATGGCAAACTTTTACGAACTTACTTAATTCAAAATTAAATAGGTATAGGAAGCAACTAAAAAATATGTACCTATTTAGGCTTACAGATTTTAATAAGCTATTTAAAATAAATTGGTATATGCACTTACAAGGTGCCTTAATGCCGTTAATCCCTCGATCGTGAGTTATTCCAGACACAATTGAAATCAATTGTTATCGCGGCACCGGAGCGCCTCCTGGGTGTTGAGGGATTAATTAAATTTATGTCTGTCACGAACAGCGTAACTTTCGGTTCGCGAATGAATATCGATGCCCGGGCAAAGATTTTAAATACAACTTTTTAAACGGACTAGAAATAACGCGTCTTGAATTTCGAGAGCAATATTGAAAACCTCACCAGAGCAAATGATCTTGAGAATTTGGAGCTGTGATGTGATATCCTTCTCTTAATATTACATTATCAAAACTCTGGTTGTTGTGAACGTTTATTCACGTACTATTGTATCATTTTTTTTTGTTTTGACTATTATACAGTATGACTTTATCATCATCTTCAAAAATTTTAAAAGGTGTTCAGTATTGTATTTAGAGCCCATTTATGAGGGTACGAGTAAAAAATTAAAATCAAGTTTTCCTCCGAAAATATTTTTCACAACATAGTTTTCAATTTTTACGGTCCTAAGCCTGTTAAGGTATGAAGTTAAAGTCAAAAACTAATGAATAGTATCGTAATGAATGATTGAGATAGGCATCGCGTAAAAAAAGTGTAGCTAGGAGGCCGTATCAGAAATTTTAGATTTATGGCGGACATTTTCTAAGTGTTTTATCTTGACATTTTATACTGGACTGTACCAAAAGAAAAAATACGTCAATTGTTTTTTGTCTCATAGATTGCTATATTAAAATTTGGAAGGTGGTTAAAATTTCATCCTGTATAACGTAAAATAATGTTAAACGTCCTCAAATTGTTGTTATCGGCTTCAATGCTATTCGTGTTGTTTATAAAGTTGCTTTAATATTTAGTGTGAAAACATTTATTTGGAATATTTCAGGTATTTATTGTTGTTTTTTTTAGTGAGCCGTTTTATTAATATGTATTATTAAACGCAACTCAAACTACTTAGGAGAATAGTAGAATTTTTCACTATGACTGCCTGATAGCGAAATGTTAGAGAAAGCCTAAAGCAGTCAAAAATTAAAACAACCTGTATAACCAACTCAACATATAACTACCAACGAAATTAATCAACACCTTAATTATGTACACTGATAAACAAGTCGCGATTCTTAATTAAGTCAGCATAAATACATTAGATATGCCGAAAGATCGCTTCCGTCTCAAACGGTAGCATTGAGTTAACTTGAAGCTAAATAAACAGCGTATCCTAACTGAATCACGTTAGGGTCATTCTGCAGGAGCCGCCTACTTCGATACAGGATTAATTAGGGAATAGGGAATACGTACTGGTCGGTTGAGACGGAGACAGTCGGGTAGGAAAGTGTTTAAGAGGTTTTTGATCAACAATCAATTAACTTTGTTTGTATTTTCTAATTTTGTACATTATTATTCCCAATGCTTTGAGTATGTGAACATTTTTCTAAAGGATAAAGTTCAGCTTATTGCAAATTTTACAAATTATTATTACACTATTTGCTATATTTTTTATTTAAATGACAAGCATACAATTGTCGTGTCTTTAAACTTCAAGTGCACAACCTTATAAAATACTCGTACAAGAAAACAATTCTGTAACCGAAGTCATTGACAGTTATGCTACGCTTGACTTGACTACTGAAAGCTGCTAGAGCTTTCATACATTACAACTGGTTCGTTTGGGCAGTAAATACTATAATCGTTACTGGCCTTACTTTTGCTACTAAATGGCTGCAACAAAAATTACTAGTCTCGTTTTCTTTGAATACAGTTTATATTAAATGCAGCTATAAAACTATGTTAACGTCGAAAAATTACCGTTACATAGGAACTCAACATTTAACGATCAGAAAACATCCTTAGGGTAGCGTAAACCACGTTATTCGTAACTATTTAATAAAAAAAGTAAAAGTAAAGTAACAGCCTATAATCATCCCACTGCAGGGAAAAGGCCTCCATCATTAAATTCAAGTTACCACAGCAATGATGGGTACTGGCATAATCACCACGCTTGCCAAATGCGGGTTGGTGATCACAAACCCGAGCAACGTTCGAAAATTCGAAACTGTTTGTTGCCCAACCCGGGAATCGAACCTGGGACCCCGAGATCTTGGCTCGGTATTTAAACCACTAGACCAAACGGGGCGTTCATTTACAGCAACTATTTAGTAACCTGTGGTTATACACTACGCTTCAAACATAAACCAGGAATTAACCACAACAATACTACAGCCGTAATTCGTCGTCAAAGATTCATTAGCAATTTTGTCAGCGTCTGTACCGTACTCGTCCGGCGGTCGGTAAGTGAATCACCTATCATTTTGATTGAGCGAGCGCCTCAGAGGGCCTACCGAAACGGTGTTTACCTCCGAGGCCAAACTTGCGATTGATTGAATATATGTTTAGTTATATTTTTTATCGATTACACTAGTGTATACACAGGTAATTAGTTCTGAGAGATGTATATGTCACCGTAAATTTGTAAACTTCGTCAGATCATACCTAACCTAACCTACCGATAGTTTATGATCTCACGCGTTGTTTTATAAACTAACCGATCTCACAGTTTCACGGTGACATATACATTGTTTCAGCCTTAGGAAGTTTTGGAATACTGACCCGGTTGGCGTAGTGGTTCGGTGTCCCACTTAAGTACTACACACTAATTCAAATACCGGTCGGGTCCATTTAGGAAACCATTTTTCTAAATTGCCTTCGGTTTTAAACTTTCATGGTCACTATCGTAAGAGTTAGTTATTTCGAGATTTCTACCATGTACCTTGTTTTTTATGAGTTTCCGATATTTCGGCACTGTTGCAAGCGCCATGATCGCGGAAGAACTGATGTCACTGCGGGTGGGTGGTTGTTACGAGTAGATATATCGATCTACCCTCCGTCGTAGTCTTTTATTGCACTCGACACTGGTACTATTGTTTTCAAACTCACTATTCACTCGAACCTGTTCTCGACACACAACACTCACAGTATCCGATCGCGAAACATTAGTTTTTGGATTTTTCTGGTTATTACAAATTTTAACCACTGGATTCCAGACACACGACAATTTAAAGCCATCTTCACGATTAAAGTTTTTATGTTTGGTGATTTCGATCGCTTCTCTAACCATTCTTGGTGTGTAATGGCGTTCAGTGGAAATTATCTGTGGGTTGTGAAACTCAATCCAGTGGTTAGGACCCGAATGTATTAAATGTTCCGCGATGGCCGATTTCTGCGTATCGTTGTTTTTAACCGCTTTTATGTGTTCCTTTACGCGGCACGCTACTGTTCGTTTGGTTTGGCCGATATATGAGCTACCACAACTACAGTCAATTTTGTAGACACCAGGCTTCTCCAACGGGAAGTTATCCTTTGGGGAACGTAGACACTGCGCAATCTTTCTAAAGGGAGTGAAGACAGTATTCAATGAGAATTTCTTAAGTATATTAGAGATCTTATCTGTCACTCCCTTTATGTATGGCAAATACACAGGTTGTCTATTTACCTTGTTTCTCTGGGTTTTAGATTTTTTCCGAGAAACAAGTTTCCCGGTGTAGCCGTTTCTCCGAAGCACCCGTTGCACATGATCAAGTTCTTCTTGTAGGTGTGTAGGGAAACTTGTTTCTCGGAAAAAATCTAAAACCCAGAGAAACAAGGTAGATAGACAACCTGTGTATTTGCCATACATAAAGGGAGTGACAGATAAGATCTCTAATATACTTAAGAAATTCTCATTGAATACTGTCTTCACTCCCTTTAGAAAGATTGCGCAGTGTCTACGTTCCCCAAAGGATAACTTCCCGTTGGAGAAGCCTGGTGTCTACAAAATTGACTGTAGTTGTGGTAGCTCATATATCGGCCAAACCAAACGAACAGTAGCGTGCCGCGTAAAGGAACACATAAAAGCGGTTAAAAACAACGATACGCAGAAATCGGCCATCGCGGAACATTTAATACATTCGGGTCCTAACCACTGGATTGAGTTTCACAACACACAGATAATTTCCACTGAACGCCATTACACACCAAGAATGGTTAGAGAAGCGATCGAAATCACCAAACATAAAAACTTTAATCGTGAAGATGGCTTTAAATTGTCGTGTGTCTGGAATCCAGTGGTTAAAATTTGTAATAACCAGAAAAATCCAAAAACTAATGTTTCGCGATCGGATACTGTGAGTGTTGTGTGTCGAGAACAGGTTCGAGTGAATAGTGAGTTTGAAAACAATAGTACCAGTGTCGAGTGCAATAAAAGACTACGACGGAGGGTAGATCGATATATCTACTCGTAACAACCACCCACCCGCAGTGACATCAGTTCTTCCGCGATCATGGCGCTTGCAACAGTGCCGAAATATCGGAAACTCATAAAAAACAAGGTACATGGTAGAAATCTCGAAATAACTAACTCTTGCCTTCGGTTTGGTAGGAGTGGAGGGGGTAATGAAACTATTATTATTAAGTTATTATAAATAGTTTAGTTACTTTTAACCGACTCTTTCGTTGTAGTGGTTAAGTAAATTTAGAATACGATAATATCAATATATAAACTTGAAAATTTTTTTTTTTTTTGTCTAAGGCGGGACTCGAACCCGCATCTCCTCGCAGGACAGACGCGAGGAAATGCTGGTTCGAGTCCCGCCTGAGACAAAAATTTTCAAGTTTATATACTGAAATTATAATTGCAATTTAATTGCTAAAATATCAAAATAAAGTACTCGTTTTCTTTACAAACTTTGCATTTACTAGCAATGCGCTATTGATCTGAATTTATATCTATGTATTGATTGTATATGAATACATATTACAATATGTAAAAGCAATTAATACTAAGATAGGTAATCGAGTTCCTGACCCTCGGGATGACCCCATCTAACGAACTGCTCTATATAATACTTCCTCTAACAACACAATACTGTAAGTACAGTGGGTTCACTTTATTAAAATAATAGGGTACTATGGCAACCTCTCTCCAATGAAAAAAAAAAAACTCAACTTAATCCGAAGAAGGCAACAAGTAAGGTCTTTATAAACATGTCAGTAATAAAAAGGAAAATATATCATTACATGGGCCTAGGAAATAAGCCTATATTAAATTCTAGATGCAAATAATACTAAGCGTAAATGTTTTTTTACAAATTTTAAACTGTATGACTTCCTACCTAGATAGCTCTACTTTAAGAATTTTAAGTACCACTCTGCTACGTTTAACATAAAACTATTATTTCTACTGTTTTATAATCCTTGCAAAAGTTTCTTTGCAATATGGTGTCAGTTTAAAATTTGTCATTCTTTGAGTACTTAGTTCATAACTTCACAAATTGGCAAGTTTCACTGATAAGCAGAACAAAACATGCCAAATAGCACGCAAATGAAAGAGATGGCTATATTTTTAACGATTACCGCTGGTGATTACGTTTGACGCAGACTATGTACAAAATTCCCAAATTAGGATGTATTAGCCTTCACAACCAGCGCGAGGCTTTACCATTACAAGGCGATGCGGGTTCAAGTCCCGCCTGAGAAATATTTTTTGCAAGTTTAAATACTGATATTATAATTGCAATTAAATAGGTTAAATATCGTTTAAAATATCTGCTTCGTCTTAATATGTATAATAAATTGTGCGCAATAACATTGGCCTAATTTTGGCCATAAAAAAAAACAAAAGCTAACCAAACGTCTGACGTTTTTTAATAAAGAATCTCTTTTTTCTAGTGACAGCATTGATTATCAAACAAAAAGGTTTTAGCTTTATCATTCAGACACTTAACAATACTGGCTAGCAGAAACATAAATACGGATGGTCGTAAAAACCGTTTGCATTTTGTTTTCTGATGCAAGTTCATTGCCATCTACAAAATTATTACAGCTAGTAGGTAATACTGTAACGCATTAATATGTGTATTCACAGGAAACTGTATTCTTTAAATTAGATGAATAAACCTTAGGGATTACTTATACAAAATGCAAACATAAATCGAGTGACTCATTGACTACTAGAGTGTTATTTAAGCCAAGTTATTGGTCTCTTTGTTTAAAGATTACTATTGAACATACTGCAACAACTTATGTTATGGTAATACTTCTCGAACCTCTTACTAACTATTTAATGGATTATTTCGACATTCAATTAACTGGATATAAATTATTCATAGATAGCTGTGAGGTATTTAGATTTCTAGGGAAAAATATAACAGACTTCTGTTCAATCCATACTAATATTATAAAGCTGAAGAGTTTGTTTGTTTGAACGCGCTAATCTCAGGAAGTACTGGTTCGAATTGAAAATTTCTTTTTTTGTAGGATAGTACATTTATCGAGAAAGGCTTTAGGCTATATAACATCACGCTGCGACCAATAACAGCGAAGCATCAGTGAAAAATGTTGCAAAAATAATCGCGATCATAATAACAGAAATTGACGCGGACGAAATTGCGGGCAACAACTAGTGATAAATAAACGTGGACAACATCACATAGATACTTTATTCCGATCTGAAAGTAAGTAAGTAGCCATTTTAGAAAATAAGTGCTTTATGCAATTAAGACCCGAGTTCACCAATTCTTAAACAGCCTGTAAACATAGATTGACGATTAATTTGACACAATTTCCCATACAAAATATGACAAATAATATTTTAAACGCTTTTTAAAACTTAAACGTCTGTTGGTGAACTCTACCCTAAGGTTATCACAAACACTCAGACCCAAGACAATATCAAAAATGACTTTACTCTACATTGTCTGTCCGGAAATCGAACCCGGAACCTCAGAGCAGGCGACACCTTGTAAACCAGTGTGTACGCCACGACACACTTGGAATTTTAAACTTAATAAAAGTTAAAAATCAGTTTTTTGTTTTGTTAAGTTATTTGTGTAAATATCATTATTTAGCTGTTGTTTGGTTTTGATAAACTAATGTTGAATAAGTCTTACCGGTACAAAAACTTATTATTAATCCACAAGTAAAATTCAACTGTTAATACCAACAACATACAAAACATTCGAAGAAATTAACAACGAAACATTAACACAAAAGTAATTATGTAATAACATTCCCACACAAAAACGAAAACCAATTTTTTAGTTAACCCCTAGAGACCGTCTGGTATTCGGCAAAAAGCACCGCGTGTACCTCAGAGTCGAAGTTAGTAATCGATACGGCCTTAGGGTTTTGGTGTTAGAAGTACCATCGATCAATCGCCCTTTGCCCATCCGGTCGTAGTTTATCGATAGTGAATGTTGGGAGACAGTTCAGTGAGTTGGGCACAAGTATTTTTGGTGCCTAAGATGTTAATCGGTAATTAGCGAGGACTATAATCGATGTTCATTGACGAGAAGGGACTTTGTCCCCACTGCCTTTTGAAGAAACGCTGGGTGGAACAATAATAAACATTCTACTGAGTATTAACCTACAAACCACTGGACAAAAACGGTGTATTATTTGGCGAAGTCATTGTCCCTTTACAAGGCTTAAAATGAGAAATGCCGTAAACAAAGGAAGTATCTTAATGTAGAAAACTATCTCTATAACAGTTATAAAGACAGTTGTAATCTTGGATCCACTTACGCACACAAACTCACTTATAAAACTCCATACTCAAGCCAACTGTAAGAATCGTTTCCTAAATTGAGCCGACCGGCAAGCAAACCCGAGACCCTTGTGTAGTAGGCGGCCCATCGCAAAACTAAACTATTTAGGCCGTTATTTAATCAAGCTTAGTCAATTGTATTGCCGGAACTGGAAGGGTATGCAATATTCATATTAAAATAACACTATAAAACTAAAATTGATTATTTTCATAAGGGTTGCAATATTGTAGAACCAACAATTTATGTTACACTTTACATACTTACATTATCATACTGAACTGACTTTATGTATAGGTACTTAGTTTTGCATTTTACAACTGTTGCCAATTACTTTCTTCTGGTGCTTTTCCAATCTCTACTAGGATTTCAAAATTTGAAGGTCGCCCTTTCAAAAACAGAATTTCATCAGGTACTAGAAACTACAAAATCCTAAAGTATCTTCACCTAGCGAATTATTTATCAGTGAATCTTAAGATTTTGCTTATATTGTGAACAAAGTTGGGTGTAACGTTTTCGCAGGTAAAGCCAAGGAGAGCACTTAACATTTCCTAAAAGTATACATTATTGAGGAGAGCTCTAAAAACAACGTTTTTACATCCAGGCCGTCCGTCGCGCATATTTTATTGCGGGTCCCTGGGATGACCCCGTGTCGGACTATGTAGACTTTCTAACGCTTAGACAAGTCAAAGAATAATGATTTACCGCTAGATGACACTCATACAGCTTGTATTGCAGATATGTGATTGCAAGGATGATATTCGATTCTGGTAGATATTTTCATCTATCAGTGATCTTATAAGTGCTAATAGCGACTGATTTGCTTATTATTTCATGGTTTATTTTCGAGACCATGCATTTTGCATCTTTATAAGACACTTGATGGTGTTCTTGCAACGTAAATCTGAAACAAAAGAAAACAAAGTTTTTTAAAGCACGTATATAAACTTGAAATTTTTAATGCATTTTATTGTCGATGAACTCTAAGCGACAGACAAAAAGAATTAAATCTTCACAATTTAGGAGGAATAATAAATCAGATCTGGTTAAGACATTCTGTTCTCCAGTTTGTGATGCCAACGGTCAACAAATGTTTCGAATTTTCAGACATTTGGTCAATTCGGGAGTTTGTGATCACCAACCCACTTTCGGCAATCGTGATGATTATCACTGTAGCCATCAGCCAAGGCTCCATCATTGAATTTTTGCTATTTCTGTAGTATCTAAAATATAATGATGGAGTCCTTTGCGTTGCACTGGGATGGTTATGGACTAATTTATATTTTTGTATTCAATTACTGTTAATCAGGCTGCAGTCTCAGCAGTCCAATAATGCATAATTGCAAAGTCTAAACGCCTTAGTGCAAGGATTCAATATAAACTCATTCTGTAAGTAGTGCGAAGTGAAATATGATTATCGAAAGATATTTGGAGTTGCAATTGCTGATATGCACTGCTTTTCTATTCATTCTCTTTTTTTTTTTAGGGAAGGTTTTTATAAAACACGACAGCATCAGATAAAAAGTTTTTTTAATAACTTTGATCGACACAATGTAAAACTGCCAGCTCTATCAGGACATAGCACTCAAACTACCTGGCCGGTCCCGCGAGACCGCAGGGTCTGATGGACGGACTTGGCCGTGCAAGGGTTAACCTAAGTCAATATAAATATTTGACGAACGCGGTGCACGTCTTGTAGATTCAAACTTGTATGTTAGACTTTTGCTAAAGAGTTTAATAAAATACGTTGTAGGATAACTAGTTCAATGTGTTTTCTAATATACTACAAAATGTTTTGTGTATTTTAGGTGTAGGTATCGAAAACAAATGTTTGTAATTTTCCGATAGCAAAATTTTTTGGTGATAGATTAGCTACTAACTGCCATGATTTAGTGGAAATCAAGTAAAGGACAAAAACTCTATAAGAAGATGTCCCAATCAAATCTATTGTTAGTATCTAAATGATCAAATTGTTATTCACTAGTTTTAAGGATATGATTTTTCTTAAGCGTCACTTTTTCTATCAAAGCACTGTGATAACTTGAAAATCGTTAATTTTAATTTTATAAAATGTTAGATTTCTTCTAGATAAGTCACTTCAATATTCTTTTATGTGAAAGAGCAGATGCTTCTAGTTTGCTCACTTATCTAAAATCTCATTTACTCTGAAGGTTTACGGTTCGATTTTGAGCTCAAACATCCTGGGTTTGACTCTCAGTACGGTTAATTTTGAAAACTAAGTATCTTTAATTCAATTTGCTCGAATCTGGGTGTTCTGAAAGTAGCCCTCATCAAAAAAATCTTCTATCTTCTAGGCACCTACATAATTAAAGCTGTAGTTAAAGCCCCTAAAGGCTTAAACTAACATATTGGTCCAATGTACGAGGATGTGGTTAAACTGACAAATGTGGGGGGAGTACGTGCGAATTACCCGGAGTTTTATCCCAGGTTCGAACCCCGTCCCTTGGGTGGCCACCGTCCGAAGTTTGTCTTGGACCCTCCATATTTATATAGAGCTGGAAAACCCATTCCTCAAACATTCGCTATGTGTGAACAACTTACACATGATTTGAACCTTACCATAAAAATGTTTTTATTTCTCCAACATTTTAGATGATTAAGGGAAAGCTTGATAGTTGTGGAGTCAAGCCAGTTAATGTCAGGAACATGAAACCATTAATTGTATCGGGTGCCACGATAACAATTGATTTCAATTGTGTCTGGAATAACTCACGATCGAGGGATTAATGTATATCTATATACAATTAATGGTTTCATGAATCTTCACAAGCTCCCCATTTCGATATTCCTGTCTTTCACGTACGGATTTGCGGTACGCATCAACTGTTGTTTGAAATATTGTAGTGTACGAGTACGAGTGGGTGTGCGTGTGTGTGCATGTAAGTGTGCCATTGCAACGCTTTGCTGATATCAGTTCGGCCAATAGTGGCCAGAAGACGCTACTACCCGTCATTTTCTTGCAACGGTTCTTTGGCCATGTCATACGTCACTCATCGGACAATGCGTGATATTACGAGTATTGTAGTCTTTTTAAAACTGCTCCACTTGGTACAGTTTAGAATTGATACATGGATGAAATTGTTTTACTCGTCACTATATGGTCCTGAGTTAAAATCGGCGAGTGATCGTGGCTGAAATCCCACCAGGAGATTTTACTGAAAAAAAAACAGTATTTTTTTGTCTTTTTCACCAATGGTATTTTATGGTATGTAATACATGGGGTATCTATCATCTCTATAAGCATTTCCACACGCTCACATTCTCCTAGGCTAGTATCTCCAGTTTTCTTATCTACTTACTTCGCTATACTGAACGAGTCTCAAGGGGCGACCCCGCCTCTTTACGGCCTGTCAATGACTAGTAAATTTAGAACCGGCCCGCCATTGATATAAATGTTTTTTGTTTTCCCTATACGGCCCTTCCGATTGTAATTTAGTGGCGCGAAACGATGAGATGTCGGCATTGTTATTTCATGTTTTACAATATTTTGTTGCCTTCATTCTGAATTGGTAAACAATGCCTACACAATTCAATTACTTATTTTCGATTTTTTTTTTGTTTCACTACAAAGTAAGTATGAATAACAAATACCTAAACCAGAAGCAATATAGTATTCGAGAATAGAACCCGGGACCTCGGAACTAGCAACACCTTGAACAGCGAAGTGTAAGTATGTGTAAACTTCGTCACGGAAGTCGCCGTAATTTTGAGCTTGACAAAGGTTTCTTCATGCTAGTAATACTATCATCAAAATTACACTACCTAAATAATGTGTCTTGATAAATTTCCAGTAGCCTTAGATAAGCTGTTTTCTTATGCCGCACACGCTTGACAAATAGATGGAAAAAAAAGACATGAGCTTACTATCGATCGTTTTGCAAGTTAATGTGATTTTCATACATATTTTATCTATTTGTTAAGCGCATACGCTAATAGTAAGTAATCTATACTATATAATATTATAAAGCTGAAGAGTTTGTTTGTTTGTTTGTTTGTTTTTTTGAACGCGCTAATCTCAGGAAGTACTGGTTCGATTTGAAAAATTCTTTTTGTGTTGGTCCATTAGTCCATTTATCGAGGAAGGCTTTAGGCTATATAACATCACGCTGCGACCAATAGGAGCGAAGCAGCAGTGAAAAATGTTGCGAAAACGGGGAAAATTATTCATATCATTTGACGCGGACGAAGTCGCGGGCAACAGCTAGTATATAATATAACAACACAACAATAAAATTACTAAAACAAAAACACCAAAAACAAACGTCTCGTTTACAAAGTCGTATCTATAAAGTAAAATCCTTTTAAATATACAAACGATCCGAGGTATCCCCATTCAAACTATCATTTACACACGTTACACTCTTGATTTATTAAAACAGGTCTGCCGCAAGCCACAAAAAACTTGTTTAGAGAGATTCATCTCCAAAAATCATTTATGGTGCTAGCCACTAAGTGACCGATGATTGTCCGTGACGATCCCCCTTTGTGATATAAGTATCTGTTTCCACAAAAGGTGTTTATCCTAAAACCAACATCCGAGGTCCATTGGACATTTATATGGCATAAAAACTAATAGAACGAGTTTCACGCGTGGCGTGGCGACAAAGGGTTAACTGACCGGTTCGGGCACGCGTCTAAACCGGCCAGTGATTGGCGAGTGGGGCCGGTTATAAAGGTTGTGATTGGCCAGCCGAAAATACCAGGTGTTTATAACATGCCGTATGTTTTAGTGCAACTAGAAGTTTTGTTTTGTACTTCAAAGCCGATGTAATGTGAATTAGCAGTAACTCGATACCAAAAACATTTAGTGACGTAAAACATGAAACTGTGAATCGGAAATAATTTGGTTAATAAATATCAAATTAAATTTTAGTTCTAATATTACCCCATCACGATAAAACAATTTATTTTCTGTATCTGTGTCTGTTTATTTTAAAGTTATTACTATTTTAATATTTGTTTTTGTTATTAAAAAAAAATACCGTGTTATTAAATCAAATCGTTAGATTAACCAAAAAGTTTTTCCTCATATAAATACCTAATTTAAATTAAAATAATACCATGAAAGCAGATTTTGTAAAAAATAACACAAAGATCCCATTATCTAAACGCTTTAATGGTCGGAAAACAATATGCTTTTTTTTTCTCTTTTTTTAATTTGGGGCTTGTATCCATAGAGATATCAGCTTTACATCCTGATTTCCGTTTTGTTAGCTAAAGAAAAATTACAACTTTCATGTAAGTATTGCACCCATATAATTACTATAAGAAGGCAGTATATCTCTAAGCGAAAAGCTTATAGGTATTGCCTCTTTGCTATTGAAATTATTTGCTATTAAAAGTTTTTTTTTATTCCAAAAATTTTTGTTCTCACGCTTCTCGTCATCTTAATTGTTATAATCACAGAGTCAGTTTTCGTTAAACAACGCGCGAAAATTGAAAATGCAGTAGGTGAAAACAATAACTACTTATATATTCGTAATAAATGGTTATCAATATGAAATAAATTTCTGTCAAGTTATGTCCGGGTACAGTATGCCGTATATTAAAGAGTCCATGGTAGTGTGAAATCGGCGAGCTATATTAACCCTTGGCATTCTCGCACGCATCGCTCGGCGCGTGCACTCCGCGCATTCGCTTCGAGACATATTACATTTCAACTTTGTTCGGTAATGCAGATTCCTTTAACTTGATATTTGAAGACTATTTTAATGCTTCGCTTAATAATGTTACTTGCATTTTGCGAATTTAAATCAATTTTTAGTTGCTTTTCAGTTTGTCCAGTAAATTAATGTGACCATAATTTTTATTTTGTGAAGGTAATTCAAATGTTACTTAGCTTTTCATTTTGGCTAGTATAAAAATATAAGTTTTTTCAATTTTCTTAGTGTGAGTAATGATAACATTAAACTAAAAAAATCCTAAATTGAAATTTTGAGGTAACATATTACAAAGAATAAAGACGAATCCATACGGATTCTAATTAATAAATTATACAATTTGTTGATAAATTACCAATCGCAGAAATTTAATGGCATTAAATCATGCCCTTTTATCGTTTTAACATAGCACTTAAACGGAAGAAGGATTCGGAAGGATTTTGTGCTTTTTGATAGACCAAAATGCATAAAAATAGGTTAATACCTACTTAATTTAACTCTTTTAGACAGTTAAGAAACAAAATATCTTGAAAATATCAAATCAGATCCAAATTGAATAGTTTGTAATTGTTTGTAATACTCGTAATTTTATCTTCTAACTAATGTTGTAAATTAATCTACATTTCCATTATGGCCCTGCCAATATCTGGACCCCGGCCGAGCACAGAGAGGGATTGAGGACCACACTTCTCATAATCCCGCCCTAGCGCCTGTCCCCTGCAAAGGACATTTCCATTTATTATTGAGCACTTAATTTATGTGTTTTGTTATGGACCGACAACTGGTGCGCTCACCTTGTTGGAAAAGACCCAATTTTCAAAACTCATGCATCGGAAATTGAACCTTATTTACTTCGAGACAAACTTAAAATTCAGTCGATAAGAGTTTGCATTGAATACGTTATTATTTTGATTTGTAAAAACTGCTTCATCGGACGTTTTAAAGAACATCGAAACAAGCAAAAATAAACTCAGTTTTTATAGGAAGACGTCATGTTTTCCTTCAGTTTATAAACACTTTATAAAACCTTTTGTTTTGAATGCAATATAAATTCGTAAAAGGAATTATGTTCAAATAGGTTTTAAGATTTATGCCTTGTGGCCATCGACTTAGGGTTTCAAATGGGAAAAATTTCGTCTTATTATAGGTCACTTTCGCGCAAAATTTGGTCACTCAAGAATTGTTTAGACAATGTACGCGGCAATCGGTGTTCGGAGGCAGATTGTTCAAGAAGGGGTGAAATGACATTTGGGATAACAGCAAATCCCTGGGAGTTTGACGGTCATTTTTCAAAAGGAATCTCGATTTTAAATTGCTGACTTTAAAGTAGTTGACGTCGCATTCATTTTGAATTTCACTGGTTCATTTCCGAGGGTAAAAGGAAATTGACAAATTATACTAAACGTAATAGAGTTTTAAGTATACACATTGATTTAGTATCAACAGTATTTATGACTATAAAAATACATCAGTATCATCAGTTCAATGCTGGACACAGACCTCTCCAAAAGGACGGATTTGACATAATCGCTACTTTTGGCTGGCGGACTGGTTATGACGACTACTAGAGCTAAGTGTTGCCCCAATTGATTTAATTTTAAAACTTCTAAAAACAAAATAAAATTCTCAAAAAACTAGAACCTTAGCAAATTACCTGTGGTATTTATTGAATCAAGTCACTGTTAACTGCTTTTCATTCTGGCATTCTTTCGTATTGTTACATTATTGCTATAAGCGGTCACTTCTGGCATTAGCGACAAATTCGACTTTATAAACAACTAAATGAAAAAGCTTATGTACTGTGATTCAATAAATACTTGAGATAATTTGCTAAGGTAGGTTATAGGTACTGTTTTGGTTTTTAGAGAATTTGTTTAGAAGTAATAAAATTAAATCAATTAGCAGGCAGCACATAGCTCTAGTAGTCCCATTAAAGAAATATTATTGTCTCGAACTAAATACAAAATTCTATGTCTAATGAAAAAGTTTCTGTGACATAATTTAATCATCGAAACCTCTCCCAAATACTTTTACATATTAATTTTGCAACGCTGTAAAGCAAATGGAAAATGTGAGGCATATCACAAAAATAATACCGCGAATGTAATGAAATAATGACTCGGCAGAAAGCCCTAATATGATATTCCATGTGTAAGCGCACTCAAACGACCGCTTACGTGTACAGCTTGTAAAAGCGTAAAAAATCAAGAAAATTTCATGTGAACCAGACACATGGCGAATAAACATACGGAGTAGATACTTACAAAAATATGAAATTCACCACAACATTTGCCGGGGACGGGCGGATGCGTAGAGATAGCAAAAAAATAGTCACAGAAAACATTATAAAAACTTGATAATAATATAATAGCAGAAAAAATGTCAGGTCACAGAAATGTTAATAGAATGCATGCAATAAATTTTTTGAATGAAATTGAATAGAACTTTTAACGAAGAGTAACCCGACGAAAAGAGTCAAACTTAACCAATTTTAAGACTGTACATAATTATTGTCGATGATATCTAATTTAGCAGCAACTCAATATTACTGGCTTATATTTTGTCTTTCTTTTCGTCTGTTCATTAATTATTTCTGATTTTGCTAACTTTCATTGCTGTGGATATTACTCGTATTTTCAAATTAATAGTGACCATCTTTGAGCTATCTTACATATCGACCAAAAAAATCAACATATTTCTAGTTATCATCTTTATTATAGTGTATGAACTGGTAACATCAAGTTTTTTCATCCATAAACCCGAAACATTACTATAAATCACGCGTTAAAATCTGCTAAAGGTACGAAATACTCGTCTGTCCATGCTGCTCCTAGTACAACAGTTGCTTGAATTAAAATAGAAATTTGTTAGAAGAATATTTTTTCGTATTAATTCATATCCTATGAATCCTTTTTCTAACACACCACTAAATGAGTGGAAATTTTATATTTATTCCTCAAAGCATAAATATCTAACTACCATTATGCTTGATGATTTAGTAATTATCAATTATTTAAGTTATCGCATCGATTAATACAAGTTATCGCATAGATAAATCAAATAATTAAAAAAAAGAATTAAATAACTTTAACATTTTAATGATTTCTTTTCTATCAGTACCTACATGTTCACTCGTCCATAATGCGAGTTGATAGGTAGATGTATTAAAAAATAGTATACATTAGATACAAATACGACATAATATTATACACTGATATGGTACTGTCTAGAATGATACTTGCTATAAGATTTGTCCAAAAATTTCTGAAGCGTATATTTATGAAAGTGCTTGAAAGAAATGTTATACATAGGCTGCACTAAAAGTATCGGGAATGGAATATTTCCACTGTTCCTGTCATATTAAAATCTTTTTAATCGCAAACTCCTTGGTTTTAAAAATCGAATACCATTTATTTATTTAAAAAAAGATTCTCGGTCTTATCACAAGGTCTTGTCAAACTTGTTTAGTCGTTGAGAAAATGGAATTGACTCGAGAAAATTCAAGAGCGATGATTTATTATGACTTTCGAAGTGGTTTAACACCAAAACAGTGTGTTGACCGGATGATTTCTGCATTTGGTAATGAAGCCCCATCCAATACCACAATTTATCGCTGGTTTGCTGAACTTCAACGTGGACGTGTCAAGCTCAGTGATGATCCCCGTCTAGGTCGTCCAAAAACTGCAGTCACCCAAGAAAACGTTGATGCTGTGCGTAAGCTGATTGAGGAAGATCGACATGTGACATACCGCGAAATTCAGACAACTTTAGACAAATTCAAATAATCTTGCATGAACAATTAGGTGTAAAAAAGTTGTTTTCCCGATGGATACCGCATTCGCTCTGTGAAGAGCAAAAAGCGGCTCGCGTTACTTGGTGCGTCAGAACTCTCGAAAGATTCCACGCAGGATCCTCAAATGTCGTTCTCGTATGTGTTTTGTTATCTTAAAATAAACTTTATAGATTCTGCTGATTTATAATAAACTAGCAGACCACGCGAACTTCGTATCGCGTAGTAATTTGATTTTGATAAAATATATCATTTAATATTGGAAAAATCAATATATATATTTTTTATGTTAACTTTTCAACGTTTTCAATACTTATTATCCTATTCCTGACGAAGACAAAACCAAAAATTCCAAACCGGTAGAAATCGGTCCAGGCGATCTTTAGTTTTACGTGGTGGAACTAACACGACTTTCTTTTATATTATAGAAAGATAGAATAAGAAATAGAAGAAGATAATAAAAAGAGAAACATCAATGTAAAATTATATTATATTAATATGATAAATTAAAACATTTATTCGATTCAAAGAAGCCGCAGAAAATTGGTTGCTTATTTCATATATTTTTGTAGTTAAATATAAAACTTTGATCGTAAAAAAAATGTACGAATTGTTAGATGAAGAAAAATTACAAAAACACTTTAGCCTATTAGGTCCAAAATTACAATACTGATTTTTTATTTTTTTTTTATTTTATACATAACATAAGTCAGTCAATCTAACATTAATAATTGCAGTCGGCCGCAGCATTTTCAAATTTAACCCTTATTTACTGCATTTCAAACAGTACCCCGCGTACCCGCTCGGGATTTTTCCAGCCTTTTTGTAGTGAATTTCCAAAGCTAACTCCATCAGTCACCGGCCGGTCGTTTGTTACCTATTGACGCAACGACAGACAGACCACGCCGTTTGTCGCTCAATACCACTACCGTGAACTCAAAAGATGAGTTAATAAAATATTTATAAACAAAAATTTCGTGGAGTTATTTGAAAATCGGAACAGTCATATTTTTTAATGTGTTTAGTTAAATAATTGCACGGTATGCATCGAGATGCGGGTTCGAGTCCCGCCTGAGACATATTTTGTCAAGTTTGAATACTGATATTATAATTGGAATTAAGTTGCTAAAATATCACATAAAGTATTTAAATAGCTGTTTCATCTTAACTGACTGTCAAACATCTGCAAAGAAGTTTATTTTGGGTTTAATCATTTGCTAAACTACGCGGCTTACAGCGATAAGAATATTTTAATTAAACTATAAATCAATAAATGAACGTATTACCACTTCAAAAGATATTAATAAAACTCCTCTTTTTTTTAAAGCGATAAATATTTGTATCCATAATGACGGAGGTATTTATAACTAGCAAATACCTTTTGCAACTCAGCCAAATTAATTCAACTGCACATACATTTCAATCAATCGTACATATACTAAAGTAAAGTTGATTTCGACTTTACCTTCGAGAACCATTGGTAGTGAACAAACAGACAACCGAAAAGATTAATGTGGTTTAAAGTTTTAGTGGAACTTGGACTGAGATAGTAGCGAAAGTTACTTACTTTGCATGTACCATTTTGTCATCCTATTAATTTTGAAACTAAAAAAACGTATGAGTTATTATCATAAATGAGACTATTTTTCTTTTAACAGCTCTTTTAGTCTAAATTATTTGTTGAAGTGGATTCCATGACAAAAGTACAAATAATGGCACAACGTATAAATCTTATGTGCTAAAGCCGCATACCTAACCCTGCCAACTCTCACCGCAATAACATTTATACCCATTTTTGCCCGACCAACAAAGGGTCGGACGGACCCGACCCATTATCTGCAAGCCTCGCAAACTCATTCCCACATAGCCATGACAAAATGCCATCATAAGCCGAAACACGAAAAACTGGACCCGTGTAACTGTCTCCCATTTATCTCGACCGCCGAAAACGTCTACAACTTAACCCAATACAGTCCTAAGTAAACTTTAGGCCAACTTAAACGGCGCAGTCCCTTTCTTAGCCACATTCTAAATAAATAACATCTAATGGGGGGCATTCATCAGTGTTTCCACGTTTTTAGGTGGGCGCTCACTCCCCTTGCGTCTAGTATTTTGGAGCAAACTTTTGAAGCAAGCCCCAGCTGTTCATTTCCGCAATATGGACTTTATTCATACGTTAATTACGGCTTAGTTTTAATTGTGAATGAAATGGACAAAATGCGTTCAGGAAATTTGGAGATTAGCAGTGGCGAGTGCAAAGATATGAGGGGGAAGGACGCCGGGGTGGGAAGGGGTCCACCCAGCCCGGTTTTTGTTATTTTTTGTTGCATTTTTTTGCGTGAGCGCGTGCAGGGTTAGATGCAAAGGTAAAGGTAGGTAGGGCTTTGTATTAACGTTCGTTCTTGTTCGTGTTTTGCATAATCATCTTTCATTGAAAATGATGCAATTGAAATTAATATTGGGCACGAAAATTCATGTTGTAAGTACCTACTTTTGGATTTGGTTGTAAAGTCGAAAATATAAAAATATACAAAAGTAATTATACAACATTTCAAACTTGTTGAGTTACAAAAGAATAGTGAAAAAAAATTTTTTGTTAAAATTAAGCTTACTTTTATTAAATGTTGTAATCAATGTGTTTTGTTAAATTTTTTTCCTTACTAATATACTCGTACAATGTTTAGTACTTTTTTTCGCCCGCGTACAGAGTTTAAATAAGTGAATGCGTTATCAGGGTTGTGCCACGACAAATGTCGCACACCGTCGTCAAGGCGACACGGGAGCCGACGCGATAGCCCTGAAGAGGGTCACTCTTTGTTTACATAAGAGTAGAAGAAAAAAACAAAAAACTAACATTGACATATTATTGTACAAAAAGGTGTTACCAAAAAAACATATTTTATGTTATTCGTTTTCCGTTTACTTTGTTCCGTTCATGAGCTCTGTGATTTTTTATATCCGAAATAAAATGTAGTTAACGTACTATTCCTGCCATAAATAGTCTGTCTAATTTTAGTAATCTAATTTTAGTAACAATCTTATACGCCAGCGCTTAGCCGATAGCAGAGGTTCACATCATGGAAGATTATAACAAAATAAGAAAACAAGTGAAAGCGGCCACTCAAAAATAGATAAAGGTCTTTTAGATATTTTCCATTCGCTTCTATAGCAAATATTAAAAAAATAACACAATATGCAACATGCAACTACAAACAATGCAAGTACTAGCTTGTTAAATCATTTAGTACAGTCGGCGTCGGCTGAGCAGTAAAATGTGTAAAAGCACAAAGGCAACATTACGAATTTGCGCCGAAACCGACCGGTAACAAGTTGCGCTGTATTTCAGCAAGTTTCCGATCACTGTTGTAACCATGAGTTGGTCAGATAAATCAGGACACAAGTATGTAACGAATCACCGTATGTTTTCTTTTCTATTTTGTATTGTCGGTTGGCTGAATTGAACTGTATGATTAAAAAGAACTGTATGCTTGGCAGTTATCAATAATATGAGCAATTGTTTTTTAAGCTATTGCATAGCTTCTATCGCGGGCCTTGAGCGTGGAGACCGAATCCAGAAATTCCGTAACGAAAATAATCTAACACCCACACCCACACACTCGGGGCGAGGCACGATAGAACAATTTTGAATTTCCGAAATTTAAAAAATTTTAGATGAAAATAAGGATTTTGACAGTATGGTTGCCTATGGTATGGTTGCCAAAATAACAGAAAAATTTAATTACAAAAGTCAAAATTAGAAAATACATAATCTTATAAAATTAAGCTATTGCATAGCTTCTATCGCGGGCCTTGAGCGTGGAGACCGAATCCAGAAATTCCGTAACGAAAATAACCTAACACTCCCCACTCCGACTGGTATAGCGGTGATACTTTTTAGTTTTATAATTGCATAAGTTGATAAAAAATGCTATGCAATAGCTTTACCGCGACAGTCTCTGAGTGCCACACATCTTTTTTTTATTTAGGTGATTATGCCTGTACACATCATTGCTGTAGTAACTTAAATAATACTGGAGTCCTTTGCCTTACGGTAGGAATATTATAGGCCGTACTTTGCTACGAAAACTCAACCTTAACTAAAAATATGTGTAAAAATATGTTTTAGTCCTTATTTTGTAGTATTATTATTATTACATCGGATCAATGTAATATTTTCAACCAAATGTCAATGTGGAATATTTCTTGTCTCGTTTGAAGCAAAAATAATGGTATTCCTACCCAGAGCAGCTGCCAAAGGCCAGAGAGGAAACGGTAACTGAATGGAACTAAATTCCGAGCGTTTCCAATGGCACCGGACTCTTTGGAATGCTGTTAGAGACTCTAATCGTGGACTCTAGTAGACTATTCGCAATGTAGAAACGTCAGACGTTTAGTTCGAATGTAGACTACACTATAACAACTATGGAGTAATAGTAATGAACATAAGTCTATGGAGTATTTGATATGAAATGTCTTAGGTTTGGTTAGTGTCTGAGCATACTCAACCTAAGTATATTATATTGTTGCTTCTTTCTAGATATATAGATAGATAGATAAACACTTTATTGATCATGTCTGTCGGTCTAGTGGTTTGAGGACCGGGCCAAGATCGGCTCCTAGGTTCGATCCCCGGGTCGGGCAACAATTGTTTCGTATTTCCGAACATTGCTGGGAGTTGAGATTACCAACAAGCATTTGACAAGCGTGGTGATTATGCCCGTACTTAAGTACCTATCATTGCCGTGGTAACGTGAATTCTGTGATGGAGGCTTTTGTTTTGCAGTGAGATAATTAAAGGCCGTTACTAAAATTAGTGGTTTCTGAATATTTCATTGTTATGATTGACTTTTGAATCCGTACTACTTTCTCTTTCTCTGTTGTTTTTTGATTAGTCTCATGACAGTGAATCTTAGTTAGGACCCAATATGGTGATAATAATGTTAAAACGTCATGTTTACTTTATTTCTTACTTTCTTATTTGTTTCGTAAGAAAAAATAGGATATTGTACCTATGTGTAAATTTCGACTCGATTAGTTTTGTACACTTTCACTTAGTCGCTTCTTGCGACTCCGATTCCCATAATAGGAGAAGGAGTGGTGGTAATTACAACAGCCTCTGCTCACGAGTCCCGTTTTATTTCACTGTTTTTTATATTAAGCTCTGGTACAGTCACAAAACAAATAACATCTACACAAAAGTAACAGTAACAGTGCATCTTATATACTAATTATGTATTTAAATATGAACTTGCTTCCTAAGTTAGGGCAAAACCAGTATGGTTATGATAAAAATGTTTCTTATTACAAAATATTCCTTATAATAATAAGTTTATATCACCCAGAATTTCGCTAGCATTTATCTTACCTATCACACGACCCACATTCCCAAAAAACGAAAGTTAAAACCTGAAATAAAACACCGCCTTTTGTTTTCATTGTGCGTGGGTACCTATAACGAGACGAGATACGCAAAAACAAAAGAAAATAGCTCTATTATGTGAAAACAAGCCGTGGATACGCCGTTACGTTAGCCCGCCAGCGGAATTCATACGATATATTCCAACATCCACAAACCAAAGTTACATGGTCCCCTATTCTCTCATGAACCACCTCCGAACGTTCAACACATTCTGAATCACGAAAGGGGTGGGAAGGTCAACTTGTAATGGTGCAAGAACATATTTCGGTTATCCAAAAGTATAAATTCAGGCGTAAGCTATCGACTTAGTTTTTATATTCAGAAGTATCGCTATCGGAATGGGCGACTGTTTTCAAGACAAACACAACCGTATAAGCGTGTGTTTTTAAGAAATCAAAGCATCGATGTTCATAAAATGGAAATGTAAGTTTGTTGCGAAAGAAAATAAGCGAAATTATATTTTCTAGTGATGTTTTTGTAATACAAGTATTTTTTTAACTAGCTTTATAAGTTTTGTTATGTATGCTATTAAAACTGAAGTCCAAACATGACATTGGCACCTATTGAGCATTGTTTAAGTTCTGATACTTTGAAAAATTTATCAGAATGAATACAAATTTAAAAAAAATCTAATGGAGATAGTTTGATTTACATCACATTCATTACATTTATCATGCGGTCAATGTTGATTACTTGTTAAGGTAATTACTAAACTTATAACTAACCGAAAATTATACCAAATAATTGGACAATATGCATAATATGAACTACTTTTTCTGACTTATTCCGTAAATAATAAATGGTTTATGAGATAGCTCAAGGGTAGCTCAAGTTACATTAGACATTATTTGTGTCAACGAATGAGGCTGTGCTGCTTAGATTTAATAAATTTAGCATTTAAATTGTATAAAGTAAGTAATCTGACTAACATTACTTATAAATTAATGCGAAAGTTAATATGGATATTTGTTACTTAATCACGCCAGTACGGATTGAGTTTGTTTATTACCTTATAAGTAGGTAATATATGACAAACGAAATGCATATGCCTATGTACGGATGAATAGATACGAAAATCGCTCCAAATATAATATCTGACTTATATGGAAACAACGCATTTGCGAATAGCTTCAACGTTATGACTACGAACAGACTATTTTACGAAATCCTGAATATATTATAGAGTAACGCCTAGAATAGAAATTATAGTTGAATTTCTCGTAACTCTAAAACTTTATTGACTGTTGAGCAGAGCGCCACAACATACATGTCTATAAGCACTGCCTACCTTGCCTACTACGTCTAAGTGAATAAAATACCGACCCCTGCATTACTCTTATACTCAAATTTCTTAAACTTAGGTACAGTACAGGTATGCAAAGCGCTCATAACCCAATGCTTCTTAGATCAGTTTCTGTCACGAATATTAAGCAACACTGGGAGCGGTCACTAGTTGGATGGGTGACCGTTTGTGGCATCATAGCTTGAGCGTTTCCGTGCTTTGGAGGGCATGTTAAGCCGTCGGTCCCGGCTGTTGTCACAAGAAAAGAGTCGCTAAGCTCTGTTGGAAGCCTTCGGGCAGCTTGAGAAACGTCCAACGGCGGAGTAATGTTGCCACAGCGTCGCCCTCGCTTTCCACCAACCCGCACTAGGCCAGCCTGGTGGAATTAAGGCCTTAATCCCTCTCCTAATAAAGGAGAGAGACCCGTGTTCAACAGTGAGCGTATATGGGATGTTACTTTACTAGGTACTGTATGTATACCCTACCTAAAATTGCTGTGCGCGGTCCTACTGATGAGCTACCAAAAATTAGTCTTGTCTGTCTCGGTAGCTCAATAGAACTCGTTTGAGCAGTTGCCTGGTAAGCGGAAGCTTTTGGATTCGACTCCCACCCAAGAAAGTCAACCATTTTATTGTTGGAAAGGTATCTCCAATTTACACTAGAAATTTATTCGCTTAAAATCAGTTACAAAAATTTATTCAGTTTTTGTTCTAAATTTCTACTTATTTACGAGGCTTAAAATTATTAATTTCCCTACACCCAAAAAGTACACAGATGCAAAGGAAATCCCGCTGCAAATAGAATGAACTTGTGATATCGGTCTATTAGTTTCATTATACCACTAAAAAAGTTAGGTGGTAGGAATCGAAATGAACATTCAATGCGTTTTTCGTCACTTTAACCTTTGGAACTATGCACATTTTAAGAAACATTTCATATTTCGATTTTCAGATCAGATTCAAACCATATCTAAGCATTTGCCCAACTGACTAGGTAGTTAATAAAACTTTTTGTATTAACTTAGTAACAACTGACTGAAATAATGTGTTTACATTAGTACCAACACTACCCCAACAGCTTTCATAGCCAACAGTGCCAACCTAAAAAACGAAAACACGCGAAAGCGCTCAGACGTGCACAGGCACATAAAGAGTACCCCACAAAGCACTCAGTAATGCCCGCGTCCTCTGCCTTAATCTTTTTGTGGCTCTAATTAAATTAACAAAACCCAGGCGTGCGGAAACTGGACCGACACTAACACACACACTAACAGTGTCCACTACATGTACACGGCGCAGGAATACGTATTCTATGAAGTTGCCAAAGATTAAAAATAATACAACAGCAGAGTCTACACCTAATGATCATGAATACCTACTGGTGAATATTAAAAATGTTTCGTGCAAAAGATACATGTGCCCCTTAGGGCATCAATCAATTGTGCGTTATAATTGGAATTTCTATATTGAATTAGATTTTAATGAATAACACTTTTTTTTTTTTTGGAAAAACATAGGTATTATTGTAGCGTTATACTCATATTAATACTTTTTTTAATAACCGACGTATGTAATTCCTGGAAGCTGTGTATTCCATCCTATTCCAAATAGAGGTTAGGATTCATGAAATAATATTTTATCGACTTCACAACATTTCGCCCACTGGATAACTGCTGCATTCAATACAATTTTGTTTCGACGAACTTATTGAAAAATTTAAGCTGTAAATTAGTGGGATGTTGTAAAACAGTATTAAAAGTCTTCCATGACTATTTATGTTGACAATTAACACTTACGGGGTTTAATGCAACGAACTACGTTATATAAAGGTAAATAGTAATTTACCTTCCCGACGTTTCGATCCGGTTGCACGAATCATGGTCGCGGGCAGACGTAAGTGTTAAGTGTTAAGTGTAAAAATGCAACAAGAAAGTTTAAAATCCTATTAGTCCATTTATGTTGAGTTAAATAATTATAAATATTGTTTGTTTCCAATTCATAACTGAGAAAAACTGAATAAAAGAATTTAATTCGACTGACACAACAGCATCATGGTGAATGAACAACAAAGAAAGTACCTAGTACAGAATTTACATAGAATAAAATACCTGAAAGCGCACTTTACCACATAAATGTTTAAACATACTTATAGGCTTATTCTTTACATGCAGTTTATTAAATTGATTAAGTACAAAAAGGTTGTGATGCCTTCGCATGTTTATTAATTTCATAATGCCTACTTAAAAATAGTGTCTGACAGCCCTACTCCGCAACGCGTATGTGTGAGTGCGGCACAAAGTTTGCTACGTGTCTGTCCAGTGATACGATTACATTGTCCTGATAGGGTTGGTAGTTGATTGCTAATCTAATTTGCCTTAAATGGCGTCTAGTCAAACGATTACAGATATACTAGCGCGGAACGTGTTGCACTGTAAAATTAGTTGGAGGTTTATAGATTTCAAACCGATAGATTTTTTTTTCTAATTATGAAACCACTAACTTAATATCCGAATAAGCCTCTAATTTACCATCTTAATCATCACCATGAGTTTATTGTTAGACACAGACCGCTCAAAAAGGAGTATTTCATAAAATCTCCACGCAAGGCAGGCTGCTTGAAGATCGTTGACGTTCATAGGACTTTTTTCAAAAGAGCAAAATATTTAACACCATTGACTATTCTATAATTCCCATAACCTATTGGATGAGTAACTGAAATTATTCAAAAGTTTCAAAAATACCAATATTTTAGTGCCACTACTAGACACAGTAATTTACAATAAAAAAAAGTATGCAGACCTAAAAGAAAAAATATGTGCGTTCAAAACAAAATTACTGTACTGCGTTGTTATATCTGTGTGCCAAAGCGTTAGTGTACGTGTCGTCTGTGTTTGTGTGGCCGTGCGTGGTGGTGTGTGTTTTAGTTAAGGGTCGTCATTTCTCTTGGACCCTCCCCCGTAGTGTCCGCAGAAAGGTGAGTTAAGACACATTTGCATAGAGCTGTTACAAAATTATTTGTCAATAAGCACACGAACTTAATTACGTAAAACATCTAATGGGTTAAACGTTGATGAATAAGCTGTTTAAAAGTATCCAAATCTATGCGTAAGGCAACATTATATTAAGCTTCTACCTTATTGAACGAAAAAATTAGAACAGCTTATTGTCGCATGTATGTTGTCGTATGATAAAGATGAAAAAGTTAAGTTTGAACATTACAAATAAATCGCGGTTATTATCAAAATTACATTTTTGTACAATTTTACGAAAGATCGATTACAAATTGTTTTCTGGTATAGAAAAACACAGTGCACTTTAAAGGCCGATGTTAACATGAAAAAAATACTTGAATACCTTACAAAGTTAAGTCATGTTATAACAGCATACTTAAAATTATTTGATAAAAGCTATTATTTAAAAACCAGCATTTTATAAATGCGTTATTTGAACAAGCGAGTGAGTTTCGTTTTATAACGTTTACAAGACTCGCCACTATAGCGGTACATAGAGTAAGAGACTACTATTTACCGTATTAGAAATTTAAGTTAAAGCTACTCAACAACAATTAACTTGAACTGCGCCTAAAAATTTATAACATATTCGAAGCTAGTAAAGCTTCAGATGAAATTCAATTTTGGTATCTCACTTTTTCACACAAAATAAACTTAAAGAGAGACTTATTTACAGCACCCGCAATGGGCTGTAAGCACTTCATCTGAAATATGACTTTGGAATTTTGCTAATATTTTTATTATAAAAAAACTTTTATGGTGTTATCCCCTCGATATAATATATTACAGACAAACAGACATCCCCCGGCATCCTCCCTCGGACTTTAATATTGATCAGTGTCCGGTCGCGGTCAGGTAGTCTCGGCCACTGGCCGCGCATGCGTGATGCTCTACTATGTTGCAGACTTGCATTATAATATGGGTGGTGGGGATACGTTTTTATGGACTGAGCTTCTGTCTGAGATGTAGGGCTGTGATATTTTTTGAGTTGCACTAAATAGGTAGAGAGTAAGTTAATTTAATTGCTAATATAATTGTTAGCGGTTGACGCTCTGGAATTAAGATAATTTAATATGTAATTAGTATTAAGTATAATTACCTAAACTTTATCATAATGTATTTGACATAAATAATCTAAACTAAGGGATTGGGTAGTGGCCTGGTGGGTTTTTTTGCCTCTGCCTCACTTACGCTCCCAAAATCAGGGTCCCCGCTGAAAACCAGCGTCATGATAAGCTTCTAGCTGTCATGACAATTGCTGAGCGGGAACCTTTTTGACACTTATTTCCTTTTTTTTTAATGTTTGTTATTTGTGTGTCAAATAAATATTTTTTCTTTCATTCTTTCTTTTGAATTATTCACATCGTCATCGTCACTAAACTATTTCAGTTCCCTGCTGGACCTGTGTCCAAAAAGAGGATTTCACCATATGCCATTCCGACACCCATAATAATTTGTATACTCGTATGTAAACTTTAAGCTTCAATGAAATTGAGACAGTTGATTGTCATTTTTAAATATATATACGTAAATTTTGAATTCGTGATTTTATTCATTTATCACTAAGCAACATATGCTTTTATCTCATAGGTTGTAAATAAGATTAGTTTCTCACGGAATTCGAATTACCATAAACGCTAATTTGCAAGGTTACCTGCCGCTGAATTAGATGGTCTTCATCAATAAATCATCAATCTCTTTGTTTTAAAAAAATAGTGTTGTTACTAAATAATTAACCTAATATGAACTTTGAAAACATAAAACAGATAAGTTTCATCTTCAATAAACAAAGTTCAGTCTTCGACGTACACCAATAGGGGTGCATACACTGCTTCGAGGTCATGTTGCTTCAGGTGTTAACTTTTCTTGTCTATTTACTACAGCATAATATAAATAAAAAAGGAGGTAAGTAAGAAACAGGCTTTAATCATCCCTCTATAGGGTAAAAGCCTTCAGCGTTGAATTCAAGTTACCACAGCAATGATGGCTACAGGCATAATCACCGCGCTTATCAAATGCGGGTGAGCTATGATCGAAATTTCGAAACTCCCGTTGGCTTACTGGTTTAAGTGTCCCCGGTACTTAAACCACCAGACCAATATGGGGCGATGCAAAATATAAATTCAACCTTAATCCAAAGCACCTCATATAAAGAAGAAACATTTTCTAAACAAAATATCAAGAACGAGCCACAAAATATACATCATAACATACCCATAACGAGATTTCCCCGATTTAATATCAGACAGAAGTCCCTAAATTCCGTATCATGTTAAGGAACACTTTCAATATTGGGATTGGTATCCCTTTGGCCGTAACAAGGTTTTATTAGATCCCACTAAAGGGCATCCCCGCACAAAGGTAGTACATGGAACCCTTTTTCTACCTTACTTCAAATATATTAACTGTCCCACTACCTTTGGTAACGCGGATGGCGAAGATTTGGAAGTGGCATCAACGCACATTAGTTTTGTGAGTTAAGCAGTATAATGTGTGTTTTCACGTTAATGCATATACTTTACTTGTGGCGCTTTTGACGTCACAACACTTATCCCATCACCACAGCTTAATACAAAAGCGCATCGAACTTAGTCACTATTGTCAGACTATTAATAAATAAGTATGTATTGATAAAATAATAATCATTAATGGTGTAGTAGCCTGTTCATTAAAACATGTGCATCTGGATTGAGTGATCTTTTTTTATTTTTCAACAAAACTAAAACGTACATTTAGTCACAAATTGTCAAAACTCATAACCGAAATAGAAAAAATTGTCACTCTTAAGCATTCGAAGATATTTCCCAAAATGTGGATCACTCATTCCGACATTAGACAAAATTGCTAGAAGCTGAATTTCAGAAAATACTTACTCTGTATATAAAATTTTCATATCAAAAAATTTTACTGAATTTGGCACATTATTTCACAAAAAATCTAGATTCTTCAACGTAAATCCACGAATCTATGATGGTTTCATTGGATCACTCAATCCAGACGCATTTAGATTGAGTGATCCTAGAAAAACGGCGTTAGGTTTGCGAAATACATGATAACTTGTATTCAACTTAAAGCTAAGTTTGGAATATATCGGTACAAATTAATAACACATCACAAATGTTAATAGTTAAAAAGTAATGACTAATCAAACCTTTTCAAATTTGCTGAACTAAGTTAAGTTATGTTACCGTCAACAGATAGGGCACTCCGGCCATGATTACGAAACGAGACTGTCCAGATTTAGCGTTTACAAACTTGAAACGCGTCGTAAGTACTTTGATTTCCTTTACCTCTACAAAATAGTTCATTCAATTCTAGACACCCCTGAGCTTCTTTCACAAATAACGTTTAATAATAGGGGTTAAAGTATGAAATTGCCGATTATTTTCCCACTTTTTATTTTGTTTATAGCTCTTAAGTATAGTCATATTATTGCGTAATTCTTTTTGTATTGTATCTAAAACTAAATAAAGTAAATTTTGACTAAAAAAAAAGCAATACTCGTGCCTATTACTTCAAAGGAAGTCGTTGAAAAGACCCCTTACAATGTGTCAGCTGACCTTCTTGCTTCAATTAAGTATATTTGTCAGTATATAAACTTGAAAAATTTTGTCTCAGGCGGGACTCGAACCCGCATCTCTTCGCATGCCGGGCGGGCGCCATACCATTAGGCCACCGAGACACTGCGGCACAGCGCGAATTTTTCAAGCATATTCTTACGCTGTGAGCCAGCGTTGTTTCATCAAATGTCAGGAGTTTGCACCCTTAACACCCGAAAGAAACATCTTTACAGATGTTTGACAGTCGGTTAAGATGAAACAGCTATTTATATACTTTATTTGATATTTTAGCAACTTAATTGCACTTATAATATCAGTATATAAACTTGAAAAATTTTGTCTCAGGCGGGACTCGAACCCGCATCTCCTCGCATGCTGGGCGGGCGCCATACCATTAGGCCACCGAGACACTGCGGCACGGCGCGAATTTTTCAAGCATATTCTTACGCTGTGAGCCAGCGTTGTTTCATCAAATGTCAGGAGTTTACACCCTTAACACCCGAAAGAAACATCTTTACAGATGTTTGACAGTCGGTTAAGATGAAACAGCTATTTATATACTTTATTTGATATTTTAGCAACTTAATTGCACTTATAATATCAGTATATAAACTTGAAAAATTTTGTCTCAGGCGGGACTCGAACCCGCATCTCCTCGCATGCCGGGCGGGCGCCATACCATTAGGCCACCGAGACACTGCGGCACGGCGCGAATTTTTCAAGCATATTCTAACGCTGTGAGCCAGCGTTGTTTCATCAAATGTCAGGAGTTTGCACCCTTAACACCCGAAAGAAACATCTTTACAGATGTTTGACAGTCGCATCTCTCGTCTCGGTGGCCTAATGGTATGGCGCCCGCCCAGCATGCGAGGAGATGCGGGTTCGATTCCCGCCTGAGACAAAATTTTTCAAGTTTATATACTGATATTATAAGTGCAATTAAGTTGCTAAAATATCAAATAAAGTATATAAATAGCTGTTTCATCTTAACCGACTGTCAAACATCTGTAAAGATGTTTCTTTCGGGTGTTAAGGGTGCAAACTCCTGACATTTGATGAAACAACGCTGGCTCACAGCGTAAGAATATGCTTGAAAAATTCGCGCCGTGCCGCAGTGTCTCGGTGGCCTAATGGTATGGCGCCCGCTCGGCATGCGAGGAGATGCGGGTTCGAGTCCCGCCTGAGACAAAATTTTTCAAGTTTATATACTGATATTATAAGTGCAATTAAGTTGCTAAAATATCAAATAAAGTATATAAATAGCTGTTTCATCTTAACCGACTGTCAAACATCTGTAAAGATGTTTCTTTCGGGTGTTAAGGGTGCAAACTCCTGACATTTGATGAAACAACGCTGGCTCACAGCGTAAGAATATGCTTGAAAAATTCGCGCCGTGCCGCAGTGTCTCGGTGGCCTAATGGTATGGCGCCCGCCCGGCATGCGAGGAGATGCGGGTTCGAGTCCCGCCTGAGACAAAAAATTTTTCAAGTTTATATACTGATATTATAAGTGCAATTAAGTTGCTAAAATATCAAATAAAGTAAGTATATTTGTATTATACACTTTGATTTTCAGAAATTTAAATACTATAATGCGTAGCTTTATAACCATCTAACTTTCAATTTTAATTGCATCTAAAACGGTTCAGGCGTTTTTAAAAAAACTAAAAAAATTTTAGTATGGAAAAATGACTTTTCTTGATTTCGTCCATACAAAACGGCAATTTCATACTTTAACCCCTAATATTAAGTATAGCGCGCGTAGGTCCAACCAAACTAATCTTTTTGCCTTATTAATCTATAAAAACAATATTTCACGTTATAACCCCCTGGTGCGGATGGCTCGTCAGTATAACGAATTAGCTAAACATAATTTAGATTTGGATATATTTACCTCTAAATTTGTTGCAGACTCTAAAACCCTTAAGGATATCCTTTACCCCAAACCCGACAATTCAGACTCAAACACTGTTTTGAGCCTGACTGCCGTTAATAACACCGTTATTTAAATGCCAAACTAGTTATTTAGATAGATAGATAGATAGATAGATAACACTTTATTTACTTGAATGTTACTGTTTCCTCCTTAGATTAGTCTGAGTTGTGTTGATTGTTCCTCTTGGACACCTCAACATCCTTTATTATTTAGTACTCGTATTTTAGAGTACACTCGTTTTATATTACAATCCAGATGTAAACCCCCTAGTTTTAAGTATAATTTTATATTGATTGTTATTCGTTTTGTGTACCAATTAATAATAAATAAAATAAATAAGTGATCCTTATAAACGCATGAATGTAATGTACGGTTTGGTTTTGTTAAAAATAAAAAAAGATCACTCAATCCAGATGCACATCATTAAAACTACTTTATCATGCGATTAGAATTAATATACTCCGTGCTTTTTGAACCACCTGAAAAACGAAGCCCACGTTGATTGACCATTATGCATAACGTCATGGCAGTGTTATTTAATTATTTTTATTTTTTAAATATTAAATTTTGGTTCAGACTTTTAATTTTGTAACACGCTATGACACGCGCAGACGAATTATTTTGCTGCGCCGGGGTCTCGGTTGAATGGACCTTACACAGCTACACATCTGTGCGCTTCACCGCGTGTTTTAAAATAATTAGCTAAACAAATATTTAAATTTTTTTTTCTTTCTTTTCTTAGCGTGTCGATAGAACACGAGAAATTACGTCGTAGCAGCCCAGAATTCAGCCACTTGTATTGCGGATCGACTGCAGTTCATTAAATCCGCTGGCGTGCAGGTGTTGGAGCACGCCGGGCACGATGTTAAGTGTGCGATGGTTTGCACTGCACCGCAAACAAAGTCCACATCGGAGCTTGCCGAAAATCCCCACCTGGCCATGTCCTCCTTACTACGACCAACCTGAGTCCGAAGCCTGTTTAGGGACTTCCAGATCGGCCATGGTAGATCATGTCCAGGAGGGAGATTCTCGGCAAGTGGGACAAAGGGAGTAGGCAGTAAAGCTTTTTCGCGCCAGAGATCACGTCTGGCCTGTGCGGGTTCGGTAGAAAGTGGGGCGACACACTTAATAAAACTGCGACGGCTACGACTGCCGTGAGTCGCGATCTGCGTTTGCCCTTTCAGTGGAGCTAGCTACAGCTCTGCGGACTTCCGGAGGTGCTATACCAGCTAGTGGATATAGCATTGACACTGGGGTAGGTTTTAGATAACCAGTAATGACCCGGCAGGTGTCAAAAATTTTATTAAACATTTTTTTGGAAAAAAATAATAACACTGCCAAGATGTTATACTTAATAGTTACATAACGTGGGCTTCCTTTTACAGGTGGTTGAAAATGCACCGTGTATAGGGTTGTTAATAGTTTGTTGAAAATACAAACGAAATTTCCTGTGAACGGGTTTCCTACTTCAGAGAAATTTAAACCTATAACGTTATGTTTAACTTCATAATATTTGTTCTTTGAAGCAGTATCAATTTTATTTCTGAAAATAGACCCTAAAATAATTGTTCATTCTCGCTATTAAAAAATCAAAAAAGAATGAACGACACGTACGTAAAAAGAGCGAAAGAACTAATCAGTAACATCGATGAGCCGGAACACGTTTTTCATCTGAATATCGCTTTTCAGAATAAGCTCGTAAATAAACATTTATAGCAGCGCTTAGAAAAGTGTAATTTAGAATTATGAATTTATTCTGTTTCTTAAAAGCATCACTATTAACAATTTTATTGCTAGTTAAAAAAGAAAAGGTCACATCCAGTCATCTTGATCTCCGACGGGGCAGCTATTTGTATCTCCCTCGGCCCCGTCGAGCGGAATCAGTTCTTATTACCTTAGCATTACAAGCTAAGTGGTGTTGCCAGGTATTGGTTGCGATGGTGACCGCCACTCGTTTAGACCTCGCGTATATTTATGATGTAGTATACTTTTCAAGACGCCATGTTCTTATTAGTCGGGATTGTAAAGAGATATATTAGAGTATTAAGAAAACTTTAAAAAAATATGGAATGACTTATTATAATATATGAATCAGTATACACCAATGAAAATAAAAACATCAGGAACTAATTTTTGAAATACTAAGCTCAAATAAACTCATATGATGAACTTTATTTGATATTTTAGCAACTTAATTGCACTTATAATATCAGTATATAAACTTGAAAAATGTTTGTCTCAGGCGGGACTTACAGCGTAAGAATATGCTTGAAAAATTCGCGCCGTGTCGCAGTGTCTCGGTTGCCTAATGGTATGGCACCCGCCCGGCATGCGAGGAGATGCGGGTCCCGCCTGAGACAAACATTTTTCAAGTTTATATACTGATATTATCATATGATGAAGTTAATATTGTAATGTTTCTACTTTTCGTAAAACATTTTGTTTTAAAAGAAAGCAAAGATAAAATTATAGCCAGACTCTTTAGAATAAGTGTCGAAATCGAACAAGGCCGTAAAAACTTACGGATCATACGTGAAAAAGAAACAAAAGAATACGCTTTCCGTCTAAAAATAGAATAGCATAGTGCCAACCTATAAACAAATCTTTGCAAAATAGGCATACATTGCTTGCATTATTGCAACGTGTCTAACTAGAGCATACGAAGCCATGTCTCAACAAGTTCGAATCAAATGGGGCATGCACGAGACTGGAATCTTGGCCCGTGCGTTCGATCGCCAGCTTGAATAACAAACGGTTTCATGGGGCTATACACTAGTGCTGTTAGACTTTCGATAGATGAACTCTATTTTTAATTTCAAAATATTAGTTTAGACTATCTACGAGTATTATAAATGTCACAGAAAATTTTACAAACAATCGACTATCTATCAATGAAGATAAATATAGTTTGCTAGTAACTTAAGCAAAACTTATCTTTTTGTCGATAAGATTTCGTATTAATATACTTACTTCGTATTAATTACTTACTTCGTACTAATACATTTACTATCCATCACACCTACTTGATAGCCTACTGAATATTCAAAACCAATAGACCAGACGGTCAGTTAACACTAGAGTACACGCGTGGCCTACTATGGTAGACCAGTGTTACATTTTACGCTGTAACTTTTTAACAATGTTCGCGAGAGAGCTGTGATTCCAGGAAAGCCTCGTTCATTAAAATAAATTATTTTAAATTTACTTCTATTTTAAAACCTTTGACTAAATCATTATACAAACGTTTTTACCCAATTAATTTAAATCGAATCGATAAGCCATCAGCTTTTAGCAAAATATCTAAACATCATGAGAAAATAATGTAACGTACAGTACGTGTGCGAGTTTTGAAATTGAAAAGCAGATTTATAGTTTTTTGTTTTTCAATTTATTTACAATAACAAAAAAAAGTATAGAACAAGCTGACGTTCTGCCAAACTGTGAAACAGTTTGTCGGCAGTAGTTCTCGTGGGGTTTTTATATTTATTTATATACTAAAAAGTAATTAATTCGATACAATATGCATGTTTTTGAGATTTAAGATCCTAAGGTAAAGTTACAAATTATTAATGAGATTACACAACAAATATTATGACGTTTCCAAACAGGGATAAACTTATTTTTTTTAAACCAATAGATAAACTTACACAAGTAGTGATGATCTTATATCAATACGTGATACTGACTACCAAAATAAATACATGCACCCTACATATATACAAACACAACATAATTACTATGGACACAACGACAGGTATTTTAACTTCACCGGGTGTCAAGGGATAATACGAGTACTACAGACCAAATGTAACGAATGACTCATCAGTTTCATAAACTTATACTGGCTTACTTTATAATTTAAATCTGGAAACAATAAAAAAATGACAAATTTGTGGCTAACTAATTTTTACTACGGCGTAGTCACTCAGCTACGTCGTACTCGTTCTCTATTTACACAATGCTACGATAAATTGTAGTCACATTGCTACAAAATTTTCGTAGCTAGCTACATTACTGTTATAGTAACGGTATCTACGAAATGTGACAGAATAAATGTGTGTGTGACGACCTCCGTGGCGGAGTGGCGTACACACCGGTTTTCAAGGTGTCGCCTGCTCCGAGGTCCCGGGTTCGATTCCCGGACGGGTCAATGTAGAAAAATGGGTTTTTCTACATTTTCTCGGGTCTGGGTGTTTGTGGTACCTTCTTTGTTTCTGGTTTCCGAAATACGAATGCTTTAAATAGTTATTCAAATTGGGATCAGAACAATGTATGTGATGTTGTCCACATTTATATATTTATTTATTTATTATTATAAATCGGAATAAAGTGAAAAAAAAAGTTTCTTGTCAGAAGACAATGGACAGTAGCGTCTTTTCTGCACCATGGTCAATATGCGATTAGCAATCCTCATAAAAAACATGGCGACCGTGACAAAATTAGGACTGATTCGGCCAGGTGATGTTAAATTCATTAACTTTTAAAATTTGGCTGGGTAATCAGAGAACTCAAAATCTTCTTATCTATATAAATGAAGTTACTAATTTTTGACGAATCAAACGCTAAGGCCGATACAGACCGAATCAGTTAAACGAATTCGTTCGGACTAGCCAAATGGGTAATAAAGCAAATGGCGTACGGGCTTGCCCGATGTTACGATCAACAGAACCAGTTTTCTAGGAACTCTTAAAATATCAAAATGTTCATGTCAAACTATACCATGCCATGTGGTGTCTTAAATAGAATAGCACCACCTCTTCTCGTCTTATGGGTATCGTGAGAGGTGACTTTAAATTCTTCTTCCTATCATTTCCACTGTATTTATAAATAAGTAATTACTTATTGCTTGAGAAAGTCATAACTTAAAGTGTTCATACCTAGTGCTTAAGTGAAAGAAATTGATCACCATTAATAGTCACATTATTTGGCTGAAAATGCAAACTTTTGGTAGTTATTAATTCTAGTAATTTCTTGATTAAGGCATACTAATTGTCTCTCAAGTAATTACTTGTAGTCAAGTAATTACTTTTACTTGTTTACAAATACGGGGGTTAGACTTAGACCGGAAAACACATTCGTTTTTCTGCTGTTTGTTCACTTAACTGTTATTCTATTTAATAGAAAGTTGAAAACAGCATATTAGTTTTGAAGTGTCAAACATATTGTATTTTAGTTCTATCCGATTTCATCTAGGGTTGAGACAGAAAAAAATAGTAAATTTCTTGAATTTACGAGTATACCATACTTTTCGGAAAGATTACAGATTATTTTACAGTCACGGATAATAATCTAACCGGTTTGATTAAATCAGTAAATATACTTATCGTTAAGATACTGTGAAATTACTAGTGTCATATTGGCCATATAAAGACAATTTAATAGACGATATAACGACCAACTAGTAGATGGTAATATTTTACTAAAATATTATATGAGCACTTTCCGGGACACAGCCCGCCGGTCGCCGTAATAGCAATAAAACCATTTAGTTTTCAAATGTGTTAATTTGTTCGTCAATTTTTGACGATCCAACTTCTGATATTTTTTATTTATTAAAACTTTCCACAAACCGTGAGCGGGTGGGTCAAGTTATATTGGCCATGACAAGTTTACTGTGCTATTAGCTTGTTTGCCAATGGCCAAACATTTTTGCAGTTCTTGTTATTGACATTGTTATGTAAAAGGGTTACTTCTGTTAATATTATGTACTTGATACAAATTTGTAAAATACAAGAACACAGCCCCATACAAAAATGTCATTACGTACTATTCAAGTTTAAATATTTCAAGAAGAATTTTAAATAACAAACAAACTCTTCAGCTTTATAATATTAGTATAGATATGTCACAGTGTTTGTAATTATTGAACTCGTCCGAAACAGCTATACTGATTGATATTTATGATTTATTATATATCAACAAAAGATTAGACACTCAATGAATTTTAATTAACTTTTAAGTGAGCTTTGTTCTATAAGTAACTTATCAATCATATTATATGTACAATGAAATAATCATTGCATATTAGTGTCAAACTCGTAGTCAGACAGACAGTAGGTATTTATCATACCTCTTAAAAAATTAAAGTAAAGTAACAGCCTTTAATTAACCTACTGCCTCCACCACTGAATTCAATTTACCCCAACAAAAATCACTATGCTTGCCAAATGTACATTGGTAATCACAAACCCGAGCAACTTTCGAAAATTCGAAACTCGTGTCGCACGACCCGTGGATCGAACCTACGACCCTGAGAGCTTAGTCCGATTCTTACACCACTAAACCAAAGGGAAAAGTAATTCAGTAAAAAAATAAACAATAAACAATAAAAAATATTCATTGCAAAAAAAATAATTAAATAAGTACATAATCGTATGTATTAAATTAACAAAGTATAAAAATACTTATGAGGTGTCTTCCATCTAAAACATTAGTATCAAATCCTAACTATAAAAATGAATTAAAATATTGTCTGAATTAAATATTTATCATCACAAAATAACAAATACGAAAAAAAAGCTCAGGTTGCGGGAAATATTTTTTTCGTAGTAAAGTAGTCATAGTCGTAGTCAAGTATAGTGGTCATGTCATAAAAAAGACTGTAAAGCACTGCTTCAGAAGATAATTTACAATGCATTACCATATACTTCGTCGTTTTCGTCTAGTGCCTCCAAGCAGCCTCGGCTGTAATTTGCCCTAAACTAAAGTCTCGTACTGACCGCACCATTTGTTGCCGACGTGAACCGACTTAATGCAGCTAAGATTAACTATAAGTACCCCTAGTTCCAAGGGGTTGTTGAGGGTTGAATTCACTTTGTACGTAACGTAAGAATTTCATTAAATACAGCAAATAAGTAGCGTTTAAAATATCATTGTCTTTTTATAGTGTGAAGATTGCTGTGTGTAGAAAACCTGTTTGGTGTTATCTCTAGTGACTTATATTATGTACATATTTATAAAAAAATACCATAATTTAAGTAGGCACACCTCATTAAAAAAGGTTTGGATTATTATTTTTGTTTTTTTGTTTGTAAAGATCATTGCATGGTTTGTATGAAAGAAAATGTTTAATGTTTGATAATTGTATGTTAATAAACTGTTTTAAATCCATATGAATGCTTATGTGTGTATAGGGTAAACAATGTCATAAACCTGATCATTTGCTACCATTGCAGTTTTACAGTTATAATGTAAAACTGTTAAATTATATTATGTATGCATGTCTAAAAGATATTCCTAGTACGGAGGTCGCTCGCCATGAACTTTAAAATAAAGAAAACTACAAGTACTTTCTTGATTACTTTCTTTGATCTGGCGTCAGAGTTTTTCAAGTCATATGGAATTCGTTTATATTGCCGTTATTCGCTCCTTAGATATTTAGAAAAACTCTATCATTATAACTAAATTAAGAAATTATTGATTGCCCACTAAAAGCAGCTCTTTTTATCCCCTTATTTTCTGGATAAAACCTGTATCCTTTCATGGCACTCAAACTATCTTTATTCATAAAAACTGATTGACCGGTGTAAGCTTTAAGAGAAAAATAAGTTTACGAATATCACCCAGCATTTCCCTGATAAACTAGGGTTTTAAGATTTTAATTCATTCCGATGATTCGAACACTAAATCGTTCGTGGTCACGGGTAGACTATAAATACATCAAACCAAAAACAAACAAATTGAAAATTATAACAGCAATCAATCACAATCCAAATAGGCACAGTAATTTAGAAATTAATTAGGGAAAAGAAACAGCACATTACCTTTATTACAATTCATCTGAATGCTCACTCAGCCCCCTTGCGCCGAGGGGTGGCTGCCCCCGGGGGCGGTCCGAGGGGCGAACTGACCAACCCCACCACCCCTTATTTATCGCGATTTTATTTGCACATGACATGGCCGCCGGTTTGCCTTGTTAGCTGGTTTGATGGCGTATTCGGTAAACATATTTGTTATTACCTCTTTTCGAAGTCTGTGTAAGATAAAGTTTTTATAAAGGTTTTGAAATAGTACAAACAGATAAATTAGAGTAAATATTTGTTTTTACTTCTACAAATATCTTTCAAATCCAGCAAGCCGTTTTTTGTGGGTAATACTTATTCATAGATCGATTTTGAGACCTAAAAAAGGGTTATTATATTATAATTAGACATGATTTGCAATTAAATTCAGTTTCATAGTAGGTAGCTAGCGTGTACCTAAAGGTAATTACTCATCTTATAGGTAAACACTTAAGTATTGTATATTCCTCTTTGTAGGGTGTTATTCTGGAACACATCTTAAGGCTTAAGATGACTTGAGATATGCCTAGATTAGCTCAGGTTTATGATAACTATCACAAAATATGACTGGATTACGAAACTTAGTTTCTAAAAAAAAAATTTTCTATTTTCGCCATGTATAATTACAAAAACATTTTTGAAAACACAAAATAATACTAAATTAGTTCATTTGTTTACCGATACGATACCACAAACAAACAAAGACAGAGAGACACGTAAAACTTAAAACACAACATTTTTTACGTGCGGTACTTGCGTCGGGGGTTAAATACGACGCAATTCAGTTACTAGTTCAACTTTTAACTACGGCTCCATGTGACAAATCCCGCTACCTTATGTAGGATTTGAACAAACTTTCCCTTTTTATAACTTGCTTGTATTTTTATTTTAGTTCCCATTTTCTTAAGTACCGAAAGTCTTGTCCAATTATTTGTTATCAGAACGTAGCGGGAAGCAAAATGTACCATCCATATTAGTAGCGCAAACATCGTCGACAAACGACTCTTTCTTTACGCCACAAATAACCGGCTAACAAACTCGCATTACAAACATGTCCCATAATTGGACTTATCCGAGCAACCCGAGGAAAATATCCACTATCCTCAAAAATATGCTACGTCTCGGAACCATTGTCCTTTGAAAAAAGAATGTGATATAACGAAGTTGAGTTCCGACTTTATATCAAATATCACGCATGACGCGGCGCCCGCCCCCTCGCGGACTGAGGGGGGCAATAAAAAATAATATATTGGAATATGTTGGAAATAACATCGTATCATCCAAGGATACCGTGTACCGGGACATCCGAGTTGTGACGAGTCCGGTCTTTTATTGTCTCGAAACTGCTGACGTTTACGCTGTGTTTGTTATTCCGTTTTATATGAATAAAATTACGGACGTTTTTATTACAATACGGGGAGTAATAAGGAAAATTGTTTTTACTGAACAGTTGATTATTAAGGATAGTGACTTTTTTTAATTTAAGTGATAGGTATTTCAACTTTGAACTTGATGAGTACGAAATTAGCTGTCAAGTTAAGCATTATATTTTTTTGTTTTAATAACTTTTTCGAGATTTGCACATGTTTTTCAAACAATATCTGGAATACAAAACACACTTTTTATCTCTAAGATTAAAAACAGTTTTTGGCTCTATTGTTTTACTTTTATAGCTTTATCTTTTTTTTATTGTAGGTAACAAGAGATTTTTACAGTTTTTCTAAAATATCTTTAACTGAAAAAATAACACTTAATTGCACATCCACTTACCTATATTCACTTAATAACACTTCCAAACACAATACCGATAATTTCAAACATAACTGTCATTTTAAAAGTCGAACACTAAACCTGCGCACACGCACACCGTAGACGGTCTAAGAAACGAATGGATCAGGAAGTGATACCGGGTCAGGCAGGTAGAGGCCGCGTATTACGGTCTGCCAAGGGGTTAACCATTATTAACGGCAGTATTATTAGTTAAAAGACACACAAAGACGTCGCCAGGTTAGGGTTAAGGTTGCACGCGTAGTGTGTTAAGTTTGAATAATCATTTCTATGCGTGGCCGCGTCTAGTTTTGTTTTAACGGACATCAAAAATGATGGTAAGTTTGTAACGACTTTTCGTCATTGATATTCCTGAACTAATCTGTTGTTGGATTGATAATTTTTAATTGTCTCTTTCTATCTTTAAACCAAAAGTGAAAGATGTTTTGAAATTAAATGTTTTTTTTTATAGGTAAAACCTTAAAAAATCTATGTCTATTTCTACGTAACTAATACTTTAAAATCCAAAAACAAACGCTGGTACCTAATTGTCACGCAGGTATTTAGGGCTCAGTTAATTATTTAAATCTTTACGTAGACTAAATTGATTGTTGGAATTTTTCTTAAAAGTACCACATTTTGAGATGTTACTTAATGTTCGAATTAAAAAATAATCATTATTTAGTTTTTCAAAAAGTACTTACATTATCGTTTTTTGTATTCCCGATTTAAATATATTTTAAAAACACAGTTCTCAATATTTCTGATCGCAGTTCGAAATGTGCAAAAAATTCACTCTCTACCTGACTACACTTTCGCGTGTGAAATTCCGTACTGTCATTTTGCACAATGTCATCTAACCCTTCACATGCCACCTAATGTACCTGAAACGTCCCGACCCAATAATTCATTATTGAACAATGGCAACACTAACTTACTTTTCTAATAATAATAATTAAACCCTTTCTCGCGACCCTTGCGAATTTTTCGATACAAATAAAACACCCGTTGGAATACAAATATTTAAGAAAAAAAATGCGTTCGCTTTTTAAACTTTGTCTTTGGCCATAAATCAGTTTGGTTATAACAGCCGCGTTCGATGTTTGAATCGAAGCGTAATCGATCGGTAGTTTGAAGTGATAAAAATTTAAAAAAAAAAATATTAATATCTAACGGAACACATAATTTTCTAAATTTGACTCTTGAAAGAATATGTAATACATATTATTTTAGTTTCATTTTCACTTGAAACATTTATTTGTAAATACCTATCTTGAGAAAAACATAGGTATAACTGAAGTTCATTTAATTTTACTGATGTTTAACTGGGACAGTACTTATTATTATTTCAAAGAAATTTTACTGGGTATAAAATGAATTGTGACATCACCATTTTTAATTTAAAAGTAATATTTCAAATGTAATTTTTTTTACGGAGTGGCGATAAAAGAGGGTCACATTATTTAAAACCACATTAGAAGCAAATTGCTTTTTTTATTCAACGCAAGCAAACTCACGTTCACCAACTAGTTCGAATTAAATAAAAAACAACAAAACACTTTGTCAAGTGCTCTCGCGCTCGTTCGCTGATGTAAGATAAGATTCAGACAAAATGATTTCGTACTTGACGTGTGCCTTTGACTAGTGCACTACAAATTACTCGCCCAATTTGAGTCCAATGTAGATTTGTTGATAAGCGAAACTGTGCGGGTTTATTTGCATATACTTTGCTGTCAATTATTTACATTGTGTATGCAAAATCTGGATTACTATGGTACCATCAAAGCCGTTGCTATAAGGCTTAGATATTTATGGACATAAAAAAGACTTAAGCAAATATATTTTTTGCTTGCTTTGTGATATTAATTGTTTTTAATCTCTCTGTTTAAGACAGAAGAGTTATTAAACCGAAACAACCTCAAAATGCATATAGAGACATAATATAATATACAACGTGTTCCTTTTGATATCCCATAACTCTAGGGTATTAAACAGACCATGGTAAAGAATCAAATTGCATATGAATCATTTTTCAATTATTATTTTTTTTCATACAAAATAATTCTTAGAAGTCACGACTGTTTATGAAAAAACACCCTTACCTTGTTATGAATGAACTTTTGAATGAAAACGATTGACTCGTACCTATTAGTTATGAAACACCCACACACGTCAATGTTTTTTTACAAGTTACACTCTACCGCTACTTTACTACACTTTAGTGTAAGTTAACGTCTCGCAAAACTAAGGATTCGCCATACTTACATTTTTTTTAACAAATTTAACTAAAATTGATGTTATATTCAAAACTATTGATTTTTGAACACATGTTCTAGGGCGTTATAAATTATTTTTGTCAATAAAACATAGTATACATAGTAGACATCGCTACAGCGTCGTCCAAATTCATAATGTTCTAAGTTATACATATAAGTAGACATTCCTTGTTACTCTGTATCATGACTTATTTCTTAAATCAAGTCTGTGATCCCCACATATGGTAACAAACCGTATATCATACGTCATTTTTTCGACATCATTTCTGTTTGTGTATTGTGCGTATGTAGGTACTAATAAATAGACAAGCGTGATTTTAGTATTTAATTCTAAGTCCACAAATATGACGACTGCAAACTAGAATTCATAAGGAACGGGTCATTTTTAGTCGCCATACTTAATCCAAGAAAAAGTGATTCAAAATTCTTACTACTAAAAATCGTCCACGTATACCTATTTTTTATTAATAATAAAACATCTGCTTACTACGTGCTCTTTTAAAATATTACAACAAAACATTAGAACAGGACCCTCTATGCAAAAATTCAATAGCGGATTTGGCAAGCGCTCTAGGCCCATTGTCATAGATCAGGTATACGCAAAAATGGCAACATTCAAATTAATAAAATAATAAAACTAGTTGGTGATCTATGCAAGGGTTAAGTCGGCATTGTTCGGATGGAATTATCTGCGGCCGTTCTTTACTATGGTTTTGTATGAGGATTGTATTTCGAGAATAATGTAGGAATCGCTGCATAGTCACATGATCCGTTTTATTTAGCTAGCTGTGCCAGTGTGTTAAGCGAACTACAGATGGTTAGCACGTCTCACCGTCTTTTCTTTTAAGAATAATAAAATTTCCATAAAAAAGTTGCCTAAGTTACTCTTACTTAATGAAAAATTCTTTAAAAATAAATCCAGCCGTTTCAGATTAAGCCGGGAAAACAAGCACAAGATCAAAAATTAAAAAATATATATATGTCTGTACCTTTTATATACCTACATAATTATTATGCATTTAGAGACTTTTTTATTTAAAATTTATTTATTTTTATAGATTATTTCCTGAATTAAACAAACTTGATAAGTATAGACAATAGAAAAGATTCTTAGTCTTTAATAAACCTATAATGATGTATGATATCTATAAAAAAGTAAAGTAACAACCCAAAATATCGATCATTCAAGGAGAAAGGCATTTTTAAAATTTCCTAAATATCTCGTGTTACAAAACCTAATTGTTACATTTTGATATATTCTACATACAAATAAAAACAAAAGAAAACTTATACTCACAACTGTCAATTTTGTAGCTTATGTTATGATGCGCAATCTGTAATAAATATACTGATATAATAAATTACATAAAATGTCTGTTGGGGTCATGAGAACTCTCGAGCCGTATTTGCGGAAATTTCACACTGTTTACCTCTTGACATACAAAAAAAGCTGCCAAAATCGCAAACTTCCACATGAATTGGCGCAAAAAATACCCCAGTCGCGGAAATGGGGTTAAAACGCGGTGTTTTGGGGTAAAAATGTTTGCGCGATTTATTGTTTGGTACAAAACTAATTATGTTCGTATAGCTGTTTAGAGGTGTGGGGTCATTTGATATTTTTTGTGCATTTTAGTAAGTGATAGGGTTGGCTATTTTTTATATTGACAATTGTAACGATAATTGGCGGTAATTTATTGGTTGCCAATTAAACGGTTAGTAAATTAATTAAGAGTTATTAACGGACAGAATTTTACACTTAAAATGAGCATGGTTAGGGTATAACCAGGGTTTTTGGAAAACTGAATATTAAAATACTATTAATAAAAAGTTTGTACAGTAAGTTCTTAAATAAAGTTCAATGTGCGGCTGAAGAAATAAAAATATTTTTTTTTAGTTTTAGTGGGGTTAAATTATTTTTCAAGTTTTGTTTTTAATTGCATACACGGATTCTTTTAACAAGTTCATCCAGTAGTAACTGTAGTGAGACTTAATTAAGATAACTAACTTTAATTACGATCATCATCACCAGTCTATATCAATCCACTGCTAGACACAGGCCTCTCGAAAAGGAGGATTTGGTGGGGAAAAGACGCTGCTTCCCGTCTTACTCTGGCAGTTGTCCTTGAGTAGCTTCTTATGACACTCATATAAGGAAATAGGATACATTCCTTTGCCGGCACCAAACGACATGATATTATTTATGATACTTCAAAATTTGCAAGAACTTATTCGTAGTAAACTAATTTTAGAGTTAACTTAGTGAGCGAATCTATACAAAAACGATGTTCAAAAGTCCCCAAAAACGTGCTTCAAAAATAACAATAACATTCAGTGCAACTATTACACTAAAACTCTTTCACAAAAATATTTGACATTGCAAAAAATACGTACAATCAGCTCCATTTAGTATTTCGGTAGCTTACACGATTCAAACTTTTTTTTAACACCAGTCCATTGTAACTGTTTGGCGAAGTCAACGAGCGTTTTTTTTTTCGTACGGTTTTTTACCGAATCCTATTTCTCGGATTTAAAGGGATTTAGACACTTTGTTGTGGCAACAATGACGTTCATTGAGATCGATATTTGTTTTGATTTAAAATGTTGTATTCTTCACGTTTTCCCACGATGCAACACTTTGGGTGAATAGATAGTTCCGGATATTTTTTGTCGTGGTTTTTGACGATTTTATAGTTTTGATTCTATATGATTAATTGAATTGGATTGACATCTTTACTTTTAAAATAAAAAATAAAACTAATAAGCATTATGTATTAAAAAAAAGGAACGAAAAACGTCAGATAAATCGATAATTTTATATCCTTTAAATATGAAAGTTTACCACAACAGTTACTAAAATAATGACGGATTGTGATAAATGAATATCATGTTGTAAATAAGTGCAACTGTTTGTGATAATAATAGGCAAGCAACAATCAGTGTGACATCATGATAAAAATGTTAGCTATTAAGCTATGCATATGCCTACTTTAAATAGAGGTAAAGCGTCAATATGCTGTGATTTTTTTTATGTTCACTTCTTTAGAAATCGCATAAACTTACAATAAATGCACTCTTTTTGACAGATAATATCAAAGTAACTATCTTAAACTTTATAAAACACTACTCTAAACCTTATCAAAATATTTATAACCAATCAAAAAGCGCATTTCCCAAGTTCATACATTAAAAATTCCACGTACGAAAGTAATTCGCCACGAAAAGTCCGCGACAAATCCTAATCAAACCACCCCAGCCCTAGCCCCCTGGCTTATCAGAATTCGGACACTACGACTCATACATATTTTAGGGTCTCACCCCTTCTGGTCAACTGTCAGTAATGATTTGCTACCTTCCACCCTCGCAAACGCCCCCAAGCCTTCCAACCAAATAACTCGGACCTACGAATTAGCTTGTTTTTGTATAACAAACTATCGAAATACAGTTCTAGTTATGATGGCAGTTTTCCAGGGCAAGGGTGATACGAAAAAGTTAGATTATCTACTATTTTTTCGGACGCAGCCAGGGTGGATCGCAGGAAATATGGCTTCCTATCTTATGGGGTTCGGTTTGGTAGTTTTGCGATTTGTTGTGGGCGTTATGCCGAGGTATGAGGCTATTGGCAATTTGCTTTTTGAAATGGTATAATAAATCAAAGAAGAAACTAAACTATCATAGTAAATCGATTCAAAATGTAGCTAACTGAAACTAATTGTACCCAGGACTTCAATCTGCAGAGGGAAAAGTCTGACTATAAAAACTAAATGATTAGAAATGAATTACACAAACGTAAAAATTTATCGTATTTTTATGTTACAAGGAAATTTCATGTTTCATATACAGAATGAAATTTTACCCACTTTCCAAAAATTTTGTAGGCGTTCAGTATCGTATTTAGAGCCCATTTATGAAGTAAAAAATGTAAATCAAGTTTACACCCGAAAATATATCATTAAATATATATAATATAGTTTTAAATTTTTACAGTTTTAGGCCTGTTTAGGTATAAAGGGAAAATCAAATACTTATGATTAGTATCGTGAAAAAATGAATGTGATTGCATTGCGTAAAAAAAGTGTTGCTAGGCGGCCGTATCAAAAATTTTAGATTATTGGCGGACATTTTCTAAGTGCTTTATCTAGACATTTTTGTACTGGGCTAGACCAAAAGAAAAAACACGTCATTTGTTTTTTGTCTCTTAGATTGATATATTAAAATGTGGAAGGTGGTTAAAATTACACCCTATATATGAAAAGTAAAAAGTTTGCTAATAATTTAAAAAATAAAATCAAGTTTTAGGATACTTTATTTGATATTTTAGCAACTTAATTGCACTTATAATATCAGTATATAAACTTGAAAAATTTTTCAAGTTTATATACTCAAGTTATAGGAGTTCTGTCTCAAACTACGAGTATTAAGGATTTGTATTCTCATAAATCTAAGTGTCAATTCTGTGATGATACATGAAAAAACGACTCATCGCTGTTAACACACCCGAAATAGTTTCATAATTTTATTGACATATACTTTCACGTCTGAATACTTCATAAAAATGTAAATAGGTCACAGACTAGAACTTTTCAGACGGTCTACCCACGTCCTCTTAGGGAGCAGTTTCACCAAACCTGTACTAGACGAAACCTTTGTATAGAAAAAAAATATATAAATAATTATATCATCATCCGAACAAAGCGTGGTTCGTTGTGGGTCCAAGTCTCAACTAAGGAGGCCTATTTTTATGCAGGGAAACGTTTTTTTCTAAATTGAACTAGCAATTTGATTGCGTATAAAAAAAGTTATCAAATTTCCTCTTAATAATAAGTCAAAAAAATTAAGAGAGTGTCAAAGAATATCGTTTCTTGGCACTCTCTTAATTTTTTTTACTTATTATTATGAGGATTATCTTTTTCAATCATTTCAACGCCACGCTTGGAGAGAAGACACTTGTGCTCCTTTTATTGCCTCTTACGACATTTTTTTTTTGACACTTTTTTTTTTTTGATTTGATAGGACAAGTAGAGTTGTCATTCTGTTTAAGCCACCTCCACACTGGAATTTGTCAACGACGCTACAAGTCATGCGTAGTCACAATAATAAAAATACACAAAATAGGAAAAAATACATTGGCACAGCTCCAGTGGAAAACCGACCTTAAATCGTTTCTTCCTTCGCACCGGAGCCATCAGTCTGTCGGGCGCAGATACACAAACAAACATTTAGGCGTATTTGGTTAGCGCTCGCGAGCAACGTGACGCCGCCGATGGCCGATGGATTCGGCGTCGAGAATGTTTGTAGAATCGAATCGGCTCGTGTTACTTGGCGTGTCTACATTGCGACATTAACTATGCCATAGCGTGTACTTGCGTTGTTTGTTGGAAAGTAAAGTTACAAATAGGCTGTAGTTCCACTGCAGGGAAAAGGCCTCCATCATTGAATTCAAATTACCACAGCAATGATGGGTACTGGCATAATCACCATGCTTGCCAAATGCGGGTTGGTGATCACTAACCGAGAATGTTCGTAAATTCGAAATTTTTTTTATAACAAACACGGGGATCGAAGCCGAGACCCCGAGATCTTGGCCCGGTATTTGAACAACTAGACCAACGGGGCGTTGTTGTTTGTTGTGAAAAATATTAATACATCGCCCTACGTCTTCATTCCACTGCTGGACATCTTATCATCATCTCAGCCGAACCACGCCAAATGCTGGACATAGGCATCCCCTTACAACTTCCACGTGGATCGAATTTTTAAAAATCTCGTCTATGCATTCTAAATACTTTGAATTTTCGTAACTGTCATTCAGGAGAATATTTTATAAGTGTGCATGTAATAAAATATTTTTACCCTAGAACCTCCGTAGAATAACCGTAGGCTTCTCTATTATAGCACTCTAGTTAAAGATGAAAAAGTATAGTAACAAAAGGTTTATGCATAAAGAACTTACATTAGGTCCATCTTCGGTACATTTTTTCGACACACAAAACCCGAAATCGCAAGTCAGCATTGTGGCGACAACCCTATATGCTATCCTTGTACCCCCAACTCAAACAATCGACGTTACATTACTCGGCTTCGTTATACATCGACCGTCCTGTACCAAGATTGCGAAAAATTTATGGGATAAACGCAGAAGTGTATTTAGCGTAACGCGATGTTGCATTAGTATTCTAACCCTACAAAGCTCGTGGTCCCACATTTTTATTGTGTCGAACACGGTGAAATCATTAATCAGTCTGGGGAGAATCATCAATATAACATTATAGAGGATACGTCCAAGTATTCGATTCAAATACGCGATGTATCGATTACGTATCGTAATTCGATTACGAGAGCATTGTGCGGAGGCAGTTCATCATCTGACGAGAAGCGCTTATCATTGTGTGGGCTATATCTGCGTTAGACTTGAGAAACTTTAATTTATTTTGGGGTTATGACCTATCAAGGCCAGAAAAATCAAGCACCGGTGTGTTTAATTTTTTTTGGGAAATCATAACTAAACGACGGTGTTGTATTGAGTACTTACCTGAAACACACATTTAAAAAATCGTATTTTGTAAGCTGCTATAGATCGCTAAACAAACTTGGGGTACTCTCAGATCCCTCAGGTGTGAGGTAACCTAAAACTTTATTTGACTTCTATAAATACATTCAAATATTCACGTTTCATGAATAATTTTAATAGTAAAGCAGAATGTAGAGACGCAATAAAAAAATGTATGTTCGCATTAATATCCCGATATATCCCAATTTATTTTTTGTCTTCACTTTTTGGGCATTTCTGTATAGCTTCAGATCCAAGTACTTTCGATTACACCGAGTGTTTCATACTGGTATTTAGAAAGATTATGCTTTTAATCTCTTCTGCTGTTTTCAGAAATCCAGCGAGCATTATTGACAGCGAGTAGGAATATTTATTTAAAGTAGGTCTCATTATAGTTTTAAATCACCCAAAAGGGTAGAAAAAGAGGGCTCAAAAATAAACAAGTTTTAACTGTCAAAATGCGTGAAAGAAGCCAGCACTGTCTCAAAATGTGTCGTGTGATGCCGGCACATTAAACAAATAGCATACCCTTATTTTTCTATGGATATCCTAAGAGGCTACTAAATGAGTAGGTACTGCAAGCAGCGTTTTTTTTCCACCATTGGCCAAAGTGCGATCGCCAACCCTGCCAAGCCCGGCAATCATGGCAAAACCGTTTCGGAGATGTACGTGTCCAACAATATTACTGGACTGATGACGTCTGGTGCTGATGATGATCATAAGTACGAGTATATCTAAATTAAGAACTTATTTTTTGTTCCTCATCAGTTCAAGTTTTGTATAAAGGTTTATTGAAGAATAAATTATTAACATCCTGACACGCATGTAAGGATAAAGTTAATGTTCACTATTAAATAACGTATAGAACTTCCTCGCAAGTTGATATTCAGGCAACTTTCAATATTCAGTACAGAATTAATACCATATCAATAACCTGCTGGCTAAGCTTTGCGCGTTCATCCCTAAAATATTAGGTTTCACATTTTGTCTTATGTATTACAAAATCCTACTACTTCATGCTCAGTACATGCTGGTATAGCTGGAGCTTATTTATTTTAGGATCTAATACATTTACATGACCACCACTTTGTTCACAGAAGTATGGCCATAGAAAAGCAGCACCATTCCGTATAGGTACTATTTGTGTTCTAAGAATAGTCAGACCATATAGTGAACTAGAAGTTTATTTTAAAAAATATTACCTTCATTTCCCAAAAAAGCTCTTGGCGGTTTACGGTTGGAATTTGGTAATCCATAGTGGCCTCTTATTTCCGAATAAACTTCAATAATCACATAATAACCATAAAGCAGTCATGATTTTGTCACGAGTGCCTTACATAGTTTAAAAGCACATGCAGCGCCAAACTACGAGTATCTAAAGTTAGAGTCACCTGACATAATTTTGGCCTCGATGTAATAATTTTCAATACACATTAACTTAGTTTTCCCGGATATGAAGCAGTAAAACTAAGTTACCACTACAATGTTATTCTTGGATTTCATTTAGCAGCCACGTGAGCGACGCAGCCCGTCCGGCGAGCATTAGTCATCCGCTGAGAGGTATCCTGTGGGAAATTACGCGGTCGACGTGGCCGCGGCCTGGCGGAGTGTTCTTGTTGTATGTAGTTTGCTGTTTTTGTTACAATTGCACCATGGTTTGACTGCTTGTAAAAATATTTAGTAGCAAACGCCTTGTGTTCTTACGGATGCCATGAAGATACTAACTAACAATAAGTTAAATGATATTGATTTACAACAAATTAACAAAAATAAAGTGACTTTTTGCTTAGTTGCTTAACATTCAGCTTAACGTCCTCAGACAAAACCAGACTATTCTCTCATTAACACAAACCAGCAAGCAATGTTCGTAAGATCAACAGTAACGTATCTGTTTAAGAAACAGTACGCAGTACCGTTAAAACAGGACATCTAATACTCGGGTTGCTTCCCACAACGCACAAAGGGTTAAAAGGCCCGTCTCAACTGTGAGAGGATATCTAATTTCCTTGAAAGCAAAATTGGCGTAACATTGCCAAGGTAGTTTTTTCTCCCTTTTTTGTGCCACTAACCCTTTCCGACGGCGCCTTTGTATGTTTTTTTTAAACTTTTTCGAAAGCGCAAAGAAAAGGCGGTTAGTTTATATCCGGCCTCTTTTGACATTTGGAGGGTTGACCGGTGTTCTCAATGAGAATTAATTATTTGAAGTGGGATTTTATTTGTGAGGTTATTTGCGTCATTGTGGGTGGATAACTGTGGTACCTATGTTTTTTTAGACGGTTCCGCGCTTACGAGTGAATTAGATCGATAGTTTTATAGCAATTACTTAATGAAGTGCATATAATTATAATTATATATATTACGTTTTGATGCTGCAAAAATAATCTGTCCTGAAAATATTTTTAAATTAATGTTGAACCTAGAAATGACATCATAAGCAGTCCAAAATAATCTTTGAACTAAAAGTATTTTTATAGTAGCTATAATTAGAATGGCCTAAAAATTCGGGTAAAATAATTGAAAAACTGTTATACTGTCTTAGTACTTATACTATCGTAGTCTTTTATACTGAGAAATATGCATTTATAGTAAAAAAATAACTAATAATTATAAACCTGAACATAAAACAAAAACTAAGAACATAGTTTCATAAAGTGATAATGATCAATATACTCGTATCTATTTTAAGACCTGCGAAAGGAATCTATTACTAATACAGTACTTTTAGCAAATGCATCTGTATTAATAATATGAATTACGATACCCTGAACAAAAAGGCAGTAAATATTAGGTTCAAGTCATGACCAAATCATTCAAAGTTGTATTTCAAGAAATATATTCAGTGTAGGTGCCTATACTAAAATATTGGGAAGACTATTTTTAATTACCACGGCTTTTCAAGTAGAGTAGTACTATTACTACACTAAAGCCGTCAACACCGTTATAATTGAAAATGCTCTTCTCAAGTATTAATATACGACTATTAATTTTCACACTTCATCAGAGCGCAAGAGAACATGGCGCTAAAAAAATATTATTTCACGCGAATCAGGAAGCATCTGCCGCCACCTGCTTAACCCTTGATTGCATGACTCCTGGGGCCTCTTCGACCCAAAGGGTTCTTTTGTTTGCACGAACAGTTAAACTACGGTAAGACCAGGTGGCAAGTAAGGGTAGCATCTTCCGAGTTCTCACGGTGATAGCGGATTTCGCTATTTTTTTTACGACGCAACTGTGTTTGCATTGAAGGGTTGAAAGGGTCAAAGAGATATTGGATGGTATTTCTTAATTACTTCTTCGGCGGTAACTTAATATTTTTCTGTTTTCTTTCAGTTTAAAACCCTTCGTTTGGCTAAGATTGTTTTTCGATTAGTAGGTACTACCGTTACTCACGACTACGTACGCTTTTATTTCTGAATAAACTAGACTACGGAACTTGCACAATATTCTGGTATAAAAATAGTATTTATGCTGTTCAAGTATACGTCGAACCCGCACATAGTAAGCGTGATCATAACACATAAAAATAATACATTATAATTATAAATTAATTTACCTAATAAAAACATGATATTTTTTAAATCACTGTGTGTGATTTGTTATAAGTATATTTTATTAGTAATATGTTGTTATTCATTGTGAATATTTATGCTGTAAATGTTCTTAAAATTCATTTAAAAAAACACTAGCTACAAAATATCTTTAAGTCTTACTAATAGGTATTAAAAATGTGAATATTCGAGTTAATGTTTGTTACTTAATCATGCAAGAACTCCCTTACATATCCATACAATACTTGCCATACCATTTCTTATCCTCAAAAAATTACAGTTACAGTAGAACAATTATAAATTAAAAATTCCGCACGTATGAAGTCGCGGGTAGAGCTAGTGTCGAAATAAATTTGAGTGCGGTGACATAGCATTTGTGCTCGCTCCAATGTTCAGAGTTATGTCACTCCTAAGATTTTTAAGAACATAACATCAGACATGACATACAGCGGCATGAGCGAGTTACAGCCAGAACGGAAGAGATCTATACAAAAAACCATTTCAGTAATGGAAAGTTGGTTTTCATAGAGTTGTCTGGTAGAGATTGCTTTTAGCAATAAGACCGTCTTATCGTACATATGTGTCACATTTTAATTTATGATACCTTTGTTTTGTGCATTAAAAGAATTATCTATCTATTTATCTATCTATGATTAGTAAAGATTACATCATAAAATATTTAATAATTCTTATGATTGATAATACACACCGTGCATTCTGATCCTCCTGGTTAACATCCTCCTGAACGAACGTTTTGTGACGATTATGTATAACATCTTGGCAGTGTTATTTTTATTTTTTTATGAATTATAATAGTCTTAGAATTTAAAAAAAGAATAAGACTATTCACTTTGAATCATGCTGTGACGCGCACGGACGTATCTTCGGCCGCGTCGTGGATGAATGAACCTTACGCAAATACGTCCGTGTGCGTCATAGCGTTTTTCAAAATGAATAGCTAAATCAATATTTTACATTTTTCTTAAATATTTTTCTTTAAAAAAACAAACTCTGCCAAGATGTTGTGCATAGTGGTTAGTTGGTTACATATCGTTTTAAAGGAGGTTTAAAATGCACGGCCTACGTGACCAGATGTCCCGTTTTGAACAGGACTGTCCCTTTTTATTATTACGAGTCCCGGTGTCCCCGAAATGTACTCTAGGACGCAAAATTGTCCCGTTTTCAGAAATCGCATGAAAAATTTGAGTAGCATACGGTTATGTTTGCCTGCTACAAATGCTCCAGTAGAAAGAGTTTTGTCTTTTATGAACAAGTTGTGGACATCTGAGAAAACCCAGTAACAAATTTCAGTTCTAAAGGCGAGGTTCATAATTAAGGTGAATACAAAAAAACGTGTCAAGAGTTTCATTCTTACTTAAAATCATCACCGGCTATATTAAAACAAATTTGATCTACTGATAAATATAAATTAAGCTAAACATTTTGGATAGGTACCTAATTTTGTGATTCCTAACTTTTAAGCAAACTAACTTTTTCTGAATAAATAATTTTAAAAAAGTGTTTTATGTGATCTCAATAAACCAATACCGTTTAGTTTTTTCCTGTTTAGTTTAATAACCAGTCCCGTTTTTAGTCAAATAATAAATGGTCACAATAAATATGGGATGATACTTATAATGTTAGTTTCATACATCATCAGCATCAGCATCTTACATCAGACCACTGTTGGACACTGGCCTCTCCAAAACGAGCATTTGGCCACAATTCGCCACGTTTAGCAGACTGGTTGGCTATCACAGTTTGGCCAATTGTGAAGAAAAGATGCTCTAGCCAGTCTTCTCCTGGTAGAAATCTTTAATCGCTTTTTACGACACCCATAGGTAGAGAAGGGGTGGTGCTATTCCTTTGAATTTGCTGGTACTACATGACACAACATGTTTTCAGACGGCTGTGTTCAATTTTATCGTCTCGCGATAATTTGATAATTCTGAATTTGTTTTGGGTCGAGTTGGGAGACACCTCTGATAAATTGATTATAATTATTAGACAAACGGAGGTATTAAAGCATTTATAATATTATAAAAAGGATATTTATATGGATTAACTACACAGGTAATGCAACTGTATGTTTCAGTTAAATTAATAAGGACTTACATTATAATTATATAAGTTGAGGATTGTTTCATTTATAGTTCCTTTGTCTACGCGACTACCAAATTAGTGATATTAATAATCGTAATTGGCAAGACAACCAACAAAACTAACAGTACCTCCACTCCGACGTATCTAAAATCTAAAAATGACCGAATAAATAAAGCTAATAAAACACAAAGACTAGCTACATAACAGAAGCCATAAATCGAATGGGAATCCAAGAGACATCCATAAAAGTGTCTCGGTGTTCAGGTCATGCGGGGCTTTTATTCCGGTTGACGGAGCGAGCGGAGCGCGCGGAGCGTGCGAGATTGACTGTCTGGACTGTGGCAAGAAATAGAGAAGTGCAGAAGGACAACTCCGCACTAAGCGAACGCACGGATATGTTTTAGTGACGACACACTTGTTTGGAGTAAATTATGCTCGCGAGTTTACCTGAATCATGTGAAGGTAATATTTGAATTGATAAGCAACTTTTAAGTGTCATTTGCACTGCATTACTTAGGGGTCATCCATAAATTACGTCACACGATTTTTTCAGACGGGGCGACTGAAAATCTCCCACCCTTGTCACGCATTTTTACGAAAATTCCCATACTATTTTGCCCAATGCCACCAAAAGTAAGACCCCCCCCCCCCCCCACTTAATGTGTGACGTAATTTGTGAACGGCCCCTTACTAAACTTTTACAGTTAAATGATTTTGGTCGAGTATATTTTTATAATTACAAATATTTTGATAATTGGAAACAAGAAATAACTCAATATTAAATTGTGTTAAGTAGCTAATATAGTTTACAGCGGTCCTATGCTGTTTTTTTTTAAGTAAAACTATTGTAAGTCGATTCAGAAAAACAGCGTTACTAAAAGTTAAGTTTCAAATTTCATCTTAGAAATCAGTAGGTAAATGAAATTGATGTGCCTAACGAATGTAATTTTAGAAATACACTAGTTTTAGTTTTCAAGAAGTCAGTCAATAAAATATTGCAAATAGGTATAATTCCTGAAATTATTTTTCAATTAATGTTTGTTTTTCAATTTACCACAGCAATTTGATTGATTAAAGCAGTTTAAAAATATTACGTTTTTTTTTTATATCTGTTGACTAAACAAGCATTGAACATGCTTGTTTGGGACTAGAACTAAATGTGGAATAATCGAAATGATTTCTGCTAAAGAACAAATAATATTTTCAAATTTAGACTTTCCTCGAATAGGTACTGTAGAACTAGCTTCATAACATTTTTACTTATACTCTAAATTTATTAAATTACCATACCCTAAAAGGTCGCTGTAAGAACTAGCCTTTAAGCAGTTTTGCGAAATATTAATAAAACATACCCGCCCACGTAATAACAAACTGACTTATCTGCTTGTGTTAGTCTTTGCTTGTATATTCGGGGTCGAACAAATACTCGCATATTTTTTTCTTCTACGTTATAACAAGTTATGATAAGTTATTTGTGAAGGCTCAGTAAACTGGATTGTGTAAATAAAGTTGATACGCCAATTTACCATATCAAAGTCCACATAACGGATCCTACTTAATTTTAGGTAAGAAAAATAATGTTTACCAAAGTAGGTACTAGATGTTTTAAAATAAATTGAATATTAAGTATTAGATACGCCGCGTTGGTCCAGCGGTTACATAACCTGGCCAAGATCTCGAGGTCCCGGGTTCGACGCCGGGTTGGGCAACAAAAATTTCGAGAAATTTTCGATTCAATTGCTCAGGATTGTGATCACCAACCCGCATTTAGCAAGCGTGGTGATTATGCCAGTACCCATCATTGCTGTGGTGAATTCAATAATAGAAGCTTTTCTCCTGATGTGGATTGATTATGTTACTTACTTACTATAGTATAGTAAGTAAAAGACACAATTGACAATGTGCTGACTAATGTCTGAGAGCAAGATTACGGGTTCGACTCTCGGTAAATTTATAAAACGAACTATCCTTCCTTGGATAGAGTGTGGGTGCGCTATGAGACACCTCCTTAAATTTGTTTTGTTTTTTTTTAAAGTACAATAAAAACATCACATCACGATCATCACCTATATCAATCCATTACTTAAAAAAGGCCTCTCCAAAAGAAGATTTCGCCATAATCGCCAAGCATGACAGGCTGGTTGGCGTTCGCTGTTTGGCTATTTACAGAAAGAAGACGCTACTGCCTCTCAGCTTTCACCTACTAAATTGAAAGAGCAACAAAGTCTAGCAGTCTTATTTGGTTAGGTTTTTTTTGCCACAGATTGTCTATATCCAGTTTAAATGTGCATTGCGGAACTTATGCACTATCGCTTACTTCTTTGACGTTTCGGTCGCGTCACAGTGGCTGCGGTCACAAAACGACTGGAGAACTGCATTTTCCTATGGGCGGGCTTGTGAATCTTCTGCTATTCTCAAATTGTAATTTAACAAACTACTACTGATGTTATAGCGACACACTATACTAACCGTTATCCGGGTTTGTTCTTCATAATAATAATAATATTTCAAGAGATGCTTCACAGGGCCACACAGAGCCATCTAGTCCCAAATTAAGCTACTATTAAGTACCCTGTCGTATGGGGTAGGTACTAGACAACCGATAAACTTACTTATATATATATATATATTTTGTAAATACATACTTATAATAATACATACAATGACATACCAGCAACATTAAAACAAGATTGCATCTTATTTGCAGATGACACAACATTGCTAATTAAATGTCAAAACAAAATGGACTTAGAAATTACTGCAAATGAAGAGCTCAGGAGAGTCATGGCATGGTTAGAAAATAATAAACTAAAAATTAATTTAGAAAAGATTAACGCTATTCACTTCAGACCGTATAACCAGACTGATATGCATGTCAACATAAATTATAATAACATGCCTGTTAGTCAAACTGGCTCCACTACGTTTCTTGGTATGGTCTTGGATAAAAATTTAAATTGGAAAGAGCATGTGAGCAGTCTTTGCACAAAATTAGATAAATTTGTATTTGCACTTCGTCGGCTGAGACTAGTATCTTCCATAGAGACTGCATTATCTGCTTACCATGGATATGTCTCCGCAGTCTTACGATATGGGTTAATTATATGGGGGCACTCTGTAGATGTTCATAGAGTATTTAAAGTACAGAAGAAGTGCATCCGGGCCTTATGTAGTGCCGGTTATTTAGACCACTGTAGACCTCTATTCAAACAATTAAACATATTACCTCTACCCTGTCAGTATATTTTGGATATCTGCATGTTCATAAGGAAACATCCGGATCTCTTTCCTTTGCATGACACGGTGCTTGGAAAGAGCAACAGTAGAGACCCGTATAAATTATTTATACCACCTCGACGATTACGACTATCTTCTAATAATGTATACTGTTATGCTATAAAAATTTATAATAAGCTACCTATAAAAGTTAGAGCCTTACCGCTCAACAAATTAAAATATATTTTAAATGATTGGCTTTTACGGGAATGTTTCTACTCTACTAATGAATTTATGGACACAAAAATAAGAGACTGTAATTTTGACTATTAACGGACGACTCATGAGACAATAATGGTGTTTAATGTAATTTTACAATAATCAAAATAATAATCTATTTAACTTCGTAATATTAATATTTCTACGCCTTAAACAAAGGCAGAATATGTTGAACTTGTGCATAGCTTTAAGATCTTGGGTAACCATGTTCTAAGAAATAAATTATCTTATTATTATTATTATATCTTATTATAGAAAACACCCAGACCAGTACAAACAGACATGTTCATGCACACAAATATTTGCACTGTGCCGGGATCGAACCCGCGGCCCATGGCTCAGAAGCAGCGTTTACTACCGCTGATCCAAATATTCATAAGACAAATAATGAAAAACACTGAATATGTACTTAGATACCTGATGTGAATAAATGTATTTGCTTTAAGAACAGTTTTAAAAACACTAAAAAGCCGTTTTATCCTGACCGGGTAAATCCGTACTTAATTTTCCAATATTGGGTAAATGGGTAAATTGTAAAAAAAATGTTTTGTATGTTGTAGGTAAGTAGACGATAAGATTGTTGAAACTCCGACTAATAGCGTAAAAACTTGAATAAATTTGTCGACACACCAAACGTCTGGATGGTTAGAGCAATCGCCAGGAATGCGGAAGATAGTGGGTTCGAGACTTACCTCAGGCAGACTAAAGTTTTTTATTCAAGGAATCATAATTATATTCAAAGTTTGTCACAATCAGTCCCGTTTTTATGATTAAAAGTTATAATTTAATGTTAAACTCTAAAATCCTATCTATGTTATGAAATATCTGTACCGACACCATTATTTATTTGTATACCTACTATCCCCACCTGATTATATCACTATGGGAGTCCGCATTAACCCGCGGTGGCCGAAATTACTGCACAGTGGGTGGTACCCGTTCTTGCACAAAAATATTATTTTTCTAATTCCAAACTTTTTATTTGGCTGTCAAATATAATTATAAAGAAAATCGTAAATTGTGGCTTGAGTTTTGTAAAATGTATTTAACTTTAAATTTAACTTAGAAAGATCTGAATATCTCTCAACGCAGACGAAGTCGCGAGCGGAGTGTAAATTTTCTATAACACAACAAACAGTTTTAAGTTTTACGAGTCGTCACCATATGAACTTTATTATGTAACTAACATTTTTACCAAACAATACCTATGTGTCTTTATTTTTTTTAAATAGGTTTGAGCAGCATTACATACACTGATGCCAAATTGAAGAACTATTTAAACCACTCTTACTGTAGAAATCAGAAACAACAAAGGTATCACAAACACCCAGACCCGAGAAATAGAATAATACTTTTTTTCTACATTGAACCGCTCGGGAATCGAACACCGATATCATCGATCGATCGATAGATTGGAGCAGGTGACACCTTAATAACCGATGTGTACGCCACTCCGTCACGGATGTTATAATAAAAATTTAAAACAAGAACATGTTTATTTTAAAATATCAAATATATCGCAAATGAGATATAGTTAGTAAAAGATTGTAAAGTCCATATTAAATCCCTCAACCCCCAGGAGGAACGCGCGTGCCGCGATAACAATTGATTTCAATTGTGTCTGGAATAACTCACGATCGAGGGATTAAAGACAATTCAACATACATTACTTTGGTGCATTCCTATCGGTGTAAGGAGCCAGTAACAACCACAAGAAGACGGGCAGCGTCATCTTCTTTCCGCCATTTGCCTGATCCGCCAGCGTGGTGATTATTATATTTACAGCAAAACCTTCCTTTTCGAAAGACCTGAGTCCTACTGTGAACTAACATAATGTAGGTAAAAAGTAACAACCCATTCTCGCTCACTGTTGAGCACGGGTCACTCTCCTTTTTATGGAGAGGGTCAAGGCCTTAGTAACACCACGCTAGCCTAGTGCGGGTTGGTGGACGGCGAGGGCGATGCTGTGGCAACATCACCCTGCCGTTGGACGTTCCTAAAGCCGCCCGAAGGCCTCCCACAGAGCTTAACGACAGTATCTCATGACATCAGCCGGGACCGAACGTGCCCTCCAAAGCACGGAAGCGCTCAAGATATGATGCCGCAAACGGTCACTCATCCAATTAGTTAACATTCGCGACAGAGACTGATCACGAACAAGCATTGGGCTATGAGCGCTTCATACCTAACAATGGTGATGATGATGATTCCATCAGCAACATAATTAACCTACTAATGACAAAGCATCCTATCTCACTTAAAAATTAACCGTCGCGCACTCGCAAGCTGTCGCTAAAATCAATGGGCTTCTATTATTAATGGTTAACCCTACGGATCCAATCGATTTCCGAACCCCGCTCAATACAATGCACATTTTAAAATTTAAAATCCGATATCTCTATGGTGTTTTTTTTGTTCACTACGATGCATTTTTAACCCTTCACCGTATGTCTCTTGCAAAGTATGGTTCCCAAAGTTTTGTGTTAAATAATGAAAGGATAGGTAATAATATTATTTACCACTTATAGTAAACTTTATTTGATATTTTAGCAACTTAATTGCACTTATAATATCAGTATATAAACTTGAAAAATTTTGGTAATGGTAATGGTATGGCGCCCGCCCGGCATGCGAGGAGATGCGGGTTCGAGTCCCGCCTGAGACAAAATTTTTCAAGTTTATATACTCACTTATAGTAATTTAAATATTTAGATCGTATTGTATACTAAGAATCTTTGCTCGTAGGTATTTTACTGTTTTTCTTATCGTCATTATAATGATAATGAAAAGAGAAAAACTTTGTGTTTTTATATCATTTACCATAAGATTTTACCTAAGTAGATCCAAAGATTATGAGTTCATATTCTATCAAAAAATCTCAACTGCATGACATCAAAAATCTTCGCCTGTACATTATAGACCTCTTCAACAGGAAGATTTTGTTATAATGACTACAATTGACACGCGGATTGTCGTTCGCAGATTTTATCCATTCTCTTTCTCAAAGTTCTTTTGTAGTCGCTTCTTAATTCACCTGTAGGACGAGAAAGAGTAGTTCTATTCTACTATAGGCCAACAATAGAATATTAAAAAAAGTAAAGTAATGCTAATGAAATTAGGTGAAATAATTTTATGCTGAGACTGCCATGTCAACTTCAATATGCTTATGAATATTATGCCATTTTATTAAAAATCTAAATCAGCCATTTGCTTAAACAACATGTAATATACAATATAGCAAAATTTTATTATCATTGTTATACGGACTGCTGAGAAAAATGGTAATTTATGTATTTTCAGAGGCTACTTTGAGATTTTTTTCTATCGAGAAAAGTTTTTAGTATCGTGTTTTGGAAACAGCCACCTGGTCAAAAATATGATCAATTACAACTACATAGAATTTGGCAACAATACGAGCCATAGGCTTAAAGCAAAACAATCTTCATTGAGCTCAATTTGGCTTATGTCAGCGTCTTAAGAGTCTGTAACACAAAGCTCATTATCAAATGTTGAGCACCAGTGGATCGGATTGTGTAACCGCGGTGTCTGTGCGTGACAATTTAAACAAATTCTGGGCCATTTGGCTTCTGGGGTGGCTGCTTTTTTGAGGACTTATTTATGAATAAAAAAACCGGCATTCAGGCCAGCTCAGCCGGCGGATGCGGGAGTAGTGTGGACGGCGCCAAAGATGTGTTTTAAATGCCAGTTTTAGGTTGCAGTAAGTGATATACTTTGCAAGGTTTAGTCATGATTATTAAAGGGTTTATTTTTCTTTTATTAGGGTCAACAAACAGTAACACAGTGGATGCTTCAAGTATTTACATTTATCGTATTAATAATTGTAAAATTTACACTAGAGTTAAATAGTTCTACCATTTTTATTATTGATGCTACAAGTCTTTTGCACACAATGATGTTAACTTTATTTTAAAAATTCAATTATGAAAATAAAATAATATAATCTTCATTTTATTGTTTAATATCGTTATATAATAGGGGTTAAAGTATGAAATTGCCGATTATTTTCCCACTTTTTATTTTGTTTATAGTTCTAAGTATATTATTGCGTAATTCTTTTTGTATTGTATCAAAAACTAAATAAAGTTACTTTTGACTAAAAAAAATGCTATACTAGTGCCTATTACTTCAAAGGAAGTCGTTGAAAAGACCCCTTACAATGTGTCATCTGACCTTCTTGCTTCAATTAAGTATATTTGTATTATATACTTTGATTTTCAGAAATTTAAATACTTTAATGCGTAGCTTTATAACCATCTAACTTTCACCTTTAATTGCATCGAAAACGGTTCAGGCGTTTTTAAAAAAACTAAAAAATTGTTGGTATGGAAAAATTACTTTTCTCGATTTCGTCCATACAAAACGGCAATTTCATACTTTAACCCTTAATATTTTTAGGTTAAGCAATTTTAAGGGAATCTAAAGAAAATATGTCAAATTCAAGTTTAACTAACTAAAGCAATCCTCATCATGTCACCTAGGCTTTATAATACATCTAAATACCCACCCCATCTTTCCAATGATTATTTCCAGAAATCCTCACCGCGGGACTTGACTCCACGATCCAAAAGTAGGGAGCGGGATTATTGTAGAGCCGGGATTACCGGGAAAAGACTCTGGATAGTCGGCCATTGTCGGTATCGCATATGGCGCGAAATATTAAATATTCACTATGTATTGAGTGGATTCGCGGGGGACTGTTTACTTTGTTATGTGATGTATTACGAGATGGTGGATCCTATTCGAAAAAATGATTTTTCTTTAAAAAAAAAACAGGTTTTAGAGGGTTAACATTTTATTTTTTATTACTTTATTTTATTAATATTTTACTTGAAATTGATTTCTTTACTATATTTACCATTACCATTTACTTGAATAGTGCTAAGACAGTCAAAGCTACTTTTTGCTTCTTTTCCGTTATATGTAGGAATATCAATATAGATTTGCACTGTTATAGTCAAATTATATCTAATAGAAAGCCATATTTACAAATCTCGTAATATGTTGTGACATTAAATGAAACAAAGATGAAAAACAATGAAAAAAAACACCCGTAGATACACTGTCGATAAATAGATTTATGTGCTCGGTTTCCTGCAAAAAAAACCTAATCGTCTACATTTTTTTTACCAATCGAGTCCAGACACAATCATCCATCACGTTCCACCCACAATGCCCTCGCATTCATACAGACAGACCAATTTATACATAACGAAAGTGGGGACAGTAATTGAATGTAAAAAATCGGCCATTTGGCGCCAGACCAGGGGTGCAGTCACGCTCATATAATTTTAATATTAGATTCGGAGCATGCTGTACCAACTTTAATTCGATGTTTGGATATTTCTTTTGAAGTTTGATCCGGATACAATATTACTATAGATAGAATCGATCTAATCTTAGATATTAGAAGGCAACATTTTGTCCAAATAGCATTGTATGACGCACCACTGGGCGAAACTGTCCCACCTGAGACATAATTTTTCTAGTTTAAATATTGACATTAGTGAGCATTTAATTTGCTATATTTTCACCAATACATGTCAGTATTACATAAGTTTAGTTATTTTTTATGATGCATTATTCTCCATGCTTTTACGACATAGAATATGTCTACACAAAATCATAGCCACTAACAAAAAATATATTCCAACCGCGGAATTTTATCGGCATTCGTCTACATTTCATATCTCAGATCAATATCATCCAGATACAAAAAGCCGAGATCTAACATAGGTGCGGAACAAACTACTTTATTAAAGCGTACTCTATATTCATAACGCCTCACCGACAATATCACACAAATAATATCCTCCTTGAAGATGCATTGAGAAAGAAATGTATCAGAAAATGTATAAAAAAGCCGTATTGATTGGAGATGTAAAGCGGGAAGTTGTGAACTGGAAGCGGCATATTATTTTAAAACGAATTTGTTTTTAAATCAAAAATAATACTTGTGCACATCAACTACATAATTATATTATTTTTTTTAGATTTCCTAAGTCCTTTTTTTCTTTTTCGATCAGACCTACTTAAAAAGTAGCCGTGTGGTACAGTCTAAAATAGAATACCATTCATTATTGTCTATAGGTGACTTAACAGGTGACAAAAGGAGTACTAAGACGAACACAAGCAGCGTCTTTTTCCTCACTATAGAAAGCTCTAAGCTCAACAATTGATTGACATGATTTTATAAGCTTTATTTGATATGTACTTCACCTCATAGATGACGTAAACAAATTACAAATAATAGTTCTCTAAAAACTCTACTAACATAAAATTACCGTTTCGTTTTTTGTTTTCATTTACACAGACAAACTAACAACAAAACATTTGCACTCTCTCAATGACAAATTATGCATGCGATTGGTTGCGGAAATGTCACGTGGTGACTTTCGGAGCTTTCAACACGATTTTCCTATTTTGAATTCTTAATGTGTTCTAATTTTGTAGATCTGATTTTTGGATTTAAGATATAAGATTAATTTTTTTTATACTCTTCTAGAGTTTTTTTTATTTGTAGATAATACCACAGTATGGTGTCTCTTCCAGCACAGTCATCGTATCTTTGTTTTTTTTATGTAGGCGAGTGTTAGTCGCATGACTTCTGTACATAGTAAGGGATATTCAGATGTATACGAGCTCATACCGACTGCCCAAGGCTCACGTTGTATTTTAAATATATTTTATGGTTAGGTTAAATCACAATAAGATTTTTTCAGATTCACCTATTCTGAAACGGTGTAACCACACCGCGGCATATGGCTAGAGCAATATCCAAAACAAATACTTTTATTTTACTACATACCATGTTTTCAAATTTAGTTTTACAAAAGTAACCGCACTATGGACGTGGCGCATGGCATTTTAACTTATGACTACCTTTCATACTATGCAAGATATTTCTCCATAGTTATCTTCTCCAACTTTGGTAAAAGAACTTTGAGTCGAAACATAGCATTGTCCATCTTTCTATCAGTTTATCAGTTGTTACTCGGTTTTCAGTGTTTTTTGGTCATGTCGTTCGTAAAGGAACGGTATGAAAGGAAAACGGAAAGCGATCCAAATCGAGAGAGAAAACAATAGGTAAGTCAAATTGAATTGAGTCTGGGAGTTCTGGGGGCGTTACCATCATCATCAGCTCACATTTGCCAATTACTGGACACAGACCTTTCCAAAAAAAAATTGACATAATCGCTTCACTTGGCAAACGGATTGGCGATCGCAGTTTGGCTAATGCTTAGGAGACGTCACTGCTGTCCGTGTTCTTAGTGCGATACACTTTAATCACCTCTTACGACATCCAGGAACTGTACTAGAAAATTAACTGTACAATTACCAACTCGTAAAATGACAGACCTTATTTTTCTTTTTTCTATATATCACTGTCTGATCTGTCAGTTTACAAAACAACGCGTGAGATTATAAGCTAACGGTGTATTAGGGTAAGCTAGATTGTAATTCATCGACGTTCAATTAATTATGAACTGACGAAATTTACAATTTTACTGTGACATAAATAAATAAAAATTAACCAAATAAATATATAATAATGGAATTGGAATTGGAAGTTATGCGTGTACACGCATAATTCAGTGCACTAAATTGGATAATTATAATGTCTGTAATGGCCAGGATATGTATGTTTGTATAAAAGAAAATGTTTGAATAATTGTATCAAAAAAAATCTGTTTTGGAAATATCCTATTGGAAAACCAGTGCACATTAGAGACGGACGTTGAAATAGGAACGTCCAAGCTAGCCTTGCTTTGAGAATGTTTATTGCACAGTCCATCGCATTCAGGTCGCTGTATTTCACCTAGTTTTACTACATATTGGTTACTAGCAGCTTAAGCCCCGCTAGCCAGGGTATTGGGTATTGTAGTAATATAAGGTGGTACAAAAGTATAAGTAGTAAACAGTAGTAAGTACCTAGGTAGCTACGGAACATTTTTAAAACACGGGCTTGCTCGTCTGATATATTTGTCTTGTTTATATAATAGGTGAATCATAGTAAAAGGATGAGACTTCTTTTTCTATAGGGAAAGAGATTATTATTTGACTTATTAAGTTTACTTGAAGACTACAGTTCATCGATTTAGAAACTATACTTCTAATAAACTTCCAATGTTTTTTAATAATACATTGGTTTTATATTATTTGAAATACTCTAATGATATCGAAAAACTTCAAAAGAAATTCCTACGATGCATCCAGTTTAAAGGTTACCGCAACCGTTTATCTTATCCGGATCTTTTAGAAAAATATAAATTAACCACCCTTAAAGACAGAAGACTTCAACTGCAGGCAATGCTATTGCACGATTTTTGTCACAATAAATATGACTGTAATGAGATAACAAATCACATAAGTTTTAATGTGCCGCTCAGGCCAAACATGCGTACGTGCCGCGTCACAAAAACATTCAACTTAATAAAAAACCGAAATAATGCGGGCAAACGTTCACCCATGTTTCGCCTGACCGATAACTATAACAGATATTTTAATAACATAGACATATTCGCAACTACTATCTCAGCCTTTAAAAAAGCCGCATTAAGCAAGCTACGAGTAAAGGAGATTAGTAAAAACATTAACGTTTTGTAACTACACATTCATGTTCCTTGCCAGTAATAAGCTAGATACAGTAACTATGTTAGGTTTTAGAAACTTTTTCTTTTTTTCCTTGTCTTCGTACGTAAGCAAAAATAATAATAATAATATTAATTATAACTATTGTATAACGCCACCTGTCAACTAGTACATGTATAATATATGTGGTTAACGAAGTTGGTTTCACAATCACCAACCCTAGTAGTCTAAGCCTGTTATAATTATGTATTGTGAAATTGTTTGTTCATCCAATAAAAGAAAAAAAAATATTCCAAAGTAATAAGTAGTCGTCATTATCTCATCGCATCTCGGAAATAGAATTCCTGTTTTCAACAAATTTTCTATTGCATGTAGGTAGGTACATGTAGTAGGTACCTACTTAACTCCCTGTATATGATCTTTAGATATGACAAAGTAATAATAAATTGAATAAAAGAGAGCTACTATTATATTAATGGCATAGCGATATCTTTCTATAAAAACAATTCTAAAAAAGAGACTGACGTTACTGAGCGAGTTTCTTACGCTGCTTCTACTCGGCACTAGCCCGCGCTTGTTTAAATATTGAGACGCGTTAAAGCTCCTTCTGGTGCCTACTTGTAGAAATAAACCTGATTATACTGGTGGTATTGTTAAGAATTCAGTTGGGTTGGACAGCATTTGGGAAACTACGTCGAGTCTTCTCATCGTCGATCCCACAATGCTTCAAGACGAAAGTCTTCAATCAGTGCGTCCTACCTGTCATGACATGCGGAGCCGAAACATGTACACTGACGGTACGGCTAGTCCACAAGTTCAAAGTCGCTCAGCGGGCTATAGAAAGAGCTATGCTCGGAGTTTCTTTTAGGGATAAAATCAGAAATGAGGTGATCCGACAGAGAACTAAAGTTACCGACAAAGCCCACCGGATCAGCAAGCTGAAGTGGCAGTGGGCTGGCCAATTAACCGCAGAACCGACAACCGATGGGGTAAACGAGTTCTTGAGTGGAGACCGCGTCTCGGCAAACGTAATGTAGGACGCCCTCAGGCCAGGTGGAGTGATGATTTGCGCAAGGTGGCTGGCAGGAGCTGGATGCGAGAAGCCGAGGATCGACCTAAGTGGCGTGCATTTGGAGAGGCCTATGTCTAGCAGTGGACTGCAATAGGCTGATGATGATGATGATGATGATACTGGTGTTACATAAATTGAATCCGCTATAACTAGCTTAATACTCGATTTCAGTGAACTTGGGTAAACTTCTGAACGTGCGCCTAGACTTTTAAAATGTACGAGTATGTCGAATAGACAATGTACGAGATTACCTAAGTGTTCGAAAGTAAGTACTGGCAGGTATAATTTGATATTACCGACTAAGAAGACATTGTATAAAGTTTGCAATAAGTAGTGTGAGAGGATTCAGATGTTATTACACGATTGAGATTCATGATTTCGATAAAACATATTTGCAGCTATATTTTTATGATGTTATAAAGATATAAGTAACAGGAAAAAAGCATATTGCTGTCTTACGCGCTATGCGTAGAAAATATTTTGGCACCTACTTAGGATTTGTAATATAGAGTTTAAACTTTAAGTTAAACGTTTTTATTCCGTACCTACTTATCCCTAAAAAAAAAAAAATTTCCTTAAAAATTTCCTTCCTGAATTCAAATGGAATTAGATCAAATCATTTAAAAAAGCACAAACAAAAACAAAAATACTATCATTAATATTATGGAATTACGACCGCGTGCCGGCCAACAATCCTGTGCGATAGGCCCAGGCAGATCAAATCTATTGAAGGTCATCAGGAAACCGCTGCATGCGAATGGCACAGAACCAACTGTCGTAAAGATTCTTACGGGATCCTTTGAGAACATGATAATCATCTAATGAAACATCGTTAATGTCGCAAAAGTTAATAACATAGTAACACAGCGTTGATGAACAAAACTGGTCAACTCTAGCAACCGCCACTATTTCAAAGCGGTTCACATGCAGATACATATTCCATAACCCATTTGCTCTTTGACACAAGTACTTATGTTCTTCCCTGTGACTCCGTGGTCACGTATCATTTGAAGTGCCAGTCGATTTGTACTTACACACCGCTGATCGCCGATGCGTCGTAAAGAATATCGCTTTTAGCAATACGCCGCACGTGATCTGATGACAAACGAAGCTATTTTGTTGCTTTTTACGTTTATGCTACTTCTATATATTATTACAACATTACTAGAGATGTATGATTTAGCAGTTTTTATTGGGCAAACAAAACAGGTGATTTTGCTTTTACAAAGTTTTTTAGAGTATGGGGTAGGTAATGCTTATATCCAGTGTAGTAAGTAACGGAATAAAATAGAAAAATTTACATCACTTCTCGTAGTAGGTATAGGTGTTACAAGAAGGAACTAAAAGCATGAAGAAAATACTTAATTAATGTCGGATAATTTCAAATTCCATTTTTTTATCGAATATTGACTGCCTTAGGTGGGTCTTGAATCGATAACATTATGCTTACGGAGGACTGCTCTAATCAATTAAGCTACTAAGGCATTTTTTAATTTTAAGAATTGTATTTTGACTATCCATTTAAAGAGAGGTTTTAAATAAGTAACAACATTAATGGTATTGATTAGCCTAACTTACTATCAAGAAATTTTATCAACCGTAAACAAAGCTAGTAAAGTGTAAATTCCACACGAGCATACCCGCAAGCAATGGCTAGTTAAACCCAAACTGTGAAACAAACAGCGCATCAGACCACGCGATGCGTAATCAACTCGACCACACCTCGCATAAAAACCGATATATTATTTTATTATCTTAACCCAGCCAGGACCGGAGACGGCAATATCACCGTATATAGATTCGATTTTCTACGTGAATTCGTTTGACGGCCTTCATAATGCGACATATAAAACTGGGGACTTACGGACCCCAAAACCAATTTCGGGTTATGACCCGACGACTCTCTGATAATATTCCCGGGTTATTAGGTTCGGATAGGAGTTTTTACTATGGCTATTTTTTCGCTGACGGTGGATTATTGGGAGGTGGTTTACGAGACGCTGCTAGTCGTAAGGTTTTGTGCCGTGTACGCTTTTGTTTTATATGCGATGGGTTTGTTCCATTTTCCAAGCGACCAGCATGGTTCTTATCTTTATACAGCAAAAACTTTGTATCCCTTTTTACGAAAAATGCGCGGACGGAGGAACATGAAATTTCAACACTTAAAGTTTATATAGAGAGAAGAAGTGCATAATGCTAAAATTTCTTTAAATTATGCAATTAAAAACATTAGCTCAATACAAAAGTATGGTTGAATTTCGACCATTTTGCGACCACTTGTATAAATAAAAAGGAATGAAACCAAAACGTACGTAAACTTTTGATGGACAGCCCTAAATTTGATAATTCTTTTTTTGTTATGTTTGTAATAGTCAGAAGAAGGTTTTTAAAGTAGAAAATGTTTAATAATTGTAGGTATATCCACATTAAAAGGTTGTAAAGGGTAAACCTAGTTTTAAACAGACCATTTGCTTGCATTATCTTTATTGGTTAACCCGTGAAAAGACGGGATGGACTCGGACTGCAATTTTTTTTATATGACTGATCTTAGCGCTGTGGTTTCGATTAGCAGACTGTTGTGAAGAGTTAAAAAACTGTTAACTGTTTGATGACTTATCCATCCTAGACAGACAATGTTAAATTATGATAATAGCATTGACTAACCAAGAAAAGTAAACATATACTTAATAAAAATATTGTTTAGAACCAGGTGTTAAAAAAATATTTTTGTGTTTTTTTGTGATTTGTTATGTAATGCATGCTGATACAATAAAACTGGTGTAATATGTGTAGAGAGAAGATGAACCATTAATTTTATTAGATATTACCTTTGACAATACAAACCAAAACAAAAGAGAAACAATTTAAAAATCATAAAATTTAACTTGAATTTAAATGAAAAGGTTGCCTGCTGTCGCGTGTATTTGTTTTTTTTTTAATGTCTTATTTTATTGCTGTTCTTGTTGTATTTAATCAAATTAATTTCACAAAACATAAAATCACTAATCCAAATTTAAGTCATTTTCATTTAACAAAACAAGACATATTTTATTTGTCAACTAAAACCTCATTTCTCTAGCCTCCTTATCGTTTCCACAAAAGAAAGATGTAATGTTTCCTTTCAGTATGTGTGCAAAAAGTTTTTTCATTCCAAAAAGAGCCCTCTAAACGTGTCGTATGTAGGTAAAATGGCAGAAATCTTAGAACAAAAACATATAAAGTGCCATAAAGGAGATTTCCATTGTGCCGCCACAAAAATCTCGGGATGGGAGTAATCGGGCATTTTACATAAGAAAATAATATATTATTCAAAATCCACAGTCGGTCTCACCGCCCCATATACTTATCGGCAATAATGCGCGCTCTCCATTGCGGCTGCAGCGTGAAACAACGTAACAGCTGTTCTGAAAAAACACTATACTAGTACTCGTACATAATATTTTGAAAGTTTTATACTAAGTAGCTTATGTGTCATAGTACCACGAACTAATAGATTGTTTTGTAATAAATTAAGTACAAAAAGGCTATTTACCTAACGAACATTTTGTCGTTTAATACCCAACTCTTTTTCGATCACAAAACTGGCTTTCGATCAGGTCTACAGTAAAACCTTAAGTATAATCTAGTATGACAGCTGTAGCTGGTAGTTCAGTTCAGAACAAAGAAACAACTTAGTTTTTTTTAATAAATGCAAAAAAGAGCATATGTGTGACATAAGATCCTGGTTACTATTAATACTAAAATGAAATTGATTTGAACCACATAAGGATTAGTGTGTTATCACGCCAGGTACATCAGTTATCACGTTGCTAACATGGTGCCTAAGCGAAGGAGCCTGACACTCGACTAGCTTAGTCGCAGCAATTTCTGGGATAGGCTGTCTCTGGTTGTGCAGACATAGGTTAAATGCCTTCAAAAATCACTAAAACCATCCTGATTGAAAGCCAGAAAGGCCTTTTCAATGACAACTAGAAATAAATGCATTCAATAACTGTCAAAACCGGGAAAGCTAGCTTGGAAAATCAGGCAATCCATTTTTATTTGCAAAATAGCACTTATTTCAACTATATGGACATCGTCAAGTGTCAGCTGTCAAAGTGTTCTGCCGTCGTGATCTAATTTAATTCGATATTTATTCAATTTCGCCAATTAACTATAATTTTGTGTTTAATTATTTGTTATTATTACGGAAAGAGTACGGAGAATGCAGTGTACCAAGTGTAAAAAAGCGTTAGCAAAAAAAGGTTCTCACTTTGTATGTCAAGGTCAATGTCAAGGACTATTCCATCGTACTTGTGTTCGTGGATTAGCTGCAGATATGAAAGCCGGTATTATGAGAACCAGGTGTAATAATTGTGAAGACGACAACGACAACTTAGATGAGGAATCAGACGCTGAATCTGATTTGCCGCTGACTCGTAAAACGCTTGAGGAAATATTGAAGAAAGTTCGTGACATTCCCGGCGTATTAAAACAGTTAACTGGAATCAAAGATTCTATTAGCCTATTGTCAGAAAAATACGACAGTATGTTGGCTGAACAAACATTGCTGAAGCAAAAGATTTCCAAAATGGAAAAAGGAATGACAGATCTATCTAACAAGTGTGTTCACCTTGAAAAGCATAATACTGCACTTGAACAAAAGATACAGCAAATCGATCAGTTATCGAGAAAGAATAACATAGAGATTGTCGGCATTGAGCAGCTTCCAAATGAAAAACCGCTTGACTTGGTAAAAAAAGTTGGTACGATTCTTAAACTACCTACTGAAGAGATAATGTGGGCACGACGACTGCCGCTTCGAAAAAAAGGAAAAACGGCATCTATTATAGCGGGGTTTCGATCAACGGGAGACGGTGCAATCTTTAAAGGAGTTGGCGAGGGCGTCGGTGGTGGCAGTGAGCTGAGCCCGTCGCGCACCGCTTGGCTGGCCAGCCGGCGTTCCCGCTCGGCGCTGCTCAGTGACACTGTCACTGGTGGTACTTCCAAAACGAAAATTTATATTAACGAGGACTTAAATAATTATGTTCGTGATCTGCTTTGGAAAACAAAAAACCAACTTCGTGACACATATAAGTTCATTTGGGTAGCTAATGGAAGAATTTTAGTCAAAAAGGAGGAAGGTGATAATATGAAGACCGTATGGGTAAGATCTGAAGAAGATTTAAAAGATCTACGTGGTTGATCAGTGATCCCATGATCCTCATTTATCCATTTTTAATAGTGCGGTTTAAAATCACTTGTAACATTCGACGATTACAATTTTAGTTCGATAACGAACAATTTGGTCAATGAATCAGTGTTTAAAGACTTTAATTCGTGGACCCATTCTATTAACAAATATAATATAGACTTGAGTATACTCCACATAAATATAAGATCGCTGAGTAAGCATTCCAGCGAATTGTTAATAACATTAAACGATTATTTAAAAAAATTAGATATATTAGTAATATCTGAGCCAAATTTAAAATTTAGTAATTTAGGTTTATATCAAATTCCGGGTTTCGATGTACACAGTAATACGCGGACGGGGCGCAGCGGGGGAGGGGTCCTGGTGTACTCGCGCGCCGGGCTCGCCGCGAGCCCCTACTCCTCTAGTGAAGCGGCTATGGTGACGGCCGAGTGCATTGTCATCAAATTAACACGGTGTGATGAACCTATCTATATTGTTTCCGTTTATAGACCACCAAAAATAAAAAAACAAAATAAAGTTGTCGAGTTCCTAAAAGAGTTGAGAACACTTCTAATGTCATTGCCTTTTAATAGTAAAGTAATTTTCTGCGGTGATATAAATATTGATCTGTTAAACAAAGGCGACAATATCGTTAGCAAATATGAGAATATTATGAGCGAGTTTGGCTTCAGCAAATGCATTAATCACGTTACCCGTAGAGAAATATTATCAGATAAACTTGTTGAATCATGTTTAGATCACATATTCATAAGATCGCCATGTGCAACAATCCGCTCAGCGACAATTAATCATAAAATATCGGACCACTATTACGTGTGTGCAGCGATACAATGGAATGCAATCATAGCAGAGACAAACAAACGATCTCGCTTCTCTCGTGTCACTGGAGCCACTCCCTCGCCTGAGCGCTACCGTCGCGTAATAGATAATAAGGTCGTACGTGAAAAATTGCTAATTGCTAACTTCAATATTTTATTAAGTTATAATTGTCCGCTTCAATTGTACACTGCACTTGTTGGTATGTTTAACGATATATATAATAGTTCTTATGTTTTTAAAAAAGAAAAAATATCTAAAAGTAATAGAAACTGTAATCCTTGGATAACTCCGTATATGAAAGATTTAATCACAGAGAGAGATAAATTATTTACTGTATGGAGTTATGACCCAAAAAATATGATTAAGCGATTGGAATACACACGGTTTAGAAATAAATGTCAAAAAATATTGTCTAAGGCTAGGAACGAGTTTGAAAAGAAAAACATCGACGATTGCAAAAACAATATTAGAAAGTTATGGGATCGGTTAAACATACTACTTGGCAGGAATAAACAGTCTTTAGATAAAACTATAATTAACAGTATGGGTGATGACGCGAATAGTATATGCAACAATTTCGCAAATTCTTTTCAACATGAAGTGGATCAAATTAGACACAATTGTAATAAAAAATTTTTGAATAGAAATAATTACGTAAACGAACAGTTTATATCAATGAGGTGGAAAACTGTAACAGCCAAAGATGTAAATTCAATTATTAAATATAATATGTCTTCAAAAAAGTCACCGGGTAGCGATGCAATACGAATGAGCGATATTATCTTAATTTCTGATAGAATAAGCCATGTAATTGCAAAACTTATTAACTTATCCGTAAAATGTCATGTTTTTCCTAATAAACTCAAAAAAGCTATAGTGAGACCTATCTTTAAAAAAGGTAACCATCGAGACTATCATAATTATAGACCTATAGCAATATTGTCTAGTATAGATAAGATTATTGAGAAATGTATTGTAAATCAAATTAACAATTACTTAAAATCTAATAATATATTGCATAGCTGCCAGTACGGTTTTCAGAAGGGGCAGGGCACAGCCGCCTTATTGTCTAAATTCTCAGATGAAATTAACGATAGCCTAGAACATAACAAAATAGTTGTCGCTGTATTTTTCGATTATAAGAAAGCTTTCGATACCTTGGAGCACGAGACACTACTCAAAGCCATAGAAGACTGTGGTATCCACTACCCTATAAGTCCATGGTTCCGCGACTACCTGACGGGACGTACCTTCGCGGTTAAAGTCAGCGACAGCCTAAGTGAGTCGCACTATATGCCGTACGGTGTGGCGCAGGGTTCAGGATGTGGACCTCTTTGCTTTTTAATGCACGTGAACAGCCTTTGCAATGTGGTGGAACACAGTTCACCGTATATGTTCGCTGATGATCTTTGTGTACTAATGGCTGGTTACGATCCTATCGAAGTATGCTGTCTCATGCAACAAGATGTTGACAATATTGTCAGATGGTCACACGACAATGGTCTTGTAATTAACGTTTCAAAGACAAAAATGTTACTCATAAGATCACCTTACAGTAGAATAAAATGTACCGAATTAACCATTATTGCTCATGATTATAATTGTATGCATAATGATCATCACAACTGTAACTGCAATGCTATCGAAAGAGTTAACTCATTACCTTATTTGGGTGTAATTGTGGATGAGTCTTTTTCTTGGTCAAAGCATACAGAGTACGTTTGTTCTAAGTTGCGCCTATTGTTAAGTAAATTTAGCCATTTAAAGTATAGGGTTCCTGTTAAAATACTCAAATGTTTGTACAAAACTCTGGTTGACTCGGTGGTTTCATATGCTTTGGACAGTTACGGTCTCACTTATAAAACAAATATTGAAAAAATAGAAGCAATACAAATACGGTTCTTAAAGCTATTGGTAGATAACAAAACTAAAAACAATTGCAAAGACAACTATATTAAATTATTCAAAATTTGCAATATATTACCCGCTAGTTTTAAACATAAATATCTTTTACTAATGAATAATTACGAACGTCGTGAGCATTTGACACTGCTACGGCATGGTCATACCCAGGTAACTAGAGCTGTGTCACAAAATAAATACGTTGTGCCTAGAATTACGAATATATATGGCGACAGAACTTTATCTAAAAGAATACCTTATACTCTCAATATGTTACCTTCCGACGTTCTAAATAGTAATAATAAGAAGTCATTTTCAAAAAAAATTCAAAAGTATTTAATCTCTAATCTTCCTTGATCTAACAGTGTTAGCTGCATTTTGTTGATAGTTACATTTTGTTGTTATCAATATTTTATTTATGTCACTTAATTTAATATAGGAATGAATAATAGAAAAAATATATATATATTAAGCATTATGTAATTTTATATTCTGAGTGTAACTATGTACTCGCAGTCAAACCTTTTTAAAGGTTTTGCGAGACCTTACCTATAATATGAAGATATTTGTTTATATAAATAAATAATAATAATAATAATAATAATCCTTATGCGTAACTTGATGTACTGTCATCTGTACCTTAATTCTACAGTAATAAAATCAGAGAAGCCGCTAATTAGAGTTTTTGAAAATCAGTATTTATGTACTTACACCGTTCGTTCTGCAGGCGCCCACCTTGCGGCTCCTTACAAATAAAAATAGAGACGGAGGCCGCGGCTCCGCTCGTGCCGCCTATTATGATATCTCTTGATTCCAACCACCCTTTACCTAGAGAGAGGTTGGTCTACACTGCATAAGATCTAACATTCAGTAGATTCGGACTTTAACTTGTAAAATAAAAAACAAATCCATTAGTAAAAATTTCTCAACCTACCGGGTGAGTGCTATACCTAACCTTTTAATCTACTGTGTCATTTTTTATATCGACGAATTTATTCAAGGCATGTACAGTTTGTACAGTGCAAAAGTATGTAAACACTTTTTGATTTTACCAACCTTATATCATTGTATTCAAAATCAACATTAATCAAAAATGTATATACAGGATTAAATTTTAACACCCTTCCAAATTTTAATATATCAATCTACGAAACAAAAAACAAATGTTGTATTTTTTCTTTTGGTATAGCCCAGTACAAAAATGTCAAGATAAAGCACTTAGAAACTGTCCACCAAAAATCTAAAATTTTTGGTACGGCCGCCTAGCAACATTTTTTTACGCGTTGCGCATCTCATTCGTTCATTACGATACTATTCATAAGTTTTTTATTTTCCCTTCATACCTCAACAGGCTTAGGACCGTAAAAATTTAAAACTATTTTGCGGAAAATATTTTTGGATGAAGACTTGGTTTACATTTTGTACTTCATAAATGGGCTCTAAATACGATACTGAACGCCCATAAAATTTTTGGAAAGTGGTTAAACTTCACCTGTATATTGTGCACCTACACTTGTGCAGCTGACTGTACGCTGTAAACCAGCGGAGATTTATCAATGATTTTGGTTACCTCCAACCAATTTTGGGTTCAAGTCTTACTTAAGAAAGTCTTTTAACTTTTTTGTGTCTTTCGTTGTAATGATTGTTCTGTAATTTTTTATATACGTTTTTATGTGCTTATGGTCAATTAAATATTTTCTCATTCTTATTCTGATTGTCGATATTTTTTTTTAATTTTCTTTTTACATCAGCATTTTATTTGCCTAATTAACAGTTTCAATATTTCTATAATAAAGAACCAGTAACACCGTAATTCGCTTCTGTTTTGTGATCGATATCATGCACTCCTTCTTCTTCTTCTTTCTTTAGACTTTTAGTTGCTTCTTAGAACAGTCATTAGACGATAAATGGTGTTGCTGTTATACTTGGAAATAACTTTAGCCGGCTAATATTTATTGATTACAAAGCAATTCAAACCCTTATTTTAAAAATATTTAAAAACAATCATGCAAAGGATATTATTTTTGAGTTATTTTTTCCAAAATTTACTGTTTTATAACAGAAATAGACAGTCTGTTAAAGCTATCACACACTACACACAAATAAATTATAAGTATATGCGAAAAAAATCATTTACTTTTTAATGCACAAATTCATAGTCATCAGCAGTGTAACCTAACCTCGCGTTCTTTATACCACCCAGCAGCCCCCTTAAGTCTGTCGAGAAGATTTGGACATAATATGTTCGTCCCAATGATATTTTCTCATATTACGCTTTTATATTTTAACGTGTACCCACCTCGTGTTCGCGTATAACGTTTGTATAAATAAAATAAATAAAAATAACACCCATATGTAATTTCCGATTGACTGCACCAAATTAGGAAAAAAATAATGTTATGTATTTGATGATCACGAGAAAGTTTATATGGAAGAAAATGTTTGATAATTGAATTAAAAATAACTGATTAAGAAATATCCATATGAGTGGTTAACACAATCATAAATTAAATTGCATTATCTTCTTTGGTATACCCGAGCAAAGGCTAGAACGGTCTTAAAGACAGCTAGTAAGTAAAATAAATGTGGACAACGTCACACAAATTATTCTGTTCCTAGAGTAAGAAACTATTCAAGCACTTGTTAGTCACAATCAGAAACAACGTAGGCACCACAATCACCCAGACCTAAAACGGAACAATATAAACAAATATTTCCACTTTTCCTCATCTGGGAATCATAACACCCTCGGAGCTGGCGATACCTTGGAAACCGGTGCGTAGTCCACTCCACCGCGCTAAAAACCGTCTCAAACAAAGAATCATCTATTTCTACGTACTTATTACTGTTACTCTTTAAGTAACTTTTCACATAGTTTTCTCGAAACTAGGTCGCGAAAGAAAACCTACATTAATGTTACCCTTGTAGAATTATATAAAACCCTTTTTACCTACATTAGTGTTTACTGGGAAAATACGAGGATTTCCAAAGTAAACAACAACCCTGGACATTATAATACGGCTCATGTGTCCGACGAAACGTATTTATATTTAGGGTGTGAAAAAATACAGACTTCAGTTGGTGTAGATGCGGCATTGAATAAAAGAGTAATACTTCAATCTCAAGAAACAAGCATTGTGCAGAGCACTCCACATTAAGAATACTACACTTTTTGATTAAGAAAATACACTGTTTCATCATGACTAGTCCTTATCAGACCACAGGTGGACACAGACCTCTCCAAAAGAAAGACTTTTCTATTATCACCACGCATGGCAGGCGGGTTGGTAATTGCAATTTGGCCAATGGTAAAGAGAGTAGAGAAAAGACTCTTCTGCTTGTCTCCTTCTGGCAATACTCCTTTAGTAACCACTTACGACACCCACAGGAACAGAAGGGATGGAGATATTCTTTTTATGAGCCGCCAACGCATTTAATTGGAAAGCGCAGCAAAGCACAATGATCAAAGCAACCCTGATCATGTGGTTTCCTCATGGTATTCTGACCTTGATGGACATGTTTTCCAAGTTGTATTATATAAAGATGATCTTATTAAACCTTAATGTAAAAAAATAAATGGAAAAGTTACTATGATTGTCTGCAACCTTTTACTTGATCTTTCAAGAACGCAGTACACTTTTTTACGCAGAAGAAATCGCAGACGGAGCGTTAGTAAAAAAATTGCGCCACGTCTGTGAGATGTATGACTCTACACTCAACACCAATAGCTCATGAGATCATGAATCTTAAACTAGGCGGTGGAATAAAAAGTGTCTGCTCCTGCTGAATTATGAAAACATCGATAAATATTCGAAGGAGGATGACGAGATATATCGCTCTTCACGCTCCAATGAATAACTTCAGTTTATTTTGATTTGGGAAATGAGGAATGTTACTAATGTCTAATTTGGACACATTTAACATTTATAACAACATATCAAAAATATACTTTTATTTAAATAACCTAATTTGTTTTGGCAATATTGCAAACTTATTCTTATTCAATGTATGCAGAAATGATTATCACGGCATGGTTTAACACCATTTTGTATGAAAAATTCCAAACCTTTAAAACTTTTAAATGTTGATTAAAAAAAATTTAAATTATCAGAAGGAATGTGTCAATTGATTTCGATGTTGACTGGGCATTCAAATTGTATTTTACAAACAAATCCAATTCCAATTAAATAAGATGGATGATAATACAGATATTTTAAAGTTTTACCTAAAAATCTTTACATTATAATTAAATTTCCAACCAAAGGGTGCGTGATTTGATACATTGTTTAATTGTCTTTAACGTCCCAGCAATAACGGAGGTAGGATGAGGTATATCAGAGCGGGTCTAAGGCGATTTACCCATTAATTTCCGCAGACCCCAGATCAGTTACGTAGTTTGCTTACATGTAAGATGGATTACAAGTGTTTCAATAAACTAAAATTAAAATATTGACGAAAAAAAGCACTTTTTGAAAATATAATTTCTTTGAAAACTTTGACTGTTTCACTCTGACTCTAGGTGGGACTCGAACCCGCAGCTTATCGGGCGGAAGACGTCCTAACTAAATATTAATTCAAATATTTAACTAACGTATAGGACAAAACAGCTTATTCTATGTTTAAAAAAACATAAGCAACTCAGGTAAAACGAAGGTTTAACTTTCTTTCGGCGATTCAAGCATTAAGTTTTTTTAATTGTCCAAAATTGATTATTTCTCTCGATTTATTTACTGACAGTCCGTTCAATGTAATCTATGTAATTTTTGTTACGTAGCAGAAAGGATGGATAGTCCCATTATCTCGTGCTGGAAGTCTATGCATGTTCGATCCTATGAGCAGTATAAATTCTATTAACCCAACTACTATTATTAATTTTAAACTTACAAAAATGTTGTTGTTTTTAAGGTAATGCGTTGTATGGACTTATTATGTCTGAAAATAAATATTTTCATTTCATTTCATTTCATTTTATGAAGTGACAACCTAACTATAATTAAAAGAAACGAAGACACAAGCTTATTTGCATAATGACATTTTCTAGTCTTACTAAAATCAGTTGTCATATTTGTCACAGTATATCATCACGCAAACATAATTCAAGTACATAAAGTACAGTCGGGTACGCATTAGGTGCGAGGCTGCGAATATCCGTAGGAAATAGCGCCCGTCGCTATCTCGGTACATCGCGTTACAAATGTGTACATCAAGACAGTGGCTACCCGTTACTTATCAACGAGATAGGGTTCAGGGCTGCTGCAAATATTAAAATTATTTAAACATTAATATTTTTCTACGAAAAACTTCAAACATCCAGAGTCATGTAACTGCTACTTTCGTAGCAGTGACATGATTTCGTAGTAATGCAGAGTAAGATAATAGAGTTAGATTCTTTACTCGTAGCACTGATAGCAGTTCGTAGATGTTCGTAGTATCGTAGCACAGCAAGACCTTTCTTGAGTTCTCTTGGTTCTCTTTGAGTTAGTTACTACCGTATAAAAACTATTCTGGATTAAGTTTCGCTTTACCTATATGAGTTTAGTTGCTAGTTTACTGAAGATAACAACTTTGTGATCATCATTTTTATATATACTTTTTATAGTGATAGAGGTATTAATTAGCAAATGCATGCTTCAAAAATGTGCTAATATGTGAACAGATTTTTATTACTTTTACTTACATATGTTAGCTTGGGTATTTGTATCTCGCAATCATTATTTAAGTTTGGTATGACAAATAAGTTTACTTATGTAATTATCATATCTTATTAAAAAAAAACGGTACCTCAAAGCAAATTTGATGATCACGCGTCAATAATAATGATTGCACCGTAAACAGGTTTAAATTTAATAGATCAATACCATTTCCCCTTTTTATTTCATAATCACACTGACCTTTGATCCTGCTCTACATACAGCATCCATTCATCTCCTTTACATTCACAAGTGAGAATAATTAGTATTACACAGAAACTGGTTTGATCTGGTTTAAACTGGTTACAGGTCAGCATCCACTGATCCACTTTTGATCTTGTATCCGGTGGGGTGATCTTTTTCACAAAGGTGCACTTGCTGCTAGACAGCTTTTGATGGAACTTGTTTTGAAATATTTTGGATTTTATCAGGTTAATATAATAATTATTGTTAGCAGCGTATGATGATTTTTAATAATTATTTAAATACGACTCAGAACAATTAAGTTTTGAAACCGTTTTTAGGGCTTTGTTTTTTTTTTAGTATTCTAACATTGTTTTTCTTTTGGTAGAAATAGTACGATATGACATACCTTTGTAACTTACTGTAATTAAAAACTAATACTTATAATCTTATTTCACTTCTCATCAATAATTAATATATGTTTTTTTATTTAAGGAACACAAACAGTGAATGATACATAATTTATTAAACTCTAAGATACATTGAGTTTTTATTCTAGTACATACACAAATAACATGCGTCCACAACACTTGCCAAATATCTCATATCAGATGGCAATGGCCTTATACAGTTTTGGTTTTATGCCGACAATGTCTGAAATATTAAAATGTTTCGCAAATAAATAATTATATGAATAACACAATCTGTATAAAGGGGAATTCCTACCAAGATTAACGCGGCATCTTGGCAAAACAAATATGTCGGAAATGGGTTGTCGAAGTGGTGGAGCGCGAGAAGAAACTTTAAACTTAATTTTATATAATATCGCACGTAGAGCTTGAAAAGAGCTTCTCTCTTTCTCTACTTATTATTATTCAAGAATTGTCCGGTGTCCAGAGTTAATCTAAGACGTTATTTACAGTTACTCCATCTAGCGACAAAAAACTGTACCAATGGCTTCACGTATCTTCTGAACCATTTTAAAATTGTTTGAAGTAGATAAACACTTAAATTATCATGTATCTTCACAACTCAATTTAGTCTGTAGTTTCATTTCATTAAAAAAAATGAAAATTTACTCAAAGAGTGCATTCACAAAAAAAAGTCTTATTCCAATTCATCGACCACAATGCATCGGTAATAAAATCACCCTCTTTCAATTTCGTCCATATTATGCAAATGACGAAACGTGTAAATCTTTTAAAGCCGGCCATTCACAGCATCCCCGTGTCAGTGGCACGTGGGAATTATCTGGATCGAACTGGATGGAACTGGCCGAATCCGGTTTGAACAGGTTATAGGGCAGCATCCACGTGATACACTTTTGATCTTACCTTTGAAAGGTGGTTTTGAATGATGTTTGTTAAAATGAGCGTAGTTTTTGTCCCGTAAATGGGGGTTAATCTGAGATCAATCTGACACGATCTATTTCAATGATTTATTATGTTATTTGACCCTTAATTCATAAAAAAAATGAATTGAAATGTATGTGTTTCTTTTGTAGCAGCACGAAGAAAAAGGTGCTTCGTTGTACGAAAGAAGTTGTTTTGGATGAAAATACAGAAAAATCATATTTATGTCTGAATCTGGTCTCAAAATCTTATAAATATAGTTCGATAAGACATAAACACCAAGTCCTCAGATAATCCAAAGATAGTTTCCCTACACTGACTCGCCCGGGGATTGAATCCAAGACTACGGAAGTCCACTTTGGAATTCGTTATATGCGTCACTACACCTTAAGTTCGTGACGCATTTAAAAAAATCAATATATGAATTCAATGCGTTGTCAGCCCTAAGTGTCACAGTTAAACGCGCCATATGTATGTTTCAGGCAGTGACCAAACACCGCTCGTCCGGACCCACGGAAATAGGACGCCCAGGAGCATAATAAGAGCTGCACATCATTTTGATGTTACATACAATATCCTTTAAATATTTATGAAAATAAGGTTCACCTTTAACCAGTTATTGACATGTTTACTGAAAGTGTTTTGTAAAAAATTTCAGAGTTACAAAATTGTTTCTTTTTTAAGTATACATCTACGATAGTTACAATAATTCAGTTACATTTCATATACTTGTAATCTTAAATTAATTGCACTGGCACTTGCAGTATAGTTTGGGGTCCAACCGTCAAAATATTTTAGGGCACTGTTGAGGTCAATTTGCTATTTTTTCAGTTTTAAGAGTTACCGTGAAGGAGATAAGACTTTTTTTATTACCAAATATCTGGCATTTAAACCCCATACTTATACACAAGAAAAATAAAAATCGTATCCTCATGACACATATTATTATAAAAAAAAATTAGAAAATAAAATAACTTTACAAACTAAAACAAATCAATTTTCCTGATCCCGTTTAAACGGATTTAAAATTCAATGCTACTTGAGATCTTTATACGTTTTGAGATAGATTAATATTAAGATAGATAAGCAGGTGTCATGTTACGCTGAGTCAATATTTGTCTTATCAGATTTAAAAAAATCGAAATGTTCGGCTTCTTACGTCTTAACAAAAACAATTTACACAAATATTTTCTTGTGTTCTGATATATTTTTCTTTGTGACATTTCAACTGTCAATACTATTCAAGATACATCCTACTTATAGACAGACGGAAATACAGCTTTATCGTATCGAATGTTTTCGGCACTGGAGGGTAATCCAGTATACACAGAAAGATTTGAAAAATAAATATAAGTTGTCACGTTGTGAATTCTGAGCTGCGCACTAATCTCTAAATACTCACGTTTAGTTAATACATTCATTGTTTCATTATTAAAACACATTTAATTTCACTTCAATAATAATCGAGTTTCGTTGTTTTGGTTATTGATCTGTCAATGACAAGGAGCTGTCAGATGCGCATGCGACTGTCCGTATGCTCCGAATGACTAAAATAACGTTACGTTCGTTTGTCTGCGTTTAGCAAACGCACGGAACACATACTCATTTTACAAAGGTCGAGAATGATTTATTTCAATAAATATATTAATATTTGTTTTCTATATTTTTACGATTTGTATGTTAAAGTCATAACTTATTTAATGAAACTTCACGCAGCCGAAGTAATTTTCATGAGCCTGGCAGAATGACGTTTTTGACCTTAGACAGATGTTTAAAAAAGTTAATAAAAATAGTAGTGTTGCAGGTTTACAAACATTGGGAATTTATTTGGGAAAAATACTTGTCTTACGGACTGGCTGGTAAAGAAAACTAATTAATTCAACGACCAGTCTGTAGTTTATAATTATAGTTAGAATATTAAAATAATGTAAATTAATAACCTAAAAAGTTTAAATGTTTTCTTGTTAGTTTAATATCTGTTTTACAAAGAAATAGTTCTTTGTGTTGTTTCGATTGTTTTGGGGAGATTTGAGTTAGTGAACTGAGCACTCGGAAATTCCTTCTTGACAATGATTTGCAAATTCGATTTCATTGGATTCGAGTTTCGACTTTTATTTGCAAGGATGTCGAGGAAGGGACTTGCTTGCTTGCTGTGAAAGAGGTCGGCCAGGAAGCCGAAGGAGAAGACGGTGGCCGTTACCTCGCCTTTTTGATACCGGCTTATAGTCGCCGTATATAATATTTTAAATTTTGTTCCGGTCTAAGTGCCGTAAGTATATTTGCTGATTTGGCAGGATTTTGTTCATTGAGTCGCTTATTGCAGTTCTATAACATAAGTGGTTTCTTTCAGATCTTTTGATGGCCGCTTGGTTTGGCTACCAGGCTTAGCACATTACCTTACCGTTTTACGCTGACTTTCCGCTGATCAAATGAAAGACGCAAGAAGCTTGTCTCGATGAGATTCGGGTTGGTACCACGCCACGTGGATGCATAAGGTTACCCTACCCTATCTTTGATGAAGTAAGTGGAAACATCTTCTTAATCCAGTTAGCAGTCTACATTTCCGGTTGCCGTTTATTAGTATTCCGTTCATAATTAAATTCAGATTATTCCGTTTAGTATAATTTACATGATAAGTTTGGTGGTACAACTCGCTCAGAAGTAGGGGTAATTCAGAGCCTTACAAAGGACTCACGCCTGAGATTTCTGTGTAGCTTTTAAGAGGTGGTAAGCTTAGCCGGAGCAAATAAATATATTTTGTAAATTCATGCTCGTCTCTTTATTTACCACCTCATTCTGTCCATCCACATCAACCCCCAACACCCTCTCCAACCCCTAAACGTTGCAAAGTACTAGTGACTCTACAGACTTCCCTGTTCGCATAGACAGTGCCGTCCGCACATTTAGCAAGCGGATACTGAGTATGTCGCAGTCACTCTAGTAAATTACGGGCTGGTGCATGTGCTTAACTTGAGACTACTATTGGCCCGGTCAATTTAAAAATGACAATGTCACAGCTTTTGTCGAAAATTTCTTGATGGTTCTGTGTGGTTTTTAACTTGCGAATAGCGATCGTCATCATCATCATAATGTCATCCAGCATAGGCTTTCTCTAATATCTTTATAGCGATTGAACCCGCGTTACCAGCATCCAGCGTCTTCTCGCGACCTCCACCAGATCATTGGTCCACCAGGTGAGAGGAGGGAAGGGCAAGACCCACAAATCGTTGTAAGGTGTGCGGTCACCGTTCCACAACCTTTCCGTCCCAACGTCCATCGGTTTTTCTTACTAACGTGTCTCGTCCACTACCGCTTTAGCTTCGAAATTATTCGAACTATGCCTCATTCTGATTCGCGACAGATCCTGATTCTATCACAGATGAAATGCTCCTTGGCAAATTCATTATAAAAATTATCAATTAAAAACTATTGCTATTACCTAATATTAAACAATTATTTTGAGTTGTGGTCGAGTTACGTCTCGAAAGTTCCATTCTTATAATATTATAAAACTAATATCTATACAAAAAATTCAGTTAAGTAGGATTTGAGAAACTTTGCTCTATTTATCTATCCTAACAAGTTTTGAAATATTAATTATCGTCTCTCTATAAGAACTAGGAATGCGAAACCTGGACCACCATACCATCCAGGTTTCGCAATTATTACTAAGTAGTACCTAATTAAGATTTTTGAAAGACTTCAGTATAATTTATTAGTCAACAGGAAGACTTGTAATCTCAATTAAGGCAGTCTCAACAAAACTGCTAGAATATATCCTTGCACAACATTGAAGTTGATGAAATCATTTTAAATACATAATACAGTTTTAATTACTCCATCTGAATGGAAAAACCTTCAAACTCCAAACCCAAACTAATGTCACAATATAAATTAGCTGGCTACATCTACTTATACAGGCTGAAATCTGTTATATCACTTTAAACACCGTCCCTTTTACACCCTAAAGTTTTAGGTCCGACCCGAAAACATATCCAGGGACCGACCTCTAAAGATACTATATCTGTACCGTGGGTATACCCTTCGATAATGGAAAATGTACGATTTCATGCTCGAATTACTAAGGATATAGAGATAAGCGCAAAACTTTGTGCTAAAGTATTTATGAACGTTTATTTATTCATAGCTGTAGAGACAATGTTAGTTGATTGCTGTCTAATATTTCACAGCGTTTGAAGAAGATATTGAATGGTTTACGGTATTTACCTGTACAAGGTTTTTTTCTAAAACATTTGGACGAATCGGCTAAATTTAGTTCTTTAAAAATTTAACAGCTACCACTTAATTCATGGTTTAATTTATAGAATAAAGTGTTACTTTTTTATTAAAATCAGTTAAAATCAGTTTTATTTCTGCAAATAGGCCCCTGGAGGCGCTTTTACACGTCCCAATATTTAACCTACCACTGCTTCGGGACAAATGTGGGCTAGTGCCGAGAAGAAGCAGCGCAAGAAACTCGGTCACTATTGTCAGCCTCTTTTTAAATAAACATGTTTACATAAGATATATGCCAGTGCGAGCTGATACAATTTAAAGCCAAACGTTCCTATCATTTATATAATCATCAATAGTGTAATAGCCCTTTTTCATTAAAACAACTTTGATATATGATTTGAATTTATGTACAGGGAGGTCAGCAATTGATAGTGGTAATTTGTTGAAAATACGGATACAATTTCCCATGAACGAATTACCTACTTTTCGCAGTCTGAATCCTGGAACGGCAAGTTTATCTTTATTTCGGGTATTGAAATTGTGTACGTCACAATTTTTGACAAAAAATTCGAGGTTTTTACGGACGTACATAATGTTTTCGAAAATGTATTGAGATGCAACTGTTAGTATGTTGATCTCTTTGAATAGCTCTCTTAGAGAGTCACGGGGTCTAAGGCCGTAAATAGCCCGCACAGCACGTTTTTGCAATATAAAAATAGACTCAATATCTGCCGCTGAGCCCCATAACAAAATACCGTATGACATTATACTGTGAAAGTAGCTAAAATATACTAATCTTGCCGTTCCAACATCAGTCAATTGTCTTATCTTTCGCACAGCATAAGCAGCAGAACTAAGTCTTCCAGACAGAGACCTGATATGAGCACCCCATTGCAGTCGAGAGTCTACAGTTATACCTAAAAAAGTAGAGGAGTCTACTGTGTCTAATGGCTCATCTTTTACAATAACATTTGTGGCGGAAAACCTTACATTAGGCAAAGTAAATTTAACACATTTTGTTTTTCTTGCATTAAGCAAAAGATTATTCGTAGCAAACCAATGCAATAATTTAGAGAGGGTATTGTTAACATCGTCAAATGATAATTCGCCCCTCTTAATTTTAAAAATTATTGAAGTGTCATCTGCAAACAATACCATCTCACAAAGATTATACATATAATATGGAAGGTCGTTAATGTATATTAAAAATAGCAAGGGTCCTAATACTGATCCCTGAGGGACACCCATGATAAGGGCCGACCCTGAAGACTCAGTTCCATCAATGCAAACTTTTTGTGTTCTACCTGTGAGATATGAGTTAATTAAATCTAACGAATCATTCGAAACACCATAATGTCTGAGTTTTTTAATTAACGTTTTATGGTCCACACAATCAAATGCCTTTGACAGGTCACAAAAAACACCTATAGCATCTAACCTACTCTCCCAAGCATCGAATACGTGTTTTAGAAGTGCTACTCCCGCATCAGTGGTATTTCTACCTTTCCTGAATCCATATTGATTGTGATGTAATAATTTATTCAAATTAAAGTGCGATAAAAGTTGACTAAACATAATTTTTTCAAATATTTTACTTAGTACTGGCAAGATAGATATTGGTCGAAAATTAGCGGGATCGCATTTCTCGCCGGATTTAAATAATGGAATAATTTTGCTAAACTTCATTAAAGTTGGAAACTGTCTATCATCAATACATTTGTTGAAAATTATTGCGAGATGAGGGGCTATTGAATTTATAATTGTATTGATAATATGAACGGAAATTCCCCAAAGATCTTCAGTTTTTTTCATATTCAATTCTCTAAAAGTTTTTATAATTAAATCAGGGTTTATATGTCTAAAATTAAATGAAAATTATTGTTAGGAGGCTGTTTGTTAACCTTATGTTATTATACTGAGTTTTTTTTTATTTTGACTTACTTTGACCTACACCCTCCTAAACAAAAAAATCACATATACTTAATCTTCAAATTGAGAACTACCTCTTTTATTTTATCGATTTAAAAGCACTTTTTTTGTAGAAGTACGCAAATTAATGACAAATTTATTCATAAAAATTAATTAATTAATTTATGGTCTAGATTTGAGAAGATTTTTTCATAGAAAATTGCTAATTTGGTAACGGTTTAGAAGTAAGTCAAAAGTATACAAAAAGTAGTTTAAGTACAATATTTAAATTTTTCCATATACTTATACACTTTAGTACGAAGACCTTTTTCAAACTAAAAAAAACGGTAAAAATAAATCCACACTCACTCCGCCTCGAGCGTGAATGAATAAATATTTTGGTGCCTAAATTTACGGGATTTGCCAGCCAATGGTCAAGCGGTCAGCGTAGAAAGAGATGGACTGTTATAAAAAACTATAAGTTAGACGGAGATAGTTTTTAGGGGTGATCGCCCCTAAGGGTTTCACTAGTTTTTGGGACGCGATTGGAGTAAGGGCGAGAAAGTGTTAAGTTCTGACTACACACAGTTCTTTGAGTTAAATGAATGTAGATTCTTTTACAATCATTAATAGTTTTAAGACATTTAAGGTTTGTATGTATCTAAAAATATTTGTATAATAATGATTTCAGAGAAAGTAGGGTTTCCGTAAAATAGTTTTTTTATAAAAAAATCCACACTTGCCATGTCGCGAAAAACAGTTTGTTTACCTTATCTTTCTTACTAATTATTATTGCGAAGACTTGTATAAAATATGTTTGTTACTCATTCGGACAAGAACAGCTGATCAAATCCGATCATAATATATAGATAAGATTTGGCACGGAGACAAGTCACAGGCAGGAATGTCACACTAAGGTACTTTTTTTCGAAAAAAATACTTGTTGGATGAATTCTAATTATCACGCGGGAAACAGTATAAAACAAATGTATAAACAAATGAAACAATTTCGTGTTACTATGTTATGTATTTTTGCGCCGGATTACCCACAGAATTACTATTGATTTGGGCTCGCATCCGCTCGGCCGCCTTTCAAATGAGCAGGCCATTTGGAACTACACTGAGATGTTACTACCAAGTTTTAGATACATTAAACACATAAGGTAAGTGTGCTTTTTTTTCATATCAAACCCTAGAATATGAAAGCATTTTTAATCTTACCCCCGTATTTATAATGAAGTATTATTGCTTAAGAAAGTCATAACTTAAAGTGTTCATACTCGTACCTAGTGCTTAAGTGAAAGAAATTGGTCACAATTAATAGTCATATTATTTGGCTGAAAATGCAAACTTTTGGTAGTTAAAACTTCTAGTAATTTCTTGATTAAGGCATAAAAATTGTCTCTCAAGTAATTACTTGTAGTCTAGTAATTACTTTTACTTGTTTATAAATACGGGGGTTAGTGTTTAGACTAAATAATAACTTTTCTTAAATAATATTCTTACCTACAAAAATTACCAAAAGAAATCATTACTAACTTAGACATACAAAACTGGACACATACTTATTTTCTAGCGACAACTGTACCTTGAATACGAAACAAATTAACAAAAAAAAAGTTTTTATTTTGGTGTTTATTAATAATTAATCATACTGTTTTAAACTTTTATGGTCACTATCGTAAGAGTTAGTTATTTCGAGATTTCTACCATGTACCTTGTTTTTTATGAGTTTCCGATATTTCGGCACTGTTGCAAGCGCCATTATCGCGGAAGAACTGATGTCACTGCGGGTGGGTGGTTGTTACGAGTAGATATATCGCGGCGCTTGCAACAGTGCCGAAATATCGGAAACTCATAAAAAACAAGGTACATGGTAGAAATCTCGAAATAACTAACTCTTATAATAATTAATCAGTTTTGATATTATATTCATATATTTTAACTGATTTAAAAAATTAAAGAAATCGTTAATAAGCTCGAATACAGTAAATCGCATTACATTATATTGGTTTACACTGAAAGCCAGCGTCTACTCTGAATCTTCCTTCATTGAGGGTTCAAAGTGAACTTCAATTCACACCCGTGATAAACACGGCAAAATTGACAACTATAACAACTTCTGATTTTCAGTATTTATTTTTAAATAGGTTTTTGTATGCGGTTTTGCCCACATGTACCATACTTTGTATCGCGATGGCGGAAATCAGTGCCCAGCCGTGGACAACAAAATAGTTGGTTCTCTCACAAGAACTAATCAATCTTTGTAGCAAATTTCATCAAAAACGGTTTCGTAGTTTAGGCGTAAAAGCGTAACAGACAGACTGCAGAGTTACTTTCGCATGTACCTACTTATAATATTAGTAACGATTAGGATTAGTACCTACACTGATTACCTACTAAACATCCCTAACTGTAATCTGTAAAAATTTCCTTTTTTTATTTGAGAAATAAATAAAACATTATAATAACGTACTAAGAACATCTTCCTTTTTCCAAAAATTCAGCCAATAATATCTTAAAATAGCTAAATAGTGTACTAACATCTCTATATGCTATTCCTAAGAAAGTTTCCCAAACCCAACCTGAATTTATTAAGCTGGACCCTGGAAAGGTTTGCCGTATGCAGATAAGGGATTTATTTAGCGGAAAGGTCCGTCCCAGGGTAAGCGTTAAGCCCGGGTCCAAGATGACCAGGATTGGGCCGAAATTTATTGTCGGCTTTCGGCTTTCGCGTTGATTTATTCGGCATTGCGTGAATAGAATCAGCGGGGGTGATAATGTGGGTTTTTGCGTGTTGTTATTTTGAATGTGTTGTGGGAGATAGATAGAAGTTTTGTGTGTAGGTATGGTTTGTTGGAGATGTTTCTGGGTTACGTAATACAAGTACTATTGTAAGTAGCTTAATATGAAGTTTTTGCTAAGTTTAAGTATAAAAAGGTTTGTTGTCTATTGTTTTGATTGACTGATTGATACAATACGAGTAGATAGCAGATTTTTATAACTTTCCTATGATTATAATGATTAAGGCAGAAAATAATTATAAGAATATTTTCAGTGGTTTGCTAGACCACGTAAAAGCTGCCATCATCACCACCAAGGAAAGTTCATGTCTTAAGTACCTAAATCTGGTTCAATTAAATTGGCACCAATAAGCGTTTGAAAACTGAATTTCGAATATTTAAAATTCACACACAATTATTTAATTAATACAATCGAAGGTGAATCTTTCAAGGGAAAGAACAATGTGTTTTCCGACATGGCTACGATAATCCCACAATGCCATCTGGCATCCTGATATTGGAACGGCCGGCCGTAACGGCGCCAATTACGGGCCGGCCCAGACGTGACGCGGGTCAAAATGGCCCGACCATTTCGGATCGTTTGCTGTGGACATGCCATTTTCGGAGTTATAGGTAATCTGCGAAACGAAACATCAAGTTAACGCTCCGAACACACTAGTAATAGCGATGTTTGTTCTTCTAACGAGTGTGATTATTTCAATTTGCTGTTGCGATCCAGCGTTAGTTAATTGGTCAATACGAAAAACAAACTGGTTTAAATTTCTATAATAATAGGTAATAACTCACTTTGAGCCAGCGCATAACGATTGACGATCGTTGTTGTTTGTCAGGCATCGACCTGAAATTAATTATGTCCCTACCCATGGTTTGTATGTTTTCTTATTATCGATCTAAAGTATCGTCCTGCACTTGCAGATACCTTCACAAGACGGTGACTTATTAGACATTCCCGTTTTCTTATAAGAATAGTCAACCGGTTCTTGCTAGAACCGTTATTTATCTGATTTAAATTTAGTTCTTCTACTTGACCATAGATGGCGCTAGTGTCATAACCATTCAAATAACAGACCGTAGTGACGTTCCTTTGTAGGTCGCCACCACATGATAAGCAATTATTTGACAATGCGAAAAATAAAGTGCCAATTACTATTATCAGTTTATATTATGAGTTTAAAAATGGTTATTTATCAACGGAAGTTGGAAATTTATTAATCCAGAAATAAAAATGCATTTGATAACTTCGTTTGCTTACTTGTGTTATAATAGCTTTCCAAAATGTTTTGATAATATTTTCCTTTATTCCCTCAACCCCCAGGAGGCAGGCGCGTGCCGCGATAACAATTGATTTCAATTGTGTCTGGAAAAACTCACGATCGAGGGATTATTAATATTATCCATTGTTTTTGTGTGATTTACTCCCAATATTTTACAAATTCTGTCAATTACTTTTACCATGGACAACGATTTTGTAAAGCAGAAAGCAGTAACCGGCCCATTCATTTAAAATCTGTAACATACAAACTAGTTAGTCGGGATCTTTAAGTGTAATGTTTATTGAAATCATAAGACTAGTTACAATTTTTAGCTAATATTATGGAAAAAGAGCGGAAATATTCGAAGTGAGTTGCAAGAGGCATTCTGTTATAAACATAAGAGGTAGGTATTATAACCTCAAACCAATAAAAAAAAAATTTATAATGCAATAAATTATTGAAAATTATAAATATTATGTTTACTTACATCGAAATACTCTTCACAGAAGAAAATATTTGTAGTATTCACTATGTTATTATGACCCCTCCGAAAAAGCTGCAACCACTTTCTGCGCACTTAGACTTTCTTTGGAACACTTACAAATAGTTTTCCGAAGTTTTTATAGAAGTACTTATTTTTACATTTTGGAACTGCATACTGTAAGGATAACGCCAGTCAAACAGCAGATCTTCCTTTTCAATATTTTATTGCTTCCTTTTTATCTCCTAGTGCCCCTTTTCTACGAGGCTACCGTCCGTTTTCGCTGGTCGACACTCAATGCCCAACCTGCCGAGTGATTCCGACCCCGCCACCATTACCGGAAATTACCTTTTTTTATAAGTCGCTCATTTGACTACTGGAAACAAGATTCCGTGTTGCCAGCATAGAAATATATTATTCTACTATTTAAATTGTGTATTTTAAAAGATATTTCATTATTTTTAATGTAAAATATTATATTCGAGGTTAATAAATAGAGATTTAAATACTAGACCTTACATCCGACCGTCCTGACAACGTGTATGACCCCATACACGCACCTATGGTAGACCTTACACTCGGCAAGTTGAGTCATTCATTACAGTTTACAAGAAGAGATCCCATATAAATCATTTGTCTTAAACTAAGTTTACGCTTGTTCCAACCCTAGCCGGCCCAAACCGAGTAAAAGAACAAGCAAGAAACCTCTCGGTGGGTTTTATTCTTTTCGCGATAACCTGCTTAGTGATCTCAAATCTAACTTATTCTAGGTAACAAAAATCTTTTACAAAAACTGCTATAGGGTATTATCTTACTTTAGCAATTAAATATACTTTCGTTAATTTAAAATATCCAAATATTCTATTATGAGTTCTTTAACATTGTAAAAGGTTTATAATATATATTATATATATTTATTATTTATATACAAAGGAAAAACATTTTATCATTTGTTAAACTAATATTAGTAGGTATACAAAGCCAATAATCCGGCAACATTTAGGCATTACGAGTATTAAGGAAGGAAAATGCTAATAACAGTAATACAAAACTAAAATTTAAATGTCATAATAAAAATTACTCTGCTAACTCGCTCGCTCACGAGTCTCACAGCTAAAACTTAACAAAATGGAGAACTCTCTATATAATTCTACCATTTTTTAAAATGCCAAACCACGAACCCGCTCGCTCACGAAGTCTCGTGGCTGGCTCTCGTCTATTCAAGGGTAAACTTTTCATAGAGTTGGACACGAACCCGTTCGCTCGCGGAGTCTCGTGTCCTTCTCCCTCTTCATATACCACGTAATAACGGAGTCAAACCACGAACCCGCTCGCTCACGAGTCTCGCGTCTGACCTGGAACACAAATAAGAATCTCTCTGTAGCATTTATAGCACAACTTCGTTAACTCATTTTGACATAATCGAATTATTAAATATCGTAAACGGCAAATTACTTAATTTCATGGACTGTAAATAAATTTCTGATTTCAATTAATAAACTGTTTTATTTTTCATATGAACCTTCGTCACTTTTATCATCCAAAATCTCAGTGCTATCATTGCCCAATTCTAGGGCAGCTAAATGTATCCATGGAAGCATCCGATCTGCCGCAACAGTAGTTTTTCGCCTATTTTTCATCCCTTCAAACCCGGCTATGGGCGCCACCTTATAACGATCATTTCCTAATATCTTAACAACTCTAAAAGGGCCTTCGTATGAGGGCAGGAGTTTGGTACTTTTGCCATCATTTTGAAAGGCAGTTTTTGCTATCTTAACGAGTTCGCCATTTTTGTAAGCCCTAGCTGGTTTTCGTCCCTTATCGTAGTACTGCTTCTGCTTATCTTGCTCCTTGTCAATTTTATCCTTCACTTCCTTACGAATCGTCGATAGCGTGCATGATTTGCGCGTTATCCCTGCTATTTCATTGAATGCTGGATTACTTTCGCTATCCATCAAAGGACCAAACATAACTTCAGCGGGTGCTCTACCTATGGTTTTTTGCTTTGTGTTATTTAAACCCCACTGTATTTTTCCTAGATTTGTATCCCAATCTCTTTCGTCCCCCTTTAGATTTTGTGCCGTTAGCGAGTCCAAAATAGTACGATTATATCGTTCGACTTGTCCATTGGACCTTGGACTTGCTACTGCATTAAGTATGTGGCGAATACCCCTATCGAGACAAAACTTTTTGAAAACATGCGAAGTGAAACAGCTACCACGATCACTGATCAAGCGATCAGGGTTTCTAAAAGTATCGAAAATATCCCCCAGGACCTTAATTACATTTTGAGTATTAGTATTTTTAACTGGTTTAATAAAGACGAATTTAGTAAAAGAATCTACAGTCACAAGTAAATGTGTATTGCCCCTTTTTGATCTCACGAAAGGCCCGAGGTGGTCTGTATGTAGGGTGTGAAATGGAACTTCAACTTTTGGAATGGGATGCAGTAACCCTTCGTTTTTATTAGTAGTATTTTTTGAATACGCACAGTCAACACAAGCACTCACGTATTTTTTTATAAATTTCGTCATCTTCGGAAACCAGTAATATCTTTTGATCCGTTCTATTGACTTTTCAGAACCTACATGCCCTATATCGTCATGGTTCATCCGACATACCTGCCACCTCGCACCCTTCGGAACCACCCACCTAACATTGTTTTTGTCCCCATCGAGATATCTGAATAATTTGTTATCTTTAATTGTATAATTGTCTTTTATATAGTCTAATCCTTTTGAGTCTAAATCACTATTTATAATGTCCCGAATTCTGTTCAATTCCTCATCACCTAATTGCAGTGTGAGTAGCCAATCGTCACTACTAATTGCTAAAATAGTAAGAAAATGTTCCGTATCCTGCGACTCTGGAACAAATACCGGGTTTCTTGACAATGCGTCTGCATGTGCCATCTTTGCACCGGCCCTATACTCTACTGTACAGTCAAATTCTTGAAAGGCGAGCCACCATCGTGCCACACGGGGTATAAGGTCCCGTTTTTGGAAAGTGGAGCGCAGCGCACTGCAGTCGGTGACAATTTTAAATTCCTTCCCTAAGAGGTATACCCGAAACTTTTTTAATGCACAAACCACGGCTAGTGTTTCTAGCTCATAGGAATGGAAATTTTTCTCCTCCGGTGTCGTCTGTCGACTGTAGTACGCTACGGGTTTCAAGGAACTATTTTCTCCCTGCGGACACTGCAGCAGAATCCCACCAATACCAAGTTTGCTGGCGTCGGTATGAAGCTCAGTGACCGCAGAGTGATCATAAATGGCGAGGACTGGTCTTGTCACCAATCTGGATTTTAGGTCTAAGAACGCCTGCTGTTGAGCATCCGTCCACTCCCACCGCGCGTCTTTCTTTAGTAGACGCGTTAGTGGAGAGGCCAGCTCGGCAAACCCCCTTATAAACTTTCTGAAATAGCTCACAAGTCCCAGAAACTGACGTACCCCGTGAACATTTTCAGGCAATGGGAACTCTTGGACACACCGAATCTTCGTCTCACCTGGCCTCATTCCTTCCGAACTGATCTCATACCCTAAATACTCGATTTTGTTCTGTAGAAAACTACACTTTGCCAAGTTTAATTTTAGGTTGGCATCATCAAGAAGCTGCAAAACATCATCTAGTCTTGAAAGGACCTCATCAGGGTCCCTGCCGTATACTAACACGTCGTCAATATAAACTGTAGCTTTATCGAATCGCGCAGGTCCCAGGACATGGTTCATCATCCTCTGGAACACCGCTGGAGCGTTTGCCAACCCGAACGGCACACGATTGAACTCGTACTGCCCGCCCGGGGTGACAAACGCCGTAAGGTGTTTACATTCCTCTGCAATCGGCACCTGATAATAACCCGACATCAAATCCAATGTGATGAACCACGCCTGGCCCGCCAGTCGACTAACTTCATCATCAATAATCGGCATCGGATACCTTTCTTTGATAGTAATTGAATTCAGCATCCTATAATCTATGCACATTCTAATATTTCCATCCTTTTTTCTAACTAATATCACAGGGCTGGCATAATTGGACACTGATTCTCTGATAATGCCTGCCCCAAGCATATCACCTACCATACCTCGTACCTTTTCACGCTCGTTATGAGAAAGCCTATAAGGTCTATAAACTACTGGCCGGTCACTATTTAATTCGATTTTCATTTGAGTAACATCGGTGCATCCTAGGTCATTTAAACTAAATGCAAAACAACGTTGATAACGGTTCAATATTTCAAAAAGCCTATGTTTATCCGTTTCAGATATTGAATCACCAAGTTTGATGTGTTGCTCATCAGTAAAAATGCTGTCAACCACTTTGTTAGTGTTTATTTCAGGGGCAGTTAGCGTTACTACTCTATTAACTACTTCTAGTTTCTCGGCCCGGGAGAACACAAAATTTTCTAGTAACGCGCAGGGAATCGAGCATGGAGAAATCAAAACATTTAATATGCCATTTTGAACTTTGTATATCCCACCAATAACGACATATTGCTGCATGGGTTTTCCGACTACTTTTGTGTTGATGAGGACATTTCCATTAATCACCACCTCTGTCGCAGCCCTAACACTAGCAATGCCATATAATATAGTGCTTACTGTTATTCTTATCCTAATAGGCTGTCCTTCATCTTCATCAATATTTGAAGGAACTTCTTCACCTACATCTAAAAACTTCAAACTAATAGAGTCCTTATAAACTATAATATGAGGCTGCTCGGAGTAAGTTTGACCAACGAGCATTGGTTTGTCGAGCAAGACATCATCAACAATCTTACAATTAACGGTAGCGATAACCCCATCAATGGATAACTTAACTGTCGCCGAACCTAAAGACCTCACAAAGCCATTACCAAACCCCTTCATCAGCGTTGACACCCCATCACTCAGAATTCCTATCATAGTGGCATTTGTTTTCCTGATTAAAGTAACTTCGCTTCCAAAGTCTACGAACGCTTGGAGGGGCACATCATTGACGAAAACTTCTTTAATAAATTTTTGGTTAGGGTTCGAGCTAGAAATTGTCATTGTTTTAGGGACCGCGGTAGTTTTTGTTGACTCCTGCTTAAATCGACAATCCTCAACCTTATGCCCTATTTTGTTGCAATACTCGCATTTAATAAGAGGTTTAGTGCATTTAACAAATAAGTGACCCCTCTCCCTACAATTATAACAAAATAAACCCGTGCTATGTATATTTGATTTATCATTAGTTCTATTTTGTTGACTTTCGTTATAGCTAGTAGGCAAGGAGAAATTACGATTTTTAAAGGTTGGATGAAAACTAGAATCTTTATTGCTTAATAAAAACTGTAAAAGTTGATCGGGCTCCGTGCATCGCAATGCAATGGCACTTGATTTGGCAGTTTTATCACTGAGACCGTGGATGATACAGTCAACAGCACGTTTTCCCGTTATTTCACACTGGTTAATAAGAGCAAGTTTTTCGTAAAAATAATTCTCAATTGGTTCGTTGAACCTGCTTCTACGCTTGAGCATCTCCTCCAAGGACTGGCCATAATTCTGTTCACTGGGGAAAGCTTTTAGCAGCTTTGCTTGCCACTCAGGCCACGTGAAAAGGATAGTATTTAAGCTTTGATACCAAACTCTGGCCAGTCCCTGCAGTTTTTGCATTGAGAAATGAATAGTTGTTTTGTCGTCCCAACCGTAGACAGATGCACATTCATTTACTTTCCTAATCCATACATCCATGCGCTGACTTTTAATAGATGGATCAAATTCTGGTAAGATATTTTTATAATCAAGTTTATTAAGTGAAGGTGCACTCTGTTCCACTGGTTGCGACGCCAAATTATCTTTAAATGATTGAATTATTTTAATAATATCCTTAGAGGAAAATAAAGGACTACGTGACCTTGAACGATGACCGGTACGATCATCGTGTTTCTCTTGGCCGCTCCGGCGATCTCCGCAGTGATGCTCGATGTCCAGTCGACTGCGGCGATGCTCGTAGCGGCGCTGGTTGTCGAGACAGCTCCGGTGTTCTTCACGGCGGTGCTCACTGCTTCGACGACTCCAGGGCTCCTCGCAGCGGCGCTCGCTGTCTCGACGGCTCCGACGTCCCTCGTTCACATCCAGCACCCCGTGCTGAACACGTTGCTTGTAGTTACGCTCTTCTCGGATTTCACGTTCCAAACGACGAAGACGTTCACGCTCCCGGTTCAGGTCACGTTCTCGCTCATGCAGGCTTGGTCCATCACGAGCCCTGGCTTCGTGGTGTCGGCTGCGTGGTCGACTCCTTCGCGAGGACTCACGCGAAGAAGGCGGCTCCCGCTCTTGAGTCTGGAGGATGGGGCTGCAACCACGTTCACTCCGGCGGAGAGGGCTCTCGGAGTGATGACTTCGGCTTCGGCTTGGGGTCTCCAACCGACGACCCTCACCACCTTCGTTAACGCTTGCTTCTTCCATTGGACCTCGAACGAGACAAGAAAGACATGTAGTTATTGTTTTGTAAAGTAGAATGGTTTTCCTGGTAACACTATACAATACACCTTAGATATTTTGAGCAATAAAATTTTTAACATAAATAAAATAAAGCTATCCTGATTCGGATTGCGATAATAATATATTACACACTTTATTTTTATTCTTTTATATTACGAACATTCAAATTGAATAAGACTATTATAAATAAATAATATTATTATAAAAATTAAAATGCGAGCAATTTCAAAAATAATACCATACAAATTTTACAGGCCGCAGCTCAAAACACGTGAACACTTTTAGTCAAGAATATTTAACGGATTGCGAAGATAACTACGGATGCATGTGTATACTTAAAACCATAATTAATTAAAAATCAAAAATACGCCATTATTATTAAGCAGCTCACGTTCTACAACACATGACTGAGGGGATTCTCTAAGATTCCAAAGGATTGCCGAGATAAAGATAGATAAAAGTACGTAAAAAGTTATGTTTCCTTGTAAGTTATGGAAATATGTTTTCGTAATCAAAGATCTGCTTACATTATTTAGAATTCAATGCTTATTGTAAAGGTAAAACTAAAGATTGCAGTGATTGTAGTGGATACAACAAAAACTATATCATACTACCCTCAATTAATTAAAATAAACCGAAATTGTAATAACACCTGTGTTTTGTCACAATTAACCTGTACGAATTATTATCAGATTGCTTTTTATTTGAAAATAATAATCTAAATAGGAAAACTTAGGTTCAGCTTTGTAAATCTAAAATCTTGGCAATTAAGAAGTTTAAACAAGATGTACTCACGCTCAGACGCCGAGGTATCCCACTTCTGACTTGTAAGGATAACGCCAGTCAAACAGCAGATCTTCCTTTTCAATATTTTATTGCTTCCTTTTTATCTCCTAGTGCCCCTTTTCTACGAGGCTACCGTCCGTTTTCGCTGGTCGACACTCAATGCCCAACCTGCCGAGTGATTCCGACCCCGCCACCATTACCGGAAATTACCTTTTTTTATAAGTCGCTCATTTGACTACTGGAAACAAGATTCCGTGTTGCCAGCATAGAAATATATTATTCTACTATTTAAATTGTGTATTTTAAAAGATATTTCATTATTTTTAATGTAAAATATTATATTCGAGGTTAATAAATAGAGATTTAAATACTAGACCTTACAATACCATTTGAAACTCATTATATTACATAAGTCCCAGTAAAAAATTAGATCCAATCGCACTTTCGTTATTTGTTTGCAATAAATGTATGTAGAATTGTAGATGATATGTGCTACAGATCACAACATAGGCAGGTGATGTCACCGACCCCATTGCAGCGCCATATTGTCAAAATAGCGTTTTGGCACGCTATTTCAATTCTCAATTTTCAATTTCATATTTTTCAGCAAATATGTACCAGAATTTTAAAAAAACTACTTTTACTGGGTTTTTTAACCTCTATTTAATAGTATAAAATGAAATTCAAAAACCAGTCAAATAGCCTATTAGGAGCAGCGGCCTCCTGCAAATCAGATTTTATAACCCTTTCGTTTCAAAATCACACTTATTTACAACAATATAAGATTTTCCAGTGTTTTTGATGTGCTAACGCCTGTACATTAAGTTTACCTCAATTTTTTATCTCATAGAGAAGCGTATCCTCTGCGTCCTTTCTACCTCGGCCGGTCCTTCATAACCCAAAAGTTGGCCCTTTAAAATACACATGTAGCGTGGCCAAAACACGTGCGTTTTACGAGCCCCCCGCCACCCGCTATTGGCTCGCCGCGAGACCTTTTTCCAATTTAGGGTTCCCGTTAAGGATGTTATGGGATGTAAAATTCCATTGGAAGATAACCTATATTCGTCGGATAAAATATAATTACACTATTTCATGTCAAGTAAATATTTTGTGATCTTTGTCGAAAACTTATAAAATTTATCATTAAGGGGACTACTAGAGCTAAGTGCTGCCCTGCCCCCCAATTGAATTAATTTTGTTACTTCTAAAATAATCAATTCTTAAAAAACTAGAACAGTACCATTTTAACAAATTACCTCTAGTATTTATTGAATCACAGGAAACTTTTCATTTAGTTGTTTAAAAAGTCGAAGTTGTCGCTAACGCCAAAAGCGGCCGCTTTAAGCAATAATGTACAATACGAAAGAATGCCAGAATGAAAAGCAGTTATCAGTGATTCAACAAATAGAAGAGGTAATTTGCTAAAATGATACTATTTATTTCATACCATTTCATACTTTTACAAGCACAAGACGATGTTCTCGGAAAAATATCATAGATGGCGTTGGCGTTGCGTTTAAACCATAGATATAGGATACGTTTATGGTTTAAACTAGTCTAAACTAAGGTTTGAACACTACGGGTGATAAACTCAATCTTGTACTTTATTAAAAAACCAAATTATGTATTTTCTTCGAACTTTTTTTAATTGAATATCCTTCATAATATTATCGCTATTGCGTTAAAACTAACTGGTTATAGGCTGCTGATTATAGTATAGTAGGTAGTATACGCGCTGTTTGACTGAAAATGTTCCTATAACATTTGTCATTATCATCATCTCACTCAAACGACACCCATAGTTAGACAAAGGCCTCCTCCAAGAATCTTCACAACGACCCATGCCATCGCGCGATCTATTCGACACAATAAAAAAAAACTTGAGAGGTGTCAAGGGACACCCGGATCGAACGAAGTTCTTTACCACGCTTTTTTGTGAAAGAATTGTAATACAATTTTATTTTATTTTTAATTCTCTCTCTTCCTCTCCCTCTCTCCCTTTCTCTCTCTCTCGCCGCACGGCTTACAACTATAGCAAAAAGTGTCGGTCAAAAAGTGTCGTTACAATTTTTTCCGTCTAGCCCCCTTTCGCAACGCGCGATAGGATCTTTGTTCCAAAAACAGAAACACGTGTCATCTTAACCAAACGATACCCACAGCTAGACAAAGGCCTCTTCTAAGAGTCGTCTCAACGACGCTATCCATTTCTTTCAAAAAATGAAAATATATAAAACAAATTGTTAAGCCCAACTCACACTTGCCTCCATGATCCACGACTTCAACGGCCCGGATGCGTGTGCCCGGCAGTCGTTAGCCGGTCGAAACGTGATCGATGGCTCTAATACTTCATCTCTGGGTCAATGCGTGTTTTGAGATTTTCTGTTTGGAAGAACGGTTTATTTTTGTGAAATGGATAAACGAATTCAATGTCGACCGTTTAGGTGACTTTAGTGTACTTTATGGTTTGTAGATACGTGAGAAGGTGAGGTACAAATCCACAAAGGGCCAAGTTTGTGACGAACATGAGTATTATTCTGTTCTTCTTATCGTAATTATTGTAAGGATAGTCTAGCGTCAGAGTTTTCCAAGCCATTTATTACAGGCCTTAGACGTTATTAGTTTTAACAATCTTACGACAGAAGCGGGCCCAACGGCTAAATATACTTTCCAAATCACTTCTATAAATCCCCATCTTTAGTCCCAAGCTAATTTAGAAAAAGTTAAGTTAGAAGAAAATTTCTTAAATTTAGTTGACTCTACCAAAACCTTACGTAGTAAGTCACTATATCAACCGGATTATTAGTGTATTAAACTTTTAAAATCACAGGAGTTAAAATACGAGATGCTGATATTTCAGTATTGTTATAAGCGCCATGATTTCGGAAGAGTTGCAATTTCGAAGACTGAAGGTGTTTCCGGTGCGGATTTGGCCTGAGTCTGGTGCTTGGCTTCAGGCTTTGCCGTCTCCTCAACTTGGTACGCTTCTTGATAACGATTCATTAAGAATAGCGGTGGCTTTGAGACTAGGTTGCAAGGTATGTGAAGCTCATCGCTGTATTTGTGGCGTGATAGTAGAGGAGAACGGTCACCATGGGCTAAGTTGCCAGAGATGTGCGGGGCGTTTCCCGAGGCACCATTCCATCAATGAAATTGTGCGTCGAGCCATGGTATCAGTTAATGTACCATGTGTTTTGGAGCCACCTGGTTTGTCACGTACGGATGGCAAGAGACCCGACGGCCTTACATTGGTTCCTTGGCGAAGAGGTCGCTGTCTTTTATGGGACGCAACATGCGTTAGCACCTTTGCTGCGTCACATTTACGGCATACCGTAACATCGGTTCAGCTGCGGAAAATGCCGCCAAATTAAAACATTCCAAATATGCTGCTTTGGAGACCGCATATGATTTTGTGCCGATCGCTGTGGAGACGGCTGGGCCTTGGGGTGATGAGGCACGCGAGGTTTTCAGGGAGTTGGGACGAAGACTAAGAGATAGGGGCAATGACCCCCGCTCTGGGTCCTGGTTGGTACAACAGGTTTCCATAGCTATTCAACGTGGAAATGCTGCTAGCATAATGGGAACCTTTGGGTCGATCGGGGCGCGGAGTGGGGATTCGTTGTGGTCAAGATAAACCTTGGAGTGGCTGTTCCGTGTGATGTATTTTTGTGACATTTTATACATATTTATAGAATAGTTAATGTGACGACGCTTGTTGCTGATTTTGTTTAATGTAAGTCGATTTTGTAACTTTCTTTTTGTATTGTATCAAGACTGAAATTGTTATTTATGATCCTCCACTTCATAAATCCGTATTTTTAGGCATTGTATATATTTATAGGAAGTGTAATCGAATTATTTGTAAATGGTCTCATAAACCCAATTCACGTCGAGTCAGATAAAGTAGGGCAGCAGCGTCTTTTCTCGACTCTAACCCCCGTATTTATAAACAAGTAAAAGTAATTACTTGAAAGACAATTTGTATGCCTTAATCAAGAAATTACTAGAAGTTATAACTACCAAAAGTTAGCATTTTCAGCCAAATAATATGACTATTAATGGTGACCAATTTCTTTCACTTAAGCACTAGGTATGAACACTTTAAGTTATGACTTTCTTAAGCAATAAGTAATTACTTCTTTATAAATACGGGGGTAAAACTCGTAATTTATCCTTGAGAGAAACCGAGCATCCTTTTCAAAGCTTGCAGCACGACTTTTAATTTATGTTCGTACGTTTACGTTACGTGTGCTGAAAAGTGACGTCATAGTGGGTCTACCACTATTGACGTAACTTCTCAGCACACGTAGAACGCAGTGACTGAATGAAATGTCGACGTGATACTATCTTTTTTCTTTTTGACGCAAACTTTAATATTGACAATTGCACAAGAACATGAAAAAAACACAAAGATCAGATTAATTTCATAGTTTTATACAATTTATTACAAAACAATTTCATTTAGTTCAATTGCACAATTTAGTATTACATTCTAACATTATTCATTTAAATAACACATTACTTTTGTATATTACACAAAGAAGTGAATACAATATAACAACATATTTAATTTCCACTTTAGATCATGATTTCAGCTTGTTGATCTTAATTACAAATACTACATACATACTTCACTAGACATTTACTAAACAATTTTGTCTATACTGTGTACAAGAAGCTCAGTTTTCAACCATAATATCATTGTCATAAGATCATTATTCATTGCACGTCAATGTTTAAAATCAGCCAGTATCTTATCGTAAGTATTAGATAAAAAAATAAATAAAAGTATAAATAAAGCAAGTAGTGTGTATTATTTCTATTTCTATAACAATTGATTTTAAACTTTGACTGGCACATAGGCATAGACTATTTTTGCTATTATTTTGTTTAGTCTTTGCTAATAATTTGCACTATTGTTTTTATTATCATATTCCCTTTCTCGTAGTGTAGTAGGTTCAAACTGGGATCGTTAATCTTCTCTTCTAGAAGGTTTATCAATTCAACTCTTATCGTTTTAAGCATTTCAGCGACCTGTAACAAAATAATTAAATACTGTCATTTTTGCTTTGAATCAGAAAGTTTTTAGTATAAAGCGGATTGAAGTTGATATTACTATATTAACTTGGACAATTATGAACTTTGAAATCAACCAATAAATATTTTGGATTTGTTGATTAGCATTATTGAACCCGTCCAAAGTTTTTATTCTAAAACAATGCGCAATTTTATTTTCTATATGTTAACATACTGCATCAGTTATGTCCATAATAACTATAACAAGTAACTTCAAATTACAACAGATGTAAAGATCAAATTAAAGACTGAATTATTATTTTTCTATGAATTTTTTCAGATTAACATGACACATAAAAAAAGTGATATCCAATGACTGCCATAACCATAGTTAAGCGTATGATATCTGCACTTTGAAGTACATAAAAAAATGTCGATTGAACTGTATATTTTTTATTTATTCGTTTACTGATCTCAAAAATAATTACAGCGCTGTCGTTCGAATACGAATTTTTAACCTACCTCATGTTTTTCTACTTGGAACATAATCCAACCGTCTTCTAATGAAACAATGAATGTCCCGTTATGAAGCTCTACAGACAAACTGCAACCTGTAACAATTAAAGTTAATATTTATTATTTAAGTGTTTGTTATAGAACTCCTCCGAAATTGACCATAACCGTCGGGAACCAATTACTTGTCCGAAATTTACTTGACAGAATTTCAGTTGTCCGTAAATTATAGACCGGCATTTCTTTTGCTATATGTATCATTTGACATATTTTTAGTCCATCGAAATATCTCTTGACATAAGTATCATTTTACCGAACTACGTTTTATCGATTTTCATGATAACTTTTTAGGGCCAGTTACTTTTGAACTTTTTTCATTTACTAGATGGCTTATTTGCCATACGTTCACTTGACCCAAATCACATCTTACCGAATATTATTAGGCTACAATTATTTATGTTTTAGTAGGTGTACGCCAGTCCGACTCGCCAGGGTCCTTCGCCGTGGTATTTGTCTGCCCAATACTAGAGTGTAATTTAAAAGCCAGAGGCGCGGAGGGAGAGCAACCTCCGCCCACTGTAACGAGCTTCGGCTTGTTGGTCGCCTTCGGCAACCAGCCTCAGCCGCTTCAGCTCATCCAGTCGCCTGCGCCTTGTTACGTAAGGGCAAAGAGGCTGCACTTCCCGCAGCGCCGGAGAAGAGGAACTCCTAATGCTTGCTTGCATGCTGCATGCTTGCTGGTACGTTGCATGCTTGCTGGTACGTTGCATGCTTGCTGGTATGTTGCATGCTTGCTTGCATGTTAAACTACATTACACCATTATGAAACGCTTTACCATCGAGTTCATTAATGAATTTGATGTATTATAGTATTTTTATAAAAATATGACAAATACAGGATGAAATTTTAACCACTTTCAAAAATTTTCATAGGCGTTCAGTATCGTATTCAAAGCCTATTTATGAAGTAAAAAATGTAAATCAAGTTGTCACCAGATAATTTTTTTCCCGATATAGTTTTAAATTTTTACGATTCTAGACCTGTTAAGGTATAAAGCGAAAATCAAAAAGTTATGAATAGTATCGTAATGAATGAAAGAGATGCGCAACGCGTAAAAAAGTGTTGCTAGGCGGCCGTATCAAAAATTTTAGATTTTTGACGGAAATCAGTTAAAATTAGATTAAAATCACAAGACACTTTCTAAGTGCCTTATCTTGACATTTTTGTACTAGACTATACCAAAAGAAAAAATACGTCATTTGTTTTTGTCTCGTAGATTGATATATTAAAATTTGGAAGGTGGTTATAATTTCACCTGTATAACAGTGGTGTAATGAATGTTCGGAAAAAAAATACTGTGAAGAAATGTTATTTCGGTCAAGCATAAGTTCGGTAACAAGTTTTTCGACCAAATGAAACGTCGGGGTAACGATAAAAAACTAATTGATAATAGGTCAACTGATACAGTCCAAAACGTTATTTCGGCGAAATGAAAAAGTCGAAACGAAATTAGTTGTAAAGTTTTCGGTAAGTGTTCGTTAATTTTTTTTTTAAATACTTTAATTTATAAATTGAATAATCCTGCCATAATGTTATACATAATGGTCACATAACCTGGGGTTCGTTTTTCAGGTGGTTAAAAATGCACCGTGTATAGTAGGAATCATCACCATCTCTGCTTCCCGAATCTTCTCTGAAGGTCCCTTCACCAGATCCTCTTAGATTTGCCCAGCTGAAGTGGCTTTGGGGGTCATAACTTGGTCCACAGTATCATTCACTAATTTTGCATTTAAATCTAAATTTACCTGAGAATAACACCAATGGCAATTGCGGCACCATAGAGCACTCCCTGATGAAAACTCTTGAAGTCTTCACCTTCTCTTGGTAAACTAAATACGGGCTGCCGAAGTAGCCCACGTTCGCATTCACCGATGAAGGGTGTAATGCCACGTAGCCATCAGTTTTCGTCTTGAACTTTAGCTCGTCAGGGGTGGGCTGACGAGGGATGGCACCCCCGGCTTGCATGTGGAAGGATTTCTCGGGCGTTAAGACCTGAAAGGTATTAAGATTTTGAAACACAAATAAAGGAGTTTTCCAATTAGGCCTAAATACTATGTCTAAACCCTCCTACGGAAATATTCTGGTGACCAAACATAGCAACTCTTTGTATAGGACTAACATCAAAATAAATAAAATCTTCGTAAGAAATACTTAAGTTACTTAGTAGTAGTAAATGTTTACCATATTGGTTTTTTTAATGCAAACATTATTCGTTTCCCTCTGAACACAATCCAAAACACTATGAGGAACCCCCGGGCAAGAGCTAGTACTAATTTAATGGCAATAAATTAATTTATTATTAGTAAAAGTAAGTAAGTTGTGGTGTGAAAGAAGATATTGTCACACAGATTGAGAAAGGGATGCTTAGATGGTTTGGGCATGTAGAGAGGATGAATGAGAGAAGAATGACTAGACAGATCTATAAGACGAATGTGAAAGGGAACGTTGGAAGAGGAAGGCCTAGACGAACTTACCACGATCAAATCGGGGATGTTCTGAAGAAAGGTCAGGTCAAGAGTACTCTAAACCGACGAGCATGCATGAAAAGATTGATAAATGTGGAAGAAGCGAAAGATGTATGCCAGGATCGTAGTAAGTGGAAGGCTTTGGTCTCTGCCTACCCCGTTGGGAAGGAGGCGTGATAATATGTATGTATGTATGTATGTATGTATTATTAGTAAATCTTGTACATACCTTGACAACGTTCGGATATAACGCAGCACAAAGAATCGCAGCTAAAAGCCGGTCATTGTTGCCGTTCGCGTTTAACTGTAAACGAAAAAAAAAGACGTACAACTTAACCTTAGTAAAAGACCTATATTAGTTGCGTTGCTTAACAAACGGTGTTACTTGAAAGAAATATACAAAAACCGACCTAGGGCGAGTCGGACGGCCAAAAAACGGGTCCCGTTTTTACCCTATGGGTACGGAACCCTAAAAAATATATATGTAAGTATCTCTGACAGGCCCGTCTCTTACCGAGAAGGGGTTACTACTATTGATTGTTAGTAAAGAATAACTAAAGATTATTGACAGATAACATGCATTTTCAGTACCACATATATCGTTTCTTATTAATCTCCTATTGAGCTAAATAAATTATGCAATATATCACATAAATTCCAGTTGGGGATTATAATTTGATTTAAGTAACTCATAACCAGAGATCGGATAATCGGACGCATATTTACCTAAACTTAGTTTTTTGTTAGGACATTACGGAAGCGGTAACGAAATCATATATGGCGATTCCGAAATTCCGGGATGTTTTCAATACAAAAGTGCATTCCATAATAGTCAACACTTCAACTTTAGGCAATTATGCATCCGACTATACATAACCTAAGTACGAAGCAATACCCAAATCGTATTAAAATATGGTTGAATCTGACGCCTTACTCTGAAACACGAAGTCCGTACTTACGGATATATCTGTCTCTTTCAGATAATTTAAGACATCGGTATGAGTGATAGAGACAGATAGATTCGATATACGGACATTGTGTTGCGGAGTAAGGCCTCTGGTTAACATTCAATTTGCTTTCGACGTTTTGATTCCTCATCAATGCGTTTATAGCGTTTCGTTGCCTATAATTAGGTCTAAAAAATAATTCCTTACCACTTCCCCGGTGAGGCTCTCCACAGAATCCTTCCTCATCCTCTTCCTCAAATCGGGCATGTCTGGCACGAAGCCGATGGACGCCAACAACCCGAGCAGCTGATGTTTGATGTCCGCCATCATCATCATAGTTTTATGTGATAGGAAGTTTTCGCTAGCGAACACCAGGGCGGCGTGCGTGCTGCGTTTCATTGCTAACTGCCATTTCTGAGAGAAATTAAAATACAGGATGAAATTTTAACCACTTTCCAAAATTTTTACAGGCGTTCAGTAACGTATTTAGAGCCTATTTATGAAGTAAAAATTGCAAATCAAGTTGTCATTCGAAAATATTTTTCGCGATATAGTTTTCAATTTTTACGGTTCTAGACCTGTTCAGGTATAAAGGGAAAATCAATAACTTATATATAGTATTGTAATGAATGAATGAGATGCGCAACGCGTAAAAAAAGTGTTACTTAGTGTACTGGGCTATACCAAAAGAAAAAATACGTCATTTGTTTTTTGACTCGTAGATTGATATATTAAAATTTGGAAGGTGGTTAAAATTTCATCCTGTATATCACACCAACATTAACATAAAGCATTTACCGCTTTAATCTATCGCATTATCCTTAACTCCTACAGGATCATAAGACCGCCGGCGGTCGCGTTAACAATTGATTTTACTTGTGTCTGGAATAACATACAATCGAGGGGCATGAATAATCTTAAGGATAATCTGATCAGAGTTTTTCCAAGTTACCTTTAACAGGCATTTGCGTTAGACCTTGCGTAGTAGACGGAAGACTGAACTATGGTGCGGTGGTTCTGATTCCTGAATCAGTGCTAGCTTGTAACTAGTTTATACTATGGAGGGTTGAAAAAAGGAGAATCATCTGCAAGTATTAAAAGTTTCCGTCAAAGGGAGCAAATTTAGGTGGCGCCTTATGCGACTATGGCGCCACCTTAAAAGGCGCTAAAACTGGAAAGATATTAAAAATTGTGCCACAAATTTTATATTTGCTAAATTACATTGGACTATGTAACTTGTTAAGATTTCAAATATTGCATAATTCTCAACTACACAAGTCACGAAAAACATTAAATTTGTTAACCCAGCACACTTCACTCTGTGTATAATCGCTATAATATTCATATTATTATCGTTTCCAATAGATAAACTAGCGCCATTTCGGTGCATCTTCGAACTGTAATTTGCTGTTTATAGATGGACACTTTTTCAACTTGTCCCCCATACAAGATGGTTCTCTTTTCTTCTTCCCTCCATAGTTTATACTCAGTAATACATTTTGAACTTACTCTGTATGCTCTTAAAGTAGTTAGTTGATCGCTGTTAAAGCAAGCAAACTCTCTTCGTTTCGCATCGGCCTCAGACTGAAATAATAAAAAAATATCTCTTTAACAATGGTTTTGTTTCCACTTATGCATACAATCTAACACTGTCACAAAAAAAAATTAAGCTTTTCACGAGATTGGTCACCTATCACGACGCGATGTCCCACTGCCCACCAAACCGGCGTCTATTTTATAGAACCTTTTTTTTTGTTTAGATCAATTCTAGAGAATTCATTGTTATTCGTTACTTTTTTTTGAGTAAGTCGTATTTTCATTAAATATAATATTTACCTGAGATGTTTAATTACATTTAAGAATACTGACTAACGCCCCGTTGGTCTAGTTGTTTAAATACCGGGCCAAGATCTCGGGGTCCCAGGTTCGACCCCGGGTCGGGCAACAAATAGTTTCGAATTTTCGAACGTTGCTCGGGTTTGTGATCACCAACCCACATTTGGCAAGCGTGGTGATTATGCCAGTTCCCATCATTGCAGTGGTAACTTGAATTCAATGATGGAGGCCTTTTCCCTGCAGTGGGATGATTATAGGCTGTTCCTACTAAGAGTACTGAGACAGTCTTCTATTCAATCTAGATAGGACCAAACCATATAACATAGTCGTATTTTGTCAATTATTACACAATTATACGCCTTAAATATACATCTATCTGTAAATAAATGTCAAAAGATACCAGTACCTTCTTCCCAAAAGGCGCAACGAAAGGACTTTTATGGCTCAAACAAGCCGCCATAGTCAAAGCAGAGTCAACGCAGCAGAATATAGCGCCGAATAACATCAGCTTTCCTATCCGCACGTCGACAGGTAGAGCGGCTAAGTGTTTCCCGAGCGCGGTCAGGGCGAAAGCCTTGTCTAGTGCACCGACGTCTTGGAGGCGAGCGAGAGCGCCATCTATGTTCGGTTTCGTTGGCGGTTCTATCGTTTTACCTGGGTAGAAAAAGAACGTAAATTAATGTTACGTAATTATTTAAAAATGAGTTGACCATTTAATCAATTAAAATAATAAAAATAGGTAAAAAAACTTTTTAAGTTAAACGGTTTTATGTTAAACATACATTGCAATGTTTAAGATAAATGTACTAAAAACCAAAAAATAATAAAATAGATACAGTCGTGGGAATTATAAACATATGCATAGACTAGACAAAAATAAAACCGTGGGGTCTAAAATAAAAAGTCGATAATTTGTGCGTTATCCGCCATTTTGTAGCGGCCGCCATCTTGGATTTCAATTTTTTATAGTATATTGTATTCTGCTTGTTGAGCCCTTTCATTTGATACCCATATTGATGGGATTAATAAAACATAAATTATCCGCCATTTTGTAGCGGCGGCCATCTTGAATTTATAATGATAATGAATAAACATAATTGTATTGTCACCAAAATCCAAAGTGTATACAAAATTTCAGATTAATCGGTTGACAGGAAGAGGGTGAAATTTGAATTACTAAATTTGACCTAAGAATAAAACAAACGGGGTGAGCTAAATAAAACCGTTTAAAAACAACGAAGGTACCACAAACAATCAAACCAGAGACAATTAAGAAAAACACTATTTTCTTCACTGACCCCTCATGAATCCAACCCTCAGAGCAAACTAATCATGAAGGATTTGTATCACCCGAATCATTTTCTCGCTAAATCTTACCTAAAACTTCATGAACGCTCATATCTTGGAACAGAGGCAATATTTTAATCTCCAGAACCAGTTGTTCGAGTAGTATCCTGTGTATCTCCGGCACGGGCTGCTCTAGTATGTGGTAGTTGTATCTGTGCGACGTGTAGAGGTGCACGCACACTGCCGGCATTACTATATTACATCACATACATTGTTCTGATTCCAAAGTATTTAACCCTTTGTTTTGTGGAAATCAGAATCAACGAAATATCCAACCAGAGACAATAAGGAAATATACTTTTTTTTCTGCATCGACCCTTTGGGGTCAAACCCTCAGACCTCAGATCAGGTGACACCTTATAAATCTTTGTATGCCACTCAACCACAAACTCTTGTCACGATTTATTCGACGATGTAATATTAAATCATGATATCACATAAATTGTTTTGATCCCAAAAGCAGAACAATTTAAAACACTTTTTTTGTGTAAATCAGAAACAACGAAGGAACCACAAACACCCAGACCAGAGACAATTAAGATAAACACTTATTTCTTCACTGAACCTCCATGAATCCTCAGAACAAACTCAATCACGGAAGATTCGTATCACCCGAATGATTTTCTTGCTAAATCTTACCTAAAACTTCATGAACGCTCATATCTTGGAACAGGGACAATATCTTAATCTTCAGCACCAGTTGTTCCAGTGGTATCCTGTGTATCTCCGGCACGGGCTGCTCTAGTATGTGGTAGTTGTATCTGTGCGACGTGTAGAGGTGCACGCACACTCCCGGCATCACTCGGCCGGCGCGGCCGCAGCGCTGCTTAGCGTTGGCTCGGGAAACCCAGACTAGGTCTAGAGATTCCATATTACGGTTGGAGTCGAATCTAGAAGAAGGGGAAATTGTGAACGGTCTTATATAGATGGTTGGATTTGAATTTGAATAGATCTGACGTGAATAAGGGCACTTGAAATTATCCTTTAAGGAGGTAGTAGTGTGAAGCGATTTTTTTTAGTTTGTTACAGAGAAAAAAGACCTGTGTGTTGTTACATAAACATTACTACTACTAGTATTCCTGTGGCACTTCATACGATACAAACTCTGTTATGGATATTTGTCTATCAATGTCTATGTGGAAAATCTTTCACGGCAAACGAATTTGATGGACTCAAGATTTTAATCAACATTTACTATATGAATTAAAGCTTTTTCTATGTATGCTTAGTTTTGTTATCTTTCAGCAGAAGAAATAAACAAATCACCATCCAGCCTCATTCCACAGCTGGGAATAGGCCTTTTCAAAAGGAGTTTACGATAATCGCCACGCTTATCAGGCAGGTTGGCGATCAGTTTGACCGATGATGCAATTATAACACTCATGAAAAGAGAACGGATGTTGTTACTTTTGTGTGTAAAGGCAAGGGAATAAGCTAGTAAGGAACATAACTAATTTTGTAACTAAGGTTAGAAAATTTTTGTACTGCACATTGCACAGCTGAATTTGTATGGATGTGCTTACCTCTTCTCCTTCATCCGTCCGCAGTCGATAACGAACACACAATCGTCTATCGTCACTGACGTTTCCGCTATGTTTGTAGAGAGCACGATCTTCCTAGCGCCAGGTTTAGGCTTCTTGAAAACTAACGCTTGTTCCTCGCTCGATAGCGTCGAATGTAATGGTACTAGGACGAACTTGCCGCTCCTAAAATTTAATACATAAATTTAATAAATAATAAAAAAATAAAAAAACTTGTGACTGGCTTAGGTGGGAGTGCCAGTGCACATTAATAAAATAGCATCACTCCTTCAAGAGTATTGTTAGGCATAAATTTCACCAAAATAAATACAAAATATTTTGGAAAGTTTTAAAGATAATTGTAATTCGTTGTTGTCCATATTGTCCAAACATTGTCTCCTTTTTTAACTGATTCTCAAACGTTTATCTAATGACCCAAGAGCTGGCAGCTACCTCGCAGAACGACTAAGAATTTATGCTGCTAGCATTTATAGGTAGTTATCATTTGGAGATATTTTAGTTGGTTATTGCATATTGTATTGGATAAGTAATATAAGTAAGAAGCAAGCTGATCAGTTACGTATTATTGTCTCACTTTGGACTAAAGGTGTGGCTCTCGGCTAGTTGGTCATGTAGAGACATTATCTCAGCTATCCCCGGCAAGAATATTAAAATGGCACCCTCCTTCGGCCATTTGTGGTGTCCATTCACTATGTATGTGAGTACATGCTCAATGAGATCGGAATTTATCTGAAAACCAATAAGAAAACGTATACAGAATACAGCCTTCACTTTCTCCTCACTTTCAGCCGAGTGCTGCACTGTATATTGGCGTATTATACACAGACGCTATTATAAAATATGCAAATAAGATAGATAATATATTTAGATTTGTAATCAACTACCTGTTACTTGGGACTTAGTGCGTGTAGAATTTTGTATTTGAAATTATCCCACGGTAACCAACATTTTCCCGAGATAAAATGTACCCCATTTGCTATTGTTCATTAACAATTTAAAAAAAAACTTTGACTAAAACTTTAAAAAAAATGTATAGAGTTCGCGTAAACTCAAGAAAAAACTTTTAATTCTATCATATTACCGAACTTAGTAACCTACTTATATTTTCGAATACTGTATTTATTTGCTGCAAATATTTTACACAAACACTATATTGCTCACACAGAATTGGGTAACAGTCAATTAATCAAATCCAAACTATACCTACTTAAAAGGTAACGTTTCAGTTTCTCATTACCTTTTCACTGTCCATAAGGTACATATTCTTGCATGTTGTTTTACTACACTTGGGGTACCGGGCCAGCATCTGAGAGATCGTCAGGTTGTCGTCTCGTATAGATTGTTTGGGTGGCTCGTTCGAGTCTGCTCGCACGTCGGCTGTTTCTAACTCTGTCTCTAGGTCTGCTTTTCTGTCGCCTGATTAGTAAAAAAAACAAAGACATTTAGACATACTAGTCGTTGCCCGCGACTTTATTGAGTTGGATATTTTGATGCGTATGTGTGAGATTTGATAGACTATGAAAAACAAAGTTTCATCTATCCCGCGGGAATCGTATTCTTTTCTCGGGATAAAAAACCTATGTGCTACTTCACACTATATTTTTAAGTTCCATCCAGATCCATAAACGCCTTCTGGCGTGATTACACAATACTATTGTCAAATTACATAACACTTTGTTCGAATATTATAACTTTCGACCTTTCGAAACAAAGCAAATACTGCTCTTTGCAGCAGAAACCCCATCTTAAGAATAAAGGCGATTTAAAAATAAATATACAGACAAACAAAGAACCTCCCCCTTTTTTCTAAATTAAATTAGGAATAGCTTTTTACCTTTCTTCACTTTACGGGCGTAAGGTCCGTTTTCTTCTAACACATAGTTCGTTAATTCCATTATATCTTCTAAAAATATTTGTTCTACTGGGAAAGTACGACCTGAAAAATACATAAAAATCACATGACATTCAACGTTATAACAAAAAGTATATTTTAACTGTTCATTGGTATATTTAGGTAAAAAGAGTTGAACACATAAAAATCTGAATTGTCACACAAACCTGGTATCTCCAAAACTGGAACCTTTTCGAAGTACTGCGAGAACAGATCAGCGTTTAGAGTCGCACTCATCAATATCACAGTCAAATCTTTTCTTACTTTGACAAGATCTCTCAAAATGAGCAGCAAAAAGTCACTTTCTTCAGACCTTTCATGAACTTCGTCAACTATAACATGAGTGACGGACTTCAGCTGAGGGTCGTATTCTAACCTCCTCAAAAGAATTCCTGTGGTGCAGAATGTCAACCGTGTTTTTGAAGACACTTTACTTTCTAATCGTATCTGAAATTAGACATTTTAATAGATTAACTCAGTATATGACTATTAATTGAATTGTTACTTTATACTAATTGTTTTATGATCACAAAATACTGTGAAACGATCGTATACCGTAAGTGTTGTATGTCGAGAACAGAAGTGTGAAAATTATGGTGCCAGTATCGTGTGTACAAAAGACTGGGATGAAGGGTAGATTGATTTGTCTGCGGTTAACACCATGCATTTTATGCATAGTTAGTTTTATTATGTTAATAATATATATAAAACCTTCTTAACATAAAAACCTTCTTTGACCATGATGCTTGAAACAGTTCCAAAATAGGGGAAACTCATACAAAACCAGGTACATGCTTCTTTACATCTAACAGATATCTATCTATATCAAAAAACCTACCTGATATCCAACAACTTGACCAGTCTTTTCGACCCTTTCATCGGCTACTCTGTCCGCCACACCGATAGCTGATATCCTTCTGGGCTGGGTACACACAATCTCCACGTGCTGCGGTCCATCTTTGTGGAACCGTTCTAACCAATCATCCAATATGTACTGCGGCACTTGTGTACTTTTACCACAACCTGTCTCCCCGCTTATGACCACAACCTGAGGAGAAAAACTGTATTAAAGATAAAATGAGAATTGAGATTGTGTTAAATATAATAAAATATTTATTACTACCTCAGAAGCCTAGATTTTACTTGATCACACATTGTTGATTTAATTTAATGTTAAGAAATATAATCATTACTCAAGAGACTTAGGTGAAATTTTTCAAAAAGAATAAAATTTTCCTCAATTATTTTTCAACAAAGTTCATACATAGTGTCACACACCCATGCTATAAGGATAATAATAAACAAATAGTAAAATACCAAAGAGTTTTGAATATTTTAGCTTTACCTGTGACTTTTTCATTGCATTCAAAATATCAAATCTTTTCTTCCAAGCAGGCAACTTTTTCCTACTAGACATCATTTTGTGGTACCTATTGTTGTCAGTTTTCTCTGACCACATCTTCGCAATATGCCTGTTCTCTTTAAAAATTTCTTCAAAGTTTACATTATTGCGATTGTCCTTATTCTGACTCTTTTTGTAGTGAGACGGTAACTTTATTTTGTCTAAGCTAGAATTTTCTAATAACTGAGGGAATAACGGATCTGACGGTTCAGGGTATGTTCTTGTATCGAACTTAATAAAGTTCATAATATCTTCTTCGTTATTCAACAATTCAACTAGTGAGTATATACTAGGTATACCATCTTGCGCTAACAATTTAGCTTCATCCAACAACCTGGCTGTTACTTTCAAACAAGTTAATTCAGGTATAATATTATTTTTGTTTTCCATTTTAAAAAATAATAATGGTGGCTGATATGGATAACAAGTGTCTTCGGGAAACCTTACTTCTAATTCATAAGTTATTTTTGTATTCTCTTTGATATCTTTAATACTGTTTTTCTCAGATTCTTCTTTACTTTCGTGTAAAAACTTACATTTAGCACCAAATCGACAAGGGCCTTTTAAATATAGTTTGCAAACTTCCTTCTGTTTTGTTTTCGTTTTGAAATTGTTGTTGTAATTTATATTTTTCTTTATTTTAGGTAATTCAAGCTCTTTATTTTCATACATTTTTGTCAAATATTCTAAGTCTAATTGCACTGTCCATACATTATTGTCTTTAACTTTAAAACTTGTGTCGTAAATTGATTCTAAAACTGCTTTTTCATCAGTTCTCATTTCTACTAGTTCTGTTGGGGACGGAGTGTTCTCTGGTTTTTCTTGTGCATCAACTTTGAAATATTTTATGAATAATATTTCCAGTGCTTTTTCTACATTTTCTGCTGCTACTTCCAATGCTTCTGCGCAATGTGGTTTGTGGAAATTGTATCTGAAAAAAAAATTCAATTTTTTACTTGGCTAATTTATTTTTACTAAGCTTAATAACATTCCTTAACAAGATAGTTCTGTACACACAAAGTTAGGGGAAAAAAGACATACTTTCTTAAAATGCTGTATCTAATGAATGATACAGAACACACAATACAAAACTTAAGTTATGGTGTCACAAAAATAAAAAACTTTTAATATTTAAAAAAAAACTTACTTAGCTAATTTTGCTAGTGCAAATGCTCTCAGCCTGGCCTCAGAGGACTCCATATCAGGCTTAACTGTCAGGGAGTAGTCACAGCCTCCTTGCACAACCAGATTGCCTCTTTCCATCCAGTAGCGATTGCTCAAATTTGTGCCTTTGTCCTTGAACATAGGGTGCAAATCTTACTTTTAACAATTGTATTAGACATTATCCATAGCATGTAGCCAAGAATTCTTACTAGCATTAATTCTAACTATGTTGTGTATTTATCTACAATTTATTATACAAAGTCAAAAATAAATATGTAATACTTTGTTGGACCTACAACTATTAATTTCAGAGTTACTTAAAATGGGATTTAGAGCAGAATCGGAGAATAACTACACAGTAAATACAAAATGAAGCATTAAGGTAACACATATAATTTGTATCAATTCTACCCATAAATGCTGTAAAATGGTTGCAGTTACATTGATAAATAAATGTGCAATTCTACATTTAATTTTGATTTTCTTAATATCAAATAAGTCAAATCTTAAAATTTAATATAAAAAGATAAGGATGGCACACAACCTTCTCATAGATTATTCTATTTTATTGTGAACAATTTTATTAATATAAACACAGATAACATAACATTGCACAACATAGCTAAGTGTACAAACATTTAAAAAAAATTTATTACCCATGTGCAGGTAAAATCCTAAGATTTCAGATTTTGGAAAAAACACATTACTTACTTATTTATGCTGGTAAAACTGTATTGAATACCTTATAAAGACTGGCACTGCCTAATTTGAAATCAGGGCCATGTATGAACCTCAAAGTATCCAGAACCAACTTTTGGGAGTCGGGATTGAGACGCACGGTTTGCATCTCCACCTTTAGGTTAGGATGAGGATCTTCCTTTGGCTCCTCTTTAGCCTTTCTGTTGAAGAAATAGGACTTTTATAAGTGTTCTAGTGGCAAAATATGGTGTAAGGTAAAATAGATACTAACCTTATACGAGCGTCCACAGGTTCCCTAAGAAAGAAATCTTCAGCCAACTGACGGCTTTGGTAATCCATGATGAGTGTTTGATATTTTTTAGAACAGTAACAGTAACAAAGAGAAATAAGAAATAAGTTTGCGAAACGGACGTGTGCACCAAGTGCTTGCAATTTGTGCTTGACGTCAATAAACGTCAATGTCAATGTCACAAATGTCACTAGAAGAAGGGTCACTTTCGTTCAGTAGTTTGTATAGACCAAGGAAGCTCTACATTACATAACTGGAACGTGACAAAACGCAGTCCGAGTGACAGAGATAGAGGGCTCTAACGTCCGTAGGGTGACAACCCATAACACAACTTATCACTTAAATATTAAGGTCAAGGTAATTTTGTGTAAAGCAGAAACTATACAATGATAATAAAGTTCTTGCATTCACTGTTTCTAGCTTGATTGCCAATATAACCTGGTTTTATTTTACATAATAGCGTTTAAAAGTAGAAATCTTAAAATAATGTTAAAAAAAAGGTTGGGTACGTGGGTATCCGAGATAGGTCGCAAACAGCGTACCAACGGCAAAATTAAATAGTTAATATGTTGTAACTATATTTCTCTGTTACCAGATTTTGTTTCTCAAGTTATACTCTGTAGCCGCGCCTGTTTGTACTATCTAAGTACACCATGTACGAGTTACAATCTATTATCTACGTTCAGTAATTTTGAAGAAACTGAACTTTTATATAGTGTGTCGGCTGGAGAGCATGATATCTAATCGCACCCCTTAGAATCCTTATTTCTAGATGCAATGTAGTGTTGATTTTGGGTTCAGTTGGTGTACAAATAATAGTAATTAGTATGTACGTGATAAAATGATAAGGAAATTTTTATCGGTTACCGTTTTATCTCACTTAAAACTATATCCTTATTTGCATCTGTCACTACAGATTTTCTGAGCAAATGTTTTTTTTTTATATTTCAAAATTACTGAATGATACTACCTACTTATTAGATTGAAACTCGTACATGGTGTTTTTATTCAGTATATTTAAGTACAATAGATTGGACCGCGGCTACAGAACTACTAACACTGTTCCTCAGTTACGTAAAACAATATGTGATCGACCAAAGTTCTTAAATCGCAAATTTAAATAATTCGAAGTTGAGATAAAAAAAAAAGTCAAACAAGATATGAAATTGAAAACTTTCTTTATTATACAGTACAATTATTTGTTTGTTTAAATTGTTTACACATACTTCAAATGATAAAATCAGTTTTATTTCTATAAATAGGCCCTGGGAGGCGCTTTTACACGTCCCATTTAAACCTACCACTGCTTCGGGACAAGTCTGAGCTAGCGCTGAGAAGAAGCAGTGCAAGAAGCTCGGGTCAATATTTTCAGCGTCTTTTTAATTTATAATTTTACAAAAGTACGAGTAGGAGAATTAAATGCCATACGTTCCTTAATAATTAATGAACAGTGTAAACTATTTTTCATTTAAATGACATTCACATCGGTACGATTTTTAAGTTTGTGTCTAGGGAATTCACCAATACCCAGTGGTATTTTGTTGAAAATACGAATAAAATTATTCATGATCGAATTTTTTAATGGAGGCTACAAATAACATTGAAGGTTTTCTTTAAGTCATGCTACTTTTTTTGGTTTTTCATTTCTTCAAATCACAAAGATTCATTTGAATTTAATATTATCACCTTATTGTATAATTTTGTAGCCTCTGAGCTAATGTTCAGTGACAACGCATTAGAACGGTACATTCAGATTGGATTGGTCTCCACAAATAAAATACAGGGATCAGATCGATATATTATACTTTATTATGGGGACACGCGATTTACCAGAAACCCAACATTTTCAGCAAGATAGAAAAATGTTTTGACCATTATAAAATTTTCGACGTTTTTCAAACAATTTTTAATCATTTAGTGACATAAACTTAATCCCCAAAACAATTCCTCAAATCCACCAAAACAAATTAACATGCTCATCCTATACAGTATGACAGACTACATAAGTGTCAACATAAGGTTGACATATTTGGGTTAAGTTATTTTTCTAAATGTAGTTATATTTTTTTAGTTTCTGTTTTAAAAAAATTATATTTACTTTATTAGGAAGGATTTAGTATAACTAGCATTATTAAATAAAACGATTTTATGTATTACTTTTTAAACATCATTGTACACGACTGATAAATATGTTAAAAAAATTCTTTTTCATATTCTTTTGACACCAAAATCGCAAAAAATCTTAAAATTAAATTTATCCGAGTTTGAAGTCAAGTGACTCACTCAGTGCCTACTTAAGAAGAAACACTAAGGGCGAGAGAATTGAAAAAAATGTGTTTGTAAAATCTATTGCTGTCGCGCAGTGCCTGAACGCCTCCCCCGCAGAGTGTTAAAGAGACAATTGCATCTTGAACCGTAAATACCTACTAAAAAGCACACAAAATCAACGTTTCGTAGTCCCCCGATTCCTTTTCCAAAACTAGATCGATTTAAATGACTCCTTTTTTTATAAAAAATTAAAGAAAGACTTTTTGGCCTTGTTCATTTAATTTGTTTTTTTTTCCTAAAATTTAGCCAAATTTGTTTTCTGATTGTTTGAGCACAGCGAAAAATCTGGCAAATTTTTTAGATTTTTGAAGGCTCATATCTCTTTTATAATTTTATTATATTATATTAATTTATGAAAAAAAAGGAAAACATAGGAACATGCCAATAGTGACCTAGATTTTTGTAAAATTATTGCTCTACTGGCAATATCCAGAGAGGAAACAGGGGACTACGTTTGTATGGAAAAACGGCCCTTGTGTTTCCTCTTAAATCTCCTGAATCGTCTTAACAATGTCATTATTGTTATTAAGTTTGGGTACTATCTAGGTCGGTACTACCTACTCGTATAACTCTCAACACTCATTGTTAATGTTGCATCATTATTTAAATTGTTTATGTTTAGGTATACTCACAGCCCACAACTCAACGTCTCAACCTGATAATCAAAAATTACCTGCAATTTTATGTGCAAATTATCTTTTAGTGATGTTACAGTCAAAACTCATAACCGGTCAAAACCACTTTTAACTGCTAAAATATTGGGTAATAGTGATTGTGACCAACTAATAAGTATCGATTAAAAGTTGGTTTTTACTAAGATTGTCAGTCAAAACTACTTTAACTGGAAATATTGAATAAAAATCATAAATTAACATTAATTGACATACAAATAGAAAACATCTTCTAAAATAACTGATATATGTATAAATAGGTACTATTTCTGCGTGTTTGCTTCACGGATCTCGTACCTAATATGCCGATTGAATTTTGTATGCACAAAGCACATAAACTTTACACCTTAAAATTGTTTTCAGGCTAACACTTTTTTTAGATTTTCTTGGTAATTTTGACTGGGTGTGTAATATATATTATAACAACATATCGCATAAAGATCAAAACATATACAATCAAATGATATGATTTTGTTTAATATAACACTTTTAATATAATGAAAAGATACAATTTTAATTTACATAATTTTAAAACGTATATGTAACAATTATTATTGCGATAAAATCGTTTATTATAACAACTGTTTAATTAATATAACATTCACATGATATAATGGTAAAAACAAATAAAATTTATTTAGTACAATAACATTTAGTATAACGTTCATTTACGATAACACTACTTTTGTATAACATTTAAAACAGAATTCTGATAATGGCTACTTGATACAAAATCGTCAGAAGGCAGAATTCAAAGATACCAAATAGTGTAAATTCCGAATCTTTAATAGTACAAAATGCCATAAATACGCAGGCAAGGAGGTATGCATGTACGTAAGCAGGCAAATATGCATGCATGCATTGTAGCATGCATGGATGCAGACTAACAGCATACAATCATGTATGCAGGCAAGCAAGCATGCATAAAGGCAAGCAGCATGCAAGCATGCATAAAGGCAAGCAGCATGCATGCATGCATGCAGGCAAGCAAGCATGCATATAGGCAAACATCATTGCATGCATGCAGGCAAGCAGCATGCATGCATGCATGCAGGAAAGCAAGCATGCATATAGGCAAGCAGGCAAGCATGCATGCATTTGTTTTGCTCTTCTCCGGCGCTGCGGGAAGTGCAGTCCTTCCGCCCTTGCGTAACAAATCTCTTGCACCCACACTTGCTTCCGCAGCTTCGGCTTGCTGGTCCACCAGCCTCAGCCGCTACAGCTCGCCCGGGCACCCGAGCTTCGTTAATGCGAGCGAGGACTGCACTCCCTCCGCGCCTCCGGCTTTTAAATTGCACTCTAGTGAAGGGCAGACAAGTACCACGGCGGAAAGACCACGGCGAGTTGGGATTCAACCACGGAACAGAAAAAACCAGTGGAAGTTATGGCAAATTCAATACTAGAACCGCTGTCGCCAAACTCACACATATAAACGGTAAATAATACGTTGCACTACTAGTGAACAATGGTTTTGATTTGTCGTTTAGCTCCTATTCCAAATTGGCCTAAATTGTAAAAAGTGCAAAAACAAAACACTACTGCGTTCTGAATATAATACAGTTCATTTTGCTATAAATAAAATAAAGCATTTTCGACGTATTGTATTTTGAATCCACCAGCTTCGATTTCAGAAAAAGTTCAGCTATTCCACAACAGATGGCAGGTAAAATTAGGAAAATAACTTTGCACTGTAACCTTCTCGAAATAAGGTTGACATTTCCTTGAAACGTTATTTATAACGCTAGTCTAGCCAGTTCGGTGACACATAATATTGTCATTATCGATAGATTGGACCCGATTTGGGTTTGTTTAAAATGTTAAAGGATACAAAGGATATTGTTATCTATTGTATAAGGATAATCCAGTTCAATAATTGACCAAAACTAACTAAGATCATTATGCTTTACCTACAGAAATGGTTTTCCTTTTTTTTGCGAAGTTCATGATATTGTAATTAATAATGCGCATGAATAAATCTACGCGCCTTATTTACATTACAAAATTACAATAATATGTATGTAATTCATCCTACCAAAGCAATAGGAAGTAATAAAAAATTAACAAAATGTTCTATGAAACTGGATTTAAATACAACCCGATGACACAAAGATAAACTCATAAATACACAGTATTAGTTACAATTTTAGCAACCCTTTATTTTGGTAAGGGGTAAAAATCATTAACGTTTATTTATTTTTGTGATAATTTTAGCACATAAGCAGATATATCGATATCAGGTTTATCGAAACCTGCTATCGCATTAGACTACATCACTAAATGAGTAGCGGACAGTATTTCAGAATAAGAGGAGAATATGTGTAATCCAAAGCAAGCTTTATTTCTGAAGTATCATGATTGATTTTAGTTTGAAATTTATTTCATTTTTAATTATTTGAAATCAAACAAGATTTTATTGAAAAACTACGATATTGTTGCTTACCTGTGGTATGAAATACCTCCATTTTTAAGAGTTTTTCTCCTACTATCATTTTTGCACTGCAATGCAATGGCACAATAAGGCATTTTTGCTGTAAATTACGCAAAAAAAGAATTCCGCAGGACTACTGACTATGCGCGATGTCGGAGCACAACTAAGGTCGAGTATGCGTAACTACGCTTAGTAGTGGCACGTGGGTCCCACCTACTTCGCACTTCCACTTGTTTTTTCTGTTCCGTGGATTCAACCAAATTCTTAATTTTACCTATGTATGTCAGTACGGTTATTTCTTTTAATCAATATTTAAAACGTTTTTATTTCAAATTATAGATATACGAAATGATGCGTATAACAAACAAATTTATATCAAATGAAAGGTACATAAAATAAGTTTTGTTTCAAAATGTTTTATATGATATGAATGTTATGCTAAATAGTATTAAATAAACTGTATTTTATGTAAAGTTATCGTTATGTTAAACAAAATTATATTACCTATTGTTGTTGTAACAAATGATTATTATGTAAAGTGATCGTTATTAGTTTGATTATATCAAATGATTGTATATTACATGAGACGCATCCATTTTTACTAACTACCTTAACTTTTTATTAATTTTGACCGATAGTCTGATTTATAATAATCAGGCAAAATCACTTTTGACTGCAAAACCAGTCAAAACCGTTTTGACTAACGCATCGGTCAAAACCACTTTTTACTGCAAAAATCAGTCAAAACTGTTTTTGACTGATAGCATCGGTCAAAACTACTTTTGCCTGATTTTTGTAGTTAAAAGTGGTTTTGACTGGTTATGAGTTTCGACTGTAACAAACAGTGACAATGAAACGAAACTTAAGTAAATTCGTGACAATATCAAATTTATTTGTATTGACAATGACGCCTATAGGCCAAGAGCCGTCTTTGGCATTTACAAAACACAAATTTAAATAAACAATTCGTTGAACAAAAAAATGACGTCTCCCTGAGACTGCCGAACCCACAACCTTTCCCTTACAGCGTTGTGGGTTCGAGTCCCATCTCAGACAGTCGGTGTAAATGACAACATAGCACAACGAAATTAACCTAAAAATCAATGGATTTAAGCTAAGTCTTAATAACCTTATGTGACTGTTTTTCGAACTTTCCGTAGAAAATGAGCGCTTTATTTTATTAGATAGTAGGTAGGTACTCTTAATACTTGGCTGTAGGATAATTTCTTCTCAGCTTTCAGGTACTAGAGTGTGAACAATTAATTCATACAAAAAATATTTACCGTCTGTATTCTATACGCTTACAAAGGAGATGTCCCATAATAGGCCCAGACATAGTACACCATTTACAAAAATCAAGAAAAATTTACTGTTTCTGGAAAAAATACATATAAATTTATATAACGTATAATTTAGTGGTTCAAAAATAAACAAGATCGAATAATTTATCAAACTCCATAGGCATTCCAAGATGGCGTCAATCTAAAAAAACTTTAAATGTCAGTAGCTGTCAGATACCCCTTGTCACTTTGGCATAATCATTCACTTCAAGTTTTTGTTCTGCTTGTCGTGTTTTAAATGTAGTTCATTATAACGACCTCATTTTCGATTTCTGGATTTGGTATTGATCGACACATTACTTTCATAATGTTTGTTGTTACTACAGCAAGCGATGGCACGCACTCGACTCCTAGATGCGCGATTATGAAACCAAAACTGACAGACGTCATCAAAATGTCATCTTCCGCCATGATGGTTTTGTTGTTTTGTATTGCTATTTTCTTACTTAACTCTTTATTTGAACCACTTAACGAAGCCAATTTAAAAGAATTGGATAATAACAAAATCTTGTAGGTGTATTGGTCTATCTTTTGGTGGGGTGTACAGGTTCTGGGCCTGGCCTTCATACAATTTGGGACATCTCCTTTCTTAGCCTATAAAATTCAAAACGCTTGATGATAGTAGATAGGTACCTAGTATTAAAAAATTTAAAGTTTTATATAATAATTATTTTTGAGTTTCATATTTTTTGATCTCTTTTAAAGACACTATTTTTGTGACAACTTAATTTCAAATTCAAAGCCTTTGATGCGTGTCACATAACTTTATAAAGTGTTAAAAAAATTAAAAAGTATTTTACATGTGTCACCCTGCACAGGGTATAGTAAAACGTAGTGATTACTTGCTCAGTGGGGCATAGCAAGAATTACATCATTATAACAACAATAACATTCTATAATTTTCCAGAAGCAAATAAAACTTAGTGTTTCTAAAACTGCTTAATTAATAAAGCATTAGGCAAAGAATCATATATTTTGGTGATTCTTGCTGTTCAATAAATATTGATACTCAACCATCTGAGAGGGTCTCAAGGTCTTCAAGTGCGTTTCTGTGGGCACGGGCCTTCGTTTGAGCCAATGTGCGTCTTTGTAAGGTCGGACCTAGGTTTAAGCCAATATGAGAGCAGATGAGAATAACTGGCCCACATGCTTGTGTCAACATTTTGGCTGTAAGAAAGGAGTAGATTTGTAAATACCTAAGTCCACTCATTTGATTCTATAAAAACACGACTCTGGCCCCTGGCGTATCCATACCATCTAATTAACTATTACCAACAGACGTCAGGGAAGTGTTAATTTAAGGAACTCTTATTCCCACGTTTAATGCAACGGTATAGACCAATTAGATCTTTATTAGTTAGATGGTTTCAGTAGCTACACCTGCTCAAACTAGTAGCCTCTATTATGTAATGAACATTGTTGAAAAGTTTTTATTTTAACTTAGCTTGTAAAACTTGACTCAAGACTGCTGTGAGCTGTTGCGAAAAAACGACATAAGTACCTAAGTCTACAGTTTTAATTAATTTTCCAGATCCAGATGGTATCAAAAAGAAAATCAAACTAGGAAATGCTTAAATAAACTAACAACTATGTTATTTGAATAGCTTTGCGCATGACAATCGTTGTTTTATCGACAGTTTGATTAGCACCGATTCAAATAAGTGAATTATTAAATTATAATATTTTATGATTTTCAGGCTCTTAAGACGTTGCATCAAATTATGATAGGCAAGGTAGAAATATGTTCAATCTACATTAATTTGATATGTTCAAAATGGCGGATATGGCACTCCTTTATGCAATATTAAAAATTTTACCTTACTAGCTAGCTTATTAAAACATGTGATATGCAAGTGTGTGTACTTACAATACCAAAGACCCTGTACCTTAATATTCACACCACACGATCTCAGCTAAATAGCAATGCTGCACTTTGAAGAGCTCATTAAGAACTTGAATAGAATATTAAACAGATTCGGAAGTAAGAAATAATTTTAGTGTCATCTGTCTGTGGGCGTCTAAAAGACACTTTGTGATAGAATCTTCAGCGAAAAAATCTAAGTTTTACACTTGCTTTTTTCCCGACTAAGGCAAAGCAAACGAAGGGTTTTGATTTTAGCACTCTATGTAGTCAATATATATATAAGTCCGTGACTTTTGGAATAAAACACAGATTTTTTGATAAACAAATCATTTTATTTTTCAACTTAGTCTCCCTTGAGCTTTATACACTTTGTCCAACGCTTCTCCAATTTTTTTATCCCTTCCAAAAAATATGATTTGTCGAGGTCCTCAAAATAGGCCTTTGTTTGCAAGATGACTTCATCATTGGAGTCAAATCTTTTTCCACCAAGCCATTTCTTCAGGTTTGGGAACAAAAAGTAGTCACTCGGAGCCAAATCTGGAGAATAGGGTGGATGAGGGAGCAATTCATAGCCCAATTCATGGATTTTTGCCATGGCAACTGCACATGTGTGCACCCTTGCATTGTTTTGGTGGAAAAGAACTTTTTTCTTGGCCAAATGAGGTCGGTTTTTTTTCAAATCGTCATTGAAGCGGTCCAATAAGTTGGGCTAATATTCCCCATTGATTGTTCTTCCCTTTTGAAGGTAGTCAATGTGGATTATCCCACGTGCATCCCAAAAAACAGTCGCCATAACTTTATTGGCTGACAAACCCACCTTGGCCTTCTTTGGCGCCGATTCACCCTTAGAAACCCACTGTTTTGACTGTTGTTTGGTCTCTGGTGTGTTGTGATGGATCCATGTTTCGTCCACGGTTACAAAACGGCGCAAAAACTCCTCCATATTGCGATTAAACAACGCCAAACCTTCCTGTGAAGTTGTTACACGATTGCGTTTGTGGTCGACTGTGAGCAAACGCGGCACCCATCTTGCGGAAAGCTTTCTCATGCCCAATTGATCTTTTAAAATTGAAACCACTGAGCCATGCGAGATCCCTACGGCTTCCACAATCTCTTGCACTTTTAATCTTCGGTCGGCCAACACCATATCGTGAATTTTTTCGATTGTTTCGGGTGTAGAGACTTCAACTGGGCGTCCAGGACGTTCGGCATCTTCAGTGCTTTTACGGCCACAACGAAATTCAGTAAACCACTTTTTTACCATTGAAATCGATGGTGCAGAGTCCTCATAGTATTTATCAAGCTTAGCCTTGGTCTCGGTAATGGTTTTTTTTCGCAAAAAATTATGCTTAATAAGCACACGAAATTCACCTTTTTCCATTTTTTCCTCAAATTACTGGGTAGTCTGATAAAAATAGCTGTCAAACACAAACTAACTGACGCAGCAAGTTCAAATTTTGATAGGAATCAACTGACAGATACCTGTTGACAGGAGTAGTGTTGCTTTTTCAGTAAAGAGGTCAGAAATTCAAAAAGTCACGGACTTATTGACCCGCCTTTAGTAGTTTCCACACTTGCGGTTAAACTACTGAGCCGATTTTCGCGAATGAGGTATCAGATTTAATTCAGATTCCTTATTATAGTGGTAGGTTTAGAATAGAAAAGAATAGAATAGAATAGAATATTGGGTCGTGTAAAATCGCCTTCAGGGGCCTGTTTGCAGAAATAAAACTGATTTGAACTGATTTTAGTCCGGGTATAATAGACTACCTTTTGTTAAAAAAAGCTACATGACGTTTGCTACAAAAATGTAGGGTAGGCAGTGCTTTGGAAAAAAAAGGTTGCAGTCACTTATCAAACGAAATAAGAAAAATTCAGAGAATAAAAATGTTTAAACAAAACAGCAAATATACAGGGTGACTTTGGAATCATTGCATTTACGTAGTCGGGTAATAGTTTTTTTATACTTATTAACGGTATATTTAAAAATCATAACTAGCTGTTGCTCGCGAATCCGTACGCGTTAAGAAACTATCCCACGGGGGCTGTACTTTTACCGGGATAAAAAGTAACCTATGTGCTATTCTGCCTAAAGTCTATCCTTGTGTCAAATTTCATTTAATTATCTTAGCCGATATTGAGTCACAAACATATATCCAAACATTCTGATTTATAATATTAGAGAGATGTAAGATTATCATTGTCATCAGCCTTAATCCTACTGGCCCCTAATTCACCTAAAAATGGTATCACAATCGTAATCGAATAGCAGGTTTTTGACACTTCTAGTATAGGCTAAATGTCAAAATCACCCAATTCAATCACGATCGAACTGCAATGGGGGCTATCGCTAGTAAATTTGCCACTAGAAGCGCTAGTGTCGCGTGAGGTCCAATATTATTCACTTTGTACTGGTTTTAGCGGAATTTGTTGCATAAATTATAATTTCTTTAATTTACCTGCTGGAAAGTGATCTCCTTCGTAAAATATCGCAAATATGGATTATTTGGCGATTAATGTGAACGCTTTAAAAGCGGACTTAAGAAAAAGCGCAAAAATAGGCGGCCTCAAGAGCAACTATTTCAGAAGTTAGTTTGTTGATATCAAGATAGTTATTTATAAACAATATAACCTTATTAGATTCAAGATATAACACTTTGTTTCGGCGCCAATCGCCTTTGACAGCTATACCTCCGGACCTCAGTCTACAGTGGCGCCAACTGGTGAGCAAAGAAACGGTAGTCCCCATTGAAATAGCTGAATAAGGCCCCTGGTAGAGTATAATAGTCCTATCCAAAAGGAGGAGTCTACTATAATTGCCTCGTTTAGCAAGCGAGTTGATGATCGCAGTATGCCAATGGTGAAGAGAATACGCTACTGCCCGTCTTCTTCCGGCAGTATGAGACAGAATCAAATCAAATCTTTATTCAGTATCTCATTTACAATGATAGAAATGTGATCGCGTTAACCTACCACAAAACGTCAAATTTTCTCAATTGATATTGATCTCTATTTCTTGGACTTAAAGTTGAAAATCAAATAACCTGCCGTTGTCTGTACAAAGTGCCTGTATTACCCTCTTTACTAATACAATATTTTTTTGGAGAGAAGAATGAGACAGACGACATCATAATGACTTTACTAGCTGCCGCAAACTTCCTGTGTCGGGCATGTTGTAAATCATGCATGGGGTTGCATAGCGATCAGAAACGTTATCTTTCGGACATAGGACAAGGACATAACACTTTAAATCATCTAATAAAGATGTAAAATCCTCATGCAAAGTAGGTACTTATAGAAAGAGAAGACGCAGATTGAAGGTTTAGGTATATTATGAAGGTATATTATCGACTAAAGCCTTAGAATGCTATAACACTAACCCCCGTATTTATAAACAAATAAAAGTAATTACTTGACTACAAGTAATTACTTGAGAGACAATGTGTATGCCTTAATCAAGAAATTACTGGAAGTTATAACTACCAAAAGTTAGCATTTTCAGCCAAATAATATGACTATTAATGGTGATCAATTTCTTACACTTAAGCACTAGGTATAAACACTTTAAGTTATGACTTTCTTAAGCAATAAGTAATTACTTCTTTATTAATACGGGGGTAAAACCGCCTTTACTAGTTACTACGAGTACTTAAACAGGATGTTAACCGAAACCAGCCTATAACATCGTTATCATCTTTACAGGCTTATATCAATCTTCTGCCCAGACTTCTCCAAAAAGAGGACTTGCCAAAATCACCAAGATTGACATTGCATCAAATTGCATGCTAAAAAAAATTTTTCATTATCATATTTTAGACTCACCTAAACAGTCATCACAAAATATAAAAACCACTTAGACCCAAGTTCACAAATTCTTAAACAGCCGGTAAACATAGATAGACTATTAATTTGACACAATTCCCATAGAAAATATGTCAAATAATATTTTAAACGCTGTTTAAAACTTAAACGTAATGATACAATTTGGCAGGGAGGTAGTAGAGATAGTAGAAGAGAGTGTTTTTTATCAATGTCCTACGAAACGGATTGACTAATTTAATGATTTGTTTTTATGAATATTTCTTAGGTCCGCTTTATTTATCCAAAAAAATACGGTTCTCGTAAAATAGCTTCAAATTCAAAACTCTACACGTACGAAGTCTTAATGTATTCGGATAAATTCAGCTGACGAAGTGAAGTAAATAGATGCAGCCTCCAGTCGTCAGACTACCTGTCATTGTTTTTCAATTTTCAATTGAAACATTTCGTCCTTTCCACATGTATGATGGTTGGTATGGCCAGAATGTTAATACGAATTACGAACTTCGGAAGCGTCGTGGATAGATGCCAATGTTAGTCTTAGGAACTGAACGCTGTGACTGTTAAGTGGTTTTTAAATGTATTGCAATTTTATTCAATGTTTCTTCAAGTAAAGGAGATTGACCTTTATTTATTTATTTACTGACCTACAAGATTTTTCAAACTTTTTTTTATTTGCATGATCCATTACTAAAATAGTACAGGTAAATCTAGGAAATAAGAGAAATTTCGCTATTCATCGCTATCATTTTTTTCCTCGTACTTTTTCTTTAACACGTTGAGCGCAGACCGGTGACCTCCAAACAATAAAAAATTTATTGTGTCTAGTACTTCGGCAGTTAAAGGCTTAATATCATCTTTTTACATACAGTAACTATTTTAAAGTTGGTAATAAAAATATAATAAAACTGTCCCATATAGATAAAAATCTACAAAAATTTTCACCTATAAAAAGTTACTAGAGGCAAGAGACAAGTTACTAACATTAACAATATTAATGCTCCGACTCTAATTTGCAATCTGAACGATTTGTTTACACATTATTTTGTCACAATACTTTTTGTTACTTTTCGTGTGATGCCGGCATATAAAAATAATAGCACCACGTCGTGTGTAAGAACTGGACAGATGCATGGCAATAAAGAAAAAGTTTTCAGTGTCATTTGTGCATTCTTACGAAATATCTTTAAAATACTGCAAATGTATTTATTATACGTATTATTGTCAACACCTGTTTAAAATATATATTTATGGGTTAAATACATTTAAATACATTACGGTGTTGTAAATAAATTAGTCGAGGATCACGGTCTAGAGGACCCTTGAACTGAAAAGCTGAAAGATGTCGACTGCTGGTTCATAATAATGGTAATGAAGTTACTAAGTATACGAGATTAAAAACACCATGTTAAAGTTATCTGTTAATGAAAAAAATGATGGCAAGCATGTCAAAGTACTGACAAATAAATCTAAGCAGACTCAGAAAGTACCCTTTTTGACTTATCTAAGTATTTTTTAGAGAAGTAGGTACCTAGTTATTGAAAGAGTTGTTTTCGCATACATTTATTGGGCATTTAGCCGCAACAGCAAATATTGCTTTGCTTATAGTCCAGCATTTTATGTAGTAAAGATAAACTTTATTGGTCAATTCAGACGACATTGGTTTACAGACAAAGAAAGCCGGTCTCTGGCAACGTATCACAGGCAACAGTTTTAGTTCACATTTATACAGATTTACAAAAAGAAATAAAAAAAATATAGTGAAATTGGTCAACCAAAATCTGTCTGTCCGTTAAGTACGCTTTCACTCGTTAGCATTACCCTCCCCTGGATTCGGCACCCATCTATCCAAATGTGCAGCTTCAACTTTTTGTCTTTAAATTGTCAGATAGTGACCACACTCAAATTTCAAATATTACTTATAAAGTTTGTTATGTTTCAGATTTGTGGTTGCAAGACTAATAACCACAATAATCTATTCCACCAGCCCTTCAACGTTTGGAAATAGTATTTCCTATATAAAAAGAATATTCCGACATCAATAACCGTAATTCTGGGATCATCTAAATTTAAAAGATCTGAACAGTCCAATTATCTATTTAAACCTTTAATTCTTGTCACTTCCAATATCCAGATTTTGTCCTTTTTCGGATTGTTTTGTTTTATCAGACTTGTTGTTGCAAGACTTATAACCGCAGTAAGCTGTGCAAATATCCCTTCAGTGTCTGCAAATAGTATTTCCTAGATAAAAATAATATTCCGACATCAAAAACTCCGACAGTCGTCAAACATTCTCTCTAAAGCCCCGAGACGACAACAACCTTCAGGCTGTGACGGACGGCTTTCTCGCTAATCTCTCGTTAACTCTGGCTTATCCACGGATTAGTGTTAGCCAGCAAATATTTGACACGTGACGTCCAGTGACGGGAACTGTCAGTAAATGGCATCTCAAGGTCTTTTGTATAAAACTTGAGATTCTCACTTCGGTTGCATGTTATGGCAAAATTTTGAACTGTCCTTTTGGGAGATTACCCTATATCCAAAGACTCTAAACTCCTACAGGATTGTAAGACCGCCGGCGGTCGCGATAACAATTGATTTTAATTGTGTCTGGAATAACATACAATCGAGAGGTTGCTGGCAACAGAAAGAACAATTCTTGGTATTTGGCCCTGCATAATAGATCCGAAATAAAGATATCCGTAGAAGAACAAGATAACAAAATAAGCGACATCGCTCAAAGAGTTACAAAACTGATGTGGCAGTGGGTGTGGACACATAATAGGAGAAATAGAAGAACCGATCGCGCACCGGACCACGCTCTGTGGGTAGGGCCCCACCAGGTAGACCTAGGATCTGGCAAAGATCACGAGAAGTCCTTGGATGCCGTGGGACTGATCGTTCTGGAGATCCTAAAGGAAGGCCTTTGTCCAGCTGTGAGCGACATTTCGCTCAGATGATGAAGATGATGGTCATTATGAAGTTTGATCTTTACCCATTTTGAAATATTGTAAAAAATAAAATATCTCGGATGTTGAAGGCTTAAATAAATTCGTCAACATAAACAATGTCTTGGTAGCTCAATCGATTAGAGCCGTAGCCTGTTAACCGAAAGGTTTTGAATTCTAGTCCCACCTAAGGCAGTCGATATTTTTATTTAAGAAACTAGCGGACCCGACAGACGTTGTCCTGTCTTAACTATGAACATTGATTTAAATTTGGTATAATTAATCAAAAAATATTTCAGATACAAATTTATTTATCGACATTGCAAAATTAAATGCTAACCGCACTGGAAATCGTAAGCGTTTGCAGCACGCACTCTGTCAATGTTATATCAAACGCCATAATGTTACATTTAAAAAGTTTAAATTGTCAAAACCGCAAAGGTTACATTACAAACAATTTAGTAAGGTGATAAGTTTTCTGTAATTTTCTAATTTTCCGCGCAATTTTCTTATTTTATTCTTTCATAAGAACATTCTCTTGACAATAACAAACAAAACAAAAAAAAGAATCAGCGAAATCGGTCCAGCCGTTCGCGCGTGATGCGATGACCAAGGGAAATAGGGATTCATTTTTAAATATATAAGATTGTATTTACAACCTAAACCAGAAATGAAATTGCTTAAAAGCAGTTTTATTTTCCTTTTAACGCATATATAACCTACGTACCTCAGAAATGGTTAGGATTTCTGATTAAATGATTTGTAAGGTAAGTGTTTATTTGTTTTTAACGTTGGTCTTTAGGGATATGTGTTCGTTATGTTAAAGTTCAATCATTTTTTTTACGAGAAGAAATCCATTGACGGAATTTCCTCCAGTCGGGAGCACGGCTGGAGGGGTGTGTGGGATTTCGGGCTCAAAAGAAGCCCGTCTACCCATTAAAACCTCACGGTGCTCTCCGGTGCCATATAAAGCGGAACCTGAGATTTGCCATAGGCCTCATCCATATGCATTCAGATAGGTTGCAACAATCAAGTCTGGTATGTCATGTTGAAGTACGTAAACGTAAATAAAGGAAGACACAAATACTTACTGCACTTTTTGTCGCATGTCTGCCATAAATAGGGGCGTTGCAATGTATGCCCATATCAATGTTATGTTAATTTGAGCTAATTACATAAATGTTTCCATTAATTCTTCAGTGATTTCTGAAGTAAAAATATATTTTACACCGCTGTCGCGGTCACAAAGCATGTAAATATGAAGTCTGCGTTACAAATTTTGACGAGACCTAGTTGGAAAATTTCATTCTTTGGATTTCTTACCTCGAAAGGAAAAAACTGACCCCATAACTTTTGTCGTCCATCATATTTATATGGGACTATGCACCGTGCTTTTTGAACCACCTGGAAACCAAATCCCACGTTATTGGACCATTATTTATAACTTCATGGCAGTGTTATTTATTTTGTGATTAAAAATAATTTTAGGAAAATATTAAATTTTGATTCAGACTTTTAATTTTGTAACACGCTGTGTGAGGCGCACAGACGTATTATTTTGCTGCGGCAGGGTCTCGGTTGAATGGACCTTACAAAGGTACATCTGTGCCCGTCATAGGGTGTTTCAAAATAAATAGCTGAACCAATATCGAATATTTTTATAAAAAAAATATGGTAAAAATATTAAAATAATACTGCCAAGATGTTATGCATAATAGCTACATAACGTGGGCTTCGTTCTTATTGTTTATATATGCTTATAACATAATATAATTATTATTGACTTGGTTATGTTATTAATTTGTAATATTGTGAGTCTAACCATTCACAATGCATTCAATAAACATTTTTGTATTAATATAGGTAATTAGGTAAAAATGTACATGATTTTATTCTAATTTAGTAATTTAAATATATACTTCATTGTTGTATGATAATGAATAAATGAATGTGGAATATAAATAGGTATAATTTGTTTTTTTTAACCACATACGATTGTTTTTGCTTCGATGGAATTTGTTTGTAAGCTTTCCCAACTGTTTTTTTATCAATAACTATCGGACCCGACAGACGTTGTCCTGTCTTAATTATGAATAATAGGGGTTAAAGTATGAAATTGCCGATTATTTTCCCACTTTTTATTTTGTTTATAGCTCTTAATTATAGTCATATTGTTGCGTAATTCTTTTTGTATTGTATCAAAAACTAAATAAAGTAACTTTTGACTAAAAAAAAATGCAATACTAGTGCCTATTACTTCAAAGGAAGTCGTTGAAAAGACCCCTTACAATGTGTCAGCTGACCTTCTTGCTTCAATTAAGTATATTTGTATTATATACTTTGATTTTCAGAAATTTAAATACTATAATGCGTAGCTTTATAATCATCTAACTTTCACCTTTAATTGCATCGAAAACGGTTCAGGCGTTATTAAAAAAACAAAAAAATTGTTAGTATGGAAAAATGACTTTTCTTGATTTCGTCCATACAAAACGGCAATTTCATACTTTAACCCCTAATATACACGAAAATATTAGTTTTTGCCCGCGACTTCACACGTGTGGCGGAGGTGCTATCCCACATAGAATGAACCTTTTTCAGGCATAACTCTAGGCTACTTTTATGTCTATTCCTGCTTAACCTATCTTCTTGCCATATTTGATCTAGATTCAATATGGCGTGATTGAGTAACAATCATTCATCCTAACTTTCGCATTTATAATGTTAGTAAGAAGGATATATATTTGGCATATCCTATTATATGTAGGTACTACTTCTTCTTATAATACGGTAATAAGTTTTAAAGTATTACGTGGCAATACCAATTTTAATGCAACATATTTTACAGTATTATGAAAAAGGTCAAGAATAATCTTTTTGCTAATCGACGTTATTTATGAATATTGTAAATAATATTTAATTTTGTTTGTGCGTTGTAATTACAAATCACAAAAGTAAGTAAGTCACAAATACAGCTTTTTTTATAAAGAAGCTCTTCTTCTCTTCTCGATTTCGTCCATACAAAACGGCAATTTCATACTTTAATATATATTGTATTCTCCAAACTGGTTTTAGAAAGCGCCTTTACACGTCCTAATAAGACTAGCCAAAAAAAAACGCGCTGTAGTGAAAAGGCGACACTTTTTTACTATTTGATTAGACAAATTACTCTTTTACGATAGCCAACCCTGCACCAACCGACCGTGGCGACAGTGCCAAGATCCTTCTCCTAGAGAGGCTTTTGTCCAACATTGGAGTAAGTATTTAGCCTCATGATAAAGGTTTCTTTGCTTGGCTATATACATATAAACACCGTTTAATATTATTGGCACCCAAAATATCTTTCTCAGTAGGACGAAGTTCGCGGGATCCGCTAGTAAATAAATAAATGTGTAATAATCTACTACATGACATACCTTATGCATTATTCTGATCCCAATTTGAATAACTATTTAACTCGTATTTTGGAAATCAGTGACAACCAAGGCACCACAAACACCCAGACTCGAGGAAATGTAGAAAAACTCATTTTTTCTATATTGACCCTTCCGGGAATCGAACCCGGAACCTCGGAGCAGGCGACACCTTGAAAACAAGGGGTGTACGCCACTCCGCCGCGCCACTGTATTTAGTCATTTTACCAGATAAACTGTTAATTTTAACAGAGCTTCATGGTTGATTGTAACAGAATCGGTTGGAAGATATTAACAAAGTATTTTAAGTATTTGAAATCGACAGATTTAACTGCTAGATTAGCAGTGTTTTGCTATTTTTACAGTTTTACAATAACCGTATCGTCTCGGTTGTCACCAGCAGAGAATTTTTGGTAATTTACGAGTATTCGGTAGGAAATAACAGTTTTGCCACTAGCAGAGTAAAAATCGCGTTTTGCTAACGGCCCGTTTTCTCAGTGTGGTCATGCAGATATCAAAAATTTGATGATTGTACAGAAACAAAACTATTTTAAATACTCGTATATCCACGTGAAAAATGATAAACATAGTTTTAAACAGACCAAAGCCGGGCGCACAGCTAAAAAAATGTCCAGTCCCGCTTTTAGGGAATAATAACTCGACCGTGCGAGATGAAGAGGAAAAGGATACTTTGAAAGACGTTAAATCTTCACAGAAATATTATGAATAAGTAATTTTCTTATAAATAATTATTCTCTTATTGTAAGTTGCAATTTGTAACACTCACTTCTCAGACTATTGTTTGAAATGCCATATTTTTATGAGGAATATAACTTTTTAGATTTTGATTTGTTCTTTTGATATATCTATCTTTGACGACCATTTGGATCAGCGGTAGTTAACGCTGCTTCTGAGCCATAGGTCGCGGGTTCGATCCCCGCACAGTACAAATATTTGTGTGCATGAACATGTCTGTTTGTACTGGTCTGGGTGTTTTCTATGTATTTTAAGTATGTATTTACAAAAAAAAAAGTATATAAGTAAGTTTATCGGTTGTCTAGTACCCCATACGACAGGGTACTTAGTAGTACCTTAATTTGGGACTAGATGGCTCTGTGTGGCCCAGTGTGGCATGTCTTAAATATTTATTTATTTATTTTATTTTATTTATATTTTTTTATTCATTAGACGAATAAGACTTTAACTTTTTAAATACATTTTTTATGGATATTTTTACTAACTATTGTCACGTAAACGTAATTTGAACTCAAATCAAAAGATAAATATTAAAAAACTTTTAATTATATACGTTTATTTACTATGTCCTGTATATTTAATATGTACTTTACTAAAAAAAAATCTGGCATCGCTTATTTATTATAAGTTTCCGATATTTCAGCAGCACCGTTGCAAGCGCCATGAACACGGGAGAACTGTCCTACCATAATAAATTAGGTAGGTAAGTATACACAAATCCCGAATCAAATGACATGAGGAATATTATTAATTATGAGGAATAAAATTAAGTTAATTCAACAGCATATTTTAGTTAGGTTTACCTACCAAAACTAATGATAAAATGAAATTTATTTTATATTGCCATAAATATTATTATAAATACAATAACAATATCAACTGTAGGATGCTTGTAATGAGGATAACTAGAAACAATGATCATTAAAAATAATACAATGGAGACATTTTTATTGATTTTTTATGATCAGGATCTAATAATACGTCAATGTTCTTAGATAGGTCATCAAATAAAATTAACGGATTTGACATAATTTGTATACAGGGTGACTGAGTTCAACTTTGAATCTCAAGCAACTTTATTTTTAGAGGTCCGTACTCAAAGGGTAAAAACAGGACTTTATTAATCAGATTCCACTGCCCGTTTGTCTGTCTGTCTGTCACCAGGCTGTATTATTATGAACCGTGATAGCTAGACTGTTGAAATTTTCATAGATGATGTGCATATTTCAATTGCCGCTATTACACTAAAAATAATTATCCCATACAACAAGCGTGTTTTTTAATTTGCCTTTTGTGTGATTTTAATGGCAACAGGTAGACGCTTGGAATATTCACAGAATATTTAGTTTCAAAAATAAATTATTAATTAAATTAAGGTAGGTACGGAAGACGGAACCTATGCGCGAGTCCGAATCGCGTTTGTCCGGTTTTTTATGGATTTCAAAGGAATACTGATAATAAGAATTATTATCGTGTAAGTACCTGCTATTTAAAAATCTTGTAAAATTCTATTAAAATAAAATAATAAGATGATAAATATAAAAACATTTCCAGATCCGCGTAAAAAAAATGTGGGCGTGGCTTCTACGACCACGGTTAGTTCGTGTGCAGTAAGTTTTATGGAAATCACAGATATAAAAAAAAAGTTTTACATTTAACCGTCCGGGAATCAAATTCGGGTCCACTACATCTACATTTTTTACAAACCAGATTATGTTCCATCATCATCATCAACCTACATTGGTCCCTTTGAATACCCACAGGAAGAAAACTTAAGTTTTTTAATTAATAAAGCTATAAATGACAACATTTTCAATCAATAATAAATAATAAATACATAACAGCTAACTGAGACATTTTTGTATAGTCTGCTCTACAATATCATTGTTGTTATGTGAACTAGCCTGCTACACCCAAAATTATTATTTAATATTAGTTATGAGTATAATAATTAAAAGTTTATGACGTTTAAATCATCACAACATCAGATTAAACTGTAGCTACGAAATTATCAGCTAGTGATGTAACTCTCTCACTATGACTATAGTTTTATCAAAAACTGAATCCGCGGTAATCCCTAGTCGTAAAACGAATCTTTCCCCAGTGTTAGCATTTCAGTGCGTCAGACGTCCGGAGCATACACTATGTCGGCAATAACCTTACATATTATCCTTTACGACGACTTAATGCTTCTTGTTGTCACTCAAATATTTAGAGCTTGCTATAAAAAAAGGACGACATCGCCCGCCGCGTACGATTCGCGCGCCCGCGCATCTAGGAAAATCATTCGATCGAATCAACCGTTCAAGACGAACGTCAACCTATCGGGAAGTGTGATCATGGTGTAACCTTGTTTTTTTATTTGCAATTTTCTAATCGGCCAGTGCGTTATAATCGATGTATCGTCATGTGTTTCAAAATTAGAACGCCGGACCCTAGAACCGTGTTCCTACAATTTCTTTTTTCAAATTGGACGCTAAGGATTCTGTGATTTTTAACAGTGATTTTGACTTTGAACTGTGATAAGTGACTTAATTAGCTAGTCAAGATGATGTCCAAAAAGCAGCTGGCGTGCATGCTGGCACTACACATAGTATACCTGTTGGTAGGAGCTAGTATATTCTACCATATCGAGAGCCCCGTAGAGTTGGCTCAAAGAGCCGAAGAAAAACTGGAAAGACTTGAAATCCAAAGTAAGTCATTACCAATGACTAGGTATTCCTATACGCATGGCAATTTGACCTCAAACTGGGTACTTTAAGTGATATATCAGTGCATTTCAATTGATTTCAATATGCGATTCGTGAGCCTCGCTTAGCCGGTGCAATGTTCGTGTAACTACATAATAAATTTCTTATTTCAATCAAATAACCAAAATAAGTTAAAAAATTGTGAACGAAAGGTTTTTGTTGCATTATTTTATTAAATCTTAATTATTTCAATACTCAATTCATCCGAAGTAGAGCTATGAAGTCCCCGCGTATAAAATATTTTAATACTTATATCAAACGAAAAACACACCCTGTGTCGTTTGATATTAGATTTTTTTTTAAAAAAACAGATAAAATTAAACTAATTTTAAACTAAGTTAACGTACAAACATCATAAAATAAGAAGTTATTTTAAGTTGGTAAATCGGTGCCAATCAAACAACCTACGACAAACGAAGGTTATACTTACGTAAATACTTTTTATAAAATATGCATTTCAGCATAATCTGAAATTTAAGCAAAAGCATCAGTTTTTGTTTATTTTTTATTTTCATAACAAAAGTCTAAAATACTGAGAAAAATAATTGGTTCAAATTAAAACAAGAATAATTTTAACATTAAAGTTAATAGTTTTCAAAGTCGTAATAAAATTACCGAAGAAACAGCGCACATATTTGTTACTTTGACAGTTTAGGTACAACATAACGCGTGACAAGAAGAGTCAGACAATAACAAATATTTCTGAAGTCATCAATTGGCTGAAGAATTTCAATATCATGCTAGAATAGTAAGAAAAACAACGCTAAAGACATATTCAAATAATGGATGGGTATGCAACAAATACAGAATGACTTTTTCATCAAAATTCGAATTTTTTTATAGCACTTCAGTATCGTACGAGTCTTTAGAGCCCATTTATGAAGTTGAAAATGTAAATCAAGTTTTCACCCGAAAATATTTTTCTCAATGTAGTTTTAATTTTTTACGGTCCTAAGCCTGTTAAGGTGTGACTGGAAAATCAAAAACTTATGAAAAGTATTCTTATACATAACGCGCATAACGTAAAAACAGTGGAGGAATAGGAGGCCGTATCAAAAATTTTATATTTTTGGCGGACATCTTCTAAGTGCTTTATCTTAACATTTTTGTGCTGGGCTATACCAAAAGAAAAATACGTTATTTCTTTTCTGTCTCGTAGATTGTTAATAAAAAAAATTAAGGTGGTTATAATTTCATCCTGTATAATTGTTTATTTTATTTATTTTTTATTTTATTTATCTCTTCTTAGAATTCTTAACCTGCTAAAGAAGGAGGTTATCAATTTGACAGATACTTTTGTTGTAATAGGTTTGACTACGCAAACTTATGACGCAAACCTTGTACCAGGACGACCGATTATGTTTTTTTTTGTTTGACAGCCTTTAAATACTTTTTTAAAATCAATTATTGATCTAACACAACTCGTAAATTGAGCCAACATTTATGTTTTGAGAAAGAATTATGGTTATAAAAGAATGACAACAATTTTACAACTAGGTATACTTTTTCTCTAGAGAAATTTAAACGTACGATAGTTATTATCAAGTTTCAACATAAGTAAAGCTAATTTGTAGTGTATCATTTTTAATTTCAGGAGGGAAATTGGAGAAAAAACATTGAATGATTAGTAAAATCAAAGTCTCGTACTAAGCGGTGATTCGTAAAATTTGTTGTCCCGTGTTGGGTATTTGCCATATCGCCACGCTTAGCAGTTAGATCGACGTTCGCAGTTTGGCCAAGAGAAGGGAATATTCCGCTGAAGACTGTCACACGTCTTATTAATCTCAACTAGTACTCCCACAGAACATGGAAAGAAAGAAAGGCTGTCATGCACCATTTGTATGAGAACCGATTTCGCCGCTTGCGCCCGCTACACATAATCGAGTTCAAAGAACGCCAATTAAGCGAATTCTTTTGACGTCACGCGACCAATAGGCTCGCCAAAAAACCAAACACAGCGCTCACTTACAAGCATTTGCTCATAACCTCTGTGGCGCGCCTGCCCCGCCTACGTCGCCTCTCTAACCTTTTTTCTTTTTCTGTGAGTACTCCCCTAGTCGTCTACCACATCACCCAATGGTCAAGAACAGGGGCGGATCTACCTGAGGGCTTTTTGGGCTGCAGCCCAGGGCCCTGTGGGTAAAGAGTCCCCCAGTCTCCATCAAAATGTTGACAACATCACATAAATTGTATTGTTAAAATCAGAAACCACGAAGGTACAATCAACCAGATCCGAGAAAATGTAGAAACATTTTTTTTCTACATTGACTCGTCCGGGAATTGAACCCGGTCCTCGGAGCAGGAAACACCTTGAAACCGGTGTGTACGCCACTCCGCCAAGGAGGTGAAAGGAAGGAAATGAGAGAAGATATTGCAAGAAAAAAATATTGATTATACAATTTAAAAAACTACTGCCTTAGGTGGTAGTCGAACCTGCAGCCTTTCTTAATTAGCCGGGGCCTCATAAACACACGATTCGCCACTGAGAAGGACCACACGATAACCGTATTTATACGCAGCAAGTATCTTTAAATTCAAATTCAAGCTTTTAGTATCATTTCTCTATCATGTTGGACATTCTGCACTGCAATGGCCTAGTCTCGTTCTCCACTCAAGAATCCATCATTGCATTGCTTATCAGTTCAAAGACAAATACATTACCTGCCACTTCAAATTGTTTATCCTTTTAACAGCATCGATTACTTCAGCACTGTGTAATATGAGGCTTTATTACTGATGAAATTCAGAGAAATTACCGGATGACAACCCGTTCAGTGTTGTTTACGTGATGTTTACGTGATGTTTACGCCCATTGAGGTCCTGGGCTCGGTACCCGGTGGAGTCAATTTAAATAACGATAATAAATGAAATAAATAAATATTTAAGACATGCCTCACTGGGCCACACAGAGCCATCTAGTCCCAAATTAAGCTACTATTAAGTACCCTGTCGTATGGGATACAACCAATAAACTTATATAAATACTTTTTTTTTGTAAATACATACTTATAATACATAGAAAACACCCAGACCAGTACAAATAGACATGTTCATGCACACAAATATTTGTACTGTGCGGGGATCGAACCCGCGACCCATGGCTTAGAAGCAGCGTTTACTACCGCTGATCCAAATGGTCGTCGAATTGTATATGATAACTAGCTGTTCCTCGCGACTTCGTGCGCGTCAATTTCAGTTTTTAATATTGCGATTATTTTTGCAACATTTTTCACTGATGCTTCGCTCCTACTGGTCGCAGCGTGATGTTATATAGCCTAAAGTCTTCCTCGAGGCATGGACTATCCAACACAAAAAGAATTTTTCAATTCGAACCAGTACTTCCAGAGATTAGCGCGTTCAAACAAACAAACAAACAAACAAACTCTTCAGCTTTATAATATTAGTATAGATGATAAGTAGTTTTTTAGTTAGCTCGAGTCTAGGAAAGGCTGTTAGGTTAAAAATAAATGTGGAGAACATCACATGCATTGTCCTGATCCCGAAGTGAGTAGGTTACTATTTAAAGTACTTGAATTGGGGAAATCAGACACAACAAAGGTACCACAAGCACCAAGACCCAAAAAAATTTAGAAAAGTATTTTAGTTTTCTTCATTGACCCGTCCGGGAATCGAACCTGGGTCCTCGGAGCAGGCGACACCTTGAAAAACCGGTGTGTACGCCACTCCGCCACGAAGGTCGTTAAAAAGGTTGCAATCGTGCTTTGCAAGGCACGCTAAGCTATTTGGTCTGGTGCCATGGGTTACTGGTACTGCGAAAGGTACGTTAAGCCATTTGAAAGAGTTCTTCAAGCCGCCTCGTTACCTACGGGGACTACTAGAGCTAAGGTGCTGCACCTAAACAAAATCAATTCTCAAAATACTAAATAAATAAATAAATAAATGTGGACAACATCACATACATTGTTCTGATCCCAATTTTAATAACTATTTAAAGCATTCGTATTTTGGAAACCAGAAACAACGAAGGTACCACAAACACCCAGACCGGAGAAAATGTAGAAAAACACATTTTTTCTACATTGACCCGTCCGGGAATCGAACCCGGGACCTTGGAGCAGGCGACACCTTTAAACCGGTGTGTACGCCATTTCGCCACGGAGGTCGTCAAAATACTAGAACATTATCATTTTAGCAAATTACCTCTGGTATTTATTATGTCACTGCTAACTGCTTTTGATTTTGGCGTTCTTTCGTATTGTACATTATTGCTAAAAGCGGCCGCTTTCGACTTTATAAACAACTAAATGAAAAGTATATTGTAATAATAAATAATAGGGGTTAAAGTATGAAATTGCCGATTATTTTCCCACTTTTTATTTTGTTTATAGCTCTTAACTATAGTCATATTATTGCGTAATTCTTTTTGTATTGTATCAAAAACTAAATAAAGTAACTTTTGACTAAAAAAAAATGCAATACTAGTGCCTATTACTTCAAAGGAAGTCGTTGAAAAGACCCCTTACAATGTGTCAGCTGACCTTCTTGCTTCAATTAAGTATATTTGTATTATGTACTTTGATTTTCAGAAATTTAAATACTATAATGCGTAGCTTTATAACCATCTAACTTTCACCTTTAATTGCATCGAAAACGGTACAGGCGTTTTTAAAAAAACTAAAAAATTGTTAGTATGGAAAAATGACTTTTCTCGATTTCGTCCATATAAAACGGCAATTTCATACTTTAACCCCTAATACTAGAGGTAATTTGCTAAATGATACTGTTCTAGTTTTTTGAGGATTGATTTTATTTATAAGTAATAAAATTTAATCGATCGGGGGCAGCATTTAGCTCTAGAAGTCCTCTTTACTGTAACGCACCGCTCCTACCACGGTTAAAAAGGTAATAGTGTAGATAGATATTTTTGTCTTGCGCGGCGGGCGAAGCGAGGTTTTTAGTGGGTATACCCCTAGGTCCTATTCCCACATACCGCCCTGCCCTTCCCCGGGGCAGAGGTGATGATGCGTAACGCATTTTCCTCGCGTTAAAAAAAAAAGGTATTTGTGTCCTATAACGAAAACACTTTCATTTGTCAATGAAACGGCTTAGTAAAAAGAACATGTGACCGGTAGCTTTTTAATCTGATAAAACGCAGTTTGCAACATAGATGCACTCTATTTGAACCACTTAGGGACCACTCGAGATATAACCGCTAGTAATAAGTCTGCAGTCCTTCCATACTTTACTCGCTTGATTAGCGATAATTCCATTAATTCAATGTAAAAGGTGCCCAAACCCACTTCATTAGGGTTTTAATACTATTGCGGTGGTTGGGACTAAATATACGTTATATTTATTTCCATTTTTTCGTCCATCTTATTTAGGCCTATTACAAACTTTTGACAGTTACTTACATGGTTATTTACGGATTAGTACAAATTAAAAACATTAATACTAAATTAATCTTTCATGGTCACTAGCTTACGAGTCAGTTGTTTTTGAGATTTCTACCAAGTACTTACCTTGTTATTATGAGTTTTCGGAAATGATCACGGAATGACGGAAGATCAAGAGACGTTTTATAATAACTTAAGCAGGCATTGTCCGCCATTCAGTGTATCGTACAACTAGGCAGTTGATCTCGGAACGTTCTACAATATTGTGTAAAGTATACTGATTTCAATTTCGCTATAAATATGCTATCCATTGATTTGCGTAAAATAAAAATATTTCCATCACAGTTAAAGAGCTACTAATAAATTGTTAATTTTATATTTCTGTTATTCTTTTTGAACAGACTATAGTCTAAGATCCCACATACAAAGACCTTCACCGAGCTGTTTATTGAATGAAAAGTATTTTATATTCAATTAAATATGCCAAAAAATATATTGTAAATGCCTAAAAAATTTTAGTACTGAGTAGAATTTTTAAAATTTGACTACCGAATTTCAGGATTTCTTTTTTGCATTCAACCCTATACCACTGTGTTCATAATTAAATCATATTTATTTGTATTTAACTTTATTTAATTAACCAGACCGGTGCAAGTTACTAGTATCGATTTACCTGTTTATACCTGCCTACTCAAGGGTTGTGACGGGAAAAAAATAGTCACCCTAACGTTTGCATATTCTATCAGCTTCATATTTTCGATTGGTATGAAATTTGTCTATAAACCAAATAAGTAAAAGAAAATTATTAAAAAAATTGGTTGTTTGTAAAGTAGGTTTACGATCGAGATGTTTACGTGATAACGAGAAAATCTCCATTCGTTTGTATGCCGCTAGAGTGAGAGAGACGGAAGATCGGTCCACTCACTCGAACGCTATGCCAGCCTCCGCTCGTGAGGATTCCGCGTGACAAGTTTCACGGAATGACTGGCAGCGCTCGAGATGAGACGGGAGATCGGTCCGTCTCTCTCTCGTTATACCTGCGATCGCGCTCGTGAGGTTTTGGTGTGACACAAGTTTCTGAACATGTCACCCGACTGAAACGATTTTAAAGACGTTATCACGTCAAAAAATTGTTAATTAATCATACTCTGGACTGAATTTCTTTAGTCAGCCCATTTGCAATATATTATTTGGCACATTTAATTGAATATAAAATACATTTCATTCAATAAACAGCTCGGTGAAGGTCGTTGTATTGTGGGATCTTAGACTACTATAAAACTCAATTATTGCTATTAAATACAATAAAAGCAATGTTTCCAACAACCTATATTGTATATTGTGATAAAAGGAAAACTGTGTCAGATACATGATTTGTGAATTATGTTCATTAATATTCATACAATGACTTCCACAGTTGCTGATTACTATTATGGGTTTACTCCATGCTCTGGTCAGTGATTAAGGGGAAACTGGAGCAAATCAACCGCTAAACGTAGAGTCGATGTGATTCATAGCAATGCCCAATAGATTCCCAATAATTCCCATAGTGTCGTCACAGTATTGAATAGGTCATTTGGAGGTACTATTTTCCTTTTGTAAAGTGTTTAGTTTATTCCAAAATTCAAATTTTAATAATTATTGAATACTAAAAGTCTTAAACCTATAATTTTTATGACGATACTCACCCCGTTGGTCTAGTAGTTTTAATATCGGGCCAAGTTCTCGGGGTCGGAGGTTCGGTCCCCGGGTTGGGCCATAAAAAGTTTTGAATTTTCGAACGATGTTCGGGTTTATGATCACCAACCCGCATTTGGCAAGCGTGGTGATTATGCCAGTACCCATCATACTGTGGTAACTTGAATTCAATGATGGAGGCCTTTTCCCTGCAGTGGGCTGATTATACATACATACGTACTCACATTACAGTGAAATAAAGAACTAGGATGAATATATACACAGGTAAAGGATAACAAAGAATTAATTCGAATTATATAATGTTATCAATTAAACTTGAAAAATTATGTCTCAGGCGGGACTCGAACCCGCATCTCCATACATACCGCGCCCGGTATGGTAACGGGCGCGGTATGCATGGAAATGCGGGTTAAATAACAAAGAATGAGTTGCAAAGAAGTACAAATAGAAGTTCATCATCTGTCCACTCCACTCCTCAACCCAGCCCTCTCTAATAGGAGGATTTATTCTTATTCGCCACGCTTGGCAGGCGGTTTGGCGACCAATTTGACTAATGTTGGAGAGAAGACGCTGCCGCCCATCTGCCTCCGCGGCTTTCCTCCTATAGGTGAGAGGCTACTAATGAAATACTTTTACCCTTAGAAAGAGAAGAGGCAGTGCTAACCTTTTTACGTGCCAGCACCACAACATAGAAATCATTAACACCATAGTAGTTAAAAAAGAATAACACATGAACATCACTGAACAAGACAGTAGTAGAAGTACCTAATCTGTTCTTTTTAGCGGTCATCTCAGTCAATCCCAAAGATGTTACAGAATAAATAGTGGTTAAAAACAACAAAATTAATTAAATGTTTTTTTTATGTCACGTTCCAAAGAGGCTGAGATAAAGGTCGCTACATACTTGATTCCAGTATCGTGAAAATCACGTGTACTCGTATTACATTTCTTTTAATCACAGCAAGTAACAGTTACCTAGAACGTATTTCAACGGATGCACAAAAGCCATGTCAACAGTCTCCGTTCACCTTGCTCTAATGGTGTGTCATCCCATTGTTTATTTGCCATGAGAATCGATAAAAAAAACTGCACAATTGACTATCGATCGTTTAGCTGCGTCTGAGCTGATATCTACGGATGATTTTATGTAGGTATCACGTGATATCCCGCATAATATACTAACTTGTTTGTTATATTAGAGCTAATTACAATTTTCTTTTTTGTTGTGGCCAGCTCTAACGCACTAGACATCGTATCGAATATATATTATCTGAGAATATACGGTTATTTTTAAAAAAAACCTTATCGAATGATTTGAAAATAGGTTTGATAGCATTGAAAAATAATAAAAAAGAAAGCCAAGAATTTTGGGCCGGTGCTTGAAGATTATCGGAAGTTAAACTTTTGTTAAAAATAGTATTAAGTATTATTTATTTTAAGATTTATAAATTATTACAAATTTAGGTTTACTTTAAAAACATAGGTACGCCAACTATATTATTTTTTGCTTTTTCCTTAATAATAATCAAATAAATACAAATAAATTTGTGTCTAAAGTCGTAACAAGCATTCTACATCATAACACGACCTAAGTAGGTATGGCGGCTTGTCACTTGTGTATAACAAGACACTCCAACAGTTTTACCTTCATTTCTCTTTAACGTATCAGTTAATCACAACACGGATAATGAAACAGTTATCTTAACAACTATTTCCTTAGGACCTTAACATTTCAATGAGGCAAGACGCCATACCAAGCATTCGATTGGCAATAGCAGATAACGATGCAACTAGTAAACAATTATCCAAGTGGATTTATCATGATGTAATCTAAGGTTTAAGGATTTTATGACTTTAAAGGGCCGTAAACTTTGCATATTTGGATGCAGTAATGACGCAGCTCAGCTTAAGCAAAGCGGGACAAAGGCCTTACTCCGCAACACAATATCAGATTCGACTCGATCTATCACTCTCACTCATACCAATTTCTTGAAGTATCTGAAAGAGGCAGATGGATCCGATGGAGCGTAGTAGGACGCAACGTAAAGACCGTATATACGGAAAGTTTATGTCGAAACAACACAACTTAATAAATTTCTGGTTGAAAATAAAATTCCTTTAATTTTTTTTCGTCTCTCGTAGGTAGGACTTGAACCCATAAGCCTGCTCGACTAACTGAGCTACCAAGACATTGTTTTTGTCGACGAATTTATTCAAGACTTTTTACTCTGAGAGCCAGCGGTGGTTCATCGATGTTTTTGGTTCTGAGCCTGTTTAAAATGGTTGGTTAGGTGAAAACTGCACTATGAAAGTATTTGTTAAAAATATAGTTAGCAGTTCATAAAGATGATCTTCTGTACGAGTATAACCCATAAATACGAATTCACGGTCAATTCTCTAACTTTAAAGCTAACAGTCCGTATTTTTTATATGTCATCTTTGATAATACAAATGTTATGTTACTCTGCAGTCTATCCGTATGTAATCTATACTTTAATATTATAAAGCTGAAGAGTTTGTTTGTTTGTTTGTTTGTTTGTTTGTTTGAACGCGCTAATCTCTGGAAGTACTGGTTCGAATTGAAAAATTATTTTTGTGTTGGATAGTCCATGCCTCGATGAAGGCTTTAGGCTATATAACATCACGCTGCATGCGACCAGTAGGAGCGAAGCATCAGTGAAAAATGTTGAAAAAATAATCGCGATATTAAAAACTGAAATTGACGCGCACGAAGTCGCGAGGAACAGCTAGTTAGGAAATAAAGATAATGATACGGTTTTAATTGTTTGCTTCTATATTTCTTGGATAAATATTTTTTTTTAATTTACAACTCATCTAATTTACTTACTTTGTTCAGAACATAAAAATTCAAGTTCTTTGTTTAATTTTATGCAAAATTTGAAATAAATAAGTGATTAAGTCGACAGACAAAAAAAAACCACTAACTGAATGTTTCACTTAATTGATTGGTAAATAAGTAGGTACTAGTTGCAAAAATATTTATATCGGATGTTGGAGGTAGGTACATAACTAAAAATATTGATGAAACTCCGCTGGCATAAATCATTATATCCGTGGACACATTCAATGTCTTGGCATCTCAATTGTTCGAGTCCCACTTATGGCAGTCTATATTTTATCTATTTTATTTTTTTCATTTAAACCGACCAAATTTTGAAATAAACTATACTAAGTAACTAGACTATAGACTAAATTCATGCAACTCTATATGTCCATCTTTAAGTTAACATAAAACAATTTTACAAATGCGTCTCGATCAAACTTAATAGATATATTTCTTCCGAAGACAACTCTAACGACTTAACCCGACTAATAATAGACAATAGGTATTAACAAAGACATAATTATCGGACATTATATGCGGCTTATATAGCAGTGAAGTAGCACCATACACGAGTATACGTCATCAAGACTATTATTTACAGCCTGTCAAAACTAAATGGCCATTGAAATATTCTTGTTAGAGATAATTATTATCTAATAATTATGAATACCATATATAAATCTTTTATCCTGGCCGACTATCTAAGTACAGAAAAAATTAGGTACTAAGTTTACAAAGCTTAGTTAATTTTTCAATTGACAAAAATTAACCATGCATAACTTTGTGTTAGGTGGAGGACGGTTCAAAGATGTTGATTAAAAACAAAATTTAAAAGAATACAAATCTTTTAACAAATTATTGAAGCGATAAAAAAGCAGAAGATATTCTTATATACTTTAAATCGGTGTCAAATAAGAACCTTTCTGCCCCAACGCCCATTGAATTTTTTTACTCCCTTATTTTTAAAGAAGTAATTACTTATTGCTTAAGAAAGTCATAACTTAAGATGTTACTACCTAGTGCTTAAGTGAAGGAAATGGGTCACCATTAATATACATATGATTTGGCTGAGAATGCTAACTTTTCATAGTTCTAACTTCTACCTAGTAATTATTAGATCATGGAATACAAATTGTCACCTAAGTAATTACTTTTAGTCAAGTAATTACTTTTACTTGTTTATAAATACGAGTGCTACTGTGTTCCGCGAACTACCACTTCAACTCCGCAATCTTCGAGCGATGGCGGTTATCATAATTCTCATACGGAGTTTCTCATGTCTGATTCAATACAATACAATACAATAATACACTTTTATTGCACAAAACAAGATACAAAGAAAATTAATAATACGAAAACTGAAAATTGGTACAATAAGGCGGTCTTATCGCTGAATAGCTATCTCTACCAGACAACCTTGATTCAATCACGTAGACAAATCTCGCCATTGCCCGCTGTACGAACTTGAGCTTTCCTATGATACCCATATTAAGCGACCACGTTTCAGTTCCACAAGTCATCCCTAGCAACACGCATATATTCGTCTTGAGATATAGGTGTTCGGACGCATAATTATAATATTATTAAAGACATTTTGAACTGCTTATGTATTCAATGACTACGGTATTCTAAATGTCATTACATTTTTACTAACATTCCACTTGTAACAAAGTTTCTTTTTTCCCCATAAAACAATGGAATATCAGTTTTGCATAAATTATTTCTAGCTGGTACAGAGCCTATTTCCTGATTGGTTGGTGCAATAAAAAATATCGATTGTCACAAGAATAATAGACGGGTTTCCGTCATGAAATGCTTTACATATTTTCTGAGTAAGTATCATGACTATCTTACCTGCACTTTAAGACCCAAGTTCACCAACATTTAAACAGCCGGTAAACAAAGAGTGACGATTAATTTGACACAATTCCCATACATAATTGTTTAAAAGCAAAATCGTAGCTTTTTTTGTAATGACCAAACTATACACAGCTAAAACTACACATTGGAAAGATGCGACATGATTTGTTCCTTAGCTGTGGTTTAGTCAGTATTGTAGTAGGAAGTGATAATTATTTCAATATAAATCTTTAAATCTCTAAATTAATTTTTATTTTAGTGCTGAAACTAAATGGTTTTAAAAAACATAATAGGGGTTAAAGTATGAAATTGCCGATTATTTTCCCACTTCTTATTTTTATTATAGCTCTTAAGTATAGTCGTATTACTGCGTATTTTTTTGTATTGTATCAAAAACAAAATAAAGTAACTTTTGACTAAAAAAAAATGCAATACTAGTGCCTATTACTTCAAAGGAAGTCGTTGAAAAGACCCCTTACAATGTGTCAGCTGACCTTCTTGCTTCAATTAAGTATATTTGTATTATATACTTTGATATTCAGAAATTTAAATACTATAATGCGTAGCTTTATAACCATCTAACTTTCACCTTTCATTGCTTCGAAAACGGTATAGGCGTTTTTAAAAAAACTAAAAATTTGTTAGTATGGCAAAATGACTTTTCTCGATTTCGTCCATACAAAACGGCTATTTCATACTTTAACCCCTAATATTAATCTATAAGACAAAAAACAAATGACATATTTTTTGTTTTGGTATAGCCCAGTACAAAAATGTCAAGATAAAGCACTTAGAAAATGTCCGCAAAAAATCTAAAATTTTAAGGTGGTTAAAATTTCATCCTGTATAGGTTTTGAATTTATTCGTTTCAAACATAGTAAAGTAAAGTAACAACCCATTACGCCCACTGTTGAGCACGGGTCTGTTTCCTTCTTATGGAAAGAAAGGCCTTAGTTCCACCACGCTGGCCTAGTGCGGGTTGGTGGACAGCGAGGACGACGCTGTGGCAACATCACCGTTAGACGTTCCCAAGCCGCCCGAAGGCCACCAACAGGGCTTAACGACTGTTATCTCGTAGCAACAGCCGGGACCGCGGCTTAACGTGCCCTCCAAAGCACAGAAAGTGCTTGAGATATGATTCCACAAACGGTCACCCAGCCAGCTAGTGACCGCTCCCAGCGTTGCTTAAGATTAAACACAAGGGCCGTTTTTCCATACAAACGTAGTCCCCTGTTTCCTCCCTGGATAAAGCCAGTAGAGCAATAATTTTTATTTCAAAAATCTATGGCCACTATTAGCATGTTTCTATGTTTTCTGTTTTTTCATAATAAAATTAATAAAAAAGATTTGAACCCCTTAAAAATCGAAAAAATTCGCCTGATTTTCCGCTGTGTTCAAACATCCAGAAAACTAATTTGGCAAAATTTTAGAAAAAAAGGAGAACATACAAACACGGCCAAAGCCTTTTTTTAATTTTTAATGAAAAAAGTATTTAAATCGGCCTAGTTTTGAAAAAGTAGTCGGGGGACTACGAAACGTTGATTTGGTGTGCTTTTAGAAGGTATTTTCGGTCCAAGAAGCAGTTGTCTCTATCACACTCTGCGGTGAAGGCGTTTGGCACTGCGCGACAGCAATAGATTTTACAAATACCTATTTTTCAATTATTTCGCCCATAGTGTTTCCTCTTAATATTAGTGACAGTGACTGATCAGAGGCATTGGGCTATGAGCGTTTCAAACATAAAAACATAAAAATACAAACATACAATACTTATTGTTTGAAAAAAAAAAAAGAATTATTTACATTGGTTAAAAGATCCCCCTTAATCACTAGGCTGCCTAAAATTTAACTTTATTTCATAGTCTTAACTTGTATTTCCGTAATAGGTTAATTGAATGTTTTCATATTATTGCTTGTATTATCATGAAGCAAAATATCTACAAACCCTTAAATAGAGACAGGGTTGAAAAGAGATAATTAGTTCGTAATGACACTCTTCTGTTGTTAATAAGAAGCCTAACACGGGAACAAAGCACGTCAAATAGCCGATTAGAAATAATGTATTTTGTTGAAACCGGCGCCATACAACATTAAATAAGTTCATTTGCACAAATGTAACGTCGTTATACAAATATTTCTGCATCGCATCATCAATTATTGCTTTTCGTGACTTCATACCGGTCGTGATAATATGCTCTGCAAGACCTAAAGATCCACGTCTCCCTGACGATACAGATTGGTGCACTAACTGCCCAAAGATATTTGGAAAAGCCTGACTGCGGGTCGGTCAATCTGTTAGAAAGACTCCCAACATGGCTGTTTTATTGTATTATAAACTTAGATCGTTACAGAAAGAGGCTTTGTTAACACCCCGTCTAGAACAGGCCCCTTCAAATTGATCCCTGTCTCGGCAATCTTAGGGGCCTATCCTCACCTGAGGGTTTACTCTGCAACACAATGTCCGTGTATTTAAATATATATGTCCCTTTCACTCATAATAATGTCTTCCAGTATTTGAAAGAGACAAATGTATCCGTAAACGAGCTTCGTGTTGCATAGTAAGGTTCTGATCGCATCAGGAGGTTTGACTGAATAAAGCCTTCCATATAAGGTTTCAGTGATAGGTCCGTCAATAAATAAATAAAAAGACTGGACACTAGCAATAAAACCAGGAAGAAGATAAATCTAGTAGAGAAATGCCTGTCCGAAAAATTCCTTTGTTATTTAATTTATAGAAACAAAGTTTTTATTTTATTTTTGTAACTGACGTTTCTTTATGAGGCAACAACACATAAGTAGCTTGTTACGGAACTAAAAGTTTTCGATGATTTTTCCGTTAGAAAGACTCAAAATGGTATATAATATCTTTTACATTGAGAATTCAAATCCTATACACGCCTCTAATGTCGGTAAAATACCTAAGCGGTCGATCGGTAAAGTACAAAACTGAATTAAAACATATAACTCCCTACGTAAAAACACTTAAAAGAAGAAAAAAAAACTGTTAGGTACTGCGGGTAACTATTTTGTTTCAAATCGGTTCGGTCAGTGTCGATTCTTGCAAGGCATCTCATCGAAGTATATTTTTTTTGTGAAATGTCATAATAAGCTATCTTACATTTAATTGTATTTTACAGTTACTAGTTAAAATTTTCTTTGGATTAACTAAACTAGTTAGTCAGTAACTTATTTGGGATTTACCTTATCTAGGCATGATTCAAGTGTTCCATGTTCGTATTCACACATCTCAGAAATTTACCCGTTTTGAGGGGTACCAATTCATACCACGTACCTAAGCATTTTATGTGTATTTTCCTGCCAAATGACACATTCTTATAACATATGGTGTTAGGTATCGACCATTATATGATATTAGACTACCTCAAGGGGGATTCGATTCACGTTCCTTCTCTATCCGAAACTAAGCTACTACAGATTGTATAGAAATAAATTCCAGCTGTAAAAATAGAAAAAAAAAATGTTTTTAATAAGCATAACAATCTAATCAAATAATTTAATGATATAGGTTTTTAATAGTATACTTAGTTTTATTAAAAACCTAAATCAACGAAGTAAAAGAATTAAACTCCAAAGCAAAACTACTTACTCACAGATATAATAAATGTCTAAATAAATAAATAAAATAAATAAATAAATGTGGACAACATCACATACATTGTTCTGATCCCAATTTGAATAACTATTCAAAGCATTCGTATTTTGGAAACCAGAAACAACGAAGGTACCACAAACACCCAGACCCGAGAAAATGTAGAAAAACACTTTTTTTTTTTCTACATTGACCCGTCCGGGAATCGAACCCGGGACCTCGGAGCAGACGACACCTTGAAAACCGGTGTGTACGCCACTCCGCCACGGAGGTCGTCTAAATGTAACTTATACACAAAAAAATGTCTTGGTTTGATAATCTAAGGCAGACGAGATATTAATTTAAGAACTTGTATTTTCGCTGGTAATTAAATTGTTTTTAAAGTAAAAATTTAATACTTAGTAATACTTCAAATGTTATAGTAATACTCAAAATCTATCTTTTGTTGGTTGGCTGTCTAAACACCTTACTCTTTCCTTGACTTAAAAACCTCTAATTAGGAGGTTTTTAAGTCAGCTAATTTTATTAATAAATTATATTGATAATAAATCCCTGATATTTCAATGCCTACAAGCGGATATACAGAGGTTTGTTTCTTATGTACACTTGTTGTCTCTTGTTTATTTAAATTATATTTAACGATGATTTTACTACTGTTTAACAACTTTCAATTAATTACCACAGTAATTAAGCAGTTTCCTATCTATTGGCATGTAAGTAAATTTATGATTTAGAATTACCTGGATGACCTTTACTTGAACCCAATGTTATTGTATAAATAGCTTTCCTGATTCACCCTCGTGTGATTTAGTCAGCATAGAAATTGGTGTAGAGCTGCTTTAAATGGTTAGAGTAAATGTTACATATTCATGATCGTTTTAACCTTTATCGAATTTATTATTGGAATTGTAGTATTGCGGAAAAAGAGGGTGAGAATATTTCGTTATAGTTTGATTACATTATGGTTGGTCTGGTAATTGATCCGTATCGTCTGCGTGCCCTATGCTTATATTAATTTCTGATTAATTTAGCGTGTCGTAATTTGTGAATATTATTTGTAAATCTTTAGTAATTTTTCGATAATTCTTGGGTACCTATAGGTATATACTTTCTCCCATAGCTTCAGCTGCTCTCAGCTCTGGTACATACATATTCATATTTTCAAAGTCTTACAAAATATCTCGTATAATAGTTGTGTAAGTTAAGAATTATAAACAAAATTACTTGTCTCTGTTCCAAAATGTCTTAAAAACGGTACATGCCTCCTAGCTTTTAAATTTTACGTTTATTTTTAATACTATCACTGAACTCCGTTGAGGCGTTTTAGAGCCCTTTCGCTATTTATTGATTATTCTATGAACGGTCAACATAACTCAACGTCAGCTAGCATCAGTCGAAAGGGGAATTTTTCCATATCGTCCTACATATCTACGGCCCATTTAGGACGGGTTGCAGAAAAAAAAAATATTTCATTCCGCAACTCGTCCCACGTTGCTTCAAATATGGCTGATGATAGGAAAAAGATGCTTCTGCCCGTCGTAACAAACCTAAAATATTACAAAATCTTACTAAATAAAAATTTATGAAGGTGAAAGATGTAATTTTACGTTGTATTTTTATTATAAGTAGTTATTTAACACGCACCTGTCCTTACTGATTTCAAGATAAGAGTTATCCGACTCGTTTTTTTTTTTGAAAACGTGGTTGAAATATTAATATGTAGATCAAATGATATTACATGTTTTGCATATGAAAAACATTGACACGAAAAGTTTATACAGTTTACCTTAAAAATTTAAGGGCCGTCAATTCAAACGACCCGTTTGACAGTTTTCCTTGGACATGAAAGGTTCCTGACACGATACCCAGTTCAGTTAAATGAAAAAAAAACTTTTTCTTCATTATTTTGGAATTGGATCGTCTAGGTGACGTTTAGGTACGGCAAAATTTACCCTTCTCTCGTTACTTAGGGTATAGTTCACCAACAGACGTTTAAGTTTTAAACAGCGCGCGTTTAAAATATTATTTGACATATTTTGTATGGAAATTGTGTCAAATTAATCGTCAATCTATGTTTACCGGCTGTTTAAGAATTGGTGAACTTGGGTCTAAAATTTTAAGTTCTTGCTTTAAGATAGCATTCTTTTTAAAATTATTTTTCGATTGATTTTTTTAGTGGAACTTAGTTATGTTACTGAAAAAAAAATCTGCATAAGAAACGAGGATCAAATTGATACAAGCATCATAAAATTTAGGTCCGAAGTATTGTCACTTACACGTATCTACGACAACAAGCTGCTATAGTTATTATTATAAGTATCATTACGCCAACTAGCAAGTTGTAGTTTTTAGTGTTGTGTTATTTACGTAGATGAAATTGCGATTGCAGTATAGTTGTTGACAAACCTAGTTGTTATAAATTGGTTACTTATTTTACATCTTAAAGATTATCTCTTGAAAACTAGATAACATAATCCCTCAGTTCCTGAAGGAGACTATAGTCCCTTTTTTATATGACTAATTAGCTTTTGGGAACTGAGCGATTTCAGTAACCGAAAATCAAAATCATATAATGATCTGAGGTCCTCACGAAATGAGGGCTCATTGAATTTTAAGGTGCTCTTTTACCTTGGTTGCATTCATCTCTTTTCATGTTATTACATAGGGACTAATTTGCATTATTATAGGTATTATGACCAGAGATCGGATACTCGGATACATATTTACCTAAAGCTAGTTTTTGGCTAGCACAATGGAAGCTGCTTTTAAAAACATGTCGTGTTGACCCCAAAATCTCGGGATCCGATCCCATCCGATTAGCCGATCTCTAATTAAGAGACATGATTACATAATAAATAATATATGATATTTAAACATGGACAGTTCGAAGTCACTTTTTTGGGTGGGAATGTGTTTTTAGTTCTAATATTTCATCTACTTTAATCAGAGTAGATAATCGCCAACTTCGTCAAAATTGTACTTGTACAGAAAGAGGAAAACACTATTTTGCCCACGATACATCATTCAGATTCAGAGAGCAAACCCAGGTGATGAGGACGTTGGTTTTCTATCCTCGTCGTGGGTATTTTCCTTATGGCTTCCTTGCATAAACGTATGATATTCTAGAGACGTCCTGTGAGGTGGCGCCGGATCTTTTTAAATACTGTTTACATAAAAAATAATTTTGGCACCATTAAACTTTTGAATTTTAGCTACTTTAACGAAACACGGATTCTAAATGCATTTTTTTTAAAACTGGACCATTCATGTCTACAAAGTACTTAAAAATATTTTTGCTTTTCCTTACCAAAAAATTGTTTTTTTTTTCTAATGTTTATTACTTTATTTGATAAATTAGCAACTTAATTGCAATTATAATATCAGTATATAAACTTGAAAAATTATGTCTCAGGTGGGACTCGAACCCACATCTCCTCTTTATTACTCTTGCGCTTAGACTAGATCTTGTATTTTTTTTAAAACAAACAATCGAGTAAGTATTTTAAATAAATTTACAAATATAACATAAAGTCGCATTCCGCCTGTATACGCTCAGATCTATGCAGTGGATTGTGATTGGGTTTGCATCAATAGATATAATAAGAATAGTCATTTTTTTCATCCAAAACAATAGTTTTTACAGTTGTATCTACTTTGCACCCGGATGAAGACTAAGCAGGTCGCTAGGTTCTATTATAATTTGATAAAAATGCCATGCCGTAATTCTTTTAAAGGTCAAAGACCCAAACATAAAGTTATCTTGGAAATGACCTACTCACGATAAGTCATCTATATTGTGAATTGTTTAAAATACAATCCTAATAACTAGCTTAAACAGAAAATATCCTGTGCTGTAAATAACTTGTTTATTGTTTGAATAAGAACTGCTAGGTCTGTGCCTTCTATATTGGCAATGAAAATAAATAAATGGTCGAACGACCTTAAAAGTTATACAGGTTTTAAACTGTATCTTTCATCAATTTTTTTTAATACGATTTAGGTAATTAGCTCCAACCCCAAGCGACAACCGGTTGTCGCGATAACAATTGATTTTAATTGTGTCTGGAATAACTCACGATCGAGGGATTAACACACACACTATTACTCTTCTGAAATTGCAACAGTTTAAATTATAAATAAGTTATTGTTTTAGCCGCCACTCTGTAAGAGTTTTGTTAATACCTTTTCAATTAGTTTTTACAATAGCTGTTGTTATTAAACTAAACATGACATATTTTTGTCAATTGTAATAATATTGTTTAAACAGAACTTATTAATCTGTTGTGAAGTAATGGGATGTCAAAAACTTGAGCTATTTAGAAATGTTGCACAATTCATTATAATTTTAATCCTCCTGGAGGCATAATATGTTTATAATTCGATTTATTTAGACTGTTGATAATAATAATGATGACTGTAATGTAAAAGATGAATGTACAAGAAATGCTATAGATTCTGCATTCCTTGTGACCGAACAAGAAGACAGTTTTGCACCATTTATCAAATAGCGAATCAGTTCAATGGTCAGTTAAGTAATGTTTATTAAACAGTTAGTTAATTTTATCTTAAAAACACGCCTTCATTGTTACACTTTCATTGCCTCATACCAATTTATGGTGTGAGTGTTCAACTAAGTGTCAACTTTAAATATCTATCTGTTAATTATTATCAGTATTTTTTCCATTTCCACCAAGAATATGCGTCATCTCAGCTGTTGTTGACTCCACAAATTGACAGAGGACATCACGGCCGGTCCGCAAACATGTCGCATGCGCATCGTGATCCAGAAATTAGGTTTAATTAGAGCTGTCACATGTCGCAAGTGGCACTTACCGCTTCCTAACCCGATTTTGGAGGACAATTAGTGGTTTTTCTTGATGAAAATAAAAAAAACTACTAGAATTAAAAACTCGTAGGAAACGGTTTTCCGTTTACTTTCGAATAAAAAATTAAGTAATAGTCTATATATAATATAATTATTTTACTGCAGGGAAAAGGCCTCCATCATCATATTCAAACCCGGGCAATGATCGAACATTTGAAACTCATTTTGCCCGACCCGGGGTAGAACCCAGAACTCCGAGCTCTTGGCCCACTACTTATACCTTTAGACTAATGGGGTGTCAAATGAAATTTCTGTAAATAGGTTCCAGAAAATTTGTTTTATCTGTGTGGTCTAAAAACTCATGGCAATTGAGTATTTTAAGTTGACAAATAATAACCTCAGTATTTAATCTTGAAAAATTATGTCTCAGGCGGGACTCGAACCCGCATATCCTCGCATGCCGGGCGCGGCGCGGCTACGTGGTCAAATACTGATATTATAATTGCAAATTTGAGTAAAATATCACATAAAGTAATTAATAACCTGATAATGTTTGAACTGTTTTACATGAAACTAAAATAGTAACATTTTTTAGTGTGATTTGTTATCTTAGTCAAGCCTAATGACACCTACTGCTGGTCATAGGCCTCCCCTAGGGATTTCCCCGATTCAATTCAGTTCATTCATTCAATTCAGTCTTAACGTAACCTTCACCAGATCGTCAGTTGACCTGTCCTGGTGGGGGCCTACCCACAGATCGTCGTCCGGTGCGTTCAAAGAGAAACTGTCAAAATGTTTGCCTGCCTTAGACCTTTAGCTAAAGCTACTAAAAGCGATTTTTAGGGAAAACTATCCTTTGTTATTTTCTAAAACTAAAAATATCTATAATCCAAATTGCATTTAAATCGTTTTTACAAGTTTTTTTCTTTATTGGCTACAATTGTTTATTAAATTACAGATCTTTCCTTTTTATAATAGACAAGATCCCGTGAGCGCCAAACCGTGTAAGTAAGTATTCTATACACCTTTAGTACCGTGTACCTGCCAAAACCAAAGTTCATAATGGTGCATCGTTCTTACCTGTTGGGAGCATACGCTGACATTCTTTCAGCTATTATCAAATAAGGAAGCTCTTGCGTTTACGGGCTTTTGCTCTATAATGTTTGCGAGGATGTTGATAAGTATATGAGGAACTTACCTCAAGAAAAATGAGACATCTATAATACTTAGTCTTAATTACAACTTTGTTTATTTACTATACTAATACTGATAAATCTACATTATCATTAACAGATAACTTGATATTAAATTCCTTCATAGAAAAGTTATATGCTTAATGATATCTATTCGAGCATCTAACATGAATATGAGCATTATTTCAATAATCCCTTATTATCAGAGATTAAACAATAACAGAACCCATCAAGATAACTTTTGATACAGATGGAAAGCCGGAGCGAACATATTATTATACATGTATTATGCTATGCAATTTTTAATCTTTCTCATAATCCTTTATCCCGATCAAAATCATACCCTGACTTGGATCCGTTTTATCATGTTTAGATAGGCCAGTTTTTACTAATTTAAACAATTAATTGATGGAACAGTCATCTTTCAGATCTTCCGTGACTAACTGCTTACAATTAGTGTCGTAATATTAGAAACTCTTAAAAAACAAGGTACTTACATGGTGTGTAACGCGAATCAATTAGCTTATTTTTTGATATTGGAAACGATTGTACATCACTTCTGTTATCTTAGCCAGGGCATTCTGATACATGCTCTAAACAATGCTGCCATTTTGACCATCATGTTCACTTATCTTCTGGGTTATTATTTTTTATATTTACTTTTCGAAGATGTATTGTCTTAGCGCTGAATAGGTAAGTAGTAAAAACTTGTACGGAGATTTTAAAAATCCAGAACCAGAATTCGCGCTTCTTTATAAAAAAAGCTGAATTTGTGACTTACTTACTTTTGTGGTTTGTAATTACAACGCACAAACAAAATGAAATATTATTTACAATATTCATAAATAACGTCGATTAGCAAAAAGATTATTCTTGACCTTTTTCATAATACTGTAAAATATGTTGCATTAAAATTGGTATTGCCACGTAATACTTTAAAACTTATTACCGTATTATAAGAAGAAGTAGTACCTACATATAATAGGATATGCCAAATATATATCCTTCTTACTAACATTATAAATGCGAAAGTTGGGATGAATGATTGTTACTCAATCACGCCAGATTGGATCTAGATTAAATATGGCACGAAGATAGGTTAAGCAGGAATAGACATAAAAGTAGCCTAGAGTTATTCCTGAAAAAGGTTCATTCTATGTGGGATAGCACCTCCGCCGCACGTTTGAAGTCGCGGGCAAAAACTAATATTTTCGTGTATATTAGGGGTTAAAGTATGAAATTGCCGTTTTGTATGGACGAAATCGAGAAAAGTCATTTTTCCATACTAACAATTTTTTAGTTTTTTAAAAACGCCTGAACCGTTTTCGATGCTATTAAAGGTGAAAGTTAGATGGTTATAAAGCTACGCATTATAGTATTTAAATTACTGAAAATCAAAGTATATAATACAAATATACTTAATTGAAGCAAGAAGGTCAGCTGACACATTGTAAGGGGTCTTTTCAACGACTTCCTTTTTTTTTTTTTTTAGTCAAAAGTTACTTTATTTAGTTTTTGTTACAATACAAAAAGAATTACGCAATAATGTGACTATACTTAAGAGCTATAAACAAAATAAAAAGTGGGAAAATAATCGGCAATTTCATACTTTTATTACCTATTATTTACGTAATACCAACTTATTAAAGTACCGAAGCCTCCTCAAAAGCATGTGAATCCTCCCATGACAAATCGAATTGGTAAATTACTACACTAACGCAAGTCTTGTAAGTAACTACTTTCTTGATAGATTTTATCAACCAGGCCAAGACCTTCCCAAAATAAGATCCTGAATCCAGGATCTAGATAATTAAACCTTTCCCCCCCACTGGGTAAGTATAATATTAGTTGTTTTGGGCTTTCTATCTTCGGTACGGAAGCTTGCTCATCAGACTACAGATTTCAGTTACAAAATAACTTTTTTTTCTACGACATAAAATGCTCCAGAGTTTAGCCTCATATTGCCCGTACCTTGCTTTTTTAAACTCTTGGAACGGTGTTGAACTACCTGAAACTCATGAATAACGAATAAAACAAGACATAACATGAAATAATTCACTTTTTTATTAAAAAAAAAACTTAAGAGGTGTCAAGGGATTCCCGGATGGAACGAAGTCCATTTTTAATGAAGGAACTGTAACATTTTTTTTTTTTTAAATTTTCTCCCTCTCCCTCTCTCGCATATATCAAAAAGTGTCGTTACGTCTAGCCCCCTTTCGCAACGCGCGATAAGGAACTTCGTTCCAATAATGTAACGGCCTATAATTATCCCACTGGAAGGTAAAGGCCTCCATCAATGAATTCAAGTTTACACAGCAATGATGGGCACAGGCAAAATCACCACGCTTATCAAGTGCGGGTTGGTGATCACAAACCCGAGCAATGTCCGCAAATTCGAAACTCTTTGCCCCTCCAAAACGGGCCCCGGGCGACAGACGCGCGGGTGTCTGCCGTCCGCTTAAGGGGGCCCGCGACACAGTGACGGGGGGAGGCTCCCTTCCCCTCTAAACCGGGTGGCGCTTGCTTATTACTAAGCGAGCCACAGCCGACCTGGGACTGCGGAGCATGCTTGTGGCTATAGGCCTAAGGCAAAACCCGTAGCTCGGTTCTTAGGGTACGGGAGGGATACCGCTCGTTTTTTAGTGGGTATACGGACCTCCGCCGCGGTCCGGAGTCCCACATAACCTGTTACTTCCCCCGGGGTGACAGGTATACGTAAAGCATTTTTCCAGCGACAAAAAAAGGCCTTACTCCGCAACACTATGTCCGTATATTCGAATCCATCTGTCCCTATCACTCATACCAATGTCTCAAAGTATCTGTAAGAGACAGATATATCCGTTAATACGAGTTTCGTGTTGCAGAGTAGGGCATCCGACCCGGGAATCATGATTTGCTATTTGCTATTAATTTATACAAAAATCTTAATTAGTTAGAAGTGGCCAAACTAATAAATAGATAACTGTTCATTATAACTAATATATCTATGAGTTGTGCTAATCCGCGAATCATTAGATGAATTGAACCTATTTTCCCATATGGGTTCGTATGAGCGACCACTTATTTGATCGGTCTGTCGTGATTAACCACTCATGAAACCAAATATGGCAGTTGTCGTGTTAATGCAACATTGTGGCTGGTTAAATCATTGTTAATTGATGTTTAAGTAACAGTAAATCACTTTAGATGTACGTTGTTAAGTAATAGAATGAAATGCATGTTGATAGGATTTAGTTAAAATATAATTTTAAGAAAAATGACTATAATACATTATTTTAAAACCACAAGAAAAAAATGTGTTGCACAACTGTTATAAGTTATTCATAGGTAAATTCGTTTCTATGTGAATAAAAATAAATATTTCTTTACTAAGAACCCCAGCCGTTCTAACACCTGTATTTATAAAGAAGTAATTACTTATTGCTTAAGAAAGTCTTAACTTAAAGTGTTCATACCTAGTGCTTAAGTGAAAGAAATTGGTCACCATTAATAGTCACATTATTTGGCTGAAAATGCTAACTTTTCAAGTAATTACTTTTACTTGTTTATAAATACGGGTGTAAGTATTGCAGAAAAAGCGGTTGTTTTCTAAATTTTATCAAAGTTGATTAAGTATCTAGTATATTTTTTTTCAATGAATTGTTGTTCATAAATTTGCCGTACTGGTTCCGCGATGCTTACCTCCACTTCCGGAGTACCTATCCTTCTTACTAACACCGCTTACAATATTCGTTTTAGTAAAGTACTACAGTTTTTGCTAAGCCGAGGTCTTTTGACAAGCTTAACAAACATTTCGCTGGTACACCTCTCACTCCCTTTTTTACTAAGTACCTACTCGTACATTACGGACATTTTTATTTTAAGAAACCTGATATCACCAAACATTCTCGTGCCAATTATCAATTCGTCCAGTCCGTGATCTTGGCAGTGATCGGCCTCGGGCCACTGTGTTCAATTGATGGTGCCCCGTTTTTATCTTTTTTTATGTCAATCCATTGGTAATCTGTGCACAATGGGACCGCTCCTCCTTTTCAGGGCAAAATAAAATCAATCAATGGTCAGGTTTAGAATTTAAATACCACTAATGACTTCCGCAAACCGCAAACTCCGTTTTATTGTGGTGGCGTTTGTGATAAAATTGAATTTTATTACATAAATATGATTAAGTATGTTTCCTTTTAATTTACCTGATTTGGTTTGATATTTCATTTAATTTGATTTGATATAAGTAGTTATGATGGAACGGAAATTAATAACATCTTTTTAGTACGAAGAAGAATATTAGACGGCGATCTGTGGGTAGGTCATTACCAAGTGGACCGATGATCTGGCGATTGTCGTAGAAAGCCTCTGGATAGGACATCCTTATGGAAGGCTAATGCCTAGCAGAGGTTGTCGTTTGGCCGATATGATGACAATGATAGTAAAAAATTACGTGAGTCCACTGCTAGACATGTAATGAGCAGGATTTTATCCATATTTTCTCAAGCTCTAAGCTATCTTTGTAAACATCTTTAGTTTAAAAAAACTGTTTAGTAATTTAGGCGTGTACACTACAGACCGACAGCAGATTTACTTTCGCCGTTATGAAATATTAGTAGGGATAGATTAATTCATCAAAAATGCACGTATCAGTATTTTAAACTTGAAGCATTATATCTCAGGCGGGACTCGAACGCGCATCTCCATATCTTATTAACTTATTCTACACATTTACACTCGCTTTAAATCAAGCCAATTGAGAAAAGTTTGATTTCTGAACAGCTTGAATACAGGATGAAATTTTACCACCTTCCAAATTTTAATATGTCAATCTACGAGACAAAAAACTAATGACATGTTTTTTCTTTAGGTATAGCCCAGTACAAAAATGTCAAGATAAAGCACTTAGAAAATGTCCGCCAAAAATGTAAAATTTTTGATACGGCCGCCTAGCAACACTTTTCTTACGCGTTGCGCATCTCATTCATTCATTACGATACTATTCATAAGTTTTTGATATTGCCTTGATACCTTAACAGGTCTAGGACCGTAAAAATTTAAATCTATATCGCGAAAAATATTTTCGGGTGACAACTTGATTTCAATTTTTTACTTCATAAATAAGCTCTAAATACGATACTGAACGAAAAATAATGGAAGGTGCTTAAAATTTCATCCTATGTAATATCATATTTAAAGTAGGTAATACAAAAATGGTTTACCCATACCAAACTCCACACTTTCCTTTGTATTCACATTGTTACAAATGGAAGAGAATCAACCTCCTCAACCTGAGCAAAGAAACTAAACCAAACAAACCAATGTAAAAAAATCGAGATGACTTAATGAGATTACTTTTTAACCAATCGTGCGTAAATACTCCGCTGCGCTTCTTGCGTAAATTACGCTTGAATAAAAAATCAGCGGTGCGTGAATCGAAACAGCACTACTATGGTTCCTGATAGTACGAGTAATATAGGTATTGTTTCATATTTAATACAAATGGGTCGTATTTTTAATTTCATTTTAGTATAGGTAATAGGCTGAAAAATAAAAAATACGCCTCGATTACCGGCCTTTCATAAGAATTAGACCAGAAAAGTATCCATTTGAGATACAGAACCCTAAAAAGGTTCAACAGAAACATTCCGCTGTTCGTTGTCATATAATTGCCTGCAAAAACTTAGGCAATTTGTGTTAATTCACCCGTAAAATTGAACCTTACTAAAAACGAATAAACAGTGATGAACGCCGTATTTTTATTTAGATTATTCTTTAATTGAAACATAAAGTAGGTCCTTGTTTTTGTCTGTTGAAAAATGCTTTAGACATACCTGTCAACCCAGGAAGAGTGACAGGTTATATGGGATTCCGGACCTCTGAGATCCAAATAGTCACAAAAAACCAGCGGTCCCTCTGGTGCCTTCTATACTGGGACTACGGGGTTAGCCTTAGGCCTATAGTCACAGCATTCGCAATCATAGCTGGTGTTCCTGTCACATGTTGTCGGACAATTTTTCCTTGACAAAGCCTTTCAACCCTGATATCTGATATCAGCTCAGAAGCTGTCAATTTGGCACGGATATAGCTTATATGCTGGAATTTACATATACATAGACTACATGTATTTTATCCCGGTATAGTGCGGCACCCGTGGTCTAGTTTTAAAATCAAAATTCCACGCAAAGAAAGGCGCGAGCATAAACTAGTATAATACATTTTGTATTTCACCATCATAACTTTGCAGAAGGCAATAAATTATATCAATTTGAATACAAATAGGTTTAATTGTGTCTTGATGTCTACCATGTTACCTTATTTTTTATAAGTTAAACCAGTATATTGAATGCTATGCTTCTCATTCCAGATCTCCTATACGAGAACTACATTCCTGATGACCCTGATAAGCAGGACAGCATCTTACGAAAGCTGTCCGACTACTGCGGCAAGTCGATGTTCAACTACACCACCGAAGACGCCGAGCCTCCATTCAAATGGGACTTCTATCACTCTTTCTTCTTTTCCTACACCGTTGTCAGTACTATTGGTAAGTATTTATCTAGTCATAATAAAAAAGTTTGTGGGGGGTAATCTCTGAATTCTTTTCCAATAATTCCAATAGAAAGCCACGTTATTTGCGAGTGTCTTGCTTCTACAAGATTAAAGATTTCTTCATTTTTGTTAAACGGCATGGTGAGTTGTTTCAGAAAGCCAGAGATGTAAATGCTAGACTTAAACGAAACCCAAATAAACTTGTATTGAGTGTCATTCCAAGATCCACTAAATTCAGAAAAAGTGTTTTAGTAATGTGCGTTAAAATATATAATAAGATCCCAAATGAAATAAAAAATCTTAACTTTAACCTTTTTAAATCAAAGCTCTATAAATGGCTAATTAAACGGAAAGTGTACGACGTTAATGAATTTATTGACACTAGAATTTAATGGCTTCTTATTGATCGTATTGTTTGACTTGACTTATTGATTTTATGACTGTGTGAATTTGTTAATTTTTCTTACTGCTATGAATGGTATAATTTAATTTAATTGTGTATAACTATTTTTTTTTTTTACAAATTATGAATTTGCATGCTTATACAGGCAAAACATGTGCACTTATGTTTGTTTATCACCTTGTATATCATGTTTTTTGCAAATAAAGAATATTTATATTATTATTTATTATTTAATATTATCGTTTTATTGATTGTTTGCATAGAATAGGCTTATAGAAGTTTTAACTCTTAATAAATGCAATGTTGACCTTTTTTCAGGTTACGGTAACCTGGCTCCAACCACTCATCTGTCCAGGATCCTGATGATATTTTATGGCCTGTTTGGAATACCTATCAACGGTATCCTACTTGCCAACCTAGGAGAATACTTTGGAATGCAGGTACATACAACTGACTGGTCACTTGACATAGATAGATAAATATACTCTTTATTGCACTAAACACAAGAAGACAAAATGTTACGACAAACCAGAGAAGTTGTACAAGTAGGCGGTCTTATCGGTATAAGCGATTTGACGTTTTTATTTTTAACATATTTAATTTTAAAACTGGTCAAGTGTATGGTGGGCCACACGCATGTAGGCCTCTTTAGTGGGTGCCCTTCGGTTCGGGTATATATCGGAATGCCTAATTATTTGTTCTCCTAATTGTCATTCGCACACAAACTATTAGCCTAAAATTTTTTCGCACATTTTTACTTTTCATAAACGTGTTTAGCCTATTTTTACTACGCTTTACTTTATATCGCCGTATTATAATTTCCCAATAGCAACATTTAGCCGAATATATCATAACACCTACCATTTACAGTTCCAAATTTTTATAAACAGAAAGTCAAAAACTTTATCAGTATTTGAAATAGTCATGCATGCATGCATGCTTGCAAAGAAGTAAGCATGCATGCAAGCAAGCAAGCAAGCAAGCAAGCATGAATGCATGCAAGCAAGCAAGCATGAATGCATGCAAACAAGCATGTATGCATGCAATGAAGTAAGCATGCATGCAAGCAAGCAAGCATGTCTACAAACAAGCGATCATGCATGCAAACAAGCAAACATGCATGTAATCAAGCAAACATGCATGCAAACAAGCAATCATGCATGCAATCAAGCAAACATACATGCAAACAAGCAATCATGCATGCATCCAAACAATCAGACTTCCGTGACGGCTTCGGCGCTGCTGGGCTCCGGCGGTCCCACTCGTGCTAATCGTCGCAGATGGCTTACGGTCACCACCGCAGCTTCGGCTTTCTGGCCGGCTACGCCGGCCAGCCTCAACCACGGCACCTCGCTTGCAGCCTCCTGCTCTTCAGCCTCAGCCCCTCTGCGCCTACGCGCTTTTGAATTACACTCTAGGGGTAGGGCAGACAAGACTGCTTGGGGTCGGTTTGTGAGCGATTCGTTTCTTAAACTTTTCGGTTTAAAAAATAATAGAGCGTTATGACAAAAAAAGATGCTAATACATTTTAGTGCTTTCGATATTAAACATACTAAGATAAGGGTTTTAAATTTTTAGACCAATCTATAATAATGCGAAAACCACTGTTACACTAGACAATAATTATACGTTATAAGTTTAGGCCAATAATGTGCCCTTCGATTTAGGCGAACCGAAGGCGATTATTATAGATTGGTCTAAAAATTTAAAACCCTAATTTCCCAATGCCCAAATTTTTTTAAACCCAAAAAGATAAAAAAACTAATCGCTCGCAAACCGATCCCAAGCAGTCTTGTCTGCCCTACCCCTAGAGTGTAATTTAAAAGCGCGTAGGCGCGGAGGGGTGAGGCCGCCCGCGGGCTGAAGAGCAGGAGGCTGTAAGCGAGGCGCCGCGGCTGAGGCTGGCGCCAGAAAGCCGAAGCTGCGGTGGTGAGCGTAAGCCATCTGCGACGATTAGCACGCGTGGGACCGCCGGAGCTCCGCAGCGCCAAAGCCGTCATGGAAGTCTGATTATTTGGATGCATGCATGATTGCTTGCTTGCATGCATGTTTGCTTGATTGCATGCATGCTTGCTTGTTTGCATGCATGCTTGATTGTTTGCATGCATGCTTGCTTGTTTGCATGCACGCATGCTTGCTTGCTTGCATGTAGGCTTACTTCTTTGCACGCATGCATACATGCATGGTTATTTCAAATATTGATAAACTTTTTAATTTTCTGCCAATAAATATTTGTAACTGTAAATGGTAGGTGTTAGGATATTTTATATTCGGCTAAATCTCGCATTTGGCAAATAATAATACGGCGATATACAGTAAGGCGTAGTAAAAATAGGCTAAACAAGTTTAGGAAGAGTGAAAATGTGCGAAAAAATTTTAGGCTAATAGTTTGTGTGCCAATGACAATTAGGAGTACAACAATTCGGCATTCCGATATATACCCCTTTTTAGTAGCACGTCAGAATTGGCGATTTACTATTATTATTGTGCCGTAAATGATCGTAAATTTAAAGGTATCAAACCCACCTGAGTGCGTTGAGCGCCGATATATTTCATGTTAATTTCGTTATGACTGTATGCCTTTTCACGTATTAATAAACAACCGTTCAGCTGAAAGAGCTTACTTGACCCTAATATAAATTAAATACGTTACTTAAACAATATGCAATATTTTAAAGGGCTTCGACACTCTATGCTGTAAGATAGATGAGAAAAAAATAGTTCAACTGCACTTTTCATGTAGGTACCTTAAATTTTAGGTATGTACCTTGAAACACAATTTTAACAACATTCTTTTACGAGTTTTACGGCGTGAGCGATACAGATAATTTCTTAACACTCATGTCAAATTACTACTACTTAAAAATATTGAGCTATAATAAAATTGAAAAGAAAATTGAATAAAAATTTTTAGTTGTGCCTAAGATAATGTTTTACATAATCAACCTTTGTTATCTGGGCATATGCCTCCCCAAACCCGACGCAAGCCACTAAATTCGAAACTTCTTCGACTATAATGTCACATATTATATGTCTACTTTTATAACCAAGTATATCGCTAACGTGTCCTATTATTTTCCAGCTTATTTCAGTCTATAGAAAATACAAGAAACGCCACGAAAAACGGGCGGACAACTTGAACTATTTCTTCAGCAATCTCGGCATGCTGGGGCAAATCTTTCTATACCTCGTGCCAGGGTTCCTCTTCTTCATCTTTCTGCCTGCCTGCATATTCGTGGTGTTTGAAGGCTGGGACTACGTTGCGTCTATCTACTACGCTTTCGTTACTCTTACTACAATTGGATTTGGAGACTTAGTTGCAGGTTACTTATAATTTGATTTTTATGATATTTCCAAATATTAAAATCTATACTTAATATTATAGCTGAAGAGTTTGTTTGTTTGTTTGTTTGAATGCGCTAATCTCAGGAAGTACTGGTGCGATTATTTTTTTTGTGTTGGATAGTCCATTTATCGAGGAAGGCTAAAACATCACGTTGCGACCAATAGGAGCGAAGCATCAGTGAAAAATGTTGCAAAAATTGTCGCGATCATAATAACAGAAATTGACGCGGACGAAGTCGCGGGCAACAGCTAGTAAATAATAAATGTGAAAAACATCACAAACATTGTCCTAATTGATTGGAATCATTGATTCCAAAGTAAGTAATAATTAAATGAATGAATGTTTGGATATCAAAAACTGCGTAGTTACAACTTAAACTCGAGACAATATAGAAAAATGTTTTTTTCCACTTTGATTGCTGCCTAGTTTTACATTGAATTGTTGAAACTAACATTTAGAGGAACACTAGAAATCAGGCGTTCATTGAGCAATGTCTGCCCAATTTCTTGTTTTTGAGATATCAAAGCTGTGCAGTGAGATATAACACGCCAGTGCTTGACCACCTTTTCAAAGTTTTTAGTCACCATTTATTTTGCCTAACTACTTTTTTTTCTTAAATTTTCAGGTACGGTCAACAACGGATTCAAGTACGGATACTTCTTAACTTACCAGTTATTTCTCATTGTTTGGATCACTTTCGGCCTGGGTTACATCGTGATGCTCCTCGGCTTCATCACCAGTGGAATGAGATCTGAAAGCGTTCACAGGCTGGAACAGAAACTAGCCAACCAGTTCAAATCTACTCAAAACAGAATCTTACAAGGTTTTACGCGAGACATTGCAGTAATCAGAAAGATTATTAACGAAGCCAACCTAATAAAATTAAAGGTCAGTTTTATGAACTATTAAGCTCACCTTGTCTTCCGTATAAGTAGTTTTCAAATAAAATAGAAAATATGGAAGTCACAAGTTAAATTGATCGAGGTGGTTTTAGTTTGCCTAGCAAAATAAATGACGCTTTACCTTTAACCTAATGTATGTTTATACTGTCAGTTTGTGTAATTTCTAAAATCATACATAATTGTTTCAGCCCGTCTACGTAGAAACTGCTCCATATCTCTACAGAAGTGCAAGTTGTCCGAATTTCACATTTGATGTGGAGCCTCGAGGACCCGCGGTGAAAAGAAAACGGGCTAATTCTGAAAATATACAGCTTTCTGCCAAAGACATGCTTCGAATACAATCTGATACAGATTTACTAGGCATTGACAAAGAAAAAACATTTACTGCTTCAGCTATTGTGAAGCCTGCAGAGTTATTAGCTAGAGTTGTTAATGTTCTTGGAGGTCTAGAGCCACATACAGAAAAAGGAGTGCATATGTTTGATGATGATCACATACTAGCCAGCGAAAGAAATCCACCAATGTTTAGTATAGGCCAAAATATGATTACCAATTCACCTAAAAGAACGCGAGCATTAAGTGTTGATGTTCCAAATTACAGAAAAGAATCTGTTGCAAGAATGGAAAAAATTAACCACGACTTTACTTGGACAAATGGTGACTCAGCAGAGAATTTCAGAAGAGAAGCCAACTACAGAAGTGGGAAATTATCGTTACCAACACATATTATACCGGTAGTCACTGAAGAACCACCTAGAAATCTACTGTCAAGACTTTTTAGAAAATCGAGTTCAACAGAAAGTCCAGAAGAATATATCAAAAACACAATGAAAGGTAGATCAAGTGGACAAGAGGAACCTAAAACAAAACCTAGACGAGGTAGTATTTTCCCGACATTCAATATGGGAGCCCCGGAAAAGAAAGAGGAAAGTGCTTACATGGAGAAGACTAAACGAGGCCGTCAAAGTATTTTCCCAACATTCGATTTTTCCGAAGACGAAGATACTTCAGCCGTTAAAGCTTATCAACAGAAAACGAAAAGGCATAGTATATTCCCGACCTTTGATTTCAGTGAAGATGAAGATGAAAAAGCTGCTAAAACTTACAGAGAAAAAACTAAATCGGGAAGACACAGCATATTCCCAACATTTGACTTCAGTGACCCCGAAGAAGAAACGGCAAATCGTTACAAAGAGAAAACTAGACGAGGCAGGCATAGTATTTTTCCTACATTCGACTTCAGTGAAAGTAATGATGACGATGACACAATTGACGAAGACGAAGTGCAGAAATATCAAAACCGAACAAAGAAAGGAAGGCTTAGCTTATTTCCCACATTTGGAAGGGCTAAAAAGAGCGACGATGAAGCCATGCCTGAAAGCTCTGATGAACTAGTAGAATACAAAAACAAAACCAGTCATGGACGAACTAGTTTATTCCCTAGTTTTGGTAAAGATCGTACAAATAGTACAGTCGAAGATGGGCCCAGTGATTTAGAAGCCAGTATAAAACAGTATCAGGAACAAACAAAGCGTGGCCGATTGAGTTTGTTTCCTACATTTGGTAAAGATCGCAAAAGTAGCGCAGCTGAAGATGGTCCCAGTGATCTAGCAGCAAGTATAAAACAGTACCAGGAGCAAACGAAACGCGGACGAAAGAGCTTGTTCCCATCGTTCGGTAAAGACCGAAAAAACAGTGCAGCCGACGAACCAAATGATCTAGAAGCAAGTATAAGACAATATCAAAAGCAGACAAATCGTGGTCGAAACAGTTTATGTGCTGGGGATATTAAGAGTCATAGATCAACCGTTGGTGGCCGGGGTAACGAATTTGATGAGGAGTTAGAAAGATATAAGAACAAAACTAAAAAAGGGCGTGGAAGCTTATTCGATCCTGACGTTAATTTGGCAGAACTTCCTGAAACCGAACAAGTTAAAGTTCTTGAACAAACAAGTGTGGCTGATCTGATACGTGCTTTGGCTGTTTTGGAAACTGCCGCAGAAAGTGGTGAACCTCCAGGTTTATTGGATTTCATGGGTGACCCCGTTCCGTCAACTTCAAGGAGGCGTGGTTCACTGAGGCCAGACTTTGTCTTGCCGATAGTGCCTACTAGAGATGAGCCGGAAGATTCTGTTGGTCCCAGACGCAGGAGGATTTCGGCAAGAGCTGCAGCGCCTCACTTTGCGCCGAAGTTAGAGACTGTTGTAGCGGGTGCCGAGTTGCAAATAACTGCAGCAGCGGCCAGAGAGAATCGAATGACAATGATAGCTCCTCCGCCGCCTTATTCTGAGACAGATACTAATAGTGGGGAAGAAACACAGAAACCTAGAGTGAGAAGATACTCACCAGCTCCCAGTGACCCGTCACGTCCTAGCACTGGGCCAGTACCGAGACTTTTTTCTCGAATGCGTAAAGAAAGTGCCAACACTGAAGAGGGGAACTCCAGACGAGGTAGCCTTACAGACATTGTGATAGACAGTAACAAAGACAACACGTAGTCTAGTGCCTTTCTAGTTCAATTGTAATTTAAGTAGGTATTTAAATATTAAATTATTTTATTATTGTTAATTTAAATAAAAAGAACTAAGTACTTAATCAAATTATAAGCCGTCCAATTAAAATTTTTTTTTTTCGTTCCCAACATGTCTGACACTTTTTTTTTTTTTTTTTTAATTTATTTATCATATTAAGAAAATTACATGAACATAAAGGAAATATTAACATCTAAAAACCACGGAGGTTTACTATGATGCTAATGAGTTAAATTTAGGTCAGTAAGTAAATCCATATAAACAGTAGGCCAATAACAACTCGCCAATTGTGAGATGAGCAGTAGTAAGACATAAATAAAAATACTATATATAGTATACACAAGAACTAGGCAGGTGTTAGACCGAGTTTAAAATATAACTTTCACATGAGAGATCATTATAAATAAAGAATATTTTATTACTATATATACGTAGTTAATGAGATTTAGATAAGAAATAACTTTTGAGTTTGGTTTTTAAGTTTTCTGGTGATATTTTTTTGCATATAGGTGAAGGTAAATTATTTATTAGCCGCGGTACCTGATACGCGGCCGTCCGCTTGCCGTACAAATTATTTGCATTGGTCTGCCTGAGTCGGTTTTGTGTTATGGCACATGTGCGTACAGGGTGCTCCACATAAGACTTTATATCATCACAAAAGAAGTAATGTTTTAATAACATCAGTTCAATTTGGTCATAAACTGGTAAAATTTTACAGTGTTTGAAAATATTGTTTTCATTATCAAGTTGATCATGCATATTCGAGGATAATATATTTTTAAGAATTCTAATTTGGAGATCATAGATTTGTTTGATATATGATTTATATGTTCGACCATAGCTTGTCAAACCATACTGAATATATGATTCTGCCAACGAGTTATAAAGCATAAGCTTAACTTTGAAGGGTATTCGATTTTTTAATATTTTAATATTTGCCAAGAATTGACGCAGTTTTTTGCATACATGTTCAATATGGTAGTCCCAATTTAGTTTCGAGTCAATTATAACACCGAGGTACTTTTGTGTGGCCACAACTTCGATAGTAGGACATTGACAAGTTCCTAAGTGATGAAGGCAGTCGTGATTATGTGAAATTACTGGTTTCGGAGCAGGAAACTTCATGTATAGGGATTTGATAACCATGAGTTTGGTTTTATCGGCATTTAGTACTAAGCCAACGTCATGGCACCATAGAGTCAACATATCCAAATCGGCCTGAAGAGAGTCACACGCATTTAAGATATCCGTATCCGAAACAAGGAGACACGTATCATCTGCAAACTGAAAATAGGAACTGTGTTTCAGACAGTTACCCATCTCGTTAACATAAGAAAGAAAGTGCAATGGCCCAAGGACGGATCCTTGGGCTGTGCCGCTTGTCACATTTTTAGGGTCGCTGCACAGATTGTTGAATTTAACCGCAAATATGCGATTTTGGAGATAACTTCTACACCAATTGAGCAGTGGGCCCCGGATACCACAGTCATCTAGCTTATCGATTAGAAGTTTATGTTGCAACGTGTCGAAGGCTCGGGAAAAATCAATAAACAAGGCCAATACACATTTTTTGTGGTTCAAATGCTCGTTTACCTCATCTGTAAATTTACAAAGAAGGTCTGTTGTACTTTTACCCGCTTGAAATCCGAATTTATTCCTGTTTATAACCTCGTGTTTTCGGTAAAAAATATGAATCTGTTCATAGACCACTTTTTCAACTATTTTATCAATGTTAGAAAGCAACGTAATAGGTCGATAGTTCGAGTAGTCGTCGTGTTTACCCTTTTTAAAAACCGGTCTCACACAGCCAATTTTGAGATCGTCGGGGTATTCTCCAGATTCTATACTGCAGTTAATCAAATTCGCAATTGGTAATGAAACGTGTTTATTAGCTAATTTAAGATCAGCCACTTTAATACCGTCAGGCCCAGGAGCCTTATTTGAGTTCAGCTTCGCAATAACTTTGTTAACTTTGTCTTGAGAAACTTTTTGAAACAAAATGCTAGAATCCACCGGTCTTCGATAAGTCCCTGGATCAGTTAATTTTAAGCTGCATCTAGGAACAATGTCTTGAACTGCTTTTTCGAAGCTATTTGCAAAGTTGTTTGCTATCGTTTCAGTGGTAAGGCCCTGTCCCTCAAAAGCTCTCAGTATCGCCTTATCGATGGATAAAGTTACCCGTCCTAGCATCTGATTAATAATTTTATAAACTTTTTTTGTATCTTTGAAGTTACTTTGTATTTCATTAATGTAGTATTTATTTCGTTTTGATTCAATCAGTTTATGGAGTTTATTTCTAGTTTGATTATATTCAAGTCTTATTTTAGGATCGAAAGAACTATTTTTCCAAAGCTTAAATAGTTTATTTCTTTTTTCACATAATCGGGTAACATTTCCATCGATCCAGGGAGCTACAGGTAGGTTCCTACGATTTTTACAATACTTGACAGACTTATTAGTAGTCGCAGTCTGTACAGCGTCTAGGAACGATTTTTTTATAAATGCAAGTATTTCATTTGACGAGTTCATATTATTAGTCTGTTCCCAATCTGTCGCGCCCATCTGGTTGCAAAACGAAAGATGATCAAAAGTAGTCTTTTGTGAAAAAACCTGTTCGCGTCGAGTAGATGATGTGTCGCCAATGCACGTCAACACTATGCCGTGATGATCAGCCAGTGCAACGTCCAATACCGCCGAGTACGGATCTAATGTGGGGAATCTCGCAAATACGTGATCTATACAAGATTTGGTGACTTTATTTTTTCTTGTTTCAATCCTAGTGTAGTTTGAAATTCCACACATCAATCCGCGCTCGCTAAGTGTTTGCAAATACAAGTCCCTGTGAGATGAAATGGTTTTTAGGTCTATGTTAATGTCGCCGATTAATATGAGGTTAGTTTTACCATCGTATTTTGAGATATACCTGCCAAGTTCTTTTACAAACAGATTCTTATTTCTACACGGAGGTTTATAGACCGCACATACAACTACGTCTAAGTTCGGGGTCACTTTTAGGATACCCGTTATGTTTTCAAACATAATACTTTTATGTGGTGTTAAAGTAAATTTAAGATAATTTTTAACGTAAACAATAATACCGCCTCCCCGTTGCGTAGACCGTAATTGGTAGTACATATTATAACCTGGTAAATTATAAAGATTTACAATAATATCTGATATACCAACTTCGGTTAGAATAATTAAGTCTAATGGGTATTTAGAACTATTAATTACTTGTTGAAGTTTGGTGAAATTTTTTATGAGTGATCGTATATTAAAGTGTATGCTAGTAAGAAATAGATGACTTTTTGGGGGTAATTGCTGGTAATGGTAATTTAAATCGTTACAGTTGATAATTTCTTTAATTTTTATAGCCATAATATAGTTTGAAATTAGTGTAAACGTAAGTAAGTTGAGACAATGTAAAAACAAAAAAAATAAACACAATTATGAGGATTTATAGCTACGTGTAGCGTCTAACTGTTTCAGGATCAGTTCAATGTCATTTTCTGATCGAACATAATAAATTTTTGTATTAGGGCCTTTCCTAACTAGTACTTTACCATCCTTACACCAAATAAATTTGGCAATTTTATTAAGTTTCGCTTTGGTGTTAAATAAAAGTGTTTTTAAATGCTTAGTGAGGGCTTCCCTGATGTATACTCGCTGTTCGGCTATTTCCTTCGGTGAGTCGGGTACGATTGTTCCCACGGAGAGACATTTCTCCTTACCAGCTTCAATCCATTGTTTTTGAGCTGCCTTCGATTTCATCTCTAGAAGGATTGGACTAGGGCGATCCTTGGAGCTAGGCAAGTATTGTGATGATTGAACGTCGTTCCTGTCGGTATTCAGTTCTGTAGCCAGAGTTCCGAGGACTTTCTCGATATCACTAACGGCAGCCTCCGGCAGGCCTGCGATTTCCACCGTATTTGCTAAAGATTTCTGCTGAAACATTTTCACTTCTTGCTCTAGTATAGTCACTCTGAGTTCAAGGTTTTTGTTCTTATTTTGAAGGTCTTGGTTTTTATTTTCGAGATCTTTGATTTTGCTGTCGTGTTTCTTTAGGGTTTGCTCAATGGTACACAGCTGCTCACTCAGGAATTCAATTGAAGTTCCCAGATTTCCGATTTCTTCCCGGAACGTTTTCTTTATTTCTCGGCTGTAGTCTTTTATAAGCTTCTGGGCGTCGATCTGGGTATTTAAAGAATTCCCAACTACGGAGTCATCATCATCAGCCTCGTCGTCCGGAGTGAAGAAAGAGGACCTACGAGAGACGTTTCGCATACAATCCTCGCAACTCCACTCGATGCTCGTCGAATTACGTAAAGTATTAAGCTGTTTATTAGACAGCTTGGCACAGGACGGATCTGAGTGAACAGATAAATTGCATCTGCTACAAATCAGACCCGGCGCTTTTTTGGTAATGTTTTTCTTGCAGCTACCACACTTTACTAAGACCATTGTGGCTAGTAGAAACTTAGTTACACACGATTTAAACCACTTATGGACCACACTCACATATAATATTTGTATAAAACTAAAGTTTATTAAAATCTAATTTTTATTTTACATCAATGACTTTCATGACACTTATAACAAATACTTTAGTGATATAGATATTAATATATTCACAATTAATATTAATTCATTTAAAAAAGCAATTGCGAATCTGTTACATAAGATTAACACCACGCAAGAACCCACAGTTAATTTTACATAATTAATTTAAGTCAAACTTACTAAATTACCATTAAAAAAATATCAAGTACACTCTATTAAAGTAATTTGTGGTTAACGGTTTTGGTTTCATGATTATTCTATCGTAACGTGTACCTACAATAATTAAATCCCTATTGTTTTAGGCAACTGTGTAGAAAATTAAATAAAAAGTGAGAGTCCCACAAATATGACCTCTGAAAGTAATGCACGTATTATTCATATTGCTTACTTTGAGCTACAAGTTTTCATAGTTTATAGTATAAACGTGTACCTACCTCAACATTACAATGAAAAAAAACCTTCACACACAAATTTAAATAGTTATTATTTTTATAAAGTTTTAAAACCTTTTTTCACAAAAATTTTACGATCGTAAAGCGTGAAATAATGCACCAATTTCCAGTTGGTGCCAAACAAGTAGGACAAGAAATGACAAAAAGAATTGACGGCTTATTTCACTTTTAACGACTGAATAATTTTTGTCAAAAAAGTTTTTTATGATTAAGGGAGGCCTATGTCTGGCGTGGTTTGGGTGATGATGAGTTGGGGATGATAATGATTATTTTAGGTGCATCGATACTATTAAAAAATCATACTTTATCAACAAAAATACTTCACTTTGGTAGCAAGTTTGACAAAGATGCAACGGCACCGCGGCGAGGCGGCGTCAGTGAGGTGACTTTGGGAGATTCGGGATTAAGCAGCTTAGCTAAAATATCCTGATTCAGGACTGTGATCTTTTAGGTATTTTTCCATTAATTTATTGGGCAGCAAATCTTACAGGCCCAAGGCGCTGAAATTAAAAAAAACGCTCCTGTTCACAGCTACACACATCTTTGACCATTCCATCATTCAGTTTTGAATAGATTACACACAAGGCCTATGTCGCTGTTTTAATAAACTGTGCTACTCGTATTTTAGTTTCGAAACTCTATAGCGTAAATCTAACAAGTTTCCCTTAAAATTTAGGCTTAATTACCTAGATATCTCTACCAACAAATTAACTTGCCAATCGTGGAGATTCAGATTCGCCTTCATGTCATTATTTCATAATCCATAGGGAGAGGAATTTCCAGCAATGGACTGATATGGGCTAATGATGATGAAATGAGAGATTTGTAGGAAAGTTAAGAAAATATTTGAAGTCATTACACAATGTGAACGATTTACACAATCATCAGCTCATATCAGTCTAAAAAAAAGTAAGTAACGGCCTATAATTATCCCACTACAGGGCAAAGGCCTCCATCATTGAATTCAAGTCACCATAGCATATCTGTCTACTGCTAGAAAAAGGTCATTCCAATAGAAATTTCTTCATAATCACACGTTTGGTGTCCATCAATGGCCTCTTCCCAGACTCATGTAAAAACTGCAGCTCACCTCATGTGGTCATACCATGCGCCCCCGCTCCAGCTTAGTGCGAATCAGTAGAACTGAGAAGCGATTCTGAGTTTTACCATTTCCCTATGGTTTTACTTTCTCAAACTCACAAAATGCATAAATGTAAATTTTAGGGCACAGATGCAGCGCCATAATAATGCCATAATGCCATGCCATAATAAATAATAATAAATATTTTAAGACATGCCTCACTGGGCCACACAGAGCCATCTAGTCCCAAATTAAGCTACTATTAAGTTTGTCGTATGGGGTACTAGACAACCGATAAACTTACTTATATACTTTTTTTTTAAATACATACTTATAACATAGAAAACACCCAGACCAGTACAAACAGACATGTTCAGGCACACAAATATTTGTACTGTGCGGGGATCGAACCCGCCACCCATGGGTCAGAAGCAGCGTTAACTACCGCTGATCCAAATGGTCGTAAAATTCACTGAAGCTTACTATTCTAGCTTACTAAATTGAGCTAATTACTTCATTAACACACTGTTTTCTTGAATTTGCGCGAACACTATACTCCGTAACGAAACATACTATAATCCGTAAACATATCTTTCATTCCATTTACACAGTTAATTTATTTAACTCGTACGTAATTACAATCTAAACCAATAATTTAAAAATCCTTATGTACATTTTAAAACTAAAGCTCTTAGTGTGCTTAGAAAAGTATTAAAAGAAAATATGAAGAAGGGATGAAAATTTTAAAACACAAGTTATGTTAAGTGATATAATTTAATTAGTACCACCATGTGTAGATATTTAGATTAGCCTTTCCTATACGTACTCACAATACAATCCATATGTAGGCTTTACACTAATATAGTGTATTTACATCATAATAAATAAGATTTATCTGAATATTTTCAATTAGGTACGTCCAATTTAAAACAATTAAATCAAATTTAATTAATCAATTTTACGTATAGTGAAACATTTTGATACAGTCAATTTGATCGTTACAGAACTGAAAATTACATTCCTATGGCAGTTCAGAGTCTAGCTTATATACAAAAATATACACTACATTAATTCCAAACAAATAAATCTATTGGTGGTGAATTACGTAAAAACTATTTTGAGTATTCAAAACTTAATAATACAGTACGGTTTGTAATACTAACGCTATTTACAAATCAATATACAAAATACGTCGTTCGTAATCGAAACGTTGATAATTCATCCCGTCATTTCCATACAATAGTACGGAGCTCATGTTAAGTCTCTTCTATTCAAGAGTCTCTATCAAGTGGCTAAGCGGTCCTGTCTGACATTATCTAGATCAAGACTGAGGTTTGTGTAGCTATCTCTAGGTAGGTCGACTCCATCTTTTGCGAGGGTCTCGAAGATGGAGACGAGGTTGTTGAGGCCGATGAGGTAGCCGTCTTCATGGTTGCCGACCTTCCAGGCCGTGTTGTGGTCAATGTTGACAGTTTCGGGGACAGGAACTGTTTTGGCGAAATCGATCATCCAGATGGAGGCGCGACGCTTGTCGTGGACGAAAAGGAGTGAGCTGCCGATCAGCTCATGGGTGCGGAAGAAGTGCGACTCCTGGACTGTGGCACGGATGCTCTTTAAGCGTTCGAGGTAACGAGGCTGAAACAAAAATAAAACATGAGCTAAAATGACAAAGCATATACCTTTATGTAATCAGAAATAAAACGTCACTTTATTATCTTTTTTTTATATTTTTTGCAAACCTAAGAGCTTTATCAAAATATTTGCAATATACTCGTATATTGGACATTGCGATTTCCAATAAACCCTAACTTTTAAAATACTCACAACCTAAGTTCGTGTAGTGGTTCGGTGGTCCACCTAAAACAATGGGATCTCGGGTTCAATTCCCGGTCAGGTCAATTTAGAAATCGATATTTTTAGCAGTGGCTGAAGTCCTCGTAATAGACGAAACACTGAACAACTACGCCAACTGGGACGTGAAGTCGTTAAGTCATCCAATAAAAAGAGACATATGCCAAATTACAGACCGTTTACTATTGCAACTCGTTAATGTAAGTACTCAAACTCATTTTAGGGATATATTTCACGTACAACATACACGTGAACCCTGGAGAATTTGAATCTATGACATATCACATGTGACACAAAGTATAACTAAGATTGCTACCTAGGTTCGCAAATGAACCAAAATGTCTACACCTAAAATTACCACATTTGGTTTTAATAGGTATTAGATGTTTCTTTAAAAAAAAAACATATCCTGTTCATGTTGCTCAAATCTAGGCATCCTAACATTTTACGCAACAATGGTATTAAAACAAAACATACAGGGTGAAATTTTAACCACTTTCCAAATTTTAATATAGCAATCTACGAGGCAAAACACAAATGACGTATTTTTTCTTTTGGTATAGCCCAGTACAAAAATGTCAAGATAAAGCACTTAGAAAATGTCCGCAAAAAATCTAAAATTAATGATACGGCATCCTAGCAACACTTTTTTTACGCGATGTGCATCTCATTCATTTATTACAATACTATTCATGAGTTTTTGAATTTCCCTTTATACCTTAACAGGTCTAGGACCGTAAAAATTGAAAACTATATTACGAAAAATATTTTCGGGTTACAACTTGGTTTACATTTTTTACTTCATAAATAGGCTCTAAATACGATACTGAACGCATATAAAAATTTTGGAAAGTGGTTAAAATTTCACCCTGTATATGGATATTATACAAATTGTCATTAGTAGGTAATTACTTCCATATTGTTTTGCGTCAATTGAATTAAGAGAGGATATCCAAAAATAGTCATGAAATTCTACACAAGTAAATAAATGTATATTGTATCTGACATAAGATAATAAATAATTATCGGTTCAAAAGTTCTGTTTTCAGTCGATAGATAATATCAATCTCTCAATCAAAGCCTTAATGAGAAATAAAAACGTAACAACATTCGTTACTACTCGTAAATAATATCCAAGATTAAACGCAGATTGTTCTCTTTAAGTAGGTATTAAGATTATCTATAGCTGTTTATCTAAATTAGCACTTGTTGCTAGTCTATAACTACATAATTACCTAAGATTGCTGGGAAACAATCGCCTAATTAATAATGACAATAGCAGGTTTGACGTCATCACAACAACGTTATTTGATGCATCACTTGATTATACATCTCGTGTGACTTCCATTTTATTGTATTTCTATTTTTTATTTTCGATTTGAGATTCCCGTGGTTTTTTAATCATCCTTACATACATGAGAAAAACTTGTTTGCGGACTAAAATACTGCGCATAAGACTAGCATGAAAGAAAGGAGGTCACCGCGATTTGTTTACGATCAACGCATAACATTTGAAATTTGCAATCCACTCAATTCTAGTTTCGGAATTCATCACATTTTCTTCGTAGTATTTTTGTCCTCCAAAAGTTTTGTATATCAAACATTTGTTACAGCTCCACAAGAAGACTAAATCAGTTAAATTTAAGTATTTATTAGTAAAATTTAAAGAAGCAAATATCTGCTACTTTTCTCAAACGCGGTGAGGCCAAAGAAGTGAATTTCTGAATGCAAAGTATGTCCGAATTATGGGAACATCGCAATGTTTAGCAGATGAATAAATGTTGATAAATTGTAGTGCGTCTTTAGATTACTTTCAACGACTTAAGTCTTTGATTAGTTACCAAAGCTATTTCATCCGACACATAAATAAATTCAATTTCTAATTCCAAAAACAAACTTACCACCGAATTAGGAAAGCTGCTCGTGAAATCTTTAAACGCCTCCACTATTTGCTCCCTGGTTTTCGTGGTCTTAAAATCTTTGGAACTAGTGCCGTCTGACTTTTTGACTCCATCAATTCTGAAGCCGAGGGTCGATGTGGAGCTGATGGTCTCTCTCCAGATCATATACCGGGGTTTCGTGACTCCTTTGCTTCGGTGCTCCTCTTCGGAAGGCGCTTTTGGGTCTATCTGGATCATCTTTTCATACATGTCCTGGAACAAAGTCAAGTGCTAATTAGAACAAATTTTAAGTATTCTTTTTTTATCTTGGAGAGATTAAGTAGACAAAACATACTTTATAATTGATGATTTGTTGGTGACTGTTTTCCAAGTTAAAATTTGCGAGCTAACATTTTAACTAATCAACCAACATAATGTGCATGTATTTGCACGGCCAGCAACGCACATTGCTGCAAAATTTAACGACCTTGACTTGCAAAACCTTTGTCATGATTAAATATATAAGCTAACAATAACGAAATGAAGTATCCTGCACGGTCAAACCTTTTTGAATGTGTAAACAACAAAATTACATGTTGCTCTGTCTAAGGATTCAAAGGTCAATTAGCGCAAAAATTCCTTACTGATAATATCTTTTTACCCATAAACTACAATGTTTCTGTTGAAATACTCACTTTTCTTAGCTTTGTTTTCTCCTTAGCCTTAGCTAATTCTTCCTCGAGGTAGGTACGTACGCCGATCTTGCAATCCATCACACATGGACAGTCGAAGTCACTCAGCAAGTCTTGTAGTTGTAAATATACTGCACATTGGTGAGTTAAGGATTTTGGTAAGACAAATAGGAATCTATTGTCGTTAACTAGATTTTGTTGATTCATTAAATAGTTGTTTTCACGCAACAAAATGAAATTCTATAGCAATATAATTTGGATGAATGTGTTATAAAGAAAATTACGTCATTTACACTAACGACAAAGTCCTAATTATATAATATTAGCAATTTCTTCTTGTTAACACAATTTATAGACAAAATTAGATTCTACATTTCTGTATGTCAAAATCTATTTCTAACAAAACACAATATTGAAGTAATTACAATATTTTTTATAAAATTTGATGTCCTTAGAAATATTACAGGATTATTTCTTATCACTCTACTATGGCTGCAAGCACAACAAAACACCTCAAAGGAAAAAGATAATCATGGTCTAAGCAGAGATTCTTAAATCGAAATGTCTCAAAAATATGGCTGATGATATACGGTTTTCCATAGCTTAGGTATATTAATAGAAAAACTCCATAATTTAATAAAAATGATTTACGATGGATTCAAATATGTTAAAATGGTATTTTTTTGTTTTGTAAAAGGATACGTTCTCCATCTTCACACGTGACTTGGCCTTTGTATTCTGGAACGAACGGCCGTAAGATGTCCTTCATCAGTACCTGTAAAGAAATATAAAAACTAATTAATAATATTTCTTGCATCATGAAAATTCATGTTTTTTTTATACTAAAGTATACCAATACTATCAGTACCTATGCAGAAAAGATTTGCCTATCTAGAAGTAAATCACGTGACACATACAATAGATGGCGCTGCCGATCGTTTACCACATATTTCTTTATTAAATATACACATTCTTATATAAATAAGTACACATATTCGTTTCTCTCTGAACCCTATTTCGAAATCTACGAGGGCTGATATCAGTTCCCATATGCAATAAGTTATCTGTTTACTTTAAAATCTACAGTATAAAAGAAATTAGGTATGAAACTTGCTTTTAACGAGCAAAATATATTTTATGAAACTGTCAATACTGAATTTGAACAAGGCAAGATCTCAAGACCATCTACAACGTCACTCATTGTTAACGGTCACCATGACGTCAAAGTATTATCTGTTTTGAGTTAAATTATAACTGTTTGTTGTCAACTCGACTTTCGTTTATCATCCGGTGAATGGCTTCATTTATCTTTTGTTTCTACATTCATTTATTAGAATTTTAAGAAAATGACTTTTTAAAGTTTTAAGATCGACCTAATTTAAGATACAAATATGGCAGGTTGGTGCTGTAGCTTTTAATGTGCAACTTGATATTATTCATCTATGTTTTTTTTTTCATTTGAATAGTATCTTTGGACCTCTGTCTATGATTATTATGAATACGAAAATGTGTGCCTTTTTGTTACATTGAAACATTTAAATTGCTGAACAGACCACAGAAAACTTTTTATCTCATAAATCAGTCCTCAAAAGGATGAAAATGGTGGTGAAAATTTGAATAAGAAATAATTAATTTCTGGTTAAATTTGGGGTATTGACAGTGAAATAATTAAGATTATTATATTGCGATTATACGGTGGAATGGTTATATATTATATATTAATAACCATTCCGCCATATAATCGGGCATTATCACCTACTTTCAAGTGGTCGAAGTCACAACATTTTACTACTTTTGAAAACAAGTGTGTTTCGCATACATTATCATATCAAAGCAACTTATGACGTACGTTGAATTAATATAATCAGTCAATATGTGAGCAGTCATTGTAATATTAAATGACTTTCAAGCAAAATTATCATGTAGATGCAGATGTGTGATCGCCGTTGCGAGCGATAGAACAGAATATAATATTAGTAGAAACCGGATAAATCAGTTTCAAAGAAAAAAAAAATTCTAGAAATTTTTTGTGCTATTTACAATTGCCAATAGCAATATCAGGTTTGAAATTTCATTTCTGATGTAAATTTCCAACTTCACACAATATGGATCTAAAAAAATATTGAAAACTTCATTTTTAGGACTGCCAACTAACTTTGTTTTATGCCGCCATGCCCACGGCTTTATTTTTGATGTTAGAAAATGTGTTACAATAATTATGCTACCTCGGAAAAAGGTACAAGTTATGTCGGACTTCGGACATCAGCATATGCTCTGTATACTCAACGATCAGCGGTATTCCCCAAGTGCCTTATGACCTAAGACTACTGGTTCCATCACATTATGTTCCGCAGTCCTGACTCGGCTAAGTCTCGCCTACTCAGCAAATGCCACCCACCTTAGGCCTCCCCCACACTAGCGTCTTTCAAGCGTCGACGTCGCAGCAGTGTCCAATCAGCGTTGTATCAACACTGATTGTATGCTGCCACGTCATCGACGCTCGAAAGACGCTAGTGTGGGGGATCTCTTAGAGGAAAGGTGGCTCACCTTTCTCCCCTTATAACTCAACAACACTAACAAGTAATATCATCGATCATCAAGATCTTACCTGAAAGCACATCTCCTCTTGTGGGCTCAACTTCTTCAGTATTGTTCCTTGGTCAGGGCCTGCCTTGAAGTTGCCTTGGTGCCCCGCCAACTGAATCCACGGGTACCTTTGCTTCTTGTACGTTTGGAAGAACGGTGTCCAGTGAACTATGTTGCGTAGTTTTCGCCATCTCTCCGATTGCTGGAAAGAGAGATAGGTACTTTACCGTTTGTTTTTGAATATTAAAGTAGACCAGAGAGAGCTGGGCGTTGCACCCAGGGCTCTAGTTCTGGTTTAGGGGTAGGCTTCCCTGATCCTGGACAATCTCTACATTAAATTTTCCCTAAAGTATTCCGCAACCTTACAACAAAAAAGGGTAGTGAGAGAATGCTTGCTTGCTAAATATCAAGATTTATTTACTGTTTGGGAGTACATTATAGGTTGCCACTATATAAAAATACTGGTACAAAAAACACAGCATTTAAAAAGTTTTTAATCTGGTTTAGTAGTGCAAATCCAGCCGTTACGGGATCGAATTTCACACAATTACAAATAGCAACTACGAGTATATCATCCATTAGTAACTAATAATTTACGCGATCATGATACGTTGAAATGAAAAATAAATTTACGGATTTAACGCAAAAACTTCTTACAGACACATTTAGTAAAATCAGTAAAATCAGTTTTATTTCTGCAAATAGGCCCCTGGAGGCGCTTTTACACTTTGGTCATGCGCTTTTTAGGTCATGCAAATTACCTTTTAAAGATAAATAACACTCTTAATAGTTCAGCCGTTTTTTATGCAATTATTATTATTAATGTTTTCTACACAAAATTGTAATATAATGTACCTGTTATAATATAATGTAGGTATCTGGAATAAATAAATGAACGTGTCCAAAAACGCTGTAAAATGTTCGAAACGTCAGTTGATTCAAAATGTTTTTAAACAATCCGTATATTTGGATCTGTCCCATTTAAGTACTAAGTAAGTAAGTAAGTAAGAACAGAGGCAGGTGGAGTTTAATCTTCGGATGTTATGTTGCGGGGCACATGATCCGAAAAAGCACAATAGATTTTTATAATAATTTTGGGAATTATTTATTAAACAGGAAATCTGGAATATAGGTAAATAATTGCTAAGAAGTATTAGTGATAAATTAAAACCCGGCAATGCTTCGGGGAAAAACTAAGTACATAGTAAGCTAATAATTTTAATTTGTATAAACCAGCGGATAATTTGGCAAAAAGATCCTTTTTTTCCTTATTCTGACTGTTTTACCTGCGACGCAATTGAAATTACAAATTACATGTTATAATGATGATAAAAAGCAAAAAACTTGATTTACAGATTCTATTTACTATTTGCTGATATTTTCTTTATAAAAAAATCATTTGAAATTTTATAGCGTAAGGGTTGACACTAACAACACATTATCTTTTGTGTAATCTTAAATATCAAGCCACTAATTTTATATCGATAAGTGCATAATAATTGCGGGTGATTTCTTGTTTGGCAACGACGTAAAACCTAAGCTTTTATAATTAACATGTTTGCTTAGCACAAAGAAAGAAAAGCCCACTTTCCTGAACTATCTAAGTCTATGGAATAGTGACAGACGTCTGTGGCAAAAAACATGGCTGCCTTGTATACCTATCATGAGGATGTTCCTCATTTCAATACCACGATAGGTAAATTATGTGTTATCTGGCGCGTTACTTTACAATCTTTTCACACTTAAATGAAATAACGGCATCCATTAAAACGGACACTGATTATAGTAATTATAATAAGCATACAGCATACGGTAAACTGTATAGTTTATAGAACAAGCCAAAGCTAGCCTATATTGACACAATATGGATATAAATAGTTTATTGAATTCAGAAATTTGTTTTTTTTTGCTTTTTTTCTACTAAATCAAAATTTCCGATATGTATGTTTTTTTTTTCAAAAATGATGATATCAAATTTCTGTCTTCACCATAGTATTAATATGCATAATATGTTAATATGGGCTTGTCAGACTATTTACCTAACACCCTGTATACACCGTGCATTTCGAACCTCCTGACAAACGAAGACGTCATCAAACATCTTGGCAATGTTTTTTTTTTTAATTTTTGAACAAAAAACTGATTCATATTTCATAATAAAATACTAGCGGACCCGACAGACGTTGTCCTGTCTTAACTAGTATTGATTTAAAAATATATATTTCAGATACAAATTTATTTATCGACATTGAAAACGCACTGGAAATTGTAACCGTTTGCAGCACACGTTCTATCAACGTTACGTCAAACGCCATAATGTTACATTAAAAAAGTTTAAATTGTCAAAAGCGCTAAGGTTACATTACAAATTTGTAACAGCATAATACTTTAATCAAGTTTTCTTAAATTTTCTAATTTTCCGCACAAATTTCAAGAACATTCTCCTGACAACAACAAACAAAACAAAAAAGAATTAGCGAAATCGGTCCAGCCATTCACGCGTGATGCGAAGGGAAATAGGGATTCATTTTTATATATATAAGATTGATTCAGCTATTCGTTTTGCAACACGCTGTGACGCACACGAACGTATCTGTGTAAGTAAGGTTCAATCATCCAGGACTCAGGACCCAGCCGAAGCAAAATAATACGTCCGCGCGCGTCACAGCATGATTCAAAATAAATTGTCTTATATTTTTACATTTTTAGGGTTCCGTACCCAAAGGGTAAAAACGGGACCCTATTACTAAGACTTCGCTGTCTGTCCGTCTGTCCGTCTGACCGTCGCTCTGTCACCAGGCTGTATCTCAAGAACCGCGATAGCTAGACAGTTGAAATATTCACACATTATGTATTTCTGTTACCGCAATAACAACAAATACTAAAAACAAAATAATATAAATATTAAAGGGGGGCTTCCATACAACAAACCCGTTTTTTTGGCCTTTTTGGTACGGAACCCTTCGTGCGCGAGTCCGACTCGTACTTGGCCGGTTTATTCTAAGACTATTTTAATAAATAAAAATAAAAAAGGACACTGCCAAAAAAATATAAATAATAGTTACAAAATGTAGGCTTGGTTTGTCAGGTGGTCTAAATTGCACGGTGTAACACAACAGAACTTTCGAGGTTTTAAGGTTCATTTTTACATGCAGCTAGATCACTCCAGAAACTGTAGGTATTTGAAACAGTAGGCATGAGTTTTTTTGCATGAAGTGATTTATCTGTTACTTAATTACCACAATTTAGTAATCTGTGATTAAGTGCTTAATAAGACACTTAAAAAAGACATTATTTTGGAAATATATACGTAGTCCATAAATACGAATATTTATAGTAAACACGTAATACTAGACTTAAGTACGAGTATACTAATGACAAATGCTGTAAAAAACGTCATGTCAATAATAGTCATAGCCGTTCAATATCCTTACTAATCATTGATGAAGTATTAGAAAACTAGATACACTAACAAAAATCTACCAAAAAGTTAGTCAAAAAATGCACCCATTTGACATAAGTGCACTTTTAGTATACAACCTATATCAATTGAATAGTCACAACATGACATAAATATCCATACTATTGCATGCCGACATAATTTAGCCGGGTTATAAAGTTGACACTGACATAAAATCAACGTCAGTCATTCGATCGAGGACAGTTTTAGGGGTTTTTTTTATAAAATAAATGGGCTTGCTCTTGACTAAATACTTAACTATACGGTTAAGATGGAGCGAGCTTACCCAGAGGTACTGGTTCTTCCACACACCAGCGGAACACGGAAAAACTGTTTGGCGCTGGACTCCGGCAGGAGGGTGGTAGCATCCAGGCAGCCTCTTACGAAACCTACCACCGCAGAGGGTTCTGTTTGCCGTCATCATTGGTTAGGAAACCAAAGATGCCATTGCCCAGGGTGGACCACTAGGAGGTAGATCCCACCACCCAATTGTCATTTTTGTATCGGATTGTGTAATCTACTTCTTAAAATTGCTTTTATAGTGTAGAAGATTATATCAATACCATCTAATTTTTATAGGTAGAAGTTTATTTATTTTACTGACATTTATTATTATTCTTATTTCTTTAATATTAATTCTATCTTATTGTTATATTTTTGTTGTGCAATTTATTTTTAAGCTATTGCATAGCTTCTATCGCGGGCCTTGAGCGTGGAGACCGAATCCAGAAATTCCGTAACGAAAATAATCCTAACACCCACACCCACACATGTGCCCACACACTCGGGGCGAGGCACGATAGAACAATTTTGAATTTCCGAAATTTAAAAAAATTTAAAAGAAAATAAGGATTTTGACCGTATTGTTGCCTATGGTAACCATTTCTGCCAAAATAACAGAAAAAATTAATTACAAAAGTCAAAATTAGAAAATACATAAAATTATAAAATTAAGCTATTGCATAGCTTCTATCGCGGGCCTTGAGCGTGGAGAGCGAATCCAGAAATTCCGTAACGAAAATAACCTAACACCCCCAACTCCGACCGGCACAGCGGTGATACTTTTTAGTTTTATAATTGCATAAGTTGATAAAAAACGCTATGCAATAGCTTCACCGCGGCAGTCTCCGAGTGCCATACGTCTTTTTTATATCCAACACAATGTAAGTATTATTGTTTTTATTGGAATGACTAATGACTATAAACTATATCAATGTTACTAATAGATAAGCATATTTTGAAATGTCTAATATTATCTTTAGAATTGATTTATTACAGTGCGATCTGTTACATAATATTAAATATTACAAGACGTCATAAGAATGTTGCGTTATGGGTAAGTGACCGTATAATTTTCCGCTTTAGTAAGACACTCTTAACTCGATTAATTCCTTTATTAGCTCAACTTAAAAACAGTCAGGGTTTATTGAAAAAATTAAACCCACCGCAGATACAAAAATATTGTGCCAACCGTAAGTCCGTAACTGTGAACTTGGCCAATTTTTATGATTTTAAGTGTACTTATATGGTAGGTTTGAAAAAAGTCGTGGAAAATGTTTAAGCACAAAAAAATACGATTCCTGTGAAATAGTTTAAAAATTTTAATTTTACTCGTAAAAAGTTGCGGGCGAAAGCTAGTTTTATCATGGAATAAGGACAGAAATATATTTACAGCCATACAATTTAGATGTTGATATTATTAGAAGCGTCCTTTTTCAGGTATTTCTGGAATAAAAGTCCCAAAACGAGATGCAAAGTGCTTACGCTTTAATATAGGCCTGTAAAGTTTATCCCTAGAACAAAAATGTATAAAAAAAAAACATTTCATCACAGATAATGTGCTATTATGTTATAGTGGATATCTGTTTCAAAATCTCTACTATATTAAGTATTGTTATAGATCCTCCTAAATCTTATATAAACAAAAAAAAAAGGTAAGGAGATCTAAGTACTCATAAAAGTATTTTACCTTCTTAGGGTTACACACATATGCACAGAACACCACATCCATGAAGTCCTCAATTGTAAAATCACAAGTTTTCGAAAGCATTGTCAACTTAGTTTATAATACGCACAACACTATAAAGTCACAGTATCTTTAGTTTAATATTCAGTCAGTTATAAAACCTCGTTGAATTTTATGAAACAAAAACACGTGTTTCTAAATTTGAAAATTTAAATTACGTCGATTCGACTCGTGTGGAGTTTGAACGGACACTGACTTACCGTCACGTAACATTCGCCAATATAAGCCACAGTATCGGTGACTCAGTCCGACCACAACTTGGTGTGACGTAAATCAAATGTCGTTGTAATAATTTAATGCAACCCTATTGGTGGATACCGGTTTTGCATAGGTGCACATTTTGAACAGAAATCAGCAGTCTCTTTACGTAGGTTTCCAAAAATTTGATTGTGATTCGTTTATTTATCTAAAACTTTATTTCACGAATATTAAAATAATGTACAAACGGTGGACTTAATGTCATATGGCATTCCCTCCCAGTCAACCATTGGGCCAAGCAGAAATATTTTGTGGGCGGTGATTGATTGAGTAATTCATGGTAGGTATTGATTGTTAAACTTTAACTTATAGATACTGACTTAAAATGGTTTTTTTTAAGTTATATTGGGTAATAAAAAAAAATATTTCTCAAATGTTATGATTTTTCTCAATATCACATAACGAAATAAGTAAAAAAAATTTGCACTCATAAAACTCTTAATTAACGTGCCAGGAAGAAAGCCAGAATTTGGGTTATACAAGACTTACTATATTTGTAATGATCAAAACATTATGGTTATGAAAGTAATGACTTCTGACTTCTAATATCACGGTTAAACGCAGTTACTCTTACAAACAAAACGATATATGATATGGATGTAAGTTAGTAACTTAAAAAAAATATTAATAATATTTCAAAAGTTTATGAATTCTGCCAAATTTTAATATTAAAATCATTGTTGTCAATACAGTGTTATTAACTCTACATCTTATGTGTAGAATACATACAGCGCGTAACTATAGTTTTAGTATTTTTGAATAAAAATGCATGACTTATTAGAACTCAAATTTATACCTATACCAAATCCCCAATAAGTATGGTTCTAAAAGAAAGTTGAAGTTCCTACCAGATTTTACGTTGACTCAGACAAACTTCGAAGAACAACAAATTATGCAAATGTTTAATTCTAAATTTCAATGAACTACGCATCAATGTGTCACCGTGTCGTAAATAGCTCCATCCCGTCTCTTCATAAGGGTGTAGCAACTGGCGACTAAAGGAGTACTGCCAGAAGGAGACGGGCAGCAGCGTCTTCTACGCCATTGGCTACATTGCGATCGCCAACCTGCTTACAAGGCGTGGCCATTATGGCAATTTTATTTGGAGAAGCCTGTGTCCAGCAGTGGACAGATATAGGCTTACTATAATTATAATAATATATTTTCAAGACATACCACGCTGGGCCACACAGAGCCATTTTTGTTTTAAGTATCTTACCAAGACAATCGACTAACATACTTCTATACTTTTTTTTGTAAATATATACTTATTATACATAGAAAAACACCCAGACCAGTACAAACAGACATGTTCATGCACAAAAATATTTGTGCTGTACGGGAATCGAACCCGCGACCCACGTTTCAAAGTTTTCTACCATTGATCGGAATGGTCGTTAAAATGATCGATGACGATGAGGCTTCATAATATAAGTACTGAATTCTACAAAAACTTGCTTGCAGACTGTTGTAGATGGGTTCAAAAGTGTTTTTCCTAAAATTAAAGTTCATAACATTATCCTGTTTACACAGGAGCACAGTATAAGTTACAGGAAGTTCGCAACAGAAATAATAAATTAAATGAACAAATATTTTTTTGCGTTAATCTAGGAATTAGCAGACGTAAACATTCTGATTGTTTGTTATTTAGATCAAACTGACGTCAGTTGATTATGACAGTACAGGCTGACTTTTTATCACCTTTCAAAATGTTTATAGGCGTTAAGTATCGTATTTAGAGCTCATTTATGAAGTAAAAACGTAGGTCAAGTTTTCACCTGAAAATACTTTTGGCAACATAGTTTTCAATGTTTACGGTCCCTAAGCCTATTAAGGTATGAAGGGAAAATCAAACACTTATAAATAGTATCGTAATGAATGAATGAGATGTAAAAAAAGTCGCGTAAAAATAGTGTTACTAGAAGGCCGTATCAAAAATTTTAGATTTTTGGCGGACATTTTCTAAGTGTTTTATCTTGACATTTCTGTACTAATACCAAAAGAAAAAGTACGTCATTTGTTTTTTGTCTCGTAGATTGTTGTATTAAAATTTGGAAATTGGTTAAAATTTCATCCTGATATTAGTCTCATTTTCAGTCAGCTGAAAAAAACATATATAAATAAATAATAAAATAAATGCGGACATCATCACATGCATTGTTCTGACCCCAATTTGAATAACTATTTAAAGCACTCGTATTTTGGAAACCAGAGACAACGAAGGTACCACAAACACCCAGACCCAAGAAAATGTTGAAAAACACATTTTCTACATTGACCTGTCCGGGAATCGAACCCGCGACCTCGGAGCAGGTGACACCTTGAAAACCGATATGTACGCCACACCGCCACGGAGGTCTTGTACATAAATAATATACCTACTGTAAGATTAAAAAACTTTAACAGAGTCAACGTTTCGTCTTTAACTTTTAACGTTTTATCATCAACTTTTGTCGTTGACTACATTGGCGTGTTGTGTTAGCCTATAATAAACTAACCCTTCTCGTCGGTATCGTACGAGGCTAGTGGAGATATCAGACTGCACCACATCTTCTCGACCATTGGCCGATCTGGCGTTGATGGCAGTGATCACTTATTGGAGAGGGCTATGTGGAATGATGTGGTTTGATGACGATGGTGACAACATTTGCTTACTTCTATAATACGCCACATCTTGCCATAAGTTTTCTAATGCTCCACGTCCACCCAACATATATCTGCTGACGTCCAACATTTATTTAAATACTTATTCCTACTACGTATTCCAAAACAAAACAATTTTATGAAGGCCTTCAGTAATTTCTATAACCAGTCGCTATCAACTTTGATTTTAGTAAATAAAATGCAAAAAAGTCTTTGTAAATAGTCGTACATCTCATGGCGGTTCTCTACAAAATATTGACCCGGCATTTCCCAGTTCAATTAGGCCCGATACGTCAACGGTTACCATATAAGACTCACACACCTCCACATAAGCCGAACAATATGCAATCATAACGTCACACTAGATACAACAGTAAAAATGTATACTTTCACATTGACACTTATTACAAGGTGATAAGATTGATTTAACGCTAAGTGAGTACAATTTTTTAAACTAATGTACCGACGACAGAATAATTAGGCTATACACTGGGGTGTCTTAACGTTCTGCACATAGGTTTGAGTTTCCAGTAGAAATGTAAAGGCTGTAATGGCTCCTGTACCTACAGCTAAAGTAAATGAGCAGTTCAACGTTTGTGTTATGGTTCAGTAAAAAAACTAAAGTGTATTATCTTTCTTTTAGTGTTTTGCCGCGTTTTAAGTTAGATGTGGCCGTGGTTTAGAGATATACCAACGGGTATAAATTCTGTAATAATACTGAAGCTGAATTCAGCACCCTTAAGGTCATGGCACACAATACCGGCACCGCACCGGCACCGCCTCAACCCAGCAATTAACTTGCCATTCAAATTAGAGCATTAAGTTGTGAGTCGTACAATATATTTTGTAATATTCGAGGCGACGCCGTGCTGCAGCCGTGCTGTTCCGAAACGGGTATAGTGTGCCATGACCTTTATGGTGCTAAATTTTGGCTTCTTTATGACGTGTTTATTTAAACTTTATTGCACAAATTCAAAATTAATATACAAAAGGTGGCCTTAATGTAATGTGGTATTCTCTTACTGTCAACCAATAGCCTAAGTAGAAAATTGATCATAATAAAGATTATAAAATATTAGTTCTAAAAAAATTATTTCTGAGTAATTGAGTTTATTAGGGAACTTTTCAAATGATGTCAAATTTTCAAATTCAAATTCAAAGCTTTATTGCATTTATACAATTCTTACTTCACCATAATAAATTAGCAGACTTCCATAAAAGTTGGTGTCTTGTAGAACCATTAATCTAATACCCTGGATGTTGGTACACTATTAAAACCAAAATGATTACTTTAAACACGGATATATTTATCCTGTCGGAAACTTGTCTAATATAGAAGTGTGAAAATTAGTATAAAACTGTTATGTTTTCTTTGTTGCGTTAAGTATGCTTAAAGGAAAACACGGGTGATTTTACAATTCCAAAATTTTCCTTTATTAGTTCTAAGTTAGATAGAATCATTAGTTTTATGACAAAACGGATGAGCCTATTGAAAAATAATTAACAAATCTTTTGTTTACTAATCTGATTACTTAATATAATATTAACACTCTAATTAATTAGTTCAACTAAATTAAAAATCAAAGCGTTAAAAAGTATTTAATTCTTTAGTTTCAAAACTCAACTCTTACGATAATACCTAAACTGGTCAAGTCATTTTAAAAATTATGATATAAATCGAAAATTGGTCAATTGAATCGCATTTTCAGAATTTATATAAAAGTTAGAAAGTAAGAAGACAATTTTCAAGATCACACAACACAAACATTTGATAATCGAATCTCTATCATTTCAAATATTTATTTGAACTTCAGATTTCATTTAACACGGAAACTTAGAACAAAGCGTTTGCAAATGGCAGATCATCGTCATATGTAACAACAGCTCACATTAGTATTTAATAGCATACCAGACCGCAAATTATCAGACAATTACAATAGTCGACAAACAGCATCTGACTAATTGCAGTCTACCCCAGCCGTCGTTAACGGTTTTACGCACATTGGTTCCGAGTGAGAAGATTCGGAGAATCGTTCGGCAACCGAAAAAAGTTGAATTAACATCACATTACTGGTAAGACCAGTCTCTATCATAATCTGCGTGGACACCGTGATGACGTTCAATCCTGAGGCTTTACTCTGCAACATATTGTCCGGGTTTTCATCTATCTCCTTTGCTCTTACTTATGCCTTAAAGTATTTGAAAGAGACAAGTAGATCCGAATCTACGGGCATCATGGACTAATCACCAACCCGTCTTTGGTCAATGTTAAAGATTAGAGTCTACAGCCCATCTTCTGACAACATTGCTTTTATTGCCTCTTATAGATATGTTACCTGCGACTTGCGCTATTCTTAGACCTCGGTAGGTATGAAAATAGGTCGTAAACTATTTTTTGTCGAATAAACACTAAAAAACATAAAATTAGTCAAGCCGTTTCCAAGGAGTTTTGTTACAAACACAAGAGAATTAATTTATATATTAGAATAAAGATGGGCCTGTACCAAAGTTCGAAAATAAATAATAAGTCGAAATAAGAACTTATTAATTTCTTTAGTTATTCGATTGTAAAATTCTCAGAGATCAATCAGAGTTGAACAGGTGACGTCAAATAAAACATTGTCACCAAGAAACCTGACTCACAAAGGGACCGAACCGAAGCCAGTGACGTACGATCCTTAATAAGGGCATCGCGTAACCGGACTAGACACGGTGCTGAGACACTGAGATCTTACACATACTCACAGAATGTTCTAGAAATAGGTCATCGCGGTGAAATTTGATTATAATAAATTTTCTGTTGACAGTCTTTGCTAGTAGGTAATAAAACAACAATTAAATGTTTAACTAGGTGGACCGATGATCGCGGGATGCCAATGGATATGGCTCAGGGCCGATCGTCGTGGAGATCCTTAGGAGGTATGGCCCAGCAGTGGGCGTCGCTGGGTTGACATAATAATAAATGTTTTACACTTAGCTTCAGATACAGCACAGATTAATCTAGTATTTTCATATTGTAGAGGCTTAAATATTCTTCAAGGTTTTGTGTTACAGAAATAAAGTTATTTGACCAGAACAAATTATTTTTAAGGAAAAGCCAATGGTCTAGTGGTTCAAATACCGGGCCAAGATCTCGGGGTCCCGGGTTCAATTCCTGGGTCGGGCAACAAAAAGTTTAGATTTTTCGAACATTGCTCGGGTTTGTGATCACCAACCCGCATTTGGCGAGCGTGGTGATTATGCCTGTACCCATCAATGCTGTGGTAACTTGAATTCCATGATGGAGGCCTTTGCCCTGCAGTAGGACTTTTATAGGTCGGTACTTTATTTTTTTTAAAGTAAAGTAATGGCCTATTAATCGTCCCACTGCAATAAAACGTATGAAAAGCAAATCAAGTTAAAAACGATATTTAAGCAAAGCTTACATTTTTTTATGTATGATCGCATAAGTTATTATAGGTTTAATTACTTTTGTGGGTCCTCTAGTGAAATATTGTTTCTAGGAGAAACTTAAAAAATAGTATAAGTAAATACTTTATTTGATATTTTAGCAACTTAATTGCACTTTTAATATCAGTATATAAACTTGAAAAATTTTGTCTCAGGCGGGACTCGAACCCGCATCACCTCGCAAGCCGGGCGAGGAGATGCGGGTTCGAGTCCCGCCTGAGACAAAAAATTTTTCAAGTTTATATACTAGTATAAGTAAATGTTCGTTAGAAACTTTGTTATGTATGAAAAATTATCAATAACCTGTGTCATTTTTAGCGACAATGAAACATTTAAATAAATCCGTCAGATCTTCGAGACACATCTAACTTACTAATATTATAAGGCTGAAGAGTTTGTTTGTTTGAACGCGCTAATCTCAGGAATTACTGGTTTGAATTGAAAAAATATTTTTGTGTTGGGTAGTCCATTTATCGAGAAAGGCTTTAAGCTTTATAACATCACTCTATGACCAATAGGAGCGAAGCATCAGTGAAAAATGTTGCAAAAATAATCGCGATCATAATAACAGAAATTGACGCGGACGAAGTCGCGGGCAACAGCTAGATACCAATATATTGATGAAACGACGTCGACTTACAGGCTGCAAATCGACGGAGTTTGTGTCTATAAGTGTCTGTAAGTTACAGCGTAAAAAAAGCCTTAATTAATTTCCTCTACACAAAAATGTCTTAGTAGCTCAATGGTTACATCAGTCGTCATAGCTAAATGTTAAATGGAAAATTCTGAATTCCACTCCCACCTAAGACAGCCGACAGTTATATTCAAGGAATCATATTTTTAATCTATAACGTACTAATGGCACATACATGAATTAACCTGCATACATATCCTACAAAATTTGTGTAAAACAAATACTTAATTCAAAGAACTGCAAAAATTAAGGTAACAAACTAACTATAATCGAAATAGCCAACTCTTACGATAATGACTACAAAAGTTTAAATCAGTAAATAAAAAAACTACTGATTCATAATCATCAAGCAGTAGGAAATTTGTAAAGACAAGAAAGCGTACCTATGTAAAAAGTAATTAACAAACACGTTAAAATTATACAGCCTTGATCCGAAAATGACGAAAAATCTATATACATTTACCGGCAAACGTTGTTTTGCCATAAAAATGATTAAATTGGGTGCCCTTCGGTTCGCCTAAAATTTGAAGTCCTAATTTCATTTGGACGAACCGTATTGGCCTAAATTTATAATGTATAATTATTGTCTAGTCTAACAGTTGTTTTCGCACTATTATAGATTGGTCTAAAAATTGAAAACCCTAATATCAGTATGTCTAATATCGAAAGCACTAAAATGTATTAGCATCTTTTTTTGGCATTACGCTCTATTTTTTTTTAAACCGAAAAGTTTAAGAAACGAATCGCTCACAAACTGACCCCAAGCAGTCTTGTCTGCCCTACCCCTAGAGTGTAATTCAAAAGCGCGTAGGCGCGGAGGGGCGAGGCGGCCCGCGGGCTGAGGAGCAGGAGGCTGTAAGCGAGGCGCCGCGGCTGAGGCTGGCGCCAGAAAGCCGAAGCTGCGGTGGTGAGCGTAAGCCATCTGCGACGATAAGCACGCGTGGGACCGCCGGAGCACCGCAGCGCCGAAGCCGTCACGGAAGTCTGATTGATTGGATGCATGCATAATTGCTTGTTTGCATGCATGTCTGCTTGATTGCATGCATGATTGCTTGTTTGCATGCATGATTGCTTGTTTGCATACATGTTTGCTTGCTTGCTTGCATGCATGCTTACTTCTTTGCATGCATTCATGCTTGCTTCCTTGCTTGCTTGCATGCATGCTTACTTCTTTGCAAGCATGCATGAATGCTGATAAAGTTTTTAACTTTCTGCCAATAAAAATTTGGAACTGCAAAAGGGTAGGTGTTATGATATATTCGGCTAAATATCGCAATTGGGAAATTATAATATGGCGATATAAAGTTAAACGTAGTAAAAATAGGCTAAACACGTTTAGGAATAGTAAAAATGTGCGAAAAAATTTTAGCCTAATAGTTTGTGCGCCAATGACAATTAGGAATACAAATAATTAGGCATCCCGATATATACCCGATTAAATTACTAAAATAGCTATTAAAAAATAGGGATTGGTGATAAAAGGGTAAAAATTTAGGGTTGTATGTATTTTTTAATGCCACATTATAGAAAAATAATAACAAAAAAATTTGTCCAAAAATTTTAAAAAATACCCTACCTCTACCCTACCCCTACCCTACCCTACCCATACCCTACTCCTACCCTACTCCTACCCTACTCCTACCCTACTCCTACCCTACTCCTACCCTACTCCTACCCAACCCCTACCCTGCCCCTACCCTACCCCTAGCCTAAACCCTTCCCTACTCCTACAAAAAAGACGATAATTGATCAGTTATCGAGCGGGATGAAACATGATTAAATTACTAAAATGGCTATTAAAAAATAGGGGTTGGTGATAAAAAAGTAAAAATTTAGGGGTGTATGTATTTTTAAATGCCACAATAAATAAAAATAAAAACAAAAAAATTTGTCCAAAAAATTTAAAAAAAAAATTTAGGGGTGGACTACCCCTAACATTTAGGGGAATGAAAAATAAATGTTGGCCGATTCTCATAGATACCGGATAAGCACAAAAAATTTCATCAAAATCGGTCAAGCCGTTTCGGAGGAGTTCAAGTTCGAACACCGTGACACGAGAATTTTATATATTAGATTTTATTTATTTTTAAGAATTTTAGTTAAGTTAGTAGTAATGTACCTACCTATGGATTAACTTCCGAAAAATAAATTTGATTTAAAAGAAAGTCGTGTGAGTTACAACACTTATAAGTCGAGAACGGCTGGACCGATTTTTATGATTATTAGATTTGTCTTCGTCTGGAATAGGATAATAAGTGTTAAAAACGTTGAAAAGGTAACGTCACAAATAAAATGTATTTCTATAAAATGTTTTTTTTTTTCGACGACGCCTTAGTTGATGACAATGATATTTAAAACGTCAAAATTAAAATATACTACCTATTCAGAGGCGGTCCTCTAGTAAATTATAAATTAAACAACTGACCCGTGATCTTCGTACCGCCTCAGAATAATTACAAGATTTTTACGTCGACATTACTATTTTTTTTCTTTAAATCGTTAGTTTTCCGATGCTTTAAAATAGATAGATGAACAAGCGAGGACAAATTCCACAAATTCTAGAATTAAAAAAACGGTCTGACCATTCTTGACTTATTTATAAGTGGTGTTACTAATACTTAGTATCATATTTATAGATAAAATGTTGATTCAACCTTAAGTACATCACTTAAAGACGAATGCAACTATGGTAAAAAAACGCCCAAAATTTCCATGAGTAAAACGTTTTTTTGTCACATACGTATTGTGTTGTTATTTAGTATTTTTTTTAATTTTTCATAAATGTTTATAATCATGAAAGGCAATGCGTAGTCATAAAAGAAGGCATCCTCGTCGTACCTACTTATAGTTATTTTTTCCGTTGGTTTAAAACTACAAAATACTTCAATTTTGTTGTTAGCATGTATCATTTGCGTGGGTCCAGTTTCTAGAATGTTCTACGGTTGTTGGATGAAATCTATTTAGCTTAGTGTCGTGATGGGAATTGACTGTGGGCTGCACAAAGTAATCATTGGATCACGTGATCTTCAATTGAAAACGTCTGATAAGATTTGAATCTTTTAATTGGTACAGACAACAACACATTAGGATAAACACTGAGGCATCTTAAGTCGTTGTAATTGGTGTGCTTTTAAAACTATTTTTTTTTATCTGATGGGCAACCCACTGTCTGTACAAACGTTCATCCTAATTGCTATTCGTCTATTTCATTTAATTAAGATTCAAGAAACCGTGTGCTGACCTAAAATAAAATAGCACCATCTCTTCTCGCCCAATGGATGGTGCGTTTCCTCAAAGCATTCAAAATATTTTTGTCGTAAATACTGTAGTATGAAAATTTCCAATTAAATAAATCCATTGAAAGACACGGAAAAACTACCAATTTTATAATTGAAATCCTAAATTTTTTCGTAAACGAGAACGACATAAACTTGCATAAGTACCGACTAAATATGAGGCAAAACATATTTTTTTAGTTATTACCCTATTTCTACAGTATTTATCAGAAACAATAGTACTTGTATGGTTATCCCATTTAATATTTCCATTAATACATACCAGTATTCCTTGCTTAGCAATGATTATTACTTCGGAATGTAATTCGTCATAGTACAGATTCCAATTAATTTACAGAGTAATATTTTGATTTGAGTCATTAGTCATAAGTACTAAATTTGTAAAATCGGTAAGTCGTAACAGGGTCATTTGTTTCGAGTGGCGGAACGTTCAAAGGGCGTATCGTTATTTAAAGCATTAATTTTCTTATACTTTATTTGATATTTTAGCAACTTAATTGCACTTATAATATCAGTATATAAACTTGAAAAATTTTGTCTCAGGCGGGACTCGAACCCGCATCTCCTCGCATGCCGGGCGGGCGCCATACCATTAGGCCACCGAGACACTGCGACACGGCGCGAATTTTTCAAGCATATTCTTACGCTGTGAGCCAGCGTTGCTTCATCAAATGTTAGGAGCTTGCACCCCCAACACCCGAAAGAAACATCTTTGCAGATGTTTGACTGTCAGTTAAGATGAAACAGCCATTTATATACTTTATTTGATATTTAAGCAACTTAATTGCACTTATAATATCAGTATATAAACTTGAAAAATTTTGTCTCAGGCGGGACTCGAACCCGCATCTCCTCGCATGCCGGGCGGGCGCCATACCATTAGGCCACCGAGACACTGCGACACGGCGCGAATTTTTCAAGCATATTCTTACGCTGTGAGCCAGCGTTGCTTCATCAAATGTTAGGAGCTTGCACCCCCAACACCCGAAAGAAACATCTTTGCAGATATCTTCGTCTTTTTTCGTTTCGTCGTTCGTCTTCGATGTTCTTCGTCGTCTCAGGCGGGACTCGAACCCGCATCTCCTCGCATGGCGCCCGCCTGGCATGCGAGGAGATGCGAGTTCGAGTCCCGCCTGAGACAAAATTTTTCAAGTTTATATACTGATATTATAAGTGCAATTAAGTTGCTAAAATATCAAATAAAGTATATAAATGGCTGTTTCATCTTAACTGACTGTCAAATATCTGCAAAGATGTTTCTTTCGGGTGTTGGGGGTGCAAGCTCCTAACATTTGATGAAGCAACGCTGGCTCACAGCGTAAGAATATGCTTGAAAAATTCGCGCCGTGTCGCAGTGTCTCGGTGGCCTAATGGTATGGCGCCCGCCCGGCATGCGAGGAGATGCGGGTTCGAGTCCCGCCTGAGACAAAAAAAAATTTCAAGTTTATATACTGATATTAATTTTCTTTTATTAGGGACTATTCAAGTTAATATTCATCAAAATTGAAAGCGTTCATGTTGCATAATAAACATTAACTTATTCTCTAAACCTTAAAAAACTTCTAATTTCATAATGTTTTCTGAGTAATTTTAATTCATTTATCTCTAAGTTGCCTAATTTTAGGACAGTAAGTACATTACAGGGTGAAAGCTCTACCATTTAACTCTACCTTCTAGGCTCCGCCACTCAAAACCAATCAACCTGTATAAAATACTCAGTCATATAGCCCGTTTGGTGTTGTTCGGTGGTTCGTTCACTATGCAGGAGTCCCAGGTTCGATTGCCAATCGGTTCAATTTAGGGAATAATCTATTCTAAATTAGTTTGGGGTTATTATCGGGTTTCAGAAGGCACATTAAGCTGTTGGTCCCGGCTTCTATAGCTAAATAGAAGTCGTAATAATAAGCTAGGTCAGAAGCCTGTAATACGCGACTTGAAAATTAAGTCACTAGACCATCCTTGAAGGATAACCACACGATAAAAAGAATATCTTTAAGCTACACCAGTCCACAGGTGATTATAGGTCTCTCTAAAATGTACCGTGTAATGTCTAAATTCCTAACATTTTGGGTGCGTGATGTATCAGAATCAGGGCAGGACTGAAAGGTGTAGCAGGGCAAAGCAAAATTTTGAGGGTGTGAGTCCACCCTTAAAATTTTTAAAGCTTTTAAAGTAAGAGTATTTTCTACTAGTTACTTCCTATGACAAAAAAAAGGCATAGAGCTCGTGCAAAATGCCTGAAAACTAAAGACTACAAATTTTAAGAGTGATTGGTAAATTCACGGACTGCACTCTTCTAGACTCCACCCAATCTCCGCTTGACGGCCAAGCTCTGTGTTACGGTAGAAACGCACCTTTACCCGTTCAAATTGTCAAGTAATCAAATAAGGTAAGATCGAATTATAATACTACTAAAAATACTATATACAATGTAACGTACCTAGGTTTTCAGTTACACAAAAATAACAAACATATTCGGTATATTTCACAACAGGCATATTTCTACTGTGTCAAGTACAACAATGACGCACGTTACGTCTTTGAGCAACATTAACAAGAAAAACCTTTGAGTGCGCACGCGCAACCATTATTGTTTACTCGTTAAATTGACAAATGTGCCATCTTGATAATTTCTCGAATATCATAATATGATTATTATATTATAAATAACGAGCGATGCAAGATAGTATTCAATTTGAAGTCGCAGGAAGTTTATTTTTATGTTTTTTAATTTTAATGTGCGTCCGTTGTATCCTTCAGACTATATTTAGGTTTGTTATAACGAGACATAATGTAATATGACAAGAAAACATAATTTTGATAGCTCGTTATGATTACTTTATATTGCGAATTAAAATGGCAAATCTAAGATTACGTATGTTTAAGTATTAACGTAATAATGTCTTGTGCTGGCAAAGAAATATAAAAAGCATCATATTTACGCATAAATTAAGCCCGTAAATATTATAATTATACTAATGAATATTATCTTGATAGATGATACTTAATAAAAATTAGTCTCTTATTACAAATAGGTACGCGGACCCACCTCTTCGCCGTGGGTCTCAGGACGAATTAAAAATCAAACGCATGTGTCGAGGAGCACAAAATTATGATAACAATACATATTTACACAAAATTAAAACAAAAATTTAAACTTTTATTTTACTTTCTTTTTCTACTTTCTTTCTAAAACCTAGTTTAAGACGCTTTGTCTCTCCTAGCCCCAAGTTGCGAGACCAACAAGGTTCCTAACACTAGTCTCATAATAAAATTATTGTGTGAAATGACAATGTGTCTATTATTATGAGTTTGCAATAGAAATTCTGCGTGGCGATCAGTACTAGCCTATAATCATTTCACTGCAGGGAAAAGGCTTCCATCATTGAATTCAAGTTACCACAGCAATGATAGGTACAGGCATACAACCACGCTCGCCAAATGCGGGTTGGTGATCACAACTCGAGCAAAGTTCGAAAATTCTAAACTTTTTGCTGCCCTACCCGGGGTTCAAACCCGGGACCTCGAGGTCTTGGCCCGGTATTTTAACCACTAGACTAACGGGGCGTTGTGAATTGTGATTGTGGGCGGGACGCTCGCATCAAAACCATAGCAATTCTCTTTTTTCGGAGAGGTAGTTTTTTTCTAAGGGTGTCGTAAGAAGCGACTTTTAGTCCGTTGCTACTATCTATAGGAACAGTACCTTTTTATGTCCTTCCACCCATGAGATATTAAGGAAAAGTGTATTTATTATATAGCCATGACCCCAAAATTGTTTGAAACCCCCGTCCAAGCATTATGTAGACCAAATAGAACAGGCTTCAGAGAAAACAGCCATGACGCACTTAAATATATATAGGCAAAATACATTTTGAAACGAAGTTATGCGACTGCTATCAACATAGGTTATTATTTAATGAAACACTAAACAGCTGATAGATTTACATATTACAATAATATTAATACCTTGAATAATAATTAAAATTAGAAAAAAATAAACCAAAATTCAAGCCTCAGCAAGTTTTATGGGTTGGAAAATGTTGTGACCTTTACGATGTGAATTCCAATTATAACGGATCAGCTTTTTAGTTATTCTAAGAAGCAACTGCTAAAAGGTGCGCGTGCACTATAGTGATCTAAAATTTCCTTGCAACGCATTCTCCTGTTTGCAGACTATTTGCACTGGTCTGCATTTAAGGATTTTCATTGTATTTAGTTGCAAAATCGCATCTATTTCAACGAAGGTAAGATGCCCCAGTTTTAAGCATGTTGTGCTGTCGTCTGCTGTCTTGATAATTCGGCAAACTTTCTTATCACTTATATGAAAATATTGTCATTTAATCAACGAAATACTCTCGGTGAATGCCAAAATTTGTCATGATCCATTAATTACATTTGTTATCCCGTTACACTATTGAAGGTTCAAATCAGTTGCTCTGAATGGTTTACCTTTTTTTTTTAACCAACATTATTTTTAATTCCCATATATTCCCATATTTATTTACCCACTCGGCCATTACCTTCATACAATGCCTTAGAAAAATCTGATGTATTTTGATTATTCGCTCTCATTCGTTAGACTACTTATGTTCATGCGCTCCTTTACGCGAATTGTGTTTCGCTGCGTGTTTGCGTCACGTACAAACTTGACACATTTCCAAAGGACGACACAGGTCTGATTTAGTCAAATTTCAACCGCAAGGTCGTATTGGAAATGGTAAATACGATGTTATGTATGGCAGACCACAACTGTTTGTCCAAAGCACAGCACAACAGGATAGACATCGAAGCATCTTATATAGTTGAAATAAGTGTGATATTGCAACAAAAATGTATAGCCTGACGTGTAGGCCACTGTACTTGGCGTTATTGCGCTCTGCCTATGCCTATCCAAATTTAAAAAAAGAATTGACGGCTGCCTTGAGCATAACTATCGGTCCGAAGCTGTAACCTTTGCTTTACAATGTATTCTCGTTAAAAATAACATTCTGAAGAAAACTTATGTCAGTGAGATGACAACTCAAAGTCGAAGTATACAAAAATTGAGGAAGCGACCTAACCCCTAATTCAGCTAACCAAATCGTATCACAATAGTAATTGAATAACAGGTTTTTGACAGTTCGAATCTAGTATGGGCTAAATGTCAAAATCCCGCAATTCAATCACGATTGAACTGCAATTGAAATAGCAGAATTAGGGGCTTGTCCCCAACTGAACAAACAAATAGGCGACACATAAAGAAAGAGATTGTAATATCAAAATGACGGCGTAAGTTAAAGTACCGCCCCTTTACGTCCTATAATATGGGCCTCGGAAGAGGTGACTAAAGGACTGTCGTAAGAAGCAGTACCGTCTTCTCTCAACCTTTCTCAAAGTTTTGACCTACCCGCCAGGCGTGCCATGCCCAAATCTTTCTTTTGGACATGCCTACGTGCAGAAGCGTGCAGAATAATGTGGGGCAAATAGCAAATCCAATATTAATTCAATAATGACGTCCGGATTACGTCTACATCACCATAATATCACTATTTATATTCAGCACTAAATATTTCGACGTATACACACGACGTATTGTTTGCAAAATATTGTTTTTATACAATTTCCATATTTTCTTGAACCAACCGGTCTCGTATTACATAATTTATTAAATGGTAATGGATTATGACGTTGAACAAAAAACATATTGAACAAAACTTTGACCCTTTTCACATAATTCACAATAATAAATACGACTCTCCGTACTTACGTAAATAAATGTTTGCTTCTGTCAAAAAAAAAATGTAGTAAGTGTTTTTTTTTTATCATCATCAAAATCATCATTCTACTGTTGGACACAGGCCTTACCAAATTTTGCCATTATTGGCCATTGGGTTCGGCCAATGTTGGAAACAAGATGCTCTGCCATTTTCTTCTGGCATTACTCCTTTAGACGCCTTTAACGATACCCATAGAAAAGGGTGGTGCTATTCTTCTGATATAACGAAATCACATTTGTTTGTACCGACGAGTTATTCATTCAAGTCTTTAAGCTAAGCTATAACCTAGTAGATTTTCATCAATTATTCTGGTTATGTGCCTCCTACATACGAAATCGATACTTTTAAAACTATTTAACCATATTTTTATGAAACAGCTTGTAATAAATTAATCTACACAAACAAACTTCACTATTAATTTAAGTGCTTAATAGCCGTTTCAAATAGACTAGGATTTAAACATTTTTTATATTGTTATCCCATTTTTTGATGCATTTACGTCATTACTTGCAATTAAACACTTTAATTGGTTTACGCTTAGCTTGATTTGACCAGTTTATGTCCAGTTTTTGTGTTGTCCATTACTATTAGGCTAAAAACATTGATAATTGAGTGATAAACAAAACAGAAACAGACATAAAATCAGCAATTAAAGAACGTTAAAAACGTATTATAACTAGAAATAACATATTTTTAAACCAGGCGCTAAACACAAAACATTTTAATATTCTGATTGAAGTCTAAATAAACATTTTTTGCAATCAACCAGTTTCAAAGTCTGACAGATTTATTGATATTTTAGGTCATTTAAAAAATATATTTGCTAATTACATTTATTTTAATCAAAGGCATGCTTACACTGCTTTAGTTGGTCGCATTTTCTTCGGACGATTTACAAGATGTATGATCAGTTGCCCGTTTCATGAAAAAATATATTAGAAATGTACTCGTAAGTATCATATTGTAAGTCTGGTTAGAAATAAAAGCAATAATTCAATTAACAAAAGAAAACGCAATTCATTTTGTTAACTTTGCACCCGTAAAAATGGGAAAATGTTTGAAAAAATTTAAAGATTTTCTACACATTCTGATAAATACAAGCGTTTTATTTTTTTTCAATGAAACTGATTATACATATTTTCAATTTTATCCGTGACTCCATATAATTTAGTGGCGTATGATCTGTTGTATTCTACAAATTAAAAGAAGTCCACTGATTTTAATAATTCATTAACCGACAAAAATCTGAGAGATCACCAAAAATGCAAGCTTTTAACAACGATCGAACAAACACAAAAATAATTTTAAATTTATTTTCTTCGTTTTCATTTATATTTTTAAACTAACTCTCTAACAGTAAGTCTGCTGAAGTTATAACAATAACATTTATATCAGTCTAGTAAATCGCAACGCAACATTGCTAAATACCCAGATGCTTTAGGGTAATATTCAATTAATACTTAATGTAAGTGCTAAAACTGCTTAAGCGATAGAGCTACCAATAATACGTTATAAGGAAGGATGCTTCATAGTTAAAAACTGTGTAAGCAAACATAAAACATAAAACCAAAATAATTAAAAAAAAATTAATAGCTTCTTTCATTGGCATCTATTTTCCGCTATTCTCTAGTATTTAAAGTTAGGGTAGTACTAGTAGTACTTAGTAGTATTAACGGCCTATATCATCCCATCATCCCACTGCAGAGCAAAGGCTTCCATCGTTGAATTACAGTTACCACAGCAATGATGGGTGCTGGCATGATCACCACGCTAGCTAAGTGCGGGTTGATCACAAACTCGAGCAATATTTGAAAATTCTAAATTTCCGTTGCTTGACCTGGGGATCGAACCCGGGACCCCGAAACACTATACCGATGGGGCGTAACGTTAAGGTTAGGGTCATGCTCAATGCTTTTGGAAAGCATGCGTCAAACATTACACGTGTATTTTTTTTTAATATTATCTTATTTATAACTTAACTGACAATGAAGTAAACATGACTAACTGGATGACTAGGCATCTCTGTCTAAAATTGACTGCTTATGAATTATGAATTGAAGTATTTATGTCATTATGTTTTTGAAGTGAAAACTTCTTTAGCGGCGCTGAGCACTTTTTGTTGGATGGGTAAAAACTTCCAAACTCGCGTCAGGGTCACGTGATGCTGATCGAAAAAGCGTAAGATTGAGGGGAAGGGAGAGGAACTAGTATCTTCCACTCTTTCTACCGTGCCTGAGCGTGCTGTTTTCTATTATTTTTGAAGTGAAACTTCTTTATCGGCGTTGGAAAAAATTTACCGTCACGTTTTGCGTCAAATTTTCGTCACATTTTTCGGTTATCTTTTTCTTGCCCCTACCACGGTTGGTTCAGACGATAGCAAAAAGGTAAAGTGAAATAATATTTAACCAATTTAACCAATTTAACCAGTTTAACCAATTTAACCAATTTAACCAATTTAACCAATTTAACCAACTTAACCAACTTAACCAACTTAACCAACTTAACCAACTTAACCAACTTAACCGACTTAACCGACTTAACCGACTTAACCGACTTAACCAACTTCACCAACTTAACCAACTTAACCAACTTAACCAACTTAACCAATTTAACCAATTTAACCAATGTGACCAATTTAACCAATTTAACCAATTTAACTAATTTAACCAATTTCTGGAAAGTTGCATGTAGATCATTTTTCGAAAAATAAGGCCATAAAGAAGTTTCACTTCTTACGTGTGTACACGCACAACTTTTTTTTTTTTATGTGACGCATCCATTAAAATTAGCAATTTTAATTATTTTTTTGAAAATAGTCTTACGCACACACATTAAATCAATAGAAAAAAATAAGTTTGTTTTGTTTTTCATTATGTAGATATAGTAAAATTAAGTTCAATTAACTGATTAAAGCTTTTATGGTCACTATCACCATAGTTATTGGACTCGGGGTTTATACCATGTACCTTATTTATTATGAGCTTCCGATATTTTGGCTCTGTTGCAAGCGCCATGATCACGGGAGAACTCATCGGAAACATTAAATGAGGAACATGGTATAAAATCTGAATCAAATGACTCAAGTTCAATTACTCGTAAGTTTGTCACTCCTATTAGGTGCCAACGCAAAGTTTAATAACACCGCCTCTTCTCCTGCTATAGATGTCATATGAAGCGACAAAAGGCGTACTGCTAGAAGAAGGGGTAGAAGCCTGATCCGTCCACAATTAGACAACCTGTGATCAACCCAAGCGTGGCAAATGTAGCAAAATCCTCATTATAGATAGGCTTATGTCCAGTTATGGACTTATATTGGCTGAGTTTTTTAAGGTTTTTACGGCATTTACTATGAATAACTATTACTGATGTAATAATACAAAGTTTGTGTTACAGTTTTTATGACTTTTTTTTCAATTGGCTGTGTCCGGACTCCGGAATAGGATGATAAGTGTAGAAGTATTATATTCATGAATAAAAAAATACTCTAATCTACTACACCTTATTATTAGTGGTTAAAGTGTGAAATTGCCGTTTTGTATGGACGAAATCGAGAAAAATCATTTTTCCATACTAATATTTTTTTAGTTTTTTTAAAAACGCCTGGACCGTTTTCGTTGCAACTAAAGGTGAAAGTTAGGTGGTTATAAAGCTACGCATTATAGTATTTAAATTTCTGAAAATCAAAGTATATAATACAAATATACTTAATTGAAGCAAGAAGGTCAGCTGACACATTGTAAGGGGTCTTTTCAACGACTTCCTTTGAAGTAATAGGCACTAGTATTGCTTTTTTTTTAGTCAAAAGTTAATTTATTTAGTTTTTGATACAATACAAAAAGAATTACGCAATATTATGACTGTACTTAAGAGCTATAAACAAAATAAAAAGTGGGAAAATAATCGGCAATTTCATACTTTAACCCCTATTATTTATGTATATTTGGCAAAACAACGTTCGCCGGGTCAGCGTGTAATTATTAAAACAAGATTCAGGTTATACTGATATAAGTGCCGATTAACACCTGTCAGTGCTATTGCCGCTCGTAATTTGATTTGCAATTTGCTTTTTTCTACTTAAATACTTTGGCCTGAGTTAGGAAACTGCGTCAACCGCTTCAAGGCTTAAAAACAGGGACAAATTAAGGTAAATACACCTATTACAGGCAACTGTTGCCGATTTTTTATTTCATCGATATGGGTGTTTTTACCTTAATACAACCCTATGTGAATTTAACCTACTGCTGTAGTGTACGCTCGGGAAAGGGTGAGAGGTACGTTTTGGCTGACACGTAACGTAACCCCTCTCCTTTCAAAGGAGAGACCCGTGCTCAACAGTGAGCGAAAATGGGTTGTTGTAACTAAACTTTTTTTACATAGTCCGATACAAAAATTATACCTAAAGCTATCGATTGAATAATTGATACATACGTCAGTATACGTCACAGAGTCAACTTGACTACCCGGCAAAATTATGCCGACATGCAATAGTATATACAACGTGTTCCTTTTAATATCCCATAACTCTAAGGTTTCTATAGGTAAAAATAATATAAAACCACCTAGAACATGTGGTTCAAAAATCAATAGTTTCGAATATAACATCAATTTTAGTTAAATTTGTTAAAAAATGTAATCAGTATGGCGAATCCTTCGTTTTGTGAGACGTTGGCAAACTTACACTAAAGTGTAGTAGTAAAGTAGCGGGAGAGCGTAACTTGTAAAAAACATTGATGTGTGTGGGTGTTTCATTGATAATTAGGTACGAGTAAATCGTTTTCATTCAAAAGTTCATTCATAACAAGGTAAGGGTGTTTTACATAAACAGTCGTGACTTTTTAGAATTATTTTTTATGAAAAAATTAAACAAAAAAAAATATAATTGTAAAATAATTCATATGCAATTTGATTCTTTACCATGGTCTGTTTAATACCCTAGAGTTATGGGATATCAAAAGGAACACGTTGTATATTTATGTCATGTTGTATCTATTCATTTGTACCAAATTTGCACCCTTATGTGAAATGGGTGCACATTTAGTTGGGACACTTTTTTGATTCAGATTGTGTATTTAGTTTTTTAAATTACATCAGAGGTTCAGACGCTACGGGCCCACTTCAATGGCCCCACAATACGGCCCTGTCCAGAAACACGAATCTTGCGCCGCTAACGAATTTAAAATCCTATTTGAACGCTTGGAAGCCTATCGAAACTTAGCATCGGTCATCTAAGTTATCTAAATTGATATCTATGTAGTTACAGTGCCTATTAGTTTGAACCGATTTGGAAACACGCGGATGGATGGACATTCAGGTACTTTGTTTTAAGCTAATATAGATAGCTGTCAAGATAACCGCTGAACACTAGTCGACTTCTGTTCTGGTAGAGTCAAAGGCAAAAACATGAATTTATAATAAAAGCACGAGATATTGTAGGATGATTTACTTTTATTTAGCCTTTATAAAGAGGAAGAGGGCAGTTAAAGTAAGCAGAGTCTTTTCACACCCGTCAGAAAATTTAAGCGGTTTTCCTCTAATCTTAAAGTACGTTGACTGAATTTACTTTAAACGGAGATTGTCTGCGATTGATTGATCATACGATAAAACAAAAACATTTTTTTTCAAATTTTTAGATACAAATACAATACAAAAACTCGGCGATCGCTGTGTCGACCCAATTTGGTCTTAAATACTTTTCTTGTGTTTTGCTTTATATCTTTTCTTTAAATGAGAATAATATATGATATAATTTAAAAAACCTGTTGTAGGTCTACAGTGGAAAATTAGAAATTGTATCTTGACTTGACACTGTATTTTTATAATACCAAGAAAACTTTTGGAAAGCCAACACTGGGTGTGAAAAAAACCATCACTAGAGTTATTTAATTCGGGATTTATACCGTGTACCTTATCTGGTTCTGTGGTTATCTTAGAACTGGTTCTCCCGTGATCATGGCGCTTGCAACAGTGCCGAAATATCGGAAACTCATAATAAATAAGGTGCATGGTATAAATCCCGAATTAAATAACTCCAGTAACATGAATTTAACATCAAATATCTTCTTTATAGATGTGCACTATATATGCAGTAAAAGAAACTAGCTCATTAAAGTCCTATAGCCTTTTTGCGGCTACTTTATGGTGTAATTAAACATTCTGAATCAACGTGAACAGCATATCTCGGTGGATATGGCGAAAACACATTTTCCAATCGCGAGGCGCGCTCCACTGGGTCGTCGTACCTATTGCCCGGTTATGGCAACACTACTTTTTATCTGTCATGTAAATGCGACCTGATCACTAGTTTTTTTCGTCTATACCTATCTAAATCTAGCCAGTGTCAAGTTAAAACGATCACTAGACTAATAATGCGATTTTTAATGCAAAGGTGGAAGGATCATTATTAATTGAGAATATTTAACGTTTTGTTCTAGGTTGCTAAATAGACTGTAAAATTAAAGCAATTTTTTAATTACCAAAAAAATGTGGCCAGTTTGGGTTGACAAAACGCCAAGTTCGCTCTAAAGTTATTTAATGCATAAGTTATTTCATAAACAAGATTATAGCCAGTTTTGAGGTTTGAGTAAATTTAACTTCCCTATCATTGAAAGCTCGCGACAAAAGCAAGATTCAGAGTTACACATAAAATATTTACTCTTTTTGTCACCCTTTTGAGGTAAGTAAATAAATAACGTACCATATTCATGACTTAAATGTGGTTAAACCAATCTAGAAGGCTGTGAAATAAACATTTTTATCTCGGGATACAGTCGGCTGTATCTTGCGAGTAATGTAGAGTTGTAACACGATACTTATAGTAACTTATACAATACGATATCGCTTACCGAAGTGAATTCTCGAATATATAATTGTCTTGATATTGCTTTTTATTACCTGAAAGTAAACAATGATCGATTAATAATTGAATTAGGACATTAGTTTTCAAATGTCGAATAAAAGAACGTTCTCAATTCGAATGCGTATATCAACGTGCGGCTTGTCAACCTTCTGATATACGTCTTGATACTTATTTTTATTGTTGAAGTTTTTTTTTCCATTGGCCAAGCAAAGATCATCAACCCGTCTGCCAGACGTGGTAATCATCGTAAGATATTATTATTTCTGAGGCCTATCTCCTTGCGTCTTTTTTCCCCATAGGCAAAACAGCGATCATCCACGCAACTCTCCACGTTGCGAACATATATTTCATATTATATAGGTTATATGGAGAGTAGCGGTGCTGTTCGTCTCCTTTAGTCGCCTCTTACAACACTCATGCATGTTTTGCAACATTCTGTGTAATCAGCTGTTTATGCATTTGCGTCAAAACACATAGACTTTGACATAATTATGTTTATTTGAAAATTCAGTTTGGGAATCTTCGATTAATGAAACACGTACGTTATGCAGTTTCTATGAGTTTCTATGGGCACTTTAAATAACATGTGTTATAACTAGGTGTAGTATGGAATAATTATAAGTATTCTTAAAAAGTGTAGCATTAACCAAAACAATAATAAAAAATATTCGACGAAAAGGAATTAGTAACGGTTGTCAAGAACTATGTATTTATTTAATGCTTATGGAGATTGCGTTTAGCCGCGACAAGGAAAAGTTAATTGGATTTAATTTTATTAATGAAGTACTGAGTCTCGATACTACTTAGTACTTATTTTAAACTTCAGATTCTTAATTCAAAAATTCTTTTTCATATCTAAAATTAAATATTTCAGCGTATTAATTCTTTGATTTGTCACAAAAAGTTTGATGTTAGTAATTTTTATCGAATGACGTAAATCGAAGGCGGAAATGAAAAAAATGACCTATTGATCTCAACTCAGGCGCATCGAATTGCACAACCATTTTTACCTGGTCAGTGGTTTGATGTACTGATGACGTAGGTATGTTTCTAAAAATACCTTACAATAATAACAGCTAGAAACCGAATGTAAGCACGAAAAACGCGCAACTAAAACTTAGCCATATCTGGCTTACTTCGTTCCGCGAGCTGTCAGTGCTCAACGTCACGCTAAGTCAAACACAGCTCGCGAAAAATAATTTAAAATTACTGTTTGCACTATGAAGAAGTGTTCTAGCACATCAGAGAAACAAAAAGAAAGTGATAAAGTAAGCACAGGTAAGTACAAAACAACACGTTTTCTCATTTTTTGTGGGTAAATTCCCGATAATGGTAACACTGAAGCCATATTTGTGTGCGTTAGAAGAGCGTAGATTTATTCAGATTACGCGCGCCGAAACAAAATTTTAAATCTTGAATCTAATCAAAATTTATTATTTATTAATAACTATCTTCATATCAACAAACTAACTTCTGAAATAGTTTTTCTTTGAGGCCGTCTATTTTTGCGCTATTTCTTAATTCCTCTTTCAAAGCGTTCACATTAATCGCCAAATAATCCATATTTGCGATAATTTTAAGAAAATTAAAGAAATTATAATTTATGTAACGAAGCCCGCTAAAACCAGTGAAAAGTGAATGATAATGGACCTCAAGCGACACAAGCGCCTCTAGTGGCAAATTCACTAGCGATAGCCCCCATTGTATTGTAACTACTATAACTAGCAATTTATTTGCGTCTTAATAAATTTCAAAATAACTATCCTCGTTACTGATTATAAAATATTTCTTTCAAATATTGAAGGTACTAACAAAAACATTAATGAAGTCAGAAGCGTTTTAACGTCATTACAAAGAATGACTAGAAATCTCAATTAGATCAGTTGCCCGGCAAGCGGAAGGTTGAGAGATCAAGTCCCAACTGAGGCAATCTAATTTTTTATTAAAGGAAATATATTTTACTTATTTTTTCAATAATATTACATACAAAACAAGAACCAAATGTACGGACGGGCTTAATGCCAGATTGCTTGAAGCATTAAACGATAAAAGAGCAGTTGCTAAAATAAAAAGTAAAATTTTATCTAGAACCGATGCAATAAATTGAATGTAAACAAAAATTTGCAATATAGGTGAAGACTAGACATAAATTTGTATTTAATAGAAATTTCCATAAAAATTCAGTTAATAAACTTAAAAAAAATTGTCTCAGGCGGGACTCGAACCCGCATCTCCTCGCATGCCGGGCGGCCGCCTTACCATTAGGCCACCGAGACACTGCGACATGGCGCGAATTTTTCAAGCATATTCTTACGCTGTAAGCCAGCGTTGTTTCATCAAATGTTAGGAGTTTGCACCCTTAACACCCGAAAGAAACATCTTTGCAGATGTTTGACAGTCAGTTAAGATGAAACAGCTATTTATATACTTTATTTGATATTTTAGCAACTTAATTGCATTTATAATATCAGTATATAAACTTCAAGTTTGCACTTATAATATTAGTATATAAACTTGAAGTTTATATACTGATATTATAAATGCAATTAAGTTGCTAAAATATCAAATAAAGTTCCATAAAAATTATTGGTGATTTTCTTGGTCTTTTGGTAGGACATCATACTTTTTGACAGATAAACTTGTCCATCAAGTAGTTTCGGGAAAAAGCTAACTCAACAATCTAGGTCGGTAGCCATTATATAAAAATTGCTTGTTGTAAATATAAAAGCGTCATAAAAACAATTGTAAAAGTACCGCTTATTACTTTGACTTTTCAATTTGGGGCCTCGTAAACGGTAGCCCACCGCGATCCAGTTAAAAGACTATTAAATGAATATCAATAAAATAAGAAGATCATTTCGTAAGACCTTAAAACATTGACCAGCATTATAATGTGGTCTAATAAGAATTAATCCAGTAGGGTCACATGGAATGTCTCGTTGCAACTGTTGCAAGAGTCCCTCTGAGAATTCGAATAAAGTTAGAAGGAAGATTACACAAAAACTTTTTTTCAGTGTCATACAAATTAACTTTCTACATTTATGTTCTTAAGTGAAAAGTAGTTACAATAGTAGGGACTATTCTCATCCTTGAGTTCTGGTCTGCCGTACTAACTCAGCCCGCGTACAACGGTATGCATTCATAGACCATTTATTACATACCTTATTGACTATCATAGTACAACCACTGCCCTGGTTTCTATCTTGACTAGGTGCCCTCACACCACTTTGCAAAGTCTTGAACTGATAAAATTACGGACTAGCTAGCTAAAAGTACATGGCCATTTACGAAAAAAAACATCACTATATAACAGCATGCTTCTGAACAATCTGTAGATAGTGAGCCTACTGAATATGTTTCTTAATTTGACGGTGACATTGACAATATTCGATGCAGTAATCGTATTATTAAATAACATTTTTCAAGGATTTTTATCCAAAGACGTGGTCACAGGCTAATAAACTTGAACTTTCTGAATAAATGTTTTTTTAACTAATAATTTTCCGTTGTTGTTCTTATACATTTTGCAAAAGTGACGTATTTGTTTTACATAAACATTCTTGTCTTTGATCTTTATGTTTCTAAAATTAAGTTGGAAATTACTAATTAATTTGAGATGATACCGCCATATTGCACCTACATTAAGGTCTTATTTTTATCATTTTACAGCTTAGTATTTCGTGTAATAAAGAGCTTATCTATCTATATCACCTCAGGCCAAATCTGCGGTCGCCATCCCGCCTGCCAAGCATGGCAAAAACCTTATAGGTAGACCTTATCCATCAGTGGATCAATGGCCGATGATGGCAAGCCCTTCACGGTCTGAGCACCTAATGACATTATGGCAACAAAGCCGAACTAGGCCAGCCATGACGTCAATAAACAAGTGTGGCGTATCGAAACGATTGTCAGTTGTGACAAGTGGATCTAAAATCGTTGACCTTTGGTAAGGTCACCGCTTATGTTAGATTTTGTAAGTTAAGTAAATGTAGACCATCTACATAAGTTAAAATCAACATTTTAAACTGGAACTGGTCTTTCCTCTCTTTGACTATGATGTGTTGCTATCGCGACATCAACCAATCCATACTTTCTAAAAAAATGTAGGTAAACCAAAACAAAATATATAAAAAAATTAAGTTCAAAACTTTTTTAATAAACCTACCAAAATCGTGAAATACTTAAGCCACCAATTTTGGTTCGGTGTCAAACAAGGAACCACAGACAACTATCATACACAGGTGGACCGACGATCTGGTCAAGGACGCGGGAAGCCGCTGGATGCGGACAGCACAGAACCGATCGTTGTGGAGATCCTTGGGGGAGGCCTATGCCCAGCAGTGGGCGTCGTTCGGCTGATATGGTGATGATGATGATCATACACCGATGCAAAGTTGGTAGCTTGTAGGTACTTTGCGTGAGTTTTTTTATAAACAGTTCTTAAGAACTAAGAGATAACTGCTCGTTGCCGTTAGCTGTCGTTAAATAAAACACTTTATATTCTAGGTTAATTGCTGACGCTGTCATACAATCATACAGTTTTCCACATTGACACCTGCGTTGCTGCTTGCATGCCGGCTAGGTTATATGTACCTAATGTACTTTAACCTATTAATAATACACAACTTTTTATTAAATCTATTTATGTATTTGAACAGAAAAATTCAGTTGGGTTGGGCAGCATTTGGGAAACTACGTCGAGTCTTCTCATCGTCGATCCCACAATGCCTCAAGACGAAAGTCTTCAATCAGTGCGTCCTACCCTTCATGACATACGGAGCCGAAACGTGGACACTGACGGTACGGCTAGTCCACAAGTTCAAAGTCGCTCAGCGGGCTATGGAAAGAGCTATGCTCGGAGTTTCTCTTAGGGATAAAATCAGAAATGAGGTGATCCGGCAGAGAACTAAAGTTACCGACATAGCCCACCGGGTTAGCAAGCTGAAGTGGCAGTGGGCTGGCCATATTAGCCGCAGAACCGACAACCGCTGGGGTAAACGAGTTCTTGATTGGAGACCGCGTCTCGGCAAACGTAGTGTAGGACGCCCTTAGGCCCAGTGGAGTGATGATTTGCGCAAGGTGGCTGGCAGGAGCTGGATGCGAGAAGCCGTAGATCGACCCAAGTGGCGTGCAATTGGAGAGGCCTATGTCCAGCAGTGGACTGTGATAGGCTGATGATGATGATGATGATAATGATGATGATGATTATGTAATTGCCAATGACATATCTACCCATAGGACCCCTAATTAATTAAAAATATAATTTCTTTACCCACAGGTTATCTAAAGAGTAAGCAGTAAGGCTTCATAATTATATTTTTTCCTGGTTTATCACATTTTGCAAAACAAAAAGACTGTTACTTCCTCCTCATATCTTTTCAAGGGTTTTAAACTATCTCTACACCAAATTTCGTCTAAATCAGTTAAATGCATGAATATGTGACAGCCCGATAGACACACTGTTTGTTATATTGATATGCATATCAAGTCATTCAATAAATTAAACGCTAATTCATTTTTGAAATTCTGACCTTAAAACATGACATTAAACCCTATTACTTTCACTTATATTATCTGTTCCCCTAACATTTCACCATTAACGTGGCGCTAGTGCACTTCCGGTGTCCTGCGCAAATGCAGACCGTCATTAGCGCCGGTTTCGCTTCTTTGTCGTCATTGTAATGCCTTTTCCCATTACTTCTCATTAAATAATCTTTGTTGGATATGGTCAGTGTCGCTCGTCTGTTGATTAGCTTCAGGTAGGGATGTTCGATGAATATTTTCGGATCTAGATACGGACTCGTATCCGTATCTACTTGTAGATCCAATATTTATCAAACATCGTTATCGTTGTATGTAGGAATATTTTTTTCGATCCCGGATTCGGGTACGGAAACGAAATAAAATACCGTGAGTTTCTGATAGTTTCGGTGACTAGATTTGATTTTTAAAGAACTATTCAATTAAAATACAAATTAGCAAGCTATTAAACTTTCCGTTTTTTTTTTGTAACGTTTTAGTACTAAACCGCTAGTACAACATCGTGTCAGCTCAGCAGACAAAAATCCTTGGGTCTCATTTAGACTTCGCCACTTTCTAAAACTATCTAAATTATTTTTTCGAATGCGGTTAAGGCTTTTTAATTATTTCGGATATTCGTTAGTTAAGTTTATTATTATGGAGCATCCCTAATTTAGCCTCATTAGATAGTTAGTGGAAATACAAGAAATATAGTTATCTTGCCTTTTTGGGTCAACGAGTTAACTAGCGCTGATGAAGTAATTTGCTCTGTTTGTGAATGCAAATCTTTAATAGTTTTAAAAGGTTTATGCACGTATTTTTACTTTACTTTAATATTTTGATGTTTTAAACATAATCTAGCATTAGGAAATTTAATTGTATCCGCTAACCAATTGTTTTTAAGTTGCCAGTACAAAAAACGGCTTCGTCCCAACTCTACCCGATCCCATCTCTACCCGATTTAAAATTACCCATCTATACCCGATTTCATTTTTGTTAATAGAAAAAAGTATGGGTACAGTTAAAACGAAAAATATAAAAATTTTAGGTATGAATAAATGTTTCAATCATGATATTATTATGATTGAGGATAACGATATTCTACTTGCAGTTCAAGTAAAAGGATCATAGTTGCTAGGATGCAAGCGATTCTTTCGGGAACTATTAGCAATTTTTCCCTAAAATAAACATTATTTTAAGATAAAAAACTACGTTCTTAACACAATCTGTGATTTTTCATGTTTAATCTTTTTTTTTTTGACAGTTGTTTCGTTATTACGTGTTTTGTTTAAAAATATTATTTCTATGATATCATTTTAAATGTCGATTGCTCTAATTGATGATAAAAATGGTGATGATAAAAAAAAATTTATCGTTTAAAGGTTTTTCATTTTAACTGTACTTTTTATCATATCGGGTAGAGTAGGGATTTTTTGTTAGGTAATTTTAAATCGGGTAGAGATGGGATCGGGTAGAGTTGGGACGAAGCCCATAAAACGGTGCGCCGGCGGTTGCGATAACAATTGATTTTAATTATGTCTGGAATAACATACAAACGATGGTTTAAAGAAATATTAGATATGCTACCTCGATGTAAAACAAATGCTGGAAAGCGAGCGCCCATGCGCAGCGATTAGAAAAATATAACACTGACCTTCAAAACATCGATATTTTCGATCTCTCACCATCTTTGTATAAAAAGCGCGTCACTCTGGATCTTTTGCGCAAGCAGTGATACTCGTGGATAATGGTAATTTCTGTTTCAAGCTCAAGGAATGTGATCATACATTGCCTATGCTCTCTTCGTTTTATTGTGTCTGTGTTATTGTTACCATAATATGTTCATTGCCTGCAGAGCTTCATATTGCGTGGTTAATTTTACTTCTAAGTTATTTGATACAATAATGGCTTAACCAAACTAAGGAGCATTCTGAAGGAGCGTAGCAGAGTTTCACATAATTTATTTAAACATTTACTATACATGTGGATAATAATGTAAGATCTTTAGAATAAAATATTGTACAATTGTTTTTTATCCCTAATAAACAAAAAATAAAAATAAATAAATAAAATAAAGATATATCTTAAAGACTATCTACAAGTGGCACAAGCATTATCTCAACTATTGAGTTTAATGATTTAATGTCAAATTACCTTTTGGAAATTCCAGGCTAACAAGTCGCTTCATTCCTTAAATCTATGACACCTGTTCTTAAGGATGACAGCTACAAGATAGAAATACCTTCGAAATTTCAAAAGGTTCAGGATAAAATGTAGGATTAGCCGAATAAAACTTCTAGTCTAAGAATGTCAGTATGACATAAAGAACACTACAGCAATACAAAGTGGCAATAACAGACCACCGCGATGAACTCCTTTTGCGATTTTATTACGTGATGGAAGTGTCAAACGATCACACATCACTTGTATGGAGCGAGCGAAAATCTATTAGAACCATTTGCAAAAGGAAGACTGTGAAACGACATAAAATAATAACTAGTAGAAGTAATCCGTACTTTGGACATTGTAGATATAATTCAGTGCAGCTGGAAGTGTACCTATAGTAATTCCTACTCTGCACTAATAACCGCAGCAATGCACCCGGAACGCACAGCTCAGAGCGCAAGCGGCTCAGAATATTGAATATGCTGTCGGCTGGTGTAACGGTATTCTGGCTGCCCCCTTGTTGGAAGAGGCCAGGGCGGTTTATAAATTGTTGTTGTGTAATATATTATATATTTTTATTTTATTTTTATTTTTAGTTTTATTTTATTTTATTTTAATATAACCTAGTATTGTATAAAATCTATTATTGTGTAAAGCGTAAACATTTATATTATTAGTATTGTGAACACTACAGAGCGACATTGTTATTTTGATAAAGCTCCTTAAAAAGAAGAAAAAAAAACACCAGCAATAATCGCTGTTTGCGCCCATAATGAATGAAATAAATAAATCAAAAAATAATTCAAATCTTATGACAATCCGATTAGTGTAGTGATGTGTCGATTTCCTATGCAAGAGTTCGATTCCCGGCCGGCATAATTAAGGAATCTCTCTTTTCTAAATTAGCTTGGCTCTGGATTTCTTGAAGGGACAGTTATAATATTGCTTCAGAAGGCACTCTAAGACAAACAATTCACTTTAGTCAGATGCCTGTAATAAGTAGTTTGATAATCACAGACAACAGATTGGTTTTGTAGATAATGATACACAATACCAACAAATATAATATACAGCACACAGCATACATCTCAGTAACAGTATTTGGATAGGGATCTCTCAACATTACCTTCTAATTCAAATTCAAATTCAAACAATTATTTATGTCTATAGAGCTTACGGAATTGAACCTGCATTGACTCAGCATGTACAGACCAACCTGTAATGCAGCTTCGAGCCACGACGGTGCAAAGTCGAGTTTACCTAAAATAAAGTCCCCTAATCACTTCGCTGCAAAACGAAGCCGTTCCGATCGCACCGGCTCTTATTTTTAAATCTGTCCAATGAAGATATCAAGGTCAGCAACAACAACAAAGGTCTATCAAAACATTATCGTCGTAATAAATCATCATCATTTGGACATAGGCCTCTGCAGAAGGAGCATTTGGTATAATCACCACGCTTAACCGGATTAGAAATCGCAGTTTGGTAGAGAACGCTGCAACAAATATTTTCTTAGTTTGCAAGTAGTTCGTGGCGCTAATGTACATCTTAATTAATAACCCGTTTAAAAAAATCATTAAAAAATTTACTACTTTGGAATTACAGACTATTGTCAAAAACTTGGTCTCAGCACATGTTTTTAACTAATATGTTTCTATCATTTATATCATTGCTCTGCTTCATCATCATCATACACTATATTAGTCCACTTGGGGTTGGCAATCGCAGTTTGTTGACAACGCAGTCAATGGAGTAAGGTAACTTTAGTCACCTCGTATAACACCCATAAGAAGGGAAGAAGTGGAAATTCGAAATTTAAAGATTATGCCTAAAAGGAAGCTAATCATTAAAATCAGTTAAGTATTATACATAACATGAGATTCAATCATTCAACAAAAAAATATAGTATACAATATTTTTACATTACAAACTCTACATTCCCTCATTAAACCTGTGCTCGTTCGTGTTAAATGAAAATAACGCATGCCAGGTACAAACCTATTTGAATTAAAACAATTATCACTAAGCTAAGTAGTTCATACTGATTCATACTTCAAACATCTAAAACTACAAGCAAACAGATGAACATGTGAATTTCCCGTTGCAGATAGTGTAGCGAGCACAACGAAAGTTTGGGACTGGAAGTGAAATCGGGACAGTTGAAAATCTATTATGTCAAATTTAATTGAAAATTGACAATAGATTTTCGTCTTCATGTCATTCCCTGTTATTCGGTATATCGACATCTTTTCTATCATAATTCAAATGAAGTAACATAATTGAGTATTTTAATTTTGTAATTGAGTAAATCAAATTGTAATTTAAATGAATATGTTACGAAATTTATAAGTAAAGTAAAAAGAGTAAAGTAACAACCTATCGCTATCCCACTAAAGGGTATGGCTTCTTAAAAAATGTTTTGTTAAAAAATATGTTTCTTTTCAACTTGAATGAAAGGTCATGTGAACTACCAAGTTTTATAGTGCTAAGTCATGTAAGTCGGCATTTGCAACGTGCAACTAAGAAACCCTACACTGGCCACATACTTAGTACATACTTGACCAGCTTTTACTTTATCGTTGCAGGATTGTTGGGACTACATCTAAATCATATTATGATAACATCACTTCAACCTAAATTCGCTAAATAGGTACACTAGAATTCTCAATTCATACTCTGCTCAAATGCGAATAGATACCAGACATAGGAGCATGTTTTTTCATAGCAACAAACTATGTACTGTTTTAAATTTATTTTAACAAAACAGGCATTAATTTTATTGATACAGCAAACTGTTTCAATTTAAAACAAATGTTTCTCATCGGTAGCTATTCTAATCTGTTAAAACAAATGTTTAACTTTATCTGTAGGCACATTTATCTATACTAACATAGGTAGCGGTCATTAACCATTCCACTGCAGGGCAAAGGCCTCTATCATTTTTTTTTATTCTTATTTATTTACCAGATTTTTGAGCGCACAGCGTCAATGTCAATCCCACTATTCCTTAACCTATTAAAAATCAGCAAGTCACCTATTAAATATAAATGAGTACAAAACTTTGGCTGCGTATGACTTAGGTTTTGCTAAAATGCCGTGGAAAATTCCTACGTCCATTGCGCACAGACCAAGAGATTTCGCTAGAAGTTCCCTTTTAGTGGCGGTCCGGACACACTCCATCAACAAACGCTGTATATCTTCTTCTTTTTGACAGGTTTCGCAGTATGGAGACTGATTGAGTTCAAGTTATCATATCAATGATGGGTACAGGCATAATCACCACGCTTTCCAAATGCGGGTTGGTGATTACAAACCTAAGCAATTTTCGAAAATTCGAAACGTTTTTTGCCCGACCCAGGGATCGAACCCGGGAACTTATTACGGGATCTTGGCCCGGTATTTAAACCACTAGACCAACTGGGCGTTATATATCGACCCATATGAGGTTCAATTTTATTAATAACCTATACAGATTGTTCATCTTCTCATAAGTCTAGTATAACAAGTATATCATGTTAAACTTGGAAAATCTGTAATTGGCATTATATTGTTTTACTCAATACACGTAAGTAATTAGTCTGTAATAACATGCTGTAGATGTTCTCTAAAAATTTAAATAAAATTAAAAAACAGTTAAAAATAAAGCTCTTAAACAAAGAGCAATCAGAGCAGTGGCCCGATAAGAGACAGATGTGAGTTTGATCGTAATATTAAGATTTCGCGTTGCATGATATTTAAAACCGTTTAACGGGATTCAAACGCGAACATACTTTTTTTATTGTCAGTGAACATGTTTATCCTGATTCCACATATAAATCAAATACTATACCCTTAACCTTTATAGTATTTTATGTGCATTAAATTTAAATTAAATTACCATTATGTCTCCTGTTCCCCAAATGATGAATGATGAGGATATCTGACGAAAACACACTATTGTAAATTTTTACGTCAGGCCTTCTCCGTCACAGGCACTCGCCAAAACTAACGAGTAGGTTTGTCATAGTACTTAAAAAACGCATCCTACTTTTATCATCGAACCCATTCATAATACGTATAATTAGCGTACCTACCTCATTACCAAATTATCTATCTAAAATACAATTGACTGTAATCTAAACGGTTCGTAATCTTGTTCTACTAACATAAGTGCATACTATTATCTGTGATAATTTCTATGCTAAACAGACGCATTTCGAGATAAAACAGTATTAATTATCTATTTTCAACTTTATTGCCGTATCCATAAATGCATTTTATCATAACGGCTGCATTAACTCGAACGCTGATAATGGTATTTATTGAATGAATGGAGTATTTTAATGGAACGTACACCTACACACGTCATAAACGTTCACTATAAGTGGCATGACCATATTAAGGAAACAATCTCAATTTCAACGTGTCTGAACACTGACACATCCGTATAAGTTAACTCAGACGTTATTCTTGTAATAATTAAAAAGAAAAATAATATAAAGGCAGTTGTACATGTGTTTATTCTAATATTATTTTAAAACTCCTTAAAAACGTTAATGAAATAGGCTGTGAAACGTAGCGTTACTGTTTTTAATTTTAAAAATTTATAACATTCAAGTGTCAGTCTTCTATGTCTGTTAAAATTGCAAAGTCGAATCATACTTTGTAGCCGTTGTGATATCGACATCATTGTTGGTAATTATGAACGTTCAGGACGATATATATTCAATGAATATTTTAGGCATAAAATACACATTTTAACATATATTATAATAATGTTCTCTTTTAATTCTTTATTCATTATACCAAAATGGCTGTAACGAAATAAAGCCCCGAAGGCAATAACGCTAGATTTAAATGAACATTTTTTTTTCTAGAAAATAAAAAGACACGCTAAGTCTAAAATAGGTCATAATTAATTCAAGTCAATGTACAACGATTGCCGGAGTTTTTTATGTAAAAAAAATAAATGAGATTAGGACCATCATCGAAATCTATTAACCCTGTTTAAGAGATAAATGCACATGGTCATACATAATATATATTAGGTATATTTTGGACTAGGTTGATTGACAACTCAATTTTTTTTGTCGGTTGAGTTTAAATATTTATAAAAACTACTATCGTCATTACTTGTTTACTAGAACGATTGACTGTAGGATGTATCATTCAATGAACTGTCAAAATAATAATTTAAGAAAAATATTTTTCTGTATAATCGGCAGTCTTACGTCGCTGTCGCTGTAACCTACGCAGATACAACTGTCAGAAACGTAACAATCGTTTGACACAATAGGACACGTGTGTCAAAATGTGAACGTGCGTTTTCTCGCGTATCTACAAATTTGCAGGTCATCATGACGCAAATAACCTCAGTTAGGTACGCGCTTTCACCACTTTCGATTAATACTTAAATACTCGTATTTGGTGCGTTCGCGAGGCATTTCGATTGGCTTTGGATGTACGAAAAACGAAAAACGCTGCAAATTCAGAAACAACGTTAATAAACTTATGCCAGTCTAAAAATAGACGTGCCAAGAAACATCGTAAAAGGCTAGTAGTCTGTAGAGAGGGTAATGCCTACTTGATAGTTTAAAAATAAATTTAGTATTATTTTGCCAATAATTACATTACACTACAATACCTGGACCAGCACAGAGTGAGCAAGAAAAAGTACTAGCAAAAAAGTCGTCCGCTCTCTTTAAAAATGAATGCAGTGCAGATAGTGCAATTGCCAATAATTAATGCTCTCCAAAAAAAGTTTTATTTCAGTGGTGAGAAGACGCTGATGACAATGTTTTTCTGGCAGTACTAATATTTTAGTATCCTTTTCGTACACCTTCTTAATGCGATGTGGTGGTTCAATTATTACTTACCCCGATATCTCAAGGCACGCTTAAAATTTGACCCAATAAAATTTGACCTCAATAACAAAATAGCCATTTCCAAAAGATTTAAGATAATAATCGACAACTGTTACGATCAGTTAAAAGCATCAGTTAAAAATGTAATGACTTGACATTTAAGTTTCGTATGTTTACATACTGATTATAAAATTATCTTGTTTTAAAGTGGATGATATTATCTTGTAATTTAACATACTAACATTTACTGGGGACGTTGACAGGTATTACATAAAATTGTCCAGTTAATTATTGGGAGTAAGTTATTACTGTTTCAACATAATCAAGAAATAATACCTACCATTTGTTTTAACTTTGTAACAGCAATATACCTGGAGGCTTACCCTTGAAACTCGACTCGATATATGAATACGATTTGGCAAATATGAATACAGTTTGGTACTAGTGTAGCGTTCAAGAATCCCAAATACGCAAGATTATGATTCCTATCCCGATTTCGAACAAAATTAAGTGTCAGGAGTAACGCTACTAGCTGTTTCATAAATAATGGATTATTTGACATATTCTTATAAAAAAAGATATAACTATTCATTGTTTTCTGTTAAGTAGTAAGTTTTAAAATTCAAACACAGTGCACCTTTGCTAAATATGATATGTATTTCTCTTTCTCAATGTTAGTCCGTTGTCGATCACAATTCGAATGGCGTCATCACAGACAATACAATAATTTGACAAGTGAGTAAATATCAAGTGACAAGTTATGATACATTATAAATGTAATTATTTAGCATGAATATTTCTTTTACTATTTATATATATCTATAAATTTGCTCAATCTAATTTTAGCTATTATAAAATGTTACTGCTATTAAATATCAGGTGAAAATACTTTGTACATTCAGGTAAGTAATTTAAGGAAACACAATTATTATGACATAAAGTACTGTTTTAAATATCAATTCTTAACAGTCGGCCATCCTGAGGCTATGTCCGTCCCGGACATTACAGAATACTTAAAGCTAGACATTGAAATTATTTTAAAAAAATAATGTTGCTGATTCCCAGCAGGGAGATTCACTAAAAAGTCATACAACAAGAAGAAGAAAAGTGTTGAGATACATTATTATGGTATCAAAACCAGTTAACATGTTACACACAAAGATATACAACTCTTAAAAAAACATGTATTAAGAATAATAAAGACTTTAAAAAAATCAACAACAAAATAATACTTCTACAGCTAATTGGTTATCGCTATTAGTACTGCAACTGCTCTTTATAATTCAGGATATTAATGCTTTACATTGTCTCCTAATTATCTCGGCCATCCTACATAATTATGAATGTCCTCATTCAAATGGACATACATACAAAAAAATAAAATCAAAATGGATGAATAATAAAAATAAATGCTCACTAATTTTCACTTGACGTAATAAGCATTCTGATGACAATTATTTCACAAAATGCATTATTTTAAATTACAAACTTCACTCAGTATCTCTTTGGCACTTGCACTGCTCATGCACAGCTCATTTGTTCTTACAATCTGAACCGTCTGGGCGCCGGTTGCACTCTCGACATCACTACGGCTTCATGGAAAGCGCCTCACTCTGGATCACATTATCACAGTAAGTACCTATACAGGTACGACTTGCATATCATGGTCTCACTACAAAAGAAAAGGTTAATCTGGGCGCCACTTACAAATCATGTGCTACGATTTTACTCCAGAAGTAATGTCAGTCTGAGCATCGCTTGCACATAATGTGCTACGACCTCACTCGAGAAGTTATGTCAGTCTGGGCATCGCTTGCACATCAAGTGCTACGACCTCACTCCAGAAGTAATGTCAGTCTGAGCATCGCTTGCACATCATGTGCTACGACCTCACTCGAGAAGTTATGTCAGTCTGGGCATCGCTTGCACATCATGTGCTAGGACCTCACTCGAGAAGTTATGTCAGTCTGGGCATCGCTTGCACATCATGTGCTACGACCTCACTCAAGAAGTTATGTCAGTCTGGGCATCGCTTGCACGTCATGTGCTACGACCTCACTCCAGAAATTATGTCAGTCTGGGCATCGCTTGCACATCATATGCTACGACCTCACTCCAGAAGTTATGTCAGTCTGGGCATCGCTTGCACATCATATGCTACGACCTCACTCCAGAAGTTACGTCAGTCTGGGCATCGCTTGCACATCATGTGCTACGACCTCACTCCAGAAGTTATGTCAGTCTGGGCATCGCTTGCACATCGTGTGCTACGACCTCACTCCAGAAGTTATGTCAGTCTGGGCATCGCTTGCACATCATGTGCTACGACCTCACTCCAGAAGTTATGTAGACTCTTCGAGTACCGCCATCAATCACTTCACTGCTGGTCTGGCGCCATTACTAGCGCTCACTGGGATACACACGGCACTCATGTGTCTCCTGAAGTATGTCACGAAGAGTTCACTTTAGGATAAGGAAGGTAAACTAGGATATACAGAGGTAAACCCCTTAGTCTCGCTATTGATAAAGTTATACTTATTGATCTTATTAATTCGTCTTCACATAACTTATTGGTACTCTTCTTTCTTTTTATAGGCTTAAAATTAAAAATAAATCAATGTACTATTTGACCTGTATTTAACTTATTAATCACTTTCACTATTGTCTATTTCAGATTCAGATTCTCTATCTCACCCAAGGCTCTGAGTTTATCTACCAAGAATCTATCTACAGAATACAAGTCCACACTACTAATCTCATAGCGATCGTGATTAAAATGCCGTCTCTGTAAAGGGACTAATATAAGCCGGAACTAATTTATTGCTTTCACTGGGAGTTTTAGTACTTTTAAGTGCCATAACTAAATTACCCACTTTAAACACTTTAGCCCTAAATATTTTTTTTTTCGTGGCGTTATTTCATATGTTGTTGCTCTTTCTGCATATTTGTAACAGGCTTATCCTGAATTTATCCTAATGTCTCGGTTGTAATATTTTCCGTTTAATTAATTTCATGAAGATGACCTTCGACCGTATTTATGCAATTTTTACTAACAAACATCTCATTTGGGCTTTATCAGTGCTCTGGTTAACAGTACTATTAAGGCTCCACTTCACCTTTGTAACATGTGCAACCCAGTCTTTGTCGTCGTCACCATGGCCACCGGACGATGCTGTAAAATATACCTAGACCCACCGAAATTGCATCCGTGTGCAGCTCAGTCAATGCTTGTCGAGGACGTAGGCAGGTAAAATATTTGCTTTAACTAAATATGCGTCTACTGTTTTATTCAAGCCGTCTTAATGTACTTGAATTCTAGCCCCACCTAATGGGATGACTAGACTACTAGCAAATCTTTTAATGTTGGTAAGTTATTTCTACCAGTTCAATTGTGATACATAATCTTTCCTTAATAACGTGCATTGACTTCCTAAATCAACAAAAGATGTCATTGTTTGAACATACGCAGTAATCGGTTTGAAATTTTTGTTATTATCGTTTCTGCTGAAAGTTATATTTTTAAGACCTTTTCGTCACCTGCTAATGCCGACGCGTTACCCCGTGAACGAAATGTTCCGTTCGAAACGTCCTTTGCAATCTTTTTCGACATGTCCAAATAACCGACATTTCTGACATTTCAGAACTTCTTTTGGACATTTAGGTACAATGTGACCCGGTTCACCACAGTTGAAACAAGTTACCGAGGCACTTTTTTTATTACTGGGAACAGTGAATTTTTCAATTTGTTCATTTTGGTACCGATAAGGAGTGAAAATCTTTTTAGGGACTTCGGTCACTTTACTGGAAATATTTCTAAAATACTTTAAAACATTCTCAGGTTCCAAAATATTTGAACCCTGAACATTCATCTTAATATTGGTATCAAATATGCCGTGAGTCAAACAATCTACTGCCTGTTTGCCCTTTAATTCACAACGGTTTATCAACATAATTTTATCATAGTAATATTCTTCAAGGGTCTCGTTACGTCTTGTTTTCCGGGCTAACATGTTCGCAAGCAGGTCGCCGTAATTTTGTTCGCAAGGGAATGCGCTGTTTAATTTGTCTTGCCATTCCGTCCACGTAAACTTCACGCTCGTGAGTCCATCGTACCAACGTTTTGCCAAACCTTTAAGTTTTGGCAAAGCGTAAAATATGATTTGTCTATCTGACCAACCATAAACATGAGCCGATTCATTTATTTTGGCCAACCAATCTTTCATAGTTTGTGATCCTGCTTGAGGATCAAAATCGGGTATAACACTATGAGCGCCGTGTACGCCAGTTCCAGAATTTCCAGAATTATTTCGATCATTCAACGCATTGACTAATTTCTCTAGAAGGGTTTTTTCTGCGGCTGGTTCTGAATCACGGGAGCAGTGAGAGCGACGATTCGACCGATAATTTGATTCGTGCGATGAACAATCGGAATATCTACGGTGACGTGATGAAGAAGCAGTTTTTTTACGCTTAGTGCGTTCACGCTTAATAATCGAATCGCTGCTAGAGGATTTACTGCTTTTAGAATGTGTACTATATTTGTCAAATTCGGATCTAGTGAGTGAACGCCGACGGCCACGTCCCCTTTTTCGCTGTCGGTTAGACGACTGTTTATTACTCTTATCACATCGATACGTCTTAGAAGTTTGATATTTGGGTGATCTGCTTCTCGAAAGACGCAAGCGAGAAGACGATCTACTTTTTGAAGTACGTTCTCGTAAATACCTACGAGTTCGCGATCTACCAACACGCGGGCGCTCACTAGTAGTGCGAGAAAATCGAGACGGTGGGGAGACACTAGGCGTCAAGCTTCTAGGAATGTTCTTTACTCGTGGGGGGGTATTGTCAGGGTTCATGTTGGATTTATGGACAGGTATATGGTAATTGGTCAGGACAGAAAAGTAAATGGTTAAGGATAGTAAACTGACAGCTGAAATGTTATGTCAAATGTTAATATTTCCCTTTTCCGCCAGCACAACCATAAGTTAATGCCACGAGCCAGTTAGCTTTCTCTGATTTACAAGACAAACGTGCTGTACATAACAAATTCATACAATTATTATTGATTAATGTCATCTAGTAAAGATCTATTCATTATGAAACTTGTCGAATTTTAGTTTTGACTACTTGTTAGAATCATAAATATAAGCGAAATTGCTAGTAATCTTTATCAATTCAAATATTAGCAATAAAATAAATCATAAGCACAAGTGTCCCAAGAGTTATGTCGTATCTCATAAATATAAAAAATTACAAGTCATCTTTTAAATCTACAGCAAAACCGGGCACCGATATTAACCCTAAAACTACTATTACCCCATTTTAGGCAAATTACCCCATTTAAAAACTGGCAACACTTAAAGAGTTTAGATAACCTAATAATAATTTGAACTATCTATTTTAAAATATTGTGAATTCTCTTAAAATCTAAACGGAATCGTAAACGTAACGAAACAAAATGGTATTTGTTATTTTAGAATGCTTTCCTACTCATTTGTATCGCCATTTTGAAAAACATTTCGGACACATTGGTTGTTATGGTACCGATACTATGTCAAGCCCTGCCACATATTCCAGCAGCCACCAGCTTATGCAATCTTTAAACATTATCTAAACATCCAATACGGTATCCAGGCATGCCAATAATCAAAGTTCACTCACTGCTTGCTTATAACAAAACAAACAAAAATCAAACACTTACCAGTTTTCTGACAATTTTACCTTTTGACTTATATTACTTAGCCGTAAATAGATTCGGATTATCCCACTTCTGAACTTTTAAAATTCAAACACAGTGCACCTTTGCTAAATATGATATGTATTTCTCTTTCTCAATGTTAGTCCGTTGTCGATCACAATTCGAATGGCGTCATCACAGACAATACAATAATTTGACAAGTGAGTAAATATCAAGTGACAAGTTATGATACATTATAAATGTAATTATTTAGCATGAATATTTCTTTTACTATTTATATATATCTATAAATTTGCTCAATCTAATTTTAGCTATTATAAAATGTTACTGCTATTAAATATCAGGTGAAAATACTTTGTACATTCAGGTAAGTAATTTAAGGAAACACAATTATTATGACATAAAGTACTGTTTTAAATATCAATTCTTAACATAAGTATGGAACTAGGAACCGATCGTCGTGGAGATCCTCAAGGAGAAACCTGTACTCAGTATTAGGCGTAATTTAGCAAAGATTATAATAATAAAGTAAGTTCAAACATTTAACACAATATAATTTCTGTATAGTCAAATATAGCTACAGAATATTCAAACCTCATTTAACTGTAAGGTCTATCGCGTTTGCCAGTTGTTAAAAACGTATTGTCAATTTAACTGACCACATCAATGACTCTTTATGAAAGGTCGCACAGCGAGCAATGAGAGAGCAATTTTCGATCCCTACACGATAGAATCAAATAGAAAAGAATGAGGAAATCAGGAGAATCAAAGTAACCAACATCGCTCGAAGAATTGAGGAGCTGAAGTGGCTGTGGGCAGGACACAGACAGTAAGGCACCGATGATCATTGTAACAGAAAGTTTCTGGAATGGCGACCACGCACTGTAAGACGATCTGTGGGTAGTCCCCACCAGGTGGATGGACGATCCGGAGAATGTCCTGGTAAACCGCTGGATGCGGGTGGCATGAGAATGATCATTGTTGATTCGATCGAGGTCGTTCGGGGAGGCATATGTCCTGCAATAGAAATCTCGATGCCTTAGAGTTGTATTTTTACAATAATGACCTTTACCCTCCTTAACATTGGATACACAACAAGATTTTTCGCAGTCTCTTATCGCAAGGGAAAATTCCTTAATCTTATGAAAAATATGAACCATCTACCATAAGAAATAGAGTCGGATTCTCAATGTATTCTTAGATCGAACGAAGTCCAGACGGGGTCGGAAGCTATCAACAAACAGATTGCCTGCAGACGACATTGCATAATGATAGTCTAGTGACATTTTGCTACTCTGATAATTTTCATGGATATTTTTAACATTGAAGATAAGACAGATATTTGTGTTCGTTATGTGAATACTTATTTGAACAACAAATCAGAACGTTGTTTAATTTTAAAGCTTTTATTAAACCACAAGACAGACCGGGCTGAACTTTGTTATTATCTGTGTTATGCAGTGTTATATTTATTATTTTATTAATTAAAATGTGAAAAAATAAGACCATTCATTTTGAATCATGCTGTGACGCCCGCGGACGTATTTTTTTGCTTCGGCCGGGTCCTGAGTCCTGGATGAATGAACCTTACACAGATACGTCCGTGTGCGTCACAGCGTGTTTCAAAACGAATAGCTGAATCAATATTTGACGACCATTTGGATCAGCGGTAGTAAACGCTGCTTCTGAGACATGGGTCGCGGGTTCGATCCCCGCACAGTACAAATATTTGTGTGCATGAACATGTCTATATGTACTGGTCTGGGTGTTTTCTATATATTATAAGTATGTATTTACAAAAAAGTATATAAGTAAGTTTATCGGTTGTCTAGTACCCCATACGACAGGGTACTTAATAGTAGCCTAATTTGGAACTAGATGGCTCTGTGTGGCCCAGTGAGGCATGTCTTAAATATATATATATATTTTAATATTCTAATTTTTCTAAGATATTTTTTTTATTAAAAATTAAGGAAAAATCACTGCCAAGATGTTGTACATAGTGGTTTTATAACGTGGACTTTGTTTGTCAGGCTCAGGAGGTTCAAAATGCACCTATTCGTCATCATCATCATGATCATGATGATGATGATGACGAATAGGAATCACAAGCCTATACCAGTCTACTGCTGCCTTTCCATGACGAGGGTTTTGCAATCGCACCCCTTGGCAGGTGGGTTGGCAATCGCCGTTTGACCAATGGTGGAGAGCTTCTTCTGGTAGGGCTCCTTCAGTTGCCTCTTACGACACCCATAGGAAGAGAAAAGGCAGTAAGTACTATTATCAGTTTTATTTCTGCAAATAGGCCCCTGGAGGCGCTTTTATTTTTATGTGCCGGCACTACATGATAAACCTAAGTATTACAGATAAATGAATTATGAAACTATAAATCGTTTCCTATGTGTTAATTAATTTACTATCAATCTAGGGTTTCTCATGTAAGTGAATTGTAATATTCTGTTTTGACAAATAAATGTCTTAAACCATAAATAGTTCAAAAAACTGCAACCCGTCTGCGAAAATGCAATGATTTCAAAGTCCCCCTGTATATTTGCTGTATTATTTAATCATTTTTGTACTTAGAATTTTCTTTCATTTTATACCCCACTCGTTATGACGGCAACCTTTTATTTTCTCAAAGTAACCATTTATTTTGTCGTAGCTTGTATGTAGTTTTTTTTTTAACAAAAGGAACCTATGTTGCCCGGACTGCAATAAGGAATCGATCGAAACCTCATGCACCAAAATCGGCTCAGTAGCTTAGCCGCAAATGTGGAACCCACATAAATAGCCACATACATATATACATACACTGCTGAAATCATCACCCTTCCTGTTGGTTTTTCCGCAGTCGGGAAATGATAGATAAATTCGCATAATTTAGAAATTGATGTACGAATGGATAAAATAGGAATTTGAATGGTAGTCAGTCCATCGAATGAGCGGATAGTACAAGACGTTGATGATTCCATTTTTTTTAAACGTTTACTTACGAGAATTAAGAAAAAGTTTACATACACTATCATAACTTGGATTGCATCTTACAGAGAAACACAATATTTAATTATTTAAACAATCTTATTGTTTGTGATCTAATACTATATTCTTTGTATAGGTACAGCAAGATGCAATTAATTGATATAGTATATTTCAGTCATTTTTTCATTGCAGCTACTTGAAAATTAAAAAAAAAAGTTCATAACACGATGTTGTGATAATATATTTGGTATTTAATCATAAACGAGAAAATAAGTAATTCATTAACTCTATTTAATAAATAATAATACGGATAAGGAAACTGTATAAATTATTTATTACATTTTAAGTATGTCATCATATTTACAATGCTCACATAATATACGCTAGCGTTTTATTGGGTGATAACGTTTTACTGTGAGTACGTGACAACTCAAAGCAAGAGCCTCTTCAGTTAGCTTGGGTTTTTAGCTCTGCGTCACTCCAACAATGGACCTTCAAAAAATGTTCATACAAAATCATCGATATTTAATATGGACTAGATATACAGTCTTATAGAAAACTGACATCTAAAACTATCCTCGTTGAATGATTGACTGTTTTTGAAATAGGTACCAAAGTGCACCCTTTTGCGAGTGAGTGTTTACTTATTTGGGATACTTTGGATGACGACGACCATTTGGATCAGTGGTAGATATTATCTGTGGTGGTAGTAAACGCTGCTTCTGAGCCATGAGTCGCGGGTTCAAACCCCGCACAGTACAAATATTTGTGTGCATGAACATGTCTGTTTGTACTGGTCTGGGTACTTATATATATAAGTAAGTTTATCGGTTGTCTAGTAGCCAATACGACAAGCTTCTTAGTAGTAGCTTAGTTTGGGGCTAGATGGCTCTGTGTGGCCCAGTGAGGAATGTCTGAACTTATTTAAAAAAATATATTTTTTAACGCTATTTGTGATATAGTGTTTAAATTTACATCAACGTATTTAGCATTTATACTAAATCTATGATATTTATGTTATTGATATTAATTAAATAGATCTTAAGCCTTACAATTATAGGCCTTTATTTTACTAAGGGACTGTGTAGGTACCTATCTAGTTATTTTATTTTATCGATGTTGGTTAAAAAGTTAAAGTCCCATTTGCTTCCTAAACGATTTATCTAATGTATTCGTTGTAGCGACAAGGCCACAATATAATAACCTCCTTTGTTAAAAGACAGTAAAAATCTTTTTTACTAACGTGTGTTTGATGACCCAGACATTAAAACGTAATTTCATCGCGTAACGGTTCATTTACCTTTATTTCAATTCAAATTATTTCTGTACCAATTTCACTGTGTAGTGTGTGATTGTTATACAAGAACTAAACAGAATTTTTAACATATTTAAATACATGGGTTATATTCCCACGTGTAGCAATTGATGTTTTTCTAGTTGAATGTAATTGAAATATTATTTAATTAATTAATTATTTCATTTTTATGGTGACATTCTGAAACAAAATAGCATCAACTCTTTTCATCCTATGGTTTTCTTACGAAAAGACTGTAGGAATACCTACTTATTTACCTACCTATTGCAAGATTGCTTCTTTCTACCATTGGCCATTGCGATTGCCAATTCGCCTCATAAGCGCGACAGACAATTATGGCAATTTTGCCATTATTGTACACACGAGTATTTACTCGTGTAATAATAAATGATTTTAATAATTATGATATTCCTCCAAGAGTGAAGGAATATTATAATTATTAAAATCATTTATAAATTGACACCATCCGAACGGTACTTCATGTCTTAATGTTATCATCACGCATAAAAAATTTAGCGAAACTACAACGAAAGTCTTAACACATTAATCGGAACCTGCGAACGAAGTAGTCGATAAAGTACTTAAAATATCTGCAGCACTGACATTACTTATATTAATTAACTGTTTTGACATTTCCATTCGAAAGTACGCACAAATTATTCACATGTCACCGGTGTCATTACTCGAGTATCGATTTCATCTAGATAGGTAATCGATTGCACAAGCCCGATCAACTGGTTCCGCCTGTCCATTCATGTGGCGGTGTAATGTCAGAGTGATTTAAACTTAAATAAATTGATTAGGTTAAACATTCTCCTGGAAAGACTTATTGGGGTGGTGGGATCTACCTCCTAGTAGCCCACCCTGGGCAACGGCATCTTTGGTTTTCTAACCAATGATGACGGCTAAGAGATCCCTCTGCGGTGTTAGGCTTCGTAAGAGGCCGCCTGGATGCTACCACCCTCCTGCCGGAGTCCAGCGCCAAACTGTTTTTCTGTGCTCCGCTAGTGTGTGGGAGAACCCGTGGCACTTTCTGTGTAAGCTAGCTCCATCTTAGGCTTCTTTTTAACCGTAGAGTTAAGTATGTACCTAGTCAAGAGCAAGCCCATTAATTGTATTAAAAAAAACAGTGAAACAAAACTACACCTTTTCGCACGCAACTTGCCCGATTGAACAACACTTTATATCGTGCTGAAGACACCTGGTCCCAGCAGTGGGATACATAATAGCCTATGTCCTTTCTCAGAGCTTAATCTGTTTTTGTCTAAGTCAATACTTTATTTGTAAAAAGAGGATTTCGCCATAAGGGGGACCACTAGAGCTAAGTGCTGCCTCAAATTGATTTAATTTTATTACTTCTAAACAAAGCAATTCTTAAAAAATCCAGAACAGTATCATTTTAGCAAATTACCTCTAGTATTTATTGAATCACTGTTAACTGCTTCTCATTCTGGCATTCTTTCGTATTTTACATTATTGCTAATAGCGGCCGCTTAACGACAAATTCGACTTTATAAACAACTGAATGAAAAGTTTACTGTAATTCAATGAATACTAGAGGTAATTTCTAAAATGATACTGTTCTAGTTTTTTGAGAATTGATTTTGTTTAGAAGTAATAATATTAAATCAATTGGGGGCAGCACTTAGCTCTAGTAGTCCCCTTACGGCCGGTTCCAATAACCTATCTATCTTCAGTTTTGGCATATCGGAGATAGGAAACAGTTCCTATCACTGTTTTTGCCGTCCAGAGAAACAAAGACAGAAGTTGTTTTCTATCTCCGATATGCCAAAACTGAAGATAGATAGGTTATTGGAAATGGCCGTAAAGCAACACTAAGGAGGCGGGTTGGTGATCACTGTAAAATGCCTGCACATTTAAACAAGTAGCATCAACTTTAGATAAACCTGTTTTATCAAAAAATACACTATCATCTTCAAACACAATAAAATGTCTAGTCTGTCTTCCCATGCATTTAAACTAAACCACAAAACATCTTGCCCACGCGCATCTTAATTGCTGTTAATTATATAACGCGCAGCTATGTATAGATCAAACAAAAAACTATTTGATATTCACTCCCACTTGGCTATTCAGTAATTAAAATGAACTGTGTAACCTACACGCTATTTAGCTTAATTGGACCAAAAGAAAACATTTAATCATGATCAGTATCACCTACACTAAACGCGTCTGCGAAACGAGCTTTTTGCCCTAAACACTACGTTATTTGAACTTCGCTAAGAGAACTAAAAATCAATATACACGAAAAAAAAGCAATATGCCATCAAATTCATCTATACTAATATTATAAAGCTGAAAAGTTTGTTTGTTTGTTTGAACGCGCTAATCTCAGGAAGTACTGGTCCGATTTAAAAAAATATTTTTGTGTTGGATAGTCCATTTATCGAGGAAGGCTTTAGGCTATATAACATTACGCTGCGACCAATAGGAGCGAAGCATCAGTGAAAAATTTTGCAAAAATAATCGAATTCTTATTAACAGAAATTGACGCGGACGACGTCGCGGGAAACAGCTAGTAACTTGTAAAATGAAACTCGCTACTCCGAAACTGAGTTTTTTAACTTTTTACGTTAGAAGAACTGTTCTTCTATCGCAAAAAGTTATTTTATGCATTTAATACCAAGTCGGTTAATTTAGTAGTTCAGGGATACTTAAGGAACCTACTATCTTAAGTTATTTCAATTTAATTAGCTATTTTAACAACATCTTGTAGTAACCATATCAATAATAAAAACCAATTTCAGTTTTAAATACCTAAATAGATTACGGCAACTAATTTTGATGACATCCATGGTGGAGTGGCGTTGACGAGATTCGAAGTGCCGGGTTCAATTCCTAGACTAGTCAATGTGGAAAAAAGTGTGTGAATACATTTTCTAGGTCATGGGTATTTGTGGTACATTCGTTGCTTCTTATTTTCACAAAACAAGTTTTTTAAAAAACAATGTGTGTCATTATATTTTCTTCTTGTTTATTTCAACTTTGTTACTTTTAAAATATTTATAAACGTCAAATCAAGCACTTAAACGGTAGTGGTCACACGTACATTTTACCCTTGCCACCAAATCAGTCGCGTGTTAAAAGAATAAAAACTTCTGCTACTGTAGTCACAGAATGTTAGGAGGTCCATTACCTATGATGACGTGCACGATAACTGATGACAGCCAAGAATAGATCAATTTGAAGTCATCATTTGAGGGGCTATCAATGGGCCTTGAACTCTTGCGTGTACCCAACTGTCGTGGGAAATTGCTATTTTTGAAGCTTTTGTTTTTAAAGATAAAATCATTTTTGGCCCAAAATACTGGTACAAGTTAGGTACCAGTTTATACCCAGTGCACAATAATTTCTATACATTACTTGTTTGGCACCGACGCAAATGTTGAAAAGTTCGATCAATAGTACAGAGAAGACGCTGTTTTCTTTTGACAGTACTTATTTGATACTCTTACGACACCTATAAGAAGTAATAAGTACCTAAATCATTTGGGTGCCCTTCGGTTCGCCTTAAATTTAAAGTCCTAATTTCATTTGGCCGAACTGTATTGGCCTAAACTTATAACGTATAATTATTGTCTAGTCTAACAGTTGTTTTCGCACTATTATAGATTGGTCTAAAAATTGAGAACCCTAATTTCAGTATGTCTAATATCGAAAGCACTAAAATGTATTAGCATCTTTTTTTGGCATTAGGCTCTATTTTTCTTAAACCGAAAAGTTTAAGAAACGAATCGCTCACAAACCGACCCCAAGTAGTTTTGTCTGCCCTACCCCTAGAGTGTAATTCAAAAGGAGGGAGGGGCGAGGCGGCCCGCGGGCTGAGGAGCAGGAGGCTGCAAGCGAGGCGCCGCGGCTGAGACTGGCTGGCGCAGCCGGTCAGAAAGCCGAAGCTGCGGTGGTGAGCGTAAGCCATCTGCGACGATAAGCACGCGTGGGACCGCCGGAGCCCCGCAGCGCCGAAGCCGTCACGGAAGTCTGATTGTTTGGATGCATGCATGATTGCTTGTTTGCATGCATGTCTGCTTGATTGCATGCATGATTGCTTGTTTGCATACATGCTTGCTTGCTTGCTTGCTTGCATGCATGCTTACTTCTTTGCATGCATGCATGCTTGTTTGCATGCATTCATGCTTGCTTGCTTGCTTGCTTGCATGCATGCTTACTTCTTTGCAAGTATGCATGCATGCTGATAAAGTTTTTAACTTTCTGCGAATAAAAATTTGGAACTGCAAAAGGGTAGGTGTTATGATATATTCGGCTAAATGTCGCAATGGGGAAATTATAATACGGCGATATAAAGTTAAACGTAGTGAAAATAGGCTAAACACGTTTAGGAATAGTAAAAATGTGCGAAAAAATCTAAGATTATGTTTTACCACTTCGTTGGCATGATTAATACCTACATGTTTAGTATAGTAGTCTCAAAGATTAACGGAAATAGGACATGGCGAATAGGTTCCTTTTTTGAATGTAGAATCCAAAAAACTGGAACCGAATGTCGTTTATGTCGTTATGAATGAGTGACGATAAAACGTGCTTTACACTTGCCACGAAAATAGCACAAGTTAAATAACAACAGATATAATTAAAAAAAAACAATTATTAACCAAATAGAATGGTCTGACGCACTACTAGTGCATTATGACGCAACCACTTTAAATAATATATTCAATTAGCTCAACACGTGCCATAGTGACGTTGATATGATTCGATAAGTTAATGATGTGATTAAATCGATTTAGAATGGGAATAATAGAGAAGTTTAATGTTCTAATGTATACGGTATCAGTTACAAAGTTGGGTCTGACGTCGGTATACTAAACGATTATATTATAATGCCTATTTGATAACGTGTCGCATTTGACACTATTTTAAATCGATATTCAAATGTGACGGTAAATGAAAATATCGTTAGTCAACCTGCACTTTAATGGACATTATATCAACAAAAAAATTGCACTTGACATCAGTTTAAAATGTGATTTTGATAATCATTGGCAAGTATATTAAACGATTTCCATGGTGGAGAGGCGTACTCACCGGTTTTCAACTTGTTACCAGATCCGCGATTCCCTGTTCGATTTTCAGATGGATAAATGTTGAGAAAATCATTTTTTTATATTAACTCGGGTCTGACTATGCCTTTACCTATAAAGGAAGTACTGCCAGAAGAAGACCCCGTCTTCTTGCAGCTTGACGATCACAAATTTGTCCAATGGCAGACCAGCGTCGTCTATCCAGCATTGGTCAAATTGTGATCGCTAGGACGCCAACCCGCCTGCCAAAACGCCAAGCTTGACTGGCGAGTTGGCAATGGTTAGCGATGGTAAGGGCTGAGTTTATAGAGGCCTAGCTCCAACAGCGGACTGATACAGGTAGGTAATAATGATGATAAAACTCACGTTACATACGTCATAATAATCGTGACCAAAATAGAACTTTACGACTGTCGTGCTTGTTTTTTTAGTGTATGTGATAAACTAGACGTTTATTATAAAGTAATAAAGCTATTTTTACCAATAATTTAAATACACTGGCGAATTTTCAATAAAAACTATTCACTCTTCTATAAACGTCAACGGGAATCAAACGTCATCATACATATATTATTACGCTTGACATTTGAGATTTTGGCAACATCCTTCTTTTAGATCGGCTTTTGTCTAAGACTTTGATTATTTATCCAACGTCTACCCAAGTTCACCAACATTTAAACAGCCGGTATACAAAGAGTGACGATTAATTTGACACAATTCCCATACAAAATATGTCAAATAATATTTTAAACGCTGTTTAAACTTAAACGTCTGTTGGTGAACTCGGGCCTGATAAAAATTGATACAAGCCGATGATGATAATGATACTAGTAAAAACTATTAATAAAGCTTTTTTGAATATTCCAATGTATATTCCACCAAAACATGATATTCAAACAGAATCATCTTTTCTTATTTTCTAAAATCTCGATATATTGTATGATAGTGAAAGAACTTTACTAAAATTCGTCTGGTACATTTTGAAACTAGCAACACGTTTGTGAGGCAACAAATGTATTATGATTCTATGGTAAACAATTCTGTGGCCCAATTTTTTATTCAGCATAGATATTTTATTGCGAAACATGACCTGACATCAAAGCTGGGAGCACGTGCTTTTAAACCGAAGAAAAATATATAATGATACCTTTGGTGTTGGCTCAAAATGGACTAGCCAGCATCACCTTTTCTCGTCATATGGGTGTCATAAGACAACATTGAAATCGATCAATTCCATGAAAGGGTATTCAGTCCAGGGAACAGAACCGCTTACCTTTAAAGGGGTATATTTGTTCGGGTTTTTAATAGGCTTGTTTTTAAAAACCCTATCCGAAAGGTTTAAAGCTTATCAACGGGCTTACCCTAACGATATGCTAAACCAAACAATACGATTAATCCAGGTAAACGCTTACCAATACTGAAAACCTCTTAATAGGCTTACCACATAAAGTGTTTTGGAATGCTGTTAGGCTATTTTAATTTCTATGCGCAACCCATACTTTGTGGTAAGCGGATAAACCTTATTTAAAAGGTTACCGAACTGATAAGCTAACACAATGTCAAAGGTAACCCTATCACATGGGTAACCCTATCAAATGGGTAACCCTATCGCATGGGTAATCTTTCCAATAGGCTTTCCTTTTTAATAGGTTTTCCATTTTAAAAGGGCTACTCTTAGAGGGGTTTTCCAGTTCCTGATTCAGTCATAATCCAGCCGCTATAATTTTATTGATGAATACATGCCATAATCACTACAGTTGGCATTGAAAAGATTCTGTTTTACGATACCCATAGGAAGAGAAGGTGTGATCGCATTATTTTAATGTGCCAATACCACACCACCCAAAAAGTATACCTGAAAATATAATAAATAAACAACACAAGTATTCTGTGTGATATTAAAAATGTATTGAAAATTTCTTGTTTTTTAGTTGTTACCAATAACTCTGAACACAGATGATAATCTATACTAATATAATATTATAAAGCTCAAGAGTTTGTTTGTTTGTTTGTTTGAACGCGCTAATCTCAGTAAGTACTGGTTCGAATTGAAAAATTCTTTTTTTGTTGGATAGTCCATTTATTGAGGAAGGCTTTAGGCTATATAACATCACGCTGCGACCAATAGGAGCGAAGCATGAGTAAAAAATGTTGCAAAAATAATCGCGATCATAATAACGGAAATTGACGCGGACGAAGTCGCGGGGATCAGCTAGTAGTTCAGATAAAACAATAACAAGTTGATTTAAAAACCACAAGTAATGTTATGTACGGGTGCTATTTGCACTACTACCGAGCTCGTGTTTGTGTTCATACTTTGCTAAATATAACGCGCATAGCAAACATTATGTTAAAGACGATCTAGAATTGTTTCCGAAGGTATAAATTTTCAAGAGTCGGTAAACTATTTAAAATGATTTTGGCTTCAGAAAGAAGTTTAAAACTGTAGTCGCTAATTTGTATTAAAAAAATTACATGTACCTAACATTGGTACCTCAATTGGCATATGAATTTGGATTAGTTTCGGATCGAAGTTAGAATATCTGTTACTAAACTTTCAAATAAAACAATGTTTAATAAACCATATCATAACTTTGACTACACCATATGAGAGAAGAGAATACCTCTTTTGCATGCAAATTTCATGCAATTAGTTCCACAGTTCAAACTGTTGGGATTAGTCTTTAATAGTAGCAACAATTATTTGTTCATGACGAACAATATTCTATCACAGGTGATACAGGTACCTAAATCAAACGATATTCAATGATCTGGTCTAGCGCGATAATAAATCGACAAGTAGGTACCTACATAAATAGAAAAAAGACGATCTTACTTCGGCTAGCTACCGATAAAGCTAGGCAGTAGACAAAGTAGAGTACTTGCTGTGTGTTCTACACGATAAAACTCGGCCATCACGTGGAACAACGAAGATTGAAGCATTTATTTTTAAACGTTTTAATTCACGTGCGTTCGTAGTTTTCTTCAAAAGAGTGTAATGTCTAGACACCTCGTCTTAACTAGAAACGGAATCGAGACAGATTTCCATATTTTTATTGATACTTTTATCTAGGTTGAAACTCGATTATGATTAGAAAAAGTTGCTCAAGTAAACCTTAATTTCAAAATGCGAGACACGTAAGAACTTAATGTGACAAGACTGACAAGTGCAATGCTACCGGATTGGATAGTGACATAGACAGTTATACGACGACGCGACGCGAAGATATTTACGACCAAATGAAAATACGCCAGCGCAGAGCTCAAACATTAAGATGTTAGTAATAAAATACATCAACAAGAGCTTATGGTTTTCGAATTTAGTAAGACAGCAAATCATATTAAATTGTTGGTGCACATACAAAAAAGATTGAACAAGCATGTACGACTAAATATCTTAGAGCGTGATCCATAATCTATTTTATAAACTAATGAATTCAATTGGCGAAGACAAAATAAGGGCAATAGATGAACGATTGTTTAGCGTTGCCAGTTAGTTAGACACAATATGAATGGAATACCATATATCCATTCAACAAGCCCAAACAATGGCCGCCAGATGCATGACCATAATAAGGTCACTAGCACACTTAACCGGGTAACGATTCAACACGACAATTTGAAATCTGCAGCGGATAAAACAGGAAACTAACATTCGCCGGTACTAAACTCGTCTTGCGCGTTGATTGTGGCGCCCCCAATTTTTGACCCGTAGCAGTGAAAGCTGTACTTATCACTGCTATAAATGATCGATAGATTATGTCGTCCACTCGTCCGATCATGGCTCAACAGGTAATAATGTTGCTTGGACCGGTTGAAAGTAACTATTTTAACCAGTTTACTTGTACTGAGACGATTCTTAATCGACACAATCTATACCATCAAAATATCCGTCGGGAACCTTGTAGGACTTGATACAAAAATAAAGATTTGTAAGTGACTTGGGTGCCAGTCAGCTTACTATGGATAAAGGTGCTAAAGTGATAATACCTTTTTTGAGTCGTTCGGAATTGTCGTTCTAATTGTCATCCTTGATTTGATAAAAATATTCGTTATAAATAAAGTAAAATCTTTTCGCTATTTATAAATTCAATCATAGATGCCATAATGATCTATAATGCCAATACAAATTTAAAAGATCAGTGACTCAAATTATGGTTTTGACCTTATAATCAACGTAAAACATACTCAAATGGTATTTCGCAATACAGTTGTGGAGCTGAATGGAAGGCTTGGGCAATTCAATATTACCTACATTTGAATATTTAATTGGATGGACATATAAAGCTGACTGAGCGCTTTAAGTGATGACTTGTTTAAGAATTTTAATGGATAACTGGCGATTTGTGATATTAGTACATCGGAATCTATTAATAGGATTAACAGGAGTACATTTTAATATAACACTCAAATAATAAGATTAGAAAAAACTCTATCAATCAAATTAATGAAACCATTCAGATATCCTCTGACGCACATATAAGTTATTTCTAAACCCTTATGTTTTTGCTGCTATACGTCATTCCCATTATACCTACTACTTATTTTAAAGGAGATGTTTATTTTTGTTAAGTTAATACAGTTCAGAAGCGTAAGCTACAAACTAGTTTGAATAATTTTGGATACATTTAATGTTACCGTATTTTAACTGCTCTCTACTACTATAATGAAACTTGTTTCAAATAAATAAAACTAAACCATGTACGTATGTTGATTGAATATGTTTAAAATTACTGTCTTGTACATAATGTAATTTTAACAGTTTGTGATTCATTAAAAGTATTCTTTCATTTGCAACATTTCGACGTTCCAAAATATTCATACCAAGCAATTTCCTATTTCACTTACTTTAGCTAGTAGGTATTTTTGCAACTTATTGCAAGAGTTCATTAGACCTTAAACCTAGCCATAGCGAGAAATTTCTATACTGACGTCAACGTCACGTGTTTCAACATATTTTGGCTCTATTGTTTTATCATTTGGGATTCCGCGTCTTGTTATTTCACTAGTTCTTAATTTTGAATAGGTATGTATAACAAATTGCGAAAGACAGGATATACATTTCAAGCTTACGGCAAACTCAAACGAAGGCCGACTCATAGGAACGTGATAATTTGATGGAAAAGTGGAGCGATGACAGTTTTGTTTATAGACTAAACGAATATTCCTAAAGAGGAATATGCCGCTACTTCCAGTGAATTTCCAATGACCCAAATGTAATTCATCATCATCATCATTATCAGCCTATCGTAGTCCACTGCTGGACATAGGCCTCTCCAATCGCACGCCACCTAGGTCGATCCTCGGCTTCTCGCAAATGTAATTAGTCAATCTATAAATAGTAATATGGAACACTGTTTGAAATACAATATGAAATAAAATTATTTAAAGATACGTGTACTCTTTTAAATTACCTTTTGGACAGGACGCGGGGGCTCCGGTACATCTGAATCCCACTCAGAGCTCAGATCATCACTCGACGCTTCAGTAAAGTCCTCGTTCCACGGCACTTCCAACAACGAACTCTTCATCTGGTCATAACCAGGAGACATCGTCTGAGGTCCATACCCTGGCGGCAAAGGACTTGACGCTCTGCAGTCTTCACAATTGCATGGTTTAGGGCCTAAACTGTCTTTAGGAGGGGAGTCTTCTTTTAGATCAGTCTTAGAATTTCTCCTAATTTCACGTTTTCTAGCACTTCTGGGGGAGAGTCTGTTATTGCACTGTGGAGGAATGTAATACCTCGTAGGTTCAGAGTTCCTTCTTCCGCTGTCGGGAGTCTCTATCTTTACAGGGGTCAATAGGGACATTTTCTTCGTTAAGGGCTGCTGCCTCTCGGCTTCCGATCGGTCCTCGGGCTCCATCGTGTAGCGAATAATCGGTATTGTGAAGGTAAACTGATCCGTCCACTCTGGCATTATGAGCGTTTGTCACTTAACATGGAACTGTCTCTCGATTGACATTAGGAGATTTAACAACATTTCACTTATTGAATTAACTCTATTCCGCAACACACGCACTATTTGAAAAAACGAGCGACGCGCGCGCAACGTCGGCGAGCGTCAAGAAGACTGCGCATGCGAGCCTTTGCGCACGACTTGCACAGTCAACGCCGAACGTCATTAAGTAATGTACCTTACGCGTATCGTAATAACGGTCATTAATTATCTATTATGGTGCTTTGTACGGTCGACCCGCGCATGGCGCCTTCTCGTTACATTTTGACCTTTATACACAAAGTGATAAGAGCATCCAAGTCGTTCATATCTGCTAGCTATTTAACACTAAAATGTAAATTTGTAAAAACAGTTTGTAAAGTTGGTAATTTTGCTAGCGCTATGATATTCAGGAGTTAGCTGAATGCGACTCTAGATTGTATTTATTAATAAAGCTTGACACAGTTCATTATCATTGCACAATAGGATTGTTAATTGTGATTTATTGTTTGTTTGTAACCTTGAAATTGATGTAAGAAAAATATTTTTGGTTAAGAGACGCGATCAACTGTAACAGGCCATAATAATTAAAATTAATTAAACAACTCAATTGTAAAGACAGGGTAATCGTGATTAATGATTGAGGATTCAGGGCTTATGGCTTACTTTAGGTACTTACATAAAAATTTTAAAAAAAATCAGATGAGTTGAACCAGTCGGTACTTGATAATTGTCAGTAGTTACTTGTCTAGCTCAGACCCAAAGGCAGAGGCTTGTTTCACGCTTTTTGTCGGTTCATTTGTGTAAAAAAAACATTCTAGATTTAGCCCCAAGTTCCTAGATAGAGTTTAATTAAAGGGGAAAACGATTTCGGATCAAATGAAACTTAAATTTCTTTGGATGCAACGTCTTGTAAACAAACCTTACTTCAGGTAAGTTTGTTACATACCTATATTACGTTACATGATTTTTTGTTATTTTATTTCATATTGTTTATTTTAGACAACAAAGGTCAATGGACTGATAATAACAGTGCTTAAACCATAATTAGCCCAGAAATAATTTATCATCAATATAGTACGTCCCTATGCAATTATTATAAGTACCTAATTCAGTGCGTTGCACTCGCATAGACGACCAATGACGTCAATTTGCAAACCATGACCGTCTGCGCTACATTTTCCTTCTGTTTATTAACCAACAATTTTGTCTACATCATTACTAAAGTATTCATTTATAATTTATAGGCCGAGTTATGGTATTGTAATTCTGAAAAACTTATTTAATTTGCTTCGAATTAACGTGTCATGTAGTATCGGCAAAGATAATTATAGCACCACCGATTCTCGTTCTATGGGTGTTGAAAGAGGCGGTAAAGGAGACAGGTAGCAACCTACCTACCTACCTACACTACCTTTTTACCCCATTTTAAGTTAGCACAGCTATTTCGTTGTGTCCGTACAAGGATTTGTTTCCCATAAGAAACAATGTAGTGTCATTAAAATGCTTGCGTTAAGTGTGTTCTCTGGTAAAATTTTCAGCTTTCTCATTAATTCAGTTTATTCCAGTTGCTGCTGTAATTCCACAATGAAAGCGGTCACAGATCACGTCAAGTATACTAAATGTGGCAATAACTTTGCATTAAAACACTGTACCGTAACTGGAAGCTTTATATTGAGATAGCATTTCCGTTTCCCGTCGTTTGCCTACCTTTTTTAGTACGTAGTTTCCGGCTAAGTGGCGCCACCTGGCGGTCGTGCGCTTTTTATGTTTCTTAAAATTTGCGGCATACCATTTTGCTCATTGGCGTTTAGCTTACCGTCGTAACAACACGTTCACTGCAAGCCCTGTCTCTGTGATCGTTAAAATTCAGTGATATTATAATTCTCAGAGCAGAATAAATTATTAACCAAGTGAGTTTTTATACAAACTACTACACAAATCTGGTAAGTCCTACCCTCATTATTTTTAAGTGAATAATGTATTTTATTTCAAGGAATTTTATTTTCAGTTTCCAATAGCAATTTTATTGCTTAAAACAACATGTTAATAAAACATGAAATATCATGCTTAAATATTCGTGTGACTTAATTAATGAATTTAACGGTTTTGTCGTTCGGATTAAAGTCATGATGTAATACGTAAAAGTGTATGGTGTCTTTTTCGTTTAGCATTGAGTGGTTTGTTTGGCTCGGCTAGCAGCTTCTCGAGCTCCTCTTTAGCCGGTTAACGAGGTGAACGGCACTTCGGATTATAAGATAAATACGATTAATAAATGTATCTTTATTCTTATCATATTATAGATAAATTGCTTGACACAATGGGCGAATTGTCTTTGTTTAAATTTAAATTATAAAACAGTACCTTGAGAATCCTGTTTTAGTGTTAAATTTTATGAAATGAGTTAAATTTTATGAAATGAAAATTGACAAACGAGTGATGAATTTACGCAACCCATTCATTGAAATGTAAGATAAATTTACCAAAATTATGTAAGTCCCTATTGATAAACGCGAGTTAAAGTCGTAAATTTATCTTTCAATTCAACAGATGTTAATTTCAACAACTTGAACGTGAAGGTAAAAGAATTATTCACAAATAAAATCGGATTCTAATCAAGTGCAATTAGTTTGTGGCCACCGGGCAGAATTTACAGAGATGCGACGAGAATTCAGTATAAGTCAAGTTAGAGATCCACTTATTGAAGCCTGCATACCTTTACGAACCCAACTTATTTAGTGTAGACCCACTCATATGCATTCTGGAGAAAACAGATAGCATTCGTAAAGCTTTTTGGCCTCCAAAGGGCGAAAAATCCACACAGCTAAGAACAATCAAACAAAGCGCTGTCTCTCATGTGGACAAGGCATAAAAAATTTAGAAGACTCATAGCCTATGCTATCAATTATTCACCCTCGCGGGGTGCCTACTTACTTATCAACTACCTTCCCAAGGGTAGTTGATATACAAATAAGGCTCTGTCATGCAAGCCTATGCCTCTAATTTTTCCCCCTGGCGGGGTGTTACTTATTAACAACTACCCTCCTAAGGGTAGTTGATATACAAATAAGGCTTGCCATGCAAGCCTATAACTCTAATTATTCACCCTCGCGGGGTATTACTTATTAACTACCATCCTAAGGGTAGTTGAGATACAAATCAGGCTCTGCCATGCAAGCATATGCCTCCAATTATCCACCCTCGCGGGGTGCCTATTTATTTGTTAACTACCCTCCTAAGTTGATATACAGATCGGGCTCTGCCGTGCAAGCCTATGCCTTTAATTATCCACCCTCGCGGGGTGCCTACTTACTTATCAACTACCCTCCTAAGGTAAGCCTGCCAAAGCAAAAATGAAGGTTAATTCTATAGCCAGGACTCGAGGAAGTTCAAGCAATGACTTAAAATTAGGCTCTGCCATGCAAGCCTATACCTCTAATTAACTACCCTCGCGGGGTGCCTTTTTACTTATCAACTATCCTCCTAAGGTAAGTTATGCCAAGCAATATTGCTAGAAGTTAATTCTATAACCAGGGCTAGTGGCCCGATCAAAGAAGTTCAAGCAATTACTTAAAATCGGGCTCTGCCATGTAAGCCTATGCATTTTAATTATCCACCCTCGCAGGGTACCTACTTTTTACGAGCTAGTGATAAATTTGCTATAGTAACATTGCTAGAGAGTCCTTTTATAATCAGGGCTCGCGGCTAGATCAAAGAGGTTGAAAATGACTTGAAATTAGGCTTTTTCATGCAAGCGATACGCCTAAAATTATCCACCCTTGCAAGGTAGACGAGGTAGCCCCCCTCGTCTACCTTGTACCAAATACCCTCAAAAAGGGATAGACCTGCTTTTGCAACATCCCCAGATGTTCTTTTTATAAAAAAGGGCTCGCGGCCCGATTAAAGTACCAGAGATCGTTTTAATACTCCAAGAGGTATCAAAGAAGTTGAGGCAACGACTTGAAAGAGGCATAGTATCGCATTTCTTTGTGTCAAAAGTGTCAACTTGTGAAACAAAATGTAGTCATGCAGTTGGATTTTATCCTTGTATAAGGCCAAATCGAATATTTCATGTCAGAACCCTTCTTAGTGTACTTGACTCTTACTGTTACATCTAAATGCTCGCGAGCATATCAAAGTAACGGTCCAAACATTACAGAAGTTGGGATGGCATGTGAATTTAGAAATATCGGTTCTTTGTCCCCAAAAAAGTATTAACTATATAATGAAAAATAGAATAATGTGAAAACATGAACGAATAGACAAACTGCAATAAAGAGATCAATTATATGAATGAATTTCGTCATTTTTGTCGTGCCGCATTGTCGCATAAATCATAGATAGTTGATTAAATTCCAGCCCCTAGTGGTGGTTATCGAACAACGGAAGTAGTAGATCGACAGATGCATTGCCCATCCCAGGGGCGTTTTTTTGACTACGGATGCTTTAGACCAGCAGGTTTGCGCTTAAACCTAGACTTGATTTCAATATATTTCCAATTATGAACTTACTAGTTCCATTATTTTTATTTTTTATTTTATTTATTCAGTACACAAAACAGAGTTATAACATTAAATTCCACATACTCGGCAAATAGGCACTGCCGACTGTGGAGTCCGGACCGACTAGCACATTGTACAGATCTCGTGATTATAAAACGGGAATGTCCAATAATAGACCTATTTGCCTCCAAAGCTGCTTACATTGCCAGCTATCACTTGACCCTGGATTGGACTTGGACCTGGATCAAGCTCTATTCCAATTTATTATACCCATCATTACTTTGGTACCTTGAATTCAATGATTGAGGCCTTTTCCCTGCAGTAGGATGATTATATAGGCCGTAACTAGGAATACAATGTGAGACAATTTGAGCATTTTAGCGTGTCAAATACGTAAGGTTTAGAAATCGAAGGTCAAGAGTTCAACTGTTTAACTTTAAGTTGGGCATTGCGATAGCGGGAAATTAAATTCTTCAAGAAAAGGTTGTCATTGCATTCAGAAAGAAATGCTAGCAATAGTCAATGCTCTGTAGAGCCACATTCACTACTACATCACAGTTCGATTCTTAGTGTGACAAAATAACAACAGGTGTACATCTTCGCAAAGGGAAAGTACGAAATCTTTATTTAAATTGTAAAAAACATACCAAATTTTGAACATGTTAGATCGGCATCGAATAAATTTCAGGATACATTGGCGATGCGTTCGGTTCTTCATGGTACGATCCCATTACTTGGGTCTTCCTACAAACGTTTCTAATGTCCAGGGTGCTCACTCAACTAAATCTTTAAACATGGTTGTTTTTGCCATGATGGGAGAAAGTGTTCTGGCGTGTCAGAGACCGAGCACTTGCAGCACCACTTACCTTGAGAAAACTCCAGATACATTTCCTCGAAATATTAACCGGACTACCGTATTCGAGAGATGGGAAAAAATATTATATTTGGGGGTGTTCTGAGGCGGTGGAAGGCTGGACCTTTAAACAAAAGCTTTTACTTAAAAGTTCTTAGTGAGCCTATTTTATAAATCTGTCAAGTAGCTTAGAATTGTTGTTGTTCAAGGACAGGAATAAAGATATAAAGCCTTACTTTTCTGCAATTGGCGCGATTCTTATCAGGCTTACATTAAATACATACATTATCACATAGTTCAATACCTTTACATAAATTAGCTGTCTGCAAGTAATGCGATTCTGAACCATGAACAGTGAAGTACTCACGTTCTAGTAAAACATATTCTTAAATTAACTAATTGCTTTTACAAAACCCCAAACCGTATGGGATATCAGTGTACTTATAAATGTATAACCAACACAATATTTTGTTTTAATCATCACATCGAACAGCAATTTTATTACTTCTGTATTCAGGCAGATGCAGTCATGACCTGACCTTAGAATATACCCTACCTAAAGTACCTACCTAACCATAATACAAATACTTTACCGTATGGCCTAAATTTGGTTCTACTAACGAAAGCAATACATAGGTACTGACAGACTGTCTACAGATCAATTTTGAATATAAATAATTGAAATTTAAAGCCTCTATTCTGGGTGGTTAAAATGATAACATCGCTGAGTGATAGATGAAAAAGATTCAAAATTATTTAATAGTTTTATCAGTTTGAGGTGCAGTACCTTCGTCACGTAGGTACCTTACTGTTATAGCAGAAACTGTAAAAACATTTCTTTATTACACAGCTACACCATGTAGCTTCCAAGAACTGATTAGAAAATCACCCCATCGACGAAGTTCTAGCTCGTGGGAATTGGCAATCAGCTAAAACACCACAACAATCCTATGTGTGTGAAATTAAATCAAGTATTGATAAACTCTTACACAAGTAATGCGATTGTGTAGAAGAATTTCCTAGAAAGTTTTTCAGTTTGAAATTTTACCTTTTCATTATATTACTTGTTCCATTTAATGACGATATGAAAAACTAACAGAATTTTTGTTGTTATTTCTGTGCAATACACGGAAAAGAATGTCATTCTTAAAATAAAAAGTATTTAATTATCATAAATACTTTTTTATTTTTAAATCTGTCACATTGGCGTTACGCTAAGGCGTTATAATGTTAAGTGGCGTCACCAGGCGATAACAAACAGATCTCAATATAAAGCTTCCAGTTACGGTACAGTGTTTTAATAGCAGCGTTTTACCCTGAAATAAAACGCATATTAAAATACTTACCTCACTGGAAGCTTTAACTTTATTTCTGCCTGGTGAAATTGAGCCAATGAGCAAAATGGTATGCCGCAAATTTTAAGAAACATAAAAAGCGCACGACCGCCAGGTGGCGCCACTTAGCCGGAATCTACGTACTAAAAAAGGTAGGCAAACGACGGGAAACGGAAATGCTATCTCAATATAAAGCTTCCAGTGAGGTAAGTATTTTAATATGCGTTTTATTTAAAACGCTGCTATTACTTCGTCGTGATCTTATGAGGAAACACTACGGGCGAGAGAATTGAAAAATAGGTATTTGTAAAATCTATTGCTGTCGCGCAGTGCCAAACGCTTTTACTGCAGAGTGTAATAAAGACAACACTGCTTCTTGGACCAAAAATACCAACTAAAAGCACACCAAATCAACGTTTCGTAGTCCCCCGATTACTTTTCCAAAACTAGACCGATTTAAATATTTTTTTCATTAAAAATTAAAGAAAGGCTTTGGCCGTGTTAGTATGTGTACCTTTTTTTTCTAAAATTTAGACAAATTTGTTTTCTGGATGTTTGAACACAGCGGAAAATCTGGCGATTTTTTTCGATTTCTGAGGGCTCATATCTTTTTTATTAATTAATTCATGAAAAAACAGTAACATAGAAACATGCTAATAGTAACCATAGATTTTTGTAAGAAACATTATTGCTCTACTGGCTTTATCGAGGGAGGAAACAGGGAACTACGTTTATTTGAATTGCTTAAGTAACTGTTTAAAAATAAAAAAAATGGTTCAGTCGGTCTCGAGTACAAAGTCGAACAAACATTAAAGTCGATTGGAGATCCTCCTTTTTATAGTCGGTTATTAATCTTTAAACTTTGTAATTTGAAGCCTATTGATAGAACAAGATCAAATTTATAAGTTAAAATGATAGAAAATATACCGTAACTAATAAATAATAAAAAATCTAATATGTAGGTAGGTATCTGTTCAGTTTAGATTAGATTTATATTAATGGACTAATCGCTTATACATACTTTAGGATTACATAATGTCTTATCATAATTTACTAGGCTTAAACTCTAAAAATTTGTATCTCCTTTAGCTGTGAATCATTGGACAAGAAAACTCCTATCAAAATATGTTACTAGTATATAATTTTATTAGTATATAATTTAGTAAAAATAACCTTCAAATCCTATCCACAAGTAGACAGTCCGTTGCATGATTATATTGATTATTTTAACAAATAAATAGATAATTCTAAACGAATTTGCTAGTCATGACAAATATTCGTTTCATGAAAATTCGTTCTACTTACGCATGTTGATGCTTAACTAATACAACAATTGTGTAGAGCAGACAGCGAGGAGTTAGCCATTATATTTTTAACAAGTTATAAGTTATATTTTATTTAGGTACAAATAACAATCTATAAACTAAAAAAAAAAATATCTTGTGAATGTCTGTAGGCAAGGCACAGATATAGCAGACTAGCTGTTGCCCGCGACTTCGTCCGCGTCAGTTTCTGTTAATTCAATCGCGATTATTTTTGCAACATTTTTCACTGATGCTTCGCTCCTATTGGTCGTAGCGTGATGTTTTATAGCCTAAAGCCTTCCTCGATAAATGGACTACCCAACACAAAAAAAAAATTCAATTCGAACCAGTACTTCCTGAGATTAGCGCGTTCAAACAAACAAACAAACAAACTCTACAGCTTTATAATATTAGTATAGGTAAACTTAAAAAACAAATTAACGGCCTAAAATCATACACACAGAACATGGAAACCTCTTTCCATGTTCTGTGATAATACCACTAACTAATTCTCCTGCCTCGATCATAGAATAATAATTCAAGTCACCACAGCAAAGTTAGGTACATGATCTGAGGGTACAGGCATAATCACCATGCTTCCTAATTGCGGGTTGGGGATCGGAAACCCGAGCAATGTCCGAAAATTCCAGATATTTTCATATTTTTAGGGTTCCGTGCCCAAAGGGTAAAAACGGGACTCTATTACTAAGACTTCGCTGTCTGTCCGTCTGTCTGTCACCAGGCTGTATCTCAAGAGCCGCGTTAGCTATACAGTTAGAAATTTTCACAAATTATGTATTTCAGTTGCCGCAATAACTACAAATACTTAAAACAAATTAAAAAAATATTTATGGACGGCGATTTTTTTGCCCTTTTTTGCTCGATATCAATAAAGGGAACAGGTAGGCACTACATTAACTAAATGTATGTACCTACTGTTGTTTACCTAGTCAAGAATACGGAACCCTTCATGCGCGTGTCCGACTCGCACTTGGCCGGTTTTTTTTTAATATTATTTGCTTAATATTGCCCAGCTATCACGATACTCAAGAACGCAAATGCTGAATTAACTGATTTTATGGAAACACTTCCAAAAACAGATAAGTTTGACGTTTCGAAAAGTAGTTAAGAACTAAAAAAAATCAAACTCTACATAAATTAAAAACCTGCTGTCAAATAACTCTTAATAAGTTGTGGCAAAAAGCTACAAGTAGTTAAAAAAAATAGGTATTAGTGCAACTTTAATTACGACTGTCATTTAAATCACAAGCTTTTTTGAACCAAAATTTCAGGTTTTCTAGTATTAATTACTTTTAATTGATGTAAGTACCTACCCAAAAATAATACTTAATAATATTGAAATTAGACACAACGCTCTATTGCAAATTAGAATATATAAACCAATGAACGAATATTCCAAACATAAAACAGAACAAACTAGAAGCAGCAAAATTACAAAACAATCAAAAAAGAAACATAAAGGTTGATTTGAAAAGTAAATGCATGCCTACCGTGAGCTTCAGAGCGAGTACATACCAATTAGCGCCATTTAGCACCGCGCGGGTGTCGTGCGGTGGCCGCACTGCTGTGACAATAGCATTTTTAACTGAAATACTTTTTAGCCAGTTTAGTTTCACTTCCTCTTACCTACTTACGTTGCGTAATGATCGAAACAACTATTTTCGTTGATATATCGCTTTTAGACATTTTACAGACATTTTACAACATTAGACATTGAAATTAAGAAAAAAAATACAGATTTAATTCGAGTCCACTCGTAAACGCTTTAAAGAGATCGTTGGAATAACCGAAATTTTGTTTTACTTTTAAATTTTCTGATGCTTTTTCTGGTGATGCAGTAAGCAATTGCTTGATGTGATTAAGATTTAATTCGTCACTCCTACTACCAGGTCAGGGTACATCACTCCTATGTAAACAATATAAGATGCACGAGTGTGCTGCCGCCTGTACCTACATCTGCACGCTACTGATCCCGACCCCAAGCTGTTCGTTTCCATCCATTGCCAAAAGTTGTAGGTGTAAATTAGCCGCAAAGAACACTTAAAAATATATCTGCCGTCGGTAAAAATCGTTTATAAGTATCATTGATCTCTATTCAGTTTGGAACGAAAGTTAAACTTATAAGGATAGGCCAAAGATTAAAGAATCTCAAATATACAACGGTTAAAAAATATTACATAACACCTTTGGGTAACTATTTGTTTTCATATGTGTCATTTGACGCTTGTAAACATTTTTTTTATCTAAAGTACAATATCCAAAGTCAATTTGATTTCAAGGTTCATTAGTAAAAAACATGGACCTAGTGTAAACTGAGTCTGTTTTTACTTTTTGCCTGCTTAGCAACGTTTGTTCGCAATCACTTATTTTATGGTAGGTATCGAAGTACAAACACACTAAATTAAGACAAGAACTCGTGTCAAGTGCTTGCAATGAAAATTCGGATTGCCATGTGACGCCGAAAAAATAGAGTAGCACTAAGTGAGAGGCAACTAGAAGAGGTCAGAAGAAGGCAGCAGTGTCTTCTGTGCTCCAGCATTGGCCAAACTGCGATATTAATCCCCCTGTTAATAAGTGTAACAATAACAAAGTCCACGTTTTTCATTATCTTACACTAATTGAATTTTATATAGTCAGTATTATAAAAAAAAGATGGAAAAAATCTTCGAGTTTACTTTGGCATACTTGTTATTGCACTGAGACTATCATAACTAAAAGAAATCCTAGAATAGTTTCAACCTTGGTAAATAATAATAGAATTATTTGAAGTAAAATAAAATGTTTTATGTCAATTATGTTTTTTGTGTCATGCTTTTTGTATACTACAAAAATATTAAATACTAAAATATGTTACTCTTAACTTATATACTAATAATAAATGTTAAACCCAAACAATATACTCGCTTGAAACTCTGTTAACCATACAACTTTCAGTAAGTTACTTTTTAACTGAATGCAATGTTTCAGTTGAATATTACAAAAATAAAACTTTTAGCACTCTAAGAACTTACAAAGTGCTATTTGCAAGCGTTAATATGCAGAGTAATTAGCGTGTTTAATATCTAACAGCATCTCAAGCAAGATTACATATATGTATACAAACACAATGGAAAGAAGATCTGTGATTCGGATAAAGTTTTAATGATGAGGACTTCGAAGAGTAGAATATACCTAATATAGCAAACGGCCGTGTGCAACTAAAAGTAACTGTTAACTGATAATTCTAGTACGAGTAGGTATGTTAAGTAATAAATTTTAAGATGACAGTGTGCCTTTGGATAGAATCCATTTTCAAAATCCTTGAGAAACGCAATAAGCCTTACAGGAAAATTAGTAAAAAATAGTAAATATATAATGCAAGGGCCACATCTTATATATCGGCGCAAGACAATAGTCAGTTATTGTGGGTTTGGCACCGACCAAAATGTTGATGCTGATATGAATCGGCTATGAAGAAATATCCCTGTTTATTATAGGCATCAGTCCAGAAGTCATAAGCTGCATTTTGTCTACACTATAACTTTGTATATGTGACAGTATAGTTTTCAGCCTTCAAATCATCCTATAAAGGAGTTCAAAGGGGGTAGAGTTCTGTATGGAAAATATTTTCTTAAATTGGTAGAGAGTGCAACAGATATCGAGTATATACTCTTGTTAGAGTGATCGCATTCATCATTTCAGGTGTAGGTGGCAAACTTTACGACACGCCGCCACTTCTCACTTAAATGGCAAAATCTCTAAAGAGAGCAATATAATCGGAAATGCCCCATAAAGAAGTTCAAAGGGGGTAGAGTTCTGTATGGAAAATATTTTCTTAAATTGGTAGAGAGTACAACAGATATCGATTGCAGTCTCTTGCTTCTTTGTCGGTATCATCACTCTTGTTAGAGTGGTCGCATACATTATTTCAGGTGTAGGTGGCAAACTTTACGACACGCCGCCACTCCTCTTAAATGGCAAAGTCTCTAAGAAGAACAATATAATCGGAAGTGCGAAATAGCCGCTTCCCATGCGGACGAAATCGCGAGGAGAAGCTAGTGTTCTATCAATACCTAAAAGGTGAAGTGGGAATGTGGTACGGCCTAGTCACATTTGTAAACTTGTGAAACATTAGAAGTCTTGTGATAAGAAATCACAAGTTTAGACGACCATTTGGATCAGCGGTAGTAAACGCTGCTTCTGTGCCATGGGTCGCGGGTTCGATACCCGCACAGTACAAATATTAGTGTGCAGGAACATGTCTGTTTGTACTGGTCTGGCTGTTTTATATGTATTATAAGTATGTATTTAAAAAAATAAGTAAGTTTATCGGTTGTCTAGTACCCCATACGACAGGGTACTTAATATTTATTTGGGACTAGATGGCCCAGTGTGGCATGTCTCAAATATATTAAAAATAAAGTCGGCTTATATAAAGAAACATTATGCTATATCTTAATTATTTACACAAAATCGGTGATTAACGACGTCAAAGTAATTTAACCGAGTAATATCGCAGTAATTAAGTATAATTTCCACGAGATTGGCCGATAATGGCGCGTCTTCGGCTTAATTCGAGCTAAATTATCTCTGAGGATGAAAAACCGCGCCGGCGAATCTGCGATTTATCGAGTATCGGTAAGGTGCGCGTATTTGACGCGAAAGTATTTTTTTTCATAACTTGTAATGTGGTGACCGGGTGTTAAATAAAAAGAAATTTTTGGCGCAAAGTGTAGAATTTTTTTCAATAACATGACTCTCCCAAACTTTTAAAAATAATATCGATTTTTTATCGATAAGTATATTAGTCGGTATATTTGATATGGAAGGTTCCATTTAAATTTGAAACAAAAAGTCACTTCAAGAGTAGAAAAATAGATTTAGAGTAAGCCTCAAAATTAACAGCCTTAAAAAAAATAATCACATAGGACTAGTTGCCTCTTATTATTATTCTCAATGAATCTACGAATTACTTTTTTCGATTGATTGACACATAAATCTTGGCGAATAGACCCAATACATTGTCATAAACGGGAGAGCATATCGGCGAAATGTAATTTGAGAGCATGCTTCTCTTTTTGGGCTGTAATTTTATTGGCATTTCATCACCAACTTTTAAAGGCAGGCGCCAATTTTCACTTATTACCGCGCCCTTTTAACCGCCGGACATAAGATCTTTTATTACCTAATTGGACCTACTTTTTGATTTCAAATTAACAAAAAAATACTTTCTTTTTAAATTAGAAGAGTCTCAGGTAAGTATTTTTTAATAAAAGCAAATGTTCTTATTGAATATTTCTTTGTTTCCTAATTGCTAACTCAACAGTTAGTTATGCAACGTGTTCCTTTTGATATCCCATAACTCTAGGGTATTAAACAGACCATGGTAAAGAATCAAATTGCATTTATGAATTATTTTAATTTTTTTTAAGCTATTGCATAGCTTCTATCGCGGGCCTTGAGCGTGGAGACCGAATCCAGAAATTCCGTAACGAAAATAACCTAGCACCCCCCACTCTGATCGGCACAGCGGTGATACTTTTTAGTTTTATAATAGCATTAGTATGAATGTGGTCTATGGTACTATAGCCTTTTCGGAACCCGGCTTGTTCGGCGGGTTGGAAGTCGTCGAACCTGCGAGTGAGACGATTCGTAACGACTCTCGAAAACAACTTATAGATATGGCTCAGAAGCGAGATGGGTCTGTAGTTCTTCAAGAGAGTTTTGTCACCCTTCTTGAAGAACAGCATCACATCGCCTCTGCCCCATGCCTTTGGCGTTTTGCCCTCGAGTATGACAGAATTAAAGAGCTTCTGGAGGACCTTAAGTACCGGCTTACCGCCCGCTCTAAGGAGCTCTGTTGTGATTCCGTCATCACCCGCCGCCTTGTTGTTTTTAAGCTGCTTGAGAGCCATTCTAATCTCGCACAGGCTGACGTCCGGGATATCTTCAGAATAGACCACCATAGACCACATTCATACGCTGCGGCAAGTTATACAGAAGACCGAAGAGTATAACTTGCCACTTTTCTTAGCGTTCGTGGACTATGAGAAAGCCTTTGATTCGATTGAGACCTGGGCAGTGCTGCAGTCTCTCCAAAGGTGCCAAATAGACTACAGGTACATCGAGGTACTAAAGTACTTATACCAAAACGCCACCATGTCGGTCCGATTACAGAACCAGAGCTCTAATCCGATCCAACTACAGCGAGGTGTGAGACTGGGAGACGTTATTTCTCCGAAACTGTTCACAGCTGCGTTGGAGGATATTTTCAAGCTTCTGGACTGGAAAGGACGCGGCATCAACATTAATGGCGAATACCTAACACACCTGCGATTTGCCGATGATGTAGTTCTTATGGCTGCGACCTTGGAAGACCTGAACATTATGCTCGAAGATCTCGGTAATGCTTCTCAAAGAGTGGGTCTTAGGATGAACATGGACAAGACGAAAATCATGTTAAATGCCCATGTTGCGACAGTTAACGTTGGGAACATTGCACTCGAAGTTGTTGACCACTATGTTTACCTGGGACAGATAGTCCTCCAGTTAGGTAAGTCCAACTTCGAGAAAGAGATCTCTCGTCGAATCCAGCTCGGATGGGCAGCGTTCGGGAAGCTCCGGCATATATTCGCGTCCGAAATACCTCAGTGTCCCAAGACGAAAGTCTTTGACCAGTGTGTGTTGCCAGTAATGACCTATGGGAGTGAGACGTGGTCGTTTACTATGGGTCTCATAAGAAGGCTCAAGATCACCCAGCGAGCAATGGAGAGAGCGATGCTTGGTATTTCCCTACTCGATCGAATCAGAAATGATGAGATCCGCAGGAGAACTAAAACAACCGACATCGCTCGAAGGATTGCATCGTTGAAGTGGCAGTGGGCGGGACACATAGCGCGGAGAACCGATGGCCGTTGGGGCGGAAAGGTTCTCGAATGGCGACCGCGTACCGGACGACGTTCCATGGGCAGGCCCCCTACAAGGTGGACCGACGATCTGATCAAGGTCGCGGGAAGCCGCTGGATGCGGACAGCACAGGACCGATCGTTGTGGAGATCCTTGGGGGAGGCCTATGCCCAGCAGTGGGCGTCGTTTGGCTGATATGATGATGATGATGAATGGCATTAGTAGATAAAAAATGCTATGCAATAGCTTTACCGCGGCAGTCTCCGAGTGCCACATGTCTTTTTTTTTAAGCTTTTGCATAGCTTCTATCGCGGGCCTTGAGCATGGAGACCGAATCCAGAAATTCCGTAGGTAACGAAAATAACCTAACACCCCCCACTCCGACCGGCACAGCGGTGATACTTTTTAGTTTTATAATTGCATAAGTTAATAAAAAATGCTATGCAATAGCTTTACCGCGGCAGTCTCCGAGTGCCACACGTCTTTTTTGTTTAATTTTTTCATACAAAATAATTCTAAGAAGTCACGACTGTTTATGTCAAACACCCTTACCTTGTTATGAATGAACTTTTGAATGAAAACGATTTACTGGTACCTACTTATCAATGAAACACCCACACACGTCAATGTTTTTTACAAGTTACGCTCTCCCGCTACTTTACTACTACACTTTAGTGTAAGTTTGCCAACGTCTCGCAAAACTAAGGATTCGCCATACTGGTTACATTTTTTTTTACAAATTTAACTAAAATTGATGTTATATTCGAAACTATTGATTTTTGAACCACATGTTCTAGGGCGGTTTATATTATTTTTACCTATAGAACATAACCTTAGAGTTATGGGATATCAAAAGGAACACGTTGTATCAACGGGACTTAAAGCGATATGCATTGCGTTACTGGTTCAGTACTTTTTACTTCTTTGGTTATTCAGTTCAGTTTAGTCGCTTTATGACCACAACCAATGTCAAAAAAATAAGAGTACCATTTCATCATCATCATCATCATCATCAGCCTATCACAGTCCACTGCTGGACATAGGCCTCTCCAATTGCATGCCACTTAGGTCGATCCTCGGCTTCTCGCCGTAAGAGTACCATTTACGTAATGCATATCCGTTTTTATAATAAACAAATGTGATGATGATGATGTGATGTAAAAGCTAACATCCTATAGGTACCTGCATAGAAATCCTTTGTACCTTTTTTTAAGTTATATCGAAGAGATCGTTTATATCGTATCTCAGCGATAAGATGCATACCCTACATTTTGCAGATAAGTCAAGCATATTCTTATCGCTGTCAGCGAACATAGTAGTTTTAAGTAGCTAAATTGGTAAAGCGCCTGGAGATGCGGGTTCGAGTCCCGCCCGAGTCTGAGACATAATTTTTCAAATTGAAATATCATGTAAAGTTAGTAAGTATATCTCCGGCTCTCCTATACTTTGTATAGTAAGCTATAGAAAACAGCACTTTAAATAACTAATTTAAACTTCCAGAACTATAGGTAATTCAAGGAATAAAAGCTTCTGACAACCCTGTTGGGGAGGTGATGCGATGGTCTGCATAAAAGTCCCGTTACGATACCTGGTCGGGTAAAGTCAAAACAGTAAGAACGATCTTCTATAAATTGACCTAGGTCTGAAAGGAGCTCCTGTCTTTGTCGTGCTTCAGATGGCACCTCCCGCAAAAATCGTTAAAACCAGACACATCAGAGGCCTGTCATATGCGGCTTTGAAAATTCTGATACTAGTCTATCCTTGAGTGATAATCATACGTCAACATGATGAATATTACTCGTAGCACTACTACTAGAAACATATTTCTGCAATTCAAGCACTGCGACGAAGAAACCGATATTATGTACACTCGACAGCACATCAAGTTAAACAGATGAACTGCGATAACAGCTTTTATTACGTAGGGCATAAAGGCGGTCTCAAGGTCAACATGTATAGTCTGATGTGCCGCCGTGTGTACATACGAAGATTATGCAAACTGAAAAGTAAGCAAAACATTGACTCTCATAAATAAAACTCAGACATAAATTTTGTTCGGCGGCTCTACATAGATTTACTACACAGTGCAGTATGAAAATATTTTCAAATGTATCAAAAGAGAAATTATATATTTTTTTTAATACAAGTATATTTATTCCGAAATACTAAATTACTACAAATTAAACGCTAAGCTGTGTCGAAATTATAAGACGACAAAATATTTTTTTTAAATTTGATCACCAACCCGCATGTTCACCAACTCGCATTTGGTAAGCGTGGTGATTGTGGCAGTACCCATCATCTATGGTAACTTGAATTCATTGATGGAGGCATTTTCCCTGCAGTGGGATGATTATAGGCTGTTACTTTACTTTACTATAAATAAAAAAATATCATATGCGTATTGTTGATCTACGTAATGGAGACTAATATAATTAGGCAATTCTAAAGGCTTATTTATTAATTTATTAATTCTTAATTATTTATTTTTAACATTTATTACATATTTACCAGCTGAATGTTCGAACGTTGATTTTGGGAACTGTAGTTACCTAACAAGTAAACAAAAAATAATAATTACAACCTCATTGAGTCGTTTCGGAGGAGTTCGATAGCAAATATTGTGACAAAAGGTTTTTATTTTTATGTATTAAATACTCTTGGCGTGTTTACATAAACGTTCTTTAAAACGATTTTGATTTACGGAAACAAATTCTAAAAAATGCCTCCAAAAATAGTTGACAGCTTAGACTATGTGATAAGTTTCAAGTAACTTTGATATACATATATGTAATTATTTCGTATTAGAGTTCCAAAATTGTTTTTACTAGTTTAGTTACTACTTTGTTACTTTAGTTACTTACTACGAATTTCGCTATAGCACCTATCTACGACCTACGGCTCTACGAGTAGGTACCCCAACACTTTTCTCTGTGTGTTTCTAAGTAACAAGACGCCATCATAGGCAATTTCCATAGGATCAAAATAAAAACAACATATACAAACACTATGCCAAATGTTAGCATATAACCTTGGCAAATATGCATAAACATAATACTAAATCAACCTGTTCAACGAGCACGCAAAATATGTTTCCTAAACATTTCCAGACAAACGCCCACCTACACTTAAAAGACAGAAGATTTTATCCTTCTACTGTAGTCCTTCAGCATTAGACAAGTGGCTTACTTACAGCGTACTAGCTGTTGCCCGCGACTTGGTCAGCGTCAATTTCTGTCATTATGATCGTGATTAATATTAATATTTTTTCCCGTTTTTGCAACATTTTTCACCGATGCTTCACTTCTATTAGTCGCAGCGTAATTTTATATGGCGTAAAGCCTTCCTCAATAAATGGAGTATCCAACACAAAAAGAATTTTTCAATTCGAACCAGTACTTCCGGATATTAGCGCGTTCAAACAAACAAACAAACAAACTCTTCAGCTTTATAATATTTACACTAATATTGTAAAGCTAAAGAGTTTGTTTGTATACGATCAATAAAGATGTATAAAAATGATATTAGCTTACTAAACGCAAAGCTATCTAAAAAAGGTCCTAGCCATATGACTACAAGTCTTCTCTGCATAGCCAATGGCACTTTTGACAGTCCACTACTTTGTCTGTTCTGTGGTCCAAAACGCTTCGTAAGCTACTTTTACCTAAATGTTTGAAATTGACATTAGCTAAACTTACAAAACTCAAAAACAATATTATTGAGATTTTTAAAAATCTATTTTAAATAAAAAACGGGAAACATAGTTACAAGATTCTACTTTCAATAGGGAAGATAGTAAAAATACCTGTTACTACATAAACTGAAAGAATTTAAAACACATCTCTAAATGAAATCAAAATTAATAGGGCATATTTGTCTGTTGAACGAGAAATATCAATTTTCAACTACACATCGTAAACTTAAAGTATAAGGAAAAATCTAAAAAGTATACAAATATGTAGAGAACCCTCTGTGGGCGAGTCCGAATCGCACTTATCCGGGTTTTTTATATAGGTGCGTGATAAATGTCGCCGAAACAGAGGCATCCCAAAAATGGCGCGAGAAAGCCCAAAGGAAATGCATTACGTATCAATGACGCACTCACGCGCCGCACGCTCCAACGCTCCGATGACGTCACTGCGATTTAGGGTTGCCAACTTTTACTAATTTAGAAGTCGTTAACATACATATAGTTTACATATAAATAATTAAAATAAAATAATATTTAAAGTCACGGCCTATATCAACCCACTGCAGGACAAAGGCTATTTCTACTTTCCTCTACCTGAAGGTTGTCTGGAAGAGATCGCTTTCTAGCGATAAGACCGCCTAAATTTTACAATTCTTGGTTTATTTATATCCTGTGTTACATTTAATTTGTTGGTGTGCAATAAAGAATATCTACATATCTATCTATCTATCTATCTATCTATCTATCTATCTATCTATCTATCTAAAGGCCTCCATCATTGAATTCAAGTTACCACGGCAATGATGGGTACAAGATTTTGTCACAGAATCACCACATTTGCCCAAATGCGGGTCGATCGTCACAAACCCGGATCAATGTTTGAAAATTCGAAACTTTCGTTGCTCGACCCGGGAATCGGACCCAGGACCGCGATATCTTGACCATGTACTTAAACCACTAGGGTCCTACGTACGAGGCATGAAAAAAAAATGTTTTTGTCGTGTGAATGCAATCATCAGATTTATTCGTAACAATATGTTCTACATCTATCTATACTAATATTATAAAGCTGAAGAGTTTGTCTCTTTGTTTGTTTGTTTGAACGCGCTAATCTCTGGAAGTACTGGTTCGAATTGAAAAAATATTTTTGTGTTGGATAGTCCATGTATCGAGGAAGGCTGTAGGCTATTTAACATCACGCTGAGACTAATAGGAGCGAAGCATCAGAGAAAAATTTTGCAAAAATAATCGCGATGATATAGTCAAGCAAAGAAGTCGCGGGGAACAGCTAGTCTGAAATAATAGGTGATGTATATAATAGTAAGTTTGCCTACCTACAACATTTTTAAAATATCAGTATGACCTGGCCTCCTAATACAGTGGTATACTATATTATACATATAGTAGAGTTGGCGGCCCTACTGAAGTTAATTGGTATTTAGCGAGCTCCAAAGCAATATAACTCTGGTAGACATCAGAAAAGGTTCCCTTTGCATCGCTGATGTAAATAAGTTGGTTTTGTTGTGTCGAACGCTTGTGACGTCAATGCGTCAGTCCATCGGACCGCAACGAGCAGGATTCTGCAATTTATAGTTAAAAAAATGTTTCAATAAACTACTTAAACTTTAAATAAACGTACCTTTTCAAACCGGTTGTCCAGTAAAGAAAGTCCCTGGTTACGGCGAGTCAAAGCACGCTTTAGAACGCATTTATTAATTTAGAAGAAACAGTTCTACTTATAAATTTTGGAATAATTTCTATTTTTACCTTTGCGGCGCATGCGGGATGTGAGCCTGCCGGCATTCTTGGCTTCGATCCATGGGGTTGCGAACCTAGTCGCTGATATTTTTCATTTGAATGGCGATGTGGTAACCATCCCTTATGCGAATGATGCCCTCAGGACCTGGCAGGGTCTCTTCCCGAGTGCTACCGTCCCTATGAACCCAGAATTTCAGCGCTCATGGGACGACGTGAGTTGTAAAGGCGCACTCGACCATCTGATGGGGGAAGCTACGGGGGTGGATCGAGCGAGATTGCTAGCGGTTTCTCAATCAGAGTCAGGAGCATGGTTGAACGCCTTACCCTCACCTTATATAGGCACCCTGCTTGACGCCGACTCTCTGCGTGTGGCGGTTGCCCTTCGCCTTGGATGCAATGTTTGTGAACCGCATGTATGCATCTGCGGTTCCACGGTGGCGGCCGATGGACTTCACGCACTGAGCTGTCGTCGATGCACTGGAAGACATCCTCGACACCATGCCCTGAACGATATTATACAGAGGGCTCTTGCATCTGCTGGCGTCCCGTCGATCCTTGAGCCGCCGGGCCTTAATCGCACTGATGGGAAGCGCCCTGATGGACTGACGTTGATACCGTGGGAAAGGGGGCGAAGTCTGATATGGGATGCGACTTGTGTCAGCACTTTTGCTGCTACCCACATCGCACGTACGTCGCGTGTGGCTGGGGCGGCGGCCGAGCATCAGGCGGCGGCTAAGTGCCTCAAGTATGCCCCGCTGCAACATAATTATATTTTCATCCCCTTAGCTGTGGAGACGGCGGGTAGCTGGGGGTCAGAAACGTTGAAGTTTGTTGGGGAGTTGGGGCGTCGGCTTAGGCAAAAAACCGGTGACCCGCGCTCTGGGTTGTTCCTGGTGCAAAGGTTGTCCATTGCCATCCAGCGTGGTAACGCGGCTAGTGTCATGGGCACTTTTGCGGTAGGGACTGCTCGGGGCGGACACTTAACTTTAAGCAATTTTAATAATGTTGTGTAATCTTTTAACTGATTTTGATTGTATAATAAGTGTTTTTTATTAATAAATTATTTTTACCTTTTAATTTAATTTTTTTATTCAAGAATTAAAAAGTATTAAAATCTTTGTCAATTTGGGTAGTACTTACAACGGATTACACTCTTCTTCATGTATTATTGAGGGCACTGTAGACATTTTTCATTAAAATTGGTAACATTGCAATCACACAATACAACATGCCTATGCACAAAAAAATAGTTTTTTTATCATAAAAATGTATTCAGTTTCACCGGGAAAGTAATTCAATGTTTCAATTACGTTACTGATTCAAAGATGTTCAGTTCGCGGTCGGTTCTCGCTACGACCGTACGCGCCGCACCTTCACTGCCCCGTTTGTGCCCGAGGCAATTTTTAGTGATGTGCTATTATCGATATCGACGAAATGGACAAATTTGTAACACGTTCGTCATCGACCCCGAATCTGGACAGCAACCCAATTAAGAGACCTGGGGATGAGATTAACGAGTGGCGGTATCCGAAAAGAATCGCTATTCCAAAGAAACCATCATTAGGAAATGAAACCAGCACGAGCAACAGTTTCAGCAGACTCCAAGTGGATCAAGACAGCGAAGTATTGGAGCCTCTCAAACGGGCATTCAAGAAGAAAAAGTCTGGAAATATTCCCCCGATTGTCATTGAGCTTCACGATGACTGGACACACCAATCTATCAAGGACTTGATCAACAAGTATGACAAAAACTACCATCTGGAGTACAAGGGCAACAACAGGGTTAAAATTCAATGTTACACCCCTAACGGGCATCAAGCAATCAAGAACGGCCTCTTTAAGGAGGAAGCATCATTTCACACCTTTACTAGGAAGGACGAAAAACTACGCAAAGTAGTCATCAAGGGACTTCCGAATAATCTCCTCGATTGCCTTGTCGCTGAACTGGAAACCTTAGGGTTTCCAGGTGCAACGGCTACCCAAATTAAATTGAGCAAACCAGCTCAATGTCCACCGATCATTGTTCTACTTCCACCTGGATCAGACATATCTAAATTCAAACAAATAAAATACCTCCTGAACTGCGCGATTGTGATCGAGCGCTTTAAAACCAGTAATAAAAACGGCACCCAATGTTATCGATGCCAGGGCTTTGGCCATGCCTCACGTAATTGCAATAGACCTCCTAGGTGCGTCAAGTGCTCCCTAGATCATATTACATCGCAATGTCCTACTAAAGGTGTAGTGGGACCAGTTCGCTGCTGTAACTGTAAGCAAGATCATCCAGCTAACTATTCAAAGTGTCAAGAACGTCTTAATTACATAGAACGCATCCAAACTAAACGGAATTTAATTCGAAATACCGTGACGAGAACCATAGTTCCTACTAAATCATTCGCAGAGGTAACTAAAACTACTGCGGGCATCCCGTCACGTATCACACATCGCGCTGAGTTACCAAAGACTCTCGAACAGCGTAAAGAGCCAAACCTCTCCAACATGAGCTCGAAGACTGTTCCTCCTAGTAAGGAGACCACCAACATCCAGAATGATCCGGCAACAAGCGAAATGCTTCAAATTCTCTCCACCATCAGGAACCTTAAGCAGGATTTTATCAAGTGTCCTACCTTCTTGGATAAGGTGATCCTTATTATGACTCACTTTGGACACTATGTATAAGTTAAATGAGCTACGTATACTTTATTGGAATGCTGACGGCATTCACAAAAAGCAACAGGAACTTGTTGCGCTTGCGGTAAGTGACCTCAACGTGGACATCATTGCACTCAATGAAACTAGGTTAACCAAACGGCTTCACGTTCAAGTCCCGGGCTTCTTTTGCTACAGAATCGATAAGAGACCTGATGGCTCTGGCCAGGGTGTTGCAATCTTAGTCAGAGCTGACTTAGAACACAGCCTTGCTCCTATCCCACTTATTCAAAACATAGAAGCCATAGGAATATCCCTCAATCTAGCTAGTGAAAAAATCACAATTTACTCAGTCTACCAGTCACCAAATAAGACACTACTTTCTAGTGATATTTCTGCTCTTATGTCCTCTTCTAACAAGACTCTCATGATGGGTGATCTAAATGCTAGACATCCGTATTGGTCCCCTGGGCCTATAAATACCCACGGAAAAACAATTTTTAATTTAATGTTGTTTGATGAACTTGACGTATATGGTCCCAGTGAGCCTACACTTATTCACTACAAAGAGGTAAACCTGCCAACGAATCCCGACCTACTTTTAGCTAAGAACATACATGTTGTTGAATCAATTGATACTTTCCATGCACTCTCCTCAAATCATCTGCCAGTAGTTGTAAAACTTGCCATCAATACCCAACGTAGGCCTATACAAAAACTAAACTTTGCAATGGCTGATTGGAAAGGTTATCGTGATTATCTGAATACTCATACGCACCTTAATAATAAAACTATTAAATCCACTGATGACATTGACCAAGACATTACACAACTTCAAAATTCTATAATTTCAGCTAGAGATTCAAATATTCCCGTAACTACTCTAAAACCTTGGCTATCTACACTACCAAGATCTATAAAAAGAAAAATAAAAATCAAGAATCAACTTCGTCGTTATTATGCTAAAGAAACTAACATTTTTACACGTAAATCACTCAATCTGAAAGTAAAGTGCCTTCAGCAAGAAATTATTTCGGCATTAAAAAGTTACCGCGATGAAATGTGGAATCGAAAATTAAAGCTAGTAGATAATCCTAGTTCCGACATTTGGCGCATTGCAAAGTCACTGAAAAAACCTTCAAACTCATTCACCATCCCCCCCCTCAAGGCATCAAACGGCATCCTAAGCTCGAATGTTGAACAGCAATCAAACGTCTTGGCGAGCACTTTTTATAACAATATGCTCCTCACCCATGATTGGGCTAGTGATGAGCAATTTGCTGTTGGTAACTCTTTGCAATCCCTGGAGGACCCTTCTCCAATTAATCCGGAAATTCAGTTAGTCAAACCTGCAGAAATAATGAAATGCATATCTACTCTCAAGACACGTAAAGCAGCTGGCCCTGACCAAATATCAAATCATCTCATTAAACGTTTGCCACGTAAGTGTATCGTGCTGCTGACTAAAATTTTCAATGCCTGTTTGCTTTTGGCCTATTTTCCTAATCAATGGAAAATGGCGAAAGTGATAGCTATTCATAAGCCCGGTAAGGATCCTTCTGATCCCATAGGTTACCGCCCAATCAGCTTACTACCTTGCTTAGGCAAACTTTTTGAAAAAGTTATAAATCGCCGCCTCAGATTAGCTACTGAGCATATCCTGATTGACGAGCAGTTCGGTTTTCGCGAATCACATTCAACTACCCAACAGCTGGCAAGAGTAGCTGAATCGGTATCTCATTGCCTGAATCTTAACCAATCCACTGGTATGTTTCTCCTCGACATCGAAAAGGCATTTGACACGGTCTGGCACGATGCACTTATACACAAACTCCTTAAAATTGGTGTTCCTCTATTATTAATGAAAATCATAAAATCATATCTTACCGATCGTTGGTTTAGGGTACACATAAATGACGTTATTTCTGAACCTAAAATGGTCCCAGCTGGTGTGCCTCAAGGATCTATTTTAGGCCCACAGCTCTTTCTTCTCTACTTGAATGATATACCCATACAAACGCGTACTAGTCTTGCGTGTTTTGCAGATGACACAGCTTCGTTTACATCCTCCTCAGACATGGACTTAATAATTGACCGGCTTCAATTGTCGCTTGACCTATTGACGACCTATTTTAAAAAGTGGAAATTAAAAATCAATGCTTCTAAAACGGAAGCTATTATGTTTACGAGAAAACGTTTATCCCCTTCCCGAACCCTAAAAGTTGAAGGACATGAGATCAAGTGGAGTCATTCTGTTAAATACCTAGGTATTACGCTAGATAAAAAGCTCAACTGGAGTGAAAATACTTTGAACTTAAGACTCAAAGGCATGAAAGCGTTAAATGCGTTATGTCCTATCCTAAACAGAAAGGCTTGTCTCAGCAGCCAGACCAAACTCCATATTTACCGCACTTTAGTACGTCCTAGCATCACTTATGCATGTCCAGTATGGAGCAGTACATGTCTCACTAATATGAATAAGCTCCAAGTGGTCCAAAATAAAGCTTTTAAATATGCTTTCACAACTCGTCTTCGTACAAACCTTCAGAAATTACACACTAAAAGTAATTTTCCTACCCTATATGAATACATCTACAAACTATCTAAGAAGTTTTATCTTCATAAAAATTTACATAGTAAAAATAAATGTATTAACAATATCTGCAAAACACGGACAATAAACTTACCTTTCATCGATAAGTACAATCGATATAAATTACCTCATCACCTGTTTCTTGAGACTTGAGTGCGATAATGAATGGTTACAGTAGTCGGCGCGGGTAACGTTGCATCGGGCGCTTAGCGCGCGCGCATTACTCGATCTTATGGCAATCGTCATAGAACGGTCGAACTTTGTGCTGCGCGTAATGTGATTGCGAGAACTTGCGCGGGCGACTGCTCCTATTAACGGACTCACTTGCCTACGACCGCTGTTTTGTGGCCGTTTATATTTTACTTTGAATCTAATGTTTCTTTTGTTAAATTACCTTCACAATAAATTTATCTGTTGGCTATTGTTTTACCCATTTTTATAATTCAAATTAGATATATTAAGAAATGTAATGCTATACTAAAGCTTGCATAGGTAAATAATTAAACAAAAACAGTAATTCATAAATTTTGTTAACGATTTGTAAACATTTCATGTTCAATTAAAAAGTTTAAAAAAGCGCAACAGCTTAATAAACAGATTAATTCTTAAGTTTATAACATTCTAGGATTTAAATGTACACTGGAACTGTATAACTTTATACTTATTATTATGAAATAAAGACATTATGAAATTGAATTGATTCAAAGATGAAATCAGTTTTATTATTTCAAGTAAGTCTTCAAATTCTGTGTCGTCCTAATGGTTACAACCTCTATGTGACTTCCTCTGAGAATTTTTTTCTCAGAAAATCGGATCAATTTTTCGGCTCTATACGGACCTCAAAAATCTTTGTAATCAGTGAACCGTGTTAAAAATATGCATGACCATAAAAAACGCTTGAAATCAAGTAACTCCTCTTTTGGTAGTTGCAAAAACCGTTATATTTTTACTTTAGTAATTCGGTTTTGGTAGTGCAATTGCGCATCCTCCTGGCTTCTCTGATTGACGTCACGCTATGCGAATGCCGGACAACATACAATGAAGCTTTAGGTACTTTGAGAATTTTAATAAGCCCGTATTAACTCGGAATACTTTAAAATTCAACTAACTTTAAATACATGGTGTGTATCTAATCGCTACCGTAATACGGTTAACGGGTTAAGATTGAAATAATTCGCCAAATCTATATACAAATATTGTAAAGCTAAAGAGCTTGTTTGTTCGTTTGAATGCGCTAATCTCAGGAACTACTGGCTCTTTTTTGTGTTGGATAGTCCATTTATCGAGGAAGACTATAGGCTATATTTTTTTTAAAACTTCTCAATCGCGATCATAATACCAGCAATTGACGCGGACGAAGCCGCGGGCAACAGCTATCTTATATGCGGCGAAGATTTTTAGAAGAATAAAAGTGATATTTATGTAATGTTCATTTAATAAATTATTTAATTAAATTAACTAAGAACAACAGAAAAATAACCTCAAAACTTATGTCTAAAGTCTCTTCTGTCCCCTCAGAATGTAGAGCTTCCAGGCTGATTGGCGTTCGCAGTTTAGCAAATGACGGAGAGAAACTATCATTTAATAGTAGTTTTTAGGGTCTCACACTCCAAATTATATTTCATGTAATCGGCTATTGATTTCCAAATTTCCAAATATTTGACCCACACAAATTTCCAAACCCCTTGTCAATAGTTTATAGGATAAATATATCTAATACTACATTAAATCCTTCCGCCCTTGCGGTACCTATAGTTAAAATGGAGGGTTGTTACTTAATCAGATCAACTAAGCTAGATAAAATTTGGAAGGCTGGGAATGCAGGAATAGCAGAAACCAGGTATGCATATGCTCTTTATCCCTAAAAAGCTACGGTTCCTTGTAAGATATTATTAAAATAAAAATTTTCGCGTACAAAGTTGAAACACAGTATTTAAAACAAAACATTAGGTATGTCATTTTATTTTAAACTTAGCGCAATACACTCTGTATATTATACCACGATCTACATACAATAGTTTTATGTAGGTAATTTATCGTGTTCAGTTTGGACAACTGAATTCGTTTCCATTTTTAATGGCGTTACTTTGACGTCACTTATCCATCATTGTTTGTCATTTTCACGCAAATTAGTTATGTGTTTCGTTAATTACTATGCCAGTCGGTTATGTACCTATTTCAGTTTTACATTTATTTTGAGTTAAATAAGTATATTTTTATGTTACCTTACACCGATTTTTAAAAAATGTCAATTTTAAAAATACAACTGACATTGTCAATCCCTTTCTCTCCTCTCTGAAACTCTGTCTCAAACAGGCTTCCAAGAAAAAGTATTTTAAATTTACCGCAGCAAATTTTTATAACTGTTTAAAAAACAGTTTCAAAATAATAAAAGTCCAAAAAGATAGCAAAGGCACTTTCTTCTTTCAGCCGTCGAAAAAAGAGGAAAACCCAAAAATGATACTGCACATTTAAAAATACGTACATGATCGCTATCATTAGAGTTAGTTGTTGTTCCGAAACATCGTTTGGTGAGTTTAGTCAGCTCATTAATTTTTTAATTAGTAGTAGTGCTTATTAGTTATCTATCATAACATCTAAAGCTAGCGCCATCTGTACGCCCGCCAGCAAACAAATGCGCAACGGATAAACCTGACGTTTTTTATTAAAGAACCGTGCACTATAAGCACACAAGCGTGCTCACAGAGTTCTTGGCCTCGCCTCTAGATGGCGTACACATCGTATCGATTTTCCTCATTACAGTTTATTGAAAATACAAACATAACAAAGGAATTGTTTATCTATGTCGAAGCATTCTTGTAATTACTCAAACGATAATTTCGTCACAAGATAAGGGAAGTGTAATCTAAAGGTATGTCTTTCAGGTATCTAGTACCCACAGTTGGGTTAGCAATGATATTATTAAGTTCTTTGGTATTTGGTAAGGCAAAGCCAGCTGACTCTATGTCACATTTCCTTAGACATATTTTTTCCCGTGTTAGTGTCCACTTTTAGAATATACCTAATCTGTTACTTAAGTTTACCCATAAGTCAGTCAGTACGGCATTGTCTTTATTAATCAATATAAATGAACCACTTTAATAGGTCCCTCTGATCATAATTTAATAAAAGTACTAACAATCAAACAATTTTACTAGAAGACACGTCGCGAAAATTATCAATGAATATTATATTTAATAATATGTTTTGTACAAAAAAGAGGGTTTTAAATAAAAATATACTATCACTATATAACACAACACACAAACTTAAAATCACTAAAATCAATATCACTTACCTTTTTCAATCCTTTCCCCGAGTCAGGGCTTGGCATGTAAAAGTCCACAATACCGAGCAGACAGTCGTCACACCTGCACACATCGCTTGGCAGCGAGGACATCGACCCGAAGCTGCTGCAGCTGTCCATGGAGTCCGTCCGGACCAGCTTCCCAGTGCTGAGGGCCTCCATCTTTGCTACCAGGAGAGATTCCATCAGCGACCGCGGTCGGCCAGGGGAACGAGATCTCCTCGCTAGGTCTGGCGAGAGCGGCCTGTACCGATCGACGGGCGACAACGTACGGTGCCGTGCGAAGTCGATCACGTCCGGAGACAACGCTCGTCTAGAGATGTCCGGTGACGCCGGAGACGCCGAACAGCCGACGAGTTCGGACGACGACGCGCGCGACAAAGGCGGCGTCACACTACGACAGTGCGATGACGTCATCTTAGTTGCCCGCATTTGGACAGTTTTACGGCGTAGAATTAGTCCATTGACAGTGTTTTGTTTATTTTTTCAATGGCAACTCGGTTAGCGCGTCAACTGCGGAATAAATTTCAATTCTAATAAGGTTGTGGTTTAACAAATGTGGAGCATTGTGATTTTTTATGTAAATATGTTTTTGTGTGTAGCTAATTATTGCAATATGAACATTTTGAAAATCTATAACTAATTTGTAGGCAAATCTGAAACACTATAGGCTTTCTTAGTTTCGACTAGTCTCCAATCAAATCGCTAAAAAAATTAATTGGAAAGTGTAAATGTATAGAATTTTTATTTGTTCACCACGCTCTACTTTCGTAAAGTTATACTGGTTGCGGGTTTAAGATTCCTGAGCTTACACAACAGACTGAAGATTATGAATAAATAAATGTGGACAACATCACATGTTTATCTTCATATTATGCGAGGTTCTGTGAAGTAGGATTTGTTGGGTGTTTTATCGACAGTAATTAGGTAGGATAAAGTATTATACAATTAAGGTGATCAAAATTTACACAATGGTATATCTATCTTGATCTTAATAGACTATCTAGCTTTAATGTCGCATAGCAAACATAATATTCCCATAATTAACATGTTGCTGAATACAAAGAGTCGTATATTTCTCGGAAAACGCCTTGTTTGTTTACAAGCGGCAGGTTTTCAGGCGGAGGTTGTAACTCAAAGCGAACAAGCTCCTTGACTGTGCCACACCTGCGTACGCGCACGCATAACTTGAACACTATATGCCAGGGGTTCCCAATCTTTTTCAGCCCGCATTTACAAGATTAGTACTTGTCGCAATCCTAAAAAAACATTTGAGGCAAATACAGTAGAATGAGATAGTTACCTAGTGTGCAAACGTTGTCAAGTAAGTACAGGACCCTAATTCGAGTAACCGAATCGTATCACAATCGTAATTGAACGACAGGTTTTTGACAGGTGTAGTATGGGCTAAATGTCAAAATCGTCCAATTCAATCACGATCGAACTGCGATTCGGTTACGCGAATTAGGCCCCTTATCGGTGAGTGGGCGACAATGTGATGGTTGTACAACCACGATGCGAGTGCTAAAAATATTGTTGCTTTATTGCTAAATATTGTTGATTTAGTGAATATTTATGGTTTCGGATAAAAGAGGATTCACTCACAGCGCCCCTCAATACTTTCTACGGCGCGGCGCAGATTTTTAATACATCATCCAAATAAAAGCATTTCTAGAACCGTTATGGTTTAATATATTACATACGATATTATGCCAGTCAAAGTCAAAAGTCACAGCCTAATTATCCCACTGCAGGAAAAAGGCCTCCATCGTTGAATTCAAGTTACCACAACAATGATGGGTGTACTGGCATAACCACGCTTGCCAAATGCGGGTTGGTGATCACAAACCCGAGCAACGTTCGAAAATTCGAAACTTTTTTGTTCCCCGATCCGGGATTCGAACCTGGGACCCCGAGATCTTGGTCCGGTATTTAAACCACTAGACCAACGGGGCGTTAATTATCCAGTACATTTGATTAAAAATTTCTTCTCAGTAAATTAAACTGACTGGGAGCATCGACCACGGGTCCATCCCTAGGGGCGTAAGCCACGGACCCGCTTTGGGAACCCTTGCTATACCAATACGACAGTTATTTTGGCCCGACCAACTCATATCTCGCGCGCACACCTAGACCAAAACAGATGTAATAACTCAAAAACTTGCTAATTTGGCCCGGTACTTAACCACTACACCAAAACGCCCCGTTGGTCTAGATGTTGAAGTACCGGGCCAAGATTGTTCGACCCCTACTTCGAGTAAAATGAGTTTCGGAATTTTCTAACATTGCTCGGGTTTGTGATCACCAACCCGCATTAGGCAAGCGTGGTGATTATGCCTGTACCTATATTGCTGTGGTAACTTGAATTCAATAATGAGGCCTTTGCCCTGTGAGTTGATTATAGGCCGTTACTATGCCAACTTGACTTTAATTTTAGATTTTTGGCGGCCATTATCTAAGTGCTTTATCTTGACATTTTTGTACTGGGCTATACCAAAAGAAAAAATACGTAATATTTTGGCTCATAGATTGCTGTATTAAAATTTGGAAAATGATTAAAAGTTCATCCTGTAAATATTAAATTCGATACTGTTTACGAAAAGAATCGGCAAATTGCTCGATGCCTTATCACTCATGCGCAAGCGCCCATTCCCAGTAATGAAGCAACTTATATTAATGCAAATATATGAACAGCCTCCGCCGATTTTGGCAATGGATGCGAGTCTTAAACTTTGATGTTTATTTAAAATGTTTTTTGTCATATTAATTTATGGCTTTCAACGAACAAGTGTATACTTTATTTGATATTTTAGCAACTTAATTGCACTTATAATATCAGTATATAAACTTGAAAAATTTTTTTGTCTCAGGCGGGACTCGAACCCGCATCTCCTCGCATGCCGGGCGGGCGCCATACCATTAGGCTACCGAGACACTGCGACACGGCGCGAATTTTTCAAGCATATTCTTACGCTGTGAGCCAGCGTTGCTTCATCAAATGTTAGGAGCTTGCACCCCCAACACCCGAAAGAAACATCTTTGCAGATGTTTGACAGTCAGTTAAGATGAAACAGCCATTTATATACTTTATTTGATATTTTAGCAACTTAATTGCACTTATAATATCAGTATATAAACTTGAAAAATTTATTTTTTCCCCGTTACAAAATTTTTCAAGTTTATACACCGTGAAATTTTAGTGGTTGTTTTCCTGCAAAAGAACGATTTACCTTTAGTAGGACCATCGAATCGAGCGAGTTATTTTTTGAAAATAAAGAATATCGTTGTTCTCCACTAATCAAAAAAAATATTATTAACTCAAAAGCGTTAGATACGATAGTATCTTTACAAAATGTGACGTGTTTGGGTACTGCTTGCCGCACGAAATCACTGTTCAAAGCAAAAGAAGCTCTACGCACTAGGCAATACAGCATAAACTGCACCGCGCGAGGGGCAATGACCCCGGCCGGTGACCGGCTGCGGCGCGGCTGGTACCATTGGTTCGAGGTTGCTTTCGAGTTTCGTTTATCACAATCGTGAAACTGCTATTTTTTTATTTGAATAAAAAAAACTGCACAAATCTATTGTACTACTAAGATAGAATCATTTTACTGCGGGAAAACAACCACTAAAATTTCACGGTGTATACTGATTTCACAAACATTGTTCTGATCCCAATTTGAGTAACTATTTAAAGAACTGGTATTTTCGAAATCAGAATCAACGGAGGTCCTACCACAAAAACCCAGACCCGAGAAAATATAGAAACTTTTTTTTTCTTCTTTGTCTCGTCCGGGAATCGAACCCGGGACCTGGGAACGGGCAACACCTTGAAAACCGGTGTGTACGCCTCTCCGCCACGGAGGTCGTCAAATATCGTCGTATGAATAATCATTAAAGATTTTCATTTATCGGCTCATTCTTATTTTCAAAGCCTTTTTCATGTAACACTTTTCAGTAATATGTTTTATTTTTCTTATCAAAGTTTCTTGGTCCAGCCAGACCTTCCTTGGTCTTCCAAAACTATAATGTGCATTTTAAATACTCACATTAGTTTTTATTATAGAAAGGAACAACATCGAATGTGAAACGCTACCTCCCGCGTGCAGCAATAAGTAGGCTCAAGCAGTTGCCGGGTAGGTGTTGTGGGTTCCAGTCGTACCTAAGCCAGTCGCGTTTTTTATTCAAAAAAGTAGTTTTTCAAATAACATTAGCAATTTAATTACTTAAACTAGAGTTTCAAAACAACATCAAAGGTATTGTATTTCCCAATACTGACACATGGAGTCCCAAAAATGTTATTATCTTTATCTAATTATCTAAGTAGATAAAAAAAATTCATCGAAGTGTATGTAGGTACGCATAAATTCCGATCGGCTGCATCAAGTTTGATAATTCTTTTTTGTTTTGTTTATAGAGGTCAGAAAAGTTTGTTAATTGTATGGAAAAAAGCTGATCATTTCTTCTTTTCATCCAATTAACAAACTTTTTCACCAAATACCTATATCCACATGAAAAGCGTGTAAAAGGTTAGCATGATCATGCAGACCATTTACTTGCATTATATTTATTGGTAAACCTGTGCGATGCCGGGACGGACAATAAAACATTTTGTATTCCAGTTAAAGTGAGAAGATTTACATTTGCCTTATACAAGCGTGTAAATTGAACAATTGGAACAGTTCTAGTCGCTAACAAACATTATTGTTATAGGCCTTGCCGTAAAGTATAAGATAACATCGCAATAGTAAACCTAGATTGCGATCTAATGTGCTATTTCGAATTGTAACGGTACGATCTCACAATTTTTTTTTTTTTATATAAATAAATAAATAATAAATAAATATTTAAGACAAGCCACACTGGGCCACACAGAGCCATCTAGTCCCAAATTAAGGTACTATTAAGTACCCTGTCGTATGGGGTACTAGACAAACGATACACTTACTTATATATATATTTTTTTACAAACCAGACAAACAGTACAAACAGACATGTTCATGCACACAAATATTTGTACTGTGCGGGGATCGAACCCGCGACCCATGGCTCAGAAGCAGCGTTAACTACCGCTGATCTAAATGGACGTCAAATTGGATGTTTGATTTTGAAACGGTTTAGTCATTTGAGGTTTATTTGAGTAAAGTGAATTATGAATACAAATTACTGTAATATTGTTTTTTGTAATAAAAAAAAGGTTTCTTGTATTTACGCTAACACTATACATCGAAATGAAAGATTTATTTACATATTTAATAAGCGTTTAGTTAAGTATTATTATTTTGCATTGTAATGTGTTTTTGAACACTGTATAGTGAACACTATAAATATTAAACCAATTACTGTGGAACCAAGCCTCAGGCGGGCGAAACCATAGTATAAATCTAAAAAAAAATATGGAATAAATCCACGCTTACGAAGTCGCAGGTATCAGCTAGTCTAATATAATTAGTTTTGAATTATCAAGGAAAGTAGGGTGTTATTTATAAAAATAGTGTAGAATGTCACACTTAATAAATTTCGCAAAATAATAGACTACATATAAAAATATGCGAAAGTTTATGGCCAATTATTTCTATGGTCGTATTTTCATAAATTAATATGCCTCCAGCCAATTAGTATTGAAATCTTTCTAACCGCAAGTTACGTAGAAGTTTCTCCATCTAGAATAGATCTGTTATCTTCGTTATTTATTAAGTAGGATATTCTACATTACTTTTATGAATAGCACCCTACTTTTCTCGATAATTAAAAACCAACTATATGATACTAGCTGATACCTACGTCTTCGTAGGCGTGGATTTATTCCATATAAATCATTGTTTTATTAATTTTTTTTTTACTATATACTATGCTTTCGCCCGCTTGATGCCCAAGTCTCATATAAAAAATAAAGCTTAAAATCAAATCACTGTGGAACCAATCCACAGTGATTCGATTTTAAGCTTTGCTTTTTTTTATGTAAAAAATATAAGCAGAAGTAATTGTACAAAGGCTTTTACTTAAATTTAAAAGATACAAACAAATGATTGTTTGAAGACGGCAAAATTGCTCATTAGATTTTCCTTTGGCCTAGTAATAACACTTTAACGTAAGATCACAGATCAGATCGCAAAATAAGACACACTAAGAACTTCGACAGGGCCGTATTTGTTGCATCTAAGGTATCTCAACATAGGAACGTTTCTAATAAATACTTTAAAGAACACTAAAAAAAGTATTGGGTTTCTATGTGTTCACTTTTTCTCACCTTTTATACAATTTTCTTGGAGCTCAATGCCCTCGTTACGTCTCTGGACTCTGCATGCAGTTAAATATTGTAGCAGTCATATTTAAATTACATACTGGCTGTATTTAGGTCATATTACGTGTTAGTTACACAGCTGTGGATATTATTATATGTACGAATATATGTAATGTAATCATATATATATTGGCACAATCATATCCGATGCAAAATGCAAATAAATTTTACGGTACATAATTTAAGTCTCTAGCTGTGCGATTTCAATAGGTACTACTTTGTGAGATATTATCAGAGAATGATTAAGTAGGCACTTATAAATAGTAATGAAATGTTTGTTAGTAACTTCATAACAATTTTAATAATATTATAATTTATAAACAACTTTCACAAGCTACTAATATAGTGCCTAACTGATTTTAAAAAAAAAACTAAGAAATAAGCACAAATTTAATAAAAAAAAACACAAATAACAAAATAAAAAAACGAAGTAATAAAAAAACGAAATAATAAAAAAAAACTAACAATTTTATTTTTTTAAATACACTTCGATCAAGTCAATGTTATGATGTCAAACCAAGAACGATGATGTATTTTTACTTTTTTTTATGAAACAATAGACCTTCTTGGCACTAATAGAAATTTTTTTACTAAAATAATTGTGTAATAAATTTACCAATGTGCTGTTTTATTTGCGTATTTATTTGTCTGAAGGGGTCTAAAGGAGCCCGAAAAATACGAGCAAATTGTATTGTTAATTTCCTTCGTGCGTTATTTTTATAACATTTAAAAATCCTCAGATTAAAATAATAAGATTTTTGTCCAAATGTTCTGGTTCTGAAATTTAAAATGGTTTTTCTCGCGTTTATTATGAATACACATTTAATTTATTTTTTGAGTTGCATCCGCAAATACTTCATTTCATGTGTTCGCGCAAAGTCAGGAAACCGATATGTAGTAGCTCAGTTCTGTTTGTAGGTAATTAATTAATGTGATTGTTGGATGACATTATTTATTTATTTAAATGTTGAATTTCTTCTAGGCACAGGTTAAGCAGTAATGAATAAACATCTGCTCAACGCGGTTAATGTAAGAATTTTAATCGTTCGGCCCGCGCCAGTTAAGTAATACTAATTGTATAAAGCTGTGCTCACACTTAGGGAACCCACAGTGTGCTTCGAAGCCAAGCTTAAGGCGACCACTAGAGCTAAGTGCTGCTCCCACTTGATTTAATTTTATTACTTCTAAAGAAAATCAATTCTCAAAAAACTAGAACCGTATCATTTTAGCAAATTACCTCTAGTATTTATTGAATCTCAGTATATTTTTAATTTAGTCGTTTATAAAGTCGAATTTGTCGCTAACGCCAAAAGCGGCCGCTTTTAGCAATAATGTACAATCCGAAAGAATGCCAGAATGAAAAGCAGTTAACAGTCATTTAATAAATACTAGAGGTAATTTGCTAAAGCTTTGCTAGTTACTTGAGAATTGTTTTTGTTTAGAAGTAATAAAATTAAATCAATTGGGGGCAACACTTAGCTCTAGTAGTCACCTTAAAACAAATAATAGGGGTTAAAGTATGAAATTGCCGATTATTTTCCCATGTTTTATTTTGTTTATAGCTCTTAAGTATAGTCATATTATTGCGTAATTCTTTTTGTATTGTATCAAAAACTAAATAAAGTAACATTTGATTAAAAAAAAAAATGCAATACTAGTGCCTATTACTTCAAAGGAAGTCGATGAAAAGACCCCTTACAATGTGTCAGCTGACCTTCTTGCTTCAATTAAGTATATTTGTATTATATACTATGATTTTCAGAAATTTAAATACTATAATGCGTAGCTTTATAACTATCTAACTTTCACCTTTAATTGCATCGAAAACGGTTCAGGCGTTTTTAAAAAAACTAAAAAATTGTTAGTATGGAAAAATGACTTTTCTCGATTTCGTCCATACAAAACGGCAATTTCATAATTTAACCCCTAATATTAGAATCATAATAGCTAACATTAGCCCAATTGGCCATAGGCCTCTTCAAAAGAACGATTTTGCCATAATCGCTATATGTGGGAGACGAATTTATATATCAGATCGAATTTTTGCTAATGATAGTAAAAGACACTGCATCACCACTTTAGCTGGCAACTTCTTTGGTAGCCTCTCACGATAACCATAGGACGAGGAGGAGCGGTATTACAAGATAATGGTAGGGACAAGACGCTGCTGCCCGTCTCCTTCTGGCAGTACTCTTTAATTTAGTACTTAGTCGCCTCTCACTACATCAATAGGACAAAAGGGGGTGGCGCTACAAGCTAATGGCAAAAAGAAGACACTCAAGCCCGTCTTCTTGTAAAAGTAGTGTTACAATTTTATTTTGTGTTGGTCCCACACAACACGCTTTTTTGTTATTCAGTTGTTTCAGGATATACATTTTTATTGTTAATTCGCCATAAAAACACAAAGATGCTGCAATGTAAACTGACGTGTGTCGTGTTGTACCTCTGTTATTGTAAGGTCTTATGTTTTAATTAGTTAATTTTTATGTAACATGATTTTTATTCAAAAATAGCAACAGTGTGTCCGCCGCATTAGTTGCGAGTAATTGAGATGGATTGGACACACGCCGAGCTTTTCTCACTGATTCAACTTTTGAATTATCTATCTGGTTGTAGATACTTTTCTAGAAAATTTGCAACCTGTATTAGAGTTCAACAACATTTAACTATATATTCTATACCACACACCTAAGTCAAAAAAGTCGTAACTCAAAATTATCAAAAAAATATATTTATATTACGACCAGGTTTGGGATTGCATCTTAACTAACTATAGTTCAAAAATGTATTCAACAAATAACTGGAATCTTCTTTATAATTCTTCATGTACCTTTTGAACGACAAAAAGAGGTTCTTTACATGTATAAACATGCATAACTTTTCACGGGATTAACCGATATCGCAATATTTTTTCGATCGGTAGATGAACCTACCTTAAAGGTTTTTTGATTTCCTTATACCGAAACGAATTCAAGTGTGAATGGTCGATAGGCAATTTCGTACAAAGCTATACCAAAATTCAAACTTCAAATGTTTAGGGTTTGGTTCTTGTAAGTATTTTTAACGCTAAAATCCTAACACCTTACGGGATTTACTGCAAACAAATAAATGATTTAAAGGTAAATTGAAAACTTCCCGAACGTTTTGATCCGATTCCACATATTCGCGGGCGCTAATAATGATATTCAAGTTTTTCTTTCAAGACATGTCTTAAAATAACACTTCTAAACCAATGAACACGCCTCGATAATGAAACCTGTCAAATATTATTAAATTCGAATATTTAATACCTCGTTAATTAGTAAGCAACAAAACTGATTATAGCTCTAATGAGGATCTATTATGGTATATATAAACATGTCAAGAGCGAAACGGAGTAATGCTAAAGGTTTTCACAAATTAAAAACGTTGAACACTGAACGGCTTTTGCCATACCACCGAACATAGCTATGTTCGAGTAAAAATATTCGTTTCGTTCCCCGTGATACAGTTTCAAATGGTCTTTAGAGAAAAAAAAAAATTCTTAACATGCCAGTTACCAATATTTTTTCGTTTGCAAATGTGTTTCACTTGTGTGACGCTGGTACAAAGTTACGTCGTCTCTTTCAGTGAGAACTGTCATTCTAATCAAGCTATATTTTAAGGACTATAGATACAGAATCAGCATCAAACAAGACAGTGTCTCAACTATGTACCTATTTGACATAAGAATGCACATAAGTAAGATTGTCCCCTTGGTCTAGTGACGCCCCCTTGGTCTAGTGATTTAAATACCGGGTCAGATCTTGGGGTTCTATCCCATGTCAGGTAACAAAATGCTCCGACTTTTAGAACATTGCTCGGGTTTATGATCATCAACGCACTCATGCCAGTACCCATCACTACTGTGGTAACTTGAATACTATTATGGAGGCCTTTCCCCAGCAGTGAGATGATTATAGGCTGTTACTTTACTTTACTTCACATATCAATCGCATAGATACAATATGATATAAAATATCAGTACTATTGAATCTCTGACATAAAATCAAAGTCAATCATTCAATCGCGGACAGTTTCGGGTGTCATTTTTGTATCTTACTGTGTTTCTAGCTTTTTATACTTATTTTTGTTAGTAATTTAATGTTGTATTGTGCCAGCTGAAAACAGAATATCAAGGCCCCAATTCTGCTAATTTACAAATGGCTCAATAGAATAGCAATGGCATCGCAAATGTATATTTTGACATTACTACGCGAGAGTTTAAGAGTACTTAATTTATTGGGTTTTGTAACAACCTACAGAACTCCAAAAAACAAGTCATTCGGCATGAAGGCGAACACCATCGAAGTTATTATTACTCCATAATTTAGACGTCGTAAATTTTTTATTACACTATATTTTATTATACATTAACCGCTTCATATTGTTCAAGTAATATACGCTCATTAAACAATCATTAGTAGCATAAAACATCGTTTAAATCAATTCTTATTAATGAAGATAAGATGTTGGTATAGGTGGCAAAAAAGCAACTGATTCACATTTAAAAAGTTACATTATTTTTAGCTATCCTTTTTTTTTAACGTATTAAAAATAACGAGGTATAAACTTGTTTGATTACTAGTTAATTATTTGTTCAATCTAATTCACTTAGAGAAGCTTCAGAATAAATTGGTATATTGCTAACATTAGGTACTTAAAGAAGGAGTTTTGAAAGCTGCTACAGAAGTTTGTGGAGTTTCTAGACGCACGAAAGGAAATAAACAGAAGAGTGCATGGATGAGTAAAGATGTGCAAGAATTTGTTGGGAAAAAGAAAAAAGCATGGTTGGATTGGTTAGCTACTAAATCTAACCAAAGAAATCAAGATGCGACAGATCTGGATGTAGAGAAAGCACGAAAGGAGTATAAAAGTTTGAAGGATGAGGTCAAGAAAACTGTGTCTCGAAAGAAAGATGAGAATAAGGATGAGTTTGACAGAAGGCTATCGGAAAACTTTCGTTCGAACTTGAAAGTTTTCTGGAAATCTATAAGGTCAGCTCAAGGTAAAACCGCATCATCCGAGTTGAGTAGAATTAGAAGCCAGGATGGTAACATAGTAAAAGGTGAGGAATGCGTGTTGAAAAGATGGAAGGAATATTTTGAAAGTTTGTTTGAAAAAGAAGAAGCAGCGCAAGAGTTGAATATACCAGAAGTAGATGAAAGTAAGAATGACAGTGAGATAGAAATGGATGAGATTCTAAAAGCGTTGAAAAGTATGAAGTCGGGTAAGGCTGCAGGGTATGATAGAGTATCAGTCGAGATGCTAAAGGCTGGCGAAGGTGCAGTAGCTAATTAGCTGTACTGCCTTTTCAACTTGTGTTGGAGAAGCGGTCGAGTACCAAGTGATTGGTGCAAGGCTGTTATAGTTCCGCTGTATAAGGGAAAAGGGTCACAGCTAGACTGCAAAAATTATCGCGGTATAAGCCTGCTTAGTGTCGTTGGCAAACTGTATATAAAGGTATTGATTGAGAGAGTGACGAAAGAAACTGATGAGAAAGTATGGGATGCTCAGGCAGGATTTCGAAAGGGAATGGGATGTACGGATCAGGTCTTTTCCTTGCGGTGCATAGCTGAAAAATCTTTGGCTAAAAACCAGAAAGTCTATTGCGCATTCGTGGATTTGGAAAAGGCCTATGATAGATTGGTGAGGAATGAATTGTGGTCAGCACTATCCATGTATGGGGTGAACAGTATTTTGATACAAGCACTGAAATCCCTATACAAGGATTCTAGTGCTTGTGTCAGGATCAACGGGGCGTACACTGAATTGTTTAGCATCGAAAAAGGTGTTAGACAAGGATGTGTAGCGTCACCATGGCTGTTTAACTTATTCATGGACAGTTGCTTAAAAAACTTGAAAGAAAGTGAACGGGGACTTAGGATGAACGATTTGATCGTCAAATGTCTGCTCTATGCTGATGATCAAGTCTTACTCGCATCGTCGGCAGAGGTGTTGCAGGAGATGGTAAATATTGTGCATGAAGATTTGAACAAGAAAGGAATGAAAGTGAATGTAAGTAAGACAAAAGCAATGGTTTTTGAAAAGGAGGATAGCATGACAGAGTGTAACATTTTGATAGGAGATGAAAAAGTGGAGCAAGTGAAAGAGTTTGTTTATTTGGGATCAATGTTTACAGCGGATGAAAGGTGTAACAGTGATATTGAAAGGAGAGTAAATGCCGGCAACATGGTGAATGGAGCGTTGCACGCTTTTATGAGTAGTCAGAAGGTGTCCGAAAAGGCCCGCCTGGCTGTGCATGGAGGGGTGTTGGTTCCAACACTGATATATGGGAGTGAAAGTTGGGAGTGGCAGAGAAAACATGAAAGCAGAGTAAATGCAGTGGAAATGAGAGCGTTAAGAAGTATGATTGGAGTCAATCTGAGTGACAGGATTAAAAATAGTGTGATAAGGTATCGATGTGGTGTAAAAGAGGATGTAGTGACCAGTATTGAAAAAGGAATGCTTAAATGGTTTGGACATGTTGAGAGGATGAATGAAAGCAGATTGACTAAAAAAATATATATGGCGAGTATGAATGGAAATGTTGGAAGGGGAAGGCCTCGACGAACTTATCTTGATCAAATCGGGGAAGTTCTAAAGAAAGGTCAGGTCAAGAGTACCCTAAACCGGCGAACGTGTATGAAAAGATTAATGAATGTGGATGAAGCGAAAGTAGTCTGTAAGGATCGTAGCAAGTGGAAAGATGTGGTCTCTGCCTACCCCTCCGGGAAAAAGGCGTGAGTGTATGTATGTATGTATGTTGCTAACATAGTAAGGAATTCACTGTAGTATTTTTAGAAAAAGGACCGATTTAGTAAAACAAAGTAGTTTACTTCTAAATCGCATTACAGCACTACCTCTTCTTTGCCAATGGGCTTCGTAAGAGGCCAGTGAAGGAATACTGCCAGAAGACGACGAGCAGCAACATATTCTCTACAACACTGCTTAGCTGCGAACACTGTTGCCAAAGCGATCATGGCAAAGTCCACCTTTTGAAACCTGTGTCTCTACTTGTTAAGGGTGATGATGATGTAGAGTTTGCTTCCAAACCGAGACTTCACACGTTGCCAATCTTGAACAAAAAACCTTTTAAAGCCTACCAAATCTTTCATTTTGTCAATAAAGTACAGTCGAGTACAGCATGTCAGTGCAGTGCGGTAAAATCGTTTTTAACGTGAAACTTTCCTGTTCACAACTGCAAATTATACTTTATCTTTTAATTGGCTTTTACATCAGTAGCAATAAACTGGAGTACCTCTTATTATTCCGCCAGAAATTGCGAAACATAAAAATTTAAAGGCCCAATGACATTTTTCGGCAATGATCGGTTACCTAATTGACAAGACGTTCGAGTAACAGCTGATTAACGGTTTTTTAAATAAAAAGCGACACTGAAGTATTTAATAAACCAATCATAAAATACGAAATGCGTTCCGTTTTACAAATAAATCGTACGAAATTATCGCTTTAGGCGTATGTCCGTTTTGGACAGTCACGTGAAAAGGTGTTATAAAAATTTAACAAGATTTCAACCTCTTTGTCTCTAAATAATTTTTTTTCTATCATTGAAATTTTTTTTAAGGAAGCTATATTAATCAGCATTTAATATTTAAAGCTAGCTACAAAGTTATTCTAACATTTTCAATATACGCAAAAAAATAAATATTTTAAGTTACCTCTTATCGCACTTTGTCTATTTTAGACACAAAACATTTAAATTTTGAGTAACATAGAAACTTATCAAAAACAATTTTCCTGGAAATTTGTCATTTTACTGGTGAGAGATTAGATAACGCTTTCCCACCATAGAACCTTTGCCTTTTGCCTAAAAACAGCATATCTTCGAATTGTTGGTCTTGTTACTCTAGGAACATTTTGAGTCCAAATTTATTTTTAAATTTTGTAAACGACGTCCTGTGGATAGGTCTATGACCAGATGGACCAACGAGCTGCTCGAGATCACGGGAAACATGATGCGGATAGTGCGACACCGATCGTCGCGAAAATCCTTAGAAAAGAATATGCCCAGCTGTGGACGTCGTTAGACTGTGATGATGATGATGAAGTACATCACAATATATATGTTTCATTTAGTTAACAGTTTAATTTAGTTTTACTGTAGGTTTTCTATATTTGTCGTGTTGCTTGTGATTGCATTTCATCGGCGACTGTCTTTATATCTTCTACCTCGAGCGTAGTTTTAGGTCTCAAAATAAAACCTTTTTTAATAGAAAAAAATCGGCTACTATAAATAATATTGACTGTTAATAATATTTTAGACAATTTTAGGTAGAACTTAAAACAAAACATACTTAAATAATGGTCATTGTAGCATTCCAGGCAATGATATTGATTGATTCCAGGGTAATTATTTGCTTAAATTTTACCTGTCATCAAAACATCGAAGGACTACAAGTATTTAGTTTGAGTCATGAATAGTAATTTCCGTTTGACGATAAGTATATAAGTAAAGTTCATTGACTATACTTAAAACAACTCAGGTTCGATTTAACAGTTAATTAAATATCAGTATATAAACTTGAAAAATTTTGTCTCAGGCGGGACTCGAACCCGCATCTCCTCGCATGCCGGGCGTAAGAATATGCTTGAAAAATTCGCGCCATGTCGCAGTGTCTTGGTGGCCTAATGGTATGGCACCCGCCCGGCATGCGAGGAGATGCGGGTTCGAGTCCCGCCTGAGACAAAATTTTTCAAGTTTATATACTAATATTATAAGTGCAATAAAGTTGCTAAAATATCAAATAAAGTATATAAATAGCTGTTTCATCTTAACTGACTGTCAAACATCTGCAAAAAATTTTCTTTCGGGTGTTAAGGGTGCAAACTCCTAACATTTGATGAAACAACGCTGGCTTACAGCGTAAGAATATGCTTGAAAAATTCGCGCCATGCCGCAGTGTCTCGGTGGCCTAATGGTATGGCGCCCGCCCGGCATGCGAGGAGATGCGGGTTCGAGTCCCGCCTGAGACAAAATTTTTCAAGTTTATATACTGATATTATAAGTGCAATAAAGTTGCTAAAATATCAAATAAAGTAGTTAATTAAATATTTTCGACTGTGGTTTAACTATTGAATATTTATTTCAAACTAACGGATCCAGACGTTGTCCTGCCCAAACAAGCAGCGCCATCTAAGAGTTTATTCGTGAAACTAAACTATCCAGGGGCAAACACGCAATAATTATGAAAAAAGGCCTAGATGTTTAGAAGGAGTTCGGTGACATGCGCACGTACTGTCGAATTTCTCGTAAGGTAGGTATTAAGTAAAGTAACAGCCTACAATCATCCCACGGCAGGGCAAAGGCCTCCATCATTGAATTCAAGCTACCACAGCAATGACGGGTGCAGGCATGATAACGACGCTTGCCAAATGCTGATCACAAACCCGAGCAATGTTCTAAAGTTCGAATCTCTTGTTTCCCGACCTGGGGATGGAACCCAAGACCTCGAGATCATGACACGGTACCGAAATCACTGCACCAATATTAAAATAATAAAAAATAAGATGCCTATAATAGAATCCAAAAGCATAATATCTGTCTAACCAAGAGTTTTTTTTTTATCTTGAAAACATAACATAACGGTTGAGATGGTGAGAACAGCTGTAACATACTTTTAAGTTTAATTTATAATATAGTCCATAATTAATAATATTTGCATGCCCATGGCGTCCTGTAAGTAAGACGGCACATAGTTTAAAACGTTAATCTATCTTACCAATTGTTCTTATTTCGTGTTTGTCTTGTGCTCCTAATAAATAACATAAAACATAAAATAAAATAATAAATAAATAAATAAATATATAATAATAAATGTGGACAACATCACATACATTGTTCTGATCCCAATTTTAATAAATATTTAAAGCATTCGTATTTTGGAAACCAGAAAACTGGGTGTTTGTGGTACGAAGATACTACAAACACCCAGACCCGAGAAAATTTTGAAAAACGCATATTTTCTACGTCCGGGAATCGAACCCGGGACCTCGGAGCAGGCGACACCTTGAAAACCGGTGTGTACGCCACTACGCCACGGAGGTCGTCGAAATAAATAATTTAAGTATTTTGTGATCAGAAATACCTCCGTCTTAAAAATGACATAAGGACGAAAAAAATTCATATTTCCATTCCAATTAACTTAATCAAAAGTAACAAGTTATAATTATTAAGGTACAATTTACGCAAGAACTGGCAATAAGTGACCAATATATTTTTTGCACACTCCGTATGTCTGTCTGTCATCACAGTATTTGTGTTAATCTTTACGACTAATTAAGAGCGAACCGGTTTAAGTATACACAATCATTGAGTGATTATGTCATGATTATAAAATAATGTACCAATTCACAGTTGTAAATGGGCGTGATGAAATCTAATTAATGGTTATTTAAACAGTTTTTTTTCCGGACTCATTGCGTAGAATAATTTATGTGAAGTTTATTAAGAGAGATCTACAAAAAGAAGCCAGGCAGCACCGTCTTCTCTCCAAGCGTGGCAATCATAGTCAAATCCTTTTTTGGGAGAGGCTTGCTTTCAGCTTTTTTTCCTCTTTTATAACTAGAGAACAAATAATCGGATGCATATTTGCCTAAGGTTGGCGTGTTGGCTGGTTTAGAATACACTTTTGTATTTAAAACACCCCTGGATTTTGAGATCGACATACATGTTTTGGGAAGCCGCTTGCATAATGTCTTAGCCTTACTACTAACCCTATCCATTAATATATATGCATCCGATTATCCAATGTCTGCCTACTATAACGGTAGTCTAATGTTAAAGTTGATATTACAGGCCTCTTACAAGGCTTTTACGACTTCCATCTGCGACATAAGCCGACCAACTTAACGTATCTTCCGAAGCACCGACTATTATACTTCCTACTCCAATCAGACACAAGCAAATTTAGGAGAAATCGCTCCCTAAATTGACCCGACCAAGAACGGATCCTAGCCCACGCAAGGGTCCCGCAGTTGCGTAGTAACCGGGCAACCCCACCACTACACCAATCGGGTCGTCATCGGTAGATTGCTGGAAACAGCATACTGATGTGATGATGAAATCAGTGACCATTATTTATCACATAGAACTGAATCAGTAATCCGTTGGTTTTAAATAAAAACTTAAGTCCATGTAAAGTTGAAGATCGACAATTCCTAAAAAAACCTACTTTTAAGTTTACATGTTTCGTAGCTACTACATTTGGCGAATGTTCGTTGAATAATCTTTTTAAGGATGAACCAGTATATTTAAGTTAGTACATAGGTTGAACATCACTTAGATTAGAGAGATAAGGGATCACTTGACCGAAAAGCAAGCTTTAATATATAGCTTGTCAACTATGGGTGCTAGATCTGATAGCTATGCTAAACCAGCTTGTATTCTATACGGCAATGTCGTGTCTATAGGAATTTAAATCGGTATGTTTGAAAACCCATATACGCTATGGCATTTATTTGTATTCAGCACTTTAACATTATAACGTTATAGTATGTTGAAATACGTAAATTCGCTATACAATCACATGTATATGTTGTTTTAGTCAGTTTTCAGATAAATTTCTATGGAATTAACATATACCTAGATGCTTCATACAATACATTGCTCTACCACATTATGAAAATATTTGTTGACTTTAATATTATAGTGACTCTGTATGACTCTGTATGAATGAACAAACTCAGGTCACGATTTAATTACCTTTAATAAGACGAATACCTAACTCCGTCGTTTACTGGTAGCCATGAATGTTATAAAGTGTTCGAAATGTCAGGATAAACCAATTACAGTATTCATTCAATTATAGTATAGTATTCACGTAAACTCAAGAAACCAATATAAAAAATAAAATCTTCATGAACGCGAGCTAAATTCGAGAATGAAATTTAAAACCAAGTTACAAACAAACATGACCAGATGGATACACAAAGGATTTCTGACTCAGTACAAACATTTGGATTGACAGTGAAATTAATGTTACTATTCGATTTGCCCTCACTATGCCGCGACTTTTGAGAACAGAATCAAAATTAAATAATAATCAATCACTCACCCGATAAACAATAAAACAAAATGCATAAATTGCTCATTTGACTTTTTATCTCCTTGTTAATCTTTCGCCTCGTTCGTATAATGTAATCAGAGAAAGTTACCGCGGCATTTTAAAAGTTCAATTCAATCGTAAAATTATATGACAATTGCGACGACATTTAAGTATGCGATTCTGCGAATAAAAACGCTCTTTCGAGACGGATTAAAGGAGGAGTGTGTGCCAGAACTGGCTAATTATGTTTTATTATCCATTCAGCTGCCGGCTGCGACTTTTGGTGACTCACTTAAGGTTTCTATAATAAAAAGAGGAACACTAAGGTGAAGATGAATGCACAAATGAGTGATTAATTTTTAAAAATAAATAATGGGCTTGCTCTTGACAACATACTTAACTATACGGTAAAGGAGAAGCCTAAGATGGAGCGAGTGGTAGCATCCAGGCGGCCTCTTGCAAAGCCTACCACTGCAAAGGAGTCTGTTAGCAGTCAACATTGGTAAGAAAACCAAAGATGCCGTTGCCCAGGATGGACCACTAGGAGGTCGGTCCCACCACCCCAATCTGTTTTGCCTGTATATGCACATGATATTATGGTGATATCGGATGGTCGGATTAAAACTCAATAAAGCTACTCGAGCTCGTTCTATAGGTATGGAAAGAAGCACAGCCAAAAGAAGAGTGTCTTCTCTACAAAATTTTGGGGTCCTCTAAATCGTCTAAATGAAAAAAAACTTTGCAAAACATCAGCTGAATAAAAATCCATACACTGAGTAGGTTTTACATGATACGTGTATAAACTCGGTCTGGAGAATTTAGTAAGCAATCTTCTCCAAATTGCCTAACGATAAGAAGAAGACCGTTGTTTTAGCTTTCGTTGCTCTTATCAAGACGCTCATCACTTCCAGCGATAATATTGTCGTCAAGCACTAAGATGTGCAGCTCTTAATGTAATTTCCTCTTTGTTAAAAAAATATTTTGTACTAGCTTTTCGCGGCTTTGCCTGCATTAACTGCACTTTATATCGCGTGTGCGGAAACTTGTGCCCAATTGTGGGATACCAAATACATTTTAAGTTTTACAATTTAGGCGGTCTTATCGCTAGAAGCGATCTGTTCCAGACAACCTCAATAAAGGACAATTAAATCAAAATAAGTGGGGAAGGCCGCGAAGAGTTATTGAAAGTAGTTGAGAGAGAGTTGTTTTTATATTCTTACTGTACTGTATATATTATATTATATCTATTGTGTGTATGTATTGTATTTATAAATGTATATGTATATATATTTTTTTCTTTTTATTTAATAATTGATATATTATGTATAAAGGTATATTTATTATTTTTACGGTAAATATTCAAACTATTTTAAAATAATTTTGATTGACTATCTTTTCGTACAATTTGTTTTTCACTGCATTACCCCTTCTACGCTAATATCAGATTTCCTATACCCAAAAGGGTTGTCTGGAAAAAATCGCTTTTTAGCGATAAGGCCGCCTTATTGTACCTACAATTATATCTCGTCTGTATTAATTTATGTTCATGTGTTTTGTGCAATAAAGTGTTTATTCATTCATTCAAAGTAATATTAAATAGATAGTTTAAAAAAATAAAATAAATAAATAATAAAGATACAAAGTAATTTTAAAATACATATTCTACTTATTCAATATATTTATTTACACAAATACAAATATTAAATACACATAAACAAATAAATACATGTAAAATATGACCCAACAATACTTAAGAACCTTATTACTAAAAGTTTGAAAATAAAGTAAGAGAAATAGGAATAGGTACTAAAGAGATAGGAGATAAGTTTTGAGTTTGGATTTAAAAGTAGAAGTGTTTCAGGCTGCCGAATAAACAACGGTAGATTATTTATTAAGTAAGTACATTTTTAAGTAAGGATGGTGCGCAATGATGAGAAATATTTATGTTTTTAAATTATTTCTTGAACTAACAGACATCGGCCTCTTATAACTGTATTATATGTATTATATACACAGGTCCAAGTCTGACAATAAATACATCTGAATATACTAGATTTATTATAATTAATAATCTGCAAAAGTGTCGTAAACAAACAGATACCAAAAACGAGTTTGTCTGCGGAAGTTATAATAGATGTTGGTAAACAAAATTATCAGGAACAAAATAATTGATAGAGGTGGCGTTATCTTATAATGATTGATCACGCTGATCAAATTCCAATCGTATCCAGTTCGCTGGAGAAATTGGTACATACTTATAGTGATGTCGGGTAGGTATATACTTCAAAGAGATGTCGATGTATCGGCAGTGAAACTATCGATCATTAAACTGTGGAATCTGGTATAATTCTAACTTTTGAACGACGAACGCCGCGATGGAGTGTGTACATACCGGTTTTTAATGTTACGTCTGCTCTGAGGTCACGGGTTCGATTCGGACGGGTCAATATAGCAAAAAGTTTTCACTACACTACACTACATTTTCTGGGTCTTCGTGAAAATCGGAAACAATATAAATGCTTTTAATAGTTTACTTACTGTGACTATATTAATTGTGTGTGAAATTGTCCACATTAATTTGTTTATTAATTTCAACTTAGCGTAGCTTTTAGGTACTGACCAAATAAACTTGCAGAAGATCGTGCTTGACGTTTTATTTTTATTAATACAAGGGTCCTAGTTCAAGTGAATTAATACATTTTTGATTAAGTAAACGTTTGATATCTTTAGTCATGATTTTTTTTAAATTATACCAAAAAGGAAATAAAAATTATGCAAAAAGGAAGTATGCGTAGCTAGCGCGTTGATGTCTTTTGAAGTGCAAAGACAAAATATCAAAAATTTAATAATTTCTTTTAACTATGCTTATGAAACTGTTTTAAGCAATTACATTTCTGGTGTAAATTTTATATACAATACCTTAAACGAAATTTTTGATCGTCCCTTTATTAAACGGAATTAAATTTTCATTCAAACATTAGTAGAAAATTTTTTTTTGACAATACTTTCAACAACAATTATGGATAGGTAGGCTAATAATATACAAATAATAGGGGTTAAAGTATGAAATTGCCGATTAATACTGAAAATCAAAATTGTTTATTTTTTAATTTTTAACAAATTTATTTAATCGAAAGAGTTACCATTATTATCTATACATTGCTGCCATCTAATAGGAAGGTCGTTTATGCCTTTGTGAGGATCTAGACTGCACAAACTGTGTGAAAGCATTTTGTACTGCCTCCTGGGAAGAAAACTTCTTGTCACGTAGATAATTGTCCAAATCACGAAAAAAATGGTAGTCCGTTGAAGCAAGGTCTGGCGAATACGGAGGATGTCGAATGGTTTCTAATTGCAGTTTCTGAAGGGTCAAAACGGTTTCTCGTGCTGTATGAGGTCTCGCGTTGTCATGGAGCAATAATGGTGAAGATCGATTCATGAGTCGGGGCTGTTTTACTGCTAGTTTTGCCAACATTGTTCGGAGTTCGGCACAATAGACATCTGCCGTTATTGATTGACTAGATCGGAGAAAACTATAGTGAATAACACCATGCTGAGACCACCAAACAGTTACCATTACCTTTTTATTGGTAAGTTTTGCTTTAGGAAACTGTTGTGGCGTTTGACCTGGGGTCAATCATTGCATTTTTCTTTTACGGTTATCATAAAGAATCCACTTTTCATCACATGTCACAATTCAATTTAATATTCCTTCATTTCTGTACCGATTCAACAAGGCAACACAAGTTTTCTTTCTGCACATCAGTCAAATCATAAGGCATCCATTTTTCGTTTTTTTTTTATTTTATTGATTTGACGCAAATGAGTCAATATTGTGGGTAAGGTTACGTTAAACCATGCCGCTAATTCCGGGGTAGTTTGACTAGGATCGGCTTCCACCATCTCTCTTAATTCATCGTTAATCACCTGTGTGGGCGGTCTTCCTCGTGGATCGTTCTTCAAGTCGAAGTTTCCATCACAAAAGCGTTTAAACCAAAATCGCACGGTGCGTTCATTAGCAGATCCCTCCCCAAACGCAACATTGATATTGCGGGCTGTTTCTGCCCCGTTACTTTCGCATCGGAACTCGTATTCAAAAATCACTCGAATTTTCGCAGTATCCATCTTTCTTGTCTAAGTTATATAACAAAAACAATTGAAAGTCGATATCCAAATGTTTCACATTTTTTAAAAGAAGAACATCATAGAAACCATGTGAAAAAAGTTTCATTCGAAAACCTCAAACCATGAAGATTCTATGTCAATTCAAAGAACCTATTACAATAAAACGGAAATTTCATATTTTAACCCCTAATAAATTGTGAATAAACATGTTTTTTCTTATAGTATCTGATGTGTATAGTCGAAATGGATTTTCAAAATTTTAAAAACTTTGTTTCATGTCTACGATATTTTAAAATTTGCTGGTAATGTCCAGTAACTTAATATTCAACATCGCAAAATACCCAAAACGAGGCTGTGGACACTAGTCGAAAAAATACTTTTTAATAATAATCCAACAACGTGTTCTCTATTAAGAAATTGTTATTTATGCTTTATTCAAAAGAATAAAAATAAGATGAGTGCTTCGATTCTTGTAACTGTAAGATCCTTATCATCTTGTTGACAATGAGACAAGTATTTATGTGAATATCAAGCTTTAATATTTGCAATTAACGTATTCGAATAAGACTCTCAAAGTTTACCGGAGATGTATTTATTTATATATTTATTCGTCTATAGACGGACAGCCAACAAACGGTTGCTTTTTTCACTTTTGAGGCACGGAACTCTAAAAAACATGAAAAATATGAGTCTGCATGAATTGGTTGTAAATATTGTTTGAAATTAAAATCTGATTCAATAGCATATAAACGGTTTACTCAATAAGTATAATACAATACAAACCGCTATTAGGACCAAACCTAGTAAATTTACTTTATTTAACTTCAATCAGTGCTTTTTGTTTCTGATACAAACGATTGCAAAGTACTTCGCATTCCACATATAATCCGTTTACGGTCATACACAACTAAAAGACAATTTGTATTATTAAAAAAAACCTTAGTTAGCCAACGCAGCATTCCAACCAATTAATTTTCCCTTATGTTAACATTAATCATTGATGTTTAAGATATTTTTTTGCCTCTAAGTATGCGCCGGCGGCGAAGATATTTGTAAATTGACAGCCGAATATATAGGGGCAGTTAAAACAAATAATTCATTAGAGTAATTGCCACGCCCAGTCGGGTGAAACATAAAAGTGTCAGTTATATTGATTTCAATAAAACAGCCTAGTTTACCACAGTACAAAGTTATAAGCGGTGAGTAGACTCACTCAGATGTAGTGCCGGCATAAAAATTAATTGGTTTGTCTAATCCCTTTCTCTTCCTATGGGTGTCGTAAGTAGCGACTAAAAGTACCATCAGACGAGGAGGTCGTGTTATTTCACTATTGGTTAAACAAGGATCCTTTCTGCTAAGTGTGTCAATTGTAGCAAAACCCCAAATTAGTAGAGCAAAAACATTTGGATAGCAATGAAATTTTTTAAATTATAGACTTTAGGTACATTTTAATCAGTATCAATGGTTAGTTTCGGACGAAACGGAACAGATGCGAAAGTTTTGTGACTCTCTCGCGAGTGTCTATTGCGCAAATACCACAAAACTTTTTAGTTTATCTTTATTGGCAACTAGTTAAGAATGATACTTACTTTAATTCATGTCTAGTATTGTATACTTCGTCATTTTTAAATACGAGTATATTATCCTAAGTATTGAAATAAGTCAATACTTAGGATAACATATTTGGTAAACACTGGCAATATCTTCAACCGATAATTAACTTGTGTTTAGTCTTAGTTGGATGCAACTGGCCCAGTATTTTTTCTTATTATAAAGTAATCTGATATTGGAATTACTTCATACACGTACACTGTGGCTCTAGTTTCCCAATTAATGGTTGTAAATCAAGATTTAGATGATCTCTAACGACATCAGGTCAATAAAATTCTTATAATCACGTATGTAAATGTAAGCTTTTGATAGATAAAGTTATTTATGTATGACACTTGTGTAACTTAAAAATTGAAAGAAATTATTTTGGTGCAGTTAAATAATAATATTGAATTGTTAATTACATGAAATAAAATATCATCAGAAGCATTAACCAAAAAAAAATTTTGAAAACTGTAATTTGCATGATTGAAAGTAGTGCAGAGATTTCTAACTAATAAGTGTTAAAATAGATAAATTATTAGAAAATCAATATCAATGAAATTCAATGATCGGAATGTATTTATCCACTACAGAATAGCTACAACTATATGGATAATATCTTTTTTTACGTTCGTAACCACAGAACATGGGAAAAGGTTAGAAAGGCTGTCATGCGTACTGTTTCAGATTCCACATAAAAAGTATAATATACAGTTATATGGTTACTCACACTTTCTTATGATGAGACCGAACAAATACTTGAATAATATGTTACTCTGACAGACAGACATACTATTAAGGGAATCTTTTACTGAATAAATAAAACAATAACTATTTAATGAACCAGACGCACATGTATTACAGTAGCACTCACATTGAACACATTGAACACATGCAAACACAAGCAATCACAAACATGTTCTTTCAAACACAACAGCACCCGCTCAATACACGCATAATACACGCACATACACACACCACAATTTTTATTTTTTTGTTATAACTTATTTATTCCTATATTTTTTCTATAAATGTCGCCACGTCGAAAGAGCGGGACCCTCCTAATACAAGTTTACTTGAAAGGGGTGCCCCACAACTATGTAAATATAATTTGGAGCAAATAAAGTAATTTTGAATTTTGAATTTTTGAGTTATCCGCCACCATCTTTAGCACGGATTCACCGTGTTTATAGCTTGTTTCCAATGAAACGTAATATAAATTAAAAATTAATATCTATTTTGTTATAGACCGAGCTAACAATGAGGTCACAATGAACAATGCACGGACACTAAATCAAATTGAATTGAGCCTTGTTTTATGCACATTATTTATGAAACTGTTAAGCACTGTTAACTAGGAGTTGTTATTAAATCTTTCATTGTTTAAATGCTCATTTTATTTATTTTCATCTGTTCTACCAATACTAAACTAAGATTTAAAACATTTTACTATTGGACTTTCGCGTTACAAATATATTTAAAATTGTCTCACGGGATTTAAACTCCGGTGAAAGGTCGGGTAATAAAATAAGGTATGTTCCGTTTCAGTCCCTTATACACACTATTGAGGGATCATTTCGAAAATCAAATAATTCATTCTTTGCCAAGTTACGTCTGAATTAGTTCAGTAACTCAAACGGAAAACGGTAACAAACAGTCTGAATTACTTTTCCATAATAAGCATGGATACTGGGATTTCTGCTGATATTTTCAGCTAAAATTAAATAGTCGGCTCCTTTCATTCAAAGGTGATTATTACTTAGAACATTCCCTAACCGGTAACGGTAACTCTAATCCGTTATTATTTATTCATTTTTTGGGCTTCACACTCTCTTAATGAGGACCAATCGGATAGTTGGATTTCTATTGTTAAAATAACTAACAATAGCATTCCCTTTTGGCATTGACATTGTAAAAATAGCTCGGCAAAATAGGGCCAAGTCTACAAATAAAATATTACAGACAAAATGTTAATGAAAGTTATAAAAATAGCCTTATATTTTTCACATTAAATGATAAAAATACATTATTTTAACTAATTATTATTATACATTCGTTTCTGGTATTAGTTATTACAAGCAAATAGCTTTCTGATAAGTAATTTAAGTTATTCGTTATTCAACATTAAACTGATAATATATAATCACAGACAGACAGAGATATTCAACTACTACCATATGTGTATCGTCGAGATAAATTATAGGAAGCCAACATAATATGAGTGCTATAAGAGGTGACTAAAGCAAAAATTGGTAGTGATTCTGACCACTGGATCATTTACATCATCGTTGATATCGTACATAACAGTACATGCTTTATATATATATAATATTTTAAATTAAAATCGATACCTTTCTTACTTATAACTCCGAGGATTTCATATAATCTAAAAAATTATGCATTTGAAATCAATAATTCAAAGGGTTTAGGAATGTTACTTCATAATTTTATGCTTTTGATTTCCTCTAGTCCGATACTGATGTACCTTATTTTTCATGAGTTTCAGATATTTTGGCTGTTGCAAGCGCCATGATCACGGAAAGAGATTTAAAAAAAGTTTAAATGCGAATAATGTTTCTTGCCTATGAAAAACTAAGTATTTAACAACTTGACCCACCACTACCGCGTCTGCACAATTATAGCTACAAAGCATACCAATTCGATTGCGAGATCATCTCGATTGTCCTCACGACTCGTCTCCATTTTTATTGTCCGATTGTTCAAACTGTCATCACGTGTGGTCCCCGAATACTAATTCGAAAGAAGTATTTATGTCTTGCATAGATGAGAAATACAGTATTCTACCATAAGCCATCAACCACATAAACTTATGGAGCGGCGCAATACTCTGACTATTTATTTTAGTACTTCTAGACCGTGAAAAACAAACCAGGCCAAGTCGTATTCTAACGTAAAAAAACTTTAACTTTGTAACAGCGTCCTGAGTCTTGATTCTTACATTAAATCTAATAAACTTTCATTCAAATATAGACCACAAATTTTGGCCACCTGTGGCTTGAAATTAAAAAATAATATATTCAAATGTCTATATGATAATAAATCCGTCCAGAGACTTACGCCGTGCTCTAACAGATGTCAGTCACATACCTAGGTAGCACTGAAAATGTTTAGAAAATGAAAAACGGCTTTATGTAGAAAGTTGCCAATACTTTTGTTGTTTTTCGAAGTAATCTCCGTTCCTATCTACACATCGTCGCATTCGATGGAACCACGGAGAAGGACGAAATACGCTAACAATTTTAAGTCTTTGTCTGTAAAGATATTATGAACAATTTCCATGCATTTTGAGCTTTTTGCTAGTAAAATTACAGTAAAAAGTTTAAAGCCTCCATACAGGGTGTCAAAAATACTGCAAGCCAAATCTAAGGTCGCGTTCTTAAATTAAAACAAAAAACTGATTGTGTCTAATCTTAATCTAAGATTGTGACTATGTTTAATGACGCAACACCCGCTGATTCTACGAATGCGAAATTACTATCAACGTAGCTTTCCACAGTAGAAATCTTCTGTGCACTAAAACATTTTACGACCCTTTGGTGTAGTTTTACACTCGTGCACGGCGCAGACTACAAAACAAGCTGCTATGGGCTTGAATATTCGAAAGTGCAAATGTTTTGCAATGAGCATAACTGGTAGGTAGGCTGCATGTTATGCTCTTCTTGAATAACTATTTTAAAAATGATCAATGGCATTTTAGTGTAAAGAGAACGTTCCTAATTTGAACAGTACTGTGTTTAAATGTATTTACAAATAAAAACCATGTTTTTTTTATTTGACTCATGCTGTTTTACAGATGATTAATTGATTACGCATAACCTGTTCCGAGGATGATAAGTTGTGATATTTTTCATTTATTCAGGCAGTGCTCAAATCTAAGGAAATCCGAAGAGAAGCAACAGTATAATCAATTTAATATAAATGAATTTAAAACCAACAATCAATAAGCCAATGGTTTTGGTATCCATATTTTATGGTGCCGCCCACCAAACAAATTAAAGTAATTTTTTCTCATAATATCTGTTAGTATTTTTCTAACATTTTTTTTACTTTCCATTAATATCACAAGATATAAAAAAATATGGCTAGCGTTTACAATAATAAGCTATTCAGCAAGAAACAATACTTATTACATATTTTTTGGTATAATAGTAATACATTTGCTCATAAAAATGTTAGACAACCACCCTGTATGTTGTGTCTTTATAAACTGTCGTAACGATCAGAAGCTGTACAGAGAAAAAAAAAACTTTAACAAATTTTCTTGCACTTGCAATGTAAAAGGAAACTACCAATCATAAGCTTATAATTTGATCTAGAACATGAAACATGCGCCTGCGCTGCAACTCGGAATATTAGTTGCTGTCAGTACAAGTAGTAAGCCCATAACCAGACAGTATGGGAAAAAATACAGTCTGCACACAACGTTTACAGAGGCAAACCAGAACAGCCAATCCTTAAACAAAGTAGACAGTTATAATTGGGGCACTATCACACCTTGGTTTTCCCGTAATCAGTAATGATGTTAAAGTACGATACTTTAGCGTTAGGATACTGAAAATGTATTGAAAATACATCAAAATTTTCATTTAAAAATTGAAAATTCTCTGATTTTAAAATGCGACTACCTTAGGTGGGTCTTGAACCCATAACACTCCGGCTTAGCGGGCTACTGCTCTTACCAATTGAACTGCCAAGACATTGATTGTGTCGTGTTTCGCCGACACTATTTTGTGATGTTATAGCACAAAGACGAAGGAAAATGAATCCGTAAAAAATAGAATTACATCAGAATATTGTTACGGTGTTTTTTTTTTTTTTTTGAAGACCCAACGTACGGTTATTTTAGGTTTTTGTTTGATCTTATTGTAAAACTTATTAATATACCAAACACAAAGCCATATTTATACGATATAATTATGAATGCAATAACTCCGGAGCGATCTGGAATTATAAATTTAGATTTATTTTTACAACTAAGATCCAATAGGTGCTCTTACACGGCCTATTATTTAAGCCTACCAATGCTTCAGGATTTGTGTGGTCAAGTGCTGAGCAGAAAAGCAGCGCAAGAAACTCCGTAACCACTGTCAATTATGTTTGCGAAAAGATATAGGTATGCCAGTGTGAGCTAGAACAATTTAATGCCATACATTTCCATAAACTATACAGGGTGACATTTCCATCATCTTCAAAATTTTTATGGCCGAGTTACGTATCGTACTTAAAACCCATTATGAAGTAAAAAATGTAAATCAAGATTTCACCCGAAAAAATTTTTCGCAATGTAGTTTTCAATCTTTACGGTCGTAAGCCTGTTAAAGTATGTAGGGAAAATCAAAAAGCTTATAAATAATATCGTAATGAATGAATGAGATGTGCATCGTGTTAAAAAAGTGTTGCTAGGAGGACTTATCAACAATTTTAGATTTTTGGCGGACCTTTTCTAAGTGCTTTATCTTGACATTTTTGTACTGGGATATACCAAAATAAAAATTCGTCATTTATTTTTTGTCTCGTAGAATTTAAATTTGAAAGGTGGTTAAAATTTCATCCTGTCTCATCATAAATAGTTTTCCCACTCCATGAGTTTCCTCAACTGTTTTCGCTGTGACACCGATCGGTTTGTATGGAATACATTCTCGTCGAAAACTTTAAAGGTATGTTTTGATAGAATTCAGATGATATCTCCGATAGCCGGCGCTGAGGGCTCGCTCGCCCGGCATCCGACTTCGAATGTTGGACCGAAAAGGGAAATGTTCGAAGTATGCGACTGACGTCATCAACCTATCAGTCCGCTGCCACATAGGTCTCTCGAAATAAGGATTCTACTATAATCACCATGTTTGGTAGGCGAGTTATCGACTCCAGTTTGGCTGATGGAGAGACATGCGTGACGTTAAAATACGAAATACTGAGATTATTTTAAGAATTTCACTAAGTAGTTACATTTAGTATGGTGTTTTCAATTTGATTTAATGAATTAATTTCATTTGTCACTTTCGTACTAAGTCATAATATATCATACACATGTTATCAACAACTCTCATTCCACCGATTTTACAGTTCACAGACCAATCAAATGTTAATTCCAGCCACACATCACTCATCACTTAGCTTAATAAAAATTCAAAGGCAATGCTTAGCCACCGTATAATAAAAATATATCTTAAGCCTATTACAATAAGGATTAAAATGACGTAGGCAAAACAATCATAAATATTCATAAGATCTGAGCAATTCACGCGATTTGTCATATTCCTTTTTCAAGATAGATTTATAGCAAAATGCGTATGAGCACTTTTCTATTATTAAGCTGCCATATTAGAGAGTGATTGCTTTATCTTGTACAGATCAAAATATGCCATAATGATAAATATTTAGCCAGTAGTCCAGTCTTCGCCATCTAAGACGAAAATATTTCTTAAGAATTTTACTCAGCGAACCATTCTGTTGAGTTCCATTTTGCGAGGGAATGTTGAAACAAATTCTGTTTTAATTTATTTAAACTCAAAAGCCAAATAGGCGCACGCGTTAAACATTTTCAATTGACAAAAATATGCTGAATTATAATGAAGAGTGAAGCGACGGTTAGCTTACAGCGTTGATTCCGGGGTTCATAGCTACTCAGAACATACCTCCACATTGCGTAGCTAGGCTAGCAATACATTTACAAACTTAAAATACGAGGACTTAAATATTGTTTTCTATGGTTAACTGCAGTTTACTCCAACCCATAAACTTGACCTTAAAGGGTTAATTTTTTTTTAAATAGTGGAAAAGTATTTTTTACTTTTTCTTACTGATGTTTACTTTTTGATATTAAAAAGCAACAGATACGAACTGTACCACAACTGATTATCTACCATTTTATTTATAAATTAATATTTATACATAAACATACATAATATTATATTTTAAAGCAATTAAATTGTGAGCTCATTTTGAATGTATTCAATTTAATTTACTTAAATTTACTCAATTTAATTGTGGGTACTAGGACTAGAGACATTCGAAGAAATGTTATTCATGGATTCATAATTTCAATTCAGCGACTTCCGATGCCACCGTACACCTGATTTTGCTTGGTTAAACATCAGCTTTTAAAGTAAGCGCTGTAACAAAGCTCTAAGACTTTTACCACCAACCTTTTTATTACTGTAAAACTACGCTTTAAAAATCAAATCAAAAACAATCATGCAAAATCAGTAGAAATACTACTTTTTTTTTCTCACACCGAGTTACAGAATCATCTCACTTAAAACAAAAAGAGATACTAATGAAAATTTTGATACATAGCAAAAGATTTACAGTACAACTTTTCAGTATCAATAAAAAAATACAATAATTGACAACTCCTGCGCATTCAGTTCTGAGTATTGGGTACCTATCTTGTTACCTGACTTAATCGCAATTTACTTCAGTAGGATCACTTATTATCATTATATATTATAGTGGTTAATCCAAAAAGGTTAAGTAAATAAAAATATATTCCTCTTTTCTTTGTCTTTTCAATATAGTTATTATAGCATTTATGATAATTATGTTTACTTTCTTACCATTTTCTAAACAATTCATTAGCAATATTTTTTATTTGTTTTGATTAAAACACTAGCTTACGACTTCTTTACTACGAGGTTATTGGTTATAGGTAAATATAAGTTTAAAAAAATCCTTTGTCTCGCTTCAAAGAATTTGTGTGTGTGTGTGTGTGTGAAAGAGAGATATATCATGTTCGTGTGCGCATGCATATGCGTGTGTGTGTACTATTTAAAAATGCGTGTGGTGTGCTTGTGTGCGTTAGCGTGTGGTGTGCCTGTACATGTGTGTGTATGTGTAAATTACCTGTCAGGATACATCTCTGTATATAAAAGAAAGTGGTCTTAGTTATTATACCACTTATAATTCGAGAACGGCTGGACGGATTTTTATAATTTTGGTTTTATTGGATTTGTCTTGGTCAGGAATAGGATGACAGGTGTTAAAAACATAGGAAAGTTATCGTAAAATAAGTAACTTATAAACTGTATTTCTTCATACATCAACCACGCCATATTTGACAACAATGACATTTGAGACATCAAAATCAAATACTATTCTGAGGCGATACGAAGTTTGCGGGGTCCGCTAGTTTGGAATAGATTTTAATTATTAAAATGCTCATTACGTTGTTGAACGTACATGATCATACTCAATATAACTGCATTATGTCATTGTGTAAAGTATCTGGTTGCTTCTCTTAATTGTTGGCACGGTATTTATTGCTGGGGTATTAAAGTTTTTACTAGCAACATCGTGGGAGTTCTACAGGCATTCTGATGTCGGCAATAGACAGGAATGATGCGCTCGCGCATACTCCGTCACATCCTAGTTGTAACGATCTGTTTGTCCGACAGATTATGCTATAATACATATTTAAGCATACTTGTACACCATACTATCATGTGCATATGCAATCAAAACAGTAGGCTTACTCTTGAAACTCGATTTCAAGCAGTATTGGAGATTGGAATCGAAATCTTGTCGTTTGGCACTCTTGAATGCTACACTAGCGCCAAATCGTACCCGGATTGGGTGAAATTTAAAGGAACTAAATGAAATCGATTTCAAGATTTTTCGGCACTCTTGACGTAATTTTGACATTGATCTATCGAGTTTAGATTCGTGTTTAGGATCGAGTAAACACAGTTACAAGAAACTAACTTTTTTGAGATTGAGAGTGATATTTTGACGATTTTATCTAGTTTTATTTATTTAAAATGGCACGTTTAGGTCTAATAAATGATATTTTAGACATCGGACATAGATTCGATGTGAGACAAGGGCGGAATTTGATAAGAATGGTAAGTTATGCAGACAACGCATTTGATATGAGTGTCGATGTGTTAAGGAGAAATTATGGAGTATACATTTACCTATCTATTTGACGTAATCTTTCTGCGCACCGCCTAACGCATTAAGCGTCAGCGAAATTTTATCCCACTCCACTATAAACAATAAATTCACACTGAGTCGAACCTTACTTATGTATCGAACCTCTTCACCTTACAATTTATTAGTATTGCTTTCAAGTTTTTTACACTTTCATAATTGGAGAATGTGTTGAAAAACATCGGTAACATTATTTAATTACAAGTACAAGTTCATTGGTTAATAAATAAATCGTCCAGCACAAAGTTATTTTTGACGTGTGATTTCGGCGTGAAGTTTTTTTTTCACACAGACATTCTCAATTAGCCACTTTAACTAACAAAGTCAGCTGTAAAATATAGTTGCACTAAGCAAAAATGGGAGGAAAGTACATGTTACAGTGAATAACAATATATTGAACATGAAAATAATAAATATGGCAAGATTTTACGTTTTGTTACGATATTACATTCTTGGTAGTTTACATTTTTTTCTGTATGGTCACCCAATTTGATCGACGGTACTCGATCGTGATGTCGAATCCGATTTCATAGTCGATCGTGTTCAAGAGTGCCATATCTTTGGAGATTGGGATTGAAACTGGTTCGGATTGGAATCGGATTGAGATCAAGATTGGTTTCAAGAGTAAGCCTACAGATTGGTGTGGTGGGATCTACCTCCTAGTGGTCCACCCTGGGCAACGGCATCTTTGGTTTTCTAACCAATAATGATGGCTCACAGATTCCTCTGCGGTGGTAGGCTTCGTAAGAGGCTGCCTGGATGCTACCACCCTCCTGCCGGAGTCCAGCGCCAAACAGTTTTTTGTGTTCCGCTGGTGTGTGAAAGAACCAGTACCTCTGAAACTCGCTCCATCTTAGGCTTCTTCTTAATCGTATAGTTAAGTATGTAGTCAAGAGCAAGCCCATTATTTATAAAAAAAAACAAAAGATTAAGATTGTAAATGGAAAATTAAAAAATAACTGAAACGTATAAATTAATCATAATCATATTCACTGTAACACATATTGTTTATTTTCATACAACAAAAACTAAATAACAGGTTATGATTACACAATGTGTTGGAAAGTAAAATATTAAATATGAGTAAAATTTATTGGCCGTAAGTTTGGTTCTAAGGTCATTTTTTATTTATAGTATTCATGCTTCAAAACTTTTTAAAATAAATTCTTACTAAGATGCCTCATACTCTGCCGGTTGATCACTTCTTTTCTCTGATGAATATGCATCTTGGGTGGTCTATAGCGAAACTAATAGTGACTATACGCAAACATTATCTCATATCTGATTATTTTATATTGAGGTCAATTACCAAAAAGGTCTTTACAACATACCCATATTTTAATAACACACACTATCCTTACTTCTAACTTATATTTTTAAAGCAAAGTAGCCCTGTTTGTCTGTCTGTGTCGCTTTCACGCCTAAACTATGGAACCGATTTTAATGAAATTAGGTACAAAGATAGATTAGGCCTTGGGAAAAGACATAGGTTTATTTTGTATCCAAATGTTGAGCATAGGTTGCCTGCGCGATATAATGTGAAGTTCACGCGGGCAGAGCCGTAGCCAAAAAAAAGTTGAAAAAAGTAAAAGTTTTTATATAACAGTATTTATGGCCAGTCCAGTTTAGACCTCAATGCCAATTTCTTCAAAGGCCGCGGCTCTTATACGTAAATTCTATCTTGACATGGAAATAAACCAGCCCCTACACATCTTTAAGGGAATACAATAACTTCATCAGACTATGGAACATTTATCTTTTATCTTGTCAGTTACTAAACATATTTTCAGTATGAATGCAAATTCACATTCATATATCACTATCTGTTGCTGCCGACTTTATTTGGGGATAAAATGGAGCATATATTACCCTGACTCCTAAACTATCACAAAGCATACATTCTGATATCATGTCTATTTAAATATGGAAAACAAAAACATGTTTGTGCCACGACCAGTGTATTTTTGTGATTAAACAGTAAAAAATAAGTTAGAAACAGTAGGCTGATAATACCCGTTGCAGGACAAAGGAATTCATCATTGAATTCAAGTGATTGAGAAACCAACATCCAGATAATTATATAGGCAAACGTTTAGAATCATACTATCTACTACTACTACTCCAGATTTTTTTACCAATCTATCGAGGCAGTTTTTGAAATTGTTTTTGACAATCCGTTGTTTAATCGAACTCGTCGAAGATAATTGATGAAGTCTTTTTTTTTTGTAATTTATTTATTTTTTAAATAAAAACTATTTTATAAATAAAATAAATAAATAAATGTGGACAACATCACATACATTGTTCTGATCCCAATTTGAATAACTATTTAAAGCATTCGTATTATGGAAACCAGAAACAACGAAGGTACCACAAACACCCAGACCCGAGAAAATGTAGAAAAACTCATTTTTTCTACAATTACCCGTCCGGGAATCGAACCCGGGACCTCGGAGCAGGCGACACCTTGAAAACCGGTGTGTACGCCACTCCGCCACGGAGGTCGTCATTTTAGAAAACTAACAGCTACAGTCACTTATACAAAATTATACTGTACTAATAACATATTAGTAGGCTAATATTAGGGGTTTTGTATGGACGAAATCGAGACTGAACCGTTTTCGATGCAATTAAAGGTGAAAGTTAGATGATTATAAAGCTACGCATTATAGTATTAAAATTTCTGAAAATCAAAGTATATAATACAAATATACTTAATTGAAGCAAGAAGGTCAGCTGACACGTTGTAAGGGGTCTTTTCAACGACTTCCTTTGAAGTAATAGGCACTAGTATTGCATTTTTTTTTAGTCAAAAGTTACTTTATTTAGTTTTTGATACAATACAAAAAGAATTACGCAATATTATGACTATACCTAAGAGCTATAAAAAAAATAAAAAGTGGGAAAATAATCGGCAATTTCATACTTTAACCCCTATTACTTCATAAATAACAGTTTAGTATAAAGATGCGAGACTAAACGTTAACATTTTGGTATTATTATTTTCATAGCATTAATAGACAAGAAAAGTATTATATAAAATTAAAATAGTCATATAATAAGGATCACTTGTGCACTAACTATTAAATACTCTGAGACGACCGGTGCCAATATTTTCCTTGGAAAAATCCATTCAATTCTAATAATGCAAAAATCTGGTTTTATTGTTTACTCGATAAGGTGGTGAAGGAAAATATAGTTAACATGTGTTAATTGTACACATCCACTATGTTGATACTCAACTTATAATCAACAAATACAAGTGCTAATGTTGTGCGGTGCCAGCATAAAAATGAAACAGCACCACTTCTTGTCTTCCTATGGATGTAGGCTCAGATCATTTCTTTATACAGGTGAAATTTTAACCACTTTTCAAATTTTAATATATTATTATCGATCTACTAAACAAAAAACAAATGACGTATTTTTTCTTTTGGTATAGCCCAGTACAAAAATGACAAGATAAAGCACTTAGAAAATGTCCGCAAAAAATCTAAAATTTTTAATACGGCCGCCTAGCAACACTTTTTTTACGCAATTCGCATCTCATTTATTCATTACGATACTATTCATACGTTTTTGACTATCCCTTTATACCTTATCAGGTCTAGGACCGTAAAAATTGAAAACTATATTGCGAAAAATATTTTCGGGTGAAAGCTTGATTTGCAATACTTCATAAATGAGCTCTAAATACGATACCGAACGCCTGGGAAAATTTTGGAAAGTGATTAAAATTTCACTCTGTATGATCTGAGGGTGTAGGCGTCTAGATACACTAAAAATAGATGGGCAGCATCGTCTTATCTCCACCATTGGCCAAACTGCGATCGGAAATCCAGGTGCCAGGAGTGGCGATTTTGGCAACATCCTTCTTAGTTAACTAACTACATTAGTCTCTAACTTACATTAGTCTTAATATCCGTAAATAGCTGTTCCCCGCGACTTCGCCCGCGTCAATTTCTCTTATTGTGAACGCTATTATTTTTGCAACATTTTTCACTGATGCTTCGCTCCTACTGGTCACAGCATGATGATATATAACCTAAAGCCTTCCTCGATAAATGGACTATCCAATACAAAAATATTTTTTCAATTCGAACCACTACTTCCGGAGATTAGCGCGTTCAAACAAACAAACAAACAAACTGTTCAGCTTTATAATATTAAGTATGGATTTTATACTCTTCAGTTTTAACCAAAATCTATCAAATTTTTCTATACCCGTACCATATTTTTCAATCCAAACTAACTATATAATAGTAAACAAATCCTTGAGTTCATTCCCCCTATCTGTAGTACGCTAAGTAACTTCCAATTGTCATTCTACTCGTAGTTGTACCGTAACTGAGAGTACACTAGTCGTACTATGACTGTTAATCTTTGCGTCGTAAAACATAATGTAGAATGCACTCAATAAAAACTTCCATCACAAGACTTTGAAGAAGTCAACAGATAATGTTATGTTAATTAAGATACTTGCTACAACACCATAAGTCCTCCATCGATCACAAACTTATTATCCAATCATCGTACTTCTGCAATTTACATAAAATGTTTTTAGATGTGTTTGAATTATTCATTGATGTAATTCCCACTTATTTCAATAAAAAAAATCTACATGCGTATTAACGGGCTACAAAGATTCCATATGATCATGCTAATAACTTGCGTACATTTTGATCTGTATTCATAACAGCATCTTTGTTTAAGAGATACAAAGCACGGCTGTCTCAAGATAGCCATTAAGCCCTTATGAAAAAGGTCGGTGGTATTATACGTTTTGCACTTTATTGTATGCATCAGTTGCCCAAGGTTAGAGTGTAGGTTAAGAATAAAGATGCATATTCTTAAAATACGAGTATGTACTTATTGAGTGATTGAGACAGACAACATGGTGTCACGTTGTGATTTCTGAGCTGCGCACTAATCTCTAAATACTTACGTTTAGTTAATACATTCATTGTTTCATTATTAAAACACATTTAATTTCACTTCAATAATAATCGAGTTTTGTTGTTTTGGTTATTGATCTGTCAATGACAAAGAGCTGTCAGATGCGCATGCGACTGTCCGTATGCTCTGAATGACTAAAATAACGTTACGTTCATTTGGCTACGTTTAGCAAACGCACGGAACCATATACTCATTACACAAAGGTCGTGAATGAATTATTTCAAGAAACATCATAATATTTGTTTTCTATATTTTTACGATTTTTATGTTAAAGTCATAACTTATTTAATGAAACTTCACGCAGCCGAAGTAATTTTCATGAGCCTGGCAGAATGACGTTTTTGACCTTAGACAGATGTTTAAAAAAAGTTTATAAAAATAGTAGTGTTGCAGGTTTACAAACATTGGGAATTTATTTGGGAAAATACTTGTCTTAAGGACTGGTTGGTAAAGAAAACAAATTAATTCAACGACCAGTCTGTAGTTTATAATTATAGTTAGAATATTAAAATAATTTAAATTAATAACCTAAAAAGTTTGAATGTTTTCTTGTTAGTTTAATATGTGTTTTACAAAGAAATAGTTCTTTGTGATGTTTCGATTGTTTTGGGGAGATTTGAGTTAGTGAACTTAGCACTCGGAAATTCCTTCGTGACAATGATTTGCATTTTTGCAATTTGGAGGTTTCGTTCGAGGATTTCATTTGATTGATTTCATTCTGGTATTCGGCTTGGTGTTGTGAAGATGTCGAGGAGGCCAGGAAACCGAAGGAGAAAGATGGAGGCCGACACCTCAATTTTGATACCGGCCGATAGTCGCCGTGTAAAATATTTTTGAATTTTTGTTCCGGTTTAAGTGCCGTAAGTATATTTGCTGATTTGGTAGGATTTTGTTCATTTGGTTGCTTCATGCAGTTCTATAACATAAGTGGTTTCTATCAGATCTTTTGATGGCCGCTTGGTTTGGCTACCAGGCTAAGCACATTACCTTCCGTTTTATGCTGACTTTCCGCTGATCAAATGAAAGACGCAAGAAGCTTGTCTCGATGAGATTCGGGTTGGTACCACGCCACGTGAATGCATAAGGTTACCCTACCCTATCTTTGTTGAAGTAAGTGGAAACATATTCTTAATCCAGTTAGCAGTCTACAATTTCGGTTCCCGTTTATTAATATTCCGTTCATAATTAAATTTAGATTTTTCCGTCTAGTACAATTTACATGATAAGTTTGGTGGTACAACTCGCTCAGAAGTAGGGGTAATTCAGAGCCTTACAAAGGACTCACGCCTGAGATTTCTGTGTACTAATTTAAGAGGTGGTTAGCTTAGCCAGAGCAAATAAATATATTCTGTTAATTCATGCTCGTCTCTTCATTTACCACCTCATCCTGTTCATCCACATCACCCCCAAACCCCTTTCCAACCCCTAAACGCTGCAATGGCTCGAAAATTAAGCTCCTAAATGGAGCACATAGTAAAAATAACCGATCTATGTTGTTAAATGATTGTTAGGGCTGAAAGTTTCTGGAATGACGACTTGGCAACTGGACGTCGATCTGTGGGTGCCTACCCCTCACTTAATGAACCTACGATTTAGTAAAGGTTGCGATATATGGGAAGATCTTTAGGATAGGCTTATGTCCCATAGTGAAATGGTTTGGCTAAGGCCATGATGGTAATATTTATTTATGGAATATTAACAGATATTATTATGTCTTATTTTGGCAGTGGATATTGGTAGCTCATATCGCTGAAGAAAAGTCATATTACTTTGAAAGAAGACAGTCGGTTTTTTTTTAATGTCAAAGTGTATTTAATTTTAATCAGCATCCTACCACGCTTTTCTAAATATCCGTTATTACACAACCTGTATGTCACATTCCATGTAGTACTGATATGAATACTTCTTTGCGCTAAGTGAAGAATAAGAATCTCGAATGTACGGTCATTTGAGATTCATGAGATCGCTCGATTTCTCTTCTTATGAATACGGGTCGTATACACAAAAACTTGCAAAATGAACATGTCCGAACGTCAACCCTGCCACTGCTTGTCGATTGCCCAGCCCAGTGGAGCAGCAAAAAGCTGTTAGTGTCTTTCTGGGCTGATGTGTGAACAAGACATGGTTCGATAGACCAGCCACACATGAGTCGAAGATACCTACTCTTCATTTTTAATTCATATTATTAACATGTAGTATTTGAATACTCGTGTTCGATGTAGGTAGGTATATTTATGAACATTAAAACGCACTCAACCTTTGCAACAAACTATTATAACTGGGAAGTGACCTAATTGTAGAATGTATCCTAATCAACCCCTTAATTTATATGATAAGATAATCCTCAGGGAAACCCTAGTATCAGAGTTTCCCGAGCAGACCTATTACAATGACGTTACTTGTTTTTTCGACTTCCATCTTGCGAAAGAATCCCGGGCTAACGGCATCAGTTGTCTTCTAAAGCACGACTATAACTGGGACTACTGGGAGAGCTACCAGACTCAAGCCAATTTTTTAAAAGATCGTCTTTCAAATCGACCTGACCAGGAATTAACCATTGCTTGGTAGGCAGTGTTCCTTTTATCTATACTATATCACTACACTGATCGCAACAAGAAATGATTGAACTTTTCTATGCATAAATGCATTGGATAAGCGCCTCACTAAATCCTCTCTTCCAATAGAAACGAATTATCAACTGGAAGTGATAAGTCACGGGCTGTCACAGCGATCGCTCCCGGTACAATGGCTCGCTTATCGGTTCCAATCTGTTGTTATTTTAACGAGTATAATAAGCTGAATGATCTGACTGTCAGATGTTCACTTATCTTCTCGTGTGCAGTCACACCGAGTACAGTCTACTCGGTGTTAGGGCACAAATCCAGCACTCGACATGGTCATGATAAGCTGATACCAAGTTATTGGGGAAATTGATTTTCGTACTTATACCTAAAGAAATTCATTGCACAAAAGAAAATATGCAAGAATATATCAATTATCCCATAATTTGAAAGAGATTGCATTTTTATCTAAAAAACTATGGTTCCGCTTGCAATCCTGCCCTCGGGTGATCAGCCCCCTTACTATTTTTTTAATTTTATTTAAGTTTAAGTTCGAATAGAATTTGATTTAAGTTCGATCTCGATTCGACCTAGCCAAAATCTGAACAAATTCAATCGAATCGAAATCAAAATCAAGTCAAGATCGATCTAAAATGGCGATCCGTTAAACATTTTCGGTTGATAACGTAATCACCATCGACTCAAAGGTTTAGGTTCACTTTTCAGAGTACCAAATCACTGATTCTCGACGTCGATTCGATTTTGATCGTAACTCGAACTTGTCAAGAGTAAGCCTGCAGCTGTATTATAGCGGTCCCAGTTATATCGCGTTTTAATTCGTTTTGTCAAAAAAATTATGCAAATTTGACTAAGCAAAAAAAAACGATAACTATAAATAAAAATGAATCACCGAAATATACTCGTAATAACGCGCATAACTTCCGATCGACTGCACCAAATTGAATTAATTGTTATGTTTGTTCAATGGTCAGGAGAACGTTTGTAGGTATATTTTTGATAATTTTATGAAATGAACTGTTTTATCAATATTCACATTAAGTGTGTACAGGGCAAATATAAACAGACCATTTGCTTGTATTATCTTCATTGGTGAACCCATGCAAAGCCGGTATGAACAGCTAGTAAAGTCAAGCCTAACTCTCTGTCAAGTTCCATTCAAATTTGTTCCGTATTATTCGCCGAACTAATTTACGAACATACAAACATTTTCATTATGAGTTCTACTGACAAAATTAGGTTATTAAAAACAGTTCCGTATAATTGAAGCGACGGAACTCTTTGATGCGTGTGCTTCTACCTTCTACGCTCGCTTGGCCGGTTTTGAATACTTTGTGATCAGTTGTCAGAAACACTTCAAAACTATTTTATTTAGTGCTTTTTTTATATCATTATTATATGTTACTAGCTGACCCGGCAAACGTTGTTTTGCCAAAAAATGATTAAATTACTAAAATGGCTAACAAAAAATAGGGGTTGGTGGTAAAAGGGTAAAAATTTAGGGTTGTATATATTTTATAAAATTTTAATATTTTACTACCCTACCCCTACCCTACCCCTACCCTACCCCTACCCTACCCCTACCCTACCCCTACCCTACCCCTACCCTACCCCTATCCTACCCCTACCCTACGCCTACCCTACCCCTACCCTACCCCTACCGTACCCCTACCCTACTCCTAACCTACCCTACCCCTACCCTACCCTACACATACCCTACCCCTCCCCTACCCTACCCCCACCCCTACCCTAAACCCTTCCCTACCCCTACCCTACCCTTACAAAAAAGACGATAATTGATCAGTTATCGAGCGGGATGAAAAATGATTAAATTACTAAAATGGCTATTAAAAAATAGGGGTTGGTGATAAAAGGGTAAAAATTTAGGATTGTATGTATTTTTGTATGTTGTATCATAAAAAAATAGAAATTAATAATTTTGTCTAAAATGTAAATAAATAAAATAAGGGGTAGACTACCCCTAACATTTAGGGGATGAAAAATAGATGTTGGCCGATTCTCATAGATACCGGATAAGCACAAAAAATCTCATTAAAATCGGTCAAGCCGTTTCGGAGGAGTATGGCAACGAAAACTGTGACACGATAATTTTATATAATTAGATTAAGATTTTATAGGTACACATTAATTTTGTAAAAATAATAATAGATATATAATAATAAAAGATATGTTTCTTCAAAACTTAAAGTAAGCACTATCTGTTACAAGCGAAACAGGTCTTATATGTGTAATAATGTAATCCCTTCCCTTTTGAGATTCGTCCGATAGTGCGCATTTCGGAAACATTATTCAAGGATAACTGGAGTTATTTGGGCCAGTGTTGTAGTTGGATGGCTTATCGATAATAAAGACCAAACCAATAGAACTGATGAATTATCGAAATCTACCATATGAATATAAAAAAATTGTTAAACATCAGATTCACTTCTGATCATACATAAGATGCTTGCCGGAGAATACTGAATATAGAAGTAAATTAGATTTAAATCTATTAAATTTATTTTACCTAAGAGTTGCGGTCTTTTTCCGAGAGAAAACTTGACCCAATTTCTTTAAGCACCAATAGAATTCTTAAGACTTTTATAAAACAACCTATGATTATGAGTCAATACAACATTAGAAACTGAAGTGGCAGTAAACTAGTCATATTATCAGAAGAAGAACATAGGTTCTTCTTCAATTTCGTGATGTAAGCTGCTAAACATTCGATAGGTACTTAGTGTAAGATAATGTATCATAATATGCTATCGGTAGCATTAATACAGTACCTAATCATCATCATTTTCCTGTTACTTAACAATCGATACTCAAAGTATCGAATGTTTGGCAGCACTATTTAAAACTGTAGTGCCAGCCAACATAAAGTAATATTGTCCTGCTGTAACACTTAATAAAGTATCATTTCTTCAAGATAAAGTGTTCAAGTACCTATTTAAATAATACACATAAAAATGAGAATGAATTCATTTAATATAACGAACAGAATGAAACAGTGTTAAGAACGACGTTCTTGACCGCCTTCTGTCAAAACTTGCAGTACTAATAAATTTGAATAAAAAAGTTGTTTTGTAAGAAAATCTGTTTTTTACGATCGAATATGAAAAACTTAAGTCTTTTAACAAACTGTATTTTGTGAATATCTCGAATTTTTTAATCAAGAGGAAAATGTTTTGATATAAATTTGTACATTTTGACCTAAGTTATGGATGTATGGAAATGTCTGTTTTAGTCTGTTTAAAAGTAACAGCCTATAATCATCCCACTGCAGGGAAAAGGCCTCCATCATTGAATTCAAGTTACCACAGCAATGATGGCTGTACTAGCATAATCACCACGCTTGCCAAATGCGGGTTAGTGATCACAAAACCGATGCAACGTTCGTTGCCCGACCCGGGATTCGAACCTGGGACCCCGAGATTTTGGCCCGGTATTCAAACCACTAGACCAACGGGGCGTTGTCTGTTAGTCTGTTTATCTGTAATCTAATAGCCAGTAAGGCAAGCTTAGTTTGGGAATAATATTGATTTATTAACTTGTGCATATTTTTGTGCTACAGTTTATTATCACCTAAATGTTTACAGTCATTGGAACTAAATATCTCCAATCACATTTATGTATGAATATTTGAGATAAATAGCTATACAAATAGAACATTGAAATCATAAAATCAAAGAAGGACACGTAACAGGCACAAATAACAAACAGACACAGATAGGCAAATATAAACACAGATAAGAAGAATAGAATTAGAAATGAGGAAATCTGTTACAGAACTACGATAACCTACACCACCACTGCCGGAGCTGAAGTGGCAGTGAGTTTGTTCCGAAATCACGACAGAATGGCTGAATAAATATGTATGAATTTTGCAAAGAAATAGACCTTATGCTGGATAGAACTATTTTTAAACACGGGAAAAGTACGGTTCTCGTGAAATATTAGGGTTTAAAGTATGAAATTGCCGTTTTGTATGGACGAAATCGAGAAAAGTCATTTTTCCATACTAACAATTTTTTGTTTTTTTTTAAAACGCCTGAACCGTTTTCGATGCAATTAAAGGTGAAAGTTAGATGGTTATAAACTACGCATTATAGTATTTAAATTTCTGAAAATCAAAGTATATAATACAAATATATTAAATTGAAGCAAGATGGCCAGCTGACACATTGTAAGGGGTCTTTTCAACGACTTCCTTTGAAGTAATAGGCACTAGTATTGCATTTTTTTTAGTCAAAAGTTACTTTATTTATTTTTTGATACAATACAAAAAGAATTACGCAATAATATGACTATACTTAAGAGCTATAAACAAAATAAAAAGTGGGAAAATAATCGGCAATTTCATACTTTAACCCCTGTTACTTAGTTTTAAATTCAAAACTATACGCTATCGAGGTTGCGGCAAACAGCTATTGAAACAAAAAACTAAAATTACTATCAATCCCAAAAATTAAATCAAAGTCGATATAAATATATAGTTTCTACGTCATCTTATCTAGACAGATCTCTAGTCGCCGAATAATAGAGTCATTATAAGGCATGTCACATTTTTTGCTCATATTGCCCATGAAGCCATATAATTGACTGATGCTGTTGCCCTCTAACGGTTACAGACGACTGATATAAAAGGTTTTTGATTTCATAAAAATACATGTATACTGAACGATGAGGGGACAAAAAGTATTTACGGATTTAAGCTTGCTTTTATTATGATTTAACAGTTTATTTGCAAACATTCGAAACCATTACCGGTGCAAGGTTAAAATGTTGGGACTTATAAAAGCGCCTCGCCTGGTCTATTTGCAGAAATAAACAGATTTCACTGATTTTTACTGATTTAATACTTTAGAATAGCAACGGGTGGATTAAGTTGCTGTTCTACTTACATAATGCAATTTAAAACCTAATTCTGCCTCCTACAACCAATGTTGTGTCTGCCTATATACGTTCAGGCCACTTCCAACCTTTTTCCCTATCGCATTATGCGCTGATCAGCTCTGTAGGGGCCAAATGCAATATACAGGACAAAGGCAGTTTTTGACCAGTAAAGCTTCAGGTACGTACAAGGTAATAATGTCGAAGAAGGAAACGAAATATATTAGGGAAAAATTAGAAGGAAGACGAAAATAGATGAGACCACTTTCTATATCTCCAGCACAGTTCAAATTTACGCTAGCATAAAAGATAATAGGTCAGGTGAAATACTTACTTGCAGCAGCTTTAGTATCCATCTATCATAATTGAATCGTCTTAGCGGGTGGGCCCCCCATATATATATAGATTGGTATAAGGGTTCTTATTTAACAGATTTAATATTGAAATGCAGCACTACATAATATGTTTCAAGTTTAATGTGGAGATATAAAAACACACAACGGGAAAAGCGGACGGCGCACGGTGGTCCGAAAAACCGCCTTTCATACACATAGAAATGAAATGTGGTTTATTTTAAATTTTATTATTGATATTAGTTTGGCATATAATAGTTAATATCATAAGTAAGTATGGCCATCTTTAGATGTGTAACTTACGAGAAAAAAATATTTACTTTTTTATTGTATGGAGAAAAATACATTTTATCATTTTTCTCGGTACTTCCTGCAACTATTAAGCTGCGACTTATATGGCAAATACTTATACATAAGACGAACCCTACAAACTACGCCGTTTGTGCCAAGACTTGCCGCTTTGCCCCCTGCATATTTATTTATTTAATTAATTTGTAATTCCTGTAAAAGTCATACTTATTTGATTCTAATGACGAATGTAGTCAGCACAGCACGCAATATAAATAAGCATATTTTTCGGTAAATTTTCCTTTACATTAAATTTTGTTTTTTACCAAAAATTATAATGAAAAACGAAAATTAGGTTTAAAAATGGACAGCATATTTTATTTAATAAAAATATTACTCAATAATAATAAGACTATTACAGAAATGATGCGGAATGTCAAACTAGTAATAATGTCTACTTTAAAATTAATAATAATTGATCTGCAAGTAGTTATTGCCAATGCAATATGCCAAAAATCGATAAAAAAGTGCTCATTACAAAAAATCATTTGTTATTCGTCATCAGTCAAGTTTTTGAAATCCGAGTCAATCCCAAAGCATCAACATCAACAAACTCAATATATTCTTTTTCTTCCTCCATATCTAAAATAAGAAAGGGTTTCATATCTTCAGTAATACTCTTTCGGACCTTTTTATCTTAGGTCTTATTGAAGATAAATATGGATCTGACAATAAGAATAAGTTATGAAATATATCTTCGTTTGTTGCTGTTCTGTTGAACTTTCGGGAATAATGTTCTCGGCACTTCTTATAATCCTAATTTCATTTCTATGTGTATGAAAGGCGGTTTTTCGGACCACCGTGCGGCGGTAGCGGGGCGGCAATTATTTGTAATGTGCGTAACTACTTGCGTTCATTTGTTTTTCACCAATTCGAATTTTGAACTGCGCGCGTTTGGTGCTTCCTTATTCGAATGGTAGCGTAAATTTAAAAAGTGAAAATAGGTTCGAAGTTGCCTGAACAATAATATAAAAACATGTTTTTTTTTTCATATTTTATTTCATTAATTACTACAAGCTAAGAAGTGTTGCGCTACAGCACAAGGACGAATCTATGATAACTGCAGCTACTTTAATTCAACGCGGACATCAACATTTATGTTTTGGACTGTGTGCCTAGTTATTACTATTTAAATATAGTACGGCAATATAAATAATAGGGGTTAAAGTATGAAATTGCCGATTATTTTCCCACTTTTTATTTTGTTTATAGCTCTTAAGTATAGTCATATAATTCTTTTTGTATTGTATCAAAAACTAAATAAAATAACTTTTGACTAAAAAATGCAATACTAGGTGCCTATTACTTCAAAGGAAGTCGTTGAAAAGACCCCTTACAATGTGTCAGCGGTCCTTCTTGCTTCAATTAAGTATATTTGTATTATATACTTTGATTTTCAGAAATTTAAATACTATAATGCGTAGCTTTATAACCATCTAACTTTCACCTTTAATTGCATCGAAAACGGTTCAGGCGTTTTTAAAAAAACTAAAAAATTGTTGGTATAGAAAAATGACTTTTCTCGATTTCGTCCATACAAAACGGCAATTTCATACTTTAACCCCTAATATACTCGTATCTCTAAATCTTAAACCCGCGAATGTTACCTGAATTTATCACGTGTATAAAGAGCTTTATAAATTCGTGACCCTAGAGCGAGCATATTAATTACCATGTCACACCGAACACATTAATTCTGCGTATGATTTACACAGAGTTGTTCACGTCAGCTGACATGGGCTCATAAACCATCGTTCGATTCGAAAGGGATTACTATCAATACTACACTACTTTGAAGGAACTACTAAAATATAGTACTTCAGAATCTGACTACCTACTTGGTGGAATGCAGGTATACATAAAGATTTTTAAGATGTCTCGTTAGAACAGAGGTCGGTTCCCGGACGCGTCAAGATATTAAAAAAGAATATAAATTCATTCATTTGTTATAAGCGATGTCTTGATTTACGATGATAAAAAATATTGTTTTATTTGTTTAGATATTATTTAAATAGTTGTAATAAATTGGTCATTTCTAATAAACTAAATAAAGCACAGGTAAACCCTTTAACGTATTTTGTTGTTGAATGTACCAAAAACAGGTTGGTAAGTATTAGGGGATCAGATGGGAGTAAAATATTAATATTTATTAGCTATTCCCATCTGATCCCCTACAAAGGGGATCAGATGGGAATAGAAAATAATTAAAAATAAAACCAATCCACCAGGGGATCGGATGGGAATAACTCGGTGTTTTTATTATATTTCCCTATGATTTTGTCGGTTAAGTTTTTGCATGACTCATTTTTATTTTTTGTAACTTCTCAACCCAATTTATCTACATTATTTTCAAATTGGACATTGAGCAAACATAAATCTTCGGAATCGCCCTAACTGCTGTGTAAAAATATATAACACCTTCACAAAAAACATGATACCTAATTAAAAATATGTAGGTTGCCATTAAAATTGAGAGCCTCTTTTTTTCTTGTTGATTGAAAAAAGATTTTTTTTTTTTTTTTTAATTTGGTTTGCAAAACAGGTTTTACAATAGAGGCTTACTTACTAACTTACTTTATACAGCACATCGGTCATTGTAATACCTTCTAGATGCAAACACCGCATGCATTTAAAAAAAAACCAACTAAAGCTGATCAAACAAGATAGGTGAAATTAAATCAAATACACTCCGATTAAATTGAACTTAACTAAATTAAATTAAACTGAAATAAAACAGGTTGAAAAACATTTCCTTAATTAAAAATAAACCCAAGTATAGATATTATAATCTAAATCTAAATTTTTCGTACATGTAAATAGAAACTATTGTTTCCAACAACTAATACATTTAAAACAAAGCTTGATCTTCCGCTTTTGTGGAATATGTATTTTATGGAATGCTGTAGTTAGTATTCATGCATAGTCAAGAAAATAAAGAGTAAGCCTGCAGACCGGTTAGTAAATTGAATGTCCCAAATGCGGAATACAAAGCTAAAATACCGCATTGGGATCGTGAAGTTAACTTTTACTCTTAATGATCACGATCCTCAGCCCTGGACACGACTTCATACAGGTTAATGAGACTGAAATACAGGGTTACATTTTATTTATTAACAAACCATAACGCACAAATGAAACAACTTGTATTTTTTTATGTAGGTAATGTTAAATGAAAGTCAAAAAATTAACTGACAAAGGCACAAAAGAAGCTTTAAGCACTTATAGAATTATGCATAATACGAATATACTATAATTATCTATAATTCTATGAGTGAGATTGATGGTCGATGAGTTCTAAGTTCAAAATCAGCTTGATTTCGTGCTACGTGTAAATTCTATAAATATATATTTTTTAAATATCACAGGGTTTTGTCAACAGATTTTTTTAACCTTGTAGAGTGGTGGAATTTAAAAGAGATCAACTTTAAGGTAATAAAAATAGATTTAAAACTTTTTTCCTGCATTTTTTACACTTAAAACTTAACACTTCACGGGATTTACTGCAATTGAATTAAATAATTAATCCAATACACACTTATGCCTTGTAAAAATACCATTGATGAATTTAGTTTTGTTATAGAAGTTATATGTATAATAAGTAGACCGTCAGTTTTAACTGAACTTGAAAAATATTGTAAATCTAATGATTTTTAACAGATTTTGATTTTAACTGAATCATGTCGGTATAAAAAGGGTAAACAAATTAAATAGCAGAGTTATGACGTCTACTAAATGTCCTGAAATTAAAATGAAAAAGGTTCACTTCCTGAAAATACTCGCCATAACCAAATGATAAAGAAAAACTTTTTATAAAAAAGCACCAAAGCGCATTAATGTTTTTCAGAATATGCGTTTATACAACAAATACAAAAAAAAAATATTGCAATTAAGTTGCTAAAATATAATTTAAAGTAAATTGCATAAACATCGAATAAAAAAACTGTTTGTTATAAATACCATTTCATACGCTACCGTTTATACTGATGAGAAATAAAAACGTATGTAGCTTGTGCCAGCCCTAATAACTAATATAAAACACATGGGCCATGATCTGTGTAAACATTACTGAATTTGATGTACTTAGGTAATCACAGGATAATTTATTACTGTGTTTACTTTGAGTGCGTTTGGAATAATTACTTCAAAATGGGATTTCTGCGACCATGTTGAACTCGTCTTTCAATAGTTGTTTTGCATGGTTACCTATGAAACAAGGAAAACAGAAACAAATTAACTGAAAATAATAACCAATGTAATAACCATTATTGTTCGCTAATTTTAATGACATATAATATTCATAGAATTTAATAATAATAAAAAACTGAAATTATTGTAATAATAATTCAGCTTAATGTATGAATATAATTATAGGTATATGCATGTTATAAATCTGATTAGATTATAAGCTAAATAAGCTAACTATTGAATTTCACCAGCCACAATTTTAGTGACAACCCTATTTAAAAGCAAATAAATAAAGTTTTTTTTTTATTGCTTGTTTAAATTGAAAATTTAAGAAATCGTACTTTACAGTTACAATAAACTGAAAATTCAAGAATAAGTATTTTCAATGTACACCCGCAATTCAAAATTAAAAACAGTGAAAAAGTCAGATTGTCTCATTTTATTGAGTCAATAAGACGATACTATATCTCCCAAGAATCTGATTGAGAAATAAAAAGTAACGCTTCCCAGACACGCCGGCATTTTATCGACGATCTAATATTAGATCATTCACACTCGATTTCCGAGCTCCCAATAACCGATTAGGATCGAGATGGTCGGATCGATAAGCGCTGGTGGCAATTAGCGTCATGGACAGAGCGTAGATCGATTAATCGATAACTTCTATCGTAGTGAGTCACTAGCGAAATCGGACAGACGCGGGGTAATTAACGAAAATGTAATAAGGCTGTTTGTTTATCATTAACATGTATAAATGGTTTTTTTTTACAGCTTAGTCATGTTCAATGATATTATGTCAATCTTAACAGGTGACAACAATAATTTAAAAATTAACCGTCAATAAAAATTTGAGTTCTTGTAGCTATGACCACTGAACAAGTAGGTAGTCACTACGTTTTAGCTATTACCTATTCAGAAATCAATTCAATTAGTTTGACCACTGATTTAAAATAGGAGAAAGCTTATGAAAAAATTGACGACAAGGTAGGTTCTGTAGTATTAAACGTTATTCCTTCTAAGCCACATAACATAGAAAAAAGTCAGAGCAATGGGTAACTAAAGTAAAAAACAATTGCAAATTATTTTTAGTGTCAAAGAGCCTTTGCCAGTTAAGCGATCATTTATGAGTGCGTTAAATAAATCAAATACAGTAAAGTAAGTATGTATTTATAACGAATTTAAAATGAAAACTATCACATTTAAGTAACGTTTACAAGTTAAAGAGTTCTACGCCGATTCTGACTACATACGAATACGAAAAAATTCAAAGTTCCATTGGAAATTAGTTAGATATACCTATGGTTTTTTTTATTATTGAATTAAGATAGCGTAGCAAGGATAGCACCGTGACCACGGACGCTGTAAAGTATTCCAAATTTTGGGATAAACTAACTTAAAAAGCTAAAATATAGGAACGCGAGTTAAAATCCGTAAACCTAAAGCATAGTGTCCGAGTAAATTTAAGAAAAAAATAGTAAAATCAAGTTGCTAATTACGTAAAATAGATACTAAATACAATTTTACAAACTATGTCAATAAGGACCACAAATGAACAAAATTAATTGAGTCAGTGTTGCGTTGCGACGTGGCTCTACGGAACTCTATCCTGCTAGTGGCATGCACTTGTCCCATTTTTAGAGTAGGTACTTAGGTTTTTCCAATAATAATCTGTTAAAGAAACACTAGCATTGGAATTGCTAAAACATTTAAGTTAACTATTTTACTCGATATTTAGCATTGATTTGTGTTAAGTAGGAATTATATTATTATGACACAAGCTTATTTCTTTTAAACAGATAATCCTTATCATGTATTATAAATGTGCATGTTAGTTTGTTTGTTACGCTTTAACGCAAAAACTGCTTAACCGATCATCAAGAAACTTTGTATACATATGTTTAATGGTATCAGAAGTAATATAGGTTATTTGGTATCCCACTGTTGGGCACAAGTTTTCGCACACGCGATATAAAGTGTTGTTCACGGGGACAGAGCCGCGGGTGAAAAGCTAGATGTCTTCAAACCGATAAAGCCTAGACTTTTTAAGCCTTAAAGTAATTTATGTTTAGAAATCCATATTTCTAAACATTTATTATATTATATTATGGACACAAGAAGAAAATTTCATTTAGTTTTTATATAAGCTATATTTAACGATTGGATAATAAAGAACGTAGCTTTCAAAGCTCGAATTCATCTTTGTTTAATTGCTACTTTAAGTTATTTTTTAAAATAGTTATGTCCTTATAATCTGCAAAATGTAAGCAGAGGTCTGACTACTAAAACAATTTGATTGAAATGATGAGTCAAAAGACATTTAAAATCAAAGATAAGCTCACTTATTTTAGTAAGAAGTTATATTTTAGTAACAAATAAATCCTTGTGATTTATGTTTTACAAGTGTGTGTGTAAATGTGGTTTGTAGGTATAAAAAAAACTATGTAAATATAAAATGGATAATAATTAGCCAAATTAAGTACTTACCTAAATAAATAAGACATACTGAAAGTAATTTATCTTGCTCTACTTTAATGACTTTTGTATTTTTCATTTGTATTATAATCATACAATTCACACAAAAACATGTTTGTAAATTTCACGTTAAGCTCGACATTTGTACTTTATGCTAACCAGTTGCATAAAGTTCACCACAAAACTTTAACCTGAAACACTAAAGCACTATTTATCACTGACACCAATCAAAGCACAATTCAATTAATTCGGTTATTGATAACACACGCGTCACTACAAACGGTTACTTCGTTTTTCAAAATGTCCAATCCTGTCACATTAAAAGACCTCTTTCATTTTTATTTTGAAATTCGAACGACGGAATATAGTCAATAGTGTTGTGCAATCTTTTTATCAAAAGTTTATAGATATTTATGAGCGAGTTTTTGTGAGAATGATCGATTGATATTTGATTGTAAGCGACAATCTAGAACGTGTAAGCGGTTCGCCGGTTTTTACACTACTGAGACGGACAAGGCGCGTCGCGTAAGCTGCGGACAACACAAATAAATAAAGCCGATGTACAGACAGCCGGTCTGCGATTTATGTCAAAAACATACATTTGCGTGGAATGCGAATTAAGTCTGAAATTCCATGGAAATTAGCTACAAAATGAGGCTTAAACGTAAATCGTCTCTTAATTTGAACTGCCTATTTATGTATTTTAAAAACAAAATTCTTAGAAACAAGCAACTTTAGATGTCTTGCACAGATAAGATAGGAATACTTATTCCTCTAGCTCCTTTAGCGACTTAAATGATTTTTTGGAGGATTATTTTGATGAATCTGATCTACAGCTTTGAGACCTTCAAGAGCATTACAACTACCAGCCCATTTCAGTCCACAGCTGGACAAACGCCTCTCCAAAACGACGACTTTGTTCTACCTAATCACGACGCTAGGCATATAGGTTGACTATCGCAGTTTGGCAAATGGTGAAGGAAAGCTTCCCGTCTTCTTCTGGCAGTACATATTTAGTCTTATGACCCCCACAGGAACAAAACGGGAAGTTCTATTCTTTTATGGTGCCAACACCATACGACGCAGCCTTCTGACCTATTTATGTATATAGTCAAGCAAGAGACTATGAAGATCTACTAATGAGATATTTTGGTGCAAATAGTGGAGAAATTACGCTGTTATTTGTTTTCTTCTGGCGGTTTTCTTAATAAATATTCCACCATGTTTATGAGATTTTACAGATTTTGTGTTTTATAAAGGGTTTAAGCTTTTTTAAGTAAGTATGATTAGAATAGCTTACACGCTTTACTTTAACTTTATACTGTCAATTTATAACAATTACACAAAATAAGTAGTATAGACGATGTGCTTTCACTTGAAACCGGCAGTTTTAAATGTTTATATTGACAAATCTTAGTGATCAACTACCACAGTTATTAGATCTATACTACTTTATACTACTCGTATAATATTATAAAGCTGAAAAGTTTGTTTGTTTGTTTGTTTGTTTGAACGCGCTAATCTCAGGAAATACTGGTTCGAATTGAAAAAATATTTTTGTGTTGGATAGTCCATTTATCGAGGAAGGCTTTAGGCTATATAACATCACGCTGCGACCAATAGGTTAATCGTTCATAATAACAGAAATTGACGCGTACGAAGTCGCGGGCAACAGCTAGTTATCGATATGCCAGTATGTCTAAGCGTTAACGAAGCCGAAGGCAATGGCTAGTCTAAACATAGCATGGTTAATAAAAACCACAAATGAACACTTTTAAATTATTACTCTTGTAAAAACAATTATTGTTTGTCATTTGTATGACAGTCTCAACAAATTTTTTTCTCGCTAAGAAGTTTCCACATCGGCTAACATTGGTCCATTGCTGGACATAGATCCCTCTAAAAGAGTGCTTCCCATTTCCTTCTGGCAGTAAACCTTCAGCCGCCTCTTTCAACACTCACACTGAACGTAATTAGAGTTAATCCAAACTTCAGAAACTATTAACATCTCGTTACTAAACAGCTTATTACTTATATTATCCTTACTGACCCTTTCTTTGCCTCATTTAAAGCTCGTTAATCCTAAAGAGCCTCGCCACAGTAAGCTCAACCAGTTGTGTGGACACCTGGTTAAGGCGCTACACACAAAAAACGCAGCAAAAAACCGAATGACTCGTATTAAATATTCGTTTCACATAACGTTATAGTATTTGCTTAATGAGTGTGCAGAATTTATTCTGAGAAGACGGTTCCGTAGAAGTAATGTTTGAATTACCTGTTTAAATTTATCTGAATTTGTTTTTTATACTTTGATAAACAATTAATTATTTTTAGTTTTTATCATATTTTTACGACGTATTCAATGAAATAGTTTTAAATTTAAATTTTATGTCTACCATTAATTATTTATTTATTTATTTGTTGTAAGGGTCTCATAAGGTAGCTTAAGTTCAAACAACGGGCAATGGAGAGAACTATGCATTGGCATTTCCCTGCATAATAGAATCAGAAATGAGAAAGTCCGCAGGAGAACTAAGATAACCGACATCGCTCGAAGAATTGCGGAGCTGAAGCGGCAGTAGGCGGGACACATAGTAAGAAGAGCCGATGGCTGTTGAGGCTTTATCGTTCTGTGCTTAGGCGCCTACCAGGTGGACCGACGACCTAGCAAAGGTCGTGGGATGCCGACAGATGTGTTGGCGAGGGATCGATCATCTTATTATTGTATTCTTTAAAATTTAAACGCTTTATTTGCATCGTTATGATTTATTACGCGTTATCCTTTCAATATGTCTAGAGTATCAATGTGTGCCAACCAACAGTGTTCACTTGTAAGAGCAGCGTAGCCCTTACAAATATATCAACCATCAATAAGTTGGCCAGTTAATTTGGCAAGTATGGCTTATACTAATATAGTGCTAAAATTGGCATTTCAGACAAATTCCCGCCATTACGGTCATTGACGATGTGTCAAACGCAATAAGCGTTATCTGTGGCGGCTTCTAAAAGCTTTTTTGCTACTGATACGGTAAGCGTGGGTGGCTGTAATTGAATAGGGTGACCATAGATGAATGAAAATTGATTATTTTTTTAATTATTGGAAATTTTTACTGAAGTATTACTTTTAAGTAATTATAATTTCAGTGTTTGAAGTAAACAATAATAGAGTAAAATTCAAGTAAAGTTACTCAGTCTGTCTGTTAATCCATTACATAATAAAAATACTTAGATAAAATTTGGAGTTATTTCAGACTCCGGAAAGGACATACAATAGTTTTTCTCTCAGATCTCATCCCCTAAAGGGGTGAAAAGGGAGTTGGAACTTTGCATGGGGGTTAATAACATCGCAAAATTTTCCTTTTCAACAAGCCTTTGTCCAGCAGCGGTCTTATATAGATTAATGATGATGGTAAAAGAATAATCAACCGAATCAAAGTAAATTGATAAATAAGTTAATTAATTTGAGAAAACTATCTAGCAAGCACTAATTTATTGTTAGTAGTTTAACCTTAGTAAGAAATATAAGAAGTTCCTACAAGTTCACTAACGCAAAACTGCAATGAAAGAAAAGGGTTTCAGAATTAAGCTTTGCTTTAAATCTATTTAGGAATTTAATGACTTTTTAAAAGACATATTTCTTTGATTTCCAATAATTCTCCTATATGAATCATCTATTTGAGGTCTTCTACAATTAAAAATAACAGAAAACACATCCTTTATACTGAATTTCCAGGCAATTAAAAAATAAGATTCCCAAATTGAGCAATAAATTTACAAAAGTGAAACACGTAGAACCTTTAAAGCACCGACCTTATGCTCTCTAATTAAAACAAAAACTTGTACTTTTACAAATTATTTTCCAACCAACAGTTTTTTTAAACAAGTATTAACAGATGAAGGAAAGCAACGGTCTATTGCTTAATTGGCGCTTATACTGAACTATTAGTATTTTTACTAATTTGAACTTGGTTTTGTCCAACTAAATAAGTGATGATAAACTGCCATAAAATGTAGTACACAAAACGATTTGCGTTTTTTTCCTATCTCTCTCTCTCTCTCTCTCTCTCTCTCTCTCTGTCTCAGTTATAGTCTATGATGTGATATAAGCTAATTAGTGCTATGAGGAAAGGGTCAAGTAAGGTCAATTTGAATGACACTTACTTACTCATCCATCTTATTTTCTTACTAACCCTAGAAGTGCGAAAGTTTACGTGTTAGTTGGTATCTCAAACACGCCAGAACTAATATTTTTGTATACTTTAATCGTACTTTATTAGAGACTGAATTCTGTGAACTGTGAACTGTTTGAATTAAATGCTTTGAATGAATTTAAATAACAATTGTATCCTTCACCAGAATATATTTTGTATTGAATTTTGATTGTACGTGCCATAATTTTTTCTTTCTGTATATTTTTATCACTCTGTATTAATCAGTTTGCAAATAACGTTTAATTACAAATCTCATTATTTACGGCCTTGTCAAAATTATGTCAAAGTAAGACGTACTGTATCGATTCTGGCAACTTTCTTTCGATAGTGGAGCATGCGCGAGGTAAACCCGACTGGTATCAAATTAATTACATGCACGCACTGACAACAGGACGGTCAAGACAGTATGGAAGACGACTCATAAATAGGCCCCAGGAGGCATTTTCACACCTCCCGATGTTTAAAGCTAACACTGCTTCGGGACAACTCCGAACAGAAGCAGCGCAAGAATGTCGGTCACTAATTGTCAACCTCTTTTTAAATAATATTCAATTTAAAAATGACTAATTGCCATCTATTCTAAATGGATCATCATAGTTATTGTTGTGCTAATAAATATGTTTACATTGGCTTGTATACTTCATCCTTATATACTTAAATTTGGATGTCTGACAAGACGAAATAGATTGTTATGAAACATAAATTTATGAACTAATTACTCCTTAGTCTACCCGTTACCATGAAAGAAATAAGCTTATCCAGTCAAAGGTCGCGTAACTTTTAACTGAATAAGTGGATTTTAATAAAACATATAAAAGTACTCGTAGAGTTGCCTCCACTCTTCCTAAAAGAATTGTCACGTTAATACTTATTGAGAGATAAGATGATATGAAATGTATCACAAATCATAAAAATAGCCTACCTTGAATAAGTGTTACGGATATAAAATAAAACTTTAGAGATTAAAAAAAGAATTAATCCAAATAAATTGGATTGGTCAAAAGCTGAAACACTATAAAAACATTAATAAATAAAATTAAAACATATTTTTTTAAACCAAAATAATCATAACGTAAGAACGACTTACATACAATACCATAAAATTTAGTTTAAATAATTTAATACATATATTTGTCATCATAATACATATTTGTAAAAGCTGTCTCCTTACAATGGAAGCTACGCAGTCGCAGCGCGCTGCATTGGAGCTGCGCGAATAAATCACGAACTGACACCTCATATATCTTCGCTACCGACAATGTTTTGGATATTACCAGAGCCGAAGCAAGAAAATTGCATTCCATGAGACAGAAAATATAGTTAAACCTTTTTCTATATTGACTTATGACTATCTCTTTCCAAGTTTGAACTATTATTATTATCCCATCGTTCTACCTCATCCTACCTTAGTTTTATGAGTTTCCGATATTTCGGCACTGTTGCAAGCGCAATAAAACATCAGCATAAAAACTAAGGTACTTACACGGTATCAATTAACTTTAGTTTTTTTTTTTGTAATTTTATTTATTAGGTCTGCCAACAATTGTTACATTAAGTGATAACTAAATGCACAGTTACTTAAGGGTAAACATATATATACCTTTAAAAATAATATAACAGAATTAAATAAATATAAAGATAAAAATCCGATGGCTTTAGAGGACGGGTACCTCAAAAGCCATCGGATTTTATTTGACAACTCGCTGTTGACCGCGACTTCGTCCGCGTCAATTTCTGTTATTATGATCGCGATCGCGAAATTGTGAATTATATTTTAATAAATTTAATAAGTTAAATATTGAATTTTTATTAATAGTATAATTTCCTTACAATTGATTTAAATTTATATTATTATGCATGCATCTCTATTTATTTTGCATACCATATGTTGGTTAAATGTGAGAGCCCACGACATTTAGAGCAATAAAGATTTTGTATTCTATTCTATTCTATTCTATTATTTTTGCAACATTATTCACTGATGCTTCGCTCCTATTGGTCGTAGCGTGATGTTATACAGCCTAAAGCCTTCTTCGATTAATGGACTACAAAACAAAAATATTTTTTCAATTCGAACCAGTACTTCCTGAGATTAGCGCGTTCAAACAAACAAACTAACAAGCTTTATAATATTATATAAGTATAGATTTGCGAATAGTTATTACGTAATTTGGAGTGATTGGGTATTTAGGTATTAAAATTGAAGAGAAACCAACAACCTGAAAAGTTTTTGATAAATATCAGTATATAAACTTGAAAATTTTTTTTTTGTCTCAGGCGGGACTCGAACCCGCATCTCCTCGCATGCCGGGCGGAGAGGAGATGCGGGTTCGAGTCCCGCCTGAGACAAAATTTTTCAAGTTTATATACTGATATTATAAGTGCAATTAAGTTGCTAAAATATCAAATAAAGTTTTTGATAAATGTTAATTAGACTCTTAAAATAATACGGTTAATATACATATGTATTTCAAATCATGCTGCTATTACATGTGTTATTTACTATAGTAATATTTTGACGACCATTTGGATCAGCGGTAGTTAACGCTGCTTCTGAGCCATGGGTCGCGGGTTCGATCCCCGCACAGTACAAATATTTGTGTGCATGAACATGTCTGTTTGTACTGGTCTGGGTGTTTTCTATGTATTATAAGTATGTATTTACAAAAAAAAAAAAAAAAAAAGTATATAAGTAAGTTTATCGGTTGTCTAGTACCCCATACGACAGGGTACTTAATAGTACCTTAATTTGGGACTAGATGGCTCTGTGTGGCCCAGTGTGGCATGTCTTGAATATTTATTTATTTATTTATTTATTATTTATTAATATATCAGATAGATCTAGATTCTAGTATGTAATTTAAAAAAAAAACTCAAACACATTTTCAAATTGGGAACTATAAAAAAACGTTTGGTCAATCAAATTCAAAGTTCTAAGTCCATGTCTGCGTCTATCATTGATATTCTATAAGCATCTCCTGATCTGCACTCATGCGTATCACTCAATAATGTTACAAAGTCCTAAGTGATCAGTTGTAATTCAAGATTTCTAATTATTTATGGAAAGGTTCGGAACTGTGACATATTACTGTGAGCGTTAGATGCATAATTCAAACCAATAAAGTGAAACGTGGTCTATTGCCAAACCTGTCTTTGACAAATTGCATTACATTTAGGGCCGTAATATTGGTTCAACTCATGATAACTCTCGATTTGTGGCTTTGATCAAGTCATTTCATATTTCATGTCAGTAAATCACTGACAAAGCAAAAAGGTATAGGTGAATACGGGTGGGTTATTACTAATATTTTAAATGTACCTCGTACATTATCGTTTCCTAACCATTTATAATATCTCGTAAGTGCAATTAAGGAGTCGGTATTTGGCAGACGTGGTGATTATGCCTGTACCCATCATTGCTGTGGTAACTTGAATTCAATGATGGAGGCCTTTGTCTTGCAGTGGGATGATTGTAAGCCATATTTTTTTATATAATATCAAATAATTCATAATTCAAATCCATAATTCAAATCCTATATGTGGGCAACAGATCTGGAAACCTTGTTGTCAGGCCTTCATAGTCATTTTTACTTTCTGGTTTTTATCTGTGACTTTTGCCTAGCAACAGGGTTGTATGTAAAAATAGCTTAAAATTATGTTCTCGGTTTGGTAGCCATCTCTTGTAATATTGTAAATAGTAATTTTAATACATTAATTCTATCTTTATTACGTGGTTTCTTTGCTACGTCACCATATAAATAAATGAAAGTTTTTTGAGTTTTTTTTTTCACCTCAAAAAGAAATAAAACAAGTATAATCAGTAAAAAGATGCAGTTATAATTTAGTTGATTGTGTATGGAGCCATACCCAGGTTATGCGAATCAGGTCAACTAAACTATGAAGTGTATCGCATTGGATTCTATTCGTTAAGAGGAAACACAAGGGCCGTTTTTCCATACAAACGTAGTCCCCTGTTTCCTCCCTGGATAAATTTTTATTACAAAAATCTATGGCCACTATTAGCATGTTTCTATGTTTTCTTATTTTTCATAAATGAATTAATAAAAAAGACATGAGCCCTCAAAAATCGAAAAAAATCGCCAGATTTTCCGCTGTGTTCAAACATCCAGAAAACAAATTTGGCTGAATTTGGACTACGAAACGTTGATTTGGAGTGCTTTTAGTAGGTATTTTCGGTCCAAGAAACAGTTGTCTTTATCACACTCTGCGGTGAAGGCGTTTGGCACTGCGCGACAGCATAAGATTTTACAAATACCTATTTTTCAATTCTCTCGCCCGTAGTGTTTCCTCTTAAACACGTAGACCATAGGCTCCCCTTTTCGGAGTGAACTGGAGCCCAAGCTAGGATAGCATCATTTTTAAAAACAATTCTCATGCAAATCGGAATCTAGATTTCAATTTGTATGAAAATAAAAATAAAAATATGATGATATCAAATTTCTGACTTCACCTTCACTTGTTTATATGCTTAAGTTGACAAAGGCTGGTTTTGGCTTGTTATACCATTTAAGACCCTGTAGTGGTTTATGTACCAGGCCAAGATCACGGGGTCCTAGCTTCGATCTCCAGGCCGGGCAAAAAGACTTTCGCATTTTCAAACATTGCTCGGGTTTGTGATCAACAATCCGCATTTGTACCTCGCCAGGGTCAGTTGTTTTTTGGTGGCCTCCGGTAACCCGGAGATTCTCCGCACCTCCCGGGAGCTGTGGGCTAGCCATATTAGCCGCAGAACCGACAACCGTGGGGTAAACGAGATCTTGAGTGGAGACCGCGTCTCGGCAAACGTAATGTAGGACGTCCTCAGGCCAGGTTGAGTGATGATTTGCGCAAGGTGGCTGGCAGGAGGTAGATGCGAGAAGCCGAGGATTGACCTAAGTGGCTTGAACCGGAGAGGCCTATGTCCAACAGTGGACTGTGATAGGCTGATGATGATGATGAATCCGCATTTGGTAAGCGTGGTGATTATGATTGTATGTACCCATCACTGCTATGGTAACTTGAATGATGGGTACAATACAGAATAATGATGGAGGCCATTGCTTATAATTTTCATTCTCATAATTAAAGCTCCTGTTTCGTGATCGCGTCAGCTTTAAAATAAAAATAGTTGTTAACTAATGTTAAAAAGCGAATGAGTTTTGTCTTTAAATTAATGATAGTTTGGTTATTTGACCTGAGTAGTACCTTTTGTTATACCATCTGTGTTTTATCGCGAGCGTAAATCATTGCTGCAGTTTATGCACAGGCGTTAAAATAAAGTTATGATATACACTTACTAATTTATCTACAAAAAATTACAAATAAATACAAATCCCATTAAAATACAACCATTTCTATTGTTACTTGATTTGTTTTATACAGTCCGTGTGTAAACTAAAATAGGAAAGCTCTTAGAATAATGACAAGCTACTGTACACAGGGGCGAGCGCAGAGATTTTGAGTAAGGTGATATGTTTGTGAAAAATTTATTAGTAATTAGCTATCCATTTTCAGCAAAAAACCCATCCTATTATTTACCCATTACTGCTATGGTAACTTGAATTCAATGTTGGAGACCTTTGCCCTACAGTGGAATGATTATAAGCTGCTACTTTTTTTTCTTTAAGCAAAAAAACAGCGACATGCTCGTGTTGCGTGCGGCCCACAGATTATTGGGATATTTTTTCTGTTTCTTCCGTCTAAGAATTGAAATTAATCGAAATTTTGCTTATATGGGACTCTTGAACGCTACACTAATGGCAAAACGAATTTATATTTGCCAAATCATATGTATGTTTCCGTCTTTAATGAAACTATCGAATTTGACATTGAAAAGGGATTTAAATAGAGTCGAATGTCGAAAGTAAGCCTGCCATAATAGACGATTCAACGAGTCTGAAGCCTTAACTACGTAACACGAATACCGTATTTACGTATCTATCTGTCTTTTTCAGATACTCCAACTGCTAACTAATATATTGCTAGGTATAAGTGAAAGAGACGGAAGGAGACGAATTATTCTGACATTTGGTGCAGAGTAAGGTCTCTGATACAAGATTAGCATCGCTGTTTAACAATAGGTATTATAAGAAAAAGTATTAGAGTTTCTTTGAGAATTATTTGTTTTGTATTAGTTCATAAACAATGTCTAAGCAAGAAAACCACATCATTTAAAAATCAACTTCCTAGACTCTATCCGCACATAGCCACGTGTACCTATTTACTATGTTATTTACCTGACTGCAGAGCTTTTATTTATGCACTTGAATTACATAAACTTACGTCAACAGTATTGTAATTACAACTCAATGATTTTAACAGAATAAGTACTAAACTTTATTTTCCATCCACATTTTATGCAAAATATAGAGTGACATTGTAGGTTTAGTTACCAGTCAAATAGAACAGATGTGTTGATTTTAGGCTGCCCGCCCACGTCCGATAATCGGTGACCGATTTTTTGTAGGATAAAAATAGAACGTACTGATAGCAATGGAGCAACGCACACGTCCTACAAAAAATCGGTCAAAAATAAAATCGGTGCATCCCGACCGATGCGATTATCGGCCACAAATGGAACATTCAGAAATGTATGTATCAACGCACACTGCTCCTCACCGACAATCGGCCGCATTCACTTGCTAGGGAGTAGGGAAGGACGTTGTGTCAGTATGGAAATCGATATTGAAAATTAATAAAAGAAGTAGAAAAGCGGCCTCTCTTTTTCGTACGAAGTTGTGTAGAATACAAGTAGCTTTTATTATTTTTATGGCAATTTTAATATCCACATCTATACTTCTGTGTAATATTCGCCATATTGGATAAGATCCCGAAGGCACATTCTACTACTCATCTTGCTCGGCATAACCTATAGTTGAAAACACGCTTTTGTACATCTAGATTACGATTAGGGTAAGGTCGCATGACATGAGAAGATACAGCAAAAACCTCGTTTCCTAAAAATATGAATGGCATGTGTGTTCCGTTTTCATTATTTTGGAGATTTTGCTTTTCCGGTAGCGAAATACTTCCATTAAGGATACTCTTTTCTAGTGAAGAATTTTTAAATATATTTGAGTCACTAAATTTGCCGTAAATCCCTCGATAGCCACCGACACAATGACGGAGGTGTGCGTTGAGTCGGTTTCAAAATCGGTGATAAGAATCGGCCCGATTATCGGTCCTACAAAAAGTCTGACGTGGGCGGGCAGCCTTAAACTTTCTTGTTGCATTTTTACACTTAACACTTAACATTTACGTATAATGCAACGAAAAAATATAATAATTTACCTTTTAATAATTTAGTTCGTAGCATTAAACCCCGTAAATATTAAGTGATATGTTGAATTATCAAGCGGATTGTCTTTTTGGGGTAATATTTCAATAGCTACTAAATCGCAAAATATTATCTTAGTTAATTAAAAAAATGTTGGCACATTGTTAGTTTCTGTGCAGCCAATCAAGAGCTGTCTTTGTCTCCGGGGCCTTACTCTGCCACACAATGTCCGTATTCGAATCTGTCCCTATCACTCGTACCAATGTCATAAAGTATCTGAAAAAGACAGATATATCCGTAAATACGAGGTTCGTGTTGCAGAGTAAGGCATCTAAAACGGGAAGACTTACTAATCTGATATTATCGTCAACATTTTTGGGAATCCGACGTAAAATATCGCAACATAAACTCGTATAAAACTGAATTTAGTCAAAAGTCATAGGTACTCATGTTAGGCGCTTCAGATATTTAAAATGTCCTTAATTCGTTTTTACCTAGGTGTGCGAATTGTGCGATACAACAATTACTACTCGATGACAAACATAACAGTGACATTTTTAGATTGTGATCATGAAATTTTAATTGGCACATCAGGTTATGGGCGGAGATGCGATCCCGATTTTAACTATTTGTCTCTCTCCCTTTGTGCCAAAATGAGTTTAAGAGCCACATAAAACTACATTTATGTATATAAAGTCTTCGGAAAGATCATCATCATGATCATCTTTAGCCCACTGTACACAGCAGCTTAGCTAGAGAAAAGGCAATTTGCACGTCTTCGTCCTTCAGTACTACCCTTTCCAACCGACTTCAAAAAAAGGAGCAAGTTCTCATTTCGACTGTATGTTTTTTTTTAAAGATGAAAACGTGTCATAATATCCGAATGGTTTCCGCGTAACTGCATTTTTATTCCTTGTTCTTATCGGGACTGCTGTGCTTTTCCCACATTACGTTTCATGCAAATGTACGAGTTTGTTATTGTTTACGTCGATTCTATTTACATTTTTATCGCGACGTACGAGTATAAAACAGTCAAATGTTGACGAACGGACGGTTAATTAATGGCAAAATAATAAAGTATTTGTTTCGATTCATAAGCTGTCGAAAATAAGGATGAACATTACGTTTACAAGCTTTCATAAAAGTAACCAGCACCCCAAAAACCGACAGATTCGTTTCATTTTCCTCTCGCTTGTATCTGGAAAGGATTAAAGTCGTGCTAAAGCCGTTGTTCGTTAAACGTGGTTAAACAGAGATCTGAAGTAGGCAACATGGAAAGCTCTGACATCAGGCTGTCCAGACTGTCCTTGAAAGATTCCTAGTTCATCATGATGGTTATCTTTGCGACCTTCACCAGATCGTCAGTCCAACTAGTGGTGGGCCTACAGAAGCGTATCCGTAAGTACCTTACTAATACTTTTCTGTGGGTTCCAAACAAAGGAAAGTTGCAGACCAACCTGAGACAGCCTTAACAATGATTTCAAGTTATCTGTTTCTTACAATAAATAACGAACGACAAAAAAGATGCACTCGTTATAAAACTTACCTATTGTAAGGTATGTACACGGTATTTATATTTGAAAGCTCCAATTAATAACATCTTCTCTTTCGTACTTATGATAAATAACAGGGACCTACTTAAGAAACGTACACAATACCATACAATACATACTTTTCCTTTATACACGTCCTTTTCATAACGTACCCGTTAGAGCGAGACGTTCGCAATCGAGGTCGACTCACGCGTCATCGGTTGCATGCTGTGCTGTGAAAAGGGCATCTTGATTCTTTGCCGGAAATATTTAAATAATAAAAAAATGCTCTGGTGATTCATTGTTGAACTCTAGTGGGTGTAGACCGTGTCGTGTGGGCCTAAAAAAGAATAGCACTACCCGCTCTAGACCGATTGGTATCAAAAGAGGGCGACAATACTAGAGCTAAGTGTTGCTCCCAATTGATTCAATTTTATTACTTCTAAACAAAATCAATTCTCAAAAAACTAGAACAGTATCATTAAGGCAAATTACGCCTAGTATTTATTGATTCACAGTAAACTTTTCATTTAGTTGTTTATTAAGTCTAATTTGTCGCTAACGCCAAAAGCGGCCGCTTTTTAAGCAATAGTGTACACTACGAAAGAATGCCAGAATGAAAAGCAGTTATCAGTGATTCAGTAAATACTAGAAGTAATTTGCTAAAATGATACTGTTCTAGTTTTTTGAGAATTGATTTTGTTTAGAAGTAATAAAAATAAATCAATTGGGGGCAACACATAGCTCTAGTAGTCCCCTTAGGAGTGCTACCAGAAGAAGACGGGTAGCTGCGTCTTCTCTTCATCACTGACCAAGCTACGATCACCAACTCGCCAGGGCCCCAATTCCGCTAATTTACAAATGGCTCACTAGAATTGCAATCGCATCGCAATTGTATATTTTGACACATTTATTATGGTAGTAATGACAAAATATACGATTGCGATGCAATTGCGATTCTATTGAGCCATTTGTAAATTAGCGGAATTGGGGCCCTGTTATATTATCCTGATAAAAATACTACTTTCAGAGATGTCCAGCGATGGGCAGTTTTAAGCTGATGATGAAAGTTAACAAAGTCACGAGTGTTAAAGAAGATGTAGTATATCTCAAATGATATGAACTTCACGTACAGAACTTAATCACAATTCCTGAATTTCTAAGAAAAAGTATATTTTCTACAACCTGTCTTAAAAAAAGCATTACAGTTACGTTTTTTCACTGATAAATTATTATGAAAAGTATAAGAGAAAGTGGTTAAATGCTGATAATGAAAAAAGAATGTGTTAATTATTGCAACTGTGTCACTAAAAGATTGTTGACTAAGACTAAAAAGTATTTGATGATTTGTAGCAGTGAGATATACGAAAATTTGTTTATATTGCGTTTACGTTAAAAAAAATGTACGTAGTCAAGTAGTTATTTATTTCCCCTTACAAAGTCTAGTCTGACAAGTAGAAAATATCTTTATTTAATAAAAAAAACCACTAAGCCCATTTAAGTTGATTCTTGACATTGTGCGCTTTTGACATTCCGCGAATTTGCCATTCTGAGCTTTTGACTGTATGCGATTTTGACTATGTGCGCTTTTGACAATTTGCTATCATAATGTCATTTTGCGCTTTTCACCTTGCGCCTAAACGGTCCGTTTCAAATTGTTAAACTTTCTAAACTATTTTTTTATCAAGTGCATAATGATTATAATGAGGAATATTACTGTTGTCGGAATTGGGCACAAAATGTATAACAACATAATATATCAACAATAGATTATTATTCACACAACCGATTTGGATAAGCAATATCACAAACTTTTTTTTTTTCAATGTTTGCATACTACTTAGATATTATATAAGAAAGTATTTCAAATAGCTGTTTCATCTGAACTGACTGTCAAACATCTGTTAAGATGATTCTTTTGGGTGTTAGGAGTGCAAAACTCCTCCCATTTGATGAAATAACGCTGGCTTACAGCGATAAAAAATGCTTGAAAAATGGACGCCTTAGACTTACCCCCGTATTTATAAAGAAGTAATTAGTTATTGCTTGAGAAAGTCATAACTTAAAGTGTTCATACCTAGTGCTTAAGTGAAAGAAATTGGTCACCATTAATAGTCACATTATTTGGCTGAAAATGCTAACTTTTGGTAGTTATAACTTACAGTAATTTCTTGGTTAAGGCATACAAATTGTCTCTCAAGCAATTACTTGTAGTCAAGTAATTACTTTTACTTGTTTATAAATACGGGGGTTAGTGTCTCAGTGGCTAAATAGTAAAGCGCCGCGCCCGGTATGCGAGGAGATGCGGGTTCGAGCACCGCCTGAGACATAATTTTTCAAGTTTAAATACTGATATTATAATAGCAATTTAATTGCTAAAATATCATATAAAAAATGGGCTTTCAAATTTCGATAATGTACGAGTATAATTTCGTAATTTTTGGTGTTGTAAATGATAACTTTTTCTTTCAGTTTGTTATATTGAGGCACCATAATAACATTTTTATCTAATATCATTCCTCATTCAATGGGGGCTATCGCTAGTGAATTTGCCACTAGAGGCGCTAGTGTCGCGTGAGGTCCAATATCATTCACTTTGTACTTGTTTTAGCGGAATTTGTTGCATAAATTATAATTTCTTTAATTTACCTGCTGGAAAGTGATCTCCTTCGTAAAATATCGCAAATATGGATTATTTGGCGATTAATGTGAACGCTTTAAAAGCGGAATTAAGAAAAAGCGCAAAAATAGGCGGCCTCAAGAGCAACTATTTCAGAAGTTAGTTTGTTGATATCAAGATAGTTACGTATTTATAAACAATATTACCTTAATTAGATTCAAGATATAACACTTTGTTTCGGCGCCAATCGCCTTTGACAGCTATTATATTCCTCCAGACCTCAGTCTACAGTGACGCCAACTGGTGAGCAAAGAAACGGTAGTCCCCATTGCGAGCTACCTATGTAAAATTATGTGTCAGGCGGGACTCGAACCCCCATCCCCTGCATACCGGGCGCCAGTCGTCGAGTCCCGCCTGGGACATAATTTTTTAAGTTTAAATACTGACTTTATTTGATATTTTAGCAACTTAATTGCACTTATAATATCAGTATATAATATATTTTAATAACTTATATTTTAAATACCTACTGATATTATAATTGCAATTAATTTGCTAAAATATCAAAATACCTTTGTAAAGTTTGCACAATTGTACCAAACGAAATACATATCATCGTCGCCATCTTTGGCTTCGACTCAAATTAAGTGAAACTAGTAAGTCAATACCCTGTGACTATGTGCCTGATATACATACATATATCAGGCGGTATTATCAGCAAAAGATGCATGATTCGTTATCGTTTAGAAATATCATAGAGAAAAATCCAAAACAATTTGAGCCCCAAGATTGATCGATGGGACATACCATTTAAGCATGTAGAGATCCTTGCCATTAGTATGTACAATAATTAATCAACCTATATATATATATGTATAATAATAATAATATGTTGTAACATAATGCTTTAATAACCAAAATGAAACAAATAAAATTATTAACCCAAAAAGAAACACGAACAATTAATAAATTTTATTAAACATACATACAAGTATGTAAATTAATTAAAATTACAAACATAATTGTATTTCATAATAGACAAAATCACTGACGTCACAGATCATAATCGCATTGACTAATAATTTGCCGGTACTGGAATGTTTCGCTGTATTAAAAAGAATATTAATTCACAATTAAATTATTTAAATCAAAATCATAATAAAATTCTAGGCAAGATATCATTTTGGTGCGATACACAATTTTTATATAAATATGTTTAATCAATATTATTTACATACATTAAAACAAATCTAAATCCTAAATTATAGCAAACAGTTGATTTTTAATATTTGACTTATCTAAATAAGTAATGAGTTTTTTTATTAGCTATAAGGGTAATTTTAATATGAAAAACTAGTTAATAATGAGTTTCTTTGAAAAATAATAATAAATAAAAATAATAAACAAAACCTTATATCTAAACATAATAATGATATGTTATTATTCTTCGTTATATTCTTGATTGTATTATCTTTGGAGAAAAAAAAAGTATGACAAAATATCTACACTAACGCTTAATACTTCTTTCGGCAAATAATAGCAGAAATAAATATAATTTACAGAGTTTTTAGGAAATTATATTAAGAAGTTGCCAGCTGTTTAAAACAGATTCAAAATGCAATTGGGACTATTTAGTAATTGATGATAATATCAAAATGATAGATTAAAACTACCCACGCCGAATATTAAAAAAAAATACAAATATGTTTTTGTTTTCAACTATCTATAAACTATGTGGTCAAATAACAAAATAAAGACATAACTTCAATGCTTTCTTAAAATCAGTTCTAGTGCTTATTCACGCTTGCAACTTAATTTTGACTTGCAACTGTTTTGATCTAACTCTGTAACTTCTTTAATACTTACAATCATTACAACAATTAACAACTTCAATTTTTTTTTGCATCACCTGTTTTTTAAAGAATATGTTAGAAGGAAGGAAGGAAGGACGTGTCATTCAAGGAAGTACAGATTTCATTATCACTCTAAATAATTGTTGTCTTAAATTAAAATTGGAAATGTATAATATATTTCGTTGAAGAAATATTAGAACTATGGAGTATCTAATATAATACTAATTATGACCTTAAAACTTGACTCCCAAAAACAATGATAGTTATGATATGATAAAAAATACAAAACTATGAGTGTTTATTCGTTTCAATCTAAGAAATACGTACAAATAAATCTATTTCAGTATTGCTCTCGGCTTTAAGCTAACAAATCTGAAAATCATAGCCTTTGTTTGTTGTTAGTGAAAAATATGTAACGTTTAACAACACTTATGAAGAAAACATATGTATAAATAAATACAAAAAATAATAAATAATAAAATGTAAATGATGAAAAAATTTATAGAATTATTTTATTCGAGTTTTTTCACATTATTCAAAAGCTACAAAAATATCATAAGATCAAATATTGTAATCAGCATCATTAATAGTAATAAATAAAACTTATTATGAAGTTATTTTTTTCAACTGCTTTATGTATGCATGGGATTTGAATCCACGACCTATAGTTATGTATAACTCGTAAATACAGATAAATAGTCATTATAAATGAATACATAGATTTATTAATTCAACGTACGTAAAACATGGTTTTCATTGCAATTACTTTGGTCCACACATTCTACAAAATAAATAACAATGAATGCATACAGTGACTGAGCAACTATGAGTCTCGTTAAGTACCTACAATAAAAAAAAATTTGAATACTGTGTACAGAGTTAGTTATTTCGAGATTTCTACCATGTAGGTACCTTGTTTTTTATGAGTTTCCGATATTTCGGCAAGCGCCATGATCGCGAAAGTTCCTACATTGTACATGGTAGAAATCTCGAAATACCTAACTCTCAAGATAGCCACGAAAGTTTAAAACAGTATATTACTGTGTACAGAGTCTAAAAAAATTAACTATTTTGGGGATTTTTGCTGTGCATTTTTTTTGCGCCTTTTTATCGAATATTCCATCATGACGCTGACAAGTTTTTCAAATGGAAATATCATAAAATTAAGAATTGATAGTAATGTCGTATTCCATTATTAAAAAAAATTAACGGAGAGATGTTTCATTAACGATAAGACATTATTTTCATTGTTTAGTTATTTTAAGTCAAATGAGTTTTTTAAAAGGGATCCAGAACCTCTAACCAACGAACGCAAATGTAATTCATAATTTCGTTAGTAATTTTCCATTCCAACACAGTTGGTTTCTATTGTCTATTTTATTAATAGTTAAACATTCACTGTATCATCTTCATATAATTGATATATAATTTAACTAATGCAATTCCTAATAAGTTATGCGCCTTGGCAACTATTGGATACCAGTGTTCTACGATTCAATATAACAATTAAATAAGCAAACTAAAATCCGAATACAATAACTCTGAACTTGTACAATTACCAAGCATTTGCTGGCACAGACTTTATCAATTGTTTTTTTAAGTTATTGAGAAGTGGCAATAGTTTTTGAATTAAGTAAATAACTAAAATGTTTTATTGATACCGCCGCTTACAACAACCGCTTTTACAATTCTTTGAATGTGTGTTCCATGAAACACAGACGGTTGCATTGCATAGTATAATATCTCAAATGGCTGAAACTATTTTTTCTATTGATTATTCTTTTAATAAAAGCCATTAATGCAGCTTACTTGATATTGGAAATCCTTTTTATTTGTTACGAGTTAATTTAAAGACACTAGCGCTAATATGCTTCACAGAATACATTCGAATATAGTTTTTACATTTGGAAAAGTACTTATGTATTGATTTCAATCATTTAATTTATCAAATTTCTATTATTCTTTTTCTAAAAATTGCCAAAGCTCATTCCTTATTCCCGTACTACGTTTGTCCCATATCCCGTCTCCAGACAGCTGCCCCGCAGGTTCCCCCAGGTCGCTCAGGTCAGGCCCTCAGTCCGCGCTTATCATCTGGAACAAGCAATTTTACTCTTTAATTCAATGGAACAGGGTAGGAAGTCCTGAGCGACCTGTTTTTTGAACCGAAGACAAAGCCCCGAATATAAAAATACGACTCTGTTATTGCCTGTCATTACGACAACGTCAAATTATAAGATTATTGTGAGCCAAGGATAACAGTATTGATCATATCGCGATAACAGAAGAAAAACGGAGTTCAAATTTCAAATACATTTTAATTTAAAAAGTTATTTGTAATATCTTGAAACGCAAAAAGAAATTCATTAGGTCTTCGTTGTCTTCGATTCTGTTTGAAAACATCGTTGTGAACTGGATGAAAAATAAATAAAAAAATAATAATAACGGAGCAGCGTCTTTGGGCCATATTACGCAAAACGATGTCAGTAAATACGGATTCCTGTCTCCCCACACTGCTGCACTGGCCCGATCACGCCCGCTAGTATGGGCCCCGTTGCGAACGAGCTTGAGGCTTCGCTTCGCGAAGCCTCACCCTCGACCGCACCAAAATACCGCTAGCGTGGCGAACCTAGGCTGAGCGCCTTCAGCGCTCGCCAAATTCTGCCCGGTTTAACTGAATAAAGCCTTCCATATAAGGTTTCAGTGATAGGTCCGTCAAAAAAAAAAGGATTCCTGTCTCTGTTACATATTTTAAGACATTGGTATGAGTAAGAGAGAGATGGAATCGAAGGACATAGTGTTGCATCAAAAAACCTCCAGTCTGAAAATCAGAAAATCCGGAACGGCTTGTTTTCTAATTATTTTATTAAGATGAGAAAAGTCTATGTATAAGCTTTCATTTTCGACAACTCTTTTAGATGCTAAGATGCTAATAAATATCCTTTAATTTTTAAACCTTTCGCTTGAAGACGGCTTTCTTAATAACATTTTTTGCAGATGAAGTAATATACCAACTTTGAGTCCATAGAAGGTGACTCCTTGCATGACACCTAGATACTTTAAATTGGTAGCATATTCCACACGATTCATCAGTTTTTTCTTTTCATAAAAAAAATATTATTTAGTAACTGTCCAGCCGTGATATATTTTTTTTAATAATAAACATGGCATCTTTTTCTGTTTGTAGAATCTTCTACACTAAAATGAATCCAACCATATCCCTGCAGGGGCCACTGACACACTTAGATCAGAATAAACTCATTTTGTGTCATCGCTATTTTAAGAACGTGATCTTAATGCAGATGACATTTTAAGCGTTTTCATCAAAAAAAAAATGTTTGGTACATATTTTAAACCAAGGCAAAATAGAAGAGGATTTTATTAGTGTAGTTTACAAAATAATATTCGAGCGGTATAATAAATGACAGGTTGATATTTGTTTTCCAGATATGTATTCGAGATATGCAAGGGCCATGGAAGAATTTGGCTTGCAACAGTGCCGAAATATCGAAAACTCATAAAAAAAACATTTAACTCTATATTAGCACTAGATCTTTGGTAACTTGTTGAAATTTATTTTTAAAAATGATCTCGAATTTAGTTAGACACAGAATTGTCCTATTTATTGCTACAATACTAAAGATCTACCTCATAGATTTGTATTGAGTTTAGAAACATTCTGTATTACAAGGTATTGTTGGATTTGAATGAATCATCCAAGAATTCTCTTCTTATGGGTGTCATGAGAGGCGACTAAAGGAATACGGTCAAAAGAAGATATATGCAGTATCGTCTTTACTTCAACGTTGGCTAAACTACGATCGCCAACCCGCCAGCCAAGCGTGGCTGTTCTGGCACATTCCTCGTTTTGTGGAGGCTTAAGCAGTAATTCTTAGTTATACTTTAAAGAAACTGTTGTTCATCAGTGAGGTTATTAGAGTCTATAATGCCTACTGACTATATGTTTACAAATCAGCGAACCTAAATGTTTCGCATAGCACAAGTGCTTGCCCACTCAAATATTTATTCTAAGTAACTACCGATAAGTCCATCTCGTAACTGCATAAATATTTTGTGCAGATATTTGCATAGTTTCCACAGCACTCGCTAACTGCGAGATAGCATGCGCGTGCGCACACAATCGCACGGGTTTAACTGCGGCTGTCCGTGTGCTGGTGATTTGACACTCAATCCTGGTTAGGGTTGCCAAACGTGGTCATTATTGTATTAAATATTGTGTTCCTTTTTAGTTAGTTACGGAACCTTGACGTCAGTCTGACTTTATAAAACCTCGTTTGAATTGGTTAAAAAGATTTGGACTGTGCGATGCTAGTGGATAGTAATGATGATGTATTTGATTTCAATAGTTACCATTTTTGATACTAATTATTGGACTCTTTTTTATTTCTTAAATTTAGGTGTCTATCTTAGTCTGTTAGTCGGGTACGAACATCAATCTTCTATTTGTCTGCTTTCCCTGATGGGTGTGGAATGTCTGAAAATCATGACAAATACTTAAAGTTCATCAGCTTTATTGCTATCAGCTTCAAGATGGGAAATCTTCTCCTTATCGTATAACAATCCTTGAAGAATAGTCTGGTGTTAGAGCTTTCCAAGCCAACAATTAAAGGCTTCTGATGTGACTTTTTAACGATTTCTATCTCGCGACAGAAGACGAAAACAACGGTTTTAACCTACATCCCGAATCACGACTTTAGCCCCCTACCCCTAAATGTTAGTTTTCTATGTAGGGTCACCACCGCGAATCAAACACGCATATAAACTTCAAGTGAGAATTTAGCTAAATTTAAAGGAAAGTGAGGACATATATTGAAATTGTTTTCGATTAAGGTAGTGTCGTTTGTCATTATCATCGTCATTTTCACCATTCAATATTAGTCCACTTCTAGAGTATCACAGTCCTCTTCTGCCAAATGTGGAAATAATAAAAAAAATCCTTTTTTTTATTATTTGAGAGCCAAAATTATTATTTTTTATAATTTCCACATGTAGCTGGTGGGTTGGCGATCGCAGTTTGTCCAATGGTGGGGAAAAGACGCTGCTGCCTTTGTTCCGGCGTTACTCCTTTAGTCGCCTAATACGACACCCATAGAAAGAGAAATGATAGTGCAATTCTTTTTATGTGCCAACACCACACGATTTCGTTTCGACTTAGTGTCAAATTATTTTTAAGTCAATAAATCTTCTAGTTAGAGGTCACTACATCCTTTCCTAATATTTGTATGATGTGGTCAGCCTACTAACTACTAATACGTATAGCATTTCACTGGCAGGCATTTGCAAAGCAGGTTTGAAACAATGATGAGTGATGTATCATTAACATCCAATAAAAATTCTTGTTAAATATCATATCACAAAAAAACAAAGGTCAAATTCACATAGAAAAAACAAATCTGTCTGATCGTCCTAACATAAATGATTTATTTATGTAACCAAAGCTTACGGAAATTGCCATGCTAACACTGAATATAATAAATCACGGGTAACGTATTCGGTCTCATAAAATTAAAAGTATGTATAGTTGCAACGTATTTTTGCGTACGCATCCTTTCGCAGAATGTATGTCAGTATTAGTTTGAGCAAACTCAGAGCTAAAAGAGAGTAGGCAAAATCAGGTTCAGAAGCATCTTTTATTAAGCAAAAGGGTACTTTTAAATGACAAAATTTGTAGTTATTTATTTTTAAAATCGGATTTTGTTTTTATTTAAAGAATACATAATGAGCCTCTTACGACTCTACTTTTTGTAAATGTGACAAACCCGAAATTTGCATAAAGTAAATAAAGCAAAACAAAAACTTTGCACATAGTGATATTGATACAAACTATTTAAAAGTTCTGTATACTTTATCATAGTTTATACTCTATTCGAGTTTAATCAATTAGATATTGTAATTTTCTCAACAAACAGTAATACAGAAGTGATAAATTATAATTTAACGTATGTTAAGAGCTACACATGTTTCTTTAATCATCACTAATTGTATAATTCGTTACATAATAATCAAAACAAACATTGAGCGTTGCGACATCGAGCCCTGTGGCGGCCCTACACTCACACGCACGCGCACACACACACACTCACATGTGAACCGGTCGATTGACGTCAATGGTGGGCGGGCCGTATAAAAAAAATAAAACTATCAGTTTACTACGCGACTGAGACACCATAACAGTCTATTGTCTCGCTCGGCTTAATCGCAAAGATAATAATGGCACTTTTTTTTTTTACCTGCCAGTTGCGTGTCAAACCTGATATGGACGCAATTAGATACACAGTAAAAAGGCCGATCAGCTTTTTATTGTATTTCAAATCATACGTAATTATAAATTAAAATAACAATAGTTTATTATTAAACAGTTTTGGCGTGTGCTTAAAAACATTGTAGGTACTGATTGTTGTTTTCTTTTAGCTACCCACCCTATCGGACTTAACCTATTTGAATAAAATATTTATTATTTTCATATCTTAGGTTGCTATTAAGAGTCTTATTTAAAATTCAATAAAAATTACTTATAGATGCTATTTATAAAAAAAGTGACGTGTCAAGCTTTCTACAGGTACATTACCCTACAAATGTCCTATTTAGCTACGTTGACTTTTATTAGAATAAGTATATAGAGACCTAATTTTGGACCAACATTTAATGCCTACCTTAACTAAGTTATTTAACAGGTTCGTTGGCCAAAAGTTACTTCGTTCGTTATCTTAAAACTATAAACACGCATTGGGCTGAAATTTGGTGTTAAATGTGAAACGGTTAGTCAGAATAGGATAAAGAAAAACAGGACTAAGCGAAAGGAAAAAAGTATTAAATCAAAGAATAGATATTCTAATACTCTAAAATATCTATGCATGAAAAAAACAATATCCATTACTTAATTGTTTTACCACGTTCCAGAGGACAATGTTAGACTATATTCTTCAGATTTATCTTATCAGTCCAATAAACACGTCGCGCAAACACGAAATTATAATTATTGCTGTACAACTAAATAATACATTTTGTATTTATTGACCGCTAACAATACTTAAATTCCCAATAAATATTTTAGTTTTAATGATCGTTAAACTTATGACATATACATGTACTATTTTTAAACGTTGAATCTGGATAATGGGATGAATTAGATTATTTAGTTAAAAGTGACAGGCATCATATATCTCGGAAAGTGTTAACAAGCTTTCGAATAGCGACTTTGTTTTATAATTTCGTAGATTCATAATTATACTTTGACCGTTGCACATTATCGCGTTAGTAACAGTATAAAGTCTTACTGTTATAATTTAGCGGGAAATTCAACGAGACGTCATGGCATTGTTTAATTTCACACCATCTCTCTGGTTAGCTACGTGGGAACCGCAGATGCGGTTTAGAACATACGCGTCACTAATGCTGCTTTGACGAATACGAATAAGGTCCGAAATATATTATGGTCATCCTTAACTTTAACGTTTACATTTTATCTTTTACTAAGTTTTTGAGAAGAATTTCTACGAATTTAGTTGCTCGTTTTTTCCTTTTTAATCTTTTTGAATTCGATGGACAGATAAGTTTTTTTTTTACCAATTTTAATTATAAATTTGGCCCACATTTTTTTTTTAAATTATATTTTAAGACATTTAGGACATGCCTCACTGGGCCACACAGAGCCATTTAGTCCCAAATTAAGCTACTATTAAGTACCCTGTCGTATGGGGTACTAGACAACCGATAAACTTACATAAATACTTTTTTTTTTTGTAAATACATACTTATAATACATAGAAAACACCCAGACCAGTACAAACAGACATGTTCATGCACACAAATATTTGTACTATGCGGGGATCGAACCCGCGACCCATGGCTCAGAAGCAGCGTTTACTACCGCTGATCCAAATGGTCGTTAACTTGGTTTTGTAAATTTTGGGGACCATGCAAAATTAAGGGAATAAATAGAAACTTATTTACGCTTGTATCTTTTTTTGTATTTTATAGTTTAACGTCTGTGGTTTAACGGACTCTGATATTCAATTTATCTTTTAAATTTGCACTATTAAAAAAATGTTGTAACTATCAATATTCATATTTTGCCTCTCATGCACAAAAAAAAACTTATGGAGATTTAGTAACGTTTATAATCTTAAAAGCAAAAAGCCCGAAAACATAATCATGCAGAATTCATATTATTTAAAAGCTTTTCTCTCAACATAATTTAAAACACGTTTTCGCGTTTCAACTTAAAAAAAAAGATATTAAATGCAAATGTCGTGTCCAAATAACCATCGCATGCGCATCTGAGTTCACAATCAACGAATCGAATCGTGACGTCAATCGCGTCCGTGACGGTCCCAAGTTTTGTGGGTTGACATTTGCTTGTTACACAATCCTTTGTACTGACAGATACTCTTTTGTGCCCGGCCGGTTTGTATTAAACACTGTGGGAATCAGTAACCTTGTAGAGTTGTTTTTTGTGCCAACGATTTACTACCTTCTTCAGTACAGACGGTTGAAGATTTCTTACACCAACACAGAAGGTAAAGATGACGAGGATGACGACATCCGAGGTAGAGTAACGTATACACCGGCTTTCAAAGTGTCGCCAGCTCCGAGTTTCCAGGTTCAACTCCCGGACACTTTTCTATATTGTCTCTTGTCTGAGTGTTTGTGGTACCTCCGTTGTTTCTGATTTCCACAAAACAACTGCTTTCATAGTTACTTACTTTTGTCCGACAACGCATGTGGTGTAGTTCATATTTAGTATTATCATTATAGATAAACTTCTGACTTACATAATTATCATAACCCGACAGAACCAAAAGAGACTTGAATCTGCTAAACAAATTGAGTCCGTGAATTGGCTGATTATCATCAAAAATGTCAACAACGCACAACATGAATATAACAAACAAAATATCACAGTAAAGGCAACAAGTGCTCCGCCTCGACTCTGTTTGTTTGGGAGTCGGTTATAGCGCACTCCCGATTTTATCGCACTCTCGTTTGTATCGCACTCCCAAATCGCGTTTACGATTGTAACAGCTCTTGTTAGATATCACTTATAGTCTAAGATCCCACCATACAATGACCTTCACCGAGCTGGTTATTGGATGAAAAGTATTTTCTATTTAATTAAATATGCCAATAAATATATTACAAATGGGTTGACTAAAAAAAATCAGTCCAGACTCCAGAGTATGATTAATTAACAATTTTTTTTAAACTTTTTACTGTTTTGTTTAATAGACAAATTCCATACCAAACGAAAGTATGAAGCCCATAGAATATGCAAACGTTGACTATTTTTTTCCCGTCACAACCCTTGAGTAAGCAGGTATAAACAGGTATCGATACTAGTAACTTGCACCGGTCTGGTTAATTAAATAAAGTTAAATGCAAATAAATATTATTTAATTATGAACACGGTGGTATAGGGTTGAATGCAAAAAACCGAACCTGAAATTGGGTTGCAAAATTTTAAAAATTCTACTCAGGACAGAATTTTTTTAGTTAATCCATTTGCAATATATTCATTGGCATATTTAATTGCATATAAAATACTTTTCATCCAATAACCAGCTCGGTGAAGGTCGTTGTATGGTGGGATCTTTAACGATTATATTTTTTTAAATCTCTATTTGTTATTATTTAAACCAAATTATGAATATCTTGATTAGTTAGGTACCCTATACGCATTTTCGATTTCCTTTCAACTTCTTTAAGGATAACTTCAAAGACAAAAACTATACTATTCTCAGTATTTTTCTAAGGGATTTTTAAAGACCACAACTATGTTAAGTAATTTTTAGGGTTTCTGTCTCCATACCAAATTTCATTTAAATCGACCTTGTAGTTTTCAAGTTACACGTTAAAAATAATACAAAAACACAAAAATAGTTATCTTATGATATAGGTGCGTGATATCTATGTTGATATTGAGCAAATACATACATACATACATTAATCAAACATTGTGACAGCCATTTGACACACAATGGTTGACGGGATGACGTCCAAAGAGTAGAGCTTTGTAATTGTAATTAATACACATGACTGATAATTATTGATAAAACCACATGTTTGACATGTTTTTTGAGCACTGTAGAATACGGAAGTGAATGAATGGAGTAGTTTCCTAACTACCGCATCACATATTTACTTTTTATGAAGTAATTCATAAAGAAACATATAACGATCACAATATCGAAGCCTTATAAATTATTATCGAAGATACGAGTACACCCTCCAAGTCAAATTGTAATTTAAACATGTAAGTTAATTATAATTGAGATGGGCCGAGTACTCGGTTAATACTCGGTACTCGGCATACTCGGCGGGTATTTTGATAAGCGTACTCGGCCGAATAACTCGGTTTTGGTGCCGAGTATACTCGGTTTAAGCAAAGCAATAAATTAGGGTAGAAATAATTAAAACAACAGTGTTAATCAAAAGTAAAAGTATTACTAATTTGGGAACTCTTTGATAATCTCAATTATGATAATTAATGAGTAGTGATGAGACAAAATTAAGGGAATTTTAATGAAAAACATCAATATTAAAAATTTAATAAAGGTAAATTGTGATGCAGGAACACAAGGCTCTCTGCACGTACTGGTAACAGCCTATTCCTTTTTTCTTCGTAACCGTTTCCAGCCTCCGAAAATAATCGCTCACTGTACACGGTGCTTGCAGGCGCACAAAGAAACACTAGTGCTAAACTAGCTCAGGATACCTTGTTTGGTGCTCTGCTCACCACTCGAAAGAACTGTTTTCTTTTGCCAACAAATTTTCTTTTAACTAGCGATCCAATTCTAAAGCAATGGGGCTTTTAGGATCATCGCAAAAACAGGTAATCGCTTGAACCGAGTTACTCGGCCGAGTACTCGGTTGGAAAAAAATTAACCGAGTAAAACTCGGTACTCGTTACTCGGCAAAAGTGCTACTCGGCGCATCTCTAATAATTTTCAATACTACTAATTTTAATTATACTAGCGACAAAAAACAATCAATAGACGCTAATCTTTATTAGTTATTCAAGTCAAACTTTTCGCATCCGATTGATGTAACTAAGTAAAAAACAAACAAAAAAATTTTACAACTTGATTTCGAGCACATTATTAAACCACAAAAAATTTAATTACTGAATTGAATGGGTACCTACTTAACAAACAATAGCTACCTTCGTGAAACAACTTAAAATTTTCTATTTTTACGTTGTACTCTCAATCATAATGAGAATAATGAGAATTTTTTTTTTTCCAATATCACATAACAAATGTAAGTAAACACTAATTAAATACAATAGTATGTTCTTATCACTGAACCGGGATTTACAATGCAATGTTATAATTTATAGGTAAAATCGTATTTACCTTCCCGACGTTTCGATCCGATTGCACGAATCATGATTCATGATTCGTGCAATTTTACCTATAAATTATAACATTGCATTGTAAATCCCGGTTCAGTGATAAGTTTTATGTGTAACAATGCATCAATAAAGTTTAAAAACCTAAATAGTATGTTCATTGCCAACCCCATTAGCGAGTACAATGCTAATTATCTATTATCAGCAAGAGTATAATCGCTAATGTTGAAAGGAAAATGATAAACTCAGGCTATATTGTATCCCACTGCTGGGCAGAGGTTTCCGCACAGAACTTGAAGATTGGCTGCTTTTGAATCCGCCGACGCCAAAAGAATTCGCTTGATTGGTGTTCTTTGTACTCGTTTATGTGTACGAAAGCTTGTGTTTATTTAGACGACCTGCGTGGCGGAGTGGCGTACACACCGGTTTTCAAGGTGTCGCCTGCTCCGAGGTCCCGGGTTCGATTCCCGGACGGGTCAATGTAGGAAAAATGCGTTTTTCTACATTTTCTCGGGTCTGGGTGTTTGTGGTACCTTCGTTGTTTCTGGTTTCCAAAATACGAATGCTTTAAATTGTTATTCAAATTGGGATCAGAACAATGTATGTGATGTTGTCCACATTTATTTATTTATTTATTTATTTATTATGTGCACAAGTAGTAGTGGGGCGAAAGCGGTGACATCGCTTGCAAATGGCACATGACAGCCCCAGCACTCAAAAAAGGTTATAACCTTTTTTGACGTTCTGTGGGTGTGGGATTCAAAAATAGCCTAGGTCTAATCTATCTTTACCCCAAATTTCATCAAAATCGGTTCAGTAGTTTAGGCGTGAAAGCGTAACAGTCAGACAGACAGATAGAGTTTTCCCACTAATAATATTAGTGAGGATAAAGCGTACAACATTTTACTGCAGAAAAATCTAGACTCAGTGATAAAAATGCTACTGTTTTGAAAACCGCAAAACGTATGAATGAATGGGTTAACCAAATGTAATCAGACAAGGATAATTATAGCTCAAGCCTGTTTGATGTTAGTAGAGCATTTATCACTACGAAATTGTTATACCAAACCGATTTTAAGAAAGATTTAAAACCATGACTAATTTTTATTAGGCGTTGAGTTGCTCCAGATGGTTTTTTTACTCCCCAGTTCGGTATTAAGTAAATTAAATGATAATTTTAACAAAACGGGTCTTAAAATCGTAAATTTATTTTCACTGTAGGTATAATGTTCGCTTAGTAGTATAAGAATTGTTTAGAAGAGTAGCAATGCAAAATACGGTTCTACAAAATAGAACCAGAGTTGGATAATGTCTAAAATAGGGTCAGTAAGGCGTGCTAGTCTTCAGATCAGGCGAATTATTTGTACACATTCGGATTTCTAGAGTGTAACAAGAAAAACCTATTCTTATTAAAAATGAGAAATTTTTAGTTAAATCGATTTCATCACCATGCCTTATACATTATCTCAGATGACATTCATACTGTGAGTTTGTCATCGCGGTTCATTTCCATGTTTGTCTGACAGTGGTGCGCGGTGTCATGTCGAGTGTCAACAGTCCATTGAGCGGTGTAATCCAGTCTCGCTCCAGTTGTCCTACACAATAACAATGATGGCGGATGCCGACATCCGTCCCGCATATAAAATAACTACACACCACTGTTTACCCGGCTCTGTAACTATGCTAATTGTTTAAAGTGGAACAAATGTTTATGACAGCTTATTAGAGAGTTAGGTTTAATAATATGCATAGCAATTAAACTTAACACTTGAGTGATACGGAACGTCATCGATGTAAATATAAATATTGTGATATTAATGCGACGGACAACAGGTAAGGAATTTTTGTTCCCATGTGGCAGTCAAAGAATTTAATGGATTTTATAGGTTTTGAACCTACTACAATTATTTACGTAGAGAGTTACGACCCTAGGGCATGTGAAAGAAATATTTTTGGCATAAGCTACGAAGTTCAATATTTGTGAAAATTTTGTCAGGTCACTCGTGATTGACAAATGGTTATAGGTTAAAATCCCACCTGATGCTGTCAAAAGCGGTTTCAAGGAATATCTTTGTTATATTCTCATCATCATCAACCCGTATTAGTCCATTGCTATGTCAAGACATATGCCTCTTCAGAAAGAGGACTGCAATAATTGACTGGCTTATGGTAAAGGCAGTTTGTCCAATGATACAGAAAAGACGCTGCTAATCTTTTCTACTTAACAGCTTTTCACGACACCCACTAGACAAGAAGAGACAGGCATCTTATTTGTTATGCCATCACCACACGGCATTGATATACGACAGTATTTCAATTCAAATTATGATAGTAATGCACGACTATTGAATGTCAAGTTTAAAAGTGACCTTATCAGGTCAACACCAGGACGATACGAAGCATTACGAGTGCATTAACCGTGATAATGCTATCATAGTGTTAAGGAATTATCCGCATCCTGTGGTAACTATAATCCATACTTTAGTTTAATAGATCATCCTGCAAATGATTCAATAGTTAAATCATAGAATATAAACATGAAGTTTCCTTCCTATATTGCGCCTAGTAATTTCATTGTACAGTGTTCACACGTAGGTACATTAAAAGTCATCCACGTTTTTCCATTGATGAAATAATTTAGTAAAATAATACCAAAAAGCGTGTAGTTGAACACGTTCTCTGTGTTTTCCTTTATTGAACCTCTTTGTTAAGGTAATTTTAGAATGCATTGTAAGTAACCATAGTTTGAATTTAAATACTGTCGATGATCATACGCTGTTATAATGATCACAAAAAAACGAAGTCCAAAACATAAAAAACATACATCGGAATCATGGAATTTATGTACTACAAATAAACAATCAAATGAAGGGCAAAAGAAGAACGTGGATATTGCTCATAAACCTGATTATGTGTTAGGACACACATATCCAGGCACTTATTTAAATATGTTTTTTTTATTTTGCTTATCTTTTGCCTAAGTGTAGATGCCCAAGTGTACATCGAAGCTTAGGTTAATGACTGTAAATATACTAACTGAAAATTCCGGGTGGGTATATCCTTGTTAGATTAACATTTCAATGCAAGTCAGTTAAACTGATATATTTTACTGGTAATAAATGGTGTTTATTATTATTGGTATGCAAGGTACTATTATTGACATGGTGATTAAAAGTTTTTTTTTTGAGTCGTAAACGAGCAGCGTTAACTTTACGGACCAAGAATGTTCCTTTATTTTACTGAGCACTCTTTTTAATTTAGACAAATTCATAATGGGATTGGTAAAATAACAAATAACCTTAGCCTCGTGTTGCCATACTTGTCATACACTTAATATAGCTCTATTTGATATACCTATATTAGTTTCTAATGAAATTGTAGATCCAAAATGACAGTGTTGTAAGATATGGCAGGTGTAAGGGGTAGTGCTAAATATGATAACGTGCCAATTAGACGTATTTCCTACTGTAATATAAGCAAATCAAAACAAACTAAACCGAGGTTAATTAGTGCTGACAGTTTAACCTATGAGCTCGTTTAAAGACCGTCACATAAAACTGCGTACAGTCCTCTTAAGAATCATGATAATCACATCAAACTTGTATCTAGGAAGGCAGAAGTAATATCTGAAGCGTTAGCATTTGTCGACGACTGTCCATTGATGAAGTAAGGCACGCCAGTATATCGTGACTGGACAGTGTGACATCAAACGCAAAGATGTAATAAAAATAAACATTTTGCGATGATAATGTAAGTAACATTTAAATTTAGAGAATAGACCAAATAAAGGAAGATCAAGAAAACAGAAGAAATGAACCCACTATACTTCATCTGGTGATAGGAGAGTGATAAAATAGCGATCTGTTGCAGGTTACTAGTATGTCATCGTATAAAATTTACGAATGATTATCAAAAATAACTGTTTAAAAATGTGGTTGGTCAATACCCAGCTTAGTATTAAAATACGTAAATTTATACATTCTTAAATTAACGTACAATGCCATGTTAAACTATTTAAACTATAATGCGAAAGCTTTCTGCAAAAAATGCTTAAGATGATCAATGAATGGTCCATTGGCTCCCGTGAAACTGTTTAATTTATCAATTTATCTTAATATTGTTAAGCTATGCTATATACAGGTGTTGTAGTTCAAAGTGTTAGTGTGTAGTTCAAAAACATTAATTAAGTATACATTAATGTTAGGTATAATGTATGTACTTGTATCTTGTGTTTATTATTTAATAAAGAATTTGAAAAGTAAAAGTTAAGTTCAAAGTGTTTTAAGTCTAGTACCTACTTAATAATGCATTTTTCGGCACTCGTTGTCTATTAATTGATGTGAAATTGTTATTTATTATGTTTTGTAATGTACTGTTTGTGCCAAATAATTAAAAAAAAATATTGTAATATCATGTAAATAGGCAATAATCATATCATAGCTGAACTCAACATCTATATGTTGAGAGATTAGCAAGATATTAGTTAAATAATAAAACATTTTACAGGCTTCCTAAAATTAACAGCTCATTATGAATAACATCTTTATTGTCAGCTATTATGCTTACAAGAGAATGAAAAGAGCATTTCATTCCATTGACGCAGGCAGGCAGGTAGGTACTACAATGACGTAGATCTTTTGCTAATTTACTTTGACATTTAATTCTAATAAATATTTAAATTTATGTCAAAGCATATATTTTGGAAAGATTTGCATTTATATGGCAGCTAAATATTTTTATGGTAGAATTAACTTATCTAATTTCAGGTACCTTCTTATTATTGTAGCAACATAAAATTACATAAAATTCACGTGATAATTCATCAGATGACATTGCAGTTTAAATAACTCGTTGCTGAAATTCTCACTGACATCGGCGACAATATTTAGCTAAACATGAAAGACGCTAACAAAATCAAGAAACATAATAGTACACTAACCTTCTTTGGAATAGATGGTGACTCGAACTCCTCGTCGTCGCGACTGGACAGCGTGGAGCACGAGGAACAGGCGGAGTCAGCAGACAGGGACCTCGATCTCAACCAGTCTACTTCTTCTTCAGTGGCACCAACTGCTACGCCGTCCGAGTAGTCACTCACGACCACACTCGGCGTTCTCACGCATCTTCCCCTTGTCTCACAACCCTCGCTTCCCCGCCGTCCTAGCTCCACCACATGAGCCTCGATCAGCGTCCTCTCTCTTCTTGGAGACATCGTATCAGGTGGTGGCGTGATGTCTCTCGGATGGGAGTGCCTCCGAAGCCGCGTCTCTAGCTCCACAGCGGAGTCGTCGCTCAAGTCACGGCTTCGTCGCCTAACGGCGGCCCTATCGTCGTCATCTGAGGAAGATATGTCTTCGGGGGGTGACGTGGCCCGCGGCGGGCGGAGATACTGCATGGGTCCGGGTTCGAATCTTCGCAGGAGTTCGGATACGCGGGGCTGCGCATGCCGTGTGACGCGGCCGGCCGGCTGTGCGCGCGCAGCCGCACTGCCGCTCATCCTGCGCGCTTGCGACTCCCGCGCGTGTTGAGGCGACACTCCTGCGCCGAGTTTCAGATAAAACAGGCTGTGGCTGAGCGCTTTCTCGCGGAGGACCCTACGGAAATCCTCGGGAGGCGATTGTTCGAGGCGAGGCATTGTTTCTGGAAAAAACATGGTGACACTGATTATAATGATGTGTCAATAAGATGACGTATGTATGAATGATGTGAAAGAAACAAAACACAAACAAACCTTCAATGTTAATCTCTTTTTCTGATCTATTTCAAGTGCTGACCATCTCCAAGCGATCTGAAACAAAAGAATCGGTAATGATAATCGGTTAGAGTTTTAATAATATGTATTTATGCAAATGGCACTCCTCTTCATGCGTAACATTAAGGAAAACCTGCATAAATAGCGTACTAATGCAAGTAAGATTGTAAAAATATTCGTCATTGATGCGTATGTAATTAATTATTTTGACACAGATACCTAAGCGTAAAAGTCCAAGTCATTTTTTAAACTTCTACGGGCCTTGACATATTTTAATCTATACCCTCACCTGCTGAGAATGTATTCTTAAAAAAACATCTTTTTATATCACGTGCAGAAGTGAATCAACTGAATCATCAATATTCTCTTAATATCTAAGATCAACGTAAATTGTCCTATCTTACTGCTTTTTGCGTGCGATGGTAAGTAATTGATCTCGAAAATTGCATGAAAAGTCTTCTTCCGCCAAGTTGTTATTGAATCAATTCGTTTATCATCTATTCCAAGAAGTGCTTGAACGGCTGAATGAGCTATCTTTGCCATGGGAACTGTTTACAAACATACTCAATTACACACACAACTCATTGCAGCATTAATGAAACCTGGAATATCTACGTTTAGCTTATTAAAAAATGGTCTTTTGCTATTTATATAAATCTTGTCGCTATAAATGAAAAGTATTGTCGTGTTTGTTTAAATTATTATTTATTTTTAAAAGTTTAGTTTTAATCAAGAAAGTCTTTCTACAAGTTTGTAACCCAATGTTATACTATCATCATCATCAATATCATCATCATCAGTCTATATCAACCAAATTCTAGACACAGGACTCTTCGTAAGGGCTCTACCATAATCGCTACGCTTGGGAGGCGGATTGGCGAACGCAACTTGGCCAATAATGGCGAGAAAATGCTGCTGCCTGCCTTTTTGTGATGCGCTTCTTAAATCTTAAATCTTGTTAGCAAACAAAATTGGACGAAAAAAATCTTTATTTTATAATTTGTCACAAAGGTGCAAATTAAATAAATTCAGGTTTAACTGACTAGATTTTTTTTTCCATCAGTTAATTATTAATGGTTAACACCATTAATTGGATTGGATTACTAAAATATAAAACAAAGATGCTCTTCCTTAGTGGATCGATACATAAGCCTAAGAAAAATGCGGGATAATTTTAGAAATCTTAAACTATGACTCAATCGATAGATCTAGGCCATATCAAAACCTTTATTTATTTTCTTACATTCGTATGGTTTGATAGTCTAAGGAAATCCTACGCATTGTATATTTTTATGTGTAAATTTTACCATTTTGATCAAATTCCACTTCTAAGACTAGAGTAACAAGCGTGATTACAGCAAAAAAATCTAAATATTTTATCCAAAAACTACGGGGGGAAAAGTTTGCTATGTGACTAATTTTAAAATTTGCTATGTGTCAGCGCCAATTAAGCAATCACCAACGATCGTCAGGGATTCAAAAGAATGTCACTGATGTAAAATTAAAAACTATATGCATAATCAGTCACATCAAAATTTCCTCACCAAATGAGCACCTACTGAGTATTTGGGTACTCTTTTATCTTAGTTGGATTCATCTTTAATTCATATATATAAAGTTGAATTTGCATTACACATTAAAAACCAATATTAACAAAAAAGTTTTTTTTTATATTTAGGTACTGTTAGTTACTCTCTTATTAAATCATTTATTTCGAGATGCCACAGTCTTTCCGCAAAGGAGCGGTCATAACATTAGCTTGTTATATTCACTTGGCTGGTTCTGAATGGCTTTTTTGTATAGGTATGTGTATTATTGATGATTTTTATGCGAATAATACTAATTTCAAACATTTAATTGCGCCACATAAAGATGCTTTGTACAAAAATAAAATCCTTAAAGAAACAATGACAGTGCTAAGTAATAATGCTTTTGCAAATAGTGTGTTAACACCAAATTAAGTCCGTGCAATAATAAACTTTAATCGCTTGATACTGAGATTCTTTTCGAGCACATATTTATTTTGAAATGGAAAATCCTATACTCAAATCCACGATGTGTTGACTAAGGACTCGTGGAAACAAAGGATTCCGTGTCATGTTCTTACTAAAGTAAACAGCAACCCTGCCATAAACGCAAAGTACTTAAGCATTTCTTTTTCTTAAAATTTAAGTAATAAAACAACTATACATACAAGGGGCATTTTAAAATGAACCACCTGTAAAATGAAGCCTCCGTTATTTTACTATTAGGTATGCTTAACATCTAGGCAGAATTGTCATATTTTTTTTTACAGTAACAATATTGGTTCAGCTATTTTTTTTTTTGAAACACGCTGTGACACAAATGTTGCTGTGTAACATTCAACAGAGACCTAGATGCAGTAAAAAAATAAGTCTGTAGCGTCACAGCGTGTTACAAAATTAAAAGCCTGAGTCAAAATTAAATATTCTTAAATATTATTTTTATTGTTACATTAAAGTATTTTGGTTTATCCGACGTTTCAAACCATATTAGAAATATAAAATACTTCTCGGTGTTTTTTAAACTTTACAGCGTTCATGGTCACGGGGGTACACAAAGGTTTTATTCGTTTTACAGAAGGTAATTTTTAAAATGTTCAATACTACCGCCTTTAATTTATATTGTCAGTATAAAGTTCCTATCCACGCAATATAAGCTTTTATGTATATTAAAATTAGGGCGATTTAAATTTCTAAAGCTTCAACTAGAACTTAATGTTTGTCAAATCAAATGAATTATCAAACGCATGACCACACACTGCAGATGTTTTTTTTATATCAGAGTCCCTATATTGCGTCCCTCTTTCTCTCTCTCTCTTACACAAACACACCTACACACATTATCTGTCCTCTCTCTCTTGGTCTAGGACTCTCGCGGACCAAGGGCCAGTTTCCTTTTAACCCGAGTTTTCGAATTACAATTACCAAAAACGTACTTCTGCGAATAAAGACCATCGTAATACCATCCACGGATTCGTTTGTTTTCGCGATAGGAAAAATTACCGTGTTATCAACGTGTGTCGCATCAGAGTGAAACAATCAGTATGGAAGGCGGGAAGCTCATTACATGTACGAGTGCGTGCGTCGCACAATATGTATGCTATCTGTACTGAGCGTGGAGCTACGAAGGTGTGTGGATGTGGCATCGATTACTTCTATTTGTTTGAAAATAGTTGTGGATCGCGACTTTATATCTCACGGGGAACGTACATTTTTCCGGGATAAAAATTGCAGATGTGCTATTCCAGCCGTAAGTCTATCAGCATAGAAAATTTTATCCATCTAAACTTTCACATTCAGCAGTAATACTTTATAAATACTGGTGTCAGAGCTTTCCAAGCCGCCTATTACAGGCCTCTGTCGTTTTTGCGACTTTCATATTGCGGAAGCCAAGACAAACTTGTATGTGTCTTCTCAAACGGCATCTTTTACACTACATAAGCACATCAGTTTCAACTGATCGCTTTCGTATTAATCTTACAATAACTCAGTAAAAAAGTTCGTTCGTACAAAACGCAAGTCGAGCGTAGACTGTCGATCAATATCCCGCGTTAACCAATTGAATAATTAATCAGCTGAGAAAAGAAAATGCTTGGACTGTATTCACAACAAAGGATTTAGACTTTAGCATTACATTGGTGAAGAATAAAATGTTATTCAACAGTATTTTGAATATTAAACACCATGCATAAAAACATTAATATTTTTTAGAAGGTCGTTTATTGGATTTATTAAAAAAATATACAAATGTTCACTAAATAGTCAGCCTCATTTCTCTGCCTTGAAAACAATGTCAGCTACAAACCCCTGAAGATACAAAATTAAATAATAACTTACACATTTTAAACTATTAGCATCCTAATTTTAAAAAGCCATATCCACATTTACCTAATATGGATATACCATCGATGTCGAGCAATCCCGCGGCGCGACCTTAATCATGTGACGTCAATCCTAGCCTTGTTACGTGGTAAGGGCATCGCCGAAAAACTTAATGTGGAGTAGTCATTGTTGTTTCAACTTTATCAATTTAATAAAACTTAAATAATCTCGAAAACTTGCGCCCCAAAGCTAAGACAAATTAAATAGGAGTGAAGCCTTCATCCTACAAAACCTATTCACATTTTTTTATTTTTCTTTTATTTATTAACCAAATTTGTGTCTAAGCGGAGCGGCGGGCGCGTGGAGTAGTGTAAGAAGATTAATAAAACCTCTTAAATAAAAGTAGCTTATGTTACTCCTTATAAAATTAGCTAACTGCGAATTCAAGTCCCGTCATAAGCAGTCTAACCGTTCCAGAGATTAGCCGGTACAAAAAGACAGACGGACTGTCATTTAGTAATGATTGATGTTTACTTCAATATGCATTTCAATTCAATTCAATTTATTTAGATAGATTACTTGGTTTAATCTTTAAACACCACCAACAATTTTTTGTCATAAAGGATTACATTTCAGATCTTGTTAGTTTAGAGAACAACTACTTAAGAAGGTCGAAAATTGAACTGTTAGAGCAGTCGCCTGGTAAGCAAAAGATTGTGGGTTCAAGTCCCACTCAAAGCAGTCCAAATTTTTATTCAAAGTCTACACATTTCCAGCGCAGGGGTCGAAAGCCAAGGGTCGCAACCCTTTTAAAATTAGCATATAGGTGATGATGTACCGCTCAGAAATGACGGCATAGTGCTGAGAGTTATTTTCTGATATAGTAACAGCCTTTTTAGCGTTATTCACGTTGGTTCATTTTACAGGTAATTTTTTCCAAGGGCTTGTAGTCTATTAAGAAAAAATAAAATGTATAGACAACATCACATACATCGTTTTTTTTTCCAAAGGAATCAACTACTATAAAGCACTTGTTTTGTGAAACAACGAAAGTACCACAAATACCCAACCCGAGATTTTTTTATAAAAAACCCCTTTTTTTTGTTAAGTCGTCCGTGAATCGATCTTGAACCTCAGAGCAGGCGATTAGCGTGAAAACCAGTGTGTACGCCGCTAAGGTTCTAATTTCTGGCCAAAATTAAGTCAAATTTACACAGTAAAGTGACGAATCCTATTTGAGATCAAAAATAAGTCGTCTCTATTAACACGGAAATGTTCCACTACCGTTTCACAGCGTGGCGGTGATCGAGACAATTTGGTGTGGAAATGTCTGTCTGTCATCGTTAACCTAATTGCCTACAGCTGTAAAAAATTGCTGGATAAACATTATACTCAGGGATACAATTAAGAAACGCTTAACATAGTTATTACATAGTCAGTACAAAAGTATAATAACACCATTCTTCTTGTCCTATCATCATCATCACCAGACTATACATCGGCCACTTCAAAATGAGGGCTTTGCCAAAATGATCAGTTGATCACGCTTAGCGATCGCAGTTTAACCAAAGGTAGAGTAAACGCGCTGCCTCCGACACGACCCTCTTGCCTTTTACGATACCCGCAAATAAGGGTTAGTGTCTTTGAATCTTACAAATATTCTAAATACAAAAGTTTGGATAGACATTTATTACTAAATTACACCGGAACGACTAAACTGAACTAGGTGCAATTTGGCACTGAGCTAGATTATACGCAGTAATAGACCATGGACCATTTTCCGAGATAAATTTACGTTTCCGTTGGGATAGTTTCTCCGAACGAACAAAGCCGCGAGCAACAGGTGGTGTTTTATCTTTTTAAAAGTACCGAACCTAGAGTTCCAAAAACATTAAATTTAAATTCACTCCTAACAACTACACTGATGAATAGGTCGGCACTAGGTGACTAATTCTCACCTGTCGACCTAAGTAGATATCAAAGATAAGGGCAACACTGAGACGGCTTTGCTTATCTGAGCTTTAATGAATCCAACAGATAAGCATAGGTCACTACTTATGTTAACTGCACGAAGTTGGCAACGATTTTTTATATTAGATCATAGATGTAATTAAAAAAACAAGATACACAATCAGCCTTAAAAAAAAGTCCCAAATAAAACTAAAACACAGACAAGAGCACGTCAACCTACCACAAAACAACAAATTTTCTCAATTGATATTGATCTCTACTTGTTGGACTTAAAGTTGAAAATCAATTCAATGACCTTTAACTTTTTGGGTAGGTTGACCCTCAGTTGTCTGTACAACATAATATATATATTGATATATATATACAGGGTGAAATCTCTCATCATATATATATATATATATTGTAAACGTTTTTGTTGTCATACTGTTGCATGTCGACATAATTTGGCTGTTGATTTTATGACATAAAATCAATGACACTCATTCAACCAAGGAGAGTTTTACGTTTTATTTTTCTATCGGACTGTATTTGTAGTTCCTACTATATCAAAGTATTAGATGAATTGATACGTCTGATTACTTGGTTTAATCTTTAAACACCACCAACAATTTTTTGCCATAAAGGATTACATTTCATATCTTGTTAGTTTAGAGAACAACTACTTAAGAAGGTCGAAAATTGAACTGTTAGAGCAGTCGCCTGGTAAGCAAAAGATTGTGGGTTCAAGTCCCACTCAAAGCAGTCCAAATTTTTATTCAAAGTCTACACATTTCCAGCGCAGGGGTCGAAAGCCAAGGGTCGCAACCCTTTTAAAATAAGCATATAGGTGATGATGTACCGCTCAGAAATGACGGCATAGTGCTGAGAGTTATTTTCTGATATAGTAACAGCCTTTTTAGCGTTATTCACGTTGGTTCATTTTACAGGTAATTTTTTCCAAGGGCTTGTAGTCTATTAAGAAAAAATAAAATGTATAGACAACATCACATACATCGTTTTTTTTTTCCAAAGGAATCAACTACTATAAAGCACTTGTTTTGTGAAACAACGAAAGTACCACAAATACCCAACCCGAGATTTTTTTATAAAAAACCCCTTTTTTTTGTTAAGTCGTCCGTGAATCGATCTTGAACCTCAGAGCAGGCGATTAGCGTGAAAACCAGTGTGTACGCCGCTAAGGTTCTAATTTCTGGCCAAAATTAAGTCAAATTTACACAGTAAAGTGACGAATCCTATTTGAGGTCAAAAATAAGTCGTCTCTATTAACACGGAAATGTTCCACTACCGTTTCACAGCGTGGCGGTGATCGAGACAATTTGGTGTGGAAATGTCTGTCTGTCATCGTTAACCTAATTGCCTACAGCTGTAAAAAATTGCTGGATAAACATTATACTCAGGGATACAATTAAGAAACGCTTAACATAGTTATTACATAGTCAGTACAAAAGTATAATAACACCATTCTTCTTGTCCTATCATCATCATCACCAGACTATACATCGGCCACTTCAAAATGAGGGCTTTGCCAAAATGATCAGGTGATCACGCTTAGCGATCGCAGTTTAACCAAAGGTAGAGTAAACGCGCTGCCTCCGACACGACCCTCTTGCCTTTTACGATACCCTTAAGCAAATAAGGGTTAGTGTCTTTGAATCTTACAAATATTCTAAATACAAAAGTTTGGATAGATATTTATTACTAAATTACACCGGAACGACTAAACTGAACTAGGTGCAATTTGGCACTGAGCTAGATTATACGCAGTAATAGACCATGGACCATTTTCCGAGATATATTTACGTTTCCGTTGGGATAGTTTCTCCGAACGAACAAAGCCGCGAGCAACAGGTGGTGTTTTATCTTTTTAAAAGTACCGAACCTAGAGTTCCAAAAACATTAAATTTAAATTCACTCCTAACAACTACACTGATGAATAGGTCGGCACTAGGTGACTAATTCTCACCTGTCGACCTAAGTAGATATCAAAGATAAGGGCAACACTGAGACGGCTTTGCTTATCTGAGCTTTAATGAATCCAACAGATAAGCATAGGTCACTACTTATGTTAACTGCACGAAGTTGGCAACGATTTTTTATATTAGATCATAGATGTAATTAAAAAAACAAGATACACAATCAGCCTTAAAAAAAAGTCCCAAATAAAACTAAAACACAGACAAGAGCACGTCAACCTACCACAAAACAACAAATTTTCTCAATTGATATTGATCTCTACTTGTTGGACTTAAAGTTGAAAATCAATTCAATGACCTTTAACTTTTTGGGTAGGTTGACCCTCAGTTGTCTGTACAACATAATATATATATTGATATATATATACAGGGTGAAATCTCTCATCATATATATATATATATATTGTAAACGTTTTTGTTGTCATACTGTTGCATGTCGACATAATTTGGCTGTTGATTTTATGACATAAAATCAATGACACTCATTCAACCAAGGAGAGTTTTACGTTTTATTTTTCTATCGGACTGTATTTGTAGTTCCTACTATATCAAAGTATTAGATGAATTGATACGTCTGATTCTAAAATCAGTAAAATCGGTTTTAGGACTTGAGAAGAAGACGCTGTCGTCCATTCCTCTGTGGTATTATTCTATTTTTGTGCTAGCACTACACGATAGAAGTTAGATAAATGCATAACGCTCACCTCTCACCCCGGGGGAATTAACAGGTTATGTGGGACTCCAGTCCATGGCGGAGGTTCGTATACCCACTAAAAAACCAGCGGTAACCGGTATCCCTCCGGTGCTACCGAGACTACGGGTTTCGCCTTAGACTTATGACCACAAGCATGCTCCGCAGTCCCAGATTGGCTCTGACTACACGATTACCTTTTTTTTTTGTTTTTACTCGAGGAAAATGCGTTACGCATCACCACCACTGCCCCGGGGGAGGGCAGGGCGGCATGTGGGACTCCCGGCGCCCTGAAAAGGGCGCTGCTCCTGGGAATGGAACCCAGTGGTATACTTACTAAAAACCTCGCGTCGCCCGCCGCGCTGACTGAGGGCAGGGTCTGTGGTGACTCGACAGTCCACGGACCCCGCCAGCGGCCACCTCCGCCCTGAAAAGGGCAGACCTCCTCAGAGGGGGTGCTGTGACGACACCCCACTCCTAACAGCGCGCCGTCCTGGTCCCATGTGCTAGGCAGCTGGTGCCCCCGCACATGCCGCCCGGGACCCTGGCGGGGCATACCGCCCCGCCTACGCCGACGGAGGCGGAGAGAGTACGGATCTCGCTCTCTCTCCCTCTCGGCGGCCTCCTTCTGCGACATGACGTCGTCGCAGAAGGCGGCCACTGCCTCCCAAGCCTGCTCGCTGCGGACCATCTCCGACATGACGGTCGGCAGCGAGAGGACTCCTCCTCCCAGGGCCGCGGTGAGCACCGACCGCGGTCCCCTCCACGCGGGGCACTCCACCAGCGTGTGGAGCGCGGTGCCTTCTGCGCAACCACAGTGGTGGCATCCCTGGGTCGGCTCCTTCGCGGCGACCATGACTACACGATTACCTAACCTAACCTAACTGCAAGCCCGTGAATAATAACAAGCATTGTTATCCTCAAAACCTATCTACGCACAGAAAATTCCATTGAAAATAAATCTTTAACCTTTCTGTAAACCCTGTAACATTGTAGTAAGCCATTCAAAACATAACAAAACACAGCAAAATAACTGGAGCATGCGTTATCTTGAAAATTAAATAAAACAGAAGGCCAAAGGAAACGAAAATTTGCTAGAAAGGTACATAAAAACTAATATTAAAACTACTGTAAGCATACGTGTTATCATAATTTATGTAACTCATTAAAACACCGGAAAAGTGCGAATCGCATAGCACACAAAGGATTCCGTTGTCATTTTTACATTATATTTGGTGGAAACCTGTAACATACATAATGTGCTTTACTACTAAAATACTAAATTTTGCTTAAAATTTTTTGTTTTGTGAAAATTTCAAGTATCAGTATAATGTAATAAAATATGTAGGTACTAACAGTGGGTGTCGAAAGAAGCAACCAAATGGAAACGTATAAAAGAGGACGGGCCGTAGCATTTTCTCTCTATCCTTCGCTAACCCGTGAGCCAAGCATGGCGGTTATGGCATACAAATACATGAACGAAGCAGGTAACTTCTCAACATCAGTCTTGACAATACATTGGTCTTCTCCATCCATCGAACCACAAACTTTTGATTTTGCTAATATTACTAATTAGTCCTTGACATACTTATTATAATACGCGAATGTGTATAATGGTCCTCTATTAACAAAGCAATTTTAATTAGCTCACAGTGTTTGGATAATTAGCGTGAGCTATAATTACTATTAAAATGCGTCAAAATAAAGTTATGACGCCAACACATTTTTCCATTACGATATTTGATAAATGATAACATACGTTACCAAAAATAACTTTTTTTTAACTAATTACATGGTACTCGTAGTAACAGCCTATAACTATCCCACTGCAGGGAAAAGACCTCCATCATTGTATTCAAGTTACCACAGCAATGATTGGTACTGGCATAATCACCACGCTTGCCAAATGCGGGTTGGTGATCACAAACCCGAGCAATGTTCGAAAATTCGAAACTTTTTGTTACCCGACCCGGGCATCGAACCCGGGAGCCCGATATCTTGGTCCGGTATTTAAACCACTAGACCAACGCGCGGGGCGTTCTAATTACATACAAGAACTTTTAATCCTGTTACGCAAAAAAAATTAGATTACCAGTAAGTCTAAGCAGTAAAGTCGAGACAACTTAGGAAACAATTATTTTTTTTTAATTGCCTTGGGTCTGAAATAGGCAAAGTTTTTTGTGCTTCGGAAGCATGTTACACTACCGCACCTATGGTCCCGCACTATTCAGTGCCCCCGCGGTTACCGCGCCCCGCGCCCGCCTTCATTCCCCTCTCAGTCAAAGTCAAGCCGCACTGTCATGGATCCGGCATTTGCAATTGTGCGTGTCGTATCGTCCGCGTCCCCGATACCTATCTATTATTACCTAATATTGTGATGTAAATGTAATCATTTAAATTCACTAAATCCCATTATCCACAAGACTTCGACTTATTTCAATTTTCCTACACCCGTCTTCTGTCGCAAAATGGAAGCTGTATGGAAATAATTGTAATGGAAGTAATAACAAGTCACGTCAAAGGCCTGTAACAGGCGGCTTGGAAAACCAGACTGTCCTTGAATTAAAGTGGTGGCCAAGAGAGGAACAAAAGACAGTGTCCGAAGCATTCGCGAGGTCCCTGGTGTTATGGGAGTAAAGTAAGTAACAACCTATAATCATCCCACTGCAGGGAAAAGGCCTCCATCATTGAATTCAAGTTACCACAGCAATGATGGGTACAGGCATAATCACCACGCTTGCCAAAGGCGAGGGATAACAAAGCCGAGCAATGCTCGAAAATTCGACGGTTACCAACTACTCCCATAACGGGGGTTATGGGAGTAGTTGGGATAAATTGGGGAAAGCTTAGAACAGGGTGCGAGATATGTAGCGGAGAAAAAGGGGATTCCCACCAATGTGTGACTCTTACAGGCTGATTACTTATAGATTCACAATAACATTTACATACAAAAAAATCCGACGAAAATTAAGCCACCAATTTTGTGTCAGTGCATAAAGACTGTTGTAATTTTTATTTAAAATTCGTGGCTTATTTTCCGTAGTGTCGCGTAGAATCGGCACATTAACAGCACTTCTCTTCCTATAGGTGTCGTAAGAGCCAACTAAAGGATTACTGCCAGAAGAAAATGGGCACCAGGGTATTTCTTCAACCATTGGCCAAAGTACGATCGCAAAAACTTACTAATATACCCTAGGCTTATACAAGCTGGTGATAAAGAGTGAGAGACACAGTCTATTTACAGTACAGGCAATCTTCTTTTTACTATCGCCCACAGAATTGTGTGAAAGATCAATCTAATACCGTTTAACGGCCGGTTCCAATAACCTATCTATCTTCAGTTTTGGCATATCGGATATAGGAAACAGTTTCTATCTCTGTTTTTGCCGTCCAGGGAAACAAAGACAGAAGTTGTCTTCTATCTCCGATATGCCAAAACTAAAGATAGATAGGTTATTGGAACTGGCCGTATGCGATGCGATCGTTTTCAGCGCTAATACCAATGTTTGAAATCCGCCGAGGTTATAATGATAGAGATTCTACAGACGACATTATTAATTAAAGCGATGAACTGGTTTACTAGAACAAAGTAAAGAAAAACAAAGAACGAAGCAAGTTAGTTCACCCATTAGTTTATATTGTGGAAGTTATTGAAAACTAGCTGTTGCCCGCGACTTCGTCCGCCTCAATTTCTATTATTATGATCGCGACTATTTTTGCAACATTTTGCACTCATGCTTCGCTTCTATTGGTCGCAGCGTGATGTTCTATAGCCTAAAGCCTTCCACGATAAATGGACTACCCAACACAAAATAATTTTTTCAAATCGAACCAGTACTTCCTGAGATTAGCGCGTTCAAACAAACAAACAAACTCTTCAGCTTTATAATATTAGTATAGATGTTTCTATTAGATGAATGCCACCGGTCGTTTTACCGTGAGTAAAAGAAAAACAAACAAAAATTTTAATATAGATATTAATGCCTGTGTCTGAAATAGTTTTAAGGAATTGGTTGTTGATAAACTTGAACAGGTTGTCATTGAGTAGATAAGGCCCCTAATTCGCGTAACCGAATCGTATCACAATCGTAACTGAACGACAGGTTTTTGACAGTTCTAGTATGGGCTAAATGTCAAAATTGTCCAATTCAATCACGATCGAACTGCGATTTGGTTACGCGAATTAGGCCCAAGGTTGGGTGCACGACAATACTGTTTATGGAGTGGTGTCATGGACTCAATGTAAGTGTATTGTAATTAATTTAAGCGTTATACTACTAGCCTATCATTTTTTTCCATAAATAAATAAATAATAAATATTTTAAGACATGCCTCACTGGGCCACACAAAGCCATCTAGTCCCAAATTAAGCTACTATTAAGTACCCTGTCGTATGGGGTACTAGACAACCGATAAACTTACTTGTATACTTTTTTTTTGTAAATACATACTTATAATACATAGAAAACACCCAGACCAGTACAAACAGACATGTTCATGCACACAAATATTTGTACTGTGCGGGGATCGAACCCGCGACCAATGGGTCAGAAGCAGCTTTAACTACCGCTGATCCAAATGGTCGTCAAATATTTGTAACAAGCTTTATCCATTTAAAAACTTCTTTATTTAATACAGTACCAGCGCGTGCAGCGTTGCTGAGTTCATTATGATGCTATCTGAATTTAAATTACTTTTTATATTATGTAATGTATTGTGATCTTGTTTGTGGTTCTAAATTTATAAAAAAAAATGATTTTTATAAAGCCGTACACATTTGAACCGTGCTTTTAAGTACTTAATATAATATAGGATTAAATTATTTATGATTGAATATTATTATGCTTGTGTCCCTGTCATAATATTATGTAGTCCACAAACCATAGCAACACTGCAAGAACTCCGGAAGTACGGATTCATATAATATTCACGATCACAGTTCATTAGGCTATCCGTGGGAAGGATAGGTTTTTACATGCTTACTTTGAAGAACGCTGTGGAGGGGTGGCGTATACACCGGTTTTCACAGTGTCGCCTGCGCAGCTGCGCCGTGGTTACGGGTTCGATTCCCGGACGGGTCAGTGTAGAAAAAAAGAGTTATCCTATATTTTCTCGGATGTGGGTGTTTGTGGTACCTACTTGGTTATTGATTTACACAAAAACAATGCTTTAAAAAACAGTTACTTGCTTTTGAATCGGAACAATGTATGTGATATTGTCTACATTTATTTGATTGGCGATAATAGGTAATTTAAACCACTAGGCCAACGGTTTAAATACCGGGCCAAGATCTCGGGGTCCCAGGTTCGATCCCCGGGTCGGACAACAAAAAGTTTCGAATTTTCGAACGTTGCTCGGGTATGTGATCACCAACCCGCATTTGGCAAGCGTGGTGATTATGCCAGTTCCCATCATTGCAGTGGTAACTTGAATTCAATGATGGAGGCCTTTTCCCTGCAGTGGGATGATTATAGGCTGTTACTTACTTTACTTTAATAGGTAATTGGAGGCGGTAGTTTTCAATATGCTTTTGAATTACCTTCTGCAAGACGAATAACACGTAACATAGTCCAGCTAGGATAGCTAGTCTAAACGTCAAGATAAATCAAGACCTAATGTAAAATCATAATAAGTGCGTGATAGATTCATAAAAAAAAATCGATTTTGTTTACTTACAGATAGATATTCCTAAAAGTGAAGGAAAAAATCATGTACCTCACGTATGCACGGTGAACGGAGTTGAACACTCGCGTCACGGTTTCTAATTTACTTAATGCCTTTATTGTTAACTAATTTACGAGTAAACATCATCGGTGCAAGTCAAAAACTCGAGAAAGTTTACCATAAAAATGATGGGCACTGAGAAATCGTCAATGATACTGTCAATGTTCCCCTTTTCAATTGTTATCTATTTTACATTTTATTACACAGTAAAAAAAATGGTGCAAAAGGCGGATTTAATGCTAAAATCATTCTCTACCAGGCAACCATGGGGCCAAGCTGAAATGATACACAAGAACAAATCGATTATTTAAGCAAATTACAACTACTCTTAAGACGCTGACTGCAGCCGATGACCTTGAGCAATGAACACGCCCCCAAATTTATTTGTCTTTGAATTTCTTTGGAACGCGCCACAGCTATCACTGTCGATTCTCGTAGGAGTGACAGAGAAAAAGCACATGGAATAGAAGGGCCTAAGTGCCAAACAACAAAATTCGTTGTGCAATTTAAAATTGCCATTTTATTAAAAATCTAAATCAGCCATTTGCTTAAGCAACATGTAATATACAATATAGCAAAATTTTATTATCATTGTTATACGGACTGCTGAGAAAAATGGTAATTTATGTATTTTCAGAGGCTACTTTGAGATTTTTTTCTATCGAGCAAAGTTTTTAGAATCGTGTTTTGGAAACAGCCACCTGGTCGAAAATATGATCAATTACAACTACATAGCATTTGGCAACAATACGAGCCATAGGCTTAAAGCAAAACAATCTTCATTGAGCTCAATTCGGCTCATGTCAGCGTCTTAATATAAATTATATACATAAAATGAATATTGAAGAACTATATCTACGAGTATACTAATATTATAAAGCTAATTTGAAAAAATATTTTTGTGTTATATAGTCCATTTATTGAGGAAGGCTTTAGGCTTTATAACATCACGCTGCGACCAATAGGAGCGAAGCATCAGTGAAAAATGTTGCAAAAATAGTCGCGATCATAATAATAGAAATTGACGCGGACGAAGTCGCGGGCAACAGCTAGTGAACAAATAATTGTAAATGCATGCATATACCTATAAATACGCGTAGCAAAACCTTTGATCCCCTTTTTACGAAAATTGCGCGGACGGAGGAGTATGAATTTTGGGACATTTATTTAAGGAGTGCAGAATGCAATATTTTTTACTTTTTAAAAAATACATTAAATAAATAAAAAAAATATGGTTGAATTTCGAGCATTGAGCAACTACTAACATACATAACTAGCGGACCCCACAAACTCCGTATTGCCTCTGAATATTTGATTTTGACGTCTAAAATGTCATTCTCATCAAATATGGCTTGGATTAATATTCGACTATCCAACAGACGAAGACAAATCCAAAAACACCAAATTCATTAAAATCGGTCCAGCCGTTCTCGACTTATAAGTGGTCTAGCTAACACGACTTTCTTTAATATATCAATGGATTTATGATTGCTATCGGCGAGATTCTTGAGAGAGACAAAAAGAAGAAGAAGCCTTCTAAAAAGAAAATTTTGAAAAAGAATATCTGATTTTTATTTTTGAGAGCAGTCCATTCCAGAGTCGTACAGCCTTCAAACCGAATGAAGAAGTATGTCGAGGAGTAAATGGGATCATCATCAGCCCAAGTCAGGATATATAGGTCACTCCAACAAAACGAAGAATTTATTGTTACTCTTGATGATTTTATAGGATATCAAAAATATATATCTATCTGGTATTGCTCTGGGATTTCGAGCGTACAGCAGGTAAATAATAAATAGTAATAAATAAATAGTTTAAGACATGCCTCACTGGGCCACACAGAGCCATCTAGTACCAAATTAAGCTACTATTAAGTACCCTGTCGTATGGGGTACTAGACAACCGATAAACTTACTTATATACTTTTTTTGTAAATATATACTTATAATATATTATATAGAAAACACCCAGACCAGTACAAACAGACATGTTCATGCACACTAGTATTTGTACTGTGCGGGGATCGAACCCGCGACCCATGACTCAGGAGCAGCGTTTACTACCGCTGATCCAAATGGTCGTCAAATAGAAAAGGTACCTATTGAAAACAATCATCTCTTTTTAATTTAGGGAATTAAACAGTTTTTGGAGTTAGAAATGGTCTCTTTATTTTAAGTATATAATTTTACTTGTCAGGAGAAACGGCTCCATAACATGCATCAAGGATACATTATTAAGAGTTAAGTATTTTGGAGAAAAAAATCTGTAAATAAATGTGTGTATGTATTAAAATTGTTGTTATCTCTGTGCAAACTACGAAACGCGGTATAACCGTTTTTGTTAGCTTAACCAAAAAACCCAGACATGTGATGCGTGACAATATCACTCGTGCTGAATTCGCCTATCAGCCTGCCTTATTACTTACGAAAAAAACCCAATTAGCAAGCTACAACATAAGCACTGAAAAATGGTAATTCCTTACTTCAAGACATCATCATCTTAATCAAACTACACCAGTCCACTACTGGATATAAGCATATCTAAAATCCTCCATTTTGTAGGGTATGTATACCCTCATCTATTGTCGGATCACAGTTTAGCAAATTTCACAGCAAAACATAAGGGCCAACCATTACTATATATACTATTAGTCAACTCTTACCTCTTTATTTTATAATTTTTATATAAACAATGGGCTTGCTCTTGACTACATACTTAACTCTACGGTTAAGAAGAAGCCTAAGATGGAGCGAGCTTACCCAGAGGCACTGGTTCTCCCGCACACCAGCGGAACACAGAAAAACTGTTTGGCGCTGGACTCCGGCAGGAGGGTAACATCCAGGTAGCCTCTTACAAAGCCTACCACCGCAGAGGGATCTGTTAGCCGTCATCATTGGTTAAAAAACCAAAGATGCCGTTACCCAGGGTGGACCACTAGGAGGTAGATCCAACCACCTCATCTATAGGACTAGAAAAGAGGGTGAAATTTTATTTTAAGCTAAAACCGCACAAGCAGTTTATATAGCACATACTTAAATAGATTTAAATCATACGTGGTCACAAAATAGAATTTTATCATTCGACTATAAAATTCACCTTCGAAACTAGAAATTGAATCACCTCTATTAATGTCAAGATTATTAAGATTTTCATAAACTACTTCTTAAGATTACTAATAGGTTAAGACGTGTGTTATTATTATTTATGGATGGATGTTTATAATGCAGTATTATAACCAAATGCAGTAAAAGCATTGACGTCATTCATCACATTTGATTACAAAAACCAGAACCAAGTGATAAAAGCAGCCATTAAAATACAGATGACAATTAGCATATTTACGTCATATTCAAACAATAAAACATTATTTTATCATTCAGTACCGATAAACAGAAACAGTAATTGAAATTTGAAGCTTTGGAAAATACTCTTTAATACAAAATAATTAACTCGTGTTAAGTCAGTTTATCCAAAAAAACTAAAGTCAAATCTTAATATTTAAACCTATTACCGATGAGGCAGGCGCGCCGCGCGACTAGGAAAGCACCATTCGTTCTTGTCCTATATGTGTTGTTAAAGGCGATTAGACAGTTAGCAGTTAGCAGCAAAGGGTACTGCCAGAAGAAGACGCAGTTTCAGGGTTTCTACCTCAGATCATATAAAGGACAGTCATCTAATATTACAAATTACTAATATTATTAATCTTATTAATGTTATGAATGCGAAATTTGAATTGGTATTTGTTACTCAATCACGGATCGGAAACATTTGGTGCCGACGATAACCAATGTTATTGGCTGGAATTCACTTAAACTCTTTATCTCGGAAAAATGTGTTCCCTTGGGATAATTTCAAGTTTAATAAAATACCCGTACGGAGTTGTGCTTGCATGTGCTCGCGCAACGGCTACTGGATAATTTATCTGCTTCAATTTGGATTCTAATTAGTAAATAATTTTCTTACCTGCATGGTATATATGACCGAAGCCCTGATAGACCACTTTTTACAGTACATAAAATACCTGCATGTGTAGTGTTCTTACTCCTCATCGCATAAGACATGTCTATTATCTACTTAATTAGGAAGTTACTGATATACTTAACACCAAAATGTTGCATATTTCTCATCAACAAATATGATCAACAATACAACTTGTTGGCAACACCAACCAAAAATGTAAAACTTCAAAATAGAATAACTTATATTTTGTCTTACTTCAATCTGTGGTGCTTGCGAATAAACTGTGTGTGTATCTCCGTGTTATTAATATTAATACAACTAAAGTTGACAAAGAACTGCAGTGTTTTCATTAGCCAACCAGCCCTCTTCTGCATCCACTAAAACATCTCTTCATATGGTCCTTCATCACCGTGGGAAATTTGGCAAGAAATACGACGGAGTCATTGACAACGTGGTACAGGTTACTCTGCAACGACCGTGAGTCAATTTTGTTTGTTCTACAAGTGACACGCTTTAAGAAGAGATAATCAAGCCCACAGCGAGCGACAGTAAGAAATCTACGATATTTCGTCGAATAAATTGAAATTGCAATTCCATACATTGCATTTATCATAGCATCAATCAATACGTCGTGCTTCATACAACATTCAACAATCAACATCGTATCGCGCCATATTGAATAATATAGCCTTTCAACAATGGTTCTATAATCTATGGTTAGACCCATGTTCAACCCTGCCAACGTGAGAGCAAAATCTTTCGACGCAAACTTCACACCGATGATGACGCAACACTGAGCTGCGAACCAATCAGCTCAGCCGCCATCTTGTGACGCCGTGCAACGCAACGACGTGATTGGTCGAAACTCCAAGTATATCATATTTTATTCGTTTTGTTGAACCCTATGGTTCGAATTGTATTCAAAAAAGGAAGTTGTTGTGACGGTGTGTAACTCCATTTTGTATTTTCACGCTATTTCCACCTGGTTGCAATTTTTTGTAAGTTCTAATATAAGTGGTTAGAATAAGTAATTTAATTGTAAAAGCAATATATTTTGTTGCCAACCATTGTTTTAAGTCGCAACAATGTCGAAAGAGGAGGATTTAGCTACAAAGCTAAAACGCTTGCGTTCCTCAAGAGGTTATGTAAAGTCCTCTATTACTAGACTTTATACGTTTGTTTCTAATACACAAGATGTCGAAATTAGCACTCTGTCGACCTTGCAATCCAAGAGGTCGCGAATCACAGAGCTGTTTGTTGAGTACGAAAATTATAACAAAGAAATAATTTGTTACGATGATAGCGATACCGAAGATGTCGCGGATTGTGAATCAAAGTATTTTCATATTCTGACTGTGTTAAATGAGGCAATCAATTCTAAACCGATGCCACAAATGGATACTACTCCTGCATACAGAACAAAATTACCTACGATACAAATACAAAGTTTCTCAGGTAAATATAGTGATTACACTCCATTCATTAATCTTTTTAGTGCTATAATTCACAAAGATAAATCTATTGATAATGTTCAGAAATTGTATTATCTTCGATCATTTTTGCAAAAAGAACCGTTTGATCTAATCAAAAACCTTCCTCTGAGCTGTGAAAGTTATAATGAAGCGCTCAGACTTTTAGATGAGAGGTATAATCATAGATTTAAAATAATAAATGAACACATAAATTCCCTGCTTGACATGAATGCTCTGTTCAGATCCACACCTAGTAACTTGCGTGACTTTGTTTCCCATGTTAAACAATGTCTAGCTGCTTTAAAAAATCTAGATGTCAAGACAGAATCGTGGGACCCTATCATTTTATCTATTTTGTATCGTAAATTAGATTCCTACACATCTCGGGCTTACCAACTAGAGCGAAGTGATGAAGCTGATCCAACGGTGGTCGAGTTCCTGCTGTACCTGGAAAAAAGAGCCTTGGCATTGGAGAATGCAGAGCCGTTAGTTTCAGGCAAGATTAATAAGGCAGTGGTGAACATCGCTACGACATCAGGAGCCAGCTCATGCGCATACTGTAAGTCCAGTGAACATAGATTGTTTTCATGTAAAAATTTTAAAGTCATGCCTTCCGCAGACAGAATAAAGTTTGTTAAAGATAAGGATTTATGTAATGTATGTATGAATGATCACCGTGGCAAATGCAGGTTCCATTTTCGGTGCAAAACATGCAAGCAAGCGCACAATACTTTGCTGCATGATGACTCAACATCGGTCAAACAAAATATAGCCTTAATTTCAAATACAGGCACCGATAAGATTTTATTACCTACTGTGAAAGTTAAGCTTTTTTCTAACAGTGGTAGGGAGGTCCATATTAAGGCGATCCTCGACTCTGCATCACAAGTATCCTTAGTGACAAGTAAGGTAATTGATATCCTAGGAATAACTCCAAACAAAGATGACACATCCATTATAGGGGTCAGCAACACAAGTAATGCAGCAAGATACTCTGTCCCCCTGGAAGTCTTCTCTCTGGCTACACCTTACAAGGTAACCATGAATTGCCATGTGCTTGATAATATCACATGCAGAATCCCGCAGTATAAGATTGAAATGGCAAACATTAATATTCCTTCAGACGTAAATTTAGCGGATTGTGATTTTCACATCCCGTCTGAAATAAATATGCTGATCGGAGCTGACATATTTTTCCAGGCGCTGCTTCCGGACCAACGAGCTACTACACTGCAATCTGCTGAGCAGCACCAGCAACCACGCTTCGTCAACACAAGGTTTGGCCATGTTATTGCGGGGGCTTTGCCAAACAACAATCATGAAACAAGTAAGGTGTCTCTCTTATGTCTTAACTGTGACTCAAATGTAGATCGTACTATGCAACAGTTTTGGAAGACGGAGAGCATTCCTGAAAAATTTATTGAAAACATTCCAGAGCAAGAATTATGTGAAAGTATTTTTCAAACCACAACTATTCACAAAAATGATAAATTCCAGGTAGATTTGCCATTGAAATTGCCTTTGGACGAAATTAATGATGCTATTGGTAACTCTTTTGATTTTGCATTATATAGATTTATGAATCTTGAGAAAAAATTACAAAAAGATATTAATTTGCTCTCAGAATATGACAAGTTTATTAATGAATATGTTGAGTTAGGACATGGTCACTATATTGATTTGAGTTCATTAAATTTTAAAGATGAACCCCTGTATTTCATGCCGCATCATGCTGTCATTAATCAAAATAGTAAAAGCACAAAGACGCGTGTGGTTTTCGATGCATCCATGCAAACTGACAAAAAATTATCGCTTAATGATATTTTGCTTAATGGGCCACCTGTCCAACAAGACCTTTTCGACATCATGCTTTTGTTTCGCTTAGGTGAATACACGTTTTCCACTGACATCCGCCGAATGTTCCGTTGCGTTGATATTAATCCAAAGCATGCTAGCTTACAAAATATACTGTGGAGAAATAACCCAAACGAACCAATCAAATGCATGCAGTTAGATACTGTAACCTACGGTCAAAAGAGTTCAAGTTTTCTCGCCACGCGTTGCTTAAAAGAGCTTGCAGATAAATACGAAAAGGAATACCCTTTGGCTTCTTATATTTTAAAATACTGCACTTATGTTGATGACGCATGCTACTCACACCCTGATTTTAATGTTGTGATTGAGGCTAAACGGCAAATTTGTGAATTACTTAGTAAGGGAAGTTTCTACACTCATAAATGGGCATCAAACTGTCAAAAAATTTTAAATGACGTTTCACCAGATAGGCAACAGTTTGATGATTTAGATCTTCAAAAGAATAATCTTTTTATGAAGACATTGGGCCTGACACTCAATGTAACAAAAGACTGTTTTGTTTTTTCTTGTCCAGAAACTTTTGAATATGAAACACCAACTAAGAGACAGATTTTAAGTTTCATTTCTAAAATATATGACCCACTTGGTTTTATGTCGCCTGTGATTGTGAAAGCCAAGGCCTTCATGCAAAAATTATGGTCTGAGAATATAGGTTGGAATGACGTTCCCTCACAATCTTTAAAATCGGAATGGCTTTTATTTGCTAAAAAATTATCTGAAATGAAACCTGTAAACATTGAAAGAAACATTAATATTCCCAAAAATGCGGCTGCGATTCAACTCATCGGCTTTGCAGATGCTTCAAGCAGTACCGGATACGGTTGTTGTGTTTATCTTCGGGTGGTAGACGAGACAGGTAAAGCTTCAGCTTTTTTACTCTGCTCTAAATCTCGGATCAATCCCCGCAACAATAATGCACTCACCATTCCGCGATTGGAACTTAATGCGATGCTTTTATTAACAAAATTAATTAACAGAGTCTATGATACTCTTGCTTTGAAAGTAAATGTACAGGATGTTTTTCTATTTTCTGATTCGCAAATTTCCCTTGCTTGGCTGGCCACCGAGCCAATGAAACTTAGCGCGTATGTTGGAAATAGAGTGAGGTTGATTCGAGAGCAAACAGCTAGATGGCACTGGCAGTATGTATCCAGCAGCGAGAACCCCGCAGACTACGTAAGCAGAGGGACTGATCCAGACGAGCTGATTCAGTGTGAGTTGTGGTGGCAAGGACCACATTTCCTGCGCGACAGTAAGTATGATTTCAATAAAAAGCTTACCTTACCATCCACAGATGACTTACCTGAAGTGAAGAAACAAGTCGCAGTCTCCAATGCCAAGGTCTCTCTTGTCGCGCAAAGAAAGGATGAGTTTTATGACTTTCTCGACAAGTATTCAGATCTCAATAAAATGACTCGTGTCATGGGGTACGTTCTCAAATTCTGTTATAATTTAAAAAACAAAAATGCACGTAAAATAGGTACATCGCTATCTCCTCTCGAGTTACAAAATGCCTTGCATAAAATAATACAACATGAACAGAGCATCCATTTCAAAGACGAAATAAAAAGTTTAAATTCTAACGATGAAAATGTAAATGGTTCATTAAAATCGCTACATCCATTTCTTGATAATAAAAATATATTAAGAGTGGGTGGCAGAATTGAAAATTCTAACGTTTCTTTTGAGCAAAAACACCCTATAATCCTACCAAAACAATCTCGAATAACTGATCTTATTATTCACCATGAGCACATTAGGTTGTTACACGCTGCTCCTAGATTGTTACTGTCTAGCTTAAACCAAAAGTACTGGATTGTAAACGGTTACAGACATGTTAAAAAATTAATTCATAAATGTTTACTTTGTTATAAAATGAAGGCGGAATGCGCGAAACAACTGATGGGTTCCTTACCAACTGAAAGAGTGACGGCCTGTCGGCCTTTCCAAAAAATAGGCATAGATTATGCGGGACCGATTCAAGTAAAAAACTCTCGAGTTAGAAGAGCTATTCAGACAAAAGGATATATATGTGTGTTTGTCTGCTTTGTGACTAAAGCTGTCCATCTCGAACTTTCCTCAGATCTTACTACAGACTGCTTTCTTGCTTGCTTTAAGCGGTTTATCGCGCGACGAGGTTTGCCTACAGACGTGTTCTGTGATAATGGGGGCTCTTTCAGGGGGGCAAGGAATGAACTAGTTCGCTTGTATGAGTTAAAGTCTTCCCAAGATCATCAAGCACAGGTGCAAAATTATGCAGCACAACAGGGCATAGCCTTCCATTTTGTTCCAAGCTATTCACCTGTATTTGCTGGCCTTGCAGAAGCAGCTGTCAAAAGCACGAAGTTCCATCTAAAGCGTATCATACAAAATTATATCTTGACATATGAACAGCTAAGCACTATATTATGTCAGATTGAAGCTGTTCTTAATTCAAGACCATTATTGCCTGTAACAGCTGATGATATAAATGATTTTAGTTATATTACACCAGGGCATTTTTTGATTGGCACTGCTTTGACTTCTTTTCCCGAAAGAAATATGGTTGATATACCGACAAACAGGTTAAAGTTTTGGGAAATTTGCAATAAAGTTAAGAGTCATTTTTGGAATACATGGCATAGGTATTACTTAAACGTCCTGCAATCCCGTCCTAAATGGCGAGATAGTGTACCTAATGTAAAAATAGGCTCCCTAGTGATACTTAGGGAACCTAACTCTCCGCCCCTAACATGGCCTATGGCCAGAATTATTAAGGTTTATCCTGGTCAGGATACTAAAATACGTGTGGTTGATGTCATCACACCTAGTAAAAAGGTATATAAGCGCTCTTTGAGTGGCATTTCAGTATTACCTTTTGAATAGGTTATTATAATATTTTATTTAATGTAACTAGGTAATTAAGTTATACTGTGTAACAAGTACAATGTAATAACATTGCCTTTTAAGTTAAGATTTTGCTTTTCAAATAAGTAGAAAGAAGGACGTTCATTTCTGACCTGTCAAAATTTTAAAAATCAATAATCACGGATATTGAGGTAATATAGCACGTAAAATAGCAAATTTTTTGGTGATTCTAAAATAGGTATTCATTTATAAAACGACAATATGGAAAAAAAGAAAATCAAATTATAAAAATAAACACATCTAATGAAATATTTCTAAACAGAACGCAGCCATTTTAAAAACATTCACTAATGTTCCATTACAAGGCATTAATCTCAAGTATAATTACATTATTATGTCACTAGCTTTTTAAACAATCAATGCCATTCTATGATATTGAAAGACTTTGATTTGAATAGCTTACTGATTAAATAATTATACATATTTTCGATGGAAGATTAAAAAATAATGTTTGAACTGTTCTTTACTTGCGTGAAACGAAATATTTTTAATCCTGGCAATTATGTGACATCCGTCAAAACAAAAAGACGTCGTCAAAAAATATGATTTTACGGTTGCAGTTCTTCGTTGTGCTTGCGCCGATGTGTACTGTGCGATTCCTTTTCTTGATACCTTACTCTGACGACTCTGCATTCACCTGGATTTCTGATACCTTGCCTTCACGACTACTCTCGCTAACGCTACACGGACTCCGATTATTGTTTCTTGGATTGCTCTTGTGCTGCTTTACCACTACTTTTGAAATAAACGACCTCAAAATGGACTCCGTTCAAAGACCATCGACTTCGAAACGCATTTGTTGTATTAACTGCAACATATGTATTAATACTTGTAACACCTTTCGCCCTCAACAAGTCCTCCAACTCGATAGACGAGTCGTCTCACTAATCAGCAATTGGATATCTCCAATCATTGTAAGTATTACTTTCCTAAATAAAATAAAAAACAAGTGTACCTCCGCAATACTACTTGTCTACTGTTTATAAGGTTACACAGTACTTCCTATCAATATTTTATATTATTTTGTGTATCTAAATGTTTTTTTTGTTTTTTAGATTACTGAAGAGGACTACATCTGTGAGGCATGTTTTGACCTTTCCATGCGAACTGTAAATGCCCAAATGGTGGAAAACAATGAGCTTGATAGATGTGCTGGCCCATCTCGTAGAGGTCATACGCAAGTCTGTGTTATCTGTGGGCGGTCTTTAATTAATCGACAAAGTCATATTATTTTGAAAGAAAATGCATCAGATCATGATGAAGCCGCGGTTCTAATAATACAGAATAGAGCAGCACCTCGTCAGGTAAAATTAATATAACTTTTAGCTATTTACAATAAAATCTCGTTAAAAATAAATCTTTTGGTGTCACTTTGCATATAGAATATCAAATAATCCACAAGACTGACAAATAACAATTAAAACATTCCATACAAATTCAAAAGCTATTATTGTTTTCAGATTCTATAATGGGGTAAAAATACAATTGTGTTATTTGATTACAGATATTACCATCTGATCGCACATGCCATCCATGTTGGATGTCAGTAAGGAGAGAAATTACTAATTGAAAATAATGTAAATGGCAGAGAAGGTATTACAGAATACTGTTGTAGTTGCCTAGTGGGCCGGCGCACTGTCGGCTGCTGTGCCCACGTTATGGCAATCGTTTGGTATTTAGGGTGGGCTAGACACCAGACCAATATTGTACCACCAGCAAGATTTTTAGACGGTGTAATATTAAGAGAAGATAACGAATAAATAAATTGAAAACAAATAACTGTATTATCATTTATTAACCTAGTTTCCTCAGTCAGATATAATAAAACAAAATCAATTTGCATATACTGGTTTTCTTGTGTTGTGTAGTACACCATACCCCAGAAAACAAAGTTGCAGGTTCGATTCCCGCAAAAGGGAATGTTTGTGTATTAAAAACTTACATTTTTATCATCCTAATTTATATCTGCCATGTATATTAAGTTGAATCAAAGCTTATCAAACTAAATGAGTTATGCTTATCATTCTCCTATAGGCTGTATATATGCATATATAGCCTATAGGAGAGGCTTGGCTTATGTCAATGTAAGTTGGTAGTAGAACTACTAGACCACTTGCCTCCTTATTCTTAATACTGTTTTATAAGAGCACCTGTTTGATTTTTGGGCATGCTAAAATGGAACCAGTCTGTAGGACAAATGTGTTTTGACAGTCACGGTCCCAACTGCCTAGCGGGTTCGACTGCTAGTATTGGGTCCCAATCCCAACGCCATCGATGAATCTGAGGCACGTGTAATTACAGACATGTCGCCCATGTATGAATGTAACAATCTAAAGATTGTGTCGTAAAAGAACATCCAACAACCCGTCAATTTAAACTGACATCAGTTTAGTGGTAGATAATATACAGTTTACATTACGATTTTTTATCGGATTTCAACTAGTGCCAAATTATCCATCAACTACTCGGCCCTTACCATAGATTTAGTATACCTTTATGGCCTTCACATAAGGTTTATTTTTCTTTAACAACTATGATAGGATAGAAGGATAACCTAAAAATGGTTTTTTACAATTTACTTTGATTTCAGATTGCCAAAGGAAACCATATTTTAAATATTAATTAACGGACACAATAGCAGTCCCCACACATTATTTGTATTGTTATTCTTCAATAAAACAAAAAGTGATTTGACAGGTCAACTCATGTATGGGCGGTGGTCGTCCTTCTTTCTAAGTTTAGCTAAAAATCTAGGTTACTCTAAATACTTCCTACTTGAAAACTACTCGGTATTTATTTTAAAGAGTTGTATAAGTTGTTTCTTCTCATTTAAGTATTTTAATATAATATGCTTTATGTAGAAAAAGGTTAAAGTTAAAATTGTTTCTAAGAAAATTATAAAATTGTTCTGAAAATGAATGTAGTATAAATTCTACTACTATTTAGGTTCAAAGTTGAAATTGTTTAAAGTTTATAATTTCATAAGTTAAATAAAAACATTTTCTTTAATTTAGAAAGATTTTAATTCCTTTAAAAAAAAAAAAAAAAGAAAAGGTATTTCTTATATTGTAATACCAATATGCTGGTTGTAGTTAATTTCTATACAAGTTAATTTTGAGCTAGTAATACTTACCTTTTATTAGATACCTATGTGCCTCTAGCATTCTAGACTGGGCCCCCAGCATGTTGGCAACACCAACCAAAAATGTAAAACTTCAAAATAGAATAACTTATATTTTGTCTTACTTCAATCTGTGGTGCTTGCGAATAAACTGTGTGTGTATCTCCGTGTTATTAATATTAATACAACTAAAGTTGACAAAGAACTGCAGTGTTTTCATTAGCCAACCAGCCCTCTTCTGCATCCACTAAAACATCTCTTCACAACTATCATCATCATCATCATCCCATATAAGTCCACTGCTGGACATAGGACTCTCCTAAAAGTGGTTCTATCATAATGGCAACTCTTGGCAGACAGGTTGGTGATTTGAGTTTGACCAATTTGTAGAGCGAAAACGCCCCTTGCCCAACTGATGACGATGAAGATGAAGACTGATCTTGCAATACTCCTTTAGTCGCTTATGACACCCATAGAAAGAAAAAAGGCGGCGCTATTCTTATATCGGTGATTTTGAGGTTTTTCTTACATCGGTGTTGGGTACTAATAGTTGCAGTATCTGTACTGTATAAAGGGCGGGCGGTTTTCCTGCATGAAATAAGCTTGCTATTTCAGTGTCAGTGTCATTAGTTGTCAGTGTGGTGAAGGTACCTGCCGGTACCTATATGCCGGTGTTAACAAGCGGAAATCAGTAAAATAATTTTTTGTATGATTTTTATGTGTTGACACCACACACAACACATTCACGAAGACACAATAATCAATTTAAAGCGTTGCCAAATGTAAGGTTTTTAACAGACAAACGGACTATCTAGTCCAGCAAAATCAATCGGCCTTTATCTTCACACCGTGCGATTTCATCACCACTATCGCATGACCAAAAACAATGAAGTATTGCACAAGACAGACAAAATATTAATTGGCCCAGATCTGAGGCCGATATACAGTACTTCTGCAATCTGCATATGCATGACGGATAAACGGCTGCGAAATATCTAAAGACTCTGAAGAATGAACTCATTTGCTTCGGCTTAATCCTATTTCGAAAGACCAATTATCTCAACCCTAAGGTTCGTTCAAGAGGAGCTAGTCGGAGTGAAGAGGAGCTTAACGTGGATTGACCAATCACAATACTCCTAATCCACAGCCCACAGATTACGACCATTGTAATTGGACAATTTGGGGTTCAATGAGGTTTCCTGTCCGCCCCATCCTGCTCCACTACTGTAGGAACACAGCCTTCCATCTGAAAATTACTATTATATCTACTGACATGTACATGTACTAGTCGTTTAAAGCGCCAATTTCTTTTTAAATGTTTATGTAAGCAATTAGAGATTTAGAGGAGAATTGAACTCAGTTATGATAAAAAATCAGATAAAATTCAACCCCGATCTTTTGCTACTCGAACGAACGATATGATGGCATTACGTCTAATTTTGTCTAATTATTTCAAGTGATCAGCGCATTTTTATCAATATTTCCAGTATATTGAAGTAGTTAATAATAAAACCTTAAAATATTTTCATTTAGGCCACCAATTTATCAAATCAAAAATTCATCAAAGACCATCAAAGGATATTATTACAAAATCAACCTGTGAAGCTTAAAAGGTAAGTTCCTTAACGTCCACCAATGTTACCTGACGACAAACACTGACGTCCCCAATTGCGCAATCGTCATTATTCACTTGCGCGGGCGCAACGTTCACGCTCAATTTTCGTTTGATTCGCCACACTTATGGGAAATGCGTGTGGTCTGGGTCACGACATATTGAGAAACACAATCAACACTTCAAATTGGCCTAATTCCGTTTTACAATCAAAGGTAAGAGAGCAGTAGACAATATGGTATATTTGTGGTCAACATCGTTTATGATCTTCTAACATACAGTAAGTATTTTTTACTATTTAATAGATATTTGACAGCTCTAAATAAACACAAATTTTAAGTTAAAACAGTTTTGTATGTAAATAAACGAAGTATTAATCTTGTTAGTGCCTATTAAAAGATGTTCGTAAATCCTCGTGATCTGAGTCACGCTGTTTCACTTAGCCTATTTAGGTACGTAATTTTACTGCTTAAGCTCATATTCCATTCATTTGCAATTTGCTAATAAACTAACACTAATCCGTGTGACTTCGAAACGGCAGACATTGTAAAAGTAAAATAAAGTACCTAACGGCCTATTTAATACAGCAGGCCAAAGGCCACCATCATTAAATTCAAGTTACCAGAGCTGTTCACGATGAAATCAAAAGCCAAATTATTCTTGATGTTCGTTTACTTTCTTTTAAATTGTTTAGTTACAATTTTCATAACCGTCCGATGTGCGATACGATTTGAAGAGAATGAGTGAGTGAATGACCTAACAACAGAATGAAAGGTGGAATGAACTAAGAAATTGAAGACGCGAATGTGTTGTAGACAAAAGCAATGATGGGTACAGGCTGTGGTACAGGCATAATCACCATGCAAATGCGGGTTGTTGATCGCAAACCCGCAATTTTCAACAGATAAAGTGATGAAGACGCTGTAAATAATGTTGACTCACACAAACCGACAGACTTCCCAATTTAAAAATTAAGATTATTTTAATATTATGACACTTTTTATTCTAATGGCACAAGCGGTCATATCAATAACATCTCGATTACGGATGGATCATCTTGCGCTGTGGAAAAAAAGACTGTACGTCTCAAACTGGTTGTCATCTCACTAACTGTACAGCAATTTGTCAACAGTAAAACCGTTTTGTTTTAACGTCCGTACGACACGGTCGGCGGACGGAAGTAACACAGTTTCCCAGGTAAAAACGCGGACAATGCTGATGCTATCGTTTAGAAAGCCGATAATGCGTTAGTGCTCCTAGTTTTTCTTGTGGTGCACTTACGTTAACTGTATGATGCGATCAATGTGTATAAAACTAATTTTATTTACCTACTTGTAATGAAATGGCACAGCTGTGTTGATGGTATCTACATGTCACCGTGACCATGTGAACCTGTTGGTCTCATTTGCACTAGTATTTAGTTTGTGTGTATATTGTATTTGTTTTTTTTCGTGACATTTTTCTTAGAAAAACTGCTGATATTGTTTGTTAATTTTAGTTTTCGTTTTGATGTCACACCGCCCACTAAACATCTTTTCAGCCCAATGATTGACAGGTAGAGAATATCATATGGCGTTAGGTCATCCTTTTGTAGATTTTCTACTTATTTGTGGAAATAATTATTTTAAATAAATTAATAAACCGAATGAGATTTCCCGCTCAAAAAATATCTATTTTAAGTGTCGGTAAAGCACCTGGTAGTTTTAGCCCTGAAATCATCCTTATAAACGAGTATTGCCAGAAAAAGACGACTAGCAGTCTTCTCTCCATTATCAGCAAAAGTGCAATACCCAACCTTTATGGCAAATAAATACCTGCTTACGTTGAGGCCTAAGTATATCCGACAGACTGATATAGGTTGATGACGATAAAATATTGAATAAACAATATTAGTTTTTTACGAATTCCAATTATGTAACTTAAGCTGTAGACTTTCTTATACCTTTAATCAAGATAAATAGCGTATAAATTAAATGAATTGGTTCAATCGCCGCGACAAAATACTTAAAGTGGTGCACTTCCTGCCCACTGTGCATCGTTATTTATAGACGCGTGGGGCCGGGATTAACGTCACACGGGTTAAATTGACCAACCACTGGTTAAATAAACGCGGAAATTCCTTTTATGATAGCAATTAACAATATCATCTGATCGGTTGCGCCCCATAGGGTAGAAAAATGGAAAAGCGGTAAGCTGCTAATTTTGTGTTTATGCCAAACAAGAAATCGCCGACAATCAGCACGCACCGTCTCAAATTGTGTGGTGGATTATGCATATTACACTTTTCGCTGGTATTTCTTTCATTAAAAAAAAATTAATTACTTAAGTAAAAATATATTAGTTTAGTTTAACAAATATTTCATAAAATGTAACAGATAAATTAATAAGTAATTTGTAATTTACTCAAAACTGCACGGTAAGATAGCAGGAAAGGTACCCATGTTGAAACTTTGCTACAGGCAAGCCCGGCTTGCATTTGCGCAAAAGTATAAAAACTGGACTGTGCGACAGTGGTTTTTTTTTGCGAGACGAAAATAAACAGAGTATGTTCTGATGGAAAACGATATGTACGACGTCCCTCGAATACAGCATTCGACCCTAAGTACACGAAAGTTACATTAAAGCACGGTGGTGCAAAAGTGAAAATTTGGGGATGCTTTTCTGGACATGGTGTTGGATCTGTAAAGTTGATAGAAGGTAACATGGATCAGTTCCAATACAAAAATAGGTATACTGGAAGTAACAATGTTACCTTATTTCTGAAGACGTTCTACCGGTTATTTAGACATTCCACCATGACAATGATCCAAAGCACAATGCACGCCCCGTAAAGGATTTTATAACAGCGCAATCAGTTTCTGTCTTAGACTGGCCAGCTAACAGCCCAGATCTAAACCCAATAGAGAATCTGTGGTTCGAAGTAAAGAAAAAGGTTTCAAATACACAGTGTGGAAATTTAAGTGAGCTGTACGACGTTTTTTTAGAAGAATGGAACTCTATTTCTCTTGTGAAATGTAAGAAATTAATAGGATCAATGCCTCGCCGGTGTAAAGCAGTATTAAAAGCTATGGATATGCTATTAACTATTAATTTTATTTAAAAAATTATTAAATTGCTTCGCGCAACATATTACTGTGATTGCTTTAATGTAAGTGCCATACAATACAATTCCCGATCAGTTTAATAAATCGTTCTTAATTATTTGTCCAGCTTTAGTACTGTTTGAATGTGTTACATTGGTAAAATAAATAAAATGTGAATAAAAATAGTAAGCGATGTTATTCTTTATTTCTAAGCCACGTTGCTCTATTAATGTAGCTATTTTATAACATAACTAGTTGCTTCTCAGAAGGTATACATCTCTGTGTATGACACGATTAAATAAAAAACTTGTAGAACTTTAAATGGTTCTTAATTATATTACCAAAACTGTATGTATTTGTACAAGAGATAGGAAAAGACACATAATAACAAAATCTCAAATAATCAGTTACAGTGTCTATCTCAACCTAACTAAGGAAGCAGGAGTTGTAGATGCAGTAATAGACTTATATCAGTCTAATAGATTGATCGTCTTTATTTATAGTCTGGGGCACGACAGGATTAGAGTCGCACAGAAACGGCTCAATTGAACAAACCGTTACAACAAACGCGATACCTATATAATAGTGATACCGCGATGTGTGCTGTATCGCTGTATGTTACCCCTATGTAATCTTGAAAATCTTATTCAAGCTTATGTCTTTGAAAAGAATTTCGTAAGGTCAACCTACATTTGTTGTCATTTTAAATCTAACATGGCGGCCTAGTCATTGCTATATTCCTTTGCACTCCAACAATTAAGTATGAGTATCAAATAAAAGGACTTGCTGAAAATAACTTAAATAATAACAAAAACATTGCAACGCATTGCAGCTTTGGGCCCTGAAATGAGATAAAAAAAATTTTAAAATGTTTTTTATTTTAAGTGTCAAAGTTTACAAAGGGAATTCCCGCGCCGATGGAGTCCATGTAAATCATCTTCGTCGATCCTCAGCGAATGTTTGTTTGACTCCAACCAGAAATTCTTTCTTCCATATAAATCTTTAAGCGTTCTAAATCCTACCTAAATATCCTAGAACTAAGCTTTTGTCTAAGTCCAAAAGCATAAAAATAATAAAGATATTTTCTTAACAAAATGACATTTATATATAATACGTGACAAAATAAAAAATAACAGTTTCCCAGCTTTCTCTCGCTAATAAATATAAAATAGTTTTTTATATTACTTTCAAAATAATCGCATAACAATAGCATGTATCATACTTTCCAACACTAAATCAAGCTATTCCGTGATTTGTGACCGCTTTCCTTTGCGCAGGCGCATCTGGAAAGTGCGCAAGATTTTATCTCAATGCAACATATGAATTTACGATCAGATTAATGCCCAGATGTACTTTTACATACACGCCACATTCATTATACGGACATGTGTTTTTAAGTACTTATACCATGTTCATACAATTCTTGCTTTGCGATTATATTTTATGTTTTTAAGTACTTATAGGTACCATGTTGTTTTATACTATTCTTGATTATTGTCATTACTTTTAAATACAGACAATCATCATATATGTATATGTTTTGTTTTAAGTGTAGTTGAATTATATTTAATGTATCTGTAATTATTTGAAGAATGGTCATCTAAATTTGGAGGTATGACGATATGATGTCTGTACCTATCATTGCTGTGACTTGAATTCAATGATGGAGGTCTTTGCCTTGCAGTGGTATCTAGGCTACTTTATATATTTACTTACTTACTTCTTAGGTATACCATATACATAGTAAGTAAGTAGTTGTGTATAGTGTATGTCTAGGCGGATGTTATAATGGTGTCTTCAAGACTAACATCTGCCTAGATACAGGGTGAAATTTTAACCACTTTCCAAAATTTTTATAGGCTTTCAGTATCGTACTTAGAGCATATTTTTGTCACCAAGTTGTCACCCGAAAATTCGCGATATAGTTTTCAATTTTAACGGTCCAAGGCCTGTTAAGGTATAAAGAGAAAATCAGAAACTTATAATTAGTATCGTAATGAATGAATGAGATGTGCATCGCGTAAAAAGTGTTGCTAGGCGGCCATATTAAAAATTTTATATTTTTGACGGACATTTTCTAAGTGCTTTATCTTGACATTTTTGTACTGGGCTATACCAAAAGAAAAAATACGTCACTTGTTTTTTGTCTCGTAGATTGATATATTAAAATTTGGAAGGTGGTTAAAATTTCACCCTGTATACACAGAGGCGATCGCCAATCATGCTGTCATAAAATAAGTAACGGCCTTAGTGACTATCCATCCATAACCGATTGGATCAACTAGGCCATAGACGGAAGGATTGATCGGAAAATCGGTCCTATTTCCGTCGTCCGCGCACGCAATTTTTCGCACACAAAAGAACCGATCGATATACTTCCGTACGTGCTGGTTATCTACCACAATTTGCTTAATTGTTACTCGAAAGGTGCCGTGAAAATTACCCAAGCTTTTTGCGAAACAATTGTCTGGTGCACATAAGGTTTTTTGTGGACGGTATAATTGACTTTGAAAGATGTGTTCATTGTCCGAAAAGTTTGGGAGTCAGATTAGGCAGATATAAGGTCATGCAACTCTGATATAGTTCATTATGTTCGTTGCTTGAGAATTATACAATGCTAGTATTAAGAGGACCCGGTTGGTGTAGTGGTGCCAGTCCACCAGGCCCACCGACAACGCAAGGGTTCGATTCCCGGCCGGGACAATGTAGGAAACAACCATTTCTGAATTGGCTCGGGTCAGAGGCCTTACTCCGCAACACAATGTCCGTATATGCGAATCCATCTGTCCCTGTCACTTATACTGATGTCTTAAAATATCTGTAAGAGACAACAGGTATATCCGTAAATACGAGCTTCTGTCGCAAGATAACATTCGTAAAACAAGTCGCGTCAGAGATGCGTAAGAGGTGAATTTGTAAACTCTGTCATGAGACAATCTTCAAGGGAAAGCAAAAAAAGAAGAATAAGAACGCTGGTAATATCCACAGCTACGATAATACTAGGAATACTAGGATATATAGACATCTGCAAGAAAATTATTGCATTATTATATTTGACTGGCACAGCATAAGGCTACTTTTATCCCGAAAAAATACAGAACCCATGTAATAGTTACAAATTTAAAATTCCAGTCTAAGGGAGCTAGTCATTAATACGAAAGATTAAATATTAGGGGTTAAAGTATGAAATTGCCGTTTTGTATGGACGAAATCGAGAAAAGTCATTTTTCCATACTAACAATTTTTTAGTTTTTTTAAAAACGCCTGAACCGTTTTCGTTGCAATTAAGTGTGAAAGTTAGATGGTTATAAAGCTACGCATTATAGTATTTAAACTTCTGAAAATTGAAGTATATAATACAAATATACTTAATTGAAGCAAGAAGGTCAGCTGACACATTGCATACTTCAACGACTTCCTTTGAAGTAATAGGCACTATTAATGCACTTTTTTTTTAGTTAAAAGTTACTTTATTTAGTTTTTGATACAATACAAAAAGAATTACGCAATATTATGACTATACTTAAGAGCTATAAACAAAATAAAAAGTGGGAAAATAATCGGCAATTTCATACTTTAACCCCTATTATTTTAATAAGCTTCATTAGGTTTTCGTATAAGCTGATATATTAAACCAAGCAAAGTGTTTACGATTAAAATAGGAAATCAAACATTAAACAAATAGTAAATTAACAATTAATTCAAACTCTACAATGTTATTGAATTCTTTTTAACCTATAATACGCCTTGAAAACCAACTAGACGCAATTGTAATGTTTCACACTTATTGCCAACGTTGTTGTTCAAGGAGTTCTAATGACCAAATTACTTGTCCGCTAGAGTTCTTCGGAGATCATGACGCTTGCAACAGTGCTGCAGTGCCGAAATATCGGAAGCTCATATAAAACAAAGTACCTAAGATGTTATAGACCCCGAATCAATTAACTAAGCTTTGTGCAAGGTATAAGCGACATCAGCATAAAAAACCGGCCAAGTGCGAGTCGGACTCGCGCACGAAGGGTTCCGTACCAAAACGGCCAAAAAAACGGGTTTGTTGTATGAGAGTCCCCCTTAAATATTTATTTTATTTTGTTTTTAGTATTTGTTGTTATTGCGGTAACAGAAATACATAATTTGTAAAAATTTTAACAGTCTAGCTATCGCGGCTCTTGAGATACAGCCTGGTGACAGAGCGACGGACAGACGGACAGACGGACAGACGGACAGACAGCGAAGTCTTAGTAATAGGGTCCCGTTTTTACCCTTTGGATACGGAACCCTAAAAATATTCCTAACTAGCGGACCCCGCGAACTACGTATCGCCTCAGAATAGTATTTTGACATCTTAACTGTCATTGTTGTCAAATATGGCGGTGTTGGAAATTTGTATGAAGAAATACAGTTTTTATGTTAGTTATTTTACGTAAACTTTCCTATGTTTTCAACACTTATTATCCTATTCCTGACCAAAACAAATCCAATAAAATCCACACTATAAAAATCGGTTCAGCCGTCCTCGACTTATAAGTGGTGTAACTAACACGACTTTCTTTTAGATAATAGCGGCATTTATTTCGGAAACTATTAAAAACAAGTTTGAAATATTTGTAGCCAAACTTTGACATGGTACGCAACTTTTAATTTGCACGATAATTATGTCTATACAGGGTGAAATTGTAACCACCTTCCAAATTTTAATATATTAATCTACGAGACAAAAAACAAAAAACGTACTTTTTCTTTTAGTATAGCCCAGTACAAAAATGTCAAGATAAAGCACTTAGAATATGTCCGCCAAAAATCCAAAATTTTTGATACGGCCGCCTAGTGCGCAACACTTTTTTTACGCAATGCACATCACATTCATTCATTACGATACTAAACATAAATATTTCATTTTCCCTTTATACCTTGTCTAAACAGGTCTAAAACTGTAAAAATTTAAAACTATATTGCGAAAAATATTTTCGGGTGAAAGGTTGATTTACATTTTTTACTTCATAAATGGGCTCTAAATACGATACTGGACGCCTACAAAAATTTTGGAAAGTGGTTAAAATTTCACCCTGTATAGTAAACCTAAATGTAGGTAGGTACAATAATTTTGTAAATTATTCTTACCATCCACTGTGACAAATCAAACGTCGTAAACTGTAAAAAATAAGATTATTCCACTAAGCACGCCATGGCATATTGTGTTAAGTGAATATACTGATTACGGAAAGAAATTCTTGTTAAATGTAAGTTCCTTCTTCACACGCATAATCTAAATATCTTTTAGCTGTTCCTATGTTGTGGAAAATGGAAACAATCGCTTCGTTAAATATTCCATTTGCTCTCAGTAGCGTAATAACACTTAATGTGTACTTGTTAAGTAGCAGAATGACTGATTTATTGAGTCATTGTCTCTCATTAAGTAGCTTATTATGTATCACCACTAAAGTGTATGTTTTTCCTACGATAATTCCTGACCGATAGTTTTAATAGTTTTGTAATGTACACAAAATGATATGCAAAAATAAGACACACTTGTGGAAACTAACAAAACATGAGGTACTTAACGTATGAAATAAAGAAAAAATGTATTTTATCAAATGATAAACTATCTAGCCGTCATGGAATTGGCCCCTTCCTTCAATTGAGCAATCTGAGTAAGTAACCAGGGCTCCCGAAGAGGTCCCCTAGTTCCAGTCGGATCTTACTTATATTTATGTAAACTCTATTTGACACTTATGATAAACGCACCGTTTGTTATAGTGGTTTAAGTATCGAGTTAAGAGGAAATACAAGGGCCGTTTTTTCGTACAAACGTAGTCCCCTGTTTCCTCCTCGGATAAAGCCAGTAGAGTAATAGTTTTTATTACAAAAATCTATGGCCACTATTAGCATGTTTCTATTTTTTCTGTTTTTTCATAAATTAATTAATAAAAAAGATATGAACCATCAAAAATCGAAAAAATTCGCCAGATTTTCCGCTGTGTTCAAACACCCAGAAAACAAATTTGGCTAAATTCTAGAAAAAAAGAAAAATATAAGAACACGGCCAAAGCCTTTCTTTAATTTTTAATTAAAAATGTATTTAAATCGGTCTAGTTTTGGAAAAGTAATCGGGGGACTACGATATGTTGATTTGGTGTGTTGTCTCTATCACACACTGCGGTGAAGGCGTTTGGCACTGCGCGACAGCAATAGATTTTACAAATACCTATTTTTCAATTCTCTCGCCCCTAGTGTTTCCTCTTAAGATCTCAGCCCAGGGTCTTGGATTCGATTCCCGGGTTGGTGTTTCGTTGGAAAGCGTGGTGATTATGCCTATACTGTAACATGATTTCAATGATGCAGGCCTTTGCCCTGCAGAGGGATGATTATAGGCCGTTGCTATAAGTTACAAAAACTAATCATTCAAAATTGTTCAATAGATATCTTATGTGGAATGCCTTGTTACATTGATTAATACATAGAAGCCTTAAGGCTGTCTTTTGAAGATTTAAAGACGTAAGTTTTTACGTCACAGCCATAGGCTTAGAGGGCTATCTGTCTATGTTTGTGACGTAAGTTCTTTACGGGCAACCCACACGAACCAGGTGCTCACGTATTCATGTGTCTCTATAACATAGGCTACATAATATTTAGCTATGCGAAACACAAATTATACAAAGTGCACAATGATCAATGACATCAAAGGTCATTCCTAACATTACCTTAATGTTACACTTGCGGCAATAGCTTTCTAATGGCCGACAAACAATTTCGCTGATGTATTTAGACCTTTGAGCAAGATAATTTGCTTGACCTTATTCGGTTACTCACGATGGATGTAAATTATTCGTAATAATATGCTATCAGAAGAAGAAAAGGTCCATTAAAAATTATCTTATTTTGATTACTGCGTTTTTAGGTAAGAAAATTGTTTTTGATCTTTACTACAGGGTATGGTGATGGCAAACTGCTTTAAACTTCCATGGTCACTATCCTCTTCCATGATCATGGTGCTTACAACAGCTTCGAAAATTGGAAACTCATAAAACACATGTCCGAAATTAATCAACCCCGAAATTAAAATATTGTGATGGTTATAAATCTAAATATCTGAAAACAACATTCCTAGGTATATACTTTATTTGATATTTTAGCAACTTAATTGCACTATTATAATATCAGTATATAAACTTGAAAAATTTAAAAAAATTTTCAAGTTTATATACTGATTCCTAGGTATATCAAAAACTAAACAATGCATCGATCGTCTCAAGAATAAATCTGAAGCTTCATAACTGCATAGTTTTAAATCACGAACATCTTAAAACTCTGCTACTAATTTTAAATTTTTAACAGAGTTTTAAGATGTTCGTGTTGATAGTGACATTTATACTAAAACATATTTTTACTTTTAACCCTAAAAACCAACGTACTAAATTCTTGTTACTGACTGTACCTGTTTAAGACAGTCTTTCACTATACGATTATCACAACCACAAATAACAAGCGATGATATATGATGGATGATGACGGTCGGCCATATTTCATATTGTGAATTGCTTTTATACGAAAGAGGCGTAGCACAGCAGCGTAGGAAAAGAATTGCGGCAATGTACAGACAACAGCACGTCAATATATTAACTTGAAATAATTATGTCTCAGGCGGGACTTGAACCCGCATCTCCTCGCATGCCGATGCTGATGCCTCGCTGTTTCATCTTAACTGACTGTCAAACATCTGCAAAGAGGTTTCTTTCGGGTGTTAAGCGGAAACACTACGGGCGAGAGAATTAAAAAATAGGTATTTGTAAAATCTATTGCTGTCCTCCCCCGCAGAGCGCGATAGAGACACTTCTTGGACCGAAAATACCTACTAAAAGCACACCAAATAAACTTTTCGTAGTCCCCCGATTACTTTTCCAAAAGTAGACCGATTTAAATACTTTTTTCATTAAAAATTAAAGAAATGCTTTGGCCGTGTTCGTATATTTTTTTTCGAGAATTTAGCCAAATTTGTTTTCTGGATGTTTGAACACAGCGGAAAATCTGGCGAATTTTTTCGATTTTTGAGGGTTCATATCTTTTTTATTAATTTATTTATGAAAAAAAAGAAAACATAGAAACATGCTAATAGTGACCATAGATTTTTGTAATAAAAATTATTTCTCTACTGGCTTTATCCTGGGAGGAAACAGGGGACTACGTTTGTATGAAAAAACGGCCCTAGTATTTCCTCTTAAGGGTGCAAACTCCTAACATTTAATGAAACAACGCTGGCCTACAGCGATAAGAATATGCTTTAAAAATTTACGTTTATGACGTAGTGTCTCGGTGGCTAAATGGTAAAGCGCCGCGACCGGCATACGAGGAGATGCGGGTTCGAGTCCCGCCTGAGACATAATTTTTCAAGTTTTATATTGATATTATAATTGCAATTAAATTGCTTAGATATCATACAAAAGTATTTAAATAGGTAGCTATTTCATCTTAACTGACTCTGACTGTCAAACATCTGCAAAGATGTTTCTTTCGGGTGTTAAGGGTGCAAAATCCTAATTGATGAAACAACGCTGGCTTACAGCGATAAGAATATTTTTTTAAGTTTCTATTTTAATATTATAATTGCAATTAAATTGCTTAGATATCATACAAAAACAGCACGTCATTCAACTAACCACAAAACGTCAAAGGGCAATGTTCATATTTGGCCTGTGGTGAACATGTCGCTACCAATAAAATAATTTAACCAATAATTATTTTATAACTAAACAGGCATTTCTCCTTTTTATTTTTCAAAGAAAAACAAATAAATATAGTAAATAAGTTGACTATCCTAGCATCCGGTTGGTACTGGCTTTATCCTGGGAGGAAACAGGGGACTACGTATGTATGAAAAAACGGCCCTAGTATTTCCTCTTAAGGGTGCAAACTCCTAACATTTAATGAAACAACGCTGGCTTACAGCGATAAGAATATGCTTTAAAAATTTACGTTTATGACGTAGTGTCTCGGTGGCTAAATGGTAAAGCGCCGCGACCGGCATACGAGGAGATGCGGGTTCGAGTCCCGCCTGAGACATAATTTTTCAAGTTTTATATTGATATTATAATTGCAATTAAATTGCTTAGATATCATACAAAAGTATTTAAATAGGTAGCTGTTTCATCTTAACTGACTCTGACTGTCAAACATCTGCAAAGATGTTTCTTTCGGGTGTTAAGGGTGCAAAACCTAATTGATGAAACAACGCTGGCTTACAGCGATAAGAATATTTTTTCAAGTTTCTATTTTAATATTATAATTGCAATTAAATTGCTTAGATATCATACAAAAACAGCACGTCATTCAACTAACCACAAAACGTCAAAGGGCAATGTTCATATTTGGCCTGTGGTGAACATGTCGCTACCAATAATATAATTTAACCAATAATTATTTTATAACTAAACAGGCATTTCTCCTTTTTATTTGTCCACGCTAGGCCAAAGTCACTTTGGTAAGTGGGCAATGCCCTTTGCTCAATTGATATTGATCTCTATTGTTGGACTTAAAGTTGAAAATCAATTCAATGACCTTTATCTTTTTGGGTAGGTTGACCTGCCGGTGTCTGTACTTATGTAAGAATAATCCTTGATTATATGCATAATCCAAAATTTTTACATTTACTGGCGTTTGCGCATAGGAAGTCTTAAAATTAAATGTGCAGGAAGATTATCCAAATTTATAACATACGCAATACTTGATTAAAAAGTACTTCGAGATCGAGACTACGATAATTGGTTAGATGTGTCTGGCGCCGGTATGTGTTGCATAAATTAAAGAAGCTTATTTTAAGACTAGCTGTTGCCCGCGACTTCATCCGCGTCAATTTCTGTTATTATGATCGCGATTATTTTTGCAACATTTTTCACTGTTGCTTCGCTCCTATTGGTCGCAGCGTGATGTTATATAGCCTAAAGCCTTCCTCGATAAATAGACTATCCAACACAAAAATATTTGTTCAATTCGAACCACTACTTCCTGAGGCTAGCGCGTTCAAACAAACAAACAAACTCTTCAGCTTTATGATATTAGTATAGATTGCATAACTTTTTTAGTTATACTCTTAATTTTGCATAAAAAGATTGCTACTGATATTTAGAAATAATGTCCGGCGCAACTTTTTTGTGTCATAGTAATTTTCCGGCATTTAGAAGTCAAAGTAAGGTTAACTACGATATACTGAAACCTGATTCAATTTATGAATGACCCCAACGTCTACATACGTATAAATAAAATTTAGCTAGATTGACTATACTATAGATAGCTCGATAGAAAATAATGCCTCCGTAAGGGTAGCTACACACCTAAGCGGGCCGGAATTAATCGGCAAAACCGCTCGGCAAATTTAGTTCAGCTAAAAATGTGGGACGAATACGTCGTGTTGTTAGTTTCTGCAAGTTTAGTGGTTATTGCTGGATTGCGGCGACCAAATGAAGACTGATTGGAGCCAAACGTATGTAATAGTTGCTTCGGGTCGACTTTTTCGTTCCGCCACGAGTGCCGAACCGAATGAACTAACCGATCGGCACAAGCCGATTAAGTGCAGTAATTACTTCGGATCGGCTTTGTTGTTCAATAAATACTGCAGAACCAAATATCGCCCGCTCATGTGTGTAGCTACCCTTATCCAACAAGTCATAAAAAAATATAAGTTTCTTCGGTTAATTTGTTGTACAATGTTTGTCAGTATCTTACGTTTCTCCTAAGGTTTCCAAGGATGATCTAGTGGCAGAGATTTCACCATCACCTTCAAGTCTCTGACGTGATTGTTTTTACAATCGCGGACAGAAGCCGGGACCAACGGTAGGCCGTTGGTCCCGGCTTATAACTAACAGTAACAGCAGCTAACAGTAACATATATGCCTTCCAAAGCACGATTATGACCCCTAACCCCACCAGGCCCAAGCCAATTACCTAAGGGGATTAGAACTGTGAGCTGCCCTCAATTGATTTAATTTATACTTCAAAACTAAATCAATTATCAAAAAACCAGAACAGTATCATTGTAGCAAATTACCTCTAGTATTAATTGAATCACAGTAAACTTTTCATTTTCGCTAACACCAAAAGCGGCCGCTATTATCAATAATGTACAATACAAAACAATGCCAGAATGAAAAGCAGTTAACAGTGATTCAATTAATACTAGAGGTAATTAGCTTATATGATACTGTTCTAGTTTTTTGAGAATTGATTCAGTTTATAAGTAATAAAATTAAACCAATTGGAGGCAGCACTTAGCTCTAGTAGTCCCCTTAAGCAGATATCGTTTCCTAAACTGGCCCAACCGGGGATCGAACCTTTGTGTAGTATGATGACCTTAGATGGCAATGCTACACAGTAATGAACTCAAATACGGATTATATTTTGCACACAGTTTCTTCTAAGATGTATGCGAGCATTTAATACCTACTAATCAATGTGAATTTCAAACCGAACTAACCGTACCGTGAAATGGAATGTAAAAATTAGTATGATAAGGTTATATTAACTGCTTATGTCTTTATTTAATTTGCGTAGTTTTAAAAATTTTTGGGTTTTGTATGTTTGTCATCCCTACTACTTTAGGTGTAATAAAATCAGTAAAATCGTTTTTACTGATTTTATTACACCCCTAAAGTAGTAGGGAGGCGCTTTTACACGTCCCAATATTTAAACCTACCACTGCTTCGGGACAAATGTGGGCTAGTGCCGAGAAGAAGCAGCGCAAGAAACTCGGTCACTATTTGTCACAATATCGTAATTAAAAAGAGGCTCTTTTTGAATAAATATGTTGATTTATGCCAGTTTGCTTGGCAATTTGATTGTGTGAACCATTTTGTTAGATAGTCTCTAACAAACAAGCAAAAATGTTAAATATAGACCTACCTTCCTACAACCTATAAATAATGTACCGAATTTTAGTAAAAAAAATAATAAACTTCAGAAGAATAGTAATATTAATATATCATCTAGATAAAACGTGTTTCGGAATGACGTGAGCCCAAGTTTGTTATAAATAAATTCTAAATATAGTTCGGTCTAGACATAACTATACCTTCGAGTTTAGCCGGAGTTTTACCGCCAAAAGCGTTCTGAAATTCGTTACAAATTATTTGGTCGCAAACTCTAGAGAAGAATATAATAGCAGGTGTTTTTTTAAGCGATTTAGTTTTTCTGTCTCACCAAAGACACCAATTTAGCCCAATGCTTATTTAGATCTCACGAACCGCATCTCAGAAAACTCAGTCGTGAAAACCTCAGGCCCCAAGAGCTGCCAACATTGCATAAAAACTGAGGAATGTTACCAAACTTAGATAAAAAAAGTTTATGGTGCCCTCAATAAAACAACACAAAAAGATTTATCATACGACTATTTTAGAAGTTTTACAAGATCAAAGGTCTTTATTTTTTCATTCGAATTGGTGTTGTACTACCTATAACGTTTTTTTTTTCTCTCTGCTGCTGTTATGTTTGTTTAAACTATTTGTCTATTTGAATATAAGTCTATTGAGTATTATAGATAGTAAATCCGCTAGTAAATTTATAAATTTAGTTTCAAATTTCGACATCACTATCATCTCTCATTAAATTAATCTAAACTAGGTAATTTAACTTGCACTACGACAGTTCTGTCATAGTTCGCTAGCCTACGGCAAGGTACAATATCCATTTATAACTCTCTTTGAATGCACACCACTGATGACCCTCTTGCACCCTCTGATCACCCATCATTACTGATGATTTGACGACCTTCTTGGCGGAATGGCGTACTCGCCGGTTTTCAAGGTGCCGCCTGCTCCGAGGTCCGCGGTTTCCCTGACGGGTCAATGTTGAAAGAAAGTATTTTTCTACAATTTCTCGGGTCAGGGTGTTTTTGGTACCATCGTTGCTTCTGATTTCCAAAATAAATAAATAAAAATAATAAATATTTAGGACATGCCTCACTGGGCCACACAGAGCCATCTAGTCCCAAATTAAGCTACTATTAAGTACCCTGTCGTATGGGGTACTAGAGAACCGATAAACATACTTATATACTTTTTTTTTGTGAATACATACGTATAATTTATAAAAAAACACCCAGACCAGTACAAATGGACATATTCATGCACACAAATATTTGTACTGTGCGGGGATGGAACCCGCGACCCATGGCTCAGAAGCAGCGTTTACTACTGCTGATCCAAATGGTCGTCGAGTACGAAAATACGAGTGCTTTAAGTAGTTACTCAAATTGGGATCAGAACAATGTATGTGATACTGTCCACATTTATTTATTTATTACAACTAGTCCTCGAGAGACCACAGCTGGGCATAGGCCGCTTCTATGACCTAACTAAGCTATTCGTTTCTCCGCTGCCCTTGCGCATCACTTCACATCACATCGCTACCCTAAGGTGTGTACTACCTATCTATATCAAATTTGGATCTGAACTTAAGACATGTTATGCAATGTATGATTGAAGATCTACGCCATCGACGACGTCCCTGATGGATACCGCCTCATCTCAGGTTCGATTCTCAACCAGGTCTATTTAAAATAAAACCGGCCAAGTGAGAGTCGGACTCGCGCACGAAGGGTTCCGTGCCAAAAAGGCCAAAAAAATGAGTTTGTTGTATGGGAGCCCCCCTTAAATATATGTTGTTATTGCGGTAACAGAAATACATAATTAGTGAAAATTTTAACTGTCTAGCTATCGCGGCTCTTGAAATAACAGACGGACAGACAGCGAAGTCTTAGTAATAGGGTCCCGTTTTTACCCTTTGGGTACGGAACCCTAAAAATTAAATACGTTTTAATACTGCCTAGGGTCTGGGTGTTCCTAGCAACTTCATTTTTTCTCATTCCGCAATAAAGTTGTTTAGATTAGCTGCTTACCTACTTTAAGATCAGAACATAGGTATACTCATGCCCACATTTTAATTACTACATTTCGAATAACCATCAATTATTATTGGGAGGCAAATTGATTAATAATATTAATATAAGAACAAACGGACAAACAACGGATAAAAACTAGCTGTGTAAAAAACAAGAACAGCTCGGTTTATAACCACGTGTTATAGTTGAGTAGTTAATGTAACAACACCGTTAAAGATACCGTAATTCCGGAAAGAAAAGTTATAAACACACTTACTGACTTTATTATTTCCTACAAAAAAGAATTCACTTTTTTTTTTATTAAGTGTTGCTAATCATGAACGACGAAAAGAGCTATAAGTCCACGCCTAACTCAATACAAAAGCAGTTAGAAATAGGGGTCAGTAACATAGATTTACGTACAAATCTTGCGATATGTTTGAATAATTTGGTGGGTAATTAAAAAACTTTATTAACTGTCGATAACATTAATACTAATTTCAAGGATAAAGAGGCGCAATTACATCAAAGTGTAATGCAATCATTTAAAAGATATTAATACTAAAATATCGTTATCTTAAACAATAATAATAATAATAACTGATTATCAAATCTACCCTTTTCAAATTTATCTAGGTAAATGTTATTTGTTTGTTTACATCAATGATAACACAATTGATTTTAACATAAAAGCAAACACCGTATTTAATAAAATTAAACTTATTAACTGATTGAACATAATTTACCTATAAGATCTCACAACTATGTGATTCTGCACCAGACCATTTTGTGTTTTATTTGACACGATTATTATTAAAATCGTTATATTTATGCAATCACAATGACAAATAGAGATAAGTGCAATACCTAATAGGTAAATAAATACAAATAGCATTTGAAAACATGTTGAACTTGACCAATTTTGATATATAACTTGATGGTTAAACCATCAATGCAATTAGGTAGTAAGAGCTAACTGCACTAAAAACCTTTAAGACTGTTTACTTAAATTGAATCTACGTAAGGTAGTTACAGTTTACTTAAATTTAAACAGTAGGTTAAGTAGTAATTTACAAAAAGCTCAAGTTATCTTTTTGTTAATAGCTAATCCTACTGTTAATCATACATCTATCAAAAGGTCACACATACACGAGATGGCCTGAATCCGCAATACAAAAGGGCAACAGATTAGCAAGTAATCACGGAGCTATTAATGAGTTAGGTCGCCAAACCCAACGGATTCAACAGTGCCTCAACTGAGAGCACCGAACAGGTCACAGACATGTGATATGAAGCCTAAATCTGCAATGCGAAAGGGCCGCAAACGCATCGAATCTCACCTGGGAAAGGTCGGTCCAGTGTACAGTGTACCGTTACTCACTCACTCATTCACAGCACTAGAACAATTACGGTGACGACCGGCGTCGAACGCAACCGAGCAAGAACTGCCAGTTCGCAACGCACCCACCTTAGATAAGTGAATCTAGATAATGCAAGGTAAAAGCAAACGCTGTTAGGCCGGGCTCACATGAGTTAGACGGGGAGAGATTTGGAAAATTGTTGAAAATAGTTTTGAACAGTAGCAAGAGTACAAACTTAACAACTCGACCAAATGGAAATGGTTGCAATTCTATATGACTTTTATTAGATCCCACATTATTTTTGATTCTACTGAGTATTTTAATTTAATCCATTTTGCACTGGCTTTATCTGTATAATAAATGTTTTTCTGTCTGACAAAATTTATCGTAATTAATAACAGACTTCATCTCTAAAGCAGCTCCGACTCGGAAAAATAGTTCGAAACATCTGCAAAGTTAAACAATTTAAGAAAAACGCTATACTTTACTTTTTACTGCTGTGACCAATGATACATTTAATCTGATCCATGGGCCTTATCACGATTAGGTCAAACCATCAAACTTGTCCCAGCCCGAGCACGACTACAAAACAGTTACATAACCTCTTTTTATTTTCGTTATATTTTTTACTCTTCTAAACCATTGACATCAGTTGGTTTGTTGAACTGATCTGAGGTTCAATATCTGACAATAGCACCAGCCCGTTTTTTAATATTACTAGCGGACCCGGCGAACTTCGTATCGCCACAGAATAGTATTTGATTTTGACATCTTAAATGTCATTGTTGTCAAATATGGCGGAGTTGGATTGTATGAAGAAACAAAGTTTCTGAATTAGTTATTTTTACGTTATTTTCCAAAGTTTTTAATACTTATTATCCTATTCCTGACCAAGACAAATCCAATAAAACCAAAATTATAAAAATCTGTCCAGCCGTTCTCGAGTTATAGTTATATAGTGGTGTAACTAACACGACTTTCTTTTATATAATAAAGATTTATTTATTGCATTGCACATAACTTAGATGCGAAATACATAACATAAGTAAGTATATAACTCTAATATTCATATGCACCCTGACAGGCACAGCAACCTTCTCTTCCTATAGGTCTCAGAAGACGAATATTGCCAGAAGAAGACAAGCAGCGGTGGTCTTTTATGCACCGTTGGCCAAACTGCGGTGACAGCCCTGCCAAGCGTGGCGATTAAGGCTAAATCTTCCTATTGAATATCATATCCAACTGTGGACTGATAAAGGCAGGTGATGGTAAATGAAGTTATTATTTATTCTTGATATACAGGATTAAATTTCATTCGTCATCCAAATTTTAATACAACAATTTAAAAGACAAAAAACAAATGACGCATTTTTTTCTTTTAGTATAGCCCAGTTCAAAAATGTCAAGATAGAGCACCTAAAAAATGTCCGTCAAAAATCTAACATTTTTATACGGCCTCCTCGCAACACTTTTTAATTTTTTTTTTTTTTTTTTTTTTTGAAAGGACCTATGCTGTGGCAGAAGGCCGTTACAGCTTCACCGGGCGGGTAACACTTTTTAAGCGATGCGCATTTCATTCATTCATTTACGATACTATTCATAACTTGTTGATTTTCCCTTCATACCTTCACAGGCTTAGGACCGTAAAATTTAAAAATGTTACGGAAAATATTTTCAGGTGTAAATTAGACTTACATTTTTTACTTCATAATGGGCTCTAAATACGATACTTAACGAATATAAAAAATTTGGAAGGTGATGATAAAGTCATTTACCTATTTAATTTGTGTAAATAAATAATAAATTCCTTCATATAATTTATCGCAGTCTTTCGCATTTCGTTAAATATTACTTAATAATTGTTTTTGGTTTAACAATAACTTAACGACAATTTAAGCACACGCCAATATGACAGTCGATTAAATATGACTTATCTTAATATAATACTGGCGAGTAGGTAATATGTATGTGAATAGCCGACGATTAATTTCCAATAAACTACAAGCCGCTTTCACTACACGAAAACACTTTTACTTGTGTTTAAAATTTTGTATTTACATCAATTTCTTCATGGATGTAATTAACACTGATTTATTATTTACGTTTATAAAGTTAATTTGCTAACATGAGATTATTATTTGTTTGGAACTAGCTTAAAATTTGTACCTAATTTTACTTACTTGTAACTGTCGTATCCGTAGTAAAAAGGTATTATTTAAAGTTAATTAGACGTATTTTATTTCAAGGAGTAAATCTTTATAATGCTTAAACTCATGGAGTAAATTAATTTTATGTAATTTAGTTACTTTGTTTCCCCGCCCATAAAATATTTCTTTTTGCCTACAGAATGCTATATGCCATTAAATCCACCTTTTGTACTTTATTTTATATTTTTGCAATAAAGTTAAAACAATCAATAAAAAATAAACGATATAGAAATATTTTGACCGAGTAAAATTTGGGATTGGGCTAATCATATTTTAGTATATGTATCTATATCGTGTAAACGTGCCGTCTTGAGATCTCTTCTTTTTTGTTCAAAATAATCAAAAATACAAGTACCTACTAATTTACTGTTTGCATGATTTTATTAAGTTTATCTTTGAAGTTTAACAGTGTTGTAGCGATTTCCCGCAAGTGTATACCGGTCTCGAAATTCGTCGAAACTGCAACTCTCCGGAATCGCCGAAGCGGCGCCCGCGCACCGGTCGATGACTCTGCCGCGGTGGAAAATGCTAAACCGAGATTTGAAGGTTTTTTTTTTTTAAATATAATATTATCATTAATTTTTCTTTTATCGTCGTATTTATATAGAAATTTCTGTAACCAGTGAATGAACATGAATTTTTTAACGCCATCGGTCTAGTGGTTTAAATACCGAGCTAAAATATCGGGGCCTTGGGTTCGATCCCCGGGTCGGGCAACAAAGTTTCGATCACCAATCCTCATTTGGCAAGCGTGGTGATTAGGCCTGTACCCATCAATGCTATGGTAACTTGAATTCATTGATGGAGGCCTTGCCCTGCGGTGGGATGATTGTAGGCTGTTACTTTTATTGACGGCCTATTTTACTGGTTATGGTGAAGCGATGACCTACTCTTGTATTAGCAATGAAAGTAGGTTGTGTTTGTCTTATTAATACTGTGAATCGGTACATACTTGTCTTAGTAGATAACGTATCTGACCGCGAATTCTGGTGTTACCAAAAGACATCAACGCAGCATCCAGGAGTAACTTTAGATTTATTTCATAAATTATTCAGATTTTAATGTTTCAAAGACAATAAATCAGCGGCTTCTTGCGACCTTCATCACATTGTTCAATTTCGGCCTAACGTTCTTATGGAGATATTTTTTCGGTATACGAGGAAGGAAATTTCTCAGTTTACAACATGGCTAGCAACAGATAAGGAAGGCAAAAAGTCATCGAAATAGTCGTTTGGGAAAAATCTGGTCATGAAGTTACCTAACTTACATTTAAATCAGAACTTACTACGAGTATATGTAGGATGGCGATTTTTAGATAATCAGTTTTTTTACCATAAGTTTTCTGAGAACATTTATTCGGTATACAAAGTAGAAAATTTCTCAGTTTACAACTTGTCGAGCATCAAGAAAGGTAGTTTATGTAGAATTGAGATACAGTTTTTGGAAAATCGATATCTTTTGCCTTCCTGCTTTTGGACAACATCCATTCGGTAAAGAAGGTAACCAATTTCTTAGTGTACCTGTACGACATGTCCAGCAGCCAATAAGGAAAGCAAATCATCCAAATAGTAGATCGGGGAAATTCACGTTATGAAGACGTCTTAAGGTAAGATAATTTGTGTTAATTTTCGATGGGTCATCGAAGACGGAAAATGCTTTAACGAACCATATGTTAAATGCGTCAATGCTCACCTCATCCTTTGACGTAACGTAACTCTGCAGTATGACTATTTAAAAGTTAGTCCATTCAATAAATAAATATTTTAGTATTTTCTTGGTGTTTTTCCTGACTCGCTTAAGGTGGCCAAAGAAAACCCTATGTATAAATCAGGTTCTAAACAGATCCCAGCAACTACAGACCGATATCAGTGCTACCTGTCTTATCGAAGATATTTGAGAGACTGTTGTATAACCGACTTAATGGATAATTAACAGAAAAAAAGTTCTTAAGAGCAGTACGGATTTTGTTCACAGTCTAGTACCCTGACTGCTGCTATAGATCTGATAACGAAAATTAAAACTAATATAAAGGAAAAAAAATAGCATTGGATATATTCAGCTATATTGCGGCAGTCAACTAGTCAAACTGAGAAATCAGAATAAAGATCTTTAAACCTAAACCGACAGAGAAAAATAGAGGTTGCTATTGCAAAGCGTTATTCTTTTCAATGGTTGACCAATTTTTTTTAATGGAATAATCACAATATCGCGATCGGTCCTATTTAAATTTGGAATATAATTCCCACTCAAGGAGAAAAAATAGCTAGGTAACTGCAAAAGTTTGAAAAATGGTATTAACAACGGTTTTACCGGTTTACCAATTCTGAGGTATCTCGTTCGTTCGATCCCCGGATAGGTCAATGTCGAAAACAGACGGACAACGACCTGATCTTCTTTGACTGAAGAAAAAAAGAGGTGTAACAAGTTTTGTTATATTACAATGGTAAGTATGGTCAGCACTTAATTTGTGTGTTTGAATTTCAGATTCTTTTGATGTGACTAATTAATGCAAATAGTTTAAGAGCTAAAGTTGACTAGTTTTTCATTTTCGTTGTAGTCTAATGTTTTAAGCCAAGCAGTAAGTTTAAGCTTACAATTGCGAGTGGTCAAGGGTAAATAAAGAATTTTGTTAATTTTATATATGATGGACGCTGAATATATAAATTAAATCCTTGCAAAATTAGTGTTGGTGCGCTGAACGACTGCAGCTCTGTCCTGCCTTCTACGATCTGTGACGGTAGGATTATACGGGAGCGTAGTGTGTTTGTTTATGATGGCATGTAAGATGAAAAGTTTCCTTACAGATAGTTAGTCTGAAAGAGAATAAAGTGCTTCAGTTGGAAAGTCACGTTTCTTAAAGTGCATCACCTTGATCTTTGGGCTCTTTCGACTTCCAAAAATCTAGTTTTTAAAGCACCTTCCAAATTTTTATGCAGTATATCACCACTCACCACAGATTGAGCCAAAGCGATTTACAGGATGAAATTTTAACCACCTTCCAAATTTTAATATATCAATCTACGAGACAAAAAACAAATGACGTATTTTTTCTTTTGGTATAGCCCAGTACAAAAATGTCAAGATAAAGCACTTAGAAAATGTCCGCAAAAAATCTAAAATTTTTGATACGGCCTCCTGGCAACACTTTTTTTACGCGATTCGCATCTCACTTATTCATTACAATACTATTCATACGCTTTTGATTATCTTCTTTTGATTATCTATACCTTATCAGGCCTAGGACAGTAAAAATTGAATACTATATTGCGAAAAATATTTTCGGGTGAAAGCTTGATTTATATTTATTACTTCATAAATTGACTCTAAATACGATACCGAACGCCTATAAAAAATTTTAAAGTGGTTAAAATTTCACCCGGTATACCTGTCTCATCATATCTTTAGTAGCCAGGCCGTAGTGTTTTAACAATCCATATCAGTCTTCTAGTGAATTGATTTTCAACTTTAAGTCGGACAAGTAGAGATCAATATAAATTGAGGAAATTTGACGTTTTGTGGTAGGTTGACGTGCTGTTGTCTGTACAAATAAGCAGAAATTGTACAAAAAAAAAAGTAAACTGCCTCTTCCAATCGACCACTGCTGCATTGGGCTAAACAGGAATGTGCGGTGTCTTAGAAAAAAAGCTAAATTCAAAAAGAAGACATTCGTGGTTCATCGTTTGATAAAAAACACTGTATTGTAATTAATATCTACACTTGTAGTAGGTCATTAACCTTAGACATAAACAGGACTCACAAGATAAATTATAAAAACATGCCGAATAAATTTAATTTATAGTAATCATCGACATTGCTTCCAAGCACCTTGACCTTTGAACATTATTTAATAAAATGAATTTATAATGAAGGTCAGTCCACAATAGTCTACAATAGAAACATTTTCACCTCTGTCATGCCTAAACAAAATATTATAATATTCCGGTTCATTAATTAAGGACAAATAGGAGAATAATCATTTGTTCGGTTAAATAAAGTTATTTATTTTATTTTTTATTTGCGATGTCGACGCCCCGTTGATCTAGTGATTTAAATACCGCACCAAGATCTCGGGGTTCGATCCCAGGGTCGGGCAACAAAAAAAAAAGTTACGAATTTTCGAAAATTCCTCGGGTTTGTGATCACCAACCCGCATTTGGCAAGCGTGGTGATTATGCCAGTACCCATCATTGCTGTGGTAACTTGAATACAATGATGGAGGCCGTTTTATTGCAGTGGGATAGTTATAGGCTGTTACTTTACTTTACTTTATACTGTCGATCTGGCGAAGGTCGTGGCAAGCCGCTGGATAAGGGCTCTGGCGCGGGACCTTTCTTCGTGGAGATCTATACGGGACCGGGAGGCATACAGGCTGTTTGGTAAATGGTATACGAAACCAGCCTATACAGGATGAAATTTTAACCACTTTCCAAAATTTTTATAGGCGTTCAGTATCGTGTTTAGAGCCTATTTATGAAGTTAAAAATTTAAATCAAGTGGTCACCCAAAAATATTTTTCGCGATATAGTTTTCAATTTTTAAGGTCCTAACCCTGTTAAGGTATAAAGGGAAAATCAAAAACATATGAATAGTATCGTAATGGCGGCCGTATCAAAAATTTTTGATTTTTGGCGGACATTTTCTAAGTGCTTTATCTTGATATTTTTGTACTGGGCTATATCAAAAGAAAAAATACGTCATTTGTTTTTTGTCTTGAAGATTAATATATTAAAATTTGGAAGGTGGTTAAAATTTCATCCTGTATTAACATATGAACGTGTCCAAGATGCAGTTGCCTCTATCGCGCTGGTTTCGTAAACCAGACTATATTAACGTATGCATATATAAATACTATAGTGAAGCCAGAAATTTGAAACCACCATTTTTGTAAAAACCATACCTATCGGAATCTAAAAATTGTATGAAAATAAAAAATAAATATGATATCAAATTTCTGACTACACTATAGGTACTATTTTTTTATTAATTTTAAAAATCGTTCTTCAAAGGTGTGTGTGATGTGAATTTTAGAAAAAAAGCAAAATATACGAACACGGCCAAAGCCTTTCTTTAATATTTAATGAAAAAAATAATTTAAATCGGTCTAGTTTTGGAAATGGAATCGGGCGGGAAACTACGAAACGTTGATTTTCTGTGCTTTTAGTAGGTATTTTCGGTCCAAGATGCAGTTGTCTCTATCGCGCTCTGCGGGGGAGGACAGCAATAGATTTTACAAATACCTACCTATTTTTCAATTCTCTCGCCCTTAGTGTTTCCTCTTAACATTACTATAGGCTTTCTTACACTTTACTTTTCAGGGGTCTATTTTTTATTTGTACTTACTTATAGCACAGATAAGATAATACGAGGTACTTACTATGTTGTTTGTAGGAAAACAGTGTGGTATAAGATTTATTTTCCATTAATAATATTATAACATGCATTAACTATTTACATTCTTACTTACTACCAAATACATAGTTCAATGTTTATTTAGTGTGCAATGAAAAGCTATTTGTGTGTGTATGATAATTGTATTATCTTACTTTGCAAATAAGCATAAAAATCACAATTGAAATTCCCCTGAGATTTTAACTTATCTAACGAGCTATCTTTAAAGACTAGTGTAAATAATCTGTCATAAACCCGTTACATAATTTGTTCTGCAAAAAGGCAATTGGCTCAGAGACTGTTCAGTCATTGGAACAGTTTCTTGACTTCATCCCGGCAAAAAACGTATCTAGCATGGACTTTAAATTAACGTAATCTCTGCAAATTGTTAAAATGATTGTTTCCTCAAGATCAAATGAGTAACTTCTTAACATTTTTACCAGTAACAATTCTGTGGTTAATATAAGTCCTGAAATAATGATAATTGATGACCAACCACTAATACAGCAAATCAATACCACAACTACATTTGTATCATTAATGAAACATTTTAGTTTCTAGAGAATTAATCTGATACCAATATTCATAATTTCTTGCCACATATTTCGGTGGTTCTTAAAATCAAAACAAATAACTCGTAATTTAATTCCAATTTCATTCAGTTGAGATCAAACTAGACTTTTTGTGCAACGAATTTTTATTTTCTCCATTTTTTTCCATATTATTATTTCATCGAAAATATGATTGACATGATTCCAAAAATTTCGACTTTGTAGGACTTTGGTATGTCGAATTTTTGAATCTGAGGCATTGTACAGGCACGCATGAAGACTAGAGTCATGTTTTGCGACAAGACTTACGTAATAGATTAGATATACCTAGATCTATCTATCAACCTGACAGCAGGTAGAAGGCACTTCGTCTTACAAACGCGTCATCGCTCCCATCAGGGTGACTCACCCAGTCTTCAGCTACCGTTGATGATATCAGAAACTCTTAGCGGGAATACCTTTTAGATGAAGGGGTATTCATGATTATTATTTGGGAGGTTCTTGAACTGGATGAGGGAAGTTTCTTACAAGGAAGGAGCTATTTACTTTCCGGGAGTAAATAACTACTTCTAACTTGTAACCGAAATTTGATTTGTCATGGCAGGACCCATGCGTTTGGAGGGGACGACCCTTGGACCCCTTAACCCCCATCTTTCTGGATCCGTCACTGCTTTTAAATTTAGCCACCTTTAACTAACTACCTTTTTCTACACCTGGCACTGCAAGATATACCCCGTTGGCCTCGTTGGTCTAGGTTCGATGCCCGGGTCGGATAACAAACATTTTCGAATTTTTTAACATTGCTCGGGTTTGTGACCCGCAATTGGCAAGCGATTATGCCTATACCCATCATTGCTATGGTAACTTGAATTCAATAATGCTCTTTGCCCTGCAGGGGGATGATTATAGGCCGAAACTTTACCTTTTCTAAAGTAAAACTTGTTTCCTTGAATCTCTAGAACGACCTCATTCTGAACTCGACAACACCTTGTTACCGTCAAAGATTTATAATGGTGACGTCTGTGTACTGCTGCTGATAACCAAGATAAGGCCTGTCTTATAGGCTTCTGTTATCAGGGCATGTAAACATTTCGTCTCGTGATGGCCTGGCAAACAGTGCTATCAAATTCTACTCTTGATATGCTGTAGTAAAGTGGTATAATTAACATCTTCATTTCATTGATATTATCGTTGTATAGTACTTTTCCAAGCATTGCCGTACATTTGCCTGAGCACATTTTTTTATCTGAAATAGGATACTGGCTTAGCTATTATACACTTTATGTAAAAAGTACCTACAATAATAGCTAGTGACTTTTTCCGGTTCCAGTTTCAAATCGATACCACCTGGCCCCTAATTCGCGTAACCGAATCTTATCACAATCGTTGTATTCGTAATTGAACGACAGGTTTTTGACAGTTCTGGTATGGGCTAAATGTCAAAATTACCTAATTCAATCACGAACGAACTGCGATTCGGTTACGCGAATTAGGCCCCTGTATCTTATAATATTTTTGTTTAATTTTTCATCTTTTCTTTGTTCTGTTTCTAATTGTTTAAAAGCGGTTGTTTTGTAAAAATCAGAAACAACGAATGTACCATAATGCTAGAAAATAACTTTTTATCTTAATTGACCCGTCCGGGGTTAGAATACGGGACCTCGAAGCAAGCACCAGTTTAAAACTGGTCTATGTCGCAGCCAACTAGCTTAATAAGGAATTTAGTTAACAGCCTAGGCCGTTGACTAAATGCATGCCGGCATCCAATTAAATAGCTGAACAACAACCAGCCAACTAAACGTTGTGTAGTCATGTAAGCGCAAACAAAAAATAATACACTTTACTATGCTACAGTAATAAACTGAACTAAATTTGAATCAGTTGGCTGAGTCTTGGTCAGTCATTTCCAAAAGGCTAACCATCAGCCTAGTGATTTAATTGAATGCCGGCCTTTAATGAACGACCTAGGCGTCAAATTGGCTGGCTAATTTAACTAAGTACACCACTACATCACGGAGGTCGCCAAATAGTGTTTAATGACAACTTTTAATAGTATATTACAGTGGTACGGTACGGTACAGTGGTACGTGTAGAGTAAAGGTGGGACACCTTTACCCTACACGATTACTACCTACTCATTTGACAAACTCATCTCGATCCATTTCTAAGTAAAGCCTTTGTGGTTGCTCTGTTAACTACCACTTGTTGTACACGTTTTTATGTTTAATCTCAGGCTTGTTTCTTACATTGTCGTCATTTAGATTAATAAATATTTCTACAGTACTAGCTATTTTCATTATAATCAAGAAACAGGACAGACGACAAAAGGAATTCAATTAAATAAGATAAGTTTTAAATAAAAGGCGTATTGTTTACTACCGTTATCTCCACGATAACATTATATAAGAACAAATAAGCAAACCTAATCACAGGAAATTACACCTGTATCTCAGATTTTATCATTGTTTTCCAAGCGATGAATTTACTTTCCTATGTTTACAGTTTATAAGGAAAGTTTACTGACGCAAATATGGTGGTTATGTCTAGTGTTTTTAATTCGCTGAACGACTAACGCCACAAAATAATTTATGCAGTGTTAGCTAACGCGTCGTCGAGTATTTTTTTATCCAATCAACAGTATCATGACACCCCAGTAAAGGGCCTTGAACCGTTATTTTTTTACCGGTATTAATACATTTTAACCGTTATTAGGCGTTTTGTTCTCGTATTACGTTTGGAACGGGAACGAAATGACAACGTTATCCAAATACCGGTTAATTACGCCGCGCGAGGCCACAAGGTGAACTGAAGTAAAATTCGTTTAGGCGTGTCCTCCGTTTCGTATGTATGTATCGACGCGACGGGAAAGAACGAAATAAAAACGTTAATTAAACCTTTATTTTATCCAAAAACATAATGAAAATGTTCTTCTTCGAAAACGTTTTTATTTTGTTCCGTTCGAACAAAACCGAAATCAAAGCGTTCTTAGGCATTTAAGACGATAACTTTTTGAAAAATAAACCGGTAAACAAGCCCTGCCCCAGTCCCCTGCTGAACACAGGACTCTTCAAAAGGCCGATCTGCTATTGCCGCCACGATCGGCAGACGGACAGGACAAAGACGCTGCTGCCAGTATTTTTCTAGCAGTACTCCTTACGACACTTATTTGGAAGAAAAGGATGTTTCTTATAATGTGCAAAGACTACGTTTTATTATGTGATACCATTTTAGAATCTGTATTTACCTACTAACCAAGTTATTTTTAAAAATGGGCACCATGAGCGTTGTAATTTTTTTTACACAACAACTATATCAAACATTGAGCTTGAATAGTTTCATTAATTTTTTTTTGGGTTTCTGTCTAGCAATAGATTTTTTTTGTTAGTTGCTGTCCCTTTCTGTTATTGTATTTGATAGACTAAGTGAATTAAAAAAAAACACATCAAGAAATGACCTTATTTGCAGAAATTGCATGAAAACCGAGATCGAAAAATGAAAACTTCTCAAAAATCGTAATATTCTTAATTTGAGAGAAGTTCAGAGAAGGGGGTTATTCCCAGTTGCCCCCACCGGCATCGCCCCCACTGGGGGCAACTGGGAATTTGTAAAAAATAATGTCCCAGTTGCCCCCGTTGCCTCTATTCGAAAGGGCAACTGGGAATTTCATTTTTAAACGTCCCAGTCTCAGTCAAGTGGGGACTTGATACGCCGTAAAGTATATCTAGATATTTTTTTCATATGTTGCTAGAAGCGAAGTGAAAATTGTAGGAATTGTTTAAGTAGTAACGTGGTTCTGAATGTCAAATGAAAAAGCATGTTTAAGAGAATATAAAAATTGGTTAAATTAGTTAAATTGGTTAAATTGGTAAAATTGGTTAAATTAGTTAAATTGGTTAAATTGGTTAAATTGGTTAAGTTGGTTAAGTTGGTTAAGTTGGTTAAGTTGGTTAAATTGGTTAAATTGGTTACGTTGGTTAAGTTGGTTAAGTTGGTTAAGTTGGTTAAGTTGGTTAAGTTGGTTAAGTTGGTTAAATTGGTTAAATTGGTTAAATTGGTTAAATTGGTTAAATTGGTTAAATTGGTTAAATTGGTTCAATTGGTTAAGTTGGTTAAGTTGGTTAAGTTGGTTAAGTTGGTTAAGTTGGTTAAATTGGTTAAATTGGTTAAATTGGTTAAGTTGGTTAAGTTGGTTAAGTTGGTTAAGTTGGTTAAGTTGGTTAAATTGGTTAAATTGGTTAAATTGGTTAAGTTGGTTAAGTTGGTTAAGTTGGTTAAGTTGGTTAAATTGGTTACGTTGGTTAAGTTGGTTAAGTTGGTTAAATTGGTTAAGTTGGTTAAATTGGTTAAATTGGTTAAATTGGTTAAATTGGTTAAATTGGTTAAATTGGTTCAATTGGTTAAGTTGGTTAAGTTGGTTAAGTTGGTTAAGTTGGTTAAGTTGGTTAAGTTGGTTAAGTTGGTTAAATTGGTTAAATTGGTTAAGTTGGTTAAATTGGTTAAATTGGTTAAGTTGGTTAAGTTGGTTAAGTTGGTTAAGTTGGTTAAGTTGGTTAAATTGGTTAAATTGGTTAAATTGGTTAAATTGGTTAAGTTGGTTAAGTTGGTTAAGTTGCGAGCTCAGTGGAGCGAAAGAGATGGCTTAACGCCGGATCGAGTGAGAGAGAAACGCACAGTCGATTGCGCGTGGCGACGCGTCGCCACGCCAGAAATCGGTCTCACGTGCGCCTATAGATGTTTCACATCAAAAATCTAATCTAAGCTTATCAAATTCAAATTCAAATTCAAATTATTTTTTTAGATAAAAATCCATATAACTTAAAAATAAGATTAATAAAATAAAATACACAAAAAATAATTTAAAAACATACATATTTAGATTTATGGACAAGAGCTATTTGTCTATAAATCTAAATATTGAGCAACAAGCGCGTGGAGCTGCTGCCAGCGTCTGAAAAGTGGGGAGTCCCACCGCGGTGGGACTCCCCACTTTTCAGTGCACCGGTCAGCCAGCGCGCTAACGATACCATTCGAGCTAGTACGCACTCGTGACTAGAATGACATGCATCGCTTTCTGAGGATTGTGTAAAAACAATCGACATTCGCCTCTGCAAACATAAGGGATGCACTACAATGGCGTGGCAGGTTGAAAAGCATCCTGAACGCATTGTTATATTGGACGCGAAGCGCGCTATATGCCCTCTGCGTAACGTTCGCCCACAGACTGCACGTGTAGTATGACTGGCAGTAGGCTTTGAAAAGCGTCAGTTTTACATGCTCACTACAACGTGCAAATCTGCTGCGCAACATATTACAGCGGACACACAGCGCCCTGCGCTCCCTCTCCACATCCACAGAGTCTGACAAACTGTCAGCGACCCAGTGGCCCAGATACTTAAACTGCTCAACACGCTTCAGTTGTGTGCCTCCAAGGTAAACAACAGGTAAACTCCGTACAGGCGTTCCCGCCTGAAAAACCATGAGCTCACTTTTAACTGAGTTGTATCTGAGCCCGTGAGCCTCTGCATACTCTTCACACATGTGAATTAATTTTCTCAAGGCTCCGATCGAAGGGCTCAGCAGCACCATATCATCAGCATAACTTATATTATTAATACACAGCCCACCTACGTGACATCCTATGTAGGGGCTGCTGAGCTCCTCGATCAGTCTATTCATATACAGGTTGAAAAGCATTGGCGAACTTAACCCTCCCTGCCTCACCCCGCATTCCAATCCATACACGTCTTACATGGAGCCAGCCCACCTCACACGGTTTCTCTGATTGTCATACCAATATTTAAATATCGCTATGAATTCAGACGGCAGATTGGTATCACTATCCAATTTTCTCCATAATAAGTCATACGACATCGTGCTGTCACGAAAGTGTATTAAGAAGTATTAGTATTTTTGTGTAAAATGATAAAAACATATTGATTTACTTTGCTTCTAGCAACATATTATGGAAAAATATATGTAGTTATACTTTACTGTCAAAATTATAATGAATATTATTTCTACAATAATAATTAATGTACTAACTACACATACATAACTTAATTATGCGGAATCGCTGTTGCAAAAATTATTCAATCATTGTCAATATACAGAAAACCTCATGTCGTGCGGCTTCATTAAACATTCCACGAGAATGAATGCGATATACTTTACACCACTTAAACCATAGCAGTTTTGAGCAGTTAGGAAATTCTCATGAAATATTTTCTCCCAATTATCAAACTATATTCCGTCTGTTCTGATTGTTACAGACAACTGTACTCGTTTTCTAAATTATGATAGGGATGAATGAAAGTAAAATAAAAAATCGTACTTGAATAAAAACTAATGATTTATTCCTTCTAATTTATACAGTCTTAAAACCTTACTCCGAAGTACCCTAAGCCCCCCCTCCGAGACCACATCGGGACCGGCTGTTCTCCATTTAAAAAGCAGCTGTGCTCCCGTCAAAAATTGTCCATGGTCCCACCACACACCACACGACTAGCCCACAGAAGGTCATCCTCAGGGGTTCCGCCGCGTTCAAGGTCCATACATTGACCGCCGGGTACCATGAACGACACTCAGGCCCACACAGAACCTTCAATGCCAATCTGACACCAGAAACAAGCTGTACCGACTTGGATACTAAGCCGTTAACCTGAAACCCGATCTCGGATGCCCCATGCGAAATATTTACAAAAATTATGTGACAAAAGTAGAATCGATTGATATTGCTTACATGTTATATTTACATTTGTTTTTCTTTTCATCAGGTTGTATTCTTTTTTTTTTAGGTTTCAATCAACATAAACTTAATCATATCTTCTAAATACAAAAATATATTCGACTGACAGAAACTAATGACTAACATAATTAGCGCTTCAGGATTTATAACACCTTTTTTTATATAAATCATAAACACATTTTTCTCTAGCTGGACAACTACTCTTTGATTATTTATAAGTATTAAAAAGAAATGGAAAGATGGATCTTTTTAAATCTACTATTATATATAGTACAATTGGAAAACGATTGATTAAAAATCGTAATCAACATTTAGAGAAATAGATAACTAACAAAATTAATTACTTAAATTATAAGTAAATATTTAGAAATATTTATTTGCCGGCAAGCACACCTCATACATAGGTGAACATTATTCCAGATATAATATTATATTTTATTATTATTATGTCTTAAGGCGCTCACTTTCCACCAATGTATTTAGCTGTTTTTGCAAAACAATAAATGTATATATTTCGGAAAGTTTAGTAAGTACATAATTATTATAACTTTTTTTTTGTTTAGATACACATTTTTAAGTATTGCGGTGATCCGCATCTGTTGAAATTGTTTTACATTAAATTAACATACATTTCGATCCATCTTCAAATACATTTTACACTTATATATTTCTTTATGAATGCAAATAGAAACAAAAATAATATTACATAACAATATGTAAACTTAAAATAAATACTAACTTTTACCTTGTATTTAACGTCTCAAGTTTAGCTGTTTGCGCTATTTCATTTATAACTAATCAAACAGCTTACCTTAAGAAGTTATTTACACAAATCCTTTATTGGCAATCATCATCATATCCATGAATTCAAAATTTTTTACAACTACTTTTCTTTATATTCCAGTGTTTACAACAAATCAGTGGTAACATTTACGCTAATTCACTCTTAACCCTTTCGCGGGCATAATTTATAACAATATACATCTTTCTTTTTAACCGTACAAAGGTTATGAAGTATTTGCAGTTACGACAACTGCCCGCAAAAAGGTTAAAAACAATAAAGTATTTAGAACTAAATATTCTCGTAGTCTTGTTGCGAAAATATCTTCTCAATTCATATGTACAGGTAGGCTAGCCTGGCGATAGCTTACCGCAGGAGTCACTCATTTGATGAAAGCATCGGGAGGTATCTTGCCCTCCGAGTTCAGTTGGTTGAAGATGAACAACGCCCTCTGTAGATCCCAACCGGTCTCTTGTAGGCAGCTGTAATTTATTTAAGAAATTTAATTGTTTTGTCTGCAAATATTTCATTATAATAAATACTTTAAAGATTTAGACCCAAAAATAATATAGATATAAGAAATCACCATTGTCCTACACTCTGATTGCCAACCAACTTGGGCCCCAATTCTGCTAATTTACAAATGGCTCAATAGAATCGCAATGGCATCGCAATCGTATATTTTGACATTACTACCATATTAAATGTGTCAAAATATACAATTGCGATGCAATTGCGTTCTATTGAGTTATTTGTAAATTAGCAGAATTGGGGGTCTACAAGCGTAGCAAATGTTAGAATATAGCCCTACTCGTTCTATGTTTATGGCGATTAAGAAGAGTGCTGGACATAACCTTCTTCAAAAGGATGATTTTATATAGTCCGTGCCGTGCCAGATAAGCGTGCAAAAAAGGTCATTGCTACCCCTGTACCACTGCACGCCGAATCAGGATCGCGTCGAACCCAAATATGAGCCGTAGCGACAGAATTCTGTGTAAACAAGCGTATCTTGGTACGATACGTCCTTGATACAGAAACTTAGCATAGATGGCAAACATCTTTTAGAAACACCTATACAAGTGCTTTGGTTCCTGATGGCTTTTTTTATATACATAGTAAATAATTACCTATCATATTGATAATTAACTGGTCTAGTAAATGTATTAAATATAATTCATTGTAGATCCTTTTTTAAACATCATTGACACAGTTATAATATTGCCGTAGCAATTGATATTATTCAAAACTACTTTACCTTACTTTTGGCAAAGTAATGCATTGTTTTATTACAATTTCTTCGGGGAATTACACCTAGACTCGAGCCAATATTTAAAACATTTTGCGATCGTAGATACATAGTATTAGCGTATTTGGGTTTGCTAAAACTATCGAAATAAAACACAAGTACCTATTGAAATAATTTCTTTTATTTTTTATTTAAACGGAATCTTCCGAAAATGATGCATCAGTATCAGTGCTAGATGTTTCGCTTTCTGAACTGTCCGTCACGTTTATAATAATTCTGTCAGATATACTTCCGAAATAGTTACCGCCGCCGTCAGAGGCACAAGCGCCGTCCGACACGGAATGCATCAAAATTATAGAAGATTACAAAATGGGCGGTCAGGTGCCTCACCCTTGACGTTACAAGCGACGAAGTGGTTGCGCGGGTAACTTATAAATTATCATTTTTTGGGATGAAAGTTGAAGAATGATAAATCTTAATTGTTAACTTAAGTTAGCACTTAAAGGAATACATGTGATTTTTAAGTATCGCATTTATATTTGTGGTAATATAAATATAAAATAACTGAGTTTTTCAAGTAAAATAAATTAACGGCTTAATCGTTTTAAATCGTTGTTCTTATAAACTTAAAAAAATTATTTATTTAATACACAAATTTGTGTGTTTTTAAGTTGTTGCGTTTTTTGTCAGGCTGTGGTATTATGAAATCTTGTAGGAGTCGCGATTGTCGCTAGTTTGAAATGAAATGAAATGAAAAATCGCCACGTTTCAAAACTTTAAATATAAACTTTCACATTTAGTAAGAGATTAGTAAGATAGTAAAATTGGTAGTCCGTATAGTCAATATTTAAGGCGACTACTAGAGCTAAGTGGTGCCCCCAATTGATTTAATTTTATTAAGTACTTCTTGACAAAATCTATTGCCAAAAAACTAGAACAGTATCATTTTAGCAAATTACCTCTAGAATTTATTGAATTACTGTAAACTGCTTTTCATTCTGGCAACATTATTTCGTATTGTACATTATTGCTAAAAGCGGCCGCTTTTGGCTTTAGCGACAAATTAGACTTAATAAACAACTAAATGAAAAGTTTACTTCGATACAATAAATAGTAGAGGTAATTTGCTAAAATGATACTGTTCTAGTTTTTTGAGAATTGTTTTTGTATAGAAATACCAAAAACAAATCAATTGGGGACATCGCACGGCTCTAGTAATCCCTTTAAAGTAAAAGTTAACGCTATTACTTATTGTTGTTCAACTCACTTGACGCTCCAGTGCTCGTTCATCCCTGTCTGCTGGCTGAGCATCGCCAGCATCACCTTCTGCGGGTCGCCGCCGGGGGGCGGGGCCGTCGCGGCGAGTTGCGCGGGCGCCGCGACCGGCTCCGGTATACTCGTCGCGAACGCTTTCTCTTCCTACGAGAAGATAGTCTATATACTTAATTTGATATTTTAGCAACTTAATTGTACTTATAATATCAGTACATAAACTTGAAAAATTTTCCCGCCTGAGACAAAATTTTTCAAGTTTATATACTGATATGATAGTCTAAATGTCTAATATACACGGTGCATTTTCAACCAGCCGTAAAACGAAGTCCACGTTATGTAAACATTGTGTATAACATCTTAGCAGTGATATTTTAATTTTTACAGTATCATACTGTTCTAGTTTTTGTTCTACTAGAACAGTATGTTCTAGTTTTTTGAGAATTGATTTTGTTTAGAAATACCAAAAACAAATCAATAGGGGGCATCACATAGTTCTACTAACTAATTAGTTATTTTAATTTTTTTACCAATTTTTTTTTAATAAAAATATTCAATATTGGTTCAGCTCTTTATTTTGAAACACGCTGTGACGCGCACGCAGCAAAATAATAGCCGCTCAGGCGCCAGGGGTCTACTTCGCAAATAGCAAACTTCTCTTTATACCTACTTCTCTGTTTTCCTACTTCGCAAATCGCCTATTTATCAAACAGTCTACTTCGAATACTGCCTACTGAGAAACAGACAGTTTGATAAGTAGACCCCTGGCGCCTGAGCGGTCACAGCGTGTTACAAAATTAAAAGTCTGAATCAAAATTTAATATTTAAAAAATATATATTTTTAATGAAAAAATAAATAGCACTGCCATGATGTTTCATCTAATGGTCACATAGCGTGGGAATTGTTTTCCAGGTGGTTTAAAAATCACGGTGTATGAAGATTTTTTTTAATAATAATAATATTTATTTATTTCATACTTCCATTTACAGAAATTAAAAGTGGAATTTTTTTGAGGTATTCGCCTCCTAGCAGTCCCCCGCGGGCAACACAGCGACAGCCTGTAACGGCTCAGTGATCACAATTATGTGCTGGAGGAGCCCATAATTGTGCTAAATTGGGTGCAATAACCAGTCCAAAATGAACCCAATTCGAAAGACTTTGACAATGTGCGTTGCCACTGATAAGTCGTGAAAACGAAACGTGGTTTTCACAAAGAATTTTATAATAAAAGGCACATACTGGCATTAAGTAATAACAAAGCAGTAAAATTACAAACTAAAAACAGTGAAGTCGATGCCAGTCAATCTGTTGGGTTCAAAGGTGCAAATATGAAGTAGCGGAGGCGGACGTACATAATCAAGGAGGGCAGACTTCAATAGCTACGTAGTTATTGAAGTCGTCGACAGTTCCAAATATCATATTTGCACTGTAGGACTTGGGAATGTGAATATAGGTTATATTTTATTGCTTGTTTCATTGTATTATCGGTCGAACAACTGCAGAGCTTTAGTAGCAGTGGGTGAGAACCATTGACTATTAGTTTTGGAATGTCCACCGTAAACCGAACAACGATCTGTGGATATGCCTCTACCAGGTGTACCGCCGGTCTAGTGATGTTCGCAGGAAGCTAGCGCCAGCCTGGCCCCCAATTCCGCTAATTTACAAATGGCTCAATAGAATCGCAATTGTACCACAATTGTATATTTTGACACATTTAATATGGTAGTAATGTCAAAATATACGATTGCGATGCCATTGCGATTATATTTAACCATTTATAAATTAGCAGAATTAGGGCCCTGATCTGCTATATCCTTAGGAAAGGCCTATGCAAATATTGGGACGTCGTTTGGCCTACATGGTGATGATAATGCTGATGTTTTATTCACTGACCTGTTCTTTAGTGGTGTTGGTGATGTACAGAATGTCGTTGATGATGCTGAACCCGCCGGCGGCGTTCGGTACGATCACAAACGTTCGGTGGAACGAACGCGTCGGGTTGCCGTTGGTTGTCGTCTCTTTGAACACTCCGTTCATGCTCAACACTATCATGGCGGGCTGGGAAATAAAGTTCAGATTAGGGGCCGTCCACAAATTACGTCACACATTAAGGGGGGGGGGGGTTTACTTTTGGTGACATTGGGCAAAATAGTATGGGATTTTTTTCAAAAAATGCCGGACAAGGGTCGGGGGGGGTGTCTCAAAAATCATGTGATGTAATTTATGGATAACCCCTTACCACTGAATAACTGAAGCAGTGAGTACTAATTAGTTTTTTCTGGGGGCTGGTCCTTTTTAAGACTAATGTGGTTAGTTTTAGCAGACCACTGGGTGATCCAAAATTTTGTAATAGCTTTTTGATGATCCTAAGTACAGAAAACAGCACGTCAACCTACCACAAAACGTCACATTTTCTCAATTGATATTGATATCTACTTGTTGGACTTAAAGTTGAAAATCAATTCAACGACCTTTTGGGTAGGTTGACCTGCCGTTGTAAATACAAACAAACAAAGAGCAAATCACATATTTTATGTGAATGCCACGCCTGCCTATGAAAGATGCAGTCGCAACAGTCATAACATATTATACATACAGCATAACAGTTGTCTCTTCGTGAGGTCTACATCACACTCAATATATCACAGAGTCCTATGGCCCGAAACATCACAAAAAAGGATTTTGCCGTCTTCTCTTCGGCTTCTCTCCGTTTTTTTCTGTCAGTGCTCCTTTGCTGGACACCCAAAGAAAAAGAAGGGGTGGTGTCATTCTATGCCGGCACCACACTACAGTGGCATAATAAAAACTAATGTGGTGTCGTCAAAAAAAAAAACAACATCCATACTTACTATGGGTGTCGTAAGATGCGACTAAAGGAGTACCACCAAAAGAAGTCTCATTAGCCAATGCAATCGCTAACCCGTGTTATGTATGCGTGACGATTATGGCTAATTCTCCTTTTAGAGAGGCTTGTGTAACATAAGACTGATGTTGTTAAGCAAAGTAACAGCAGCAAAGTAAATAATCAACCCACTGCAACATCCATCGAATGAGGGTTTTCACGAAAATTTACGTCACTAGTTGGCGCCACTTTGGAAAGAGGTCCCATTCCCATCCCAATATTCCGCGCTGTCAAAAGCGTCAAAAGTTAATCGTTTTTGAGTGTTTGATTTTAAAAACCTACTTAACATTAAAAATGGATAATTCACGTGCATATGGACAAAAAGAAAAAGTGCAAAAGTAACAGGCACCAAGAAAAAACTTATTGTAAGGTATCATTTACAGAATTTCCGCTGTTTATTTTAGCAAAATTAAAACATGATTATGTTCTTTAGATAGGTGTATGTATTTTAAGTAGGTATATTATTTTGTATTATGTGTATTGTATATTAGGTATTGGTATGTAGGTATATGTGTATTGTATTTTAGTAACATGTATGTTATTGTATCTGTTATACATCGCTTGTCTTGCACAGTGCTACCCCTACTCTACTAAAACTAAATTTCCTCTACCCAAAGGTTGTCTGGTAGAGATCGCTTAAAGCGATAAGGCCGCCTATTTGTACATTTTCTCTTCTTTGTAATTTATTTGTTTTCTTTTATTTTGTGCAATAAAGTGTTATCTATCTATCTATCTTATGTTTTGATATTTCAGGCTAAATTATTATTATAGAAATTTTAACAAAATTTTAATACAAAAAATCTGACACGAATATATAGACGCTATGACACTTTTGAAAGGTTTCTGGACCTGACATCTCAGTGCTGCTGCCTAGTGCTGCCTAGTGAGTGTTATTTCAGAAAACCCTCATTCAACTTATTACAGCAATAATGGGTCCCTTAATAATAATTTAAAAAAAATAAGTAAAATAATACTTACAGTATAAACCAACAAGTCGACGGCGAATCCCATTAAATCGTGCTTGGTCTTCGGAAAGTCTGATAAAAACGATACTACTTGCAATCGTCCCGTCTTCATGTATCGACGACGGGACTCGCGCTCCGTTATCCTGAGTATGTTGCGGCTGGTCGATATGTATGCGTTTAATCTGAAAGAAAATAATAAATAATTTATAGAGATCATAACGTAACCAGAGGCGGCGTAAGGCGTGGGCGGTGTGGGCCACCGCCCACGGCCTCGCGGTGCACGGGGCTCCGCGCCTCATAGTTAAAATTTCCTTTTTGTTGAGACTAGACTAAAATTCTAGACGACTTACCCCCGTATTTATAAAGAAGTAATTACTTATTACTTAAGAAAGTCATAACTTAAAGTGTTCATACCTAGTGCTTAAGTGAAAGAAATTGGTCACCATTAATAGTCACATTATTTGGCTGAAATAATGTGACTATTAATGGTCACCATTAATAGTCACATTATTTGGCTGAAAATGCTAACTTTTGGTAGTTATAACTTCTAGTAATTTCTTGGTTAAGGCATACAAATTGTCTCTCAAGTAATTACTTGTAGTCAAGTAATTACTTTTACTTGTTTATAAATACGGGGGTTACCCCCGTATTTATAAACAAGTAATTACTTATTACTTAAGAAAGTCATAACTTAAAGTGTTCATAGGTTACCCCCGTATTTATAAAGAAGTAATTACTTATTACTTAAGAAAGTCATAACTTAAAGTGTTCATACCTAGTGCTTAAGTGAAAGAAATTGGTCACCATTAATAGTCACATTATTTGGCTGAAAATGCTAACTTTTGGTAGTTATAACTTCTAGTAATTTCTTGGTTAAGGCATACAAATTGTCTCTCAAGTAATTACTTGTAGTCAAGTAATTACTTTTACTTGTTTATAAATACGGGGGTTACCCCCGTATTTATAAAGAAGTAATTACTTATTGCTTAAGAAAGTCATAACTTAAAGTGTTCATACCTAGTGCTTAAGTGAAAGAAATTGGTCACCATTAATAGTTACATTATTTGGCTGAAAATGCTAACTTTTGGTAGTTATAACTTCTAGTAATTTCTTGATTAAGGCTTACAAATTCTCTCTCAAGTAATTACTTGTAGTCAAGTAATTACTTTTACTTGTTTATAAATACGGGGGTTAAACTTTGTGAATATTGGAGTGCATTTTTGGTCCTATTGTCACAAAGTATTGTCTTAAAATATTTCAACGGTAAGTGGACGTGGACGTCCAGGCTAATTAAATAGAGTCTTGAAGACAAACTGACCTCGTACTGTTAGAGTTTCTGCTATCGTTGCTCAGGTAACTAGCAGCCATAGACATGGTCGCGTGCTCGTGGTACGCTTCCAATAACGTTTGGCGCGAGTCCGAGTCGTAGATGGCGAAGTATTGCGTGAGGAACTCTCTGACGAGGTCCTGGCCTGCCGGGTCTACTAGGAACGACTGCTGGCGGGGGGGCAGAACTACGTCTTCTGCCACATCGAAGCCAATAGCCGGCGGTAGATCCACTCCGTCCTGTTTAGGGGGCAATACTTTTAAAAACTTAGCAATTGAAGGAATGCTATTTTGACAAAACCCAAAGAGTGATGATTATACGATTTTTAAACTGTTGTTTCAGAATTTCAGATAATTGAATATGGTATGAATAAGTAGTACAGATAATCTATCTACTTCATTGGCTATGATTTTACACAAAAAAGAAACTTTTAAAAATTATATACATCAAACGCACCCTTATCCATTTATCTATATATTTTTTTTACAATAAATGCACTGACACTTTATTGGTTTTTTAGCACCAAGTATAAAAAAAACTATATTCATTAATCGATTCAGTGCATCATTCAGATTTTTCTACCTAAAATTAACCTACTTTATTTCTTCAGATGCAAAATATAGTGAATTTATTTATGTTGCAATAAGTTACTACACAACCCTAGTTGAAGTGTTACTGGCTGATTAAAAATCTACTTGGTTAACTACTTGGCTAATGGCTATGTTAGATATATTTTTAAAGTGGCTTGTTCTCTAAAAGCACCTAGCAGCATTGTCTGTAAGTGTAACATTGAAAACAGCAAACACATGAATTGTGGCAAAGGCACCTCTGCCACAGCCTAAGTTAGGGCCGCCATTTTCGACCAACATTCACCCATCGGCATCGAAGTGGAACTTTTACTTAAGGTCACTGATAATTAGACAACTAAATCGTTTGTAATTAGACTGGATTACAGAATGTAAACGTAAATAAAACTGTCGTATCGTCCTGCATCACGCTATACATTTTTGTTGTAAAATCGCACTTATTTCAACCACATAAGATTTAAAATGTTTAACCTGACGTGCTATCTGTATTTTAGGGCTAAAATTAAATATATTTATAACTTTGAAAAGCAAAAGTATGTATTATCTTTCTACTTAACACTGCCATAGCCAACAAAACTATATTTCCTTCTTTGTCTAGTTCGCTAGCCATTAACGGTTTAAACCAATTTTCTAGTTTAAACAATCAGTAACCCTTTATAAATTCAACAGATACTCACCAGTCTGGTCAGCTTGGGGAACCTCTTCCGCACATCGCTGGAGACAACAAACATATTGTTTTATGAAGTGAAGTTATATTGCAACACATTGCAATATAACTTCTGAAACTCACATTTACACGTTAGTTTCAGTACAAGAAAAAATACAGTTATGAATTCACTACTTGGAAAAACTAAACAGTCACTAAATTCCTATTCCTAACTAAACAGTTCTAACGAACTTATTACAATTTTGACAGTTTCAGGGTTAATTATAAGTTCCTTTACATTTTATTTTACATCAGCGATTACATGGCTAGTTAAGTAAATGCACATTAATAAGATAAATTGAAATTTAGACTACATTTATGAATAAGTGATTATCATAGAATTTTCATTACCAAATAAAATAACATAATTTTACGGTTTAGTTTTTCCAAGTACTTTTTTACACTTCATATTTGTAAATAATTGCGGTTTTGCTATGGAATAAAGAACAGGTACAAAATTTTAAGATGAAGTAAACCACATAGAAAGTGTTTTAGTTTTCTTTTTACTTGAGTTTATCAATATTAACAATTTTATTGCAGAAATTATGCTAGAGTTGAAAGTTTATCAACAAATAAACTTTCAACTTTTGTTTCAGCTGCTTTGATGCGTGGAGTTGAATTTATATTGCAAAAGAATAGCACTTTAATTGCTTAAAAACAAATTAAAATAACAATTATTATTATTAGGCCAGGAATATTATGATTTTTGTTCTCAATTAAAAATAAAGACTAAAACACCTTGTATACTTTTTGTACAATTGGTTCAGAGGCCCTACTCCGAAACATCAACTTGTATTTCCGTCTCTTTCTTTCCCATTGTGGAATAATGTCATAAATGAACGAGTTAGATATAACGAAATAAACAGATATCGTCGTTGCTTAGCAAAATTTAATTTCAAAGTTAGGTTAAAAATGTCGTAAATTCAAGCTGCGAAAATACAAATATATAACTATGTCACAGGATGTAGAATTTCGTCATCAATTTTATTCGGAATGACATCAGAAATATTAAATTTAAGATAATAATGCCATAATAAATTAAATAATACAAATATTTAACTAGGTTATGTGCAACAAGTGCTGCAAGACTTGCTTTTTTCAATATTTCTGATAATCATGCGTAAATTATGCAAAATACCGATATGCGATCTGTGACAGACACTGAACTCTGCTACTATGTAATTCACCACAGAACTTAAGCGTATAGGAAAATGCAGTTGACATCCACCCCCTCCTAGCCTAGTGGGATACCCAATAGGTAGAAGACGTAGGTGGATTCTGAAAACAACCAACAGTAAAAAATTAGGAGCAAAAATAAATCATAATAAAATAGACACATCAGAAATTTCCATTTTTCTTCTACAATTTTTTTTTCCTGTTGTTATTACATCCACTATATTATTTTTATTTTTGCTCCTATTGTTCAATTGAAATATAGGTAAAATCCAAGTGCAATTGCGGTATCTAACATTGATTTGACTTTATTACAAACAACTTACTGGACATTACAAAGCTTTTAAATTAAATTGTACTTTCAAATAATAACTTCATGTATGATTCTTATACCCAGACCATCCAACATTCTTTAACTCACCAGCGTTATTTAGAGTCCCTCACACACCTTGCACGCAAGTATATAAACATGGGCGATATGTTTTACTAGCATAGGTGCCAAATAAAGCCAATCCCAATTTAAGTCAAACTCCTTTTACATTGCTAATCACTTCCTCCAAAAGTATAGTGAAATATGTCCTTTGGAGGATCCCGCTTCAAATACTTCATGAGAATATCAAGTTAAAAATTGTTCTTTTTGTAATACTTGATCAACGCATCCAAAAAGAACTATTTAGCACTTTCCTTCTAGCTCAGTAAAGCAGTCCCAAAGAATTGTTATTCATGCCTTTACTAAAGTGTTTCTTCCATCAGGAACAAAAAAAATAATATTACCTGACATAGATATCGTGATCATTAAACCTGTTCACCAAAGGATTTCCTTTCAGGTACAGCTCGACCAGTGGCAAAGCCTTAAGTGCATCTAGTGATCCAAGGAACGGTATCTGAAAGATTTCGACATTTCTTATAGACATGTATGCATAAAATGTAAAGCCATCCAAATTTTTGCCTGTGCATTTGATGAATTAGTAATTGTTGAGGTTTTGCTCGCCAATAACCTGTTCTTAGTCTGGACTGGAAGCCATCAAGGACAAGAGGAATAGTACTGAATATACAAATATTATTTAGCATCAATTACCCTATTATCTCCCATGTACAATATCTTCAAACTCTTGAATTTGGATGAAAGGATCTTGAGGTGTTCGATGCCATGCAACTTATTATCATTCAGATTCAATGCTTCAAGATCTGGAATGTTCTCTGCAATAATATCTATAGCAGCTAACATTATCATCGGACGGGATAGAGCACAGAATATGTCTGCCAAATCTGCAATCAAAAGAATAATAAGGACAACATATTTTAAGTATACACAAAAAGATTTTATTATTTACAATTACAGTTCTTTTCTATATTTGTATAGCCAGTGATAAGAGAACTGTTTTGATACTCATCAGGATATGCAATGAAAATTAGTGCCAGTCTCGTTTTTTTTTTTACTCCTTTATTACATTTGAATTTATTGTTGAAAAATGTTGATCTGTCCAGAAAGGGTCTTGAGTTTGATGACTAGTTTCTCTCAATTTGTAATTAATTTGTGATCAAGGCCAATACTTTTACATCGTAATATTTAAAAATTTTGTATCACCTAACCTACTGAACCGATTTTAATCAAATTTTGCACACTGTGTGTAGTTTGGTCCAACTTGAAAGATAGGGTATTTTCTAACTTAATTTATTAATATCTATCTAACATAATATATTAATAGCCTTTTTTTTTATTATTTGACAAACTGTGAATTCCACACTATTGTAACAGATAGTGTAAGGTAAATGCTATATAGGATATACTGAAGAGATACAAAGTTTGCGGGGTCAAATAGTAAAAAAATAACTTATGTTCAGTTATCAGTGACATATTTATAATGCAACCTTATTTACAATTAAAAACGAAACAAAATAGTGCATACCTGGATCTGCATGAAACTTAGTTAGATCCAAAGCCTTCGTAGCAAGATTATATCTTTTGGCCATTGTGAGTTTCATCTTTTCTTTCATGTCAGCATCAATAGTCACATTTGGAACGGCATTTCTTACAATCACAACCAGCTTGAACCCATCAGACATTGTTATCTTTCTGTCTGCATTGAAAAGTTTTTCAGCAATTTTCACATCATCTACATAAAACACTGCTGCATTTCCATTGATTTTGTAGTAATGCGGAATGAATATTTCTGGTGAGATGAAGCTTAGCAAAGTCCTCAGTATAACCTCTTTATCATGTTTTGCACCATAGGGTATAATAATTTGATACCAAGGCAGCAATCCTGCAATGAACCTCTTCTTAGGTATACCGTGACCCCCTCTTGGCACTGGTGAGTTCATGCGACCTCCACGGCCTCGGAAAGGGCCTTTCCTGGGGTGTTGGGCTTGACCAGCCGTAGCTCCCATATCAATGTCATCATCCAATAGAAGTTTAGCATCATTCCAGTTGCGAAACTTATTCTTGCCCTTATTTGTGCCAGGCTTAAAACTGACACGTCTAGTAGTTGATTGTGTTCTATCATCGTGTTCTGAACATGAAACAATATAATTGAAAAATTTTTATACGTACCTAGGTAGTTGAGATTGAAAAGGAATGGAAACCTTTTAAAAAAATTGACGCTGGCGTTACTATGTGGAATCTATAACTAATTATGGATTCTGAAAATTATTTTGCTAATGACTTCCGCTTTTAACAAGCGAAGCAAAATAATTTTCAAAAACCATAACCTTTTCAAATCTATTATCAGTTTTGGCCAGCATAATTTGTTTAAGAAATAATGTACATTTAGTACTACCACATTACCACACCCAAAAACCAACAATGAAATGTAAGAAACATTTACAGATCAAAATCGTATTGAATAGGATATTCCTATACATAAATTTATTTCAAATTTGTAACAAAGGTTGAGATATTTCAGTAATTTATGGTCAAAGAAAAACATTCTTTAATGATTTATCCCTATGTTTCGAAAACAGCATTCTCGATAGTGGGTAGGTCTGTACCTGTTAGATGTAGATATACTTACAGGTTTAACTCGCTCACACCTGTGTGTGAGCGAGTTAAATCTGTAAGTACATCTTTAATTTCAATAAATTATGTAATTATTAATTACCTATGGCTTATGATTAATTTTTATATTGAGTGTTGCTTTAGGCACCAGTAACCAAATACTGGTTCACTGAGATGCAAATAAAACACTTTTTATATTAGGTATATATTAAATCAATTAGTTAAAATATTATATTGCTATCATAGCCCAAGAAATCTGGTCAAAGAACTTTTTCAGGTAGTGTCCTGAATCACCATCTAACAATATTTCTAAGAAACAATAGTATTGGTTCAACTATAGTTTTAAGTTTTTTGAGACAATTTTTCTTTGAATTCCCAGGTTCTGCCCGAACACTGGAATGTGCTACTGTTCCTTTACCAACATATTGATCAAGGATAGTAAGTATCAAAAAATCCACAGTGGCCACATGGCATTTTAGGGAACGTGTTAGTGTTGCTTTTATAAATATTATGCAAAAGAGTAACTTACCAAAATGATCATTATCTTTCCAATTTCTAGGCCTTCCTCCACCACGTTTAGGCATATTTATTCAGTTGTAATACGAATAACTAGAATCAAAACACCAATACTCAAATAAATCTCATCAAGGTTACAAAGAAGGAAAAGCTACACTGCTCCAAACTGCTCACTGAACCACCAACAACAAAAACAGGGTGTCCGTGGATTACCTCAGGAATTGTGCAGAATTGAGATATATAACGTTATATCTTATAGCGTGATATTATAGAAATGAGATTACTCTAAATAGTAATTCTGCACTCAAAAATCACCACACAAAAATTTAACACGGAGTTGATAAGTTACGTGACGTCACGACTCTTCAGACGAAGAATTTGACTATAGACAATTAGTGTTCCCAGCTTAAGGAATAATTATTAACCAAATTGTCTTTCATATTATAATCTTATAGCCGAAGATTATAATGTAAACGGTTGTATTTTTTGAGAAATTTCGATTTATGAAAATGAACTAATTTAATTAACAGTATCTTAAGTGTTTATGGATATGTTTAGTAATATTATATGTGCACACTACACTACGTCATATTGTGTAATTATTAATTTTATAAGGAATAAGTTAATTAAAGTTTTACTATGACAAAGTTACCACGGATTTGAAGAGAGCGTTATATGAATTTATGGTGAAATTTAGAATTTTTAACCAACTTCCAAAAAAGGAGGAGGTTCTCAATACGACGGTATTTTTTTATGTATGTTACCTCAGAACTTTGGACTGGTTGAACGGATTTTAAAAATTCTTTTTTTGTTTGAAAGCTGGTGCTTCCTGTGTGGTCCCATTTTAACGAAGTCAAGATCTGATGGTGGAATCTGGGGAAATCGAGGGAAACCCTCAAATTTTTTAAGCACGTATAACGTTTTTGCATATTATCTTTCTTAAGGTTTTTCAGTATCTGCGTCTGGTACTCATCATTTTATATTGATGAGCTGATGATGGAAGGTACAACTCCTTAATGGTTAGAAGTAGGAGGATTATTCTTAAAATATCATAGGCGCGTATAGTCAGATAGTTGTCAGATAGTAGATGATGGAAGGTCAAACTAAGCAGTTAGTAGTTGGATGATGATTCTTAAGATTCTATAGCGATGAGGGAGGGAGTTTCTCAAACAATTCATACATTTTCATCTAGAAGTCGTCATCACTATTTATGTAGGTTACTGTTACCGGCGTACAGAGGATTAATAAGTGTAATTTATTTAGCACTAAAAAGTGAAAAATAAATTATTTTTAAATAAAAAATTGAACCGACTTAAAAAAAAACTCACTAAAAAGTACAAAATAACATTATTTTAAAACCTATTTACGTACTTACAATATTTTTTTAACTACTAACTACTAAACAGATCGAAGTCGGTGCCGAGCCCAAACAATACAAAAATAATACTACAAACGAAACAAATCAAATGTGGAATTTAAACATCAATTGCTATGAAGGCGAGCGGCAATCAATTCAGTAGTGATCATACTCCTATTATATTTGGCTCGGCAACGACTTCGATCTGTTTAGTTGTTAGTAGTTAAAATAATATTGTAAGTACGTAAATAGGTTTTAAAATAATGTTATTTTGTACTTTTTAGTGAGTTTTTTTTTAAGTCCGGTCAATTTTTTCATGAGGTTCATTTATGCTTTCCTACCCGCTAGATACACTTTGGATAATAGCATCCAAAGTGTATCTAGCCTCGGATACCATAGGGTATCCGAGGCATTTTGACCGTCAGTACACCTTGGATACTAAAGCGTCCAAAAGCACGGAGGTGACAAAAATAACCCTATTCTGCTCGTACTTAAATAAAATTCATAAGACATGTTAACTATCTCGTTCTACATGCATTAACGCTCAAGTTGCTCAAAGATCATTGAGTAATCTACAGAAAAGTATTGGAGAATTGGTACTTGAAGTTGGCGGCGATGGTGTTGTGATAATTTTGCTCGTTGAGTTCAGAGTTTTCGTTTTTTTTTTGTGTTAGAGGACCACATTTCTCGAGATAAAGTTTGCATTTTATGTAAAACCATTTTGTAGATTGAGTAAAAGCATTTCTAAAGTGTCTAGGTAATTTCATTCATGTAAATTTATTTGTGACAAAAGCCCGAAGTGCTCGTAACTAACTCTCTTTATGCTTTATTTTTTTTTCTGTACTTAATGGTGCATGTCATTAATTATTCATTGATAATTATTAATTCGATTTATCTGCTAAGCTTGTATTTTTCCTTACATTAAATCCTGGGATTATTAATTTTAAAACCTTAGACTCGCACATGGACGCATAGGTATCCGAAGTGATTTTATCAAAAAGCGATTGAGTCCGTGGCACACGGAGTGTTTTATCATTTTTAAAGTTAGAAGCTAGAAACTCAATATTTAGACTATTGATTAAATATAAACAAAATTTGACATTCAAAGTAAGTACTTACATATTTTACTTTTAACGGTTTAAAATAAATGTAGGAGATAAAAGTTTTTATGTAAATTCGTCTAATATAATGATGATTTTTTTTCTTTGGCTTTTCATATGACATTTTAAATTTTCTGAAACATTAACCTCTAGGTTTGAAATTGACAATATTGAATAAAGATAAAAGTTTATGTAGAATCATGTGAAGTTTATGTAAATTTTATGACGAATTGTTTACATAAACTACGATTTTTCTAAAAAATTCGAATACCTATTACAGCTATTTTTATGTAACATTCACGGAGTCTGAAGTTAACGATAAAAACTTAGCTAAAAAAATGTACGCTAATAAGCTCATATAAATACTTTATACCTTGTGAAACAATACCAATAGCTAATTTAAGCATTAAAATTGTAAAATAATTGGGCTAAATTGAATGAATAAATTTTAATATGCTACACAAAGTCACTATTTCATTCGGCCAAAGTCGCGATTTAGAACAGTAATATTATCATTCCGATAATTTCCCAATAACCCGCAGTTTTATTGTGTTGTTTGACTACTCAAAATGTTCAAACAATGTAAGCATTACGTACCTACTTACCTGTTATCGAATTACTTTTACGAGTAAACATTTCACCCTGTGTGTCAATTGCCTAAAAGTAAAGTTCACCTTGGATACCTAGGCGTCCAATAGATTTTGTTATTGAAATTAAATCTTTTGTATGTAATTTATTCTACCTTTGTTTTGTGCAATAAAGTATTATCTATCTATCTATCTATCTATCTACAAGGTATTTTTTAATTTAGATTTAAATATGACTTAATACAATATAATTTTGCCGCTTTGCATTGACATAGTTGATAAGTTTGAACGCTTAGAGTTAATTGAATGTTTGGTTATGTGTAGTTTTCTCTTTTATATAAAATTAAAGATAATGTCGAATTTTAGGAATAACTTATATTTCAGTCGCAAATGTCAAAATGTGATTAGAAAAGACGATTTTGTTTTGACTTGGCAATTTGAGTTCGCAATGGCGGTCGACTGAAAATGGTGTGTTTATAAATGGATGGTTTATTTAAAGATGTGCTTAATTGTGTAACATTTGATTATTTTATTGTGAAGAGCATGTAACTGGTAATGTTTTCCTAGTATTAAAGTGGTGATACATCACTTGTGGTAAATTGTAGGCCTAATTTCAAACAGACTCAGTTGATAAAATGCATGTTTGAGTTGTTCAAATTATTAAATTAATTTAATAAACTTTTTTATGAAATGTGTATTAGATTTTGTAAATACATTTATCAATTATTAGCTTTACGAGAAAACTAACCAAAGAAACATACATTCACATAAAGCAAAGGTATGAGCATATCTTTCACGCTCGAGTCGTCGCCCTGAATTTTCTCCTGGATTTAAAGTAACACCGGACAGTTGGGGTTTGAGGCGCGTGGACAAAAGTAACACGGGACATTTGAGTCGATATGTTATACAATTTAACAATTTGTTTATTAATCGTAAGCGTGCTTCATAATTTACCTAAAAACTATAACTTCCATAGGCATAATTGAGTATTTATTGGTAAAAAACGAGAAATATTTGACACCTTGCGCAGATCCATTTCGTATTTGAAACGCGCGGTGTATTGACGGTCTGGCAACTGTTTGTCCAACTGAAGCGAGTGGCTACGGTTTTTCTAGTAGTCTTTTACCAAAGTTTCAATGAATTTCTTCCTATCGACTCAAAACATGTTTATGTTGTATGGCTTATAGAAAATAGGTCCTTTTTACATTCTGTTGTGACCAGATAATTTTAACTGATGAAGATAAACATTGATGATTAATATGGGTCTTAAATGTCGAAACATAGTGTTGACTATGTTATATCAAATAAATTAAAACTGTTTACATTTATATAATTAGGTATATTTGTATAACTTAGAGGGAGATTTGGAACTAGCATCCAATCAAACTTACTTAGGACCTAAATAACTTGCACTGTTATAAATTGTTACTATTCAGTTTATTTTAATTGATGATTAAATACATTGTCTCTTTAAAATACACGACTAAATTAAAAATGATTGATTACACCTGTTTATATAATGACCAATTAGCTTGCTAAATAATACTAACAATAACAATATGCAAAAATAGTTTTTTTTTTTAAGATCTACTCAAAACTTACTAAATGTGATTTATGCCTAACCACATGGCAACACTGAAAACCAACGCAACCATTTTTTGCACATTTTGTTTATGGTTTATGCTGTGTGGTTCGTTTTACGCAGTCTATAGGTGTAATATTCATTGCATTCAGGTAAGATACTAAAATATAATATTTGATGATTTGTTATTAAAACAAATAAAATGATTTTTCAATTTACACGAACTGTTATACTAGTTTAGTAACTAAGCCTATTTTTTTTAAATCATAATGATTGCAAAATAAAAGTACTAGAACGGAACGTAATAGAAACCATAGCATTTAAAAATAAAAACGATCACAGACAAAGTTCGTGTGCGTTTCGTCGAGTCTGCCATGTTTTGTCCTATTTGTCGCGCTTGATCAACGCGTTCGCGTTTACTGTTTTAAAACTGTTATTTTCTGAATGCATTACGGGCTGTGTTTTGTTTACAAATAGTGTAGTTGATGGTGTTGTAATTATTTCACTCAAACTAATGATCAATCGATCATTTTGCTACCTCTGTGTGCGACAGTGTAATTCGAATTTCAACAATTTTAAAATCGTCCAATAGCTTGCTCCTGTCTATATTGAAAGAAATTGCGCCGCGTTTTATAGACATTCCCACTAAACTCGGTGATTTCTTAAAATTTATCGAGCTGTGACGCAACCCACGTGCACACAATACAGCGAGCATCTCATGCACATTTGTTATTATTTTGTTCTCGAGTTCGATTGGAGCCAGTTAGGATAGGATAGAGGGAGGTAAATCGCGTCGTGCGTCGCTCGGTGCTGTGGCGTTCCACCGCTTGATTACGCATCAAAGTAACAGACGGTGGTTTCTGGTGCATTATTTTGTGCGGGATAGTGTTGGTGTCGTCGATCGGTGCAGCGCACACGTGACTCGGGACGAGTGTTTGGGTGTCAGTCGGTTGCGGTTCGCGAACGCACGGGCACGAAACAGTCCGGCTGCACTCCTGCAGTGCGGAGCGCGCGACTCTCGAGGTGAATCACCGCGCGTTGTTGACCGTGCTTTGCCGTGTTTACCCGCGAGTGCATAAGTGTGTAGGGGAAGTGAATCAGGCATGAGCGGCGCTCTGTGGCGCCGATGACACCGCCGTGCGTGGAGACGGCGATCTGATTCCGTGTGTGTGCTGTTATGCTTGTTGGGTTATGAGTGTGTGACAAATTTGTAGTGCAAGGACACTGGAGCCCCTAGACGGGGTTGGGCCCGCCGGGGCGGCCCTGGTGCTTTTGGGGGCTCCTCACGAAGGCAAGATGGCTGCGTGGAACCGCCACCACCACTTCAACATGCTGATGGATGAGAATGCCAAAAATAAATGTAAGTAGCAATATTTTGTATTTAAACATGAAGGTATCATGAATCAGACAATTATAATTCTCCCAGCTATCAATTTTAAAATTCTTTAAAAATCTTTTCACTCCAACCTATCTTTGAACAATACATGAAAAACTGTAAAACAGGTTATTATTAAGTAGTGGCAAGGGCAATTCATGATTACACATGCCAACTTCAGTCATTATCATGTTGTTGAATCTACCTTCATTTAAAAAAAATATTTGTCATTGTTTTAATCCCTCGATCATGAATTATTTCAGACACAATTGAAATCAATTGTTATCGTGGCACCCGAGTGCCTCCTGGGGGTTGAGGGATTAATCATAGTTTTACAGAAGTACCTAAGCGCTCTTTTTTTTTTTCACATATAGTCTAATTCCATTATACAACACAAGTTACTTAGTTTGTTTCAAGAAATTTTGTAACATACAAACTAATAATAATTCTAAATAATATTTTTCTGGCTCCTGTTCAATTATTTACAGCTATGTTATCCAGGAAGATAATCGTAAAAGATCAAATTTATTTTTTTATTTTTTAGACAAAATTTTAAGAATAATATTCTAACATAACTAAAAAATTAATTATGTTACACTATAAATAGAAAAAACCAATATGATAACTACCAAATAGGAGAGGAAACCATCTAAGTCTATAGCTAGAAAACACTTGTTAGAAAACTAGAAAAACAAACAATAGCTAGAAAGACAAACCTTCAAATGGCATGTGTTGTGCCATTGATTGTATTGTGGATTGTATTGCTATGTGTGCTATATATTAGAAGAAAATCAACATCAGACTTTTAGTTATGATCTTTTTACTTCTCAGATGGTGGCACACCTGCATGACACTTTTTAACATGTTTCTTTTTATCATGTCACTTTAACTGGCTTTTATGGTTCGTTTTACTTGCTCACTATAATTAGATAGATGCCTTATTTAAAAATATATATTGCTTTTGTATGTGATACCAGTATCTACATGTGATGACATAATATTTGCATATGCCATAATAAAACACTGTTGCCATGTGATTTGATATCAAAAATGTATTGCTAATTACATTTCCACAAACATTTGTTGATAAGCAGGTATACTGTGAGTTTAGGTAGTTGATTTAATTTGTAATTAATATGCCTTGGCTGTATGGTATAAATAGAATTTAAAAAAAATTAAGATGGTCACTCTCTTTTTGTATTACCTCCCTGAAGTGCATGAATTTAAAAGTTTCTAAAGTTCTTTCTTCCGACCATGCTTGAAATATTTATTAAATTAACAGACAGAATTACTTTTATAATAATATGGAATTAGTATATTACGATTTTTATATTACACTGTAATTTAATATGGTTTAGGTGCAAAACTACCTTATTTACAAACATCACCTGTAGAGAAAATATGCTGTTTTCGCAGAGTTTCTTATTCCCAAAGCGTCCTATTTGCAATATCCTATCTAGCCAGTTATATGTGTAGAACCATGCTATGGATCACGTTATCTGAACTTAGATATGTTGCATTATAGCAGGGACTCCTTTTGAAGTGACCACACACCATTTGTAACAATCAAAGCACGTGTAAACGGCCCTTGATTCAATGGACACAATACAATTTTCCGCCTATCACCTCCTTTACGTGTGATGGCTACCCATGGCCCTGTGGGTGTATATTGTTGAATGCACACGACCCTTCGTGACCTACCTGTAGAATACACCGCTGTCCTACATCCCTTCAACAGTCAACTTTATTTACCGTTTCATACATATAAAAATGTATATTATTACTAGCGCGCGTAAAATGCGACGGACTAAAATGCAATATTCGTTCGAGCGAAAGAGAAAATCAATGTAAAATTCATGCGAAACGGTTTATTATCTATATATATGTATAGAAAAATGAATCCCTATTTCCATTGGTCATCACATAAAAGCATTTCTAAAGTGTCTAGGTAATTTCATTCATGTAAATTTATTTGTGACAAAAGCCCGAAGTGCTCGTAACTAACTCTCTTTATGCTTTATTTTTTTTTCTGTACTTAATGGTGCATGTCATTAATTATTCATTGATAATTATTAATTCGATTTATCTGCTAAGCTTGTATTTTTCCTTACATTAAATCCTGGGATTATTAATTTTAAAACCTTAGACTCGCACATGGACGCATAGGTATCCGAAGTGATTTTATCAAAAAGCGATTGAGTCCGTGGCACACGGAGTGTTTTATCATTTTTAAAGTTAGAAGCTAGAAACTCAATATTTAGACTATTGATTAAATATAAACAAAATTTGACATTCAAAGTAAGTACTTACATATTTTACTTTTAACGGTTTAAAATAAATGTAGGAGATAAAAGTTTTTATGTAAATTCGTCTAATATAATGATGATTTTTTTTCTTTGGCTTTTCATATGACATTTTAAATTTTCTGAAACATTAACCTCTAGGTTTGAAATTGACAATATTGAATAAAGATAAAAGTTTATGTAGAATCATGTGAAGTTTATGTAAATTTTATGACGAATTGTTTACATAAACTACGATTTTTCTAAAAAATTCGAATACCTATTACAGCTATTTTTATGTAACATTCACGGAGTCTGAAGTTAACGATAAAAACTTAGCTAAAAAAATGTACGCTAATAAGCTCATATAAATACTTTATACCTTGTGAAACAATACCAATAGCTAATTTAAGCATTAAAATTGTAAAATAATTGGGCTAAATTGAATGAATAAATTTTAATATGCTACACAAAGTCACTATTTCATTCGGCCAAAGTCGCGATTTAGAACAGTAATATTATCATTCCGATAATTTCCCAATAACCCGCAGTTTTATTGTGTTGTTTGACTACTCAAAATGTTCAAACAATGTAAGCATTACGTACCTACTTACCTGTTATCGAATTACTTTTACGAGTAAACATTTCACCCTGTGTGTCAATTGCCTAAAAGTAAAGTTCACCTTGGATACCTAGGCGTCCAATAGATTTTGTTATTGAAATTAAATCTTTTGTATGTAATTTATTCTACCTTTGTTTTGTGCAATAAAGTATTATCTATCTATCTATCTATCTATCTACAAGGTATTTTTTAATTTAGATTTAAATATGACTTAATACAATATAATTTTGCCGCTTTGCATTGACATAGTTGATAAGTTTGAACGCTTAGAGTTAATTGAATGTTTGGTTATGTGTAGTTTTCTCTTTTATATAAAATTAAAGATAATGTCGAATTTTAGGAATAACTTATATTTCAGTCGCAAATGTCAAAATGTGATTAGAAAAGACGATTTTGTTTTGACTTGGCAATTTGAGTTCGCAATGGCGGTCGACTGAAAATGGTGTGTTTATAAATGGATGGTTTATTTAAAGATGTGCTTAATTGTGTAACATTTGATTATTTTATTGTGAAGAGCATGTAACTGGTAATGTTTTCCTAGTATTAAAGTGGTGATACATCACTTGTGGTAAATTGTAGGCCTAATTTCAAACAGACTCAGTTGATAAAATGCATGTTTGAGTTGTTCAAATTATTAAATTAATTTAATAAACTTTTTTATGAAATGTGTATTAGATTTTGTAAATACATTTATCAATTATTAGCTTTACGAGAAAACTAACCAAAGAAACATACATTCACATAAAGCAAAGGTATGAGCATATCTTTCACGCTCGAGTCGTCGCCCTGAATTTTCTCCTGGATTTAAAGTAACACCGGACAGTTGGGGTTTGAGGCGCGTGGACAAAAGTAACACGGGACATTTGAGTCGATATGTTATACAATTTAACAATTTGTTTATTAATCGTAAGCGTGCTTCATAATTTACCTAAAAACTATAACTTCCATAGGCATAATTGAGTATTTATTGGTAAAAAACGAGAAATATTTGACACCTTGCGCAGATCCATTTCGTATTTGAAACGCGCGGTGTATTGACGGTCTGGCAACTGTTTGTCCAACTGAAGCGAGTGGCTACGGTTTTTCTAGTAGTCTTTTACCAAAGTTTCAATGAATTTCTTCCTATCGACTCAAAACATGTTTATGTTGTATGGCTTATAGAAAATAGGTCCTTTTTACATTCTGTTGTGACCAGATAATTTTAACTGATGAAGATAAACATTGATGATTAATATGGGTCTTAAATGTCGAAACATAGTGTTGACTATGTTATATCAAATAAATTAAAACTGTTTACATTTATATAATTAGGTATATTTGTATAACTTAGAGGGAGATTTGGAACTAGCATCCAATCAAACTTACTTAGGACCTAAATAACTTGCACTGTTATAAATTGTTACTATTCAGTTTATTTTAATTGATGATTAAATACATTGTCTCTTTAAAATACACGACTAAATTAAAAATGATTGATTACACCTGTTTATATAATGACCAATTAGCTTGCTAAATAATACTAACAATAACAATATGCAAAAATAGTTTTTTTTTTTAAGATCTACTCAAAACTTACTAAATGTGATTTATGCCTAACCACATGGCAACACTGAAAACCAACGCAACCATTTTTTGCACATTTTGTTTATGGTTTATGCTGTGTGGTTCGTTTTACGCAGTCTATAGGTGTAATATTCATTGCATTCAGGTAAGATACTAAAATATAATATTTGATGATTTGTTATTAAAACAAATAAAATGATTTTTCAATTTACACGAACTGTTATACTAGTTTAGTAACTAAGCCTATTTTTTTTAAATCATAATGATTGCAAAATAAAAGTACTAGAACGGAACGTAATAGAAACCATAGCATTTAAAAATAAAAACGATCACAGACAAAGTTCGTGTGCGTTTCGTCGAGTCTGCCATGTTTTGTCCTATTTGTCGCGCTTGATCAACGCGTTCGCGTTTACTGTTTTAAAACTGTTATTTTCTGAATGCATTACGGGCTGTGTTTTGTTTACAAATAGTGTAGTTGATGGTGTTGTAATTATTTCACTCAAACTAATGATCAATCGATCATTTTGCTACCTCTGTGTGCGACAGTGTAATTCGAATTTCAACAATTTTAAAATCGTCCAATAGCTTGCTCCTGTCTATATTGAAAGAAATTGCGCCGCGTTTTATAGACATTCCCACTAAACTCGGTGATTTCTTAAAATTTATCGAGCTGTGACGCAACCCACGTGCACACAATACAGCGAGCATCTCATGCACATTTGTTATTATTTTGTTCTCGAGTTCGATTGGAGCCAGTTAGGATAGGATAGAGGGAGGTAAATCGCGTCGTGCGTCGCTCGGTGCTGTGGCGTTCCACCGCTTGATTACGCATCAAAGTAACAGACGGTGGTTTCTGGTGCATTATTTTGTGCGGGATAGTGTTGGTGTCGTCGATCGGTGCAGCGCACACGTGACTCGGGACGAGTGTTTGGGTGTCAGTCGGTTGCGGTTCGCGAACGCACGGGCACGAAACAGTCCGGCTGCACTCCTGCAGTGCGGAGCGCGCGACTCTCGAGGTGAATCACCGCGCGTTGTTGACCGTGCTTTGCCGTGTTTACCCGCGAGTGCATAAGTGTGTAGGGGAAGTGAATCAGGCATGAGCGGCGCTCTGTGGCGCCGATGACACCGCCGTGCGTGGAGACGGCGATCTGATTCCGTGTGTGTGCTGTTATGCTTGTTGGGTTATGAGTGTGTGACAAATTTGTAGTGCAAGGACACTGGAGCCCCTAGACGGGGTTGGGCCCGCCGGGGCGGCCCTGGTGCTTTTGGGGGCTCCTCACGAAGGCAAGATGGCTGCGTGGAACCGCCACCACCACTTCAACATGCTGATGGATGAGAATGCCAAAAATAAATGTAAGTAGCAATATTTTGTATTTAAACATGAAGGTATCATGAATCAGACAATTATAATTCTCCCAGCTATCAATTTTAAAATTCTTTAAAAATCTTTTCACTCCAACCTATCTTTGAACAATACATGAAAAACTGTAAAACAGGTTATTATTAAGTAGTGGCAAGGGCAATTCATGATTACACATGCCAACTTCAGTCATTATCATGTTGTTGAATCTACCTTCATTTAAAAAAAATATTTGTCATTGTTTTAATCCCTCGATCATGAATTATTTCAGACACAATTGAAATCAATTGTTATCGTGGCACCCGAGTGCCTCCTGGGGGTTGAGGGATTAATCATAGTTTTACAGAAGTACCTAAGCGCTCTTTTTTTTTTTCACATATAGTCTAATTCCATTATACAACACAAGTTACTTAGTTTGTTTCAAGAAATTTTGTAACATACAAACTAATAATAATTCTAAATAATATTTTTCTGGCTCCTGTTCAATTATTTACAGCTATGTTATCCAGGAAGATAATCGTAAAAGATCAAATTTATTTTTTTATTTTTTAGACAAAATTTTAAGAATAATATTCTAACATAACTAAAAAATTAATTATGTTACACTATAAATAGAAAAAACCAATATGATAACTACCAAATAGGAGAGGAAACCATCTAAGTCTATAGCTAGAAAACACTTGTTAGAAAACTAGAAAAACAAACAATAGCTAGAAAGACAAACCTTCAAATGGCATGTGTTGTGCCATTGATTGTATTGTGGATTGTATTGCTATGTGTGCTATATATTAGAAGAAAATCAACATCAGACTTTTAGTTATGATCTTTTTACTTCTCAGATGGTGGCACACCTGCATGACACTTTTTAACATGTTTCTTTTTATCATGTCACTTTAACTGGCTTTTATGGTTCGTTTTACTTGCTCACTATAATTAGATAGATGCCTTATTTAAAAATATATATTGCTTTTGTATGTGATACCAGTATCTACATGTGATGACATAATATTTGCATATGCCATAATAAAACACTGTTGCCATGTGATTTGATATCAAAAATGTATTGCTAATTACATTTCCACAAACATTTGTTGATAAGCAGGTATACTGTGAGTTTAGGTAGTTGATTTAATTTGTAATTAATATGCCTTGGCTGTATGGTATAAATAGAATTTAAAAAAAATTAAGATGGTCACTCTCTTTTTGTATTACCTCCCTGAAGTGCATGAATTTAAAAGTTTCTAAAGTTCTTTCTTCCGACCATGCTTGAAATATTTATTAAATTAACAGACAGAATTACTTTTATAATAATATGGAATTAGTATATTACGATTTTTATATTACACTGTAATTTAATATGGTTTAGGTGCAAAACTACCTTATTTACAAACATCACCTGTAGAGAAAATATGCTGTTTTCGCAGAGTTTCTTATTCCCAAAGCGTCCTATTTGCAATATCCTATCTAGCCAGTTATATGTGTAGAACCATGCTATGGATCACGTTATCTGAACTTAGATATGTTGCATTATAGCAGGGACTCCTTTTGAAGTGACCACACACCATTTGTAACAATCAAAGCACGTGTAAACGGCCCTTGATTCAATGGACACAATACAATTTTCCGCCTATCACCTCCTTTACGTGTGATGGCTACCCATGGCCCTGTGGGTGTATATTGTTGAATGCACACGACCCTTCGTGACCTACCTGTAGAATACACCGCTGTCCTACATCCCTTCAACAGTCAACTTTATTTACCGTTTCATACATATAAAAATGTATATTATTACTAGCGCGCGTAAAATGCGACGGACTAAAATGCAATATTCGTTCGAGCGAAAGAGAAAATCAATGTAAAATTCATGCGAAACGGTTTATTATCTATATATATGTATAGAAAAATGAATCCCTATTTCCATTGGTCATCACATCACGCGTGAACGGCTTTTGCTATTTCTTTTTTTGTTTTGTTTGTTATTGTCAGGAGAATGTTCTTATGAAAGAAAAAATTAAGAAAATTTCGCGGAAAAGTAGAAAACTTAAGAATACTAAACCACCATACTAAATTATTTGTAATGTAACCTTATTGCTTTGGACCAATCTTTTGACAATATAAACTTTTTTACGAATATCGTCAAGTAGAGGGTAAAAAAAACTGAATTTATCATGGCCAGTAATGTCGGAATACCAACAAAACAGTTTATATACGCGCCAGAAAAAGAAGACAAATAATGTTGAGTATCATAAAGCATAATAATTAACAATTAGTAACATTTTTTTACTATACCATTTCGGAATCAATATTTATAGTTAGGACAAGACAACGTCTGTCGGGTCCGATAGTATTAATATAAACGAATACCTACTTACATTATTACAAAATAAATACAATTAAGAAATTATGTTCCATTTTTTTTTCTTAAGCTTGGTACCTAACCTACTATTGTTACATTGATGTCTGTTTCCAATTCGGTTCTAACTCCGGTTTAATATTACTGTTAAGCAAATTTAAATGGCACTGTAGCCAATTCGCGTCGTGAAGAAAATTGTTTTTGACGTAATTTGTAGATTATCAGTTCATTGCCCGCCCTAAACTTGTTTAACGGACGTTGACGATCCCCTAATCTCTAACCTAATTATATTAACCCTCGCTGATGGGCACTTGCATTGACGCTTTATTAGATATAACAAACACGTCTTTTGTGTGCCTATTCAAATTATTTCTCAATATAGGTATGTAGGTAGTTGAATTTGTGTATGAACCTATACATTTTTAACTAGAGATAGGTAACTTGTGGACAATAACAATTCCGATATACTAACACCTTTGGTTTAAGAATCAAGACTCTTTTTTTTAAATGAGTCAAGAGGACTTCGTATTAAATTTATATTCTCACCGTTGCTGTCACTTTATTAACCTACCCTAGATTGTGTCGATCTAGGTAATATTATAATGATTTGTTTTGGCACAAATCCCCCTACCTAGGCAGGTACTCAATGACTGATAGAGTTTTATTACCATGATATCTTTGACTACTTTTAATAGTAATTATTACGTAAGTAATATTTTAGTAATTTGTGGTTATTATCCTGTAAAGTTTTGTTACTAACCAAATAAGTACCCATGTGTTTGTCGAGCGATTCGTTGAAATGCCGAGCCGCTGAAACTCGTGCGCTGCCTACTCTTTTATTCAATTTTCCGGTAAAGCCCGCCGTATCACTTCCCACGCTTTTGGCACTACACTGACGATCGTTGCATTCGCCTGTTCTAAATAACACAAAGCTACTGCTCTTAATACCCAGTTCTGAAGAAGCCCGGAAAAAATATCTTTGACTTTTATTCAGTGATCTGACCTAAACCTTTTATTTTTCAACGTTAACACTTGCTAATTAAATTTACTTATTCCACCTTAATTAGTCTCCTAAGTGTGCTAAAAAGACTTAATAACTTACTTCACCTCATAACCATTTTTTTGTAGTCAACGTTGTGGTCACTAATGAATCGTGGCCAAAATCTCCTTAACTTATGAGAATAAGGATAAAGATCTCTGACAATTTTGTTAACAACCTCTTTGAAATTCATGAATTCGAAATAAAACATGCTAATTTATTTAAGTATGGTTGAGGAAACAAAATTTTACTCGAATAAATTAGCGCAAGGAGCGAATTCACCCCACGCCATAATGTAACAAAAAGTGTTCAGAGCTATAATGTTGTTTTAAAAAATTCGGAGCCTGTGGAATGGCGATGAAAATTGCATGGTAGCGGCTGTGGGTCAGGGCGGACCGCGGGAGGGGTCGGAGTGCCAAATATTTACAACGGCCGACGTCTATGCCGGAACCATCGGCGAACTCGCATTTTTCGTATGCTATCAACTTTCATTCACTGTCTGAAAGCTGGTTGCTATGCGGATACAGCTCTGCCATTAAACCAGTGCTCGTGTACCGACGCGGCGTTATGCTGATAAAATCGGACTCTTATGAAAGTATTTTACTTTATCTGCTTTGGAATATAATAATTCTTATTATCTTGTCATCTGTTATTATTATGATTTGGGATATGCGATTTATCGTACTGAGATTTATTGTTTTGGTTTCGTACAATTTCCCTCGCAATTTCGACGAGGACAGTGTCCGCTTAGTTAATTGGATGGTTGTCTGCCAGTATTATCTCGAGTTAGCGATGCTATAGCTATTGGTTACTTGAATCCCACCTCTTGCACTCGATAACGGTTGGTGTTTCACAGTCAACCAGTTATGCCCATGTTGCGATTGGAGTGCCTCACTCTGGCCGGTGAATGGTCACCTTTCACCGACACACTGTCTAGACGACTTCGTTTCGACTCGTGAATGAATTTTACATTGGAATGCGGAACGACAATTCATCGTGCCCCACCAAAATTTTTGGTGCGCTTTGTAAGTGAAATCTCGAACATTTTGCGACGCCATTTCTCGGAAGTCGTCCTCGAAACTACAGAAAAGACATCGATCGCAAGTTACTCAAGTTAAAATGTAAACGAGAGAGTTGTTATTAAAATGTTGGTATCATTTGTTCAGGGTGCTTGTTCAAACACCTAGGACAAAGCGTGGGCTGCACGGGCGGACTGTGTGGGCATTCAGGTACCCTATGCAAATTGTTAAGATTTCTCCGGCGAGTACTGGCTCGACCCATTATTTCTGTAGCCGCCACGATTTCATTGCGCACCAACAATTTGCATTTTAATTGGATGACGTCTCGCTCACAGATCATAAGCGTGCTTTGTAGTTCACCACAGACCTCTTTGTACCGCTGATTATTGAGCAAACAACTCAAAACACACACAATACTATAGGTATAATTTACTCAAACTTTCACTCAATTGTTGTTTTAATTAAAGAATTATTGAAACAATTATGTAGTTCCACAATCGTAAACACCGTGCATTATAATGGAGTATTATTTCTAGTCGTTTCCGCCTATCAACAGTTTTGGAAGGAAAATAAAAACTTATTTTTATTAGTCACGAAATTGTCGGAGTGTGACGAGCCAGCCCTAAAGTGCCTCTTGGTGTCATCGACCGGCTGTGAAGGTTTTTGCACGTCCAACGGTGCTGTTATTTTAATAATTGAATGAGTATGGAAAGTAACGTCACAGACATTCCTGCGTTTAACGGTATGATGTAGTAAGTAAGAACTATGCAATTTAATTTAAATTAAAATTTTCGACTATTTGAAAATACAGTTTCATCTCTTTTTATTTGAGTAGGTAATTATAATTTATCGCTTAGGTGTTGCGTATCGTAGATATTTAACGTCACATTTGAGTTTATTTTATCGCGTATGATGTCTACAAGTTATTTTAGTACAAATTAATACGGATAATATCGATTATTATTTTTTGCTATGCGCGACGACCACCTTAAATGGTTTCATGGCCTTCAGTTCGGTGTGTTCGTTGCCCTTAAACTTCCTGTTTAAACTTCGTGTTATCTGCTAGGAAGTAAAGTACAACTTAGCATGATAGTATATCTTGCCACTAATATACGCAAATATTTTTGATGAATTACATAACTTCTAAATTATTTGCGTATATCATTTATTACAGGTAAAAGAAGTCCTGCAAATTAAGAATCCTAAATATTGTTTTTTTATTACATCGTAACGAAATTGGCTAAAGACTTCCACAGGATTCAGATTCTGTTTAGTTTATCAAACAATAAAATATGCTTTCAGTGATTCCTGTACTGAAAGCTTATTTTATTGTTTGATAAAGTTTTTATCCTTTAGTTACTCTTGCATTTCACCATCTATCTTCTAATCTTCAAAACTTGCAGTGTAAACTCCCGCTTATTGTTTTGGCATGGAAAACATCAATAAAACGTTAGGAAAACCTGTTTTTTTTATGTAAAGTCTTGAGTTTTTTCGATTAATGTCGAATTGGGTGGTTCGCAACCCCAATGGGCCCCGGCGTCGTTGACCTGAAGTTTTTGCACACCCAGTTACTGGCCGGCCCCGCTAACTAGATCACCACGCAAGTCTACATCGCTCGTTGAACAAAGCAATTTGCTCTTGGGATTTATATTTCAACAGATTCTTGGTTTGTACACGGATCTGTAACAGCATGATACTTAAATAATCCCGACGAGGAAGTCGGTGGAAGCCTTTGAACGAGCCTATAGACATGGATCTACTGGACAGAATCTTCATTATAACAGCAGTACCACCCTGAAGTGGTTAATGCTTGCTTTGCAAGGGTGGTTTTTAGAAAACAAGTACCTAATACGTAGATACTGTTCATCATCAGCTCACATCAGTCCACTGCTAGATGGAGGCCTCTCCATAAAGAGGGTTTCGCAATAATCACCATGATGAAGGCGTTTTGGCGGCGCCGGTCGAATAGAGGTTGCTCATCTAACTATTTGCTCAAACATATAGGTATTTCAATAACAGACTGTTAATGACAAATATTAATAATTTATTTGGGATTGGTATCCTGGTATCTAACTGTAGTTTCTTAGTAAGTATAATCAATTGTATCGACTGCGTAAGACAATGTTACAGTTTTTAATTCAAAAGTGGAACCTAACGTAGGTAGTTACTCAAAACGTGTTTGTGTACGACTCCCTCAGGTTGTTGTCCTCAGAAGGTCGTCAATCGAAAATTAGCATATTATTATGCCGCGTACAGTTTTATTGAATAACTAGCTCTTGCCCGCGACTTCGTCCGCGTCAATTTCTGTTATTATGATCGCGACTTTTTTTGCAATATTTTTCACTCATGCTTCGCTCCTATTGGTTGCAGCGTGATGTTATATAACCTAAAGCCTTCTTCGATAAATGGACTATCCAACACAAAAATATTTTTTCAATTCGAACCAGTACTTCCTGAGATTAGCGATTCAAACAAACAAACAAACTCTTCAGCTTTATAATATTAGATAGTATAGATTTAAAAAACTTTTATCCTTTAAATGTGTACTAGCCTAGCAGTCACCGTGTATTTAGCGCATTGTGTTAGCTTCCTTTGATTTTTGCTAATTTCTTATTTAGCTTGGACTTTTTTCTATTGAATCCACTTGGAATTTACAGAAAATTTCCCTTTAGGCTGAGTACCTATTTGTATTCTGTAGACACTCCTAGTAGACTGTGAGGATAGAGGCTTCTTTTGTCAATCATAGTCCTTGTGTTTTACAAATCCTTTTGACATAGCATCGGCTTTTAACGATTATTTTACAGAACTGACTTATAACAATAATAATACCCCAAATAAACAGACAAAGTTAAGTAAAAACAAAATTGCTCCCAACTCAATGTTTCTTCATCCTATGTCAAAGGAAGAAGTAAAAAAAAAAGTCATGTCTTTAAACAACACTACGTCGGAAGGTTTTGATGGAATAAACACAAAAATAATGAAAATATGTGTAGAGGAACTAGTTTCTATCCTAACGCACTTGATTAACCTCTCGTTCTCAACGGGCACTTTTCCTAAAATATTGAAAGAATCCATTGTCAAACCGCTATTCAAAAAAGGAGCAAAAACTGACATCACTAACTATAGGCCAATTACTTTAATACCTATTATTTCAAAAATATTTGAAAAGTGCATGTACAAGCGTCTACTGAACTACTGCAACACATTTAAAATCATCAAAAATGAATAATTTGGTTTTCAAAAATCCAAATCAACCACACTAGCAATTTATACGCTTGTAAAAACCGTGTTAGATAACATCAATGCTGGTAAACTAACCACGGGATTATTCTTTGATTTATCAAAAGCCTTTGACTTTGTCAATCATAATCTGCTACTACAAAAACTGGAGTCAATGGGAGTGAGAGGACCCACGTTGAAATGGATATCGTCTTACTTGTCAGATCGATATCAGCGCGTAGTTGTTACTAAAATAATACAGGACGAGCTTGTTCCTTGCGCATCGAAACATAAGAAAAACACAAGTGGTGTCCCCCAGGGAAGTGTACTGGGTCCTCTGTTATTTATATTATATATTAATGACATAACAGCAGCGACAAACTACAATTGTATTTTATTTGCAGACGATATATCCATTATAGTGACATCTGAGAAACAAACTGAAAACTCTATCAAAAAACATGAAATAGAAATTGACATGACTATTGACAACATAACAAAATGGCTGGACGCAAATTATTTAAGACTCAATTTATCTAAATCCAATTTTTTACAATTTAATAGGTCAAAACATACCCAATACAATTTTAAACTTAACATAAGTAAAATCAAAGAAATCACACATATAAATTTTTTAGGGGTAATCATTGACCAAGACTTAGGCTGGAAGCAACATGTAGACAACTTATGCAAAAGAATTAACAGCTTCGTTTATGCACTTAACAAAATTAAGAAAGTGACTAACAGACAAACTGTAATTACCACCTACCATGCGTACGTAGAATCTATACTACGATATGCAATTGTAATATGGGGGAACAGTACGGATAAGAATAGAATATTTGTAGCACAAAAGAAATGCATCAGGGCTATATGTGGGATTCCACCCGGCAATTCTTGTAGACAAGCGTTCATGAACCTTGGTCTGCTACCATTACCTGCTCTGTATATATACGAGATTTGTTGTTTCGTAAAGAAAAATAATAAATTGTTTATGAAAGCCAGGGATATAAACACTCGACTTAAAATAGACCCAGAAAGACTGATCATAAGCATTATTCCAAAATCGGATAAATACAAAAGGAATTGTATGTCCATGTGTTTCCGAATATACAATAAAGTTCCTCATGACATTAGAATTCTGACTCATTTAAAACTAGGTTACGTAAGTGGCTTATTGACAACAATATCTATGACATAAAAGAATTATTTGACTGTAAAATATGATGATTGTGACTTTAGTAATTAATTATTGAATTGGCCATTTGTAAGATCATTATTATGAATTATTCTACCATGACATATTGTTTTGAAATGATAACTATTTAATTTTACACTTCTAATAATATTTGCATGCTAAAAATTTGGCAAGACATGTATGTGCACACTTTATTATTTATAACATCTATTAATACCGTGTTCTTATGCAAATAAAGATTTATCATTATCATTATCATTGCTTCTCTCCATGAAATAATATTTTATAAATTAAAATAAATAACATTCCAGAAATATTTCAAACAAACTGAAAAGGAAACTAATTATTTATCCTGTTGACCACGGTTTGTTTTCTCTTTTAGTAAGGCGGAATAAAAGAATAAATCGTCAATGAAAATAACTTCGAATAGTATTTTTTTCTAGAGCTAATTATAATCTTAAACAATTACCTACCTATACTTTATTTGATATTTTAGCAACTTAATTGCACTTATAATATCAGTATATAAACTTGAAAAATTTTGTCTCAGGCGGGACTCGAACCCGCATCGCCTAATGGTATGGCGCCCGCCCGGCATGCGAGAAGAGAGTCCCGCCTGAGACAAAATTTTTCAAGTTTATATACTGAAATTACCTACCTACTTTGTGTGATATCAAGTGCAACTCCTGAAGTAATCAAAAATACAAAAAATAATCTATCTGTTATTGTAAAAATAACAGTATGACAGCAAAATTTAAAGTTTAGATATGTTACATAAGTTTAAAGAATAATTTGTGTATAACACAAAATACATTTTAATTCCTAAATAAATAGATGCATACCTTCTTGATATAAGCAAGCAAAGTATTTCGTGACCAAGCAACGATTGAGAATAATTAATAATCCATATGACAAATGTTGATGTTGTTAATTATTATAATAAATTCCGAAATATTGTCTTAAGAGGCGCGTTGCATTCGATCTTCGATGTTTAATGTTATCGCGAACGTAATAATTTTGTTTCCATTGTCATCGATACGCGGCGTTCTCGTGCACCTAGGCGCGAAGGTACCGCGGCCGATAGCGGCGCTGGCGCGCTGTTTTCGCGCACTCGCTGCCCCAGCGCCCCTGCGCGGGCCCCGGGTGAACGGCCAGACAGGCGGGCTGACGGCTGCCGGCCGTTAAACCTGCCTCGGACCCGTCCTGCGGCCTCGCGGGTCCTAAATGGCGCGCCAATGTCACCTCTCGCGCCAACACAATAAAGACGACGACGTCTACCTGTAAAACCCTCAAATTTTTATTACCATGCCAACAAATTATTGTTTACGATAATACCGACCGGACGGAATATATGATAAAATTGTAATATCGATTATATCTCGCAGATAAATTAGGAACCTATATCGATTACTTTCGCAACCGTCGAACTTTATCAATTTCAAAACGTTTCTAGAAATATGTGTCGCCAAATAATTGTACGTCAACGGTCATATCAATTGTTATCAGTCGATGAGTGCGATATTTTTGTTTTTATAGTACCTAATTGGCGACTGGCGTGGCTTTTAATCTATTTAATATGATTCAATTTACAAATGAACGCCAATAAGTTCTTTTAAATCGACTTTATAGGTCGCATTCAAATGCAGTCGATTGTATTTTCTTCTCGGGCCGAGTGCCATTCGGGCCAAGGTGATGCAAATCGGGCCTCAGCTGCTTCCCTGTGTGTTTATGCGGCGACCCGACCGTCCCTGGCACTATGAAAATCTACTAGATGCATTATTCTTCTGCCTAAGTGCTTAATAGAAAACCTTCTGAATAATTCACAAGTTGAAGACGGCTAATAAAAGCGTGCTCGACAAGATGGTGGCGGTCGATATGTAAAGAGATGAGATCTAGGAATAATATCCTGGTGAGATTGTTTACGGTGCGGCTCTCGGTCGTATTGCGTCGTAACTGTCTGTACTCGGTACTCGCAGTTTGCCCGCAGCTCAGACGGGAAGGGAGCACACAGGTGGTGCGGTGCGGTGCGGAGCTAGCGTCTGCGTCCACGATGCTTTTTCATTCTTTGTTTGCGCCGAGGATTTGCATACAATCGGAGAAATTGCGTGGCTGGCAGCACCGCGGAAAAAAGGAATTCTTGTTTTATGCATATATGTTCGAGGTGGGCACTTTTTCTTCTCAAACTCCTTGAGTACTTATTTCAGCTTCAGCTGAGGCGACGTATCATACATTCATATAGGACCGGAATATCGGTATTCTAAGATTTATATTGTCCTTGATCAATTCAAAGTTATCCTTCGACGTGTTTGTCATCTGAATCACGTGGCCTTCCGCACGGTTATTACTAGTCGACGCTGGTTTAGAGCGTTAGTTGTGGCGGACTGTCCGTGCAGGCATACCGTCCCTTATCCGCGCGAACTCAAGTGCGCATCAACAACTCCACGTGTATAAACATTGTTTCACAACAATAACACGCCGCCCGGTGACGCGCGCAAGGACGCGCCGTCGACGAAGCGGACCTACCACGCACCGATTGATTATACAACGTTTATTTACTGCGAATGGAACCTGAGAAAATATATTATCTAGCAAACACAGAGACAGAAACAAACTCGAAGAGCGCGCTCATTGAGTGACCGCTAACAAAATGAATTTTATCAATACATGGATGATACAAGTGCCTCTTTGTTATATTATTCAATTATCCGACTTGTGTGGTCTTTATTGCTCTTTTGTTTCAAGACACAACAATTGCGTTTAGTGATAGTGTTGTTAAAATATCAGTTTAGTTATTGTTAAGTGATGTCGGATCCGTCGGAAGGCGAATCGGGCGACAGTAAGTAGTTATTATAATCAATCTTCTTTTTCTAAACTGGTTTCTAAGTAGTTTCACCAGCAGTAATGCGTCAAGGAGACCGTCTTAATGGATTCCTCGAAGTCTCGGTCGGAGAATTACGCAGTTACTTTGCATCGAACAACGATCACTCGTAGAACCTACATTTTAGTTAAACCTTCATGGCTTTTAGCGAGCCTTGTGCCGGTTACAATTTTAACAAAGGTTTTCTCTGATTTAAGTGAAGTATCGATGTTGAGACATACGTAATAGACATTTTAGATTTTATCATTGATATTTTATGAGTACGTAGATATCAAAATGATTGTGTTAGAATCAATATTCAAATATCTATCTCAGTTGTGTTGTTAACATCTATTACTCATTTCTTCAGTGTATACATGACGTATTTGTCTTACAAGCGTGCCTTATTTATTGACATAACAATCACAATATCATTATCATATCATCTTGTCCTGATTACGCTACTCATACGTATTGACTGATATTGCTTACTCACCATTATTGTCTAATTTAACAATAATTAGTAAGTCATCATAGTATCCTAATGCGGTAAATAAATTGAATGTGCTTTACGGAGGTAATTGACTTGAATGCTAAGCCTTAAATTAGTGTGATTTCTTCGAAAAATACCTAATATTTACCGACTTGTTTTTGTAATGCTATAAATAGATTGGTAGCGTCACTGAGCGGAGCGTTTCTAAGCCACGTCGGGTTACTAACGACCTCAGCCGTGATTGGCCATGTGAATATAATCAGGACCTCGGAGACTTCAGTGTTCCTGTCTATCGTGTCCCTAAGGAAGCAAAAACGTTATTTTTAATGTTTTTTTTTTCGTAATTCAATTCCTAATGTCAATGAGATAACTACCTGTTCTATCATTGTAAACATTTATTAAACCGCTGCTCCTCAAATTAAATATATGTACTAGTACCCATAATAATATTCATGTGGATATTTCTAAATATTTGCCATGAACGATTACATAGAAACACTAAAAACTGCATTGCGGTCTGTAAACAGCGAGCGTATCTTGCACCTCCCACGCCAATCGCCGGCGACTATTCGCATTCCCCGCATACCTGACGCAGGTTGTCGGCCGGACTGCGGCCGGTTCCGAATGGCTCTGACGTAGCGTTAGAGAGGCCTATCGACTCCGGCAAGTCTGCGCATTCGAAATGCAAACTTTGATTTGATTGTCTTTGATTATTTCACTTGGAAGATAGTTTTAGAAACATTTATGATTGATTTATGTAAATAATCTCTTGAAGTTACTATCTTATCGATACTTGATCTTACACAGTTTTAGGATACTTAAATATTACTTTTACCTTAAAATACAAAGTTAGTGACGATTGACGTCAATATGTTTTAAATATTTACATTTATTAAAAAAAAAAAAAAATATTATTTGAAAGATGTAACTGTTTACAAGCTGTAGATTTACACTGTAAAATGAGGTTGGACCTTAAATTAAAAATAGGAATTTAAAGATCCGAAAGGAGGGAACACAAAAATACGACCTACAAGAGAGGTTCCAATGCCACATTCAATCCCCTTGCCACAGAGACAATCTAGGGGGAGAAATTATTGGCACATTGTCGATTTGTCCTGTGTCGTGTTCAACTCTTAAGTCTTTAATCATTTAAAAGTAAAAGCCTTCCTGCGACCCTCCAGTATCGTAGTTTTCTATGCTACATTCGATCAATCTGCTCCAGAGACCATCCAGATAGATCGATTCTCTCTTTGAGTTAGTGTATAAACCCCTATAAATAATAGGAAAGTATAGCAATCATCGTTAATTATGCATTTAAAGTTTTTTTTATTCTTTTCCCTATACCAGAAAATCTAAAACTAAGCACTCTTCGTTACCTTTACCTTTTAGATACATTCAATTTGCGTAAATAATTTAAAAGGTCTGTTAAAAAAAAAACATACATAATGGATATGTTTGCTACAACAAGAATAGCAAAAATGGAAATAGCTTTCAAAAATAATATTATTATCATGTAATAGAGAACAATAAGCGACGTCATAGAAATCCAGTATTGACGTAGCAAATTTATAAGAGTGCTTCTTATAGTGACTATACATTAATTTTGAGGTCACCCTTGCGGTTATTGCTTATGAGAAATTCAAATTAGGTACTTGCTTTTTTGACATCTAATCTAAAGTTACGCAGTTGGTTTTATTACCCGTTATAAAACCATAGACTCCACTGGTAATGCCCTAGCCAGCACTCTTCTTACCTTCTTCTTCGCATACCTCTCACAATAGCTCCATCGAGACCATTCAGCTGACAGTTTATTTATTTTGTGTTATTACATTATTTTCTATTACGCTGTTATACGGTTGCGAGTTGGTCACACGGGCGTAAGACTCTTCAGAGCCCACACATTTGCAAAAAGATTATCTTTTTTTTACTCGAGGCTACCTGCTCTCTTTAATGTCGATTGATCTACAGAAATATTTTTATGTGATAATACCTATTCTTAATTTGGTAGATTACTCTTGAGTTTCGTAACCTTTTGTCGTAAATTAAACCTTGCACTGTAGAAGAAAGATATATTTTTACCACCCTTTTATTAGCTTGGGTTGTATGTATCTATGTATGTATGTAATGGAATCTTTGAGCATAGTTTTCACCTATTTCCAAGAATTTGATTAATTTGAAACTTTGCACACGTATCAAGGACCGATGACAATCTAATTACTTCAAAATAAAATTATACTATAATTTAAATTATTAGGAGAATAATTCATTTCAGAGTAAAAAGCGTGGGGTGCATGATATATAAAAAAAATGTAACAATTATTCTACTTGCAACTATCTATGTGCGGAGAGTTATGAAAACATAGTAAAAGTTATGAAAATATAGTAAAATGCACCCCACGTGTTTTATTCTGAATTGAATTATTCTCCTATTAATTTAAATTTTATTATAATTTTATTTTGAAGTAATTAGTTATGATTGATTGTTCGATCTTCTACTACTGAAATATAAACTCTGTGTGATCAAAGAATATTTCCTACTTTTTATTTCGATTCGCTATAAAAGCGTGTTTTATTAGTTTTTTTAAACTATATTTTTTAATTGATCAGAGCCATCTCTGCGGTACGCAGTAAAAGTCATCCAAGAAAGGAAATTGTTGTAATACCTACCTAGTTAAGAGTTCAACGGTCACATATAGCCAAAGTTTTCTTTGCTTTGCAGTTGCAAGAAAGTTAGAAAATATCCGCTTGAATTATTCAGATCTGAATAGAATTTTAGAATCTATGTGGTAATGAACTTTTGCTCGTAGAGTTATTGATCGGGTTCCAGGGGTGGATCATTTGGGAGATTAAATACATACAATGTATTGATTGATTCATAACCTCAGATTCGCCTCCTTCGCACAAATCATACCATACTAATAAATTAAACGTATGGATATTTTATGTCATGTCATACAATATCTGTGGTTACATTACATGCCGCTTATGATCGGTTAATAGATTTTGTGTTGTATTGAAAAAAAAAATATATTTGTGTTATTGATTTTATTTTCATCCAGAGAGAGAGATCCATAATTATTTTTTCAACATAGGTAATTCAATATTCCGAAGCGTTCAGGCTAGCACAAAGAACGTCGCTAAAAATCTGAATTTCAGTATTGTTTTATGTATGTAACAGCAACCGCCACGAACAGTATTTTATGAGACATATAAAAATAGACGTCTAATTACATGAACTCACAAATTTACCGATCACGCTATACCTATTATATCTTCAGAAATAATATTGGAAGAGTAAAATTAGAAGATAACCTATTTCAAATATTATGTCTTATATTTCCGAATAATTAATTATTTGGCTCTTTAGAAATTACCAGATAAGATCAAAGTGGGCGATAGACCGACAAACAGACAGTGGTTAACCTGTATCCGTTATATAACGTACGGAACTCTAAGAACGTTTATAATGCTAATAGGCGGATGCGGCCTGATTTTCAATCGACGTCATTCAGTCATACCCTAGAGTTGTCTTGCAGCTTTAGAAATAAAGATCAAAATTGAATAAAAATATTTTACAGTGGTCTGTTCTATTCTTAATCTTCTGCATAACTCAGTATTGTTTTTTCATTTGTGTGCCTGTCGGTCTGTCTGTTTCTGGAGGTTTGAGTATTAGGTTTATTTTCAGTTTTGTCATTTTCGACTGTTTGAACTTAGTACTTTTTTATACATTACTGTGGTTTTTTAAATAATAATAGCTTCTAACTTTACCAAGTCTCTCAAGTTGCTCATATCACCTTCTACATTTGCCCGCTAAAATTTTCTAATAGATTTTTATGCTCTAACTTTGCAGCAATTTAGCTCATTTCTGAAACTGTTACCTCTTGCGCCAAGTATTGCGCTTCAGTTTCACAACAATCTACGCAGTTGAATGCGGTCCGCGTTGCACATGTGTGTGTGACGATATCACTGCGCGTGTTGTGCGCATGTCGGCTTGTTAGCGAGGCCTTCGCACTTGACTATTATAGAATCTTGTCATAGTTTTTGAACATTGTTTACTTGGTCTAAAAAAAGTGTTTTTGTTTGTCAAGTTTTTTAAATTTTTTTGACCTTGACGTTATTGTTGTCATAAGCAGGCAATTGTAATCATTTAATTTTGTTATTATAATGCAATGAGAATAGCAACAACCCCACTTGATCACAAAATTGCTTATTGACTGTTTCAATCAGTCGATCTTGTGTTCAATAATCCATACTTAATAATACTGGTTTAAATCAAAATTTTAGACAGTCATAACAATACTGACGTAACTTACCATACAAAACCAAAATGTAACGTAAATTACCTAAAATAAATATTGTAGCGTCAATAAGCGTCAGACATATCATATCGTGCCTTGATGTCTGAAATTTGGAAAAAAAATCAATTCAGCACCTTATATCTAAATTTAATCAAAAATAAAGTATTAAAAAACGTACAGTATCACTGTCACTAGATTGCAAGTTTCACGTTAGAGCATACCAAGCGCAGGCAGGACATTAGCATCACACATACAAATTTGATCGCACTGGGCAGGCGCGGCGGCGAGGAGTGAGCTTACTCCGTATTTATAAAAAAGTAATTACTTATTGCTTAAGAAAGTCAAAACTTAAAGTGTTCATACCTAGTCCTTAAGTGAAAGAAATTGGTCGCCATTAATAGTCATATTATTTGGCTGTAAATATTAACTTTTGGTAGTTATAACTTCTAGTAACTTCTTGATTAAGGCATACAAATTGTCTCTCAAGTAATTACTTTTAGTCAAGTAATTACTTTTACTTGTTTATAAATACGGGGGTTAGACCAGGCCCCCAATGGGGGCTATCGCTAGTGAATTTGCCACTAGAGGCGCTAGTGTCGCGTGAGGTCCAATATCATTCACTTTGTACTGGTTTTAGCGGAATTTGTTGCATAAATTATAATTTCTTTAATTTACCTGCTGGAAAGTGATCTCCTTCGTAAAATATCGCAAATATGGATTATTTGGCGATTAATGTGAACGCTTTAAAAGCGGAATTAAGAAAAAGCGCAAAAATAGGCGGCCTCAAGAGCAACTATTTCAGAAGTTAGTTTGCTGATATCAAGATAGTTATTTATAAACAATATAACCTTAATTAGATTCAAGATATAACACTTTGTTTCGGCGCCAATCGCCTTTGACAGCTATACCACCAGACCTCAGTCTACAGTGGCGCCAACTGGTGAGCAAAGAAACAGTAGTCCCCATTCCGGTAATTTACAAATGGCTAAATAGCATCGCAATTGTATATTTTGACACATTTAATATGAAAGTTATGTCAAAATATACAATTGCGATGCTATTGAGCCATTTGTAAATTAGCAGAATTGGGGCCCACTGTTGTTAATTATAGCGGCTGTGATAGTATGTTAAACCACTTGACCAACGGGCTGTTGCCAAAAATTAATGTTTGTTGAATCTATAACAAAAATCATTCCTTATGACTTAATAACCAAGTAAATCACAAATTCTTCATCCTAGTCCCCGTTGTTTCACAAGCACATCCCGCAGCCATCTTCTAGCCGAACCCGTCATACTGAACGCGCTTCCAACGCGTTTCCGCTTTGACACTGGCCGCTTCGTTCGCAGTGCCAGTGCTTCTACTTGTTGCGTTTAGTATGCTTAAACCTTAAGTATGCAAACTTATAAGATAATTGATGTAACTAATTAAATGCATGCGGTCCAAGTGCTTGTCGTCGATTATCAAAAAGATTTAATAAAATGCCTTAAACTAAATTTTTAATGTTTCTTACTGTCATTTGTTCTGTTTTGGATTCAAAATCATATTTAGATTAGGCAGCATAGCAGTATATACTGTTCATATCAGTATTTAAACTTGAAACTTGGTATAGTGGTATACCACTAAGGTAGTGGTATAGCGCCGCGCCCGGTTTAGGAGATGCGGGTTCGAGTCCCGCCTGAGACATAATTTTTCAAGTTTATATACTGATATTATAATTGCAATGAAGTTGCTAAAATATCAATTAAAGAGTATATTATGTTTATATTATGTTACTAAAGCCATATCACATATTGTCCTAAGAACATAAATCACACTTCCGACCTCTAATACTCGTAATAACCTGGCTCCCCGTAGCGTGAAAAAAACATACATGTACATAGTAATGGGCATTATTCAAAATTGTTTGCTTCTAGTTTTTCTTAGTTTTCAAAAAGAAGAGGACATTGTCAATTTTGCACGTGTCTTTTCTTTAATGACCGTATGTATAACTTTTCACAGGATTGACAGATTTGGATGTTTTTTTTTTTCGTTTTGGTAACTATTACTCATAGTATTCATATTTTTTTAATAGAAAATTCACTCATACGATATCAAATAATGTTGACAGGTTACAAAAAAATATGAAGAAATTACCTAGGTAATTCGGCATTCGGCATAATATCTCTAGTTAAACCACTTTAGTTAGACTCCGATTCTAAATTTCAACTAGGTAAGTAAAAATGCATTAAACGATGTAAATTACGCGACGTTATTCGAACAGGAAAGACCGACCGACTTATGTATGTGGTTTGTACACAGAATACGTGTTTTAACCTTCAAAAGTTATTTTTAAAGTTATCAGCAATATTAATTTTCGGTGTTAATAAGAAATCAAAACAATACAGTACTAAACTGCAGTTAATTAATCAGATTTGTTGCCTACATATTAAAATTTGGCGACAATGTTGACCGCACGTGTAATTGGCACCAAAACAAAAAGAAACTACTAAATCTCTTGAAATTCATTTCTTTCTTAACACAGCAGTATAGCACCGCTATGTTGGCTAGACTGTCTGAAGTCTATTCGCGCGTGTATAACATCTTGCACTTACAAATTTATTCAAACTTATTAATTAGAACGATATTCGAACTCTCGAGACGTTCAACAAACTTTACTCGACAAAAGTCAGCATGATACAAACAAGTGTGCCGCTACGTCGCTGTTTTATTATGAAATGTCACGTTGTGCCAGACGGTACATAAATAAGACTGAATTAACTTGTCTGCGACCTCGGGAAAGTTCACATTTACACCTTGGATTACGAGTAAAGTAATGTCTTTGAACAGTTTGGCTTTGTTAGTTGCTAGTAGAGTTAGGTGCTAAATAGATAAGATCGAGAATTTTAGTGAAATTAAAACTGTTTTAGTCATTTTAACGTTTTATTTTATTTCAATAAAACCTATAATTTTTTTCTTATTAAAATGTTTTAATAAAAAAATATTGCTGCCTTATTGTACAATTTCGACCGCGGCCGGTGAAGAACAAATTTTACTTAATGCAAAATATAAATACGAAAGACACAACTGAGTTACTGAAAACATCTGCTTGACCAGATCTGGTAAATATAAAATGAATAACACCTTGAAAATACCAAACATTTACCATTACACTTTAAATGGTACCTAAGCTTTGCTTTAGGGCTATGTTTAAACTGGCATCAGCCAACATTCAATATTTCTTAATTTCTCTGCCGAATCAACAAGTGTGGACGACGAATGACCTAGTTGGTGTAGTAGTGGATTCGATTCCCGGTTGGGCCAATTTAGGTAACGATCTTATCTTAACTAGCTCGAGTCTGGAAGGTCAATTCGAAATGTTAATGGCTTTAAAAGAGAATTTCATACTTTAACATTTTTTTTTATTACCAACTCTAATATATTAAAAAATATTTTTGTGATATAAACACATTACTTATGTAAAATAAGCAAATAATCCAATTTCAGCATGCCATAAGAATCTTTCGGTACAATCAATCAATCAACAGCCATTTTCCGTCCACTGCAGGACGTAGACCTCTTTCAAGTCACGCAATTGTCTATTGGCATCTGTAAGGCATGTTGGCATGACTAAAACAGTTCTCCTAAGGTCATCGAGCCATCGAGGGCGTCCTACACTACGCTTGCCTAAACGTGGTTTCCACTCCAGAATTCGTCTACTCCAACGATTGTCGGTTCTACGGCAGACGTGACCAGCCCACTGCCACTTCAGCGTGCTTATCCTTCGGGCTATGTCGATATATCCTGTTTCTTAACGAGGTACCAAGCATAGCCCTCTGCCCTTTCGGTACACTTGTTCATAATTCTGTGACAATGTCATGGTATGGCTTATTCGGTAACCCAAACTACTGCGATAACTATGTATTAACAAAGTTACAAATTTTAAGTAATCCCTTATTAAGCCGAGACGTGTAGCTAGTTCAGTCAGGACATTTCACCTTCAAACTCACGCCAGACAGAGCGATAAGACCAAAATTATCTTGTCTGCGACCTTGGTGTAGAAAGCGGTGATTTTTACATTGCTGACTGACATTGATTGGTTGAAGTCTGATGAAGTTGTTACCTAATTGGTCGAACTAGGTTGTTTTAATTAATTAAAACTGTTTCAATAACTCTAAAATATGAACTCTAGTAATTGGAGGGTAGATGTATTCATCACAATTGAATTTGATATAAAGTAGGAAAGTAACAGCCTATAATCATCCCACTGCAGGGAAAAGGCCTCCATCATTGAATTCAAGTTACCACAGCAATGATGGGTGTACTGGCATAATCACCACGCTTGCCAAATGCGGGTTGGTGATCGAATTTGATATGACACTGTTAATTTTATAGATATTTATAATAGTTCGGTGAAAATATGACCGACGAATATGTTAGTATTTAAAAAATAAACAACACCAGGTCTTCTGATTTTATTTTGTCATGAGAGTTTTACTGTGGCGCTAAGGAAATAGTCAGAATTGTGCCAGAAAAATACCAACGGTCTCAAAGCAAAAGGAGAAAAAAAACTTTTAAATGGATAAAAACATGAAAGGCAATATTTATTATTCAACGTGGTGCTCAAGATAAGTGACTTGGAATTATCAAAACGTAAAACAATAATATTATATAGGATGTTTATAGTAAAACGATTTTCATTGCTGAAAACGTATTATTTCCTCAGCGCACTTAAATGTACACTCATCAAAATATATTTTTATTGCTTGACGAAGTTAATGTCACAATTTACTGTTTGTGTTAAGCAAAATGAGGTGCTCAATTTTCATGTTTGAATGACGTTTTAATGATATACAGTACAGCTTCTTTAACATCTCATAAGATGGGATATTTCTTATCCGTATAATGTAATAACGTTCTATTTGCGAAGCGTAAATGTTATTAAGCATAACCTTGCGTATTGCGACTAATCCGTAAAAATATTAAATTTGCGCTGTCTTTAGTATTTAAATTATTTAGTAGAACATGTTACTTCCCATCGTAATTACACAATGCGAAAACTCGGCGTGCCGATATTTACCCCGTTATTTCTTTTTATACAAAGTGAGACTGCTGCGGGCTATCTACGCCAGCACTTGCTACCTGAAGTGAAACTTTAAAAAAAAAAGAATAAATCGTCAAATTCTCCCACATATACCTATCAAAAGGCAATCCAAAGATTGTTTTCTGATATCATCACGTGACGTAGCTGTTAGTCATAAAATCCGTTCAATGATTCATGGTTTTAATATGCAGATAACATTACAAATAGAACCTAAACCAATGTGTGGGTGAACAGGTAAAAAAGTTTGTTCACATGGCGATAGACTATTATTATGACATCAAGTAGGTTGATGAAATGCTACGGTTGTTAGTCGAAGCGTCGCGTTGTTCTTCTAACGACCCTAATGATTAGTTGCCGGCTCGTTAACATGGGCGAACGATAACTTTGATATTCTTCATTAATTCACCTTTTTTGGCAGTTAAGCAAATGTAACTAGACGTGTCGTGTCGTGCCGGCACATAGAAAGAATAGAGCTAACCCTTCCCCTTCCGATAGGTGTCGTAAGAGGTGACTAAAGGAGTACTGCGAGAAGAAAACGTGCAGAAGAGTCTTCTTTCTGCCACTAGCCAAACTGTGATCACCAACCAGAATCCATCCTCCTTTTGGAGTGTATGTCTAGCTGTGGACTGATATCGGCTTATGATTAAAATCGTTCGAAGATACCCGTGTCCAATAGTGGACCTGTAAATCCGTTTCTAGCATTCAGTTAATAACTTCGTGTTGTTTCAGTGGGCGTGGTCGGCGGTGGCATACCGGAGGCCGGCGGCGAGAGGAGGCACGTGCCCCTCTACGGACGGCTGGTCGCCGAAGACCAGCTGCCTTCGATGAGCGCGCCCTCAGACATACAGGTGAGCTCCAACGAGCGCACCCTTCGAGCTTTCTGCCGCTACTGTGCCCCTAAGGTAAATGATGCACGAGGCAGTTTGGCGGGCTGACGCGGTGACGTCACTAACTCCTAACTCGGAACTCGTAGGTGGTTGACACGTCAGGTGTTTGAAGCTGTGATTCGTCCTGTGGTTGCATAGTTTTGCCAGAGCAGTTCTATGTTGAGATATATTTTCCGAATATTTTAAATAATATCGAACGAAATGGCTATTGATTTTGATCTAAACTGACGATCTGCATGTAATACACCAGACTCAGATTAATCAGATACATAGGAGCTTTACTAACTCTGATGGGCGAATCGCAATTGTACATTCTCGATGCTACAACTAACTTCTTCCAAAGAAAACGGAAGTATCGTGTACATATGTTGATGCTTACGGTAGGATATTCGTGAAGTAACGAGTGGCTAGGCCAAAGGCGTTAACAATTTGGTCTCCAATTTTTGTGTAAAACTGATATTCTTCTGTTATTGTCGTGAAATTATTCTTCAAGAATGATCTGGTGTCAGTTTTTCAAGGTGCCTATGACTTTCATTTTGTGACTGAATCGGCTTCACGTTCCTGCAAAGCACGACTTATATAAATAATGTTGATTACTATAGTAAATCCCTTTGTAAATATTTGGTAAGTAAGTAATGGTAGCTATTGTCTTGCGATGACAACTTCAGGACTTGTAACATGCCCAGCATTGAAATTCTTACGACAGTATTAAAAAAGAGAGACAGATGACCGAAACAGCGTGCTTGCTCTTGACTACATAGTATACGGTTAAGAACAAGCCTAAGATGGAGCGAGCTTACCCAGAGGTACTGGTTCCCCCACACACCAGCGGAACACAGGAAAACTGTTTGGCGCTAAACTCCGGCAGGAGGGTGGTACCGTCCAGGCAGCCTCTTATAAAGCCTACCACCGCAGAGGGATCTGTGAGCCGTCATCATTGGTTAGAAAACCAAAGATGCAGTTGCTCAGGGTGGACCACTAGGAGGTAGATCCTACCAAAACTACTCAATTAGGAAACGTTAATGGAAACACTCCAACTGTACTACATAGTTGCTTGTCTTTTTTGATTCCTTTAAGTTAATTTAAGAGAGTAAGACTAACATTTTAACCTTTTTTGTCGTCTTAATTGAAGTTTTACTATCATAAAAGGGTACTTATTAGGATCTTTTCGAATTCAGTAGAAACAATATAAAAAACATATGCAATTTAAAACGTGAGACGCTTAAAATACCTACTTCAATTTGGATACAATTGCTTGAAGATCTTTAAAAAAGGTTTGCAATATACATTAGCAGACAACAATAGACTAGATCATAATGTTGTTGAGATTTATCGTGACTACTTAACCCATTCCAGTTCGTATCCAGTCGCGTCTATTGTTTTATTAATGTACTAATAACAAACTGCGTCTAGAAATTACAGAGAGTAAATAAATTAGTCCGTAAAGTGTCACTAATTAAACACTCACTACAACAAACTTCTCTTTCAGTGAAGTACTCGGACCCTTCCAGTGACATGGGGCTACAGATTTTCCTAACTAAAGTTCTAACGTATTTTATTGATCATAAACAAGATTAATGGCCATTTGAGTTTGGTTAGTCGTAATTCAAAGTGAGACTTTAGTTGATATTTATAATTTAATGTTTATTTACAAACATATTTTGATTTAATGCATTACATTAAATTAACTATATTTACGGATTTAAGTCAAGTTTTATGTTTTCTTTTTTTTTTGTAATTTGTCTTAATATTTCGAAATTTTTATTTTATAAATATTTCGTCCCCAACTGTTGTAAGATGAGGTATTATCTGGATGCTGCAGAAAATAAAAAGGTCATCATTCATCATCATCATCAGTATCAGCCTATCGCAGTCCACTGCTGGACATATCCCTCTCCAAATGCTCGCCACTTAGGTCGATCCCCGGCTTCTCGTAAAAAGGTCATATTCAGATTTTACTGTTGTTTTTTAATTTATCATTACTCACGACATATATTTATGTCGTTTTGTCTATAAGTTAAATATACACAGGTAGAAACATTGTACACTATAATGAAACAGTTGGCGGGTACGATTGTGTCAACCAGTAGTTAAGATATACGGTTATAACCGATGATTGCCTCAGGTGCGAGCCATGGTTCGCTCGCTAGCTGTCGTGATATGTTAATACAAACTGTCTCGTGTCTCAACGTCACCGCACACATGCTACCCTTTGACATGGTACATAGTACAACTCAACCTCAAATTTTACTTGTTGTGAGAGTCCTCTAAGTCTGATTTGTAGTAGTTTAGTTTTGTTTTACTGTCAGTGTATTGTAATAATATATTGCATGCGTCTCTCACTTTCATTCGGACTATCTTCTGTTTTGTCATAGTTATACTCGTATGGATTTAATACTGTCATGCACATATTATTTTGACGACCATTTGGATCAGCGGTAGTTAACGCTGCTTCTGACCCATGGGTCGCGGGTTCGATCCCCGCTCAGTACAAATATTTGTGTGCATGAACATGTCTGTTTGTACTGGTCTGGGTGTTTTCTATGTATTATAAGAATGTATTTACAAAAAAAAAAAAAAAGTATATAAGTAAGTTTATCGGTTGTCTAGTACCCCATACGACAGGGTACTTAATAGTACCTTAATTTGGGACTAGATGGCTCTGTGTGGCCCAGTGAGGCTTGTCTTAAAATATTTATTTATTTATTTATTATTTTACATTTTGGGTATTATTTTATGGTAAATTGAATTTTGGACAATTTTTTAAATCTTTTGAAATAGCACGCTTTTAAAATGGCTTGGATTTTTTTTTCTTGAATTTGATAATTTATTTTGGAAACTAACTAACTAAATTTTCTCACTTGCCCAGGCGATGCAAGCTCGAATACCACATCACTTTCGGGACCCCTCCACGGCGCCGCTTAGAAAACTCAGCGTAGACCTCATCAAAACATATAAACACATAAACGAGGTAAGTCCATTCATAATATTGTCTTATTTAATACCAATAAATATAACAGGATTTATATAAGTCTTACTTTATACTCCTACTCAGCCGACAACGGATAACAATCGATCATATCAAGTAACACCCGATTGTTCGATTAATCCGGAATTAATCGGTGTCATCTGCAGAACAGTTATAATTTTCTTTATGCAACTGCCATTGTCGATCCTTGATCGTAGCTATTGAACGAAAAGTACCTTATCTATTTAATAATTATTTTCTACACGTGTAACACAACTGCAGGCTGTATTATTTTTAATGTTTGCGTATTTCCCCCATGTGTTGTCGGCGGTATTAAATCGCGTTTTAAAAACAGCACTTTGCAATATCCGCAGATTAAAAGCAATGATTGTGGGTGTACACACGGCGGCACATCAGACTATACATGTTGACCTTGAGACCGCCTTTATGCCCTACGTAATAAAAGCTGTTATCGCAGTTCAACTGTTTACCTTGATATGCTGTCGAGTGTACAATGGTGCCCACGTGACCCAAGTCGACCTTTTTCGATAATCGTGGGCATTCGTGGGCGCGTTGCTAGCAGGCTGCCGGCCGCGTGGGAGAAAATTTACGGTGTTCATAAATATAAAAAAAAACTCTTCAATGAACTAGCGAAAGTACTACTGAATGAAACGTGTGACCGTGTTAATCTGCGCTCATATGATTTTTCAACCTACATTATACAATCCGCTGTAAACTACAGTTTCTTCACGATTACTAGCTGAGGCTACTTAATATAATAAATAACGACGTATTTTATGTTACCTTCCTTATTTACCTATGTTATGGAATTCAAATAAACTATTTTGCTGTAACTGGAGTTATGGAATTCAAAAACACTAATTGCCGACATGAAATACAAACAAATGTTATTTGTTAAAAGAAAACATAAATACTTCAATTCGATTTATATGTACTGGAGTCGAGTCTTCAACATTAAAATATAATTAACCATGGATGGTGTACGTGAATCTATGTATGCAATCATAGCGCCTAAAAATTACAGTAATATAAAACACTTCCTTTCATTGGAATACCTCCGTGATGGAGGTATATACTGGTTTTTAAGATCCATGGTTTAACGAGTCAATGTAAAAAAGAAAACTATTTTTCTATATCTTCTCTGATGTATGTCGGTGTTTGTAGTGCCTGGTTGTTCCTGATTTCCACCAAAAGATTGTTTTAAGTCAGCGTTTCCCAAACATTGTTCTGCCATGTCCCGATATCTTCACACTGCTCCTTTGTGACCCACTTAATACTTTTAAACCCATTAAGTAAAATAATATACATTTATCAATACTATTATACACCATTTAGTTACTAAATTTTAGAGCGAAGTATGGAGCTGCTGCTTAATTTTTATTTACTAAAGAATCCAAGTTCGCGGAAAATGACGAAAAAAGTTTTTTAAGCGTCGATCGAAAGGTATTATTTAAAAAAAAAGGCGGGCATGTTGCGACCCGGTATTTTATTTTTATGGCCCGGTACCGGGTCGCGACCCGGCAAATGGGAAACGCTGTTTTAAATATTAACTTACTTAGGGTTCAGAACAATGCAAGTCACATTTTACTTCACAATTTTGTAGTCATTTTATTAGACGCCAGGGCTGGGAGCATAAAGCAGAATGACAAGCTTTCTCCGTGATTCAGTCTGCCCATAGTTTATACTATATTAATGTAATCGATTCGAAATCCTATAGAAGTTCCTGACACTTGCGCGCCTGCACAATCAACTAAAAATAGATTTATTTCGTATCCAGAGTGGCTCTTATCTAGCTGCACTGAAAGCTCATTTCTTAATATTCAATTCTTATCAAAATTATTAACAATTGTTGTTCTGAGTCTATAGTTTGTAGCCGTTGTAGTGGTTGGAGAAACTTTTAGCACGTGGGTAGGCGAGCGCCTAGGAGGCTAGTAGGTATAAATAGGAGCTTAATAAAAAAACAGTCCTCTTGAGAAATTACAAAATTGAGAATCCAAGTTAGTAATAGAACATTAAGTTATGCTTGTTTCAACCTCCAGCATTGTCCGTTTGACCTTGTTGTGACGTGACTACGCCGGCGCCAGCAATCGCAATTTCCATGTTCTATAACGAATGACGGTACTAGAAAAAAAGGGCTAGGAATTCAATCTAAGTGGCTGTACAGAGAAAATGATTATTCATGAGCATGAGTGTGTGTACTACCCGTGCATACAAAGAATATGGCATAACGCTATAGTTAGCGCGAACCAGATCATTCGCTGTTTCCAGTGGTGCGTCATAGTGAACGCGTCACTTAGCTGACGATGTTAACTATGATAGATCGTTTGGATGTATTACGTAAAATAGACGAGTAAAATGTTGCATAATAATACGATATACGTGACGATATCTCCCACACCCCAGTGAATTGCAGGTGCTAAGTTGACGCTGGGAAGTTATGTCGGCTTTAGGTTTGATTCGCTCAAGGGGCTAGTGCCTGTGTGATGAGTAGGTAGGTACCTAACCTAGTCATTGATGTCATATAATATAATTATTTCATTCATGTATCTGTTAGCACAACTATCCGTTACTTGTGCGTGATCATTTACTCTTCAAAGGATATTGTCTTCAGGAAATATTTGATATAGTGTTTTAAAATAAATTCACTATATCCTACCTTAAGTCACGTGGAGCAGTTTATACTAGAACTAGCTGTAGCGTCACACTTTCCTACACGCGCCGCGGGTGACGGCGAGAAAACGCGGAAAACCACCGCGCTCGCGAGATATTTATGTTTACGGTCAACAACTCTACCGCTATGCCACACTTTATCACCACTCGACACTCTATACTCCTGTTTACCGTCGCTCAATTGCAACAAAATATTACATAGTAGCTGCATGAATGCCCGCGACATCGCCCATTTGGAAGGCTTTGAGTACAACAACATGACACTATTTAACTCCTTCGCGAAGGAAATCTAGCAAAGCAGCGTGTATTTTTGTTTATAGAATTGCATATTTATTTGTAATATCTAATTTGCAAAAAGCCTTGTGACCGTTACTATCACTTTTGTAATATCAGGTTTTTTTACTCACCATACGAAACAAATCGATCTGGACAAGTGTTTTATTTGATACGTACTCGAACTTAAAATGGTCTGTATAAATCTCCAAATGTATGCAGGTCATACTGAACAATTTCAACAATATTCATTCTATTAACTTCAATAACGCTTTATTTAGAACACTATTTCTATATACAATACTATTTCTATATACAACACAACAAAGCAATTGTATTTCAGTGTCATAATATTTATCTTATGAAGGTGATGTTTATAGTTGCTTATATTAAAAACATCAAACAAACTTTTATCTAGGTAATGTTATTCCATCTTCTAAAATACATCACTTTGGCTATGTAGAGGTAATTAATCTTTAGAGACACGTGGAGTCTACGTTGCGTCCCCTCCGCATTTGTTTTAAAATTAAACAGTTTATTATTAGAATATTGTCTAAATGCTATTTGCGTATCGTCGGTGGTCGTTGCCCTATTTGGTGGTATGTTTACATGGCTTTCCGCCAGCTATGTTAACTATGACGTGTGAGGTGTGCGAGTGAAATGCTGCGGGGGAAGATGTAATGACTTGCACGAATATAAATTCACTTTACTTTGTTACATTTAAAAAAAACAATGTTAACTCTTTTCAATCGACAAAGAAAACTGTATACCTATGTACTTTATATTTTTTCATGGATGACGCACAATTTATTAACTTTTGGACCGGGTAGACAGGTTTCAACGTTATTTTATCGTCAGGGTGTATAATAGTTTATCCCATTGCAATTTGAAGCCTACTTTTTCCCAAATAAAAAAAATCATCTCTGAAAAATTCTGAGACTAGTCTGAAAAACAAGAAATCATCGGCAATCATTGTCAAGCTCTGACTCTAATTGGCATATTTGACAGTTTTCGAAAATAGTTTCTTTTTTTTAAATACCTATGTTCCCATAAAATGGAATTTCCTCATTAAAGTGAGTTTTTAACCGACATAAAAAATACGGTATCTACACAAAGTTTAACAAAAAATAAGACCAAAAACAATTAAAAAATAAACATGTGACTTATGTCATAAAGGGTTAGATTACAGAAGTTTTTTGAAACTTTTACATCTCAACATCTAGAAAAAAACAAATTATTTTGTATCAGAATAAACGTAAGTGTTGATTCCTCTTGTCTATTAGTAGCCGTCATCTAACCACAGTGCGGTCTCGGCAACCAAGTTATTGGTTTCAAATGACCCGTTTGCGTCATTGACATTCCGCAGTGACAATAGATTTAGTAACGCAAATCGCCGGTTGACAAATTTTTAAGCACCTATGATTGCCATTTGCACAATTTTGTTCTTATTTAGCATCTATAGAAATCATTACAAAACAGATATCTGCATAAAGCGATGTAAAAACACGTTCCGGTTTGGTTGTTTCTGTAGGATAAAACCAAAGGATTGCAACACAAATTAGTCTTATTTTAGATGTAGCTGCCTGATCGAAGTTTGATTCTGGGGAGCCAGAACTAGCTTTTGTACGGTGCACAATAATCTCAATTACTGGTCTTCTTGACTGAAAAAAAATTAAACCAATCTCCGATGTTACGTCATCCGCTTGAAGTCACTTTGTTGGCTTGACCGAACTCTGATAAATGCTCTACCCTAAAGAATAATTCATGTAACTAGGTCATACAACGGACCTAGATCAATCTCATTGTGCAATAGAATTGATCTTTATACTTACATATATTGAGTTTAAAAATGCATAACGTGTATGAAGCAATACATGCACTAGATTCGACAGCGACAATGACTAACGTCAGCGCAGGCGCGCGCGCGCATTTCGCAACACGACGCCTATGCCAGCGCGATTCGAGTCAAGGAGATAGAAATACAGTCCGTTGGGTCAACTTTGCCTTATCTAAATTAAGTGTCGATCGACAAATTATGTAAATAGTGTCAGTCTGTATATACGTCGCACAGCAGGGCACGGCCTTTCGAGTAACTTCTATGACGAAGCAGATCGGGCACGTGTATCAAGGTGCTTTATCAAGATGAAAGACGTTTTCTTTGATTTGGTTTGATATTAACTTGAAGTAAGGAGTAAAATGCTTTTCTTGCCTTATGAGGGCATACTTTAAAGCGATTCTTGTGAATACGTTTTCCAATAGGTTTCCAGATTTTCATCAACACCTTGATCAATTATTATTTAGAAAGACTGAATTTGTAAATTTTTTATAAAGTACCAGCAAAAAATTATCCAACTACACAGCGAAGACCTTCACCATTGAATATCCCCATAGAAATGATGGGTACGCACCTAATTACCACGCTTTCCAAATGTGAGTTTGTAATGATCACAAACTTGAGCAATGTTCGAAAATTTAAAGCTCTGGTTAACCAACCCGGGTCAACCCGCAGGAACCCTAGATCCTGATCAGGTTCCTAAACCACTGTATAATCAACTTAAAACAATAAAGTATCATGGTTACTAACATTGTTCGAGGATCACAACTCTCCGCTGATATGAATCGTTAAAATATCTCGACCATTATCTAGCATCACGCTTTCGCCCCATGAGTATCGTGTTGATACGAATGGCGGAGCATCAGCTGTTCGAGTTATCTCGCAATTAATTGCAATATCACCCATTCATACCACCGGTTAGTTTCACAAGAAACATTAATGCTCTTTCTAGAATGCTAGTCGATGTCGTTGCGTGGACAATTTATAAACAGTTGATAAATAGAAAATAATGTCAAGTCTATATCGAGTGGTTAAATATTTTTATTAACTACTTAATGGCAGAAAAAACTGTAATGTACACAACTTTTATTAAATATAGTTTATGAACAAAGGATTCAGGAAATGAATAGTAAAATTATATTATAAAGAGCGCAAGCGTTCTGTTACCAACCGCAGATTTCTAGGACCTTCTTCAGACGACGACGTTAAGAAACCGAGTTACATGACTTGGAAACTGCGGTGCACCGATAAGTATGTACTTCTGTAACTGAGTCGCGTAACGTAATAATCAGTTACCTACGCGATTGCAGCCGCCGTGAGTATGGTTGCCATCGTAAAGTATTTCAATGATTAGACGAAACGTAAAGTTACACAGGTTTATGATCGCGCTGTCTGGCTTATTAAAGCTTACTTTTCTACAGAAAAGCGTTTACTAAGTAAACAATCTCACTAGACATACTTGAGCTGAAGTCACTTGCGATTCGCTTTTAAAACAGAGTCAAAGAAATTCATTTATCGATCGCAAATGCATAAAGAATGGTTCCGATAGGATTCCAATCGTTATTTAGGCTTACTTAAATTTCTTAATTGATTATTTTTCAATTCAATAATTGATTCTTTATTCTTGTTAACAAATGCTAAAGAGATTAAATATTATCTCAAGAATTTTAAACCGCAGGACCCCAAGGGTACTTATTTACCAGAACTGTGCTACTACGTAATGCTACAAAAAAAAGTAAATGCACTGGAGGTATTGATGACAATCAGAGCGGGAGCCCGACAAGAGCTCTACTGGAAAACCAGTCAATCATGATGCTTTAAAAAAAAAAGAGTATACAATACTTAAAGAAAAATTTAAATAGACCTAGACAACCCTAATCTAAAGAGGCTGCGACTGCGTCGGTCCATGGCGGTACTGAGTACTGACGTCAGCGCTCAGGCTGTTAGGCGGCGTCAACGGCACTTGTAGTCATGTGATAAGAACTACGTACGGGCTGGCCGTACACTAATCACGAGAACATTGCTAGCAAACAGTGTATTGCAAGCGGGCCAACTAAAGTGAGTCAAGGTGAGTCGAGCTACGCTACGTCACGACAGTTGTTGCCACCCGGATTATTGTCGGCCGGCGCCGGCTGGGCGGGGTGCGGTCTGCCTGAGACTACAGTTTTTTCCATCTAGGACAACGATCTGTTGCCAAGCCAGTCACAATGGGAAATCGACATTTTATGATTGACGACCTGTGTTGCCCGCGACAACGCCTGCGTAGAGTTAGTAGCTTTTGTCGATGCCATTTCCATTCCATTCCATAAAACAAAAAAAGTATGCAAAGGGTTAGCGATGAGTTTTTGACCAAGAAAAAAACAGTTTTTGTCAGGATTAGTAAAAGAAAAAACTTAGAAACAGTTTCATTTTCTGAAACAAAGAAATTTTATTTGTCTGCCTTTAACACTACGACTATCTATAGAGTGAACAATGGTATCTAAAAAAAAGTAATATAACAATATATCTATACGATTGATTTCCCTGTCATGGATTTCATCATTGGTTTTCGATGATTAGATGAGAGATGACTGATAATATGATTCCTCGAACAAACTTTATTCTGTATTACATCCCCCTTTAAAGTTTTAATTATCCACTAAAAATAGCCTTAAATTCTCCAAAGTAATAATCACATGAATAAATATTATTTACTCATGTGGTAATATTATAGAAATATCTTAAGTTCATTAAGGATTAAAGATGGAACAGATTGAATTGACAGTTTGAATTTCAAATTTCGAACATATTTCGAACAGATAAACTCCTTTCAGGAGTCATGCTCTATTGCTGCAGTATAACTCTCTTCATTAGATGACCGGATCGTGCGGGATGTATTTTTTTCATCAGTTACTAATATGACGCATACCTACTGTGATTCATATTGCACGTGTGCAACATCCGGAAAATAAGAAACAGGAATGGTTTATCGATGTCATGTATCTATTAAGCAAAACGAGTGCCATAAAACTTAAAAATTAATACTTTTTAGCAAAAAGATGTAAACAGACAAAAACTATCGAATGAGAAGTCACATATTTTAGGTCGGCGCGTGGCGTTTGTCTTGGATTCTTTGATTGGCACCGACTTCATTTGTTACTTGTTTTATAGACTACGAATAAATTTTAATCCTTGAATCCTTTTTTCCATCTTGTCAACTCACTCTGTTTAAGGGGTTAAATTTTATTTTCAGATTGAAATTTTACCCAATTAAGCAGGTAGAAAAATACGCGCATGAGAATACATGAATTAACTCTTTGGTTAAAAGATAAGTGTTATCATTCCCATTCTGAGGCTAAACTATTAAAGACAAAATTTGATGATAAGACCTTTAGCGCCATCGAGTTACAATTTCAAATTGAATTGACTTAGCAACGACGAAGTTTCGTCGTATCGCACATGGTTCGTAACCAGCAGATTGCGTGCAAAACAATGATCGACGTTTGTTACCGAAAAGCCTATTACCGAAAAAAGGCGCGTTAAGCACCCAACAATAAAACTATTTGCGGCCTCCCTGAAATATCGTATCCGGGCCCGTGCCGCTATGCGGTGGAACAGTACTGTTGTAAATAATACTGGAAGCAGCAGGCCGACCGTCCCTGAACGACCCGAGCGATCGGTGCCAAGGTGTCCGACGGGTTACTAATTGCGTGTTAAAATTTACTTGACATCGCTTAACCTTCGTCAGCTGCTGACCTACCTGGAGCTCCATTGTTCCCGCGCACCGCAAATCGACTATGAGTGTTCGGGGCTCACTGTATGCTGGTCATCGAGTCGAGAACACGATTTATTCGGAAACGTTGACGATTACGTCGTTTCTCAGACAGTCCTACAACCTTGTCACAGTTAACCCCGATACGGCTGTATTGAAAGTTCCGCGGGAATGAGGACGCGGCGTGTTGCCGCTTCACTTTGTATACCTAATTACTATATCTTCGGATGTTCATACATTTACAAATCTTCATGACGTGTTTATATAAAAACACAGTGTGCTGAGGTAGGTATATAACAAATTAACAAACCTCAATAATACTGATTAAATGATTAAATAATAAACCGCAAAATAACCTTAAACTGAAGTTTTTATCGATTTGAAGCAATTTTTTTTTTACGGATGTAACATTTATTAATATTAAAATTTGCTCACATATTTTAAATTAAATCTGTGGTGTAACCTACAAAAAATGTATGTCGCGCCCATAAGCATGTGATAATAAAGTGTTTCAAGGAGACAATTAAGTAATTTTATGACTTGTTTCGTTTGCGCGCAGTTTCAACTGTTGTTTATAATCATTCACTCAAAGTCCATTTTCATGTTGTCATTTCCCATTACGCTATGTCATGTTCTGTCAATGATATCACAGTGCAGAATTAAGTAAATGGGACACTATCACATGTGGAAATTAAGGGTAAAATTTTGGAGTTCTGACTCTGTCAGTTAACGATGTGTTGGCTTATCTATTAAACGTCCAAGACATGTGCTGTTATGACGGATATTTTGAAAATAGTCTCTAATCAAGTATCAGTGAGGCTTCAGTAGGGATTCGGAAATACACCTTTTTTTTTTGTTAATAACAAGAATAAGTTAGCTCCTATGTAAGTGCCGGTTTCCCAATGCGCATAATGATTTTTAAGGGCTATTATTACCGTCTCGCGTCGGAAATAGAAACAGTTGAGAAGCTCTAATGATACATTAATTACCATGTAAAAATTCAACTCTGTAATTTTACAAGGTTTGCGTAACGAAAATTGAAACAAATTGTAGGTTTCATTCCCGCGCAGGTGAGTAAATGCTCTGTTATTAAAACAAATAACACAACACGGAAGCAATTACCTAATCAGGTCTTGGCCGATACCAAGTTACTCTGTAATCATACCAAGCAAAATGCAAGAACGATATCTTGACACTTTTCTAATCAACATTAGAATAGGTCAAAACATGCGCGCTTACGGGGTGGATGTTTAAGCAAGTTAAAATAGTATTAGGTACTTTTATATTAATTACAATCGTCAAGAAAAAGTTTCATTTCCAAAAATACGTGTTTATAACATCATCGTGACTTTTGTTTCGCCTCACCGTTAAATAATGTCTTTGTTCAATTTGAGAGAAATAATATAATTTGTCGTGCCATAATTAATTTCTAAGTTTGTAGGATATTATTACGCCGCTGAGTAGCGGTTAATTTAAAATTGTTGGCCTTAAGACAATTGGAATTTTGCCCCTTATAAACTGTTTTATTGAATTCGTTGCGGTAAATTCATTGTTTGATTATTTCAGCTTAATGTATTTTATGCTACGTAATTATTTGCAATAAAGATGGTTCGTAATAGGATTTTTAATGTTGTTTTTGAAATCGCCGCGAAGAGTAATGACATGTAATCGTTAGACTAACGTTAAAAGCTAAAATTCAAAATGTTGAATCATTATAGTCGAAGATATTCGTGAAGTAGATAAAATTATTTTTTTAAATACCAATGGGTTACTTAGTAAAGAATCTATGTAAGAAAGTGTTGAACTCGTACGGTACGAGTCGTACCCGACGTAAAGGTCTCTGCAATGCTCAATACTCATGATATAGGGAACTACACGAGAACCTTTTTGTTGCCTTAAAAAGATTTACGCTCTGCCTGATTTGATGCGAAGGACGTACGGAGCGATTAAAACGATACTCTACCAAAACAGCTTTACCTTTCACATCGCTGGAAGAATTTTTCTTTTGGATCTCTACCAGATTATGTTTAATGTTTTCCATGTCTAACATATATTACATCTATTTTGCCACCAGAAAAAAATACTTCAGTAATGCGTGTATCAAAAATAGTACAGATTGAAGGAAAGTGTTTTATGATAAATGTCTGACAAACGTTAAAAGATCAAACATCAAAACAATAATGTGTTTAAGATGTATATGGCCAATGTTACGAGGCAGCTTCCGACTGAGAGGTAATCTCGTTTGTATGGCTACCGGCAATTAGCCACTGCTGGTCGCTTCTCGTGACCCATCCCGGGCGGGACTGCGTGCGACATTGTTCCGCTATTGTCTCTCGTGATCTCGTCTCCTCCGATTACTCGAAAGTGTACAGCCTAACTCTTCTATTAATTTGTTTTATTGTAAATACTTCCGAATTATTGATGTTTAAAATACTTGATTAATGAATGCCTGTTTCGTGTGGTTTTATATGAGCAAAAATAGCACTACCCTCGCTTATTATGGGCGTAATAGGCTACTAAAGGTGTACTGCCAGAAAAAGACTCGGCACCGTCTACAGTTACTCGCTCTACAACAAACCCCGATCACCAACCCGGATAAATCCTCTCTTTGTAGATGCCTGTGTCCAGCTGTGAAATGATAGAAGCTAATGATGATGATGATGATGATGATACAATGTAATCTGCACGACAAATTTCAGCCTGAGTAAACCAGTAGTTTGATCCATGCGTTAAAATTATTCGAAAAGTGAGACTTGCATATTTTCACGCCGTTTCACGTTTTTATTGCGAACATATTTTTCTATCAGAGCAAAGTAAAGCTAAAAGCAAAAACTTTTCGAAGAAACCAAACTTTAATAACATTCCTAAAGCAATTTGCGAAGGCGCATACCAAGCCGTTTAATTAGTCCAATTGAATCATATTACGACCAACTAACACAGTAGGCAGTATTTTATAGCGTCGATTTTATGGTGATTACTTAGTTGCTAATATACATAAATGTTATCTCGGCGTATCTCTCTAATAAAATAAGTCTATTAGTGGTGTTGTAAAAGGAATAGAGCAGCGGTGGTAAACAGAGAGCCATCCTCGTTTAGTGCCTCTACACTGAGCGTTAATCTCGTTTTTCGCAATTAGTTCGCGGCTGCCTCTATTGCCCACCCCGGTGGGGTAAATTCGCTTCATCTTTTTACTCTTATTTTATATTTTCTTTTTAAACCAAGTGTTTTTCATGTCGGCCGCGTCTCGGCTTTGTTTCAAAGGTTTTTGTTTCGTTTGCGACTCCCAGCTCTAAATGCTACTAAAACTTTGCAACGTTTTTCCACAATTCTGTTCCTTATCTTCCAGTTTCGTTCAAGAAGCTGCTGTCAATTCTACCTATTCAAATATCACTGCTCCAAACTTTTTATTGATTCGACCTACCGAAATTTGGGATCCCGTGAAATTTTTAAAGTAACAAAATTTCACTTGGCGGCATTTTCATGCCTGTTTGACGTCGATAAAACTTTTAATCCTTCTTTGACTTTCGCTTAAAGTACTTCGACGTTGTGGAGTTTATGAACTTAGCGACGGAAAGGTGACGAAAAATAATGACGAGTTCGACGAACTGTTTATTATTCAAACGTGGGTCACCTTTAGGTCGCCAATGTCACCTTGCTTCCGAAACTTGATCGACGACAGTTATCGCATGTACTCACTCACATAGGCGCTGACTTTCATTCGTTATGTTATCCTCATGTATACGGTTTACTTATTTGTTACTTAACGATCTGTAGAATTAGCATTGATACAATACTATTAAACAAATAACATAACACATTTCAGTAGTATTTTATAATTCCTGCGATAGAAGCATCATACGCATGACTTGGATGTAATTAGCACAACCACTTAGTCTCGCGGTCGGTGCATGCAAGGTCGGTTACCCGTCGAATGAATCAGATGATAGACATTGACTTACTCACTCCTCATGCAATGCCACCACACCTTGGATTGTTTTAACAGCTGACTGGACTATTGTTAATTCTTTGATAGCGCGTGTCCGTTTCGGTGTTATTAGAATATTTGCTTTTGTTGCAAGTTGATACATTTTAGCTGTTGTGATACGTCTTCGTTAAATAAACAGTTCAACAGTGTTCTTAAAGTTCAGTGAATGAGTATCTATTAATATGTAATCTGCCCAAATATCTTATCACGGTGAACGGGCCGTTGCAAATATTCTATTAATAGCCGGCGCTCACAGCGAGGTCGTCTAAACAAACGATCGCCGAGGTAAATGATTATAACAAATATATGTACGCGCGCGCCGGTTCCATACAGTCGGGTGCGAAACATGAAAATAGGTTTGACCTAGCTGCTACGTAATCGCGTGGGATTCCGGATGTGTCACACGGGCTTACCCGGCCGGAAAAAAATGTCACACACCGCTGTTATTGGCGGTAATAAAACGATGGGAAAAATCATACTAAAATTGAATTCTACAGATACGACTATATTAATTAGAAATAGTTCGAAGGAAAAAATGTCGGCAAGAACTTAATGACGTAAACTGACATTCCAGAAAGTCATTGAGCGTAAGTAAAATGAAACAGTGAAATAAAACTTCATTATTATTCCCAATAACAGTAGCTGATTTGTGTGTAATTTGTTTATATTTAGCGTGCAAAACGTTTTCACGGCTTGTGTCTTGATTAAATTGGAGGACATAGTGGGAAACAATAGATTTCCCATTCCCACTCACCGGTGCCGGCAGTCAATGAGTCAGCTGATGTAGCAATGGCCTCTAGTGAGTCATTGCTGATTTCGCGGAGATACGAAAATTTGAATGTGGAGGAGGTAGGTAACATAATTAGTTTTACTAATAAACAAATCTTCGAAAAACAAATTTATTTTCTTCGTTTACGGTTCGCGTATGACTTGTTTCCAAACAACTTATATTTTAACTCTGAAAGGTAATTCATGAATGAATAAGCTTATGCTCTGATAGGCTAGATATGTTGGGCCCTTTTTTTCATTACTGTATTATTAATCTTTTTTAGTTTGTAACTAACTGACATGGTAATCTGCACTGCAGACCAATAAATAAAAGTAGACCAAAAGTGAATTCCTGATATACTTCCATCCAGGAAAGAGCCTTTTCCATCAAAGTGATATTTTTATTCTGTTAGTTTTATTTGATATTACATAGAATGTTCTGGTGAATATCATCATAATTTAGCCGTCCCAGTTTCGTGCATCGTTGTTTCACAACAGGCGAGCGCGTCCGCAGATTTCGCCGCGGCCTTGCCGTTAGCGCTAGCCGATTGTTTGTCTGAGTCAATTGCACTGTAAATGCACCCGTTTGATAGAGCTTGGGGTAAGGGAACTCTCTTCATCTATGGAACGACCTCTGGCAGATCTTTGATCAGTCAAAATTCCCGAGGTGCTGATCGATGGTAACACTAACTTACCCTTTTTGATTAACTTATTTATTTATTTACATTAGTGTTAACAATTGTCAACGTAGGTTACAATTTCAAAGAATTACAATCTTTTCATGTAATAAAAGAAAATCGTGCTATCGATTTTTATGATTCTTGTGTTTTTGGATTTGATATCGTCCGGAATAGGATTATAAGTATTAAAAATACTCTTTTACCACTAACCCTAAATATATGGTAAAACAACGTTTGATGGGTCAGCTAGCAGCCTAGTAGTCATCAAAAGATAATGTATTTACATCTATAATAATTTTGATTTCATAAATTCACGTTGAACCCAAGATCCTTAAAGCTTATCGACTTGTGTAAGTAACTGAGTTAGTGTTAAATGTTCCCTACTCGACTCGATAGTACCGAAATATTATGTAGATGTTTGACGCAGACGCGGACGCAGCGTGACGCATGACGCCCGGCGCCCGCGCCGATATAATATGCTTACACACTTTCGTTTTCACATGTAGTACGTCATTGATAAGGTGATAAGCGTGGTGTCGCTAACCAACTGCGATACCACTCGATTAGAAAGGCATATTTAATATATCTGCTTATATCTTGGCATATTTTGGATTTCCCATTTTTCTCTATGACGTGGGAGATATCAAGTTTTACTTTATAGATATGAAATATTAATGTTATGAAAACTTTAGGTTAGCGACCGCTTGTAATTTGTATAATAAAAGTGTATAATTGGTGGATGTATAGAAAAAATAGAGTCTTTTATAGAAGATGAGGCCATAACAGCAGTCTTTAAAAATTATTTAGCAAATACTTAAAAAATAAAATTAAAAGCAATTTTTACCTATCAGCACTAGACGTTTAACTTAAAATGGAGGCTCTATTACTTTTAATTAAAAAAAAGGAGTTTCGATTGATGAAATGTTCAGATATATTTGCTCCTTGTCTGTAAGTGTAGGTAATCTCAAGTATAAAAATATATTTCGGCATATGTTTATACTGCAAAGGAATTTCCTGTTCAAACATTCCAATAGTCGTCAAGTGGTTTATTTTTGTCAATGCTCGTATCATGGCTAGGGTTGAAAATATTAAAATAAACGGAGGTACATTTCACAAAATACACATTGAATGAAAAATACGATATTACAACATTGGTTCAACAAACTCGAACTCTGTATTATCTACTACAAACATCCGCTGTGAGGAGATCACCTTTGCAGTGATTGGTGGTATTATAGCGGTCAGAACGGCCCGATAACCGATAGCTCGTATTTACATTAATTATGTGCTAACTATTATTGCTCTTATCGTTATCGATAGGACCACAGATTAAGTGGAGATTGAAAAAGTCAAAGACTGTACTTAACATAGCTCAACCTTTCATGGTCACTATTAAAAGAGTTAATTGCTTCGGGAAATCGGGACTTCTACCACAAACTTGCAACATTGCCGAAATATCGGAAATTCAAAAAACAAAGTACATGGTATAAAGCGACCCGCTTGACTCTTTGCTTAACATGTTAGCACTCTTTACAATACATTGAGCTTATACACTTGTAGTTTGTTATTTACCTTACAAAACAAAGGTAAAGTGGTAATAGGTAATGGAAAATACATTTTTATCTGAAAGTAGGTTACTAATCTAAAGTTCATCAAGCAAACAACAATGATACTTATATTAACGTGTAGCTTATATGGATATATCTAGAAGTTTTGCGATTATTTCAAACTGACGTCAAAAAAATGGAAACCGCAAAGATAATGGCCTTCGAATATTTCTTTATCTTGTTACATTCAACACCAGAGCCCCTCCATTAACAAATTCGAAGGCAACACGTATCGGAATACATTATATCCTTTACCGCCTTCAACGAAAAACCCGTTCTATCGATAAATGACAATTAATATGTATCAATTAAACATAACTTTATCAGTTTTCCAACGAAACAATTTACGTATAGCCAGACATCCGGTAGGTGTCATTATAAACCGGTACTAGTTCAATTAGTGTCTGACATTCGCACGTAACCCAAAGGGCTATGTTAGTCACGCAACAGAGTACTTTCAAGTTGACAATCCAATATTTTAATATCACCATGTGGTAAACTAATAACTGCCTTATTGCTGGTTAAACCCTTCTAAAATATTAGGAAAATCGATCCCAACTCTACCATCGGGTAGAGTTGGGACGAAGCCCTTGTTAAAATGGTTCATTGAACAGTAAGTCGTAAAACTTCGAATACACGAAGTTAATTCTGAAGAGTTAATTGATTTTCGGTGTAGTATATTCCTCTTTAACCTAATGTTATGGTTTTTTTGTAAAGCGTACATATTACATGCATACAAACATCAATTTCGAATTTCTTTTTATTCTATCGAACAATGGGACACATGGATAAACATCCGGCGTGTTATCGCGCGTAAAAGTTATAGCTAAAATGGCGTAGGCATAGTAATCGGTTATATGAATGAACGGATTTGCTTCTTTTTTTTTTACAACACATTTTTTATTTGCTCACTCTTCAAGCAATTGAACACAATGCTCATTCATACCTTACATAGCTATGGACTTTCTTATTCATAAACAACACTGATAACGAATTGAGAACACGGTTACTAGTTTTTTTTAAATTTGTTTAAGTACACCGATAAACATTCTCTATACAGATGGTAATAATAGTAACAATACACAACTGTGACTGCATTTAGATAAGCTAATAAAAAATAATACGAGGGTGGGTCAAAAAGTTCGCGGAATGGAGGGTAAAAAGTAAGAAATAAAACACAAAATTATTTTTTCTTCTCAATGTATTCCCCCTTAACTCTAATACATTTAGTAGACCTATCAATTAATTTATTAATACCTTCGAAAAAAAATTATTTCTCTTTGTCGTCAAAATAGGCCGAAATTGCGCACTTCACTTCTTCATCGCTGGAAAATTTCTTCCCTCGAAGCTCTTTTTTCATTTTTGGGAACAAATAATAATCACTTGGGGCTAAATCTGGGCTATAGGGAGGATGTTCCAAGATTTCGAAGCCCACTCTTTGAACAGCAGCCATCGCAACTTGCGCCTTGTGTACGGGTGCATTGTCGTGCAAAAGGAGCACACCTTTGGTCAATTTTCCCCGTCTTTTCTCCCTCACAGCATCTCGCAGACGTTCTAATAGTACAGCGTAGTACTTTCCAGTTATAGAGACACCCTTTTCTTTATAATCAATAAGGAGGATTCCTTCTGAATCCCAGAAAACAGTAGCCATGAGTTTTCCAGCCGACGGACACACTTTGAATTTCTTCGGGGGTGGTGTGCCCTTTTTGTGCCACTGCATAGAGTCTTGTTTGGACTCAGGCTCATAATGATGAACCCAAGATTCATCTCCAGTCACAATCCGGTTCAAAACTTCATCCTTTAGTTCACCACAGAGCGCCAAAAACTCGCGATAACACTCAACTCGCCGCTGCTTCTGGTGTGGCGTGAGCATTCTCGGCACCCACCTTGCACACACCTTTGACATGCCAAGATGGTCGTGTAGGATGTTGAAAATGGTTGAAGCTGATACTCCAATCATCTCTGCAAGCTGCTTTTTCTTTAAACGGGCATCTTCCAATATGATTTTTTCAAGTTTTTCGACGTTTTCTGCCGTGGTTGCCTCGACAGGCCGCCCCGGCCTCGGATCATCTTCAATCGAATCCCTGCCTTGCTTAAACAGGTTGTGCCACTTGTAAACCATGGTTTTACCAGGGCAAGAGTCCCCGTAAACAGAAAACATCTCTTCCAAAATAGTCTGGGGAGGTTTTCCTTGCTTGGTAAGGAACTTGATGACTGCGCGAAACTCAATTTTCTCCATGTTGCAATTTTTCTTCCGGATTGACTTGTTGATTGATGTGTAGCTAAGTGAATTATGACCTATTTTTTTTGAAATTTAGCATTTATACTCTTAATGAGTGTCGCAACTAGAGTAGGTAGTAAAAAGTCGCCCTTCCCCCCTCCATACCCCTCATTCCGCGAACTTTTTGACCCACCCTCGTATGTATGAACTATTAAATAATATGTAGGTATTGATTATTTGTCTAAGAGTTTGTAAATCCTATTGACGGCTACTTATTGCTCCTACAAACCAGTCTTTAAAGCCATAAAGCACGCCGAGCTACCCAGCTTGGTTGGTACCTATGGATCTTAAAATTTCCCAACACTTCGAACAAGGAAATACGAGAGCAAAATCCGTAAATTTACCTTTCATTTCAAATAGCCACAGCCGAAATTAACCTATCTGAGATTAGAGTTATTTAATTCGGGATTTATACCATGTACCTTATTTATTATGAGTTTCCGATATTTCGGCACTGTTGCAAGCGCCATGATCACGGGAGAACTGTTGTATCTGCGGGTGGGTAGCTGTTAAGAGCAGACAAATCGATCTACCCTCCTTCGTAGTCTTTTATTACACACGTCACTGGTACCACTGTTTGACAACTCACTATTTTTACACTTTTGTTCTCGACACACAACACTTACAGTATCCGATCGTGACACAGTATTGACATTATTTCGTTTTAAAAAGAAAAGAATCACTGATGTTGAATGTGTAAAGAAGTGATAAAAGACGCTTTGAATGATGACCATAGAGCAGGGGTCGGCAACCTTATGACAGTCTAGGCCCATAAGATGGCGAAATTAACTAATGGCGGACCGCACTTGTGATATAAAAAATAAAATAAATGTGATGTCTGAGATTCAAAATGCAGGCTATTTCTTGTATGTTAGCTGTCATATTTGTAGTTGCAATTCGTAGAATGGCACTCAAGTTCTCATCATGGTTCTTTCATGCTTTTAATTTGATATTTACAACTCATTTACAACCTCCGTGGCGGAGTGGCGTACACACCGGTTTTCAAGGTGTCGCCTGCTCTGAGGTCCCGGGTTCGATTCCCGGACGGGTCAATGTAGAAAGAATGAGTTTTTCTACATTTTCTCGGGTCTGGGTGTTTGTGGTACCTTCGTTGTTTCTGGTTTCCAAAATACGAGTGCTTTAAATAGTTATTCAAATTGGGATCAGAACAATGTATGTGATGTCCACATTTATTTATTATTTACAAAACATTTACGGGCCGCGGTTTGCCGACCGCTGCCATAGAGCAATGATATTAAAAAGTACTTTTTAAATATCATTGCCCTAGAGATATAGATAGATGGATACTTTTTACTGCACACTAAACTATGCTATAGAAAATTACACAGGAGCTACATTATGAACTGTACAATTCAAGCAGTGAAGCGATTTCTATTTTCATTCCTAACAAAAAGCTTTTTTTTAATAGTACGATCACACTAATTGACTAATTAATTAAATGTCTCAAAGCTTGCTGTGGATTACAGAAGAAAACATCTATTGTACTTCTTTGTATTTACGTAGATTGCTTTTCAGTAACCCTTCGTAAAATTATTTTACCGTAACCAACAATATTCGCATTTCGCATGCGCAATGCCGCCTTAGCCTATGCACAATGGGGACTACCGTTTCTTTGCTCACCAGTTGGCGCCACTGTAGACTGAGGTCCGGAAGTATAGCAGTAAAAGGCGATTGGCGCCGAAACAAAGTGTTATATCTTGAATCTAATTAAGGTTATATTGTTTATAAATAACTATCTTGATATCAACAAACTAACTTCTGAAATAGTTGCTCTTGAGGCCGCCTATTTTTGCGCTTTTTCTTAATCCCGTTTTCAAAGCGTTCACATTAATCGCCAAATAATCCATATTTGCTATATTTTACGACGGAGATCACTTTCCGGCAGGTAAATTTAAGAAATTATAATTTATGCAACAAATTCCGCTAAAACCAGTACAAAGTGAATGATATTGGACCTCACGCGACGCTAGCGCCTCTAGTGGCAAATTTACTAGCGATAGCCCCCATTGTGTCTGTTGCCATGGGTACCGGGCGGATGAGTGGCGGTCTCCATGCGCGCGAGTCTATCGCGCGTCGACCGGTGACGTAACGTCCCGACTCGCGCGCCGCGCGGTACAGCCCGGTCCGCTCCGGTTAGTATGCAAAATAAATAACTGAAATATTACAGTCGGCCGCGCGTGGTATGCGCAAGCGCTCTACCTTACGGTTCCGCAAATTCGACACGTGCGCACCTAATTTCCTGAACGTGGTTTGGGGTGAACAATAATGGGAATAGCAACACTAGGTGTAACGGATTGATTTCGTTTTTTTTTTTCCTTTATTTAAGGAGCTTTATCAAAATGACAATGTCGCTCCGTAGTGTTCACAATATTAATAATATAAATGTTTACGCTATACACAATAATAGATTTTATACAATACTAGGTAAATCGCCCTGGCCTCTTCCGACAAGGGGGCAGCCAGAATACTGTTACACCAGCCGACAGTATATTCGTCTATGATTTCGTTCTCATCGCGGATTTGACAAAAGATTTTTTAAGGATGACACAAGTACAAGGCCATGAGGAAAATGCTTACCTCAAAGATTTAGATCTGTTCCTTGCTAACTACCTAACTAAAACTTGTACCAACAGTGTTTAGATAGCCGTGATAGATTTTCTACTCCGAAAGAATATCACTCATGCAAAGACGAATCCCAAAATAAGTTAAATGATACTCGTTTCAGTCCGTATTAAAAAAAATAATTCTAAAAACAACATTATTTTAATAGCTGAAATGTTGTTTAGTATATTCAGTCTTTTATTATAACAAATAAAATTATAAGGACAACGTATCGTTTAGTATTACATTAAAAATAATAATACAGATATTAATTAGAGATATACCTACCTATATAAGCACACAAGTATCTACAAACTGAAAAATATAGATTTTACAGAACTGCGATTAAGTAAAAATGACAAAAAGCTTTACGATTGTGTTAAGATGCTAATATTAATTCATTAAATGAGCAAAATTAATTGTTTCTGTGACTTTATGTTGTTTTAGTATTCGTTATGAACATAAATTTATTATGACAACGAACAATGACCATTAGTATTAGGTAGGAATAAATCTGAATTTCGACTTTGAAAAGTTATCATGTTAAAAAGTTGACTTTCAGCTTTAGTACACTGAAATACTCTTGTAAAAGTCCCTAAATTAATAAAAAGAAAAAAAATTGGTTGTTTGTAAAGTAGGTTTACGATCGAGATGTTTACGTGATAATGAGAAAATCTCCATTCGTTTGTATGCCGCTAGAGTGAGAGAGACGGAAGATCGGTCCACTCACTCGAACGCTATGCCAGCCTCCGCTCGTGAGGATTCCGCGTGACAAGTTTCACGGAATGACTGAAAGCGCTCGAGATGAGACGGGAGATCGGTCCGTCTTTCTCTCGTTATACCTGCGATCGCGCTCGTGAGGTTTTGGTGTGACACAAGTTTCTGAACATGTCACCCGACTAAAACGATTTTAAAGACGTTATCACGTCAAAAAGCTTTAGTACTTTCTAGTCTTGATTAATCCACACATTATTAAATTTTATTTCAAACCCGTCGAAGTGGTTGGCTTAAACGCGTATTGCACTTTTTTATTTTCCAGTATCTTGCCCTTTTTCTCCTCAGACTTGTTTAATGATATTAATAAAGCGGTAACTTAAATAAACACGATCAAGCTATTGGTGTAATTGAATCATGTTTTCGTTTTAATTTAACAAGTTTTTGCGTTATTTCTCATGTACGAAAGGTTACTTGCCTGAACCTTGTTTTCAGTTTAGTCTTTTTCGATACATACACGGTTTTTTCTTGCGTGTGACATCCGAAGCCTTTTATACGTAGTTCAATACAATGTCAACCTTAAAGTTTAAATGTTTCATATGACAGCTAAGTTTACTCCGCTCAGGAAATTCTCGCATCGTCAAATCTGAAGCACACGGTTCATTTAAGCGGTAACATCTGCGTTTAATTTATTGAAATTATCTCATAATGATTATTCTAAGCTATCCATCTTAGAATCATCAATCACGATCTTCTACGCACGGAATCTTACTAACTTATCAATTATTCTCTTGACGCAGCTTTTCTTCTGTTAAAGGAAATTATAGCTTAGCATAACGCAAAAACGAACCGAGTGCTTTATACTTTACATTGACGCGTTATTGACATTTTAAAACGTTTCTACCGTAAAATACAGAACTCTATCGAATGTGTACGAACATCGCAAACGCAAAAGTAAACTTTGCTTTTTATTTTGTTTGCATGTTTTGCTTGAGCTTATTGGCTGCGTCGGACACAACGCCGACTAGAAATGTTTCCATTGTTTGTTAGTTTGTGGAAACTGTACAGGCATGCAATAAAAATTGGCCAACGAATAATTTTTATACATTTTTAGTATATGTACTACAATAGGCAGCACATCAGGCTATACATTTTATTGCAAACTTACACTTATTTACAGAACGTTAAGGCTGAGTCTGTCTGTACATTACTTATAATTGTCCCAAGACGAGGTAAATATTATCTTTGAACCGATTTTAATGAGTTTTCGAGCTACTCTAGACAATAAAGTCCAGCATTAAGATGCAGGAAGAATGAGATGCAGAGATGCATTCATTTTGTAATAGCGTTTATTTTAGTCCATGTATTAAAACCAGTACTAAAGCCAGTATTAAGTTAAAACTTTGTTTTGGAATAAGAGGGAAATTGTTTTACAGAACGACATCAAAATCTGCTTGGTCGACTAGTTGGTAATGTTTTAAAAATAAAATATAGGTACAGCATGTTTACTCATGTAAACAAATGTCTTGATTTGGATAAACCCACTTACAGATAATCAACGAACTACACTTAATGTTTTATCTAATTTTACGCTTCTATTCCGAATACAAAAAAATCAGGTGTAATAACCTCATGGTCGTTGCCGTTTTGGGGCCCAGGTAGCAAAAGCAGGTCACTCACAATCCAATGGTGAACATTACTTCACCCTCAATGCGGGCATTACCATAAAATCACAATGTCTATATTCAATACCATCTGGACTCCTATTGTGTTTAACGACCATTTTTATCTGTAAATCTTTTGGATTTTGTTTGTATTGTGACGTGGCTAGGATACGAGGAAAATATGCGCGCCAAATTGGCACGCTATAACACAAAAATATTGCAAAGGGGGCCGATGCATTCCTGGAACTGCATTGACGTGGACTGTATAGGATGCCCGATCGGACTATCTTGCCGCAGTCAAGCTATTTTCAAACTTGTAGTTTATACGATTCGGACTTGTTTCGCTTGCAGTGTTAGAAACTCGCAGTAGGGCGTTGGCCTGTTGAGAATGTTAGCCGCTGACCTAAGTGGTCAATAATGATCTGGTTATATAGTTCGTATTTTCTTGACTCCTCGATACATCAATAAATTGTATAATTTAGATTTGGCAAAAATCTGTTATGTAACGACAAATTAAATCTATTATTTATTCCCATTTTGAATAACGATGCAGTTACTTCCGTTCTCGAAGTCTGTTTTGTAGTTATTAAATCGGCATTGCGAACGAACCTCATTAAGGAACTTAATCACTAAATAATACTGCTAAAAGCGAGTACCAGCGTCAATTTATACCAGATAGTTTCGCTTTTAACTGTTACAGTCGACGGTGAAAATTATTTTCTGAAATAGTTATTTATCCCTTTCTTATATAGTTTTTGTTGTCGCGTCGCCAAGAAGTTGATAAATTGTAGTGAATATTGTTATAGAATTCCCATATCATTTATGATTTTTTTAGGTCGACTGTACCGCAGGCTCTGCGTCCTAGATTGTCCGTGGTGGGTGGCCAGTCGATCAGAGTGTGATTGTTCTCGATTCGCCGGTTTTTACCTGCGACTGGGTCGCGCCGATGAAAACTCCGCACAATGGAGCCCGCCTTCGACTTCGCATATTTTCACTTCTTCACCCTACCTGGCTACCGATTGACTCCTCAAGACAGTGCATCGCAAATTAAAATCGATCAATTTCCAATCGAGAATTCTCATACTGTTCTCGAACTTCCATTGTAATAAAGCTGCCTTATTAAAATAGCCTTTATAGTTCGACCCGTATTTGTTCAATGTTCGACGGTAAATTAGCGGTTAGTTGTTCTGTCGTTAACATTCTGATCGTTTCCTTATAGCCAACGCTTTTATCGTGCTTTACGGTGCATTTCTTCTTATTTATTAACTGTATTAAATACCTGAATGTTTCGTAGAAATATACGTGTTCGGATTACTATTGTTTACAAGATTACCGAATGTTTAAAGTTAAAATATCCATCTATTTTCTTATCAACCTAAATGGTTGGCACCTAATTAGGTATCTTGTCAGATGATGTTTATGTGTATTGTGAAATTAGATTCGATGTTATCAGTAACCAGAGTTTTCTACATACTTCCTCATCATAGAATTTACGGAACTTTCGTGTGTATCAACTTTCCTTTTGAAGAGTACACTGTTCTGGTGTACACTATCTGAATTGTAAATAAGCTACAATTTACTTTCAATATTATTCTTTAATTCACCCCTCATCAACAAATAGATCGTTTAATTACTAAGGTTTTAGCACACATCATTGTCAAAGATACAAATTTCTTTAGAGTTAGTTGAGAAATATTGTAAATAACAAAATAAATTTCTGGCCTCATCGGATACCTTATTGTATTTTTGAAATTGAAATTAGATTTAAATGGTATTTTAAATGTTCTGTAACATGTTACATACTTTAAACTGATAATTTTTAGGAAGTGGCCTTAGCCCGCGGACGAAACATTGAAATTTTATTCGGGCTAACCAACCGTTGGCTGCTTTGAAAAGGGCCTATCTAGTAACAACCGGGCTATTATAAGCGACCTGGTGGCTCCCTGCTTGGGTCTGTCCCACTACCGGATTCCCTACGCGTCCGAATGTGTAGCTTCGCACGTTCCCTGTTCTAGCGGGAGTGATAAGTCAGTGAAGTTTTCAACAGGCACATACTAATAGACAAACTCGACAATGATGACGCGAATGGGACCGAGACAAGCTGACTGTCTTGCCGGCCCGATACAACACATCTCGGCTTATTCAAATGATCTCTATGAGGGAGGAGTTGAAGGTGGAGTAAAAAATAAGCCATAGACACTTGGCTCTGATACTCTTGACTCAGCGCACCAAGTTTAGAATAGTTAAGAGTTTATTGTTTGGTCCCATAGAAGGCCCTAGGAAACACGTGTTACAATGTTTTTTTAATATTCATGCCCGTAAGGGTTAGATAGGTTATATTATGTGGCTTTAGCTTAACGTGCCGTTAAACCGTTTGTCACACCAGACTGTCCTTGAAAGATAAATACGACACAAAGAAGAAGAATTAATTAACAGGATTCTATCTAATAAGCAAATTGTTTATTCAAATTAAAAACCGTCTGCTTCTATTTTCCTTAAGGCTAAGTACTTACTTACTTTCATTCAACTGTCTGGAGGACACGTTTCCCCGCTATAAATAGCAACCGCCCACGGGAATCTTTTTCAAGGACATCTGAAACTGATACCGATTGGAAGCGAGTGCGAAAATATCCAAGAAAAGCGAGCCCATGCCATGAGAAAGCGTGGGTGTTGCCATGGGTTACCTATTCTAGACGTTTTATAAAAAATGTAACTGGTGACCCGTTTATCTATTTTTACTTAACAGACTTATTCCGATCTAAATATAAACTCGAATGAAAGTTACACGTTATAATTGTGTCGGGGTTTTACCACCAACGGCAATGGAGGGTTCGCTGAACTCTCAAGTTTAGCGCAACATGCTTTGTATGTTTTAGTATTGTTTATCGAAGCATCAAGGATACTAACGCCTACATTTAAATATTACATGCATGAAGAGACAAATAAAACATCATATTACTTTTATGTCAGCGGTCCTTATATACAAATAAAAAGTTTTTTTTTGTGGTTCGATTATTCATAATCTAAATGCAGCAGTGCCAACAGTCCCAATCGTCAGTGAACCACAAAAAACTGAACAGAACCCATGGCTCTTGTTCAAATATGCTTGATAGTGACAGGATATAGCAATTGCAATAGCCTCGTATTAAGGGTATTAACATTTTTGCGGTAGGACATAGAGGATACAACAAAACAGTTTTCCGCCTGTTGTTGCATGGACGCAGAGTTACACCAGCTTAAAGCGAATCACTGCGACACTATACCCTGCAATTTATTGAAAATTTACACACAGGTGAACATTATCTATCGTATATGGCAAATGTATTGTGAGACAAACCAAACACACGCGCACCTTCCGTTTCTGCCAGACAGAAAAGCCAATAATGATTGGAGACAGGTCATTTGGCGGTCAAAAGGTGCCCTCGGACCGTCATTGACCGCCTTCTAATCCCATCGAGAGTCGCTGGTGTCATGTCTTTGCTTCATATCACAATAGATAAAGACATGGAAGGTCCGCTGGTATGATTGTAGTTTTTATTTATTTGGCGACCTTTGCTGTTTTCCACATTATTTTCTTTACTTATTTATAATTTAACGGTTACTCTTGCTCATATTACTCGTAGTTCTTTTGTTTCGTTTTTCTTATCATGGTTTGTTTCGGCATTGGTACAAGCAATCACGAAAAGACTGTCGGTATCCTTAATTTTAGAATATCTCTTCGTAACATAAGCAGTTTTCCGTTTTGGTTTTAATCCCTACCTGGGGCAGTCGCATTTAAATCTTAAGTAAAATAAAACGCCAGTGTTTCGCCGGAAACATGGACGGACATGACTATGTGCGTGGTCCGATTTGATACCATGACATGTACCATCTGATGTGGTAGAAACGACGCGTGGGGCGCGTGTAGGCTTAGCTTCCGATTTCCCGTGTGCGTCATTGCATCACACTCGATAACGGTGACGTTAGGGCTTTATCTTCTGTTGCCCTTTCCAAGGGCGAGACTTTATAAAAACAAACTAAATAATTAGCTGGAATGTTTTAAGCTTACGGACACGATAAATAAATGAGATGAATCACGACAAGAACGCTTTGTATGGAATGGAATTGTACGGAGAACTGTTAGGTGGTGGGTTTTAAAACAGTGACACATCACTATAATGTGGTCAAAGCCTTCGCTACAAAGTTTTCTGGTCTTGGTTCATGTCAAATGTCTTGTTGATTTATCATGAAGTTACAATCTTATAACGATTCAAGTGAAGTAGTAGTTTGATTAGGGGCCATCTAATTAACTTAACTGGGACCTGCTTAATGAAAACTAATAGAACTTGCTTTTGAATAAAAGAAAATATAAATACATTTTCTTCGATAAAAACATTTGGACTGTCTTAGGTGGGTGGGATTCGACCCACAGCAATGGTTGCGTAATTTAAAATAATTTATTATTTCTATTTTATTCTTCCTGTATGGATTATGTACTGGGGCAGAATCCAACATGTCTCATTTATTCTATAGATTTGTCAGCATTTGGCCCAGAATGTAATTCTTTACAATTTTCTTACTTAGTTTCCTATCTGTGTATCTCTGTTATTATTCTAGATGTAGACTGTAAAGACAGAATAATGCACATAGCTTTACGCAGTATATTTGATTTAATGACATGTATCTTTGAAGATCTAAATTTGAGCTATATTAGGGCTATTTCAAATGTAAAAAATAACAAAAACATTTTGTGTATTCTAACTGGCTACAACGATATTAATAACCCTATAAATTAACCGTTTATTACAATATTTTATTATTCATACTGCGGTCTAGTCAATGTCATTCACACTTGCTTCCTCATTGCATGAGTGCAATGTGTGCATCGTACCTATTTTAATAAACTTTGCGTATCATCTAGTACACTAACAATGTACCAACATATTGTGTTTTCAAAAAATGGAAAATAAAGTAAATAATAATGATACTATTTATAAACTTCCAGTGTCATGTTTGATAATTTAATACTTCTAATTCTTTGACGCAAGTATTGATAATAACACGCTGATATAGTATCTGATGGAATCATAATTATTAATACCTACTTTGTTTTATCGATCGAGTAAAAATAGGGCGCCTAATTAAACATTTTGTCCGTTGTTTTATTTTTACGAAGCAAATACAAAGGGGTACAGTAAACCTACTTTTGATTTTATTCACTAAACTAGTCAGGCACTAAAATTTCTGAAATTCAAACTTGAACGGCGTCCACAAAGAAAGATTTTATTGTAAATAAAGTATAACGAATTATACTAATAATGATGAGTTGCTTATCTTTTATACTTAACTATGAGTACATAAAATAGACAAAATAAAAGTTTTAATCAACCAATCGAGTGGGCCTTCTGTGCCGCTTTATTTTATAAAAATATTTAATCATAACGATAAACGAATCATAACAGTTAACGTGAAATATACCTTCAGTTGCGATGAAATGAAAGTAGCTATTCTGAGAATTGTTCAAATACGAAACAAAACAATCCTATGATAATACTGGGTGGTTTCCTAGAATAGGGCATGTTATGATTTACTATGTGGGAGTCCCGTGAATATCAGTACCTACTTGACTGAATTTAGTTTGGTTCAGGAGTTTCAAAGATGCAATGCTGTTTGAAGTTATTTTCTAATAATAAAATAACGGTGAATTTAATTTAAAATATGAATTTAGAATATGCGTACCTAACTGGAAAAATCCTTGGTTTTTACAATTCTTAAAGTTAGCAACCTGCTCAATAAACAATGCGTCACTTGAATTTCCCATTAAAAATAATATAATAGTATTTTTCGTACGATGACAGTGTTGTCTACTCACGTAGATAAAAGTATATGTTTTGTAAACCACCGTCAATTCGTTATTGAGATAATAGTATCTATTCACAAAACAATACCTTTGTCCTTTTAATTTAAATACATAATTAATATGTCTAAACGAAAAATTTTCTTAAATAATATTTTTTCTTGAACATGAATAAATTTTCGAGTGTTTAATTATTAAAATAATAATTAGTGTAATATAACCTGAAGTAAGTCCCATTTGAATTTGAAAAGCATATTTTTTTATCTTTCAAGGGCTAACTAAAGCATACAAAGAAAACTGTTTAGAAAACTGTTTACTGCCAAACTATTAATTAGGTACAGTCAATTGTCATGAAACGATAAAAAATTTAAAGTTTAGTCGCCTATACTATATATAGTAGGTCCCAACTATTACAACACACGTGAAATTATAAAACTGAATAAAACAAAAGTTACGTTTGTTATTTTAATCAATTTGTGTATCCACAATAACAATTAGATGATGTTACATGTAAATAGTGGCCGCTAGCTCGTTGAACACTAGTCTAGACAGGCCAATGGCTAAGATATGCAAATGACGGAGTAAAAGCGGTATTGTAAGATAACTGCTCTACATCGCTCTAAGTAGTCTTCTGTTGACCCGTTCGCCAATACATAAAAACACTCCTTATCTTCACGTGCGGCTATATATATTATCATATTGTGTTTCTTTTAATCAATACGGAGCACTGTAGACGTAATAGACGGTAATCAATTACCGAATAGTACCGTACCAAGTAAATTCAAATTCAAATTCGTTTATTTTCAACGTAATTTTTACATAGCTGTAAATGCGATTGGAAAAAGATTGCATTATGTTAATGACTAAGAGGAGGCTCCAAGTAAATTCAATGAATAGGTAAAAAACGTCAGAATTAGGTAATTTTACTACTGAATGGACGGCGATTAATATGTTTCGGTGTTTTGCCATGGCAGTTTTTTATTAATTTTTTACGAAAAAAATATTAAATTAGTATACATTTTTTAATTTAACAACTGTTAATAATTTAAGCGGACAGTTTCATCAACCACTAACGCCATTGTGACCATGTGTGTCCGTCCCGAGTAGCTGGAAGACATCGTATAAATCCTTACATTTGTTTGTTTATTCCATGAATTATTTAGATATCCTCTCATTTAGAAACCACGAGAGTCTGTCGCTAAGGATACAGGATCAAGTCGTATTTACGCGTGATGAAAGCCGAAAGCGTGACCTTTCGCTGCGGTCGTCTAATGGCGCTACAGGCCGAGTGTGACCTTTGCTAGCGATGTGCCACCCACCTGACTCGACTACCCGAATACTGACTCGATTAACTAAATGTATGACGCCTAACACTATCGAGTTTTGTAACGATAGCGAAAGGCTCGTTAGAGTAACTGGCCTAATGTCCGTCCGAACACATAGGTATGTTTAAATATAGTTGACGGGACCGTCCGCCGATGTGTACGAAATCAGTTTCGCCAGTAAAGCAGGTGTACTACTCCATATTGCATTAAAGACAGAAACACAATTTATCCAAATTCAGATTTTTCCGCGCTCAAACAGTGCCGAAATATCGAAAACTCGTAAAAATAAGACATGTGGTAGAAACCCCGTAACAACTAACTCTTATCCGTATGCGTACGCGTAGTAAAATCTGGATACTAAAATTTCACAGATCATCAACATATCCCACTTTTTAGTGAAGACTCGGGTTTCCTTCGCATTGCACATTTTTCTTGTCATCATTAAGTTCGGCCAAATTAACCTTAAATGTAGTAATAAATTAATTTTAATGCTTGCGTTGGATGTTAAAAATGTCGAGTTGCCCCATCACTACTCGACCGCTGAATAAATAATAAAAAATTTGATGTATGAGTAGATACCCAATATTAACACAGCCGAAGGGCTAGTGCAACGTCCTCGGTTTTTCGCTACTCGAATTCGAAGCACAAACTTATAAATATTTTAACGTTGTAGCTCAAGGTATTTTTTAAAAATGCAGGTGGCATTCTCACCCATCACATATTATGGCGATAAATACATATTATTTATATACAGGCTCCTAAAAAAGTACGCGCCAAATTTTAGGGGATGGTTCAGCATCAGCAACGATTGATTTTATATTTTAAGTCTTGACCTGCCGGGTAGCTTGACAAAATACACATTTTATTGTTTGGAAGTCACCGATGGCGCTTAATGTCTATAATTATTTTTTGTATTTTTGCAAAATTGTATGTCTGGTAAATCTACATCATTAAAATGAAATTTCACAATTGTTATTAAAGGACGAATGAATTAGAAATATAATACGAGTATAACAAAGACAATTCTAGTTTTGACCATTGATGATAGCTTTAGTACTTCAGACCTTTCAAAGTAAATTTATTGATAATTAAATTTGAATATTTAATTTTTGGAGGTGGGCGCTAATTCCTCTACACAGATATGAAGTAATGCAGACTTTATCGTTTTATTTTTTCCATATTTTTCTGATTACTTCTAAAGAAAAAAATATTTATCCTATCTGATCTTAGTTTATGACACAAATACAACTGTGTTTATTATTATCAAATGTTAATTTAATCCGGCTAAAAGAATAAAAAAAGGCTTAAATAAAATTTATCCGGCTTAAAATACATTCGGCCTACTTAAAATTGTGCCGGTCATCCGGAAACTGAGGTGTAGCGTTAATATTTTACTTCCCCCGTTATTTATGCAGCCGTGAAAGGAATAATGAACTTTGATTGAAAACATAAACTATGTCTATTGTCTATATATGTGACCATTATACCCAAACGTTTAATGCTTAGGGCCTTTGTTGTTTTATTAAAAATCAGATTTTGATTAAGTAAAATTATTGTGTTTATATATTTAAATGATGTTTTGTCTAGTTGATTAGAAAATAAATGTGTGCGTTATCCTACAGACTAGGAACAGCAATTATTTTAATGTATTAGGTGCTGTATGGCGCCTGCACAAAAAGTGGAATAGCACCCGTTATCTTCATACGGGTGTCGTAACAGGCGACAAAAGGAGTACATCCAAAAGATGACAATTAGCACCTTCTTGCACCACTGGCCAAACTGAGATCGCCTACCCGTTAAGTGTGGCTGTCATTCTGTAGAGGTCTATGTCAAGCAGTAGACTCATATGGGCTGATAATGATGCTGTATATTAGTTTTCGTACTTATATGACATCTCTGATAAAATTAAACACTAACTTTTTACTTTCTTGTCTTGATTGCTTATTAAATTTCTTTATCAATTGTTTCAGGTATGTACACAAGAATTATGTCTCATCTATAGTAACAAGGATTGCGGTAATACAAACTAGACTGAAAACAATCTAAAAATTTCCCTGTGTTGTATTATGCGATCCTGCGTACACCATAGGTATGTTAGTAACTAACTAGGAAGTCCATATTCGGTGATATTCCACAAAATTTTTCAATGTAATCCCTATTATTTCGATAAAGTCGACCTTCTACAACAATGTTTAGTTTCCTTATCAACTGTAAAACTAACAAGTTTGATTGTCTGATTCGGCATACCCTCAAGCATACCTTGTACTTTGTATACAGGAATTTCTCGTACATTGCCGGCTAACAACAACTATGTAATCAAACTTGTCATCATCTTATCAATGGCCTTATTTATACGTGATATTTTTATTCTATTATCAATAAATATAATTCTTTGTCAATATCTATAGGTACAGTATACAACGTGACTCACGATCGTTTATGTTTATCGACTGAAGCCGCGCCCTGTCTCGCGCATTTAGACTCTAGGGCCTGGGCCACATAGATTCAGTGCCAATCCAATACTATTTGATAGTTCGTTAACCTCTGTGCTGTGTTATGTCACCACACTATCACTTATTTCAAAAGCGTTTTAATCTTTTCCAAATCCCCAGATTTGGTCATCACAATTCTCATTATTATTACTCAGAGATATTAGATGTTGCATACTAACTCGACTCAAATTTAAATCAAGTTTCATTAAATATGTGTACATCCTTTATTGGTATGTTATCTTATTGTTCTTAATTAAAATGGTTTATATGTAACTCAAAAAATCTTAACTGTTCTATTAATTTAGGTCACATGATAGTAAACATGAACATGATTAGGCATTTTTGTTACACATACAGTGGTTGTGCCATTGTTTTTAATTTTATCCCTTTTTTAGATTTAAAATGATATCACGAACCTATTTGGGTCATGTTTTTAGTATAAATTATATTTTTTAAACCCTGGTGGCACTGGTGTCGTTAACATCTCTAAAATTGTTTCTTTAGTGACAAAATGATGCATAAGATTTATCATTTCATGGAAAGAACATTTCTATGACCTTAAATACACCACTCAAAATACGTTTAATTTATCATCTAGATCTTTTAGCCTTAAAAAATAAGTAACTAGTTTTAAGTCATTCGTTAAAAATACCTATGTATTCTAAATGGACGTTTCTCTGAAGTCCGCGCGTAATTGCATTATTTATATTTTTTTGTACGGTAAATTTCAAACTTATAGATTTATTATTAAATATCGTTGCATTCCAACCTTGCCAGGCGCGCTCCGTGTTCGCTATGTACCTATACGTCAAACCGCCCGAGGGAAATTACGTGCCCCCAAGCAATTCCTACGCGCGCCGCTATTAGAAAATGTAATTAATATGGTACATAAAACAATAAGCGCTTTTAAGGCTATGACTTCATTTTGCCTACGAATACGATCTGTCACTGCAATGCAAATTCTTCCTACAGTAGGAAGTTTAAGTGCCTCTGGAACAAAAATAGAAACTCGAAACTTGAGGAAAATGTTACTTCTACTAATGATCAACTATAAGGTAATTAAACATGTGCATCGTTGTCAAAGTGTACTGAGTTAAGGTCATTGCAATTACTTACGGAAATAAACAAAAATAAAGCCAGCACAGCCCCCGTAGCTTTTGTGAGACACCTGTCTCTAGGGAACAGGTTTAGTCTCGAGACCGTGTGAATGGACGTGATGAGTCTTCTCATATACACCGAAACTGGTTCTGTGAGAAATAATAAGCATCTTAGACAATAAGCCGTTGGCACAACAATGATCTTGATAAATCATCGTTGATATTTGAGGAAATACGCAAAGATTGCCCTCATATAAAGCAATACATTGAAATTTGTGAATCTAGTTATGTTTTGAACATAACAGATGATGGTACCCACTACTATTCAAATACAACAAAATTACAATTTATTCTTGTAAACAAATGATGTCTATAAAAGGTATACTAATGAGAATAAAAATAAAATTTATTTGAAGATGTTATATTAATTAAAAAGGTTATTATATCAAAGAAATAAAACTAGGAAGTTGTGATTTTGTTTCAAGCCAAAAACAAAAAAGCTGTATCTAAGGCTGAGTAATGACGAAAAGAAATTACAAAAATGTGACCAGCTTTCTGATCACATCGTTGGGATTCGGCATTGGCCGTACGTAATTACCTTTTTGATAATATTACACGTGGGAAAATGAAGAGAGACAATCTACTCGTCTTCCCGGGCAGAATACTAATTGTCGCACCGTACAAATTAACCGGCGCAAGCACTGACAATTGTGCTACATTAGAGTTACCTACGTTTATTTTGTTGGTGTCAATTAAACTATACGTAACTATGTGAAAGTAGACACAGTTTTTTTTGCTATGATCATTGTCAGTCTAATGTGTGTGAATGTCTTAAAAATTACAAAGGGACTGTTAATTGTTAGTGTGTTTTCTATTTCACTCTTCTTTTTATTATCTTTGACTGCGGAATCGTTTGATATTATACTAAAAGTAAGTTATAGCGGTTAATACGCACGTTACCACATTCGTACAAAATAGAAATAGTATGATTACAACTCGACTAAAAATTATCAAGTCTAGATGACTTATGCAGAACTCAACACTTGATGATAGTTAACTTCAAATACCTAGTCGTTAGTAAACCGCAGAAAGTTACATTTCACGTGAAAATACCTACAGGGAATCCCCTAACGCTCGCTCGTAGCGTGACCGCCCTGGGCGCAAACGGAGGGAACTTATGATTCCAACCGTAAAATTAATATATATCACCGCACAATCGTGCTTAATTGCCGGAAATTATATCTTGACACAATTTATATTATTATGATAGAAACCGAGGATTTGTAGAGCACAGTGATGTACTGTCGAACTCTGACGTAATATTTAACGGGATTTATAATTAAAACTGTTGAAGTCTGATTACTGAGTTTATTATTTTTTTCCACACTTCATAGTCCCTCCACTGCTGCATATGGGCCCATCTATAAAAAATATTTTGCCATTATTCCGCTTAGCAGGAAGGCTGGCGATCACAGTTTATTAACCTATGATGGAGAGAAGACGCTGCAAGTGTGTTATTCTGGCGGTACTCCTTTAATAGCCTTTTACGACACCTATGAAGGGTTAACACTATTACATTTTTACTGGAACAAGAATCCTACCCCTTTCTGATGACTGTCAACGATATTTTTCAATCGGCACTTTTTACTTGAACACGCTATCAAAAAAAAAACACGAAAATCGATCTTCCCGGTAATAAGTTATATCTGAATTAAAATCCGCCTCTTTTTTCGTCGGTTGAAAATACGAAACGATGAGAAGTCCTATAATTAACACCCTAAATAATGGACCGTCAAATGCAATGAAGTAAAACAGCTAATTCGGAAGGTATCACTTACCATCAGTAATAGGGTAACATCACGTGTCGCCCATCTCACCGATATACGATATTGACATCGATATTTTTTTTCGACAATCGCTCTCACGTTACACTTAGATTACATTTTATTGAGGCTTCTCTATCTATTTGGGAAGTCTATGCCACCATAATATGCCTTAAATATCAGGAAGTGTTCCTTATTTATTTTATCAACTTATTTTTTCTTCTAATTTTTGCATTCCATCTAACTTGCACTAGCAACTTGCAAGTTCTAATCTCAAACGTGATTATGATGTTGAATGTTATTATGAGTAATGGACTCATCAAAAATCTATATTTGAAATTTAAATGTTAATCTTACAATAAACGAATTTTGTAATTTCATATCCGAATTGGTATTCTAATGCTTTGAAATTATATCTCCCGAAACCCGAGTTCTACTCGAAAATTCCCAACGATCGCCTTTTGCCGTGAGCGGATCTAAGTGACCCGGCGACTACTAAGCAAACACTCGCCTCTACCCAAATTGCCTTCACTTGTCACACCGAGCGTGTGCTCGCGTGACTTACCGAAAAAAACCTGTATTACTTTCCCTTTATTGGCGCAATTAGAGACCCTTTGAAACACAATTTAACCTACGAATAACTCACATGACACGATTAAATATTAGCCTAGTCGCATGTATCAAATTAATTGTTTGACCAACTCTAACGTGAGCAGGGACGCGATTCTCATGTAATAGAATTTTTTCGTCTGATAATTCGTACGCGAATTACGTCTAACTCCTATTCTGGTGCACCAATAGAACTATTACTATTCGTAATTTTAATTTCAAGTTTTACGGCCTCTTATTTATCCATACAGCCAAATTGAAATATGAATTGGGCATACCATAGACAATTAATATATGTATAGTATATGTCTCGATATTACATTTTCAAAATATCACAGCATTTAAATCATAATACTCCATCTAAAAATAGTTCATAATAATATGAACAAATTTTATGACGAAGTCCATTTATTTTTAAACTGATACCTATCCTAAAACTAAATTACAAAACATTATGTAAAACATAGGGAAAGAGGTATGATGTAAAATCATAATTTATTTATATTTTCCTAAAGTACATTGGTTTAACAGGACGCGTAAAAATGTCGAAACACAAAACCGGGTACGAAAAAGACGTGTTACAATAATTTGATTTAAATTTATTAAGGAAGAAAAAAGTAGCATGTAACAGCTTAACCAAATTAGTGACTAAATCAACAGTAAACTGTTTTTCATTCATTTATAATGTTTCTAATAGAAAAATCAGTTTTTTTAAGGATAAGCTAACCTAAAAATTTATAAATTCGTATACGAACTTCAACTTCGACTGGTCCGTAGCACTCGTTGCGTTCGAGTGACGTTCAATCGAACTATTTCGAGTGTGAACTTCCGAGAATACACAGGCTGTGTTTTGTTCGAAAAATATTCGAGCTTCGAAGTTTTTTACGAATGTGAACTTTTTTCTATTGCACGAGAATCGCGTCCCTGGTGATTCTTAGAAATCGTTTTCGTAACATTGCAAAATAGCCGACAAATAAGTATGTCATCAATTCATCATCGACAGTTCTCACCATTGATATTGTTAATAATCAGTATCTGCGACAGCAGCAACATTACATGAGATGAAGGAATTGTGTGATTTTAACAATGGTTGTGATGGACGGCAAATAAGGAATCTTGAATGACATAGTTTTTACTTTCGATCAGCTACAGCAAAAAAGATCTTTAATACGTTTTTTATGTTGTGCCCAGACTGATCTTTCGAATTCTGAATGGTCACGTCTGGTGACGTCTCTTTAATATTAGAAACTCTAACATTATATTTATAGTAATATCACTCCAACCAGCAATAAATATCACACACATTATGCTTGCATAAAGCAGCAAATAATGAAAACGATCCAATGATAAGAAATTATTTAAATAAAAAATAGAGTCTGTGTCCGCGCAAAATCTCGGCTTCTCCGCTAATGGGTGAATTGACAAATTAAATACTCAAGTGTTTTATAATACTGACAAAGCAATTTACTAAAACTTAATGACAAGTAAATAGGTGGCGGCGCGTACTGGCACGTATAACGAAAATTATTATGGAATTCAATGCTATGCTATTCTGAAAAGCCGGTTTTAGATTGAATAAAATCTTGTTACTATGAACCCATAGTAACAAGATTTTATCCTACATCTGCTGTACTTAGAAGACTCCTATAGCCATGAGTGTATTCGCTCATCGAAATATTAATAGCCAAACCGGATGTATCAATAGAGCGTTGACATGGCGACACAGGTGCGACGCGCGTTCGGTGCATAATAATGCTGGTTGATTGGCGTCGCAATAGAGAAGATACAGTAGACTCCGTCCATACAAGAGTTAGTCAAATGCTGCCTTTTTAGGGTTCCGTACCCAATATAGCTATACAGTTGAAATTTTTACAAATTATGTATTTCTGTTGCCGCAATAACAACAAATACTAAAAACAATATTTAAGGGGGGGCTCCCATACAACAAACTGTTTTTTTTTTCCTTTTTGGTACGGAATCCGTCGTGCGCGAGTCCGACTCGCACTTGACCGGTTTTATTTATTTAAGGGTTGTTTGGATCTATGTTATATCTGGAATATAACACAGATGGTGTAGTATATGGTAAGTATTATGTAACAAATAATCGATTATAAAGTGGGTAGTTGATCGGACGGCATTCTATCATAGCAGGTGGTACAAATTATTGGTATCTAGTCTTCATTAGAGGAGCTACTACTGAAGCACTTCTTCTCATCGAATGACTCAGTCAAATTTTTCCAAGCCTATTACGCAGGCCTCTGACGTGACTTGTATTTAACACATTGAGCGCCATGGGGTCACCGGTGACCTCCAAACAATAAAATTTTAATTGTGTCTAGTATTTCGGCAGTTAAAGGCTTAAGACTGCAATCTTGCGACAGAAGCCGTCGTCAACGAATTAACGTGTCTTCCGAGGATTGATTATAACCTCTCACCCCAACCAGATCTTATTATGTTAGGAAAGAACGTTTCCTAAATTTTCCTAAATTGGGTCAATTGCATCTGGTACCCTTGCTTACTAAGTGGTATACCCCACCACTACACCATCCGGGTTGTCACTTTTATTACTCAGACATTATGGCTGTGACTGTCGGATATCCCCGCGTGCTAGTGCACAAGTCCACGGCTTCCTGATTCCTTAAGATGCAAGATTAGTGATATGATTTGTCTTCTCGCTTCTTTTGTCTTATCTGAAGATTATGTTCTATTTCTGTTTCGCTTTTGAAAAATAATACCAATTTGACTCTCGTAAGAGTGAGCCTACTTATTTGTAGGGTAAGTGTGTGTTTGATGTGCTCAGATGCAGACACGAAGACGACGAGATTAACATTATTGTGTTTCTTTCTACTTCCTTGCAAAGTTTGTCTTCAATTTTATAAAATTGCCATGACGTTTGCTCATATTTTGTGAGTCCTAAAATTTTCAACCACAACCAATAAACATAACAAATTATTTGCTAACACGTGTTCACGTATTGTTATTTACTTGTCGGACTTGCCCTAACTTGATTAAAATATTTACATACGAGAGAGCGATCTGTGATAAAGCGAGCTCAGATAAAGCATAACTCTCGATACATTTAGTCACATCTAAAAAAAACACCAAATCTAATTGTAGGTAATAGAAAGTAATGATTTGGTAGACATAGTAAACATAATACAATAAATAAATGGATATGTATTAAGTATACAACTCGTCTCCCGCAACGTATTGATCTGTCGCGAGCACATTCGGATGGAAACAGTTTTATCACTCTACATGCCCTTGACTGCCCGCTGGAATATTTCAAAGAGAAACCTCACAATTTTCATTTGCCTCCTCTCGTCCTCTCTCTAATCGTGACAATAGTTAATCAGCATGGTCTGTTTGCTATGGTTACGATCTTATTATGTATAAACTCCTCCCCGGTAATGTTTTTAGGACGAGAGATTAATAGCAAACAGAACGTTCTTCAACAACAAATATCGAATCGAGTGGACATATCTCTCTGTATCGATCAACGTTCATAGATGTGCTGCTCGCTCATTCGGGTAGTGTCGAGGTTACACGTACACCTAAGTTTTATCTTCCATGCAAAACTTTTAGATCTATCTTAGTGCCAACCTAAAATAAACTAGCACCAACCCCTTTCGTCCTCTGTAAATCGTAAGAAGCAAATTAAGGAGTACTTCCAGAAGCCAAAAGGAGAATGGCGGCGAAGACTACGATCGGCAACCTGCCTGTCAAGGCGTGGCGATAATAGCAAAAATCCTTCTGGCCGGGAGTGGACTAATTTAAGTAGATACTTGTCATTCAACGAAAACCTAGATTGTTTTTAAAGTCGTTACATATAAAATAAAATATCTCTGCAATTATATCAAACATTGAATAAGGTAAACCGAATGTGTGACCGAGGCGTAACAGTGGTTTGTATCACTCAGTCGCTGGGCGGCGCGTCCTTGACTCGGCGGGGTCGTTGACGCGGCGCCGCGGGGAGGCAGGCCCTACATTATGCACACGCGACACTGGCTCCCTACAAGACACGCGCCGAGAACCCTATCAGTAGGGTTACTGCTTAACAAAAAACGTTCGATTTATTGGATTAGTTGGCGGTGCTCTTTAATTTAATGAATCTTCGAAATTTAAAATTCTACGATTCGAACTTCAGTTAGGTACGAGTAACTCTCGCTCAATGCTACTCTATCGTTACAAAAATATAATGTGTTCAAATGTGTTCTGGTTTATCGTGGTCGTATTAAAACTTGTTCTTTCTACTAGAATAATTGAGTCAAATGAAAGTCTGGAGAGTTGCAAGTTTAAATCCTTTCTTATTAACGCTAATACACTTACAAGTTGTGAAAGGACTCTCGACAGCCCTGTTTACACGTTAGTGACTTGGCTTAGAAAGTGCATTGGCACAAATAAATAGATACACCGCACTGGGCACGCGTAGCTGTAGAGACGCGAAAACGCCGTAACCACGTCTGGGGCATTGTATTGTTGCAAAATATCAGTATTGCGAACTAGCGTGACTGAATCACGGCGTCTGCATCGATGCAAATCAGATACCGACAGTGGTATATTTTAAAAATATTCGATATTCTAGCGCAGAAATCACAGACGTTTGTGCAATGACAATGTTTACAAGATAGAATGCTTACGAGATTTGTCTCTGGCTGGACAAATAATTATATGCTAAATTGTGAATAAATTTAACGCTTATTTATTTCGCAATGTTAATATCACGTTCCCGTTGTAATGCGATAACATAGTTCTTAACTCTACTTGTATTTAAATGAAGACCCGGTTGGTGTTATGGTGCGGTGGCGCGCTACTACGCAAGGGTCCGACTCCTGGACTAGTCAATCTGGGAAATTTAAATTACCTCATGTAGGGGTGCCCCGATAGTCATGCTACGATGGTTGGTACGCTCGGGCTGGTCCAGGATTCTGATCTGGGAAATTTAAATTAGCTCATCTAGGGGTGCCCCGATAGTCGTGCTTCGGAAGGTTGGTACGCTTGGGCTGGTCCCGAATTCTGATCTGGGAAATTTAAATTAGCTCATCTAGGGGTTCCCCGATAGTCGTGCTTCGGAAGGTTGGTACGCTCGGGCTGCTCCCGGATTCTGATCTGGGAAATTTAAATTAGCTCATCTAGGGGTGCCCCGATAGTCGTGCTTCGGAAGGTTGGTACGCTTGGGCTGGTTCCGGATTCTATCGCAAGATGGAAGTAATAACATGTCACGTCTGGGGCCTTATTCAGCTATTTCAATCGCAGTTCGATCTTGATTGAATTGGACGATTTTGACATTTAGCCCATACTAGAATTGCCAAAAACCTGCTATTCATTTACGATTGTGATACGATTTGGTTACGCGAATTAGGGGCCTTAAGCCTGTAACAGGCGACTTGGAAAGCTCTGACACCGAACTATCCTCGATGAGGCATGCGGAAAGAAGAAGTACTTTTAATAAAAGAGAACGACGTCAAAAGTATATAGGTATATCAATCAATACATTTAAATGAATCGAGGATCACTTATTTCCGCAAATGACACCGAAAATGATAATTAAAATGGTAATTATTTCGATAAATACAATCTTGTTTATAAAGCTATTAGCAACATTGGTGAAGACTAAAAATAAAAAGTACTAAAGTGCAATCGCGGGTAATAAATCTCGGAATGCTAATGAAACATTCCAGGCAAATTACCGCTGTTCGTGGTCCCTTAAGCAATGAACTAACGACTCAGATGATTGAGCGTGGACATTCGCGCCAACAAAAAGAGTACTGTACTTACATAATGTACACAACATTGACATTGCTTGCATAGACAAGGATTTCCCGCCACCAACCATCCCAAAGGAAATTAGCTTCTTATGTTTCACGCGTCTCCCTCACTCACCGCAAGCTGACAATTGAATCTCCACGCAAATTGCTATTTTTTGCGACACTAGGATTGCTCGCTGCAATTTCCGAAAGACGGATTCCGACGTGTGGCCACACCATGTACGTATACACACAGGCAGCCTATAATAATTCCACTGCAAGGTAAAGGCTTGCATCATTGAATTCAAGTTACCATAGCACTGATGGGTACTGGCATAATCATAACGCTTGCTTGATGCGGGTTGTCGACCACAAACCCGAGCAATGTTCGAAAATTCGAATCTTTTTTGCTGCCCGACCCGGGGATCGAAGCCGGGACCCCGAGATCCTAGCCCGGTATTTAAACCACTAAACCAACGTTACTGACAGTTCTCGAACCAAACTCGCGTCATCATTGCCGCTTTTTTTTTTGCAAACATTTCTTCTAACCTACATTAGCCTTACGGGCCTTAGTCAGTTATAAAGCGATTCTGTATTGAATTGAATCTTTGGCAATTGACAGACGAGATGCTATCCAAGTCAAAGCCCGCAGCCCGATTCTATTCAACGCTGTCAGTGATTGATTGTGTGAATGAGGAAATTGGACAAAATAATATTTTAACTGTCTTTTAACTTCATCTCAATAGTATTAGCACATAAATAAATTATTTACTCATGTGGTATTAGTAGTATACTTTCAAGTATCTAAAACATATCGCATTTTTTTAACTACTGTACTTAGATCATATTCAAGAATTTCTAAAACATTACTATCGTGTGTGATGCTACCCAACACGACCACGAATGATTACCCTAATTTAAATGTGGTACATATTCATGAAAAAGAAGTGTACTTTCTTGTACTATAGAGTTTTAAATCTAAAAAAAAAAACACAATGTAGTGACATTGCGTGATTGATGTCCCGCAAAAAAAAAACCGTTTTAAAACGGGTAAAAGAACGATTAAAATTATTTAAAATATGCAGTACATTTGAGTACAATAAATTTATATCATTTTTATCTTAAAGTTGCTCAAAACACCTAAAATCTTTTGTGGTCGTGCCAGAAAACTACTACCTAGCACGACCACGGCCTATATGATGATTATATATATAAACAGCAAAGATATGAGAGTACATTTTTTAAACTCTATAGTACAAGAAATTACACTTTTTTCATGAATATGTACCACATTTAAATTAAGGTAATCATTCGTGGTCGTGTTGGGTAGCATCACACTACTGTCATTACTACCTATTACACTGAAGATTTTCTGATCACGCAAGGAAGGCTAAACGGATCAGATAGCTTCTAGGTTACCCGACGGGATAATTTTAAATTCTACGCGTATAATTACGGCTGGTGGCTAATAAATTATTGTTATTCTATGAACAGTCTCAAATATGGGTATATAACCATACGACAATCGATTCAGAGCGCATATTACGTGTTTCAGGGACCTCATAAAGCTGTTTCCGCACTGCGCCTATTATAATCGTTTTACGACTGTCGAGTAGGTATCCTCGTGCACGTTATTTTCCGCCTAAGGATTCGAGTGCGCTGGGACTTGATGTTAGACTGCGTTTCCACAGAAATTTTTAAATCCACAGATCACAGCAGTTCGAGCACTGTGATTGGTCAAATCACGGTTTCCTCCTCTCCACTCCGCACAGCTCCGCTTGTGTGGAAACACAACGTTAAACATTTAGCGGTTAAAAAGTATAATCACTCCTAGTTTATAACTGCTATATTCTGAGGTAATTGCACGCCGCGAAACCTTAACCCAAACAACAAAACGCTACCCTAATATAGCGGCGTCCAACATTTTCTTTACAACCAGAATTAATACGAGTATCACTAATAAGCTGTTTTCTTGAGTTTACGCGAACACTATACATTGAAATGAATGATAAGTTTACGAATTTAGAACGCGTTTATTTTTTATTTAACCCGATTATTTCACTAATGAGCTTAAACTGCGATACTAATCTTTTAAACTCGCTGCGATTATATCTGGTAGTTTGGTTTGAATATTATTTTACATTGTATGTATCTAAGCGCTCACTTAAAATATATTCTGTTTCAAATATTTAACCCTTTCACAGCGTGGAGGGCGTGTTATGTACCTGATATTTATCGCGAATAGATCGGTATAATGGCTCTTGCAGGGCCGCCGTACACGTTTGACCGCCCGGGCACTATATCAAAGTGATTGCTGAAACATAGGTCGGGCTACGGTCAAGTTTCCCTCGTCTAGACGCCTACCAACTTTTAACTGGATAACTATTTAACAGACTATTTAGCTCCTTTAAATTTTTGTTACGTAAATCTTAATTATTCTTTTCAACAGATTTTGAATTGTCGAGGACATAATGTATGCGACAGAAAGGTTAAAGAAAGTTCGACAGCTATTTATGGCATGCATATTGGGAAATCCTGTACAAGTCCGAAACAACGGTAGGGATTACGCACACACCATTAGCATATAATGGTGTTATTTGCATTCGGCCACGGCGGCTTATTTTACGCCCGTTTATTTTTCAGAAATCCAACCGGTTCGTTGCAGCCTAGTAATGTATGCAAAATACCGCACTTGATTGGACGTCGGCCCCTTTTTTCATTTTCTTGCTTCTCGTTTTCGGTTTACTTGTAAAGAAAGAAACGTTGTAATATTTTTATTGATGAATTATGTTGTTTCACAAAACCATTTACGGTAGAACTATAACTGCTCGTTTCATTCCCTATAAATAACTCCTGTTAAATCCATAATGGGTTTAGCTTTTACAGATATAATATTTTAAGGAAGTTCACTAACATTTAAACATTATTTCATTTTCTTTTCATTCGTCCTATGATCAAAGTAATTCTAGAATCGCTGATATAATAATTTTGATCTCGTTTATTCAAATTATTTATCTGGTAAAATAACGAAAAAAAATATATCACATTCAATTCTGATAAAGCTTAGAATAGAACGACATAATCTTCTAAAACGGTCCCCAATATTACAGTAACGCAATCATCCCAACTTCCTCCAATCGATTTAATAACTTGAAATTGGGAATTTCATTGTCAAACGAATACGATATCGAGTAACCCGGGCAGCTCTAGGCGCCGAGACACGGTCGGGAAAGAATTTCAATAAGTTGTTTTCATTCGCAAATTGCGCTCCACTGCGACACCTAATGGAATAGGAATCTAGGGGGCGCATGCCGGCCGTCGGTGGATATTCAGCTTATATTGGATTATAAAGAGCTTTTATATGCACACTCTTGTTTTGAGGCCTCGTGACCAAATAGGGTCACATCTTTTTAACTTTTAAAATACTTTTCTTTCTTTTTTATTATTGATTCTCATAATTTTACTCATCCTATTTGCTTGTTAGTAAAACAAACGCCTAGCTGGTGGTTGCGAATCATTGTGGCCTACAGTTTTCAACACATATGGTTCTTTGCTCCATAGTCAAGAAATAATTTTGTTCATAAATGTAACAAAGAATGGGTAACGACTCAGTTCAGCCTAGATCAATTTCCTCTTCCAATTTTAACATCTTACAGTTCAATCCAGACGATAGGAAAACCTTTTGCCGCTATTAAAGCAATTTCAGAACTAATAAACACTTATTTTTTTACCGAAACTAAAGCAACGTAACGTTCGTTTGTTATTTCCACAAAGGCATTAATTCTTGCGTTAGTGTCCCGTAGTGTCGATGAAGAAGGATCTCGGGCGATGGTGAAAAATGCGCCAGCGGCCTTATTAGCATCTTGAGGACAAATTGGTATTCTGGAGTCGCTCTCCTCAACCGCCATTATTCATTTATTCATGGGGACCATGTAGTGGGGGGCGGACTCGAATTTACTTTGATATATGAAATTACATTGTCGGGGAATAGTTGGAGACGAATAGCGAGATGGAATTATGTAATTTGATAAAACTAATGGTGCATTTGTTTCGTATGATAAGCAATATCATCGTGACACTACCTTCTCTCCCTCGTGATGCTGTTTTCACAATATTTTAATAGGAAATAGAATTCTTATTGAAGTATATTTGGGTAAAACGAGTGTAAATTTTTTATTAGATTCAATAGAAAACAAACAGTCGAATAAGAACGGATTTTGCGCTTGCTTACTACTAAGCATAACGGATGCGATGCAGACATAGGATTATTAATTTTTACAGCATTTTATTATAAGATTAAACGAACTTACCTTAAGTGAAGTTCAATCTTAATTATACGAAGATACTTGTCCGAGATGGATTTTTACATGTAGTAACGGCGAAGCACTAGCGCAGAGCCACAATTTTTTCAAAGCTAAAAAAAAAAAAAAAGAGAAACAGAACGTGTTCTATGGCAACCTATCAAATGTCATTACGTTTAAAGCAATGAGAACAACCCAACTAATGGGATAATACTATAGAATTTAGTATTAGTGGGTGGGTTTTTGGGACTGCCATCTCGGACAAGTATCTTCGTATAATTAAGATTGAACTTCACTTAAGGTAAGTTCGTTTAATCTTATAATTATACTTAATACTTGTCCGAGATGGATTTTTACATGTAGATGTTTGAAGATGGGTTGTGAATCATTAGTACAATTTTTAAAGAATGAAAAAAAATATGTAATTAAGTATAATAATAAACCTTAAAACTTTGTAATTTATACGATAAACAATTTGAGAGAGATTAATAGTAAGTAAAAACATTTAATTTTTTCACTCTGAAAAATACTATTACACACTGTATTATTGAATTCTGCTACAATTTGAAATATTGGCCTAGAATATAGAAGAATGTTGAGATCAACCTGCAGTGTCTTTTATTATAAAATCATTTCTAACACGTGACCTCTGCTGCACAGCAGATGTTGTTGTATGTCTTGTGGTATAATCCAAGAATATATGTATCATTAATACCAGCTTTTCTCAAAATCTACTTAATCCACCAACTTATGACTGGATTTTTGATGGTTAAAATCAAAAGGTTATCATTTTTTCCTTGACAAGTTGGTCTTCTCTATATACGATTTTATTGTAGACACAATATTAATTTATTATTACTGAACAAAGGTTTCTAATTGAAAAGAAGACTGAGGATTTTCTTTTCTTGAAGTATGTGTAATATTTTGAACATCAAGAACGTTTTTCAAACGCCCACAGAGCCAAGTAATGCGTCCCGTTTTTCAATTAACTCTTTTAGTGACACATTCTGTCATCTGATCTAACTGTAGGACCAATCAGTAGAGACAGAGCTGATCATTCTCATAGATCTGTGTTTAAAAAACTAACAATGAGAGGAATGGGAACCTCCTGCATGAGTATCAATATTGTGCTTTTCTGCAAAATAGTCACCATAATTTTAAGAGTGAGTCATATCGCCTTTAGATACCCAAATGGAATACTCTTTATTGCACACCAAATAAAGGAATAACATACTATTTTATAATATTAAGATGTACAATTTTGGGGGTCTTATCGCAAAAGAATGATGTTTACCAGACTACCATAATTGTGTACAGGGAAAAAACTATGACAATATTTAGGGCATTTTAGAAAAGAGAATTGACCATTATGACAAGTGCTAAGTTTTGAAGGGCACCACCTTATAAATTCTTGTCTGTCAACAGCCCTACAGCCAGGGTAAGCTGCTGGTATAAGTGATAGTAATCTTTGAAATTAAAATAATGTTCTATTAAGCTCAAATATATTTGCATAGCATTTCTGTTTAGCCCGATGGCAGAGAATGCCTCGTGGCATTAAGTCCACCTTTTGTACAATAACTGTTCGTTTGTGCAATAAAGCTTAAATAAATAAAAATAAAATATTTTAATAAAAATACTAATAAGTGTCGATGGCTTTTTGACTAGGGGAAACCATGGTTGTAATGGCCAATAGAGGAAAACTAATATTTTTGAGTCTTATTTAACTTTTCTTGATTCCTTTTTCCCTAGAAATTTTCTTCAGTATATACTTTCACATTATTGTCACATGTTTTTAGTGATACTAAAACGGATTCTGGCCTAAGATTTTTTATATCGGCCCAATAACACACCCGCATCCGCTTTCTCAAATAGGGCTCGTGAGAATACTAAAATAACTTAATTACAAGGTGAGGAGACTGTGTACCTGTGTATCTATTTTATTAAAATAAGCTATTGCGGTTGTGTTATCAATACTCATTAAAATTTCCTAGTTAAAGTAAAACATTGTAGGTCCAACAGTGCAGCTTTTAATTCTAAATAAGAATAATAATAATACGAATTTATTACACAATTAAGATTTACAATGGTTAATATGATTAATATGATGTGTTTGTTCTGCACGGGACCAAGACCCCGAAGCCTTATTATGGCCCACATACAGCACCCCAGGTCCTGGGGTTGAAGCCTTGGTGTGTATTTCCATGAAACGGTTAAGTTGTTTACTTAATATATAATTTTTGAATTGCTAATTTTCATATTGTTTTTCCCCAAATTAATTATATCTTTATTTCCTTAATGCTAGGCATAACTTAATCCAGTTTTCATGTGATTTTAGTAATTCTTTAAGTCTGTGTTTTTCCATTACTTTTGTATATAGTCATCTATACAACAGCTGGATAAATTGTCTTAAGTGTAGGTACCAAACAATTTCTCTGGATTCAATTTTTTCTTAAAGTAACAGCCTATAATCATCCCACTGCAGGGAAAAAAGGCCTCCATCATTGAATTCAAGTTCCCACAGCAATGATGGGTGTACTGGCATAATCACCACTCTTGCCAAATGTGGGTTGGTGATCAAAAGCCGAGAAATGTTTGAAAATTCAAAATTTTTTGTTGCCCGACCCCGGATTCTAACCTGGGACCCCGAGATCTTGGCCCCGTACCTCAACCACTAGACCAACGGGGCGTTGTTTTTTCAAATTCTTTCTTATCCAACTGTATTTACTTTTTAAGAATAGTCTTGCTCTTATGTTTTTGTATAACTTTTTAGACTATAAGTCCAAAAAAAAAATACAGGGTACTCCAGTTCAGACACAAAGGTTACTTTTGAACACTCTGTATTTTTAGATTTAAGTTAACTTCTCGACTGAAGGTTTAAATAAATAAATTTCAAATCAGTCTGTGGAATTTTAAAATAACTCCTAGGTATTTGCAATTTTAATTGGGAACAATGCACTTTTCTCAAAGTTCATAACTTAAGATATGTAAGAGTTTGCATGCAACAATAATGTTGTCTTTGCAATTGTTTGTTTCCTTCAAATCGTTGAGAAGGTAAATACGATGTTATCTATAAATATATTATATTTAACATTACATTGGAAATCCCGGTTCAGTAATAAGTTTCTTTCAAATCTTTTGATGCCATATAACAGACATAAGTTTTGTAAGCAGTTATAATATTCTCAAAATCAAAATCTCTGTACCTATAATTATTTATAAAAAGTTTTTTCAAGTTCGAAATAAAACTGTAAGTACCATTGGGTTTTGCAACCAAGAATACAGCAAAGTTGTTGAGAAATTATTCTGTACATACAGTATGGGCACACAGATTATGCTCCCTGAATTTTAAGTTACTTTATCTCATAGGCAATTATATTTTTCTCTATGAAAGGCAATTGCTGTGGTTCTAGGAAATCGGAGGGTGGAATGGTGCTGAAAAGGATTTTATATTCCCCATGATTCATCATCCTTTGTAATCTCAAGCCATTTATAAATAAAATATTTAAAGCTGTAAAAAGGAAGGAGTTTCTATTTTCCTAGATATTGGAGCGTACTTCTTTACAAAGACCTTATGTCTTAATTTTCGCCCGTGTAGGGAAACTTCTGGTCTGATAGTCTATCCAATTTTTTCTTTTCTCAGAGCCAAAAAATAAACTTTTTTGTAAGAGGGTTGTCATCTCAAAGGAACAATTATTATTGTTCAGTACAAGGAAGCAAATTGCCTACCCGCAATGTGGTACCACTATGTGAAGAACCGGCATAAGCCCATGTACTATAAGGGTAAGCAACTGGCTTACAGCGTTAAGATTATGTTAGAAAAATTTTGCACTGAGTCGCAGTGTCTCGGTGGCTTAACGATACAGCGCCCGCCCCGCATGCTAGGAGATGCGGGTTCAAGTCCCGCCTGAGACATGATTTTACAAGTTTATGTACTGATAACATGAAGGCGTTCTAGTCCCATCGTACTAGCCTGCGCCCTTAATGTAAGCATGTCTCATAGGCCTTCTCTCGTTATATTCGCCCCGTATAGGGAAAGAATCCGGCCTGATAGGCTTTCCCATTTCTGCTTTTCCTACACCCTCTTTTTCCCGAGCCAGCAGAAGCTCTTCTGTAAGATGATTGTCATCTAAAAGGAACAATTTTCATTGTTCTGTACAAAGAAGCAAATTGTCTACAAAAATGTGGTAGCTCTCATGCTCATATAATATGAAGGCATCTAGTTCCAGCATACTAGCTCTTGCCCTTAATGTAAGCATGTCTATCTTCGAGTGATAGCACTTGCCTAATAGAAAAACTCTCACATTTAGCATGTCTAGCCATTGTTTGTGATTATTCAGAATATCTCGCACAAAATTAGAGCTTGTGGTTCTGTTCATCATACATGAAACTACCCAGACGTTTAAAGTTGTTATAGGGAAAAGTCATATTTGTTGAAATATGTTAGCCTCACCTATTGGTGTATGTGTCATCTTCTATGATAACACATTTAAGAGGGTGTGGTCAAAGATGTTTCCTCATATTGCTCTGAGAATCTTGAAGTTTCCTTTATTAGCTTCCATTTTTCGAATCTTCCTCTTGTTTCCTCGTTTCTTTTCCTTTCTTGATCTTCTTTCTTGAATTTAATTTTCTTCAAACACTTGGATTTTAATGGTGAGATTTTTAAACAAGTGAGTAAAACGGTTACGAAATGATAAACGTGCTCTCCGAAAAGAAATTACGAAAAGCAATCTTGTTTTTACCGTAACCTAACCGAAGGTTTATGCACTAGGAATAAATATTGAATCTGCAGAATGCATAGATATATCATTGCTTTCGTTGTAACGCTTTTAGCCCCAAGCGACAACCGGTTGTTGCGATAACAATTGATATTTAATTGTGTCTGGGAATATCCGAACGTCAAAGGTACAACGAAATGAAAACAGAAAAAATGGTGGAAGGTGATATTATAGGTTATGAATTTTTTCTGAAGATTCAACTCGAAACCATCCTAACTACAACATTGCTCTATATGTAAAAGTAAGAATAAATTGAATCATACCTGTGATTAATGTTATAAATCCCTTCTATTTGCATAATAAGCCTTGAACTTGATTAGGCTTCTTCTTGTCATTTTCCCAAAAATCACAATTCGACCTAAGTAAACACTTTGCACCTTGACTACCTTAATTCTAAAGCCTGATTATAAACTTTTATGGTATATTTCTTAAGAGTAATAGATATTTTACCCATCTTTTATAAAACGACGATGTGACCGCGCTCGCACAAAAACCGTAATGACATTTGATAGGTTGCCATAGAACACGTTCTGTTTCTCTTTTTTTTTTTTTTTAGCTTTGAAAAAATTGTGGCTCTGCGCTAGTGCTTCGCCGTTACTACATGTAAAAATCCATCTCGGACAAGTATTAAGTATAATTGCTTAGTTACAATCTATTTACTGACCAACATGACGTAAGCGCGCAACATCGGCCATAAGTGACTGATTTTTGTTGCGAAGTGCGTAGACGAATTGATAATGACCTAAATTCCATTGCGGTGAGTTCATTAATTGACACTCGAGAGTCGAGCTTACACAGTTTTGTATAAAATTTACTAGCTTATAGGTAAATGTGTTGTGTAATATTTTTTTCTGTTAGTCATTTGTACGTTATTTATCATTGATGCTTGCCTGCAGTATCTTATTTTACCTATAGTATTCTACATTTCACTAGAATGTGCGACTAAACAATTCTGAATGCTGTCTCAATTCAATAACTAAAGCACACCGATTAATAGTACGCGTAAAATATTTAATTTCTATCAATAAACGCAGGCCTAGCCACGGGTGTTCGCTTGTATAACTCTAAGAGGAAAACCTAATCTATCATGAGTAGTTAGTTACTGACTGAATATAATGAATTTACAAAGCATTATCCGTCCAAATAATCAAGGCCAGTCATACATTTGTCAACTATTATGCAAATGCTCTAACGGTTTTCTTGGTGTAAAGGAATGCGGAAGCGTGTTTTCCAATAAAGCGGGCAATAAACGCGTTCTTACGACTGCGAGCATTCGATATTTGAAACATGTGGATTGTGGCTGAAATGAAATAATGCACACACAGAAAAGTCCGTCAACATTGTCTAATTATACACAGTCTAATAAAATCCCGATTATAGGGCAAGCTTAGCTACTCTCGATGAAATAAGAAACCGAGCCAGAAATATATCTTTGAAAACAATTCAATGATTTACATCGGTATTATAAGTCACTGAACTCCATGCCGTCGATAGTAAAATTGAAATAAACTTTTTAGTTGGGTTCATTAAACGATCACCACGACAACAATTGTTGATGTTGTGTCATCGCACGACATATTTATGTATATTCTCCCATTCATAGATTTAATATATTAAATCTTTGCTCTCATTATACCACCTACGAACGTTATTTATTATATCTGTTCTAAAACCTGGTCTGTCGATCAGTCTTATATTTTGTGGCATGCGAGTTCCATTATGCTTGAATGAAAATTATAAATGAGCTCTTTCTGTTTAGTTCTAATGAATTTAACTGGTAGGTTTACGCTAATTCATTCATATATTTTTGGTAACTGTTATTCGACCCAGCCTACCGTGAATTCAACGCCGAAAGTAAAAAATGATCGCTCATACATTTCATGTGTACAAACGGTATATTTCTGCTAAATAAGTCTGTTAGTGTTATTTTAATTAATATTAACGAGATATGATAGCGATACAAGGCATAAAATGCATTTATACAAACGTCGTATTAATAAATGTTTGATATTTACCATAAATGTACAAAATTTCCAGTGTAAACACTATCAAAACATGATCTTAAAAGGCGAACATTGACACACAATACACCCTGTTTACGGTAGTAGCCATGTATTTTTCATAGCATAATACGGGTATATCAGGGGCGGGCCGTAAACATGTCTTCAATAAGGTCCCGGAATGACCCGCGCTGCCCCGGGCGCCGCATTGTTCCCGGTTTATAAAATTACTTGGCAAAAGGAGTGAGCTCCTCAAAGACGATACCATGTACTACAACAATGTTATATGTAAAGACGCCGGGACCGTGTTAGTAAGATTGCTGCATGAAACCGTTGTTCACATCTCCCCTGTTTAGTCTTTAAATTTTTTAAATTCCTTTTATGAAGTGTAATCTTCTGTGTCTAAGAGATTAACGCAAATTTCTCGCTTTGTAGCTTTTATACTTAAGTTATCGTTAAAAATATTTATCAGTTTATTTTAATCTATGGAACAAATAAAATGCCCATTAAATATAGATTTTGGTGTATAATAATCAGTTTCCGACCGCAAGATCAGTTTTGGTTTCGGCGGCAGTTTCGGTTTCGGCCGAAATTGGCCGAAACTTTTGCCGAGTCCGAAACTGATTTTAGAAGTTGTTGTGCACGCTCGCCTTACTTCTTTTCTCGCGGCAATGCTTTGGCCGACGCTGGCGGCCCTGTTTGGGAATTGTCTTGCGCCATTCGGATAGCTCTATAGCAACACAACTTAGTCAGTGCATTATCGCCCGACGCAAACATACTTTAGAGGTTATGTTTTAATGGAACTAATTACATGTAAGTTTTGGTTTTGTTTCTGTACTTGAATGATGTTATATAGTTAAATATTCAGTCAGTAACATTGTTTTGTTGTTATTAACAAATTTAAGTCATATTTAAAAAAGAGATTGTTAATGAAAAATGTGAAGTGTTTATTTTGGTAAACTTATTTCAAGATTTGTTTTTCATTCCGATGACCTATTGATGTAATTGATTAAAATGCACCAAATTCCAGTAATTTAAGTTTTAAGGAATTTTATACTTGACCACGTGAGTTTTGGTTTCGGTTTCGGTTTCGGCCGGAAAACCAGTTTCGGTCGGACTCTAATAATAATATTTTGTTGTTATTGGTAAACCTAATAAAAATACGTTCATAATAACTTGCAAATATGTCCAATGGTACTAAAATCTACGTTAAAAAGCTTTCGAGCTGACTACTAAAACATGCGATGGAAATTTACCCTTCGTAAGTTCAATACCAATAACGTTAACAAAATATGCGCACCTGCTCTACAACATGGATCCGCTAATTAATTAACAATGTCTGACCACTACGCTAAAGGCTACCGCTTAAAACTCGCCTTCATATATCTATGTAAATAAAAACGCCCTTTTTGCGGAGCTACTCGGGTAAACAATTTCTCAAACGTCTGGAGCTGACTGCATTCCGCACTGACCTCTCGTAGCTGTCATAATAAATCACGCATCCCTATGCGGTCTGCACAAGATTCAATATCGCACATTAACGTCTAAACGCCTCTGTCGGGTTTTCAATAGAATAATTTAAGATTTCCTTCACCTAGTCGTATGTTACGCTACAATGAGATCTTCAAGCCGGGTCGGTCAACAAACAATTTTTATAGAGCTAACGACTTCGAACTGTAATCGTGGATGTGTACTAAGATTTGCTTGCCCTTTTCAATACGAAGGTATAAATTAGCGAACAGGTGCGTATTCAGCGTATTCGTGAGATATAAATAAAAACCGGTCGTCCACCAGGCGCCATGGTCACACACTGACAACCTTGGACGGCTTGCACTTTTATTCATACTCAAAAATACAGTAATTTTGTATGTGTTGTTCTTATTAAACGTTCAGTTCAGATATATGCCAATCCGTATCAGAACTATTGTATGCAATCAGCATACAAGTCGTCAAGGGCTTTTTCTTTAGAGAGAGACAAACTTCCTAGCGTTCCATGGATTCACCGTGCGGGTGCCGGCTCCATCGTATGGCAGAAAGAGAAACTCCGAGTAGTTCCCGGGACTTGTGACACGGGTGTAGGTTTAAGAGGCCCCTTTCCGACGTACATCACCTTCACTACTCGTGTTTCTCTCCTTGCCCAGCCAAACCTAGTACGAACCTGCAGCTTTATACACTTGCTCTAGTATAGAACCTACTGCAGTTCTGGCCAAGCCAAGGTCTTTCAACAGGTTATAGAGAGATTTTGCTGGTATACCTCTCGCTCCTACTACTACAGCATATAGACTATATAACCCTTTTTCGTTAATTCATTTAGGAGATCACAATATTTGTTTTCTCTCATTGCGTGGTCTTTAGGTATGTTAGTTTTCCACGGCACGGTAAGCTCTACAAGTACAATCCGTTTTGTAGCTCTAGAAAAAAGAAAAATGTCCGGTCTGGATGATGTAACACACACATCTTCTGGGATTTTATAGTGCTTTTCATACGTGTCCATTAAAATAGTCCAGTCAGGTGCTGTACCCAGGATTGAGTAAGGCTTGTTCTTAGAATTTGCAGTGGAGCCTTCTTTAATAAAGTTAATTTGTCTTATTAATATGGTAGAGTAAATGTTGTGTAAAATAAATCATTTCTCGTCGTAGAGCTTTGTGTGAGCTCTTCAGCATGGGTACCGCCGCACCGTCTTATTTCTTCCGCCAAACAGCTTTTCTTATATTACGGATAGGAGAGACTAGTGCAATAAGTAAGTCTTAACGTAATTAGATTCTGTGCTTGGATACTGCGTCGATAAACTTTTCGGACATTTGTTATAAACTGTTAATACATATTTATAAAAGATGATGTTAACGCTATTACTTATATACTATATTAGTTATTCGTCACTTTCAAGAGGTGTCATACGGACTTATTTAAAAATGTAAAACAATATTATGATGAAAAATAAATAGCGTGCAAGTTACATGCTCCGTGTTTGTTTCATTGACACACGTTGTGTCCACTTTATTAAACTCCGTACGGTACATGATATAAAGTAGATGAAGGCTCGAAGAAGAACCTGCGCCGCTCCAGACACGAACACGAAATAAAACAATGCAAAAAGGCAATATAAATTACTGAAGGGATATATTATATCGTTAATGAAATTAACACTCGTCATCGTATAATGACACTTCTTATCGGTATCAATCGTATGTCAACATTATTAACAATGACGGTTACTGTCACAAACAAAACACCTTGTCCTGACGACTGTAGCCTTGCAACGAAACTAGCCAGCATAAAATTGAAGCTTGATATTTTTTTCATTCCTTTTCTAGAATATATCGTTGCATCAAGTTAACTTTCCACTGTTTGCTATACACAGTATAGTTTCTTAAAGTTGAATAGTGTTGAATAGGTTTTTGAACTCCTTCCAACTGTCTCTACACAAGGCAATGCCTAAATGTTTTCTTGTATACATATTGCAGGATCAAGCCTGCAGTCGTTCAATCCATGTACTCGTACCTTGTTTTTTATGCTTGTGTCGATTGACTTCTTTATTTCTTATTAATCGGTTGCCTCATCACTTCAGAGTGTCGAAGTGAATCCTCTTAAGACGTTCAAGAAGGGTTGGTTGCGTGACAATCTCGACTGTTGCTAATCGTCGTTGCGGTCGTTACCGGGGCCTTGTACCGAGTGTGCTTTGCCACGGATTTCTCCGTCTGCATCTGATTTGAGCCGATGCAACTTTCGCTCCGGGCACGATCTCGTTCGTTCGTCTAACAACGCCACGATGCAGACGCTATTATTTCTTTGTAATCTCTTACTGCATTGTTTTGCTTTTAGCCGTGAATTAACTTTTCTAATACCGGTAAACTGTTCAAGTTGTAGTATTTATTAGACGGGCATTTACACTTATTTAATAATTAAAATAAACTTACATTAAGTTACAATTAAGATTGTTTACACATAGTTGAATCTGTAGATAAAACTATAGTCCCGTTTCCAACACTGTTGAAATGTGTAGAGCTTTAGCGCAATTTTGTGGACGCTTATTCCTAGCTTGAAAATCTCCTTGTCGCGTAGGCAAAAAAAAAACCTATTGCTGCAAGCACAGTCCGGCCTAATAGTAACGTAAGTACTAAGATCTTCATTTTGTTGAAAGTTAAGTTTTGAGAAAGATAAAATAAATCGTACGGTCAAACAATCTGTAGCGAACTCCCGCTAGGGAGCGCATCTTCGTCCAAATGTTTCGTCAGCCCTTACCCAATCGGCCCAGAATGCAACTGACCTTCGAGACGTCATTCCAAGTGGGTCGTGTTGCTCACGTCAATATAATAGCCATTTGGATATGGTCCCACATTTCACCCAAATGAACATGCCATAAAGTCTATAGTTAAATTGTTACATTTACGAACGTGTGATAAAGACAGTAAAATATAGCAATTATACAGGAGATACTTCGAAGGTAATAGTTAAAACTATGTTTCTTTAGTCAGAAATTAATTCAGTAGCGTTAAGTAAAAAATAAAGCATCAACGTTGCATTTCATTATCCGCCTGATTAATAGTCTTGCCTGGGTCTTAGTTAAAAAGCCATAATCCGATCTGCAATATTCCTTGCTATCCATAATTAGTTCCTGTATGGTAATGAGTTCGGTAAATTACAATATTGTTTCTAAAGGCCAGCGTTATGGCTCATATACTACACGCCAGGTTACCTGTCGTCTAGCAACCGTCTGTTACAGCCGTGTCCACTTATAAATAGATTGTAGGTAAATATATATTCGTACAACGCTACCGATGTCTGTACCATGAAGGACTTAGCCACAGCTGATCTCTTTTCCTTTAGAAATTGGAAAAGGATGTTGTCATGTCAATTCGACGCGTATCCTTTCTTCATATGTATGAAAAATTTATTTATTTATTTATTTATTTATTTATTTACATCATCCCTAATATCTATCATGACAGACACACTAATATATCCAATGCGATAGAAGGGGCAAAACATCATTACAAAACTTAAAAATAACGATTAATTTAAATAGCAAACAACATATAAAATACATTTTGCGAGATCACTCAGGTTATCCCAGAACACGTCGATCCTCTTGTGAACTTGGTTCACAATTACAATTGTACGGACAAGTGGCGTCTTAGAGAGTAGATTGGTCCTGGCCACAGGCACCGCCAGTAGCGGTGGGCGGCGGCGCTTCCACACGTAGCCGTCAGGCACGCACAGCTGTAGCCGGCGCAGTACACCAGGGTTGTGCGCAGCCCCCCGTAGTAGCCTTATCAAATATAAAGCTAGTGTGACATCTCTACGTACTCTGAGAGTATTGTACCCCACCATGCCAAGCACGAACAGTGTAGGGTACATTAACGGGTATAAAGGATACACACCATATAGCTGAAAGTACAAATGCCTGGTAAATTTATTTTGGATTCGTTCTAACATTGCATTGTACTTTTCTTCATGTGGAGCCCAAATGGCTGCCCCATACTCTAAGTGGCTCTTAACCAAAGCGTCATACAACACCCTCAGAGTGGTAATATTGGTGAATCCCTTCGTATGCCTTAAAACAAATCCTAAGTTTCTGTACGCCTTTTTGCAAATTTTAATAATGTGCTCGTGAAAAGTAAGATCGGGAGTTAAAATCACTCCGAGATCCCGCACTTGGGTCACGCGATCAATCTGTTTTTGTTCTAGTGTGTATTGGCAGTGCACAGGATTTCGTGCCCTAGTGAATGACATCACCGAGCATTTCGACACATTAAAATATAATTTATTTTCCTGACTCCACTTTAATACTCTGTCTATATCATCCTGCAATTGTTTGCAATCCGACTCTTTTTTAACTTCAAGTAATAATTTAAGGTCATCTGCAAACAACAAACATGTACTATGTTTGATAACTTCTGGTAAGTCGTTAATCATGATAATAAATTCTAGTGGTCCCAAATTGCTGCCCTGGCTCACTCCTGATCTAGTATAGTACTGCATGGACTCATACCCATTGTAGTCAACGTACTGTTGTCTGTCCTTCATGTAACTGGCAAAAAACTTAAGCATATGCGGCGTAAATCCAATCCGAGCCATCTTTTGTAGTAGGATATCATTATCAACTGTGTCAAAAGCCTTCCTAAAGTCAAAGTACGCAGCATCTACCTGTATTCCGGCATCGACTGCTGGTACAACCTGCGCCATGAAGTTCAGAAGGTTAGTGACGGTGTTACGGCCCTGACGGAACCCATGTTGCGCGTCTACCAGCTGCTCGCTTACCTGTGCCTGCACACGCCGCTGAATGGCTGATTCAAACACTTTCGCCGCTGTTGAGAGTACAGCCACTGGTCGATAGCCAGACACGTCAGGTCCGGTTTTGCCCTTTGGAACTGGGACGACCCGTGTGATTCTCCATCTGACCGGGAAAGTAACTTGCTTTAAGCAAACATTAAAGATATAGTGCAATGGTTCAGCCAATATTCCGCCGCAATCTCTGAAAAGAAATGCACGTATACCGTCCGGGCCAGCTGATCGCTTTGGCTTGAGTCGAGTAAGGGCCTGCTCCACCTCTCGTAGACTCAAATTGTCTACATGGACATACGCGCTGGAGTCGTCCGCCTTCACAGCCGCTGCTTGAGCATCAAGTTGTGGGTGGGTCGCACTGTACACTGATTCAAAAAAATCCGCGAACTCTTTGGCAGCTTCATCATCTCTAATTTGCTTGCCATTCTTAATAATCCTTTGCTTATTTATAATATTTCTTTTAGATTTTACATGCTGCCAAAATGATTTAGGGTCTTTGTAAAATTTTAATTGGATTTCTTTTATGTATTTCTTATATGCAATTTTTATTTCCTTTTTAATATGGGCTCTACATCTAGAAAACTCTTCGTAAAATTTATCAAGTTTCGTAGTCTTAAACTTTTTGTGGAGATTGGCTTTGTTTCTAATTTCATTAATTATCGCTCGGGTATACCAAATGGGGTATACAAATGGACAGTGTTTGTTATTAGGCTTTTTTCTAGGTATGCATTGATCAAAAATATATGTTAGTGTGTCATAAAAGAAGTTTAAAATCTCTTCTAAATCACTCACCTCATACATTGGAGTCCAGTCATTACATGTTAGCATGTGATACAATAATTGATAATCAGCCTTATAAAAATTCCACTGTGGTCTATGATTGCAAGCGCGCCTTGTGCTTTTGTTGGCGACTGGCTCGGGCTCCAGTTGCCTGGGGCCACAGATGGCGCTTGCGGCGCTTACGCTGAGCTGGAGTGGTGGGTGGTATGAGTCTACACTTACTAGTCCCTCGTCCGCTGCCGAAACCAACACCGAATTAGTTATTAAGCCCGTGGTCAGGACCAAGTCTAATTGACGACCTAAAGAGTTAGGTACTGTATTACCCTGAGTGAACTCGCAATGGGACATAAAATACTCAAAATAATTACTAATATTAACAGAACAAGAATATAAATTAAAATCTCCGATAACAATAACTTCCTGATAGTTATCACATAGTTCTTCTATTAACCTGAATAAAATCATATAATTATTCTCCGAACTATTGGGTGGGATGTACACCACGCAGCACAAAAATAAAAATCTGTTTCTGAAATGAACCGTTGCACTGACCATTTCAAATGAGCAAGAGTCTATCGGAGTGTTTAGAACGACCTGACGCAGCTCGAAACGGTGAGTCGTTGCAAGAAGTACGCCACCCAGTTTCCGACCATCAGTACGATCACATCTTAATAATTTGTATCCTTGCGGAACGATCTCGGCGTCTTGTATTGATTCATTGCAACCTGTTTCCGTGATTGCAAATAAGTCCGAATCTGATGATATTAAACTATTATTAAAGATGTCTAATCTCGTTCTCAGACCTCTCACGTTCTGATAAAATATATCTACCACATTATTGCCTTTAATATTGTTTATCATATAATGTTTTCTCGGAAGATTTACGAAACCAAGTCCATTCATTAAATTCAGCATTAACTGGCCAAACTTCAGCTTTATTCAAGTTTTCGTACGTTTTTTCTGATACACCTATTACAAAAGATGAATAGTCACGTTCCGTTTTATGTTTGATCTTTTAAATTTTTATTACAACTTCCGATCCACAAATACTCTTAATATGATCTGTTACAGCTTGTACAGTGGTCTCCGGGTGTAAACGCCAAACGTGAAGATATTTCTTTCGATCTGTAGCTTGTATAGACTTTAAATTTGTATTTACTCCAATTTTTACTTCCTTAGGCAATCGGTTTTTCTTTTTGTTTTGGACTATCTTCCAACCCGATTTTTTTTGCTCTTCTTCATTATCCGCAACTAATGGGGTGTCAGTAGTAGTATACGAAGGAGTCTTCGTCGCATTTGTACCTTGGCTAACTATATCCGCAAAAGATGTACCAGGTTTGATGACCCGTTTTTCCGATTCTTGTGGAATAGATCTGTAAATTTTATTATCAATCTTATCCTCAATGACCCTTATTATTGTCAACAAATGATCAAGATCACTCTTTGTTTGGGTGAAATCATTTTGAAGACGTTGAATAGCACTCGTCTGAAAGTCTAAACGAGCCACCATGTCAGATCGAAACTGTCTAAGTTCATTCAGCAATGAGGAATCCAACTCATCGTCTATTATAATAGGAGAAAATCTCTTTTGGGTCCCGCGCAGTGCATTAACATTGGTAAATGGTGTATTGGTACTATTGAAGTCATTTCTGGTCACTCTTACCGGCGAGTCAAAGTTGGATATATCGTTAGCACATTCCACAAAGCAATCATCCATTTTAGTCGATGGTAAGCACTGAGCTTTCTTTACATGTAAAAATATGAACTCGCGAAATAAAATTAGAATAAATATAATTTAATTATAAATGTAAATATTTTTGACGCACCTATCAAAGCTGACACCTATCACCTTTTGTGACACCTATAAATAAATTTACCCTTAGTTGATATTTTTAAAAGCAAATAGTATACAGGATTGTCAAAGTGAACAATAATTTAAAAGCAAAAAAATACTTTATATGATATTTTAGGTACTGAATTGCAATTGTATTATCAGTATTTATTTTCAAGTTTAACTAAGTACCTATTACATATTATTATAAAAAAAATTGTCGAGCATGATAATATTGGTCATAATAATAGATAGATAATATAGGTATTTGACTTAAATCTATATGTATAAGCTGGCTAGTATAAAACATAGATTTTTTTAAACGTTGTTGTGTTGATGCTTTACCACAACTGCTCTCTACTACATAATTAATGGACCTACGTTAGTCATAATATATGTATCATAATTCGAAACCGTTTCATGTTAACTGTATCGTTTGTTTGTCATTTACAGTAAAACTTAATGGATATATTCGTCTACTAATTTACTTAACGGAAATTTCATAGTCAATAGCTGTTTTATATTACACCAGAAACGATTTATCTTTGACTTAAGTGAAGTCAGTGATCTAATGCGCAAGCGTTTTACATTTAAATAACACTAAGTAAAGTTTATGCAATTCTGCTGTTTCATTGAACACAATTGTAGGTATGCAGCTATCTCACTTTTTACACTTAAAACATTCGATAATAGTGTCGTCGTCGACCTTATTATTGAGCAACTCGGGTTTTACCCAACAACATTTCTGAACTTAATTAAAATATTTATCCTTATTCAATGCAAAGTATAAAATACAAAGTTATTGTGGATCAAAAAATACCGAAACGTTTACGCTTTTCGTGCGTTTCGGTAATTTTTTTATTGCTTTTTGTGATTATTTTCCAAAATAAACTTCTTCAAATAGAATGTAATTACTATGTATTCAATTTGAATTCATAAAAATTCAAACTTCTTTATCTCCATACTAAATATGTTAAGCTTAGGCCACTTTTGCGCTGACGGCCTCAATTATCCCCTTTAGATCGATTATAAAAAAAAAAAATATAATCGGTTCACCTTGTAAAAACCTATTCGTGGACGGACAAACTCCTCGAATTGATAAACTCCTCTTTTTAAGTCGGTTAAAAGGCGTAGTACAAACAAAGAACTGCTGATATGTTATACGCCTAATAGAATACGTACATAATAATAGTGCAGTCTCGTACGGTCATTCGCTACAATGAGAAAGTTATTAGCAGAACAGTGGCGTCGACACGCTTTGTTGTTGCTCGGTGGGAGCAGTTAATTATGCTAATGTACAGGTACATTACCGTCGGGACTTAGTCCTTAGAATGTTTGTATTTATTCTAGAAAACATGCGCTTTTATCTATCGATTGACTGGTTGACCCGGCTAACGTTTATACAAAAATACTTGAATTGCGATTGAAAATGACGGCAATTTTATATACAGTTGTATTAATACGCATGATCCAATTGATTTTTGCTTCGTAATAAAGTTAATCCAAAAAGGACAAAGCAATGTGACGAAAACAAAGTTCCAAAACATCTATCAATTAAGCATGCCAGACTTGCCGAATGCGGGAAACTTTTTTATCTTTAGTTATATACCGGTCAGGCAAAAAAAAACCTATAATTTGAATTACATTTTGTTTGATTCATTTTTAATTAGAACATGTTTTGAGTGAATCGTAAACTCGTCGATACAAGTTTCAGAAAATCAAAATGAATAAAATGTTCATTGAGCAATTCGTCCCACGTGTGTTTTGAGTAAAGCAGATGCTTTTATTTATTTATCATCAACATGTTGTTCAAAATGTCGCTTGTAGTCTTAACGTCCTTCGCGAGTCGTAGTATGTACTCGTATGTAACATAGAAAACATAGAAAAACGAGAAAAAAATAATATACGTAAGGCTTACATTACAATAAGAAGAATAATAATATCCAAAACATTCTTATTATCAATTTGACCATTAATTCCCATCTTTAAATCTCATCGTGTAAGCATATATTAGGCAAAGGAAGTTTTAGCAATTTGTTACTGAATTTATGCACATTTAAATTATTATAACTAAATCAGATTATACTTTATTTGATACGAGGGCGGGTCAATAAGTCCGTGACTTTTTGAATTTCTGATCTCTTTACTGAAAAATCAACACTACTCCTGTCAACTTATTGCGTTGAACTTGCTGTGTCAGTTAGTTTGTGTTTGACAGCTATTTTTATCAGACTACCCAGTCATTTGAGGAAAAAATGGAAAAAGGTGAATTTTGTGTGCTTATTAAGCATTATTTTTTGCGAAAAAAAACCATTACGGAGACCAAGGCTAAGCTTGATAAATACTATGGGGACTCGACTTGATAAACACTATCGATTTCAATGGTAAAAAAGTGGTTTACTGAATTTCGTTGTGGCCGTAAAAGCACTGAAGATGTCGAACGTCCTGGGGCCTAATTCGCGTAACCGAATCGCTGTTCGATTGTGATTGAATTGGACGATTTTGACATTTAGCCCATACTAGAACTGTCGTTCAATTACGATTGTGATACGATTCGGTTACGCGAATTAGGGGGCTGGACGCCCAGTTGAGGTCTCTACACCCGAAACAATCGAAAAAATTCACGATATGGTGTTGGCCGACCGAAGATTGAAAGTGCAAGAGATTGTGGAAGCCGTAGGGATCTCGCATGGCTCAGTGGTTTCAATTTTAAAAGATCAATTGGGCATGAGAAAGCTTTCCGCAAGATGGGTGCCGCGTTTGCTCACAGTCGACCACAAACGCAATCGTGTAACAACTTCACAGGAAGGTTTGGCGTTGTTTAATCGCAATATGGAGGAGTTTTTGCGCCGTTTTGTAACCGTGGACGAAACATGGATCCATCACAACACACCAGAGACCAAACAACAGTCAAAACAGTGGGTTTCTAAGGGTGAATCGGCGCCAAAGAAGGCCAAGGTGGGTTTGTCAGCCAATAAAGTTATGGCGACTGTTTTTTGGGATGCACGTGGGATAATCCATATTGACTACCTTCAAAAGGGAAGAACAATCAATGGGGAATATTATGCCAACTTATTGGACCGCTTCAATGACGATTTGAAAAAAAAAACGACCTCATTTGGCCAAGAAAAAAGTTCTTTTCAACCAAGACAATGCAAGGGTGCACACATGTGCAGTTGCCATGGCAAAAATCCATGAATTGGGCTATGAATTGCTCCCTCATCCACCCTATTCTCCAGATTTGGCTCCGAGTGACTACTTTTTGTTCCCAAACCTGAAGAAATGGCTTGGTGGAAAAAGATTTGACTCCAATGATGAAGTCATCTCGCAAACAAAGGCCTATTTTGAGGACCTCGACAAATCATATTTTTTGGAAGGGATAAAAAAATTGGAGAAGCGTTGGACAAAGTGTATAGAGCTCAAGGGAGACTACGTTGAAAAATAAAATGATTTGTTTATCAAAAAATCTGTGTTTTATTCCAAAAGTCACGGACTTATTGACCCGCCCTCGTATTTTAGCAATTAAATTGCAATTATAATATCAGTATATAAACTTGAAAAAAAGTATGTCTCGAACCCGTATCTCCTCGCATGCCGGGCGGGCGCTACATTAAGCCACCGAGACACTGCAACTCAGCGCGAATTTTTCAAGCATATTCTTAACACTGTAAGCCAGCGTTGCTTCATCAAATGTTAGGAGTTTGCACCCTTAACACCCGAAAGAAACATCTTTTGATGATTGACAGTCAGTTAAGATGAAACAGCTATTTATATACTTTATTTGATATTTTAGCAATTAAATTGCAATTATAATATCAGTATATAAAATATCAGATTATTAACGTCGCTCGTTGACTACTGTATGAAAAAGTAAAATTTAATTTCGTTCAGCAGTTCCGAGCCACGCCATGTAGGTGGATTTGAAACAATAATAACACCCTACTCATTAATTCCTAGAACCTGCAATGAATTTGTGGAGCCGCGCATTCAGTGTAATCGGTGTAAATAGCAGAAATCGAGTTTTATCACTAGACAGCAAATAATTCAGGGAATCATCAATAATATTGACACTTAAACGCGTACTGATAAGTTCATTTTCTATGAATTTGCGCTTGCGGTGTTTGAAACACAAACATGGATTTTCCGATTAATTGCATTTGTTCATGGAAATTGCATCTTGTATAGCAGCAAGTCAACAAACAAAAATTAAGTTAATTTTTGTCAGACATAGCTAATTACATTTATTTATATTCACGATTCAAAGCAAGTCATCACGAAACATTTCTCCGATAAACGAACCATCTGATGGGGGCTCTTTAGAAATTAATATCATTAAAATTTATTCCCCAACATTAAAGAATCTCTCCCATAAAGGACCTAAGGGCAGTTCCCTCTCGCTTCCGCCGTGGGCGCTTCGATCGCAGTGTACACAAACACATTTTAAATTATTATCGTCCGTGGAGATTGTGGGAAAGAAAAACAGTACTGGCCGAGGGCTGCATGGGCGAAGTAGCACACTGTTCACGCTAAGTGAGGAAACTTGGGCGGCGAGTACTAAATATTCGCATTATACGCGATCCCCGGGCGGGGATGCCGATTTGCGATATCAAAACTAGAAACTTTCAATCACTTCCTTAAGGAATACAAGCAGCGTCGTTTAAGTTTTTCGCTGAGGAAATAATATTCACAAGGAAAACTGCGTCGGACGAACGATACTCCCCCGTCTACATTTAGTTTACCTTAATTGTTTATTTAAATATTGCTGTTGTGTCGCATTTTATTTATGACTTAACTGGATTAGAATCTCACTTAATGCCTTGTGGAGTCGCAAATAATTTAAAAGATTTTCACTTACTTCATTTAGTTATTATAATAAACGTATCACTATATTAAAAAAGCAATTACTTATTTTTCCTATGATAAAGAGCATCTCGTTAGCTTGGTCGCCCAAGCTTATATTTGATTAGTCGCCTAAGCAATGGATACGACATTCCATAACAACACCATATACCATTAAAACTTAGCGTATCTAACTCACCTGCAATAAAATCTATTCTCATTAATGTTCTCTTCACAAACCTCCATCCGATTGATTGTTTCGAAGACATTTGTTGTTGCGAGCACCGTTTTTAATACCGCGTTATGTACGTCATGAACAGCTGTGACTGATAAAATTTATCGTAATGCGAACGTATTCACACTAAACGCTTTTTTAATTCCATACATAACTCTGCACGGCAGTTGTGTCGTATTGTTTTTCTATGTAAAACAACTTTTCGGCCGATAAATCATGTGGTATTAAAAATGTTTGAAACGGTATCAGATTTCTAAAAGTAAATAACGTTAATATTAATTGAAAATCAAGAAAGATCACCATTTTATTTGGTAGTAAGCTTACTACTTGATGGAAGGTGGTGAAGGAGAGCTTAAATCTTAACACCTGATGGAAGGTGATGAAGAATAGAAAGAAATTCTAAAACGGAGCACTCTTGCTCAGCGGGGTGGTTTTGGTTTGATTTTTAGTTACTTATTTTTGTACATATTATGGTGTGTATCGTATTATTATTATTTTAATATAATAATGAAAGTCAAATCTTATGGTTACAATAACCCATTCTACAGTAATAATATTTAAGACATGCCTCACTGGGCCACACAGAGCCATCTAGTCCCAAATTAAGCTACTATTAAGTACCCTGTCGTATGGGGTACTAGACAACCGATACACTTACTTATATACTTTTTTTTTGTAAATACATACTTATAATATATAAAACACCCAGACCAGTACAAACAGACATGTTCATGCACACAAATATTTGTACTGTGCGGGGATCGAAGCCGCGACTCATGGCTCAGAAGCAGCGTTTACTACCGCTGATCCAAATGGTCGTCAGTATTTCCTTTTGAAGTTTCTTACTGGCGTCATCTTTCTTATCTCAAGAGTTTCCTAATTTTCACTGGTAGAAGCAGAAATCACGTCATTACGCGGTGCGTCAAAATGTTGACGACCCCGATGACTTGCAATATGTTCCTCGTGGACTTATATTAAGGCCGATAACCCATTCTTCATAACCTCACGAACACAAATACTGGTATTTCAAAAATCCTCTAACCTAATTGTTTGTTTGTTTTCAGGTAAGACCTACTACTGATACTAGCATTTAAGGATATTGGTATGTGTTAATGAATGATCATTAAAAGCTAACTATAGATATTACTAATTTAAGTTCAAGTACTTTGTGTTGCCTTAAACTTCAATAAAATAATGTTATAAGAAAGATAGCTGCATTTTGGGACAGACGCGTCCCGACGGTTCATATTTCACGCATACACAAAAGTGTAGACAGAAAAAATATGTCTAGTGACTTCTGTGTTCTGAATTCTAGTAATTACCTATTATGGCAATATTATTCACGCAACACAAATTATTGGTGAGTTGAACCCCCACCAATCCTCCATCCCCGTTTACCCGCACTTTTCGTAAAGTATGCTTGCTTACCGAAGAAGTTGCGAGAGTTTGCATCCTTGGCGTATCTCTCGAAGCTTGTCGATCTATAGCCTGTAGGAGTTTGGCAAAAACTTAATCTTCCAGTTTCCTTCTTTTGCGGTGCACTAATATCTTCGATCACCTACGACCATCTTGGACCAGTGAATGAAATTAAATGTTTTTTATTTATTGATCACTTGAATTGGTATTGACAAACTAACACACCTATCTACCCATGAATTCATAAAGAACCCAACCCCACACTACGATAACATAACCTTCCCGAAGAATCATTGACCGACCTTAAACGCGACAATGCAAATGTAACTCAATGTCCCTAATTGGAAGAACTGGACGCACTGTTTCGGTCGTTGAGGTTATTTCGGTCGGGGCTGTCACGTGGCGAACCGCCTGGGTGGATATTTCAATCAGCCGGTCAAGGAACTATTACATCGTGGCACCATTATCTTGCCAAGGAGATTGATGGGCCAATATTGCGATGGACTTAGCCGGGAACGACCTTTTGTCCGCAAAGTATCCGACCTGGTTTAAGTAAATTTCGACAAAATTCACCTTTTGTTTACATTCATTTCTATAACAAGGCTTGAGTAGGTTTCTAAGCTACCATCTATAGTATGCCACCATTATTATTTTGTTTTGTATTAGTAGCACTTTTATATCCAGTGAGGATAGTGACGGTAGAAATGCCATATCTGAAAAACAAAAATATATTTTGTACTATCGTACTTGTTGATATTGAAACTCGCAAGTTTTAAACCCAGTTTTATTCAAGAAAATTCAATGAACATTGGTCGGATTTTTTACTGGACAGTCCTTTGGCACACAAGGTCTACCGGTGCACTAATAAATTTAGCTTTGCTTTTGTCTATCGTATGCTTGTGCATATCATCCGCTGGATTGTTAATGGTCGTAATAAAACGGAGTGAAATCAATCTAATGGATTGAAAATTTATGTCCCAAATTAAGCGATAACGCGAAAATACTTGTGTTGTCTTCTGTGACAAGAAATCTATCTGTCATTGTTTCGGCCCACGATATTTTGTGGTATACCGGATTTCTGAAAGTTCTGCATATAATAAACTTAAAAAGGATTTACGATCGACATTTGTTTAAGATGTCATTGTTGTTTGAGTGTTACAACATCTACTCTATGAAACTAAACTTCCCGTTGCGCCAATTTCTCTCCATGAATGATGTACGAAACATCCACTTAATTAGCAGCTTTAGTTCCTACTACTAATAAAACGAATTAAAAATTGTAGCACGTACGTTAATTTCTTGTGATATTGTAAAAGTTTGCTCGTTTTAAATTCTCGAGAATTCTCCCAAGTTTCTGGACTCGTGCCATTAAATAGAAGCGCCGTCTAAACGGTATAATGCTATAGTGACGTCATCAATCAGACAAGTGCACTCCGGGTGCGACACATTCTTCCCACTATCCGAATAAAATTTATGGTGAGGCCAATACCGTAATGCGAAACACGGGGCGTACCTACACTGGCTGGACGTCTATTTCGAGACCGTATCGCCGGCCCGATCTGTTTGATGGACTCGCCAGCCGCGCCGCCGCGCCGTGGCCGTACGGAATAACCCTATGCATTTGCTAATCATGTAATATGACCAAACTGTTTTTAGTCACTAAGAGGAAACACCACGGCCGTTTTTCCATACAAACGTAGTCCCCGGTTTCCGCCCTGGATAATGCTAGTAGAGCAATAATTTTTATCATAAAAATCTATCGCCACTATTAGCATATTTCTATGTTTTCTGTTTTTTTATAAATTAAATAATCAAAAAGATATGAGCCCTCAAAAATCGAATAAATTCGCCAGATTTTCCGCTGTGTTCAAACATCCAGAAAACAAATTTGGCTAAATTTTAGAAAAAAAGTAAATCATACGAACACGGCCAAAGCCTTTCTTTAATTTTTAATGAAAAAAGTATTTAAATCGGCCTAGTTTTGGAAAAGTAATCGGGGGACTACAAAACGTTGATTTGGTGTGTTTTTGGTAGGTATTTTCGGTCCAAGAAGCAGTTGTCTCTATCACACTCTGCGGTGAATGCGTTTGGCACTGCGCGACAGCAATAGATTTTACAAATACCTATTTTTCAATTCTCTCGCCCGTAGTGTTTCCTCTTAAAAAATTGTTCACCTCACCATTTTATCGCAGAAACAATTCCGCTCCAATTCCACTGCTCGATATGTCACATGCGAAGTCGTTTAGCAATACCAATATTAATCGATAAATAATGGATATCGCAATCAATATTGTCTTGCAGCCAATTCAGCCGTGCAACTTGTACTTTATGAAATTGTATTTACAGTTTGCGATTTAAATTTCAAAATAGACGTGTTATAATAAAGTTAGCGGTAGAGTGGAGCGGTAAACCACGGTGGAACAATAAAACGGCGCACGCGCCTGGCGCCGAGACGCTCCAGTTGCGCGCGTCTGGGCGAGATGCGAAATCCAAAGCTTTACGGATACTTTAAAAAACTCTCTTTGGTGGTTTAAAATTTGTAATTCTTAATAAAAATTAAAGTGAATCTTTCAAAACAAAGAAAAAGTGCGCAGTCTAAAAACAAGGACTAATTAAATCAAACAAACAAATGTGTTTGCTAAAGTGTGGCATAAAAATAACTCGCAACACACTGTTGACACTTCTAATTTGAGAATTATCAGTATAGCTTCTTACTCATTAAGCGTGCATGTCGCTCGTACGCAGCTCTCTCTGTCTTTGTCGTCTATCGCCATCCCGGTACGACCGCCTCTGGAAATGTTGACCTATCTGAAAAACGTAAGAACATTTTATTTATTATATACTCATTTATTAAATCATGTGGTCCAACCGTCATTACTCATAAGGTTTTAGATTCACTCACCTCTTAATAAAAACATAACATCTAGACAACCATCTTTAATTCAAGGCACTACAAATAAAACCAGCTCTTGAATCATATTGAACACTCGGTCATTGTCATTAAAATTCATTGATAATTTTTATAAGTAAAAATACGAAAGCTCTGGTAGTCGTAATTTTTTAAAAGTTATAAAATAAATTCAGAACTCATTTAAATAATAAAACGGACGTGTCTCGACAAGCATTAAAACTATAAAAGAAGTGGTGAAATTGTTCTCATAAAAATAAGTCGCTTGTTTGCGTGTGTCATTTTTCTTAACAAAATATTTTTGTATATAAACTTGAAAAATTTTGTCTCAGGCGGGACTCGAACCCGCATCTCCTCGCATGCCGGGCAATTTTTCAAGCATATTCTTACGCTCACAGCGTAAGAATATGCTTGAAAAATTCGCGCCGTGTCGCAGTGTCTCGGTGGCCTAATGGTATGGCGCCCGCCCGGCATGCGAGGAGATGCGGGTTCGAGTCCCGCCTGAGACAAAATTTTTCAAGTTTATATACTGATATTATAAGTGCAATTAAGTTGCTAAAATATCAAATAAAGTAAAATATTTTTGTTCTGCTCTGACCGCGATACGATTTTAATGGACTGGACACTGCTCTCGTTCTGAGCAATACAAAACTGAAACATTAAGAAACTTAAACGAAACAAATCTATTTGGAACACTCACTGCTCTTATGACGTATGTTTGATTTATATTTTCCGGTAGCGTTTTAACAAGTTTGCAAGAAGGAGGAGATTTCGCTCAATTAAACGGTCGTTATGTGAGAAGTATTAACAACCCGCCAGCTGTGCATCGTTATACTAGTTTGCGAACTGTTGACAGTATTTGCGGTCGAGTTCCGGTCTCTTATGCACTTTTTTTGGCGTGCACATCAAAGGAAAGTATCAGTGCCTTCCGCTATCGAATGCACAACATCTAGTGCATTTTAAATAATTACGGTTTCATTTTATGCTAACGGTTCTTCTGTAAATTGTTACATGTCCCAAATGCCACAAGGTGCTGCTAGCATTTACTGTTGGTTGTAATAAATATTTTCGGTATTTATTTCCCTGTCCTGTACTTGCAAACGATAAAATTCTTTTACGTTTATAAATATATAGCAGGTTTTACTAAATGCAATGACATATTTGTTGGCTTGTTTTATGCTTTTCATGGTTTAATTTATTTTTTAGTTATTTTATTGGACTTTTAACCCTGACTTTTATTTCTTTACGGTAGAAGTTTATTTTCAAGTTTATTGTCAATCGAGAAAATGCATCGAAATTGGTCATAATAACCACAAAAATTCTTCGTGGTCTATTAAAAACCAACATACTTTTTAAGTACATTTCTCTAAATGTTACTGTTATTCTTTATTCTGTTCTGTAATTAAATAAAACTTTAACGTAGTTTTTTGGTCACTTCTCGGTATTTCGCGTCTGTCCATCGTCTTCGTATGTGTAACATACGAGTATTATAATAAAGAGGGCACAGGTCGGCCTGCGACCTTGCGCGCGTGTATTCCGAGCGGTGGTGCGGACTCTATTTCGGCACGTCGACAGCACATCGATCCGACGAATCTGGAGCAGCCACATTGGCACCTGCGATGCACCAAGCCACGCCAGTGATGCAAGATCGATCCTCGACGATTCAGTGATCGAGACTATATTTAGCTCTTCTGACAATCCATATCACTCACGTTCTCCAGTTAAGTCGAGAATATCTAACCTAACCAACTCAATTACCCAATTAAGTTCTCCGACCTGTTACATTTTATACCTGACACATAGACACAAGTAAATCGAGCTGGTAGCGGGGTGCCACATAAATCAAGCACCAATAAGATACCATACAAACCCTCGCAGCGTCACACTCGTAAAAACATCCGTAAGAAGTTTTATAGTCGTTCAGCGGCACCTGTAGCTTGTGGAATACCGACTTCATTTTGTGAAAATCTTCCGTAGTTTATTTTTCATATTTAATTCTAGTCTTACCTACCTAAACACGTTACGACGTGTGAAACCTAATTGTTTGAAACCGGAGTCGGGGACGGCTTTTAATCCTCTTAACCATTTACGGACCGATCGTGTGACGTAATTAGCTTAAAAACCGTGTTAGTATTAGCTTAGTGACAATGGCACCCAACGGCAGTCGTCTTTTAGCGGCCTGGTAACAGACAACAGACGCACGTTGACAAATTAATAATACAAATAAGAGTCGGCGGCCGTGCGGCAACGCGTTGATGTGACGCAACGGCGATTCCATGGAAACACTTTACGGTCAGCTCGGCCAGACACGGCAATTGATCGTTCTAGGTTGTTAGTTAACCAACCGACGGGAAAAGTAGGAGGTTCTGAACTTGATACCTTTTTAGGGATCCGATCCGTAGCCGAATGGCAAAAAACGGAACTCTTATAGTTTCGTCAAGTTTGTCTGTCTGTCTGTCCGTATGTCACAGCCACTTTATTCCGAAAGTATTAGCATTACACAGTTGAAACTTGGTTGGTAGGTGTATCCTGTTGACCGCTTTACGATTCTCATACAAAAAAAAATAGTGATATTTAAGGGGAGCTTCCCATACACAGAACTAAAACAAAAAAAAAAACTACTCTTACTTATGCTAATGGGGTATCTATGGATAGGTCATTTAAAAGGACATAGAGGTTCGTAGAACATTTTTTTCCAAAAGTCTAACATTTGGAAGATAGACGCTTCCAAAGTTGTAAAATGGGTCCCCCTCTAACTTTAGAACTAAACAAGTGAAAATTTTGAAAAAAAAAACAATGTAGATCTTAACAAATACTTTAACGAAAATTGGTTTGAACGAGATGAAACCAGCAGTTTTTGAGATATAGCACATTTTTAACAATCGCAAATATCCTTCATAATACTATAAAAAACAAAGTTATTTTTTCAGTCAATTAAATATTGTGGTATTATGGCTAAGTGGAAGTAAGTGGACCCTTAATTCAGCTAAAGCTGGTACGGAACCCTCAGTGCGCGAGTCTGACTCGCACTTGGCCGGTTTTTTATGTACTAGCTGTGCCCGCGATTTCGTTAGAAGCGTAGAATACAGGATGCTTGGCATATCTCACCCTCTTTCTTTATTATTAAAAATAATTTAATTTAGTACCCTATGTTACGAGGGCGGGTCAATAAGTCCGTGACTTTTGGAATAAAACACAGATTTTTTGATAAACAAATCATTTTATTTTTCAACGTAGTCTCCCTTGAGCTCTATACACTATCCCTTCCAAAAAATATGATTTGTCGAGGTCCTCAAAATAGGCCTTTGTTTGCGAGATGACTTCATCATTGGAGTCAAATCTTTTTCCACCAAGCCATTTCTTCAGGTTTGGGAACAAAAAGTAGTCACTCGGAGCCAAATCTGGAGAATAGGGTGGATGAGGGAGCAATTCATAGCCCAATTCATGGATTTTTGCCATGGCAACTGCACATGTGTGCACCCTTGCATTGTCTTGGTGGAAAAGAACTTTTTTCTTGGCCAAATGAGGTCGGTTTTTATTCAAATCGTCATTGAAGCGGTCCAATAAGTTGGCATAATATTCCCCATTGATTGTTCTTCCCTTTTGAAGGTAGTCAATGTGGATTATCCCACGTGCATCCCAAAAAACAGTCGCCATAACTTTATTGGCTGACAAACCCGCCTTGGCCTTCTTTGGCGCCGATTCACCCTTAGAAACCCACTGTTTTGACTGTTGTTTGGTCTCTGGTGTGTTGTGATGGATCCATGTTTCGTCCATGGTTACAAAACGGCGCAAAAACTCCTTCATATTGCAATTAAACAACGCCAAACCTTCCTGTGAAGTTGTTACACGATTGCGTTTGTGGTCGACTGTGAGCAAACGCGGCACCCATCTTGCGGAAAGCTTTCTCACGCGGTCATGCCCGATTGATCTTTTAAAATTGAAACCACTGAGCCATGCGAGATCCCTACCTACGGCTTCCACAATCTCTTGCACTTTCAATCTTCGGTCGGCCAACACCATATCGTGAATTTTTTCGATTGTTTCGGGTGTAGAGACCTGGGCGTCCAGGACGTTCGGCATCTTCAGTGCTTTTACGGCCACAACGAAATTCAGTAAACCACTTTTTTACCATTGAAATCGATGGTGCAAAGTACCCATAGTATTTATCAAGCTTAGCCTTGGTCTCGGTAATGGTTTTTTTTCGCAAATAATAATGCTTAATAAGCACACGAAATTCACCTTTTTCCATTTTTTCCTCAAGTTACTGGGTAGTCTGATAAAAATAGCTGTCAAACACAAACTAACTGACGCAGCAAGTTCAAATTTTGATAGGAATCAACTAACAGATACCTGTTGACAGGAGTAGTGTTGCTTTTTCAGTAAAGAGGTCAGAAATTCAAAAAGTCACGGACTTATTGACCCGCCCTCGTACTTTATAACACATTAGCTATCTGCTGGTAAAAAAATCAGTACAGCCGTTTCAGAGATTAGCCGGCACATACACAAACAGACAGACAAAATTTATTATTTATTTTTTCAGTTAGTTTCATATACTGTTTATTTGAAATTACAAACACACACTTCAATTATATTTATTTTTATAGATGAACACGCTGAGATTTTAATTTGGGTGATGATCGAATGATGAATCGGATTCTTGACAAGTGTCAGTGCCCAGTGTCCTATGGAAAGCATCTCCTCAAAGAAATCGTATTTTTAATTTACGCTAGCAATCGAATTGCATAAAAAACAATTTTTAAATTAACTTTATCAGCAATTTTAAAAAATATATTTACTAAACAACATGTTTACTGAAATATAACACGCAAGGATTAGGCAAATGGAATCTTCATTGTCACAATGTTATACCGCACTATTGAATGTTTGTTATTTGATTCTGCCGTGGGAATTACGTGTTCCACCGTATCAAGATTGTCCCCTGTTCGGTTTGAGACGGTATCTATGTCGAATTCCATTATCCATTTGTGTTCCAATTGAGTGTGAACTGGAATAATAGCGGGCAGATACAAATTATTGTTGTTTATATCAATGCTCCCTATCTTATGATTCAGTTACAGTATTCGGATTTTGAGCATGAATCTCACTTCTTCCTTTAGGTAATACCCTTCGGTAAATATTATGTAGATTAATCAACGCAAAGGTATAACTACAGAACGGCACATCATCATTAGCCCACAACCGTGCACTGCTGGACATATGGCGCCCCAAACCAAAAGATTGATTTCAAAATCTCCGCTCTTGGGATTGGCGATGACATTTTAGTAGAAAGATGACGCTGCTGCTTTCGACCGACGGATACATAAATTTATTCAAGATAATATGTCTAAGAGGTGGTGGTAAATATTGTTTCATTAATACAAGAATCGTAAAGGCTTCCTGCGAAAAACCGTGTTAAGCATGTCAAACTTTAAAGTTTGAAGATTAAAATAAATTAGCCACAAACACTTATACGAGCCCAGATGCAAAATAGTTCGTCTAGTATGAAAAACATGGAGAAAGATTGTTTTCTAACTTTATTATTTTTGTTTAGTTATGTAAAATGTAAAATTTTTCTACCACTGCATGATGTGTTACTGATGCACTATTTAATTATGAAGTAATAAACTAATAAATAAATAAATAAATATTTAAGACATGCCTCACTGGGCCACACTGAGCCATCTAGTCCCAAATTAAGGTACTATTAAGTACCCTGTCGTATGGGGTACTAGACAACCGATAAACTTACTTATATACTTTTTTTTTTGTAAATATATACTTATAATACATAGAAAACACCCAGACCAGTACAAACAGACATGTTCATGCACACAAATATTTGTACTGTGCGGGGATCGAACCCGCGACCCATGGCTCAGAAGCAGCTTTAACTACCGCTGATCCAAATGGTCGTCATAAACTTTAAAGTTTGAAGATTAAAATAAATTAGCCACAAACACTTATACGAGCCCAGATGCAAAATAGTTCGTCTAGTATGAAAAACATGGAGAAAGATTGTTTTCTAACTTTATCATTTTTGTTTAGTTATGTAAAATGTAAAACTTTTCTACCACTGCATGATGTGTTACTGATGCACTATTTAATTATGAAGTAATAAACTATTTTAGTATTTTAAATTTAATAATATCTCCTCGAGTTCATAACTCGAGGAAATTGTAAGCAAAATAGTTCATTTAGTTGTTAATCGATGCAAAAGAGTTCGTCTGTCATTTAGTTAAATATTATTTTTCCCTTTTTTAAATTTCGGAAAAGTAATTCTGTTTCATTTTGCAAAGTGAGGATATATAAATTCTTAAAATTTCTGTTTCTTTGTTTAGCTTTCTAATAAATTTGGGCCGTGGCCAACCCGTGGTTAAAGAACTTCGAAAGTGAATAGTTTCGAAAGTCTAGGCGGGCAAATCAAGTAACCAAATATCTGAAGACCTGATACTGACTAACGGCCGGTTCCAATAACCTATCTATCTTCAGTTTTGGCATATCGAAGATAGGAAACAGTTTCTATCTCTGTTTTTGCCGTCCAGAGAAACAAAGACAAAAGTTGTTTTCTATCTCCGATATGCCAAAACTGAAGATAGATAGGTTATTGGAACTGGCCGTAGATCTACAGTGCAATCTATCATTCAGCACTATAAAAATAATGGAAATACTTCTTGTTTGAAGAAAACTAGCCGGCCGCGTATCACAAGTGAAGCAGAAAACAGAATCTTAAAGAAAGTTGTCAAAAAATCGTTGTGCTCGAGCTGGAGAACTCAAGGTGCAATGTAGAGACATGATCTACAAAGACGTCTCATTTGATACCTGCAAGAGTAAAAATTTGGGTGATATTGGATTTCGCTGGAATGGCTGGTAAGGGTAAGTGATTTATTTGGATCAGTTGTTTTAAACCTTTTGTGTATTTTTAGTAGAGGTTTACAAAAAGGTGTATAAGGAGTGCCTATATTTAGGTTATTAAATCTAAAAACCATAATTACATACGCAAATTGCATACGGGGTATACCTGCGAACTTTATCATGTCGTCAGTGCATCTTCGTAAAAGTTGGACGTCCACGTATGAGTTTATAATAAACCTAGGCACTTAAAACGCCTTTAGTATAACATAAGTAGTAAAAGTTCTGTCGATTAGAACTCTCTTAAAAATCATCATGTTGATATTAAGAACAAAAATTATTCATGTCGCCATGTGGCGTCATACGCCATTCGTGAAAGAAATTAAATTTGATAACAAAAGGTTTGCAACATCTGAAGTTTCTTAAACTGGCAATAAATCATAAAACGATTAATACCGGCATAATCTAGCAACATATAGAATAAAAACCGGCCAAGTGCGAGTCGGACTCGCGCACCGAGGGTTCCGTACAAACCTGCAAGGTTTACAAAGTTCGTTCATAAATTTAAGGTTTTTGGAATTTTTCCTTTATGTGTGCTATAAAACGTTGCTTCATGCCAAATTTCAAGATTCTAGGTCGACTGGAAGTACCCTTTAGGTTTTGATTCCCTTGCGAGTACTTGCGAGTTTCAAAATATGCAGCTTAAATTGCTGTTTCTTTTGATTGCGTTGACATAGAAGTTTGATTTTGTTACAGCTTAAAGGTATTATAGACCTGAGTATTTGGTATGAATTTCAATTTAATACCTCTACGCGTTTATGAGGAAATGGGTAGTAAACTTAAAATTATAAAAAAAATATATATTATGTGATGTAACTAAAAATTTATGGTTTTCGTAATTTTTTCTTTATCTATGCTATAAGACGTTGCTTCGTACCAAATTTCAAGATTCTGAGTTCACGGGAAGCACCCTGTAGGTTTTGATTCCCTTGCAAGTGTCGAAAATTTGCGGCATAAACGGCTGTATCTTTAGGGACAGTAGACCTGAGTAATTGATATAAATTTCAGCTTCATACCTCCACGCGTTCCTGAGAAAAAGGGTCTTGACAGACGGACGGACGGACGGACAGACGGACAACAAAGTGATCCTATAAGGGTTCCGTTTTTTCCTTTTGAGGTACGGAACCCTAAAAAACGGGTTTAAACTGACTGCCGCACAAGTTACCGCTTATCGTAGAAATACCCGTTTATCTTTTATTAAACTTTCTTAATTACATAACACAAATTTATTTAAATATTTATTAAAAATTTACTTAAAAATTTACTTCATAAGCAAACACTTTATAAACAAATTTACTACATATTATTTTACATTGCGCCTTATTTTCATATTAGACGAACTATTTTGCATCTGGGCTCGTACATTGGCAAGCTATCATAGGCGAGTTTATAAATCAATAAAAAGTCTCACCTGGTTATGAAATGTCTGGAGGTCGGTTTACCCACCGTCTCGTCTACTGATAAGATTTCGCTTAAGTTATAGTTTAGAAAGGATCGCTTGTTAATATTAAGTAAATCCAGTCATAGATGAGATAATTAGGTTACATGACATTGAGGTGATTTCGACCGCTGGGATCAGTAGCTGAGCTCTCTCCAGGCAAGGTGACCGGCTGGTGCGTTGACATTCAGACGGCTTTAGCGGTCGTAGATGCCAGATACTGTGTTGTGGAGGTGGCTGACTCGCTGCCATGCTATCCGACCTAACATCATTTCGAGAAATAATTAGAATTGTATTAGAAAATAATAGAATTGAGGCGACGGGCAATTTAAATCGAACGCTTATTAGATGAGGTTTATAACGTCCTTTTATCCTTAAGTATAATCTGGTATCAGAGTTTTTCAAGCAGTCTTGTTTACCAAGAAGATTTTGCTGCAGAAGTCTGGACTTAACTTGCATTCGAAGCACGATAACGTTTCAGCCTCTTCCAGGCCCAAGCCAATTTAGAAAATATTATTTTCTAAACTAGCTGTTGCCCGTGACTTCGTCTGCGTCATTTTCTGTTAATATGATCGCAACTAATTTGGCAACATTTTTCACTGCTATTGGTCGCAGCGTAATGTTATATAGCCTTGCTCGATAAATCGTCTATCTAACACAAAAATAATTTTTCGATTCTAACCAGTACGTCCTGAGATTAGCGCGTTCAAACAAACAAACAAACTCTTCAGCTTTATAATGTTAGTATAGATTAACCCGACCGAAAATCTAATCCTGGACCATTGCATAGTAACTGCCGCATCACTACACCAACTAAATCGTCGTAAGGTTTCGACTTTGAGGAGTTGATTTTAATCTAACATATAAAAGTGTGCTTTGGCTATGTCAGTGAAACTTATTTAGTAACACAATATATTTTATTGTGTTGGCTTTGTGTATAAATTCGCAAAGTATTTTACGGAGTTAACCAATATACTTGGCATCTTATGTCTGATTTTTTGTGAGTTACTTATTTTTCAATTGTCAGTAAATTTTTTGATTTAACTGATACAAATGAAAGCGCTCTTGTTTTATTTTAATTGCAAGTAAGTACTTGCACAATCGAAGCGTGGTAAATGAAATTAACCAGTAGTGGGATCATTTAATTTTCCTTTTTCATATTTTCCATGAACTTGTTATGTGTATCGTTCACTCTCAGTGTATGAGAGATATAAAAATGTAGGTATATACATGAAAGCATTTCCCGCCTATGACGCGTATAATTTAGGCTTTCGCGTACGGAATTTGCACCGAGGACGATGGAATCCGCCTGTCCGGAATTATAATCGTCTTGTCGGAACACTGTCGGCTTCGAATTGCGGATCTGTCGTGCGACCCGCTCGATTGCACGTCAAGCCACCAGACTACCAGCCTCCGCAGCAGTCGAGTAGGGCCGTCAATCTAACTTCAATTCACCGCCACCCGACCAATAAGATGAGCTCCTAATGCAGTCTTCTTTATTAAGTTAACATTCTTAATGCAATCTTTTTCGCCGTTTAGGTAATCCTATTTGACGGGTGTAAACTTTAGGAACTGCTAACATTTATTTTTAACAATTGGCCAATTTCAAGTATCTGATAGATTGGATTTTTGATCACGTAATTTGAAAACATTTAATAGTTACTAATTTAAGTAGGTACTGTAACTAGTTCACTGTTGAAATTAAATATAAGAAACCAATATTGTAGTTCTTTATTACCACAAAAGTCCATTGCAGAATTGGCGTAACATACAGCTAGATGGTGCTAGATGGTACTAGATGTGTTGTCAAGATCTGAAAGCTGTGTCGTTCTCCTGTAGTTCTGTCTAAGTATAACTAGGTATGAAAGCAATCACGCCAAGGGTAACAAGTAGACCTCTTAACGCTTAAAAGTTAACTCCTTACTTTGTAACCAAGACAATTGATAGGTATCATGTCAGGCGCATATTAATTCCATCGAAGATCATCAGTTATAGTAGATGTCGTTAAATAACACATACTACTGCTAAACCCTTTTCATGCCCCAATCAGTCTCACATTCAGTCTGCACATAGTATGTAATAATATTCTTGTGTTGTCATTTACTGATTATACAGATTGATTGTAGAGAAAATAAAGTTTGTTTATGTATTTATTTAATCATAATTACCTCAACAAGTTATTATCACCGATATACCGATTGCCGTGGAGTTAAATTGAAGATATTTATTAATACGGGATACAAGATGATTATTCGTACTCGTTCTTCTCCGAGCCATACGTAATTTCACGACAGATGTTCGCCGCACGCACGCGTGTGTAATCACGGGTGCTCGGATAAAGCGACGTTAATATGATGCGGACAATAAAATAATTATTGTTAAAAATATTATTGTAGGTATGTACAAATTGCAATTATTTTATATTTGACGTAACGATGCGCATAATATCAAGTAACTTGCAGTTTTTTTAAGAACAGTGCATTAAACTAGGAATCGACTTTACTCATTTTACCAAGTCCTAAAATAAATAAGCATCAAAGTATTGACATTTCCTGACAATATCTAATATCATCAAACTAAAATATGTGTAGGTCCGATTTATAATGGCTGTTCTTGTTGACAACCCTGGCTTTGAGGACCAGTCGTGGCCCGAATGTCCGATATTGTAACATCTTGACTTATTGAATTCTTGTCATATCGCTCTACGATTTGTATCTTCACGAAAATTGTTTATCATAATGATTATTTAACAATTCAACAGAGGGAAATAATTCTTAGTGAAGCTTCAGAGTTTAAAATTTATCTTCTATTTATGTAGGCTTAAATAATAATTGCGAAGAGCTGTTTATCTTTAGAAAAGAGATTGGTATTGTTTTTGTTGGCAGCTCTATAATTGTCGCCAAGTTTAGCACGTCCCTGTCCCGAATACCGTACGCACTAATCGAGACCAATAAAAGCGTACCTTTATTTAAAACATGCCGCTTTCGATTGGATATCTTCATAAACAACGTACGCCCGAAGGCTTTATCTCCGAACGGTGGGTTTGTCTCGATTTTGGCGCGAGAGCTGTGATCACCGCTCGTCGGACGCAGCTCGACGGGTCGGGTGCACCGAAGAACTATTAAAACCCAGATGGTATCTCGGGACGAGCTATCGCGTGATCCGCGACGGTTATCTGATTCACATCTATGTTGGCTCCACGTCGATTCCGATTGCTGTCGGTTTAAAAACATCATTTTGATACCTACCACCATGTGCGTACAAGGGTTTCACTGTTTGTTTTTGTTGTTACGTAGGTACCTACATGGCTTAATGATTAGAGCTTAGAGTATCTAAATGTTCAGTAAGTGTTCATTTGGTAAAGACGTTTTTCTGTCACTGATTGCGTGTCTAAATTTTATTTACATCAGTGAGGATATTAAATTATTTTTATTTTATTTGTCTCGAATAGAGTTTCAATTAAGAGTTTAGAGATTTTTTCCAAAAAATTACCTAATTTTTTGTGTATTGTACATTTTATAGCAGTGTTCTGATGTCCATGCCCCCGAATACAGTTAGCTCATCATATATTCCGTACGAAATGGAACATTTGTTCGTTTCACAAACATATATTTTTTTAATTGTTATCCATTGGTCTAAACTGTAATTTAGTTGCAAGTTGATACGTCCGTCATAATTAAATTAGTCTCATGTCATTATCCGTGCTATTATTTATAGAAATGTACTTTTGTAATTGCTTACACGTCGATAAAATCAATGAAATTGTAGACTTTGTCGACACGAGGTCTTTCTCGCAATTAAGGTGGTTTTTTTTAAATATCGATAAAACAATGCTTACTGCACTAAATGAATAGCGATCAGTCGCCATCAGCGTACCTGATGCCCGTCGTAGGTTGCCATCGTCAACACAGCCGGGGGGCGTTGGTCGCAAGTAAAGGGAATAATGGAAATTATCCGCCGCGTCGCGATCGCGAACGGCTATCGACGGGGCCAATTTGCCGAATAAATGGCCCGGTAATGATCGGCCCTCTTCGCCGGGAAATGTTTGCATACGCCGCAATTGGCCCTAATCATACACTCGGTGCACTGATGTCAATCGCGAATTGATTCATTCGCCGAACGCGTTGTGACGTATGCAAGCAGGTGATCGTTTCGAAATGATGACTCATTCAACTTTATACAGTAATAAGAACTGTTTTTCTCGGAATTCGTTTATTTTCAATTTAAAGTTATTGATGCTTGTATCTTTAGATCAGTAGGTAAGTATTTAAAAAGAATCACTTGTTTTCATGTTCACACCTAACGAAATGTCGCAGCTGTTAAAGGTTTTTTTTTAACTTGATAGCAAAATAAACTTTCAGATTATTTTATTTACGAACCACTTTCTAACATGTTCTACGTACTTACAATACTATTTGTATACGAGTCATCTAAACGCCACAATTGGGTTTTAAATAGCTCGAAGGCACAGCCAGCCTGCTGCCATGTGAGTATAAAGTTTTTCTTTTCGCCGGTGAATACTTAACACGTTCATGTTTCTAAACTTCACGATTATCCTAATTTGTACTCTACTTTTCTCATCTTTTCTCATCTCCGTATAGGTCCACCCCGATTTTCGATCCTCTAAATCAGAGGAGAAATGACTCTTTAGCCAATGTTTGGAACTTGCAAGCTAGCAACAACACTCCCAGCTAAATTGTACATATATTTTTACCTTTTTTTATCTTAAACAATATATTCTACAATATTTCCGCCCCCATGCCTCCGGACTGAACCAGTAGTAGCCAGTCTCCCAAAGAGCAATCTCAAGATTCATACCTACGCACGCTGACGTGGTAACACTGTAGCTGGGACCACGAAATATTTTGACATTGATTACGAGTTATACCCACCGGTGCCGTCGGCGAAACGGACATCGTTAAGCTCACTTCCTTGTGTGGACACGCCAATTGTTCACGCGACGCCATAACTTAACTAATCATTTTATGACAATCGATAAATTGACCGTGTTTGTAGGCTAGGCTAACCAACAAGCCAATTTAAATGTTTTGACATTAAGGCTTTGAAATACTCTGAATCCGGGCTATTGTATTATATTTCACTACTCCATTGTTAATTAAAGGTTACCGATTTGTTATTCAATTTTAACAACAACTATTGTACATAATTTGTAAAATATTTGCTAAGTATTCAAAATTATGAACTTTATAGCCAACTACATTAAAATAAAAGATTTATTATTGATTTAAATCGCATTTTTTATTTACCCCGTCATTCTGAACACAACAGCATCTGTAGTCACAGGTAGAGTGAATGCCATGAGAATTTGATATGCAATACTTTACTTACTTAACATTCTCAGTGCTTTTCAAATTAAACGTAGACTGATCGGGTCAACCTTTACAGCAACGTACATTGACGTAAAGTACATTCAAAATCATCAAGAATTATTGTAAAAAAATAGACCACAACAAAAAGCAAGCAATATCAATTTCCAGATCGATTTCGCTCAGATTATGTTCTGCGGCGGCCGGGGGTCTCATCGAAAATTGGAATCCGTTTAATCTCACGCGGGCGGAATGAAATTCTCTTAACTGCTTTCTTTATCTGCGATCGTTGTCGTTGCAATGCGCCCCACGATGCAAGCACATCCCCTTTTATGCGTCGTGTTGTGGTGGACGCAGTTGTAAACTAGCTGGAAACCATGTAGCTTTGATGTTCGACTGGAAATTGCTGTGGTCGAAACTCTTAAAATTGTCAGTCTTAACTGACCATCGAATTGGTTTAAAAAATCACAATGGAATCAGAAATAGAAATGAATAATAGCGGTTATGTATGTGGTTATGTGATAGTGATAAATACTTTTATTCATTGTTTTATGTCTGTTATATAAATTTTGCCTTAGTGGCCATTACAGACTATAGCACAAACAAAGCCAATTGCTGAGCAGGCCCCTAATTCGCGTAACCAAATCGTATCACAATCGTAATTGAATAGCAGGTTTTTGACAGTTCTAGTATGGGCTAAATGTCAAAATCGTACAATTCAATCACGATCGAACTGCGATTGAAATAGCTGAATAAGACCCCAGATTACGGAGATTCTTTTTTTCGGGTTATAAGAGATCATAAGTACTACTGATGACAGGCTAATGTCACAACGACTGACTCGTATGTTTTATAACTCGGTAAAATAAAAGTGACTTGAATCAATTAAATTCTTTGTCTGTGCTTGCTATTTAATGAACTGCTAAAATATTAAATATCGAGGATATTAAATATTCGGTGAATTCTTACAAGTCTAAGTAAGAATTCTAATGTTGAGCCCCAATAAATAAATAATAATAAATAATAAATAAATATTTAAGACATGCTTCACCGGGCCACACTGAGCCATCTAGTCCCAAATTAAGGTACTATTAAGTACCCTGTCGTATGGGGTACTAGACAACCGATAAACTTACTTATATACTTTTTTTTTTGTAAATACATACTTATAATACATAGTAAACACCCAGACCAGTACAAACAGACATGTTCATGCACACAAATATTTGTACTGTGCGAGGATCGAACCCGCGACCCGTGGCTCAGAAGCAGCGTTAACTACCGCTGATCCAAATGGTCGTCATATATAAATAGCCTGCATTTATGTGCTCTTAAAATTGTCTTGCTATAGTTGTCGAGTTTGTTCCTACTAACATTGTAACTGAACTAAAAAAACTACCTAATGTTGTGTTACAACTTAGATCGGAACATAAAGTTGTAATGAAGCTAACTACGGAATTGTCGAGTTTTATCTTGTTTTATCCTCTAAAAACGTGCCGGGTTTCGTTGTAAATGAAACGCAAGTATTTCAGTAGAATTGAACTATTTTAATTAAATACCTGTTGCCCGTTGTTCACTTTGCTTAGTGAAAAAGGTAACAGCAAAATACCACAAAATACAAATACACACTCGAAAATAATCCATCAAATTGAGGGTCCAACATTAACTCGACAAAAACAGAGCGAGAAATTAGATGTATCAGCCACCATTTTGTATTTATTTGTTATCTTGAATAAGTAAATAAAATAACAACAATGGTGGAGTTAAGTTCGCAACTTTGGTCGTGTGGAACACTGGAATATATTTTGTTTACAAATAATCTCGCGGTAAAACAATTTAGGCAAGGCGGAACACGCTTTGAGGGTACGAACATAACACAGATAAGGGAGGTTCAAACGCCGGCAAAAATTCTCAGAATTTGATTATTCTCTAACGGCATATTGTCGTTTAGTCAAGAGGTGCGCGGTGCTTCAGTGATGGAACCTCTTTGTGTCTTTGTGTTGCTAGTATATGTAACTATAAACAACAAACACATTTACAAGGGTGTAAAGGAGATAGTTTCAGAGTAGAAAAGCAACTATTTAAAAAGTAAACTGTTTATTTATATTTTTCATTATTTTATGTTTTTAAAAAGGACAATACTCGATCAGTGTACTTAAAACTACTAGCAAGCGATTAACAAACATGTTAATTTGTAAAACCGTTTTGTTTTTAAACTAAACAAACATTGTTGCACTGTGTAGACTAATAAATGTAACAGCAAGCGTATACTATTAACCCGCTTCGTGTCCTGTTAAAGTTACCCATGTCTATAATTTATCTGCACTGCCCCACATTTTACAATGCAGTTAAAAAACAAACAAAACAGTGATAAAGTCGCGTGAAAGGCTCGCAAACAAAGCTAGTTCTGGAGCTGTGGCTTTATTGCCAATGTCGATACTGAGTGACAGCCTAATGACGCGGTCACAGGCACCGCTGCAGACATAAATGCTAAATTATTATCGTTGCACTTAAAAATTTAAGGCCGATCGCATATTATAGCTTTGCTTGCCTGCAAATATGAAATTAATTTAAAAAAAAGTCATACTTCTACAACAGTAATAAAAGCTTGAGTGGAATACGCTCTTTATGTGTTAAGTGATGTCATATAAATATAATTAGTTTCTGTTTCATTCAAGCAACAACATTTTTCTTTTAGACCATATTTTTTTTTGCTTAAATTTACAAGAGTTAGTGTATTACTGAGTTTTGTTGACAGTGACAAACCATAGGTATTATTTATTTCCTTATGCAAATTGACATAAGAGATACTTAGTTTTAATTAATGACAATTCAAATTCAAATATCTTTATTGATAACAAAGTTACAATTTAAATTAATGACTCTGATTCCCAAACTAGACGAATCTGTTTCTTAGGAATCAGTCCCCTCTCCCAGAAATATGACAATAATTTTATCTGTTATTCAGTTATATAAAATTAGTTATTTTAACGGAAAAAGTATTATAATGAAAAATGATGAATACACTTATATTTAATAGTTGAAAATTACTACTATGAGTTTTAGTGAAATCATATCGGCCACTTTTAACTTGCATAAAATTCCTCTTCCTGGCCTGGAAGGATCACAGTTGCTTTTCGAGTGAAAGTGATGTCACCAGTTTGCTAATTTCTGCAGCTACTGGAAGATGCAAGATTGGATGTTTTCTGCTGCGTCACTATACATTAATTACGGTTTCAGAACACTCTCTAAGATGAAATCATTGCATGTGTGTGTAGTCGACCTAACATTTATCTCAGCAATACGGCCATTTTAATCACTTTAATATCAAAACACCAAATCGTTTTCATAAAAGTTTAATTTATTTCCAAATAGATTAGCAAACGAAAAAGTTGTAGTTATAATACTAATATTTGAATTAATTTTGTAAACGAAGAACTAATATGTAATTTAAAGTTAGCAACAACAATAAACTACTATACATAATCATAAGTCCACCAAGACAAAGGAAAACGGTTGCTTTTACAAATAAAACACCGATTTACCTTTTATTTCCAAGAACTGTAGACGTGTTAACGCGGAATGCGGATTGCATGCGATTCCGGAAAAATGCCCCTGTCAACTGGTCAACGACCGGACACCAGATATAGTGCGGACCCGTTACCCGACTGATCCACCTGGACTCCTGCCACATCCCGTCACAGTCGGCTAATAATAACATCGTCACCTCACACAATAAACAATTCCATGTTAATTGCAACAAGGACGAAACTACCTTACACACGACCGCCAAACGATACAATCCGAAGTACCAATATATTGGATACATAAGTTGACTATCCGATGAAACCATATCTCTGTACCAACGAAGATCATAGCCACAACCTACTGCGGTCAAACTTTCCATGATAAATCTTCCATTCCGCTCTCTTGACGCAAACAAACAAAAGCAATGACTGAGCAACAAATGTCAGGAACTCGACAGTAATTTGTGTCTTCTGGAAGTGATATACGAACGCAAAATTAGTCAGCGGTATTTTTAACAATTATCTTTCCACAACATCCCTACTATTTCTGGATTAGTAACTCTGATATAAAAATGTGCCTGGATTCTGGAGTAGGGGAGTATTTGGGACGCACGTCAACAGATCAAATACGAGGTCGGATTTATTCACGTATGCAAATAGTCTACTTTAGCCGAAGAATAGTTATCGTTCCGATAACAGGCCAGTCGTTTTCTCGCTGCCGATTATTGCGGTCCTATACCGGTGAGAATATACGAGTAATTTGCGTGCGCGTTTTCAGTGTGTTGAGTGTCAACGCATTGCCAGTTTCTCCCAACCTTGCGTTTAAAACTGTCAAGGCGATTGCTTGAGTAGTATCATGTGGCGTGTATGAAGCTCGTTGGAACGCTGTGCCAGTGCAGTGACCCACCAGCGATGCGTGAAGACGGGACGATGGTACGGAAAGGGGAGAGGTCCACTCGCGCCCTCTTCAGGACTCTAGCCGACACGCTTCGGTGGCAAACTCTCCGAGTCGTCGCAATGGTACGTTTGGCAAGCAACAAATGTTTTGCTTGGACGCTTTGGGCCAACGGTTATACACGTGTGCACAATTCATCATATCTACCAAACTTTTGTGAAGTTTATTTACTTGTTTAAACAACACACCGTAGACTTAGCCTTTTAATCTACTGATTGAATTTTGATTGCTAACAATGTTACTTAATAAATATTTCGCCAATTGATCAACGTGCGCGCCAGCCAGACTGTTTTCTTGACATGTGCCCTACTCACGATGCGATCGTGTGACCGTCTCGCATAGTACACGTGCTTTTATCGGAATCCATCGGAATCTGTGACCCCACGGCCGGAGGTCACGTTGTTACACGAACTGTGATACGCCTCAACCTGGCATCCTTATATTGCTGATATTTACACGAACCTTTGAAGGAATTAGTGAGATCAATCGATGTGAAGCCACTCTGAATTTGACTGATGAATATTTTTGAATATGAAAATATTAGTTTTTAAGCTATTGCATAGCTTCTATCGCGGGCCTTGAGCGTGGAGACCGAATCCAGAAATTCCGTAACGAAAATAACCTAACCTAACACTCGCGGCGAGGCACGATCGAACAATTTTGAATTTCCAAAATTTAAAAGAATTTAGAAGCAAATAAGGATTTTGACAGTATGGTTGCCTATGGTAACTATTTCTGCCAAAATAACAGAAAAATTTAATTACAAAAGTCAAAATTAGAAAATACATAAAATTATAAAATTAAGCTATTGCATAGCTTCTATCGCGGGCCTTGAGCGTGGAGACCGAATCCAGAAATTCTGTAACGAAAATAACCTAACACCCCCCACTCCGACCGGCACAGCGGTGATACTTTTAGTTTTATAATTGCATAAGTTGTTAAAAAATGCTATGCAATAGCTTTACCGCGGCAGTCTCCGAGTGCCACACGTCTTTTTTTTATGATTTATAATAAATCAAACCAGTGTAGAATGTTTTTGAATATTATGTTATTTGAAATGTATGTGAGTGCAGCTGAATCGGTAGTAGAAGCAGTGATAAGTTTTATATCCAAATTGTATAAACAAAGATAAAAACGTCAGTCGGCACCAATAGGTCTATTAACCGTGTACATTAACCATGTAGTCGTCATTAGTTAACAATTTACATTCAACATTATAACATCGAGCGCGAGCGTGCATTATCAACTGCCGTATAACGCATTGGCTACAGCCTATTATAAATTTAACAAGGTAAAATCGAAATTCAACACATCGCTCTCAGAGTATATTAATGAACCGATAAATTAGGTGAAATAAACATCAACAATGCGATAGAAAGGCAAGTGTGACAATTTGCTTGTGAATAAACACAAACACAGGTGTGCAGAACTGGAGTATGTTTGGTGCCATTCAGCTCGGCGTTTCATTACCCACTTATTGTCTGGATGGCCTTATCTATCCGGCTACTCGTAGATGCACTCGAGACTCAACTATGTCCAGTCCTGCGGGATTTTCCTTTTCTTGTTCAGTTTGTGGGCTAATCATGACAGTGTTATCTCCCTGGTGCTAGTTTAACTTTCTTTGTTTTTCCTCTTATTACTTACGGCCGGTCCCAATAACCTATCTATCTTCAGTTTTGGCATATCGGAGATAGAAAACAACTTTTGTCTTTGTTTCTCTGGACGGCAAAATCAGAGACAGAAGATGTTTTCTATCTCCGATATGCCAAAACTGAAGATAGATAGATTATTGGGACCGGCCGTTAGTGAAAGCGATATCTATCTGTTTAATATGATCGTGTGTTATTTTAAAGTGTTGGTTATCATCGTGTATTGAGCATGTCTGTTTGTATTACAGTTTTGTCGATCACACAGTGACAGTCTCCATAATTTTCTTAAACCCAAAACAAGTAGTTACTACGAGTAGGAACAATACAATTCAATGATGTCCACATGGCATAGAAATGCAAATGTTTTGTTTGCATTGCACAGTTTGATGATACGTCGTCTCCCAAGCATAATAGATGGAAGCTTATCCTACTCATTCAAGTGGAAGGGAAACTCAGTAGAGCCAAAGTCCTACCTAGGTATGGCGGTAGGTGAAACAATAACCGATATGAGATTATATAAATAGGCGTTATGTTGAATGTTGATGTATGGTTATGGGAGATAAAAGTTTCGATTTGATGAACGATTGTTTCGCACACGTGTTGATGTTCAACGATGTATGACCTATAAATGAAAAAGTGATGTCTCTGTTCTTATTTTTGTCTGTTTGTATCTGTGTTTTCTACTATCTCGAAAGTTATACCGCTGTACAAATTCAGATGGAATTATATAGCATAATCTTTGGATCATCATTAATTGAAGTGTATGTTTCTCATTATAACAAAGACAGACAATAACGTATGACTAGTTGATGTTGTTTTAAAATAAACTTTTTTTTACATAGCATCATCAGCGAGCAGCGCCGGGGCTCAGCTGTTGTGACGTAGCCGTCGGGACGCTATTAATACAACAGTTAGGCGCTCTGCACACCCACGACTCACGAAGCCGTTATTACACATCTATTTGCAGACATTTATTAATATGTATCTGTTTTGGCTTGCTCTGTAAATACTTATAAAAGTCGTGCTCGTTGTACGTGTTTTTGGTTCATTGGGTCGAAACATTAAAGATCATAGTCCAGCTCGGTTATGCCTAAACTTTTGCTAGAAATAAGTAACTACAAAATATACAACAAACTATTAATAGGTTTACAAGACCTGTGTAGAGTTCATATTTAAGAACTATGCTAAGTTACTTTGCTAGTGCTCAATGTTATTTAGATGAAACAAAACGATACGACACAGATGTGATGACGACTACAGAGCAGCCTCTTAGGCCCACTATACATACACCCATATAATATGACGCGAGAATACATTCGGATTTGCCTTAAGATTGACTAAATTTGAATGCAACTGTAAAAATAAAATGTTTTTATTTGAATAAACGAAAAAAAAAGAAGGCATCTGCGCATGCAAATGCTTATATGCAAATAAGAAACAAACAATAGCATTGAGCAATATCGTCATTTCAGCTTTCGAAAATAAGAAATTGTTGAAAACCTACGAAATTGGACGGAACCAAACGTGAATTTTGAGTCATGAGAATAAAACATTACCTTACTTGTAAACTGAATCAGTTAAAATATTTCATGATAAAATAACTAAAAATTGTTTGTCCTATATATTATACCTAATAACCAATCGTTCATCATTGGTATTCCGTGGCGTTTAGGCGCAGAATGTCCAATTCGCAAAATGTCCAACGTTCGCAAAATGTCCAATTCGCAGGATGTCCAGTTCGCACTATGTCCAATATTCAACATGACTTTGTCAACATCAATCATAATTGAATCAAGAGTGTTTAAATCATTAGTCAACTTATTAGTTATAAATCAGCTTAATCTTTGTCTTTACTTAAAATAACAAAACAAAAATAAATCATAAATAAAAAATAAACGAAACATAAATTGTAAAATCAACATAAGAAATCAAAAACGTACGTATCTGATTTCGGCGGTATTTCGATAGTAATTGGTATCCTCAACAATCACCTACAGTGTTGAGTTGTGCCGGACAGCGGCACAGAACAACCAACGCTATTAAAGGTTGGAACCACAGGTTAAATCGCCGCATACCTAAACATTCAAACCTATATGAGATCATTGACAAACTCAGAAAGGAAGCCAAACATTATTAACTTAATTAAGTTTACCAATAATTCCTTGTTTAGGGTCATAAAGAACAAAAGAAGGCTCAAAGATGTTAATTTTGATATGCAATACAAAAAATGCAAGGAAAGTAGAAAACGACTAAACAAATTTAAACATAAAAAAAAACTTTCTCTCTTTTTAAATAAAGCTTTGTTATCAACAGTGGTTAGATGTTTTGTTCATTTTTATTTATGATTTATTTTTGTTTTGTTATTTTAAGTAAAGACGAAGATTAATCTGATTTATAACTAATAAGTTGACTAATGATTTAAACCCCACTCTTGATTCAATTATGATTGATGTTAACAAAGTTATGTTGACTATTGGACATTGTGCGAACTGGACCTTCTGCAAACTGGATATTCTGCGAATTGGACATTCTGCGTATTGGACATACTGCGAACTGGACATTTTGCGAACGTTGGACATTTTGCGAATTGGACATTCTCCGCCGAGCGATATTGTTTTAGGCTTAACTTGGTGTAGTTTGATAATAATACAATATATCAGCGGTTTCATAGAATAGGCGGAACTTTTTTTTCTGTTTCTTTGTTGCAATATGATTTATTGTATCATTTAACTGTTATACAGTTCGATTTACAAGATTTATGTCCTCTGGACGCGTTTTTAGGTGTTAGCTAATTGTGTTTAAGGACTTTAAGAATGCGTTCTTACTACAATAAAGATAGATTCAACGTTCATAAGGGCCTTTAGGGCAAAAATTAATATTGCTTAATTAATTTTAATGCGTCATTTATATGATCGAGATTACTCTAAGTGTTGATAAGTCTGCTAAATGTCTTTGAAGCAGGAAATACATGCGATAACTTGTTAAGACAAAATTCTGGTCCTCTTAACGAACATTACTAGTTCCAGCTGAATAGCCTTCTCTAAATTAGTTTTGTAAGCTCGCCTCCTAACTTCGTCCGTAGATTTTTTGCTCGCATTTGCAACTTTTTATGTAAATTGTAAAATGTTAATCCAATCATACTGTACAAAATAAAACAGACGGATCTTTGATAGTTGGCAACAAAGGCAGAAGTTGCCCTTTCATTCTTGTAAGTTGTGAAAACGTATCTAGTCCAGCCATAAAAGTGTACAAGCGGAGAAGTAGTGTATTGGAATTGCATCGGCTTCGTGCAGGGGTGATCAGGGTTGGGTTCGTTATCGTGTCGCTCAACATCGCGGTAGCGCTGCGGAGTGCGGAGTCTCGCCGGGACGACGTCGGTGGCGTGTCGTATCAGAGCCGCCATCCGCAGAGATGACTATGCCCGCTCTCATTCATTAGAGGGGTGGAGGGGCCGGGGCAAGACGTCGCGCGCCGCCCGACAATATCGATTTTGTACCACCATCCCTCCCCCCACCCCGGCACCACACGCCCGCGCTCTCAGCATCCGACCTCGAGTGCTCTCCTCTCGCGCCTACCGGACACCTCCGACAGAAACTACGCCTTAACGACATGACGCCACAGCTCAAAATGCCGATCCCCAACTTACGTATCGCGGCCTCCCGACTATCCCTAATGGACCCTCCGACTGAAAGTCACTCGGTTGAGATTGCAACGACGCCGCTGCCGTCCACGCTGATGGAAAAAATAAGCTTTTTGTTACAATTAAAATGGTAAATCAAACCAATTTTAGTAATTGCGAGTTCAAACTTTGAAGTGGCGGCGCGCGCTCTTGGAGGGTGTTAAACGCATATGATTTTTAATGGGCCGCTCGATGTGTCCCTCATGGCATTCAAAAGCTATCTATACATATTATTGACTTAGCAATAATATCGCTATTTCGGTAAAATTTACAATAAAATCCAGTTCTTGCCTGCATGGAAATGGAGGCTCCAGTTTTTTTTTATATATCTCCTTTCATGATACTCAACAATTTAATCAGAATGAATGCTTCTTAAGGCATCTAATTACATTTCGTCATGAAAGTAATATTTCCTTATTTTGTTGGTTTAAATAAAAATAAAAACTTATCGTTTCCGTCAGCTTTTATTTTATTCGAGATTGTTAGTCGTGATGATGATGAGAAGATGAATGATAATTAACTTTTCCGTTATGAATTTATGAGTATGAGTCGCCCGGAAGCCGTGCGAGACAGGCCGGCATTTGATTGTTCGACAGATTACTGGCTCGGCCCCGATAATCCTTTCTGCTGGTCGCACTCGCACCGCCCTCTTATTATTGTCCAAAATAGATCCTCCCGAGTCGCAATCCACGTACTTATATGTTGCGTCGATGTGTATTCTTTATTAAGGTCTGTGTGATGGATAATTTGCGTGAAGCCTACACAATTTGGGCTAGTGCACAGTGCACACACGGACATGGCCAGTTTTTGGAACATGAACTTAAGATTTCTGAATAAAGATGATATGCTTCGTAATCTACAAGTTAATTTATTTGGAATTTAACGACAACCCTATCAACTTTATTTTTCTAGCATTCAAATTTCCCTCCTCCCAATTATAATTTTTATAAATATAAAGTAGCTTAATTAGTAGTTTAAAATCATGCAATTGTAAATATTTTGGAGTACTTATACAATCCGGATAACATTTTAATTGCATTTTTTGCCCCTCTTCTCCTCAGATCAAATTCGGTAAAATTTCAGATATATTATTGATTTAATTCTCGATCTATAAAGCGATATTTTACCTACAGTATAATTATCGAAATTACTACTGCGAGCTATACCCATAGTTAAGTACTCCAAGTATGCATGTTCATGAATAATTTAAGCTAGGTTAATACATAAAATAATAAAGTGGTTGATTACTAGTTTAGTTTTTTTTAAATAGTAATGTCAAGTTTATGAAATAAATAAAAAAGTAAGCGCCCCAGATACCAAAACTGAACATTGATAAGTTTGTTTTCTGACCCGAGAGATAAGGTGGACCGCGTTGCGGTAGGTCTGGCTGAGTATGCTTTTTGCCCATCGCCATGCAGGCACGCTGTGTGCGTTTGTATATCTTATATGCAACCCGGTGTCGTTGTGTGCTGTCGGCACACTAGATCAGATCTAAACAATAGGTTGAAAATTAACAGGTGGTGATGCGCTGATTACACCATTTATTTAAAATGGTCACAATAGCTGTTGTATGTATGTCAAGTTGGCTTACTACTCTAATGGATTACCTATTAAATAACATACAACTACGATAATAATATCCCAATTGATCAAAGAGGCCGTTATATCGTGAATATAGGCTAGAAAAATTGAACGCACGGAGAAAGAAGAAACGAGGCCGAAAGTATCCAGGTGGACTAGTAGCAGCAATAAGAGAAATCAAAAAGTCATCTCAAATTATTATTTCGAACGCACATATATAACTTAACTGTAATAACTTCTGATTTATCACCTTTACGATGTGTGTATCTATGCTATAATATGCCGGCAGGCGCCTTCACACATGCATAACAATAAATGTAAGCTTGTTACTTCCGATGCAGACTATAAACATTATATTGATCTCCTGTCACTGGGACACTCGTGTAATCCTGTTATGCTAACTTTCTGTTTGTACGGACAAATACAAGAACAAATTGCTATTACCATTGCTAACACGAAAAACAGCAACGGGTCCGTTTAACTCATACCTTTTATACGGTATCAGAAATACGAATAAAACTTGCAAATACTTGGAGTATTTGGCTCTATACAATTTGAATAAGTCAAATGGTAATAATTAATAAGTCATCATCATCATCATCATCATCATCATCATCATCATCATCAACCTATCGCAGTCCACTGCTGCACAAAGGCCTCTCCAATTGCAAGCCACTTAGGTCGATCCTCGGCTTCTCGCATCCAGCTCCTGCCAGCCATTTTGCGCAAATCATCACTCCACCTGGCCTGAGGGCGTCCTACATAATTAATAAGTGGTAACTGGCAAATACGAGGCGTTTAATTAGACTAACTCAAGGAACTTAGTTCAGCTTAACACAGGGTAGAGAAAATTTATAAGAACTCTATGAACAAGCTTAAAGTCGGTGTGCTTGTAACTTGGGTACCGACCGGCTTCGGCAGTGATCCGAACTTCAATAATGTTACGTAACTTGTGGTTGTGAGTACTTTGGTGACCATTCTAGGCATTGGTTCTATTGATCAATCATTATTATGTTTTGAAACGCACATCATTAGTTTTACTCAGATATTGTAGTAGCATTGTCGTAATTTTGTTGTCTGGTCATACATCTAGACTTATTCGAGGAAAACTCTACCATAAAAAAATATTTGTCGTCTATTTACAGCAAAATTGAATTTAAAAATTACGTAACAATTGACGCTTTTGAATACAATCTCGCTAAATAATAAAATTGATAAGTTATATTTCAACTTTTTCAACATACTTTGTGATTTATTTTATGAGCGCGGTATTAGAGGCGCTATTAACATCATAATTAGGACATGATTTATATAAGATCAGATAATTTGTATCATATTATTCGACGCACATAATTGAATACTGAATAAATCACATTTAACGATCGTAAATGTTGTTTTATTAATAATTTCATTCACCAATGTGTTTACAAATTAAATGTAAACAATCTCTGCCGGATGTATTTTATTTATTACCCAGTGATAACCGTTCGCTTAGTTATGAAAATGGTCGATCAAAGGCGTCTACTCGGTTCGGCCTCAACGAGGGGAAAGCTTAGGGTAGGTTATGGTATTGCATCCGACGATTTGCCGACTGCAAGGGTGGTTTAGCATAAGTATACCCCGCCTATAGCACGCAGCCCTCAATGTGTCTGTCTAGCCGCTGGATTTATGAATGCCGTACAGTAATTATGACGTTATGTGCGTGTGCCTCAGGCCTGTATCGCTAACGGTGATTTATACAAACACAAACAGACCTGTCTTCGTACTTTCAAACGGCTAACCCTATCACAATCACGGTACCCCACTTACCCCACTTTTAGTTGTCAAGTATCGATCACATAGCCAGTTTTGTCTGTCAGGTATACATTTTTAATCTGTTATCTCGACCAGTGCCGAGTCCAAAATAAACTTGAGATCGATATAGTCCCGTCCGGTCCAAACTTGGGCTACTGCCGTTGTTTCTGTTTCATCGCATCCGGACGTCCGCCGGTATTTACGATCGTCTCGCATCTAAATCGGTGCGTCTGTTACTACTTTAAGCGTTTGATGTGTCGCTCCCGGTGTGCAAGCGGCCGAAAGGCCTGGTGATGATTAAAAAAGCGTGCGTGCCCACTTGACGCAGTGTGTTAGCTTTTTGCATCGGTGTGCGGTGCGGTGCTGTGGCACTAATGAAACGGGCCCGCCGCCCGCCGCGGCGTGTGCGTCGGCCGCGCGGCCTACGTACGCGGGCCTTGCATTGGGTCGGGTCAGTGACCCCGCCCGCCCACTATCGGGGTAAATATGCCGAATGCACACAGATGCGCGCGCCGGCCCCGCAGGCCCCGCCGTCGCCGCTCGCTGCACTCTGCACGAATCCACCACCCCCCCGACCCCCCTCTTAAAACTCCTAATTGATTGCACAAATTTTCTCGCAATAACTGTCTTTTTATAGTGTTAATGATGTAAACTTGCTCTGTTCCGGCGCTTTAATTGATACTACGTTGCGGGAGACGACTGTAAACCATGTACTGATGCATAACGATGCTCGTTTGCCTATCGCTGCGGTGTCGCCGGCTAGACTGTGAAAAATTAATTAACGTATAAAGTTAAACTCGCTTTACGGGATTCCCCTATTACTGCGAGGGCGATCACTTTTCACGTGTTTCGATTATCTACTTATTTAGATGTTTAAATTTGTCGATATAAAAATAGTAAGACTGACATTTAATTACAAATTGATTTCTAATTACTAAGTATGTGAACTTGATTGCTAGTGAACCAATTGCTAGAAAATCAACTATCCCTTCCACTGCTCTGCGTTGCACTGGAAGAGGCATTTATTTTTAATTAATGCAATCGATAGTTTCATCTTGACTTAGCCGCCTACATTGAACATCTTCATCAGTCTCCCATCAGTCAACTCCTGAAGATAGGCTTCAATAGAATTAGGATCTTCGGACTATCATCGCCACGTTTAGCAAGCAGTTTGGAGATCGCAGTTAGGCCAAAGGGGGAAAGCTAACGCTGCTAATCATCTTTTTTTAGCAGGGCTTTGTAAGAAGCTTCATACGACACCTGTAGCTCAGGAAAGAGTGGTGCTAGTTAGGTATTTAGGGTCAGCGCTCTACACTGCGTGCAATCGCTTGAGCAGCTTTTTTATGGTAAATTAAACTTTGTAACTTGGTAATATACTTGAACTTGTGTCGTGTGGTGCACGTTAAAAATCACCACCCTATCTTTTACTGTGGACATTCACACCTAAAAGATTAGGTAAGTACTGCCAGATGAAAACGGGCATGTGCGATTATGGCAACATCCTCCTAAAGTAGAGGCCTGTGTCCAGGCCTGGACTAAAATGTGCTGGTTATGATGAATAATTGAACTAAAAGTGTAAATTTTCATATTAAACAATCAGATCAATACCTACTCTTGCTCAATGACAATGATCTCTCTGCATTCACCTCACCGGGTGCATGGTGATGTGACCGCTATAAACATAAACACCGCCCGGCCGCCATGCCAACAACGATCCGCACATAACAATAATTCACTATACAAAGCTAGCATACAATTGCAGCACATCATAACTGCGCGCTTTTGGCATCATTGCCTTACAATGCCGCATCTTTTTTGCATCTCCTGGTTTATTCAGTACGCCGGCTACCATTAATCCGTTGCGAACGTCTTTATTCCATTTTATTTATTAGCTGCACTTCAGTTGAATCGGAAAATTTTGTAATATAGCCTTTTCAGGGGTTATTAAATGTAAGATGTTGCGTCCTCGTTAAAATAAAATTAAAAAAGCATACTGATTTCAACTTTCATGGTCACTATTGCTAGAGTTAATTGATTCGGGGTTTGTATGTACCATGATTTCGGAATTCGGACAGAAGAACAGGCCCCCAATTCCGCTAATTTACAAATGGCAAAATAGAATCGTGATTGCATCTCATTTGTATATTTTGACACATTTATTAAGGTAGTAATGTCAAAATATACGATTGAGATGCAATTACGATTCTATTGAGCCATTTGTAAATTAGTGGAATTGGGGCACATGACAGTTCTTCGGTGACCGTGGCGCTTGCAACGGTGCCGAAATATCGAAAACTCATAAAAAACATGGTAGCAGGATTGATTTTTTCATGCAAAAATATTCAGACAACTAATAATACTAATTACTATTGTACTTATAAATGATCTTTTCAAATTGGTCGACCACTTTCTTGGCTGACTGTACCTACATGATATAAACCCCGAATCAATTAACTCTAATAAAAAATATGTCCATCCTCTGCTCTGTAGAAAAAACAAAAACAACCGTTATTGGTATTTTTTTCCGGAGTAAAATGTTGCCTACGTGCTCTATCTATTCCAGACTACTTTCTTTGTATTGTTTTCTTAAGTTTACACGAAAACGAAATGAAAGATGTATTTATGGATTTAATTAATTCGCGTGAATTATCATTTTACATTTTATATAGTCTCTCAGACTCGTCTACCTTCTGCAAAGTGTTCGTTCGAAACGTTGGATTAATGCAAATGAAATGTATAATCCTAATAAATGCGAGTTTAATCCGTAAATAAATCTTCCATTTCAATACTTTTATCTGTATGCCAAATTTTATTCAGAGAGTAACAAACATGTCATACAATCCATACAACATTTACATTACATTTATAATATTGGTATAAAGTATTGAAATATATAAGACTAGCTGTTGCCCGCGACTTCGTCCGCGTCAATTTCTGTTATTACGATCGCGATTATTCTTGCAACTTTTTTCTCTGATGCTTTGCTCCTATTGGTGGCAGCGTGATGTTATAGTGTTTTTTTAATCTAAATTAAATTATGCTAGATAACTATGCTAAAGGGAACGTTGGAAGAGGAAGGCCTAGACGAACTTATCACGATCAAATCGGGGATGTTCTGAAGAAAGGTCAGGTCAAGAGTACTCTAAACCGACGAGCATGCATGAAAAGATTGATGAATGTGGAAGAAGCGAAAGATGTATGCCAGGATCGTAGTAAGTGGAAGGCCTTGGTCTCTGCCTACCCCGTTGGGTTGGAGTCGTGATAATATGTATGTATGTACGAGTATATGTAGATTTGTATCAAAATTTAATTCCTGCATTAACTATAGTATGGTAGATAAAGTTAACAGATATCGCCCAACAAGTTACTCGTTAAAGTTAATTGTTTCAGGGTGTGTAACCCTCAAAAAAAAAAGTTATTTATTTTAAAGATTTCTAGTATGAGTACATTAAATGCAGCAATTGGATGTAATCTAAACAATTAACAGACAATTTATGAAACACATTGCAGCAGGTTTCAGAAAATTCTTGTTATTTCTAAAAACATACTGTAACAAAAAATAACAAGCCACTTCATTAGATATTACAAACGAAATATCCTCTAAAAAACATTTATCTAAAGGTCAGTCAACCCTTAATACGCGCAGGGCTTTCGGGTAATATTAAATCTTAGACAAACTAATATGTGGAATGTACAACACGAAACTTTGAGCAAACTACAGGTTGCCTGGGCTCGTACAAAATAACATAAGTTTATATTGCTTTTGAACGTTTAATGTGTATTTGCTTACGGATAATCGCTTTGCTTACCTTTATTGAACTTGATATCTTAGAAATATATTACACGTTGAATAAATTTGTATCATAACTTTTACTTACAAAAGTGCTATTGTTATAACGTTTATTTAAGGTTTATTAATAACGAGCTGTTGGCTGACTTCGTTCACTTCACGTAGAATTTGGAATGGTATATTAGTCTACGGGATCAGTGTTTTTTTTTGCGATTTATGGAGCCCATGCGCTATTCCAGTCAATAATCTCTTTGCAAAATGTTATTAAGATTTGTTTAGCTTTTATGGCAAACTTTTACAATCATAATTAGAGTTGTAAAGTGTCCGTCACGTTATAAATGTCTGACCAATGTGACCGAGCAAATTGGTCATTTTCTCAATGTGACCGGACATTTTGGAGATTTATTGTCATTAACGTCACATTCAATTCTATTGGAAAAGTATGCTAAATTTTTATTTGTAATGCATTATAAGAGACAGGATTTATTAGAAATTGCATAAAACGAAATAAAATACTAAAAAGTGCAAAAAAAAAAAAACTAAACTACTAGTGCAACAACTAGAATACAATAATAAACAGTAGGGTGACACTTAAAAAAGCATACAGAGTTGTTGAAAGGCAAATAATAAAAGCATAACGGTGTTATTACAAAAAATAAAACAATGTTTAAACCGTGTCTAATTATAAGACGGCCAATTACAGCTGTTTGAAATATTACTGAACTAATGTCATGGATGCATATTTTCAAATTAGTCGTCCTAAAATTAGACAAGGCTTAAACCTGTTTATGTTTTTTTGTAATAACACTGTAATAGTTTAAATCTATATTTTCATTTGCTATAATTTCATTTAATTTAAATAAATTCGTATAATTTCTTCTTTTTGTTAATTTAAATAAATTCATATAATTTCTTCTTTTTGTTAATTTAAAAAAAAAATGTGACCATCGTGACAATGACTGTCCAATGTGACTGAGCATTTATTATAAATGACGGACGCTTATAGAATATGACCGTCAATTTACAACACTAGTCATAATATTAGTAAGATATGTTTAAAACAAAAAAGTGTTTGTTTAACCCATTGGCTCCACCACTAGTCAAGAATGGTTATACCGATATTGATGTTCTTAGATTTGCTGGATTTGCCGAATAGCAGGATATCTATTACGACTATAATTGTAACAAATACATTGGAAAAACTATCGCAAAAACAAATATGTAAATACGATATTTCCTCATACACTTTTCCTACGACGCCATTTATTTGATGACAATGACCGCCTTCGTCCCAACTCTACCCGATCCCATCTCTACCCGATTTAAAATTACCTAACAAAAGTCTTAATTCTACCCGATTTCATTATTGCTAATAGAAAAAATATGGGTACGGTTAAAATAAAAAAATAAAATTTTAGGTATGAAAAATAGTTTCAATCATGATATTATTATGATTGGGGATGACGATGTTATACTTGCAGTTCAAGTAAAAGGACCATAGTTGTTAGGAATTTAGGATGCAAGCGCTGGCGAAGTTAAACCGGTTATAGTTCTTTCGTGAACTATTAGCAATTTTTTCCTAAAATAAACATTATTTTAAGATAAAAAAAAACTACCTACGTTCCTAACACAATCTGCATGTGATTTTGCATGATTAGTCAATTTTTTTTTTGACAGTTCTTTTGTTATTAGTACGTATTTTGTTTAAAAATATTTTTTCCATTATATCATTTTAAATGTCGACTGTTTTGATGATAAAAATGTTGATGATTAAAAAAAATTTTATTATTTAAAGGTTTTTCATTTTGACTGTACTTTTTATAATATCCGGTAGAGTAGTTTTTTGTTAGGTAATTTTAAATCGGGTAGAGATGGGATCTGGTAGAGTTGGGACGAAGTCCAATGACCTTTGGGACGCGAAAATCAAATCAAAGCACTAATTATTCAGAGGCCGCTCGAAGTTCTCAGTCAGTTAGTAGGTATGATCAGTAATATAAATAACGACAACTCATTCTATCCTTTTATAAATACAATATACAGAAAACAAACCTAGGAATATACGAAACTGGTCAATAAAAAAAATCTGTACATTTTTTTTTCTGTAAAGGAAGAAGAAGAATAATTAGGACACACAATAGCATGACGCGGCCACGTCTCATTGGTGGGCCGTAATTGAATAACCAACGATAGAGGAAATCGCGGAATAAGCTCTTAGCTGGAAGCGGCCCGAGTGGGGTACTCCCGATCACACCTCGTTCGATGGCTCGATGGTGCTGCACCGGTCACTTACCCGCGCTCGCGGCCTGGAGTGAGTGCCGGTGTGCCGAGTACGCTATAGTAAAGCCTCCTGCGGAGTCCTGCGTAAAGTAGGAAGGTCGTTCATGGAAAAAATTATTCGCATTTTTTAACGAATTGCCACAGTCTATTCCTGAACCAGTACTTGAAAGAAAGTAATTTGAATGAAAGGATACTACTACTATTGGAACGCCCCGTTGGTCTAGTGGTTTAAATACCGGGCGAAGATCTCGGGGTCCCAGGTTCGATCCCGGGTCGGGCAACAAAAAGTTTCGAAATTTCAAACGTTGCTCGGGTTTGTGATCACCAACCCGCATTTGGCAAGCGTGATGACTATGCCAGTTCCCATCATTGCAGTGGTAACTTGAATTCAATGATGGATGCCTTTTCCCTGCAGTGGGATGATTATAAGCTGTTACTTTACTACAACTATTCTAAATCTTACTTCTTACTAATATTATAGATGCGAAAGTTTGGATGGATGTTTGTAACTCAATCACACCAAAACGGACAAACGGATCGGGATGAAATTTTAAACTTTTTATCTCGACAAAACGCTCGGTTTCGGTGTGATAGTATCAAATTTAAAATTCAACGCGTACTAAGTCCCGGGAAATAGCTTGTGATAAATGATAAAAATGTGCAGCATTAAATTATCCAAGCTTGCACTGAAATATATTTTTGGCATATATAATAATAATTATTTAAAAGAGGCACACTTCAGTAGCAGAGTTTCTTTCGCTGCGCTGCTTCTTGCTAAACACCCTTGTCCTAAAGCTTATAGTTGAAATATCGGAACGCCAAAGACGCATCCCGGGGTATCGTTAAAGAAAAAAATCAAACGATATATCGACGCTTAAGAACCAAGACCATCTATCTACACTTTAGGCGTTTTTTACTTTTGAATGCAGTTCTTTTTATGATTTATTTACGCATCGTTTCCTTTTATCAGTAACCTCCAATTCGCAATAAATAAGTAGTTATGAAAAAAATCCAATACCGCCTAAGTTACCTGACGTAAAAAATTTATGGAAATACCATCTATCTACACAGCACGCGTGCATACTCGTTCATTGCGAGTAGCAAAGTGAACCGTTAGGAGGCGTTAGAGTGCAACGTGACGCTTTCAGAAAAAGAGGGGCTGCAAATCTTCTCATCGTCATGGAGGCACAGTATGATTGTGAATCCTTCCGCTAGAGGCACCTGTGGCGCTTGTAGCGCGGCGTTTTTGAATCGGCGGTATCAAGGCAGTATGCGCGATTGGTGCAAAATGTTTTAGTTTTTTTCTAAAATGTTTATGTTGTTTTTTTTAAATTAAATTATTAATAACCAAGGAAAGCAATTCAGGGCTCCATATTTTATCAAGTTAGGCGTAGTGTGTGCAGGGTATGCAAAGCTTATTTGCCTATATGGAGTCCACGCCACTGTGTGTGACACATGTGCCAGTCATCAAACTGGAAATTATGATGAACATGCTTTTCAAATGCACTCATCTTGAAGACAAATCGGGCAAGACAAGAAAAGGAGGCGGTCAAAAAACTTGCGGCTGGCAAATTCATACTGCTTACTATGGACTTAGAAGCAGTTAAAGTTTTATTTTAAGACAAAATGAACTTGCCAGAACTTAACCATCTTTAACCTTACTACGAAGCACTGCAAACGTTACTGGTTCAACGAAACAGCAAGTGATTTAACGGCTAGCACATTTGTTATAGATTACGTCTTGGAAGTTCATTGTCTGCCCAAACAGTTACCAATAGTGATATATTCAGATGATTGTACATACCAAAAACGGAACACTCTTCTTACCAATGTTCTTCCAAATTTTAGCATCAAGCACAACGTCACTATAACCCATAAGTACTAAGAACCGGGTCACACACAAATGGAGTGTGACTCGGTTCACAGTGCTATCGAACGAAAGCTCCAGTCTGTCACCAAAGAAGCTCGCACTAAAGAGCACTATGAGGTAGTAGAAGTTGATAACAGCTTCTTCAAAAATTATGCTGATTCTTCTACTTTTCAATATAAAAGTATCAGACCAGGAAGTAAAGCTGGCAATCCTGTTGTCACAGATGAAATATCAACCAAATGGTGACATCCTGATAGAACTTAATTTTGATGAAGATTGGATGGCTTTGCCACAACGACAGTGTAAGATTAATACTCCTGTGACTTACCCGCAATTATATGAAAGTCCGCTACCAATTTCGTTAGATCTTCAGCAATTAAAAGATGTTCTACCAAAAGATTGCCATCCGTTTTATGATGCGTTGCTGCACATTTAATTTTGCATAATTGATAAAAAATGATGATTATATTTGAATATATTTGCTAATAACTATTTCATTACAAACTTTTTTACTAAAGCATTGTCATCTGTTCTATGAAATAGTGTTCTTCTCCTTTAAATTCCACAAATTTAACATGTGAATGAATGTATGAATAAACACTTTATTGCACAAAACACATGAACATAAATTAATACAGACGAGATATAGTTGTAGGTACAATAAGGCGGCCTTATCGCTAAAAAGCGATTTCTTCCAGACAACCTTTTGGGTATAGGAAATCTTATATTAGCGTAGAAGGGGTAATGCAGTGCAAAACAAATTGTACGAAAAGATAGACAATCCAAATTATTATAAAATAATTTGAATATGTTTTGTTGTTTAATTAAAGCCTTTTTCATTTTTTTTCATTTTTCAAAACCATCTATGTAACAGTAAGCTGCACAAACGTGTGCAAATATTTTAACTAATACCAGCTATCTACCGTTAGATAAAACTAATGTGGCTATTTCAAAATATATGTAAACACCTTATTTCCTCTGCTTATCCAGTAAATGTCCAGATATAAAAATAATAAAAATATTTAAAGAAAAAATATAAAACGTTTTTTTCATCTCCTGTAAAGTGGACTTTTTGTAGATAGATGGTCTTGGTTCTTAAGCGTCGATATGTAGCTTTAAGGAAATAAAATAAGGTAAGTATAATCGCGTTTAATATCCCGTCAACGTATAAAAGTATTCTTATCAGTACTTAATAAATATAGACAATAGTAGGCACCTATCACATCTAGCGTGATTTATATCGGTCGGAGAAGCGATTTCACCCACATGTGAACGCGATCCTCTAAAGTGATGATGCAATGTCGGAACACTTTAGTTGGGGTGCGTACTTCCAGATAAACATACTTTATATTGCATATTAAAATGCTACTTCTCAATGTCGTCTACATAATATTGTCATTTTAGTGGAAGAAATTCCATTTTTAACAAGGTATTTTCTCCTCTCTGCTGGGTAGTGCAATTGCACTGCAGTGAAACGACAGATTTTTTTAAAACGTTTTTAAAAAATGGTTTTAGCAAATAGCAAAACCGGCGTTTCTTGTCAATTAAACACAGTCATTCGACGTTAAAAACGTCTAGAAATAGATTTTTAAAATATCATTAGCAATATTATATTGCACAATAATAAAAAAAGTTTAAAAATCCTTTAATCTGTCTAACAAGAAATGAGAACTATTTTTTGTGACTAAGACCAACTTGAAGAAACATCTAGCTTAGAATAAATACCACCGCATCCTCTTTTGACGAGTTCCAGTCATATAAGACAATTTAATTAATTTTACATGAAAAATATAGTATTTCACTGTTGTAGCATGACAAAGATTTCACTACATAGTGGAGTATAACAAACAAAAATAACAAAGATCATCTCATGTGTCCTTAAGTTCACATCACAGTGTACTTACTTAATTAAAGCCACTTAGGTTTTTACCAGTAATTTTCATTAATAAGTCGTTATCAAGCAAGATCATCAAGGAAAAACATTGCACACATTGAACTTAATCGTGGGATGGTTCTCTGCAACATATTCACTTCTTACGCCTCTAATGGCTGCGAAGTTCATTGGAATAATTATGCACGGATAGAAAATACTTTCCTTACGTTCACTACAATTGTTATCTACAACAGTATCTACCAGATAAGTCGCGACAATCTTAATTGGGTGTTGGTATAACATGAGACCATAAATCACAGCGCACAGTGGGGCGGTAATGGAGAGCTCAGTTTATGTGCTGTGCTTATTTCATCGGTGTGTGCGGAAAATATGAAAAAAAAATGTTCTTAGTTGGGGTTTTCTTTGTGAGTAACCCACAGCATTGATTTCATTTAGAAAGTGCTAGTTAAAAAAAGTGCAATTGATCTAATATAGCTGTAAGCAAAGTATGATTCCAGCATGCGGTACAATTGTACAACCAAATGCGGCGCCTCGCTTATTATATTAAAAGCATTGTTAGTTATGGTTAGCTTATTTGAAGTGTGCCGGAGTCACGGCGACAACTCAGCCGACTTTGCAGATGTAGTGTTTCATCTCCGACTGTTCATTAGATAGTTAACCGTCGACCGAATAGTGGATCACGTCCCGCTATCAGGTGCGCTGCAAACAAAACGTTGAATAGAGGTCGGGTTAAACATGCACGACGGGTGTACGGGTATAATTAAAGTTTAGGAGACGCTCACGTCGCCCGTTAACCTCGTTATCGGGCGCTGGAAGTGGGTGAGACGCGGTGGGGCGGGAGCCAAGCTAGGGGTAGGGGCGAAACGGGGAAAATCAATGACAGCCGCCGCGCGCCGTCTCTCCCCGACCCGACGCGCTCATCTCGCGACCACGTGTCGCGGTCACTGACTCACCACCACCACCACCATACATCTGTCTCAGCCGACCTCGCTCTGATGGATCATTCTCAAACATCCCACCCACCTCACACAAAAATACCCACGACACTAATTACACACGCAAATCAAATGCTACTTCGTCAGACCAGCATAGTCGCGCGAACTGACCCGGCCATTTTCGTATGGGCGATTCAGGCGACTATCGGTCAGTCAACAATATATTGGTTCGAAACATATACGTACAAGCAGAAGCCTCGCCGGCTGTCGGGACGCGCTCGGTCGCCTGTAAAATACACTCTAATATGTAGGTCGCCGTCAGAAATTTGGGTTATCGTTCGGCCGCGTCGATATGCGACGCTTCCGCACCGCCACGCTGCGAATGCTATGCAGTCGCATGTATTATTGCTATTACACATCCCTAGTTACGTAAACGTAAGTGTGAATGCCAGATATCAGACCTTGTGACCAACGCTCTGACGCGGCTCATCTGTCGTAATATTCTAACCATAGTTACCTATAAGAAACGAACGCCAAAGCAAAAAAAAGTTCCTAACGATCAGTTTGATTTCTGTAAAGTTCTAACTTTTCATACAAAACCATAAATCGACGTGTTCTTTACATCCGAATTAATTGTTTGATCGATGCCCATTACTGAGGACATTCACACGGCATAGTGTTACCTGCGCCAGTGAGTCATATCTAGGCGAGTCTCGCGACAGCGTATAAAAAACCCGTGGTAACGAACTTCCTAGTCCCCGATCCGTGCGTTGTAATGTTTTATTATGGGCATATCGCGGCCGTCGTCGATCAATGTCAACCGCATATTTGGGTCAACGGCCGTCAGCCGAATTCCCGCGCTCATCTACTCTTCATTTCCTGTAACTATTTTGATGACTTCTTTGTGCTTCGTCTAATGATGTTCTGCAGATTTTAATTTATTAAACTTTTTGCCGTATGAGTTTGAAAAATCTGATTCGACATAAATGTGACATTTATTGAAAATGTCAAACAATGTCATCTAACCGCATGTCAGAAAAACACAAATAAAAACTGGGAAACTACTTAAATAAATCATCCGTTTCACTATATGAGGTAATGTTTGTGTTGTAAGAAACGATCTGTGGGTGGAATATACTGCTCCAAGACACCAAGTTTCCAAGAGACTTTATGATAGCATTGCGACATCTTCCGCATGGGAAGCGGCTGCCAGGCTTTTCCGATTTTTTACATTACGCGCTTTCCCCCCCTTGAAGAATGATATGTAGGAAAAAACTATTCTTTAATTTCACGGGACGTAAACTCTACCTATCTGTACCAATATTTCATTGAAATATTAGTCTTACCTAAATTAATGAAACCAAATTTTAGTTTAGCATATATCTATACTTAATATTATAAAGCTGAAGAGTTTGTTTGTATGTTGAACGCGCTAATCTCAGGAAGTACTGGTTCGATTTGGAAAATTCTTTTTGTGTTGGATAGTCGATTTATCGAGGAAGGCTTTAGGCTATAGAACCACATGATTTACTCATGTGATAGAACATCACGCTGCGACCAATAGGAGCGAAGCGTAAGTGACAAATGTTGCAAAAATAGTCGCGATCATAATAATAGAAATTGGCGCGGACGAAGTCGCGGGCCACAGCTAGTTAGATCATAAAATGCGTGGCGAAGAGTCGCAAAGCTCAAAAACTTTTGAATTCCGACACTTGCGCTAAGTTCAAACCAAACACTCGTGAAATAAAGTTTATGTTATGCAGTAATGTAATAAATGATAATGGTAGGTACAGCGACTTGCCCTGTTACTAATTATAACAGCATACTTACCGTAAATTTGTTATCCTCTAAATAACGTCTCATGGTTCTTAACGATACTTAGATTAAGCAAGCATTTTGTAAGCGTGATTTTTATCAGGTAATTATCAGATAAGCCTGGAAAGGTTTACTGAAGTGATACTGCGAGTATCCCAAAAGTACAATAGAACTCGTACGGATCATCATAAACCACGTTGATTGTCTGAGTCCAGTGATTTCCAGAAACAATCAAGTTGAAAAATAATGTTACTACATCAGAAATGGGAATGAAAGATTCGCAACCTTTAAAATATTTAAAAATATATATTTTTAAGACATGCCACACTGGGCCACACAGAGCCATCTAGTCCCAAATTATGCTACTATTAAGTACCCTGTCGTATGGGGTACTAGACAACCGATAAACTTACTTATATACTTTTTTTTTTGTAAATACATAACTTATAATACATAGAAAACACCCAGACCAGTACAAACAGATATGTTCATGCACACAAATATTTGTACTGTGCGGGGATCGAACCCGCGACCCATGGCTCAGAAGCAGCGTTAACTACCGCTGATCCAAATGGTCGTCAAACCTTTAGCGGAGGTGATTAGCAAAAGCAGTTGATGACTGCTCGAGCTTCGCGCATATGGTGTCTTTTATTGATCTATGCACGTAGTTCTGTAACATTGTATCTAAAAATAGTTTTTGAATTGTTCCAGGTATATTATGCAAAGAAGAAGCGGAGAGCGCAACAGTACCTGGGCGAGGATGGCTCGCACAAGAAGGAGAGAAAGCTTTACAACGATGGGTACGATGACGACAACCACGACTACATCATCAAACAGGGGGAGAAGTTCCTTGATCGGTACGAGATCTCTTCACCTATCGGGAAGGGCTCGTTTGGACAGGTCAGTCATTCACTTTACAATTCATTTAATTTTTAAATTTTACTATGAATGTTTAATGCTTGTATGACGACTCTGATAGACGTCAGGTTTGGGAGTCTTAACCTAATGTTCCGCGTATGAGCTTAAATTGAGTTAGATAAAAAAAACGGGTTCCATATAATTTAGCAAAAGAATACCTATCCCCTGTGCTTACTCGAGAGTCAGGCTACTATTTTGCGTGATAAATTATTTTTATTTCATTCTCCAGATTCCATGTATTTCGCCCCGTTATTGTTGGAGTTATTGGTGAGATAGTCACATTTAGGCCATAGTCTAATCTTTGTCACAATCCTTACTCTTCTCTCTTTCCTTTTGAACTTATGTTTATAACACGCTCGTGCTCACAGTCGTTAAGCAAATATCTAATTTAACAAAGAATACCTTTGTTGGATTGCATTAATTTGATTTGCATATTTTTTTAAGAACATTAGGCTTTAGACGGATCGTCGAGGGCGATTATGAAATGAAAGTAATCCATGGATCAACTAGATGAAGGTTAATTGTACAACCACAATTTAATCTGGTGGGGTCATCAGAAAATGGTAAAATCTGAACTGTAATTTCAAAAAACCTAACATTACCATTCACGGATCGAGGAGTAAGCAGAACCGGTGAATCTATAAGAATGAGTCCAATGTAATTCGTAAAAGAATATCTTTATTTTTAGATTACTTTGTTCCTCATTAGGCTTCTTATTGAACAAATTCGTATAAACAAGGTCTACTGAAAAATTACGATTCACGGATCGAGGAGTAAGCAGAACCGGTGAATCTTTAAAAATCAGTTCAATGTAATTCGTAAAAGAAACTCTGTTTTTAAATTATTTTGTTCCTCAATAGGCTTCTTATTAAACCCATTCGTATAAACAAGATCTATTGACAGTGTACGCCTTTGTTAATTTTATACAAATGACAAATGTTCCGAGAGTTACGTAGGATTGTTTAAGTAAATTTTTGTTTACTGGTCTGGTTACTGAAATTGTATTTCATTAAAACTTTTGATAATAATTGTCGCAAAATATTATTAGACTACATTTTTGTTGAACAGTTGCCCCCGCATATTTAGGTTAAGTATACATTTTTGTTGCACTTATTTCAACATCATAAGATTTCCCAGTGTTAAGCCTGATGTACTGTCGTCCGTTAAGACGCTGACATGAGCCAAATTCAGCTTAATGAAGATTGTTTTGCTTTAAGCCTATGGCTCGTTTTGTTGCCAAATTCTGTGTAGTTGTAATTGATCATATTTTTGACTAGGTGGTTGTTTCCAAAACACGATTCTAAAAACTTTTCTTGATAGAAAATAATCTAAAAGTAGCCTTTGAAAATACATAAATTACCATTTTTCTCAGCAGTCCGTATAACAATGATAATAAAATTTTGCTATATTGTATATTACATGTTGTTTAAGCAAATGGCTGATTTAGATTTTTAATAAAATGGCAATTTTAAATTGCACAACGAATTTTGTTGTTTGGCACTTAGGCCCTTCTATTCCATGCGCTTTTTCTCTGTCACTCCTACGGGAATCGACAGTGATAGCTGCCGCGCGTTGCAAAGAAATTCAAAGGCGAATTAATTTGTGGGCGTATTTATTGCTCAAGGTCATCGGCTGCAGTCAGCTTCTTAACTAAATACTATTGTCGTTATGTCTGGTTCCAAATTTTAATAAGTAACACTAATTACATTATTTGTCTTTATGGTTTCAGGTTGTGAAAGCGTATGACCACGAGGAGCAGTGTCAAGTAGCGATTAAAATAATTAAGAATAAGAAACCCTTCCTAAACCAGGCACAAATAGAAGTCAAGTTACTAGAAATGATGAACAGAGCGGATGCAGAAAATAAGTATTATATAGGTGAGTGTTTATCTATTTTAATTGCAACTAATGAACAGAAAACCCATGTAACTTTTTTTGAAAATACTATCTATCTCTGTCTTGTTGGTACTGTACAATACTCGTCTAACCATGAATATTAAAATGACCCTGAACATTTTAATTAATGTCCATGTCATACTTTTGATCCACTGTTAAATGCAAGATTAAATAATATGATAATTATTTAAAAATGTGCATAGTAATCACTAACGTCTCGGTTTGGAGGACCCCCTTTAAGAGGAGTTCTCTTGGGAGGACTCTGTTTCTTGTATCAATATGAAACTGTATAAAAGATATACGAAAATTGTAGAAGTACCTACTCACCGAGGCTAGCATACACCTTTTATTCTCCCTCCTCTAGTTGATCATTAATGATCATTTGCTTTGTAAATGTGACAACTAATTTAGTTTAAGTTAGATAGATGGTAGACACTTGCTCATTGGTATTTATTGCTTTAATATAATATGTCATCTGAATGTTACTTGTTTGTTCCAGTAAAACTGAAACGTCATTTTATGTGGCGGAACCACCTGTGCCTAGTGTTCGAGCTGCTCTCGTACAATCTGTACGATCTCCTGCGCAACACGAACTTCCGCGGCGTGTCGCTCAACCTAACGCGCAAGTTCGCGCAGCAGCTCTGCACTGCGTTACTGTTCCTTAGTCAACCTGGTGAGTTTGTTTTTGTTGTAACCTTATCAGTATACTGGCGTTTCGCCCGGGGCTCTGCCCGCGTGAATTACACGTTATATCGCGCGGTAGAAACCTGTGCCTAGAAGTAAGATCACAGAATCGCCTTTGACTTATCTCGAGGGCTTATCTATCTGTACCAAATTTCAACAAAATCGGTTCAGATGTTAACCATAACGGATAGACAGAGTTATAGTCGCATTTATAACATTAGTATGGATTACTTAAAAAAAATGATGACAGGGGAATTGTAGACCATGGTCTATTTTTTTTTCTAGTATTTTTTTTTCTGCAGATTCTAGACTTGATAGGGTAACTAAAACAATATCGTGGTCGTGCTGCTACACTTCAGAAGGCATTGGTTACTCCGCCAGTCAGTTACATAAAATCTAACAGGGAAACCACTGCCCAAATCTATTGTATACCATATTTTGTTTCGTCTTTATGCCCATACCCTCGTACATTCTGCAACCCTGGAAAGTCAATCAGGTTCAGCCATGTTACGTAGAGTTTCTACTCGCGGGTCTATGGTGTGTTTCTAACTTCTGATGGCCCTAATCACGTGGCCGTTCCCAAGCCTATTTATTCCTTCGTAAAATGAAGAATTCAGTCTTTTCAAATCCGATGAAGAGACTGATTTAAAAATACCACTCCTCTCAACTTTATTCAAAAAGTGAAATTCATTCGGTAACTTATATCTTGTGCATTCTGCATAAACGATTTAATGCGTAGTGCATTTCTTAGAAAAATATGATGCAATTCAATTCACGTAAACAAGTGGATATGTGATGATGACAGAACTAATATCAACATTCTTACATGACGCCATTTTTTCTCTACTACGCTAAATTCAGTACATTTAAAGTGGGACACACGATTGCATGACATAACACAATGCAACATCAGGACGTAATTCGATCTTTCAGCATCGAAACGTTAAGGCTATAAATACATTACTTGCTTCTAAGGCGCTTAAATGTCGATGCTAGAATCCAGTCGAGCGTCTCCAGGGGTCTATTTTCAGAAATAAAAACCAAACAAAGGAAGCTGTAAATATACCATACTACTTATAGACCTTACTACTTTTAGGCAAAAGACTGATTTGCCACGCTGGTGGTTTGGAGATCACAGTTTGGCCAACGGTGGAGAGAAAACTGCTACATGTCTTCTTAGGGCAGTACATCTTTATTTACATTGGCACCATTGTGTGCAGTGCTGCCATATTATTTTAGGCCAGCACAGCTCATATATCACATCATCCAACATAGTAGAGCTGTCTAAATTTTTGAGTTTGCACCCTCACATAACCCACCGACCGTATGACATTATACCTTACAGGACATTAGCGAGTCCGCTGTCACATGCGCAGGCGCAAAAAAGCGTACGCGCACGCATGCAGATATTGTTTTGCATGCATTATTTGCTAGAAAACATTAACAATACGACTTGTGTGGCTAAAGCTTTAAGTGCAAAAACCGCTATTGTGAGCAGTTTCGCAAGTGAGCAGGAACTGCGGTGTCCATAGTTCTCGTCCTAAATCTGTAGCCGCCAATGCAATTATGCAGATATCGTTGTGTATAAACAATGACCTATCGCGCGGCGCAGTTTGTCGCGCTCGTTGCCGACTTCTGCTTAGGGAGTCTTTGTTAGGCCTGATTCACATGAGTTGCTGCACCTCAAAAAAAAAAAAATAATAACGTCGAATAGCTTCTACTGTATGCTGAGTAAATTTAACCTTGTTATTCATGTTTTACCTAAGTACTAATGCACTTACACGAATATAAAGTTTTGACTAAAAAAACAATTCTGTATTAATTGTCGTCTTGTTATTCACCGACACTTGTAACTGTCTATTTGCATTAGATTGAATTGTAGCAGATTTTTTTAAAGGCGACAGAGCATGTAATACTCACGATTGTATTACAACTTCGCGCCCATACTATTCGATTTAATTAAATGTATAGGAGTACGTACATGTATTTATGCTGATTTAATTTGGCTATGCTAATGTCAATCTGTTGTTTTCTTTTCAGAACTAAATATAATTCACTGTGATCTAAAACCCGAGAATATACTACTATGCAACCCAAAGAGGTCAGCCATTAAGATTGTGGACTTCGGAAGTTCGTGTCAACTAGGTCAAAGGGTGAGTCTGGCTATCACATTTATATTCGCGAGTAGCAGAAGAAATTAACCTACGACTATGTGAAGACCTTGCGGCAGTACCATGGAAATTCACGATTCACATAAGATCACTAACAACACGTACATAGGTGACAATGCACTGGTCGTCTTATGGTTTCACATAACGAAAAAGGCGATGGTAAAAGGATCATTTCAATATTTATAGTGTAATACTTGTCACGGCATGATCAAATCATCGACGAAAGGAACAAATGAATCAGGCCGCTAGTAAAACGTAGTACATAAAAGAACTAATATATATCTACCTAAAAGTACTAAGTCCTACATACTTTTACTACATATTTTGAAATATCTAAACTGGAAAAAAAAAATTTACATTGCACTTAAAATTTCCGCCGCTCAAATCGGTGCGTATCATTTGGGCCACGTAATTAGCAATTATTTAAATCATTATCCATAAATAGAGAACCGATTTGCCCCCAGATGATAATTAGCTAGTTCCATGCCATACTTGTTCCACAAGGCTTTCATCATATTCATTGATAAATTTGAATACGTCGTGCATGACGATTAACTTGCTGTACATAACTCATTTATAATTATGATAAATATCCAATAACATGAACTTTGGTCATTGATTGATAAAACATTGTGTTTGTATCTTTCTTTTATCTAAAAATATATATATCACAAAACAGGTCCAGCAAAGGGTGGCTCGTATTGCCATAACATTAATATGAATTGGTTTCTTTTGTCTACTGCCTCTATATCAGACCATCAATTGCAATGTCTCGTTACAAAAGTTATACTTACATAGAAAGCTATGCGATAGCGAATCTAATTTCAATCCTGAACTCGGCGATGTTAAAATCTAAATCTGTCCGCTGTCTTTTGGCTGTAGTGAAAAAAGTGTAATGTTTATTTCCGGATATGTAAATACTTGTAAATTCTAATATGCCTGCCTGGTTCCATGATTCGATCGCATTTCGCTGCAAGCGACACATGATTCAAACGCATTTGTATCCCTCAAAAACTTTATTTTTGTAATAATACGAAGCCATATCAAGCTGCCTGCTTAAATAACTTGGTTTATTACACACCCTAATTTGTCAATATTATGGAACACAACTATTGCTTAACTAGAAATATTTCAGCTTTTAGTTTAGTCTCAGTCTAAAACGAATGTGCCGATTTATTGAGTCGGTACCCGGCATAGGCTAATTGCGCAGATAAATCACACGGGGCGTGTGATTCAGCGCCCGCCGGGGTTATCGACTATTGCGTCTCAATTATAATTATTACAGGGTTGTCAACCCATAACTGTAACCTTCCTAACAACAGAAACAACGTTACCAATTACCGAATCAATTAAAATATTTATGTAGGTAGTATGAGTTCACTTTAGTATTTTTTTTCTCACAGTAGGTAACCGACTGATATTTATAAATTTATTATAAAGTATGTTTACATCTTATGGTAACGTTGTCCTACCCTTAAATTACTCGCATTTTTCTTTTGTTATTACTAAAACTCGTTGCCAACCCTAAGTTATTCTAATAAGCTATTATGTACTTAGAAATAGATAAATCGTCGTTATCGGCTCCGTTTAACAGAACTAGACGGATTCGTGTGCCGTTTAGATGCGATTGGGACCGTAAATGCGTCTGATGAAATGTAGCTTGAAGACAGTCTAGATTTTGAATAGGATTTGATTAACGACTTGTTTGTGAAATAAGAAATGTTCTTTTATTTGATATTTTAGCAACTTAATTGCAATTATAATATCAGTATATAAACTAGAAAAATTATGTCTCAGGCGGGACTCGAGCTCGAGGAGATGCGGGTTCGAGTCCCGCCTGAGACATATTTTTTTCAAGTTTATATAAATAATACTGATATTATAAGAAATGTTACTTGGGAACCAATTACAAACAGAGTAATTTTTTATTACAATAACTGCAGTCTTTATTACTTGTATTTTTAATTATACACCGGGCCCACCAGGTGTTATCATGGAACCGTTTTAGGCTCATTTACGTCCTAAGTCGTCGCTAAGAGCTGAATTATTTTTTAATTAAATTCCCAAAAATTACAAACGTAACTTTTTTTAAAACAAATCAACATGCCGCTCGTGTTTAGCTGTTTTAATTTAACAACAAAATTTTAAAAAAGTATTTATTTTTCATCAGACTTGCAAAACCAATTAGGAATAACATATTTGACTTCTTTTAAGATATACCAATTCATATCCTTCCAGATATACCAATACATCCAGTCAAGGTTCTACCGATCACCTGAAGTGTTACTAGGTGTGCCTTACGACCTAGCGATAGACATGTGGTCACTCGGCTGTATACTAGTGGAGATGCACACCGGCGAACCGCTGTTCAGCGGTGCCAACGAGGTCGACCAGATGAACAAAATCGTTGAGGTGTTGGGAATGCCGCCGGATCACTTATTAGATCAGGTGAGTTCATTAGTGCCGTCGTTTAATGACTCCTTGTTATGTTTGGTTTTAATACCGGGCTAAGATCACGTGTGTAGAATTTCCGAAAATCGCTCCGGATTGTGATCACCAACCCGCTTTTGGCCGGCGTGGTGATCATGCCATCATTGCTGTAACAGCCTATAATTATTCCACTGCGGGCAAAAGGCCTCCATCATTGAATTCAAGTTTCCACAGCAATGGTGGATACTGGAATGATCACCACGCTTGCCAAATGCGGGTCGGTGATCACAAACTTCGAAATTTCGAAACTTTTTGCTGCCCAACCCGGGGATCTAACCCACTGGACATTTAAACCACTGGACCAAGACTACTAGGTATTGCTGTGGTAACCCAAATTCAACAATGGAGGCCTTTGTCGTGTGGTGCTGTCACATTACTGCCCTGATGTGGAAGAAGGCGGCTATACGACATTTCAACTTACTGCACGTAGACGCCTTTTACCATATCAGGGCAGATTAAGCTCCCCTATGTGTATGTTTAGGATCCGTCCCAGACACAATTAAATTTCTATCTAGATATGGCACATGTGAGAGGTTAAAAGAATAGCACTACATGGTCTTCCTATGGGTGTCGTAAGAGGCGACTAAAAAAGTACTGCCGGAGGAAGACGGACAGCAGCGTCCTCTGTCCACCATTAACTAAACTGTGATCACCAGCAGGCCTGCCAAGCGCGGCGATTATAGCAGAACCTTCCTTTTAGCGAGGCCCTGTGTATAGCTGTGGACTGACATTTATAACTTAACTAGCGGCCCATTACGTGCTCCGCTACGTATAAAGTGAAATAATAATAAAAAATTAAGAACCGCTCTACCGATTTTGTGCAAACTTCACATAAACCATCTACTAAACAGTCCGAACAAAACCTAAACATTTGGTTTGGATAGGTGAGCCCGTTCTTGAGTTATAGAATTACAATGAAAAGTGGCACTGATTTTTATATATTTAAGATTACTGGTCACTGCTATTCGAAATAAAATCGTTATTTACCACTCTTTTTGTACTATGGGTGTCGATCGCCATCACGCCTGACAAATGTGGGGATAGTGCCAAAATATTCCTTTCAGAGAAACTAGTGTCGAGCATTGGAACCATTTTTACTTAATGATTAAAAGCTATTAGTTAAATTACTGGCAGTTCTTTATTGTTTCTTTACTGATGTAAATTCATTCAAAATGTTATGATTTACTATCCTACTAGACTAAATGCAAACTATTATATAAAAATAAACCACATAAGATTAGTTTAATGTGTAGCATGCAAGATGTTTTATAAGTCATTACTATTTAATGTTTTATAACTGTTACATATTAAATTGATTTTATTATTATTATTTTTTTCATCATCCCTAAGTAGTTTTTTTTTTATTTCAGATGTAATATACTAATTTAATTATTTTGGTTTCAGGCCCACAAAACGAGAAAGTTCTTTGACAAATTACCAGCGTCAGAAGGTGGTGGTTATGTATTGAAGAAAGTCAACGGTAAAGATGGAAGGTAAGTGTTTGACGTAACATCAATTTACAATGTTAAAGTCACAAACAAGTGCTGCTTGTCTGTATTGTTATTGATTTAGAGCTAAGTAAGCATAAGTATTTGACACTATGTTCTCAGCACAGTACACCTACCATGAGTTAACAATGATAAGAGTCGCTATCGTCGGCGTAAAAAATGTACAGCGCCTCTAGCGGTCACTTGAGAAACTAAAATCGCTACCATGAGTCAACAAATAAAAACCTATCGAGATCTAATCGTAAGCGAGTAACGTTTTGCAGCAATTGCTCTATGAAATCGGTACCATGAGTCACAAATTTGACAAATGCCATCGACAAATACATTAACGACTGTAGCGAAGTAACTCACTAGCTTAATATAGCATGAAAGGTCATTTATTTAATAAAATACTCTATTTAGAGTATTAGTTTTGAAAAAAAAAATGTCGACAAGAAGATATTGGCATTAAATATGTTTACGGCTGCTGCACATCAAGATTGACGTTGCTCATTTAATGAGTTAGCTTAGTCAATCAAAATCGCCAAAAGAAAATTCTGTTTGATCATCATAGTTCATCATAGTTTATAACATCACATTCTTCTAGTCCAGCAGTTCAACTAACCATATAAAATGAAATATATATTCATAAAACTAGCTTACCGGCAGTCAAAACATCAAAGTCTGAAACATTTTTCTCAACTATAATAACATAAATCCACCATAAACTAGGATTGCAAGTTTGTAACGCCCAGTGCGTTCTCATTTAATATTAAAACAATTAATAAAACTAGTTACGAAACTAACAAAACAAACATTATTAGATCATCCAAACAACAAAATCTGACACATTAACAAAATAATAACCAAATATAATTCAAAAGTTATCAAAATGTTTAGTTATATTCACTGCTTTGCGACGTTTAAAATAAGTCAGATTATTTTCGTATCGAGGATTGTATTTTCTTCATCTAAGCTGTACTGCGTAATTCTATTGTACTCTGTCTTTTTAATACGGTTAGAAAGAAACATCTACATTATGTGTGAAGGCACGTTACGTAACCTATCGAGCTATCGCTTGCGACTCATAAGAACTCATGGTACGTGTTCAATCAAAAAATATTCGATGCCCGTTACATCATTAGCGACAGTAGCCACGTAATGTAAGTTTTCGATATCAACTCATGGTAGCGCTACAGAACACGAAAAGAAAGGTTAGAAAGGCGGTGTAGGCGGGGCATGCGCGCAGGAGGCCTCTCCTTTCCAGTTGGATGATTACAGACCGTTATTTTACTTTAATTTTTTCGAATTACATATTTGTGAACACTTTCACACACCGAATTTGCCATCTATGAAAAAAATGTATACGAATGTGCTGACGGGCGCAGTGGTTACAGGAAGTACCGCTCGCCGGGCACGCGGCGGCTGCACGACATACTAGGCGTGGAGGGCGGCGGGCCGGCGGCGCGGCGCCGCGGCGAGGCCGGGCACTCCGTCTCGGACTACCTCAAGTTCAAGGTCAGTATTTTGTTTTACAACTTGAAACGGAGTCATTATTCCACTGCTTGACGAAGAACTCAAAAGGAAGATTTTGCTGTGAACACCACGATTGACAGCCCTGGTGACGCTGCTGCATATCTTCTCGCTGCACTCCTTTTACAAGAGGCGACTATTACGGCACCCATTATGGGACGATGAGGGGTGTGCCTTTATATTTTAGCCGTTCATCACATAACCATAAGAGGATTACGGCTTTCAGTTAAATTTATAAACTACTGGCAGATCCGTAAAATGTTGTCCTTCCTGAAAAATCATCCTCCTACCTGGTCAAACTATGTTTTATAAAGAACAGGAACTAATTGAAATGTACACAAAATTTCAACTAAATTGGTCCAGCCGTTTAGGAGCAGTTAGGTGACAAACTACGTACAGATGAATTATACTCGTATGAACTAAGATCAATAGATCGACGATATAACGATCTCTCAATAAAATTTCTAATTTTTACATAATATGCAATGCCCAATTCCAGGATTTAATCCTCCGCATGCTAGAGTATGATCCGAAGCAGCGGGTGACGCCGTACTACGCGCTGCAGCACAACTTCTTCAAACGCACCGCAGACGAGGCCACGAACACACAGCAGCAACAGCAGCAGCACCACCAACACGGTATGTCTATACACAAAGCAATTAACGCGACACACATTACATATAATAACATATGATATAAAACACTTTACAGAGGGCCAAAAACTGGTTGACTATTAGGAGTACTCAAAGCTGCCAATTACAACCGCCTTTGATATATGATACAAGACACTTTACAGAGGGCCAAAAACTGATTGAATATTAGGAGTACTCGAAGCTGCCAATAACAACCGCCTTTGATTGGTACCTATAACAATTATGATACAAAACACTTTACAGAGGGCCAAAAACTGGTTTAATATTAGGAGTACTCAAAGCTGCCAATTACAACACAATTTTTGATTAACATGACTTATTTTTGAAATTTCCATCTCGCGAAAAAAGCTAGAACCAATGGCATAACGTGCCTTCCAAAGCACGAATATAACATCCCAGCCAACTTCAACAATATCGTTTCCTAAATTGACCCGACTAACTCGGGACTTTTGCGTACTAGGCAAACCACCGCACCACTACACCAGGAGGTGTAGTGTCGTTTGTTTATTACAAAACGACTTTATATTTTGGTTCCACTCACGTACACGAACAAACAGTTGACAAGATGCTTCACTATCAAGACACTGTAGATAAAGCCGTTCGCTATTGGTTGCGACATGGTCACGCACGTCGCCGCGCAAGGAATGTCCCTAAATTACGCTTCTAAATAATTATTCTTAAAAGAACAATATTTAATAAAACTAAGGAACTTTCAAATAACATAAAATTTTTCAGTTAAAATCAAAATTGTCTTAATTAAAAGTAGCAAGTATTGTGGGAAATACTTATATTGCTCTAATCACAAAGGTCATTTACCATCTTCAAATTTGACCTTTTTTTACTGAACTATCAAACTATTGAGCCTGATTGTTTGCCTTTTTCCATGTCCAAATTTAACTTAAAACTTTTTTAAATATATCTTCGACATTTGTATACCTTTTTCTTGGCCCAAAAACACTACACATACAAACAACCAGCAATAAACACTACATAACACATCCTCATTTTACATTGCACACAGCACAGATCACGGAAATCTATTCATTTTACATTTATATAGTAAAGACATTAAAGTTCCATCGTTTAACTGAGTCAGTTCCTAAGGTGTGTTATTTGTCGCATTACACGCGATTGGCCATATTAATTTGACAGTTATGCGATTAGGTACGTAAATCTTGCGCACACGCACCTTCACGACTACTATATACCGCAGGGGCTGACTCAATCAAACGAATGCAAGGCTGCGTTTCTACTGACACTTAGCTGGGTGGAGCGTACCGTGGATTCTGAAATGAAATCTTAACAGATCGCACAATTCGAGTACTGTGATTGGTTAATACACGGTTCGTTATTTCCTCACCGACCAATAACGCGTTAGAAGAAACGCAGCCTTAAACCTCGTCTAAGCTTTGGGCATATAGACTACAGCGTTTTGGCAAATAAACGCTACGTTTGTGGTAATAAAAAAAAATACAACAAATCTGTCTTTGTAAGAAAGTTTTGCAACTTGTGCCTCAGTTTAGACGAGGCTTAATATTAATACGTGGCAAAAATGCTGTGTTAAAATTAAAAGTAAGGTTAAAATTAGTGAATAAGCCAATTCCCAAAAGATCAAGCCCCTCAAATCAATTAAAGATTGATTTCTCCATGTTAAAGTAATTTGATATCAGTTAGACATTCGCCATCCCTTTTTAATCATCAAATAAAAATACTTGCATTTTCTTTCTGCGACATTACTTGATTATTACTTGATGATGACAGTAATTTACTTGATGATTAAAATTGTGATTGATCGTATCTAAGATTTCGATGTTTATTATTTGTAATTAATAACAAAAATACATCGTCTAGCTTGTGTCGTGTTCTTCGCTAACACATAACGCTTTTGTCATCTCATTTATTCTAACATTACTCATGACTTTCCGTTTGAGAATAATCATGGAAGTTACCTTTGTTCCAACTTTAATACCTTGAACATAATTTTAACCTAAAGCTAAGCAGGTTTTAATGTATACGCTAAAGAGATATATACGTCTGTTTTGTAGGAAACTCATTCTGCGTCTACCAAAATGCTTAGCACATGTATATTTATTTCTCTAGTTAGCATTTATATTATACCATTCAAAATACTGACGTTTGCAATCTTATTCCAGTACTGCTAAAAAAAATATATTTAAAATAATATTGAATGGTAACTAAAGTAATTCGATACTAACGAGTGTATTACAATTAACATTATTTTTATGTTCTATCGAAACATACGCGGTATTCCATGCCACAAATAGTGTTAATACAAAACACAACTTTTCTGTATTTTTGCCCAAGAAACACTAATTCAATTAGCGAGATAATCAAAAATAATTTTGACTATACGTTTTCTCACAATCTATTATATCAAAAGAAGACTAGTTAAAGGCGGAAAGTAGTAGAGGTTTACCATAAAAATCCCTGTGTTAGATTTACCTCAACTACTGGTACACTCAATAAAGAAAAACGACTGCGAATACCGCCTATGTTCAGATAGTTTGGGTAACTTCCACATCATATTGACCCATAATAACTGTTTGGCGTTCGATGGCAGATGGCCCATCGGACTCGCGATGACTAGAGCGGTCCGGCGGCCCCGCCGCGAGGCACTAACGCCGTCACGTTACCTGCCAGGTCTGCGTCTTGTTCTGTCGGAATGTCTCCCCCCAATTCTCCCCCTTCACTCTACGTTATGTCGTTGCCGGATCGTAGAATTGATCGTGCCGTAACGTAAGTAGTCGGAATTGTTAGTGAAATGGTGGCTTTTCATGATGTATTCCACAGATTGATGACCATTTCATGATATGGTATGGGAATATAAATTTTCTTATATGGTAATACCGTAATAGTAACTTTTATTTTCCACTTCATTTCAGGATTGAATTATTTAATTTGTAATTATCTAAGTTTCTGACGAACAACTTTATTTGTTTAAAGTTATTGATTGACTACTTTAAGAACAAATTAATATTATGGAGTTCCGAATTGAAAAAGTTGGTATTTTGATTATTTAGTAGGTACAATACAACAATCGACAAACTTAAAACATTTGATGGCCTGTGATACTAACCATCAACATGGAATGCAACCATTTCATGGAATGTTCTACTAATTGACGACATGATCAATTCTGCGATCTAGCCACGACGCATACACCACGTCCACTGCATGCGGTTCGATGTTGTTCATTGCATGGTTTTTCTTAATAAGTTATACTGTATTTTATTTATATTTGTTTTTATATTGCGCTAGCTAGAAGTTGAATTCGTTTTAAAGAGTTGTATATCATTTGAGCAACAAATATGCAAGTATTAGCTCAAAAATTACGGGGTTTCAAAGATAGTGGCAAAATAAAGACCAATATAAATAACTATTTTAATACGGAGTTAAGTTTATTTAAGTTATTAAATTGGAACATGACTTAATAATCACTGAATTGCCAGTCTTAACTTAACATAACTCAACTTAGATCTAAAAATCTAAACACTGACTTTCTATTTTATTTTAAGTGCATAATGTATTTTAATTGCAACTATAGAAATCCTATAAGACCATATAAATTAGCAGTATAAAATTCAATTAGAAAATGTAACATAATGATACCTATAAATATGCACGAAGTTATAAATTGCTTTAAATGCATATCCTGTTAAAAAATATTTTTAGAATTTTGGATTTTGATTGACTTAATTTGCTAAACAAAAATACTTTGGCCGTAGGAGATTCTAACATGCGGCGTATACGTTGCAATTTTGTAGTATAATTTGCGCCTTCTTTATTCTGTTAACATAGACATTTTTAATTTTTCAATGCTTTTTATTCGATACATTATTGATTTTTACAAACAATTGCTGTTTCATTCATTTCAATTATAAGTATACCAAGTCTTGATAAATGAATAAATGCTGTGTGATAACAACTGTCATCCTCCGGAAGGACATCAACTACATATTCATTAAAATTGTGTATAAGAAAAACTTGTGGATTGATTATAATCCTTACTAATTATATTTTCTATATTGCTTAAAGTAGAGTAATATTCCAGCAAATTTATTTATCAACCTAATACGCAAGCGTAGATACTAGCAACTAGCGACCTGCCTATATCCCTATTCCCTGCATCTAAGCATCAGATGTTCTATAAAGTACACTTATGTATCAGTGGGAGGCGCGCGACTGTGGGGCGGTGCCGAAAGGATGGACGTGGAGGGCGTTCGACGCGAGGACGATCTGCTACAGCCCGTCTGTACGCTGCAGCACAGCCCCGTCGCCATACACTAGCCGTCGGCCGCCGCCGGGCCGCACTAGCGCCCCGAAGACCGTGTGTTCCTCACAAACTAAACTGTGCCAGTGTCAGTGGACTACGGAGCTGTCGACGCGAGTGACGCGGGACCTAGTGACAGTGACGTAGTGACGTGTGCGCGTGCGACGGCCTAGTGCGCCGCCACGCGACGGACTAGCGAACTAAAAATGTGGCGGGACTCCTGGACTGATGAAAAAAAAAACAACTTATTTATAATTCTATATTTTTATTTAATGCGATAAGTCTGACTGTAAAAATATAATGGTACGATTTGTTACGTTGTAACGATGTATTTTGTTCTTAATCGCTTCACTCGACCGTACTTATAGAAAGTAACGATGATCGCTTGCGATATCGTCACCACATCCGGATGCGTATGGGCATGAAAGCTAGGTTTTTTTATTGTTACGCAATGCATATCAAGAACGCAATATGGTAGAAAATAAATATTGTATATAAAATTTAGGAAACCAGACTAATGGATACAGACTGCAATTTAAACTGGATAATCTATAGTTTAGTTACGATCTATGCTAGTTAGGCTTTCATTCAGTTTTTTATTATCGCAAGCTTTATATTTTTAAAGTGTCGGCAACTGATGACTGAAATTCAAAGGGCCAATAATAATTTGTTTTAACACATACAGAGAAATAGAATTAAGTATATTTTGATGCACAAAATCATTAATTTGACACTAACCATTTGACTGATTTGTTAACTTCTGGATTAACTAAAAACGATTGCCCTCGCGTCGCAGATTTGTACATAAATGGTTTGTTCACGACCTCTGATGCTTGTGATCTGAGAGTCCAGTAATATTTTAAAGCATATAGGTTATTTTTGACTCATTGGAATATTCAGACGATGTGTAAAACAGAATAGTGTATAGGTAATTCTATAAAAAACACAAAATGTACTTGTAGGTTACGAGAATGTTGGATCATATATAACATTTTTTGGGTATTTCAGATAGGAATTAATAAATTTAACTACATAACTGACTTGTTCAACCTTTTTTGGATTTGAATCTACAATAGACTAACCTCATCGCAACAGACTGGTCGAAACTTTTTAACGGAGATATTTTGTATAGCAATACACTGAACACTGCCTTATTGTGCCGGAACTTTATACGAATAAGACCCGCTACTCATGATCGGCTTTTTGTCGCTAGTGACGTCATTCTGTATACGCTGCGCCCGCGCAGCAAACCTGTATTGTGACAGTAAATGTGATAACTATACATTGATGTAAAGCAATTACTATTTTACTTTACTAATAATTAATTACATATCGACTTGTGTAACTCGGTTAGAAAGTATTATATAAGTTAATGGTTCTGACATGACCGAAAAAATATTCAATTGAATTCTTGCTAGAACAGAAAATAAGCAAAGCTATGTAAAATTTCATACCTATGCACATAACTAACATGGATACAGCATTTTAGACATGTAACGTATCAGCACTCGTATATACTTTGACCGTTTCACGTTGGGACCATGCTGATCTAGTAATAAAATATTCATCCAATAAATGTCCAGTTTGATGTCGAAACATTCGTACATTTCAATTTGTGTGCTAAGTATTAGTAAAAGCACACATCGCAAACTTTGATTTATTTACATGTAACCTTTGACGTTCACATTTCTATAGGAAAATCTACTTGATTGTGATTATGTGGGTGATGTTTTTATAGATAAATATTGATTGTAAATATGGACGGCAAATGTTACAGACTGGATGCTGCAATAACGTAGAAGTTGCCACAAAATCGTCTCATCAGACTAGGTCATTGTAAAATTATGTGCATTGAGAATGCACCCTAATCTATGAGCTTACTCGGCTCTATTTAGTTAAAGCTTGTGATACATAGTTTAAAAATTGCATAGTTTTAGTGCAAGGTTTAGTTTAATAAGGTATAAGCTCGGAAATACCTAATCTCTTCACTATATTAGTGTAATTGAATGACATAGGCGATGTCCAATTATGTATATGGTCCACAGAAGTCGCATAAGTAGCGGGTCCACGCTTAGCAACTTTATTCTGAACTTAAGCTTAGTAAAATATTATTATTTGAAATTATTTTTTAGTTAATTGTTGACTGAAGGTACGAAAGTTCAGAGTGGAGCGGCTAATGAGATGACATGCAACAGATAGCAGATTTTTCGTACTGACTGCGTAATGTTGCTGTGAATTTTTATAAAAACACCCTTGAGTATATAATTATTTTTTAAATTTGAATAAAGCGTTTGTATGGTAAAGCTATTTGATTTGGAACATGAAGCATGAAAGTATTTTCTGTGTTTCTTTCTTATAGAGCTGATAACTAGGTTCACCTATTTCATTGTAGATTTGAATCTATTTCTAATCTTGCTGTTCTGTACTATAAATTTTTGAATATCTGTATAATATTTACTGTAATACTTTTCTGCTTCATGACGTTTATAGGATTGTTAGAAAGATTATAAGAAATAGGTATGGGACATGTTTAATTTGATGATAGAGCAATAACAATTTAATCGGCAGGCAGGTTTCCAAATATGTATGATAAGAAAATAATAAAATATATTTTTATGTAAATTACATGTTAAATAAATAATATTTTTGTCACTTTCTTTCGAATTAGAACATCAAACAGATGTATTAGTTTCTGATGTTAGAATTTTAATTAGTTTGTATGTTTTTTATATCGACGCATATAATAATCTGTAACAGAGCTGGAAATCTGCCGCAACATTGCTATATTTTACATTACAACTAGTCGAAGAGTTAAGTGATAAACAACACTTGAAACACCAACCTATTTGAATAGTTGTAACTAAATCCATTACTCAAGAATGGCCCTAGATGTTTGCGCTTGAGTATGTAATATACTATACTTACTATTTATTTGTACTGTGACAGTATGGAATTATGTGAAGTGTGTGACACGTGCTGATGCGCGATAAGCTAAAATGTTTATTTCCTATCGGATTGTCAGTTCGCGGGCACTGTAACAATAAAAGGATAGAGCTTTATGTCACTAAGTTTTGTATTTTAAATCAATAAACAATAGCAATGATGTGTGTATGTTTTATTACCTTATTTTTTATGAATCGTTCCCACCATAGCGCCTATAATACAAAACATAATTGAAGCTCGCTCGATCTGAAACCACTCCTTAAGTATAAAAACAGCCTCCTCCGTATTAGAATGGCTGGCCAAAGTAATAGATAGGCGTTAAAACATCACCAGTACTTCACCATCGGATATTATTATCTCAAACCTTTTTTGGAGAAATATCCAGTACACACAACTCGATGCCATGATGCGCTAGCGTGGCGTGATTTGTGTTACTACAACTGACATACATACTTTCATAGTAACCACGCCATGCTAGTACCGAACCCCCGTTCGCTGTTTGAGCAAGCCTATATATAGTTTAGTTTCTCTTATAGATAAGATAAGGATAAGATAGATAAGATAATTTTATTTACGAAAACATGTGTGAGATATACATTGCATGGGCAGAGATATACTGGTATTAGTGTCGTTAGTATCAACATGCCTTACCGATATTCGGTGTGTAAAATTTATAGTGTTAAATTTGTTAGATTTCATTTAACATTAGCCTATCAATATTACAAAGTCAGTTAAATTATTACATTACTTACATCAAAGCATTACATACACAGCCACAATTTGAAATAGAATATTTAGAAAAAAATATTACTCTTTATTACATTACTTATTATTGCATGTAAAATTTTATTAATTTGAATATAATATTATAGAAATTAACATTGATTATTACATTATTATTATTGTATGTCAAAATTTATCGTTAAAGAAGTCAGTTATAGTATAGTAGCATTTTTCAATTAAAAGATTTTTAAATTTATGTTTAAACTGATTGTCGTTAAGTAATTTATATGTCTGAGGAATTTTATTATAAATTTTAGGAGCCATGCATACTACACTCTTTTTAAGCAGAGCCGTTTTTCTCGTTGCGAGCACAGCTTGCTTTGATCTCGACGGTTGCGTGTAACTATGTCAGATAACCGAAGAAAGAGGTGAGGATTGGCTCTGACAAAAAGAGCCACCTCCATTATATATAAGGACGGAAGTGTCAGAATTCTGTGCTTTATAAAATATGGCATGCAGCTATCGGTGGTCTGAAGACCAAACATAGCGCGGATACATCGTTTCTGACTTTTAAACGCTACCTCTATAGAGTTCCTCTTAAAAAGCTAGCGTGGACGTCGCACGGTGGGCTAAAAATCGACCTTCATGGACTTAGAGATGTCAGTTTAAAAGGGTCACTTTTTTTGTTGGGGACTGCTTCTATTAACCATTTCAATGACAACAATTAATTACTATTTACTCCGGTAATAAGCACTAAGTTTTTGACTTGATGCATTACATTGATTTGATTAGATTGTTTTTTTTTTAAATTGAATCTGTGCCGGATGACACGTGGCCGGGTTTGGTACGAAGATGAGGGAGGAAGCCAGACGGTCAGACGCCCGTCTTGTTTGATGATGATGTTGATGAAATGATAACGCCTTATGTCGGGTTACGGAGTAACAGCCAACCCAATGTTTACTGTGTGGACTGTATTGTATGCGGTGAGGTGGCTGTGTATTCTTCCTATTTTTCTTCTCAGGATCTGTTCAGGTTGATCTTCTAGGGCTCTTCCTACTTGCTTAGGAGAGATGGTTCTTCCTTGCTGCTGCTGGATCGAATGAATCTATTTTTTTTTTTTTTTTGAAAGGACCTATGCTGTGGCAGAAGGCCGTTACAGCTTCACCGGGCGGGTTTTAGGCGAGTGCGGAAGGCACTCAGCCCAAAAGCGGCCTGCTAGCGGGTACCTCGAGTGCGAGGCGAGTCGAGGCGAGTCGCTACGCGAAGCCTAGGGCTCGCCCGCGCAGGGGCCCCGTACGTACTAGCGGCGCGATCGGACTGTATGAATCTATGGACCCCCTGCTCGCCTTATATTCACAATTTTTGGCGGGAAAATCCCCACCCACGCAATCACTGTGTGAGCGAGAGGTCGGTGCGAGCGAGAGGCAGAGGAGATGGCATGCGCGTGTTTTCCGCGGCCGATCGGCAATACCGTAGGGAGAGCCGCATGCCATCTCACAATTAGAAAGAGAGGGAAATAGTACGGGCTTGAATTTTGACTCGAAAAGGCAATACCGTAAAGAGAGCCGCGTCCGGCGTATCGAAGTCAATCCCGACAAAAGTGCAGCGATGTACTTCGGGCGGAACATCCCCGTAACGCCCTCCCCTAATCCGTCCTGCCCTAATGTCCCCACTCATTTCACCCTATTCGACCAGCGGATCCCATGGGTCAAGCAGGTCAAATATTTAGGTGTCACCTTAGACCGACGACTATCGTTCGCATCGCACATCAATCGCGTCTGTAACCGAGCGAAGTTCTACACGCACCGACTGTACCACCTAGTCGGCCGCAAGAGTAAAATGTCGCTTAGAAATAAGTTGACAATTTACAAAACTTGCATCCGCCCCGTGATGACTTACGCCAGTCCGGTGTTTGCTCACGCCGCCCCGTCCCTCCTTAAGAAGTTTCAAACACTTCAAAATCTCTTTTTGCGTCGGGCCTCGGGTATCCCGTGGTTCGTACGCAACAAAAATATCCACCGAGATCTCAAGATCCAATCCATTGCCCTCTATATGAAAGAAGCCTCTCAACGCTTTTTCGATAAGGCAGTGAATCACCCCAATCCGCTCATAGCGGAAGCCGCCACGTACACCCCCCAGAGGGATGTCGCCTTCCGACGCCGTCGGCCCAGGCACGTGCTGAACGACCCCGACGATCCGATCACCGCGTATGTCACAACAGCCAACACCGCCTTAAGCACTTCAATTACTGCACAACACAGTAGTTCTCCACACCGCACCCGTCGGAGGCGGGTGCGTGGTCTCGCCTTTCATTTCGGCCGACACAATCATGTGCCTGGCCGCTTCTCACCTGCCCCCCCCTCGGACGGCGACCCAAGCCGAGGTCCGAGCCTACAGAGGCGCCCTTGAGGTCGCTGTCCGATCCCCCCTCCCAGATCGGGCCCGCCAGAATGGAGCCCGACCGTGATCCGGCATGCCACGGCATCTCCGGTTCCGGCGGCGCCACCACTGGTGGGTTCGCCATTTGGTAGGGTGCCATTAGCACCCCACACTGGCCCGATCACGCCCGCTAGTATGGGCCCCGGTGCGAGCGAGCATGAGGCTTCGCTTCGCGAAGCCTCACCCTCGGCCACACCGGAGTACCGCTAGCGTGGCGGACCTAGGCTGAGCGCCTTCAGCGCTCGCCACACTCTGCCCGGTTTAACTGATTAAAGCCTCCCATATGGGGTTTCAGTGATAGGTCCGTCAAAAAAAAAAAAAAAAAAAAAGAGCCGCGTCCTATTTCCCTTCCTAGTCCTCGTTATCCTATACGAGGGTGTGTGCCTACTTAGGGTGTGTTTCCTAAACCCCCGGCTGTTATTCATTTATTTCCCATAACAATATAAAGTTTTACAATAATTTACAATTCACAATAAACATACAAAATTACAAATTCAAAGTTCAAACATATCACAATATAACAAAACATAATAAAATAATAAACTTATATACAATTAACATTTTACAACGCTGTCCCGTACAGAATCATTTACGAAATAAAAAAATATAAGTTATATTATAAATATTCTTTATTTTTAAAAATATTTCTGCATCAGGGACCGTTATGTGTGATATGCTAAAAAATCACAAATAATTAGTACTACAACCCCTTGTAAGGATATTACGGTTTGACTTGCAGTTCCAGAGAAAATTGAATTTTCATGCGAGCTCCATACAAATTTTTCGCAAAAAATAAATAAATCATTTATTTATACCTAAGCTAATTTGACATCTCTAAGTTTATGAAGGTCGATTTTCAGCCCACCGTGCTTCGCGCCGAGCTTAGAGTGGCGTGCCAAGTCACGCCCACCCTCAATAACTATGGCCTCGGTCTCAAAGTAAGCGGGCGCGAGGCGTTGGCGGTGTGCGGCAACGTGGTCGGTTCCATTTAAGTTTATTCATTAAAACGCGCCGCTCCCCGCTCCACCGGGCTTAGTGTGGCATGGCGTGCCAAGTCACGCAAACCCTCACTTACTGCGGGCACGGGGCAGTGGCGGCAACGTGGTCGGTTCCACTTAAGTCTATTCTGACATCGGGACTGAGACGCCGCGGAAGCGCGACACGGCGTTATCGCTGTAGTAGGTACGGTGTGGGGGTCTTAGCCGCCTAACCACTTTCAAACGTAAATAGCTTGCAGTAGGAACTACATAAAAACGGATTTCATTTCAAACAGTAGTCGTCGCGAGCTGCAAGCGAGCTCTTAAAAGGTGGTTAAGCGACGAAGACCTCGATAGTACATTTCAATTGCAATCAACGCATAGGGAACTTGATTGTGTAGATCCGGCCGTCTGAGCTGAACTGATAACAAGTAAAGTGAAAACGTAAGTGAAGGTGGTAGACCATGTGCGTTATCCTAGCAAATTTACAAAAAAATAGAGCAATTTTTATAATATAAAGTGTCGTTCAAAACGTTACTTCAGCAAAATCTGTAGTAATATTGTAATTATTGCAATAATACTAAAAAGATGCTCTAAATACTAAAAAGATGGCTTATATTGCGCAGTACAAGTTTATGACCGGCAGAGAATGCCACATGGCATTAAGTCCAGCTGTTGTACATGTTTTATTTAGTGCAAAAATGTTTTAAACAAATAAACTATGTCTTAAATAATACTTCGGAATTTTAACAAAGGTTCCGGAGTTTTTTAAGATTTACAGAAGTATGAAAAAAATATATAATTGACCTTGATTTCTTACTCTTCTATAGTTTATTTGATATTTTAGCAATTAAATTGCAATTATAATATAAGTATATAAAGATCAGTATACTAAAACTTGAAAAATTATGTCTCAGGCGGGACTCGAACCCGCATATCTTCGAGTCCCGCCTGAGATATAATTTTTCAAGTTTATATACTGATATTCTTACTCTTCTTTTAGATTTGTGTAATAAACGCCTGTTATTAAATAATCAGAATTAAAACGTCAGTATCAATTTCAGTAAAGAATTTCGGATACTACCTAAAGAACTTCTAACAAAAACAGGAATGTGTAGGTAAGCAAAATACTATAGTGTGTGATGAAATTCATACAAATAAGTTGAATCGTATTTAAATATATGTAAATTCTGGAAATCTCAAATGTTAACCCATTAAAAGTAGTAAAACTGTTTAAATAATAAAAGAAAATTTGCTTCTTTGATTTCCAAATACAAAATCTTTCCACTAAAAGTTTTGCTCTTAACAGTTGGGTAGGAGTAATACCTACTTAGCTATAAAAGTTAAAACAGTTTAAAAAAAAATTCTATACGTAATTCCGTCGATGTGACATGAATGTCATTAAATGAGGTTTAAATCACTAAGCACTAAAATTTTAAATTACTAGTTATTTTGTGAAAAATTAAAATAGCTTGATTCCGCCATTATTATGCGTCAAAGTAATAAATGGTGTCCTATGGGTATTAAAAAGAGGTGTCTTGACTTTAGATAAAAACTGACTTAGATGGGACTTAAACCTTGAACCCAAAAGATATTTTTTTAAATAGACGAATACTTACATTCATACTCGTCCGTGCATTTATACCGTACCGTGTACATAAGTCAAAAGTCAAAGGAGTTTAATCAAAGAGTGGTCGAATATGCCTGAAGAAGCCACACATAGGGCAGCCGAAATTTGTTAATTGTCTCTAACAATATTATTGTATAAGGAACATGTTGTGTTCCTGAAATCTAACAAAGCGACAACTTTGTAACGTGCCGAATTCCGAAAGTTCCAACGTTATTTTTTTTAATCCCCTAGGCCCTTAGATGTTATTATAAATCAGTGTTTTGTCACAGCGAAAGATACAAATACTTCTAAGTCACTAAAATGGCTCTGATAATATAATATGGTGAATCGGTGCCGCGAAGAAGCAGCACAAGAACATTTTGGTCATTTAGATATTTATTTGTGATTTAGTAACTGGTGACTAATTTTAAGTTGTAACTCATGTGCTCCGATAGCCGTGATCGTCTAGTGGTTAGGACCCTACGTTGTGGCCGTAGTAACCCAGGTTCGAATCCTGGTCACGGCAGTGAAAATCACTGTTACGGCGGAGCCTTCTTTTTATTTCATTTTTTTCATTTTTCATTTGTTGTTTTTAAACATTGCACTTAGTGCTTTTTATATAATACTATAAGGAAATTAGAAGATTTAAATATGGCTACAAAAAAAAATTGATAAATACATATAATTTTGTGCGATGACATGCGCTTTATTTTTTTAGGTTTTATAACTTTTTTTAAAATTTTATTCCTACAAATCAATACGTTCTTGACGATATTTCTAAAAGACATTTCAGCGCCCTCTATGTTTATAGTGAGATAAGATCTTCTAAATCAACTGCTTTCTAAGTTGTGCTATTTTCAAGGTTTGATTTGTGTGCTACGAAGTCATAACGCCGCATATGTTTACGTCGCGGGCCCAGCAGATGGCACTACAGGTTTTTGTTTTGGTACAGTAACCACGCAGCTGTTCGCTATCAGAGAAATACGTGAGAGAAAAGGAGTGGTGATTATGCCTGTCTTTGCCAAAAATTAAAGTTTTTTATATGGTTCGCGGACGTTTTGCAACTTGTGCTCGTGCGACATGCATTTAGAAATAGTGTTACGTGTCTCATATCGTTTGTAGCCTCGGAAAACAACGTTAATTGGTGCAATTCGCGATGTAAACGTTGGTTATGACGTTTACTACGGTGTTTTTGTGTGTGTGAGTGTCGTGACAGCATTGGCGCTGCCGTTGAAGCGAATCTTGTAACGGAACACGGTGAATGCTTTTGGGTAAGTAAGAAATATTGTTTTGACATAGCTAACACAAAATGTTTTAAGTTAGCATCTTGCGACGGGTAAAATATTGTATGCTACGTTCAGTCAGTCAGTGACCTCGTTTCAAGAGTAATATATAATTTTCTATCGAGAGGCGATTTCTCGCGCTCGCTATTTTTTACTGTAATATTCACAGTATTAATTATTAGAGTTCCGCATCTGTGCGCTGTTTGATTAATCAATTCCTACCTGCAGTGTTGTTAAAAATTTGCGAACTAAATTGTGCTATTGTTGCGTGCCCAAACTTTTTTATGACTCCAATTCCAGTTACACATAAAGTCGAAAAATGCTTGTTGCTGCTCTAGTGACTCCTTATTTATTTGATGCCAATTTTGTAGGCAATGCTTTGAGCACAGAACATGTGGCTTTGAGGTTCCTAACCTAAACTACCTACTGTAGGCAATAAGTAGGCCTACCATAGTTAATACTGTTTTGTGTAGGTATTTAGCCTGACAGTTGTACACACTGTGACACTGTGGTCCCGGTCGTTGGTGGTTAGTACAACCACAACATAGATAATATACCTACCTACCATCATATTGCAAAAAAAAATTAAGGTGTATGAATGAACCTTATATAATATTAAATTAGACAATTATGAAAAACGTCTATGAATTCAAATATTTTGATTGTTCTAATAACATAGCTTACCTATTTATTGTATGACATCAATTAAAATAAAGATTTGCATATTTGAACCATTCAATCCAAGATTGGAATAAAAAATCATAAATGTTAAGAATTTAAGTAGGTAGGTAGGTACCTATGTAAGATCTAATTTTTAGCCGAATTAACACTTAGGTACCTAGGTAGGTACCTACCTACTTTAAATCAAGGACGAGTGAAATTCGTCAGTGCTTTAAATATAGGTAGCTAGGTACCTAGGCCTATACTTTATAAATGACCTAGGAACTAGGATCATATGCACGTAATAGTAAACTACTTAACTCATGGAAATGAAAACAATAAAATGTTCATGTCGTTTCCTCCAGCTTCTGATACAACACGTAGGTAAGTACAAGTAGGTAGACATCTAGTCAATATATTCCACTGTCTGGATTTACTTTAAATCAATTTTAGAAACTTGGGTTAAGTAAGTACCTATTTATACATATATTACCGATTTAGTGCCTAAGTAGGTAATAGGTGTATTGTATCACAATAGACAGACAGTACATTATGTAATGTAGCTAACCTTGGTATAATTGATCAGTCTGACAACATTGGCCTTCTAAATACCTAAATTGAAGTTCATTGAACTGCAAATAAAATTATTTGACCAAAAACAAGGCGGGACTGTTTGTCTGGTGAACTCGATTGATAAACCGTTAGAAGAAGTCGGTTGCCTTGTCTTCGCATGGAAATATATTACCATTATTAATATACCTTTATTTGATGCCACGTATTTTAATTAATGGATAACACCAATCACAACGATGTTACATACCTACTTAGAACATAAGTAGTAGCTACTTCTGTTATAAGTAGGTATGACTCACAAGTACACAGTGTAAGTGGTAGGTTTAAATATTTGGACTTATAAAAGCGCCTACTGGGGCCTTTTTGCAGAACCAAGTTGCTTACCTTATTTTTTCAGATTTTCTTAAATAAAATTATTCACATAACTAGAAGAGGCTTATGTTTAATGTTAATGATGTATCTGAATATTGTCTGCAATACGACCATTTGACAAATTTGTATGTTTTCTCATATACCTATTATTAGGAATTATATTGCTATGGGTGTGAAGGTGTTTCACCTATTTAGTACCTAAGTCTTACTTCAATTTTTATAAAAAAAGTCTGTTAATTGTATATTAAAACTTTATTGTAGTATTTGTAGCACAGTGGGCGTACCAGAATATTAAATCTATGGGGCGTACAAATCGGCTTACGTAGGCGAAATGACTGCTCGCAAATTAAAGCAATGCAGCTTAGGGTCTCAGACAGTCAAGCCATACCACTTAATCGGCAATCATTTCTTTTGCATCTTCTTAGTAAAAACTGATACTCACGATTTACTGCGTTGGTAGAACTTCCAATAGAAAACGTATATAAAACCAACAAAATTAACGTCAAAGCTTAATAAAGTTTGGTTATTTCGCCGTCCTGAAACTTAATAATAATATGTACAAACATAAAACCTCTGCGGAGTTTCGTAATGAAGATTTATTTTACAACAGTCACGCCAACCGCGCAAACTTCATTTAGAAATGACAAACGTCACCCAACAAAATTAAACTCCAGTGTTATCATAAACCAGCAAAATTCTCCGTCACAGGCGCAAGTACTTTACGGACGTTGGAAGAAATGTATTAAAGTTTCTTAAACGGTTCTCTATCACAATGACATCCAAGAGGTCTTCCACCAAACGAAGCCATGAGCCGAGCGAGAGGAGCGTTGACGCGCTTCCCGACCTGGCACTGGCAGCTATTGCGTCATACAAGAAACAGAAAGAAGTGAGTGAATTTATAAACTTCCTTCTTATCGCTCTCGAGCGGAATTCCGACTGGCTTAACACAGTGGTAAACAAGCAAAACAACTTTAAATGCGCCTTCATGGTCGGCGCCGGGCCTAACAGATTCCAGCTCCAAGAAATCATCTATCCGTCTAAAGAAGAAGACGTCAAACTGGAAGTCGAACTCAAAGATTCAGAAGACCACGACAAAATCGCCATAGCTGCACTCCTCAAACTGTCCAATCTAGACATAGACAATTTGCTGAGGTACATAAAGACACGTTTATTTGAAAATCCAATGTTAAAAGAAGACCTTTTGAAAGGCAAGGCCATGGGAGTGACTTTCGCGGTACTGAGACCGTTTTCTGAGACGCAATATCGAGTGATGGAGAGAATTGTTATCGGGAGCACGATGAAGTGTCCCCCCTCTCCAATTAAGAAGAGACGACGGGATGAGAAATTGTTCATTGGACCTCCGATAAAAAAAACACGACGGATAGTGTAGCGAGTTCATTACAGCAGCAGCATCGAACATCAAAATATCGCCCGATGGAATGAGCAGCAGTTACGGTGTACCACAGCGTCATGTACAATGTAATGGCAGCAATTTGAAACGATTGTAAAATACGAAGCTCACTGTAAATTATACTCATTTTTGCAATGATCGTTTCCGATTACCTATGATGAATGGGGACGCATTTGTGGCGAAACAGCGCATTTTGACGAATACTCTTTCATTATTACTTTCATACCCCTTGTTATTGTTATTAAAAAGAGCTATACAAACACATTTGCATCGTTTTACTACCTGCTTTGCGGCAGAAAGGAACGTTAATAGATTTCTGTGGCGTAGTCATTAACACTGCGGTAGTGTTCTGCTTTCCTGTATACTGAGAAACTTCTAGCTACTTGTTACTTTACTATCAAAGGGACTTACTAGCAGGTATTTAATTAAGGGTTGCGACTTCCATTAATACTAAGGTAATAATAATGAAAAATACAAATATTTTATTACTCTATAAAAATATTTTTCTTTTTTATACGTTTATTGACTAGGTAACATTATTAAGCTGATAGGAACACCAGGCGTCTCTTGCCAATTAAGGCTTTAAAAGTCTTGAGATAAACCGCAGACGGACGGTGCAATAAGAGTTCCTGGTAAAATCAGTTATTTCTGCAAATAGGCCGTCTTTTACACGTCCCAATATTTTAACCTACCACTGCTTCGGAACAAGTCTGGGCCAGTGCCGAGAAGAAGCAGCGCAAGAAACACGGTCACTATTGTCAGCCACTATTGGTTAATTAGAAAACCTCAAAAAGGTAAAACAACTATCTTAAATGTGCCTATTGAGCTGATAGAAACTCCGGGCTCATTAGACGGTTCATTGTTTCAATCCACAATTTATCAGGAGGCACAGTTCAATAAGTGTTTGAAGAACGTGTCGGTAATTAACTTCAATAGTTCCACTGCTGAGTGGAGTCCTTTTTCATTGGAGCGCGGCCGAGTAAGAAAGATCAATATCTCGGGAATCAGGCCAGCCGTGCGCAAACTTACAACCTCAAATCCTTCCACCAATAACTTATTACAATAGCATTCGCTTCTCAACTGTGAAGAGTGAAACAATAGTTTTTTCCTGCTTGCCTTATGCGGGGTGCCTTCCGTATACGGCAGTGTAGCTTGGAAAGTTTCCGATCTGCTTATCGTAGGACATAAATCAATTTGAATCATGGCAGAGGCTGAGTATAAGTTCGGTCCCTCCTGAGTCCTTTTTCTAACTCGGACCCGACCATACGGATTAAGGAACCGCTGACCGTTGTGTAATTGGCGTAATAGCTATGTGATTTATTGGATTTATGAAATTCATGTTCTTCGCTTGTAATATTTTTTTATTGTATTTGCATCCTTTGCTGAATAGTCTTTTGATGGGAATATTTCAGACAAAACACGGTTCCTTGATAATTTAGTAATATCGTTATTCATTTACAGATGACAAAAATTTTCTTCAGTTTGGAGTAAAAACCGGCGTTCATACATCTACACAAACGATAAATATCACAACTGTTAAAATAGTATTTGTTAAGTTCAATCTGACAAGTGAGATGAAGAAATGTTCAGAACACCCTATTCTATTTACAGTATCTTTAAAAGCTATGAAGCACTATGCACCAAGACGTGCACTCTCCACGGAAGACACACGACTCGTGCTCCGTTTTAAGATTGAAAACCAACTTGATGTACCATTGTGGCGAGTTGCAATTGCTTCAACATAGCCCGGGGAACGATATGTTTTATTTGTTCGTTGTCACCGGAGTCCTGAGCGTTCCCGTTTGTTCTCTATGACTGGTGGGAATGATGCATTGTTGGGTAATGCTGTATGTTCTTTGTTAAGTTGGCGAGTGTTGCGGATGAGGATACACAAAATTGACTTTTATTATATGTTTTGAATGCAAACGGCTAGGCTAAGATCGCTTGTTGGAGAGCTCTATAGGGGAGCATATGTTCAGCTATAGACTTCTAAAAGCTGGTGATGAGGGTGCATGTTCTGTGTAAAATTTGTGATTTACGCATAGACTAGCTTGCTTCAATTTAGTTGACTTTTATGTTTTTTGCTAAGGTTTTTTTGATGTAAATGGATCGAATCGTTTGTTGACTTAAAGGTTTCGGAATTCAACTTTGACCTTATTTGAATTAAAAAAACATTTAAATAATAAAAATATAGAAACATGCATCCATCGTTAGTTTAGACTACTCTTATTATTAAGTATCTTCTAGGGTATTTATTACTAAACATAAATAATACAAAGAATTACTAAACTAACTATGGCTATAAGATACAAACAATGTTCCTGAAGAATGGCCATATACTGCCAAACCGCCTGCCAAGACTGGTGTAACTGGTCCAATCAAATTTTTGAAGAAAATATAAACTGAAGAGATGGAGATGTGATGGCTTACCAAAAATTATGTCATCAAGGTGTTAAATCAAAAAAAAAAGTCGACGGAAACCAAAAAATAAGTGACGAACCATAAGTCGGGGCCAAACAAACAATCACCGAAAACAGAGGTACAGCACCGATTTCAACTCAGCTACTTTTATCATAACTGCAGGGTTTTGTTTAAAACATTATTAGGCACTAAAGTGTTTCACAAGCAATATCGCAATGGGATTTGAACAAAAAGTGAATTCCAGAGCGGTCCGGAGACGCTGTGAATGCTGTGATTCCTATCTCTGACCACGGTCCAGATTTAATTTGCATTTACGATTCTCCAGCGTTCGTTTTACTTGAAATTTCTGGCATTATTCATGGGCAGCTTTAGAATTCGATTCAATTCTTTATTCTATTTCAACGTACTAAAATATGAACTAAACTACTCGTATTTTTATTGCAAATCCGAGAATGTTCCAGTGTGAATTGTTTAAAATGGACTTATATATTCGGGACTAAAGGTCCGAGCACAGCAACGGCAAGAGAAAAGCGGAGTGGGTTAGTTAGTAGCAGTGCGGAAGATAGTACACTTAACGCAGCGGCAGTTTTTAAAACTAATGTAAAACTGAGCCGCCATAGTTATACTCTTACACGAGCGCAAGCCCTTTTGGTGTGACGAAGCGTATAGAGTTTTTTGTATTACAACTTCCGCGGGCCCGTGTTCCAACAGTTCTTCTAATGTCCTGCATTTGGTGTGCTCTGCCCTTAAATCGTAAGAGCTTGCGCAATATCAAAACAAACCCACAAAGTTTAATGGCGAAAATCCGAGGACTTAATATAAAACGCCGGCGCTGAAAGAAAGTACGAAATTGTGTAACGAGGTTATAACAATTTTAAAAGCACAAATAAATGCATCTACGATACCGTCGAACATAAAGAACCTTCATAAAATGAAACTGCTTTTAGGGTTAAATTTTTATTTTAAACATAGGAAGGGATTTTGATGGCCCCCCCACGTCGTAGGAACGCGTTATCTTTAGATTTAAAGCTTGTGGGCAATAATAATACGCAGTTGATATGGTTCATAGTGGCTTGGCAATCGCGGGCAAAGGAATATGTCATACATTATGGTGATTTACTTGTCATTTCTCCGGGAATTATAGTTGGGGGGTGGGGGGGCATCGATACGCTAAAGTGAATTCAAAACAACCTAAGCAGGATAACCAGTACCGGATTCAATATACGCAAATTAAAAATTTACTTCATCGTCATAAGGGGGTGTCCCTAATGACGATGAAGTAAAACAACAAAAATACACGGACGGCCAAACGATTACGAGTATTTATACTAAATTTTAAATACTAAAGAATGAACAAGTCGAATTGGGAGCCTCCTTTTTTTTTGGTTGTAAATGACGTCTTGATGATCGTATGGCGTATTGTTTGAGACTGATGTTTCAGAATATTATGAATGAAATATTTTCGTCATTGCAGTCTCAGTCACATTAATGTGTTATTGGTTCAAAAGCCCTTGTCGGACCATGCCAAAGGTCAACACCATTTTTTAACGACTTGGCCTATTTAAATTGCGAAGTGAACTCCAGCTACAATTACCGATACGTCCCAAGACCCCTATTCGACCCGTGATCCTCCTACAATTTTCATAACGACACTTGTTTTCGTAAATAAGTCACGTTAATGTTCCCGATGTGACGTCTCCCCTTAATAAAACCCTGCCCGAATCAGATTAACTGGCAAATAATGTATTAAGTATGTCATTATTCGGCTTGGTAGTCACACCTGGTATGGTAATATGGTTCATTGTAATGTTTGAAAAGCCCTGAGTAAAAATAGCTACTATTGCCGAGGGACATTTTGTATAAAAATTGCTAATGGCGATCTGATTAGGGAGAGACCTTGTTTGACATCGTTAAAAAGGAAGAAACTCAAGATGGAGTTTTTTTTAAATTTATGACTAACGCTCTTCTCGCGATATCGTCCGCGTGGGAATCGGCTATGTCACATTCTTAGTCATATCACCCTCCTTAGATATCACTTATTGTTTTTGCTATCGCTGTTTGTTGCATAACGGATTAAGAAAAGGTTAGTTCCCCATACACAGTCCTATTCTTACCTCAAGCCTTAGGTCCATTAGTTTTTGAGATTAATCGATCCTTGTGCAAATCTTTGCTCTTTATTTATAATATTGGCGTAGGTAGATTACAAGAATCACTTTACATTGCAAATATATTTTCATCACAAAATAGATTCGCTTTTATTACATTTACGTTTTTATTTTGATTTATCCCGACATTTTGAACGCTTTACAGACAGACTGAGTAGTAACTAAGTCTTACAGAAGGTTAACATAAAAACATGCGTAAAAATACCGCCTCGAATTGTTGTACCCGCGACCATGAACGCTGTTTTTTTTAAGTATCTACTACTGAGTTAGGTAAAATTTTATTCAAAGTTCCCATTCTAGTCAGCACCGTTGTACATTAATTACGTGTCATTTCTTTCTCGCACAAGTGAGCCACCCTTGCTAATGTATTGCCTATTCGGTCACACATATATGACACCTTTCCGCACTTCCATAAAAGTTGTTTGGTTAGGGTGACCATATTATGAGTTTATTTCAAAGAACGCTCATAAATAAAGATACCTGAAACCTGTTAAACAAAAAATTACCATCGTTTCATTGTAAATAGATATAGTATCGTATAGATTGTAATTAAGTATAAATAGAAACCAGTTTAAAATCAGTTTTCATTTCCATAAATAGCCTCCTTTTCGAGAGGCTTCTGTTCAGTAGAGGACTGATAGCTGTGGGTCTAGCACAAAAAACTATCGAATTCGAATCGTTTGCGTTCAAAACGAGAACTACAAAACAAAGCACGAACTTTGTGGCGTTTGCTTTCGATACGATATGATGATGTATTAAGTTTAATATATTTAAATAGTTGTTTATAATCCATTTTAAAATTTACATACATACACAGGCAGTGACTAAAATAGTAACGACAAAAGCTTAAGCAAGTCTTTCATAACTGTTTTTTCATGGTCACCGCAAGTCCCATTAAAAACCGGTGATGTGTCGGCCCACATCTGCCGTGAGGTAATTCGTCGGCCTACCAGCTGTCCACCTGTTTCCCTTCGCTCTTAGCCCTCAGCCTGTGTCAGCCGGGCTTAAGGCGAATAAAAACATGTTTATTTATTAATATGCGTTTGGGCTCAGGGATAGAACGCGAGTTAACGGCGCGATGGTTACCCGTAAGAGCATACATTTGTTTTTTTTTGTTCATTACACTGATTACATCAAGAATATAGCGATTCGTCGCTTAAACGCGTATTAGAGTAAGTGTTACATTCCGATAACCTGTATAACACGAAAAAATATTTATCAATATACCTATTATTTTAGTAAATTTATAAATATAGATCAATCCAATGTTTTCTATCTTCAGCCATTTTTGGATTTGGAGAATAAGTCTAATCTGTGCTGTTTTATGATGAAAGAAAGGTGATTTGACTTTCTCTATAATGCGAGGTATTACTGACACCGCGACAGGAGAATCTAGATTCTTTCAAATACTACTTTAATACTCTTATGCTATTTATTATCTATATGTGCGTACATTAATAGCATGGTTAATATCGCTTGTCTAGCTTATGGGAAAAAAATGATCCGAAAATAATCCGTTTTGGAATTATTTTCTACTTAATATTGGCATAAATCCCAATACCATGCCTTTTATACTAGCAAACGAGCATTATTGGCATTACCCACACTCAAGTTTATCCCAAAACAAAATCTCACCCTTAAATACGCCAATTTCACCCCGTATACCCTTTTCCATTTTTTGATAAACGAGTCGCTTGATCGAACCGACGAGGGATCCGGCTTGATAATATCTCGTGGTAGGACAAATTTGTATGTTATGTTGGCTCAGCCAGGGCCTGGTAGATAATACCTTCCGGGAACTTATGCTACCGAGCCTCTCTGCTCATATAAGCGAAATAGAGGTAGTTGGGAAGGATTTTTAGAATCCTAGTACGCCTATTCGGGAATCAAGTACGACATCACATGTGAATGAATGATGTTTTACAACACGTTTTGCCTTTTCGAAGGGATAAATTCGTAGGTAGTTACAGTTCAGTTTGTAACACTTCACTTATCCGTTTTAAAAGAAGTTGTCATCAATTAATTGCAATTAAGAATTTCAATACTGCAATGTGTTAGATTACTTTGTGTCGTGCCTTCTTCTTGTCGTATAATCTTTTTTTTGTTATAAGCAATGGGCTTGCTCTTGGCTACATACTTAACTATACGGTTAAGAAGAAGCCTACGATGGAGCGAGCTTACCCAGAGGTCCTGGTTCTCCCACACACCAGCGGAACACAGAAAAACTGTTTGGCGCTGGACTCCGGTAGGAAGGTGGTAGCATCCAGGCAGCCTCTTACGAAGCCTGCCAAAAACCAAAGATGCCGTTGCTTAGGGTGGACCACTAGGAGGTAGATTCCACCACCCCAAATAAGTATTTTAAGAATAGTCTGGTGTCAGATTCACATAAGAGTTTCCTAAGCCGGCAAGCCGCCAATTACAGGCATGTGACGTGACTTGTTTTAACAGAAGCATAGACCAACAGCTTAGCATGACTATGAACCCTTCCACACCCAAGCCGATTTAGAAAACATCGTTTCCTAAACTGACCCGACCGGGAATAGAATCCTTGTGTGGCAGCACTACAAGTCGCCTATGCCCTATAGTACCTTATGAGTTTTGTATTGACCTGCGAATAATCTTCCTAGAATCCTTGTGTACAGCACTACAAGAACCAGGTCGCCTGTGCCGTATAGCAATATAGTACCTACTACTTCTTGTCTTATGAGTTTTGTTAAGTGATATTATAATTTTCTTTTTTTAATTATAGTTTTGCCAAAAACTTCTACTACTTTAAAATGACAAAAGGTTTTCTCCTCCTTCTCTTATAAATAAAATTCCTATAAAACTTTTCCCTAACGCTGATTATGTGTTTTCAACGACACGAAATAACATTTCACATAAACATCTCAGTGAAAATGGTTTTGTTATCGATTCCGTGCGTTGTTCGGCAATCTGTCCCCCATAAAACATCCAAACTTTAAATATGAAAGGAGACAAGAAAATCGCGCTGCTATTTCAGGACAGCCATAAATATTGTTAGATAAATATGTATCATTGTCCGCTGTCACGCTAGTGCGGCGCCGCTATAAAGACGTGTTCGTAAGGGGTTAACATTCAAATAGTTTCCAAGCTGAGAATAAAGAGAGGAACTACGATTTCACTTCTCAAAGAAATACTCGTTTCATGTTACGTGACGATTTGATGTGACTCATAACACGTTGTTTTCTCTTGCTACGCCAAATAATATTGTTTATTTCACCCAGTACAAAACTAGGGATGTTATAGTCGTATAATGTAACGGGACAACTTATAAAAATAGTGCCTGACCTACATACGTTCTGTAGAGTCACGTTTTTAATTAAACCGATTCCGTTAAACGTGGAACAAAAATGTAATATTCTTTATGCAAGTCACATATTCGTATGTGCGCTGAACGTTTTAGCGCCCGTATACCAGTCGAAATTGGCGCCCAACGTGAGGCTCAAAATGTTAACAGTTTTAATTAATTTTCTCACTGTTTTCTCCCTTAAAATTTTTCAAAATTTCTTTTTATTTTACCGTTATTATAAATATACATGATGCATGTCTTCGTGTATGTAATGTTAAAAAAACAACTTTATATATCCTTTCAAAACAAGGTTACAAAAGAACGTCCGTAACTTGAGGAATTCAGATGACGAATGCCCGCATCGTCGCCTCGGGACGGGATATATAATGCGTAAAATTACTGGCTTCAACTATCTCCATATATTTCTTGAATAACGTTAGGAAGATGAAAAATAAATGTTTTTATTTAGGTTTACCTCAATTTCGAAAGCACATTTCCGAGGTACACTGGGCCTAACCCATGTTATGATTTATGTGCTATATTTATCTTGTTAGAATACATGTAGTTTATTACACTTACAGTTAATTTTTATTTGCTAAATCGCTTAACTTATATCGCTCAGAACCAGTACTGTGCTATTACTTTAGAAACCGGGGAAATAATTCTTAGATTAAGTCGTTTTATTCAAGTGCTCGCTGTTGATATTTAAGACACCGTTCAAGAAGATAGTGTAAAGAAATTACAACCATATATTTTATCTTTCCACCGCCCACCAAGATATCGCCTGATGCATGTGGAGCGAAGTCGGGGGTGGTCACGTTCAGCTACTCGAGTTTAATTACGCGGTGATTAAAGTTGTGTACCGGACTACAACGGAATACAGTTTCTCCCGAGCTCGCCTTCTTTGGCGCCCAACGTGGGGCGACGTTGTTCTATTTAACAGCTAATAGATTACAGAAGCTGTGAAAACTTTTCGCTGAAGAATTAATCAAGCAACACAAACTTAAAAAGATACAGTGAATTAAAAGTATGTTTGTTTTGTGAACGCCTTATTGGTCTAGTGGTTGGTATTACCGGGCCAAGATCTTGGGTTCGATCCCCTGCTCGGGAAATTAGAATTTCGAATATTCTAACATTGTTCGGGTTTTTAACCACCATTCACCAACCCGCATTTGGCAAGCGTGGTGATTATGTCTGCCCTCTATCATTGCTGTAGTAACTTTTTCCTGCAGTAGTATGATTATAGGCTGTTACCTTACTGTTTTTTGTTTAATAAAGTGAACTAAAGAGCCTGGAGCAGTTTTATTTGTTAAATGTGAAAATAATATAGGTACTGTAAATGTTTCTCTTTTAACATTGGGAACATTGAGAGGAAAAATAATGTTGATTAAGGTGGCTTCATTATCACGCAGTACATTTTGCCTTTGAAGGGCCTTGTTAAGTGCATATTTGATGGATATTTGAGCCAAAAAAGGCGGTAGCGTCGCACGTAAGTCTTTATTAAAAATTCAAATGCCGGGGATGAAGTCGCTTCGTGGGTGAGGGATGGGAGTTGATCTCCGAGATCATGATTGCACATTTTATATTCACTTCGGCAGATCGATGCGGCAGATACGTGAATTATGGAGCACTATATTAAACTTAAACAAGCTTGCTGGGTGGCACGAAGAATCTGAGGGCTTTTATGTTTGTAAAATTCATGACATGTTTTACAAAATAGCCGTAAAAACATTGCAGCTTTGAAATATTTTGATGATGATACTCGAAAAATTAACCTGATCTTAATGAATTCTCAAAAATTACCAACTTTTAGTTACGGTAATCAAAGATTCGGTCAGGAGAGAAAGAAATTGCCCTAAATTAATGGGGGAGGCAGTCTTTGAACATTTTATTTAATAAGGCTTTGTGGAGCCCTTCGTACATAATTGTAAATTAATTGCGATCTCAGGAAAAAGGGAGCTCCTAATAGCTAATTAGACAAACGATAAATTATATTTTACAGGCTTGTAGGTAGCACCTCAAGGTCCTACGTGCTCTTTTTAAGAAGGCTGATATTAAATAAGATAATTTAGTATACTCGTTTTGTTATCAGTAAAATATTTCAAGAAGTTTTCAAATGTGATACATTTATGTGGCATTAGCATATTTCAGAATGAAATTTATCGTATTCCTCAGTACGAACTAAAAGTTTTCTCATTAACCATTCGTCTCACGGAGCAATCTTAATAGACAAACAAGAAAAAGGATGAAATATTAGATTTCTCACGGCGGTGCGAGGTTTCAATCGCGGCTTGATTTAATTAAACATGGCCTCATGGGGTTTTCTTCTTGCTCTTTTATATAAAATGCTTTATTTTCTGGTCTATTTTTACTAGACGTTTACGTCGAGACGCGATCTATATTACTAAAGGAAATATCGTGTTATGATGAAGCTGAGCCACTATTAATATTCATAACAGCATTAAAGCTTCTGAAGCTACTTTATATGTACGCAAAATAGGTAAATTTATTAAATTATATCTTTTGGGTTGATTTTGATGTCTTCCGCTTGAAAGGACAGCGATGGCCCACAGCCAAAACCTTATTTTCCTCCTTCAATATCACGATTGGTGTACTTTTCAGACAAAAATGATTTCGCAAAAGCTTTTTACTCTGCAATGTTTCTACGAAGGCAGATAAATTACAGTTGGATTTAGAGACTTCGTTTTTGGAGTTAAAAATGTACAGATTTGGCTATTTACTTTCCGGTGGTTCAGCGCCATCTGTCCTGTTTTGCGCGCAACGTCGCGTTTATCTTGCTAAACGTTTTTCGTGCTAGTGCAATCGCGCATGAATTCTAGGTTTCGACAAGGATGCTCCAAAAAAGTCTACCATATCGATACATTTGTTACTGCCTAGCTGTTGCCCGAGACTTCTTTCCCGTGGTATTCAGAATGTGTAACCATCTCGCTATAACCTTAAATATTTTCGGGGTAAAGTAGCCAAATTTTATTCAGATCCGTTCCGTCGTGGTTGAGTAACAACCTCCTATTCAAACGTTCGCGTTTATACATATATAGTATTAGTAAGATTGTATTGTATGGTATTTACAACTTATTGGCTAGAGTGATGCCAAAATCCGTGTCTGATCAGTCGTGCATCAAATGAAATTCTCAAATTCTGAAAAAAATTAGTTAAATATTAATTAAGTTAATAATCATTACAATCTTAATTCGTTTACAATTTTAAAACGATACGCACTGCACCCATCATTGCAGTGGTAACTTGAATTCAATGATGGAGGCCTTTTCCCTGCAGTGGGATGATTAAAGGCTGTTACTACTACTACTACTACGCACTGCACTATTTTTATAGTACCAAATAGCATAACATCAACGAGCCTCTGCACAAAAAGATAAGTTAGTATGTTTTATTTGGTTTGAAATCAAACTGTCGATAAGTGACTGAGGCATCCCTAGTTCCGTGTTCGGGGCAGTTATTTCAGCTGCAAAATGTTTATAGCCGTAGGATGCAATGTTGATTAAGTTGGAGTTATGAGCGCCTGAATAGACGAATTAAACGTTCAGGTAATGTACAAAGAAAATTTTAATGGTAACTGCTGGTTATTATGTATCGTGCTTAAAGTATACTAAGTTAAATGTTTGGGAATTTGCAAAACTGTTTTATATTCCCAAAGAGTGCAACACGAAACTTGCGAAAGTTCTGCTATAAATCTAACAAGATGTATTTATCGTAACTTGGTTTCAGGTTTAGTTATTTCGGTGGGTTTTCGTCGCGCACAAATAAAGCTTCGTCGACTGCTGCTTCAGGGCTTACGTAATAGGTCATGTGAAGAAGAATCGCAAGAAACCTAATTGCATTCATTAATAGGTACATATAGGAGTAGTTAGTCGTAAGGTCCAATTCGCTTAAGTCATGTAAATGTTTTTTTACTTGACAATATTCTTAAGAAAGTACGAACTGCATCTGCATGTGAATTCTTAATTTGTTATACATAGGATATAAATAAATAAATAAATAAATGTGGACAACATCACATACATTGTTCTGATACCAATTTAAATAACCATTCAATGCACTCGTATTTTGGAAACCAGAAACAAAGAAGGTACCAAGGCACCAACACACCGAGAAAATGTAGAAAAACACTTTTTTCTTCATTGCCCGTCCGGGAATCAAAACGGTTTTTTTTTCAAATTCAAGTATTTAATTTCGGTAACCTACTCTATTACAAATATTAGATGTGTGAGCTCCTCTTTAAGCAAAACATTGCCTGTGGTAGGGAGAACCGCTCTTTCTACAATCAGTTACACGACTAACTAAATTACACTTGCAAGTAATATTACTATATTTTCTTTATGTTACTAATTATGTAGTAAGATACTGTTGTCAGTTTTCGTTTGGCAGCTTACTTCATAGGTACGGTATATTAAATATACTGTACGCCTCATACGCATTAAGGTCATACGTCACTTGCTGTCGGAACTTGAGATTCGTATCACTGAACAAGTGATCGCTACCTTCTAATTCGTAGACCTGTCCCATTTATCTGTGTTTTTAAATCAACTTTTTTATGTACCTTTTTGATCGGCCTTGTTTCAAACCAAATATTATCAACAAATAAAAAAACTTTTTTTTTCTTTCTTTCTATTTTAGCAAAATATACGGTTTTTAATTTAATTTAATTTAATTTATTCATCAAATCAGACAACGCAGGTCCATTTTATTAGTAAAATCTTATAAGCTACATTAGTAAAATTATTTTTATAGAGCATAGGATTGATATGAAGCTTAGGGGTCAGAGTATGACTTACTTTTACTTCGGAAACTCATCAAACGTCCACATAAGCTGCAGCATACATCAACTGATATCCATATAATCTAGTCTTCAAATTACTCGTGTGATGTCCCAATCTCGAATTCAAAGTCTACTGAATACATATCTGAACCGGTGTTTCTTGTATTCAAATTGAATCAATGCGCCTGGGACCCTCAGGCCCAGGTCCCTGGTGTACCGGACCCGCTATGAGTTATTGTTGCGGACGAACATTTGTGTTGTAGGTTTGGAATCGTAGTGTTTTATATAATCTTTGCTATGTCATCTGTATAATGTACGTATGATACTTTTGCAGAATACACTGCATGGGTTTTTAGCGTTCAGACTTCAAAAAAAGCGGATAGGCCCCTTACAGGATCATTTTTTTGTCCACCGTCGTCTGGCTTACAAGACCGTTTAATTTGGGAACTCGTAGAGGGATGCAGTTAAAATTGAATTCGAGACTACAAAGAACTACTTAGGCGTATCTTCCCTTGAAACTGTGGAAAAATCAAACTAGTCAACGACAGACGTCTGCGACTGCGACACGTAGCGGAGGGCCTTATGCTAGACTTGCGGAGTCGCGGTCTCACTCAAGAACTCGTTTACCTCAACGACCATCGGTACTTCGACAGACATGGCCGACCCACTACAATTTCAGCTTGCCAATCCTATGAAGGCCAGTAAAACATGGACTTAAGTTTGAGTGAACAATGATTTTTAAGATCATTTTATGTTGTAAATGTAAAAACTTCTATTGTGTTCATCGATTTAATCCAAACAAGATACGAAAGTAATCTCGAATGAAGTCTGGTTTTATTTCCAGATTTTTTGTTCCGTCAGATTGACAACCCTACTCAGGATAGTACAATACAACATTTCTCAAGGGTAAAAAAGGATTTCTTATTATAATAGGAGCGCGGCTACTACACTAATTGTCTAGCTCGACCGGATCGTCTCGTCTATTCAGGCCATTTTATTAGTATGTAATTTTCGTTGAAGAAGGATATCTTACTTGGCTTTTTTTGCGATTACGTCGCTAGAAAATGGCACACTGATAATTTATTATTTATCCAATGTTATTCGTTGTATAAAATTATAAGTGTTTTTAATTTTGACACATGACATTCCTCGATGACAGTCGTGTCTCCGGCGTATTGTGTTGTGAAAATTTTGTAAGTGTACTTTTCAATATAATTTATTCACTCCCGCAGAATACCTGCGTTATGGCATGCCATAACCACGGACTGTCCGCACTAGCAGACTATGATGTGGGGAAACCGTCCGGCGCTATCGCTCGATAGGTGCTTAAAAAAAATCGCGTGACCCGTCCCGATGAAAACGTTTGTAGAAAGAAAAGTATAGTTTAAAAAAAATACTGATAGATAGGTAATAAAATAAGGCATCAATAAAGTTGAAAAAATATACTTCGAACTTACAATTTCATAAAAAAAAATTACAACAACAAAAGCAGCCATGTTTACTCACGAACAGTAGTTTACTAATTTGTTTGTTAAATTTATTAACTTTGGAGAATGAAACGCTATGATATTTATACGTCAATGTAAAGAGAATTTTGTCTAGAAACTTATAACACATCACACTATAGAATTAAGTAATAAAATAAAAGTACTTACGACATTCTTCTTCAGCAGTACTCACAGTAAAAAAATATGTCAATTTTCAAGTCGCTCCATAGATAAAACAGCGCATCAAAATGGATACAACTAGGTTTTCACGCCTTCTTTGATTCTTTCTTAAGATTAAATACTACAGCTGTGGCACAGAAAAGCTACCGATTCTTAAAATAAACAAGTGTTTCCGAACGCTTAGAGTTTGTGGCACAGTAGTGCCACTGACAGTTTACCGTAAAAAAAAAAAATGTCACTGTAGTATCCGCGGACAGTCAAGTGGGTTCCTACGATAAATGCTAAGCGAGGAACTACTCACCCTTAACACAGCTGTATGTTTAATTACAGATCATATAATTAGGTAGCTTATTTAAAAAAGGTTTTGAGCGTCTTCAACACATTTTTGGACCCAGTAGTATCAATTGCTGAGAGAAAGATATTTCTTTTCAACTAGAAAATAGAAACAAATGAAATAAAATAATGCTATGTAAATAAACCTTCACTTTAAAAAGAATCTAGAAATCCTCATTCTAAAAACATTTATATGAAAATTATAAATAGACCATAATCATAATTAGACGACCTCCGTGGCGGAGTGGCGTGTACACACCGGTTTTTAAGGTGTCGCCTGCTCCGAGGTCCCGGGTTCGATTCACGGACGGGTCAATGTAGAAAAAATGAGTTTTTCTACATTTTCTCGGGTCTGGGTGTTTGTGGTACCTTCGTTGTTACTGGTTTCCAAAACGCGAATGCTTTAAATAGTTATTCAAATTGGGTTCAGAACAATGTATGTGATGTTGTCCACATTTATTATTATTTATTTATTATTATAATTTGGTCATAAATATTTTAGCATATCAAACTCCATTGAATAAAAATAAAATCAGACCAAAATCTCATCAGACTGACGACATTACAACAGACTTTTAGCAGTTTATAACAATATGAATATCAGTTGTAATTTCAACTGAATTAAAGTTGTTATACCTTATTTTGACGAATAACATGAATTCACAAGTGTAAACGCGTATCATCTCTCGTAAAACCTTTATTTTCTAGTACTAGAACCGTTTGTGTAGCGAATGTGATACTTCGCTGAAAAATGTCCGTCCGGGGCCTATTCACTAAATTCGTTTCAGTTTAGTGAGATAAACGAGCTTCTATAAGCTTGTGATCTAACTAGATCGATGCTATAATTCCTGTAACCTCATGGTCTGCCTACATACTAATAGATACGATAAATTCAAAGCCAAAATAATGTTTAAAAATTAATAATTTCTAGCTATGCCAAAAGGGCACTTTTTGTTTTTGTAAATGAAGTTTTTAGATCTTGTTTCGTAAACTTATGAAAAATATACTCTATCTTAAAAGTCACAAGGGTGTTGTTATGTATATCAAATATACACTAGTACTCTCTGATGCTGTGACTCCTTGCTTTATAGTGCCTAGTTAAATAACAACAACGTTAGAAAGGCTACTCTACCTCAAAAGTTTTAAGGTTTTAGTTATGTTACATGCATATTACAGATGTGATAGGAGGCTCGTAAAACTCAGACACCAGACTAACCTCAGAAATAGTCACACGATAAAAATAATGAGCAGATAATCCTTCAAGGACAACCTGCTGTCACAGTTTTTAAAGCCGCCTATGACAGGCCTCTGACATGTCCTGTTTTTATGACTACTTAATACACTTTAACGAAGATAAAACGTCAAGAAAAGTAAAGCACACTGTAGCCAGCCCCTTGCGGACTTGCCAATATTGATGAATGAATATATTATAGCTCCAGCTGTGTTACAAGTCCGTATCTATTAGAGCTGTCCTTTCGCTGTAGTTGTCCAGCCCAACGGGCCTCAGGTGGACCAATTGTTTTAGTTGGAAAACATTTACTGCGCTGGGTGGTCCCTTAAGAATACATTACTTTATTTATTTAGCCTCGGCCCTTTTTATTTGCTTCTTTGATTGATAACGCCTTTTATAGTCAGGAAGACAGTTGTTAAGTGATGGGAGATGTTTTAGTGTCTCCTGAGGATCCGGTCGAAATCGTCTTAAAAAGTTTAGTTCCTTGGAATTCGACATTATTAAAGCCATTTTATATCTTGATCCCTTGACACATGCGTTTACATATTGCTTATCCGATAGCCCCTGGAGTGCTTTTTTTGTTGGTATGACTGCATAAGTAAATTACTAGCCACTGTGGTTAATCGACCGAAATTGAAAAAAAGGTACTATTTCCTTTTTCAACGTGTATTACTAATTTACAACGAAGTGTCTATAATTTAAGAAAAATGTAATTACCTTGTGTTGGTGGTATTATGGTGGTATTGAACTTGATTTTTGAAAATCTTCGTCAAACGAATAAAAAAAACTCAAAAGTTAGTCAAAACAACATACGTAAACAGAATTGATTAAAAATAAACCACAAATACGGAAAAATAATAAATAACAATTAGGTCAATGCACGACGATAGCCGGCGATAATTTTTGGTTAAACAGTTGCAAATGCATTATAGCGTGATTTTTTATGTAAGATAAACCAATTAAGTTTTATAAACTACACTACCTAACAAGGATGTTACTTAGAATATTATTGCAGGAGTCCAGTCACGGTAATTTCGAAGTAATCATATTATTCTCCTTTTTGGATTTAACCTTATATATTTTCATACGTCCCATTATGTTTACACATCATCGGATCCATCTCATCTATTCGATTAAGCTCACACGAGCGGTGAATTCAAATGCTTTATATCCTTCCGCTTTATTGCTATTATATCTCGATTTTCCCGACCCAAAGACTCCGAGTCCTAATGTGATCTATTCAAGACGCCTCTCAAAACCCTTGAAGTGGTGGCTCGTGAAGTACTTATCAAATATTGGCAATATTACCACCGCCAAGTTTATTTTACCAGAGAAATATGAAAGTAGTATCAGTATATATAAACTTGAAAAATTTTTTTTTTTTTGTCTCAGGCGGGACTCGAACCCGCATCTCCTCGCAGTGCGAGGAGATGCGGGTTCGAGTCCCGCCTGAGACAAAAAAAATTTTTCAAGTTTATATATACTGATATTATAAGTGCAATTAAGTTGCTAAAATATCAAATAAAGAATATGAAAGTAGGTTATGAAAAGTTAAGATTTTTTCAATTAGGTTCTTTTGTTTCATGCTTACTGATTGTATTGACCATGTTTTGGGGTAACGAAATTCTAACTATTTGAATTTAAATAAAACGCTATTTCATTTGCACTTACTACTGTCCTTTTAGTTTGACAATTGGAATTATTAAACGGATGTTTTGGTGAAACCCCATTTCGTTCTTTTTGCATCTCAAAAAATATAAGTGGGTGGAGTCTTGGCCGTCATCATCTGTGTAATCTAATCTAATCTCAGCACATACCTCTGGATTGCCGATCACTTGTCCGGCAGCAGTAAGTTAGGAGAACTTAATATGAAGTAAATGTCCAAAATTGCTTTCATCTGTTTATGAAGTCTAAAGCTTTTTGAAGTCTAATTATCATCGTTATCAGCCTACGACAGTTTACTTCAGGATATATGCTACGGCCTCCCGCAATTTTGACCATCAGTCTACTAGTTTGGAGGCCTACCCACTGACTCCCGACGATCCGGTTCTTGCAGGAGTGTAGGGGTTTGTCTATTACGCAAAAGTCGATTCCTAGTCACGTCAATTCAGGTTCTTTTACAAATTTGCTTCGCTCTGAAAGAGGGTTTGCTGTCGGAAAGAAAGAAAGCGTTTAACCGTGGGTCTCACAGAACATAGAAAGAGGTTGGTCTTGTCTTCTATCGTATTATAGAATTCATAATAGGTATGTTACGTCAGTGGCCTGTAAAAACAGGCTTGGAAAACTCTGTTATCCGATTATATTTAAAGGATAATTCTTATAGCAAGAAGAAAAAGAAAGGCCTATATGCACGCTGCGTCGTCATGTTCACGGCTATGACTAGAAAGCATGTATTCATGAAGGCCTACAAAGATTTACCTATTCAAGTTTCTGAATCAGAATTTCATTGGAACAACCAAAAGAGGAAATCCTTCCGAATGAATTTGGGCCCGGAACGTCTTAAATTGCAATACATAAGTTATCGTATAGCGTGCGAGGTTTATCCGCGGTTATCGTTTTGAATATATGAATGTCACATCTGTTTATTCCCGTCCCTTCAGTACATATTGAGTGTTTTGGACGTGGATTCGTCACAATTTTGTATTGGATCATATAGTCCTTATTACTTTTTATCTTGTGTGGAAGAAATATAAGATACATGTTTGCTTTTCAAAGCAACATGTTGGAGATTTTTTAATCAAAAGGTTGCACTGCCAAACGAAATGGAACCAGCTGTTATTTCTCAAGCGTCGAAAAATGGACTTTAGGACTTAATTTTTGCGCGCATACAGATGTTTATGTTTTATTAATGTATGACAAAGCGTATTCTTTAACAAAGTCGACTAGATTTACTATATTACTTTATTGGTTGTTTAAGTTGATGTAGCAATTTTGTTTAAGAAAACTGCTCTAAAATTATCTCTATAATTTATAGCTGTTCCCCGCGACTTCATCCGTGTCAGTTTCTGTTATTATGAACGCGATTATTTTTGCAACATTTTTCACTGCTCCTATTGGTCGCAGCGTGATGTTATATAGCCTAAAGCCTTCCTCGATAAATGGACTATCTAACACAAAAATATTTTTTCAAATCGAACCAGTACTTCCGGAGATAAGCGCGTTCAAACAAACAAACAAACAAACTCTTAAGCTTTATAATATAAGTATAGATAAAATGGAATGACAAGTATAAATGTAGTTGTTATTTAACGTCCGGAATTCTTTTCTGTCGAATAGTTTTATAAAATGTAACATCAAATTTGATAACAAAGCTTGTAGTTCTTCAGAGAGATCAGTTCATCAGACATTCTGATACTAGTGGGACTTAAAAAACCTTGGGGCTGTAAAGCTAGAAAGTCATAGCATTAGCTGATTTACGAGTTCAATACACGCCTTACACAAAAAAAATCGTTTAATTACTGATATAATAATTGCAATTAAATTGCTAAAAATATCATATAAAGTATTAAATAAAAAAAAGAGTTGCTGCCCATTAGAAGTTATTTTTTCTTTTTTTTATAAACAATGGGCTTGACTACATGTGGTTAAGAAGAAGCCTGAGATGGAGCGAGCTTACCCAGAAAGTGGCACTGGTTCTCCCATACACCAGCGAAACACAGAAAAACTGTTTGGCGCTGGACTTCAGCAGGAGGGTGGTAGCATCCAGGCAGTCTCTTACGAAGCCTACCACCGCAGAGGGATCGGTTAGCCGTCATCATTGGTTAGAAAACTAAAGATGCCGTTGCCCAGGGTGGACCACTAGGAGGTAGATCCCACCACACCAAAAAGCATCTTAAGCATTGTTGTGATCTTACACGCATCAAAGATGGCGTGTTTTTCGAATTATAAGGCACCCTCGAAGCGAGTACGAATTGAAATTGTTACTCCGTCATTTTCCACAGACGAATTCCGAATGTGCCATTACGCTTATTCAACTGTGAATCTTTTGTAAGAATTTAATCAAGTGTTGCTTGGCTTCTTTTAGAATTTTATTTTCAAAGGAGACCTACAAAGTTAATGTCAAAGTTTTTGAAAAAGAAAATATTTGGTACTTTATGTAGGACGGGTTCTTTTGAGGATCTATTGAACATATATTACGGTTAAAACAATGCGACCGTTTGTTATATGTTTTAATATGTTTATTCGTCATCTAGTTGAATTACCTTGGGGCCTGGTGATTGGCGTGTGAAAACAATACGAAAAAATTTAATAAAATGCTGGAGGCCTTTGCCCTGCAGTCGGATGACTTAGGCCTTTACTTTACTATATACACCTGTCCGCACCGCGTTGCACGGCTTTACCAATTCAGATTATGCTCGCAAAAGGTCTGGTAATGACCCTGTTTACACACCCTTCATGTGGATATTTCTAATGCAAATTTTTTTCAAACATTTATAAAAAAATATACCTTTTGGTGTAGTCGATCAAAAGTTATGCACGTACATTCATTTCGGTGATTCATTTTTTATTTTTATAGATTTAACCTTATGTTAGATGATTATTGCCTTATTTCAATAGTATGCCTACCTATCTATATATATTTTAGTAACTCATAGAGTTATAATAGTAATCATTCTGTCGTCGTTGTTTGTTAAAATCGTGTCTGCTTCGATCGGTCTTGTTATTTATTGAGGGTTTGTTATTACTTGTAAGTTTCGCAAAACTTTTCATAAACATTTTTCAATAGCCCTCATTGCCACAGAATATTAGTTTTCTTGACAAAATCGAGTTTCCAATCGGATTTGCTCACTCCAAGGATCCAAGTTCGTTCGTCTTTTAAAAATATTAGCTCGCCCTATTCTAGTCTAGTAATAAAGACAGCTCCGAGATTTCAATATTTCAAGTTCTCTTCTTTTGCGGGTTTCAAACAACCATTGTATAAATCCTTAGAATGGATGCTTTTATCTCTGTCTCCCAAGTAAATATCGGATTCTTTGCAGCGAGGTTCTTTACCGAAGATTTGTTTTCTGATAACCCATGAGGGATTAGAACTTGAACGCTATTCTGATAGAGGAAGGAATCAATTTTGAAAAGCATCGGCAGTTGTAAAATGTGAGGGTTTATCTTTCATCGAGGTTCGTTCACTCTCATTTGTCCGTTAAAATTGACCGAGAAGTCGCCACTGTGTCGAGATAGCGCGACGGGGTGGATCAGACCATTTGACCTTTCATTAATAATAATTATCTCTGCTCTATATTCCATATCGCCGAGATATCTTTTCCTTAGGTTAAACTATTTACTTTCACTATTTATGAACACGTCAACATGTGTGATAGCTACTGATAAGTGATAACGTTGAGGTCAACCTCCATAGTGGAGTCAGACATCGGTGTTCGAAGTGTCGCCAGAGGCCTTACTCTGCAACACAATGTCCGTATATTCGAATCCGTCTATCCTTATCACTCATACCGATGTTTTTAAGTATCTGAAAGAGACAGATATATCCGTAAATACGAGCTTCGTGTTGCAGAGTAAGTATTATGTGCCGAGGTGGCGGCGGGATTCGGTTATGGATATGAAAAAAAGTTGCGACATATCGTTAGTTTCGGATATACGGGTGGCTCTTCCGTGATCACTGATCATATAGCGCTTGCAAGTAGCAACAGTGCCGAAAAATCGGAAACTCATAAAAAACGAGGTGCATGGTAGAAATCTCGAAATAATAAAGAATTAGAGCTGTGGATCTTGTAATAAAATAAAAATAAAAATAAAAATAAAAATAAAAATAAAACAAAAATGAACTCTTGGTTTCGGATAGTTTGGTTAAGTTTTTATTTTTAAGAAAATTTTAAATTACGTACAAATGTATAGGCAGTCATTTGATTTAATTATTGATGTTACTTTTTGATACAGTTAAATTGTAATTGTTTGTTGGGTCAGCTGGCAAAGATAACTACCTCATAGGTAATAATAACTCTTTCTTGTCATAACTCTACGCCAATCAGAATCTTTTAAAATCTGATTTAATCACAGATACGGATATCCTTACAATTCATGTTTGCTAGATAACTACTACTTAACAAAATATTCTGTCTTAGTTATTATAGATTATATTTATTTTATTTTGTGTTTGGTATTATTGCAGCAACAGAAATACATAATTTGTAAATTTTAACTGTCTAGCTATCACGGTTCGTGAGATATACCCTGGTGACAGATAGACTTGTGTAACATTTTCAGTGACTCCGAACACGAAATGCCATTGGCGATGCAAAATTTAAGACAAACTCTTTGTTCGATGTTTTTGTCTATTATGAAATTCGCAACACACATTAGATATGATATAACTAAAAACAGCACTGTATTTAATATAAATAACAGATGCAACTCAAACTCCGCGCCAAAATGGAAAACAGTGGGGCCAATCTAACAACAACAAACAAAAAATAATAATTTGGAACCATTAATAAATCATCCATTCCCAATACTTTTTTGACTGAATGTATAACTGTTGATAACATTACACAAAGTAATCAGCAATAAATATAAGGTTTAACGATTTATTTGTAATAAATTGTTAAAGCACCATGTTCGATACATGTTAATTATCGGTATATATGGCGAATATGTTAAGAATGAAACCCCTTATTTTATGTTCGTTGACCGCTTAACGTGAAATGCCCCATTAGCAAAAACTTATATGTTTGTTGAAACTAAATCGACATCTCTACGTAATTTTAAGCACAATTTCAAAAGAGCCTCTTCCTGTGCAAAGTTATTGTGACTTGCTACGAAGCCAGCCTGAAATCAGTTGCGGATTCGTAGCAGTCAGAAACAAACAAGGGTTAGCCGCCTCCGGCTACGAACTGCTACGAACTACGAGATGGCTACGAGGCGGAGTAGCAAACAGTGCCCAATTAGAAGGGTCAACAATTGGCCGAGGTACAAGAGCTTTGAGGTAACAAAGATATACGATCCGTATTATGATTTGTTGTATAATAAAGAAAGTAATGATTTTAGGATTTTACAAAATTGCTATAAAAATATATTTCACAAATTTATGCCTTTCCCCAACGAACTTCCGGGCGGGCAGTACTGAATGGCAGTTTAAATGTTCAACTGTCAAAATTGTTTAGTTTCATGAAGGCATCTGGAAGTATGACTGAAGTTAAGTCACTGAACCGAAATGTTATACGATATCTTATTATTGTGATCGAAAATAGGTACAAAAATTCCTTGAATAATAATTTCGATCTGTAACACGTTCTTGACTGAAATGTGACCAAGAATGGGAAGAAAAAGAATTTGTTGTTTTATTGTACTCTGTATTGATTATAGTAGGCTTATACCACGTCACATAATAGACTAGTACCAATAGTATATTCGTATTGCCTTAGTTTCTTGTAAAGAAGCAAACTTGTTACTTTAATTTTGTACTAAATTGTTCAATTCACTTAAGAAGGTTATTTGATAACGAATGTTCTCCGTTGGTTCGGTGTAATATTTCCCGTAACACTGTACTTGATCGACACCTTTTTATATTTTAAAACTAAGAAAAAATTTACACCATTTCTTTACTAAAGTCTCTTTATATTTTTCTGTGTCGCATTATTCCTAAGGTAATTTTATATCTTGCTAGTATGTTATTTAGCTACCTTAGGCAAGCAGAACTCCTGTGAACCTTGAGCTAATTCCACACTGCTGAACATTGCCTTAATAAGTAGAGTGACCAAACATTCCATGTAATTTGTAAGATTTACCAGTACGCTTCAATATTACCATGTGTCGCTAAATAAACTTTTATTATGCTACGTCAATGGGGACTACCGTTTCTTTGCTCATCAGTTGGCGCCACTGTAGACTGAGGTCCGGAGTTATAGCTGTCAAAGGCGATTGGCGCCGCAACAAAGTGTTACATCTTGAATATAGTTAAGGTTATATTGTTTATAAATAACTATCTTGATTTCAACAAACTAACTTCTGAAATAGTTGCTTTTGAGGCCGCCTATTTTTGCGCTTTTTCTTAATTCCGCTTTTAAAGCGTTTACATTAATCGCCAAATAATCCATATTTGCGATATTTTACGAAGGAGATCAGTTTCCAGCAGGTAAATTAAAGAAATTATAATTTATGCAACAAATTCCGCTAAAACCAGTACAAAGTGAATGATATTGGACCTCACGCGACACTAGCGCCTCTAGTGGCAAATTCACTAGCGATAGCCCCCATTGACGCTTACATAAACATTTAATTGAGAATATTTAAAATGAATACTAAAACTAGCAAAAAGCTTAGGGCCAAATATATTTTGAGGTTCTAAGGACACAAGAAAACAAACTGATGACACCGGAAATTAAAGCCGTCCAAAATTAATTTATTATTAATTATTATTATTATTATATCAGCCGAACGACGCCCACTGCTGGGCATAGGCCTCCCCCAAGGATCTCCACAACGATCGGTCCTGTGCTGTCCGCATCCAGCGGCTTCCCGCGACCTTGATCAGATCGTCGGTCCACCTTGTAGGGGGCCTGCCCACGGAACGTCGTCCGGTACGCGGTCGCCATTCGAGAACCTTTCCGCCCACGGCCATCGGTTCTCCGCGCTATGTGTCCCGCCCACTGCCACTTCAACGATGCAATCCTTCGAGCGATGTCGGTTGTTTTAGTTCTCCTGCGGATCTCATCATTTCTGATTCGATCGAGTAGGGAAATACCAAGCATCGCTCTCTCCATTGCTCGCTGGGTGATCTTGAGCCTTCTTATGAGACCCATAGTAAACGACCACGTCTCACTCCCATAGGTCATTACTGGCAGCACACACTGGTCAAAGACTTTCGTCTTGAGACACTGAGGTATTCCGGACGCGAATATATGCTGGAGCTTCCCGAACGCTGCCCATCCGAGCTGGATTCGACGAGAGATCTCTTTCTCGAAGTTGGACTTACCTAACTGGACTATCTGTCCCAGGTAAACAAAGTGGTCAACAACTTCGAGTGCAATGTTCCCAACGTTAACTGGAGCGGGTGCAACATGGGCATTTAACATGATTTTCGTCTTGTCCATGTTCATCCTAAGACCCACTCTTTGAGAAGCATTACCGAGATCTTCGAGCATAATGTTCAGGTCTTCCAAGGTCTCAGCCATAAGAACTACATCAATTTACGAACCTAAATTTCTGATTTATTTCCTTGAACATTTGTTTTTATTCCATTGTCTGAAGGATACGTCAATCCAGGAATCCACAACCATTCGCTTACCAGGAAACTGTTGACAGTCGAAATTTTAATTTTAGAAATTTGTTTTTCAATTAACAATAGCAAGTTCATTGCTTTAAAATCGTTATTAAAAACTAACCTAACTTCATTCGTCTAAATTTTGTGCAACAGTAAATGAAAGCAAGAAAGAAGAAAGAAAGATTTATTTCTCGAGGCCCGATCGACTAGGCCGATTAAAACTGCATATACAAAACAAGGCGTTAAAATAAAAATTATAGCAAGTATTAAGGTAGAAAAAGTACACACTAAAAACCGAAAAATACAAATAGAGATTAGACTACGAGCCTCGAGGTCCCGGCAGAAGGGCATCAACCTTAGCATATATTGTGAGCTAGCACACAACGCTGGTCTTCCGTTGAAGCCGCAGACAAATGACCATACAATCAGACCATACAATACAATGTCGTTTAAAGGCAAGTTGACAATGTGGTTGCAAGATAAATGTTTTTACAGTATCAAAGAATATATGGGACTCGAGCACTAGTGACTCAGAAGGTGAAATTAACTTACTTATACCTAGGTAACACTGAAAATGTTTAGAAAATGAAAAACGGCTTAACGTAGAAAGTTGCCAATACTTTTATTGTTTTTCGAAGTAATCTCCGTTCCTCTCTACACATTGTCGCATTCGATGGAACCACTGAGGAAAGCAGTGGGCCCATTCTTCCTTAGGGGTCTCTTCTATGGCATTTTCGTACGCTTTCACCGCATCTTCAGGGCTCGTAAAGCGAATACCTCGAATTTTATCTTTAGTTCTTGGGAATAAATGAAAGTCGCAGGGCGCTAGGTCAGGACTGTATGGCAGATGACTCATTATCTCGACACCTGCCATAGTCAAATATTCAACAGTCCATTTTGCGGAGTGCACTGAAGCATTGTCGTGGTGAAGGAGGATCCTGCTTCGAGGGCGCTGCTGTCGATTTTGTTCAAAGGCAACAGGCAAACAGCGATTGACATACCAGTCTGCAGTAACTGTCCTTCCATCTTCTAGCAAATCTGTCGCAAAATGACCTTTCCGAACAAAAAATGAGGCAATCATTTTTTTTCCTTGACTTCTTCCTTTCTTTACATTAGTTGGCCGATCCTCGAAAGGAAACAGGAGCTGATTGTCTTTTGGTTTCTGGTTCGTAGCAATATATCTAGCTTTCATCACCTGTGAAGATGTCAAATACAGCATTTGAGTCACCGCCGTTGAACTTACTCGTATCTAACATTTGGCGACACCAGTCCATGCGAAGGTGTTTCTGGTCGTCGGTTAAAGTATGGGGAATCCATCTGGTACAAAGCTTCCTGACGCCTAAATGTTCGTGTAAAATTTTTTAAACTTGACTCATACCAATGCCTAGGCTCGCCCGTATCTGCTGATAGGTCACTCTCTTATCTTCCTCTATCATGCGTCGCACAGCACTGATGTTAACTTCAGTAGTCGTAGATGTCCCTCACGCGGATTATCATTGAGATTGCTCCGTCCACGCTTAAACTCGTTAAACCAATTGTAAATAGTGGCACATGATGGGGCTTCATTAAGAAATGCCAATCGTAGCCTATCATAGCTTTGTTGTTAAGGAAGCCCACAACGAAAGTCATAATAAATCATTGACCAAAAATTTTCTCGCGTTAGGTTCATTTTCACGTGTAACAAGAGTTTTAGATTTGCCGCCAATTCACAAAAACAAATGACAAATGAATGCAATATACTACATTAGGTTACCTAAAATTGAGTTAAAAAAAGAGTTCTAAAATTGAAATTGAAAAAAGTTTTCATTAGCAATGTTTTTAACTGGCCAGTTCTAAACATTTTCAGTGTTACCCACGGGGCCACGTATGATATCTGTAAATGAACTATTTAATTGTTTAATTTTAACAATTTGACTCAATATCTAATTCTGACATCTCATTTTTTTGTAAAGTTTGGAATCCAATATTTATTCATTGATTTGACTTTGTAAAATTATAAAAAATATTTTGCACGCTTGCATGCAGGTTGAACTCATCCATATGTTATAATTTATGACCTTGGTATAATTAGATTTTTTCATGCAAATAAAAATGATTTGATTTGATTTGATTTGATCGATTTGATGAGGTACTTTTCTACCCTATCGGTAGAAATTTAAAATGAATAATAAATATAATTAAAGTTAAAATTACATAGTTTTCTTCCTAAAGTCCCTAACTAAATTGTTGTCTGTACATCCTAGCAAAGTCTCCGACTTGAAGCCGAGGTGAATTTGCGTTAAATTATGAAGCTTATTAGGCATTGTTCCCCAGTGTGTCGTAGCCGGCGCAATGAAAATGTTCGCCGGTGCCTCATCTCTACCGTCGCTGAATTATTTACCCCTCGCTATAAGCAACTGTGGTAAAGGACGTTCTGATTAATTCCGTCATGGACTGTTTTGGTGGTGGCAAATGATGGTTCTAGTTGTCTGAAGTCAGAAGGGGTTAAATATTTTCTTAAATAATCGTACAGAAAAATTTTGGTTCTTACCTTATTCAGATCGTAGTTACGATCTTACGTAGTTGTTTAAGAGTACAGTATAACAGTAACCTCATTAACGTTTGTTATATTATGATATGTTTCGACTGATAACACAAATAATGTATTAAAATGGAATAATATTCGTCTAAATGTACTTGTAATGTACAAGTTATAACTTAGCTGATCTCCAACTGATTGATCAATAATGTATGACATATCCCATTGTTTTCCCATATAATATTTTAGTTTGGTCAACCTAGCCGATTTCAATATGCGAATAATTAATATCACATCTAAAGTTTTAACTAGTACAAAGTTACAAAATTAATTGAAACGTCTCATTGATTTGAAGAATATTTTACGTGAGAGCTCTCAAAACTCTCCCGTAGGCTTTAAGCGGATGGAGCAAAACGTTCAAAACTTTGAAGAATGTATTAAACCTCCTTGAAATAAAATAAGATTTAACTGCGCATTTCTTCTTGTCTGCGGATCGCCTGACGTTTTGAAACTTAGTTTGCTTGCATTGAAAATTTTATTCCGTTTCTATTTTTGGTATGGCTTCGCCAGATCAGAGCGGGGACAGCAAACAGGATCACTCTGAGGATGATGACCAAACTGAAAGACAACCAACCACTTCAAAAGCAGATACCTTGCACCCTGAACAAACTTCTCACAATATGAACGATTTGAAAACACTGGATTTCAATTCTGCTGATGAAATCAGGTAGAAATATTGACATGCATTCGTTTTTTATGTAAATAGAGAAATGTTGTTGTATTGAATTATAAAGTTTTTTGTTGCATTGTTATTTAGAAACTTAACACTATAACAGGAGTATGAGCAATAAGTGATTTAATTTACTTACCGTTAAAATAGAGTATTGGTAGCATGAAACTACGATTTAGTGCGAAGTCCAAATAAACATGTTAAATGTAGACATACAGATGCTACCAAAAAATATTGTTATGTAAGTCTGAATATTAACTAAACTGGTATAAATACTGCCTCTACCTTGCTTAATAAGAATAGGATTTGCATATCTAAAAAAATAAAAAAATAAATAGACGACAGTTTATTCTTGTAACTTTTGAAGCGAAATAACAATGTGGCTAACAAGCATTCACGATTTTTTTAAACTAATCCTTAGCATTAAAGGTACAATGACTATTATTGCAAGTTAACTAGTGTTGTTTTGGTTCTTTTTTCACATTATAGCTACTCATAAAAAATACCAAGTATTGTTTAAATTTTCAGACAAACAATGAAAGCAGTATTAGCTTCCAAAATGCCACATGAAGATCCCGAAAATTCCATATGTCTCAAAACCAACGTTGGGGTTGAGACGAATACCTTGAAAAAAGCCGAAGAATCCGCCCAGAGTCCGAGTGTCGTCGAAGCGAAACAGAGAACAGTAAAAGTTGAAGCTACAGAAAATGTATCCCAGGTTGTCAACCCTAAAAATGAGAAGGCAGCTCCTATTAGAAGGAAAAGACCAGGCAGACCGCCTAAAGCTGGTACATCAAAGAAGATCAAAAGAACCAGTGTCACAGCCATGTATTTGGGAAAGCTTTCCAATGTAGTGCCATTCAAACGGCGTCGTTACGGTTCAGAGAGTGAATCTGAAGATCTTGACTCCGTTGTTATTCTTTACTAATTATTTATTTTTGATTGTGTAAGTGTTTATATTTTTCTTTTGCTATTAACTGGCACACTGTGAGAAAGCTTTACAAATCATATTTAATTTTTGATAAAATTTTAAGTATATTCCATATGTACCTCTTTCTTGATTTCATTTTCGTCATTAACGCGTTATTAGGCCTTAGCATTTTAGGGGTATAATGAGCATCACCAATCGGCTTTAAATTATGGTACGTCAAACTCCATACAATACAATAAATACAGTTAAAGTACTAATTGTTTAATAACATCTGGGTTAGTTTAAAATATAACTGAATTAATAACATACTATCTCATCTTGTGAAAGTATCGATCGGATTTTTGATAGGTACACTGTACATCCATCATCATCATCTCCAGCCTATAAGTCTAATGTTGGACAAAAGTATCTCTAATGAGAGGATCTTGCAATAATCAACGCTTAGCAGGCGGGTTGGCATTCGCAGTTTGCCCAGTGGTGGAAAGAATACGTTGCTGTCCGTATTCTTCGGGCAGAACTCTTTTGCTCGCCTCATGCGGCACCCATAGGAAGATCAGGGTCGTTGCTATTCTTTTTATGTGGTAACCCCCTGAAACTTTGGTTTATCAGGTATGTTTATATTTAGTTTAATAACGCCCCGTTGATCTAGTGGTTCAAATACCGGGCAAAATCTCGGGGTCCCGGAGATTACTCGAGTCGGGCAACAAAAAGTTTCGAATTTTCGAACGTTGTTCGGGTTTGTAATCAGAATCACCAACCCGCATTTGACAAGCGTGGTGATTAAGCTAGTAAGTACCCATCATTGCTGTGGTAACTTGAATTCAATGATGGAGGGCTTTTCCCTGCAGTGGGATGATTATAGGCTGTTACTTTACTTTGCTTTTTATATTTAGTTTATATTTGTATACATACAATGGTAAATTGGCTTGGCAAAATTTCCAAATTTCGTTCCGATTTCAGTATCGCCCCAATCTCTTAGCGGATCGTATCATATCGGAAATTGAATGTCCGTTCGGCCAGCTCTCGCTTTTGCTGCGATCAGGCCGCGTAACGCCGTTGATAGGCACAGCCAAAGGCCTTGCAATGTTTGTAAATGTGACTGCATCTGTCTCTCTCACTCTTACCAATGTCTTTTGAGTATCTGACAGAGAGATCCATATATACGGACTTCGCATTGAGTAGTAGGAATTCAGAACCCGAACAGTATTTCAAATGCCGCCTTCTGCTTTGCAGAATATATCAAATGACGTTTAGTAAATAGAATTTGATGGCAAAAATTATAGTCTCTTTGCCCTATTAAATGATTTGGTTGTTAAAAAAACATGTTTGATATTGAATAATGTGCGCAATATGTTTTGTGTTTAAATTGAAGAAAATATGTTAGGTGGATTTTCTATTTATTAACTTTCACTGGTTTTGAATGTTAGAGATTGCTTCTTAGCGTCAGTAATCGATACATAGAGCGCGGTTTATTCGTGATTGGGTTCAGGGTTGTCGTGGGTACATATAAATAGAGGACATGTAATTGCATTTTTTGCATAACAAACTTACCTATTATCAACATTTATTCTACATATCTTTAAGAGATGAATTGTACTTTCACAGTTTTCATTAATTTTCATTTTTTTTTTAATCAATAGGAGTTTCACTGATTGTTATTGATTTGTCATTATACTGCGTAGTTGAATAATGTCTTAATTATTTTAGGAATTTCTACCATGTAACTTGGGCAGTTGGCACTGTTGCAAACGCCGTGATCGCGAAAATACCGAGTGTTCCAGTTCTTAAGATCCCCGAAATAATCAACTTATGATAAAGCATTTGAAAAACAGTATAGTTGCGTATTAATTTTTTAAAAAGAGCTAGCGGATCCGGCAGTCATTGTCCCACAAATCTTAAATCCAATCCCGGTTCAATTATGTTTCAAACCAAGGTGCCATGAACCCATTGAAATTTAACACAAAATATCATCCAAATCGGTCATGCCGTTTCCAGCTAAGAATGATGTTAGGCGATAGTTTGTTTATGGCAATGTTTACCCTTTACACACGTTTCATGTGGATGTTGCTACCATTTTTTTCTTTATAGTATTATCCAAAACCTTCTCCTGCATATAATTATTTAATTTGGTGCAGTCAATCGAAATTTATGTGCGAACATACATTTTGGCGATTCATTTTTATTTATATAGATTCGGACTATAAATATAGTCGACTATTTCCTGCTACGCCTATAAGATGTGCCTATGCTATGCCTATGTTCGTTTGACGACACAGAGTGCATTGAGGCACTCTAACTTATCGTATTAAAATATGTGAATTATGTCCCTCTCAGGCGGAGGTAAACAGACGCCGAGGGCCGTCGTGCTAGTGACGGGCTTGTTTGAACACGTTTTGATGACTAATGCAGCACAGGGGAGACTAGGTATGGTTGAATATATTTTTCCCTGTGTCTAGCTGTCAAAATCTAGTTCTGTGCGTGTAGTTTGTGTACAAAGTGTTCCATCCTCGACTTGTCTCGTGGCTTTAATGAGGTGATAAAATAAAATATTATGTCAAGTTTATGAGTACGTTGAGCTGCCCCTATAGTCAACTATCTTTGGTCTTCCTTACTGTATTTTATGGTGATCACCTGTTTAGAAAATTATTGCCAACATGGCGGCAAAAAGGGAAAGAATACTCTTCATGTTACTACATCAATGTATCTTAATATTATCTTATCTTTTCATCTTCGTCTTATTATTTTTCAGTAATATTTATCTGACAAATAACAATAAAAAAAAAATATATTTATACCTAAGTCAGCATACCCAAAAATAAGTAACTTTATTTTTCTTTTCAAAAGTCTTGAAATAGTTGAATCAATCGATACTGACCGATGAACTGTTTTATAAACAAACGTGCATATACTTACAATACAGTAGTATTTAAAAATATGGCAGTGTTAAGAAAGTTATTGAAAAGTGTCTACTTTACATATTTAGATTTAGACTTTACTGCCTTAAGGAAAAAGCTCAAATTTTTCAAGAAGCTTAATAATAATTTGTATTATTATTGACCATCCTTTACATCATCCATAGAAACATCCTGTTCCCATCCAACCCTTCAACTTAGACCTGAGACAGACGGTGACGCTATCTGTTACAGAACAACGCAAAAAACTTAGAACTGTACGCTTAGACTTTCCGTATTTAAAGTGAGAAATTATAATACTATTGTTATTTTAATAACGAGGGACCATTGTTTGCCTATAACTGAAAATGTAGGTAATATTTGAAAGTCAAAGAAAACTTGTTACTATTTGCGCTCAAGACAAAATTTCAATAAATGCGTTATTGCTGTTTTTTTTTTACTTTCATTTGCTTTTTGTTAATCGAATATATAATTATTTACAGTATCAGCTTAAACCGGTATTAATTAGTATATTTGGTAGGGTAAACTGGTAGCAGAAGTAACAGATGACACAATTGTAATGATGGCGAGACATAACCCTGCGCGTTTGTAGTTTATTAGCAGAAATATTGCCTGTTACAATTCTCCTCTACCTCCATTCTTCCCAAAGTAATTTATAAACCGATATGTAACTACAACTTGCGTCAGTTTGATGCTTCTAAGTTCTTAACAACTGAAATACTGTCACTAAGTTGCATTGCTTCCATTGATAACCTAATCGATATCAAAAAATAGAAGCTAATTTTTAAATAGCTTTAAAGTGATAGCGAAGCGCCATCAGAAAACAGACCATTTTTTTTTACATTGACTCATCCGGGAATCGGACCCGGGACGTCAGACGTATGTTATCGACAAAAAAATGATTGGTTGGACTACCTAGTCAAAAGTTTTGCGTGGTCAAAAACAATATTACGCGTCGGATTGTAAGTCTCGTATAAAACAAAATTTACCTGCACCGTTGTCTATGTTTTCTCCGTTCCTCGCCCGTACGTAACTTACTGTTCCAACTTTTTTGATTATGAGGTATGGCCTTCATCTGCGGATCCCTAAACTTGGTTAAATTGTATCGTGGGAGTTTGAGGACGCTAATCACTGGTTTTGATTACGCAACTTTTACGCGGATTTGAAGATTTATTCGAAAATATTACCCCGATTGAGGTGGATACGTCAGGGGGAACTTTGGGAACTTTAATGCTTGTTGAGATGTTAAATTTGTTTAGGGTTACACGACCGAAAACAGTCGTAATACGTATAAGATTTTTTTTGTTTCCTCGGCCATAAGAAGATAATTTTACAAAACTATCCCTTTTTCACTAAATTAAAAATTTGGACTAACATTTAAATTAAATAAGAAACTTGTTTTGAATCAGTGACAAGCAAACAATATGCTGAATCGTGATAGACCAATCGACGTATAAGTTGGAGATATGTTTTCGTCAACACTTTCAACCGTCTAAAATCGCGAGTCCAATCTCTGTGGAGATACTTAGGGGAGGCCTTTTCCAGTAGTAGGCTTCATTTGGCTGAGATGATGATGGATGAAATTGTTGTAAATGATTGCGGAGAAATTTAAGAGTTATGTGTTCAAGAGTTCGGATGTCTAAAAAAATTTTTTTCAAAATGTTTTCATTTATTATAAAACTTTTAAACACACTATTACAGTGCTGGCCAGGTAAAACACTGGCTAGGCTGGCCAAGACTGCCATAAAAAGACAAGACATTTCGTATAACAATATGTTTTCATATAGAAATATAAAACATATTTTGTGGTTACAGAAGCAATGTCTCTGTAGAAAAGTACTTGAGGACATTTTGTTTCTTCTAAGCCGTAATAACCGATAACAACATGATGTATCTTCAAACATTATAGGTACAACCTGTATATGCAAACCGCGGCGGTGTTTACGCGAGTCTCGACTGCACCTCGCTTTATTAATTATGAATTAATTAATGCATCAGACAAGTTCCTAGACTGCCGGAAACTTTAACCTCTAGACGATCGGTGCATAATGTATGCAATCGTCACATTCTACGTCGGAAAATAACACTTAAGCCAATGTAGTAAGGTTTACTAAAACGCTGGGTAAGGATGACGGAGTCATGTTTCAACTGACAAGGATTTTCCAACCCTCTTGAATTCTAAAATAACGATTAAAGTGTGGTCAATGAGCGGACGGGATTATGCAAAGTTTTGTCTATTTATGTAAATGGTTTCAATATGTCATATTACATAACTAGCTGTTCCCCGCGACTTCGTACGCGTCAATTTCTGTTTTTATATTCGCGATTATTATTGCAACATTTTTCACTAATGCTTCGCTTCTATTGGTCGCAGCGTGATGTTATATAGCCTAAAGCCTTCCTCGATACATGGACTATCCAACACAAAAATATTGTTTCTATTTGAATCAGTATTTCCAGAGATTAGCGCGTTCAAACAAACAAACAAACTCTTCAGCTTTATAATATTAGTATAGATATAGGTACATATTTAACTAGTTGAGCGCCATGGGGTCACCGGTGAGCTTAGAGCATTCCGGTGAGCCATAAACAATAAATGTTATTTTGTATTCAGTTTTTTGACAGTTAAATACTAAAGTGAGCTAGTTTGTTATTTGTGTAAATTGTATTATCCAGACAATCAGCACAAAGACTTGGATATAATTTTGAACTAAGTTATATTTTTTTTCGTTCAGAATTAACATAGCTTTTAAGCATAGCATTTCTTGTATAAACGCAATGTTACATACTACCTATTATACTACTATACTACCTTACTTACTTACGTTACTGGCCTGATTTCATTCCGTAGTCCCAGGGTCAACAACTACAAGACTGACTTCATATTATAAATCTCCTGAGGTGTCTAAAGTTCTGATTGGATTTAGGCTTAGAAAATGTTCGGGGAAAATCTAGCTTCGACGTGCGTACTTAGGTCCTGACCTAATACTGAATCGGGTTCAGATTCCCTACGCAATATCTGTCCTTTTTCAGATACTCTGACACATTGGCGTGAGTGAGAGAGACAGATGTATTCGAATATATGGACATAGTGTTGCAGAGTAAGACCTCTGAGATTTATCGATAGCAAATATGCTTTGCTTAGTCTATTCTGACCTAAATTAAGTTATTGAAAATATTTTAGTTGTGTTTTAATCTTTGGATTTAATAGATTTTACATTTATAAAAGTAACAGCCTATAGGTAATCATCCCACTGCAGGGAAAAGGCCTCCATCATTGAATTCAAGTTAACACAGCAATGATGGGTGTACTGGCATAATCGCCACGCTTGCCAAATGCGGGTTGGTGATCACAAACCCGAGCAACGTTCGAAAATTCGAAACTTTAACGGCCGGTCCCAATAACCTATCTATCTTCAGTTTTGGCATATCGGAGATAGAAAACAACTTTTGTCTTTGTTTCTCTGGCCGGCAAAATCAGAGACAGAAGATGTTTTCTATCTCCGATATGCCAAAACTCAAGATAGATAGATTATTGGGACTGGCCGTTAGTTGCCCGACCCGGGATTCGAACCTGGGACCCCGAGATCTTGGCCCGTTATTTAAACCACTAGACCAACAGGGCGTTAAATTTATAGTTATAATCAAATTTTCCATAGTTGCTATTTTTAAGTTTATCTGCTTTTAAACCTATCAATGCTGCGGTTATAATCTCAAAAATCTCATAAATTTAAATTCAAACGAGCAATCTCGTAAGCGTATTTATTTATATCTAATCGAATGTCGGTGGTGTGTGTGGTGTCGGCACATTAAAAAGAATATTACCATCCTTTTCTTTCACGTAAGAGTAAGCGCAAAAGTAGACTGGTAGCAGTGTTTTCAAAAGTGGCTTTGGCAAAACCAATTCTAAAAAAAATTTATTTTTAGAAAGAATATGTCCAGCAGAAGATTTATACAGAATGAAATGTTAACCACCTTTAAAATTTTAATATATTAATCTACGAGACAAAAAACAAATGACGTATTTTTTCTTTTGGTATAGCCCAGTACAAAAATGTCAAGATAAAGCACTTAGAAAATGTCCGGCTAAAATCTAAAATTTTTGATACGGCCGCCTAGCAACTTTTTTTACGCGTTACGCATCTCATTCATTCATTACGATACTAATCATAAGTTTTTGATTTTTCCTTTATACCTTAATTATAGGCCTAGGACCGTAAAAATTGAAAAATATATTCGGGTGAAAACTTGATTTAAATTTTTTACTTCATAAATGAGCTCTAAATACTATACTGAACGCCTACAAAAATTTGGAAAGTGGTTAAAATTTCATCCTGTATAGACTGGTATTTTGATAATAATGATCTCGTATTCCCACGAAATGATTTGGATCAAAATCTGTATTTATATGCTTTTGCTGTTTGAATCTACCGTACAAGTTGTTAGGTGTAATAGGTAGATAAAAAGTGCAAAAAGTCAGATTAGAAAACAGAGTAATGTCTAGGTTCCTCAACCGTTGTATTTACTCTTACAAGCCTTAATGCCTTATGGTCACCATAAAACATTCCATCAGGGCACATAACGCTACTCAATACAACCTTAGCCGGGATATGAAAAATTGTTTACTGTGACAGCGACACGCGGCGGGTTCCGTACTAAAAAACCCTAATTTCCTCCACCCTTTCATTTATACCCGCCAATCTGAAGGTTTGTACCTTATTTATAGGGGTCTGGCCCTTTGATGGGTGGGAGTCAGAATGTGTAATGATAAAGGTTGTAAAAAATTGGGCGGCAGACTTGCGACTGTCGCGAGATGTAGATGGACGTTTTATTCTTACACTTATTATTATTATTTTTTATTTATAATAGGCACACAAACAGAATACAGTCATGGCATGATCACATAATTATACATGGAATAAAAAAATATATAAACTGGACAGTAGTCTATGGATAGTGTTACACAGCATGACTAATAAAACATTCTTAAATAAACAAAAACAGAACTTAAACAATTACGAGTATAAATTTAGAAAAATAAATAAATATAAATTTAAATTTAGCAGTACTGAGTGTCAAAATTATCTGGTGAGGTCATCGTTAAGGATTTGCGATATGGCTTTCTTAAATATTGTAATATTATACATATATAGGTAGATGAATATTCATCTACGTTTTGTTTAACTGATTTTTAATAGCTTTTGAAGCATATTAACAATGAATGACAATTGGTTATTGACTATAAACAGACTGAAAATGGGTGTTTGGAAAAATTTAAAGCGTTCGTAGTAACGGGTCGACTTTGATTCGGGTAATTTGAAAACGGTTTAAAATCACAACAGCCACCAATTATACAGTATGAGCTGGTTGTGTCCTGAGTATTTGAAGTGTTAACATAGTTATTGAACTTCGTTGATATGGTTGGTATGACGCAGTCTTATCAGGTGCTGGTTTTTTCCAACCATCTTTTCTGTTGCAATAAGGGTGTTTTTAAATGTCTATAGCCCTACGTATCATCCAAAGTATGTAGCGATTTTTTTAAGGTAGAGTTTGGGGTGTTGATCCTTGCGATCGCGTAAATTCAAGAAACCATTCCGAATCTTTAGTTCGATTTCAAGATATGTTTTTGCGGAAATAGTTTTTAAAATTTCGCCCGTCTGTCCGTCGCCGAAGGATAGTTCTGTTTCTATGAACGAGTTTACGAGTGTTGTACGGCGTTTCTATGATATGTTATCTGTGCTCCTGTCCGGGAATCGGGATGCCGGGCTTATCTATGGGTTTTTGTCAGGGCCATAGTTTAGCGATAACGCATTCTGGGTGATGCGTTTAAAGTTTTTGCTATTTGTTTGTTTATGACGAAGGCTGAAAGGATTTCTATTGTATTACTGGAGTAAATACAGCTAAACGATTTTTCTTGGTCGTGTTCCTTATGACTGATAGATGAATCATTATCTATTTTAAAGGCACATGATTAAGTATAGTGATATAAAAATATCTTATGGTTAGGAATTTGACATTTTGTGTCTAGGTAAAATTAGAGACAGTAATTTTAAACATTTTTCAAATTACCTGCTTTAAGACGGATAACACCTTAGCCTGCCCGTGTCCATGTACGCTGTAAACTGTTCGAACCGTCGGGTTAAAGCAAAATAAACCGAATTCAAATCCGTAAACATATCAACTTTTAGACTTTCTAATACAGTGAGACGATAAACAGGCAAATAACGAGGCATAAACAAAAAGCTGGAATTATAATCACCTTTATTACGCAACAAAAATTACTGGCGAAGTAAAAATGGCCGGCATTATCCCAAACCCTTTCCCTTTATCCGACGGCAAACATAATTAAATCCAGCTTTTAAATTCACCTCAACCCCTCAAATTTAGTCTGGAAGTAATTCGAACGGATTTCGTAAAAAGGTCTCTCACTTAATACATTATAGCGCGAAGAAAATGCGGGCAAATACTGGAGCTTAGCCCTAGAGAAATATGGCTTTAAAATTTATAGTCGTAAAAAAACGGATTTCACCTCTTTTAATTTGGAGCAAATAAAATATGATCAAACGGCCGGTGAGGGCGTTGCGAGATGTTTGTGATGATTTTTTTTATTTTTCACCGACGAAAAAAGTGAGGAGGTTTTTAATTAGACACGCTAGTTTTTAACAGTATTTTTGTTTATTTTACGGGCATATAGATTTGATGATTATAGGACACGGTACAGCTAAAAAATGCTGTAATAACTTTCAAGTCCTATTGGTTCCAAGAGTCGAAAAAGAACTAAATATGAAAAAGAAAGAAAATATGAAGAGTTAAAAACATCGATGCCAGACAAACAATTACCAACAATCGCCATGCACCTGAATAAAAAATATTATACCTACTTATTTTGATTTTTTCCACGTTTCAAACATTTTACTGCGTTCGCGGTCACGGGTGGACTGAGGTGTGATTCGTCTTTTTAAATCTCATTTATATTAGACACACCATTGACAGGTTTATAAATATTTTTACGTGGATAATAAATATTGAATGCTGATGCAGTGAAAGCTAAGAGGCTTAAACAGCATTCACGAATAGGTAATTTGAAAATATATTTAAAGTTTACGATATTTTCAGCAAATACTGTTTTGTAAACATTCATAATCTTAAAGATACACACAGGAGAATCTATTCCATCTATTTCAGGAAACGTTTTAATAACACAGAGGGCCTATTGCTATACTTTTTTTCCGATGTAATCAATAATTACAGAACATTTTGTTTTGTAATTATTGTCCTCTTCTATTTCTTTTGCTCTCCATGTTAGCTGACAAATATAAACAAAGACAGACAGACATTTAATCTTAATGTTTGCCATTAATGCCAGAAACATTTAAAATTTCCTTAATTAACTTCTTACTAGCTCCAAGATAAAACAACAATTGATAAACTCGTCTGCATGGGGAATCGAACACACGTCTTTTCGATTCCCAGAACAAACAATAAGAAATGAAGTTTCGATAAAGCTGTAGTTATGATGCTCTCTTTAAAACAAAAAGTCTCTTTAAAGTGTAATCAGATTTTTAACACTACCAAAATTTACGAAGTTATAAAAGATCTAAGTTTGTTGGTCTTTCATTTTTTATACGAAATTGGGTTTTTTAGGACTAAGACCTATTTTCTGCCAAAAACACAGTTTTCGATTTATATAAAACAAATAAGTATATTGCATTGATTGAATATTAATGTATTGCCGATATCTATATTATAAAAATGAATCGCTGAATTTGTTGCTAATCGCAAATTCGAGATCAGCTGATCCGATTTAGCTAATCCTTTTTTTTTAGAATATTCCTTGAAGTACGAGGATAGTTCTTACACAGAAAATTTTGAAAAGTTGCTTGTTAAAGTCAAAAAACAACACTTTTCTATACTCCCATACAAACATATTTCAAAATCAAATATCTGAGCCGATACAAAGTTCGCGGGGTCCACTATAGTGTTGTTATAAATGTTGAGTCTAACTTCGACATCAGTAGCATTCCTAATTGGTAGGTTTATGTGCCTTTCTCCATTGCAGACATATGATTTGTTTGCCGTGTGGTGCTGGTACGACAATGGAATAGCTCCACCCCTTCACTTCCTATGGGTATTGTAAGAAGCGACTAATGTAGTTCTGCCAGATGGCAGCAGCGTCTTGTCTTATTCATTTGCTAAACTATCAAGTTTTTTTCCAGCGTTGGATGATGAATGGTTAAGGGGACTACTAGAGCTATGCTGCCCCCAATTGATTTAATTTCATTATCTACTTCTAAACAAAACCATATCTCAAAAAACTAGAACACTATTACTTTAGCAAATTACCATTATAATTGTTCTTGAATCACAATTATTGTTGTTGTTTATAAAGTCGAATTTGTCGCTAACGCCAAAAGTGGCCGCTTTTATCAATAATGTACAATACGAAAGAATGCCAGAATGAAAAGCTGGTAACAGTAATTCTTTTTTTTTTTTTTTTTATTGGAAAAGATTCACCAGCAACATATCAGTAAACATTACAATTTAGAGTGTAAATCTATACTAATATTATAAAGCTGAAGAGTTTGTTTGTTTGTTTGTTTGAACGCGCTAATCTCTGGAAGTACTGGTTCGAATTGAAAAAATATTTTTGTGTTGGATAGTCCATGTATCGAGGAAGGCTTTAGGCTATATAACATCACGCTGCGACCAATAGGAACGAAGCATCAGTGAAAAATGTTGCAAAAATAATCGCGATCATAAAAATAGAAATTGACGTTTACGAAGTCGCGGGGAACAGCTAGGTAAACAATTCAATAAATACCACAGGTAATTTGTTAATGTAATAGTGTTCTAGTTTTTTGAGAATTGATTTTGTTTAGAAGTAATAAAATTAAATCAATTTGGGGCAGCACAGCTCTAGTAGTCCCCTGTAGACTTGGATATTGACATGAACTAAAAAATTAAAATATAAACAAGCCGTGTTCTCTCCCGTAGCAAGTAGGTGGCATGGTGAATTTCACCTGCCTTTGCCCTAGATATCGCGTCCTTATGCTTTGTGGCGCGAAGGGCGCTGTGACGTCACGTCTGATAACACTCGGGTTTGATAGCATACGACAGAAGATACCACATACAACTGTGTTGACTTTTTTTACTACTAAAATCTACAAACTGTGTTCACTCACTTCACTCTAAATTGCTTATTTATAACATAAAACGTCAATATTACGCATATACTCGTAGCTGGAATTTCTGATGAACTACTGTATCCAACTCTTTTTAACTACTCTAATCAAAACTATCCTAGAGGAACCGAACTTTGTTTCCAAGAAAAAAGTAGACATTATACTGTTCTAGCCTTTATTCTATCTTCTAATATAATTTCATTCTGAACTGTTCAGTCGTTTCAAAGTGACCATCATCCTTGCCTACATCACCACAAATTTCGAAGGTTCGTAAAATGACATAAGAATTGCGTTTAACACCCGCTTTCCGTTGAGGTACGAGTAAATGGAAGAATTCAAATTTTACTAATGTTCATTTACAATGAATGTCTATTTCGGAAAACATAATTTATTGCGTCTTCAATTATTAATAAACGCAGCAGTTTTAGGCGTAATACTCGTCCGTATGTTCCCACAGGGGCGCATACGACATGACAGGTCTAAGATAAGGCTCTGACAGACAGGAGGGTGATACCAGATAGCCTTCCTGTTCGATAGGAGGAATTCTATATCGTGACGTTTTAGAGACGCGATGGAATGCTGACAACCCGCATTCCTAAGGCTTATTTCGGAGTCGATTGCGTCTGCTGTTGAGATAAGAAAAGAACAAAGGTTTTAGATTTTTTTTATGACCCAGTTGATGCGGTGGTACGCCCAATACGCGAGGATTTAAAGTTTGACACACGGTAGCGTCAATTAAGGAAACGCAATTCCATCATCATATTAGCTTATGACGACCATTGCTAGTTATAGGCCTCCGCTTCGGACCTTTCCGACTTTCGGTCTAACCTTATAGTAAAATCTACTATTCCAGTAAAATTTACTCATCTTACATAATTCTTTGTTTAAGTGTAGCTCATGAACAAATTGCCGTACAAGTTGCGGTGCATGTTTTGGTTGGATATCCGTTAGTGACAGTTACAGTTCTACCTCCAACTATTTCTGCTTTAAGTGCTTGAAAATGTGTTCATTGCTTTTTGTTTAGCGAGTTGGTATAGGTGCAAAAAAAATCCATCATCGATAATTTCGTTAAAATTAACGATGGATTGTTGTTTGACGAATTTGTTCAAACGACACAGAAAGTGTAATGACATGTATTATAGTGCAATGGATTTGCACTATCATTATCATCAGCCTATATAAATCCACTGCTGGACAAAGGGCTCTCCAAGAGGAGGATTTTGCCTTAATCGCCACGCCTGGCAGCCGGGTTGCCGTAGTAAAAATCCAGGCCCCGAGAAGCGCTTTGACATGTCTCAAGTAACTAATGATGGGGAGAAGACGTTTCTGCCTATCTTTTTTGCCAGTACTCTCTTATTCGTCTCTTACGACACCCATAAGAAGAGGTGTGGTGCTATTATTATGTGCAGGCATTACAAATCATATGCATTATCCATACCATTACAGTTTTAATTCCACAGTGTGTATAGTTATGAAGTTAGTTTGGTTGGAACCCAAGATATTAAAACTTGTGGAAACTTTGCTGCAAGTCGAAAGATAACTATGAAAGGTAACTATTATGTCTAAGTTGGCCTGTTGTGTGTCTTTCTAGCCATTTGTTGGCAAGACAAACGACTCGCGGGTCTTGCTAAGTACTAAAGTATTACCTAGAACAATATTTCATTTAACACTTTAGTCGATCACAAACTTAAATGTTTTAGTTGGTTCTGATAAAGGATAGAAGTAAAGTTGCTATTTACTTTGTTATACTGACTAAAAGTATAAACAGAAACATGTTAGTTTGTCTATGTCAACTGAAATAGACAACGAGACAAAGATATTAAGTAATGTTATGGTTTCATCACAAATAATAGGGGTTAAAGTATGAAATTGCCGATTATTTTCCCACTTTTTATTTTGTTTATAGCTCTTAAGTATAGTCGTATTATTGCGTAATTCTTTTTGTATTGTATCAAAACCTAAATAAAGTAACTTTTGACCAAAAAAAATGCAATACTAGTGCCTATTACTTTAAAGGAAGTCGTTGAAAAGACCCCTTACAATGTGTCAGCTGACCTTCTTGCTTCAATTAAGTATATTTGTATTATAAACTTTGATTTTCAGAAATTTAAATACTATAATGCGTAGCTTTATAACCATCTAACTTTTACCTTTAATTGCATCGATAACGGTTCAGGTGTTTTTTAAAAACTAAAAAATTGTTAGTATGGAAAAAGGACTTTTCTCGATTTCGTCCATACAAAACGGCAATTTCATACTTCAACCCCTAATATTTAAAAAATATTTAGATGTCGAACACGTTAAGTGTTAAGTCAGCGCATGGGACATTTAAAATAAAGTAAAAGTAAAGAATATTATAGAATCAATCATCCCAATACAAGGCAAAGGCCCCCATTATTGAATTCCAAGTTACCACAGCACTGATGGATATAGGCATAATTACCACGCCTGTCATATGCGGATTGGTTAATAAAAACCTAAGCCGTTCCTATGTTCAAAAATTGAAAACTCTTATTGTCCGAACCGGGGATCGAACCTAGGACTCCGAGAAGGTCCCAAAGGAAGTTACTAATACTTATCCTATATACAAGTACTTTAAACTGTCTCGTTGTATGATTATTGATACACGTAACGGCAATTAAATGCAATTATACCTTTATGTATTTTCAATCGTTATCCACCGACCCGTAGTAATAAGCTGACAGACTGCAGCGCTAAAAAATGTCATGTAGAGATAAAAAAAAACGTTAGCTAATATCTGATATCCTAAAATAAACTACGCCGCTCTTCAACGATATAAAAAGTTACATAACTGTTATATTCATAATGATAGCAATTTTCTGCAATTCCCATTTCCCTTTGTGTTTGATTGAGGCTAGTGCAGCTCATTTCGTATGAATGGCTTTAATCAACAGCTTTTTAATGAAAGCTCTCTGTGAACGCTTGTTCAGCTTTTTCACTTTTACCGTTTGAGCTGAGTATCTTTTTTTATGCTGTAATGTTTATTTTATACGGCCAGTACAAAATGAGAAATATTACCAAATTAAGATGACATTTGTAGAATGCAGTAATGAAGCCCAATTCAACAAAAAGGATTGTGTAATTAGATTTATCATATGACCGAAATTAGCGAAGTTATGATAGACCAAAGTTTTGAGGTCCTTAATATTTCACACGCAATAGTGTTAAAAAAAATCTTTTATTCCCGGTCGCGTCAGTTTAGGAAACGATCTTTGCCATATTGCGTTGAGTCTGGAAGACGTCTCGGAAGGCACGTTAAACCATTTGTACCGATGGAAGTTGTAAAATCAAATCACGATATAGACCTGTCTTAGGCCCTGAAAAACTCCTATACTCTTCTGTCATGAGCGCAATATAAAAACTCTGAACAGACTTCCTTTAAGGATTGTCATGCGATAAGATTAAGAAGGCTCTCTTTCTAAAAAATCATTTGTAAATAAAAACTTTCATACATAATGGTTAGTAAAAGAGTGAATTGTTTGAGTTAATTGTTAGCTTAGTTCACGCTTTCCGTCGTTTGTACTTTTTGTGTTGTTTTTATAGGGATTTATATGGAGTTTTAAAACATTTATATGGATATGTGAACATGGAGTTTCGGCTCGTAATACCATTTACCTTACTGCCTGGATTGTTAAAATTATTATGTAGAAACCCCTTATTTCGTTATAAGTGTATTCCTCGTTTATTATTACTGTCATGTGCTGTACATTGTGTAGGTACAGTGACTCGCATGACAACAATAAGTAACACAATAGCGCCCGAGACATTGGCACTGGCCATAACGGTTGGCAAGGTCGACTCAATAGCTGCAATTACAATAATATTGTCTCTGATTGTCAGCTGTTACAGCATGACGGGTTGTGGCTTTGAGATTTAGTCAACCTTTAACAATAATATAAATTTTCTATCTTTATATACATATTATATTTCTTTATATCTTCTATCTTCTTATTCTATAAAAGAAAGCCGTGTTAGTTATGCCACTTATAAGTCGAAAACGGCTGGACCGATGTTCATGATTTTGGTGTTTTTGGGGTTCCGTAGCCGAATGGCAAAAAACGGAACCCTTATAGATTCGTCAATCTGTCTGTCTATCTGTCTGTCTGTCTGTCTGTCCGTCCGTATGTCACAGCCACTTTATTCTAAAAGTATTAGGATTACACAGTTGAAACTTAGTAGATAGGTGTATCCTGTTGACCGCTTTACGATTCTCATACAAAAAATAAAAAATAATTATATTTAAGGGAAGCCCCCCATACGTAGAACTAAAACAATGAAATTTTTTTTTAACTTTAACCTACGCGTAAATAGGTCTTTCTTTAAAATGACATAGAGGTTTCTAAAACCATTTTTTCCAAAAGTCTAACGTTTGGAAGATAGATGCTTCCAAAGTGGTAAAATGGGTGTCTTCTAACTTTTAAAATCAGCAATTGAAAATTTTGAAGAATAAAAATATTGTAGTTCTTAACAAAAACTTACTACGAAAATTAGTTTGAACGAGATCAAACCGGTAGTTTTTGAGAAATAGCATACATAGCAATAACATTTTTAACAACCGCAAATATAATGTCGTTTTTCTTACAATTACTACATACAATTACTATGAAGAACAAAGTTATTTTTGCAGTCAATTAAATATTGTGGTATTTTGGCTAAGTAGAAGTAAGTGGCCCCTAATTCAGTTAAAGTTGGCACGGAACCCTCAGTGCGCGAGTCCGACTCGCACTTGGTGGTTTTTGGATTTGTCTTCGCCGGGAATAGGATTATAAGTATTAAAAACATTGAAAAGTTATCATCCTAAATAAAATGTATTTCTTTATAATTATTTCCAACTACGCCATATTTAATGACAACGACATTTAAGACGTCAAATCAAATTAAGGCGATACGAAGTAGTTTACAAATAAAATAAATTCGTGTGAGCTACACCACTTGTAAAGGTAGACTTCGGAGCAATGCGGCTTGCGGCTTGCGTCGTGCGTCATGCGTCACTTGCGGCCCACGCGGCCATGCGGCTGTACTTTGAATTAAAGGAGTGTATGAAACCCTTTCCGAGCGAAGCGTCGCGGCCGCATGTTACGGTGCGCGATCCGAGGCCGCGCGGCCATGACGCGAGATTATATTTTAGTATTTTGGTGTTTTAGCAAAGTCAAAGTCAAAGTCAAAGTATTTATTTGCAAAGAATAGGTACACAGATGTCAGATACAAAATCTAGATCTCTATTCAGTTAATAGTATTTAACATGCAAAAAAATTCAGATAAATTATAATAACCCTTATTTACTTATATATAATTCTTTATTGCGCACAAAAAAACTTAGCCATTGGCGTAGTTTTTTTGTCATCACATACACAGGTCCACACTTAAATTGATTTGGAATATGGTTATATACCTTCACACACATACAATAACAGTTTTTTCCGAAATAGAGAGGTTCTTGGTAGCATTCGTCTTTGTCCGGTAGTAAGTATTAAAAACGTGGGAAAGATAACGTTAAAAATATAATTATTCTAACCAAGCCATACTTGATGGCAATGACATTTTAGACTTCAAAATCAAATGTTATTTCGAGGCGATACGAAGTTTGCGGGGACCGCTAGTACGTATAAGTTTAAAAAGCGTGTATTAAATTTAATACAACGTAAAACTGTCCAAAGTGTTGATGATTTTACTTCATTATTGGGTTCGCTGAAAGTTATTGTAACACATACCATGTTGTTTTGAAGACTGTTTAATTGTTTTAATGTGTAGATTTTACTTCGCCCACAATGAATTCTTTCCTCTCACAAACACGTGCATTGTTACGGTATTTTGTTTTTTAGAAGCAGATTACTTTTATTCACTGATATGTTTGTTATTATTTAAATTTGTCCCTGCATCATCGGTCAGCAGGGATCCATGAAAAAACTAGCGTCGAATCCTGCTTTTGGTGGCTTTTATAATAGGAGACTGATTTGGTAAATGTTAGAGAGAAGACACTGCTTCCCGTCTTTATCTGGCAGTAAGCAGCCATTTTAAAAAACGGTTACGTTAATTCGGCAGCGCACGCTTAAGTAGCAGCATTTCATTATCAGTATTTATACTGTTTTTTTATTCAAGTTTAATAACTAATACTGACTTTTTATTACTTAGGAATAAATAAATAATAAATATTTAAGACTTTTCTCACTGGGCCACACAGAGCCATCTAGTCCCAAATTAAGGTACTATAAAGTACCCCGGTACTAGACAACCGATATTCTTACTTATATACTTTTTTTTTGTAAATACATACTTATAATACATAGAAAACACCCAGACCAGTACAAACGGACATGTTCATGCACACAAATATTTATACTGTGCGGGGATCGAACCCGCGACCCATGGCTCAGAAGCAGCGTTTACTACCGCTGATCTAAATGGTCGTCAAATGTTCCTAATATTATTCTAAATTAGCAGTCATGGCTATGCGTTACGGTAATTTTAGCTAGTTTCAGACGTGAGTCATAACTCACGTCTGAAACTAGCTAAAATTACCGTAACACATGTACGTACACTAACACATTTGTCGTCTTAAATCTAGCACAATTTGTGACTGTAGCTCAAAGTTACAAGCTCGCCGCCATATCTCAAGTCTTTAGACAAATCCTTCAAACCTGCGGACCTGGAGAGCATAGTTGTAGTGGCAGGAAAACAGCCTTACCAGATTAAACCGGTCAGGAGACCAATTCTACTAACGTAAAATAACAAACGTAAACGCAACAATTGACGAAACGCAACTAAATGTCAACTTTTCGTATTCTATTAGCCAACGTTTCAACTGTCAAAATTACCGGTCTAGCATACGCTAGTAAAAGGCTACTTTTGTTGGAACGATAGCTAGCAGTTCAGCTTACGTTTAGATTTCGTTTAGTAAAAATGGTTAGTAGAAAACAGTTTTGTGGGACAACCGAAGTTGACATTTAGTTGCGTTTCGTTAGCAGCAGCAGCAGTTTATTTAGGTATGTTTTTTAACATACCTAAATAAACTGCTCTGTTATTGCATATACACCGTGCTTTTTGATACTACTAGAAAAAGAAGCCCACGTTATTTAACTATGTATAACGTCTTGCGGAGTTTTTTTAATTTTTTTTGTCTAAAAATTATCTTAGAAAAATATGAAATATTGATTCGCGTCACAGCATGATTTAAAATTAATAGTCTTATTTTTAATACTTTTCTAAGACTATTTTAATTCATAAAAAACGGCCAAGTGCGAATCGGACTCGCGCACTGAGGGTTCCGTACCAACTTTAACTGAATTAGGGGTCCACTTACTTCCACTTAGCGAAAATACCACAATATTTAACTGACTGCAAAAATGACTTTGTTTTTTATAGAGTTTGTATAAAGGACAAAGTTTTATTTGCGGTTGTTAAAAATGTGCTATTTCTCAAAAAGTACCGATTTGATGTCGTGCAAACCAATTTTCGTTGAAAGTATTTATTAAGATCTACATTGCGAATTTTTTTGTAAATTTTTACTTGTTTAATTAAAAAGTTAGAGGGGGGGGGGCACCCATTTTACCACTTTGAAAGGATTTAACTTCCAAATGTTAGACTTTTAGAGAAAATGGTTCTAGAAACCTCTATATCATTTTTAAAGACCTATCCATAGATACCCCATACGCATAGGTTTGAGTAAAAAAAATTTTTTTGTTTTAGTTCTATATATGAAAAGCCCCCTTTTAAATATTTTTTTTTTTATTTTTTGTCGTCTAATCGTAAAGCAGTCAACAGGATTCACCTACCTACCAAGTATCAACTGTGTAATGCTAATACTTTCAGAATAAAGTGTCTGTAACATACGGAAGGACAGAAAGACAGACAGACTTGACAAAACTGTAAGGGTTCCGTTTTTTGCCATTCGGCTACGGAAACCTAAAAAATCTAAATAACACTGCCAAGATATTATACATAATGGTAACATAACGTGGGCTTCGTTCTCCAGGACGTTTTAAGATTTTTTAAGACAATTTTTTTTATGATTAAATAAATAAATAAATAAATATTTTAGACATGCCTCACTGGACCACACAGAGCCATCTAGTCCCAAATTAAGGTACTATTAAGTACCCTGTCGTATGGGGTACTAAACAACCGATAAACTTACTTATATACTTTTTTTTGTGTATACATACTTATAATACATAGAAAACACCCAGACCAGTACAAACAGACATGTTCATATGCACACAAATATTTGTACTGTGCGGGGATCGAACCCGCGACCCATGGCTCAGAAGCTGCGTGAACTACCGCTGATCCAAATGGTCGTCTAAATTAATAAACATAAACGTATATTAATTGATAGGACCCATTAGCTGTGACTGTTATTGCCCACGGACCCCACGGTCACATTATTGCATTGTCATCGGTCCTTGATACGTGTGCAAAGTTTCAAATTAATCAAACTTCTGAAAATCGGTCAAATTTATGCTCAAAGATTCCATTACATACATAGATAGATACAACCCAAGCTAATAAAAGCGTGGTAAAAAGCATAGATCTATGCTATACCTATCTATAGGTTAAGCCCTTACAAAACTACCGAAATATCTGTGCCGCTTGCGAACAACTGCACACATGGGTAATTCTTATTTTGTCCTTGTCATACTCGTGAAAAGAACAATTACTTTCTCTTTCGCCTTGGCATCCATATTGTATGAAGACGTCACAATTGTGACGTTTTAGGGACGCATATTGAGAGCGCATGTAACATATTATCTATTAATTTTTAAATATCATTGTCCACGGTAAAATGATGGAAAACCCGTGAAACTATTGATATTAACTTTTGTAATCTTTTGTAACATGGTTAAATAACAAAAACAGTTTTTTTTTGTTATTATCATCATCTATCAGGCATATAATTTTCATAAATCAATTTGAATAAGAAAAAAAAATTACTGGCTGTAAAAACATTACAAAATTTACTATCTACCTTGACTTGTCGAAAGAAAATGGCTTAAAGGAACAAAATGAATAGAACCGTAATTAAAATAAAATGCAGGCAAACCATTTTTAGGGTTCCGTACCCAAAGGGTAAAAACGGGACCCTATTACTGAGACTTCGCTGTCTGTCCGTCTGTCCGTCTGTCCGTCGCTCTGTCACCAGGCTGTATCTCAAGAGCCGCGATAGCTAGACAGTTGAAATTTTCACAAATTTTGTTTTTCTGTTACCGCAATAACAACAAATACTAAAAACAAAATAAAATAAATATTTAAGGGGGGCTCCGATACAACAAACCCGTTTTTTTTGGCCGTTTTGGTACGGAACCCTTCGTGCGCGAGTCCGACTCGCACTTGGCCGGTAAAATAATATAAGAACTGTTTTGCAATTTGGTGGCGTAATATAAATTTCATGCTGCTCTCATTAGGCTGTGTCGCAAGTCTAAACACAGCTCTCGACAGCTTCAGAAAGTGTCATTAGTTAAAATTACTGAACTCCAGATATCGCTCCCTGGGAAGTAGTTGACGAACTTTACGAAAGGGTTCTGGATTACCCTTTACTTTGGCGTCTGTATTACAAGCAGCAGCGTTTTGATTCATAACACACAAAAAACATATTTAATTTATTTAATAATATTCAAATTTTTGAACATTTCTCGTGTTTGTGATCACCAACCCGCATCTGGGCAACGGTGTGATTATGCCAGTACCCATCATTGTCGTGGTATAAGAACTAGAATTCAATGACGGAGGCCTTCTCCCTGTAGTGGGATGATAAAGGCTGTTACTTTACTTTTTTTATGCTTACTAGTTGAACGAGTAAGGTGAGTATTAAGTAAATCTCATGTATTTGTTTTTGTATTTTTCTATTTATTTTTCCTTAATGACACCCTTATTCCAAATCAAAGTATTTTGCCACCGCCACGCTTGGCATCTGGGTTGGCGATCGCAGTTTGGCCAATGCTGAGTTGGATCACTTCCTATATCAGCACAAGCTGAGCCATTTTCCATTTGCTTTCTTTTCTGCTTCTTAATTGTTCATGTTTTTTTCTCTGTACCATAATTTCTTTGTAACGAAGGCAATAAATATACAGGATGAAATTTTAACCAGCTTCCAAATTTTAATATATTAATCTACGAGAAAAAAACAAATAACGTATTTTTTCTCTTGGTATAGCCCAGTACAAAAATGTCAAGATAAAGCACTTGGAAAATGACCGCAAAAAATCTAAAATTTTTGATACGGCCTCCTAGCAATATTTTTTTTACGCGATTCACATCTCATTCATTCATTACGATACTATTCATACGTTTTTGATTTTCCCTTTATACCTTATCAGGCCTAGGACCGTAAAAATTTAAAACTACATATATTGCGAAAAATACTTTCGGGTGAAAGATTGATTTACATTTTTTACTTCATAAATAGGCTCTAAACACGATACCGAGCCCTATAAAAATTTTGGAAAGTGGTTAAAATTTCAGCCTGTATTCTATATACATACTCGTATCTTATGACGCGGCGGCTATGTTCTTCTTGCACAGAGGGTGATACTATTATTTTACGTGCCAGCATTACACGACGGCAAGTATAAAATTATCAGTTTTAGGTTAGGTTTAGGTATACATAAATGTATACATTTTTCACTGTTTTTCGACTTTATCTCAACCACATAAGGTTCAAAGTATGTTAGGACTATGCCAAGCTCTCCGCTCTAAAGGATTTTGGTTCCTCTCATCTTTTGCTTTAGACCACATTGAACTTACCAAGGCGGAGGCGCAAGAACTACATTTTAATTATTCCTACTATCAGTATAGCACGAAGTTGTAGTCCCAGTAATTATTAAGTTCACGGTCAGGATGCACTTTGCATTATCTCGTATTAGGCGTAGTTCCCTAGGGCACTATTAATATAACCATACAGGATCCCGGAATATGTTTACCTTTGGACCCTCCGTTTCCTATTAGCTAAATGTAATTAAATCTTTTTGTTATAACCCTTACTTTTTATGTATGTTTGTTAATTATACCATATTTGACAGCTAATTAGGCTACCACAAAATGATCCGATATATCCGATTTTAACCTTAAAATCTAACGTAGAGTTTGAATTAAAAAAAGTAAATTAATAAAATTTACGAATTTAAGTACCTCGTGCTTTTTAGGATCCTATACAGGATGATATTTTAACCACTTTCCAAAATGTTTATAGGCGTTCGGTATCTTATTTAGAGCCTATTTATGAAGTAAAAAATGTAAATCAAGTTGTCACCCGAAAATATTTTTAGCGATATAGTTTTCAATTTTTATGATCCTAAACCTGTTAAGGTATAAAGGGAAAATCAAAAACTTATGAATAGTGTCGTAATGAATGAATGAGATGCGCAACGCGTAAAATAAGTGTTGCTAGGCGGCCGTATCAAAAATTTTTGATTTTTGGCGGACATTTTCTATTTGCTTTATCTTGAAATTTTTGTATATATGTATACCAAAAGAAAAAATACGTCACGTCGTCGTCGTTTGTTTTTTGTCTCATAGATTGATATATTAAAATTTGGAAGGTGGTTAAAATTTCATCCTGTATATTATATTATGATATATCCCTACATTTCATGTGACTTATATCTGTAAATAAATATTTCATTTCAATGTTAAGTGTTCGCGTAAATTCAAAAGACCAATAAGTACAGATCAATATCTTTTAAGAAAATTTGTCGCTTTAGGATGGGTTGATAAAATAATCTTATGACTTTACATTATGAGTCTTAATTATGGATCATTTTATTACAGACCTCAAGTAGAGTTGGTGTCGCGTTTATACAATTGACTACCATACCTATTCATGTTGTATACTATGATGTACCAATCGTACTGGACGCATGTTTTTAGATAAAACTACAGTTTTTACTACAGTTAATTACAATTGCTCAAATCTTTAATAATTTTTATGTAAGCCTTCTGTTATAAGCTCCCTATAGCTTAATTATATATAGCTATAGCTTAAATAGTATCTTGAATTCAAAACAAAATATCCAGAGAATCAAGTACTTTATACATCTTTGAACGATGGTGGTTGTTGAAGTTAACCCCTGCAATCGCATTAGTAAGTTGGAGCAATAATTTAATGATTTATCTATTTATTTATATACGGTACACCAACAGCAATATATATATACTAATTTACTTTTAAGTATAAATTTATAATAGTTATGTTCTTATATATATGCCAATTATAGGTATACACATCTTTGGTGAAAACAATTAACATACAATATATATATTTATATAGAGTTATCTCACAATTTCTTTAGTATTAAAATTGAAACTAAACTTGGAAAAATATTTAAAACAAAATTTAAAATTATTTTGTTAAAAATAGCTTCAGCAGTTTAGCTTTTGTAACTTGTAGTGAATCGTTAAAAATATCCAGTTCTGGTTAGGTTTTAATGATAGGAAACATAGGAGAGCATACATATTTAAATCAACCAAAAAGAGTCAAGCACATACAAGTTACGTCAGTTTCTGTTGGATATAAACAAAATATAATATATCTGTTCTATATAAACAAAACTTTTTGTGGTCGTTACTGAAGTAAAAAAGCGCTTTGACGATCTAAATAACTTTCCTGTGGGCAGAAACTGCCATAAAATTTGTAAACACAAAATGAGCGACGTCATTTTTCATGCTCATAATATTCCGCAGACCCTCTTAAATCTCCGTCCATTATTATCCCCTCAAATGCCCTCAATAGCGTTAACCTTAACCTCAATAAATCCGATATCTGATACCCTCATATTCGTAGCCGCAACTGAGAATGACCACAAATAACGGGAATTGTTCATCAAACTCCTACTTATTTACATCGCACTGTAAAAACTAAAGGGTCCAATAAGTCCCGAAACATTTACGGGTTTTGGGACAAAATTTAAATTGTATATTAGATGGCATGTTCGGTTATGCCCCGCGAAAGTTGGTCTAAAGGGATTTGGAGGAATAAAAACTTATATGGGTATGTGATTGCATTTGACTGGATCGCGCGAAAACGAATCGGATACGCATTTGGCAGATGCTGAGAAAAGTTTTTACAGCTGACAATATACCGCGGAATATAAATGGCCTAGATCTGAGATAATGTGTAAGTTGTAGGGAAGTTCTGTGGGGGTTGGGGACATTTGTTATTTCTTGATCCGTTGTTCTAGGTTGTCAGTTGTAGGCAGTAGGTACCTACTTAAACATTTCGAATTAATTCTACATTGCTTGAAGAATTGCGGATCTGCCGTGGCCGTGGTGACACGTAGTAAAAAGAACCGATGGCAGCTTGGGCGGAATGGTGGCGACCGCGCACCGGGGAAAGAAAATTTATTTTGCATGGTTTCATTATCAAAGCTTTTATTTATCCCCAAGAATTGTAAGGTTTGAGCAGGATAAGTTTTTTAAATATGGATAACTCATACCTTTGTAATATTTTAAAACGCAAATAATCTGCAATTAAATATTTTCAAGCGAACAAAGTCGTGGCAAACCGTTCAGTAAATTCATATTTCTTTGTCGTAATAGCCTTTTCATATTTCTTAAAGTGTCTTTACTTGTGACCTATAACCTTATTTACAATGTTCCAAAGAAAGCATTTGCATTCGCATAATGTGTAAAGCATATATGTTACATGTCGGTCTTTTGATCCGTCCATTTGTCCCTAGTTCGCATTAACTTCACCAAAGGCTTGTATAATGGTCCTGTGGAGCATTAGTGGTCCACGTCGTTTAGCCCCTTCAACACTTAAGAGGGTCGCTGAAGATGAAACTGGAACCGCTGTCTTAAATTTACTTCTAAGTCTACTTAAGAATTGGCAAAACAAAATGGCCTTAGTAGGGCTCTTATGAAGGTACGGACTTGAAAGAAACTAATTCATGTCATCATAGAGGCGAGGCTAATAAAATTTACTTAAATAGAGAAAACGAAGTTGAAATAATTCTTGAATTTCAAATTTAACTAAATTTAAACTCTACTACATTGAATTAAGAAAATAAATTGTCACATTTGTCCCGGAGCAGTGGTAGGTTTAAATATTGGGACGTGTAAAAGCGCCTCCAGGGGCCTATTTGCAGAAATATAACTGATTTTACTGATTTTATAACAATTTCCATGTATTCCGTACGAAGACATAAGTATTCCTCCTCTATTTGCAATGTTTGAAAAAGGATTCATTTATAATGACTGCAAATGTAGTAGGTATGATTTGATACATATTAATTGGCTTTAGTCTACACGACCCGCATTAGCCCGAACCAACCAGTTTGGTGCCTAGCAAAATATATTACGCGTTTAGACAGGCGTAAACAGTAAACACAATGTTCCGTCATGGATATATTATTTAGTAAACGTGTCTCGAATAACGTCGTATGTTAAAAGTGCGGTGTTCGCATCGGGACTATTTTTCATACCAGTCAAGAGTTGGTGTTAACAATTTCCATGGTAATCGAGCAGAGATGTACGAATGGTTATGATTCCATACTATTAGGGGTTAAAGTATGAAATTGCCGTTTTGTATGGACGAAATCGAGAAAAGTCATTTTTCCATACTAACAATTTTTTAGTTTTTTTAAAAACGCCTGAACCGTTTTCGATGCAATTAAAGGTGAAAGTTAGATGGTTATAAAGCTACCGAACATCAAGGGCTAATCACAAATACAACTTACACTTTACAGTATATAGAATTATAGAGGTTTACTAAAAACTCCCAGAACACAAATAAAGTAAATGACTTAATCAAATTTTTCATCTTTCATTTCTACAATAATTGAAGTGCAGGGACCGCACAATGTGTCAAAATAGCTGAAGTTCATTTTGAAAATATAATACTGCACAATTTAGACATTCTAGTTCTTATATAACTAACTAACTAAGTATAACGCCACCAGCTTTCTTATAGGCATTGTCGTACCCCCCACCCATTTTATTTAGCCCCGGTCATTTGTTCTCGTTTATTCCTATATTTAGGACTGGATGTTTATCGAGCGTCACTTTAATCAAGTATTCTTTAAGTATAAGAAAGAAGATATTGTCACAAGGATTGAGAAAGGGATGCTTAGATGGTTTGGACATGTAGAGAGGATGAATGAGAGAAGAATGACTAGACAGATCTACAAGACGAGTGTGAAAGGGAACGTTGGAAGAGGAAGGCCTAGACGAACCTATCACCATCAAATCGGGGATGTTCTGAAGAAAGGTCAGGTCAAGAGTACTCTAAACCGACGAGCATGCATGAAAAGATTGATGAATGTGGAAGAAGCGAAAGATGTATGCCAGGATCGTAGTAAGTGGAAGGCCTTGGTCTCTGCCTACCCCGTTGGGAAGGAGGCGTGATAATATGTATGTATGTATTTTTAAGTATAATCAAGGTTGAATTGTCATAAGCAATTGTTTGCTTTGTACTGTTAGTAACAACCTATAGTCATCCCACTGCAGGGAAATGGCTTCCATCATTGAATTCAAGTTACCACAGCAATGATGGGTACTGGCATAATCACCACGTTTGCCAAATGCGGGTTGGTGATCACAAACCCGAGCAACGTTAGAAAATTCGAAACTTATTGTTGCCCGACCCGGGATTCGAACCTGGGACCCCGAGATCTTGGCCCGGTATTTAAACCACTAGACCAACGGGCGTATACTGTTTATTGGACTTAATTTTATTTGTCTTCGTTGATTATGTTCGTTAGGCGTCGATTGATGAGCCTTTAAGAGCGCACCAGGGCTTCTCGTCGACAGGTGTCGTAGACTAGGCGACTAAGAAGACGCCGTTGTTTGTCTTCTCTCCAATATTCGCCAATCCGCTTCCAGCATGACGTCTATGTGAAATACTTTTCTCTTTTTTGTTACAAAGAAAGATCCATGTCCAGTAGTGTACTTATTTGGGCTAATGATGACGATGGCTTTAGAAAATAATAACTAAGTTTACATTTTCGGGAACGGGACCACCTTTCATTACTAACTAATATACACGAACAAATAGGGTAGGTACTAATTCTAAACTAACTTTACATCTCCAGGCAAGCTTGTTTGTTACCGCCTCAATTGCTCATTCTTTACCAATTATAGCATCGCCTCTTCTCAACCTACACATGTTAAAAGAGTCTAATAAAAGAAGAAGACGTGCACTAGTGTCTTCATGCATCGTCGGCCAAACTGCAATCGCCAACCCGACAGCCAAGCGTGACAGCTGTGGCCAAATTCTGTTTTTGGAGAAGTTCACGTTTCCATCAGCAGAGTAATTGTTTTTAAGCTATTGCGCTTCTATCGCGGGCCTTGAGCGTGGAGACCGAATCCAGAAATTCCGTAACGAAAATAACCTAACCTAACACTCGGGGCGAGGCACGATCGAACAATTTTGAAATTCCGAAATTTAAAAGAATTTAGATGAAAATAAGGATTTTGACAGTATGGTTGCCTATGGTAACCATATCTGCCAAAATAACAGAAAACTTTAATTTCAAAAGCCAAAATTAGAAAATACATAAAATTATAAAATTAAGCTATTGCATAGCTTCTATCGCGGGCCTTGAGCGTGGAGACCGAATCCAGAAATTCCGTAACGAAAATAACCTAACACCCCCCACTCCGACCGGCACAGCGGTAATACTTTTTAGTTTTATAATTGCATAAGTTGATAAAAAATGCTATGCAATAGCTTTACCGCGGCAGTCTCCGAGTGCCACACGTCTTTTTTTTTCTCTAAGGGGTAGAATATAAACGGAAAATTGCTCTACTTACATATAATCTAAATATGATTTGGTACATATCGCGTCATATGTCTTGTGGTTGTTTTAACTGTACAGAATAAGTCTTGCTACCTTGTCTTTTTAACTAATGTACCTAACTTAATTTCATTTAATATCCATTAAATGTTCCGTAACGACTCGAAACGTCATTAATTTCAGAATCCAGATGTTATACCTGCTCCAATTTGTGACAAAGCGACTAACCAACAATAAAGTTCACCAATTTACATGCAAATAAATCGCAACAGATTGAGGTTGGGAGTGAGGGAGCCTCACAGCAAGATATTTGATTTAGTATAAATGTATTCGCGTCGCTTAATTCGGAATCCCGACTTATGTTTGATTCTCTAATTGGATGTTCATTTGTTTCAGATGGATCCTCCGCGGCTTTTGTAAGTATATTGTCCTACACATTAATGTAAAACTACTCGTATATGAGCACCCACTGAACATTTAGTTGTGTATATTGTATATTGTTATACAAGTAGACATCTGTCTCACACACAAATTAAGGGTTGTAATAGATATTATCGATATATCCTGAACCGTGTAAGAGATTTTCGTGATAAGATATAAAAAAAAACCACAAACACTGATACATCAAAAAGATAAACCATAAAATACAATAAAGTCTATATCCCATACGTCTATCTAACTTTGTCATACCTTTTTTTTATTTTGACGGACCTATCACTGAAACCCCATATGGGAGGCTTTAATCAGTTAAACCGGGCAGAATGTGGCGAGCGCTGAAGGCGCTCAGCCTAGGTCCGCCACGCTAGCGGTACTCCGGTGCGGCCGAGGGTGAGGCTTCGCGAAGCGAAGCCTCAGGCTCGCTCGCACCGGGGCCCATACTAGCGGGCGTGATCGGGCCAGTGTGGGGTGCTAAGGGCACCCTACCAAATGGCGAACCCACCAGTGGTGGCGCCGCCGGAACCGGAGATGCCGTGGCATGCCGGATCACGGTCGGGCTCCATTCTGGCGGGCCCGATCTGGGAGGGGGGATCGGACAGCGACCTCAAGGGCGCCTCTGTAGGCTCGGACCTCGGCTTGGGTCGCCGTCCGAGGGGGGGGCAGGTGAGAAGCGGCCAGGCACATGATTGTGTCGGCCGAAATGAAAGGCGGGACCACGCACCCGCCTCCGACGGGTGCGGTGTGGAGAACTACTGTGTTGTGCAGTAATTGAAGTGCTTAAGGCGGTGTTGGCTGTTGTGACATACGCGGTGATCGGATCGTCGGGGTCGTTCAGCACGTGCCTGGGCCGACGGCGTCGGAAGGCGACATCCCTCTGGGGGGTGTACGTGGCGGCTTCCGCTATGAGCGGATTGGGGTGATTCACTGCCTTATCGAAAAAGCGTTGAGAGGCTTCTTTCATATAGAGGGCAATGGATTGGATCTCGAGATCTCGGTGGATATTTTTGTTGCGTACGAACCACGGGATACCCGCGGCCCGACGCAAAAAGAGATTTTGAAGTGTTTGAAACTTCTTAAGGAGGGATGGGGCAGCGTGAGCAAACACCGGACTGGCGTAAGTCATCACGGGGCGGATGCAAGTTTTGTAAATTGTCAACTTATTTCTAAGCGACATTTTACTCTTGCGGCCGACTAGGTGGTATAGTCGGTGCGTGTAGAACTTCGCTCGGTTACAGACGCGATTGATGTGCGATGCGAACGATAGTCGTCGGTCTAGGATGACACCTAAATATTTGACCTGCTTGACCCATGGGATCCGCTGGTCGAATAGGGTGAAATGAGTGGGTTTGTCATACCTTTAAACAAGAGATTCTTTTATACAACTATAACTAAGAAAGTTTATTATGTAGAGGGTTTTGGGAGCGAGAAATACCTAGCAAGATAGCTAGATTTCATTTATATAGACGCTGACTGTAGCCGATGACCTTGAGCAATGAACACGCCCACAAATTTAATCGTCTTTAAATTTCTTTGGAACGCGCCACAGCCATCACTGTCGATTCTCGTAGGAGTGACAGAGAAAAAGCGCATGGAATAGAAGGGCCTAAGTGCCAAACAACAAAATTCGTTGTGCAATTTAAAATTGCCATTTTATTAAAAATCTAAATCAGCCATTTGCTTTAGCAACATGTAATATACAATATATCAAAATTTTATTATCAGTGTTATACGGACTGCTGAGAAAAATGGTAATTTATGTATTTTCAGAGGCTACTTTGAGATTTTTTTCTATCGAGAAAAGTTTTTAGAATCGTGTTTTGGAAACAGCCACCTGGTCGAAAATATGATCAATTACAACTACATAGAATTTGGCAACAATACGAGCCATAGGCTTAAAGCAAAACAATCTTCATTGAGCTCAATTTGGCTCATGTCAGCGTCTTAAATAGTTTGCATCTAAATAAAATTTAGCCGACATAACGTGATATGATACAATGCCACGTAGACGTGGCTGAAATTATGCTACACTGTGTTTTTATGCTGATTCGACTCGAAATAAGTTAATTAGTATAACTTTTCTCATTACCATTTTTTCTACACGGTGTAATTATCAAATTGATGCGGATCCAAGTTTCAGATATTTATTGTAACAAACAACACCGTCAAAAATATCGCATTTATAGCATTTGTAAGGTTAAGGTTCATGAAGCAAGAAAGTTTAAAAACCCTATTTTTCTCTTCGGTTACAAAAAGTAATGTTATCCTTTGTGATTATGAAGAAAAACTTATTTCAACTGAATAATAAACAAGTGAAGTAAGACAATTATCCAACCGACACTTATAATTGTTTCCCCGCGAATATCGCGACTTTCCACAGATGAAATATATTATCCTAGTTCCTTTGCTTTATGTTTTCTGTTCCGCACAACATTATAAATGTGGGAATGAGCTTGGCAGAACTTTTCTTTAAAAGTGTACTACTGGATTAGGAAAAATATTTAACGCCTTGTCTCTGTCGCTCTTCTATAAGGTAGCGTTTCGGGTTACGAGGCAGACCGAAGTAGCGTCTTTTATCAACATTGACCAAATCTGCGATGGCCAAACATGGAGATTGTGCGGATTCCTATGTCCAGCTCTGGACTGATGTAGGCTGACGATGACAGGCTGCAAGTGGTCTGCGTTGTAGCTCACCGCGGTGACTTAATTAGGAATTAACAAGAATAGGCCAAGCAATGTTTATGAAAACAAAAAAAATGGTTTACTGTGGTTTCTTAACAGGATATTTGCCGGTCGATGTAAGTACATAACCCAAATTATAATCGCCGATTATTTTGACGGTTAACCTTACCAGACTTCTGCAAAGGTACTCGTAGGAACTTCAGCACACAGTTGTAATTAAAATAACGCAAAACCAATGTGGGGCGATTCTCTGTCTATATTTAGAAAATCCAAAACAAAAAGACAATTTTGAGCCGGACGCACACAATTGTTTACAGCGAAAATGGTTTCCTTGCTAATGAAAAATGGCCGCGGAGTTGTCCCGCGACTTTATGGCGCAACTTCTTGGCTTAAATTATTTTAAGTGCGCCCATTCGGTGCACGGCTTGTGGTTATCGTCGCTTGATTAATGCAGCTCCGAGATGAAACTTCTGTTTGCGGTTTGGAGGGATTAACTTTGATTGTAACAGAACATAAATACATCCCTTTACCTCTATCGTCTACCTAACTTTTCTTTCAACATTGGCTGGTCTCAGTCCTTGCAGCGCCATTGACCAAAAAAAGAAAATTTAACTGCCGTGGTGACTTGTAGAATTGTTCGTGTCATGAAAATGATCGGCTGTATCGGGAAAAGATGGTTCTTATGGCAGAAGAACTGCGCGTTCTTCCGAAAAGTGTCTTTAAACAATAAAGTGCCGAAATATCGGAAACTCATAAAAAAACAAGGTACATGGTAGAAATCTCGAAATAACTAACTCTTACGATAGTGACCATGAAAGTTTAAATCAGTAAAGATACGTAAGTACCACAAAGACTAAGAAGCGGCAGCTGAACCTGCCCTTTACCCAATGGATGAAGAGAAAACGCTAAGTACCAAGTTTTCATTCGCAACATTTGATGAAATATTCAGTGTATGTAGATAATATGTTGACGCTCGCAACAATATTGAAGGTCTCTTTGACCCTACCGTTCAATTACTGCTAGTATATAGACTTTTAATGGTCCAAGTGGGCTGTAACAGTGTTTAGGGTTTAAGGCAAAACTTGAAAACTGCCATTTATTTACAAAAAAAAATTATTAGGTTAGTAGCCTGATTAAACTCAAAATGAAGGGACTAAGATACAAGGGTAAAGCTAAAATGATACTTATGGCGTTTTTTTTATTGTAACTTGTTTTATTGTCACAGCGATAAGACCGCCTAAATTGTACAGCTTTAAATGTATTTTATGTGACAAAATCCTGTATGGTGTGCAATAAAGAGTATTTATGTTATGTTACGTTATTTATGATGTTTACTCTATGCCTGGCTTTTGAATCAGCTTGACTCTTATTAACGGCCTATAATCATCCCACTGCAGGGCAAAAACCTTCATCATCGAATTCAATTTAACATAGCAATGATGGGTGCAGGCATAATCTTTTTTCTCACATCTTAGAGCAATGTTCGATATTTCAAAACTTTCTGTTGCCCGACCCGGGTATGAAACCTGGGACCCAAAGATCTTAGACCGATATTCAAACCACAAGAGCAACGGACTGACACTTACACAAATAATTTTCCCCAAATATTGCACCGACAAAAAGCGTGAAACAAGCCATCAATTTTGAGTCGGTGCATAATATCAGAGGTATCATGTTAGGCAACGACTCAGGGTTGGGCCTTATTTTACGCTTATCTACGGACTAGCTGCTGTCCGCGACTTCGTACGCGTCAATTTTTGTTATTATAATCGCAATTATTTTTGCAACATATTTCACTGATGTTTCGCTCCTATTGGTCGTAGCGTGATGTTATATGGCCTAAAGCCTTCCTCGATAAATGGACTATCCAACACAAAAATATTTTTTCAATTCGAACCAGTACTTCCTGTGATTAGCGCGTTCAAACAAACAAACAAACTCTTCAGCTTTATACTGTTAGCATTAGATAAGTTTTTAGGATTTAAGTTACATATTTTTAACTTTTAAAAGGTATTGTGTTTGATACAACAATTACTTACTAAATGATATTGCAGTGGGACCAGTTAACAAAAGTTATTAAATAAACACGACCGTCTGTGTCTTATGTACTTTTATCGTTTATATAAAAAGAAACATTAAAACATTTCCATTTGCATCTGTTTCAAATGCAAAGTTAGTAAAATATGCATTAATTAAAACAAACAAAACAAAAACGCGCAACTGCGCAACGGTACGCGCAAATGCACCGGCAGATAAGCGAACTTAATTTGAAAAGCTTTTTAAAACCCGCCGTTATATTGTTTCTACTGAACCCCGCGTTATCTAAAGGTTTTTAATTAAGAGTCATCCGTAATCAAAAAGTCCAATTCATTTACAAACAATACGTTATTTAAATAGACAAAAGGAATAATTAAAATGCTAAAATCTTTTCGTTCTTCACAATAATTATTTTAAATATTTCATGTGTTCAATAAAATTTAGTTATGTGGATACTGGATATTTTAACTGACTTCATTTAACTGTATTACTACAATACTTATTACTATGATAAAGTTAAAATATCTTGTCCAAGCACATCCGGATACACTTTTCAATTTTGCTTTTGTGTTCCAGCAGTTCTAATCAAATATGATACCATTTATAATACAATTTTGATTAAAAACATTTTTAAAAGTTAGTTCCAGTCAGGGGCCATATAATGCACCTTAAATTCACTATGCTTTACTTAACTTTATATGGCTCTAACCTAGTTTGAAAACTTCGCTTACGTGAGCCTCTTAAACGTTTCAACTATCAGATGGAAACGGGGACTTTTTGAAAAAATACGACGGCCATAAATTCTTTGTTTCTTTTCTATTACCAGCGTTTGAGCTATGTAAATATTTCTAAATTAAACTGAGTGTCGTAAAATCTCGCTACATCCACAACAGGGGAAAATTACAGTGGGGCTACTCTATACAAAAGGATCAGTAGAAACCATTTTTATGTTAAAGCTACGAAGCGTTATAAAAGCCCTGACTGAAATAATCCTTTTTTTTTGTTTACAAAAAGTTTCACAATCGAAAACGTAAATTAGCCACCAATTTTGTGACGATGCATGATGATTGTTAGTGTTTTCTCTACATTTAATCATTTAATAACTCAAAATTGGTGGCTATGGCTTACTATTTCACTCGTTTCAGCGGTAAAAACTTTTGTTAAATATATTTCTATTACACTATGGTTTTTAAATTGCACAAGTTGTAATTAGACTCGCCTTGTTGCAATAAGTTATTGTATTTTAAAGAAAGTCTCGTAGTGACTGTTATAGACACAAGAAGTTTCGATTTTTAAAGACAACCAAAACTGTCTACAGCCGACCTCGCCTTTGATGTCATTAATATGAGAAGACAGCTCTTCTTGGGTGGGAAGTTAAACCACCTTCTCCGCTTAAGAGAAGAGAGCTCTGTTCTCATATATGGTGGACAGCTGAGGTCCCCCTCGGGCTCACAGGCTCTTCTAAGTGACCAGTGGGTCTACTTAATTCACCTCCAGTACGTTACCCCGTAGTATAAGCGGATCGAATTAAATTTTTATTCCTAGCAATTCGCCGGGACCCATATTATGCTGCGTATTTTAATAAAACCGGATTGCTAAGGACGGTACTAAAATTTGAAGAGCCCTGAATTAATGTGGAAAAGTAATCGAGTCCGGTGGATTTATGGTAACAGCATCCGTGTTGAAACTTGGGAATGAAACTGTTGATTCTTTTGTAACTATCCGCAGGAAATTAGTTTAGCAGGCATCTTTTAACGTTAGATTTGTTGGGCAGCTTTCAATTAAATCTAATTGAAAGTTCAGAAATGTATTGTATAGAAAGTCTATTTAGATTAGCTAGATCATGATCCTTGATTCAGTGGCTTGCGATTTAATTAGAGAATAATTTTCTTTGGTTTCCCGACTAGATAATTGAAATTATAGGCTCATAGCAATACGAATGTCTGAGTTTCCTCATGATTAAAACGAAATGACATTGATAACTTGTTTGAAAAATAATTATGTCAGACTACACCAAATCCAAATTAAGTTTAAAACTCCTTTAAAATAACTTTAGCATCCTGGATAATTGAAATAAAATTCCATCAGTAGGAAAATATCGTAATGTTAGGCCTTTCTTTCGGAACGCATTCCCTTATCGATAAATTAAAACAGCCGTGGAACACATGTAGTACAGTTGAGAGCGGGCTATTACGGAAGTTAGCTCATACATCAGCGCCGAACAAAGCGCTACACGGCATTAGCGCTGTAAAACAAGATACGCCAGTTCACTGCAAATTGAAATTGGCAAGATTTATTGTTTGGAATAGTTAAAAAGAAGTATTTACATATAAGTTTCTATGTTGTGTCCTGTGGTGCTAACACATTAATAAAATAGTCGTCGTAAGAAGAGTCTTCTCTCAACCATTGGCAAAATCCTTATTTTTTAAGATGCCTGTATCTAGCAGTAGACTGATATAGGTTATGGTGATGATTTTCTAATGTAGACTATTGATTCCCTCAACTTTGGCTATAGATTCGCAAATTTTATTAAAAGTTTTTCACAGAAAAAAACCTTCTCCTACTGAATTTTGATGTTATGTAATGTGTATGAAATTAAATCGAATATATGCTATTTATTTATTTTAGAAAAAAACTTCTAAAACATATAGATATGTCATTTTAATAGCTTTCTAAATCCTAATGGCTTCATCACAAATTACCAGTAAGGGGTAAAAATGTGATTCAAATTGTTCGATCATTGAAATGGCGGTTCTCTTTATAGTGTGTCATTGGACCTTTTTATCATCGCAACTATTCAGAGCAATTCACCGACTCCCCTAAGACTCGGAGAGGCAAACAATTATTGCTTTTCTTGTTTCGTTCACAGCAGAACTTCATGCATTATTTAGTTTGGATGACTCCCTTTTGTTTAACACCTATTGTAACGTTTAGTTGATAAAATAGATCAACTTACTCCATTGTGGTAATAAACAATCTTGGTTCTTGTGGAAATATGTTGCATACAAACTATTTACAAGAGAAATGTGATTGAACACATGATTATGTCAATCCTAATGTTGATAAATGCGAAAGTTAGTCTGTCTGTTTGTTGCCTCTTCACGTTTGATTCTATTTAGTAGATTATTTTATGTGTGGATGGTTATTTTTATTTATCATTATTTTAAATATTATACTGATCTTTAGGTTGGTGTATGTATTTTAAGTAGGTATATTATTTTGTATTATGTGTATTCTATATAAGGTATTGGTATGTAGGTATATGTGTATTGTATTTTAGTAACATGTATGTTATAGTATCTGTTTTACATCGCTTGTCTTGCACAGTGCTACCCCTACTCTACTAAAACTAAATTTCCTCTACCCAAAGGTTGTCTGGTAGAGATCGCTTAAAGCGATAAGGCCGCCTATTTGTACATTTTCTCTTCTTTGTTTGTTTTTTGTTTTCTTGTATTTTGTGCAATAAAGTGTTATCTATCTATCTATCTACTTTTGGTATTGAGATAGTGTAGGACCTTAGGATGTACCTAAGTTTATCCCTCGAAATATTCCTTAAATCAGTAAAAGTTGGGGGAGTTCTGGGGAAATCAATAGTGTTCAAAGCGAGAGCGATTACGAAAATGTTAAGTGATCTCTAAAGAGCGCGATACAAACAAACTTGCAGACGGCTTTGCAGGCGGAGGAGTGTCTAATAAAAATAATTGTGCCTAAATAACTGTTTGGTAACATATAAATAGTGTAATAGCAAATAGTTTCTGACCAAAAACGTTAATTTGAAACCTGCCTCGGACGCAAAGCGCTGTAAGACGAATTCCCGCAACTTTCCGGAATCCCGATGTCTAGTCGGGAACTCCAAGTCCTGCGGTCTCGCTAGAGAATTGATTTCCCCCTTTTTGTTGCATTTGCGTTGCAAAATGCGCCATCTTGGGATATAAGAGGTTTGAGACGACCAGATAAACGTTGTAGTGGTAGTTTTGTAATATTCAATTCTCAGTTCAAATCAATTCTGAAAAATTTTATAATGCCGCTGCCAGGGTACATTCTCTGATACCACTGATTAGTATAGATTCGTTCTGAAGGTCGAGCAAAAAAAGAAAGATACATTTACTAGTTTTATTCGCGTAATTTATGTTTAATATTTGTATAACCTGAAATAATAGGGGTTAAAGTATGAAATTGCCGATTATTTTCCCACTTTTTATTTTGTTTATAGCTCTTAAGTATAGTCATATTATTGCGCAATTCTTTTTGTATTGTATCAAAAACTAAATAAAGTAACTTTTGACTAAAATAAAATGCAATACTAGTGCTTATTACTTCAAAGGAAGTCGTTGAAAAGACCCCTTACAATGTTTCATCTGACCTTCTTGCTTCAATTAAGTATATTTGTATTATAAACTTTGATTTTCAGAAATTTAAATACTATAATGCGTAGCTTTATAACCATCTAACTTTCACCTTTAATTGCATCGAAAACGGTTTAGGCGTTTATAAAAAAACTAAAAAATTGTTAGTATGGAAAAATGACTTTTCTCGATTTCGTCCATACAAAACGGCAATTTCATATTTTAACACCTAATATAATGTGTAACTCTAATAAAAGCAAGTTAAATCTGTAAATTTATTTTTCATCTCAATGTATGGTGATCGCGTAAATTCAAAAAACAATAAAAAGGTAAAACAGTGGTATTGTTAAATGGATCGTTGAATGTTGAACAATACCACCGTTCTACCTTTATTGTTGAACTAAAATTATTCTACATGAAAAATCAACAGAGCGGTCCCAAGAATCACAAAGTCCTTTTGGTACAAAAGCGTAACGTTACATACAAGAACATTATGCAGTGAGTCTGCTATGAGGTTAAGTTGGAGGTATATAACCAAAAACATTGATATTCATGAATTAATTCCATTGTGAAGTGGCGTACAGTCCAGTTGCCCCGCGGATCCTGTTAGATTCACGGACGGGTCAGTGTAGATAGAAAAAACAATTGTATATATTCTCGAGTCGGAGTTTCTGTAGTACCTTCTTAGTTTCTGAATTGGAATTCAATTATCATTCATCACACAATAATGCTTTAAATATTTACTTTCTTTGGCGTCAAATCAATGTACTAGATTTGTCCACATTAATTTAAATATTTATTAAAACCTTTAAAAATGCATCGACTCTCTTAATGTGCAGTAAGCGGAGGGTTTCGTGACTATTTTTATTTAAGGGATAGTTTTTTAGTGCATTTACGAATTTTTCCTTATTGGTTTATACTCGCGGCACATGTTTGATTTTTATTGCACCATTCAACCACGAAGTAATTTATACCCCTTTCAGTTACCTTTAACGCATTAGACCTTGAACAAAATTGGATGGAGAGATTGATAATAAGCTCTTTATATGATTATTTTATTGCTAAAAACATATTTAAAACAGGTGACATAGGGATGAAATTCGACAAAGACACAATCTCCAGTATACGAGTAGAGTCCGTGTGTTGAAGTTCGAATGAACTTATCAAACTAGTAAGTACTCTACCAATCGGCGCGGCATCGGCTCGTCGTTTTAATGGGCAATAAACCTACTGCACCAGTTTTTATTGCGATCGTATCGTTAGAAATGTACAAAGTAAATTGTATGAGCTTTGGCCGCCATTCGCAACATTTTAAATTAATAGGGGAAATACAAATTAAAGCGAAACGGTTGCTCATAACTGGACTTGGTGTATGATGGTTTTTTGTACCCAAACGAATGTAGTATAAAAAAAAACGTTAAAGAATAATTATAAGCATTTAAAATGTACTATCTAACGAACTAAGTGATTGGCATAGTACGATTGCCTTGGTAATCTTTTTGTGACGACCTAAAATTTGGTGCTAACATGGTTATTTTTTCGAATTTTCGAATGTTGCTTGGATTTATGATCACCATCCCTCATTTGGCAAGCGTGGTGATTATGCCAGTATTTATCATTGGATTCAATGATGAAGGTCTTTTCCCTGCTGCAGTGGAATGATTATAGGCCGTTACTAAACTTTACATGGTTATTTTGTGGGTTTTTTATTTTTTTGATTCGATTATTTTTATTTTTGAGCATTGTAGGCTTTATTTTAGGGAAATGTAATGTCATGCGGCTGAATTCAAGTATTATTAGCCTTTACAAATTCACTCTGTCTCTAGAAAGCCACATAATTATGAGTCTGATGTCTGATCCGTATGAAAGGTTCCCGCAATCGTTACTAAGTCATGAGGACACCGCGTCTCCCAATTAGCGTTTTCCACTCGAGAACTTCCCTACGGTTTTTTACGGAATGTGGGCTGCCCACTGTCACTTCGGTATGACAACCCAAAGAGCTGTTTCAGTGAATTTGATTGTTTTTCACTTCCAAAATGTTAAATGAGAATCTGATTACTAATCGTTTATTATTGTCCTATTGTTGTATCTGCCATGTAATATTCTCATTGCAACGGTAAACGAATTTGGCCGAGTTGATATGTACCCAAATTGCTTCTTTAACAAATGACAGTATTACACCATCCTGTATATTGGAAGCCAATTTAAATTCTGTAATACGCGTATTGTAACACTGAAAACGTTCGAGTAGCAACAGATTTTCGTCCTCGTGGAATAGAAGAAACAATGGGGCGAAGTTCCAAATTTATGCAAAATACCGAGCGAGATAAATTATGCAAATTGTTGTTCTGTATGAAAATGGAGTAGTGGCAAGTTGGGACGGGCCATTGCACAAAATGAAACACCAATGCACTCATTTAGAGAAGTGTTAGAGCATCGATTAAACTCTACGATACGAACACCATATGAGGAAAATAATTTGATAATAACCTAGTTAATGAATAAATTACGGATTCAACTCTCGTGTAGAAGGTTTTTGATTTATTTATGAGTTGTGAACGCTCCGTTGGTCTAGTGTTTTAAATACCGGGCCAAGAGGTTCGAATCCCGGGTCGGGCAACAAAAAGTTTCGAATTTTCGAACGTTACTCGGGTTTGTGATCACCAACCCGCATTTGGCAAGCGTGGTGATTACGCCAGTACACCCATCATTGCTGTGGTAACTTGAATTCAATGATGGAGGCCTTTTCCCTGCAGCGGGATGATTATAGGCTGTTACTTTATGAGTTGTGAGTGTTGTGACCATGAGCGCACAAAATACAATCCTTAATCCTTACCAACGTAAGTAAATCCGTAAATATATCTTAGTTCCAATATATTTTGTTTGAAGGAAACCAGTCATTAGGACAGGTTAGATCCGATTTGGTTAAAGATATTTAGTTAAGTTAGGAATTTTTGCAAAATAAGCATTTTAGGATGCTAACAGGAACTGGCAAATAACAATGTATCGTACTTCATAATACAGGGGTATGAATTTCATCTTCGTTTGGATGGTCTGTCTGTTCTGTTTTAGTGTTATTCGTTCATATGCGCCACATTATCTGTTCATTATGATTTAAACGCTGCCAGAAACTATGCTAATTACATGTAAATTAACAATTTGGTATGTAGGAAGGTGGTGAAAAATAGAAGCAATGAATCTTCCAAATATTTGGTTGCTTTAGCCTCTTTTCAAGCGCTTTAAAGTAAAACTACTAAATGTTTTGTTTTATTGAATGTATGCGGAAGTTATACAAGTGAAAGATATTTTTCGTGTTTAAACTTTTATGGTCTCTATCGTAAGAGTTAGTTATTTCGATATTTCTACTATGTTCCTTATTTTTTTATGAGAAATATCGGAAACTCAAGGGTAAATTAAAGGTACATGGTAGAAATCTCGAAATAATTAGCTCTTATAATATATTTACGGCTTTCACTGTGTGTGTTTGTTGGAACTTTATATTGTATTTTAGTTTATCCCAACTTTTAAAAAAGTTCATAGTCATGGAAAGTCTACAGTGAATCTACTTAATTACTTATTTTTCAAGTTTCGTTAGTTTCTCCTAGGACAAATACAAAAAAAACTTAATCCGTAAAATCTCGGCTGGAAATGGGTCAAACATTTTTTTTTAATGGACTTTTGTGATTGATGAACCTCACCCGGTGTTTCAGATTCTGCATTACAAAACAGTCAGTCATGAATTAGATTTAGAGCTATATTACAGGTGTATTTGCTATGAGAGTTAATAAATGTATTACATTTTATTTTTTTATGAATCAGTAAACACATTACTGTTTACTGACATAATTAACAAATGTATTGACTATTTTCTCGTGTGCTTAATTGTTATTGACATGACCATTACAAACGTGAATTTGGAATAAAAATACGCCAGCAATTTCGTATTGAATTGTTGATTATTCGTTTAATTGTCCCGTTTTATATCGCGCGTTTCGGGCGATAAAGCGCACGAGCCGTAAACACGCGGGTATCGCTCGTAATGGCCGCGTAATTAAGCGAGCGATGTCCGAATACACCCCCAATGTCCGTTCCGGCGTAGTTAAGCTGGATACAGTGGGTTCACTATGTGTAACCTTACTAATATTTAAATTTGTGTTTGGATTGATGTTGGTAGGGGAGACCGGGGCTAGTGTTGTTACAATAATGGTAGGTTGACTAAGGTTACAAAGTTTATGTTATGTTATTAATAAGGTTATAAAGATAGTATGCGATTTCACGTTCCAAGTAACATCTAGTGACACACCTAGTTTTTATACCGAATTTTTTATCACGCTACACTCTGAATCAGGTAAAATTATTGGCAGATAGTCAACCTACCACTATAGCCAACTATCCCCGGTCTTCCCTACTCAATCACAGTTTTACCGGTCTAAAGTGAATTTGGTATGAAGGTTTAGGTTGGAAAAGCACAAAGGCTATTTTTATTCTGGAAATGGTACAGTTCCCGTAAGTTAGTATCAAATTCTAAGCATACGGTTTCGCGGGTAAGAGCTAGTATTTATTATTATTATAATGATCTACCATTAATAATATAATATTACAGTATAAGATAATGCCGATACGATAATCGGACACAATTTTTTACAATTAGAGTCAGTTTTGACACTTTCGCAACCCTGGCTCCTCTCACCCTCGATCGGGAGGTAAATGATCTACTAGGTTTTCCCGCGACTTCGTCCGCATAGACTACGGTATTAGGTTCAGGAAGAAACTAATGTTTTCTTAAATAAAATATGTGAGTATGGTTTCCAGTCGGCAGCGCTATCTTTCGCCTTTGACACGAGTATTCGCACAAAAAAAACAATTTTAATGTTGAGTACCCTTATATAATTATATAGTCTATGATGTTATTGAAATGAGTAAAATCAGTTTTATTTTGCAAGTAGGTAATTGCTTATCGTCGCTGCCCGTGCAACACCGCGGAAGAGCAGTTTGTAAATATCGCGTATCTGCTTTTATAAAATTTTACAAGAGGTTAAGAAAACTGGAAATTTTAGTCATTTATAGGCTACATTTTACGGACCAAATCAAGTAGTTACTTTTTTGTGACTTTATAAGAAAGTTACTAGTTAGTTCGGCCCGTAAAATATTGTTAATTGACTAAGATTTCCAGCTTTCACAACCTCTTTAAATATTTTATAAACACAGATACGCGGTATTTACAAACTTTTCTCCCGCGGCGTTGCACGCGCAGCGACGTTATGGTTATTGCAGTAGGGTTTGTTTACCAAGGAAGTTCAGCAACAAAGGATACACAGTAATTTGTTAGAACTTGGTTTTTTAAACTAAGCATTGTAGAAGAAATAAAATTTTATATACCAGATGAAATTTTAACCACCTTCCAAATTTTAATATATCAATCTACGAGACAAAGCAACATTTTTAACGCCATGCGCATCTCATTCATTCATTACGATACTATGCATAAGTTTTTAACTTTCCATTTATGCCCTAACCGGTCTAGGACCGTGAAAATTGAAAACTATATCGCGAAAAATATTTTCGGGTGACAACTTGTTTTACATTTTTTACTTCATAAATAGGCTCTAAATACGATATCGAACGCCTATAAAAATTTTGGAAAGTGGTTAAATTTTCACCCTGTATAAGAAAAAACTTATTTAATTACCTAAGTTTCAAAGTGCTTAATTTTTACGTTTATTAAAAATTAATTCGAATCGCCACATTTTATCCTTGATCAAAACAGTCGAAGCAATGACAAACCCCTTTCTTTGTTACTTTAAAATATTCAATTAAATACCGAAGTCGGAATTTGTAAGTGAATGAGTCCTTAAAAAGTACCTTTGTTAAACCCGAGTTAACTGAAGGTTTAGTCTTACAGATAAACGGGAACAAAGACTTTGAGGAAAAGTTTAATTACGTTAGCAGGGTGCCTTGTTTTGATTGTTTATGGAATTGCGAGAAAAACTTCTTGACAAAACCTTTTGCGACAAAATGAAAAAATAATCTGCTTGCCTTGAAACCGATGCGTGCCATGGAGTATCTGCAGAAAAAATACATTTTACCAACCCGCCTCTCCCTTTAGACATAGTTAGAGTCCCGAGAAAGGTCAATGGATATTTTTTGATGGAGGTGAAAAGGATGTCATCGACGAGTTATTAACAGAGTAATATAAATCGAATACATAAAAAGTACTGGATTTCCTTTTGCCACACTCATAAGAAGAGATGAGGTGGTGCTATTCTTTTAATGTGCCCTCACGATACCAGTGTGACAAGCTTAGTCATAAATCTTGGAAGGCTGGTTGGCTAACTTGACCAATGGTGAGAAGACTTATAGCAGCAGGTACACCATTATCTATTATTGTGATAAGACTAGCGGACCCTACAGACGTTGTCCTGTCTTAACTATGACTATTGATTAATAATGGTTTAATAAAAAAAAATGTTACCAATTGTTTACTATAATTATTATGCTATACAATATCTTTTGTTTTTTATTACTGGCCATGTGGCCAGTAATAAAAAAAATATTGTACATGCAAAATTCAGTTTTTTTACACCCTATTGAGGAATTTTTATTCCTTGCCCCCCTATTTGATGATATTTTCAGCACGCATTCTGTCAATTTTATGTCAAACGCCATACATTAAAAAAGTTTAAATTGCCAAAAGCGATAAGGTTACATAACAAATAATTTAGTATGGTGATTAAGTTTTCTTAAATTTTCTAATTTTCCGCGCAATTCCCTTACTTTTGTCTTTTATAAGAACCTTCTCCTGTCAATAATAAACAAAACAAAAAAATAATTAGCGCATTCTGTCCAGCCGTTCACGCGTGACGTCGTGACCAAGGGAAATAGGGATTAATTTATATATATATATAACGTGTTCCTTTTGATATCCCATAACTCTAAGGTTATGTTCTATAGGTAAAAATAATATAAAACGCCCTAGAACATGTGGTTCAAAAATCAATAGTTTCGAATATGACATCAATTTTAGTTAAATTTGTTAAAAAAATGTAAACAGTATGGCGAATCCTTAGTTTTGCGAGAAAGTGTAGTAGTAAATTAGCGGGAGAGCGTAACTTGTAAAAACATTGATGTGTGTGGGTGTTTCATTGATAAGTAGGTACGAGTAAATCATTTTCATTCAAAAGCACATTCAAAACAAGGTAAGGGTGTTTTACATAAACAGTCGTGACTTTTTAGAATTATTTAGTACGATAAAATTAAACAAAAAAAAAAGAATAATTGAAAAATAATTCATATGCAATTTGATTCTTTACCATGGTCTGTTTAATACCCTAGAGTTATGGGATATCAAAAGGTACACGTTGTAGATAGATGTTGCTGCGTTTTCTGGTTTTAAACGATACTACATACTAACAAGTAAAAAGTAAAGCCTTTAATCGTAACGGACAAAGGTATCCATCACTGAATTCAAGTTAACACAGCAATGATGGGTACTGGCATAATAACCACGCTTACCAAATCGCAAACCCGATCAATGTTTTAAAATTCGAATTTTTTTAAGATACCTGGGAATCGAAACTAAAATTTGTGGTGGTGGGATCTACCTCCTAGTGGTCCACCCTGGGCAACGGCATCTTTAGTTTTCTAACCAATGATGACTGCTAACAGATCCCTCTGCGGTGGTAGGCTTCGTGAGAGGCTTGGATACTACCACCCTCCTGCCGGAGTCCAGCGCCAAACAGTTTTTCTGTGTTACACTGGTGTGTGGGAGAACCAGTACCTCTGAGTAAGCTCGCTCCATCTTAGGCTTCTTCTTAACCGTATAGTTAAGTATGTAGTCAAGAGCAAGCCCATTATTTATATATAAAAAAAAAAACAAGATCTTGGCCCGGTATATAAACCACTAGACCGGGCGTGAGACGAATGTAAATGACTTCTGACTAAACAAGTAAGAAGTCATATATTTTCCTCTCAACTTCTTCCAAAAATCGATTTCCACTTTTAAAGATTTCCCGTTGAAAACTAAGCTTGGACTACAAGTATAAATCACGAACCCGCAGACGAGTTCCGCAGTTGATTTAACAATAGCTGGGTATAACGTATGCGGGGGCTGCACACAACTTTAGTGCATTCTCTTTGATAGTAGACTTAGGTGCTATCGATGTGACTGAAAAAAGTTTGTAAGTGTTTTGAACCACAGAACACGGAAAAAAGGTTAGAATGGCGATGCAGGCGGGGTAGGTGCGCCTCAGAGGTTATGGGCAAATGCTTATACTTCTGCCCAAAGATGACCTTCGCTTGATTGCCCTTGAAAAATTCACTTGGTTGGCGTCCTTTGAATGTGTGCGAAAGCTTGTGTTTATTATGTGCACAAGTATGTAGTGGGGCGCAAACGGCGACATCGATTCTCATACAAATGCCGCATGACAGCCTTTCTGACCTTTTTCCATGTTGTGTTGTTTGAACTGTATTCGATACTAGCTGATCCCCGCGACTTCTTATGCGTGGATCTATCCCACGTGAACCGTTGATTTTTTTCAGAATAAAGTAAGAAGTTTATATGCTATTTGAAGCCTATGATCTATCTCCTTGCCAAAGTTAACCTCACTTGAACCGATATCGGTTCAGCCATTCTGGCGTGATTCTGTAACTAACATCCATCTTAACTTTCGTTATATTATTAGTAAGAATATTATTTTTGAGATTTAAACCTAGAAGAGTACAATAAAATGAGATATATTTTTAATAGACACGCCGTATGTAATAACATGTTATAATAATTTAATAGAATATTTTACATAATATAACAAAAAACACATTAGGGGACTGGGCCTACCATCAGAATGGCACGATAAGGGATTTTTTTGGATTGTATCTACGTTATGACACGTTACGTACGCTCTTTTAACTGACCCGACCGGGAATCGAACCCAAGACCATTCCGTAGTAGGCGGTCCACCGCACTACTACACTAGTAGTCATTGTCATTGTTTTGTACTAAATCCACCGACTTGACTAGTGTAAAGATGTTATTCCAAAAGTAAACCTAAGAATTTTTCATTCATTTTTCTCCTAGTGTATGTAAAAAAGCTGTGTAAATGTTCCGTTAGAATGTAAGGACGAATAATTCAGCGGCGTTTATGCAAAGTGCGTATGCTCGCGGCGTCACTGCGCTAACATCTTGAATCTCGCTCGTATCAAAATTGTTTTGTTCTCAGCCAAAGTTTTAATATTCAGACAAGTCTTCAGGTTACTACCGTTTCGCGATTAGATTTCATAATTGTTGTCAGATTTCAAATGTCGAAATTGTTTTGAATAACGAACTTGGTTTAACTTGTTCTGAAGTTATGATGGTTTGCCAACTCGATGTTTTGTTTTATTTATTTTAGGAACACAGTGTATTGTTCGTTATTTTCCTGAATTGAATTTTTAAGCAAGTTTTGGTTATAAAACTATTGGAAAAGAAAACTGATTTATTTTCAAAAAGAAAGTATGGTATCATGCGTCTCTCAGTCGACCACTAAGCACTAGAAATGTTCTGCAATGAAATGAAACAATGAAAGTCTTGGTGGTTCAATGGTCAGAGCAGTCGCCCGACAAACGAAGGTTACGGGTTTAAGTCCCGGTTTCCCAGTTTATTCTTAACACTGTACATTTTATTTAATTATCAATTAACTTGCTTAAGAAGCAGTCAACTAACGTTTAAACAATCTGTTACAGGGGTGTTGTTTAGGAATAGGGTTGTTATATTTATAAAGTTCACTTGTAACTCGTTTTCTAGTCGAGATTGAGTTCCATTAGTACGAGCGAAGCTTGCGTGACTGTTTCGTTTCGGTGCCATATTTTGAATTAAATTAATTGGTGTCTATATTTTACTTCCTAAGACGCTCTGAAATATTTATTATGTCGTATTGTACAAATTTGTAAGTTTACGAAATGTTGGAATTGTTTTATTGGCCCTGTTACGCTGCTGTGTTAATGTTATCATAATTCTGGTGACCTGTTTTAGATTCGTCAGAGGTTTTAGAAGTGAATGATAATTATTATTCTTTTAGAATTGCAAAGCTTCGTAAGTTTACTTTAATTTATGATTGTATATATTTGATGAGTGGCGTACACACAGCTATTCAAATGTCGCTTGCTTTGAGGTCCCGGGTTTGATTTCCGGACGGGAAATTTGGGGTCCGTCTTTCTAGTACTAAGAGCCTCTGAGATTACAGCATTGAAATTAAAGATATTGAAGGTTTTAACCGCGTTTCAGATCGTATTTTCAATTTTATACCAATGTTTCGAGCATTTGACAGAGTTCACGGTCACGGGTGATCTACCCTTGACGCGCTAATTAAATCCGTTAATCTATCTTTAATTTCACTGTATGGTTTTAGCGTAAAGTCATGAAACTAGTAATCTCAGGATATTTGTTCTTTGGCCAGCCTGTTTCCACTTACTCAGCTTATGAGCTTTCATTCAGTTCTGATATTAAACTCCTGTAGGTAGCTTCTATCCATAGATAAGACCTAGATAGATACACAGTCCCATACAAAATGACACTTATAACTAAATTCGATTGAATGACGTAGATAGAATTCGATTTAAATGATAGAAATGTATGGCATTAAGTTGTCCCAGCTCGTACTTGCTTAAACCTTGTAAAAATTACCTTACCTTGTAAAAATTTATTTAAAAAGAGGCTGACAATAGTGACCGAGTTTCTTGCGCTACTTCTTCTCGGCACTAGCCCAGACTTGTCCCGAAGCAGTGGTAGGTTTAAATTGGGACATATAAAAGCGCCTCCTGGGGCCTATTTGCAGAAATAAAACTGATTTTAACTGATTGAATGTCCACTTTATGGCCTGCGCAGACAACGGACTTTTTTCCGCGGCGGAGAAAAAAGTACGCTCCGCGAATAAAAAGTCCGTCGCGAATTTACCGCGGACTAACTCAACGCACACGGTGTGCGATCATTTTCTAGTTTATCTTCGTGCATACGTACGTCATTCTCGAGCGCACAACGCTTACTAAAGTCCGCCATGTGCGTTGCTTCGCCTAGTCACACGAGTTCTATTTCTTTCGGGGACTACCCCGTACTTTTATCCGGTCCGCTCTCTGCATATCCTCGGTAGTTCGGGGGACTTTTTGTACGCGGTACTTTTAATCCCTCGTTTGCGTTACTCGATACAGTAGTAAGCGATCTATTTTAGCGGACAAAAAAGTCCACGGACAAAAATCCCTCGTCTGCGCAGGCCATTAGAGCATTAATAATGCTCTAAGGCAGTGTTTCCCAAACATAATTCTGCCATGGCCCGGTAATTTTCACACTGCCCATTTGTGACCCACTTGATACTTTTAAAACCAAACTGGTTCCCTGAGGTAAAATAATACACAATATTTATTAATGGATTATTAATAAATGTGTATTATTATTATATTTTTAAATACTACTCTTTAGTCACTAAATTTTAGTGCGAATACTTCGCACGCTGCCTATGTTTTACTAAAGAATTTAAGTTCCTCGAAAATGATTAAGTTAAAGTTTAAGAAGAATATTTACCATGCGTCGATCGATAGTAGGTATTATTTTATAAACAAGGCGGGAATTTTGCGACCCGGTATTTTATTTTGATGACCCGGTACCGGGTCGCGGCCTGGCAAATAGGAAAAGCTGCTCTAAGGTGTCCACTTTATAACCCGGTAAAATTATGTCGACATGCAAAAGTATGGATATTTATGTCATGTTGTGTATATTCTCTTTATCTATTGATTCAAGTTGTACTAAAGGTGCCCCATTATGTCAAATGGATGCATGTTTAGTTCAGACACTTTTTGACGCTGAGTACTAATGTATCTAGTTATTTATACAGGATGTGATTTTAACCACCTTCCAAATTTTAATATATCACTCTACGAGACAAAAAACAAATGAAGTATTTTTTCTTCTGGTTTAGCCCAGTACAAAAATGTCAAGATAAAGCACTCAGAAAATGTCCGCCAAAACTCTAAAATTTTTGATACAGCCGCCTAGCAACACTTTTTTTACGCGATGCGCATTTTATTCATTCATTACGATACTATTAATAAGTTTTTGATTTTCCCATTATACCTTAACAGGCCTAGGACCGTAAAAATTGAAAACTATAGATAGATAGATAGATACACTTTATTGCACACCATAAAATTGAAAAATAACACATGAGTAAGATTTAGATTAGTACAATTTAGGCGGTCTTATCGCTTGCAGCGATCTCTACCACGTTTTAACTATGTTGCTAAATGCGAAAAATTATTTCGGTTAAAACTTGGTTTACATTTTTAACCTCATAAAAATTTTGGAAAGTGGTTAAAATTTCATCCTGTGTACATCAATGCTACTATCCCTAATAATTATTATTGCTATAACTAACTGTTTGATGTATAATACTAAATATTGTATCACGAAGTCTTCAATGTGCTATTGTCACGGGTTGATTATATCAAACTGTTATGACATCCAACTTTTACTTTGCCCTTTCGTGTCGTGCCATTGCGTCGTTAACACGAAAACAATTATAGTAATTTGTGGGCAATATCTAGATATGGTGGTACTTTTATCGGTTATTTGTGTCCTGCAAAGGCGAATAATTAAATAATTTTTAGACCCTCGCGTGGACCTAATATGGGCGCAAATGGGCACTCAATTTGATTGAATGCTGTGTTTTAAGGTTTGTTCTGTGCATAATTGTTCACTTAGTTGTGTTTTGGATAGGGTATAGTCATAAAACAGTCTGCTATTTCGATTCGAAGCTTCTTCTTTTTCTTCTGCTTCTGCTTAAAGCTGTATGGCTTTGAAATCTTTATTAAGTATCCAAACTTTGGTATAATGGGTACCGATATTTAAATATTGTATGCGTTTAAAAATATTGCTTATTTTAAATATAAATACATTTTTTTAATTTTTTTTTTAAATATTTTAGACATGCCTCACTGGGCCACACAGAGCCATCTAGTCCCAAATCAAGCTACTATTAAGTACCCTGTCGTATGGGGTACTAGACAACCGATAAAGTTAATTATATACTTTTTTTTTGTAAATACATACTTATAATACATAGAAAACACCCAGACTACAAACAGACATGTTCGTGCACACAAATATTTGTACTGTGCGGGGATCGAACCCGCGACCCATGGCTCAGAAGCAGCGTTTACTACCGCTGATCTAAATGGTCGTCGTGGTATTATTATATGTTTTCAACACTCATGATAGGTGAGCATAAAGTTTGACAAATAGAACATATTTATAATAATTCACGCTATCTTCGTCAGTTATGTAGGTACCCACATATCGTCGTCCAATGCGCAGTCATTATACATGAGACAAACTTCTTAGCGTTCTATGGATACTCTTAGTTTCTCTGAGTAGATCAGAAGTCCCGGGATCTAACTAATAAGTATTTTAAATACGAAAGTTTGGATGAACATGTTACTTTTATCCCCTAAAATGGATCGAATGGTCCATTTTTGAAGCTAGACTTTTGCATTATTGTTTTTTTTAGCCTGCATACGCTACTTAGTTATCCGATAGTATCGTATTTTCTAAAATTATATTAAATAACAAACTTCTTATCATACAACAACAAAATATACATTACCTGCTGTTATTGATTGTAAGTGTTTATAGCTATCATTAATCATAGTTATAAGTTATAAGTAATGTCTTTATCGTTAAAAACGAGGGGGTGGACGGACCATTTGAATTGTGTTTTGTTTAGCTTTTATACGCCTCCATTGTCTTAATAATACCTTGATAGTGTCGAGTCATTAATCATCTATTTAAACGATATGGCTTGTCAACAATTTGTTTGTATTGATGGAGTCTAACAAATAACTTGATTAAATGACCTCCTTTAGTTAATAAGCAGTGTCGGTACAAAAGAGTGAAACATAATAGTTTAACACTTTTTCTTCCTGTGGGCGTCGTAAGATGTGAATGAAAGAGTTCCTTTTAAATAATACGGGCTGCAGCGACATTTTTTCACCATTGGCTAAACTTCAATCTCTAATCTACCTCCTAGCACGGTAATAATTATGGCATAACCCCCTTTAGACTAGTATAATGACTGATGTCCATCTGGGCCTCAATTCCGCTAATTTACAAATGGTTCAATAGAATCGCAATTGCATCTCAATTGTATATTTTGACACATTTGTTATGGCAGTAATGTCAATGGGGGCCCTGTAGCCGTGTTTTGGTCAAGATGATGTTTATGAATTATTAAGTACCTACTAGCTGTTGCCCGCGACTTCGTCCTCGCCAATTTCTGTTATTAGGATCCCGGTTAATATGAATAATTTTCCTCTTTTTTGCAACATTTTTTTCACTGATGCTTCGCTCCTATTGGTCGCAGCGTGATGTTATATGCCTAAAGCCTTCCTCGATAAAAAGACTATCCAACACAAAAATATTTTTTTAATTCAGACCAGTACTTCCTGAGATTAGCGCGTTCAAACAAACAAACAAACTCTTCGGCTTTATAATAATAGGGGTTAAAGTATGAAATTGCCGTTTTGTATGGACGAAATCGAAAAAAGTCATTTTTCCATACTAACAATTTTTAGGTTTTTTTATAAACGGCTGAACCGTTTTCGATGCAATTAAAGGTGAAAGTTAGATGGTTATAAAGCTACGCATTATAGTATTTAAATTTCTGAAAATCAATTTATATAATACAAATATACTTAATTGAAGCAAGAAGGTCAGCTGACACATTGTAAGGGGTCTTTTCAACGACTTCCTTTGAAGTAATAGGCACTAGTATTGCATTTTTTTTAGTCAAAAGTTACTTTATTTAGTTTTTGATACAATACAAAAAGAATTACGCAATAATATGACTATACTTGATGCAACATTGATATACTAATATGAATAATGGAGATGGGCGGGACACATTGCTAGACTGGACTACAGCCGGTGGACTCGAAGAGTGCTTGAGTGGAGACCACGAGCAAACACCAGAGGCAGAGGAAGACCACCAAAACGATGGGTCGACGATATTCGGGGACGAGCGGGAGTAAACTGGATGGCGATGGCACGGAATCGGGAGAAATGGAAATTGGGAGAGGAGGCCTACGTCCGAAGGCGGACAACTTAAAGGCTGCGATGATGATGACTATACTTAAGAGCTATAAACAAAATAAAAAGTGGGAAAATAATCGGCAATTTCATATTTTAACCCCCAATAATAGGGGTTAAAATATGAAATTTCCGTTTTATTGTAATAGGTTATTTGAATTGACATAGAATCTTCATGGTTTGAGGTTTTCGAATGAAACTTTTTTGACATGGTTTCTATAATGTTATTCTTTTAAAAAATGTGAAACATTTGAATATCGACTTTCAATTGTTTTTGTTATTTAAGTTAGACAAGAAAGATGGATACTGCGAAATTCGAGTGATTTTTGAAACGAGTTTCGACGCGGAAGTAACGCGGCAGAAACAGCCCGCAATATCAATGCTGCGTTTGGAGAGGGATCTGCTAATGAACGCACCGTGCGATTTTGGTTTAAACGCTTTCGTGATGGAAACTTCGACTTGAAGAACGAGCCACGAGGAAGACCGCCCACACAGGTGATTAACGATGAATTAAGAGAGATGGTGGAAGCCGATCCTAGTCAAACTACCCAGGAATTAGCGGCATGGTTTAACGTAACCTTTCCCACAATATTGACTCATTTGCGTCAAATCAATAAGATAAAAAAATACGAAAATGGCCTCATGATTTGACTGATGTGCAGAAAGAAACGCGTGTTGAAACTTGTGTTGCCTTGTTGAATCGGTACAGAAATGAAGGAATATTAAATCGAATTGTTTAATTTAGACGACCATTTGGATCAGCGGTAGTTAACGCTGCTTCTGAGCCATGGCTCGCGGGTTCGATCCCCGCACAGTACAAATATTTGTGTGCATGAACATGTCTGTTTGTACTGGTCTGGGTGTTTTCTATGTATTATACTTTGTGCTTCATCCTCGAGATTAGAACAACATGCAGTTTCACGTAACGACTCGCTAATCCACACTATAGTTAAAATATTTAAAAATCAAAATCTGTTAAAATATAAACACCTTTTTTGTGCTGGTATCCCTACTTTCTACACAGATGCCATCTTTTATTAGTCGTTACCTCATCCCAAAGTCTCATTCGCGTTTTAGTGCTACGCTAGTTCACACTTTTAAATCCATCTGCAAGTATATTTTTTTCAGCAATAAGCATGCTTAAAAGAAAGCAAGATGGGAACTATGACGAATTTATTAGACGTCAAATTAATAAAATCGGAAGGAAACTTAACAAGGAGCAATCGCGAAGAATTTTTTCGAGTAGCGATAGTGATTTGAGGACAAGCCAAAATTTTCTGGCGCCTTCGTCACCAGGAGGTAAGCAAAGTATATACTTTGTCTTTAAAGTATTTTTAATTTTAAATAAAAGGAGGTAGTTGGAATTCTTAAAATGTTGTTGCTGATTATGATGTAAAATTAATGCATGTGCCTTATTCGGCCTGTTTACTGATATAATGTTGAAAGTTAAGAAAGATATTATATACTGCAAAAAGTAATCAATCAAATACTAGTGCACAGACATGGGAACCACCCTGTGGCTCCTCATCCGTGCCGTGTAAATAATTTTGGTTGCTATTAATTCACTTAATACTAATATGACTTAATTTTTGCAAAACTACCTCCTATGTTTACCAAATAAGCAAATACTTAACGGCATATGTCGTTTTGTAAATAAATTTGCTGTGTAAACTTTATATCCACTCCAAACGGGGTTGGATGTCACAGTGCAATATAATAAGATAATAATTATCTTACGCACTGCCTTTCAGATTGCTTATTTCGTTTTTATAAAACTACCTCCTGTGTTTACGAAATAAGCAAATACTTAACGAGATAGGTATGTCGTTTTGTAAATAAATTTGCTGTGTAAACTTTATATCCACTTCAAACGGGGTTGGATGTCACTGTGCAATATAATAAGATAATATCTTACGCACTGCTTTCCAGATGACTTATTTTTTCCAAAAATAACTTCTGTGTTTACCAAATAAGCAAATAATTAGCGACATGTATGTCCTTTTGTGAATAAATTTGCTGTATAAACTTTATATCCACTCCAAACGGGGTCGGATGTCACAGTGCAACATAATAAGATCATAAATATCTTATGCACATATATCATATCCAGACGGCCTGTTATTAACAAATTTATAATGAGATGCGGTTTCGGCCACGCCTGAGACATATTTTTTAAAGTTTTAATATTGACATTACAATTGCAATTTAGCTGCTAAAATATCATACGAGTATAAAGTAATTAATATGTAATGATCAACCTGGCCTACCCACGTCTGACGTGGATCTGGATATTGTGGAGCAAATCCCAGGGCGTTTCAGCCCTGCTCCAACTAATTTTGAGGAATGCGCATTGGATAATGACATCATGGAGATTTTAGGCGCACCATCAATACATAATAAAAATAAAAATAAACATTTTTCGAACATTGCTCGGGTTTGTGATTAATCACCAACCCGCATTTGGCAAGCGTGGTGAGTATGCCTGTACCCATCATTGCCATCCGAACCTAAAATTCAACGATGGAGGCCTTTACCCTGTGGTGGGATGACTATAGGTCTTTACTTTATCCAAAGATAAAAATATGCATAATCATAAGCGAAGCTCTCACAAAAATGTTCATTTCGGAACATAAAGATGCAACCTTTATATAACCTCCACTGGAGGGTGCTCAGCTGCTCTGTGATCCTCGGTTCTCCGAGTCGATGAAACGGTGAAGCCTTATTTTTGCATTCGTCAGAAAGGATGTTACAAGTCAAACTTTATGAAACTGAGATCGAAGCCTTAATTGGTGACCAGCAGGCAACCAATAAAGAGGTGATAAAAGCCTGTTCATTACACACATTCGTCGATCGCACATCCGATGCTGCACAGCATCAACAGCGTCAGTTATCCAGCAATATTTAGCGCCGCCGGTGCCGTCGCTGCCACCGCCGCCGCCGCCGCTTTCACATCCGGCGATACAACCGCCATCACAGCAGAGGCGATAGCGACCGTATCAACGCCGCTGGATAAGGTACACTGTTCTGGCAGACTTGTCCTATTTTAATATAAATGGAGCATTCCCTTTTATAGCCCGTAGTACAAAGGTACGAGTATATTTCACAAACACTAAATCTTTCTGCCACCGAGACAAAAAATATCTTCAGGGAAGCCATAACTGAACTTTTTGATACCTGGATCTATTATCTATCTATCTATCTATCAGTGGTTAATCAGTGTGAGGATCAGTTTTTTTTTCTCTAATTGTTTTTTCTTATAAAATAGAAAGATGGCTCGTTCAGATTTATATTAAATCTAAGAGCATTTAATAAATTCATAAAAACGGAACATTTTTAATTAGAGGACCCTAAAACTAAATCGAAACTAGCCTCCAGCAATTATTATTTTTGGGCTTCCCTAGATCTTCTAGAGCATATTTTTAGTGCCTATAAACGAGCATTACAGAAAATATCTGTAGTTTAAATTTTAAGGAAAAATCTTTGAATTTAATGTGCTACCTTTTCGGCCTCAGTACAACCACAGATAAGTACAGCCTCTTTCGTTTTTTACGAAATTGCTTAAACCAGTCAATGGCCAATGACGATTAATGGGCTTCATGTTCATTATATTATTATATCTGGATGACGAATGTTGTACTGCTCCTAAGTACCAAGAATGTATTGCAAAGGTTAATGAAATAATAACCCTGTTTTTTATACATGAATAAAAAAGCTGTCTCATGCCATCCAATATTTGTACTTATCTTGGGTTTATATTTGACACAAAATTTAAAACTTTAAATTTATTCAAAAATAACTTATTCGACTTAGAAGACTCCAGCGTTCGTCTATACGTGACTTCGCTCGTGTCATTGGCCTACTCACTTCAGCTTTTCCACTGGTATAGAGTACTGCTGGCTATATACTAAACAATTTGAAAGATGTAAATACCTTACTCTTTTACAATTCGAAGGTTACAATAGCTGTGACTTTGATTGTAATGAAAAATATAAATACAGCAAGGAATCCAATAAGAGCTGATAATAACACCTTGGTGATATTTTCTGATGCAAGTCTACCCGTATGTGGTCAAGAGACCACAAGCGGCAGGTGGAGCTCTGAAGAGGCCTTTGAACACATTAATTTCCTTGAATTGTTAGTAGCATTCTTTGGCCTCAAAATATTTGCCTCAAAAAGGAACCCAGGGCAAATTTTTGCTAATGATTGATCGTGTATTAATCGTAGGGGCGGATTTAGGTTTCCACATCTTCATAACCAAAGATATTTGGAAGCTTTGCGAGATTCGAAATAAATACATATTTATGCTTCGAAATGTAACGGGCTAACATAGCTAGCTCGATTGATAACAAAATAGCAGACGCTGAGTCCAGGAGAGCTCACCTTGGTCAGCTCAGCTTAACGGGCAAGTTTTTGAGCGTATAGTTGACATTTCGGTATAAAACAACCGCTGTTTGCTCAAGGCTAAATGCAAAGTGCCAAAATTATACATCGTGGCATAATAGAAATAGATAGAGATCCAGGTACATGTGCTGTAAATGCCTTTACCGACAGCTGGAATAATATTTATTTTTACGCTTATTCTCGTATTTCGATAATAGCAAAAGTTATAAGAAAAATAAATACTGATGAAGCACAAGGAATTCTTGTAGCAGGTACCTCATTGGCTCACACGGGCATGGTACCTATTACTTTTAAAACTTTTAATATCCTTACCAATAAGGTACATTAAACAGTTATCAAACTGCCCTATCTTTAATTTTTGGGTCCAAGGGTAACATCCGATGATCGAATCATAAGTTATTTTTTTTATCAAGCGGTTTTACAGGTTCCGTTTGCCCTTTACTAAGTACTTACACGATAACCTGGGACACATTTATTGCTTTAGATTATCTAGCAAATGTATTCTGACCTTTCCATTGAAGCAGTTAACAAAAAGTGAAAAAGTAAAGCTAGTTCTTAGCTCTAATCACGGCTCACCGTGTGCAAACATTATCATTAATTTAATTAAGTGAAGTTAAAAATTGCGGTAATATGACCACAATTAAATTACCAGACTTATTGAAGACATCTAGCCAGGTGTTATAAAACCCTGCCTATTTGATTTTATGATAAATTAATTAATAATTTCAATAAAATAAAAAAAAAAATAAAAAAACTATATGTCACCTACATGAATATTACTAAGCCATTACGATGCAATTAAGTAAAATTATTTATTAGTCAAATGAACCCACATAGACCTGTTACAAGTACCTAGTAAATGGATCTAAGGTGTTTTTAAATGAGAATGGAATTGACACTTCTTGTTCTTTGCGCACCCCACCTGATACGCTAGCACCTTGGCTGCCAGCAGGCGTGGTGTAAGCATTGATTTGATTAGAAGTATTGCTGGATGAGGTGGCAGATAGAATGTTTCTGCAAAATATTGTAATAGAAATATTGATAATGGAAGTACAAATGGTTTTGCCCTATCAGTCTTAAACAATAAGAAGTTGATATGAATTTAATAAATATTGGGTAATGTACTATTCACTTATTTAAATATTTGCAAACCTTGTTACATATATTTATATAGATTTCTTTATAAAGATTTCTTTATTGTTTGATCTGATAAAATACTTACGAATATAGTCTATGGTTGATACATTTAATTCAAATAATATAATTTCTATATCTCTCAAGATCTACATGTTGTTCTAATCTCGAGGATGAAGCACAAAGTATAATTAATGATTAAACGAACTTACCTTAAGTGAAGTTCTATCATAATTATACGAGGGCTTCATCCGAAGAGATTAGAACCCACCCTCCCAAATACACAACCCATCATTACCTCGAAATATACATTATTTGAATGTAGATATGCTCTTTTATGGTACGAAACGTTGTCTTTAAACTAAATGAGACTTTGGGATGAGGTAACGACTAATAAAAGATGGCATCTGTGTAGAAAGTAGGGATACCAGCACAAAAAAGGTGTTTATATTTTAACAGATTTTGATTTTTAAATATTTTAACTATAGTGTGGATTAGCGAGTCGTTACGTGAAACTGCATGTTGTTCTAATCTCTTCGGATGAAGCCCTCGTATAATTATGATAGAACTTCACTTAAGGTAAGTTCGTTTAATCATTAATTATAAGTATGTATTTACAAAAAAAAAAGTATATAAGTAAGTTTATCGGTTGTCTAGTACCCCATACGACAGGGTACTTAATAGTACCTTAATTTGGGACTAGATGGCTCTGTGTGGCCCAGTGTGGCATGTCTTAAATATTTATTATTTATTATTTATTATTATTATTAATTGTGACTGATGAAAAGTGGATTCTTTATGATAACCGTAAAAGAAAAATGCAATGGTTGACCCCAGGTCAAACGCCACAACAGTGTCCTAAAGCAAAACTTACCAATAAAAAGGTAATGGTAACTGTTTGGTGGTCTCAGCATGGTGTTATTCACTATAGTTTTCTCCGATCTGGTCAATCAATAACGGCAGATGTCTATTGTGCCGAACTCCGAACAATGTTGGCAAAACTAGCAGTAAAACAGCCCCGACTCATGAATCGATCTTCACCATTATTGCTCCATGACAACGCGAGACCTCATACAGCACGAGAAACCGTTTTGACCCTTCAGGAACTGCAATTAGAAACCATTCGACATCCTACGTATTCGCCAGACCTTGCTCCAACGGACTACCATTTTTTTCGTGATTTGACAATTATCTACGTGACAAGAAGTTTTCTTCCCAGGAGGCAGTACAAAGTGCTTTCACACAGTTTGTGCAGTCTAGATCCTCAGAGTTGTATCACAAAGGCATAAATGACCTTCCTATTAGATGGCAGCAATGTATAGATAATAATGGTAACTATTTTGATTAAATAAATTTGTTAAAAATAAAAAATAAACAGTTTTGATTTTCAGTACAAATCGGCAATTTCATACTTTAACCCCTATTATTAGTATTGATAGGGTCAGGATGTTCTTGGAAACACCACAAATTGATTTATTTTCGGACATACTTTTTATCTATAGGCCTTTATGGAGTCTTTCAAATAAGTTGGCCATGCCACGGCAGAGTATATTCTATATCTATACTTATCTATACTAATATTATAAAGCTGAAGAGTTTGTTTGTTTGTTTGAACGCGCTAATCTCTGTAAATACTGGTTCGAATTGACAAATTATTTTTGTGTTGGATAGTCCATGTATTGAGGAAGGCTTTAGGCTGTATAACATCACGCTGCGACCAATAGGAGCGAAGTATCAGATAAAAATGTTGCAAAAATAATCGCGATCATAAAAATAGAAATTGACGCGTACGAAGTCGTGGGGAACAGCTAGTAATATTATAAAGATGAAGAGTTTGTTTGTTTGTTTGTTTGAACTCGCTAATCTCAGGAAGTACTGGTCCGATTTGAAAAAATATTTTTGTGTTGGATAATCCATTTATCGAGGAAGGCTTTAGGCTATCACGCTGCGACCAATAGGAGCGAAGCATGAGTGAAAAATAATCGCGATCATAATAACGGAAATTGACGCGGATGAAGTCGCGGGGAACAGCTAGTTCTCTATATTATAGAAGGCTTGATTGGATCAGAGTTAAAAGTAAATTTAAAATTATAAGTTTTTGGTTTTGACGAAATCCAGACAGGAAATGCAGCCCTTGTATCTAAAAAAAAAAAACCTAACACTGCCGCGATGTGCACGTGTACACGTTACACCGCCACCTTGCGGTGACAGCTGTATAGAATTTATAGAAGCACTAATTCCATATAACACACTGAAAACATTAAATATATCTTCTTAACAATGTACTAGATAGACATCAGCGTTGTTCTTTTACTATTGTTACGTCAGCTTGAGTTATCTTAAATGACTCGCTTAACCCTTTCTCTGCCAAAACAATGACAACAACAACAACAATCAAATAATTGAACAACGCTTCTGCGTTAATACATATTACATCACCCCGTAGGGCTGGGCTTACAGAATATAATAGATCATTATTATAATAATATTAGTTTTCCAGTTAAGAGATACGCTAATTTACTGCGTGACCAGTAAGGGATATAGTTATAGTGGTTATAGTATATGTTTAAGCATTTTTAGTATAATTATGTTCAGTTTATATATTCAGATTTTTTATACACACAATATTTTGGTTATTGAAGGGTGGCCTGACACGTCAGACTGATCGATATAGTTGCAAAATCCCACCTATTTCAACTGTATAAGATGCCCCAAAGTTTAGTTTGATGTGCTGACCTGCGGGATTTTGTCACACTTGTCCTTGTGTTATGATTGCTGATAGCAGAACGAATAGGCATTTATTTTTTGAGTCTTACTCGTATATTTAAGAAAAATATTTACCGACCAGTAAGTAAGTATTGTATCTCCAGTTCAGCACATAATAGATTAATTTTAGAAATTTAATAAATTTACAACAGACTATGTAAGTTAAAATCAGATTTGATCTCTTTCATTCCTGGATTAAGTGGCAACCTTACTTATTCTTAACAGAAGCGGGGCTGAATGCTCTGAAAATATTCGAGGCGGTGCAAATCTCAAAATAGCGGATTGTATTGTACGCTGATATTTCAATTGGTCCGCGTCCCGGGAGCCCGCTCCAATGCGCCTTTTGTTTCCTCGAGTAATGTAACCAAATGGATGCGGTGTGGAACAACGCGTTATGTCGTTAGACAATCGTTTTTATGAGTGAAAAAGTGATTTTACTTGGTGAGAAAGCATAAAATATATGTAATGGTTCCGATTGAATTCTATCGTGTGATTTTTTATTGCAGGATCAAGCTGTATTGTTGTTAGTGTTCATATGTTTGTAATACCTACAATTGTAAAAAATCTAACAAATAATTGTAAATGTGAAACCTCGTAACAGTAACTTTTGATATCCTCATTCATCTAATAGTCCTTTGAAACTCATATAAAACGGAAAATTAAAATATGTATAATGTTTTGTTTGCATTAATCTAAAGTAACCTTAAATTTAAGTTGACGCAAAACGGTTGCCCCATTCTCATTTAAAAACTCATATGAAATGGAAAATTTAAATATTTTTCTTTTGTGTGGCGTCAACTAAAAATTAATCTCAATTTTAAATCGACGCAAAACGATTTATTATCGATGCCTTACCGAGCAAGAAAACAGCCTTTACCTTTATGATTAATTGAATTATTAATCTTGGGAATCAATAACACACCAACAAAGTTATAAGGTGATCAACCAAATGATAATCTTTATGTTCGTCTGAAATATTATCTTTAAATTTGTAAAATCGTTTGGCTGAGCAGATAAACCAAATGAAAAATTCGTAATGTTAATGAAAATATGTATAGAGGGAAAATATAGGTTAATGCCGCATCAATTTATTTTCTTTATCCATGTATGTCCATTCTATTACCAAGCGTAACCTGCGCCTGACTGGTGATTAGATGAGTAGCATCGTAATGAATCACCGATGTTCTGTTGTATGAAACACCCCTTATATTCATCCCAAGGGATGAGCTTCTGTCTATGGTATTTAAGCTAGTAAATAAAGATTATTCAGATGCTCTTAAGAGTTTGTGAAACGTTACCACGAAACGCAGATATGGTTGTTATTTAGAATGAGGTTAATACTTTTGTTTAGATATAAAATGTTGTTTTATTTAAAAAATATATGTAGGTATATCATAGTATAAGTAATCAAGTTTTTGAATGGGTAGGAGATTGAATAAAAATAAACTCCATAAAATTTTCAAAAAAGAACCGTCGAAGTAAGAATTCACTAGCGCGATTTAAATGAGGATAGCATCTATTGCTTATACTAAATAATTTTGTTCTTTGTGCGATGCATTGGTGAAAATCATCATTATTATAATGATGTTGTTTATTAATATAATGAGCTCTAAGATAACCACGTGTCGTCTATTTGTGGTGTACTGCATCACAAAGGAGGCAGGTTCAATTTGCCTCGGGATTATGCTTCGCGCTCCTGAGGCCGCAGCAAATCGCATCACTGTCTGATAGTGGGAAGGCAAATCTTTTTGCTAAGAGTATAGTAAATATATTTGTTCATTGCTATGCACGTAAAATAACTCTTTCAAAAGCGAAAACGAAGTCTCTTGTCCTACCATAATTGTAAAAACCTTATTTCAAGTGAGTATGTTTTTTACGGCAGAACTATAGAATCATTATAGGATAATCATATAACAAGGAGGATATTGACGTGATATGTAACTATAGAAATGACACACGTACCTTCATGCAAAAACTCAGAAGGTGAAGTTACATTAAGTAATGTTTACCTTCAAAAGAATTACATAAGTAAATCCTAGAAACCAATATAAGCAATCAAAATTGACTGAAATATTCTATTATATTTTAGACCGTCATCACACAATATAAACTAAATTTTAAATAACCAGTATTGCTAGCGAACAGCGTGGTCTGTTGCCCCTCAAAGAAGACGGCTCCAATTTGTCTTGGAGATTATGCCGTGCAAATTGCATAGCCGTACCATCTGCCGTGTGCTCCAGTTGCGGTAGCTGCACGCTGTATTCATGGCATATACTTATGAATAATATTCATAGGGAATACGAAAAATAGTGGTGTTATACTCTAATAAATCACGCGGGCTAATAATAAGTATGCCCGGTTATTAAATTAAGGAAAAGGAAGAAGATCTCTATATGTCGCGTAAAAGTAGATATCGCTTTGTAACCACGGCTTCTGACAGTGATAACTGATAGGTAGGTATGCGCAAACAAACAAAAAAAGACGAATTGTCAAAACTGAAAAACCTTTTTAAATTCTGTAAAATATGAAACATCCGGAGCCGGAATGACCAATTTGACAGCGCCGATCGCGCGCGGTAATGTGGGTGATTCCGCGCTGCGAGGGGTTAACAAACGAGGTCCAAACAAATGTCATGCATCCGTCAGCGCGTTTATTTACGAGGATCTGGTCGACCGCGTTCATCATAGTGTTGAAGTACAGGGTAGCTATAGATTTGTTTGTTTTGTGACTTAAATAGGATACTGCAAAAAAATAAATCGGTTTTGTTAAAAAAGTCATGGTTCAGTGTGTGTTCCCAGTATTAACTTATTGACCCTAATATGGATCAAGGACGCCTAGCGAGCAAAGGACACAGCTAGTATTCAGACATCTGGCTTTGTTACTCGGAGCCCAGAACTGAGCCTACATTACCGTAATAAAAAATAAATCCTAGAATAAATGATACCGGTCAATGGATACAAGTCAGATACCTAGCATATAAACTGAAAAAAAAAGAACTTTAACTAAATAAATAAATAAATAAACTTTTGGTTCTGACTTGTACCGTTTCGGGTTCAAGTTATCCTTTAAACTGATATTACAAAAACGTGGTAAATATCAGTCAGAACTAAAATATGATTGTGAGATAATATAAAACATAGTCTTATAACTGTTTGCCTCAAAATATGCAAAACACTGTGTACAAAACTTTTCTAGATGAAATTCCGACTCAAGCAAGAACAACGCATGGAGCAAGAAAATCTCTTTATACTTTGAAACGAAAAGGAATTCAGAAAACATTTTTTAATTTGGGTTACGGACGCATAATGGAAATGTCGCTTTTAACTTATTTGTCGCTTCTGTGTTTTCACTATTCTGTGCCGGTCATAATAGAGTCTCTTTTAGGGTTGCCAGAACAGATAAAAATTACAGCTGAAAATAATTTGGCTGTGTGGTGATGGCCTGAAATAGGAAAGCATCCCTTCTCGTTATGAGCTTATCTACTGAAATCTAAATTCTTCTATTGGTGAGGCCAATATCAGCAAGTATACTGACTGACGTAATCTGATTTTATGTTGACGATGATGATTAAAAAAGCTTGAGCTTGATATATCGTCTCTGCTAATAAAAATGTTAAGATATATCACTTGATGATTTAAAATAAATTTGTACTTCTTGCAATCAAAAAAATTTGTCACAAATAATAGTACCTAAATGTCACCATAATATACCGTTTCTATGTTTGTTTTTAAATAAGTGGAACTAAGTTTTTTTACAATTGAACATTTAAGTATCTTGAGATAATTCCCGTTTAAATTTCAAGTTCTGTAAGTATGGCTGTCAGTTATAACAATTACTAAAACAAAAAAAAGTGAAATAATTCTACATCACCAGCGCTATGAACAGGTTAACAAAAATTTGACCTGCCTGGCAACCCTAAGTTGAAAAATATGGCGTTATTATTTTTCATACTATATAAAGTGCTTCCTTCATAATTCACTAGTGATTTTCTTAATACGCTTGCACAAACATTAAATATTATAAGCTTGAGTTTTATTAACATCACGGAGTACTTATAGTATATCTTATTATTATACACGACAAATGTTTTAAAGGAATCAGTTTCATTGATTTAGTTGGGTTGTTGGGTAATCGGATTATTAACTTTCTGACTTTTGCACGCGACTTCGTCCGCATAGACTTTGCTTAAAAAATATATGATAACCAACCGACAGCGCCATCTATCGTGTGTCACGTGTCTTCACACAAAATACGAGTACAACTGCTACATAATTCTGATAAGATTGTTATGCCGTGTTCCCGCGGTAACTACTCGGAATTTTGTGATAAAGTATGAGAAAACCAACAGCGTATATATACTATGTTAACATACATTAATTGATAGTAAATATGGCCAATAACAGGTTTCCCTTATCTTATCAATAGCACAAGTAAAGGATGGAAATGCTGTATGTTATTCTATCTAAGCTATATGACTGAAAACTTTCATCAAAACCGTTAAGACTTTTTACGTAAAAGAAGAACAAACATGATATTAGTAAGTATATATTGTGCCATCAACTATTAAATAGATCTACGAGTATAAGTAAAGATTTAATCCACTACTTATTAATAAATGAATAAATGTGGACAACATCACATACATTGTTCTGATCCCAATTTGAATAACTACTCGTATTTAGATCATTCATATTTTGGAAACCAGAAACAACGAAGGTACCACAAACACCCAGACCCGAGAAAATGTAGAAAAACATTTAATAAACTTGTTCTTTTTCTAATAGATACTGTATGAAAGGGACAACAACATGCAATTAGACAGCCAAGCGACTGTGCTTCTGTCTTACAAAAGATACGAAAGGGAGCAATAAAAATTGCATTCAAGTTAAATAGCGCGTTGTGCTCTCACATTCTGCTCAGCTATTGTTCTATCTTCTACTTGTTGCATTTAGCGATCTTTCGTTTTGTTTCGTTAAAATTTGATGTAAATGTGACTTACGTTCTTGCTCTTGACGACCGTTCTAGTTATGCGGTTTAGATTCTGCAACAACTTTTGGCTTGTTTTTTTTAGAATGGTGGGATCTACCTCCTAGTTGCCAGCCTGGGAAACGGCATCTTTGGTTTTCTAACCAATTATGACAGATAACAAATCCCTCTGCGGTGGTAGGCTTCGTAAGAGGCTGCCTGGATGGTACCATCCTTCTGCCGGAGTCCAGCGACAAACAGTTTTTTCTGTTTTCTGCCGGTGTGTAGGAGAAACAGTACCTCTGGGTAAGCTCGTTCCATCTTAGGCTTCTTCTTAACCGTACAGTGAAGTATGAAGTCAAGAGCAAGCCCATTATTTATTTAAAAAAAAAGTCAAAAAGAAGTCATGACCCTTGATAAGTATATTTATCCGAAATCATCATAATCTCACGTAAGACGCCGACTTTTGAAAAAGGCCTCCCCTAAAGATCTCACAACGATCGGTCCCGTACCTACCGCATCCAGCATTATCATCTCGCGACCTTCACGAGATCGTCGTGTGGTCGCCATTTCAGAACCTTGACGCTCCAACGGCAACGGCCAACAGTTCTTCTTACTAAATGCAACCACCGCCACTTCAGATTCATGAATTAGGTTAGTTAACAATCAAATTAGTCTTTGAAACAGTGCAATACTATGTCTGGTCTGAAAGTCTAAACTTAAATTATATATTTTGATTCGCGCTTCAGTCGACAGTCGACAAACTAGGCTAAAGTTACATCTCTACCTTGGGTATATTATTTTAGCATTCGTTAAAATTACATTTCGAAGTAGAACAAATAATCACAGCGAGGAGATTTAATGAAATAAAAATAAACTCCTTTCCTGTTTCAACTATAAATATTTTAAATTACGGAACTTTCAAAACAATTTAGCTTTTCCTCTAGCGGAAAGACGGTTGTATGTTTATTTTTTCGGCCCGTATAGCCGGCAAACGTAATTATAACCTTTACGGGACCTATTAGGGAGTTAGGGACTCTATTACCTTTCTCGTTTCCGATGGGCCATAAAACCGATGATTTTTCCTCAGATAAGTTAGCTAGTAGACGCCGCATTATAATAAAAGTAGGCACTCTATTGCGATAGTGTTGACTTTATAGAAGAAAATACAATTATCTGTGTAGGATGGACCTGGTATAGTATTTTGAAGATGTTTTTACTGCTCGAATAGCATCCATTTTTAGGCTGGCCTTCCACTAGACATGCTACGTTTCACCAATCTAATACATCGGGTTACACAGCATTGCACTGGTTGTTATTGGTCCAATTATGCTGATTTTTAATATCAATAAAGACGAGCTAAGTTGTATTTAAAATTGGACGAATATGTGCTATAGAGATAGCCGAAGATTACGTTTAGAACTACAGAGTAGAGTGTTGAGGCCTCTCTCCTCGCTGCCCATTTCGTGCCTTTCTTACTTTCTATGCTTTGCATATTTCAAGCTGCGCTCTTATCCGTCGGCGCATCTCCATACCCATTTTACTGTCTTAGTAACATAGCTTAGCGTCAGTTGAAACGCTCATTTTGTTACAAACCTTAGTGTATACATCCTCGCATCACAGCTGAATGTGCTATTCAGCTGTGATGCGAGCAGATCTTTGTTATAAAAGCAGCCTTATATCCGTTCGCTATCCAAGCGACTCTACACCTTACAGAGCTAAGACATTTATCAAGTGCTTTGTTAGTAGTGGTCAGCCAGCGGATTTTCTGCAAGTGTCAGCTATTTACATACTGTTATTATAGATATGAAATAAACAGTTGAAATGCAACTACAAAATCTTTTTTTTATTTCCATCATTTGATATCATTAAATTTTCAGCGTTAATTACATGAAAATACAAATATAATAACTATTAGCAGTGCAGAAAATGGTGCTTTTAATATAACATTTTTGAAAATGCGCGTTCTACTATAAACTATCTACTGGTATGCAACTAACATAAATACTCAATAATAGAATTCATTGAACAACTTAAGCCTGCGCTATCTAAAGCGCTAAGTAGTCTGCGGTTATTCTACAGCTGGGCCAGAGGGCTAATTAAAATTCCCTCAGTACTCGAAGGAGGGAAAAGGAAACTATTTTCAGGTCGCCGTCGTATTTTCACTCGATAACATCGCGACATGATTATTTATGCGGACATTAGGGGAACTAACCCCATCGATACGCCTCTTTATATGCGGTTTGAGGACAGTCGTGTACGAAAGTGTTTTACTTATTAACTCTAAATTAGTCTTTCTTAGTTATTATTAGGGGTTAAAGTATGAAATTGCCGTTTTGTATGGACGAAATCGAGAAAAGTCATTTTTCCATACTAACAATTTTTTAGTTTTTTTAAAAACGCATGAACCGTTTTCGATGCAATTAAAGGTGAAAGTTAGATGGTTATAAAGCTACGCATTATAATATTTAAATTTCTGAAAATCAAAGTATATAATACAAATATACTTAATTGAAGCAAGAAGGTCAGCTGACACATTGTTAGGGGTCTTTTAATAGGCACTAGTATTGCATTTTTTTTTTAGTCAAAAGTTACTTGATTTAGTTTTTGATACAATACAAAAAGAATTACGCAATAATATGACTATAGTTAAGAGCTATAAACAAAATAAAAAGTGGGAAAATAATCGGCAATTTCATACTTTAACCCCTATTATTTTGCCATAATCGACCATCGACAAGTTTTGCAGGCAGTTTGTTGATCGCACTTTGCACAGTGGTGAAGAGATGACTCTGCTGCCCGTCTTCCTTTGGTGATATTCCTTTAATTGCATATACAGGTTGAAATTTTAACCACCTTCCAAATTTTACGTGACAAAAACACAAATGACGTATTTTTTCTTTTGGTACAAAAATGTCAAGATAAAGCACTTAGAAAATGTCCGCCAAAAGTTTTTTTGTATGAAAGAAAGACAAGAGTTTGATACTTAAATGTTTAAATGTTTCTTTAATAAATTACCAGCGGAACTGAGGGAGTTAAATGGTAATCTGTTTAATAGGAAACTGTTTACATTATTGGTTGACAAATGTTTTTATTCTGTAAGGGATTATTTAAATTGTAAATTTTGATAGATACATGTATATTCAAATTATAATTTTGTATTACTATAATTTAAATACTAAGATTGACATACTATTTGGAATTTATTATACATTTTTTATTCATGGCGATAAAAATAGACAATGATGACCGATAAGAATATGTAAACCGACATTTTATCAGATGACAATAATTTAATTTTGAATGTATTGACATTGTAATTGAAGTCTTAAATATCTTATTGTATGAAAATTAACTGTGTTCATGCATGTATTAAATTTATAATATTGATGTAATTGTATTAAGTAATTGTCAAAAATATTTATAATATCACACACTGGCTACGCTGCCGCGCTGGTGAGATAAGCTGCACTCAATTTATTATAACACCACTAAACTGTATTTACCTTGTCTCAGTGAATAAATAATCTTTAATCTTTAATCTTTAAAAAAAAAGTTTTATCCACATGAAAAGTGTGTTAAGGGTCCACATGGCCGTAAACAGAAAATGTACTATCATTGTCTTCATAAGCAAAGCCGGCAAGTTGTGAATAAATGAGAAGAAAACGTAAATGTTAAAAGCGAATTCTTTATATGTATACAACGTGTTCCTTTTGATATCCCATTACTCTAGCTAGGGTATTAAACAGACCATGGTAAAGCATCGAATTGCATATGAATTATTTTTCAATTATTAATTTTTTTTGTTTAATTTTTTCATCTATACTGATATTATAATGCTGAAGACGCGCCAATCTCAGGAAGTACTGGTTCGAATTCAAAAAATATTTTTGTGTTGGATAGTCCATTTTTCGAGAAAGACTTTATAACATCACGCTGGGACCAATAGGAGCGAATCGTCAGTGATAAATGTTCCAAAAATAACCGCGATCATAATAACAGAAATTGACGCGGAAGAAGTCGCGGGCAACAGCTAGTACAAAATAATTCTAAAAAGTCACAACTGTGTATGTAAAACACCCTTACCTTGTTTTGAATAAATTTTTGAACGAAAACGATTTACTCGTACCTACTAATCAATGAAACACCCACACACATCAATGTTTTTTACAAGTTACGCTCTCTCGCTACTACTTATCAATGAAACACCCACACACGTCGTGTCAATGTTTTTAACAAGTGACGCTCTTCCGCTACTTTACTACTACACTTTAGTCACTTAGTGTAAGTTTGCCAACGTCTCGCAAAACTAAGGATTCGCCATACTGGTTACATTTTTTTAACAAATTTAACTAAAATTTATGTGATATTCGAAACTATTGATTTTTGAACCACATGTTCTTGGGCGTTTTATATTATTTTTACCTATAGAACATAACCTTAGAGTTATAAGATATTAAAAGGAACACGTTGTATAGTGATATATTTTTGTGCCGGCACTACTTTATCATGATATTATGCTTGTGATAATATGTATTTTACTCTTTCAAAATTAGTTTACCTTTATTCACTGGGGTTTACTTTCTCTAGTTACTCTTTCCGCACCCGACTGTACTAAGGCCTAAGAGTCAGATAAGTTTTTCAGTTCATTCGTTAAGTGGCCGTGAAACGACGATTTATGGTGCTTTAACCGCTCAACCGATAGTGGTGGCCATTCGAAGGCACCGGAACACCCCAAGCAAAGTAACAAATCAACCATCAACACCATTGTTTTGTTTGTTTATTTTTTGAGCTCTTAACTAGGGTAAACCCGTGAGTCCGGCCGCGAAGAATCTAAGATCGAAGTAAAGTGCTACTTCGCAACGCAAAGACCGTTAATACGTATCTGTCTGTCTTTGTTACACAATTTAATTGATATTTTAGATGATATTTTAATCACTTTCCAAGTTTTAATATAAGAATCTACGAGACATAATACAAATGACGTATTTTTTCTTTTGGCATAGCTCAATACAAAAATGTTAAGATAAAGCACCTAGGAAATATCCTCAAAAAATCTAAAATTTTTAATACGGTCTCCTTGCTACACACTTTTTACGCGATACGCCTCTCATTCATTTATTACGAAACCATTCATAAGTTATTGTTTTCCCTTCATACCTTCACAGGCTTAGAACCTTAAAATTGAAAACTATGTTGCTAAAAATAATTTCGAGTGAAAACTTTTCCTACATTGCATATTTCATAAAATAGCTTTACATACGATACTTAAAGCCTATAAAAAATTTTGACTGTTATGAAAAAGTCACCTGTATATTCGCATGGGTAAAGTAACAGCCTATAATTATCCTTCAGCAGGGCCTCCACCGTTGCATTCAAGTTACCACAGCAAGGTACAGGCATAATCACCGCGCCTGCCGGGTGCGGGTTGGTGATCACAAACCCGAGCAAAGTTCGAAAATTCAAAACTCTTGGTTAAACCCCGATCAAGGGATCTAACAAGCACCTCGTGCTATTGGCCTGATTCTAGAACAACTAGACAAACGGGGCTTTGGCATAAGCAAGAGAGACAATGGAGTCAAATATTTGGACTTATTGATATAATTCCAGCTAAGTATAAGTATTTCTGACTATGTTAGTTTCTTTCTATTGATACTTAACTACGTTTTATTTCGTAAGCATTTTTACTATATATCAATGGACTAATGGCATGAGTTATGTATGCAATCTATTCAGAATCGATACTAAACAATCAAATGATGGCAATCATCTTGCGCATAGATTTCTTACATGCTAGACAAATACTAAATACAAATACGAAGTTTCCATGGAAGTAAAATCACCCAGTTCAATTATATTTGAACAAACAAAAGATCAGTGAACCCCAAGAATGTTTTGTTTGTTTCGAACTTAAACTAAGTTTGTTTAAATGGCTGCATTCGTAACTATTAGTAAAATATTCTTCGAATCAGAAACTGAGCCTTGCCACGCAATAGTTCAAAATTTATTAAACACAACGATGACATGTCAGACAAAAGTTATTATAGCTCGCCTATACTAGCTGACCTGGCAAACCTTGTTTTGCCATATTATATGGTAAGGGTTGATGTTGTTTTTTTTTTGCTGATAAATATCATATTTTAATGCTTATTATTAGGGTTCCGTACCCAAAGGGTAAAAACGGGACCCTATTACTAAGACTTCGCTGTCTGTCCGTCGCTCTGTCACCAGGCTGTATCTCAAGAGCCGCGATAGCTAGACAGTTGAAATTTTCAGAAATTATGTATTTCTGTTACCGCAATAACAACAAATACTAAAAACAAAATAAAATAAATATTTAAGGGGGGCTCCCATACAACAAACCCATTTTTTTGGCCTTTTTGGTACGGAACCCTTCGTACGCGAGTCTGACTCGCACTTGGCCGGTTATTCTATTCCGGATGCAGGCAAATCCAAAAACACAAAAATAAGTCTGGTCGTTCTCGAGCTACAAATAGTCTAACCACGACTTTGTTTCATATACATATAACATAGATATACAGAATAAAGTTTTATAAAATTTTGCAAGGAAAAACGAAAAACTACATACTGATCACAAAAAAAAGACCCGACGACAAGTATGAAAAAGTAGAACCGTTGGGGGGGAAAGGTTCTGGAATGACAACTGCGCACTAGACGACAATCTATAGGTAAATCAGGCAAGTAGCCGGGTCCGATGGTTCTGGAGATCTTTAGAGGAGACCTAAAGATCTCCAGAACCATCTTTAGAGAGATATAAAGTTTTAGACTATTCCATAGCATTCACATGCGTTTGTGGGCAGAATAGGCAGGTAGCCTAAAATCTTAGTCGATTAGTAATACATTTTCTTTTTTTTTACGGCTTTTATAACCATATATTAGGGGTTAAAGTATGAAATTGCCGTTTTGTATTGACGAAATCGAGAAAAGTCATTTTTCCATACTAACAATTTTTTAGTTTTTTTAAAAACGCCTGAACCGTTTTCGATGCAATTAAAGGTGAAAGTTAGATGGTTATAAAGCTACGCATTATAGTATTTAAATTTCTGAAAATCAAAGTATATAATACAAATATACTTAATTGAAGCAAGAAGGTCAGCTGACACATTGTAAGGGGTCTTTTCAACGACTTCCTTTGAAGTAATAGGCACTAGTATTGCATTTTTTTTTTAGTCAAAAGATACTTTATTAAGTTTTTGATACAATACATAAAGAATTAGGCAATAATATGACTATACTTAAGAGCTATAAACAAAATAAAAAGTGGGAAAATAATCGGCAATTTCATACTTTAACCCCTATTATTAAACAGCTTGTATTATCCTTTTTCTATTTGAATAAATTATGTTAATGTTAGTTAAGTTTTCACGTTCTTGTGAACATAAAAATCTATGCATTGTAATCTAATCAAAACCTTTCATTTGCTTAAACAAATACAATGTGATGAATTTTCTTCATTAATAATTGTTCTGTCAGAAACATTTCGTACGCCCATGTTATTTCGTTTCGAATCAAAACACGACTGTTTGCTTTAATTTCATATCGAACCGAGTTTCTAGTCCTTTCGTAATTAATGATAACATTTAGTACAAGCGCACCCATATTATTAGTTGTAAATGTACACAATCATTAGAAGTGTGAACTAAGAAAAGACACACATTTATTCTTCCTTCTTCTTCTTTATTTTCACTAGTGTATACCAGTCCATTGCTGGATACAGGCATTTCAAATGGAGGATCTTGCCATAAATGCTACGCTTGGTAGGTGGGTTGTCAATCTTAGTTTGGCCAATGATGAACAGAAGACGCTATTTCCCGTCTATTTCTGGCAGTACTCCTTGAGTCCCTTGAGTCTTGACTTGAGTTGAAAACCTTTACCAAAATAAGAACAAAAGATACAGACCCATACAGAAATGACATTGTCCGCCACTGAAACAACGCATTGTTGTTTCATACCTCGAATAATGTAAATTTAAACTTACCTATCCTAAGTACATGACATTAGGTTTATGCTACTCGTACTAAGTTAGTTAAAATATCATTGAAGTGTTTTAGTAGAAGTATAAGAACTAGAGACACAGTCTCATAAAGAAATGACGATTCAAATTGTCTGCCATTGAATTGTTCTAGTGGAAATATAAGAACTAGAGACACAGTCCCATAAAGAAATGATATTTCAAAATGTCTGCCACTCAATCAACGTATTATTATCTTTCTTACTGCACTAATAGAAATTCAAACTTATCTGGCCTAAGTTAACATTAGGTTAAATGCTACTCGTACTAAGTTGAAAGAGCATTGAAGTGTTCTAGTGGTGCTCATTAGGTGAGTTGTGATAAATATTTTTTTGTGGATTTTTACAGTTCTGTCTGACATCGTTTAAAGCATAAATTTAGTATCAACAGTATACTAAATGTATGGTTTAAAGACTACGGAACTACTGTTCCGTAAGGCGTGTCACACTTGTCAGTTTTTTTCTCCATTACACTAGAAGCCACACTAAAAGTAGCACATATTAATTTCTCACTGCCGTAATACAGACGCAAAAAGTTGAGTTTAGAATAAATTGCTCAATCCGCGAAAACAATGGCGTCCTGGAAAAAACTAATCTCAGTAATGAATGCTTGTTCATGTTGTTTTTTGCAGAAAATAGGGAATAGATGAGACCCAACAATTGTCTTTGGGATAATGAGGGGAATCATCGCTCGGGGAAGACTGTTAAGGCGTAGGCTAGCTTGGATGTATTTTTAGACTTGGTTACCTCATACTATAATGCTACCTATCTGCATTGCCTTAAAGCAGTGAAAGAATCAAACTTCTAATTTTTATACCTCAATAAAGTATACTTAAACACTCAAGGAGATCAAAATTCATAGGGTAGATAGTATTCGCATACCTAGAACAAATTTTCTTACAGTCTCTGATTGATCGGAAAATACATAACAAAGGCTTCGATGAAAAAAGCTCCTCTTGAAACTTTTGAAGTCTGTTATAGCTGCGCAAAAAGTGAGGCGATAATATAAATGAAAAAACGGGTACCTATCTTATGATCGAATTATTTTTTACCGAAAACTTACAACTAATTTCGTTTCGACTTTTTTCAGTTACCCCAACGTTTCATTTGGTCGAAAAACTTGTTACCGAACTTATGCTTGGCCGAAATAACATTTCTTCGAAGTATTTTTTTCCCGAATATTCATTACACCACTGTTATATTTGTCATATTTTTTTATGAAAATACTATAATACATCAAATTCATTAATGAACTCGATGGTTAAATTGTTTCTACGTAGATACTAAAGCGTTTCATAATGGTGTAATGTAGTTTAGCATGCAAGCAAGCATGCAGCATGCAAGCAAGCGTGCAGCATGAAAGCAAGCATGCAACATACCAGCAAGCATGCGACGTACCAGCAAGCATGCAGCATGCAAGCAAGGATTAGGAGTTCCTCTTCTCCGGCGCTGCGGGAAGTGCAGCCTCTTTGCCCTTACGTAACAAGGCGCAATCACCCACGCTCACCCGGGTGCCTGCGCCTCGTTACAGTGGGCGGAGGCTGCTCTCCCTCCACGCCTCCGGCTTTTAAATTACACTCTAGTATTTTGCAGACAAGTACCACGGTGAAAGACCACGGCGAGTCGGACTGGCGGGCACCTACTAAAACATAAATAATTGTAGCCTAATAATATTCGGTAAGATGTGATTTAGGTCAAATGAACGTATGGCAAATATGCCATCTTGTAAATGAAAAAAGTTCAAAAGGAACTTCGGCCAACAGTAAAAAGCTATCATGAAAATCGATGAAACGTAGTTCGGTAAAATGATACTTATGTCAAGAGATATTTCGATATATAATGATACTTATGTCAGGAGATATTTCGATATATATCAAATGATACATATAGCAAAAGAAATGTCGGTCTATAATTTTCGGACGACTGAAATTCTGTCAAGTGAATTTCGGACAAGTAATCGGTTCCCTGAAAAAAAAAGTACCGTCTAGAAAGCCTACTTTTTTGATGTTTCAAAAAAGGGCTAAGCTGTCAACATATCGCTGTCGCTAACAAGAAACTAAAAGTGGAATCAATTAGTCAAACTTACCTGTGAGATTCGCGAACTTGCTAGACGCTCACGTGTAGATACGCTCTGTACGAGATACGACACTTTTACCTTGTTAGCTGTAAGGCTCTAATTAATAGAATTACTTTATGCAAGAGTGCTCCTTTACGTACAAGAACGTTAACGTTAGGAAAAAATTAAGATCATTCTTTGTTTATTTTTAAAATGGTTTAACAGTGGCGATTTGCATTTAAAAAAAAAACTTGAAAAATTACTATTAATAAAATAAAACAACATTTTACAGTAATATGAACGTTCAGATAAGTATGTTATTAATATAATACTGAACCAATGACACGTGGTAACAAATATAGCATTGAATTAACGATACTAAAATAAAACAAAATGGCCACGGTTGGAATTGGAATAACAGTTGCCTGGCCAAAGAGAGGATGATCGATTCCTACGCAAGGCATCTCTGTTTCCTTTTTTAAATACGAAATTGTTAGCAGGATAACGTAAATATTCTAATATGGTTATTAAGGTATTTGAATATGTTCGGTTCTGAATTTCAGATACTTGTATATTTTGTTACCCGATCGTTATAAACACATGAACCTAGATATTTGGTATGATACTTTAATTATTAAGTGATGAATATAAAACATTTTTTTTTAATCTTTTGTGAACAGCTTCATGGGATTAAATAAATATAAAACAAAACTTAAAATTATCATAAACGTTAGCTAAATCCGACAATCTGTCATTTAAATATAAAGCTTTTAAAAGAAAATATCAAACATGCAATTTTCTAAACAAATGTATTTGTGGATAAAAAATTCTTATTAGGCACCGTCTTGATGACATTTGTAAAATATTACCAAAGGCGGTCAACATTGTTACCTTTCTATCAAAGACACACAATAGCATTGTCATCCGGCTGAAAATATCGGAACCTACAATAAATGAACTGCTCGTAAATCATTATACAAGCTTTTTTATGCGAAAGCTAGAGAACACCTGCGGGTCTACGCATAACAATTCAATTGTCATGTTTTTTGTTATTACTTTATCTACTTGGTTACGTAAAATGCGATTGTAAATTTCGAAACTTCTTTTGTGTTACTTTTTAAGTGTTATGTAGACTAAATGTGTATGGAGGTGACGGGTACTAGCCTAGATATTTTTTTTATTGCAAGAATAACCGAATGTACTTACCTAACATTTGTCATAATCATAACTTTCAAGGGAGTTTAGTTTAATAAGCAATGCATGTCGTGTTTATATTTAACAGTCACAAGTCTGAAGTTAGTCAAGTTCTTGTTTAACAAGACAGCTCTAGGTTACAATTGCTGATATTTGCCATGAGACTTTTCTTAGCATACCCAAAACTAATTTAGCCAATTAAGAAAATATGTTTGACTTGGATTCGGGTAACACTATTCCAAAACAAATTTTGTTTGACGATACAGTTATACTGTATCATGGAACAATATTTTAGTTTATTTGTAAAATAAGGACAGGCTTATTGTTGCACAACGTGATCCCCGAATCTCTATAGTCTAAGAGCCCGTTTGCGACCCTCCCCTGATAAATTAAAGGCACTGCCTTTAATAGAGATGCTAATTTCCGCTTCACATTATGGCTGTTTGCTCTTTTGTCTCGCTCCATGATTTGTGGAATTGGTCGAAAATAAAAGTTGGTATTTTGGTGTTTCTTGGAATATACCATAATGGAAAATCGAGTACGTGTTAATATTGTGGATTTTTCATACCTTTCTTTCGGTTCTGGTTTTCGGAGGTTTGTTATGTTACTTAGTCGATATGTACTTAGATATTATGCACTAGCAAAGCTAGCAAAGACATAATCGATGCCTCTTCTTCTTACTGTGTTGATAGTAAATCATGACTCAGTATTACAAAATTTTTTTTTAAAATTATTTATAAGGGACATTAAATGCAAACTTCGCCGGTTTTATACGTTCAGCATCTGAAGTCGCTGAACAATTTGGTACCATGTCAAAGTAACAATACGTCCAACCCTCTTAGAAATTCTATCGCAAATGTCCAAACCTGTTACTTTGACATACGACCAAATGGGCTTACGATGCTGATTGTAAATTGGTAAAGGTTAAAAAGTTTTTAAAGGCGTAAATTTGTAAATTTTTTAAATAATCGCTTTGTAAATGAAACATGGGATCGAGACCGTGTGAGTAATTACCTTCGCCTGGTAAGCTGCACTCAGACGGGATTAGTATTGCTCCAGCACAGCCTACCCATGACAGCCACATCATTACAAAAAAACATCTCAACCCATATGCCAACTGACACAGTCCTCCCTAAAAGAAGTATTTTATCATGGTGGTTCGGATATTGCGTAAGGCAATGGTGAGGAGAAGACGCTGCTGCTCGTCTTCATCTGGTAGTAGGTACTCCTTTAATCTCCTCTTGAGACACCGAGATGGGTCCAGACAAGAAGTTAAGTGGGGTGCCCTTCGGTTCGCCTAAAATTTAAAGTCCTAATTTCATTTGGGCGAACCGTATTGGCCTAAACTTATGACGTATAATTATTGTCTAGTCTAACAGTTGGTTTCGCACTATTATAGTTTAATAAATAATTATTTGTATTTAAAAATTGAAATCCTTAATTTCAGTATGTCTAATATCGAATGCACTAAAATGTATTCGCATCTTTTTTTGGCATTACGCAAAGTATTGAAAGCTCAATTTATTTTTAAAACCAAAAAGTTTAAGAAACGAATCGCTCACAAACCGACCCCAAGCAGTCTTGTCTGCCCTACCCCTAGAGTGTAGTTCAAAAGCGCGAAGGCGCGGAGGGGCGAGGCGGCCCGCGGGCTGAGGAGCAGGAGGCTGCAAGCGAGGCGCCGCGGCTGAGGCTGGCCAGAAAGCCGAAGCTGCGGCGGTAAGGGTAAGCCATCTGTGACGATAAGAACGCGTGGGACCGCCGGAGGCCCGCAGCGCCGAAGCCGTCACGGAAGTCTGATTACTTGTTTGCATGCATGTTTGCTTGTTTGCATGCATGTTATTTTTATTTTTATTTATTATTATTATTATTATGCATGCATGCATGGCTATTTCAAATATTGATATTAATTTTTTACTTTCTGCAAATAAAAATTTGGAACTGCAAATAAATGGTAGGTGATAGGATATATTCGGCTAAATGTTACATTTGGGAAATTATAATACGGCGATATACAGGATGGAATTTTAACTACTATCCAAAATGTGCAAAAAAATTTTGGGCTAATAGTTTGTGTGCCAATGAAAAATTCGGAGTACAAACCATTCAGCATTCCGATATATACGAGGCGGCACTGAAAATTTCGGAAATCAAGGAAGTGACACAACATTACTATTTAAAAATGTATTTATTGCTTTTTAAATTATTCTCCGCGAAATTTAACACATTTTTCCATACGACGGAACCAATCATTGAAGCAACCATTCCATTCGGAAGTTTGGGTCTCCAAAATGCCCGTTTTGTAGGCGTCCGCAGCTTCTTCAGGTGATGAAAATCTCTGACCACGCAATTTATTCTTTATTTTAGGGAAAGTATAGAAATCATTAGGGCTTAGGTCGGGGCTGTACGGCGGATGGTCTAATAATTCTATGTTTTCTTGCTCTAAAAACTCTTTTGTTCTGTGCGCGGTATGAGAACTCGCATTGTCGTGATGGAGGATGATGCGGCGGTTGCAGTTCTCTTTACGGAGTTCAGAAACGACCTGTGGCAAACAAATGCTAGCATACCATTCTGCATTAACCGTTCTTTGTCCCTCAAGAGGAATAGTCGCAACATGGCCGGATTTGGAGACAAACGCGGCCACAATTTTTTTTGCAACACTCCGTGAACGAACAATTTTTGTTGGTATATAAACTTGAAAAATTTTGTCTCAGGCGGGACGGCGGCTTTTTCAAGTTTATATACTGATATTATAAGTGCAATTAAGTTGCTAAAATATCAAATAAAGTATAATTTTTGTTGGCTTTTACTCATTTTCGAACACCCAAACTCGTGACTGGTTTTTTGTTTCGGGTTCGTACGCGTATATCCAGGATTCGTCACCTGATACGATGTTGTATACAGCATTTGAGGATCCTGCGTGGAATCTTTCGAGAGTTTTGACACACCAAGTAACGCGAGCCGCTTTTTGCTCTTCATAGAGCGAATACGGTACCCATCGGGAAAACAACTTTTTACACCTAATTGTTCATGCAAGATTATTTGTATTTGACCCATGCCAATGTCTAAAGTTGCCTGAATTTCGCGGTATGTCACATGTCGGTCTTCCTCAATCCGCTTACGCACAGCATCAACGTTTTCTTGGGTGACTGCAGTTTTTGGACAACCTTGACGGGGATCATCACTGAGCTTGACACGTCCACGTTGAAATTCAGCAAACCAGCGATAAATTGTGGTTTTAGATGAGGCTTCATTACCAAATGCAGAAATCATCCGGTCAACACACTGTTTTTTTGTTAAACCACTTCGAAAGTCATAATAAATCATCGCTCTTGAATTTTCTCGAGTCAATTCCATTTTCTCAACGACTAAACAAGTTTGACAAGACCTTGTGATAAGACCGAGAATCTTTTTTTAAATAAATAAATGGTATTCGATTTTTAAAACCAAGGAGTTTGCAATTAAAAAGATTTTAATATGACAGGAACAGTGGAAATATTCCATTTCCGATACTTTTAGTGCAGCCTATGTACCCAGTTAAGTGCTACTCGATGTTGGGCTGACACCTCTTGGTCCAATGTGAAATTATGAGCATCAAATGTATACTACCTTATTCGAGTTTTTGACTATCATTTGGTTAATATTTCAATCAATCGACTGAATATTTTTTGATCAAAGTTTTTTAAGAGAAAAAATACTTTAAAGTCGTAGCTAAAGTATTACTTAAAAAATTTTTTGTAAGTTTATAAAGACCTTAGCGGAAGGTTATGTGTAGGAGTCCTACCGGAGTTGTATTTTAAAATTTCTCAAATTGACCTGTTAATAAAGGCCAAGACAGAATATATCTCTTCTAAATTGTATCATCGTGACAAAAGGGTGTGACTTAATGGCTCTTCGGGTTCTTTTGCGATCTTCTAGAAAGATCATCATCTGTTTACTCATCTGGACTGTACTTGAAACTGTTGATCCGTGCTTCTGTTGCAAGATAGAAATAAATTTTAAAATTTGTTTAGTATTTGTGAGTCCAAAGAAGACTAGTTTAGTCTTTGAAGTACACACTTACAAAAATTGTGTGGCAATAGTAATGACATTTGGGGTAGATTAAATGTACGAAGCTTTTACTGAGTTTAGTTTTTGTAGACGCAGTATCGTAGTCGTATTCTTGAGTCGTAATTTCAAAATGTACTGGCTGTATGATTGAATGGGATGTGGTCTCGCCGAAAGCTATGGATTAAATTTAAATTGAAAAAAAAAAGTTTAATCATTGTCATCAAACTTTTTGATCAGCTTTTTTATATTGTAGATTATTTTTTTATATAGCATTAGTACCTAAATAGATAATCAGCTGCATTTAGCAACTGATTATCTATTTACTAATATTAAAACTGTTTTTTCCCCAATAATAAGAGATACGCTTGTCAACACTTTTTATTACCTCTTTTCTTCGATTTTTCACGTGCTAATAACATATCGCAGACTACAAAAAAATATTTTTATCGACAACCGAACATCACAAAAAGTCCCACCTGCTCATTTTCGAATTTCTTTTACTATTGCAGAGAAATTCCAGCATTTCTAAGATATTTCAGTGTTTATTCATTCCAGATATTATTCTCGTTGTGAAGCGAGACGTTTCTTTCAGGGGCAATCAACTAAAGTTTCCATTGGAGTTTCATTTCATTTCGCTTTCAATTTATTAGAAAGCATCGATATATTTATTTTTATTAGTAAATACAAACTAAGTTCAGTGCCAGTAAAAGGACTCAGTCTTGTGCTTGCCTGGTTTATAAATTAACTAGTCGTTGCCCGTGACTCTGTGCTTAGTAAGATTTAAATAAAGTTAAATAAAATTTATCAAAAATAATGACGGATGTGAGTTAAGTAAAGTATAAGACGCGCTAACAAGGGAGTAGGGCTAATCGTCTCAAGTCAATAAAAATAGAATATCAGTATATAAACTTGAAAAATTTTGTCTCAGGCGGGAAAAAAAAAGTTTATATACTAATATTATAAGTGCAATTAAGTTGCTAAAATATCAAATAAAGTAAATAAAAATAGAACTTTCTAATAATACCTAAGAATCGATATAGACTTGTTTTATTCAATTCCTGCCAACCAATCACAAAGTCACGAAATTAGTTTCTTTAGTGTCAATTGTTTGTCATTTTTTTTAATCCAATAATAGTACCAAATGATTTTCAAATAAATGTGGACAACATCACACACATTGTTCTGATCCCAATTTGAACAACTATTCAAAGCATTCGTATTTTGGAAACCAGAAACAACGAAGGTAAAAACACTTTTTTTCTACATTGACCCGTCCGGGAATCAAACCCGGGACCTCGGAGCAGACGACACCTTAAAAACCGGTGTGTACGCCACTCCGCCACGGAGGTCGTCGTGGTTTGCTTAGCATTTAGCACACATAAATACACACACACACATACACATACACACATACACATACATACACACACACATACACACACACACACACACACACACACACACACACGCACACACACACACACACACACACACACACACACACACACACATCACTTACAGACAAATCTTAAATTCGAAAATATTTTACGAAATCTCTATTCACGTAAAGTCTGAAGGTTTATGTAATTAACATCTAGATACCTAATAAAATAAATAAAGGAGACAATTTTTTTTAGTATGGCGAATGGGCCCACTTAAAAATTGTGACGTATAGTAATGAAACATATATCAAATTGTTCCTTATAATGTTTAGAAAACATTAGCAATATTAGTATTTCTTTATCTAACGGGAATATTCAGAAAATACTCCTAACTAAATGACATAACCTAAAAACTTCTTACAAGTTTTATTTGATTATTTGCATACACAATGCTATTTATATCAAAGATATACATGTCTTAGCTAGAAATCGAACCCACAGGCCTTAGCTGACTAAGGTTAATCATATTTTTTCAAGTTTAAAAAAATATAGCCATATTCTAAACAGAGGTCAAACAGGTTTATTGTGATTTGTGATCAATAACAAACAATAATATTATGTACCTACAGTTTAACCACTTAAACGTGAAGAAGGAGAAGTATAAGAATAAAACCACCGAAAAATCAAACCAAAATACGTTTATTCTTTAGAATCATCATTTTCGGAATCGTCTCTCAGTAGCAGTACTTCCTCGTCTAAGAAAGATGTAGGTATTTTGACCTGATCCTGGTAGCGTGCTCAAGATAAAAACCACACAATGGACATCACATGTGCACAACAACCGATAGTGCGTCTGCCTACCGGACAATTGCAACAGTATCACCATAAGTTTAAGCATATTTTTAGTCGTTTCTGAAAGTAATTTTCTTTGCACATTCCGTTGAAATCCCACTGCACACTGACACAACGGTTCAGTGGCATAGGAGCTATACTTGATACCATTTTCTTCATTTTTTCGTTAAAAATAAGGAAAAATCGTGCAAAATAAACACTCGGTTCGAAACAAACGGACTCAGTCAACTTTACGGAAGGTATAATGTCAGTGATAACTGTCAAACGTCAAAACGGAACTGCGTTCCGTTCCATGCCTTTACTGAATGAACATTTTAGCAAAAGTGTTAAAAATTGAATTAAAACATTTTTAACTGAGTTTCCAATTATTTAGAATAAATAAAAGTAGATAAAATGTGGTCTAAACATTATCTCCTAATTAAAATGGTTGATTTTGTTTTTATAACAACCTTGAAGTTCCTTTACACGAATTGTAAGACCTTGACACAATAAGTTATTCTATGCCTTGTTGACTCTAAAATGGGGGAATGTTATAAAAAAAGTCAATACAAAGCATTTTTAAATTGATTTTATGATTCCGGTTTCATTTAAACACGATCTTTTGTCTAAGTGTCTAAAAAAATAACTTATTATTTTAGGATACAATGACATCTTTATACGGTACCGTTGCTACTGGGCCCAAAAAAAATTGTCTTCTTTGTGTGTAAAATAGCTATATATTTAATGAAAAACTTCAACTCATCAACCCAAAAATATATTTCCGTCGCAAATTGGAACAGACGGCAGACATCTCTATAACCCCTTCTGCTGCAGTGACCTAAATAGTCGGATTCAATTAAAGTGGCGAAATTCGTTAATGTATCGGCCGGCATTATCTGCCAGTCGCCTGTCAAACGCTGCTGCCCGTAAACTTTAACGCTCGTTCCTGGTGGGGCCATTAAAACAACGTAGGTGTTTGCAATAGTACACCAATCTTATTTATTTATCAGTTCATCGTCAGGCGAGCATTAGGCAGAGATGTAAGAGAAAGCGTTATGAAGTCGAGTAACTGAATAATGATCTTGTCAATAACATAGAGTATGCTTATGAATTTAGTGTTAAATAAATGGAAACCCATTTGGTTATAGAGATGCGGTTCGCCCTCTACGCAAGAGTCCCGGTACTATCCACAGTCGGATCAACTTAGGAAAAATAATTTCTGAATTAACTTTCTGGAAGACCCGGTTTGACGTGCCTTCCGTAGTACGATTAGGTTTCAGTGATCCTGGCTTTTCTAGCAAAATAGTCGTAGAATTAGACTCACGTAAGAGGACTGTTATAAGTAGCTTGTCAAAATCTGACACCAAAGTGTTGCCACCAAAGACGGAAGACTAGATAAACTCACTGATGATTTTGATTTTTGATTTTTCAGACGCCTTCTGTGTTTTACACGTACTGATGCACTGGTGCATTACGCTTATTGTGGAATCGCAATTTTTATGGCCCACTCTTAACGGGCACCCTCATCAATCAAGGCGTCTCGCGGACAGTGTAAACGCCGCTTAATTTTAGCCGTCGCCCAAATTAACTTTTACTCCGAACAGAATCGTTATTGGCTTTATCATTTTGCATTTAATGGAACTGTGTGGTATTTTGTACATTGAAAATCTTCTCATTTTTCTTTTTCGTAGAACTGTTTTTTAGTGATCAGGCGCTTGCAATAGTGCCGATATATCGAAAACTCATATCAAACAAAGTGCAACGTAGTAATCTCGAAACAACTAACTCGATAGTAATCATAAAATTAAAATCAGTAGGTATATTGAATTCTTCCTTTTAGCGTTGTTACTAATACCAGTAGATGGACCTTCATTGAAGGGGTGCTATTCTTGGGTGTGCCGCGTAGTGCCGGCATTATAAAGCATAGCGCCACCGGTTTTCGTACATTAGGTGTCATAAGGTTAAGTTCAGTTTTTTTAAATGTTTTTTTTTTAAATGTGGACAACATCACATACATTGTTCTGATCCCAATTTGAATAACTATTTAAAGCATTCGTATTTTGGAAACCAGAAACAACGAAGGTACCACAAACACCCAGACCCGAGAAAATGTAGAAAAATGCATTTTTTCTACATTGACCCGTCCGGGAATCGAACCCGGGACCTCGGAGCAGGCGACACCTTGAAAACCGGTGTGTACGCCACTCCGCCACGGAGGTCGTCATTGTTTACTTGTTACGTTTGAAGTGTTCGCCATCAGACCATCATCCGTAACCAGGATAGACTAAGAATGTTATTTTGTCTTTGAGTGTCCATTTTAAATGTTAATGAAAGATTAATCTGATCTTACGAGTATCATATCACTATTCATTTGAAGTATGAGTTACTGTAAACGGTATTCACAAAAATTTTGTGTAAATCTTTATTTTGTCTAAATAATAATGATGCCACTGCAAATGATGAAATGTATCCATTTTTTATGCAGTACTCGTGCTGGGCAAAAACCTTTCCAAAGATGAGGTTTTGTCAAAATCACCACACTTGGTAGGAAATTGGCGATCGTTGTGTGAATTGTGGTGTGAATACGCTGCTGTCACCTGAGTCCTTCTTTTATGCGTCTTACGACACTCATAGGAGAAGCTGACAATAGTGGCCGAGTTTCTTGCGCTGCTTTTTCTTGGCACTAGCCTACATTTGTCCTGCGGCAGTGGTAGGTTTAAATATTGGGACGTATGAAAGCGCCCCAGAGGCCTATTTTCAGAAATAAAACTGATTTTTTTGGGTGGAGTCATACTGTTTTAGGCAGTCGTCACACGGCTTTAAAATTTATCTTATTCCGAGGGTCAGTTGCTAGCTTAGGACTATGAAAAGCGGCTAGGTGTAAACGATCCAACTTACTTCATGTTTGCCGGGGCAGTCGCTAAGCCAGCTTTGTTTGCGTCATCTCTCATTTTAGGTGCAATGTTCTGCAAATGTTTGTGGTTCTAGTTTTGCTCTGACCGCTTTCATTGTTAAGTTTAACTTCAGAATAGTCGATGGGTTCAGCTTTGAACTTTGAGCCGCGTTTAGTTATACGTTAATAGACTCTTGTTTGTTTAGAACGGGGTCTCTGGCAGCACTCTGAATTTAACATAGTAATTATTTATTTTTAACCCGAATAATAATCGGTAGTTATTTAGTTCCCGAAGGTGAGTTTCAGATAGGTACGTACCGTATTTTATGCGCACAAAGTCGCAGGGAACAGCTAGTATACAATTATTACGCAAACTTGGGCAAAAACAGAAATTCTGTATTTTTTTATCTAGCTCAATTTTTTAGGTTTTTAAATCTAGTTGAGAACCGCTTTCTTTTTTATTGTTTTTTTGTTTAATTTCGGCAGGTAGGCAGGCAGGAAAATAAGTTGACCTAAACTGTTTTTAATCCCGGAAAAAAGTATTTCACGTATGATTATATCAGATTATACGGTCATAAAGTATCGGGCAATAGCTAGTATCAATATAAATAAAAATCTCTGCACTCAAACCCGTGTTGACAGCGCCACCTAGCGGTGCGAGTCGTCACGTTTTAATTACCGCGGTGTTTGAGTTTCATTTGCGCGCCGCGGCCGCAGGACTACTATTAGTTAGGGCTGTCTGTCTATGTAGTCTTTTTAACCGACTTAAAAAAGGAGGAGGTCCTTTTATTTACTAATTTTGAAACAGTGTGTCTGTAATCTTTTTTGTGGACTATCCTTAGAAAATAAACTATTATTGAGATACCTAATTTTTATAAAGAGTAAAAAAATACGCAAAGAATAATTTAGAGATGAAATCAATATAAAAACATCGATTAAAATATGAATCCAATACAATATAAATAAACCAGGCCTTTTGTAATGTCAAATTAAGAAATTTTATATAAATTAGTCTTTTTTATTTTGTTTTGTCGCTTGACTATGCTCTTGATTTAGGTAAAATAGAGTAATTTACTATCTATACTAATATTATAAAGCTGAAGAGTTAGTTCGTTTGAACTCGCTGATCTCTAGAAGTACTGGTTTGAATTGAAAAAATATTTATGTGTTGGATAGTCCGAGGTTTAGGCTAGAGAGCGAGAGCTTAAGGCTATAGGTATTATTTTAAAAACTTCTTAATCGCGATCATAATAACAGAAATTGACGCAGACGAAGTCGCAATCGAATTCTCAATTTACATCAGTAATTTAATTAAAAACATAAATAACTGTTTGAATTTTTAATTTACTATCGTTCACAATGGAATGTGTAGTATCTCTTATTTACTTATATCGATTTTATTTCCTCCTTCGACTGGAAATATTTAGTTAAGTAATACATAAGTGCCAGCCCTCGGCTGTAGGTTAATACGCAAACGCCAAACACGTGCTAATTGTCGTCATTATTTGCTTTGCACTACACTATGTCATCAGCATCGGAAGTGTGCTCCGCATTCAGACGGAACTAGTAAAAAATCGTGGTTGTTTTCGTTATTAAATTTTGTTACAAAACAATAATCAAGTAAAGTGAGGCCCTGTTCGTCTAGTACTCTAGTGGTTTAAGTACCGGGCCTAGATCTCAGTGTACTAGGTTCGATCCCATGCTCGGGCAACAAGAGTTTCGAATTTCCGAACAATCCCCGGGTTTGTGATTACCAACCCGCATTCTTAAAGCGTGGCGATTATGTCTGTACCCATTTATGCTGTGGTAACTTGAATTCAATGATGGAGGCGCTTGTCCTGCTTTTTACTTTACTTGGAGTATAAAAAAGTCAAATTATACTATGTGACTACGATAATTAATGTGGTATCGGCGCTAACATTTCACTTTATTGCTGCGATCACCCTAGTGACGTTTAATTGGGGAATCTTGATAGGGATAAAACGAATAAACGTCTTATTGTAGTTTTCACTGCCATTTCGTTGTTTTAGGCTAGTATTTAAAATAAAAACATCTTATTACTACATAAAAAGAAGTAGTGTATTGGTATAATAAATATATGTGAACAACATCACATACCTACATTGCTTTGATCTCAGAGAAAGTTACTATTTAAAGCATTTATTTTGTGGACCCGACGGCTGAATTCAGACCCGAGTAAATACAGTTTTTTTTAAGACTTAGCTTTGAGATCTTGAATTTCCCAAGAACTTCATCTATCGTCCCTATAATATTCTAAGTATCCTGTACTTCAATTTTACTTCTGTTAATTAGAAAATTGTTCATTATGATTATAATCCGACGCCCGTAAACATTGACCGTTAGTGCCAAAGTTAAGTCAATGTTACCAACACTGGATTGATACACAGTTAAACCCCTTGACGTGGATATAACTCGGTAATAGAGTTAACTATAGTTAACTAAGCAACAATAAACTTGTTGGCAAACACTCAACAGTAAACACAATACGCGGATCTTTGCCGAAACACAGCGACTCGAAATGTGCATAACTCGTTCAGAATGCCCCTACTAAAGTCGTTTTAGTTTGTGATTCTATATTATTTAGTTCGAATGCAATATTTTTCATGTTATCCATGAGTAAGAAAGAGTATCCTAAAGTTTTGTCATCATTGTTGTTAAAACTGACTGATAATGTAGGTACCTACAGGCTTAAGAACTTTCAAATCCAATTCCATTTCCAATGTGCTTTTTCTGTTCTGTCGTGTACTATAATTTAATTATTTAATTTTGAGGTATAAATATAACAACTGAATATTTAGTTAATATTGGTGACACACAGACTGACGGACATTTAGTCTTAGTAATAGAGTCTCGTTTTATACCCTTTGGGTACGGAACCCTAAAAATGTTTAACGTCGATTGGTCACATTTTTCTTCAGATATTTAATTTTCTTTTGACTACTTGTTTAGGTGTAATTAATTATTCGATTTTCGAAAGGGCTATTTGAATACGATTCTTCGACTTTCTAGCGAGTACGTATAAAGAGTCGGTGGTAGGGCCCATCAAAACTAGCTGGTACAGGCACAAATAGAGAACTACAATGGCAGACTGAGACTCACAATGCCGGGGGCAGTTTTCGTAATTAAAATCTGCCTTTTGGGCTCGGGTTACCCCCCGTCTGCTCGTGTATGAGATACAGTGATTAGTGTTGGGACGTGATATCATCGATGTTTTTTAATATTTAATATTTTTTTAAGATGTTGTTCTTATCATGTATTTTATAGTTGCAAATCAAGATGGATTATTACTAACTTATAAGTATTAAGGTATTTCTTTATTTTATATTAACAAGTCTGTTGCACAACAATAAGTTACCTTTGATGTTGAGTATCGTGTGAAAAGCACCTCACGTTCTCTTTCTATATATGTCACATTCACATTACAGTTGCACGTGGTCACTATCAAAAGATTTAGTTTCGGGGTTTCTAACAATCACCTTTTTTTTAAATAAATTTTCGATGTTTAGGAATTGTTGCAAATATTTAGCTGTTAAACCTTCATTTGAACCCCTTAATAACTAACTCTATAATTGTAAATATACCTAATCTGACTGGTTAAAAAATAATGGCAACATCACTCATATTGTTCTGATCATAAATGAGCAGTAGCATACATCGTTCTCATCCTGTAGTAAGTAACTACCAAACAAAAATATAATGTTTTGTGGAAATCAGAAACAAAACAGGACCACAAACACCCTGTCCCGAAACAATAAAGACAAAATTATTGTATTTCTACATTGATCCGGCCGGGAACAGAACCCTCGGAGCTGGCGCCACTAAAAAACCGGTGGGTGGACCGCTCCATCATGGAGGTCGTCAAATAATATTGCATCACGTTATCAGAACTTAATTTACAACTGAAAAATATTGATGACCGATCAGCAGTTTATCAAATTGACATTACGGTGATACAAACTTTATTTCCATACTCTTGTGCTTCGAACTTTAATATTCATTCGCGTCAAGTTCCCTAAGGCCAGATGAGATTACAGTAGAAGTAGGTCGCAGGCTCGCAGCAGAAGTCCTACTACGGAACGCGATGTCCGTATATACGGATCTATCGGTCTCTTTCAGACACTCTAAGCCAGTGTTTCCAGCCAGTGGCATGACCCGGTAATTTTCACACTTTTCACAATTTTCACAATTTTCCTTTGTGACCCACTCAATACTTTTAAACCCAAGTTGCGTCTATTAGGTAATAATATGTATTATTAATACTACATACTTTGGTGACGCCTATTTAGTTGCTAAATTATAGTGCGAAGTATGGAGCTGCTGCTTATTATTTACATGTATTATTAATACTATATACTTTGGTGACGCCTATTTAGTTGCTAAATTATAGTGCGAAGTATGGAGCTGCTGCTTATTATTTACGATGCATCAATCGATAGTAGGTATTAATTATAAACCAAGGCGGGAATGTTGCGACCCGGTCTATTGAGTACCTACTGGGCGCGACCCGGCAAACGGGAAACGCTGCTCTAAGCCATTGGCAGGAGTGACGAGTGAGAGAGACAGGTGGAGTTAAAAAATACGGGCATTGTGTTCCGGAGTAAGGCCTCAGACACTAGGACATCGGGCGGCGTGCCAAATCGATTGCTTATGGCGTCCTGTCGTGCCTTGCCTAACTTGCGGCTTGATTAAATTGTAAATTAACCTCTTTTTGCGATCGCACGAACGGTTTTAGTTTACCGAAAACCATTTGTTGTAATGAATCGGGCTTGAAATACAGAGTTTTTGTGTTAAATCTTTGTATGATATATTTTGTTGGTGTGTGTGCATAACCCATGTGTATGTGTATTACATGTGTATCTTAGGCCATGTGTATTGTTTTAGGTTAAGAAGCTGGTCTTTAAACGTTTGAAATATCAAGCAAATAATTATGTTTAAAAATTTTGTTTTCTCAAATTGTAACTTTTATTAATTTTATATTCTCAATTCTACCTGAGGAAGTCAATTTTCCTATGAAATTTAATTTCATAGACATATTATTCGCTATCTTAATATGTATTCACAATACTGTATCCCCTTGCATACATAGCAGATTATGTTATAGCTGTATACAATATTGTCTTAATTTATTTAGCCATATAAGTACTATAGTCATCAGTTCATCACATAAATCAACCCACAGCTGGACAGACCCCTCCGAAAGGAAGATTTTGCCATTATCGTAGAAGAAATAAAGAAAATCGTAGAATAAAGATCCTGCCACCCGTCCTTTTCCTAATTAGTCACCTCTTACGCCAGCAAACATGAGACAAAAAGCGGTAGATATTATTCTGCACCACACTCAATGTAGAGCAACTGCATACAGGGTGAAATTTTACCCCTTTCCAAAAATTTTATAGGCGTTCGGTCCCGTGTTTAGAGCCCATTTATGAAGAAAAAAATGAAAATCAAGCTTTCACCCGAAAATATTTTTCGCAATATAGCTTTCATTTTTTACGGTCCTAGGCCTGATAAGGTATAAAGGGAAAATCAAAAACGTATGAATAGTATCGTAATTAATGAATAAGCTTTGAATCGCGTAAAAAAAGTGTTGCTAGGCGGCCGTATCAAAAATTTTAGCTTTTTTGCGGACATTTTCTAAGTGCTTTAACTTGACATTTTTGTACTGGGCTATACTAAAAGAAAAAATACGTCATTTGTTTTTTGACTCGTAGATTGATATATTAAAATTTGAAAGTGGTTAAAATTTCATCATGTGTATGAAGTCTACAGAGTTTGACCATACGTGATGATATCGATGCGAAACAAATTATCGACAATGCCCATCACCAAAAATCAGAAACATGTAAGCGAAGATTCGATGGAAACAAGCCTGTCCTGTGGTAGCCCTTAACCTTTACCTATGTTTAATTCATCCAACATTCTGACCCTTTGAAATATTTAATTAAGGCTTGTCCCCGCAAGAAAGATTCCTGGTACCGTTGTTTACCTGGCGGGGTCACTTTTAATTTGCTTTTGAGGGTTAAATCTGATTGACTGAATCTTTGAGCTTTGTTTAAACGGGCCGGTGAGAAAGTGGCATTTATTTACTGAATTACTTTTAGAATGGAAGAGTGTGATAGATTTTTAAGAACAGCATGCCAAATGATATCTGTGTTCATTTTTAGGCGCTATTAACAGCCGTACAAAAAAGCCGTAAAGGCCGTACGCTGACCCTTAGGCCCGAGCGCAGAAATGTATGGAAATCACTGTCTGCGCTGATCGCGCCTAGGCATTCAAGTTCATACATTTTGACGGTTAGCGCTGATGATCAGTGTACGATCAGCGTGACACTAAAATCAGCCTAATGTAGAACAGAAATGCACTAGCCTAAGGCTGAATACAGGTTTACGAAGCGACCGAATTCGCAAACCAACAAAAACAAACATAAAACAATCATTTTGTTGAACATATTTTTATGATATAAAATCGTTTTGTAGAGTTCTATATCGATTGGAAGTTAACAGCCGGTTTCAATAACCTATCTATCTTCAGTTTTGGCATATCGGAGATAGGAAACAGTTTCTATCTCTGTTTTTGCCGTCCAGAGAAACAAAGACAGAAGTTGTTTTCTATCTCCGATTTGCCAAAACTGAAGATAGATAGGTTATTGGAAATGGCCGCTATACTGAAGCTGTAGGTTAGATTAGACTCATTTCAATTCTGTGGTTAGTGATTTTGAAACTCAAACCCAATAAGTCGATTTTTAATACTTTTCTTTGTAATAAGGTAACAACAATTTTTATATACTTTATTTGATATTTTAGCAATTAAATTGCAACTATAATATCATTATACAGGATGAAATTTTACCCACTTTCCAAATTTTAATATATCAATCTACGAGACAAAAACAAATGACGTATTTTTTCTTTTGGTATAGCCCAGTACAAAAATGTCAAGATAATGCACTTAGAAAATGTCCACAAAAAATCTAAAATTTGTGATACGGCCGCCTAGCAACACTTTTTTTAAGCGATTCGCATCTCATTCATTCATAACGATACTATTCATACGATTTTGATTTTCCTTTATACCTTAACAGGGCTAGGACCGTAAAAATTGAAAACTATATTGCGAAAAATATTTTCAGGTGAAAGCTTGATTTAAATTTTTTTGCTTCATAAACGGGCTCTAAATACGATACCGAACGCCTATAAAAATTTTGGAAAGTGGTTAAAATTTCACCCTGTATAAACTTGAAAAATTATGTCTCAGGCGGGACTCGAACCCGCATCTCCTCGCATGCAAGACATCATTTTTCAAGTTTATATACTGATATAACATTTTTTATGTTATAAATTCGACGACCTCCGTGGCGGAGTGGCGTACACACTGGTTTTCAAGGTGTCACGTGCTCCGAGGTCCCGGGTTCGATTCCCGGACGGGATGTAGAAAAAAAGTGTTTGTCTACATTTTCTCGGGTCTGGGTGTTTGTGGTACGTTCGTTGTTTCTGGTTTCCAAAATACGAGTGCTTTAAATAGTTATTAAAATTGGAATCAGAACAAAGTATGTGATGCTGACCACATTTACCTATTTATTATTTATTTTATTTATTTACATTGGTTAAGTTTAATGCAATTATCTCAACATCATCAGCACACATGACTGGTCAAGTCTTATCCAATTTGAGGTTGCAGCCTTTCTTCTTCTGGCAGTACTATTTAGTAGCCTCTTGCGACACATATATAACGGGTAGTGTTATTCTACTCTTTATTTTATTTTTCTGTGAAGGATTACCGACACTTATCCTAAAAGTAAATTGAAATGATTGTTTATAAATAACATCTTATTGCTGAGCTACTCGTACTAACAGGTAAACTCTACTTACATCAACTAAAAAATATAAATTTAACAAATTAAATCTTAGACTAAACTACATATCAAAAACTTATTTATTTCTCTGGAAAAACGTGGCAAAAGAGTCATCATAGCGTATATTGATGCAGTCATCATATTTTTAGACTATCACACTTTGTAGTGAGTTTTTGTTGCACACCTATATCCTAGCTCTAGTAAAAATTTTACACGGCTGTTTACGAGTGCATGGTTTATAGATTTAGGCAGTTTTTTGGTCCATAGGCTACGGCATTGTTTTACTGTGTCAAAAACACGGCCACGGTCTATACTAAAAATAAGTCGACGTTGTGTTTTTTTCATTATTTTCCGTAAATCGGGGTCGGGCCGAGTGATTTCGCCGACGTCAGCGGCAGGCGTCGTCAATCTCCCAGACAGTTTGTAATCACCCAGCGCCCCTGTTGATTATCTGAAGATTTTCTTAAATCGAATCCAAGAGGCTATCAAGGAAACTTATCCAGATTTTGGTATCCATAAGGCTCAGCTTAGTTTGTCATAAGCTAAACGTTAGTTGCCATGATTGCGTTTGTTAACTATTTTAATTTGCCATGTTTGGCGGTTTGATTTTTAAAGGTAAACTTATCAGAATTTAAGCTTTCTTTCTTACAGTAAGATACTCTTATGTACTTAACGCGTCATCAATCAGTCCACTGCTGGATACATGCCATCTCCAAATAAAGGATTTTGGCATATCTAATCTTAATGCTTTTTAGGCGGTTTGGCGGTGTGGATAATTGTGGAGAAAATACGCTGCTGCTCATCTTCTTCTGGCAGTAATCTTTGAGTCACGTCTTACAACGCCCATAGGTAAAAAACCACAGGACACATGACCACCAATGGTCTGATGTAGGCTGATGTCGATTTTGGAATTGCAATGATAGACCCGATCTTCATAACACTTGGTCAAAATAGTTCTTACAGTTTGTCTTATATATGTCACCGTAAAATTGTAAACTTCGTCAGTTCATAATTGAACGTCGATGGATTACAATCTAACCTAACCTAACCCACCGTTAGTTTATAACCTCACGCGTTGTTTTGTAAACTGACAGAGCCCACAATTTTACGGTGACATATATACTCGTACCTCACAAAACACCTTTCAAAATAACATCATTACAAAAAAATCTTCTTCTTCTCAACTCATAAATACAAATGTTTGGATGTATGTTTGTTACTAAGTCACACCAGAACTACTGAAAGGATGTTATTTAGCACGTAAACATTAAATAAGCTACATTTTACCCTATAAAAATATGGTTTCAGTGAGATAGTTTCGAATTCAAATTCAACTTGTACGATTTTTCTGGCAACTGTTAGTAACATTATAAATATGAAATTTTGGGTAGAGACTTGTTATTCAAACATACAGGATGAAATTTTAACCACGTTCCAAATTTTAATATAGCAATCGACGAGACAAAAAACAAATGACGTATTTTTTCTTTTGGTATAGCCCAGTACAAAAATGTCAAGATAAAGCACTTAGAAAATGTCCGCCAAAATTCTAAGATTTTTGATACGGCTCCTAGCAACACTTTTTTTACGCGATGAGCATCTCATTTATTCATTACGATACTATTCATAAGTTTTTGATTTTTCCCTTCATACCTTAACAGGCTCTGGACCGTAACAGTTGAAAATTATGTTGCGAAAAATATTTTCTCTGTGAAAACATGACTTTCATTTTTTACTTCATAAATGGAAATCATTCAATCATTCATAAATTTTGAAGATGATAAAAAAGTCATCTTGTATAGAACAGCCGAAACTGATCTAGATATAATTTGGCACGGAAATAAGCTTGGCTAGCACATAGGCCTATAAGTACCTGTGGCTCAAATCTCAAATTCGCGTGATAACGCTACAAAACTGCAGTACCATACACATAAGCTTAAGTGGTTCTTATCAGCTACAAGACTAAATGGGTGCAATATCAGATCACCTATAACAATACTGGGAACAGGTGTGCAATCTAGCGCAGAACGTGAAGCCATTAAAGTTGTACAGGGATTACAGCGATCAGCTGATCATCCCCACCTGTGAATCGGTCTGGTCAAGCGGCAAATGAGATTAGGTTAAGCTGAGCGATTCAACGGTAAGACAATAACATTACTACACTAGTTTTGATTGTGATCTGTTGTTGTAACTTTGTAGTTTAAAGGAAAATTCTTCCTTTTTCGGGTTCCGTACCCAAAAGGAACCCTATTATTAAGACTCCACTGTCCGTCTGCCACTCTAGGCTGTATCACATGACCCGTGTCAGCTAGAGTTAAAATTTTCACAGATGAAATGATGATAAACAGGATCACTTTTTCATCATGTTCAAAAAAAATTATAGGCGTTCTGTAGAGTAGTTAGACCTAATTATGAAAAAAAAAATTCAAGTTTTCACCCATTAATATTTTTCGCAACATAGTTTTCAATTTTTACGGTTCTAAGCCTGTTAAGGTATGAAGGGAAAATAAAAAACTTATGAATAGTATTGTAATGAATGAATGAGATGCTTATCGTAAAAAAAGTGTTGCGAGGAGGCCGTATCAAAAATTTTAGATTTTTGGCGGACATTTTCTACGTGCTTTATCTTGACATTTTTGTACTGCATGCTATATCAAAAGAAAAAATACTACATTTGTTTTTGTCTCATATATTGCTATATTAAAATTTGGAAGGTGGTTAAAATTTCATCCCGTATTTCAGTTGCCACTATAACAATTAATAAAAATATAATAAAGTTAATATTCAAGGGAGCTTGCCGTATAACGGACGTGATTGTTTTATAATTTTTGCCATTTAAATATTTAGTTGAATATTACTTTATAAATTCATAATTAAATTAAATCATGGTACCTTCGTGCGCGAGTCCGACTCATACATACATACATACATACATATTATCACGCCTCCTTCCCAACGAGGTAGGCAGAGAACAAGGCCTTCCACTTACTACGATCCGGGCATACATCTTTCGCTTCTTTCACATTCATCAATCTTTTCATGCATGCTCGTCGGTTTAGAGTCCGACTCGCACAAATATAACCACTGAACAAATAATTAATAACTGGCATGTGATCGCATGAAAACGCACGTGATCGCAATTTTATAGCCACAAACATCAGACCTGCTGTTGATCGAACGTCATATCCTTTGTCCATTGTAGAACAATACTACTCATGTGACAATACGTTCTAATCCTAACCATATCCACAATCACTTGATAACTTCACTCACGTTATCGTCAAAGGTAAATGGGGGCCCAAGATACGAGAATAAATAGACTTGGCGTATCGCGAGATATTTAGCCAGCTCTAAAATTAGGGCAATCGATCGTTCCGGCTTGGGTAACCCGGGTAATGTGGGTGATTTGGAGGGATCCATGACGGTTTTATCGGGCCCTTTTTAAGCTGTATGAAATGACGTTTTGATGACGTCATACCTTTGCATAATTATGCCATTTAGATTTTAAAGCGAGTTCTTGCGTCAAAGTAGAAATATGCTATGGGTAGTGATTGATTTGAATGAAGCTAACATTCAAGTCCTACACAGGTAATTATGTAAAAAAAACAACATATTTATTATTTTGCCGTTATTCAAAATCTTCACTAATTAACTTTACTCAGATTGTCCTAGATCGTGATTTCTATGCCAGTTCTTATCGCCAACAAAAAAAAAATTAATTGTCATTGTGAATTTATGTATTACTTAGTGTAAAATTTAAGTAAAAAAGTTTTTTTACAAAATAATATTTTTGCAAACCAAGAACGAAGAAGAACCATGTGTTGGTCCTTTTTGAATAATATCTGTACAGTTTTGTATTCACTATAAATTGAGTAACACGTTCATTATAAGGGTAGACACCATTGACTTGGTCACATGATAAAATTCGCAATCCTAGTTCCTGTAGTTTCGGCAGTGCATGTTTGTCAAATTTATATATTTAAGACATAAAGATCTACATCTTTTTTTTATTATTACAAATAAAAAGCTACTAGCTGTTCCCAATTCACAATTGAATGTCAAAACACGTCTGTCCTCAATCTGTTTAAGTCGCGTACTTTCATACTTTGGCCACATAATGCGAAGAGGAGGCGAGTGCCTTGAAAAGCTGGTCATGGTTGGTGAAGTGGAAGGCAAGAGAGCGCGAGGTCGTTCGCCAACTAGATGGTCTGACCAAGTGAAAGAAGCAACCTCCTCAAGCAAGTTTCATCAGGCGGTGAGAGCAACGATGGACCGAGACCGGTGGAGAAATTTAACAAAAACCGGTGATCGCGATCCTCAGTAATGAGGGATCGATTAGAGAGAGAGCTGTTCCCCGCGACTTCGTCCGTGTCAATTTCCGTTATTATGATCGCGATTATTTTTGCAACATTTTTCACTCATGCTTTGCTCTTATTGGCTGCAGCGATAAACGGACTATCCAACACAAAAATAATTTTTCATGTGGGAACAGTACTTCCTGAGATTAGCGCGTTCAAACAAACTCTTCAGCTTTATAATATTAGTATAGATTTCTAAGACATAAATATCTACATCTTTATTTTATTTATACAAATAACTTTTATATTTGTACGATTAACAGCAGTTATATTCTTCGCAGTAGGGAATGTATGTCATAAAAAAATACTTTTATTTTCTAATATCTTTTTATCGCATTCATTACGGGAACACACGGAACATTGTTATAAGTAACGACTCGTGCAATACGTCAGCCATTTTGGCGTAAAAACCGCTCGCCAGCCATTACAAAGACGTAACGAGGTACGTCTCGCTAGGGTTGCCAACTAGTATAAAGTTAAGTTAAGTACCTAACGGCCTACAATCATCCCACTGCAGGGCAAAGGCCTCCATCATTGAATTCAAGTTACCATAGCAATGATGAGCACAGGAATAATCAACACGATTGCCTAATGCGGGTTGATGACTAAAAATCCGAGCAATGATGAGTTCAAAACTTTTGTTGTCTGACCCGGGGATTGCACCCTAGACCGGAGATCTTGCCCGTTATTCAAAGCACTAGACCAACGAACGAGGCATTTTCACCAAGTACATCTTTTGACGTGCATTCTACTGAACTACTAATATTGCGTTCAATAAGTATACTGAAAATTGTAAGTTGGTATCATTGTAGAAAGAAAATGATTTTTACGGTATACCTCCACTTGCCAGAATTTCATTTGCCCGAATTTTATTTGCTATAATAGTCACCAGACATATTATTGTTTCTCATAATTTTATATGTCATACTCATTGTTTACTATATTAGTCACGTGCTAGAAATTTTGTTTCCCATAAAGTTAATTACCATAACATAATTTGTTATAATCATTGTTTCCCATAAAATCAATTTCCATAACATCGTTTGTTATAATGATTGTAAGCCGTAATTATCACATGCCATAACATCATTTCCCACCGAAATTGTTTGTAAAATAGGTTAAAATAATTATTAAAAAAAATTGGTTAGGTTAGGTTAGAAACATGAAAAACAACGCGTGCGTTGTCTTTACACTACGTATGGCACTCGTATCATTATGGCATCTAATGTTCGGGCAAATAATCGTATGTCAAATATCTTTTATGGTAAACAAAACATTCGGGCAATTGAAATTCGGGCAAATGAAATTCGGGCATATGAATATTATGGCATATATTTTTCGGGCAAACAATAGATAACCGATTTTTACGGTTGGCAACCCTAATCTAGACAGACGTTAATGAGCTGTTAGCGGCACAAAAACGCCCGTCACAATGCGAGTGATGATGCCGACAATTAGGTATAAAATAGTGATATACGAGGAAAAGACTAACTAAAGATAACATACGTATTTCTGTTCTCTGACACGGACAACATGTGGTTTCTGTAACGATACAGTTGGACCTGTTAACGTATGACTTCTAAGAGTTTGGGGGATTTTTAATATTTTTAACTACCCTGTATTGTTAAATGGGGATATTATTTTAACAAATTATTGGTTTTAAAGACTGCGCAACAACGATTTCAGTTTTTTGTCTGATGAAAGAGTGGTGTGAAGACTGATACCTAGGACCTACCTAATTAGTTTTCAGCTGCAGTAAGTACATAGTCTACATCATTTTTCACTTTTTTTTAATGAAAACCAGTATTATTTTTATTTTATAGTTTTTAGTTTTTTTTTTTATAAATGTTGACAACATCACATACATTGTTCTGATCCCAATTTGAATAACTATTTAAAGCACTCGTATTTTGGAAACCAGAAACAATAAAGGTACCACAAACACCCAGACCCGAGAAAATGTAGAACTACGCATTTTTTCTACATTGACCCGTCCGGGAATCGAACCCGGGACCTCGGAGCAGGCGACACCTTGAAAACCGGTGTGGCATACTCCGCCACGGAGGTCGTCAATTTTGTTACATACTTCTTTACATTATTCCTACCTTACAACGATACTGAATTTATTAAATTATCATCAAAGCTAAGTCAACAGGAATAGGGTTATATTTTAATCACTAGATTTGACTAAAACAAATAAATAAATGTTCCGGAAAAAGTCATACAAGTTGTTATTTCAATCTGAAAATAAAATTCATGTGACAAAGAGCTCTGATCTCCTGCACCTTCACAGCTAAATAATAATTATCAACAAGGTAAAAACTAATAGTCGAACAATGACAGACAAGTATTTAATCATGTATTGATGATTGGCGGGTATTGTATATTTTTTTATAATTAAGACCACTTATTGACCTCTCGTAATTAATACAAATATCGTTTTACTAAGCTTAAGTACATCGTACATAAATATCTACAGGAAAATGTACGAATAACTAGATGGCAAGGAAAAATACGAGTCTATTGACATCCTGAAGGATTCCCATTTATATTTTCTCATCTACCCAAATCGACAAAAGCTTTGTCGATCATTTTTGGTCGAGAACGTCCGGCTGATTTTAATGAAAATGTCGGTAGAGTGTCCAGGAAATAAATCAAGGAGATGTAGTTCTAACACGGAAGTAAACAATCTTGCTTATGTCAGATGCCTTTTCCTACAATAAACTAATCTATATGTGGTTTGTGAAAAATTTGGTTGACCAAAATCAAGTAATTTTCGTTACTTATTGACATGGTAACTACCATAAGTAACTATTAAGTAAGCTACAAAACTGTATATTTATTTCTCCTGAAACATACCTGCATTCACTTCACCATACGTATACTTTGCATTTTGAAAGTTCGCAATGTGTTTTTTTAAAGTTTTAACTGTTATTATCATATTAATAATTACAGTTAAGTACAACTTAAAAAAACGTACTATTAATCTTTCTGTGTTATATTTTAACGAATTAACTATCACCCTCGAAAAAAACCTTGTTAAACGTTTCACATTGAACGCTATATTTAGTTACGCTGTAAATTCTTATTCCTCAGAATACAATTTAAAAGTTCTCTACTATAAGCTGCTTATAAATGCTCTTCGTATATTTCTAAACCTGCAGTACCTACATCTGCAGTCTTGAGACCACTCAACACTTTAAAGTTTTAACTAGCGAAACTTGGCGATGTATAGTTGCAGTTTCTTCAGACTGAGAAGTATTGCCTACTCATTTCTAGCGACAGTTTGCGATTTCCTGCATTGATATAAAGTTTCATAGCGTTAATAACGCACTGGTCGATTTCAACATTAAATGCAAGTTTAGAGAAGTCAAACTGATGCATAATTGCTGCTGTTTAACTGTTCGGGAGAAAGCTTGACGCCTTAGTTTATAAGTAATGTGAATAATCATTCCAAATTTAAGTTTGAGTAACAGTGAAAATGGACCATATTGATTGGTGTACTACTTACTTATTCATTTCTTGTTTCTTGAATTTACGCGATTTAGACGATTGGCTGGCGGATTAGGTTAGGTTGGCTAAACGACGCCCGATGCTGGACTTATGACTTCCCTAATGATCACCACAACGATCGTCAGTCCACTTGGTGGGATTCCTACCCACAGATCGTTGTCCGGTGCGCGGTCGCCAATCCAAATTGCCTATCAACTGTTAGCAGTTCTGATCTGTCATGTTATCAAATAAATCTGGTGCCAGGAAATCTATGTTAGTATAGGTCTAGCACTAGACAAGACTGGCGGTTTAGTCTAGGTAGGCAGCTTACCGCAAGTCACGGGCTTATGTCCGCGCGATGGGAACTTACGGCCGTACGAGATTATTGGGCTTAGTCCATCGTTGGGGGCATAGCTGCATCGAGTGTGCCAATTATTTGAGTACTATTTATTGGAAATAAAAGATATGTTATTATTAACGGATTTAATTCGCGTTTATTAGAGTTTTGGTTTATTTTGGTTTATCCCGACGTGTCGAACACTTCACAGTGTTCAGTAGAGCCACCATTTGGAGTCTTCCATCATTTAAGTCTACAAACCTTAGCAACACTGCAAAGACTTCGGACACAGTTAGCTTATGTTACGTGTATAAAATGGTTTATTTCTTTAACTTTTTTTACATAATTATGAAATTGACCAGAATCAACTCAGGAGGCACGTTATAATGCCTGTGTGGGACGAACAGTGGGAGAAATAGGAACATAACTTTTCCAAGTTACCTTCTATAAGACGAAAACACCTCTTACTCGTAACCACGACGAAATTATTCGAAACGTCTGGATAAACCAAAGCATACTGCAAAATCCTGATCAACACTAGTTACATTTGTAAATATGCCTCCGCACTTATCCTGTAACCTGTAAGTGTCCTAGGAGGCGACTATAGGCGAAGCCCGAAGAAGACGGAGAGCAGCGCCTTCTCCCCATCGTTGGCAAACTGCGATCGCCAACTTATGCCAAAACGCATTGTCTTTGGTTGACTATTGCAAAGTCATCTTTTGAAGAAACCTGTGACTAGCAGTAGACTGATGTAGGCTGGTGATGATGAGAAACAATTAGGACATGATTGTCTTTTCAGTGCTCGGGTTAATTAAAATTTTTCATAACATTCGTGTTTTTAATAAAGCTTAATGGAGATAGTCTGGTTAGTGTGTAGTGTATTAGTCGTCTAGTGCTTATGATAAGTGCCAACTAGCTGGAATCAGCTCGTTGCGCTCCTAATAAACTAATATTACAGTCTTAGACCAGGGACGGACTGGGGGATAGTAGCACAATTTTGTTACTATAAAATATTTATCTGGTTGTGCATGACTTTGAAATGTTGTTAGGTCAAAATGTGTTATATACAGATTTGATTGTTTTTTTGATAATAGCTAAAAACTCTTGATAAACACTTTCGTTTTTAATAACACAAATGCTGTGGTAGAAGTGCCAAGAGTGCAATGTGTGTTCTTCCGAAATGATGTTTAATTGCTTTCAAGGTGAATCACTGCGCCCAATCCAATTGGAACTTCAAGTTTTTAATCATCGTTCTAAATAAACCTGACAAAAAGGAAAGTTCAATGATTAATTATAAAAATAAATATTTACACTTACGGTTGCTCGCATAAAAAGCAAGATATAAAAATCTCTAATTGAACTTCACAGACTTAGCAATAAGTGCAATATGCAGATTATAATCCGGCCCTGTCTTATAAGACACAAACAGGGATATTATAAGGCATAGTACACACCACTGCATGCAGGTTCGAGTAGATTGTTGAACTTAGATACGGTAAACTTTGAATGTATAGTATGTTGTGTGATAACGGTGTTCTGTATCTGACAAACAATTAGGAACATAATCGGAGGCCTGTTCATCCAACCTTCCGATGAATAGGTTAATAGGAACTATTGATAGGTTAGGTTAGAGACTGATATATTCTTTCGGGTGTTAAGAGTGCAAAACTTCTAACATTTGATGAAACAACGCTGGCTTACTGCGATAAGAATATGCTTGAAAAATTGACGCCTATGACGTAGTGTCTCGAAGGCTAAATGGTCAAGCGCCGCGCCCGGTATGCGAGGAGATGCGGGTTCGAGTCCCACCTGAGACATAATTTTTCAAGTTTATATACTGATATTAATGTACCTAGTACAAAATTTAACTTGGTTCCAATCAAAAAAACATCTAAGATCGTCAGGCGTCGACTTAAATGTCATTGTCATGCCTCGTTTTGTTATTTTGATGGGTAAAAGCATATATGTAAAAGAGAAGTTTTAATAACTGTATTCGCATCGTTAAATAGATTTGACAAACAGATAATATTGTAAAAGGGTATACTCTTTATAACACTACATAATTACTTGTTTCCTGGTTTCTATAATTTTTGATTCTCATATTAAATACCTGACGTTATCAGTTGCATCAAAAAGCATTTAGAAAGTGAAACAAAACGCAAATTGTAAATCACAAGTTAGGAAAGTAATTAGAACAAAACGTGCCCGAATAAGCTCACATTTTTATCTACAACATCGGAAAATTTACGGAAATATTTTCAAAGTACAGTCGTGCACCATTTTTCCGATACGAAACTCTTCATTGTATATAGGAATTTTAACAGTTGTATCCTCCTTTTTGTGAGTATACATATTTTTTTATAATTATAAAGGTATCAAAATAATAATAGTGGACTGTATGATTTAAAAGGTCGCTGTGACAATAATAATAGAAATATGACCGATAATAAAAAAGGATTTACTAAAATAAAAAATATTCAAAGCATAACAGACAATTTCCAAGTTAAACCTAAACACTGACATAATAATATATTTCTTATAATAATAGACAATAAATTTGTAAATATAATATGCAATAAAATAAATTTTGAAAATAAGTAAATATTCCAAAAAGGTTAACTTTACAATATGAGCACTGTGCACAATAATATTAACCGGTATCTCTCTCTTTCTTTCGATTGTAATTAAAACGTACAATTAGTTGCAACAGAAAATTACTTCTAAACAGCCTTCGACATATTTATTTACCATACACTTTCACCACCGACTGTACAAAACAAACCTCGCAGATAATAATCCGATAGATAAAAATGTCTGCGTAGAAAAAGGGTATGACCCCAATTCAGGGTCTCCCCAGATAGCCGGCTGATAACATTAATCAAAGCATATAACTCTTGGGCTGGGGTCTGTCGCCAATTTTCTGGTCAACGACATTTTAATTTCGTCCAGCGTTAAACGGTTTTGGTAAACCACAGATTAAAGTGTCCACATGATTGAACTAACGTTACGAGTCGTATAGGCGGAGGCGATGCCCTAATCAGCTGGATTTTGGGGAGAATTCTGACACATAGGAGGCAGTAATGGCGTCGTGTTACATAGTTTTAGCATTATCGCTGTGTTTTATCAGCTTTATAGCTTTTTGCCATCTACACGTTATATCGCGAGATCGAAAACCTATGTCCAGTAGTGGAATACAAAATACCCTATGTTCCTTCTTAAGATCGAATCTTAGTGTCCTATTTCATCAAAATTTAGACGTGTAAGTGTAACGGACAGAAAAAAGATACATTCGCATTAAAATATTAGTAAAGATATACTACAGATGAGGAGAAAGATTTGGTGTGTGGAGACGGCCGTCAAGAATATTATACACTTCCCCACCGCCAACAGGAGACACGCCTGGCGTGTCGTAAGAGGCGACTATCTTATTCCTGTAGCACAAGACGGGCAGCAACGTCTGCGTGCGAAATCTTATATAAAACTGCGCTCGCCAACCTGCCTGCCAAGTGTGGCGAGTATTGGCAATCCCCCCAGGTGATAGGTCATTGGGGAAGGCCTATGTTAAGCGGTGGACGTCCTATGGCTAAAATGAGGAGAAAGAACACAGTGCTCGAAATCTTTGATCTTTGGGTTTTGAGCACTGTGATGGGTCAATTTATGGTCCGCGCCTATCACATTCCTTTAATTCTAATTCTTGTGAATATTCCTTAGCACTAATGGACTAAAGGTTAATTCGTCGTATGTTGAAAGTACTTACTAGGTATTCACTTGCAGAATAATAATAATAATTATTATTATTATTTAAGACATGCCACACTGGGCCACACAGAGCCATCTAGTCCCAAATTAAGGTACTATTAAGTACCCTGTCGTATGGGGTACTAGACAACCGATAAACTTACTTATATACTTTTTTTTTTTTTGTAAATACATACTTATAATACATAGAAAACACCCAGACCAGTACAAACAGACATGTTCATGCACACAAATATTTGTACTGTGCGGGGATCGAACCCGCGACCCATGGCTCAGAAGCAGCGTTAACTACCGCTGATCCAAATGGTCGTCAAATAGTCGAATAGTTATATTGGAACGGGTAGGGCTTTGTATACCCGACAAATACTTGGAGCGGCGTCGCAGGCCGCGGCTGCTGGCGGTGCCGCGCGGGAGAACCCACCTGCAGAATAAGTCAGCGCTGACGCTCACACTGCACAGACTTAATAAAATTTCCAATACGATTGATATAATATTTCACTGTTCTCCGAGTGAATTCACTAGGGTAACACTGTATATTTTGTGTTATTGTATGTAAATGTAAATTGTGTTGTAATTTTATATGAATAGGTGTTGCTGCTCTATTGTATTAGGTCCCCTGTAAAAATAGATGTAAGCTTAGAAATAAACAAATAAATAAAAAAATGAATTGGGATTTTTTTTTTTATTAGATAAAAACGGCTTTATACTTTCATGCTCACTGTCACAAAAGTTAGTTGATTCGGGGTTTGTACTACTCGTATGTAGCTTGTTTTTTATGAGTTTCCGATATTTCGGCAGTGTCGCAACAAGCGCGATGTCCTCTTTCTTGCAGTTTTTCGTGATCATGGCGGTTGTAGCAGTGCCAAAGTATCGAAAACTCGAGAACAAGGTACATGTTATAAACTTTAAATTACTCATGTAAATAAAAACCGTCTTTGTTGGCTATAAAGATGAAAATGTTATAATACAAAATTATATTGCTATTGTTCAAAAGTAATGTTTTATTGATTTCTCCTAATAAAACATTACTTTTGAACGATAAGAATAACGTCAGTATATAAACTTGAAAAATTATGTGTTAGGCCTGAGACACAATCTTTCAAGTTTATATACTGATATTATAATTGCAATTAAGTTGCTAAAATATCATATATAGTAGATAAGAATAACGCTTTTAATTAAAGGATGGATTATAATTAAAAATGGATTATAATTAATAATTAAAAAGAAAGGATTATAATAAATTAAAATGCCTTCATGATTGGTAACGATGTCGTGTTGGGCGTAGGCGATGACCTAATTAGTTGGGATTTTACTCGACAAGCTTTGTCGGTATCGGTTATCGTTGAGAACCATCGTAATCGAATGATATCGTTTAATTTAATTGCCGTGAAAGACGGACAAACAAACAGACACACACACTTTCCCATTTATAATATTAGTGTGGATAATACTTGAGCGTAGAAGATACGATGAGGGATGTATCCGTTCTGGTTTTTAAGAAAAACAGTAAGATACACGTTTCTGTACCACCTGCTAGCTACATAACATACACAGCACACAATGCCATACATAATATATTTTGTCATATCGGAATACAAAGGATATTTTTTGTAAAATTGTAACTTTGTAGCATAACGTTACCCTTTTTAGAAATACCTTTACAACATAAATCGACATGGGAATTCAAAACCTTTTCATTTACCCCATCTGCAATATTAATTCTATGTTGCTACATATTACAATAATATTTCTTTGTCGACTATTGCTTTTCAACATGTACTCGGTCTTTATTTACTGGCAGAGTCCATCCTAGGCAATAACGGATGCAATTAATTCTGCTTTTACAGTTTCAACTGCATTTTATTTTGTTCGTAGCGCTCGGCCAACAGATAAAGCATTTTTTATCTGTTATATCGGTTCTTTGAAAAAGTTTTTATTCAATATTGGAAAAAAATAAAAGCCGCTTTGAAATAGGAAACAGCGGTTAACGTGAAAAACATAGATGTAGCTTAGTGTAAAATTTTAATATGTAGGATCAATTCAGTGTTTGTGTTTTAAAACATGGATTTTGAAAATTATTTTGCTAATGATTTCCGCTTGTTAACACCGGCCTAGGTACCTTCACCACACTACCCGTACTAACACTGATTGAGCAAGCACTATTTCATGCAGGAAAACCGCCCGCCCTCCCTCAAAAATGCATGCAGTACAGTTAATGCAATTATTAGTACCCAACACCGATGTAAGAAATAACGCGTGTTTAAAATATCAAAATGCGTTTGCGTACGGTGTCAATAAAAATGTTTTGAATGATTTAGTTCGGGTAAAGCTTGACAGTCTCATTCAAATGTGAAAGAAAACCTCACTAAAGCGTTGAAAATGATTGATAGGCTACAATTGGACGAAAATCATGAATCACTTCACCAATTTTGAGTTGGTCCTTCCTTGCTTATTGTCGGTGGTTGCTTCTTTGGCACCGACTTAAAATAACTGATTAAATTTGTGCCTTTAGTCGGCACTACATATTTTAGCGTTTATTTCATCTTATTTTTTATTTTTTTTCTGTTAGTTTATGCAATTAAAATTAATACAAATGTCTATGCTTTTCCCTTGTCTGGGTCACGTAATTTTTAGTCAGTTACTATGCGTATAGAAATGAAATAAAAATTGACAGTCAAATTCCAGGAACTGCAAAATATTACCGTTGATATTATTAGACATTGTTTTAGTATTTAAAATAGAAACATATAAAGTATATAAGTACCAAATCTGTACCCTAAAAAGACGTGTGGCACTCGGAGACTGCCGCGGTAAAGCTATTGCATAGCATTTTTTATCAACTTATGCAATTATAAAACTAAAAAGTATCACCGCTGTGCCGGTCGGAGTGGGGGGGTGTTAGGTTATTTTCGTTACGGAATTTCTGGATTCGGTCTCCACGCTCAAGGCCCGCGATAGAAGCTATGCAATAGCTTAATTTTTTAATTTTATGTATTTTCTAATTTTGACTTTGTAATTTTTTTTTCTGTTATTTTGGCAGATATGGTTACCATAGGCAACCATACTGTCAAAATCCTTATTTTCTAAATTCTTTTAAATTTCGGAAATTCAAAATTGTTCGATCGTGCCACGCCCCGAGTGTGTGGGTGGGGGTGTTAGGATTATTTTCGTTACGGAATTTCTGGATTCGGTCTCCACGCTCAAGGCCCGCGATAGAAGCTATGCAATAGCTTAAAAACGTCTTTTCCAAATTAGCCTACTAGAGCAGTTGGATTTTGGATGCTCTTTCAACAAAGCGGCATTCAACTTTATGTCATGTAGGTATATTATATAAATCTTCAACAAGGTTCAAGTTCCATTTCGGCAAGCATGACATAGATTCAATCACGTACATTTATTTCGCGGTGTCCTTTTTGTATTGAGCAGCGTATGTAGTTCATATTCTTAGTTGTTTTAATCGTAGTTAATTATCAGGTTACAAATTTTACCTAAAATATCTATCTAATGTAGGTATAATATATATTTAAAAAATGGACTAACGCCACTTCTTTAAATATAGGTATACTAGCTGTTACCTGCGTCTTCGTCCGCGTCAATTTCCGTTATTATGATCGCAATGATTTTTGCAACATTTTTCACTCATGCTTCGCTCCTATTGGTCGCAGCGTGATGTACTATAGCCTAAAGCCTTCCTCGATAAATGGACTTTTCAACACAAAAAGAATTTTTTAATTTGGACCAGTACTTCCTGAGATTAGCGCGTTCAAACAAACAAACAAACAAACACAAACTCTTCAGCTTTATAATATTAGTATAGATTATCTTGTTACTGAGACGGAATTATGAAAAACGATTCTCAGGAAGTGCTTTTAAAGTTTTGTTATACCCCAAGGACAATTTCATATTGTAAGTAGAATCAGTATAACTACAAAGAAACATTGAGATTAACTAAGTAAACTTATTCTTTATTCATCTATACTAATACATACTAATATTATAAAACTAAAGAGTTTGTTTGTTTGTTTGAACGCGCTAATATCTGGTACTACTGGCTCGAATTTAAAAATTATTTTTGGGTTAGATAGTCCATTTATCGAGAAGGCTTTCAGCTATAATCTTTTAAAACTTTTTTATAATAATAACAGAAATTGAGGCAGACAAAGTCGCGGGCAACAGCTAGTCAATTATACATATTTAGTAAATGTAAATATCTCTCTTTGTGTGTGTAAATGTGTGTGACGTTTTATAAGAGTCGTTTAAAATTAAGAAACAGTATCGACAATTAAAACCATTATAAAAGGTTTATGTAACCCTTTTCGTCCGAACTAAAGTTATTCGGGAAGCGAAAATATCGTGTGATCTTCTCGACTCATTCGAAATATCAAAGACCTGTATGCTCTACTGGTATTTTTATTTATCGGCGTTGACTCTCATTTGCGCCATTTCCTGTCACAGTTCGGTATTCCTGTCCTTTGAAATGTAATGATTTAGATGCTTATTAACATAATGACGCGGCAAAGTTTCGTATTTTGATGTAAGTTAGTGCTGCATGTTATGATTGTCGATATTTTAAATATTTGTAAAATTTTTACCATTTTGGTTTGTCGAACATTTAATTTTGTACTAGTTATCTTCACTGATTTTTATATACTTTGATTAAAACCACTACTTAAGCCATTTATATCCTTTGAAGAGCGGTGTTTGCCAAAAAATATAATTAATGACATGTAACACGATCACAATCTTGATTGGTATTTTCCCCTGACAAAATGTAGTTTGATATTCGATTTTATTTCGGTGAAATAGTTTAAACTTCAATTAGCACGCGTAGAAATTCACGGAAAAAAGCTACGAGTATTAATAAATAAAATGTAATCTTAATAACGGAAAGTCTTGAATTTGAATTATGACTTGTCGATGTTAATATTATTATCAATGTTGAATACAACACTAGATAATCTAAATTGAGGATGAGGGCAGTCTGTAGTTATCATTAGTGTCGGTTTTATGTATGTATGAATGTCGCGAAGATTTGTAAAGATGTTCCTTTTGATGGATGGTTCTGTGGTCCTGTATGTTGTGTATGTATGGTATCCTAGTGTCGTTTTAATAAATAGTTATTTTAGCAATTTTGCTAAACTATTACTCATTAGTACGCAAGTAATTCTTAAGTAGTTTTTTTATCTTTGGGAAACCGATTGGCGTAGAGACGCAATACTAAGCAGTCTTTTGTTGATTTAGATTAGTTATTATTATCTTAAGACAACGGATACGAAAAAAAATGTTTTATAGGCCAACCAATGTTTGAAACGATTATAGCCCAATGCTTTTTAGTGATCAGTCTCTGTCACTAATGTTAAGCAACGCTGGGAGCGGTCACTAGTTAGATGGATGATCGTTTGTGGCATCATACTGTGAGCGCTTTCGTGCTTCAGAGGGCACGTTAAGCCGTTAGTCCCGGCTTTTGTCACGAGATTACAGTCGTTAAGCCCTGTTGGTGGCCTTCGGGTAGCTTGAGAGACGTCCAACGGCGGGGTGATGGTGCCACAGGCGTCGCCCTCGCCGTCCACCAACCCGCAAGAGGCCAGCGTGGTGGAACTAAGGCCTTAACCCCTCTCCCTATAAAGGAGAGAGACCCATGCTCAACAGTGAGCGAAATGGGATGTTACTTTAATTCACTTTTACAACCAATGTTTGTTAAGTCGCTGCTGCCCCATCTTCTTTCGGCAGTAGGTTTGATATGGTCGCCTCTTACGCCCCTTAAGAAGGGTTGAAAGTAGTAAGCATTATACTTTGCTGGTATTGTATGGCACATAAATATAGATAAGGGTTCCAAACATTTTTCCTTAGTTTAGGTATCTTTTCTGTACGGTAATCTTAGCACGTTATTAGGGCGTTAGCACAAAGATGTTATAATTGCTTTGTAACATTAACGATTACCTATTTAGTTAATAGTATTATTACGCGTATAACGTGCAATTGTGATACCCATATTATGTGCCGATTATCGGCGACACAACTACTAAAATCATTGATACTTACGTAAAAGATATATCACATTACCGACTTTTGGTCCAGTAGCAGAAACAAGTTGTAAATGGTAATCATAGATTAAATTTTAATTGCCATAGACAATAAAACTCGATTTCGGTTAACGATCATCTTTGTAGAACATCCGGTAATCCGACATTCAGAACAGTTTGTGATTTACCCACTAATTTGGTTAGATGCAGGGTTGTCTATTTAAATAAATATTATAAGTTAAGCAAGAAAAATATTGTTTTTTTTTTGTAAAAAATATTTATATTTCAAACATTGCTCGGGTTTGTGATCACCAACCCGCATTTGGCAAGCGTGGTGATTATTCTTATACCCATCATTGCTATGGTAACTTGATTTCAATGATGGAGGCCTTTGCCCTGCAGAGGGATTATTATGGGCTGTTACTTTACTTTTTTTTAAATATTTAATTTGACTTCTGGTGGTGTTCTGCCTTTCTTCCTATGGCAGTCGTAAGAGGCGACTAAACGAGTATGGCCAGAAGACACACAGCAGCATCTTGTCTTCACTGTGGCCAAACTACGATCGCCAAACCCGCCTGTCGAGCGTGGTGATTATTGTAAAACCTTCTTTTAAAAAGCTTTGTTTAGCTGTTATATGATGAAATAATGAAAGGTAAAATTAGCCATCACTACAAATATTAACACGGACCTGTAATAGCGACTTCTAGAGCCTTTTTGTAAAAACATAAATAAGTTTGCCTTTTTTTTTTCTTAATATTTTTTTTCTTATTGCCACATCTGTACTAAAAGTTTTTGATAAAAATAAAAAACCTTTAATATTGATTCTTATAGTTAGCAGAAAGTAGGAAGACCGCTAAACGAAGCCCCCTTGCCTAGTACTTAACACGTAGCATACCTTTGACGTTCAGGTTTCGTGGCTCGGAATTACAATGTGACAGCCCTATTTTCCCGCCAAAAGTCGTTAATGCACACCAAAATAGTTTTATGGCTGAGTAGGAGTTATTAAAACTTTGTGACTGTGATTGTAAACTGTTTTATTGTTAATTATATTGTCACTTTGTTGCTAAATAAACGACACACGGATTTATTTGTTTTGATACGGAAATTCATTGGTTTTGCATTAACTCATATGCAGGCAGCATATGAGTATTTGTATTTAAAGTTTCATTTTTAATTTGAATTTAGAAAGCTCTGAATTTAAATAGATTTGTAGCAAATGGAATAGAAAAATATCGATGAATCTTCTTCTTCTCATCATGTGAGTGTCGTGAGTTCTTCCAAGCCTTTGACACACTTGCATCTTGATACAGAAGTCGCTACTAACGGCTTAACGCGCCTTCCGAAGTAGGGCTATAACCCACCCAGACCATAGGTATTTTGAAAATTTCGTTTTTTTTATTTCATACGACCGGTAATCGAACCAGAATGTATACGTGTAGCACCGCTACTACACCAACCCGGTCACATGGGTTCATTATTATTATTAATATTCATTTTAATATCAGTATATAAACTTGAAAAATTATGTCTCAGGCGGGACTCGAACATTAAGCCACCGAGACACTGCGACTCAGTGCGAATTTTTCAAGCATATTCTTACCGCTGTAAGCCAGCGTTATTTTTTCAAGATTATATACTGATATTATAATTGCAATTTAATTGCAATTATAATATCACTAAAATATCAAATAAAGTATATAAATAGCTGTTTCATCTTAACTGACTGTCAAACATCTGCAAAGATGTTTCTTTCGGGTGTTAAGGGTGCAAACTCCAAACATTTGATGAAGCAACGCTGGCTTACAGTGTTAAGAATATGCTTTAAAAATTTGCGCTGAGTCGCAGTGTCTCGGTGGCTTAATGGTATAGCGCCCGCCCGGCGTTCGAGTCCCGCCTGAGACATAATTCTTCAAGTTTATATACTGATATTATAATAGCAATTTAATTGCTAAAATATTAAATAAAGTATAATGTTCATTTTATTCAAAGTCAACATAAGAGACCAATTACAAATTATAAAATACATAACATTTTAAATTAAAATAGTATTTTAACATAAAATTAGCCAGCACATGTGCCATGTGGATCGATGGCACTGGGTATATTTATGTTACTGCCTAAATTTCGAGCTCTAATTGCTAACTGCTAAGTCTGTATATATTTGAGTAATGCCATTAATGATTGAGCATTTAGTATTTATAACAAGTCAGTTCGTTAACAGGTGGCTTTATATTTTGCTTGACAACTCTACCACAGTCATCGAAGTTGCGAAGAAAAATTATTGTATAATTGGTGATGATGATTTATGGCAAATATAAACTTTTTATCGCAAAAGTAAAGATTTCTTACCAATGTGTGTTTGAAATGAGCATTTATATCTAATTATTTACTGTTTAATTATAAGACGGTCAATTTGATATGTTTGACATTCATATGCTACTTTCCTAGTAAAGACTTCGTACTCAACCGACTACGCAACTTTTTACCGATGCCCACCAAAGTCGCTCTCGTTCAGACCTTGCTCCAACCAATTCTAGATTATGCTGACTGCTGTTTTCTCGACCTCAATGAAAAGTTCCTTGATAAGCTTGAACGTCTACAAAATTTTTGTATTCGTATTATTTTTGGACTAAGGAAGTATGACCATGTTTCCAAGTTCCGAACACAACTGAAGTGGCTTCCTATTCGTCTCCGTCGTGATCTTCATGTCCTTACTTTACTTTATTCGGTACTATTTAACCCCCGAACTCCATTTTACCTTAAGGAACGTTTTCAATTTCTGCATTCCACCAATGGCCAGGATAATTTGCGGTCGTCTCGTAAACTACAACTTTCTTTCCCTTCTCATTCTTCACAATTTTATTCACAATCTTTCACTGTCCAGTCTGTCCGTCTGTGGAACTCTTTACCACAAACTGTAAGAGAATCAGAATCCATTTCTACTTTCAAGACTAGAGTCAAGGCACTTTTTTTGTCGCGCTGATGGTGTGCATCGGGTCAGGATTGCGTAGATAAATATTGATATTATAACTGTATTTTGTTTATGTATGTGTACCTGTATAAATATGTATGTTTTTTAAATTATATATGTATTTATATATGTATTTATTTATGTATGATTTATATGTATGGTCGTATGTATTTTTATTTTCAGTTTATTTATATTTAATAAGTTAGATACACACTTATTACTTTGCACCACGTCACCCCTACTCCACTGAGACGTAATTATCCTTTTCTACCCAAAGGTTGTCTGGTAGAGATTGCTTTTAGCAATAAGACCGCCTTATTGTACATATGTGTCACATTGTAATTTATGTTACCTTTGTTTTGTGCAATAAAAGAATTATCTATCTATCTATCTATCTATTCAAATGTTTCGCCCTGTTTAAGGTAGGGTTGGAGAACAGTACATATACCACCAACTTGTACTAAAGCTTTTCTTAAAAAGTTATACCCTTATCAGTGTATTATGTAAATGTTATTCTAAACTAATGCATGGCCTATTTTAATGAAGCTTCTTTGTATTGAAGCTGTCAGCACTACTCAAATAGACTTCCGTTTGTACGCCTTTGCGTTGACATTTAGTTTTGACACCAGTCCAAAGCAATTCCGTCCTCTTAGGTGGCTAATTGCCTCACCTTGCCTAATCTCTCACCTACCGTCTACTAATCTTTGTTTTTTTCTTTTTCAGTGGTCTAAAAACGGTGCGCGCAAAGCTGTGAAAATCACAATATGGCTGCCGGGTCGTTAGCGCGCCAAACGAAACGTCAGTGCGCGCGACATCTACCGGGCGTAGGCGCGGAGTGCGTTCCAAAATCGAAATAGTTCAGTTGTGATTAAACTGTGACACTGTTGTGTCGTGATGTGATATATTTGTTAGTGTTGTGTAGTGTTAAGTGTTGAATATGTCTGAGGAGCGGTCGAGACGGTTGTCGCAGATTTTCGACCCCCTCGCGAGGTTTACGGACCACAGCGGTGCGGGGCATTCGGCTAGCACGCCGAACAGCCCACGGTTGATGCCGAGGCGTTCGAGGGATCCGCCGCCACCGCCACCTAGGTAAGACATTGAAACTTAATAAAAAACAATACCTTGAAATTATTTTTCGCTTACAAAAAATAGGAATTTTTGCAGCTATATAGGAAAATTAAACAAAATGTGAACAGATATGAGTGCTTGTTTATAAAGCAGCAGTAATATCAATAGCGCCTAACTTGTTTTTTTTAAGTGAAATCTATTTTTACGTAGGTGTGCTATATTGCAACTATTTACTTAGGTAGGTATATATGAATAGTTGGCCAGTAAATGAAGACGCCTTATGTGTGGTGTTTTCAGTAATTCGAAACACTCAACCTATTGCCTTGTTATTAAGGCTGGCTATAAATTATAATACAGACTTAAAAATACTAAGTAACTATGGTTTACAGAAAAAAAAACAAGAAGACAAAAGGAAACAGGCAAAAATATCTTTCTATTTTCAATTAGCAAGCTAAGTAGCAGACAAAAAATTAAGTACAGTTACAATCGCATATTATCAAAAACCTCAAGTTTCTAGAAAACTTTTCAAGTTTATTTAATGTTATGTAACTAAATACGAGCTATTGCAAGATTTATTGCTATATGAACTATTATGAACCTAAGAAAAAGTATTTTGTGATGTCGCTGGCACTTAAAGAGTTGACGTATCCAAGAGGCGATTAAAGGAATACCGCATTCTGTCTGTATTTTTTTTTGTAGAATATGTGTTTAAAAAAACCTTTTTTACAACTTTTCAACTTTGGAGTTGTATCGAACAAATAAAATCATCGAAATCGGTCAACTTAGTAAAAAGTTGCGTTGTTTTTCATAAAATTTATGTGATGGGAGTACCTTTCCTTTTTCTATACTTTATATGATTTTTAAGCAATTTAATTGCAATTATAATATCAGTATATAAACTTAAAAAAATATGTCTCAGGCGGGACTCGAACCCGCATCTCCTCGCATACCGGGTGCGGCACTTTCCTTTTTTTTTAGGTTATAAAGCTACAGAAATACGGATAAACATCATAAAACAAGTTAACCGTGTTACTTTCATGTAAGCAATCTATGACGATTTTAACAATTCAAACTCAAATTAAGATAACACTTGTTTTTCTTGCGTGACATAGAGAAATCGTTTTGTTTAAGGTTTTGTTTGTAATATTGATTTTTAAAACTGCGATCAGTGTAAATTACTATGCGGACATTAAAACTAAGCAAATCTCTTTGTCTGGGTTCGATAAGCTAATCTCTAAATTAGCAACATGATGTCAGAAGAATGTCAATGTGAACAGTGATTATGTTAGAAAAATATGTGTTTTTTTGTGCTCCCGCGCGTCAACGAATAACTGTTGTCAGTGTTTTGTACCACGATTGTTTTTTATACAAAGTGAGGTACTTGCTTATTTGTATAATGATTAAATCTGTCACCCCGCGCACTGCGGTGGAGAGCGTTGCACTGGAATAATCTTCTTATGATGACTGTTTCGATGGACATTACGTCTCACTTCTTCGGTATGGCACGATAATTAATAATATTGACGACCATTTGGATCAGCGGTAGTTAACGCTGCTTCTGATCCATGGGTCGCGGGTTCGATCCCCGCACAGTACAAATATTTGTGTGCATGAACATGTCTGTTTGTACTGGTCTGGGTGTTTTCTATGTATTATAAGTATGTATTTACAAAAAAAAAAAAAGTATATAAGTAAGTTTATCGGTTGTCTAGTACCCCATACGACAGGGTACTTAATAGTACCTTAATTTGGGACTAGATGGCTTTGTGTGGCCCATTGAGGCATTTGTCTTAAATATTTATTTATTTTATTTTATTTAATAATATATATATAAAGGGAAAATACTTATGTTTGTAAAGTAGTTTACCTACTAATCACGTACATACATATCGAATACCTATATACAACAAAATCATAAAAATCATTCCAGCGTTTCGGAGGAGTTTGGTTACAAACGCCGTGACACGAGAATTTAATATATTACAGGGATAACAGGGATGGCATTGGATTTTTTCAGACGCATATATACGAGTTTACCAACAATTTGCCAATTTAAGGGTGTTCATTTAAAAGTGACACCAGAAACCGGAGGCCATTATGAACTAAAAAATACTGTTTTAATAATGAGTAAACATTTAACTATCTTTACCTTTGAGTTCTGCGCCCTGTTGGTCTAGTGGTTTAAATACCGGGCCAAGATCTCGGGGTCCCAGGTTCGAATCCCGGGTCGGGCAACAAAAAGTTTCGAATTTTCGAACGTTGCTCGGGTTTGTGATCGCCAACCCGCATTTGGCAAGCGTGGTGATTATGCCGTACACCCATCATTGCTGTGGTAACTTGAATTCAATGATGGAGGCCTTTTTCCCTGCAGTGGGATGATTATAGGCTGTTACTGACTACTACTACTGAGTTCTATGTTCTCCTTAATTTTGCATAGTCCAAAAATAATTTTGCATAGTCCAAAAATCCTAAAACTTGCGTAAATAATACTGATGAATTAAGTATGTTTAACAGTTGTGATGATGAATTGTAAATTGGCATTATTTTCTCTATTCATCGTTTGTATGTTACCTTACTAGGATAACAAATGTTAGGATGTTTGTTACCCAATGGGTTCTATCGCTAGTGAATTTGCCACTAGAGGCGCTAGTGTCGCGTGAGGTCCAATAACATTAACTTTTCACTGGTTTTAGCGGCTTTCGTTACGTAAATTACAATTTCTTTAATTTACTTGCTGGAAAGTGATCACCTTCGTAAAATATCACAAATATGGATTATTTGGCGATTAATGTGAACGTTTTGAAAGCGGAATTAAGAAAAAGCGATAAGGTAGGCGGCCTCAAAGAGCAACTATTTCAGAAGTTAGTTTGTTGATATGATAATTAGTTGTTTATAAATAATAAACTTTAATTAGATTCAAGATTTAAAACTTTGTTTTCTTATAAAGTCGCCTTTTACAGTTATGCCTCCGGACCTCAGTCTATAGTGGCGCCAACTGGTGAGCAAAGAAACAGTAGTCCCCATTACGCTACAATTTTACTACTACTACTTTTATCAAGAGTACTATCGTCAAAAAATATTTAAAAGAAATGTTGTCCGTCTATTTGTTCCCCCCAATCTCTGAAACGGTTATACCGATTTTGACGGTCATTCAATTGGATATAGTTAATGTTACAACAAGTAACTTCGGCTACTTTTATTTTAGACAAATGTCAAGCATCCTGTAGTCCACGCAAACGAAGTAGCGGGCACAGCTAGTGTCCAATTGTTGGTATTGTTGGTAAGGATTTTCAAAATACTATTTTCGACTCTATCGCTCTTAACCCGTATTTATAAAGAAGTAATTACTTATTGCTTCTTTATACTTTCTTATGCTTTGAAAGTCATAACTTAAGATGTTACTACCTAGTGCTTACGTGAAGGAAATGGGTCACCATTAATAGACATATTATTTGGCTCAGAATGCTAACTTTTCATAGTTCTAACTTACAATAATTACTAGACTAAGGACTACAAATTGTCACCTAAGTAGTTACTTTTAGTCAAGTAATTACTTTTACTTGTTTATAAACAGGTGTTAAGACTATCTCTGGGACACACATGAGTGAGAGATATAGAAAGGTATAATAGGCAATTATGCGGAATAGTGTCTCAACAATGATATTGATAATACAGTGGTCAAACTGACCGACAAATCAACCCGATATTATCATAATAATGGATTATCATTGCGCTAATGATTAGCAAATGCAATACAATGTTCGCATTAACGTTTTGTATCGTAGAATTGTTATTATAATGTAGTTCACAATATCACTGGCCTATATCAGTTCACTGCTAGACATAGTCGTCTTCAAATGGAGCATCTTGGCATAATTGCCACGCTTTACCACCGGGTTGGCGATCGCTGTTTGGCTAATGGTGAAAGGAAGACGCCGCTGCTACTGTTTTCCGATAGTACACGTTTAGTCGCATCTAACGACACCCAAATGAAAAAAAGGGGTATTTTTTTATGAGCTAGCATCACGCGATATTTCTAAAACTAAGTTATTATACAAAAAGAACACAGATCGTTACTAATTCGTTGATTATGATATTACCTATTGATGTAAAGAGTTTTTCGGTATGTATGTTTTTGTGTCTTAATTTCGCAAAAGACACCAACAACCCTCAACAGTCTTCTGCTATACATAGACCTTTGCAGAAGAAGGATCTTGCCATACTCGCCATTTGACTGACGGTTTGGCGATCTCAGTCTAGCTAGCCCATGTTATCGACAAAACTGTGCAGGCCTTGCATTCTCTTAAATTTATACGATTCGTCGCACTGAGCAAGTAATCACTACGTTGTTCTTCGCTGCGCTTTAGGCTGTTATCAGGGATGTCTCAGCCGTCACATCGACAGCAGCTGTTGTCACGGCTTTTTGTATGGTAGCCATGCGACGCTAGTGTCTATCAACGTTATTAAAAGAGATTATTGATAGTGCAAAAGCTGTTATGACATTTGCACTAAGAAAATCGCACTGCAGAACGTTTTGCTATTTAATTTTCGGACATCGACTGAAAGTTTTAGAATCACAGAACATGGAAAATACCTCTTCCGTGTTCTGTGATTAGGATAGAAATTAACACAACAGTAGTGTCAGTGATACTAACCTGTAAGGAGTATGGATTAATAAAGATATATGCACACCTTTTTCTAATACTGGAATGTTACATGGGTTCAAAAGTTCACCAGTAATTTTAAATTAAAACACTTACGCGGGAAAAACAGGAAACTAATAATCCATAGACAGATAATTTCCTCATTAAACAATAACAAATTATTTCAAATCGTTGGCAAATTTACCGTATTATCCATAATTTCACGTTAGAGCTCATTCAAATTGGTTTCATTATTATCTATAGCCAAACCGTAATAGTACATTTAATGGGTCCGAATTAATTATTGAATATTAATAATCCCTTATTTGTGTAGGGCTAATTCAACATTGGGTCAGACCAACATTTTAAGCTATGTGTGCGATGAACGGCAATGTTATTGGGGCTTAAATGGAGTTTCGGAGATAATGCTTTTTAAAGTGCTCTTTACTGTAATTTTGTTAATTAGCTCATGTCACGTTCGCTTGAGGTTTCTCCGTTACGTTTTGGGGTACGTGAACTTTAAGAGGAAGAAATGTTTTGCCATAATGGCATTGATTGGCAGGCGGGTTGGGAATCGCAGTTTTTGGCGTCTTACGACACCCATAGGAAGAGAAGGGGTGGTGCTGAACTTTTTATGAACCGCTACCACAACATATACAGTGCCAACAAAAAATATCGACTGTAGGGAAAATATTGCTAAAAAAATAAATAATAACTAGGTACATACTTATGCCCAGTGTTGGCATTAATCGATTATTTTTTAAATCGATTAATTAATTTGATTAACTTTAATCGATTAAAAATAAACATGATTAAATTAATCACGATTTATATTGTAATTGTAATTGTGATTAAAATAAATAATCATTAATCGTTAATCGTTAATTTGATTAAAGCTAATTAAGGTATGTTCAATAAAAATAAATTGAGGGAGATAGAGAGAGAGGGAGGGAGAGGGAGATAGAGAGAGGGAGCAAAAGGGAGGGAAAGAGAGAGGGAGAGGGAGAGAGAGAGAATGAATTTGAATTTAAAACTTTGTATTAAGAGTATCTCACGGGAACCGTACCTTTTCCGGGGAAAAAATCGTATATGAAATTCCAGCCAATACATTAATACCGTGCCAAAGATCATTCAGGTCCGTTGAGTCTTTTTTTTGTGTGAAAGAGCAACAAACATCCAGTCATCCACACTCACAAACTAGAAAAACTAGATTTCATTTTCTAAGGTTTTAGGGTTTTTTGTGACTATAGCTGCCATTTTAAATTTTAGTAATAGGGTTCTGACTTCTATGTGCAAAGCCACGTAACCTTTGTTTTTGTTTTTTGTTGGTTTTTGTTTGTTGAACTGCTACAAACTTCATTCATCATATATTTTTAATCGTGATTAACGATTAATGATTACAATTAATAATCGTAATCGTCTAGATTCGATTATGATTAATTAATTTTAATCGTTAATCACGATTAACTTTTTAATCGTTAATCACGATTAACTTTTTAATCGTTAATCAAATTAACTTTTTGCCAACACTGCTTATGCCTAATACTTTTTGTATAGTAGAGACTTATGCCAAATATAGTTGATTTTCATTTGGAATTTATTACTGATTAGTGTTAACTTTTAAATGAGAAACTACTAAAAGTTTAATCAACCAAACCAGTAACAAATTGAAAATGGACGTTACCTACTATTAAATAAGCTATTGATATGATAGCGGAAAAAGTTGATATTAAATCGTGGTGAACCATATTTGGTACTTTAAACGCCTGTAAATAATGTGACGTTATTTACATGTAATGGTATTTAGGAAATGCGTTGTAGCGGCTAAAATAATAATTGAAAATTAATTAATAAGCTCCCATTTAATAAACTGATCCCACCAAAACCAGAACGCGACGAACTATACGTAAGGTCTGCTGTTCACGGCCAGATTTCGCAACATACTGATCGCATCGGTAATTTTTTTTTTTTGAAAAATGTGTTTTTACTTATTTTCAATGTAAATATTTGAGTTATTTCCGATTTTACGCCATGTCGATAATAATGTCTTCCCGGTCAAAAATGATACGTAGTCCAACATAAAAAAACAGCGCGTTGATAAAATCCTTCTCTTTTGTAAATTGAAATAAGAACATCATATTTTAATGTTATTTATGTAGTTTACTGTGCGTGTAATATTAGATATATTTCAGATTGTAATTTTACATCTCTTTTATTACTTTTTTTTACGTGTACTTTTGAATACTCTCCGCCGCCTTCCCCTTTCGAATCTGTTTCATCTTTCCTCTACCTGAAGGTTGTCTGGTAGAGATCGCTGCAAGCGATAAGACCGCCTAAATTGTACTAATCTAAATCTTACTCATGTGTTATTTTTCAGTTTTATGGTGTGCAATAAAGTGTATCTATCTATCATATCATAACATCATACAACATACTAAATAAGAACAAGGAATATTTGATATAAAAGTCTTTGATTCTACCTACTCATGGAAGGCTTTACCAGCATACCGTAGACGAAATATTGTGAATTTAAATTAATGAACTGTATAGAATATTTATGGTGCAACTGCAGCGCGGCGTCGATGCATTTTTGAAGCGGGCCCGTTCAGTATTTTACGATTTCGATTTGTCATGTTGACGGTGTTAATGTGTCTACTTTGCCATAAATTCTCGATAATGTTGCTTTACGGCCATTGAATAGGTGTTACGCGATATGGAATTATTTATTTATGGTTTGAATACCAATACCAATAAAATTGTCGCGGTTTCGATTGTGTGAAAGTTTCCTTCGGAATACTAATTGTTTTAGGATGTTATCAGACAATTTTCTTTTAAATACTCGTTGTTTTAGTATATTATCAGACCATAATCCATCCATATAACATTGGAATTCAAAGTGTCCTTTTTAATAATCTTCTCGGTCTGACTACCAAGTTTCATACTTAAAGTAACAGCCTATAATCATCCCACTGCAGGAAAAAGGCCTCCATCATTGAATTCAAGTTACCACAGCAATGATGGGAACTGGCATAATCACCACGCTTGCCAAATGCTTGGTGATCACAAACCCGAGCAACGTTCGAAAATTCTAAACTTTTTGTTGCCCGACCCGGGATTTGTACCTGGGACCCCGTGATCTTGGCCCGGTATTTAAACCACTAGACCAACGGGGTTTTAGGAAAGATCGTTTTCAGAATTGACCCAACGGGAATTGAACCCGGGACCCGCCGTTCGTGGTAGGCGGGTCAACGCACTATTACACCAACCGTGTCATCCTCAAACTTTCATATTTATTATGTTAAAGGAAGAAGACGCGTTTTAAAACTGACAAGTTCGTATATCTGCGGCCTTAGACAAGTGGCTTTCTCATAATATCGTTTACGCTAGACGAATAGATCTATTCGTACAATATGAGATATTTTCACTATGTCAGTTGTATGAAAATGACATAAGCTTACGATCGTTCCATCGTTTTTTAATGTCATTTTCATACATTTGTTGTCTATTTGTCTGGAGTAAACAATATTAGAAAGCCACTTGTCTAAGGACTTTGATTAGATGCATTCAGAACAAACGATAAGAGGTCATTCGATTACTCAACTACGCTTTTTAAAGAAAGCCTAATTAGGTAAATTAACTCACGTATTCGCTAGTATTACATGTATCTGATTAGGTATTAAATGGGACGATGAAAAATCTGTCATAGTAAATACAAAAGTACAATAAAGAATGCAATTTTACTATAATAAAATATAAAACAACTTGTAAAAGTTAAGAAATTGTATTGTATAAATTAACTTACTTTTTTTGATGTACTAAAACGCGGTATGCACCTCACATCTGAACTGTTTATTGCCCATAGATTCATATTAGCCTCGTATATTATTCAGGCGAAGGTGAACAACCCTTTATTGTATGAAGTAACGAAAGAACACAGATTACGCTACAATATTGACGTAGTTAATTTGATTTCGTTTCTCTTGGACGGAGTTTATTGCACTCCTGAGTCAATGAACGCGCGGAATTTTAGATTACTTGTAGGTATGAATTTACTAAGAATACCGTTGATCCACGCCTAGGTTTGCCTAGCTTAAGGTTACAGCTAGATTTAATAAGACAATAGTACAGGTCTGTCGAGTAATCTTTAATAAAGTTTTATTTTAAAATTTCATTTTTATCTTGTTATATTTTTTGCTGCTTTATTAATCAGGGCCAAAAAGTAAGAGATCAAGGACCTGCTGGCCCTCATGAATCTTGCATAATACTTCATTTCGCACTATTTCTACAAGATTCGTTTCTTTGCCGTAACACAGTCTTGGACTCATACGGGAGGTAAAGAATTCTTTATTAGTTAACCGCCAATCAGTTATTAATGAAACTAGTACTGAAAAAATGTAATTTATGTCTACTAGAACCTGTTAATAGATTCAGGATAGGCTAACGAACGTTTAGGTTAATAAGTAAATGTACCTATGGTATAACTGGTTTGCAAACTGCAAATGTCGTTTTTTTTTAAATAAATCTATTTTACTATATTCTAGTCTACAACCATCAACATTTTTATTTTTGATAAATATTTTGTGTTTGTTGCGCGAGGAAATGTTTGCATCGTCATCACCATCAATCACATTTTTGCACAACCGCAAAGCTTTATCACGGCTGGTGATTGCATTAAATTTTTTGGCTAGTAGTGGGGTGACGATTTTGCTGGCAATTAGAGCTTCATCTTCTGGCAGTCGTCTTTTAGTCATCTTATACGACACCCATAAGACGAGAAGAGATTATTCTATTATATTTTTAACAGCATAAGGCAAATGGAAAGTAATGTCTCATTATCATCATCGTCAAAATATATCAGTCCACTGTTTGACACGGGCCTCTCATACAGAAGGATATCCATGATAATCGCCAGGCTTGGCATGCGGATTGGCCAATGGTGGCAATAAGACGCTACTGCCTGTCTTCTTCTGGCAATAGGTACTCCTCTAGTCGCCTCTTACGAAACCCATATGATGATAAAGGCTAGCGTTATTCTATTTATAAGCTACACACTAGCACCACACGACTCATCGAAATCTAATATATTACCGTTTTCCACCCAGGCCAATCGCCCACTCATCGCGGCTAGACCCTCTGGAGTATGAGCTCGTGGCGGCGGACATAGCGTCTGTGAACTGGCAGGAGCGCTGTCTTGAGCTCCAGCTCGAGTTGCACCGGAGTCGGCACCAGGCGACGAGAGTGCGGGACATGCTGCGAGATAAGGTAAGCTATTAGACTTCATATTAAATGATTCAATTTCTAAGCGCATCTAACGTGTCGTAAATGCCTACGTATGAAATACACTGTGGCTATCGGAGTACGATTTATTTAAAGGATTCTTTATGGTAAGTAAAGAATGATCGTTGTGAATCAATTCATAAAAGCTAGGACACGAATAATTTTTTAAATTGTTAATAAACAGAATTTAAAAACTAAATTACAACTTTTTTAATTTATTTTGACCAATTAATGTTAATAATAGGTGAAACACTGTGAACATAGCCATTTTGCAAGGTTTTCAAATAATATTAACTCTTACCTTTCAAATAAACAATAGCCATTGGCATAATAAAAACTTTGTAACAATCAGAAAATTATCAGAAAATAACGTTTATATGTTTTCTATGATAAGCAACTGGATCGGTTCATAACTATCTAACAATAAAAAACCATTCATTGAAATGTGAAAGAAGCATCATACACTGAGAGATTTATTTACACCTTTCTTGGTCACAGTCCACCTATAATGTTAATTGCAATTGAACGCGAACGAAGTCCGTATACAAATTTGTAATTTGAAAACGACTCAATACTAAAAAGTATTGTTATGAAAAGTCCACGAATTCTGTTAGAGGATCCTTTGTGAGACTCTTACGCAACCGTAACACTCAGGCACAAGTGCGAACGTGTCTTACGTGGGTCCCTGAACAAGTCATGATGACTACGACAGGTACTTGCGGAATGAGTAACGCGTAAATTTACAGATAGCACATCGTGTACACTGAGGCATCTTAATGACTTTGACATAAGTACGAGTTTGCAACAAAATCTGTACTTCTCGCTCGTAGCAGGGCTACGGCTACTTGTAAGCTTACTAGTGCGTGTTTGCTCATCGTAGTAAAGCGACTACAAAGAAAGACCGTCGTAGCATCACTTGAAGAAGTAATACTAATTAATTACATAGCTCTGAGAAATGTTGTATTAAACAAAATGAAAAAGAAGGTTAGCCTAAGTGCTACGGATGAACAAGTACTCTTATTGTGCTACGAAGTCGTAGCAGATGTGATTTCAAATTACTTTTGAAAGTAAAGAACTTCTAAATAATTAATGACACACATTTTTTAAAATGGATATCTTATGTTTTAATAGCTAAGTTGCTGATGAAGTAAAATAAAAAAGGACCTAAGGCCAATGTAGCAGTGCATTCAAAGTTTTTGATTTGTGCCAAAGTACCTAGGGCTAAAGCGACCTGCAGTTACAGTACCTACTTTATTATATACTTTTCTGTAAATACGTACTTATTGTACATAGAAAACACCCAGACTATTACAAACAGATATATTCGTGTACACAAATATTAAATATAATGCTAATGCAGTTCCATATCTCAATCAATGTTTTCTCGGCAACATTTTTTTATTTCATATTTTAATTTATATGCACACAATATAGTATATTAAATAAAAATATAAACGAATAAATAAATGTTTGTTAATGTATAAATAAAAATGATTGTATATGCACGTACATCACTTCAGGCCCCCAATTCTGCTAATTTACAAATGGCTCAATAGAATCGCAATTGCATCGCAATTGTATATTTTGACACGAGAATTGGGGCCCAGAATTGCAGCAATCATATAATTATTAGTTTTGTTGTATTGGTCAGGATGTTTGTTTGAAAGAAAATAAATGCTGGCCATATTTGTCGCAGAACCGATGAGCGTTGGAGTAGACGGGTTCTCAAATGGAGACCACGTCTCGGCAAACGTAGTGTAGGACGCCCCCCTGCCAGATGGACCGATGACCTGAAGAGGGTCGCTGGTAGTGGCTGGATGAGGAAAGCGGGGGATCGTGCACTGCGGCGTGCCCTTGGGGAGGCCTAGGTCCAGCAGTGGACTGCAATAGGCTGATTGATTGATTCATTGATTGAAAAAGTAAATAAAGGGTAGACATAGTCATAATACAGACCCGTGCAAAGCCGAGACGTAAGATAATAAATAAACAAAGCAACTACTTAGTACTACCTAACTAACATTTCTATTTTATTTGCGTCTCTTAATATATTCTAGTAACAAACATTTCGACACATTCACCTGGGGCTCTCGTTAGACTTTAAACTAACACCGAGAGAGACGTAGGGAATTCACGTATTCTGTTTAATTACCAGCCGTTGACAGCTTACCTTTGAAATGTCTTTTGTTTATCCACATATACCTAGGCAACATTTAATGCACACTATTGCTATGACTAAACGCCCCGTTTGGTCTCGTGGTTTAAGTAGTTTGCACTCCGCCGCGTGTGATTCTTGACTCTTTTATATTAGTTTAGCATCTTAAGAGGAAACAATACGGGCAAGAGAATTGAAAAATAGGTATTTGTAAAATCTATTGCTGTCGCGCAGTGCCAAACGCCTTCACCGCATAGTGTGATAGAGACAACTGCTTCTTGGACCGAAAATACGAGTACCTACTGAAAACACACCAAATCAACGTTTCGTAGTCCCCCGATGACTTTTCCAAAACTTGACCGATTTAAATAATTTTTTCACTAAAAATTAAAGGAAGGTTTTAGCCGTGTTCGTATGTTTTTTCCTTTTTTTCTAAAATTTAGCTAAATTTGTTTTCTAGATGTTTTAACACAGCGGAAAATCAGGCGAGTATTTTTTTTATTTTTGAGGGCTCATATCTTTTTTATTAATTAATTTATGAAAAAACAGAAAACATAGAAACATGCTAATAGTGGCCATGGATTTTTGTAATAAAAATTATTGCTCTACTAGCTTTATCCAGGGAGGAAACAGGGGACTACGTTTGTATGGAAAAACGGCCCTTGTGTTTCCCCTTAATCCTTGTCACTCTTACAACTCTCCCCTTTCTGGAGCTTCCTACGCCACAGCTACAGTGTGGAGCCCTGTGGCACCGGGCAGCTCGGGTGTGCAGTTCCTGCAATCGTACGAAGTTCGTTTCCGAGGAACGAGATCGGGGTCCACATGGGTCCGATATTCTTAGGAGTGATTCCGTCCATTGTCTTTTGCCGTAAGATCTTTTGCCGGCAGACGATCAGTGGAACACTGGATTGACGATCTGGCGAAGGTCGCGCAAAGTCACTGGATGAAAGCAGACCGAAAATTTTGAAAACCCTTAGGAAAGGCCTATGCTTAGCACTGGTTTGATTGAAATGATTGTTTTTAAGCTACACCGACAAGTGAACTAGAACACACCTTTAGAAAAGCAATTGCTTTTAGAAAATAGATCGCAATTTTTTTTCCTATATGTATATTACTTTGTTTGATATGCAAAAAAGAATTTCGTCATTTTTCACATGCTGTTTTTGTGCTAGCACACACATTTGCTAGTTACATAACCTTCATTTTATATTAAGTCATGTATACTTAACCTTAGCGGTCTATATGTTTTTCACGATCAGATCTTAATTATTCTAGAAACTATGTCGAGAAATGTCACTAATTGTAACTAATTAAACTCGTGGTGCCTGTATAATCCGCAATACGGTGGTTTTGTGGTATTAAAGCGAACTAGAATGATACTGGTCTAACCTCAATTTGGAAGGTACAATTGGTATACCTCCGCACTAATTGATCGTGAGTTTAATTTCATTTAAACGTGATTCAAGTGAATAAAAAAATCAGATTTAAAGTTGAAGCATGATTAAATTTTTTCTAAACTAATATATCTTAAACAAAGATAATGACGAGACTTTTTTTATGTTCAATAAAATAGGCAATGGATATGTACAAACAAAACTCAAATTAAACAAAACAAACACACTGACGTAAATTCCGTGTCGAAATAGCTGTATTGTAAACTGTTTGTCTGGCACCTTTGACACTTTCATGCATGTCACTGTTTATTTTTTCATATTTTTATATTATTGATTTTTGGAATAACCATTAATAATATTAAAATAATGTTCATAAAAGTTAGATAAGTATACCTATGTAATATACGTTTCTAATGTCAATATAATAATTCAAGCCTCTGTCCAGATATCCATTTAGCCTCAAGATGGTTCTCGTCTCGAGAGAGAAACCAAAAGTTATCGCGGAGTGTGGCACGTCATCTGTTTTTTATAGCCCTTTAGTAAAAGAGACAGGGTGCGCATTATTTGTATTATTCTGTGGTAAAGTGAGTCTGGGCGTATGCCAGTCTAAAATATAATAGTACCCTTTTATGCCCTATGGGTGGCGTATGAGTCCACTAAAGGAGTACCGACTTAAAAAAGATCGGGCGTCAGCGTACTCTAAGGGTCTTACATATTGATAATAATTTAGACGATATTTTAGCAACTTAATCTCCATGCACGGAGATGCGGGTTTGAGTCCCGCCTGAGACATAATGCTTCAAGTTTTAACACATTGAGCGCCATGGGGGTCACCGGTGACCTCCAAACAATAAAATTTTAATTGTGTCTAGTACTTCGGCAGTTAAAGGCTTAATATACATTTTGATTTTAATCATCCCGAGTACTTAACTAATAGTGTAACACTTTACAGCATTCCGAACGCTTCACAGCGTTTTGAACATTTTATAGCGTTTCAATCAATTTAAATCTTTCATTGTTACAGATAGTATACTATTTCACTCTTCCGTCTTGAAAACTGATCTTTCAGTTTAAATTCTGGTTACTTAAGTTGTACCAATTATTGCGAGCTACATAAAACCTGCGTTACGAATACTAAAGCATTTGTGGTCACGTTGGAAACTGTCTACAACTCTTCCGTCTGGTAAACAAATTTTTCATTTTATTTTATTCACTCAAGTTGTAGCGATGATTGCCAGCTACATAAAAGTCACGCCATCTTTTCTTATTCTATTCCGTTATTTTCTAAAAGATGTTGGCTGGAAAGAATTGAGGCTGTATGTATGCTGTTAATATTATAGCGCCCAGTCCCCTAGCCTATGGGATTTAATTTCACGTGACATTATTCACGTTGCCTGTAAGTTTTTGCTCTGGATCCGTCGAAAAGAGTTCATGATAGATTGCTGATTCATTTTTCATTGCGTTCGCATTGCCCTCACTGCGGCTGATGTAATAGTTGGCAGGGTTGTAGATAAAAGTTTTGCTATTTCGAATTTAAAATCTGCATTGTATGTGAAATGGTATTCATACAACTCATCATTTATTTTTATTTATTTAATAGATGACTCGTTTGGTCTAGTGGTTCAGGGTTCCTCCTACAATTTAAGGGATCCGGGTTCGATTCCCGGATACACAAATTAAGGGAACTATCTTTTCTAAACTGGCTTGGGTCTGAAAAAGGAGGGTCATCAATGGTGCTTCGGAAGGAATGTTCGTAAAAACACGTCAAATTTGAAGCCTGGTAATAGGCAGCTTGGATAAATTTAACTAATCGTTTCCTACATTGAGTCGATAGGGAATCAGACTATTTAGTATTAAGCGGACCACCGCAATCTACTGCTGGACGTAGAGCCTCCTTCATGTCACGCCATAAATCTTGATCCTGGGCTTCCCCCATCCGGCAGAACCACCATTCCCCCAACCATAACATAATGTCAATTATGTTAATTAAAACCTAGTTCTGACCATGCTTCCCGTTATATGTTCAAATATGTTTCTGATAAACTCTATTCGGTTTGAAGCCGTCTTCTGCCTGAATTTCCTTCATACGCTCCCAGTCTAGATCCAGATTTTAAGACTAGGCGATATATCAGAGTGTGGAATAACGGTGCACCTAAAATCTCGGTTAAAGTATGCACGCGCGATACATCGTTGTAGCGGCGCTATGTCGGGCGGTTGTGCCTCGCTGTGACTTACTGCTTAAAGCAGTACCTACCATAACTTAAGTTGACGTCCACGGCTGAGAAATGTGCGCAACATATTCAGAAATCTACAATTTTCTTAATTGAAATTTCTACCTTTTACCACTTTGTCAAGAAAATGTTTGTTATTGTTTAGATCTTATGTTCAAGTGTTTATTGTACTGGGCCGTCGCAGCGGAGCTTGGTCATGCGGTTGTGCCTCACAGTGACTTACTGCTTTTAGCAGTAGGTACCTTCCATAACTTAAGTTGACGTTCACGGCTGAGAAATGAGCGCAACATAATACATAAATCTACAATTTTCCTAAATTGAAATTTCCACGTCAACATCTTTGTTGGTTTCTTTTTAGGGTTCCGTGCCGTCTATCAGTCTATCCGTTTGTCTGTCACCAGGCTGTATCTCAAGAACTGCAATAGCTAGACAATTGAAATTTTTACATATTATGTACTTCTGTAGCCGCTATAACAACAAATACTAAAAGCAAACGCAATTTGTTTGCCCTCTTTTGCTCGATATCAAAAACGGCAACACTTGAAATATTCACAAAACACTCAGTTGTACTTTTGCTTTGGTAATAAATAATAAGTTAAAATAAAATAAATATTTAAGGGCATTTCCCATACAAAAAACGCAATTTTCTGCCTAATTTTGAATCATACTTTTAATTTTTTAACACGCTGTGACGCAAACAGACGTATTATTCTGCAGCGGCGAGGTCTCGTTTCAATGGACCTTACACAGCTACATCTGTTTGCGTCGCAACGTGTTTCAAAATAAAAAGCTGAACCAATAATATTTAACATTGTTATAAAATTTTTTTGGTATAAAAATTAAAATAACACTTCCAAGATGTATAACATAATGGTTACCTACATAACGTGGGCTTCGTTTTACAGGTGGTTGAAAATGCACCGTAACGTGTGTACATAGACTGCAAAATTCATTACCCTGCCTGCTGGCATTGCTGTAGTCGTGTAAAAATTACATCTCCAACCGAAAACAAAAAACAAAGTATACTAAATAAGTGACAGAAGCTTGTAATCTTATGGATTGAGAAGAAACTTTTAATTAACTGAACGGGAATTTCTCTAAACGTCGTTCAGACCGGACCGGTTGTAAAGTTTTAACGACTGTCAACAGAGGCAATTTGCTTAGCGATTTCTGATCGATTCTCAATTGGGTTTTTTGTGCTGAATCTATTGTTGGGCTGGGTAAAGAACTTTATGACGTAATAGTACGGTTGATTAAAAAAATATATTTAAAACTTAAGTGGATTGATTTCGATAATATCAGTTTCCCGATCGACAATGGCCTCACCTCTAAAAGGTTTTTTAAACGATGCAGAGCCTGTATCCAAGAACATTTATTGTAATTTTTAACTAAATTAAAAATCTTTGGAAATTAATCCTTTATTTTTTCTGACCACTGATTTACTAAGTAAGCAACCTTTTAAAAATCATAAAATCTTTTCTGGCACGCTAACATAAGATTTTTTTATGTCGATCGGAAAAGTAACTACACTCTTTAAAAAAATCGTGAATGTTGAGGGTCCCTTATTACTTTTTTTATTGCGGTTTATAAAATCCGTAGAATACGAACCAATTCAATTTTCCAGAATGAAATTTAAATTGAATGTTTCCAGGCAGCCTCTTTTTTTGTTTTATAATGGGCTCGCTCTTGACTACATACTTAACTATACGGATAAAAAGAAGCCTGAGATGGAGCGAGCTTACCCAGAGGTACTGGTTCTCCCACACACCAGCGGAACATAGTAAAACTGTTTGGCGCTGGACTCCGGCAGGAGGGTGGTAGCATCCAGGCAGCCTCTTACGAAGCCTACCACCGCAGAGGGATCTGTGAGCCGTCATCATTGGTTAGAAAACCAAAGATGCCGTTGCCCAGGGTGGACCACTAGAAGGTAGATCCCATCACCTGTCTTATACTGATTGACTATTCCTATCACGATCAGATGGGGCCGTATAAGCCATACTTAAAAAAACGACTGGCCTGGGCCACTCTGAATATGAGTTTAAAGGATATTATGTTTATCCTTTGTTTTGTAAATGAACTGATTGTAAAGTCTATTTATCCTTATTTATCCTTTCAACGCCCCGTTTTCTACTGGTTTAAGCTTCTTTACTATTACTTTTAGAGCAAAATGCGACATTATCTATTGACTATTATAGATGACTTCAGTTATCTCACGCATTAGAACATTTCTCATTAAATACTCCTATCTTAAATTTCTAGACGAGTGGTTTTTATGTAACGTCACAGGCTTTAGAACTTATAGCGTAATGTCTGAACGCCCCATTTCCTCGGAAGAGCACCCCTCACGAACATTTCTTCAGAGGCAAGTTATAAACTGAGATAAGTGAAATAAGTCCGTTAAACTACTGAAGGAAAGTAAACAGTTAAGTTTATCGCTCTTGGAAAAGAACAGGCCTTTATCTCAAAAATTGCTGGGACAGGTATAGCTTTTAAAAGATTTTAGTACCCATTTCTGACTTGTCAGCATTGGCTTTGGTTAAATTAGACAGAGCTTTAGTCTGTAGACTTAGAATAAATGGAATAATATTATATAAATAATATTATAATAATTATCTATTTTATTTTTGATAATGTACCTAATTACTGATTCTTAGTTGCAGAATATCTAATACTAGCTGTTGCCCGCGACTTCGTCCTCGTCAATTTCTGTTATTATGAACGCGATTATTTTTGCAACATTTTTCATTGATGCTTCCCTCCTATTGGTCGCAGTGTGATGTTATATAGCCTTAAGCCTTCCTCGATAAATGGACTATCCAACACAAAAATATTTTTTCTATTCGAATCAGTACTTCCTGAGATTAGCGCGTTCAAACAAACAAACAAACTAACATTTTTTTTGTATATCCAGTAGGTCTGAGAATAGGTCGTTAACTATTGATTGTACCCATAAGTAATAATGGAGGCCCATCCCGTGGGATATATTCAAATTCTGAATTGGCTGCAAACAAAGTCGTGGACAACAGTTTATTATACTGAAATTCTTGTAATAGTATGTCTGATAGTAGTCAAAACCAAGGATTAGTAAAGAGTTTTTGAATACAATATGCATTACTTGCAATATGCATGCTTACTCAAAGTCATATTGATTGATATTAATTCGTTAATATATTCGTCAATTAAGTTACACCACCGCGGTATTGCCTAACAAAATCTGCGCTCCGTCAATTCGATTGATAACGTTCCAGAAATAAAAACAAAAGTCGATCGCAGCAAATGCAAAATGTTAACGAGATTATATCTATACGAGGCGATATCTATACTGTCGAGGACAGTTCGGTGTGCGGGCATAACCGTTTCAAATATCGCGTAAGAGGAGATACTGCAAATGGAATAGAGCTCACTGCACCGATGTCATAGCGGCGAGAGATATAGTCGAGTCGATTACTCGAATGTAGACCATTGCGGAGGACCATATTATGTTTTTGCTTTGTTTCGTCGATACGTAACTTTGGAGATTTGTATGGTTAACTGTGAATGTTCTTTTTTCAATCAACGAAAAAGTTGAAATCAATTAGATCACCAACCCGCACTAGGCTAGCGTGATGGTACTAAGGCCTTAACCCCTCTCCTTATAAAGGAGAGAGACCCATGCTCAACAGTGAGCGTAAATGGATTGTTACTAATCAATAAAATATATAATTTTAATTTAAGACTACACACAGGTAACTTATGCCGAGAGTGACCCATTTCGATGTATTTTTCGTAACAATGGTTAGTAAGGTATAGCTCTGATTTCAATTTGTATTTGAAATTTAATCTTGGAAACCAAAAATGATAGGCTACTTCAAACCTGTGATATGTATAAATAACTGACAAATTTTGGTTTAGTGCAACCTCTGACTAAAAGTTATTTTTAAATTTCCTATATTTCTTTGTTAAATGTATTCATAATAATATAATTCCCTAGAAGCCTGTATCTTTTACAATAGTTCAATTTTACAAATATTACAAATTTGAAAGTTTCCAAACTTTGTGTGTTTTCTCAATCACTCCAGAACCGCTAAAAATTTGACATTCAGAGTGTTTATAGTTAGAAATAGCATATAGGTTACTTTTTCTTCTAGTAAAAAGTACGGTTCCTTGGGATGGTTCCTCTACACGTACAGCTAATAAATATAATTGGTTATATTGTCCTAAATGTCTTATACAAATCGACATATTTTCCAATTTATTCGGTTTATTCCAAACCATACTTGGAAGAAAAGTAGCCCCCAGACTAGTGTAATTGTGTTGACGATGTACTAAGTCCGTACTAAAGAGGCTTATGACAAGTAGTTCAATGAAATACGTATGGGCTTAGCTCGCATGGCCGTAGGTTTGCTACATCAAAACAGACTGTATCACAAGGGAATAGAGTATTTATACATAGTATGTTTATTTACAATTTGATTTGATAGCATACTCTAAATTTTGAACACAATTGTATAGTGTTTTATTTTTTTTAAAAAGCTTTGTGTTGTTCTGTATATTGCCTCAGGTGTTGTGTGGGTTGGTGGTATTTTCATTGTTTCAGATTCCATAAAACAAGCGCTTTAAAGCTATTTGCTACATGGCTTTGCGATCAGAACAATAAATGTGGTTTTATAGGATTTTAAACTGTAAATTACTATTTACCTTTAAATAACGGTTCGTTGCATTAAATCCCGTAAATGTTAAGTGTTTTGAATGTGGTTTTGTTTATGTGATGATTTTAATGAAATTTGGTACTAAGATTGATTTCACCTTGAGAAAAGACCTAGGATTTCGTATCCCACAGAGTGCACAAGAGCAGCTTCCGTTCGCGCCGAGGGTGAAATGCTAATCGAAGTCGACGATAGTCAGTTATTTAAGTTTACATACTTCAATTTTAATATGTGTTCTATATTTAAACGGATAATTTCTATGTTCTCAATTGCGATAAATCAATTTGTAATACATCGAGGTAATCTGAGGTTGAAAATATATTGCCATGGCTTCAATTACGGACATAATTATAAGGCTTTGCTTGTAGCTGCGAAATGTATTAAAACTCTAATATCGGCTTAATTAACATAAGCCCACGGGCCTAGCGACATGAATTATGGTGTTCTATTTTAGATTTTCTGTAGAAATTTGCTTACGAAATTAATAATATCATTTTAGTAAAAAATATGGTTTCTGAGATGATTGTATGTTACTGATTACGGAATTGGACACAAAATGTATTTAAAAACATATTACCAATTTTACGATATATTACGATATGACGTCATAGTAGGTACAACTATACAGGATGAAATTTTAACCACTTTCCAAAAATGTTATAGGCGTTCAGTATCGTATTAAGAGCCCATTTATGAAGTAAAAAATGTAAATCAAGTTTTTACCCAAAAATCTTTTTCGCAATATAGTTTTCAATTTTTACGGTCCTAAGCCTGTTAAGGTATGAACGGAAAATCATAAACTTATGGATAGCATCGTAATGAATGAATGAGACGCGCATCGTGTAAAAAAAGTGTTACTAGGAGGCTGTATCAAAATTTTTTGATTTTTGCGGACATTTTCTAAGTGCTAAATCTTGACATTTTTGTACTGGGCTACACCAAAAGAAAAAATACGTCATTTGTATTTTGTCTCGTAGATTGCTATATTGAAATTTGGAAGGTGGTTAAAATTTCATCCTGTATTTTTTAAGAAAACTATATACTTTTGAACTTTATCTTGTCTAACTTCGTCAATATTGATGATAAATCTGATTGTACGCTTTCGTAAGTAACATTACTATCAGGTTTATATACTGATATTATAATAAATTGCAATAAAGTTGCTAAAAATATCAAATAAAGTATAACATTACTATGTTTAAATAACTACAAAATACGTGAGCGCGTCGGCATGTCAGGCCTGTTCGTACTGTCGCTGACGATGCTTTTCGTAGGCAGGTTAATTGATAAAGTAGATTTCCAGCCTTTCTTAGTAATAAAAAGTATGTATGTATATAGGGCTGAGCTCTTTATTTGTACGGCCATTCAATTATACTTGACCTACATATTTGTAAATCAAATATTCCTTTTTGAATGATTGCCAAGGTTTCAATATTTGCAGGTGCGGATGCAATGTGGCGCACATAACCTATAACCTTCGCAGCTCGGGTCCATGTTGCAACTTTAACAAATCGCACCTCTCTGCAACGTTAAGCTGTGCTGTTGTACAGAGTAGCTAGGACTACAGAGAAAACTAATTTGTAATATTTTGAAATTCTTTTTTAAGTCTTTTGCTGTGTTTTTTTGTGTTCTAAATTTGAAATGTAATTAGTTCCAAAGGGCTTGGAATACAAGTAACGTGATTTTTTGCTGTCTTCCGCTCGATATTTGTAATGGAAACAGGTAGACGGTTGAAATATTCACAGAATATTTAGTTGTATATTCACTTTAAAATTTATAACTAAATTAAGTTAAGGTAAGGCCCCATCTAAGTTGCGTGCATTTGGAGAGGTCTATGTCCAGCAGTGGACTGCGATAGGCTGATGATGATGAAGATGAAGATGAAGGCCCTATTGGTCGAGTGGTTTAAGTACCGGTCCAAGATCTCAGGGTACTGGGTTCGATCCCCGGCTCGGGCTACAATAGTTTCGAATTTTCGAAAATTGCTCGGGTTTGTAATCACCAACACTCATTTGGCAAGCGTAGTAATTTTGCCTATACCCATCATTGGTAACTTTAATTCAGTGATGGAACCTTTTGCCCTGCTGTGGGTTATAGGCCGTCACTTTACTTTTTTAAGGTAAAGAAACCCTTCTTGCACAAGTCCGACTCAACTTGGTTTTTGCAAAGTTAATGGGAGCGCCTTTGAGCAAACCTATCGAACAAAACCAAAACATATGTCAACATGGGTCAATTGGTCAACAAACGTAAAAAAAAATTTAAACGCATCAAATTGGTCCGTTAAAATAAGTTGTCTCTGAAGTTAATTGCTCTGTTTAAATCTCGCTAGGGCCGTAGATCAGAACCTACCCAGCTTCGGATAAATCAATCGAGCGTGTATGACCGCCGTATGACGATGACTTATAGGGTGGGGTGAATAAGAAACGTGTTCCGGTTCCTTAGGTATGGGCCTTGTGTTTTTTTGTAATGTATTTCACGTATTTTTCTCATTTTTGTTCGGTCAGTCGATTTATTGCCGTTCCTTAGTTTGGTGGGGAAGGTTCTTTATCTCGTCTATTTTATAGTATAAGATGGGTATGTCTTTCAAAAATACAGTGAATCTGTGAACACCATTTTTAGATGAAGGGATCCATTTATGTCGTAAGGCAAAGTAAAATAACGACCTGTAACCATCCCACTGCATGGCAAAAGGCATCCAATGATTGGTACAGGCATAATCACCACGCTTGACAAATGCGCGTTAGTGATCGTAAACCCTGCCTGCCAGAGGATCGCACCCAGGACTAAGAGATCTTGGCCAGGTATTCCAACCACTAGACCGACATGGCGTTCGTATATACAAATATACGAACGCCCTGTCGGCAAATTAAGAATGAATGTGGTAGTTTTTGTTATAGTCCAACTTTCCTTCCTCTGCCAGCTGAAACGGTTCTTCATGGCTTAGTCTAGGTTACTTTTAATCCAATTAAAAGAACAGTACCTGTGTGATTGTTTCTAAACGCAAACGAAATCGCAAGCAACAGCTAGTATCAAAGCGTATATAAGCAAACATATGCAAAATTTGTAATATCTCATGACTTAGACCATTCCAACCGACTGTGCTACTGACCGCAGAGTATGAAAATTTATAACTCTCTGTTTACGTAATCCGATGCATATATTCTTTTACGAGTTAACATTAACGAGCTAACGTATCGTTTCTCTAAAACAGCGCACATTTTCAGCGTTTTGGTCAAGCGTACCTACTTTGGTTGGCAACGCGGAATATAGTTGGAAGAGAACTTAGTGGGGCATTTGAAGCTAGGTTATTTTACGGTAAAATAAACAACACTTATTTTTACCGTAGTGTTGTATGTTTGTATGTTCATATAATAAGGTGTAAGGTATACTAATGCTATAATTGTCTGTCATATAACAGGTTGTACTAGAGCATTGTGTAAGTGTTTCAGATTTCTGTAAAATTAAATTAAATAGGTCGACAAGTGATGTTGCCAGAATATGGTAGGATGTCCTTAACCTTCGTTGTCTTATCCAGGGGTTTTTTCAAATTTTAGCCTTTTTAATGCTTCTTAGATTACTTTTTTATTAATTGATTCGATATTCACTTTGCTGTCATGATCAGTAAGGCCGGCTTGTAAATTTTCAGTTATTGTTTCTACTAAATCTAGTAAATTTCTAGTATTTCCATAATAATTATGAATATTGTACCGGCTCATTTAATAGAATGGCATCATCCTTTCTCTTCTTATTGGTGTCGTAAGAGGCAATTAAAGAAGTACCGCTAGTAAAGATGGGCGACATATTCTTCTCTCCACTGTGACCGGCGACCACCCATCCCGCCTTCAAAGCTTAGTAGTTATTACGAAATCTTTCGTTCCGTTAGTTTTAAGTTTTATGCTAATTTGTCTTAGTTATTACTAGCTTGATAAATAAATACTTTGCTTTCTTTCTTTCAAAGAGTGTTGAGCAGTGACATGATATAGGATGATAATTTATCACTAATAGTATAGAATTTAATATGCCTAAGTATGTAACTTGCACCATTCGTATGGCCGGCGAGTGCGCCGACCGCAGGGCATGCAAATTTATACGTGGTCCGCATACCCTCTTAATTACAGGCGGTTAATGCTTTTTCGATGGCCGCGCGGCGGGCCTTCATTAGAGAGGATAGTTTATCGATTAAGATGTTTAGTTGTTTACTAACATTTTTCTATAATGAACTAACGGCCGATAATCATCCCACTGCAAGGCATAGGTCTCCATTGAATTCAAGTTTCTATAGCAATGATGGGTTTTCACAATGCCCGAAGTTATAAACTTTTTGTTGCCCGACCCAGACATCGAAACCGGGTCCCCGAAATCTTTCGAATAGTTTCTGAGCTGAAGTTGCAGAGAGCAGGACACGTAGTGAAAAGAACCGGTGGCTGATGGGGAGGATATATTCTAGAACAGTGGCAGTGAGAAACATAATAAAATCCGATGGCCGTTGGGGCGGAAGGTTCTGGAATGGCCCAATCAATTGGTGGACCTATTAACAATTATTATGGGACGTGATGTTTACTAAATTACTCTAAAGCGCTTTAGCGGCTTAAGTCTTAAAGGTAACAGATAGACAAAGTTACACTAGCATTAACTGTGATCATGGCAACAATACTGAAATATCGGAAACTAAAAAAATACCAACGTACAAAGTAGAAATCTCGAAGAAACTTACTTTTAGTATGGATATGTCCTCATTTGAAAGAGCATTCGCAGCAGTTGTAGGTTCGAAATCCAGAGTCGACGGAAATTACATAAGTGTAAATTGGTGACAAACCGTAAAAGTGCTTTAAATTTAGTTTTAATTACAGTGTACAATGCAATTTAAATTAACCCATACCTTTTCTACCGTTAACAAATTCAAAGGTATTTCTAAGTCTTCAACTAATCTAACTATGATATCCTTTGGTACAAGATGAAAGTGGAAACTGACTTGCCAAATGAAATTATAGAGCTCTTCAAGCATTGGTACGGCAATCAGAGGAACAATGTTAGATGGGCAGGTCTCCTTTCTGAGGGCTACAGGTTGGAGTGCGGAGTAAGGCAGGGGGGGCTGAGCTCGCCTACGCTCTTCAACCTGTACATGAACCGATTAATCGATGAGCTCAGCAGCACAGGTATCGGTTGTCATATAGACGGCATCTGTGTAAATAATATTAGTTACGCGGATGATATGGTGCTGCTGAGTCCATCGTGTGGTGCTTTGGAGACAATGCTTAGCGTTTGTGAGTCCTACGCTGCGGCCCAGGGGCTTAAATATAATACCACCAAAAGCGAGTTCATGGTATTCAAACCGGACAATAAGCGGTACAACAATATTCCAAATATAACACTCTGCGGTATTCCGTTAAAAAAAGTTGAACGTTTTAAGTATTTAGGCCACTGGATCGTGGAGGACATGAAAGATAGTGTTGACATTGAAAGGGAGCGTAGAGCTATTTCCGTTCGCTGTAATATGTTGGCTCGCAGATTTGCACGTTGTACTAAACATGTTAAGCTAACTCTTTTTAGGGCATTCTGTCAGTCCTTTTACACGTGCAGTCTGTGGGTTAGCTATACGCGGAGGGCCTACAGCGACCTGCGAGTGCAGTACAATAACGCGTTCCGGGTACTGATGGGGCTGCCGCGTTACTGCAGTGCCTCCACTATGTTCGCGGAGGCGCGTATGGACGGCTTTGCTGCCATCGTGCGCAAGCGCTGCGCCTCCTTGTGGCGCCGCGCGCGCGACAGCCCCAACACTATCCTGCGCGCGTTGATGGCCCGCTGGGACTCTCCGGTGCTGGCGCACTGGATAACACTGCATGCAGTTAGGTAGTCCTGGCGCCGGAGAAAACCCGAGGTGCTTGTACCTCGCCTTATAATTTAGTTGTTTTTATTATTTTTTCTCTTTTTGTTTAATATTTTGTATGTCTTTTATTGTGTACTAACACTAGCCTTAAGTTACTCTGTTACTAACAATTATGGATCTAGATGTCCGAAATAAATATATTTTATTTATTTATTTAATCTCACGGTAACAGCTAATGTTTAAGTTCAAGGCTACAAACGGGAGGCAATTAACAGAGTTATTAATGGGAATCGTTAGCATTGGGTCACGTGAGCTGGTTAAGTAAAACGATTAACCCTTGGAAGAGGAAAGGGGGCTTTCTAAAGCACTTAATTGGTAGCCTTTGATAGTGTGAACAAAAATTTGTGGTTGGATTGTATTTAAGTAAAGTTGGTTTGAAGAAATCATGTTGCTAGGCCAATAAAAAAAATAATTCTTTAATGATGGAAACAAATTACATTAATTTATAATCTATATAAAGAGTGTAGGACGATCATAATAATAGCTACTTTCGTATTTATGTAGTCAAACACAAAATTTCATTTTCAAATTGGTAAAGTAACCTTCAGCACGTCATTAAGACGCTGACATGAGCCAAATTGAGCTCAATGAAGATTGTTTTGCTTTAAGCCTATGGCTCGTATTGTTGCCAATATCTATGTAATTGTAATTGATCATATTTTCGACCAGGTGGCTGTTTCCAAAACACGATTCTAAAAACTTTTCTCGATAGAAAAAAATCTCAAAGTAGCCTCTGAAAATACATAAATTACCATTTTTCTCAGCAGTCCGTATAACAATGATAATAAAATTTTGCTATATTGTATATTACATGTTGCTTAAGCAAATGGCTGATTTAGATTTTTAATAAAATGGCAATTTTAAATTGCACAACGAATTTTGTTGTTTGGCACTTAGGCCCTTCTATTCCATGCTCTTTTTCTCTGTCACTCCTACGAGAATCGACAGTGATAGCTGTGGCGCGTTCCAAATAAATTCAAAGACGAATAAATTTGTGGGCGTGTTCATTGCTCAAGGTCATCGGCTGCAGTCAGCGTCTTAAACAAAATTCGTCATGCACAACACCGTAAGGCCTCGGCCTCGAATTTCGCGGGCAGCGGCGCGGGAGCGGCGCGGCACTGCAAAATTAAATGTATGGACAAGTCGCGCGGACGAGCGGCGGGCACAGGCTACATATGCAGTGCCCGCGCCGCTGCCGCCCCGATGCCCGCGAAATTCGAGGCTGAGGCCTAATAGTTAGGTATCCACAGGCCTCTAAAAGAAGTATGTCGCCGTATTAGCTACGCTTGGCAGACGGATTGGTGATTGGTTTTTAGCCAACGATAAAGAGAAGATGCCACTGTCAGTTTTCTTCCAGCAGTCCTTCTTTGTCACTCCTTCTTTCCTGAGAAATAAAATAGTTTATCGGGCCATAAAAATTTCAAGCCCCAGTACCACAAAAAATGGAGTTCACCTTATGTATTCTTTAAGTATTCCGTGCGACATTATAATCTACGCTATATATTTTTTGGACATAATAAAGTGCCTTTGTCAAACACCTGTAATCTAATCGGTGGATTCATAAGTAACGGTTAGCGGTACATTAATTACAAAAATACCAGTCTCTGGTGAAATTAGCGTTATCGCTTACGTGTGACAGTTATTTATTATGCTTGACCCGGGCGGATTAAAAAACAAAGCCATTAGATATAATACCTGTAGTCAGTAGGCTTGGTTTAAAAACCAACTGGTTTGTAAATACAGTGTAAATTTAATGGTTAAATTGTCTAAGTAAAAAAAAAAATATATACTGAATTAAAACTTCATGAATTACAACGTCACTGTTGAATGAATGAACATGTTATGCGCCTTGTTTCCAGAAGTTTTTGATATTCCGGCGCCATTGCCAGCGCCATGATGTTTTCTTCAAGTCTTTTTGACCAGTGATGACTTATAATGAAAAACCAAGAAGAACCTATGGTTGTTGGGGCAGAAAAGCTCTAAAATACCGACAGCGCACTGGAAGACGACTTTGAGTAGACTCAGTGGTCCGACTAGTAGTGGCCAAAAGGTGAAAATGACAAGGACCATAGTGGTACCATCTAGTGGCCAAGAGATAAACCCGACTAGTGGTCCGGGGCTGCGTTACATGCTGGCCTTTTAAAGCAGACCAGTACACGCGCACTTCATTCTAGGATGAAAATAAATCGTTTGACCAATACCAATCGTACCTAAACCGGGGGACAGAGACCTTGTCTTAAAACTCCAAAAATTGCTTTTATGAGATAAAAACAGGCAAGTTATAAAAACAAGGTAACAAGCAATAATTGAATTACAACAACACATCACATAGAATTTAAAAAATAGCTTAATTTGATTCTTTAAAGTTGGTCATGGCCCTGTCATGTCGCGATATTATGTGAACATCACGTGCCTCACTGACATACAGACACTGAACATTAGGTTTATATGTAGGTCTAACAAATATTAACGCTTTATTGATTTTCCTCATATAAAAAATGATTTTTTTGCAACACAGTTTGAGTTCAGAAAAACCAAGGATCAAAATTAAATCTGCGGGCAACAAGCTCTATAATCCTTTAATAATAAATTTTATAGAACTAGAGCTACTTAGAACTTACGAGACGTAGGTATTTGTTACCAATTTACCATATCCCACAAGTCGTCCAAGTTATTCTTCATGAAGAAAAATAAATGCGCCGCATCGTATACTTACCTTCACAGTTAAAAATAAGCCGGGTTAAAAAATACCCGAAAGATCTAAAGTAGAAAATATCGTTTCTATGAACGCTTCTTAAGCGTTTTATTAATTAACTAGCGGACCCCGCAAACTTCGTATATATAAATAAATATAAATATTTAAGACATGCCTCACTGGGGCACACAGAGCCATCTAGTACCAAATTAAGCTACTATTAAGTATCCTGTCGTATGGGGTACTAGACAACCGATAAACTTACTTGTATACTTTTTTTTTTCTAAATATATACTTATAATACATAGAAAACACCCAGAGCAGTACAAACATACATGTTCATGCACACAAACATTTGTACTGTGCGGGGATCGAACCCGGGGCCCATGGGTCAGAAGCAGCAGCGTTTACTACCGCTGATCCAAAAGGTCGTCAAATTTAATTCTTATTTCTTAAAATTAATTTATATTTTCTATTTAATTTTGACGTCTTAAATTGTCATTAAATATAGCGTGGTTGGAATAAAATAGCAAGGAATACATTTTCTTCTTGATTTTTTCAACGACCTAGCAACACTTTTTTTACGCGTTGCGCATCTCATTCATTCATTACGATGCTATTCATAAGTTTTTGATTTTCCCTTTATAACAGGTCTAGGAGTTAGGACCGTAAAAATTAAAACTATATCGCGATTAATATTTTCGGGTGACAACTTGATTTACATTTTTTTACTGCATAAATAGGCTCTAAATACGATACTGAACGCCTATAACATTTTTTGAAAGTGGTTAAAATTTCATATAGATATGATAGATACACTGAGAAAACGAGACGGTTAAATGCAACCGTATAATTGTTATCTACAACCGAGTAAATTGGTTACGATACAGCTTACAGTATAATTTGCTAATAGCAACTGTTACGCTTATACAGTTAGTTTTAACAGAGATTCTGCTATCATTATACCTAATATACTTTATGTATTTACTTAGTCCTTTTAACAGATAAACTGTTAATATTAACAGAGCTTAATTATTAAATTAATTTAAATTAACGCATGTTTGCATTATATTTACTTTAATGTTAGCATGCTTACACTGTTAATATTAAACGAATGCACGGTTGATATTAACAGAATCGGTTGGCTGATATTAACAGAGTATTTTAAGTAGTTGAAATCGACAGTTTTAACTGCTAGATTAGCAGAGTGTTATGCTATTTTTAACAGTTTTACAATAACCGTATCGACTCGGTTGTTACTAGCAGAGCATTTTTGTTAATATTAAACGAGTATTCGGTAGGAAATAACAGTTTTGCCACTAGCAGAGTAAAAATCGCGTGTTTTGCTAACGGCTCGTTTTCTCAGTGTATGTTTGCCATCCGCTCTAACGCTGTGTATTCCCTATGAACCCGTACGAATATATACTGATTATAGTATGCTCTATTCCGCTCGGCTTTTGAATACTAATTATTGTTAAACTTAGTTTTATTCTTCACAGTCCGGTAATAAATCAACGATGACGTGCCGTTATGTCGCATGGAAATAATTAATGTTTACAGCTAGCTTGTTATTATCGCGTCATTGTTGTGTTCAGGAAGGTTAGATAAAAAAAATATGAAATAGTTTTAAAGGTTTCCTTTTTTTTAAATTAAACCCTGACTTAAATGTCGAGAATGATAATTTTAAATCTGAACCAAATTGTATCGTCCATTAATAGTGCCGAGTGCCGACCCGGTTGAGACTGGCGAATTTAACAAAACTACACACCAGCTTAAAGAATCTTCATTTAGGGATCAGTCCTCTCCTTATTCTTATCGTATGACTTTTTTCCTTATGGATACTCTAGTGTCAGAGTTTTTCAGATTTTTTGTCAGTCGTTTATGACGTGTCTCTGAAGTTTCTTGTTTTTAAGACTTCCTTTTTGCAACGTGCCTTTGGGCCTCCAAATGGACCTCTATAACTTCCTACCCCTTCCAGACCCGATTCAATTTATAAATCGCTTCCAACATTGACCCAACTGGAATCGAACGGGACACCAACCCGGTCATCAACATTTAAGTAAAAGTATTTTTTTAAAGTCTTTATTTTATTTATCTCAAGTATGTACCTAATACCTAACCGATGTCGTAATTGTTTAATTAAACTCTAGGTAATTAACTTTGCTCCTGACATTACCTATTTCAACTTTGTTTGTGTTCCCTGAAGCTTTTTGGGACAAAAGAGACTAATTTAGCCCGTAAACTCGCTTTGATCTGTTAATTAACGTGATTTTTAAACGTTTTATTAAGTGAACGGAAAATTTTACACCAAGTTATATTCAACGACAAGATTCAAAAGTATGACAAATAGCTCGTGATGTAACCTCCATATTTAATTTGATATATATTCAGATCAGATAAGCATATGTAACATTTTTATTTTTAACCTACTTAAAGTTCTGAAGTCCTTGATTTAATGAAAGAATTGCGCAGCTGAAGTAACTGAAATGGTGATCGCGCACTAGATACAAATACAAAAAAAAATACAAAATATTTATTGGTAAATACATGTTACATTTACAAATATGTGTCGGGCTTATCCTATTAAGTTTATATATTAAACCTGTCCTAGGATACAGCCGCTCATCCTAAGTATCAACTGGGTAGATCATGTACAAATTACGAGTGAGATTTTGTCAGCCCCCGTCATACAAGAAGTGTCCAGCACAATAGTTTAGTTTACAATCTAGTATTCTTATACCAACACTTATAGTCTTCAAGAAAATATTATATTATAGTAAATTTTCAGTTTTAACATAATCTAATTGTTTCAACCAAGCATTTAACGTTTTTTTACAATCTAAAAATGTCATGTTGTATATGTGTAGCATTCTATTTATTTTATTATATAGGCTTATGGATTTTGAATAATACTAGTTACGTGAAAAATTCGTTTTAGATATATATTTTTTAATTTATATATATATATTTTTTAATTTCAGTATATGGATTTCGTTTAGCATTAACATTATAATCAGGAATGTTTTTTTTGTGAATTTTTAGTATACACAGTAAGATGTAAAGTTGTCTAATGGTAAAAACATTGCAGTCTTCATATACCTTTACAGTTCTATATGTTATTTTCTTCATTAATATTACCTTAAATATTGATCTTTGTGCTCGTTCAAGTTGAATTAGTTTAGATGACAATCTTTGAGTACTACCGGGTATACCAACAATCTGATGGAGGTCGCCGTTGAATGCGAGTGATGCGGAACTAATCGCTGCGGAAATCCTAAAGATCCTTAGGTCACCAACGTCATCGTTGATGAAAATAATTGCTTTGTAATCAACATTGAAATCTACTATAACAGCTGCAAATCTAAATATTTCAAACCGTCCATCATCGCAACGTTTTTTAAACATTTCCTAGAAGACCACAGTGTCCGCACGTAAATTACTGATTTCCATCTGATCGCGCTCGCGCCGTAAGATAGGAAAAATTAAAAACCAGAGAGTCCCTCATCAAATGTAGGTAAGCCAGCCGCGCTGATTGAATTAACAGAACTTTAAGGACTGACAAATTTATCGCCATTGGATTTTTTCCTCGTAAAAACCAAGTTTAACATTCGAATTTCGTTTTTATTTTATTGGGATACCCGCTTTTTATGGTTCAATTTGTATGATTCTGTACAGGCGGGGTGTGTTGGTCAATGTAAATATTAGATATTGGAGTTTTTTGGGTTTCCAATTACTGAATTTAGAAACGGTTTTTGGTATCACGATAGACGGTTTGCTAAAGACGGTGAACTAAGGACCTGAAAGGTAATCTCAGCTAAACAGGTATATAATTGAAGCCAATTGAAATGGTTCTTCTCGGCACTAGTCCACATTTGTCCCGAAGCAGGCTTAAATATTGGGACGTGTAAAAACGCCTCCAGGGGCCTATTTGCAGAAATAAAACTGATTTCACTGATGGCTCTAAGTCCCAGATTTTGGAGTTCTCTATAGTGAGACCTACGTCCAGCTGAAGCAGGCTAAACGACAATGAATATGATGACCAATTATAGTTTTTTGACACAAACATTACAACAATGCAAAGGTTTCATAATTACTTAAATTAGGTCTAAATAGTAGCACTTAAAATAAACAGATAGGTATGTAATACAAGCAATGCTTATATGAGACTGATGCCTTTGGTAAATAAATTCATATTTGTACATTCAAGAACATAAGGCAAAATGTCGCACTGATCTGATGTAAATCATATTCATACAATACAATTATGTTATTTTTTTAATATTACGCAGACTACCGATATAGAAATACATTTGTAACAAAATATTATTCTTCGACTTCTTTTTCTCATGAATGATTTCAACATGCCACAATAAATGTGTTTTTTTTGTCTTGGGAAAATATTATAATGAATGTTGAATATTTAACCTGCCATTCCCAGCTACTGTACAAACGAATTAAGCGATTGGAACCACAAACCGACCCCAGTTGTCAACCTAATTGTTGAAAATAATTACCAATCAAACCTCCCTGTCTTCGTTTTGAAGCAACAGTTAAAGTATTGCAGCCAGGCCATTTCTGCGGCCATAATTCTGATTTTTTAACAGGAAATCTACTATCCAACTATTGCATTAAACTTTTAGGATTCGAAAGGAATTCGACCAGGAGACGTAAGCCGAGAATTTTCTTTTACTATATTTCTCAACAGGTAAACCTGGCACGGTAAATTGTAACATGCTGAGACGTTTCGTTTCATTTTTTTTTACATATTTGTGGTCACTTATTGACTTAGTAGTTATTTGAGAAAGTGGTACACAAAATATCTTTTTATATTTGGCTGCGAATTAAGGTGACCCACAGATAAACACTTGAATTATCTTATGAGGTTCAATCATCGCCGAAAACCATCCCCATCAGAATAGTTCCCGTGACTAACAGCTATCTATGAGCCAAACATCAGCCTGATTCGTCGTTGAAGCCGTGTCATGATGATATTATTGTCAGTCGATGTTTTCTTTATACATACTTAGAAGAAAAGAACAGTGAATCAGTTACCAATTTGAGTTGTCTGCTCTCGTCGAACAATCCGTACCGGAGGGGTAACTTTTTAACTTCTTCGCGTACAACCAATTATGAAAATTTATCAATCTTTCCACGACATTTGAGTCGTTCAAATCGTGCCTTCGCTTTCTTTATTTCGGGAAGGAGAGATCCCCTCTCAGGGAGGATATAAAAAAACATTCTCCGCTTTAAGAGGACGGTCATTAAACAAGATCGCTATCATAATTGAATTAAAAATTCCAACACGCGGCTCTTAAAGGGGACGTAGTACGGCGATTGCAGTTTCCACTTGGCCCCTAGATTCTTTAAACATCAAAACGTGATATTATTTTCATATCAGCGTCTAGGGAATTTAGGGCGTCCTTAAAATGTTTTTCATCTCTCCCTTATAATGGTCATGGTCATTCATAAGATAAGATTACTCATTATTGTTGTTATGTTGAACGATGGAAACTGTAAACAGCAACGAATGCAGGTCAAAAATATATTTGACCGATCTAAAATATTAAATGGTGGCAGATTTTAAATTCAATAATCTTATGCAGTTTGCATCGTTAGTTGCTAAAAACTTTGTTTGTTTGCAAGAGATATCTAAGGTGAATAGACGATTGGTACTTTGGCATGGTACTAAAAAACTTCAGTGACCTCTGATGCTGACCGAACAGTATGATCTTTGAAACTGCTGTAAATATTAAATAGACAAATTAAAAAATACTTTTTTGTCTCCATTGAGCCGTTCGGGAATCGAACTCGGGACCTCGGAGCGGCGAAACCTTGAATACTGGTGTGCACGCCCCTCCATCGCGGAGTTCGTGAATTTACTATACTATATATTCTGTATAAATCCGTGGAAACTGCTTTCAATTCCATTAAGTAGTTTCTGCATGACGCTTGTACTGTATCCATACAGTTTTAAGTTCTAAACACATATTGTTACTCTAAAAATATCCCAAATTAGTTTTTATCTATACTAATATTATAAAGCTGAAGAGTTTGTTTGTTTGTTTGTTTGTTTGTTTGAACGCGCTAATCTCAGAAAGTACTGGTTCGACTTGAAAAATTATTTTTGTGTTGGATAGTCCATTTATTGAGGAAGGCTTTAGGCTATATAACATCACGCTGCGACCAATAGGAGCGAAGCATCACTGAAGAATGTAACAAAAATAATCGCGATCATAATAACGGAAGTTAGTTAGTAGTTAGTAACGGAAGTCGCGGGGAACAGCTAGTTTTCAATATCAATGATGACAGAGAAATACGTTTTTGTTTTCATTGAGTTTCTTTTATATTAGTCGCCTACACCTTATACATCGTGCTTTTTGAACCACCTGGAAAACGAAACCCACGTTTTTGGACCATTACCTATGTATAACATCATGGCAGTGTTTTTTATTTTATTAAAAATGTTTTTTGATAAATATTAAATTTTGTTTCAGACTTTTAATTTTGTCATAAGCTGTGACGCACAAAGACGCTTTATTTTTCTGCGGCTGAGTCTCGGTTGAATGGATCTTACACAGCTACACCTGTGCGCGTCACAGCGTGTTTCAAAATAAATATCTGAACCTATATTTAACATAAAATTTTTACTAAAATAATTTTTGGTAAAAAATGTAAAATAACACTGCTAAGATGTTATACATAATGGTTAATAACGTAGGCTTCGTTTTACAGGTGGTTGAAAATACACCGTGTAGAAAGAGTAGTAATGGTGCTATTCTAATTTACTGCCCGTAAATTAAGAGGAGACACTACGGGCCAGAGAATTGAAAAATAGGTATTTTTAAAATCTACATTGCTGTCGCGCAGTGCCAAACGCCTTCACCGCAGAGTGTGATGACAACAGCTGCTTCTTGGACCGAAAATAACTACTAAAAACACACCAAATCAACGTTTCGTAGTCCCCCGATTACTTTTCCAAAACTAGACCGTTTAAATACTTTTTTCATTAAAAATTAAAGAAAGGCTTTGGCCGTGTTCGTATGTTTTCCTTTTTTTCTAAAATTTAGCCAAAATTGTTTTCTGGATGTTTGAATAAAGCGGAAAATCTGGCGAATTTTTCGATTTTTGAGGGCTCATATCCTTTTTGGTAATTAATTTATAAAAAAACAGAAAACATGCTAATGTGGCCATAGATTTTTGTAATAAAAATTATTGCTCTACTGGCTTTATCCAGGGACGAAACAGGGGACTACGTTTATATGGAAAAACGGCTCTTGTATTTCCTCATAAGACAACGTATACATTCATGTATTACAAAATCATATAAACACGAACAAAAAACATTTACGTCACTTATAAAATGTTTGCCCGCATTAACACCCTTGTTTTGCCTAATAAATTAGGTTCAAAGATTGTCTCGCGAAGAACCTTGCCCAAGGTATTTACATATTTCACTTCACTATATGGGGGTGAATTTTGTTAACGCCTCACAGAGGGTCGGGGTGTTCTTAAAGTTATGAAAATTAGATTGCTCTTGCCTTTTATGTGGCCTAACAGCCCTTTACAATGCTGCTACAGTTTAAAGTTTCTTTTGAGTATGGCGTTAACTTTGTAGGATCTGAGAATTTTAGTTTAATATAGTTCGTCTGCAGCTTGGGAATATTTTAAAACTGTTTTAAGTATAATTAGAAATCTAAAATCACGGAACGATGTTTCCTTTTAATTTGATCTTTCGTTATCAAAATCATCATCAGCTAATAGAAATTGGAAATAGGTTCTCTAAAAAATTGCTATATTATCCAACCTGCTCGTTTTTTTTTAGAGATGTACCATGTATCTTGTAGTGTTCCCAATAATCGGGAAAAGATACGACACGGGCATTAGACACACTTTTAGGGAACTCTTACAAGGTCTCAGAAATATGAACTACATAATTTAGAAATAGTTTCTATATATCATAAATAAATAAATAAATAAATGTGGACAACATCACATACATTGTTCTGACCCCAATTTGAATAACTATTTAAAGCATTCGTATTTTGGAAACCAGAGACAACGAAGGTACCAGAAACACCCAGACCCGAGAAAATGTAGAAAAACACATTTTTTCTATATTGACCCGTCCGGGAATCGAACGCGGGACCTCGGAGCAGGCGACACCTTGAAAACCGGTGTGTACGCAACTCCGTCACGGAGGCCGTTGGACAGATATTCTCCCTATTTCATAAAATAATCCACTCATTTTAACGTAACGAATCACTGGAATTATTGAAGTATAACTTTATGTCGCTCTCAGCTCGGAGCTTGGTAACCATTCTCACTCACTCAAACAGTCATAAGTACAAATACAGGTAAGTATATTTTAAACTCTATTGTATTAATATAAGGTCCAAATTCATTTCAGTAATACAAGTCACCGTAGCAGAGAAATTTATTGGAGTGTATGTTTCGGCTAAATGATTTTTCTTTTAGTTGGATCTCCTGATTTTTTCTGAGTTTATCAAATAATATACTGAGCAAGGTTACTTTTTCAGAACGTAATACTGGCCAACTGTGCATTGAGAATCGTTATATTTAGCTATAAAGACATATCTTAGTGCAAGCGTAGGTACGAGTATATATCGGCCCAAAAGCGGATCATAATATATTAGGGGTTAAAGTTTGAAATTGCCGTTTTGTATGGACAAAATCGAGAAAAGTCATTTTTCCATACTAACAATTTTTTAGTTTTTTTAAAAACGCCTGAACCGTTTTCGATGCAATTAAAGGTGAAAGTTAGATGGTTATAAAGCTACGCATTATAGTATTTAAATTTCTGAAAATCAAAGTATATATTACGAATATACTTAATGAAGCAAGAAGATCAGCTGACACATTTTAAGGGTCTTTTCAACGACTTCCTTTGAAGTAATAGGCACTAGTATTGCATTTTTTTTTAGTCAAAAGTTACTTTATTTAGTTTTTGATACAATACAAAAAGAATTACGCAATAATATGACTATACTTAAGAGCTATAAACAAAATAAAAAGTGGGAAAATAATCGGCAATTTCATACTTTAACCCCTATTATTTTTAGTTTATTCTAGTGACAACCGTTGAAGGTGAAAAAGCGGTACTTTTATATTATATGCTGTGATAGCAAAGAATTTTCGTTTTAAAATTTTTGCTCTTTGGGTTCTTAATTACCTTTTGGTTATTAAATTAATAAGTTTTATGCCTTTTAATAGCTCTTATCCGTAAATTGTTTGCTCGCTTCAAAAGCTTGACCTCGTTTTTGGTTCTTAAGACAAAGACAATTAATAAATCGTGTTTTATGAAAACGAAATACAATATTCTACCTAAAAGTTCCTTGTTATTAAATATTTAAATCAAACGCAAATTCAGGCGTAAATTGATATTAAAAGAGCAAGATGTATTAAACATAAATAAAAAGTACTTACTTTGATTAGTCTAAGTATTATAAATGGCAAGAAATTCGTTAGATTTTTATTTTGACCTAGGCTAAACACTAGGTTATAGATAACGCTAAAATATAAGCTTTCATTCAAAGGGGTTAGTAATATTAAATGTTACATGTCAATGTTAAAACTTTTTTTTGTCTTTCAAGTACAAAACAAGGTTTACAGAAAAGAAACCTTAAGATTCACTCTCGGTATTTGATCTAAAATATTTCCATTCTTAAAACATCCTAATCAATTACGATGAACCTTCGACATCCTTCAGACGTTCCAATTACGCCTGAGCTTGCCTTTGGAGGGCTTCTAAATACCTTCCGCGAAAATTCACGCGTAAGGATTTGTGACATTTGACGTTGCTAACAAATTCCAAATGGAATTCGCCAGTTTCAATTAGAAGGAATATTCTGGAATGCTGCTTCTCACGTTTGGCTTAGCGTAATAACAATTTGACTTGACGCCCTGGCTTGGTTCCACCCAAGACTGTATTTTAGCCCCTTTGCAGGTAGTGTGCAATCTCCCATCTCCTTAGGGGGCTCCTTCGCGGACACTTTCGTTCTTCAACTTCAGCATTTTGTAATGCGTTCAACCGGTCGTCACATTTTTAGGCACAGATCTGAGCCATATGACAATTGATTTCTGTTGTGACTGTAATTATTCGCATAAAAAGGGTTTATACATCCTGTTTTTCCTACTGTAGATGTTTTATATTAACGTATTAAAATCTAAAATTTTTTATTGTTTTGAAAAACAAAAGAATGAAAGTTTAAAACAAAATTTTTTATTATGTTTATCCAAACATTTTAAATTTTTGTAAAGCGTGCACTTTTTATTAAAAATATATTTTTTTTACGTCACTCACACACGTCAAATCGCTTAGGGGTCATCCATAAATTACGTCACACGATTTTTGAGATTTTCATACCCGACCCCCCTCCCCCCTTGTCACGCATTTTTCCGAAAATTCCTATATTATTTTGCCCAATGTCACCAAAATAGTATAGGAATTTTAATGTGTGACGTAATTTATTGACGGCCCCTTACGTCACTTGTATCCAAAAGTGTTTTGTTTTTTTCTTTCATAATCACATCTCTATCACTTTCTGTTCTGAATACTGGAACCTGTAACATACGATCATCCAAAAACGATACACAGTCAACGCATTCATCTCTTGAGATAACGTGTTTATGACGGTGCGTTCGGTCGAAGCCTGAGAATGCATGACGATTAGTAGGGTAAAATTGGGGGTTCTAGAAAGAAAAAAAGAAAGAAAGAAAGAAAGAAAGATGCATTTAATTGGCCGCAAGCACATTACAATAGACATAGACGAAATTACAGATAAACAGTAAAACAAAAGACACAACACAGCTAGCCCTGCATCAGCGCAGCTCGTTTCGTGCTGCAGAAGCCCCCAATTTTACCCGCCTATTTATCCAATAATGTATACTCGGACTACAGAAACCAATAATATTTGTTACTGAACAATGCTACACCTGATCAGACAGACAACGAATACACGACAGAATATCAAAAGCAAAAATAAAGCAGTCGCTTGTCTATTTATTCGTCTGTCTGGAATCTTTGTACGCTTAACCTGTAATTGCCCATTTTTTACTGTGGCTAAATTTAGCCACGTCACCAATGATATTTAAAAAGTAAAAACTATCGAAATATATGTGCCGCTTGCGAACAACTGCACACATGCGTAATTCTTATTTTGTCCTTGTCATACTCGTGAAAAGAACCATTACTTTTTCTTTCATGGATTTGAAAAGACGTCACAATTGTGACGTTTTAGGGACGCATATTGAGAGCGCATGTAACATATCTATTACTTTTTAAATATCATTGCACGTCACAGACTAGATGTAAAAAATCGTATATTTTGTGTAGATCGTACATTTTTTCATGGACGAAGTCCATAAGATTTAAGATAAACAAGACGTGTCTTCTCGGCACAACTAGTCATTGTCTTGAAGAAGTGGTAGAAGAAAAATTATATGTAACCTACGAAAAGAATGGAAGAAAAAAACTCTTTTTTTATATATTTTTTATTATTTTTTAAACTCAAAACAAAGAATTGCATTCTTATAAGACTTTTGTCGTAGTGTAGGTAGGTACTTTCGTAAGGGACCTTGCGTCACGTGTTTATTACTTCGGGGACAAATCAAAGGGCTCAGCCGCGGCTTGGCAGAGTTCATTTGTGCTGTAATAACCAAACTTTTGTTACCCGCTCATTAACGTGGCATGTGTTTTGTATTGTTAACTTTTTTATTGGCTGAACAGAGAGTGAACAGGGGAAGCTTGTCGATCATAACAGAATACAGTGTCAGCTCACTTAGTTTATACAGAATACAGTGGTGGTTCACAACCTGTTTCAAGGTGTCGTCAAGCTTTGAGGTCCCGAATGTTTACGATGGTGTCCAAAGTATCACACCTTCGCTGTTTCTGATTTCCACAAGTGCTTCAAGGGGACTACTAGAGCAGAACAGTGATTCAATAAATACTAGAGGTAATTTCTAAAATGATACTGTTCTAGTTTTTTTAATATATAATCTACGACTGTTTAAACGTTCATAATTAATATTAGCTAAACAAAATGTAGGTACCAGAAGAACATAGATCATGACCAATTATTAAAACATAAATCCTCAGTAATTTAAAGTTTTAAGAATTGATTTTGTTTAGAAGCCTCTTCTTCTTCTCTTCTTCGTTTCGCTCTTGGCAGAGCGGTCGTAGTCACGTTGAGGCGTCCGTGTTAGTGGTAGAGGCGGACACAGCTCTATTCACGATCTCCCGCCACCCCTCTCGGTTGGCAGACTGTCTGGCACAGTCAGACACGCGGCCTCCCACTGCGGACTTCCCTTGGTCAGTCCAGCGCATCGGTGGCATGCCGCGCGATCTGGTTCCTTCCACTTCTGTTTAGAAGCCTAATAAAATTAAATCAATTGGGGGTAGCACATAGCTCTAGTAGTCCCCTTTATAGTTATGTTTATACTTACTTTATGACCAGAACAATCTGAGTGACATTACTGTTTACATTCACTATTTATTTCTTACGCGTCGATTTCAGAACAGCATTTTATTTTAAATTTAGATAATTTCAATTTCATGGTCTTACATTTTAGGCTGATGTTGCAAAAAAATGTTTTTTTCAATCCGCACACCGTAGTGTTTTAACGGCGAATTGACGAAACCGATAAAACACTCTGGCACTGATAAATAGAAGTCATCAGACAACAATTAATAAAGAATACTTTTTAAAACTAAGACCATTAAACTACTTCTCTAAAAGCCACTTAAAATCCATCCAACCTTCGCTATAAATTACCACTTCAACAAGAGCGTCTGACGTTTTAAATTCAAGAACCAGATTGAGAGTGTGTTCGTTCGCAAAGATTTTCTATTTTATCTTTGTTTTATTTTTTAGTAAGATATTAAGGCTTGTTCACAAGGTGACTTACACCTTCATCTATTGTTTTGAAAATGGTAGAGCTTTTGTGTTTACCCATGTTTGGTAAATGCGAAAATGGCTATGTTGTGTTTTTTTGTCAAGTCAAGAAGTAAAATTTTGGATGCCTGTATTATTAAAGTAAGGAAATAGTTTCGAATTGATATAATCTTAACATCACCAGAGTTTGAGCACGCTGAATTTGGCGTGAAGTCAGGAGATAGTCAAAGAAAACTAAAATCGATTATAGCTTCATTCGAAGGAAATTCAAATACTATTAAGAATAGTATTAGAATCAGTGTAGGTAGAAGGAGGATTACTGAAACACAGAAAGGAGCAGTTTTAATGTAGACCGTAAATTGAACCACTCATTTTCAGACGGTGCTAAACAAATTATCAGCAACCATTGTCACGCTTAACTATTACTAATTTAGCCTTTAAAATTGCAGCTACGCCTCAGTGAAACAAAAAGTAAGGCGTGACGAGAGCATTGCATTTAAGTGACTTTTATTTAAAACAGTAAGGGTGGACGCATACAACGCGATTATCCGCCGAAGTAAACACTACGGTCTGGAGCGACTGTTCGGCAAAAACACTGTGTGCCGAGGCACTAAGGGCGGGCGTACACAACGCGATTATCCGTCGAACTTAGACACGTCCTTCGTAGCTCGGGGCGTTTGGATTCCAAATTGAATTCCTCGAGCGAACACAGCGTAAACTACACGCGGAGCGAGATTGGGTTATATGAGGTTTTAAACTTTTGCGTGGATTATCTTATACTGCATGTAGACCGGGGTTCTTTGAGCGACATTTTGGGGTTAACGCGCGTGTACATGACATTATGACGAAAGTAATTTTGTAAATTCGAATTTGAATACGTTCGTAACCGCTTTCAAGATCAAATTACGGTGGAAAAAATATAAAAATTTGCGTTTATCATTTATTAAAAATTCAAAGCATTTTTGATTGTTCTCTTAAACAAAATTTTATAAACAATTTTGAAGGCCTCGTTTAAAATTTTCAATCATTATGTAACGTAGATGTTGCTCGCAGCTTCGTTTGCGTGAGATGTTAATTTGAAAATAGCTAACGAGAGCAAAAATTAAACCTTTGTGCTATTATTGCAGCCTATAATTTATTACCGTACTGTGTTTCACCCAGATCTGTTCAGCCGTTCACATATGATGGATAAACAAACATCCATCAAATCTTTCCTAAAGTAAAGTAAAGATTTATTTCTATGTAAAAACTTCCTATTTATGATATGGGTAAGGTAATTTAGTTATAATAGTAAGTTTTTAAATAGTAATACAAAAAGTCGGAAGTTACTTTACATAATAGATGTTTATTTATTATATGACAATATTAGTTTTGACATGGTAAGAAACAAAAAAGCTTTAAAGTTTTAGAGATAACAAATAATCACTACTCGTAACCAAAGAAATAAAAGTATTTCTATTCGTTTTCTTTGTTTCTAGAAAATCCCGCTAGATGTCGCCACTTTGAATATTACGATTGCGAATGTATTTAAATGCTAAAGAGTTTCAATAAGTATATTTATACAGGGTGAAATTTTAACCACTTTCCAAATTTTAATATAGCAATTTACGAGGCAAAAAACCAATGACGTATTTTTTCTTTTGGTATAGCCCAGTACAAAAATGTGAAGATAAAGCACTTTAAAAATGTCCGCCAAAAATAAAATAAAATTGATAATGCATCCTAGTAGCACTTTTTTACGCGATGTGCGAAAATTTTGGAAAGTGGTTTAAATTTCATCCTGTATAGACGTTCAGTTGTAGTTTGTACAACTAATTTTATTGTTTTATAATTACGTTTCTTTTTAAAACAACATGGTATTATTTTATTACTGTTTGCTTAACAATATAAAACAAAATTGTTTTGATGATTTTTGTAGTTTTTTATTCCTACTCTTATATAATTGTGAACTCTATTAAGACATAAAAACCAGTTAACATTTTTTTAAATAAACATTTGCTACGAGCTACGCAGTTCTAATTACTTTTTAAATTATTATTAGGTGTCGATAAATATTTTTTGTTTCTGAATTGTTATAAACAGGGCTGAATATCAAATAAGTCTTAATTCTATACTGTACTAAGTATTGATTGATTGTTCAGTAGTTGCTCTAAAATGTGTAGTTTTGTTTTTACAAACTACTTAGTTTCACCATTTCGCCAAATTCCCTTTTTGTAGAAAATTATTCTTGTTCAAACGTTGTCGGTCTAGATGTTGGCAAATATGTACGTATAATACCAATTTTTATTGATAAATATTTCAGACAGACACATCTACTTGTTTATAGAACTAGGTAAAATTAAAAAAAAAGCAAAAAGGAAATTGACTCGTGAAGGATTTGAACCTCCGCCCTCCGATAATAAACCTTGGTACATATTGGCGCTCTAACCTACTGAGCTAACGAGTCTTATCCTCTGTAATCGAAACAAGCGTACTAATCACTCAAAATGACGTCACTTTCAGAGCATAGGTGACCTTGACTCCGTCGAAGACGTAGGCCAATGTGAGCTTTATGTTGAATACATAAAACTCATTTTTTTATCGTTTAGACGAGGAGATTTATAAATATATGTATTACATTCAAGTTGATAATAATTTTTGAAATATCTCTCCGAAGTAAAAATAGGAAGGAACATACTGTTTTCTTGATTTTACGCGAACACTATACGAGATTGAAATGAAAGAAAAGTAGGAAGATAGGAAGGAACAATTTGTTAAGATGATTAAATATCGATCATTGAACAAGAGAAAATGTAACCTACTTATAGTTGTTTAAACTAAAATAACTGATTTTTAGGGTTCGGTACCCAAAGGGTAAAAACGGGACCCTATTACTAAGACTTCGCTGTCTGTCCGTCGCTCTGTCACCAGGCTGTATCTCAAGAGCCGCGATAGTTAAGACAGTTGAAATTTTCACAAATTATGTATTTCTGTTACCGCAATAACAACAAATACTAAAAACAAAATAAAATAAATATTTAAGGGGTGCTCCCATACAAGAAACCCGTTTTTTTGGCCTTTTTGGTACGGAACCCTTCGTGCGCGAGTCCAATTCGCACTTGGTCGGTTTTATTTTATTCTAATTAACTACTCATTTTGTTTGTGGTTCAAAAACTCCGTATCAAGGATTGTTTTTATCAATTTATCCGCGACCGCGAAAAAAAAAACCACAAAAAACAATAAAAATCAAATACCATTCAATCACAATGCTGTGGCAGGGAACAGCTAGTTAAAAATAACCAAAGTAAATAACTATTTAAAGAACTTGTTTTGTGGAAACCTCAAACAACGGTGGTACTACAAACACCCAACCCGGACCCGAGAAAATATAGAAGAAGACTTTTTCTACATTAACCCTTCCGGGAATCGAACCCGGGACATCGGAGCAACATCGTAAAACGGTGCGTAAGCTACTCCGTCACGAAGGTCATCCGTTAGATAAAAAAATAATTCGATGAATCACTATGCGTTGAGCCATATCAACATGAATTTCATTGTCAGATTATATTTCATTGTCATAAAGATTAATAGATGTCGATACTGATAACAGCACGTTTTCGTGACTGTTCCAACTGACTAGCGAACAGGAGACGCTGTACGATCTAGGCCACAAGTCCCTTTCTGTAATCTAAATATTTCTATAAGACTGTTAAGGGGGCGCGGCTAGAGCTAAGTGCTGGCCCCTATCGATTTAATTTTAATACTTCTAACCTAAATCAATTCTGAAAACTCTAGAACAGTATCATTTTAGCAAATTACCTCTCCAGTATTAATTGAATCACCACAGAACATTTTTATATGGTACTGAATTTGAATAACTTGGACCTAAAATAGAATAGTACCTACATAACCTGATTTCGACATGTGAGTTTTGTAAAAAGCGACTAAGAAGGTATTGTGAGAAGAAAATTGGCAGAACCGTCCTTTTAACCCTTTTTGAAACATAGCTATTGGGGCAAAATTCTTTTGAAAAAGCCTTTACGTTAAGCAGGCCCCTAATTCAGCTAACCAAATCGTATCACAGTCGTAATTGAATAGCAAGTTTTTGACAGTTCTAGTTAATGGGCTAAATGTCAAAATCGCCCAATTCAATCACGATTGAACTGCAATTGAAATAGCTGAATAAGGCCTTAGTACACGCGCTTTTTTAAAATAAACTTTCAAGGCTGGTGATGATAATGAATGGTTTTTATCTTATTTTAAAGGTCAAGATGTCGATCTACCAATAGTTTGTGAAACACTAGTCTAGCTTCCAAATTGAATCCCACGTTCTCTGCGTAAACTATCCTAAGGACGATGTTATGCAAACACGCGGCCTGTATTGGCGCGTAATGAGCTGCACGATTTGGGAACGAGCGAGCGCCACCTGTTCCAGATAACTATGTAAAATGGTTTCGAAAAGCAAGCGAGGTTTGAATTGGAATTGTATCGTTTAGACATAATGATGTTTTCATCGATATCTTAGAATAGAAGATAGGCTAGCGGAGTGTGTGCTGAAAATAACTTAGAAACTGCAAAATTTTGGTTGAGATTTCTGTACAAGATAAGTTGATATTCTCTAAGAATAGGTAGTATACAACGTGTTCTTTTTGATATCCCATAACTCAAGGGTATTAAACAGACCATGGTAATAATTAAATGGCAAATAAATTATTTTTCAATTATTATTATTTTTTTGTTTATTTTTTTTATACAATATAAATCTAAAAAGTCACGACTGTTTATGTAAAACACCCTTACCTTGTTATGAATGAACTTTTGAATGAAAACGATTTACTCGTACTTACTGATCAATGAAACACCCACACACGTCAATGTTTTTTACAAGTTACGCTCTCCCGCTACTTTACTACTACACTTAAGTGTAAGTTTGCCAACGTCTCGCAAAACTAAGGATTCGCCATACTGGTTACATTTTTTTAACAAATTTAATTAAAATTTATATTATATTCGAAACTGTTGAATTTTGAACCACATGTTCTAGGGCGTTATATATTATTTTTACCAATAGAACATAACCTTAAGAGTTATGGGATATCAAAAGGAACACATTGTATGATTGTATGTAATGATAGAATTTGGGAGTAATCGTTTTACTTCGATTTAAGAAGAAGAAGTAAATTGTATTCAGATTTAATCTTTTATGGTCACTATCACAAGAGTTCATTGATTCGGGGTTTATACCATGCCCTTTGTTATTTAAGAGTTTCTAAGTCATAGAAAGGTTCTTATGATTGGAATTTCGATCTCCTGTTAATGATTATTTTTGTCAGACGCATCCTGTCATGCCATCCACTTACAAATCAATTTAAAAATAAAGTTTTAAATAAATTCGACTAGGATTTGGTCTCTGCATTTTTGAGCTCCCCAGCCAAATGTTTGCGTCTATGCATCAATTAGTAAATTATAATAAAATTAAACTTTCACACCAAGCCAAGCAATAACGGAATTTGTCTGCATTTTATGACTTCAATCATTCATCCCGCGCCATCAATCTCCCCCCTTTCGTCATTACAATTCGAATGTCTTATTCAAATGTCATTCGAACAATTTACATTCCGTCACGTCAGTACCTATTGCCGTTCGTTTTAATCGCTCGCGTGCCTGCGCATAATGAGAAGAGACGCACGTGTGTGCGAGGCTTTATGTCCGAATCGTCCATTGAGTGGTTTTAACATAACAGTCAGTCGAATGGACTTGTAATTTTATGCTGATTTACAGTGTTGTGCAAAATGGGAGACAACATTTATGAAAGTTTTTCGACATACGACGGACCACAACCCCTGTAATAAGTTCTGTAGAGAAATACAAATCAAGGTCTAAAGTGTCACTACTTATGAACTGTTATAAACAATCTTGCTAGACTTGAGGGTTAAATATGGCCTTCAAATAACAGCGAACAGCTAGCTGTTTGTAATTTTCCGCGCGAAAGCTCTAAATTTAATTTAAAAAAACACAACTAAAGAACTTACATAATATTATGTGATCGTAGTTTTTATAAATAGATAGAAATATCACTATTTGTAAAACCATAAACGTATAAACATAAAAAAAGATTTGAATTCGAATAAAGAATACTATTGTTAGGGGAAGACAACAGAAGCTTTTGCTCGGCTGAATTCGCGGGAAAAATTTACCGGATTAAATAAATACATTTACATTTCATCACTAAAACTATGCTAGTTTTATTGTCTTTCGTGCGTGTGACTGGAGAGGAGACCCTCGTGTGCAGGACGGGGATGTCCGATTTGTCCATTATTAAAAATATTAATGCATATACCAGTATAAGTAATACTGTCTTAATCCATCGCTTTGCGCTTCAGACTACAAAACCAATTGGTCGCGTGTACAAATCCCACCAAGCTTGTGACAGTCAAATTGCAATTTAAAATGATTTCAAAAGCTCATCGCAAGGTAAGTTTTGCGATTAGAAATTGGGATTAATGGTATAAAGCATACGTGTGTGATAATTATGTCAGCACTCGATTTTTTATCATGTTTTTATAAACTCAATACTTAGTTTATTTTTATTATAATATTTAAATAAAACAACCTAGAAAACGTTATTTTCATTGACGCCCAGTTTGCTACATTACAGTGATAAAAAATACTTAATACCACATACAGATTTTGTAGAAGATTATAAAGTACACAAAAAGTAACCAATAACAAAGGAATTTATATGAAAACCAATGTAATAAAGGTAGCTTTGCCAAATTTAAGTGACATATTCAATACACATGACCCTAATTCCGACGAAATAAGGTTTAATACATTTTATATTGGGTACTCAGTGAGCCTAAGATAAGCGGAAAATCTCCACAATGTGGACTGTATAACTTTGAGCCTTAAGCTATTGTAACAAAGTTTATTTTCGACTGAACCAAACAATATGAAACTATGACAAGGCTGGAAAACCGCCGACCTTAAGAGTTTGAACTTTTTGTAGAATAATCGAATTAAACAATAATACAGACGCAGCTTCAAATTGTATAATCAACCAATGACTTATTTTAGTTTTATTTGGGTTTGTTCTGATTATAAAATTTAAAAAGTAAACAAATTCAGAGTCAGTGCCAAATGAACATAAAACTTAATCTTTTATATCGGTTTAGTTTTATGACAAATTTACCCTACATTGAAATTGACTGCAAAACGTTGTTTAGGTATTAAAATACTTCTGTGCTCATACGAATACGGGTTTCGTTTTCACAAACAATATGGCTCCTCTAATACCTCTTGCAGGGATATTTAAACTGAATGCAGAAACGCATAATATAGTGAAATAACTTGCTCCGAGGAGAAAACGTGCATACCACGACACGTGGAATTCAATAAGGAAAGGATTATCTTCTTAATACTACAGCAGTAAAGAATAATACGGTAGACTCACTTCAGCAAAGTGATAGCCTTGTGGTAAAATATATTTTGACTACCAGCGTCTTTCTACAAACACTAATATACTAAAGCTTTGGTTTCATAATCTACAGAAGTGCAGTGAATTTAAAATATTTTTACAGATTTAGCTGAGTTTTGAAACTTTTGTTATCTTGACATCATCCACCCTTTACAGGTCTCGAGGTCACGTGTAGACTAAGATCTAAAAAACAAATTGGATAGAATTAACTTTTTTATATTTTAATGGAAAAAATATATATCCATATGTATTTTATTTCTTATGCTTTTGAATCGGGTTCTCTTCAATAACTAAAAACGTATTTTTACGTTAGGTAGTGTTATCTTCAATATTATTCCCTCAACCCCCAGGAGGCATGCGCGTGCCGCGATAACAATTGATTTCAATTGTGTCTGGAATAACTCACGATCGAGGGATTATCAGATGCAAGTGTTGAGTCTAAGAAAGTTCACAATTACTCAGTAAATCACTTACTTTTCATTTTACGTACCTATTATTAATAGGAACACCTGTAGTATACAAACATTTTTTTTGTTGTAGTTACATTAAATATACATTATTATTCTTCGTAAGCGTCATCAACTGCTGTTAGATAGTCACATTGAAGTAAGAAATGAGTACTGATTCAACTTCTATTGTGATAGTACGTATACGTACAATTATATACATACCGTTGGAAAAACACAAGCGGATTGAGACCGTATCTTTTGAGAAGTAATGATGAAAATGGTATGATGTATGCTGATTGTTATTAAAATCAATATCCAGTGGAATTATAGCCCTGTACGCTCGTATTTAAAGTTGCGTCATTTTCCGGAAGAATTAATTTTGTGTACCTGCATGTACGGAGATTATGTTTTAATCAGAAATATTTAAGCCTTACATTGTTTGCGGTTTGCCGCAAAATCTTGGTACGGTAATTTAATATCATATATGTAGCAATAGGTTATATGTTACCGGTTTAATAGAGAGCATCGACCCTATTAGTCCTGTGAATGGCGGAAAGGCGACTCATTCATAGAGCACTTTTCTTATTTTTAATTGTATCATCTTTCAAGGATCATGTGTCACGTGTCAAACTTTTCCAGATGGTTTTATGACTTCTTCGACTAAAGCCGTTAGTCAGCTTACGTCTTTTCTCTGCAATACTGGCTAACTGCGATCGCCTACCCATCTTTCAAGCGTGGCAAAGATGGCAAAATACTCTTGGAGAGGCTTTTGTCCAGCAGCGGACTGATGCAAGCTGATGATGATAATGTTTTGTAAAAACTTATTTTAATCTTGAGTTATCATCACGTGGATGTGGTGATTTCTATTTCTTTAAGACTGTATCTCACTAGGTGGTGCGGTAAGCCTTCCGTGTGTTTCGCATCTTTTACTATTATCATCGCTGTCATCACTGTGCTTAGTGCTAGTTTTACTCAAACTCATAGAATTAGAAAAAGTGATTATACATAGCTCTTGTTTCACAATGAAGTTGTCATTAGATGTCTCTGCATCAGTGCCATACAAATTAACCTTTATGCATAGAATGTGTTTTGTCGACGAAACCTGTCACTATGCTCTCATCGCATATGCATCATGACAAGATAAGAGTCATGTCCCATCGCACTATACTTTTCTACCTTGACCTGAATCCTCTGTGTCTTTCAACGAGATTTCTTTTTGAAACTGGTATTAAATTATATATTTTTTCTTGCTACTTTGATCTAGTAGAAGTTTAGATGTGTATTTATGACAGCACGACAAGACACATAAGCTGTGTGGATACATAAAGTAAAAATAACAGGCTTTAATAATCCCACTGCAGGGAAAAGGCTCATTGAATTCAATGGGGACTACCGTTTCTTTGCTCACCAGTTGGCGCCACTGTAGACTGAGGTCCGCAGGTATAGCTGTCAAAGGCGATTGGCGCCGAAACAAAGTGTTATATCTTGAATCTAATTAAGGTTATATTGTTTATAAACAACAATCTTGATATCAACAAACTAACTTCTGAAATAGTTGCTCTTGAGGCCGCCTATTTTTGCGCTTTTTCTTAATTCCGCTTTTAAAGCGTTCACATTAATCGCCAAATAATCCATATTTGCGATAGTTTACGAAGGAGATCACTTTCCAGCAGGTAAATTTAAGAAATTATAATTTATGCAACAAATTCCGCTAAAACCAGTACAAAGTGAATGATATTGGACCTCACGCGACACTAGCGCCTCTAGTGGCAAATTCACTAGCGATAGCCCCCATTGACCGCAGCAATGATGGGTACTGGCCTAATCACCACGCTTGCCAAATGCGGGTTGGTGATCACAAACCCTAGCAACGTTCGGAAATTCGAAAATTTTTTATTGCCCGACCCGGGGATCGAACCTCGATCGGAAACCTCGGACCCCGAGATCTTGGCCTGGTATTTAAACCACTAGACCAACGGGGCGGTGTGGATACTTGTAAAAATAAAACTATAATGTTACCCTAAACTACCGCTACGCAAAAAACATATCAATAATTAACTCGTTGTGATAAACTGAGACATAACTATCCCACAGGTACAAATAATGTATTCTACATAAAAGCCAAATCTGCTATTAGACAAAACCTAACCTTAGTGCCAAATTCATCTAGATCCGTTTAGCCGTTCTAGCGTGACTAAGTAACAATAATCAATTCAACTTTTTGCATTTATAACGTTTTATATTTAAATATATCTCACAATTTTGTTAGCCATTGTATAACTTTACTTGTTAAATTTCTACCAACCATCAAAATCACTGTTGTAGAAAGTATCGCGTACAAATAAAAGAAAATAACATGTCGTATATTTGACGGCTGAAAAATACGTGACTTTTGTCGCTCTCCACATACAACTGGAAGCAATCGAAAGTTCCAGACGATTTACACGCGGCAAGAGACAGATAGGCCCTATTACCGGCCCATCCCCGTCGCCTGAATTATTTATCGGCCTATGCGTTTTAGTGCAATTGGTGTGCTTCATGTTGTTATGATTCGTTACATGTTTTATCCCTTTTGTTATTTTTCGTTGGTTAAAAACAAAATGCCAACCGTATTTTAGAAACTATTGCTTCTCGGTTGAACAACATCAAAAATTTATCACAATAGGTAAAACAGTGCTTGGCATATTTCCATTGTTTTTAATTGTTTATCATAACTTGGTTTAGCATTACTCTGTTAATCGCCTATTACAAACCCGTTTAAGGAAAGGTCATGTAGGTATATTTCGTTGACTGACACGTCAAAACAATACATAATTAAGTATGTAAATAAAAAACCTTACATCACAGACTTGAAATATCTAGATTATCCTTAATGATCATACGATAAAAACAAGTCTTGAATATATCGAAAAAATAAGGAACGAGCTTGAGTCAAAGTTTATTTATTTATTTATTTATTTAATATTCGGAAGACCAACAGCTAATGCAACATAAAAAACAATAACAGATAGGTATCAGAAAGCCAATAACAGGTTCTCGCAATTAACAACGACAAGACACAAGTCTAAGCTAGAGCTAAGAGCTAAGTTATTGGATGTTTAAGTAAATTTGGATCAAATAGTAGATAACCAATAAATCTGTTGTTCTAAACAGTTTAGTCGTAGTCGTGGCTTTGATTTATGCCGTCACAGAATTGCCTTATAGGGTAATGTAACTTTTTTCTATAATCTGCCAATTGATAAAAAGTAAAAGAAAAAACAACCACAATCAGACTCTTCTTATATTAATTTCTGAATGAAGTTGATAAAAATAGTGTAGACCTATATTTTGTAGATTTGAATACCAGTTAGCTGTATATCTTTTTTATTACACATCCCACTTTAACTATTAAACTATCCCCTCATTTCCACTGCCAATAAAAACCCCACTTTACATAAACACTTAAGTGCGTTCTCAACAAACACTTCAATCTGTATAAAGGTGCATCGGGCTATCAACCGTTTACCGTCTTCCGTAAATAAACTAGAGAGTGCAGCACTTGCTATAGTATTTACTGGGGATGTTTAATAGCGTTACTTAGAGTATGGACAGAGACACAGAGATTGCCGGGCGAAAGGTTAAGTGAACCAGGTTTGGATTTTCTTAAAGATCTTTTCATACAAGTAGTTAAATTTGTAACAAACTGTTTTACTAGGATTTAAATAATTAGATAGCTAATGCCTTCTTTTTTTTACAAAACCCTAAACAAAACCCAGAGATCTACCTTTTTTTAAATTTTCAATCTATATAGTTTGTTGCAAGACAAAACATACGTGATCGATGAAACATCTATTATTATTATTTTTTTATTTAATTGGAAACTCAACAGCTTTTTATACAGTATATATGTAATGGTTAAAATATCAATCAAATCTAGCCAATTACAGAGTTTCACCACTTACACATGAATTGTAGGTTACAAAGAAGATATAAAATGATGATGATATGTAGATAATTATAACTATAACTTATATAAACTAAAGCCTAAGGCTGTAAATATGTTAATCAATATGAAACTTTGGCAAGTATGAGTCGGATAATTCTAAAATTTTATAGATATAAAAACATAATTTGTCTTAACCCTTGTGGTTTATCTCAAAAGAGTTTTAGAAACTCTCAGAATTTATAACCGCCATTCATAACTTGATGCACCCTCCTGTTTACATAGAGAGGAGTGCGCTCAATCTAAAAACAATATAGCTAAAGTATTCATGACAAATCGCGGTGTAACGAAGAGAAATAACCGCATAAACACCCAGTATCTTTAGCTTGGGGGATAATTGGTGCGGTCTCAGTATCAGCGTGAGTTGGGATTTTAAGTATTGCTTAGAAGTGTTTTATACATGTCTAACATAATATTTCATCAACTAGATTACATAGACAAAGTCTGTCCGTCTGTTTTGCGCTTAACTTAAGCAATTCTCTTGTATTAGCGAAAGTAAGACAATATGGTCGGATCGATCTTCAATACCTAAACCTTAATTTAAATAAAACCGGCCAAGTGTGAGTCGGACTCGCGCACGAAGGGTTCCGTACCAAAAAGGCCAAAAAAACGGGATTTTTGTATGGGAGCCCCCGTTAAACATTTATTTTATTTTGTTTTTAGTATTTGTTGTTATTGCGGTAACAGAAATACATAATTTGTGAAAAATTCAGTTGTCTAGCTAACGCGGCTCTTGAGATACAGCCTGGTGACAGAGCGACGGACAGACGGACAGACGGACAGACAGCGAAGTCTTAGTAATAGGGTCCCGTTTTTACCCTTTGGGTACGGAACCCTAAGAAAGAGCTACATTGAAGTGGTACGTATGGAGTTTTACTTTACTAGATTAAAAATAACACTAATCTGTGTTCTAGTAACATCTTCATGTCTTGATTTAACATCAACAAGAACTAATCGATTCGGGTTTGTACATAATATAACCCCGTTTATTTCTAAAACATATAAGCAAAAAACAAGCGTCAATGCCTTTGACATGAAAAAAGGGTACCCAGATACATACCTAAATATTTTTATTCCAAAATAAATGCACATTTAGACAGCTCTAAATATACTTCCTCCGCTCAATTGAGGATATTTCATCGCTAGGAGTGATTTAGATAACCTTCAGAAACAAGTTTTTCTCAAAAAGTCAACAATTAGCTGTACTGAAATTACAATACTCGAGCCAAACCCCAAAATGGCCTCCCCTAGTAGGGTGCGTAACTACATAACGCGTTTAGATTGATGGCTGATGCAATTTGCGACCGGCTTGGATTTATCGACACTGATAAAGCTCTGGCGTGTTTTGATAATGCTCCGCCCAGTGGTCGTCGTTACAGCCGCAGGTGTGTTTTGTTTTGTTTGTTATTGTTTTTGTTTGACAACGAAAGATAAGGTGAGGGGTCTTTCGGAAAGTGAAGTACAAATATTGCTTACCCTGCCAATGTGTGAGTAGCTATAGGTTGAGAGCTTTTGATTAGCATAGCTTCATCGTGCATGATTTAGATTTGGAAAAATATTATTGCCTAAGTGATTTTAGTTTGAAAAATATGATTGTCACTGTTTAAGAAACTGACTGCTTTCCTTGCAAAGTATATTGTGAAATCAAATATAGCTTTTCTTTTTTGAAGTTATTCATTCATATTTGACTTAGTCAAAACATTCGGTTGGCTTGATATTTCTGATGATGAGCTTAGTGTTATAAATAAATATTTCTGAAAGTTATATTTCTATTCTATATCTACGAAAAAGAATAGCAATGGAAATATGAGAAAGATTTATTTATAAAAATATTAGATAAACATGCTCGTGAAAATCACCTTAATTAGGTGCTCTTAATTGGATTATTAAATTGGTATCAAACAAATATCCTTTTAATCCAATCATGATCATCCATTACTTCACTTTATTAGATCCAAGGCAGCTCATTAAACAAAAAGAAAACCGAAAATTTCTAAGCAATAAAAAATCAATCATATCAATTCTCCTGCATACACTTAATCGCCCCTTTCAATCCTCTAAGTAACGTAACGAGAAAACCCGTCGCTCCATATTACCTGCGACCGCACGACTATTTCCTAATCGTTACTAAGGGAAAAGAGACAAATCACCAGCATACCGTGCAGTTGGAGTTCCTTAGGGACACGGCGAGTGTCCCCTAGAAGAAGGTACAAGACACAGGAGAGTAGCGAACGGCTCATGCATAGGTTTTTCGTCAAGATGTTTCATTACATTTTTCATAGTCTTCAAGGCTCATATCGTGTAATTTGGGATAAAAAGGATGATCTGGGTTTAATGGATCAAAGTTTTCCAAATCGCCTATTTCAGGCCTCGGACGTGACTTGTTTTTATACGACATCCATCTTGCAACAAAAGCCAGGACCAAAGGTTTGACTAGCTTTTCGATGCACGACTATAACCTCCCTTCCAAACCTAAGAAATATCGAAGGCACATTACACTTATATTAAATCAAACAGTGATTCCTTTATCTCAACTCTTGCGCTATCTAGAAAGCCAAAACGGATATCCGCCAAACAACAGCTTATCAATGTAGTTTTAACTCCAAAAAAACAAACATTGTTGTATTAACATCGTTTAATATGATCATATTTGGCATCAAGTTTAAGGTACGATTAATAAACATGTTTCTATCTATGTATTTTAAAATCAACCTCGACTTACGCATTAACACTTCAGTGCTTCTGAGATCATTTATACCAGGCTATAATTCGCTGTAGCTTATGTTTTGCACCATCCACCTCTGGGACCGCTGCAAATTGCGGCAAAATGGCTTGGTACACCCCGCTGTAGACTTTGACGGATGCACCGGTGCAACACCCCTGATGCACCGCCCTTATTGATGGCTACCAGATTTGGCAGTTAGTGCACCATTACTGACGGAAGATTAAACATTAAACCTTACACGCTTTTTATTGCACACTACACAATGATGAAGTAAAAGGAATACATCTATGGCTACACTAGCTGTTTCCCGTGACTTTGTACGCGTGGAATTTTGAATTCATTTATAGTATATTGATCCCACGGGAACCGTACCTTTTACAGGGATGAAAAGTAGCCTATATGTTATTCCAGTCAGTAAACTAACAACCGTGCCAAATTTCATTCAGATCCTTTGGATTGTTTAAGCGTGAAAGAGTAACAAACATCCATATATTCTTACAAACTTTCGCGTACATACATATTATCACGCCTCCTTCCCAACGGGGTAGGCAGAAACCAAGGCCTTCCACTTACTACGATCCTGGCATACAACTTTCGCTTCTTCCACATTCATCAATCTTTTCATGCATGCTCGTCGGTTTAGAGTACTCTTGACCTGACCTTTCTTCAGAACATCCCCGATTTGATCGTGATAGGTTCGTCTAGGCCTTCCTCTTCCAATGTTCTCGACACTCGTCTTGTAGATCTGTCTAGTCATTCTTCTCTCATTCATCCTCTCTACTTTCGCGTTTATAATATTAATAGGATTTCAGACAGTCTGGCAGCCTGTTTTCTGACATCCTTCAGATAGAAGACAATTTAATTATTACACAACTGCGATCGCTAACCCGCATGCTAAGCTTGGCGATTAAAAATTATTTCTTATAAAGGCCTATGTCTAGCGGTGCGGTAGTCTTATTATGATTAGGCATTCTTATCAGCCTACAGCAGTCCATGGCTGGACTATGACCTCTCCAAAAGAAGAATTTAGCCGATATCGCCAGGTATATCCAATATTGTTAATTATATAGAAGAAACAGATACAGTCTGTCACCCTGAATATTGAAGACGTTGATTGATGCATCTCGTGCACCCCTATAAAGTAATGCACCACCGTTATTAGCTGACGGATTTGTCATTTGGTACCCCACTAACATGTGGTTGGATTAGACGGAGAGTTAGGACGTGTTTATTTAATGTGTATAGGGATTATAGTGGATTATTTAATCTCGTAGGGTGTAAAATTGGTTGTTTTATTTGTTCCTCTAATACCAATCAATTTGGTCTCTCTGAATACAAACTATAAGATCGTATAAAGGCGAACTTGCGTATTACTCGTAGTTATATTATGTATGACATGAACTGCGAACTCTTTTTTTTTAGATTACACACCTATACACTAAGGTTGTACCGACTAGTCGCCGACTAGTCGGCCATATTTGTAGTCGGCGACTAGTTGACTGAAACGGCCGACTAGTCGCTCGTATACCTAAAAATTTATGAAATTGAAATCTTTACTGTTATTATTTTGTATTAGAAAATTTCTCATACAAAATAATAACAGATACAAAATCAATTTTACAGTGTACTTTCAGTGCAATCTAGAAAAGGTTAGGAAATTAGGAACCATACGTTCGATACACTAACTAACTAGCTGTTGCCCGCGACTTCGTACGCGTCAATATGATCGCGATTATTTTTGCAACATTTTTCCTTGATACTTCGCTCCTATTGGTCGCAGCGTGATGTTATATAGCCTTTCTCAATAAATAGACTATCCAACACAAAAATAATTTTTCGTTTCGAACCAGTACTTCTTGAGATTAGCGCGTTCAAACAAACAAACTCTTCAGCTTTATAATATTGGTATCGATTGGACTTAGACATTAAACAAATACCAAAAAAACTCAAACAATTGGCTGTAATTAAGCTTACAACTTACAAATTGGAACACTTATTTTGACTTAATAATAATGAATTAGAACTAGAACCAGAAATAAAAATATAAAAAAACTTCTTATTGTGACAACACAAATTAAAAATAAATAAATTCTACTGCACTACAGCCTTCGAGCAACGCGCCGCGTTGCTCGAAGACTACAGCAAACAAAGAATTAAGATACAATCAAATAAAAGAAGGCACTTATCATTAAAAATGGCAATACAGTGTGATTAGAGCATGATTATCTAATTATTATAACCTAAAGCAATAATCGGCTTGGCCGACTAGTCGGCCAAAGGGGTAGTCAGCCCATCTCTTCTACACACTTAAATTGTTCTTCATTTTTTCCTCGGTTAAAAGCAGAATAACATCCACGTGAAAAGCGAAACCATCAAAAGATAATCCCAGCCGTATTTTAAGGACAACAACACATGCATCTGAATTTCCATCCGATGCGTCGGTAACACAGATTTATACTTGGCAACAATTGAAAAATTATTGGAACAATATCTCCTGACAAGTGCATCGCTGATGCATCGTTAGGGTGGGTAGGTGATATACAGGTCGTCTTTACCGTTAAGTGGAGCTGTATACGATAAATGTAACCTTTTTTAGAGAAGTTTTATGTTTATTTGAATAGATTTTGTTAGGAAAGGGGATATAACAAAATTTGTATGCTCCGTACATTTTCATTGATGTAGGACTCTACTAGTTTGTAAGTTCCTACTGAAAATGTATTCAGTCACATCTTGTCAAACTTTTTTAATTTTTAACTTTTTTAATAATTTAACTTTTTTATAATACCTTTGATTCTTTAAAGTATATCTTTAAGTCTTATTGTTACTAACCCAAATTGGATAATATTGAAGTTTGAATCAATTAATTGTTATTATTCATTAATTTCTATAGGAATAAACCAAATAGATTTTAGAGATCATTAATTTATGCCAGACATTAAGTACCTATACCTAGGACTGCTATATGCTGATGATTCAGAAGTAGGTTCATATATTTACACGAGTTAGGAATAAAATCGGCATCACCTGACTGCATGTGTATTACTCGTACCTAATAATATCGACATTTAATTTTAATATAATTTTAATTTAATTTTAATTTTGACATTGCCATAGATTTCTTTTTGTTTTTTTGTTTAATTTAAATATGATTTTAACATGTATTGTTTATTATGACGCTTTTTTATGATTTTTATTTTATAGGTATTTGAAAGATTTTTGTTTGTTTGTTTGTTTATATTATTGATTTTAATGTAAAAATGGAGCTATATTGTAATGCCCTAGCAGGGCTCATTTGAGGACAATATTATTTATTATTTAAGACCTTATTGTAAACCGAATGAAACCACAATAAATTATTATGAATTATTATGATTATGAAAATTTAAAGATTTTTATAAAAGGGATTCAATACACTTAATTGCACAAAAACACGTGAGATGTTTTTTTAACAGAAAATCAGTACTATGAGGCGGTTCATTGAGACAACCTTTCCTATGACGAGAATCGTTCCAAAAGTCGTGTTGAATCACCAGCTCCTTTATATTATGCCCAAACTCCAGTCTCAACCTTTTTAAAAAACCACCTTGTTATTTTCGCTTTTAAAAATACCTTTCATCCCTCACTGAACTCGAGCAATTTACCCTACTCTTTTTCACCCTTTTACCCCGTTGAAATATCATCGAAACAATATCCACAGACAACTGCAGTAGGCTCAGGTGCACTTGTAAATCAGGACTAGCCGGGTAACATGGGTCCGCACGATATAAATTGGTGGACTTGGTTTGCTTTTTTAATTTAGCTAAATGTTGCCAGAACGAAAATAAAATAACAACTGCTCCGATAAAAAACCCGAGGCTTAAAACCGTAATAGGTGCCAGCCAAGTTGAGGGGTTGTTAAAGGTTAAAATGCCTACATGACATTATATTAATGATTGTACAAATGCAGGATCACTTATGATTTAAGGAGCAAAAGTCTCATTTAAATTGTTGTTGATTCATCATGAGTTAAGAAGGTAAAGCCATATTGTTATCAATGCTTTGCAATAGGTTGAGTATCATCTTAATCACTAAGTACTTAAGTAAATAAATAGAAAGTTTTATCTTATTCATAATCTTAGTCATCCGAGTTATTCCAAATACGAGTGTCTGTCTATGATAACTTACTGGGAAGACTTAGCAACTAACTGTAAAACAGATTATCTCTATTTATTTACAAACAATACCTTGTGATGGCCGAAAGATTTAAAAATATACTACGTATTTAAGCTAATGATTTAGCTGAATCATCTCGATTTTGGGAATGGTAATTATTGTGTTTCCAAATAAACTTAAATAGGAATGTGTTTTACCAACAAAAAACATTACTACGAAACTAGCAGTTGTCAACAGAGCTTTTCAATGCTGTTCAACTTTTCAAAAGAAAACTTTCTCCCTAGGTAACATACAAATTTTACTTCGGGAAAACATTGCAGCTCGGTAAAACAACTTTGAGAGAACCGCACAGAAAAACAGCTGAGCTTGGCGGTAAAAAACATCTAAAAGTAATATAACATGTAATACTTAAAGTAAAACAAATACACCGAAACGAGTACCTAATGCATAAAATTTAGATTTTGATTACTATCTGACAAGGTAAAGTTAGGAATATTGATAAATATGTGGACACTTGAGCCAAATACAGGTTTTTGTTTTCAGGTTTTATTTGCTTAACTTAATCGTATAAATTAGATAGCAACAACAGTGCATGAGTTAACAATTATTACTAACAACAGTGATCGACTAAAATATCGATTACTCGCGACATCGATATTTCAGTCGATAATTTAGTCAACTACATTTAGTGATACCAATGATCTATTTTGTTGTGGCAGATACGAGTATTTAGATAATTTGTGCAATATCATATTTTACTAGTACAAATCCTAAAATGCACTTTCAAGATGAAATACTTCGTTCAAGTAAAAAAAGGTTTACAGCAAAAATCATACACAATCATAGAACCATAGGAAACAGCTGATACTTTATTGCAATTGAGTTAAGTCAAATTGCCTATGCTACTTGTACCTGGTAGCCATAAATCTATAATTAAATTTTATAGTTTAAAGTTTTTTTTGATTCTGTTTCAAACATAAGTACAAGAACTAGATTTTTCTGCATTGTACCCGAGTCATGGGTCTATAAAATTAAACAGTAATATTGTAAATTAACTTACTCGCCTGGACTGTAACAAATGATTTTTGTGTCTTACGCCGTATTGCCTTAGGGCGTATGTCCACCACAGCAGAGACAAAAAGGCATGAGTTTTGTTTCCAAACAAATGACAGCTCGGACCCCGCTTCGGATGTCGTTAGCATGAAAACAGAGCTCCTCTCTTTTGCGCTTTTGGGGAATCCCCCATTTAAAGTAAAGCGACAATGCAAGCTACGCTGACACAAAGGATATGAAGAGTGTCACCTTTTAAAATAAATTATAATTACAATTCAGATTTTACTTATTACCTACCAAGTAATTTTAATGTTATGCAATAACATCCAAGCCTGATTAGGTCAGAATGGGTATTGGCTGTATGCTGTGTGTAATTTAAGTGACTTAATGATCCCACATGATTTTGGTCAAGTTGAAATCGATTTTTCCTAAATTGGCTGGGTTTTGGAAGGAGGTTTTAGATTTGCGTCAGCAGAACCTTCTTCCCTCGCAGGATGAAATCCGTAAAGACAATTCTAGAAGGCTGTAATAAGCGGCTTGGGAAACTGAAACCTGATCATCACTAAAGAATAACCACTCGAAGTGTCTTTAGTTTTGCTAGGATGCGAACGTTAATGTAACAGAAAAACTAGATAAGTACACAGTCACCGTTAAAAAAGTGTCCCAACCTTTTTCAATCGAAACGATACAACATGACATACATATCCATACTATTGCATGTGCACATGATTTGTCGTTCAATGGAGGACAGTATTAGGTGACATTTTTTTTAATTTTTATTTGACGGACCTATTAATGAAACCTTAAATGGAAGGCTTTAATCAGTTAAATCGGGCAGATGGTGGCGAGCGCTGAAGGCGCTCAGCCTAGGTCCGCCACGCTAGCGGTATCATACTAGCGGGCGTGATCGGGCCAGTGTGGGGTGCTAAAGGCACCCTACCAAATGGCGAACCCACCAGTGGTGGCGCCACCGGAACCGGAGATGCCGTGGCATGCCGGATCACGGTCGGGCTCCACTCTGGCGGGCCCGATCTGGGAGAGGAGATCAGCGCCTCAAGGGCGCTTCTGTAGGCTCAGACCTCGGCTTGGGTCGCCGTCCGAGGGGGGGGGGGGGCAACATTTTTTTATCAGACTGTGTATCTAATTCTTATTATATAGGATGAAATTTTAACCACTTTCCAAAAATGTTATAGGCGTTCAGTATCGTATTAAGAGCCCATTTATGAAGTAAAAAATGTAAATCAAGTTTTCACCCGAAAATATTTTTCGCAATATAGTTTTTAAATTTTACGGTCCTAAGCCTGTTAAGGTATGAAGGGAAATCAAAAACTTATGGATAGCATCGTAATGAATGAATGAGATGCGCATCGTGTAAAAAAAGTGTTACTAGGAAGCTGTATCAAAAATTTTTGATTTTTGGCAGACATTTTCTAAGTGCTTTATATTAACATTTTTGTACTGGGCTACACCAAAAGAAAAAATACGTCATTTGTTTTTTGTCTCGTAGATTGCTATATTAAAAGTTGGAAGGTGGTTAAAATTTCATCCTGTATATCGAGGGATGCGAAAAAGTTGGAAAGTTACCATGCCAAGAATAAGAATAAGAATAATCTTTATTACACAATCAACATTTACAATGGTCTCGAAAATTTACGGTGACTGCAAAACTAAGCGAATTGCTTGAATATTAGTACTCAGATAATTAATTATTAAAAAGAGGAGAGACATAATACTAATAAATAAATGAAATTATTTTTAAATCATAAATTTATAACAATTTGTGTGTGTGTGTGTGGTGCGCGCGCGCGTGTGTGTGTGTGTTTGTGTGTATGTGTGAGTGTGAATAGAACTAGAGGATATTTAAAGTATTTTCATAAGGTCTTCTGTTTGCTGGTAGTTTAGCTCTGCAAGCCGGGATTTGATAATCTGCTTAGCTTTGTACATGGTGGTAATAGGTATAATAATCTTTGCCTAGGTGTAGTTCCAAGCCGATTGATTAAGGCCCAGCAGTGTAGCCTTAGCTTTACCGTTTCCAGCGGCTGCATGTCCCGTCGCCATGATGTATAATGCTGGCAGTTTGTTTTATCGTCCATTAGTTAACCGTGCTGCACGCCAGAGATATATTTGCGGATTTACTATGTGTTTTAGTGATGTCTGGGCAGCTGGAGCTTGCGACAAGTGGACTTCTGTCCAAACAAAAACGCAGCGTTTTTTATCGAATCCGGCACGGTTGCCTCGTACTAATAGTTTTATATTTGCTGCTACATCACATCACTAATAGCCATTACTTTGATTAGAACTAGTGCTACTCTTTTGAATATCCATAAATAAGAATATTTTAATGAAATATTTGGTCGTGTACCTATATTTCAGAATGGATAAAACTAATTGTTTTTTTTTTATATTTATGTAATGGTCAGGAGAAGGTTTGTATCATGGAAAATATTTTATACTTAATTGTATGGAATAAAGCAGTTTTACAAAATAATATCCTCATGATATGTGCGCAAATGCGCGTATTATTTTAAAGTATTGTCTTTTTAGAGTAAATACTAGTATTAATGTTGCATTTAACAAAGTACATGATATGCCGACACATATAAATAAAATATGCGTCGGTATTTGTCTAAGGGTTTTGAGAGAGCTTACTCTAAGATATTATTATTAAAACGTGCAAGAAACATAGGGTGTAAGTGTAACGGTTCAAATCAAAGTTAAAAGTTTCAAATCAGTTAAAAATCAGTAAAAACATTTGGTTTCTCAGCCCAGTAAGTTTAGATATTATTTTGAGGATATCAAGTGCAGCCGCTACGTGAAGCAGCTAGGGCTGCTATTTCTGTACCTTTTATTTGTTTTGCATTTTTTGAATTAGGATGTAAATTGCCAATAAAGACATTTGGGCCTTCACGTCTGCACTTGATTTAAAGAAAAATGCGTGTTTGTTTGTGAAAGGGTTTGGGTGTCAGTCTGATGTGCCTAATTTGTAAAAAAATGTTTTGTAAAAATCAAAATTAAGGGACATAAAACACAATAAAAATGAAAATTTTATGACATTTATCCAGAAAAGTTACCACTCCGCTGTTATGCTGTAGCATTTGGGAACTATTGAAGTTACACTACAATTTTGAATCACTCAATCGACCTACGCAAAATTTATAATATACTTCATCATCATCATCATCATCAGCCTATTGAGCTCAATTGCTGGACATAGCCTCCAAATGCACGCCACTTAGGTATTAGGGGTTAAAGTATGAAATTGCCGTTTTGTATGGACGAAATCGAGAAAGTCATTTTTTCATACTAACAATTTTTTAGTTTTTTAAAAAAAGCCTGAAACGTTTTTGATGCAATTAAAGGTGAAAGTTAGATGGTTATAAAGCTACGCATTACGGTATTTAAATTTCTGAAAATCAAAGTATATAATACAAATATACTTAATTGAAGCAAGAAGGTCAGCTGACACATTGTAAGGGGTCTTTTCAACGACTTCCTTTGAAGTAATAGGCACTAGTATTGCATTTTTTTTAGTCAATAATTACTTTATTTAGTTTTTGATACAATACAAAAAGAATTACGCAATAATATGACTATACTTAAGAGCTATAAACAAAATAAAAAGTGGGAAAATAATCGGCAATTTCATACTTTAACCCCTATTATTATTAAGTACTTATTAAACAAAAAATTTGTAAACGTGGTAACTGGTAAATGAGTTATACTGACCATTTAAAGTCTTCTTCTTTTCAACGTGAGGTGAGTATCATTCAAAGATAGTTTTGTGTTAGTGTTGTCCAAACCACGAACTGGCCTCTGCCGGGACTTGCTTTTTTTAACGTCTTCCAACTTCCAAGAGAAGCAAGGCCAACGACTGTGCGTGCCCATTTTATCTACCAGACTTAAGCCAATTTGGTAAATGTTATTTGCTGAATTTACCCGACTGGGAATCAAACTAATAACTAAGAGGAACCTCTTACTTATTAGGCGTCACACCGCAACCACTGCACCATGTCGTTAACCATATTATTATATTCTTGATACATTAAAATAATCTAATTGTGGTTATATTTTTAAGTTCTAAATTGTTTTTTTTAACATTTAGCCCTCTGGCAACCCTCAGTTCGGTGGCGTGTTTCCCATACGATCCCAACAAATTGCGTTTACGTCACTTGCCGTCTCGCTGATTTCTCCGCGGAACGCTATTAGGGATCTTACAAAATCAAATGTTGCTTCTATTATAGGAAAATTGGCTTTGATTTGGCGTTTCTATTCAGTAGTTTTAATATTAAAATTAAGGGCATAAAATAAAATTACAAGAGACGATGACACGATTTGAAATGAAATGAAATGAAATGAAATGAAATGAAATGAAATGAAATGAAATATTTTTATTTGTCCTTGAAGAAGGTACATTTTAGTTGTTACATAGAGTTGCGAACCTCTTCCTCAGCAAACCAATGTTGCATACAAATATATTAAATTTAGCTACAGTACATAATTCTTTAATTAATTCAATCCTTTCTTAAAACACATGCATTATTTATATTAAATTTCAATTTAGATTCTTTATGTAAATCAATGTCAATCTTATAAAATCAATCAATTATACTTAATGTCAATATTAAAGAAAAACAAATGTCAAAGCTAGTGTTAAAAAAAAAAGAAAACAAATTCAAGCCTTACAAGGTACATGCATTATTATAACAATCGTGCTTTAAATATTCGTCTACAGTGTAAAAGACATGTGTAATTAGCCATTTAAACAAATGTGTTTGGAACCTTTTACCAGTCAGTTCTTTAATTGTTTCAGGCAATTTATTATAAATGACCATACACATCCAGGCGACATTTTTTTTTAAACGAGCACTTTTTGGGACAAATGCTGACACCAACCTATTTCCATTCCTTGTGTTTCGTGGATAAATATCACGTGCCTGTTTGAAGTAATGTAGATTTTGTTTTACAAACTTGGCTATTTCATATATGTACAGGCATGGGACCGGCAAGATGTTTAATGATTTAAACAGAGGGGTACACGGTTCGTCTGGTGGAGCACCGCAGATTGCTCTGATGCACTTTTTTTGTGCAAGAAATACCTTTTTGATGTCCGTGCTATTGCCCCATATGATGAGACCATATCGTAGGATTGACTCCACATAGGCAAAGTATGCCGTAAGAGCTGTATTTTGTGATGCAACTTTAGTTAGTTTATAAAGTGCGAATGAAAACCTATTTATTTTACTACATATTTTTATAATTTGTTGTTTCCAGTCTAAGTTATGGTCAATCTCTATACCTAAAAACGTAGTCGCATTTGTCTCTTTTATATGTTTTCCCTGATAGTTAATATTTAATTGTTCATGAGTTACATTATTGAAATTTATATAGTAAGTTTTGTCAAAGTTTATTTTTAGATTGTTACCTTTAAGCCAATTTGTTATTGTATTAATCGTATTGTTTATGTCCTTAATATGTTCATTTAATGTCGAATTTTTGTCAGTAGTCACTATTATAGCAATATCGTCAGCAAATAGGATGCAGCGGTGCTTTGTCAAATTTGGCAGTTTGTTGATATAAACAAGGAAGAGGAGAGGGCCTAATACACTCCCTTGGGGTACTCCAAATCTATTTTCTTTAAACTCTGACTGATAACTTTGTATTACATTTTTTGTATCAGGTTTCACTATTTCCACAGCTTGCATTCTACTGCTGAGATAGCTTTTTATCCAACTTAAGGCCAGACCTCTGATTCCAAAATTTTCCAGCTTTTTTAATAACTGATTGTGCGAGCAATAATCAAACGCTTTTGACATGTCTAGGAAGACAGCTGTTGCATATTTATTTTCATTAAGTCTATTCAGTACTTCATTTACTAAATTGAATACTGCATGGGATGTTGATTTTTTTTTTTGAAATCCGTATTGGTCTTGGTGTAGTATGTCATATTTTTCAAAGAATAGCGTAAGTTTAGTAAGTAGAACTTTTTCAAAGATCTTTGATATGATGGATATTAGTGTGATTGGTCTATAATTGTCTATAGTTGTTTTATTGTCTTTTTTATGTAACGGCTTGACCAATGATAGCTTTAACTTATCTGGAAAGGTTCCCGAGGACATGGAGAGATTTATCAGATATGCCAAAATGGGGGCTATTTGTTCCTTACATGACTTGAGAATTTTTGTACTTATCTGATCAAATCCTTCAGAATTTGTATTATTCAGGGAATTAATTACTTTCCTTACATAGTGTTCGTCAACAGGGGTCAGATAAATTGAATTGCTTAAAATATCGTTTGATAAGTCATTAATTAAATTATCATTGGAATTATTAGTCAAATTAATAAAATATTCATTGAAGGCATTTGCAATTTTTTTTGGGCTACTAACCAATTGGTTGTTGTATATAACAGATTCAATATAATTGTTCGATGTTGATGTGGTGTTTGTTTCTTCCTTTATTATTTTCCAACTCGCTTTACATATATTTTTGTTTTTTAATATGTACTTATTGTTTGATTGTTTTTTAGCTTGCAATATACATCTTTTTAGTAGTTTAGAATAAGTTAGGTATTTTTTTTTGCTTGTATATGTTTTCTTTTTGTAGTGATTTAGTCGAAGGACTCTATTTGTAGCGCTATTTAAGTGCAAGTGTTATCAATTAACGTATGGAACGTGTCGTGCGGTTAAGGTATATCAAAAGAATAGCTCAACCTCATCTCTTTCTACTATTTAAATCTTGAATTGTAAATTAAATTCAAGTGACAAAAAATATTAGGTGTCAATTAACTGTTAAAGGTCAACCTACCCAAAAAGTTACAGGTCATTGAATTGATTTTCAACTTTAAGTCCAACAAGTAGAGATCAATATCAATTGAGAAAATTAAACGTTTTGTGGTAGGTTGACGTGCTGTTGTCTGTACCTTGTGAAATACAAGTCTCGTACACGATGGGTATGAATATTGGGAAACTAACCAAGTGTAATTCTTATTCAATATTCGTCTCTATACCTCCGTATGAAAGCCCTTAGAAATTGCAATAAAGGTGCAATCACACGTCGTTCAAAGCATTGAAAGTATTTTATAAAGCCGGCGATAGTGTGAAAGAGGTGAAGTGGATGCGAAGAGTGTGAAGATTCGTGGATACGGCATACGAAGATAGATAGCAAAATCTTTTTTACAAAAAAAAAAACGTACAAAAAGGATAAAATAAGCAACCCATTTTAAGTCGGTACCTATCACAAAAGTACCATTTGAATTTTAATATGGGAAGAGTTATTTTCCTACGACCAAAAGAAAAACCACGAAATCGGTTTACCCGGTCAAAAATTATGCATGTTCAAGTGGTCAATAAAAAAATAATTAAGAACTTTACCTTTTTACAAGTTTGTACCAGGACCTATTTCGATGATTCTTTTTTATTTGAAAGGACATAGCTTAAATTTGGTCCCTTCATTAAAAGAAAGGTACCCCACAGAATTGTTGCAAGCCTTCAAAAATATTACTGTTTTTACAAAATAGCCGATGAAAAGCGAAAAAAATTACAAAAAAGAAATCACTGATAATCATTATGTCGGTGTATTATTAGAGGTTTAATTTACACTTTTATTCAGTTACAGTTTTTGTTAAAAAGGTTTTTATAGTAAAATAAAATATACCATATCTAAACTATACCATATCTCGTTTCTTTTACATCCTGCCTGCCTTTGGCATGGTAATGCGACGATGCACGAAAGGATTGCATGCCAGATTGCATGTAAAATTTTGATCCAGGCTTTGTCACTTCACGCTCTTTGTTATATTTACCGCCTTACGGCCGGTCCTAATAACCTTTCTATCTTCAGTTTTGGCATATCGGATATAGAAAACAACTTCTGTCTTTGTTTCTCTGGATGGCAAAAACAGAGATAGAAACTGTTTCCTATCTCCGATATGCCAAAACTGAAGATAGATAGGTTATTGGGACCGGCAGTTAATTGAAAAGTTTGGAAGGATAAAGAAGATAATTTACTGTTTGCTGTATTGTATTTAAGATATTATGTAGAGAATTGGCTGTCTTGCTTTTGCAAGTCGTAAATAAAAAGATGTCTCTTTAAGATAAGTTTAAGTTTTTACAAAAAAAAAACGACAAAGAATAATTTGAAATCTAAACATCTTTATTGCTTTCAACACAGTAACAATATAAATGTGAAAGCAGGTATTTATGCAAGCTTTAAAAAAAAAAAGTATTTGTACAATGCAGTGCAATGAATTTGTGCATTTCAGTAATCAGTTTGTTTTAAAATACAACCTAAACGAAGAAACTTTTAGCTCTGCGAGTCACAGTGCAAAAATTAAGAAAATAGGATTTTTGTATGTTAATTTTAACATCTACCTTGTAGATTCCAAACAGATAGATAGATAATTAATATTTCACTAATTACAAAATAACACAATATAACAAATCCAGGAGAAAGTACAAATTAGGCGGTTTTATCGCTTTAAGCGATATCTACCAGACAACCTGAGGGTAGATGAAATTGTATTTTAGTGGAGTAAGGGTAGCACAGTGCAAAACAAGCTATGTATGACAGATTCAACAACATACATATAACTAGAAAACAATAGGTGCACATAACACATATACCTACATAAGATACATCAACAACCTACTAAAACAATAGCACATAAATAAATAAATAAAAATGTATTTATTTTTCACACAAAATCAAAATACAGGTGACAGATCAAATTCAGTATGCATAGAACAATATAGGTAATGTGTGAACTGGAGCCCAAACTAAGGCTACCCTGTATTTCAGGACTCCAGGTCCCACCCACGAATCGGCGAGTATGCTCGTCCATTCGATTGTATGTACAATAACTATTGTTACATACCTATGTGAAGTAATTGAAAATTGTGTGCAATACAATATATATGTGGGGTGAGTGTAATGTTAGACGTGTGTGTTTGTGTGTGTGGTGTGGTGTGTGTGTGTGTGTGTGTGTGTGTGTGTGTGATGTGTGTTTCTAATGTACATAATATCTGTTATATTCGTTTTTTTTTTTTGTTCTCACTTTACACTAAGTAACAGAGATTCTGTGTTACTGTAATTATGCTCAAGAAGCCATTTTTGTATGTTTGTTTTACATTCATATCGTGACCTATGGTAAACATTGAGTGCCCTATTCACCCTATTATACAAGAACGGACCGAGATAGCTTATCTGTCTTCTAAAGAACGCAGTGCGGTGGATCATTGTATTGCAGACCTTATAGGATCTACGCTTGGATAATGTTAGTTTGGGATTATAAGTAAGTTCCGAATGTTTATGAAGTGTAATATGAAGGATAAACAATTGTCTGATAGTGAGAACCTTACAATCCTGGTAAAGTTTGGAGGTGGGATATCTAAATGGCCTTTTGGTCATTACTTTGAGAATTGATCTCTGGACTCTTTTCAACTTTATAATTCTCGTTTTACAAGACCCACCCCATACTGAAATACAATAACTCAAAACAGATTGTGCAAGTGCATAGTAAATTGGAATAAGTAAATTCTGTGTGAGAATAGTTCTCAGCTTTTTAAAGATCCAAACCAGTTTGCGTGTACGTGATGAAAGGAGATCGATTTGAGCATTCCATGATAGGGTATCATCGAGTTGAACGCCAAGATACCTGATTTGATCCACCCTCTCCAGTGTCAAACAGTTACATAAGAGTGAATTATTTACATCATTACATGTGTGCGCTGTTATGTTAAACATCGGACCAGGGGCAGTTGTTTTTTTTATTGAAAATGCTATACATTTTGATTTTGAGACATTTAGTGTAAGGTAATTTATCTGTAGCCATGCTATTACATGCTTTAGGGCTCTCTCAGCGTTTGCTTTAACACCTGCCCAAGTCTCTCCTTTGAAAATTAGCACGGTGTCGTCTGCATAGGAGAAAATAATTCCATTAGCTGGTCTGTAGTTGCAGAGCTCATTTATATAGATAAGGAAGAGACTTGGGCCCAAGACACTGCCCTGGGGCACACCGTACGTAACGGGAAGATTTGAGCTACTAAAATTACCTATCTTCACGCGCTGCTCCCTATGGGTCAGAAAATTGTGAAATAAATCTAAAGGAACACCTCGGATACCTATATTCTCGAGCTTATGAAGTAAGGTAGGTGTTGAGACCGTGTCGAATGCTTTGACCAAGTCTAGGAAAACGCCAATACATTTTTCTTTATGGTCTAGATTTATGGCTACATTGTTAACGAGTTGAGTTACTGCATCTTCAGTAGATTTATTTGGTTGGAATCCGAATTGTGATGGTTAGATAAGCTCTTCCTTTTTTAAGTAACTCATCAATCGTGAATTTATAAGTTTCTCAAGGATTTCAGATAATGCTGTTAAAACTGATATGGGGCGATAGTTATCAACACGGTCTCTACAGCCACCCTTATGAATTGGATGAATAATGGATTGTTTGAAGCATCCGGGGAAAATTCCAGTATTAAAACAGCGATTGAATATATGGGTCAGGATTGGGACTATTGTTTTTGTAATTTTCTTAAGGAACAGTTTCGGTATTCCGTCCCATCCTGTTGCAGAATCGTTTTTTAGACTATTTATTAGGTTTTCGACTTCTGTATTATCCGTCGGAAGCAGTACAAAAGATTTTAGATTAGTAGAAGATTTAATTTCACACTGTGTATTCGAATTGTTAGAGTCAATATTTATTTTATCACTAAGACTTCTGCCTGCATTTGCGAAATGTTTATTTATAGAATTTATAGATGCTTGGATATTTGAATAAATCTGTAGAAGCTCTTCGGCGGGATTCTTATTTTTTATGGTATTGGTGATTTTCCGAATAGTTTTCCAGGTTTGTTTTGGATTTTTACAATTATTTATTTCAGATTTCTCGTATTCATTTTTTACTCGCTTAAGTAAATCATTACAGAAATTTCTATACCGTAAGTAAGTTATCCTAATCGTCTCATTATCTGGAAACTTTTTCATTTTTTTATGTAGCGCATCTCGATGAGCAATACATCTTAATAGTCCTGTGGTAATCCAGGGTTTGATAATTTGTTTTCTGTTTGCAATCTTTTTTGTAGTTGTATTGGAATCAAGAGACTGCTTCAAACGTGTGATAAAACTTTCGTCAGCTACATCTGGATCATCAATTTCTAATAGGTGAGTAAGATTACTATCATTAATATCTTTTGCAGCGTTTTCATAGTTAACTATCTTTTGTATTTTTAATGGCTTATCTCTATTTATCTTATTATTTAAATTTAATAAAACAGGCAAGTGATCAGTGATCAGAGTATTAACAACGAGGGTTTGTGAGTTAAAGGTTGTTTTTATGAGTATATGATCTAGACAATTAGGTCCTCTAGTAGGAATAGTATGTGCTGGCAGAAGACCGTTCTCCGCCATAAGATTTAGATAACCTTCACTGTTGCTGTCTTCGTTGTTAGGCTTAATATATATGTTAATATCTCCTATGACAATTATAGTTTTATACGCGTTAAGAGATATGAGGGTTTTGTCAAGAGAGGACAGAAAAGGATCTATATTATTATGCGACGGCGATCGATATATACCCAGAATTGCGATATCTGCTTCAATCTTCAGTAGGAGGCAATTTGCATCTACCAAATCTATCTGTTCAATCTTGTAATGGAGGTTATTAATTTACAAATATTTAAAATAATTAACAATAAATAAAATAAAATAAAAAATAAAAAGTAACCATCTACACCAACACGAACCAAAAACCTAAACAATCAGGTATTTTTATATAACAGTGATTAACTAAAATGTTTGCAAGTAAAAACTATATATATGATTCTGAAACTATTTTTAGGTTTATTATTATTATTATTAAGGAGCTAGGATATATTTGTTAGAAGTACAACAGTAACTCATCTTCCTAGTAAAATGTGTTTTTAGTTAGTCAAAAGTTGTCGGGAAAAGATCGCTTTAGCGATAAGGCCACAAGTTTGTCACGAGTGATTTGTAAAATAAAAGTGTATTGTATTGTGGTTGCTATCAATCACCTACTGATAGCTTTTATGGCGTTTTTCGCTTCCAACGCAAAGTGTACCGGGTTCTTCTTCTGATTTGCTTCTAGTTGTGCTCACAACCTAGTTTCTAGACCATGTCATATTTATTAAAAGTAACTCAACGATTACTTTATTCTCAATTTTATTTTTAGTCACACTTCAACATAGATTTATTGACTTCAAATTGTTTGAATTCATTGCCTACGTCAAGGACTAAATATCTAAGTCCTCTGGGCCTAATAACAGCCCTTCGGCAACTGGAATTAAACTTACACGAACTTAAGTAGCGCCAGAGTCTTGTGTTATTCAAAATCAAGCAATATGTCTTTTCACTAAGGTTCATTAAATAGTTCGGGTAGCATTCGTAGCTCTTGAACCTGGGTGTAGAAGTCCATAACTCGAAAAGTTCGCAATGCTACAGTGAAAGTGAATGCAGTAGATCAACTTTACAATAGTTGTTAGACTAACTCTGTTAAGTGACGACGATAAACGGTTACAGATGTAAAAATCGTGTAAACATAATAAAAACCTGGAGCAGTCTACTGAGTGCAGACCAAATTTGTAATGCGGTTGCGAAATAGTTCCTTCAGCTGCTACTTAAAATGAGATTGATTGAGATATGTGAGAAACTACCTAAGATAGTTCAGATTACAGTCATCTCATGTTATTCTCTTCTAATCTAATGGTATTTTCAGAACTGAATATATTTTAACCGCTTAAAACACTTGAAAACAAACCACCCTATCATAACAGACGTAAATTGTTATTCAAACAATATGTTAACTGTCGTAGTTGTTCGTATAAAAAGCTTAACGTATTATTGCAATCGACTGTGAATCGAAGCGCAGACAGCCGTATTACCCTGAATATGTTTTCGACTCTCTTTGGTGGGACTTCAAACCTAAAACTTCCGCTATAAAAATTTTTTTGACTGTCTTTAAGTCCAAGTCAGTCGAAAACTTTTATTCAATATATTTCCATGGTACACCAGCAATTTATTTGCTTAGAACACAGTCAAAACGTATATCCTGACTTTGAATATAAGTGTGTAAAACTACTTTAAGCGCCTATGTTTACTTACTGAATCCACTTTTACTGTGTAAACGCGTTGTTTCGCTTGACGAATCGCTTCGGAGGGTTAACTCAATTTACTGTTAAGATTTCGCGTAAGTGTGCATTACGAGTTGATCGCTCAATTCGCTCCCCATTCAGCTTAAAGTCGCTTAATTACGCCTTCCTTTAGAAACGGTTCCATTTCTTTTCGAAAGATTTAAGGCTTTGAACCCTTTTATTGCCGTAAAGTAATTAAAATTGTTTATCGGTGCTCGGTGCAAATTTATTATTTCCTAATCCTGGCCTGAAATCTACAAAGAACTGGTTACCTACTGTACTTTGTTTCGTCTAATTTAGAAGTATTATTCTTTAAGCTTAGCAGGTTACTTACGTTACTTAACTCAGGTATAAAGAAACCGTTGAGCATAGAAGAAAAAATACATTGTGGTTCCTAAAAATTACAAAAAGTTAGTACTTACAGTAATTTTTGGAACCATAATGCATTTCTTTTTCTTTGTTAAACGGATCCTTCACACTTCTATAAGTTTGAAACATTAAACATTTTATTTCATCTGGTTTTTAAAATGACGCTACACAAATTAAAATGGGATCTTCAAAGCTTTGCATTCTGAACGATGTGGTTGAGGGTCGATCCTAAAACAAAGGTTATATTGGAAAATATTGAAACGTGCTGATATTCCCATGGAGCCCCACAAACAGCGGGTTATTGAACGCAAACACCATTAGACTAGCGGCCTCCAGCGTTATTCTTTCGACCGCCATGTAAGGGCCACGAAAATAGCTAGTATCTAGTAGTGATTTCTTATTCTAAAAATCTGCTTCTTCATCATTCATATTTTGAAAGTAGATTTTAAGTCGGCAAAGACTTGACAATCCGGTTAGTGTAGTCTTGCGGTGGTCCGCTTTTTACGCAAGGTTTGGTTCATTTTTCCCAAATTGGCTTGGATCTAGAAGGGATGGCGGATTATAGTCGTTCGAAAGGCACGTCTTCTGTCGCAAGATGGAAGTCTTAAAAATATGTCAAATCATAGGCCTAGAATAGGCGGCATGGAAAACTTTAACACAAAACTATTCTTAAAGGACAGTCATTCAAGAAAAAGAAGGAGCAAAGTCGTTTAGATTGCAAATGCCTAATTTGGCATTTGTGCTTTTTATCTTTTCAGCTAGTTTGTTTATGTTCATCTGCTTTCATCATTAACATAATCAGCTCTCGCGATAGTGATAAAGACAGCCCACAGGTTAAATGTGGTACCGACTTATAGTAGAAAAGCAACACACTTTCTCGCTCTATGGGTATCGTAAGAGGCGAAGGAGTAAGTACTGTTTGAAGACAACGTTCAGCAATTTTCTTGCCATGATTAACCATACTGCTATGACTAACCCAAGTGCCAAGTGCGGCGAATATGAGGATATGCTTATGAAGGGAACTTGATTTACATTTTTTACTTTATGAATGGGCTCTAAATACGATATGGCTCTAATTTTAACTAGGAATCTTATTATAAACCTGACATAAATGTTGATCGTTTAGTGAAAGTAGAATAGTAGTATACCTCTTGAAGAGAAGTTGTGGGAGTGTGTTTGCAATGATTTTTAAGAAGTTGATATTTGTTATTTTAAGGGTGATATTAAAAGAGAAGGAAGTGTCATTGGGGTAGCACATGATTACAGAAATGTCAAAATGCACTGTTGATTCCTATCAAGCCTTTGAATTTAATTCTTTCAGCTCCCGTTTTTCGTTCCCAAATTGTAATTATAACACCGTCACGTGAATCTATGATGTCAACATTATGTAAATGGAGACGTAATTAATGTGCCTTCGGTCGGTAATTTGTAAGTGAGTGAGGGCAACTAAATTTAACTGATATTCGCGTTTTTGTAACGGCCGCCGTGGCCACTAACAGCGCTCGCTCACGGTATCGTTAAGTAAGTTGTTACGAAAATTGTACGTAAATGAAAATTATAACTGTAATTACGAAGATAGGAAAGTCTAAGACAAGCAAGTGGTATAAAGCTTTAGATATGAAAATTCCAGAAAAAAGGAAACAAAAAAGTTTATAATGTAGACATTTCTGGTGTTCTATCGCGCCGTCACGTAAAAAGACAACCCTACAAGCATTATCCTTTCTCTTCCTGAGGGTGTCGTAAGGCAACCGAAGGAGAAGGCAGCAGTAACTTATCATGAGCATTTCCACTCCTCCTTTTGAAGAGGCCTATTTCCAGCAGTAAACTAATTTAGATTGGTGATGATAATTATGATGATAATGGATATATAGATGGCTAGTGTATAACTAACTATAAATAAAACAATTTAAATTTCAATGCATTTATGTTTAAATACTAGCGGACCCGACAGACGTTGTCCTGTCTTAACGGAAAATATTGATTACGAAACGATATCAAAAAATACACATATATGCTAAAAGATACACAAATTTTTTTTTTACCCTATTTTGACGATATTTGCAGCATGCATTCTGTCAATGTTATGTCAAATGCCATACATTAAAAAAGTTTAAGTTTTTAAAAGCGATAAGGTTACATTACAAATAATTTAGTATGGTGATTAAGTTTTCTTAAAATTTGAAATTTTCCACGCAATTTTCTTATTTTTTGCTTTCATAAGAACATTCTCCTGACAATAACAAACAAAACAAAAAAAGAATTAGCTAAATCGGTCCAGCCGTTCACGCGTGATGCGATGACCAAGGGAAATAGGGATTCATTTTTATATATTTCAATATTACCCACCCTTAGGAATGGAATATCAGTATTTTTAAGAGATCAGAAAGACTGAGGCTTCAATGTAATACTTGTTAAAGGATCTTGTTGGTATCTTAAAAGAATCCTCATCATTATCAGCCATCATCAGTCCACTACTGGACATAGGCTTTTCCAAAGTACCCGTTTGTCATATTCGTCACGCTTGGCAGGAAGTTTGGCTATCGCAGTATAGCCAATGGAGTAAGGACGCTGTTGCCTATCACCATAATATGACAGTCCTTTTTTAGCCACCTCTTTCGACAAAAGAACCCTAATAAACATTTAAAATGCTGTAGTAATGGCATTCGTGTCATATTCTGTGACTATTGGGAGTTGTAAGTAAATTGACAAATCCCAAAGGAGCCATGACACAACAAATGATATTTCAACTGTTTGTTGACACGTCAGACATGTGTAAATATTGCAACGGAAATGTAAATTTTGTAAAGCAGTTTTTTTATCCATTACACGGTTTGAACAAGACATCTAAGTTCCTAAAGCAATTTTTAGTAAAGTTTAAATTCTACCTATCCGTAAACAAAAGGGTCAGAAACAAGAAATTTATTAAAATAAATTGTGTGTGTACCTCTATACAGGATGAAATTTTAACCACCTTCCAAATTATAATAATATATCAATCTACGAGACAAAAAACAAATGACGTATTTTTTCTTTTGGTGTAAGTAGCCCAGTACAAAAATGTCAAGCACTTAGAAAATGACTGCCAAAAATCGAAAAATTTTGATACGGGCCGCCTAGCAACATTTTTTTTACGAGTTACGTATGTCACTCATTCATTACGATACTATTCATAAGTGATTTTCCCTTTATACCTTAATAGGTCTAGGACCGTAAAAATTGAAAACAATATCGCGAAAAATATTTTCGGGTGACAACTTGATTTACATTTTTTACTTCATAAATAGGCTGTATACGATACTGAACTTAAAAATTTTTGGAAAGTGGTTAAGTATTGTGGACCATTTTTTTGTGGTAAAATGCTGCGTCGCATACATAAAATAACAAGAATAGAAAGATCCGTTTCGAAGACCTTCTATTTTTTTATTAAAAATATGAAAACTACATTTTTGACGTCTGTCTGTCTCAAGAGCGCGTGCCTGACTTTTGGGAACTCTCCACCTGTCAAAACATTGGTTGGGGGCTAAGACTGCGATTTCATTTTCTGAAGGGTAAAATAAAGCTCGCTTGAGCCCCAAATGTCATGTAGGATGTTATCCTGCCAAATTGAATTGTTGTATTTACTTATTATTATTATTTTACTTTTGAAAATGTAAGGGACTAGTCATAGTTATGATATCGAAATAAATAATAATTTTCCCTGTGTAACAAAATATTGTTTGCTGGGGGCAGCAATTAGACAGAACATCCAATAGGAGCTTATTAAGATTGACAAAATTAACCCAAACCTGGTGTCGAATCAGTAACGTCAAAACATTTATATTATTATTCATATACATTACGCACGGAAGGAAAAAAAAACTATCGCTTTTCGATAATATTCAGGATTAACAAAACTTAAATGAAAATATTTTATTCAATTCTCTTTTATTCTCTTTTAAAAAAAATGAAATTATCCCCGTAAATAAAACAAACCATAAGTTGACTTGAATGTTCTTTTCTTAAACAGGCGGTTACAAAAATCAAAATAATAAGACTTTACAATATCCCCAACGCCACGGAACATGGCAGACTGACTAAAATTTCAACAGAAGCCATATAAAGTAATTTGAATGTCAAATTATACTTACAACATTCCAACTTAGAATTCATCTAGCTTAATACCACAGATATTAATCAACATTTAGCTATTCCACAGCTTTATTGCGAACAGCATACGAAATTATGAGCCGAAACAATTTTAGGTTGAGCTATGCGCAGAATGCCGCGCACCCCGTTGCCTCGTAAAACCAAATTGACAATTTAAATTTAATCTACTTTATGGAGTGAAGTAACGTCCCACACACACAATGAATACTTCTATATACCACTTTTATTAGAGCTGAATGTGGAAGAATCCTTAAAAGATATTAGTTGTTAACTTGTTACACGAAAAAAGGAGACTGTCACATATTACACGTGACTCAAAGCTTTGAAACCCACATAAAAAACATTGGGCATTGAGGATGTCTGCTTCTTGTAACATATACAAGAACCTTTACTTATATACGAAATAATATGATTTTTCAGATTCCATATTATTTCCTTTTTGTAACATATACAAGAACCTTTATTAATATACGAAATTATACGATTTTTCAGATTTCATATTTTGCCTCAGATTATAATGATTATGTTTCTTTTACAGGTAAACAGAACGCATTATCAAGTCTTAATGAGTAAGTAACTACCTAGTACAAGACGTTTGCCAAACTTAAACAGAAGGTAGATTGACATAAATGACAAAATTAAAAAGTTTCAGTAAAAGTTTGTTGTGTTAGCTTTTAATTGGGTTGCTTTAAACCGTAATTTGTTGATGTGTGCACTAATGTGCTAATTATTTTTCTAGTTTTTATCCGTATATCAACTCTTTAAGTTTGGCACGCTCTTTTTGGGATAATCTGTACATGATTAAGTTTGGTACGCTCTTTTTTGGACAATCTGTACATGATTTCCAAGTGGCCCTGCTTTCCAAATACAAAAAAGTACACTCAAACGAAAACATAAAGAAAATCTTCAACTGATGAATAATGCACCTTCAGTGGCACCACACACGGCACCCTTTTCCACACTTACCAGTAATGTTAAATCAACTCAAGTTCATCACAAAAAAAAATCAATAAAAAAATAAGTGAATGTAATGCTTTTTGTTATGAGGTAATTATTCAGGCTACTCAATATCATGAACAAGTTCATATTTTTTACATTTTAATTACCGCGTGTAATACCACATCTTGTTAAGGCGACAAAAAGAAAAACAGTTTGACAGTTTGTCGCGCTAAATATGACTGTTGTCTGAGATCTAACGCGTCGGTCTATCTTTGACGAATGTGGCGCCGTCTGGCTGAGTCACTTCGGATATTAATGGCTTTCTTTGCAGTAAACATACGTAATAATGCGAGTATTGAACGAATCCGTGTTATTTACTGTTAAGGCGACTACTAGATCTACTAAGTGCTGCCCACAATTGATTTAATTATACTACTTCTAAACAAAATCAATTCTCAAAAACTAGAAGAGTATAATTTTAGCAAATTACCTCTATTATTTATTGAATCACAGTGCACTTTTATTTTTTTTGTTTATAAAGTCGAATTTGTCGCTAACGCCAAAAGCGGCCGCTTTTAGCAATGTACAATACGAAAGAATACCACTATGAAAAACAGTTAATAGTGATTCAATCAATACTAAAGGTAATTGATACTGTTCTAGTTTTTTGAGAATTGATTTTGTTTAGAAGTATTAAAATTAAATCAACGGGGGGCAGCACTTAGCTCTAGTATTCGCCTTAAGGTGAAATATGGAATGATAGCTTATCTTTATAAGTAGGTATTTCAGTTTCGAACAGCGCCATATTATCTGTTGTTAATAAAAATGGCTTTTTTAATGTTACACTTCGATTACATTTTAGCTATCTCCATTTTTTTTTGTTGATAAAGTGGCTTGCATGGCGCTAAACTTGTTCCACAAAGTTGCCAATAGATGACGCTTGATCAGTGACATAAAATTTCCATACACTTTGGATGAATCGGGTTGGGTAAAACCACTCTGAGCAGCAGTGTAGTAACTAGGTTCCAAAATTTAGTATTAAGATCTTTAATCCCTCAACACCCAGGAGGCACTCGGGTGCCGCGATAACAATTGATTTTAATTGTGTCTGGAATAACTCACGATCGAGGGAACACTATATTCGAATGATACAATTTGAATTTGTGGCTGCTAACAGTGGATGGTAAAGTCGATAAATACTGCTCAGTGTTGGCGAGTGACCTATGTCCTGCTATGTGCTTATCTTGGTCAGCACAGGATTTTCATAATTTTTGTACAAAAAATTACATTGACCTTATAATTATACAAATTACGAAACCTTTGACTTCCCATACAGATTTCAGTCAGTAAAGTTTTGAGGGTGCTTGATTCTTGGTCCTTTTCATTCACATTGCACCAACTATACTTATCCACTGCAAAGATCTAAGTAAGTTAAACGTGAATGTGTAAGAGACAGACAGTTCTTTACATCAGCATTTGTAATATTTGTATAGATTTTATCTGAAAAGTCTACATTTTATCTGCACTTAACGGCTCGCGTGCGTTTTACGATCCATATTCGAAAGCCGCTGAAGCGAAAGCATTTTATGGTAGATTCATTTGAGGAATGGTTCGTAATATTTATGTTATTTCAATTCACAAACTTCGGTGACTTTTCACACCCGAGTTTCAATAATTTGTTTATAGTATTGCATCTCGAATGAATTCCTTTGTATGCAGAAGACTAATAATAATTCAAAGATCCTATGGGTGATAGAACATTATGAAGTTTTAATGACAGGTGGAAAAATAAATAATTTTAACTATGAGACGAGTTATCCAGAAAAAATTATATTGTTCATTTGTAAGCCTCTTTAACTTAATCAAATAGCTTTGCCTATAAATTTTAGTACATCTCAAAAACTAATGTCGAAATCGGCTTTAGACAGATCGTAACAAATCTGGCTGGAAGGCTCAGATTAGATCAGATCAGACACTATCCCAAGTATTTAACATGTTTATTCCATTGATGCGAAGAACTTTCGTATTTTTTGCCTAATGAAATAAAATAAAAAAAATATGAATATCAATCCCTTACAGGCCATGCCGTATAATACACATAGGTAAAGCGTGACATCTTATTTTTAATACCGGAAACCGTATCAATGGCGTTTAATTCCACAGTGAAATTCAGCCTTCGTCTTCCCGAAAGCAAACGATCGAGTTTTTACAGTGTCGGACCTTATTATATTAATGAGTCCCGATTGCCCGCCCCCACGATTTCTGAGCCTTTTATTGAGTTACCTGGAAAATTGATACACTTGTCTTAATTGGATTCTGTTACATTTTAAGTGGATATTTTTGGGATAAAATAAGTTTAGGTTTTCTGAATAGATCAGAAACAATGGAATGATAATGAATAAATAAAAAGAGAAGAGAATATGTATCAATTAACTCTATGCTAAGAATTATTTGATCTACTACATAAAGTGTGATTGAGAAATTGTGAGACACTTGATGTTCTTATATACGGGTCTCATAACAAAGTTCAAGAGCTCAATGATTGTAAGCCAAATTTACTATAATGCGTTGAATTATAAAAAAATAGACAATTAATAGAAGTGATAATAATACATAATACTTACCGGAGGCCTATGCCCAATAGGCGTCGTCTGGCTAAGTGTGCCTGTATGACCATACATACTCGTAAGTAAGAACGTAATCGACATAAGTTATAGCAGACACATTGCTTATGTTATAGGTTATTTGCTTGCTCTGAGTTTTAGTTTCAGTTTACTATATCGACCTACAAATATTGGAAAACTCGTTCTTTCAGTTTTACGTGTTTGTTCAATGGTTTAGTTACCGTTCAAAGTTTGTTGAGCCAATTTTGTAAACAGGAACTTTTGTAGTTAGTTGTTTGATCAAACAAGTAAAATTACTATTTCGAATACGTCATACCTACTCTTCAACATCATTATAATCTCCATCGAAGCTGCCCGTATTCTTCTAGTAGCATTGCTTTTGTCGCCTCATACAACACCCATAGGAAGAGAAGACCTCATCATTAACTGCTTATTAAAATGTTCCTTGGGTTGGCTTGGCAAGCAAGGAAAAGAAGCGGCTCGTAATACTGAATTACTTCTTTATGAGCCTAACTGTAAATGCAGTTACTAGACATGACAAGAACATTTTTAGAGTGTGAAATAGAACAAATAAAAGATAGCTTACAAATTATTGTTGTCGTTATTGTTATTCGCGTAGGTTTTTTAAGTTACTCGTGCAATGTATTTCTAAGTAGCGCCATTTATCCGTAAACGCGATTAAACTAAATTCTTTGCGTAAAAAATGGTAGACGGGGCGATAATTACTAACAAATGGTTGAACTATTTGTTTGTCTTCTTCCCGTTCAGCAAATAAGAACTGTGCACCGTTTTAAACTTGATGTTTGACACAGTTCAGAGGGCAATTGGTGTTGTATGTTGTGTACAGTGACTCAATTTAATTTGCCCGTAATGAGAAAAACTTTGACGGCACGGGCGCAGACCAAATCGGGGGATTAGGGTTCCAAAGATCAAATAAAACTGAGAAGAATGCAGCTCTGTTAAGAGTTAGTTCCGGTCACATGACCTGAGTAAAACTAATAATTTAAATAGACTGTTATTGTCTTACTTATGTAAATATTGATATTTATCTACCTATATACTAGCTTTTGCCCGCGACTTCGCCCTCGTGAAGTAGTTTTTTTTTTTTACTTGTTGCATGCTATTTTTGGTGGTGGTAACATTATCAGCCTTTTTTTTAAAGTCGGTTAAAGAGTAGTCTATGTCCTTCCCCAAGTTCTAATCGACCTTCGTACAAAATTACATAAAAATCGGTTCAGTGGTTTAGGCGTGAAAACGTAACACACAGACAGACAGGGTTACTTTCGCATTTATAATATTAAGTAGGGATTCTTATGGATGTCGTAAGGGGAATATTGACAGCATCGTCTTCTCTTCATCATTGGTCAATCCGCGATCGCCAACGCGCTAAGCGTTCCGATTATGGAGAGATCCTATTTTTGGAGGGACCTAGGGCTTAATTCGCGTAACCGAATCGCAGTTCGATCGTGATTGAATTGGACGATTTTGACATTTAGCCCATACTAGAACTGTCAAAAACCTGTCGTTCAATTACAATCGAAATGCGATTCGGTTACGCGAATTAGGTCCCTAGTGTCTAGTCAAATTTTGAAGAATCAGTGATGATTGCATCATCATCATCAGCAGCCCACATCACTGGCATATAATTTTTCTATCATCCACTGAGTACACATACCTACACTAAATAATGAGGTCTGTGTCCAGTAAGTGGACTGGTAAGGGTTTATAATGATGATGATGATGACACATACACCTAATACGGAACCGTCCACCGAATCGGAACCGGCTCTTGACCTAGTATTAGTTACGACATCGCCCGAACCCCAGCCGGAGGCGTACAATTTTTCCACCGAATTTATAGAGAGCTCACACGCACGAGTGTGACTAGCCCCGGTTTGTCATTTAACCGACTTGTCCAATTTGGACGGAACCCGCCAACTTTTATAATAATTAAACCGAGTTTTCGGTCCCAAATTTTTTGTGTAATTGGTGTCTGTTTGCTATGGGTCTTGAACGGATAATTGGACTGAAACATGCACGGGACAAAGTACTGTTTTACTGTTGTTGCTTGAGAGTTTGGTGGTAAAGAAAAACCGTTTTAACTTTACCGTGCAAATCGGCGTCGTCGATGTACATATATGTTCCTTTATGAAATTGCCCTTATAGTTATTACAAGTCATATTAACTGTTTTTTACACAATCTTATAAGAACCATCATTAGATATCACATAAATTTATGATTTTGTTCGCTTAGAGTGCATCCAGTACTTGGTGCAAATAATATAATAGAAAAAGACGGCCTGCAGTAACACCTCTAAGTGTAAAACTGAGACGAAAACTGACACGACTTAAGGCAAACTATCATACATTATACACGGTGCATTTTCAACCACCTGTAAAACGAAACCCACGTTATGTAATCATTATGTATAACATCTTGGCAGTGTTTTAATTTTTTTACCAAAATTTTTTAAAATGAAAATATTAAATATGGTTTGGCTATTTATTTTGAAACACGCTGTCACGCGCACAGATGTAGCTGTGTAAGGTCCATTCAACTGAGACCCCGCCGCATCAAAATAATTAGTCTGCGCGTGTAACAAAATTAAAAGTCTGAATGAAGATTAAATATTTTTTGGAAAAAAAAAAATATATTATTAAAAAAAATAAACAACACTGCCATGATGTTATACATAATGGTCCAATAACGTGGGCTTCGTTTTCCAGGTGGTTCAAAAAGCACGGTGTATATATGGTATTAAAGAAAAGTATTTATGAGAACCTGTTTGTCAGTGACTAAAGAAAAATAAATAAATTAAGGGTAGTTTATTTAAATCCGCGAAAAAGGCACAATTTGATGTTGTGATAATTTTTGATAGTAAAAGTTTTAAAGGAAAAGTTATTTGTTTGTTTTTAGCGGATTTAAATATAATTTCTTAAAAATGTAATATTTGTTATAATATTAATTATTTAATGTCGTGGTTGTTTTAATCGTATTTCAATATAGTGATGTAATCAGCTAAGTGGTTTTCCCGGGTTCGATGTTTTCATTCAAACTTTTGCTTAGTTGAATAACGCCTCTATTTCATAATTTAATCGACGTAAGTTATTTACCACAGGCAATGCATAATTATAGAAACTGCAATATTAGGACACCGAAAATAAAATTTTCTAAAATCGTATTTTTATTTTGGTGACTTTTATTTGTTGTAGGTAATTTGTAATAATTGGATTTAGTATACGATGGGACAGTACCAAAAATCTTCACAAACAAGTCAAACATATGGATTTGAACAAAGAAATTCCCCCCTGTTATTTTTTTATTAGATTTTTCTCGCCCTATAACGAACTCTCTTGTAGGTGGATTATGGATGGAATTTTTCACAGCGTAATCCTCTGAAACTAGCGCCTCCATCTGCGTTCTACCCTTAGTCTCACGATAAGCTTTTGGAGAGGATTTGAGTGACCCATTACCAAATAACACTTTTCGTTGGGAAACTTACTTTTTTCAGTGTGATTTTGCTGTTTGAAGGGTCAACAATAGCCTTATTGGAAAGTATGACTACGTTTGGTACGACTCACAACCTTTTTCTTTGTAAATAACTGCTCTAGTATTTGTAATTACCTAAACAACAGTTTAAAAACACATTAAAAGCTGTTTTATGTTAACCGTTTTTTAAATATTTATAAAAAAAAACGATGTTTGAGGTACATTACCACTAACATTGACTTGGCGTTAAGCCTTGATTTAACTCATCATACAAAAAATTGGTAGAATAAAGGTTAAAACCCTTAAAAAGATTTGAAACCCATCTTAGGCATTCGTTTTATTCAAGGATTTATGTTTTCATACTAGAAATACAATTGTTTGCTATAAACTTGCAATAATGTTTATCTGTAGGTATTGATTTAAAATAACATCGCTATGGTTTAAGCTATGTCAGAGACTTGGAGTAGACTGTATGGAAATCTGAAAAAGATGATTAAGATTTTCGAATTTCATAAGGATTACTGTACCTACACATGTAGTACAGTCAGACAAAAATATGTTACAAAAATATCGCAAAACCCATCCAGCCTCAAATGAAAATCTTTTCTCAGTGTCCTTCTAAACTCTCAATTGAAAAACTGTTCAATAACACCATACATAACACTTCGAAAATCTTTTGTTCCTTTTTTTCTATCAAGTACGTACACTACTTCTCTATCCCATTGTACCTACTAAAAAGTCCTTTAAATAAACCAGTCGTAGAAAACGGTTCCCCGTAATCAACCATCTTTGGAATGGGTTCCCCAGGAGCGTTTGTAGGTTTGTTTGATCTAGTCCTCCTCTGCCATTCAATCTTCCGAAATCCTGCACTTGCGTCCTGTCGTCTACCTCTATTAATAAAGATTTTCTTACCAACGGTCCCCTAATGCCTTCGGGCTGGGGCTTCGCTGAGAGCGATTGCTGGAGTGAATGAAGTGACGTTAGTTGCCTTTAGTAATTTTAGCTTTACGTACGAGTATGAATGTCTGCCTCTGACTGACTATTTTTACAACTGCCATCTTGCGGCAGAATCTAGGACAAACGGCTTAACTTGCCTTCTGAAGCATGACTATAAAAATTCTACTCTTTCAGACCCAACAAATTTAGATTATATCCCTAACTAGCTGTTGCCCGCGACTTCGTCCGCGCCAATTTCTATTATTAAGATCCCGATAAATTTGAATATAGGTGTTATTATTCCTAAGCTTAACTAGCTGTTGCCCGCGCCAATTTCTGTTATTATGATCCCGATAAATTCGAATAATTTTCCCCGTTTTTGCAATATTTTTCACTGATGCTTTGCTCCTATTTGTCGCAGGCGTGATGTTATATAGCCTAAAGCTTTCCTCGATAAATGAACTATCCAACACAAAAATATTTTTTAATTCGAACCAGAACTTCCTGAGATTAGCGCGTTCAAACAAACAAACTCTTCAGCTTTATAATATTAGTGTAGATTTACCTGAATGGAAATCGAACCTAGCACACTTGTGTAATAGGCGGACTACTGCACCGCTACAACAGAGACGTCTCCGCTTTTTTTTAGATATTAAATAGTATTAGGAATGCCATACCATGCAAACGATGCCACATTCCTAGTAAATTCAGTATTCTACTTTTTAGTTGCGTAAAAATATTCCTGAAAAACCTGCGTACAGATTGAAATTACCATCTGAAAAAACCGTCATTACCACCTTCGACTACCAGACAATAGGCAGTTTTTAGAAAAGAGTCTAGTCTAAAATACCCTTAGACCAGCCTGAAAATATTTAATCACCCGACTCTATTCATTTTGGGCTCTTTTTTTAAATTTTTGCGATCGACACTTTTACATTGGAAGTTCAATGATTGTGGGTGTCCGAACCTTAATTGGAAATAATCTTTTTTTTTCTATGAAACTGAAATGTTTTGGTACATTTATTTATGCAATAGTTGTACTTCAGAGTTTCAAATCCGAAGCTCAGATTTAATCGGAGAACACATTCGATTTTGAATTTTGTTATGATAATCAGAATTATTTTTTTAGTTCACTTCATGAAACTGGCTTCAGTACTTTGAAGATAGTGGTTTGATTTACTGACAACGGCTCACCAACTCACAAATAAATTTTATAATTCAACTTTTAGTTAAAACTATAATGATCAACTAAATATTCTAATCTCTTATGATGAAAATTTAAATAATTTTTATTTTAGATCAAACAATAATGATACTAATTTTATACATTCCGTAAAAATGCATGGCTTTAATCATTGGAAACCTTTTTTTGTTTTGTTATAAACGAGCCTTGCTTATTTAATAGGTTATCATAAGTGATTTCAACTAATATCTTTGTAAGTCCCGGTAAGCAAATAAATTTATTAAAAAAAATATATTTTATTTTATTTGGAAAACATTACAGTATTTTTAAGACTACAAATAACACTTATTTTACGACTGGATACCAATTACATGTTTTCACTTATAAAATTCAAGAAAGCAATAACATACTCGTAAAATAAAATAAGCGGAAGATTGTGGGTTCGAAACACAGAACATGGAAAAAGGTTGGAAGGGCGATGTAGGCGGGGCAGGCGTGCCACAGAGGTTATGAGCAAATGCGCAAGTTTGCACTGTTATTGGTTTCCTTTGACGTCGCGCGACCCTATTGGTGGCGCGACGCTGAGAATTCGTTTGATTGGCGTTCTTTGCACTCGTTTATGTGTAGTTGGGGCGCAAGCGGCGACTTCGGTTCTGATACAAATGGCGCATGACAGCCTTTCTAACCTTTTTCCATGTTCTGTGTTCGAAACCCAGCTAAGGCATCGACATTTTCTGTTCAGGAATCATATTAAATATTTTTTACTAGCAATGTAGTTACTCTGAAAACTGTCTAAATACGTGAATTGTTACTTTAGGTACGCATGAAAACTTCGCTATAACACTAACCGCGGCCTTTATTTCTAAGCCAGTCCCCCACTTATCTGATTGTGCTAGTGTTGTTATGTTATTTACTTTATGGTTTTACCACAGTGGGGACCTGGACTTAAATACGGTCACCCAACAAACCTAGAGTGAAGTCAACAATAGTTTGTATTGCACCAATTCAGACCTTATTCATATAAAAATAAAGATCAATGCTACTGCTCCTCTGGCTCAATATTTGGTCTGCAGTCCTGAAGCGAACGTTCACAATTTATGCTGCATTTTATTGTTCTTGTTTCTGATATTATTTATGCACTGGCATGGAAATTATTGACTGAATTTTACGATTGTATATTTGGTTTATAAATCTCAACTGTAACTGTTTACATAAATCCGAAAATACTATTCAATTTGCTATTGTTCTGAATTTAGAATATATTTTGTAACGGTATACCAATGTCTGCTACGACAACGATTACCAATAGGGGTTCATTAGCAAAATTATTCAAACTATTTTTAAAACAGGCTTTTTTGTTTTTGTTTATAAAGTAAGTAAATTATCTGAAGTACTAGTAATTTTCAGTTATCATTTCAGATATACATAGACTACAAGAAACAAATAATACTGTGAAAAAAAACCTTACGATGCTCCTGTTAAAAAACCGAAGACATATGTAAGACAGATGCCAATATAACTGTCAAGAATGATTTTTATATAACGTAGAACAAAATAAAACTAAAAACTAGAACTAGTTAGTGCAAATTTTCAGGCAAAACTATCAATGTCATAAGCATATAATATCTATGTGTGCGATTATGTCTAAGTTGTACTTTTGATGAGGCCAGTTTTCATCTATCCGTAGTATGAGACATAATGGTGATGATGATTTAAGAAAATAAATTGGTGACGTAAATAGAAAATACAATTGAAAAAAGAAAAAAACTACTTTCTAAAAGCTATTGAGTGCACTTATCGTAGAAATGTCCGTCAGCGTAATTATCTCTTTCAAAGTTGCATCTCGGTTTAAAACGCGAATGAAAAGGAAGTTTTAACGCTAAAATAATTTCCAATAACCTTTAGTTGAGACTCAATTAATGATTTCAATGAACTAGTATTAGCGAAAGGTTACAGTATGTCACAAAAGAGAGATCTTATTCATTTCGAAAAAGTTTTTACATAGAATTTATATTGGATGCTCCTTGAGAACATCTTGAAAAGGTTTAGCATTTGAAAGTTTTGCAGCTATAGATATAGATAGTTTTCATAGATTGGTTCAAGTATTCTTTTCTTTATATTACCGGTAAATGCTTCGTTATAATTTAATAATTTAATAAAGTATGAAATTGCCGATTATTTTCCCACTTTTTATTTTGAATATAGCTCTTAAGTATAGTCATATTATTGCGTAATTCTTTTTGTATTGTATCAAAAACTAAATAAAGTAACTTTTGACAAAAAAAAATGCAATAGTGCCTATTACTTCAAAGGAAGTCGTTGAAAAGACCCCTTACAATGTGTCAGCTGACCTTCTTGCTTCAATTAAGTATATTTGTATTATATACTTTGATTTTCAGAAATTTTAATACTATAATGCGTAGCTTTATAACTATCTAACTTTCACCTTTAATTGCATCGAAAACGGTTCAGGCGTTTTTAAAAAAACTAAAAAATTGTTAGTATGGAAAAATGACTTTTCTCGATTTCGTCCATACAAAACGGCAATTTCATACTTTAACCCCTAATATTTAATCAGTACGACTAGTTACTTGCCCGCTCCGTTCTGGTATAGGTATTAAACTTACAAGAAATCATTTAATTTTGTTACAATCCGCTTAAAAAAGAGTTTTGGAGATTTCTCATTCGATCTCATGACTGTATTTATACCTAAAATTTTGAATTATATAATGTTGTTATGTAATAAAATTGTTTAATGGAACTTCACAATTAATAGAAAACGCATGCAAAGCAAATAATGAGTACCTAAATAAAACTAATGAATGCATCATAAATAAGAAGTATCTAAACAGGCAACTTCCATGTTAATCATATATTTTCTATATGTTACTGTTTTTTGCCTACCGGAAATAGCTGACTTCAATTACACATAGAAGAATAATTATGGAAGCTGGAACTAGGGATGTGCGTTACTCGTAAATCCCGCAACCCCTGAGGGCATTTTACCATTATGGCCATTCAGAGCGCTTGTGCAACCATTTTTACCAAATTCACACGTTTTCGAGACTGTACGTGGTGCAGGCAGAAGGAAGGTTAAGCTTCCTGGTAAACCCATAACTGCATTTTGGTCAAAAGAATAAAGAATATTCAATTTCAATGCAATGCAGGTAAATTGGTATAAAATGGTAGAATGTAGCATTGTGTTAGGTTAATTCTATGTTTTGTAGATCGGATAAGATGTTCATAAATAGTATTAATATTTTAATAGGCTTAACATGAAATTACTGAGACAGAGTTTTAACACATTGAGCGCCATGGGGGTCACCGGTGACCTCCAAACAATAAAATTTTAATTGTGTCTAGTACTTCGGCAGTTAAAGGCTTAAAATAAGTACTGTTTTAAAGTAATTTCAACTGACATTGTAAGAACACAAAAGCGTTTTGTTTTTGTGGTAAGCAATACTTTTGAGACATAAATATGTACATACATCCATAACAGCCTAGTTGTCCATGAATTAATCGTGGAAATATTGGCCAAAACTTTTTAAGTCCATATCGAAAATATGTGAATACTATTGGCGTTTCATCGACCTTATTTATTATTTATTATTTTGTGTTAGCCGTCAACTTTGTCAAGCGTATACACTAATTGAACTGACAGCACAATATTGAAACTTCAAGTGGTTGCAAATCCTTTTTATCTAAATACTTCGATCACTTATAAGTCGAGAACGGAAGGTCCGATTTTTATGTTTTTGGTGTTTTTGGTTTTGTCGTTGTCGTGAATAGGATAATAAATATTAAATTATTGGAAAGTTAACGTAAAATAACTAATTAAGAAACTATATTTCTTCATACAAATTTCCAATCCCGCCAAATTTGATGAAAATGACATTTAACACGTCAAAATTAAATACCATCCTGAGGCGATACGAAGTTCGCGGGGTCCGCTAGTAAATAAAATATTTTTGTGAATTTTCTAAAAGCCTTAAGTACATTAAATCTTTACATTGCACTGCCGCTGTCAAAATTTATAGTAATATAAACAGTTGAAAAGATATTATTAGTCGACTATTCTCGCTCGTTTCTGCATCACGTAAAGTCTGTGAAACGTGTGAATTCTGTAGAATCGCTCGTAAGCGCTCGCTGAGCGGCCGTAACAGTAAACTGTCTTCGGGGAGCAACGGGATTTAGCAGGCAGGTACCACCCTAGTCGCTCTCTTATCTTTCAAAACGTAGCAAAGGTGACCGACAAGTTTCTTCTTATTCGAATACGAATTTCTTTAGCAAGCAAAAGTGGATCAAAGTCAAAAATCATTAAAACTATAACAAATATAGCCGAAACTAGATAAGTAACTCAAAGTTAGTTCATGTCGATTTTCGGTAGTTGCTTATAGTACAATGATATTTAAAAAGTACGTTACTTTTTAAATATCATTGGTACTAACACTAAATTTTTGACGTATTTTTGTAATCGTTTAAATTTTTAATTGCTCATAAATTCATTTCTTTACAATCAAAATCATCTTAATCTTAAACTTAAACAAGGTAAGCTAGCTGGTTCCCCCTTAACTTTCATAATGAAAATATTTAGCTCCGCAAATACCAATGTTTTGAAAAAAAAACAATACAAATTTTACAAAGTACCGAAATATGCTTTAAAAATATTGTATTTAAAAAAGGTTAATTTTAATTTTGCATTACTAAGTCAAAACTGATTTATTTACGTACTAATTCAACGCGTTCATTATTTTTGAGTACCTCCTACGCGCTTAATATTTCTTACTCGTTTGAAAGAAAACATCAAGAGCTCTTCTAAATTGTGAAGGGTCAGGTGAGGCCGTGATTTATTAATATAAGTTGGATATTGTATTTGAGGAAATTAATAATGTTGGTACTAATTGTTAGTTAGTACAGTGAGGAGCCTGCATAAATTAGAACAACCCCTTTTCGACCTAATTTAAATTAACATCATATTTTTATTGCAGTTGGCTGTTTCCCAAACCATTACAAGTATGAAATAGCGATTATTCAAATGACAAAAAATATATAAATAAGTGGTTTTCCCAAAAAAGCGAACTACCAAAAACGATTTATTTAGTTAATAAATTTCGAGTCGGTACTAAAACGATTAACGACAATCTTCTAGTTAGCGACTAAACGTCTTAAAAGTTTACAATCATGCTCGGATTCGCAAGCAATATTTAAAAATGTACTAAAAACACTTCCGAAAAAAAAAACTAATGAAGGTACACGAAAGACAATTCAATCCAATCCGTTTAATCAACATTACATAACCTACAACAAAACGACGGACCGGCAAATTGAATCAAGAGGACACTCGAACCAATATTATCATCGCTTACCGAAGCAAAGACTGCCAAATATGGCGAATACGCCCCTAGTCCCAATCGGAAATCTATATTAATAGTTGAATCGAAATCCAGTGACTAACTCGGCCAGATTACTCGGAACTCTGATCACTTGACGGAGTTCGGGAACGACACCGGTTTTTGGTGGTTTGTACGGCGTTGCAGAGACCAGGATGGAATGGCCGATGTCTTTATGCCTGACGATGCATTCGCCAGATTATTGTCCAGGATGAAATTTACCGGGAAAATCTCGGGCCATCGGCGGAGAGAAGTTAATTTAGGAATAATCGGTGCTTTGGTATAGCAGAATTATTGGACGCTGTAATACCATAGCGTTATCTTGCGATAGTTTAGGAAATGACTATGGTATAGCATGTGAAATACTCTCTTAGGAATAATGTTTTCGGACAACAAAGTTGTTTGAAAGAAACAATTTGAAGTAGGTAACAAAGACGTTAGGTTTACTCTCGTCTTTTGGTGTGATTAATATGGACTAAAGGAATTATTGCCAGAAGAATATGGAAAGCAGAATTTCTTTCCACTAAAACTGCGATTGCTACCCCCTTGAAAGAGTGACAACTAAGGTAAAACACTACTTTTGGTCTATATGCAGCTGCAAACTGACGTATGGTAATAATGACGAGTACAGTAATAACATTGATACGAACAGTAAACATTTATAAGTTAGTACTGTAAAAATCTTTTGCAATTTCTTGGTAAAGTAACCTTTACAAAATGGTAAGCATTATAAATATTCCTTAACCCTTGCGTTTTTTCTTTTAAATCTATTTTTAATCAAACTCCTATTTCAATGCTTTATTCAAATAAAGTTTGTAGCAAGCCATTCTTAGCGGTCGAGGGAGTCGGTAAGTTAGCCAGTGGTCGTCTCGGATACTTTTCTTTGCTTTCCGACCAAACTTAGAAACTCTTCAGACTGCGTTAGAGGTTTTTCGTTGTTTCTTTTTCAAACTAGGTAGGTACTTTTGGATTTTTTGAATTTGAACTTAGAACTCGAGGGCAGTTGATTATTAAATGATGATTTATTATTATTTTCCGTGTAAAAGCTGCACACGTGATACTGACGGAACAGTGCAATCAACACAAGTTCATTGCCATTAAATAAAATGAAGAAGAAAATGTTTGCTTTATGAAAGATCAATCTAGTAGGAAGCTTAGATTGTAAACTACATTTATTTTTAATCTAGTTTAGGTAAGAATGCCTTGAAAGTACATAGTACAAATCATTAATAAAATATTTTTAAATAAATAAATATTTTTTTATTTTTAAATATTTTAAGACATGCCTCACTAAGCCACACAGAGCCATCTAGTCCCAAATTAAGGTAGTATTAAGTCTCTTTAACAATATAAACTAAGATATTATTTAGGTAATCATTCATTTTATCGCATTAATTAATCAGCTACGACAGGCACTTCTGAAATTGTTAGCAACTGTCATTTCAATAATACAAACAACTTAAGTCCTCAAACAAATGGAAATTCGACACAACTTTCAATTTGATTTAGCCGCCACCATTACCGCTCTTCCAACTTATTATCAACCTTAACACTTTGTAATAAGATTAAGACTGAAATTCGAGAACAATGCTCCCACTTCATCCTAATGTCCTGTAACATTATTTGTGTAAGACCTTAGTCTGTCCCATCCCAAGATTTTGTCTCTAGCATCTGGATAAACCAGAATGTTTAGATCTCCCCTGCCGCTTGTAACGTATGAGTTCTGGAGGTTGTCGGGTGTGCGTTGATAGTGTTAGACGGGTCAAAGTTAATAGGTGATAATGTAGTATGGTATGTATCCCTTAGGGGCGTTTAACACGAAATTCGGGTCTTAACGTCGGCCCGAATAATTATTGAGCATTGTTGGTACGTACTTAGGAGCATCGCGTTGGCGAATAACTAAGCCTTGCAACGAATTGGGGATCTGGACACTACAGCTTTGGTTTGGCTTCGCTGTAATTTATCGTTCGAGAGTAAACCTCTCTACCTTAAGGAAGTCCTAAATTGCTAAGCTTGAGAGATGAAAATCTAATGTCAAGTCTCTATATTATTCGACTATAATAATAATATGTATATTAGATACCTTATTTCAATAACCTGCGCTATCGTTTCTTTTAATACTAGTTCGATCTTTATTTTCGTTCCGTGATGTGTCGTGTCTTTTATGGTACATCAAAAATCCTATGAAAAAAACATTACGGTTAAAGTTAAAAATCTACCTATAATTGTATATTATAAAGTTGTAATGTAAATTGGGATGCCATTAAAAATATTATCAAACTGAACCCACAAAAAAACCCACAAAGTAAAATCAATAAACATCAATTTCTTTTTTCTTAATACAAAGAAAACAATCCATATAAAAAGTAACTATGACAAATTTAGGTCAGGTAGAATTGAGGAAATATAATAATTTAGTAAACACATTTGTTTGAGCATTTGTGTTATAAATAAATTTTCTCCATATGATTACAAGTCAGGATCACCTAAAGAGGATTACAGAAGAAAAAGCAATTATTTCGAGGCAATCAAGAGATTACATCTAGCATTTTAGCTGATACCCTGTAAGCGCATTTACGGCTTTGTGATACCAAGTTATAATAAGGAAGGAATATAGCATTTTAATAGAACAAAGAAAGATGGTTGTTATGGACACTTCTCGGCAACCATATTTATTTTATTTTATTATTTATTTATTTAAGCAAACAAATTTGCAATAGAGTGATCCAAAGCGCCTGCAAATTTAGTCATACAATACACAATAACAAAATGTCAACTAATTAAATTACAATCAATTCGTACAACAATCAAATTTCGAGATGTCAATTTCAAAATGAGAAATAATTATTTAATATGTCAATAGAATAAAAATAACGAATTAATATAGAATAGAATTAAAAATAATTACAATAATATTCCATGTCAAACAACAATCAAATTTCGAGATGTCAGTGTCAAGATGAGAAATAATTATATAATGTATGTCAATTGAATAAAATAAAGATTAATAATAATTACAATAATATTCCATGTCAAACAATACAATTAAGAAATCTATAAAGGTACATACATACATCTGTTCCTCTTTGTATGATGATGTCCTTCTTCAATAAAATGCAAAAAAAGAATGTTCAGCAATTAGACCTCAGGAAGCGCTTTTTTCATGTCTTAATATTTAAACCTACCACTACTTCGTAGCAAGTGTGGGATAGTTGTGCAAAGAAGAAGCAGCGCAAGAAACTCGGTAGCCTTTGTCAGTCTCTTTTAAAATAATATGTTTACAAAAGATATATGCCAGTGGCAGTAATCATTCCCTTTTATTAATTTTATTAAAATTACTTTGGACATACGATATAAAATAAGTTAATGTATAGACTGATAATTTGTCAATAATGCGAAAGCAATTTCCCATTTAACGAGTTTCCCTCTTATATGTCCAGACAACAGCACATCAATCTATCACGAAACGTCAAATTTTCTCAATTGATATTGATCTCTACATGTTGGACTTAAAGTTGAAAATCAATTCAATGACCATTAACTTTTTGGGTAGGTTGACCTGCCGTTGTCTGTACTTAAAAGATGGAAATTAAGATCTTGACGATCTGCTTGGTCAAATGTGACATAGACACCGGTTATTCGGTTCCTAGTACTATTCCCGGAAAATTAAATAAAAAGTACTTATCTAACTTAAATTTTGGTATTTTGGTACCACCATTGTTTGTGACTCCTTAATAAAGCCACTGCAAATAGCTGCTCACTTTGGGATCAAAGAAATGTACGTAAAAACAACATTTTGACTTTTGAAGTGATTGTATTAGTAATATTGGGCCCTTCCTTGCTATTAACCTCTTTGATGTTAAAAATAATCTCTTAAACGATTCTCGTCATAGTACTCTTTCGAGTTTCTTCACCTTTCACGGGCTAAATTCACAGTATGTAAAATATAGTTACAGTTATCTAAGGTGTCAAATCACAAATTGCCTCAGGGCAACAAAAGATCGCAAAGCCCTCAGGTGGCAGGCAACTTGACACCCCAAGACTACGAGCACGCTCAGGCAAGGATCCTAAAATCCTCAACACGTAGTTGAATTAAAATACCTCGTGACCCTTTTTCATTAATAAGAGATCTTCGCCCCACACTGAATATTTATGCTGACGTTAGTGGTGTAAGAGATAAGCTTCAGATCTTAGAAATTTCGGTATTTTTAAGAATTGAAAATATTATTAAGAACCAACACGATTGTAGTTGGCTATTGAATATTCGTGGTTAGTTCTGATGTTAGCTGTAAGGTAAATGAAGTATTATTTTGTTACGAGTATCACTTGATATTGCTACTCTATTGGCGTTTGCCTTTAATTAAGTGCAATCAAGGACCCTGAATAGCAAATACATGTGTGGCTCAATGAACTCTACTGTTCCTGTAGGCTAGAACCTTGTCCATTGTAGTGCATAGTGTTTTGACATCAGGCTAATTAGATTTCTTAGATTTTGATATTTACATGGATCTTCTAATCGCACAACTTTAAGAATAGTCTGGTTTTTCAAAGTGACCATTACAGGTCTCTGACGTGTCTTCTTTTATCTCAAAAGCCGGGTCATTAAACTTTAGCCTATCATGTTTTTGAAAATTTTTGTTAAAAAACATTTTAAACAAATTAAGGAAAATATCTTTTAAGAATTATAAACATTTAATTCTTATATGTTGTGGAATAACCTGGATCTCGTAATTGCCTCAGCGTGTTTTGGTCAGAACAGTGATGAAACCAGTCTTGGTATAAGCTTATTACTTGAACCACATGCCTAAATTGGAGACGTGGAAGCGGTTACTTGATTTTTCTGATACATTTTCATGAGGCAGCCAACATGGCCGTGTGTATGGGCCTTTTTGTTAAGATTGGGCCACTAAAAGTGTTAGATCAGAGCTAGTAGTTACATGGTGATATGGCTTGGCTTATGTTTATTTAAAGGTTCAACAAGGTGTTCAAGGGATGAGTGGAGGGGCTGCATCAACATAAGAGTATTTAGGAACGTTGTGAGTAGGATATAAAAGCTGTACCTATTATTGTCAAATGTGATCTTGTCTCTTTAATTTGAGTCTAGTATTTTTTTTATATCTGATAAATTGATACGCAAAAATAAATAAATGTCCCGCCAAAACATACATTTTCCTCGTAGAGACAATAACGTTATTACGTGACCTCAGTTTATTATAAGGTAAGTCTGAACTAAGTCTCTACTAAGCTTAGTGGATCAAAGATGACAATGATTAATAGTGAGGCGAAATAAATTATTCGATGTTTATAGCAATTCCAATGAATTATTTTTCAATATAAAATCTCACTTGAAAAAGTATTTTCGACTGTCTTAGGTAGGATTTAAACCCAAGGTAACTTTCAAAGTCAAACATAATCTGTACAAGTTTCTCTACTCTCTTCGCCATGTACAGCCAATCTGAAAAGTCGATTCTTTTCCCCAAACACTTTTAGGAACAAATAAACAAGTGTAACGCCCCGTTCACAGGTTTGCACCTGCAAAGCGACTTAGTTCCAAAACTGCGAATGGCGGCACTCGGTTCGCTGTAAACTCTAGTTGGAAGTTAAACATTTGTAGCATGTATAAATCATCCCAAGTTAAGTTGATAACTTGCGATAATTTGTTTCTGTCCGGTGAAGCTGCGATGGCCACCACGGCGTAGGTTCCTCTGGAAAAAAAAAACATGATTTAGTAGAAGTTTCTAGAATGCCACGGTTTTAGGGTCATAACTTTGGTGTTCATCAAATAATAGTGAAATATCACAGATAAAAATAAATCAGTTTTTTAATGATCATGACGCTTGCAGCTAATACTTACATGATAGCAATCCTGAAATGAATAACTCAAATTTTATTTAATATACATATTATATATGCGGAGAACCGATCATCCGATGGCCGTTGGGGCGGAAAGGTTTTCGAATGGCAACTGCATACCGGACGACGATCCGTGGGTAGGCCCCCTACAAGGTGGACCGACGATCTGCTCAAGGTCGCAGGAAGCCGCTGGATGCGGACAGCACAGGGCCGATCGTTGTTGAAATCCTTGGGGAAGGCCTATGCCCAGCAGTGGGCGTCGTTCGTCTGATATGATGATGATGATGATGATGATGATACGATCCTACTAATATCTCTTAAGTTCTCAACAGTCCTTTTATAAAAAGACAAGTCGCTGTTCTTGGTGAGCTAAATGTCTTTTAGTGAATAATTATAATTTTATGTGGAAGTTTCAAAGGAATCTTAATAAGATATCACTTGAATGTAACCTCCTGTTTTCTGGTGACAAAAAATAGATAGATACTCTTTGTATTGATCAAGGCAGAGAATGTTTAAAATGAAACGGGAACCCAAACTTAAAGGCATAAGATTTTCAGGAACAAAAAACACCTTCAATCCAGTTACGATTTGAACAGTTTCCGAATAAGATTATCGTTGACAAACGCGTTAAATTATTTCTATTGTGTTTCGTGGTACGCGAAATTTTGCCAATCGTGTTCATTGATGAGTGAACGAGATAGCAGCACAAATTTGCAAGTCAAGCTTAGTGGCAGTGTCACGGTCGGTAAGCATTTGTTCAGTGTGCATGTGTGGTTGGTATATTGGAACATGAATTATTCCTACGTTTGGATTTGAAAGTCCATTACACATTTCGGTTTATAAGTTTAGTTAATAATCAATATGAAGTTTAAAAGAAACCTGATTTTGACCTAATTACTGCATAATGAGTCATCGTCATTGGAATTACAGAAGGGTAATTTTTATAATGTGATTTAAAAGCGATCGTCAGCGTAAAAATATTCGATGCTATAAATCCTAAGAGCGGACGCAAGAAATATATCACTGAGAGTGCAATCTCGGTTAGCTCCAAGTTTTCATATTACTGCCCCGAACTAGGCGGATGTAGCCCAGATAACGGGAGAGTAGTCCGGACCTACATTTAGTGCCTTACTATTGGTGGCTATTTCATGAGATATAAGCTATATAAGCAATATAAGCAAATAACTAGTTTTTTAATAAAAATTGTATTTAATTTTAGTCAATATTAAACATTGCCATCTGGCTAATTCCTGATTCCCACCAAAGCAAGATTTTTATGCTTAACTAGCAAACATACTTCTTTTCAAATTTAAGTAGAATCAACTTTGTTTAGCTCAAAATTGGATATGCTTCTCTCTAAGAAGGAGGTAACATTATTTACAATTTCAATCATTTTTTAGGTTGGATAAAATTTTTGAGAAATACTTGGTTATTTATCCCTTTTTCGTTTTCTGTTTTATCAACATCATCATTAGCTCATCATTATCACTTCAGGTTACTGCTACACACAGACCTTTCCAGAAGGAATATCTTGCAATACTCTCCATGCTTGGCTGCAGGGTTTAGCGAATCAAGTTTGGCCAGTGATGAAGTGAACGCTGCTGCCCGTCTACTTCTAGCAGTACCTACTCTTTCAGTAACACCGTACGACACCGATAGGAAGCAATAATGGAGTGAAGACGCTGCTGCAGTCTTTGGGCGGTACTGCATTACTCACTTCTTACGATACTCATAAGAAAAGAACATTAGGTAGCTTTGGTTTCCAACCCCGTGAAGCTTTAACTCTATTTGTACAGAAATATTCCTCAATAAATAAATATGAGTTGTGTTTATAAATACCGAAACATAGAGATGAAAATAAACTTCTATCAATTGAAAATCTTAAATAGATTCTGTTTTAATTGTGCGAAAATAAATGACATAATATTGAAAATTAACGTACGAAAAATAAGTAAGACAAAAGAAAGAAAAATCTCCTTTGATATGTTGCAGACAAATTACTATGTTTGCCTTTGTATTTCTCGTTCTTCATCAATCGATCCACAACTTCGTCCATGTGGAATTTGGTTATATCGTGCTCGCAAAAATGTTTACAACCGCTATCTCAATACCAAGTTGAAAAGTCGTTGATTACCCATACAAATTTCTACCCCCTATTCCATTTCTGATTATTTTAAAATGACTATATGTACTTTCCAGGTTTTCACTATTTCTATACCAAATATGTCAATCAATTGAGAAGTTATCGTGATGAGCTTACAGACAGATAGACTGACGAATAAACATTCTTTCGCATTGATATTATTTGAATATGAATAGATTGTAGGTATCTGATATCCGGAATTCGTCGACTCGTATTTAGTCGGAAATTTCAAAGTTGGACGAAAGTCAAATTGATTTGTTTTACATTCAGACTGCGACCTTTAAATGACTCGAAAGAAAAAAACAACAGCGATTGCTTACGCGCAATTTAGTCCCCTTCCGATTTTCTTGGTTTTACCAACTTTTGTCTTACACAAGTTGCGATACTTAGATACCGTTTAGTCCTGAATCGACTATCTAAAGTTGGCTTTTGGGTCAAATTTACTGATGATAAAAAGTTTAACTCACATTTCTTTCGTCTGAAGAATAAAATTTTTGGCCTCCATTTATCAGCTTAGTATTATTAGTTTTTATTGTATAAAGTGGACCCTAATGGGCGCTTAATATATTCAAGTCGGCTTGTTCTAGTTCAACTTATTCTGATGTGGACTCTTCTAAGTAGATTTTTGGTTTTCATTTTAACACCTGATCAAAAAAATTATACATTTATTTTATAGTAGATTATGCTTGCAAACAACGTAGATTGCAAACAATAAGAGCCCGTGGTAAGGTATTCCTTGCATTTCGGTCACATTTCTCCTCGACTGATGTACCAAGTCTGCCAACCGTTGTCGAAATATAGACTTCGAGTGTAAAACTGTGTAAGTAGGTCATCTTTGTGTAACTGGGACCGCCATCTTGAAGTGGTACAATATTTATTTGTTTATACCAGGTACTTTATTGTATTTGTTGGAATACAAAAGAACATTATTGCTTGGATGCTTCATGCTGTGTTGTCCGGTATCGAGTCGCTTTGTAAAATGTGTTTACGTAAAAGATGTAGGTAGTACATTTTCAGTTATTCGCTTTCTTTGTTTATGCAGATTTGGGCTCTGTTGTATTTTGTTGGTGTATAAATTATAGTAGTTTTGCATGTCATGTTGCCAGTTTATTTATATTATACTAACTTTGAACGTGAATTTGCAACTATACCACGGGAAACGTACATGTTTCTGGGATATTGCTGGGATATACCGGAACCTTTTCCAAATCAACCGCCATCAATTATATTACGGTTTGGTTAAATTTAAAACAATGTTTAATAACAGGGTAAATTATATCTCAATGTAACAAGATGAGGTTTTTTCATCGCACACTTGGCCTGACAACGTTATAATATACACCTTTAATCTACACTTGTATTATGTCTAAAGTTATCCTGTAATGTGTTTACAAAATAATTTACTTTTGGTTAGAATAATGCGTACACACAATATTATTGACTGTACGCATTATTCGAACCAAAAATCCACTATCAATCAACTCTCGATATTCAGTATAATCACCAACAATATCCACCTCAATCAAACACGCAGAGAACACTCTCAACGAACAAACAAACATTGCACACGCACGCAATAATTACCCGACCAATGCATGAGCTTTCGCTGCTAGAATTAACATTACAAATGAGAACCAATTCGAACTAGTCTCATCTGTCAATAACGTTCCATGTTAGTTTAGAATTATATTGGTTCTCTTCGTAAATAACGTTTAAACTTAATAGCTGCACATGTAATCAGTAAATTTGTTGAATCTATTTCATATCCCGATATCGCTCGTAGAATTGCGTAGCTGAAGTAGCAGTGGGCGGGACACATAGTAAAAGGAACCGATAGCCGTTGGGGCGGAAAGGCTCTGAAATGACGATCAGTGGACTACCAAGTGGACCGATGATCTGGTGAAGGTCGCGGGAAGCCGTTGGATGTGGGTGGGGCGAAACCCATCGTTGTGGAGATCATGGGGGAGGCCTATTACTGAGATGATAATGAATGTCAGCGTCTTCCACATAAATGTTTGTGAAAATGTAATGTATTTGATGTCCATGCATTTTGATCATTTAAATTAACTTTAGTGATCTACACGCGGCAACATGTCAAACCAATGCGGTTGGTACTTAACGGGGTTACATAATTCACCTTCTTTCGTAAGACATAATACTGCGAGTCGACAAGAGAAGTTTCCGATTTCCGATTGGAACATTAGTTTTATTTTAAACTTTACTTTTCATTTGTATACTCATTTTTCAGCATATAAATGCTTAGTGATATTTAGTTCTATTAATAACAACGTCATCATCAATTCATTGCTGGATGCTGGCCTCTCTTACTGTAGGCCAATAAGCATGGTCTTTAGCTACCTTTATCAAGACATAATCTATATCAGCTATACCTTAATAGAATTATTCAAATATAATTCCAAAATTTCTATGTGTTGAGGGTTTTGCATCAAAAACACGATACTTCTGTGTGTGTGTGTGTGTTCATCTACAACACGTGTCTTTATCTGTGCTGAAGTTGGTTTAATCAGAAATATTATTCTAGACATTATCCTTTTTACATAGGATAACTTATTTCTTATAAATTGGCGCTTTGCCTAGAGTCCTAGACGATTACAATCCTAGACATGATAAATATGTCTTGGCTATAATTTTGCTGTTTCTTATTCTAGTCTTGTCTTGTCTGAAGAATAGCTAGAAAAATGGTTATCGCTTATGATACTGTTTTTGTAACCAGTATAAACATGACTGGATTGGTGTCAAGTATCAACATTTATAATTTAGTTTTCTTTGTTTTCGAGTTGTTTATATTTTTGGCTTAAGGTTTATAAGGTTTTGCCGGTATTGTCTTGATTTAACTATTACTGTTAAGACGACTTTAGTCTTATTACAAAGCTGCGTACTTCCTGTAATATCAAGAAGATAACATCAACTGACATCAAGTCAAAGCAATGTTCTAAAGCAGGTTGTTTTTTTATAAAGACACAACGTCACGACAAGATGACAAACAGAGGGTAATGAGAGTACCTATAAATATTCAGATGCGTTAACTCCAAAGAAAAAGCCTGTTTAATTCAAATTCATGTGGGGTGCCTTGTGCTTTAATGACATGTCCCGTAATCAAGTGAGAGCGTGGCCTTTAATTTTTGACGGTGGTCTCAAGATTTCCCTAGTCTCTGCATTTTTTGGCCGAGAATCGTGTGACGCACAACAAAAGCCTCTTTTTAATGTAAATTACTACCTACCGTTTTAATTATCTTACTTTGTAGTTTAAACACAAAGCGTGGCTGATTATGGTTCACAAACGCAACTTTTATTGGGCCAAATTGTTTTATGCCAAAATCTATAGAAGAGAATAAAGTTGAAGTAATATAATTATGTACTTAAATATATAGTTAAATGGAAATTACGGAACATTGCTGCATTTGTTACAATAAATTTTAAGGAGTTGATATAAAATTAAATATTCAATGGACTTTAGCTTATTACTGTCAATCTAATCTTTGATATTTATTTTATTATTAATATTAAACAATAACAATATTTTTGTGAACCCGCGTAATTGTTTTCACAGTTTGACTTTGATCTCCTTATTTCTACAAATATATTAAATCTGTATAACACGTAAACAACAAAAGTTTAGTTCATAGTATATCCTCATCCACACGCTCCATGGTAAAAAATATTACAATGCGAATGATTTTCATGTAATATTCTTACTCACACCCCACGTAGGTCAGTGGATTCAGGGTTTATACCATGTACCTTAATTTTTATGAGTTTCTTTTTCGGCACTGTTGCAAGCGAGATCACGGAAGAACTGGTTCTTGGTAACTCATAAAAAAAAGGTATAAACGGTCTAGACCCCGGATCTAATAACTCTAGTGATCATCATCATCAGCCTACGGCAGTACACTGCTGGACATAGGCCTCTCCCAAGCTACGCCACTTTTTTCGATCTTGAAATCGAGCATCCAGTTGCTTCCAGCCACCTTGCGCAGATCGTCGCTCCATCTAGCAGGGGGGGTCCAACACTACGTTTGCCCATGCGCGGTCTCCACTGCAGAACTCGATTACTCCATCGTTCATCAGTTCTGCGACAGATGTGACCAGCCCCCTGCCAATTCAGCTTGCTTATCCGAGTAGCTATGTCGGTAAACTTTGGTTCTCTGTCGAATTACTTCATTTCGGATTCTAATCCTTAGAGATACTCCAAGCATAGCTCTCTCCATAGCTCGCTGAGCAACTTTTAGCTTGCGGACCAGTCCCACCGTCAGTGTCCACGTTTCGGCTCCGTATGTCACCACGGGTAAGACGCACTGGTCAAAAACGGCGACCTCCATGTTGGTATTTTCTATAGTATATGTGGAATTCTAGCTTATAATCTTTATGCGTGCTAAATTTCATATCCGCTAAGCCGTTCTTGTCTGATTGAGTGCAAATACGAGTATCTATCTAAACTTTTGCATTTGTAATTTTAGTAAAAATCTGTGAGATTTCTTTAATACTAAAATTACTTAATTTGAGTTACCTGCTTAAATTTATAAAAAAACTAATTTTCTTGCCTTATCCGCACCTAAATCTTCTTTAAATTATAGATTAAAGCTCTCCGTAAGAGGATTACCCCAATTTCACTTAATCATCCCTCGGAATTACTGATGTGGTGAAAAAACGTTTTCAAATGTAAATTCAAAAGCTTAATAAGCCAACATTTCCAGTATGATGTCACCTCGTGGTGTAGATATATTTAGAACAAAGCGATCTACTTATGCTGGGTATTGATTTGTACTATTTACTCTACGATAAAGTATTTCTTAAAAATCAGAAAGTTTAATTACCTTGGTAGGTATGAAGTGTAAAATTACATGACGAAGTCATATAAAATTCCACTAAAGACATATAAATTTAGGAAAAAAAACTTGATTACCTTGAACATAATATTTATTGCCTTTGTTTGTTCGTCGCTGAATTTAAAATAGTTAGTAAAGTAATGCATAAACTTATTTTTTACAATAGTTCTTTTTTTTAATTTTTACACATTTCAATAATGTTGTGTTTTATATTTAAAAATTTGTATCTTCTCCATAATTTCCAACAGTTTTTTCATCGTAATAACAATATGTGTGCCACATTTTTTACAAAAGTTAAATGTAGGTATAAAATATTTTTACATTTTGAAACAGTACATATTCTTATCGACTCCGCCGTGATAATGCGTCATTATAACAACATTAGACCTTTTTAAATGCTCCGATACAATGCCAACGATCTATAAGTCAACGCGCATTGAACGGTTAGATGGCGCTAGCGTCGTAAACAAGCAGAATGGCCGCCAGTTTCCGGTGCACCGTTGGCGCGCGTCACTTCCGCTCCGCAGCCTTTCATAAAATAGATGCAGCATCTGAACGAGTTCTGAAATATGTTGGTAAGTAATTTTATAGCAATATCGGTTATCCGCATTGAAATTATCGATGTTGTTCGAAAGTCAGACAGTAATAAAAGTTCAATTTGAATTTTCACTTTAATAAAGTTAAAAGTTAAGTTTTTACCACTGTGTATAAGCAAATGTATATCACTATATTTAAGTTTAAACATGGTTCATTATCATCATCCTCATCTCAGCGTGAAAACTTTAGCATTTACAATGTAAGTAAGGGTGATATTACTTGTATTTTTTTTCTTAAATCACGATTTTTATAGTGACTAATAGCAAAATGAAATGTATTGTCTGTTGCCCTATAATAGCTTAGCAACTAAACCAATGTGGTTCGCGAAAAGCCATAATCCAACTTTAACAAGATTAGATATTTGTTATTTTTACTTTGTACTTCGCACCGCTTGTAACCTCTCCACTTGGCCTTATGGTTGACTGGTAGAGAATGCTTTTAGCGTTATGTCCGCCATTTGTACAGGTTTGTATGTGCATTAAAGTGTAAATAAATAAAATAAATTAAGTAAGAGGGATTAAAATAAGGAGTGAGAATCCGAATCCTACGCCGCACATTTTGTCTAGAAAAACAACTTCGCTGCGTATTGCTGTTAAAGACTCTGAAGTACTCTGAACCATGCCACGGCCTTTGATTGGGATTTCAGTTAATAAAAAACACTATTGTATGCCTTTTTAAAGACTAATTGTGAGAATCGTATGTTTTAATTCCATCTTTATGTACCACAGTTATAACACTAAATGATTTATTTAATTAACTTTAATTTGGGTAGTTAATATAAAATCACTTTATTTATTAATGTATAGACAGTAAACGATGTACTATAGGGAAACCTACACACTTTTGTTAAACCGACCCACAAACATCATACAAAAACCTTTTGTCATTCTTAATTGATAGCATTATGTCTATTATATCAGTGCCACGCTTTATGTCGTTGCAACACAGTCCGTTTTACAATAGCACGTAATCTTAGCAAAAATGGGGGGAGAAACCAATTATGGGGCTTGTCCCATTGATAGTGCACCGCTCCTTCTTCGAAGATTCTTCCATTTCTTGACAATAACACAATGAAAACTAAGCAAGTAAGGCCACTCTTATGTAATAAATGAGGAATTGAATAATATTGTAACAAAAAAACGGGAGGTAATTGCATAACGCCCCGTTGGTCTAGTAACGCCCCGTTGGTCTAGTGGTTTAAATACCGGGCCAAGATCTCGGGGTCCCAGGTTCGATCCCCGGGTCGGGCAACAAATAGTTTCGAATTTTCGAACGTTGCTCGGGTTTGTGATCACCAACCCGCATTTGGCAAGCGTGGTGATTATGCCAGTTCCCATCATTGCAGTGGTAACTTGAATTCAATGATGGAGGCCTTTTCCCTGCAGTGGGATGATTATAGGCTGTTACTTTACTTTGCATATCATATTATTATGTCGCTAGGAAATGGAAATAACTTATTCTAAGTTTGGTTTTCATTTACGGATGGGTTAGTGTATAAAAAAAGTATGCAGAGCCATACTTTTTTTATACACTAACCCATCCGTTAGTAGGGTCCGGATAACCTACGCTTTCTATTCTCATTTCCACAAGACAAGTCCTTTTGATAGTTACTTACTTATGGCTCAGAAGAAGGTATATACAGGATAAAATTTTAACCACCTTCCAAATTTTTATATGTCAATCTACGAGACAAATACAAATGACGCATAATTGGCGTCTACGTTCTTTATTATTTATTAAATGCGAAAAAAAAACAATTCATTCAAATTTGTAGCGAAAAATCACCGATCGTAAATGACTCACACTGACATAATCGCTTATAGTTTGGTTTTTTTTCGGTATACATAATCGGTATTCCTTGGTCTCATGTAAATTTTATGAGCAAGTTTTAATTTTCAATTTTGTATCGTTGTCTTTCTAAAAGTTTGAAGCTCTGCCAAGCAAATCCTAGAAGGGCCTTTTTAATCTTTCTATCTTGTCGTTGTTATGAATCGCGTGCAAGATGCAACAATAGATTTAATTAAAAAAAATGATATTTCCCCTAAAGATGCATTGTGTAGGTACCTATTGTTCTCTGTGCCATACTTTGGGGGGTCAAATATCATTTAAAAAAAACCTTTATGGTAAGGTAAGACTGGTAAACTAATGTTACAGAAGAGGATGTTTTCAAGACGGTGCGTTTTTATTTTAAGTTGCATTAGAAATAATGTCGGAGACATTGTACATCAACAAAGTGTCAAAGACCAAATGATGAAAATGATTTAATCAACATAAAATAAAACTAAAAAGGATAAAATAAACCATATAAAAGCTTACTATAATGAATATGAATTCATTCATTCATTCATTCATTCATTCATTCATTCATATAAAAGCTTACTATTTAAGATTAAGATACTTATAATTACTTTGGTTTTATTTACTACTTTTACGATGAAATTTTCAACACAAGTTGTTTTTGCTGAAGTGCTAAATAAGATAAATTCAGTGAGTGAAATTCATTGAAAATGAAACGTACTTATCAAGACAGACAGATTCTTCTTAGTTTGGCTTTAAGTAAACTATTCCGTCGCTTTGTATTTTTGACAGATTTTTTCTCTTGCATTTTATCCTACTTTACTGATAGATTTTTTTAAAGTCGTCTGTCCTTAGCCTTAAATAGTCAATATGGCGTGTCTTATGCGACCATACATGAATGAACACAGACTGAAATACAATGCAAAAACGAAAATAACGATTTATCTGTATGTTTGCGAGAATTTATCGTTGTGACGCGATAATAATGAGCTTACCTTTGCCATTCTGTTTTTAATAAGGTTGTTATTGCTGTGATTAATTATTCAATTAACACATCACGTGTGATAAATGCTTGGTAATTGTGGCATAAAATAGTTATGTCGTTACAGGGTGTTTTCACTAGTATGTCATTGAAAGACTAGGTACTTTTGTGTTTTCACACGCTTGTCAACCACAAGTCAAGATGTTTTTTTTATTACTCACATCAATAAAATATATACTTTAAAAGTGAATTGAAGAATCACTTTCCTTTTAAAGTTAAGTGTAATTAACTTTTTTATTTTGGGAAACACAAAACACCAAGTGATGGACAAGTGCTTGGTGATCACAAACCCGAGCATGTTAGAAAATTCGTAAATCTTTTAAACTTTCTTTACACTTAACACTTAACATTTACCTTTAAATAATGCAGTTCGTTGCGTTAAACCCCGTAAATGCTAGGTGTTATTCGTAACTCTTGTTTGCCGATTCAAGGATTCAGCCCAGGCCCCCAATTCCGCTAATTTACAAAGGGCTCAATAGAATCGCAATTGCATCGCAATTGTATATTTTGACACATTTAATATGGTAGTAATGTCAAAATATACGATTGCGACGCCATTGCGATTCTATTGAGCCATTTGTAAATTAGCAGAATTGGGGCCCAGGATCCTGAAATCTTGGCTCGGTACTTTAACCACTTTCCACCAACTGTTCAATGCTCCAAGATTCCTACCTCTTGTTTTTTTTATTTATTGTAGGGAAACAAACAGTTAAAATTACAAATAAATGTAGTACAAAAACCAATGAAGTCTCCACTTATAGTAATGACATAAAAACTAAGCAGCCGGAAAAGTACAAACCAAAACCTAAAAAAAAAAAAAAAAAACTAATTAATCACTATAAGAAAGTAAACAGAAAAACAATACAAGCAAAGCGAAAATTATGCAGCAACACCAGAATTACAACTAAAAAGCAATATTATGTCTTACAACAGTGTTTTTTCCAGCACTTTTGAATGTACTTCTTATAGCTATGGAGTATGTTAAATATATCAATGTCATAATACATATTATCATTGTTATCTCTACAAGAGCGATTAATGAAAACGTTTCTAGCGTATTTTGTAGACCCAAGAGGCACATCAAACAACCGACGTTTACTGATTCGAGGATTCAACCCAGAATCCTGAAATCTTGGCTCGGTAATTAGATCACTTGACATTTTATATTAACATAAGATGTCTTGAGTTAGCACATCGCGGCAGTCTTTGTAATCAGATTCGAACGGTTTTGAACTGATGTCTACGCTCAAGTAACACTAGTGTTAAGGTCAGGACCGTTTTAGTCCCAGGGTGCAAGAGGGGTAGGGGGGTGGGCTCTGGGGATATCATTATACCTACCTCTGTGTACGACACACACACACACCTGCCCATATCATACCAATCGAAAAAAGTTTGCAACCATGTCTATGCCATCTCGATCGAAGCCGTTTTAGCATGATTGTATCAATCACACATCATCGATAATATTAGGGGACAGAGCAGAGGTCGTAAAGACCAATAAAAAATAAAAAACATATATCATCACCAGCTTAGAACTGCACGGTACACGGGCCACTCCAAAAGGAGGATTTTGCCACAATTACCTTGCTTAGAAATTGACAGGTGGGCTGGTGATCGCAATTTGGCTCATGGTGGGAAGAAGGCACTACTGCCTGTCTTCTTTTTCCCAATACTTCTTTAGTCACCTCTTAGAACACCCATAAGACAAGTATCATGATCATCATCATCATCAGCCTATCTTGCAGCCTATAATCGCAGTGGACTGCTGGACATAGGCCTCTTCAGTTGCACGCCACTTAGGTCGATCCTCGGCTTCTCGCATCCAGCTCCTGCCAGATCATCACTCCACGGAGGATAAGAATGGGTGGGTGAAATTCTCTTGACGTGCCGGCACCATGACATGACACATTTTCTGTTGCTAAGGGGAGCTTGTTTTCGCACTCCTGCATCGCCCCACTTGTTTAAAACGACCCTGGTGAAGGCACCTTTACACAGTCGCGGTGTGGAACAAGCTGCGAAGACTCGGTCTGTTTACGGCGAACGTGTTATTGGCTTGAAGTGAATGCTCATACATTCCTAATAGCTTTTACGAGTGGAACGGGACATTTCTGTTATTACGTGATAATCTGCAGACGAGACTTTGTTTGGTGGAAATCTGCAAGGTAAACCTGTTTATGGATGATTTATGAAATAAATAGTTTAAAACTATGATACTCATGTAACAATTGTTTAGAGTAACTAAACAGCTTGTGGTGAGATCTCGGGTAGCTTTATATTGTAATCTTTCGAATATTATAAATGTTAAAGTTTGGATGGATGTAAGAAAATGATACATGGCACTAGAATGACTAATCGGGTCTGGGACGGAATTTACCATGCAGATAGATTTATTGTCTGAAATTGCAATTATGCTATATTTTTCCCCAAAAATAAACATTATCATTTTGAAGTTTTTTCTAAGCTTGAGATATCTAGTATGCGTTTTTACATATTACACATAACAAAACAAATTCTTTTGCTTGCCGGGCATCAGACATTTATTTATTGAAAAGGACGAAAAGGTTCCATGTTCCAAGACGCCATTATAACAATCTTGCAGAAAATTGACGATGTTCCACACGCTGCTTTTCAACGTTGCAGAATATGAGCTCATCTCTACACTGCCTCATTTTAACCAGCATCTCAGAGACGCTTCGTGCCATTACACAAAGCGTCCCATAATTGACGTCACCTCAACCTGTCAAAGGGTAGGCGAATATCGTATTACATCAAGGAAGAGTAAAGTGCCTCTTTGCGAACGTTTAAGTGATATTTCTTGACGTTATTATGCATTAAAGGATTAAGTGACAGCTCTGAAGATGAGAGATCTTAAATGGACATCGTGTTTGGGGGAAATTCGCGTAAAATTCCTAATGTAGTCTGAAGATTGCCGTGCAATTTGACAAGCAGCTTTTGCAAAATAATGTAAGTATGGAATGTTTTAAACATGTGATTTTTTTATTGCCAGTTACAGAGTTCTCTGATCTTTATATAATTTAAATTTGATTACTACTAAATTTGACACTAAAAACATAATTATCAATGCCAAACGATGCCTTCTGATAAGATAAGATAAGATGCAAGTGGTGTTTAGCTGAAAATATTGTTAGTTTAATTTTGGTCATAAATTAGTTTTAAGGCGTTTTACTATAGCACAGTGTATTCATTGGTGAACCTTAATAAAAAAAAGATAAGATCGATCTCACGCTGCATCAGATTTCCGCGCCCTTCATCAGACCTATGGTCTGACTTCTAGCGGTGCACGGACCAGAACTTTACCGCTCCAACGGCCATCAGCTTTTTCAGGCGGCCCACAGTCTGTAGCGTATAGTCAAGTTCATATTTATGAGAACACACATCACCAATTCGATTAATCGAGGCGAAAATACCATTTCAAGCTAGGCAAAGTGCTGATCGATGCTGACAGATGTATACTCGTATACTTATATTCTACGTTTATGGTATATACTGTGTGGTACAGTCAGCAGCACGTTGATGTACTTATAAATGAATCTATAAGTAGATTAACGCTATTTTGACCAATCAATTTCGAAAATATGTTTTTGTGAGAAGCGTGAGAATGAATCAAACTAATATGCAATGTTGTCGGTACGGCAAACTCTCTTCAAAAAATTAAATGACAAGAATGAATGAGGAGGTTAATATTGGTAGGTAATTTGTTGATTTTTTTTATTGTTTACCATAGCTAAAAAGTAATAAAATTACACTCTCCCATACTGTGCATCAGTTTGTCGTTAACCTAATTTTTTTCGAAAAACCAAAATCAACGCTACCGTAAAAATACCTTCATTTTTTGAAAGGGTTTAGTTGTTAAAAATTAATTAGCATTCCAGTCATTCCATGCTTCCATCCATTATTGTCGGGCTGACTGTACCCCTGCCATTATCGTTTGCGTCCATTTTTCCTTTCGCCATCACTCAGCCATCCAAACGCACCTAATTCCACACATCTACGTTATATCATCGCGTGCTTAGGCCTATTTACACCATATGACAGAGCTTCTGTCGTCATTCCATTGCCAGTAAGCTAACTGACCGAATGCCAGTAAGATAATGAAAAACAAGACTTTAGCGGAGGTATTGTACAAATGCCTGTCATTTTAAATGAGTTTTTTTATTTGGGTAACGAAAATTTTAGTCATAATAGAACAACACTTTTCCGTTCTAAAATGTCGTAAGAAGACCTACTGCCAGAAGGAGACGGACAGCAGCCTCTTTTCTTCACCATTGGCAGAACTGTGATCGCTAACCGGTTTGCCATGCGTGGGGGGACTAGTACAAAATCTTTTTTTTTTTGTACGTCTCTGTCCAGTAATGACTTGATGTGGCACATCTGATGATCGTGTTAACTTTTGGTTACATAATCAGACTAGGTAATTATAACATTACTGATCCACGTAGGACCCTCCAAAAAGAGGATATTGAACAATTGCAGCTTTAGAGCCGTAAACAAATTAATTTACATAATTTATTGTACATTGTCACATTGCATTTTTGAATCCGTTTATCATACTTAAATAGACGAGATAAGACGCTGCTTCACGTCTTCTACTGGTAGTGTTCTTGTAGTCGCTTCTTATTAAACCCAAAAATTAAAAGGAGTATTGTTATTCTTCAACTGAATGTTAAGCTATTTTAATTTTTAACTCACCATAAAATGAATAAGCCTCATTAAAACTTAATAACATATCGGCACATGTAAACCCCGTTTCCGCGGACACCATTAGTTAATGTCGCCCTCGGCCCGCGACCAAGATATTGATATTTCGTGTCCTTTGATAAATGGCGTCGCGAACTGTACGAAATATCCGATATGACGGGGCAGGCGGCCATATTTTCAAGATTTTTCGCAAATCGTGACGTTTATTTGTCACGACCTAGTTTTCGCGAAGTTTCTCGTTTTTGGATAAGCCGTTTCGATATTTATGGCGGTCGGAATGGATTCTGGAGTTCGACAGCTGATCGTTTTGTCAATTTCGACGATACTTTGGTTTTATCGCTGTTATTGTTGAGAAAAAAACAGTACAAACAGCAATTTGTCGATTGTTGATCTGATAGGGATTTCATGTAACATAGAGTTCGCTGTTTCGAGATTTCTACCATGTACATTGTTTTTTATAAGTTTCCGATATTTCGGCACTGTTGCAAGAGTCATGATCACGGCAGAACTGAAGTCATTGAAGATGAGTAGTTGTTACGAGTAGATAAACTTGAACTCGATATCATAGAACTCGATACGGGTACTCAATTTGTATGAAAGTGACGATGGAAGTTTAATCGGAAAGATGAATTAAATTTTATGATCACTATCAAATACTTTTGTTTCATTATGGTTTAATTTAATAGATTTTTTCTACTAATTTGTAACGCCATCTTTCACGCAAAAAAAACATTAAAAACATCAAGGGAGTTATTAGTAATAAATTAATTATTGTTGTCATCTATGTAGGTGAATGGTCAATAATCACTTATACGATCCAAAGTGAGTTAGTATTTTACCAAACACCAAGACCCGAAACAATTTTGAAAAATACGTTCTTTCTACACTAACCCGTCCGGAAATCAAACCCACATAGTCCTAAGCTGACTCTTATATGTATATCCGTTTAGTAGGATAACTCACAAAGTAACACCAAAACAGGCAGATTCGACAAACACACGATCACAATCTGATCTTGCTAACATTGTGTTAGCGTGTTGTTTTGACACTTCGAAGATTAAACTCAAGTGATTTATCGAACCGTTTGCTACCGTAATACCAAGTTTTGCTTCTTACGGTTAGACAAGAACTACTGCCACTGTTTTGGCTTATTTAATGAATAAAAAAAATCTAGTAGTCTTTTTGGCACATTAATAAAATTTTTTTGTAAACTAAACCCAATAACGAAGTGCCAAATAAACAAATATCTATTCTATTCTAGTAATAGGATAACATTAAATTACAATTTCAACTCAATAAAAAACCTGCTATTATAAATGATAAAAAGCTGCTATTATGAATGAAAATAAAGTTTCATCAAAATTTTTGAAAAAAACATCATAAAGAAACATCTTTGCAAGTATTTAACAATTTTAAGAATGTATTTTATGTAACCATTTTTATTTCGTAGCGAGTTAAGTATTTGGCAACTCCATTCGGATTTCTGTAAAATACAAGTTAAGTATTATGCTACTTTGAAACTGATGTATTTTGTGAAGTCGTGACAAAATAAATGGTGGCTTTAGCTAACTAAGAGCCTAATCACTTATTTATCCAGGAAATCTCGCTGTTAAGACTGATTTCAAGCCGTATTTTCCACTGCATGCACAAGGCCATAGCTCGCGAAGAAAGGCCATCTTCGTTAATTTAAAATGTTGTCGTTTTCCTGGAATTATTTAGACATGATTATTTTTATTATATATATATATGAACTCGCACTGAAAAAATATGTTGTTCTTTTTTCCAAAAATACCTCTAAGATGTGCATAAAGCAAGATATAATTGCTTAGTTTCGTATATTGTATACATACCTTTATTGGAAAATGATGTGAATCCATGTCATCATTCTCTTTGCCATTTTCCCAGTTTATCTAGGGTCGGCGCAGTATGTTTTTCTCTTCCACACCATTCTATCACTCGTCACTGAATCATCCACACCTTTCACACTCATATCTTGTTTCACACAGTCCATCCATCTCTTTCTCGGTCGCCCTCTTCCCTTCCAGCCTTCCACATTCATACTCATCACTCTTTTAGTTACATGACTTTCTTCCCTTCTCATTACATGACCATACCAAGACAGACGATGCCCCACCATCTTCTCGGTAATCGGTGCCACTTTCAGACTTCCTCGTATATATTCATTCCTTATCTTATCCATTCTTGTAACCCCACACATCCATCTTAACATTCTCATTTCTGCTACATGCATTCGCTTCTCATCCGTCTTCTTAGCAGCCCAGCATTCCGATCCGTACATTAAGGCAGGTCTAATCACGGATTTGTAAATTTTACCCTTTAACCGTAAGGGCATCCGTGGATCACATGTTGTTGCGGTGACCTGCCTCCATTTTATCCAGCCTGCATTGATTCTATGCCTGACGTCCCGATCAATATTACAGTCGTTCTGTACGAGAGACCCGAGATACCGAAAATCGGAACAGACTGGTAAGCACATTCCGTCAAGTTTTATTGGCAAAGAACTGGAGAGACCGCCAAAGTCACAGAACAGATACTCTGTTTTGGTTCTACTGACTTTTAGGCCAACGTTCTCCAGCCTTTGACGCCATTCCTCCAGTCTGTCCTGGACTTCCTGGGCCTCCTCAGCAACAAGAACAATGTCGTCGGCAAATAGCATGCACCAAGGGGCCTCTCTCTGTATGTCCGATGTCAGAGCATCCATTATCATCAGAAAGAGGTAAGGACTAAGCGCTGAACCTTGGTGCAAGCCCACAGTCACATTGAAGCTCGTAGTTGTCCCGGCTGCGGATCGGACGTGAGTACTGCATCTGCCGTACATGGTTTGAACCAAATGCAGGTATTTCCCAGGCACACCTTTGATCTTAAGGGCCCACCACAGAACCTCGCGAGGTATTCGGTCGTATGCCTTTTCGAGGTCAACGAACACCATGTGTAGGTTTTTATGTGCACTTCTGTACTTTTCGCACATTTGGCGAATGGCAAAGATGGCGTCCGTCGTACCCCGACCCGGCATAAAACCAAACTGGTTCTGTGAAATTTCACATTCTTCTCGCAACCTTTTCTCTAAGATCTTCTCCCAAACCTTCATACTATGTGACATTAACTTTATTCCTCGATAATTGTTGCACTCTTGCACGTCCCCCTTGTTTTTAAAGATTGGTACCAACAGACTGTTGCACCAATCATCGGGTATCGTCTCTTCATGCAACAACTTATTGAAAAATAAAGTTAACCACTTCCTTCCCTCTGCTCTTACTAACTTCCAGACCTCCACTGGTATATCATCAGGTCCCACGGCTTTCCCTCTTTTCATACTATTCACCGCCCATTCCACTTCCTCTTCACTAATCTCCCTTACTAATCCCACGTTAATAGGTGCATTCTCTAGTTCCCCACTCCATTCATTCTCCTCGTTCATTAATTTTTGAAAATAGTCCTTCCAGCGTTTTTTTTATTTCATTGTCGTCAGCGAGAACTTGCCCGGTTTCATCTTTTATACATTTTACATGTGTTAAATCTCTTGTTCTTCTTTCTCGGGCCCTAACAAGTTTATAGAGATCTTTTTGACCTGCAGGACTATCTAGAGTACAGTAGAGTTTTTCTTGCGCTTTTGCCCTTGCCACGGCAACTGCTTTCTTGGCTTTTTTCTTCATTTCTATGTACTCATTCTTCTTCTCATCTTTCATTCTTTCGTCATCATCTGCAACTTTCTGCCATTCCTTAAACCTAATTTTCTTTTTTTTTAGGACAGCTTGCACTTCGCTTGACCACCACCATGTTTCTTTATCGATCGCCACTTTTCCTTTAGTTTCACCTAAAATACTTATTGCCGCACCTTTTATACTTGCTGACATTTCTCTCCAACATTCATTTACACATTTTTCACTCATATCTCCCATTTCTTTAATTTTATTTATAATCTGACTTCCGAATTTATTTACACACTCTTCCTTCTCTAACATGTACCATTTGATTCTTGGTGGGGTCCGTTTCTTATTCTTACTCGGCTTTATTTTGTATTTCATTTCCATAATTAGGAGTCTATGCTGCGAAACCAACTCTTCTCCGGGTGTCACCTTACAATCCTTGACGCGGTTGAGGTTATGGCGTCTTACGAGGATATAATGTGAATCCATGTGATTAACACTTATTTCTTCTAAAATAGAATAGGACAACCCCTTCTGGTCGTATAGTTGTTGTAAGAGACACCTAAAGAAGAACTTCCAGAAGAATATGGACAGTTTTGTCGTATCCCCACCATTGGCTAATGGAATCTGCTGGAACGCGTGGCAATTATTATTTTATCCATTTTTTTGTGATGAATATATCAAGCTGTGAACTATTGTAGGCTAATGACGACAATATAAACACATTGCTTATTGCTAATTTTGTTTCTTGTGGTTTTTTACAACTGTTTGCTCTAGTTGAGCCACGACATAGCTCAACTTCTTACTCTCCCCTCAAAGAAACCATCCGAGGTACTTAATCAACTCAGAGATTTACCAGCAGGGGACCGTTGATCTACAGGGTGTTTCAGCATATAACGGCTGAGGAGCTTTCGGTAAGCGCTTCTTATGTGACTGTTAGAAAATATGGACGGACTTCTCGTATCTTACGTTGCCGAACCAAACGGGAAGTCAGCGTGATGATTTCTTTAATAATAGTCGAGGAAAAGTTAGGTTGTTTTGGTTTGATTGGATGATTTCGACTTTCCCAGGTGAAGTTTGAACTCATTATTTTTTCTTACCAGTAAGAGCGACAGAAATATAAGAAAAAGTAGATAAATAGAGCTAGATTTTTCATTTTCATTCACCAAGTTGCTGAAACTACAGTCAAATTTCGGCATTCTTATATTTCCGTGCTTTGTGGTTTTAGCTCAGAGGTCAGTCATAAGTCTTATCATAAATATTATGTAATCATTATAAAACGAGTTTTGATAAAAAAATATCCATACATATCTAAGTATTACATCATTTTAACTGGCCAATACCTGTAAATTATAAACAAGTGTTGAACATAACTTAACATGTGGTTATTTATTAAGTGTAGCAACAACAGATGGCAAATTTAAAATGTATTTTCTGTATGCACATAATACATGCAATGTTAATATCAGTAACATTATGAACTATGAAGTTATTACAATAGACAAGTAACACTTCATATGTCTAAACGTCCTCTATCAACCCCAAACTGTTATAAGTGTGTATTTCCAAACAGTAAATCCTGTGTACGGATATCTCATTACCAACTTGTGTGAGGGTAAACTTCGCCTATTTATTTACTTATTGTTTAGCTACACAAGTTAACTGCGGTTTGTGCGTGTAAATGGAATGATTGTGGTGCTTGTTTGATTAAAGACAAGAACTAGGTATTATTTTGTACATACAACGGCAGTTCAACCTATCCAAAAAGTTAAAGGTCATCGAATTGATTTTCAACTTTAAGTCCAACAAGTAGGGATCAATATCAATTGAGAAAATTTGACGTTTTGTGGTAGGTTGACGTGCTGATGTCTGTACATTATACCAAGAACTTCATTGTAAATTGTAAATACCTTTAAATAAAATTTTCTTTAATACTTTCAAGACTACATTGTGATGAAAAAAAAAACTTTCTTTCAGTTGTTAAGGGTGCAAACTCCTAACATTTGATAAAACAACGTTGGCTTACAGCGTTAAGAATATGCTTGAAAAATTGACGCCTGACGTAGTGTCTCTATGGCTAAATTGGTATGCGCCGCGCTCGGCATGCGAGGAGATGCGGGTTGGAGTCCCGCCTGAGACATATTTTTTCAAGTTTAAATACTGATATTATAATTGCAATTAAATTGCTTAAATATCAAATAAACTTGATTAACACAAAAAAAAAAACAACTAATGCCATCGCTCGGAATGTACGATTTAGGCTTTAGAAGTAGTCAACGTTTTGTTGTTCTATTTTATAATAAAAACCTGAACATAGCGTTTCTTACTGTCCTAAAACGTGGCTTCACTCGATCGTCAACTAGAGAGCAGGCATACTGTTCTTGCTTGTACTGTGGTAATATTTTCATTTTAAATATCCCATTGAAACTGGACGTGTAAAGTTTGAACTGTTATAGCATAATGACTTTAAAGCCAAGTAATTAAAATTGAGTCTTATAACGTGGACAATAAGTAGAAAGTGTAAAAAAAACTGTTGAAGATACAGTCAAATGTCTGTGGGCGCTGATGGTGAATCTACCTTATTTTTTTATTTTATCTCTATATCCAGGATTTTTTGTTTTATAAACGATTAAAAGCATAGTAAATCAATATCCAAATTTCACTGACACGAATTGGGGGCGAAATGTCGACTTAAACAAAGGATATTATTGCCGAAATTCGTCAGATGCTTTCGACGTCAATTCTTACGATTTCCTTAAAGTTTTCTAATTTTGGATAAGGTTCAAATGCAAGAAATTTAATTTATTGACAGGAGAATGTGCCAATAATAACGGCTTGGGGAAAATGGGTTCATAGAAAAGACAGTTCGAAACATTTTTGAAATAATCATGATGATTACAGACGAGGAATTGTATTGTTTAGAAATTTTATTTAAATTGAAAAAATAATTAAAGTCGGGGTCAGGACCGTGAAATGCCCTAGATTAGTAGCACGAGCTGTCAGAGGAATTGTCACCTGTCAATGTCAGAGTGAATAGACAAATGCGGGTTGTGATACTCTATGGTTATGGTAGCTAGTCGACGTTTTATGCAAGCGTACCGAATCACTCGTATTTATTTAACAACATTAATAATCAATTAAGACTACGCGAATAATTAGAGGATCCGCTCATCCGCGTAGTCATTAATACCTTAATACCATCTTTTAAAACTGCTCTTTACCTGTGTTCTAAAGTATTTTACCCACCCCAATGGGCATTTTTTCTTTCAGCGTAGTAATGTGAAAAATATGTTGGTGGGGGTGTCTGTTATAAATCACTGCCCGAACCGGACTGAAGACTACTCTAAACCGGCCCTAGAGAGACCCACTACTGAATCACTCGATAATTTGACATGTTGCTCAAGACCTGGCAAGTATAATATTCATTACCAGATGTTAGTTTTTAAAAAGACCTGGGGCCTAATTCGCGTATCCGAATCGCAGTTCGATCGTGATTGAATTGGACGATTTTGACATTTAGCCGATACTAGAACTGTCAAAAACCTGCCGTTCAATTACGATTGTGTTACGATTCGGTTACGCGAATTAGGGGCCTGTACTTATACTATACTCGCGACTTAAGATGAAGTATTCATTACTTACAAGATAATAAGTTCGTTTTTATAAAAGTGTCGTGCAGTCATTGCGCTCCAAACTTGGTAAGTTATTTGTAAATGTATTCCCCAACTGCCGGCAAGACTTTGAATTTTTAAAAGGATTGTTACTTCCACAAGGTTATGCGTATAACTGATACGATTTTGTAATATTCCAAAGAAGTCTGCCGAAAAATCATTAGTATGCTAAATGCTGGCGCTAAGCGTCATGTTTGACTTTAGCAGGAATCTTTTAACATTAATATTTTGGTTGACTATAAAAATAGCAGACTTAGCATTTTTTTTATTTTATTATTAATAATGGGTTTGCTCTTGACTTCATACTTAACTATACGGTCGGTTAAGAAGAAGCCTAAGATGGAGCGAGCTTACCCAGAGGCACTGGTTCTCCCGCACACCAGCGGAACACAGAAAAACTGTTTGGCGCTGGACTCCGGCAGGAGGGTGGCAACATCCAGGCGGCCTCTTACGAAGCCTACCACCGCAGCTGGATCTGTTAGCCGTCATCATTGATTAGAAAACCAAAGATGCTGTTGCCCAGGGTGGACCATTAGGAGGTAGATCCCACCACCCCTACATTTGACACTTGCTACTTTGACACTTGCTAGTCATATTAAGGCAAAGCAGAGCAAGAAAAAAAAAAAAAAAAACAAGTGCTCTAGAAAATTGATGTTGATTATACATTGCAATATTGATGTGTACGAATTGACTCTAAATTGTAGTAAAGTGACAGCCTATCATCCCACTGCAGGACAAAGGCCTTCATTATTGAACTTGAAGTTCCATAGCAATAATGGGTACCTAAAGGCATAATCACCGCGCTTGCCGAATGCGGGTTGGCAATCACAAACCCGAGCAATGTTCGAAAATTCAAAACTTTTTGTTGCCCGACCCGGGAATTGAACCCGGGACCCCGAGATCTTAGCCCGGTATTTGAACCAACGGGGCGTTACCCGATCGACTCTAATAGTTTCTGATTAATCACGAGTGATTGCAAAGTAGAGCTCTCGCACCTAAAATGAATTTTCAAATCGATGCTACCTGCTCCCAAATATTCGAAGCCAGCTTTCGACCGGCCGGGATTTTATCATCGGGAATGTGCAGATTTATTTTGTGAAAAACTTTGACATTTCTGACTCCGTAAGCTGAGGGAATTTTCACGTGGAATATTTTCAATTTTTCACATTATCGATACTTGCTGAAATCTGTTAAGGATGCTAAATAAAATTACGAAAAGGATTACAAGGTGCCTAAAACATAAAATTGCCTAAATTTACACAAAACACTCTGGAAATATCATGTTATTGGTTTTCATCCTAGATTCGAGTAGATACAGATCAATAATAAATTATGAAGGTGGAAGGTTGCTTAGCTTATGAAGATCTACAATGAAATCAGCAGACTTCTTTCTAGACTTTATGCATTCTATATCAGTCAATTAAAAGGCAAAGCAGAGCAAGAACGGGAGAAATTTTAAAATAACCAATAGGCGAACGGGCATAGAACAAATGCAGACTAGCAATGAGTTCATATATACCTCAGATATATAGGTAAGTGCCTTAAACGACACAATAATTATGTCTATCATAATTATTTAAAAAGAACGTTACAATATTCCGCAAAATAACCAAAAAAAAAAATGTTTCTCTGTCACAAATACTTGTAAAGTTAAACTATTCCACCATTTGCCGAAAAGAATCGTATTTTGTTAACATTTTTATCGCGCGGTGCCAAGAATAAATATTGTCGAAATTCCGCCAACATTTCATGTTAACACCATACTAAAATAAAGTCTCGTTTGCAAAACAAAAACCGTACCCACTACACATTTCTTCTAAGCGTTTGTACATCACATTTTGCCGTTTCTGACAATTTTACCTTGATCTGTCCCACCTCTTTTGTTGTATCTGAACTCGAACTCCAGGGGGAGTCTTAAGATCTTCGACGGGTCAGGATAAAACGGCTTTGTTGAGCCAAACGCAGTACCATAACTAACCATCAAACACCCTCTTGTACTTAGAATAAATTTTCAATACTCCTTGAGCATGGGTCGTTAGTTCCGTTCCGTCCGTCGCAAGTTCTTACCAAGAGCACATTTTTGAAAGGAAAATGATCCTGAGATACGAGTGTTTTCTCTTAATGTCTTTTTAATACTTTGTTTAAGTAAAATATGATTGATTTCGAAGGGGATGTTTGAAGCTTATATTTGCTGTCAGTTAGATATCCTATATAAATGAAATTGGAAAGCTATGTAAAGCCTCTTGAAACTTCTGTCAAATCATCTTTAACTATAATAGAGAGAAAAGTTGAAATCAAAATAAATGTATGTATTTAATATGTAAAACTTGTTCTTAATAGTATATGAACTTGTGTACGTATTCAAATGAATAATACGCGTACCTACTTACTAATATCTCTTTTTTTGATATGTTAAAATTTTAATACTTTTAATAAGTTAACAGTCAAGCATAAGAAAATCTAAGTATGTATTAAACCTAAACCGATTTTTTTCTTGAAAACAACCTTGAAAAAGTATTACCTTCCACGAATTATTCATTGTGGGAAGTTCTCACGTAACCCTCAGCCACCAGAAAAGATAAGTAACTAACATCTGAGTATCGCCAAATAGCTTAAACCGACTATTTCGCTCCTTACTATGAAGTCACTGTAAACAACTTGCACAAACCGAGTCCCATTGTTAGTGATAAGCATATACCTAAGTATACTAAGCGTCGAGATGCGAGCCCATAGCAATATTTTGCATCAGGTGCGTTGTGCTCGTTACTAGGATTTACATAGGGCGATTTGTGCTGCGTCATTAGGCTGCGGGAATCCGATTTACTTCTGTAACTCGACCTAGTACTCCTCTGTTTGATATCCCTTTTACCTGGTGGCAGGGTAGTTACCATCGTAATTTAAACTATATGGTCATATGATAAGTTTGGAATGAAATTAAAATTGAAGGGATCTGTACAGGTTTGAGGGTTAAAGTCAACAGTCAGAGACATGCACTTTCGCGTTTATAATATTAATACGAATTTTCGTTAACATGCCAATCAATTAATTGATACCAAATGGATCTGGCTAAATGGTTCTGGTGACAAAAAAGGAATTACAGATATTCTTCGTTCAAAATACTTTAACAAAAAGCTTAAAGCGTCGTTGCTGTTGCGTACCATGTAAACTCTCTTTACGGCAGCGAGTAGGGCAATGAGGCGGAATAAGGGCATACCGCGAAGTTTCCATATTATGTTGCCAGTAACGAAAACGGGACGTATGAGAGACTAGTCGTAGCACGTGTTTTGGGTTAGGAAACATTACTGAGCTTCGTAAAAATGATGCCTATATGTTGATATTATATGGTTCTGCTTACCACTTCATCATTGCCGCTGCAGTCTAATAAATGATTAAAAAAAATCTATTTAAATAGTCTTATAACTAAAAGCGACTCCTTATACGAGTAACTAAAAGGTTATAATCGAGCCATCGGTTCCAATCACTAGTAAATTTGCCACTAGAGGCGCTAGTGTCGCGTGAGGTCCAATATCATTCACTTTGTACTGGTTTTTGCGGAATTTGTCGAATAAATTATAATTTCTTTAATTTACCTGCTGGAAAGTGATCTCTTTCGTAAAATATCGCAAATATGGATTATTTGGCGATTAATGTGAACGCTTTAAAAGCGGAATTAAGAAAAAGCGCAAAAATAGGCGGCCTCAAGAGCAACTATTTCAGAAGTTAGTTTGTTGATATCAAGATAGTTTTTTATAAACAATATAACCTTAATTAGATTCAAGATATAACACTTTGTTTCGGCGCCAATCGCCTTTGATAGCTATACCTCCGGACCTCAGTCTACAGTGGCGCCAACTGGTGAGCAAAGAAACGGTAGTCCCATTGTGACCGATTGAAACTTATGCTCATTTCAATCATAATTATAATCAAAAAAATTGTTAAAAAATTTGATGACCCAAACAAAAGAATAACTTCTGGTGTTAAAACCGCCCGATTTTTTATAGATCGAATTATGTACTAGTTTTAATGTACAATTTTCGTCCATCATAATTATGTAAGTACCTACAATATAGATATGTTCACATTTTTTTGTATTGTTATGTTGATGTTATATTAATATCTTGAGGTCTAAGTAAGATAAAATGGTGTAACCTAGATGTTACAAGACGTGATTATTGTAATTACTGATTAAACATAACTACTTGTAACTTGTTACTTCAGTTAACGAGTTTCACTTGTAATTTCCGCTTCACATGTTAATCGAAGTTAACAAACTGTCACGTGCTTGCTAACATAATTGCCGCTTAAGTTATTATAAACTTTCATTTAACTGGAGTATATACTCGAAGTTGATGCATTTCCAACCACAAACTACACTATCAATTGAAATGCTTCCACCCGTGAATCCTTTACTCTGACCCCTCACTAATATATACGACCGTACATTAGTCTGAACAACAAATAACTTAAAGTCAAGTGCTTAGAGTTGATAATAGTATGGTCAATATTCTGGATGTTTCGTTTCTGTTGTGGTGGCAGTATTCCGACTTGCTTGCTACATTGTTTGCTCCGTTAGTGTTTTGTTTTGATATTAATTGTCCGTGATACAGCATTGGTTTTATAACTCGTTTAAAATCATGTTGTGGGTGAATGCAAGTCCAATCAAATACAATATTTACTTGCATTACTATACATTAGGGAAAGTATTTCTTTAGCTCAAGGACAGTGGAATAAAGTCAACAGTGGTTAAGTAACTGTAATTTAAGAAAAGTTTTGACACAGACGATAGATGCACTAGCCTTATCTACTTTTTTAAGCACACGTTATTAGCTTTTTTTTTAACCCAATACAATCGGACAAAGTCGCAGGGCAAAAGCTCCTAGTAAATAATTGCAAAGCTCCAATCTGTGTTTCAATTAGTACTTCTTCATATAATCGATTCCCTCTTTACCCACTCGAATGGGCCTCGCGTCTGAAGGCTTGTTATTCACTAATGGGCCATGGTGTAAGTAGACGGATTCAGGTTTTGCTCTCTGTAGTACTCAGCAAGGTCTGATTGCGCCTACTAGGTATGGAGCCCAATCACAGATGACTTGATTCACGTACGAGGTACACCCGCAGAGAGAGAGAGAGACATAGAGAGCCTCCGCACTCTTCACTTTCCCAGTGTAGTCAAATCCAAAACCAACCTGCCAACAGTGTTAGTTCATAGAAAAACCGTTAGAATTCGAAATTCAAATTGTATACATAAACGTTAACTGTTATAAATTCACTAAAATGGCGTGTTCCTTCCATTTCTGCAAACGGTACCGTGTCCTGACTTCTATAACGAACTTGCTTGCATCTGCATGTTATGAATAAATTACACATTCATACCTAAAATTAATTATCTCAGTAATATACGCTAGTGTTTGGCTAAATATTATACCTCAACGTTTGTTTGTTTCCTTTTAAATAATTTTATTGAACTGCTTACAGAGTTGACCGATTCGGTTTTTTATTGTAGGAGAGTAGGCAAATGTTTGTCCTGTTTGAATTTTAATAGAAAATATACGCTTACTTGCCTCATGGGTCTAGTGATTTATGAACTGGACCAAAATCTGGCTGGGTTCGATTTCTGGAAAACAAGAGTTTCAAATTTTCGTACATTGCTCGAGTTTGTTTGCATTTGGCAAGCTTGGTATTTATGCCTGTATCTATGTGGTATCATTGCTGTGGTAACTTAAATTGAACTATGGAGACCTTTGCCCTGCAGTGGGATGATTTATAAGCTGTTGCTTACACCTTTATTATGTCGTGCTATATTTCTGGGATGTTACATAGAAACGGTCATGATATAATACAGGGTGAAATTTTAACCACTTTCCAAATTTTGATATATCAATTTACGAGACAAAAAACAAATGACGTATTTTTTCTTTTGGTATAGCCCAGTACAAAAATGTTAAGAAAAATCACTTAGAAAATGTCCACCAAAAATCTAAAATTTTTTATACGGCCGCCTAGCAGCACTCTTTTTACGCGTTTCGCATCTCATTCATTCATTACGATACTATACATAAGTTTTTTATTTTCCTTTTATATCTTAACAGGTCTAGGACCGCAAAAATTAAAAACTATGTCGTGAAAAATATTTTCGGGTGTCAACTTTATTTACATTTTTGACTTCATAAATAGGCTCTAAATACGATACTGAACGCCTATAAAAATTTTGGAAAGTGGTTAAAATTTCACCCTGTATAACTAGGGCTTGTTTTCCGTAACATCATTAATCATAAACATTCACAGAATGGTCCCCGGTCACCCATCCATAACTACATGGGTTGCTTAGCATGAATAATCATTATTAATCCACTGCCGCCACAGAGCCATCAGCACTATGCCGCGATATGTCGAATGTAGTGATTGTCTAGTCAACATTCAAACAGACATAACATTATCCAAATGAATGCAATAACTCCTGAACATTTCCCATGCTGTCAGGCGAAGAAAATACGAGACAGCGAATATATCACACGACGAAAACGATTTGATTGTGGCCGCTGATAAAAATGCAATTGGAATGCATGGAGAAATGCATCGAGGGACGACACTTTACAACGTGGTAAATACCATAGTTATTTTATTTGTGCTTTTCGTTACATTAACGCCCAATTTTCCTAGTGGTTTGAGAACCTTGCCAAGATCTTGAAGTCCCTGGTACGATCCCTAAGTCAGGCCACAAAAGTTTGGAAGAAAGAAAGAAAGAAACATTTAATTGACCACAAGCACATTATAGTAGACATAGACGAAATTACAGCTAAACATTAGAAAAAGACACGAAAAAAAAACCAAATTGACAAGTAAATTATGTGGCCAATTAGGACTCACCTCAGGGTTTGTGATCACCGCAAGGCCAAGCGAGCTGATTATGTCTGTACCTGCTTCATCATTGCTTTGGCAAATTTTATTAAATGATAGAGGCCTTTTCCCTGCAGTGAGATAATTAAAGACTGTTACTACATTATTGTTTCGAACGATATCAAAAAGAATGTAAAATAAAATTTCACGTTGTAATACTTTTATGGTGTATGAATAAGTTGCTCTAAGTGAAAGCGCCATGATCACGAAATCACTCTGGACTATTTGCATTTAACGGCTGATGCATCTTCCATAATATCATGGTCAAAAACTTTTACTTTTTCAACTATTCTATCCACCCGTATCCCCTCAATGTAAGTAAATGCTATTCAAGTCCAGTGTTATTGTTGTCCAAACAAATACATAATGACTTTCCTTTTCGCGCTAATAAATCTCATGGCAGACCACTTTAATCAAACATTAAAGGCATGTCCAGGCATTGTCTGGCCCCTATGCCATAATTCAGGCTATGCAATTAGTGGGTTAGGTGATAACAGTATACTGGACATGCTAGTGTTTCGTATAAAATTCATTGCAGTACAGTCTGAGGTTTGAATTTCGATTCTTCGTTCTGTTAACTGAAGAAGTATTACTCGTATGTTACCATTTGAAAAGAACAAGTGCGGTATTCTCTAAAATAAAACTACTGAAATAATACATTCGTTTTTTCTGTTTATCATCATCATCCTATAGTCCACTGCTGGACAGAGGTCTTGCCAAAAGTTGTATTTTGCCATAACCGGTTGCTGGTCGCAGTTTTGATAATGGTGAAGAGAGAAAATGCTGTTGACCGTATTTTTCTGGCAGTATTAACTTCTTCGCTTCGCTTTGACGCTTCGCAATGTCTGCCATTGAATTCACAAAGCCGGCTGTCATTTGTCATATTAACTTTAACTATAATTGAACCTTAAATTTAAAGTTGATTGATACTAATTTAAAACAACACCCGTATGCTCTAGTGGGCACTCGTTTGGTAGGTGGTTTTCGTTCAGTGATTGTGTTTATAGTTTTTATTTTATTTGAACCATACAAACACTGTACAATCTCTAATTATAGATTCCCACCGCAATAACTCAGTATAATGCAACTAGAGTTAAGTTAGAAGCGATAACATGCATCGATGATCCATACAAAATGCATTAGTTAATTTGTAGCTTTTGTTCCAATCCGTGATTAGTGATGATTGGACATACGCGTAGGTATTACGTATTGGTGTTCGATTTATGAATGATGCATAGGTAAAATTGCACTACGCATTTGTTAGCATGTATTCATTAGTATGGATAAAACAAAAAAATTACTGAAAACGGTTGATCGGTTTGTACTATTTTGTCTATGTTTTGAGCATACATCAGGTACAAAATGTTCAAGCTTATATCATAGTTTTCATAGTTTTTATGGCCTTAACTTGTTTTTTGTATTTCTGTTTTTTTCTCTTGTTTCAGTTTTTATTTATTTGTTTTAGTTTAGTTATTTGTATGTGTTTCTTGTGAAGTTAAATTATTTTCTGTTATATTATGTACTTTTTTTCTAAAACTATTTTAATCTTTATATATTTTTATTTTATTTTATTTTATTTACGCCTTAAGCAGCCACGACATAATTATGCTGAGCGGGAGTCCTTGTTGACACTTTTTTATTTGTAATGTTTCTGTGTAATTGTTTATCAAATGCGTGTCAAATAAATGTTTCTTTCTTTCTTTCTTTCTACCACAGAACATGGAAAAGTTTGCAAATATCTTAAAGAGATTGGCAGGAAACTGTCAGAGCTAAGTAAGGTTTCTTCTCACGAATTCCGTTTTTCTTATTAGCACGAGTTTATTTTATTCTCATCGTGTGGTTTTTCAAACATGTTCCGTCAGAGCTTACCAAACCGATTATATGCCTCTGACATGACTAGTTTGTAGGAATTCCATCTTGCGATAGAAACTGGGACTTTTAGATTTTTTCTGAAGCTCGACCGTTACCCCACATCCTTTTCAAAACAAAGCTAATTTAGAAAATATCGATTATTGAATTGACCCTACCGTGAATCGAACCTGGGACCCTAGCGTAATAGGTCTTTGCAACCGGGTCTTATAGCATGAGTATCCTTCATGGATGGTCCAGTGTCAGAAATCCGAACCAGTTTTTAGAAGAAGTCGATTTTGAGAATTAGATAATTTTACATACTTTGTAATGACTCTATTAATATTGAAAAATTACCAACGGTGTAGCCTTTGAGCACAATTTATCGTAAGAATGTCGCACGTTGCCTTGCTAGGACTGTCGTGACATTATTAGAGAGGGTAACATGACACCTCCATTAGTTGCGAAACTCCATGTACTTAGATGGCGCTTAGCGAGCTAGCATGTTGAGCGGTTGCAAGATGAAAACTATAAAATTTAGAGTCAGAGTCAAATTTAGATTTAGCTTTCATGGTTTTTCTATCTACCATCGTACGTATAAATAAAAGTTTCAGCGTCCAAAAAGTAAAAAGTATAACAAAAATCATTTCATCGAAGACCAAGGAATTCACATAAGTTCCTTGTCTAGCACAGTTATAGGTGTCATTTTTTATCGGACTCTATGTCACTGGCTCAAAATATGTATAGCTGCTTCTAATCGGTAAAATTGTTAACCATTTTTTATTTTATTTTACGGGCAGTATTCCATTTCCAAATTTAATGGAACCAACTTTTAGGAATACTTAAAATTAAAATATCCTTAAAAATATTAAAAACCCGTCAATTTTTTTTATAAAATATTAATTAAAAACTCTTTTCTTTAAAAAGCCAAGACTTTACGGCAAGAAAAAAATTACAGAACGCCATGTGACATTCTCTGCCTCTCTGTGTTCATCACTTTCCTAAATCATGCAAACTAGTCCCAAGTTGTGGGTGCTTTCTCAAGCCGGACATCCGTAAACAATCAATATGCTAATCTGATTAGTGGCAGGTATAAGGATCATCAACTTCTTCTAGTCATACGATAGGTACACACGGCGGCACATCAGACTATACATGTTGACCTAGAGACCGCCTTTATGCCCTACGTAATAAAAGCTGTTATCGCAGTTCAAATATTTAACTTGATGTGCTGTCAAGTGTACCTTGAGACGAGTATGACACTGATGCATTTGCAAGAATGGTCGTGCGGATTTCGTTTCATATTCTGTTGATTTTAATTTGTGCGTTTAAACTTAACTTTTAATAATACATACTATCTATATTTCATGAAAAAGATTGTACCCTAGTCTACAATACAGGATAAGACGGTGCTTTCAAAAGAATTACATACTTACAATGATATTTAAAAAGTATAGATAGGTTATACCCTTACAAAACTATCGAAATATATGTGCCGCTTGCGAACAACTGCACACATGCGTTATTCTTATTTTGTCCTTGTCATACTCGTGAAAAGAACAATTACTTTCTCTTTCATGGATTTGAAAAGACGTCACAATTGTGACGTTTTAGGGACGCATATTGAGAGCGCATGTAACATATCTATTACTTTTTAAATATCATTGCATACTTATTACGGACCTTGATAATAAAAATATAACATACATTACTGTAATATTAATAATGTCAGAGATTTTTTAGGTTAGTTTTGTATTCATAGGAAAATGAAAAATTGGCCTGTGCCCAGTATAATGAGCGTCGTTTGGCTGATGGTGATGATGATGATGCTTCTACATGAAAAACATATTAACGTTATTGCTCAATGCATAAGCCATAATACGTTTAAATAAAAAGAACTTGTAGTAATTTGTAGAAAAAAATATGAATTCGTTTTACGCCCTCCGAGCGCATTCAAAATTTCAAATATATCAAACCGATTTAAAACGCGCGAAAATCATAAAATTTAATTTATTTCGGCACCATTTCGTATATATTGCGTTATTTTTTCATTTCTATTGCTAGAGCCGGTTAAAGCCATGCGTAATTGGGAGTTATGGTAATACAAAATTTCGGACTCTTTTACGACTGCAGGGGTGCACGGTTAAAGGATTTCGTATGCGTAACGAATATAAAATTAAACATTTCGGATTTTAAAACGGTGGGTTATATTTTACGTAGTTTAGTGCCAAAGGCATACCCTCAACTGCTCATAAACCTACTATACAAAGTTTTTCATAACTATATAAGGCGATAATTTTATCTTTCCAATTCAACTACGTTATCTCAAATTTCTTGAATCACTGGTCACAAAACACCAATATCCGTTGACCCATTTCGATGAATACACTCTTCGTCCCTCGTTAAGTGGTGGTAGGTCTACAAATTTTAGTCTTAAACTGTCCAGATTTATAAGAACCTTTTGAAGTTGGTGTATTAAATGACATGTAAGCAATGTTGGAGGTCAATTTAAATTGGTTGTCAATAGTCTGGGCTGGGAATGACATGTGAAATGGAGTGGAAGTGATGTACCAATACCAACGGTTCCGTCATTTGCAGCGGTCAACGCAAAGTACGATCCATTATTACATCTTCCGAAGTGGTTTGAATTGTTAATAGGTACCTACAAAATTAGTTATGTATTTTTATTTATTATTATACAAGTTGTTTACATTTACAAAAACTACTAAACGAATTTTGATAATACTTTTTTGTAATGTAGCTTAGATTTTGGAATAACATATTAATGTAATGTATGTAGTTGAAACAGCTTTAAAAAAAATTATACCCCTTTTTATATACTACCTGATAAGCACTAAAGGCGTTTAGAGCATTTCGCTTTACCAGCGTTAACACGTTTTATTTTATATAATCTAAAATATTAGAAAAATCTATCCTGAGCTATGCTACGCCATCATACGAATAAAAAAAAGAATCATCAGTCGACGAACACCGTACAAAGTTATGAGACAAGCAATATACATTATTTTCGTTGGTTAAAAATGGCCAGCAAAACATCAACTTACCTTTTTTTCATTTCAGGCGACACTGGCACATTAAAATTCCATGTAAAAAGAGATATATCTTCCCATTACCGGTCTGGGACAGGTGTTGTTATTTTTGCCCGGGAAATTGGACGGCCACTTTAATTTTGGATACATTACCTTGATACATGTGTCCTGCGGCTTGATGTGTTTATGCGAGACGCGCCATCTAGCGGATTTGTGTTAGAAACAGTTCGCTTTACAATTAATGGGCCTGATATAAGGAATTTTAAGGACTGTTCATATTGTAAGCTCAAATCAAAATTTTTGAGTGTGTATTATGTGTCTATGCTTCGTTTAAATGTTTGTAGACGAACTGGTCAATGTCAAAAATCTGTATTTTCTCACATTACTGTGTTCTGATGTCCATAAATCAAGTGCTATATTCACTTTCTTGGGATCACCGAACAATGTATGCGAGGAAATGCGGGTTCGATACCCGCCTGAGACATATTTTTTCAAGTTTAAATACTAATGTATGTAATATTATCTTAATTATTTTGCGATTATTTAGTCGATTGCCTAGATATTACCGTTAGAATAATATAAAATCAGACGGGAACACTCAATTGCTAACTGAATCAGACTAAATAAATAAATCCAATTTTAAACTCGTATATAACTATTTTAAGGATTTTTTAAAAATATGTTTTATCGTAGATAGGTACTATTCATTGAACATTTTGGAAATTAATTAGTTAGAGCAGTTCAAAAAAGGAAATAAAAAAATATGTTAAAAACTGCACTATACTCGTATCATATTTGATTTAAAATTATTCCAAAAATACTGAACCGCTTGATTTCTTACTGCATTAACCTTGCGCTGCCTAAAATGCATATACGAGGTTTTGGTCAGCTGAAAAACAACGCGTCATGTTCTCTATTTTGCTTCCACAAATCTACTATCGACCCTCCAAAAAAACTCTTATATGTATTTGGTATAGAGTTCAAAATATTCGTCGCGCTAAAATTTTCGCTTTATCCTAGGTAGGACCTAACGATACAGTTTTAAAGAGACAATCTTAACCAAAATCACTTTAAAGAACGCACAAAAAAATTTACCTAGGTACTAAAATCAACGCGTTATTTTCTACTGTTACTGTTAGTTTTAATATAGTAAAGTACTGTTGAACTATTTTAGACGCTATCGCTACTTTATTTACCATTTTGATAAGTTGTTGTCCTAAACAACAGCTCAATAAATGTGTGATACACAAACATTTAAATAATGCTTGTTAAAAAAAACCCGTGCCCCAGGCTACATAAAAACTATACCAAGAATATTAAATCCAAAAAGTTAAAATCTTATTTAATAGTTACCTGTTGACCAAAGAAAGGATAATTTATTTTTATGTCAGTAAAAATACCTGATCATACACATAGCATTATTATCATTGCATAATCATTATCATACATAGCATAGATTACAAAATGTATACTACTCGTACTTAGAAAATTTCGTTAATAAAAAAAATCTGTAGTATTTTTTTTCATATAATTAATAAAATAAAATACAAGCAATAAACAACAATTACTTACTTCGTCGTTATTTTATATTATTTATTCTATTTTGATATGCGATCTTTTTTTTTACAGGTACTTTGAAAATTATTGCATCAAATGACAGAGTATAGAGGTAAACAGTTTAAGTTACCTACTTAGTTTTAAATTTTAATCCGTCGACCGTGAGTTATTCCAGACACAATTGAAATCATTAAAATTTGTTATCGCGGCACCCGAGTGCCTCCTGGGGGTTGAGGGATTAATATTTTTTTGCATTGTGTTACGGACGGCCTATTTACTTGCGTTAATAGTGTTACAGACGACCTATTTACTTGTATAGTCTATTTACTTTATTATTATGTTGTGTGTTATAGTTTGATTTAAAAGTGTTTAAAATTTGTAAATTACCTTTGTATTGAATAGTTAGTGTAAGATAGTGTTAGAAATTGTATAAGTGTTCTATTTGTTTATGTGTCTTATTTAAGTTTATCGTATGTTGTTATTACGAATTGTAAAGTTTTACTAAATAAATAAAAGGCGAATAGGTACACTACACACCTTACACACATAAGAGGCTCTCCTTACGGTATTGCCGCGTAAGGAGGGTCTCATTTGCCATCTCGCTCGCACAATAGGGAGTTTCGCTCGCACAAAATATTGCTGACGCGTGCACTTGACGCTAAGCAGATATAGTCACTAATAGAATGCAGCGAAACTCCACATAACTGCGAGCGGGATTTGCATAGGGGCATAGGTCCTTCAGTGATCATTCCGCTCTCAGCGCTCGCACAGGTCGGACGCTCGCTCCGCTGTCGATCCGCTGTCGATCCGTCTCGCTGTTCGCAGCATTTCTATCTTATTTCTTTCTACGTGGTTTCGCCCGCGGCTCTCCAAAGGTTAACCTAACGGTGTCAACTGACCTTTGTTGAGTTAAACGCTTTTTTCAAAGCGGTTCTGTTCGATAGGGAGCGACAGACAGTGCCTTTTTCAAGGCGCTGAAATTTCCCTCCGCCGCCGGTATATCGGGCTGTAAGTCTAGGCCTCCTGGAAGGCACGTTTGAGAGGGTGAGGCGTTCCTCCTCGCCCTAGAGACACTAGAAACTGCAGTCCTTTCCCTGCCGGGCGTGACCCACCCTACCCATCCTTATATTCCATCCCTTAGGGAGCGTATCCCGGGCCATTTCGGTGGCTCGGTCCCTCCCGAAGGACTGCTAGGCGTAGGCCACTCACCCCGCGGCGACATCACATCGTCGTGGGACCACCCAGTGTTAGGGACCTCACATCCTTTTTAGGCACACCCGACTCAACCAACCTTCCTGTGGCAGGTTGGACCACACAGACACCCATCACTCACCGTCACCGAGTTTCTTGCCGATTCTTCTCGGTGAAGGCGCGTTCCGAATCGGTGGTAAATAAAAATTACTCACTAAAGTCCTCCCTCCACGATGGAGGTACTCTTATTAGAGTACCTCCGATCGTTAGGAGGCGACGCGTTGAAAGGCTTTAATGCCTTTCGTCGCGCTCGCGAAGCCTCCGAGGACTCGCCCGCCTTCCCAGACCCAGAGCCCGTTCCCATGGAGGAAGAGGAAAGCCCTTCAGGCTCCTCCTCTCCTCCCACACCCTCCAGCTCCTCATCAGAGGATAGTAATGAGTCCCCCGTTAGTGACGGCTCCTCCTCTTCGGAGGAAACGTCTCAAACCGAGGAGTCAGATTCCGAAGGGTTCACTCCAGTGACCCACGGAAAGCGAGCGCGTAAACCCGCGCGTTCCGAACCCCCGGCGAAAACCGCCAAAATCTCCCACGGGCAACCCAGACCGGCCAAGGCATCCGCCGCCAGCTCCGCCCCTGCCCCAGCCCCAACCTCGCAGTCTGCTTCACAGACAAAAAAGGCCCCCCTTCCCCCGCCCATCGTAGTCCAGGACAAGTCTGCCTGGACAAATATTTCGGCTGCTCTCAATGAGCGCCACATTGCGTTTTCACACGCAAAGTCGGCTTCCGACGGAATCCGCGTACAAACGCCGGACATCGCCTCCTACAGGCAGCTCCAACATTACCTCAACGTAAGGAAGATCTACTTCCATACGTACACTCCCGTCGAGGAGAAGAAGCTCCGCGTGGTTGTACGCGGAATTCCGAAAGAAGTCGACACAGACTTCATACTCACCGACCTTCAGTCGAAACAGCTTCCAGCTCTGGAAGTCCACCGCTTATTTAAAGCGCGTGGCAAAGCCCCTTACGATTTAGTACAAATCGTACTAGAAAATACCCCTGAAGGCAAAAAGATTTTTAATATAAAATCTATATGCCATATCTCCGGCCTCCGTATCGAGACCCCTCATAAAAAACTCACCCCTGGCCAGTGTCATCGCTGCCAGTTGTACGGGCACTCTGCCCGTAATTGTCACGCACGCCCGCGCTGCGTTAAATGCCTGGGCGACCATGGTACCGCCGACTGTCCTCGTTGTAAGGACACGGCGACTACCCCGCCCGCGTGTGTACTCTGCGGAGAGCAGGGACACACCGCGAATTATCGCGGTTGCCCCCGTGCTCCGCGAGTAAACTCACGGGTGCAGGCACCAAAGGCCGCGCACTTCCCAGCCCCTTCGTTTCGCCAGTTTCAGGCTCAACCCGCAGCCTTCCCAGAGTTGCGTCCTTACGGACACAACGCGTGGTCTCGACCACTATCCTGGGCAAGGAATGCCTACGCCCCTGTCCCGGCCTTAAGCCAAATTACAGCAGTCCCGACGGCCCCTAAGGCCCCAAATATGGCCCCTACGGCCCAATCTGTGGCCCCTAAGGCCCCCACTATGGCCCCTAAGGCCACCACTATTGCCCCTCAGGCACCGCCAGTAGTCCCAAAGGCCCCTCAGGCACTGCAGGCTACAAATGCCCCGGTCACCCTCCGTGACCCGCGCTCTAATGCCCCTAAGGCTTCGCCAACTGTCCCTTACGAGCAGGATGCCATGCTCATATATAATCTCAGCCAAATCAACCCGGCTGAAATTAGATATGTAGCAGCCCAAATCCGTGCGCATCAAAAAGATCCATGCGCAATGCTTTGTCTTTTAGATAAGCACGCCGACCTCCTCCAAAAAGTTAGAAACATTTCCTCACCATGAATAATACACCCTCTAGAACGAAACCCCGGTCCCTTACCATCGCATTTTTTAATGCCTTTGGTCTTCAAAAACAAAAGGTAGAGATATCACTCTTCCTTATGAAGCACCAAGTCGACATCTTTTTGGTACAAGAAACCTTATTAAAACCCTCCATCCTCCCTCGTAGTGCTATGATTGCCAACTATAACGTAGTTCGCAACGATAGGCCCACTAGAGGTGGCGGCACTCTAATTTATTACAAACGCTCCTTGCATTGCGTTCCCCTCGACCCTCCCACGCTCACAAACGTTGAAGCTTCTGTCTGTCGGCTAGCCATGACCGGCCATCAACCAGTCATAATAGCTTCCATTTATCAACCTGGCGACAAGACTCCCTTAAGGAGCGACTATGAGGCTCTTTTTGCTATGGGACCCTCCGTCATTCTCGGCGGAGATTTCAATAGCAAAAATACTCAGTGGAACTGTTTAACAACCTCCAGCAATGGTAGAGAGTTAGCAGATCTCGCTGAAGTCCTCAATTTTGACATCATCGCCCCCCTTTCTCCGACCCACTATCCTTTTAACGTAAACCACAGACCCGATATCTTGGACATGGCGGTTCTAAAGAATGTAGGCCTGCGCCTTCGTTCAATAGAAGTCCACCATGACCTAGATTCTGACCATCGCCCAGTTGTCCTCCAATTAGGTCCCTCTGACCAACAGATATCCATGAAAACAATACTGGACTGGCACAGGCTCGAGAGCAATCTCGGACCTAGTCCCGATTCAGTATTGAACTCAATCCCAGACAGGTTAGGATCGCCTCACGAGACTAACCAAGCGATCGATGCCCTCACTAGCCACATCACGACCGCTATTAGCGATTCGTCTAGGCAAGTTCCAGATATGCCTAGGCATAGATTGAACTTGCCGGATGACGTGAGAGAGCTGTTGAGGGCAAAGAGAGCTGCGACCAGAGCTTATGACTCCTATCCCACCGAATATAACCGAACCCTTCTACGCACTTTACGGACATCTGTAAAGGAACGTATTAAGGCTCTTCGGGAAAGTCAGTGGGATAGCCTACTTGAAACGATCTCACCATCTCACCAAGCCTATTGGAAGTTGGCGAGATCCTTCAAGTCAGATATAGTCACATCTATGCCTCCTCTCTCTAGACCCGACAACTCCGTCGTATTCGACGACGAAGAGAAAGCCGAATGTCTGGCCGACAGCCTAGAGGCCCAGTGCTCTCCTAGCACGCTTCCTATAGACGCTGCCCACCTTAGTATGGTGGACAGCGAAGTCGAACGTCTCTCGGCCCTCCCTCCAACCTGCCCCCTTGCACCCACCACCGCCGATGAGGTGCAAACCATCATCAAAGGTTTCCGTCCAAACAAGGCTCCCGGTCCGGACCGGATCTCCAACAGAGTCTTACGAGTCCTCCCCGCCCAACTGATTTGCCTATTGGTTGCTATCTTCAATAGTGCCATGGCAAACTGCATCTTTCCAACCGCGTGGAAAGAAGCAGACGTCATAGGTATCCCTAAGCCCGGCAAGGACCGCTCCAAGCCCGCCAACTACAGGCCCATCAGTCTCCTCAAGACTATGGGCAAATTATACGAGCGTGTTCTCGTCTCCCGCCTAAGAGATTACATTTTCTCGAACAATCTCTTAATCAACGAACAGTTTGGCTTCAGAGCCTCCCACTCTTGTGTCGAACAGGTGCACCGCCTAACGGAGCACATTCTCGACGGCCTCAACAGATCCAAACCGATGGTAACCGGTGCACTCTTCTTCGATGTAGCGAAAGCATTTGACAAAGTCTGGCACAACGGCTTGATCTACAAGCTGTACCAACTCAAAGTGCCTGACAGTCTCGTGCTCATCCTTCGAGACTTTCTGTCAAATCGTACCTTTCGCTACCGCGTAGAGGGGTCCTATTCATCTCCCCGCCCCATCAGGGCTGGAGTCCCTCAGGGCTCCGTGCTATCCCCTCTTCTCTTTTCAATTTTCATTAACGACATTCCCAGGTCACCGCAAGTAGAGCTAGCTCTATTTGCGGACGACACAGCCCTCTATCACTCTGGTTACCATGCCGGTTACATCATTAAGGCACTACAACGTGCAGCCCAATCCCTAGGTGACTGGTTTAGGATGTGGCGAATAGAGGTAAACCCCGAGAAAAGTGCAGCAGTGTACTTTACTCGAGGTTTCTTCGCTTCAAAACATCCTAAACGATGTCTCACACCTATCACCCTATACGACCGTCCGATCCCTTGGGAGAAGACAGTCAAATACCTAGGTGTCACCTTAGACCGTAGAATGAGCTTTAAACCTCACATAAAACGCGTCCGTCAGACTGCAGCCTTTTACTTTTCAAGGCTCTACTACTATATCGGCAGGAAGAGTAAAATGTCACTTAGAAATAAGTTGACAATTTACAAAGCCTGTATTCGACCCGTGATGACTTACGCTAGTCCAGTGTTCGCTCATGCCAGCCCCTCAGAACTAGAAAGACTCCAAATCCTCCAAAACAAATTCTTACGCTCTGCCTCGGACGCCCCGTGGTATGTGCGTAACGATAATTTGCATCGCGACCTTAACATTCCGTCGATTGCCAGCTTTATGAAAGAAGCGTCTCAACACTTCTTTGATAAAGCCGTCAATCATACGAATCCTCTCATAGTCAAAGCCGCCACCTACTTGTGCCAAAAAGATGTCGAAGCCCGTTTCCGCCGACCGAGGAACGTTCTCGAAGATCCCGACGACGAAATCACATCGTTCGTAAAACAATTCACCACTCACAACAGTACACACCCGACAAGCACTAGATCGAATCAGCGCACTCGCCGGCGAGTGCGAGGACCCTTGCATCATTTTGGCAGGTACAGACATGTACCTGGCCGCTTCTCACCAGTCCGCCCTTCGGACGACGGCCCAAGCCGAGGTCCGAGCCTACAGAGGCGCCCTTGAGGCCTAGTCTGCCCCCCTCGATCGGGCCCACTAGAACGGGGCTCGCGTAGATCGGTCTGTATGCACAGACCAGTCTGTGTTGCAGCGCCGAGCTACGCGATGCAACCACTAGTCGGGTTGACCTCTTGGCCGGGTGCCTTCAGCACCCGACACGGTCCGATCGCGCCGCTAGTACGGGGCCCCTGCGCGGGCGAGCCCTAGGCTTCGCTACGCGAAGCCTAGGACTCGCCTCGCGCTCGAGGTACCCGCTAGCAGGCCGCTTTTGGGCTGAGTGCCTTCCGCACTCGCCTAAAACCCGCCCGGTGAAGCTGTAACGGCCTTCTGCCACAGCATAGGTCCTTTCACAAAAAAAAAAAAAAAAAAAAAAAAAACATAGGTCCTTTCAAAAAAAAAAAAAAAAAAAATAACATTCGTCGGAACACATTCAGACTGAACAGTCTACATGAAGACTCAACTGGTGCAGCCTCAAGAAATCAACATACAGTCCACTATACACCATCAAGCTACTATCGCCTTATTAGCAAGAAAATCCGCGTTTTCATTATCTACCTACTGGCATCTCCCTAGTCCAGCGCAATCCAGCAACATATATGTACCGACGTCACAATAGAGTCACACATAGGGGCGTTCGGTACACATTGGGTGCGGAGACTAACAAAAATAACTAACGAATGTATTGTTATATTGCTAAAATAAGGCAGCAGGACTATTTCATTTCAGCTTATACGTTAAAAATCAAAGCTATTGATATTAGTTGTACACGTTACGTCACTTTGTATAATAATATTCGATGTGACGTCAGCGCTTGCACGCCGCGCGTCTCTAACAATAGCTGAAGGTAAGTTACTCATACACTATTTCGCCGCATTTAATATCAGCAGAGTGGCGCAGTGGAAGCGTGCTGGGCCCATAACCCAGAGGTCCGTAGATCGAAACTACGCTCTGCTAGTTGTGGAGAATACCCGTTTTTTAATATTTTTTTTTTCAGAAAAATTACTTTTCATGTTTAAATTTTGAATAAAATGTTTTTTTACTTTTTTGTATTTAGTTAGGTCTATGCATATCGAATTACTGGTTTGTGAACGAGATATCGTTTTTTTTTTTAAAGAACGTGTTTTTCATGCATGACATTGTTTGAAACAACAAATTAAATGTAATCCTTCAAAAACTTCGGATTGAATGAGTGAGATAGATATTTCTAAAAGCGTGCCGTTGCTAAGCAACCGGCTTAGGCCCGCTGTTAACCCTTTTATTAGATTGATCGGTGAATGAATAATGTTAATTCAATTAATTATTTATCTATCAATCAATACAAAGTTTATGATAATATTGAAAATAATTTATATTGGCACTACTGAAGTTTTGATTTATTCGTTAATTTTAAGTAATATTTAAAGTAAATTTGTATCCCAGTGCACAGGTTTGGAAACTAATTTATCAACCGAAAAAAAAATAGAAAAGGATCAATTTTTTAAATGTTTCCCTTGCATAACTTTCTATTGTAAATTATTTGTAAACATATTTTTTTGTTCTATAGGTTAGTAGCTCTGTCTTTTCTTTGAAATATGAAATGAAAATTCTATTCTAACGATAAATAAATAGAGAAACATTGTACAAAAACCGTTTTACGAAATCTAAGAAAATGTTGCACTATTTTTAGGTCGGTACATATTTATGCAATTACTGCACGACCATCAACTTATATTTTTTACTAGCTGTTCCCCGCGACTTCGTAATACGCGTCAATTTCTGTTATTATGATCGTGATTATTTTGACAACAATTTTCGCTGATGCTTCGCTCCTTTTGGTCGCAGCGTGTTGTTATATAGCCTAAAGCCTTCCTCGATAAATGGACTATCTACCACAAAAATATTTTTTATATTCGAACCAGTACTTCCTGAGATTAGCGCGTTCAAACAAACAAACAAACAAACTCTTCAGCTTTATAATATTAGTATAGATTACCTAAATCATCCTAATCGTTGTTGTAATTTAATTAAAATTGCTTTAATATGTTTTTATTAAAGTACAAACTTAAGCAAAACTGAGTTTTAATATTAGACACACAATTAATTAGATTTTAAAACTTAAATTATATAATTTACAGTATCTATTTATTAACAGCATGTCTACATCCAAGTAATTATTAGAGTAATGTGTATGTTGTACACAATCATAGATTCACGTCAATGGAAGAGTGTGGTATCTAAAATACAGGCTAGGCCTAGCTTAGGTACCAACAATATGTACATGGTTTAAGTACACAATATTTTATGTTACTAAAATACTTAAGTCCTTAGTTTTGGTGGTTTAACTCATACATTGCAACTAGTAGCTACAAAAAAAAAATTGTTTCCCTATGGTAAAACTTAACTCTAAACGGGGATTTTCAATGCACTATTATGTTTAAAAAAAGTAATCGTTTAAGTATTTGGGTAAATACGATCCCGACGTTTTGATCCGATTGCACGAATCATGGTCGCGGGCACAATTAATTATTAATAATATAATTAATAGCATCAGATTGAAAGATTCTTCAACTCCTCACATGCATACAGCCCATTGAGGAAGAGTTGCCAGATGAAATTGTATGTTAAGATTTTTTGCAAATATGCTTGAATAACGAGCTCATTACTCAAAAGTAATGTAATGTACCATTTCATAATTCAAAATAGCAATGGCTCATTTTGGGCGGAAGTCTCGTTCTTCAATGGATTATTTTTTTACTTTGGCACACATTTTACCCAGGCACTATTAGACATGATGATGGTTAAGTCAGTTAAGTCTAGCAAAGACCGGCGCCAGCTTACAATGGGGGCTATCGCTAGTGAATTTGCCACTAGAGGCGCTTCTGTCGCGTGAGGTCCAATAACATTTCACTGGTTTTAGCGGGCTCCGTGACATAAATTATTTTTTTTTTTAATTTACCCGCTGGAAAGTGATCTCCTTCGTAAAATTATCGTAAATATGGATTATTTGGCGATGAATGTAAACGCTTTGAAAGCGGAATTAAGATAAAGCGCAAAAATAGGCGGCCTCAAAGAGCAACTATTTCAGAAGTTAGTTTGTTGATATGAAAATAGATATTTGTAAATAATAAACTTAATTAGATTGAAGATTGAAAACTTTGATTCGGCGCCGATCTCATAAAGTCGCCTTTGACAGCTATGACCTCTGGACCTCAGTCAATAGTGGCGCCAACTGGTGAGCAAAGAAACGGAGTCCCCATTGAGTATCACTACGCTCCTAGTCCTTTGGGTATTCCTTGGGATCATATTAGAAGAAGGCGGGAAGCTGCAACTACTCTCAACCACCGGCCAGAGAAATCGCCAGCTCGCCTGCTAAGTATGGACCATCGCCATACTGTATGGCGATTATGGCAATAACTTCTACTGTTCTATCGTGGGCCTATTTATGTTCTGTCGTTTTACATGAGCTTATAACTGTTTGACTTCGTGATACTGGCGGTAGTTTTAAAGTGTTAATCCCTTCAAAATTCAATCATTAAAATATCATCATCTGCAATGTGGTAATTATGACTAATTCCTCCTTTTGGAGAGATGTGTGGCCAGCATTGGATGATATATCCTGGTGATGATGATGGTGAACTAGATTAGTGGTATTATAACCCCAGTTTATGTTTCTTCGAATGGCGATATTAAGTATCGTTGGGTCATTTTCTTTAAATATAAGAAAAGGAAAAAAATCAATGATACCGACCAATGATAAGTACCGAAGCTGGAGTACACTATTGCCTATTTATGTCCTGACATATATACGTTGTCAGGTAAACATCAGTTTAGGCATATAAACTTGAAAAATTTTGTCTCAGGCGGGACTCGAACCCGCATCTCCTCGCAGTTCGAGTCCCGCCTGAGACAAAATTTTTCAAGTTTATATACTGATATTATAAGTGCAATTAAGTTGCTAAAATATCAAATAAAGTATCAGTTTAGGCATCAACAAACCACAAATTCTGGTTTAGATCTGGCGACAGATTGGTTCTGCATTAACCATGAACCAGTAATAAGGGCTCGACATATAATATCTCACACGACACCACAGATCATAAGAATCAGCCAATTCATTCATCTTAAATATTTAACGGTTAATGTTCCTCTCACTGCCACTTGAACTCCGTAATTATCTTTTTCGCAATATTCTAAGTCAATTAACATCGAGAAAATATAAGAACTAGTTACACAGTCCCATATAAAAATGCCTCTTTTACCATACGAACCGTTATGTAAATTAAACCTTACCTACTAGACTGAAAGATGAATGCAGTTAAAGTAAATGAGCGCCCAAATGTTCTCTGTTCGGGCCGTTTTTCAGTCACTGATTTTGTATCAGGTTTTTAATTTTACTTATGTTTATTGATATTTATTAAACCTTACTAGGTTTTAACTGTGATCATGGCGCTCTTAACAGTGCTAAAATATCGAAAAGTCATACAAAACAATGTAAGACATTTTAAAAATTATTAACTCCTCATATGGTGACTTACGTGAGCAGTACACTTATTTGAGTTGTAACACGAAAACACTTTGTGTCATGTAGGTCTACCACATAATGATAATAGCACCACCACCAAGAAAAGTGGTGGCTTTTCTTCGTATGAGAGTCGTAAGAGGCGACTAAAGGAGTACTGCAAGACGGACAGCAGCAACTTGTATCTGCCATTGACCATTCGACGACCATTTGGATCAGTGCTAGTAAACTTTTCTTCTAAGCCATGGGTCGCGGGTTCGATCCCCGCACAGTACAAACATTTGTGTGCATGAACATGTCTGTTTGTACGTACCCATACTCCAAGCCACTTAATAGTAGCTTAACTTGGGGCTAGGTGACTCTGTGTGGCCAAAGTGCGATCGTGATCTCGCCTGCCAAGAGTGGTGATTATGGCAAAGCACTCCGAGCACTCCTTATGTCCAGCTGTAGTCTGATATGAGCTGGTGATGATGACGTATTTAGTCAGCATTTTTAGTATCACACTTGAGGAAACTGATTAAATTTAGCTGTGGTCAAACTAAGCAGTAACCAAACGAGCTGTAATGGGAATTGATTTCAAGTTGCAAATTCATTATTGATGACCAACCAACAAAGATCTTGCGATTAAACATTTAGTCAGTTACACGGGACGGGTTACACAGAATCGATTAAGCAGACGAACTATCCCTACAAGATATCTTGAAGTTTCACAACTTCGAATTAGCTTGGATGGCTTCATCCAAGTATAATCTTACTTACATATATCACTTTAGTGTACCCGTTTAGGGGTAATAATAACATTGTTAACACAAAGGGCTATATGGGGTCCGATTTCTTGTTCATTCAAAAAACTAACGATCCTGAATTGGCTTGCGCTCGTGGGAAAGATTTCGGGCTCTATACAGTGACTGGTAACTTGTGACACAATGATATTATTAAGTCCTTTTTTTTGAGAATTTCCCGTCGTGTCAGTCTTAGTAGACAGACCATGGCTAGTCATCGTGTGGGTGTCGCGGTCGTAAGAAGCGACTAAATTAGTATTAGTATTGCCAGAATAAGATGACAATGCAGGTCTTCACTCCGTTGGCCACACTGAGATCGCGAACCCGTCTGCATTTTGGAAAATTCTTCCTTATGGATATATCTATGTTTAGCAGTGAACTAAAATGTCTTTTTAAAAACTCATGTAACCTCAATGCCTGTTTGATTTTTATCAGCAATAGCACATAGTGGTATGTGCGCTCATTTTATTATCTCAGGCGACTTTGACGATTTCGACGTAACGTAAGCATCGTTCACCTAACGAGTGAATGTGATGAAATGATGATTATTGGACTGCATAAAGTATTTTAGGTACAAACTGGTTTTATGCTATTTAATTGATAGTGTTCCTTCTACGTTTAATTTGATAATGAAGATAAATAAAAAATAACAATTCAAAAAGATATAATTTAGGTGTAAACGTTATGCATTTTATTATAAAAATTATGAACGCTAGTTTAGTGGTGCAAAGACCAAGCAGTCTTAATTTAACCATGTAATGTAACATCCGAAAATCATCCAACTGTAGGCTACTACAGAAATGGTGGTGGAAATAGAGACGGATACAGCCATGATCACCACGCTTCCCAAATGCGGGTTGGTGACCACAAACCCGAGTAAAGTTCGAAAAATTTAAACTCATGTTGCCCGATCCGGGCCCGAAGCGAGCCCAGGACCCTGAGATCATCGTGCGGTACTTAAGCCACTAGACCAACATGAACCCGCACTCCTTGCGTTCGCAAGCTGTCTGTACCGCGGCCTTACGGCCGGTCCCAATAATCTACCTATCTTCAGTTTTCGCATATCGGAGATAGAAAACAACTTCTGTGTTTGTTTCTCTGGATATCGCTTACGCGAGATAACAAAAATGTATGGAAATGACATTAATAAACGATCGACCGATCGTAAGCTTTTGTCATTTTCATACATTTGTCATCTATTTGTATAGCATAAACGATATTAGAAAGCCAGTTGTCTAACGGCCATTTCCAATAACCTATCTATCTTCAGTTTTGGCATATCGGAGATAGGAAACAGTCTATCTCTGTTTTTGCCGGCCAAAGAAACAAAGACAGAAGTTGTTTTCTATCTCCGATATGCCAAAACTGAAGATAGATAGGTTATTGGAAATAACCGTAAGGCCGCTATTGTTGTTGGGTCATCACAGCTGAAATATTAGGTACCGACGATGTATAACTTTATATTACGGTCTGTGCATCTGTTTTAAAGCGGATCTTAAATCCATATGAGATCCAAAATACGAAATGTTTTTTTTTTAAATTGGATTTCTTCCGGAGTAGTAAATTTATTAAGACAAAAACAAATCCTATTGGTATTAGAAAGGAATAGATCAAATGAAATGTCTCGCACCGTGTTATTCCTAAGATCTTATGTTACCACTTTCACTTTCCGTAGTAACGCGAATTTGACCTACCTAAATAGAATAAAGTTATTTGATTCGGGATTTATACCATGTGCCTTATTTATTATTTGTTTCCGATATTTCGGCACTGTTGTAAGCACCATGATCACGGGAGAACTAGTATACGTAAACAAAATAAGGTACACGGTATAAATCCCGAATCAAATAACTCTAGTGATAGTGACCATGAAAGTTGATATCAGTATACCTAAATAGACTCTGTCCTAATGCGAAAAAAGTGTTAAATCAATGTGACAATGAACAATAGCTCTTTCTACCACATCAGACGACGTGTTGGTTTACTGCCGGTCCCAATAATCTATCTATCTTCAGTTTTGGCATATCGGAGATAGAAAACATCTTCTGTCTCTGATTTTGCCGTCCAGAGAAACAAAGACAAAAGTTGTTTTCTATCTCCGATATGCCAAAACCAAAGATAGATAGGTTATTGGGACCGGCCGTTAGTGGTAGTAAACACTGCTTCTGAGCTTTGGGACGCGGTTTCTATCCCCGCACAGTACGAATATTTGTGTGCATGAACATGTATGTTTGTACTGGTCTAGATGTTTTCTATGTGACCCAGGGTGGCATGTCTTAAAAAATATATGTTGGTCGTTTTCCTATCTGGGCACTATGAAGTCCCGGACCTTTCGACGGCTTGCGAGGGGCCAAAGCAAAACTCGTAAAGGCCCGTTAGACACATTTATCTAAACGATGTAATGTGACAACAACCGACGATTATTCTTGTACAAATTTTATTTTTATTATATCTTAACATGTGCATGTAAATACTATGGTGAAGTCAGAAATTTGACATCATCATTTAAGAAAAATATTTTTTTTTTACAAATCGGAATTACAAAATTTTAGTTTGTATGAAAATATATAAAATTAAAATGATGTTATCAAATTTCTGACTACACCATAGCATTTATATGCATATGTTTCCAGAGGCTTGTTTCGGCTTGTAATACCCTTTATCGAACACCCTGTATATGTTTAGATTACAGATGAAAACAACTACGTTAGGGCATAACAAGTTTCCGCGCCGCCCACCAGCCAATCACTCGGTCGGCCGCTTGCACCTGAATGTCAACAGATTGTGCCTGAATTAATCATGATCAACATGTTCAAAGCACCAAACTCACTTATTTACTACGTCCTAACTAGCACACTGGCTGACAATTAACATGGTACATAGTTTCTCGTGGCTCATTAGCTTGATTGATTTGAGATTACTACAATGTAACACTGTTGCTGTTGTACGTCACGGAAAAGCTATGTATGTGGCTATGGAAGCTTTGTTTAGTAAACAAAAAGTTTATTGAAGTAACGTAACGGTCTACAGTCATCCCACTGCAGGGCAAAGGCCTCTATCATTGAATTCGAGTTACCACAGCAATGATGGGCACAGGTATAATCACACAAAGGTTGGTGATCACAAAAAGCAATGTTCGAAAATTCGAAACTCGTTTTACCCGACCCGGTGATCGAACCTAGGACCCCGAGATCTGGGCCGGGTACTCAAACCACTAGACCAACTAATTTCATCAACTTTTTTGTTTATCATTAATGTAAAGCACATCTTATTAATTATATATTTTTTCCTATAAACAGAATAGTGCCGCATAGTGGCACAATAAAAAAAAGCATCAACCTTGCTTGTCCTGTGGGTATCGTAAGAGGCGACCAGAGGAGTACTGCAAAATGAAATCGAGTAAAAACCTGCTTGCCAAGCGTGGCGATTGTATCAAAATCCTTCTTTTGCAGAGATCTTTGTCCAGCACAGCAGTGGACTAGAAAGAGGCTTATGATGATAATAATAATTAGAACAAATAAATTCATTCCTTATTGCAATGAAGTACTCTCTTAACCATAGCTTTCATATCTGACTATCCACCCTAGATTGAATACACGTGAGCAATATCGAATATTCAGAAAAAACACTATTCAAATTTACCGAGCTAGTTTCACGCGAATCAGGAAGTTTGCTCAGCGACAGACTTTGTTTACGAATCAAACGAGATGCAAAGCTGATGAATGAAGGCTGCATAAAACAGCCTTCGAGGAGTCTCATCAATTTTAACGTAACATCACGCGTTCGCAATACACAGAATACACCCTGTGGCTACGAGCGTAGCGCATGGCTACGCCGTAGCCGTCGGCTGCTATAGTAACGGCAGTCTTCACCGCGACACTGCTACGTGAAGACGCGCGCGGCGCTACGATAATCCGCGGAGTCCGCGGCTCGCACCGCATTATCGCAAACGAAAATGCTTTATGAATCCGGATTTAATTAATGTGGCGTGTTTTTTTGATCGCGTCGAGCTCAGTTTGTGAATTCCACTTTACAATTTCGGTGTTGATGTTGAACAGTTTTTAATTTGCACGACAAATTCGTGCCGGAGTAGGTAGTGCTGTGTTGTGACGGTACGAAATTATTTCGCAAAACATAATAACTATACACCTGTAAGTGTAGATTTCACCTTATTTTGAGAGATAATTATTTTTCTTGTCTAACCCCAGTAGTACGGAATGCATATCAACAGAACTACGAGTAAATATACGAAGATTTTTGTACAATTCTAAATATGTGCGAGCTGTTAAGCGTTCATAATTAATTCTAATTGCTCAGTGCAACACGTAATACATAATATAAATGTCAGTCTCGATTTAAGTGCTTAACAATAGCTGTAACAATAAACACGAACTACGTAGGTACATAATTTAAGGCGGTATTGTGAATAAACTTGGCGCGTTATACTGAAGGCTTTGACATGTCGTCTATTCTTGCGAGCTTACAATGGAGGCTTTATCTGAATAGCATTCAGTTATATCACGTATGAACTTCAGATTACGTAGTCGTGAGATGTACTGCGAAGAGGCAAATAGGTATTATATATTTTCGTGGAGCTGCTCACGAGGCATTTAAAAGTTTAATACTATAAACTAGTTATGCTTAAAAATAATAAATACAAATAGAATGGGTAAACAATTTGGTCAGCCAATTAGCAGTATTTATCAGTTACAACAATTATTTCAGTTTCAGGTACAAAATAAATTCAATTTTAAATATTTATTACTCTGTAACATTACATAGGTGTTACAATCTATATAAAATATAGCTGTTCCCCGCGACTTCGTCCGCGTCAATTTCCGTTATGTTCGCGATTATTTTTGCAACATTTATCACTCATGCTTTGCTCCTATTAGTCGCAGCGTAATGTTATATAGCCTAAAGCTTTCCTCGATTAATGGACTATCCAACACAAAAAGAATTTTTCAAATCGGACCAATACTTCCGGAGATTAGCGCGTTCAAACAAACAAACAAAGAAACAAACTCTTCAGCTTTATAATATTATAATATAATAGTATAGATAACATTGTAGAGACTGTTGGGAACTATAATAAATAGCTAATCCTATATGTTACCAATTAATTTTTTTGCCACACTTTTATATTTCTCTAATTATACCATATGTGACTCTCTATCAAAAATGAAAACAACAATATTATATACTCAATATTAGAAAGAGGTACGGATTGTAAGATTTTAGGGGCTATCTCTGGATTAATTTGAAACACAATGGTGAAGTCAAAAATTTAAAACATTAATTTAAAAAAAAAATATCCATACTCATCTCAACGACTTCCTTGGTGGTTGCTCACTTGCTCCGAGGCCCCGGATGGGTCAATGTAAAAATTAAGTATTTTTGTTTATTATCTCTGGGTGTTTGTGGTACCTGCTTTGTTTCTGATATCCTCAAAACAGATGCTTTCAATAGTTACTAACTTTCAGTACATAATAATGTATTTGATGCTGTTCTCATGTACTTTATCTTAAATTAGATGATCCTTGAGTCATTATATGTGTGTTTTTTTTAATGGTGATGAAATGTTTGACTAAGCCATTTTATTTACATTCATATGTTAATGAAGGCTGATTTTGACTTAAAATACCATTTACTTTACACCCTGTATAGACGAAGTGGCTTAACTACGATAGATAATGATAAGCTAAATTATATTTTACGCTATATCACATAATATAGTGGCTTAGGCCATTTCCATACATTGTTGCCTCCTAAGCAGTATCACGAGATTCTAACGCCTCCACGCGACCTTAACACATAAACATTTCGTAATATCCTGCGTCTGTGTCTCATTTGATTTACCAATATTACCACCTACATGTACATATTTATTAGAAAAATTGTTGTCATATAGGTATTTAGAAAGTATTCGAATAATCTTCCTAATCGTTAGGCCCTAATTCATAAAGTTACTGTAATTTAGGAACATAAGTGAATGATTGTATTTCATACTTCAATGTTGGTCAAATAAAAAACTGTTTTATTTGCTTTCTACTCGTAGAATCAGCTCCTAAGTGGTTGTGCTATTTATTTATGTTATGCCTTGTATACGTTACATACTTTTTGTTATTTAACTGTCTGATTAAAATATTATATTTTAACTGCATACTAAATAAGACGATAACTTCAAAAAAATCTTAGTCTCAACTTTTGCATTTATAATGTGGAATAAATAAATAATATATATATATATATAGTTAGTTATATAATTAGTCAGATCAAATCACGTCAAAATATAAGTAGGTATATTAGCCTAAATGAGGTCACATTACACAGCTTACATCCAGCAAAAGCAGTTTCTGATGCTCAGAAATTTCGATTTCATTAGTTTAAGCCGCTTACTTGAAGATTCCTTCAATAAAACAAAGGGTACCTTAACAATAGGATTCTCTCGGTTTCCGACATAATGGAAGGTCTGATTTAATTCAAACAATCCTTGAATTCTTGAAGATATTTCAAATCGATTGTTTATAGACAAATAATAAACAAACCAAAACAATCACAATCAGGAAATGAAAATAATATAGCGATAGTTTCTGTGAAATCCTTCTTTGATCGTGTTGATATGATTAAATGCCAGAATTTAAACTTTCTTGGTGACTATCACCAGAGTTAATTGTTTCGGGGTTTGTACTTACCGTGTACTTACCTTATTTTTTAAGAGTTTCAGGTATTTCGGCACTCTTACAAGCGATATGATCACGAAAGATCTCCGTCTGCACTTAGGCTTTTATAGATATTTGATTTATTTTAATTACTAAAAAAATATGAAAGACTTGCCAAGCATCCTGTAGTTCATGCGAAAGAAACGCGGACACAGCCAGTATGCAATAAGAATACCATTTTTGTAGCCAACACGTAAAAGCCAATAACTGAACTTACCAACTTATGCAAACAGATACTTATACGGCGGAGTTAAAACTTCGCCCGTAGTTTTATCGGTTTCACACATGCATTTCCATTTGTTTTGTATGTAACGGTCACATGCTAACGGACCATAACCATAACAACTTTTAAAATACGAAAACTATGAGCAGATATGTTCGTAAGTTTCAAATTTTTGTTTTAAAGGAACAGTCAATTTAACAGCGGCGTACTTGTAAAAAGCTTTTTTGTCCCAGTTTTACTGAATACTGGTATAAAGTAATGAATCCGCGTAAAGCAGGCCTAACCATAATACCATATTATGTGATAGCCTAAGTCAATCGTATTTTATACCAGCAGCAATGACGGGCAAAGGCATATCACCACGCTTGCCAAATGCGGGTTGGTCAGTACAAATGTAAAAAAAAAATGGTTTTGTAAATGATAGTCAGGATTCTTATCTGTTATGTATGTTGTTGTTTTTATTATATATCGTTCGTCTTGCACTGTGCTACCCCTGCTCCAATAGAACATCATGTTATTATTTTGTAATAAAACGCAGAGCTTTTTCACCAAACTGTATTAACTTAACGTATCAACCAACCGTCTCGTGCAATAGACAAACTCAAGAAGGTAAGTATAGACAAAAGGATCTGCATAACCAACCCATCAACAAAGTGTTGCCAACCTTATGGGCAAATGTAATAACATTGTTATAGTATATTCAACACCCCCTCTCAATGTTATACATTATGTAAATATAATATTCTAATGCTTAAAAGAAAATATATCAATGACAGAAATGGTTCTTAATATAAATTAGTTGCATCTCCTACGCAACATTGTTTCAGAAATTTTATAATCAGTTCTTTACTTAGGGATTTTGTTAACATATCTGCTGGTTGTTCTGAAGTGCATATGTACTGAATGCGAATCGTATTATTCTTAATTAAATCTTTAACAAAATGATATCGAATATCTACATGCTTTAAGCGTTTGACAGATTCTGTACTGGCATTTAATATTGCTGACTGATTGTCACAAAACAGATTTACTGGACATATATTTTGAAAATCAAAATCAACTAACAGATTGACAAGCCAGCATGCCTCACTAGCCGCCATACTCATTGAAACATACTCTGCTTCAGTAGAAGACAGACTTACAGATGATTGCTTTTTAGAACACCATACTATTAAACAATTTGCGAAAATGAATAGGTACCCTGAAGTTGACTTTCGATCTCTTTGGTCGCCTCCCCAATCAGCATCACAAAAACCTTGCAGCATTGTATCATTACATTTATAAACCAAATTATAATTAATGGTGTACTTTACATAGCGCAACACTCTCTTAAGCGCACTTAACAAAACATTATTTGCACAGTTCTGATATCTACTCAACATAGAAATAGCAAAGCAAAGGTCAGGCCTGGTGCCTGAAACAGCATACATAAGGCAGCCAATTATTTGCCTACAAATTCCTTCAATGTTACCATTGCTGTTATCACATTTTAAATTAGAGTTAAATCTATTACTGTTAAAGTTTTGATCCATAGGTGTCATCATTGGTTTACAATTTTCCATCTTAAATTTCTTAATTACATTTTCTAAATAATTTCTCTGTGATAGTATAGTTGTACCATTTTGCAAATTTTGTTTTACATTTATTCCTAAAAAATCTGAAATTAATCCTAGATCTTTCATCTCAAATTCTTTATTCAATACATTTTTTAGCTTTGTTATCTCAATTTCTTTTGTACCAAATATTAACAAATCGTCTACATAAATTAATACAAATATTTTATCTGTGCCATTATTCTTTTTATATAGACAAGAGTCACATTTTGACCTTAAAAACCCTTCTTTAGTTATTACTGTATTAAATTTTTCATTCCAGCATTTAGGTGAATTTTTCAAACCGTACAGAGACTTCTTTAATTTGACAATATTATTACTTCCTGAATAAGCCCCTTCAGGTAAACTAACATACACTTCTTCTTTTATGTCCCCATATAAGAAGGCCCCCGTTACATCCATCTGATAAATAGGTACATTTAATTTTGTTGCTACTGCTACAAATAACCTAAATGTAGACAGCTTTGCGACTGGAGCATAAACATCATTAAAATTGAATGACTCCTGTTGTTCAAACCCTCTGGCAACTAACCTAGCCTTATATTGTATTGTGTTGTTTACATTTTTAATCTTAAAAACCCATTTACTGCTAACTGTTTTCACATTTACCGGTACGTCACAAACATCCCATGTGTTATTGTCTTTTAGGGTTTGTAATTCCTTAGCAATAGCTTCTCTCCACCTATTCGCATCACTTCTTTCCATAGCTTCTGTGAATGTAACTGGCTCACACTCACTCTCATCTACCTGTACAAAATTACATTTATAAAATGATGTCTGTTTTCTTACCCGCTTGCTTCTTACTTCTATCGGTGAACTAGTTTTGTCCAGTAGATGTTCCTCATCACTGCATGGTAAGTACTCACTGTCACAGTCACATTCTGATCCATCCTGTTCAACACTACCTGTATGAGTCACCTCCATTGTTGCATCGAAGCTAGTAGTTGGCTCGTCCACATCTATCTCTGGGTTATTATTTTGTACAATTTCTTCCAAGTTTATTGATGTTGTTATTCCATTTTCTTCGCTTTCCTTCACTTGAAGTTTTTCCTCTTTTCCAACTCTGTTCAAGAATACAACATCTCTCTTTGTCTCCACTGTGTTTCGTTGAGAAAAATAAATTCTATACCCTTTCACATTTTCTTCATAGCCAACCATTACACCCTTTTCACCTTTCTTGTCCCACTTTCTCCTTCTTTCCTTCGGGATGTGAACATATACTTCTGTACCAAAGACTTTTAATTGATGAATGTCAAACCTTTTATGTGTCCATAATTCAAATGGAGACTTTCCTTTTTCATGACTTTTCCCGGTTTTATTCAGAACAAATACTGCTGTATTAATTGCTTCCGCCCACAGTTTCTTTGGTAAGTTTCCTTCATATAACATTGTCCGGGCTGCTTCCACCAATGTTCTATTTTCTCTTTCAGCTTTCCCATTTTGTTCTGGCGTATAAGGTACTGTTGTTTGGTGTGTTATTCCTCGTTTTGAAAACATAGTCTTTACTTCTTTATTAACAAACTCTAGCCCATTGTCACTTCGAAACAACTTCACTCTATTTCCTGTTATGTTTTCAGCCTTATTTAAGAAATTTTCAATGCAATGTTTTATGTCATGTTTTGATTTGACAAAGTACACACTCCTGTAGTTAGAATAATCATCTTTCAGTATAACAAAATATCTGGACCCGCCAATAGATGTTTCTTCCATTGGTCCGCAAGTGTCGGCATGAATTAGTTCACAAGTTCTTGTACTCACATATTCACTTCTGTTGAATGGTAAACGATGTATCTTTCCAATTAAACAACTTTCACAATCAGGTTTAGTAGTTTGTTTCACATCAACATCATATCTTTTCAGAATATCATTCACGTAAGTAAAGTTTTGATGCGCCAGTCTTTTATGCCACTCATTCAAATCATTCTGCATTAGTGTTGCAGTGCTTGCAGTTTCATTTTTGTACCGTAATTCCATATAATAAGAATCTCCAATTCTTTCTGCCACTGCACAAACTTCGTTAGATTTATAACATTTGCATGACTTTTCATCTGTCATCATGACGTATCCTTTATCTGTAGCGCGATTGACCGAAAACAGGTTGTTCTTTAGCTCCGGAACGAACAAGACATTGTCTATGACGGTATCAATCCATTCGTTCCCGTTTGAAACTTGCACCGCCACCTGCCCGCAACCAAGGGCACTAATTACAGCACCATTTCCCACGATCACTGACTGTTCCGGTGTACTTGTTGTGAATGATGTGAACAATGCGCGATCTCGACACATGTGTTCACTAGCACCAGAGTCTACTAACCACTTTGATTTATGCAGTTCATGTAACGATCTAGACACTACAAACGCATTACTCTTTGTCTTGTTAACAGTCTTATTAAACTTTTGGCGTCTAAACCTACACTGCGCCTTGTAATGTCCGAACTTGCCACAATAGAAACAGTTTTTATTTACGTTTTCTTCACTGTTAATTTTATTGTCTCTGCAGTCACTTTGATAATGTCCACTTTTGCCACACTTAAAACACTTTACTTGTCTTTTGTTTTTCACGACGAACGCAGAAGATGATGTTTGTTGGGACTCCTCATACTTTCCTTTCAACCTTTCTTCTTCAATTAACAATCTAGCCACCAAGTTATCAATGGTTTGTTTATCGTCAGGTGCCGACTCCCACGCTGACACAAAATGCTTGTATTCGTCAGGCAATGACATCAACACTTTTGTAATAACGAACTTATTAGAGATTTCTTCGCCCATCTGTTTCAACTGGTTTTGCATTTCTTGAATCTTGGCTAAGAAAACTGACATATCGATACCTTTTTCGTATTTGTACTGGAAAAATCGCTGTTGTATTATGTGTATACTTGTTTCAGTCTTTTGCTCATACACGCTTTGCAGTTTTCTCCACATTTCAGCAGAACTATTGCATGTGATGATGTGTAACATCGCCTCTTCCGTCATCCGTGTGACCAGTAACGTTTGCGCCTTGGCATCTTTAGCTTCCCATATAGGTATTTCAGCAGCAGCTTCGGGCTTCACACATTTTCCTTCCACGATGTTAAGCCAACCTTGGCCTCTCAACAGCACCATCGTTTGGAATTTCCATATGTTCCAATTTCTGGAACCCTCCAGCTTGATCACGTTTACACTGTTGTTACTCTCCATTTTCCGACCTCGTTCACAACCCAGAACAAGTTTTCCTTTCCGACGATTCACCAAGTCACGCCGTGAGATTGCAGAAAATTTTAACCTCACTTTCTTTTCCGCCGATGAGTAACTGATAGTAACGTCTTACTTTCAAATTGTATTACAAAATCAATTAGATAACGGATTATGTGTCTGGGCCCATAACCTGTTATTATTTTGTAATAAAACGCAGAGCTTTTTCACCAAACTGTATTAACTTAACGTATCAACCAACCGTCTCGTGCAATAGACAAACTCAAGAAGGTAAGTATAGACAAAAGGATCTGCATAACCAACCCATCAACAAAGTGTTGCCAACCTTATGGGCAAATGTAATAACATTGTTATAGTATATTCAACACATCATTTCCTATTACCCAAAGTTTGTCAGGCAGAGATCGCCTAAAGTGATAAGATCGCTTAATTGCAAATTTTCTATGTTTTGTAACATTCTGTCTTCTTGTGTTTAGTGCATTAAGTATACCTTTATCTAAATATCTATCTATCTGTTCCATCAAAACCGCGGGAAAGACAAGTTGAACATCAACTGTAATAACATCTGAGTCTCTTTGTAGTTCTCCATGACTTTAAAGTTACAAATTATTCATACTATTAACTAATTTCTTCTGAGTTAGGAACTATGAAGCTCTTCATGAGGGTTCTGTAGTGGAAATATTAACTTGAGTATGAACCTTGTACTGGTGGCATGTATTATTTCGTCGCTTAAGGTGCAAAGTAGAGGTAGGGTGGCCAAATAACCTAAAATTGACATTATATTAATATTAATATTAATATTAATATTAATATTAATATTAATTTATTATAAAGCTGAAGAGTTTGTTTGTTTGTTTGTTTGAACGCGCTAATCTCCGGAAGTACTGATTCGAATTGAAAAATTCTTTTTGTGTTGGATAGTCCATTAATCGAGGAAGGCTTTAGGCTATATAACATTACGCTGCGACTAATAGGAGCGAAGCATCAGTGAAAAATGTTGCAAAAACGGGAAAAAATATTTATGTTAATTGCAATCATATAAACAGATATTGACACGGACGAAGTCGCGGGCAACAGCTAGTTAATTTATAAGTGCCATATAATTTTATATATTTTTTTATTAATTTAAAAAGAACATAGTACTTTATTTTAACTGTAAAATGACAAACAAATACGATATCTTATTCTGTGGTTCGTGAAAAGCTCTGGAAATTCAAGCTAGAAAACTGATAAAAATCCGAGCTAATGTAGGTCTTAAAAAATTATTAGTCAAATGATTATTGGCATATAGCCTTGGCAACTCGTTATAACATCATAGTGAAAAAATATTTATTTATACGTACAGACGACTTAGAAAAAAAGTATTAAGATGATGAAAATGTATACTTCCTCCCCTTTTTGACCTACTAAAAACCTTGGGTTACAGGGAACTGAAATTAGTTTTTTCCTAAAACAGATATTGAAAGCAGCTCTAATATGAGCGTATAAAATGAAGGCCTATAAAATATAATCATCCCACTGCGGGTAAAGGTCTTCATCATTGAATTCAAGTTACTACAGCTATGATCGGTACAGGCATAATCACCACGCTTGCCAAATGCGGGTTGATGATCACAAAACTAAACAATTTTCAGAAATTCGGAACTCTTTTGCTTACCAGGACCCCGAGATCTTGGTCCAGTAAGTACTTAATTTGACCAACGGGGCGTATTCGAGCAACGTAATCTTTAGATGCTGTGCAATGATACTATAACGTATAGATATGTTACCTTCATAGTGATTCGCGTATTAAATCTGTTCCGAGCAATACAAAACTGCACACATTGACAAGTTTCACTGATATGCTGAACAAAAGATTCGAAATAGCATGCAAATGAAAGAGATGGCCATAATTTGTAATGATTACCGCTCGTGACTGCACTCGACGTGGACGTTGTAAAAACGGCCTAATTAGAACGTATTTGAGTCTTCACCATGCGCGCACTTAACATATCTGCTTCGTTTTAATATAATATCATTGATGCTGTGATTTTTATTGTTTGTCATGTCCTGTTTTTATTTCTCTAATACCTTGGTCATCGTACCAGGAACGTACGAAGTTCTGGCTACCAACATTAATTGCAGTGCGGAAAGTTTCACTGCACTTTACCAAGTTCGTATTTATTGTGCCCTCCACAAACGATTCTCTACTTGTTTATCCTTCCTTGATATTTTCAAATTGTATGAAAACTTCTTACTGAATTCCAAGTTTTTTGCAGTCCACGAGTATAATTAAGTTTAATAAAGTGTACTTAGCTTGAAAATGCAAGGTGAGTTAATTTAATGTAATAGTTTGTTTTAAGAAGTGCTTAAATTTGGGCAGTGATATTTTTTTAAAAGAAGGAACTTATAACGTCCGTACACGGTATATTTAAGCTATTGTTAAGAACAAGGCAATGGTAACGTTTTGATTGACTACTGTACTTACAAAGATAAATTTAATTTATTTTGTATTCTTGGGCAGTCATGCAAAAATTTATGCTACTATTTCACCAACATTACGCGAGAGTTTCGCCGCAAACCATCAGACATTTATCGGTGGCATTTCCGCGTTATTTGTTGAAGTCAAAACGCTAAACTTTATAATAATGCAACAAAAATACTGTAGCATATATTTTATTGTCGTTCACACAATCATCACTCTCAGCCCACATCAGTCCACTCCTGGCAAGCCTTTCCAGATCGTGAATTTCGCAATTCTCAACTTTTGGCAGGTAGGTAGGTAGGTTTGCGATCGCCATATTTTAAAAAACCGGCCACTAGCGAGTCGGAATCCCTCACAAAGAGTTCCATACCATTGACTAGGTAAAAAACAGTAGGTACATTTAGATAATATAGTGCCTACCTGTTGCCATTAAAAATCGCGTTTGTTGGATGGGAGCCTTTAAATGTTAATTTTATTTTGTTTTTAGTATTTGTTGTTATTGCGGCAACAGAAATACCTACATAATTTGTGAAAATTTTAACTGGCTAGCTATCGCGGCTCTTGAGATACAGTCTGGTGACAGACAAACGGACAGACGCGACGGCCAGACGGACAGACAGCGAAGTCATAGTAATAGGGTCCCTTTTTTACCATTTGGGTACGGAAAGCTAAAAAGACGCTGCTGATCTTTTTCTGGCAGTACACTGGCATGATGGCCTTCGTGGTGGAGTAGAGTACACACCGGTTTTCTGGGTATCGTCTGCTCTGAGGCTATATTTATTTGTCTTGGGTCTGGGTTTTTGTTGTGCCTTCATAACTACAAAACAAGTGCTTTATGTTGTTACTTACTTTGGGATCAGAAAAAAGTAATTGTTGTTATCCATAATGTATTAATTAATTTTCCACCTTTTACTACACCCATAAGATAGCAGGGGTACTATTCTATGTCACTGTCAAAACCAAAATGCGGAATAATTGTATCATTTTTCCTCTTCTTCCTCTAATCACTGCAGGCTTCACGTAATGTGCCGGAGGCTTTAGGCACGTAACTTATGAACAGCCAGGTTGATTAGGATCAGACGGTAGGTACCTATCCGTGGGTATTATCGTAGCTAGTATCCGTCCTATAGTAGCTAGCTGTAATCGAGCCGAATTCCTCATCGATCTGTTCATGGTTTACCGACGGAATAACTAATTCTGATTGGTACAAAAGCAATAATATATAACAGTACCTACATGTTTGATGTTTTACCCGCCATTTAGGTTATATTTGTCTATAAGATCGTTAACTATGATAAAATACTTTTTATTTAACATCTAACGGGGATTTAACACACGCCCTGTTGTTATCCGAGTAATAATCTCATTACTCTCACATATATTTTTAACTAAGCAAAAGGTATTTGAAATTGTTTTTTAATTTCTATGAGATCTAAAGAAATATTGTCAAAATTATGGTAACTCTTAAACAAAAAAAACAATGCAATTTTTCCAAAACAATGCAGTTTATCGTTGAATTTCTTTTAGTTTGAAAGTGCAGTCGCGTAGTTATTTAGTTTATTTTTTTCGTAATTATTGATTTGCACATAATATTTTTCTATAGTGAAAGCCTCAAACAAAAAAAAATTGAATTAACAGCCAATATAACCTACTTGAATGTTGATTTAATTAACAATTTATATTCACGATAAGTAAAAATATGTGTATTCTGATAAATGTGAACTTTAGTAGGTATTTGAGAAAAAGTTATCTCCACAAGAATTTCTAAATAAAATAATATCTTACGAATAATAAAAAAGTCACAAGTCTACCTACATATATTAATTAGTATTTTTAATACCTACATTTTCTTTTTACTTTTTTCAATTAATTGTCATCGTTTTTAAATTGTTTTAAAATGTCTATCTCTTTAACTACTTATTTTTATATGTACTTATTTGTATGTGTCGTTGATCTTTATTTCCCCCACGTCGCGCACATCTATCGATGTTCATTGTTTGCTTAGGACCGACTCAAAATGTGTCTTTTTATAAAAAGGTAAGACCTTTAATCAATTTAGACACATGAAAGAAATGCTGCAGATTAGTGAATTTCTTTAAAATATGAAAAGAATAAATCTATCTTAGACGAGTAAAAATATATCTTAATTTGAAAGAAATATTACGATACGAATATTTAGATCAACCAACATCTCAGACTAGTATGCATAATGCAAATCTTACTCTATCAAACTCAACAAACGCGTTAACTTAAATTTGTAGCACTGATCTTGTTTCTTAAAATTTTCACTATATGGCTCTGTATTCCAATAGAAAATCACGTTAACGCGTTCGATGACAAAATTCGCACAAAGCACTTTGCTCCTTCTTATTGCTAACAAACTGCGCATCAGTATCTGCTATGATTTCGACAAAACCTAACCCAATGTCTAAATCTATTTATACTAGACAATGCTAGCCTTTATGAATGGCTGTCAATTACAACGTAACTGTTTAGTAGTCGCCCAGTGTGTGACGCATCCGTGTATGGCCGCCGTAGCCACGTGTCGCATTTAGATGACATCGTGTTTGAGTAAGGCTGTAATAGCATAATAACCAAGTTGTGTGAATTGAATAACGATTTATTGCATATCGAACATATCGAATGGATCGCGGGCCGTCTTATTTAACCCTTTCACTGCCAATAGAACGCCCCGTTGGTCTAGTGGTTTAAATACCAGGCCATGATCTCGGGCTCCCAGGTTCGATTCCCAGGTCGGGCAACAAAAAAAGTTTCGAATTTTCGAACGTTGCTTGGGTTTGTGATCACCAACCCGCATTTGGCAAGCGTGGTGATTAAGCCATGTACCCATCATTGGTGTGGTAACTTGAATTCAATGATGGAGACATTTTCCCTGCAGTGGGATGATTATAGGCTGTTACTTACTTACTTACTGCCAATAGGTAAATAAGACAAATGTATTCTTTAGGGCTCACTGTGATTTTAGGTAATATTGCTTGATGAATGTAAGTATATGTATATTTTTTTTCTTACTAAATATCTCTCAAAACATTGATATTATATTGTTATTTGCGTATGTAAATAATTATTTTAGTACATAATATTAGTAGGACAGCCTATACTATAAACATACGGCGACATAACAATTTAATAACAGTGAGAATTTTGTTAATACCGCGGAAGTCAGCCCATACCAGTCCACCACTGATCATAGGTCGGTTCAAGAGTTTTTTTTTCCCCATAATCGCCACACTTTGTATTGATACAGAGAAGACGCATCTTCCCGATCTTCGGCAGCAATCCTTTGACCCCCTTTGACAAGAATAAGTGTCAAAATGCCAAAAATCTTCTCTTAAAGATGAGAAACCGCTACGTTGCCTTTTCTTCTGGCAGCACTTTTTAAGTCACTATTATACATTAGCTTACCTTTTAACTTTTACGAGTGCTACTTTGAATCCCCATTAATGCCGTGTAGGTACGTACTAGCCTCGTGCTTATTGAGCAAGACTGGGTGTTGTGGGCGGTCATCAACGAATCAATGTCGTAGCCAGCCAGCAAGCGCGTGGATGGAAGCCAATGCGCGTGCCAAATTGCGTTCACATGTAAATAACAGCAATCCATATTTCGTATGTATAGTATCGTTTAATCTCTATTTATTAAACCGTTTCTCCTCACTTACTATCGACGCATAGCCAACACAACTACCTAGTTGTGTTGGCTATGCGTCGATGTACATACCTTCACCAACATCATAACTGACACTGAGGACTTTGACATATTTGTTATGTGGTTTGACCATTTGTAAGACGCTGCTGCCCGTCTCCTTCTGGAAGTACTTCTTCAGCCACATCTTACGACATCCATAGGCAGAGAGATGGTTGAGATATTTTTTTTAATTTTGCCGACACTACAGTAATGTATTAATAAGGACTATAAGAAACTTAGGTTCATTACCCAGGTTTAGGCATTCTTTGAGAAAGGATTGTTAAATCCATTCACTAAGGATAGAGAGTTGAGACTAGCATGGATATTATTACTTCTTTCGTAACGATTTTATACATTAAATTTGGAAAAAATCATCCTCTACAACCCATAAAAGGCATATTAAAGTGTATTGATTATTCTCAAACATTCTCTATACAAAAGAAATCCTTGCAGACTCTTGTAAAATCCTTTATTAATGCACCTTGCAGTAAAACTCACTATTGCTGCTGTCTAATCTGTGTCTGTACATATAGAGACATAGATCATACACCCACAGTCCTAATTCCGAATGTCACGCTTAAAAAGGAAACACGACACTATTGTGTGCAACAATGGATCATTATGTAACCTTGCCACAGCGTGGTAATGAACTTTGTACGAAACCGCCGGAGGATTGAATTACTAGTAATGTTGGACTTTTATGTCTCTGTATTGTCATTAAACATGGCCACATGTTGCGTACGTGGTTTCTACAGCTACATACACAAAGACAAGTGTCTTATTAAATATTTTGAACTATTCCAATGGCTCTAATGATGTGACCTTTAATTATGGACTTTTGTATAATCTAAAAGTGTGTCGTGTAGTGCTAGTATATAAAAATAATAATACAGCCCCGTTTTTACGGGTTTCGTGCGAGGCGCCTACAGTAGTACCGCTAAATGATGGGTACTCGTAGCAGTCTTCATCATCTTCACCATTGGTCAAAATGCGATCGTCAACCCGCGTCACTCAAATCGATTTGCGTTCTTGATCTTCTGATTTTGTAGGCCGCTTCTAGCTCTATTTAGACTTCTATCCTGCTATCATAGTTATTTTCTAACTTAGATTGTACAGCCAAACTCTACCCACGGCTGGACATAGGCCATCAAGAATATCCACAGTCACGCGCAACAACATAATAATTAGCCCACAATAGGTATTGGACGTGACTCTCTAAAAAGGAGTATTTTACCGTAATCGCCACACTTGGCAGGCTTGGCGTACGCAATTTGGCCAGTGAAGGGATGAGACGCTGTTTGTCTCCTTTTGGCAGTATTACTATTATCCCTTACGGTACCTATATGACGAGAAGTGGTGGTGTTATTCTGCTTTAAGTCGTTTATATGCTTAAATTATAATGTTATTACAAATACTTCATAGTCAAATTGAGATCTACGTTATATACAATGTATGAGTTTGCGAACCCATTCTCTCGTACGTACAATCCAATCCAGGAACATTTCGCATGGGAAATTAAGGCTGACACCTCATACGAGCCTAATACACTGTTGCATCATGCTCAGGTTAAACCATAGATCCATAAGGTTTTCAAAGTATAGGTTACGTCCTACACGTAATGTATTTAAAAAAAGAACTAAAATATTTTGATGCATTTTTAAAAATAAAATAAAATGAAATAAAAGAAATTTAATTCAGACCATGGTCCATATTGGAGTTAGTGTCAATTTTTGTTAAATAGCTAATGTTAGTGATAATAAATTAAAAAAAAAAGAAATAAAGAACATAAATTAGGTGGTCGACGATGGCACATCAAGAGCAGCCTACATACCTTTGATGGCATCCAGACTAATCGAGCGCCCCAGCATCGGCAAGTCAGCCAATGCCTTCAGGATTCTATTCTATCTTACCCAATTGTAAAATTTTTGAAAAAAAAATATCTTTTAAAAGCAGTTCCATCTTAACCAATTGTAAAACAAACGTGAAGCTTTGAATAAATTTCGTCGACACCAACAATACCAAGACATTGATTCAATTGGTTAAAGCAGTAACTCAATTAGCGAAAGGTTAATAAAAAAAAAACTGGTATTTACATAATTCACACTTTTAATCTGTTTTTTTTCAGTCATATCTTTACTCTTTTATAACCTGCTATTTGTATTACCCGACTGCGTCAGAAGAAGGGGTTTTGTTGTTTGAGTGTATGTATGTCTTTATGTACTATGTCTATTTCTTTTACAATCTTTGTTTGTACTAAAAACATGTTCGTCGATAGAGTTTTCCTATCTCATAATCAATAAGAATAAAATGTTTATTTTCTTAAACCAATTGTTTTGAATCAAAAGTATGACTTGAATTAGACAAGATAAGAAGGCGCTTTCAAGTTATGACAATACTCAAAAATCAGCAATACATTTACTTGCTCTATTAATACAGAATGAGAATATTGTCGGGCTTAAAAAGCTATTCTAAAGAAAATTTACTAGTTTTTAAACGCAATCCTAAAGAAAATCGCTGTTAACATCAGAAATACATTGTACAAAATGCAATTCAATCTGTGTTTGACAAAATGCATGTCCATGTCCGTATTACGTTGCGTGCGAGCGAGCGAACTGCACCGGGGTCGATGACCCTTGGCACGGCTGACGTTTCACTGAGCCTAGTAAGGTGTGCACAGACTAGATTATTAACAGTTTGAAAAATGAAAACCAACAACTGTAAAATAAATAACAGTTGTTTTTAGGGTTCCGTAACCAAAGGGTAAAACGGGACCCTATTACTAAGACTTCGCTGTTTGTCCGTCTGTCCGTCTGTCCGTCGGTCCGTCTGTCCGTCGCACTGTCACCAGGCTGTATCTCAAGAGCCGCGATAGCTAGACAGTTGAAATTTTCACAAATTATGTATTTCTGTTGTTACCGCAATAAAAACAATATAAAATAAATATTTAAGGGAGGCATTCTCATACAACAAACCCGTTTTTTTTTTGCCTTTTTGGTACGGAACCCTTCGTGCGCGAGTCCGACTCGCACTTGGCCGGTTATTTAACAAATGCAGACATCGTGATCTGTGAACACGCACGTAGGATCTACTTGTAATATCGTCGGCTTAAAATCATTTTCTGATCCAATGGAGATCTGCTGCCGAAAACAGAATAGATTAAATATTATAGTTACTTTATTAAATTAATTTTATTTAATGTTGTCAAGACTCTGGATTTACGCGTATCATCATCATCATCATCACCAGTCTTTATTAGTCCACAGGTTACCACGCACCTCTTCAAAAGAAAGATTGTCGCCATTATCGCCACGCTTGGCAGGCGGTAAGGCGATCTTAGTTCGGTCAATGGTGGAGAGAAGATACTGCTGCTCGTCTCGCATTTCTTCATCCTTTCGTGGCATATGACGTCACCCATAGGAAGAGAAGGGATATTGCATTTTTTTATTATTTTGCACCTCATGACACTTATTTTTCACGGGTATATTTTGACAGTAATAATGTTTTATACATTAACATTCTCGCATTGGCAATTATAGATTCCTATTCTAACAACTATATCGTTGAATTGGTTAACATGTTTATGCATTTGATTTTGTTAATCTTAAATTTTAAATTAATAACTGCACGAGAATATCTTAAATTAAATAAAACGAGTAGTTTCTTAACAAGGCTAAATCTCAAGCCAGTGTGCACCTTTATTATTATACAGGGTGAAACTTTTAATAGTGTTAGTTTTGGTGTCAGTTCCTTTGTGGCTCTGATTATTTGTGTACTAGAGGATTGTTATAGTGCAGATAAAGTTATACTGCGGCTTTGATTTAGGTATAGCCTCCTGAAATAAAATTACTAGACATTACATAGTACTGAATATTTTTGATAGAATACGCTTAATAGCATATGCAACTTCTCATTAAAACTTAATAGAAATTCTGTCTGTCAGTATGTAACCTTTTAACTCTTAAACCGTTGCAATGATTTATTTTACATTATAAAAATATGGATTTACAATAGTGACAACATCACGACTACCTGGTTGTTGTAGAAACAGCGAAAAACCCGGATTCGATTCCCGTTCGGATCAGTTACGGAAACTAGTGTTGCCTCGAGCATGGCAAGTCTGGGGATATTACAACCGGAAAGAACGTTATCGTTGGCCACGACCTCTGTCGATGGAAGTCGTAGAAACAATTCGATCCAGAGGCAGTAATAGATTTGAAAAGTTCTGATACCAGACTTCCCTTGATGGATAGTCAAACGAAAAAATAATTACTTCGACTTGTCCAGCTTAAAAGCAGCTAAAATAATGTGTCAAATCCACCGTACCGTCAGCCAGAGGCCTGTAAAGTTCTGATACCTTCTTCTTCCTTTATTTAGGCCAAAAACACACACGATTCCGCAAATGTTACGAATGGGGAAAATATTTCAAATACGATAGAGAAAAAAAAATTGGCAGCAGTAAATAATACAGCACAATTTTTTAGAACGCCAAAAAGTACTGCGTTAAGTACATACAGTTAATAATTAAACAACGGTTGTAGGGAAGGGATATGAGAGCAAAAGTTAGGGTGACAAATAAAAATAAATAAAATAAAAATCTATAATCATTTGTCACCGAGAGTTCTGAGACCAGACTTCAATCGATGGATAGTCAAACAACAAAAAAATACAATACGACTTATCCAGTTTAAACATTAAGTACTCGTAGCTAAAATCATGTGTCAAATCTTTACTTACGATAAAATAAAAGAGCACACAAGTGTTCATCTGGCTGCTCATTTGGTTACAATGTTTTGTCTGTCACTGATTGTGTATCTAGTTTTAAATTTACATCAATGGCTGAAATCCATAAAATAATTCATGGACACATTGTGAAACACACAAACAAACACCATAGCTGTTCTTGAATCAAACTGTGATTAGTCTAACCGTGAATCAATATGCAATTTCGGTGGGATTGTAATAGAACGGTATTCCATCAAAAGCCGGCCAGTGGTCACATTCAATTCGTACTTCACCGCAAATACTGATATCTAATTCATTTTACTGTTACTACGATGTTGGTAGTTTTTTGATGTTGGGTAAATTGCAGGCATTGTCGTTGAAAGGGCATAACTTTTTCATATTTTTTATCATTCTAGAAATTGTTTGGGACTTAACCTGAGGTGTAAACCCCAGACAATTTTATTGATAAATAAGATTCATTCTTATTTAAATTATTTTCTTAATTATACATTAAAATTATTTTCTTATTTAAACACAGAAACTGTTGACGGAAACCGGCCGAATTCTCTACATTTACTACATTTAAGTGCTAAATATCTTCCTAATATCAAAGTAAATTTATAATTATAAAATAAATGAAACCAAATGAATATAAATACCGGAATAATCACCTTAAGAAAATAACTTTATGTCTGCGACGCAAAACTAAACGGTTTATGTTTCCCATTGTTCAATTTACTATCATAATCAAGTATCCGCTACTATCCTTCAATTATTTTGAATATCTCATCTTAGAGCGAATATCTCAGGTGGTCTCAAAATGTTTGTGTACCCAAGCAACCCTTCGGTGTGCACAGTATAATTGTATTTGCACATCAGCGGCAAAGGGTTGTTTGTAAAACCAAAATGGCCCGAGAAAAATGAACTTTCCCTAGGCAACTTTTATCAGATCGCGTATCGTTCAGGTAACCGAGCGAAATAAAGGTAAACTTTTTTAACAAATAGCCTTTGCATTGCCGGCACTCTTGTAAGATTGTAATTTTCGTCTCTGTAGGACAATGTTGAATTGAGTTTATCTTGCGCGAAATGGAAAGGTTAGATAAATGTTTCGTTTGAAAACAGTTGAATTGAGGTTTTTTGGAAAATGTTACAGCTGAAGCTAAAGCAGTTTGCGAGTACTTAATTAGTAGGCTTGAAATATCATGGTTAACTTTGATTTGAATTTTTTTGACCAATAAGATGGTGTTAGTAAAATATTTTTTTTTTTTTTTTATTTTATCAAAGCATGTTTACATTTAAAATATGATGATCGAAGTCACCTTTTAAGCAAAAATCAAATTTGCCTGTATTAGGTGACAACGCTCTCACATAGCTGAAATTATTTAACATTATTTATTAAGGTGTGTGTGTGTGTGTGTGTGTGTGTGTGTGTGTGTGTGTGTGTGTGTGTGTGTTTGTGTGTGTGTGTGTGTGTGTGTGTGTGTGTGTGTGTGTGTGTGTGTGTGTGTGTGTGTGCGCGCGTGTGTGTGAATTCGTTTATTTAGTGAACAATAATTAAGGAACCCTTTTAGTTTCGCCATATCCGCCTGCATGTGCATCTGCAGTTAACTTGAGATTATCTTTCTATATTTGCCATGGAAATGTTCCTATTTTAATCACGCTTGCAAATATCTCATTTTAGGTACCTCCTCTATGTGTATAGCGTCGTTGTATAAGTATATGTTAAAAAAATATTGTGGGTCTGCAAATGCTTGTGATGTAAATATTTAAAGTGCAAATTATTGCATTGAAACAAACATTTACATGTTTTTATCATAATTGTATGTTAAGTGATCCATATTTATTTATTAAGCTTAACTATTTTGATTTATTCGAACGTATTCAACACTTTACGTTTGTGGTCACGGGTAGGCTGACTGACAGTCTATCCATGACCACAATTTATACAGATACATAATAATATTGGATTGACGACCATTTGGATCAGCGGTAGTTAACGCTGCTTCTAAGCCATGGGTCGCAGGTTTGATCCCCGCACAGTACAAATATTTGTGTGCATGAACATGTCTGTTTGTACTGGTCTGGGTGTTTTCTATGTATTATACGAGTAAGTATGTATTTACAAAAAAAAAAGTATATAAGTAAGTTTATCGGTTGTCTAGTACCCCATACGACAGGGTACTAAATAGTACCTTAATTTGGGACTAGATGGCTATATGTGGCCCAGCGTGGCATGTCTTAAATATTAAAAAAAAAAAAAAAATAGAGATAATACCTGATAACACATTTACCACCGTTTCACCACACATTTTATTACACACTAGCTGTCCGTCGTGGATTCGCACAGGTTCTTCAGTAAAAACAATGCGAGCTAATGTATGTTTTTGACCATGGTTACGCTTAACACACTTTTCACGAGGATAATATCTAAAACAGTTTTTTTTTACGACTTTTTTACAAACATAACAAAATAGAATTTTTAATCGTTGCAGCCATAATAAAGTGATACGCGTACACACATTTCGGTGATTCATTTTTATACATAACCATCACCAACCCGCCCTATTAGGCAAACGTGGTTGAACTTAGGCCTTAACTTTTCTTCTTAAAAAAAAGAAAAAAAAGGAGGATGTAGAATATATAATAAGATATAGTGTTAAAGAAGAATCATAAAACGTGTCGTTTACAATATTCACATGCGATATTCATCACTAAAACGCCGAGGTTTCCACGCATAAGTCTGTTCAGTATGTGCTGTGTGGAGCAAAGAGATAAGGTCACGACAGTCCCCTGGGCGAACCGTAATCTGCATCATAAACGGCAGTGGAGCACTGTGTATTAACATACTGTGCTCAAAGGAACATTACAAATTGTCCCGGATCCCGTGGAAATAGCGGAATAACGGGTATATCACTGACATTCCATTAGGAGTGTTGCCATAAAGGTCAAGGTTTAAGCCGTGATAATCTTGATATAACATAAATAACTACATACGCAGTCACTGACAGAAAACGTTATTACCAAATTAACGCCTACTAGAATATTTGGGTGCGCTTTCAAGTAAGAGCATTCAATATTTGATATTTTAGCAACTTAATTGCACTTATAATATCAGTATATAAACTTGAAAAATTTTGTCTCAGGCGGGACTCGAACCCGCATCTCCTCGCATGCCGGGCGGGCGCCATACCATTAGGCATGCGAGGAGATGCGGGTTCGAGTCCCGCCTGAGACAAAATTTTTCAAGTTTATATACTGATATTATAAGTGCAATTAAGTTGCTAAAATATCAAATAAAGTATATAAATAGCTATTTCATCTTAACTGACTGTCAAACATCTGCAAAGATGTTTCTTTCGGGTGTTGAGGGTGCAAACTCCTAACATTTGATGAAACAACGCTGGCTCACAGCGTAAGAATATGCTTGAAAAATTCGCGCCGTGTCGCAGTGTCTCAGTGCCTAATGGTATGGCGCCCGCCCGGCATGCGAGGAGATGCGGGTTCGAGTCCCGCCTGAGACAAAAAAAAAATTTTTTAAGTTTATATACTGATATTATAAGAGCATTCAACTTTATATCATGTTCGTAACTTGATTTTTTTAGTTAGGCAGATGTAGTAGTAGTAGTAGTAACAGCCTATAATCATCCCACTACAGGGAAAAGGCCTCCATCATTGAATTCAAGTTACCACTGCAATGATGGGAACTGGCATAATCACCACGCTTGCCAAATGCGGGTTGGTAATCACAAACCCGAGCAACGTTCGAAAATTCGAAACTATTGTTGCCCGACCCGGGGATTGAACCTGGGACCCCGAGATCTTGGCCCGGTATTTAAACCACTAGACCAACGGGGCGTAGGCAGATGTAACAGTTCAGTATCGTATTTAGAGCCTATTTATGAAGTAAAAAATGTAAATCAAGATTTCACCCGAAAATATTTTTCGCAATATAGTTTTAAATTTTTACGGTCCTAGGCCTGATAAGGTATAAAGGGAAAATCAAAAACATATGATTAGTATTGTAATGAATAAATAAGATGCAAATCGCGTAAAAAAAGTGTTGCTAGGCAGCTGTATCAAACAATCTAGATTTTTTGCGGACATTTTCTAAGTGCTTTATCTTGACATTTTTGTACTGGGCTATACCAAAAGAAAAAATACGTCATTTGTTTTTTTGTCTCGTAGATTGATATATTAAAATTTGGAAGGTGGTTAAAATTTCACCCTGTATAACACGTTGGCTGCCTACCATACTACACCTATATACAGTAATTGCTCCTATGCCCCATACAATTTACTGATCCCACCGGTGATGCTCAAAGCATCGCTTTATTACTGAGGTGCCAAGATCATCACTCGGTTCCAAATAACATTAGGCAAAGCATTTATTTTGAAGGACACAGAAACAAAGAAATTACCACAAACACACAGACTCGAGAATATAGAAAAAAATAGAATATTTTCTGCATTCACCCGGCCTCTCTGCTGGAAAAAGACATCTTCAGAAGATAAATGTCCATTATTTAAAATCTTCTAGTATGGATTATACACTGGTGTAGTGGCGCGAAAATTCTTTTTTAATGTAAAGGTTCCCAAGTTTGACATTTGGCTAGAAACACTTTTTAAAAATCGTTATTCTTAAATAAACTTTGATCATACTGTGAAATCTCGTTTCGTAAGGATGTTAATCCCGTAAAAACCTTGGCAGTTAGTGTGTTTTCTCATGCATGTTAGTATTATAAATGATAACATAAGTTTTGTCCTAGTCTTAATAATTTAAAACTTTGCAATTCCCAAATCCAATTATTATTACAAAGAATACAAATATTCCTGCTACTACGTTCAAAGCTTTTATACCTATCGTGTAATTTTATTCTGAATTTTGCATTTAAGTTACAATATATCGTTATGGTGTACCAGTAATTGTAATACCAGTTTTGCTTTCCTCATTTAGAATATTCAGAACAAACCCTTTCTAATGCTTGGGAATTAGCATGCCTAGTCTTGTTAGGTACTGAGCTTTGTATAATATTGCCTTGTTTACACAATTAGGTGCAACGGTTTAATGTAAGTATACGGTTTTCGTAATACGATTTTGCGTTGCGCTGTTATAGTTGAATGCAGAAAACATTTATTAATGTATAATCTACACATGCGGTAGCGTGTCAAACCAAGTTCAAGCTAACAGAACTGCAATGACGAGCAGCACCGTGTGTAATTACACGTATCAATTGGAGCCACTTTTGACCCCCATTTCTCAAAAAGTATATCACATAGACCAATCGGATTTGCCTCATATATTTAGACTTGCGTGGTAAATATGTCCTCTAAATATCATAAACACACCTCAAACGCTTATTTAGATATTAAATTCCAAAAAAACTCATTTTTACCACTGAATCACTTATATATCAAAATTCTAACCGTTTTCTGTTTTGCAGGAGCAAAACATATGAAAATGGTTAGAATTTTGAAGGTTAGGTTAGTTTTAAGAATCACTGTTTACGACAATTTTGTTATAAATTTTAAATCAATAAATAGTTATTTCTAGTAGGCCTAGTGGTTAAAACAAGTACGGTTCAAGATCTTTTGGTCCTGTAACAAGAGTTCCGAATTCACAAACGTTGCTCGGGTTTGTGATCACCAACCAGCATTTTTGTGGGTGGTGATTATGCCTGTATTCATAATTGCTGTGTTAACTTGGATTTAGTGATAAAGGCCTTTTCCCTGGAGTGGGATGATTATAGGCTGTTATTTATATTTTTAATTACTAGTCCAAAGTGCCACCCCTCCCCCCCACAAACATGATATTATTATTTCCCGCCCCTGTCCTTCAGGCAGTTGAAAAGCATTATATTAATGAATGATTTAACTTGTTAGTCGAATGGCACAGTATGATACAATGAGTATATGATACAGTAGGCTTTCATAAATAAGGCTGAAACTATACACGAGTAGTTTTTTTAGGGTTCCGTTCCTAAAGGGGAAAAACGTGCGGTACTTTTTTTTATTATTTGTTACTAAAAGGGTTGTTACTAAGACTCCTGCACTTCATAAACCGTGAATACTAAACGGTTACAATTTTTACAAATGATGCATTTATGTTGCGCTATGCCAACAAATATAAAAAATAAAATTAATTTTTATGCCGTTTTTGATCGATGTTAATAACGGCATTAGAAAGATGATTTAAATATTCACAGAACATTAAATTGTATTTTTTTTTATTTAAAAATAATTAATAAGTTTAATTTAAATACGGAACACTTCATACGCGATTCCAACTCGCACTAGACCGGTTTCATTTAGTATAATACCGCTACCCAGAGCGCTAAGCAGGACGTAGTTATTTTCCCTCACATGTTAATATAGTAAGTAAACATATCAAGGTTTCAAGTACTGCCCTTAGATAAAGTAAGAGAAAACATCTATAATTCGAGCAACATTAACTGAGTCTCCTGTCATCAATCCTAATTGTGGCTCGTCAATCACATTTCCGACGAAACGTCGAAATTCTGCAAACACAATCAAGCAAGTGAGCAGAGCTAACAGAAATTTTAATTACACTTTAGAATTCGTTAACAAATGTGAGCGAAGACATAGCGATGAGTTGAGTATGTATAAGGAAACGGGGAAGTAATTGTTAATGCTGCAATGGGATGATAATACATATAACTTTTTTACTTTACCTAATAGATTTGCTTCAATAACGTCCGGAATCGAATTCGCAGACACCAAAAACGTTGACATTATTAAAGTATTGGTGTAGCTGGAGCATGTAAAACACCCAATCTGTAATAACGCAGTATCACTCCTCACATTTTAATACGAATCATCTATTTGCGGAGAAAATGTATGCGCAGTCATGCCTGCCCTGACACGCCCTACTATCTTTGTTTGAACAGTTACCAACGTACTTATTTCAATAGGGATTATTCGTGTAATTGATACAACGAGGCACGAGACTCGTGCTGATTTGTTATCAACGCCCAACGGTTGGGCTTTGTTTTAAGTATCATCATCTAATGGCTCTACGTTGATGTCGTTTTAAGTGAGAAAAAAACACCATGAGTTCTGTTTGCACATTAGCATATTGATCATTTTAAATCAAGATGAATTGCAGACGTAATCAATACTCATCTCATCATAAATTTTGGAGATGTTTCAAATATTACCATAATTCGAAAAAATAATTACTCGTAGTTCTGTTGACTGGCTGGATCTTGGATCTTTTATGAAATACATTTCTTGAAACAACTAAAAATAGTTTTTTCTTTTAAATTTAAACGTATAGTTTTTCATACTGGTTACCATAGTCTTCCGAAGATGTACTAGTCAATAATAAGTCAAGTCAATACCAATCTAGTCAAAGACCAAATAACATTCAGTTATAAGTGCGGTTCAAATACGTCGAATGTGAGTGTTCTTGAGTATTGTGTCAGTGGCGGTCTACATCTGTAGAATTCACATGTGTCCAAGTGGCTCGAGGTGGGGTGCGGCTCACCTATGACGAATAACAACAACGGTTTGAACGGCAGAGCGGGCGGGGAGCCCGCCTCCGCCGACATGGATTCCCTAGAAGAAATGCTCCGAAAGGTAAGAGTTTATACGTTGCATTAATTTAATGTTCTCATAATTGAAATGTGTTTATAAATCTACAGTGATATATAAAAATCTACCTTTCTGTTCGTTGACCTCGATCGTGCAGAGCTCGAACTTAATTACCCAATTATGTTGGGTATTATTCATGTTAATAATACCGCACTTTTATAAATTTCCTCAGTTAAATAAATGTTGTCTTTAAAAAAATCATAAAAAGAAAATAATTTTCGTCAATGGGTACATTTAACGGTGTGCACGGCAAACCTCAATATGGACTGTTCCAAAGCGCTTCGTCAGGTAAGAAACAGAATTTGCTCTGTTATTTAATATCCCGAGCGCGCTAAGGATTTATTCTTTATTTTTTATGCCGGCGACGAGGAAACTTCGTCTTCAAAAAGGTTTATTATACTGTAAAACGCCAATTTATGTTATTCTTCGGTAGAGTTTCGTGCAGCTAGAATATTGTTTACAAATGTGAAGGGAAACGAGTTGCTTACGAATTTTCACCAACATAGGACTGCATCTGATGGAAATCGAAAGCACGTCTTTATGACGAGAAGCTACTTCTCGAACTTATTCAAGAACTTAGCTATTTTAGCTAAATGATCATCAATGTTGTAAAACACTAAGGCTGCCCGCCCACGTCCGACTTTTTGTAGGACCGATAATCGGACCGATTTTACTATAGTAGGCAGCAGCATACACAATCATGACCGATTTTTTGTAGGACGTGTGCGTTGCTCCATTGCTATCAGTACGTTCTATTTTTCTCCTACAAAAAATCGGTCACGGATTATCGGACGTGGGCGGGCAGCCTAACATTGTGTGAAGTTACCGATAATATGTTACATGTATTAAATTATTAATGTTATTGTATTATTTCTTATATTTTACTAGGTATCACATAATTGAAATAGCTTGAAGTGATCTTTGACTGGGTATCAATACTCCTGCTATGGTAGCTTGTTTATACACTTTAGACAAAGCTATTTTTGTCGACAAGTATTCAATACACAGAGCATATGTAATATAGGTACATAACAATAAATCGAATCGAAATCAACATAGTTGTATAGCTTTGAATCTTATTAAATCTTAACACTTTATTAATAAAACAAAGTCTAGTTAAAGTGATTTTAATGTTTTATGATTTTCTTACATTTTTCGTAAGGCGCGTGGTCTTTGATAATGACATTACAGAAACTGGAAAGATAAATAATCACAAGAGATGGCTTAATGACATGTGTTAGCAATAAGTTCACACAAGGTGTATTTATACTATACTAGCTGTTGCCCGCGACTTCGTACGCGTCAATTTCTGTCATTACGATCGCGAATATTTTTGCAATATTTTTCACAGCTGCTTCGCTCCTATTGGTCGCAGCGTGATGTTATATAGCATAAAGCCTTCCTCGATAAATGGACTATCCAACACAAAAAGATTTTTTCAATTCGAACTAGGACTTCCTGAGATTAGCGCGTTTAAACAAACATTTCAGCTTTATAATATTAGTATAGATTAAGAAGTAATAGCAATACAATATACGTCGGGCCAGCTAGAAAATAAATATTCAAAATATACATTTTTTTACTAAAATAACCCTGTAACAGTATTGAATCACGTTACCTCTCTAAGACCTCGGTCTCTGAGTCAGCGGTCAGTGAGCGGTAGCTGCAGTGTACCTAGACCCGCGTCTCGGTAAGACAGCGGCCTAAGTGATCGCAGGCGGTCTTTGTTTGCGAACGAAAGACAACATCTTTTATGTACAAATGCTGTGGTTATAGAGCAAAATTAAAATGCTTCAGTACCCAATCTAAACTTGCGGAGACCGATAGATTGGTGGCCATCTCACTTAAACCGTTTTCCGCTTTATTGAATTCATGACACGTTCCTAATCTTTGCATAGAATGAAACGCTCCGCTCCCTGCGCCCGCTGATTTTGTACTTATACCCTTAATGACGGCTCACCTACGCTAAACCGAGGCAAATTAATTAAACATGTGTTCACCTTATTAATTACAACGTGTTTGTCTAGGCCTCGGTAGAGACTAATATGTTTCTTACGCCTATCAGGAAGCACTAGACTGTTCGCTAAGCTAGTTTAATTAAGCGTTGCTTTATGTAAATTAATGTTGTTTAGTCATACTTCACTAGTTCTAATTGACTTCAAAATAAACCTCTTTGAGACTATTTTAACCCATAAAAATATGAAGTTATTATTATTATAAAAATTACTAAAAAAGGTATTCTGCTGATTTTGCGTTCATCATTCGCTTGCACCATGTTTCCAGGTCATGTGAGAACTGTCTGGCTGCTTGTTTCGAGCTTTAGCATTAATTATTTTAGTTTACCAACACAACTTCTTTAAATCCCTTACTATGATTTATACAAACACAGGATCCATTTTGCTTTCCTATCTATTAAACTAACTACAATCCAGGCATCAGATTTTACTATAATAGGTTTTCTTATAATTTACGCAGTCTTAGCAAAAACCCACAACTATCAATATACCCTATACCCTGAGCAAAAGCTTAGAAATCCATTATATTTTGTAGGTATTACAATCAATACAGAAATATAAAAAAAAACCTGCTTGAATAAAATTTGCAACTGATATTTATAACCAACATTGGACATTGCCTTTGACTGAATTAAAATTGTAAATTAAAAACTGTCGAAAAATATGTTATAATATAACAACTAAAACATATGAATAAAATAAAATTGGTATAATACCTAGTTAGTTAATGATTAATTTTTTAAACGTTGACAAAATGAAATTGTGCGAAAATCTTTTTAATCAATCAATCAATCAACAGCCATTGTCCATTGTCATTGAGAATCTTTTAGCAAGTGTTAATTTCGCAAATTATTTTTGGTAAAACAAAGGAGACCCTAGTAGAAGACAGTGTAGATACGTCAATGCGACGAGATTCCCACCACATAAAAATGGCACATGTCAATTTTAACACGTTCTTTTTGTGTCTACAGAAATCTAAATACAACCAGCAACAATCCGCTGCAGGCGTAACCCTGTATCACAAAACATAGATAGGTACAGAAGTCAATCTACATACAAAGTGCGACACATAGCCACAGCTTACAGGCGCGATATCTCGGACCAGTTCGGACCATTACGTGTGTGAGTGTCACCCGCTTGAGACACGTTTGTGTAGGTTAAGTTAAAAAATGGAGCGAGTTTAATTAGTATTGGTTTATTATTGGTTTATGTTTATGTTTTCCTGTTTATTCTAAACATTAAATCTAACAACTAGATACGAGCCAGTATCATGTATTTTTTTTTGTGTATAAGCCTAAGCCTATATACCTTCCATCAAGTGTAGGTATGATGAGTGAAGACAAGCACAGCAGTTCTGAGTGGGTATGCAGTACCTAAGTTTTAAATCTTAACTATAGGAGTAATGCGGGGATCAGGATTTTGTTAGACGTAGTAGGCATGGTACGTAGTACTTATTGGCATGTATGGTGTGCATGCCTCTGAGTAAGAAAAGTGTGGTACATACGTGAGATTGCCTTCTGTACCTATTTGTTTTGTGCCCGTTTTCACTCGTTAAAATGAAATACGTCGCGTCGGATGGATGCAAAAAATATCGTAGTGACGAAATGCGATGGCTGCGTCGATATAGTGTCTGATGCACTCACCCGGTATTGTGGATGGCGCTGTCAGTATTGTAATACGATGGCATTTTTGTATATCAAGTGAAAAGGGTAGGTGTAAAAGTATATTATCCATTGAGATACCAAGACAGTTTGTGTCGACGTATTTATTTAAGGCTTTGGTGTGAGCCAGCGATGTTTCATCGATAGTTTTGGTTATGTACCTAAAATTTTTTTTTTTTTAAATTACGTACACTAGCCCTTTCATTGCTAAACAAACAGTTTAAAATCAAAAACCAAAAACATCTAATGAATCTTCGCAGGCTTACAGTTTAAATCTTAGAATAACTTCGTCGATTAACGAATGAATATGTACAGGCATTTCTACTACTAAGGAAGTAAACAACTTGATAATGACATATAAGTTTACTACATTGTATTCGTATTTAGCTGAGATGACAAAGTCTCATAAATTGGACATACCTATATCATCAAAACTGCATGTTCATAAGTGAATTTGATCCCAAACATTCTAAATGTCAACAAGAATAGAATGGTGTCATAATCTTGATGAAATAACAAGTATTTTACTTTATTTATGAAACAGTTGTTTTTCTTTAACAAACACCAGCTCGTTCCTTTCACAATACCTACAATATTTTCCATCCCAGTCATATTTGTACCAAGCGATCTAATTAGTCCGTGCAACAGTCTGGCTTTTAGCTGATGAGCGCTGGATTTTTCTCTATTTTCTTTATTCTTGATGCGAGGAGTTTGTTTAATAAGCTGAACGGCGAATGAGTTGGGTGGTGCCACATCTGTAGCGGAAATCGGGACTGTTAGAACTTCATCATTATCAAAACGTTACTGTAAAAATGACTATAAAAGTAATTTTAGAATGACTATAAAATTACTGTGAAAGAAGGAAAACTGGAAATAATTATTGTTTTATCAAAAAAAACACAACTACAATGCAAAACAACATGGATACCGATCGCAGAAGGAGTAACAGAAGTCGAACAATCTAAAAGCTTTAGCGAAATGCTGTCCATAAGTAATCATTAGATAGAGTAATTACCATATAATCTTTAATGATATACGTAGTGCAGAAGATTACATTCAATTTACCTTGTATTGTAACAGTATCAGTAAGACGTGGGCATCTAAAAATTATGGATTTAGCCATAGGTAACCCTCACGCTTGACTGGTTCTACTACTTCTACTCCGTCTTCTTCTAGCAGTATTCCTTAAATTGGTACTCACGACACCACTTATCTAGCTAACTTTTTTACCAAAATTAAGATAAGTTTATTTATTTGTCAAACTTTTAGTCTAGTCATTGTCAAGAGTACCTTATGGCATCAAGTCTTAGAGCATTTCAACGGGAGACGCCATTGACAGGCGTACCCCGCTGCCATGGATGGCCAATGGTCAATCATGGCCAATCCCGTTGGATAAATAATCAAAGCATCAAGTCGACAAATTTTACTTTTACTTTTAAGATATAAATACAAAAATATAATACCTATATCAATAAATTATGAAGGTGCATCAGTTTCATTGGATCGTTGTGAAGCTAGTAGTAAATTAAGTATGCAAAACTTTTTTATGTCAATTTATTGTGCCTTATCCGCTTATGCAGGTACCCGCTTGCCGCTGCGCTCAGGACATGCCCATTTTTTGCTCATCTCTCAAGAGTGAAATAAAGCCTGAATGTGAACATATTACGACAGTTAATATTAAATAGTAATGCGCTTGTAAAAATTTAGTTTTAATAGCGTTGCTAAGAAGGAGTTATTTATAAGTGTGTAGAAAATATCTTAAGAAATTTCATAGCTACTCGTATATTTTAGAACCCGTGATAGCTTTAAAAACATTTTTATTTTCACACAATTACAATTTTGCTGTGAGATTACTAAAACGTCCAATAGTTTGGCGAAAATTGTTAGATTTCAACTTGTACCGTTAGATTACTTAAAATACTATCGTCTTACTTAAATATCAGCTGCTGAAAAAAGAGAAAGTTTACAACTTTATAACTTTTCTATCTTTTTTTGTTTTGAATGGTGAAACCTATCAAGTGATGTTATATAAATATGAAAAGACATTTTCAACCCTGAGATTATAAAAGCAGGATTGAGTGCCAAATAAGTAGGTAATCAAAGATTGTCCTGCACCGATTCTAAGTGAGTCAGAGCGTGCGTGTGTCAAAAAAAAAATGTGATTATCAGGCTCCAACTCACCTGTTTCCACAGTAAATTACACAATCAGTGATTTCAAAACATTATCACAATCGCCACTATTTTTAGGCGGGTTGGTGATAGCAGTTTAACATAGAAACAAGCGCAGTTACACCCCTATGGGGAGTTGAATAAAAATACGTGGTGCTAACATGTTTTAAGCTGGCATCACTAAGCACAGAAATAGTTTAAGTTTTTGGTCGGAGAGATTCATATTATTTATTTATTCATTCATCATTAAGTTTTATACCATTCGTCCATTGAACTTTAGTTACTTTATAATGAGAATAATATTAACAACCCCGCTGGGCAGTTTGTGGTGAGATTGCCACATAAATTTACAAAATTCAGTCATTTAAAACACATGCAGAATTGACAGAAATTCCTGCAGGCTAACGAAAAATCTCGCAAACAAACACACATCCTGACACAGTAACAACAACTAATCTGGCATTACGTCACATTGTAAAGACTAAATATTTCTAATTTTATTAGGAACGCACTTGGCTTAGACTCGTGCATTCTTAGAATTCCGAATCTTATGGATGAGACATATTTAGAGAAATAATACTAAAAATCACACTGGGCCAAGCTTATGATAAAGAGTATTTATCTAGAAATATCATTTAACGAAATTACATTCTCGCTCTACCTCTAAGGCAGATGTAAAAAGTAAAATATTTCCATGTAAATGGCCGTTCGGTTGAAAAATTGCAAATCACCACTCTGGCCACACGTGGGAGTATTGTGGAGTAAAAGGGTTGAGCACAGTGGAAGTCGGTGTGATTTTTTCGGAAGTTAACACTTTTGATGAATGAAGAGAAAACTCGGTTAATGAAAAGAGTTTTGACGTAAAGGACTTTGTATTTGAGTGGATATTATGGTTATGAGTATTTATGAGTAGAATTCCTTTTTGTAGATATATGCATATTATGGTCTAGGATTTTTTTTTTATGTAGTAGTGATTGCGATGTAACTAAAATCCATTTATTCAGAAAGTACACATAATGTAAAATCTTCTTTATACAGGAAATTTTAACCATCTTCCAAATTTTTATACAACAATTTACGAGACAAAAAACAAATGTCGTATTTTTTCTTCTGGTATAACCCAGTACAAAAATGTCAAGATAAAGCACTTAGAAAATATCCGCCAAAAATCAAATATTTTTGATACGGCCTCCTCAGAACACTTTTTTACGCGATTCGCATTTCATTCATTCATTAGGATACTATTCATAAGTTTTTGATATTTTGGACCGTAAAAATTTAAAACTATGTTGCGAAAAATATTTTCTGGTAAACATTTGACCTACATTTTTACTTCATAAACGAGATCTAAATACGATACTTAAAAGCTGAAAAATTTTGGAAGGTGATGACAAAGTCACCTGTATAACTAGTTGTTTTGCAAATGTAAACTCAGGTTACAAGTGTAGTATTTATTTTATTACGAACGATAGAACATAAACATTAATAGTAGCTTTACAGAATAAGTACACCGAACGATGGCCATCGATTTTCAGCTTAAATGGACAATTCAGTTCGCCGTTGAAATATTCAATTTGTACGGAAAATGCTTAATTTTTGCATGATTAAAATTCACTCATAATTGCTTTATTATTAATAGCAGATAATTATATCTGGCTGAAATGATGATGCCTGATTTTAAATTGTAATTTATTAAAAGGTAATATCAAAATTAAGGAATAATAAATCGCAAACATAGTATGTAAATTGGCTGATTTTCATGTCATAACATTATTCGAACTGAATATTTTTGAAGACATCAATTGGTTGGAATTTCCAAAACATCATTGAATATGTAAAAAAAAAAGGCCTCCAACATTGAATTCGAGCTACCACAGAAATAATGGGTACAGGCATAATCACGCTTGACAAATGCTGGTTGGTGATCACAAACATGCAATGTCTAAAAATTCGAAACTTTCGCCCTACCTGGGAATCGAACCCAGGACCCGTAATCTTGGCCCGGTACTTAAAACCACTACCCCAATGGGTCATCGCGATCTGTCCCCTAATTCGCGTAACCAAATCGTATCACAATCGTAATTGAATTGCAGGTTTTTGACAGTTCTAGTATGGGCTCAATGTCAAAATCGTCCAATTCAATCACGCTCGAACTGCGATTGAAATAGCTGAATAAGGCCCCTGCTTCGGGATACTTAAGTCTAATGTAGTTTTTTAAAGCAAGAGTAAATGGGCTGCAGGGTAAGCTCTCTCCATCTTAGGCTTCTTCTTAACCGTAGAGTCAAGTTTGTAGTCAAGAGCAAGCCCATACAATATTAAAAAATAAACTAAACACAGAACTTGTGGGTATATCTTTAACATTTTAAGTAACTTTAGTGGAGAGACTGATGTGTAGGAGAACCAGTGCCACTTTCTGGGTAAGCTCGCTCCATCTTAGGCTTCTTCTTAACCGTAGAGTTAAGTGTGTAGTCAAGAGCAAGCCCATTGATTATTAAAAAAAAGACTTGCTTAAACATTAAAAATAAAAATATCTTCGATTTTATTCACAAACGGGCAATTTCACCACAGTCGGTTAACGGCGTTAACCTAACCGCTCCATTCCCGCAGGGCTCCGCTTTATTATTTATTGCTCGCATAATAAGCTCTTTATTTGTTTTCTCAACTCGTTACAAAGATTTGGCCCGAATTCGAAAATGTCAATTATTTATTCATACAAAAATGGCAGTCGGCTAAGCCCGCTGTTTGATCATCAGATTGAATTTTTAACTTAGGTCAGATGTTTTTCAAAATTCAGCGGGTGTGATGGGAGTAACGTTTGACTTATTCATTGCAACATCGGAGTGGTGTTGCGTGTTATAAATGTGATCCAAAAATACTCACTTCTAGATATACTTTTTTAAGTACTTACAATACGAGAAATCGCAAAAGATTGGTGGGTCCAAAAAACAGAATGAATCAAAGTATTTCGTAATTCGTTATAATCAAAATGTACAACAAATTGCCTTTAGAAAAACGAAACTTCCATTAAACGTATTGCGACATGACAAGAACAGTCTTCCGAAATCATACTTTCTACAAAATGGAATAATCTAAAAATGTTAAATTTTTTACTTTATTGTCATGTAAAATAACGCATATTTTGACGTATTCCACTTAGAGCACCCGCCTGAATAGCACCTGCGCGAATAGCACCTGGCCTAGTTCACGAAGAGTACCTATCGATATTTGATGCTTTTCGTGGATTCAAGTTTCTTTTTACACTTTTGTCCACGAACAGCACCTACAACACAGCAGCCGAGTGCTGGCTGCTAATATTATTTGATTGACAGGACGTTCGTATGTATGAAAGTATTTGTATTATATACGTTCAAGTGATTTTTATCGATATTTGTACTAATGTAACGAAATTGATATCAATATCAATCATTGATACGTACTGCACTACTTTTGAGCGCGGTAGGTACTCTTTTTACCCGACTACGGCAAAGCCATCAGGAAGGGTTATGATTTTTGCAGTCTATGTATAGGTAGGTATACATGACTGTATGTATGTGGGTATTTATGTGGGTTCCACATTTGCGGCTAAACTACTGAGCTGATTTTGGTGAATAAGGTATCAATAGATTCCTTATTCTAGTACGGGACATAGACTACCTTTTGTTAAAAATAAGTTAAATCCTTTATATGTTATTTAAGCAATTTAATTGCAATTATAATACTATAGACGACCTCCGTAGCGGAGTGGCGTACACACCGGTTTTCAAGGTGTCGCCTGCGCCGAGGTCCCGGGTTCGATTCCCGGACGGGTCAATGTAGAAAAAATTAGTTTTTCTACATTTTCTCGGGTCTGGGTGTTTGTGGTACCTTCGTTGTTTCTGGTTTCCAAAAAACGAATTTAAATAGTTATTCAAATTAGGATCAGAACAATGTATGTGATGTTGTCCACATTTAATTTAAAAATTTAATAATATCAGTATTTAAACTTGAAAAATTTTGTCTCAGGCGGGACGCGAACCCGCTTCTCGCATATAATATTACTTTGAAAAATTATTACCTCGCCGGGGTAATAATTTTTTAAGTTTAAATACTGATAAGTTAAATTGCGCATGCTACAACAATAATGTTAAGGTATTTTGAAAAAAAAAAGCTGCAGTCATGTGGAGTATCAAATAAAAGAAGACAAAAGTCAGAGTACAAAAATATTTAAAAAATACAGCAAATATACAGGTTGAATTAAAAATCGTTGCATTTTCGTAGGCGGGTTGCAGTTTTTTAAACTATTTATTAAATTTTTTAGCCAATCACGCAATATCAGAGGACTGATCATGGATCGTGAAAATCCGGTCTCACTGATTTGGGGAGACTTCATATTCTCTCATTTAGTTCCATCTTTGGCCGCTACGGTAGTTAAATCCATGGCGCTGTGAGTCTACAGCCACTTATTCCAAGTGCCAAAACATTGTCCTAAGTTTTTACGACGATTCAGGTTAACGTTGGTCTTGGCAACTTTGTATTTTACGGGTCCCGCGACCATTAAAGCTATAAAACCGTAAACTTAACTATGGTTAAAGTGAAATGGAATTTGGCAAGATGGGTTACCCCTGAAATGAGGTCTTCATTAAAATATGACGTTGTTGTTAATTATCATCGGTATTAGAATGCATGTTTTAAAATGTTGTGTCTTATGTAACAATTGACTTGTCGACCATTTGGATCAGTGGTAGTAAACGCTGCTTCTGAGCCATGGGTCGCGGGTTCGATCCCCGCACAGTACAAATATTCGTGTGCATGATCATGTCTATTGTACTCGGGTTCTGGGTGTTTTTCTATGTGTAAGAAGTATATATTTACAAAGAAAGTATATAAGTTAGTTTACGGATGTCTAGTACCCATACGCCAAGCTACTTAATAGTAGCTTAATTCGGGACTAGATGGCTCTGGGTGGCCCAGCTTGGCATATCTTAAACAATGTTATTCATGCTCTTAGACCAGTACGTCTAAGTGATTTTCTATGTATAATAAGTATGTATTTACAAAAATTATATAAGTAAGTTTACGGTTATCTAGTACCCCATACGCCAAGCTATTTAATAGTAGCTTGATTCAGGACTAGATGGCCCTGTGTGTGGCCCCAGCTTGGCATGTCTTAATAAATGTAATTAATAATATTAAGTATTAAATTAAAGCTGTTGTGTCCGTTAACATTTTCATCTATTTACCTTTTAATAGTATTGAATAGTCTGAGCGATATCTGAACCAGTTTTACCATACTTTTGTAGCCTACCATTCTTAATTTTTACTCTTAGGATTAACAAAAAGTAAAGTAACAGCCTATAATCATGCCACTGTAGAGTATAGGCTTCCATTGAAATGAAAGATAAGTTTACGGATTTAGAACGCGTTTATTTTTTATTTAACCCGACGTTTCGAACCCTTTACAGCGTTCAAAACGTCGTCGTCAAGGTTCGAAACGTCGGGTTAAATAAAAAAAAAACGCGTTCTAAATCCGTAAACTTATCTTTCATTTCAATGTATAGTGTTCGCGTAAACTCAAGAAAACAGTATAGGCTTCGATCATTAAATTTAAATTACCACAGCAACGATGGATGCCTGATAACTACCACACTCGTCAAATGCGGGTTTGTGATCGCAAACCCGCATTTGGCATTTTTCATTCGAAAATTGGAAACTCTTCTCTCTTGTTGCCCGACCCGAGAATCGAAACCAGGACCCCAAAATCTTTATTCGATAACTTTAACCACTAGATCAATAGAGTCTTAGGAGTATACAGGATGCCTTTTTCATCACCTTCAAACTTTTTATAGTCGTTTTAGAGCCCATTAATGAAGTAAACAATTTAGTTCAAGTTTTCACACGAAAAAATTTTTCGCAACATAGAACAAGTTTTCAATTTTTACGGTCCGTTTTCCGAAGCCTGTTAATGTATGAAGGGAAAATCAACAACTTATGAGTGAGATGCACATCGCGCAAAAAAAGTGTTGCATAGGTGGCCGTATCAAACATTTTAGATTTTTGAGTTGACATTTTTGTACTGGGCTATATCAAATGAAAAAATACGTTATTTGCTTTTTCTCTCGTAGTTTGTTGTATTAAAAATTGGAAGGTGATTAAAATTTCCTAGTAAACTGTTTCCTTATACTTACCACTGTACCTTCCCCAGGCCGTTCGTGGTTGTAAAAGAAAACTTGCATAGCATACAAGCAGTTTAACTCCAAGCCTCATGATCGTTTATCGTCTTAGCCACGATACAATTAGCAAGGATTATCAGATAATATACTAGCCTGCATTGCAGCTCAAAATGGTGGGTAGGGGGGAGAATAAATCGCAACCTGCGCACTTGGCGTAAAAACCGATTAATGTTTTTAGTACACGCAACGGTGCAGTTAGGGAAAATAAAAACCGGTTAAGGGTGGGTGGCGGTTAAAGTACGCGGTGCCGTATAATTGTGTATACTTAGACTGTAATTTTTATTTCTAAATGTCGTAGTAGGTACTGGAATGCTGTGAAGTGATTATAAAAATGCTCTGTTAAGGATCATGTCGACGGAGATAATATTGTAAGTAACATATGTCATAATAAATCTAAAATAATTATTAAAAAAGAAAAAAACTTGACCATATAAAATAATGGCAACACCCAAAAACTATTTTTTAGAATAACTTCCTGAAAAATTAAATTTTCTTTTCATCTTAAGTGTGCGTTTTCATGGAAGTGAATCTTTGCGAAGTGGATAGGTGCGGACCGTGAATTGACCAATTACAGAGCATGAAATTCACAGTTCACCGATTTCAAGCGCTGTGATTTGTCAATTTACTGCCCAGCTCCGCTTGGTATGGAAGCTATGACGCATTTTTTACTGAGGAATAAGATTTTGATATATCCGTACATTTCAGCACTTACAAATCAGCTGTTTGATTACTTCAATCATGCAAAGGAATACAGCCGTTAAAAGTAGTACGTGTAGTAAACTTTTTGTGGCCTACTCGTATAGATATTTGTATTAATATTAATACAACAGTAGTTATAAAAATTGTGTGGTACCGGCACAAAAATAGAATAGCCTCATATTTTTCCTTCAGAAAAATATGAGCGTCATGACAGGCAACTAAAGAACTACTGCCTAAAGAAATTCGGCAGAATTGTATTTCCACAAGCCTCTGCTTGTGCCTAAATGTGGACTGTGTGTGCTAATTATTAAATTTTTTAACAGTCACCGTTTTTTTTTTAAATTTAACAGTCAAAAAGCAAAAAATAAATAAAAAAAAACTTAAGATGTTATAAATAAGTATACAGAATGACTTTTTCATCATCTTCAAAAAATTGTATAGTCGTTCAGTATTTTATGAAGTAAATAATGTGAATCATGTTTTAAACAGAAAATATTTTTCGCTACATATAACTAGTTTTCAATTTTTACGGTCCTAAGCCTGTTAAGGTATGAAGGGAAAATCAAAAACTTATGAATAGTATCGTAATGAATGAATGAAATGCGCATCGCGATAAAAAAGTGTTGTCAGGAGGCCGTATCAAACATTTTAGATTTTTCACGGACATTTTCTAAGTGCGTTATCTTGACATTTTTGTACTTTGCATACCAAAAGAAAAAATACGTTACTTGTTTTTGTCTCGTCCATTGCTATATAAAAATTTGGAAGTTGGTTAAAATCTCTATATATATTGACTAGTGAAATTCATTTCCATAGATTCTGTTACATATTTTTTAGACAGTGATCCCTAAAATGCCACCCCTACGCAAGTTACGGTCATTTGGGTGTAACATTATTATGTCTTGCCAGGTTCACCCTGTTTCAGTAAGCTTGATCGTCAGGTGTGAAGTTTGGCGGACTGGACGCCTCTAATGATATTATAATGTTAGCTGTCAATGTTCCGTGAAAAAAGTATGCCATTTATACGTATGTACGACTTTAAAAATGGCGGAGGATCTAGATTTTAGGGTTTGTTTCTTTATGTATGTTTATTACGTGATTATCTGCCAATTATGAATGGATTTTTTGAAGTGAAACTTCTTTATCGGCGTTGGAAAAAAATTACCGTCACGTTTTTCGGTTGCGCGTCACAGCGTCACATTTTCATAGCGTCACATTTTTCGGTTACGCGCCATCTTTTTCTTGCCCCTACCACGGTTGGTTCAGACGATAGCAAAAAGGTAAAGTGAAATAATATTTAACCAATTTAACCAATTTAACCAATTTAACCAATTTAACCAATTTAACCAATTTAACCAATTTAACTAATTTAACTATTTTAACCAATTTAACCAATTTCTGGAAAGTTGCATGTAGATCATTTTTCGAAAAATAAGGCCATAAAGAAGTTTCACTTCTTACGTGTGTACACTAGTACACGCACAACTTTTTATTTATTATTGGTTTCATAATTTGGTTAATACCTTAGTTTATAAGAGTTTCCGATATTTCGCCACTGTTGCAAGCGCCATCGCGCCATGATCACAGGAGATCACTAGTTCTCTCATAAAAACTAAGGTTCATGTTATAAACCCCGTATCAATTAACTTTAGTGATAGTGAACATGGAAATTTAAATCAGTATATTTGTTATATATCTCGTATGGTTAGCACTATAAACCTGGGTGGTGCCTTCGTTGTTTCTGGTTTCCAAAATACGAATGCTTTAAATAGTTATTCAATTGGGATCAGAACAAGGTATGTGATGATGTCCACATTTTATTTATAAACACAAGAGTAATTGGAAGGTTGTAGGCACCTAGTACGGTTTATTGTTTGCATTTTAGTGTTACATGATTATAGCATCATATCCAGTCTATATCAGTCCACTGCTAGACTCGAGCCTCTCTAAATAAAGGAATTTTGTCAAAACCGCCAAACTTTGCAGGCAGGTTGGCAAACGCAATTTGACCAATGGCAGAGAAATACGCTGCTGCCAGTCTTCCTCTGGCAGTACTCCTTTAGTCGCCTCTTACGATACCCATAGAAAGAGAAAAGGTGGTGCTATTCTCTTAATGTGCTGACAAAAACCGTTATCAAACACTTATCACAAAACGGCTGACGTACCACATAATCAAAATTTTTACGAAGTCGACATCGCCCAAATGACTGGCAGACATTTAGCGAAATTTACGACGCTCTAGAAATCGATGCTCAGTATCGATAAAGTATCGGATGGTGGCGATTCGATATCGAGGCGATCCCTCGAAAGATTGCCGCCGTAAAAAGTTAATAGGCGCTCCAATTTATGTCACTTTTACGTTCCGTACTGTGCAATGCAATTTTTAATTTTGCTGCAAAAGTAACTAACTAAAGTAACTTGGGGGTAATGGAAAAACTGCCTTGTTCTACATTCGAAAACCAGAAGGAGGAATAGTTTGTTAAATATACTGCATTATTTTGGAACGAAATTCCTTATCGCGCGTTGCGAAAGGGGGCTAGACGGAAAAATTATAACGACGCTTTCTGAACGACACTCTTTGCTAAGAGAGAGAGAGAGAGAGAGAGGGAGAGGGAGATGTAGAGGGAGAGTGAGAGTGAGAGGGGGTGGGAGAAAGAGGAAGAGGGAGACGGACAGAATTAAAAATAAATTTAAAAAATAAGACGTGTGGCACTCGGAGACTACCGCGGTAAAGCTATTGCATAGCATTTTTTATCAACTTATGCCGATACAACAAATGCCACCTAAAGGCGGGTTGCTGAACTAAAAAGACAAGAGTGATATTTCAAAAAGTCATTAAAAGTTCTGCTATTCATCGATAGATGGAAAAACTAAAAAGTATCACCGCTGTGCCGGTCGGAGTGGGGGGGTGTTAGGTTATTTTCGTTACGGAATTTCTGGATTCGGTCTCCACGCTCAAGGCCCGCGACAGAAGCTATGCAATAGCTTAATAAATTAACATTTTATTACAATTCCTTTACTAAAAATGAACTTCGTTCCATCCGGGTCTCCATTGACACCTCTCAAGTTTTTGATTATTACTCGTATCTAGCGAAAGGCAATCGGCTATACCGCTCTCCTGGATCCTATATCTAATTATGTCATATTCATTTGTTCACCCATGACATAATTAGACAGACAATTAACATATAGGCACAATAGACGGTAATACTCGTAGTAATTATATTGTTACCTATGACGAGGTAGTCGTGAATCATTAATATTTAATACATAATACAATCAAAAATCATATGCAAACTATGTCAGCATTACAAAATATGATGTCAATCGCTTTCTTTAATTTCATTTAGAATGTTTGCAATCGCTATCCTGTTAGTGTCTATACAAATTAAGAAAACATCGATTTTTCATTTTTGACGACCTCCGTGGCGGAGTGGCGTACACACCAGTTTTCAAGGTGTCGCCTGCTCCGAGGTCCCGGGTTCGATTCCCGGACGGGTCAATGTAGAAAAAAATGTGTTTTTCTACATTTTCTCGGGTCTGGGTGTTTGTGCTACCTTCGTTGTTTCTGGTTTTCAAAATACGAATGCTTTAAATAGTTATTCAAATTGGGATCAGAACAATGTATGTGATGTTGTCCACATTTATTTATTTATTTATTTATTTCATACAATCTCAATACTTCCTTTCACCCCTGTAAATGGTTTTATAGTTCGTAGTAGCGGTCTCCGATTTTTCATTTAAGTTTTATGCTTATAGTAGTCACGAAATCTATGGTTATTGCGTGACTACTCTAAGCTTAAAAGTTGTCAGTAGTTGTAAGTAGCTGTCAAAGATTCTTCTTTTCTGTTCTTCCACGATTATGGCGCTTGCATGCAACAGTGCCGAAATATCGGAGATTCATAAAAAACAAGATGCATGGTAGAAATATCGAAATATCTATCTCTTACGATAGTGACTATGAAATTTTATCAGCATATAGCTGTCAAAGTTTTTGTAATAGGCGCTTTAATTAGTTTCTTATCCTACCAATATTATTAACGGAAAAATTTGCATGAATTTTTGTTACTCAACCATGCCATGCGGAATGTCTTGGCGGATTTAATTAAATTTGGCACAGATATAGGTAGCTAATTGCTTGGAATTACACATATTCACACTTGATTCTGGACAAACGTACACTGTAACTTCAAAATTCGAATTCCAAGTATTTAAATTGCAGGTACATAAAAAAAACATGTTATCTTATTGAAAACATAGTCTCATTTTCATTGGTTCAAGAAAATAAGTCTGTAGAACCTGTCTTTTTCATAGACATTTTCATAAAGCCAATGTACAATGAACCATGTCAGTACATTGTTGTTGCAAAATCGCACCTATTTCAACTGCCATAAGATTCCACAGTATATATTCAGACTTTGTGTCGTCTGTACAATAGCTGTGGAATTGGCGAAATGTTTTACGACTCCCATTACCAGTGTCCACTATCCCATGACGATTTTAGATTTTTTATTGGTCAGACCCGTCATCGAATGTCGATAAAGTGGTATAACCACTTACACTTCACTTTATGTGCCACTCACAACAATTGTTTACGACAATGTGGGACTTGGGCTCTAATAAAAATGGACACAGAACCAAAAGAAGAAAGGGCAAGTGAGAGCGACTCTACACGAGTCACTAAGGATTTTACCACCTCACAGTATTAAATAGACGAAATCATCAAAGGTATTTGATTTTTCTTATGTAAGTGCTATAAGATGTTTGTTTTTTGACGAATTTCATGATTCTAAATGTTAAATGTACCTATTGGAAATGCGACGTATATGGCCTTATCTTTTGATTGCGAAGACTTATACGTTTAACTTTTATATAAATCCAAATATCAGGTACAAATAAAAAAAATACCAAAACCTTCACTGCTAGGTTTTATTTCTTATGTGTTGTTTTCAAAAAACAGTAACAAAAGGCTGTGCAAAAGTAAACCAAAATGTGGATCAATCTACATTTCCAATTTGAACCTTACTCCTTACTTATTTTTTGTAAAACGGACGACTACCATACTATAGCTTTCAAAGACCCAATATTGTGGCCCCGGGCCGATTCACACCGCCCGACTCTTTGCAGAGTGTAATAGCCCGCGGTAATAGCGATCCGGTGCATGCCGATATTAAAACCGTACGTTTTAAGGAATCGATATCGGAAGTTAAGTTAAATCGACGGTAGGAGGTTCTTTGAGTTTTATAACGAGTATTTTTTATAGTTTACTAGCTGTTGCCAGCCACGCTTCGCTGTAGCACATTGTGATTGAATGATTTTTGTTTTTTATAGTTTTTTGGATTTTTTGGCCCGGTCGCGGATAAATAAATTAAAACAATCCTTGATGCGGATTATATATGTATGTCATGCTAAAATTTTAGCTCGATCGGTGCAGAACATTTTGAGTTTTTGAAGCATACACAAACCAACATACCATTTATATATATAGATGTTACAGAACCTGTTGCAGAAACAGTTCAGGTTACCAAACAAAGGTTATGCAATGTTGTTTTAAAATAATATTTAATTGTTTTGAAGTAATTTTGTCGTATGACATCATGATTGAACCTGCCATTGAATTGTGACATAAATTTTTTACTCATGTACGACCCGGTTGGTGTAAGAAGAGGTGCAGTATTCAGCCTACTACGTAAGGGTCCAGGGTTTGATTCCCGGTTGGAACAACAATTTTTGAACAATGTCCAAATTTTTTTAGATCCAAAAGGAGTGAATGGTCGAGTAAGGTAAAAGTCGAGCTTTGAATGCCAGGTTGGTACCGGCTTCAATGACAAGACGAAAGTCGTAACATTAAGTCACGTTAGGGACAATTATAATTTTAAAAGTTGAATGAGTACCTACTTCTTTTTTAGTTATTCGCGCTGTATTGTATTATTGATTGTGTTTAAATTAGTAAAGTTTTTAATAATATCGAAGTAAGTGCCAAAACTTTTTTTTTATATTGTTCTTACCAAATATTCACCTATACGTCGTTATATTGGTGTATAACTTTTAGAAGAAAAAAATATAAACATCAAATTAACTTATGCCAACACCGACTTTGGATAACATAATATCGTCTGCGTAACAAAACTATTGCAATTTTACAAATTTTACAGCTTCTTTCCACTTAGCTTATCCATTCTTCAGCTAACTTCAATTGGGCAGTTTATCACGCCCAGCGGGCGAGTAAAAGGCGTTAAGCCAAGTTTACACTCGCTTGCACTAATATCGGCAGGTGTAAACGTTATTTGGTGAGTGCGGAAAGGTGTGGTAAATTGTTCATCAGGTTTGGAGAAAATAAAATAGAAAAAATAAAATAAATATAATCACAATATAAAATGATCATGGGTAAGAAATAAAGGTCTAATTTTAAGTATTATGATTGATGAAAATATTTTGATTATTATTCAATATTGCCGATATTGAATAATAATCAAAATATTTTTGTGTGCGTTTTACAAAGAGTTTTAGGTTATTTACCTAGGTCCATTTAATTAAAATAATTCTTTTTTTTTTTTGTAGTATTTTAAACCCTAGCGACGATAGGTTTTGTTTTATAATTTACAAATTCACGTTTTGCATGTTCAGATTTGTGTTGTCACAACATTTGCGAGTTCTAAATTCATTTTCTGAAATTAAAACGTATCTTTAACAAAAGAATTGCATAAAAACATATTTTTAACTGACAATTTTAACTATTTGAAGTTGAGAACTGTGTCTAAACTGAAATACCGGGTAATATTTCACTAAACCCGCGGAAAGTAGTGCTAGTCGGCTCCGTGACTTTAACGCTCTTTAAAACGAAACTTTTAAGCTCTATAATTTAACTACCTAGCAAATAGTTTGGTATGTTTCATATAATTTATGTCCATTCTCTTTCTGTAAATGTATCTTTCAAGGTAACAAAAGGCTAAGTATCTTTTAGATGAATATTACAATACGTCATGGTGGTTTACTTTTAAAGTTTTAGATTAGTGCATTATTTATATCTTCTTCGTCAATATAGACAAAAATGAATTACCCAAACGTATAGACAAACATGACTCCAACAAATTTGTAATATTTTTTTGATATTTTCGTGATGGTCAAAAGTTTTGTATGGAAGAAAATGTTTGAAAATTGTTTGAAAAATAAATATATATTAAAAAAAGTTTTAAAAATACTGACATTAAAAGTGTGTAAAGGGCAAGTATGGTCAAAATCTCAGATGTTTTACTTATGACCAATCGGATGGAAAAGTTTGGAAGGGAAAATTCCTTACCTTCAAATAGTTGATTCGGTTGTAGTAAACTCCGTAAATTTTTGACTTTCTAACGTAAATAATGGGAAAAAAAGTAAAAAAACTTGAGAGGTGGCAAGGGACACCCGGATTGAACGAAGTTCATTTTCAGTGAAGGAATTGTAATAATATTTTATTTTATTTTAAATTTATTTTTAATTCTCTCTCTCTCGCCGCACGGCTTACAACTTAAAAAGTGTCGTTCAAAAAGTGTTGTTACAATTTAAAAAAAAAACCGTCTAGCCTCCTTTCGCAACGCGCGATAAGGAACTTCGTTTATCATGTATAAAATAAGTGATTGTACAGAACGATTTGTTCTAAACAAGTACAAGAGAAATAACAAAGGTATTGCAAATCAATCTGAAGGCGAGCTTTAACTACATAAAAGGATTCACTTTGTCGATTGTGGTGCTGATTGGATCGACAGACGACTGAGACTTTAGTGCTGTGGACTGGATTCTGTTGTTTGAAATTGTGTTTGAAAAATTACGTTTTATTGACATAATTAACGTCTAACTTAAAACGAAGCGTTGCTATCGAAAAGACATTGCACTTTTCCAAAAAAAAAAATTACACCTTTATCATCAACATTTTATACCAGTCTACTGCTAGATACAGACCTCTCTAAAAAGAGTGGTTGTATTATTTTTTGTGCCGGCACTATCCGACAAAAATAAACAAAAAAAGTTATCGGTAAACCAATATTGCTGATACAAATAACACCAATACTTCTTGTCCTGTAGGATTCACAAGAGACTATAAAGGATAAAGAGTTATGTACATAATAATCATAGTTTGTGCAAGAAAAGGTAGCAGTGTCTCTTTCAAAACTGACCAAACCGCTGACATGCCGAGCATGGCGATTATGGCGAACTCCTCAGCCTTTCAAAGAGGTGTATTTCTAGTATACTGATTTGATCTGATGATGATGATGGACTATACCTAGTTTTTTTTCTAATGGTTTTCTGCTCTTATAAGAGCTCATTAAAACTTGGCCTTAACGCTGCGTTTGGTCTAGTGGTATAAGTACCAAGTCTCGGGGTCTCCTGGGTTCGAATCCCGGGTAGGGCAAACACAAGTCCAAAATTTTCTAACATTGCTCGGATTTGTGGCATGACCACAAATCCAACCACATTTGGCAAGCGTGGTGATTATGCCTGTACTTACTCATCAATGCTGTGGTAGCTATAATTCAATGATAGGTTTCTTTATCCTGAAGTGGGATGATTAAAGGCCGTTTACTATTATTTCTCTATATTACTTGTCTAAGAACTTGGCCGTAAGACCAATATGAAAAATGCAAATCTCAGGTAGGTACGGCGTGTAGTTTGTCAGTTTCAAGATTGAGCTACGAATATATTAGAAGTTTTGATTGAAATCACTCGCTGACGGGAACTTCCAATAATGGAAATATTGCCAAAGTTTTGTGATGATTTTATATCAGACGGTTTGTTTTTGTATGCTAACGTGGTACGCAAATAAGTTATCTTTGACGTGTAAGCAAATGTTGGAAGTTTTCTATTTAATAGAAACATCATCGCTTGTTTACATGTAACAGAGCAGTCGGTTAAGTTTTATTTATCAGACCGTATTAAGTATTTATGTCTATAACTAGTATGTAAAATATTTATGTCTTTCATTTTTGTTTTTTTTTCATACTACGAGTATCATCAAACATTTCCTCCGGACCATTACAATCATAACGAAAGAAAAAAATTCCCTTTACGCATACCTATACCTACATTTCGTTGATTCGTTTATATTTAGGATGTTCTAGTAGATGTATGTTTTAGGAAGACTGATGTACGGCTTTTTATGTTTTAGTTTTCGAAACTTTAATTGAAATTGCATTTTTTGTAACTAGCTAGCAATTAATGATCCATTTGCAAAGAGATCGCATATAACAGTTTTTTTTTTCACTAAGAGCGGTACAGATTGCGTATTTGAATAAAACTCGTTAATGGAAGCGGTATTAGATGCCTAAATTATGGCCCAGGGTAATGACCCTGTCTACACCAACACAGATCAATGGTACTTTAATTTTGTTGACGAAAACTGTAACGATCTAAACATCACGATTCACGCAGTCAAAGAAAGTTTTTCGATTATTTCTTGTGGTAACTATGTATATGGCACATTTGGATTCACGATGATTTAACAGTTTGCGTCTAACGAATAGTTAATACTTAACAGATAGTGACTTTGTTATTTGTACTTTATGACAGTAACTTACCTAAACATTGAAACGGGTAGGTCTACCCGTGACCATGAAAGCTGTAAAGGGTTCGAAACGTCGTGTTAAATCATAAATATATAAATAAACGCGTACTAAATCCGTAAACATATCTTTCATTTGAACTTACTTAAAGTACAAAATCAACTACATTACAAATCAAAGTTATTTTTACTTATCATACATAACTTTTATTACCTTGATAACCTGTTGGTCTTACCAAAAATACAATAATTATGTACTATTAAAATCACAAACGAAGTACGCTTAAAGTACAAAATAACCGGAAAATTCGAATAATCATGTGCGCGGATACCGGATAAAACTGGTTGGGGGCGGAAACATCGGTTAATGTATTCGCTCCACGTCGAACGACACCCGGTTAAGGTGAAGATATGCACCGGTTAATCTCGCCGCTCTTTGATTTATGAGTGTCAAATTCTTCTGCTACGTAAGTGTTAATTGCGATCTACATCGGCATCAACCCTTGATAGAAAAGAAACTCATCAACGGCATGTTTGGTAAAAGGTGGGCTAGTTTAGTTATGACTAAGTTAAGACTAGTGAAGATAACGAACTACTGCCCTACTTCTTAAGGCAGTATTTCTTTGTCGCTCAAGGCAAGAGGACGGGAAAAGGCAATGCTACCCAATTATAGACATCGTCATCAACCCTTGATAGATATAGCATGTATTTCATTTAGCATCTATTAACGATGTCACTTTTCGCAAAAGGTTGGCCACATTTCAGATTTGGCTAATGGGGAAGATAATACACCATTGCCCTACTAAGTATTTCTGGTACTTCTTTTGCCGCTTAAGGCACCAAGAAGAAGGGAAGAGGTGTTTGTGACCACTCTATTTAAGGCCGCTACTATGTGTACGATCATCAGCACAATCTTTAATTTCGATAAGACAACGTAATCCGCCAACAGCATCATCGCCAGCCTGTATCAGTTCACCACTAGACACAGGCCTCTCCAAAAGTAGGAGGAGAACGTAATTAATGTGGTACAATTTATCTAATACCGCAAATATTTGTAGACGTTACGTATCGTAATCTCGGTCAGTGGGTCGCCGTTGAACTGCGAAAACAAATTGCGGGGAAAGAGGGAAAAACAAAAAGTTTTAAAGGTTTTGGCGAAAGTCGAAAAAAATACCACACGATTCCGCGGGCAGTTTTTCAAGGTGTCAGGAATTCTGGCCTCTCCCTCGCTGCGTCGACATTTCTTTAGTCCTACCAGGCGTTTTGTTTTTGTTCTCACCGCTTTCATTAGAATAATTCAGTATTGAGTTTTGAGTTCAGTAAGTCGAGAAATTCAGGTTTGGAACTGCAAATTCTGCTTTGTATTTTTTTTGTTACTTCATATATTGGGCTATAAATACGAGTAGCACCAATTAAATCACAAATAAAGCATGCTTTAGCTCACGACATTTGAAGGTACGAGGTTCCGGAGTTGATCCCCGGACAAAGCAATGAATAATACGAATTTATTTAAATTGTTTGCATTACCTTCTTATATTTTTGTTTATTTCTGACTACATTATATTCGTTTCTGATTTCATAAACCAGCTACTTTTTTGTTATCCGAGCAATGTACCCTTGTTTTAAAAAATGTATTTCAAATCCTAAGCGGAAAGATCTAATTGGTATCAATTTATGTGCAATATCGAACCTTAACCCATCGCGTAGCAACAGGCGTGGTCTGGATCGCCTTAGATCCTAATGACTGTGAGTATTGATTTATTGGCGTTTAGCGCGTATTAGCCGGCGGGGCACATTTGTCTTGCCAGTCCGCACTGGAGGGTTAATGCTAGCTTCTATTAGCTCCAGTGATTGTCAGTGGACGTGTTAATCGATTTTGTTAATACATTACCAAGAAGATACGTGTAATTTATTTGCAGAGGTAATTTAGTTTCACATTATAAAAAATGTTAAACTCTTGCGACGGATATTAATTTGTGACAAGAATTAAAAGCAATGAAACATTTTATTATGGCTATGCAGAGGAAACTATTGCCGCCATAAACTTATTTTGTGAACAATGTGTCAACAGTAATATGACACTTGAAATGGACCGTGATAAAATTAGACACAACTTAAACATGACTTAAACCCTGTTTATTTTTTGCAATTAGACTTTTGGTTGTACTTTATTTACACAAAATGAACTGAAGCTGCGGCAGTTTGTATACGGACCGAACGTATCAGACCATTACTGAAAGGGTATAAAGAATACATCGCCACTTCGATAGACACTCCATTGAGGCAATCACGATCCCCAGTGCTGAGGAGATCGATGCTAGGAGTCCTCACCAATGTAAATATTATATCAACGCAATCTATTCCCATATTCAGACAGAAACAATTAATATCGCTTGCATGATTTGAGCCCATGCTCACGCAAAATTGATCGGTGTTTTTGATCAAAGCAATTTTTTGTACAATACAACGATAAATACGGCGTTAACCTTTATAAACGGCTTTGAATATTCATGAGCGCAATAATGCGTTATGAACTCAAATGTACAGAACGTTCGCGGGCTAATCTGGCCCCGGTTAATGTATGCGCAGCGCGGCATCGGGGGGGTTAAGGCGTACCAGGGTTACACAATCTACTTTACCTTTGTGTGGGAAATTATATGTTTTGTGGCGACAATGCCTTCGATGCGCTATTGTTTATGTCAGTAGGTCAGACTATTAATTAAAAAATAATTTTAATATCAATGATAATATATTCTACCTTCATCATTTTTGTCGTATCATCATGATTCAGAGCTGTAACTACATCAAAACACGATTTATCAAAGCTATGATAAGGAGAACATTAATTGCTGCTACTGCAATCGATACACTATGGTTCAAAGATCTGACCCATTCCCGCTTAACCACTAGTATGACTTTGGTCTAGTTGAGTGTCAGAGATGACTTTTCTGACTACACGTAAATTGAGAGCCTTAAATTGATGCACAAATTATATATCGAAATACTATAAATATGAAATATGCTTATGTTATCTATATTCTTATTGATTCCATATGTCTAACCATGTGAAGTACAGCATAATACCTATTCAAAATACTAGAGTCTAAACACATGACTTTTTCTAAATAGATAATTTTTAGGTTTTTTTTTGTAGTTATTGTTGTCATAAGGACCATATTTATCTTATCAAGTTATTTTTATTGTAGAGTTATGGTTTTTCAGAAACATATTTTAAGAAATTTGAGCATGTTATATGTTACAAATAAAATAAAACGAAACGATGTAGGGAGGAAAATATTTTAAAACTTCCCTCTCAGGAGCGTGGCTCAGTTTTCAACCCTCCGGCTAGTCTTTGATCAAAAGATTGATTCAATGTAAAATGCACGAGTTATTCTTATTCTTTGTTTGCATAGAAAATCGCAAATATAGGTTTTAGGAGCGAGTTTTCTGTTAAGATTTATGAAACAGTAATAAGGTTTTATTTGATTTTTTATTGAAATGTATATCTCTTTATTTATCATAATAATATAGTTGGCACAACATTAGTGTGTCCTACAAAATGGTTGACACAGTTTATTCCGCAAAGTCTGGAAAAACTGACCAGTTTTTCCATATTTTTTTAATTTATCAACCGTTATTTTTTAAATTTTAATACATATATAATACAGGCAACAAACCTTTAAGAAAAAAAACCATTTAAAAATAGTAAAAGTATAAAAATTTATGCGAGGCTATAACAAAAATATACAGGCACACGTCATGTTGAAAACCTCCTTCTTTTGTCGTCAGTTCAATGGTAGCTAGTGTCGCTGAGCTTTTAAGTGTAGAATTCCATACATTCAGCCTTCGTCCTAATTTATTATTGTTCTTCATAGGTCTATTGCGGCCTTTGTTTCGTGCACGCCTCTCCTAATTACTCCATCTTTCATAATAAACTACTCGAAATAATATAACTGCCTAAGATGGATGACTTGTCAGACCGCAAAGGAAGTTGTAAGGCCTTGAACTGACCTTACAAGTTAAAAAAAGACAATATAATTTAGGTATTTGCCAAAAACTTGAAGCCTGAAAGTAACTACTGAGAAACCGAAGTTACTACAGAACAGAGAGATAAGTTGTCAAATGTGACTCAAAAATAATAAAGTGGCAAATGATATTCATGTTACGCGCTTCGGATATTTAAATGTTCCTGAATAATCGCAAATACTATGAAGCTCATGAGAGTAAGTGAGTGTAGGAGACATAATTTATGTCTATTCATGAAATGAAGCTACAGAAATGGTCGAGAAAAAATTCGTAGTCTTACATGAAGCATGTTGTTCCTTCCAAAACTATTCGTCTAATAGAAATCGAATTCAATACTGCTTTACTCAGCAATACTGTTGCTGAAAAAAAATTGATTTTAAAATTTTACGACATTTGGTTGTAATTAAACCCACAACCTTTCGCTCACCGGGTGACGGTTGTTCCAATTAGCTGCCAACAGATTATTGGTGTCGACAAACTTAGTCAAAAAATTATGAAAAAGTATTAAATGTTTTTAAACAGTTTTAAAGCAAGTGAAATGCTACTGTCAATTGATATGTCCTCATACAAATATCTATAAAAACTTCAGCAACATTTACCTAATTGTCTTGCAACTTTAAACTATGTATGAGTTTGGTGCCGCTACTTTATCTTAGTTAATAAAATAAGTAAAAATTTTTAAAGCTTTTGTATCATCGGAAGTTCATATATCAAAGAAACTGACTTTACTTTAAGTCATTTATGTTACCAAAAGTTAGTTAAATTTGATCCTAATCAACGCTACATTAGTTAATGAATGTTTTCAGTTGATGGATCACACTTTAATCTTCACAGTGAGGGTAGGAAAATTGACATGTTGTCATCTCTGAGAGCAGATGGCATTTAGCTTTAATATGATTGCCTAAGTAACTTAATCAATTTCGATAAATTTTTGCTGTCTCCAACTATTTTATTAATTTTAAAGGCAGAAACTCTTTTTACGAAGAGAAAGAGATAGATAGTCTATGTGAAACAAGGGTGGAGTGATAATCCAGTGACGTGTGATAGAATAGTGTGGAAGAGAAAAACCCTGCACCGACCCCAGATAAACTGGGAAAATGGGCAAGAAAATGATAATGAAACTTTTTTACGAGGTCAAAAAGTAGGTTCCCGTTTTATTAGTTCAAATTTATGGGTGGTTCACCATTGGTCTACATTAGCCCATTGCTGGACAAAGGCCTCTCCAAAGAGTAGATTTTGCCACTACTGCCACTCATTGCATGGGGGGGGGGCTGATCTTAGACTAGTGTAACAAAAAAAAAGCATAGGTCTTATATGTATCTTTTTTTTTTGTCTAAACATTTTTACTTATGTGTTGGTACTACTGTGACTTTTGGGACATCTTCCTATCTTAGGATGTATTCTAATATCATAGTCAAACACTGCAGTGTTATAATTTACTAGACAAATAGTACGTCGGGAAGAAATATCGGCGGCTACTGCGCCACAGAAAATTAAGTACTCCTATTTGTTTCGCGATTGTCGATTTACCGAGAAAAGAATCAACCTGTTGGTAGATAAATAGAGCAATTTTAATTCTTTGGTATTTTCTAATAATCCAAATAATTGAAACTATTGTTCGTTAATATGGACTTTCGCTAAGTACGTTTTTCTCGTGGATAAACACACTTAGAGTTAAATTGTCAGACATACGTGCTCTTTCGGCTTTGTCTGTTTTCGTGGGTCCAGTCTAAAATAATTAATTAACATCACTCTTTCTCGCTCTATGGGCATTATTGGAGGTGACTAAATGGATGCTGCCAGAAGCAAAACGGGCAGTAGCGTCTTTCTTATCCCATGATTCCTTACCCACCTGCTTGATGACACTAACTTTTATAGATATTTGTTGTCAAGTTAGTTGGCTTTTTTTTTCAGCATGAAATTGGATGAGGCCCATTATTAAACTGTTTGCATTAGCAACGGTAACAAAATAGGTCAAACTCGCACCCAATAGCTCACTAGCGCCATAAGAAAACATTTATAATTCATATTTCGAAATCTTAGTAAAACAAAACACAATCGATTACCAATTAATATTTCACCGAAACTCCGGCCTACAAACTTCGGAGTTATGAAATTTGCCCGAAATAATGAAACCACGCAAGTGAAATTCAATGAAATCGAACAAATGGGTGTTAACAAAGAAGTTTTAATGCCTCTTGTCATAAGACTGAATTTCGGGGATGAAAATTTTAGGGAAAACTAAGAGGTTTGCATATTTTGGTCCCCCAAGTTTACATAGGTAGCTTGAATAGAACCAGCTGTTGCGAAGTTTTACCCATGAAAATTAATCACCGCGATAATTCTTCGGCATTGAATGCTTCTTGTTTCTAAAAATTACCAACTTTCATTAAAGTTATAACAACTTATGTATTTTTTTTGTCGATACTTACGTAGGTAAGTACTTGGAAGACTGACTGATATGCATTAGTTTAATGATTACCTACATTTGCTCATTTAACCGACAGTGACATCTAATAAATAAATATGGCAGGTAGAAGGAAGGAGAAAAAGTGTCCACCTGTAAACAGCAAATTACAATTTGAAGACTCATAGAAATGGCGCTAGTTTAGCTAATGGAAATGATATGAAATGGGCTATAAACAGAGTGAAGTGTGCTGGGTTGGAAAATTAATATTTTTCGTAGCTGGTGTAGTTGGGAAATTAAATATTTCATTTGTATGTTTAACTATGATATAATAATAAAAAAATGCGTGTACACGAAGTCGTGGGCAACGGCTAGTGTTTGTACTAATAAAAATAATAATGTATCACTGTTACTCCCAATCAGCAGATGCTATACAATTTCCAAAAACACAGCTTCTAAACCTACCACATCTCTCCTAAAATCAATATCTAACATCACAACGTATCAAGATGTCCGTTATCCCCGGCCGTCAGATCTTAAATGACGCACTGCATAGGAAATTGAAGCGGAAATTGACCACGTGACGCGTCCGGATGTGACGTCATTGAGCGTATAGCGACCTAGCCAATCAGAGCAATTCAATTACATGGCTCGCGTTAATACGATTTAATCGTTGACTAACACATGTAATTTTGTTTGCAGGTACGAACGATGGGTGTTTGGATTGTCACAAAATGGGTAAGAAGTAGCGTTACTTTTTTGTTTATGTAAAGGTCCTTCCATCCTGCCTACGAATCACTTATATTTTTTTATTTATATTTGATTAAAAGACCGTGCCTAGGCAAACGTAAAAATAGGTTTTAAAGATAATTTCTCCTGAAATTTTGTTGACGAATAATAAATAGATAGGGACTAAAATACTGTCACTCTAAAAAAATACACTTAATCCGTTTGAAATCGCCATTATTGCCGTCCCACTTATTTCATTAAAGGCCACTTTACACCGCACGTGCGTGCACTCGAAACAGGGTTGGCAGTTTTCAAAATCCTTTTTTTGATTAGGATTCAAACGAAATGCATTTTATTTATATGAAACTCTTAAATCAATATATCAACTTAACAACAAAAGGAACTTGGGAAAACACAACATTTTAAGTACTATAATTATGATTAGAATAACAAAAACTTTTGTAGAAAACTTTATCCAAGTGCAGTATTTTATTAATATAATTTTAATTAATGCTTGCCTGTATCGTATCGTATCGTAAAAGGTAGTTGCTAGCAACCATCACTTGTATAAATTAATGTACTCTCTTATTATCATCGACTTTTGGCCATATTACAAGTTATTAAGAAATTGCAAGAAATGCACAAGAAAAGAAACAAAGTATAAAAAGTGTTTTTGGTGTGATTGTTATATACTTTAATCATTAAAAAAAATGTGTTGGTTCGATATGGCCATAATTCTGTAATGGCTGGTCACTAATGTTACCGCCAAACTATTTATTTATTTAAACTTTATTGCACAAACACTAAAATGAAGTACAACAGGTGGACTATTCCAAATAATATGTTTTTTTACTCTGTTTAATCATGTTTATATGTAATATTATAATATTGTAATGTAATATTTTCAAGCTCCATCCTAACCAATATCGATAAATCGATATTTGTTGGTATTGCCATACTTAGGAAAAGGACATGGTCAGTTCTTGTCCCGATATTTTTTTTTTCAATCAACTGTTTGTGTGGCCAATCAAAATGTTACTGTAAATTCATATTATTTTTTACTCTTTTCTCATATTCGGGCAAGCTCGCAACCCTAAACCGAAACAGAAAGCCGCACTCAGACTGTTATTAAATTTGCGCGAACGTATGTCGCTTTGGCCGCTTTTATGGTGGACTGTCTTCTATACGTGTTATCAGTAGACTAACATGCGGCCGTGACTTCGTCCGCAGACAATAAAGTGATATAACAGATTAAAAAAATCGTTTGATTTGCTTAGGTTTAAAAGGCTAGTTTTATGTTAAATAGCAGCCCGTCCCGGCTTTGCACGGGTAGACCCGTTAAGTTTTAGTAAGGATCCTAAATCTTTTCTAGCTACAAATATAGCCTATATCACTCAGAGTAAATGTGGCTTTCCAACGGTGAAAGAATTTTTGCAATCGGCACAGTAGTTTTTGAGTTTACTCATTACAAACATACACAGACATACACAAATACAAATATTTCCTCTTTATAATATTTTTATTTAGTTATTGATAAAAGTATATGCATGTAAAACGTTCCAGTTTAGTTTTACAAGTAGTTATTCTTTGCAATTTTATTATATGCTCTAGCTAAAACCTTTTTTGTACATTAGAAAATGTATTATAAAGATTATAATGCGCGGACACAATATTCCTTGAGGACCACACGATTTTCTACGACAGAATTTTTGTTGAAAATATTTTATACGTTATGCTTTCTTCTACCGAAAAATGAGCAAATACTAAACCTATTTTCCCACAAAAGCGCCGTGATTCTCCTAGTCCGAGTGAGTTGGATAGTGCCACCGTAATAAACACGACATTGCGAATTCACAGCACAGAAACGTGCTTGAAAATTTTCAGCCATTTCCAGAAAATAGATTTCCGTCTTCGGACCCTCGAAGACAAACAGGGGATTGTGCACCGATTTGATGGGATTCCCTTTATTGTACTCCATTCAAGGTGTATTGAGTTGATCATTTCGTTGGAACTGAAGTAATTTTCGTACATCGTCTGCTATTAAGGTCGAATGGGGGTTATTAGATATTTATCAAAGCAAGAGGGAGTGTTATTGGCATTGTCTTTTCATTGAAAGATGTATGTATAAAGGTAAACCTTATTTTTTGTAAACTGTTTTTTAGCAATTAAATTATTAATATAAATTTACAATTCTTAAAAGTGGGACTCAAACCCAAAACCATTGAGCTACCAAGACATTGTTTGTGTATGTCTATGAATTAACTTAAGGCGCTTCATGCTGGTGTTAAGCGAAGTACTTAGAGCATATATAATCAAAGGCGAAGTATTAACAATGAATGAATGAATGAATACCATTTATTGCACACCATAAAATAATAAAAAAATATTACTCATGATAAAGACTTAGAATTGTACAATTAAGTCGGTCTTATCGCTTGCAGCGATCTCTACCAGACAACCTTTAGGAAGAGGAATGTTGAACGTAACAAGATATAAATAGATTTAGTATCACAACCCAAAATATAATATTACACGCATAATAAAATACATAAATAACTCTAAATACGTAGTACATGCATAATAAACTACATAAACCATACACACAATATTATACATACATACACACATACACATCACACACATCAATGATTTTTGGATAGGTATATCATACATCTACTATATTCGAAAAAAAAACAGTCTGTTATGATAATTGTATATTATAAACTGTCATTTACTACAGCAATGATGGGCACTGGCATAATCACTACGCTGCGGGTTGGTGATCATCACAAACCCGAGCAATGTTCGGAAATTCGAAACATTAGTTGCCCGACCCAGGATCCCCAGATCTTGGCCCGGTATTTAAACCCCTATCCAGCGGTGTTTTATTTGAATTCAATGATCAAGGCCTTTTCCCTGCAGTAGGCTGTTATTGTTATTTAACCGAACTGTTATTTAAGCAGTTAAATTTCTAGTTTAAATTATATATACTCGTACAATTCCTTGAATAAAACTTCGATGAAATCGAATTTGACAGAAAAGTTTTTATGGATTACGCCGAAAAATTAACAATGGTGAGGAAACCAAACGCAATATCAATTACATAGTCCGATTCTTACTTGCAGCCATTCAAAGCGTTAACATTCGCTGACATTCCGTATTCTGCCGGTTTATACCCTTGATAAATTCTCTTTGACACGCCAAGGAGAAAATTCGGGCGGCCTACATCGCACAAAGGAATAATGTAGCGGTGATCCGTGACTGGACTGAGGCAAACTTGGCGTTTACATGAAACGATTGTCTTAGGTACAAGTACGTTTTTTTTTTAATTATGGGCTTGCTCTTGACTACATACTTAACTATATTAAGAAGAAGCCTAAGATGGAGCGAACTTACTCAGAGGTACTGGTTCTCCCACACACCAGCGGAACACAGAAAAACTGTTTGGCGCTGGACTCCGGCTGGAGGGTGATAGCATCCAGGCGGCCTCTTACGAAGCCTACCACCGCAGAGGGATCTGTTAGCCGTCATCATTGGTTAGAAAACCAAAGATGCCGTTGCCCAGGGTGGACCACTAGGAGGTAGATCCCACCACCCCAACGTAACGTAGTTGCGTTGACTCACAGCTTAGAAGTCGCTACGTAACAGAACAGTATTTAATTGCATAGACTAGCTTTTAAGACTGTTTAAAGTATTCCTTAGATAGTTTGATTCCAAGTTTAAAAAAAATTATAATGTCAACTCAACAATTCAACAATTGTCTACATAAATACCTGACAGAATATGATGATAAATAGTTCTAGCTCCGGGAGCAGTAACTTTAGCATATACGTTTATAATTTACAAACCTTATTCGTGAATCAGTTTCTCTTACTGGAATACTTTAAATAGGTATAAGTAAAATCAGTAAAGCCAGTTTCATTTCTGCAATAGGCCCCTGGAGGCGCTTTTGCACGTCCCAATATTTAAACCTACCACTAGTTTAGATTTTTACAAGTAGGACGAATAAGTATATCAAGAAAGTTCAATTTAGTTATAATAAATAGAAGTTTACAATACACCAATATCTACTCACAGTTTCACAACGGACAATTTGAGTAGCTTACTTTAATATCACTGACCTTATTATCTCCTACAAGGTGTGCATATATCTCAGTTATATCGCATATAATATACTCCCGGTGTTACAAATGGCCACTGTATTAAAAACTTTACTGTAATATGACACATACACGTAATTAGTTACAGTCGCACCATGTAAACGATACTATTGTAAGCCCACCTACCGCTTTCTCTACTCAAAGTAACAGATTCGTAATAAAAATAGAATACAAAGAAGTGTGCCAGCCAGTATCATTAATTAGTCTTAGCAAAAAAATATTACATACCTACAAATTGAATAAATTTAATATGTTTGCTCCTCCAATGTCAGCCTCCAGGAACCTAGACATATCCCTGTCTATTTGGCAACATTAGCTACGAGTACGCTTGTCAGGCAGGTTGGCGAAAGCAGTTTAGCCAATGGTAAAAATAGGGTGCTTCACGTCTTCTTCTGGCAATAGGTACTCCTTTAGTCACCTCTTGCGTCGCTGAGAAGTTTTGTTGCTCTATTTAAGACCCTCACAATTTTAACAAAGCTTGACATGTTTCTTTACTAAATTCCTAGTGAATAACTGAAATTTTATTCAAGAAATTTTATATTCTTAGATGGAATTCGAAACCCTAACCCTCCGCTGACCATGCGATTGCTCCTGCCATTGCTAGCAAGACATTTTAAGTGTCGATTAAATTATTGAAAGTTATTCGTTGACACAAAAATGTCTTGGTAGAGCACTGTTTAGAGCTAGTCGCCCATTTTAGAGTCCCACGTAAAGCAGTCAAAAGAACAATCAGAATTCTATGATTAAAATACAAACGTGTTAGATTTTTGGGAAACCTATTAACCTCTCAATCAAAACGCTGAAGCGGCATAATACAATATCCATGCGAAACACTTCAGCAACGATGCCATCGCGCATCTAATAGGTGTTTTACAGCATCAGGCTGTAAAAAGCCGCCATTATTCCATGCTTTATAACCCCGTAAAGTTTATAATAAACGAGCGGCAGTAAAATGGTAGTAAACTCTTCATATTGCGTGCGAGTCCGACACTTATGATTTTCGATCGATATATGCGTAATTTTTTTGTTTATTCAATACTTTTTTTTTACATAATTTTAATCGACAAAATACTCGGAATAGGCCACAAATTTTTTGTTTGGTGCCGACGCAAAATTGGTGGCTAAATTCATGCTTTTTGTAAAGAAAGTTGTAGGTTGGTATAAGGTTGATAATAACCTTATTTTCCTATAGTTTAGGATGAACTTTATTAAACAAAAACTTAAGTATGGGAACCGGTCAACCTGATAATAAGTTTTGTGTGGTCAAACATTATAAAATCAATTCATTTAAAATCATAAAATTTAAATTCACACGCCCGCTAGGGCAAATTACACTGCTTCATTATGTAGAAGCCAATATTATTGTAAATACGTGTATTTTGTGAATAACTAATTTGAATTTGAAAAAAGGGGCTTAAGTGCTGAGCTAAGGTCTCCGAGTCCTAGGTTCGATCGCGGGTCCTATTGCCAGAACAAGAATTTTAAATTTTCTAACATTACACGGGTTTGTGATCACCAACCCGCATTCGGCAAGGGTTGTGAATGTTGTTACTTTAATTCAATGACTGAGACGGCTCTGCTCGCGCAATATAAATAGTTCAAGCGGGCAGAGCCGCGGTCAAAAACCTAGTAAATTTATATATCCTTTCAACTAGTATTTTACTTCGTTGAATATTGTAGAACATGCCACGACACAGGACGTATTAGAGAGCAGATTTATATTTGACACGCGCCGGCAGAGAGCGGGTTTGCATTTTAACACCCCATATTACATGAAGTGTAAAGTAATCTGCACACTGGCTTTATGTAGCTACTTGTTGTTGCCCGTGACTTCAACCGCGTTTTCTGTTATCGCGATCATAGCGATTACTTTTGCAACATTTTTCACTGATGCTTCGTTCCTATTGGTCGCAGCGTGATGCTATAGGTATAACTAAAACCTTACTCAATAAATGGACTATCCGAAACAATTTTTTTTTTAATTTGATCCAGTACTTCCTGAGATTAGCGCGTTCAAACAAACAAACAAACAAACTCTTCAGCTTCTTAATATTAGTATAGATTAGTTGTTAATCGATTAATGGTTGCATACATACAAGTTTTAAGGTGTCGCCAGCTCTATGGTCCTGCGTTCGATTCCCGGACGGGTAGATATTGAAATAAAAGGCACAAAATTGTCTCGGCTTTGGGTGTAGGTTCTATATTGATTGCAGAACTTACAGATTATTATTTTAAAATTGTTTATCTTTAAGTTTTAATCAGTGTAAAGCGTAAACATTCTCTATCTATATTTAAATGTCCTCAGTACATTTTAATTTATAATTATTCTAATGTCAACATAAGTTTTAAAATTTGAACAGACAGATATGATGTCATCAATGACTTGAATCCACTGCTGGACACGAGCCTGTCTAAATAATATTTTGCCATAACGTCGGCTGATTTGGCGATCGCAATTTAATATTCTGGAGCATAGACGCTTTTTTTTGGCATTACTTCTTAAGTCGCCTCTTATGATCCGTATAGGAGAAACTTGGTGTTGTTACTCTATGTTTATGCCGTTATAGACTATATTTTTTAAATTCCTATTAAATGTACTCTTACTAAACGTAATTCCGATTTTGCCACGATTATGTGCGGATGGCCTAACCGGCGCGTGATTATTTATTTAACACCCGCAATGCCGCTGCTCTGATGGATCGGGTGGGACCTCTAAAATTGATAATAATGAATTGAAAGCTTCTTAATGAATAGAGGACTTGTAAGTAATAAGTAAGTTTTGAACTAAATCCGTATATGTAAATTTAGACTTGATCTTGTAGGACGGTTTTAGGTTTTTTAATGTAATGTAGCTATTAACGAATAGCTTGTGGATTTGAGTGATTTACGGCCGGTACCAATAACCTATCTATCTTCAGTTTTGTCATATCGGACATAGGAAACAGTTTCTATTTCTGTTTTTGCCGTTCAGAGAAACAAAGACAGAAGTTGTCTTCTATCTCCGATATGCCAAAACTAAAGATAGATAGGTTATTGGTACCGGCCGTAAATCACTCAAATCCACAAGCTATCCGTTAATAGCTACATTACATTAAAAAATCTGAAACCGTCCTACAAGATCAAGTCTAAATTTACATATACGGATTTAGTTCAAAACTTACTTATTACTTATAAGTCTCTATTCATTAAGAAGCTTTCAATTCATTATTATCAATTTTTAAATGGCCGTAAATGGACTTTGGCTACTAGGATAGCTTTTATAGCGGTTTGCCGTTTAGATTGTGGCAGAAATTCAGCCTAAATTGGCCAACTAATGGGTACCTTGTACTCGGATTGCTTTCTTACTACTTGTTCGGTAGTAGCTCTAAAAGTTCTTTAAAAGGATGCCAGCAAATAACTATTGAAAAAATCTGGAATTCGATGTATACGAGGGTAGGTAGGTACGGTTCTGTCATACCTCGGCTTATGTAATTTTGTTGGTGGAACCGTTCATGGTTACAAAACGTTCACAAAACTTCATATTCTGTTCTTCAAGACATATTGATATTGTTTGAATATAAACAATAAAATTTTCAAGCAATAATAATTATCTATCCTGAAATGTAACCTACTTTCTAAAATATAATTGGGAATCGCAAAGCAAATATTCAATGTTCGCTCCCATCAAAAACAGGATTAATACGGTGACAAAATACTTTGAAAATATCTTGTCAATCTCTCCTGGGTTTAACAAGATAGACATATTTTTATTATCATCGCTCAAAATGAACCCAATCATAACATCAAAGGCGAGTTCAGGCGAGTTGATCCCTCTGTCTCAAAAATCAACCTTGTTAAAAATTTATCTCGTCCGCATATCGTGTGTTATTTGAAGTCTTATAACTTTGATAATAGAGATCGAATTTCATGGAACAAGATAGAGGTTTGCGTTTTGCAAATTGATAAATCGAGTTTCAAAGATATCGCAAACTTTTTTGAATTTTACATGTTTGATAGCTACTGAAACTTTCTGATGTATTTGAAATAAAAATTTATGTAGCTGAGTTTCAATACTGATTTACGAAAAACCTTGTAATTTATCATTGAAATATTGCAAGCACAAAACTAATTATTTCCATTTGACGCCTCAATATATTGTGGTTGCGACAAACAAAAATAATAACCATATTTCTTGTACTGGTGGTCGTAAGTTTATTCTAGTTTTTGAGTTTAATTGCTCCTAAACATATCTATCCTATCTGTAAGATTAGTATGTATTTATACATACTTATAGGAAAATCTTGTGATGTTTCATGTTGCTCCTTTATGAGATATTGTTTTGTTACACTCGTGGTTCAATAGTAAAAATCGGTATATGTAAACCGTAAAAAATTACCCCAATAACAAGTTTACCATTACTTTTAAATGTAACAGATGTAGTATTATTATAATAAAGAATAAATGATACACAGATCTTTCTCTATGGCAGATATAAATCCGAAATTAATGATTCAAATGTAATTGCTCAGCAAAACTACAAACGCGTCGTTAATAAATCATTAGAGTGTCCGTCCGCCTACACGACAACCTTATATGAAATAATTTTCCCTGGTAAATAATATTGACCTTTATTATAATAATCATTGGGTTTCTTCTATTTAAATGAAGTTGGTTTGTTTGCAGACTGTATACTGCCTGGTGGGAATTAATGCCTTTAGTTTTAATTATTTCTGCTATTTTGAGAGTCATGAATTTTTGGACTATAAAGATAGTTGCTGATATTTTGCTTAATTTTTTACATTAACCTGAGTTGGTTTCATTTTCTATCAACACATGCATATCAAATGCAAACTTATACGGTTTCAAAAAAAAATGATTTTATTTGTCTTACAAAGTGAGGTATGACCCAAATCACCTAGTTCAAATAGTTGATGTATTGATCTTTGTCTTGCAAAAGGTCATACAAGAGTTAAACCAAGTAAACCGAAAAAAATATTGATCCAAACAGTTTCGAAATTAAAGTATTTCATATATTTTTTGCCAAAAAAAAGAGTTGCACGCGTGCATTAATGATACAAAACACCCCATTTTATTTAATTGGTGTTAGCAATACCAATGCCTGGCTATACTTAAATATTGTTAAGTAGTACCAATGCTATTTCTACACCAATATTATTAAGTCGCGTGTTTTGACTCACAAAAAACATTCGTTGAATTATAACCACTCGACGGATAAGCTACGTTTTTCAGTACTAGGAACTTCGTAGTCCGTAGTCAATTTATCATAGAACTACGGCGTAGCAGTTAATTTCGGGCCTCCCTAAAACCTTGTTCGACTCAACACTTCGACGATCCGAGGCCCATAACTCATTTCATGCTTTGACGAGTATTGGGCCGAAAACCCACCCTAATGGGCCGTGTGTTCAAAGACAAAAATAAACTGTACCCATTTACATCACTGTTGTTAGCTCGCTCGTAGATCAGAGTAAAACAGTTAGCTTAAATAAAGAAAAAAACAGTAAGCATTTGACTGGGCATAGATGATATAAAAATTAACTACTTAAAGTTGATATAGTAGCGAAGAATTCTGATTATTGTTCTCGCACTAATTATGTTTCGTAGTACCACAAAATCGATAGATTGTCAAAACATACTTGTAATTATCATGTTTTCTTTTGATATTCCGGAAGTTGTCTTTGTCTGACATCCTACTTGTATCTGTACTGTACGAATTGCCATTTATATTTTTTTTATATATTAATAAATTAATAAAAATGATCGTAATGCCAATATGTTGCTGTAAGCGCTAATATTGTGAAAGTATTTTAACTTGCAAGATTATCACTTAAATAATAAAAAGCTTGTAATAAATTATCTTTTGCATTAATGTTATTTCACTAGAACAGTCAAAAGAAAGTGTACGTATTTCGGAATCAAATTAGATAATACAAGCTTTGCAGACATGACTTTTTCATCACCGTATTTTTTATAGGTGTCATGTATCGTATTGAGAGACCATTTATGAAGACAAACTGAAAATGCATTTTCCAAAAAAAATTTTTTTTCGGGGTTTATAAACCTGCCACCCTGCCAGTAGCAGTATACTGACTTAATTTTACATTTTGAAATGACCTGTCGGATCTCTTCATACTGTGGCCAAGTCGTTTATTCAGCCTTTGAAGTCGATCAAAGTATCTCGTTTTGGCGACGTCAAATCCCCTGATGACTATGCTAATTTGCTACAGGCTGACGCTGCTCAGTGGCCTTGCCACGACGGTTTTCCTATTTCTTTTTCTCTTTACAAGTGTAAGTATTATATGTATTTGCAGTTGTACGTTTTTCCTTGATCACAATGCGATTTCTTGATTCCTTGAACGCCGAGGGAATTTGCTGTTTGTTTTTATTACAGGAAATTACTCATCTTTTGTGGGGTTCGAGGAGTTCAGGTGCCTTTCAAGAATGGTACATGAGTTATTTACTAGATAAAATGATTCGTCACCTAGCATTTTCTTGCGGCTCTATCCGAATGGATTTTGAATCATTGTCGTCAACAGGACTGTTCAACATAGGCTTCCCCTAGGGATCACCACGTTCTGCGCCATTCCACTCAACCCGCATCCAGAGGCTTTACGCGATCTTCACCAGATCGTTGGTCCACTGAGTGGGGGACCTACCCACAGATCGTCGTCCGGTGAGCGGTTGCCATTCCAGGATTTCTGTCCCGACAGTCGGCTTACCATGTGCCCTGCCCACTTCCACTTCAACTCAGCAATTTCTGATTATTGATTCCGTCGCGTAGAGAAATTGGTATTTCTTAACGAGACGGAATCAAAAACCCGGTACCAAACATCACTATCTCAATTGCCCGCTATGCTACCTTGATCCTTCTTATGAGACCCGTATAAACGACCTCATTTCATTTCCATAATTCATGAAGATTGGATCAATAATATTCATAACTAGCTGTTCCCCGCGACTTCGTCCGCGTCAACTTCCGTTATTATGATCGCGATTATTTTTGCTATATTTTTCACTGATGCTTCGCTCCTATTGGTCGCAGTGTGATGTTATATAGCCTTAAGCCTTCCTCAATAAATGGACTATCCAACACAAAAATAATTTTTCAAATCGGACCACTACTTCCTGAGATAAGCGCGTTCAAACAAACAAACAAACAAACTCTTCAGCTTTATAATATTAGTATAGATAAGTAAACCCTGCAACAAAATATCTAAATGAAAGGAACACGAAAATTTAAGTACAAATTACTGAATAGCCTGGTAGTTTAACGGTTGAAAGAGCAATTGCAGTATTTATACCAAATAAATGACCCTCAACCTACACCTAGATGGGCTTAAGACAGTCGTTTTTTTTCACAATGGGGCTATCGCTAGTGAATTTGCCACTAGAGGCGCTAGTGTCGCGTGAGGTCCAATAACATTAACTTTTCACTGGTTTTAGCGGGTTTCGTTACATAAATTATAATTTATTTAATTTACCTGCTGGATAGTGATCTCCTTCGTAAAATATCGCAAATATGGATTATTTGGTGATTAATGTGAACGCTTTGAAAGCGGAATTAAGAAAAAGCGCAAAAATAGGCGGCCTCAAAAGGCAACTATTTCAGAAGTTAGTTTGTTGATATCAAGATAGTTATTTATAAATAATAAACCTTAATTAGATTCAAGATTTACACTTTGTTTCGGCGCCGATCGCCTTTGACAGCTATACCTCCGGACCTCAGTCTACAGTGGCGCCAACTGGTGAGCAAAGAAACGGTACTCCCCTTTGCAATTTATTTGTATATAAAACCTTACAATTCTATTTAAGCCCGTTATAAAATTAGTATCTATTCATCATTTATTTTGTTTTCTGTCCCTTTATTTGTTTGTTACTAAGTTGAAAGTTATTACAACAGTTCTTTTAAACATTCAGATTATGTTTTTAACCGTGACTGTACGAATTACCTACTAGCAAGACGTAAAGTGTTAAGATGAGATGTGAACGGAGCGCAGGTGCGCCGCTGAGTGGCCGTACTGATGGGCCAACTTTCAGATTTACGAAGCCACTATTACGCAAAGTAACTAGGAGTTTTGAATCTTATTATTATGGTCTTAAAAGCGGTAAGACGTTTTTGTTGCTGGCAATTTGTTTTAGTCAAAATCGTACTTGAGCCAAGCGCGTAAATAACCGCTGCAGTACATAAATAAGAAATGTGGGACTTGATATTATTATAAATACAAGTCACTCAAGCATTATGTTCAAGCAGGTATATCTGACTATATAGGTACTATTGCATGCATTATTAGTTTCCTTATTGATTAATTTATAAATTTATTTATGGAATTCACATGATCACATCACGTCTGTCGCCTCTAACGCGTCCTGAGGTTTGTCATCGGGTGGTAGCTGAAAATCAGTGGTTTGCCCCAAGCAAACGAATCGCTGAGCTGCGGCCCATTTGCATCGCTGCGACACACATTTTTTTTCTTTCTGTATCCCTTTTGTTTTTGTATGTATTTTAAATTGATGTACTTTTTATTTATATGCAGCGCCAACTGTTTGTGTGTGTTGTAGTTGTATGTGATGCAAATAAATGAGTTATCTATCTATCTATCTATCTATTATGAGTTTTAACCCTTTTACAGATTAAATATTTGTACTAATGATTAAGTAAAAAGGGAGAAATATAAAAAAGATACGAAATAACCACTTATAAAGGTATAACTCTGTGTGATAGAGTAGGTAGGGTCAAAGTTATGTTTTTAGAGTACAACATTTGCTTACCAAGAGAAGAGGTGAATAAGCTTTAGCATATAAATATATATATATATATTTCCCCATTGAAAAAATTTTGCTAGATAAAAGGGAATGTCAAAATACCAAGGTATGAAAACTCTATCCAATCAATACTCAGATGTAATATAATTTGCCATCAGCAAAATATCTCCAAACATAATCAGGAGTCAAAATATTGTGATCCCCATACCGCAAACCCATAAAATCCGCGCAAATCCTCTCCAAACTGATTATTGTCCCATTCTATCTCCGTTATCGACAGGACCTCATATGTCCCAAACTCGTTCTCATCCAAATGTCCCATTGCGTCGTAAATGGGCGTGTATTTATTACGGTCCCAGCCCCAGCGGTGGGGTTATATTGTTACAGTCGATGACGTCATCCGACGGTCATTTGTCACAGACGAGCGTCACGCCTCCGCCGCTTAGGATTGAACTAGATTAATCTGGTTCTTTCAAGTTCTGAAAAAAGAACTTCTTACTTGATTTGAATGGAGCAATTTTAGTTATTATGGTTAGGAAACACAAAATTGTAAATATCGCCAAACCGAATTTAAAGGGAGCTTGTTTTTTATATTTAAATTCGGTCGTATAAAAACGGATATTTACTAAGTAGTCATATTCTTAATATCAGTAGTCATATTCGTAAGTGATAGGTACCTACATTATTATAATCAGTAACCTTCTTTTGTATAATGTTCTAACCGAGCGCCAAGAAAGTGACCAAAGAGATGATGAAACTTGACTGAAAAAAAAATACAAAAATAAAAATACATTTAAAAAATTCGACGCTTACATATACCTAAAAATACGTATAGGGTTTTATGCTTAAATGTATAGTCCGTTTTTCCGCAGTACTAAGATTACCGTTAAGTTAAATAAGATACATAAGGTAAAAATATGAAATCCACTAAAAATATGACAGCATTTGAACATTTATTTCAAAGAATGTTACTCCTGAAAAGATTGTAAGCGTTTTCCTCTTCGCGATATAAATAATGACGTAACTGACAACCTTGTTTTGGTGTTATTTTGTGTTATGGTAAGAAGGTACAGTCAGCTCAGTATCCTAAATTGGTTGAACCACGAAAATCTTAAGGTCTGTTTATGACAATGTTCCCTATGCACACTATTCATGTAATTTTTTTTTTTCAATTCTATAAAATTAATAAACATTTTCTTTCATACAAACGTTCTCCTGGCCATTACAAATATTTAAAAAAATTGTCCCAAACATTGGAGCCATCCTGAAGTGATGCGCGAATATATACGTATTTCAGTGATTTTTTTATGATAGATATATGCATAGATAAAGATATTTTGTATTAATCTGTCAGATATTTTAACACCTGACTGTCGAGACTGCCTCGCGTCAGTTTGGCCTACTTTTTAACTAATTCATTTTACAAGGGTCTTGCTGAGAGCAACTTATGATATAAAACACTTCAGGCTGTTACACGTGTTTATTAGCGTGTACCTAAATGAGATATTTGTGTAAACTTTTTTATAAACGAACGCTAAAATGTCGGCTAGATGTTCTAAGGTATTAGTACTTTAGTATAGCATACAATTTGTTCTTATCCTTACTAGTTTAATAGATACGAAAGTTATTCTGTCTGTCTGTCTGTTACACTGTTACACATTAACTACTATACAGATTTTTATGAAAAATGGAACAAAGATAGATAATACCTTGAGAAGGGACATAGGTTGTTTTATATGAGTGTGATGTGCATACAATATGTATAAAAGTAATGTTGATTAGTTGTTTAATTTTAGCCGAGATCTTAAATCTTTTTAGCTTTGAATTTATTTATGAAACCTAGCACTATTTTGTTTATTTCTCCAAACTGTTATTTTTTTAATATTTTATTTTACCTAAAAATGCCACGTGTAATCCATATTCAAATGAACCGAAGGTGCGTCTAATTACCGCGAGCAAGAAAAAACATGGCTGCCTGCAAACATTTTATGCCGCCAAAATGGCCGATGCGGCTGACAAATGACGGCGGGAAACAAAGGATACCGGACAATTATTTAAACAGCTAGTGATGTGCCCGTTCCCATATTTGGTAGGTAAATAATTCAAACAATTGATTTGCGATTGGATTAACGAAAACAATAGATGTCGTGTGTGAATATGTGTTCTGATCGTTTTTCGTAGCCACTTTGATTAAAGCAGTACTCATTTTACTAGTCGTAATCGTAATAATCGTAACACCTTTGTTTTTATGGGACTCAAAGAGTAATGTCTAATACTAGTCCAAGTAAGTGTCTAGTAAACTCCTACACTAGACTACTAAGCGTTGTAATTATGGCTACATTCTCCTGAGGCTACATGCATATATGTGTAGCAGTGGACTCAAATATATAACCCTGATGTGACCTTATGACAAATAATACAGAACTGTACGATTCAAACAGAGTGAAATCTAATCAAAAACTCAACTTTTTTTTTCTATAACTCGATATAAATTGTTTACTTTACCGTATATATCTACCCGAGTGTAATATTTTTAAAACTAAACGCGACAATGCAATGAAATCAATCAAGTGCGGAAAAAGATTTAAATTTTTTTTTTTCGACGTTTAACAATGTTAAAAATAAAAATCATAAGTTCTTGCACCAACAAAGTGGGACTATACTTCAATACAAACACAATGAAAATAATCTATGCTCCCGTATGTTTTTTCGCTTAATCGTGTCAAAAAGAAACGTGTAACATCCCTAAATATATCCAGCAAAAAACGGAAGAACAACGAGATATGTCTCGCTGAATAAATCGTCCGGCGACTGCTCAAACAGCCCCTGCATTAAACTGGACCAGCAGCCCTTCTATTAACGGCAAATAGTATACATACTTAGTATAAATACTTAGTAAATGCGTGTATAGCGCATTGTTTTTACAACAAAATCGGAAAACCAAATTTAAGTAATCTTACTAAAATTATACATGCGAAAGTTATGGATGAATGTATGTCATTCGATTACGTCAGGCTGAACGTATTTAGACGAAATTTTACACATAGATTGACTATAGTAGCAATAGCAAATAAGCTAATTTTTATCCCGGAAAAAGTATGGTTCCCGTTGTATAGTTTTTTAACGCGTACAAAGTCGTAGGCAATAGCTAGTACTGAATTATGTCGAAATGTTAATCCAAGGAAGTATTTTGAATACAAAATAGTAGAAACATTAATATATTTCTGGTATCTTCTGGTGGTACCTTCGTTGTTTCTGTTTTCCAAAATACGAGTGCTTTCAACAGTAATTCAAATTGGGATCAGAACAATGTATGTGATGTTGTCCACATTTATTTATTTATTTACTATTTATTTCATAAATTTACGACAATCTTTGCTATTCAATTCATCAAGTTTGATGAATTCGGGTCTAAAAGCTAAAACCTCATGTCTTTGTTCCCAAACAACCTTATCTTTCGATGATCAAAACATTAGTTAATTGTCCATCCTCGTATCACAGAAAGTAAGTAACGAACGGACGAACAATATGCTTTAAGCGCCTATTGTCTACTCTGAAGAGGAAATAAGGCTAAGCAACTGAAAATGTGAGGCTGAAGGCTCTTTATTAAGTCCTAATAGCGGCCGCGGTGCCTTTAAATTTCCCATTAAAAGCTCTACGCAGATAACGAGAAGCTTTCTGTGTGAAGCGAACGCTTGACGTTATTGAATTCATTTATGTAGTCTTATACTCGTTCATTGTGCTCTTTTTTAAAAGGTTGCACAACTATTTGCTAGTTATATTTAACTATTTTGAGTGAAATGTATTGCCACATTTGGTAATTGTAGGTTCTCAGCTTTTTACAGAACTATTTAAGTATTTCTTCAGATTTCTTAAAAACTTGATATTGTCATTATATTTTTATGAACTCCGATAATACAATAATATTAGCATCATGTATTTATACTAAATGAACCTATATAAATCTATCTAATTACTAAAACATATAAAATTATAATGTCCCTCAAGAAAGGAAAAGTAAGTTGAGTACACTATCTAGATTTGGTATTTGAAAGAACAACATTCAATTCAGCTTCAGCTGAAACTTATATACCTACGTATACTTACGTATGTACATGCAAGACACAAATTGAAATTATTTATTTAAAAGTAAAAACCAAAAATTTATGTATGGGCTTTAAATTAAATAAATAAATATTTCATACATACATGCCACACTGGGCCACACAGAGCCATCTAGTCCCAAATTAAGCTACTATTATGTACCCTGTCGTATGGGGTACTAGACAACCGATAAACTTACTTATATACTTTTTTTTTGTAAATAAGTACTTATAATACATAGAAAACACCCAGACCAGTACAAACAGACATGTTCATGCACACAAATATTTGTACTGTGCGGGGATCGAACCCGCGACCCATGGCTCAGAAGCAGTGTTTACTACCGCTGATCCAAATCGTTGTTGAATGAATTATTTAAAGACTTCATTGAGTAATATAAGAAAAATGAAAAAATCGTCACAGTTACTTTTGTTTACACTTAAGACTTGGGATCTAACAATGGAAAGATAACAAGTGAACCTAAAAGTACCTACTGTAGGCGACGCACACATACTCATGATTACATTTAAGTGATTTTCTAATAAGTATGTGTTAAAAAGTTAGTGGGGACCTCATAATATGTATCTAATCGCCTCATAACTTGCTACATATATACCTATATTGTTATTTTGGGTTTCCATGGAAATAAATGAACATGCAGGTAGCTGTCGGTGCATATTTTAATCAAAAACCGGCCAAGTGCGAGTCGGACTCGCGCACCGAGGGTTCCGTACAAACCTGCAAGGTTTACAAAGTTCGTTCATAAATTTAAGGTTTTCGGAATTTTTCCTTTATGTGTGCTACAAAACGTTGCTTCATGCCAAATTTCAAGATTCTAGGTCGACTGGAAGTACCCTTTAGGTTTTGATTCCCTTGCGAGTACTTGCGAGTTTCAAAATATGCAGCTTAAATTGCTGTTTCTTTTGATTGCGTTGACATAGAAGTTTGATTTTGTTACAGCTTAAAGGTATTATAGACCTGAGTATTTGGTATGAATTTCAATTTAATACCTCTACGCGTTTATGAGGAAATGGGTAGTAAGTTTAAAATTATTAAAAAAATATATATTATGTGATGTAACTAAAAATTTATGGTTTTCGTAATTTTTCCTTTATCTATGCTATAAGACGTTGCTTCGTACCAAATTTCAAGATTCTGAGTTCACGGGAAGCACCCTGTAGGTTTTGATTCCCTTGCAAGTGTCGAAAATTTGCGGCATAAACGGCTGTATCTTTTGATTGCGTTGGCTTAGAAGTTTGATTTTTTCACAGCTTCAAGGGACAGTAGACCTGAGTAATTGATATAAATTTCAGCTTCATACCTCCACGCGTTCCTGAGAAAAAGGGTCTTGACAGACGGACGGACGGACGGACAGACGGACAACAAAGTGATCCTATAAGGGTTCCGTTTTTTCCTTTTGAGGTACGGAACCCTAAAATCAAAACTGCGCCCGCCATTTTTACTAGCTAGTAGCTTCCTAGCCGCGACCGCGACGACATCTTTCTGTATGTATGCTCGGGATTATAAATCGGTGTTCTCATTTCTGTCCCCTATAAGTACCCTAAAAAATTGTCGGAGACGACAAACACTCGGTATGTACGACTGTAACACTACGAGTCGATATGAAGATTCACCGCCGTTTAGAAAATTAAAACCTTACTCAAATAAGGTTCTATTGATCACAAATATGACACTATGACAAATAACAGATGCGCCAAGTAATTTTAATTGGTTCTAGCGAGGAGTTGGGCACAGACCACGTTGATGGATCGCCCGTTCCTGTGATTGGCGGTTGGTTGCGGTTCTTTCCGTTTTAGGGATTAGGGTTGTGTAGACAAGTTGAAAAACGATAATGTGGAATCGTTGTGATGTGGCGATGCGACCGATGACAACTATTTCCAAAGTTGAAAAAGATAAGGTCTTCAGCTCGATGCATAGTTTTTACATTGACTGATTTTGGTAGTTGGTTTTGCCGATAGGGTAAAGTTTAAATTTTCATTGATGAATAATGAGGTTGACAATTTTCAAAACAAACTTAAAGAAAAAATTAAAGGGCTTTTACATCAAAAGTAATAACCTAAACTAATACGAGTAGCTTGTGTTTGTAAAGTTCAGTAAAAAATTCGAACTGATAATGTTTTCGAAGTTGGATAGATACTTATTTGATTGCGAAGTTTGGTGCTGTAGGGATTATTTATAGAAGAATAGTTTGGTTCTTTTATAAGAAAAATGCTTAGATTTTCATTATAACAAGATGATTTGTTGTAGCAAAATTATTATTAATTTTAGTTTTTTAATTTGAAATATCTACTTTTTTGAACTCTTCGCGCTAAGACCACCTAAGCTGTGCAGCTCCAATTGTATTTCCCGTGTTACAAATATTTTGTAAGGGCAATAAGAATATCTACCTTTCTTTGATGTTTTGTTGTCTGGCATTAATACATTTCAGGGTTAAATATCTCCAATTGATTGAATTTCATTATAGAAACCAACAAAATGCATTTAGTTTAAAATTTGAAGAGTTAACCGCCTCGTTACTACAAACATGCATTTTAAATGCTACTGTATCCAAAACATTCACGTAAAACTAACATAAAAGTGTATAAATGGTATCTTAAACCTAAAGGTTTATTCCCCGAAACTTTCTCTCTAAACATGTTTTACAGCGCTACAAAACTACTCAAATAAACCAAAACTATTAAAACAAACTATTCGGTAACCTTACCTTTTCATTTACAACTTAGGAGCAGACACAGAGTCGTTAAATCTAACTTGACACGAACATGTATGAGTTTGTTGAAGTACCTGATTTAATCTACAGTTGGGTAATATGTATAAAATTACTTTGTCTCACTGGAATAAAGTGTCGTGTCACGATAAAAAAAAGCCTCTTTTCATACTATGAATGAAGTAGGAGGCGACTGAAAATTACTGCCAGAAGAAGACGACAGTGGCTTTTCTTCACTATGTATTTGGCTTGGTTTGCCAACCCGCCTGCTAAGCCTGTGGTGGGATCTACCTCCTAGTAGTCCACCCTGGGCAACGGCATCTTTTAGTTTTCTTACCAATGATGGCAGCTAACATCCCTCTGCGGTGGTAGGCTTCGTAAAAGGCCGCCTGGATGCTACCACCCTCCAAACAGTTTTTCTGTGTTCCGCTGGTGTGTGGGAGAACCAGTGCCTCTGGGTAAGCTCGCTCCATCTTAGGCTTCTTCTTAACCGTAGAGTTAAGTATGTAGTCAAAAGCAAGCCCATTGATAATAAAAAATAAAATAAAAGTAATAGGTATGACGATAATAGTAAAATCTTTCTTTTGGAGAGCTATTACTCCTTACTTTTACCGAATTCAATATCTTAATTAGTTAGTCTCTCGAATGAAGTTAAGTTAAAACTAACAAAAAACAAAGATAATTTCAAATGAAATTGAGTTGCATACGTTATCTATTTAAGTAAATTTCAATAACAGCAAATAAAGTCCGTATACAATAATCAATCCAAATATACGGTGCGCGCGTTGACTCAAGAAATTAATAAAAAATTATACATGCTTAGTAATCCCGCTTCACAGCATGTAAATATTTACCCGACTACGGCAAAGATAACAGGAAGGGTTATGATTTTAACAGTCTATGTAGGTATATTTATTTATGTTGGGTCCATATTTGCGGCTAAGCTACTGAACCGATTTAAGTGAATGAGGAATCAATCAATTCCTTATTATAGTCCGGGTAACATAGACTACCTTTTGTTAAAGGAAGCTACATGGCGAATGCTACAACAATATATTGGGGTACTTTAAATGATATTTTAAGCAATTATATTGTTAAGCAATTATCAGTATTTAAACTTGAAAAATTATGTCTCAGGCGGGACTCGAACCCGCATCTCCTCGCATGCCGGGCGCGGCGCTTTAACCATTTAGCCACCGAGACATTACGTCATAGGCGTCAATTTAATTACTAGTAGTGTCTCGGTGGCTAAATGGTTAAAGCGCTGCGCCCGGCATGCGAGGAGATGTGGGTTCGAGTCCCGCCTGAGACATAATTTTTCAAGCTTAGATACTGATAATATATTACGAGTGGGGTATCAAATGAAAGAAAATTCTGAGTACAAGAATATTTAAACAATACAGCAAATATACAGGGTTACTTTGAAATCATTGCATTTTCGCAGACGGGTTACAGTTTGTAAAACTATTATTAACTTTCAATTTTAAATTTATCATTCAAAATTCTAGACCAAATGAAACAATATTTCCCTGTTTGTTTTATCAGTTTATTCAAATACGTTGTAAATTTTAGTCCACAACGTCAGTTATAACGCTAACTGATAAATACTGCAAAGCGTTAGTGAAATACAATTAATTTAAGAGTTCAATTCAGATAATCCCGTTACCAGACAGAGATCCGATAAATCTAAGCCACCCAACTCTGTTATCTCGTAACGTTCACTATCGCGGATAGATGCTGAATAAATCATTAATCGAATTTGAATCGCAAATCGACGACGACAGACCGATAGGAGGCAGCCCTACGGTTTTGATCAATCATTCAGAGATGGCGCTAGGGTCGGTTTTGTTGACGATGACAAAAATTTTAAGGATAAGTATTTAATATACACTTCAGCTAATTGGTTTATCAAAATTATTCTGTATTTTCATAGGAATTAATGAATCTTCATTTGGTACGAAAATAACAAAGTAGTTACAAGTTTTTTTTACGTATGTATTAGCTAGGTTGCATGTACACATCCAGATAATTTTTATTCATTGTTTATATTTGATAGAAGAAGCTTTCGCTTAGGTCCTAATTCACAATAATTTAATAACGAATTGACTACCGATTAATTGCTGTACTTCTCTATGATTTAACGTTTTTGTAGAGTAATTTGTCGATTGTCATTTTCTTTTAAAAACATCGGCCTACGACTAAATTACTTTACTATCTACATAAAAAATATAGAAGTATATTTTCCCTACATGATATGTCGTTCATTTTTTGAAGAATTTATAACACTTCTCTTTCTTAACCGTCGAAAAAAGGAAGTTTATATTTCAATGTAAAACATTTTGTTACATTTTGATAAAATAGCGTAATCTTAGTAGTATTTCAATCTGTTCTTTTTTTTTTCAAAAATAAAACGCCACTACAATAAGAAAAAATTAGGATTATCTTGAAAATCAAAAATAAAAACTAAAACAATTTTATTAACGAAAAGATTTTTGTTGTCATTTTTTTTAAATGTGGCGTAAGCCACAATATTTGAGTTGACGCCATAATAATAAACCAACATTTTTCGTTTATTTGCACTGACCTTAATACTGGCGTGTTCCATACAACATCATCAAAATCAAAAATCATTATTTTCTTCAGTTTAATTGGTAGTTGGAAAGTACCTTAGCAGTCAGCAGTAATAGAAACTATAACAGAGAAGTAACAGTAAACAGTAAGTTAAAGTAAAAATATATCAGTAAGAGGAAGGTAACATTTTCACAGACTACATCCAAATGCTATATACCTCGAAGTAAATACGAGTATGTACAGAACAAGGGCATGCGAAGTGGACAATGTGTCAGCACCACATTGCTCGCCGCAAGTGCCACGCGCGCTCCATGATTGATGTCCGCCGAAATAGCATAGGGCTGCCAACCGTGAGATATACAGAGTGAAATATATTTTCTTGCCGCTATATAGTTATATCACCACTAGCTGCTGCTCGCTGCAATACTTTTTTTTTTAGGTAAAATGTACGAGGGCGGCACTTAAAATTTCGGGAATCAAGGAAGTGACACAACATTACTATTTAAAAATGTATTTATTGCTTTTCAAAGTATTCTCCGCGAAATTTGACACATTTTTCCATACGACAGAACCAATCATTGAAGCAACCATTCCATTCGGAAGTTTGGGTCTCCAAAATGGCCGTTTTCCACAGCTTCTTCAGGTGATGAAAATCTCTGACCACACTATTTATTCTTTATTTTAGGGAAAGTATAGAAATCATTACGGCTTAGGTCGGGGCTGTACTGCGGATGGTCTAATAATTCTATGTTTTCTTGCTCTAAAAACTCTTTTGTTCTGTGCGCGGTGTGAGAACTCGCATTGTCGTGATGGAGGATGATGCGGCGGTTGCAGTTCTCTTTTACGGAGTTCAGAAACGACCTGTGGCAAACAAATGCTAGCATACCATTCTGCATTAACCGTTCTTTGTACCTCAAAAGGAATAGTCGCAACATGGCCGGTTTTGGAGACAAACATGGCCACCATTTTTTTGCAACACTCCGTGATCGAACAATTTTTGTTGGTAACTCATTTTCGAACACCCAAACTCGTGACTGGTTTTTTGTTTCGGGTTCGTATGCGTATATCCAGGATTCGTCACCTGATACGATGTTGTATTCAGCATTTGAGGATCCTGCGTGGAATCTTTCGAGAGTTCTGACGCACCAAGTAACGCGAGCCGCTTTTTGCTCTTCACACAGCGAATGCGGTATCCATCGGGAAAACAACTTTTTACACCTAATTGTTCATGCAAGATTATTTGTATTTGACTCATGCCAATGTCTAAAGTTGCCTGAATTTCGCGGTATGTCACATGTCGATCTTCCTCAATCAGCTTACGCACAGCATCAACGTTTTCTTGGGTGACTGCATTTTTTGGACGACCTTGACGGGGATCATCACTGAGCTTGACACGTCAGTAGGGGATTATTGGGCATTCTAAAACAGTTTTTTCACATCATCGATCTCACTATCGTTCGATCAATAATGTTAAAAAAAACTTTTTTAGAATCCCCAATAATCCCTACGCATAAGCGTATTATGGCGATAAATACGTAAATCTCACTGCCGATCAAGACCTCACTCTGTGCGATAGATTGCTCAATAAAACAAATGAAAGTACATCGCGCTTGCAGTAGGTAAATGCATTTGATCATGTTTTGAGCTACACTTTTTAATCATCGACGCTAGAATACTGTAATCAGTTCGTTAAAACCCACTATTCACGACGGTCAAGTTAAAAAATCTGTTATGAAATTTCTAAAACAAAAAGATTCACTTAAATTAGAATGCATCTGTCCTACGACATTGAACGAGGCTAAGCGTCATGGGAATTTATTGCCAAACACTATACGCAGTATTGTGTGTGGTCCATCAAACTGTGGGAAGACCAATTTGGTTATCAGTCTTTTGTTACATAAGGATGGACCACGTTTTCGTAATCTGTATGTTTACTCTAAGTCTTTATACCAACCTAAGTACGTATTCTTAGAAAAAGTATTGGAGAAGGTTGCAGGCACATCATATAACAAGTATAATCATAATACTGAAATTTTATCTCCACATGAAGCGTTGCCTGACTCAATTATCATATTTGACGATGTTGCTTGTGAAAACCAAAACAATATACGTAGTTATTTCGCCATGGGTCGACATAAAAATATTGATTGTTTTTATATGAATCAAACTTATACTAAAATACCCAAGCAACTAGTAAGAGATAATGCTAATCTTATTATATTGTTTAAGCAAGACGATATAAATCTAAGACATGCTTACGATGAACACGTTGGGTCTGATATGACATGGCCACAGTTTCGTGAAATGTGTTCAACTGTATGGAGTAAACCTTACAGTTATGTGGTTATCAATAAGGATTGTGAACGTAACAAAGGCTGTTATCGAATGAACTTTGATACATTCATAGTAATGGACTAACTAAACCCTTTATAAAGCTGATAAGTTACTAACCATTCAGTTTTATTAGACAAGTCAAACAGAGTGGAATTCTCAACAATGGAACGGAACCTCAAAGAACAAATTGTAAAATCTGCTGCAGCTGTAAAAAGAAAGGTAGAAATGATTAAAGACGTAAAAAATACAAATGAAATGACTTTGGATACAATATTTAAACCTATCGTTAACCCACTGACATTGTTGACAAACAAAACTGATAATAAACGTGTTACAAATAAAGAATCGGAACAAAACCCTAAAACTGAACCTAAAAGAACTAAATACGACGAAAGCGAAGCATTAAGTACTTCTACTGAAGATTTTGAAGAATCTGGTGATGATGAAATCAACTCGGATACTAATGTTTACAAAACATCTAACAAAACCCTAACCACGTCGTCCTCGGTGGATCACGATGTCCATGAAAACTCATTTAAATCTCTTCAATCTTCACCAAGTATAAACAACGACTCTTTAACATGGTCGGTCTCATCTGAAGTGATGAAAGATGTACCTTATGGTGTTAGAAATGAACGAGGGAAACTTTGGCTCGGCAAAACCCGTGTTCATGATGATGACCACATCCTGAAAATTGGAAATCGTAGTTTGAAAAAAACTCTAGGCTTAAAAGAATTATTGTATAAAAAGGTACCTAATTTAGATATTATTACAGAAGAAGACTTACAAAATTATAAATTGTTACTTACGGATACTAATGCACATAAACGTAGTTATGATCCATCCAAACCAATAAACAGTAACAAAGGATTTAAATATATGAATATTATTAAACCTTTGTTTAAGTTTACAAGACATCATACAAGTAGCTTAGAAAGTCTTCCAAGAGGAGAAGGTATCGATGTTTTAAAAGAAGTTAAGAAAGATACTGATTTAGTCTACTGGAACGATCCAAACGAGTTAGTGGAACGATTAAAACTACTACTTGGATCCTGGGCAGCTGGTAACACCGGGGTACACAATGAAATTTATGCAATAATCGAAGAAATGCAAGAAGCTGGTATTATAAAAGACAAAAAATATATAAAGCTTCCATCAGGAGGATTAGGCAGTATCATTTCACTACAGAAACAGAGAAGACGGCAATGAATATAGATAAATTTGGGCATCACGTTCATAAGCGTTTACGATTGTCTGAATTCACAGATATTCTTACAAATACATTAGTAAGAACAGATGCAGGCGATTTTGATTTAAAATCATCAAGATTAAAAGGATTACAATCTCCAGAGAAAAACGATGAGGCTGTGAATAAAGAATACGTAGATAAATGTGTTCAAGAACTAAAGAATGAAATGAAAACAATTCAAAGTAATATCAAAAAATACCTCAACAATTTAGAAAAATTAACTACTATCAATCTGAGTACATTGTATTACACTAAAAAGGACATCGATCTCATGATTGCAGCGAAACCTTTCAAAAATGAGTAAACAAGACATCGTAAACGAGCTTCACAAAGCAGCGAGAAGAAATTTCTCTCGTAGGCATACTATTATAAAAGGAATAGATGATTTATGGCAAGCGGACCTAATGGATTTTCAAAAATACTCATCATTTAATAAAGGATATAAATATGTTTTAGTTGTAATTGATGCTTTATCAAAATACTTATGGGTTAGACCATTGAAGTCAAAATCCAAACAGAGTGTCACAAATGCAATGCACAATATATTAATAGAATCAGCACGAAAGCCTAAACATTTGCAAACTGATTTGGGTACAGAGTTTTATAACGATTCTTTTAAACAGTTAACAAACAATTATAACATAAATCATTATTCAACGTACTCGGTTAAAAAAGCAGCTATTGTGGAACGAGTAATAAGAACGATAAAATCTCTGCTCTACAAATTATTTAGTTTATGCGGTCGATATCAATGGTTTAGAAATAATTTAGATACCGCTGTACAGCAGTATAACAACACTTTGCATCGTATTACAAAATTCAAACCAATAAATGTTAATAGTTCTAATGAGACTGTTGTCAAATCTAATATTATTAAAAGCCAAAAGCAAAAAACGCGTCAACGAACAACATTTCAAGTTGACGATTTTGTTCGTATAAGTAAATACAAAGGAGATTTTTATAAGGGTTATACACCCAATTGGTCTACCGAAATTTTCCGTATCATAAAAGTCAATCAAACAATTCCTGAAACGTACCAAATTGAAGATAAACATAATCAAATTATTCTTGGTTCTTTTTACGGATATGAATTACAAAAAACTAAATTGCCAGACCTTTATCTTATTGAGAAAGTTATAAAGAGAAAAGGAAACAAACTTTTTGTAAAATGGTTGGGTTTAAGTGATAAGGAAAACAGTTGGGTTGACAAAAGCAAATTAGTGGTGTAGGTATATAAGTAGCACATTATTAACCTCTAAAACTCACTTTATGATTATCGATGAAGGAAGGCAGTGGTATAATTAATAGCTTGATAGATCATTTACCGTTTGAGTTACATTTACCTGGGTACCAATTTTGTGGTCCTGGTACAAAACTTCAGAAACGATTACTTCAAGGTGAACGAGGGATAAACAAATTGGATGAAGCTTGTATGCATCACGATATTGCTTACTTGAATAAAGATTCTGGTGCTCGACATAAGGCTGACTTAGAACTGTTAAATATGGCTAAGAGAAGGCTTAAATCAAAAGATGTTGGGAAAGGGGAAAAAATTGCTTCATGGATAGTTAAAAATGCGATGAAAGCGAAAATCAGAGCAGGTCATGGCATAACAACATTTATGAAAGCGATAAAGAAAATAAAATCAGGACTAAAAAAAATTAAATCCAAAGATAACCACTCTGCTATAAAATATGCCTATGCAGCTGCAAAGAAACTTTTTGGTGATAAAAAGGGAATACGTATACCTCGATTTATTCCTCTTCCAAAATGTGGAGGACTTTTACCACTTATTCCCATTTTTGCGGGGTTATCAGCTTTAGGTTCTCTTGCTGGAGGAGCGGCAGGTATAGCAAAAGCTGTTAATGATTCTAAAGCCGCACAAAAGAGTCTTCAGGAATCTGAAAGACACAACAGAATGATGGAAGCGGTGGCTCTTGGAAAAGGGTTATATATTAAACCTCATAAAAAAGGGACAGGTTTATATCTGAATCCCTCAAAAAACTAATTCAGCGGCTACCTAGACGTGCGCTCACTAATTTGGATATATTAGAACATGCCAGTAACATTCCATTCTTTCGTGGTGTATTCATGAGAGATACATTACCTTCGAAACCTAAAAAGATGGAATGTGCAATCATGAATTTGGACAGTAACAAAAATCCTGGTACGCATTGGGTAGCCTTTGTAAAGCAAAATAATTACGTGGAATATTATGACAGTTTCGGTAATTTAAAACCACCGCTGGAATTAGTCAAGTATTTGCGTAAAATACCTATATACTATAATTATGTACGACATCAAGCCTTTGGTACTGTAAACTGTGGTCATTTGTGTCTAAAATTTTTAAGGAATTATTGGAAAAAGCATTTATAAAATGAAAATAATTAATAAAATTGTCAGTATAATGATGTCTTTCACTGTGTCTATAACCGGGAGAGGAGCCTCCCTAACAACAAATTATTCACCAACGTTAGAACTTCGAGGAGACTATGAATGTGGTCTTCTATATTTTTCAACCTTTAATTCCATTCCTAACATTGATGAAAGAAACAACAAGTTCTATTATGGTGAAAATGAAATCATCGAAATTCCTGAAGGGTCTTATGAGCTTCAGGATATTTGTGACTTTTTAAAAAATAGCATCAAGAACACTGTATTGAAATTAAACTGCAATAATAACACATTGAAAACAAATATTTATTGTTCCAAAGACATTCATTTCGAAAAAAGTGACTCACTTGGTAAAATTTTAGGTTTTGGAATGGAAACAATAAATGCAAATATAAGTACCGAATCGCAGTATCCTGTAAGCATTCTATCTACAACCATAGTGCGGATCGAATGCGATGTAATTAGTGGTTCATTTGTAAACGGGAAGGCAAGCCATATAATTTATGAATTCGTGCCTAATGTACCACCTGGTTATCGAATAATTGAAATACCTAAAAATTTAATTTATTTTCCTGTTAACCAAAGTTCTATAAGCGCTATTAATATAAGGCTGTTGGACGCTGAAAACAAAGAGATAAACTTACGAGGAGAAGAAGTACAACTGTATTTACATTTCAGAAAAATATGATTAATTTCAATAAAAGCCCTTCTTCATCATGTACTCTGCTCAGTTCTAACAGAACATTGAACAAAGACAGATCGCTTCAGCTTAAAAAGAAGCTAACTAAGACCAATAAAGAATTTCTTAAGATAATTGGTTTAATAAAATGAATATTTTAAATATTTCTCAACAAACATCACATGATAACAGCATTGAAAGTTTCGAGTATCATTCATACAAACCATACGTAACAAGTTTTAACAAGAATGATGAAATACGAATACCTATCAACCAACAAGACCTGTACGTGTTACCTTCACTTAGTAGTTTATATATCGAAGGCAAAGTAAATGTGTTTAACAGCACCACTAAAGAAAAAATATCCAATGTACATTTCGTTAATAATCCAGCACTATTTCTTTTTCAAGATATTAGATATGAACTGAATGGAGTAGAAATAGATAAAACTAAGAATGCAGGTATTACTACAACAATGAAATCTTACCTATCCTTAAATGAAAATGAATCCAAATGTGCTCGAGTTTGGGGTTGGTCAACCGCAGGAACAAAGAATGTTAGTGGTGGAACATTTTCCGCGTCCATTCCGTTAAACAAGATATTGGGATTTGCAGAAGATTATGAAAAAATAATTATCAACTGTAAACACGAGCTAGTGTTATTAAGAAGTAATACAAATCTTAATGCAATCAAGTTAAATGCAGGCGAAATCGTAGAGGATATTATAATCAATAAAATCATTTGGCGAGTCCCACACATTAAAGTATCAGATAGAGAAAGAATTAACCTATTAAAACATTTAGAGAAAGATCGAGCTATTCCATTAGCGTTTCGTAATTGGGATCTGTACGAATACCCTTTATTACCTAAAACACGTAAACATACTTGGTCTATAAAAACGTCATCACAAATAGAAAAACCACGATTTGTTGTCATTGGCTTACAAACCAACCGCAAGCATAACGCTGCATTGTCAATGGCAGAGTTTGATCATTGTCACGTACGAGATATAAGAGTCTTTTTAAATTCATCATACTATCCGTATGAAGGACTAAATGTCAGTTTTTCAGAAGACAAATTTACTTTATTATACGAACAGTATGCAAGATTTCAACAGTCGTATCACGGACGTCGACCAGAGCCATTGATGAGTTTAAAAGAATTCAAAGACGTTGCTCCTTTATTTGTTATCGACTGTTCACGACAGCACGAAACTTTAAAGGGATCGATCGATGTTAGAGTTGAAATCGAAACAGATCAAGCAATTCCAGATCAGACAGCTGCTTATTGCTTGATTTTAAACGATTGTATATTTGAGTACAAGCCTTTGAGTAATATTGTAAGGAAACTATCATGAATAAAAATTCAATAATCGTAGATCTGCAAGGATTTAAAAATAGTCTGAATGAATTTATAGTGAAAGAATTTGCTATAGCTACTCAAGAGCATACTCACATATTTTTAATAAAGCCTCCATACCCTTTTACTTCATTGAGTGCTGAAGAAAAGAAACAGGTTTGCTGGATCGAAAAGAACAGAGGCTATCGGTGGAGCGAAGGATACGTCGACTATAGAGAATTTCAAAGAATTATTAAATCCTATTTAAAAGGTAGAAAGATTTTTGTAAAAGGAGATGAAAAAATTAAATGGGTGCATGATCTATGTGATAACGAAAATGATATTTCAGACATAACTTCTTTAGGCGCTCCCAATTTAAATACTCTTTGTAAACTTTATTGTTTAAGCAACCCTATATTATATAACTGTTTTAATCATAAGAAAATATGTGCATTAAAAAATGTAATATGTATAAAGAAATGGTGTGCTGAAAATAAAGTAACTGTTTGATTTTTAAGAAAACTATTATGTTATAAATAATGATACCTAATAAATACATGCCAAATAAAAACTCTTTTATTATGAGGATTCCTTTTAGAAGTAAAACAAAGTGTTCATATAAAGTTTACATTTATTTAGAAAACAAACTTATCTAATACATAAATACAAAAAACAGATTTCTTACTTAATAAAAAATTATGCATAATATTATTTATTTAAATTAAAAAAAAAAGACTTTTCGGTAGGTTATGCGTGACTAAATACCTGAGAAAAATTATTTAATTTATAAAATATGACATTTTATTAAAATCCGTAACTGTAACCACATAATTTTTTTGAAATGTTATTTACCACATTTTCTGTTTGATCCAATATTGGATCGATGTCATCGGTCACTATGTACTGTGCACGAAGCCGGTCTCCATCTTCCTCCTGCACACCAGTTGACTCTAAATTAATTATTTCTATTCGAATCAATCGTCGTCCAGTAGCCGGTTTGCTCTTAGCCACAAACGATGTGTTTTTGTTGATTCGATGATGGATGTACGTCTTTTTCTCACTCGTTTTCTTCTTATTGATTGCTCGCCGCACTTTGTGCTGCAACGAGTACATTTGGTCAAACCCTTCCAGAGGGTCTTGCGCATCTTGCAAATACCTTAAAGGTACCTCTTCACTGGAAATGCCGTAGTAAGGAGTGTTGACTTGCTGTGTATTCTAAAAGAAAAAACACATACCTAATTTAGAAAACACAAAAATGGATTTAAAGCACTTGTGATAACAACAACAAAAAGACAACGAAAGTATTACAAAACTTGTCTCAGCAACAATCATTTTGCTACACTTTGCCGGAAAAGTGAAGTTGTTGTCATCATAAAAAATTCATACTTTTACTTACCATTTTGCTAGTTGCAGGAAGTTGACAGTTGTCTATAGATCGCTGACTCAAATTGAAACTAGTATAAAATAAACAAATTTTAATAGCTATATATACGTGTTCTAAATGCTGATACAGCAACAAATATTTGGATTTCATCATGTCACAGGTTTCTACAAGTTTTTAAATAAAAATGCTTATTAGTCAGTAAAGTAATTTATTTTCATAAGTATAAATATCTGTCGAGTACATGAAATCTGAGGCTCTTAACCTAATTAAACTAGTACATTATTACTTTAGCCACTCATACAATATTGCTGCCTAATAATATATTTATTTTCACAATCACAAATATGATGAAATATCTGTTATGTACAGGAAATTAGTTATTAAAACCACTGATTAAATAATTTCGTATTTACAAAAAGTGATCAGGTATCTACTGAGTATAGACAATTTAAAATTGTATTCCTACATGTTAGTTATACAAAAGTTGTCTATTAATTCAACCACTATACATCATATTACTACCCATGTTTTATTTTATTAATACCATCACCATTAGTATATAGTATCACAATGACCCCATGACATAGTGGAAATTTTGTTTTTTAAAATAATACGTTTATCATCATTCGCTGACAAAGCTATCTTGTTCTGTTCTTGTGTAAATATTTCATGTTTTAGAGATTTAAATATAACATTTTTCTTTCTTAAGTAAACATTTTCATTTAATATCCTGTAATAATCTTTAAAGTGTACATTTCTTAAAACTTGTTTCTGTATACCTTTTGCTTTTTTATACTCATCCTGAGTTGTTTTGATACAGTACAATTTCGACCTTAATCCGACAAATTCAGAAATTATATTCCCACCTAGCTCATCTTTGAATAGTCCTGGTACCTTTTTATTTAGACGTGGAATATTAAAGATGTTGTTATCAGGATAATTACTAGTGTCAAAATAGGGAAGGAAATGTGACTTTAAATCTTTGTAAAAGTCATTACATTCTATTGAATAAAGAAAACTGTCAGTATCCGTATAACAAAGTTTTAACTTTTCCCCATAAAAAGGTTTCATAATAGAATAGTGAAAATCAAACATATGACTTTTAGATATTTCTAAAACGGTAAAACCAATGTATATAGGTTTATCTAGAGTAATAGTTTCAGGTTTCATTTGAATAGCTACAAAATTTTCTGAAAAAATTGAAGCACTATGGAAATTTGGTCGAGCAATTAATTGCTCAGCACAGTAACTTTTTTTCGTTTTATTTTTATCATCACTCCATTTATTTACCAATTTAATACTAACTCTTTTTTCAACGTCTTCAAGAGTTTTACCAAATATACTATTATTTAAAAGTTTGAAGAAGTCTTGTTCAAATGTAGATTTTGCCTTTTTACGTAATTCAGTATTCATGTCAATGTATTGTTTTAAATATGGACTTTGTTTGAATTGAATCACTCTATGTATTTTCTTTAACAATAATCCATGTTTAAGACATGTTTGCAGGTGAGCAATATGAATGACATAAAAAAATTTATCGTACAAATTTGGAATTAATTTTGAGGTTTTAGAACCTGGTGGAGTAAATTTTTGCACACAAAATGGAAAATCGTTATGAACATTATGCAGATGTTCGGGATACTCTAAGTCTACTTCTAGTATGTAACCAGTATCCCCGTCTATCGAGATATTTTTGAAATCAATTCTAGCGATTTCTAAATTGTTTAATAACTTAAAATTTGAATGAGGTAAATAAGCGCACATTGCATAACCATATAGATTATTACAATCAATATAAATTAAAAAGTTATTAATTTTTTTAGAGTCATGATTCTTTAAGTATTTGTTATTAGCTTTTGAATACCTTGTGGAACACAAACATATACCACCACGTATTCCTTTTTGAATCATTCTTATTATTTCCAAGTCATTTATTAACTCTAAATTAACACCCGTCTTTAATAACATCGCGTCAAAGCTGAGACTTGGAGCAGTAACGTAAAAAGTTGGATCTAATTTATAATTTGCCTTACAAGTTCGACGGAAACTTTCAAAAACGTCTGCTAGTAAAAGTACGTCAGATTTAAGATACAAATCAGTGTATTCGCCAAGGTTCGATAGTTTAAAAGTTTGCCAAACTTTTCTCGCATGTTCATAATCCATGTCTGATATTTGGCAATTGTGTAATTTACTAAAAAAACAATCTTGGGAAGGAAGTTTATCTTCTTCATATGAACTCCAAGCAGTCATGTATTCATAAGGATACACTCCTTTGCGTTTTAATAAATTCAAATGCTCATTAGAAGGAAAAAAATATGGTAGATGTTTGAAATCATCGTTAATAAGGTTTGCTACCAGTTTTTCTAAACTGGTACCTAAAAATTTATAAGAATCGACAAATCGAACAGGTATTATGTCCTTTACATTAACTTGAAAAAATTTTGTAAACGATATATAATTTTCCTTATTTTTCGCGATCACTTGTATTCTACCAGGTAATTCTCCTAACTGACGTATAAAAAGATGACTGTCATAACCAGCTAAATTATGAAAAAAAATCGGTACGAATTTAGGCAAACGGTATTTTATATTGCAATAAGAATGAGCTGCACCGCGATACCGCCCAGTGAGATGGCAATGATCTTTTACTTTATCATCAAATAATATTTTATCACACAGAAAACAATTTTTAGCTTGAGAAAAATTGACAATATCTTCGTCTGTTAAAGATATTGGCACTGTTGACTGCAAAATGTTATGAATATCAGTTAAATCAACTAACAAACTTTCGAAAAACTTATCTACACAGTAAGGACCTCGATAGGATACGTATTTATTCCGCGAGTTATCATAGGAACATACAATATAATAAGCAAATGCAGCGGGTATGTGTTTTTGCAACGATACTGTGCAAGTTGTTCCAGTATTGGATTCAGTTGGCTGTAACAATGACTCAAAGTCTGCGTACAAGACAAAAGGCATATCTTGCATTCGTTCGTAGTGATTAAAACGTATATAAGCCCCTTCATTGGGTAAAATGGTTGCGACACCACTGCAAACATGAGCTTCTAATTTTTTATTGTTATCGAAAAATATCATACAATCCTCGCAAAAATATATTTTTGAGTGATGCCTAGTTAATTGCTTGCGTATTAATTTAGATAAATCTTTAATAAGGCAGTAATGAGTACGATTTCCATGTTCAAGATAAAGCATGTTTATGTGATGTTTTTTTCGCGATTCACTTCGGTATAAAGGGCCAACAACTTTGTTTTTTTTAAGACCGTAAACGTTGATACTTAGACGAGGGTTATTTTTCTCAAAAATTTTAATGTCCGCGAAACCCACTGGGAAGCGCATGTTTTTTACGTTAAGCACACTTTCAAAATGTGGATAAGCTGATGTTCGATGAGCGTTTTTCTTTGCGGGAAAAAGGGCTGCCACTACACACCACAAAAAGCAATAATTATCAGAATTTTGTATGTTTATACACGCGCGTTTATATTTAATAGTGTCAGGTAAATCTACGTAGCCCGAGGCTCTCAAGGGATTGTATTTATTTATATTAACTTCTAGATATAAGCTTCGCAAATAAGCCCAACCGCTATCTCGCTCTTCAAATTCTTCAATTTTTTTACAAAGCAAACGTATAACGTTTGAAAACATATCTTCAAAATTAAAATTTTGATACAAAATAATGTTTTCAGTTGCAAAAGATTTAATTGAAATCATATTATTCTTATGCTGAAAAAATTCAGAAAATAGCTCAAAGTTAACTTTAACATTAGTATAAGTTTCTATTCGTGCTGAAAGTAATAGACGTACGCGTGTGCGCAAGTGCGATAAAAATTGAATGGGTAGGTTCGTGACAGAGTTGTTGTCCTGGCCGACGTCCACGCCTCGAACACGATAAGATGCGATACGACTGCGAAAAGCGCTATGAATCTTTTCAATGCCTTCGCTCTCAACAACCGAACTATTATTCTTGTGTAAAATACTTTTTAAGTGGGCAGAGAAAACTTTGTTATTTACGGATATATCGCAAACTGAACAGAAAGTAGACTTAACCATGATAATAATGTAGATAGTAAAGCGGTTTAAAATTATTAAGTAAGATCTACCTTATTAAAAGATATTTATTAAACTAGCTAAAGCATATTTTAACGAAAAAAAAGGAAATCATTAAAAAATGATTTATTTTTTCTTTTTGTGAGCTAAATAAACCCCGTCTTCGTTAAATTTTGTTTTAGCTAATTTAACAAACTTTTTTAGCGTATTAAATTCTGGTGAGTCCTCTTCGCCCTGCAAGCGGACCCAAACAATCGCCTTCTCACACCTGTCCAGACCTGTTAAGGCTCGTACTTCGTCCGCGTTGTAAAGACGGAGTTCCGCCAACAAACCTCCGTCTAGCTGTGCAGTCCGACGTGTCACTCCACCAGGAACTCTACGAGTCAGGCAACTGGTTGTTGTGATGTTAGCCGTCGTGTGTTGTGGCGGTAACTCGTCGTCAGATTCCGAGTCAAATAACCAATCTGAGCCGTTACTCGTTGATGGTTGATTTTTGACTGTCTTTTGGCGCTTGCTTGATTTTGCAGGCTTACTCGTTTTCTTGGAACTGAAAAGATAAAAACTTACTTCATTAACCTATCTTTAACAGACATATTAAGAATAAGTAATAACTTAACATAAGTTAATTTGTAATAATAATCAATGTAAATTGTAAATTACCTTATAATTTCCTCATCTGAATCAAAGTAAAGATTTTCACTGCTGCTCTTTGCAGACCTTTTAATTTGCTTGCTCTCAGCCCTGCAATAGATAGACACACCAGTACTGTTAGAGTACCAAAAGATAATTTTCACAAGAATATATACATAAATATGTAAAACATACTATAAAATGCAAATAATAAAGACAAAATAAGGTAAGAGTATGTTAGTAAAATAATTAATATGATAAAAAACTTACGAACATTATTTGGGCAGCGTTGAAGTTCCTGGTGATTTACTTGTGAAGATTTACGAGCAGTACCTTACTGCGGAGAACTGATACAATGCCAAGCATTTTTCACGTTTTTATTATAGAAAAACGCAAAACAAGCAATAATTTTTCAGAAGTAGTCAACCTAAAATTATGTTATTATCATCTATAGGAAAGTAATTGAAAAAAAATTCTAAGTAGAATGTGTAAAATTTCAATCAGCCGTTCAATAATGGTGTTAATTTAACTTATAGTTAAATGTATATAATAAATAGGTATTCACCACATAATAAATATAGAATAAATAAAATTTCGTTTTAGTTTCTTTTACTTATCGTTTTTCAGAATAGTATGTGTAAACTTATTTCAAAAAACATTATTTTGTAGAAGAATCAAATGCTATTATTATATAAAACCTCTCAAATATAACTATCATGTTTAAATCATATTAATTGCTAAGGCATTGTAAGTATTTGAATAGCACTTATGTACATTAATAATTAGGTAAGTTAGGATTCAGTTCGTATCTATAATATTAATAGAATAATTCATAATTTCATAAAGTTGACTACTTCTGAATTTTACAAAATTCAGCATAATTATTTGTTTAGTTGTTCATACTTGTGAAACTAACCCCATTTGTAATAATTGTAAGCATTATTTGTATCCGCTGACTTACGCAACGCGAAAAAAACTCGGTTTACACTGAACATGAAAATTATTCCATAAATATTTTAAAATATCAACCGAATAAAAATATATAAGTATTGCATTAAACATACATTTATATTTACAACTACTAGAATCTTTTTTAAATAAACGTAAACTGACTTCAAGACTACATCTACGCACAACTGTTTTGTACTTAAACTATACTAAAATGCGAACTATGTGTTCAAAGATTTTAGATTTTCTCGAAAAGTATTGAATCGATTTCAACAAAGTTCATATGGGACCGCTTCTAAAGTAGTATGTCTTATCCAACGAAAAAAAATCATCAAAATAGTCAGAACAATCGCAGGATACACATTTAAAAAACACACTCACGAATGGAAAACCCTCATTTTTGAAGTCGGTTTAAAATATAAATATGAAAAGACAACAATTAACATGGTTAAAATATTTGCATTACCCCATGGCTAACGGGTAGAGAATTTGTTAAGGCATTAAGTCTGTTATTAGTAGTTTAAAGGCGTAATAAAAATTTAATTCATTTATTTATCCAATAACGATAGGTAATACCGATAACATTTTGTAACTTCTTTCATAACCATATGAACCAACCTTCATGTATTAATGCCTAGTCAGACAACTCGTAACCTAATTAAGATGTATTGCGAATAATATATTGTGCAAACCAAATACAAAATTCAGCAGTATTTATTTAATTTTGACTTGATTTAATTTGATATTATTGATTTGGGGTACATTTAGCTTATATAAAACCTTTAGTAGAATGAGGAAACTATTTTATGATTCAATTAAACATAATGATCTACTATAACGTCAGTTGTTTTTTAAGTATAAAAAAAAATAACTTTCATAATTCACGTTTGATACTAAGTAATACTTAACTATAACTTTCCTATTGTTGCTTCCTAAATTTGCTTAAAATGTATTCGGTTTGTTATTTTATTGTTATACAAACGAGATTAATGGTAGGCACTTAGAATATTATATAAAGTTAGATTGATAGTTTCATAAGTAACCAATAAATAAAATTATTACTAACTTCTAATAAAAAGAATAATTTTTTTGTAGAAACTTATAAGTAGATACCTATTTGAACGTTTGAGACATATGGTCTATGTACCTCATTACGTAAGGTAAATATATTTTACAATATAGGTATTTTGCAGGCATTTTTTGTACAGGCGTATTTTTTTTTATTATAATAGTTAGAACAACACACTTACAACACACACAACACACAAGCTTTATTTCCGTGTGTAAATTAACTATGACAAATTTTAGTTGCGTTAAAACATATGGAACTTTAATAAATATTTTTACTTACGAACTTGATGTGTGGCGCGTGACGTAGCTGTCGCATAGCGACAACGGGTATATAATGTTTGCACATTCACATTTAAAATCGGAGAACAATGTGTACCTCTGTATGATGTGCAACTTATTCGGGGATCCAGTCCTGGGAGGCCAGGAAGCCCCATCCAGCTTAAGTTGTATTATCTATAGGCGTATTCTGTTTCCCTACTTTGAAACGAAGTGTTAGCGCAAGTTGTACAGATTTTATTCGGGGATCCAGTCCTGGGAGGCCAGGAAGCCCCAACCAGTTTAAAATCTATATTCATATTTGTGCTGCACAACGTCGAAAAGTTAAAAACGTTTTATGAGTTTCAGTGAAACCGATTTACATCTTTTTGATGTGCAACTTATTCGGGGATCCAGTCCTGGGAGGCCAGGAAGCCCCATCCAGTTTAAGTTGTATTATCTTTTGGGTGTATTCTGTTTTCTTACTTTGAAACGAAGTGTTAGAACAAGTTGTACAGATTTTATTCGGGGATCCAGTCCTGGGAGGCCAGGAAGCCCCAACCAGTTTAAAATTTGTATTCATATTTGTACTGCACAACGTCGAAAAGTCAAATATGTTTTTATGAGTTTTACTGATACGGATTTACATCTTTTTGATGTGTAACTTATTCGGGGATCCAGTCTTGGCAGGCCAAGAAGCCCCATCCAGCTTAAGTTATATCATCTTTTGGGTGTATTCTATTTTCTTACTTTGAAACGAAGTGTAAGAACAAGTTGTACAGATTTTATTCGGGGATCCAGTCCTGGGAGGCCAGGAAGCCCCAACCAGTTTAAAATTTGTATTCACATTTGTACTGCACAACGTTAAAAAGTTAAAAATGTTTTTATGAATTTCAGTGAAACCGATTTACATGTTTTTGATGTGCAACTTATTCGGGGATCCAGTCCTGGGAGGCCAGGAAGCCCCAACCAGCTTAAGTTGTATTATCATAAGAGTGAATAAGGTTTCCTTACTTTGAAACGAAGTGTTAGCGCAAGTTGTAGATACAGATTTTATTCGGGGATACAGTCTTGGGAGGCCAGGAAGCCCCAACCAGTTTCAAATTTGTATTCACATTTGTACTTCACTACGCTAAAAAGTCAAATATGTTTTTATGAGTTTTACTGATACGGATTTTCATCTTTTTGATGTGTAACTTATTCGGGGATCCAGTCTTGGCAGGCCAAGAAGCCCCATCCAGCTTAAGTTATATTATCTTTTGGGTGTATTCTATTCCCCAACCCAACCAGTTTCAAATTTGTATAAATTTTTATGTACTAAACTACGTTAAAAAGTTTAAAACGTTGATTGATCGGCAGTGAGATTTCAACTTTGCGAAGGGATTATTGGGGATTCTAAAAAAGTTTTTTGCATTATTGATCGAACGATAGTGAGATCGATGATGTGAAAAACTGTTTTAGAATGCCCAATAATCCCCTACTCACGTCCACGTTGAAATTCAGCAAACCAGCGATAAATTGTGGTTTTAGATGGGGTTTCATTACCAAATGCAGAAATCATCCGGTCAACCCACTGTTTTTGTGTTAAACCACTTCGAAAGGCATAATAAATCATCGCTCTTGAATTTTCTCAAGTCAATTCCATTTTCTCATCGACTAAACAAGTTTGACAAGACCTTGTGATAATACCGAGAATCTTTTTTTAAATAAATAAATGGTATTCGATTTTTAAAACAAAGGAGTTTGCAATTAAAAAGATTTTAATATGACAGGAACAGTGGAAATATTCCATTCCCGATACTTGTGCAGCCTATGTAGTATGTGCTATTCTTGCCTATCTCCAAGCGAAATTTTAAATTTTACTTCATAAAATGTTTGTTAAATCAGTAATAGAAATTATCAGATTGTTTTCGCCTGTTGTCGATTGATTAAAAATCCACCCTGTACTGTTGTAGAAAGTGAATATAAAATAAAAATCATAAAAAGGGCTGTTAACTGTGATAGATATTAACAAAATCAAGTAGGTATCAGTTGGACATTAAAGAATTACAGCAATTATAATAACAAAGCATAATTTGCCAGCACAGCACTGACAGCACTGCTTGTCACAAATGTTGCACTCTGTATGATTGATGCGAACTGAAACTGCAGAGGGCTGCCACTTGCTAGATTAATTAATTCTCAGATCTAGTCTGACCAATATTATATTGGACATACAGATAGTTGATGAATTCATCGTGTCATCGCCATATCCCGGCTCTATCTAACTAAACTATTCCTCAATAAAGCCATCAGGCAACCGAAATTAGCATGCATCGATCTCAAAAATGATGGCATAGAAATTTTTAAATTTGCAGGCAACCCTGTTTATCTGCCTTTAGGGATAAAGTTTTTTTTTTACTATAAATAGGATTTTGAGATCCTATTTATATTTTAATTTATCGATACTACACATATCGATCAATATACACTAATATCCAATCATTACAAATTAACACGATTTCATGGAATTATCTTTTAAAGTTGCATTATGTGTGAAGAGAAAATGATCTGTTTATGTTTTTGAAAACTATAGCTCTATTTCATGACGAACTAAAAATTCTTAGCTTAACTTAAAATAACATTGAAGCTCAACCCAGATTTGACTAAGTTAAGAGTTGATAAAATATAGGCAAAATCTTGTCGGTGTTCTCTTCATTTTTATCAAGCATTTGTTACTGCTAAATAACAAAATTGGGGCATTTAAAGCTGTACCCCGACCGGTGCAACGCAAAGTAACTCAATAACGCCGCTAAGTAGCTCCCGCTTCACCTGGGAAATGAGCCGCGGTCACATAATAAAATTAGACGAGACAAAGGCAAGCGGTTCCCAGACGCTGGGTGGTTTTACTGCAAAACCTCTGGTTCTCAAACCTTTTGAACCCCACCGAGCGGTAGCATAACAATTGTCGACGCTTTCGACTTGTAATCTGTTAGTATTTATGTAAAACGCTTATGATAGACAATAAGCAAATGATTTTACTAATTACGTAATAAGTAGTTCTAAGGTGTAGTAAAAATCTGTTACTCTGAGAATGTTTTCATCCTCTGTTTTCTAGAATATACGAGAATACTATACCTACATTGAAATGAAAAATATATTAACGGATTCAATATTCGCGTTTATTTTGGTGTGACCCGACGTTTCGAACACTTTACAGGGTTCATGGTAACGAGCAGACGGCAGACTGAAAGCCTACTATTTTGTTTATTGTTTTAGTGAAGCGATCGGTTTATTTTTTTATTAAGCTATTGCATAGCTTCTATCGCGGGCCTTGAGCGTGGAGACCGAATCCAGAAATTCCGTAACGAAAATAACCTAACACCCCCCCACTCCGACCGGCACAGCGGTGATACTTTTTAGTTTTATAATTGCATAAGTTGATAAAAAATGCTATGCAATAGCTTTACCGCGGCAGTCTCCGAGTGCCACACGTCTTTTTTTTTTATAATAGTTTATGCTTAAAAACAGTCTTCGCACCAATTTAATTTTACAAATTATTGAAAATGAGTGTGTGAGTTATGGATAGATAAATGAAAAGCTTATCAATTGAAAACAGGACAACCTATTATTTAGATTTTAATTACACTTTCAATTTTTATTTTCTACACTTTTTCATTACCTACCTTTTTATAAATGAGGATGAAGAGTTCTAAAACAAATTGGTTGGGAACCTCTGACTTGTGCGGAATTTACTTCGTGAACTGCGTTGCGACTGTCAACAATCCAGAGCTAACAGTGCAAACTGAGGTGGAATTCAGAGGTGGTGTAGCCAAAGTACTCTTGCTATCCCTATTTTGTAGAAATTAGTGTTGTCACCAAGTTTGTATATGTCGCAGGGAAATGAGGATATCAGGGATTTCATGAAATCCCTAGGGTTATGACGAAATCCCAGTAAATGTCGAATATTCTTGTTTATTACTTCTTTTTACCAAAATTATCTAGTGATATGACAAAATACTAATATAAAGTCAGAGATATGTCATTTCGCTAAAATAAATTTAGTGAAATAAAGAACAATGTTTTAGAAACAGGCTGATTACAATTTTGGCATGAATGGGAGCCATTGGATTCATTGTAACACACCTGGAATGGTTACCATCTGGCATATTAACTTTTCTACAACTTTCAAGTGATTTGTGACTGAGCGATCGTATTTTTAGTTGAAATTTAATTTCACTAAACCACTCCAAAAATCCACTAGCCACTAAAATCAATATTTCGCCACTAAATGGGGGTGTTAAATCGCCAGTTTTAGTAAAATATATTTACAAAACAAGTAAATAATAACAATGTTAAAGCAAACCGAACCCGAAATGTGTGAATAATTCATTTTAATCTTCATCGTCGTCGAGTTCAATACACAATTACCAGCCACGAATCGCACCTAAAGCCAAAGTACTCCACAAATATCGTTAAACAGAGACAACGCCCACAGATCGTACTAAAATCAAAGCAAGAGACATAAACCGAAAGTGTAGGGACCATTGCGATGGCCGGCCTCATTTAAATCGCCATAAAGGAGGGTAGTTTGTTAATATTTGAGCGCGCCAGTCGCACAGCGTCTTTACAGTCATTCGTTGTCCGACATTCGAGGAGAGCGGACGTTTCGGTAATGTTATTGTTAAGGTTATTGCCAAGAAGTAATTTAGTCATAGAAAGGATATTGTTTGAGATAACTGGTTCTGACTTTTAAGATTTATTTGATTTATTGCTTGATGCTACATTTAGGACCATCACCGGCCTGCATCAGGTCACTGCTGGACACATGCCTGTCCAAACAGGAGGATTAAGACACTGCGCCCGTCTTCTTCTGGCAGTTCTCTTTGCCTCTTACGACACTCATAGGACGAGAAAGGGTGGTGCAATAATTATTTTAATGTGACACATATTTTTATATTTAGGATATTAATGTAGATTGCAATAGCAGCAAACCTTAGTAAACACAGGCTCACTGGGCCACACAGAGCGATCTAGTCCCAAATTAAGCTACTACTAAATACCCTGTCGTATAGGGTACTAGACAACCGATAAACTTACTTATATCCTTTTTTATAGAAAACATTACATAGAAAACACCCAGACCAGTACAAACATACATGTACATGCACACAAATATTTGTACTGTGCGGTGATAAATAAAATAAAATAAAAAAATAAAATAAATTAATGTGGACAACATCACATACATTGTTCTGATCCCAATTTGAATAACTATTTAAAGCATTCGTATTTTGGAAACCAGAAACAACGAAGGTACCACAAACACCCAGACCCAAGAAAATGTAGAAAAACAAATTTTTCTACATTGACCCGTCCGGAAATCGAACCCAGGACCTCGGAGCAGGCGACACCTTGAAAACCGGTGTGTACGCCACTCCGCCACGGAGGTCGTCAATCAAGTCGTCGGTGATCAACCCGCGACCCATGGCTCAGAAGCAGCGTTTACTACCGCTGATCCAAATGGTCTTCTAAATATTTATAAAGCTTGTTTAAATATATAATTTATAAAGCTTGTGAAAAGCTAAGTTTGAAGCCTCTGCAAGCCATACACAAACTTTTGTTGACGTAACTTAAACAATGCAGCGAAACCTAACGTATTGCTAAAACTTGTAGAGAAAATATTCATACAACGAAACTAAACTAATCAGTAGTATTAAATTACAGCACAATAATTTTCCTGGAAATAAGATTTTACGAATGTAATCTCCGCAATGGAATCTAAATGTAACGTAATATTGCTAATAGCTTATTAAACCTGCCGTCCAATTAGGAAATTATTATTATAGCGTGTGACTTAAGGGCAGCCGAGACGGGGGTGGCTTTGGCGATTTGGTCTATAGTGGAGCATGATTTGGAGACACTTATACCAGGTTTTGTAAGGTTCCTTATCTCAAAGGAAAAAACGGAACCCCTTATAGAATTTATTTGTTCGGCGTCCATCAATCCATTCGTCCGTCCGAGCGTCCAACCAACTGTGTATCAAGGCCGTTTCTCTCGGGAACGCGTGGATGTAAAAAAAGTAAAGTAACAGCCTATAATCATCCTACTGCAGGGAAAAGGCCTCCATCATTGAATTCAAGTTACCACAGCAATGATGGGTACTGTCATAATCACCACGCTTGCCAAATGTGGGTTGGTGATCACAAACCCGAGCAACGTTCGGAAATTCGAAACTTTTTGTTGCCCGACCCGGGGATCGAACCTGGGACCCCGAGATCTTGGCCCGGTATTTAAACCGCCAAACCAACGGGGCGCTACTAGACCGACGGGGCGTTGGATGTATCGAGTTGAAATTAAAACTCAAGTAAAAAATAGTTTCATTGAAACTAAATTTCATTAAGGGCCTGTTTCACAATCGCTGAGTAAAGTTTTGGGTAAGCTACTTCGACCCTATCTGCTCAGTAAACTTTTTTTCACGTTTCACAATCCCTGAGTAGGGTTAATCACCACTTTATCTGCTCGTTAAGTTAATCACCGGATGCACTGCCAAGTAGCCTTTTACTTGACAAGTAAATTTAAAAAGATAACCTCAAATACGTCATTTCCAAATTTTCATTAACAACAAGTTATTTTATTATTTAAATGGACAGTTTTGCAGTCATTGTAAAATAACACAATGTTCGTAATGGTAAATTCAATGCAAACAAAATCATCACACAAAAAGTACCAAACGTCAGCAAATTTGACATTTGTCATTTACTGACTAACTGACGTTGACTCGACATAGACTTTTTGTTGAAACCTCGTTGCGTTCCATTCTTACAGAAACATTGATTTTAGAAAAGGTGAAATGACTCATTTACATTACAATGTAAACATTTTTTGTACGAATTTATTGTTTTTATTACTTATAATCATAACAAAAAATATTTTTAATGATAATTCTGTGATTACTATACTTTATAGAAACGCATAAATTATTCTTACCTTGAAACGAAGTAAGTAAGTATTAATTATATAATCTTCACTTTAATTTACTGATTGGATGATTGTGAAACGCAAAGAAAGTTAACGAAAGGATTTAACCTCTATGTAATTAACTCGTTGAGTAACTACTTAAGCCTTTACTTAATGATTGTGAAACAGACCCTAAGCCATGTTAACAAAAAATATTTTTATTAGGCAGTACAAAGTTCGCCGGAACAGCTAGTTATGGTCAGCTAACATTCTTTTTTTTTTTTAGCTTATTGTAATAGTTCGATGAGCTGTTGTCTGTCTGTGTGTTGTCAACTTAACTCCCTGCGTAACTACAAAGCGATGACCGATTCTGATTCACTAAAGACCGATCTGTATCCAAGCGGAATGACCACTTCAAAGTGTTTAAGTGAATGCGGATGAGTTCTCCTTATTTAGGCGTTTACAGTGGAAATGAAAAACAAGTATAACTATACAGGGTATTACGTAAATGGTATGAGAAGCCAAAACTAGCGCATGTTAACATATAAATAGTACAGTGAAAACAGAAATTTGACATATTTTCAAGGTTTCACCACTAAGCTTTCTGAATGTGCTTTAATAAGTTCATAGTTGGCTGTAGGCCGCTCCAATGAAAAACTTTACTAGAATCGCAATGCTCAAGTCGCAATGTCGGACAATCGCGGTTTGCCCAATTATGTGGTGGCTATGACCCTACTAAGAAATGAAGACGGGCGACTTCTATTGTTTATATTATTTACTTAGTCGACTCGTACAACGCCTATATGACAAAGACGGGTGGCGCTAGCTGGCACTAGAACGAATCCCAAAAATATACATAGGTATATGAATACTTAATGCGTTGCCAAACTCTAAAATAAGTTTTCTCTTAATCCCTTTTACAAAGTATACGAGTGATGAATATCAACTTGATGAAAAAATACCTTTTTTACGTTTGTGTTTACCTTCAAACCGTTCATATTCCTATCTCATATTTTGACCCATATCGTTTGTAACATAAACGTGATAGAATATCTTTAAGATACCTTACGAAATCCAGTTACCAAAGACGTGTTTTATCGAGAATCGTGCAGAAAATTGAAATGGATCGAGTTCGGTCGGACGAATCCGGAGACTGCGGTTAGGAAATTATAGTATTCGGAGGCAGAACGAACGAGAAGCTATCGATTATATATTTACAATTATAGATGAAAATATAAGACTACTCATAGATGTACACAGTCTGTTACAAATACATATGGCCTGCGCAGACGAGGGATTTTTGTCCGCGGACTTTATCGAGTAACGCAAATGACGGATTAAAAGTACCGCGTACAAAAAGTCCCCCGAATTGCCGAGGACATGCAGAGAGCGGACCGGACTAAAGTACGGGGGAGTCCCCGAAAAAAATAGAACTCGTGTGTCCAGGCGAAGCAATGCACATGGCACGTATTTGTTGTGTGACGTATGTATGCACGACGATAAACGAACAAATGATCGCACACACGATGTGCAATCATTTGTTCGTGCATACGTTTGTCACTTTCGAGCGCAGAACGCGGACTGAAGTCCGCCATGTGCGTTGCTTCGCCTAGTCACACGAGTTCTATTTCTTTCAGGGACTCCCCCGTACTTTTGTCCGGTCCGCTCTCTGCAAGTCCTCGGTGATTCGGGGGACTTTTTGTACGCGGTACTTTTAATCCCTCGTTTACGTTACTCAATACAACAGTAAGCGATCTATTCTAGCAGACAAAAAAGTTCGCGGATAAAAATCCCTTGTCTGCGCAGGCCATAAATATGAGTCAATGTCTTTCTTTCCATTTCAGCTACAAGAGTTTCGAATTTCCGAACATTTCTCGGGTTTGTGATCACCAACCTGCGTTTGGCAAGCGCGATGATTATACCTGTAGGCCATCATTGCTGTAGTAACTTGAATTCAACGCTGGAAGCCTTTGCCCTGAAGTGGGTTATTTAAAAGGCTGTTACTTTTCCTTTATGGAACCCTTCGTGCGAATCGCACTTGGCTGGTTTTATTTTTTGATACATCCACTGCCGAAGCGATTCGTTTCATACATATAGGTGCAAAAATTCTCGGAATATCCACCCGATGAAATCTTGAGCTGTGGTTACCATGCAGAAAATTGAAATGTATCGAGTCGCCCGCTACGAACGAACTGTGGTTTGCTGAATTAGCGTATCGGAAACTCGGCAGGATAACTGGAAACTTGGGATGATTTGTATTCATGTTTCCTTCTGGTGTTATGTCGTTTTGTTTAAGGACTAATTACTCAATAGATTGGAATGTAGAACCAGAATGATGAGCCAGTCTACTGAGGGAATTAGGCCTCTCTATAGGAGGTTTATACCAAGTCTGGCACGCGGGTTTGCGATCATTGATTAGCTAATAGTAGAAGAAGGACTCTTCGGCCCGTTTTTTTTTTTCATTAGCATATAATATTGTTACCAATAAATCAGTAAAACCATTTTATTTCTGCAAATAGGCCTCTCGTCTTACATGTCCCAATCGTCGTCTTTGTCGACACCCATAAGACGAGAAAGGTTGGTGCTATTTTTATATCAGACCGAAACCACGAGATACGGCTTATAGTCAATCATTGCTGGTCTCCCACCACCTATGATTGACTTTAGGGGTAGGTTGACAAACTGTGAAATCTTGATTGTTTCTGTTGTGTCAATAAAAGTAGGTGTTGCTATTTGCTGTTCTGTTTCCCCCTGACACGCAGTATCGCATTAATTGCGTCTAGTCAAATGACGCAACAGTGATCCAAAAAGGTCAAGTTACCTTTGCTTATAATCGATCTGTGTGCTAAATTTCATCCATATTCAATTTCAAGAATGTTAAGTTAATTAATAAAGATATGTAAGACGCTGCGAATGACTATTTTGACAACACGAAACATGTTTATTAAAGTACTTATGATGACACAAAACACTACATAGAAAAACTAAAATAAATTATCCATCTCTGTACTTTGTCATATTTAGGTAGATTAAGTACTTCCTGTCTGTTCTTTACTCTGTACGAATAGTACCTATAACAGCCACTGAATCTAAGAATACGCGAACTATAAAGATTTGAACCTTTCGAGATAAATCAAACGTCTTCCGCGCTGCATTCGATTTCCGAATATTTGCTTTTGATACATTTTGTACTATCTCAAGCAAGACATACAGTGAACCATACTTCAATGTAGTCCTATAGCAAATGTGAAAAGTGGCAAAACACAAAATTTATCATAAGGTTGACTGTATGATTTGATGCACCAGTGAGCAAAGATTTAAGCTGCCGGCCGATGGGAGCTTCGCTCGAGCATAAGTTTGGTCAAAGGAAGTTAGAAGCCTTCAAAGCTTTGAGTTTTCGTTCCAAGATTGCAGTAAGATTCCGCTTTATGACTTTCGAAATGTGTTTTAAGATTTTTTAAATCAAACGTCTACCGTAGGTACTTAGAGTACACTAGCTTTTTCTTGCAACTTCGTCTGCGTGGATAATGGAAATGGATTCAGAGGGAATTGTATAACGTGTTCTTAACAAAAAGACTGATATCCGACAGCGCCATCTGTTGTCTGTGTCACGCGACTTTAAACAGGATTCAACTTTCGTCCCCTATTCCCGCGGGAGCTGCACATAATTTAGGGATTACTTATAATATTTATTTTAGTAGTCCTTGCGTGTGTAATAGTATTAAACATGCTTACCATATTCCATTCCTACAAAATTTCGCGTTTTGTTAGTACAGGACTAAATATCTGGATATGATGATGATATCTTGCAAGAATATTAATATGACCTTGTTTGCTTTTCACAAAAGATATTTTTAAATAAGAACAACACAAAAACTTTTTCTAATCATTTATCGAGTGAAATTTAAAAATAGCTTATTAAAAACATAACAACCGAATCGTTCTGAAACCGTCAAGTGTAGACTTAGGCTAATTCAAATACGGAGTGCAGGGGAAAAAGATCTTTTCCATCTTCCTTAAGGAAGAATGAAATTTAGCGTCAAATGTGTCCTTCGTCCTAGTGACCTAATAACGCTATGACGTCACATTACGATTTTCTGATTTGTACCGTTAGAAAAGTTTTTTTTAAATCCTATTATTTTAAACGACGACTCTTAATGGTAAAGCATTTGTTCTCACAAACCAGTATTACTTTAGCTCTTTTGAGGTTGTGCTGGTATAGGTACTCGTGTGGCTTATTAGCAAAATTATCGTAGGTACTGTTTGATGATAACAGCGATATTTCTCCTTCTGGCCAAGCTACGATTTTATGCCGAAACAGTGATAAATAATTTGTAAACTCATAAGCACACATAACACTTGCTTTCTTGTAAGGGCTACTACTAGACCACTACTAGACCAAACCGATTTAAATATATGGGAGCCGAATAAAAAATCCGTAACAAATAATTTACAAGGTCTTAATAAAGCAATAAACAGTGTTCAACTCGCCATCTGAACGACATGTATATCAATAAAATTGACATAACAGTCGAAGGATTGTCTGTCAGTGACCCAAACGTTTCATACGCCGTAAACACCGTCAAGTTGTAAATGACCAAGTGTACAGACTTGTAAATCTTTTGAAGGTCAGTTTGAGTGGATTTTCTAAGCATGTGACCAATATAACAAGACCTTCTGACTTCAACAAAAAGTATAATCTAGCAAGTCTACAGAGATCAGGTTGACTGGTGATATTGTCTAGTGTGCTATTCCGTCTATTGACGGCGACTGGAGTCACGTACAAAGCATAGGCTATCAGGTCTGGATTCTGGATCGTTGAACGTATTTATTGACTCGTCTACATATGAATAAATAAATAAAATCAGTTTCAACGACAATAAAATAGTATTTTACCAATGATGATAATGCAAGCAAATGGTCTGTTTATCACATGTTCATCCTGTACACACTTTTCGTGTTGATATTTCTAAAACAGTTTTTTCCCATACCATTATCAAACATTTTCTGACCTTTACAAAAACAACAAATTAAGAATTCTCCAGATCGTTGCAGCCATTTATAAGTGAAGCGTGTAAGCACTTAAATTTCAGTACTTGATTTTTATTCATTAGAAGATAAGATAAAAGATAAATAAAAGAAGAAGGAAATAGATTTAAACACATTTTCGTAGCTGGTCGACGAATAAGTAAAGCGTTTTCAAATTTTATTCCTCATATCCCAACGAATTCAAGTCATGAGCTATAGAGGTGCAAGGTTATTGAATTGTTTCCTGGCATTGTAACCCTGAATGCGTTTTCTATATAAAATACACAAAGCGAATAAAATTTGCAGCCCCAGCTAAAAGGTTATGTTTGATTTATTGCATTTCCAACGTTCTCCTTTGACATCTCAAGTTGCATTTCCATTCATGTGAATGTAAAATAAAAAGGCATGTATTCGTTAGCGGTAAACTGGAATATCGGAGACTGAGAATAAAAAATCACAGTGGCATTATGTGAAGGATATTGATAGTAAGTAATCTATAAATTTAATAAAATTTTCCGAGTATCAGGCCGATGCCTATAATTATACTACAATAAAATTATAAAGAGGAATGATTTGTAAATTTTGTGTGTGTGTGTAATGACTAAACTCTAAAAACTACTGTGCTGATTTCAAACATTATTTCACCGTTGGAAAGCTATATTCAGTAGCCGGTCCGCTAGTAATTATGTATATAATATCTTGAGGAAAAACTTAGGTTTTGGTCTCTATTATAACAACGAAGGTCAAAGTAACTGCTTTTTAGTATACTTGACTGTCTGTATCTCTGTACAAGTTGACATCACTAAAAACACACACATGCCTTTTTCTCTTCCCTTTGAGTTATATTACCATATCAAACCAACATAAATCGGTCGACGTAGTAAAAGATAGGTATGCGTGGTCAAACAGAAAAAATATACTTACCTATGCTCGTCAAATTAAGAAACACCTCTTTTCTTCCTAGGTTGAAAAACATTCATACAACAAACGTCAATCGTTATGCACTGTATCAAAGTTTCTTGCTTAATTTATTTCGCACCGTTTCTTTATCAGAAGTATATACTTACCTAGCAACATGATAATTATCGATTTGATTAAATGGCAGACAGAGCGATTAGTCAGTATATTGACCACGATTGTGTCACCAGGAATCAATTAAGCGGTTGATTAGAGGCGTGCTCGAAGGGACTCAGACCTCCACACGTCTACATACTAAAGCCTTGTTTAGAACAGTCGAGCACTTTAGCAATGTAGCCGATATTAAACATTATCTGTCCACTGCTAGACATTATCATCGATGCCAAAAGACGCCAACTCCACCGCCCTAAGCATCCAACGGCTTCCCGCGACTTTCTCTAGATCGTCGGTTCATTCACAGATCTTCCTTCGTTCGGTGCGCGGTCGACATTCAAAAATCTTTTAGACCCAACGGCCATCGGTTCATTTAACTATGCTGCTGGACATAGGCCACTCTATTGCTGATTTGTGGTGCCTAAAATAGAAAATAACAACTTTTATCATGCAATGTAGGTACCCTAAAGTTCTAAAGGTCGTAACTTTATTAGCGTCTTCTCGCAACTGTTGCAACTTTACCTACAAGGCGTTTATATAGCTTTTGGAGAGGCCCATGACAAGCTATAAACTGTCAAGGCAGATTGAGAATAATAAGTACACAAGTCCTATCTTACGAAATTATCAACCACAAACTACAAACTCAAATTTGAATACTAATTGTCTTATTTTGGGTACATAACATGTAAAAAGTTGTTATTTAGTGAATACACCAAAATATGCTATATTTAACGTTTTTTTTTTTAAGATACCTACTGATAAATATTTATTACAAAATTACGTAACTAGTTTTTGCCCCCAACTTCGACGTGGAGTTCAGAATTGTTATGTGCTTAAAAAAATAGATACCTATAGTAAACAATAGACATTGCTCTATAGTCTGTGTCACGTAACTTCATACTAAATACAAAAGTTTTACAAAATACAATTTCGGGATAAATACGAGGGCGGGTCAATAAGTCCGTGACTTTTTGAATTTCTGACCTCTTTACTGAAAAAGCAACACTACTCCTGTCAACAGGTATCTGTCAGTTGATTCCTATCAAAATTTGAACTTGCTGCGTCAGTTAGTTTGTGTTTGACAGCTATTTTTATCAGACTACCCAGTCATTTGAGGAAAAAATGGAAAAAGGTGAATTTCGTGTGCTTATTAAGCATTATTTTTTGCGAAAAAAAACCATTACCGAGACCAAGGCTAAGCTTGATAAATACTATGGGGACTCTGCACCATCGATTTCAATGGTAAAAAAGTGGTTTACTGAATTTCGTTGTGGCCGTAAAAGCACTGAAGATGCCGAACGTCCTGGACGCCCAGTTGAGGTCTCTACACCCGAAACAATCGAAAAAATTCACGATATGGTGTTGGCCGACCGAAGATTGAAAGTGCAAGAGATTGTGGAAGCCGTAGGGATCTCGCATGGCTCAGTGGTTTCAATTTTAAAAGATCAATTGGGCATGAGAAAGCTTTCCGCAAGATGGGTGCCGCGTTTGCTCACAGTCGACCACAAACGCAATCGTGTAACAACTTCACAGGAAGGTTTGGCGTTGTTTAATCGCAATATGGAGTAGTTTTTGCGCCGTTTTGTAACCGTGGACGAAACATGGATCCATTACAACACACCAGAGACCAAACAACAGTCAAAACAGTGGGTTTCTAAGGGTGAATCGGCGCCAAAGGTGGGTTTGTCAGCCAATAAAGTTATGGTGACTGTTTTTTGGGATGCACGTGGGATAATCCACATTGACTACCTTCAAAAGGGAAGAACAATCAATGGGGAATATTATGCCAACTTATTGGACCGCTTCAATGACGATTTGAAAAAAAACCGACCTCATTTGTCCAAGAAAAAAGTTCTTTTCCACCAAGACAATGCAAGGGTGCACACATGTGCAGTTGCCATGGCAAAAATCCATGAACTGGGCTATGAATTTCTCCCTCATCCATCCTATTCTCCAGATTTGGCTCTGAGTGACTACTTTTTGTTCCCAAACCTGAAGAAATGGCTTGGTGGAAAAAGATTTCACTCCAATGATGAAGTCATCTCGCAAACAAAGGCCTATTTTGAGGACCTCGACAAATCATATTTTTTGGAAGGGATAAAAAAATTGGAGAAGCGTTGGACAAAGTGTATAGAGCTCAAGGGAGACTAAGTTGAAAAATAAAATGATTTGTTTATCAAAAAATCTGTGTTTTATTCCAAAAGTCACGGACTTATTGACCCGCCCTCGTACATTATTCTGATGTTCCAGCTTTATTACTAGGAAGTTTCTTCAAATTCCGTACAGTAGCTACTGCGTGAAAGAAGAACAGCAAACTTTGCACTCTTTCACACAAACACTTGTATTATCCATACATGATCACAAGCTATCGCATTTATAATGTTAGCAGGATAGTATCATTTAAGAAGCAAATGATATACTTTATAAGAATTATGTACTTAATTCAGCATTACCATAATGTAATCTTTAATCGGGAGATAAAAAGTAACCTGCATACTTACCATACAGCCTATAATTTAGCACCAGTTTAAATTAAGTGCTTGCATAAAGTGCTTTATTTCAAAGCGTACAAATAAAAACCCACCCTAAGTTACAACTCATAACGGCGACGAAAGACGAAAATAATCCCGGCGCCTCACAGAAATAAACCTTCAATACAATCTAAGGCCTGTTTTCACGCACATATATCACTGCTATAACATTTGCAAGTAGCATACACCCTTTCACGAACCGATTCGCCTCCCCGCGCCTCAGAAACCGCACGAATACTCTCTCTTACATAACAATAATACCTTTTCTACAGCTACAGCCTCTCTGATAAATAGCTCGATATACACAACAGTGCCTATAGTTGGCTACCCCTGCAAAGTGTAACCACGTGGTTCAATAAAGTATGCGCGTCGTCACAGCGCCATCTGTTGGGTGGTTGGTGAATTACTTGTTCGCGGAAGCATGCTTGAAATGGTTCGTGCAAATCTTTTTGGGGTTGCGTCTTTTTGGACTATGTGTGGTATAGATGCCGCTGGTAGCCTCGTTTTAAAACTTGTCTTACTCTGATTTATAATTGTGTTGTTTTTCTTTGTTTCAGCTCTCAGAGCTCGAGCAGCGGGTTCTGGAAGCAGAAGGCAGAGCTGAAGAAGCGGAAGATAAGGTAATCTTATAATTAATATTTATTTTATTTAACAATGTACCTGCTATATTTTAAATAAGTATTAGCAGATAAATGTCATTCTCTTATTTTTTTAATGTATGCAATAAAAATGTATAAGATAGTTGGTTAAGTGTTACAAAAACCCGAAAACAAATATTTTACCAAAAAACAAGCAATCTTCTTCCAAAAAAATTCCATTTTCTGATCTCCGTGCGAAATTTCGAACTTGTTTTTCGTAAAAACTGTTTTCACAAAAAGCTTTCCCTCTTACTGAGTGGCTTACATTGTGCAAGTCAGGAGAGTCAGCAAAAACGGATCATTAATAAATCTGGGAGACCTCTGAAAAGGGTCCACTCTTGTGTTATTGCAAACAAATAAAACTGGTACTTCTACAGCGAGATTGGTAGTTCAGTTAAATTGCTATACCATATTTTAACAAACTATAAGCTGTTAGAACAGGGATACCAATAGTCCAGGAGTTTAATGTCATGAGTACTGTTTTTTCGTATAAACTGAGTTATTTATTCAATTATGTACCTATATGTATGAAAAAAAACCTGCCATCCAAACATTCATGTTACTTTAATATTTAATACCTACATCATTAGATAGATAGATAGATACACTTTATTGCACACCATAAAATTGAAAAATAACACATGAGTAAGATTTAGATTAGTACAATTTAGGCGGTCTTATCGCTTGCAGCGATCTCTACCAGACAACCTTCAGGTAGAGGAAAGATGAAACAGATTTGAAAGGGGAAGGCGGCGGAGAGTATTCAAAAGTACACGTAAAGAAAAGTAATAAAAGAAATGTAAAATTACAATCTGAAATATATCTAATATTACACGCATAGTAAACTACATAAATAACATTAAAATACAGTATTACATACATGCATAATAAACTACATAAACTATACACTAAATATACATACATAACATATACATACATAACATATACACATACAACTACAAACCCAAATACATTAAACGAAAGAGGATCACGTGACCAAAAGTATCAATAATAGGAATTACATAAGTTAAAATTAGACAGGACAGAAATTAAAGTGAAAGAAGATAGGTTTTAAGTCTGTTTTTACAGTGAATGACCGCGAGTAAGAATGGGAAGAATGAAGAGGAGTCACAAGACGGAGTTTATTGGAAGACCGCATATCGTGACCTAGAGCGGATCGCAAAAATTGAAAACGCTCCTTTAGATAAGATGAAGATTTTGGATTAAATAATATTGAGAACAAAAAGGAAAGAACGTGAAATTCACGCCTGCGACGTATAGATAACCACTTTAGCAGAGCTCGGTATTCTAAGATATGATCGTACTTTCGTAGACCATAGATAATACGAATGCAGAAATTCTGAAGGCGCTCGAGCTTGCTTAGAAGATTTTCATTGACATCTAAGTAGCAACAGTCTACATAATCAAGAATGGGAAACAGAAGGGCTTGAACCAGAGCAATTTTAGTAGGTATTGGTAAGAAATTCCGTAGTCTATTAATCATTATAAACGTGTTTCAACTTTACAGGTATTATACTTAAAATCATAATCACAAAACACGATACGTATTTTGTAGCTTATTGCCTCAAGATGAAACTTTGTAAACGGTATTGGAAAAAACTAAACGCTTTTACCAAGGATCCTATTTGATCTTTATCTTTTTCACAATTCCGTCTCAGTCCTAAAGCAAGGTATTTAAATTTTTTATAAAGTACATAATGGCGCTAGTATACCTTTTTTCACATCTTAAAGGGTGGACATCCCACTTCCACATAGCTATGTACTAAAAATAAGTACCTATATAAAATTATTTAAATATTTTTAAGTAACAACATTGGACAGAGCTGAAATAAAAATAACGGTAATGGACCACTGCAGTGAAACGGCTTTAGTTTCGCGCATTTTATTGCTTGGTCTCTTGGGCAGAGCTTCCCAACGCCGCGCATTTCACTATGGCACAACAATTCAAAAGCGACATAATAATGCAACTACCCACATACAGTACATTAACCATAAACTATATCCGCCTCTGCGCCGGACAGCGCTTTTCAAACTGGTGACTCAGGTTCTGTAGTTTTGAAACTCTTACTAAAAATTAAACACGCGTGAGTATAATACCTAAAATTGATATATACTAAACAATACATAAGGCTGTTTTTAAAGTCACTGACTCTCACTAACTCTAAAAGCAGCCTTAAGTATTGGATAATATATTTCAATGTTATGCGTTACACTTACGCCAGTTACGCCTGTTTACTTTGTTAAAGACTAAACAAAGAATCTATTTAAAAAAAAATATACTGCTAATATGTTCACTGCGTAAAAGCATTAAATCTTCAAAAGTCATAGAGACTCGTAAATTAATTAATAAGCGGGCTAATTAATAAAGTACAGTCGGCAGTGGATTACAGTTGAGTGCATTAAAGCGGCGTTAATTACGTCGTTGGGGCATTTTAATTATACTCTGCTCACCACGAGGGTAGACAGACCGACATACCTACTAATTGAAATGTAGAATTATCTGTGTTGAATGTCATACGTCTAAATATGTATTATCAAAGCTATACCTGCCAATAAATAAAATTGTAGTATTTCTGGAATTTTTAAGCGAATGACATGACTTCAATGAAAACTACTGTTTATTCAGAATTTATACAAATATTACGAGTATAATTTTAGAAGTTTCCCTGTCTGTGTTCTGTTTGCCTGTTACTTCATCACGCTTAAACCGCCTAACGGCTTTAGACGTGATTTGGTAAAGATATAGTTTGAGTTCCAGGAAATTACATATATAAGAAGTTGCATGGGGAATTGATAATTTACTGTGCAATTTAAAGATGTTGTACCATAACCATACCAAGGATTGGTACAACAACCAGAAAATTGCATCGGATTTCGGTGTTTATGTTTGAAATCATCCTTAAAGGGGTTGGAAATGTAGGAAATCAATATCGATGGCAAAAATAGTAAGTCATTTCTTAGGAGAGCGATTTCGTGGACACGATTTAATCGAATGTGCGATAAAGCCAATTTGAACGTGGACGAGGTTTCGACTGTTTTAATCATAAATGCTTTGCCAGTATTTTTATTTTCCTATTCGAAGTTTTTTCAACTCTGTTGGTGTAATGGTTCAGTGTTTCGTCCACTACGGAAGGGTCCTGTGTTCGATTCCCAGTCAAGTTAATTCAAGCAACGATCTTTTCTAAATTAGTTTGAATCTGGAAGGGACGTGGGGTTCATATCAATCGTGTTTCGGAAGGCACGTGAAGTCATTGGGTTCTGGGCTTCTTAAGGTAAGATGGAAGTCGCGAAAAACAATCACGTCAGAGGCGTGTTATAGGTGGCTTCTATTCACCAATTCATTCCTGAAGGATTAATCATACGATAAAAAGAAGAAGTCAAAACGATACCCTCAAAAAAATTAAACATATTCAGGGTGGAACAGGCATATTTCGCCCAAATTATTAATCCTCTTATCTCTATTTATTAAAGGGAGTTCCGAAGTAAATTGACTGACTGGCTATTAAAAGCACAAAGAGTAAATTGATCATGTTACAGAGTTAATAATTGTGACTAATATTAGAAAATTTTATAAGATGTCCTAGTAATATAATATTAATAACTTGATGAATTTATAGCTTAAAAATTAAGATTATTGTAACCGAAATATAAAACTTGTTCCCTATCCATTTTCAGAAGTGTTCAAACTTTGTACTGACAAATACAAATGCAGAACACACATGAAAATCCCGCGCCCGGCATGCGAGGAGATACGGGTTCGAGTCCTGCCTAATACATAATTTTTCAAGTTTAAATACTGATATTATAATTGCAAAAAAAACCCGCGCCCGGCATGCGAGGAGATGTGGGTTCGAGTCCCACCTGATACATAATTTTCCAAGTTTAAATAGGTACTGATATTATAATTGAAATTAAAAATTGCTTGAATATCATATAAAGTTACACAAAAAAAAGCTTTCGTCATTTAGGTCTAGCTAGTCGCTAGTCTAGCCGTTATGAGGGCGGGCATGTGCTCATCATCACCATCATCATCTAGGCCAGACTCCCACTGCTGGACACAGCGCATATACCTAAAACTGATTTTATTATCGTAGATCTAAAGAGTTAATTATAATTATTTTATGACATCCGCCAGTAATTAGTTTATTAAAATAATGTTTTTTGATATTTTTATCAGATTTTTGTTTCATCAAATTTCCCAAATTACCATTCAAAGTCGGTCAAGTAACGTTTTCGCAGGCCCGTCTACGACGTCATAAAGCACCCTCATTTGGGGGCATTTGTTAGAATACACGCTGACAACTGAGAAATGGGGGATCGGGTCGAATTGTGGGGTGGATTGTAGCGATATCAAAGCAGTCGTTGCATTCAAAAATGATGGCGTGTTTGCAGTTTTGCATAGACTATCACGTTTATGATAATTTAATCATTTAGGTTACATGGACCTCTCTAGACACTAGTCCAGTACGGTCAGACAATTATAAAAAAAGTTTTTTTAAACAAATTTTGTAAACAATTATAAAATAAAATACAGTTCATTAAACAAAAATGTCGACTACCGTAGATGGGATTTAAACGCACAACTTTCCGGGGGAAAGCGGTAACAATGTCCTACTTGGTTTTGAACCCTTATGGAATTTTTGTTCTAGAATATTATTTTGCCGGATTATAATAGATCATAGTACGACTGAAGACAATGCAAATTACATCTGTCAGAATCTGATTAGTTTCCAAAAAAGAATTTATCAATATAGCAGTGTTTTTGTGCAAACGTCATCTTGTTTTTATGTGACGAAGGAAAGGATAAATTCGACACTGGTATGTATTTATGTTGGTATGACTCTCATAACTTTTTACTAGATTTAATGATTAAATTTTTTGTTCGATAGGTATATCTTAAAATTGATTAGGAAAAAATAGGTCAGCCTGAAACCCATTAAAAATTTAAAACATTAAAGATTATTAATAAAAATTGTACCGATATAAAGCATAAAATGAGTCACAGACACAAATTGAGCTAACAGTTTTCTAAATTGACGAAATATAATAAAAATATTTCAAAAAACGGACAACGTTTTTTTGCTATCCCACCTCAATCCTATAAGAGCAATGCACACTAGTGCACCGATCGTCGGGATGCCTCTATTGATTTTAGCAATTGCAGGATTATGACTCACTCTGGACTTTTTGTTTGTTTTGAGATAATACTAAACTCGTAGGTGCTTTCGCCTCGGTGCTGTAGATAAGTTTTATTACTGACTCTACGTGTGTTGAGTTTATTCTTTGGGAATGTGAATTTGAACAAAGACAATCTCATTTTCTGTGTAGATGTTCTAAGTTTGGTGGATACCCAATTCGAGTTTAGCATTTCGTTAGAAGTTTTGTGTTATATAATTGAATTTGAAATCTTTTGATAAAGAGCTGCCCCAAAGAAATTTTGTGTGATCATTTATAGAGCTCGCTTCATTATGTTTGATCATCTGCCTGTCAGTCCACACAAAGGCCTCTCTAAAGGAGGGTTTAGTCATAATTGTCGCGTTTGCCAGGAGCTGATCTTATTTCGGCGAATGGTGAAGAGGAAACGCTGATTCGTGTTTTTTTCAGGCAAAATGAGTACCTACATATCTTTTCCTTGAAGCAGCTTTTGTTAACTGAATTTTTAGGTACACATTTCAATTTACGGTATGAGTTGTATAACTTATTCAAGAAGATATTATGTAACGCCTTATAACTTAAAGCCTTTTGTAAGAATTGATATTTAAAAGTGTGGTATTGTCGTACACACCTCATCTATCAATTGCTATTGTGTCAAGAATTGTATATTAAAAATCATAAAATTTATGTACCTAATTTACATGGTTAGGATTTTAATTCTATTGGATAACTTTCTAACTCTAGTCATAGTCATAGACAACCATTTCGATCCCCGCACAGTACAAATATTTGTGTGCATGAACATGTCTGTTTTGTACTGGTCTGGGTGTTTTCTATGTATTATAAGTATGTATTTACAAAAAAAAGTTTTTTTTTTTTCAATGAAAACAAACAGCTTTTATATAACAATAAACACAGGTCGCAAGGACATAAATAAACACAGTAAGCCTAGATGGCTCTGTGTGGCCCAGTGAGGCATGTCTTAAATATTTATTTATTTATTTATAGTGATTAAGATGATAATTAATAATAGGGGTTAAATTATGAAATTGCCGATTTGTACTGAAAATCAAAATTGTTTATTTTTTAATTTTTTTACAAATTTATTTAATCAAAATAGTTACCATTATTATCAATACATTGCTGCCATCTAATAAGAAGGTCATTTATGCCTTTGTGATAGAACTCTGAGGATCTAGACTGCACAAACTGTGTGAAAGCATTTTGTACTGCCTCCTGGGAAGAAAATTTCTTGTCACGTAGATAATTGTCCAAATCACGAATAAAATGGTAGTCCGTTGGAGCAAGGTCTGGCGAATACGGAGGATGTCGAATGGTTTCTAATTGCAGTTCCTGAAGGGTCAAAACGGTTTCTCGTGCTGTATGAGGTCTCGCGTTGTCATGGAGCAATAATGGTGAAGATCGATTCATGAGTCAGGGCTCTTTTACTGCTAGTTTTGCCAACATTGTTCGGAGTTCGGCACAATAGACATCAGCCGTTATTGATTGACCAGATCGGGGAAAACTATAGTGAATAACACCATGCTGAGACCACCAAACAGTTACCATTACCTTTTTATTAGTAAGTTTTGCTTTAGGACACTGTTGTGGCGTTTGACCTGGGGTCAGCCATTGCATTTTTCTTTTACGGTTATCATAAAGAATCCACTTTTCATCATATGTCACAATTCGATTTAATATTCCTTCATTTCTGTACCGATTCAACAAGGCAACACAAGTTTTAACACGCGTTTCTTTCTGCACATCAGTCAAATCATGAGGCACCCATTTTTCGTATTTTTTATTTTATTGATTTGACGCAAATGAGTCAATATTGTGGGTAAGGTTACTTTAAACCATGCCGCTAATTCTTGGGTAGTTTGACTAGGATCGGCTTCCACCATCTCTCTTAATTCATCGTTAATCACCTGTGTGGGCGGTATTCCTCGTGGCTCGTTCTTTAAGTCGAAGATTCCATCACGAAAACGTTTAAACCAAAATCGCACGGTGCGTTCATTAGCAGATCCCTCTCCAAACGCAACATTGATATTGCGGGCTGTTTCTGCCGCGTTACTTCCGCGTCGGAACTCGTATTCAAAAATCACTCGATCGATCCATCTTTCTTGTCTAAGTTAAATAACAAAAACAATTGAAAGTCGATATTCAAATGTTTCACATTTTTTAAAAGAAGAACATCATAGAAACCATGTGAAAAAAGTTTCATTCGAAAACCTCAAACCATGAAGATTCTATGTCAATTCAAAGAACCTATTACAATAAAACGGCAATTTCATATTTTAACCCCTAATATATTAGGTACTTCATTAGCTTTTAAATGGAAAGGCTTAGTACCTAAACTGCTTTACTTAAACGAACAATTCGACCTAGACAACCTTATCGCACTAAGCATAGGTAGGTTCTAACAAAACATGAACGAAGACATTAAGTCTATGGATTATGACCCTTAGATACAAAAGTACAAATGCGTCCTTGATCAAAAGAACTCCGTCACAAACGACCATAGACCCTACTACGTCGAAATAAAAACGATTGACCTTTTTGTTAGTTTTATACGATTTTTTCCACCACATGTCTGATCGGCGACAATGGGCAAGTCGCCCTTCTGAATTCACCCTTCCGCGCATGCGTAATATCCGAAACAACTTCACAACGGTACCCGAGCTATGCGTACCAACTTCAGCCCGTTACCTGTATATACATAACAATTTCTCCTCGAATAAGCTGTAAAATATAAATCCTTAAAGCAACCAAAATCCGTCTGTAAAAGTAAAAAGTGAATATCTAGTGTTTAATTGTTAGAATAACGCGTTCCTCATACAACAGAGCCTTGATTTCGCTCAGCACAAGTGATACTTTGATCGATAGCAACTATTTATTAATTTATTTGTGTTCTAGATAAGAAAGCAACGCTTTACAGATATAGGGGACTTGTGATATATCCGTATTAGTGTGACAACGAATATTTTGTAAGCTTTACGTGTCTAAGCTATAGTGTTTATTTTCATAAGTCAATTGGCGTTTGCGTGATTTTTGGTTAGTGATAGTATTACTATGTCGAAACCCAATACATTGAAGGCGCACAGATTGAGTGCTGAGTTTGCCGAGAAGCGAGGGCAGGCCCTCAAGAAGGCAGATCCATCGAACTCATAGCAAACACCCGTAAGTACCTTATACTTATTGACAGATTTGAGGTTATTCGACTCCTTCCTGACAGGATCGAAGTCTGAAGGTTTAAGCATTTTATTGATAAAAACGTATTTTTTTCATGTTCCACAACCATAGTAAACTTTAAAAGGTTCAAAAACAATTATATTATTATGAAGTTATTTGACTGAATTCATCTACTCAAATAATAGACATTTAAAAAATTCGGTTTAAGTCTTGATCTTGTTAGATCTATCTTTGTTCCAGCTTCTTTCCATCGGGCAGATAGATGTAAATAAAAATTTTAAATTAAAAAAGGATTTCTGGTGATATTTATCGAGGTTTAAGACCTAATTATAAAGAAAGAAATATTATAAATCAGAGCTTTTATGTTAAGCCATAAGGTAGTGTAGATAATATGTTATTAGGCAATTAGAAAACAAAAAACAACAATACAGGACTATAAATCAAGGCTGCAATGTAACGTTCGCACGCAGTTATTCTTATAACCTTATTTATTAACTTCTGTAACACGAGATCTGATTAAAATTGTATATTAATTAAGTTTATGCTACCTACAGTGTTTTGTTGTGGTGATAAAATATTAAATTATATGAAATTTCACTCGAAACAATGATAAGGAAATTCGTGAAGTATAACTAAGCTCAGGTACTTACTTAGCTTGGCTTTCGTGTTTAACAATAAATAACTAAGCATACGTGATACGAAACAATTAATTGATAGAGACTGGTAATAAAAGATATCCTGAAAACTCAGCTCAAAACAATAAACCTATCATAACTTAGTGACCATAAAAGTTTTGACAGTAGGTTTTTTATAGTAAAACTTTATTTTTCTCAAAAACATGAAAATAATAATAATTGTTAAATAAAAACTTTTACGGCAGTAATCTTATCTGTGCTCCTTAGCTCCTAAGAATGTAGTTAAGGTTCTTTCTTCTAATTCAAATTCCGTAGTAATCTTGACAGCTCTAGTCGAGACGCCAGCCTACAATTTTCATTTGACCTTGAAACGTTACAAGTATCTTGACGTTAGAAACGATTATTCTGTTTGTTAAAATATTCTACTCGTACCATTTGCCTGGAAGGAAAACAGAATCGTTGGCCAGAAATATTCGATTGGAAAAATGAAAATCTAATGACACAATATACAAATTCCAATATGGCTTCTGCCAGCTGTTCCTCGTACGCATGCGCCATGAGTTTCCCGCCATCTTTGGATTTCGTTCTTAGCGTGCCCTACAAAAAGAGGTCACGTGGCTGTACTTACATTTTTAATGAATGACAAAATTTCGGATCCCTCTATCCTAATAATATCTTATGATAGTGTGGATTCGATGAATCAATAGAATTACTTCTGAATTAGTTATGAAGCTCAATTTCAACGAGCGTTGAAACTACGAATGAAAAAATGTTTCAGTAAGAGTAACCACTATTATCAATAAAATAAATTTTTTTTCGAGCCAAGAATTTTCCCAATTAGGTAAGCAGGATGAAAAATCGGTGAAATTTGACTGAAGTTGAAATGAAGAAAAAGGTGAGTACTGGGTATCATTGATTGGTGTAGGTAATAATAATTGTAATGGTTTAAATTGCGTAGAACATTTTAAAACATGTTAATCATTGGCGTTATTATTGAAACAAAACAAATGAAAAAAAATATCTCCCTGCCTGAAGTTCGCAGTTGTCGAATTTAGACACAAAAATTATAACAACATCAACAAAAGACTAATAATCAAATTTAATAACCTAATATGTTTTGCCACTATCACGACCTTTTTTTTCCATGTATGCAGAGAAAAATATGACCATGATGATAGCGAAACTGTGATCTTGTATAATTTTGTAAATTTTGGTCGTATGATAAATCTGATCATGATAAGCATAAATATTTTGTTAACAATCGTTATAGTTTTAGGTAGAATCAAAGCTGACGGTGTTAGCTAGGTAGAATATACACAAATAGGTTGACCTAACAAAAAGTTTCGTGATGTCACAACACTAGTACCAAGCACAAGTAGTAATTTATTATTGATCACGTTTAAGGAAGTTTGGTAAAGTAATAAAATATTTATTAATTTCTTATCTGCAAACAGTTGTTATTTAAGTATAAAAAAGTCGTAATCTTAAAAATAACTTTGCAAATATTATACAAAATTGATTGAAAAGGTAACTCAAATAATTTTCACAAATTATGCTGCATAAATATATATACCTTAATAATACCCTCTGCTTAATCAGTAAAAAAATTCGTTACTAACATTGTTTACTTCAAATGGTTGATTTTTTCATGCAGATTCTCCAGTCTGTCCTGTTATAAACCATTGTTTTTATTAGGAGGTCTATGCGTTTTTGTCGGTGTCCGTTACATTCTTAGTTGGCATTGCTTTGAAAAGTTAATTAGGTATTTTTGCTAAACACGAAACACGCTTTTCCTGTCGCGCTAATTGCCATACATGAAATGCTAAGCTTATTAAAACTATAAGTTAAACACAATGTAACTTTCGTCCTTTCATGTAAAAATAAAATTTGTTTAACAACGCTTATCGCGTAGTTTTGTCTGCATTTCTTATCCATATTTGATTTGTTTAACCAGTAAAGAAAATCTTTTACATCAGAAAACTTTATTTTTAATTATAAAATATTGATTGACACCTTGTTCATCATGTTTGCATTGATAGTCTAGCTAGAGTCTACGGGGGAAAATACGTAAATGCCATACAAAAATAGCTTGCTTTTGGCTTTCGCCGTAGTTGGGTAAAATTGAAGTTGAGGAACACCTAATAAAACTACGAAAACAAAGATCTAGACAATGGAGACTATTTTAGGAATACTTCACGTCCTCTCAAAACGAATGTGAGATCCGCGTTGTTTGTAAGAATGAAGAAAGCTTTTTCAGACGTTTAAGGGTTAATTTAACGTGTCGAACATCACTGTGAATTTTATTATTTAGATAATTCGCAAAGAATAACGTTGTTTTTAAAACGTATTTTCATCTTTTCGCCTCATTAAACTTAAATCGCAGTGTTTTTAAAAATAAATCAAGGGACTACGAAACTAATTAGTCTAAAAAAAATGGTTTCTCTAACATGGATAGTTCGCTTGTTGATTAGAAGTTTAAAAGACAATTTTGCTGCTAAATAAATGTTATAGACTATGTATGTCTACCGTACAAAGAGTATTTTTAAGAATAGTAAAGACAGTGCAGAACCCGGCGTTATATAATAATAATAAGTACCTAGATCTTACTCTTTTAAATGTCTGTATCAAAAGCATTTTTATCTTAATTCCAACTAAGTATTAAATTTTTACATTAAGTATTCTGCCAATTACAATTACTATAGAATACTATTTATTTTACATATTCGCACAAGCTACATACTCGTAGATAAATCAATTTTGTTCTGATTATTTCTTTACAAATAATATCTACTGTTATTGTTTTTGATAAAGCACCTAGAAGCATTATTTTGCATTGTTGCGTTTGGGTGTCTACCTCAAGGTAAAACTTCAACGGTGTGAAGTTTTGCGAATTTAGGTGAACTTCTAGCGAACAAGAATCGATTTGGCGGGTTGCGTAGTGAATCACACTCACAGTGCAATAACCTCTCCAGCAGACGGATGGCCGTGAAGTCGCGTACGCTATACGGATTTTCAGGAAATTTGCGAACAGAGAAACTTACTAAATACCTTTTAAAGCTAGAAAATAAACTTGAGAATTACATATAATTTAATTTAAGACATTAGACTTAATCAATACTTTGGATGGAACCGGGGTTTTCCGCTGATATATGTACTAAGACATAGAACACGTAGCACAGAAAAAACATTCAGATCTGCACAATTTAATGTTATTAAAGAAAGTGGTATCTTCCAAATAACCTTTTTTTGTCTATTACGGCTGGTTCCTTTTAATTAAAATATATTTATCTCTGTTTTACTGTCAAAAGCGATCGCTTGTAAACGATGTAGGTACTTGCCCTAAACTATGTTCGAGAAACGTTATTGTAATACTAAAATAGAGGACATGACAGTAAAAATTATGAAGTCATGTCTGTTGTTACAATTTTATGTTTATTACTCTTGTTAATATGATGAACCAATAAAATAATATCAGTGTTATAAAAGACAGTATTTTATTTAAAGGATCGTATACATATAGCGAGATATTAACAAAATTTTTTTTAGTAGACCTCGAACATAAATTACCTGTTTTCATTTTGTTTTACAAAAAATATTTGTGTTTGACTGATAGCTAAGAACCTGACCTTATTAATAGAACACCGGAATTCAGCCATTTAGGACATATTATACGATAATAATTCATGCAAACAAAATAATAACAAAGTTTGTATTAGAAAAAGGGGACAAAAACATAATTTCTCATGTAAAAAGATATTTTCTTCGAATATATCCGGTTTAGCTGAGGTTTTGTACCCTTTTTTGTAATATAACTAGGGTTGTATTATAGTTATAATTTAGGTTGTGATTTTAACTATCAAATGTGACACGAAAGTATAGTTCTACTTCAATCGGAAGTAGTAACTAACCAAATCTCTTTTATACACAAATACATTTAAGTCTCCATTTGGTAGTAAATAATAAATATTTAAGACATGCCTCACTGGGCCACACTGAGCCATCTAGTCCCAAATTAAGCTAATATTAAGTACCCTGTCGTATGGGGTACTAGACAACCGATAAACTTACTTATATACTTTTTTTTTGTAATTACATACTCATAGGTAATACATAGAAAACACCCAGACCAGTACAAACAGACATGTTCATGCACATAAATATTTGTACTGTGCGGGGATCGAACCCGCGACCCATGGCTCAGAAGCAGCGTTTACTACCGCTGATCCAAATGGTCGTCCGAATAGTAGTGAAGTGATGTTACGTCCTCAGGAAAATACCAAACATGTAGGGAGCTAACTTTGACAGTTTGCGCCTGTTCCATAGCTAACATTAGTCTGTGTAACTTTGGATATGCCCAAGGGTGTTTATACGGTCCTAGTTTTAGGATTCCATATCAAGGAAACATTTCATTTCTGTACATGTTGAACTCTTGCCTGACATAGCAAGTATTTCCGTACTATTCAGAACGATTATGAACATTTTACTTAACATTAATCAAATGAATTGACTTCCTATCGGGTAAGATTTAAATCGCCATCTGGGCGAGTGGCTACTCTTAACCAACTGAGCTTTGCAAATTGCATTAGTTGACTAGTTATCTGAAGTGGTTTAAATGGATATCGAATGGTGTTATAATCCCTCCTGAAGTATTAAAAGTACTTTTAAAGTAGTAATATTTTGATTTAAACTTCCATGGTCACTATTACTAGAGTTGATTGATACGGGGTTTATACCATGTACCTTAGTTTTTATAACTAAGGTACATGGTATAAACCCCGTATCAATCAACTCTAGTAATATTTTAGAATTATGAGACTACTTACTAGTTGTTCATGACTTTTCAAGGATATCTTTCTAGCTATGAATCCTGGTTCATAACAATAGATGAGCAACCATGATCTAAATTATCTTGTTACACTGTTTAAGGGTTACGTGGAATAAATATCTATCGATTTACCTTGTTGGCCAAACTTGCCTGAAGTAACTTCTTTAAAAACAAAATACAGTACTCTGTCCGTGAGATCCCTGATCAAACATTGCTGATTTTCTTTCTTATCTATTTACGCTTTGGATTCCCACATATTTTTTTCTATTTAGTTCTTGAATCTGTTATTACGAAATTCCCTCTGCCTTTACTTTACTATTTATATTCCCTCTGAACCTATCAAACGATCGCGTCGGTCCGCACAAAGCCGTTTGTAATGACATCGTCTACATAGACTGCGCTTGTTTACACAGGGCTGACTACCTTTGACGAGAAACGATCTCATTCGTGCTGCAATACGCTGAGAAGGTCCCATCTGAAAGGATTGATTGCGTCTAGACTGGCGAACTTGGATTACTTCATACTTATCTCAACTTTCATGGTCACTATTTTAGTTAATTGTTTAGGTGTTTCTAGTATGACCTCGTTTTTCTTGAGTTTCCGATATTTCACCACGATCAAAGTCAAAATCGGATGATCTTTAATTTCTTTATCATCTAGTGAGAATGGTGGAGTTTTCAGTGCACCCTATCAAGTATACTACAAATACTTGAATATAACCATTTATATTATTAGCAACTTCCGACTATAGAAACCACAATCCGTATACTTATTTTAGTCAGTTGTTCATTTTTATTTATTGTGACAAAATATGAAATTTCGTGTATGGTTATTAGTTCTTCGAGAAATACAGAAGTCAAGAGACCCCTAGGCCCTATTACGCGATATCGAAACGCAAGGAGTTCGAATGGAACCGGTAGCCCTGGTGATCTCCATAATTCATGAGTATACAGTGTAGTATGACGCATTGCGCATTTACATACATTTCCACACTTGCCCCGTCTCATTGGAAGCATCTGTGCCACTAATACATTTTTTATTATATCTTCGTGAACTGAAAATAGATTTTTTCTTCCTATCTGCAAAAAAACTAAAAGAATAGTAAAAGACTTAATGTCTGTAATGTGCGAAGAGCTCGATAGGCTAGATAGATACTTTACATCCCGTATACGAATTTAAGAGCTAAGATATATAATGAGTAATTTCCTAAATAGAAAAAAATATAATAACTGAATAGCTATTTTTTTACAGAGGCCTGCACATGAGGCTATACATTATTGTTGCGAAATATATGCATAGGTGCGAACCTATGTGAATGATTTTAAGGTGCCGCAGTGTAAATCCTGATATGCCATCGAAAGTACCAGGAAATCTTTGTATACAAAAACATGCATAATCTTCTAACCGGTTAAAAGAATGAAACTTTATCGCAATAATACAACCGATAAAAAACCGCGATATAAGCGACCAATTTTGAGTCGGTGCCAAACAAGAAAATACTGACAATTGTCAAGTAGGTACCGACTTAAAATTTGAGGCTTATTTTACGCTTTGAGGCGGTTCAACTTTTGAAAACGAGTGTTCTTCTCGAAACATTTTTTTGCACAGATCAGTTTCCTGTTATAGACAATACACTCACAATCATTGATAACTAAACTCGTAAATACCTAGTCAGGTCATAAGTTCTGTCACATGTGTAATATGAAATAATTTAGACATGTTTATTATTTATGTAACCATTTATATAGCAAAATGAACTTAATAAAACATAGATTCATATGGTAATAAAGTTTATTCAAAATGACCCCGCGATTTTGAATACAGGCCTGCACGAACGAGGTCCATGTTAATATAGGCGGCTGCCTTAATCAAAGATGCCTTGAGTGACTCCAAATCAGGATGAGGCTTTGAGTTTTTGAAAATTCTAAAAAGTACACATTTTTATTTTCATGAAAAATTCGATATTCAAATTCAATAAACTTTTTAGTGGCCAGCATTCTATATTCTAAAGTTTTTATTGTGTGACACAACTTATGACCTGACCACATGAGTAAAGGTTATTCATGTGACCTGACTATGTACATTGCTACAAACGTCCATCTTTTATTTCAATCCCCTTTAGTTTTTTGTAACATTACAAACTTAAGTTACTTGTAGTCCTGTCGTATCTTATAGGTAGGTACTCTTATTTAGCTGGAAGCAGAATAATATGTTCGATAATAATAAAAAGTTCAAATAAAGATGAAGGAACGCTAGTCTATATTACGAGTACTTCAACAAATTGCTGAACTCGCTTTTGCTTTTGTTTGTTATTCGGCAAAATGTGTATCGAGTCAGCATTGCTTAGCAGATTAAGTTTACTTGGAGTTTCTGTTACGTAACGTCTGGCTTGAAGCCACTGATGTAAAATAATCCATTGCCTATGAAACTTGATTGATTCCTGGTACTAAAAATATATTTTTTGTAAGGATTTGTGGAAAATACTCCAAGTTTTTGACGACTACGTATGAACAAATATTATGAACATTGAATGTGGTTTGATTGAAAAAAAAATTGAATTGAAACAATACTTCGGCTAACATTTTAGCGATGTGCCCGAAAAATTATAGGGACTGACTGCCTCTGACCGAAGAAAGCTAGAAATATACTTAGCACTCGATTTTCCCATTATAAGATTCAGAATACTTTTAAACTTTCGCGTTGCATAATTATTTAAATGTTAACGGGAATTAAACGCGATCATACCTTAACCATTTAGTTTCCGTTAACATTTAAATAAGGTTCAGAATATTTAAATTCCAAAAATTGCTAAAAAAAAAAAATTTCTTAAATCTCTAATTTCCTTTGTTAAATAATTAAATCTCACAAACAAAGAAAGGTTAAAAACGATCAGTTTTTACCGCATACCTACTTAATAACGTTAACGTTGAAACTTAAAATTTCAATTACTTTGTCGGAACCACTAGGTGACCAAGTATAATATATATCTTAACTTACGTAACGTTAAACGTTTCTCACAGGATATCACGTAGTAAAAAGTAGCAGGAAACTGTTCTCTTCGCTTCCTTTGTATTCCTAATCTATATTCGGCGGCTGTCGGTCTGTCTGTCACGCGTAATGAGCTGTGTTATACACTGTTCCATGTATCACTGTTTAATTGGTATGAGTATCTACTTAGCCTAACCTATTTACATTCGAGTAGTGTATTTTGCATGGCATATGAAGCTCCCTATGTTTGTGCATTTCTTGCAGCGTTGAGTAGTGAACAGCTTGTCGAACAAAAAGTAATTTTATGCAAACGATATTTAATTCTATTAAAGACGAAAATATACAAGTATTCAATTTGACGAGTATTATTTATTTTTGTAGTGACCGGACGCATACTTTTTACTTAATGGACCCTTGGTAACTTGGTGAAATTTTAAATTAAAAAACATATATCAGTTTGTAATAAAGTAAAAGGCCGGTAGCTTTCAAATAATAAAATATGTGACAAATGTCAAATAGATAAATGTCATATCTTTCTTTTCTCTGGGAGGCATTGTTTTATAAATTTAAATGGAACCGACTTTAATTTATTCCCTATTGAACAAAAATAAACCGATGACCGATTGGTCATAAGTTCTTACATAAAAATACGCGCCTTGAAAAAAGTTGATGTAGGCTATTTCAATAAAAATATACTCTGAATATTAATACCATCACACATTTAGACTTGCAACGAGACATCCCAAACACGTGTCCAAGCATCCCAACACGCCACAGTCTGTAATATATCCTATAAAAAGTGCCACCAAGTCTCCAAACACCAATAATTGATCAAGCAATATCGCTAATCTGTACCTGTCCCGGCGGCAAAAAGACAAACCCTAGGCGCCAGAGTCTGGCATATGTCCAAAACCGACTTTATGCAGTAACCGAAGCATGCACCGGCCAGAGTTATTGGCTATTATGGTTGCGGTGAAACTACATGCGGCGCGAATTTTAGGCTATAAAAACATGGCCGCAGTCTTGAGTGCATACGTTTGGTGCTCAAGCAACCAAAACTACGTGTAGTAAAAATCTGGCCGAGTGCATGTCCTCGCCCCTAGCATGCTCAGATAGAAAGTTTGTTAACGTTCACCGCTGAAAGAGCGAAAAAACTATATGACTAAAAAACAAGAAAAGCTTCCCAAAAAGCCTAATCAGTTCAACCAATTTTCAATTGTATAAAAATATTTATTTACCAACATAACCCCTGGTCTTATATGTAGTTCCGGAGTCCCACATAACCTGTCAAAGCCATTAGTGCGAATATTAGAGGGCAGTATTATGCGAATATTGTATATCCAGCAGTGCACTTATATAAGCTGATGATGATGATTATAATGAGTTAATAAACACTTTTTTCAAGTTACGTGTTTTTCACGCCCTACAGAGCGTCTCGGTGATACTAACAAAATATAGGAGCCCTATACGGTAGATAGCCGCACGGCTGCATTGCACAAACCAGACGAGTAACTACCGCATAGTGGCATGTTAGTAGCTTGACCGAGCTGAGGTATGTGATTGGGGGGTTGAATTAATAGGAATTTCCCACCTTAATCTTAAGAGTACTGTTAATCTACTGTGATAACCTGGTTTATTTTTATAGATATATCATATTTTCTTACTCTACCATTTATTTTAGTGATGTAGACTACGCATGCTTGTCTTCTATCTTCATGTGTTCGAAATCTGGATTCTCAAAATCTTAAGTGCACTTATTTTCTAAAACAAAAGAAGTACACTTAAGACTTTGTTGAATTAAATGCTCTTAAAAAAAAACATCTTCAATTTATTATAACCAATTCCTTAAGTTAATTCATCCGATAATATAATTCTTTGTAAATATACAACGTGTTCCTTTTGATATCCCACTCTAGGGTATTAAACAGACCATGGTGAAGAATCAAATTGCATTGAAATTATTTTTAATTTTTTTTTTGTTTTAATGTAAAAAACCTGTTATGTACCTGGTTATGAATGAACTTTTGAATGAAAAAGATTTACTCCTACCTACTTATCAATGAAACACCCACACACGTCAATGTTTTTTACAAGTTACGCTCTCCCACTACTTTACTACTACACTTTAGCGTAAGTTTGCCAACGTCTCGCAAAACTAAGGATTCGCCATACTGGTTACATTTTTTAACAAATTTAACTTAAATTGATGTTATATTTGAAACTATTGATTTTTGAACTACATGTTCTAGTGCGTTTTATATTATTTTTACCTATAGAACATAACCTTACAGTTATGGGATATCAAAAGGAACACGTTGTATAAATCCTAGTACCTAATTCTGACACCTTGTCATAAGAAACAAATACCGCTTCTTAGGCACATTACAGCTCTCAGCTCTAACTAAAAGCTTCTAACTAGGTTCTATACATATAACAATCATACAGTAATATCTTTAAATAATCCCACTGTGTACTCTGTACCTAACATTTATTTGTCAACGACGTTCCGAATGGCTGTTATGTTGTCGTGTAGCTACAATTTAAGCTTAACAAGCCGTTTTGCTCGACACGATTGTTTAGCCCGTTCCAAACACTAATTAGGTGTCTGCAAGGACCATGTTGAACTTTGATTGTAATGGAACATATTACTATGTATCACTGTACGTGATTAAGTCGTTTGGTGTGATAAAGTTGCTTTTATGCTACCAATGTTGTAGATCTTTCCGAAAAGGAGGATTAAGCAATAATTACAGCGCTTGGTAGATTGGCAATGTAAGTCTGGCCAATAGACCAATGGTGGAGACACGACGCTACTGCCTGACTTCTTCTGGCAGTACCTTTAGTCACCTCTTACTATGCTTATAGGAAGAGAAGAGCTGGTGCTTCTCTATGTTACACCACACGACACTCTACTTGTATTTAATAATATCTTACTGTGATTATTAAAATATTTCGGATCGAGAAATCGTAAAAACGTAACAAGAACTGCTGCTGCTTTTATCGACTAAAAACTATTGCCCTCTCAGGATTATCGATTCAATCACGATTTGTCCACAGTCATGATTGATTCATCCTGAATTATTTATTTTTTAATTACATTATTTCTAAAATTGACGATGCTCCTATATTGCTGATTTTTAACTGATTTTAATGATTTTAACTGATAATTAGGTTAAACTTGACATTTAAATTGTAACAATAAATATGTGTAGGTACCTACTCGTATTATAAATTGTAAATTGACGTATCTAAGTGTAATGTTAATACCAAAAGATGAAATATATGAATATGAATATTTGAATATTATTCTATATCTATCGGTGTGTATGACGTTGACGGAGACACAGAATGCTTTCTTAAACTCAAACGAGAATTCGAGAAGATTAGGGATCTAGAAGGGGTACCCTTCTAGACCCGAGCTTTTTCTAAATTTGGCCAACCGGGAAGCGAACCCGGGGCTCTTCCGTAGTAGGCTCCTCGAGACCCTACAATTACCATATACCTCTGAAATTAGTAATCTCCCAGTAGAACTTACACGGAACATTGCCTTTTTGCATTAACTACGCTTCTCTGTAAACTTCTAATGTGATTCGTACAACACAATGAAGATGTTGGTAATCCAGCTCAAACTTCCTAATAGCACTTTACGAAGTACTCGTCTGAAACCATTCGTAGTTTTTACTTGTATTCTCAGCTCCCTGAGGTGCAAGTTTGGTGTAGAGCAGCTTCTAAATCTTGTTCTTTTAACATTCTATTCTATAAAAGCAATTTTTAATTCCAGTGTTTATTTTATATATACTGATGTAACATTAAACAACTTGCAGTTTTGCTAATTTATCTAAGTTCTCATTATATTAGACGATCACACACTACTTATTTACAAATTATAAAATTGATAAAAGACACTTCCCTATTCTGAATAGATTGGATGAATGGCATGTTTACAATTGGAGACCCTGGTAAGGATATAACTTTTATTTCGGGAATAATCCATTAATGGGATGAAAAGGGGTTAGGAGTTTAGTGTCGGGAATCAAGTATGTCCCAATTTTATACAAAGAGAAATAGGAATGTGGTATAATACAATTCCAGGCGGACGTAGCGCAAGCGTAGCGCTATTATATTATATCTCCCTAATAAATAGATATGTTTGTAAAGTCTAGAGTTCAAACTCAATTATTCCATCAATAAATATTCCTCCAGCTGAAAGTTTCGAACGTCGACTTATTAATTTCATTAGAGATCTCGATTATCGTATAGTTACAAATTGGCGGCACGTCTAGTCTTATCATTCTTCAGAAGTTTTATTTAAGTAATTTGTAAACCTACCTATAATTCAAAGTAAAGGTACTGATGGATTATTTACCCTGCCCAAGTGTGAAAAGAAACTGAGCTACGCCATTAGGTAACTCACCGAATTCTCTAAAGTGTTTCTATGTAGAAGCTAACACTGTCTTATCGATACTGCACAGTATGTTACCTTCAACATCCAATTGAATAAATGGTACAAATGCAAAACTTTTGTTTTTAAACTGTTTATTGTTCAATTATCACCTAAAGGTTGTCTGGTAGAGATCGCTACAAGCGATAAGATATCCTAAATTGTACAGTTATGTATCTTCTCATGTGTTATTTTTGATTTATTTTGGTGCGCAATAAAGAGTATCTATCAAATCTGTTTATCACGTTTTACATTTCAATCATTTTTATCTTGTGTTTTAGAGGTATGTAAACAAAAATTGAATTTAACTACGAGTATCTTACATCGCAACCATTTTATGTTTTTGTCGAAAAACTTAGTTTATTTACCAAAGCAGTAGTTTTTTCTATATATTTTTTTGTCTTTAAAACGGTGTCCGGAGCGGTTTGTCTGCAACATGTCGATATCGAAGCAGAACTAGCACATCTCTTGTTGTTGTTTTTCACTCTAACACGTCTGCAGTTGGAGCCGGTCCAAACATGCCCCTTTTGTATTCTGAGCTAATGTTTCAGCCTATCGGGACAAAACAGTAGCAAAAATGGCCGTATCGTGCTTCGGTGCAATGCGGTTTTGGAAAGTGATCACAATTTTATTAATGCATGTAAATAACTGGATCTAAAAATAAGAAAATAATTCTAGGTATAGCGGTCAGTGATCACTTTATTAGATAAGATATCATTAACGAAAAATCTGTATTTAACACAAACTTATCCGGTGAATCCACATTATACGACGACCTCCGTGGCGGAGTGGCGTACACACCGGTTTTCAAGGTGTCGCTAGCTCCGAGGTCCCGGGTTCGATTCCCGAACGGGTCAATGTAGAAAAAATATGTTTTTCTACATTTTCTCGGGTCTGGGTGTTTGTGGTACCTTCGTTGTTTCTGGTTTCCAAAATACGAATGCTTTAAATAGTTATTCAAATTGGGATCAGAACAATGTATGTGATGTTGTCCACATTTATTTATTTATTTATTTATTATTTATACCCTAGAAAATACAGATTAGATTTCTGGATCTATAACTATTATTTATTTAATGTAGTTCCTGGTCTAAATACTTAAAGACATTACGTACCTATGTATTTTTATCTAGTTTGCTTGACGGTTATATTTATATTTAAATCTAATAATCGTAATGGCGTCTTTTGGCTTAACTTTTTCAGTAAAATAATAAACACAATGTAAACAAACATAATACATAATTATGTTTGTTTATTTTCTGTCGCCGGTCCAGAAGGTTTCAGATTTTGAATAACTTTAAAAACTTCGGACGTCCTCAACTACGTATTTCATTTATTAAATCGAACTTCTGTTTAAGCAGTAGCAATTATATTAGCACTCATTTTATTTCTTTTGTTTCTAATTCCTACGAGTAGCATCACTCAGGTATACCTAATTCGTACCTACCGTACGTGTAAGTAGTGGGTTTTTGAAACAAATGTTTGCTGAATTCTATTACTCGTACGCTCGTGAAATGGCATCAAATGAGTCACCATTCTTCACCTGTCAATCTTAATTAAGACATCAAATAATCAAAAACAAAACTGTGTCCTTTAACTATTGCGTTAAGGTTATATTTTGTCTAGCTAGTAGAACGTGCACTCGTCAGCAATACAGTTATCGAAATGGTTCGAAATTGTAGCATGCCAAATGTCAATTCCAATTGCCCTATACGCATAGCAATAAGGTTGGGTTTATTTTAGCGACTTTTCGGTCAACCAGGTATTAGTCACAACTTCCCCTTTGGTTCCGCCCATTAGTGTGGAACACCGTTTAGGGCGCCGTTTACGAAAACACAATTTTTCATCCGGCATATGAAATTTTTGTTTTTCTTTTAAAGCTACAATTTTCCACGGCTATAATTTATTGGGCTGTTCCGGACAACGTTCTTCGGCTGCTTTTAAAAAAAACTCTATGAAGAATAAAATACTTATTTACAAGACTGACCACAAAATAAAAAATTGGTACCTATGAATAGTAATATTTGTTCTTATAAATCGCTTAGTTATTATATCGAAAATTAATATAATTATTTTATTATGTATAACATCTTGGCAGTGTTATTTTATTTTTTTATCAATTCAAATAATCCCTAAAAAATATAAAATATTGATATAGCTTTAATAAGGCACGGTTTCTATTTGTTTACCAATTTATGAGACACCAAACATCGTCATAGGTGTTTTAAAACACGTTCCTGCATATTTGCACTTCATTCATTGATTGTAGGCACAGTATCTTTAGATATTAATAACGATATTACTGTCCACATCGTGCGGCAATCAGAGCGTGCAGACGCATCGATTGGAACCGTACACAAGGGTCAATAAATCGATTGTTCATTCAATCGATCGAACCTTTCATTATGTATATCTAGATTCACAAATACCTACAAATGCAATAAATCATTTAAAACAGTACTATGTGCAGGAAGTAAGTGTTTTTTTTTATTCCTGTCGAACGGTAACTTCTTTATAATCAGAAAAAAAATTGCTAATGTCAATATTAGCATTTTTTTTTGTGATCTCTCCTACCTCTTTTCTGATACAGATTTCAAATGTAATGACGTCACTAGTTACTATACTTAAATGACTAACTAATTAATCTATTTAATGATTTCAATGAAGAACATTTTTTAATTACTAGATTTTTTCAATTATGTGTCCCTTGTGTATAATGCCGATCCTCGCCAAATGCCTTACTTAGTGAAATTTGGATAAACGTTAATGGATTTTTGTGACTCAATCACACCAAAACGGCTCTACACGTCTAGACGTGTAGAGCCGTTTTGGTGTGATTGATTTAATCAGATTAAACTTGACACAGAAATAGATTATTTCTCCTTTTTATCCCAAATAAGTACAGCTCCCCTGGGATAGCGTTAAAATCCACGCTAATGAAGTAGCTGGTAACAGCTACTAGTTAATAATATTGCTGGCAGACTGATCAGAAACGGTAATGATAATATACGAGACCCTACCATACATTAAGGAATTTTGTAACGGCCTATAATCATCCCAATGCAGGGAAAAGGCCTCCATCATTGAATTCAAGTCACCACTGCAAAGACGGGAACTGGTATAATCACCACACTTGCCAAATGCGGGTTGATGATCACAAACCCGAGCAACGTTCGAAAATTCGAAACTATTTGTTGCCCGGGGATCGAACCTGGGACCCCGAGATCCTGGCCCGGTATTTAAACGACGAACGGGGAATTTAATAATAGTTTTATCCATTGCTCCTCTATAACTAATGCGATCTGTCCCAAAGAAAAATTAAGTTTTAAGCACCTAGATAACAAATAGTACAAACGCCCAGCAAAGTGATATTGCTTTAAAATTTATATTCAAAGAGGGTGCAGGTGTGAATAAATTTAAAACGTCCTAGAAGCACTCTTTGACTGATAATGGCTTTATGGAATATTTAAAATAAGAACGCGTCAGGCATTACAGCTTGTTCTATTGATGTGATGATCATGTTTTCACTAAAGTAAAAAGGCAGTAAAATGCCCTTGGTAATTTTTGTGCCTTTTAAGTTAAACATTCGAATTTTGATATTGGTACTTCTGAAGAACTAGTTGTAGAAGTTATTGGCTTAGAGAGGCTATTTTGAAATACTGATTCAATCTAGTCAATTTATTTCACATTATAAGAGGTTCCCACTAAGTTAAAAGAAGAACATGATACTTACCAAAGTTTCTACATGAGTATTCATAGAAATATTTTCAGTGCAGCAGGAAAGGATTAGTTTTTACTTCAAGAAGTAAGTCGAAAGTCTAAGACACCGATTTTCAAAGGGTCGGCAGTTCTGAGTGCTCGGGTTCGGTCCTTAAGCAGCTCAATGGAGAAAACTACTTTTCCATACTCTCTCGTATCTGGGTTTTTGTTGTACCTTCGTTGTTTCCAATTTCCACATAAACTAATACTTTAACAATCAAGAACAATGTGTCTGATGTTGTCCACATATAATCAATTCTAAATAAGTAAGTACGGTCCAAAAAAACTATTGAACCAAATTTTTAATGTGCCATATAAAGTCGTATGTCGCATAAAGTCTGGATGTGAACATCACGGACAATTTCAATTCTCAATACACATCGTATGTCGCCTAGCCGGCGCCGCGTGGGTGGACAGTGCGTGGGTTAAAGAACGCATTACTGTCCTCGCCTTAATAGGGTTTTACAGGAGGCGATTTTAATAAATCATCATCACATCACATTCCTCTCCATATGGAGGATTTTGGTCTATCGACACGCTTGGCAGGCGGGCTGCTGAACGCAGTTTTGCCAATGGTGGAGTAAAAAATCTTTTGCCCGTATAATTTTGGCAGTTCTCCTTTAGTCGATCTTACGACATCCAAGATATTGTTTTCTTGAGTTTATGCGAACATAAACATATCTTTTATTTCAATGTATAGCGTTCGCATAAACTCAAGAAAACAATATCTTGGATGTCGTAAGATTGACTAAAGGAGAACTGCCAAAAGGATACGGGCAACAGATTTTTGATGTTGTGATGCTATTCTTTCTTCGTACCGTAACGCACCACACCGGCGGTGGCAGAGGCAAACTTCACATTACTGCACCACTCCTGCACCGTAGTTACTTCTATCTTGTATAGGTACATTCGTGAAGAGGACATTGAGTGCAGTTTTGGTAGAGTTGTACTCTGTGCCTTTAATCTTTCCCTGAACTACAAGCCTATCTTAGTATGTATTGTTAGATGATAAATAACTAGAAAAATATGAAACTTCTTTCCAAAAATCGTTCTATTTTTTCTGAAGAAACCAATCAATCTCTTTGTATATATATTTGTAAGGGATATTACGTGCCAATATACTACTACGAATGAAAATATTGAAATCTGTAACTTACCCGTAAACTATTACTGAAGAAAGTCTACTCAAATCTGTCATCTTAGGGAGTGATAAGTTATAAGGGACTCCAAGCTTTAAATTGAGATTACTTGAGATCCGTATACTAAACCATCGGCATCTCTCTGGTGTCTTAAGAACTAGGACTGCGGTTTTTGCGCGGTTTGCGGCCTCAGCTGAACTTAGGCTGCGTTTCCACTCACACGGAGAGGAGCGAAGAGGAGCTTAGCGGTGCTTGAGTTGACCAATCACAATGTTTCCAATGAAGAGGGGCGGAGATTCAGGGCATTGTGATTGGTCAATTCATGCACCGCTAAGCTCCTCTCCGCTCTTCTCCGTGTCAGTGGAAACGCAGCCTTACGGTCTTGCACTCAGCATAGTCCGCTATCATAAGCCTAGCTTACATAAAAGAGTTTTACCTAATAAAAACAAGTGTTTCGCCGTAAAACACAGTCACAGTCAAAATATAACTTTTACAATACCAGTATTGCATAATATTATGATACTAAAATGTCACAAAAATATAACATTATAAACATGTTTAAAAATTACATCTTTACTATTCTAAGCAATCTTCCCATGTAAATACCTCTTTTGCGTGGTCTAAGGTTCTCCTAAGTCAAATAACGCATTCAAGGATGTACGCGATAGTACATGAATGAAACCATGTTATTTATCAAAATATAATCATATGTTAGCCAACATTTTCCAGGAAACCAAAACTACAATTCGCAATGCAACGACACGTAGAGTCGCACAAAGTATAAGTAATATACCGTTACCGTTTATGCGCAATAATAGTAAATTATTTTTTTAATTATTTACCTGTGTGCAGTTTTAAGCATCGTCACTAACGATTTGGATCTATTATTTTATTTGGCACTGTTTAATTTTTAGTATTAAATAAATAAATAAATAATAAATATTAAAGACACGCCTCACTGGGCCACACAGAGCCATCTAGTCCCAAATTAAGCTACTATTAAGTACCCTGTCGTATGGGTACTAGACAACCGATAAAATTAATTATATACTTTTTTTTTGTAAATACGTACCTACTTATAATACATAGATATATTTGTTTTATTGTGACATTTGCAAGCTAATTTATGTAGCCCACTATGTGCATCGACATTAATAATTAAGACCTTGTATATTGAAGAAAATAAAGATTTATGACCTACCTATAGCAGTCCACCCAGCTGGACATAGGCCTCCGCCAATTACGGCGTCTACCTCTGATTTCGGCTTTACGCATCCAGCCAGCTTCTGCTTGCGATATTCCGCAAATCATCGCAGATACATTAGCTGAAACTTTTTACAATGTTCCAAACGTGGGGAAAAACTAAAGCATAATTAAAAATAAACACGAGTTGAATCCGTAAATCTTTCATTCCAACACTACCTTTGCCTTTGCTGATTCGCGCCACCCGTTTGCCCCGGTTTTTAGACAGATATGACCAGCCCACTGAAGAAGTAGCAACTGTTTATTATTCTGATACAAGTCCTGTCCTAATATTTTAATATGCTACTGCTTTGAGACAATAGAGAGATTTATAGGTCGCTTGGGACTCGCTACGAAATGAAAGTTTTACCTAATTATTAAGAAAATTGTGTACGAAAAAATTAAAAAGCTATGGCTATTTTAAAACATTGGGCTAAAATTTAAATATCTAAACAAAAAAATTTTGCAAATATTTTATTAATAAATAAAGATAAAATACAACAGATTAACAATTGACGTTCAGCAACCTACCTTCTCTTTAGTAAAAATATCGTATTTAAAAAATGGAGTGTTATTTTCTGTATGTCACACCATAAATAAACCTCTTCTCCTTCTTCTCCTCTTGATCTTCAACTACAACTACTTAGTACCTGTAGCTAGCAAAAGTTTGTCATATCTAAACTAAATCAACAAGCTAAAGGACGTGTATGTACGGCCCTGCAAAGCCATTTTAATTAAATAACTTCAGCCCTCAGTTTGTGCAGTCTCAAACCAGCGAGGTATTCAATTTCATAAATACTACGTACATATTTTTATAAGAATTTTTCAACTTCAAAAGTAGAAATATTTAGTACCTACTATTTACAACTAGACGTTTCTTTTGCTAGGAACAAAGTCCCTAAGGCAAGACCCAAACGTTTCCTATCACTCGTATTCTTTCTTTGCTATCTTTTTCTTTTATAGTCGGTGCATTGACCCCTGCTAAGTCTACTTGGAAGAGCTTTAAAGTTTTTTTTATTTATTTTAAGCTTTATACGGAACTAGAATCCGGGTACGGCCGTAAAATCCTATACTACTGATATTATAAATGCGAAAGTTTGTGAGGATGATGGATGAATGTATGGATGTTTGTAACTCTTACATGCAAAAACTACTGAACGGGTCTGGTTGAATTTAACAAGAAGATATAATAAATTAGGCTAGAATAGCATACAGTCGACTTTCAATATTATCCCGGAAAAAAGGGACGGTTCCTGTAGGATTCTTCCATATTCCACCGATGGTCGTGCATCAAATTGTTTCATTTTTTATCCTAAAAATATCATAATTCCTTTTTTCTTCATCGGTTAGAAATAACATTGATTCAATAAAATTAAAACAAGTAATATCTCGTTCCAAACAAAGGTTTAGATACCAAGCTTTTAACAAAACCGCAACTATTATCAACATCATGTCCAAATATTTATTCATCGCTAGCAATCAGGTAAAACACATCTAAACACCGCATAATAGAGTTTAAATTAGATTTGACACGTGAGTTGTCCTTCATGTGAGTCAGTGAAACATCAAAGCAAGGGTGCCACACACCCTATATTTTAGGTGCCTTTAATCGATATTTCTGTTTCATATTGCAATACAATGTGGGTCATATTTGATGCATTTATCAGTTAACGTTGTACGTAACACAGTTTGCGTCAGCCCTGACCTCTATTGGAAATTTACCAACTTCTGCTAAAACCATAAAAGTTACGCTGCTAAATAATGTTGTAGAAAACAAAAGCGACGCAAAATGTTTAGGATTTCTGATAAAGAAAGTTGCTAATATATTGAACCGTTGCCCACCGCTTAGAACTCAAGGGGATAAAATTTTACGTTAAATAACGTTATTGCCGAGGATTGGAAATCTAGGGGTTAATTGAAAACAAAACTTTGGAAGGAATAACATTGGGAACCTGATTCTTATTCTTCTTATTTTATTAACAGGTTATAATACCGTTGTTTATGTTTACTAAATTTTAATATTACGAGTTGGTATAGTAATTCAGTTTTATCTTTATGTTAGATTCTAGTTTTTGCGGTAGAAATCCTATAATTACCTACTTGGTTTTTACAAGTAGAAGTGATGCCTAAAAAAGACGGAAAATAAGCAAAAAACTGAATTCCCAGATGGGTATAGACCTAATTTTTATATTTGGTACGTATAGAAGAACGTTTATTCTGCACAAATTAATTTTAAAACTAATTCTGTATAATCATAGGTGTATTTTCGAACTGTTCAGTTTCTTTAACGATAATCGTCAAAAATAATGAAGCCTGTGTTTTTTTTTTAATTTATTTATCATATTAAGAAAATTACATGAACATAAAGGAAATATTAACATCTAAAAACCACGGAGGTTAACTTAGCCAGTTTACCTGGCTAATATTCCTTAGGGGAATCCATAAATTCCAAACGTTAATTGATGTAGTCATTGAAAAGAATTTATATTTACCTACAGATAACTTAATTTTTGGTAAATATCGGTCTATCAAAACAAATAACAATGCGGACTCTTGGCACGGATTCCCCTCAATTTTTAAGATTATTTTCAAGGCGAGTCTAGCCTTGGCACAGGCTGTCCTCGTTATCTGGACAGCATCCAAGACGCGTCACAGAACAGCCTTGTGTATCTACCCCTTAATAAAAATTGCGGATAGTTTTCTATCGCGCTAGCTAGACGCAAGGCAATAAAGAGGAGGTGACGCCATTTTAATGTCTACGTTTTTAATCTGTGGTCTGAAATTTTCTAATCTTACTTTATAGTGTTGTGTCTTTGTAATTTGAAACGGTGTTTCCATAGTGTGCATGTGTTCATAGATATATCAAGGTAGGTAAAAAAAATGCAGTAAGTATATCTGTCAAAGTGTAAAACGATTGTCTGTAACAATTACCGACGAAAAGTGTGAAATAAGTTAATTTTTAGTGAAAATTGTGTTTTTTATTTATAATTTTGAACGCTTCCAGCTGATTTCCTATTCTTCGTTGTGTTCTTCTTGGTTGTATAAAAGCGCGACCAATTTCATCACCATCAATTAACCTGGTAAAAATTGTTCGTTGTATAGCTTAGTCTGGAGGACACTTAGTCTGAAATATACAAGATGAAATTTTAACCACCTTTAAAATTTTAATCCCTCAACCCCCAGGAGGCACTCGGGTGCCACGATAACAATAGATTTCAATTGTGTCTGGAATAACTCAATATAATCGATTAATATAGGTATCAATCTACGAGACAAAAAACAAATAACGTATTTTTTCTTTTAGTATAGCCCAGACAAAAATGTCAAGATAAAGCACTTAGAAAATGTCCGCCAAAATTCTAAAATTTTTGATACGGCCGCCTAGCAACACTTTTTTTACGCGTTGCGAATCTTTCATTCATCACGATACTATCCAAGGTCAGGCCAGGCAAATTAGGCCATCCTTAACAGGTCAAAGACCGTAAAAATTGAAAACTAAATCGCGAAAAATATTTTCGGGTGACAACCATTGTAATTAAGCGAAAAATTACACTAAATCATATTGTATTTAACATTTAAATTAGATCATTAATGTTTCAGGAAGGTTGTTAACATACATTAATAGCAATTTACATAAACGACGTCTGTAACGTATGTAAACGCCGTGGTACAGCTTTTACTAAGATTATTTTAATATCGTCGTAATGCGACCATGTTTGTGTCAGCGTGTTATGTCGTAAAGATGTCATGAGATGCGAATATTTAAATAGCTCGACTTCATAAAATTTAAACGACGTAGTGTTATTCCCCTCACTTAATTTGAAATGGTTTTTTTAATGTCACCATATATGTAGTACTATTTTTGGGTCTTCACATTGCTGCTCTACCGTGCAATAACGTTCTATATTATAGAATTCAGTGGGTTGACTAAGTAGTTTTCCAGTATTGATTGATATTTTTTTAAGTAGACAATCTAAAGACATTTTTATTAGCACTCCTTTGACGGCTAAGATATGATTTTTTATCATTTTTGACATAAGATATTTTCACAATTACATGACCTAAATCACGTCCCAAAGTCTAATAATATCTACCTTAAGAGTATGACAATAGAACTCCTAAAACAAATTTAAAAGTTAAGAAAGAAATACATTAGGTATATAAATACATTAGTACAATGAGGTAGGTTGTCGTTGCCTTTGAACTTTGAAATGATTCTGACTGGCCAATTACAAAACTACGGAGAGAATGAATTTCACAAAGACTGAATAAATAATGAAATGTAATACTAAAACTCAAAGGTGCATTAAAAAAAGAAAATGAAAGCTAGAGAAAATAAAAGAACATCGTAAAGGTGGCAAAGAAAACGAAAAGCAATGGATCCAAGTTCCCTTTGCGGTCCAACATGGAGTAGCACCATTCCAAGGAATTAGTTATTCACAAAGCGAGGATTACCGTTTCCATTCCACATGCATTATTGGTATGCAGCATTCAACGGGCCTTGGGAGTTCTTTGTTTAGTTAAAGAGCTTGGTAGCTTAATTTAGTCACAGATATTTATAAAATGGACGAAACTGGACGAATGAATACGAAGTTAACAAAATTTTATAATATCTATTTTAATGCACTTTATTCCATCATTCCTTAGCTATAAGCAAATTGGGAAAAAGCTTGGTGCAATTGATGCAGAATAGATATTCAAGTATCAAAGATCCTTCAATAATTCAATAGTTTTAGATCAAGAGTAAAGGAATGTGAATGAATCAACACGCTAAAGGAATATGGCCAATAACATCAGTCTACAGCTCACGTCTCCCATTAAAATAGTTTTTAACGACCAAACAGTTGCATATTAAAAGCACTATGTAAATATCGATCCTCATAAGCAAAAGCGGCACGTACTGTAGGATATCCTCGGGCCGGTTAGTTCGTTTCCGCGTCGCGTAGAGCGCGCACGTCGCGTCCTTATTCCGGTTACATTAAAAAAAAAACGAAACGGTTCAACAAATAGTGGAGGTTGCGTTGCAACTCTATTGTGAATGTGAACTCTTTGGAATGCTTTTTTGAAAAAGGAAAAGGAGTCGCGCGCTTTTTTGACAGTTTTTTCAAGTGACCAGAAGAAAAGACTCGCAAAAATGTATGTGGTTGGATTATTGTTGAATTTTCTTTTAATGTTATTTCGGCCAGGCATAAGAGATTTAGCATTATGTTTGAAGTGTGGTAATTAGGTGATTTATCAAACTATGCAATAAACTATTTAAAAAAATGTAAGTCATTAAATTTCTATAGAACACGTTAACTTTGCATATTATAATCGTAACTTCAATAGAATAATCTTTTTACTATAAAAAGAAAGTCGTGTTAGTTACACCACTTATAACTCAAGAAAGGCTGGACCGATTTGTATGATTTTTGTGTTTTTGGATTTATGTTCGTCGGGAGTAGGTAGGATAATAAGCACAGAACATAAAAAATGTTTTTTTATGTTCTGTGAGTATAAAAAACATTGGAAAGGTAACGTCAGAAATAAAATGTATTTCTATAAAATGTTTTCCGACCACGCCATATTAATGACAATGACATTTATGACGTCAAAACCAAATTATACTATTTTGAGGCGATACGAAGTTCGCGGGGTCCGCTTGTAAGTTATAAAAGTAAAGTATCGTAAAAGTCCGGTGCATACTTTTAGAAGGGTTTTTCTTTAAAACAGAGTTGTTCGAGATTCATTAATTACTTAAGATAAAAAATATCTTAGAACAATACTTGCTCTATTTTTTTCTAGTCCCTTAGATCTTTTTAGTTTGTTGCTACTGCTTGTTGACTCCTAGTTAAAATCTTTGCATATTACGCTTGTATGTCTATTACAAATGATATAACAATATTATATTTAGTCATTTACTTGTGGCTAATTGGGTTACAATGATATTATTAAAAATCACGTTAATTAATTTTCATGGGTAATAACACTACAGGTATGTAATTTAACGTTATTAAACCATCTATGTTACAGACAAGGAAAACTAAATTATGGTACAGCAAACAGATTATCGACGAAAAAACAAATTTTCAAAATCGATATTGACCTTTTTCTTATGGACTGAAAGTTGAAAATCTTTTGAAGAAAGATGACATTTACGGGTAGCTGGACGTTTTATCGACTACAAAAATAATTTCAACGTAAACATAATTTCGTTGTCTCCTATTGGTTTATTACTGACGATAACTCACGACTAAATTTCCTTTTACAAATAAAGAAATTTTATGAGGTGTAGTACAGGTTAACCGACTTTAAAAAAAAAAAAGATGATACTCAAATCGTCGGAATTAACCTTATTATATGTTTTGTAACTTGGTTTGTTTTGTATCATACTATTATATCACTACAATCACCTTCGCTTATGCTCACAACTGTTGTAGGTAGGTACTTTATCTTAAGATTTTCTTGAAGAGCTTTTACCGATAAAGATACCGACAGTAATTGGAACACTTACAATCAATTTTTATACTTTAATACTTTACTTAAACTTAGTTCTACTAAAGAATTTGTATGGGAATAGGAAAGACGTCACAGGTTGTTTAATGAATAACTCAAATGACATTTTCTTATGGACAGTAAATAAATAAAAACAAGTAAAGGAATAAAACGTTTATTTCAGTTAACAACAATATTCTTTATTTGATATTTTTAGCAATTAAATTGCAATTATAATATCAGATATAAACTTGAAAAATTATGTCTCAGGCGGGACTCGAACCCGCATCTCCTCGCATGCCGGGCGGGCGCTATACCATTAAGCCACCGAGACCCTGCGACTCAGCGCGAATTTTTCAAGCATATTCTTTTCGCTGTAAGCCAGCGTCGTCTCATCAAATGTTAGGAGTTTGCACCCTTAACACCCGAAAGAAACATCTTTGCAGATGTTTGACAGTCAGTTAAGATGAAACAGCTATTTATATACTACCCGCCCGGCATGCGAGGAGATGCGGGTTCGAGTCCCGCCTGAGACATAATTTTTCAAGTTTATATCTGATATTAACAACAATATTCTTAAAAAGTCTAAATTAGGATTAGTCAAAAAACAATTGCTTTAGTATAGCATTTAAAAACGTATTTTAATGAATAAGTTTTTTTTTTTTAAGAATCTGATTTTGAATTGTCATTTAATGACATGAAATGTTAAATAATTGCTTCGTAAGGGTTTGCAATGAAGGAGTCTTGGAATTATACCAACAGTAAAATGCCAGCTAAATATCTATAATACCTACCTACAACTTTTGTTCTAAAGATTTGTCCCAGCTTACACAATAGGCAATTTCAGTAATTATCATAGTAAATAGTTGTAATAGTTCGCTAAATTAGGAAAACTTTTAGCCAAACTCAAAACTTGCATAAATCCTCCATACTAAGAGCGTATGTTCGTACTCCTGACGCCGAGGTAATATTAATTCCGCTGTGTACGAGTACCCTTTTATCCGCAACTTCTTACATCTCAAGTTCTAATTAAGTTTACCTAAGTAAACCGAGCTCCAACTCCCAGTACTCCCACAGATGATAAATTAGATGAGAGGCGCAATTGCGTCCGTCTGCATTGTACCATCCATTGTAGGTGGGACGGGAACTTTGCATTCGTAATAGTCGTTAAAGTTTATTGTAAAAAGCGCTTTTAAAACTGTTCGCTTTTGTAACATTCAGCTAGGTTAGTAGAAAAGTTAGTAACGTTTCTATGGACAAAATTCTGTGGAAATCGACGCAATGAACCTTTTTTGGCTGGCTTTGCGTGAATTTTATTTACTGTCGTAGTTGTAAGGCGTTCGTAATCAAACAAATATTGTGTACCTACCTACTTATTTGGGGCATAATCATCAAATACACGAAGATTTGATTGAAATGAGGTAAATTAAATGAAATGATATCCATGCCATTCTTCCTCAAAATCGCATTTATATTGCTATTTGCGATCATAAATAAACTCTTTTTCATTTAATTCTCTTCTTTTTTTTTGCGCACAGATGACCGGTCATTTCCTATTGAAATGTATCAACGTTTTGATTTGATGCGACTAATAAACATTATATTTTATTCGTAGATCTAATTAACCTGTCAAATTTCTGTGACCAGAGACAAATCGTCGCTTAAGTTCTAACACCGCGAATGTCAAAATACGCAACTTTTCAGGATTTTTTATTTATTTTGCTTATAATAACCTTAGAGAGTTGAGTTTATTTAAAATACGAATAAAAGTACTGTGTCATTCACGCAAACACATCAAATTTCAAAATAGGAACTAATCCTATTTTGAAATATGATGTATTTGATATGCGTAACGTTATTTGGTCAAAATATGACTTCCGCGGTGTTAGAACTTAAGCGACGAAATTGCAACAAACGCTCAATCAATCGTAAGCTAATATAATTTTTATACATTTTTTATGTATTCGTCTTGCGTTTGAGGCCGCTTATTAGGACTAAAATAGTCTGTAGCACAGCTAGTGGTCGCAACGTTAACTTCGATTGTTTGTTTGCATGTCTGTTACAATCTCGAGTGTTTAACTGTTCACGGGTGTCGCACACGCCTCTCGAAATAGATCAAAGTCGTTGCGATCAGCATCGAGATTGGAAGTGACTCGGATACGAGACATCCGGAGTTCCCTGTATTTGGGTCGTCAGGAGTTATATGGAATTCGACGCGTGCGGGCATCGGTACTTGATGTGACGAAGTGACAACCGGACTTGATTAAAAACAGTAATGACATTTCACTGAGAATAACAAAATGATGAAAGGTTGATATTTGAATTAGTCAACTTTGTTTTTCTATAAAAACGTTTTAGAAGAGTAAACAAAAGATTTACTGTCGTACAAAGTATTAAGGCTATTGAATTCCATGATGAATTTTGATGCGAAATCATAGAGCCCCGATTACTAAATTACATTACAAATCTGAGTCTCTACTTCGCAACGCCATGCATGTAAATACGGTTATATCTGTCTCTGTCATATACTTTTTAAAGACATTGGTCGGCATGAGTAAGAGAGATTATTTTGCAGATTTAGGCCCCCGAATCTCAATATTTATAACAGTACAATTTTCCAAGATAAAAGCAACCTGTGCCCAATGATATTTAAAAGTATAGATATGTTACCTTCGCGTATTAAATCTGTTCCGACAATCCAAAACTGCACACATTGACAAGTTTCACTGATAAGCAGAACAAAATATGCGAAATAACACGCAAATGAAAGAGGTGGCTATAATTTCTTATGATTACCGCACGTGACTGCACTCGACGTGGACGTTGTAAAAAACGGCCTAGTTAGGGCGTATTTAAGTCTTCACAACGCGCGTGCTTATAACATAATATCTGCTCCTTTGTTCTAAGTTTCAGTCTATAATCTGTCTCGGCAAAATTTTTACTAAAATCTGTTCAGGAGTTCTGACGTGATTTAGTAAGAAACATCCACTTTTAAACTTTCACGGTCTGTGCAACCCGTAGACTTATTTAACATTAACATTATTTAATCGACGACCATTTGGATCAGCGGTAGTAAACGTCGCGGGTTCGATCCCCGCAAGTACAAATATTTGTGTGCATGAACATGTCTGTTTGTACTGGTCTGGGTGTTTTCTATGTATTATAAGTATGTATTTACAATAAAAAACAAGGATATAAGTAAGTTTATCGGTTGTCTAGTACCCCATACGACAGGGTACTTAATAGTAGCTTTATTTGGGACTAGATGGCTCTGTGTGGCCCAGTGAGGCATGTCTTAAATATTATTATTATATTATATGTTGGTCATTTTCCAATCACGGGACTATGGAGTCCCGGACCTTTGGAAGGCGCATGAGGGGCCGAAGCCAACTCGCAGAGGCCCGTTAGACAACACTTATCTAAATGATGTAATGTGACACCAACCGACGATTATCCCTGTGCGCCTATAGCCTGAGCACTATACAAATACACCCAAGGATAACCCCCGGTTAGTGTAGGACTATTGCAGAAAGTGGATACAAAGGATACTGGGCTATGGGTTTGGGTGCTAGTGGACTGGGTAACTGGGACTATGGAAGGACTATGGCCCCTGCCTGACCTATGTTACTCACACGGATAGGAGGGGGTGACTTGCACACTCGTTTAATGGGCCCCCAAAAACGGCCGCTAGCACAAAGTGACGTAGCGACAAGGGGGCAACATAGCCTGAGGTGCTTGAGGAGTGGAGAGGTATTACACGGCTCTCAGGACAATCCCGGTATTGCCCGGTAATCTGTTCAAGATCCCTACAAGCATCTTACTGCAATACTTCCTTCCTCCGAGCATTTCTGCTCTAGCGACTCTCCACTCAAGCCGGCCAATGAAGGCAAGTAAGAGGTGGGAGATATGTTCCTCGTCAGTGTTCACTCCGGCCAACCAATGAAGGCAAGCCAGAGGTGAGGGACAGGGATAGGTACTCTCGGGAGCAATCAGGTTCGTGGGGTCGCTACTGCCCAACAGCCCGCCACAAGCTGCCCTGCGGGGATTATATTATATTATTAAGTCTACTTATGGTGCAACCCGATCGAAACGTCAAGCAAAATATTAAGGTATGATCGCGTTTAATTTCCCATTATCGTTCAAATAAGAGACATCCGGCCAAGCTTTCACATATACACCGTACTTTTTAAACCACCTGGAATACGAAGCCCACGTAATTGGACCGTTATGTACAACATCATGGCAGTGTTTTTTATTTTTTTGTTACTTACATTTATTTTTTTTAAATATTAAATTTTTATTCATACTTTTAATTCTATACCACGCTATGACGCGCACAGAGTCACAGACGAATTATTTTGCGAATGCGGGGTGTCAGTTGAATGGACCTTACACAGCTACATCTGTTCGCGTCGCAGCGTGTTTCAAACTATAAAAATAAATAAGTAACAGCCTATAATAATCCCACTGCAGGGAAAAGGCCTCCATCATTGAATTCAAGTTACCACAGCAATGATGGGTGTACTGGCATAATCACCACGCTTGCCAAATGCGTGATCACAAACCCGAGCAACGTTCGAAAATTCGAAACTTTTTGTTGGCCGGCCCGGGATTCGAACCTGGGACCCCGAGATCTTGGCCCGGTATTTAAACCACTAGACTAACGGGGCGTTAAAAAAAACAAAATAAATAGCTAAACCAATATTTAACATTGTTATAAAAAAAAATTTTGGTAAAAAAATAAAATAACACTTCAAAATAAACTCACTTATTTTGAAAGCATTACATACGGCCAGTTCCAATAACCTATCTATCTTCAGTTTTGGCATACCTATCGGAGATAGAAAATAACTTCTGTCTTTGTTTCTCTGGACGGCAGAAACAGAGATAGAAACTGTTTCCTATCTCCGATATGCTAAAACTGAAGATAGATAGGTTATTGGAACCGGCCGATAATGGTCATAACGTGGGCTTCGTTTTACAGGTGATTGAAAATGCACCATGTATAATATTACTAAAAGGAATATTTAATAATATAGGAATATTGATTAAAGGAAGTTTCTATGTTAAGTACCTATTCTTTTGTAATGGTTTTATTTTTCTGTTGTCCTGATTATCAAGATCTAAAAATTCTCCAGTGTGTATTAAGTAAGTAACGTTTCTTACTTGTAAAGTAAATCCCTTTCGCAAAACTACGATTTTATTGTAGTTGTTAGCCAGCAGGTGTAACAATTTTAAGTTTTAATTTTTAATTTTAATTTTCGCATCAACTTATTTTTTGAAGTGGATAGCAAAGCAATATCTATTCTAATAAAATTCTCAAAGCGGTTTATCACAGAGTACATTTTAAGGTTTATGTACTTAGTTTACTATGTAGTAGACAAAAATAACTAAAGATGACACATTGAAAATTCTCAACATAATAACAAAAACAAAAGATGGCTGAACCGCCCCATCCGGTGGCGCTTACTGATGCGTTCAACAGTGAGTTATTTTGAAAGCATTAAATCTGCGTGGCTCGCTCGGTGACTAATCGGAATCATAATTATACCGTACTGTTGATTGCTGATGTATATTTTGTTCAATAACTATCAAATGTTTTTTACATATGACGTTTTTGTATGCGTTTAAAATAATATTTTTACAAATATCAGAATATTTCTAAAAAAAGGTTTGTCCATTCACTTTATAAATCTCTGGCTAACTAACAATTTCATTTTTATGTTTTTCTTTCCGTTCTATGTATTAGCTAACCTTTAGTTTTTCTAGATAGTCTAACAAAATGTTTTTATTAAAAATTTAATAGAGAGACAAACTTCTTAGCGTTCCATGGATTCACCGTGTGGGTGCCGGGTCCATCGTGTGACAGAAAGAGAAACTCCGAGAGTAGGTAGCTCCCGGGACTTGTGACACGGGTGTAGGTTTAGGGGGCCCCTTTCCGACGTACAGTCAACACTTGCCAGTAAAAAAGTAACGGAAAGTTTTTTCAAATTTTGACATACTATAGCGTAGTGTATTTAAGATAATTTGAATGTGTATTACTATTGCTCGTCACAACACGCAATAATAAGCACTGTTAACTACTGGTGTTAAATAAACAAGGAAGTTGGTTGGCCAACAGTTTAATTAGACAGCGCCCGTTAATGAACTGAGTCGCATGTTAACTCCTACGCGCTATTACACTTGACCGCAACATGCGCCAGTCATGACCAGGGCGCTTTCAAGTCAGTTTTATAGACCTATATCTACTATTACTTACTTACTAACTAGTTTTATGATTATTGGACACGTTTTATAATAAAGTTGAGTTCCTACAATAAATTACCTTTATTTCTACAACTAGTAACCAAGCCATCACGAACTGAAATTTAAAAGTTAATTTAACATAATTTTAACAATTTAATATCAACATGTTGAATTGCGGAAGTCGTTAAAAACGTTGTCGATGTCCGTTTTTAGATGTTTCGTCTGTCTATATGCCTGACAGTTTGTATTGACTATGATCCGAAAAGTGAAAAACTAATTGTAATTAATGAAAGTTGTATGAAATGAAACAAGACTAACTTATTTTATACTTCAAGTCCTATGTTTAAAAATATATAAGAGCATCTACGAACCAGCTCTTAAAACTTTTCAGCTTAAAGATATAATTCATTCATAATAACTTGACTATTTTTTACATTATTTTTGCATACAAAGAAAGCTGCTGTCTAACTAATGTATGGTGAATTCTAATAAAAATAGCACAAAATATTGTTACAATAAACTATGAAATGTCAATGCACACTTGTTTTGTATGCTGTTTCCACAGAAATGCTAAGTGTTGCTTATTTTTCCTCACCCGTCTAAGTGTTGCTCGATTTAGATGCGCCGCCGCTACCGTCCCCTCGTGTCGTGAGCTCGTGAGTCAAGCAAATTACGGCTTTTGTGATTAATGCGCTCTATTCCTGGATAGATCCTTCACCCATAGCTACACCTTCCTTTGTTCCGAAATTATTTTAATAGATATGACGCGGCACTGCTATACACCAGATAGATTGCGTATTGTGCATGAATGGGGTTCAAAAATCTCAAATAATGATGAATTGTGTAATTTGTCAAAGCCGAAACCTTTTAACAGCTGCGTCGTAGGTAGGGGCTTAGTTCTTTAATCTGTTATGTCAAGGGGTTTTTGTATTTTATATAAAGCTCTCTGTAGTAGTTGTCTTACTTAGTACAAAATATCTGTGAGTATGGATTAGGTAATTCGATAAATTGTTATTGGATGAGAAGTGATATAGTTGATTGAACTCAGGTGGTAAACTATCGTATATTTATGGCCCCGGAAACCATGTCTGTGAATGATGTGAGGATTATAGCCTGTAAACTGAGCTAGTATCGATGATTCACCCTCCAAATGCTGAGACGTGAAGCCATCGGAATGCTGTGCTATACTGCTTATATGGACAATAGTGGGAAAATGTTCTGTAATAATTTTATTTGTTTTCCATAGCGGAGTAGATCTTAGTTTTATTTTGTTTACCTATTAAATTACGAGTATACGAGTATCATAAAATGGAAAGAAACTAATATTTGTGTGTTTGGACCAGTAAGAAAACCAGTAAACCGATTAAGATTAAATTAAATATAGAGATAAATTGGAACAGTCTTTATCTCAGAAATAATTATTTACAAAATTAAAATGTGTAAATTAAAGTGACGAGGTTTGTATGGAGAATCAATATTTATAACGCAATTTGGAGAAAACATCACCGATAGCGATTGCAAGAATTTTTTTTTGTGATCAAAAAGGTGATCTATATGAACGGAAACGCGATGTGATCGGTAGTGGGAAATAGCCGCTTCACAGACGAACGGAGTCGCGGGCAAAGCCTACTTAGTTTATCAAGTAATAATCGAGCAATATCAGTATTTAAACATGAAAAATTATGTCACAGGCGAGACTCGAACCCGCATCTCCTCGCAAGCCGCTTTAACCATTTAGTAAATAAATCGAGCAAGTTGTAAATATAATTTTACTGTACTGTTTATTTTTGTATCATCTACTGCTATAAAAAAAATGAATCAGAAAACTAGTTACTACCAACGAAATCAATGCGGAGGCATTGATCGCTATTTTAAACTATTTATGTAAAAAACTGAATTTTGTTTAAAACCCTAAAGATTTTAGTATTAGTAGTGATACAGGTTTATTGGTCATTTCATACATAATTAGGATATTGAATTGTTCAACTACTTCATCGTCTTCCACCAATCGTCGTAGGCACGTAGTTCATTTTTAAGTAGAACCTAGTAATAGTCTCGAATAGAATAATAATTTTACTTGCCCTCTTTATCTTTAATTTACTCCTTGTCGCTGATAAATTCTTGTTATTACAGGATACGATTAACGCAAATTAAAACTTTTCCTATCTAATGTACCCTTTTTAAGGGAAAACAGCATTCACAGTTGGATAACTGTGGAGAAAAATAGCTAGCAGGATTTAAATATTAGTGTCGGTTCAAAGCTTTACCGCTACTGTGTGGACGAACTTTAGGGCGGACTTAAGTTAACTTTAACAAACGTAGTCCCCTGTTTCCTCCCTGGGTAATGCCAGTAGAGCAATAATTTTTATTATAAAAATCTATGGCCACTATTATGTTTCTATGTTGTCTGTTTTTTCATAAATTAATTAATATAAAAGATATGAGCCATCAAAAATCGAAAAAATTTGCCAGATTTTCCGCTGTGTTCAAACATCCAGAAAACAAATTTGGCTAAATTTTAGAAAAAAAGGAAAACATACGAACACGGCCAAAATCTTTCTTTAATTTTTAATGAAAAAAGTATTTAAATTGGTCTAGTTTTGGAAAAGTAATCGGGGGACTACGAAATGTTGATTTGGTGTGCTTTTAGTAGGTATTTTCGGTCCAAGAAGCAGTTGTCTCTATCACACTCTGCGGTGAATGCGTTTGGCACTGCGCGACAGCAATAGATTTTACAAATACCTATTTTTCAATTCTCTCGCCCGTAGTCATCATCATCATCATCATATCAGCCGAACGATGCCCACTGCTGGGAATAGGCCTCCCCCAAGGATCTTCACCACGATCGGTCCTGTGCTGTCCGCATCTAGCGGCTTCCCGCGCCCTTTACCAGATCGCCGGTCCACCTTGTAGGGGGCCTGCCCACGGAACGTCGTCCGGTACGCGGTCGCTATTCGAGAACCTTTCCGCCCCAACGGCCATCGGTTCTCCGCGCTATGTGTCCCGCCCACTGCCACTTCAACGATGCAATCCTTCGAGCGATATCGGTTGCTTTAGTTCTCCTGCTGATCTTATCATTTCTGATTCGATCGAGAAGGGAAAGCTGGGAGACGCTGCTGCCCATCTGCTGATGGCAGTTTTCCCTCTGTCGGCTCTTACGACACCCACGGGAAGAGAGTAGTGCTATTCTTTTTATGTGCCGGCACTACACGCCCGTAGTGTTTCCTCTTAATCCGGATCGCGGCGAATCACCGCTTGTTTCAATTCCAAATATTGCTAGTTAATCCCCTTACGCGACGTGCCTGATTGCCTCAAGCCAATCCCTATCCCTCGTATTGGTTACATGGTATTCCAAATAGGATTGTTGGCAATACTCGCGTGGTCAATGTTAATAAACAATAAATGAATTTGGAAATTAGTTACATATTAAATCAATTCAAGCGTTTAGAACCGGTACCAAGTTATAAACCAATTTTAAAATTATCTTATCACTTTTGGAATGCCTCTATTACCCGACTTCATCAAAGCCAAAAGGAAGGGTTATGATTTAAGCAGTAATACGTTTGAGACGACCTTTTTTCCAAAATGAACTACCTACCTTGTGTCTCAGAATATAATGTAGTGCATGTTTACTGTGGCATTTATTAAGTAGATATCAAGCCTAATCTTGATTGCTGAAATGCGATACGTGTAGCAACGTGCGGCTAACCGAGCTTTGATACTTGTCGCGGCTTTGTACCGACGAGTATTGCAACAGTATGTCGGTGAGCCTTGCGGTTCGTGTGTGCCTGCCTGTTGCATAACTATGGTACCGTTATATGTATACATTAGTATCAGGCAGGCATTCGGTTTTGTAAACATAAATTAATGTTCATTATTTTTATATTGTTTTAGGTCCGCGCCATGGAGCAACGGCTGTGCGAGTGGCCCGCGGGTGCTGATGGCGCGCCCAGAGCCATCTCGCGGCTAGAGGGGCAAATTGAAGAACAGGTTTGTAATAAGGTAGACTTGTTTGTTCAATGTGTTACGCTTTGCTTATAAAAGTCTTATTGGTCTGAAGTTTATACAGTTTTAATATCTTTAATACGGGTTATATGGATAGTCTACGCAGTCGCAGTCACAGTTCTGGTGAAAATGGATATTATTATAAACTTAAACTTTATAATGTTACCGACTCTACCGTTTATTGATGAACGCATCTATTACCTGATAGCGTCACTTCCTTTACCGGCCATTCATTCGCCTCCTCACCACTACAGGTACAACTGGGTACAACAATAACATCATTCACTTACGTCACTGTCAAAGTGTCAACGACACAAGTTTGTTTTGTTGTTGTTTGTGAAGTATAAAACGAAGTTAGGAAAAATGATTTTAATGAAAATTCTTAACTTTATGACTGAAAAGAACTAAAATATTAATCTTATGAACAAGTAAGGCAATTAGCCTATCTAACAGTATCAAATTTGTGGTTAATATGTATAAATTACCTGGTAAAGTTAGAAAGTGAACTCTCTCTGACGAAAACAGAATGAAGGTAATCTTGAGAAAATATTTCAATGTGTTTAGATAACGTAGCGACATTTTTGGTTCCACTAACAAACCAAATTCATTGAGTAAAATCCAACTCACTCGTATTTTGTAAATTGGAAACATGAAATGTTTAATCAAATTCTTAAATTAGTTCGTTCCTATATCCTCCTTCTTAATTTATCCGGCAATAAATATGCTAAAATCATATTTTCCTGAAATAAACCACAGGTATTAATCTATTTAAATAAATATCAAAAGATGTGAAAATCCATTATTTGTGGTTCTCAATTTATAGGACTGAATAGCATAATCTGATTTCAAACCAATCATTTAAAAGATAATATAGTTATAATTGAGTAATATGCTTTCTGTAGATGTTAGTTTAAAATATCATTCACTAACTTTCAAAGCAGTCAGTTAGTAAATATTGTGTAACTAATTGATAATTGTGATATTATGTAGGCATCTACTAAAATAATATGACTTCCTATACCTATTAATTGTACTAATTATTACATTAATAGTATTGTTTTTCAATGAAATATAATTTTTAATAAGTTGTAGTAAAAGTTCAATGTACTTACAAACTTTTATCTATTTGTTCCAGAAACAACTAAGACTCCAGGACGCGAAGCAAGTAGAAGCAAAAGCAGCCCGAATAAAAGAGTGGGTGACGAACAAACTTCGGGAGCTAGAGCAGCAGAACCAACTGCTACGGGAACAGAACGACCGCTGCAACCAGCAGTTAGAACTCTTGAGGAACCACATAGCAGCTCAGGGAACCAGAAATAGTGCTGTAAGTAACTAAGCAGCTACAATTAATATAAGATTCTGTCTTTGCTTACATCATCTCCAGTAAAAACAGTTGACAGCTGATGTTGATAGACAGACAGTTAATAAATTACTAAAGTTTCTTTTACAATCATAATAAGTTAGAACCATATCATTGCAATATCAATCAAAAGTAATGCTTTATAGTCCCTATAACCAAAGTTAACTCCCCAGTTTCTACCCACTCGAGCAAGCCTCTCCCTCGAAGTGAGGACTGAAGAGGGCTCAACCCGTTCCGCATCCAGCCTGTTGGCCTCAAATCGAAGGCGTTCAGAGAGCCTCGAAGGGCCCCAGGTAGCCTAGACACCTTTAGGGCTATAGTTTGTTTGCTAACTTTGTTTCTGTTTAGCATAGAGCAGGCTGCAGTTTTGCTACGAAAGTTTTACTATGGATAAATTTAAATTTGGCTGGCTTCTTAGTGTGTCGTCATTAAACAACAATTTTTATCAGTGAAACATGATTAATTTAAAAAAGCTGTTAAATATACAAAGTGCTACCATTGCTGGATTTAACCACCTGTAAGCAATCCATCAATCACATCATTAGATAAGATGTAGTTAAATAAAAAAGGAAGGTATTTTAAATGAATATTTTCTATCATACTGCTGCCGGCTCTAATGTGAATCCTGTTCTCAAATTCTGTTTAATTTATGTTGTGATATGGTCACTAGTTTCATGTGTAAATAATTCTAAATCACACCAATAACAGTGCAGCACTTTATTGTTATTAGGCTATTGGAACCTTTCTTACTTTTTCTATCTTGTGTTGGTCATAAAATAAATTTAATACCCGTGTTATTTTGAATGTTCAAAAATAGTTAAATTATGCACTTTGATTTCTGTTTAAAGATTATCTTGGTATCTGCTATATTTAAATTGTTTTGGCTGGAATTCTCAGATAGAATATATTTCAATTAATTTTGTTTCTACAATTTTTACACTTCATTTTCATAAATTTCTTTGTGTAACTGTATATACCAACTTGCCACAAAATGTTAGTGTTTCCCAAACTTGGATTTGTTCTTAAAGTCTAATGCACTAGACAAATTGAGAAATCTTGTGGATCTTCAGTGACTAAGTGTTAAAGTTTGGAAAAATTTGACATTTATCGGTAGGTTGACTCATGCAGTGTGTTTTTTAACCCCTAGTTTGCATGAAATTTATTTAAGTTCTTTTAAAATAAGCAAGTCACGCCCCGTTGGTCTAGTGGTTTAAATACCGGCCCAAGATCTCGGGGTCCCAGATTCGAATCCCGGGTCGGGCAACAGAAAGTTTCGAATTTTCGAACGTTGCTCGCGTTTGTGATCACCAACCCGCATTTGGCAAGCATGGTGATAATGTCAGTACACCATTGCAGTACACCAGTACATCATTGCTGTGGTAACTTGAATTCAATGATGGAGACCTTTTTCCTGCAGTGGGATGATTATAGGCTGCTACTTAAAATAAGCAAGTCACACATATTTTGGTCAGAATGCCTAATAAACAAAAATACATCAAGTAGGTACTTAAATAAATTGCAAACACATTATTATTTGCTAATCATTGAAAGAAAGGCAACCTATGTTATAGGTATTTTAAAATTCTGTTTGATAATAGGAATCAAGGTGACATCATTACTCTATATTACAGATAAATCTTTCATTCCTTAATTTTTACAATTAACGTTTTTGAAAATAAATCGGAATTTTGCTGACCAGAAAGATTATTTAAAAGACATGGCAAGTCGACATAATTATGGTTCATTTTTCCCATTTGGTTATGAATCCATTAAAGCCAATGATGTTTAAAAAGTATAGATAGGTTATGCCCTTACAAAACTATCGAAATATCTGTGCCGCTTGCGAACAACTGCACACATGCGTAATTCTTATTTTGTCCTTGTCATACTCGTGAAAAGAACAATTACTTTCTCTTTCATGGATTTGAAAAGACGTCACAATTGTGACGTTTTAGGGACGCATATTGAGAGCGCATGTAACATATCTATTACTTTTTAAATATCATTGATTAAAGCAGTCTGGTATTAACTGTTTACAAAATATAAGGTGTATTAAATAATTATATTCGTTTATACCCTTTTGCAACAATGTTTTATACAATGGAACAATGAAATACGTTTAATATCCGATTTCTACTATGCTTTAATACACCCTGAATTTTCGCAAAACGACGACTAATGCGTTGTATAGACTTGAATATGTACATAAATAATACTTTTAGCATTGTATCGACTAGATCTTAAAATTTTCTTTCTATCCGCCAGCTACCAATAAATTCATCGGAGCCCCACTACAGTACCCCAGTGAGGCACCGCCGGAACCTCTCCATCGGTACTACCAACCTAGCCAACAACGTCAGCACTCCCAAACAGACGGCGTTGAACACAATGAACCGAACTATGGATGAGAGGACCACAGCTAGTTTATTAGCAGATGATTTAGCGGTAAGATTATTTTTATAAATACCTAATGATAATATAAAATCCTATCGTAAATATGCTTACCTACTCCGCATTACGATGTTAATTGCAACCGTTGAAATAAAAGTTTCTCAAATTATCGCGTATATATACAAGTATTTTTATTTATGTTTGAAAAATACGCTTCGATTTGAGAAACTCCTTTTTTTTCGATCGAAAATCGATCCTTTTATCGACAAAACTTTCAGTCAGCTCGATAGAGAAAGAGAGAGTCGGTATGGTCGCGTTTTAGTTTGAGCATGGTCCACAATTCTTCTAATAATAATAATAATCGTTTATTTCTTAGAATATGGTTACATACATTGTATCAGGTCTTAAAGCTATTCGCGTTCAGCATATTCTGCCAATCTTGGCGTAGAAACATAAAATGGTATCTAATTAATACTAAGTAATCCTTTTAAAACAAATTAATAATTAAATAACAAATAGAGCAGTATAGGTACACACAATAATAATATAATAACACAATGTGAAAGTGACTTATAATTAGATTAACTTCTTAGATCGTCGCATAATCATATTATCATATCAATACATTTCAAGTCATGAGTTGTAGTCTGCATAAAATCCTTGATTGAGTAAAAACAGTTTTTTAAAAGCCAGTTAAATAAATAAATTTTAAGTTTGTTTGCTGGCAATGCTCTTACTACAATAGGCATGTTTTTATAAATTTTAAATTTTAAATTTTTTTCCAGTGTATATGAGTACTTAGTGATGCCATTACCATCTGAAATCCGATCCTTATTAAGGCAAGGGACCACACAATCTTAAACCATGGCTACAGTTCCTATATGTATTAGGAAAGTCTAGTTTGCTTTTTTCACTGTGCCTGTGGTATTATTCTGAAGATCCATTAGCTTGCATTGGAATTCAGGACTTCTATAAATCGAGATTCCTAACAACCATCGCTTCGTCTATAAAATATATTACGTAATATTTTTAATTTTCCGATCCCCTCGTCACGTCCATTGCAGGAATATTTCCATGGCTTTGTGGAGGGGAGGCCTTCTGTGATCGTGACGTAATTTTTGGATGACCCCTTACCCGTTCCGTTTGAGTTTCCCTTACTCGTGTAACTTTTTGGGACGTGAACAATTGCCATAAACATGGTAAATAGATGAGATTGTCAGCTAGAGATGTGTAGTTCTGATATGGTTGTGAAGTAATACCGAAATTTAACGCGACAAATTGAACCTGCGAAAATATTCTTATTTGTGATTTTTGTGTTAATTTTCGATGATTTTTCTATTGAACACGGAGTTCGGTTATTTATTTATCGACTGCCTAATATGTATGAGTCTCGAACCCAGTCTCAGTCGAGAAAATTATCAATTTATTGAATTTGGGAAAAAAAATATTTATACATTCCTATTTTTTAGATTTAGGAGAATGTTAGTAGAACGGTAACCTATACTTTATAGAATGATAATGTTACATTTTGTTTATGTGATTAGACTGACTAAGAAGGATATAATAGTGGTAAAATTAATAATTAAAATTCATTATCTTTGACATATGATGAATTACTATAGTCTTATAGTTAACTGCTGTGATTTATCAAACTTTTATTGTTTTCAGACTGCAGTAGAAAATTTAGTCGTATTACCAACGACCCCAAACACATCCACTGATGGCGATACCACTCATGACTACGCTGAGATATACACGCCTAGCAGAGGTGAGTATTAGAATAAAACTATAACATTACATTAAATAGCCCAAAACTAAAAAACGCCGGTTTAAATACCAGCTCTCGAAATTTCGTCCCCGGATCGAGCGAAATAAGTTTGGAATTTTCGAACATTGCTCGGGTTTGTGATCACCAAAACGCATGTGGTATGCCTGCGTGGTGATTATGTCTGCACCCATCGTTGCTATGATATGGTAAGGCCATCATTAAATACATACATACATATTTTTTTAAGACATGCCTCACTGGGCCACACAGAGCCATCTAGTCCCAAATTAAGCTACTAGTAAGTACCCTGTCGTATGGGGTACTAGACAACCGATAAACTTACTTATATACTTTTTTTTTATAAATACATACTTATGAAACAAGCTAAGATGTTGGGTGTGTTTTTAGAGATATGAGCTCGTGGGTTCTTCTTCAGCGCTCGGAGAACTGTACTAAGAAACTGTGGAGGGCGCCACTTGCTTTAACTCAGAAGCAAGAAAGAGTTAATTAAAGAATTAAAGATAGAAAAGAAAACAAGTTATTTTCAATTTGTCTCCCCTTGTTTATTTATATGTTTAATATAGAAAATTATTGATTGATGCACATACATTAGCTACATACATTACACTTACATTAGAGTTAAGAACTAATTACCACTATGCAATTAAACAAAAGTTGTGTGCTTAACTATAAGCTTAAATTCTCAGATTTAGTGAAGGAAAGCTGAGAAGCAGGAATTCCTTCACTCACGTCTGACTAAAACTAAGGTTGGCCTAACCTATGAGCTGAGGAGTATCACCAATGCATGAAAACTATCAAAAGAATAAATGTTCATAAATACCTAGTAGCATGTTATTAGATCATGTCACCGATAATAAATTATAACATCACCGTGGAGAACCACACATATCCCTCCGTCCCTGGAGCACATGCGCGCAGGATGCAGGAGTATGTCCTAGTAGCTAGGAGCGAGGAGGGCGATATTTCAAGCCTGGAAGTTACACACAAGCATGAGTACAGCGGTGATAAAGCCACATGCTCTTAGGGAGCGCACGTGGGCATGAGCAGATGGTATGTGATTGTAATCTAGCAGCAGCGTGGCACTTGATGACGAGATGGGGCCGCAGGTGCACTCATAGCGTGACGACAAGGATGTGCTCATCTCCACAGGTGGACAAGACACATGGCACATGGCATAAAAATGGAAACGTGCACTAGCGCAGCACTTTAGACATGACCGCAGGTGTATTTACAGCAGGGTGAGATGAAAACATTCGCTTGCACGTTGTCCACACGTAGGCATAGGCAAAAACACGTGGTGAAAAGAATCAAACATGCTTACCCATAAAAGTGCAGCAACAATCACCAAGATGAGGCGATGCATCATGTAAATTTTATCCTTCAAGGAAACTATAAAAAATGTTAGTCCTGAAAGATGAAACGACACACAATTAAAGGTTCATCATCTCTTAGAAAAGAGAACAAAGTCTTGGAAAAGACATTTATGGATGCTTACCATGAGGAGACAAATTGAAGAGAGAACAAAAAAAAAAGGTTAGCCCTTTGGCTTTACATGCCTACAGGCATTTGGCACGCTTGACCGCCATTAAAAATTTACTTTTTCGTGAACAAAGCCAGAAAAATCAAAATTCAGGAAGCGTGGTAAAAAGACTGGCCACCAAATGGCATCCGCTTATATATCCAATCCAACCTCTCCCCTCTATGACAAGCCAGTTTTATTTTTTAATTCTTTGCATTCACGACTTGGAACCACTTGACTTGACTGACACATAAAGCCAAAATAACGCAGAAAACTGCTCAGCCCTGAAAGAGTAGAAAACTACTTAAAAAAAATCAACACAAATAGACATTTGCCTATTAATGTAATAATATAAAAAAATAACATTCAAATTATTAGATAAAGAAAGGAATTGTGGGATGACAGACACAAAGATGCACCATATAGTGTTCCATCAGCCGGATAGATGGCGTTACCAGTAAAAATCCTTAGCTGCGCACGAGCTGTTGAAACAAAATAAATGCAAAAAATGTAACGACGTGTTACAATACATCCCCACTAAAGAAAAAGAGAAAAAAGGATAGAAAATTAAACTAATAATATAAGAATTATGAACAACAGAGAATGTAACATTTGGGTCCAGACTTCCACGATCTCACGACGGGTGCGACTTCAAAATGTCCTTAACATGCCACGTTCCTAAAGGCTTCCTGGAATGAAAGTCACAGAGTTCATAGACGACTGACGAAACCTTCTTAGCAATTACGCATTTGCGAAACTTAGGAGCAAATTTTTGAGTGAAATATTTACTAGCATTCGACAAAGGGAATTCCCGCTTCCACACGGTCTGTCCTACTTGATAGTCTACGTGTCTGCGAGTCCTGTTGTAAAAGGTCTTGTTGTGCTCGTAGGACCTCTTCATGTGGGATTGAACCTTGTCGAACACTCCCTTCAACTCTAAAGGTAGATTCGCACAGCGGGAGCGATCAGAAAATTCCAGGGTGAAGTCCTCATCGCCTCTGGGTTGATACCAATCCCCCACCAGAACGGCTTCCCTACCATGGTTTAAGAAGTATGGGGTATGCTTAGTTACCTCATGTACAGAAGTGTTGATGGCAAACTCTATTTTGTGAATTTCATCCGCCCAGGTGCGATGATTTTTCCCCACATATGAAGATATGGCAGTAACTAAAACCCTATTAACACGCTCAGCAGGATTATTCTGAGGTGTAAATCTACAATTAAAAAAAAAATTAGGTATCTTATATTTATCTCTTAAACTCTGCATCTCCCTAGAAATGAACTGTGGCCCGTTGTCCATGATTATGCACTGAGGCACACCGAACCTCATGATGACATAATTTTCAATGTACTTGACAACAGTCTTAGCCAGAGAATTCCTCAAAGGAAATAAGCACGTGTATTTTGTGAAATAATCTGAAACAACTAGAATAAACTTAAAACCTTCCTTACTCCTTGGCAATGGGCCAAGAAGATCAGTTGAAAGAACTTGAAAAGGGCGCTGAACCTTTTTCGGATTCTGCATAAGACCTGGCAAAGGCAAATTTGTACTCTTGTAAGCTAAACATATCTCACAATTCTTAACATATTTTTTAATGTCCTTGACCATCTCGGTCCAATAGTACGACTGTGAAACTCGCCTTAAAGTTTTAAAAACTCCCAAATGAGCTGCGTCTGGACTATCATGAGACTGTCTCAACACATCAGCCCTTTGCTCTAAGGGAACCACTCGCTTCCACTCGAACTCGAGCAGCAAAGGGTTCGATGAACGTATACGTTTATAGACACTGCCATTAACAATTCTACAGTCTGGATATCTCTCTGGATGCTGAGTAATCTTGCGCTTTAGAACTAGATACCAAGGATCTACAACATTGTGATCTTCAGACAGCAATCCCACCACTGGGGCACGAGAGAGTGCATCAGCGACCTGATTCTCGCTACCTTTCCTATATTCAATAGAAAAATTAAATTGAGAGATTCTCAAGGCCCAACGGGACAATCGACCAGATGGAGACTTCAGACCAGTCAACCATTTTAGACTGCTATGGTCTGTGTAGACTTTTGTCTGAAAAGGCGATCCATCGATGTAACCTCTAAACTTCTCAAGGGCAAACATCAGAGCATTCAGCTCCTTCTCTGTTGTGGAGTGATTTTTCTCAGTTCTTGATAGTGTCCTACTAGCGAAAGCCACAGGATGTTCGGCTCCTTCATCATCTATCTGTGACAGGCAACAGCCCAGACCAACGTCAGATGCATCAGAACTAATGATGAAAGGCCGATCAAACCTTGGAACACACAAAATGGGTGCAGAAATCAAAAGACTTTTCACTTTTTCAAACGCAAGTACAGCGTCCTCATTCACAATAAAATCTTGACCTTTTGGCAATTTGCGTGTCAGTTTACTTAAAGGTGCTATCACAGTGGAAAAATCCTCAATAAACCTTCTATACCAGGAGACCATACCAATGAACCTGCGGATCTCCTTTTGCGACTTAGGAATAGGATATTCAACTATTGACCTCACCTTGTCACTATCGGTGCGAAGACCTCGCCTATCGACAACAAAACCCAAAAACTTAAGAGAAGAACGACAGAAAACGGATTTTTCAAAGTTGATGGTTAAACCAGCTTCCTTCAGGCGCTTAAATACCCTTTTGAGCAGGATTATATGATCATTGAAACTTTCACTGATCAAAATCACATCATCGACATAATAAAAGACTTCACCGGAAAACTCAGGTCCAAAAACCTTATCCATTAATCTCATCATCCTGGCCGTTGCATTTACAAGACCAAATGGCATTCTACGATACTGAAACGAGCCTAAGCCTGGAACCGAGAAACAAGTCTTCTCACGGGAAGCTCCATCTAAATTCAATTGAAAAAAGGCAGATTTCAAATCAATTGATGACATAAATTTTGCATTGTTCAAGGAATCCAATATTTCCTGAATGAGAGGCATGGGATAGGTGTCCACCTTAGTGACACTATTTAATTTACGACTATCAAGGCACATCCTAAGCTCACCAGACGATTTAGGCACAAGCACAATTGGACTGTTCCAAGCAGAGTTAGACTTTTCGATTATGCCCATTTTCAGCATGCTCTCCACTTCCTGTTTGACATATTCACGTAGATGATAAGGTATGGGATAGTACCTTTGCTTTATGGGTGGATGATCGCCAGTATCAATTGTGTGCTCCTCCAGCGAGGTGAAGCCCAGAATGCCGTCTCTGGCTGCAATAGTCTTATAAAGAGCTATTGTTTTAAGTAAAGTATCCTTTTGCTGAGTGCATAAGTCATCCAATTCATGCAAATGCACAGAATTGTCATTTAATAGATTTAAAGAGAAACCCTGATCACGAGACTCTACATCAAATATGTCCTTACATAAGTTGAAGGAACGAAGAAAATCGGCCCCTAGAATTATTGGCATGTTTATATCTTCACACACATAGAAATTAATAAAGTTTATCTTATTTGAAAAGGAAATGGGTAGGACAATCCTGCCAATGACGTCTAGTTGAGCGTCATTTCCTACTAACAGATTATTGTGACAATGTGCCACCTCCAGGGCCAATCCTAGTTCAGAAAGTGTTGACACTGATAACTGAAACCGACGCTCCACTGTCGGCCAAGGCGTTGCATTGTAAGCCCAAAATGCCTACACTTATGAAAGGACGAACATTATCAGAACAATGATCAAACAATGGGTTGACGGTTAAAGACTCCCCCTTAGAAAATGAGGTGACAAACCCTAAATGATTTTCCCATTCCTGGTCAGAAGTATATCCCTTGCGGAAGGAAACACGGGTACCTGTACATACTCCTGACCGGTTCAAGAGTTTTTTGAACAAGGACAATCTCTAGTCATCACCCCAACCTTCTTGCATCTGAAACAATGTAGACCGACATACACATCGCAATCTCTGTAGTGATGTGCACCATCACACTTTAAACACTTCACCATTACAGAGTTTACTCGTGAGTTACCAATGAGAGAAGTCTTAGGTTTTAGGAGTTCAGAAATAATGACCTCAGGACCAGGATTGAGATAACCCCTGTACTCACACCTATGCTTGGAAATTTCCAAATTGGCACAAAGCTCCTTCAAATGATCAATAGAGTAAACATTAGTTAAAGATAAACGAGATATATAGAAAGGATTCATATTAGTTATAATAATATCAAGTTGTTCCTTCTCAGACAAAGGCACAGAAAGTTGAGTAAATAAATATCTCATAGTGTTAATAAAAGTTCTAATTTTTTCTTTGGGCTGTTGTAGCCGTGACCTAATTTGGTTCAATAAGGAGCGCTCACATTCAACAGATTGAAACTCAAGTTTTAATAAATTCAAAAATTGAACACAAGTGGTAATAGAATTTTGAATGGACTTGAACCAAATTAAAGCCTCGCCTGACAAAACGTAAATAGCATTATCTAAGAAATCATTATCAGAAATTCTAGAAGACTTAATGTAATCTGTAAGTTTAATGATGAAATCATGGACTGGTGTATCTCCACTAAAATTCAAATTCCATTTTAAAATTTGATTGAGCACAGGCTTAGAATTAACATTCGAACATGAATTTTGATGATTAACCTCATCACCAAGGGATTGAATAATTAGAGGTTGAGTACCTACAGATACCGAAGGAATAGGTTCAGACACAACACTAGATGATGTGGTTCCGCACTTAATATTGTTAAGAAGTTGAAAGGCATTAGCAAGCAAGCTAATTTTAAGTGCCCTGTGTTCCTCACTGGTGACACTCACTCGCTCAAGTCTTAGTATAACATGAGTTAATATAGAACAACACTTTTTGATACAACCAGCATGGTTGGTATTCAACACTTCATTATATTTTAATTCACAAATATTCAGCTCATTAGCAGAGTCTAAAGAAAATAAAAACTTATTGCTTAATTCCTGATTGGTGATACCCTTACCAGAACGCAATAACTTCCTCAGCTCATCGACAGTAGTATCATCTGATACTTCAAGGCCCTTAACACGAATTTCATATAAAAGTTCGTTTTTACTAAGATAATTAATATCTAAAGAAAGAGACATGATTACAAAATTAAATTAGTAACCTAAGTTGAGACAAATTAAAAAAAACACAGCTTCCAAGTACAAATCTCTAAAAGAGGCCTACCCGTTGAGGCGCCAATGAAACAAGCTAAGATGTTGGGTGTGTTTTTAGAGATATGAGCTCGTGGGTTCTTCTTCAGCGCTCGGAGAACTGTACTAAGAAACTGTGGAGGGCGCCACTTGCTTTAACTCAGAAGCAAGAAAGAGTTAATTAAAGAATTAAAGATAGAAAAGAAAACAAGTTATTTTCAATTTGTCTCCCCTTGTTTATTTATGTGTTTAATATAGAAAATTATTGATTGATGCACATACATGAGCTACATACATTACACTTACATTAGAGTTAAGAACTAATTACCACTATGCAATTAAACAAAAGTTGTGTGCTTAACTATAAGCTTAAATTCTCAGATTTAGTGAAGGAAAGCTGAGAAGCAGGAATTCCTTCACTCACGTCTGACTAAAACTAAGGTTGGCCTAACCTATGAGCTGAGGAGTATCACCAATGCATGAAAACTATCAAAAGAATAAATGTTCATAAATACCTAGTAGCATGTTATTAGATCATGTCACCGATAATAAATTATAACATCACCGTGGAAAACCACACATATCCCTCCGTCCCTGGAGCACATGCGCGCAGGATGCAGGAGTATGTCCTAGTAGCTAGGAGCGAGGAGGGCGATATTTCAAGCCTGGAAGTTACACACAAGCATGAGTACAGCGGTGATAAAGCCACATGCTCTTAGGGAGCGCACGTGGGCATGAGCAGATGGTATGTGATTGTAATCTAGCAGCAGCGTGGCACTTGATGACGAGATGGGGCCGCAGGTGCACTCATAGCGTGACGACAAGGATGTGCTCATCTCCACAGGTGGACAAGACACATGGCACATGGCATAAAAATGGAAACGTGCACTAGCGCAGCACTTTAGACATGACCGCAGGTGTATTTACAGCAGGGTGAGATGAAAACATTCGCTTGCACGTTGTCCACACGTAGGCATAGGCAAAAACACGTGGTGAAAAGAATCAAACATGCTTACCCATAAAAGTGCAGCAACAATCACCAAGATGAGGCGATGCATCATGTAAATTTTATCCTTCAAGGAAACTATAAAAAATGTTAGTCCTGAAAGATGAAACGACACACAATTAAAGGTTCATCATCTCTTAGAAAAGAGAACAAAGTCTTGGAAAAGACATTTATGGATGCTTACCATGAGGAGACAAATTGAAGAGAGAACAAAAAAAAAAGGTTAGCCCTTTGGCTTTACATGCCTACAGGCATTTGGCACGCTTGACCGCCATTAAAAATTTACTTTTTCGTGAACAAAGCCAGAAAAATCAAAATTCAGGAAGCGTGGTAAAAAGACTGGCCACCAAATGGCATCCGCTTATATATCCAATCCAACCTCTCCCCTCTATGACAAGCCAGTTTTATTTTTTAATTCTTTGCATTCACGACTTGGAACCACTTGACTTGACTGACACATAAAGCCAAAATAACGCAGAAAACTGCTCAGCCCTGAAAGAGTAGAAAACTACTTAAAAAAAATCAACACAAATAGACATTTGCCTATTAATGTAATAATATAAAAAAATAACATTCAAATTATTAGATAAAGAAAGGAATTGTGGGATGACAGACACAAAGATGCACCATATAGTGTTCCATCAGCCGGATAGATGGCGTTACCAGTAAAAATCCTTAGCTGCGCACGAGCTGTTGAAACAAAATAAATGCAAAAAATGTAACGACGTGTTACACTTATAATACATAGAAAACACCCAGACCAGTACAAACGGACATGTTCATGCACACAAATGTTTGTACTATGCGGGGATCAAACCCGCGACCCATGGCTCAGAAGCAGCGTTTACTACCGCTGATCCAAATGGTCGTCGAATCCAAATCATTGAATTCAAGTCACAACTCGACTACATACAGTGGGATGATTATAGGCCGTTACATTATTTTTTACTAAGCAATGCTTAAAACACGGTGATTCGATAACAGATGGACATTGGACACATTCTATTTTCATGTAAAATTGCACTCCTAAATGGAAAACAACCATGTAGGTTGATTAAATTAAATACAAAGCATATTTAAATCGTCAGAGCCTTTTTCGATAATAACGATGTACTAAAACTGTTTGTTCAAATAATAAATGAATAATTCCATTTATAAACCATCAATGGTCATTCTCAAACTTGCTGAATTGACACTACATGAAGAACCATTGGTTCACAGAGCGTACTCCGGCATGGCAAGGGGCTGTGAACGTGGTGGTCCAAGGCAACAGCCGCGGCGGGTCTTCCACCGGTGATAGCTCTACCTCGGAACAGCCGAGGCCGCCCACGCCTCCCCTACACAGGTTCCCTAGTTGGGAGGCCAAGATATACCAGGTATGTTCTATAGTATGACCACGAATGATTTACTGCGCCATGTCATACAAAAAAATAATAATAGAATAGGACAGCTCTACCTCGGAACAGCCGAGGCCGCCCACGCCTCCCCTACACTGGTTCCCTAGTTGGGTGGCCAAGATATACCAGGTTCTATAATCTGACCACGACCGCTGTACTGCGACATTTGGAAGAAAATAATTTAGAATTTATTATTCCATTACAAAGGTATTGAAGGTCATTATTAGAGATATTTAATCAACTGGGTCTGTTTTGTTTTCCTAAAATATTCGGCCACTTTGAAAACGACAACTAAAATCGCGAGATAAAATCTTATCTCATCTCATGTGCGATCGACATAGGCAATCCGGAACTGATATAAAACTACCGGCTGTCATGAGCGATGAAGCTAAACTGACAAAACGCAGTGGCTGATATGCCCCCTCCCCCCACTCTCTCATCTCGCCGCTCGCATACCTAAGGTGCGGAACAGCGCATCTTTTTATTTCATGAATATGCTACAAGGATAATATTGTGGTGTCTGAGTATTTCACAGGTGGACCCAGCGGTTCAACCTGCTTTCGGAAACTAAAAACCCACCCTTACACCCTCGATCTAATTTTATCAAACCTGACTGAAGAGATCGTTTTCCAATTTGATCTGACCGGAAATCAAATCCGAGACCCTTCTTAGGCTAGTTAGGTTGGATGATAACTTGTAGAGAAACAAATATGTACCCTATAGAAAAATAAAAGACTTCAGTGCCGTGTGTTGGTGGACTAAAATAGAATATATGATACTATTATCTTCTAGTCTAAGGTGTATTTCAAAAGGGTATTAAAGGTATACTGCCAGAAGTGTCTTCTGTCAAACATTGGCCTCGTGCGATCGCCATCTCGCCTACTCAGTGTAATCACTGCAAAAACCTCCTTTTTAGAAGTCGATGTCCAATGGTGTTTCAGAGTTAAGCGTGGTATTTGAGTGTATAAATATACCCGGCATCGCTATAACCATTACAAATTCAATATTTAATACCTAGCCCAGAAAACAACTGTAACATGACGTAATAATACTTACACATTTTTTTTGTTGTACCCCAGGTGGCAGACGACGGCCTACAACAATCAGTGGAGGGGGAACTGAGCCCGCCCCCCTGCCCGCGGCCCATGCACGAGTCCACCAGCTACCAGGACATATCCGTCCCCGTGTACGCTACTGTCAAAGGGGTAAGTTCATCGATTAAATTATAGGAGTAAATCGCAAATAAAAAGCTTAAAAATCGTAACGCAACGTAAGGGTAATCTAGGCAGATCAGGTTATCACAAGAAAATACTTAGAAACTTTCGCGTTGCATAATTATTTGGCCGTTAAAAGAATGCTACAAGAAGAAGACAGGCAGCAGCGTCTACCTTCCTCCTTTCAAATTCAAATTCAAATTCAAAATATTTATTCTTTAAATGAAGCCAATGCCTCGCTGTGTACTGAAATAGGCTGATGGTGATGATAAACGGGAATTAAACGCGATCATGCCTTATTAAAATTACACACCCTATGAAACCGGGAAGACGGTTTCAATTTATCTGCGAGATGGAATCCGGGCTTTAAATATTCTTAGCCTCCATTTAGTGCGCAATCAAGTAAGCATCTTATTTATGGATGCGGCGACTGTCTTAGACATACTAACCGTGCCTCTATTCCGTGTGTGATGGAACTTGGAGAAATAATAATTTGGAGGTAGATTTAGATGTAGTACCTACCTTCCACACGGAGTAAGTGCATCATTGCCAATTGTGACCACGGTTCGTGTAACCCAATCGAAATGTCAGTCAAAATACTTAATAAGGTATGATCCCGTAATTTAGTAAAACTAAAACCTATCTATCTTCAGTTTTGGCATATCGGAGATAGAAAACAACTTCTATCTTTGTTTCTCTGGACGGCAAAATCAGAGACAGAAGATGTTTTCTATCTCCGATACGCCAAAACTGAAGATAGATAGATTATTGGAACCGGCCGTAAGTGTAAAAGATATTAGAAAGCCACTTGTCTTAGGCCGCTGAATAGTTTTTGATTTTGACGTCATTGTCATCAAAAAAATATAAAGAATACATTTTCATATTTTTTTTTACGTTGACTTTAGGGTTCCGTACCCAAAGGGTAAAAACGGGACCCTATTATCTGTGCTATTACTAAGACTTCCCTGTCTGTCCGTCTGTCCGTCTGTCCGTCGCTCTGTCACCAGGCTGTATCTCAAGAGCCGTAATAGCTAGACAGTTAAAATTTTCACAATTGTGTATTTCTGTTACCGCAATAACAACAAATACTAAAAACAAAATAAAACAAATATTTAAGGGGGCTCCCATACAACAAACTCGTTTTTTTTGTCCTTTTTGGTACGGAACCCTTCGTGCGCGACGCCGACTCGCACTTGGCCGGTTATTTATTACTAATTATCCTATTCTCGACTTATAAGTGGTGTAACTAACACGACTTTCTTTTATACAAATACTTTATATGTATAATAAGAAGATTCAAAATCGGTTGAATAAATTCATATTGCTAAAGTGCGTACTTCAGCTATTGACTGTACAGTCGCAGCGCTAATAGCAATTGTAGTAGAAGTCTGTTCCTTTATTAATCAAAACGGTTATTTTTGAAATTGTCTTCTTGAATTCCGATGCTCCCATACGAGTTCTGAACTAATATGATTGTTTCAGCGCGCTAGTCAGATAAGATCGATGCCATTTACCGGAGACTCGTCTGATGATTCTTCGGACGGCGAGGAATCTATGGGCGTCACTGTACATAATACACCTCACCATACATTCGGTAAGTTGTACACGATGTTTTACTGTTTATTCTTTGCTGTTGTTGTGTGTATTTAAAAAAAGGCTGTAAATCATTCCTGCACAAATAATACTTTACCTATGTACCGTTTTTCTTTTTTTTACGATATTCAATCTACGTCAAAATTTACTATTTAGCTATAAAATTATCATTGTGATCACTTATAAAGATCAATTAGTTTTTTTTTTAAATCTTGAGCTTACCTCTTGATGGCAGAGTTTGAAGTGTTTATTTCATTTATATCTATTCCATATCGCTCTGATACAACATATCATCTAACTTTTTCTTAAATTGGACTTACAAGTATGTCATATTTAATGTAGTAATTCAATATCAATTAAATTTAATCATAAACATGCTATATAATAACCTTGAAATCAAACCTAAATCAGTATCTTGCTTCTGTATCGTACATTTGTCGCACTAACAACTAACAATTAACTCGTAGGTGCGCAAACATCAAACCATAACATGCCGATAAACAACGTGAACCTCACAAGCGTGTTGCCAGCTTCGATACAGCAGACTTCAAACCACGCACTAGTGCTGACCAACAGTGCTAATGGACAGTGCAGTTCGTCTGACACGAGTTTGAGTGCTAGTAGTCCGTCGAAAAGTGTCAAAACAAGCTCCAGTTTGAGCCCAGCGAAGAGATCTAGCAGTGGATCGCCGAGTAAACAGAGTAAAACGAGAGGTTTGTGTCATTTCGTCTTTTTATAGTAACGAGGTTCCACCATTGGTGAGCATTAATTTAAGATAGGAACGAACGAAAACGAATAGATACGAAATCAAAAATATAGATAAACTAACAGTGACAGAAACTCACGAAATGAGAAAAAATTGTTGCATTCAACTTTAAGGTGTAATTGTATGGTTGAATTTGCATTGTGTTGTGGCATGACACATGACATTAATAATATATATATAATAATTATATAATCATTTAATATATATACAATAATATAATATATAATAGGTAATAGGTAGCGTAGGTAAAAAAAATATATTAAAAAAATCTATCTGTTACGTTAACTTTTCAATGTTTTTAATACTCGTCATCCTATTCCCGATGAAGATATACCCAAAAACACAAAAACCTTAAAAATCAGTCCAGCCCTTCTCGAGTTATAAGTGGTGTAATTAACACGACGAATTAATATTAATATTTCTGTTCATTTGTGAATCCAGACACATCATTCGAGTCAGGCATGTCTGATGACTACGCCATTCCGCCTGATGCCGTGTCGTGCGACAGTATGGCGTCTCCATCCCTCGCCTCGCTATGTCGCGCTCCGCCCGCGACGGACTCGCCGCGTCGCCATGATGCCCTCGAGAAGAGTGGACATCTAGCCAAGCTGGGTGGGAAACTGAAGACTTGGAGGAAGAGATGGTAAGTATCTTGTATTAAAGCTACACACGACACATAAATCTAAAACAAAATCCTTTAAATATTAGCCTCTAAATAAAGTCATAACAATCTATATTTACTAATTTTTTTTTAATAAATAGTTTGTCATTTGAGTACAATAACTGATGACGTCATAGTTCATTACTTCAGTACAAAATCTGTTGCAGAATTCCGTTATGTATGATCATAAATAGTATGTCAGTTAATTGAAGTGTCAAAATAAATACTTAATTAGTAAATCATTTTGTCTACTCCGCCGTTGGGTTCAGAGTAAAGTAGCTTCAATTTTATCTGTAGAGTTAGATAATTGATCTTCGTTTGTCTTACTCTTTTGACTAGATCCTTTCATCAAACGAAACATTTTTCCTTTTACCCTAGCAACAAATGCCGCTCATTGCGATTGCAGTAAATCTACTCTTATATGTTAGAAAAGTAAGCTGAAACTTTAACAACAGGAATTAAAATTTTCTTCGCTTTAGCAGTATATGACTTCTGAATATATTTTACACAATTAAATAAAGTAAAAAAATATTATTTTTGTTTGTAATTATTATTGATCGAACAATGTATTTGTAGGTTCGTCCTCAAAAACGGAACTCTTTCCTACTGGAAATCCCAGTCAGAAGTGAACAGGAAACCTCAAGGTCAGATAGGTCTTGGAGAAGCGTGCAAGATATCCAGAAACGAAGGAGCGGCGACCTTTGAGATCTTCACGGGAAGCCGAACCTACTACCTCACTGCCGATAGCATCGCCACAATGGAAGACTGGATTAGGGTGCTACAAGTAAGTATTTATTTGTATCGTGTTTCAATACTGCTACTGACTTTGTGTCTTAACAAATGCACATTACTTAAATCTGTATGGTATTAAACGGGTCTTAAACAAAAAGTGATTTCTATTACTAGTTTTTAATAGTTTTAATTTGAATTTTTGTAATTTCGTTAAAACATATGCGTTTTACAACAGATAACTTTAAATAATAACAGTGCTTCTTTAAAAAAAGATCACCAAGGTTAAGGCTTATTTAATTTACAAGACGAATAATTGGAAAATAATGTGTCCACTATGTAATGATAGCATTGTATCATACGTTGCAAATAGCCCGTATTATAAATATACGTATATAATATACTTATAAATATAGTCGCTACTTAAACTTTTTTTACAGTATTAAAACATTAGATTTGTTTCAGATAAAAAAAAATTACCCAATTACAATAAAAAGTCCGCATCTCTTCATTTCAGAACGTACAAAGGCGAAACGCAACTAAGCTTCTGCTTAGCAAAGAAGACAACAAGCCGACTATCCAGGGCTGGCTTACGAAGGTCAAGAACGGTCACGCGAAGAAGAGCTGGTGCGTTCTAATCGGGAAAATGTTCCTCTACTTCAAATCGCCGGTAGACCAAGTAATCACTTTTATTATTTATTATCATAATCAGCTCATACCAGTCCACTGCTGGGCAAGGCCTTCAAAAGGTTAATACGACACCCATAGGATGAGAAGCCAGCTCTGCTTTTGGATTATATACATTAAAAAAAAATTGTAATAGGCGTCATAAATGTTCGTTATAATATTCCTTTCGGGTGTTAAAGGTGTACCAAAAAATTAATAAAACTGCGATGATTTAAAAAGGCGCCACTTAAATATATTTGTCGACACAAAAAATATCCCCAAAGAACAGTTTGAACCGCTGTCAAGCACCAGTACGAACCATAGCGTAAAGCCATAAGTTTGCCACCTGAGGCAATCAAATGTTTTCTCAATGACTATTTGTATTCTTAGACTTATACATATTAACATACTTAGGCTTTTTCGCTTATATTAACACATATATTTACCTTATTTTTCCATCAGAACCCAACCGGCCAGATCAACATGCGTGATGCACGCGTCGAAGACGTAGAACACGTCTCCGATTCAGATTCCGAGGAGAAGAACGATGATACCCGCAACCACCTCACGGTCGCCATCTATCCGCAGCACCAGGTAACAGCGGTCAGTGACGTCATCATACCATAATATACATGTTAGCTGTGATTGTGAACGTAGTTTGGACAAATTTGAACTATTCAACGTAGTGGTTTTAGTGAGATGTAACTCAGTGATTTGTTAACGGTCGTGCTGAAAATTGACGTTAAATGTTTATTTAGGGCCGATGGAACTCGGTTCCTTCTTTAAACATTCGTTTGTAATTTTTTTTTAGTGGTACAAAACAGTTCTAGTGCTGGATTTTCACGATTGCCGCCCCTACTGACCTACTGATCTAGATACACTGTTCGCAATAACCCATTAATTTTGGGCCCATTTTGCCGCACCCCTAAATGCGCCTCCGTAAGCTTCAGCTTTTTCAGCTTCTATGGTAAACCCGGCCCTTTCTTAACATTAGCAAGTTGGCCATAGATTGGAATATACTCCACGCTCACATTCGTTCTTTGGAATATCTTGAAAACTCCTTACTGCAAAATTTTTGATCTATTCACCTGATATATTTCTGGCTCTCTGATGGCTCTCCTGCCATCAGGATCTCTGAATGCCTTAGAACGGTAAAAACTCTGCTGTGTTTTAAGTATTACTATAGTACGTAGGTGTTATATTCTACATAATATGTTCTAAACCCACCCACGTTATTAACACTTGATGCTATGGTCCAAAATGTTTTGGAGGTAGATTGATAAATACTGCAACATGACTTAGAAAAATAAACACAGAAATCTGTCATTGAAAGAAAACTTTTGCTTTGATCATTTAGTAATCGATTGACAGTGTCTAAAACATTTTATGAATTTAGTGTAAAATCCTAGTCTATGATAAAGTTTGGCTTTTATACCTGGAACTTAAAAGCTGGGTAACCCAAAATAACTGCCATCTGCAGGAATTTTGCATGTTTTGTCAAAGTTTTATTATAATAACGTCGACAGGGGTGTAGTGAGTCCAGAAAAGTGTTAAAGATCTCATTCGCCTCCCCTCTTCTGTTCCAGGGTCCAACGTACCTCTTGTTCGAAAGCAAAGCTGACAAGGATTCATGGTTGTATCACTTGACCGTGGTGAGCGGAGGCGGCCTCAGTCAAGGGACTCATTTTGAACAGCTGGTCCAGAAGCTTATGGAGACTGATGGCGATCCTAGTAAGTAGAATTGGAATATGTTTATTACCATAGATTGCCGATAAGTGTTGTGTTTTGCCGCCAGTATACAGGATGAAATTTTAACTACTTTCCAAAATTTTTACAGACGTTGAGTATCGTATTCAGAGCCTATTTATAAAGTTAAAAATGTAAATCAAGTTGTCACCCGAAAATATTTTTCGCGATATAGTTTTAAATTTTTACGGTCCTAGACCTGTTAAAGTATAAGGGAAAAATCAAAAACATACAAATAGTATCGTAATGAATGCATGAGATGCGCGACGCGTAAAAAAAGTGTTGCTAGGCGGCCGTATCAAAAATTTTAGATTTTTGGCGGACATTTTATATTATCTTGACATTTTTGTACTGGGCTATGCCAAAAGAAACATTTGTTTTTGTCTCGTAGATTGATATATTAAAATTTGGAAAGTGGTTATAATTTCACCCTGTATAAAAGGAATAGCCACTTTCTCATCCTATTGGTGTCGCAAGAGGCGACTGAACGAGTACCGTCAGAAGAGGCCAAACTCCGTACGCAGACCTTCCAGCCAAGCGTGGTGATTATGGAAAAAATCTCTTTTTGGACAGGCTTATGACCAGCAGTGGACTTACATAGTGTGGTGATGTTGATGATCATATTACATCGTTTTGTACTTAATGTTCATATAAAAAACGAAAAAAATTTTTAGGAGAAGTTAGGTGACAAACACACGTATAGAAGAATTAACATTAAAATGTTTTATTTCAGATTGTGTTCTATGGCGGCATCCAACTCTACTATATTCGAAAGAGAACATAACGTCGCCTCTAACCTCTCTCAACTCCGAGGCGCTTCAAGCAGAAGCATTAAAATTATTTAAGGTTTGTTGCTAACTGTCAATGTTTCTAAAACTGGACTTTTTCAGCAATTAGTTTGCATATCTGAATTAGCATCTTAGAGACTGTTTTAGAAACAAAGAAAGAAAATAATATTCCAAGTCCCATCCATTCCAGTGCGTCCAACTATGCATGTCTGTGACTGGGACTTCTAGAGCGATTCAGTCCTATGTTAATGACTAAGTGTTCGTCTTCAAAGCCGTCCCATCCATTCCAGTGCGTCCAACTATTTATGTCTGTGACTCGGACTTCTGGAGCGATTTAGTTCTATGTGTAATACAAAGTATTAAGCGACTTCAAAGCCGTCCCATCCATTCCAGTGCGTCCAACTATTCATTTCTGTGACTAGAACGATTCAGTCCTATGTTAATGACCAAGTATTCAGCGACTTCAAAGCCGTCCCACCCATTCCAGTGCGTCCAACTAGTTATGTCCGTAGCGGTGGAGCACGCCCGCATCGACTACCACGTGGTGCTCGCGCAGAACGCGCACATTGATACGGACTTCCAGAGCGATTTAATCCTATGTTAATGACTAAGTATTCACCTTCAAAGTTGTCCCATCTATTCCAGTGCGTCGTTTCGACATAAAAGTTGACGGGGACTTCTAGAGCGATTCAATCCTATGTTAAATACTAAGTATTAAGCGACTTCGAAGCCGTCCCATCCATTCCAGTGCGTCCAACTATTCATGTCTGATACTGGGACTTCTAGAGCGATTCAGCCCTATGTTAAATACTAAGTATTAAGCGACTTCAAAGCCGTCCCATCCATTCCGGTGCGTCCATCTATTCATGTCTGTGACTGGGACTTCTAGAACGATTCAGTCTTATGTTAAATACTAAGTATTAAGCGACTTCGAAGCCGTCCCACCCATTCCAGTGCGTCCAACTATTCATGTCCGTGGCGGTGGAGCACGCCGTCATCGACTACCACGTGGTGCTCGCGCAGAACGCGCACATTGATACGGACTTCCAGAGCGATTTAATCCTATGTTAATGACTAAGTATTCGTCTTCAAAGTTGTCCCATCTATTCCAGTGCGTCGTTTCGACATAAATGTTGACTGGGACTTCTAGAGCGATTCAATCCCATGTTAAATACTAAGTATTAAGCGACTTCGAAGCCGTCCCATCCATTCCAGTGCGTCCAACTATTCATGTCTGAGACTGGGACTTCTAGAGCGATTCAGTCCTATGTTAAATACTAAGTATTAAGCGACTTCAAAGCCGTCCCATCCATTCCAGTGCGTCCAATTATTCATGTCTGAGACTGGGACTTCTAGAGCGATTGAGTGCTATGTTCAATACTAAGTATTAAGCGTCTTCAAAGCCGTCCCATCCATTCCGATGCGTCCAACTATTTATGTCTGTGACTGAGACTTCTAGAACGATTCAGTCCTATGTTAATGACCAAGTATTCAGCGACTTCAAAGCCGTCCCACCCATTCCAGTGCGTCCAACTATTCATGTCCGTGGCGGTGGAGCACGCCGGCATCGACTACCACGTGGTGCTCGCGCAGAACGCGCTACAGCAGTGCCTCGAGGTCGCCGAGCTGCAGGACGAGCTGGCCTCGTGCCTCGCGCGGCAGACCACGCCGCACACGCACACCAAGCACGGCGTGCAGGTAACGCCCGCGCCATCCCGCCGTAACATAAACATTAAGGCCGCGAAGCTTAAGAATGTAAGTTGGGTTCACGTTTTCCTTTCGAAGGTTGTGATGTTTGATGGGTGACGCGGTTTGGTTGGGTAAGAGGTTGCAAGGCTGCAATAACACAAAAACAGATAGGGTTGGAGTAACACCTTATTAAAATGAAACATACATGGTTTCTATTTACTTGGCTGTAAAAAAATCGAATTGCTTTAGAATCAAATACTTTTTGTGAATTATCGTAAAGAAATAAAAAAGTGACGTCATAACTAGGTATTTTCACAAAAAAGTAAAGCAATATTATGTTAAGTCCGTTTACAAAATGACAGCATACTTTTTAAACTTTACTTGTTGAAATAACTATATTTTAATGAAAGAAATCGAAATCAATATTTTTTTATTAACTTGATGTTATCAAACCAAAACACAGCAATACATTGTTTTCAAGCTATAAAATAGTTACTAATCTTTTTTTGTTTCATTATAAACAGTAGAACCTTTTCAAATTTCGTCTGAATTATTTGTTCAGACCGAAGTTTTAGTTTTTGTTGTCTTTGGGCAATAACAACCTTTGATGACCAATAGAATCTGCCAATTGTCTTTTATGTTAAATTAATGTAATGGTATATTTTGCAGCATTGCAACTTCTTAAATATTCAAAAAGCTCAAATTGCTTATTAATTGTTAGTCATGCTAAATAATACGCAAAATTAAAAAAAACATGCATCAACCGTCACTTCCATTTCTATAGCTGTTATTTGGATCAGTCTTGGTTCTTGTCAACATAGTTTATTCTAAATAACTTTGAATGTCAAACCCCAAACTCTATCAAACCATGAACCAGGATTGAACCGAATGTTTATGTTTTATTTGCTGTCCGTCCCACGATTAGTTTCTATTGAAGTATAGAAGTTATTCGTACTATATAATAAAATGTTATAGCATGGCTTTTGGTGTTTCTAAAATCATAGCAGATTGACACCAACCTCAATAAAATGTCTCAGAATCAAGCCTAATTCTTTTTACCATTGAGATTAAATTCGTATGACTAAATGAAATAAGAATTGAAAATTTAAATATGTTTATTAGTATTGAAGCAAATGTTCCTAAATATTAAACCAATCATCAGATTCATACTTAAAGTTTAGTTTATTTTTAGCTAGTAACATAGCATTCTACGTTTTGGTAACTAATTGTTACAAAAATGGTTATAATATTTTTTTAAATCCAAAACATCATTTCGTCAATTTGTTTTCCGATGTATAGAAAACCCCCATAAAGAATATTTTCACTTGTTTTCCAATATAACCGAGTTATTATTTAAATTATCGAAGTATTCAATAGTTTAAGTAACTTCGTTATGTTAGTGTAATATATTATGACCAAACGCTTCATTTCGCAAGCTTTGGCTAAGCGATACGCTTTTACGCTTTTCTCATATGTCAGTACTGTATCCATCATCCTTTCACATGGTTTCTTCTTTCCGCATAGCACTTAGAATAGATTACAATAGATTGGGCTAATTTCTATATTAGTACAAGTATAATGGTGTTAGTAACTCTTCAAAATGTTTTATAGTGCTTATAGTGGTTGTTTGTTGAACAGCATCTATTCTTTCGTTAAGCGTTTTGGAAAAGAAGAGGGGGGGGGGGTGATTCCAAATCTTACTATAGTAAAAAACTGCCAATATGTTTCACGAATTGATGGATGCTCCCTTATTTAGAATGTAATAACTTTTATAAAAACAAACAACGGCTAGAAGACACGTCGTAAAGCTAAGCGCACACCAAAAATTAATATCGCAAATGGCCTGTATTATAAATTATTGTAATTAAATAAGATAAGTTTAGTTTTTTCAAGCTGAAAAGAGACGAGTGCAGCTAACATCGTCATCATTTAATGACCAATTGGCATACAAGGGCCTAACGATGGCTTGAAACCTATTTGGGCCAATTTAGGAAACGATCTATTCTTAATTGGCTTGAGTTTGTAAGTCGAGGAAGTTGCAAACAACAAATCACGACAGAGGCCTGTACTATGCAGCTAAGTTAAAATGAGCTAATGATACGTAATCGATAAAAAAGATTTATAACTTAGGTAACTTCCATGTTTGTCAAATGCATGCAGTCTTACATTGATAAATTGACGTTTTTCCCAGATACACATTTGGTTAAATTTCTGAATAATAAAAGTCAATTTTATCACTTCCATTCGGACTCACAGCATATAAACAAAACTATACTTATTAGGCGTAAACTTTTGTATTTATTTCCAAAATACAGACCATTTACGCGTATTAGTAACCTGAGTTGCGTTTTAGTATTACAATTAACTTAGCTTCCAAATCTAATGTTACTTTGCGTTTACAAACTGTAAATATACACTAACAAACCATTACTTTTATAAGTGTTAGCTTTACGTGTGGCTACTGAAGTAAAGATAAATGCTTATTGTCGTGTTGATCAATCTGGAATTGTGTATGTATAAATTGGCTTTATTGTATTGCAAAATTTACAACTGTAATACTTCAAGTACTTGTGTTACAAGTTTTTAAACATGTTTGGGCAAGAAAGAGTTGTATTCCATTTTGATCTTAGAGTTATGGCAACAAGATATGCACAAGTGTGGACAGAATCTTAACACATGTTTATCTGTCACATTTATTCGGTGACATAATATAGTATACCTTCTGTACCATGCTTTATATTGATGTACTATTTTATTACAATTAGATTACAAACATGATATGGTTTTCGTTTAATCATGTATGTAGTTTGTTTAGTAAAAATGTTGCCATAATGAACAAAAAAACAGTTTGCTTAGTTGCAATCTTTCAAATGGAATGTTGGTGTAAATTTTTCCCTGAATTTTTAGTTTATTTCTAATGTTTTCTTCCAAGAATGTCAGACCCGTGTCCCATAGATTTAGGGAATGAATTTTTTGTTGTTATATCATCCATACTCTTTCATAGCTAGTGTCTCCTACGCACTCTTAAACTCCTTTGTTATGAAAGGTTGGTGTTGCAAGTTTTAGTCTGTTTACCCATATTTAATCAATAATTATAAGAAATTTTAATCTTTAAGGTGAGTATGTAGGTGTAAATAGGTTAAGTTGAGGGATAACTGCATAATAAAATGTCAAATACGTGTTAAAATTAATAAGGATATAAATACATAACTTATCCACATTGCCTATGTGTGTCGGATGTGTGATTATTAAATGTTTCATAGCTTATACGCCCGCTTTGCCTTTTAATTCTTTAATCTTTTCGGGGAATTTAAAAGAGGATGTAGTGACCAGTATTGAAAAAGGAATGCTTAAATGGTTTGGACATGTTGAGAGGATGAATGAAAGCAGGTTGACTAAAAAGATATACACCGTGAAATTTTAGTGGTTGTTTTCCCGCAACAGAACGATTTATCTTAAGTAGCACCAACGAATCGTGCGAGTTATTTTTAGAAAATAAAGATATCGTTGTTCTCAACTAATCAAAAAAATAATCATCAACTCAAAAGCGTGAGATACGATAGTATCTTTACAAAATGTGACGTGTTTGTCAATGTTCAAAGCAAAAGAAGCTCTACGCACTAAGTAATACAGCATAATCTGTACCGCGCGAGGGGCAATGACCCCGGCCGGTGACCGGCTGCGGCGCGGCTGGTACCATTGGTTCGAGGTTGCTTTCGAGTTTCGTTTATCACAATCGTGAAACAGCTTTTTTTTATTTGAATAAAAAAAACTGCACAAATCTATTGTACTACTAAGATAGAATCATTTTACTGCGGGAAAACAACCACTAAAATTTCACGGTGTATATGGCGAGTATGAATGGAAATGTTGGAAGGGGAAGGCCTCGACGAACTTATCTTGATCAAATTGGGGAAGTTCTAAAGAAAGGTCAGGTCAAGAGTACCCTAAACCGGCGAGCGTGTATGAAAAGATTAATAAATGTGGATGAAGCGAAAGTAGTCTTTAAGGATCGTAGCAAGTGGAAAGATGTGGTCTCTGCCTACCCCTCCGGGAAAAAGGCGTGAGTGTATGTATGTATGTATGTATGAATTTAAAGTATCCTGCTGTGGGAATAAGATTTTCGGGGTTGATGTTTCATATTTACCTCTTGTACCTACTTTTATTGTGGTGTAACAGCCAAGGGAATTTGTTGCTTTATGTTGGTCAATGCAAAACTTGTCCGTTTTTTACAACGATGAGCCTATTTGTTAAATAACTAGAATTAAAACGCATTATTTGTTAAAAAACTCAAATCTTAATATCTGCTTATCACATATAATTTATAATTTTCTTAGTTTTAAACTTTAATATATTATTATGCAGTTGTACCCTTTATAAACGTTAAGAATACCTATTACCTACACTGCACTGTTCAAACACTGTTGTAAATATCTTCCAAGGGAAGTTGGTCAGGGTTCTTTCTTACACTGCTGGGAGGAACTTCACACACTTCTATCATCGCACAAGCACTAACCAAATAGTACAAATAATATAATATAATCAATAAGTGATCTGATTTTCACTTGGTTTACAATTACACTGTGGATTTTCATGTATTTTGGAGCCGAAGACGTAAGGTTATCTTAGGTATAGATGTTCATATCCTAGATCTGCTTGCGACAGTAGGCAAGGCACAGTAAAAATCTGATTGAATTTATCATAAAATAATAACTTCGTAACAGTTAATACTATTACTCAAAAAAATCTTTAAAAAACGCTTCGAGTTGAGACCCTCCTCTTTTTCGTCACTTGATGATTACTATACAAATGTATCAATACAGTTTGTGTTAGAACATGCCATCTATGGTATCGCATTAGTGACAAAAACCGTCTACCATTAAGACGAAATTCCGATTGTTCAGATGCTTGCCTCACTTGGCACAAATTACTGCATAAGATTTTGTATCAGCTCAGACACGTTCACCAAGTTTAGAGACTCAACTGAGTGTGAGTGAGACAGCTGCTCCGCATGACATTGGTGATTTAACGAGAAGGCAAATGCGCGCACTGATAATGGGGGCTATCGCTAGTGAATTTGCCACTAGAGGCGCTAGTGTCGCGTGAGGTCCAATATCATTCACTTTGTACTGGTTTTAGCGGAATTTGTTGCATAAATTATAATTTCTTTAATTTACCTGCTGGAAAGTGATCTCCTTCGTAAAATATCGCAAATATGGATTATTTGGCGATTAATATGAACGCTTTAAAAGCGGAATTAAGAAAAAGCGCAAAAATAGGCGGCCTCAAGAGCAACTATTTCAGAAGTTAGTTTGTTAATATCAAGATAGTTATTTATAAACAATATAACCTTAATTAGATTCAAGATATAACACTTTGTTTTGGCGCCAATCGCCTTTGATAGCTATACCTCCGGACCTCAGTCTACAGTGGCGCCAACTGGTGAGCAAAGAAACGGTAGTCCCCATTGCGCAAAACTAAACGACCATACTGATGCACGTAATGATTAAACGCTGTTCGTTACTTTGAATTAAAAGTAGCTTATTTATTAATTAAAATAAAATGTACAAATGTTATAAGTTTATTCTGTCCTGTTATGCACTATCATTAGAGCGGTTTCGACTCCAAAATCAATTCAAAATCCCTGTGTATGTATATAGTAAATAAACGAAAGTCATCTCTACGATGTGAAAATAAACCTACAATTGGTTTTGAATCGTCAAAATGTCGAAGTAAATTCTTTCGTTTTGAAATAACATTTCTTGAATATGACGATGTTTAAAAAAGACATTCACATCGTTTTCTTTTATAAATTCTAATTTTTAATTGACTATTAGGGCTTATGCTATAAGGCATCAGCATACCTGCTTCCCAATCAAGAAGAAGCCCAACAATTGCTTAAAATTAAAATAAGTTATCCTACGTCTAGCAAAATGTTTTCTGAGATATCCGTAAATTTATAACCACTTCAAGATTTAGTATTTTTACTTGTAGTTTCAATGATATTATAAGTATACTTTATATAATATTTTAGCAATTAAATTGCAACTATAATCTTATAGGTATATAAAATTCTCGTGTCACAATGTTAGTTACCTTACTCCTCCGAAACGGCTTTACTGATTTTTACCAAATTGTATATGCATATTCAGTAGGTCTGAGAATCTGCTACTATCTATTTTTCATACCCCTAAGTGATAAGGGTTGTTCACCCATAACATTTTTTTTTTAATTTTTGGACAATTTTTTTTGTTTTTATTTTTATATAATGTGGCATTAAAAATACATACAACCCTACATTTTTACCCTTTTAGCACCAACACCTATTTTTTAATAGCCATTTTAGTTATTTAATATTTTTTATGGCAAAACAACGTTTGCCGGGTCAGCTAGTATCAGTATATAAACTTGAAAAATTATGTCTCAGGCGGGACTCGAACCCACATCTCCTCGCATACTGGGCGTGGCACTGTACCATTTAGCTAAATTTAATATTATTAGTGTTATTATTCACAGGCATCCTCACAAAAAGTAGTATCAAGCAACATGTATTTTTAATTAAGAAGTTCATCTTCAGCATGTCGGAAAGTGTCCCTGCAACTTACCTGATTGACTTTAATAGATAAATAAATATAAAAAAGAGTGGCTAACTTCTCACTTGATGACATCAGCTTAAAGTTAACCTTGACACCATCCAATATAATAATTATAAAGTTACATTCAAACATATCCCCCTATACCACAAAGTACAAGTAAACATCTAACTCTTCCTGACACAAGTCAACTTGAACCCCTTTAAACTCGAGTAGAAATAAAGCCCCCCGCATACGTGCCGACGAACACCAACATTTCATTTGTCCAGCAACTGCTACTGTGCGCGACACAGTCGCTGTTCACTTGCGACACGGGCGCCTCGTCTGTCGGCGGCGATAACAAGAGCGGGGACGTTCAACCGAACGCCGCGGGCTCGCCAAGCTCGATACAGGTAAAGTTTTTTAGGCCACGACTCACAATCCGCAGCGTAGTTACAGTCTTTTTGGAATGAATACTAATAGCTTAAATATGAAAAGAAAATAAATCGTTTTAGTTTCATGACAAGCAACACACTTGAAACTGAAAACTACAAGCCATCAACTAGCACAGTGTGATCTTATTACATTCGGTACAAATATGTTGAGGTAATTTGACATTAAAAATTAAAGTAAGTTGATTGAGATTTGTTTTTATTAATGAAATATGTACAACTAAAAGTCACATTGCTTAAGTATTTCTAAATATTTCTTACTATCAACTGAAGTTAGACCTATAGCGGGCGATACTTTTTATTTTATTGTAAAATATGTTACTTTACGAGACTAAAAATGCTTGCCTGGCGTGCAAATTCAAGTCTGTTTACCATGTCTCATACAGTTTCATGCAATGCAATGTAATTGATCATCTACGTGCACCTCTAATCTTACGGGTCCGTTGTATGTTGTATTTTGTCCTTTAACCAAGACTAGTCAATAGCTAATAATTGGTTGGAAATGACAATATTGGTTGCACTATTTTTTTTTTTCATTTAGAGTAAACTAAAAGGCACTAAATAGATTTTGAAATTAAGTGTTATTAAAACGTAATACATCTATAGGGACGCTGCCGCTGCGGATTGTTTCGGTAACTGCATATCGTTTGCATATGGCCTAAGTGTTAAGTAAGACGCATTATTTTAATGGAATCAGCTCCTATTTATCTTCGTTATAAGGTATGTCAATACTTACGAAAATTGGTAACCAACTACTTTAAGCTTGAAAGCTTTATTTAAGCTTTGGAAACAACATCACAATCGCGTGAAAATTTTAGCCATTCCTTACCTTAGATGATATAATATGACGATACTGTTTACGAAATTATGATGCTGTGTGTCTAGTTAGGCTGATTTTTAAAGTCCATTTATAAATATGATTCCATTAATTTAAATTTAAAAGATTTTTGATAAGAATCCGTCCATCCACCATGTAAAATAATATTTTAATGCATTAATAATGTTAATAAGTAATACAAATAGTTAAACTCCTTTTTAATTTACCTTCGTCAACTTTTCCATGCACAAACATGTCCTCTACAAATGTATTTTGGCAACCTGAATAGTTTTTGTAACAAGCTCGTTTGAATCATTGTAATGTACTTAATAAAATTTTAGTCGATACAATTTTGAGTTAAACTTTTTTAAAGCTAATAAGAATAAATAAATATTTTAATAAAATATGTCAATTTAATGTAATGTATTAATCGCCAATTATTTTTCTTCATAACAAGTAAATCAAAATTTTATCGATTAATTTACTTACAAGCCATTTTTAACATATTAAAAACAAATTTTACAACATATGAGAAATCTGTAATACCAATAACTGTTGTCTATTGAAGTGTTACCAATATTTTTTCAAAAAATTTGTGAAACCATTTGTAAGTTAATTGTTATTTCGCGTGCATAAACTATAAAATTTGTGATATTGTGTCCCAGTCTAAATGATATGGTTATCGTTGTAATTAGTTTGATATTTCCCAATTATTACACCATCTTGGCTACTTCCAGGCGCCCCTTCTCTCCGTGGATTGCAAGAGTAACCCTCCAACATACAGCTTTGTGCAAGGCTGGCAGCTTTTAGCTTTGGCAGTCAGCCTCTTCGTGCCCAGAAATAATAGGCTTCTCTGGTATTTGAAGTTACATTTGAGCAGGCATTCTGATTCCAAGTAAGTATATAAGTTTTATTCGTTTACTTTTTATTCGCATTCTATGATTATTTGGATACGAGTATGTATTGAAGTCCACCGTTTTAACTTATAAGTTTTACGGTTTGTGGTAACGGATTCCGGTTTCTACTACGGACCTACAATCATCCCACTGCAAGGCAAAGGCCTCCATCATTGAATTCAATTACCACAGCAATGATGGGTACAGGCATAATCAATACGCTTGCCAAGTGCGGGTTGGTGATAACAAAGAGCAATGTTCGAAAATTCGAAACTCTGGTTGCCCGATCCGGAGATCGAACCTAGGACCCCGAGATCTTGCCCTTGTTCTAATTCCGGTTTTGTTTCGTGTCTTTCTCAACATTCCCAGTAAAATCAGTAAAATTAGTAAAATCAGTTTTATTTCTGCAAATAGGCCCCTGGAGGCGCTTTTACATGTCCCAATATTTAAACCCACCACTGCTTCGGGACACTAATTGTCAGCCTCTTTTTAAATAAATATGTTTACTTAAGAGCGAGCCAGTGCGACCTTGGACAATTTAAAGCCTTACGTTCATCAGTTCATGTTAATTCAAAAGACATACTTTTCTAAATCAATTCACACATTCATTTACCTCTCTCAGGACTGAGTGCGGAAAATACGCGGCGTACTGCGCCCGCGCACTAGAACGTACAATACGCAACGGGGGGAGAGAGGACAAGCCCTCTCGTATGGAGGTGCTATCTATCCTGCTCAAGAATCCATACCACCATTGCTTGCCGCACGCCATCCCTGTGCATATGCTCAATAACACTTACCAGGTATGTTAGATAAAATAGTTTTAGGTGAAACATTTTGATTCCATTTAAATATACACTAAAAATTTTACCCGAATCGGTCCAGCTTTATACGGAGTTGACAATAACAGTAACAAAATGATTTTACTCGTATAAACTTATTCACTACACTATATTTCACGACCGCAACAGTTTTTTCTTTTAGTTTCAATTCACTGAAAGAACTTTGTTTGCGAACACCTGTAGCTTTAACTGTGCATTAGTGTCACTAAAATGAAAAGTTATAGAAATAACATTGCCAACCTACAAAACAAGATGATATTCTTTTATTTTAATCGTACTACATCTATGAGACTTTCAGTCGAAAACCAGTGTAGGCTTTAGACTTTAGAGGAAGCTTGATAAGCTGTTAAGAACTTTATGTTGCCATAGTTTAACGATGCGGTAGTCTAAAACATCACACTATGAATTTTCAGTAACCTTATATTATTTATGGACTTACCAGGTCATAAGCTTCGACGGGTCAACAACTGTGGAGGAATTCCTCTCGACGCTGAGTACGGAACTGGGCTGCAGAGAATCTGGAGTGTCGGGGTTCGCGTTATTTAGTGACGACCCCATCGAAAAGGACTTAGAGCATCACATCAAGCTTGATAAAAAGGTGACTATAATGATTTTAGTTTGGTGCCTATGTTCTGAGACAAGTAAGAAAGATAGGTCTGATAATGTTACATGTTTCAAAATAACATTGTACAGTACAGGTAATAAGAATATCAGGCATTGGAACGAAGTTCCTTATCGCGCGTTGCGAAATAAGGAACTTCGTTCCAATGCCTGATAATGTTACATGTTTCAAAATAACATTGTACAGTACAGGTAATAAGAATATCAGGCATTGGAAGGAGGTCCCTATCGCGCGTTGCGAAAGGGGGCTAGACGGAAAAAATTGTAACGACACTTTTTGCTATAGTTATAAGCCGTGCGGCGAGAGAGACAGGGAGAGGGAAATGGGAGGGGGATTGAGAGGGGGAGAGAAAGAGAGAGAGAGAATTAAAATAAAATAAAATTTTATTTCAATTCCTTCACTAAAAATGTACTTCGATCCATCCGGGTGTCCCTTGACACCTCTAAATTTTTTGTTTACTTTGGTTACACCTAGCAAAAAAATATAGTAAAACCAAGTATAATGATTAAAGTAGTCCGTTGAATCCACTACAAAAAAGACAGAAGTTAAAAACCCTACAGGCCATTTCATTAGTCTAAACTAAAGTAATGATTATGCCTATACTTTATTTATGAACAATACATTGTAGGGTGTCGTCCGCTTATTCATATGATCAAATGTTCACCATACCAGTCAGAAACTTTTCAACAACCTCTATACACCGTGCTTTTTGAACCACCTGGAAACGAAGCCCACGTTATTTGACCATTATGTATAACATCATGGCAGTGTATATTATTATAACATTACAATTTTTAAATTAAATTTTTTACATTAAAATTTAAAAAAAAACTCAGATTTTTATTTTCGTATCACGCTGTGATGCGCACAGACTTAATATTTTGCTGCGGGAAGTTACCGGATAAAAGAACCCTTCACAGCTATATCCGTGCACGTCACAGCGTGTTTCAAAATAAATTTCTTAACCAATATTGAAGATTTAAGTAAAAAAAATTTAAAAAAATAAAAAGATAACACTGCCAAGATGTTATACATAATGTTTACATGACGTGTGCTTCGTTTTACAGGTGGTTAAAAATGCACCGTGTATAACCTTAATTTTGAGTGACTATGTTCAGTGCACTGCAGAATATTAGTATCTTTCTTCATAAGTCATCGTTATACTTAATTTAATTTTAAAAATATATTTTTTCCCTTAAGTCATTGTCAATTTACACAACAAAAATAACAAATATACTGACACTATTACGGCCGGTCCCAATAACATATCTATCTTTAGTTTTGCCATATCGGAGATAGAAAACAACTTTTGTCTTTGTTTCTCTGGATGGCAAAATCAGAGATAGAAAATGTTTTCTATCTCCGATAAGCCAAAACTGAAGATAGATAGATTATTGGGACTGGCTGTAAGTCTGAACTTAGCTTTGTTTATTATTAAACTTTACCGTTATTGTTTCAGCTTTGTGACGTCATATCAAAATGGGAGACAGCACTCCGCGAGAAAGGCTCGGGAAAGTTTGAGAACTCTCGCGTGATCCGACTTACGTATAGGAATAGGCTCTACTTCAAAAACTCTGTCCGAACAGAAACTGACAAGGAGAGGTTACTGCTCTGCTACCAAATCAATCAGCAAGGTACTTACCTATAATTTTATATATACATAGTCAGGTCATAAGTTCTGTTACATGTGTAATATGAAATAATTTAGACAGTTATGTTTATTTATTTTTTATTTATATAGCAAAATGAACTTAATAAAACATAGATTCATATGGTAATAAAGTTTATTCAAAATGACCCCCGCGATTTTGAATACAGGCCTTCAATCTGTGCGGCCAGTCGTCTATCGCAGCACGAACGAGGTCCATGTCAATATTGGCGGCTGCCTTAATCAAGGATGCCTTGAGTGACTCCAAATCAGGATGAAGCTTTGAGCTGGCCTTTTCCTCCAAGTGTTGCCATATCTTGTAATCTAACGGACTCAAATCTGGACTGGAGGAGGGCCAGTCTTCGTGCCGGATGAAGTCGATTTCACGCGCCGCCAGCCAGCCTTGTGTGCTTTTCACTCTATGAGGTGGCGCAGAATCTTGTTGGAATACCCAGTGCCTGTTATTAAACATGGTATGAGAAACACACACAAGGTTCTTGAGGACTGTTTTTTGATACACAACTGCATTCGTTTTTACGCCTTTCTCACAAAAATGTACCTCAGTTAAGCCCCAATAAGAGACTCCCAACCAAACCATGAGCGAGGATGGAAAATGGAAAATTTCCCGATGCTTTTTTCCCGCGTACCGCTTCAACAAAGCGCAGCATCTCTTCAGTCTCAGGTCCATACGAGCGTCCAAACGATGTCCTGTTTTTCTTCGATATGCCCTAAGCCCTAAGTCTTCATTTAACACCCTTTTCACCGTGGTCCTGCTTAACCCCATCTGAAGGGCCAACAGTTTCTGCTTACGTATGGGATTTCTTTGAATTGGCGCCTTTACAGCTTTTATCACTGCTAAAGTCCTAACAGAGCGAGGGCGACCACTTCTTGACCTGTCATCTACACTAGAGTCTTCATTGTATCGTTTTATGGTACGATAAACGAATCTTTTGGTTATATTCAAATTTTTCAGTAAGTCGAAAATCTGAATTGGCGCGTAACCGCAACGATGCAACGAAATAACCGCGACACGGTCTTCTTTAAGTGTCCACTCCATATTTAAAAATGAGGAAAATTCTAAAAAGTACACATTTTTATTTTCATGAAAAATTCGAAATTAGAATTCATTAAACTTTTTTGTGGCCAGCATTCTAAATACAAAAGTTTTTATTGTGTGACAGAACTTATGACCTGACTAGGTATAAACATATAATTAAGCATATAATAAAGTAGAAATACATAATAAATGGTTTCAAAATGAAGTAAATTATCCACTTGAGAAAATAAGTATACTTGCTTTGAACACTTTGGAAGCAATAAAAATCATAGACTTATTCCTTATTTGATCTCCGAATCAGATCAGATTTACCAAATCATCGGTCTACCTGGTAGGGCCTGCTCACAGATCGTTTTTTGTTATGCAGTACTCTATTCTACCGTTATAGGCCCTAGTATAGCGTAGGTGTCTAGATTTAGCCCTAGGGCTTTTGGCACTAAGAAGCTTTTGGGGTGGTGGGATCTACCTCCTAGTGCCCTGGGCAACGGCATCTTTGGTTTTCTAAACAATGATGACGGCTAACAGATCCCTCTGCGGTGGTAGGCTTCGTAAGAGGCCGCCTGGATGCTACCACCCTCCTGCCGGAGTCCAGCGCCAAACAGTGCCTCTGTGTTCCGCTGGTGTGTGGGAAAACCAGTACCTCTGAGGAAGCTCGCTCCATCTTAGGCTTCTTCTTAACCGTATAGTTAAGTATGTAGTCAAGGGCAAGCCCATTATTTATATAGAAAAAAGAAGCCCCCTTGATGACGATAAGTTCAAAAGATGATTCCATAAAAAATCTCTGAAATGTAAATATTCTTTTTCCCAGTGGTGGCCGGTCGGTTTCCCGTAACAAGGGAGTTAGCAGCGGAGTTAGGAGCTCTGATGGCCCAATTAGACATGAGCGACTACTCGGCTTCGAACACGCAACACAACCAGCCTTTGGCGCACAGGTTTTACCCCTACCGGTACCGAGCGGGCCTTAGCAACGATGAGCTTAGGTAAGTGTTTTGGTATAGAATGAATTACCATCTATATACGGGATGAAATTTTAACCACTTTCCAAAATTTTCAGTATCGTGTTTAGAGCCTATTTATGAAGTTAAAAATGTAAATCAAGTTGTCACCCGAAAATATTTTTCGCTATATAGTTTTCAATTTTTACGGTCCTAGACCTGTTAAAGTATAAAGGAAAAAATCAAAAACATATGAATAGTATCGTAATGAATGAATGAGATGCGCGACGCGTAAAAAAAGTGTTGCTAGGCGGCCGTATCAAAAGTTTTAGATTTTTGGCGGACATTTTCTAAGTGCTTTATCTTGGCATTTTTGTACTGGGCTATACCAAAAGAAAAAATACGTCACTTGTTTTTTGTCTCGTAGATTGATATATTAAAATTTGGAAGGTGGTTAAAATTTCACCCTGTATATAAAAGAAAGTCGTGTTAGTTACACCACTTATAACTTGCGAACGGCTGGACTGATTTTTATGAATTTTGTGTTTTTGTATTTGTCTGCTACGGGAATAGGATAATAACTATTAAAAACATTGGAAAGTTAATGCAAAAATAGCTATTAAGGAACTGCTTTTTTTCATACATTTATTCGACCTCGCCATATTTGATGACAATGTCATTTAAGACGCCAACTCTGAGGCGAGACGAAGTTCGCGGGGTCCGCTAGTTAATTATAAATTATATAAAAATGAATCCCTATTTCCCTTGGTCATCGCATCACGCGTGAACGGCTGGACCGATTTCGCTAATTCTTTTTTTGTTTTGTTTGTTATTGTCAGCAGAATGTTCTTATGAAAGAAAAAATTTAGAAAATTGCGCTGAAAATAAGAAAATTTAAGAAAACTTAATCACCATACTAAATTATTTGTAATGTAACCTTATCGCTTTTGACAATTAAAACTTTTTTAATATATGGCGTTTGAAATAACATTGACAAAATGCGTGCTGCAAATGTCGTCAAATAGGGGGTAAAAAAACTGAATTTTGCACAGGGCCAGTAATGTCGCCTGTTACCGTGTCGGAATACCAACAAAGCTATTTATACAACCCACCAGAAAAAAAAACAAACAATAATAATAATAAACTATTGGTAACTGTCTAGCCGGAGCAAATAAATATATTCTGTTAATTCATGCTCGTCTCTTCATTTGCCACCTCATCCTGATCATCTACATCAACCCCAACACCCTCTCCAACCCCTAAACGTTGCATAACATATTATTTATTTTACTATTTCGTTATCAATATTTATAGTTAAAGACAGGACAACGTCTCGGGAAACAGCTAGTAATAAATAAATGTGGACAACATCACATACATTGTTCTGATCCCAAGCTGAGTAACCATGTAAAGCACTAGTATTGTGGGAATCAGAAACAACGAAGGTACCACAAACACCCAGACCCGAGAAAACGTAGATAAACACTTTTTCTACATTGACCCGTCCAGGAATCGAACCTGGGACGTCGGAGCAGGGGACACCTTGAAAACTGGTGTGTACGCCACTCCGCCACGGAGGTCACAATAGGAATAAAAGAACAGAGACAAAGACTCATCATCACAAATGAAGGAACTAGTGCATGGTTGTGTATTAAATAATGAAGGGAATAATAATATAACAATTAATAATTTTAACAGAGACGTAGAAGAAAAACTCCGGTCAAAGTGGATAGCACTAAAAGGCAGGAGCACGGCGGACTGCGTGCGAATATACCTGAACTGTACAAGAAAATGGCCTTTCTTTGGTGCTACGTTGTTCCAAGCTAGGGTAAGTTTTTATAATAATATTTCCATTTACCACACTAGAACAACAAACCATCCAATCGATAGATTGGATTGGATACAATATGACTAGTAGATACTAAAAACTTACTAAAAAAATTTTTTTTTTGTTAATACAGACGCCAACAGTCTCTATATAAGCTAAGATCGAACTGAACAGAATCAAAGTTATACTTTAAAAAAAAAATTGTGTAAAACCTTTTTGTGTGAAGAATATGAATTGTGCAGTTGTTTGTTTTCCTAAATGAATTTAAAAAAGAGCTAACGAACTTATTTCAATTGTTAATAGATAAAACAACCGGACTTGTCTATGGTCTGGTTAGCGGTATCAGAAGAAGGAGTGACGGTGCTAGAGTTGGCGTCTATGGCTGTCATTGGCCGATATGCCCTCAACACAATAGGACTTTTCGGTGGTTTACAAGTAAGTTCAATTTTCTACATTAAACATACCTTTCAATATCGTAGATACGGATTTGGGTACAAACATTTGGTTTTGATAATGTGTCACTAGGTGTTGCCACGCGCTACTATTGAACGCTTAATATAACTCGTAAAGAGTCAACATTGATCCCAACTAACTTTTTCCATCGAGGCTAGTTTGAATAAGAAATCATGCATTTTAAAATTAGTTAGTTGTAAGACCTAGATAATATGTTATTTTTATTACAAAATAGCTAGATAATATATTATTTTTGCTAGAAAAAAGCTAGATAACATATAATTTTTACTGTTAAATAGATAAAGATTTTCGGTGCTCTTTCAACTTGGCAGCATTCAACTTTATGTCATAAGCGTAAGATTGTCTTTTCATCAAGAAAATGTATAAAACATGACAATACATTTACGTAATTTTAATCGCGGACATTTTGAAGTGTCATTTTCATTTCATTTTAAAAATAATGTAATTACTTGATATCAGTATATAAACTTGAAAAAATTTGTCTCAGGCGGGACTCGAACCCGCATCTCCTCGCATGCCGGGCGGGCGCCATACCACGTTCGAGTCCCGCCTGAGACAAAATTTTTCAAGTTTATATACTGATATTATAAGTGCAATTAAGTTGCTAAAAATATCAAATAAAGTATAATTACTTGATGTTAACATGTGAATTTTATTATTTCTACAGGACGATCTGATGATGCTAATAGACGCAGACGACGCGGCGAGTCCGGTGCACAAGATGTTGATTAGTCTCAACAAGCCAAAAGTAAGTTTGTTTGCTATTATTATTACATTTATCTAATAAAATTAATAATAGAGAATGAACTACATCACATACATTGTTCTGATACAAAAGTAAGTAGCTATTAAAGCACTTGTTATTGTGCACTACCTATTGGAAATAAACGCCTCCGAAACATCCAGACCCAAGACAATACTGAAAAACTGTTTTTACATTGACTTGTCTGAGAATAGAACTCAGGACCTTGTAGCTAGGGAGTGCAATCTCGAAATACCGAGATCTTGCACGAATTTTGCAAGATTAATCTTGCACCTAAAATCTCGAGCGATCTCGCAAGGTTTGCAAGATTGCACAGCAACACATTCCATGACCATATAGGATGCGCTCTAGTATATTGTATTATCTATGGCTGCGCTCAAACTAAATTCCCGCGCAGCTGCACGCCGTTTCGTTTGTTCGTTCGTTTTGATCCGGTGCTTGATGTTTCCCGGCTAGAGTGCTAGGGGGCTGTGTGGGGGGGGGGGGGGCACAGCCGTAGTGTTTTTCGCCATAATAATATTGCAATTGTTTCCGTGACCGTGTCGTATTAATTTGTGTTTAAATCTTGCAAATACCGAGATTGAAGATTTTGCTGCAACATTGCACTCCCTACTTGTAGCTGGCGACACCTTGAATACCTGTGTGCACTCCACTCCACCAGAGGTCGCAAAATATATGCGTCAATTTCTTCTGTTCTTTACTTCGTTGGTTTTTAGGTCCTTTTTACGACCTAAAACTCTTAGAAACGAATTTATGCCTTAATCGCGACGTTTAGCAATCTGGCTTGCTGTCTAAGTTTGGTCAGAATACGCTGTTACGTCTTTCCTTCTGCTATTGCTCCTTTAGTCACTTTTTACGACGCTTGTGCTATGCATAAGAATGGATGGATATCATGGATTAAAATAAAAAGTGCAAGATATGGTACTGGCATTCCACGCGCGGTCTTACACCCGTATTTATAAAGAAGTAATTACTTATTGCTTAAGAAAGTCATAACTTAAATGTTACTATCTATAGTCCATAAAATATAGCTTGTTAAATTTGAAAATTTTTCGTCAACTATTAATAATTGCAATTTGATGTATAAGCATCAACCAATGCTCATTATATCATTTGTAACATTTATGTTACATTACTTCGATTTTGAAATACTGTTAGTCTGCCGATTTCGATTTGTCGATTTTACCTCATCACTAGCGATTATGAAAAATGATGTAACCTTGTAAAGACGTCTTTACAAGTTAGGTGTAATTTTTGTGTGTGGATTGTTTTAATGATTTTAAGTATAAATATGTTTTTTATATTATTAAATTGATTAATATGTACAGCAATATATATAAAAAAATTCTTAACATGCCAGTTACTAATATTTGTGTGACGCTGGTACATAGTTACGTCGTCTCTTTCAGTGAGAACTGTCATTCTAATCAAGCTATATTTTAAGGACTATAGTGCTTAAGTGAAGGAAATGGGTATCCATTAATACTCATATTATTTGGCTGAGAATGCTTACTTTTCATAGTTCCAACTTCTAGTAACTACTAGATTAATGAATACAAATTGTCATCGAAGTAATTACTTCTAGTCGAGTAATTACGGGCGTTACACATCACAGATCGATAATTCCAATCTGTTCCAGATGGCGGAGCTGACGCACCTAATAGCGGACTACAAGAACGCGGCGCTGCGCGCGGCGCCCGGCACGCCGCAGATGAACTCCCTCACGCGGCGCGGCTCCCGCGGCCCGCGCCGCGCCGCCGCCTCCACGCTGCCGCACTCCTCCCCCTCCACGCTGCCGCACCTCGCGCACGCGCACGCCCACCACACCACCGGACACAACACGCTGAACTCCCACGCCACGACCATGACGCTGGGGTCGGACCGCAACGCGACCCTGACCCTCAGCTCGCACACGTCGACCTTCAACGTGGAAGCGCGTGCGGTGTCCCACGGCCAACCGGATATATTGAAGTCGACGCCCGACCACCATAGGACGGACAAGAAGCGAACCCACGCTCAGGACAGTGGCGTCGCGTGAGCGACGGTGAACTTTATTAGTGTTTAGAGACGATGGAGGAGTTGATACCTCGTTTGTAGCGTCTGACGGTTCGGCCTAGGTTGGCTCCTTTTCATTTGTTCGGAGCGAAAGGGACTCTATCGGCTTTGGTGTAGAGCCGTGTTTGCCTTAGTAGTTTCTTGTTTGTATATTCGTATGCCTGTTTTGCAAAGTGTATATTTTTAAACTCAAACAGGTGCTTTTTTTTTCGTGCAGCCGATCGGGTCTTCTTTCTCTACGAATGTTTCGCTTGACTGTGACATGTACAGGCGATATCACATCGAGCTTGATAAATTCAGTATGAGATTACTTCGCGTTATACAGATATTTGATAGAAATAAGAGGTCAGCTTATACTGGATTTAACTAGCTTGACGTGGTTTACACTGTAGCTATGTTGTAACGCCAATTTTATAGTAGCTACGTACGCATATGTGCAGGGTATGTTTAACGCTATGTAGGAAACGATTGTAGTTATAATCCAGCCAACCAAATAATAGACGATTTTAAATTTATAATTCAATCCAAATACATTAAAAACACAAAATAGTGTAAAATTTAATAGGTACACACGTTTTGTATACTAATTTATTAATGTGTAATTTATTGAGCTGTAATATAATCGATTTCTAGTGAGCCACATACAAAAACAAAATTCATTTAGATCTGACTGTATGAATCTCGTTTTTGAATGAACTGTATTACATATAAGTTTATTTATAAATACATTTATTTTATAATTATAATTCTGAAATACTCTTAAAAAATACTCCCTCCATACCAACTAACATCACAAATGACATCAACAAGTGACTATTAAGTTTAACTATTTCGAACCATTCAACTGGAGTAAATTAGGAAAATATAAATTAATGTAAGTATAGTTACATTGTTACGCTAGTGTGTATAACGGGAGGATCTCGGACTGATATTCTAAATAAGTCCTCAACGAATATCTTTAGTCTATGGTATCGATAATAGATTGCTATTACTTAAACAACCACGGTAGTTGCATAATAAAATAATTTACTTTATAATAAGTGTGAATTATAAATCTCCACAGAGCTTAAAGGTATCTACTGAACCATAACCAATGAGTTTGATGATTTAGGTATCTATTGCTTTGAAACTACAGATTAAAAAAACGGATATGATCCGGTCGATGTGTTCAATAGTTTTAAAAAAAACCTGCGTTTCAAACTTAGCGAACTCCTTTTGTACTTCTGTTAAATCTCTTAGCTTTTTTCTTAGAAAGTCGACACTATATTACTGCACTTGACACTCGCATCTTAAACTGATTTACTAGTGTCCGATCGATATCGCAGTAACAGCAGAGCAATAGATAATTCAATCATAGATATGAAAACTACGAGAAACCGGCTATGTGCCGAAAACGTTGAACTCAGCATTGGTCGCAACAACCAAGGACTTGTTACTCGTTGATTTTCAGTAAGAACCAGGGTTTGAACTCACCTTTCACTGACTACACTGCTCTTCCAACAGAATCATCATAACTAGAGATCAGATAATCGCATGCATTATTGCCTAAAGTTGAAGTGTTGGCTGTTATGGAATGCACTTTTGTATCGAAGTCATCGGGATTTCATAATTCATGAAACATTCATGTTTAAGGAGCTCTTCCATAATGTCCTATCAAAAACTAACTTTAGGTAAATATGCATCCGATTATCCGATCTCCGATCATATAATTAGGTATGTCGTAAGTTTGCTCGAGTAGTATCAAGTATGATCTGTAAGCGTAGTTTCCAACTTTTTCTATGATAAAGAACTGGATTGAAACCGTTGGAATAAATTCAATGACACAAACAATGTCTGGCAGCTCAGTCGGAAAAAGAGTATGTGAATTCAGTAAGTTCAGACCAAAGAACACGAAAAAAAGGTTAGAAAGGCCTTGTGAGCGGGGTAGGCGCGCCACAGAGGTTATAAGCAAACGATCATACTTCCGCCCAAACATGTAACTGAGCGCTAAGATTGATAGCGTTTGACGTCGCGCAACCACAATAGGTCGCTTGATTGGCGTTCTTTGAACTCATTTATGTGTGCGAAAGCTTGTGTTTATTATGTGCACACGTTGTAGTGGGGCGCAAGTGGCGACATCTGTTCTTATACAAATGGCGCATGACAGCTTTTCCAACCTTTTTCCATGTTCTGTGGTTCAGACCCTATAAGGTAGACGCAAACATTAGCACTGTGATTACTAATTATTATTAGTAGTTCAACCAATAATCATAGTCTGTGTCAAACGACACATACTGTTGGAACAAATCTATGGCATTAAAATGAAACAAAATAGAGTAATTTGGAATAATATAGTAAATTACAATACAGAAACGCCAAATTCATTTAGATCTGATTGTCGGAATCTTGTTTTTGAATGAACTTTTTACAAATAAATTTAGTATACTACCGTGGATAGATATTTATTTTTACTGATTAAGAAAGCTTCTACAATAAATTAGCTTTATCATCACATCACACTTAATAAAGAACGAATACATGTAACCAAATATATTTTAATATTTTGTGGGCATTTTATAGCTGTGTAACTGATACTTAGTATATTTTAGCCGTTCTTATTTTTGGGTTCCGTCAGAAGGCGATTTTAGATTTATATAGGTACTCAATTACATATTTAATTTCGTTTAGTGATTTTGACATTCGAATCACATACTACCTAGAATTGTCAATTTGTCGTATTATACGAATTGTCAATTTGTTGTATTTAGTAAAAAGTAACAGTTCAAAATTGTAATGTCAAATTACTGAAAGGAATTATCCAAAACTCTTAAGAGTTCTACCACAATAGTTAAAATAAACTAGCGGATGTTTTTGGAACATGAAATGTGATTATTGACATACAAAACAAATAGGCATGATGAAATAAGAATCACGAGCTCTCAAAATGCAATGTCTACATCCATCGTATGTATCATATAATACCTACACGTCAAAAGGTTTGGCTATCAGAGTTTGACCAAAAGCAAGGAGAAAAAACTAGTTTGGCCCGTCCTCTTCTGGCTGTACTCCTTTGGCTTCTCTTCTCTTTCATTTATTGTAGCATAAAAATTGGTTACATAGTAAAGAGTGCAACCCCTGACTTCATTAGGTAATCATACAAATGATTATGACGTCACTTCTCAGTAGTTGAATAAAGTATAATATAATCGCTCAGTTCCCAAAAGCTCGAATAAAGTCAAATTACTGATGAACTACATTTATTAATGGGTTGTAAACTAAATGCATAGTTTAATAATAAAGAAAGAAAAATAATTTTACATGAGAATGATTTATTTTACAAAAGCTAATTTTGTCATGGAATCTTAGAAAGTTCATGTACTTTATATGTCAATAATTTTTAGTTCTTCAAATGCCCGCTACTTTTCATATTGTGATAGATCATAAATGTTGTATTCAATATACACCGTGAAATTTTAGTGGTTGTTTTCCCGCAACAGAACGATTTACCTTTAGTAGCACCATCGAATCGTGCGAGTTATTTTTTGAAAATAAAGATATCGTTGTTCTCAACTAATTAAAAAAATAATCATCAACTCAAAAGCGTGAGATACGATAGTATCTTTACAAAATGCTACGTGTTTGAGTACTGCTTGCCGCACGAAAACAATGTTCAAAGCAAAAGAAGCTCTACGCACTAAGTAATACATCATAAACTGCACCGCGCGAGGGGCAATGACCCCGGCCGGTGACCGGCTGCGGCGCGGCTGGTACCATTGGTTCGAGGTTGCTTTCGAGTTTCGTTTATCACAATCGTGAAACTGCTATTTTTTATTTGAATAAAAAGAAACTGCACAAATCTATTGTACTATTACGATAGAATCATTTTACTGCGGGAAAACAACCACTAAAATTTCACGGTGTATAATTTGAATATTTTAATATTTGAGATTTCTCTAGTCCTCCATGCGGAACCCGGGCCAAATTGATGTATAATTTTATACTAGATTAGCTTTGATATAACTGTCAATTTTATACTACCAAGGATGTTACCAGCTTACTATAAATTGTGATTTTCATGAACTTCTTTATAGTAAAGAAGGCAGCTTAATAATCAAACTAATAAATTGACATTCCAGTATATTGCAGTTAACGTTATATCCTACGGTTCTTGAGTTATGAACTTTTAAATAATATTATAGTGGTTAAAATTACCTTCTTTATTATAAATGAGCGGCCAGTGACGGGCTAATTGTAAAGAGCTACAAAGGGAAGAGCAACTGAAATAGAAGTAGATTATATAAATCGTAGTTTTACATAGTCCATAGGAGCTAATCCTTCAGTAATATTAGTGGCGATTCTGTTGTAATAATCTCCGATATCAACTAAAATAGGTATTTTACTAACAGAGGAGCGATATGAGTCTAACCCCCGTATTTATAAAGAAGTAATTACTTATTGCTTAAGAAAATTATAACTTAAAGTGTTCATACCTAGTGCTTAAGTGAAGGAAATGGGTCATATTATAGTCATATTATTTGGCTGAAAATGCTAACTTTTGACAGTTCTCACTTCAAATAATAACTTGATTAAGGAATACGTATTGTCACTGAAGTAATTACTTTTAGTCAAATAATTACTTTTACTTGTCTATAATAATAAGGATGTAAGTCTGAATTATTTTGACGTTAAGACATTAATACTCATTGAAGTAGAACCTTAATAATATTATTTTTATAAAGTCACAAATTGAAATGTCTTAATATTGGACAGCAAAGTTAAAATTCTGATGATGGGTCTCAGCATCGCTGTTTTAGTAGGTCATTTTGACACATCTGACTGACTCTTTATTTGCATTCCCTTTTAAAGAATGTACCTTCTTTTTTAGGGAGTAGAGTTTATTCAGTACCTAATTTCTTCAAAATTATAAAGTTTTTTTTTTAATTTGTTGGTCTAAAAAAGAGAAATTATGAGATTTTAGTTTTAAAAGACTATATTACAACAGAATTGCCACAACTGTGTAATATTTTGACCAATTCGCTTTCATGGCCAATCTATCCGTGCATGCTGTTTGTGACGCGCAATTATAGACTTTAAAGAAGTCTTAACTAGACTTTAAGTCGCTTAGATTATTAACGTCAATCCCTGTTTCTATTTATTTTATTATATAAGTATAGTTAGTACACAAAAATACAATTTGTAGTAATTGAATTTGGGTCTACATAAAATTTCATTTGGCGCTTCTTGTATCAACATGTTGAATTACAAATTATATGTATTTGTAACAATCATAAACTGTCACATAGCACATGCATATTAGCATATCTTCAAAGTGGATAGTCCTAAAAGGTATAATTTTATGTATTCAGTAAAAGATATTTCTAAATGTTACTTAAAATATCCAACTTTAAAATAATGCCTCACTGAATAGAAAGCCCTGATACTCTATAGAGTTCATATTTAAGAAGGATATAAATAAATAAATAAATATTTAAGACAAATGCCTTAATGGGCCACACTGAGCCATCTAGTCCCAAATTAAGGTACTATTAAGTACCCTGTTGTATGGGGTACTAGACAACCGATAAACTTACTTATATATTTTTTTTTTTGTAAATGCATACTTATAATACATAGAATAAATTAAAGGATAATGTTTATAATTGCATGTTCAAACAGCGCACAGTCCGCTACTTAGTTAATAATATTGTGTATAGAATGACATTTGGATGGCACTTTTTGCATTACACAACTGTTGATATAATTATGTATAGACTATTGTAATGTATATTTTACGTTTTGAATCGACAAAATTTTCTTATTTTAACTTTTAATTAAATTTAATCAAGGCGTCCATTGACGGAACGGCAGTGCAGTAGTTTAGCACTTATAGTAATATAACCTAAGTATTAGTCAAAATGGATTTTTTTTATGATAATGGATGTCATTGTGATTTTCACTTTATTTTCCATAATTTTAAGATACATTACTATTTGTTGTGCTTAGCCGTCAGTGGACGCAAGACATTACTTTGTATAGTGAATCGGTAATAATTTAATGCATAAGTATTTATTTAAAATGATAATTGTTTTTTAGTTCGATTATCTGTGTATAAATTAAATTGAATTACTTGGTGTCGAGTTTTGGTATTGTTTTTATTTTTGGATGATTCAGGCCTAACTCGAAAAGTGACGGGCCTAATTATTTAACAATTCTGTATTTTTATGGTTTATTAAATTATTTGTTTGACGATGCGAGAATAAACATGTATTGAATCATGAATGGCGTATTTTATTTGTCTTTCAACAATAGGTAAGTGGACACAATGTAAACTTGATTCCCTGCAGACAAGTTGTTTTCTTATACTAGCGATTCGACCGTTTCGTAAAGCATTCATTTTTAGGGTTCCGTAAAAAGGGTAAAAACGGGACCCTATTACTAAGACTTCGCTGTCTGTCCGTCTGTCCGTCGCTCTGTCACCAGGCTGTATCTCAAGAGCCGCGATAGCTAGACTGTTGAAATTTTCACAAATTATATATTTCTGTTGCCCCAATAACAACAAATACTAAGAACAAAATAAAATAAAATATTTAAGGGGGCTCTAATACAACAAACCCGTTTTTTTTGCCTTTTTGGTACAGAACCCTTCGTGCGCGAGTCCGACTCGCACTTGGCTAGTTATTAAAATGATATTAGCTAACGAAGCAACTTGTGTCAGGCCGCAGGTCATTATTTAAACGTAGTATGAAATGGCTTGCGGAATTACAAACTTTACATGTCCTAATCCTAATGTCTTTTATGAAGAAAAAAAAGTTAATGTAAGGTTGTCTAGGAATCTGTAGGAACGATGGCCATATAAAATAGGTATAGAATTAAGGCGGCAGTTCAATATTTGAGTTGTGGTAGGTAAAAAAATAAAAAACGTATGTTTGCAAACTAGTTTAACAGTAAAAACTGAGCAGTAAACTAAATAAAAATGAATCATAAAATAATTTAAACGGGCAGTTCAATAAATACTGAGCAGTGGAATATTTGAACTGGGCGGTTAGGCGCGTACAGTTAACAAATTGTAATTGGTTAGTAATAAATTTTATTTTAAGTAGTTCTATACGACTAGCGGACCCGACAGACGTTGTCCTGTCTTAACTATGAATATTTATTACGAAATAGATTCATAAAAAATTTGTTTACCCATTCTGCTTTATTTATGATATACAACATTCTTTGTTGTTTTTTTCCTCTGGAGTTTATATAAATAGTTTTGTTGGTATTCAGACACGATAACAGGCGACATATTACTGGCCATGTACAAAATTCAGTTTTTTTTACGCATTCTGTCAATGTTATGACAAATGCCATACATTAAAAAAACTTTAAATTGTCAAAAGCGATAAGGTTACATAACAAATAATTTAGTATGGTGATTAAGTTTTCTTAATTTTTTTTTTATTATCCGCGCAATTTTAATTTTTTTTCTTTCATAAGAACATTCTCCTGACTGTAACAAACAAAACAAAAAAAGAATTAGCGAAATCGATCTAGCCGTTCACGCGTGATGCGATGACCAAGGGAAATAGGGATTCATTTTTATATACTTATATAGATGAGGCGGTAAAATGTATTCCTTGTGTATTTCAGCATTTAATGTCAAGAAGGGAAAAAATATGAAGCATAACCATATTAACCATGCATCATTTTTTTTTCCTCTTCACATCAAATGCTGAACATGAACACATTACCTTATGTTTTACCTACATGGTCGGAGAGTAAAAATAAAGAACATTACGACAATCTGTAAGTACCTATTTATATTTTGGCATTAGGATACATTTTAAAATAAGGATACAAAAACTAAGATACATGTTAGTAGTCTAAAGAATCAGCGACAGAAACTTATTGTATAATAAGAGCAGGTTTGGCTTTCGATGGCCTGCCCCTCTTCCTCTTTTGTCCAAGAGGAATTGTTTTGGCTTCAACAAGAGGAACAGCGTATTTCAGTCGTATGGCCAGGCCAATTATATGTCTACACATATACTCACATTTTATGAAATGTTGGGCAAGTGCATGTTCCTTGAGTCCATTCTTCTCTATTATTGGGTAATATTATTTCCCATTTACTGAAAACTTTAAACTCCGCCCCTTTTAACGAAAGTTTACCTCTCATAACAATCAAAGTGACGTTCGGATGCTACCGCTCACTGTGAATTGGCAAATTCCAACCGTTTTACTGCTCATTAATTTATTAACACATTCAGCGCCATGGGGATCACCGGTGACCTCCAAACAATAAAATTTTAATTGTGTCTAGAACTTTGGCAGTTAAAGGCTTAAACTACTTGAGTAATTTTTGCACTGACATTGAATGATGAAATAACAGACCAATATTTTTATTACTTACTGCTTATGTTTTACTGACTCACTAATTTACTAACCACCGAAAAATTAAATGACTGCCCATTAAATTTTTCAACTGATCATGATAACTTCTGTATTTTTTAAATAACAGTTGTAAAAATTAATCCCCTATAAAATATATACAGAACAGTAAAGATTACATAGGCGAGATGATCATCGATCCTCCTAGCTACACTATGAAGCTAAGGCAAAATTTTATTTATACCTATTTAATGTTCTTTTTACAGTTTGAGTCTCTTTTTTTGTAATGAAACTTTAGAATTTAACGGACTTCTTCAGAAAAATAGTGGAAAATTATTTTATTTTGAAACCAACCAGTTTTTTTTTTAATTTCTTATGTACGCATGAATTGCAAATTTATTTTTTCCCCGACCTATTAAAAGTCTCCTTATAAACAATAGGTACTTCAATACAGCCGGACAGTCGTAGTTTGCAAAGTGATATTGAACTTTGTTAACATCCCGTTCTGCCAATAGGGGATCATGCATTTGTGTCTAGTTCCAAAAACATTCGTCAGAGGCGCTTATTGCCTATAGCGTGTGTGTGTTTTGACTTTCGTTGGTCAGTTCTATACATACTCTTTGAGTTCTATCATAGAACAGTTGATAATTGTTTTGCATTTTACTAAATGCATTAACTGCTCTGTTACGTCTGTTTCCTATAATATTGTTTGTGAATTGTGTTTTGGTAAGTAATTAATATATTTATTCAGTAACTTGACCTTATTTTATACATGTATTTACGATATATTTCTGGCCATCTAACTTGATTAAACTTTATCACATTAATGTTAGGAATGCACGCATGCATGTTTCGATTTTTGTATGTGCTTCATTTTTTTTTATTATGATCGCCGTCCATTTGACCAATTGGATTTTTAAGCAATAATTGAAATTAATAGATGCATTTACTGTTAGTACAATTGTATAACTGAGTAGTGGTATTTTTTATAATAAGTGTTTATTACTGTCGGCCCACCACCGAGTAAGATTAAATTGCATATTATTATATTTATAAGTAAAGCTTAAAATTTAGTTAGTACATATTAGGGGTTAAAGTATGAAATTGCCGTTTTGTATGGACGAAATCGAGAAAAGTAATTTTTCCATACTAACAATTTTTTAGTTTTTTTTAAAACGCCTGAACCGTTTTCGAAGCAATTAAAGATAAAAGTTAGATGGTTATAAAGCTACGAATTATAGTATTTAAATTTCTGAAAATCAAAGTATATAATACAAATATACTTAATTGAAGCAAGAAGGTCAGCTGACACATTGTAAGGGGTCTTTTCATTCAACGACTTCCTTTGAAGTAATAGGCACTAGTATTGCATTTTTTTTTAGTGAAAAGTTACTATATTTAGTTTTTGATACAATACAAAAAGAATTACGCAATAATATGACTATACTTAAGAACTATAAACAAAATAAAAAGTGGGACAATAATCGGCAATTTCATACTTTAACCCCTATTATCTGTTTTTTAAATTATTTGTAAGCGTCTGTAAAAACTACACAGCGTAAGCATAATTATTAGGAGCGTAAGAAGAAGAACGTGTTATTTTTATGATGGTGTCCGCTTATACATATACAGTGAACAGCATGCTTTACATTTTTCCGCAAACTCGCATCTATGTCGATCATGTTAAGAGGCATCAATGCCTGATGTGTTATTGTCTGAATAGGCACATAACCAGGCTTTTTCTTCTTCTTGGCATACCGCGGCTTTATGCATTAGCCACAACGAAAAACCTGACTTTATTATAGGAGTTTCATTAAACCCTAAGCTACTTTACTTACAACTAACGTACGTGCAAAACATGCTTTTTTTTTTTATTATTAGTGATGTTTACAAATTGCGCAGTGTATCCTCGCCATCGAACTAAGTGCCTGTGCAACAAGATAACTCGGAGTTCTAGTTTTTTATTTATTTTGGACATTGTATCGCTTTAACGTTTTCTTTCACCCATTTACCCATATTTTACGATTCTTTAAAAATACATTATAGGCATCCATAGATATGAATGCTTTATATTAATGTAATTATGTTATTGTGATTGTATAAAGGAGAAACTATGAACTTTACGAACTATTAAATAAAAAGATTATTATGTGTGTTTCGTTTATTGGCGGCGCGAGACGACTGCCGCTACAAATACAGTCTTACATCTCATTGTTTAGATTACGGAAAGTCGACACCATGCGTGTCCCCACGTACGTCTTATGTGTATCTAACTGTTAATTCATTAAAATAAAAAAACCATATAGGAACCTATGTTGTTGTTACCCAGCATGAAATGGTGCTAAAATTAAAGATATTTAGTCTAACCGTGTTAAAGGAAAACGATGAATTTCCGTAACTTAAGTTCTATTTCATCGTCGTTCATCGTCATTTCGTTGGTGCGGACTTAAACACCAAAAAATAATACCATGACTGTTCATAGAAATAACGTGATGTTTAAATACCTACATTGCAGGCTAAATGCGCGCCACCCGCATGCGTACCCGCGTAACAATAAAGAGCCCTAAGGGCCCTCGCCCACGGCGACTTTTTGTTGTGATGCAGTAGCGATGCTGTCGTGCGTTCGCAATTTCGCATCGATACAGTCGCAATGCGGTTGCTAGCTATGTGCCCTCGCCCACATAAACACGATTCAGTCGTGATGCAAACGCGATACTGTCGCTTTTCTGTCGCGATGCAAACGCGATTCAGTTCTCGCCCCGTTCTCTCCCCGATGTCGTCCGAAACGGTCGCGCGTCCACTTTGATACAGTCGCGATGCTGTAGCGCGTTGACATCACTTCTGTAGTGCGTTGCAGATGCGACTAACGCGCGTTAGTAACGATGCTGTCGCTCGTTTACGAAACGCGCGACAGAATCGCTACAAAAAGTCGCCGTGGTCGAGGGCTCTTATACTTAGTTTTATTTTGTGTCACGTGATACATACCTACGACAGATAATTCTTTCGGTTGGATGCATTACTATTTTTTATTCAAAATAGTGTTTGCGTTTCTTTCTGAACTAAATAAGTACCGAAATAGACGCGGACAAAGTAGCATAGAAGCTAGTATTATAATAAAGCTAAATGTAGAGACAACTTTGCCGGGGATTTTTACCGTGTAGTGGCAGTATCTATAAATAACAACGGTAGCAGAGATTATGGTTTTGTTGCTCTTTGTTTCGATACCGAGAATTGTTATCTTACATGAACTTATGATGGCAGTCAACAGTGATATACCTATTCAACAATTTTTATCTTTTTTGAAGATCGTCGAATTCACGCTTTCGGATGAATTGTCACACGTCCCAATATTTAAACCTACTACTGCTTCGGGACAAGGCAGAGCTAGTGCCGAGAAGATGCAGCGCAAGAAACTCGGTCACTATTGACAGGCTCTTTTTAAATAAATGTTTATAAAAATTTTAAGCAAGTACGAGATAGAACAATTTAATGCCATACATTTTTATCATTAAAACAATAATTAATAGTTTTTATTAAAATTACTTTGACATACAATTTTAAGTATATGTACAGGGAGTTCAGCAATACCCTCTGGTAACTGGTAATTTCTTGAATATACGAATACAATTTCCCATGAACAAATTTCCTACTTTTCGCAGTCTGAACGGCAAGTTTATCTTTAGGTATTTCTGGTATTGAAATTGTGTACGTTACTTTTCTTAAGAAATAAATGTAGGTTCTTACGGACGTAAATAATATTCTCTAAAATATTATTTACGTCCGTAAGAAAAGTATATAAATTTCTTTGAAGAGCTCTTTTAGCGAGTCACGGGTACAAAGGCCTTAAATAGCCCCCCGTACAGCACGTTTTTGGAATATAATAATTGACTCAATATCTGCCGCTGAGTCCCACAACAGAATTCCGTATGACGTTAAGCTATGAAAGTAGCTAAAATATGTATACAAATCTTGCCATTCCAACGTCAGTTAATTGTCTTATCTTTCTCACAGCATAAGCAGCACAGTATGTTCATTATATATCTAATCATATGCCATTGCATTCATGAATGAGGAATGTTACCAATTTTAGATATACTTGAGTAGCATATTTTAGTTATAGTGCCCTCAATTAAAGAAGATAAACACTGATCTTGAGTTTGAAGGAGGTCCAAAAGATGAACCCAATAACGTTTGCACCGTAAATATTAGGTATTTTAACAATACATTTTGTATTGTCGTTATTTCATTCGGAATTCTCTTCTTTGCAAAATTTATTTATGACTGTATCCGCATGTTAATTAATTACATCCATTTGTTTATACATCGGTCACGTTTGCTTTGGGTAGGTATTTATAGGTATTGTTTTGAAAACGATACCGGGAGTTAAACGCGATACTTTTAGTTAAGTATCTAAAATTTTTGATACGGCCGCCTAGCAACACTTTTTTTACGCAATGCACATCACATTCATTCATTACGATACTAATCATAAGTTTTTGGTTTTCCCTTTATACCCTTTATTGCAAAAAATATTTTCGGCTGAAAACTTGATTTACATTTTTTACTTCATAAATGTGCTCTAAATACGATACGTATTGGCGTAATAACGTTAGTACATACATTATAATACCTATTTCAATGATTTTATTTGGCCACTGCGTGGAATAGAGACACGGCTAAGAGTAAGACGGTGCTTGGCGAAATAAACATTTGATAATAGATTTAGATTAATTTATCTTCCACCATCTTTCACGCAGTGAGTGTTTTAGTCAGCCTGTGACCACGGTCGGTGTAGCCCAAACGATTCCATTCATGCGAACATCGAACCTCGGAGTAAGCGACACCTTGAAAACCGGTCTGTACGTCACTCCACCACTTAGATCGCCTATAAAATATACCTAAAACAAATTTTAAATGGTTTTTACCACTACCAAAGAAAATAAACTTTATTTTATTTGCCACTACTAATAAGCAGTACTCGTATCATCTTATAGGTACGTGCTTTTAGCTACTAGTTAATTGACATGTAAATTGCAATTATTTTTCTATGCAAACAGAAGAAGAAGTAGCTCAGTTTGTTACTTTGTCGCACATGAGCTCATTCATCTATCCCAGCTTTAAATAAACTAGTAGGTATCTTTTCTGTGACATAATTCAGTCCGCTGGATTCCAAGCATACGGAGTAACTTCCAAGAGAGACTACTTAGCGAAGTGTTATCGTATCTTATAACTCGTAGGGCATCTTATGTAGTTGAAAATTAAACAAAAGCTGAATTAGATATGGTACATGTGTTGATATAAGAAATGCTTTTTTAATAAACACAAATGAAACCTATATTAATGGTTTATTTTATAATTTTACAGATGAAAGATGTGCACCGAAACGAAATGCTGCTGCTTGAAGCTGGAAACAGGGACACTGATCTTTGGGATTATTTCTTTTGTAAGAACTTATTTAATTTATTATTATATACATATTATTATTGCTTTAATAATAATAATATGTATATATACTACTAGTAATACTACTACTACTTACATATTATTGTTGCTTTAAATACAGAATGATATTTAATCACCATCCAATCCAATTTTAATACAACAATCTACGACAAAAAACCTAATAATATATTTTTCCTTTTGGTATAGCCCAGAACAAAATGTCGAGATAAAGCACCTAGAAAATGTCCGCCCAAAATCGAAAATTGTTGATACGGCCTACTTGCAACCCCTTATTTCCGCGGTGCGCATCTCATTCATTCATTACGATACTATATTCTTAGTTGCTGATTTTCCCTTCATACCTGCACAGGCTTATGACCGTACAAATTGAAAACTATATTGCGAAAAACATTTTCGGGTCAAAATTTGACCTACATTTTTACTTCATAAATGGGCTCTAAGTAGGTTATACTTGTTTGTTCTATTTCCTGTTTTACGATTCAGTTGAACGCACCCTATATACGAGTATATAGGATGCGTTCAACTGAATCCTATATACTCGTATATAGGGTGCATTCAACTGAATCCTAAAACAGGTTTTAGATCCTAATTCACTTTTTTTGTTATAATTATTATTGTTCGTTCTAATTAACTTTCTTCGAATGAGCGGACAAAGGAAGCGAATGAGAAGAAAGTGAATTAGAACGAACAATTATAACCTAGGTACTGCTCTAAATACGATAGGTATCCTTACGAATACCATGAGTCCCAAAAACAATATGATTTTTAAAAAAATTTGTATTCGTTCGGAATAGAAAATTAATAACTATTAAAACAAATACCACTGGTATTACTTTTAGGAATTACTTATAAAGGAATAGATCTTATCAGGAAATACGCTGTATCATAGAATCATTATTTGTTTTTAATTTTGCTCTGGTACCTATCTTGTTTTAATTATTTTCTTCTGTTTCAGGTCATAAATGGCACTTTAATTCTTGCCATCATCGGCATTACGATGTTATATAACGTTAATTACATGGAGACATCAGACTATGTTATCTCTGAAAACGGATACACAGTAGAATACCACGACTTTAATCTTCAAACCACGACTAATGTAAACCTAGTTCTGTTCGCTGCACTGTTAAAATCTGCGATAAGCGTTACATTCACTGTGTTGCTCTGCAATGGCGTCACTAAGGCAAGTAGATATAAAATAACACTCGTGTGACCTTTACGTTATTGCGACGACGGAAACCTGCGCCCAGCAGTGTGAAAATGTCCTTTCACATGATCTATGTATCTGTAATGTTGTTCCAAATTTCTTCAGAAGTGATTCAGTAGTCAAAGCGTAAGAGCCGTTCCACACAACACTGCACCGTAAAAAAATTATATTCCAGCAGCACGGTCTCGTGTGGGTTGTATTTATAAAGAAGAAATTACTTATTGCACAAGAAAGTCATAACTTAAGATGTTACTACCTAGTGCTTAAGTGAAGGTAACGGATCACCAATAATAGACATACATAGGTATATTATTTTCCTGAGCATGCAAAATTTTTATAGTTGTAACTTCTAGTAATTACTAGATTAATGAATAAAAATTGTTACGTAAATATTTGCTTTTAGTCAAGTCATTACTTTTACTTCTTTATAAATACGGGTGTTACAGTCAAGTATAACTGCTCACAGTCCTACACAAAGAAACAACTGAGCATGCACAGAAGAGAATCATGAAATAAATAATCAACACTACAGTCAAAAATAAGTTAATATGGAATGTTCTTATACTAACTGAATCATCGACGGCAGTTAGCAGACTAATCATCTTTTCAACTTCAGAATATTTATTTTAGACTTTACATATAAAAGTTCTTAGCAACGTAAACTGTTAACATCATGACGGTCAGTAGCCAAAAATCAAAATATAAATAAAATGTACGTGCATAAAATATTTTTACATTATAATGCTTTCTTTTACAGCGTAAACCAGCTTACATCCTGGCGTATTACATCTACGGCTTAGTTATGTCCGTGTTGGGTACAGCAATTGTGGTCATCATGATGTTGCTAGGGTACTTTACCGGAGCCTTTTTTATTATTGTTGGGCTGAGTAAGTATATAACTTTAGATACTGACATTTTCCAAAGATAAATTCGACACTTTTGTAGATTTTTAAAGTTTGCGCTGGATATTGTAGGACTTCCCCACACAGTGAAAGCCTAAAATATCCGCCAAACGCCACCAATCCTACTCATCCTGCAAGCGCAGATACACCTGTGGGAACGATAAGCATGCCCACAAAACTTGTGACTTCAGACTTTTACATTCTAATGAAATCGATAGGCTGGTAATATTGTATCCTTTGCCTACATCAAATCAAAATACAAATAATGAGTCAAGTGTGAATCGAAACACAACAAAGTATCCACTTATTAGTCTTATACAATATGCTAATAGGTACGGTAGGTATATCATATGTTCGAAGACATATTATATGTTTCTTTTTGTGCACATGGACAGGAGCGAATCCAACTTAGGGCTCTTTTGGGTGCAGTCTACGACCATACGTAGTCCGATACAAAAATGACTTATGACACCTAAGTGAAACTGTCCTTAGGGCCGATTTTTAAAATGTCGGATAAAACGTATCAGACTGAATAAGTATAAAACGACCGATTTTAAAATGTCATTTATGTAAATGATTGCTGACAAATAGGTGACGTTTTCAAATTAGCCATATTGTATTATATTCGACGGTTATTTCTTATAAATGTATTCTATGTTCTTATCTGACTATTGAAAATTCAGGCCTTATTTGAATAATTGAGATTGATTTTATGTCAGAGTTAACTTTATATCGACATGCAATAGTATAGTATGGATATTTATTTAATGTTGTATCTATTCGCTGTCGCTGTTTATGTCTGACGATGTTTCTATTGTTTCAGTTGTCTACACGCTCATCCTGCACATGGTTAACATGACTCGCTATAAGTTATCCTCTGGTGAAGTCTATGGATTCAATCACTAACGTCTAGTCAAGATTGTCTACTAGACCCGAATGAAAGTCTTTCTTCCTAGTTCGTTCGCACGCGACTTGCCGTCGAAATCAAATTAGCAACTAATCGCTCGAGAAGTAAGAATGCACTCGTAATACTCATTATACTAATTTTAAAAATACAACTGTTTTATTTATACCTTAATTTTCTATCCTAATAACATTTTAATTCAATATCTAATCATAAAAACTATATTACATCTAATTTTTTCTCAATAAAAGCAAGCACTCGAATGCCAACGAACCAAAAAAAAGTAAAAAGGTGGTAAATAATATCGTGGTATTTCCTACGTTAGATTATATGTACCTACGCTTATTATAATTTATTTATTTAAGAACAATGTTTGTTTACAAACAGGTTTACGCTAAAAATATATATGTATAATATTGTTAATGACCTTCTTGACTTGCTGTCCTGTGATTGTCTGGCGTACGCGGATGACATCAAAATATATAAAGAAATTAACCCATCTAGTGACTGTGAAATGCTTCAGCGTGATATTGATAGGTTATGTGAGTGGTGCATAAAAATAACATGTCTTTGAATATAGCGAAATGTCACGTTATTACCTTCACCAAAAAAAGATTAGCGATACTTCACGACTATAACATCAATGGGGTTGTACTCAAGCGCGTCGATGTAGTGAAGGACCTTGGTGTGATGCTTGACTAAGAGCTTTCCTTTACATGCCACTACGATTATATAGTATCTAGGGCCAATAGAATGTTAGGTTTTGTCCTTAGAACGACGAAACCCTTTAGAAGGACTGATAGCATAATCACACTGTTTGAGACTTTGGTGATAAGCATACTGGAATATTGCTCGGTTGTATGGTCTCCTTTTTATCTCTGCCACATTGCTCGAATTGAATCAGTCCAAAAACGATTTTTTCGTATTTTGTGCGCCAGGTATGGTATTAGACGCAAAGTGGCTTCTTATGAAGCAAGATTGGCATATTTTTCCATGAAGTCTCTTTCTCATTGACGCAAGATAGCTGAGTATTCGACGCTATATAAAATAATTCATTCCGGATTCGACTCGAGTGAGCTATTGAGTCAGGGTCTCGTTAAGGATTGGTGGTAGCGCCAGAACTCAAAAACTGTTTTCTTTACCAGTTACCCGCAATAGGGTTGAATTCAATAACCCTATCTACCGTATGTGCAGATCTTATAATGATATAAGTAAAAGCCTGGACCTGTTTGGTCAAACTTTTTATTCATATATGAGAGTTTGTTCTGAAAAAGTGAGTGAATTTGATATGTAATGTTTTTGTTTTGTAAAAAGTCATTTAACTTCACCATTATTTAAATGTTGTGCTCAGCTTTAATCGGAGCTCAGTTTTATTATTATGTTATGTCACATTGTATTATTATTATGTATTATTCTGATTTCTGTAGCTGTGCTTATTAATAAAAAAAAATAAAAAAATGTACTTATGGCGATAAAAATAAGTCACTCACCTTCCATTTCCGTATAAACACTTAATTAGTCACTTCTAAACACTTTAAATGATTTATGAGACCGCTTACGTTCGCGGTTGAATTGAGACTATAAAAAAAACAAGTGGAAACCGACGAAACAGCGATCAGTTATACTACATGGCGGGTGGCGCTCGAGAGGAGCCATGAAAGTTCATGGCGAATGGCGCCGCAGAGGAGCCACGAAACATTTGTTCGCCGCCAGGCGCTAGAGTCTTAAAAAAACCACTGCCGCACTGAATCGGTTAAATCGACTGGCGTTACATGGAGTTTAGACGAACATAATTATATTTCAATAGAGACCATTTCAAAACAAACAAACGATTTCTTATCGATCTATATCAGCCCCGTGGGGCTCGTAGGGGTCGTGCTGAAATGGAAAAAGCAGGCAAAATCAGGAAAATCAGTTTTATTTCTGCAAATAGGCGTTTGGTAATTGGTTGAAGGAAGACTTTATTTGCATTATCGGAGTATAACATTTTAGGCTTTTAAAGTACAGAAAGGTACGAGTACGCATAGCTTACAGATATGTATTACGTCAACCTTTTTTGGCGCAGAGTCTAGGCTAGATCGTAACACTAGCAAGCGTCCTTGGCGGGTCCTGAGGCATCTCTTCCGACACTCGAAGACATCGGTATGAGTGATAGAGACAGATGGACTCAAACATACGGACATGTCGCGGAGTTAGTCGCGGAGACGGTGCAACCAAACGGAGGTCCGCATTGGACATGAGCTTCACTTAGCGGAGGGCCTAACACAGAGACCCTTAAATAGGGGTGGAATTTAAAAAAAACTTTATTGCAATAAAAAATTAAACATGAAGTACCTACGTGCCAACAACAGCCTCTTCTTTTTTCGTGTTGGGATGAAATAAAACACCATACTCAGAGTACAAAATTACAAAACGTTTAATTGCTCGTTTAAAGTGGGGTTTTAAAAGTTTTTTCGAATTACAGTTAAGAGGACGCGATACGGGATTTGATGCAAAATGATACGAAACAGCCAAAAGTAAATAAGTACAATTTAAATAATTTATAAACACGCAGTTATATTAAATCTCAAAAAATATTTAATTACTGTAATGGTAATTGTCATCAGTATTGTAAATTATAATTTTTTTAACTGGGCCTTTACAATTTTAAGGAAAGATAAAGTGTACTTAATGTTATTTATTAGTTAACTGACTGTTTATTTTCCTATATAAATAAACTACTAATGAATATAAAAATTAAACTTATTTGGCGTACAAGATGGTGAATGTGGCCTTCAACTATATCTCATTTGAGTACTACGAGTAAAATTGAAACTTAAAGCTAAGTGCTAACATCTTCATTCTTATAACTAACCTGTACCCGTGCCTATGTGCGGTCAAGGAATGTAATTGTTTGATATTACCGAGTTATGAAACTGATTCGTAACATCTGCTCGTCATTAGTACGATTAATCGTATCTCTTGCCAGGCTTTACCAGGCATTTCTTTATACATCTACTGACCAGGGGCGTATTACTCCGTATTACCATAGTATTACTAGCAGCGCTCGAAGGACGGCGCAAAGAGCACCTTGCACTGATGCCTCCTAGTGGTTTTTTACTAAATATGCTGACAGTATTTTGAAAAAACCTTACCAAATTAACGGACTTGTAAATTGACTGTGGTTTTACTTTGTTAAACATTATAACGCGGCCGAGGCAATCTCTACTTAGCAAATTAGGATGTTTTAGGCATTTTTCTATCAATTTATGGGGCAATTATTACAAAATATGCATCAAGGCACTGTTTTTCGAAATATGCCTCTGGTTGTGAACAATTAAATTCTTTGGCCATATAAGCTAAAAGCTACAGTTGTACTGCTTTTACGGGTTATTTTACTTAACTAATACACTAAATACTTTGTATAATTAATGTGTAGTCCCTAAATGCAATTGTTTCGCAGATTAATAAAAAAATAACCGTTTACAAGAACGTACACAGATAAGGTTGAGGTAGAACATTCTTTTCAATATCCAGCAAATTGTGGGGACTTGAATCGGCTTAACATAGTTCCGTGACTTAACGTTATGATTCTTACGGTACTACGCACGAAAGTTAGGTTTATGTAGACCCATTTTTTCTGTTTATTAACTAAAATTAAAAATCGAATTTTAGCTTTACAATTTGTTCAGTTGCATATTAAATCTATGTAAGTAAACCTTCATTACATTTAAATATGGTACCTAAGGACCTGTACACGGATCAGTTTGTATTGGGAGGACTCCATTTCTTAAATTATATCCATACACGTTAATCAGCATAGACATTACTAGACTAGTATCCAGATTCGATCATATAATTAGTCAGAACATAATGTGGGAACGAAACAAATGCATAGTACCTACTTAATTACGTAGCTCTAAAAATTAAAAATACCTTAAAATCTTACTTTTGTTTTAACTAAGCTTTAGTTTTGAAATATCTTTTAATAGTTGTTGCAACCAACAGGCTGTGTTATTTATCTGGTAAAAAAACAAGAACTTTATTGATGCCAGTTAAATGACTGCTGGTATTTTACTTACTAATTAATTATAGTAGAAAATTACATTCAGGAATGGATATGTCAGAGATGAGTCCAGTTAACTAACTTTAACATCAATGTAAGACTTTGTTTCCAGTAGAAAACAGTAGTTTGTTCCAAGCAAAATTGATAATGTTTTTTTGTGTGTAGTAGATTAAAGATTAATAAGGCAACATTTAGAAATTCATTGAACTAACAGCATTCAGTGCTACATCTAATAGTAAGTACTACATAAAAAAAGAGATATATTACTTAATAGATAGTTTCTTGCAAAGGCTTGTGTTCGAATCCGTAAACTTGGCCGGAGGTCATCTTTTGTTGAGTCAAATTGATCATGTGCAGGATGAGACCGTAGAGAACTGAAACAAGGATGATTTGTTGGTAAGTTAATATAATGCATTTTTATAAATAAAATCATATAAAATCAAGACACATTTCTGTGAAATTATTTGTCGATATAAGTATACTGCACTGCAGATACACAGGATCGACCGTATCGGCTAAGTATTTTAGGCTATTGACAATATCATAGTATTGTTACAAACCCTTTGTTCCCAACGAGTCACACCGAAACATGTAACACTATGACTCGTTGGGAGAACATTGTAAAATAATTCCCAACCAGTCGCACTGTGACTCGTTAGGTTTTATTTTTATTTCCCTGTTTTGTACAGGATTTCAAAAGGTTAGAGTATAGCTTTGTAGGCTATCATGATTACAGGAATACCTATTACATTTTAAAGAAATAGGATCGAATCTTTAAGTGAAAAATTGGATAAAAGGTTTCACCTATAAAAATAGAGTACAAAATAGAATAAACATGTAACAGTATACCTATCAGCAGGTTGGCCTAATGAGTCAGAGTGTGACTGGTTGGGAATGATTTAAGAAAGTTCTCCCGATGTGTCAGTGTGGTGTGACTGGTTGGGAATTATTTGAGAAAGATCTCCCAACGTGCTACAGTGGGACCAGTTGGGGATCATTTTACAAAGTTCTCGCAACGAGACACAGTGTTACAGGTCAATGTGACTCGTTGGGAACAAAGGCTATGTAGCTATTTCTCTGATATAATTAGAAAATCTGTATAAATATTTTCAAATGAAACGGGGTGATATTATATTTTTAAGAGCATCCTATCTACTCTCAATGATCCCTACGTCATCGTCTCCATCTCACTCACTCATCGGCCGCAGCACGTGTATCGGACAAGGATAAGGACAAGCGCCGCACATAGTAACAATCATTTTATGATTTACAAAAAAAAAAATAGTATGCTGAACCTACCTTTAAACATTTTTCACTTGAAACAAGGGGACCTTATATATTTTTCCTTCCAAGACCCCTTCCAGACCCAAGTAAATTTAGAAAAGATCGTTGTCTAAGTAAATTGAGCTGCCCGAGAATCGAACCCTAGTTGCAGACCGCCACACCACTATACCAACCGGCTCTTCTTCAACTAACAGATTTAAATTGTAACACAAGTTTAAATATTACTCACCTAGTCCAATTATTCCAAAAAGTAAGATAATTAGCGCTCCTGAGACCAAGGTCAAGACCAGCACAGCTATAGAGTTCAGCACAGCCATAACAATGCCGTAGATAAAATACGCCTTGATGTTTGAGGGCTTTCTCTGTAAACAAAAAAAAGTATCACCACGCTTGCCAAACGCGGGTTGGTGATCATCACACACCCGAGCCAAGTTACGAATTTCACAATCTTTTTAACAAAATAAAATCTTTTCTACTTTGTTTAAAGTCTATATACCAAGGCACGGAAAGCAGCTTCACTATGGGCGAACACAGCCGGCGACATGTCGCGACACCCGATTGGACCTTTTTATTTCTGAGCCGGGACTACACAGAATAACTTAATTGGTCCTAAAACTTACCTTAGTTACGCCAGTGCAGAGCAGCACAGCAAATGTGAAATCCATCACTGCTTTTATTAGCGCGAAAACAAGCCCAATATTGGCGCCCACTATGGTCGCTGGCGGAACGCGGGAAGGTGCGTATTCCATACGGAACCTGACTTCCTCGTAACCGTAATTTATGCTATGAGGCTGCGCCGCTATAATGTTAAACGCTATCAGTCCTCCGATAACGCCAAGAATCGACAAAGCATTTAAAACCTGGAAGAAAATATTTATATTTTATTTGTAATAATATATCTAGATGAAGATCGCATCTTACTTGTTTGTTTGCTCTAAATAGATATTAGGTTGGTATCTTAGTCTATACATTAATGACTGAACTGTTGTATTGAAAAACAAAATAAAAGAAGAATTCTTTACATAAAATTTTTGACTACTTTGGTGGTACTCGAGCCGCTTGCCGGGCAAACCGTTCCAATCCAAGTTACTATCCAATGATAGAGACCTTTAGGTTGCAGTAGGATGATTTAGATGGGATGAATTACTTAACTTTTTTAATTATAAAATATTTCATAGGGAAAGCATCGATAATAATACAGGGTGAGATTTTAACCACTTTACAAAAATTTTAAAGGCGTCGGTATCGTATTTAGAGCCCATTTATGAAGTAAAAAATGTAAATCAAGCTTTCACCCGAAAATATTTTTCGCAATAAAGTTTTCAATTGTTATGGTCCCAGGCCTGATAAGGTATAAAGGGGAAATCAAAATCGTACCTATGTATAGTATCGTAATGAATGAATGAGACGTGAATCGCGTAAAAAAAGTGTTGCTAGGCGGCCGTATTAAAACTTTTACATTTTTTGCGGACATTTTCTGAATGCTTTATCTTGACATTTTTGTACTGGGCTATACCAAAGGAAAAAATACGTCATTAGTTTTTTGTCTCGTAGATTGATATATTAAAATTTGGAAGGTGGTTAAAATTTCATGTAAAAAATAACAACAAAGTCTGTTACAAAAATGATACCTAAAACTGTCCTCGTTTGAATGAATGACGTTGATTTTATGTCAGTGACCAAATTATGTGGACATGCAATAGTACTCGTATGTATATTTGACAAGGTGTAACAACTATTCGATTGATATGATAGGTTGTACTAAAAGTGCAACCTTATTGCAAATGGGTGCACTCTCTTGAAATTGAATATGCTAACAAGTAAGTTGGTAGGTACTTACAGAAGAAATAACTCCAAAGGTCAAAGTCCCAGTTTCCAGTGTCAAACAACAGCATTTCCCTTGGGTGCACATTTTGAGTCTGTTGAAATAAAAATCTATTTCTTTATGTAGGCTGTGTACATCCAAATATGTTAAGAACAAGATACACAGTCCGATAGAAAAGAATAGAATTTCTTTATATGGCACTTCAAAAAATAATAGGATAAACAAAAAGTTAATAATTAATGTGCCAAAAAGGTCCCCTCAGCATTGGGCGTAACAGCCAAAGGCATGCTGCGACGCTGAATTTCAGTAGGAGCCCAGAGGAACTTTAAAATAAAAAATACAAAATAACGCAAATACTCAATTATTAAAATAGATTAGAATTGAATAAAAATTAAAATATATATATATTATAATAACAAGTTTAAAAAGAAGTATACATTAACGATACAAAAATGACACCTTAAACTGACCTCCATTGAATGATTGACGTTTTTTTAAGTCAGTGTTACCTTTATAAAAAGTAAAGTAACAGCCTATAATCATCCCACTGCAGGGAAAAGGCCTCCATCATTGAATTCAAGTTACCACAGCAATGATTTTATTTTATTTTATTTTATCTTTATTAAGGAAACAAACAGCGTTATAATATATGATAGGTGTACTGGCATAATCATCACGCTTGCCAAATGCGGGTTGGTGATCACAAACCCGAGCAACGTTCGAAAATTCGATTTTTGTTTTGTTTTGGATAGTTCTTTCATCGAGGAAGGCTTTAGGCTATATAACATCACGCTGCGACCAATGGAAGCGAAGCATTAGTGAAAAATGTTGCAAAAACGGGGAAAATTATTCATATTAATCGGGATCATAATAACAGAAATTGGCGCGGACGAAGTCGCGGGCAACAGTTAGTCTAGTTATAATACTGGCTGTATACCAAAAAGACATCACAATTTTTCAACCGACAAAAAAAGAGGGCTTTTTCGACGCCTAAATAATATACCTATGGGCTATGTATGACCCAAAGTATGACCGTATACTTTATTTGATATTTTAGCAACTTAATTGCACTTATAATATCAGTATATAAACTTGAAAAATTTTGTCTCAGGCGGGACTCGAACCCGCATCTCCTCGCAGTTCAGTGTTTTATCATGTACGATGTAGCTCAAATAATTAAATGTACCATATAAATTACATCGACTTTAGTTTGAACCGATGGAAAGACAGTTAGTAGGTATATACATAAGGACGAACAAAGCTATTCGGTCGATTCGAAATTTTGATTCAGAAGCCAAACTGTGATCGCTTCCGTCTGCCACACGTGGCGATTATGACCAAAATACCCCTTTTAGAGAGGCCTGTGTCCAGCAGTAGACTGATATAGGCTGATGATGATGATGTGCATAAAACAAATACATAGCATCTTATTAATGTTAGTTAATCAATTTATGATCACGTTACGGTTCACTGGTAAACGGTTAACATAATCCTTCTAAAGGGACAAGTCAAACTTGCACTGCAATTTTTTTTCAAGGGTCTATTTTAACCTATATGTGATATCTATGTCATACTGGCATACATGCCAATTAGCACTGCCTACAGTGCCTACCCTGGCTATTGCGTCTGAGTAGCTAAATAAAATACCGATCCCTGCATTACTACCACTGTTAATAAGTTTTCAAAACTTAAAATTCCCGGAATTGCTGTGTAGTGTGTACGCCCCTGATGACAACATGTAGATTCCACATGTTTACATTTTAATCGTAGAAAATTTTAAATCCATGCTTTAACAAATTTGGTCTTGATTGACTCTTGAGCATAAAAACGTCACAAAATAACTCCCCATAGTTTCACGACAGATGTGGGTTCACGTCCTTCATACAAACATGATAAGGCACACTTAAGCTTATTACAGTATTTTACTGTGGCTCTTATTTCCATAGCGACAATGTTCAATATGACTTGCAACATATTATATGAGCAAAATTCTTAGAATTCAAACAACGCTCGGTTATAATAATAATCTACGACTGCAAGTATCGCTAGTATCAGCATAAAAACGTTGTGCCTGCACATACAAAAGACCGCAATTATGTTGCAAAATCAAACCTATTTCAACTGCATAAGATACCCTTGTGTTTAGCCCATAATTTTGTCTGATGGGCTGTCGTCTGTATAATACGATATGATGTTAGTGTATCTTGTTTAATAAATAATTTAATAATCACCAAAAACATTGCAATAGGCTTCCAGGATTTTTTCGGTAAAACTTTCTGTGCCGCCTGGTAACCATAATAACTATATTTTATTATTATGCAGTTAATTTTAATAAATCTATATTTATAAATGAAAATCGATCACCGAAATGTATATACGCGTATAACCTCCGATCAACTCCACCAAATCGAAAAAGTAGGTAACATACCTGTTTGTTTGTACCAATGCAAGAAAATGTTTGATGATTGTATGAAAAAAAACACATGAAAAGTGTAATGGGTAAAATAAAATATATGGTCATAAACTGTCATAAACAGACTATTTGCTTGCATTATCTTTATTGGTAAACCCGTGCAGAGCCGGGACCGACAACTAGTAAACACTTTAGTAACAAAAATTGAAACTAAAGAGAAACTAAAGTGCACATTATTAAAGTGACGTAACATTTGGCATTCATAAAAATTTAATGTAAGAAAGGATATTTCTTTTCAAGCTACTAACAATAAACAATGTTGAAATATGTCTGTCAGTCCCATAAATAAATTTGCAAAAGAATGAACACTTTTTTTTTCTACAGCAAAAAATTGACTCGCACTTCTGAGCACATGTTTACGACGAGACTTATCCAGGCCTTGGTGACCACATGGCTACCGTTCGTGAAACATACTTACAACATCAAACAAATGTCAATTTAGCTTGACTATTGTTACGGTAAGTCAAAGATATAATACTGTTTTCTTGAGTTTACGCAAACACTATACGTTGAAATGAAAGATATGTTTACGGATTTAGTACGCGTTAATTTTTGATTTAACATTTTAACCCGACGTTTCGAACCCCTCACAACGTTAAATCAAAAATAAACGCGTATTAAATCTGTAAACATATCTTTAATTTCAATGCAAAGATATAAAAAAAAAACACTAGATGGCAATCGAAATAACGTCCTCACCAAATAAGCAGCAAAATATTTCGGTGCTCTTTCAGCTTGGTAGCATCCAACCAAAATTAATGTAGGTAATTTACGGTTGAATTTCCATTATGTCATATTATATGTTAGGTATAAAACTGACTACAAACTACGTTGATTCAATCGCGGACATTTTGAAATGTAATTTATAATAATTTTGTATGGTAGGTCTATCTGGTTCTTATATTTTATTCATATAAAAAGTTAATAAAAATACGAACTTATTGCTAGTGTTAACGTACGCTTTTATTACTAACACTCCTGTGTTATACATATAAGTAACTAGTGGACCCGCGAAATTCGTAAAGTCTAGTGGTGGACGTCTTAAATATTGATGTCATCAAATATGGCGTGGTTGGATAAAATTATGACGAAGTACATTTTATAAAAAAAATAACGTTAAATTTCCAATGATTTTAATACTTATTATCCTATTCCCGACGAAGACAAATCCAAAAACACAAAAATCATATAAATCGGTCCAGCCGTTCTCGACTTATAAGTGGTGTAACTAACACGACTTTCTTTTATATACCTACATATATAAGTATATATAGAATATAGATGTTAACTAATGTTCAACAAAGAATATTCATACTAATACTGATACTATAGTAGCTTTTCACCCGCGGCTCTGCCCACGTGAACTACTCTTTTATATCGCGCGTGCGGAAACTTTTGCCCAACAGTGGGATACCAAATAACCCATGTTATTTCTAATACCTCCAAGAATATGTGTGTATTTTCGCGTGAAAGCGTATCTAACAAACAAACTTACATTCACATTTTTAATATTAATAAGGATATTAATAATGCTGTTGGTGTAAGTTACCTTGTTAAATTAATGTTAAATTTATAACCTAATGACATAATTACCATAAACTAACAAATATATATGTGCCGCCCGGCATGCCAGGAGATGCGGGTTCGAGTACCGCCCGAGACATAATTTTTCAAGTTTATACCTATACTGTTATTATAATATTATATTACTGATATTATATATTATTTTTGCACTGATCTACCCCCATTCGTCATATTAGTTTTCCTCTACCCTAAGGTTGTCTGGTAGAGATCGCTATTCAGCGATAAGACCGCCTTACTGTACCAATTTCTGTTTTCATATTATTATTTTTCTTTGTATCTTGTTTTTGTGCAATAAAAGTGTATTGTATTAATTAATTGCAATTTAATTGCTAAAATCAATCAAGTAAATAAATATGTGTTAAATTTTAAGTCATACATATGATTATAATTATGTAGGTACTGTAATTTGCAATGCCAACCGACTAACCCTATCAGCAACTTCCTGTGGCCGTAATATTAATTTATAATTATATTATATTACATAGGTCTTGCTGTTCGGTGTAACGTAATATCAACAGATATTTATAGCGCTGATAAAATAAGTGTTTATAGCGCCACAGTACAAACAAAGGATGTTACTTACTAACGGCCGGCGGCCGGTCCAATTATCCTATATTCTATCTTCAGTTTTGGCATATCGGAGATAAAAAACAACTTCTGTCTTGTTTCTCTGGACGGCAAAATCAGAGACAGAAACTGTTTACTATCTCCGCAATGTCAAAACTGGCGATAGATAGATTATTGGGAGCGGCCGCTACCTAAATGTAAAAAAGTACATAAGGATGACTGATTTTTTATTTGTCGTTGTCAAAAGCTTAGTATTTTGTACTTCTTCTTCCTTTGGTTTATGGCGACAGCAGTGTTTTGGCCCGAGCCACACGATTCCGCCAATGTCGCGAATGGGGAAAATACACATTTTTTTTTTATTTTGAAATTGACTACTAAGCAAAACTAAAGCATTAAATCGGACGGCACAAATTGTAATTTGGTTGCATTAAACTGTCAGGTGGCTTTTTTTGTTTTCGTGAAAATCAGAAACAACGAATACCTCAAAGCCCCAGAGGTTTTCTACATCGACCCGTCCTGAAATCGAACCCGAGACAACCGTTTTGGAGACCCCTTGAAAATCTCTCGGCCACGAAAGTCGTCAGTTATCACAACAAAACTGCCCAGATGTTAGACATACTGTACCTTGTTTATGCACTGTGGTAGCGCCGATAGCATTATTATTATAGCACTACTTTGCGCTTTGTTATTGTGTTTGTGATATATTGCATACATAGTTTTTAAAACTGTAGGTATTATTATTAAGCTATTGCATAGCTTCTATCGCGGGCCTTGAGTGTGGAGACCGAATCCAGAAATTCCGTAACGAAAATAACCTAACACTCGGGGCGAGGCACGATCGAACAATTATTTTGAATTTCCGAAATTTAAAAGTATTTAGAAGAAAATAAGGATTTTGACAGTATGGTTGCTTATGGTAACCATATCTGCCAAAATAACAGAAAAATCTAATTACAAAAGTCCAATGATATTACATAGAAATAGATATGTTACTTCGCGGCTTAAGTTAAGAAGTCTTTTTGAGTCAATTGTAACATGTCTCAATCAGTTTGCGTCAAACAAGCTTCAGAGCGAGTCACAGTGACAGATTAACAATTTGAAAAATGCCGTCTTGTGTATTTCGATTTTGCACAAATTATTGTGCTAAAATGAATAAATCTCAAGGGATCACATATCACATGTAAGTTTATAAAAATATATGTTTTATACTACGTGTTTTTTAATTTTTAAGTTTCTTTGTATGTGCTAAGACGACGACATAGATTAAAAATTCAGATGCGACAATTTAGGTATCAATATGACGAGTTAATCATACCTTAGCACGCATAGTGGTATTTATATAAAAATAATTCTAATGAAATTCTTCATAATTTAATTTGGTACTTTGATAGTTTGAACCACAGAACATGGAAAAAGATTAGAACGGCTGTCATGCGCCAATTGTATGAGAACCGATGTCGCCGCTTGCGTCCCACTACACGTAAACGAGTAGGTACAAAGAACGCTAACAATCACAGTGCTCACGTTTCGGCAGAAGTAATATCATTTGCTCATAACCTCTGTGGCGTGCCTGCCCCGCCAACATCATCTTTCTAACCCTTTTCCATGTTCTGTGATTTGAACCGTGATGTTAAAGTTCTGGAGTAGCTAATATGAAACGTAAGTACCCCGTCAGTGTTAAGATTTACTATTCACAATTGTTTTTCTAGCTTTCCTTGTAATGAAATTAGAAAAAAAAGAGTGAATTGCAATAGTGCGAAAGCAACGAAGTGAATCAGACTGGATGTAATTGTGTAACATCTTTTTGTTAAAATTGTACATAAATATTTCTGTTAAAAATTCTAACTTGTGTAACTCTCATAATTCCAATGTATGTTTTATGTTACGTACTTACATACTAAAAATATTTTTTCATATAACACAAATACAACCTGTTTTATTTCTCTCTATTTTCTACCTGCTTTTCAAATATTTGTACTGTCTGATTTTGGTTACAATTCCTAATCTATGTAACTGTCATCGTGCAGCGCCGTGACGTTTTGCGAACGCAATTTAATATGAACATAACATATCTATTTCTTTGTAATATCATTGCAAAAGTCAAAATTAGAAAATACATAAAATTTTAAAATTAAGCTATTGCATAGCTTCTATCGCGGGCCTTGTAAGTTTCATAATTGCATAAGTTGATAAAAAATGCTATGCAATAGCTTTACCGCGGCAGTCTCCGAGTGCCACACGTTTTTTTTTATTTATGTAATTTCTGATCACTTAATACAGTGTATAGAGCTTAAGCATTTATGGATCGATATCCATCGAACGCCTGTTACGGAGCGCCTATGCGCTCGAAAGTAGTATGTTTGCTGCTATAAGCCAGCTAAAGCAGCAAACATACTATGTACTTTTGAGTAGGTATTCTTCGTAATATGGACGTTAACGATTCGTTTTTTCATTTAATGTAGTTACCTATTTACCTGTTTATGTTCACGTGATTAGGTTTATTATAGTAAGTAGGTAACGAATTGGGTATTTCCTTGGGTATTTCCCTATATTACCAACCGACTTCAAAAAGAAATACTCGCCTGAATACTGGTCAAAATAATGCACAAATTTTAATACTTATTGCCTTTTCCTTCTCGACTTCGTTGTAAAAACACAGATTACATTAGGTAGGTAGGTACCTACTTGAAGCCTAAAAGTGAATATTTTCCTAGGCATGATATTAGCTGTTATACAATAATGGAGTACAGTCCAGAAACATCTATATTAATTCCATGTAACATCATTCTTGCTTTTTATTTACTGAACTCATTTAACTTTAAATAGAAAGTTCCTAGGAAGGTTACGAAAGTTATACAGAAGGAACGCACGTAAAACCTACCTATACCTTTGTAAGTACCTACACCTAGGTATCATAATCATGAGTCTTAATTCGAACACGTCGACATTATTGTTTATGGTGAACCTGAAACTGTAAACAGCGACTAACGGCCATTTCCAATAACCTATCTATCTTCAGTTTTGGCATATCGGTATGGTGGTATGTAGGTAGGTTATTTCATTAGTGAAAGTCCAAGAGTTGTATTTGAATAATTGCGTTATAAACTAAATATCCTATTTATTTGTAAAAGACTGTTGTGATTTTTTTTTTATCGTCCCTGTAACGTACCTACATATTTCACTACCTAACGCCTAACACTCGTCAGGAATAAAAAGCACGCGCCCACCGCAAACAAAAGAATGTAGGTAGGTAGGGTATATAATATAAAATTTCTATTTAATGTTTTATTGTTATTAAATACCTATAATCTCAAACTGCAATGCATCCCCCAAACAAGTTTAAATTATTTCATTAAATTTTTTGTTTACATCTAAAGGTTCATTATCACAATAATTCAATTTGCGTAGAGTATTACTTAATGTAAAACTTACCGATATTATGTTTTCCTTCAGCGAAACGGAAAGTAAAACGTTCAGAGTCGAATTCACAAAGACTTTAACACTATAAAATGAGTGAGTATAAAAGCCGGTCAGGTCAACTACGCAATTAGCGAAAATAAAAATTTAATAATGTATGAAGCAAAATCTTAAAGGTCAATTAGTGAATGAACCGAACTGGCTGAGTCGGGAATGGGGAATAAAGTGAATAAACTATTTTAAGCTCACGCGCCGCTGCCAGTGTTGCCAGGTGCGGCGAACCCGGTTCCTCTAAAGGTTTGATAGTCTTCCCTGAAAATGTTGATTAAAAACTGGGCAATATAAGAAAAAGTGTTAATGAATTATGTCATAATATTCAGTGTAGGATGAATCTCTCTATTAATAACAAGTTTTATAAGATGATGTATTGACATGCGCTGATCTAGACGTTATGATTGATCAGCGCATGTGTCCTGGCATTACCAAAACTTGTTATAACTAGTTAGAAAGCTCATAAGGACGATTATGACACTGCCGTATGTAACTGATATGTGCCAACTTCGTAAAATCTGTTTCGATAGCCCAGTCACAAAGTATTTTATTTTCTTTTCTATTTCTTGGGAATACCAAATATAGATAGATTCCCAAAATTTGGAAAGAACACAGAGGTCTAAGTTCTTATCAGTATTAGGTAAACTTAAAAATTTAATGTTTTTTTCGGGTGTTGATGAAACCGCTTAAAACAAACTTGAAAAGTACACGCAGTGACGTAAATTGTCTCAATACTTTAAAGGGACCTGCTATTGGCTTTCTGATACTTATCTGTTAATGTTTTTTATGTTGCATTAGCTGTTGGTCTTCCAAATATTAAGCAAATAAATAAAAAAAATATTTAAAAAATGGCCAAAGCACCGCGCCCGGTATGCATTCGATTCCGGCCTGAGACAAAAATGTTATTGTTTTTAAATACTGAAGGCATATTATAGTAGTAATGAATTTTTTAATGATCAATTATAATTGAACATTAATGTATATTTTGACATCTTCTGACCATTATCCCTTAATTTTTATTTTATTTTCTTGACATTATTGTAAGTACTTAGCAATTGAAATCATTAATTTTCCTTTGACATCTTTTAATTTTATTTGACATTATATTTTTATAATTTAATAGATAGTGACTTACTTCGTACTTAGATGATTTTTAATTTTATTGTAATAATAATGTGATTTAATTACCTAATTGACATTTATTATACCTATTTGATTTATGAACCACGAATACCTCCTCGAGGTCATAATGTAATTACTTTTACCATCTTTTGTACCTAAATGTTTGTTGCCGTTCTAATTATGTTATGAGTGAATAAATGAATATGAATGAATATGATATTATTATTTCAACTAAATTGTAAAAATTTCATGCAGAGTACTTACATAAGTTCCTCATTTTAATAAAAACTGTTTTTGATGTTTTCTATCATTGTAACAAAGCCTATTACTATCCTTTCCTGTTACTACCACATACCTCCTTAGTCTTGAACCTGATGTTTGCCTCAGGCTTTTTAAACTCCCCAAAATGGGGGAGGTTCATCTTACGTGGCAACACTTGATTTGTGAATGAACAGGTCAGTGATGAACAATGATCGAATGACAAATACTTAGCTATGAGGACAACGCGTCAAGCACGCAACCGTGGCTACGTGAGTGAACGAGTCAAGCATGAATTGAGTGAGTTTTCATGCCGGGGGAATCCAGTTCATGGATGTAAAAATATATCTTGTTGTATCCCCTTACGGGATACGCTGACAGACTAATTGCATTCGCTCTGCGCACGATCGGGAGGTAATTAGGTCTGACAGGAAACGACGAAGAAAAGATGGAGGTTCTCAATTTGACGCATCTACATATACGAAGGGTACAGGGGCAAAACCAGGAATGTCACTAAAATTTAAAAAAGTTTATTTTCGATGGCAAAATTTTCATTTTCCCGCGTATTTTATTTGGCATTACTCAAAAAGCGTAAAAACAAGTATAGTCAGATGTATTACACAAATCTCAAACTGTATACAGGAACAAAATAGGGAAGGTCGATAGTGTAACGGAACATAAGAAGGAATGTCCAACTCCAAGCTGTCAAAATACTTATGTCAACTTTAAGGCAGGGCTGCCAGATCGTATGTTTGGATACAAAAGAGAAAGGCCTGAAATGGGACGTGAGTTCACGATTGCATTGGGCACCACTATTGCAAGATTATTTTAATGCGACCAGTACTGAAAAAACGCTCATTTCCTGTGCAGTCCCAAAGAGATTAATGTGTGGAAGTGTGGAAGAGAACATCCTAGAGTTATTTTACACAGAATAATGGTACATGGGGGAAATCACCTATAGTGGCAAAAAAGGGAACACCCTATAGTTATTTTATACAAAATAATGGTATACGGGAGAAATCACCTAAAGTTGCCAAAAAGGGAACTGGATCAAATGAATTTGAATTTCCAAAATTTTCCTATAAAACTTTTTTATAATATTTTTAATTCAATTAGTGCAATTACTTAATGGATTTAAAAAGATTTTGTTCTGAGGGGGCTCAATCCTACTTTAAAGGCTTTCCTCATGTATAATAAGTAAACAAATATATTAAGTTAATACATTCCTTGTATGGGACACAGTGGACATTCCCAGTTTTTGTATGTTCCAAAAGTGTGTTATTGAAATTTTTTAATTAAAAAAAAATGTATAATTTTATTTCAATACTTTATTTATGTTCCTAAAAATAAGACTTTATAATGTAAACTAAAGTTCCTATTAGCAGTTTCTAATTTTAAGTGACACATAAGAATTTTATAGACTTTGAAAAATTAAAATGTTAATTACTCTACTTTTTGTTTTTGTGACATTTCTTGTTTTGCCCCTGTACCCTTCGTATATGTTTTTAAAAATAATTTTATTATTATCCCAACAATATGTATGTACATATATATATATATATATAAATGTACGGTTCCCTATACATATTAAAGCCTTTTCCAGTTATAATCTTGTGTGTCTCAAATTTCATCTAAATCCGATCAGGCGTTCTGGTGCATTTAATAACAAAATATTATAATTCGTCCAAACTTTGCAATTTATATTTTTCTAGCTTTTGTCTTCGTCAGGGTGCGTTTCGGCATGGGGTTAAGAGTTAAGCGAATAATGTAGGCATGCTTAAAATATATAAATGTTAACCTACCGACGTCAGCGCCATCTGTCGTCTGAGTAATGGGACGTTATTTATAATACTTCTGTTAGGCTATATTTACCCTTGGAAACAACTTGGAATAGATAGATAGTTAGATACTCTAAATTGCACACCAAATAATCTAAAAATAAACATAACAAAGATTTATAATAGTACAATTTTGGCGGTCTTATCGCTTGGAGCAATGGAATATCAAAAATCGCAGTTGATATTAGTAGGCTTATTTATTTAATTAATAATATGTATGAGTTGATCAATGACGCTATAATACCGAGTTATAGTATTACCGAGTTCAATAAACGTCTATGCTCCAGAAACGTTATAATAAGTGGCTCTCAGGAAAATAACCAAGTAATATGCGTAAAATCTATATTTGGTATACATTTCTAATGACATAGCACAGGTAAAAATCACAGATACGGCTACATTTGTTCAAGCAATCTCTTAATAAGTAAGAACACGATGAGGGCAACGAATACTGAAACAAAAATTCACATTAGTACGGAACTATTCCAAATGTCACAGAATAGCACATCCGATTCTTGTCAATTTTTTATTTATTTTATTCAATGGGGACTACCGTTTCTTTGAACACCAGTTGGCGCCACTGTAGACTGTATAGCTGTCTGACTGTATCTGGAGGTCTATACCTCCAAAGGCGACTTTATAAGATCGTCGCCGAAACAAAGTTTTAAATCTTAAATTTGATTAAAGTTTATTATTTATAAATAACTATCTTCATATCAACAAACTAACTTCTGAAATAGTTGCTCTTTAAGTTCGCCTATTTTTGCGCTTAATTCCGCTTTCAAAGCGTGCACATTAATCGCCAAATAATCCATATTTGCGATAATTTTTGAAGGAGATCACTTTCCAGCAGGTAAATTAAAGAAATTATAATTTATGTAACGAAACCCGCTAAAACCAGTGAAAACTGAATGTTATTGGAGCTCACGTGACACAAGCGCCTCTAGTGGCAAATTCACTAGCGATAGCCCGCGACTTGGTACGCGCGGAATACTACATTTAAAACAATGTATCAAAAAATCCCACGGAAATCGTACCTTTTCCCGGTATAAAAAGTAGCCTACTTATATCTTATTTCAGCCAACACCGTGCCAGATTTTATTCAGATCTGTTGAGTTGTTAAGGCGTGAAAGAGCAACAAACATCCAGATATCCATCCATACATACATACATACTTACAAACACAACAAAATAAAATCTATCTCCACTCTAAGACATTAAAGTACAAAATATTTAAAAAAAACCTTCTAAAAGAACACTTGTTAATATAATTTTACATTTAAGTGGGTGTGTGCGTGCATTTGTGTATGTGTGTGTGTGTGTGTGTGTCTGTGTGAGAGAGAGAGAGAGTGCGCGCGCGTGTTTGTGTGTGTGTGTGTGTGTGTGCGTGTGTGTGTGTGCGTGCGTGCGTGCGTGCGTGCGTGCGTGTGTGTGTGAGTGAGTGCTAGCGTGCGTAGGTGTATGTGCGTTATGTATTATAATATTGTACTATGTGTGCGTGAGAAGCGTGCCACTAGAAGAACAGAGTCTATCTTACTTCATTGGCCTACCTGCATGTAGTAAAGTAACGGCCTATAATCATGGCTCCATCATCGTTACCTACCACTGCAGCAGTGATAGGTACAGGCATAGGTAATCACTACGCTTGCTAAATGCAGGTTGTTGATGACAAACCCGAGCTATATTCAAAAATTGTTGCTTTTGTTACCCGACCCGAGAATCGAACCCAGGACCCCTAGATCTTGGCCCGTTACTTAAAGCACTACTCCTACGGGGCGTTGCCTGCTATAGTTGATGGCTAAATCCTCCTTTTGAAGGGACCTGGCCAGTAGTGGATTAATGTGGGCTGATGATAATGATTTTAACAAAATCATACTACCACTACTTAATGCAGGTTGCAGACCAAAAACTAAGCTAAGTTAGCTTAATTTAGCTCGCTTAGCTGACGCAGTTTATAGTATAATTTGCGTAGTTTGCAGTCTGCACACAAGTATGAAGAATAAACTAAACTAACTTAGCTTAGCTCTTGGTCTGCAACCCGTATTAAACAAAACAATTCGGCGCATGACAGGAAAGTGATACTCGTAGCTGTTCGAGCATCATGACAGAAAAACGCTTCGCCTCTTTCGCCATGCGCGAACACTTATAACTCTAAAACGAATAGCAGAGTAAAAAATAAAAACCTTAGCAAATTAAATTTTAAAATACAAAAATTAGGAAAATGTATTACTTTTTAAAAAAAAAAAATATATGTTAATTATTCTGAGGCGATACGAAGTTCGCGGGGTGGCCTAGTCAATAATAATATTTATATAGTAACTAATATTTATGTAGTATTTATATACTAATATTATTTAGAGTTTGTTTGTTTGTTTGTTTGTTTGCATATCCTAATCTCAGGAAGTACTGGTTCGAATTGAAAAAAAATATTTTGTGTTGGATAGTCCATTTATCGAGGAAAGCTTAAGGCTATATAACATCACGCTGCGACCAATAGTAGCGAAGCATCCGTGAAAAATGTTGCAAAAATAATCGCGATCATAATAACAGAAATTGACGCGGACAAAGTCGTGGGCAACAGCTAGTACTATAAAACATGACGCTTATTTTGGAATCTCTTACAAAATAATTTACATGGTTTAAAATCCGAACCAATAAACTCCGTCCAGTGATCGTGAATCACGAATAAGCTGTCATACGCCTAAATGCCTTGGTCGCCTGTTTGTTACAAATCTTGTAAAAGTATTTAAGTAGGTCTTCAATAACATTAAACTTAAACTAAACAAAAATAGTAAATTGGAAGTAGATCATAAAAACTTACTTGCAACCCCGAAAAACCATCCACCGGTGATGAAATAACCCAACGCAAAGAAAACAATGCCAGCCACAACATACAACGCGCACTTTGCTATACCGTAGAGATAATAAATTCTCACCAATTCTGCATTATGCTGTAATCAAGTAACATATTTAATTTAAGAGTTATTATAATTGAGGTTATATTATAAACTAGATATACAATCAGCGACATATAAGTACCCCAACTAAATGTGTTTGACACAGGGTCGCACTTTTAGAACAACTTAGGTACCTACTTATATCAATCGAAAAGATACAACAACCATACTAATGCAGGTCGACATAATTTGGCCGGGTTATAAAGTTGACAGTGGCATAAAATCAAACGTCGATAATTAAATTTTAGTTCAAAAAGGACATTTCAGAGAGGTTTAGTTTTTCTGTAAGACTGTATATTATTATCTTGTTTATATTACGTAACAATGGTTATTATAATAATCTAAATACGCAATAAAAGTTAATTTGTACGTGAGTAACACTGAACTGGCCAGATAGAAACATTGCTAATGAAATTTTCTTGAATTTAAATTTTAGAACTCTTTGGTAACCTAATGTAGTATATTGCATTCATTTGTCATTTGTTTTTGTGAATTGGCGGCAAATCTAAAACTCTTGTTACACGTGAAAAGAAGCTAACGCGAGAAAATTTTCGGTCAATGATTTATTATGACTTTCGTTGTGCTATGATAGGCTGCGATTAGCATTTCTTAATGAAGCCCCATCTCGTGCCACTATTTACAACTGGTTTAACGAGTTTAAGCGAGGACGTAGCAATCTCAATGATGATCCGCGTGAGGGACGTCCTTTAACAGCGACCACTGAAGACAACATCAGTGCTGAGCGACGCATGATAGAGGAAGACAAGAGAGTGACCTATCAGCAGATACGGGCAAGCCTAGGCATTGGTATGAGTCAAGTTAAAAAAATATTACACGAACAATTTGGTGTCAGGAAGCTTTGTACCAGATGGATTCCCCATACTTTAACCGACGACCAGAAACACCTTCGTATGGACTGGTGTCGCCTAATTTTAGATAAGTTCAACGGCGGTGACTCAAATGCTGTATTTGACATCGTCACAGGTGACGAAAGCTGGATATATTGCTACGAACCCGAAACCAAAAGACAATCAACTCAGTGGGTGTATTCTTTCGAGGATCGGCCAACTAAGGTAAAGAAAGGAAGAAGTTAAGGAAAAAGATGATTGTCTCATTCTTTAGTCGGAAAGGTCATTTCGCGACTGGTATGTCAATCGCTGTTTGCCTGTTGTCTTGAAAAAAATTCGACAGCAGCACCCTCGAAGCAGGATCCTCCTTCACCACGACAATGCTTCAGCGCACTCCACAAAACGGACTGTTGAATATTTGACTATGGCTGGTGTCGAGATAATGAGTCATCCGCCATACAGTCCTGACCTGGCGCCCTGCGACTTTAATTTATTCCCAAGAACTAAAAATAAAATTCAAGGTATTCGCTCTACGAGCCCTGAAGATGCAGTGAAAGCGTACGAAAATGCCTTAAAAGAGACTCCTAAGGAAGAATGAGCCCACTGCTTTTCTCAGTGGTTCATCGCATGCGACGATGTGTAGAGAGGAACGGAGATTACTTTGAAAAACAATAAAGTATTGGCAACTTTCTACATTAAGCCGTTTTTCATTTTCTAAACATTTTCAGTGTTACCTAGGTATATAGCAGAACAACAAAAGATCTTCAAGGAACAGATGGAGAGAAACAGGTGATCTACCAGAAGCACTATCTTTTTTAATTGGAAGCAGCGTTGAAGTTTATATTGTATTATTAAACAAATTATTGAATAGATAAAAGATGAAAGTAGTGCCTTAGAGGATCGCGGAAGGACGTATTTAATATTTTAAAAAAATATTTTAATTTTAAATAAGATTTCAAACTGAAATATACGACATTCAAAGACACTTGTTGTACCCACTCCTTATCCCGATCCTACATTTGTAGGTATTTCATTTATTTATAAGACGGTATTTTATTCAGTAGACATAACCAATAGTTTACCAAGGTAAAATCTTCACTCACCGTACTAGCGCCTATGCAGAGCAATATACTAAAAATTATGGTAATCACTGAAAGTGGCATTAATAGATACGGAAAATGCTCCCATGCATGTTTTTTCATATCATTCGTCTTAGAGTCGGAAGAAAATAATTCTAGTTGCGTAGCGATACCAAAAAGCAAATTATTTAGACCGTATATCTGGAACAAGAGAAATAATATAATATAATAATAATATATTAGAAATAATATTAGAAATAAACATAATTGGAACTACATCAGTGCTTCTACGCCCCGTTGGTTTAGTGGTTTATATAGGTACCGGACTGATAACTCGAGGTCCCGGGTTCGAACCCCGGGTCGGGCAACAAAACGGCTGTTACTTTACTTTTTTTTATATATCTAGGATTCTATTGTTCTCAGTAAGATATAAACTTTTGACTTAACTATAATATCCTCGCTTTAGTCTGGCTGACGCCAGATTTTTTTAGTGGTTTAAGTTTTAACGGGCCAAGATCACGTAGTCGAAGCTCTTGTCCACCGAAAATTCGAACATTCTTCGAGTTTATGATCTGTAAGGTTTTTTTTATATAAGTATATAAATAATGGGCTTGCTCTTGACTACGTATAACTATACGCTTAAGAAGAAGCCTAAAATGGAGCGAGCTTACCCAGAGGTACTGGTTTTCCCACACACACCCCTATAATGGCGTCCGCGAATCGGACGACAACCTGTAGGTACGCCCTTACCTAGGTATGTTTACAAACCCAAGCAATATTCGAAAATTTGAAACTTAAGTTTCCCGAACCGGGGATTGAACCCTAACCAACGGGGCGCCTGTGATAGGCTACTTGGAATACTCTGACACTAGGCTTGAAGGATGAGTCATAAGGAAAAAAAGATGATTTGGTTAATTTTACATTTTGTAGTTGGCTAGGTATTGAACTTACCATTTCTAATATGCTATAGACCAAAGTCGCAGTCACCAGCTCCAGACCACAACACGTGTCCCCTGTGCACATCTTGACGCTGCGCATGAGAAAATGATACAGGCAGTAATTCTGCCCTGATAGGGAAGAAGGCGGCTACGACATTTCAACTTACTGCACGTAGCCGCCTTTTGCCATATCAGGGCCGCAGTAATTATCGATAACATTCGACTAATTTTCTACATACACAATGTATTTTGAACCTTCTGACAAACGAAACACACGTTATGTTACCACTATGTATGACATCTTGGTAGTGTTTATTTTTTATCAAAAAGATTTATTAGAAAAATATAAAATATTGATTCAGCTATTTATTTTGGAACACACTGTAACGCACACGGACGTATCTGTGTAAGTTTAATTTATCCAGGACACGGCCGAAGCAAAATAATACGTAGGTACGAACGCGTCACAGCATGATTCAAAATGAATAGTCCTATTTTTTAACGTTTTTCTAAGACTATTTAAACTGATAAAAATAACAGCTCCGAGATGTTTAAATACATAATTGTTACTTCGTTTGTCGGATGGTCAAAAATGTACGATGTAGGGGTGTACAAGATCATGGAACAGCTGCCTAACAGGATTGCATTAACATCAAATATGTAACATATTCATAATACCGATTAACACAAATTGTAGTAATTCGGAATAACAATAAGAGCTTTTCCTGAACATTGGTTATTTATATATGGTCGGTTAGGATATTGTTTCGTGTCGTCCGCGTGCCCTATACCTATTTTAATTTCTGACTAATTTAAGGAAACGTTATTTCTGAATATTATATTTACGAATGTTCTACCTTTATAACTTTGTAATGGCATGGTATTATAAAAAAACAATATTTTGTTTACAAGTGTCTATACTTTAGACTCAGTTGGTCTTTGCTCTGATACATCCTGTATATATTATCATCTTTTTATGTTCAAGACAATATGTAATCAAGCATTGTATATTTTATACGAGGTTGGCTTGATTGTATTACACTTTTTAAGTTTTAAAAACACTTTATAAGAAAACACAAACAGAATACTCTAAACCGACGAGCATGCATGAAAAGATTGATGAATGTGGAAGAAGCGAAAGATGTATGCCAGGATCGTAGTAAGTGGAAGGCCTTGGTCTCTGCCTACCCCGTTGGGAAGGAGGCGTGATAATATGTATGTATGAATGTACAAACAGAATAGGGATTTGTAGAACAATCTCAAAACTTACCAATCCAATGCTACAATACTGCAATGGAACTACAAAAAAACACTAGTATACTCGTACCTACGTAAATTGTACACAAGACTAAACCAAATGTAAACAAAACCATATAAATTCCACACGTAAATAAATAAAATAAGGCAAGTAATGAAATCTCGCTTGCAAAGTGATATGAGTCAAACTAATTTGACAACGTCATGAATCTCATAGAGAATGCTCAGTCGAATGATGATGGAAAAAAGAGTAAACGTAACAGTCTCCATTTAATTATAAAATAAGATATAGATACCTACAAAAAAACCTCGATGTTTTATGTAAACGCAATTCAATTGCGCTTTCCTAACCTAGTCAGAGTCACTTGACCATGCCATGACACTAACCCAATTAATATATGTTTTGTTAACTACAGTTAGTTTATAATCCTACGCTTTATATGTATTATAAAATGACCTAGTTTACAGGAATACGATGACATAGAAGAAATAGATTTTCAAAAGTAGCTACTTTTATTGTTTCTGGGATTTAAAAATTTCCATAGTTTCGCTTCAGACGAAGCCACCCAGGCAGGCTGAATTTTGGTCCAGCACGGTCCATGTTGGAAGAGGCCTACATCCAACTGTGGACTGCTATAAATGATGATAAAGGCCCTTAGGATCCGTTGCCATTCCTCCGATTTCAGTATGTCATGATATATTAGTTACATGTATATGAGAGTCCGCCTTATAAGCAAAATCAGGACGAAGGCGACGAAAACTGAAAATAAAAAATAACTTAACAATATTAGGTAGTCATTGTTAACAATTTGTATCTTAGGGAGATATTCCAAATTATGCTGAGCAACATATATTTTTTTCAACAAAAATAACTTTTCACCAAGTTCTAGCACTCGTGTTTTTCTTCATTTTTAGGGTTCCGTAGCCGAATGGCAAAAAACGGAACCCTTATAGTTTCGTCAAGTCTCTCTGTCTGTCTGTCTGTCCGTCCGTATGTCACAACCCATTTTATTCTGAAAGTATTAGCATTACACAAAGCATTACACAGTTGAAACTTGGTAGGTAGGTGTATCCTGAGCGCTTTACGATTCTTATACAAAAAATAAAAAATAGTGATATTTATGGGGAGCTTCCCATACTATAGAACTAAAACAAACTGGTAGTTTTTGAGAAATAGCACATTATTAACAACCGCAAATATAACTTTGTCCTTTATACAATCACTTAGAAAATAAAGTTATTTTTGCAGTCAATTAAATACTGTGGTATTTTGGCCAAGTGGAAGTAAGTGGACCCCTAATTCAGTTAAAGTTTGTACAGAACCCTCAGTGCGCGAGTCCGACTCGCACTTGGCCGGTTTTTATACTCAATCCTCCTCTATTGACATGACAAAGTAAATACATAGAAATAAACTTACTTGCATCCACCCAAATCCATGCGTAAATGCTAAAGTAACCCAATGCAACAAAAACAATGCTACTCACAACATGCACCACGCACTTTGTTATGCCAAAGTAGTAATAAATTCTCACCAACATCTCATTCTTCTGTAATCAAGAATTTTATGCAAAGTAAGCAGATGAATTATACGCTTGTAGACTTTTTGGGGGAGCTGTCCCCATTTTAATTGTGTCTGGAAAAAAAGTCTACAAGCGGTTAAAACTGACAGTACTAATTCAAGGATTGCAAAAAAAAATCTGTGCTACTTATAACTACTACTAAAAATAGATATCGGTATGAAAATACTAGCTGTTAGCCGCGACTTAGAACGTGTGTGTGTGCTTAAGAACTTTATAAAATATGCGGCCTGTAATTTAACACCGAGTTAAATTTCATTCAGATGCGTTTTGTTGTTCTGGCGTAACTAATTAAGAATAACAAACGCCTATCAACTATGGCATTATACTGTTAGTAAGAAGTTTATTGCTAAAAACAATACATTCTTTGTAATAATTCTTAGATTCATACGATCATACTTTCCAATCGGCAAAAATCCTAATACGTCCATATGGCGTCGATTATCTACTTATTTATTATATTTTCACCTTTCTTGATGTCCTTATGATGGTGAAATGAAGTGTAAATCTTAGAATTCCTTGACAAGAGCATTTACTATACGTACGTACGTAACAGCCTATAATCATCCTACTGCAGGGAAAAGGCCTCCATCATTAAATTCAAGTTACCACTGCAATGATGGGAATTGGCAAAATCACCACGCTTGCCAAATGCGGGTTGGTGATCACAAACCCGAGCAACGTTCGAAAATTCGTAACTTTTTTGTTGCCCGACCCGGGGATCGAACCTGGGACCCCGAGATCTTGGCCCGGTATTCAAACCCCTAGACCAACGGGGTTGCATACTATATTGATACGTAAAACACACATGACTAATATACATAAACACAGTAATAATGTCCAATTCTAATTGTTGAGCCTACAAATAGATAGATAGTTAGATAAAATACTCTTCATAGCACACCAGAAACAAAAATAAATAAATTTACAGACAATGATGTACAACTTGGGCGGTCTTATCGCCAATAGCGATTTCTTTCAAACAAACAACCTATGGGTACAGGGTACTACAAAGAAAGGGGAAGGTGCACAGAGTAACCTACTTTATGTAAAAGTAATAAAATAAAATAATATTTAATTATTCCGAAAATCTAAAGTACCACGTAATCAAAGTTAAAAAAAAAAACATAAAAACTGAAGTTGTACATAAACATAAATACAAACATATAATATAACTAGCAGACCCGGCAAACGTTGTTTTGCCATAAAAATGATTAAATTACTAAAATGGCTAACAAAAAATAGGGGTTGGTGGTAAAAGGGTAAAAATTTAGGGTTGTATATTTTATAAAATTTTAATATTTTACTACCCTACTCCTACCCTACCCCTACCCTACCCCTACCCTACCCCTACCCTACCCCTACCCTACCCCTACCCTACCCCTACCCTACCCTACCCTACCCCTACCCTACCCCTACCCTACCCTACCCTACCCCTACCCTACCCTACCCTACCCCTACCCTACCACTACCCTACCCCTACCCTACCCCTACCCTACCCCTACCCTACCCCTACCCTACCCCTACCCTACCCCTACCCTACCCCTACCCTACCCCTACCCTACCCCTACCCTACCCCTACCCTACCCCTACCCTACCCCTACCCTACCCCTACCCTACCCCTACCCTACCCCTACCCCTACCCTGCCCCTACCCTACCCCTACCCTACCCCTAACCTACCCTACCCTACCCTACTTGTGAATCTAAACCATTCCCAGATCCCCTTGAACACACACAAAAAATTTCATCAAAATTGGTCCAGTCGTTTAGGAGGAGTTCAGTCACATACACACGCACACAAGAAATATATATATTAAGATAACCTAAATAAAACAATACACGAATTGAATGTCTAATTTCGTTGTTACTTTAGTAGTGGTACAGATATCTCAGTACGGAAGCGAGCTTGATTCACATTTGTTCGGTTTTTATTTTTATACCCTAACTAGCTTTAGGTAAAAAAACCGGACAAAATAAATGTAACCGCGACTTCATCCCCATGGAGTAGGTATGTTATTCTGATGTTTACACTACATACATTACTGGAAAGTGTCATCAAAATCTGTTCAGTAGTTTTCGCGTGTAAAATTAACAAACATACATAAATACGAACTTCCGCGTTCACAATATTGGTAAGGATCACATTCATTGACTAACCGTACTAGCACCGATGCAGAGCAACGTACTAAATATTAAGGTAAACACTGAATGTATCAAATATAGATACACAAAAGGATCCCTTGTTAAATCTTCATTATCTTTATGATTCAATCCTACTCTAATTCCACCAACATACGAATTTCCATTTATTATTGACACAATACATAAAACGATAATATTTATACACCACAACTGTAACAAGAGACAATATTTAAATAGATAATAAAGCAAAGCTAAATAGTAAAGCGCCGCGCTCTACATGCGAGGAGATGGAAGTTCAAGTCCCGCCTGAGACATAATTTTTTTTCAAGTTTAAATACTTACTGATATTTTATTTTATTTAATATTATAGTTGCTTGCTTTAAATTGCTTGAATTTCATATGAAGTAGATAATATAGACGAGAGTTGGCGAGAAGAAAGAAGACGAATACGCTTTACTGATCATCGACTCATAAATAAATTACCAACTGAATTACGGACTATGATGATAGCAGTAAACAATATTGAATAAACCTTCAGTATTTAAACTTGAAAAATTATGTCTCAGGCGGGACTCAAATACGCGTCTCTTTGCTTACCGGGCACGGCGCTTTACCATTTAGCTAAATTTCCTCAGATAAGTTCAGTTTAAGATGTATATGCTTATAATGAAGAGAAAAAGTCCGCTGACTGGAGGTTTCGTTAAAGTTTAACTGAGGCTGAAGTTAAGCCTTAGAAGAATGTTTTTTTTTGTGAAGAGAACCATTATGTAGATCTAAAAGTCAATACAAATGTATAGTTCATCAGACGAACTTTGATCAATATCCCGCTAGCTGGAGGTCGGTTAGAAAACTGTATATTTCCGACTTTTAGACGAAACAAATTTTCATCATAATTCAGCAAAAAATATCCTTATCTAGTTATATGCATCACTCAAAAGTCTCCCTAAAGACTGGGCCCCTGGGTGTAGACACATGTAATTTTGAATGAAAAGGGATGCTCCGAAATTTTGTGTTAGTTCTTGAACTATTTGTTTATTTATTAAATGCATAAGAAGGCATTATTTTGGCAGTTGGACAGCTGAATTTGTAATATTTGTGCAGCTATTGCGCAGATCTTATTTTATTTTATTTTATTTTTATTTTTATTTATTAATGTACAAAACAGGTTACAACCGGAACATAATAAAATTGTAAAGAGCTACTTTAAGGGCTAGGTTGGAACCCTTTACATGTACATACTATAATCCTTAACTTAAAGCAGCAAATAATTTAAAGTAAAAAATCATGCATACAATTAAAACAAATAATACAGACTTATAACAAAAATGACGGGAAACAGGTACTGAATACAATATAAAATCCTATATTAGAACATCCTTGATACATTTTACAAGTTTATTCCTAAATGCAGACTGACTGCTGTTGAATATGTCAATGTCTGCACCACCACCGACTAGCTCATTAAAAAGACGACACATTCGAGTGATAGGGTTAAAACATGAGGTGTTATTGACATAAACATTAAGAGTGAATACCTTTGGTTTACGGATGCGATAATGGGTACTGATATTTATCTGTGACAGCAAGTATGGCGAATCAATTTTATAGTTAATGACTCCATGCAAGTAAGTTAGGTCTAGTTGCTTTCTGCGATCAGCTAATGACATGATTCGAAATCTTTTAAGTCTATCCTCATAAGAATGCAAGGTACGATGAAGGTTCATTCTAAAACTTAGCAACTTTAGGAATCGTCTTTGAGTCCGTTCAATCCTATCAATGTGGACCTGATAATGCGGTGACCAGATTACGGTGTTGTATTCTAGCAAACTTCGAACCAGTGCAAAGTATAGAGTCAGGTGAGATGAAACATTTTTGAAGTGCTTTGTTATTCTGTAGATGAAACCCATCATACGCGATGCCTTATTAATAATGTGATTATAGTGAGGTCGAAAAGATAATTCTCGGTCAAAAATTACTCCCAAGTCTCGCACTTCACACTTTCGAGTTAGGACGCAGTTATGTATCGAGTAATCAAAGTGAACAGTGTTAATTTTTCTGGTAAATGTAACAACGAAACATTTATTGCTGTTTAGAGACATGTCGTTTTGTTGGCACCATTCCAATACCGAGTCTAGGTCTTTCTGCAGAAGTACCGCATCTCTTAAATTAGAGATAGTGTTAAATATTTTCAAATCATCGGCATATAGGAGACAAGGGCACGATAGACGACTTATGAGGTCATCAATATAAATTATAAAAAATAAAGGCCCAAGATGAGATCCCTGTGGGACTCCAGATGGAACAGTAAAAGCCGTCGAGAGATCCCCTTTCAAAGCTACTAATTGACTTCGTTTATCTAAGTAGGATTTAACCCAACGCAACAAGTCTCCATGCACTCCATATGACTCAAGCTTCTGACAAAGCAGCAAGTGGTTAACCCTATCGAAAGCCTTCGAGAAGTCTGTATAAACAGAATCTACCTGTCCTCTCTTCGCGAATGCACCACACAGGTAAGTTTTGTACTCTAGAAGGTTACTGGTGGTAGACTTGTTTTTGACGAATCCATGTTGTTGTGGTGATAACAAAGGCCTGAAATGATAGTACAAAGCATCGTAAACAAACGTCTCAAACAACTTAGCACAACAAGACAAAATACTGATTGGACGATAATTTTCGCATCGAGATCGATCACCTGACTTAAAAATTGGAACAATGTGAGCTATTTTCCACTTAGTCGGGAAGACACCTAGTTTTAAAGATTTATTAAATAAAATACATAGCGGAAAACATATGGTTTCAGCACATCTCTTCAGAAGTAATGGCGGTATGCCGTCTGGACCAGCTCCCTTAAATTCATCCAGGTTTTTCATCTTATCTTTAACCACCTGCTCAGACAAACTGATAGATGAAATCAGACAATTGTGTGAAGAATTCAAAGATGGACCGTTATGACTCGTTAAGCCAGTTGAGGACCCACTATAAACAGAGTTGAAGCATTTTGCAAAAAGCTCACACATCCGTTTTCTATCTGAAGTCTCCTGATCATCAAATTTGATAGTATTTGGAATATTGTTAGAAGAGGATTTTTTGCTTTGGACATAACTCCAGAATGACCTAATGTTATGCCTTAATGAGCCCTCAACTGACCGAATGTAACTCCTGTAACAAGAGTCTATGAGTCTCTTACTTCGAGCACGCAACATAGAGAAGCTGTCGTAGTCGCGTGGGTTTTTATACTTTTTATAAAGTTTATGGTATTTAAGTTTTTCTTTTAAGCATCGCTTTAAGCCATTACTGAACCACGGTGGGAAAGATGATGAAGTATTCTTAAATAACGGGGTGTGTTCTGCAATTAGCTTATTTAACCTAGTATAAAAACAATCAACATCACTATTCACACTATCACTAGATAGTATTTGGAGCCAATCCGTATGTTCAATATCTTTGTTTAATTCGCTAAAATTACATTTTTTGTAATTAAAACGCCTACACAGCTTTCTCTGAAGAGATTTTAAAATAGTTGGCTTGGTTATATTTATGGCCAATGGAGGATGGTGAACGTCTTCCACACTAACTGAATCAGTTACGCTGACCGAGCACTCAAAAGAGGACAGAACAAGATCCAAGTAGCGTTCGTTCCGATTTGGGTTACCGTTATATTGTTTTAAGTTGCATAGAGTCATAAGTTCAAGCAAAGAATTCGCCTTAAAATCTGACGAGTTGCATTGGGGAACAAGACTCATTGAATTATCACTTGCCTTCCATGTTATGTTAGGTGTGTTAAAGTCGCCAATCAGAAAAAAATCATCCGTTGACTGAGCCTTCAATATTGTTTCAATGCAAGAGTTATAAAATGCACTTAAGAGCTCAGATGAAATATCCGGCGGGAGGTAGCAGACACAGACATTTAAAGATTTACAACAATTCCTGTCAGACAATATAGTAACCCATAAGTCTTCGACCTTACTATCCCAAATATTTTGACGTATTACATTCAATGATTTCCTAATACCTAAAAGCAAACCACCGCCGTCGCTTTTGGTTATACTTGTGGTGCAACGATCCCTTCGAAAGACATTGTATCGGTTATCTATTAATTCACAATCAAAAACTGATTCGTTAAGATTAGTCTCTGTTAAACAAATAATATCATAATTATTATTTAAAATATTTAAATACACTTCATTAGTTTTTGATCTTATCCTATTAACATTTTGATAAAATACTTTTAACATTAAAATACAGCAAAATTCAACTAACAAGATAATACCCACACAAAAAGACTATCAATAATTTATATAAAAAAAAAAACAATAATGGAGTTAGATATGACTTAATTTGTCTAGCGACGCCTGAGTTTTTATTTGTATAGGGCTTGAAGAGTCATCACGTCTTACAAAAATCTTTCCATAGCGCACCCATACAAACTTATATTTATATTCTTTTGCTAATCTACGACTATCAGCATATAGTGACTTCAAAGCTGGAGAAAGATGTTCAGAAACAAAAACACGTCTATGTTCACCACTGATTCCCAGATGAGTAGAGCCAAGTAAGTCGTTACGATGATTTTTGTTGTAGCGGTATGCAGCCGATAAAATTTGATCACGCTGGTATGAAGACGATAACGATACTAAAATGTTGCGAGGTCGTTTTGAATTTAGGTCCATTTTAGCTACGCGATGGCAGCAACGTATAGAGGAATCATCAATAGGCACATTAATGACGCTGCAGAGTTTTTTAAACAAAGCTAGTACATTCTCATTGTTCGTCTCAGGTACAGCCTGTAATTCAACGTTACAAGCTCGCGATGTCTTATCAATGACTGCCAATCTCTCTCCTAATTTGTTTACAGAAGCTTGTAGCTGAAGGTTCTCAGCTTCTAATTTTTTTATTAGCTTCGCCTTGTCTTCCATCTCCGAATGTAGTTTTCGTCGCAGATCTTGACTAAAAAGAATGAATGACAAGGCGAATAAATTGTAAGTTAGGTTTGGAGTGGATGCCGTGGAGTTGAGTAGTAGACCCTCTACGGTCTACTACTCAACTCGATGCACAGATCTGACGGTCCCTTTCAAACTCGCTAATAAGTACATTGGTATGAGTAACAGAGACAGATACAGTCAAATATTCGGATATCGTGTGGGTAGAAATACTGTATTTACTATCTTCCGTTTTTATTTACATCAATGTGTGAACTGTATAGTAGATTTATTTATTACCATTTCTATGATGCTATAGATCAAAGTCGCGGTCACCAAGTCCATCCAAAAACACTTATCTTCTGAGCACATCTTGATACTGTAAGAATGAAGTTGCAAGGTGTTATCGAATAAAGATGAAACATGGTTAAAAACCTTTTTTTAAATATTCTAAACGCAACGATATTAGGTATATTAAAACGAAGCAGATATAATATTATAAGCGCGCGCGGTGTAATGAGTCATATACGTCCTAATTAGGGCGTTTTGTACATGTCTGCGTCGAGCGCACTCATCGAGTGGTAATCATTAATAATGTAGCCATCTCTTTCTTTTGCGTGCTATTTCGCATCTTTTGTTCTGCTTATCACTGAAACTTGTCAATGTGTGCAGTTTTGGATTGCTCGGAATAGATTTACGGAACGGAACGGATACGGATCGGAACGCGAATTACTATGAACGTAACATATCTATACTTTTAAATATCACTGTCTAAACGGTAATTATTAATAATGTATAACTAATGCTTGATTTGAAACTGTTTTTATGCAATGAAATTGGTGGTGGAAATTGAAAATACAATTCCCTGAATAACAATTTCGATGCCCTAGGTGGGACTTGAACCCACAATCTCCAGCTTACCGGGCAATTGCTCTAATCAATGGAGCTACCAAAACATTGATTGTGGTTACGATTTTCTCAATACTTTACGCTGAAAGATTCAATTTTTTAATTATGGAATTGAATTTCAACTTAATATTAAAGTATTAGGGGTTAAAGTATGAAATTGCCGTTTTGTATGGACGAAATCGAGAAAAGTAATTTTTCCATTCTAACATTTTTTTAGTTTTTTTAGAAAACGCCTGAACCGTTTTCGATACAATCAAAGGTGAAAGTTAAATGGTTATAAAGCTACGCATTATAGTATTTAAATTTCTGAAAATCAAAGTATACAAATATACTTAATTGAAGCAAGAAGGTCAGCTGACACATTGTAAGGGGTCTTTTCAACGACTCCCTTTAAGTAATAGGCACTAGTATTGCATTTTTTTTTTTTAGTCAAAATTTACTTTATTTTGTTTTTGATACAATACAAAAAGAATTACGCAATAATATGACTATACTTAAGAGCTATAAACAAAATAAAAAGTGGGAAAATAATCGGCAATTTCATACTTTAACCCCTATTAAATTATAGGATGTGTTACTTTTTTACTACTAGTCTCCATTTAAAACCTTTCTGCCTCAACGGCCATCGGTTCGGCCTGCCCTAGGTGCCCCTTAACCCTTGCCAAGGCTTATACGGCCCTGAATTTTTAATAACTCTGTGAACTTTTTTTAATCTTAAAAACAATATTGTAATTTTAAAACCAAAACTTACTTTTACTACAATAATGCACTTCAATAAGACACAAGTTTATGTAAATTGACTACAAAATTAAAATCAAACTTATGCTAAACAGGAAATTTAAAATAAAAAGTTAGATAGGACTAGACATGTTGTGTGCAACGAAGACGTCAAAATATTATGACAAATTCTTGGCTGTCAAAGAAGTCTTACTCGATTGACGATGAAAGGAGGAAATGTTAATCGATTAATCCTATTTTCATGAAATAATAATTAGGTTTTGGCGTCGCTTCTTCTTCTATTAACTTGTCGCTCTGTCACCAGGCTGTATCATAAGAACCGCGATAGCTAGACAGTTGAAATTTTCACAAATTATGTATTTCTATTACCGCAATAACAAAAAATACTAAAAACAAATTAAAATTTATATTTAAGGGGGGCTCCCATACAACAAACCCGTTTTTTTGGCCTTTCTGGTACTGCGCGAGTCCGACTCGCACTTGGCCAGTTTTATTAAAGGATAAAAAACAACTTCTACTACAGAGCTATTTGCTCTAATCGAAGTCTAAGTCCACTAGTTTTTGACCCATAACATCGAATAGTCTTCTGGTATTTATACAAAACTAGCGGCGCGTCCTGACTTCGCACGAGTGGATATAAGATTTTCTTAACAAACTTCCAAAAAAAGGAGGAGGTTCTCAATTCGACTGTATTATTTTTATGTTTGTTACCTCAGTACTTTGGACTGGTAGAACGGATTTTAAAAATTATTTTTTGTTTGAAAGCTAGTGCTTACCGTGTGGTCCCATTTTAACGAAGTCATGATCTGATGATGGAATCTGGAGAAATCGAGGGAAACCCTCAAATTTTATAAGCATGTATTACGTTTTTGCATATCTTTCTTAAGGATTTTCAGTATTTGTGTCTGATACTCATCATTTTATGTTGGTGAGCTGATGATGGAAGGTACAACTCCTTAACGGTTAGGAGTAGGAGGATTATCTTTAAATATCATAGGCGCGTATAGTCAGATAGTTGTCTTCCTTCAGGTTATTCACGTGAGCTAATGATGGAAGGTCAAACTCCTAAGCAGTTAGGAGTTGGATGATGATTATTAAGATTCTATAGCGATGAGGGAGGGAGTTTCTCAAACAATTCATACATTTTCATCTAGAAGTTGTCATCACTATTTTTATGTAGGTACTGTTTCCGGTCAATAGAGGATTAATAATTGTGTAATTTATTTAACACTAAAAAGAGAAAAATAAATTATTTTACAGTAAAAAATTGAACCGACTTCAATAAAAAACTCACTAAAAAGTATAAAATAACACAAGAACAATGTTTTATTTTAAAACTTATTCACGTACTTACAATATTATTTTAACTACTAACAACAAAACAAATTGAAGTCGGTACAATACAAAAATAATACTACAGACGAAACAAATCAAATTTGGTAAGTATTTAAAAAAAATGCTATGAAGGCGAGCGGCAATCAATGGAGGCTATCGCTAGTAAATTTGCCACTAGAGGCGCTAGTGTCGCGTGAGGTCCAATATCATTCACTTTGTACTGGTTTTAGCGGAATTTGTTGGATAAATTATAATTTCTTTAATTTACCTGCTGGAAAGTGATCTCCTTCGTAAAATATCGCAAATATGGATTATTTGGCGATTAATGTGAACGCTTTAAAAGCGGAATTAAGAAAAAGCGCAAAAATAGGCGGCCTCAAGAGCAACTATTTCAGAAGTTGTTGATATCAAGATAGTTATTTATAAACAATATAACCCTAATTAGATTCAAGATATAACACTTTGTTTCGGCGCCAATCGCCTTTGATAGCTATAACTCCGGACCTCAATCTACAGTGGCGCCAACTGGTGAGCAAAGAAACGGTAGTCCCCATTCAGTAATGATCATACTCCTATTCTATTCGGCTCGGCAACGACTTCGATCTGTTTAGTTGTTAGTAGTTAATATAATATTGTAAGTAAGTAAATAGGTTTTAAAATAAAACATTGTTCTTGTGTTATTTTGTACTTTTTAGTGAGTTTTTTATTGAAGTCGGTTCATTTTTTTATAAGGATACCTTATCTTTTCTAGCGACAAATATAGCCTATGTCATTTACAGTGAATGTAGCTTTTCAATGGTGTAAGAATTTTTTAAATCGGCATAGTAGTTTTTGAGTTTATTCATTACAAACATACACACACACATACAAAAATAAAAATCATTTCACTTTATAATATTAGTGTAGATTTATAGGCTTTTAAGGTTTGACAACAATTTTGGTTCAATGATAGTAAAATCAGTTAAAATCAGTTTTATTTCTGCAGTTTTATTTCTATTTAGGCCCCAGGAGGCGCTTTTACACGTCCCAATTTACGTTTAGTAAACGCTGCTTTTGATCCACATGTCGCGGGTTCGATACCCGAACAGTACAAATATTTGTGAGCACGAATACATCTGTTTGTACTGGTCTGGGTGAAAAAAGTATATGAGACAGTTTATCGGTTGTCTAGTAAGTATAAGCTTAGTAGTAACCTAGTAGCTCATTTTGGGGCTGGATAACTGATAGAGAAAAGACGCTGCTGCACGTCTTCTGGCAGTAGGTACTCTTTAGTCACCTTTCACGACACCCATAGGAACGGAAGGGGTGGCGCTGTTCTTTTTCTGTGCAGGCTCTACACAACACTACAGTTTAGTTAAGATAGTTTTGTTACCTCTTTATACTAGGCTTGTAAATTTTTAAACAAATCTACGACATAATTACAATAAAATACGTTATGGCAAACATGAGACAATAGACGCAATCTAACAAGGGCAAGCATTTTAATTAGTTTCTTCGAGTATCAACGATTGTAAATCAAAATTAAGTTTCATTTGGGGTATTAAAGATTCTTTGAAAGTGGTACTAATGTTAAATATTGTTATTTTTATAATTAATTAACCCTAACACTCATTCTAACACTAGACAATTAATGGACGGCACCTGAGTTAGATAATTATATTGCTATTTATATTAAAGGTACCTAATTAAAATAGTAGATAATCATTAATTGTTCGGATACCAATAGCCAATGACATCACAATCGATTAGCGCTAGCGCCCAGCAGGTAGGCTTATAATTATAAAACCCAAGGGTTAGTTAGTACTGCATTCAGTTGCCGTGCTCATTTCACAGTGTAAACACATACAACATGTTTTCCAATCACTTCCATCTCTTCGACAAAAACAAGGGCTTGCCCCTTTACTTCTACACGCAGTTTTTTTTCAACCGCACATCGTAGCTGTGCCCGCTGGGTTACTGCAAGGTAAATTATTTTTTCAATATTATTAACACTGATTTAATAGTTTTTTGTGTTGGTACGATTGTGTTATAGGAGGTTTTAAGTAGGTATTAACAGTGTTTGTTTTTTATAGGTTGCCAATTTCTAACTTCTGCTTTAATGCAAAATCCTGGCGATGTTACCTACAGCTATTGCGAACCAGTTCAGTGCAGTGATATGCCAAGCTCTTCTTTAAATAATCAAGGTAATATAGTATACATATAAACCAATTGCAACAATGCCATAATTTTTGTAATTTTTATTAGGGTAACTAACTTTTTCTTATTATTTTCAGATAATGAGCAGCAAGAGACGGCTACATCAATGGAACAATCACAATACTATATGACAGGCTTCGGGCCTATACCAGATGACTACAAGTTTTCTTTCGTGAAACTTATAGGTACGTAACTTTATTTTACATTATCTACCATAACTTATGTTCTTAATCTTCATCTTCTAATAACCAGTAGATAGCCGTAGTTCAACGATAGTAATGTTTGCTATGACTTGTTTCAGATGAAGATAAGCCGCCCTGCCGCCCAATGACCCCGGTCGCCCCGCCCCCGCCCCAGCCAGCCCCGCCCTTAGGCTCTACGCCGCGGAGGCAAAACCGAAGGAGGATGATGATTATTACGAAAACAAGAAAGATTAACTTTGATCTGCCTGAGGACTAATTTTTTCACACACCGTACATCTATTAATGATGTTTATTGTTCCTAAACACTGTTATATAATGTGTTCAGTTGTAACATATAGTTTTACGTTAGATTTTAAGTTTATAATAAGCAAATGCAATATTTTAAGGTGTTAGAATTAATTAAAATTATTTAACATTTCAATAAATAAAAAATAATATGATAAAATTATCTCTTTCTCTTTTACTTATCATAACTTTAAATCAGCAAGTTTGCCACAACGGATGAAATTAGCGAGTTTACAAATAAAATACCAACCAAATAGTAAGGAATTTTTGTTTGTTATCTAAGTGTCTATATAAAAATCTGTTAGCTAAAAGATGTGCTATGAACAAACTGGTTCGTATTTGTCAAAGTATTAATTAACATGTTAGTTAGTACATAATGATTACTTGAGGCTCACTGCTAGAAATTTGAATTACTTCCTCTTGCATGGTACATCCTTCTAGTAAACTGTACTAATAGATCGAACCTTGGTCAGCACGCACCTTTCAACCGCCTCATCAGAGAATTCAATGGATCATCTAAAAAAAGAGTTCGAACTCTTCACGAATGTCATTCGCAAGTTTAGAAAGTCACTTCTTCAGTTCTAGTACCTTTTTATACATTTTTATTACTTAGATAATTTTATGTTTCAATATAAATGTATTACCTAGATGTGCTTTGATTTATGATCAATTACAATTCAACTGATACTGTTATATATTATTTGCTTCTTTGATGAATGTTGTCTTCACCTGTAATTATTATTTATTTTATTTTATTTTATTTAGAAAACCAACAGCGTATATATAAAGTATGTAACATTTTATAAAAGTTAAAAGTTTGACATTAATATGGTCAATAACAGGTTTCCTCTAAACAATGCAAGTAATACAGTTAAACAATGTCGCCGGGGAGCTACCCCGGTCTTTAGGCTAACGAACAACCTTTTGTACCAATATTATCATAATGCAATCCATACGAATTATTTGATCATATTTCTGAAAATTAAATTAATGTATATCCTGTAGGTGAACGTTTATAATAAAATAAAATAAAAAGTTATGTCAGTTTTTAAACCATTTATTTTACATGTTCGTATAAATTAAACAGTATAGTGGTTTTGGTACAAATAAAATACATAAGTAATAAAAATTAGCGAAGCGAAGAACCTGACAGCATCACGACGTTGGTTTAATGCTTCATGCTAAGGCCAACGTTCAAATTCACTTTTTATTAAACGCTTACCCGACACTTTCCTTAACGCTAATCTACCAAAAAGCCGAAGTCTGAGAATCTAAAGTAGACAAAGAATTATGTTGGAAGACATATTTGTACTAATAAAGCCTTTTCTTTATTAAATAAGAGAATCAATCCTTCGAATAGGGCGGTGTCATTAAGTTATTTTATAATGAGCGTTAAGTTAAATCCACTTTCGCGGAATTCGTAAAAATATGTCAACTCTTACTTTTTGCGACAAAGCTTCTGTGTCGTTGTTATTTGACGGCTAACGATAACCGGCTTACGTTTTACAAATTGGTGTAAACTTGTAATGGTATCTAAACAATAGAAAGTAGTACCTGGTCTACCCCCAATCCAACAATGTTGTAGTGTACTCATGTTTTATGGCTTATACGATAAGGATACTTCAGAGTATTTAATAAGTTTGTGCTTAGAAAAAAGATTTAATAAATTGACTGCTTGAAAGATATGAAAAGGAAAAATTTTGTGACTAATTCAAAGCTTAGCGATAAGAAAGCTTTTAATATTATCTGTTTTGTTATTTGTTTCGCGCTCTTTATTATTATTGAAATTCCAAATAAAAATAGGTAGGTACATAATGTTTTAGTAATGTATAAATTAGTTCACATAAAATTTTATAAATCTACTAGCTGTTGCCGGCGACTTCGTACGCGTCAATTTCGCGATTATTTTTGCAATATTTTTCACTGATGCTTCGCTCCTATTAGTCGCAGCGTGATTTAGCCTTTCTCGATAAATGGATTACCCAACACAAAAATATTTTTTTTAATTCGAACTAGTACTTCTTGAAATATCAGCATATAAACTTGAAAAATTTTGTCTCAGGCGGGACTCGAACCCGCATCTCCTCGCATGCCGGGCATTTCAAGTTTATATACTGATATTATAAGTGCAATTAAGTTGCTAAAATATCAAATAAAGTATAGTACTTCTTGAGATTAGCGCGTTCAAACAAACAAACTCTTCAGCTTTATAATATTAGTATAGATAAAAATAATACACACCAACGACGTGTTCCAGATATAAGACTGCTGATAATGTATGCCTATATTTTCATTCATGCAAGTTTACACTAAAAAAGCAATGAATTTCACAAGTGAATAGTCTTTCCGCATTTGCATTAGTCATATTGTTAGGTAGCTTGTCTAGGTGTCGCGTTATAGCAAAAGCAGTCAGTGCTAGACGGACGATACTTTAAAGATCATATAAACTTTCGACTGTACCTATTTAAAACTAGTTACGTACGTAGATACATACAAAAATGGCAGTAACACCGTTTAAGTGTCTATAAAAAACTGAACAAAGTTAGTACACTTTTTATTTTTTGTTGTATGTAGACTTGATGTTAACTGTTAAAATAATTTAAATAACAGAAGCGTAGAATATATTACAATAACTTTGATAAGTTAAGAATCAAGAAAATGTATAAGTATTTATTGAATAAATCTTTAAAAAGACCCCTAAACTAATGTAATAACTATTTAATATAATCTTGCAAAATAGTATGTTGTTGCAAAGCAAACTACTCGTATTATTTTCCTATTTAAAGGTATATAGGATAAGTAAAAGAGAAGTATTTTGTGTGTAATTTTTTTTTATATTCAAATTATAAACATTATAGCTACGAGAAATCTTACATCTACATTGCATTTGCTTATGATTAACTTAAATCTAACGTATAACTTTTTTTACAGGCAGTGTAGGCTTACGTAACAACTAAAAACAATTATAATACAGTTGACGAGTGTTGAGGCACAACAGACATCATAAATGTAAGCACAAAGTGTGATGAGTTAGTCCTCAGGCAGATCAAAGTTAATTTTCCTTGTTTTCGTAATAATCATCATCCTCCTACGATTTTGCCTCCGCGGCGTAGAGCCTAAGGGTGGGGCAGGTTTTGTCGGGGGCGGGGCGACCGGGGTCGTTGGGCGGCTGGGCGGCTTTTCATCATCTGAAACAAGACATAGAAAACGTTAGTATAGCTGAATAACGGCTACTGGTTACAGTTAAGAATATAGGAACAGTATTTATGATAGGGTTAAATTAAGTTACGTAGGTACCTATTAGTTTCACAAAAGAAAACTTGTAGTCATCTGGTATAGGCTCGAGGACTGTCATATACTCGTATTCTTGTGATTGTTCAATTGTAGTAGACGTCTCATGCTCCTCATGATCTGAAAATAATAAACCAAATAAGTAACCAAAATAAACATTTTAAAAACTACAACAAGTATTGTTGCAATTGCTTTATTGAAAATATAATGTTACCTTGATCATTTAAAGAAGAGCCAGCAGGGATGAGATCACTGCACCGAACTGGTTCGCAATTGCAACCTGTTACATCAACGGGTTTTTGCATTAAAGCAGAAGTGAGGAATTGGCAACCTGTTAAAAACGAACACTGTTAAAACCTACTATAACACAACCGTACAAACACAAACAACTTTTAAATCAGTGTAAATAATATAAGAACAATAAATTACCTTGCAGGAACCCGGCGGGCACAGCTACAATGTGCGGTTGAAAAAAATGGGTGTAGAAGTAAAGGGGCAAGCCCTTGTTTTTGTCGAAGAGATGGAAGTGATTGGAAAACATGTTGTATGTGTTTACACTGTGAAGTGAGCACGGCAACTGAATGCAGTACTAACTAACCCTTGGGTTTTATAATCATCAGCCTACCTGCTGGGCGCTAGCGCTAATCGATTGTGACGTCATCGTCTTTCAGTGCCAAAACAATTAATTAGCTGATGGTCTACTAAATGTATTACTTTAATATGAATAAAAATATAATTATCTTACTCAGGTGCCGTCCATTAAGTTTCTAGTGTTACGATTAATTAATTATCGAAAAACGTTAAAAACCATATTTTTGGTAATTACCTATTGGTTAAATGACAAAAAATGATGTAGGTATTTATAATCTAAGATTTTTTGTATCTAAAAAAACATTCGTATTAAAAAAAAAGACGTATGGCACTCGGAGACTGCCGCGGTAAAGCTATTGCATAGCATTTTTTATCAACTTATGCAATTATTAAACTAAAAAGTATCACCGCTGTGCCGGTCGGAGTGGGGTGGGGTGTTAGGTTATTTTCGTTACGGAATTTCTGGATTCGGTTTCCACGCTCAAGGCCCGCGATAGAAGCTATGCAATAGCTTAACTAACTGAATGCAACTGATAAAAAATTCAAATTAAATTTTGTGGCTCAATAAATGTGGGTCATTTAAACCTTATCAAAAGTGAATAAATAACTTTAAAAACCCTCGACTAAGCCAGATTATGTAACGATGTATTATTAGACGTAAATTAAAAGCATTTTATAGAGTTGATCTCTCACGAAGTCGGTCGTATACAACATCAGTGTTCTTAGCTCCTCTTCTTCTTTATTTGTATCTTGAAAACATACTTAGATGTGGCAATAATAAATTCAACTACCCTTGACCTTAATACACAACCGACGAATGTCCGTTGGGGCTTCCATTAAACGAACTAAGTTTTCCTTTTTTAGTGTCGTAGGTAACTAAATACAATTTATTGTAGATGTTTTACGACGACATAGGTAATGTTCTACTTACTTTTGTAGTAACTAGTTTAAGTTTAACAGTACAGAGGTACAGTATAAATAAACAAGTGTTTTATTATGTAACTAGCTGTTGCCTGCGACTTCGTCCGCGTCAATTTCTGTTATTATGTTCGCGATTATTTTTGCAACATTTTTCACTGATGCTTCGCTCCTATTGGTTGTAGCGTGATGTTATATAGCCTACTATAGGATAGAGCATTAAATGTATTTGCTTTAAATACATTTAATGCTCTATCCAACCCAAAAATATTTTTTCAATTCGAACTAATACTTCCTGAGATTAGCGCGTTCAAACAAACAAACTCTTCAGCTTTATAATATTAAGTGTAGATTATGTTGTTATTTAAAAGGTTTTAAATTTAAACCTAAAATTAACAAAGTAGTACTAACAAGTGCATAAAGTTTTTGCTTTCTAATTTAAATGGTACACACGGCGGCATATCAGACTATACATGTTGACCTTGAGACCGCCTTTATGCCCTACGTAATAAAAGCTGTTATCGCAGTTCAACTGTTTAACTTGATATGCTGTCGAGTGTACTAACAACATAGGTCTAGTTACTTACCTATTAAAAACTTACGGGTATAATCAAATGCGGTAAAACATATAAAAATAGAATCTGGAATTAAAAATTCAAACAACAGAATCACATCAATATTGATTTAATATTACAAGATTTAAAGTAAAAAATATTATTCCAGTCAACCGTAGGGCTATATTATTGTCAGTTTCGGTTTAAATTTATGTATTGTAATCTATACTTAAAGTTAAGGTGGAAGATAGACATAGTCAACACTAAAAATAAAAGTTAACAACAGTTACACAAAAATATTTTTGTGGTTGTAAAAATACTTCTAGCTGTGATATTACAGCTGCATATTAGACAATATATGTAAATGATATCAAACCCAATGCTTGTCAACATAGCGCCATAAAACGAGGAGGGCAAATTAAAAAAATGCTCGGAAGACAAATTTTTGATATGACTGCATCTTCAAAGATAATTATAACTAATGAATGCTATTCTCGGAAAACAGATTTCTAATGACAAATAATAAAAATACCTTACCAATTCATAATCACCCACAAATTTGATAATCCATTAGACAAAACTTAAATATTAAGCTCTTTTTCATGAAATTACTTGATTGTCCGCTGAGCAGTTAATCACTCCAGGTAGCAAGGTGATGATCTCATTAAACAATATAACTTAAACCTTTTTTTTCATATCTACATGTTATCAATAACATCAGTTTTAAAAATACAACAAGGCTTTTTTTTTCTTTATCATCTCATTGTTTTTAAGCGAAGACTTAACACACATCCAACCACTAACACTGTTTGCAAATCAATACACCTTCGACGGGTGTTAACAATGAAACTTGATTTGTATCTAGCTCTGTGTCCCGGAAAGTGTTAAAAAGCTGTTACCGACAGTTCGATTTAACTGCAATTTAATAAAATATGCCCATTGGATGATATTCTCTGCTTAAACAGTGAGAGTCACGGGTTCACCAAACATCAATGGTTATTATTAAACAGTTAAAAAATATTAGAATATACATTTACACATAATATAACTTGAATGACTTTTATACCTAAAAAAACATTATCTCTCCTTGTGCCCGTGATCCTGTGGCGCTGATGGGCACTGCTTGGTGGCAAAGGTGCCTTACACTTTTGCCTACCAAGTGGTGTGTGTCGGCGCTACAGTATTACAATGTTAGTTAAATGTTGTAATTATAAGAAATATAATAACTCGTCTTCTGGTTTTGCTAAGATTCTAATGTACTTACATACTAGATGAGAACTACTGCCGACAAACTGCTGAGCAGTTTGGCAGATGATACAAATGTAACAACTAATTGTACAACTGAATATAAATAAATTAAAAAAAAAAAAAAAACCTTTAAATACATTTTCAATTGCTTGCATGTAGGGTGCTGATTCACTCACTATAAAGGGATTTTCATGCCGTTTAATCACTGTGATAAATCAGTTAACTCAGAAGAAAAACATCGCCTTATATGAATAATGAAAAGTTTCGTTGCAATACTTGGTACAATTATTACGTATTTAAGAATGGGAGTACTATAATGTACGATACAATATCGTAGCATAGCGTAGCATAGCGCTGAGTTTGACTACGCCGTAGCAACGTGCAGTGACAGAACTTGATAAGTTAATAGCGAAAGCATATGATTATAGGAGGGCTTGATGGAACTTGCCAAATATCGATCTTCACTGCTGGAGTAGCCATAGTATTGTATGTTGCATAGGACTTCATAAATAAATAAATAAAATGTTTATTGGCTTCAAAAAGTTTTACATCAATAGTGCCAGGAAATATTGATATTTTTTAAAAAGTTTGTAGTTATAGATACGAGTAGATTGAATTGTTATTTAAATTGAAAATTATGCCTTTATTGTGTGTGTGTCTGGCGCGTGCGTGTGTGCATAATGTTTGTATGGCGTGAAACTTAATGAAATTAATCCGTCCAAAGCCTCCAAATATTTAATACAAGGTCAAATATTATAAAACATTTGCAGTTTTGTTATGTTATTACATAACAAAACTCACACTCTTAGGATAGCGATAGCGATTCAATCTTATTACGGCTGTTATAGGTATCTTTATACAAACTGCAGATTCATTTTAATAAGGTCTGCGTAATAGGCGCTGCCTTTCAACTATTAGTTCTTGTCACCACAAAAAGATTCATATATGTATAGGTAAGTAATTCATAACAGGTTATTAACTTTGTAATGGGTAGCCGAATAAATAAACGAATCTATTTATAAAAACAAATATAAGTATACCTATATGCTGTATGATTAGTCTCTATCTTTTTCCACTAAGCGTAGGTATTATCGTCGTAGAAGCTGTGTAGCTTTATAAATATGGCATTAGGTTTTTGGCAAAATATATTACGCTCAATTGTTTGTTCTACTAATAAAATAATGTGAAACAACTAAATCTATTTCGGTAACTCGTAGTAAACTCCACAAAGATGCGGATAAAATAAAATGCAGGCAATCCTGCCGACGTACTTTGTCCACAGTTTTGCATAACACTATTTAACTTTCAGTATTGCAAGTACTCTATGATATAATTATAAATAAATAATCGTTACTGTTGCTTGGAATAAATATAAGATCAAAATATGTAAAAATGTGTAACTTTTCATTTACGGCCATAAAATTACGATTTCTGTTAAATAGTGGTATGATTTTACTCTCAACATGTACTATCACTATCACTTGTAAAGGCAAATGAGCCAAGCCTCATAAAGTATCCGCCAGAGGTAGCAAAATGGAAAGTTTTGATTAGAAATTAAGGTAGGTATGTCAATTATCATCATAATATGTAATAAAACTGTCGATTCTCTATTATAATCATGCAAAGTCGATGTTAGTGACCAGTTCTTGATAATTATTACTCACTAATAAACATCATTAAAAATATAGTATTTACAGTTAATGACTCAAAAAAATTATAACTAATCGATCAATCGTAAATTGCTCTCAAAAAAAAAGATAACGTAATGTTATCCCAAGTATTTCACAAATGTTAATTACGTTCTTCTATGGCGAGGCATGGCGATGAACTTGTGTAGGTTACGGTGTTCCGACAATGTAGTTAGGTACATGATATTAATAAGTGAATCAATTGTCAATTAGCAAACAGAGCTCTTACCTTTTTCTGTCAATAAGGTTGTAATTACATACAACTTATTTTCTATGTTATACAAACGGACCAACCAACCCAGGTTATAACGCAAACATACCAAACCACGCCAAAGATACGTATGCTCCACCTCCCTCTAAGCCTTCCAAATATGTTTATTTTGGTAGGTAAGTATATAGATTGTACTCGCTATCAAGATGTAAGTGTAACTGCTACTAATCGTTCTCAAAATCAATTACATGATTTACAGTATTAATATTGAAATATTTTTTGTCGTTTACAACGTCGCGTTTGTCTGTTTATTATATGGTACTCTTTACAGATTTGGTTTATTTTATGAATAAATTTTTGATAATAACGATAAGATTCTTATCGCACGACTAGAAATACGTTGAAAAGATAATAGAACTATTTTTCTTATCTTCTTCTATCTTTAGTTATTTGGAAGCTAGCGCCGCAAAACAATGCTAACTTAAAAAGAGGCTTATGATAGTTTTCCTGGAAAAAAACCATTAGTAGTGACGTCAGAAAGACGATACCTGCTTAAATGCAAAACATTATTTTTTTCTTTGTTATTGGATCTTAATTACTAGTAGTAGTTTAAAGATTAAAACGACTATCCTATAATAAAATAAATGAAGATATTTGTACATAATACGTGTCTGTAGAGGAAATACAGTAGAACCTCGTTAAGTCGAACCTCGGCTAAGTCGAAAACCTCCAAATCTCGAAAAATTTTTGTTCCCTTCCCTTCCAACACCAAAACCTCTATTACTCGAAAACTCAACCCTCTATTAGTCGAAATTATTAGTGAGTCCCTCCAAGCCATTTTGGTACATATGTATTTTCCCTCCATAACTCGAAAAATAAAATTTTACCTCTGTATCTCGAACATAGCAATGTTTTATTTTACAACCCTTACAAACCGATTATTTGAGAGGAGACTCGTTAACTCTATAGTTCGAATAAAAATAGGTTACCGATTTTAAGAATTCGCCGACAGCGTAATTACACCATTGTTTCTTAAAAAGCAGTTTAGGAGTATACAATGAATAGAATTACCATGAATTTATGACTCACTTGTTTCCTTGCTTGCAGGTGTCAGGTGTTTCATTTTATTAGATTTGATTTCATTTGCGTTCCCATCAAAGAGGCAAGAAACGCATTAAATACATTACGGACTTTTATAGAGTAAACCAACAACTCTGAAGAACAAGAATTTTCTTCTCTTTATACCTTTGACAATGCTATAGATACGGAACAACCGAATTATCTAAAGCAAATAAAACAATACTGACTTTTTAATGCCATATTTTTGTAGTTTAAGGATGTTTGAAATAATGTTGATTTATGATAAATAAAAATATGTAACTTGAAATTTTGTTTATTTTACCTCTCTAACTAATCTCACTCAATCTCTTTTAGTCAAATAAAAATCCGCCTAACTCGAAATTCTCCATAAGTCGAAAATCTCGAATTTTTTGGCGTCTCTCTTGAGTTTCGACTTATAGAGGTTCTACTGTATTTATTTATGCATTAATTCATATCATTGATTCCATATTAAAAGCTATCACTTTTTTTTTTGTTAAATAAATGAAAAAAAAAAACACTAATATACGAGTTTTTGCAAGTTTAGGTTTTGATTTGATTACTATAGGCCTTTGAAATCCGTTACAATTCTGTTATAACTCATTATGATAATATGAAAAATTGGATAGAATGAAGGAGATTAATACTATTTATTACCAAATAATATAACAAACACAACGACAAGTTAAATATTAATTAACCGATTCATTGCGGATGACACGGCAGTCGTGTCATATTGTTTTTTAATGTGTGGCGTATGACACGGGTGTTGTGCCTTTTTTAAATTGATTGTATCTCCCTCAAATTGCATTTGAGAAGGTTCTACTCTGAACAAAACTATCCTAATTTTCCTCGTGAATCAAGCCTGTAGGCTTAGTTTCTGAATATTCCGTGAAATTAAAAAAATAGGGATTGTCAACCTTTTAAAACTAAAAAAACAACCTAATTTTTATTCATGTTAACTCGAAATAATTTGTTACAAGTAAACATTCTAAATTTTAATTCAAACTTGTTCTTACAAAAACCCCTTACTATATACCTAAATCTTCCTCAAAAATTCACTCATATAAGACTGAAAATTCGTTCATAAAGGAATGTCTCTCGATATAACATTAATACAGTTGTGTTGTTGTGTTGTAGTTGTTGTGTTATTAGTAATACAAGTTATTGTATTTCAATATAATAATATGTTACAGATAACATTAACTGCAAACTATATTTCAAAGTTTTATAGGGTGGCAACTCAATAAACTTCAAGAGAATCATGCCGTTTTAAGCAAAAGGAACCTTACGAACAGGACATACGGTTGCTTACAATCTATAATCAATCAACGTGCATAAAAAATATTGCATACAATTTTTGAACGCTAGTTGCGCGGCCGGTAAACAATAGACCTTAAGTTTATGACTGTTTGCCGTTTTAAGCAAAATGAACCTTACGTACAAAACATACAGTACTTTCTTAGTAATAAAAAGAGCGCCGGCGAGTGAGGTGCAACTTGTTTATTCCAGATTTTGATTTGTCTGTAAACAAACACTTTTTAGCTATTAGTGATCAGACGTACAAGAACGTAATTTATATCAGAAAGCCACATCTATTTAGTGTACTCATTTTTCTAACTTTGAAACCTACAAAAGGTTTGCAACATCTGAATAAAAAAGTCACTTACCTGCCATTTTCAGGAAAACACTTGGTAAACCTACACAAAAACCACACAAAACAACGTAACCTTCCGTTTAATTCCGTAGTTTGGTTTCAACTAAATAAATCAAGTAAATACACGTGTAAAACAAGAAAAACAATAAATCTTTTTATACATGGCTGGTGACACGGTAGCCGTGTCATCTAAGTACTTCTATGGCGTTTGACATGGCAGACGTGTCACAAAACATTTCCATACCGCCATTAAAAAAAGTTTTTGCAAATGTAGACCGCAATGAATCGGTTAACTATTATTTTATCCTTTCTAAAAGTTAATTAGAAAACAGAATCATACTACATAGTCGTAGCATACTAGTAGCGCGCGGGCGGACTACGACAGCAGCCGTAGCAAAACGACTTGCCCGGCGACCATACTATGTAAATTTCGCCATTTTATATTTTCTAAAAATTAGTGAAAGATCTAAATCCGCTTTGACAATCAACTAGTAGGTCAAATATGATTATTGTAGTTTTGAGACGAATGTATCAAATATATTAAAGCTTAAGGCTATATACCATTTACTAATTATATGATTATTTCTGATATGAATACCACAAAACCTCATGGTGTATTTATTTATGTGCATAGTTTATTAAACTGTTTCTTTTTTCTGTGAGATGTCCAACCAGATGAGGCACATGAGAGGAGCCTTTTTAAATATTCACAACGAAATCTAAGAACTCGCATTGTGTTGATAAGGAATAAGGGTTCGTAAACTGTTCATAATTCAAGTTACACTGTAAATGTTATATTTATGTTTCTTTTTTCTTTTCAGATTGTAACGCCTCAGAAAAAAAGACAGAATCCGTCAAGTATTTGAAGCCGAAATCAATTTGGATTAAATAATATACAGATTCCATTACATTAATCAACGAAGTTGCGAACCTAAACAAAATTGATGCAGGTTTTTCCGCGGGTATTATATTTTTACAAAGTAACCAAATTTCATATTTTAAGTTTTAGAGTGTTATATTTTAGTTTTGTTTTAATTTGTATATCATCATAAGTCCATCCACTTAATTAAAATTAATGATATGTAATTGTAAATCAGACTTGAGGAAAGTGACAATTCCAGTTATAAGTATTTACACTTAACATTTAAATTTTATTTACTTACAAAAAGAAAAAAACATTACCTACATAGATTATTTTACTTAGAATAATGATTCACCTACCTTTAATCACGAAAGGTCTAATAGTAATAGGGAATCAAAAAAATACCAACATACCGGTTTTTAGACAACGTTGATAGGAGACAAATAGGTAGCTAGTCACTTTAACAAATATCTTTTAAGTATTTTATAATAACTAATATCTTTTTAAAATTTAAATTGTACTTAATCCTAGCCAAAAGCACAGAATAATAACTAGTAACTAGTAATTACTTTCAAGACAAGAATCTATTTTTACCGGATTCCTAAAATCTAATAATTAAATTTTGCATATAAACTTCTTTGTCATTGTGCATGTGTCCAACAGATAACGATTTAAAAACTAGTTTACGCTTTAGGCGGGATTCGAACAACAAAAGGCTTTATAATACTGTAAACAAAAATAATTATGGGTCTTTGCGATAAGGATATTTCTCAGTATCGAATAACAATGATTTGTTAAATATTGTTTTATAAAGAAAATCATCTACAGTCCTGGAGACCACCATAAATTGTTTTCTAATGTGAAAGCTGTTTGACAATGGGTATATACACAAATATATGGTAAATATTGTAAATACCTGGTAATGGTGAATAACTCTATTTTTTTTTTTTAATAAGAGTTTCCGGTATTGGCTAGTGCCATGGTTACGAAAGAACTTCAGCTCAGTTCAGATCTGATGTTCGTGATCATGACGGATAGTATAACGGAAACTCATAAATCACTAGGTATATTCAAATGAAGATATTATAAGAAATGTTTGTTTAACATTTACATCGTGATAATATAATAAAGTGTAAGAGGTTTTCACAACTGGAAAACGTATAGGTGTATAAAGTGATTCTCTATTTTTGAAAAATATATATACCACAAAGATTTTGAAATGAAATGGAATTAGATACAAGAAAGGACAATGATTGTATTTCCTGGAGCTGAAACAAAAGACCAGTGTCACCTAAGAAGCGATAATCGCTTGAATACAAAATGGATCTTTTCAAACAGCATATTAAAACATGTCATTCAAATGTACACTCAGCAAAAATTTTATTATTTCACGTAATCATAAATTAATACGAATCATTTTAATTTAGAACACTTACCATTGCTCAGGTTCACCCATAAGTGTGATAGGTATTACCTAACCATCGCTTTAAAAACAGCTTGGTAATAAAGGAAAATTTGATGGGAGTATAAATAGTAGCCATAAATAAGTAGGCTAAAATTTCGTAGTATGCCTTCTTGTATGAACTACGAATACACACTTGTAACGCGAAGGCTGACTACGCCGTAGCCGCCTGAAAGTTAGTATCGACATTACGATTCGATTCCCGAAATAATTTGCCTTACAAATAAAAATAATTAACGGAGTAGATTAAAAATTAACGCAATTTCACTTAACTATATAGTTGGGAAACCCAGGTCTGTGCTAAGCATAACGAACGAACGATAAACAACAGTTTAGTTTTAAGATCGGCGTTATACATTTATTACATCTGTTACAACGACGAATAACTGTATATATTAAGACCAGCTATTTAGATGATATGTAAAAAGACTATAAACCATACAATTAGAATACCTAGGTACTAGTTGCATAAAATTTCGTCATAGTATTGAGTTTATATGAATGCCTCTTGGCAATACAAACTCAATTGGAAAAACATGAAGAAAAACTCTCGTAATCATTGAATTAAGCTATAAATTGTTTAACTAACTAAAAATGTGTGAGACTGGAACCACTCCACTGAATTATTTGTCAGTGGCCATAAATTTACAAAAAATATATAATCAAAATCCTGGAAACAGCTAAGTTTCACTTTTAGAAAACAAAGTTTTATTCGAGTTTTCAGGCATAAAAAACTAAAACAATATCATAGGAATAGGAAATTATTAGTTCAGTTAGGATCAGGCGGTCCCGAAACCAGAAGTCCCCGATTCGAGTCCAGATGTGTTAGTTTTTGACAAGTTTTTTTTTATGTTTGATTTAACGAAATAATAAAATACCGAGTAAAGCTCGGTCATCCAGGTACTCTTAATTATATGTCATAGTAATTACCTAACTTGCGATTCCAAGAAACTACCCACCAAAATCCATTGTGAAAAATCAAAGGCTTGTAAATAATATTTAATATTTTCCCTATCTTCTCTGGATAAGTTATATTATCCGCTAAGCAAGACGTTAATCACCTAGGTGTCAGGTAGTCAGTCCTGCCCTTAAAAGGCGGTCCCTGGCCATACTGCAGTCAGTTACTAAGTAGCATTCGTAACACCAAGTCAGCAAAATGTCTTCCAGCATTTTACATTGCAAAAATAAATTTCATTCAATTTATTTCTTTTATACTGAGGGCGATGGCAATGGTAAATTTAGTTCTGGAAAATAATTATATTTGTCGGAAATACCATGAAATACTTATCATCGTTTGTTTATGTAAATACATAATAAATTATAACTGTTTTATTTTTATTTCAGATGCGCAGCCTGCGAAGGCACAGAAGCCAAGCCTCATAAAGTATCCGCGAGATCTAGGAAATCGGAAAAATTATTTATTAGAAATAAAGGTACATAAACCATTAATATAAAATTTCTTCTGTTTGTTTATTCCATTTTATAAGTTAAGTTTATATTTGTGTTTTTTTTAACTTTTAGATTGTCATGTCGCTGAAAAAGTAATCACAATGTTTAAGCCCTTCAAGGCAAAAACACATTGGCTTAAAAAATATACGGGTAAAATACTTCTTTAACTTCACTCATAGTTAATTTGTGTAACTAAGAAGATTTTTTATTAAATCACTTACCTATATTAAAAAGATTTTTATGTAAAAAAGTTTAAGTCCCACATAATAAAGTCGAAAGTATTATTCAAAGAATAATATTTTTAATACTTACATATTTTTTATTTTCAGAGTCTGTTGCATCATTATCAAAAGACATTGCGAGGCCCATCAAAATAAATGCTACACTTTCCACAGGTATTACATACATCTTTACAAGCCACTAAAACGTATATTTTGTTTATTTCGGATGCTATAGTTTAATTTCCTTTCCAGACAAACCCACAAAGCGCAAAGCTGCAGCCGCCGCCCAACCCGCCGGTGCGCCGCCCAAGAGGCGCAGGCGACGGAGATGGGTTAAATGAAACCTTAACACATTAACAATAAGGATAGCTTTAAGATTGTACATACACTTTTAGATGATAGTTTAACTTTTAATTTACACTTGATTTTAAATCTTGTACCAGTGTAGTTGACAAATAAAAATATGTATATACTAAACTAGTTTTTGTTATTTCTATACCTACTTTAAGAGTTAAAAACTTCGAAAGTATTTCGCGTGCCACAAAGGCCATTCGTAAGCAAATGAACGTATTTGAAAGTCTTACATTAGTTATAAAATACTTAGTAATAATCCCTTAAGTCATCGCATTAAAAAAAAACTCATACTTAGTTTCTAACTCAATTGTATTTGATGACTTGAATTTTAAATAAGTATGAGCAGGTCTTTTTTTAAGTTATTTTTTTCCCACTACACGATAATACGTAGGCGATATAATTGTAAATCTATATTGTGTAAAAAAATACCTAAATCTCCTTATAAAATTTCAGCATCTAAGATTTTTAGTAAATATTTTACCTTAGTATTATTTTCTGACTTTCTTGTTATCAGTTCATCGGTACTTTTTTTTTGTTAATAATTTAATCTCACAAAATCACACTATTGTTAATACAATATATACTATTTAAAAATGTCTTTGATGTATTTAGTAACGACACAAAACAATCCCAACAGAAGGCTAACGATAGGTTTTCCATGAAATATATTAGAGAGTCCTGTCTCGCTTACTAAGGCTATGAAAAACCGTTCCAATATTGTTTTGACTCGTTAAGAAAATCTAATAAATCAGTTCAGTAATAAACTATAATATCACCTTTCTTACAGTCTGTTGGTAAAACAGAAATACGCTACACAATCGTAGCATACTCATAGCGTGCGGGAGGTCTACGCCGGCATCCACAGAACAGACAAAGTAGATTCATCTGTTCTGTGCCGGCATCCGTAGCACTCCAGCTGACAATGCGACTTGTGCGACATATTAATTTGATAAGAGCGCTTGCCGCTTGCGCACCGATCGGAAAAGTGATAGGTAAGTGACTTGTTATAAATTAGAATAATTATGATCGTGAGTTATACTTACTTTAGTTCTGAGATAAAAGCTTCAAATCAATTGTAGGTTCCCATTTTAAAACTTTACTTCTTAATATTATAAGAAAAGGGATTGTAAATCATAATATTAATTGTTAAAAGGTGAAAATTTACCTACAGAAAAAGTTTGAATATCACAAAATGTTATCTAGATATCATCCAAGTAATTAAAAAGGTTTAGAACTGAAACCAGAAATATAGGTAGCCGTATTTTGCCCAACTAGTTAAGGATGACGTATGCAATAAATCTAAAGGAAAATCTTTCGTAGTCAGCTTACCATCAACATAGTTAAATAATTCAGATCTATGCCTTACGAACCATTTTTTGATTCAACGATTTTCACTTTGCAAAACCTCCAAGATAAAGTAAGTTGGTATTGTAATGAAAGTTTCATATAGTTCATATTGTACCTTACAAAGGACTTTTGTTATTTGTGTGTACAATCTCATTTTGTCAATATCTCTCAAAAATTAAAAGATTATCAGTAAAACTTAAGACATCAAAATAAATATTTTTGATTACATTAATTGCAGGGGGTTAAGTATAGGAAACATATTTGTTGCTCGGTCTACTATAATCAATTATATAAACACTTTGATGAAATATTCAAAGATGAAAAATCAAAAACGAGTAGGTACTTGCACTTTCTTCTCGGATTCTCTCTTTACTGGATTCCTAAAATCTACTGATTATATTTTGCATCCAAACTTCTTTGGTATTGTTGATGTGTTCAACTGATAGCGATTTAAAAACCAGTTTACGCTTAAGTCGGGATCCAGGAAAACATTTTGCCACTTAAACAAAGGAAACAAAAGGCTTTATGAGGCTTTATGTCTTTGCGATAAGGATATTTCTGAGTATTGAATAATAATGATTTGTCAAATATTGTTTAATAAAGGAAATCATCTACAGTCCTGTACCTCTAGCACGTTACGCGTGTTCGTATCGCCATCGAAATATTTAGTATGAAAACTTAAACAACGCTCGCGCGGTCAAAACGAGAACTACAAAACAGAGTACGAACTTTGTGTCGTTTGCTTTCGATACGCAAACGATTCGAAGTCGATAGTTTTTTGTGCTAGAGGTACTGGACACCACCATGCATTTTTATCAAAAATGTAAGGTGTTCGACAAAGGTTTATATACAAAAATACACTTCGATCGAAATGTCAAAATTGATATCTAGACCTTTTATAGTAAAGGTAAGGGTTCCTATACTTTAATAATCATAATTAGTTTTTATGTGGTTTTACGGCTATCTGGAAGTGCCATGATCATGGGAGAACTTCCGTTCAGTTGTTCGTGATCATGGCGGATAGTATAATAATATCGGACACTCATAAAAAAAGGCAAACGAAATCAAATTTTAGCAAAATTTTGTTCAACATTTACAATGCGTGAATATCTACCTATTAATAAAAGAAGGAACCATAGTTTAGCGTTATTGCAAAACACAATTGGTTGTTTATAAGAGTGAAGTGTAAGAATTAGTTTTTTCATAACTTGAAAACGTATAGGTGTATAATAAATTAGTATGTGGTACTCTATTTTTGAATTATAATGTACTAAAAGTTGGAGTTAAATGGAATACTTTTATCTAAGTAAAGACAATGATAGTATTTCCTGGAACTGTAACATAAGTACAGTGTCATCTAAGAGGCGATAACTTAGGCGATAACCGCTTTAATGCACAATGGATCTTGATAATTACTTAATTTATTTAAGATTTAAAACACGTGTAATATTTATAATCAGCAAAAGTTGTATTTTTTCACATCACATGAATAAAAACGAATCATTTTAATACAGTACACTTGTTACCATTGCTTCGCTTTACCAATAAGGGTGATATTTCCTAACAAACGTAATAAGAAACAAACATATTTGTATGCAAATCAATATGTGCCACATAAATAAGTAGGCTACGAATTTCGTAGTATACATTCTTGTACGAGCTACGAACACATGAATAAATTTTACTCATGTGCTACGAATACAGATTTGTAGCGGAGGCGGAGTACGCTGTAGCAGCCATAGTGCGTCAGTCAACAAAGTTGCTGCCGTAACTAAGCATTTATTTAAAAAATTTCTCAATTCCACCCGATTAGAAATCGAGAAACCTAGGTTTTAAAGTGTTAAGCTTATAACGAACGAATTAGTTTCATAAAATGCCAGTATTAAGTTTATATGATACCTTCGGCAATACATACTCACTTGGCAATACATCAAGAAAAACTCGTAAACATTAAGATTTAGCTAGAAATTGTTGAACTAACAAAAAAATTATGGAACTGGAACCGGTACACTGGTTTTCACTCAATGGTATTTGAGTGGTACTGGTGATTATTTTGAAAAGGCCATAAACTAAAAAATAAACTAGAGTTAACAACAATATTTCTTCATTTATTTTAAAATTAATCCCATAGAAAAAGTAAGTATCGTAAATGCTCATATTACCGCCAATTTAAGCTGTCTTGGGACTCACTTAAAAAATTGAATCGCTCAAGTCTGTTTAAGAAGTATCTTTTGAAATGGGTCAATTCGGACTGTGGGTAAAAAATACCCAGTGCAGACTTTTCATAAAGTTATCTAAGAAGTCAGGAACTGATTAGTTATCTAGGTTAGTATTCAAAAGTTCAGCGTGACACATACAATATGACAAGTTTACAGTTTTAAATTAAAAAACTCTTTTTTATTGAATTAAACTTGTTCATTATAAAAACGTAGTTAGCGCAGTTGATACGCTGATGTTTACAAAATTTTAATATTAATATTCAGTTTATAAAGCTTTATTCTCAAGAAGATTGTACTTATTTGAGAACTTAAAATTATTCAGGCGTACGTAATGAACTAGGTAAACATACAAATAAATATGTAACATTGTAAAAACACAAACATATCGCATTGTTCAGGGAAGTGGTATCTTCTAAAATTGATGTCATAATTATTAACTTACGATTCCAGGAAACTACTTACCAAAATCCATTATGTTAAATCAAATCTGGAAATAATATTTACACGAGTGTTTATTATTTATTGCCCTATAATCTTCGGATAAGTTAATTATCCGCTAAGCAAAACGGTTAATCACTCAGGTGTCAGGTAGTCAGTCCTGCCCTTAAAAGGCGGTCCCTGGCCATACTGCAGTCAGTTACTAAGTAGCATTCGTAACACTAAGTCATCTAAATGTCTTCCAGCATTTTACATTGCAAAAATAAATTTCATTCAATTTATTATTTTTATACCGAGGGAGAAGGCAATGGTAAATTTAGTTCTGGAAAATAATTATATTTGTTGGAAATACCATGAAATACTTATCATCGTTTGTTTATGTAAATACATAATTAATTATAACTGTTTTATTTTTATTTCAGATGCGCAGCCTGCGAAGGCACAGAAGCCAAGCCTCATAAAATATCCGCGAGATCTAGGAAATCGGAAAAAAATAATTAGAAATAAAGGTACACAAACCATCAATTTAACATATCTTCTGTTGTTTATTCCATTTTATAAGTTAAGTTTATATTTGTGTTTTTTTTAACTTTCAGATTGTCATGTCGCTGAAAAAGTTATCACAATGTTTAAGCCCTTCAAGGCAAAAACGCATTGGCTTAAAAAATATACGGGTAAATATACTTCTTTAACTTCACTCATAGTTAATTTGTGTAACTAAGAAGATTTTTTATTAAATCACTTACCTATATTTAAAAGATTTTTATGTAAAAAAGTTTAAGTCCCACATAATACAGTCGAAAGTATTATTCAAATAATAATATTTTAATACTTGCGTATTTTTTATTTTCAGAGTCTGTTGCATCATTATCAAAAGACATTGCGAGGCCCATCAAAATAAATGCTACACTTTCCACAGGTATTACATACATCTTTACAAGCCACTAAAACGTCTATTTTGTTTATTTCGGATGCTATAGTTTAATTTCCTTTCCAGACAAACCCACAAAGCGCAAAGCTGCAGCCGCCGCCCAACCCGCCGGTGCGCCGCCCAAGAGGCGCAGGCGACGGAGATGGGTTAAATGAAACCTTAACACATTAACAATAAGGATAGCTTTACGATTGTACATACACTTTTAGATGATAGTTTAACTTTTAATTTACACTTGATTTTAAATCTTGTACCAGTGTACTCGTAATTGACAAATAAAAATATGTATATACCAAACTAGTTTTTGTTATTTCTATACTTACTTTAAGAATTAAAAACTTAGAAAGCATTTCGCGTGCCACAAAGGCCATTCGTAAGCAAATGAACGTATTTGAAAGTCTTACATTAGTAATAAAATACTTAGTAATAATCCCTGAAGCCATCGCATTAAAAAAAAACTCATACTTCTAACTCAATTGTATTTGATGACTTGAATTTTAAATAAGTATGACCAGGTTTTTTTAAAGTTATTTTTTTCCCACTACACGATAATATTGTAAATCTATATTGTGTAAAAAAAACCTAAATCTCCTTATAAAATTTCAGCATCTAAGATTATTAGTAAATATTTTACCTTAGTATTATTTTCTGACGGTCTTATTATCAGTTCATCGGTACTTTTTTTTGTTAATAATTTAATCTCACAAAATCATACTATTGTTAATACAATATCTATTTGATTGCATTATATACTATTTAAAAATGTCTTTGATGTATTTAGTAACGACACAAAACAATCCCAACAGAAGACTAACGATAGGTTTTCTATGAAATATATTAGAGAGTCCTGTCTCGCTTACTAAGGCTATGAAAAACCGTTCCAATATTGTTTTGACTCGTTAAGACAATCTAATAAATCAGTTCAGTAATAAACTATAATATCACCTAATAACCTTTCTTACAGTCTGTTGGTAAAACAGAAATACGCTACACAATCGTAGCATACTCATAGCGTGCGGGAGGTCTACGCCGGCATCCACAGAACAGACAAAGTAGATTCATCTGTTCTGTGCCGGCATCCGTAGCACTCCAGCTGACAATGCGACTTGTGCGACATATTAATTTGATAAGAGCGCTTGCCGCTTGCGCACCGATCGGAAAAGTGATAGGTAAGTGACTTGTTATAAATTAGAATAATTATGATCGTGAGTTATACTTACTTTAGTTCTGAGATAAAAGCTTCAAATCAATTGTAGGTTCCCATTTTAAAACTTTACTTCTTAATATTATAAGAAAAGGGATTGTAAATCATAATATTAATTGTTAAAAGGTGAAAATTTACCTACAGAAAAAGTTTGAATATCACAAAATGTTATCTAGATATCATCCAAGTAATTAAAAAGGTTTAGAACTGAAACCAGAAATATAGGTAGCCGTATTTTGCCCAACTAGTTAAGGATGACGTATGCAATAAATCTAAAGGAAAATCTTTCGTAGTCAGCTTACCATCAACATAGTTAAATAATTCAGATCTATGCCTTACGAACCATTTTTTGATTCAACGATTTTCACTTTGCAAAACCTCCAAGATAAAGTAAGTTGGTATTGTAATGAAAGTTTCATATAGTTCATATTGTACCTTACAAAGGACTTTTGTTATTTGTGTGTACAATCTCATTTTGTCAATATCTCTCAAAAATTAAAAGATTATCAGTAAAACTTAAGACATCAAAATAAATATTTTTGATTACATTAATTGTAGGGGGTTAAGTATAGGAAACATATTTGTTGCTCGGTCTACCATAATCAATTTTATATAAACACTTTGATGAAATATTCAAAGATGAAAAATCAATAACGAGTAGGTACTTGCACTTTTCTCTCGGATTCTCTCTTTACTGGATTCCTAAAATCTACTGATTTTATTTTGCATCCAAACTTCTTTGGTATTGTTGATGTGTTCAACTGATAGCGATTTAAAAACCAGTTTACGCTTAAGTCGGGATCCAGGAAAACATTTTGCCACTTAAACAAAGGAAACAAAAGGCTTTATGAGGCTTTATGTCTTTGCGATAAGGATATTTCTGAGTATTGAATAATAATGATTTGTCAAATATTGTTTAATAAAGGAAATCATCTACAGTCCTGTACCTCTAGCACGTTACGCGTGTTCGTATCGCCATCGAAATATTTAGTATGAAAACTTAAACAACGCTCGCGCGGTCAAAACGAGAACTACAAAACAGAGTACGAACTTTGTGTCGTTTGCTTTCGATACGCAAACGATTCGAAGTCGATAGTTTTTTGTGCTAGAGGTACTGGACACCACCATGCATTTTTATCAAAAATGTAAGGTGTTCGACAAAGGTTTATATACAAAAATACACTTCGATCGAAATGTCAAAATTGATATCTAGACCTTTTATAGTAAAGGTAAGGTTCCTATACTTTAATAATCATAATTAGTTTTTATGTGGTTTTACGGCTATCTGGAAGTGCCATGATCATGGGAGAACTTCCGTTCAGTTGTTCGTGATCATGGCGGAGAGTATAATAGTATCGGACACTCATAAAAAAGGCAAACGAAATCAAATTTTAGCAAAATTTTGTTCAACATTTACAATGCATGAATATCTACCTATTAATAAAAGAAGGAACCATAGCTTAGCGTTATTGCAAAACACAATTGGTTGTTTATAACAGTGAAGTGTAGGAATTAGTTTTTTCATAACTTGAAAACGTATAGGTGTATAATAAACTAGTATGTGGTACTCTATTTTTGAAATATAATGTACTAAAAGTTGGAGTTAAATGGAATACTTTTATCTAAGTAAAGACAATGATAGTATTTCCTGGAACTGTAACATAAGTACAGTGTCATCTAAGAGGCGATAACTTAGGCGATAACCGCTTTAATGCACAATGGATCTTGATAATTACTTTATTTATTTAAGATTTAAAACACGTGTAATATTTATAATCAGCAAAAGTAGTATTATTTCACGTCACATGAATAAAAACGAATCATTTTAATACAATACACTTGTTATCATTGCTTTCGCTTTACCAATAAGGGTGATATTTCCTAACAAACGTAATAAAAACAAACATATATGTATGCAAATCAATATGAGCGACATAAATAAGTAGGCTACGCATTTCGTAGTATACATTCTTGTACGAGCTACGAACACATGAATAAATTTTACTCATGTGCTACGAATACAGATTTGTAGCGGAGGCGGAGTACGCTGTAGCAGCCGTAGCGCGTCAGTCAACAAAGTTGCTGCCGTAACTAAGCATTTATTTAAAAAAATTCTCAATTTCACCCGACTAGAAATCGAGAAACCTAGGTTTTAAAGTGTTAAGCTTATAACGAACGAATTAGATTCATAAAATGCCAGTATTAAGTTTATATGATACCTTCGGCAATACATACTCACTTGGCAATACATCAAGAAAAACTCGTAAACATTAAGATTTAGCTAGAAATTGTTGAACTAACAAAAAAATTATGGAACTGGAACCGGTACACTGGTTTTCACTCAATGGTATTTGAGTGGTACTGGTGATTATTTTGAAAAGGCCATAAACTAAAAAAGAAACTAGAGTTAACAACAATATTTCTTCATATATTTTTAAATTAACCCCATAGAAAAAGTAAGTATCGTAAATGCTCCTATTACCGCCAGTTTAAGCTGTCTTGGGACTCACTTTAAAAAATTGAATTGCTCAAGTCTGTTTAAGATGTATCTTTTGAAATGGGTCAATTCGGACTGTGGGTAAAAAATACCCAGTGCAGACTTTTCATTAAGTTATTCTTAGATAGATAGGAACTGATTAGTTATCTAGGTTAGTATTCAAAAGTTCAACGTGATACATACAATATGACAAGTTTAAAGTTATAATTAAAAAACTCTTTTTTATTGAATTAAACTTGTTCATTATAAAAACGTAGTAAACGCAGTTGATACGATGATGTTTACAAAATTTTAATATGTATTAATATTCAGTTTATAAAGCTTTATTCTCAAGAAGATTGTACTTATTTGAGAACTTAAAATTATTCAGGCGTACGTAATGAACTAGGTAAACATACAAATAAATATGTAACATTGTAAAAACACAAACATTGTTCAGGGAACTGGTATCTTCTAAAATTGATGTCATAATTATTAACTTACGATTCCAGGAAACTACTTACCAAAATCCATTATGTTAAATCAAATCTGGAAATAATATTTACACGAGTGATTATTATTTATTGCCCTATCTTCTTCGGATAAGTTAATTATCCGCTAAGCAAAACGGTTAATCACTCAGGTGTCAGGTAGTCAGTCCTGCCCTTAAAAGGCGGTCCCTGGCCATACTGCAGTCAGTAACTAAGTAGCATTCGCAACACTAAGTCATCAAAATGTCTTCCAGCATTTTACATTGCAAAAATAAATTTCATTCAATTTATTATTTTTATACCGAGGGAGAAGGCAATGGTAAATTAAGTTCCCAAAAATAATTACTTTTGTCGTGAATACGATGTAATAATTATCATCGTTTGTTTATATAAATGCATAACTTATAACTGTTTTTTTTTTCAGATGCGCAGTCTGCGAAGGCACAGGAGCCAAGCCTCATAAAGTATCCGCGAGATGTAGGAAACCGGAAAAAAATAATTAGAAATAAAGGTATCCATCAATTTGACAATTCTTCTGTTGTTTATTCCTTTTTATATGTTTAGCTTATATATTTATGTGTTTTTTTAACTTTCAGATTGTCATGTCGCTAAAAAAGTAATCACAACTTTTGAGCCCTTCAAAGCAAAAACATTTTTGTTTAAAAAATATACAGGTACTTATTTCACTTCACTCATAGTTCAATTGTGTAACGAAGAAGATTTTTTATTAAATCACTTACGTATGTTTTGATATTAAATTGCTAGAGTAAATTGAAAACAAGATTTTTAAGTAAAAAAAATTTGAGTCTCACATAATGCAGTCTAATTTTTATTCAAAGCATAATGTTTTTAATACTTAATTTTTTTTCAGAGTCCGTTACATTATTATCAAAAGCCATTGCGAGACCAATCAAAATAAATGCTACACTTTCCGCAGGTAATAACATACATCTTTACAAACCACTAACACGTCTATTTTGTTTATTTCGGATGCTATAGTTTAGTTTCCTTTCCAGACAAACCAACAAAGCGCAAAGCTGCAGCAGCCGCCCAACCCGCCGGTGCACCGCCCAAGCGGCGCAGGCGACGAAGATGGGTCAAATGAAGCCTTAACGCATTAATAATAAGATAGCTTTAAGCTTGTACATACACTTTTAGATGATAGTTTAACTTTTAATTTACACTTGATTTTAAATCTTGTACCAGTGTAATTGACAAATAAAAATATGTATATACTAGTTTTTGTTATTTCTATACCTACTTTAAAAATTAAGAACTTAGAAAGTGTTTCGCACGCCACAAAGCATAAGACCTTTTAAAAATATCAGTAGCAATTCAGCTGACAATTATACGTCTCAAAGCGCTTGCGCACTGATCGGAAAAGACATAGGTAAGTGACTTGTAATAAATTACTCCATTTTACTTACTAGAATCTAGTATTACGATCATGTTTATAAATAATAGATCAAATATTTGTAAACATGATCATGAGTTATAAGTACTTATTTTAGTTCTGAAATAATAGATTCAAATCAATTGTAGCCAATACGTATTTATTTTAAGTCTTTACTTCAAAATATCATTAGAAAAGTTCTTGTAAATCCTATTATTAATTTTTAAAAAGAGAAGCATTACCTACCTACAGAAAAAGTTTGAATATCACAAAATATTATCTAGAAATAACCAAGTAATTAAAAATGTTTACAACTGAAACTAGAAATATGGGTAGCCGTATTTTCATAACTTGTTAAGGATGACGTTTGCAATAAATCTAAAGGAAAATCTTTCATAGTCAGCTTACCATCAACATAGTTAAATAATTCAGATACCTTTCCAACCATTTTTTGATTATAATATAATAAAGTAAGTCAGTATAGTAATAAAAGTTTTACATTGTTCATATTGGATCTCACAAACGACTGATGTTATTTGTGTGTTAAATATTCGATGAATATTTATTTAACTTATGTAAGCTTTCTTAACATTTGCACGTTTTCAAACCTCAAAACTAAATCGCTCTCTGAAGGGTTTTAATCTGCAGTACTCTGAATCAAAGCAAAGGATAGATACGGCTATTTAGTAACAATCGCATTTTGTAAATATCTCTCAAAAATTAAAAGATTATCAGTATAAATTATGACTAACATCAAAATAAGGGTTAAGTATTGGGAAATATATTTATAGCTCGGTTAACCATAATCAATTATAAACACTTTGATGGTATATGCAATGCTGTAAAATCAAAAACGAATACTTGCACTTTTTTCTCAGATTCACTCTTTACTGGATTCCTAAAATCTACTGATTATATTTTGCATCTAACCTTCTATGTCATTATTGATGTGTTCAACTGATAACGATTTAAAAAACCAGTTTACGCTTTAGGCGAGATTCAGGAAAACATTTTGCCACTTAAACAAAGGAATCAAAAGGATTTATGACCTGTAAACAATAAATTGTTAGGTCTTTGCGATAAAGATATTTGTGACTATTAAATAATAATGATTTGTCAAATATTGTTTTTTAAAGAAAATCATCTAGAGTCCTGGAGACCATCATGCATTTTTATCTCTCTGGAAGGTGTTGGACAGTGGTTATATGCACAAATACGCCTCGATAGAAATATCAACATTGATGTCTAGACCTTTTATGGTAAAGGTAAGTACCTATACTATTATATTCATAATTAGTTGTTATGTGAGTTCTACTGGTATTTGGAAGTGCCATGATCACGGGAAAATTTTAGTTCAGTTGTTCATTGATCATGGAGGATAATATAATGACTCATATAAATTTTGTTCCACTACCGTTCATATCTATTAAAAGAAGTAACCATAGCTTAGCTTTGTAGCAAAACACAATTGAATGATATACTTTATTTGATATTTTAGCAATTAAATTGCAATTATAATATCAGTATATAAACTTGAAAAATTATGTCTCAGGCGGGACTCGAACCCGCATCTCCACGCGAATTGAATGATTATAAGAATTAAGTGTAAGCATTCGTTTTTTCACAACTTGAAAACAGCCTAGGTGTATAATATAGATAACTACTAAATGAAGTATATTCTACTCTTTTTTAAATTAAATGTGTTAAAAGTTGGAGTTAAATGGAATACTTGTATCTAAAGACCATGATAGTATTTCCTGAAACTGAAACATAAGTCTTGTATAGTGTCACCTAAGATGCGATAATCGCTTAAATGCAAAATGAATCTTGATAAACAGCGTAAGAAGATATAAACTACAATTACTTAATTCATTTAAGATTTAAAACACATGTCATGTTTACACTCAGCAAAAGTAGTATTATTTCACGTCACCATGAATAAAACCGAATCATTTTAATCCAGTACACCTGTTACCATTGCTTCGCTTCACCATTAAGGGTGATATTTCCTAACAAACGTAATAAACACAAACATATTTGATAAACTGACAATTTACTTGCATTATCTTCATTCAACGTATTAAAAACACTAACATATTTAATCGTTACAAAATTGGTAGTTCAGCAAAATGTAGTACGAGCTAGCGACTTATTAGTAGGCTACGAATTTCGTAGTATGCCTTCTTGTATGAACTACGAATACAGACTTGTAGCGCTGAGGCTGACTACGCTATAGCAGCCGTAGCGAGTCAGCCAACAAAGTTATTGCCAGTTACCACATTCCGATTCGATCCCCGAAATAATTAGCCTTCTTTACAAATAAAATTAAGTAACAGAGTAGATTAAGATTTACGCAATTTAACTTAACTAGAAATTTGGAATACCCAGGTCTGTACTAAGCATAATGAACGAACGATGAACAACATTTCAGTTTTAAGATCGGCGTTATAAATTTATTACATTTGTAACAACGACCAGTAACTGTATATATAACGACCAGTAAATGTAACTGGACTTTAGTGATATATACTCTTTTGTAGACGTTGACAAGGCTGTAAAACATTTTATTAGTTTGATACAAACTGCACTGTAACAATGTACTTCGAGGCTTGTAGTACCACACCGCATGAGGATCCGTAAGCCCTGGATTACACCAGGACTACTTAGGTGCATTAGAAATGGTGATCACATGCATAAAAAACTGAAGTCAAACCCAGACAACGACACTCTTAAAACAACTTACAAACGCTACCGTAACTTTTTTGGAAACTTGCTATAAAACTTAAAGCGGAATTACGAACAAGAGAAGCTTGAAAAGCAGGAATGAACACCAAAAAGCTCTGGGATGCTGTAACAGAAATTGTACACACTAAAAAAAACAAGTCTACCGCAACTGATCTTTTAAGTGGCACTGATAACAAACAAGAGGCTATAAATAATGTGAACAAGTACTTTGTTTATGTGGAAAAGTCTTTGGCAGACAAATTTCAGCATACTAATAGCCAGAAAGAACACACATCTGATGTCAAACATACCTACAATAGTAATTATTTAGTTCTTTTAGAAACTGACCATGCTGAAGTAACAGATACAATTAGATCACTTCGTAGAGATTGCGCAGTGGGCGTAGATGAAATTTCTGCCGGGTTTATCATAGACTATGCACAGTATATTGTCCCACCGCTAACGCACATTGTACGAGCTAACATCGTACATTTAACTTTATTATGAATGTGTGCGTGCCGCGACCCAAATTATGGAATTTGTTGATGCGACACTTTATATCATTTACATATTTTTACTTAGCAAATAAATCAGTGTCTTACAAACATTCATACGGGTCGGTTTTATTTAGCACTCCTTCTAGTAACCTATCCCTAGCATAGCAAGCATTAGTAAATGTTAGGATCCCGAGTACAGTCTTAGGAACCCCTACATTTTTTTTGGTCCTTCGAGCATACGATTGCGGGGCCCATCGGTGATCAAATACACAGTGTAAAAGTGACGCGTGTGATCGTTTTATGCCGTTGTGGAACTCGTCGACATTAAGACTAGCATATTTAAAACAGTTCAGCAACTTCGTAAACGAAGTTAAGAGTGAATATACCAGTTTACTCTTCAACACTTTCTTGAGCCTGTATACGGCTTGAGACAGTCAGCATCATCAGCACTAGACACTTGGCGAGCGTCGGGTATCGCAGTATCATCACTATCAGGATTAATCCTCTCGGGAGTCGGGAGGGAGTAGACAGTAGCAAACCAGCAGCTAGTGTCGGAAGCAGATTCCGAACGCATCATCATCAGTCAAGTAAGATTGTTCCTTTATCACTTTTTTCCTGTTTTTGACAATGGAGGATCTTATTGTACGCCAAAAGGAAATTGTAGACCGACTAAAATCGATCCAAACTAATTTTAGAAAGGATCCTTCGCATAGAAAAACTGCAGAGTATATTCAAACGCGTCTAGAAGCAATTGATAACATCTGGGGAGAGTTTGATAAAAATAATATAGAGTTACAAGGTTCTGTAGATAAAACACAGCAGTACTTTACTGAAAATATTTACCAGCAAGCATTCGATTTTTATCAAGCATTTCGAGATGTGCTTTCTTCCTACGGGAAGGACGGTGCAGGGCCTTCTTATGGGAAGGAAGAAAAGGCAATACAGCTTGACGGGAAAATTATTGAACTGTTAAGTCAGCAAAGAACTAATTTTCGAGCCTTAAATCGGCTTATCCAGAGCATTAACCTGAATGAGATTAGCGAAAAGTGGGAAATAGAGGATGAATTGCGTAATTTACAGACGCGATGGAGCGTCATAGATAGCATGCATTTAGAAATTGATAACATATTACAAGGAGGTGATATTTTTTACGAAAGAGAGTTGAGTACTCACGAATCATCATATAAGCGCATTAAGAAAATCTTAAATCAAAAATTATGTTCTTCTCTTCATGTTCACCAAGCTACTCCAATGTTAGATATTCCGGTCTTTACGGGAAAATACACTCGGTGGCCTACCTTTTATGACCTATTTACGGAAATCATACACCATAGCAACATTTTATCTAAAACACAAAAGATGCAACACCTTAAGGGTAAGGTTAGGGGGGAGGCTGAGCGTCTCATACAACATCTTACAATATCAGCGGAAAATTACGATACAGCATGGGATATACTCATACATCGGTATAATAATCCACAATTATTATTCTCAAAACAAATCGAAACGTTTCTTAATCAGCCCAATATCAGCAAACAAACATCTTATGAGTTGAAACGATTGTATGATACAAGCACCGAATGTATTCACGCCATTCATAATTTAGGAGTGGATACGAGCACCTGGGATCCATTGTTAGTACATCTTTTAGCTAAAAAGTTGGACATGAATACCTACAGTGACTACAAAGAGGCGCGCAAATCGCCTAGAGAGTTACCATCATTAGAAGAATTTATGGAGTTTTTAGAAGCAAAATTTATTGCCCTTGAACCTATTCATAAGAAGGATAGGGAATATTATACACCTTCCAAGAGTAGTATTCCATATCAGCATCATTTAAAAACGTCAACCAACAAGCAAGAAAAAGGAAGGCCTTTTTCTAAGTTTTATAAAGCAGCTCCAACCTATACTTCGAATTGCCCATTATGCTCACACGATCATGAATTATATCGATGTCACAAATTTATCAACATGTCAGCAGGAATGAAACTTAAGTTGGTTGCGAAACATAAAATTTGCCAGAATTGCTTGTATAAGCATGCCGGTAAATGCTATTCCGAAAAGCGGTGTAAGGAATGTAATGACGAACATAATACTTTGTTACACGAGGCATTTACGCAATCCACACACACAGTAACAAACTTGACGAACTTAAATTTGACACCTACTTTAGCAACAAAAAGTATTGAGAAACAGCATAGCGTTAACCACGTTGCTTCCGATGACGAGGAAGTGTTGTTAACCACATTAGCATTGAGGGTAAAGGCAGCTAACGGCACCTACCACACCCTTAGAGCATTACTTGATCAGGGCTCACAAATAGCTCTTATCTCTGAAAACGCAGCACAGATGCTTGGCCTGCAGCGACAGCGTTATAATGCATCGGTATCAGGCATAGGAAACGGGTCCAAGTCAAGCAAGGGCGTCGTATCGATTGAATGTCAGTCAATTTATCAAGATTATAGTTTTACGACACAAGCACTAGTAATATCACGTGTCATTAATAACCTACCTAATAGCACATTTAGCAAGCAATGTTGGCCTCACCTACAACGTATTGATTTAGCAGACCCTGATTACAACGTATCAAAGCCAATAGACATACTTTTAGACGCGAGCATTTACTCAGAAATCATAATGAGTGGCTTGATCAAAGGCCCTATACAAGCCCCAATAGCACAGCAGACTAAACTAGGCTGGATCCTCTCTGGCAATGTTAAAACTTTTAACTGTCACGTCGTCATCAATAACTTGCAAGAAATATCAAAGTACTGGGAATTAGAAGATATACATGAAAATACTAGCACTTTGACAAGAGAGGAACAGTATTGCGAAGATTTCTATCAGGCTACTACATCACGTTTAGACAACGGTAGATATGTGGTAGCGCTTCCTATGAAGCCAAAATTTGAGGAATGCTTAGGTTCTTCGAAGGCGAAAGCCATAGCACAGTTTAAGCAATTAGAGCATAGAATGGCAAAAAATAGCGCACTTTCAGACAGTTATAAGCAGTTTATTCACGAATATGAGCAATTAGGCCACATGCGAGAGGCTTATAGTGAAGAAAGACCTTGTTGCTTCTTACCGCATCATGGAGTGCTAAAATTAGATTCTAGCACTACGAAGCTACGTGTTGTATTTAATGGCTCATCAAAGACCACCACAGGCCGTAGCTTGAATGATTTGATGGAATGTGGTCCCAACCTACAAGTCGACTTACAAGATCTAATCTTAAGGTGGAGACAGCATAGATACGTGATCACTGCGGATATAGAGAAGATGTTCAGACAAATACTTGTAAGGAAATCCGATCAACCTTTACAATCTATCATATGGCGTGATTCACCATCTGAACCGTTTCGCGAATATCATCTCACAACAGTAACGTATGGAACAAAAGCAGCTCCATTCTTAGCTATTAGAACATTACGACAAATCGCCAAAGATGAAGCTTCAAAATATCCTTTAGCAGCAGCAGCATTGGAGAACTCATTTTTCACTGATGATCTTTTGAGTGGACATCAAACTATTGAACAGACCAAGGAATTACAAAATCAATTACTTCAAATGTTAATGGGAGCAGGGATGAAATTGAGAAAGTGGTCAGCCAATGCCAAAGAATTAGTTTCTGATTTATCACCCGAGCAAGTCGATATTCCCTTTGATTTTAAATGTTCGGAGTCTCGTAAAACTCTCGGACTAAGATGGCATCCATCTACGGACGACTTTACTTTTCAAAACACAATTGACCTTATAGAAACTAGTCATACAAAACGACAGCTTCTATCAAATATTTCCAAAATATTTGACCCGATAGGTTGGCTTTCTCCTCTTACAATTAAAGCAAAATTTATTTTTCAAAAGGCATGGGCAAGTGGTATGGCGTGGGATGATAAATTATCCCAACAGTTGCAAGAAGAATGGCTTCAACTACGCAACGAACTTAAAAATATTAATCAATTTTCTATACCTCGATATTTCGGTGATACAATATTAGCATTTCAATTACACGGTTTTTGCGATGCGTCGGAGAAGGCATACGCTTGTTCAATTTACATTGTATCAACCGATAGTAAGGGAGAGTACACATCTACCTTAATTATCGCAAAAACAAGGTTGGCCCCGCTAAACAAACAAGTGTCACTGCCAAGACTCGAATTGTGCGGAGCTCACCTTTTATCACAACTGATGAAGAAAGTTGTTCAATCACTACCTAAAGATCGTGTATCAATATACGCATGGACGGACTCCATGGTGGCTTTAGGCTGGATTCATGGAGATGTCACCCGCTGGAAGCAATTTGTAGCAAATAGAGTCCATCAAATTACCGAAATTATTCCAAGTTCGCAGTGGAATCATGTACGATCAGAAGAGAACCCAGCTGACTCAGCCACAAGAGGAGTAACAGTTAAAACCTTATTAGAGCATTCATTATGGTGGCAGGGTCCTAAATGGCTTCTGAGCTTTAACGCAAAAAAATGTATGAACAAAAAATATGAGATACCAAATCTAGAGGCTAAGCAAGTAAGTGTAAACACTGCCTTATGCCACGAACGACCTACATTAATTACAGAATTATTGCAAAATAATAATTCAATTACTCGAGTAGTGAGGACAATAGCATGGGTGTCACGTTTCGTTGCGCGATTACGCCGTAAGCCGTCGGAGCACGGTCAGCTTTTATCACCAGCTGAAATTAAAAATGCTTATAACATTGTTATCAAGTACACTCAAGCTCAGGATTTTGAAGACGATTTGATTAATATAAAGAGCAAAGGTCATGTACGACCTAAGAGCAAAATAGCAAGCTTATGTCCATATATAGATGAAGACGGAATATTAAGAGTGGGAGGACGATTAAATTTTTCAGATTTAAGCAGCTCTGCTAAACACCCGGTTATACTATCAAATCATAGTCGATTAACCGATCTTATTATCAGTCAAGGACACATCACCACTCTTCACGGAGGTCCAAGACTTACACTTTCATACATTAGGGAGAGGTACTGGATTCTTAGTGGTATGAACACGGTTAAGAGACAAATTAGAATGTGTGTCAAATGCAGACGATATAGCACCGAAAAGAGAGAGCAAATTATGGCAGACCTACCTTATCCTCGGGTTACACCATCACGTCCATTTACCCACACTGGTGTTGATTTCACAGGTCATGTAGACCTAAAGGCTAGTAAGGGTAGAGGCATAAGGTGCAATAAAGGGTACATAGCAATTTTTGTTTGTTTATCCACCAAGGCTGTACACCTAGAGCTGGTCTCTGACTTGAGCACGCCAGCCTTCTTAGCAGCATTCCGTCGTTTCTGTGCACGTCGTGGTACTCCTTCTCAAATGTACAGTGATAACGGCACTAACTTTGTAGGAGCCAATCGATTACTCAAAAAAGAATATAAGGAAATAACGTCAAATTTCAATAATGAGTTCTTTGACGGCATAGCCGAGTGGGATATTAAATGGTCATTCAACGCACCAGGATGGCCAACGGCAGGAGGCCTTTGGGAATCAACCGTCAGGAGTTTCAAACGGCACCTGAAGAGGACGCTTGGATAACAACGACTCACGTACGAGGAGTTTACTACGTTGATCCAACAAATAGAAGCCTGTCTTAATTCCAGGCCGCTATTCCCTTTGACCGAAAACCCCGAAGATAACTACTTGACTCCTGGCCATTTTCTTATTGGAGGGTCATTGTTGTCACGACCACAAGGTGATGACTGTATGAACCTGCCCAGTAGATGGCAACTCATACAAAGTATGTTAAAACATTTTTGGAAAAGGTGGTCGACAGATTATTTACAGCATCTGCAAACTCGTTCAAAATGGAAAACTCCAAGCAAGAACCTCGAAATCAATGACATTATCTTAATTAAGGACGATAATTTACCTCCAGGAAAATGGCTCATGGGTCGTGTCCATGAAGTACATCCTGGAAATGATGGTTACGTTCGGGTGGTTTCCGTAAAAACAAAAAATAACATAGTTAAACGGCCAGTGACTAAGTTAGTCATATTACCAGTTCATGAAATATCTTCAGAACAGAAACTACACTCTACACAGCAAGATCATCAGCAGATCGCTAATCAACATCAGACTAAGCAATGCCGAAAAAAGGGTCTTAAGGGCTTATTATTAACAACTTTATTATGTTTCACAATGTTAATTTTGCCGACTGTACAACAAAGTCAACAACCTTATAATGTTACTCGAATGATGGAGAACAACGGCCTATACTTTGACAAAATTGCAAACCTACAGTACATAAGAGATGAGTGGAAACTTGTTGTCTATTACAATTTATCAGCCTACTATCAAAGACTATCAGACATAGAGTCTTACATAAATCATCTTCAAAAATCGTGTACAGGTTTATCTAACCAATATCGGACGCTTATGTTTCAACTCAAGCATGAGTTGAGCGAAATTCAACACTATAATATGTTATTACAAAATCAGTTTAGAAATAGGAAGAAACGTGGCTTGGTGAACGGAATTGGTTATATTGCCAATTCACTATTTGGTGTTCTAGATGAAAGATTCGCTGAAAAGTACGCGAAAGATATAGAACAAATTACCTATAACGAAAAACACCTACAAAACTTAATGAGAAATCAAACTATAGTGCTCGAAGCCGAGTATAACATAATTCAACGAAACGAGAAGATTATGAACACTCAGTTCAAATTCGTCAAGGAACATCTCCGTAACCTATCAGACGAAATCAATCACGTTCAGTTAGTTGTCCAAAATGATGTATATGTGACGTCATCAGCCTTAGTGGCTAACATAATTATCTCGAATCTAAGACGCATGCAAGAAACTTTAATAAATACTATCACTGATATCAAACATGGGCGCATTGATACTCATCTATTATCACCTGACCAACTAAAATTTCAAATATTTACTATATCAAGTCAACTACAGGGTGACCTCACGATGCCGGTTGAACGAACTAGCTTTGCTGACATTTATAAAATGTTAAAGGTGTCATCAAGATTGTTTAGCAGTTATTTGATCATCGAAATAAGGATACCTCTTGTAAGCAAGGAAATTTATGAACTCGATCGGGTTATAAGTGTTCCTCAAAACAAAAATCAAAGATCTTATTACATTACTCCAAGTCATCCCTACATAGCCTTCAATCTCCGAAAAGATACAGCTATGTTCTTATCCGATGATGACCTGCATCTTTGCTTAAGGGCCACAGAAGACCGAATGTTATGTTCGCTCGATACACCAATGTACGATATGAAAATGAAACAATCAGTCTGCCAATTAAATATAAGTAATGCTTGTAGATACGAACAATCAAGTTGCACTAACAGGTGGATTAAACTGCATGCCCGGAACGACTGGCTCTTCTCGTGTTGCCAAGAATGCAGAGTACGCATTTTTTGCACCGCTGGTATTTCGGTGTCATCATTATCAGGTAACGGCCTTGTTACTCTAGAGCATGGTTGTGTTCTCAAGGACAATGACCTATCAATTTATACGCACAACAATTACGTGAATCACATGGCGGTACAAAATAATATCAAAGTCCCAGAGTTATCTATTTTGAACAACATCATCAACAGTACTATATCTGACGATATGATGGTACCAGAAAATCATACATACATGTGGAAGCAGCTGAAAGATCAAATAGAGGACCTGAAAGGACAATCTTACTCTGACCTCAGCATTCACGATGTTCATCACTACACGATAACATACGTTATCGTGTCAGTACTACTATTGGCAGCAAGTATACTAGCCTACTCAAGGATTAGACGATGTCGGAAGGCGCGGGCGCAGCACGTTGCTGCACCACTTCCTCACAGTGCAGTGGAAAGTGTCGGCAACTCAGTCAGTATGACCGCAGTGCCTAGTGAATTTAACTTACTGCGTAAATCAGTAAGCTGTGTTAGTGTTGATCAAGGGACATCTCCAATGACACCCATCGCGTCTCGTTCGGTGTCGTTTAATATCCCTGGTGTAGAATCACGCGAGTGAAATAATGAAAACATGGACAATACAATACTTTATTTAACCATTTGTAACAAAATTAATATTGTCAATCACCTTGTACCATGTAAAATATTTTATATCATCTAGCATAGACTTCATTTTATCTTATATAACGTATTAACAAATCAATATTTTGCTCTCTCTAGAGGGCCAAGATGTACGAGCTAACATCGTACATTTAACTTTATTATGAATGTGTGCGTGCCGCGACCCAAATTATGGAATTTGTTGATGCGACACTTTATATCATTTACATATTTTTACTTAGCAAATAAATCAGTGTCTTACAAACATTCATACGGGTCGGTTTTATTTAGCACTCCTTCTAGTAACCTATCCCTAGCATAGCAAGCATTAGTAAATGTTAGGATCCCGAGTACAGTCTTAGGAACCCCTACACACATTTTTAACATGAGTATGTCTATGGGTGTCTTCCCGGATACGTTCAAAAAAGCCCTTATTCATCCTATTTACAAGACAGGTGATAGAAACTTCTCCCATAACTACCGCCCAATTTCTGTTTTGACATCATTATCCAAGGTACTTGAGAAGATAATGAATAAACGTTTAAAAAACTACCTAGAACACAAAAAGTTGCTTCATGAATCGCAATACGGGTTTCGAAACGCTAAATCTACAGGTGATGCAGTCCACAACTTAACTAACACCATAGTTGACGCACTGGATAAGGGGAATTAAATATCCGCTAAGCAAGACGATTAATTACTCAGGTGTCAGGTAGTCAGTCCAGCCCTTAAAAGGCGGTCCCTGGCCATACTGCAGTCAGGTAGCATTCGTAACACCAAGACAACAAAATGTCTTTCAACATTTTACATTGCAAAAACAAATTTCATTCAATTTATTTTTTTTATACCGAGGGCGATGGCAATGGTAAATGTAGTTCTGGCAAATAATTATTTTTGTCGTGAATACCATGGAATACTTATCATCGTTTGTTTATGTAAATGCATACATAATTATAACACTGAGCAAGTAATCACTACTGATTATAACTGTTTTATTTTTATTTCAGATGCACAGCCTGCGAAGGCACAGGAGCCAAGCCTCATAAAGTATCCGCGAGATCTAGGAAATCGGAAAAAAAAATTAGAAATAAAGGTATATAAACCATCAATTTAACATTTCTTCTGTTGTTATACGTATAACAAATATGAATATGTGTTTTTTTTTACTTTCAGATAGTCATGTCGCTAAAAAAGTAATCACAACTTTTAAGCCCCTCAAGGCAAAAACACATTGGCTTTAAAAATATACAGGTAAATAAAACTTCCTTCACCTCAATCAAAGTAATTTTATTTCAATCACGTTCAGAAACTGTTTAGCATTGAAATTGCTAGAGTAAATTGAAAATACTATTTTTTGTGTAAAAGTTTGAGTAAGTATGCAGTAACACACATAACTAATGCAGTCCAAATATTTATTCAAATCATTACATTTTTTCAAAATTTTCTTATTATTTTCAGAGTCAGTTACATCAACAAAGGAAATAGCGAAACCTACCAAAATAAATGCTGCACTTTCCACAGAAATAACCTACATCTTTACAAACAACTAAAAATGTCTATTTTGTTTATTTCGAATGCTATAGTACGGTTTCCTTTCCACCCAACGCGACGGAGATTCCAGGCGACGGAGATGGGTGAAACCGTCAAATAAAACCTTAACACATTAAAAATAAGATAGCTTTAAAAGTTAAACTATCATCTAATAGTGTATGTACAATCTACATACACTATTCGATAATAGTTTAACTTTTACATTTAAAGTCTTGTACTAGTGTAACTGAATAATAAAAATATGTATTTATTTATTTATTTATTTATAACAAAGAACAGAAATAGTGGAATACAATACATATAACGCAGTAAGACTAATACAGTATATACCACACTACAGTTGTTTTGTCTTTCTTTACTGTACCTACTTCAAGTTTATTTTAACTCATATATTAAAATTACTTGCTAACTTTTTACTTTACAAATAACAAAATGTCATAGTAACTTTGATTCTTTAAGTCGCTACATTAAAAGACTTTTCTGGTTGGCCTTATCACTTCTCTCTTAGTTTAGATGTATTTGATAGCTTGAATATAAAATCAAAATAGGATAGATATTTTAATTATGAGCAGGTTTTTTTGTTACTCAGCAAAAGATAGATGATTCAAACAAATATCAATTTTGCGTAAAAACATTATGTTGGAAGAAAGAATTACAAAATCAATGTCTTTAAAAAAATTTTGCATCAAGACTATTTGTATAAATATCTTCTAAATACCGAATCATTATTAAATCGTTCAATTAGAAGATTAATTGATTGATTTCTTTTTATTATCCATTTCATCTCACAAAATCACACTCAGCAACAATATCGATTTATTGTATAATAAACAATTTAAAAATGTCATTCATGTATTTAGTAACTCCAAAAAACAATGCTGCACTCAAAGGAAGGCTAACGATAAGCTTTTCCATGAAATAGATTACTAGACCATTACAGCGTCGCAATGGTGTGATTCTATCTGAATTATCTGACATTTATAATGACTGGAATATAATGAGATAAAACAATACCGGCAATAGTAAGTAATAAATAGAGTCAAAACAGTCTAGACTGATGAGGAGAGTAGTGTGATGACTTTTTTTTTTACTTTACTTTAGTAGGTACATTGCCTACATAATTTTTATTAGGGTTCCGTACCCAGAGAGTAAAAATGGGACCCTATTACTAAGACTTCGTTGTCTGTCCGTCTGCCTATCTCCAGGCTGTATCTCAAGAACCGATCGCGGTTCATGTTCGCTATACAGTTGTAATTTTCACAAATTATGTATTGATTGAGGAGATGAGATTGTATAAGGAATTAATTACTTTTCAATTAGGTATCAGGTAGGGCCATTGGCATTTGAATTTATTAAAAAGAAAACACGATGTATTCAAAAATACAATTTATTAAGCGTAAAATATGCTTAAACACAACACATACTTACTTACTGGAACATACAATATCGAAGGATATTAAGTCACTTTGAATTTCATAACGTATTTCGTTAATTAAGGCACATTTAACTCCATGATGCATTAACCAATGTATTGAAAAGTTTACAAAATAGATCTTATACACTAATTACACAAAAAAAGTTATAATTCACTGCAATTAAAAGTAAAGTCATAAACAGAAAACGATCAGTAGGTATTATTTGACAATTCATCACGTTTAAATTGCATTTTGGTTAAGTACCTACTTAAAGGGTATTAATCAGACTGTCACTCCGTAGTCGTTAAATCGCTTAAAAACCGTATTTAAATGCTCCTTATGCTCCAGGGCAGAATTACTCCCAATGATGACGTCATCGATATATCCAAATACAAACCATATTAAAGTTACCTGTTTTGGTACAATAAAGGTTTGTAGCTTCTGATTTTTTATAGTCGGTTGAAATTTTTATAAGAGCAGATAGCATAACAAATTATAAAATTTACCAAATGTATCGGTATTATTAAAACACACAAACTTCTTACATCAACATAGGACAGGAAATTTAAAAAAAAAATACAAAAGTATTCAAGTGCGAATCGCTGTTCGAAGTCTTGTATCATTCAATTAAGGTTTTGCACTTAATCTACTTTGCAAAAAAACTGATTTGTCACTGATTTAATATGAAACTTAATTATCAAACAAAAAATAATAGAAGTAAAGGTTACAAAATAAAAACAATATCATTAAAATTACTAATCAGTACAGGAGCTTATTATTTAAGATGTATTTTGGTATACTCACAGCATTGAAAAGAATCAAATATAAAAATGTTTGAAGATTAATTTTTGTTCACAAACTAAAAGAAATGGTTAACATTACAAATAAGTAATTTGATTCTTTTCAAGATCAGTCTTAAATAATTTTGTCCTATTATAGATAATGATCAATTATCACTAAAATGGCGGTCTTAGAAGAATACTCAATCAGTATTAAAAATAAACATTGCAATCCGAAATCAACGGACTCTCATATTTAGTAATCATTACATTGATTTTATCACTTGACATTTCCTTCTTTTACAACAATTTTAGCGTACGGTTTTCTTTTCTAAATCCTTTTTTTTTATAATTATTTATCTCGAGAATTTTATCTACATAGGTCCTTGCAAATGACCTTGGATGAATTTCAGACAAGAATGTATTTCCTCACTGTCCGCAACCATCCCATGAAGTTTGTCCTGGACGTCAATCAAGATTTCTTGACTTAGCCCACCTTTCTTTAGAGCCGTCATGCAATAGTTCGTCAGCGCCCTGAAGCACTGCTTGCGCTGAGCATTATGCGGCTGGTTATCCCACAGTGGTGTCGCCCGAACATAACTCCACGCTAGAAAAACATACTCTATTACAGACTCCCAATGCTGAGACTCCACTAAAACCTTCCCTTGTTCTACAACACACTTTTTGAAAGCTGCTAAATGAGTCGCCACGCGGGAGTATGCAGGGGAATCCGTTTTAGAGGTGAGACGGGAGGTTGGAAGACTTTTAAAGATATTAGACTTCAAGTAATTTAGTCTTTCTTCTAAAGGTGATAAGTCTGGAACGGGCATGTCTCTGCGAATCTCATCTTCCACTTCAGGGTGTTTGTACGTTATAGTTTTGATCATGCTTATAAGTTGAGTCGGACTTAATCCTTTTAGGGCAACATCAATAGGCCCTTTAAATTCCGATAGCTTCTCGACTCTTGATCGTTTCGATGGTGGCGTCCCTTTGATAGGGCTGGTAATCTTAAACTTCTGCGGCGTGCTGATGTCTGAAAAGTCTATCTTCTCAGGTGTTAGCGGTATCCTTTCCACGTCACCCAATAGAAGGCGTTTCCGTGGGGTAGAGCGCAACGTGACCCCTAGCTTTGGGGGAGAGAATCGACCCGAGTTTTTAGGAGGGGTGCGTATTAGCGAATGAAACGAGGAGTTGCGTTTCAAATCAATGTCGGGTGACCATGTTGTTGGCAGACGCTTGCGACCTGAAAAGAGTAATTCAAATTATCAAAAACATAACTATGGTAAAGGGCCGAGCACACCAAAGGCGGGACAGTTTGAATGCGGACCTTCGTGAGTTTTAATAATAAGTAGATCTATGCAACACGTTACACCAAGCGCGCTCAGGCCCGTGCTGTTCTATAAGTATTCAACATAGTTATCATTTTAAAAATACTAGCTGTTGCCCGCGACTTAATACGCGGCAATTTCTGTTATTATGATAGTGATTATTTTTGCAACATTTTTCACTATTGCTTCGCTCCGATTGGTCGCAGCGTGATGTTATATAGCCTAATAGCCTTCCTCGATAAATGGACTATCCAACACAAAAAGATTTTTTCAATTCGAACCGGTACTTAATGAAATTAGCGCGTTCAAGCAAACAAACTAACAAACACACAAACCAACTCTTCAGCTTTATTATATTAGTATAGATAACTATGGCGACAATTCTGGCAAGACTCATCACGGTCAGGGCAGCGTGTCGAAAGCTGTTGTATTTTTTTGAAACCGCAAAATGGATATTAAAAAAAAAGCTAAATAATTTATTTTCATCTGAATCTGTGACGTTTGACATCTTAAAGCCAACTGCTTGCCTAACCCGTTAAGCTGAACGCGGTTACAACGCACTCCATTGTCACAACAATCCATCTGAATCCACATGTAAAGTGGCAAGCCCAGTAAATAATGAGCGAGTACAGATGAGTTACATATAGGGCTTGTCGTAGGCGTTGCAATATGACAAGGGAACTAGACCAACCTCATGACTGAATGTTCGGACTGTAACAAAATCTTAAACAACGTATGAAGATAAAACGTCATCGTCCACCGGATATAGGCCTTTCCAAAAGGAGGGTTTTACCATAATTTTAGCCTTAGCAAAGCGCGTTGTACTCTAATTCTGTATAAGTGATTATAACTTAAAACTAATGATTTGCAAATAAAGTCTCAACAAAGAAAAGGTTGGAATACCCTAAAGTAGATGTTACCTCTCTGCTGTATCAGTAGCTCGTCAGGCGAGGGCGCAGGGCTGAGGTAGCCCGCGGGCAGAGCCGGCGAGCGCTCGCGCGTATTCGTGAGCGGCTGAAGAGGCGTGACGCGCAGCCGGTCGAGACGTGCCGGTATCTCGGCCAGAGCGGCGCGAGTACGACGCCCGCCTTCGGGGGTCACCGCACCCTCCATTATAAGTCTGTTTAAGTTTATCAAATCAGTTATCAAGAGCTATAATTGCGCTAGAAAAACAATTTTCGACTGCCTCATGTGGTATCAGAGGCGTGTAGAGCACTTCCTGGCAGAGTATGCAGTACCTTAGTTAAAAACTTACCCACTAAGGCGCACATTTTATAAACAATCTGATGTCTAACTTAAAATGCCTGTTCGAAATAGACCTTATTTTATTTGTATATCTGAATTATCTGAACATTTGAGTTTTCTTTTACAGTTGCATTCAATTTTTAATCATGCATGTAATGTTTACTTTGGATTAAGGTAGATGACATGACACATTAGCTGCATGTTTTTACGTCGTTTTTTTATTTTAAATCTGAAATTAGCCGAAGTATATAAAACATGTTTTGACACGATTGCGTCGCATAGATACGCGGCCGTATCCAATCGCGTTCAGCAGGACGTCGAAGCTTACCTACGATTGGCCCCTTACGGCTTCCCTAGCCTAAGATTCACGGCACAAATGAATAAGTGCATAAAAGGTGAATTTAATACCATTTGGCGTTCTCTATCAGTCAACCTGCATAAATTAAAAGTAAGTGTACAAAAGTTCGACTTAATACCAAGTGGCATTTTCTATCAGGCAACCATTAAGTTCAACAAAAAAGTTTTGTAGGCAGTGCGATAGAAACAAAAGAACACCAAAGGTAAAAAGAAATATAATAATGAAACATAACTATTGTAAAAGGACTTTTTACTACACACACAAAGTACCTTTAGTTATAATAATTATCCGCTTCTGCACCTAGTTAATATTAATGGTTTTAAGCCTTGGGTGTTGACATGTTCTACTTTTTTTAAATGATTAAAGTTGACCTAGCATTGTGCGTGATTTGGTAATATAGACTTTAAACCTTGTTTACAAAATCTAATTTCGTTTAAAGATTGCAAATGCGGGCTCTTTGGTGGGGTTAGACCCGAGAATTTGGCCGACTAATCGGTCGACTACACGGCCTATTTACCACCAACTAATTAGCTAGCAGGCTAAGGTCATCTCTATTTAAAATGCACTTGATTGGAAATATTTATTCACTAATAATCATTATGTATAATATATATGTATGTGAATCACAACATAAATCATTTATGCTAAGATAACCTGTTTTAAGATAAGGCCTTTGATAGTAGTTGTTATGGCACCCAAAAGCAAGTTCCCAATGAATACCATGATTGTAATAATAATTCTATAAATTATCATTAGTCACTAAATAAGGTTTTTTTTAAATCCAAACATAAAATTTTTTTTTCAATTATAAAGCAAAAAATCTTCTTCAGCCAAGTCATTAAGATACTAAAAGAAGAATGCTGAAAAGATAAACAGAGCTTCTTTATTATTCCTGTACTCTCTTCGCTGATAATGTAAATAAAAAATACTCCTAATAATCTACCATCAAAATGTAATAATAAATCCAATGTATTTGTTTCAGCAATGAATGAGGCCATGGGCGTAGCCAGCCATGGGCTCAGGGTGGGGCAGCAACCTAAAATATGACTAGCAAACTATTCCCACGTCTTACCCAGGTAATTATTTTCATACAAGAGGGATTATGTGTTTAGGGGGGTAATGTTGCTCGCGTCCGTAGGATTTACCACCTTCTCCTAGGCCCACCCTACACGTGCCCCCCGGGTGGTGCTAACTGAGCAACAACGCCGAGCAACAGGCGGCGGTTAATTAACCTGACTCCTGGTATATCACAAGCCAAGGTGGACTAAATCCCTCCTAAAAGTGTGGCCGTGTCGCCTTGGGAAAGCGATATGCGTATGTCCCACTCTTAAATATGGAAATATGAGCGATACGAATGTTGATTTGTCATGCGATCCGGCTAACCCCCGGCGCTCGTTGGTACCCGGGCCAGCGAGTGTGAAATCTGTTACCGAAGACTGCGCGGGAGTAGGCGACCAGGCTCCCGTGACGGTTAATGCTTCTGGCAGCACAACTAAAAAACTCACACAACAGGCATTCCACCCAAGTCTTTTCATCACAAGACCAAGATCGTCTTCACTAGGAAACGTCAAGACCACTGAGTCAGGGAACTCGCCTGACACTTCCTCAGTGTTAAACACCACAGATGCTGATGCCAACAAAGCTTGCCCTCCCTGGCAAAGAGTGCCTACAGGCCGCTACCCCAAAAGAAAGAGACTATCCAACAGCCCACCAATATCTGAAAAACTCAATCACAAGGCACAAACAGGAATGACTACTTCTAACAGATTTAGTGGACTTCCTATAGATTTAACCGACGAAACAACAGAAAATCCGTTAACTCATGCCAAAAAAATCTACAAACCACCACCAATTATATTATATGGCATAGAAGACCTATCAAAGTTAACAGAGCTATTGAATAAAACGATACCTAGTGACAGCTATTCATACAAAATCATTAATAGAGATCAGCTAAGAGTGATGACTCAGTCAACTGAAATATATAAGGACCTAATAGAACTTATCCGAAAAAATAATCTCATCGGTCACACTTTCACACAAAAACAAAATAAATGCTACCGAATCGTAATTAAAAACTTACATCACACTACCCCTAAATCAGCTATAACTGAAGCAATAGAAAAAACCGGCAACAGGGTAAGAGGTGAAATCATCTGTGCAATATCAAGAAGAAACAAAAACCCATTAAACATGTTCTTCGTAAACATAGAACCTGGTCCTAACAACCCAGAAGTTAAAAATATAGAAACCATATTTCACACGCGAGTCACTATTGAAGACCCAAGGAAATCCACTGAAATACCACAATGTAGCAGGTGTCAACAATATGGGCACACCAAAAACAACTGTATGCGCCCATACAGGTGTGTCAAATGCGGACAAGGACACAAAACTACTGACTGCCAAAAAAAGGATAGGAACTCGCCTGCCACCTGTGCCCTCTGTCAAGGTGATCACCCAGCTAACTATAAAGGCTGCCAAGTCTACAAGGAGATTCGCTCACGTAAAATGGCCTATGCTAGTAACAGAAAAGACCCACTAGATAAGGTTAAGGCCACAGGTATGTTTACACCTCGAATAGAAGATTTCCCTCCACTAAAATTACCCAGACACATAACAAAACATATAAATAACCAAGATATAAACGGTCTGCACCCGCCAGGAAACGTATTCAATGCTACAAATAGTTGCAACTGGAACAGGAAAACAGAGAATGTACAATCTCAGCCAACAAGCTCACTAGAGCAAATCATAATAAAACAATCAGAGAAAATAGATATTCTAATACAACAAATGGGAACCTTGATGGGCCTCCTAACGGCACTAATAGCCCAGCAGAAAAAATGAAATTTCTTCGAATAGCTGCATGGAACATCAATGGCCTAACCCCGAATAAGCAAGAATTAGAGCTATTTATAAATTATCACAAACTGGATGTATTGTTGGTTTCAGAAACACATATGTCTGACCAAAGAGTGATTAAAATTAAAGGATGCAATATATATTATGCCAATCATCCAGATGGCACATCACATGCTGGAGCCGCTGTGATAGTTAGGGAACACATTAGACACCACGTTGTACTGAATTTTACACATGCACACATTCAGGCGGCAATAATATCTATAGATGACTGGCAGGGATCACTAAATGTAGCTGCAGTGTACTGTCCCCCACGACATCGCATTGACGAACAAATGTTTACAGATTTCTTCCACGCGCTTGGCGATAGATACATTGCAGGAGGGGACTGGAATTCCAAAAACACGTTCTGGGCGTCTCGATTAACAACGACAAAGGGTCGAGAACTTAAGAAATCAATTGATAGCAATAACCTCAATGTAATATCTACAGGAGAACCAACATACTGGCCTTCAGATCCTAACAAAACTCCGGATCTCATTGATTTCTTTATCACAAAAAAGATGTCGGGTCTCTATATAAAGGTGGAATCATGTCTAGATGGGTCCTCAGACCACACACCCGTGATATGCACACTAAGCACCACAGTTATTTGGAAGGAACCACGTGAGACTTTGTATAACCATAAAACTGACTGGGAGTCCTTTCGTGATTATATCGATGAAAATGCTAATTTGCGAATACCTCTTAAAACAGTAGTCGAAATAGAGGACGCTGTGTGCTATACCACAAATTTAATACAAAAGGCGGCGTGGCTATCAACTCCATATATATCATCTAAACCACAAAGTCAGGACACTACTTTGGAAATACGAGAGATGATAGCCACAAAGAGAAGACTACGCCATCAATGGCACACCAGCAGAAATCGTCAAGACAAAAAATTACTCAACAAGATTCAAAAAGAACTGAAGGAAATGCTTAGAGAAAATGAGAATAATACCCTTCAAGACAAACTTAAGACTCTGTCACCATACAAAGCGAATGATTATACACTCTGGAGAATGACCAATTCATTGAAAAGGCCGAAAGAACACATACCTCCACTAAGACATAATAACGGAAGTTGGTCACGAAAGCCTCAAGAGAAAGCTGACTTATTTGCTAATTTCCTTAAAAACGTATTTAAACCTAATGAACCTGACAATACACACACCGAACAAGAAATCGATGAAGTCTTAAACAGCAACCAGCAGCTGTCTCGGCCATTGGAACCAGTGACAACGATAGAAGTTAAAAAAACTATCATGCAGCTAAAACACAAAAAGGCACCAGGATTTGATTTAATAACGGCAGAAGTGCTTAAACAACTACCAAGAAAGGCCATCGTTCTGTTGACAATTCTCTTCAATGCCATGCTGAGATTACATTATTTCCCAGAGCTATGGAAAGTATCTATCATTAAAATGATAGCCAAGCCGGGGAAACCTCCTACAGAGGTAACATCATATAGACCCATAAGTCTTCTTCCACTGCTGTCAAAAGTTTTTGAGAAACTGGCCCTAAAGCGCCTCCTGCCAGTGCTACAAGAGAAACATGTTATACCAGACCACCAATTCGGTTTCCGCGCAAGCCATGGGACTACAGAACAAATACACCGAGTAGCTCATACGATACGGCAAGCGCTGGAGAGAAAAGAATATTGCTCGGCTGTTTTCCTCGATATCCAGCAGGCCTTTGACCGCGTGTGGCACAAGGGTCTACTTTATAAACTTAAGCTACATTTGCCAAACGCTGCGTACATGCTACTTAAGTCATACCTGCAAAACCGGTTATTCCAGGTCAGGTGTGAGGACTCGCTATCATCTATCTACCAAATAGAAGCAGGAGTGCCCCAAGGTTCAGTACTGGGTCCAGTCCTTTACACAGTCTACACTGCTGATCTACCCACCTCAGATGAAGTTGTAACTGCAACTTATGCAGATGATACTGCAGTCCTCTCATGTAGTGAAGATCCAAATACAGCATCTGCAAGACTACAAGAGTGCCTGGACAAGATTGGACTATGGCTTAAAAAGTGGAGAATCCGTGCAAGCCCAGCAAAATCGGTTCACATAACGTTCACACTAAAGAGAGGGGATTGTTCGCCAGTGACATTAGACAATTCTGTCTTGCCAACAAACACGACAGTTAAATACCTAGGCATGCACCTAGATAGAAGACTCACTTGGCAGGCTCATATAAAGGCCAAAAAAGAACAGGCAAACAAAAGGTTTAGAGACATGTACTGGTTATTGGGCAGACAGTCAACATTAAGCTTGGAAAATAAAGTGCTTATTTACAAATGTATTCTGAAACCGATTTGGACATATGGAATACAGCTCTGGGGATCAGCGAGTCACTCAAATGTTGAAATCCTCCAGCGATACCAGAATAAAGTGTTGAAGATCTTGATCAATGCGCCATGGTTCACGCGGAACACGGAAGTGCATGAATATCTGGAGATGCCGACAGTTAAAGAGGAAATAAAGCGTTTCTCTATATCGTATAAGCAACGTCTTGAGCGACACAGCAACCATCTGGCTACACAGTTACTGTGTACAAACAACCACTTAATTCGGCTGAAACGAATGCAATTAGCTTCAATCTAAAATTAGTGTAAAATTATGAGAGGTGACACATCACAGGATGTGCACTCTCCAAAAGTCTAAGACCGCACCATCTGATCTGATTAAAGCCGCTAGGCTGATTGTAGATATAATTATTAAAAAAAAAAAAAAAAAAAAAAATACAAGAGGGATACACCCCATAGCACCATGTAACTCGTCATCATCATCATCATCATCATCATCAGCCTATCGCAGTCCACTACTGGACATAGGCCTCTCTAGTTGCACGCCACTTAGGTCGCTCTCGGCTTCTCGCATCCAGCTTCTGCCAGCCATCTTGCGCAAATCATTACTCCATCTGGCCTGAGGGCGTCCGACACTACGTTTGCTGAGACGCGGTCATCAAGACGCCTCATCCTCAAAGTTGTTTCTACCTAACTGCAATGTCTGCCTCGAACAACTTCGAGGACGGCGCCGTGCATCGCAATCGGTTGCGGTAGTACATGTTCATTGAACATAATCTTGGTTTTATCCCGGTTCATCCGCAAGCCGATGCGTACAGAAGAATCAGCCAGGTCATTCAGCATGTTTGTCCTGCAGCGTTTGTGCTATAGTGACGATGTCGTCTACAAATCGCAAGTGAAAGATGTATTTGCAATTGCTGTTGATGCCTCGTCCTTTCCAGTGCAGCGTCTTGAACATATCCTCCATTGCATTTGTATACAATTTCGGGGAAATGACGTCCCCTTGTTTCACTACGCGATGCAACAGTATAGGTTTTGTTTGCTGATTCTGTACTTGGACGGACATGGTGGCGGCTTCGTAGAGACATCTCATCACTTGGACGTACCGCCAATGTATTTGGCAACGCTGCAGGGACTCCAAAACGGACCAGATCACGATCGAGTCGAAAGATTTCTCATAGTCCACGAATGCTAGACACAAGGGCTGATTATACTCTTCGGTCTTCTGTATAATCTGCCGCACTGTGTGGATGTGGTCTATGGTGCCGTATCCGCTCCGAAATCCAGCTTGTTCCGGTGGTTGGGATTCGTCGAGTCTTCGCGCAAGGCGGTTCGTGATGACTCTTGAAAACAGCTCATAGACGTGGCTTAAAAGGGAAATGGGTCGATAGTTCTTCAGCAGGGTCTTATCTCCCTTCTTGAAGAACAGGACGACCACACTTCTACTCCACGCCTCCGGAGTTCTCCCTTCAAACAGGACAGCGCTAAAAAAACGCTTTTGAAGCTCCCTCAGTATGGGTTTACCTCCAGCCTTCAGCAATTCTGTTGTAACGCCATCCTCTCCAGGGGCTTTTCCATTTTTCATGAGCCATCTTGATTTCGTCAATGCTGACTTCTGGTAAGTCTTGAGTGTAGTGGCGTGTTAACGCGGCTTCAGGGTCCTCATTTTCGGGATCAGGATGAGGTCGTGTTTGTTAATCAGTTGTTATACAAAAAATGATTTTCCAATGAGCGAGTCTGTCTGCGTAGGGGAATCAACGATCGTTTCCAAAACTCTCTACCGGAGAATTTGCACCGTGCGTCAGTCTTTTTGTGATTCGTGGCATTGTAAAATCAACTTTAAGAGCGTTAACTATTACTTGATCCTTAGAAGCTTGAGCTTTCCCTCTCAACTCAACTACTTACTCACACACACACAAACGAAAAATAAAAGGATTTTGAAAGAGGAAAACTTTTTGTTTTGATTGCTTTTTTGTATGAAATTTCTTACGGATATTAAGTGTTGTAGTTAGTACCTAGATAATTTATTTTTATAGGTTTAATTTATGTATGTGTTTTTCAATTCAATGTTTTCTTTTTTAAATATAATTTTCATGTAAGTGGCTTATTTAAGTCTTTTTAAAAATAAATTCTTTAAACTTAAACCTAAACCATGTACCTAACCGGTCAGATCCAGGGTGGGGCAAGTGCCCCACCCTGCCCCACCGTGGCTACGCCCATAAATGAGGCTGTTTTTGCTGTATACTATGCATGTCAATATTATTAATATATTTTGTTCTTATGTTTGTTCTTATGTATGTCATTTGACTTAGAATAAAATCTTAAATTATATCATAAGCCAATAGCCTTTAAGCACACATCAAAGTTTCTGATGTTGACCTGCTTTAAGTGCCTGCTATATGTGCCTGTTATGTTTGCCTGCTACGTGTGCCTGCTTTGTTATAGTAGGTTTTGGTTTGTCAAAACTGATATATAGCTCAAGTAATAAGCAAGCTCTGACTGCAGTGGGCTGGTAACAATTGCTATAAAATCAACATCTGATGGCTATCATAATCAAATAAATTCAATCAGCCTCTCCATTTGAAGAATTTAGCCTTTATCTTTTGACAAGCAGGTTGGATACAGAAATTGGCCAATAGTGGACTGACAATAATGCTGCTGCAGGACTTTATTAGTTACCTCTTACGACACGAATAAAAGAAAAGGGGTTATAAGAGAAAGACTCAGATATTCTCTCATGAGTAGACGAAGATACAAATAAAGCTTCTGGCATTAAAGATGTGAAATAGCAAAGCTTTAAGAGGTCAGTACCATTTAAATATGCCCTGAAACAGTTATAAATAAAATTGTACTCAAAACATTGGATGTATCAAAAGCACAGCAAACAATATCAACTTCACGGAGTCAAAATGCAATAAGCATTGAATAAATACAATCTTTTATCATGATATAGTGTAAATGCACAACCCAAATTATCGCCGAGTAACAATACTTTGTCTTTTGATTTAAATTATGCCACATTAAAACTTTTATTCAATCTAAGAATTAAATAACATAATCACAGCACGACCTTACACGCTCACAGAGCTTGCCTTTACTGAAACATGTAAATAATCAATATTACAAAACTACACAAAGTACAATTATTTTACCTGTTGATATTTACTTAAAAAACGCACTCCTGAAGAATTATGGGTCAAAATATCACACTAAAACTGTTTTATTTACCAAAACAGAAATTGGCGGAAAAACTGACAGATGCGTACGATGTACGCACACACAACGGACAGCGTTTTTTTTTTTGTTTTTGACAAAGCTCTGATACCATAGTAATACATTAGGCTTGGGCAAAAAATATCGATATATCAAAACTTCGATATTTTTTCAGAAAAATTACGATATAAATTAGCGATATTTTTTCCCGCGATATATCAATCTTCGATATTTATTTTCAGATATCAAAATCGATATATTTTTAAAGCTCTGCTGTCTGCTCATGCGTTACATCATATTTTTGACCAATCCGATTTCCTAAATTTAGAAAATATGCAGTAGGTTAAAGTAGAACACATCAAACAAAGAGTGCTCCTGATGTCAATATTAGACAAATACTGGTTTGAATAATGTTTTTTTTTATTTTGTTTCTTTATTTTATGTCGAGCAATTAAAAAAAAAATTTTTATAATATAAAACTTATGTTGAAACAGCCAGATGTGTATTTGCTTTAAAATATCGATAATTTTGGCAATTTATATAAATAATCGCAAATTGGGCAAAAAATATCGATATATCGAAATATCGATATTTCTTGGGTGATATATATCGATATATTTGAAAAACATCGATACGATAAATATCGTTATTTTTTTTCCATTTGCCCATCCCTATAATACATACGTCAGATCGGGCCCGCCAGAATGGAGCCCGACCGTGATCCGGCATGCCACGGCATCTCCGGTTCCGGCGGCGCCACCACTGGTGGGTTCGCCATTTGGTAGGGTGCCCTTAGCACCCCACACTGGCCCGATCACGCCCGCTAGTATGGGCCCCGGTGCGAGCGAGCCTGAGGCTTCGCTTCGCTAAGCCTCACCCTCGGCCGCACCGGAATACCGCTAGCGTGGCGGACCTAGGCTGAGTGCCTTCAGCGCTCGCCACACTCTGCCCGGTTTAACTGATTAAAGCCTCCCATATGGGGTTTCAGTGATAGGTCCGTCAAAAAAAAAAAACTTTTGTTCGAATTCAACCATTCGTAAAGTAACAACCCATTCTCGCTCACTGTTGAACACGGGTCTCCCTACTTTTTAAGGGGAGGGTAAAGGCCTTAGTACCACAATAGGGAAAGAAATTGCTTTCCTTATGGTACCACCACGCACGCTGGCCAAGTGCGGGTTGGTGGACGGCGAGGGCGACGCTGTGGCAAAATGCGATTTCTACTGGTTCCTTAGATCATTACAAACTATTCTCCCATGAAGTTTCTTGCCTTTCGCGGACTCATCTATACACATCGTGGAATACTCATTGGGAGAATTCGAAACTCAAGGGTATTGGTAGATACTATGCAGACATTCAGCATACCATCCCTCCTAAACCATGGTTTTTTAAACACCCCAATCTGCATAAGAAGATAGTATCCATCATATGTCGGCTTCGTATAGGCCATTCATGCACCCCAGTCCATTTAGTGAAAATCCGAATCAGGGACAGTTCCATATGTGAGTCAGGAATCCGAATCAGGGATATTCCAATGCCTCTTGCAACTCACTTAAAATATTTCCGATGTTTTCATAATATTAGCTAAAAATTGTAGTTACAGTTTTACGATTTCAATACACATTACACTCAAAGATCACGACTAACTAGTTTGCTTGTTGCAGTTTTTGAATGAATGGGCAAGTTACTGCTTTCTGCTTTACAAAATCGTTGTCCATGGTAAAAGTAATTGACAGAATTTGTAAAATATTGGAAATAAATCACACATGAACAATGGATACTATTATTATAGGAAAATATTTTCAAAACATTTTGAAAAGCTTCTTCTTCTTCTTCTTCCTTTTTATGGCGACGAACTTGTGTTTTCCGCAGTGGGTACACTGTTCGGCCAGTATCACGTATGCAGCTGTTACACGGATATTATGAGAGATATTATGGAGATAATGGTAATCTTACGATACTTTAAGCGAACTTAACACAAAGTAGAGAGGATACAGAGGATAGGGTAGGTAAGTACTATGACAAATAAAAATGAAGGTGGTTCCATATTTATTTGTCATTATAGAAAATGTCCTAATTACAGATTAATTTTATTAGTGTTTATAAATTTAGTTAAAGATTTTAAAAGTGTAGGATTTAAAGAACTTAGAATACATTTAATATTAGTTGGACGAGGAAAGGTTTTAGGAAGGAAATCAAAAAACGAGGAACCTATTTTGGAGCAATTAAAGAAAATATGGTTAACAGTACCTTCATCAAGACCACATTCACATAAAGAACTATCCCTAATTCGAATTTTTGCCAAGTGGACTGGAGTACAAGAATGGCCTATACGAAGACGACAAATGATAGAAACTATTTTTTTAGGTAGATGAGGATATTTAAAAAACCAAGGTCTGGGGGGAATGACTTGTTGAATATCTGCATAATACCTACCAACGCCCTTTCGTTTCGAGTTCTCCCAATGAGTATTCCAAGAAATGAGTAAATGAGATCGGGAAAGGCAAGCTACATCGTAAGAATATGATTTGTAGTGGTCTAGGGAGCCAGTAGTGGCAGCACTTTTGGCACACGAGTCAACCGATTCATTGCCTGGAATTCCCACATGACTGGGAATCCAAGCAAGGACTATGTTTAAACCCTTCTGATTGCAGGCAAAGAGTGCTTCTCTTATTTTAAGGATAGGAGGAAATTTCGTTTTTGATTTAAAAGGGTTTGCTAAAATTGATTGAAGACAGCTTAGGGAATCGGTAAATATTATGGTATTATTTAAGCAGTGAGAACTTACGTAGAGAATGGCTTCTAGGATAGCTATAGATTCTCCCGTAAAAATTGATGTAGTTGGGGGACATTTAAAACTTAAGGTGATTCTGTAAGTAGGAATCCAGACCGCTGAACCAACGCATCTATCTTCAGCAAATTTGGACGCATCCGTATATATACAAAGCCAGCCCTGCCAATGTTCGGAAATAATGTTCTTAAATTCCTGAGAAGCTGAACAGGAATCCTTAGAAATACCAAAATTTAGAATTACAGAAGGCTTAAAGATTAGTGACTCAAAGCTGTTGGAGTAAAGAGGGTTAAAAGAATATCTTGTAATAGGTGAAGGGAGACGGTTGAATTTTTGGAAACTGAGAAGGATGCAGGGAGTATTCTGAGAATTAGAATGATTATTTAATGATGAAAGGTGATCAAGTTTAGCCAATAGAGCATGTTGAGAATTCTGAGCAACCTTAGCAAAGAATCGATCGCTAAGATATTGTCTGCGGAGATAGAGAGGAGGATCTCCTCCTTCAATTTGGAGGGCGTTGATGGGTGAAGTTTTCATTGCTCCCAATATTACGCGCAGACATTTGGATTGGGTTTTCGAAAGTTTTTCAAGAACAGCTTTACTGCAAGGGTCCAGAAGAAACGCTGCATAATCAAAATGGCTGCGCACGACAGCATTATATAATATTTTTTGCGAGTAAGGATGGGAGCCCCACCAAGTACCCGATAGCGCACGTAAGATATTTAAACCTTTCTCAGCTTTCCCGAGAATGTAGTTAAAATGCGGAATTCCAGTCAGTTTTGAATCCAGAACTAAGCCTAAGAACTTTACTTCTCTACTACATGAGATAAGATTTCCGTTGAGTGAGATTTGTAGATCTGGAATATCTCGTTTGCGAGTGAAAATGACACAACTGCACTTTGGAACAGAAATGGAGAGACCATGATTAGACAACCAATTGTCAAGATATTGTAGGGCCGAATTTAGACGAGATGATGATTCTGACAAGGATTTCGAGGAAAAGTAAAGAGCTATGTCATCAGCATATTGAAGAATATTACAAAAGGAGTCTACAGTTTTATCTAGGTCATAAGTATAAATGTTATAAAGCAGAGGGCTAAGAACCGAACCTTGTGGTAAACCTTTCCAAATTAGACGAGGGGAAACAACGGTATCCTGATTTCTTACCGATATCGATCGAGACATTAACGTGTTGCAGATGAAACGAACCAACTTCTCCGAGACACTCAGCTGAAGCAATTTATGCCTGAGTACTGGAAGAAGGACATTGTCATAGGCAGAGGATATGTCCAGAAATACTCCAACCAGGTACTCCTGATTTTTAAAGGCTAACCGAATATCTGTTGTCAGAATACTTAAACTGTCTAGAGTACTTACGCCCTTGCGAAAGCCAAATTGGGTCTTAGACAGAACTTCTTTAGATTCCATAAAAAAATCTAGTCGGTTCCTGATCATATGCTCCATTATTTTTAGAAGGACTGAAGAAAGAGCTATAGGTCGGTATGAGTTATGGTCTAGAGGATCTTTTTTTGGTTTAAGGATGGGGATTACTATTTGATGTTTCCAGGAGTCTGGGAGGATTCCTTCATCGAAAAAAGAATTTACTAAATTAAGGAAATATAATTTTGCCTCTTTTGGGGATTGCACGAGAAAAGAATAAGGAATGCCATCTTCACCAGGAGATGAGTCCAGCAGCCCGTTCAATGTTATATTAAGTTCCTCGAAAGAAAAAGGGTTATCTAAATTATTTGAAGAAGGAGGAACACCAGCAGAGGATGGAAAACAGTCTATAAACGGGACATAAGAAGGAGCTAATTTGTCAGCAAAAGATTCCAGCCATGTCAAAGGGTCGTTAGACGGAGTGTTTAAGGGAACTAGAGACTGGCGATATCTTTTAATCTGCTTCCAAACCAGGGAAGAGGAGGTTCTAGGAGACATGCTCTCACAAAACTTTATCCAACCTGTTTTTTTCTTTTTCGATAGAAACTTTCTAGTTTGGGCAGCTGTCTTTTTGTAATTGATATAATTCTCCATGGTCATTGACTGGTTGTACCTCTTTTCAGCCCCCCTACGTTTCTGAACCATGGCGGTACACTCAGCATCCCACCACGGTGTCGAGACCTTACGGGAGGTTTTTTTTAAGGGAATGTGAGAATCCGCTGATGATTTTAAGGTGTCCACAAAAACTGAGTAAGCGGCAAAGGGGACTTAAATTATTGACATTTTGAATTGTCTCTAATTTATGTTTGACTGAAGAGGCAAAGGAAGCCCAGTCAGCCTTATTAGTTTTGTATTTTAAGAGAGGAGCAGGTCGAGAAAGTGAAGAAGTATTATCGGGTAAAGTTATAATAGCGGGAAAGTGATCACTACCGAAAGTAACATTTAGGACATTCCATGAAAAAAGAGGCGCCAAATTTGGAGAACAAAGTGATAAGTCAACGGCAGAAGCCGAGTTTTGAGTTGGTAAGCACCTTCTAGTTGGGCGGCCATCATTCAGAATACATAGATTAAGGTCGTCTAAAAGGTCCATCAGCAACAAACCAGGAGAATCTATCCTATAGGAACCCCAAGAAGTGTGATGAGAGTTAAAATCACCTAATACAAGGACAGGAGGGGGAAGGGCTGAGATTGCGGAACGCAATTCATTAAGCGAGGATGCATTAGGGTAAGGAATATACACAGACAGAAGAGAAATATCTAGAACTCGCACTGCCACGACATTTATGTCTTGGCTGTGTGGAGGGAGATGTATTTGAGAGTAACGGAGGGAACGCCTTACAAGAAGGGCACTACCTCCGTAACCATCGATCCTATCATCCCGGAGACACGAATAGCCTGAGACACGAAAATGTGAATCAGGTAGTAGCCACGTCTCCGAGACGGCTAAGACCAGAGGGGAAAATTTATTGATAATAAAAATTATTTCATGTTTTTTTGTTCTAATGCTTTGACAGTTCCACTGAACTACCGTTGAAGACATTTTGATAGTATTCAGACAAAGAAAGTTTTGAAATTTGGGAGAGTTTTTCTGCAACGTTGGACGGTAATGGGTCGTTTTGACCGGAGACTATACGGAGGACCAGGGACAGGATAAGCTTCAGGAGATTATCACTGTCCTCAGAGACAGTAGGAGGACACGAATTGGCGTTAAGAGCGCTTCCGTTTGGAAGAGTAGAGCGACAGTCACCAACTATAGCTTGGTGAGCTTGTCTATCGTAGCTCTTGCCCAAAGGAGTGAAAGGACGAGTAGGCAAACGTGAAATTGTCTTTCTATAGGAGGTTGAGGATTGCTGGGAAGGAGCTTGGGAGGGGGAAGTTGAATAGGATTGTGGTGGTGAGGACGATTTGGCCGTGTCCGCATAAGACCTGCGAACTGGTGGATAGAAGGAGGAAGCTTTTTCATAGGAAACGTTATCTTGTGACATCACAAGCTTTATTGACTTCTGTCTAGAGTGCTCAGGGCATGACCTATTTAGGGCATAGTGTGGGCCTGAACAGTGGAGACAAGTTGCCTTGTCCTCCTCAACAGTACAGCTTTCAGCTGAGTGGGGTTGTGCGCAACGGTAGCATCTTGGTTTGGAGCGACACTGTGCCTTCACGTGTCCAAATCTGCAGCAGTTCATACACTGGATAGTCGGGAGTTGGTACGTCTCAACAGGAATAGACGTGTGGTAAACGAAGACTCGATCAGGCAGGACCTGACCTTTAAAAGTGACCACAACAGACTGAGTAGGTATCCAAGATATTTTATTGTCTGTCACTTGCTTTCTATTTAGGCGCCTTGCTTTTAAAAGAATTCCACAACCAGCTGGAACAGTCAAAGATTCTGCCAACTCCTCCATCGTCCAATCTGAGGGAATACCTTTAATGAGACCGATGCGGGTCACGTTGTATGTTGGTATTGTGGCAACGTATTTGTAAAGAGGTAGTAGCTCATTATTAATAAAGTTGTTTGCTGAAGCAGGGGAACTGAATTCTACGGAGATCCTATTTCTTCCAATCTTTTTAACTCCATCCAAGATTACATCTTTGATTTTGTTAGTCGCTAAAAATCTGCCGAACCTTATTGGCTGAATGAATGTTGGAGCTGAGGGTTCAGATTCTATTCGAGAAACATGAACGATAAAAGGTCCTTTATCTATCTCGCTGTACGATTTAGGCGCAATGACAATAGATGGATGGGTGTACATTAATTGGGAACTACCATTAGGAGAACTAGAAATAGTCGCAGAGGGGTCGGTAACTGATCTCTTTGCGGGCTCAGCGGCATCATCCGTCTCGAGACGACGTTTAGTCGCCGACTGGGAAAACACTGGCAAGGACAGTTCCATAGGAGAAGGTGCTCGATCCGGCGGATCCGGCGGATCGGGAGGGATAGGGTCCATATTGTATTAACTTACCAGATAAGTAAATATAATACACTACAACCGTAACTTAGATGAAAAATACGCTTATTATATATAAATTGGAAACAAAGCACTATAAAATACAAAAAAATCACGAAATTCCTAAAAACACGTGTAATAACCACAGTCGCAAAAAAAAAAAACTTGAAAAGCTACTAAACCACAAGTTGGCAAACGACGTTGGCAGGTGACATCATCATAAACCCGACCAATCAGAAGCGTTTCGTGTCACATGACAAACGTTTAAATAAATGTGAAGGCATAGGGCCAGGATGTGAGGGCTCGGAGCTATTACCTAAGTTATGCGACTCCATTGCAGAATAATCGGATATGTGGGTAGATTGACGTGGGTAATCGGGCGAGAAAAATGAAGCACGGTTTCACAATCAATCACGAGACACTTTACTGATTTGCCGAAATATAATTACAATCAGATTCGCGATATTCTAATTAGCCAAAAATCAACGACACTCCGCCGAACACGTGACGTATATGCGCGATGCAGTCCGATGTAATCGTAGTGATGGCTACCGGTCGACTGACTGCGCGCGCCAGCGCTCGGCGTTGCGTCAGAGCGGGGCGAAATCAGCTCGCTACCCGCTCTAAAATAATTGATGCGCCGTCACGGCCAGACTGACATTCGCACGTCCTCGTGCGACTCCATATGTCCAGCCCTCGTCTTCCTCTGGTTAATCTGCAAGACAAAAGGAACAAGTGGTAGACACACCTTTTCACGCTCGTCCATCCCTGACATCTCAGAAACATTAAAAGTTAGCACTACAGGTGGGACACTCATGCACACACGTAACTCACTGGACCGGACCACTGAACACGAGCGTCCCTTCGACCAGCCACCACCTTGTATGGTGACATGGACCGGACAACCCCTCAGCGTCCCTTCGACCAGTTACCGCGCCACTCATAGGCTCCAACACAATACTGCCTCTCGTAGGCCACAATGATCTGATCAGGGACATCGGCCATCAAAAGCCAGTCCCACGACCAGTCACCAGCTCCCCGTGCAGTCAAGCCCTCAGAACATCGACCTGCATAAGCCAGTCCCTTGACCTACTGCACGGTAAGACAACCACTGGGAACGGAAGTTCAACACTTACGTATTCAGTTTCATTCATCTTGTTCGGAAGCAGAGAGGGTTCCGGAACTGGCGGAACAAGTACGCGAGCCGTCAATAGAGGCTGTTTCACTATCATCATCCGACGAAACCCTCTCCATATCTACCTGACCTTGACCCGCCGTCTCGGCCTCTTCCTCATAATTGGTTAAGGAAGTAGCTATGTAAACTAAGCCGTCGTAGCCTCTGGGTACCGCACGTAAGTTCTCGTGAGCGTACTTATAGGTTCGGTTAGACCCGTCAATATTACGTAGCTCATATCGATCGTTCTCCAAAACGCGGGTGATTACAAACGGACCCCTAAATTTTCTATGCAGTTTGGTCTGATTTCGCTCGCTGGATTTTATAAAAACGTAATCACCGGTAGAAAAAGGTTTTACAGTGGCATGGCCTCGATTAAAACGTTCTATTTCAGAGCAAGCGGCTTTGTTAATGTTTTCGGCGGCGTTGCTTCGAACTTCCTCCAGGTCTATCCGTTGCTCAGGTTCTACTTGGGGGGCTAACCGAGATATGCCTAGGGACTGAGCACGTATACCGAACATCAATTCCGTTGGAGTATAACCCGTTACTCGAGATCGTGTGCTATTCAATGCTAATTGGACTTGAGGAAGTTCGTCACGCCAAGTTTTGTTAGGATCGTTTTCTATAATGGTGAGTAAGCTTTTTAAGGTACGCATTACTCGCTCCACTTGACCATTCGCCCTACTGGAGCCGGTAGCTATAAAATGCAGCTCTATGTTGTGGTCAGCGCAGAACTGTTTGAAGTCTGCGCTTACGTAGCAACGACCTTGATCTGCAATGATCCGCTTAGGTGCGCCGAAAAGGCAGACTGCTTTTTTAATAGCTTTGATTGCACTAGCCGCGTCAAGGGAGGAGGTATACTCAAGCAGGACGTATTTGGTAAATGCGTCGATGATGACGGAAGAATATTCTTTTCTGTCGCTTTTACCGCTGAGCTTGCCTGTGATGTCAATATGGATGGTGTGCCACGGTGTAGGAGCTTTGGGTATGGGATGCAATCTGACCTGTTGGGCCCCTGAACAACCTTTGGAAGCCTTGCAAATAATGCACGAATTGACAAACACGCGCACTTGCTTAGCCATTTGGGGAAACCAATATTGTTCGTACAATTTGTCTAGTGTCTTTTCCGCGCCTAGATGCAAGATTTCTGAATGTACATGATTTATCAGAGTCCATGTAAGAGATCTGGGCACAATGGGTAGCCAAAATGTGCTTTTATTTCGTTCAACCTTCCTATACAATATGCCCTGCCTAACATCGTATGTATGAGCGATTGCTTCTGGGAGTTCTCCATTGTTATGCTTGGCGATTAGATCTTGAACTTCGCTGTCGCGCCTTTGTTCGACCGCAAGTCAACCATGATGTAACTCAACAAAGTGGACATTTTTGGTTTTCTTGTCTGCATTGTTCACTAGCTTAACGTTATCTAGCTGCGATTGTTCGGTTTTGGACTTTGATTCCGCGACAGGTAAGTTCCTAGATAAGTAGTCAGCATGTTCCATGCTGGTTCCCTGTTTGTGAACGATGTCAAAGTCATACGCTTGCAGGAACGCCCACCAACGATGGACACGCGGGGTAAGATCAGTTTTAGCTTTGGACGCCTTGAGGGAGTTGCAGTCCGTGAAGACTGTAAAATGCTGTCCGTATAAATAATGCCGGAAGTTTTCGACCGCGCGAACGACCGCCAGGGTTTCTAGTTCATAGGAATGATATCTTGATTCCGTGTCGGTCGTTCGACGGCTGAAATATGATACAACGTGTGGTACATTATCTTTTCTTTGAATTAGTATAGCCCCATATCCCTCCGAACTGGCGTCCGTGTGGAGCTCGATAGGTGCGTCCCGATCAAATATTGTGAGAACAGGTTCAGAAGTCAGTACCTTAACGATCTTTTTATGAATCTGATCATGAGCTTCGGTCCATTTTATGGGACCTTTTAGCTTAGTGAGCGGGTAAAGGGGCCCTACAACGCGCGTGTAATTTGGTATGAACCGCCTAAAATAAGAGGCCAGACCCAAAAACTGCCTAACTTGCGTAGCCGTCTTTGGGGTCGGCACGTTAGCCAAGGCTTGTACTTTCTTGGGGTTTGGACCTACTTCACCTGACTTAATAACGGAGCCTAGATAATCAACCTGAGTTTTCATAAATTTGCATTTCTTAATGTTAAATGAAAAGCCAGCTCCTGAGAGTGCTTTGAGGGTTAAGTCAAGACGTTCTAAACCTTGGATGACGTCACAAGAATAGCATAAAACGTCAGCCATATATGCCAGAGCTACATTGTCTTTGAGGGGACCTAGAGCTTTGTTAATGCACCTCTGGTACACAGAAGCTGCGTTTCGTAACCCAAAAGGCATGGCTAGGTACTCATATTGCCCGTCAGGGGTCACGAAAGCCGTTCGAATTATGCTGTCGCTGTCAGGGTCCACCAAAATTTGATGGTACCCTGAGGCCATGTCTAATGACGAGAAATAGTGAGCACCATGAAGTCGATCTATTTGCTCATCTATCCTAGGAAGGGGAAAATGTTCCGGACGTGTATTGGCGTTTAGCTCCCTATAGTCCACGCACATTCTGTCTGTGCCATCCTTTTTCTTTACCAGCAGTATCGGACTAGCAAATGGTGAACTGCTTTCGCGAATGACACCGGCTTCTAAAAGAGCTTCTACCTTCTCTTTGACAACTTCTTTTTCTGCTGGGGATAATCTATAGGGACGCCTTTGAACGACTTTATTAGGGTCTATAGGGTCTATGCGTAAAGTGCCGGTCGTAACGCGACGGGTTGGTATACCGTCGATGAAAAAGTCACTATATTTTTGTAAGACTTTAACTAAAGCAATTTTGTCTTCGCCTTGTAAATCAGTGTCTATATTAGAATGATCTAAAATATAAAGATTTTCAGTAAAATTAACTACCTTGGACAAAGAAAACGTAATTTGGTCGCTATCGATTTGGATGTGGATATTATTTTCTAGCAAATCTCTACCTATAATAACCGGTTCAGTTATAGTGTCATCAGACACAATGTGAAACAACAACGATACTGATATACCCTGTATATTGACGGGACTAAAGACCTGCGATACGCACTTTACATCCTCTTTACCAATGCCAGTGAGATAAACTACGTTATTGTGCATGGTACCCGGAAACTTTTCAGCAAGGCTATGAGTCACAAGTGAGCAAGCGGATCCACTATCAAAAAGAAAGGAAACGGGCTCACCGGATGATGTAGTTAACGTGCTCCTCGTTGACTTGGGCTCACAGACATGAACCTCCTTGGTCACCGCTGGAGCGTTGCCTCCTTTTCGGTCCGGGCACGACGTGGCGAGGTGTCCTGGTTGCCCGCACACGAAGCAAGTTACGGGTCGCGTCCTCTCAGGAATCTTCACCGGCCGCTCAGGCATCTTCGCCGCTACGACAGGATCATCACGTCGTTTGCGGCAGTCGATTGCTCGATGTCCTTGTGTTCCGCAACGATGACACGAACCGGTGAAACGTGGTTCTGTAAGGCGTGTCCTCTTAATTTCTCCGTCGTATGCGAAGTCGTTCCCATCGTGTCTTCGTTTCAATGATATCCCGTTTAATATTCGCAAAAGCTGGGCTCTTGTTGCTACGCTATGAGTATGCAGTTCTCTTCGGATGATTCCGTCCTTCTGGCACAATATTGAAGCTACAAACCCAGCCATTATATCCTCGGCCATCTTAGTGCGCGGTATACGTTCTACAAGACTCCAGAGCCGCATGGCTGCCTCAGACGCAGTTTCCTTGGGGCCAAGTTGAAATCTAAGTATTTCGTCGAAATAATCCTGCGCTAGCATGGGCCTCGCAAACTTAGCAAGAAGAAGTTCCTTTATTTGCGGCCACGTTAGCTGTGAAGCCTGTAGCTTTGTAAGGCAAGACGCTGCCCGTCCTTTTAAAGCGTGTGTTAGCACCAGTAAAAGCTCTGCACCTTCCAATTTTCTGCTATCGATAATTATTTCTGTCAGTCTGCACCAACCTTCTATGTCAGCTTCACTCTCATCAGGGTCGAACCGGATCAGCTGGGTAGTCGTGCTGGTCGTAGATTGCGGTTGAGGAGTCGACAAAAGTCTCGACAGTAACGCTTCCATGTGATGCACTAGGTTTGGTGTCGACGATTCTCTGCCACGGACATTTTCCTCAGGTTGTAGCCCTTCGGATCCCACTTCTGATGAAGGCATAGGGCCAGGATGTGAGGGCTCGGAGCTATTACCTAAGTTATGCGACTCCATTGCAGAATAATCGGATATGTGGGTAGATTGACGTGGGTAATCGGGCGAGAAAAATGAAGCACGGTTTCACAATCAATCACGAGACACTTTACTGATTTGCCGAAATATAATTACAATCAGATTCGCGATATTCTAATTAGCCAAAAATCAACGACACTCCGCCGAACACGTGACGTATATGCGCGATGCAGTCCGATGTAATCGTAGTGATGGCTACCGGTCGACTGACTGCGCGCGCCAGCGCTCGGCGTTGCGTCAGAGCGGGGCGAAATCAGCTCGCTACCCGCTCTAAAATAATTGATGCGCCGTCAAATGCATTTTTATTTCTGGATTTATTAATAAATCGTTTATTATTTTCAAGTTCCGTTACTAAATAATCATTTTAAAACTCATATTATAAGCTGATAATAGTAATTCGCATTTTATTTTTCGCATTGTCAAATAGCCTATTAATAGGCTACTTGACTCGCAAGTCGCAACCATTTCTGCCATATCATGTTAAAAACCATAGATTTAGGATACAAGTAGATCGACTGACAGCCCAAAAATGCGTGACCAGTTTTGATTTGTCAATGTGTGTGTTAACTAGTGACGTACCTTTAACATTTTTAGACTATCGATAATAATTGCAGTTTGTCGTTTGGAAAATAATGTTTACTGTAACACTGTTTTTATCTCGAGATTATGCACCTACTTTGCGGCATACCTAACCGCCCTCACTTCTTACAACTATAATAGTGGGCAGATAAATGTGCCCGGTGAGTATATTTTTTACTTATGATTTAAAAATAAATACATAGTTTTAATTTAAAAAAAAATAACAGCCATTGCTAATTAGTTTATTTATTTATTTCTTCAAAAGATTTTCCCGTGTCATCTGCTGTGCCATGTGAGCTCATCAATGGCAGTAAGTGAAAAAGAACAAGTTAACAAAATCTGAACAAACATTTACATTTTGATGAATCAATCCCTGATTATTGACCTTTAACAAGATTATCTTAGTTATGTGATTCCTTATAGTTTCCTTCTTCAAATTGTTAAGTTGACATTCATTTGAGACGCTAAATGTAAAATAACATCAAATTTTTTCGAAACTAGTTTTCTTATTTCCTTTCTCAATTCACTTTCCAAGAAAATTAACTAGTTATAACTTTACCTTAAGAAAGAGATGAAAGTAACGTAAAAGTTACTCAAATCAGGATAAATACGAAAGATAATTACTAACCGTTTTCTGTATTTAATTATTTGGGTAACTCTGGGGTTACCTATAATGTTTTTTACAAACACGAGAATGTTTTGTTGGAGTATAGTTATTCCTGCAAATCATACTGTTTTACAACAGTTTTATCTTTACGCGTTTGAAGTCGCAAGCAGAAGCTTATTTAAAATTAGAAGTGAGAACAGAGGATGAGGATTTTACATCGATATTTTTTAATACTAGGCAGTACAGTATCTGATCTTAGCCAATTGTGAAAAGAACCTAAAAAAAAGAAAGAACTTGATTGTCGTGTCGTGTCAATTTGTTTATTACTGTCGATTTTTGGCGGGAACTTTCGAGGCGGGAAGTCCTGTAAAACTTACTTTAACTTTTAATTTGATTTAACTTAATAAATTTCTGTATAAATTTGATAAAAAAGCGTTTAAAGAGCTCCGTATGAGTACCGAAAGTGGAGGCACGATGAAAAAACAATGTAAAAAGAGGAAAAAGGAACCACCAGATCACAACAGCTCTGAAGATGAGGATGACAACAAACACATGCCATACTTTAAGAAAAATCACATTAGAAGTTATCCTGAAAACTCTCCAGGAACAGTATTTACAGTTTATATTCAAAGCACAGACGAAAACACAAAGTTCGGTAACAAAGATCCTATCTATCTTAATAAGATTTTTAGCAGGTATAACAAAGGAGTTAAAGAAATAAAACGAGTCAATGCAATGAAATATGCTGTAATGTTCGACAATCCCAAAAATGCTAATTCATTGCTTACAAACACAAATTTCTTGTCTTCCCATGAAATAAAAGCTTTTATTCCAGCATCCACTTCAGAATGCATTGGTGTTATCAAACACATTCCCACGGATTTAACATGCCAACATTTATTTGAAAAATTAATTAGTTCACAGGAAATATTGTCTGTAAGACGTTTTATGAAGAAGACTCCTGTAGGTATTGTACCACTGCAAACAGTATCGCTGACATTCTCAGGTAATATACTTCCCGATCACATAAGTTATGGTCTGTGTATCATACCTGTAAACGAATACATAAGGCCAGTATTACAATGTTTTAAATGTATGGGATTCGGACATACAACAAAATACTGCAAGCGAGCAGTAGTTTGTTCAATTTGCTCGGAAGCCCATTCATTTAAGGAATGCACTAATGTTAATAAACCCCTGTGTGTAAACTGCAAAGGAGAACACATTGCTGTAGCAAAAATATGTCCTATTAAGCAACAAAAAATTAATGAAAATAAATCTAAAATTATGAATAAACAAACTCTGGGCTCATTTTTCCCAGCACTTAATAAGACATTTGCCAAAGCAGTGGGTTCCCACCCACAAAACCAGAATAATAAAGTAATTAAAGATAGTAAAAACTTGTTAACGGATGTTATAAACAATGACATGATACTAAAAGCTATTGTCGACACCCTGTTATGCCTTTGTAGCAAGGACAATAACTTACCAGTAAATACATCTACTATTAAAGAGATGTTTATCAAAAAAGTAAGTGACCATAATGGATAGTGGTGGTCATTTAAAGATTGTACAACACAATATCGAAAGCTTGAAACCAAAGATTGCACTTTTTAGTCAGTTCTTGTATATTAACAATGTAGATATTTGTATACTAAATGAAACTTGGCTCAAACCTTCCGATTCCATTCACTTTAAAGGTTATAAATTATTTAGAAGGGACAGTAGCTATGGATACGGTGGTGTTGCAATACTATGTAGAGACTATATTAAATGTTCTGAAGTTGCCACAGTAAGCACAGATAAAGTTCAAACGCTCGCAATAAGTATTCAAACTAAAGATAGTTCTTTCACAATTATGGGTTCATATTGTCCTCCTAGAAAAGGACGTTTTCCAATTTCTGTATTAAAAAATGTTATTAATTCATTACCATCTCCTGTTTTGATAATGGGGGATTTTAATGCCCATCATACAGCATTTGGATCAGCTACAAACAAACCTAGAGGCATACAAATATATGACATGCTAGATGAATTAAACATGTGTATATTAAATTCTGGCGAAGTAACAACTATAAATAGGCCAAATCAATTAGCTTCGGCCATTGATATTGCCTTTTTGTCTCCTAATTTAGCAGCATCAGCAGAATGGTCGGTGTACTCTGAAGATTCATTGGGCAGCTATCACTTCCCCACATTAGTGAATTTAGCTATAAGAAGTGAAATTTATGATTATGCACAGTGCTCTGAAAAGTATGTTTACCAAAAAGCTGACTGGTTTGGATATCATAAAAAATCTAGTAACCTTTTTCATAAATTGTTACTGCAATCTAATGTCCTTTTAGCTTATGAAAGATTTTGTGACTTATTGTATGAACTTAGGAAAGAATTTATTCCAATTCACAAAGTTTCAAGTAGATGTCAAAAAATTCTTAAGCCTGTTCCTTGGTGGAATCATGTTTGCGATAGTGCAGTAAAGCAAAGTAGGTTAGCGCTTCATGCGTATAAACGCTATCCTACTGTAGAAAATTATGTATTATACAAAAAACTGGACGCTTTGAAGAAACGTACAATCAAAGAGCAGAAAATTATAAGTTGGCAGCATTTCTGTTCCACTTTTGACCGAAATACTTCCATTAATGAAGTATGGAAAATTGTTAAAATATTTAATCGTAAAAATTCGTCAGTAAAACCCAAAGACGATAGATTTGTCACAGATTTTTTAAATAAAATTGCTTCCAATCAGTCATTGAACGACACCGACTGTCTAAACGAAATTTTTGATGATAATAATTTAAATAGTCATTTGAATCTACCATTCTCAGAACAGGAATTTAATTTATCATTAAATAGTAAAAAAGACACTACTCCAGGCTTAGATGATATTCCATATATTTTAATAAAACGGCTACACAACTCAGCCAAAACAATTTTGCTACAAATATTTAACAATCTTTGGCAACATAATTTAATACCTGATTCTTGGAAAGAAATTGCCGTAGTACCTATTTTAAAACCTGAGAAAGATCCTAATTTGGCCGATTCTTACCGACCAATATCACTCTCCTCGTGTTTGGGAAAGATTTTTGAAAATATGATAAAAACTAGGTTAGAAATGTATGTAGAGTCTAGATTAATTATTCCACCAGATCAATTTGGGTTTAGAAAAGGTAGAAGTACAATAGACAGTTTATTAAAATTTGGGGGTGATATACAGGAAGCATTTTTTAATAATAAATACTTATTAAGCGTATTTTTAGATGTCAGTGGCGCATTTGATAATGTAGATTTAGAACATTTAGTAAAAATTTTACATAGTTATAACATACCAGGTAAAATATGTAAATGGATTTTCAATTTCTTTTATTCTCGCACTGTTTATATTAAATTTAACCGGAATTTATATGGCCCAAAAGTAGCGTGTAAGGGTGTTATGCAAGGAGCGACGTTATCACCACTAATTTACCTTTTGTATACGGCACAAATACATTCATTCATTACAGTTAATAATTTATCAATATTACAATACGCTGATGATATTGTGTTGTACACATCTAACAGAAATTTATTACAAGCCCAAAACACTATAAATGAAGGCCTTTATAACTTATTTAATTATTATAAAGAACTGCTTAAATTAGATATAAATCCTCATAAAAGTTCAGCTGTGATTTTTAGTAAGAAAAGTGACAATTCTTTTGTAAATGTAAATGTATCATATTGTTCTGTAAATATAGCTATAGTTGAGGAAAAAAAGTTCTTAGGTGTAATTTTTGATTCGAAAATGCTTTTTCATTCGCATGTAAATAAAATAGTAAATAGAATGCAGAAAAGTATTAACATAATGAGACACTTGGCAAGCGTAACTTGGGGTATGGATCCGAAATTATTAAACATGATTTATAAAGCTATTGTTAGAAGTCACTATGATTACGGCCTTATAATTTATGGCAAGTGTATAAGTCCGTCTCTATTTCGCAAGTTAGAAGTGATACAGAATAAAGGACTACGAATAATAACCGGTGCAATTTGTTCTACACCGATAAACTCGCTAGAAATAGAGGCAGGCATATCTCCAATAGATATTAGACTTAAGTATCTAATTGAAAAGTTGTATTGTAAGGTATTAGCTAATAACGAGTATTTGTATTCACATAAACATAATAATTTGTTACAAGGGACACATATTAGTGAAATAAATGATTTATGTAAATACATAGACCATAAAGATCGATGGGAATTCAGTACATTAGATATTCAACTAACAGTGCCTACTATTTGTAAAGCAAATATTAAAAACAACGAAGAGTTTTTAGAATATGTAAACACTGAGAAACGGTGTTATAGAAGAATTTATACGGATGGATCAAAAACAAACGAGCATACAAAAGCGGCATATTATGATTCTCAAGCCAAATTTGGACGTTGTTTTACATTAGATAATAACGCTTCAATATTTACAGCTGAAGTCTATGCTATATTCACAGCATTGCAGTACATAAAAGGAATTGAAAATGACTCCTGCTTTCTGATAGTTACCGATTCTTTGAGTGCTTTACAATGCCTGGAAACTCCAAAGATATCCTATAAGAATAATATATATATTACTAGAATTCGTGAATATCTGTATCATACCAATAATAAGAAGATTGAATTCCTATGGGTGCCATCACATTCTGGAATCACGGGTAATGAAGTAGTGGATAGATTACTGAAAATACAAACACCAGTAATAAATGACGCTCAATACGTCGCACCATCAGTTCCTATGACTGATTATTACCCAAAGATAAAAATGAGGATGTTCGATTCATGGTCTCGGGATTGGGTGTACACCCAACAATATAAGGGCAAATGGTACGCAGATATACAGAAGATTATTCCAAGAAAACCATGGTATTTCAAGTTAGCATCTCCAACAAGAAAATTTATTACCACAATAAACAGATTGAGATTTGGTCACGGAAAGTTTGCAGCTCATCTTAAGAGAATCAACATCATCAACGCAGCTACCTGTGAATATTGTAAAATTGAAGAAGCAACTCTAGACCATTTAATTTTGCATTGTTCCGCCTTCAATTTACAAAGGTTGTTGTTAATAGATGGCTTACTGATGATATACAAAGATGAGGAAATTCCCCGCCTCTTGCCATCTATTCTTCAGAACTCTGAATCTTATGGACTGATTTATGATTATATTAACTCAACTATTCAAGAGCTATGAACAACGTCTACATCAATCAAGAGATATAAGATAACTGATTGAAAACAAAATATCTCCAAACTTCAAAGAAAAAAAGGAATGACGATTTGGCTAAATGGTTACATACCGAATGCCGTAAAATATTAGAAAAAAAAAAAAAAAAAAAAAAAATTTATTACTGTCAGGGTTAATGTCACTTTGCTTGCCCTTCCTTTCATCGTAAGGCATTTTAAGGAAAAATAAATGTAAATAAAAGTGAATTGGCGAACTATCTAAAACTATTTATTTTATTTCATTTCATTGGACTGGAAATCTACTTTCTAATCGTGTTATTATCTTAATCGTATAGGTTTACAATTTGTAAAGATAACACTACAGACCTTTTGTTTGTGTTAGCGAATGAATGTTTATTATTTATTAGATTTATATGTCCTTTTCATGTGCAGTTTGTTTTTCAACATTCCAAGTACTTGCGGGAGAAGCCAAAACTCTTTAAAAGTTGTTTAATTATAATAAAAGTGGCGTCAATATGGTTGTGTTAAACTTAGTTCAGATGTTCTAGACGATTCTTGTGACAATGGGTGAAGTAGTTCACGGTGTTTAGGAGGATGGAAAGGTTGTCGCATGACTTAAACCTGGCTCTAGAGGAGAGTAACTGCGGCCGGCAAGAGCGGCGGAAGCTAGGGCTCCGACGACGCACTAGGTCCGCTGGGAATTTGCGTAAGTCATTATAATAAAATAAAATTAGTAATATTTGGGTGTCGGAGCTATTACGTGTGTCAGTATTTTTTTTAAATTTGGTTTATGCCATAAACTGTAAGGGATGGGGAACCTCCCCAGACCCAAACCAATTTAGAATGGATCATTTTGATTGTTTCCTAATTTGCCCTGACTACTGAGTCACTACATTAGTAAAAAAACAAATTGAAACATGCATTGCAGCGGCCGCTGTAGCCGTGAGTCTGGTAGAAGATGGCAGTTCGAGCAGTCCCCCTCAAGCTCCTCTTATCACTCAACCGCTATCAGACTCTGACGACCCACATCTCAACTTGCACAAATCAAGCAATCTTAAGTCTAGACAGTACTGTCAAATTGGAAATTTTGAGTCCGACTCGTTCAATGAAAACTTCTCGCCAACAAGACCGGCTAATGCGAGGAGAAAACGGAAATATAAGAAGATGCCCGTCGAGTACCCCGATGGTAAAAGATCTCCACCGCTTGAGATACTAAGCGTTACTACAGAGGTAAATATTTAAAGAACACAACACTGTCTATTCTGATGTGAGCATAGATTGATAATCCACATTTTGTAAATCAGTGTTGGCACCTATCAACATCACAAAAGTGACTGCAGATTGACATTAATTATTTTAACATACAATTTTTTAAAGCTTAAAATATAGATCTGTGTTATAAGAACTGTCATTACAATAATAACTGCATTACCCTTTTTCCATATGCAAATAGGCTATTTGACAATGCGAAAAATAAAGTGCCAACTACTATTATCAGTTTATATTATGAGTTTAAAAATGGTTGTCAATGGAAGTTGAAAATAATAAACGATTTATTTAAAAATCCAGAAATAAAACTGCATTTATTTAAACATTTGTCACGTGACACGAAAAGCTCCTGATTGGTCGGGTTCATGATGACGTCACCTGCTTGATAACTTCGTTTGCCTGCTTGTGTTATAATAGCTTTCCAAAATGTTTTGATAATATTTTCCTTTATTAATAGTATCCATTGTTTATGTGTGATTTATTTCCAATATTTTACAAATTCTGTCAATTACTTTTACTATGGACAGCGATTTTGTAAAGCAGAAAGCAGTAACCCATTCATTTCAAATCTGTAACAAACAAACTAGTTAGTCGGGATCTTTAAGTGTAATGTTTATTGAAATCATAAGACTGTAGCTACAATTTTTTGCTAATATTATGGAAAACGGCGGAAATATTCGAAGTGAGTTGCAAGAGGCATTCTGTTATAAACATAAGAGGTATTATAACCTCAAACCAATAACAAAGAACATTCTTAATGCAATGAATTATTGAAAATTATAAATATTATGTTTATTTACATCGAAATGCTCTTCACAGAAGAAAATATTTGTAGTACTCACTATGTTATTATAATCCCTCCGAAAAAGTTGCAACCACTTTCGGCCCACTTAGGCTTTCTTGGAAACACTTGCAAATAGTGTTCTAAAGTTTTTATACATTTTGGAACTGCATACCATTTGAAACTCATTATATTACACAAGTCACTGTTAAAATATAGATCCAACCGCACTCGTTATTTGTTTGCAATAAATGTATGTAGATGATATGTGCTACAGATCACAACACAGACAGGTGATGTCACCGACCCCATTGCAGTGCCATATTGTCAAAATAGCGTATTGGCGCGCTATTTCAATTCTCAATTTTCAATTTGATATTTTTCAGCAATTATGTACCAGAATTTAAAAAAACTACTTTTACTGGGTTCTTTAACCTCTACTTAATAATAAAAAATGAATTTCAAAAACCAGTCAATTAGCCTATTGTTCTTCTATGTATTGCGAACTGTGTTGTTTTTAGCTAAAAGTTGTGTATCAGTTGAAGAAAATGCTTAATCTGCTACCTTACAAAGTCCAAAATAAGTCTTGACTGTTAAAAATAGTGGGTCATATTTTGTGATAATACTCTTTGTCTTTTTTTCCAATATAATTTTTTTTTTCTGTTCCGTACATTTGAGTTGCTTTAGCCCTATCAGGATGCTTTGTCCCTAAATGTTTGAATGCACATTTCAATGCTACATTGGCCTTGCCCTATTTAATTTGACTTAATCAGCATCTTAGCAATTAAACGTAAGAGTTCCAATCATAAAAATTCCATAAGATCAATGAAATCTTAAATATCATGTTTTTTTTCCAGCCTAATTCATTACCAGCAACAATTATAATGCAAACTCAAGGCCTGACATCAATTCCTCATATTCACAAACACAAACAAGAAAGGTAACAATAAATAAAAAAAATATATGTAGGGAACTAGAATCAAAATTTCAATTTTTAAAATGTGTCCTTGAACTTTTTAGAAATGCATTTTGCGGCAAAAGAAAATGGTCCCACAGAGATAAAGGCGATGTGTGTGAGATGAGAGAAAGGTCATTCAGTGGTGGTTGTTCATCCAAGTCAACTTTCTTCTCCAGAAATGATTTTAAATGCAAGAAATACGACACTGAGAAGAAACGTAAAGAGTCTGTCTTGCAGCCAGGAAAAATAATCCTAAAGTCTCAAAATGTTGAAGGTATGAAATCAGCATTCACAAATACTCTTTCTCTGCCTGGTAGCTCAAGCTTTAATTTTGTTTATAAGAATACCGGCAAAAACGGAACACCCTTTCTATCAAAAATGACTGGATACAAAATAACAACAGATCTACCACCTGTATTTAATCCAACCACAAGCACAGGAAAATATCATTCAAGAAAATTTAAAATGATGAACAAATCTCATCCACAGTCTTTACGGAATCCCTTGCATTTCGAGGATTCGAATAGCGGCATGGACTGTGCTGGAAATGAATCTAGTTCGCTCAGTAGTAGTGATTCCGACGGCGTCGTAACGAATGACAGTGACAGAGAAGGCGACGACGAACTGACCGACTGGCCCGGCATCGAAGAACTTAAAGTTTTCAATAAAAGCCTCACGTTTAAGTCCTCCAAATCGGTAAATAATAATAACAACAATTCACCGAATTCAGTAAACATGCCTCCACCTAAACGATTGAAAAAAGAAAAACATTTGGTCAAAGGTGGATGGGCGAGCTGTAAGAATAGATTTAAAAAGAAGAGGCCCAAAGTTGATTCGGGAAACGACGATGATGCTATGATGTCCGATTCGAAAACCGTCGTTGATGTTGATGTTGATGACGATGTAGTCTGTAAAGAGAACAGGGACATTTTGCAGCCTCACTCGTCGTTTTCTAGCTTTAGCGACATAAAGAACGCCGGCGTGTCTGGTCAGAATGCGAATGAGTCGTTTTTTCAGTCTTTTCAGGCGTTTCAGGAGAAATCGGCGCAGCAGGAAACGTTTAGTCAAACGCCACGGACAAATTTCTCTTTGCAAAAAACGTCGTCTAGCGATTTGAATGCGAGTGAGAAGTCGCCGCAGAGCGATCATTACTATAGCGAGCATTCCATGGGCAATGCCGTGACTGAAGTGAGGGAGATAAGAGCCGGTTGTCGACGCATACGAGAAGAGAGGCCGGGGTTTCTCATCCTGAGTGCAGCCAATGAACAGCTATCCAAATTTTTGCAAGATTCGTGCCAATCGGAGCTGAAGCTGCCAAGTTTCCATGATCCGGGTGAAAAGGAGAAACTCGAATCGCTGGCCAAGCTGTATTCGTTGAAATTGCAAGTCGAAATGGGGCGGCCGATCCTGAGGAAGACGAGGTAGGTAAATCTGTCTTATCTGTTTGTAATTGTAGATAATGTGGTTGTACATTCATGTTATTGTTGTATAAATTGTATTTTCGGTTGACCTATTTACAGTAACACGATGCAAGCGGTGCGCGTCGAGCATTCCTACCACAACTTGCCGATTGACCACAAACGTCGCTGCTACGGCGATGACGCCGACTCTAGCCTTAGCCTCAGCGAGAATTCAGTCAACTCTATCAACGATCTGGATGATCAGGACCTCATCGACCAGAAGCCCGGTACAAGCGACATAACACAGCAGGACCTGGTAGATACTTTCTCGCATACGCACGTTGATAAGTCTCTTCTGGATCCGGGTGATGTAGATTAAGAATGAGGGATCGTTTTGGTAATCGGTGATTGGCGATATATGGTCACGTTAAACACTTTGCTGGCACGGAACAAAATTGGCAGGAAGTTTTGAACTAAATTAACAAAACATCGGTTATACATATAAATTATACAGGATGAAATTTTAACCACCTTCCAAATTTTAATACAGCGTGAAATTTTAACCACTTTCCAAAATTTTTATAGGCGTTCAGTATCGTATTTAGAGCCCATTTATGAAGTAAAAAATGTAAATCAAGCTTTCACCAGAAAATATTTTTCGCAATATAGTTTTCAATTTTTGCGGTCCTAGGCCTGATAAGGTATAAAGGGTTAATAAAAAACGTATGAATAGTAACGTAATGAATGAATGAGGTGTGAATCGCGTAAAAAAAGTGTTGCTAAGCGGCCGTGTCAAAATTTTTAGATTTTTTACGGATATTTTCTAAGTGCTTTATCTTGACATTTTTGTACTGGGCTATACCAAAAGAAAAAATACGTCATCTGTCTTTTGTCTCGTAGATTGATATATTAAAATTTGGAAAGTGGTTAAAATTTCATCCTGTATATCAATCTACGAGACAAAAAACAAATGGCGCCTTTTTTCTTTTGGTATAGCCCAGTACAAAAATGACAAAAAATGACACATTTACATCGGGTAACTGGTGTGTCTTGTACTTGTGTCTGTACCGGGCCATTGTGCCATATAATGATATGACTAATAGCGGGTTACAAATACTGGATTTTCTCTACTTTTCATTACTAATGTTTTTGATCCAAATAATCAGAAAAGCTGGCGTGAAAGGTAGGAATGGTGAATATCAAATATTTGGTAAAATTTAAAGTTAAAAATAGTTTATATGCGTGCATATAGTACGTACTTAGAAGACAGCAAAAAACATCATCTAATTGCAATGGTACAAAGTACATTTGGTAAGATTTTTATAAGTCTCATTGAAGTGAAATCAACCCTGTTGCAAAATGCTATACTTAGTTCAAAGACGTTCATCAGATCACCTTCGTGTGATTTCTGTTTTTTATGGCACAAGTTGCAAAACGTAGTTTAAAGAATTTGAGAAACGTGTATGTATATAAGGCGATCTTAGATCTCTATCTTTCTTTAAAGGATCTCTTTGGATAATGTTAGTGTTATATTATATGTTAAGCTAGTCTCATATAAAAAAAACGTAAAGTATATAAAGCTTTAGTTGTTATTTTCTGACAGGTAGTTACTACAATATTTTAATACATTAACTTAATAAGTAAGAAATGTAAAATATAATTGTATACAAGTAATATACAAACCGTATACAAGTCTTTTTAAGATCTTAAGGCTGCCTGTCCACCGGAGCGGAGCGAGGTAGCGGAGCGTAGAAACGGAGTAATATTAGGCAATAGGATTGCAAAAAATGACCCCTCCTATTTTTTGTGCAATCTTATTGGTTAATATTTCTCCGTTTCTCCACTCCGTTACCTCGCTCCGCTTCATTGAACAGGCAGCCTAAACGGCGATCTACATAAATTTTATGTAAATATTCAAATACAAACTCTTCGAAAGGACTAAACATACTAATTTGACCTTTCAAGGGCACTGTCACAAATTTTGTCTTAGGATTTCTAGCATACATGTTTTTTGACACTGTTGCAAGAGTTCACCGAAGAATGGTTAATTAGAGTATAAATGGTTTTCGAAGACTTTGAACTTCTAAGTTTGTATGGAATACAGTTAACACTTATAGTTTGTTTTATCTTTTATTTCTCTATCTAATAAATAGGATGGACAGGATCCAGTGAGGATCTTGTCCATCCTATTTATTCATTGATACGTCTTATTTCTTATGTAAATGGGAGTTTAATAAATGTTGTAGTTATGGTCAATATCTATGTTAAACGAGGGCCATGACGTTAACCAAATACAAAATAATGATTAGTCAAAGCAGAAATTGTGAAGAAAAATGAGCTAAAAGTTTGTATGCAAACTATAATTTTTTCCATGATTTTCATTATTAAGATTAAAACAACAATTTTTAAGTAATCGTATTTTTATAAAACTCAATATTTTAAATGCAAATGTAACACAGTTGTTGTGTTAAAGCAAACAGCTACATGAACCTTGTTCATCGGAACAAAGTTCAATCTAACTGGCTGTTCAGTTAATATTAAGTGTAATCAAAATTCCACTATATTGTGTCCGTGCTAAAACAAAAACCACAAGAAACATTTTAAACTGTTCTGTATGAAAAATACTACTTGACGTCAGCACCCCCACAAAACTAGATTCACAATAAAGTGGCCATAAAAAATAATTTTCATAAGACTTTTTCATTTTTATGCGCTTTAAATCAGATTTTTTTAGTCTAAATAGTCTAAGCCGTATAATCAACGATGGTTAATCTTTGTAACTATTTTAATAACAAACTACAATAAAATAAATTTTATTTATACGTACACTAATAACTAACGCACCGATTAGGTACAATTGTTGGTAATCTTAGTTTTACGTACAGTGTGTACTAACAAACCAATATTATTCATTCCCAAGCTTTTTAGTAGTAACTTTTGTATTACCATTATAGTTCTAACTTTTTTTTATATTTTTCTCGATTTTTATCTTTCAGTTATTTCGTTAAAAAACTAGAAAAGTATGTACCATGTCTCATACCAATCTGTATGAAAACTAATTAAGTAACATTTTTTGGTAAGCGCATGACGACTTAAGAGAAATGCAATTACAAATCGAATTCTTTCAATAATAATAAATAACCCGAAGAACAGCAAAATTATTATTTTTTAGTTATTTTTAGTAGTTTTAGGGACCAATATTATTTTTGATTGATAAATGATTCCACTAAAGTTGTTTGTTCTAAGATAAACATTCGAAAAATAACGTGCTTGCCACGGTTATAAATTTTGTCAGTTTCATACAACATACTAATTTGTTACTGAAATAATATAATGTTGGTTTCTTATTCAAAGTATTTGTAAATCACCAATTGTCAGTTTTGTAAACTATGTAGTTTCCAAAAGTGTTATATTTTTTAAATGCCTTCATATTAACGAAAATGCTCGTAACACATTCTGAGACACAATGGAAGTTATTTATGTAAAGTCGAAAGATGTAGGTAGTGTCCCGGAAAGTGTATAACTTCTTTTAGCAAGTTAATAATAATAATAATCAAATGTTAATAGGTCATACAGTCAAGCTACACACTTAAAGTAAACACGAAAACCGTTATTGAAGTATGATTGTGATTTGTTTCTATTTTATACCTGATTGAAGTTATGAGCATAATATTTGTTAGTGAGTAAGCCCCGCTAATTTCTGTTAATCGTCCGTATAATTAAACGAAAAATAAAGACTATCTAGTTGTAGTATAGGATTTCTCATAATAAGTGTTTGATATCTCATATTAGGGTCCACATTTTAATTGTTTAAATGTAACTTTTTATATTTTGACTGTTGTGATAGATGTCAGTGTTGCATCAAAAACGAACATTGAGAAATATTTTGCACATTTTACGATTAAAAAGTAGACACCTAAGGCTAACATTCTATATTGTGTTTATTTATAGATAATCTTTAAGAATCATGTTATGATTGGGATAAATATTGTATAAATAATAATAATAAACAAGACGTATACTTTGAAAATTAAATGTTTACCGTATTTTATTTCTAAATGAATATTCAAACGACGATAGAATTATGGTAAATAATCTTTTATTAAATAAAAAATACAAACATATTGAAAAATAACAATATAAATAATAACAAATGAGCACCAGCAGACATGAAATTCTTACACAATATGAACAAACATAATTAAATTCATTTCAATTTTAATTTCCTCTATATCTAAAACTTTTTTACTTTTATATCTAAAACAATAATCGTTGTACAGAGATAAAACAATTGATTATATCAATAAATTCATTTGAGGATGGAATGACTAACTACACTTAAGTTCAGGTTTCCTAAAAATATATATTATTACAATATTTGTACTGTGATGTATTTTTTTGTTACTAATTGACACTATGTTTAAGTGACATTATCACAGTTATATCCGAATTAGTGGATCAATAAATTAGCGTTAGAACATAGTTTACATACCTCTTGCATTTACACTTAAAATTTAAAGTTGAATGTTTAAAGTGACCAATATTTTTCTTTTGTAAAAAACAGCCTTATCAATTATCCAATTTAATCGGACCCGTAACTCTAGCCAATTGAAGTATCAAAAACTAACTACAAGGTTTAAGGTTTGTGCCAAAAATTTTATAATTATTCAATAACAATTTTTAGCTTGGTTTTGGCTAAAAAGACGTGACGCGATTCATTGTTCTGTTTTGTTCAGTTTATCTTTTATAAACTTTTATGTTTTTGTATTGAACCATTGGATAAATTCATGAATCGAATCCTCACACGACTATCACTTACACAGTAGGTGATAGTGTAAAATACTTTGTATAAAATGGCGACTTTCTTACACTTAGGGCGCTATTTTTCATTCCTCAATACTCTATTAGTGCTTATTGTGAAGCGTGATTTATGCAGTTCACCTTGTCTGCTATGTAAGTATTTATAAGATATTGGATGTAATTTAAATAAAACACCGGATACATTGAATAGTAACAACAATGCTGCGTAGCGGGCTATACTACAAGAAAAGCTATATTCGTATTAACATCGGAATAAAATTTATATAGATTTTATATTAGAGATGCGAGAACGGACCGGTACCTACTGCGCTTGCCTAACTGCACACATATATTGCAATGTTTGCGTTCTTATATTCGATGTCCCGAATGCAAAAAATCGCGTCACGCGTTATTCCCTCGATCGTGAGTTATTTCAGACACAATTGAAATAAATTGTTATCGTGGCACCCGAGTGCCTCCTGGGGGTTGAGGGATTATTCTACAATACACCTTAATCGTCAATAGTGCAGATGAGGTCGTCGCCTTCAAGTTTCTGCCCGTTGGTGATGGAGACAACCTTGACGGTGCCTGCGCGGGGCGCTTGCACGATCATCTCCATTTTCATGGCTGAAAGTACGGCGATAGGCTGACCCTTTTCCACGTGGTCGCCCTCTTTCACTTTGATCGCTAGAAATATTAATAATCGATTTTAGTATTTAATGAGGAGATGCGAGTGAGTTGAAAAGGGGACTATAGTCTACTAGACTATAGTAAAATATAGCTTGATTAGAATGACAGGTGTCACTAAAACAGACGACGTAACTTTGTACCAGCGTCACACAAGTGAAACACATTTGCACACGAAAAAATATTGGTAACTGGCATGTTAAGAATATTTTATTATACTTTGCTGTACATATTAATCAATTTAATTATATAAAATAGAGATTTAAAGTTAAAAACATTAAAATAATCCAGTCACAAAAATTACACTTAACTTTAAGAGACGTCTTTACAAGGTTACGTCATTTTTCATAATCACTAGTGATAAGGTAAAATCGACAAATCGAAATCGACAGATTAACAATATTTCAAAATCGATGTAATGTAACATAAATGTTACAAATGATTTGATGAGAATTGGTTGATGCTAAGAACATCAAATTGCAATTATTATTAGTTTACGAAAAAATTTCAAATTTATTAGATTCTATATGCTATAAAAATTTTCTAATTGATTTTCATGATTGATCCAATTATTTTTATTATGATTACGATACTGACTCACTGATAAATCTTAATATATCTTATTTTCGTTTTATTTCATTCGCCATTACTGTTTTTTTTCGTTTGATCAGTCGAGTCAGTTCCATCACTAGATATTTATTTATTTATTTTTATTTTATTTATTTGGACAACCAACAAGATCATACACCTTAAAAGCTAAAGATAACAAAATATTATACAAGAGTTGGTGCGGCCTTAATTGTAGGTTGCCACGGAAAGTCTCTAGATAGAAAGATATCTCAGTTTGACAGGTGTCATTCTAATTAAGCTATATTTTATGGACTATAGTTGCCATACTCGTATCTTGCTGAACTGAGCATCTGTTATACTATCAGCTTAACTGTACACGGTGCATTTTCAAGAACCTGTAAAACGAACCCACAGTATGTAACCATTATGTATAACGTCTTGGCAGTGTTATTTTTTTTACCATAATTATTTTAAAGAAAAGTCATTGCCTTATTTCCAGGTTTTCTATGGTTCAATTCTAATCAAATAATTATTTGTTTTTATTATTGACAGATTCGAATTGAGATATGAAATAGTCGCTTAGAAATAGGTATTTTTAAGGATTAGATATGAAATTACGAAATCATATAATTTTTTATTATACGTAGAAGCACAAAATTTTGGTATAATATAATTAATTATAGGTATAACCGCCTCATTCAGAAACTAAAGGACTTTGGTATGAGTGAGAGGTCTCTCTCCAGCTGTCTAACTGGAGTCGAATATTAGTACGTTAGGGGCTCAGTAATGTTTAGTCAACGGTGCGACAAACTACTGACTGTCTTATCGCACAGCGAAAGTAAAAATATGCTTATTAGTTTAATTGATTCAAACTTACTTAACACAGTTCCAGGCATGGGCGCACCGACTTGGTTCTTGTCTCCCTTCACTGCTTTAGGATGAATCTTCATCTCCTGAAATATCAACATCAACATGAGCAATGAAAACATTTCATTGTTACATAAAATTGTGGTTTTTGGTACTGACTTAAAATTTAGTTACTCATACGCCTTTTGCATTGGTTCAAAGACCCTGCTACGCGAATCACTATATACGGATCTACCTGTCCCTTTCAGATACTCGAAGACATTGGTATGAGTGAGAGGGACAGATGGAGTCGAATGTACGGGTATTTTGTTGCGCAGCATTACAACTGATTAATGTAGAAAATTTTCTCAACGCGTCGATAAAATATAAGAACTAGGTCTCATAGGAAAATGATACTTCGAACTGTTTTATTAAATAAAGCTGTCATACCTACCGTACTGGCACATTCAAATTTACGGCTCCATGGCAGAGTGGCGTGCGCATCGATTGTCAAGGTGCCAGCTCCGAGGTCCCGGGTTCGATTCCCGGACGGGTCAATGTAGAAAAAAAATATTTTTGTACCTTTTCTCTGGTCTGGGTGTTTGTAGTACCTTCGTTGTTCCTTATTTCCAAAATACGAGTGCTTATAGTCACTCAAATTGGGATCAGAATAATGTATGTGATGTTTTCCACTTTTATTTATTTATTAAATGCAACTAAGGTAAAGGAGCACCCAAATGTTTAGTAGGCCCTCATTTGGTGAGGACGTTGCCTGTCACTGATTGTTTTTATTTTAAATCACGTTGTCTGCAAATCAGATTTTGCTGTGTGCAGCATGCTCTGTCACGCGAACAAAATCACCACAGCAGCTAGTTTTCTTTAGCTTTAGCTGTTGGCTCATGTTTTAAAAGTAACCTCAACTTAATATTACCTTGCTTGCATTCTCATCCCTGATGAAGACAGAACGCAGTTGTCCGTTCAGTTCGAAGAACACCTCGCGCTCGCCCGCTGCCGTCATCTCATCTGAAATAGCTAAAGTTTTGATGTCCAGCGTCTTGCCGCGCTCGATCTTCACTTCTATCGTTTCGCCAACCTGTTGATGAATAATTAGCGGTTCAACAAAGTTAGTTAAGTGAGAGTGGAAGTAATAAGTAGGGATAATCTTCGCAAGAATAGCTGAACGGCTCTGTATGAAATTTGGCTCGCAGATAGGTCAAAGGCTGGAATAGTACATAGGCTACTTTTTATCCCGATAAAATGCACGGTTCCTGTGGGATAATTTAGACTTTTCGAAATTCTACCCATACGAAGTAGCGGGCAATAGCTAGTGAATAAATAAATTCACATTCACTGACTAGCTTTTGTTTTTTTAACAGTTCATCACTAGAGTCTAGGTTGCTGAGTAAAAGCAGAGTGAATATTGTTGAAGCGCTTACTAAATTACACAATACCGGTAACTATTATTATTCCGCAGACTTGGTATAACAACACTAAGAGCCGACTTTTCAAACGTCATAAAACTTACAAACTTAATAAGTATAAGGCAACCGATTTTAAAATGTCATTTACATAAATGATTGCTGACAAATAGGTGACGATTTCAAATTAGCCATATTGTATTTCATTCGACGAATATTTCTTATCTGACTATTGAAAAATCAGGCTTAAGGTGAGGTGATATAGTAAATATAAGATTGAACCAGTAAAGCGCTTATTCCCCTCTTTTTTACTGAATATAGTAATTAAATCACTATACTTAGTCCGTATAAAAGTAGTATAGCAAAATAACAAGCCATGACGTCACGTTTTATTCAACCTAACATAAATAAATTTTAGTGCCGTTTAAAAAAATGTATTTTTTTATCCGAATCATGGAGCTTTTCTATTATTCCGATAATTTATAATTTGTCCGGCTACTTCTTAATAAAACTAGTATCTTTTATTTTTAGACCGTAAAAGTATTTTCTTCATCGATGCCGTAAGAGAGAATGTTGAATCAGGATACCATTTTGATTTATCCTATGATACCCTTCAATTATCAATATCTCTCGAGATTCAACTATAAGAAAGCATCGAATTTTATCTTTTGAAACATTTATTAGACCTATTAGAACTTAGAAATAAACAAAAAACAGTCTCACTTACAGTGGGTCCAACCAGGAATGTCTTGGTGTCCAAATGCTTCACCGGCCCGTACTTGTCGCGGATGCGGAAGAAATCGTTCGCCACTTGCGGGTACATCGCGGCGGACATCACATCTTCGTCCGTAACCTTAGAATGAAAACAAATTATTGCACAGTACGTCAATTTATCTACCTGTCAATGTCAAATTTCCTCAATCGATTTTCGAATTTAAATAAGACGCATAAAGATCGATTTCGATTGAGAAAGTTATGACATTTTGTTGCAAGTTGAACTGTTTTGAGGTTGATTGATACTGTGTACCAGTGCATCACAGGGTATGAAATCGTGCACGAAAAACAAATAAACATCAAGGGTTCAAAAAAGAAAACACGCGAGAAAACAAAACAGGATCAGGTCAATCGAACCATCATTCGAGATAAAAATAAACATAAAAGTATAAAATACCACGGAAAGGTAAAGAACATGAAAAACTTAAAGACACTTGGGCAAATGGACACGAGGGAATGATAATGACATCTGATAAAGTAAGTGTAAATAAAAAAGATGACAGAGGAAAATTTAGTTACATCTGGGATAACAAATAAAAACCAGTATTTATAACCTAAAGCCCAGTATAGCTTATAATAGTAATTTACTTGAGTGACGAATAATTATAATTAATTAATTTAATAGAAACATCAGTAAAATCTTCTAAATTACTCGCGACCCGACTAAATTACTCTACTATTCCGGGCTCTAAACACTAATGGAATGGTTAAAACGTTAGCATTCCCACTTAGCTATGTACGAAACCTATGTCAGAGAGAAGCACCTTATATAATTTCTGAAAATAAACAAACAATGCAATACATGTTCACGACGCACATAAAAATTGTATGGTTTTTATGTATGCGAACACATAGTCATGGTCATAAATCACATGACTCGTGGGGCCAAGTAGTTGTTTAGGCGTTTCGGTAGAAGATAATGATCATAGTTAATTCCAAATACAATAGAAATTTTTTTTTTCGCAAAAACCGGCTGTCGCTTGGGATGCCAAAGAATAAAAGTAATACTTTTTTGTGGATCTAAAATTGTCAACAGCAATGACTTAAATACAATACAATAATAAAACTCACATCGGGGTAAGTCTCTCTGAGCTCTTGCTTCAGCTTGTCAAAGTCCAAAGGCGGAAGTTCAGCGCCTGGACGACCTTCTATTCTGGGCATGTCCTTCAGAACCTTAGATCTGCGAAATAGTGTAGCTTATGAAACCTAAAATTGACTTTCGTTCCAACTTTTACAAACCGAAATTCTAATCGAAATAAGTACTTTGAAACAGGACTTTATTTCAGACAATCTAAGGGAAAAGTTTCATACCTAAGTGGCTCAGGGAATCCGCCATGAGGTATACCGATAGCACCCTGAAGGTATTCCACCACAGACTTGGGGAAGGACAGTTCCTCTGCCCTCTCTTCGATCTCCTTGGCAGTCAGTTTGTTCTGGACCATAAACTGGGCGAAATCACCAACCACCTTGGATGACGGGGTCACCTTGATTATATCACCGAGAAGGAGATTTGCTTCTCTGTGGAAAAATAAAATGAGGAAAGATAAAAAAAAACTGTGTTAGTAGTGAAAGTAACATGTTTATACAAAGATCTGGATTTGTGGACAGAAGCTAGGATATACATTTATGAATACATTACCCTAGTTAAAATACATTAAAAAAAGTTACTTTATGCGAAAAGTAGGTAAATGCAACACTTTTTTAATTAGGCCTCCTTCGCTTACATAAGTATACTACAGCAATGAAACAATTGACAATTGAAAAAAGTTACAAATCATTTCGCGACTGTTCCGTACAGCGATCTATTTTGCAGTGCGGAGCTTTTCTGTTACCGACGTCAGCGTAGGAGGAAATCGAGCCTAAAGCGTTTTGTTATAATAGCCAAGGCTATTATAACAAAACGCCGTTTGTTATAATAGCCTTGGCTATTATAACAAACGGCGTTTTTATAAGCCATTCTGCCGTATTTATAAGTACCGCAAAAACTATAGTTTAGACTGTGTATGTCTTACCTGTACGCCTTTTTGACTTCCTCAAACTGGCTGCCCAATCCCAACGAGAAGGCCTGGAACTGCAGATTGGTGTACTGTCCTCCGGGGATCTCGTTGAGGTACACATCGGCATTACCAGATTTCATGGTGGCCGTGCATTCGAATGGTCCGTAGAGGGTTCGCGCTTGTTCCCAATAGGCAGAGTACTCAGACACTTTTTGTAGGGAGATCTCTGAAAAAAAAAAGAGATTATGATTTCCCAAGGAAGGATCTATCCAAGTAATACATATAACATAATTAAATTATGTACAACTATAACTAAAGAGGCGAAAATCGAGGTCCTCTCCGTTTTCTACTCCCTTGTTTTTTGAAACCTAGCTTCCTGTAAGATAATTATTACTTTTTCAGATTAATCTGTTCATAACAGTACGTAATGTGACAGAAAATAATATACTAGCTTGAATGTATAAATATTTGTATTTCTTCCTTTTTATACAATCGGTTTGTAATTGGCTTGTGTTTGTGAAAAAGCATTCCTTACTTGTATTTTAGTTTTGTGATTGGCGTCTTCAAAAAGCATTCTTTACTTGTATTTTTGTATTTATTTTTAAACCATACATAAACAATTTTTTGACTTATATTTACCGTCGAAAAGTGTGAAGTGAGCTACTGTTGGTGCCAATCAAGAAATAACCGTCAATCTTGCACCCACTTTAAATTGGTGGCTTATTTCACACTTGTCACATTTTTTTGTGTAAATAGTAACCTACTTAACCTAATCTTTTATTGGTGTCCTGAGTCCCCCCAGCATTATTATGCATTACGCATACCCGTCGCTTACCTCGAAACGACGGGTTATGATGCGGATACTACTAAAGTAACCCCCAGGGTTCACCCTTCCACGGAACCGCCGTTTGTGGATCCAGACTGGTCGAAGAAGCAATCTCCAGATCCTGGCGGTGTGCCCTGGCCCCATGCCAGGCCTTCCTCCACCCCTACGGAGGGGCAGTCCGGTGCACGTGCACACGTACAGTTTGTTAAACTATTCATACTTGTGAAATTATCTATACTAATATTATAAAGCTGAAGATTTGATCCTGAGTGCTGAAGTGAAGACCGAATCCAGAAATTCCGCAACGAAAATAACCTAACACCCCCCACTCCGGCCGGCACAGCGGTGATACTTTTTAGTTTTATAATTGCACTAGCTGACCCGGCAAACGTTGTTTTGCCATAAAAATGATTAATTTTAATATTTTACTACCCTACCCCCTACCCTACCCCACCCATACCCTACCCCTACCCTACCCCTACCCTACCCCTACCCCTACCCTACCCCTACCCCTACCCTAACATTATCCCCGACAAAATTGTGAATCTAAACCATTCCCAGATCCCCTTGAACACACACAAAAAATTTCATAAAATCGGTCCAGTCGTTTGAGAGAAGTTCAGTGACATACACACTCACAGAAGAATTATATATATAAAGATAAGGTGATAAAAAATGCTATGCAATATAATAGCTTTACCGCGGCAGTCTCCGAGTTTTTTTTGTTTTTGTTTGTTTTTTTGAATGCGCTAATCTCAGGAAGTACTGGTTCGAATTGAAAAATTCTTTTTGTGTTAGACAGTCCATTTATCGAGGAAGGCTTTATGCTATATAACATTACGCTGCGACCAATAGGAGCGAAGCATCAGTGAAAAATGTTGCAAAAACGGGGAAAAGTATTCATATTAAGAATCATAGAGTTTGCGAATAAAGTTTAATGTTTATCTTACTTGTATCCAACTCTGTGGCGTGTAGAGACGCGACCACAGCGCCCATGCTGGGCTGGCTGGTGAGCCCCGACATGGAGTCCACGGCCACGTCCACCACGTCCGCCCCGGCTTCAGCACACGCCAGCATCGACGCCACACCGGCGCCCGAAGTGTCGTGGGTGTGAACGTGGATCGGTATGTCGGGGTGTTTGTCGCGGATCGCTTTGATAAGGAGCCTGTAGAAAGAGATAGTATACTGATCACTGTTGTTTTGACCTAACTTAACCTAACCTAACCACACGAAGGCGCAAACGCCAGCTCCAGTGCATTCCTACTTTAAAGGTTGTTAAGAAGTAACAGGCGTTAAGAAGAAATAAAGTTTTTCAATACTTTCTTGTCCTTGAATAAAGACTTATACGATGGCGCGGCTTGGTTACTTGTTTTCGTTATTGTTGTCGTATGACAATCGTATTATAATCGTTATAATTTATGAAGTGTAGGTTTTTAAATATGACTTACATTACATTAAATCGTATCTTTTTTTTCATTTAATTCAATTCAATTTATTGCGAAAAAACTGTGTACAAAATTTTGCAGGTTACATTGCAGATAAAAAGGTTACAAAAGTATACCCATAACGGGCATGCAATATACACCTCTGATTTTTGGAATTCCAAATCATTCGTAATTTAGGAATTCGTGATTGTGACTATTATTAGGAGTATTTCGTATTTATGTAATGTAACTCTCTCTGTCTGTGTCTCTTTTCTACTATTTGCCATAATTCATATTCATTGCATCTATAATGTTTACTTTTGGGCGTTAAATACAGCTTTAAGCTTTATGGGCCCTTGGAATTTTTGTTCGTAAATGAATTAATAAATATTAATGAAGTTTTTTTTTCAAACTTACGAAGCGGCACGAGGTTTAAGCAGACCAGCCATGTCCTTGATAGCCAGCACATGAGTCCCCCCCTTCACCAGCTCGTCGGCCAGGTTTAGGTAATACTTGAGGTCGTATTTCGTCTTGCTGGGGTCAGAAACGTCGCCGGTGTAAGAGATGGCTGCCTCGACGACCCCACCCGCTTTGCCCGCCGCATCCATACCGAGGATCAAGTTGGGGAGATAGTTGAGCGAGTCGAACACTCGGAAGATGTCCATGCCGCATTGTACCTAGGAAGTTGTATCGTATTAGAACATCCCTTTATATAAACCTTCGATTAAATTAAATGATTCGGATGAAATGTAGAGAATCATACATAGTAATAGATAGCGGATATGTTTACCGAGAAGCTACGCTAAGTACAGATGTACGAAAACTCTTAAGTGTGTCTTCATCTTGTTATGACTTATGACGTCATAGGACTCTAAGCAAACTTTATGGCGGATCTTACGAATAAATTTCGTTATGTTGCCTATACTTTGACATTGTAATTTTTTTAATAAGTGACTGAGAAAGTGCTGTGATTGAGGTACAATATTTGGAATAACCCATATAAGAGTGTAATTAATACTTCTTCATGTTTTTATTAATACGAGCAAACGTGAATGTTAAGAGTCGAAAACCCAGATAAAACACATCTGAATGTTGGTTAAATGTCAAATGTTTGTTTTGACCCGTATGCCGTCACAGAACAGACAATCTATAGACCACTATGGCCGACAGCGTTTTCGTCGGTGTACGAAATTTGGACTTTTAAAACAAAGTTGTGCGGTTTTCTAGGTACTAAAATATAGGGATATAACTTTTTTCTGTCTAATCAATCAATAATTAATCTTTTAAGATCTACTTCAAAAAAGAACAAAGTAGCCTATTCTTGTAAATATTTTAACATCTATCTTCTAAATATTGAAATTGATATTTTTAAGAATGTCTGGATTGGCCTAAGAAAATATTTTTTCAATTAACAGAACGTTTACATCATAATATTCAGTAATTAAGCTTCACGAAATGTACTAATGAACTGATTTACATAAAAACTATATTACAAGTCATCACCTTAAGGTTGAAAATCATTCGCAAGTCATAGAAAGACAGGGTTGATTTTCCCGTGCAAAACTATTTTGACAGCTACTAAATACTAATTCATATTTGGGGGGGTTTGCCATAATCGCCACGCTTGGCAGGCGGGTTGGCGATCGCAGTATGGCCTGATGCTTCTAGGAGACGCTGCTGCCCATCTCCTGATGGCAGTTTTCCCTCTGTCGGCTCTTACGACACCCACGGGAAGAAAGGGGGTAGTGCTATTCTTTATATGTGCCGGCACTACACGGCACAGCACAGAGTGTTTTCAGCTCGAGCTTCAAAACCGTTTCGAAGCCCTTGAGAACAGCATCGATGTGGACGATCTATACAACATGGTGGTGGATACTGTCCGTACGGTAGGGTCTAAGTACTTTCAAACCCGCCGTCCCAAATCAAAGAAACTCTCCAGTCAGACTCTCCTACTCATGGATCAGAGAGGCGAAATGAGGCTACAGGACTCAGCGGATGCCCATCGCTATCGGCAACTCAATAGACAAATATCGAAGTCTTTGAAGAGCGACCTTCGTCAATTTAATACCCGACGTATTAAAGAGGCCATTGAGCGGAACAAAGGCTCCAAAGTGTTCGCCAGAGATCTGTCTATTGGGCAAAGCCAATTGACGAGGCTGAAAACTGAGACAGGTAGCATCATTACGTCAACACCTGAAATCATGAGGGAGATTGAGAGTTTCTATGGACAGTTATACTCCACGAAAACACCTGTTGAAAGCAAGGCTAAAGAACCTAGAGCCAAGCTTACCCGACACTATTCTGAAGATATCCCGGACGTCAGCCTGTGCGAGATTAGAATGGCTCTCAAGCAGCTTAAAAACAACAAGGCGGCGGGTGATGACGGAATCACAACAGAGCTCCTTAGAGCGGGCGGTAAGCCGGTACTTAAGGTCCTCCAGAAGCTCTTTAATTCTGTCATACTCGAGGGCAAAACGCCAAAGGCATGGGGCAGAAGCGATGTGATGCTGTTCTTCAAGAAGGGTGACAAAACTCTCTTGAAGAACTACAGACCCATCTCGCTTCTGAGCCATATCTATAAGTTGTTTTCGAGAGTCGTTACGAATCGTCTCACTCGCAGGTTCGACGACTTCCAACCTCCCGAACAAGCCGGGTTCCGAAAAGGCTATAGTACCATAGACCACATTCATACGCTGCGGCAAGTTATACAGAAGACCGAAGAGTATAACTTGCCACTTTGCTTAGCGTTCGTGGACTATGAGAAAGCCTTTGATTCGATTGAGACCTGGGCAGTGCTGCAGTCTCTCCAAAGGTGCCAAATAGACTACAGGTACATCGAGGTACTAAAGTACTTATACCAAAACGCCACCATGTCGGTCCGATTACAGAACCAGAGCTCTAATCCGATCCAACTACAGCGAGGTGTGAGACAGGGAGACGTTATTTCTCCGAAACTGTTCACAGCTGCGTTGGAGGATATTTTCAAGCTTCTGGACTGGAAAGGACGCGGCATCAACATCAATGGCGAATACTTAACACACCTGCGATTTGCCGATGATGTAGTTCTTATGGCTGAGACCTTGGAAGACCTGAACATTATGCTCGAAGATCTCGGTAATGCTTCTCAAAGAGTGGGTCTTAGGATGAACATGGACAAGACGAAAATCATGTTAAATGCCCATGTTGCACCCGCTCCAGTTAACGTTGGGAACATTGCACTCGAAGTTGTTGACCACTATGTTTACCTGGGACAGATAGTCCAGTTAGGTAAGTCCAACTTCGAGAAAGAGATCTCTCGTCGAATCCAGCTCGGATGGGCAGCGTTCGGGAAGCTCCGGCATATATTCGCGTCCGAAATACCTCAGTGTCTAAAGACGAAAGTCTTTGACCAGTGTGTGTTGCCAGTAATGACCTATGGGAGTGAGACGTGTTCGTTTACTATGGGTCTCATAAGAAGGCTCAAGATCACCCAGCGAGCAATGGAGAGAGCGATGCTTGGTATTTCTCTACTCGATCGAATCAGAAATGATGAGATCCGCAGGAGAACTAAAACAACCGACATCGCTCGAAGGATTGCATCGTTGAAGTGGCAGTGGGCGGGACACATAGCGCGGAGAATCGATGGCCGTTGGGGCGGAAAGGTTCTCGAATGGCGACCGCGTACCGGACGACGTTCCGTGGGCAGGCCCCCTACAAGGTGGACCGACGATCTGATCAAGGTCGCGGGAAGCCGCTGGATGCGGACAGCACAGGACCGATCGTTGTGGAGATCCTTGGGGGAGGCCTATGCCCAGCAGTGGGCGTCGTTCGGCTGATATGATAAATACTAATAAGTCATAGCTGCGCATCTTTCTTTCATGAGTTCAACTTTATCGGTATTTTATTTGCAAATGAAATCTTGTCAAATTTGGTAGACTATATTTCTTGGTCGATCGTACCAAATAACGAGTCTAACCTCTTAAATCCTGACTGATTTTAAACCAATCAAGTAGCCAGAACCCTAACTTGTGCATGCAGTTTATAAAACCTTTAAGCTTGGAGATATAAAACAACATACAGCCATATCACAGAACTTGTAGACAGCGTTGTCGGGGTAGTTGGTGTAGCCGACGGCGTTGGCGCCACGAAGCAACATCTGGAAGGGGATGTTCGGGATCATCTGGCGCATGTCGCGGAGCCGCTCCCACGGGCACTCGTGGAGGAACCTGGGGACGAGAAAATTGAGATATTATCCTTTACCAAAGATGCAATCTTTAAAGATTTTGACTGCCCAAATGAGATATCAACACGCGATCTTTTCCTATTGCTGACATACAGCGCAAATTACTTTAATAAATTCGTAGATTTATATTGTCTACAGTTCAGTTGGAAAAGCAGTCGTACATATTGTCTGTGTTTGTTAATTTCCATACAATTATGCGCCGAGAACACAGACCTTGTGCGACTTGTTTTGCGTATGGCGCGGCCGCCCAGCCGTTTTGGACGACATATTCGCTCGAAGCGTGTGCGGCCCACACGCTTTGCGGGTGAAGTCCGTGTTTTAGGATAATTATTTTCGAAAATTCCGCACTACGTGAGGCAGCATAATGTTTTCGAAAGTATTTTCGGTAACAGTTCTTTTTTTAAGCTGAGGTTGCGCGAGAGACTCATCTCCGTGTATCTTTTGTGTTTTTAGTATGTAAAGAGCCCAAAAGGAGTCAAAATGTTTAAGGGTATCGTACTTTCAATCGAAACTACAAGTAGTTATTCATTTTCATAAACAGTTAAAACCAGATCTTTTTCCAGCGACTCACCTTAGTGCTACATCGAAAGTAGCCCCGCCCCAGTTCTCGAGCGAGTACAGATTGTTGAAGTTCTGCGCGACGTACGGCGACACGGCGAGCAGATCGTGCGTTCGGATACGAGTGGCAAGTAAAGACTGGTGAGCGTCTCTGTATGTCGTGTCCATAAGAAGTAGACCCTTGTGTTGCCTGACCGCCTTTGCGAAGGCTTCAGGCCCGCCTTCTTGCAGGATCTGCTTGTAGCCTTTGGGCGGCTGGACGGCTAGAGATGGTAATAAAAGTATTTTGACTTATGGATAGTGGTATCCAAATGTTGAAATTATTCTTAGTAACTGTCAATTTTATTTCTTAGAATGGTTGTCTTAAGATGGGGTATAATGGTACACTAGCGCCACGTATTATCTCGTGACTAAGATGGAATTATGAATGAAGGCTCAAATAGGACTCCAAGACGTATTTTGTTGCATAGTGTCTCAATAAAATATGAAACTTAACAAAAGTCATCAATACTAACTACTATTTGAGTCGTTATTTACAATTCCGTCTGTCATGAGCTAACATGTTTTTAAGAAGGCGCTTTAGTATACCATACCAAGACGGAATAAGTTTTATTTAAAAAAAATAAACATAATTAAATGAAATTGTTACCTGTTGGTTAAATTATCAGATATATTATCATCACAATAACTGCTATTATCAGGACAACACAAATATGTGCTAGGAAATGGACGAGTGGTAGTTGATTGTTATGGATTAATACACCTGAGCTGTAGTTAATTCAGAGCCGTTACGTAAACTAAACTTTCAAGTAGCATTGTAGTCTTTTTTTAGGCTCAGAACTTAATGCTAAAATTCTGACAAATATAGACATATAAACGACACAAATCTTGAAAATAACAGAATAACATTTCATCTAACAAATCGAAAAACTGATTTTCTGTTATTTCACAGGTGAAATTTTGACATAACGTTAATGTGACTTGTATGCATACATTGGTGTTACGATAACGTACATACATCGTAAAGACGGGCATTTTTGAAATAAATATCTATTAACGCACAAGAACTATAGATAGATTATAATTATTGTGAGAAAACGTGTACGTACCCATATCTCAAAATCTAAATGAGATACAACTTTAAGGCTTTCATAATTTTGGATCTAAATAAAGTGACCTATATTGAAAGCAGTCACTAATTAGACTATTTTAAACATTCTCCTTTGACTTATTTGTGCTAAATTATGCAACCTCCAAAATGTTAATTTTAAGTTGGCCTGATGGCGGCCTTGGCTAATATGAAAAATTAGCCTTACTTTCACATTGCCATGATTCATATTTGTTTCTTAAGTAGGAAAGATAAACTAAAGTATTGGTATACTTTTAGTATATTTTAATCCCCAGTGTAATAATCGATATACATTTTTGCGCTCAAATATCTCGAAATGGTGTGGAATGTTTTCATAACAAGGTCTCAATTGCCCGTCAACACGAATATAGTACCACTGTAACTCAAAATTATAAATTACTACACATAATATGAATGCTTGGTTTACCTGTGTTCTCGCCCGTTAGTTCCTGCCTTTTAATGGCCTCGGGAGAAAGGTCTGAAAAACATGTTTAGTAAAACAATGGCACAGTGCATCAATGCCCATGGAGTGCACGTCGCAATGGCGGATGATAACCCCGGACACAGAACCAGTGTGCGATACCACAAACTTGTCTCAAGATGTAAGTCCATTTTTATAGAGTGATACTAGCTTGAAGGCTATGGAAATTTACTAAGTAACAATAAAGTCTTTTAGAACCTACCTAAGATAGTTTTTTTTCATTGTACATGAATTATTTTAATAGAAGGTAGAAATCCGTATTTTTATATGAAGATAGATTAATATGCCGCTGACTGGAATTACGATTAAAATAGCATAGCGAAAGTAAAAAATATTATATAACAGTCAATCGTGATTTCAAAATAAATTTTGAATATACTGCATGAATAGTTTGCATTGAGGCGAATATTAAGCACAAAGCAGATTATGAAAAAAAAAATACATGAAGAGTTAGCATCGTAGCGAATATTAAGGCTCGGAAGTTCGGGATTTATGGATCTATATCCATCGATCGCCTATTACGGAGCGCCTATATACACCGTAAGCGACAGCGCACGATAGTACGGGCCTGACGAGCCGCCGCGCTATTATTAGTCACGTATTTTGTAGTTATTAAAACATAGTAATTAAGTATATTTTTTAATGAATTCAAACTCAGCGAATATGTCTATAAATATATAGTAGCTATAAACAAAAAAAAAACTTTTTTAAAATGTCCGTAGTTTAGTCGTGAAATTCAAAAAAAATATGGATTTAGAAAATTATTTTGCTAATGATTTCCGCTTGTTAATATACCGGCCTAGATAACTTCACCACACCACCCGCACTAACACTGATTTGAGGAAGCACCTGCACCACACTAACACTGATTGAGCAAGCACTATTTCATGCAGGAAAACCGCCCGCCCTCCCTCAAAAATGCATGCAGTACAGTTAATGCAATTATTAGTACCCAACACCAATATAATAAAAACCTCGACGCGTTTCGCCACTTCACGTGGCATACTCAGGAGATGTTGTCGCCTTAGCTGCGCCCCGACGAATAATTCTAACTAACGGCCTGTTCGCCAGTTTTCACAGCTTAGTCGTCGGAGCGCAGCGAAGGCGACAACATCTCCTGAGGATGCCACGTGAAGTGGCGAAACGCGTCGAGGTTTTTATTATATTGGTGTTGGGTACTAATAATTGCATTAACTGTACTGCATGCATTTTTGAGGGAGGGCGGGCGGTTTTCCTGCATGAAATAGTGCTTGCTCAATCAGTGTTAGTGTGGTGCAGGTGCTTCCTCAAATCAGTGTTAGTGCGGGTGGTGTGGTGAAGGTATCTAGGCCGGTATATTAACAAGCGGAAATCATTAGCAAAATAATTTTCTAAATCCATAATTAGTTATGGATTTCCGCAAAGTAACGCCTGAGTCTATTAATTTTATAAATTTAAAAAACATTTCGCAGAGATGTGAGGTTTGTGATTTTTTTCGGGTTATTGGGGAGCGATGCCGGTGGGTGAGACTAGGACGTTTAATAATGAAATTCCCAGTTGCTTTTTTTCAAGTTAATCAAATCGTGTAACCGATAGCGACTGTGATTAGACTAGATTCTCAACTAATACATATATTTTTTCAGACTTTAAAACGCTGTTTTCTATTTCTCAAATGGGTTACACCGCCTTAAGTGTAAATCTCGATAGCCAATTTGACTTGATTTCAACTGCCTCCTCTAAGGTAGCTTTTACGCACATAAACAAGTGTGGATATAAGACAATGCAATATTTATCGTCTCCGTACGACATTCTGATTGATGCCATCGCAAAACTATGGCTCAAGCTAGCGAATCGCAGTTTTAGTTGTATATTGTAAAATAATAATAACTTACATATTTTTTAAATATCTAGACTTAGCTCATGAGGTTGTCGACATGTGGCCTGTCGATTCAGCTGTCATTGTACCGATAGTCGTCTCTGCCCACGGACTGATAGCTAAGAGCCTCGATAAACACCTCATGAGGCTCACGTTAGGCGCTTGGGTCAAGAGTAGGATACAGAAGGCAGTACTCTTGGACACGGCCCGCATTGTAAGGAGGTTCCTGTCTCTGGAGCCTTAACCACCGGTAGCTTGGACCCTGATCTCGATGCCGGTTGGGAACGATTTTTTATATTTTTAAATGTATTTATTTTTTATAAAGATATTTAATAATGTAATTTATATGTTATAAGATTGAATAAAAGAAATAATAACTTACATTTAAACTTTTCATCACTTTAGACAAGTTTGTGGTACTTTGTGGTTAAATAATACAATTAATATATCTCATCCGTACTTGAGACAATATTAGTGACAATTAAAAGGAATAAAACCAGCGGTAAGTAATCTATTTTCATAGCATAAACCAAACGGTGTTAGTAAACTATTTCTTACCACTCAATTTTATTTTGTACTCATTATGAAGTATGAAATTTCAGCAGTAAAATGTAATAAATATTTAGTGCTTCAATGTATGCGTGGTAAGCTCATTTAAATAATAGTAGTAGGCAATATCATAAATAAGTACTGCGAAACAAAAACAGCACACATTAATATAAATTTGGTGTTTTGAACCTACCATGCCCAGAGCGGACTGCAAAAGAATTTCAATCCATTTTAGTTTAGGATAAAAATTTCATCCTTCATTTCAAATTAATTCAAATTTTCTCAAATTTTTTATAATGCTGATTCACTTAAACCCTCTTCAAGTTTATATGTATTATGAAAATAAACTTTTTTATCTTAGTGAGATCAAATAAATATGAAATGGTTTCTCAAATGTTATGTTAAGGAAAACATGTATGAGTCTCGTCAGTAAATCATAACGATTTTAAATTGTTAAAAATCATGCCAAATGTCTATATGGCAATGCTTCTAACGATGAGATGCATTTATTTTAAAGTTGACAGTACTTTTGTACCTGAGGTACTAATTTAAAAAATAACCAATACAGTCAATAGTGTTATTCACATTATAACCTTATTCTGCTTTGTCTATGTCACGAGTAGTCTTGACACAATTGCAAGGCTTTTACATTAATAAGGAAAATCTAAATGCATTCTCATTTGCACTTTAAATTAAATACTAACAACAAAACACGAAAGATAGAGACAAGTAATAGAAGTCACATTTTGGTGTCAGTCTTCGAACACTGCCGCCATGGATTTTCAAAGTAAAGTGACACAACACGCAAATGGAAATAAATGTATTCAAGTGCAACTAAACACATCACTGTGTCTATGAAATTACGAGTTTAGTTTCTGACAAGTAACACCTCTACTTGATACCTATATTTCTAAACTGTACTTACCTAGCGGCACCGGTGGTATATACGGTTTGACGTCCGAAGGCGGTATGTTCGTGGCTAAAGGAGTAGCCGGTCCATTGACTAGGACTTGCCCTAGGTAGTTTAAGATCTTCTGTGCTCTGTTTTGTGATGCTTTGAACATGAAGAGTTGTGGGTGTTCGTCGATGAAGTATGTATCCACGGCACCTGGTGTTACAAGTACACAAATATTGGTATACGTCTTATTGCAGGACATGGTCCTCACAGGATATGGATGGGATGTTATGTATGTATTATTTCGGACCTCATGTCGATGTAAGAATGAATTTATTGCAGGTTAGGCTTCGGTGACGGATTAAAAAAAAATCGGATTACTAGAGTTATTTGATTCGGGGTTTATACCATGTACCTTACTTATTATGAATTTCCGATATTTCGGCACTGTTGCAAGCGCCATGGTCACGGAATAACTGGCTCTTTCAACAGTGTATGGTATAAAACCCGAATCAAAAAACTATTGTGATAGTGACCATGAAAGTTTAAATCAATTTCAGATTATTCCTTAGAATCAGATAGTTTCAGATTTCAAGGAACCATTAAATTAAAACTAAAACACTTAGTAGTCAAATAACAAGACAACTATTTGACTTAATACCTTCTGGTTCTACAGTACATAACTCGTGACGTCATAGTTCGCTATTTGCATGTAAAATTTTTGGCCAAATTGCCTTTTGTCGTAACGTGTAAAGCATGTCAATTGATGAAAATGTCACCTAACAAATTATCTATGTAACTCACCATTTAAGAACTTCTGGTTTTCCAGCACGTTGAGTAGGAAGGGAATGTTTGTCTTGACGCCTCGGATCCTGAACTCTCGCAGTGCGCGGTTCATCTTGGCCGCTGATGCTGGTAGGTCTTGGGCGTGGGAGATCACCTATAAATGGAAATTACAGTAATCATGTTGTGTATTGACGCCGCAACAATAGATTTAACACCCCTTATGCTATTGGTGTAAAGAGCGTCTTAAAGAAATAGCAGTACAGTGTCAGAAAAAAAAGTTAAGAATCCACTTCTTTTTATCACTAGCCAACACGTAGGCTTTTTTCAGTGTATATACTCTTACCCCTGTCAGATTTTCTGCACGTTAGTATTAAGAGGTCAATAATTGAAATGTAAAACAGTCAATAGTACACAAAGATAAGGTTAAAGATAAATACAAATCTGGAAAAAAATACTTTCCTGCCATATAATATCTTATCGTGTGATTTTTTTTTAAATAATTTATGTGTTTTAAAGATATCATATTCGTTACTTACTTTTACTAGTAAAGAGTCGTAGTAAGGTGAGATGACAGCCCCGGCGTACGTCGATGCGGAGTCCAGACGGATGCCCATACCTTCGCCGGATCTGAAACGCAACAAGGATATTTTCAGGCGAAACTATCGTTACAGAATAAATCTAAGTTTACTAACGGCCGGTCCCAATAATCTATCTATCTTCAGTTTTGGCATATCGGAGATAGAAAACAACTTCTGTCTCTGATTTTTCCGTCCAGAGAAACAAAGACAGAAGTTGTTTTCTATCTTCGATATGCCAAAACTGAAGATAGATAGATTATTGGGACCGGCCGTAAGAAGATTGTAGACCTTGATTACAGAGGGTATCTAAAAATTCATGAATAGACATAACATTTGTTAGCCCTTTTTCAATCCACGAAATGAAGAGAACGCGGATTTTTTTTCTTACCATTTTTTTAAGTTGATTATAAACCTAGTAACTTTTTTAGCTTTCATAATTTTATGTTTATGTGATCTAAAAACTGTTCAAATAAAAGGTAATGTTAAGTACTTTTTTATAAAGGTATGTACATTATAAAATATTATGGGCATGATAATCCTTTTTTCGAATCGGACGTTTTGCTACTATTACATTTAATAGTTTGGACAATCTACGTTTAACGTTCTGCTAAATAGGAATCTCAATATTGAGCCAAATCGAAAAATAAACTTGGATTACAGACATAGATACAAAAGACACTGGCCATAAAATAAAAAACCTAAAATAAATATTTCACTTACCTAAATACTTCAATCCTTCCGGTACTAGGTTGGAAGTTGTTCGCGGGATCCTCGGTGGTAACTCGGCACTGTATAGCGAATCCTTGACACTTAATATTTTCTTGAGTCAGCCCCATCTCCGGCAGCGTCATACCTTCGGCTACGCGAATTTGAGATTGTACCAAATCTATACCGGTCACCTCTTCAGTTATTGTGTGTTCCACTTGCAACCTAGAATGGTGTAATTCTTATTCAGTGAACTGATTGTCATCATCAACTGATATTGGACTTAAAAACCGTTAATTTAAAGTAAAATTTCATCATACAAGCGTTATTTTGCAAGGATCAATTAAAATATGTAACATAAAATAATTTTGCTAAAGATTCTCCTTAGTTTAAGCTAGTATAGCCATACTTTAACTACATCACGTATCATCATTATGTAGGCTGCAGTTTCTTTCTTTTAGCTGTAGTCAGTTAAAAACTCATCCTCGTAACACATAGCCCTACAGTAAACTAATTGCATTCTGGAATTTATACGATGGCGAATAGATAACGGTACAAAACCACATTTATACTCAGTAAACCAAACTATAGAGCTCATCAGACAAAGCCTCTTACAGGATTCAAATACTCGATTACGCGCAAGCACCACTAGACAAAACTAACTATACACTCGTATATGTATATGATTCACGTTTTTTCTAATACTAACCTAGCGTTGACCTCAATAAAGTAGAAGTTCCCTTTGTCGTCAAGCAAGAACTCGACTGTACCCGCATTTTCGTAGCCCACATGCCTTGCTAGATGTGTTGCGCAGTCTACCATTTTTTGGCGAATCTGAAAAAGATAACAATAACTTAAACATTTAAGAACTACTAACTAAGTTTAAAAAACTTAACTGTATTAGTAATGCAGGGATCGGTATTTTATTTAGTCAGACGTAGTAAGCAGAGCATGCAGTTAGGGATGCAAAGTTTTAAAAAATATCGATATATATCGAATCAAGTCGATATTGATATATCGATATATCGGTCTAGTACGACGATATATCGATATTTTATCGATATTTCTCCTTTTTTAAAGGTTTATTAAAATTAATGTAGTTTTATAGCGTCTCTACACAATAGGCTGTGATGGTGACCATTCGCGGTACATTACTATAGTTTTAGAAAGAAATTCGGCCTTAATAAAGTCAACTGTTCACTCGACAGTGTACAGCGAATGGTCATCATTAGCATGGCATGATGATGGCCCATTCGTGTAGAGGACAGAAATACTCCAAGAACCTTTCAGACAATTCAAGTACTGATTTACCTACTACTAACTTATGTCTGAATTTTTTTATATCTTACAATTTTTCGATATTTCGTTACGATATATATATTTTTTTCGATATTGATATATCGATATCGGCGTATCGTCGTATATCGTATTTAGGCGTCGATATATCGATATTTATCGGTTTTCCGATATATCGTTGCATCCCTACATGCAGTGCTTATTTGCATGTTTGGTATGCACGCCACTGATCATCCCACTGCAGGGCAAAGGCCTCCATCATTCACGTTACCACAGTAATGAAGGGTACCTATGGTCAGCAGTAGGCGTCACATTTCTTTCTTCGCACAACTTTAACGGATTTAAAAAAAATATAATTGTCTAACAATATTTTCATACAAATTGATTTCATAATTGGACACTTTGGACAGTCATGGTCGGAGTAAAGAGATCAAATTATATGATGACTAGCTTTTGCCCGCGGCTTTGATCGTGTTAAATTCAGGGTAACAATAAAATTTCACCCTCTCTTTTAAAAAATGATGTACGATTTGTTTGTAAGTCACAAATAGTCCGCATACCAATTTTTAGCTTTCTACCTTGAAAATTGCGGAATGCTCCATACAAATTTCAACCCCCCTATTTTAGGGAAGTGGGGGGTTAGAAAGAGACAAAAAGTAGCCTATGTCACTCTCCATCCCTTCAACTATTTCCACTTAAAAAATCACATCAAGTCGTCGCTCCGTTTTGCCCTTAAAGACGGACAAACAAACAGACACACACACTTTCCCATTTATAATATTAGTATGGATAATGTATCTTGCGGCGCGTCAAATCATAGGTACTTACTTCAGGGTCTAGATGTGGTGCGGGTGCGATCTCGACGACCTTCTGGTGTCGCCTCTGCACTGAACAGTCTCTTTCATACAAGTGTACCACGTTGCCAGCTTTGTCACCTGAATTATGAATGTATAGTTTCGATAATCCGTACAATTCGTAGACTGTATGGTTAAATTTGTATAATTTTTTTCATTTACCTACCGTGTATTTGCCCCATTCGTGACATTGGCGGAATCGTGTAAGACTTATGTCATGTCATGTCAAAAAAACACTTGCTTCACCATAATATAAAAGAAGAAGAAGTATAATATTAAGTATCCTTTTTGTGTGAGTATGTATAATAAGATAAAAATATTATGCTCCAAAATCCCCTCTGAATAACATTGGACTCTGTCACATTTAACCAAAGGATTTGTATAAGCCGTCAAAAATGTCCTAATTTGCAGTGTCACTCACTGTTAAGAGTGCTTTTACATCATATCGGTCGCGCGGCATCTGCACTGCTTAACCTGTTGGCTGCCGAAGTCGCGCATCCGAGCCATATGAGATTTATATTGTGTCTGGTATTACCCGCATACAAGGGGTTAAACCAATAATACTACTAGTTCATAGAACACTTAGGTTAAGAGATCAATATCAATCGCTCGCTACCTATATCCAGCACTTCTGGCGTAGGCTTATGATGATGATGATAAAAATTGACGACCTCCGTGGCGGAGTGGTGCACACACCGGTTTTCACGGTGTCGCCTGCTCCGAGGTCCCGGGTTCTATTCCCGGATGGGTCAATGTAAGAAAATTGATTTTTTCTACATTTTCTCGGGTCTGAGTGTTTGTGGTACCTTCGTTGTTTCTGGTTTCCAAGATACGAGTGCTTCAAATACATTTTGTATAGATAAACGTAATCTGACACAGTGTTGAGTTATTGCCATTAGTTCATACAATAACAACTTACTTTGGGATCAAAGCAATGTAATAAGAGTAGAGTAATAGCACTAATAGCCTATAATAATCCCACTGTAGGGAAAAGGCGTCCATCATTGAATTCAAGTTACCACAGCAATGATGGGTGCTGGTATAATTACCACGCTTGCAAAATGCGGGTTGGTGATCACAAACCCGAGCAACGTTCGAAAATTCGAAACTTTTTGTTACCCGACCCGGGGATCGAACCTGGGACCCCAAGATCTTGGCCCGGTATTTAAACCAACCAACTAACCAAGCGTTACGGGCGTATTAAAGCAATGTATGTTAAAAAAAATATTTTTTTTTTGTCACTCACCTAATAATTGCACTTCAATATGTCTTGGTCGTTCAATGAACCTCTCAATGAACATGGAACCATTTCCAAAAGCGCCCAATGCCTCTGATGAGGCTCGTTCGAACGCCGAAGCTACTTCACTCATTTCTTTGACTACACGCATACCGCGGCCTCCACCGCCGTAGGCAGCCTGGAAACAAAACAAATTATAGTAATTTAAACTCATAATGCCACTATACTAGTCTAATATATATATATTTATCTATTTATAAACGTTTAACCCCTAAACTAGTCAAAGGCGTTTTCGAACGTATAACATCAAAATCATAATCATATAGGCCCTATTTGGTCATTGCCTTTAAAATAACAATTAATTAACTCATGATTTATAATGTTTTAAACAATTCTTAAACATAATATGAGAGACCCGCAAGGATTTTTGGCTGTGCTATCAAAAAGTTTTTCTGTGTTACAATATGCTTAAAAACTACTTCGTTTTAAGATCAGCATATGATAATTGTTGTGTCAATATTTCGTTCTTTAAATATGGAAGATTTGAAAAATAAAATCGGCCGATCGTATTTTTTAATAAGCAGTTCAATAGATATTGAGATAGAGAGAGAAATATACCTTAAATATTACAGGGAGGCCGTGCTGTTTGCAAAATTCAAGAGCCTCTTCTTTCGAAGTCACGGGTCCGTCCGTACCAGGGACAATAGGGACCTCTGTAAATAAAAATCTTTATTAACTGCCAGGTTTTGATCGTGATATTATGGCAACAACTATGCTATGCTGTCTTTAATGTTTATTGGTGTTTTACCTTTTTAATAATTTTATTTTATGTAATATTTTTCTGACAGAAAGTAGTCAAACAGTGAACTCATTTATTACCAGTTCTATGAATGTTTGAGTGAATGGTTTTACTATGACCGTGTATTTTTAAATTTTTATCTTATATTATTTCGACAAAAAATCTGTTAATACCGAAGTAGCGAGTTGGTACGGACAATTGGAATATTTATCACGATTCCTATGTTTGTTTTTCTATTTGTGACTATGTTTCATTATTTCATACAATCGTATCATCTTTGAAGTCAGTACCTCAAAGCCTGGTCTGCATGGATTTAGCATGTTTTTAGAAGATTGATTTACCTATTAACTCTAGTCAACTTAATGTTTTTGTTTGAAGTACACACACACACATTGTGTGAAGTAACTACAAGGTGTGACGATAGAGTTGCCAATATTTTAATTTATTTTTAAGTAAGTGTTGCTTTGTAGTGAAAGAGAGCATTAAAACCTACGGGTATGTATGCTAGCATGACACACATACACGTTCATATAACAAAATGTTACAAATGTAGCAATGAAATCAACGTACTAGCTTCAATGGCGGCCTTTCTAGCGGCGACCTTGTCCCCCATCTGTTGCACCACAGCGGGGGAAGGTCCGATAAACCGGAGCCCTGCGTTGATGATCGCCTGAGCGAAGTCTGACCTAGGAATTAAGTGTTATTTAAGTCAATAACAAAAAAAACTTGGAACCTGATCAATAAGTTCTTTTAAAGTCAACTTATTACACGATTGTTAATTTAAATTAAACTTTAATTTAACTTTAAATTTAAGACCGGATGAGTAAATTCGCTGGTATCCAGTAAGTTAATCCTATCCTACTAAAGGGTTAAGGAAAATCAGTTAAAATCATAAGTTAAAATCAGTTTTATTTCTGCAAATAGGCCCCTGGAGGCGCTTTTACACGTCCCAATATTTAACCTACCACTGCTTCGGGACAAATGTGGGCTAGTGCCGAGAAGAAGCAGCGCAAGAAACTCGGTCACTATTATCAGCCTCTTTTTAAATAAACATGTTTACATAAGATATATGCCAGTGCGAGCTGATACAATTTAAAGCCAAACGTTCCTATCATTTATATAATCATCAATAGTGTAATAGCCCTTTTTCATTAAAACAACTTTGATATATGATTTGAATTTATGTACAGGGAGGTCAGCAATTGACAGTGGTAATTTGTTGAAAATACGGATACAATTTCCCATGAACGAATTACCTACTTTACGCAGTGAAAATCCTGAAAAAAGTGTGAAAGCGCCTCCTATTTGCAGAAATAAAACTGATTTTAACTGAGTATTACAAAAGTTAATTAAACAAGGTACGCAAAAGAGGCAAAATATTTGTTTACAAAATAATTATGATAGATGTTATTTTTATCAACCTATATCATTCCACTGCTGGACAAAGGTCTCCCCAAAACTCCGTCACTGATCTCTATGCGTCGCCAATGACTTCCATTCCCCCGTCAGCCGAACCAAATCGTCGCACCATCGTTTCTTGGGTCTACCTCTTCGGCGATAGCCATCTTCTGGAAGGAAGATGGGTATACTGTTGCGATTTGAGCCTACCTATCGGGGTGCATTCTACTGACATGCCCCGCCCACTCCTACTTTAGCTTCGGTGTTTACTCACCAACATCTGCGACCCCGGTTGATAGATGATATTAAATTTGATTCCTGGGTGATTGATTTCGTAGATACATTTATTTTTTACGCCATATGCATATACAGGTGACTTTTTCATGATCTCTTCTCACGTATTTAGAGCCCATTTATGAAGAAAAAAATGTATATCAAGTTTTCACCCGAAAATATTTTTCGCAACATAGTTTTCAATTTTTACGGTCCTAAGCCTGTTAAAGTATGAAATGAAAATCTAAAACTTATGAATAGTATCGTAATGAATGAATGAGATGCGCAAAGCGTAAAAAAAGTGTTGCTAGGAGGCCGTATCAAATTTTTTAGATTTTTGGTGGAGATTTTTTAAGTGCTTTATCTCGACATTTTTGTACTGGGCTATACCAAAAGAATAAATACGTCAATTGTTTTTTGTCTCGTAGATTGTTATATTGAAATTTGTAAGGTGGTTAAAATTTCATCCTGTATATGTTTTTTAGTATCAGTTCGTAATACCATTTACTTCACACCCTGTATAAGCATGTGTGCACAAGTGGACCTATCAAAGCCAGTGGGAATTGTAGGACCAAAATAGTTTAGTTAAAGTACGCTTTCAATAATAGTTGTGCAGTTTAAATTGAAACAATTGATTCTGCGATCGCCAGACACATTGTCTGCAATGTGATACTTACATATACAAACACAATAATTGTTGAGTAGTTCAATGTCCATCATATCAATTTGTCTGTTATGGCTTTATAACCATATATTAACAAGTTATGCTATCAACAATACAATTAAAGCTGTTACCTTTTGCCTAACTTCATATGGATAAATGAAGTTTGGCAATTAGTGTCATAGAGGCTGGCAAAGTAACTTACATTTGTATATGTCGCAGTAATTATAATCTAAGTAAAAAACTGAAATTAATAAGCAACATTGAAAAACTGAAATTAACTACATTGTATTCAATATTCAGCAAAATAATGGACAAAGAATTCATACATAACAGTGTCACAGTGTTTGTTACCGAACTTCACCAAAAAGACTAAACCAATTTTTATATATATTTTTTGTGTATACTTGGTTGGTCTGAGAAAAGGTCGTAAGCTGTTTTTTATCGTCAAAAATGTTACGGTACTCGTAAGTAAATATTAAATTCATAATAGCTAGTATTTTTTATATCTTAAAAAGAAAGATAGTTTCGAATCAATTCTAAAAATTCGTGTTGTTCTAACATGATATTTTACATGCAAAATATTCGAAGTAGTAGATATTATTGCTTTTACTTAGAGATAATGCTAATAGGCTTAGTTCAAAGAAGACGAGAGATTTCATTACTCGAATTTAAATTTGAGTAAGGCGCAATGTCTTCCTATGTTTGCATCTGAAAACAAACTTTGTTCTTACCTCTCAGACAACAGTCCATAACCAGGATGGACTGCATCAACATCGTTTTCCTTCGCGACCCTGATGATCTCTGGGATGCTAAGGTACGCTTCTACTGGCGGTAGACCTTTGCCGACTATGTATGACTCGTCGGCTTTTTGTCTGTAAAATAAAATTACATGAGGAATTAAAGTTATCTACTAATACATACTAAAATACGTAAAGTTTCTGAGGTTGTTGGGATCAACCTATGGATCTACGGAACCGATTTTGAAAATTATAGTAATTTAGAAGGCAAGTTAAGCCTAAAGCCCCGTCTTCTGTCGAAAGAAGTCGTTAAAGCAGTTCATGTCAGAGGCATATGACATCAGATTATCCTAGAAGGACTAGAGGAAGACGATAACAGTCACACTAAATATCATTGGGATCACTAACCTGTGCATCTGCAGTTTGTCTTGCTCGCTGTAGATAGCGACAGACCGGATCCCGAGTTCCGTACATGCTCTGAACACTCTGATGGCAATCTCTCCTCTATTAGCAACTAATACGCTTCTAATTGGTTTGTACTCCACCGACTTTGAATCCTGAAACAAGAAAAATATCGTAAATCAAATGATCTGAAAGTTTAAGTAGAGTGCGGCGCGACGGGCCAAAATAATAAAGCACCACCCGTATTAGACTTATCGGTGTCGTAAGAGGTAGAGAATTACGGCCAGAAGCTTTCTAACATTCGCCAATTTTTCATTGCCTACTCGCCTCCTGGGAGGCCTTAGCCTCCAACATAGGCCCCGGTTTATATTCAGAGCAGTGGACTGATGCAAGCTCATCATCAGATTAGGATACATTTTACTTATTTCAACGCTGTAAGCGATTGGTGTTTGTAGGTATGTTTTTTTTTATTTTCGTTCTCTACACTAATATTTTAATGTGTAAATATTTGTGTTTCTTATGTTCGCAATGAACGAGCTCAAAAACCAGGGGATCGATTATGATGAAACTTGGTAAGGAGATAGAGTCTTGGAAAGGACATAATTAAGATAATTTTTATCCTAGATTACATTCTAAAAAAATTAAAAGAGGAGTGCAAGCGTTAATGGAGAATCAATATTTACATAGTTTGGTAAATAATGGATAGCGATAGCTATAAATCTAAACGATCCCTAAGGAGAGCGACGCTTTCAGGAAAGCGATTTAAACGATAACGAAGTCACGGGCATGCCCTAGTGGTTGCGTGCAAAACTTTGGTAACCCTTTATTTGATATTTTAGCAACTTAATTGCACTTATAATATCAGTATATAAACTTGAAAAATTTTGTCTCAGACGGGACTCGAACCCGCATCTCCTCGCATGCCGGGCGGGCGCCATACCATTAGGCCACCGAGACACTGCGACACGGCGCGAATTTTTCAAGCATATTCTTACGCTGTGAGCCAGCGTTGCTTCATCAAATGTTAGGAGTTTGCACCCTTAACACCCGAAAGAAACATCTTTGCAGATGTTTGACAGTCAGTTAAGATGAAACAGCTATTTATATACTTTATTTGATATTTTAGCAACTTAATTGCACTTATAATATCAGTATATAAACTTGAAAAATTTTGTCTCAGACGGGACTCGAACCCGCATCTCCTCGCATGCCGGGCGGGCGCCATACCATTAGGCCACCGAGACACTGCGACACGGCGCGAATTTTTCAAGCATATTCTTACGCTGTGAGCCAGCGTTGCTTCATTAAATGTTAGGAGTTTGCACCCTTAACACCCGAAAGAAACATCTTTGCAGATGTTTGACAGTCAGTTAAGATGAAACAGCTATTTATATACTTTATTTGATATTTTAGCAACTTAATTGCACTTATAATATCAGTATATAAACTTGAAAAATTTTTTTTTTTGAAAAATTTTGTCTCAGACGGGACTCGAACCCGCATCTCCTCGCATGCCGGGCGGGCGCCATACCATTAGGCCACCGAGACACTGCGACACGGCGCGAATTTTTCAAGCATATTCTTACGCTGTGAGCCAGCGTTGCTTTATCAAATGTTAGGAGTTTGCACCCTTAACACCCGAAAGAAACATCTTTGCCGATGTTTGACAGTCAGTTAAGATGAAACAGCTATTTATATACTTTATTTGATATTTTAGCAACTTAATTGCACTTATAATATCAGTATATAAACTTGAAAAAATTTTTTTTTTGGATATGGAGGAGATGCGGTTTCGAGTCCCGTCTGAGACAAAATGTTTCAAGTTTATATACTGATATTTGGTAACCCTATTAAATAATACGTACTTACACCATTCCATTCAGTTAGTTAAGTAGGTAATTATTCGTCATAATAATATACAAACTAATGCCTATAAGTCATCAGAATGCTTTGCACGTGAATACAATAAATTATATGAATCTTTGAACGTCTGAACGAACGTGGCACTGGCTGAAGTCAACGGACTTTGACCGGTTTGATTTGAATAAAGTAAACAAACAACTTTGGGTTCTCGATAAAAAAAAATACTTATCGATATTTCCTCATACTATTGATTTCGTGTAAGACTTAGTTATTTGTTTGATAAAAAACATATCTGTTCAAACGAAGTTTCTATTATGACAAAGAAGAAACTTTTCTTTTTTATCAATATTGCAATCCGCACTTGCGCTAACAAGGTCTCTTAATAAGCAAGTAATTACATACATGATGATTTCCTAAAATTCATGCGCATATTGCGATGTGAAGACTATCAATTTATAGTTTTATTACTATTTGTTCAATAAACATTAGCAAGCATGCGGGACGCGGGTGTTATCTGTTGTATCTTTGACGACCATTTGGATCAGTGGTAGTTAAAGCTGCTTCTGAGCCATGGGTCGCGGGTTCGATCCCCGCACAGTACAAATATTTGTGTGCATGAACATGTCTGTTTGTACTGGTCTGGGTGTTTTCTATGTATTATAAGTATATATTTACAAAACAAAAAAAGGTATATAAGTAAGTTTATCGGTTGTCTAGTACCCCATACGACAGGGTACTTAATAGTACCTTAATTTGGGACTAGATGGCTCAGTGTGGCCCAGTGAGGCATGTCTTAAATATTTATTATTATTATTATTATATTATTATCTTTATTTGAGGAACACATCTTTGGGTAGGCAGTGACAGGCTATTTGTGTTTAAAGAAATACTTTTTAGAACTAACTTTTAGAATTCTACACTAAAATAAACCAAACAAGCGTGTTGCAAATTTTTTTTTGTCGTTCCTAAGTAAAATTGGAGGTTTCTGTTTGTAGAGGTTCGATCCCCGTGTCGGGCAACGAGAGTTTTGAATTTTCGATCATTACCACAGATAAGATAATACTAAAGTCATTACTCAGGTTTGTGATAAGATAACCAACCCACATTTGGCAAGCGTTGTGATTGTGCTTGTACCAACCTATTATTTCCATGGTTACCTTAAATTCAATGGAGGCCTTTGCCCTGCAGTTGGTTGTTTACTTTTACCATAGGGAAAGTGCTTTTACTTTTCTGGATGTGACGATGTGCTTATTTAAATAATTTTGGTTTCAGACCTCTGTGTTGTGGTCGTGTATTGTTATCATAATCGCGTGAAAACTAAGACAGAAGACCAACCACGTTTATCAAGAATGAAATAAAATAACGGCCATTTACTTGAATGAGATAGCGAACGCGATATGATAATGGCACTCATCGTAACGTAAAACCCCACTACGACAATAAAAAAAAATAATCAAACAAATTATTTTACCATAAAGATTAAATGTTCCGTCACTTTCATGATAGGAAGTTTAGGTTGTTTTGGAGGCTGGGAAACCTATTTTATTTTAACCTTGGGTTGGCGGTAGAATTTTGTTTTCACTTTATAGGTGATTTTATCATCACCGTCAATATTTTTAATAGGCTTTAAATATCGTATTTACAGCATATTTATGATATAAAAATGTAGGTCAAATATGCACCCGAAAATATTTTTAGGGTCCTAAGCCTGTGAAGGTATAAAGGAAAAATCAACAACTTACGAATAGTGTCGTGATGATTGATGAATATGATCGCATCGAGTAAAACGTGTGTTGTGAGGTGGCCGTATTCAAAATTTTTAATTTTTGGCGGAAATTTTATATCTGCTTTATTTTGACATTTTAGTTCTGGGCTATAGCAAAAGAAAAAATACGTCTTTGTTTTTAGTCTCGTAGATTTTTGTATTAAAATTGGGTTAGTGATAAAAATTTCATTCTGTATAGTCACGGAACATAATAGTTACCTCAGGCCCAAAAACAAAGGAAAAAATAGAAACTATAAAAAACCATTCACACTGTACAGATTTTCCATATTATTCAAAATTTCACGCGGACGAAGTAGTGTTGTAGCACATGAATAAATAATTTACTCATGTGGTTGTAGTGTAATTTGTAGTACTAAGACCAAAGAGAAACCTTGTATAATAATTACTGACTGACTCCAGACCAGAACATTACTGTATAATGAAGTAGTTTTGTATTATGAACTCTGCAAAAGTTTTAAGAATAAGCTAATTAACATGTTCGACGTCAAAAGACGTAATAGGTACTACTAGTTGTTTTGTTCAAGTGACAGACATTACAACACGAAACATAATCATAATCAGCTAGGCTATCACGAGCTGTGAGAATCATTGTCGTTTTAGTACATGAACAAAATGATTTGTAATTGGTAATTTGGTAGCAGCAAATGTTCTTTTTTCAAATCACTATATCTTTTATATTTATCGTCATCATATCATAATCACCACAGCCAAACGACACTCTCTCCTGGACATAAGCTTCTCCTAAGGATCTCCACAACGATTTGCGACTTGCCAGTACAGAACCTATATCAATTGATTGTAATCATCCAGTGTGTATTTACTGAAGAAGATCCCAGTGGTCTATTGGAGTACTTCAATTTGGTAATATGCGTATAAGAGAAAGTTATTTAAATAAAAACCTACAGTAAATACAGAGTAATTTAAAGAAACATGTAATTTTTCTTTTTCTCCCATCACGGAAGTCACGGAACATCATCATCAATACAAAAAAAGAAGTATAAAATTCTTAAATACAGAGTTCCAGACCTGTCTTTGAATTTCTATTGTTTTTTATAAAAACTATTTATGTTACACAGTTTTTACAAAAGTATACATAAATAATGAGTACATAATTAATAAGTAAAGTTAAATAGATTTTTAGATTCAAAATCAAAACGCAATACACCATACATACACAATATAAATACGTATTACGTATACTTATACCTAAGCATACGCAATACTTACGTATTTCGGCACAATATTATTATTTCTGAATTATCTCAATAATTTAATGGTACTCTTAAATGTAATCCATTGTAAGTGGTGATAATGTGATTATGCAACGATGGATCATGGTAATAAAAGCTTATCTACGAAGATAGGTAATATAACATTCAATAGCTGCCTACCTATTTTATCTTCAACTTTTTTACAATATTTTTGGCGATCAGAATAATATTGTTAAGAAAAGTAATTACAAGAAATATAGAAGATCAGAAGAAGAGTCGAAATGAAATCTAGGGCAGTAAAAAAATCTAGATGAATGAGAATTCCAGCAAGCAAGCCGAATAAGTTTCATAAAACACTCATTAATTTTGTTTTTTTAAATAACCAGTGTATTTTTACTGATCAAAACTATGAATTTAAAAAAATCATTACATTTTATTTTACATCTATAAAGTCGTGTTTAGTAGTGTTTAGTTACACTACTTACAAGCTAAGAATGGCTGGACTTATTTCTATTTTCTAGAATTTGTAAGATTGTCTCCGCCCCGAATATCAGAATAACTAAAAACATCGGGAAAAATCACGACAAAAATAAAATATCACAAAATGTATTTCCAAACTATTAAATTCATTTACTATACAGGTTGGTGTATAGCCACTGAGTTTATCTGTTTAATATTATTTATTTATTTATTAAAGAACAATGTTTACAATTGGGTTTTACAGCATATAGACAAAGCCGACAAGCCGGCTTGACTGTGGGTTCTTTGTACATCATGGAATAAAATTAAAACTAAAAGGATAATAATTTAAAAAATAATTTTATACTCATTAATCTACATGTTAAGTAAATAAACTAAATAAATAACTATACAGTCTCTTTTCTTGTTAGACTCGTGTCTTATATCCTCCGGTAAGCCATATTTAGCATATTTAACCGACTTTAAAAGAAAGGAAGAGGTTCTTCCGTATATTTTTTTATGTATTCATCTATTTCTCCTTCAATTGTGGACTGATTAAATGTCTTTGTGTCGTATATAATTTTTTATGAACATTTTAATCGACTTCTCCGTCAATAGTGGACGGATTTACAAAATGTATTTGTTCAAAATACTTACAGTGGCTGCAGTGCGATGTTTGGCGGTGCTCCAGGCTTGGAATTGCGATGCGGACGCCCTTAAGGCGAAGCGGGCTTTAAGCATCTGCATTTTATCACTTTTACAACCTACACACTATATAAGTACGACTCAATAATCTATTTAAACTTAAAATATTCACTATAAGTAATTATTTCATTTTTTATTAATAAAAAAAAAATCAAACGGAATTGACTAGAATTCTTATTTTCGTTTCGAGTAGTGCTTTCGGCGCGTTCGGTTTATCTGAAACAAAAAAGAAATCTATATGAATACAAATTAAGTTCTACACATTTTCTGGTACAGTACTCAACATTTGCGTTGCAAAATCGCCTTTAATATGACTACATATGATGCTGCAGTGTTTAGTTCGAATTGCTTTGTCCGTACTTCACGCTGTTACACATACAATCAAAGATTATCCAAACCAAATATCAAAGGTATTACCAGTTTATCCAATAATTAGATTCATTAACAAATAATGAGAATGTTATTGTATTAATCTAAACTCTACCAAAAGTTTATTTATAATAGTTTTGGTTAGTTAGTAGCACATTTACTCATGTGGTTAGTAGTTACCGCTTTGGGTTTAAAGAATCCCGAGACATTAATTTAAAAAAGTATTAATCAGAGATTGAAAAGTTTCTAAAAAGTATTTTTAGTAATTAAATTATTATAGTTCAAGTCATTTCAAAAAATTCGAATACAAAATCTTTATTGATAAACCAACAAACTTTTTTTTAAATATAAAGAAGACATTCCTGAAGATACCTTCCCCTCCCTTCACTCCAAAATACGAGAGACATAATCTTTAAACAAACTGAGTGACTGGAACTCGCGACCTTTGAATTGTAGAATATAATATTAAGATCTAACATTACAAAAGTATTTTTAGCAATTAAATTATTATAGTTCAAGTCATTTCAAAAAATTCGAATACAAAATCTTTATTGATAAACCAACAAGTTTTTTTTGTTTAAAAAGAAGACAATCCTGAAGATACCTACCCCTCCCTTCACTCTAAAATACGAGAGTCATAATCTTTAAACAAACTGAGTGACTGGAACTCGCGACCTTTGAATTGTAGAATATAATATTAAGATCTAACATTACAAACTACTTCGTATAAGACAAATCGTATAAGTATTACAATTTCAACAAAACTAACATAATATTTTTTTCCTTATTGATTACACCGAAATGTATACAAGATTTATCAACATACTAACGCAAGTCACATTATAGTAAAGACTTGCTCAGAATACAAGGAAAATATGATGGATAGAAATAGGAATACACTTTAAATTTATAGATAGTTGTATATTTACAATTCTAATGAATTTATCTGAATAATGTTGTACGACATTAGTTCATTGTTGTAACATAAATGAGTTGTACCATTGTTGAGTTTTACATTATAATTAAAGGATTTCAAATTCAACCATTAACATAAATATTATAAGGTTCACTTTTTTACTGAACACAAAACTTTCTTTAGAAACTTCTCTACACTAAATATCCCATCTACTCGTATTTGGGTCGATTGTTATTTTTTGGGATATCCATGTTGTGTAGTTTTTGTATAGAATAACAACAGAATGGAAACCATCATATAACCTGGAGAGAGTTATCCTCATCAGGAAAATATATGGTTAAAAGACCGAAGACCAATTCAATATGTTGGGCGGTCTTCATTGTAAGAATCCCGCAAAATTCGTTCTAAGAGGAATTCAAAGGAAGCAGGATTAAAATGCCCGGAGATAGTTATCATCACCAAAACAACTTAGTAGCCGGGGTCACGATCCTAACCTCTGACCGACTATCGAGTAGGAGGGATAAATAAAAAAGGGAAAGTTAACTAATAAAATAGAAAATTTTATAAAAAATAGGTTATCATGAACATTTATAATTGTCAACACAAAAAAATTCATGGTCGCTCTATTTTTTTGTGAAGTCGCCCGCCCGGTTGTGGGTGCAAGTCCCACCAAATGCAGACGAAATTCTAATTTAAGATTTTATTGTATTTTAAATGTGAACCAGAGTTTAATAGCTACAAAAACAGTTTCTTGTTTTTCTTTTTCTGTATCCTTGACAGGCACTAAAAAGGTAAGTGAATATTTACACCATAAAATATTATGATGATTGGAACCCGAGCAATATTCGAAAATTCAAAACTATTGTTGCTCGACCCTAAGATTGAACCCGGGAACCCGAGATCATAGCTCGGTATTTAAACCATGGACATAGTATGTTATGTCTATGATTTAAACCACTATCTAAGACCAACGAGGCGTTCTTATTTATGTCATAAATTATATAAATAATCAAGGTGTGTAATATTTTTAAAATAGTTTTTAATTAGTACAAATAACTATGCAATTTGTATTCTGGAGTCACAAGTGACCGGAATGACATTGGAACATACGAGTGTTATCACCTTTAATCGTCATTCATACAAAGTACAAATACTTTAATAAAATTTATGTCCAGACAGCTCAGACGGACTTGTATCAGGTCATTTTGGCAAGGGACTTCATTTAATTGGATTAGATACTTATAATCACATTATAGTTACTACATTTGGGATATAATAATAAGTACTTGAATCTGTAAGATTGATCGTTTAACCATAATTATGTGAAATTTAAATTATTTACGCAAAACACGTCAGAACGCACAATTGCATAAAATTTTACACGGGTGGACCATAGCCTGGTTTGACAAAGAAATTTTTTTTTATGCCGGAAATGTGTTTCTGTAGAATAATAGTCTGATTTTATTTTAATCGTTTTCACAAGGGCGATGTCATGAACGTCGAAAACAGCTAAGGACTTGTCAAAATATCTATTGCAGGTTAGTAAAATAAACAAATAATGTTTCAGTTCAACAATCGTATCAACTTATCTCTAGTTAGATTATAGATATTTAGCTTAGATTAAAGATAATAAAGTCCGTTTGTAATTACGACATAGGTTTTTTTTTTTTTTTTATTTGATATTTTAGCAACTTAATTGCACTTATAATATCAGTATATAAACTTGAAAAAAAAATATATTTTTTCCCGCCTGAGACAAAATTTTTCAAGTTTATATACTGATATTATGACATAGGTGTCATCGACTACGTCAACCTACCACAAAACGTCAAATTTTCTCAATTGATATTGATCTCTACTTGTTTACTCTACCTCAATCTCTACCTTTAACATTTTGGGTAGGTTGAGTTGCCGTTGTCTGTACAATGAGTAGAATTGCACATTATTATTTTAGTACATAATTTAGAATCTTTTTTTAATTGTCTAATTTCTTTTAAATTTTTTTGTTAATTTTTGTACCTTTTGGCACAATCTTATGTCACATTAACTTGATTATACACCTCGACGTTTTCGACAAATAACAGCGTTTTTTTTTATCGCTCTAAATTAGCCAGTTAAAAATACTGAGTTACATACGATATAATTTAAAATATCATCAATGCATCTTACTTTAGTTGATTAACGATTGGAAAATTTAGAAATTTACAGGTTGACGCATTTGCGCTGTTTTTACTTAGTGTTTCATTATAGTTACTTTATCTTTACTGGTTTTTCCCAGTTTAAAAGAGATTACAGTCGCAGGTATTATTTTACAGGCAGAATTTTTATGAATTTATAATACTACTTATTTTTTTAATAGTTTTCGGGCCATTATAAAAATTAAACTTAAAGAAGGTTGCTACTAAAACTATTTGAATTGTGTTAAAATGCGTCTCGAAACTTAGTAGGTACGCGAGTTACCTAAGTTTATGGATGTGTGTTAATCATTGATGCCAAAACGACTGAATGGATTTAGATAAAATTCGGAAGGAGACACATTATAGGCTGGAATAGCACATAGGTTACTTTTTATAATGAAAAAATAATACAGTTATCATGGGATTATTTTCTTTTGAAATGTTCACGCGTACAAAGTTGCGGGTAACAGCTAGTGTTTCTATTCTTCATAAATAGGTTACGCAGATCAGTTTCTTTAAATGTTTTACGGCAAATGAAACTTTGCAACTAAAATAGAAACTTTAATTAATAGCCTGACTCTAGCACGTTTTACGATTGCATGTCAACTAGGTACATCTACTTGGCCAACAAGTGCAATCGTCACGAGAAATCTATTAGGCCACGCATACCTACATAAATTGTCATCATTTTCCATTGGTAAGTTCAATTCAACATAAGGACTCAATTCATATGAATAGATATTTATGTGTAAGACACTAAGACTCGAGTTGGTGAACTCTACCCTTAAGGGTGGATACGCAGCCACAGTGGATCATTAGGAAACGACGCGGCAGACATACTAGCAAACAGGGGATCCGCAACGAAATTGATAGGACCGGAACCTATTGTTCCAATACCGTTCAATCAGGTCAAGACTTGGATACGAGATAGGACAGAACAACTTCACAATAAGCAGTGGGAGGAGCTTAAGGATTGCAGGCAAAGCAAACTAGTTCTAAAAACCACAAATAAAAACCTATCTCGCAAAATTCTGCACCAGGATAGAAAGAGCCTGAGTATTATTACAGGTATTATAACCGGTCACTGTGCTCTCAATAAGCACCTCTTCAATATAGGCGTAACAGATAGTCCTCTCTGTAGAGGATGTCTGATTGAGGAGGAAACACCAGAGCATGTGATAGCACAGTGTAACAGCGTAAGTACACAACGGACAGAATTCCTTAAGGAATCTCGGTCCATACAAGAGGCACTCAAAAATATACGAGGCCTAGTGAATTTCTGGACAGACCTGAAATGGTATGAATAAAACTAATAAATTTTAGTCACGTACAAAGGCCCAACTCAAGAGGCTAAGTGCGGAAAATTCAAGTCCAACTAACTAACTAACTAAGGGTATATTTTGTATGGGATTTGTGTCAAATTAATCGTCAATCTATGTTTACCGACTGTTTAAGTATTGGTGAACTCGGGTCTAAAACTCGAGCGGATTTTGACATTATGGGTGAGTTCTGTAGTTCGTACAGACGACAGCATATCAGGCTAAACACTGAGGCATCTTATACAGGGTGTAAGGTTAATGGTATAACGACCCAAAACGATCCCATGTCAACATAATAATATCCATATAAATACTACGGTGGTCAGAAATTTGCTATCATTTTTTTTTATACAAACTACAATTTTGTGAGACCGATTTGTATGAAACCATTTTTTAAGCTATTGCATAGCTTCTATCGCGGGCCTTGAGCGTTGAGACCGAATCCAGAAATTCCGTAACAAAAATAACCTAACACCCCCCCACTCCAACCGGCACAGCGGTGATACTTTTTAGTTTTATAATTGCATAAGTTGATAAAAAAAATGCTATGCATTAGCTTTACCGCAGCAGTCTCCGAGTGCCACACGTCTTTTTTTTTAGCTGCCATTTTCAACAAAATGTGAAGCCTGATCTATTGTGCAGGTCACTGTACATTGTTTACACATTTAAAAAATTGATAAGATTATCAGTGGGTGTGACAGTGATAGTTTTTCAATTATCTTCAGAATTACCCAAAAAAAAAAAAAAAATAACTCGATTGCGAAAAAGTTTATAAGCAATGTATGTACTAAAAAGACTGATACAAGCCAAAATTAAAATATTTGTTACAAGCGGGACTCATTTGTAAATTATGAACTAACCCGAAAATTTCAGCGCATTTTCTTGAAGTTGACTTTGTCGTAGTCACTTATTTTTAGTTATTTATTTTATATTATTTTAAACAAGACACAATAAGAGTGTCCAAAATTATGTTATTATTTTACTTACTTATAGTCATTATTAAATTACAACGTAACTTGCCAGTGTGAGCCAATCTCTATTTGGTATCTGGAACATAGCTATTGAAATATTGAACATCTAGGACCTTTTCTTTGGATTAATATCACATGATCATACAATTTCTGTACAACATCCTGTATAACATTTTATGATTATCTAATGAAGTTTTACCTAGTATTTTTTTCTCCCAGTTCTGGGCCTTTTTGGAGTACACTAAACTTGATGACTTGACCATAATCATAGGGAAAGTGTCATAGGGAAATCTTATTTTCGCGAAAAAATATAATATGATCTTATAAAAATTTAGAGCAAATGTCCGATGATGATAACTATTCATGAATTATAAGTGTGGAATTAAATAACACATGTTAGATTAAACATCATTTTCGAAAGCTACCCTACCACTACCTATTTAACGGAGGCGCACTCGTGAATAATAGAAAAACATGATCACGTCTAGACAACCTCATTACCCGAAATACATGTAAGTACATAAATTACGTTTTTTCAATTTCATCAAATAATGTTACTGACGTTAATTTTTTTATACTTACTAATAAAGATACGTGGCTTAATATCTCGTAAAAATTCAAATTCAAATTAAAAATATTTGTTGCTAATTAAGTGCAATCTTAAAGAATAAAAACTAAGAATAACATGATATTATAAAATTTTTAATTTAGGTATTTAGTGAACCTATACCTATAGACGGTAAAAGATTTAAATCTTTGACCGCCGGCAAAATACCTACCTACGTCTTACATTTAACCTTGGACTTGGTCGTTTACACAAATTATTTGTCTTGTACTTTTTGAGACGGGCAGACGACACGCAAGAAGTAATTTTGGATCATAATACACAGTAATCTAGCAAAAAAGTAGCTACATACTTCGTTATCAAACAAACCGTGTATTTGAACCGACGAAAAAATAGGAGATACTCAATTGAATACGGACTTTCTTTTTTATTTACATGCAAAGCTAAAAAGTAAAGAAATTATACTTACTACTATACCAGATTATAGTCCCATATAAAAATGACACTACCTACGTACCTACTTACCTAATGTCCGAGATTATTAGGGAGATTAAAGTAGCTAATGTCATGTGAATTATACCTGACATGATATAAAGTGAGTGCTACTACATAAAAGATAAATACTAACCCCCTTATTCATAATAACGTAAACAGTCTAATAAACATATTGAAAGAGCACCCAAATGTTCTGGTATTTATTTTCAACCCTCGCTATTTTCAGTCACTGACTGTGAATTAAATTACCTACGATTTCTATGATATTTTTTAAATTTACAATCAAATACATCTCGAAGTTTGTCGAATTGGAATTCGTAATAGTCTAAGATCCCACCATACAACGACCTTCACCGAGCTGTTTATTGGATGAAAAGTTTTTTATATACAAATAAATATGCCAAAAAATATATTGCAAATGGGTTGACTAAAAAAATTCAGTCCAGAGTATGATTAATTAATTATATTTTAATTTTTTTTTCTGGTTTGTTTAATAGACAAATTTCATACCAATCGAAAATATGAAGCCCAAAGAATATGCAAACGTTAGGTTGACTATTTTTTTCCCATCACAACTCTTGAGTAGGCAGATATAAACAGGTAAATCGAACTAGTAACTTGCACCGGTCTGGTTAATTAAATAAAGTTAAATACAAATAAATATTATTCATTTATGAACACGGTGGTATACGGTTGAATGCAAAAAAAGTCATGAAATTCGGTTGTCAAATTTTAAAAATTCTACTCTGGACTGAAATTTTTTAGGCATCATCATCATCATCATATCAGCCGAACGACGCCCACTGCTGGGCATAGGCCTCCCCCAAGGATCTCCACAACGATCGGTCCTGTGCTGTCCGCATCCAGCGGCTTCCCGCGACCTTGATCAGATCGTCGGTCCACCTTGTGGGGGGCCTGCCCACGGAACGTCGTCCGGTACGTGGTCGCCATTCGAGAACCTTTCCGCCCCAACGGCCATCAGTTCTCCGCGCTATGTGTCCCGCCCACTGCCACTTCAACGATGCAATCCTTCGAGCGATGTCGGTTGTTTTAGTTCTCCTGCGGATCTCATCATTTCTGATTCGATCGAGTAGGGAAATACCAAGCATCGCTCTCACCAAGCATCGCTCTCCCATTTGCAATATATTTTTTGGCATATTTAATTGTATATAAAAAACTTTTCATCCAATAAACAGCTCGGTGAAGGTCGTTTTATGGTGGGATCTTATACTATAAGAAATTTTTATATTAAATGATTGTTTCTAAATTATGATTCCGAAAGGAATAACACTGTAAACAAAGTATTTAAGTTGATTCATTTATCTCATATAAAATAGGTATAAAATAGACCAACGCCACATACATGCAAGGACTTTTGCAAGTATTGTAATTGAAAATTGTGGTTGTTTTCCACATTTCAATGTAATTTTTTCATAAAAAATCAGTTTAGTTACTAGCTCCTTTCTACCACCTGTTCAGAGCATTGCAACATTGTAAATTGTTAGCAAAAATTTAGGCCCAATTATTGATTGGCATATCAGTTCGACTGATAAGGATACGCTTAACATAGGGATTCATTATGATAGCTAAACACACGACGTAATACAGCATTGATGAACTGAATATAGAAAGAAAGACTACATAAAAATAGTTACTGCTAATAAGAATGTAGCTACGCACGCAGTAGACAGGAATAGTAAATTGTAAAGGTCTCTTTTGAAACATTCTTATTTCGCCCTGTATATGCGGTAGAAAAAGCTATTCGCAGTTATTTATGAGTGAGAGATGTTGCGCCAAATTCTATTTTAATCTCAAGAATAAAGTGCTTAAGTCACAATGTACAGATTACTACAGATGTTTATTAATTTACATTGTCCCTTTGAAGACTTGATTTAAAACGCCAGTTTCAGACAGTAACATTTTTTTTAAGATACCTAGTTAAAGATAATATGCGAAGAAGAATGTATAATTGATCTTAATGATTTTTACAGTGACTCTGATTTTTACCGAGTCTCACAATACTGACTGACTTTGATAGGATGCACTACTATAAAAATACTGAACCACAAGACTAAACAAGATTTACAATCACAAATTAGCAGCGTTGTATTAACCCATTTTCTTTGAAGGCAACTGTATTGCGATTTGATTGGAAATGTATGATCGTAAAAGCATTGTTTGTAACTGGCTTCCTTTAATTGTTTGCGATGAAACCGTTGAAATGTTGAAATAATCAACATAGTACTATGTTGATTATTTCGTACGTACGTACGTTAATATATAGGTACTTGTGCTAGTTCGTCAAAACATTATTCTAGGGTTTCTTCCTTAGGAAAAGTGTAAATACCTACATCATAAATATTTTAAAAGATTTTATTTCTAAGTCGAATTTAAAATGGAAATAGACATACCCAAAATCCTTTTACCAGAATGAAGGGAATCATTTACCCAAACTTTTGCCTTGGTAAAATTCGTATGTCAGATTCTACATGGCTATGCAGAATGACATAATGGCAACTCATTATTTTCGGTTTTTACTATACTTTGTGGTGATTTATAAATCGATTCGTCACTAAATGATAAATAAAATACAATTGTATTTATTCAAACTTCGTAATAAGGAAAGTCAATGCAATATTCTGTGCCGGTTTTAGTAAAACCAGTTTGATTTTGGATCAAGTAAGCAGGTACTTAACTTGATGATCTCGAGCCCCTCCAATGCAAGTTGTATGGTAATAATGACGACGCATTTCAAACAGTCAGCAGTTATAAATTTAGCAAGTCAAATTTTAGTTGATTACAATTATCTTTTCAGTGTTTTATCATAGTCATTTCTAATAATTAAGGAAAATAAGGTCAGATACTGAGATACCTATCGAGGAGTTTTATAAATTACCATCAGTACCCCGTGTCTTCATAGACGTGGAATTTGAAATTGAAAGCTATCCCGCGGGATCCATAGATTCTATGTTTTCAGGACAAAAAATTGCCTTTATGCTATTTAGCTTATAATTTATATTTCCGTGTCAAATCACAACTGAATCTGTTTGTATCTTTTTGACGTGATTGAGCAAAAAACATCCATACAAACCTTCGCATTTATTATAAGTTTGATGAAAAGGAAAATATTTTTATCATATTGATTTAAATTTCTTATCCTTTACATACTAATATAATGTAATCTAATATCATCTAATTGTATTTTGATGAACCATTGATTCTGAGGAAAACATTGTTTTGGTTTTCAGATAAGCCATTGAGATTACGATAGGTAAAAATTGATGGAGAGTCATAATCGACATCCACGTTAACGTAACGACACCGTAACGATCTTTTAATCAGTATCTATTTCGATACAGGGTATTTGGGCTTGTATTGAGAATTTGAGAACTTCAATTACTGCTGTTTCCCGGGACTTCGTTCGTGTCATATTACTATCGGGATTTTTTCCGGGATATATATTAGCGAATGTCGTATTCTGCCTATAATCAGTTTTTCAGATTTATCACAGATTCGTCGAGGCGTTTTGACGTAATTGAGTAAGAAACTTCCTTCCAAACTTTCGCATTTATTATACTGATCATTTAATGGAAATTAAACGAAATCATACTTACCTACCTACTTTTATTGCATGACTTTTCGACCGGGTCACTCACTGTGACCTGCCGAATCGTCAGGCAATAAAATGTAATGATGACTTTTAAATCCCGTTTTTCTTTTTCATTTTAATTAATCGCACATCACGAACAATTGATCGTTCTTACATAGGTAATAGCTAGTCGGCAAAATTAAATTTCTATCTGCGTGGACTTTGTTTGAATATTTTTGGTGACCATGACTCACGAGATAAATTAAACATTAAAAACAAATTAAGTATTGCTTAAAATTGGCTTAACGGTTTTGTTTTATAACTGTTTGCCGCATTCTTACAATTTTAATTTGATAGTCGTCTACTTAAAGGAACCGATCGCTTCTATCTATGACCGCCTTAAAATGAGGCTTTTCTATATATTACCTACTTACTTCTAGTATTTTTAAATTGTATAGTGTAACTCGCAAACTTTTACCGCAGGGGTGATATACCTACCTAGGTATCAAAACTGTAATTTACCTAAAGCGTAGTTATATGTATATGTAAGGAAATGAGAGATGTAAAAGATATTCTAAATAAATAAATTTCAAAATAATTCTAAATAAGCCGTCTGTACGTTTTGATAAGAACCATAATGCAAAACCAAAAGGGTTTGATGATAATACGTATAAAAAACATTTATGTTTATCATACTAAGTTACTAAATGTCGTAACGTGTAATCTACACAAATATATTTTTTAATCCAAATAAGTCCAAAGGTGCGTTCTAGTGATTAATACTGTTCAAGTAAGCGGTCATGGCTTGCCGCTTTAGAAACGCCGAATGAGTGCCAATGCCGGGCATTGAACCTAATACCTGTTTGTTGACATGCGCCTGTTAATAATCAGTTTCTCAAATTCACAACACGAAGTTAGGGACTGACAATGTAACTAAAAACTAAAAACAACAAACGCCATTTAGTTATAAACTACTTATGCTAAGATTAAACTTGCGTCTTTACAACAGATTAGCAGATGCAAGGATTCAAGAACAAATACCACAGAACCTCATCAAAGTTTACCTCTAGATTCGAAACCGCAAATAATGTGTTTAAGGTCCGCTACCTGCACTACGAGAAACTACTTATGCTAAGATTAAACTTGCGTCTTTACAACAGATTAGCAGATGCAAGGATTCAAGAACAAATACCACAGAACCTCATCAAAGTTTATCTCAAAATTATAAACCGCAAATAATGTGTTTGTGGTCCGCTACCTGCACTGCGAGATCGCCTATCTGCAATCGTACAACAACGATTGACGAAGACAACGACGACGATGCTACATAAAATGGTTGAATTTAATAAATAGATGTGATATAGCCCAAATAGGTTAATGGCGAAGTAATCGGCATGGTGCCAGACGCCAGTCGACTACCTACAAGAGCAAAACCCCTTCTACCTCTCTCTGAACTTACGGATATCGCCTCATGAAGACGGGGCAGCAGCGTGTTTTTTTCACCGTTGGCCGAACTTTGTGATGTGATGGCTTATCCGCCTGTCTAGTGGTGATTTTGTCAAAATCCTATCCTGGAGTGGCCTATGTCCAGCCGTGGACTGAAGATGATGAGTCAGACTTAAACATTGAAATTCATTCATCTAATTACAGGCTTCAGTGAAGTAAAGTCAAAAAACAAACTTTTCCTAATTGTGTTAGGAAGGACGCTACAAGCCAATTAGTTCTTTAATTACCCCAGTGATGTGATCGGAGTACCTATGTAGATTAAGGTCAATGATCTCAAACGTATAAATAAATATTTTTATCAGACATTTTCTTTGGACATGCCACACTGGGCCACACAGAGCCATCTAGTCCCAAATTAAGCTACTATTAAGTAGTTTGTCGTATGGGGTACTAGACAAGCGATAAACTTACTTATATATTTTTTTTTAGTAAAAATATACTTATAATACATACGTTTACATTAAAATTGACATTTTTCGGAACTAAATAGGTAATTTTAAATGGTTTTCGGAATATTCAAATTACGAGATGTAAGTTGCATAAAACAAACCAATTATTTACCAATATTATTATAATGCCATCAAAGAAAATTCCAAAGAAGGTAATAATAATAATTTAAAAAATCTTTTAAAGTATTACATAGGGTCTTAATACCGGCCCATGATTCTGCCGTTCTGGGTTCGATGAGCAAGAGTTTCAAATTTTAAAACGTTGCATTGCACGGTTCTGTGATTAGTGATCGTCAACCCGCATTTGACTATGCCTGTGCCCATCATTGAAATGGTAACTTGAATTCAATGATGGAGGCCATTGCCCTGCATTTGGATGATTATAAGCCGTTACTACTTACTTTAAAAAAAACATTTTATACATTATTTTGATCCCAAGTAGCTTTTAATTAAAGTAGTTGTTTTTGTGGAAATCAGAAACAACGAAGGTGCCACAAACAACCAGCCCCCTTACTCTTGAATTTGATTTAAGTTCGATCTCGATTCGACCTAGCCAAAATCTGAACAAACTCAATCGAATCGAAATCAAAATCAAGTCAAGATCGATCTAAAATGGCGATCCGTTAAACATTTTCGGTTGATAACGTAATCACCATCGACTCAAAGGTTTAGGTTCACTTTTCAGAGTACCAAATAACTGATTCTCGACGTCGATTCGATTTTGATCGTAGGTAACTCGAACTTGTCAAGAGTAAGCCTGCAGGAACTATAAAATATGGAAAAGTGGTTTTCTACCCGGGACCTCAGACCGGCGACGCCTTGTAAACCGGTGTCTAAGCTACTCGGGTACGAAGGTCGTCAAAATATTATGAATTTATGACCCAGCAAAACAGCTCTCATAATCTTGTACACACTGTATAAAAAAAAAATTCTTTTAATTTGATACCATGACAATTAGGTTGAGTGTTTACTGTTACACACTTATCTAGACTAAAGTTAAATCACAACAATTACAATATACCTATTTAAGTTGTGAATGTTTTACTTGTAGTCAATTTAATGAGAATCACACCCTAATTTATCGACTCTTGGGAATGCAATGAAAATTACGCAATTAAGACGTTGAAAAACCCCCACTTTTGATGTTTACTATATTTACCAAAAAGGAAACTTAAACCAAATTCATACAATATCATGTAGGTTGGTGTCAAAGTATAGTACGAGTATGTATCATAAACATCACTCAATAGACCACTTTTATGAGATAAACAAATACACATATTCTTTTACACAGTTGTAAACTTGCAAGTAATACATTTAGATATAAAACGGCGATATTTGATAAAGTTTATGGCAAGAAAGATAGGCAGTAAATATACAGTTTAATAAATATTCAAAATAACTTATTTAAGTCAGTTACCAAAAATATTTCACACAAGCGTCTCCAAAGAAGAAATAAACTGTAAGTAAGTAAAGTAAGTAACAGCCTATAATCATCCCACTGCAGGGAAAAGGCCTCCCATCATAGAATTCAAGTTACCACTGCAATGATGGGAACTGGCATAATCACCACGCTTGCCAAATGCGGGTTGGTGATCACAAATCCTAGCAACTTTCGAAAATTGGAAACTATTTGTTGCCTGACCCGGGGATCGAACCTGGGACCCCGATATCTTACCACTAGACCAACGGGGCGTCAAACTATAAAATGTAACTATATTAGTGAATATGTTGTACCCAATGTGACTTAGGTACGAGTAGCCTAATGTCATCTGAGTAGAACAGTTATCTATAAAGATGTAAATTATTGAAGGTCAATATCTAGACCATGACATTGATGGCGCATCATCATTAATAAGCGTCATTAACATTAATAGGTACTTTGAATTGACTAGAGAATTAATAAAGTAATATTTTATACCAGTGATGATAAATTCGGCGAACCAAAACAGGAAATACTTCAAACGCACGTGCGCTCACCGCGACTGCCGGCACGATACTGAGATACTGAGTGTTTGCCCACAAAACAGGTCAGAGCGACCTCTAATGAGCCTTATCAGAGGTTCAATGGCGAGTCGCTACTAACCCTATCTCTTGCGTAATTGGGGTCGGAATCATGAAGTGGAACAAGTATCACAAATCCACATTGAAAGATCGATGGAAAAATTAAGAATACAATATGGCGCGTTAAAATAACATGAACAAAGGGATTTAGGTGCTTTAGGTCTTGGTGTGTTAAGAGATGCTCTGGACAGAACTATTATTTTTAGTAAGTATCAATAACATTGGAATTATTATTGTAAAATTAAGTTTAGTAAAACATATTAGAATTCCTACTCAATCAAATTGGACAACTGTGTTAATGACAAAAGTAAGTAACTAATTTCAAACACCAACAATTTTAATGATTTAATTCTGGAAAAGGTATATTTAATAAACTTTTAAGTTCTTAGAAATGATCAATGTTTTTTTTAAATAATATAACCCTTAAACTTTCAACAAAAGTCCTAATATTATTCAAGTGACTCAGCATAAAACTAGGACTGTACAATAGGATGAAACTGCTCATGACACTTTAATGAGATGGTTTGGTGAGATAAAATTCTTGAACAAAATAATTAACTAGTTAATAAGACCAACAATCATGACACCCTGGGGTGTAGTGGTGTTGACACAGGTTTCGACATCTGGATGGATTTATGATTATCACCATTACCAGTCCCCATCAGTTCCCTGCTGGGCGCAGGCCTCATGCCTTTTGGGGAGAGGCCTGGGCCCGAATTCTGCTAATTTACAAATGGCTCAATAGAATCGCAATTGCATCGCAATGGTATAATAATATTTTGACACTCAATTGTATATCAAAATATACAATTGAGATGCAATTGCGATTCTATTGAGTCAATCAATAATTGCCACACTTGACAGGCAGTTTGGCAATCACATTTTGGCTAATGGTGAGGAGTAGATGCTGCTGCCTTTTTTCTTGAGGCAGTGCTCTTTTAGTCGCTAACAACACCTAAATGAAGATAAGTAGTGGTGCTATAATTTTTATGTGCCAGAGCCACACAACTCTGCTACTGCTGATTTTGTTGCCTGATATATGTATGTTAGTTTTTAAGGTATTTATTTTATGGGCCTGTATCTTTTTACTCTGTTGCCTGAAATAAATGATAAATAAATAAATAAATTAGGGATCCTATTTAATTTAACCTCTCGATTGTATGTTATTCCAGACACAATTGAAATCAATTGTTATCGCGATCGCCGGCGGTCTTATGATCCTGTAGGAGCTAATACATAAAGGATCACCAACATGAAAATTAAATATACCACTAAAATTAACTTCAACCCAGAATATAATTTTATAATTACTTTTTTATAATTACCTAGATAGTAAACTCACTGTGTTTCAACAGAGTTCACATATAATTTAATCTCTCAACCCGCAGGAGGCACTCGGGTGCCACGATAACAATTGATTTCAATTGTGTCTGGAATAACTCACGATCGAGGGATTAAATTAGCTATGATAAAAAATATTAGATATCTATACCATAATTAAGAATTCTAAGATTTAAATAGGTAGGTAGGTACTTATCTAAAGTTCGTAGTTATATTTATTAATTATTTAGATTCTATGATGGAAAAAATTAATTGTCACATTTGTAAGGATAGCTTCATAAATTTACATTAAAGATTATCGGTAGTAAACATATTTTAAGTCATGCAGACTGCAAATATATTTTAAGTTTTATTTTCTGGGTATGTAATTTGGTGTATTTATAATATTTTAGTGGTTACAGAATAAGTTTGTAAGTAGGTTACTTACCACAGGATGTGAATATTCATGCACCAATGGTAATAAATAAATTATATACAAACCTTTTAGAAACTAATTTTTTTTTACTACACGATTGAGTAACACTATCAAGTTGAACTTTTTTGAAGTTGATATAATTTGACAGTTCCTCCTGACAGACATGAAACCAATCATGAAACGAGTAGGTTGTTTTTTTGTAATTTCTTCCTTTCGAAACCGGCTAAGGTCTGAGACCATACTGCCGTCGTCATTAGTGCGAATTTAGGCGAAATACATAAAATATCATTAATACTTACATACACATAATAAGTAACCTTACCAAACCTAAAACTAATCGAACTCATTGAAATGTATGGGTTTGTGGCGAAAGTCCCGTGACTCGGGCCGTGTCTGTTTGCAATGTTGCTGGCTGGCACGGCCGACTATCGCCGACTAGATCGGCAAATTTTTACTGCATGACGGATGATTGAATAAGATGTACAATATTATCACAGTCTGTATGGTTAATACCATACAGTCGTCCGACGCCTTTGATGTCATGAAAAATGCCGACAACGTCTAGACAGTATCGTGACTGCCAGGGTTGTCACAAGTAAACAATACATAAAAATATTTATTTATTGCAGATTTACACTCGTAATCAGCACCCCAATGAACCTCAAAATTGACACTCATATCAAATTAAAAAAAAATTAGGTCCACCATCTCGAAATTCACTCATAATAAATAATAAAAAAACTTGAGAGGTGTCAAGGGAGGGGGTTTTGTAGTGAAGAAATATTAATAAAATTTTATAAAATTACATTTTATTTTAAATTTATTTTTATTCTCTCTCTCTCTCTTTTTCACTCTTTCTCTCACTTTCTCCCTCATTCTCGCATTTTCTCTGTCTTTCTTCCTCTTTCTCTCTCGTTTTCTCTCTTTGTCTTTCTTTCTCTCTATTTCTCCCGATTTCTCTCTGTTTCTCCCTCTTTTTCCCTTTTTCTCTCTATTTCTCCCTTTTTCTCTCTATTTCTCCCTTTTTCTCTCTCTTTATCTCTCTTTCTCTTTCTTTCTCTCTCTTCCTCTCTCTCAGACAGAGATACACGCGCACGCCGCACGGCTTACAACTTTAGCAAAAAGTGTCGTTATAAAAGTGTCGTTAAATTTTTTTCCGTCTAGCCCCATTTCGCAACGCGCGTTCAGGAACTTCGTTCCAAAAGTCCGCCATCTTAAATCAATTATTATGAAGATGTTATTTTCATTATCAGCATTCCAATGAATTCTAACAAACAAATATAAAATAATTTCAAACACAAACATTTAATTTTGTTAGCTCTGAATGCTGTGTCCCGAACTACTAACATCGTTTTGTTCGCAGTTCGGGCTCGGCTTTCCCGCCCCTCGCCCCTCATACCCCGCACAATTGCCCTGTCTAGACGTCTTCGTCGAACGACTGTATGGTTAATAGACTGTGATATTATCGTGTATTTAAAATTGTTGATCTAAATATATTCAAAACAACGATAACTGTGTCTCGCGTGTGTTAATAAACATTTACCACCAAATCAGGTGCTCATATTTTAACGGGGATCGGATCCCGATTCCCGCATTGGTGACCCCGACCTGATTCCCGCATTGGTGACCCCGCACATTGAGCACAAAGAACCCCATACCCCGACGTGATTCCCGCATTGGTGACCCCGACGTGATTCCCGCATTGGTGGCCCCGACGTGATTCCCGCAGGTTCATACATTACAAAGATAACAGGACTTTTACTTGTAACTAACGCCTTTCATTGTTTTTCAATTTATTTGATTTATTCTATTTACTGACACATTATTATAACAATCCCACCTCTTTATCACAATTAATGCCGCGTTTGATAAGTTCACAAAAAGATAAAATGTCCAGCTTTCTCCTTTCGTTTCCCGCTCATTGTTGTTATTGTTGTTTTCTTCACCCATTCTGAGTAGGCAAAGGGAACTATGCCCATACAGCCAAGTCTTCAATAGATTTTTTTTATTGATATGAAATGAAAATGGAGATGAAATGAAATGAAACCTAACCTAAGTCATTGAAATGTATGGGTGGTTTATACATTTCAATGATTACAGGAGTTTTACGCGAGAACGTGGATCAGAGTCAAGTAGGAGCGCCTTTCCTTGTTTCTCACTTTTATTTGATTTATTCTTCTCACTGACACATTATTATAAAAAAGCCACCACCTTATAATATAATTTTACTAAATTACGAAACAAAGTCTATCTTTCTCTTCTCATTCCCCGCGCAAAATTCCCGTTTCCTAGCGATGGGCGTTATTAACCGTAACTGGTTATTTAGGCAGTTACAAGCCCGAACTCATTATCCGCAACAACAATAACTAGTTAGATTCATAACGCCATTCAAACGATCGATATAGGCATCGGTCTTCTATAACTGCTTTTTATCACAACGCTCTGAAGTTAAATTGAATTCACTCTTATGTGAAAGGTCTAGTGTAGATATTTGGTTGGCTTCACTCCTCACGCAAAATTACTGGTTTTACGTTACTCGTTAGGACAAGTTGAAAACGACGTTTTACATTGCACATCCCACACATCGTTTTGATTACATGAAGGAGTAAAACGAGTAATGTATAAAGGGTCCAAAAAAAGAATCGCAACAAAAGAGTGATAGCTTTGTTGCGTGTATAAATGAAACAACTATAGGACGCGAGCGTAAGTGTGAATAAAAAGGTATATGTTCGGCTTTCGGTCAGCAGCTCTCATCCACTCTACGTGTGCGTGAAGTAATTAAGTTATACCTGCTATCAAACCAAACGTTTTAACCTTTTATTAATTACGTTTGCTTCAGAGCGTTGTAAAAATAACTAGTTACAAAAATCACTAGTTATGAAACCAGTTATGGGAATTCACATCAAGGTTACGTTACGTTATCGGTTCCGATTCGGTTCTTGTAGGTACCGAACTATTACTAACCGAACACTAAGTAGTGAACCGAACTTTTTTAAAGCAATTAAGAGTCCTCCCTCTCTCGGATATTTGTAAATAAATGAAGTGATTTGTGTTTTAACTTTAACTTTTCATTCAACAGACTGACGCAGACGTTCGTACTTAAATATGTATCGGTTTTGATAATGTTTATAGTGTCAAAATCAATTTGTGTGGTGTTGTAACTTGTAACTACAGGCTTAAAAGGGCTAGAACCCAGAGCCGTAAAAATAAAATTGAAAAAACAACTATTTCTTTCCTTCTTTCCCTCACTTCACTCGTGTTGTTTTTCAGGTATCCTCTTAGTAGTCTGTGTTTTTCAGTTAGAATCAGTTAGAATCAGCATTCAGCATCACGTAGTTAGCACAGAGTACCTTTTTATTAGTTAGCACATTCAAGTATTCAACAGATGATGTTCATTATGGTACTCAATGAGTTTCTAGATTAATTAACTTTGTTTTAAGCGCAGCAAAATGTTTCCCTTTCCACATTCCAAGAATTTAGATGTGTGTTGTCGTACTTGCCTTAATTCAACAGCCAACATGTACGATATATTTTCTTACCGATTTGACGCTAATGTAGCTGAAATTTTATCTTTTTGCACCAATATCAAGGTAAATGAAACTTTCCATTTTCACAGTATATTTATCTAATAAAGGGAAAAAGAGGATATATTAAAGCTGTGACCCTATGTACTGTTGTGACATTTAAAAAACTTTTAAATTACAGGTGGATAATCAAGACAATTTACCTAAAAAGCTATGTAGCAGCTGTTATAACTGTTTGGTAAGCTTTTATGATTTCCGTCAACAAGCTGAGAGAATCAATCAAGACCTTAAAAGTTATGTTCAAGATGATAATGCCCCAGAAAAAGAAATACCATGTTCCATTAAGTCTGAAAATGATAATGATGGTAGAAATGACTTTGATAATGACTACAATGAGTCAAGAGACCTCAAAGAAGAGCCCAGAGCTATGTCAGGATTTGACTGTCCTAAATTTGATTGTACTACCAATGAACAATTTTGTTCATTGTCTGAGCATAATCATAATTCTAAGCAACTCAAAGACACCAAATACTCTTGTAATGTTTGTAAGAAATCCTTCAGAAAATTGGGTACATACCGTATTCATCTGAACAAACACAAAAATAAAATCTATCATTGCAATTATTGCTTTATGACATTTTCACAAAAGTATAAGTTAGTCAAACATATGGATAAACATGACTTGAAAGAAAATAATTCATTCCTTGAAATGGACCAAAATGACGAAAACCAAAGAGTGAAGCCAATTATTAGTTTGTCGGGGCGAATTAAGAATGATAGTTCAGGAAGAGACAAGCCTTATTGTTCTCAGTGTGGACAAGTTTTTAAGAAAGTTAGTGACCTAGTACAACATGAATCAATACAGCATTTTTTTAACGATAATGAAAGTCTGAAGAAAAGTGATTTATTGTTAGAATTGGACAGGGAAAGTAAGAATCTAAATATTGAATGTGATATATGTTCCGCAAAATTTAAGTCCATCAACTCTTTGTCAGCTCACAAGAGGGTTCATATAGAGAAAGGTCGTATCTTGTCCTGCTCTTCATGCAGAAAAGTTTTTAAAAAGATGAGTCACTTGAAACGACATGAGATGACACATGATATAAATCGTCCGTACAAATGTAGTGTGTGTCCAAAATCATTTTCAACTGATGCAATGTTGAAAGAACATTTGAATATACATTGTGGTATAAAACTGCACAGTTGCCCGTTATGCTCCAAATCATATCATTGTTTATCTACTCTTAAAAATCACTCGAAGTCTCACATCCGATCAAAAGTGTACTTATGCTCGATTTGCGGGAAGACATTTGACTGCAGCTCAAACTTAAATCAGCACACGAAAAGACATATTGGACTTAAAACATTTTCTTGCAATTTATGTCCACTGTCATTTGTTACTAAAGGTAAAAAGTAAAATTGGTTGTTACATCGTCTGTTTTACCCTTACCAATTTACCATGTCCTCCAAAATTTGAGACTATTTTGAATATAATTTCTAAATCAACCATAAGTCTCAATTCCTAAAAAATAATTGATACATGCTTTAAAATTAATAGACTATTAGCTTTAAAAAAAATTGTATCGAAACATAAAGATATTTCCACCTAACTATATGTATGTATATGTCGCAGGCATTTTGTGTGAATCCGCCGTTTACATACGGCGTCGTCAGTTTAGAAACGCTCGCTGATATGTAATATGTTGAAGGCAAAATGACAACTCCTTCAATTGTCACAATTTCTACTTTGGTTTTAGTTTTAAGGTGACCATGAACAAAGCACAGTTTGGACAAATCAGAATTTAATTCGGCAATTTATAATATAAACACACATTGAACTTCTTAGGATAACAATATGACACGGTCAAATTAAAATAACTAGGTGGGTACATAAATCATATTTTGAAGTCTGACATTTTCATCACAGTTATAAATAAGATATTTCAAAATATTATCAATTAATCATTATTTTAAATAACTTACTTTTACTTTATACACATACGCACTAATTTTAAATCAATCCAGTTATATTTTATATTTTTTTACCTTCTGTTTCTTAATACTTTCCAATACCCTTTACACAATCTAATAAAAAAAAGAATTATGTCGTAATATTTTTCTAACGGTATTACACGAACCGTTGGCCTGTCAGGGCTAGCTTTTTTTAAGATAAGATAATCCACATGCATGACCAATACTCATTGCCTCTTTTTTTTACCAATAATACTATTCGGGGGTCCTTCGAGAATCAGATTCATGGATACTTTAGCTTTTTTTAGGTTTCGGATAACCAACTCTTCTCAATTCCACGGCTTTTTTATTGCTCCCGCTTAAAAATCTTAAAACTTTTTTAATTCGCTATGGTATTATGTCCCTAAAACTAATTATTTATTTTGTTAAAAATCTTTTGAACACGTATTAATTAGCTCAATTTTCGATAAATTTTGTGTCACAAATTACTACTGGACGCCATTTTGTTTGTTTTGATTAACAGCGACGAGCGTGGTATAAAACAAAACTAAATTCTTCAATTTTCCTCGGTATGTTTAATGCGTTTTAATCGTCAATCAAATGTTTAGGCATAATATATAATGACACGGCAATATACATTTTGCCTTCGGCATATTACATATCAGCGAGCGTTTCTAAACTGACGACGCCGTATGTAAACGGCGGATTCACACAAAATGCCTGCGACATATATAACACCTAAGTATTTAAAATATTCCTCTTGGATTTTGGAGGTACCTACCTAATACTATTGATGACACACCGCTGGGTCACAGCATAAAATGCCTTGAATAAATCTGTCATGACAAACAAATCGTAGCTTAACTGGTTAGAGCAGTTGTCTGGTAAACAGTTGTGGATTCCAGTCCCACTTAAGGCAGTATAAATCCTTTTTTGAAGAAATTGAATTTTCAATAATTGTTAAAATAAATGTAACTTCACAGGAGAACTAAATTCTCACAAGATTACTCATACCGGCGAACGCGCGTACTCCTGCGATCAATGCGGAGCCACCTTTACCGCACGCAAGTCGCTCAACAAGCATGTTTTAGTACACCTGGGCGTCAGACCTCACCAGTGCAAAACTTGCTCTATGAGGTATGTATGATCTGCGTTAAAAACCTTAGTAATATATTAATTTATATTTTGACGACCTATTAATTTATATGGTTCCTTGTACGATTCCCGGACAATGCAGAAGAAAATTATTTGTCTACATTTTCTCGGGGTTCGTGGTACCTTTTTGTTGTTTTTGATTTCTACAATGGAAGTCATTGACTGAATTTCACGCAGATAGAATAGAAAAAAAAAAGAAATTGTAAAAATACTTTTTAATTTCCTACAGCTATGGTTGGAGCTAAATGTTTTGTTGTTACTGATTTCTCTAAAAGCTATTTAAAGCAATACTTACCCCTGTATTTATAAAGATAATTACTAACTAAAAAGATAATTAATAAAGAAGTAATTACTTATTGCTTAAGAAAGTCATAACTTAAGACGCTGACTGCAGCCGATGACCTTGAGCAATGAACACGCCCATAAATTTATTCGTCTTTGAATTTCTTTGGAACGCGCCACAGCTATCACTGTCGATTCTCGTAGGAGTGACAGAGAAAAAGCGCATGGAATAGAAGGGCCTAAGTGCCAAACAACAAAATTCGTTGTGCAATTTATAATTGCCATTTTATTAAAAATCTAAATCAGCCATTTGCTTAAGCAACATGTAATATACAATATAGCAAAATTTTATTATCATTGTTAAACGGACTGCTGAGAAAAATGGTAATTTATGTATTTTCAGAGGCTACTTTGAGATTTTTTTCAATCGAGAAAAGTTTTTAGAATCGTGTTTTGGAAACAGCCACCTGGTCGAAAATATGATCAATTACAACTACATAGAATCTGGCAACAATACGAGCCATAGGCTTAAAGCAAAACAATCTTCATTGAGCTCAATTTGGCTCATGTCAGCGTCTTAAAATGTTCATACCTAGTCCTTAAGTGAAAGAAATTGGTCGCCATTAATAGTCATATTATTTGGCTGGAAATGCTAACTTTTGGTAGTTATAACTTCTAGTAATTTCTTGATTATGGCATACAAATTGTCTCTCAAGTAATTACTTTTAGTCAAGTAGTTACTTTTACTTGTTTATAAATACGGGGGTTACTTTAGGATCAGAACTTGTGATGTAGTCCAAATTTAATTTATTTTAGGTAACATTTAGCAATGAGGTTAGATTAAAAAACAGTATGGGGAAATTTTTGGCCAACTGCGAAAGCATAAGACTGCATCTCGTCAGTTGCGTTTTGTGGCTTTTTGGGAGTAGAACAAATTGAGGTTCGCTTGCGGAGCCTAAATGTGAACATAAAGTTACAGCAAATTCCTTGGGTGCGTCATATGTTATATACAAACATTTGATATAATCAAACTTTAATAACAATCATTTTTCATAATAATCATTTGTTACAATAACACATGTTATTTACTTTACATAACATACAGTTTATTTAATATTATTTAGTATAAAAATCATAACAAATAAAATCGTTTGAAATAAAACTCATTTTATAATATATCGTTCATTTAATATAAATTTGTTTGTTATACGCATCATTTCGTATATCTATAATTTGAGATAAAAACGTTCAAAATTTAGATTAAAAGAAATAAACATACATACATACATTGGTAAAATTAAGAATTTGGTTGAATCCCGACTCGCCGTGTTCTTTCCGCTGTAGTAATTGTCTGCCCTACACTAGAGTGCAATTTAAAAGCCGAAGGCGCGGAGGGAGTACAGCCCTCGTTCGCAGTAACGAAGCTCGGGCGCCCGGGTGAGCTGTAGCGGCTAAGGCTGGTCGCCGAAGCGAGTGTGGGTGCCAGAGATTTGTTACGCAAGGGCGGAAGGACTGCACTTCCCGCAGCGCCGGAGAAGAGCAAAACAAATGCATGCATGCTTGCCTGCTTGCCTATAAGCATGCTTGCTTGCCTGCGCATGCATGATTGCATGCATGCTGCTACCTGCATGCATGATTGCATGCATGCTGCTACCTGCATGCATGATTGCATGCATGCTGCTTGCCTGCATGCATGCTTGCTTGTCTGCTTACGTGCATGCATACCTCCTTCCCTGCGTATTTATGGCATTTTGTACTATTAAAGATTAGGAATTTACACTATTTGGTATCTTTAAATTCTGCATTCTGACGATTTTGTATCAAGAAATCATTATCTGTTTTAAATGTTATAAAAAAAGAGTGTTATCGTTAATGACCGTTATACCAAAATGTTATTATACTAAATAACATTTATTTGTTTTTAGCATTATATTATGTAAATAAACGGTTAATAAATAAACGGTTGTTATACTAAATGATTTTATTCCAGTTTTTACTTATACGTTTTAAAATTATGTAATTTAAAATTATATATTACCATCATTATATTACAAAAGTGTTATATTAAACAAAATTATATCATTTCATTGTATATGTTTGATCATTATACGATATGTTGTTGTACTATATATTACACACCCGAATGCCTTACCTTACCTAACGCAGATTTAAACATGGCATAATCTCTTACAGGTTCGCTAACAAGCACCACTTGAAGCGTCATATCCGCATTCACACCGGCGAGAAACCGTACCGCTGTGACATGTGTGATCGTGCCTTTACACAGAGCAATGACCTGGCAAAGCATCGCCGGGCGCATTTAGGTGACAAGTTGTATAGGTATGTCTTTTATGCATAGATACAATGAGAAACTACATGGTAGGTAGGTAGGTAGTAGTAGGTACACAGTCAGCAACCGAAAAACGTCTTCACCAAATCGTCACTAGAACAATTCGGTGTTCTTCATTCAACCTTATATGCCTGTTGGATAGTTACTGGGTGCAAATATATGTATGTTGAGCTCACAAGATCAATCGCGATTGAGTAGAACATTTATTATGAGTTCGCGCATAACGATTTGCTGCTAATTCACGCATTCTATAGAAGTTGTTATAGAAAATAACTACGCGATTTGATACATCGCACGCGATTCCCGTGCCCTTACCCGCGGCCGTCCATTTTGTAGCCTAAGGAAGGATTTTTGGGATAAAAAGTATCCCATTGTCATTAAATATGTCCTTTTTTTAGGGTTCCGTACCCAAAGGGTAAAAACGGGACCCTATTACTAAGACTTCGCTGTCTGTCCGTCTGTCCGTCTGTCCGTCTGTCCGTCGCTCTGTCACCAGGCTGTATCTCAAGAGCCGCAATAGCTAGACAGTTGAAATTTTCACAAATTGTGTATTTCTGTTGCCGCAATAACAACAAATACTAAAAACAAAATAAAATAAATATTTAAGGGGGGCTCCCATACAAAAAACCCGTTTTTTTGGCCTTTTTGGTACGGAACCCTTCGTGCGCGAGTCCGACTCGCACTTGGCCGGTTATTTAAATATCCATATGCCATATGTTAGTTTTACAAAAAATAATATCAGTATTTAAACTTCTCCGGGCCCGGCCGGCATGCGAGGAGATGCGGGTTCGAGACATACATTTTCAATGAAATGAAAGCTAGTTTACAGATTTAGAACGCGTTTATTTTTGATTTAACCCGACGTTTCGAACCCTTTACAGCGTTCATGGTCACGGGTAGACTAAGGTGTTATTCGTCTTTAAGATGGTAATTTGAAAAAATGTTTAACAACCGCATCAATATTTTTTTTTTTTTAAATTAGAGGCGGTAGTTAAACATTTTTACATTTTCAAGTTTTAATACTGATATTATAATTGCAATTTAGTTGCTTAAAACATGTAATAAAGTATTTACAGTATTTAAACTATAAAAATACCATCACAACGACGTTTTCGGGTATAGAAATTGACCAAAAATTAGATTGGAAACAACAAGTTGGAAAAGTTTGCAATAAAATCAATCGTTTCTCATTTGCCATTAAATTAACAACTTAGAATAATAACGCTTAGAACGATAGTTTCACACATAATTTCTCTAAAAATTGAAGCCACTTATCTTTGTGTGCGAAAACATCACGTAATTACGTCAGTTGGCACACACAAAGGCGTTGATATAATGTTGCAAGTAAAATGACATTTCCCTAAAAAGCGGGGAAATTGTTGCAGTGTTCCAATTTTGTCCCACTGACCTAAAATGAATCGCTTACTTCACGCTGCATTCAATTTCATACAAAAGTTATGTTTGTGCTACACGGCGACGCAAAATGAGTTTTTTGCGGCTAAGAATATCTTTTGACCAAAAATCACAACTCAAAATACGGTCAAATCAATCAAATGACGGCCGTTTGGCCTCAGCTTTATGCAAATTGTTTTCAAAATGTGTCGTGAAATAAATCGTCAAAAAATAGCATTGTACATTAATTATCAATATTCAATTTAGTTAATAAAAAAAAAACGATCGACTGATTCAAAATCTAATATATAATATTCTCGTGTCGCGGTGTTTGTTACCAAACTACTCCGAAATGGCTGGACCGGTTTTCATGAAATTTGGTGTGCCTATCGGGTAGGTCTAAGAATTGTTAATGATTTATCTTTTATTCCTGTTTTTTTTTATCCCACGACAAAAAAGTGCAGTGGGCGTAGCCACGACGAGACAGCTCCTTTTCTTATAATATTTCACTACACTATATCACCTGCCAATAGGTAGAGGTTTTCATGGATGGTATATTATATGTAAGTAGAAACAAGTACGAATTAAATTAGAAATATTTAATAACAGAACTGAAACTATCAGTACGTAATATTACCTTCTTACTTATTAAATCGTACACAATTAACCCACACAAAAATGTTAAGAAAACAAAAATGAAAAATCTGGGAATTTTTTCCTATACCTGGCAACATTTTCATTGCAATGGCGGCTGTTTTGTTTACATTTTATTTTCTAGTTTTGACGAATGTTTAACTCAGAATTATAAGCTGCAAAACAGTAGTTACGGGTGAAATGTGATCTTCGTATCCTTATAGTTATTGTGAGACGCGTTGTGACATCCTTTCACTGTGTCGTATGCACTTTTAAAATTAAATAACGAGAGCTGTTGATAGTGAGACTTTATAATGACGACTGACGTGACGTCAAACGTACTAGGCCTTAAAAGGCCGACTTGAAATTGCATCAATATGCTAGGGCCTATTAGGGTACAGCTCTCAAGGCGTACCTACTTTGCTTACGTTGAATCAGTCCTGCGATACGGCCTCATCATATGGGGTAATAGCACGGACATAAAAAAAGCGTTCATTGCACAGAAAAAGTGTGTTAGAGCAATATGTGGTACTGTACCTGACGAGCCATGTCAGCCTTTGTTTAAATCTTTGAACATTTTGACACTTCCTTGTCTATATATTATTGAAGCGGCGAAATTTGTAAAGACCAATATGAATTATTTCACTCAAGCCAAAGACGTGTACAAACGAGGCACCAGAAATAGGAATATGTTAGTTTCCGTTACAATTCCTAAGAGTGCAAGATTCCGTAAAAATTGCTATAGGACGTGTATGACAGTGTATAATAAGATACCACAAGAAATTCAAGATCTACCCTTTATTTTTAAAACAGAATTGTACGGCTGGCTCAGTAAAAGGGAATTTTACACTATACAGGAATATTTGAACTACGATAGATGACGGATGTCACATTAATAACTAGGCTGATACAAATTTATAGGACCAATTGTAAAATCTTTATTAAATATTTTATTACCTATGTATTGGATGCTTGTTGACAATTTGTTTTAAATATTATTCTGTAGTTTTTAGGGTTCCGTACCCAAAGGGTAAAAACGGTACCCTATTACTAAGACTTCGCTGTCTGTCCGTCTGTCCGTCTGTCCGTCGCTCTGTCACCAGGCTGTACTTCAAGAGCCGCGATAGCTAGACTGTTGAAATGTTCACAAATTATGTATTTCAGTTGCCGCAATAACAACAAATACTAAAAAAAAAAAAAAAAATATTTAAGGGGGGCTCCCATACAACAAACCTGTTTTTTTGGCCTTTTTGGTACGGAACCCTTCGTGCGCGAGTCAAACTCGCACTTGGCCGGTTTATTGTATTTGCATGCCATTAACAATGGCTGATTAAGCGGATGTTTAATTGTTATGACCATCTTCAGTTTACCTTAACCAAACGCAAATAAATTAATTTCATTTCATTTCAAAACCAACTATTTCAAAGATTTCTTCATTAGGGCTAGATAATTATTGGATGATTTTACTTACATATTTTTAATTCTTGTGTTGTTGTTGTTTTCAGATGTAGTGAATGCTCAGAAAGTTTTCGCTTAAAGTCTGAACTCCGTCAGCACATATCTGAGCATTTCATCTCGTCGCGTCTCCAAGCTTTAACCGTCAACAAAATAGTATCAGATCCAACAAACACCGCAGATGACCGTCCAATCAACAAAGAAACCAACAAAGATGGCCACATAGATAAGGATATGATCATGGAAAACCTCGACAGCGCAGCAAATAATTTGAACTTAGTGGAGAATTCCAGCAATATGGTAGACGTAATGAATAATCTGAACAATACAGTGAATAATTCGAACAACTTAATGGAGAATCCAATCAGTGTTGTAAATGTGATAGAGAATCTGAATAATACATCGAATAATGTAATGGAGATTTCGAACAATGTTTTGGAAAATGTGACAGAAAATACAGATCAAAATCAGACACAAAAAAATCAGACAAAGAACTGATAAACAGAAATGATTTTGGAGTGGTGTTAGAGTAAAGCTTTTTACAGATATTTCACTTGAAACATTTAGTAAATGCTCTTCTAATGAAAATATTACTTATGTTAAATTTTGTTGTTGTTTGACATTTGTTGTGAATATTTTAATGTTAGTATGTGTTATTTTACTTAAAAGTTGAACTGCTTCTGATGGGATTCGAAACCATGTTCTTTTTTCGTAATTGCAACCCACAGGCGTAGGAAGGCAGTCTTTCCAACTGAGCTACACAGTTTATACTTTCGCAGATAACATCGTTTTTACTTTTGTCATGTTTATCCTGTTACTGTTCCAAATAAAGAAAGATCCTATAAATAAACTTTTAGATAATATTTTTTTAAATATTTAATCTATGTGTATAATGATGAGTGACGACAACAAGATGAATATGACTTATGTTTTAAAATGTATTATTCAATCAAGTATGAATGACCAAAAATACTTGGTAAGAGTTATTTTTTAAATAATTTTGTTACCTATTTCTTTGTCAAATGGTGTTAACTGTTAAGGTTAATGTATAAGACTATTCGACTGATTTATTATAAAGTTTTGACTTTTTTCTTTGTGTCTTGATTATAAAAAAATCTTGCAGCTGTGCAAAACTTTGATAAAATTTAAAGTAAGTCTATGAATATCCAAATTATATTTATAGTCATTGTATTTTTTTATTCTTCTTGGTGTATTAAGTATAATAAACTTGGTTCCTACTTGCATTTAAAGAAATAAATAATAAAATATAAATTTGGTTTATTATCTTTAGAAACTACTTGGCTGGTACAAAAAATAGTCTTTCATTTTAAAGTTAGTTAATGGTGTGACCACTGGCAAAGATTTTCTTTTGTAAATTGATAAATCAAAATCTCTTGCAAAAGTAAGTAAGTTTTATATTTTTAGAACATTTATTGTAATAGTTACGTATGTTTATCTGCCATAATTGTTCAATTTAGAATATAAATTCTCATTTAGGCTTTCATAGTCACTAATTTAAGATTTAATTGTTTAGAGGTTTCTACCTTTACCTTTTCTCTTAAATCTTGTTTTGAGTATCCAATATTTTGTAAGCGCCATAGAAAAGTAACGGTCTATAATCATCCCACTGCAGGGAAAAGGCCTTCATCATTCAATTCAAGTTACCGTAGCATTGATGGGTATAGGCATAATCACCGTGCTTGACCAACCCGAGCAATATTCGAAAATACGAAACTTGTCGCCCGATCCTGGATCCCCTTCTTGGCCCACTAGATAAAAGGGGCGTTAGCAAGCGCAATAATTACAGAAAAAACTCGTTTATCAAGACGTTTTGAACAGTGTTGACAGCGACAATTATATTTATCTTTATTTTCAATGAATAGTGTTCGCGTAAACTATAGAAAAGAATTATTTGGAAACTCGTAAAATACAGGGTAGATATACATACATGATAGACTTGTTTAAACTTATAAGTACCTCTTACAGTTTTTCTTGCCGTTAGATGAATAAAAAAGGTTTGTTGTTCTTATAACCACACAATTGTTTTTATGTCTAAACTAGGTGTAGGTACTATGTAAAGAAAAAATCTCCATCTTTTAATGAATTAAACCCAGTGACAACCACTTGAAATGAAGTTTTTTTTAACAATCATCTCACACCTCCGCCTTTGAAGACTACCGTTTTATAGTCATAATCATCATCATTTAATCTTAGCCAAACGACGCCAACTGCTGGACATCCCGCGCCACCGTGGCCTTCAACAGATCTTCGGTCCACCTGGTCTACCCACAGGCTACCGTCCGGTGCGCGGTAACCATTTCAGAACCTTTCCGCCCCAACGGCCATCAGTTCTTCGTACTGTGTCCCTGCCACTTTAGCTCCGCAATTCTTCGAGCGAACGGTTATCTTAGGACTACAGGGGCCTTATTCAGCTATTTCAATCGCGGTTCGATCGTGATTGAATTGGACGATGTGACATTTAGCCCATACTAGAACTGTCAAAAACCTGCAATTCAATGGGGACTACCGTTTCTTTGCTCACCAGTTGGCGCCACTGTAGACTGAGGTCCGGAGTTAAAGCTGTAAAAGGCGATCGGCGCCGAAACAAAGTGTAAATCTTGAATCTAATTAAAGTTTATTATTTATAAATAACTTCTTGATATCAACAAACTAACTTCTAAAATAATTGCTCTTTGAGGCCGCCTATTTTTGAGCTTTTTCTTAATTCCGCTTTCAAAGCGTTCACATTAATTGCCTAATAATCCATATTTGCGATAATTTTACGAAAAGATCACTTTCCAGCAGGTAAATTAAAGAAATTATAATTTATGCGACAAATTCCGCAAAAACCAGTACAAAGTGAATGATATTGGACCTCACGCTACACTAGCGCCTCTAGTGGCAAATTCACTAGCGATAGCCCCCATTACAATGGTGTCGCTATCGCTAGTGAATTTGCCACTAGAGGCGCTAGTGTCGCGTGAGGTCCCATTCACTTTGTACTGGGTTTAGCGGAATTTGTTTCATAAAATATAATTTCTTTAATTTACCTGCTGGAAAGTGATCTCCTTCGTAAAATATAGCAAATATGGATTATTTGGCGACTAATGTGAACGCTTTAAAAGCGGAATTAAGAAAAAGCGCAAAAATAGGCGGCCTCAAGAGCAACTATTTCAGAAGTTAGTTTGTTGATATCAAGATAGTAAACAATATAACCTTAATTAGATTCAAGATATAACACTTTGTTTTGGCGCCAATCGCCTTTGACAGCTATACCTCCGGACCTCAGTCTACAGTGGCGCCAACTGGTAAGCAAAGAAACGGTAGTCCCCTTTGTTTTACGATTTGGTTACGCGAATTAGGGGACAGATTTCCTCATTCTTGATTCTATCACGCAGGGAAATATCAAGCATTGCTCTCTCCATTACCCGCTATGCGATAATGGAGAGGAAGACCTTGAGCCCTATTGTAAGACCCTTATAAAGCGACCACGTTTCAGTTCCATGTCATCACTGACAATACGCATTGGTCAAAGACTTCCCAAACGCTACCAATCCGATGGTAATGGTATACAATAAAATTCGACTGAACTTCTACAGTTTGGTACGTTAACAAGGACCCTATCTAATCTAACTCATGCTGTCCTGTCCCCCTCTTTGGTTTTAACGACGCCTTGGAAAATTTAGTGTTACAAAAGCACCATAAAACATAGTCAATATGGTAACTTCAAACGTTAATAAATCTAGAGGTAAGCGTTGTAGAGATCGTTAACGTCTCTCCACACGTAGATCTGACGACAGGTAAACAGGTTTATGACACGGTCCTTGGTTCATAGAGTTCCACATAGTATCAGGCCACTCAGAAAATATTACAACAAGAAGTTTATATACTGATATTATAAGTGCAATTAAGTTGCTAAAATATCAAATAAAGTAAGAAGTTTTTATGTATGAGAGACTGGTCGGTTTTAATCTATATCCTTAAGGAGTAATTTGAAAATACAACGTGTTCCTTTTGATATCACATATTTGTTCTATAGGTAAAAATAATATAAAACGCCGTAGAACATGTGGTTCAAAAATCAATAGTTTCGAATATAACATCAATTTTAGTTAAATCTGTTAAAAAAATGTAACCAGTATGGCGAATCCTCAGTTTTGCGAGACGTTGGCAAACTAACACTAAAGTGTAGTAGCAAAGTAGCAGGAGAGCGTAGCTTGTAAAAAACTTTGACGTGTGTGGGTGTTTCATTGTTAGGTAGGTACGAGTAAATCGTTTTCATTCAAAAGTTTATTCATAACAAGGTAAGGGTGTTTTACATAAACATTCGTGACTTTTTAGAATTATTTTGTATGAAAAAATTAAACAAAAAAATAATAATTGAAAAATAAATCATATGCAATCTGGTTCTTTACCATGGTCTGTTTAATATCCTAAAGTTATGGAATATCAAAAGGAACACGTTGTACCTATATATTTTCATATAAAAAAAAACTTTTATATGTTCGTTTGTAAGTATATTTTTTGTTTGCAGAACATTATTTGCTTTTCTCGTTTAATTAGGTATACATGTTTTAATCTGTGATTAGTGATTAGTGATATCACGCTTGTTAAACTATAAATCGACATAAGGATATTTGACGACCTCCGTGTGACACCCGACCGGGAATCGAACCCAGGACGGGTTCGATTCCCGGTCGGGTGTCACACGACATGTTTTTCTAAATTTTCTCGGCTCTAGGTGTTTGTGGTTCGTTGTTTCTGATTTGCACAATACGACTGCTTTCAATAGCTTTTTACTATAAAGGATCAGAACAATGTGTGTGAATTATATGATGTCCATCCATCCATTTATTTATTTATTGCTAGCTGTTGCACGCGACTTCGTCCGCGTCATTTTCTGTTATTATGATCGCGATAAGGATTTTTAAAAAATAATATAGGCTAAAGCCTTCCTCGATAAATGGACTATCCAACACAAAAATATTTTTTCAATTCGTACCAGAAGTTCCTGAGATTAACGCGTTCAAACAAACAAACAAACTCTTCAGCTTTATAATATAAGTATAGATTATTCGAACCCAAGGTTAATCGTCTTGCTATTACTACGCAAGTTTGTTCCGCAGGGCTGCAATGGTAGATTAGTTTGTGAATCTCTCCCTTCCTGAACATTAGTAGAAATCATTTGTCTTGTCTTTTGTTTTTGGGGTAGCAGAGGTATTTATTATCTTGTTTTCTAATGAATACTTAATAGGACACGTTAGGTAGGTAAACTAGAATTGTCGGGAAAGGTCAACCATTGAGACAAAAAAAAAACAAGAATATGAATATGATATACTTATAACACCTTTTTATTCGGGAATAATTACACTGTCGCAGTAACAATGTTCTGGTAAGAAATTAATTACTATCCGATTTCGACCGACTTTGAATTCGAACTAATTAAAGTTGTGCGATCTTTGAAAGAAGTTAAAAGTGTTTGAATTCTGGAATAAATTAATTGGTAGGTTTATTAATTCCGCAATTTGTATTATTTGTTTTGCATTTCTATAATTAAGTGTTTCTATTAAGTTGGCGGTCGAAGTGAAATGCTTTTTTTCTATTAATTCCTAAAAATAAATTAGACAGTCTGAATGGATGTTTACGACTGTTTAATTAATGGCTTAGATTACAAAGCCGGACTACGAAGTGTGATTGCGGGTCGGCTCGGAGGTTGTCTTTTGTGTAAAAACAAAAAAATATGTAATAATAATATACACCATGCTATGCTTTTTAAACGAAGCCCAAGTTATTGGACCATTATATATAACATCATGGCAGTGTTATTTATTTTTGATTATAATATTTTTTGAAAAATATTAAATTTTGATTGTGATTTTTAATTTATTCACGCTGTGACGCAAATATATGTATTATTTTGCTGCGACTCGGTTGAATGGACAGCTACATATCTGTGCGCGTCGTGTTTCAAAATAAAAAGCTGAACCAATAATAAATATTTAAAAAAAAATGGAAAAATAATGATACTGCAAAGATGTAATGGTTATTTAACGTGGGCTTCGTTTTACAGGTGGTTGAAAATGCACCGTGTATAAGCGATAATAGGTGGCAACGCCAAAAAAGACAAAAACCTACTTACCAGTTTATTAAAACGAAATATTTTTGATGTTATAAATGCGACAAGAGGAATGTTTGTTACTATATCACGCCAGAATGAATTTGGAATACAGATATATTAATTTAGATTATATATATAGAATAACGCATGGGTTGCTTTGTGTCCAGGAAAAAATTAGGGTAACTTTTAAATTTCCACGCGTTCGAGGTCGCGGAAAACTAGAATGTAAATAAACTAGTGATACACTACTGTGCTTATTCTTTAAATAGTTATTTCCATAATTTTCACATGTAGGTAATAGTATATTCTCTAATGCGAAAAGCGAACGCCTTTTGGTCTCTTGGTTTAAATACCGGGCCAAGATCTCGGGGTCTTGGGTTAGATCCCCGGGTCAGGCAACAAAGAACTTCGAATTTTCGAAAATCGGGTTTGTAAACACGAACCCGCATTTGGCAAGCGTGGTGATTAGGCCAGTAAACATCATTGCTGTGGTAACTTGAATTCAATGATGGAGGCCTTTTCCCTGCAGTGGGATGATTTAGGCTGTTGCTTTAATACTTACACTACCTGCTGTGCTCTTTCTGTATATTTACATATTTTTCACATTTAATAATTCTCTAATGCGAATTCCGAACGCTCCAATGGTCTCTTGGATTGTATACTGGGCCAAGATCACGGGGTCCCTGGTTCGATTTCCGGGTCGGGCAACAAAAAGTTTAGAATTTTCGACAATCAGGTTTATAATCAGTAATTACCAACCCGTATTTGGCCAAGGAATTTTTATATTTGGCAAGCGTTTTAATTATGCCTGGGGCTTAATTCGCGTAACCGAATCGCAGTTCGATCGTGATTGAATTGGACGATTTTGACATTTAGCCCATACTAGAACTGTCAAAAACCTGTCGTTCAATTACGATTGTGATACGATTACAGCGAATTAGGGGCCTGTGGCCTAATTCGCGTAACCGAATCGCAGTTCGATCGTGATTGAATTGGACGATTTTGACATTTAGCCCATACTAGAACTGTCAAAAACCTGTCGTTCAATTACGATTTTGATACGATTTGGTTACGCGAATTAGGGGCCTGTACCATCGTTGCTATGGTAACTTGAATTAGATGATGGAGGCTTTTTCTCTGCAGTCGTGACTCATTCGCAGTCAAGTGATCCAAAAGTGAACTAGAGTGCCAAAGCGATGTAGTCTAAAGGATTTAAAGTGATAAGCAGTAGGTTGGTTACATTTAGGTACCGATGTGGAAGATGTTTCCTTAAATACTAAAGCTGTTAAATTAAACTTACCTATCATGATTACATAAGATATATAATACTTACACTTTAACCCGTTAATGTAGGTAAATAATATGTAGGTAATATAAAATAAATAAATGTGGACAACATCACATACCACATTGTTCTGATCACAATTTGAATATCTATTTAATCCCTCGATCGTGAGTTATTCCAGACACAATTGAAATCAATTGTTATCGCGGCACGCGCGTGCCTCCTGGGGGTTGAGGGATTAAAGCACTCGTATTTTGGAAACGAGATACTACAAAGGTACCACTAACACCCAGACCCGAGAAAATGTGTAAAAACTGTTTTTTTTCCCTACATTGACCTGTCCGGGAATCGAACCCGGGACCTCGGAGCAGGCGAATTCTTGAAAACCGGTGTGTACACCACTCCGCCACGGAGGTCGTCAGGTAATAGGTTATACAGGATGAAATTTTAAACACTCCAAAATTTTTATAAGCGTTCACTATCGTATTTAGAGCCCATTTATGAAGTAAAAAATGTATATCAAGTTTTCACCCGAAAATATTTTTCGCAACATAGTGTTCAATTTTTAGGGTCCTAAGCCTGTTTAGGTATGAAAAACTTATGAATAGTATTGTAATGAACGAATGAGATGCGAATAGCGCAAAAAAAGTGTTGCTAGGAGGCTGTATCAAAAATTTTAGATCTTTGGCGAACATATTTTTCTAAGTGCTTTATCTTGACATTTTTGTACTGGGCTATACCAAAAGAAAAAATATGTCATTTGTTTTTTGTCTAGTAGATTGTCATATTAAAATTTGGAAAGTGATTAAAATTTCATTCTGTATAATCCAGTGGTCTTTTTGACTTTCTATTTAGGTTTGTTCTAACACCTCACATAATTTCATAGTCGCGATTAGTAAAAGGTACTTGCTTAAATTATGTTGCCCTTACAAGGAAAAGGCAAAATCTAAAAATTTCCTCCACGATGGAAAGTGTTAAAGTCCTATTTTCTAAGCCCTTACTTTTGATAGCGGTTTAGGATTCGAAATGTGAGAAAAATGTTTTTTTGGTCAACGTCACATACCTACATTGTTTAGAACGAAAAGTGGGCTAAAGTAAATGTTTTATGGCAGTTTGAATCTTATAGGTAATAAGTCTTACAGAGTCTTTCAACGCACGTTTTCACTCTAAAAGAGGTGCATTTGCGCATAGATCGAATGAAACAGAGTCAAAGCTTTGACATCCTTAGATATAAACATACATTTATGATGCTTTTGTGTGTGGTTTTGAGACTTTACAGAACTGAATAGACTGAAAATAGTGTTCATGTTGTCTCGGCATTCGAGTAAAGGCCGAGTTAGGCAACAAACGAACGCAGCATACCCATTTATTTTAATGTAAAGAGATGCAGAGCATTCTCTTGTTGTTCAGTCTGTGTTCTCAAAGATTTTAAAGAATATTCTAAGAATGCTCGCTATCTAGCAATCAATCAATCCATCAATCAACCAATCAATCAACAATCGTTTATTTGCTCTAAATAGGGTAATTTTCACATTTTGTGGGTGTTGATACATTCTTGGGACCTATTTAGCTGTTTTTATAGCATGCAAAATATAGCTTGATGTAAACGACACTAGAACGTGCGAACAGTTTCTTAGAGCATTTTTGCGTGTTCGAACGTGCTTGTTGTCCGGCGCATCCAAGTTCAAAGCGTTCATATGTTCTAGAGTTTTTAATAATTGGGGTTAAAGTATGAAATTGCCGATTATTTTCCCACTTTTTATTTTGTTTATAACTCTTAAGTATAGTCATATTATTGCGTAATTCTTTTTGTATTGTATCATAAACTAAATAAAGTAACTTTTGACAAAAAAATTTGCAATACTAGTGCCTATTACTTCAAAGGAAGTCGTTGAAAAGACCCCTTACAATGTGTCAGCTGACCTTCTTGTTTCAATTAAGTATATTTGTATTATATACTTCGATTTTCAGAAATTTAAATACTATAATGCGTAGCTTTATAACCATCTAACTTTCACCTTTAATTGCATCGAAAACGGTTCAGGCGTTTTTAAAAAACCTAAAAAATTGTTAGTATGGAAAAATTACTTTTCTCGATTTCGTCCATACAAAACGGCAATTTCATACTTTAACTCCTAATATTTATTATTGAGAATTCGGTCGGCTGATAAACTTCAAGTTCTTGATTATTTGGCTCTTTTATCTTATCGTGTAAAGCGTGTACACAAAAAGATCAAGTTTGACTAACTTTTTTCTTATCCATCTATACTAATATTATAAAGCTGAAGAGTTTGTTGGTTTGTTTGTTTGAACGCGCTAATCTCAGGAAGTACTGGTTCGAATTGAAATATTCTATTTGTGTTGGATAATCCATTTCTTGAGGAAGGCTTTCGGTTATATAACATAATGCTGCGTCAAATAGGAGCGAAGCATCAGTGAAAAATGTTACAAAAATAATCACGATCATAATAACGGAAATTGACGCGTACGAAGTCGCGAGCAACAGCTAGTGTTAGATAACTGTAATTATTTGCAATCGGAAAATTAGGTACTTAGTAAGTACTTACAGAACGATGTCATCAAAATACTTAAATAGTTTTTAGGGTTTCGTACCCAAAGGGTAAAAACGGGACCTATTACTAAGACTTCGCTGTCTGACCGTCTGTCTGTCTGACCGTCTGCCCGTCTGCCTGTCACCAGGCTGTATCTTAAGAACCGCGGTAGCTAGACAGTTGATATTTTCACAAATTATGTATTTCTGTTGCCGCAATAACAACAAATACTAAAAACAAAATAAAATAAATATTTAGGGGGGGCTCACATACAACAAACGCGATATTTTGCCTTTTTTGCTCGATACCTATAAATGGTACGGAATCCTTCGTGCGCGAGCCGTACCTACCTACTCGCACTTGGCCGGTTTTATTTTTAATTTATGCTAACTATACATTGAAGTTAAAACAATATTTACAGACTTAATAATGTCTATTTGGTTTATGTTAGGGTATAATAGAAAAATACTAATTATAGTTTGTGTTGCCGAGTCAACACAGTACCTAAGTTGTAACAGACTCTCGTATTGTATTATAATATATTGTATCTATACTATATTAATATTATAAAACTGTAGAGTTTGTTTGTTTGTTTGAACACGCTAATCTCTAGAAGTACTGGTCCAAATTGTGTTGGATAGTCCATTTATCGAGGAAGGCTTTAGGCTATACACTAGTTATAATATATCAACAGCTAGTTACAATATATCTTGCTTTAAAATAAACGCCTTGTTGGTCTAGTGGTTTAAATACCGGACCCAGATCTCGGGGTCCCGGATTCGATTCCCGGTCGGGCAACAAAACCCGCATTTGGCAAGCGTGGTGATTATGCCAGTACCCATCATTGCTGTGCTAACTTGAATTCAGGGATGGAGGCCTTCCTGCAGTGGGATGATAATTGGCTGTTACTTTTACTTTATATCTTCCTTTTCCCCTCATTATGGATAGCTTACGCTATAGCCATACCAAGTAGAATTTAGTTTTTTTGGTCAAGTAAGTAACTATTTAAGCACTTGTTTTGTGATAATCAGAAACAAAGATACGCAAAGCCGAGGGAAAACAGAAAAAAAAAATCTACATAAACCCGTTCGGGAATCGAACCTTGGTACAGGCGACACCTTGAAAACCAGATGTATGCCACTCCACCACGGAGGTCACCTAGTTTTCCTGTAGACGTAATAAATTGTAAAATATAGCTAGCATCCAAAATTTGTATAAGTTTGTAGGATGTGTGTGTGTGTGTGTGTGTAATAGATATGATTAATTGTTACTTTAAGAAGTATAAAACATTTTTTGATGAGCCTGTAAAATAAATAAATAATAAATAAATAAATGTGGACAACATCACATACATTGTTCTGATCCCAGTTTGAATAACTATTTGATGCATTCGTATTTTGGAAACCAGAAACAACGAAGGTACCCAAAATCCTTCCGGTCGGGTTGGTCTGAATTCCAAAATGTACTGGTCCACACTATGCACAAATTTTAAAATAACCTTTTCTCAAAATGTCTGATTTTCTAAATGTCTTAATTTTTGAATGACGGTAATTCAAAATGTCTGCCACAAAAGGTACATTCAGATACATAAATTATGAAACATGAAATATCGAACATGAAGATAATGCGCAAACTTTTTTAAAATTGTTTTTTTTTGTAATTTTTGAAACTGTTCTTCAAGCAATTAAATTGTTTGTGTAAATTAAAAAAACAGGGTGAAATTTTCATCACCTTCCAAATTTTAATAGCCCAGTACAAAAATGTCCGCTTCGGCTGTCGGCTTCCTTACAACACTTTTTTTTTACGCGATTCGCATCTCATTTATTCATTGGGATCCTATTCGTAAGTTGTTGTTTTTCACTTTATACCTTCACAGGCTTAGGACCGCAAAATTGAAAACGTGTATTGCGAAAAATAATTTTGGGTGAAAACATGAACTACATTTACTTCATAAATGGGTTCTACATACGATACTTAACGCCTATAAAAAATTTGGAAGGTGATGAAAAAGTCAATTTGCAAGGGTTCAAATCCCTCCCTAGGCAATCCAAATATTTAAACAAGGAATTAAATTTTTACTTTACACAAGCTATTTATTTGTTAAAGAACAGATTAAAAAAAATTCAAAGATTAAAGTTTAAATTTTCAAATAAAGTCAAACTGACTGTACATCAATTTGACAGTTTTATTTCCGTCATTTAAAAATTAAGACATTTAAAAAATCAGACATTTTGGGAAAAGGTTATTTTGGAATTTGTGCATATTGTGGACCGGTACATTTTGGAATTCAGACCAACCCGACCGGAAGGATTTATTCCTTCCGGTCGGGTTGGTCTGAATTCCAAAATGTACTGGTCCACACTATGCACAAATTTTAAAATAACCTTTTCTCAAAATGTCTGATTTTCTAAATGTCTTAATTTTTGAATGACGGTAATTCAAAATGTCTGCCACAAAAGGTACATTCAGATACATAAATTATGAAACATGAAATATCGAACATGAAGATAATGCGCAAACTTTTTTAAAATTGTTTTTTTTTGTAATTTTTGAAACTGTTCTTCAAGCAATTAAATTGTTTGTGTAAATTAAAAAAACAGGGTGAAATTTTCATCACCTTCCAAATTTTAATAGCCCAGTACAAAAATGTCCGCTTCGGCTGTCGGCTTCCTTACAACACTTTTTTTTTACGCGATTCGCATCTCATTTATTCATTGGGATCCTATTCGTAAGTTGTTGTTTTTCACTTTATACCTTCACAGGCTTAGGACCGCAAAATTGAAAACGTGTATTGCGAAAAATAATTTTGGGTGAAAACATGAACTACATTTACTTCATAAATGGGTTCTACATACGATACTTAACGCCTATAAAAAATTTGGAAGGTGATGAAAAAGTCAATTTGCAAGGGTTCAAATCCCTCCCTAGGCAATCCAAATATTTAAACAAGGAATTAAATTTTTACTTTACACAAGCTATTTATTTGTTAAAGAACAGATTAAAAAAAATTCAAAGATTAAAGTTTAAATTTTCAAATAAAGTCAAACTGACTGTACATCAATTTGACAGTTTTATTTCCGTCATTTAAAAATTAAGACATTTAAAAAATCAGACATTTTGGGAAAAGGTTATTTTGGAATTTGTGCATATTGTGGACCGGTACATTTTGGAATTCAGACCAACCCGACCGGAAGGATTTATTTTCATAACTTATTAAACATCAATGGGATCAATTTGATGTCTTCTTTTTTCTAAGTAGAATCAATCATCCGACGTTCCTAATATCTTTTTCTTTATTAATAGTCCCTCGTGAAGCAAGGTCAATCAATTTATGTCACTAAACATACGAGTATCATACATACATCATACATCTACCATAAGTAGTATGTAATAGGCCTGAGGTTGAAGTTTTTTTATTTACTAAAAGTCGTGTTTGTTACATATATATTGAGACTGAAAAAATACAAGCATTATTATAATTTAAATAACAATAAATATTAATTGATTAAATAGATGCCTTAGCCGCCTGACGTCGTATCACATCCCAGTTGTACACTCTAGCCATATTAAATTCAGTTGTGGTCCATTGATCCCGTAGGAAGTCTAAGTCTAAGTCTAATTTATAACATAACAACGAATGGTCCGTTTTATATGATTATTGTGTTTTTGGATTGTCTTCATCCGGAATAGGTTATTAGGGATTTTAACAATATCAATAAACAAAAACACTTTTCTACCACCAAAACCATTATGAAGCAAGTCTATAGTATGGTAAAACGTTTGCCGAGTCAGTTAGTTCTTTAAAAAGTTTCAACCGGCGAAAAAGAGACGTGCTTAGTTCGATACAATAACAATAAAAAGTTAATTACATTTATAAATAACTGCAACCCGACTTCGGAAAAATGTAAACCATTGTACGTTAGGGCTATAGCCATAATACCGAATCAATTGATACCTTATTAATAAAAAATAGATGAATAGTTTAGGCGCTCTACTACTAAAAGTTTCGAGCCGGCACATTAAAATAATAGCACACCAATTTCTCTTCCTATGGGTGTCGTAAGAGGCGTGTATAGGAGTACTTCCAGAAGAAGACGTGCACCAGCGTCTCTTCTTTAAAAGTAACAGCCTATAATCATCCCACTGCAGGGAAAAGGCCTCCATCATTGAATTCAAGTTACCACAGCAATGATGGGAACTGGCATAATCACCACGCTTGCCAAATGCGGGTTGGTGATCACAAACCCGAGCAAAGTTCGAAAATTCGAAAAAATTTTGTTGCCCGACCCGGGGACAAACCTGGGACCCCGAGATCTTGGCCCGGTATTTAAACCACTAGACCAACGGGGCGTCTCTTCTTTACCATTGTCCAAACTGCGATGTCCAACACGCCTGCCAAGAGTGGCGATCATGGAAAAGTCTTTTGGAATCCCGTATCAAGCAGTGGACTGAAATAGCCTGGTTTTGATGATGATGATGATGATGACGACCGCAGATAAAATACGGAAAATCATACGCAAATAGGCTGTTGTATAATCATTACCACTACTTTTGGCTTCGCTAGTTCGAATTCTGGTAAAATTATTAAAAATTTCTAATATTTTTAAAACATCGACAACAGAAAAAAGTTTATTTGATCAATATTGAAATCGGTAAAAGACTTGACTTACCTAACCATTGTGTTAATTATGTATTCTGTGTCCATATTGAATATCCGGTCTGGTGTGATATTTTTACTCTTTTAGATTTTCGTGTTGGAAAACGTTGTTTTATAGCCATCGGTGTATAATAAGAACATTAGAGTAGTAAAATAGATGAGCTAATAGCTAATAGATTAGTTTAATACATTAGGTGGCTCATAAATTTATATTGTTATGTTTTTTGAAAAGTATTTTTGGCATTCCAGTTACCAATATTAGCCACAGCATTTATGATAAGGGAGTAAAATCCTCCTCTAAATAGAAGTTAAAACTTACAGTTAAAGACCTATTACGTGCACTGACTTTATACAGTTTTAGACTGATTGGCGTTGCCAAGACCTTTAATTTAAATATCTTGCTTCGAGTTGCTTGCAGTCTCCAATCAACGCTTGCCAAATTTGGCGCAGCGAAACCCTAGCTAACTAAGGGTATGGCTAGAATTCTAGCCTAGAATGGGACTAATTTCTCGAATCTGAAACTATTTTTACTAAAATGAAATGTCCTTTTTCAGTCAACAAAAAAAAAAGAAGTTTTTCATTTGACGCGTTTGTCTAGATTACCTATAATAATAGTCTAGATTATTTAAAAAATATTAAATAAATACAATAAATAACCTTCTACGGTCAACGTTTTAAATATCTCTTCTTTTTAATCCGATTAAAAGTATTTTCTATTCTGCGAAAAGGAGCCTTTGAAATTTTATTAAGCGGTCGGCTGCTTAGTCACAGATCCGAGCTATATGACAATTGATTTCTATTGTGTCTGGCTTTACCCACATATAAAAGGGGTTAAGAGTTGATATCACAATACTCAGGGTCGCCTATAAAAGATCGCTTATAGCGATAAGGCCACCCTTGCCCACATTTAGGTAATAAATTAAGTTTTAGTCAATTGTTTAAACCTACTTTAATGTGAGCAAAAAAGTGTTCTTAAATCTAGCTATACCTAAGTAGTATCTTCACATGTCGTACAAATATAAAAAAATCACTCATTAACTAAGTTTACTACATACACGCGAACAAATACATACAATAGTAGATATCTACCTACAGAAACGTTGGTTGACCCCGGAACTGCAGTAAGGACCTCGAGCTTACGAAACAGTTGCACCAATGTTTCCAGTGACCTCAGAGACATTTCGAATGCGATAAGTGCGGCGCGATGGCTTGGAAGGTCCCGGTATTAAGTTCCATAAGAGTAACTTAATTAGCAGACCTGGCAAAGTTTTTGCCGCATCAGAATTAAAATAATATATGTTTTTTTGACTTAATTGTTATAAGTCTTTTATTTTTAGCGAATTACTTTAAAGATTTTTATAAGTTACCTGCTAAATTACTATAAACTAATTCGACTCAAATTAGCCTATCATTTTATAAACGTTGAATAAATACAATGGCCCTCGTCTCTCTTACCGTGCCCTGCCGGGCCTATAATAATATTCTAGTTTAAGCTGTTTCTACAGCTTAAGCTAATACTTATGTATAAGACCCAATGATATTTAAAAAGTAATAGATATGTTACATGCGCTCTCAATATGCGTCCCTAAAACGTCCCAATTGTGACGTCTTTTCAAATCCATGAAAGAGAAAGTAATTGTTCTTTTCACGAGTATGACAAGGACAAAATAAAAATTACGCATGTGTGCAGTTGTTCGCAAGCGGCACATATATTTCGATAGTTTTGTAAGGGCATAACCTATCTATACTTTTTAAATATCATTGATAAGACCTAAATTTAAACATTTTGGATGCAATAAATTTAAATATGAATATGCATGATATGAATATGAACTATCGCAAGAAAGTCGGTCAACAGTGTGAGGTGTTACGTTTTATAAAATTTTATTTATGAGTAAAACATTTTTATTTACAATCTTTATTTTAGTTTCTTTATGGATGTATAATGTCTGATCTAGATGCGGATACGGATGTAGAAATAAAATTAGGTATTTCGGTTTTGGAAATTCGTTATGAATATGAAATAATTTAGGAATACCTATACATTAGTTTTGGATAGTCTCGGTTTATCATAAATTATCTGATGATTGGCCGAATGACAATGGCCAGCCTATACAGTCCACTGCTGGCCAGTGGTGGAGGGAAGACAAAGTCTTCTTACGAGTTTTGGGTATGGATATTTAAGTAGCAATATTAAATTAAAGAAACATATTCATATACATATAAGCTTACCTAGATAGGCTCATGATTTTATATCTACTTATCTTATTACCTTTTGTCACTACAGTCAGTTATAACAGGTAAATTCATCGGCATAATCATCAAAATTGATCCGACTTTTGCATTGGATTTGGGGACCTCCTAAAGTGTAGAACTGGTGCGTTGATGGTAACAATACTAGTAATTTCAACCTCAAATCTAAAGGCATGGACATGCATCATAATATTTTAAGTAGGTGATACTTTCTTCTACTCTGCTCTTTGATACACAGCTTAATTGGCAAATTAATCTTATGATTTTGACAGTCGATAATAATGAATATCCTTACATACGACGAAACAATAGTTTTTTTTCCTCTACCAGTGACAGTATTTCTGACTGTTACCTCACCAGCCAGTGTAGACCCAGGTGGTAAAGGAAGAGTGGTAGGGCGCTTAGTAGTAGTAACGCGAACGGCGCACGCGCACGCTCGATACGATTTTCGAACGCTTTTGAATGGATTTCGCGCAGTGTTGATTGTGAGTTCTTTTTCAAATGAAGTTTTAGTTTTAATAAAACAACAATTAAAAAGGTTTTGATTGCCAATATTTATGATTGGTCATACGTAAAAATAGGGAATAATTTAAGTCAAATTTGTCCAAAAAATGGTAAACTTTACAAAATAATATTGTATCAAAAACAGCAAGACCAAAATAAATAAATCAATATTTAATTAAATTTGCTACCGTTTCTTAATAACTTTATTACTTATGTAAGTAAGTTAAAAACTTAGAAACCTAATCTAGGCTGAAACAGAGTTTCGAGATTTAGCTAAATAATGCGAAATCTTTAGCTTTCTCTCGATATTTTATATTCGCTTGTCAACGAATAAGCCTTAAATAATTTGCCTTGATATTAAACAGGTTTAATAGGCTAGCAGTTTCTTATTACTAAGGACAAAATATTAGACATTTTCATTTATAATTAGGTCTATGTCACATTAATTACTTATAAGTATAATATAAGTAGGTAAACGTAATTAACAAGCATTATTTTGTAGGCACTGAAACTGACTAAATCATTATTAAAATAACCTAAACATAAGTTTTTAGCTCTGTGGTTAGATTTAAAGTTTCGAGTTCTAATTCCGCAGAAATGTTAACCTAACACTTTTGTCAAATACCTATTCAGATGTTTCCGACAGACAGAATCTAATCGAATGTTAAGTAGGTATTACCACGCGGAATCTGGTATTGAGTCCTTTCGAAACGACTGCATTTCCCGTCTACGTTTAAAGAGAATTTTCTGAAATTCTGTTGTGTAGTATAAAAGGTGATATTAAAATACAAGTCGATGCCGGTAATATTACGCTGCGAGTATTTACGTAACGTCAGAGCACCGGCGTTGGTAAGTAGTTTAGAAGACATGGTATTCACGATCAAACAGTAGGTAATACAGTGATACTTCGCACAGGTGCTATGTAGATAGTGACTTTCAACAAACTTAAGCAAAGTTATGCAAAGTTAAGGTTTAGTAAACTTATGGTGTTATAGGTATAATCCACTGAACTATAACAAAAAAAAATGTGTAAACATGGTATATTTTACATTGACATTTAATTATTTTATTCAAAATATGCTTTACGACTGTAATAGCTCTGTTATCATAGTCATTGTATCTCTAACGATTCGATGTATTGGCAGATTTATTTGACGATGTAGAAGAAGATATTATAATTCGATTCTTCCTAAGATTACATCCAGTAGAGGGAGATAGCAATTCGATGGTATTAAAGTTTTTTGATTGATAGTTACCAGTCAATAGAAAACTTTTTGGACACATAAAAGATGGACACATAATAACAGAGCGAACGCAAACTCTCCTTGTCAAACATCGATGCCAAAAATTAATAAATAAAACACGATAATATAAAAAATCTTTCTTAGCTCATGTTAAAATTTACAAAGATCATAAAATTTTGGTTTATTAATTAATAATATTACTTAGTGTTTGTCCCATGTCAAACACATTCATGGAGCTTTAATGGTTTATACTAATTTAAGCTTTCATGGTCACTATCACTAGAGTTATTTAATTCGAGATTTATACCATGTACTTTATTTATTATGAGTTTCCGATATTTCGGCACTGTTGCAAGCGCTATGATCACGGGAGAACTAACGCGATATCATGACGCTTGCAACAGTGCCGAAATATCGGAAACTCATAATAAATAAAATACATGGTATAAATCCCGAATTAATTAAATCTTTTAATGGTTTAGCTAATCTGCTATTTAGGTCCGGGTCACTTTAGTTTTTCGGATCTCGAAGTCATTCGTGTCATTTGCTGGTGAGTCGTATGATCTCATAAAACAAAGCTAATTAAAATTTTCGTTTATCGTCAAACACAGTCACAGATTTTAAAGCGTGGACTTCCATGAAATGATGGTAGATTTAATCGAGTACCTACCTAACAAATGATGCAATGTAGACCATTTTTAACTGTCTCATACCAAATTATGGCATAGCAGCCAGGGCATTAAGTTATGTTGTGTCACAGTCTACTTGTAACGATTCTTAACCTACTTGATCTTGGGAAAATATAAATATGAAATAAGATAACAAGTAATTAATTAATTTTAATTTGGCGAATGACGATCGGAAATTTAGTTACGTTTTAATCGACCCAAATATAGTTACGTGTTTCATATCTGTTAATAGTGACTGTTTAATCAGAATTGACAGACATTTTTAACTTTTTCACTATTTACTTCAGAAAAACAAGCAATAACATAATTAATTAATATCAATTTTTGTAATGTAATATTAATAGCACATATTACTAATATTATAGATCATATAGATTTAAATATTTTTAGTTTGCAACGTTTCACAAAAAAAGAACATAGGATAGTTCTTATCACAGAAATCATCCTCAAATGAGATAAAGAAAATAGTGAATCAATAATTTCTACACCGATTTTAATGAAATTTCGTCTAGACATGTTTGAGACCATATAATTACAAAAGGTTATTTTATTCTTGTCATCATTCCTAAAGGGGTTAAATGGGATTCTTAAATGGTGAAATTTGTATGGCCTATCAAAACACAAAATTTAACTGATCTTAGCCAACGCATTATAAGCTATAAACGTAGATAAAATAGACTCCTTAATGGATGAAGTCTCTGACTGAACCATTTTATTAAAAAAATTCTTATAGAATTATTAAGTTAAATAAATAAATTGCGCTGTTATGATAATTATAATTCTTGTGCGTAAACTTAAATTAAAAGGCAATCGTGTAAACAAAAAACGGCTTGTTTGTTTTATCACAGAGGTTAGAGCTCTTACGTGAAACCTTACTCGCGATATTGAAACTAGCAATAAAGGAACGAACTAGGACATTCCTCCGTCAGCATTGTCGCAAAAACTTTTTTCCACTTAAAACTTTGGCCATTGTGAGCTATATTCGAAGAACCAGTTATTAAGGTCTTTATTAGATGCCGAAAGTACTTAGTTTTTCTTTTGATTAGCTACTTTACTTTCATAAAACTCGCTAATACTTTTTTTCTAAAAATTGTATAACCGAAAACTATCGTTTCATCTAAAATGAGTAACGTAATGTGATGTGATGTCATATGATGTGACGTGACGCGACGCAAAGTGACGAGACATGATGTAATGTATTGGTGTGCAAGAGGCGAGGAAATGAGTCAAGAAGACGGAAAGCAACGTACTCTCTTTACCATGATGATGTCCTCCCAGACGTATCTGTCGACGGTAGGGTCCAAACGTAGCTGGTGTTAGCCTGGGCTCTTGCATGGGCGCGAGTGTCGCTTGCAAAGCCAAATTTGGTTTTGAAAGTCCGGTTGCAAGAGGCACAGTAGAGTCTCAGAGAGTGTTACCATTGGCAAAACTGTGATCGTGAACCCGCCTGCCAAGCGTGGAGAAAACAAAATTATCCATTCGGAGAAACCTAAGTTCACCTGTGGTCTGGTGTGGGTTGTATAATAATGATGATCATGATTGTTTGTTTGTGGCACGGGCTTAAAAATTGTTGAGTCAAGTTAAAATATGTATAGATGTATGTGTAATTTTATTTGAAATACTCCGCAGTTGAGCTTTGCCACCGGTTACTAAGCTCTGAAATTTCGGGTTCGGTGCCCGGTCAATATACTCGTAGATATACACTTTCCTTTTTTGCGATCTTGTCCCCATACATTGTTCTTTTTTAAACATTTTGTGATTTTAATATTCAAATATGCATTGATTAACAAAGATTTTTATTTTTTCATTAACACGTAAAAAGTTATGCGTGATTAAAATAATATGCATAATTAAATATAGGTATATAAATATATAAACGCGAGAACTTCCTCGCTCTCTTTCGTTTGTGAACTAATAAAGTTATACTATTGTAAAATTATTATCACTTCTTGATTAAAATAACAGCAATTGATGGAAACAGAGCAGCTATCATTAATGATTGCATAGATTATAGCGATCAAAATTCGTTCAATTCCGCCTATGTATCCAACTTGATCCAACTGAAGTCGGTAAAAATTTATTATTTCTTGGGATAAATGACGGGAATATAATTTTTTTATCTTTTTTTAAAATGTTCTATAGCTATTGGTTAAAAAGACAGTCATATAAAGTGCATAACCAAAAAGGTTCGATTTAAATTCTGTTGATAAAACATTTAGTGGTTTTAAAGTAACTAATTATATATCCCTAGCAATAAATTTAAATATTGTTTCCTTAATTCATCCGATCGGGAATCGAAACCTTGCGTAGTAAGTAGCTTCCACCGCACCAACCAACCGGGTACCATAGTCATACGTTTAAACTTTTGAAGTCGGTTGTAGTTTCAAATAGGTCTTTATTAATTATTTGATTAACAAACACGGTCTTATTTGTCGTTTTAGTTCAACAAAGGTTTGTCGCATTACGCATCCTTTCTTGGATACATTTTAAGCAGATCAATATTTGCTGTACCATGGAAATATCTTTAGAATTCCTAGTAGCTGTTAACTTCTGACAATAGATCTGACGGCGGAGCTGTGTTTTTAGCTTTTGAATTACACTGAAAAACTAAGGAAGCTTTTGTTTGGGAAACATCTTATTTGACCTGTGTCCGTATTCTGCGTGATACTTGGGCAGCCTTACTTAGATTATATTATGTCCATACTTCAATTTAATGTTAACACATAATAAAAAACAATAAAGAAATGAAGGTTAGGAAAAGGTGATAGTTGTTTTGATTTTGTGTCGCTGACACTTTTTAATTTATCTTTCTTCTGCAAGATAATAGCATTAAAAATATACATACCTACACGGAGATATAAGGTAAATTTTTTATTTTATTACATACCAAGGTTTTGTCCGAGACCTTGTCCTCGTGAAATTTATAATAATAAAATTGAACCTTTATTTTAAGTTAAACTTTTAGCAATATAACGGTATATTAATTACAGTAATTAATTCCATGCCTTCGCTGTTCCCTGATGCGCGTAAAATCATACATGAAAAAACAGACCAAAATTCCTTAATAATTCTTATTGATATTTTTTTCTATAAATCACTTTGTAGTTCGTACCAGAGGTATAGGAGATAGGTGTTTTAAATTTTTTACACCTTTCGTGTTTTAAATTTTAATAGGGCTAACTTTATGCTATATCCTTATTAACAATAACAAATAGCAAAAAGCATAGTGAACTTAGTGCGCCATCTTTAAAAGTACACCGTAGTATGGGATCTAGAGTGACGTCGCTTTATGTTTCTAGTTATTCTATATTGTAGGAGTACATTAAAATAAGTAGCCTTCCTTCTTGGGTGTTCAGCCGTGTTGAATGCAGTTGAATTCATTGAAATCATTGAAATTGTTAAACAAATTAAGAAACCTTCACATTTTCTTTTTTCCTCGGGTAAAATTCAAAGTCAAGTAATACTCGTAGTCATCTTATTCGTGGTAATACTCTGTTATGGCGCTATAATCGCAAGCCTTTGTTTATCATAGCTCTGGAAAGCATGAGCTTTACCTTTTTAAAGCTCCTGAAAATTACCATAAAGGACTACATATTTTATATCTTAAAATCCCAAAGAAACCACCTGACATTTATGCTAAACATAGCTTATCATTTGCTTGTGTTCAGTGCGAGTACATATAACAAGAAATCAGAAGAATAAGTAGGTATAAATGGACATAATACGATAGAAATAAAAGTTTTTTTTGTACAAAAATTTTACTAACGAGAAGCGTGAAATAAGCAAACAGTTCGATTAAAATTTTACTGAACTGATTTCTATCATTTAACATTGAATATGTTTAGGTAAACCGGCAACCCAATTTATTCTATCCTTCAGGGAAGATATTCATTATTTTTAATCAATTTAAATAATACCGACTTTGAACAGTGATACGCTATCGAACACATTAAATCGAAATCGGTCAACCTAGTGTGGTATCAACTAGGGTTTATGTGTAGTATTATGTGTAGGGATCGAAATGATACCGAGTAGGTACTAGAGTAGTATCGAAAAACATGGTATGTGTAGGGATTCTAATGATACCGAGTGACCGGCATGCGAGGAGATGCGGGTTCGAGTCCCGCCTGAGACAAAATTTTTCAAGTTTATATACTGATATTATAAGTGCAATTAAGTTGCTAAAATATCAAATAAAGTATATAAATAGCTGTTTCATCTTAACTGACTGTCAAACATCTGCAAAGATGTTTCTTTCGGGTGTTAAGGGTGCAAACTCCTAACATTTGATGAAACAACGCTGGCGCACAGCGTAAGAATATGCTTGAAAAATTCGCGCCGTGTCGCAGTGTCTCGGTGGCCTAATGGTATGGTGCCCGCCCGGCATGCGAGGAGATGCGGGTTCGAGTCCCGCCTGAGACAAAATTTTTCAAGTTTATATACTGATATTATAAGTGCAATTAAGTTGCTAAAATATCAAATAAAGTATGATACCGTATTGATGTGGTATCGAGAAACTTGGTGTTGGTAACCAAAGTTTATGTGTAGGGATCGAAGTCTCGATACCGAGTACTGATGTCGTATCGAGTAGCATGGTACCTAACAGAACATACTAGTTACTTCACTGAAATGTGTATCATCGAGGATTGTGTAACGTAAGAAAAGTGGATAATTATATTGAAAATTTTATGTCTCTTTATTTAGGACCAACCGTAATACGGCATAAACCACAAAGTATTAAATTTTGAGATGTGCTTATAAATATGCAACAATTTATTACATAATTATAATTGACAACGATATTAGTAATTAAAGACTTCATAATTCATTTAAAACTTTTTCTAGGTTCAACAATTAAATTATTTGTTTGGCCTTCCAAATTTAAACCATCTTACGGCCATTTCCAATAACCTATCTATCTTCAGTTTTGGCATATCGGTGATAGAAAACAACCTCTGTCTTTGTTTCTTTGAACGGCAAAAACAGAGACAGAAACTGTTTTCTATCTCCGATATGCCAAAACTGAAGATAGATAGGGTATTGGAACCGGTCGTTAATAAATAAAAATAAAGTAAAGTCACGTTCTGCTTTTTCTGTTTCTTTGACTGTTCATTATGACGTATGCGATCTCAGATCAGCAGTCACTCAGACCCGACCCAATTTAACCCAATTGATATAAATTATGAATTGATAATTATTTTGCTAATAATTCCCGCTCTTTAACACCGGCCTAGGCACCTTCACCACACTACCCATACCAACACCGAGTTAGAAAGCAGTAGTAACAGTAGCAAGAAAGCCGCCCGCCCTACCACAAAAGTGCGTATAGTACATATAATGCAATTATTAGCACCCAACACCGATATAAGAAAATCTTCGACGCGTTTCGCCACTTAACTTGGCTAGAGAAATCGCTTCACTATGCTCCGACTGAAAAAAAGTTTTTTTAAACCAGAGTTAGTAGTTTAACTTGAACCTTTCCACGTTTAAAGTCAAATTAGATGCCAGAAGCCAACCGGTACGTCTAATCATAGCCATCTTAAACTAATAGGACTATCCCAGTTGCACGAAATCACTTTCCTCACAACCTCCACCCTTAGTGTTATTATAATGAAAACTTTGTTACACATAGTAATATACATAGATTTAATATATCATTGATGACTTTTTATCAAATACTAGCTGTTGCTGCGACTTCGTCTGCGTCAATTTCTGACATTATAATCACGATTATTTATGAAGTTTTTAAAAGAATATATATAGCCTAAAGCCTTCCTCAATAAATGGACTATCCAACACACTATAATTTTTCAATTTGAACCAGTACTTCTTGAGATTAGCGCGTTCAAACAAACAAACAAACTCTTCAGTTTAATAATATTAGTATAGATTCTTACCTATCAATGGTATTATGCATAACGAAATACTCTGCATCTGGCTCAGGTGGTAAATAAACAATAAACAGTAAATAAACTAAATAAATATCTAAACAATATCTAATAAAAAAACATTTCAATAACTTTAAAAAAATTCCTGTTAGACTCGTATCTTATTATATCCTCCGGTAGACTTTTCTTAATTGTTCTGTCTCCCTAATGATTACTTACGCTAGGCACTTCAAACTTACCAGAGGATTACATGTCTAGATTCAAGCTGTAGAGCATGTTGTTGATTAACTACTTAGCACCCATCTGAAGTCAAGTTTCAAACTGTACATGAACTAAACAGGCTTTGTTGAAAATACATTAATACCCACTTATGTGTAATGTTAGATGTGACTTAAAAATGAATCCTAAATTTATTTAATCTTAGATATGATTTTTAATACATATCCATATTAGAATGTTTGTCTGCCTGCCTGTCTAAATAAGTGTCTTGAATAGGCTCCAGAAAGCCTCAACGGGTTTCTATTAAAATTCAGTAAGGTTCAAGAGATATGAATAATTAATTCCCGCTCAGGTGTAGTCGCAAACACAGCTAGTACCTAGTAATGTGTCTGTTTTCTAAACAAGAAATGCAAAAGTCAAAGTTTACCGCAGCATCTGTGGTTATTGCCCAAGTCTCATTACCATGATATAAATCTTTAGGGTCAACAGTACTCACAGTAAACGATTAACATACTCGTAACTTTCCATTCCAACACATTCATAACACAAGTTCGACACGTTAAATTTTGACAGCTCGTCATCACATCACATCACTTTGCGGTGCTAACGTTTACGCGCTTAAAAGTTAAAACTATGTCAGCAGATGATCACGTAGGTTCAACAAGTTTAATCATACAAGTCACCATATTGCACGGTTTTGTATGACATAATTGTAGTTGTTGTGTATAAAGTTTTTATACCACTTGAAAATATAACATTTAATTTAATGGACAATGTTGGACAAAATGAATCATACTACAAAAACAAGGGGGTAAAACGTGTCATAATTCACCGTTTACTCATAAAAAAGGGACCTAAGTTATGTATAAAATACGGGATGTTTGTTTCTTCACATACTGTTTTTTCACACGTGAACGGATTCTGTCGAAACTTGAGATATTGAATACTTCAACTTTAACGCAGAAGCCGTAGAATTTAATCACATAGAACTGAAAACGAAAGCATGAGTATTTGTTTTTTTGGTAAATATACATTTTAACCTCCCAAACAGCTCTTTTGTGGCACTCTCCTCTTCCTAAAGTTGTCGTGAGAATCGATTAAAGGATTGCGACCAGGAAAAGATGAGGAGGAGCGTCATTTTAGCCAAATTTCGATCGTTCACCTGCCTGCCAAGAGCGGGTATTATGGCAAGAGGTGTAAGTCCAACAATGGACTCATGTGAACTTTATATGATACTAGCTATTGCCCGCGGCTTTGCTTGCGTTAAATTCGGGGTAACAATAAAACTTCACCCCCTCTTTTAAGGGGTTGGGGAATTTTAACTTGAAAAAATATGTCTCAGCCGGGACTCTAACCCGCATCTTCATGCATACCGGGCGTACTAGAACTGATAGTCGTCGTGACAATGATGTAAGTATAATTTTCACTAGCTTACCTATTTTTTATATTTAATTTACTCAAAATTAGTTATTATTAATGTTTACCTACATCATCGCACTTTTAAGCTAAATATTTACCTAGGTATTTTGTTATTGTTTCAAATTTTAAGAACGTATCCAAAACAAATTGTATAACTCTAAGGCAGATCTCTCATAGGCTCATAGCACAGTATTATCTAATAAGTGTGCCTACTTACTTGAGAAGCTATGCAGAATAGTATGCTTACAACATTCATGTCGTTGGGTAATATTTGTTAAAGTCGCCATAATAATGCTGGATTATAAATAAAAGTTATTTTTTATTGATTTTAATATTAGAAACACGAAAATAAATATATGAGGTAATAATATTAAAAAAAGAAATATGTTTTCATCAGAAACAGGATAAATATGAATTATTTGTGTACGTTTTATTTTTAAGTCACCAATTGACCGACGAAATGAGAACGATAGCTAATAAAAAAGTCCGTCCCTTGTTTTTTTTACGACTCGGTTGCTTTGGTGGTGAAGCAGTGCGCCTGATTAGCAAGGTTCGATTCCCGGTCTGTTTAATTTGGTAACAATCATTTCTAAAATATCTCGGGTCTGGAAGGAAAGGAATCGTGAATCGTGCTTCGGAAGGCACGTTAAACCGTTGGAAAAGTTTTTTTTTTAATAAATAAAATGGTTTTGCTCTTGAATACATACTTAACTATACGGTTCAGAAGAAGCCTAAGATGGAGCGAGTTTACCCAGAGGTACTGGTTCTCCCATACACCAGCGGAACACAGAAAAACTGTTTGGCGCTGGACTCCGGCAGGAGGGTGGTAGCATCCAGGCAGCCTCTTACGAAGCCTACCACCGCAGAGGGATCTGTTAGCCGTCATCATTGGTTAGAAAACCAAAGATGCCTAAGCAATAATGATGTTGCCCAGGGTGGACCACCACCCTAAAATCTTCAAACGTCTTTTGTGGCAAAATGGATATTGTAAAAGGCAGGCATATGATAATCAAGCGAAAAGAAGAAGATGAAACACTTTTTACGTAGTTGACTGATTTTGATAATTTAATTTAGTCAAAAAGGTCTCAAAGATAATTGAAAACATAAACTTTTACAAAAGGTTTTTCAAGTACCTATACTTTTTTTTATGAAAAACCTAACATGAGAACATGAAAATTGATTTTGTGAAGGGAGGAAGCGACCATCGTCGTGCCCCAAACGAACAAAAAACTTTAATCTTAAAGATAAATAAGATAAAAAGTATTTTAATACAAGAACTAAGACCTTTAATGATATTTAAATCAAACATTAATGATCCTGTGTAACAAGTTTAAATTTAACGAGACTTCGTTAACTAATGTTCTAATTTTAACGTCGCCGTCGCGTCGCCCCAATTTTAGGACTACGACTTTGTTTGACCCGCTATAATTTCCGTTTGTTTAAATTAGTATAAATGCGATTATTAATAGGATTTAATTATCCAACATTTCCAGCCTATTTATAAAATACTAGCGCTCCACCCGCGACTCCGTCTGCGTCGGAATCGGCTATATTCATCCATTAATTAATGATTATAAATTGTCCTAGCTCGTACTTGCTTGAATCTTTTGTAAATATTTATATTAAGAGACTGACAATAGTGACCGAGTTTCTAGCGCTGCTTCTTCTAGGCACTAGCCCAGACTTGTCCCGAAGTACTGGTAGGTTTAAATATTGGGATATACTGATTTTCCCGATTAGATCGCTCGTCTTAGTTATTATCTATTTTAAATTAAATTGTATTAATCTATACTTGTCTATACTAATATTATAATGCTGAAGAGTTTGTTTGTTTGTTTGAACGCGCTAATCTCAGGAAGTACTGGTTCGAATTGAAAAATCTTTTTGTGTTTATCGAGGATTTCATTGGATTTCACAGGATCGATTTCATTTATCGAGGAAGGCTATATAACACTGCGACCATCAGTGAAAAATGTTGCAAAAATAATCGCGATCATAATAACAGAAATTGACGCTGACGAAGTCGTGGGCAACAGCTAGTTATACACATAAACTCATGTAACAGAGCTAAAAGTGAATTAGCATTTTGTCCATATGAATGAAATTTTTAAGAAATACCCATTTGGGATGTCCATTCAACCCCTTTAGGGGTTGATTTCATGATTTCAAAAAATACCATGAGTATATAATTTTCGGGATCTTAGACTTATTTCCTTACCAAATTTTACCTAAATTGGTTAACGAAATTATTGTAATGAGGATACAAAAATAATATTTCCTCATGATAAGCGTAGATATAGTAACATCGGGCAGAGCAGTAGGTATACATACTGATTAAAAAATTCACTATAAAAAAACAGCTAATAAATACAAAAAATTATAGTCAGTTAAAAAAGACTACTCGATTTTGTGTCAATAATTGGTCTCATATTGTTCATGCTTCGAAGTACGAGAACCTAGCTATTGTGACATAGACTACCGGGTATTATATTATATGTGCTACCGGTAAGAAAATATTTCCCAAAATGAAGTATACTTACTCTATTTGTGGAACTTATAGACGTTTACAGTTTGTTTGAAAATCGCTCAATTGTGAAGTTACAAATCACGATATTAGTGAAACTATAAAAAGCATGTGTTTTATTTGTCTATGTACTGCAGATAGCATGTAAATAGTTCAGATACATTACGAAAATCGTTATAAGTATTCGTCTAAGTATCGTAAGCGTTAACAAATTATTGTGATTGAATCAATAAAATAAATCATTATAATCATGGGTATCTTGAGCAATATTAACAAATTATTGTGCATGTACCAATAAAGAATATATTCGGCCACTATTGACAAACTAAAGAAAATCCGCTGTCGAATTCGAACCGACCAGTTACAATTTGGTCACTCGCTAATTACGCCTGAGATATTTCTTGAGATGAATCAATGAACGAGTTATTGGCCACTCTACTACCCTAGAAACGCAGGAAGCGAACAGGTTTAGTAGGAACGGTAAAGTTAGTCGTTCAGTTATGCAACATTATGAAGTCTGATACCAGTCTGCTAGATGTTACGAGGCATGCGACATTATTGCAAATTCTATAATATTTACTCGGTTACAGGTTAGGCATAAGGAAATAGTATTTAGGTACTGCAAAATATATAGGTACACCGTGCTTTTTGAACCACATGAAAAACGAAGCCCAGGTAATTGGACATTATGTGTAATATCATGGCAGTGTTATTTATTTCTTGAATAATAATAAGTTTTGGGAAATATAAAATTTTGCTTTAGACTTTTAATTTTGTAACACACTGTGACGCGCAAAGACTTATTATTTTGCAGCGGCGGGGTCTCGGTTAAGTGGACCTTACATAGACTACATCTGTGCGCGTCACAGCGTGTTTCAAAATAGATAGTTCAACCAATATTTAATATTTAAAAAAAAAAGGTAAATAAATAGCACTGCCTAGATCTTAACATAATGATTATATAACGTCGGCTTATATAACAGTACCTATAGCAATCAACACCAACTATCGACTTCGAATCGTTTGCGTATTTTCTTACTATTCTATTATTTGCTTTTGTTTTGTAGTTCTCGTTTTGACCGCGCGAGCGCTGTTTAAGTTTTCATTCCAAATATTTCGATGGCGATACGAACACGCAAACGATTCGAATTCGATAGATTCCGTGCTAGAGGTACAGGTGGTTGAAAATGCACCTTGTATATTCTATGAGATTCGATAGATAGGTAGATGCACCCAGTAAAAAATAACCAATGCCCTTTCTCGAGGACTACTCTATTCTTGTATCGAATTTCATAAAGACCGAAGATTGTTCATAGATTTATCATCTTTACCTGTAGGTATATTTTGAATGTATTCAATAGCTAGATATTCTTGTTTCAAATGGTTTATTAAAAACGTTTAAAAAGAAAAACGAGTTTTTTAAATCAAGATATTTTTGCTACTTAGAAAACGTATTTTTAAACCCTTACTTGAATTAACGTTAAGAGCATACAAGTTACCAATTTTACTAGACACTTGTGCTCAAACATGTGGTATGTAGGTATGTATATTGCATATTAAATCACAAACAGTATTCTATACCACTTGGGTCGAACAGCTGATAAATTCATCGAAAGCTTGCATAAATCATATTTATCTATGTCCTGCGCCTAATATATCCTGTGCCTGTATTTTATTGCCATCGCATAGGCCTTGGCACCGCTCTGGGTTAAATAACACATACCATTTAGAAGCCAAGTTTGCGAATACACGATTAATACCAAAACACAAACTTCTATGACTTCTACTCTGCGGCCTTAGATAAGTAGTTTGCTATTTGCGTATACGTTCGACGAACATCAGTATTTAAAAGTAAAATATTGTCTCAGGCGGGAATCGAACCCGCATCCCCATTCATACCGGACGCGGTGCTTTGTCCATTTAAGCTACTGAGACAAGAGGGAAGCGGGTTCCGTTCTCATAGATTTAATATATGTACTATTGAAAATCTATTTAAATATTGCAATTAAATAGATAAAATATCATATAAAGCTTGACGAGTAGATAAGAAATGTATGATATGACATTAGCTATCGAAACGATCGATCGTAAGCTCATGTCACTGTCATAATTTTTTTATCTTTTCTTCAAGTGTATTATTATAAAGTAACTGGTCTAAGGCCGCATTGTAGCATGACCTGAGAGCTTAGTGCGAGTATTACTCGATTAAACTCATCAAACGCTTAAACGTGAATTTGTATGGCACTGTTACAGCGCCATCTAGTGAAAACTAATGTCTAACAAGGTAAGACCGAAAATAACAATAAAATATGAATTTCAACATCTTCAGCCTTCATACAATACATAGCCTGTATTATTTTTTAAGGTCTAACCTATATTTGTACCAAACAGACCTACTTATTTACTTTCGAATTCATAATATTAGTAAGTAAGGATTAGTATGAATTTATAACTCAACGCGTAACTATTTGCTACGAGATACTATAATCTTGAGGGAACCACATTTACTTAAGACTAGACTTGAGTCTTCATCCAAATTTCCTCTGCGTAAGGGTTACAAAGTGTACTAGACCTGATAGCAATCGCTCCAAATCTAGAGCCGGGTTAAGATTACTTGAAGCTTTAAGCAATTTACGCCTAAGTCTCTCACCATAAGCAAACTACAGAATTAAAACGCAGTTTGCGTCAATATAGCCTGTCAGTCATATTTTTTTTTCACGTTTAGGGCGTAACTTCCTATTTACATACAATGGAGATACCTTGAGCTAAAACTAAAATAGTATGCATAGGGATGCGGGTTCGATTCCCGCCTGAGACAATAATTTACAATCGTCGCGTCTTCATACACGAAAAAAAAGCTACACGTCGAATATTGTCAGAGCATTTTTATTGTGATCATTGTAAGTACATACAAGATTATTTAAGAAGGTACTAATTTAACAACTTAAGTCTGCAAAATCTCGCGTGATCAACAATACTTAGCCTTGGTGTTACATAATTGTCGATTTCTTCTTCTTATTACAAGGGTATGATTCAGCTTGAATTGATCCTAGTTAAACAAGTATGAATGTTTTGGAAAAAAATTTTTTCCATATAAATGCTAGACATGGATTGTAGATTGCAGATATTCGCAGTAATCTTTTTTCAGATCGGTGTAATGTGTTGTTTGGTACCAACTCAAAAACGATTGCTTATTTGACATTTATCAATGGTTTTTTTTCTGAATTTTTGCCCTTATTTTTCCTTTTATTTGAAAAGTCAAAAAGTTGCAATACCTTATCGAGAGAAAAAAAATACATACTCTTTTTATTCGTCGGTTCACCAATATATGACTAAGTGTTCCGTATAATTTAGTTTTAGTTATCTACATACAAAGGTTGAATCATTAAACCAATACTTTTTCTTCTTAACAGAGCAAAAATTTCTAATGGCTGCCATACTTGTTTTTATTTGATTAACATTCATAATTTGCAGCAAGAAGATGCAACTGTCTCTCTTAAGTTATTTTTACATTTTATTATAATTCATAATTTGCATTATGCAAGAAGATGCAACTGTCTCACTTAAGTTATTTTTACAATCGCTTACCTACCTATTGTATTCGGTCAATGACTTCTGCTGAGTTGCATAATTTCTCAGACTTTAACTATAATACTTACTACACGTATTCGATAGCGTAACATCACGAGATCCTGTTGCAATAGATCTTACATTGGAAGCTATTTACTCACTAACGGAAAACCCATAAGAATATAAAAACAATTTGAAGTTTGTTATGCAATGTCTATCGTTATTCGTTATACCTATGTATCTACTCGTATAATGTGAATGAATCGAAATGTGTGTATGCTGCGCATAACTTCCGATCGACTGGGCCGAAATGATTTGTTTTTGTGATGATTGTAATGTCCAGAAGAAGGTTTGTAGATAATAAAAAAAATTGTATTAAAATGAAAACTGTCTTAGAAATATACTCATGAAAAATGTGTGTAGGGCAAAAATGTCTTAAACCGACCATATGCTTGCAATATCCTTATTTGCAAACCCATGTAAAGCCCTTACAGCTAGTTTGTAACTGACTGATTTGCGATCATCAATCTGCCAAGCTTGGCAATTATGGCAAATTCTTTTCGGAGAGGACTGTGTCTAGCAGTGGACTAATATAGGCAGGTGCAGGTAAAGAAAGTATGTCAATTGATTATGACTGACCTACACAATAAAATTGTAAATGTGCTTACAACTTTTCCGTCCATGGAAATTTAAAGTAGGTACTTAAATCATTTTGAATAACTTGTTCTTATTATCAATAACAACCAGTCTGATTTTGCGGATAAAATTTATAATGACGCAATAATTATGCTGAAATACAAGTTGCGTTGAAAGTGGATCTTGAGGCCATCTCGAATCCTGCGCATCCTTGACCGTTTTAATTGTTATTGTCCACGCGAAATCATATTACTTGAATAGCGTAATTATCTTAGTTATTGCTTGAAGATTTTTGCATTAAAATAACTCAAAAAATGCAAAAATCTAAGTTAAGCTTAGCATGAGTGTCTGGCCAATTATTTATATATGCAACTTACCTTAATATCATCTTCATTATCTAAGCCAAATAACGCAGTACAGGAGGATATACTCCATACTGGATATCCAAAACGACCGGTCCACATTTAGCGGCTTCCTGATAGACATATCGAAAAAGGCCTGCTGCTTCGAGAAAAGGATGGTACGGCCCGTGTCGCTTTTTTTTGCTCAACTTGGCGGGGGCACTGCTGTGTCCCCAGATACCATCTCGGACAATACAATACTGTAGTACAGCGTTTCCCATTTGTCGCAACATTTCCACTTTATTTTTAAAATAATACCTACTATTGATCGACCCATGGTAAATATTCTTCTTAAACTTTCGTCATTTTCGGGGAACTTGAATTCTTCAGTTAAACACAGGCAGCGTGCGAAGCACTCGAATTGAGTGACTAAATAGTAGTTTAATAAAACAATTTTGCTATTAATGAAGTGTACTATTTTACCTAATAGAACCAGTTTGGTTTTAAAAGTATTAAGTGGGTCACACAGGGGTAGTGTGAAAATTACTGGGCCATGGCGGAACAATGTTTGGGAAACACTGCTGGCTGCAATAGTAGGTATATTATTTTGATCAATCTCGTAGGGTTTTTGATTGTATGAAAAGAAATGAAGCGCTCATAGCCCGATGCTTCTTAGTGATCAGTATCTGTAACTAATGTTAAGCAACGCAGGGAGTGGTCACTAGTTGGATGGGTGACCGTTTGTGGCATCATACCATGAGCGCTTCCGTGCTTCGGAGGGCACGTTGAGCCGTCGGTCACGGCTGTTTTCATAGTATAACAGTCCTTCGGGCAGCTTGAGAAACGTCCAACGGCGGGGTGATGTTGCCACAGCGTCGCCCTCGCCGTCCACCAACCCGCACTAGGCTAGCGTGGTGGAAAGGCCTTAACCCCTCCCCATAAAAAGGAGGGAGACTCGTGCTGAGCGTGGCGAAATGGGTTGTTAGTGTTGTTACTACTACTACTCGTAGGGTTTAGCCACCGCAAACAAATGTGTTTATGTACGACATCACATTAGAAAACTCTAAAATTTTAAGTGTTTTTTTGCATGCTTTTAACATATAAACCTTCCTCTTGAATCACTCTCTCACGTTTTGAAAGATCTAACGATATATAGGGACAGACAAAAGGGAAGCGACTTTGGAAGAAACTATGTAGTGATTGTCATTTCTACTTAAATAAAATACTTCAGTTTGATTAATTGGTAAGTAGTGCCTTTACAAAAGTTGTTTTTGATTTTAACTTATTAATTTCGACGACTAATATTTGTATTTGGTGAATGTGATTTATGATATAATGAGAAACAAGTTACAAATAATTGTCTAGAGGCAGCCACGAAATCCGCATAGCGACTTGAATCGTAAAAGTTTCCTTGACATTTCGGACTAAAACTTTTGTAAACAAGGACACCTGGTTCTATTAAGATCGTTAAAAAACTTTTTACACAAAAAAAATGCGCGGGATAGGCCAGTCAAATGAGACGGTGCAAGATGATTTCAGTAAGTTTTTTTGTGACACTCAAAAGGTGCCTTATTAAGGGTTTTAGACAAACTTGTTTTTGTAAAAAAAATTGAAGGCTTATAAAGTTATAAGAGTTTTACTCGGGAAACAAGGAGTAGGACGGACGTTGTATCTCAGATTTATAATTTAATCATATGTACGGTACGGTAATTACTGTAATAATGTGGTGGTATTTTTGTATTATGAAGGATTAATTAAAATGAAAGTGAGAGATAAAGTAGGGCTTGGCTATCCTGTCTGATTCGGATCGAGGTTTCCGCGTAAAACTCCTGTCATTGTAATATGTGAATAACCTTACATTTTAATAAGTTACATTAATTTGATTTAAGTCATGTTTATGTACGTATTTATGATAATATGTGTATTATGATTATAATTTTTTAAATAAAAGCTAGGCTGTATTGAATGGTTCAAGGCCTTTAATTTATTTGGAAAAATAAGACCAACATTGTACATTAAAAAAAACATTATGTTCAAAAAGTGTAGGTTCATAGACGACTATAGGTCGGAACGTAGACTAGCCAGCATGCGAGTTGCGACTGTTGTTTTATTTTTTAAGATATCAGTTTCCGTTTCTGTTAGAATCCAATAAAAAAAACTTGCTAGATTGCTAGCCTGACAGCCAAGGACTTAGTTTGTCAAGCTTAGTTTTCGTAACTGAAAAAAGAAACTTCTGAAGCAATCAAAACTAAAGTCTAGGTACGAAGTCTAACGTGTTTTATGTCTTTTAGACTGACTCGATTCTAAAGAGAATAAAACAAGTTTAGTATTGTTGAAGTTGAACCAATTCCATGAACTTTTTTTTCTGTATTGTTTGAGTGTTTGATGAAATTGCTGAATGTATTATAAAACAAACACAATAAAGCACACTTAAACCACATAAATGTAAAAGTTAAGTACTATGTACAGATTAGAAATAGAATAAGACATTTTTTATTTCAAATTAACTGAATTATAAACTAATGTGTTTCTATGAAAAAAAGGTTTAAACATAAAAGGGTTCTCTTTGCCTAAGACACTAGGTATAAAAGCACTCCTAACAAACTGTATAGATATTCAGTTTGTCTTCGGAATCGAAACGATATCTTATGACGCATGTCATAATCAGTCACTTTAGCCCACTGTTGGACGTAGGCTTCTACAAAAGGAGGACTTAGCTATAATCACCACGCTTGACAAACGGGCGCAGTTTTGTGAACGGTGGAGAAAAGACACTCTGCCCGTATTCTTCTGACAGTAATCTTTTAATCGCCACTCGCCTCTTATGATACCCAGAGGATGAGAAAGGGTGGAGCTATTCTATTCATTTCTATTCTACCGCCACCACAGGACCCGAAACTTCTTAACATCCATAGATAAAAGATACTCTGGTGTCTAAACTTGCAACCCAAGTGTGTACTTAACTACAACCTACTTATTCATATACAAAATATGTTTTTTTACTGTTGATCGGCTTGCTCCTGGCTTCGCACTGAACCCTAGAGTAGAGAGAAAACCTACGATGGAGCGAGCTCACCCAGAAGCAGCCTATTCACTCGTAGCTTTAATATTGTTAGGGTTGTATACATTGGGGAAAACATACGTAGCCATGGCGTTCCACATCGCATCGCAAAGAAGTACAATGATGAAGTAATAGCTAAATGACCAATCAGCCGCTTTAATACTAAGTGTAACCCATTGGAGCATAACATCAATTGTGGCTATGCTGCATGTAGCCGAATTTATCTCGAGGCGAGATACGATTCACTTTCACTGAAATGTTTTTATTTTATTTGCAGAGACTGTTGGTGCAATCTACAGGCAGTTTAGTGGTTCGAATCATAGTGGCGTGAGGTGCAAAGTAAAGTGCTGTGGTGTAAAAGTTGGGTTGGTGATTTGGATACGCTGTTATAATGGTAAGTGTTTTTGGGAAGGGCTCTGTTTGATAATACATAAGTGTTCATTTTTAAGCGATAAGGTTGCCTTTTTGATTTTAATTTATAGCTTTTTAAAGTTTCTTTTAAAGTTGAATTGGAAGAAGGCATGGTAAAAAAAAGGGAAACACTTAACTAAATAACGGCAGAAAGCCGAAAATATGTACTGGACCAATGTTAACTTCGGTCGTCGGTGCCGATGAAACAAACAATAAAAAAGTGAAGTGTCAACTAAAACATAAAAAAAGCAAACATATGTGACAAATTCATAACCTTCTCTTTTTCGTCGGTTGAGAAACGTTAACAAACACAAAACTATTCCAAGGCTGTCTGTGAAATGGTAACATTATTTCTGTTCATTTATTTACTAAAGTATGTTTTAGAACTTCTAACTTTAATTATATAAATAAGGCAAAAATAATGTAATTAAAATTTACAGTCAAACAGAAAGTTTATTTGCAGATTCCTTTGATTATAATGAACTGTGATTAGAAACGTTGGAGTAAATCAATGAACAAATTTCAGAGAGGCGCTATAAGCGGCTATGCGTCTTACAGTAAAACTAAAAAAATAAAATTTATCTGATTTTCTGACCAATCAACGAAAAAAATGACGAGTGACAAAATTGTTAAAATATTGGTTGCGGAAAAAGAAATAGGTTTCTTCGCGCCCAACCCGACGTCGCTAGTCTGCTAGCTACCTTGATTTGTGCAACTGAGCCAAAGCATCTAGCTAGAAGATAAACTATTTACCGTTAATTCAGAGTACCTACTTCAACTTTTCCTTCTTCTTTTCGTAGGACTTTCCGTCATGGAGAGTCTGACGTAAGAATCCGCCTGGCGTCTATTACAGGCCTCTTGACAAAATAAAAGTCGTCGTATTCGAGCACTAGAATCGGTCCCCGTGAGTATTTTCGTTATTTAAATTACACCTTGTACAGTAAGTAACCTAAGGCGCTCCCATTCCGAGCACAAACTCGAAACAATGTGACAATTATTCATGCTATGTTCCAAACACTGGCGCTGCAATAGTAAACTATATTAGTTCTGTTTTCCGTTGAGTATTCATGTCATTATCTCAGCCATACGACGTCCACGGCTGGACATAGGCTTCCGAACTTCGCCAGATTGTCTTTGTTGCTGGATACGCCATTCCAGAACCTTTCTGCTCCAACGGCTTTTAGTTCCTACCTGACTGCCTACTGCTATTTTAGCTCTGCTATTCTTTGAGCGATGTCGGTTATCTTAGTTCTCCTATGAAATTCCTAAATTCTGATTCTATCACAAGGGGAAATCTCCATTACCCGTTGTGCGATCTTGAGCTTTGTTATAAGACTCATAGTATGAGACCATGCCTTAGTTTCGTTTAGGGGCCTGAGGCCTTACTCCGCAACACAATGTCCGTATATTCGAATCCATCTATCCCTATCACTCACACCAATGTCTTAAAGTATCTGAAAGAGATATATCCGTGAATACGAGCTTCGTGTTGCAGAGTACCTAAGGCATCAGATTCTACACCCGGGGATTCTTTCCCCGGGGATTCTATTTTTAAAATTATACTATTCTAGCTTTTTGAGAATTGATTTTGTTTAGAAGTAATAAAATTACACACAAAAATCAAAATTAATAAGCTTTCATAAACATTTTTTTAAAGAGAACGTATGACATTGGTAACGTTTGTAAGTGTATGTTCTTTTAATTATATGCGCCTAGCGCAATACCGGGTGAATCCAGAAACAATCTAAAAAAATTGATGTTAGTTTTTATTTGAAACACATACCTACCTACATTGTATAAGGTAAAGTCGAAATTGGAACACTAGTTTTTTATCTATAGGCTGTCTATACCTACATTTAACCACTAGTTTTTTATAAGCAAGCTATAATAGCCCAGCAAAAGAAAAAAAAAAGAAGCTTACATAACATGCGTTACACTTAGCAACGTTCAGAGCTGTCTTTGGTATTATTATAGTGGTGTACAAAACGTACCGAAGTCTGTTATTAAAACTATAATATTTTATTATTTTTACTATTTTCCTAAAACTTATTTTCATGATAGTCTGTGTCTCCGTGGTGAGAATAAAAATATTTTTAAATTTTGACGACTGATTTCAAATTCACCCTGTATTTGCGTTCAAGAAATGTAACAATTGCTGATAATAAGTTCAACAAAGCCTGATAATAATAATTTGCATGCTAGCAAGTAGCAACATAGAATATGAACAGCACACGTTACAACTTTATAAGTTTCAATCAATGATATTTCTCTTTGTACGAGTAATATCGTTGGTTTCAACAAAACTGGTTGTGTGTTGATATTTTTTTATCTATTAATTTATGATAGAGAAATGAAAGTCACCGTATTAGCACTTTTAAAAAAGATTAAGTATAATATGTATGTTATAACAAAAAAGTAGGTTCGCAAATAAACTAACTGTTACAAACGCCATGATCAGTGATCACGGATGATGACTCTTCCGTGCTCAAGGCGCTTGGAGCAGAGCCGAACAACTAACAAAAAACTCATAATATGATATAAAGTTTTAATCTAAATACTTCTTCTTCTTATTTTACTGATGTCTGTCTTTGCGGGAAAGCATATTGAATGCCAACTTTGGATTAATGTGTGTAAAAAATCTAAATCAGCAATCATAACGATGCGCAGTCCTTCTTAAAAATTTAAAACCTCCTTTTTACGTGTCGAGGCGAGGCGAGGATAAAAGTGGTATACATATTCTTTTTTTAAAATTATACCTAGTTTTTTTTATTATGAAGGTACCCATATTATGTTACTATCCTAGAATCTTGTTTTTTGTAATAATTTTTTCATGACCACGGCGTTTGCAACATTGGATGAATATCCTATACCTGCTCATAAAAATAAGGTTAAAATAACAAAATTATATAAAAATATTACACTACTATTTTCCCTTTTCTTCTGAAAGACCATGAAAGCTTAAAAAGTATTGTATCAATTTTCGTCAAAATAAAATTCAGAATATCGGTTCAACAGCAAGAAATGTATACAAATCTTTAGACTAACACAATACAGTACATAATAAAAAAAATAATTATAGCCAACAAGTATAAAAACGCGCCACGGCTAACTTTTCTAAACTTTTTTTATCCAATATTTTGTAAATTCCGATACTAATTATGCTCTTGAGTGAACTGAGCCCTTGTTAATGTCGAAATGATTACCTAATCTATTCTTCTGCGTTTAATTTTACCGTTTCCCAGCTAAGTATTTAAACATTACGCAACTCGAAAGTGTCTCATTAGTAGTTAGCGTAGGATTAGCGGCACGTAAAGCTACTGAATTGCTAATAGTTACTATCCAAAAATGGCTGCAGATAAAATGTGTATTTCGCTAATTACCTTTAAACGCATATCACCTAGCGTTATGTTCCTATAACACTATCTTAAATGGCGATTAAAGGAAGAAAACAAGGGAAAAATCAGAGTCGCCGAGTTAAGTCTGTCCTTTGTACTGGTAAAGCGGTTTTTATTGCTAGATATTAAGTGATTTCAGAGGAAGGTAATAGGTAATAGAAGAAAAATATAAATCTATTTCAAGCTATAAGTAGAGATACAAATTGTTTTCTTATAAATTGTTATAAGTGGATATTTATCCATTGCACATAAAATTCGGGGCCGAGGCGAGTCGCCGTAAACTGCACTGGATTAATATCGTAATTGAAGCTTAAGCAGTAATAATAAAATACAGAACACGCAATAAAATAACATAATTTGTGAAAGTACTGATATAAAAAGGATAATAAAATTGTATATTCAGCTCTGGTCCGGTTAAAGAAGCCGTGTTAAAACATAAAAAAAAAAATATTCAGAATAGTATAACGAATTCCAACAAAAAACATAAATCGTTATATTTAAAATTGACACTTAAATCGAACGCAATAAAGTTGTCATTAAATTTAGTAATGTAAAGAGTGGTTGAACAGAAAATGGCATACCTACAACAGTAGCCTCCAGTTTAATTGAAAAGTGTAAAAAATACGAGTCGAGCACAATGGTTCTGTACTGTTTGATATCTTTAGCACAAGTACGAACGATGGACCGTTTTTTATCGCTTCAGGCATTGCAATCATCTTTTTTACTAGTTTTTCGTTTCTGTTTATCGAAAAAGTGACAAGCCCAATACTCATTGACCACTTCAACTTAAAAGATAATTGAAGAACACTTTAATAGTGCACAAAACACAAGAAGACAAAAATATTTAACTAGGCGGTCTTATTGCTCGCTCTCTTCTTGATAACCTTTGAGTAGAGATAATTATATTTTAGTTTTTTTTTTAATGTTTGACGGACCTATCACTGAAACCCCATATGGGAGGTTTTAATCAGTTAAACCGGGCAGAGTGTGGCGAGCGCTGAAGGCGCTCAGCCTAGGTCCGCCACGCTAGCGGTACTCCGGTGCGGCCGAGGGTGGTCAGGCTCGCTCGCACCGGGGCCCATACTAGCGGGCGTGATCGGGCCAGAATATTTTAGTGTAGTAGGAGAACTTGCTTTATTTAAAAAGAGGCTGACAATAGTGACCGAGTTTCTTGCGCTGCTTCTTCTCGGCACTAGCCCAGACTTGTCCCGAAGCAGTGGTAGGTTTAAATTGGGACGTGTAAAAGCGCCTCCTGGGGCCTATTTGCAGAAATAAAACTGATTTTAACTGCTTATTCTAAGTTTAGTACTTCCTATATATTTTTTTCGGAATACCTTATTTCTGCAGACAAACTAACGTTTAGAGTTACTACGGGGGTCAAAAGTAATATATCAGCTATCTTATGATTAAATCTATGTGGCAATCAACATTTACGTATGTTCCAAATTGGTTCATAATCATAACTATTCGAAACGTTATTAAAATATGGTTCATGTTAAGTAACCTTGTGTACGGTACCCTAAAAATGCTCTAACCTCTCAACACGAACACTCAAGTTGCGTGTACTAAGTTATTGGAATAATTACATAAAAGACCGTTACCGCGGTATAAGGAATTTCTACAATAGCAAAGTCAAATTATAGTTAATGTCTCGAAAGCTGGCGTTATGAAATATTCAATCAAATGTTGCGTATGGCGTAGAGTCTAAGTTCTTGCTTTATAACTTTGACATTTATGAAATCAATGAGCTGAATATGACCATAACCACACGGTGCGTCTATACTGATATTTATTGCGGTACTGCATTTATTGGCTAAGGAAATTTTCAAAAGAATAAAAGAAGAAACATAGTGGCTCAATGTTACTTAGTAGGTACTTGTATGTGGCCACACACACACATCATGCCACATACACGTATACGTCATCTCTTCTTTCTTAAGAGTAACGTAAAAGACGTCTAAAAGAGGACTGCCAAACAAAAAATCGCACCAGCATCTTGTTTTCACCCACAGTCTTCCCTAGCTTAAATAACATCGCCACGCCTTTGGTGGCAGTTACGCCAAAACCCTATTTTTAAGGCAGCCAGCTGCAGTGGGCTGATGTAGGTTAATTATGATCATTTCAAAGAGTTCGTGAATTCATATTTACTGTCTGTTTCACGTAACTGTCAGCTTTATAAAGTAGTTTTCAATTTTATCTTGTCAGAAAATTTTGTTTTCCTCCAGTTTGTTAGTTAGTAGTCTAACCCTATTTAGCTGTCATAGTTATACATACTGCTGACACCAAAATTTCACGAAGGTAGGTATATAAACCACCGTTTTGCTGCCCGGATATTTGATACTAACAATAAAAAAATCCTATAAATCGGCATTTGAGACGTGCTATAGAAATAGAAACCCTACGCTTTGTGACCCGGAACCCACTTCTCTTTTTAATATGATCATTTATGAAAATCTTATAAACTACCCACTATCCTTTTAACGTAAACCACAGACCCGATATCTTGGACATGGCGGTTCCAATGAATGTAGGCCTGCGCCTTCGTTCAATAGAAGTCCACCATGACCTAGATTCTGACCATCGCCCAGTTGTCCTCCAATTAGGTCCCTCTGACCAACAGATATCCATGAAAACAATACTGGACTGGCACAGGCTCGAGAGCAATCTCGGACCTAGTCCCGATTCAGTATTGAACTCAATCCCAGACAGGTTAGGATCGCCTCACGAGACTAACCAAGCGATCGATGCCCTCACTAGCCACATCACGACCGCTATTAGCGATTCGTCTAGGCAAGTTCCAGATATGCCTAGGCATAGATTGAACTTGCCGGATGACGTGAGAGAGCTGTTGAGGGCAAAGAGAGCTGCGACCAGAGCTTATGACTCCTATCCCACCGAATATAACCGAACCCTTCTACGCACTTTACGGACATCTGCAAAGGAACGTATTAAGGCTCTTCGGGAAAGTCAGTGGGATAGCCTACTTGAAACGATCTCACCATCTCACCAAGCCTATTGGAAGTTGGCGAGATCCTTCAAGTCAGATATAGTCACATCTATGCCTCCTCTCTCTAGACCCGACAACTCCGTCGTATTCGACGACGAAGAGAAAGCCGAATGTCTGGCCGACAGCCTAGAGGCCCAGTGCTCTCCTAGCACGCTTCCCATAGACGCTGCCCACCTTAGTATGGTGGACAGCGAAGTCGAACGTCTCTCGGCCCTCCCTCCAACCTGCCCCCTTGCACCCACCACCGCCGACGAGGTGCAAACCATCATCAAAGGTTTCCGTCCAAACAAGGCTCCCGGTCCGGACCGGATCTCCAACAGAGTCTTACGAGTCCTCCCCGCCCAACTGATTTGCCTATTGGTTGCTATCTTCAATAGTGCCATGGCAAACTGCATCTTTCCAACCGCGTGGAAAGAAGCAGACGTCATAGGTATCCCTAAGCCCGGCAAGGACCGCTCCAAGCCCGCCAACTACAGGCCCATCAGTCTCCTCAAGACTATGGGCAAATTATACGAGCGTGTTCTCGTCTCCCGCCTAAGAGATTACATTTTCTCGAATAATCTCTTAATCAACGAACAGTTTGGCTTCAGAGCCTCCCACTCTTGTGTCGAACAGGTGCACCGCCTAACGGAGCACATTCTCGACGGCCTCAACAGATCCAAACCGATGGTAACCGGTGCACTCTTCTTCGATGTAGCGAAAGCATTTGACAAAGTCTGGCACAACGGCTTGATCTACAAGCTGTACCAACTCAAAGTGCCCGACAGTCTCGTGCTCATCCTTCGAGATTTTCTGTCAAATCGTACCTTTCGCTACCGCGTAGAGGGGTCCTATTCATCTCCCCGCCCCATCAGGGCTGGAGTCCCTCAGGGCTCCGTGCTATCTCCTCTTCTCTTTTCAATTTTCATTAACGACATTCCCAGGTCACCGCAAGTAGAGCTAGCTCTATTTGCGGACGACACAGCCCTCTATCACTCTGGCTACCATGCCGGTTACATCATTAAGGCACTACAACGTGCAGCCCAATCCCTAGGTGACTGGTTTAGGATGTGGCGAATAGAGGTAAACCCCGAGAAAAGTGCAGCAGTGTACTTTACTCGAGGTTTCTTCGCTTCAAAACATCCTAAACGATGTCTCACACCAATCACCCTATACGACCGTCCGATCCCTTGGGAGAAGACAGTCAAATACCTAGGTGTCACCTTAGACCGTAGAATGAGCTTTAAACCTCACATCAAACGCGTCCGTCAGACTGCAGCCTTTTACTTTTCAAGGCTCTACTACTATATCGGCAGGAAGAGTAAAATGTCACTTAGAAATAAGTTGACAATTTACAAAGCCTGTATTCGACCCGTGATGACTTACGCTAGCCCAGTGTTCGCTCATGCCAGCCCCTCAGAACTAGAAAGACTCCAAATCCTCCAAAACAAATTCTTACGCTCTGCCTCGGACGCCCCGTGGTATGTGCGTAACGACAATTTGCATCGCGACCTTAACATTCCGTCGATTGCCAGCTTTATGAAAGAAGCGTCTCAACACTTCTTTGATAAAGCCGTCAATCATACGAATCCTCTTATAGTCAAAGCCGCCACCTACTCGTGCCAAAAAGATGTCGAAGCCCGTTTCCGCCGACCGAGGAACGTTCTCGAAGATCCCGACGACAAAATCACATCGTTCGTAAAACAATTCACCACTCACAACAGTACACACCCGACAAGCACTAGATCGAATCAGCGCACTCGCCGGCGAGTGCGAGGACCCTTGCATCATTTTGGCAGGTACAGACATGTACCTGGCCGCTTCTCACCAGTCCGCCCTTCGGACGACGGCCCAAGCCGAGGTCCGAGCCTACAGAGGCGCCCTTGAGGCCTAGTCTGCCCCCCTCGATCGGGCCCACTAGAACGGGGCTCGCGTAGATCGGTCTGTATGCACAGACCAGTCTGTGTTGCAGCGCCGAGCTACGCGATGCAACCACTAGTCGGGTTGACCTCTTGGCCGGGTGCCTTCAGCACCCGGCACGGTCCGATCGCGCCGCTAGTACGGGGCCCCTGCGCGGGCGAGCCCTAGACTTCGCTACGCGAAGCCTAGGACTCGCCTCGCGCTCGAGGTACCCGCTAGCAGGCCGCTTTTGGGCTGAGTGCCTTCCGCACTCGCCTAAAACCCGCCCGGTGAAGCTGTAACGGCCTTCTGCCACAGCATAGGTACTTTTATAAAAAAAAAAAAACTTATAAACTCTCGGCATTTAGTTATCAGTGAGCCGTGGTATTTATTTTACTATTTTCCTCTCTCCCAAGGTAATAAGGCCAGATGGCAAGTTCATGGACATGTTAGCGCTGATGAAACTACAAGAAAAGTCATGAAGTTCTAAATGGCAACTTAACGAAGCCGTAAAATCGTTGTATAATTAAAAAATCGGAAGTTCTTCTATTAAAATATTAGACAAAAAATATATAAAATTAAAAAAGTTAATTTAAGGCAGCGCATGTTATCGTTAAATATTTATTACAAAGATACCACAGATAAAATATGACTTTGATAACAATGTTTTTTTTAGAATGTTTAGGCATAGCCATTATTATTTTCGACGTGGTTTCAACAACTTACAATAAGGAAATTCTCTCTAGAGACAGTGATTTTTATGAATGTTTTATCGAATAATCATCTGATGTAGCCACTCGAGTATTCGAAATGACTGACAGACCCTAAATAAGTTTAGGTTTATAAATAAAAAGAAAGCGCGAGGAATATGATTCTAAGCAGATTGATCTACCTCTACATCATTTCTATGTTATTGCATTACGGAAAATGTTATGATTGTGCGTGTTCCACTGTATATGATAAAATAGAGCCTACGCAATCAGATAATATGAGTGTATTCTGGAATTCTGAAGAATATCAAGGCATTGTACAGGACGCTTAAAATTATTTTCAGATGTAAGGCGATTGATAGCTCTTTATAATGATCACTGGTGGGTCAGCTCAACAGGTACAGTACCGGGGTAGCCAATAGACATTGATAATAAGCACTAGATATCAAGTATAATACAAAAAAGTCACTTCATATAGGTAGTACCATATATAATAAATACCTACCATACCAGCATATAAATATTCTACCTAAGACGTAATAATTTTTCAAGTTAAAACACTGATATTAAAATTTCAATTAAATTGCTAAAATATCATATTAATTAATATTTTACCTTAATTAAATTACATAAAGATAAATGCAACAAATTTACGATATCACCTAAATATTAGGTATGTGCTTAGTGGGTAAGGACGCTATGATGTCAGTTTTGTGTGTTTATTTACTTTTTTTTTATTAATGCCTGTAAGCAAATAAAAAAATTAGCTAAGCGCCATAGTTTGTGACTTTTACCATACAATTATGACGTTCTATCATTATTTATACATTGCACAGGCATTGAATTTACGACTGAAAAGTAGGTTCATCATCATCATTTTAGCCAAAGGACGCCCACTGCAGCTGCTGGCCTCCCTCAAGGATCTTCACAACGATCCACACCCGCATCGACCGGCTTCCCGCAACTGAGCAGTGGGTTGTAATCTATACTAATATTATAAAGCTGAAGAGTTTGTTTGTTTGTTTGCGCTAATCTCAGGAAGTACTGGTCCGATTTGAAATAATATATTTTGTGTTGGATAGTCCATTTATCGAGCAAGGCTTTAGGCTATATAACATCACGATGCAACCAATAGAAACGAAGCCCAGAGAAAAATGTTGCAAAAATAATCGCTCTCACAATAACAGAAATTGACGCGTACGAAACGAAGTCGCGGGGACCAGCTATTTAAGAAATATGCAGTATATTACACATTGCTAAAACAAGCACGATTTTAGAGAATGACCAGTTATTCTACCGAATGCCTAATCTATTTAAACCTGCTAAGAATTTACTTACTACTAAGAATTGTTGTTTTTTTTAATTTTATATTTGTATAACTGCAGACACTCGTGTGCAGTGCTCATAATAATATTAGGTCTCTATCTGGAAGACTTAGTTCAGCTGCTTATGCTTTATGGAAGACAATTGACTGATGATGGAACGGCAAGATTAATATATTTTAGCTACTTTCACAGTATGATTTCATATGAAGTCCTGTTATGGGATTTAATGGCAGACATTGAGTCTATTTTCAACCGACTCCAAAAAAAGGCGGTGGTTTTTTATTCGACTGTTTTTAGGACTTTCGACCTGTATCTTTAATCCTGTATTTTTAATCCGGTCAACTAGAACGGATTTTGATGATTCTTTTTTTATTTGAAAGCTGATGCTTCCCGTGTGGTCCCATTTTAACGAAATCCAGATTTGATGATGGAATCCGGGGAAATCGAGGGAATCCCTCAAATTTTAAAGGCACGTAAGTATTACGTTTTTGCATGTTTTATCTTTCTTAAATTATTTTCATACTACAAAAACGCGCTGTGCTATTTACGGCCTTAGAACCCTGTGGCCCGCTAAGAGAGTTGTTCAAAGAGATCAATATACTTACAGTTGCTTCTCTAAATATTTTATGAAAACATTATTTACGTCCGTAAAAATGTTCATTTATTTAAATTCCAGATAAAAAGATAAACTCGCCGTTCCAAGTTTCAGATTGTGAATACTTAAAAATTTGTTCATGAAAACTTTCATCAGTCTATTGCTGACTTACTAAACTTGTAGGATTAGTAATTATATTACGAAAAAGTTTGTTTATTATGTAACACTGGCTTTGCTTAAAGATAACTGTAATATTTTATTGCCTAAGGATTTAAAAACGCGTTCTACTCTGTTTAGTAAGATGTCTTTGAAATAATTAAAACATTACTAGGTAACTGTAATTGTGAAAGATGCATTTTAATTGCCATTTAGCAAGAGATCGTGTCGTTTGTAAACTCGTATAAAATGGTGAACTATACAAGATGCCGTGTCGTGTGATGAAGGCTAAAATAGAAAAGTACCACCCCTTTTCATCTAATGAGCACTGCCAGAAGGATAGCAGTTTCTTCTTTCTACCTTTAGCCAAATAGCTTACGGCTTGTAGCTGTCTGTCTAGCGTTGCGATTACGGTATAAGCAAAGATATTATATTAAAACGAATATAAGCGCGCGCATTGTGAAGACTTAAATACGTCCTAATTAGGGCGTTTTGTGCATAGTCTGCGTCGAGAGTAATCACGAGCGGTAATCGTTAAAAGTTATAGCCATATCTTTGTGCATTTGCGTGCTATTTCACATCTTTTGTTCTACTTATCTGTGAAACTTGTTAATGTGTGCAGTTTTGGATTGCTCGGAACAGATTTAATACGCGAATTACTATGAACGTAACATATCTACAGGATGAAATTTTAACCACCTTCCAAATTTTAATAAAGCAATCTACGAGACACAAAACAAATGACGTATTTTTTCTTTTGGTATAGCCCAGTACAAAAATGTCAAGATAAAGCACTTTGAAAATGTCCACAAAAAACCAAAAATTTTTGATATGGCCGCCTAGCAACACTTTTTTTAAGCGATTCGCATGTCATTAATTCATTACGATACTATTCATAAGTTTTTGATATTCCCTTTATACCTTATTAGGTCTAGGACCGTAAAAATTGAAAACTATATTGCGAAAAATATTTTCGGGTGACAGCTTGATTTACATTTTTTACTTCATAAGTGGGCTCTAAATACGATACTGAACGCCTATAAAAATTTTGGAAAGTGGTTAAAATTTCATCCTGTATAGGTATTTTAAAATATCACTGGGCAAAACCCTGGCAAGGCTTGTCTATAGTGTGGACCAATGTGGGATGATGTTAATGATGATGACAGACTACCTACACAATTTACCACTTTAGGTACAATTTATGCTAGCGCTCCGCTCCGTTACTTCGATCGTCAAATCGAATCAAATTAATATCTTTATTCGTTGACATAGGTAAAAAAGTGTGAAAATCGCTTTTATAGCACTCTTGGTTATAAATATCAAGCTCCCCATTATACCACGTTGCCAGTTACATTGCTGAAAGAAGTCGCTTCCAGCGATAAGACAGCCTAAATTGTATAGCTCAAAATGTATCTCTTTTATTATAGTTGATTTGTTTAGTTTGCAATAGTGTCTACGTATCTATTGCTCTCATCAAAAATCCCACTTCAAAATGGTGCGTAAATAATACGAGAAAAATATTGCCACTCCACTCCTTCAAGGTACGGTTTTATCTTTGTCCTCCTCTGGATCTCATACCATCTCTATAGTTCTCCCGTGATCATGGCGCTTGCAACAGTGCTGAAATATGGGAATCTCATAATAAATAAGGTACATGGTATAAATCCCGAATCAAAAAACTCTATCTCTATAGCAACTTAACACTAACTAATTTGAGAAACGTTTGATTTCTCATATTACCACTTCAAACATCCAAACATCATTCCACCTCTTTGATATGATTACCGGGAAAACTTTGTCCTTTTTAGGGTCGTTCTAAAACTTCATATGAAATTTTATCGATGTCGATAAACGCGAAAACGTGACAGACCGACATACAGACAGACAGAGTTACATAATAATGATACTATGTTAGCATGGATTCTGTGTGTTAAACAAATTTATTAGCAACATACTCGTAACTTACTTCTGTCTACATATGAAGAGTTTTGGTTATTATAAATTTAGGATATTGTCCGCTCTCAAATGATTTAGTGATATCACAAACAAAATAATATAACTAGCTATTATCTTAATCAACCTATTAGACAAATGTAATCAATTTCATCCTCGCAAAACACGGCAACCCGTCCTTGAATACTCGTATCTATTCAAAACTAGAGACCCATTATCACGTCTCTCGCAGCTAAATCTCTTAATTATTGTCTCCTGTTCGTCATTCCGAGCGACAATAGGTACTTAAAACTTTTTAAAGAAGGAATGTCAGTTTTGTTTCCTTTTCAGGTGTTTCCTAATGGATAATTACGAGGAAGAGAACATTAGTGTTTTGACTGTTGTTTATTTGATTAAAACGATTAGCAGGGCAGGAAATTATATTGTCTCGAATATTTGATTGATGTTTTATTGTCATCACGCGTCTTTGATAAATAACCTATAATAATATTAGGTTCTTAATCTATAAGTACATAATATTATAAGTTATTTAAAGAAAGAAAATCTAGGACAAAATTACATATTCATAAGCATTACTTACCTACTCATCTTGGTACATCTGAATTGGTAGAAATTTGTGACTGTTTACATTGATTACCTAACAACACTAGTTTTTCTGTAAGGTTTTCTTATAGTGTTAATGGAGTTCCTTTTTACTTCTGTTTGCTTGTCCCTGTCCTTCAAGTGGCATATTGTTTTTATGGTTTGTACCTATAAATGTATTTAGGGCTGCTTTAAAGTGATATAATTAAGTTTACTTAATTGTCTTTTTGTGTTTACTTTATTTTATTTTATTTTCTTACGTTTGTGTTTACTGTTATTGTAAGATCGAATGGTTTAAAGTAATCTATATCAGATGAATAATGTGAATATTGCTCACATTTGCCAAGGTTACTGTTGGTAATGTGAGTCTGAATTTTTGTCTTAAAACTTAAATTAAAATCGTTAACGAAATCGACAACTAGTAGGTATGTTTCTTTGAAAATCTAATAGGTAAAAAAATCAACATTGACATCAATATATTTTAAAGGAAGTGTTAATCTATTGTCAAGGTTAAATTCTAGCGAAATCCGGTTTCTGGCAGCCGGGCCACTAAAATAATTTATTCATACGAACCTTCACATTTCTAATTATTTGAACAACTATTGTAATTATTTATTCTTTGTTTGAAATATCTACGCTTAGCCTTTTGCAATTGTGTATATTTGCGCTGCGGTTTTATTAGATGTCTCGAAAAAGCTTGATTCTATCAAGTGGAAGTTGCAGAAATAGAGTATCGGTTTGTAAATTACGAGTTTTCTTGAATTCAGTGATTATGGCAGTTGAATGAACTAAATAATGCCAAATGTTCTCATCATAAAAATCAGTTTTTAATAATTCATAGCAGGTTATAGGCCTACACAATAGAACGTAACAAAAAGCGATTTTAGTTCCGCCGGACTTTTAACCTTTTAATAGCATGTATGGTGTGCACGCCACTGATTTCTTGAAGAAGTCCTGGGAGTCCAGAGAGCTTAGTCAATTACTTTGGTTATTTTGCAGATGTCCTCATTGCGTATCATATCACGCTATAAAATCCTAGCATTGCGCACTATTCAAAGCCTTCAGTGACACTGAGCTCCAAGTAGGTACCACATTTCTGTAGCAGTTCCAAATGTGCCGAGTTGTTAGTTATTGCGGGGAGGGTAAACACTATTTTACTTTTGCCTGATTAAATACATACTTGCATTAAATCCCGCGTAGTGATTAATGCAATAAGAAAGTTTTTAAATCCTGTAAAAAGATTTTTTTGAAGGACATACAACCCTTTACTGAATTTCTGTTACCTACCTAAAATGGAAAATTGCATCGTAAATTTTTATGTGATCTTATTTTGTTGTGAATTCATTTGAATTTTATGATGTTATTATAACTCTTGCAAAAAATCAGAACTTCTAACAAATTATGTAACTTAAACAAAGTTCAAAATATTTGTCTCAGTTACTAAAATCATTAACAAATTGGGCATACAAACTTAAATGACTTGTGAGTGGATATTAAATACATCTGCTTTCGAAAGAACCTTAAAAGTTAATTAAGCCTTTGGCATCGATGATATAACTTTTGTATCATAACATAATTTTAATATAAGATCGACAGACAACTGGATCGGTTACACAATACGTATTCTTGTCACGCAAAATCGAAACTTATTACAGTCATTTTAAGTTCAAACTTGGATGTGGGTTAGAAGATGACAGTGCGAGATAGCGCAGACGATTATAATATCTAAGTTTGTTGCTTTAAAGTAGTGATTAGGTTGTCGCTTCTGTTCGGAAGTTAAGCAATTGGCGAAAGTGCTTGCGCGCGCGCCAATGCGCTAGCGCATTTTTTACTCTCACTGCTTCGGTCACGGTCGCCGGTGCGTGCGCAGCCACAATGGCATGGGTCGTTTGTATGGTTCTCACGTTAAACTGTGCGATTATGGACATAGAAATGTCGTGAAAATCACTGATGATTCCGCGTAACATGATTGTTTTGGCTACTGCTGGAGATAGTTACTTTGGTATAGTGGCAAGTGTTGCAATAGATCATCAGATAGAGAACAAAATCACAACAGTTTGAACGACGTAGACGAAAAAAAGTTAAAGACTGTCTCTAGGTCAGGTGCAAAAAAATCTTTTTTTATAGTTAAATCCGGTATTCAATTTACATATTATTTTCCAATTTATTAAATAAATAAATAAATGAATATCCGATTTTATGCGAAAGAAACAAAGGTGCCATATTCGGGTATCAACAAATAAAACAGTAAAATTAAAATAAAAGTTGTTTGATGCTAGTAAATAAATAAATAAATTTAATGAAGCAACTAAAATAGAAATTTGGACTAAAGCCAATCCGGTGATCGCTGTAATCCGGACGGCTGATATAGTGCGAGGGCATAAAAGTTAACAAAAGTGGTGATATAGTACCTAGATACTCATCCCACTGCAGAGAGAAGGCCTCCTATCATTGGATTTAAGTTAGCATAGCAATTAAGGATACAGGCATCACAAACCAGAGCAATGATTGAAAATTCAAAACTTATGTTGCCCGACCCGAGGTCGAAGATTTTGGCCCAATGCTTAAACCAATAGACGAATGGGTCGTTAGTGGTGATATGATATGTGAGAAAGCTCGTACCTACTTTTCAAAACCGGATCACTAATTCTAACTAGAATTTATATCTGGATTATTTTGAAAAACATTACGGAAACAGACATGAAACGTGTATTTTATTCCTATCAATATTATATTGCTATTATAATCCGAACGCCTCGATAATCAAGCAAAGGGTCTTGTTTTTACCGGGCTGGACCACCGAGGTTTTACTGTAGAAGTAATATTTTGCTTTAATGAATGGGGAGTACATTCATTAAATAATTATAATAAATCATTATTTACCTACTGGGAGTTGGCCGGTTTTCATATTACTTTTTGTTCGATAGCTAGAGTCGACGCATTGTTAATTATTTGTCCATAACTTATAAGAATAAGATCTATTTGGAAAAACTTTATATTCAATGTATCATTCGAAAGAATACTAATATAAACTTTTTTTTTTGCATAAAATTGAAATATTTTTAATATAATTTACTCAACCACCATCGCCTTCTAAGATTAAACTAGTCAAACTGGCATTATCTAACTGTATTAGTTAAGATGTAGCAATATCTAAGTAAAATAATGCACGAAAAACTATTCCTAATATTTACAATTTTGGTTGATAATCACTTATTTTATTAGCAATAAAGAAAGAACACGTCTTGCAAAGCGTGTAAATAATTTCAAATGTATGCAAATGATGTTACGTCCTGATTGTGTGCACGTAGTTGGTCACGTGCGCGTTTGAGATGTTTGAGCCAGTTGGTGGTCATTCACCACCGGTGGTGTCAAGGCCATCACAGATTTGATGACCCTAAAATTATATAACTTATTCTAATGGAAAGGCCTTAAGCAACCGACGATGTCGTGGTAATCAGGATGGGCAGATAGTTTAGTGATTTTGCTACCACATTTAAACATAATATATTTTTTGAGGGTACAAAAATAGGTACATCACCATACCAATGATTTTGTCTCAGGCGAGATTCGAATCTTCGTAAATACCGAGCGCGGTGCTTTGTCCCAACTTTTCAAGTTTATATACTGAAACTATAATTGCAATGAATTTGCTAAAATATCTTATAAAATACCAATGATAATAAAAATACAGCTGCAAAAATTGAGAAACCCCACTAATTTTAACCCCCATAAAGTGACTATGATGCCGTACTAAAAATAATAGTATCACCCCTTCTTTTCCATCTTCCGCTATACGTGAGTCGTAAGAGGCGACTAAAGAAGTACTGCCACAAGAAGACAGGCAGCTGCGTCTTTTCTCTATCACTCTCTCTATCTCTGTACTTGGGATTCTAGAAGACAATAGAGAAGAATATGACTATATTCTTCTCTCTTGCTAAAACTACGACCACCATAACCTACCTTCCAAGCTCGTAGGTTATGGTAAAATCCTACTTTCTTAAAGGATTGTGTCCAGTAGAGGACTGCTGTAGACTGCTGATGTTCATAATGATGATAACAATATTGATGCTGATGGCGATGACCATGAATATTCTGATGAGAATAATAGCAATAAAAAGAACCAGTTGTAAAACTAGTGGCCATATCATTGTTAAGGGCTTAAAACTGGCAAAAATGAATTCGTTTTAACGTCTTTTTACACGTGTTTGTTGGTAATTTATGGAAAAGATAAAAAAGATAACTCAAAATAAATCTGTTAATGAATCATATATAATCGAATGTGCGGCTTTATTGCTATCTAAAAGTTTACATTATTATAAATACATAGTAATATGCTAATTGGAATATTATTATACTGACCATACTAGTTAGCCGAAAAACAGGTGTCCATATAAACTTTGAAGGGACAATAAAATTCTGACATCATGTGTTAGCTCATGGCTGCGGTTATCTTGCGAATTTTATTTATCCTCTCAAGAGGGTCTAGCCATTGACCAACAACTGAGCAATGTTAGGTAACGTAAATTTCTGTATAGTAAAGTCAAAGTAACAATGCTTTATCAGATCATAGCTGACCATATAGCCTCAAGAGAATTCAATAATAAAATGTTAACTCCCTCAATCTCTGCACATGACTTATGGCTGCTTCATATAGCTAAGAAATGCAATAACTAATTCAAACTAATTAGTGGTAGAACCATTAAACTACGTTTGCCAAATCGCGAAACACCCTATTGTGGCTCTGTACTCAAACAAATACTAGTAGGTTGATGTTTTCAGGGGACTGTACATTCAAAACAATGTCTGCATTGAGTAACATCTGTGTCTATTGAACGTGAGTAGTTCCCAGGTCTAGTATTGGTAATTTAGTGCTTTCACTACGCATAATCGGATGGCTGGGACATAATTAGCATAATGCTACGTTCCTAGATCCGAATGCAGCTTTCTCTTTGTGACTAAGAGCGCCGTCCCGTGAAAAAAATAACCTTTTGATTTTGTTCAGGTTATGTAAATATCTTATACATACGAGTATATCTAAGATGTCACATTTTAAACTCATGAAAATACGTTACCTAATATATAAAAACCACTAATGGTCACATACAGCTTCAGGCCAAGTAGGGGGCAATAGAGAGAGTGAACCTTGGTGTTTTTGTGTGCAATACTTATAATTAGAAACAAGAACTGAGATAACCGACATCGCAGCAACGATTGCTTAGGTGAAATATAAGTGGGTTTGGCACATACTATAGAAGAACCGATGGCTGTTCGTGCGATACAGTTTTAGAATGGCGGTGGGTGGCCTACCCACCGGTGGACTGAAGGCATCTTCTGGATTTTCTCCCTTTCGTGTGATTATCCTTCACGTGATAAGGAGTAGATCAGAAGGTCGTTGTTTTCCAAGCAGCCTTAGTATAGGCCACTGATGTGACTGATCTTTTCGACTTTTAGTATGACAGACACTGGGACCGACGGCTTGCCGTGTCTTCCGAAGCTAAACTCTAATCCCCTTTAACCTTTTTTTAATGTCATGGACTTGATTATATTTTAAACAGGGACCAATGTAAATCGTTGTTACAAGTGTTTAGGGTTATGCCAAATGAAATCGGATTTTATTTTAGTCTTTTTTCAGGGGCCTTACGTTTATCGCCCAATTACCCCTTGTTTATTCCACCTCAAAGAGCATGTTTATGTAAATCTTTGGTGTAACATAAATATTGGTGTTAAATATTCAAGTGATTTGGGCCGCGGCTATCAAAAGGTTTTTAGGGAAACTCGCAGATACAGATTTGGGTATTCGCCAACGTTTACAGTTTACATTATTAATGTATGGATGAAGCAATCGATTTATAGAGTGTCGGACAGAAGTTCGTAACCTTTTTAGGAAATATATTATTTAATTTACAGTTGTGTGAAGTTAGCTTTAGAAGTAATAAAACGTGTTATTTGAAAACAAATGTCATAAATCATCCTTTGGAGACATTTATAAATTGCGACATACATTAGGCTACAAATTGTGCCATGCTTTTCCTGACGACACAAGCTTAAAACTCCAACACAAAAAAAAATTATGATTGTATTATAATACTACAGAAGAACTAACTAGCTGTCATAGCTCAAATAATTGCGGAGCTGAAGTGGTAGTGAGCAGGACATACAGTAAGAATCGATGGCCATTAGGGCGGAAAGTTCTGGAATGGCTACTGCGAACTGGGCGACGATCTGTAACTGATGATCTCACGATCCCCACCAGGTGGTTCAAAGATCTTGTGAAGTTCCCGGAAAGCCGTAGGATGCAGGTGGCGCGGGACCGATCGTTGTGGAGATCCTTAGTAGACTATGTCCGGCTGTGGGCGTTGCTAGGCTGAATTGATGACGACCACAGAACATGGAAATATGTTAGAAAGGCGACGTAGGCGGGGCAGGCGTGTCACAGAGGTTACGAGCATATGCTTACAAGTGAGCGCTATGATTGGTTTCTTTTGAAGACGCGCGACCATATTGGTCCCGTGACGTCAAAAGAATTCGCTTAGTTGGAGTTTTTTGAACTCGTTTATGTGTAGAGGGGTGCAGGCGGCGACATCGCATCGGTTCTCATACAAATGGCGTATGACAGCCTTTCTAACCTTTTTCTATGTTCTGTGATGACGACGATAATGATGATCTTATCCTTGAACGAAAGTTTTACGATAAGAAGAGGATGTTGCCTATAGATAGCGAAGCAACGGGTTATTTGCAACATTTTTGTTTATTTCCTACGTATTTCGTGTTATCTTGTGCAACGAATGCCGTTGAAATAAATAAATGTGTGTCACAGCGGTTACGTAAGGCGGACATGCGGTTAGTGTATTAGCGGGTATGTAGGCAGATTTTATCGGCCAATCGTGGTTGTGGACCAAGTTATAAGACGAAGAGTTGCTTGTAAATAAATAATAAAAAAAGTTTCTTTCGTTGACCATGGCACAAACTTTTATTCTGTGGCCAGAACTATACTCAGGAAGCATGGGTAATACTTGTACACTCTTGTACATGTTGGTTATATTTGTTTAAAACAATTTAATAGACTAAGGCGTCACTTTGCGGGAATCCATAACTAAATATGGATTCTGAAAATTATTTTGCTGATGATTTCCGCTTGTTAACACCGGCCTAGGTACCTTCACCAAACTACCCACACTAATACTGAATGAGCAAGCACTATTTCATGCAGGAATACCGCCCGCCCTCCCCCAAAAATGCATGCAGTACAGATAATGCAATTATTAGTACCCAACATCGATATAAGAAAAACCTCGACGCGTTTCGCCACTTCATGTAGCATCCTCAGGAGATGTTGTCGCCTTCGCTGCGCTCCGTCGACTAGTCAATTTGAACCTTAGAGCTATAAAAAAAAAAAATACTATTCGTCAAGTAAAAAGCCATTAGTGTTCTGTTTCTGTCTCGATAGTGGTAGCATAAAATAATAAAAGTATCTAACTTGCGCTACGCTGGGACAAAAGAAAGGCAAATAATGCGCACACGCACCGCGTAATATTGCTTTTCCTACAACAAATAGCGGTTTATGCAAGTATGGCGTAAGTGCCCAATCGAGACGGACGTTTACGATTGCTATAACAAAGGAAGAGGAAATAATAGAATTCAGCATGTTCAATTGGGAAAATGTAAAGGAAATTCAGGGAAATATATTTTAGGGTGGTTTTCATAACGGACGGACGACACGGATTACTTCATAGGTCTATTTCATAAGCATATTAGGTATATATTGATCGGTGAAAGTATCAAATCGAAATGCAGGTGGTGCTTGTCAAATACTTACAGATGACGTCTGCGTCGTTGGATTTTGTGAAACGAAAAACCATTTTATTAATTTGTTTGTTTGTTTTAACTTCATTGCACAAATTAAATAAGTAAACACTGCATAATGTGGACTTAATGGCACTGACATTATTTACCAGTCAGTCAAACTGTTTATCAAAGAAAAGTTTCTAGCCTAACACCAGATTTAAGCAAAATCAAAGAATTCTACAGTTTGGCGAGTGATGAAAATTTAATTTTCCCAGTTTTAAGGAGATTATGTAACGACTGATGACAAGCAAATGACAATTAAGTGACATAATCAGTTACATAACTCGACTAAATTAAAACTTGCTAACTGTAGAACTGTAATAAATGTAGAGCATATACCACAACAAAATATGGATCTGATTTAGGTATTTCAGCTTTGAAAATACAACCACGAATAATTGTTTCGACTGCTTAAGTACTGTTTACTGTTTTTAAAAATACTTAATATGTCTGAATTTACCAACCGTTATAAATAGTTCAGAAACAGTTTGTCCACAACAATGATATTTAAAAAGTAAATACTTTTTAAATATCATTGGTCCACAGCATACTCTTAGTCCCAGCATTTTTTGCTACGAGTATCTTGTTCGAGAGTTTGCCATTATCGTGATGAAAAGTTGGAAGGATAGACCAGATGTTTCCTATCGTCACTTGAGAATTCCAAGTCAAAATTACTTTTTTTGCGCTAAGTTCGGATTCCTTGGTGCAAGCCTGACGTGACAGGTTTTTGTTATTTGTTGTTACACAGGCTATGAATAATAATCACGCCAATTTCATGCTTGTTAGTATTATATCCCCTTTTGGCAGTAACGATTTTTTTTACAAAATTTAATATTGACCACGGCTTCGTTCTGTCAAAAGTGTTAGCCGTCGTAGTGTGTTAGTCTCCTATGATGAAACGAACGAACGTTACTTCCGCTAAAAAAAAAAAATGGTTTCTCTCAGAATAAAATTTTCAACGCTAGGTGGGATCCATCTCCTCCTTTCCTCTTTTCATTGCACAGCTATAGAAGGAAGTCATCTGAAATCTTTGACGACCTTCGTTGATGTTTTGCTTAGACACCGGTTTCAAGGGGTCGCCATCTCTGAAGTCCTAGGTTCGATTCCCGGACGTCAATGTAGAAAACGACTTTTCTATACGTTTTCTGTGGCATAAACGACCGCATCTTTTTTACGCTATTTAATTTCAAAGCTTCTAAGGACTGTAGAACTTTTTGATGGTCTTAGTTTTTAATTCGATTCCTCCACGTGTTTTCGATATAAACGGTTGAAAAATTCGCACTGTGACGCAGTGTCTCGGTGGCTTAATGGTATAGCGCAGAGCCCGGCATGCGAGGAGATGCGGCTCCGAGTCCCGCCTGAGACATGATTTTTCAAATTTAAATACTGATGATATAAACGGTCTTGACAGACAGACGGACGTTCAACAAAGTTAAGATCACTTTGTAATCCGTCCATGTGTCCGTTTCTTTCCTTTTAAAGTACGGAATCCTAAAAACAGTTACACATTCGTTTTACAAAGCTTACATTAAAATAGCTAAAACTGAAAGTTACAGATACTTAGGTTAAGTCATATTATTTGCTGGATATGTACAACATAAAACCCTTTCTTAATTGTTAAGTATTCTGTGCAATGTTTAGAAAAATATTGAATAATATTTGTAATAAGTTAGGTAAAGTTCCGCGCAAGCATTTAACACCGCACAAACAAGTTGATGTTCACACGTGTGTTCGATATTATCCAGCACTAGCTGTTGCCCGCGACTTCGTACGCGTCAATTTCTGTTATTATGACAGCGATTATTTTTGCAACATTTTTCACTATTGCTTCGCTCCTATTGGTCGCAGCGTGATGCTATATAGCCTGAAGCCTTACTCGATAAATGGACTATCCAACACGAAAATAATTTTTCAATTCAAACCAGTACTTTCTGAGATTAACGCGTTCAAATAAACAAACTCTTCAGCTTTATAATATTAGTATAGATCAGGTTTTAGGAACGGCGTGATATAAAAGATAAAATGTTTTGAGAAACATTCTCCAGCAACCTTAAAAATTTAGATAACTAGGTATTTTGTAAGCTGATACATGATATTTGTTAATTGCTTGTTTGGAAATAACAGGAACGGACTAACTGCTGTTCTGCCGGATATACGTTGTTCACCATAGGAGAATTTTGCTATAATCCCTTTCCTTAACTTTGTTCCTCGTTTGGCGATCGCAGTTATGATGTAAAGAAGACGCTGCTGCCCGTATTTCTCTGACGGTATCCTTCAATCATCATTCAAGAGACCAATATAATGGAAAGTTCTTCTTTTAGAAGAATATTCTTTTCCTACATAAAACTTTAAGCCCTCAAGCCATATTCCAACTAACCGGGAAATCGATCAAAACGATTAAATCTCCAATAGCAATAACACTGCAAACACCTATATCTATACCCAATGATATTACAAAGAATATCATTGCCTATACCTAAGGAAATTCACGAGGTTAGACTCAGCCATCAGAATATATCTTGGTACATTTACCTACTTTGGATTTCTTTAACTTATTCAAATCAAATAGTTGCAAAACCTAATGAAAGAGTCACAAAGATTTAACAGCAGAGTTCACAAACCTAATAGTAGCAGATTTCTGTGTAATATTTGTTTAATAAAGCGAATCATATTATTTATTCTATGTGCCGAAGAAAATTATATTGTGTGAAACCCCAAACTTATAGTAGCAAAATAATATATGCTCCAGATAATTAAGAGGCCATTTATAGTAATATTATAAACGTGATGGCATTTAAACTTTGTCGATTAACACTTTCCATTAAACGCGTCGCGGGAAGTCCACCTGTCAGGGGGCCGACCCTATACCCCGAGACAGATCGTTTCGTTCGGTGTGCGGTCGCCATTCCAGGGACGCGATTCTCGTGCAATAGAAAAAAGTTTACATTCGTACAAAAATTCGAAGCTCGATTTTTTTACGAAAGAAACAAAGCTTGTGTATTTTTGGAAGTTTACACTCGAAATAGTTCGATTGAACGTCACTCGAACGCAACGAGTGCTACGGACCAGTCGAAGTTGAAGTTCGTATACGAATTTTGAAATTTTGAGGTTAACTTATCCTTAAAAAGACTGATTTCTCTATTTAGGAACATTATAAATGATGAAAAACAGTTTTGTTGATTTATCGCGTCCCAGATCCTTTCCGTCCACCGGCCATCGATTCTTAATGCTATTTGTCCCTGCCATTTCTACTCAGCAAGTCTTCCAGCGATATCGGTTATCTTAGATTTCCTCATTTTTGATATCCTAGACATCACTAAACATTGCTATCGCCATAGTACTCATACAAGTTTAATATTTGGTAACAAGTCAATGACTTAACCATGTTTAATGTAACATTTTCTAAGTTATTTAGCACACAGTGAAGTGCGAAATATTTAGCGAATTCCAACGTCATATGATAATTTTTGGCACCATACTTCTACATTTAGTAAAATATCAAACTACTTATACGTATTAAATTTAAACAAATCATTTACGTAATACATAGATAGAAAGGTATGGTTTTTAACATATTTGTCGCAAGCAACAGGTAAAATGATCTTGTCTAGAAAGCGGCTAGCCAGTAAATAAAAGTCCTCATAATCTAAGTTTTTCTCTAACCCTAAGGTTGTCTGATAGAGTTTTTTTTGTTTTTCTTATTTATTTGTATCTTGTTTTGTGCAATAAAAGTGTATTGTATTGTGTATTGTATTAAATACGTAGTCATATTCCTGAAAGCAAACTTCAACGAGATGGCACTAAACAGGTTAAGTTTGATGTTCATCGCTTTCGCCTAGAACTGCTTTTATATTTGAATATTTTTTGCCACAAACTAGGATTCAAAGGGTCATTCAATGGAATGACTACCTAAGACAGTTCAATTTATGGAATGGTATTTTTAATCTACACCAGCTATTTAATTGCTTATTCAGTTTCAAAAGCTGTGTTATCCTAAACGATTGAAATGTATTTCTAAAAAAAATTACAGCGTAATAAGCCTTGAACAAATTTGTCGACACCTTTAAGGTCGACACAGGTCGAAAAAGGTTAGAAAGGCTGTCATGCACCATTTGTATGAGAACCGATGATGTCGCTGAGTTTAGCCGAGACACATAAACGAGTTCAAAGAACGCCAATCAAGCGAATTCTTTTGAACAATCACAGCGCACTCTTACATCTGTGCTTACATGTTTTTGCTCATAACCTCTGTGGCGCGTCTGCCCCGCCTACATCGCCTTTCTAACTTTTTTAACATGTTCTGTGGTAAGAGCAGCTCCCGGGAAGCGAGGTGTGGGTTCAAGTAAGACAGTCGAAAAAATTGTATTTTGAATGCCAATAATTCATAACCAGCCGTTCAAGTAATTGGCTGATACTACAACTTGGCTGCGACACATCTATCATTCCATTGCGAATGTTTAGTAAGATGGACTGGTTTAACATAATTTTTAGCATTTGTGCCTTTTCTATGTCATTTAACCTAAAATTTAACGGCCATTTAGCTCGTAACATCTGCTTTTAAGCGAAATTTTTACGGCGTGATTCATTTTCGCAGTTAAAACCTTTTGAAGATAACCGTCGTTTTTTTTCCATAATTTTGTCGGTACTGACTGCGATTTACATAATCAAAATACTAATATGGAGGAGGGTTAGTCCTTTTTAGGTAGCTTTCTCAGTACATTCTTGTAAATCATATTTTTTTGTATAACTAAGTATATTAAATTAAGTTAAAAGTTGGACGTCAAAACTCTGGGCCCGTGGGGACCAAGTGTCCACAGACTGTACCGTGAGATGTTGTTAACCCCCGAATAAAATAGTTAGTTAAATAGAATGATATAAAAACAATTATCTACACTCATTCGAGTGAAAAGAGCCTCATTTTTACAGGCGTTTTTCATTGTTTAGGGACAATCGTGTACTCGTGCCGAGATGAAGCAGCGAAATAGAAGTAACTGTTGTCAGCATGTATTTTATTGTTACTTAAATAATAGGAGTTAAAGTATGAAATTGCCGATTATTTTCCCACTTTTTATTTTGTTTATAGCTCTTAAGTATAGTCATATTATTGCGTAATTCTTTTTGTATTGTATCAAAAACTAAATAAAGTAACTTTTGACTAAAAAAAAATGCAATACTAGTGCCTATTACTTCAAAGGAAGTCGTTAAAAAGACCCCTTATAATGTGTCAGCTGACCTTCTTGCTTCAATTAAGTATATTTGTATTATATACTTTGATTTTCAGAAATTTAAATACTATAATGCGTAGCTTTATATCCACCTAACTTTCACCTTTAATTGCATCGAAAACGGTTCAGGCGTTTTTAAAAAAACTAAAAGATTGTTAGTATGGAAAAATGACTTTTCCCGATTTCGTCCATACAAAACGGCAATTTCATACTTTAACCCTAATAATTACAAGTACCTACGTAAGTAGTAATTTTTGTAAGTTAAAATATTTATTTCCTTGCAATTCCATTTGGCTGGCCTTGCTAATATATAGTGCAAGACTTATCAATGTTACACAAGAACATACACATTATTAATTTAAGTGGCTTAATTTCGAGGTAATGCCTATAACCTTGATAAATGTATCGTACAAAGTACAAAGAATGATTTTTTATCTTTTTAACACAATAAATGTGTTAAGTAAGTTAATTAGTAGGCTGTTTTTTTATTGTTGCACAATGACATGATATTTTAATACTTTTTATCCTATTCCGGACGAAGACAAATCCATAAACATAAAAATCATATTGGTTAAGCCGTTCTCGAGTTATAAGTTATAAGTGATATAACTAATATGACTTTCTTTTATATATAAAAAATTGTCTTTGTAATCCCTTTCAAATAGAATATTTTTGCGACATTGTTCAATTAGTGTAGTGTCGGCAAATAAAAAGAATAGCGCCACACTCTCTTTCCCCATGGGTGTTCTAAGAAGCGGCTAAGGGAGTACTGCCTCCATATGCATTCTATTTGTATGAGATTACGATTTTCAGACTTGTCTAAGGCTTTCGACGTCGTGCCGCATAATCTTTTACTAAATAAACTTGAGGTCCAGGGTATCAGGGGTCTACCTAATCAATGGTTGTCATCCTATCTACACCATCGAAAACAGCGTGTTGTAACAACAAGGATACATGATAATGAAATGAAGGCTCATTACTCCAAATTTAGAAATAATTATTATGGCGTCCCACAGGGCAGTATACTGGGCCCCATCTTATTTGTTTTATATATAAATGACATAGTTGATATAGTAGAACATAAATGTATTTTATATGCTGACGACATCTCAATAATAGTGCCATCTAGCAAACTTTATAATTCAATTATTAGACATGAAAAAGACGTGAACGATACACTTGATAAAATTATTCAATGGCTGGAATATAATAATTTAAAAATTAATTTAAATAAATTCAATTACATACAATTTAATAAATCAAAACATGCCAAATATAATTTTAAACTTAATATTTCAAAAATTAAGGAAGTATCGCAGGCAAACTTTTTAGGCGTTATCCTGGATCAGGATTTTAATTGGAAAATGCATATCTCTGACCTTTGCAAAAGAATGAATAAATTCGTATACGCTATTTACCAAATTAAAAACATTACTGATAGGAAGACTGCTATTTTGTCATACCACGCATACGTAGAGTCTGTACTTCGCTACGCTATCGTTATTTGGGGTAATAGCACAGACAAAAACAAAACGTTTATTGCACAAAAAAAAATGCATAAGGGCAATATGTGGGATTTCACCAGAAAACTCGTGTGAACCACACTTTAAAAATCTTGCTCTTCTACCAATGCCATCTTTATATATATACGAGGTATGCAATTTTGTAAATAAACATAGGGACTTGTTTAGTAGGTCCTGTGATTTAAAAAACACAAGAGTACGCAGAGATCCCTATAGACTTATTCTAAAAGACAATCCCAAGTCATCATAACATAATAAAAGTTGCCTAGCTATGTGCGTTAATATTTACAACCACATACCAAATGACATAAAACCGCGGTATTTAGGAGGCATTTGTTCCGATGGCTCAATTATCATAATTTTTATAGCCTTAAAGATTTCTTTGACTTTAAAATAAATAAGAGATTTCTTTGACTACGTGTAAATATTTGCAATAAAGGGACATTTAACTTTAATGAGAGCATTTTGATGATAATGACATTATGTATTTCTTAATATTATTTAATTTGGATCTATAATTTAACTTGACATTGTTTAACTTCTAGTATATTTTTATTGTGACATTTGCATGCTAATTTATGTAGCCCAATGTGTGCATCGACATTTTTAATTAAGACCTTGTATACCATATTGAAGCAAATAAAGATTTATAATTTATGATTTATGATTAAAAAAAAACATTTCTTTACCTAAAGGTAGATAACTAGCTAACTAACGGCCGTTTTCAATATCCTATCTCTCTTCAGTTTTAGCATATCCGAGATAGAAAACCACTTCTGTATTTGTTTCTCTGGACGGAAAAATCAGAGATAGAAACTGTTTCCTATCTCCAATATGTCAAAACTAGCGATAGATAGGATATTGAAAACGGCCGTAACTCAGGCTTTCTACCATGGTTGCACAAACAAAAAATTCAAAACGGTCGTCATTTGTTACTTCTAAATCCAAGCGTATTTCTTTAGAAGGGATTTTTCTCGGCATGTGTAATTGTTTGAGTGACATTATTAGAGGATCTGTGCAGCGTGAGTGACGTGCTCCGTATCTCTCTAGAGGGCCAGATGCTTTCAGCCATATATTATTCCTTGTGTGTGTCAGTCATGGTTGTTTACAATGAAAAAAAAAACATTCGCAAAAATAGCGCAAACAGACATAGTCACTTCTGATAAAATAATTGATTTTGTAAGAGCTATCTCCACTTCCCTATCTCCCTTTTAAACAACACACCACTGCTGGTCACGGACTTCGCTAAAAGGGGGATGTTTGCCAAAATCGCAACGCTTGGGTTAGGTTGCCTATCGCTGTTTGGCCAATGGTGATGAGAAGACGACATTTTAGTTTACCAATTTGTTGCCATAAATAATATGCATATCCATGTCAACCTGTTTGTAGAACAGGAGTCTCTGAGATAAACATCAGACAGACAGACGGACAGACAGACGTCTATATTCTTTGTCTCTTAACAAGGGTTTCCTTATAAGTCAGACGGTCAAAAAGGACTGTTAAGTCAGAAGGACGAAACAGACATGCCACAAATTGCCAAAGGCAAGCTTGCCCATATTATGGTACCTAAAGCTATATAGAATTTCGCATTTAACTTTGCTAATTAGTCTTCAAAATAAAACGAACCTGTAATAGTTACTCTAAAACTGTCACTTACGTCTCGTTGTAGGCATGTTAAATGAGATAGGTAAATCAAGCAAAGAATCGAATAACTGCTTCAAAAATCGATCTACAGAACTTAAGCGGGTAAGATTAACTTTAAAAAAGGATATTTTTTATTAGGATTCCGTACCCAAAAGGTATAAAACAGGAACCTATTACTAAGACTGCTGTCCGTCTGTCTCTCTGTTTTTGTCTGTAACCAGGCTGTATCTCATGAACCGTAATAGTTAGGTAGTTAAAAAATTAACAGACGATGCTGTGTTGGCGCTATAAAAATAAAAATAAACCAAAATAAAAGGGAGCCCCATCAGCAAAGGTTTTCTTTGCTAGTTTCTGCTCGACATTGATAACGGCAACAGGTACTCGTCAATTATTCACTTAACAAATAAATAATTTACCTAAATGAAAATTAAATTCAAATGAAGGGGCTCCCATACAACATACGTTTCTTTTCTGTTCTTGTAGATAATGGTACCTACAGACTCTTCGTGCGCGAGTCCGACTCGCACTTGACTGTATTTTAGATTTGTAGTAAAAGATGACATAAAAACTATTTGATTATGTTTAAACTATCCCCATTAATTGATTGTTACGTTGACACAGGAAACCTGTACAAATACAAATACACAACTCACGCGGTTCAATGCTCTACAACATATGTCAAGGTTAAACATTATGTCATTTATCTTGGGAGTTAGCTCAAGATTTATCAATTAGCCTATTCCGCAATTAATTAATTTAATCCTGAGTTATTGCGCCCAGCATGCTTAGGGGTTCGGAAGCAATTTGGCATTGAAAGCGTTTGTTAGTATTAGTGCCATAAATAAGTAGGTATATTATTTGATCGAATTGATTTAAATGACATACGTTTGAAATGTTGCTTCGAAACTAAAAACGCTTGGCGAGTAAATCGTGTAGCGGCGTAGAGCCAAAATTGAAAGTACCTACTACGATCATAGGTTTAACCAGGGTATAAAATATCATCCGATATACAGGGTGAAATTTTAACCACCTTCCAAATTTTAATATATCAATCTACGAGACAAAAAAAAAATGAAGTACTTTTTCTTTTGGTATAGCTCAGTACAAAAATGTCAAGTTAAAGCACTTAGAAAATGTCCGCAAAAAATCTAAAATGTTTGATACGGCCGCGATTACGCGATACGCGATTCGCATCTTATTCATTCATTGCGATATTATTCATAAGTTTTAGAATTTCCCTTTATACCTTATTAGGCCTAGGACCGTTAAAATTGGAAACTATATTGCGAAAAATATTTTCGGAAGAAAAAGTTGGATTTACATTTTTTGCTTCATAAATGGGCTCTAAATACGATACTGAACACCTACAAAAATTTTGGAAAGAGGTTAAAATTTCATCCTGTATGTATATCCAGTTAAACTTATTAATTTGTATGCTTAAAAAACTTTATTATGAGCCTGTTTATTAGATTTCGATCTTGAAAATCATCCCTCAAAGGAGTGATTAAGGATAGAGTTCACCAACAGACAGTTAAAATTTAAACACCGTTTAAAATATTATTAGACATATTTTGTATGGGAATTGTGTCAAATTAATCGTCAATCTATGTTTACCGGCTGTTTAAATATTGGTGAACTCGGGTCTTAGGGGTGGGAAATTTAAGTAATTTAAAAATAAAACCATAGCAAGCGTTTTGTGTGTGTCAATAATTTATGTACCGACTTATGTATACAGGATGAAATTTTAACCACTTTCCAAAATTTTTATAGGTGTTCAGTATCGTATTTAGAGCCCATTTATGAAGCAAAAAATGCAAATAAAGCTTTCACCCGAAAAAATACGTCATTTGTTTTTTGTCTAGTAGATTGATATATTAAAATTTGGAAAGTGGTTAAAATTTATCCCCTGTATAAATCCACAAACGAAGGTATAAAACGCATTCAACTCAAAGTAAAACAATTTGTAACGCCCTTCTGATTAATACAGTACCTACTGATAGTCACAGCTGTGTTTTACTACACGTCATACAAGTCACTACTTACTACGCAAACCCACTTGGTCAGAGCGAGGTCCACTTTTTGCGCGAATTAAGAATTCATCCATCAATTACAAACAAGAGCTTGTTGCATTATTGAAAGTGACTTCACTTTCGCCTCCATAATCCGAACATGTATATCTCGGCCACGACCACAACGTAAATTAAATTAAGTAACTTGTTTTTATGCGAAATTATTTCGAAGTTGAAGTTCAGGTTTACCGAATTCAATCAATCGTATTGGAGATACTTGGACTAGATTATTTTATGACTTTTTAAGTTACAGCTTCTGGCGTATTAACAGTTCTGAAGGTTCTTTTCAGATATGAATTTCAAATACGCCAAAAGCGTTAATACTAAGAACCTTTTTACGGAAATTATTTTACTGATAAAAAATATGAAGTTTAACAAAACGGAAAAAGATCGGAAACGGTTATGATCGGTGTGAATTGGTTTCTTGTAACCTTTTTTTTTTTAAAGTTTTACACTTTATATATATTAAGTTATTAGAAGTAGCTATGCATATTGCTTATATATTTAATAGGTATACTTGTAAAGAAGGACATCTTAGAAGACAATCCTCTAGCTTGGCTTGCTCAAAACCAGTTGTGTCCAGTTGCTAGATCCTGTCTTTAAACCTTCTGCAAGTTTATATCCCCTTGATATTATAAATGGTATAGTTTAGATGGATATGTTCGCTCAATCACGCCACAACATCATCATCATCATCAGCCTATCCCAGTCCGCTACTGGACATACACGGAGAAAAAATATTTTACAATACTACCAGAACGACTTGTAAAAACAAATCTATTAAAAGTTAACAAAAAACCGCGAGTGCTATCAGAATTAGTTTAAAGGATAAATAGTCGCTTAATTGCAAATACTAAAAAAATCTAGTAAATAAGTTAATTTACCCTATTGTGTTTAAATAATTAAGTGTACGAAACATGTCAAATACTATCAGTTACTACTTTCTTTGTAAAGATCAAAATAATGAGTTAGTAATGGGCACAACTATGTTTAAGTATTGCTAGCAGTACAAATTTGATGGTAAAGTGTACCGAAAAATGTGTTCAATGTACCAGAAAATTCACGTTACTAAAAACTAGATTTTTAAAATATCATTTACAAAATGTATAGTTGTCACGTATATCACTATGCGTTCTAGTTAACTTCCTTAAAATTCTGGTTAGTAAAACTAGACCTTATTCTCCGTGTAGGCCCCTCCAGTTTCAAGTCACTTAGGTCGATCCTCGGCTTCTCGCATCCAGTGTCTCGCGTCGCATGTTTTCACGCCAGAACGATTGAATAGATTTAGATGAATTTTCAGGATAAAGTGCAGGAAACAATAGAATATCCCGTAAAAAGTACGGTTTCCGTAAGATAATGTTTTCACACGTACAAAGTCGAGGGCATCAGCTAGTTCATTATAAAAGCTTTGGACTGTTACTTGTACATTAATTTAGTCATAAAACCTGATTATAAATTTAAATACTTTATTTAGCAGACAATTTGACTCTTTCAATTAAATTTTCGGGATTATACCTTTGCTCTGTTTGAGTTACCGAGAGTTATTGTTTCATTTTAAACTCTGTTACTCAGTTGCAGAGGATAAATTCATTTGACGCACATTGATGGTACAATTCAATCATCGGTTAGTGAATAATAGATATTGTGAATAATAGATATTGTGTCTGAATTGGCGTTGCAGTTCTCTAATAGTCTTATGAAAACTCGGTTGATTTAGTGGTGCGGTGGTCCACATAGTTTCACAAGAGTCTCGATTTTAGTTCTCGGTCGGGACAGTATAGAAAACGATTTTTTCTAAATTGTTTTAGATTTGGAAGGTGGGGGGAATGTAGTCGCTTCAGAAGGCACGTTAAGTCTTAGTTCGGCTACGATCGCAAGAAGTAAGTATTTGTAAAAAGAGGTTACGTAATGGGTGGCTTGAAAACTCTAACATCAGAGTATCCTTGAAAGATAGACATACGATAACAAGTAAAAAAGAAACAGCCTATAATCATCCCACTGCAGAGAAAAGGCCACCATCATTGAATTCAAGTTACCACAGCAATGATGGATACCTACAGGCACATCATCACGCTTCCCTAATGCGGGTGAGTGATGACAAACCCGAGCAATTTTCGAAAATTCGAAACTTTTTGTTGCCCGACCCGGGGATCGATCGGACCCCGAGATCTTGGTCCGGTATATAAACCACTAGACGAATGGGGCGTTAACAAGTATAAATAGTTTAAAAACTGTAAACCGACTATGAAAATGTAATGATTATAAATTCACCCTGCGTATTTGCTGTATTGGTTCAACATGGGGGTTTTGGGGTGGTGGGATCTACCTCCTAGTGGTTCACCCTGGGCAACGGCATCTTTGGTTTTCTAACCAATGATAACGGCTAACAAATCCCTTTTCGGTGGTAGGCTTTGTAAGAGGCCGCCTGCCGGTGTCCAGAGAAAAACAATTTTTCTGTGTTCCGCTGGTGTGACGGAGAACCAGTACCTCTGGGTAAGCTCGCTTCATCTTAGGCTTCTTCTTAACCATATGGTTAAGTATGTAGTCAAGAGCAAGCCCATTATTAATATTAAAAAAAGTTAAATTTTGTAGGTACTCAAGATTTTGACATCTTTCATTTTACACCCTACTCAATATGATTGCAAATTTTTTTCAAAGTACCCCAATGTTATTGTCGTAACATTCGCCATGTAGCTTTTTTAACAAAAGGTAGCCTATGTTACCCAGATTATAAAAAGAAATCGATTGATACCTCATTCATCAAAATAGGCTCAGTAGTTTAGCCGCAAATGTGCAACTCACATACGAGTAAATACACTCCTCCATCTTAGGCTTCTTCTTAACTGTAGAGTTAAGTATGTAGACAAGAGAAAGACCATTGATTTAAATAAAAATGTACTTAGACTGCTGAAATCATAACCCTTCCTGTTGGCTTTGCCATAGTCTGGTAAAAAGAAGAATGTCGACTTTTATTAATCATACTTACTTTGTTATTATCTTACAACGACTTTTCACTTAACTTATTTAAATGTGATAAAAACATGATACCTTATAATATCAGTATATAAACTTGAAAAATTTTGTCTCAGGCGGGACTCGAACCCGCATCTCCTCATCAAAATTTTTCAAGTTTATATACTGATATTATAAGTGCAATTAAGTTGCTAAAATATCAAATAAAGTATATAAATAGCTGTTTCATCTTAACTGACTGTCAAACATCTGCAAAGATGTTTCTTTCGGGTGTTAAGGGTGCAAACTCCTAACATTTGATGAAACAACGCTGGCTCACAGCGTAAGAATATGCTTGAAAAATTCGCGCCGTGTCGCAGTGTCTCGGTGGCCTAATGGTATGGCGCCCGCCCGGCATGCGAGGAGATGCGGGTTCGAGTCCCGCCTGAGACAAAATTTTTCAAGTTTATATACTGATATTATAAGTGCAATTAAGTTGCTAAAATATCAAATAAAGTATATGATACCTTATAACTTTTATGTAAGCTTGTGTGACATTAATGAATGTCACACACATCGCTAAATAATGTATCGGTGTCGAGTTTAACCTTTTCGTCGCAAGAAACTGTAACTTACACTTTTCGTAATTCCCATTACTTAATAAGAGATAATACATCTTCATAAGAGTGTGTACAGAACGGACGTGTTGGTTACGTAGCCGCGCGCGCGCATCTTGATGACAATTACTAACTTATGATGTCTCATTTAGATATAGTAACGGTACTTTAATTAGTTACAATGTAAGTTATTTTTCAATACTGGCTATAAGTAGGTCTATATTAGAAGTTTTCCTCATAACTTACACCTAGTTGACATATAATACAGGTTGACACGATACTTTTGGAACCTACCACAGTACTTAAGTTTTTCTGTTATAATAGGGTTATCCGCATATAAGAAAGTTTCTTGTATTATTCAGTAGGTTACATTCTGTTGTTTTCCGCTGTAGGATGGTAAAACATTAAACAAACTGAAAAGGGACATTATATTTTTCTTTTCTCTCTTTTCTTCATTAACAAAAAAGCACCGGACAAAAGGGGTGACATTTAAGTAATTATTCGGAGTCTCAAAATTGTTAACAAATTTCAACTTTTCTTCATAATTAGCCCATATTATATAGTCCTCTACTTTAGGCCCATATAGGCTTCTCCATCCCCAAAAGGGCATGATAATCTATGATAATTTAAACTTGGCTATTTCGTAGGGGCATTTTTGTATACGGGGAAGAGTCGTCAACCGATTTAAATTAGGAAGCCAACACACGAGTAGCCTAGCCTTGTTTTGTTTAGAGAATGGATTCTATAAAAACACGTTTTTACTGAGCTCACCGATGAATACCAATCTGTTCGTACCTTTACAGTTTTCGCAACTCTCATTACACTTTGACCTTTAATAGTTTACGGAACTGAGGTCGGCCTCGTATAAATCGACCCTGATGACTCCTTAATGTAAAACTGTTATATCATGTACCATTCCCACTTAATTTTGCCAAGTAAGGCGAAGTTTGGCTCAAGGTGATTTCTTCTATACATAATAAAATGCTTTCGTCTTGCGTAATAAGGATATTTTTAGACTGCTGTAATGATATGTTAAAGAAAAAATGTGAGTAGGTATTTCCTATATTTAGTCTACCTTCTTATTTTTACTTTTAAATCATGAAAACAAGTAAAGAAGATATCAGTATATAAACTTGAAAAATTATCTCTCAGGCGGGTCTCTCGCATGCCGGGCGGGCGCTATACTAATTAAGCCACCGAGACATTGCGACTCAGCGCGAATTTTTCAAACATATTCTTAACGCTGTAAGCCAGCGTTGCTTCATCAAATGTTAGGAGTTTGCACCCTTAACACCCGAAATCACGCTGAGTTGCAATGTCTCGGTGGCTTAATTGGTATAGCGCCCGCCCGGCATGCGACGAGATGCGGGTTCGAGACCCGCCTGAGACATAATTTTTCAAGTTTATATACTGAAATTATAATTGCAATTGAATTGCTTAAATATCAAATAAAGTATATAAATAGCTGTTTCGTCTTAACAGACTGTCAAACATCTGCAAAGATGTTTCTTTCGGGTATTAAGGGTGCAAACTCCTAACATTTGATGAAGCAACGCTGGCTTACAGCGTTAAGAATATGCTTGAAAAATTCGCGCCGTGTCGCAGTGTCTCGGTGGCCTAATGGTATGGCGCCCGCCCGGCATGCAAGGAGATGCGGGTTCGAGACCCGCCTGAGACATAATTTTTCAAGTTTATATACTGAAATTATAATTGCAATTGAATTGCTAAAATATCAAATAAAGTAAGTAAAGAAGATGTTTGTAAAGTTTACTATTGGGCGACTGTGGGTTTAACCCCTTAGTATACCTCCTGGATAAATAAGCCTAAAATCTGAACGGGGTGTTGGTTAAATACCACATCGTATTTCGTAATGTCCATTATTTAATACTACTAACAGTTCAAATGTTTTTTTGGTAGAAAACCTTGCGTTTCGTTAAATTGTGTAATAGCCCCATTTGTATTCTAAGGGCTTCTTCACTTAAGCATAAATTTGCTGTTGGACATTACATAGGCCTCTTCGAAGGATTTTCTCATTATGAACACGCTTGTTTAGCAAGTTCGTGATTACAGTTTAGTCAAGACGCTGAAACATAATAAGTTTTCGTGATTACAAAATAACACTTCATAGAAGGTCAGGCGTCGATCATTTTAAACTTCCAACCACAGACCCTTCATTTGTATTTAGATAATAGGGGTTAAAGTATGAAATTGCCGATTATTTTCCCACTTTTTATTTTGTTTATAGCTGTTAAGTATAGTCGTATTATTGCGTAATTCTTTTTGTATTGTATCAAAAACTAAATAAAGTAACTTTTGACTAAAAAAAAAATTCAATACTAGTGCCTATTACTTCAAAGGAAGTCGTTGAAAAGACCCCTTAAAATGTGTCAGCTGACCTTCTTGCTTTAATTAAGTATATTTGTATCATATACTTTGATTTTCAGAAAGGAGATGTCCCATAATAGGCCCAGACATTGTACACCATTTTCAAAAATCAAGAAAAAAATACTGTTTCTGGGAAAAATACATATAAATTTATTTAACGTATAATTTAGTGGTTCAAAAATAAATAAGATCGAATAATTTATCAAACTCCATTAGGCATTCCAAGATGGCGTCAATCTAAAAAAACTTTAAATGTCAGTAGCTGTCAGATACCCCTTGTCACTTTGGCATAATCATTCACTTCAAGTTTTTGTTCTGCTTGTCGCGCTTTTATTGTAATTCATTATAACGTCATCATTTTCATAATGTTTGTTGTTACTACAGTAAGCGATGGCACTCGACTCCTAGCTGCGCGATTTTGAAACTGACAGACGTCATCATAATGTCATCTTCCGCCATGATGGTTTTGATGTTTTGTATTGCTATTTTCTTACTTATCTCTTTATTTGAACCACTTAACGAAGCCATTTTAAAAGAATTGGATAATGACAAATCTTGTAGGTGTATTGGTCTATCTTTTGGTGGGGTGTACAGGTTCTGGGCCTGGCCTCCATACAATTTGGGACATCTCCTTTAAATACTATAATGCGTAGCTTTATAACCATCTAACTTTCACCTTTAATTGCATCGAAAACGGTTCAGGTGTTTTTAAAAAAACTAAAAAATTGTTAGTATGGAAAAATGACTTTTCTCGATTTCGTCCATACAAAACGGCAATTTCATACTTTAACCCCTAATATTTTCTGGAAGGAAATTAAGACACACTCACTAAGCAAGTGTTACCAGCACCATTCGGAATTGGATGACCTATATAATAATGGTCGTTTTTTGTTGTTTCGGTACTAAGGGTTGTATTTCTATAAATACTTGTTTAAAACTTATCACTGAACCGGAATTTTCCGATTGGAGTATGCTCGCGACCATGATTCGTGCAATCGGATCGAAACGTCGGGAAGGTAAATACGATTTTACGTATAAATTTATAACATTGCATTGTAAATCTCGGTTCAGTGAGAAGTTTTATGTGTAACAATGAATCAAGAAAGTTTAACAACAATAATACTTATTTAATCTTAGTTCCAATCACTGTTAATAAGTGAAAAAAAAAACAGTAATTTAAACTAATAATATAAAATGGTAGTTTGTGAGGTTGTAGACATCTCTGGATCGACAAAACAGATCAAAAGAAAACACTAAAAAAGCCACGTAATAATTATTAAATGCTATATATTTCTTCAAAAAATTTAAGTGTATTATTGTCTGTTACACTTTTACACCTAAAACACTGAACCTCGGACATAGGTTTCACTAAGTAGCTGTTCTACGCGGACGAAGTCAAGGGCAAAAGATAGTAGTTGATAATTGCTTAATAAGAATTTGTATGATGACGTAATAACATTAATTACACACGCGCCGTTTATTTGGCATACTTGCTCACACTTCGAAACGACACGAGAACATGAATTAGGTATAAATAAATATACGAACATTACATAATTAAAATTAACGGTAGGAAGGAACGAGATTCCCTTGGTCGACCTTAGATAACACTCTATACCCTCTTAGTACCTACTTTCGTTCAAGTTGTAATCTTTATGGCCTGTTTTAAACAAAAAACAACAACAAAAAAAACCTTTTCACAAATAATCGATCTCGATCGATCTATTGAATTTGATAAAGAGCTGCCCTGTTTAAAATAAAAGTAAACCATCGCATTGCCATTTTTACAAAAAAGTATGTCGGAATATCTAAATTTATTTCTTTTAATGCTAAAGTCTGAGTTCATTCATTTGCTATGGACTGGAGGATGAGAAATCTTTTAACTGGATTTTCCTTTCAGTGTAACATAAACCCGAGCCAATAATAGTTCTCTGGAACAGAACGGAAAAGAAGAATGCGCCAATATCGCTTTGTACAAGTGTAATTTGGATTCGGTGTGTTAAACCTAGGGATTTTAACGGCATTAGCCGAATTAAAATAGAATCGGGGCTTATTTTGTAGTCGAGTTCTTTCGTAATAATGGCGCTTGCGACATAGCCAAAATATCGGAAACTTTTAAAAAAGTCTGGACTATCAGAATTTTTTATTATAATACTGAGAAAACTTTTGATTTGACTAACTGACTGACTGAATTTAAAAAAAAAGTCACATTATCTGCCAGAATGTGATATGGGCGTACTCTATTTTTAAATCGAAATTTCAGGATAAATATAAATATCAACTGAAGTCACACTAACAAGCCGGAAGTCCTTAGTGTATCTTGCATAAAGGTTAAAATAAAAATGTCACACCTCTTACTATGGAACGAGTCTGAGGGAGATGGGTGCACTTTTTATTATTGCAACAATACCAAACTTTACTGTTGTGAGCTTTGTACCTCTCTGTATCACAAAACAGTAAAGTTTGTGTTTGTAGAATTTTCCGAAAGCAGAGTGCTCACTACAATGTTTACCACGTATGTATGTGTACGTATACGAGTATACTCGTATTTAAAATAACATCGTTGCTTAATTTTGTGTTTTGTTGCCATAATTTGAAATTCGCAAATAAATAAAAAAGATAATTAACAGCCTTTTGATCATTCTAATCCAGGGCAAATACCTCTATTATTGAATTTAAGTTATCCCAACAATAATGGGTGCAGGCAAAATCATCACGCTTGCAAAATATGGGTTGGTGTTTACAAACCCGAGCTATGTTCGAATATTCAAAACTCTTACTGCTCGACCAGGGGATTGAATCTAAGATCCCGAGATCTTAGTCCAGTACTTACCATTTTTTTTATTTTATTTTGTTATAAATAATAGGCTTGCTCTTGACTACATACTGAACTATACGGTTAAGAAGAAGCCTATGGAGCGAGCTTACCCAGAGGTACTGGTTCTCTAGCGGAACACAGAAAAACTGTTTGGTGCTGGAATCCGGCAGGAGGGTGGTAGCATCCAGGCAGCTTCTTTCGAAGCCTACCACCGAGGGATCTGTTAGCCGACATCAATGGTTAGAAAACCAAAGATGCCGTTGCCCAGAGTGGACCACTAGCAGGTAGATCCCACCACCCCAAAATTTTACTGTGATTTCTCCGTTGAGACAAAGCAATACGCTAAAATCCAAACACATATTTAAACTCGAACAAAATTACAATTTATTCAAATTGAACGCTGAATGTTATAGAAACTTCGTTGTAAACATTGTAGATCATATCTAGGTCATTCGAACTTGTAACTTTGTGATGGGCTCTCGGAGGTAGCTTTCAGCTATTGTTGCCCAAACCGAAGCTTGTCTGGAAGTTAGCCCTTCTAGTTTACACTCTGTGATTCCCCAAAACTCATTTGAAATATTAACCCTTTATTCACCCATCTCCGTTGTTGAGTGTCCCGTATTTAAATGAGCTTGAAATTAATTCCGTGTTGCATAATAACGTCATGTGAGAAGACTTAAGGAGTTCCGCTTAAAGAAAGCGGGCATCACCGCCTTTCCGCCACCTTTGTCTGAACTGCAATGCTTAGCCCTTTTTGGAGGGATCTGTATCAAGCAATTGACTGAATAAGGTTGAATATGATCTTTTAGGAAGAGAGGGAGAGGTGTTAAACTATTTTTTTGTTGGCACAACACAACGCGGTCTTCGCATAGTATCAAAGGATATACAGTAGAATCTCTATAAGTCGAAACTCAAGGGAGACGCCAAAAAATTCGAGTTATAGAGTTTTCGACTTAAAGAGCATTTCGAATTAGGCGGATTTTGATTCGACAGAGGATGTAGTGACCAGTATTGAAAAAGGAATGCTTAAATGGTTTGGACATGTTGAGAGGATGAATGAAAGCAGATTGACTAAAAAGATATATATGGCGAGTATGAATGGAAATGTTGGAAGGGGAAGGCCTCGACGAACTTATCTTGATCAAATCGGGGAAGTTCTAAAGAAAGGTCAGGTCAAGAGTACCCTAAACCGGCGAACGTGTATGAAAAGATTAATGAATGTGGATGAAGCGAAAGTAGTCTGTAAGGATCGTAGCAAGTGGAAAGATGTGGTCTCTGCCTACCCCTCCGGGAAAAAGGCGTGAGTGTATGTATGTATGTATGTATGTATGTATAAAGAGGTTAAGATGCATTCTTATAAATTTTGAGTTAGAGAGGTAAAATTTTTGCTGAAGTTAAATGATTATGTTCACGCAATAAGATTTATCATAGTAAGTAGGTAATAAATCGGGTATTTCTCTGTAAGTTATTGAGAATCTTTGACGCATACTGGTAGAATGAATGTACTATATATATATATATATTTTATATATATAATATTTTATATATATAATATTTATCGACATTGCAAATGCTAACCGCACTGGAAATTGTAACCGTTTGCAGCAAGCATTCAGTCAATGTTATGTCAAACGCCATAATGTTACATTAAAAAAGTTTTAATTGTCAAAAGCTCTAAGTTAACATTACAAATAATTTAGTATGGTGATTAAATTTTCTTTTTTTTTCTTTCATAAGAACATTATCCTAACAATAGCAAACAAAACAAAAAAAGATTTGACTAAATCGGCCCAGCCGTTCACGCGTGATGCGATGACCAAGGGAAATAGGGATTCTTTTTTATATATATAAAGGTTATGGCGTTTGACATAACATTGACTGAATGCTTGCTGCAAACGGTTACAATTTCCAGTGCGGTTAGCATTTGCAATGTCGATAAATAAATTTGTATCTGAATTTTTTTAAAATTAATTATACCAATTCAAAATCAATACATATATAGTTAAGACAGGACAACGTCTGTCGGGTCCGCTAGTATTGGATAAATACCATAATGTTACATTAAAAAAGTTTTAATTGTCAAAAGCTCTAAGTTAACATTACAAATAATTTAGTATGGTGATACAATTTTCTTAAATTTTCGAATTTTTCGCACAATTTTCTTTTTTTTTCTTTCATAAGAACATTCTCCTGACAATAACAAACAAAACAAAAAAGATTTGACTAAATCGGCCTAGCCGTTCACGCGTGATGCGATGACCAAGGGAAATAGGGATTCATTTTTATATATATAAAGGTTATGGCGTTTGACATAACATTGACTGAATGCTTGCTGCAAACGGTTACAATTTCCAGTGCGGTTAGCATTTGCAATGTCGATAAATAAATATGTATCTGAATTTTTTAAAAATTAATTATACCAATTCAAAATCAATACATATATAGTTAAGACAGGACAACGTCTGTCGGGTCCGCTAGTATTGGATAAATATCAAATATCGGTCATTTTAATATCTGTTTTAACTATCAAAAGTTTGCGAACCCTGGGGTTGTTCTATAATATTTCGGAGCTCGTCAAGGTTGTTATAATTTTGTATTCATTTGTCAGGTAAATCTTGTGTACCTAATTAAATAGATACTGGGTCGTACTTAATTAGGTACACACTTCTAAGATAACATCTGAAAACTTTGCAGTTAAATGTGCTTTAGTAGCAGGCAATAAGGTAGAAATTGGAATTTAGGAGGAGTATATGGGAGGTGTCATTAGACAGGCGGCCAAGATTGATGTTGAAGACATTATGGAAGTCTATTAACTTCGATTACTGCTGCCTGAAGCTTAGAAGCTTTTTGTTAGGAAGTAGTAATGTCTGATTAACAAACTCGTGTTTAACAAACAAAAGAATTTAGTTCACGAGTTTCTTACTTGGGTTTGTGTAGGTAGTAGTAACAGCCTATAATCATCCCACTGCTGCAGGGAAAAGGCCTCCAACATTTTACTCAAGTTACCACAACCATGATGGGTACTGGCATAATCACCACGCTTGTCAAATGCGGGTTGGTGATCACAAACCCGAGCAACGTTTGGAAATTCGAAACATTTTGTTGCCCCGGGGATCAAACCCGGGGATCAATACTGGGCCAAGATCTCGGGGTCCCCCGAGATCTTGGCCCAGTATTAAAACCACTAGACCAACGGGAGGTTGTGTAGGTATTGTCCAACTTATTAGTACTAGTCTATATTGACATTATTCTCAGAAACCATTTTGATTTTGAACTTTTGAGAGTTCAATTAAATGAGAAAAACGATAACATTCAGGGACAAAAAGTATTCACCGACACTAATCATGCACTGACTCAAGCATTTTGTGTTTTTAGTGAGTTTGTATTTTGGCTAAGAATTTTAATCCATTTTAGTTATGACGATAAATGTATGGTTTTCTTTGGTTACATTATGGCAACTAACTACGTTATTTTCATTTTTATCTTTATAACTCAGTTACGATAACATTGTCAGTTACGATCTCTTAGCGATAACATTGATTAAAACCCTACCAACTTATAAAAGTACGGTGAATAGTTAAATTCACAAAACAAACGGACAATTATAGTTAATTTCCAAAACAATTTATTAAGTTAAAAACTCAAGACAAAAAAATATGTTCATAGTAAAAATCAACATCAATTTTATGTTTGTTCCAATGTAATTTCTATTTATGATCAACAAACAGTTAATTGAACAAGATAGAATTATGTTTACGTCGAAAACAGTCTTGAAAATAGTCTAAGCAACGGGTTTTCGCTCCATAAAATACGGGCAAGTTAACATCGGAATAAGATATTGAAATTCATTCATGTTTACCGATTATTTTACTCGATGTTCACTTGATTCTTCTGTTATAGATTTTCAGGGTTCAGTAACTAGGGTGCACTTACTAAACATTTGCTCTAAGTTCGGCCATCAGGGGCTTGAGTACAATTTATAAACAAAAATGAATATATGAAATGAATTTAAATTAAATGAAATAAATATTCGCCATTTTTTCTCTACCAAATGATTGTACAATAGTGTGGTACGATCTCTTTATCTACATGTGTGACTGTAGTTACTTTTTTTTACATACAATAACAAAATGATAAAAATAATAATTTAAAACGCAACATGTTAGTTCTAATTCACATCTTTTTACATTATTGTTTTCGCCTCGTGTTTAACATTGCATCCCTATTAGAACTATTCAATTCAAATCAAATACTTGAAATAATAAAAGTTGACGAATCATTAATTGCTAATTATAATATTAATTGCACCTGTGTCATACGCGGGCCGATGCACGTGACCTAAAACAAACAGATCGTAATAATATCCAGGTCAGAAGTTCTCAACATTTATGACCTCCCAAAATTAGTAGGTATCAAAAACCAAATAATACTGTAAATAAGAATATTTGTAATTGTTGTGTTGTTTTTTGTATTAGTTTGCTTGTCATTGCTTGCTATGTGTCGTTGGTCTCTTATTATTATAATATAATATAGAAAATTTATGGGCATCCCTCCATAAATCATTTGTGTCTAACCAGAAATAACTAACCATAATTTAAATTTTTCGATTCTTTGACAACCACTGGTTTAAGTAGTTTAAGCCATGTCACGATGACTGGACTGCAGGTAAACAATTTCGATTACCATCCAAATGACTTTCCTAGTTCGAATGACAGACGGACATAAAATCCCACCGTCTTTGGTCAGAACACCATCAAGCACGTGAGTTCATTGTTAAAGAATTGATATTCCTGCCATGATTTTATGGATTTGTTTACGAATTATAAAAAAATTCGTTAAAATGGGATCAAGAGAAATGTTTTTAGTGTAGCTGTTAAGAAACTTACTTGACCATACTCTTTAAAAAAGTATCCCACTTAACCTAGATTTGTATTGCAATCGTAGAAAAAAGTTGTGCGTGTACTAGTGTACACACATAAGAAGTGAAACTTCTTTATGGCCTTATTTTTCGAAAAATGATCTACATGCAACTTTCCAGAAATTGGTTAAATTGGTTAAATTGGTTAAATATTATTTCACTTTACCTTTTTGCTATCGTCTGAACCAACCGTGGTAGGGGCAAGAAAAAGATGGCGCGTAACCGAAAAATGTGACGCTGTGAAAATGTGACGCTGTGACGCGCAACTGAAAAACGTGACGGTAATTTTTTTTCCAACGCCCATAATAAAGTTTCATTTCAAAAAAGAAGTCGTTTTACAGACAAGAACATCTCCGCTTTCGGCCGGTCCCAATAATTTATTTATTTATTTAAAACTTTATTGAACAAAAAATATTATAAATGTACAATTGGTGGACTTAATGCCATGTGGCATTCTCTCCCAGTCGACCATTGGGCTAAGCAGAAAAGTTGTGTAGGCAGTGCGACAGACAAAACTAAATGAAACTAATGTAACTTGAAAATGAAAATACTCTATCTATTGCCAGTTTTGACATTTCGGAGAAAGGAAACTGTTTCTATCTTTGATTTTGCCGTCCACAGAGACAAAGACAGAAGTTGTTTTCTATCTCCGATATGCCAAAACTGAAGATAGATAGGTTATTAGCACCGGCCGTTTATCGGCGTCTTCATTTCTTTAGGTTGTGTCTATTCCGAAGTAGTTTGCTGTTCTTTGACTATTGCACTAGCTCCACCGTGCATAATTTTACAGCCATTGAAATATTTTTTGAAATATCTGTTTTGAATAAAACTAATCAGAAGTCTTTCAGTGGCCTGCACATCAGACAGTTGCAAACCGCACCTATTTCCAATACATAAGATGATCCAGTGTTTCGCCTGATTTTCTGTCGTCCCCTACTTAGCTGAGCCTCTTCCCGGAACACGATGCCTGCATATAAAACTCAATATTCTAGATCGGGACCGCCAGAATGAGACTTGACTGCAGTTCGGCCATCCTAAACAGGGCCACCACTGGTGAGTTCGCCATTTGGTAGAATAACTTTGCACCCTATAAAAATAAACGATTTGAAGGCTTCACCGTTTAGCTGTTGAATTTAAACAAAACATAGTAAATAATTGTGGAACAATAGCTCTTTTGAGAGCTTTTATTTCATTATTTTTTAACTGCGTGTGTGTTTTACATTAATTGTTGTACTGTTTCTTCTATTAACTTATTAAGGTAATTTTTTATTCACATTTAATCGTATTCAGCATACAATACCGTTAATACACTAATAGACAATGCAAGCCACGACATGTCAGGAGAATAGCTAATCCCAAGGATGCCTATAGGTATATTATTCACTAGATAGTGTTGATTGAAGCTTTCGTAGGGTTGCACTATGCATGCACATTGACACAACACAGCTTCACACAAACGTTGTTTTTGTAGTCTAGAATCGTTTAAATTTGACGTGAAAATTATCCCAAAAAGGAAGTTGCAACGCTATAAAAAACCCACTTACAGATTTTTTTACCCGAGTACGGCAAAGACAACTCAGCAGTCTATATAATATACAATGTGGTAGGGGTGGTACTTCTAACCCACTAAGGCCAAGTTCTATATCTAAAATCATCGACAAAAAAAATGGGGGGTCCAACCACTTGAATTTGTGAAGTTATGGTGATGTTTTTGGTATCTTTAGAGAGAATAACTCAAATACTTTTAAATAAGTGCAAATCATTAACTATTTTATTGGACTTATTTGTGAGTAATCTCTGAAAACATAAAAAAAGTGATTTTAAATCACAAAATAACTAAGTAATGGTTTTTTCTCACTAAAATAATCTTAAACGTATAAAACATAGTAATTGATAAGATAGCCAGTGTCATTAGCTACCGTTTGTACCATTTTTTTCATGTTTCTACAACGTATGAAACCTTTGATATCGCATAAAATATAATAGTAATAATTTATAGGGGGAGGGGGTTGGACGCCCCATTTTAGTTTTTGTCGATAAATTTAGATATAGTACTTAGCCTAAGCGGGTTAGAAATACCACCCCTATCACATTGTGTAAGTATGTGGGTTCTATATTTGCGGCTAAACTACTGAGCCGATTTTAGTGAACGAGGTATCAATCAATTCCTTAATGCAGTTCGGGTATTATAGGCTACCTTTTGTTACAAAAAAGCTACATGGTGAATTCTACAATATATATGTATATTGGGGTACTTTGTAAAAAAAGTTTGTCGTCATAACAAGCGGGGATCAATTTATAAAAGAAGACAAAATTCTGAGTGCAAAAATGTTTAAACTATACAGCAAATATACATGATGACTTTGAAATCAGTGCATTTTCGTAGTCGAGTTACTGTTATCAAATCTATTTACTTTTTCAATGCTCAGTCGCGCGACGATGCATCGACTTGATTCTATTCTAAATCTATACTAATACTAATAATAATCTACACTTAATTTTATAAGGCTGAAGAGTTTGTTTGTTTGTTTGATTGTTTGTTTGAACGCGCTAATCTCAAGAAGTACTGGTTCGAATTGAAAAATTCTTTTTGTGTTGGATAGTCCATTTATCGAGGTAGGCTTTAGGCTATATAACATCACGCTGCGACCAATAGGAACGAAGCATCAGTGAAAAATGTTGCAAAAATAGTGGCAATCATAATAACAGAAATTGACGCGGATGAAGTCGCGGGCAACAGCTAGTATTAAATAAAGCTGAAGAGTTTGTTTGTTTGTTTGTTTAACTAAATTTAGGAGGTACTGGTTCGAATTAAAAAATTCTTTTGTGTTGGATAGTCCATTTATCGAGGAAGGATTTAGGCTATATAACATCACGCTGTGACCGAAAAGAGCGAAGCATCAGTGAAAAAAAGAGCAAAAACGGGGAAAATTATTCATATTTGAAGGCTTTCGTTGCGTGCGCTGCGTAAACGGTTCAAGTTACCCAAAATATATGTATGAAAGAATCATTCCTCTTTAAATGATTTCAAAAAATGTCCGCGACAGTATATGTCATAATAACAGAAATTGACGCGGACGAAGTCGCGGGCAACAGCTAGTGTGAATTTAAAAGGAAGCCGTATTATTCAGCGTTAGCTTAGTGCTTCGAGCAACGCAGCGAAGGCCGCGAAGGTTTAGTGTAATAGCTCAGTTTAACTTTATATCTGACTGTCAGACTGTTTCCCTCGACGGATAAACACAAAGACACGTGCTTAGCGTAAGAGAGATAGCCTGTTCGCGAAACTAAACTGAAGTAGGTAGTGTAGAAGTTTAAGCACTTAACTAGTTTAGTCAATGTAAAATAGTTACTTAGTTTACTTCTGAGCTCAGCCTACACCAACTCACTGATAATTTTATAGAGATTCTACTCCTTTACTAGAAAGTACTTTCTAAATTATCAAAAAATAAAGTAATTTAATCAAAAAACTTACTATGTATATTGAAATTTATTTTTGTAATAAATGGACAAATACGATTGATAATATGAATGTTATAATGTAACAACACATGTAATTATGACCGTTGTGTTGAAATAAATTTTTTTTTGGTTGTTTCATTCCAGTACCTTGTTTATACAAAGTTACAATTTAAAATTATAAATATCGTCTAATACCAGTCTAAGCGTTATTTAAAACTAACATGGCGCGAGGTAACAAAGACCAACGCCATCTATTGCCAGTTTTGCGACCTAATACTACTTAATCTGACAAGCGTTTCCATAACTTTTGCTGTATCTTTGCAGTAGGTTACTTTAGGTACAGGTTAGATTAGAGGGTGTCTTTTCTTATGAGTCGTGCCAGAGGGGAAGTCGAGAACACGGGAACGCGTTTATCACCCGTCTGCGGCATAGACAGCAATTTTGCCATGGGGAAATGGGTATTTACCAGTTGTCAGCTTAAAACAGTCGCCAGAGGAGCTAAAGTTATTAATTTCGACGTAACTTTGCTGAAATCTAACAGTTTTTTCCGGCGTGGGTAAATGGCTATTTATGCCATGGATTTATGCTTGGATAGTGGTTTTTCGCCGCGGGAGCTAACATTATCCGTTGTTTATTGTGATAAAAACAACTATTCTACAATTTATCTAGCCTATGGAATAAATCATGGAGTAATGTATCAACTCAAATGAAAGTTTTAATGTATTTTTGAACTCAATCCCACCAGAACAGCAAAACGTATTTAAACGATGTTGTAGGTACAACATGTGCTTCGTTTTATCCCGGAAAAACGTTCAGTTCCCGTAGTGTCTATCTCAAAATATCAAGAGTACGTTGTGGGAAACATCTAGTTAGTCTTACAATGTCTTTATTGGTGTTAAATATCTGTTTCTCCCTTCACAGACGGGGTCCCGGTGGCCCTACCTTTGTCTGCCGATACTGCTGGCCGCGTCAGCATGTGGCAGCGACATCTTGATGATCACACTGGGCGGCACCAAGTCCCATAAGATGCCCTTTTGGGAGCTGGCCAGAGGAATGATAAGAAGGTGAGGATATTTCACAGTTTCAAAAATTTTTTTTTGATACTGCGTATATCATGGTAGCGGCGATGGCCTTCATATCCGTGACTCTGAAACTAGCCTTATGCGGAATTAAAAGCACTGCCAATCACTGTAACTTATACTACGAGGGCCTCACTTACGGCCGGTCCCAATAATCTATCTATCGCCAGTTTTGACATTTCAGACATAGGATACAGTTTCTATCTCTGATTTTGTCGTCCAGAGAAACAAAGACAGAAGTTGTTTTCTATCTCCGATATGCCAAAACTGAAGATAGATAGGTTATTAGGACCGGCCGTTAGGAGATATGGGAATTTTTCAACTAGCAATGACCAATTAAGCATGTATCCAGTATAGTAGAAAAATATATCTTGCTTCTTGCCAAATATCAGTTTATTGGAAAATTAATAAAAGGTTTGTAATGGATGACTTATCTTATCAAAATATGTGGTATAACAACTTTTGCCCTAAAACTAAATCGATGTCAAACAAACTAATTAGCGACGATCGGTATGCGTCTACTCAAAATTTGATTATTTGTACAGACATCAGGCTAAACACTAGAGCATTTTATTCAATATCTTTACAGGTGCCATTTTGTAATAAAAAAATGTTTTCGTTCTACAAGTAAAGTAGAGAACCAAATATTTTATCATTTGGCGTGGGGTTAGAAAAATCATATCGTTCGATAGGTTTATAAATATTGTAAGTGAGCATAACACAATTCTTTGATTCTATAATTAATTTTCAAGTACTGATACATTTGCCTTTGTTGGAGTCAAAAATCCTTAGAAGATTGTAAATGGGTACGCGCAGTAGCATTGATCAATTATTATTATCAAAATAAAATAAAAACTATCAGAGGTATGTTGAATACGAAACCAACTTATGAAATGTTCCAGACAAACTGTGTACAAGTTTCATTCAAAATCTGTTAGACAACAATCTTTTTGTGAGTTACGTAAAACATTATTGAATGTTTGATTAACGTAAAAATAATATTTTGCGTTGTGCAAATACGGAACACAATAAGTACACGTGGCCCAACACGTACTTGGCCGATTTGTTAATTTACTTTTACCCGTAACTTAGCACAAGCCATATAAAAGCTTGCAAAAGTTTACTGTTGAAATAAAAGTTCTATTACGGGTTCGTAATCGTAAATCTTTCGAAATCAATTTGGGTAAATTTATTTCATGTTAAAATACATTTTATTTATGATAAATAATTTTATTTGTTAAAATGCTAACATTCCGAAGCACAAATATTCCAAACAATTCCTAGTATACGAAAAAACACGAAACAAGAATTCTGCCAGAAGAAATTAAGCAGAAGCCCGGCATAATGATTAGAAGACAAGCGAAATTGCCTATTTATCTCACCTACTGAATTGGACCATAATTAATAATGATACATTTCTTTCTAATTTACTCTGACTTTCATTCATGTAGGTTTTTTGTAAGAATAACAATTATAAATATCCAAATCCATGCTACACTAATAATGTTGGTTAACAAGGGTGCGACCCCTTGTTAGCTTTAAAGTTCCGGGTTCAATTCTCATACTGGTCAATATCAATATGACTGAAACAATAAAGAAAATCAGCTTTCTGCATTGAATAGTCTGGGATCAAATTTGATACTCAGCGGTAAAGTCACCTTGAAAATCGAAAAAAAAACCGCATGTCGACGAGCAATTAAATGGTTTTTGTTACCTAAAAATAATGAAGAGATGTTCAGATAGCTAGCAATAGCAGAATATTGTGGATTTAATGCCACCTAAATCACTCGATGGAACAGTTTATTTAGATTTTTGGCAGAATTATTTTACCAGTTCCATACTAAAGCCATGTGTTAGGGGTTCTCCAAATTGTCACAAGAGCAGATAAGATGTTCCGTATCACCGAAGAGTAGCCATTAACCTTCGGTAAATACCTCTTAAATGCCCACCCTGGGTGTATTAACTGACTTGACTTAACGAGCAAGTATACTGCGGGCTTCCGTAAGTGGTCGCAAGGGTCCAAAGAAGGTATAATAAACGTTTGTTTGGCACGACTAAAGACTATTCCGGTTTCTATATTAATACATCGACTATCCATAATGTAGATAAAAGTAAGCGAAGAAAGATTATACAAGCTGTTAGATGCATCGATGTGAAAATTTAATGTTTATTTCATTTCATTTACAATTAATTCAAAAACTGTGTACATCGCTTGTCTTGCACTGTGCTATCCCTAATAAAACATAATTTCCTCTACCCAAAGGTTGTCTAGTAGAGATAGCTTAAAGCGATACGACCGCCTAATTGTACATTTTCTCTTGTTTGTAGTATTTTGTCTTCCCGTGCATAGTATAATAAATTGTATATCTATATACGAGTATCTATCAGCAAATCAACACAAATCTATTTACCTTTGTGGCGAACCGAACTTCTTTACATTTAAATTGTTCTGTTTCTAAGTTTTTATTTGTCATCTTTATGAATTGTTTTTAGTTGTTCTCTTGCTTTTACGTACGAACCTAGCTAAATGAAAATCGTATGTATCTTAATTTATTTAATTTATTTTCTTCCTCTTTACTGATCCCTCATTTCTCTCACGTCGCGTATAACCTTGATATGACTGACGTTTACCTCTCTAATAATAACTTTTTGCACGTTATACTGTTGTGCTATAAGTATAGGTAGTACCTAAATAAGGACCTTATGTACTAAGTAACCTAATTTAGAGCACAGTTAATTGTGAACGTGTCCATAATAATGTGTAGTTTGCAATATAGTTATGCTTTGAACTATATACTATAATGCTATATATTATATTACACCATAGTCTGAAATCAGCATAACAGTATCACTGTATTATCAGCGGTATTAACAATGAAATACTCGTAATAGGCATTATAACAACAAATGAACTTGCCGGCAAACTTTGCAATGTCGCCAAATGCTATTCAGGAACAAAAGAGATTGGGTATTGTTGGACTTCAAAAGGTTTTTATTTGATTACCTATCCCATCTTTTTTTAACCCTGAGTACCGTGACCGGAAACTAAAATTATCCCAATTCTCGTTCCTGCCTGGTACATTAGGAACACATTTTTGGTTAATGAAAGGGTCGGTTAACAATTTTATCAAGCCGATCACGTTCCAATCTAGTTCAGAGTAACTTTTTGTGATTAATTATGAATGTAATAATCAATCTCACAAATTTTTACTTGTTATTATTTTACATTTGGACATGTTGAGAGAATGAATGAAAGCAGGTTGAATAAAAAGATTTATATCTTTTATATATATGGCGAGTATGAATGGAAATGTTGGAAGGGGAAGGCCTCGACGAACTTACCTTGATCAAATCGGGGAAGTTCTAAAGAAAGGTCAGGTCAAGAGTACCCTAAACCGGCGAGCGTGTATGAAAAGATTAATGAATGTGGATGAAGCGAAAGTAGTCTGTAAGGATCGTAGTAAGTGGAAGGATGTGGTCTCTGCCTGCCCCTCCGGGAAAAAGGCGTGAGTGTATGTATGTAAATAGGGGTAAAGTATGAAATTGCCGATTATTTTCCCACTTTTTTAGTTTGTTTATAGCTCTTAAGTATAGTCATATTATTGCGTAATTCTTTTTGTATTGTATCAAAAACTAAATAAAGTGCCTATTACTTCAAAGGAAGTCGTTGAAAAGACCCCTTACAATGTGTCAGCTGACCTTCTTGCTTCAATAAAGTATATTTTTATTATATACTTTGATTTTCAGAAATTTAAATACTATAATGCGTAGCTTTATAACCATCTAACTTTCACCTTTAATTGCATCGAAAACGGTTCAGGCGTTTTTAAAAAAACTAAAAAATTGTTAGTATGGAAAAATGACTTTTCTCGATTTCGTCCATACAAAACGGCAATTTCATACTTTAACCCCTAATATGTATGTGTGTATTATTTTAAGCGCAAACGTTTGTATGGATGCTTGTTACTCTTTTACACAAAAACTACAGAACGGATTTTGATGAATCTTTCCAGCAATGTAGATTAGATACCAGAATAACATATTATAGTTAAAAATCGTTGCCTAAATTGGACCGACCGGGAATCTTACCCGAGACCATTACGTAGCAGACACACCACTACACAAATAGGGTCGTCAACGAATGAATGTTCATTATTTTACTTCGGGATGTAAACAACACGAATTATTTGTGTCATTTGATTTGCATTTCTTTACAAGGTGATGATTTATATTATTTTGTATGCTTATCTTTCAACACTAGTCGTGTCAAAGCTTTCCAAGTTGCCTTCTACAGCGAATGTTTACTGTTTTCTTGAGTTTGAGCGAACACTAGACATTGAAATGAATGATAAGTTTTGCGGATTTAGTCTGCCCGTGACCATGAAGATAGAAAGATAGATAGTTAAAATCTTTATTTGCATGACAATAAGGCACACTGTACATCAGGAAAATTAAAGCACACAAGTAGTAAATTAAAAATAATAACAACATTCATAAAATAAAATAAAAATGACAATTACTTATTCTAAGTTATGTGTGCCGCAGCGATGCAAAAAGGCAGTAAGCTCAGTGTTTGCACTGCTCAAAGAGTAGAGCATGAAAGCTGTAAAGGGTTCGAAACGTCGGGTTAAATAAAAAATAAACGCGTACTTACGTATTTTAATGTAATTTGTTACGATTTATATTTCATGACAAAAGCCTGATGCCTTTCTCTGCAACACGAAGCTCGTATTTACGGATATATCTGTCTCTTTCAGATACTTTAAGACATCGGTATGGAGTAAGGCCTCTGGACCAACGGCTGATCGTGCTTTCCGAAGCAAGACTGTAATCCCCCCCCCCCTCTTTCAGACCCGAGTCAATTTTGAAAAGATCGTTTCCTAAATTGACTCGATTGGAAGTCTAACTAATCCTTTAGATGGACCACCGTACCATTATACTAACAAAAGATCTTTTTCTAAATTGACTCGATTAGAAATCGAACTTGCAACACTAACGGGGTATCTACATCAATCGTCGTACAGGCAATATCTTAACCCTTAGATAGCAGAGCAAGACCATTTTTCAACGCTGTTCACTGTGCTATCTGAATGTGTATTGTTCGTTTTGCGTATATTTCAATACGATGTTTTATTTTCACATCAACGAATAGTATGAATCGATACGTAGATACAAAAACCTCTACTGAAACGTGCTTACTCACGATTAGATTACAAAAGATAGAAATACAACCTACAACTCTGACTTTCTTTCTTTAAATATTTGAATAAAAAGAAAAAGAAATATAAAATTTTCATGTAGTTGAAATATTGTAGTAAATTAAAAATGAAACTCAGTCTTTGCATTGTTAAACAACATCGAAGTTGTCTTTTTTTTTTTGCACACGGACGACCGGTCGTTTCCTATTGAAACGATCGCTCGAACGGCAACCCTCCCACGGGGGAAGGAGGTGGTGAATCCTCATGGATACCTCACAGCCAGCTGTGAGGTTATGTGAGTCTTCTACTCACTAAACACCACCTTTATTCGCTACCACCAAAGGTGCCGTAGCGTATCTGAGGCGACCACACCTCATGGGGGGAGTGTGGCGCAGGGCGTCACTCGCCTAGGCGGGGTGCGCACTGAAGGAGGCTGGCATTCGGGAGGAATGTGAGCCTAGAATAAATGAATTTAAGGAGCCGTTGTTCGTAATGAACGTAGGCCTGAATTAATTATTTACTTATCGACTGACTCCCAGAAGGGGTGGCAGCCGATTTAGAGGGCCGGGGGCGACCTGAAGGGTCTTATGGGGTGGGCTTAATTAACCTGGGGCTTAAGACTTTTTATGACTCTTAGACACCTTTCGTGGTGACTGAGTGTCATAATAATGTCTCGGGTGGAGCGGGCATTTCGCAATTTGTTTGCGATTATATTTACTTCGTCGATATCGATATTATCGATAAAGTCGGACACCAAGGTGAAATCGTCGTCACTATTGTGTGAACGCGATTTTTGTGGCGGAATTAGGACCCTTTCATGCGGGGTGAAGGGGGGAGGTTTGGGTGTTGAGTTGAGGGGTTTCCTCTAGCTCCCTGCCGGCTTAGTGGCCGGGGCTGCCTCCCTGCCGCCCGATTTCGGGAGAGCAGGGAAGTTGGTGAATGTGTGGTTAGGGGGGCCAACCTGCGACCTCATGGGAGCTTGGGGTTTCGGGCGCGGCGCGCGTGCACATCCCCGCCAGTTGGCGGGGTGACCAATAAGGCCGCAGTTTACACACGCCGGTTCCCCGGGGGTGTCGCGCGTGCGTTCGCACTCTTTGGTGGAGTGGGAGCCAAGGCACTTAACGCACCTTGGTGGGACTGTACAGTTAGCCGCTGCGTGCCCATAGAGCTGGCAGCGGTGACATTGGCCTGGGACCCCACGGCTGCGCGGGGGTTCTACCCCGATATTGGACAGGCCGCAGACTACAATCTCTTTGTGCCTGAACAAATCACGGGCGCGGGGACAGTTGGTCATGACGACCAACATCAGGGGTAAACGGCGTTTGCCCTGGCCGTACATTGGATGTACAGCTTCGACAGGGAAACCTTGTTTTGTGAGGTCGGCTTCTACCGGGACTCCGCGGAGGACCGCGCGTACTTTGCGCTCTTCAGGAAGAGCGTAAGTGTGATAAGGGAGTTTGTTTTTTGTTAGTAGCTCGATAAGGCTACGGAAGTCTGAGATGCTCGGCACCTCTATTTTAATGGCTTCACCCGTGTTGGATGCACGGGTGTATTTAATTTTGCCCTCGATGCAAAGCCGGGACACTTCAGTCCACTTTTCTTTGCATCTTAGGAAAATTGGTGGGGGCGCCTTTTGTTTGGCGGAAGTGGGCTTAGACCGCGAGTCTAGGCGAGCAGTGGGAGCAGGGGACACCGTTGGTGCAGTCCCTGCTCGATGCAGAGGGATTGGGACAGCGGGGGTGGCCGGGGTGGCCGGGGATGGAACGGGGGAAGGAGACGCTGGCGACTCAAGTACCGGAGAGCCCCGGTTCATGGCGCGTTTCCCACGCTTCCCCTTTCTCGTGACAGGCTGGAATGCCTCATCAGAAGGGAGAGACGTGAAGGACTCCTGAGACAGAGCCGGGGAAGCGGACCTGTCAGACAGGGTGCGCTTCAAAGTAGGTGGGGCTGAACAGACATCCATTTCGTCTGTGGACTGGGCGTCCTCGGGAGTGGTTAATCCAGACGGTGCCTGGTCGGGTTCTTCTTTGGCATTTATGTAGAGGAATTGAGGCACGAGCGCCTATCACCGGTAGGAAAGGAAGGGGCGCACGGGCAGACGGACGTCTGCACCGAACGGAGTGGAAATGGAAAAAAGTGATCGAAGTTGTCTCGAAGAGATCGTTTAAATAGCGATGAGAACGCCTAATTATATGTACTGATTTACAGTTATAATTTTTTTTTCAGTTGTGTTTCTAAGCAATAAAGAGTATTAAATTAATTAAAAATAAAACTTGATTCCTTATCATGTAAAACGTGTTCAATTACACCTAAAACGAGTCTCATTATTCCCAACTCCTGATTTCTTAGTATAACACTAACATTCTTTAAAAGTACTCATTTTTTGCATCAGTCAATAAGTTAACAAAGGGTCAAGGTTTTAGAAGCTGAGTTAAATAAAAGAAGGCACTTAAGTAAAACAAACTCATCTTCTGTTACAGAGGCCACAACATCACTTTCTTCAGCGCCTTCCCCCCCGACTTCCACTTAGAGGGTCTGGAGGAGATCGCACCAGAAGGCGTCGTGTCCTACGTGAGAGAGTACATGTCCTGGGACCTGGTGGGGGCCAGGATGCGGGGAGAGGAGCCTCTGCCCATCAAGGACATGCTCAGATACGGATACGAGGTATAAAAGGTTGTGGATTGAAAAGAGAAGCTTTTGCTTGTTAGTTTTCTTCAAGTATTTCCTAGAGCATAAGTTAAATTATCAGTTTTTCACCCAACTCCTACTGGCATACATATTATTTTACACTTACAAACTTAGAGCTAAAATGATTTTATGCTAATTTATATTTAAAATAAATTTAACACATTTTTACGTAAGTTATTTGTAAATTTTGTGATTTCTTATAAAAATCAATCTTAACATTGGATTTATCAAATATCCGTATAAACGAGAGTGGCATTTTCGTTTGGTATATTAGACTCTAAAAAATAATGTATTTTTGTACGCTTTTGCTTTTTCGACTGTTACCGTCTGATATTAAAAATAAAGGAAAATATCTGAAAATTGTACATACTACCATTGGGAAAGTATTGATACTACGTAATTATTAGTAAAAAAATGTTGTCTACAAAATTGTACAGAATTATTGGTGGACGAGTCTCGCACTTGTCCGTTTTTGGCCTGTAATACTAATAACCTTACTGCCTGTATACGTGAAACAAGTTATTGGCCTTGTATAAATGGCGTATAGCACCAGAGCGAACCTTTCCAGCTTCATAGATTTACTCGCGATTGGTAATCGGGATAGTAGCAAATCCCTTTGACTCAGGTCCATACAATAGAATCTCCTCTGTTTATTTATATTGTACTAGCTTTTGTCCGCGGCTTCGCTCGCGATAAATTCGGGTGACATTAACATTTCGCCCCCTCTTTTAAGGGGTTGGGGGCGGATTTCCAAAAAAAAAGATCCATGATTTTTTTGTTAGTCACAAATAGTCTGCATGCCAATTTTAAGCTTTCTACCTTGAAAATTGCAGAATGTTCTATACAAAAATCTAAAAAATATATTTAAAAAAAATTAGGAAAGTGGAGGGTTAAAGAGAGACAAAAGTAGCCTATGTCACTTTCCCTCCCTTCAACTATCTCCACTTAAAAAATCACGTCAATTTGTAGCTCTGTTTTGCCGTGAAAGACAGACAAACAAACAAACAAACAGACACATACATATAAATATTTTCAGCCATGCCACACTGGGCCACTAAATTAGCTTAGTTTAGGACTAGATGCAGAATCATCTAGTCCTCAAGCTAATTTAATGATTAATACATAAATAAGTCATTTGCAAATATGTTACATTGTGAACAAGTAGCTTGATGAAATAAAGAAGCCTTAAATTAAAAGGTACCACAAATGTTTACTGGACGTACTAATTATTCTATTGTTTAATATTCATTCACCAGGTCGAGCTTCTAACTAAATTGTTTATTTTTGTTTACATAGGAAAGATATGTACATAGTTATTATGTTTATTAACAGGTAAAATTAACAAAGCTAACAAAACATTAATTAGCATTGTGGTAGCTGAAAAACACTTTATTACATCCAATAAATAAATCTGTTAAAATTACAAAGTCTTAATTAGCATCAAAATAATATCAATCCTGTTTAGCATTTATTAAACCACAATACCCAAGGTCGGTATAAGGGTCTTTTTAGGGTTCCGTACCCAAAGGGTAAAAACGGGACCCTATTACTAAGACTTCGCTGTCTGTCCGTCTGTCCGTCTGTCCGTCGCTCTTGTCACCAGGCTGTATCTCCAGAGCCGCGGTAGCTAGGCAGTTGAAATTTTTACAAATTATGTATTTCTGTTACCGCAATAACAACAAATACTAAAAACAAAATAAAATAAATATTTAAGGGGGGCTCCCATACAACAAACCCGTTTTTTTGGCCTTTTTGGTTCGGAACCCTTCGTGCGCGAGTCCGACTCGCACATCGCCGATGTTTTATTACTTAGAAGAAAACAATTTTCAGTCACAACAAAAGTGCATGGTTGGTTACCTACATTGGCAATTGAAAAATACAAAAGTGTTTTGTTTTTGTACATTTCAAATTTAATCTCGTTTAAAACAACAATCATGTCTCTTTCATTGAATTTATTTTATTACCCACGATGGAACGGAGAAGGTTTAAGCGTTTGGGATGACAGGTTGAGTACCATGTGTTTCCCATCTATCTCCAGAACGGCTTGACCGATTGACAGGCAGTTTTCTGCAGTGGATTTGTTATTTGATTTGATTTAAGAGTGAGCCGTTTCATCTTTGCAGGTTTGCGACGCGTTCTACAGCGACTTCGAGACAAGATCCTTCCTAAGATCAGGAAGGAGTTACGATCTCATAATACTAGACGGCGCCTACCCTGAATGCGCCATGGGCGTCGTTCACCGACTAAAGCTGCCTTTCATCTTCATCAACACAGTCGGATTCTATACCAGCGCCTTCAGCAACTCTGGCAGCCCTACCCCCTACTCCATCACGCCTTTCTTCAGCAAGGGCTTTACTGACAACATGAGTTTCCTTGATAGAACTGTCAATGCCGCCTGGCATGTCGCTGCAAACATAGCCCATGGTTTCACCATGATGGTTCTTCATGGGGTCCTGAAAAAACACTTCGGGCCACATATTCCCCATGTCTATGATATGACGAAGAACGTCAGTTTCATCCTCCAGAACGGTCATTATACTGTGTCTTACCCGAGGCCATTCTTACCTAATGTGGCTGAAGTTGCCTGCATACATTGCAAAGATGCGAAAAGGTTGAGTCCAGTAAGTAACATTTTGTAATATAATCTTTTTCGAGTGTATGAGGTTTATCAATACAATATCTGCATCAAACCAAAACTATTCTTAGTAAACAATAAGTACAAATCAATAGAAAATAATAGTTGTAACCGGTACCTACATATTATAGCTACCAACTCAATACTATATTCAAGAACTTTTAATATAATTAACATATATCAAGATTTTCTAAAACATTATTAACCTACTGTCCGATTCTGCTTGACTACACCAGCTTGTTCTATCAAACTAGCATCCATAGACGGTTAATTTTAGAGCATTGACAAAACCAAATATTTTGAATATTCTTGTAGATTTTCACTAATCACCACTTCATTCATCATTCTGAAAAAGGTACATCGGTAGCAAATGAAAATTTGCTCACGGAATATTACGCACATCCATTAATTGCGTTAATATGTTGTCTTATTAGATTGTTTTGTTGCTTGAAATGCTGTAGGAAAGAAAATCTCGCGACAAAGCATATAATATTTGCGTGAATTCCACAAATACCGTTATCGAGCCCAGCCGTGATCCAAAAAGTAGCTTACATATAAATCTATTTTTGCGATTTTTATTGTGTTTTAGTTTAAAAACCACATTCTATATCAATCAACTCCATCAATAATTTGAGCTTCTCTACAACATAAGCCAAACCGCGGCGGTGATCGCAAAAATCCACCTTCCTAGCGTGGGGATTTCAGCAATACCTATCCTTCTTTTAAAGAAACCTATGTCTAGCTGTGGGTTGATTTTGCCTGATAATGGTGGTGAATGGAACTCGCAAGTGTAAAATAATTTTTAATTTTATTCTGTTCTCAAAATTTGTTATCTTATAAAATAGACCACACCTTATTAGCTGCACAAAAACGACAGGGCGTAGTTGCACTTTACACTGCGTAAAATCACTCATGTGAAAAGGCTCTAAGGAGCAAGGATATAAAAGTTTTATAATATCTCAAAGAAGCTTGCTAGGCAATGCATTGGAAATGCCTTTGGCATGCAAATACGCGATGTATTGCCCATCTGCATGTGTGAGATAAATTTCGAGTAACATAACGTTATACGTGCTATGGAGAACTGAACTAAGGTACCTGCGGCAAATAAGGGCCGGCGTGTAATAAGAACCACTAGATAAAAATCGCACTTCAACCGTTTAATTTGTTAGACCTTTCACACATACATGAAATAGACCAATAGGAAAGCAACTACCCGCCGCCGCAGGATCAGATGCGCCGCCATCTTGTTAGTACGCTCCAGTCTGTCGGTTAAGTATTTAGGCGACGCCCGTTTTGAAAAAATATTCCGTATAAATACGATAATTACGCGGAATTTTTAGTGCGTTTTAATCAAAGAACTATCAAGTAATGTTTATTAGACAGCAGAAACTACAACTCAAGGTAAGTCCTATTAAATAGTTGCCATTTTCCCATATTTATGATACTTTTTGCAAAAAGTGATTTAGATGTGCAATAAGAGCCACTTGTATTGCGGTGATTAAGGGCCGGCCCTTATTAAACTTTCAAAATATCACTATCATCGAAAAGTTACCATACTTTCTTGGGTTTTTAAAATATATTTTATATTATTAATATAAAAAAAAGTACCCAACTTAAATATAAATATATGACTAACGTATACAGTACTGTTTAGGTTATTTATTTATATACGGTACACCAACAGCAAAATATATATACTAATTTATGTTTAAGTATAAATATTATCATAGTTATGTTCTTATATACAGCATGAAATTTTAACCACCTTCTAAATTTTAATATATCAATCTACGAGACAAAAAACAAATGACGTATTTTTTCTTTTAGTATAGCTATCTATAATAAGTGAGTCCACTTACTCCAGGTATGATTCCAAAATATCCACCTGTATACCTACCTAAGTACTAAGGATAGTTATGTTATTACGGTTAAAGGTGATTTTCTTGTGTGTTAATGATCAGCTCGTCATTTATTATCATTCAGAAAAAATAATAATCACCTTTAACATTAAAATATTAAATCTGTTATTTTAATAAGGGCCAAGCAATCTTTTGCTCTAAAATTATCATTTCTATTTGTTGTTTTCTTTTTATTGTTAACTTTGGCTAAGCAGTCTTTATTTAGTAAAAAAAGTTTTTAATATTTTTAGTCGAAATTGACTAGTTTTTTTTTTTAAAAACATTATGCTTGATTTTAATAAGGGCCAGGACATTTTTTTGTTCACATTAGTGACTATTCTTCAACGTCGTTGACTTACAATTTTTATTTAATGCTTATTTGATAAGTGACTCAATTTTTTTTTCGATTTATCTCTTTAATTTTTATAGTTGTGTTGTGGCCCTTAATGTCCAGCTGGATTTTAATAAGAGCCATTTAAGACTTTTTTTAACTCTGTTATTTTTATATTTTTTTCAAAAATTTCCACTCATTGTTATATTTTCTCACAAAGTTTATTAAACGAATTATCATAATATATACTAGTTTAATTCGTAGTTCCCTCACGTTTTGAAATATTAAACTTTAAATAATAGTGGCTCTTATTTGCCGCAAGTACCTTAGTATTTTTACAATGATTTTAAAAATTGGTGCTGTGACGTAATGCCTGTCTCGGTAGCTTAATTGGAAAAGTTCCGCGCCCGGTATACATTGAAATGCGGATTTGATTCTCGTCTGGGACATAATTTTTTTAATTTTACAAATAGTTATTTGTCGTGTAATGCCAAATAAATAGATACAAAGATAATAAATTATTGCTGTAAACACAGGTGACATTAATAAGGGTAACGTAGTGCGAAATAAAGACTGTATAATAACGCGATACCGGGCCACGATCTCGGGGTCCTGTGTTAGATTCCCGGATCAGACTACAAGTTTTTTTTTATTTTTATCATTTATGAGAATAAATTATCAACAGTAGTTACAATGTAATAGTTTCGAACTTTCGAACAATACTCGGGTATATACCCGAAATCTGGGCCATTTAGGATTAAACTTAATTCTAAAGGGAAATGCAAGCTTTCAACCTAGAATTGTGTAATAGCTACCGTTAAGTTCAAATGTAGTTCTGTTTCTTACAACTTATATTTATTTATTTTATTTTATTTTTACACTTTATTGCACAATTAAAAATAAAGTACAAAAGGCGGACTTAATGCTAAAAGCATTCTCTACCAGTCAACCAGTGACACATATAGCTGAATTGGATTCCACACAAGACAAAACGTGTTTTTTTTTCATCCCGCCGATTTTATAGTTTACTTAGTAGCGATTTTATCCATATCCTAGTATAGAAATCGCATTAAAGCTATTTATAGACAAATTGCTTTTCTCTCTAACGAACCTTAAGGGAATGGCTCACAATATCCATTGATTATCCCGATTCGTCAAAAGATGTCACAACAACTCGGAATATAGAGCATGAATTTCCACTGGAACAAAATATAAGTGGGCAATGAATAATATTACGTAAAATATAAAAGATTATATTGAGGAAAGCGTATCTTTTTGTAAAAGAATCGTGTGATATGTTATCATTCGCGACATAAATCTGACATGAGGAATTATATCAATAGAAATAACATAATGTTCATGACAGAACATTATTATATCGGCAATGTATTTTCTGATGGTTATATAATAGGTCAACCATACTAAATACATTTGTGTTTTTAAACTGAAGAGCAATTCAAGAGGATTTATTACATGTGAAAAGCTTTACTGGGTTATTAAGCGATTTCCTATTTATTCATATTATCGTTATGAACCCACTGTTTGATGTCAACTGTTGCCGAAAGGCCCACCCAGTGCACAACGTTTATCTTAGACAATTATAACGATGACTCATATGATCATACTTTTTGGTTAAGGCTTAGTGGAGCCGGTATTAAATATACCATCCATCTTCGTAGTAAGATTGTCGTAAGACGCAACTATGGAAAAATAAAAATCGGCCAAGTGCGAGTCGGACTCGCGTACTGAGGGTTCTTACTTCCCCTAAGCCAATATACCACAATATTTTGTTGACTGCAAAAGTACAAAAATAACTTTGTTTTTCATAGTGTTTGTATATTTGCGGTTGTTTAAAATGTGCTATATCTCAAAAACTACCAGATTGATCTCGTTCAAACCAATTTTTGTTGAAAGTATTTGTTTAGATCTACATTATATATTTTTTCCAAAATTTTCACTTGCTTAGTTTAAAAGTTAGAGGGGGTGGGGACGCCCATTTTACCACTTTGGAAGTGTCTATCTTCCAAATGTTAAACTTTTGGAAAAAATGGTTCTAGGAACCTCTGTCATTTTAAAAGACCTATCCATAAATACCATATACGCATAGGTTTGAGTAAAAAAATAGATTTTGTTTTAGTTCTATATATGGGAAGCCCTTTAAAAATAATTATTTTTTATTTTTTGTATAAGAATCGTAAAGCGGTCAACAGGATACACCTACCTACCAAGTTTCAACTGTGTAATGCTAATACTTTCAGAATAAATTGGCTGTGACATACGGACGGACAGACAGACAGACTTGATAAAACTGTAAGGGTTCTGTTTTTTGCTTTTTGGCTACGGAACCCTAACGAGCAACAAGTCTTCCCTCCACCATTGGGGCATCGCAGTCTGTCGATCTCCAACCCGCCAGCCAGGCAAATAAAACAAAATACTCCTTTGAAGAGGACTGTGCCCGGCAGTAGACTGTTGTATGCAATGATCATGATGATAGTGCCCCTCTCGCCCAATATGCTAATGAACCGTCTGCCTCCCATAAGACACAAGGCAGGGAAACACAAGTAGCCTGCCCATAAGGGTCCCGGGTTCGATTTCCAGTCAGGCCAATTAGTTTGAGATCTATTTATTATCTTCTATCAGCCGGGAGGTTTCTGCGGTAATATGGAAGACGTGAATAAACCAGTCTTATCAGAGGCCCATGAGAGGATCTAGAAAAACTCTTACATCAAGCAATGCAATCATTATTATTACCGAGAGAGATCTGAAAATGTATCATTATGCATACTCGGTTCTAGATTTCCACAAGTCTGGTTCTAACACACTCGTTTGATCTTTGATTCCATTATCTAAATCATATTTTCATCTATCTTCAATGTGGCCCAACAACGACTTCATTTTTAGGGTTCCGTACCCAAAGGGTAAAAACGGGACCCTATTACTGAGACTTCGCTGTCTGTCCGTCTGTCCGTCTGTCCGTCGCTCTGTCACTCACTGTATCTCAAGAGCCGCAATAGCTAGACTGTTGAAATTTTCACAAATTATGTATTTCTTTTGCCGCAATAACAAAAAATACTAAAAACAAAATAAAATAAATATTTAAGGGGGCTCCCATACAACAAACCCGTTTTTTTGGCCTTTTTGGTACGGAACCCTTCGTGCGCGAGTCCGCCTCGCACTTGGCCGGTTATTATCTACTTTTTTATTTAGGGATGATAAAAGTCGCAAATTTCGTGAATTAAGTCATAAGAGACGTGATTTTATTTTCAGGACATCGAAGAATGGATAGCTGGTGCTGGGGATGCTGGTTTCGTCTACGTTTCCATGGGTTCCTCAGTGCGTACTTCGAGTATGCCCCTGTCAGCCCATCGGATGTTCATTGAAGCCCTCGGCAGGTTACCCCACAGGGTACTATGGAAGCAAGACGCAGTGGACAACATGACCGATGTGCCTTCGAATGTTAGGCTGTATAAGTGGCTACCTCAGCAGGATCTGCTTGGTAATTATTATTCTGTGTTATAATTATTGTGTTCTGGCACCAAATGGAAGATCTACTCTTTCTATTCTTATGGGTGTTACGCGACTGAAGAGTACCGTTGGAAGAAGACGAGCAGGAGCGCCTTCTCTTCATCATAGACCAAACTATCTATGATGAAGGCGGCCTGTGTCCAACAGTGGACTAAGCTGATGACGATTACGATGATTTATCTACAAAAGATATGATATTATTTTCGTTCGTGTTTTTCTCTTGGTAGATCTAGGAAAAAACAACTTTCAGTACGAATGTATGATTTTAAATCATGGCTTTTTCTTAGATGATTTATACAATAACATCCCATCACATACCTACGTATGTAACTAATATACTTCTCACTCTTTTTAAACATACATACATACACTCATGCCTTTTTCCCGGAGGGGTAGGCAGAGACCACATCTTTCCACTTGCTACGATCCTTACAGACTACTTTCGCTTCATCCACATTCATTAATCTTTTCATATATAGGTACACGCTCGCCGGTTTAGGGTACTCTTGACCTGACCTTTCTTTAGAACTTCCCCGATTTGATCAACATAATTTCGTCGAGGCCTTCCCCTTCCAACATTTCCATTCATACTCGCCATATATATCTTTTTAGTCAACCTGCTTTCATTCATCCTCTCAACATGTCCAAACCATTTTTAATATAGTAAAATTGTATGGCAGATATGCAGTAGATAGAATATCAAAATTCCGATTAACCGAGGAAATCATCGGTTACTCGAATTTTGTAAATTAAATTAAGTTAAGTTGTAAATACAACTAAGCTGTCTCAAAAAGAAAGAATATTTTTGTCCTCCTATATTAGAATTTTTATCACCGTGCGACTTGATAAATGAAATGTTAAATGCTAAACATACGCGGATTAAATACTTTTTTTCATGCTGTAGTTAAAATCAAAGAACTATTTTGGCAAACAACCTACCCATGGATATTAAACATACTGGTCTAGCTAGACGTAAGGCAATATTATGATAATGTGATAAAATAAATACATCCACATTATCGGAAGAATGCTAAATATTTGTATATGATTGTTCCAATTCACTAATCTTTGTCGAAGCTCACAAAAGAAATGAAATTCTCCAAGGAAAGATGTCTTTAAGAAGAAAATCTATTTTGAGATTCATTTCTAATATCTCGTTTCGGCGTGTTCGAGATCATTGATACAGTTTTTATTGTGATATCTTTAGATGTAATATTTTATTTGAGATATAAAAAGTTACAATCACATACAGGGTCGTCCTGACCCTTGACCCCTGATTTTTCATTATTGAGTCTAAATAAACAGGCGCATTTTGATGGATTGCTTAATAATACTTTTTGGGTTTGTGCCGTGTGGTATCTTTTTTTTTATTTTTTATTTTTTTATTAAGAAACCATACAGCGTTATAATAATGTGTAAACAGAATAATATTGTACTACAAATAAGGCCAATTACTAGGTTTCATATAACATACCATTTGTAAGTCGCATAATATTGCTAATATAGGTAAAACAAGAACTGCTTTCGCTGTTTTAATAAATACTTTAAACTAAATTAAATTAAACCAAGGACCCAAATAACAATAACCAAAGTTCTATATAACAATACCTATAATAAATTGCATTTAAAGATCATGTAGAAAACGGAACTACTTATTAAAAGGGAAGGTGTATTCTTTCATAAAGGAATTATGATTTTAATATTATTATGTTTATATAGGTATCATATGTATATAAATGTTCTTGTGTAAGTGGAAGTAACTAATTAAAATCGGTATAGAAAACTTATTTAATACTAGCTATTGCCCGCGACTTCGTCCGCGTCAATTTCTGTTATTATGATCGCGATTATTCTTGCAACATTTTTCACAGATGTTTCGCTCCTATTGGTCGCAGCGTTATGTAGCCTAAAGCCTAAGTACTATCCCTTCTCTTCTCCTTTGGGAGTTGTAAGAAGTGGCTGGCAAAACGCCAGAAGAAGATGGACACTGGATAGCAACGTCGTCTACGATTGGCCAATCTGCCAAGCGTGGAGCTCAAAGCCTGCTTTTGTAGAGCTATATACATCACAGGACTTATGCAAACTAATAATGTTTTTTTTGTGAGACCACGAATACCTTTATCTGGTTGACAGACTTCGATGATTGTTGTTCGATTAAAATTAACTGTTAGTCCTATTCAAATGTGGAAAAAAACCACGTGTGACTCCCAACCTCAAGTGATTTATTCCATGCTTTTCGTGGTTCAGTTGTTTGTAAGAAAGTTCTAAGCTTTTATTATGAAATTTTTATTTGTTTATAAAGATATCCAATTTGGTCAAACCTGTGAAAAATATGCGATGCCTATTACCATACATCAAAAATATACGCTTCGAATTTCGAACGTCCTCGTTATTTTTGGTTGATTTTATCAAGATGAATAATGTATGTACTTTATTTTTCAGGACACCCCAAAATCAAGGCGTTCATCACCCACGGTGGTCTACTCAGTATGTTCGAGACAGTCTACCACGGAGTGCCCATAGTCACCATACCAGTCTTCTGCGACCACGATGCTAACGCCGCTAAAGCACACATAGACGGCTACGCCAAGAAGCTAGAACTACAGCACTTAACCTCTGAAAAACTCTATAGAGCCATCACACAAGTCATCAACGAACCACAGTTTAAAATAGAAGTCAAAAAGAGACAAGTACTACTAAGGGATCAAAAAGAATCACCTTTAGAAAGAGCAATTTACTGGACAGAGTATGTAATCAGACACAAAGGCGCTTACCATTTGCAATCTCCAGCTAAAGATTTCAATTTTATTCAATATTACTTAATTGACGTTGCCTTGTTTATAACTTTGGCGTTATTCACAATATTTGCGATATTCTCTTACATACTCAGATTAGCTTTTACAAAGTTAGCGAATTACGTTCAGAGCAGGCAAGTGTTGTTAGACAAGTCGGGCGATTTGTTGAATGGCTCCAAGCTATTATTAGATCAAACAGCGATATCAAAGAAGAAGATGTAAGGTTACCAAAATTATTGAATTTGAGTTACCAATTTAGTTACCACTAGAGATTGAACAAATTACAAATACATTGTGAGAAAAGTGATTTTGACTGTAAATATTAGACTTTAATTTATAGAGTAAGTGATATTGTTAGCATTCAGTTACTAGTATGAAGTATGATGAACATACTATTTTGCTCACTATAGATCAGTAATATTTAATTGTAAACGTATGTGGTGATATTATATTAAGGAAGTTGAAATAAATATATTTTTTATTTTATGAAGTATTGCATATTTTAATTTACATATTAGTTTGGCTAGGACACATGGTAAGAAAATCTAATAGCCTTTGGCGCGAAGGTTCAGAAATTGCGACCAAGCATCGGACACAGCGTGGTTCTTGTTTGTCACCGACTCCAAATTGGTGGCCTATTTCACACTTTTTTGATATTTATGTTAGTTAGGACATTAAGTTTATAATGTATTAATCAATCCCTAAATATGACGTATGTTTTGAGAGTCTCCAAGCAACCAAAAAGGCAAGAAAGACGCTTACTGAATATTCCAGCAAGCACAAAAAGGTAATTAATTTTATATCAAAAAAAGGAACAGAAAATGAGGTCTGTATAAAACATAACAAAATTATTTTAGACGAGTTTATTGTACTAACAACAGCTGAATTTAGTTTTATATTTTAATGCAATCATATTATAGTATACTCATTACGTAGAACAAAGAGTGCAGGTATTCTTTATCTGCTAAAATTTAAAGTAAAAATAAATATAGTAAATAAAACTATACTTATAACTAATGTACTGCCCTGCATAGACGTTTAAATAGACATAAAAAAATAAGGATTAATATAAATAAATGTTTTTTTTTTATTGTTATGGGTATTAATTACCGCTTTGCCACAGATAACATCTGTTTTAAAGTAGGCTGGTAGTTTGTGCAATAATTAGGATATATGTATAGTATATAAATAAAAACAACACTTTTACTGCCTAATTAATTTGACAATAATTGTGCTGGCCTTCGAAAAATTTAACAATCATTAAACAGAGTGCAATTAAAGTTTTACGTGTTTTGCATTCATTAAAATTATTTTATGTTGTACAAACTATATAGTCTTTGGTATGGCTAGGATTTTAGTGCGTATTTCTATTCCTAATAAGTGATACGAAAAACCGAAATGTTTGGGTCCAAAATATTGGCGAAAAACTGGTGACGCCGTATTGGCGACTCCATCGGATATACAAACTGAAGAGTCGCCTCATCGAGGATTACATGTCCACTTTAGGAGGGTTTTGGGGCTCTCCAATAACACTAATGTCTTTTGCCTGGTTCTGTTGGTTAATCTCCGGATTGACCTTCGTCACGGGGGCAGAGCCCGGTGAAAGTGCGAATTTGAGCATGTTACCTGAAAGTAAGAGGAAAATTAGTTTCTGTAGCACTCTGTAATGAGACAAGGACTTCGTTAATTACGTATTGTCTAACACTGATTAGTTTTGCTACCATAAATTTGTTTTGTACCTAACATAGAATTTGAATCCCATCCGGGAGATTTGAAAAAATGGCAAATTCAATGTATATAAAGATGTTTAGAGATTTATATAAAATATAACGTAATTATTCTCGTGACTTCATTATATGGTTTTAAGACGTAACATTTTTTAGTATTAATTGTATATGATGACTTAAATAAAATATATTTTGATATTATAGAGTTTGACCACTGCAATACTTTTAGTTAATCTACATTAGTTTTTGTTCATTTTCGATAAGCTTCATGTAGCATGGATCAGGATATCGAAACATGAAAACTTATTGTATTTTAATATGACGCGTGCATTTGCATGAGATTAACTTTTCTGTGGTGCGATTATGGGAGAGAAAGGAAAGTGTGCTCTTTTATACCGTGCTTTTATGTAATAATGAATATTTTTTTGATTAAAAACTTCTGACACCGTGCAATAAATTTCATAGATATACTTTTTTAAATTCACACACAGAGTAAGGCACAAACACGATTTGATGGCAACACCAGATTTAGCAGCAGCAATGAATGTCTCCACGTTGTTTTGAAACGAGCGAAGTCTAGTGCACTGGTTGAGCTTTCAGCTAAGAGCTTCATGCACATTTCAGGTAAGAGGTGACGGCGATGCATTTTAGATGCACGCCTGAATCATTTCACATTCTAGTAGGTACAACTTCTTGGCAAATGAAGCAGAGGTAAAATATCTATACCAGTTTTTATTTTCATAAGTTATTTGCGCTTGCAGATCGTAAGTTCTCAGCTGCACATAAACCGCCAAGCCTCTTTAATGGTCTTAAGTTAATTCGCCAAGGTCCCGGGTTCGATTACCGGACGGGTCAATGTGGAAAAAAAGTGTTTTTCTATATTTTCTCGGGTTTGGGTGTTTGTGGTACCTTCGCTGTTTCTGGTTTCCACAGTAGGTGTGCTTTAAGTAGTTACTTAGTTTGGAATCAAAACAATGTAGGTATGTGATGTTGTCCACATATTTATTTTTTATTTTTTATTTTCGAATAGGTTTTCCTACAACGATAATTAAAGACCTCTGACCTGACGTGACGATTGTTTATACGACTTCAATCTAGCCACAGAAGCCGGGACCAACAGCTTAACTTGTCTTGGACTATCCACCCTCCACAACAACCACACCCGAGGCACATAAGAAAATATTGTTTCCTAAATTGACTGGATAGGGAATCGAATCCGGAATTGTTGCAGAATAGTCGCACAACTACACCAACCGGTTGGTCTTCAAGATTCTATTCTATTGTTTAGTTGCATTTTTTATCTGAACATATTGTTATTCAAAGTTTTTAAATTGTATTTAGTTTTGATTATCTGTATGAATTTATACTTTCACTTTGAGTTAAATAATTACATTGAATATGAGTGCCGAACCAATCAACAAATCTGCATTGATTTCTTAGCTGGATCGATTAGCTTTTTTAACATACATATTTAGATATACATGTAGCCGGAGATTATAAAATAGATGTAATCCGGATATTATAAAATAATTTTAAAGTAGTCTTAACTTATTTCATCATAAATTAAAGATATGTTTACGGATTTTAATTCGCGTTTATTTAAAATCCGTAAACATATCTTTCATTTCAATGTAATAGTGTTCGCGTAAACTCAAGAAAACGGTTAAGTATTTCATCAGAGTTTTTAAAAACGTCTAACAATAGTTACACATTTTTATTAACTTTGAGTTAACAACAGATTTACTGTTGTAACTCAATGTTAAAAAAATATGTATATTTTTTAACTTTGAGTAAAACCAAGACCTTTAAATACCTACGAATCCGTCAATATCTACCAATGAATGCATTCTCTATCACGTTACACTGATTCGTTCCCATTAAAGGCGACTCGCTTTTGCTTCATACAAAGGGAACTTCATTGCAAAAGAATGGAGAAAGCATTATCTTGATAGTCTGCAGGAAGTTTGCAAATGTGATTCAATAATTTTAATCCAATAGTTCAACTATAGACGATAAGTGCAAACTTGTTTGTTACTTAGTGTTGACAGAAAAAATACGGAGGAAACTAGCTATTGTTTACTTAATATAATAATACTTACTAGCTGACCCGGCAAACGTTGTTTTGCCATAAAAATGATTAAATTACTAAAATGGCTCACAAAAAATAGGGGTTGGTGGTAAAAGGGTAAAAATTTAGGGTTGTATATATTTTATAAAATTTTAATATTTTACTACCCTACCCCTACTCTACTCCTACCCTACCCCTACCCTACCCCTACCCTAACCCTACCCTACCCCTACACTACCCCTACCCTACCCCTACCCTACCCCTACCCTACCCCTACCCTACCCCTACCCTACCCCTACCCCTACCCTAACATTATCCCCGACAAAATTGTGAATCTAAACCATTCCCAGATCCCCTTGAACACACAAAAAAAATTTCATCAAAATCGGTCCAGTCGTTTGAGAGAAGTTCAGTGACATACACACTCACAGAAGAATTATATATACATATAAAGATAATGTGGCTACTCACAAACACAACACTCATAACGAAACACACATGTAACCACACGTGTAATTCAGACAAGAAAAAAAGTGCTGAGAAGAAGTCGGTCAATGCTTTCTTACAAGAAACAGTGACTTCATCTCATTTATAATTGCAAAGAAAACTATTTAAAAATTAAACAAAACTTACTGGTCTTTGTTTTAACAATACTTATTTTAAATTTGTTTTAGTTAAGTGTACATTTTTCCATGATGTGCCATTAGTGTAACCTTTCCAGTATCTTTTAGTCAACCTAAAACGACTTTCTTCTTACATTATTGTAGTTTCACGAGCGATGTAATAAATTTATAATTTAATATATATTTTAGTTACTTCGTTTAAAATAACAACGGTGGCTAAACAACAAAAGTAGGATAGTTTTTTTTTATTACTCCTTCTTATCGAATGACTGGAGTTTTTTTCCAAAGGAACTATTTCAGGCCTCTGTTGTGTCTACTCGTGATTTGCTATATGAGTTGCGACAGAAGACAGGAATAACGGCTTAATGTGTTTTCTTAAACACAACTAAAACCTCTTTCAGACCACAGTAATTTTTTTTAAAGATTTTTAATTGTAGATACTGAGTAATTTAGAAACAAAATGCTGTCGATAGGTTAGTAAAATCAGTAGTAACAGCAACAGTAATGACTTTATCTTGGGTCTCTTCTATCTTTATCTTACATATTGGGTTAAAAAAACGCAGTTTCGCATATATGATAGACAGTAACCAAATCGCCTTCAAACAGATAATGTCGATCCATCGTAGTGGTATGATCAACCATCTTGCCTTACTGACTATCGCCGTAGGTTACTTAAAGAAAACCCTATTATTCGGTTACATACCCTTGAAATGATATACTATGGTCCCGACAAAGCCCCCAAAGCCAAGGGCCACAAGCAACCACCGCACCACGCCCACGATTCTCTTCGGGATGAACAGCTGATTCTTCAGCATTTTTACAAAGGTCTTGTTGAGTGCAAGTCCCTAAAAATTAAAATATTTAGATGAAAAAATAAATTTTAACAAGTTGAGTTTGGGTTTCCAAATAACTGACTTCCGGAGATATTAACTGTAGTTATGAACATAAATAATTATTTTGTTTGCGATGTGAGCCATTGTAATTTAATCAATGTTTAGAAGTCGGAGTTTAAGCATCCAAATTAAATATTAACAGCAACCGGATAGCAGACAGACAAATATTTGATAACTAACTCAGTCAGACAGTGGTTTAATTGAGGTTTGAAATAAGTGTTTCAGACATACGAAATGTTGTGTTTACATCAAACACAGTTCAAAGAACATTAAAAAAAAACAATTTATTTAATTAATTGAAAGTTGGTGCATGTTGCCTTATTAATTTTCCAAGCAATAAAATGAATAATTTGATTTATTGTATGATCCTAGTTTTACGTTTTATCGATTTATTTTTGTAACCTAAATATGTGTTATTTTAGAGTTTTAACAGTCTGAAAATGAACAGCCGACAACAAACACGCAATGAGTCAGGTCTCAGCTTATTATACTTCAATGTTGAACAGTAGCCGCCTGTCGTGATTCCCACACCCTTGCAAGGACTTTCTTTAGAATGAATTCTGCAAATGTTTTAATAACAGGCCATAATAATGTCAAGATTATTACCATCGACTTTCAAATGTTCAAGGAACTTGCGTTGTAATAAAAGTTCTTTAGTTGCAAAGTTAGCAAATTATAACTTGGCAGAATTACTTTTACATTTATAATTTCTTTTAGTTTCAGAAAAAAGGTTTTGTTTTGTTATTTTTTCTATTTATTTAAGTCTCAGGCAGTATTATTAACTTACCTCCTCTATCCAAAATATGGGCGTCAAAGTCCCAGGTAGATCTTTAGTAAGTTCTAGTTTTTCGGCTTTTAGAAGGATCATATTGAATTGTATTCTTTGTATGGCTACCATCGGGGTTCCAGATATCTAAAAGCATAATTATGTTTCTATAGAAAGGTATTGGACAAGTCATCAGTTACCCACCCAGATGTTACCAAAATGTCTTGAAATAGCATGCACAAATCTGTCATTTGAATTGTTTTTGTATAAATCATAAAGTTGATATCTAGGAATTCTCGTCAAATATATGGAACAAGTTTTTCCCAAAGCTTGAAGACGGTTTATAAAGCTCAGCTCAAAGCCTATTAACTATATTTCAGTTATCTTACGTAACCGTTTGCAACAAGACTAAATTCACTTTCGATAAATAGTTAGCTTGGTAGCAATTCACCAATGATAAGTTAGTCTTATAGTTCTCTAATAACTAATCTGCGATTGCGATAATGATATAATGCACCGCATGACTTTTCCTACATATTATTAAGACAATGTGTGTCGGCATAAAAATAGAAAAGCACCACTCATTCACTTCTCATGAATCTCGTAATAAGCAGCTAAAATAGTTCCGTCAGAAGAAATCGGGCAGCAGTGTCGTTTCTCCACTATTGGTTTAACTTGATCACCAAGCTTGCTGGTTATAGCAAAGACATCCTTTTTAAGAGGCCTGTTGTCTAAAACTAATGTAGACTGATGATAATGATAGTGATGACACACAAAAGCACAACCGATTATAAATTGCCATTAATAGTTTTTAGAAGTTTATTTTTGAAACCTCCTACTAAATTCGATATCTTGTCTGTAAATGGAGTATTGCTTACCGGTTCAAAGTCAATTATAATCCCATGTTCGTTAACATCAGGGTTTAGCCCTTTAACGTTCTTCAGGAGTTGTGGATCACAATCTAAGTAGTGCGGTAAAGTAGCGTACATGGGTGCTTTAATACACTTCATCAGGCTCATGACTCCTTTAGGAGGGCATTTGTCAGGGCTATCGCAAAAGCACTGAAGTTCAGGGTCATTGGCAAGGTCGCCAATGTTGGCAATATAGCGATTTGTCTTTATTCCATTGTAAGACGTCTTTTTCTGGTACCAGGGCTTGAAGGTTCTGAGGAAAAGTAGGATACACGTACAATAATAGTTTATCAGGTTAAGGCACAATGTTAGAACAAAAAAGGAACTGAGACAATACTACCCGTATTGCTTCAGTAACAAGCGATTATGCAACCTCAACGTGAGTAAGGAATACTGAAATCTTGGATATAATCTGAAAATTCTGTCAGATGTCAGCCAGGCCAGATTGCCTTTACACATTGGATAGTGATAAATTTGAAAAAAATAATGTTCAAATGCATAGGAATAAATTCAAATAAATATGCAAAATCCATTTGAATTAGATCTTAATCAATATAACCAAATCATAATAATATGCAAAGTCCATACCAGTTTTGTCAAGCAAGTTAAAATATATTTCCAAAAATCATATTCCGCTAGAAATACGATAATATGTTTTTAGAAACGCTAGATGCATAAAGGCAACATGAACAAAAAAGAACCTGCACACATCACCGGCGAAAGACTCAATTTTGTCCTTTTCAGTTAGGAAAGGTGGGAAGACTGTCCCATCTGTTCCCTGGAATTCGTTACATTTGTCTCTCCAGACTTCTTGCTCTGTCTTGCCATCTATGGCAATCACTTTACCAACGTCCATTACATTCTTGATGCCTCTGCGAACTGTTACCACTTGAGGGTTAATCGTGCCGTTACGCTGGGAACAAAAATTTCATATATAATTAATTAGGTATTTCACTTCACCTAAGATGTTGATTTCACTCTATGCCTAATCATTTGAAAGTTAGTAACACAATCGAAAAACAACAGGATCTGTATTGATTTAATTATGAGTGATACCAGAGCCTCAGTATTTATTTCTTAATTGATTAGACTGTCAATTTCATCATCCTAACCAAATCTGAGACGTTTGACTTCAGGAGGCAGTCTTTCAAGAATTGTATCGTCATTGTATTTTAAGAAAAAATATATCCAGCAAACCTATTATTAATGTGGAATAAATAACATTGCATTGTCTCCATCAACTTGAAAAAACTACTGCGTACTTACTTACTAGACCATGAAAACTACTTTCAAGATTCGCGCGAAGAAAATTTTTATTAAAAACTGTGTTTATTTATATCGGTCACGCATTTATTGAGCTAATTTAACCAATTGTTTTGTTAAACTTATCGAGATTTATATGGTTATGAATGTAATATGTCAAAAATAACAGAGGCGTGGGGTTTGAAAGGGTTAGTGTACGTCTATTTTCTTACACGCCTTAAGCGTGAACAGAAAGATATTTAAAATTATATTAGTTAAACCTTCATCCTTTTGCTATTCTGGGATCATTTCTTACCAACAGAGCTTCGGAGATATTTATATTTTGATAACATCAGTATTTTTTTCTTTCAAATAAGTAGGTGCTTATTTGTTAAATTAAATTTTAAAATAGCATCTAAATAAGTCAAGAATAAAATTGTTCAAGCAGTTCTAGTGTTAGTATTAAAAATACAAACCAATCCAAATACTGAAAGTCTGTACTGATTGTTAGCTTCAAACGTCATCCCATTGGCAGCTTCCTTCTTCAAGGCGGTGCAGACGGCTTTCGGTGCAAACTCTGTCCTGGCACAGTTGATGATAAATCCGCGGAAAAGAAAGTCGAGAACTTTGACCCTCAAGAATATGTCCTTCGGCTCATCAAATATGCCATTGAACGCTTTACCCAGCATGCTCAGCATCGCTGGTTTGTCGTTATAGACGTATGTTGCCACGCCCTTTGAAGAGAGAGATAAGGAACATTAGTTTTAGAATCTCAGACAGTCGTTAGCTGGGCATGGGTCAAACCAAAAGTTTTGCCGTAATCGCCGTTTTCTGCTCGGCCAGTGGTTATTATATTGATTAAAAATAATCGACTCAATATTAGTCCCGTATTTAATCTACTCGTATTATATTCGTTGTTTCGAGTGGTGTCAGCAAATTTAAAGAATGTACCTCATTTCTTCTTAGGGGTATTGTAGGCAGCGGCTTAAGGAGTACTGCCAGATGATGACGGGCATTAGAGTCTTATTTCTATCATTGGCCAAACTGCAATCACCAACCCGCCTGCCAAATGTGGCGATTATGACAAAATCCGTTTAAAGAGGCCGGTGTCCAGTTGTGGACTAATGTAGGTTGGCGATAATAAAGATGATGTCGCTGTTTAAATATTTAAATACATAGTTTTTTTTGCTAGAGAGATGTTTTTCGAGATTTCAAATTCAAATAAAACTGTAGCTTGAGGACAAAAAAGGGTTTCGTCCCAACTCTACCCGATCCCATCTCTACCCGATTTAAAATAACCTAACAAAAAATCCCAACTCTACCCGATATGATAAAAAGTACAGTCAAAATGAAAAACCATTAAACGATATTTTTTTTAATCATCAACATTTTTATCATCAATTAGAACAATCGCCATTTAAAATGATATAATGAAAATAATATTTTGAAACAAAACTCGTAACAACAATAACATCCCAATCACAATAATATCATGATTGAAACATTTTTTCATACCTAAAATTTTTATATTTTTCGTTTAAACTGTACCCATACTTTTTTCTATAAGCAAAAATGAAATCAGGTAGAGTTGGTATTTTTTGGTAGGTAATTTTAAATCGGGTAGAGTTGGGACGAAGCCCAAAAAAGGAATCAGTCTAACCTTAAAAAGTTATGAATGGTCTTACTTAGAAAAAATACTTTTGGATTAACAAAGCTGTAAAACTCTTGTTGTCTATATAATATAAATTTTGTGTTATGGTTTTTGTCTCGTGTGATACCGGCACATAAAAAAAATTAACACTACTCCTTTATCTGCTACGGGTGTCATAAGAGGCGACTAAAGGGATACTGGCAAGAGGAGACGGGCATCAGCGTCTTCTCTCCGCCATTAGCCAAACTGCGATCGCCAATCCGCCTGCCATAAATGACGATTATGGCAAACTGCTATTGGAGAGGCTTGGGTTCATCAGTGGGCTGATGATGATAATTATAATATATCTTTAGGATCTTGTAAAGAATCTAACTGCCCATCTTCCACAAAGAAAACCATTGTGAAATACTCAACTTTTATAAAGCTAAATTGATATTACCTTATTTTTCATATTACATGCTATATCATTACCAATGGTTCAATTATCATATAAATACAGAAAAATCGATACTTAACAGTTTAAATTGCAGTTTATTATTACCAAGGCGAACTCCCACATTGTCTTTGTGGGCGGTACCTCGCGATATAAATCAGCCTAGATTTTTTTTAGAGAAAATAATACGAGTTTTTGAAATATTAAAGATGTTGAGGACAAAAAAAATAATTATTTATTATTTTTTTGTAAGAAATTAAGAAGGAACAATATTGTACAAAAATAATAGAGAATAAACATAAAGTACCTACATACTAATAAATACAACTAGTAGTGATACTGTGTCAGAATTCAACTTTTTTTTTTATTCTTGAATTGAGACCCATGCACACTAAAATTTTATAGATAGTAGCTAGTCAAATGTCGTTTAGCAGCAGGTCTAGAGAATGATGATGGACCGAGAAGAATGGAAAAAAATGCAACAACAAAAGTAAAGCTATTAAATTTGATGATAAGTCAAATTTCGTATCTACATTGAAAAATTTAACAAAATTAACCTCTCCTTTGGCTAGCAAACATCCAATGTTAATGGGGTTAAACTGTTTGGAAAGGCATGTCGCTTCAAGCCCCAAGAGACAACCGGTTGTCTCGATAACAATTGATTTTAATTGTGTCTGGAATATCCGATCGTCAAAGGTATACCATAAGATTTATTTTGTTCTTCTAGGAAAATCTTGTAGATACTATTATATCACTTCACAATTATTATTACTTTGATACCAAGGTAGTACATTTAAATACAAGAAATACTAATGTAATTTTTTAAATCTTAATATATATATTTCTTGTGTGCGTGTGTATGTGACTGAACTCCTCCTAAACGACTGGACCAATTTTGATGAAATTTTTTGTGTGTGTTCAAGGGGATCTGGGAATGGTTTAGATTCACAAGTAGGGTAGGGTAGGGTAGGTTAGGGGTAGGGTAGGGGTAGGGTAGGGGTAGGGTAGGGGTAGGGGTAGGGTAGGGGTAGGGTAGGGGTAGGGTAGGGGTAGGGTAGGGGTAGGGTAGGGGTAGGGTAGGGGTAGGGTAGGGTAGGGTAGGGTAGGGGTAGGGTAGGGGTAGGGTAGGGGTAGGGTAGGGGTAGGGTAGGGGTAGGGTAGGGGTAGGGTAGGGGTAGGGTAGGGGTAGGGTAGGGGTAGGGTAGGGGTAGGGTAGGAGTAGGGTAGTAAAATATTAAAATTTTTTTATGGCAAAACAACGTTAGCCGGGTCTGCTAGTACTATTATATAGCCGTTAAAATCAAACTGTACCTGCATGCTTTATAAACCCTTACCATTAATTTTTAAGCAGTTACATTTTTAAATAATTTCATTACTGAAAGATAGAGTCTGATGTCAAACAATTAAGGCTGCGCGCCCGCACCCGATCTGTCACTGATTTTTTGTAGGTAAAATATGGAACGTACTGACTGCGATAGTGAAACACACACGTACTACAGATAGCCGGTCAAAAATTTATAAGCTGCTGTCTGCTACATAAAAAACCGCCTGACAATCGGTCGAACAAAAAGTCTGACTTGGGCGGGCAGCCTAAAGCGTTCATGGTAAGGTCCGACTCTGAATGTGTAACATCATAAATCAAGTAGGTAATGTGTCAAATACTTCGTCCTTACCCCGGATTAGTGGGCACAAGCCTATCCAAACGAATGATTTTGATATCATCGCAAAGCTTAGCAGGCAGGTTGCCGCTTTGCAGAATAGGCCAATGATGAAGAAAAAATACGCTGCTGCATGTCTTTTTCTATCGGGAATCCTTTGGTCACCTCTTATGACACAGGAAAGAATGAGATAGCACTACTATATTTCTGTGTCCGCGTTATACTCACCAGCATCAAAATATGAGGTATAACGACTGTTTCCTCTCCTGTCAATCCTGGCCCAGACAGGTCTGGCCTAAAATAAAAATAGTCTCGTTTCTTGTAGGTAATCGTGTCGTCTTCCTCGTGATCTTCGATCTCCACTTTCTCTTTCCATTCCCTTGACAAAAGAGAGACAAAAGCTTAGCACATAATAAGAAAAGTCGGTTCCATTTCATAAAACATTTTTGTTTTATTTATCTTTTGTCAGTCAGCTGTTGGTCAGTTTTTTGGAAGAGAATTGGTCATAATCCCCACGCTTAGCCGGCGTTCGGTTTGGAAAAAGTATTCACAGCAAAATAATAAAAACAAATATCAAGGACCGACTCAAAATTTGCTGTATTATTTGTCGCTTTTAATGGGGTCAAGGTTCGACTTAAATAAAAAAGGGTTTTTATTAATCCTACAATACTTTTACTAATAGAATTTGTGGTCACGGGAAGAATAATAAAACAAAGTTAAAATTATATTGTTCAATGGAATTATGGTTGTCCAATGATTCTTTCTACTTATATTGCTATTACGTCAATGTCTTGGTGTCTAGATTTGAACTTTCTACCTAACCTTTATACAAAATTTATTAACCAAGAATCACGAACGAATTATTACAGACTATAATAGATTGAAAGAGTTTTATGGCCTTCGATCTAATAATTTCGAATGCGCTACTTTTGTGCTATTCTAATATTGAGTCGTTTAGCGAATAGTCAAAGGTAAGGCTTTTGTTGAATACATTATTTGAAAGGCCGTATGTAATTGCTTCAACTGCTAAGAAATAATATTTTAAAAAAGTAACAACTCATTGCCCAAAAAAAAAAAACAATAGTGCAACTGCTTTATTATTATCAAATTCCATTAGAATTAATTACGTGTGGTCATTGAAAACCAAGCAACACCGTTTTCGGGGTTACATTAATTAAAATATTTTCCTCCTCATTAATAATTATTTTAACACAACATTTTACAAGCAGGTTATATAGCGGAAGTAGTATTATTTTCAGATCAATCAGAACATAATAAAAGGACTCCCGGTAGCTTTATTTGAATTTAGAAGACATGTCTTTGAAACTAAATACCAGGCTTGTATCTGGTAACGGAGGATATTTTTTCACCGTTTTGTAGGCTGGTAAGCGACTTAGATTACATCCTGTGAAAACGTTGTTTTTTTTTTATTTTAACATTTAATTTAGATCAGTAAATACTGAACAATTAACTAGCTAAGTATAGTCTGACTCTATCAAATATTTGTTGTGTTTATTGTTAATTTTCATATTTATGTTGCAGGGATAATACGAGTATTAAAGTGATATTGTAATTTCACTAGTGACATTATAATTTCACTGATTATTAAAGTATGAAATTGCCGTTTTGTATGGACGAAATCGAGAAAAGTCATTTTTCCATACTAACAATTTTTTAGTTTTTTTAAAAACGCCTAAACCGTTTTCGATGCAATTAAAGGTGAAAGTTAGATGGTTATAAAGCTACGCATTATAGTATTAAAATTTCTGAAAATCAAAGTATATAATACGAATATAGTTAATTGAAGCAAGAAGGTCAGCTGACACATTGTAAGGGGTCTTTTCAACGACTTCCTTTGAAGTAATAGGCACTAGTAGGTATTGCATTTTTTTTTAGACAAAAGTTACTTTATTTAGTTTTTGGTACAATACAAAAAGAATTACGCAAAAAAGGTCTTAAAGGTGCAACAAAGAAACGACCCGGGAAACCCTCCTCTTTATCGTCGGTCTCAGGAGATGGGACACAAAATGGTAAAAATAAAGTAGATGAAAAACAGCCAACCACTTCAAAGTCACCTTCTCCATTGCAAACATTATGTTACATTGAAAATAATGAATTGAGAGCAACTTCCGACACGTCAGGATCGACATTAAATGATACATACGACTCTATAAATACATCACTAAAGAAAATTTATATCTTAGGAAGTCAACAATGTATTGGTATGGGCCCTCGACTTCTACAATCGAGGCTTGGAAACAGCTTTGGACAATATGTTATAAACGCCTTCATAAAACCAAACGCTTCGTCGGAAGAAATACTAAAGGGATGTAACAATGTTGAAGATTCTTCGCAAAACTACTTAATATTATGTGCGGGAGAAAATGACCTTAATCCGACAAAAGTCCTTATCGAATATGCTTCTGCACTAAAAAAATTCAAATGTATTAATATAATAGTGTTAAATATTATTAATAATTATTTTTTAAATACCAAAAAATTAAATAAATGTATATCAAATGTATGTAGAAATGTAATTAACTGTAATTTTATTGTAATTGATGTTGACTGTAATTTTGTATTTAATAATGACTCCTACTTAAATTTGACTTGTAAAAAAATTAATTTTATAATTGATTGTAACAGTTATGACACCAAGTACCTGTCATCTAAAGGTTTGAGAGAAATTTTAAAAACTAACAGGTTAATGATGAGGAATAAAAAAAGTTGCAAACCACTCCCAAGAAAAGGAACTATTCCATACTACTTCTCAGTCCATGCCGGGAAACCTAGACAAAATCAGAGTGACACGCTGCATTCTACACCGCAAATGTTGGATTTTTTATCGACAACAGACAAATCTACAACAATAGGACGTTAACTAGGGAAAAAAGACAACTTTTAACATTGTTTCATCAAAACATTGCAGGTGTCCTCAATAAAAATGAAATTTTTGAATTGACAATCACAGAACTTTCTAAATCTTTAGGTAACATTGACATTATTTGTTTGACAGAAACTTTTATAAAGAAAGGAACAGAATGTAATTTACAATTACAGAACTTTAAATTAGCAGCATGCTATTGCAGGAAAGATCAAAGACGTGGAGGTTCGTGCATATTAATAAAACGTGAGTTAGACTACCTACCATTAAACATAACGGATCATATAGCATGTTGCCATTGTTTTGAATGTTGTGGCATTGATATACTAGGTTATAATCTGATTATAGTCTGCATTTATAGAATACCAAACTCTAATATCGACATATTTTTTGAGAAACTTTCGTTACTGTTAAAAAAAGTAACTAGAAATATAAACCAACACGTGATAATCTGTGGCGACTGGAACATTGACGTCTTAAAGGATAATTCTCAATCTAAAGAACTAAAAGCGGTTCTCTCTAACAATAATTTGATTCCACATATCAATACACCAACTAGAAAAAATTCCAGTATAGACCAAATAGCAAGTAACTTACAAAATTCAAACGTAAATATACATCACTTAGCTTTATCGGACCACGATACGGGACAATCTTTATCATTTTCTGTCGCCAAAAGTCGTAATTATACAAAACCTATTAAGTATTGGTTAGAATATCGCCGAGACTATAGCAAAGAAAACATTGAAAAATATTGTCAATGCTTATCGTCTCTATCTTTTAATGAAGTGTATGAAGAGAAGGAATGCGATAAGTCGTTTGAAGGGTTTCACGAGTTATTAAAATTATTCCATGATCTTTGTTTTCCTTTACTTTAACGCCTATTATTTAATTGCAAATTGTTTGCTTAACTTACAATTTAACGGACTAGTTTCAGTGCCATTATGATTTCACTAGACTGATACAGTGAAATTGTATGGCTGTGATATTTTGATTAACACTGGTTTAAGATTATCAGAGCGATCTCTAACCTAACTTAACCTAGATTTATTATAATATCACTATTGCGGTCTAGTGAAATTACATTAACACTGAAGAGACCCTGTGAAATCATACGAACCAGTCGTCATTGACAATAATCAGTGAAATTATAATATCACGTCTTTGACAAAATCCCTGCGACATACATTCATTGCATTTTTTAACTGTTCCAGCATTTTTTTTCACGAATAAAATAATTTAAGGATAGACCGGTTTTTGATACGTGGGGTTTCGTCTGGTCGTGTAAGTATCGTGGTACAAAGTTTAGTTATAGGAGAAACTGAACACTTGAGGAAAAAATTTGATAAAGCTAGCTACTAGGTATCTATACTAAAATGTGAATAAATGTTACTTTAATATAAATATTACAATTATTAACAAACGAAGAATGTAACTTCATTCTTGTCTAATATTATACATATTTTCAGGCAATTTTATCTCAAAAATATATTAGGAAATATAGCACGTATTTTAATTGTTACAACTGTTTAATTTTTATGTAAAGTTAGGTACTTGATAGCACACTGTACCTGCACATACTGAAAAAAAAAAGAGTGTAGTGTTTCCTAGGTATGTCGAAGAAATTCTACTAAGGTGAATCACAAATATAATTTATTCATTCAACAACGCGTTAGGTTTCACGGACGTCGAATTGATTATTGATCAGAAGTATTTTCATAATATGTTACTTATTGTTTTAATGATGCATAGTGTTGGACAGACCTGAGTCCAACTGTACTATGTATATGTATATTCAATGTAAACAGACAGCATTACATTATTTGACGACCGATGTGGCGGAGTGGCGTACACAACGGTTTTTAAGGTGTCGCCTGCTCCGAGTTCCCGGGTTCGATTCCCGGACGGGTTAATATAGAAAAAGTGTTTTTCTATATTTTCTCGGATCTGGGTGTTTGTAGTACCTGTGTTGTGTCTGATTTCGACAATACGAGTGCTTTAAAAAGTAACTCACTTTGGGATCAGAACAATGTGTCTATGAGATTTGTCCACATTGTTTTACCTTTTTATTTATAGTCTGAGGCGGAACGAAGCTTGACGCGTTATCTAGTTTTAAAAAAACAGTAATTAAATCTGAAATATTATTATTTAAAACAGTCGGAAATTAAATGGGATAGTTTAATATATACTGTTTTTTTATTGATATAGTCTCTAAGAAATAGCAATCTATATGTAGAAGCTAGAGATAACTACATTACATTGAGTAAAAAGGGCTACACACAGACCTTGGGACACTAATTATACAACTTAATCATATTATGCACAAAGCCTTTTTATAATGACAAAAAAGGTAGTGCCTTGAGTAGTAGAGACATGGACATAATTAAGGTTTTAAATATGAGTAAGGCCTACTTAGGTACATAGCTTTCTAGGACAATTTCAATCCGTTCATTAATTAAAAACCTAACCAAGTAAGTTCAACAAAGAAAACACAAATGTAAATTAAGGATATGTCTTTGATACATTTGTTTTAGACCTTAATGTAGCTCACAGAGGCTCCAATATTATGTAAAAACTGATACAAAAATAAAATCTAATATGTATTAGGTACTATACCTATTTTTTAAATATTATTATATTTTATGAGTAATTGAATGAGTTGATATTGATTATTTTTAAATTAGTTGTTACCATGACGTACTAACTACAATTTTGGGATCATTTTGTTTTACTAATCATGAATATATATCCAGTTACCAGATATAACAAAAAATAAATATTCTCTTGTATAATTTTTTGTCTCAGGCGGGAAAAATTTTTCAAGTTTCTATACTGATATTATAAGTGCAATTAAGTTGCTAAAATATCAAATAAAGTATTCTTTTGTATAATATGTAAATATGTATTCTTTAAAAATAATATAAGGTTGTCCATTGCCATCCAGCGAGGTAACGCGGCTAGTGTCATGGGCACTTTTGCGGTAGGGACTACTCGGGGCGGACATTAAACTGTATGTAATTTCGATAATGTATGTAACCTTTACAATTTTTCTTTCATGTATAAATTATTTTTGCGAAAGGTAATAAATATAATAATAAACATAAGTGTAGCCGATGTGAGGTTCAGGAGGATATGGAGTAGCGTCGCCGCCAAACGAAAGACTGCTTTTGCTTAAGCGCGTTTATTAAAGCGCAGACTAATTGAATACAATTGAGATAAGACTTACAGTGGACCGGCTCTAAGTTGCACTAGCGTACAAGCAATAGACCAGTGCCGCGTAAGCAATGCGTTTGCTTAAAGACTCCAAAAGTTCCAATAGCTTGGAAGCGTTCAGAGTGCAACTCGAATTCCCTATTTAAAGAAATCGGGGCGTCGATGCCCTTGCGCGAGTCAACTGACTACCGGCGCCATCTAGTATCTAGTTCCGAAATCTGCTAAGTGATAGTAATTATGGCTGTTACATAAGTATATAGTTGCTTTTCTTACATGGAATGGGCGTTGAAAATATCTATTGAAACAGAAAAAAGTGGTCCTTACTCTAATACGATACGTATCATAATGATTCGGTAAATTCCTGTTTTTTCTATAAAAAGTAACTTTAATTTTAAAGAATCAAATTAGTTTAAATATTATTGTACGGGACACCTTATACCTAATATAGAGTGTATCTAAATTTATTCGACAAAATGTAAGCGTATGTTCCATTTATATATAATATAATAGGTATAACCTACATGAAAATAATTTTAAGGTAAGTAAATAGAAAAAGAAAGTTTGAATGTTTTCTTTCAAAAAACATATTAATACTATAAATACTTGAACCTAATAATATAATTTTGGTATATTTATAAATAAAATAATAAAATTTTGGTATATTTATTTAACAGCATTTTAGGTATATCAAGGCAGTGCAGCGTATGCGTCAGAACACGAATAAGAACAATTTTCACTGTTATTAAACACAAAGGGTTTTTTCGAACTTATTAAAACATTTAAAATAAAATTAAAAATAATTATTTCAAGGTACTTATTCTAACTTTTCAAAAATATTAGAATATCTAAGAAGTTGTATTATTTTAACTTATTCCAATAATTTTTTAACTGCAAAACCTACTCATTACTTGTAAACTTTTTTATTTCTATTTACGAAATAAAAAGACTAACAGTTGGAAAACAAAGTTGATTATTGTAATGATATTGACTATTTGTACAAGCATCTGTGTTTTCACAACATTTGATAAAATAGTCTAGTTCATATTCAATTGCATAAGGAGGTGCAACTTAAGTAAATTACTAGTTGAGTGTTACTAGCAAGGAAAATAATAGACTCAGTTCATTTGTCAATGTCAGTTTTTCATGCAAGCAAATTACAGACTATTAGTTCAATAAAGAATTGATAAGTAGTTTAGCGGAACATAACAACAGGTTTGCATTACCGAGAAAATAAAACTCACTAAAATTAAAATGATTCTACTTCTACTTAAAATAAAAATGATTTAACCATTTATTTCGAGTCTCTTTGTTTACTGAAATGTTGTAAATTTAATTAATAAAATTTACAACTTCTTGGAATTCTTAAATCAGAAATAATAATGGTGCCCTATTGTTACTTAATTCTATTACCACAAAAATGAGGGCTTAATTAGCTACATAGAATCAAAAACATTAATGATAACGGTATGCAACGTTGTCTACATTTATTTTCATTAATTAATTCCAGGTAATAATATACCTAATTAGAAGTACTAGGAGGACTTAAGTAAATTGTTTTTTTCTTAGAAATTATTGGTTAAAAGGTCATGGGGTTTTCGGAATTGTATATTGCTTGTTGTTTCACCTCATTTCTGAATTAATTGGTTTTGAGCACTTATGACAAATTCAACAATTAGTCAGTAAAAATAAATCTTCTCTCTTTTTTTACTGTTATGTCTTCAAATATGGCGAGGCAAAAAAAAAAAAACAATAAAAAATAGATTTTATGCTAGAAATTTATCAAATCGTAGATCTCCAATATGTATCCAGTCGCTCTTAATTAATAAATAGTGTTACAACCCGTCTATATTGACAGATACTAGCTGACCCCGTGAGCTTCGTACTTAAGAATAATTAGTGTTTTGATTTGATTTTAACTTTCTTAATGTCATTTTCATCAAAAACTACTATTGGGAGCAGAAGAAAAAAATCCAAAAAATCTAAAAACATAAAAAAAATGCTCCTGCCATTCGTGACCTCATAAGTAGTGTAACTAACACGACTTTCTTTTAACTATAAAGATTTATTTGTACAGATATTTATTTTCTATGGACGTGCTCAGTGTCAAAACAACTTGAATAAAATAGCCAACGTTATAATAATGTCTCTGTACCTTATTTGGTCGGCTAGCAAAAGGTTAATTTCATGATCACATTCGAGAAAGAAATTTCTTTTGTCTAGGATAAAAATGATGTATGGTAGCGTACCATACATCATTTTTTTGCTCCTTACATATCAGGAAGTATAAATGAAGGTAAATACAGTAAAAATGACGGAATACGAAATTGAAGACGGTTTGTGTAGGTACGTGTCGGTTTCAATCAATAGGTAATGCCTTTGATACGGGATACAATTTTCCCTAATTGTGGCAGGCACTTAAATGTAACACGAATTATGCTTTCTGACTACACGTTCAGTAAGAAAACTCGCATTCAACTCATGTTTCGTATTATTATTTAGGGAGAAACAGTAACAATAGCTGCAAAAAATGTTTTTCGTGGAACTTTAATCGCTACACTTTAACGTATTTTACCGTTTATTTTTATTAAAGTGAGAAATTCTTGTATATTTTAGTTTTTTTAAATAAAATGAAACTTGCATTCGTTTTTATTGCATCATTATTGTATCTATGTTGAATATATCGATTGCCTATCGGACATGAAAATCATTTAGAGTGTTCTTAAATACCTAGTTATTTATTCATCCTACGGGTGGCTTTCTCCAATGCTAAAATGTATAAAAAAAATAATTCAATTACTTTGTTTGATTACCATTTTATACACACACGCGCGCGCACACACACATTCGCAATCTGCATGCTCTTTAGTCTACTTAGTAAATTCATTGCTACGATAATATTATAGTATGATATTTGTAAACATTTCAACCGCTTTGGGCGTTGTTATCTGCGACTCACTTTAATACTTCTGAAAATAGTACCGTTTTTATTTTTGTAATGTACCCATGTAAAAAATCATAAAGAGTTTAAATCAAACTACATGCCACTTACTCAAAGTAATAAGGGCCGATCTCCTTTACAATGGGAACAGCGCCCTTCTGAACCTCTTCAGGGTTGGTGTAGTTGAAGAGGTAAACCTTGAAGTCCAGCGCGAAGGGTATCTTCTCCCACATGGCACGCACGTCTGTCTTCTTGGAGAGCGCCATCTCCTAGAGACAAAGAACCAATGCATATTTGTAGTAAGAGAGACTGGGTCAAAAGAAAATGTAATGTAACGGTTTATAATCGTCCTACGGTAGAGCAAAGACTTTCATTGAATTCGAGTTACGAAAGCAATGATGGGTAAAGGCATAAACACCACGCTTGCACAGAGTGCGGGTTTTTTCAATAATATTTTTTTTAAGACACCCCACGCTGGGTCACACAGAGCCATCTAGTCCCAAATTAAGGTACTATTAAGTAGCTTGGCGTATGGGGTACTCTTCGCGTTGCTCGAAGGGGGTACTGGACAACCGATAACCATACTTATATTCTTTTTTGGAAAATATATTATTATACTTATTATACATAGAAAAACACCCAGACCAGTACAAATGGACATGTTCATGCACACAAATATTTGTACTATGCGGGGATCGAACCCGCGACCCATGGCTCAGAAGCAGCGTTTACTACAACTGATCCAAATGGTCACCAGTTATAGTCCTTAAAATTTAGCTTGATTAGAATGACACCTGTCAAACTGAGGTGAGTAATGAGACTGACTCGACTGATCAAACGAAAAAAAACAGTTAAGGCAAATAAAATAAAACGAAAATCAGACAAATTAAGATTTAACAGTAAGTCATTATCGTGATCATTATCAGAATAATTGGAACAGTCATAAAAATCAATTAGATTTTTTTTATCGCATATACTCGTAGTATCTAATAAATTTGAAAATTTTTCGTAAACTATAGGTATTAATAATTGCAATTTGATGTTCTTAGCATCAACCAATGCTCATTAAATCATTTATAACATTTATGTCACATTACTTCGATTTTGAAATATTGTGAGTCTGTCGATTTCGATTTGTCCACGTTTGTTTACGTCATCACTAGCAATTATGAAAAATGACGTTACCTTGTAAAGACGTCTTTTAAAATTTGGTGTAATATTTGTGATTGGATTATTTTAATGTTTTTTAACTTTTAATATCTATTTTATATAATTAAATTGATTAACATGTACAGCAATGTATAAAAAAATATTCTTAACATCCCAGTTACAAATATTTTTTCGTGTGCAAATGTGTTTCACTCGTGTGACGCTGTTACAAAGTAACGTCGTCTCTTTCAGTGAGAACTGTCATTCCAATCAAGCTATATTTTAAGGACTATAGTGGTTACCAACCGGAACAGTGTTTGAAAATTCAAAACGCTTGTTTCCGATCCTGGGATCTCGGGCCCACTAGATCTTGGTCCAGTACTTAAGCCACTCGACCTATGGGAAGTTAATTAATTTCCAAAAAATATCAGTTGTTAAATTTCTACAATTAACCCTGTATTTTATAAAGTTGCTAGCTGTTGCCCGAGACTCCGGCCGCGTCAATTTCTGTTATTATGAACGCTAATTATTTTTGCAACATTTTTCTCTGATACTTCGCTCCTTTTGGTCGCAGCGTAATGTTAGATAGCCTAAAGCCTTCCTTGATACATGAACTATATCACACAAAAATATATTTTTATTCGAACCAGTACTTCCTGAGATTAGCGCGTTCAAAGAAACAAACAAACAAACTCTTCGGCTTTATAATATTAGTATAGATTATTTTACTTCGACCACAATTGCAAGAGTATCGTTTGTTGGATTTGAGGTAATAACTGAAAACAATTATAAAACTCCGTTGGCTTACAGTGAGAAGCCTCAATACATTTGTCGACTCAATAAATGTGGACAACATCATTGCTGTGATTCCAACTTGAATAACTATTTAAGGCACCCGTATTTTGGAAACCAGATACAACAAAGGTACCACAAACGCTTTTTTTCTACATTGACCCGTCCGGGAATCGAACCCGGGACCTCTGAGCAGGCGAAAACCTTGAAATCCGGTGTGTACGCCACTTCGCCACGGAGGTCGTCTTGTCTTAGTAGCTCGATAGACAAAGCACTAGCCCGGTAATTGATATGTTGTGGGCTTGAGTATCATCTAAGGCTGCGCAGTTTTTATTCAAGATACGATTTCAGGGAGGAAAAAATGGTAATAGCTCACTAAAACACAAGGTATGTGTACCTTATCAACTAATTTTAATGATAGTAGATAGATGTTGGTGTTTAAATTAAAATTATAACTAAATTAATAGTAGTGTTTTTTTTGTACAAAAATAAGTGCCTAATTTAGTCACAAAACTATAAGACGCTTGAAACAAAGTTGTGGCAGAAATATGGTTATTTCCAGGCAAGACCATACAAAGATTGAAATAACTCAAAACTTATCAGGGTACAATTTTAGTGTTTATACCAATGTCGAAGTATTATTTTTTTAACTTTTCTATATTAATCTTTAAAATAGCTAAGTTATTAATATAAAGAAAATAATGTTTTCTTGTAATTTAGATGTAGAACTAAAATTAATTCTGTTTAAGCACCAGATTTGCCTTGTATGAGTCTCTATAGTGAAACTTTGAAATAGAATATTGCTGCCAAAGCAATTATTGATAAACATATAAAAACTCTGCCCCCTTATCCTACTTTATATACATGAGGGACTACAGCCAGGAAAATATTTTAAAATTTAAGTGCTGTTTGGCAAATCTTTCATGGTTTGATGTCTTCAATGAAATAAATTTAAATAAAAATTTTGATAAATTTCATGACCTGTTCACACTATTTTATAAATTATGTTTCCCTAAAGTAAAAATTAATATAAATACCTTACGAAAAAGGAGGCAAAAATGGATAACAAAAGGATTAAAAATAAGTTGCAAAAGTAAACGGAATATGCGATATAATTACTACAAAAATAAAACACATGCTAACAAAAATAAATATATAAAATACTCTAACATGTTAAAGAAATGTATTTATAACGCTAAAAGGAATTTAAATATTGACTTTATTTGTAATAGCGAAAACAAATGTAAGGCCTCTTGGACTATAGTAAAAAAATAATTAAATGACTTCCCTTTGACCACTAAAACTAAAGATAAACTTAATATTAATAATCATATACTGACCAATCCTTCTGATATATCTACGACATTCAATAATCATTTCATTAATTTAACGAATAATACTGACAATCACAAAAGAGCAACTAATAAAAGACATATATTAAATTCCCTATTTCTTATGCCTTTTACCGAAATACATGTAAGAAGGGAAGTTATGTCGTTAAAAAATACAAAAATGGAAGGCCATGATGAAGTTTGTACAAAAGTTCTGAAGGAATGCGTTGACGAAATTATTACTGTTTTGACGTATTTGATAAATCTATCCTTCTCTTCAGGTACTTTTCCAGAGCTGCTAAAATTAACCATAATAAAACCTTTGTTTAAAAAAGGAGATACTGATAAAATTGATAGTTATCGCCCGATTGCACGACTATCAGTATTCTCTAAAATCTTTGAAAAATGCATGTATCGACAACTAGTGGACTTTTGTGACAAATTTCACCTTTTGAATCATGAACAATATGGATTTCAAAAAAATAAATCAACCACATTAGCAATTCATAGCCTAATGGTAACTATTTTATCAAACATTAACAAAAAAAACCTGACCACCGCTATTTTTGTTGATTTAACAAAAGCATTTGATTATGTTTCTCATTCATTGCTTGTCAGCAAGTTGGAAGTAATTGGTGTGAGGGGTCCAGCACTTGATTGGATAAAATCATATCTCGAAAATAGACAACAATGTGTTGTCATAGACAGACTTAATGAAAAAAAGGAAGTTACGGCTTATTTTTCACAATACAAGCACAATCAACAAGGGGTACCACAAGGTAGTGTACTGGGCCCAATCTTGTTTCTTTTATACATTAACGATATTGTTGATGTAACATCTCATAATTGCATTTCATTTGCTGACGATATCGCTATTGTTGTGGCTTCTGATAATACAATTTCGGTTCATGAAAACGAGATTAATAGTACTATGGATAATTTGATTGAATGGCTTGACATACATAATTTAAAAATAAATCTGACTAAAACTAAATACATACAATTCAACAAACACAAAAATATTCATCTTGATATTCATTATAAGGACACTAAAATTGACGAAGTAAAACATACGATATTCCTAGGTTTAACTATACAACAAGATGTTGATTGGAAAACGCATATAGATAATATTTGTAACAGAGTCAATAAGTTTATTTATGCTTTAAAGCAGGTTAGATCTGTAACTAATATAAAAACTGCGATTGCTACCTATCACGCATATGTGGGGTCTCTATTGCGCTACGCTTTACTAATGTGGGGTAATAGCAGTAATATAACGAGAGCTTTTATTGCCCAAAAAAGATGCATTAGAGCAATATGTGGTGTCGCTCCTCGAACATCATGTCGTCCTCTATTTGCACAGTTGCAAATATTAACATTGACGTCGCTGTATATTCTTGAAACATGTGTATTTGTAATGCAAAATAAGCATCTATATAAAAGGGCATGTGAAATTTATCCACGGGACACAAGAAATCCAAATAGACTGGTATTCTTAGAAAATCCAAGAACAATACAGTACAAAAAAAACTGTGTGACTATGAGTGTAAAAATCTTTAATAATATACCTAATGAATTTAAGACATTGAATATTAATCAATTTAAAACAAAACTAAATAAGTGGCTCATTTCACATACTTTTTATGACTTAAAAGAGTTTTTTAAATAATAAATTTTTATTTTTTCAATGTGAATCATCAATGTAATTTTATCAATTTAATACTTATAATCAATCAATTTAATAATTTAATAATTAATACATAGACATGAACACAATTTAATATGTTAACATTTGCATGCCATTTTGTTGGCTAGACATGCATTGAACTTCTATTTCATAACACCTCTGTATACCATGTTTAAGCAAATAAAGATTATTTTATTTTATTTTATTTTAAGTCATAAATGTAAAAGAGGATGTAGTGACCAGTATTGAAAAAGGAATGCTTAAATGGTTTGGACATATTGAGAGGATGAATGAAAGCAGGTTGACTAAAAAGATATATATGGCGAGTATGAATGGAAATGTTGGAAGGGGAAGGCCTCGACGAACTTATCTTGATTAAATCGGGGAAGTTCTAAAGAAAGGTCAGGTCAAGAGTACCCTAAACCGGCGAGCGTGTATGAAAAGATTAATGAATGTGGATGAAGCGAAAGTAGTCTGTAAGGATCGTAGCAAGTGGAAAGATGTGGTCTCTGCCTACCCCTCCGGGAAAAAAGCGTGAGTGTATGTATGTATGTATGTATGTATAAGTCATAATTGTGATTATCAGGACATTAAATTAAACTGCCTTCTTACAAACGAACTATTTGTATTCTGATATTGGTTAATAATTATTAATTAATTAATAGGAGTCTTTGAAGTTAAATAAATAAATAAATGTGGACAACATCACATACCTTGTTCTGATCCCAATTTGAATAACTATTTAAAGCATTCGTATTTTGGAAACCAGAAACAACGAAGGTACCACAAGTTGTGTTTCAAATAAAGTAAATAGATTGAAATACTTATTTACTTTGGAAGTACATATATTACAGCTAAATCTAAAGATGACATCATTCTGCAATAGTTTAAAAGGGCGGATGGATTAATAGGTCACTCAATAATTAGTTGAATGATACGGAGCTTAATTCTTGTTATAATTTTTTATTTAAAAGACTGTTTCTACTATTCAGACAACATATCTTAATCAGCGAGATAAACTTAACCAAAAAAGGTTTTTTTTAAATGTCAATGATTGCCTTAATAATATTAAAGAAGTTGTTGATGAAACAGCCATAAAATATTTTTAGTAAGCACATTTTTAGTAATAAGTTTTAGCACTCAATAATTAGTTGAATGATACGGAGCTTAATTATTGTTATAATTTTTTATTTAAAAGACTGTTTCTACTATTCAGACAACATATCTTAATCAGCGAGATAAACTTAACCAAAAAAGGTTTTTTTTAAATGTCAATGATTGCCTTAATAATATTAAAGAAGTTGTTGATGAAACAGCCATAAAATATGTTTAGTAAGCACATTTTTTAAATTTTTAAGCAATGTCTAAAAAGTATGTTACGTAATAATATTCCTTTGTGCTACAGCAACTACACGGATTCCTCTTATTTTAATTATTCACATTGTTTTTCTGTTAAATTCCGCGTTGATTGTGATTTGGGACGTCCAGTATGCGAGTATTTCGTTAATTTCATGAATTTTATATTCTCTGACTCGGACGTAAAAGCATAACTTAATTTTTTATTGCTGGTTTCGATAAAATTAATTTATTTTAACCATGAACTTCTACTATATGAAAGTAGTACAGTAGTGGATCTTTTCAGTTTTGTTCTGCGTTTAAAAACTGCAAGTGGTAGGTTTGACAGACAGAAGTAAATATATACTAAAATCAATAAATAAATTGTTTTGTCTTTTCAGATAAATTACTATATCAATTCAATTGTTTTGACTTTTTAAATAACGGGTGTCGATGTCAATTTAAAAATAATATAGGCCTATTAGCGACAGTTTAAAGAGTATCTTATTAGACGTTAAAACGGAATAAAAAAGACGGCATTTACATGTCTGCCACACGTGGTCTGTCCCACAGTAATTGCTTATACAATCGGCACTAATAATACGGTTTTTAATGTCTAGCATTTTAAAAGAAAAATTGTGGGTGTATTGTAAATGTTCCAAAGAAAGTAATTAATATTAACCTTTAATCGTGCTCAATTCCAATAAAATACACATTAATTATGCTTTTACAAATAATGTTCGTTAAAAATGTTTAATTAAAAGTACATGCTAATTGGTGCATTGACCGTCATAATTTTTTGGGATACTGGAGGCAACCTTTACTATATTTCCAGCAGATGACTCTTATTCCTACAAAACACTTTTACATATTAAAGAACCCGAAATCCTTATTTAAATACTCTTGGATACCTAATTTAAGTTTTTTTTTATATAAAAACTGAATCTTTGGAAAGCGTGAAAGAAGCCGTCAATATTCAGTCTTTACCTAATAAATGTTAGTTAATTATTTTACCTTGTTCCGTTAAAGTATTAGTTAAGCTAGTTTACTTGTCATTACATTTTACACAGAGGTAGGTTAATCTAACCTAACATAACCTTTTTTTTTTACGCGAGGAAAATGCGTTGCGCATCATCACCACTGCCCCGGGGGAGGGCAGGGCGGTATGTGGGACTCTAACCTAACCTAACCTAACCTAGGTTAGGCTAGATTGTAATCTATACGTTTGATTATAATCTGACGGAGTTCATAACCTTACGCTAACATATAGAAAAACCTCCTCTTTTTTGGTTTGTTAAAAAATGCATATCAGTGGCCTTGACTCTATGGTAGCAGGTCTAAGAGCCTTGCATCGAACAACCTGAATAAATCGACAAAGTGAGCATCAGGCTAAGCGCAATGTAGTTTAATTGTCAATTAACAGCGTTTTAGTAGGAACTTAGTCTCTGGAATATTAAAGAACTGACAGACAGACGGACAAGGCAAAACTTTAAGGGTATGTAACATGTCCGTCTGTCTGTCCGTGCGTTAATAATCTTAGAGACAAGTACTAAAAAGCTGTAATTGACAAGGATCAGCATAATCATTGTTTATTACGTATTCCTAAAATAGAAAAGTGCTGACGCCTTGACTAATGTACAAAATAAGGACGTTTCATCTCACTAATCGGCACAACGGAATTGCGATCCATCTGCATTCACATGAATATCAGTGGAATGTGTGACTGAGCATGAATCACAATCTGCTCGACAGGGTGCGATGTAAACGAATATCTGCATTTAAGGCTAGCTTTTGCCCGTGACTTTGTCCACGTGAAGTAATTATTTTTGGTATTTTTCTGTGGATCCGGTTAAAAAGTAGCCTTTATACTTCCCCAAGGTATAATCTACCATCGTAAAAAATTTCATCAAAATTAGTTCAGTGGTTTTTTAAGTTTATTCATTACAAACATACACACACTCAAAAATACAAATCTTTCCTCTTTATAATATTAGTGTAGATGTAGATGTAGATGTAGATGTAGATAGTCTAGATGCACAAAGGAGGACATTTTAATTGTAAAACGTTGTTGCCTAGTCTGTAACATTTTTCTCGCACAGAAATACACTCGTAAAACATCGGTAAATGAAGATTATATTAAAAAAATTATTTTTCTTTATAATATCGTATGCACTTTGGATTGATTGTCATGTGGTGCCAGCACATAAAAAGAATGTCATATCCCCTGTTTTTTTACGGGTAAGTAAGAGGTTTTAAGACTCCTAGAAGAAAGCAGGTAGCAGCGTCTTGTAAAATCGTGTTAGTCTAACCTTGTTTTTTGGTTTATGTGTAGTTTGATAGTACCTACTGATTAATTATTTTGAAATTTGGTTGTGGGTAGTAGAAGAATTGTAGTTTTTGTAATAACCAGCATTATCAGCACATAGGCTTATTTTACCCTCCCCTTTCTTCTTTTCCCGGTTGCCTTTTATTTACTGCAGTGATGAGTATTAAATTTTCCTAGTTCGATTTTGTTTCTCCCTAAAAAGATTTGCTTCTTATTTTCCCCAAAATAATTGTGTGGTATTTAGGTAGACGATTTAGTATTAAAAACTTTCTCAAAACATGAAATAAGCCATAATTTTTTAGTATCAAAATTTCCTATTTCACATAACATTACACGACTAGTTCGTGTTACAAAATAGGAAATTTTGATACTTTGCTCGATTATTATTTGACTGTGCATAAAACGGAGAAGGAAATGACGAATGATTTCATTGTAATAACCTTATAAGTAGCTGTGTGTGTTTCATTAAATATTGCACAATAATTACACCCATCAGACATATCTGACATGGCAATCATGACTATGAACTATGGAGATATTAAAAGGTGACTGAATTAATTGTCATGTTGCTTCATATTAGCAGTCAATGTTGATTAAGCGTAACTATAATTTGGGGCTAAGAAAACTTACTTTTTGTATACAAACTCCAGTTAAAGAAAACCAATGTCCTTTGACTTAGACACCGGTCGCCAGCTCTGAGTCCTGGGATCGGTCAAAGGACGCGTCAATATAGGAAACCACTTTTTACATTTTCTTGCGTGTGGATGTTTGTGGTACCTACCTTCGTTGTTTCTGATTTATATATAAAACTGTCTTACTTGTCTATATAGAAAAATAATTCTCATGGATTGGCTTAGGTCTGAAACTTAATCTATGTTTTTGGTTAAATATGTTAGCTTGTATCTTGTAAAATAGGACTGGTAAGAGACTTAAACTAAGGAGGAAGATAAGATATTAATAATAAATGGTATATTTTTCTTAATCAATACTATTATATTGAATTCCCGACCTGAATAACTTAAACTACTAACCTTTTTCAGTTGACTCTTGAGGATAACAGGGAACAGCACCCATCCAAACAGGATGCCGAAAAGACCCGCGCCCATCAGGCCTAGGCCGATCTTGTGAGGTTTTTGAAGGAGCATCTTGGAGGACGGCCACTACACACGTTTGATCTGAAATTAGTTTGACCGGTTTTAATTTGTCCATAGATTTTTTCAGCCTTTATCTGTCCACTGCTGGACATGGACCTCTTCAAAAGGAGGATTTTGCTATTTTGCTTGGCAGGCGGGCTGCTATCACAGTTGGACCGGACCTATCTATGGTGTAAAGAAGACCAGAGATGTACAAAATACCCAGTAAAAAGTATTTGGAATACAAAATGCAAGATACTTTTAAATTAATTATTTCAGATATTAGATTTGAAATACTTTCGAGAATAGTGTCTGAAATACTAGATACTAGAAGATACTTATTTATCTTCAAAATACTTCTTAAGATGAAAATACTTTTGATAGTAAACAAGATTTTATTTGAATGAATTTAAGTTTATTTATGACAATTGCCATTAATGTTATTTACGAATAAATCGTATAAATCGCTGAAATAAGACAAGATAAAATATTATATTTTTAAGTAAAAGACTTAATTAAAACAAGTTTTTCAAAGATTTCATTGCTCATTTTTCTTTGATGAGGCCTTAGAATCTTCATACCCCCAAAAGAAAAAAGTCGCTCCACAGGGGCAGAACTCGGCAAACAGGTGTTATATTTAATGAGGGTAAGCATTGAAGCTCCTTAAGCTCAAATCTTTATTATTTAGGTGTTGCAGTGTTTCTAAGTTAGCGGTGCTGGCTGGCAGTAGATCCCGTATTTCACCACTTGCAATAAAGGAATCAGAATCTTCTGAAATTGATGACATTAGTAGAAAGAAAGAGTCCCACCTATTAATGTGATGTTGGACTAATAATGACACGCTTAGTTTTATGCATTTATTTTATGAATGTGTTTTAACATATTATTAAAAGTATTTCATCAAAAAAAGTATTTATTAAATACTAAGATACCAAACAAAAGATATTTAAATGCAAGATACTAAATGAATTTTTAAAAAGTATTTTAGATACAAGATAGAAATACGTATCTTGTATCTTGTATCTGTATTTCAGATACTTGTATCTTAGATAATGCACATCTCTGAAGAAGACGCTGCTGCCCTTGCTCTTCTGGCAGTACTCCTATAAATATCGTAAAAAGTGTTTAGGACATTTACACATCCACCCGCCTAATGTTGCGAGTACGGAGCGTTTTCCAACATTTTCGGGTAATCGTATAATACTAGAGAGGAAGTGTAATTAATTTTACATGATGTCAAAAACATATTTGACATAATGTCTTGACCAAATGAGTGCGCACTTGAACGTTTGGTAAAGTAATTGTTGATTATAGTAGATACCAGTATGTCAAAGGAATGCTCATTCATTACGCCAATCGATGAAAATTGCACATGCGAGGACACTTATAGAGTTCACACGACTTGACTTTCATAGCCTTGGATCATGATTAAAGCTCACTACCAATTTATTCATATACTGAACCTCTGACTTTGTTTTTGATAAAAACGACTGAAAATCAATCTCGTAACTAATACTACAAGTAAGTACAACGTTTTAAAAACCTATTAATGATTATATGATACGAACGTATGTCTGTAGATTTTTGTAATTCGCACTTGCATGTATGTTTTGTAAACATTTAATTAAAAAGAGGCTTGCAATGATGACCGAATTTTTTGCGCTGTTTCTTCTTCGCACTATCCTAGACTTGTCCCGAAACAGTGGTAGGTTTAAATATAGGAACGTGTAAAAGCACCTCCTGGGGCCTATTTGCAGAAATAAAACTAATTTTACCGATTTTTCATAATGTTCAAGTAGAGTATTAAAGAAGAAGGAATACCAATAATGGAACGAACAATATTTTTCGGTAAAAATTCTTAAAAGAGTGATAATATAATCTCAGATATATTTCTCATACTTCTGGTAGTTAAGTCAAAAACAATTTCTTTATTTGTTAAAAGAAAAACTATGAGAATGTGAACAGATGACTAGTATTACGTCAAGGTTGACAGGTAGGTAAATAATTGCATCTAATCAATGCCGTTAATTTTAAATACTTATAAAAAACATACTTGTTTCTAGCGCTTTGTCACGTCCCTAGTTGTGGTAAACCTAAATTTTTGGGTAATATTTATACAGAGCGTTTGGCGCGTTTGGTCAATAGATTTAGGATTAGGTACTGTTCGGAGCATTAACAACCTATTCTCCCTCGAAATCTGGGTCCTGCGAAAGTCGGCTATTACAAAATAGTTATTAATTATTGATTCTAAATTAACCAAAATTCAGATTTAGTTATAGCAAAACATTGTTTTTTGTTGCAATAATGCAAAATTGCAATTATACTTGTAAGAGCAAGTCATGGTGTTGTTGCGAGATTTTGGATAAAGAAATGATATGAAAAAAAATTGTCTTTATAAGCTTGACTGAAAGAAAACAAGGTTTAAGAATATATTTATATTTTAAGATTCAGACAGTCTGTTTAAAAATTTATGGTAAAATTGATTGAATTAAAACAATAAATAATAATAAATAAATAAATGTAGACAACATCACATACATTGTTCTGATCCCAATTTGAATAACTATTTAAAGCACTCGTATTTTGGACACCAGAAACAACGAAGGTAGCACAAACACCCAGGCCCGGAAAAATGTAGAAAAACACTTTTTTCTACATCCCGTCCGGGAATCGAACCCAGAACCTCGGAGCAGGCGACACCTTGAAAACCGGTGTGTACGCCACTCCGTCACGGAGGTCGTCAGTGTATATTACCATGATTCTAGATATGGGAAATTGTAGTTCAAACATTTGGAGCTAAAAATAGTACTTTTAAAGCGTTTTTTTAAAATTAAGGAGAAAATTCAATCAATGAACTAGAGAGTTGTAGAGAAAACAACTTTACTGCAAATATTGCTTTTAATCCAGTTAATTTACGTAAATGGGAAAATCTATACTTCAAAACGTTTCAAATACCAACGTATTTCATTATCATCACCAGCCATGCAACAGTCCACAGCTGGACATAAGGATTTGTTTATTATCTACACGCTTGAGTTGACAATTGGCGTTAGCCAATGGTTAAAAAACACGCTATCCGGATTCTTGTAACAATACTCCTTTGGTCGCCTCATCAGCTACAAAACGTGAAGAGATGGATTCTAATTTGTTTAAGGCTTACAGGTTAATAATAATAATACTATATTAGCACAGAAAGTAGTTCAGATGTTCTCTTTGATTTTTTATTACAAAATAGGGATTGAAAAATTATGACGCCAATCTTATACTATTGTGTATCTTTTTTTATTGGACAAGTTATTGCTACATTGCACCACAATTTTATTATTCCTGGAACTTTAATTTTTTAATTTTAATGTGTCCTAGAAAGAGTTAAATAGGTGAGATATAAGAGAATATAAATTTTTACGAGTTATTTCACAAATCACATAGAAATCTTAATTACCTATAATGTACAGTGGACAAGTCATGTTTGTTATACATTTTTGCTAAAAAATCACACTTTGATGTTGTAGTTGACTACATAAGAAGCCGCATTGTTAAGCCTGATGCACTGGTTTGTACGATGAAATTAAATGACATTCATTCATTTTTCTAGGCTAATAGACATCTAGTATATAAATAAGCTAAGTTAATCCAGTGGTGACCTAAACGCATTAATTTTACGAGTAGTTAAATACCTAAATACACTTAATATTTTATATATTTTTTGCTCTTATGTTTCGATTAAAACATAGAAATGTTCAAATAACAGTAAACTACCTACGCGTCAGTATTTAAATACCTAATACCACAGATAAGATTATGATAATTGATATTTCCCTTTCGTTGATTACAAATTTAAACCAACCTGCTCACGCTTTAATTTTATGGGACGTTTTTAATGATAATTGCACAGAAAAAAATACAAAGTGGATTTTAATAAATCTAAAGGTCACATATTAGATGATAATGAAAATATCCCTTAGAGTTATGGGATCCCTCTAAGGGATAAATGATAAATGATCATAAATTATATTATTATTTAAAAAGTCGGCAGAACGTTCAGCTAAGCTGGCGTTTAATTATAGGTTAAAAAAATGGAAATACGACAAAGTTATAATGAAATACGTACACGAGCGCAGCAGTGCCGCCAACAAGACAGTCCCTTGAAATGAGTCGTCAATGCATTGCTTTAATCTGTGGGCGGGCTGAAGTACACTGGCAGGCAGCAGTATTTTCAACCTTGTTTTATTTTTTCTTTATTTGAATATTTGATAAGATTGTTTAATTAAAGACAATGGGAACTACCGTTTCTTTGCTCACCAGTTGGCGCCACTGTAGACTGAGGTCTGGAGGCATAGCTGTAAAAGGCGACTTTATAAGATCGGCGCTGAAACAAAGTTTTACATCTTGAATCTAATTAAAGTTTATTATTTATAAATAACTATTTTCATATCAACAAACTAACTTCTGAAATAGTTGCTCTTTGAGGCCGCCTATTTTATCACTTTTTTTAATTCCGCTTTCAAACCGTTTACATTAATCGCTAAATAATTCATATTTCCTATAATTCTACGAAGAAATCACTTTCCAGCAGGTAAATTAAAGAAATTATAATTTATGTAACAAAGCCCGCTAAAACCAGTGAAAAGTGTTTTTAAATTGAAAAGCTACTGCTCGCATATCAAGTTTTTGAATTTACCATTTACCGAAATATTAAGCCTGTAATCTATCTTCGTGCTGAATTTCATCAGATCAGATTCGCAGTCCTGACGTAACTGAGTTACAAACACCCATACAAACTTTTTTTTATTAAATAAAAATATCTGTTTCCCGCAACTTGTATATTGTAACTTTGTATTTAAAATTTTGCCACGGAAACCAAAACATTTTCCGGAAGACTCCAGAATCCAGATACAGAGAACTGCTGGAAGGAGACAACCAGCTTCCAAGCATGGCTATTATGGAAATATCCTTTTTTTGGCATAGCCTGTGTCTAGCAGTAGACTGATGAAGGTTTTAAAGATGTATATAATATGTTCGGTCAAATACGGAAAAAAATAAAAAGTGATTGTTTTTTAATTAAAAATGCACACTATCTTATTATTAAGAACTATTGTCAACCCCGTAACTCTCAACCTAACTTGGCAAAAGCTTAAACTTAGCTACAAAAATCAATTTTTATGTACTGAATATACACGATCGAGAAAAAATTAACGTTCATCAATGATGAGAGTTGTGACAGTAAATTATTTTTAATTGATTAATTAAACTAATGTAGCCACCGTCGCCTGCGAGTGTACAAGTCCCGCCTACTCCACAACACACTGGCTCCTCATACGTCAATGATAGAATCACCATGAAATTGCTTCGGCATCGATTATAAATTGTAAGAAAGTCAGTAGAGACGTCAGATTAAATAAAAAAACGTAAGGTCTGATGTTCTTGTTCCCATGGAGTTGCCCCTGAGGCAGATCGAAAATTACGATAAAACTGCTTTATAATTGCTAAAAACAACACCTATTGGTCAACCAAAAATTTACCGGTATCTCTTTAATACGATATTTCATAAAACTCAATCAATTTCGAATCGTTGTTCTTCTCTTTAAAGTGGTCTTCGATTAGTAATGATCATCAGCAGTCCACATAAAAAGAGGATTTTTCTGGGCATGGAGACTAGGCTATCGCAGTTTGGCCAATGTAGAGAAGATGTTACAACAAAAGACCTATCCAACGCCGTACATAGGTGTGTAAGTTTGATTATGGACTTACGTCTAATCCTATCACCAACATACATAAAACGCGGCAACGGCATATTTGTTTCTTGAAAATAAACAATTTCAGCTAATCTTACAGTATCTCACGGTATATACTATAAGCACTGACAAATTAGTCAATCGAAATCCTTAATTATCACATTTTATAAATGTTTACCCGAAGGATTACCCTATGATATATTATGTGGTTGGGTAAGTTTTAAAAAAAAAATCATTTTCAAATTCAAGAACACATTTGCGGAGTATTCAGTTAAAAATCAGTTGAAATCAGTTTTATTTCTGCAAATAGGCCCCAGGAGGCGCTTTTACACGTCCCAATATCTAAACCTACCACTGCTTCAGGACAAGTCTGTGCTAGTGTCGAGAAGAAGCAGCGCAAGAAACTCGGTCACTATTGTCAGCCTCTTTTTAAATATTTTTTTACAAAAGGTTTAAGCAAGTACGAGCTGGGACAATTTAATACCGTACATTTTTATCATTTAAATAATCATTAACAGTGTAATAGCCATAACATTTTTTATTAAAATTACATAAGTTACAGAGTTTCAATAAACTTTTTAAATGTACTCGGAGAAAGAGAAAGTCGTACAAAATTATTTGAAGATGAACTAGCTGATACGTGCATCAGGTAGTTCATAAAATTTTCGAACTGTACAAAGTTATGGAACAGCAAATACGAATAAGTCGTCAATGCGACGTGTAACTATGGAACCATATGCTACGCGTGGTCCGTTCCGTACTTGGCCCGTTTTTAGGGATGCGTACCCAAAGGGTAAATATTGACCCTATTACTAAGAATCCGTCTGTTTTGTCTATCTGTCTGACACTAGGCTGTATCAAATGAACTATGATAACAAGACAGTTATTTTTTTATAGATGTTGAGATTCTGTTGCAGCTATAAAAATAGAATAAAATAAATATTCAAATGGAGCTCCCATACAACAAACTTGACCTGACTTGACTTGCAACAGGTAGACGCTTGACTAATTAACAGAATAATTAGCTGTTGTAAGTATGTTGATAAGTTCTCTTCGAAAATAATGGATTAAATTAAATTAAAGTACGCAACTCTATAAGAGCATATCCGACTTACCCTTGGCCGTTTTTTAAAGACAACGAACGTATTCAAATAAGCAAATACTTCACGCTATAGTAATTTTATTCATCCTATTGCAGATTTTATAGCTCTGCAAAGCAATTTGTCAAGATGAGGCGAATAATTCAAGCAAGTTGACGTTGTTTCGCCTTATCGTACAGAACAGGCAGTAATCCGTATTTAATGTGGGCTAGTATTGGTTTATATTGTTTAAATTATCAATAAACCAAAAACTGTTAATATAAACAAGCGCTTTTTTAAATAGTAATCTTCGACACGCCTCGCCGATGTGAAGCCATGTAATTACTTTATTATGATTTTCAATACCTCTTTATCCACTTTGCATTTTATATTGGACTTCTGAACTACATTGTATTTGATGGACAAGGATTGTGTTAATATTTAAGTAGGCAAGTTTTTATAGGTCGTTTTGTACCCTGAGGTGATATGACACATTAAAATGCTATAAAATAGTTAGCAAGAACCTTTGAAGTTATTAAATTTAGTAGAATAGAGTTGTTAACCCATTATTTATTAACTAGATACGACCAACTCTTTTCCATGGATGACGCTACGAGTAAGTATCTCGTAGGGTTTTGGATGTAAGTGCATGAATTAACGTTCAGTCATATTTCGCATTTTTTTAAAACCGTTTAGTTTGGATTACAATGCAAGGTTTTTCAAGATGGCGGATATATTTTTTTCCGAATTTTAAGGTTCGCTTAGATGGTAAATAATATACATGTCGCAAGGACCAAATCATGCATTAAAATCAGTAAAAATCAATGAAATCATTTTTATTTCTCGAAATAGGCCCCAGGAGGCTCGTTTACACGTTCTATTTAAACCTACCACTGTTTTAGGACAAGTGTGCCCGCTAGTGCCGAGAAGAAGTAGCGCAATAAAGTCGGTGTCTTTTTAAATAAATATATATTATTATGTTTATAAAATAATTATAAAACGTACCCTGCGCACCAAGAAGGCGCACGTGCTTTAGCATAGTGGCATAGATGCAGTCTACCTTCGCTTCTGCACACATCCCTAATGCACTACAGTACTTACCTGGGCAACCCGATGGGACAGCCAAAATGCTTTTAGGGTGAAATTATTTTTGAACTGGACACGCCGAGCGATATGGCCTACGAGGGCTGTTAGCCTACACGTGTAAAAATTTGTGCAATAAGCTCTGAATATATACTTGTTTAGAACAACAAGAAAACCTTCGTTTCAACATGTTTGCTCATACTGACGGCGTCCTGCTTTACTTCTCAACATCATTACCATCCTTGCGCTCAGGAATTAATATGTGGCCCAAATATTTAAATTACTTTACCTGTTGAATTACACAACCATTCAAAGACACGTCTGGAACTCGATTCAGTCGATAGCACGCACTGGAAAGGAATGCGATTTTTCTGACATAACAAGCGGATAAAATATTTCCGTTTTCATCGAAGCAATGCGTGCACTTCGATAGCATTCCACACTTCACAATGCTGAATTCCTTTTTGGTCTGCAGTAGCCGATATATTATCACAATATACATTTTAGTTGTTAAATAAGTAATAAATATCAAGTTAAGAATCTCTTTTCGTAGTGGGTTATAATGAAAACAGACACACCTTTTATAACTGCTTGCCATTGTTACATTTATTTTGCTTCTTTTTGAAAGTAACATTTTAATAATAGGGGTTAAAGTATGAAATTTCCGATTATTTTCCCACTTTTTATTTTGTTTATAGCTCCTAAGTATAGTCATATTTTTGCGTAATTCTTTTTGTATTGTGTCAAAAACTAAATAAACTAACTTTTGACTAAAAAAAAATGCAATACTAGTGCCTATTACTTCAAAGGAAGTCGTTGAAAAGACCCCTTACAATGTGTCAGCCGACCTTCTTGCTTCAATTAAGTATATTTGTATTATATACTTTGATTTTCAGAAATTTAAATACTATAATGCGTAGCTTTATAACCATCTAACTTTCACCTTTAATTGCATCAAAAACGGTTCAGGCGTTTTTAAAAATACTAAAAAATTGTTAGTATGGAAAAATTACTTTTCTGGATTTCGTCCATACAAAACGGCAATTTCATACTTTAACCCCTAATATTTTTATCATCATCATCAGCTTTTTTTTAAATAATCAATTGGATTGCTCTTGACTACATACTTAACACTACGGTTAAGAAGAAGCCTAAGATGGAGCTAGCTTACCCAGAGGCACTGGTTTTCCTATTCACCAGCGGAACACAGAAAAACTGTTTGGCGCTGGACTCCTACAGGAAGGTTGGTAGCATCCAGGTAGCCTCTTAAGAAGGACCACTAGTAGGTAGATTCCACCACCTCAAAACTTAAAAGAAAACTTAGAAGAAATAGGATATGGCAGACGGGTTGCCGATGGTACTGTGACCCTTATTATCGTCAATATTAACTAGATCAGTCCTCTGCGGGATACAGGCCTAATTTAAAAGACGATATTGCTAAAATCGCCTACTTTGGCGGGGAAGTTGGCCATTTAATTAATTGTGGTGAAAGGACGCTGCTGTCCGTCTAATTTCATTTTCTCAGTTGCGTATTACAACACCTACAGGATGGAAAGGTTGTGTTATTCCCTTTAAAGCGAGCGTCAGAAAATGATATTTATTTTGATTTAACCGCTTACTTTTGTAACGTAACCATTTAACAAAAACAATGTTATCCGTAAATCTAATCTGGTTTATTTAATTAAAAGCGTTGTAACCCAGAACATTCCACAACAATATTTAAATAGGATAATCGTGTAGGTACGAGTAATTAAAACTGCAAAAATTAATAATTCGTGTTTATACTAATGTAAACAATAAATTAATTAACGTTTGTATAATATTGCAAGTGAACGTTTTTTTTTTCAAAAGTCTGTGGATTCCGTGGTTTGTTATCCTGCCAGAGATGGTCTAATCTATTTTTTGAAGCCCTCAGTTATTTGTAAACATTTGTTTTAGTAATTGTTTGTATATTTTTATAATTATACTATTTCCAGTAACTTCGCACGCGTATAATTTAGAATTTGAAACTGTCTCTAGGCAATAGTATATTTTCTCGGTACAAAAAGTATTGAACTAATAATAATTATCCGTTGGACTGTGCGTATTAATTGCAGTGAAATTTTACATGGCCGTGCACTGCAATGACCATTTTATTTTAGTTTAATATTGTGCATATTTTTTTTCTAGGTTAAGACTTTTTTGTTAAACTAATTATTATTAGTCTGGACTTATTAGTCTGAAATATAAGTAAATAAAAAAAAGACGTGTGGCACTCGGAGACTGCCGCGGTAAAGCTATTGCATAGCATTTTTTATCAACTTATGCAATTATAAAACTAAAAAGTATCACTGCTGTGCCGGTCGGAGTTAGGTTATTTTCGTTACGGAATGTCTGGATTCGGTCTCCACGCTCAAGGCCCGCGATAGAAGCTATGTAATAGCTTAATATTATGTATTTTCTAATTTTGACTTTTGTAATTAAATTTTTCTGTTATTTTGGCAGATATGGTTACCATAGGCAACCATACTGTCAAAATCCTTATTTTCTTCTAAATTCTTTTAAATTTAGGATATTCAAAATTGTTTGATCGTGCCTCGCCCCGAGTGTTAGGTAAGGTTATTTTCGTTACGGAATTTCTGGATTCGGTCTCCACGCTCAAGGCCCGCGATAGAAGCTATGCAATAGCTTAATAAACATAAAACTATGTATCTCCGTCCAAAACTTCATTCCGATCTAATTTGCGTGATTGAGTTACAAACATTCGTCCAAACTTTGGGATTTATAATATTAGTCAGAAGTAAAATCAGGAGAAACATCTTAAATGGTTAGAACTAAAAACTAGGACTTTCTATGGTAAACGTACACTCAGCAAAAGAACATCTGCAAACTTATACAATATCTACTGTTATTACCAAAAATAATAGGGGTTAAAGTATGAAATTGCCGATTTGTACTGAAAATCAAAATTGTTAATTTTTAAATTTTTAACAAACTTATTTATGAGTATATAAACTTGAAAAATTTTGTCTTGGGCGGGACTCGAACCCGCATCTCCTCGCATGCCGGGCGGGCGCCATACCATTAGGCCACCGAGACACTGCGACACGGCGCGAACTTTTCAAGCATATTCTTACGCTGCACGCTGTAAGCTGTAATTTATTTAATCAAAATAGTTACCATAATTATCTATACATTGCTGCCATCTAATAGGAAGGTCATTTATGCCTTTGTGATAGAACTCTGAGGATCTAGACTGCACAAACTGTGTGAAAGCATTTTGTACTGCCTCCTTGGAAGAAAACTTCTTGTCACGTAGATAATTGTCCAAATCACAAAAAAAATAGTAGTCCGTTGGAGCAAGGTCTGGCGAATACGGAGGATGTCGAATGGTTTTTAATTGCAGTTCCTGAAGGGTCAAAACGGATTCTCGTGCTGTATGAGGTCTCGCGTTGTCATGGAGCAATAATGGTGAAGATCGATTCATGAGTCGGGGCTGTTTTACTGCTAGTTTTGCCAACATTGTTCGGAGTTCGGCACAATAGACATCTGCCGTTATTGATTGACCAGATCGGAGAAAACTATAGTGAATAACACCATGCTGAGACCACCAAACAGTTACCATTACCTTTTTATTGGTGAGTTTTGCTTTAGGACACTGTTGTGGAGTTTGACCTGGGGTCAGTCATTGCATTTTTCTTTTACGGTTACCATAAAGAATCCACTTTTCATCACAGGTCACAATTCGATTTAATATTCCTTCATTTCTGTACCGATTCCACAAGGCAACACAAGTTTCAACACGCGTTTCTTTCTGTACATCAGTCAAATCATGAGGCACCCATTTTTCGTATATTTTTAATTTATTGATTTGACGCAAATGAGTCAATATTGTGGGTAAGGTTACGTTAAACCATGCCGATCCCTCTCCAAACGCAACATTGATATTGCGGGCTGTTTCTGCCGCGTTACTTCCGCGTCGGAACTCGTATTCAAAAATCACTCGAATTTTTGCAGTATCCATCTTTCTTGTCTAAGTTAAATAACAAAACAATTGAAAGTCGATATTCAAATCTTTCACATTTTTTAAAAGAAGAACAATATATAAACTATGTGAAAAAAGTTTCATTCGAAAACCTCAAACCATGAAGATTCTATGTCAATTCAAAAAACCTATTACAATAAAACGGCAATTTCATATTTTAACCCTAATATTATTAAAGTCGTGAAAATTATTTGACCTGTAACCGAGGTCTACGACGAAAAGCCAGCGCCCCATTTAAATTAGTTATCTTAATTTGAAATAACAATAGTGTATATTAATGTACACTTAAGAAATACAAGCTTTAGTAGAAACCATACCTACGTTTCTAATAGCCTGCGCAGACGAGAAACTTTTCTCCGCGGCGTAGAAAAAAGTATGCTCCGCGAGTAAAAAGTCCGTCACGGATTTACCGCGAACTCAACGCACACGGTGTGCGATCATTTGTCCGTTTATCGTCGTGCATACGTAGGTCACTATCGAGCGCATTATGCGGACTAAAGTCCGCCATGTGTGATGCTTCCTAGTCACACGAGTTCTATTTCTTTAGGGGACTCCCCCGTACTTTTGTCCGGTCCGCTCTCTGCATGTCCTCGGTGATTCGGGGGACTTTTTGTTCGCGGTACTTTAGTCCCTCGTAGCTTAATGTTTGTGAGATTATACTAAAGAATCGCAGTGGTGCAAAGAAATAACAGCTCTCATTCAAAAGCCGCCCGTAAATTCTTATGGCCTGCGCAGGAGAGGGATTTATGTCCGCGGACTTTTTTGTCTGCTAAAATAGATCGCTTACTACTGTATTGAGTAACGCAAACGAGGGATTAAAAGTACCACGTACAAAAAGTCCCCCAAATTACCGAGGACATGCAGAGAGCGGACCGGACAAAAGTACGGGGGAGTCCCCGAAAAAAATAGAATTCGTGTGACTAGGCGAAGCAATGCACATGGCGGGCTTTAGTCCGAGTTGTGCGCTCGAGAGTGACGTACATTGCACGACGATAAACGGACAAATGATCGCACACCGTGTGTGTTGAGTTCGCGGTAAATCCGCGACGGACTTTTTATTCGCGGAGCGTACTTTTTTTCCGCTGCGGAGAAAAGTCCCTCGTCTGCGCAGGCCAATATTCTAAGGCAATGGAAAATAATTTAATAATTTGATTCCCTTATTTTATACGTGTATTCGTTCATTATCATCATCATTATTATCAACCTTATTTGCCTCCTGTTTAAAGGCAAACACCATAGAAGGTAGTAATTAATACTTTATCAATATCTGAGCACAACCAAGTCCTAGCCCTCTTGATTTTCCTATGTGTTATTTTTAGATAGCCACAGATTTACCGTCTTGGCAAGTGGGCTGGCGATCGTAGTTTGGCTAATAGATAAGCTACTTGACTTGACGAAAGTTGGCACAATAAATGAGTTGGTATCAATATTTATCGATTTCAGTTCATAAAGGTGCAAGAATTAATAGAAAATGAGGGACATAAAAAGCAACAGTTTTAAAAATGTCAGCCAAACTTTTCCAAGCCAAATCTAATTCGCCACAAAACTTTTACGAACGGTCGAACGGGAAAAATCGGAAGGTTCTTGCTGCGTATGCGAGTCCAAAATGACAATTCTCGTTAATTTAATAGACGATTCACTAACATCCAAGATTCAAACCGGGTACCCGGGTATCCGGGCGATCCGTACGGGTGTAGAATCGTACATTTTACCAAATAGTCCTAACAATGGTCTGGCTTTGTGCCAATTTACTCGGATAATGGTTTAGAGGTCGTTCAAAGGTTTGCGCTAGAGTTCCGTAGCAAACAAAAGTTATGCCGGAGTTTTTGGTTATTTAAGTGCGTATCTTCAGTCGTTTTAAAACATGTACATTTTTTGTTATCATATTATTCAGTTAATGAACATGGTATAAATAATTAAGCATGAATAACTGTTTGGAGAGTCTTCTCTTTGTAGCTGTATTCATCAATGTTGGTTTTTTAAGATTTGTTAATAGATTTTCAACCCTTAAAACATTTGCGTTTCCAAATAGCTGAACAAAATGAAACGCAAGAAATAATTTTAAAAGCACAAAAACTATTCGAATCAGTGCCAAACTAAAAATTACGGAAATTTGTGAATGATTTTGGATTAAAAATTGATATTAATTATGGTTTATTAATATAGTTTATATAAAAAGGTGTGATTATGCAATTAAAATATATTATGTGATATTTTGAAGTGCAACTCACTGTTAATTGGGCATGTGAGGCTGTAACGAATTAGTGTTACGGCCAAAAACGTTTTAAGCCTTGTCTCACTACAAGACGGCTTATTTGAAAACAATGTCTCCATTACATAATATCGATTAGGTAGGTACTCCTCACACACATTCCAATTTGGCCGTCTTAGACATAGCGTAAACTATGTTTTTTTGTAGTACTTACCTACTAAAAATGATAACCTACCCTAATGTCAAGTTAATATAACAAAATAAACCGTCAAATTAAACGAATAGTCTAACACCGATTTGGCACTCGGCCATCGTTTTCTTCATTAATTGGTAGCTCTATTCTGATCTAGTTTTAACTTGAACTTTGGTCAAAATGTAGGCAAGTAATTTTGGTTATGCAGAAAGTAAATTATAATACTGAGTTATTTATAATCTTATATTTAAAATTATACTTCTAGAAAAACAAATCGGACAGCTTTCATTTAAAAATAAAGGTAAAAACTGCTAGCATATACGTATAAGGTCAATTCTTTTCAAATGAAAAGATTTATACAGAGTCTTTAATTATTTAAAAGAAAAAGGAACAAATCTGGCTAAAATGGAAACTTTATTTTTTCTAACAGAAGAAATAGTTATTTTCACAAGCACCCTGTCTACTCTCAACGGTCCTAACGACTATCGCTTCCATCTCACTAATTCCAACAATGCCCCTCTTCCCACAACTTATTCATAGGCATTCGGCGCTATAGTGCAGCGGTGCGCGGGGAGAGAAGTAGAAATAAGAAGTTGCTAAATCTATACTAATATTATAAGGCTGAAGAGTCTGTTTTTTTGTTTGTTTGAACGCGCTAATCTCAGGAAGTACTGGTTCGAATTGAAAAAATATTTTTGTGTTGGATTAGTTGGATAGTCCATTTATCGAGAAAGGCTTTAGGCTATATAACATCATCATAATAACAGAAATTGACGCGGAAGCAGTTGTGGGCAACAGCTAATTTTAATATACAATTCTAAATATATAAAACTAGTTTTTCCTCAATCTATCTGTGTCACGTGACTTAAAACAAAATACAACTGTTAATAAACCTACAAATTTAGACAATTATCTCTAGTCAATTAGTGCTGGACATAGGCACAATCCTTCTTTTCGATCTCCAACAGACTACTGTATAAACTACCTATATAGCTAATAGTAGGCTTTCGGAGATTCGAAATCATGATTTTACCCGGAATTGCTTGACAGGCAGTTTACATATTTGGGCCAATGGTCAAAAGAAAACACTGGTGCCCGTCTTCTGGTGTATATTATTTATTAGACACCCCTTTGTAAGGGTAGAGGTAGGGATAGGACTTTCATAGGAAAAGGAGTGGTGCTATTTATCTTTGTGTGGACACTGCATAATAAAAAATGCTAAATATGAATTTACATAAAGATAGCTTTGGTTTAAAAAGTATAACTGAATACTTGCATGAATTGTCTTAAGCATACTTACAAGGAAAGTAAAATAAAAGCTGGTAATGATTAAAAATGTGCAAGTTAGATAAAAAAGTAAAAAGCGTGATTTTATTTTTACTCTAAGTTTGCTGATAGGTAGTACATAACTTCATATAATAAACTGTTAACTCCCGTAAGTTAAGGTTCTAGAATGTGATAAATATTGCACGATTTTTCTAATGTATATTTCTCCGTAATTGACATTAAAAATAATGTGAAAAAAACTCTACAGATATTTTACAGTTTGTATGGATGTAAAGGTATAATCCACGCTGTATAAGCTGTAGGTTTTCATATAAAATAAATAAATAAAAACAGTAAGAAAACTCTGTACAGGGTTTTAATAGTTTTATCTTACAATATTGCTAGAAATACAGACAGAAAAAATATGAATAATAAGACTTCTACATTATCTATCACGCAAAACTTACATTCACATATCTATTATAAACTGAGCTGTTTTTGCACAGCATCCTATATTATTGAAACAAGTGGCTAATGAAATCAGATCTTCCAAATAGGCATACCAAATTATTAAATATTGGTCCAATCGTTTTGCGAAAGCAGGATAGCAAACACTTTGCAGCAGATTGTTAAAGTGCTTAGACCTTTTCAATCCAGCCTATCGAGTTCTAAGCACACTATAACTACGTATAACTACTTATCTGCCAAATACTTATCAAGTTTGTAACACAAAAATTAAGAAGGTACAAACAAACTTTCAAACAAACTTGCGACATCCTTTAGATCTCCTTAATCCGGCTATGTTGCAAAATCAGATCTTGGTGGTGATCTTGTTTATTTTTGTACGACAAGCGATTTTTATTATTTTGTGATTTTTTACTATACAATTCATAAGTTCGTTATTAAGCGTGCTGATTATGTCAGAAGCCATATCCCAACGCCCAGTTGTTTAAATACCGGGCTGAAATCTCGGGGTTCTGGGTTGGATCCCCCGGACGGGCAACTAGAGTTTCTAATTTTCGAAAAATTCTTGGGTATGGCATCACATCTTTTCCATGTTCTGTAGGCATCACCAATCCGCATTTGTAAAGTGTCGGTTATGCCTATGCCCCTCTCTTTCGTTGAATTCAAGCTACCATTATGGCTATGGTAACTGAAATGTATTGATAGAAGCCTTTTGCCCAGTAGGTAGTGGAGTGGTTATAAGTTGTTACTTTAATTTTCTTTCAGTTCATTATAATGCTGAATATCAGTAAAATTACGTCACCTACATGGAAGATTAATGCGTCGACAGGAAAACCAATTACTAAACTAATTAAAATAATCCTTACTATATTAGGTATACTACTATACATAAAGGTACTAGATTGTACGCCATTTGTACTGCCAACATGTTATAAAACTGTCATGACCTGTACCATAAAGCTTTAAATTTTTGCAGTTATTTTTTGACTTTAATAATTTATTGGCTCCGTCATAATAATAAGCTGTCACCATAAATGCTGAGCCTTTTTGGCATTGCTCTATGTGTGTAATTTTTTTTGTTAATTCTTTGGCTGTTATGCATTCATGTAATATAATTCTAAATCAAAGGTATATTTTGTTGCACATTTTGTAAGACAAGTTTTTTTGCCTTAGTTAATCCAGAATTAATAAATGGGTACAAGAAAGAAATAAATTTGATTACAATCGTTTTCGTATTTAAATGATCTGGATTTTTATAATTTTATTTAAAAGTTTATCGTTTTAAAATCTTTTTAGAGCTTATTACTTTTCATTTAATGAAATTTTGACACGAAGAAGCTTAAGATTCATCAAATGCCGTAACAATCTAGTCGCTGTCCCTGCCAGGTGTCACCATCGTTGATCTCCATTACATCCAAGCTTAAGCAAGCTATAAGCAAGTTTTCATTGCAACTTAAAATGTTCCAACTTATGACCAACTGCTATGAATATGTTTTCCACGGTGCAAGGATTACCTGAAATGTTAACAAGATTTTATAACCTTAAAATAAAATTAATGAAAAGGTAAAAGCTTTGTATATTTTATACGTTTAGTTCACCTTTTTTTAAGTTGAGGATATTTTAACATTTTGCGGTAAATCAAGGAGCTGTTTTCAGGGTACAAAAATGAAAAACTCCTCTAAGCCACGTTATCAGATTCAAATTACTGTTTACATTACTATAAAAAATTGAAATAAAACTGGATTTAAAACTAACGGCTTTATGTCCGAGCTAAAACCGTGTTAAAGAGCACTTCGTGTTGAAGTTCTAATCGTACGCACTTACTTATTTCCACCCACTGATCTTCATAACCAGCATCTAATCGAGCTGACCTTACAGCTTCCCGTAAGGCGTGTGTTATAACTACAGCTAAACAAAATGCTGGTTCACCAGTTGCTGAGAAATTAATAAAATGGGTTAAATAAATATTCCGAATAGAGCTGGCACAAAAAATAAAGTCTCCCAAACATTATATTTAAAAGGTTTTCGGCCAGAAGAAAACGGACAGCAGCGTCATCTCTTCACCATTTTGGCTCAACTACTATCTCTGCATATCAAGCGTACAATTATAGAAATATCTTCCTTTTATGTAGTTAGATGAAAATGATGAAGTTAGCAAGTCTCGATGCTTATCCTCCCTTCATGAAACTGACATAGCTCCGTCGTTGTAAGTCCGTCTTTTTTCTATGTTTACGAAAACGCAAATGCCTCGGGTTAAAATTATCTTACAATGTAATGTAAGATTAATTTAACGTGAGGCATTTGTTTTTTCAAAATGAGTTAACTATACACACAAAATAATTCATAGACTAATTGAAAGAAATCAGTGTCTTTTAGCCATTGGAGTAATTTTATGTGATTTTAAAGCTCAACAGCATTAACCTGTTTCTTCAAAACCGCGCCGAGCATTGGTTTAAATCTTTAAATACAATAACTTGGAACAATTTAAGTTTAACCAAACGTAAGCTATCAGCTTGCATTAAAAAAACTTACCTTTAGATTGTAAAACCCCAAAAGCATTACTAGAATTTCTTCTGAAGTAAACTCTAAAATCAGCTGGAATATCTTTGATTCCCGGTGGCTTATAGGTCCATGTACGGTCAGTAAGTATTCTTCCTGTATCCAGATCCATAATATTATTTTCAGATGTCCAGTAACCGAGACCCATAACGAATGCACCTTCAATCTATAAAAAAAAAACAGATATTATACCATGCTCGTCAACAAATTAGATGTATTTAGTATCAGCTTCGTATTTTTTTTATTACCTGTGCCACATCAATTTGGGGGCTTAAACTCCTTCCAGTATCTTCCAGTAAATCAACTCTTCTTATATCATGATTCCCAGATAGGATATCTAATTCAAGTTCCATAACAACTACTCCATAAATATCATACGGCTTCACGTCGTCTTTTGAGGAGTACGCATAGGATGCTTGGAGATCTACACCAGCGTTATATGCTTCTTTAACTAAGATTTCCCAAGTTGGCTTTTCTAGTTTCTCTCTAATAGGTTTCAACCTCTCTAAAATTATTTCACATGCTTTCATGGTAGCAAAACATACACATTCACTGCCAATACTTCCCCCTGTAGACATTGAGTTTGGAGAAGTGAAACTCGAGCTTGGTTTCACACTCACTTTTTCTAAACCTATACCAAACATATACGCGCACACTTGAGCTGCTTTGGTGTTGATTCCTTGTCCCATTTCTGCTGCACCGTGAATCAAGGTTATAGACCCGTCTGCTTGATAAATTGATATTATAGAATTGAACGGCCCAAAGTAAAATATATCGTAGGTCATTGGTATCAATTTAATAGCTCTTTTCCTCCACCTATTTTCGCTATTAAATTGTTTAACGTCATTAAGTCGTTCGTCGTAGTTAGAGTCTTTTTTTATTTGCTCAATTAACTCCGGAATGGGGTTGTCTTCTTTTGCCATGTTTTTGACCCTTACCTCCAGGGGATCTTTGCCTAAATTGTATGCAATCCTTTCCATGATATATTCTGTCATTGCTATACCTTCTGTTGATGCTGTAATTAATTATAATGTGTATTATTACAACAGTAAAATGTTATCGTTAGGTGTAATTTGAACTTATCATTTTTTGCTAATTGTGCGAAACTAGTACATAAAAAAAAACTTGAGAGGTGTTAAGTGACACCCGGATGGAACGAAGTTCGTTTTTAGTGAAGGAATTGTAAAAAAAATATTTTTAATTTTTAATTCTCTCTCTTACTCTCCCTCTCCCCCCCTCACTATTTCTCTACCTCTCCCTCTCCCCCTCACTCTCTCTCTCTCTCTTTCACTCTCTCAGACAGAGAAACACGCGCACGTCGCACGGCTTACAACTATAGCAAAAAGTGTCGTTACAATTTTTTCCGTCGTTGTTCTTTTCTTCCTTAAAGGGGGCTACCCCTTTCGCAACGCGCGATAAGGAACTTCCTTTCAATATTTTTTTCGGTTAGGTACTGAGTTGGAAGATCAGTCGCTTGATTAGCGATACAGTCGTGAGTTCAAAACCTTCTGATTTAGTAAAAACTAGATAAACAGATGCGTCTTAATTGCTAGTAAACAGTTAAAATACGAACATGGAGCTCTACACCAAGTATTGGATGGTGTGTCAGTAGAAACACTATTTGCCTCTATGTACCATCGCCGAGAGTCGTAGCAATTTGTCATATGCGACACTGTAATTGGACTTATGTTTTCGTTCGACGAGCAGCCATTATCTTGATAAAACTTGTTCTTCAAGTATTGGATTTCACCTGATTTGTTGACACCAACCTACAAAAATCAGACCAGGTTTAGAATCTATAAAATAATTTGACAAACATAATTATGACACACAGACAGTTTGTTACCTCGAAATTGCAGCTCGTAGATAGCCGTTTACCTATTATTTTCATAGCGGTTTGAATAGGCAAGACAAATCTGCATGTTTTCCCTTGTAAATGAGTCACCAAAGCCGCAGCACACGATACTTGGACAGATCGTGTTATTTTGCCTCCGTAACTTCCTCCCACTCGTCGTATAATAACATTCACTCTATAATTGTTTCAAAGTAACATTTAAGTCAGTTTCTAAAGGGTCAAAAAATAACAGTCAAAAATATTCCAAACAAGACATACTTGTTAACAGGAATTTTAAGGCTTTGCGCTACAGCAACGTTTGGCAATTCAAGCCATTGACAAGCTGTGTATACTTCCATTCCATCTTCGGTGGGCTTAGTAACAGTTGTCTGTGGTTCAATGTAAAAATGATGCTGAGTCCCTACATTGTACTCCCCATAAATGACACAGTTTACATCATTACCGATCTCAGTGGGTTCAACTGTTCTGGTATTGGCTGTTCTTTGATCCTTTTCTGGAGATTTCAATACGTCTGCTATAGTGACTAGAGGTTTGTTTTTGTTCATAGACGAATATTTTATTTTTACTATCTTAGCAGCTTTGTTAGCAGTTTTTTCGCTATCAGCAACTATTATTCCAGCTGGCTCACCGTAATATTTGACTTTGGAAGAGCATAAAAATTCTTCATTTTCTTGTATATATGTAACGTTTATAGGTGTAAATGAATTTTCTCCTGGTATGTCTTTGGCAGTATAAAACGAGATGACTCCAGGAATTTTCTAAAATGTCAATGACGGTTAGTTTAAAAGTTGCCCTTGATAAAAATAAGTCGTAATAAATCGTACTTACAAGTGCTTCATCAGCATCAAATCCACTAATGACACTTCCAGCTCTAACGTCCGCTGTAACAAAGGCACCAAAAACTTCCCCGGTCTCTGTTGGTAGATCATTGGCAAATGTGGCTTCACCCGAACATTGCACTAGAGCTTCTAACTTAGGCACGGGTTGATTCAAAGGCCATACACTTGGGTCAGTGTCAAAAATCTGCGTTCCTTGTGATGTGTGTCTCTTTAAAGCTTCACCGCCAGAGCGAAATTTTTTGTTAAGTTTTTCGTCAGGGCATAGATACAAAACTGCCTACGATTACCGAATAACGTTAGTTAAATTAAAATTTAAAAAAGTCATTCAAAGCTCTTTATAGGTACAGTTAATAATAATTTAAATACCTTATAAAATAAAGAAACAGCTAACATTTTCCTATAAGCTGCAGAAGGTTCTGGTGCCATATTTTCTGGAATGACCTCTTCAAACAAAGTTTTTACAGAACTTTGAAGGGTGTCATTAGTAAAAAGATCTTTGCCAGTTAACAGAGCTTCTGTTTTTGAGGCATGAACAAACGTTGGTGTTATACTTCCAAAAACAATAGTTGCTTTTTCTAATATATTTGATTTTTGCTTAAATTTGAACAAGAATCCAGCATTAACGACTGCATGTGCATTTTGAGAACGCGGCATTATCTACAACATTTTTAATATAATTATTAGGGTTTGTAAGAAAATAATAACTTAATTATTTAACAAGACTCAATTAAGTTTTTAAATAAAAATTTACCTTGTATGATTTAAAACGACAGCACTGAGACAGAGGAGGTAGCAAAACATTTATTATTATTTTTCCATTCATGTCAGTTTTGAGGAATTCTATTAAAGAAATCGTTATTGTTTTCTTCGAAGCTTCACCTGAAAAAACATACAGGTAAGTACAATAAGTATCGACAAAACATACTTATAACGTGTTTTGAATTTGGAATTAAAATTTACCAATAGTAATCATAGCTCCAACAGCTTCAAAAAGTAAAAAAATATCTGACTGGAAATCATTATTTGAATATTTCATAAACAAATTTCCTCCTATTGTACCTATCTGAAACATAAAATCACAAATACGTTAAACATAATGAAGATCGAGGTGCATTTCACCTTACCAAAAAACTTACATTTCGAACAGGAATGTGAGCGACAAGATCCATGTGTTCGTAAAATTGTTTTAAATACGAAAAATCCTTATTCGATTTCGACATTTCTAAAAAGAGATCCATCATATCTGTCAGAGGCATTCCAGCACCAAGTATCAAATTGACGTCAACCGTATAACCTTTTAATTCCGGTACATTGAAAATATCTATAACTGTTTTAGGGTAGCCGGTAATATGGTAAACACCTGCCAAAAAAATTATCGACTTTAACATCTGTGGAATTGAAATTCTGAACAGAAAATCAAAAGGTATTTTAAACAGAAAAATGTACCGAAACTAATTATTTTACCTTATACACGGTGCATTTTCAACCACCTGGAAAACGAAACCCACGTTATGTAACTATTATATATAAAGTCTTGGCAGTATTATTTTTATTTTTTTATTTTTTTTATAACAATATCAAGTATTGGTTTAGCTATTTAATTTATTTTGAAACACACTGTGACGCGCACGTATGTAGCTGAGTAAGGTTCATTCATCTGGAACCCCGCCACAGTAAAATAATACGTCTGTGCGCGTCTTAGCGTGTTACAAAATTAAGAGTCTGAATCAATATTTAATATTATTCAAAAAATATTTTTATTGATAAATTAAAAATAACACTGCCATGATGTTACACATAATGGTCACATAACGTTAGCTTCGTTTTACAGGTAGTTGAAAATACACCGCGTATCAATAAAAAAAACATGTAGAATAACTACGAATTTAACATCAAACGAACCGAATACTGTGTGAAACTAACCTTGCCCAGTGTTTCCAGCTATTACCTTGTAGTTATCCTTGGAACCGCTAATTACATCAAAAACATCATCCAAACTATAAACCTTGTACCATTTATGGGAACCGCAATCAATAACAATCATTTTATTAGTATTTTTTGCCAAAACACACCAATCACTGTCGTTGATTTCTGAGTTTGGGCACTTATTTTTATGTACACATTTACTGCTGCATGCAACTCCGCACGGTTTGAAAAATGCTAGATCTTCAATATCTTCCAATTTACTTTTAAGTTCATCGCTGACATCGTTCGCGAAAGTTTTGAAGGCATCTGCAATAGGCCTGTATCCCGTGCATCTACAGATATTGCTTGCAAATGAATTTTCTATTTCGCGCATCGATAGTTTTTTGTTTTTTGATTCATAAATACTGTAATAAATGGAAATGGTTTTAAGGAATAGATTAAAGTATCGATCATACCCTAATTATTGGTCAATCTTTTATCCGCACCTTTAAGATGAGAGATATAATATAATATGTTGGACACCTATTGGCGTTTATTTTATATTACGTGTTCGACCGACTTTTGAAATATTTCTTTCCTACATCAGGGTAACCTAGATGACATCACAACTAGATAACATAATATTGCGGGACACAGAGGAAGAGTAAATATAAATTTTATAACTTTAATGTTGTAGGCGTTGTGTGCCTGGGGTTAAGATAAAGATAAAAAAAATATTGGTCAAAAATATGAATTTTCTGCATACAATAAATGAGCTAGCCAAATAATGTTCTGTTTTTTCAACTATTTTAATACCTACATTTTATTTTATTTACTAAATTAAAACAATCTACCTACGTAATTACCAAGTTACATTATTAACGTTTTTTTTTATTCATTAATGTAAAACGTTTATTTATTTGATTTGTGTAAATTCCATAATTTAATACAATATGTTAATAAAAATATAATTATAGTGTAGAAATAGATAGCAAAAACACTTGATTCTTGTAGAAAGCACATAACATAGTATTGGAATGAAATTTTAAGTCATTAATTTTGAATGACTGGTTTAATTTTTGCCATTTACAAAGGAAATATGCAATAATATTTTTTTACCTATACATGTTCATAATCCACCCTGGAGTGCAATATCCACACTGAGTCCCGTTGAATTTAGCAAGCCGCGTCTGTATGTCGTGGTACCCAATGGTTCGGTTGCCAATGCCTTCGACCGTCAAAATCTCCCATCCATGGCATGATAGAACTGATACTAGACACTGTAATAGGTAATTATTGAAGCAAGAGAATAATATTTAATGAGCACTATATTCTGATGTACCTACAGACAACAGCACGACAACCAACCACAAAACGTCAAATTTTCTCAATTGATATTGATTTCTACTTGTTGGATTTAAAGCTCAAAATCGATTTAATCACCTTTAACTTTTTTAATAGGTTGACCTGCCGTTGTCTTTACTAAATGGTCGTGGTTTCGAATCCGTAGTAAAGCAAGGGTTTGCGAGATGAAATTTTAAACCTGAGTCACGGGACGGATGTCATAATGTGAAGAATAATTTGCTCGTAAATAGTGTAAAAATAATGATGATTATGTACTATGTCTTTCTGCTATTTAGACGAAAATGAATATTTTTTCTGGTTAATTAGAGGCTATATTATGAATAAATTAAGATTATAAAGTAGTTATAAAGTCTGTGTTAGATTAGCATTAACGCTCTTCTTTTGCTATCGACAACTACGCGTAATAAACTAAAATTAATATGTTATTATGATATCAATTTTCATTAAACCGTATTGAAATATCTTTAACTAAATGTTCAAAATATAAGCTTCATTTAAAGACGTTAAATAACAAATTTCTTCAGAGCCATATACCTAGACATAAAATATATTCAATCTTGATCAAACCTGCAATTTTCGGTTGTGTGACTTTACCTACTATTTATTACATTTTTAATGTAATGTATTTTTTTGTTTATTCTCTTAATTAGTATATTTTGTATGATAAAGTTATTTTATGTGCCAATCGTAATTTATTTGGTTCTTAATTCTTCACGTCCATTTCAATTGATTAATTCGTAAATTATTCATTCACTAGAATCAAAATGAAGGACTTCATATCCTATCAATGAGTATGTATTTACTAGTTGAAAACAACAACATTTTAATTTTACGCACCGAATTCACAGCAAAAGTCTTCATCTCATTTGATGGAGGAAGAGAAGCTCTCACAGAAACAATACAAGCACCACAACCTCCTTCGTGGCACATGACTTTAGTCCCGCGCAAATCCGCCACATTACGGATAAAGTCGTTCAGAGATACTTCTGGGCCATATAGGCCATCCGCTGTAAAAGACATTTTGAAATCTATACTAATATTATAAAGCTGAAGACTTTGTTTGTTTATTTGTTTGTTTGTTTGTTTGTTTGAACGCGCTAATCTAAGGAAGTACTGGTTCGATTTGAAAAATTCTTTTTGTTTTGGATAGTCAATTTTTTGAGGAAGGCTTTAGGCTATATAACATTACGCTGTGACCAATAGGAGCGAAGAATCAGTAAAAAATTTTGCAAAATAATCGCGAGCATAATAACAGAAATTGACGCGGACGAAGTCGCGGGCAACAGCTAGTGAAAACATAAAGGCTGTATGTGCGATACTGAACATAACTATCTTAACGAACTCAGGCTAGTATGAGGATTGTATTTATTGGAGAATAGCTGGGAACAGGGCTAGTTAATGGTGAGCTGTTGATGCTCGCGCCTTTCTCCGCAGGTAAAGTGTAGATTGATATTTACTGACCTCTAAACCACGACTATGCAAAAACTCATGTCGATCCCTTACTGGATATAAGATAGCCTATTTACTATATTAGACCATTATATTTTTGTAAACTTTTAACCAGATCCAAATTTATAATATTAGTTAGATTAATGTCTCACCCAAAATGGAAAACAAAATTAACATGGAAACGTATTACAACACCGCCTAAAGTCATACGAATCTTAACTGCAAAACTAATCGACTCCAACCTTTTATTAAGTACGAAAAGTAATCGTCACCTTTTTCTTATCATTGCTCCATCATATTGCAAATAGCCCTAAGCGTAGTTTGCCAAGTCTCCATTCTCCATTTTAGAATTTGTCAACCAGTTCTAAGAATTCGCTTATCTTTCAATCTACCATGATAAATTTCTTAATTTTACCTTTTGGATAATTTTAGAGCAAATTTGCTAAAACACACCATGGTTTTAACGATCCGTGCGTGTCTACGTCACAACTTCAAAAGTTCATATGCGAGATAGATTTTTGTCTACAAATTTCGAAGAAAATGCCAGTGGAAATATGTCATCGTCGGAATACAATTTTTATTAGATTCATAATTAAAATACTTAATCTAACTAGAATTATGTAACTCCTGCAATTATAAATAAATAACTTAAAAACAAATTATATCTACCTCAAGCTTGGTACAGCAGCATTTTAGAATAGAAATAATTGTATGCCTAAATAAACAAATATATTTTTAAATACGTACCTTCGTACTCCTTTCCATTTATTTTGAAGTTGATTTTCGACATTATTACGTCGAAAATTAATTCAACACTGAAAAAGATGAAGCAAAATATTATTAGTTTTGATCATAATATTATCATCATTTAACGTTTTTTGTTAAGTTCTACGCCATTCCTATTTAAAACTTCATATGAATTTAAAAGTTGTTACAGCATTTACTGCAAATGTCACATTGTTTTATACTTATTCCTACATTATGCTGTGGATTTTTGTGTGTGGTTTATCGAAAAAATATTATGTAGAAGTACAAATACGATTTATTTAATTTTATAAGACCTGAAAGAGAATAAAAATTGTTTTTAATTCCAAAAATGTGATTGTTGGTTTTTATAAGGCAAATACAATTTTGTATAAAACATATTATTCATACAGGCTTACATATTTCAATACCACCTTAGTACCTACCTTATTTGTTAGCCTTTTTTAAGAACACCCCAATTATTAAGCAATAAACATTTTGATTTGATTTGATTTGACTATAAAATGAAAGAAACGGCAATTTGAAATAAAAACCTAAAAACATTTATTTTAAATCACTGATATACGAGTAACCTTAAATATGATATAAGTAATATTCAATGTGCTTTTTGTTGGTTAGCCAACTTTTGGTTTCGCTATATACGAGTATACCGGATTATAAATTTCATAAAGATGTTTTGTTTTGTAAAAATTTGTGGAAGGCTTACAAACAAAACTTTGTTAACACAGATGATACAACTTCGCAGCAGTTAACAAGCACGCGGCAGAAACACGAATGTGCCTTAATCACCGCATTTTCGTGAGGATTTCTCAATTTGTCGACTGGTCATTAGAGATAATGATACAGCGCAAATAATTGTAGCTTTATTAGACGAATAAATAGTAAATAATTTGCGAGTACCAGAAAATGTAGGGCCAGGAATTCATATGCTGATTCAAACTAAAGTTTTTTTGACAGTTTTGCAATTAAAATGAATTACGAATAATATGACCTCAGTTTAGATCTAAGCTTTCTGCATAGAGTTTAATGTTAAAAAAATGCCATGCCACTTTGTGTCTTGGTTATGAATTGCAAAGGCTATTCTACATTTAAGTTCTTCTAAAAGTTTTCAGTGTGTCTAGTGAACAAAGTGCCAAAATCTGATCCGGACACTGATATTATAACTGTAATTAAGTTGCTAAAATATAAAGTAAAGTGCCAAAATAAAAGAAAATCTCGTCATTGCTCTCATTATCTTAGGAATGTCGTAATGAAAAAAAAAAGACGTGTGGCACTCGGAGACTGCCGCGGTAAAGCTATTGCATAGCATTTTTTATCAACTTATCCGATTATAAAACTAAAAAGTATCACCGTCGTGCCGGTCGAAGTGGGGGGTGTTAGGTTATTTTCGTTACGGAATTTCTGGATTCGATCTCCACGCTCAAGGCCCGCGATAGAAGCTATGCAACAGCTTAATTTTATAATTTTATGTATTTTCTAATTATGACTTTTGTAATTAATTTTTTCTGTTATTTTGGCAGATATGGTTACAATAGGCAACCATACTGTCAAAATCCTTATTTTCTTCTAAATTATTTTAAATTTCGGAAATTCAAAATTGTTCGATCGTGCCTTGCCCCGAGTGTGTGGGTGTGGGTGTTAGATTATTTTCGTTACGGAATTTCTGGATTCGGTCTCCACGCTCAAGGCCCGCGATAGAAGCTATGCAATAGCTTAAAAAAAATCTCTTAAAAGTCTCTTAAAAATTCATTTGTTCCATGTGCAAGCATTTTTTTTATTGCGAAGCCTGTCTGTAATAAAAAATACAAATAAAATTAAATGACATCCAAAGAAAAACAACAAAAAATATAAACAAGCCCAGTCGGCGACAACAAGACTAATAAGCTATCCTTCCAAATAAGCTTTATTTGCATACTTTATTTGATATTTTAGCAATTTAATTGCACTTATAATATCAGTATATAAACTTGAAAAATTTTTTGCGAGGAGATGCGGGTTCGAGTCCCGCCTGAGACAAAATTTTTCAAGTTTATATACTGACTTTATTTGCATATTTAAATGTGTCAGGCATCACACAAATCATTTTGTAATAGAAGGAATTAAAGAATCAACAACCTTAATACGCAATGACATGTAATTGCTTCTGATTAGGCCAGATACGTGTTATTATGGGCTATAATTCAATCGAAACCAAAATTGAAATCGAAAACTTTATTTGTTACAGAAAAAGATATATTTAATATTTCATTTAAAAAAAGGGAGTAATTGCATGCCGTAAATTTTGCCTTTCGAAGATGTCAAATAAATATTAGGACAGCGTTGTTTTCATGAAATATTTGCTTCTTGTGTGTGAAATTTTGTATGCTTAGTAAAATTAGCTTGGACGTCCTCTGCCCGAAGCCCCAGAAATGTGTCCAATCTAGGATAGCATGACTTCATAATTAAAAAAAGCTTAGTTTTTTATTTAGGTTTCTTAAAAATAGGTTTACCGAAGATATGTTATCTGTTTTTTTACCACTTGTCAAGGCAAGGGTTTATGTTATTGTAGTTAAATCTGGCTATACTTATTCATTTTGTTTACTTATTATTGGTATGTTTTTTGCCTTGTTAATTTAGTCAGATCTATACCTTTCTGTTTGTCTGTATGTTTGCACAATCATGAGGTTAAAACTACTGAAACAATGAAGGTTGAACCCCTATGCACCCGGACCCAAGAGAATGCCTATATCAAAATGTTTTTCTACGGTAACCTTACCGGGGATTTAACCCGGGACCTAAAAGGTCAACCATAGAGGTCGGTGAGAAAGAGTACCGCGTCATCCAGGCCAATCTCCAGAGGTGTAAAGCTGCCACCGATGAACTAATAATCGAGGCGTCGAGGAGGAGGATGGCCTTTGCAATTAAGAGTGGAAAATGAGATAGGAGTGAATGTGGAAAAGAAAAATTTGGCGGAATTAATCAAAATAAAAAAGTTTCAAAATTATGCAAAATTTGTGACGGAAAAGGTAATTAAAAATAACGTTTAGGCATTGAAGATCCAGACACTGGCGCATATAGTCGTATATGCGCCATGTGAGGATACCAAATTCACTTTATTTAAAAAATTTATTTTGGCAAAAATACATTTATATCCAGCTGCAAAGTCTCTGCAGAACAGCAGAGGACATTTTCGAAAACTTTATAAAAAAAAAAAAAAAAAAAAAAAAAAACCATAGAGGTCGTAAACAATACTTACTTACCTTATTAAAAAGGAATTAATGAAGATAACAATTTTTTCAAATTTTAAATTACATCTTAAACATTCAACGAAAACTTAACCGCACGAGAAAATCTCCATTCGTTTGTATGCCGCTAGAGTGAGAGAGACGGAAGATCGGTCCACTCACTCGAACGCTATGCCAGCCTCCGCTCGTGAGGATTCCGCGTGATAAGTTTCACGGAATGACTGGCAGCGCTCGAGATGAGACGGGAGATCGGTCCGTCTCTCTCTCTCGTTATACCTGCGATCGCGCTCGTGAGGTTTTGGTGTGACACAAGTTTCTGAACATGTCACCCGACTAAAACGATTTTAAAGACGTAATCACGTCAAAAACTATTTGTCATAATATTGTATTGAGTGTTACTAATTGTGTTTTTGGTATCCTTATACCCGTCTTACTGTGTTAAAACTAGCTGTTACCAGCATCTTTGTTCACGAATAAAATCTATCCTTTGTAATTCCCTGATCACAAAACTACTACTATGTTAAAAATCATGTTCACTTTCAATGAAATAAACAAACATATCAAAAATTTGGTGATAAGCGGTTTGAGCAAAGGGATATGTTTACAAATTGATTCTAAACATTCTTGATTTCTACCTCTTACCTTCTAATATGCTAAGTTAAGATCTAAGAATAACTAACTGAAGCAGAATATAAAAAAAAACAGTTTCTCGTCTCGTATGTGATCCTGTGGTCTAGGGGTTAGGCCAGTTATCAAGGGTTCTGGGCTCGATTCCCAAACATCTCAATGTAAATATTTACTTTAACATATTTTTTCGAGTAGTTTTTGATTTTCAAAAAGAAAAAAAAGAATTAATAGGTACTTACTTGGGATCAAACCAATGATTGTGGTTTTGTCTACATTTATTATTATTTTCAATTAAGGATACTGGGGACGGATCTTTACAAAAATGGATATCAGTTACTCAATCATGACTAAAAATTTGTCACAGAGATGGATAATAGTCCAAAGTTGGAAATTTAAAAATTATTGCCCTAGGAAAGATCTAAATAACAGCCAAACTCCAAATTTTTGAAAAACAGAATGTTTGATATCAGTATATAAACTTGAAAAATTATGTCTCAGGCGGGACTCGAACCCGCAATCCGCCTGAGGTATAATTTTCAAGTCTATATACTGATATTATAATTGAAATTAAGTTTCTAAAATATCATATAAAGATAGAAGGTTTGATATTAAGCACATAACCAAGCCACTTCACACAAACACATTAATTTTTTTAAAAGCATATGGAACTGAAATTCGAAAAAGAAAAACTACGAGGCTTGCAAACGGTACTGTAACTATAAAATAAAATCTTAAATCTACATCTGTAGATGTAACATTTGCTAATTAAATTGATGGAACTGAAACAAAAACACGAGTAACGGATAAAAGTACTGTCAATTCTCAATTAAACACAGTAAAGGTAGAAATAAATAAATAGTTTTGATGTTGAGTTATGATTTGAAAATATGTTTCTTCTATCTTGTCAGTAGTACTTGCTTTTGGCAAAAAGTTTTAGTTTAGCTATATTCTTCAGCCTTTCAATAATGTAGTTTAATTTTGATTGATGAGTATTTCTCGTAAAAGTTACTGCGAACCGTTCACTTTATTATGAGTGGCACCGTCCAAAAGTTCGCTTTTCGCAAAAGCTTTGTCAGTGTGATGAACGAAGTAAGGATTGAATTTCATCTTAGCTTTGATTTGATTTGTTATCAAACTCTCCAAGACAGATAAGTTATAATTAGGTATCTGATATGTCGGTTTAGCATTGCCTATGAATTATATTACTTCTTGTGCTGCTATCTTAACTTGGATGGCGAGAAGGGTTACATAGATTTATTAATAACATAAAAGAGTTAAATTATGTTGAATTTATATATTCTAAAACATTTTTTAAATTCATAACAGTATATTCCAATTCTGAAAATGTTTATAGGTCTTGATATATTTGAGCACTGTAAAGGCTTAACTGTACAATAAGGTTTGCATAGTAATAAAAATGTGTAACATGTACGTACGTGTAGTGCTATCACGTCACTTCTCCTTAAATCTCGTTACACTAACAAGAAACAATAGTCACTTGGTTTTATATCAACCTAGTCTATAGTATTTCAATTATGATTATAGATTTTATGTGCAATGTATTTTTTTCTTGACCATTCATTTAATACATATGGTTTCCTTTTAGTAGAAAATGTTATGCTAAGCTCACACAAACGCAATTATCTATACTTAACATTATAAAGCTGAAGAGTTTGTTTGTTTGTTGAAGTCGCGGGCAACAGTTAGTTCTTTAATAAAGCAAACTCGCTTTGTAAAAGTATTCTGTGTTATGATCAATTTACTGAACTCAATAAAGCCAGATATCACAGATGTAGTCTTGATTTCATAATTCCAATACGGGTATTGAAATACTAATAAAATTATTAATCGCTTGACAGATTTCCTGCCTCACATTTTTTCTACTTGAACTACAAAATGAGATGAACATTACCTTATTACTTAATGAATAAAACCTCTAAATGCTTAAATGTAAATTTTGCAATAATGACACCTCTTCAATGCCTATGAAAAGTAGACAACAAAATTAAAAAACAACAATTTAAGTGGCCGGCATGAGAATTTTATGGACAAGATTTTTTTTGTTATTCTGTTCATGGCATTATCTTTACATTTTAAAGTGTATACTACGTCAATATGTGATAATGATATGTTATGATGAGCTATTTTCACAGTCGAGCGAGCCCAAAGTACCTAGCTAGTGTTATTACCATTTGCAATGTTACTATTATTACCGATATCATGCAAGGTTTTCGTCATATTGATAATTGTGTGGATTCAAGAGACCTTAGTATGGTCTGTGATGTGGTATAAACATCATTTCAACTATGCTAAAAATCAGCGTCGTGATAAGCCTCTAGCTCTAGCAAATACCCCGCTAAAAATCAGCGTCGTGATAAGTCTCTAGCTGTCTCTAGACGTTGTTTCGCCTTATCGCAAAGAACAGGCAGTAATCCGTATTTAATGTGGGCTAGTATTGGTTTATATTGTCACATGATTCATGGTTAAATTATCAATAAACCAAAAACTGTTAATGTAAACAAGCGCTGTTGAAAATAGTAACCTTCGACACGCGTCGCCATGGTGAAGCCATGTAATTACTTTATTATATTTTTCAATACCTCTTTATCCACTTTGCATTTTAAAATAGATTTCTCAACTAAATATTCTATTTGATGGACAAGGGTTGTGTTAATATTTAAGTAGTCAAGTTTTTATAGGTCGTTTTGTACCCTGAGGTGATATACCTACGACACATTAAAATGCTATAAAATAGTTAGCAAGAACCTTTGAAAATAATAAACTTAGTAGAATAGAATTGTTAACTCATTATTTATTAACTCGACCAACTCATTTCCATGAAGCTACGAGTAAGTATCTCGTTGGGTTTGGGATGTAAGTGCATGAATTGACGTTCAGTAATATTTCATGTTTTTTAAAAGTGTTTAGTTTGGATTACAAATTATATGGTTCGTTTTGATGGGAAATATTGTACAGACCTACATGTCACAAGAACCAAATCATACAGTAAAATCTGTAAAAATCTGTTTTATTTCTCCAAATAGGCCCTAGGAGGCTCTTTTACACGTCCTATTTAAACCTATCACTGCTTTGGGACAAGCGTGGGCCGAGAAGAAGTAGCGCAAAAAGTCGGTCTCTTTATAAATAAATCTTCTTAATCCCTCGATCGTGAGTTATTCCAGACACAATTGAAATCAATTGTTATCGCGGCAGGCGCCTGCCGCCTGGGCGTTGAGGGATTAATATATAAAAATTTCATATCACGTTGTTTGTCCGCGATGGAATCCTAAACAACTAAACCGATTATAATTAAATTTTGCACACTGTGTGCAGTTTGACCCAACTTAAAAGATAGGATACTCGTATTTTATAACTAGATTTTTATGCGCTTTATTTTTTATAGTAAATTATTTGTCTTCACGTAACAAACTCTGAGTTCCATACGATTTTAACAGAAGACGGTGTAAGGTGATAACGGTGATTAGGTAAGGTAACGCCCTATTTGAAAACAATGACATTTGTGACGTCAAAATTTAATTTCATTATTCTGAGGCGATACTAAGTTCGCGGGGTCAGCTAGTATGTTTATAAAAAAAATATAAAGCGTACCCGGCGCACCAAGAAGGCGCACCGCTTTCACATAGTGGCATAGAAGCAGTGTACCTTTGCTTCTTCAAACATGCCCGATGCGCTACAGTACGAGTAAGTAACTGGGAAACTCTTACACCCTGAAAGCATTGTTAAACTGGACACGTAGAGCGCCATACCTTTGTGCAATGAGCTTTGAAAAGAGTATAATCTTTACATGTTTTGAACAACAAGAAAACCTACGAGCCAACATGTTTGCCCTTACCGACGGCGCTCCGGTTAATAAGTGGCCCAAATATTTAAATTACTTTACCTGTTGAATTACACAACCATTCAAAGATACGCCTGGAACTTGATTCACGGCCGGTCCCAATAATCTATCTATCGCCAGTTTTGACATTTCGGAGGTAGGAAACAGTTTCTATCTCTGGTTTTGCCGTCCAGAGAAAATAGGTTATCCGGCCGTCAGTCGATAGCACTATTATCTTAGCTGTGATAGCACGCACTGGAAAGGAATGCGATTTTTCTGACATAACAAGCGGATAAAATATTTCCGTTTTCATCAAAGCAATGTGCGCATTTCCATAGCATTCCACACTTAGCAATGCTGAATAATTTTTTGGTCTGCAGACTCCGGTATATCAGAATACACATTTTTGTTGTTACATAAGTAACAAAAATCGCATCAAATTAAGAATCTTATTTTTCGAAGTGGGTTATAATGAAAACAGACACACCTTTTATCACTGCTTTCCATTTTAAAGTTTATTTTGCTCCTTGTTGGAAGTACTATTTTAATAATTTTGATCTTATCGCCATCATTATCATCAGCTCACTTCATTTTATCGTTGGACATAGGCCATAGGATATGGCAGACGGGTTGCTGATGGTAGTTTGACCATTATTATCTTTATTATTAACTTAGATCAGTCTCTGCTGGATGCAGGCTTATCTTTAAATATGATATTGCTATAACCAGCCTTGGCAGAAAAGTTGGCCATTTAATAAATTTTGGTAAAAGGACGCTGCTGTCCGTCTAATTTTGTTTTTACAGTTGCCTATTACAACACCTACAGGATGGAATACCTTTATAGCGAGCTATACAATATTTTTTATTTTGATTTAAACTCAATACCGCTTACTTTTGTAACGTGACCATTTAACAAAAACAATGTTATCTGCAAATCTTATCTAGTTTATTTAATTAAAAGCATTGTAACCCAGAACATTCCACAACAATATTTAAATAGGATAATCGTGTAGGTGATTTGAACTGAAAAAATAAATTAGTCACCCCTTTATAAGAGTAGAGGTAGGACTTCCATAGGAAAAGAAGGAGTTGTTCTATTCTATTTTTACGTCGACACTGTACAGCATAATAGGAAATGCTAAATATGTATTTACATAAATAAACCTCTGGTTTAAAATCTATACCTGAATACTCGTACTTGCATGAATTGTCTTATGCATCTAACAAGCAAAGTCAAATAAAAGCTTGTAATGATTAAAAATTTACAAGTTAGATAAAAAGTAAGTGAGTGATTTTATTTTTACTCTAAGTTTGCCGATAAGTAGTGCAGAATTTGGCTAGAAATTGACTTTTCGAATACTAAACTTTTTACTCCCGTAAAGGTAAGATTCTAGAATGTTATAAATATAACACGATTTTTTTTAATGAATCTTACTCTGTAATTTTAATGTATAAAAAACTCTACAGCTCTTTTACATTTAACATGAATATATAGGTGTAATCCATGCAAACTATATGCTGTAGATTTTTATGTAAAATAAATAATGTAAAAAAAAACTCGATACAGGGGTATAATAGTTTAATCTTACAATATTGTTAGAAATACAGACAGAAAAATATGAATAACAAGACTTCTACATTATCTATCACTCAAAACCTAACATTTACATTTTATAAACTGAGCTTTTATTGCACAGCATCCTATATTTTTAAAACAAGTGGCTAACAGATCTATAAATATGTCTTACCGTTTCGCGGACAAACACTGTGCAACAGATGTGTAAAGTGCTAAAGACCTTTTCAATCCAGTCTTGTCAAATTTTAAGTGCACTTTAAATAGGTATAAAACATCTCCCTACCATTTACTTATCAAATCAAGTTTGTAACATAAAAATTAAGTAGGTGCAAACAAACTTTTTTGTGTTTCAATGGTTCACTAGGGGATGGTGTGTTTCCGGAGGAATGAAAGAGGCCGAGGATTGTGCCTTTAATCAAAAAAGGAGAAACGAGTAACGTTGAAAACTATCGACTGATTTCAATGTTGTCCACATATTCTAAGTTGTTTGAGTCTCTGATAAATCCAATAATCATAAGCCACATACATTCTTCATTGTCTGAATGCCAGCATGGGTTCCGCAGGGGTCGCTTAACGCAGACTAACTTGGTTTCTTTTATTTCTGAAATTGCACAGGTAGTTGATGGTGGTGGTCAAATCGATGCAGTTTATATATACTTTGCAAGTGCTTTTAATAATATAACCACCTCAGGTAAGGTCAACCACCCACTTCTATTAGCGAAGTTGCAAATGAGGGGCATTCATGGTAGTTTGCTTTGCTGGTTTAGATCTTATCTCAGTATGAGACCCCAATCTGTTGCTGTTGGCGACTTTGAGTCGGTGGTGTATTATGCTTCGTCAGGAGTCCCACAGGGCTCTCATTTGGGTCCAGTACTCTTTCTTTTATTTATCGATGATTATCTTTCTATATAAGAAATTGTAAATTCAGCTTGTTTGCGGATGATTTAAAAATGTATAGAACAGTGTTAAATAAACAATATTTCTACGCTCGGGAGGAGACGAGCGGGCGACGTCATCGCAGACCAGGTTTCTATGCGCTGACACACTCGTCTTGGGATACCACGGTCGGCGGTTCATTTTGATGTGTATTCCATAAATTTATTGTAAATTAGAGGCGAAACACAGCACCTATCTGAGCACCAAGAAGATCTGTTAGAAACCCTAACAACAGTCAATTCACTTAACGATATGAAACTCATTCAGGAAGACTTAAACAGAATAAATATGTAGTGTAAAATGAATATACCTTAAAAGTCAATAAGTGTTACCATATCAAGTTCACAAAAAATAAAAAATATTTCGCATCCACCTATAATATCAGTTGCGCAAGATTAACAGAAGCTTGTACAAGAAATAAAGGACCTAGGCGTTATAATAGACAAAGGGCTCAAATTTACTTCACATATAAATGACGTAGTAAAAAATCCTCGAAAATGTTAGGTTTTCTGAGGCGAGGCGAAGCACCACAGGTTTCAGAAAGAAGTACAGAAGTAGTTTGGAGTACGCAAGTGTGGCATGGAGTCCCGTGTATGCAGTTCATTCTCAGCGCCTGGAGAGTATCCAGCGTACGTTTACTAGGCATCTGGCATTCGTGTCGCAAGGTGTGTCACACAGGTCACCATACGACCATCGACTTGCCTTTTTTTAAATGAACTCGTTGCGTCGCCGTCGTATTGGCCAGGATTTGGTATTTTTGCAAGGGCTTTTGAATGGCAGGATAAAGTGTAGTAAACTTTTGAAACGCGTATGCTTTCAGTGCCAGCCCGCTTACCCCGATACCCCATCAGACAGACCTTTGCGTTGCCTCCAGCGAGGACTTACCTGGGACCTCATGCTTCGCTCCCCAGGTGCTGCGCCCAGTATAATAAGATCAGAGGTTTGGACATCTTCCACGACTAGAACGAAAACTAGCTGATCCGATGCGTATTGAGACAAATTAGAACATGGCCGTGATCTGATATGGTCTAGAGTGGTTTTTGTTTGTTTGTTTTATTTCCTTGTGATAAGTACCTTTCATTGTGATTGCATTTATTTACATAGTTAACTGTTGTTATTAATTCCTACGTATCTATGAATGTTGTGTACGCCTATAAGAGGTATATGTATAAGAATCTGTTCAACATATTTATCTTTTAAATGTTGCTTACACGTACTGTTGGTGTACCTTTTGAAATAAATAAATAAACTTACATACAAACTTGCGAGAGCCTACAGACCTTCTTACTCCAGCCCTGTTGTATAATCCGATCTTGGCGGAGAGGTCTAAATGACTATAAACTGCTAAATTTTATTTATTATTTTGTATGTCAAGGGAATTTTTATTATTTTGTGATTTTATAAATTATAAACTGTATACGTTCGTTGTCAAGCGTGTGGATTATGCTAGAACCCATCGTTGCTCAACGGGGCTTAATCTCGGGGTCCTGGTTTGAATCCCCCGGTTGGGCAACAAGAGTTTCTAATTTTCGAAAATTGCTCCGGTATGGTATCACCAACCCGTATTTGTAAAGCGTGGTGATTATTTCTATACCCATTATAGCTATGGTAACTTTAATTCAATGATAAAAGCCCTTTGCCTGGCAGAGGAGTGGTTATAATAATAATCCACCACAGTTGTCATCCCAAAACAGCTCGAGCAGTCACTTAGCACCCTCGACATACCGCAGCTCACATACATCTCACTATTAAAAGCAGTCATATTAATCACACGCAGAATAGTTCGAAAATAATCCTACAGGCTAACGAAGAACCTCGTCAACAAACACAGACCACGACACAGTAACAAATTGCCTCACACTTAAATCTTAATATACCTATCTTATTTTATTGGGAAAGCACTTGGCTTAGTCCCGTGCATTCTTCAAATACCAGCTTACGGCTGAGATACTAAATAGTATAAAAAGCAATAATAATAATAATGTAATTTTAATTCAGAAATTTTAATTTCTGTTTATTAAAATTCTTGTGTTGCTTATCGGCCCAATTAAGTTTCTTTCGAATCCTTGCGGATTTGGCGGCAGCTTTAGCAGCAGACCACCCCGAAGAAGCCAACGCCCCAAACCTTCGTAAAACGAAAAAAATTCTATTTCTATTTATAAAGAGGTTATAAGTTGTTACTTAACTTTTATTTCAGTTCATTATAATGATGAATATCAGTAAAATTACGTCGACTATTGCACTAATTAAAATAAATTCTTACATTTCTTTCTATATTATATTATTATAAACTAATTACTCTACTTAAACTAGATTGGATGCCGTTTGTACAACCAACATGTTATAAGACTGTCATGACTGTTCAAGATGTACTAATATAGTACTTTGGTTTGACGATAGATGCTGTACCACTTTTTTCTCAAAAAAGAACACTTATGTTATACAAAAAAATGAAACACCACCACGATTCAACACGGCACAGCGCCATCTATAGTCCAACCAAAAAACTACATTAGTACAACTTGAACATGACCTTTCCTATAAATCTTTAATTTTTTTGCAGTTATGTTTTTCTTTTTTATTGAATTTATCGGCTCCCGCCGAATACTAGCGTCGTGGCATGTCATGAGCTGTCACGATAAATGCTGAGCCTTTTTGGCATTGTTTTATGTGCATGTTTTTTTTTTTGTTAATATTTTGGGTTTATATAATTGTATTACATCAAAGGTCGTATGTAGGTATATTTTGTTTTATGCCAAATGATTTTTTTATATACCTAGGTAACACTGAAAATGTGTAGAAAATGAAAAACGGCTTGATGCAGAAAGTTGCCAATACTTTATTGTTTTTCGAATTAATCTTCGTTCCTCTCTACAAATCGTCGCATTCGATGGAACCACTGAGAAAGACATTTTCGTACGCTTTCACCTCATCTTCAGGCACATGAGCAAATATATGTGCTTCAGGGCTCGTATTTTAAAAGCGAATACCTTGAATTTAATCTTTAGTTCTTGGGAATAAATGAAAGTCGCAGGGCGCCAGGTCAGGACTGTATGGCGGATGACTCATTATCTCGACACCTGCCATAGTCAAATATTCAACAGTGCGCTGAAGCATTGTCGTGGTGAAGGAGGATCCTGCTTGGAGGGCGCTGCTGTCGAATTTTTTCCAAGACAACAGGCAAACAGCGATTGACATACCAGTCTGCAGTAACTGTCCTTCCATCTTCTAGCACAACTATCGCGAAATGACCTTTCCGACCAAAGAATGAGGCGATCATCTTTTTTCCTTGACTTCTTCCTTTCTTTACCGTTGGTCGATCCTCGAAAGGAAACACCCACTGAGCTGATTGTTTTTTGGTTTCGGGTTCGTAGCAATATATCCAGCTTTCATCACCTGTGACGATGTCAAATACAGCATTTGAGTCACCGCCGTTAAACTTATTTAACATTTGGCGACACCAGTCCATGCGAAGGTGTTTCTGGTTGTGGGGGCCAAATGCAATATTACCCACAGGACATAGGCAGTTTTTCTTGAGCAGTACGAAGGTGCAGGTGTACAAAGGTAATAGTTAAAGAAGGAACGAAATATTGCAGGGGAAAAATATAAGGAAGGTGATAGTATATTATACCACTTCCTATCTCTAACACAATTCAAACATTTGCTAGCATAATAAGTCAGATAAAACACTTACTTGCAGCGGCTTCGGTATCAATATTATATGTACTTATTAGATATCTTTAAATCGACTCCGACGGGTGGCCACCTTTCCTTTATTTAGTATTGGTCTATGGGTTCTTGTTTATCAGATTAATCTTGAAATGCAGATCTTACATATTCTTGGACTTAGTATACAATATGTTTCAAATTTATTAAAGATATAAAAACACAACGGGAACAGCAGACAGTGATAGCGGGGCGACAATTTGCAATGTCCGTAACTTGCGTTCATTTGTTTCTCACCAGATTCGAATTTTGAATTGCGCGCGTTCGGTGCTTTCTTATTCCAATAGTCGCGTCAATTTAAAAAAAGTAAAGAGGTTGGAAGTGGCCTGCAAACTGGTAGTCGGTTAAAGTATGGGGAATCCATCTGGTACAAAGCTTCCTGACGCCTAAATGTTCGTGTAATATTTTTTGAACTTGACTCATACCAATGCCTAGGCTTGCTCGTATCTGCTGATAGGACACTCTCTTATCTTCCTCTATCATGCGTCGCACAGCACTGATGTTATCTTCAGTAGTCGCTGTTAAAGGATGTCCCTCACGCGGATCATCATTGAGATTGCTACGTCCTCGCTTAAACTCGTTAAGAAATGCTAATCGCTGCCTATCATAGCTTTGTTGTTAGGTAAGCCCACAACGAAAATCATAATAAATCATTGACCGAAAATTTTCTCGCGTTAGGTTCATTTTCACGTGTAACAAGAGTGTTTTACATTTGCCGCCAATTCACAAAAACAAATGACAAATGAATGCAATATACTACATTAGGTTACCAAAGAGTTCTAAAATTGAAAATCAGAAAATTAAAAGTTTTCATTAGCAATGTTTTTGACTGGCCAGTTCTTAACATTTTCAGTGTTACTCACGTATTTATTGATGTAGTCTTAAAGTAAGCTGACTTTCTTGCTTCGAAATACCAGACATTTTTTTTTGCCTTAGTTAATCTAGAATACATAAGTAGGTACAAGAAAAAAATAAATTTGATGGTAATCGTTTTTGTACTTACTTGATCTGGAACTTTATTATTACACTAGCTGTTACCCGCGACTTTGTACGCGTCAATTTCTGTTATTATTATCGCGATTATTTTTGCAACATTTTTCGCTGATGCTTCGCTCCTATTGGCTCCAGCGTGATTTTATATAGCCTAAAGCCTTCCTCGATAAATTGACTATCCAACACAAAAATAATGTTTCAATTCGAACCAATGCTCCCTGTGATTAGCGCGTTCAAAGAAACAAACAAACAAACTCTTCAGCTTTATAATATTAGTAAAGATTTAAAAGTTTATCGTTATGTAATCTTTTAAGATCTTATTACTTTTAATTTCATGAAGTTGTGATCCGAAGAAGCTTATGATTCATCTTCTCACTAGTCACTGTCCCCACCAGATGTCACAGTTGTTGATCTCTCTGGCTTTAAGCGAGCTAATACAATAAGTCTTCATTGCAACTTAAAATGTTCCAACTTATGACCAACTGCCATGAATATGTTTTCCAGGGTGCAAGGATTACCTGAAATGTAAATAAGATTTTATAACCTTAAATATGAATTAAGATGGTAAAAAATAACCAACTCGTCAATCTATCATCAAACTTCAAATTTTCTCAATTGATATCAAACTTTGTATATTTTATACGCTAAGTTCACTTTTATTGAGGATATTTAAAATTTGGCAATAAGTCAAGAAGTCGTTATCTATACAATTAATGACAGTAGTAAGCAATATAGCAGGTGATTGCTATTTTTACAATAGATAACAAGGGTACAAAAACGGAAAACTCCTTCAAGCCACGTTATAAGATAAAAATTTTTGTTTACCTTACATTAGAAACATTAAAAAAAATGCTAGATTTAAAACTAACGGCTCTATTTCCGAGCTAAAACCAAAGCTGTTAAAAAGCACTGATGAAGTTCTAATCCTATGCACTTACTTATTTCCACCCACTGATCTTCATAACCAGCATCTAATCGAGCTGACCTTACAGCTTCCCGTAAGGCGTGTGTTATAACTACAGCTAAACAAAATGCTGGTTCACCAGTTGCTGAGAAATTAATAAAATGGGTTAAATAAATATTCCGAATAGAGCTGGCACATAAAATAAAGTCTCCCAACTATTCTATTTACAAGGTTTTCGGCCAGAAGAAAACGGACAGCAGCGTCATCTCTCCACCATTTTGGCTCAACTGCTATCCCTGCATTACAAGCGTACAATTATAGAAAAATCTTCCTTTTATGTAGTTAGATGATGATGATGAATGATTAACAAGTCTAGATGCTTCTCCTCCCTTCATGAAACTGACATAGCTCCGTCGTTGTAAGTCCGTCTTTTTTCTATGTGTACGAAACCGCAAATGCCTCGGATTAAAATGATCTTACAATGTAATGTAAGATTAGTTTAACATGAGGCATTTGTTTTTTCAAAATGAGTTAACTATGCACACAAAATAATTCATAGACTAAAAGTCACTGTTAGTCATTGAAGTAATTTTATGTGATTTTAAAGCTTAACAGCATTAACCTGTTTCTCTAAAGCAGCGCCGAGCATTGTTATAAATCTTTAAATACAATAACTTGGAACAAATTATGTTTAATAAAATGTAAGCTATCAGCTTGCATTAAGAAAACTTACCTTTAGATTGTAAAACCCCAAAAGCATTACTAGAATTTCTTCTGAAGTAAACTCTAAAATCAGCTGGAATATCTTTGATTCCCGGTGGCTTATAGGTCCATGTACGGTCAGTAAGTATTCTTCCTGTATCCGGATCCATAATATTATTTTCAGATGTCCAGTAACCGAGACCCATAACGAATGCACCTTCAATCTATAAAAAAAACAAATATTATACCATGCTCGTCAACAAATTAGATGTATTTAGTATCAGCTTCGTATTTTTTTTATTACCTGTGCCACATCAATTTGGGGGCTTAAACTCCTTCCAGTATCTTCCAGTAAATCAACTCTTCTTATATCATGATTCCCAGATAGAATATCTAATTCAAGTTCCATAACAACTACTCCATAAATATCATACGGCTTCACATCGTCTTTTGAGGAGTACGCATAGGATGCTTGGAGATCTACACCAGCGTTATATGCTTCTTTAACTAAGATTTCCCAAGTTGGCTTTTCTAGTTTCTCTCTAATAGGTTTCAACCTCTCTAAAATGATTTCACATGCTTTCATGGTAGCAAAACATACACATTCACTGCCAATACTTCCCCCTGTAGGCATTGAGTTTGGAGAAGTGAAACTCGAGCTTGGTTTCACACTCACTTTTTCTAAACCTATACCAAACATATACGCGCACACTTGAGCTGCTTTGGTGTTGATTCCTTGTCCCATTTCTGCAGCACCGTGAATCAAAGTTATAGACCCGTCTGCTTGATAAATTGATATTATAGAATTGAACGGCCCAAAGTAAAATATATCGTAGGTCATTGGTATCAATTTAATAGCTCTTTTCCTCCACCTATTTTCGCTATTAAATTGTTTAACGTCATTAAGTCGTTCGTCGTAGTTAGAGTCTTTTTTTATTTGCTCAATTAACTCCGGAATGGGGTTGTCTTCTTTTGCCATGTTTTTGGCCCTTACCTCCAGGGGATCTTTGCCTAAATTGTATGCAATTCTTTCCATGATATATTCTGTCATTGCTATACCTTCTGTTGATGCTGTAATTAATTATGATGTGAATGTATTAAAACAGTAAAATGCCATCGTAAAGTGTCATTTGAACTTACAAATTTTTGCTAATCGAGCAAAATTTGTAGATAAAAATACATTTTTCGTTTAGGTACTAAGTTGGAATAGCAGTCGCTTGATTAGCGATACGGTCGTGAGTTCAAAACCTTCTGAGATGGTAAAAACTAAATAAACATGCATCTTAATTGCCAGTAAACAGTTAAAATACTAACATGGAGCTCTACACCAAGTATTAGATGGTGTATCAGTAGAAACACTATTTGCCTCAATGTACCATCTCCGAGAGTCGTAGCAATTTGTCACATGAAACACTGTAATTGGACTTATGTTTTCATTCGATGAGCAGCCATTATCTTGATAAAACTTGTTCTTCAAGTATTGGATTTCACCTGATTTGTTGACACCAACCTACAAAAATCAGACCAGGTTTAGAATCTATAAAATATTTTGACAAACATAATTTTGACACATTTGTTGTACAAACTCAGTCAGTTTGTTACCTCGAAATTGCAGCTCGTAGATAGCCGTTTACCTATTATTTTCATGGCAGTTTGAATAGGCAAGACAAATCTGCATGTTTTCCCTTGTAAATGAGTCACCAAAGCCGCAGCACACGATACTTGGACAGATCGTGTTATTTTGCCTCCGTAACTTCCTCCCACTCGTCGTATAATAACATTCACTCTATAATTGTTTCAAAGTAACATTTAAGTCAGTTTCTAAAGGGTCAAAAAATAACAGTCAAAAATATTCCAAACAAGACATACTTGTTAACAGGAATTTTAAGGCTTTGCGCTACAGCAACGTTTGGCAATTCAAGCCATTGACAAGCTGTGTATACTTCCATTCCATCTTCGGTGGGCTTAGTAACAGTTGTCTGTGGTTCAATGTAAAAATGATGCTGAGTCCCTACATTGTACTCCCCATAAATGACACAGTTTACATCATTACCGATCTCAGTGGGTTCAACTGTTCTGGTATTGGCTGTTCTTTGATCCTTTTCTGGAGATTTCAATACGTCTGCTATAGTGACTAGAGGTTTGTTTTTGTTCATAGATGAATATTTTATTTTTACTATCTTAGCAGCTTTGTTAGCAGTTTTTTCGCTATCAGCAACTATTATTCCAGCTGGCTCACCGTAATATTTGACTTTGGAAGAACATAAAAATTCTTCATTTTCTTGTATAAATGGAACGTTTGTGGGAGTAAATGAATTTTCACCTGGTATATCTTTGGCAGTGTAAAACGCGATAACTCCAGGAATTTTCTAAAATGTCAATAACGGTTATTTTTAAATTTGCTTTTGATAAAAATATATCGTTAGAAATCGTACTTACATGTGCGTCTTCAGCATCAAATCCACTAATGACACTCCCAGTTCTAACGTCCGCTGTAACAAATGCACCAAAAACTTCCCCAGTCTCTGTTGGTAGATCATTGGCAAATGTGGCTTCACCCGAACATTGCACTAGAGCTTCTAACTTAGGCACGGGTTGATTCAAAGGCCATACACTTGGGTCAGTGTCAAAAATCTGCGTTCCTTGTGATGTGTGTCTCTTTAAAGCTTCACCACCAGAGCGAAATTTTTTGTTAAGTTTTTCGTCAGGGCATAGATACAAAACTGCCTACGATTACCGAATAACGTTAGTTAAATTAAAATTAAAAAAAGTCATTCAAAGCTATTTATAGGTACAGTTAATAATAATTTAAATACCTTATAAAATAAAGAAACAGCTAACATTTTCCTATAAGCTGCAGAAGGTTCTGGTGTCATATTTTCAGGAATGACCTCTTCAAACAAAGTTTTTACAGAACTTTGAAGGGTGTCATTAGTAAAAAGATCTTTGCCAGTTAACAGAGCTTCTGTTTTTGAGGCATGAACAAACGTTGGTGTTATACTTCCAAAAACAATAGTTGCTTTTTCTAATATATTTGATTTTTGCTTAAATTTGAACAAGAATCCAGCATTAACGACTGCATGCGCATTTTGAGAACGCGGCATTATCTACAACATTTTTAATATAATTATTAGGGTTTGTAAGAAAATAATAACTTAATTATTTAACAAGACTCAATTAAGTTTTTAATTAAAAATTTACCTTGTATGATTTAAAACGACAGCACTGAGACAGAGGAGGTAGCAAAACATTTATTATTATTTTTCCATTCATGTCAGTTTTGAGGAATTCTATTAAAGAAATCGTTATTGTTTTCTTCGAAGCTTCACCTGAAAAAACATACAGGTAAGTACAATAAGTATCGACAGAACATACTTATAACGTGTTTTGAATTTGGAATTAAAATTTACCAATAGTAATCATAGCTCCAACAGCTTCAAAAAGTAAAAAAATATCTGACTGGAAATCATTATTTGAATATTTCATGAACAAATTTCCTCCTATTGTACCTATCTAAAACATAAAATCACAAATACGTTAAACATAATGAAGATCGAGGTGCATTTCACCTTACCAAAAAACTTACATTTCGAACAGGAATGTGAGCGACAAGATCCATGTGTTCGTAAAATTGTTTTAAATACGAAAAATCCTCATTTGATTTCGACATTTCTAAAAAGAGATCCATCATATCTGTTAGAGGCATTCCAGCACCAAGTATCAAATTGACGTCAACCGTATAACCTTTCAATTCAGGTATATTGAAAATATCTATAATTGTTTTAGGGTAGCCGGTAATATGGTAAACACCTGCAGCAACAGAAACAGCAAACATTATGGTAATAACCCAAAAAATATTATCGTCCTTAACATCTGTGGAATTGAAATTTCAAACAGAAAATCGAAAGGTATTAAAACAAAAAAAATTACTAAAAATATTTATTTTAACTTATACACGGTGCATTTTCAACCACCTGTTAAACAAAACCCACGTTATGAAACCATTAATACCTAGTCAGGTCATAAGTTCTGTCACATGTGTAATATGAAATAATTTCATCATCATCATCATCATCAGCCTATCACAGTCCACTGCTGGACAGAGGCCTCTCCAATTGCACGCCACTTAGGTCGATCCTCGGCTTCTCGCATCCAGTTCCTGCCAGCCACCTTGCGCAAATTATCACTCCCCTAGCCTGAGGGCGTCCTACACTACGTTTGCCGAGACGCGGTCTCCACTCAAGAACTCGTTTACCCCAGCGGTTGTCGGTTCTGCGGCTAATATGGCCAGCCCACTGCCACTTCAGCTTGCTAATCCGGTAGGCTATGTCGGTAACTCTAGTTCTCTGCCGGATCACCTCATTTCTGATTTTATCCCTAAGAGAAACTCCGAGCATAGCTCTTTCCATAGCCCGTTGAGCGACTTTGAACTTGTGGACTAGCCGTACCGTCAGTGTCCACGTTTCGGCTCCGTATGTCATGACGGGTAGGACGCACTGATTGAAGACTTTCGTCTTGAGGCATTGTGGGATCGACGATGAGAAGACTCGACGTAGTTTCCCAAATGCTGCCCAACCCAACTGAATTCTTCTGTTCACCTCATCCTCAAAGTTGTTTCTACCTAACTGCAATGTCTGCCCGAGGTACACGTATTTCTGAACAACTTCGAGGACGGCGCCGTGCATCGCAATCGGTTGCGGTAGTACATGTTCATTGAACATAACCTTGGTTTTATCCAGGTTCATTCGCAAGCCGATGCGCACAGAAGAGTCAGCCAGGTCATTCAGCATCTGTTGTAGGTCCTGCAGCGTTTCTGCCATAATGACGATGTCGTCTGCAAATCGCAAGTGAGAGATGTATTCGCCATTGATGTTGATGCCTCGTCCTTTCCAGTGCAGCGTCTTGAACATATCCTCCATTGCATTTGTGAACAATTTCGGGGAAATGACGTCCCCTTGTCTCACTCCTCGATGCAACGGTATAGGTTTTGTTTGCTGATTCTGTATTTAGACGGACATGGTGGCGGCTTCGTAGAGACATCTCATCACTTGCACGTACCGCCAATCTACTTGGCAACGCTGCAGGGACTCCAGAACGGACCAGATCTCTATCGAGTCGAAGGCTTTCTCATAGTCCACGAATGCTAGACATAAGGGCTGATTGTACTCTTCAGTCTTCTGTATAATCTGCCGCACTGTGTGGATGTGGTCTATGGTGCCGTATCCGCTCTGAAATCCAGCCTGTTCCGGTGGTTGGAATTCGTCAAATCTTCGCGCAAGGCGGTTCATGACGACTCTTGAAAACTGCTTATAGACGTGGCTTAGAAGGGAAATGGGTCGATTGTTCTTCAGCAGGGTCTTATCTCCTTTTTTGAAGAACAGGATGACAATGCTCCTACTCCACGCCTCCGGAGTTTTCCCTTCAAACAGGACAGCGTTAAAAAGCTTTTGAATCTCCCTCAGTACGGGTTTACCTCCAGCCTTTAGCAATTCTGTTGTAACGCCATCCTCTCCAGTGGGCTTAGTTATTAATAATGAAATAATTTAGACATGTTTATTATTTATGTAACCATTTATATAGCAAAATGAACTTAATAAAACAGATTCATATGGTAATAAAGTTTATTCAAAATGACCCCCGCGATTTTGAATACAGGCCTTCAATCTGCGCGGCCAGTCGTCTATCGCAGAACGAACGAGGTCCATGTTAATATAGGCGGCTGCCTTAATCAAGGATGCCTTGAGTGACTCCAAATTATGATGAAACTTTGAGCAGGCCTTTTCCTCCAAGTGTTGCCATATCTTGTAATCTAACGGACTCAAATCTGGACTGCAGGAGGGCCAGTCTTCGTGCCGAATGAAGTCGATTTCACGCGCCGCCAGCCAGTCTTGTGTGTTTTTTTCCCGCGTACCGCTTCAACAAAACGCGGCATCTCTTCAGTCTCAGGTCCATAAAACGAGCGTCCAAACGATGTCCTGTTTTTCTTCAATATGCCCTAAGCCCTAAGTCTTCATTAAACACCCTTTTCACCGTGGTCCTGCTTAACCCCATCTGAAGGGTCAACAGTTTCTGCTTGCGTATGGGATTTCTTTGAATTCGCGCCTTCACAGCTTTTATCACTGCTGGAGTCCTATCAGAGCGAGGGCGACCACTTCTTGACCTGTCATCTACACTAGAGTCTTCATTGTATCGTTTTATGGTACGATAAATGAATCTTTTGGTTATATTAAAATTTTTCAGTAAGTCGATAATCTGAATTGGCGCGTAACCACAACGATGCAACGCAATAACCGCGACACGGTCTTCTTTAAGTGTCCACTCCATATTTAAAAATGAGGAAAATTAAAAAACGTACACATTTTTATTTTCATGAAAAATTCGAAATTCGAATTCAATAAACTTTTTTGTGGCCAGCATTCTAAATTCAAAAGTTTTTATTGTGTGACAGAACTTATGACCTGACTATTTATATATAGCATCTTGACAGTGTTATTATTATTTGTTTAAATTTTTTTTTATAACAATATAAATTATTGGTTTAGCTATTTATTTTGAAACACACTGTGACGCGCACGTATGTAGCTGTGTAAAGTTCATTCATCCGGAACCCCGCCACAGTAAAATAATACGTCTGTGCGCGTCACAGCAAGTTACAATCAATATTTAATATTATTCAAAAAGTATTTTTATTAATAAATTAAAAATAACACTGCCATGACGTTACACATAATGGTCACATAACGTGGGCTTCGTTTTACAGGTAGTTGAAAATACATCGTGTATCAATAAAAAAACATGTAGAATAACTACGAATTTAACATCAAACGAACCGAATAGGTGCTACTGTGTGAAACTAACCTTGCCCAGTGTTTCCAGCTATTACCTTGTAGTCATCCTTGGATTCGCTAATTACATCAAAAACATCATCCAAACTATAAACCTTGTACCATTTATGGGAACCGCAATCAATAACAATCATTTTATTAGTATTTTTTGCCAAAACACACCAATCACTGTCGTTTATTTCTGAGTTTGGGCACTTATTTTTATGAAAACATTTACTGCTGCATGCAACTCCGCACGGTTTGAATAATGCTAAATCTTCAATATCTTCCAATTTACTTTTAAGTTCATCGTTGACATCGTTCGCGAAAGTTTTGAAGGCATCTGCAATAGGCCTGTATCCCGTGCATCTACAGATATTGCTTGCAAATGAATTTTCTATTTCGCGCATCGATAGTTTTTTGTTTTTTGATTCATAAATACTGTAAAAAATGGAAATGGTTTTAAGGAATAGATTAAAGTATCGATCATAGCCTAATTATTGGTCAATCTTTTAACCGCACCTTTAAGATGAGAGATATAATATGTTGGACACCTATTGGCGTTTATTTTATATTACGTGTTCGACCAGCCTCTTGAACTATTTCTTTCCCGCATCAGGGTAACCAAGATGACATCACAACTAGATAACATATTGCGGGACACAGAGGTAGAGTAAATACAAATTTTATAACTTTAATGTTGTAGGCGTTGTGTGCCTGGGGTAAAGATAAAGATAAAAATATATTGGTCAAAAATATGAATTTTCCGCATACAAAATATGAGCTAGCCAAATAATGTTGACATATTTTCAACAATTTAATATCAATAATTTATTTTACATACTAAATTAATACGATCTACCTACGTAATGTAATTATCGAGTTACATTATTAACGTTTTTTTTATTCATTAATGTTAAACGTTTATTTATTTAATTTGTGTAAATTCCATAGATGAATACAATATATTAATAAATAAAATTATAGTTCAGAAATAGATAGCAAAGAAACTTACTATAACTAACTCTTACCAAAGGCACATCACATATTGTTGGAATACAATTTTAAGTCATTGATTTTGACTGAATATATATTTTTGCAATTTACGAAGGAAATATGAAATAATATTTTTTTTACCTATACATGTTCATAATCCACCCTGGAGTGCAATATCCACACTGAGTCCCGTTGAATTTAGCCAGCCGCGTCTGTATGTCGTGGTACCCAATGGTTCGGTTGCCAATGCCTTCGACCGTCAAAATCTCCCATCCATGGCACGATAGAACTGATACCAGACACTGTAAAAGGTAATTATTGAAACAAAAGAATAACATTTAATGACCACTATATTATTCGTCCTAAGTGGTCGCAGTTTCGAATCCGTAGTAAAGCACGAGTTTGCGAGTTGAAATTTTGAACCTGGGTAAAAAGAGTTTGAGTAGTGTAAAAAGAATCAATCAATGTTTATGTAGGTACTTTTTCTTTCTGCTATTTAGACGCCATAGTCCAGTTGACAGTTTATTGTTACGTAATAGGTATGCCCAAAAAAATTTAGATTATCTATATAAAATCTGCGGTAGGTTAACATTAACACTCTTCTTTTGATATTGACAACTACTCGTAATAAACTGAAAGTAATCTGTATTCATGATAGCAATTGTAATCAAACCATATTAAAATGTCCATAACTCAGTATTTGAAACATAAGCTTCATTTAAAGACGTTAAACATTATATGGCTTCAGAGCCATATGGCTCTGGGTATATACCCAGGGACCAATATATTTAATCTTGATCAAACCTGCATATTTCGGTTGTGTGGCTTTACCCACTATTTATTGAATTTGTAATGTAATGTAATTTGGTGTTCTTTCTGTTACATATTTTGTATGATTGATGTGCCAATCGTAATTTATTTGGTTCTTAATTCTTCACGTCCATTTCAATTAATTAATTCGTAAATTATTCATTCACCCGAATCTAAATTAAGGACCTCATATCCTATCAGTGAGTATGTATTTACTTCCTAGTTGAAAACAACAACATTTTAATTCAACGCACCGAATTCACAGCAAAAGTCTTCATCTCATTTGATGGAGGAAGAGAAGCTCTCACAGAAACAATACAAGCACCACAACCTCCTTCGTGGCACATGACTTTAGTCCCGCGCAAATCCGCCACATTACGGATAAAGTCGTTCAGAGATACTTCTGGGCCATATCGGCCATCCGCTGTAAAATATATTTTGAAACAAAAATATAAACGATGTATGTGCGATAGTGAACATAACTATCTTAGCGAACTCAGGGTAGGCTTTCAGGCCTTGTATTTATTGGACAATAGCTGTTGTCCGCGCCTTTCTCCGCAAGTAAAGTGTAGCTTGTTATACTGACCCCTAAACCACCACTAAGCAAAAAATCATGTCGATCCCTTACTGGATATAAAATAGCCTGTATACCATATTAGACCATTATATTTGTGCAAACTTTTTACCAGTTCCAAATTTATAATAATAGGGGTTAAAGTATGAAATTGCCGATTATTTTCCCACTTTTTATTTTGTTTATAGCTCTTAAGTATAGTCATATTATTGCGTAATTCTTTTTGTATTGTATTAAAAACTAAATAAAATAACTTTTGACTAAAAAAAATATGCAATACTAGTGCCTATTACTTCAAAGGAAGTCGTTGAATAGACCCCTTACAATGTGTCAGCTGACCTTCTTGCTTCAATTAAGTATATTTGTATTATATACTTTGATTTTCAGAAATTTAAATACTATAATACGTAGCTTTATAACCATCTAACTTTCACCTTTAATTGTATCGAAAACGGATCAGGCGTTTTTAAAAAAACTAAAAAATTGTTAGTATGGAAAAATGACTTTTCTCGATTTCGTCCATACAAAACGGCAATTTCATACTTTAACCCCTAATATTAGTTAAATTGATCATTGCTGTATCAGTATCACCCAAAACGAAAAACAAAATTTACATGGAACGTATTGGTAACACCGTCTAAAGTCACATGAATCTTAACTATAAAACTAATCGACTCCAACTCTTTAAAAACGAAAAGTAATCATCTCCTTTCTCTTAACATTGCTCCATCAGATTGCAAATCGCCCTAAGCTCATTTTACTACTTACTTATTTACCGTACCACGCTTACCTTTCAATCTACCATGATAAATTTCTCACCCTTTATTTTTTCCTTTTGGTGAATATTCCAGAAAATTGGCTAAAACACACCATGGTCTTATCGATCCGTCTACGTCACAACTTCATAAGTTTATGCGAAATAGAGTTTAGTCTCCAAACTTCAAAGAAAATGTAAAGTAAAGTAATGCCAATGGAAATACCTTATCGTCGGAATAAAACGTTTTTTTATTAATTTTATACTTAAAATACTCAACCTAACTAGAATTTTATAACCCCTGCATTTATAAATAAATAACTTAAAAATAAATTATATCTACCTCAAGCTTGGTACAGCAGCTTTTTTTAAAGGAAATTAATAAATGCATAAAAGCTGATTTAGTTAACTGTTAAATTACACAAATATATTTTTAAAAACGTACCTTCGTACTCCTTCCCATTTATTTTGAAGTTAATTTTCGACATTATTACTTCGCAAACAACAACACTGAAAAAGATTTAGTTTTGTATAAATCTGTGGTAGGCTTAAAAACTGAACTCCGTTTACACAGATGACCCAACTTTGCAGGCAGTTAACAAGCACACGGCAAAAACTCGAATGTGCCTAAATCACCGCATTTTCGTAATTTTTCAAATTGAGGATTTCTCAATTTGTCGACTGGTTATTAGAGATAATGACATAGCGCAAATAATTATAGTTTTATCAGACGAATAAAGAGTAAATAGTTTGCGAGTACCAGGATATTCAATTAAGCCAGAAATGTAGGGCTTGAATTCTGATAAAGGGAGTAATTTAAACGAGCGAAACCAAAGTCTTTTTGACAGTTTTGCAATTAGAATGAATTACGAATAATATGACCTCAGTTTAGTTATAACCTTTCTGCGTAGAGTAAGACGTAAAAAAATTGCCATTGTTTGTGTCTAGATTGTAAATTGCAAAGGCTATTCTACATTTAAGTTCTTCTAAAAGTTTTCCGTATGTCTAGTAAATAAAGTGCCAAAATCTGATCCGAACACTTATATTGTAATTGCAATAAAGTTGCTAAAATATAAAGTAAAGTGCCAAAATAAAAGAAAATCTCGTCATTGCTCTCATTATCTTAAGAATGTCGTAATGAAAAAAAAGAAGTCTCTGAAAAATTCATTTCATTTTGTTCCATGAGCAAGCGTTTTTTTATTGCGTAGCCTGTCTGTAATAATAAATACAAATAACATTTAATGGCATCAAAAGAAAAACAACAAAAAAAACAACAACAAAAGGAAATTAAAGAATCAACAACCTTAATTTACAATGACATATAATTGCTTATGATTAGACCAGATACGAGTTATTATGGGCTATAATTCAATCGAAACCAAAATATTCTCCGCAATTATTTTTTGAAATATGCTTTATTTGTTACAGTAAAATATATAAATTAATATATCATTTTAACGTATTTTTCATATGAATGTTTTTTCGAGTAGTCAATACATTTTTTAAACAAATTGTTGTGTTTTATATATGTTGTTCGATTACTTTTAGTTTTGCTTTGATAGTATTTGTAGCGATTTTTCTGTTTGTTACACTACTTTATTTAAGACCATTTGATAACCACTAAAGTTTACTAGATGAAGTACGTTTAATTTTTAATATAGGAAAACATAGTTGATAAATCAACATAAGGATATTATCATAGAACTCATCAAAAGCAACATTTAAATGTGTTTGGATAAACACATCTGAAAAGAAGAGATTACCAATATGTTTTTTAAATAAATTTATATATTCTGGCCGGTAACATCGTCTATAAAGAAACACAGAGCCGGGTGTTTCTTTTTTGTATTCCACGTTGAATTTCAACACTTGTGCTGTATCGTGGTCCGACAGTAACAATGTTAAAACTGAGCCATTTGCGTTACTCATGTTGCTTACTATCAAATCCAGACACAATGCCTCTGGTACCTAATTGTATGCAAAATAGGCTTATATTTGATTAAAATATCCCTAAATCGGGTAGTGTTTGAGCTGTTTTCAAGCAAGTCAAATTTGAAATCCCCAGTAATTATAATTTTCTTTTTTGAAAGTTTTTGCATACATTTATACAACATCATATCAAGTCTGTCAAAAAAATTATCAACATATCTTTGATGAAATTCTGTAAATAAATATAACTATAGTACTATTTATTGTTAAATTAACTGCACAGCATTCGAAGTGATATAACATAGTCAAATCGTCAAAAAACAATATCTTTTTATAGTCCAAGTTTTTCTTCACCAATATGCAAGAACCTCCGCTTTTGTTTGGTCTGGAATACGTGGATGCTAACTTTGAGTTGTTAATATTTATGTATTTTTCCTCACCGAGTTTAACAAAGGTTTCAGTCAAACATATAACATCTGGATCTGTTTTACTTTTTATATTTGATAGGGTTAGTTACATGATCTCTATCTTTGAGAGAAGATCATGTATGTTCTGGTGGAGGATAGTAATACCGAGATCTTGTTTAGCTTCGAAAAAAAGGTTCACTGTTTACAGAACAGAATTTAAAATGCTTTGTCCATAATTTTATATAATAATCGGTAACAAAATAACAGTTACGTTACTTAACATACTCAAAGTTATACAAATGTTGGAATGTAATCTATGTATATCTGCTTCATGACCGCCAAAACTAAGAATCACAATATCTTCTTCCGAAAAGTTTCGTCCCGATCAATGATTTGGGTATAATGTGACCAAATGTTGTATTGTATATCCATCGTTGCGTCGTCCGATTCTGGATTTATTTAATAAAGAAGAATGCCCTCTTAGTTGCTTATCTACAAGTTTATATACTGATATTATAATTGCAATTAAGTTGCTAAAATATTATATAAAGTATAGATGGTTTGATATTAAGCACATAACCAAACCATATCACACACACACATTTAAATTTAAAAAAGTATATGGAACTGAAATTCGAAAAAGAAAAACTACGAGGCTTGCAAACGGTACTGTAACCATGAAATAAAATCTTAAGTCTACGTCTGTAGATATAAATAAACAACATTTGTTAATTAAATTGATGGAACTGAAACAAAAACACGAGAAACGCACAAAAGTACTGTCAATTCTCAATTAAACACAGAAAAGGTAGAAATAAGTAAAGATAGAAGAAACATATTTTCAAATAAAGTTTTGATTTGAAAATATAAGTTTCTTCTTGTTTTTGCAAAAAATTTTAGTTTAGCTATATTCTTCAGCCTTTCAATAATGTAGTTTAATTTTGATTGATGAGTATTTCTCGTAAAAGTTACTCGCGAAACGTTCACTTTATTATGAGTGGCACCGTCCAAAAGTTCACTTTTCGCAAAAGCTTTGTCAGTGTGATGAACGAAGTAAGGATTGAATTTCATCTTATCAAACTTTGATTTGTCATCAAACTCTCCAAGACAGATAAGTCAGGTGTTACTAATAATACCTACATGAGGATGAATTATACTACTAGAAAGAAAATGGTGGAAATTTATAGATAAGTTATAATTAGGTGTCTGATACTCGTATGTCGGTTTAGCATTACTTATGAATTATATTGCTTCTTGTGTTGCTATCTTAACATGGTTGTCGAAAAGGGCTACATACATTTGTAACATAAAAGAGTTAAATTATGTTGAATTTATTTATTCTAAAACAATTTTTAAAATCATAACAGTATATTCCAATTATGAAAATATTCATAGGTCTGATAATAATATTATGAAAATTAGAGCACTGACTTACAGGAAAAAACTTTACAATTAAGGTTTGCATAGTTATAAAATGTGGAAGTGGTCCTAAGTGGTTTTACATCAACCTGGTCTATAGTATTTCAATTCTGATTATAGATTTTATGTGCAGTGTATTTATTTCTTGACTATTCATTAAATACTACATATGGTTTCCTTTTAGTAGAAAACGTTATGTAAGATCACACAAACGCAATTATTCTTCAATAAAGCAAACTCGCTTAGCAAAAAAGTATTCTGTGCTAAGATCAATTTACTGAACTCAATAAAGCCAGATATCACAGATGTAGCTACGATTTCATAATTCCATTACGGGTATTGAAATACTAATAAAATTATTATCCCTCACACGGATTTTCTGCTTGAAACTTTTACTTGAACTACAAGGTGAAATAAATATTACCATAGGTATTGTTTGAATGAATAAAACATTATTAGTAACATCGATGTAAAATTTTTAATAATAGCATCGCTAGCGCCCATGAAAAGTAGACAACAATAATTGTAAGATCCAATTCTTTACTTAAAAATACAGATTTTTTGTTTTGTGAATCAGTGGCCCAATGTAGCCCGATTCTTTTTTACATAGGAGAACATCATCATCAGAAAAAACATGTCATGTGTTTGCATGTACTTTCTTGTAACAAGTACCTACTATGGACAACTATAAAACATGTGTTGAGCATTCCAAGTTAACTACTAGAGTCCTAAAATTCAAATGTTTGGAGTTCTTGTCAGGGAACCAAAATTAAAAAAGAACCAGTATAAGTGGCCAGCATGAGAATTTTCTTAACAAGGAAACTTATTGTTGTGTTGGCATTACCTTTACATTTCACAGTGTAGGTACGTACACCACGTCAATATGTGATAATGATATGTCAGATGAGCTATTTTCACAGTCGAGCGAGCCCAAAGTACCTAGCTAGTGTTATTACCATTTGCAATGCTACTATTATTACGGATATCATGCAAGGTTTTCGACATAGTGATAATGGGGGCTATCGCTAGTGAATTTGCCACTAGAGGCGCTAGTGTCGCGTGAGGTCCAATATCATTCACTTTGTACTGGTTTTAGCGGAATTTGTTGCATAAATTATAAAGTCTTTAATTTACCTGCTGGAAAGTGATCTCCTTCGTAAAATATCGCAAATATGGACTATTTGGCGATTAATGTGAACGTTTTAAAAGTGGAATTAAGAAAAAGCGCAAAAATAGGCGGCCTCATGAGCAACTATTTCAGAAGTTAGTTTGTTGATATCAAGATAGTTATTTATAAACAATATAACCTTAATTAGATTCAAGATATAACACTTTGTTTCGGCGCCAATCGCCTTTGATAGCTATACCTCCGGACCTCAGTCTACAGTGGCGCCAACTGGTGAGCAAAGAAACGGTAGTCCCTATTGTGTGGTTTCAAGAGAATTTTGTGTGGACTGTGGTGTGGTATAGACATAATTTTAAATTTGTTGAAATTGCAGAATCTATTGAAACGTCACAAAAACTAATAAAAGAAATAAGAAAATATTTCCTCATACATTACATCTAATTTTCCTACTACGCCGTTTAGTGATGACATATTTAGAACGTCTAAATCAAATCAAAGCATTAATTATTCTGAGGTTATACGAATTTGGCAGAATCAGCTACTTATACTTTCAGGGTGAGGGATTTAGGGTGAAATATGAAGAAAAATAAATAAATATTGTACAAAAGTGTCTGGAGATAGCCATATTGTTGTTTTCAAAGTAGCAGGCATAAACAGGGTGTCATGTAAAATGTATACAAGTAGAATCTAGCATATATAATAAGAATTAATTTTAAACTTGAGTCAAATATAATTCAACGCCATACAATCTTGTTAATATCTTTGTCTACGATGCCGTCGACTATATTAAATTTTTCGCGACGTAGTTTGGCTTTCATCATCCCGCGGTTACCCAGATTGCTTATCACAAGCTTGTTATCTGAACACCGCTTGTCATGTCGCCTTCTGCTGGCACTCATGATTTCTTTGGTACTCTTATCATCAACAGTGACAGGGAATTCCTTGCTGATGGATGTCTTCAAGTGCTTCCAAGATTATAATGGTTGCTCGGATTTGAGTCTGAATGATACGGTACCTAGAAGTGACCTATGCGCAAATAAGAGTTGACGCTGCAAAATTTTACTGCAATACTCAATGTCTTGGATCTATCTGGTTACAGAGTAGGTTTTATTTGCACTTTCTAATTCAGTTATGTGCAGTATAGTATATTATCTCCTTCATTGCCTTATTCCAGCATCAGTCTTTACGTTTTCAAAATCTTCCATCTTGTTGCCTTTGTGTCGTCCGTTCGGTCGGATCTATAAGCATGATGACGATAAAACAGGACGTAGACAACGAAGCCTGAAATTCTTATACGTCGCCGTAACCGTCGAAAGAAGTATGCAACAAAGTGCCACGTACTATTTCATAAATAACAATTGCTGATGGTCGTTGTTATTGTCCACTAAAGAAAAAAAACTAAGAAAGAAACACTATAAACTCAATTGAATTCAAATATTATCATCCGTCACTCTTATTCCGTCTTTCTTGCTTTTCATATCTTGCGTCCCGTGTCCGTGCCACACATCCTACGCATAGTTACTTAGTACTTTTCTAATACTATATTAATGTTATCGATAGCTCTGTGGACTAATTTTCTCTACCATTTTCCCTAACAATAATATAGTAATGAATAATAGAAAAAGCTATCAGAGGTAAGTAGGCTTTGCAAGATCCCGATTAGTTCGTACGTTGACTTAGCTGACAAACTAACTTATTTAATGTACTTGCCAAAGTAAAATGGCCGCATATGGTGACGAAAAACTAAGGAATCCTACACTACGTGTGGCCTGACACACACTTGACTGGTTTTTGCATATCTATACTAATATTAAAAAGCTGAAGAGTTTGTTTGTTAGTTTGTTTGAACGCGCTAATCTCAGGAAGTACTGGTCCGATTTGAAAAATTCTTTTTGATTAAACATCACACTGCGACCAATAGGAGCGAAGCATCGGTGAAAATTGTGGCAAAAATAATCGCGATCATAATAACTGAAATTAATGCGTACGAAGTCGCGGGCAACTAAATATAGATAACGGTTGCTTTAATTCGGTCGCTGCAAAGCTTTGCAAGCAGGCCGTGAAAGTGATAAATGGCGTACAAGGGTTGCTTGTGGGTTTGTTTTTGTGCTGTTTCAACTATCAGGTCGTAAGAAGGGAGTTTCCGGCACTTTTACGACAGTTGTGTATCGTAGAGGTTAATAAGCAGGTGTTTATATTTTTGTAAGGATTTGTAAGGTTGTTATGTAAAAGGGTTTAGATTAAAATAGTTCTGTTGTCCCACGATAATACTTAACCATACCACAATTTATCTATGTTATTAGTTAGATATTAAGATAATGTTTGTGTTAAACATACACTTTTTAAGGAACTTCCGCAATAATTCTGTACCAGGTAGTAGTGCCTGGTTATGTATCCACATATGTACTGCTATTAGTTGCTGGTATTCGAAAGGAATAGATCGTATTCCCTTCCAGTAAAAAAAAACACTTTTACGTCCTAGTTACAATAATTTCCAAAAAAAAAAAGAAAGCTGACGATCGCAGAAAACTTGCATACTTTATGTCAGAACACATGTACATACGATGCTAAAACTGATTCTTGACTGTATGTACCTATAACCTCTTTAACAAAGGCTGCCTGAAATAAGTCAACTCGGAAAATGTTGAAGATAGAAACAAAATATTTTTGCAAAAGATAAAACCAAGCTTACAAACTTGTAAATGAAAAATATGATCAACTTTAATTAATTTCCAAGTTTGAGCGTGCCTCAAGATTTATTACTTTTGCAAGTTTATTTCATGACTTCGTCGAAATTAAAGCCAATCTTTATAATAAAACACAGTATCGTCAATTGTTAAATCGATTCAAAATAAATCAGAAAAATAATATGCAGACTTGAGACTTGAGTTATATCTTCGACAACCTGCTTGGTATAGTGGTTGCGTTAGTCCGCTTACTACGCTACAGTTCTGGGTTTGATTCTTGATAAGTTTAATTTAGAATATGATCTCTTCTACATTGGCTTGGGTTTGGAATCAAACCCTCCTGGTAATAGTTCTTTGGAAGGGTTTACCGTCAGTACATTTTTTTGTCGCAAGATGGAGGTCATAAAAACATATCACGTCCGTCAGATGCCTGTAACCTGTAAAAAGCGGCTTGGAAAGCTCTGACGATTGTTTTCGAAGGATCACCATAGAACAAGAAGAAAATAAAGATACTTCAATTAGCAGACGCCTTGCCAAAGGTTGTGAGTTTGAGGAATTTGAATTAGTTTTTGTTTTTTCCAATAATGTGACATCCATCATGTAATATGATAAGTATGTTTAATCCGCTCCGTTGCTAAATATCATATTCTAAAAAGACCACCTTCGCAAAACTCGATATTCGCAAAACATCATATTTTCATAACATCATATTTTCATAACATCATATTCTCAAAATATCATAGTCTAACCCCCGTATTTATAAAGTAGTAATTACTAATTTCTTAAGAAAGTCATAACTTAAGATGTTACTACCTAGTGCTTACGTGAAGGAAATGGGTCATCATTAATAGACATATTGTTTGGCTGAGAATGCTAACTTTTCATAGTTCTAACTTCCAATAATTACTAGATAAGGGATTACAAATTGTCACCTAAGTAATTACTTTTACTTGTTTATAAATACGGGTGTTAGAATACCACATTCACAAAAACAAAACATTTTTTGATAGATGAAAACAAAACACATCAATTGATATTGCAAGGTTTATTTTTAATAAATAAATGTGGACAACATCACATACCTACATTGTTCTCCTAATTTGAGACTTGTTCTCTAATTTCCAAAATACGAGTATAAACTTGCAAAAGTAGGTATATTAAGCACTCGTATTTTGGAAATTAGAAACAACGAAGGTACCACAAACACCCAGACCCGAGAAAATGTAGAAAAACACTCTTTTTTCCTACATTGACCCGTCCGGGAATCAAACCCGGGTCCTCGAAACAGGCGACACCTTGAATACTGGTGTGCAGGGCACTCCGCCACGGAGGTCGTCATAGTGACAGGTCATCTATAGGATGAGAGAATATGGGTCTTACACACGTGATGGTAAGGTAACTCTCTGAACATAATACTGTCATTAGCATCCAAAACTGGAGTTTTCTCAATCTAAAACCCTTTAACATCTCCTAAAACCTGGTTTATCTACATGGCTCAAGTAATTCTGCTATCTAAATATCCTTAAGCTAATTTGTTTCCACTTAAGGCAAAAAAAACTGTAATGTTTATACTCTATAAATTTTGCTTTAGTACCAATAAAAAAAAGATAATAATCGCACGCCATCCGAAGAAACCTTAAATCGTATCTAAATGCGTCTAAAATGTAAAAAAAACACATAATATGAACTAAGGTAAGTTCATGTAAATAATATTTACTATGAAAACCTATGTATCCTTTTTTTTATCAGTTTTGATTTATATTAAAACAACTATATTTCCTTTATTTGAAATTTTCGAGGGGTGGAATTTCCTATTCAAATTTGTACAAGATATTCTGATGATGACGATGATAGCCTAGTACAAAAATGTCGAGATAATCACACATTTCATCATAATAACAATAACATAACATTATATACATTCGTATAACTAATAAGAAAATTCCTATATAAGACAAAAAAAGCTACAGAAAATAATCGAAATAAGTTTTAAAACTTATAAAAAAAAAAAAAACGTTAAAAATACACGAAAGTATATGCTACGTTTTATTTTCATGTCACATTCGTAGAACGACTTAAATAAAAGGGACCGGACATAACTTTTAGTAAGGTTTGCGATAGCTGAACTGTGGCTGACTAAGGTAGTTCGATTCAATTGGTCCAAATTTGATCACGTGATTTTTTTGATAGCTTCTGACAGTTTGTTAAAGATCTTACTGGTGTTATACAGGTGACTTCTTGATCACCTTCCAAATTTTTATAGGTGTTCGGTACCGTATTTAGAGCTCATTTATGAAGTAAAAAATGTAGGTGAAGTTATCACCCGAAAATATTCTTCGCAACATAGTTTTAAATTTTTACGGTCCTAAGCCTGTTAGGTATGAAGGGAAAATCAACAACTTATGAATAGTGTCGTAATGAATGAATGAGATGCGCATCGCGTGAAATAGAATTGCTAGGAGGCCGTATCAAAAATTTTAGATTTTTGGTAAACATTTTCTAAGTGCTTTATCTTGACATTTTAGTACTGGGCTATCCCAACAGAAAAAGTACGTCTTTTATTTTTTGTCTCGTAGATTGTTGTATTAAAGTTTGGAAGGTGATTAAAATTTCATCCTGCAAAGGTTGTATTAAAAATAAGACACTCGAAAACCACGGCCGATTTAAGAATTTTAAATTTGAAACAGATCAAGTTGATGATAAATGTAATGGATTTCAAACCTTTGCATGAAATAGTAATTGCACCGTTTAGTTAACTTTAGGAAAAAAGACACCCGTTGAAGCCGCAGAAAAATACTTGTATTCGACATTCTTAAAATTTATATTATATGTATAGGAAAACAAACAAAACTCTAACAAAAGTGTCAATTATGGCAAAATCCTCCTTTGATAAGAATCCTGTGTCTTTCAATATTATATTGTATATTGTATATTCTCCCTGTTTTTGTATTTAATCACTGACTCACACACTCGACTGGTTATTATATTTTATTTATTTTTATTTTATTATGATAAACTTTTATTTTATTTTTTATTCACACCTGTACTTCTGCCGTATAGCTAATCCGTCGAATCACAGAATCTGCCGAACCCATGAATCCGTCCTATCCAGTATCTGCCGAATCCACGAATCTGTCCAATCCCCGAATCTGTCCTATACCGAACAAAGTTTTGTGACACCTCCGTTGTTTCTGATTTCCTCAATACGAGTTCTTTAAATAGTTACTTACTTTGGGATCAAAACAATGTATGTGATGTTGCCTACATTTTAATAGAGACTGGGGGCCTTCTGTACCCACTGGGAGGGCCTCGTGGGTACATAAATCACAGATAGGCCCAGGGGGGCGGCAGCCCAAAACACCCTTAGTTAGATCCACCCCTGACTCCATTATGCCCGTTTTTTTCTCCTGGTACTCCTTTAGTCGCATTGACATCATCGATAGAGGGGTGGTGATTTTCTATTTTTGGCCGACACCAAACTACACTGAACACTGTACTCCTATCAAGGCTTTCAAGAATGATTCAGTGATGGCTTCCTAAATGGAAACTCTGTTGAAGTTATGTTACGTTAAGTGTTGTTATCACGAACTGTTTTGATTTTAGTTGGCCAAGTTATATAGCCTTAATAGAGCAGCATGACCCTTTCTCCGTAGAAAAATAAAACAATTCAATCTGATAAAAACCTGATATGATTCATACATTTTTCTTTGTAACAAGTATTTGCACATTACTACACACTTTTAATGGTTTACACTACTTCAATCTGAAATGGTCTAATTTATGACCAATAGCTTGGTATATGTTCTCCACTGAGCACGGGTTTTCTGAAAATAATCATTATGCATGATTTTAGTGCCATACAAATTAATTTAGAAATAGGAATGTACTGTCAAGGAATTTGGCCAAAAATTTTGCTAATTCTTTATAACTATTCTTAATTTACTTGTGCGATAATCAAGTTTATATTTTTTAAATTATTGATATAAATAATCAGGTCAAAAGACGGTAACAATGGCCCTAAAATTATTTCCAACCAATTTCAGATGTAAGAATATTAAGACCTTGACCACACAGTGTTAGGAGAAAATACTGATTATTTAATTAATGTATACAAGACGTGCAAGAGTATGGAACAGCTATTTTACTGGGTAATATATAATACTTAAAAAAATAGCACATTCATGATATGGCTTTAGTTCTTAACTTATTAATATTAGGACTTCACCAATTCGGAATTAAAATTGATTAAGAGCTTCCCCTTAACGAGAGATATTAAGTGAAAAACTGACTTGTAAGTGGAATCTCAGTTGTTACCTATTTTAATAATTACAAAGGAGATTATAAAAATACAAATTTTATTTAATTTCAGACGCCCGATATTATAAGATTTACTTGTTGTTTTTTTTATTTGTGAATTTTATATAACTCTGTAACGAAAAAGTATTTTCTGTAAAGTCTTTTTTGTTTACGTGTTACATACGAGTATACAGGCCTATACTTTCTTTCAGAGCCGCAGCTGTTCTATGCTCCGGTGCATCCTGTTTATAGAATTGCTATTTACCCATGTCAAACCATTCATCCTTGTGCCCTGCGTCAAGCCTCGCAGACCTGATTGCAGCTCTTATTGCATGTATGACCACATGTGTCAGACAGAACGCCGGTTCGCCGGTAGCTGAAAGAATCAAATTTTAGATGGTAAATTCATTTTGTCTACTATCGTAATTTTTATAATTTTGATTTTCGAGATTCATGACAGTAAGTTTAAACGCTGCTGGACATCTTTATCGTATCTAATGACACCCTAGAAGAGGCGTTGCTAAATTAATAAAATAAATTTCAGTGCTTATATTATGTTCAATAATCCGTCTAGTTGTTTGAAATCTCGTCGGTTAGTTCACCTTCTGGATAAAATTGTAGTAATTCTAGTAATCCTTTTGGATAAAATTGACAAATATTTATTAGTTTTTACTATGTTTTATAATTGACACCAACTGGATGCGCATGGCAGCAGACTGTCAACATAGAAAAGTTGAAAGGAGCCCTTGCTTAATGGGAGGATTTGCAAGGACTGTTATAGATAGTAGATTACTTGTCTATATGTTTCATAACTAACGACTACTAAGTGCATAATAAGTATAAATAATCAAATGTGTGTACTCATTAATGTAGACAACATCACATCCAAATAATCAGAATCGGAAGCTCAAATAACAGAGGTGCCACGAGCAGCCAGACCCGTTTAACTATAAAAGTACTTTTTTATATTAGCCCATCCAGGGATGGGACCTTTTAACTGGCTTCACCTCAAAACTGGCGGCTGTCCTACTCGATTACGGAGGTTGACAAAATATAAGCGTCACTACTTTTTTATATTAGCCCATCCAGGGATGGGACCTTTTAACTGGCTTCACCTCAAAACTGGCGGCTGTCCTACTCGATTACGGAGGTTGACAAAATATAAGCGTCACATACCTAACTACTTGTAACTCAATGGCAGCAGCAATTGAATGACTATCAAGGTCAATAATAAAATTGAAAAAATTAACAATAAACGTGGACAACACCACATACATCGTTCTGATCCCAATTCAAGTAACTATTTGAAGCACTCGTATTTTGGAAATCTTAAACAACAAATGTACCACAAACACGCAGACCAGAAAATTTAAAATACACTTTTTTTCCACATACGTCACCAACGCGTTGGATCGACCAAGTCAAAACTGCACTTAATAGTCCACCAAAGTGTAAGATGAGCTACGGTGCAGGAATGCCGGCGGATTGTGAGGATTACCACCATCCTTGATGACTACCACGAGCACTCTGCCAAGAGTGTAATGAAAAGGAAGAAGATTCAAAGTAAAACACTAAAGGAGTTTTGCTTGAAGAAGACAGGCAGACGCGCCTTCTCTCTATAGCTATGAAACTACGATTACCAATTCGTCTGAGAACAAGCGAAAATTCACCTACTTTACGGAAAAACTACTCAATTTGTAGAGGTCGAGATACATCAGTCTTATGACCTGATCGGGGTAGTAGTGCGGTGGTACGCAAGGGACTTAGGTTCATTTCAAGGTTGGCTCAATTTAGGAAATAATCTTTTAAAAACTGAACGAAGTATTAAAGATAGTCTAGCTACTTATTTTCAAACACGCTGTGACGCGCATAGTTGGAGCAGTGTAAGGTCCATTTAACCGAGACCCCGCCGCAGCAAAATAATACGTCTGTGCGCGTCACAGCATGTTACAAAATTAAAAGTTTGAATAAAAATTTATTATTTTTCAAAAAATATTTTAATCATAAATAAATAACACTGCCATGATGTTTTACATAATGGTCCAATAACGTGGGCTTCGTTTTCCAGGTGGTTCAAAAAGCACAATATGTGAGACTATAATGTTACTTGTTGCATTTTTATATCTGAAACCAAACTGTTACGAGATACTTTGCAGCATTTATCTTAATTGTATTATAAAAGAATTTGCCTTCCCGAAGATTCGATTCGGTTGCACGAAACAAGTACCTAAATAAACTTTCCGTCAGCGACATCAGCTCACATCAAGAAAGTGATCCGGAACATAAATGGACTATAAATTTCTAATGCAAACGTAGAAAGCGAACCCACGAAACACTTTAAGAATTTTATGGGATGTTGGCTCTATCGAATAATAAGTGTATTGGGCACTTAGAATTATCTTTTACACATTTACAATTTTTATTGCAATGGTAAGAAAAAGTAAAATGTTTTGTCACCTTTTGATTGTAGAACTCCAAACGGGTTACTGCTGTTCCTTAAAAAATAAATTCTCAAGTCTGCTGGTATGTCCTTGATGCCAGGAGGCTTATATGTCCAGGTTCGGTCAGTAAGCAGTTCTCCGGTAGAAACATCATAAATAAGCTTTTCTGATGTCCAGTAACCCAATCCCATTACTATAGAACCTTCTATCTACATAAAGAAAAGAAAAAAAGTTAGTCGACTGTGCTATTGCTAAACGAAAATTATCACCAATCATAAACACTAACTTGGCCAACATCTATTTCGGGATTTAAACTCCTTCCAACGTCTTCCAGTAAATCAACTCGTCTTACATCGATGTTTCCAGTCAAAATATCAACCTCTACTTCTAAAGCACAAACTGCGTAAATGTCATAACCCTTTAGCTCTCCATTGCTGTTAGTAAAACAATACGATGCTTGTAAATCACAACCGGATTCATATGCTTTTTGAACTACCTCTTCCCACGAAGCATTTTTATTTTGTTTCTTTATTGGTTCCAGTCTTTCCAAAAGTATTTCACAAGCCCGTATGGTCGCTAGTGAAACGCATTCACTTCCTATACTCCCACCAGTTACAATGGCATTTGGTGACGTAGTGCTCGAGCTTGGTTTCACACTGATTTTTTCCAGAGGTACTCCTAACATATAAGCACAGACTTGAGCAACTTTAGTGTTAAGACCTTGACCCATTTCTATTCCACCATGTAATATAGAAACAGTACCATCTGCGTGAAACACAGAAACAATAGAATTGTAATGGCCGAAATAATCTAGCGGGTAAGTTAAAGGGACCAATCTTAAACCTCTCTTCCTCCATCTATTTTGATCGTTAAAATTTTTCACCTCAGCCGTCCTTTCATCAAAACTGGAGTGCGCTTTTAATTCATTTATCATATTAGAAATACTATTATTTTTTGGATTTAAGTTTGACAACCTAACAGCAATAGGGTCTTTATTTACACTGAAAGCAATTTTTTCCATTATGTTTTCAATCATTGCTACTCCTTCTGTTGAACCTGAATAAAAATACAAAAATTTAACAGTCACATAATTCGTTATTTAGAAAGGAATTAATTAAAAAAATAAAAATAAAAATAAGTACATACATGGTGCTCTACAAAATGTATTAGATGGAGTGTCAGTCATTACACTGTTGCCTTCAATATACCATCTTTTAAAATCATAGGCATTTTTAATAAAATGTGCTGCAAGATGAGTCATATTTTCATTGAATGAATTACCACTGTCGGAATAAAACTCATTTTTCAAATATTGGATCTCTCCTTGCTTGTCAACGCCTGCCTGTAATGAGTGTTACTGTTTAAAAATCAAAAGTGGCCAAATAAAAATTCGTAAGCAACCAAGTGCAATGCACTTAGAAGACCAAGAATTGAAGATTAATTTCTCGTAAATAAATTTATTTTAGTTATTTTGTATATCTCATCTTATTTTTATTTCCTTAATTTTGATAACTCTAATAAGTAAGGGTTAAGAAAAGACGACGTAACATTTTGGCGCCAAGATCCGCCATTTTTACCCAGCCGTTTGGAGGATACGTAGGTACGAAGAAATTTACAAATATATACAAGATACGCTCGAAAAGCAATTATTAAACCACTCCTTGGCAGTCGGATAAAAACTTTCATCAATATTATGATACAAAAATTTACAATCTATTTTTAATTTCAAATTAAATACTAGTAGTTATAGGTGCATTTTGATCATCATCGAAACATACAAGATGTCGTCAAAAAATGATTTTAATGTTATGGTCAAGTAAGTAAAAGGAAATCAATTAACAAGTCAAGATGTATTTAATAATTGATCCTACTAAAAACACAATGTGAAGTAGTAGTCTCACTAAAAGTGAGATCTAATCTACAGATATAGTTCTTTCAATGCTTTAAAAATAGGGAACCTATCGTAGCAAATACTAAAATGTATAATTTAAAGAATTTAAATATTAGATGCATTGTCTAAGAAACCTGTAAAAATAATCATGTAAATAAAAATTTTAAAAAAATCAATTCAATGAATTTTATGTATTAACTAGATAAATAATATAGTCATAACACAAACATTAAGATAACTTTCTCTAATTAGATCTTACTACTTTTAACAAACTTGCCATTCTTTCAGTTTTTTTTGTTAGTTTGTTTGGGTTGGTTTTTAAATTTCATTTTATTTTGATTCTAGGGCAGATTATCAATACTTTATGAAATGATCATATTACTACTCATAGAACAGGAAAATTTCACTGAAAGAAAAGAATTGCTTAAAATCCACGAAAATAAACACTAGTTACCTCATATTTACTAAATAAGGGGGCACGTTTTCCTACAACTTTCATATTTGTTTGTAAGGGCAAAATAAACCTGCAGGCTTTTCCTTGTAGATGACAAACTATTGCTGCTGCGCAGGCTATCTGACTAGCTCGGGAAATTTTGGCACCGTATGCTCCGCCTAACCGACGCACAATTACATTTACTCTGAAACAATAAAATAACTGGATTCCATAATCACATTTGTAACCTTATATTTGGTGGTAGGTTAACTTACTTATTGACAGAAGTATTTAAACAGCCTGCTATCGCAACGTTGGTTAAATCTAGCCATTGGGTAGCAGCATACACGTCCACCCCATCCTCACTAGGAATAGCTACACAAGTTTGCGTTTCCATTTGATAGTGGTACTGAGATCCTATCACGAATTCGCCTTTGATTACATGATCTATGTTATTGCCGCTGTCGGTAGGTTCAACAACTACGTCTTTGTTTATTCTTGCCTTGCCTTCTGTTGATTCTAACACATCCTTAACAGAAATTAGAGGTTTACTAGTATTTATTGATTTATATTTTATTTTCACTAGTTCAGCAGCTTTTATGGCTGTTTTTTCTCTATCAGCAACAATGATAGCGGCTGGTTGGCTAAAATATTTGACTTTGTTTATGCACAGAATTTCCTCTTCCGCTGATACAAATGGAACATTTGTCGGCATGAAATTATTTTTTCCTGGTATATCTTGAGCAGTATATAATTTTATAACTCCTGGTAGTTTCTGTAAACGAAAGTAAGTTAATGAACATTTTATGCTTTTATCTTTATTTCATGTTTTTATTACTACTTGTACTTACCAATGCATCTGATATATCAAAATCCTGAATAATACTTCCCGGAGGGACTTCAGCTCTAACGAACGCACCAAACACTTCATTATTTTGTTTTGGAAGATCATTGGCAAATGTCGCTTCTCCACTACACTGGACTAAGCTTTCTAGTTTTGGTACTGGTTTATTTAAAGGCCATACGCTTTTATCAGTATCAAAAACCTGAGTTCCTTTGGAGGTTGTACGTTTGATGGTTTCACCACCTGAAGTATATTTTGGATTTTTCTTATCTGTCGGACATAGGTATAGTATTGCCTGTAAAATAAGTCTATTGATTAATCTATGTATGTTTAATTTCAAGTTATGTCAGTAAGAAGTCATTATCATCACACCGACTGCTAGGCGCAGGCCTTCCTTAAAGAGTTCCTCCTATTCAAGAAGGAGATTTGCTAAAATTATCATGCATGGTAAGGTGGATTGGCGATCGCAGTTTGATCAATGGTGAAAAGGAACCGTTGCTGCCCGTCTTTTTGGGCCGTATTTCTTTAGTTGCCTTCTCCGACCCCGAAAAGTGGAAATGTTATTCTGTTGTTGTCAAACGGTTTTGTGGTATAATCAAATCCCACGGCCCCAAGGTGTTTAATTTATTTTGTTAAATATTTTGAAACACCCGTTGGTCAGTGTTACAAGATCCCAGATTCAATTCCAAGGTTAGGCAACAAAAAGTTTCAAATTTTCAAAAATTGCTCGGGTTTGTGATTACTAACCCGCATTTGGTAAGCGTGGTGGTTATGCTAATACCCACCATTGCTTTGGTAACTTAAATTGAATGATGGAGGCCTTTTTCCTGCAGTTGTATGATTATGAGGTTGATACTTACTTTCTTACTTACTTATGTTTAGAAATAATGTATTTAGGACTTGTTCCAATTATTTTAAAACAGTGACAAATATGAACTTACTTTATAATACAGCGTTACTGCTAGCATTTTTCGATAGTTGGCAGAAGGTTCTGCAGGTCTATCTTCTGGGACGACTTCATCGTATATAGTTTTTAATGCTTCTTGTAATGTTTCTTCATTAAAAAGTTCTTTTCCTTTTAACAATGCTTCAGTTCTGGCTGCATGTATGAAACTTTTTGAAATATTGCCATAAACTATCCGCGCATTTTTGACTAACTTTGATTCCGAATCAATATGAAAGAAGAAACCAGCGTTAACAACTGCGTGTGCGTTTTGAGATCGTGGCATTATCTGAAATATTTTTTTTAGAATAGTCAAATACAGCTTTTAGTTTTGCTTAGTATTTGTAATAATCATACTATTTTTTCTTTTTTTTATATACATAGTCCTTTTTCTGTTACGTTCAGTTTACTTTAAGTAAAGTTTTTGGATTTAATACATTATAAAATATGTGAAATATTAAAAAAAAGTGTTGTCCACATTTATCACATACATTGATCTGATCCCAATTCGAGTGACTATTTAAAGCAATCGTATTTTGGATATCAGAAAAAACAAAGGTAGGTACCATACAAACAGATCCGAGAAAATGTAGAAAAACTTTATTTTCACCCACCCGGGAATCGAACCCGGGACCTCGGAGTAAGCATCATCTTAAAAATCGGTGTGTGCCACTCCGCCACGGAGGTCGTCGAAACTTTTGTTACAAGAAACATTATATGTATGGTGTAATTTAGGTTCATTATTTATTTTATTAGGATCTTTGTCATTTATTTGTGTGTCCTTTTATAGTCTTTTGTTTAAGGACCAAGCAATTTTTTTTTCCTTAAATGCATTTTTTTTGTTTTATCTTTCACGTTTTTTTACTTCCGAATCGTAGTATTAAAGATCATAAATTTACCTTATAAGTTTTTACCAAACAACTCCGAGATAAGGGAGGTAGACTAACATTTCGTATTACCTTCCCTTTCATGTCACAAGACAAAAACTCTGACAAAGATAACGATGTTTCCTTTCCATCAGCTTGAGCTGAATAAAAGAAATTATTATATATATTGTTAATCTCAATATACTGGACAACTTATTTCTAAAACATTTGTAAATTTAAACTAACGATTAAAACTAAATACAACATTTGGTCAGATTCAAATTTAAAAATAGGATAGAATAGAATGAATATTTTTATTTCGCCAGAATGATGTACACAACAGAGATCTTACATTTGGTTTCATCACAAGTACAGGACACATACACCTAGCTTGGGCATGAAAAATGTGAAATCAATTGAATTCAAGTAAAAAATAGCAATGTCAAAATCAAAATAAATTCACTAGATTTAAATAATTAGTAAAACTATATAAAACTAAAAATATCGATCCAAAACCAAACCAATTGCAATTAGATTTATTACACAATTTACATTTATAAATGTTAAATAATGTCATATTTAAATAATCAAAAACAGCCATCGAATGACCAGAAAATAAAGAAGGTGGCTATTCCCATACGCCATTATACTCGTATCATAAAATAAAGTAAAAGGTTGGTTTTATTATTTATACAATCATTATATTTCAAATAGTTTACTTCAAACATACCAATAGTAATTGTAGCCCCAACAGTTTCAAATAGTAAGAACGGATCGGATGGAAACTCGTTATTTAGATACTTCAAATATAAATTTCCTCCAATTGTTCCGATCTGCGACAAAATGTTAACAAGTTAATCTTTACTTTTAAACCAAGTTACACACGGTTTTAATGAGAGGAATTATTTGATGAGAAGAATTTATTTATTAAATTTGTATTAGCAATTTCCAATAGAGTATATAAACTTGAAAAATTATGTCTCAGGCGGGACTCGAACCCGCATCTCCTCGCATACCGGGCGCGGAGTCCTCGCATGCGAGGAGATGCGGGTTCGAGTCCCGCCTGATAATTTAATTGCAATTAAATTTCTTAAATATCATAATACTCGTATAAAGTAGAGTTTTTTCAAATATTTTTTATACCTTAATATTTATGTGTGAAAAAGCTTCATACTCACGTTTCGGACTGGTATATGTGCAACTAAGTCCATATGATCATAAAATTGTTTCAAATAAGAGAAATCTTCTTCTTCACTTGAAAATTTCAAAAACAGACTCATCATGTCTGATAATGTGATTCCAGCACCCATCACAAGATTTACATCTACTAAATGATCTTTTATTTCTTTCACATTAAATATATCAATGACATTTTTTGGATACTGAGACACGTGATATACTCCTGAAATAAAGTATTGGTTACTATTTGGACTGTTTTTTTATTAATCAGAATAAAATAACATCACCAAAGGTAGAAAGCCATTTGGTTGGTTTAGCGAGATATTATTTAGTGACAAATGATTAGAGGATTCTAATAAGAAACATGAAGTGCAGCAGTTCACTTCATGTTTCTTATGTAGAAACTTTCGAACCAATAAAGTAAACGTTGTACTTAAAATCTCCACCGGTTAATGCCAACTGAGATAATGCATATATCAAAAGATTCATTATCACATCATCACAGGCAGATAAGTGTGATGAGGCCCTCCTCATTTACGAATGGCAGGATTTACGAAGGTCGAGAAGAAGAAAAGGAAGCCCTTGGCTCGCAACCAGTGCGGCAACGCACCGACTGGACCGAACCACCTGCTTTAGCCCACAGTTTCAGTGACGCTGCTATACGTGTCCCGGCTTCATTACTCTACAAAAGTCGAGGAGATTGTAGAGTACATCCGAGTGAAGACCAGATATACACTGAGGGTCGAACGGTTAGAGTCTCGACACAACACAAACTTTAATTTTCGTTTGTGGTGAGGGTTCCGACTGAACAACTGTCGACCTTCATGCAGGCAGAATTTTGGCCGAAGGGTGTCGTCGGTTACGTGGACCAAGTTGCGAAACACAACGCCGTCAAAATAGTGTGTAGTGATATAATTTATGTGTTATTTGTATGTATGTTAGTCCGTAAGGTATTTATTTTATGGGCCTGTATTTCATAATCTGTTGCCTGAATTAAATGAATAAATAAAATAAATTTTATTATATCAACCATTCCATTACCAATATTAAGGGTCAATTTCAAGCAAAAAATATGGGCTTTTCACCTTTTATAGATTAAAGTATCCGTTCAGAAAACTACACAGCATTACTGCATTAACATATTTAATGATGTATTCCAAAGTAAGGCAAGTTAAGTCATTACCAATTTAACTAAAATATAAATAAAGCAAAACTTTGCAGTAGTTGCACTACCTATTGTTTAAAATTTAATCCTGTCTTACCTTGCCCAGTATTTCCAGCAACAAGTTTATAATCACCGTCTTCCATAGCTTTGAATACCTCTCCCAAATTGTACACTTTGTACCACTTATGTGTTCCACAATCAATTACTATTGTATCATTTTCCTCTTTAGTTAAAACACACCAATTTTCTGGAGTGTTGTTCTGAGTGCATTTATTATTTTTATGTTTACAAACGTCTTTACATGTTACGCCGCAAGATTTGAAAGTAGCAAGATCTTCTAAATCGACCACTTTGTCCAGTAATTTTTTATCAGCGTCTTTAGCAAAAGATTTGAAGGCATCTGCTATAGGCCTATAACCAGTGCATCTGCAGATATTCCCGGCAAAGGAATTTTCTATTTCTTCCATTGTTAATTTTTTATCCTTTGATTCATAAAGACTGACAACAAAAAGTAAGTATAAGAACAAATAAACTTTTCTGATAGTTAATAATAAAAATAATTTTTTCTGAAAGGATTTGTTTAGTTATGTTGAGACATATTTAATTGACAGTAGATAAGATTGTCGTAACAAAGAATTAGATTTAAACATTTAAAGAAATGTAGTTCCGTAAGAAGCAATTAAAGGAATACCGCCAGAAGAAAATGGGCACAAACGTCTTTTCTACACAATTGATCAAACTGCGACCACCAACCAAAGCGTGGCGACTTGGTGAGGCCTGTGTCCAGTAGTGGGCTAATATAAGCTGATAATGATGTAATTGAAAATCTGAAAATCATTTTATCATATTGTAAGTAAGCTGTCAATAAAAAAACTGCTTAGAGATACGAGTACATTCAAAAGTTGAAAAAGAAATGTCTGCATTATATTGGATACTTGAATTCACGCAAACGTTTACATTGCGGTTTAGGGTGCAGAGTAAGAATTCGGATTAACAATCACAAAGATGACATGAAAAACATGCGTGACACCAAATCTTCAGTTTTCGTTCAGGCATTTAACAATGGTTAGGCCATTTCATTAGATTTGACACAGTCCAAATCCTAGCTGACAAAAATATTTATGTGCCTGGGATGATCAGTGAAGTTATAGAAATTTTAATAAGCTAATATGCGTAGATTCTATTATTAGTTGCCATCTTACCATCAGTGAAGTTCACAAACCATGGCAAAACTGTGAAAACTCCGGATACGGAAAGCTTATTGCTTATTGGTTATGGACATAACAGAAGATTATTAATTGAACTACCACATAGAGATAGCTTCAAACCTATTACTTTAGTCTACCTTTGACCACAAACGCTTCAAAGTATTTGAAAAGTCGGGATGGATCCGAATAAAAACAAAATCTGCGAGTGACGCCAGAATAAATCATTCATTTCACTACTTCGGTATTGGTGACTGATGTTATACTCAATTGCCTACCTGTACATATTCATAATCCACCCAGGCGTACAAAATCCACACTGTGTGCCTCCAAACTTAGCTAAGCGGCTTTGGATCTCGTGGTAACTGATTGTCCTGTTCCCAATTCCCTCCACTGTTGTTATTTCCCATCCGTGACATGATAGTACAGAAACAAGGCACTGAAATGAAAGTCAGACATGTTAAAGGTGCTTATTATAAATAAAAGTACTCCGTTCTTAGCTGTTAATAGTTGTTGATTGAGCTACAAAAGATTGGTTTGCCAATTCAATATATTTGTTTATAATTTATAAGAAAACCTCTGATGATTCTTACTATTTTTTTTAAATCCCTAATATTAATGTGTTAAATGCAAAAAGTTGCAATCTTAATAAAAACTATATTGTATATTTATATTTTAATTTATTGCACTTTACAGTAATAATGGATAGTGCAGTTGATTTTTTATTTAAAAGTAGGTACAAGTAGGTAGTCAACTATTTCGTACAGTTTTGCAAGCCGGAATTTTTCAAACAGGCACTTTTCTGTGTAGTCACAAACGCTTATAAATTTATGCTTAAATTGTGTCATTTGTTAATTTTCCACTCTAGAACCCTGTATCCTAAAAGTCATGGTCATGGAGATATGTTTTATTTAATTACCCAAACTATCGTTTAAAATGCTCTCCTAAGTTTTTCCATATCGCTATGAAATGTTAAATTTTACTATGTATCTTTTGTGTATATCAATGCGTGTTAGCTGAGGCTTATTATAAAAACATAATATTATTCCTCTAACTAAAGGACCTCTAACTAAACCAATAAAAATTGCTGAGAAGAAAATACTTTATTGTAAATCAATAGTAGCTTCGGCAATCACAATTTTACACAGATGCCTTGAAAAGGTAAATTTCTGACAAGCACTATCAACTGCTAACACCTGTTCTGTATCACAAATTGGGAGTGAATAAATCAAATTGTTGATTTAGGTGGAACGTTTTCAAATAATGTTGGCATAGATATTCAGCACACGTTCAACTTGACCATTCTTTAAAGTAGTTATTTTCAGTTTTTATTGTTCATTTATTTCATACGCCCATTCTCTGTCTGATAAAACGAATCTAGATTATTATGAGCTCGCTTTGTTTCAACTTTTGACTTAACAGCGAATATTTTGTTTTCATTGTGAAGCGAACAGTTGCAAAACATTGCTTTAGTGCCCTCAAGCTGTAGAAATTAAGTCACTGGTATCGTGAACTAGAAAAGTTTTTTGGTGTACAGTAGGAGCAAAATTCTGGTCAACCACTCTAAAATGGAGTGACTCAAAAGATTTAAGGTCACAATAATGATATTTTTGCTTTAGCTACTTTTTAGGGTTCCGTACGCAGGCTGTATCTCAAGAACCGCGACAGCTAGACAGTTGAAATTTCACAAATTATGTATATCTGTTGCCGCAATAGCAACAAATAGTAAAAACAAAATAAAATGAATATTTAAGGGGGGCTCCCATCCAACAAACGCGATTTTTTTGCCTTTTTTGCTCGATATCAATAATGGCTACAGGTAGGCACTTAAAATATTCACAAAACGAAATTCAAAGTTTTCTTTTCTTTCACTTCTTTCTTAAAATTCATATTTGGTCAAAATATTAAGTTGATTGGACATTATATTATTTTACTTAAATTAAAAAAAATGATGCCCAATTATTTTATTTATTTGATTACGATTTGGTCTACATTATTACCAATGCAACTTGGTACACTTCATTATGGGCCCAGTGTAAACTTAATGACACAATTCTAGGCAGTCAAACTAAAAACCAAGGATCGTATTCCAAAATTCTAGTGATTGATAATAATAGGGGTTAAAGTATGAAATTGCCGATTTGTACTGAAAATCAAAATTGTTTATTTTTTAATTTTTAACAAATTTATTTAATCAAAATAGTTACCATTATTATCTATACATTGCTGCCATCTAATAGGAAGGTCATTTATGCCTTTGTGATAGAACTCTGAGGATCTAGACTGCACAAACTGTGTGAAAGCATTTTGTACTGCCTCCTGGGAAGAAAACTTCTTGTCACGTAGATAATTGTCCAAATCACGAAAAAAATGGTAGTCCGTTGGAGCAAGGTCTGGCGAATACGAAGGATGTCGAATGGTTTCTAATTGCAGTTCCTGAAGGGTCAAAACGGTTTCTCGTGCTGTATGAGGTCTCGCGTTGTCATGGAGCAATAATGGTGAAGATCGATTCATGAGTCGGAGCTGTTTTACTGCTAGTTTTGCTAACATTGTTCGGAGTTCGGCACAATAGACATCTGCCGTTATTGATTGACCAGATCGGGGAAAACTATAGTGAATAACACCATGCTGAGACCACCAAACAGTTACCATTACCTTTTTATTGGTAAGTTTTGCTTTAGGACACTGTTGTGGCGTTTGACCTGGGGTCAGCCATTGCATTTTTCTTTTACGGTTATCATAAAGAATCCACTTTTCATCACATGTCACAATTCGATTTAATATTTCTTCATTTCTGTACCGATTCAACAAGGCAACACAAGTTTCAACACGCGTTTCTTTCTGCACATCAGTCAAATCATGAGGCACCCATTTTTCGTATATTTTTATTTTATTGATTTGACGCAAATGAGTCAATATTATGGGTAAGGTTACGTTAAACCATGCCGCTAATTTCTGGGTAGTTTGACTAGGATCGGCTTCCACCATCTCTCTTAATTCATCGTTAATCACCTGTGTGGGCGGTCTTCCTCGTGGCTCGTTCTTCAAGTCGAAGTTTCCATCACGAAAGCGTTTAAACCAAAATGCACGGTGCGTTCATTAGCAGATCCCTCTCCAAACGCAACATTGATATTGCGGGCTGTTTCTGCCGCGTTACTTCCGCGTCGGAACTCGTATTCAAAAATCATTTGAATTTTCGCAGTATCCATCTAAGTTAAATAACAAAAACAATTGAAAGTCGATATTCAAATGTTTCACATTTTTTAAAAGAAGAACATCATAGAAACCATCATAGAAAGTTTCATTCGAAAACCTCATACCATGAAGATTCTATGTCAATTCAAAGAACCTATTAAAATAAAACGGCAATTTCATATTTTAACCCCTAATTTCAAAAATAATACTCGTATCTTAAATCTTTTTGGGAATATTTTGAAGTTGGATTCAAGTCTGTAAAGCGATGCTTGGAAATTTGAGTTATAATAACTTTATACAATACAATTATAACGTAACGACTAGATATTACCCCTATTTTATTCTATTTTAACACTTAGGCAATACTTAGTTCCCTCGAATAAATATATTTGTAATAAATGATGGCGGAAGAGCATTTGAAATATTTGCACGAACGAAATTATAAGCTCATTACTTACATTTAATTTTACACTATTCAGCAGTTTTTTTATTCATCGGTATCAAAGAAAGTACCATTTTATTATCTTGAACCAAGTTTGGAAATTACTTTGACCAATATGGTAAGCTACTTTTGCTGGCGACCGTGCATAGCTGAACTTTCTAGATAGTTTAGTGAACGTAACGTGAGCGCACCAAATTCAGAGAAGAAAGGATATTATTTTTGATGTTTTTATAAGGTACTATCAGACAAATTACCAAGTGTGAAGAATCAGGCCTTTGTAAAAGTAATACGACGATACCGACAAAAAATAGAAACAATATTGTTATTCACATTTTAATAACAATATATTTTAATTTCTAACATTGGTGTTTTTACCCTGAGTTGTAACTTACAGAGTTCACAGCAAAAATCCTCATTTCGTTAGTAGGTGGCACCGACGCCCTGACTGCGACAATGCAAGCACCGCATCCTCCTTCGTGGCACATTGCTTTAGTGCCCCGTAGCTCGGCCACATTCCGAATATATTCGTTCAGGGACACATCTGGACCGTACTTTCCTGTAACTGTTTTTAAATAAAAGTAAGTAATGGCCAACAATTAACCCACTGCAGGGCAAAGTCCTCCTTGAGTTCAAGCTACCACAGCTATGATGGGTACTGGTAGAATCACCGACATTGGCAAATAACAATATGTACAAGGGCTGAAAGAGAAGACTTTTATGAGGACTTCTTTAGAGTTATTTTGTTAATTTTAGTCTTTATTTTTGATATGACAACATTTCTGTGTAACCCTGTAATACGTGGAAGATAATGGCAAATGGCAATAAGTCCATCCAATAACCCAGAAATAGGGTTTGTTCCCCGGACTCTTATTGCCCGAATAAGAGTTTTGGATTTCCGAACATTGCTCGGATTTGTGATCACCAACCCGAATTTGGCAAGCGTGGTATTTATACCTGTGTATACCCATCATTGCTGTGGTAATTCCAATTCAATGACAGAGGTCTGCAGTTGGATCATAATATAAGGCCATTACTTTACTATTTTAATACTATACTTCCTGTCGTGCGTCTAATTATTTTGGTCGCTTAATACGTGTTAAGGTGGCGGTTCGCGCCCGCTACAGAGACAGGAGACCGGGACTAGAGACCGCGCCCATTACTTGACGCTATCGCGAGCGAGACAGAGACAGGAGACAGAGAGCAAACATAAGTGATGGTCGCGGTCTTCAGTCTCGGTCTCCTGTCTCGGTCGCTTGTCTCTGTCGCGGCGCGAACCACCACCTTTAGCCCATAAGAGCCGCGAAATTGCAACATTATTGATCGCATGAACTTACAAAGTTCGTGTTATGAACGTATGCCTTGCTGCTAGTAATTATTGCGACTAGAGGTAAAAGCTTAGCAAGTTTAAGTTTAAATTAATGCGGAAGTTTAGTAAATGTTTACGAAATAGTACGTCGTTCGAGAAGAAATACTTGAGATTGCATCTGCCTACCTAAAATAGAGTAGGCGAGACTTTGGTGTCGTAATAGGCGATCTTGCAATTTTTTTTATTAAGTAGGTTGTTACTTAAGTTGACATTTAATTTAATATATAGAAATATTTGAAATTGTGTAATGTTGAAATTCATTTTCAGTATGTTTTAGAAATTTTCATATTAATTTCATATTTATTAGTGTCCACTGACAAATATTTGCATGCCTGCCCGCATGTTAAATGCAGTCACTCAGGAAATATGTTGTAAGATCTTTTTAGTATTTATGCAAACAAAATATTTGATTTATTGATTTTTTATTTTTTGTTTTATTTAACAAATAAAAAGTTTACAAAGAAATTGTTCATTCATATGATATTCTTTAAAATCAATGAGATTTGTATCGAATATCATGTCAGTCTACAACATCGTTAAGTTATTTAACAAGTGAGTTTTCAACTTAATATTAATATTAGTAGGTCTTACGTTATGTACACTACGCAAATCAGGCGGTAATTTGTTTATTAATATGGGATTCAGCCAGAGAATTGTATAACAATATCCTAACCTTATATGGTAAGCGATTTTTTAAAAGAGTTATATACGCTAAAAATTGTCGAAGTTTGCAACAAATTTGTTCTATATGCGGACCCCAATTCAACCTACTGTCTATGACTAAGCCGAGGTACTTTTGTTGGTCAACATTTTCAATAGATGGACAGTTACAACTGTGTGCATAAGTCATATGTAAACAGTTATGATCATGGGCTATTATACTACCGTATGTGGAACGCTTTAGATATGGTGACTTAATACATAACAATTTTGTCTTATCTGCATTTAACACAAAACCCGCATCATGACACCATTTCAAAAGTACGAGTAAATTGAAATCAGATTGCAGACGTTCGCTCGCTTTTTGTGGGTCCTTATCGGAAGCTATCAAACAGGTATCGTCAGCAAACTGATAGCAGGTACAGAATTTAAAGCAGTTTGCCATGCTGTTAACGTATGCCAGAAAATGACGCGGGCCGGTCACAGATCCTTGTGCTGTTCCCTCGGTAACCACTTTGAAGTCACTGTATGTGTTATTGACCTTTACAGTGAACTTGCGATTATAAAGGTAGTTTTCACACCACTTAAGGAGAGGACCACGTACCCCAGAATGGTCAAGTTTATCTATCAAGGTTTTATGATCTAAGGTGTCGAATGCTTGATTCAAGGAGTCAGAAAAGGACGGGTAACAAATAATTCTTGCATTGGCTTAACTAACGATCGAAGGCCACCTGCCAAGCGTGGCGATTCTGCCAATTCCTCCATAAGGAGAAGAAGTAGAAAAGCTTATTTATATTCTGCTTACTTTTAATTTATATATGGACATAGATAGATTATGGATTTTTTTCCAGTAATTTCCGAATTGAATCTAATTTTTTGCATAAACTTTTGTAATTAGATTTCTAAATATCCCACTTCACGAGTTTCTAAATGGCGTTCAAACAAATTTGGCAGACATCTTCTTTTTTTTTCTAAAGAAGAAAGACAATCGTATATTTAAAGCTTTTATCAAAACGGAAAAGTTGCGAGGAAGTTTGAATTAAAAAAATATGTCTCTTTACTTTTCTTCTACAGAATCATGGATAACATTTGAGCACAAACATGTTCATTTGGTTTTTCCAAGTACTTATATACAATGTGTCAAACCTACCATAATGCAAAATTAACCTAAGATAAATACCAATAAATACAACTAAGAAGTGGGAATGCAACAACGGTAAAAGAGCAACCAAATATTTAATAGGTGCTCATTTGATAAGAACATTCACGACTAGAAAATGATTTATTTGGTTCCTTGCTTATTTTCGACTAGCCGTTGCCTGCGACTTCGTCCGCGTGGAATTAATAATTTATGTAGCTTATTCTTTATTCAATCTCCATTTCTATGTATCGGACGTGTTCTTATATGCCGTATAACAAACAAGAAAACGTACGGAAAGGCTAAGTTTTATTAGTTTCCCATTGATGTTAACCGACTCTGAAATATGTACGAGTATTTTAAAAATATACTTACCTATAGGAAAATTGCGAAAAACAATACACACTAAAAACCGTATACACTAACAAAACAGATACAAACAATCTTATTTATTATAATAACGTAGATAATAACCACCTTAAACACACATACAGACAGAAAAAAATATAAAATCATCTTTTGATGTTTTATAACTCTCCTCTGATCTTTATTAATCTTTTTTTATGAATTTATCTAATGTGCAGACACGAATTTTATACTGATTTATTATACCGATGTACCTATGTAACAATGCCCCAGAAGCGCGCTGAATTACCGGGCGTTTAAATTTCCATAATCAGATTTCTGTTTCGCATCAGTTCAGTTCAGTTCCGATTACCGATTTTTATCTGCATATTTTTTGGTAGCTTTTTCTAGGTAAGTATATGTTTTTGTCTAATAGGGCCATTGTTATTTTTATTACTGGTATAACTAATTCGTTAGGCTATAATTTTCTCATACAAATTACGGCTCTGATACATATGGCAGTGACCCGTGTTTGGCTATGTTACGTGAGGTCTGCGCTTGACGAATACAAGGCATGAAAAGAACATAAGCTTACGATTGATCGCTTCGTAAGCTTAATAAAATTTAAGACACTTGTTACATACATCTATTCGTCAAGCGTATACTTAGGTAGGTACGCTATTAGTAAGCAACTTGTCTTTATCATCAGGTACGGCAATACATGTCAAGTTGGTGTTTCAGTGGGTAACTGCGAATAATGATGTAGATAAAAATATGGGAAGAGAAACAGTGGTCATATTCAGTTTTTGTGCCGCGCCCCACCTCTTTTGGCGGTATTAGTCGCTCTTTACAACATAACAAGAGAAGGGCGCTTTTTGATTCTTGTACATTTTGTGGTGGCAAAGAGGCAAAAATTTATAATCAAAATTGATTCTTAGTCGCGATTCTGAACTAAGATTTTATAAAATCAAACAATGCTTCATTTTGATAATAAACCCATCTTACAAGCTATATGAATGTTATCATATACAAATCATGTATATGATAACTATGTATGTATTTGAAGTTTATATACTGATAGATATTATAGGTAATTGCAATTTTCATTGCTAAAATATCATAGAAAGTGTATATTAATGTTAATTATACTGTGTGCCTACTATTTAAAGAGAGCAATTGTTCATCATCTATCTATCTAAATTAGTTACAAATAGCACCACACAGTACCTACTCGTAATAACTAGTTTATGATGAAGGATTGATTGATGAAGATTGCAAATTACTAACTGGCAAGATGCTGAATTATAGGCGAGTCTTATCTTCCCGCCAAGCTTATGATTAACATCGTATGCATTAAATGGAATGAATTACAAAACTGATTGTCCACGGCCACTTCGTATAGAAAAATACTGGACGAGTTTGAGCACATATTACACGATAATGAAGCAATTACAACAAACCTTCATACTGACGACCATTAATCTTGAAGATCACGCTCATGGCAGACACGTCACAGTCTAAAACAAACAGTTCATTAGTTGATAATTGGTTTAATAAAATGGCTATTTATTGCATGAAATCTGCACACAACACAGAACTAGAAATTAATAACTGGTTATTAGTAAATGACAATTTTTAACAGATTTTTTAAAAATAATCCTAATCAAAAGAGTCGAAATATGCGTACCAGTACCCCAATTCTGCTAATTTACAAATGGCTCAAAAGAATCGCAATGGCATCGAAATCGTATATTTTGACATTACTACCATTAAATGTGTCAAAATATACAATTGCGATGCAATTGCGATTCTATTGAGCCATTTGTAAATTAGCGGAATTGGGGGTTAGTTATTTTGCTTTTATTTTAATGTAACATCAAGTTTATAGAATGTGGTGATTAACAGATGTTAAAACTCTGCTAATATTATTTAGTGGTGGACGTTATTCGTGATAACTAGTTATTAAAACTAGTGATTTGCCTAAACAGTTATCACTACTCATCTTGAACTACATAAACCAATTATTTTTATACCGTGATTTAACGATAGAATCACAGGCGTCTTTCGGTAACGGCTTCTATTTCCACAACGCTTTACAGTTAAGCTGAATTGAGCTGAAAACTCATACAAACAACATAACGTAGATTTTTAACTTCACACATGCAATACCCACTGCTTTCTTATATTTATTAAAATATATTACAGAATATGGTTACTAATTTCGGTAAATGGATTTACAACTGATCTTTAAGATGTTCAATAGAGCAACTTTATCTTTATGTTAATTGATCTAGCCACGCATCGATGCGTGTGCGTGTAATGATCAGTTAAGTCTGCTAACCAAACGATTAACGGTATATTGAATGCGTTTGCTAAGAGTGCTATGAAAAAAACAAGTTATAAAAACCAATAAATACAGCTTTTTACAATCATTCCTTAACAACTAATTGGACTTGTTTGAAATTTAGCACACACATATAGAATAATCCGGAATAGCACAAAGACCAGAATTTTTACGCTGGAAAAGTATTCGGTTCCGTGGCACATTGATTTTCTACGTTATGTTGATTTCGTTTGCTGCCGAAACATCTCTAGGTTGTTACTCAATCACGCCAAAACATCTGATTGGATCTGTTTAAAATATAGCACACAGGTTGAAAATAATCTGGAGTAGCATAAATACCACTTTTACCCCGAAAAACTTCAGTTCTCGTGAAATAATGATTTTCATATTGAAAGATATCGACATGATTGCATAGGACTGATTATTTTAGATAAGGGTTTATTATAGGCTATATTTTATCTATTTACTTATTTACTTATTACTTATTACTTATTTACTTATACTTATCTTTACTTAATATTATAAAGCTGAAGAGTTTGTTTGTTTGTTTGTTTGAACGCGCTAATCTCAGGAAGTACTAGTCCGAATTGAAAAATAATTTTTGTGTTGGATAGTCCATTTATCGAGGAAGGCTTTAAGCTATATAACAACATGCTGAGACAAATAGGAGCGAAGCATTAGTGAAAAACGTATGTAATGAAATTCAAAAATAATCGAATTCTTATTAACAGAAATTGACGTGGACGACGTCGCGGGAAACAGCTAGTTATTATAATATAAAGCTGAAGAGTTTGTTTGTTTGTTTGTTTACTTGTTTGAACGCGCTAATCTCAGGAAGTACAGGTTCGATTTGAAAAAATCTTTTTGTGTTGGATAGTCCATTTATTGAGGAAGGCTTTAGGCTATATAACATCACGCTGCGACCAATAGGAGCGAAGCTTAAGTGAAAAATGTTGCAAAAGTAGTCGCGATCATAATAATAGAAATTGACGCGGACGAAGTCGCGGGCAACAGCTAATTATAAACATCTTCACAAACACATTATACACCGTGCTTTTTGAACCACCTTGAAAACTAAGCCCACGTTATTGGACCATTATATATAACATCATGGCAGTGTTATTTATATTTTTATTAAAAATAATACTTGAAAATTTTTAATTTTTGATTCAGACTATTAATTTTGTTTCACACTGTGACGCGCCCGGACGTATTATTTTGCTGCGGCGGGATCTCGGTTGAATGGACCTTACACAGCTACATCAGCGCGCGTCACAGCGTGTTTCAAAATAAATAGCTGAACCGATACTTAATTGTTACTTAATTTTTATTTTATTTTCTTGACATTATTAAATAGCATTTATAATCATTAATTTTCTTTTGACATCCTTTAATTTTATTTGACATAGTATTTTGTTCTACGTAGTGACTTACTTTGTACTTACATGATTTTTAATTTGATTGTAATATTAATGTGATTTAATTACTTAGTTGACATTTATTTTATTTGATAATAATTCACGAATACCTCGTTGAGGTCATAATGTAATTACTTTTACCATCTCTTGTATCTAAATGTTTGTAGCCAATCTAATTATGTTATGAGTGAATAAATGAATATGAATATGGATATGATATTTAATATTTTAATAAAAAATAAAATAAAAATTGGTAAAAAATTTAAATAACACTGCCAAGATGTTATACATAATGGTTACATAACGTGGGCTTCGTTTTACAGGTGGTTCAAATTGCACCATGTATAAATTATTTTCCAAGGTAAAGTTTATTTGAAATTATCACCCAAAATGACGAAAACACATTTAATTTTGAAATAATGACAATGATCTTGTCAGTTTCAAGGTCTTACGTTTGAATAAGCATCCTGTTATTAAATTAAAGTGATTTTCGCTTCACATTACCTACAGTGTGTAGCCTTGACTTTTATAATTAATAGGCTATTTTTAGAGACAAAGCGTAAGCGCATAGGCAAAAAAAATCACGCATATGTACTCTTGAATTGGCTAGTGAAGAAGCCCTTATTACATACAAACATGGCCTTGTAAGACATTTAAAAGTAATAATAGTAGACAACATCACACATATTATTTCAATCCCAAAGTACTTAAGTAGCTATTGACGAACTTGTTCCTGCATAACTTAGATTTGTATCTAAAGTAACAAAAACACTTATACCTAAAAAAAATAGTGGTTTTCTACATTGACTAGTCCGGGAATCGGACCCGAGACCTCGAGCTACTCTTTGAAATACAGCGTCGAAGCTAATCCAATACGGATTTTACCAAATTTTCAGATTATGGTTTAATCTTAGCGTCCAATAAACTCAGTGGACGAATTTAATTCATCCAAGACTCAGTATCATAACACAGCGATACCTTAACCTGCCTTTTACTCATTTATATACTACGCTATTTCCAAATAAATAAATTAAATCTTTATTGAAAAACTTATAAGATATAAAGTAACAAAAGAGTAAATAAACTTTTGAACACGCAAAATACACTTGTGCCTGAACTAGGATTTCCTGTATTTCAGACTAACAAGGCTTGCATACATTACATAATTAATTGAATAAATCACAAACAAAACATAATCTTATCCATATTAAATAATATTCTAAATACAATTCTATACATAATAACATATCAACAATATATTTAACATAAAATAAGACGATTATTTTAAAATTTTAATTCTTTACAGAATTTTATCTATTAGTTTTTTTTTTATTAAGATATTGTATAGATCAAAGTTTATTTCTTTTCATTAGGGACACTGGGCTGTGTTTCTTAATTTATTGATGGGTATTATTATTTGACGGGTTATAGGAGGAGGCATGTAGCAAGAGCGTAAGCTCGCGTTTTGTGTATTTATAAAATATCCTATTAATACAAATACAAAGTTCAATATCGCTTAGCGTACTTTAGCCCAGAACAAAAATTCGCATGCCACAAAACAGTTTTTTGTAAATATATTTATACAGATAAAATAATATTCAGTGTTTCTTATGTGCATTTATTAAATAGCTAAAAGATGCATATAAACTGATTTTTATCAAAAAGCAAAAAGATCAAGGTTGTAAGGAGAAATACTTAATAATTACTCGAAAACACATTAAAAATATATATAATCGTACCTACTAACCTTTAAAATTATGTTTATGCAAATGCAACTACTATAGCTGTAGCTTGTAACATCATACGCCTAGAAATTGATGCTTTCCTAGGAAAAGCTTTCTATGATAAAAAGTGTTCTGCCATGCTTAATTATAATGGTTTATAAACCATCCCTGTGCCAAATTCATACAAATCGTTCAGCAGTTTTGGCGTGATTAAGTTACTACCACTCATCTAAACTTTCATATTTAAAGTAAAAGTAAGATAACATTTAAGACTAGATAAACATTAAAAAAAAAAAGGATAAATTTAAAGCGTGTGGAACATGTGTTACTTAAGGTACACTTCATTAAAAATACCCTGTTTAAATGGAGCACCCTCTTAAATTATCATGGCTCCACCACTTCTTGTGACATAGCACCATTACCATGAGGTTTACCACTAACAAAACTGCGACCCAGATGATGATAATGATGATTTTATAAACTAAAGCATTTTTTATTGTCTACATAATAATATATTTGTTCACAGCTATCTCATTAACGAACAATGTGTCTTACCTAAACAGATATCAACCCGCCCAGCTCCAAGCAATAACATGAATGAGTTAGAATACTACTTCACTGCCTTTATAAGCTACAGTAATTACCTGTTGTTACACCCACAATATATCCTGCACCTCTAGACTAATACCAGATGATGAGCCTGGCCCGTAATGATACTTAGGTCTTTCATATTAAGTCATCAAGCCTGCATATCAATTAAGATTTGCTTCTCCTTAAGTAATCTACTTGTTTCAATGATGACAATGAAAAATGCAATGTATGGTTTTTGTTTAAGAAAGAAACAAAATAATAAAACTGAACGAACACCTTTTCGTTTTTGTGTAATCATTTATTTATTCCATTTGGTTTTCAATTACTTATTATGGTCGATCATGATGACATTTTCTTCAAAATTAGTATTCAAAGTTCTTCTTTGCAATCTTGAGTAAATATTGAGAATTATGTGATATATTTTTAGCAGCATTATGTAAACAACCTGTCATACAAGTTGTTATTATTGCACCACAAACTATAAAGGGTTCACATATGTTTCTTGAAGTTTCGCGAACACTGTACATTGAAATGAAAAATAAATTTACGAATCGTCGAGATGAACCAAAATATAATGTTAGTTAAACCCTATTTTAAACGCGAATTTAATCCGTAAATTTATCTTTTATTTCAAAACAAAACTACCCTTTGTTTTGTTGTTGCACAAATTTAAATAAATAATTTATTGAAAGCTTATATGAGTACATTTACTCGTATTATTGCGCTGGTGTGTTAATAATGCAAAATGAAAGATTTTAGTCACGTAATAGAGAGTGTTCGTGCTATATTGAAAAACTCGATGGGCTCGACGAACGATCGGATCACTTAAAAAAAAAGTATTTTTTAAATTTAATTGAATGTAGAGTTTGAAGGTGCATTTTCATTTGTTTCAGTTTAAAATAAATATTTTGATTCTTAATACGTTGTAAAAAAAAGTGGTAACAATAGATGGCATTAATAGACACGCAGTCTGTTATGACTCTGCATGAGTCACTCAGTGTCTCATCAACCGACGGGATGGACACAATAATCAAGCCATTAATCTATTTACAGAAATAGTAAGTTAAAAAGATTACAATAGAAAAAAGACTACAAGGAACAAATAAAGGTACAGTTCGTTTTCCTGTTGTATTTATTTATGATCAACTAAAGGCAGAATAAAAGTTTATACAAAAAGCGATTTTCTTAAACGCGTAACGAATCATAAATATGTTGTATCGTTGAAGGTTCCGATTATGAATACGAACATCAGTTTCTTTGCTCGGATTGTACGTCTAGTTAGTTGTGTAGAAGTGTAAATAGTATAGATTTATAAAATCCAACCAAGTGCGTGTCGGGCCTTAAGCAGTGTGGGGTTCCTTAGATGCACGTCGCCAAAGCATACTAATTTGATTTTGTGAGCATAGTTTCGTAAATCTATGTTACTTTTACTTTCCTAACTAACTAATTTATCTGACTAATTTACAATGGAACGCAAATTTTACTGCTCTAAATACATTCTACAACTTTTAAGTTGGTTGACAGTCTTAACCTTGCAATCTCCACTTAGCTCTGAATAGTTTGAATGCTTTTAAATTCGTTATACTGATAAACAATTCGTTATATTTTGTTTTAATAAATAAATTCAGTGAAAAACTTAACACTTTTATTGGATACCATGAATTGAAAATGGCACATGGCAAAAATTACACTTTCACTTTAGGAGGACAGACTGAAAAGCAATCTACCTAAATATAAAAAAACTATGTACACGAATGATTAATTTAGATTTTTTCTCTAAAAATCCTTGTCTATATCTAATACATTTGTGACATTGGTCAATTGATAACATCAAACCATTAAAAAGAAACAGGAGGCATGGTGTGATCTGGGCCCCAATTCTGCTAATTTACAAATGGCTCAATAAATATTGTGATATTACTACCGTACTATTAAATGTGTCAAATTATACAATTGCGATGCAATTACGATTCTACTGAGCCATTTGTAAATTAGCGGAATCGGGGGTTTGGTGTCGGAGGCCATAGACTCATTTTAGGTTGTTACACAGAGTAGAGAAAGTAAGTAGTGACCAAAAATATTTTTTAAGATTTTTATTACTAGGTACTTTGACGGTGTGAAGGGTTTTCTATTTAGCGCTAGGCTTTCTCACTTCGTTTACCCTTGCCGCCTAGAAAGAGGTCCACTTTAGTTGCACACCTAGAAAGAGGTCCAATCCATATGAATTCTGATAATCCAAAGGTTTAAATATATATAAGACTATTGAGCCAACACTATGTACATATATTCAATGGGGACTACCGTTTCTTTGCTCACCAGTTGGCGCCACTGTAGACTGAGGTCCGGAGTTAAAGCTGTAAAAGGCGATCGGCGCCGAAACAAAGTGTAAATCTTGAATCTAATTAAAGTTTATTATTTATAAATAACTTCTTGATATCAACAAACTAACTTCTAAAATAATTGCTCTTTGAGGCCGCCTATTTTTGCGCTTTTTCTTAATTCCGCTTTCAAAGCGTTCACATTAATCGCCAAATAATCCATATTTGCGATAATTTTACGAAAAGATCACTTTCCAGCAGGTAAATTAAAGAAATTATAATTTATGCGACAAATTCCGCAAAAACCAGTACAAAGTGAATGATATTGGACCTCACGCTACACTAGCGCCTCTAGTGGCAAATTCACTAGCGATAGCCCCCATTGTAATGACTTGCATGTTGTAAGTTAGCACCTACATGATTGGCGTACTAGGTATCGCCTCGGTGTAAACAAATAAATTACTACTTGCCAAAATTACTTATTTAACACTGCTCTTACAATCCTTTGTATATTACGAAGGTCGTACGTTCATACGATATTTATCATTTAATTAATAATCAACTTTTTTTGTGTTAATTTAAATGTTTTTTTATTAGTAGTTTAATTTTACCTAGTGTAGTATCGAAAGTTGCCGGCCATAAAATATAATAGCACCCCTACTCTCGCTTTAAACCGACTAAAGGAGTCCTTCTCAGAAGATCTTTTCATCACAAATGACCGAATGGCGTTAGCCAGCTTGCCTACCAAGTGTGATATTTGAGAATCGACTTGCGCTCCGCCCCGATTCCATCCGGTTGGGAATGGGCTATATTGCAATCTCATTCATATTGCGTTTGTGATATGTAGCACTTATAAAAAATCAAGTAAAACTTTCGTAATTAATCTGCTTATTTCTATACCTTATTAAGAAAAAATAGCAACACACACATTCATCCCTTTTAACCCCCTGAAATAATCATTTCTGGAATAAAAATTATATCCTTTCGCTTTTTCTGGAACTCTCGAGACTTTCAAGTGAAACGTTTTCATATTTTAGCATGATGGTTAAATGAAGAATTTCCTTTTATAAAATGTGCAATATACGAATTTAGAATTTTTTTATAGTTTTATTAAGCGTAAACAAAAAGATGGATACTTCGAAATTCCGAGTAACTGTTGAATACGAGTTTCCACGTGGAACTAACGCGAGAGAAACGGCTCGCAATGAGGTTAGAACACACCGAGTCTTTTTGGTTTAAACGCTGTTGTAATTAAATATTTCGACTTGAAGAAGTCGGGATCCTTGTTTTAGAGACACATGTTAAGCTGATTATAATGATGGTTATGGTGATGATGATGATCTTTTCTGTTAAAAGGAACTGTTTAAATATAATTAATAGGTAAACGTTTATTTGAGAAGAGTTCAAAGCATCACAAAGTTTAAAGATATAAAAAAGGTCTTGCAAAAACTTTTTCACGAATTATTTTAAACGGGAATTTAATGCGATCATACCTTATAATTTCGCCTGACCTTAATAAGGTGTGATCGCGTTTCATTCCCGTTAAAATTCAAATAATTATGCAACGCAAAAGTTTAAAAGTACCTAGTTTTCACAAATAGATAGGCTTGTGAGCCGGTGCTAAATCTGATATCACCGACAATCATCATGCAGGACATTAAAATATTCATGTTTTGAAAGCGTTTTTCTTGTAACATAAATGGGACCAGCTTGAGGGGAAAAAAACAAAAAAAAAACGTCTAAATCACACAAATGACACCACACGACAAGAAAATACGCGTCGAATTGTGAACCTCCTTCTTTTTTCGTCGGTTGAAAATAGTATTCAATCAGTGTAAGGTCGTAACGCACCAGACCGTGAACGAGTGTCGTCAACACTATAGTTACTGTATCTTGTTGATTCAAGTGACAACACACAAACATACACTTAAAAGTAGCTACCTACTTAATGTCATTATTCCAGTAGATGACAGTAAATACGTATCGTTCATGTACCTACTCTTGTTAAGCGATTTGACATCTTAGGGTTAGAGTTCACCAACAGACGTTTAAGTTTTAATCAGCGTTTAAAATGTTATTTCACATATTTTGTATGGGAATTGAGTCAAATTAATCGTCAATCTATGTTTACCGGCTGTTTAAGAATTGGTGAACTTGGGTCTTAATAATACAGACAAACTTTGTACAGTTTGCGGGACAATTAACTACCTGCTGTGTTTATAATACTTAAATAAATATTTTTAAATCGTTAAAACAAAAAAAAATATTATTACCGTCAAGAAATCACTGAAAATCATCTTGCGCTGATACATTACATACAAATGGAATCATCTCAGGAATCATGGTATGGTATAAATTTAAATAAAATAATATTTTAAATTTGGAACCTCCTCTTTCTTTACGTCAGCAGAAAAGTGATCACAGTTATAAATTTCAGACGTTAATACTCGTATGTCATACTAGATAACTGAGCTTCACAGTTAAAAGTATTCCTTATTCAGCAAGCAGCGTGATAAAGCCTCTACGCCGCATGGAGTAACCAAATCGGGCGTAGGAATTCTAGACCCGCTCCGTAACTTTGTTGGTGTACCCATACATTAACACTTTCGCCTTTATCGCTTAAGTACTTAGTTAAGTTTAGACAACACTAAAGTTTCTTAGATTTAAGCTTAAATGTCAACATTGAAATACTTTACACATTATTTTGTATGTTTAATAGCAGTTCCACGTAGTTTTAAAGATATATTGCTTGACCTAAGCATGTCCTGTATCCTGAAGAATCCATTTTAGGCTTCTGTTACTTGATAAATAGAATTATTTTAGTAAAAGTTTCCAAAACTACATATATACCTATTTGGGTTATAGAATAGAGTAAATTGTATTATTTTATGTGGGCTTAAACTAAACTATAATAAATAAATAAATAAATATTTAAGACAAATGCCTCAATGGGCCACACTGAGCCATCTAGTCCCAAATTAAGGTACTATTAAGTACCCTGTCGTATGGGGTACTAGACAACCGATAAACTTACTTATATACTTCTTTTTTTTTTGTAAATACATACTTATAATACATAGAAAACACCCAGATCAGTACAAACAGACATGTTCATGCACACAAATATTTGTACTGTGCGGGGATCGAACCCGCGACCCATGGCTCAGAAGCAGCGTTAACTACCGCTGATCCAAACTATACACCTTTTGTTTGACATGTTAACCTCTGACCTGATTTTATCATCAATTTTCTTAATACATTTACTTTTATCATCAATTTTCTTAATACATTTACTTAAAGCGTAGTTATTTATATTATAATAGCTTACTTTGAGTATATCTGAAAACAAAAGACCTGTTAAAGTGTCTCCTTTTATTGGGTAACATATTAAAATTGTACAGACAACAGCACGTCAACCTACCACAAAACGTCAAATTTTCTCAATTGATATTGATCTCTACTTGTTGGACTTAAAGTTGAAAATCAATTCAATGACCTTTAACTTTTTGAGTAGGTTGACCTGCAGTTGTCTGTTCATAAGACAACTTCTGAAACCAATGAAAATGTATAGACAGACAAAGCTCTCTAAAGGGTTAAAAGTAAAAAGATTACTTAATATAATGTGTTAAGAAAACGGCCCATAAATCATCCCACAGGGCAAAGGCCTGGATCATTGCAAAAAAATTCAGAAAAAAATCAGTAAAAATCAGTTTTATTTCTGGAAATAGGCTCCTGGAGGCGCTTTTACACGTCCCAATATTCAAACCTACCACTGCTTCGGGACAAGTCTGGGCTAGTGCCGAGAAGAAACAGCGCAAGCAACTCGGTCACTATTGTCAGCCTCTTTTTAAATAAATATGTTTACATAAGACATATTTTATGCCAGTGCGAGCTGGGACAATTTAAAGCCACAAGTTCCTATCATATTTAATCATTAATAGTATAATAGCCCTTTTTCATTAAAATTACTTTGATATGTGATTTGAGTTTATGTACTGGGAGTTCAGCAATGGACAGTGGTAATTTATTGAAAATACGAATACAATTTCCCATCAACGAATTACCCATTTTTCGCAGTCTGAATCCTGGAACGGCAAGTTTATCTTTATTTCGGGTATTGAAATTGTGTACATCACTATTTTTGACAGATAACTATTTATTCCTCTAAGATACACTTTCCTCGTAGATACACTTTTGAACTCTAGGTTCTTACGGACGTACATAATGTTTTCGAAAATGTATTGAGATGCAATTGTATGTTGATCTCTTTGAATAGCTCTCTTAGAGAGTCACGGGGAATAAATAGCCATTGCATTCAAGTTACCACAATAATGATGGGTATTACAGGCAATATCATCACGCTTGCCAAATGCGGGTTAAACCCGATTGCTAAACCCGAGTTCCAATTTCAATGTTCGAAAATTCTAAACTTGTTGCCTGACCCGGAGATCAAATTCAGGACCCCGAAATCTTGGCCCGGTACTTAAACCATTAGACTAACGGGGCGTTATAATATTACAGGTAACTATTTAACTTGAGGTTATTGTGATATTGTCATGTTTATATTTTGAAGAACGTTGCAATTTTTTTTTATATAATCTAAGGTTGCAATATTACCCATAATCCAATATCATAAGTTTAAAATCTGTTGCCCTGTTTTTATGAAATTTCACTATTTCGGTAATTGTGTCAAATGACAATATTACACAATATTTTTACTCGTAACGTCGATACTCTCAATTTCCACGGCTAACTTTCAAAATTCATACAAAAAGAACGAAAGTAGATCTGCATTTCGAACATTTATCTATAATGTATTATACTCGTAACTACCTACCTACTTAAAACACGATATCAAAATCATTGTAGTTGGCCAACTGCAGAGGCCTATGTCCAGCAGTGGACTGCGATAGGTTGATGATGATGATGATGATGTATTTTTGTTGTAAGTATTTACATGAGCATGTGTCTTTAAATATGTACTAGCAACTTGACAGTTCGAATACATTAGGCAAGCAAGCAAAACAATAAAGGATACTGTTGAAGTGTTGATAAAGCCGGATAAAATAGTTTTATTGTCATCGGTAAAATCGTTAAAATCTGTTTTATTTCTGCATAATGGCATATACGTAAAATGCGGCGCTCTTCCCCCCAAAAATAGTTAAACTATCACCGCTTCGGGGCTAGGAAAAGAAGCAGCTCAAGAAAAAATATTATTTTTACATTTATGATATAGATATTCCAGTGCGAGAAATGCGTTTATTTTTATTTATTCAGGGAACCAATAGCGTATTTAAGAAGTATGAAACGTTTACAATTGTTTGACATTCTTATGGCAAACAACAGGTTTCCCTTTATAAAATGCAATGAATACTTACAGTTAAAAGTCGCCGGGAAGCTGCTCCCGGCCATAAAATAACAAATAATAGACGGAAAATTTCATGGCAAACATTTCTACCCTTTATATAATCATGAATAGTAAATTAATCTTCGTTAAAATTATAAGTTCAACAATGGACGGTGGCAAATTTTTTAAATCGAATGGAATTTTCCACTTTAGGTAGGTACGCAATCTAAAATCTCGGACGGAAAGTTTATTAATGTCTGGAATTAAATTTTCTGCGTCACTTCTTAGCCTTCTTCTGCACTACGTCGTTTTTAGTTGGAATAAATGTAGGTTTTTCGTGAGTACATTGAGAAGCAACTGTAGTCATATTCAATTTTTTGAACAGCTCTCTTAGTAGAATCGCGGGTTCTAAGGCTGTAAATTAGCAGATATCATTTTTTATCAGTATGCTAATAATAATACTAATAAATTCACGGTGTCTTGTAATGTATCACAGATATCCTTCATGATACGAGTATTGAAGCATGGAACAGTGCCAAAAAACAGAAACCCAGAATACAAGGCAGGTTGTACAATCAATGACAGTTCTTTTTTCTAATAAATAAAATATTCTCAGCATTTTGACCTATCTAACGACACCCAACATCGTCCTAGAAAAAGTAAAAACAAAAAGTTCCCTCTTAAGATGAATGGGAGGTACCGATGTCCAAAATAATAATATTTTAAAAATTTTATTGATACAGTTTTTTATATTTTTTTATGATATTTTAGCAACTTTACTTTGAGTATTAAACCAAATTAATACTCAAATCGACTTTATTGCAATTATAATATCAGTATTCAAACTTGATAAATTATGTCTCAGGCGTGACTCGAACCCGCATCTCCATCCAACTACGCTGGCTTACAGCAATAAGAATATGCTTGAAAAATTCGCGCTGTGACGTAGTGTCTCGGTGGCCTAATTGGTATAACGCCGCGCCCGGTATGAAAATTATGTCTCATGCCCCATTCAAATAAATAATAGCCCCTGAGCCATATTTTTCAAGTTAAATACTGATACAGTTTTCTAGTTTTAAGGATATTTTGAGCTATAGATACCGCAAAAGGAGAGACAGACATGTGTACATATTGAAACTATAAGGGTTCCTTGTTGATTGCAGAATTCCCAAAACCTGATATCAGGGTTTGAGCTAAAATAAATGTACATTTCTCACATGACTCTTGTGAGATAATATCTCGCGCCGATAATAATTATGACGTCATGCAGACCTCTCTTCAGACAACATAATCTCCTGACAGTCCTATGCTTGTATATTTTTGAGGTATGCGTTTTCGTCAAAACACATCCCCATTTGTTCAAAACAAAGGGCTATGTATGTAATTTTAATACAAGGTACCCTCATAGACTCGTGTTGCCTAAAAGTACCACAACTTTATACGGCCGAAATGCGTATTGTATGGCCATTAAAATCTACAACAGACTGGAACGAACGAAACGAAATAAAAACATTATCTTTAAATGCTTTTAAAAGAAATTTAAAAACGTGACTCATACAAAAAGGTTTTTCTCAGTTGACGAATATTTTATTTTTTTCAGACTGTAGGTATTGTAACCTACTTGTTGTGCAGATTTTTAATATGACATATGCGTATTTATTATAATGAATAAGAAATGAAATAAATTGAATATTATGTAATAAATATGAATGCTAATTTTTTTTTTGTTTGGGATAATGTAATCTTTATAATGTTTTTGCTATTATGTTAATTTTTGAATATGTGACAATATATTAATTACAGTTTAAGAATTGTCTTATATTATAGAATTAAATGATAATGACTATGTTAATGTACCTAAATATTTGTATACCAGATTCTGGTAAAATGTGAGATCAAAGTTATCTGTACCATCTTTTGTACCACATTTAATAAACATAAAATAAACGATTGATTGATTGATTGAGAAACATTTCTCACGTTTCTCACTAAGATGCGTTCACATAGGTAACTTTTTACTGATGAACAAATAAGTACCTATGGCATGTCATGATTCAGATGTAAGTACAGGAATAAACAAAGGATTCAAATATGTACATGATATTTAGTCTAAGGTTATATTTAGGCCAATATAATGTATATACATATACTTATATAGATATGTTGTATTGTTGTATTTGTTTACATTTTGAACCGATTGCGGCAGAATTAGGGTTAAAATGTAAACATTATATTTTTCGAGCGTATGTTCACACCCAAAAGTGCATGGGCCACGGCTTGATGGATTTTAACATAATTATGAGATGTCGTTAGATTTGTTTTGATTGCAGAAGTGTCATTAGGCTAGAATTAATAATAAAAAAGACGTGTGGCACTCGGAGACTGCCGCGGTAAAGCTATTGCATAGCATTTTTTATCAACTTATGCAATTATAAAACTAAAAAGTATCACCGCTGTGCCCGGTCGGAGTGGGGGTGTTAGGTTATTTTCGTTACGGAATTTCTGGATTCGGTCTCCACGCTCAAGGCCCGGGCCATATCACATTCCGGGCATTTTTATGTAAGACACATACAAAGTGCGTAAATATGAGTATATTATAAATACTTTGAGAAACGGTCAGGTGAGAAATATGACCAGTATAAAACGTGCCTTAGTTTTACATTTTTGTTCGAGCGTTTCTCACAGGCATACCAATATGTAACACTTAAAACACTTTATTTGATAATAACCAAAAAATCGGATACTATACGAAAGCGTGAGCCTGTTGTATCGGGCTCACTTTACTATAAAAATGCTTTGCACTAATAATAAACAAAAATATTACTTACTTTTCTTGATATTAACTGCGTTTCTCACAGGATTTTTTCATAAAAAATATAGACGACCAAAATAAAAACAACAACACACCAAGACACAGAAGGAGACTGGCACTTTTTCTTTTTAATAAATGATGTCACATGTTGGCAGCTTTATAAAATGTTGTATGGAGACAGTTTCTATAATTCTACGGGGGTGTAAATAGCGTTTCTCACAAATTGTTTCTCACAGGGCGAAATTATCTAGGATGCTCTTATAAATAATTTGTATTTTTATTATTTGATAAGCTAGGCGGTAAAATATCAATAAAAGAGATGGCCAAGTACTACACGAACCTTTGATAAAATTTTAATTCTAAGCTTCCTAAGAAATTTTTGAAATTTTGAGCTATTATCGTGACGAGGTAGTGAAATGGACATGTTTCATTTGTATGGACAAAAAAAAAATCATAATAAAATATTGCTATGTAACAAAAACTATGAATGTTGGTGTTATTGCATCAATTTTTTACTAAACAGGGTCCAGTGTAATTAAAAAAAAAACATGTGTAATGCAATAAACATAGCCACAATTATGGGTTGAAGATATTTAACATGTACATTTATTTTGGCTCAAACCCATCAACGACAGATCGTGCAAGCAAAGAATATCTTGACAAAAATAATTTATTTGTACCAATACCCATAGGTCAGCATTTTTTGATGTTTTCTTTTAGATTTAATTATCTTTAGATGAGTTAAAAAACTTATTGTCAGTATGTATTAATGTAATCGTTTTAAATAATTTTAAATAAATATTTATTTTCCGAAGTTTCGATCCAGTAGCACAATATAATGATTGCGGACAATACTATTTACCATGAAATAATTTATATATTTAATATAATTCCACACAGTGTTTTATCAAAACAGTTAAAGTCGCAATAACATTGAATTAGTCTGCCCCATTATACGTTATGCCATAGTCTGTGCATTCTGTAAATCTGTAGTGTATAATCTTTGTCATGAATATTGCCAAATTGACCTTGTTATTTGGAATTAAGAGAAAATCATGTTTTTATTATTGCCTAATGTAAAAAAAGACAGAAATCAGGTGTAATGACGTAATAAGTTGTACGATGGTATCTATTGCAACACAATGATGGCTAGTCTGGCGGAACTAAATGTGGTTTGCTGTATAGTTTCAAAGATTACAATCACAACAGGCTATAAATTCAGTACGGCTACTAAGACTAAAAAATGTGTCAGATTTTCATTATTAAAGAAAAAAAGAAAGAAATAATTATTTATTTGACACAGATAATAGAAGAACGGAACACAGAACATTGTTTAAAAATTTAGCTTAAAAAGTGTGGGTACCTACACTTATTTAAGCTAAATTTTAGCCCTATGGCTAGCCGTCACGACGCTGATTTTCGGCTGGACCCCGACGCCGGGTACGTGCAACGCGATAACACAGGCACGATTGGCAGTCTGTAATAGATCTATAGTTGCCATAATCGCCATGCCAGGCAAGCCGGTCAGCGATCGCATTATAGTCAATAGTGGAGAGAAGACTTTAATGTGCTAGATGATAACAAAAAAATGTTTTAAAAACATGCTTTCATTGTAATGTGCATCAAAAGAAAAAATACTTTACAGCTCAATCGGGTAAAGATATCTGTTTGTAAAGAATGGTAAATTGATTTTGATAAATGATTTCAAAATTACACAAATATGTAACACAAACCACGTCTAGAAGTTATTTGCGTTGACAGCTGAATTTGCCAAACAATTAATTTCAGATCACAAAATCCAATCTATCATTAGTTGTGGCTGTTGCAATTTTCAACTCAGGTACATTTAAACTTTAAAATTAGATATTCAATCTTTGTTTATATACAAAAGAGAAAATAATAGATATAGGAAACAATGGACATGCAAAGTTGGTTTCAATATGAAAGCAAATAATGCAAAAAATAATGAATTTTATTAAATTCATCAGTTCATTCCCTTTGACGATCGGATATTCCAGACACAATTAAAATCAATTGTTATCGAGACAACCGGTTGTCTCTTGGGGCTTGAAGCGCTACATAGTGTTGTTTGTTGTGTTTTGTTTGTTGATGTTGTGTGTTATTTGAATTATTGATTTGAAATAAAATTTTCAGAAATACGGTATTTTCATAAATTTGAAATCCTTGTTGGCCGGGGTTCAACAAACAACGGACTCTGACTGGCCTAGTATTTAAACCACTGAACGAATTAAAAAAATGTGGAAACATATGGAATATATTTGAATAATTCGTGAAGACGACCATTTGGATCAGCGGTAGTTAACGCTGCTTCTGAGCCATGGGTCGCGGGTTCGATCCCCGCACAGTACAAATATTTGTGTGCATGAACATATCTGTTTGTACTGGTCTGGGTATTTTCTATGTATTATAAGTATCTATTTACAAAAAAAAAAGTATATAAGTAAGTTTATCGGTTGTCTAGTACCCCATACGACAGGGTACTTAATAGTACCTTAATTTGGGACTAGATGGCTCTGTGTGGCCCGGTGTGGCATGTCTTAAAAATATTTATTTATTTATTGTTATTATTTATATTGCAATAATATTTTCCCATGTTCGTGTTTACTGAGCGTAACTGTACTAATTAGATGGGCCATTGCATGGTGTCCTTTACAGAGTCACTGCTCGATGTAGAGCAAAATGAACGGTTGTAAGTTATTTTATTGTTTATTCCATAGCAAAGTTATTCAGTGATTTTTCATATTAAAGGCTTGAAGGTTTATAAAAAAACAACTCGTGATGTAGGTGCTCGTAATGTGAATATTTTAGAGGAAATGAGACTATTATATTATCTAATTGTGTATTTTTTTTAAGTTTTAAGTATCTAATCTAGGATACTTGACTGCGTTTGCACTATCGTAACTGTGGGATATAAATGCACGATACTTTACTTCTCTATGAATTTTTATGTTATATTTTTATAGTCTGGTTTCTGCCCAGTATTAATTCAGTTCTAGGTTAATTATAATTTCGACTTCAAAAAGTCTTATGCAAAAAAACTACGGTACATTGCAAATATTTGTAAACTGTTTTATAAGCAATTCAATTGGAAGAGTAAACATGAAAAATACGATCTCATAAAAAAAAAAGCTGTGCGTGTACTAGTGTACACACGTAAGAAGTGAAACTTCTTTATGGCCTTATTTTTCGAAAAATGATCTACATGCAACTTTCCAGAAATTGGTTAAATTGGTTAAATTGGTTGAATTGGTTAAATATTATTTCACTTTACCTTTTTGCTATCGTCTGAACCAACCGTGGTAGGGGCAAGAAAAAAATTGGCGCGTAACCGAAAAATGTGACGAAAATGTGACGCAAAACGTGACGGTAATTTTTTTCCAACGCCGATAAAGAAGTTTCACTTCAAAAACCTACAAAAACCAATGTTTTAATCAATATTAAGCTAAACTGTATGTTCACAAAACAATAATACTTACAAATCAGTCGAACCATATTTTCTCTTGTTAGCTCAAACGGAAAAAGCAACCTCCAGTGTAGCGTAAGTTTGTGTGTACGTGACCTAACTAAGGCAATCAAAATAAAATTATTATTTATAGAATCGGATCATATCCACGTGTATATGTAGGTTTCTTTGATAACGGGCGAACAATCGAAATAACTAATAATATTTTTTTTTATTGTTCTCTTACATAGACAGTTTACAAAGTATTTCCTTAACTAGTCCTCTCCGAAGTAACTCCGAAGAATTTAAATAGATGAGATCTATAGCACTGGTGATAGGTACGTTCGCATACCTACGTGTGTTTGTGTTGAATGTGATGATGAATTTTGTTACAGGGCTCATACGTCGTCTTCTAACCTTCGGTTTACATAGACTTTTGATTTTGGCGGGAGTGTGTGCACCGAGTATACCCCACAAGGACAGTTCAAAGTTCAGTCTGGGCTCCATCATGGAGGCTGCGTTGCCTGCGATACACCCGATAGTAGCCGCTGGCTCTAACCGATGTACGTATATCCCTCAACCCCCAGGAGGCACTCGGGTGCCACGATAACAATTGATTTCAATTGTGTCTGGAATAACTCACGATCGAGGGATTAAAATATTTTCTAGGAATTGAAACAGTAGTTTGATGCCAACTCTAAAATAGAATTGCACCACCACTCATCTTCAAATGTGTTCAAATATTAGTGAACTCTTGTCCGCCCCGTTGGTTAAGTGGTTTAGATACCGGGCCAAGATCTCAGGGTCCCAGGTTCGATCCCCGGGTCGGGCAACAAATAGTTTCAAATTTCCGAACTTTGCTCCGGTTTGTGATCACCAACCCGCATTTGGCAAGCATGGTGATAATGCCAGTTCCCATCATTGCAGTGGTAACCTGAATTCAATGATGGAGGCCTTTTCCCTGCAGTGGGATGATTATAGGCTGTTACTTTACTTAGTGACTCTTGTTAAGTACAAGAAATATAGAAGTATATTTTCTTTAAAAATAAAATGAGGATTCTGAAGTGATAGTGAATGTTATATATACGAAGTCTATGTTTGTAACACATTTTCTTTTGTTTACCCTATAAGTATATGTTTGTCCTTTTTCCTTGAACTTTGACTTAACAGGCTCTCGCGTGTCTAATAGTATTTAGAAACCAAATTAGGTAAGTATGTTAGTTTAGATGTCATAGCTCTGTCAAGATGCCAGACAGCTAGAATCAACAAACGAAAGTTAGAATACGTGTTATTAGTTACACGTGAATATTTTGATATATCATGTCGATTTTTTGTTTTATTTGTTTTATAGCAATATGGCTTTTTATGCACACTTAAAATTTGACACTATGAGCTTAGTGCTATTAAATAGTAACAGTATCTTTAAAAGTGAAAAAGTTTAACTTATCAGACGGTTATTTGTTTGATATCTTTTTATTAGCCCTACTGAAATTTGAAAATTATAATGATACTTACTTAATTAAACTATCCCATGAAAAATCCACCACCATCTCTTTCGTGCGGCGCCACCTTCATATATATTCTACTAGCTGACCCGGCAAACGTTGTTTTGCCATAAAAATGATTAAATTACTAAAATGGCTAACAAAAAATAGGGGTTGGTGGTAAAAGGGTAATTTTTTTATTATAAAATTTTAATATTTTACTATCCTACCCCTACCCTACCCCTACCCTACCCTACCCCTACCCTACCCCTACCCCTACCCTACCCCTACCCTACCGCTACCCTACCCTACACATACCCTACCCCTATCCTACCCCCACCCCTACCCTAAACCCTTCCCTACCCCTACCCTACCCTTACAAAAAAGACGATAATTTATTTAGTTATCGATTTAGTTATCGAGCGGGATGAAAAATGATTAAATTACTAAAATGGCTATTAAAAAATAGGGGTTGGTGATAAAAGGGTAAGAATTTAGGATTCTATGTATTTTTGTATGTTGTATCATAAAAAAATAGAAATTAAAAATTTTGTCTAAAAAATTAAAAAAAAAATTAGGGGTGGACTACCCCTAACATTTAGGGGGATGAAAAATAGATGTTGGCCGATTCTCATAGATACCGGATAAGCACAAAAAATTTCATTAAAATCGGTCAAGCCGTTTCGGAGGAGTATGGCAACGAAAAATGTGACACGAGAATTTTATATATTAGATAATGCGCAATCTTCATATATATTATTTAGGTACCTATTCTTCATTACTCTTTTATAAACAGGATTCTAATCTCTACAAACACTTTTATTAGTTAACAACAGTTTTAATCAAAACAATTTTAAAACTTAATTTTAACTTAGAAAGCCTTATAACATTCGTTGCTAATCATAATACCGTCAAGTCATTCACCTACCATACACAAACATTTTCTTAATAAAACAAACGTTCCATGATAGGAAACAACTTGCAAATTCAACATAAGACACGTCGAAGTTTATTAAAAGTTCAATAACTTTATGGATTCTTGCTTCTTTAAATTGCTCTGTTTGTAGGCAGCGGTTCTTAAATAGGTATATAATAACAAATAGGATAACTAATTTGTTATTTTTACTAACAAAAATAACATTTTTTTTTCCAAAGTCAATTTAAATAATGCATAACGCAGAATGTTGATATTTCCTTGATACCCATAGTTTAGTTAATTTTAAGTAACAATAGTTTTAATATTTAATTTTTGTAGCACTTTAACTATCAGGAAATTAGCAAAATTCTATTAGCATCTATTAGGAAAATCCCCATGAAATATTCTATTCAAATTTGGATGGGAGTTCAGTAATTAATAAGTTCAGCAACAGACAGTGGTAATTTCTTGAAAATACGAAAACAATTTCCCAAGAACCAATTTCCGAATTTTCACAGTATTAAGCAAATGGACAGATATGACCTGATGTAATGAAACCCACATCTTGAATTGCAGGTGAAGCATTTAAAAGCTTTTTCGGACTAACTTACGAACAAATGCAAGGTAAGAATGTCACATCCTTCCGTGATACCTTGAACATTGACCATATAACTAAGAATGGTAATATTAAATACAATATAACAGCACATAAACAACTTGGAAGATTCTTGGGCACAACTAGAGATATAGTTGTGTTGGTTCATGGATTTCTGGAGAGTTCGGATGGCGTGATGGTCCAAGGGCTAGTACCTGCTTTGCTGAAGCAACCAGGGTTGGTCATTCTAGCGTTGGATGGGAGGAAAATCATCAACCTGGAATATTTTAGGTCATCAACATACGCGAGGTTCATGGGAGAGAGTCTCGGATCATTCTTGAGTGAAATAATTAAAGGTACGGTCATACCAATCATTAGAATGTTACTTAACTATAAGCATTGTATAAGATTTTCGTTTTAAAATATTACAAAAAGAAAACAAGTTATACCACTACATAAGTGGACTATAAGTGCCAGCATGGTGAGCGGTACACTTTCAAGCTATTTTTCTTATTATTTTAACAAGAGCTAACGGCAGCCCATCAGTATAAATACTTGGATATCTTATGTAGTTAGCGTACGTGCGATTTTACAACAAAAATGTAATATATTCTGATGAACTGTTTAGGCTACTGTGATATACAATTTGTCTTTTCTTCAATATCTGCGATTATATCTCGAAGATTATTACATATTGCAAAAGCATGCTAATTTTAAGGTACCTCATTGATCTAGAACTGTGGGTGATAAATATTTTTAAACTTTCGCATTGCACAATTATTTAAGCGACAGCGGGAAATTAAACGTGAACCTTAAGTAGTGTTTATTTTAATACTTGTTTTAAAAACATGGATACCTACTGATTTTGCCAGGGCGCGGCGTTTCGACTTTTTGTCTAAGTTTTAGCGTCACGCAAGAATTAGCCGTTTACAGAAATTAATGCTTCGTGAATTATCATTAGAAACATAACTAGTTACTGGGGCTTTTGCCTTAACAGTGTCAGATTACCATTTTGCCTTAAAAATTTAAGCTGCCAACGCTAACGATTTGCGGGCACAAATAAAATTCATGTCCAGTCGTGACCAGTCATGAATTTTAAACGTGCCCTAATGCCAGGAAGCATGTTGTTCCTCCGAAGTAGATGTATTTTTCCAATGAAAAATTTTCCTTACATCTAATTTTTGACACTTATACGAAAACATGATTATATTTTCGAGTACATAATTTTCAGTTTTAAGATCTAACAACAGTTTTTTTTTTTACAATTCAATGTTATAATTTATTGGTAAAATCGTATTTAAGTACCTTCCCGGCGTTTCGATCCGATTGCACGAATCATTCATGGTCGCGCAGACTGGAGGCGCTCTGCGTTGTCTGGCCGGTTGAGAAGAAATGTTTTCTTCTACCCGCAATTCTTCAACAATTTTGTCACTCGTACAATCAGTTCGACAAACTACACTAAAAATGTCCGGGATTTTTACCAATATTTACTCATGTGTTTTTACTAACGGCATAGCACGCGATCTACAATTAGTTAACATTGGGTTCGATGACGATGGCAAATGAAATCCATCTTCTCTATTAAAATTCTTGTGTTTCTTGATTTCAATAGCTTCAAGTCTTGTGTAGTAATTAGGATTTACAATGCAAAATCGACACATGAGCAAATCCGCGATAGCAGAACATCTATTAAATTCAGACGTTAATCACTGGATGGAATTACATGATCCGAAAATTTTAACGATCACTTGAGAGAATTTTACATTGTAAATCCCGGTCCAGTGATAAGTTTTATGTGTAACAATGCATCAAGAAAGTTTAAAAACCTATAAAACAGATTTTTGTTACCCAAGTTAATTATAAAAATCTTCTTTATTTCAGATGGCCACGACCCGTCTAAGATAATCCTTATTGGCCACAGTCTCGGGGCTCACATAGCTGGCATCGCTGGCAAGAGAGTCAGCCAGCTCACTGGCACGTCACTCAGTAGAATCGCTGGTTTGGACCCAGCGGGGCCGTGTTTCAGCAACATCACTCTTGCTAGTCGGCTAGATCCAGGAGACGCGGACTACGTTGATGTCATCCACACTAATGGCGGGGTCCTGGGACTGCTAGAGCCTGTAGGTAAACATATTGCCACCTGTCTTTTAACCCATGTTCTTAATGGAGACTAAGCTGGTTTCATAGGATTGTAAGCTTAGTCTACGTAAAGGGCAAGCCCTTTTGATCATAGGCTACACTTGAGCCTCCCTCATTAAATGCCATAAACAGTGACTTCAATATCAAAGCCACTATGTGTTGTTTTTGTATTTTCACAGTTTTCACTAATAAGGTGAATCAAGTCACTGATTCTGCGGGTCGGAGGCCGGCCAACATCTCTAGCAGATAAAATTTTCTGTTATATTGAAGATTTTCTAATTAGTTAATGCAGCAGCTGTACAACATCATCTTGCTCGATATATGATCGAAAGCTTACCGTGCTCCTCTAATTATAACTTTGAAACATTCCTGCTGAGTCTGGTAAATGCAACAACAGTGCGGTACAGATCCAATTTACCGCATCATTAATATGCATCTCCAGTATCGCCCATTATTTGACAGAGCTAGACGTATATCTGACCATCCCTGACCTTTCTAGAACGGTTTATTATTGTGGAATCTCTGAATATTTTCGTCGTCGTGCCAAAGTTTGTAACTGCAATAAATATTTTGTACTAGCTTTTGCTCGTGACTTGTACGCGTTAAATTTTGAATTTAAAACTATGTATTGAAATTATCTCACAGGAATCAAATCTTTTACCGGGATAAGAAGTAGCCTATATGTCATTCCGGCCAATAAACTAACACCGTGCCGAATTTCATTCAGATTCGTTTTGTCGTTTTTGCGTGAAAGAGTACATCCATACATCCAGACATTCATACATTTATACATTTATACTCACAAACTTTCAAGCTTGTAATATGTATTAATAGAATAGAATGCATCCATACTCACAAACTTTCATCTTTACTTATATTATAAAGCTGAAGAGTTTGTTTGTTTGTTAGTTTGAACGCGCTAATCTCAGGAAATACTGGTTCAAATTGAAAAGATCTTTTTGTGTTAAATAGTCCATTAATCGAGGAAGGCTTTAGGCTATATAACATCACGGTGCGACCAATAGGAGCGAAGCATCAGTGAAAAATGTTGCAGAAACGGGAAAAATTATTCATATTTGAAGGCTTCCGTTGCGTGGGCTGCGTAAACGGTTCAAGTTACCCAAAAAAATATGTATGAAAGATTTATTCCACATATGGTTTAAATAAATATCCGTGACAGTATTATCTCTATCCTTTAAAAACTTCTTAATCGCGATCATAATAACAGAAATTGACGCGGACAAAGTCGCGGGCAACAGCTAGTGTTTATAATATAAGTAGGATTAGCACTCTACGTCCAAGTTGACCCGAGATATAAATACCGAACTGAAGCCAGGATCCCAGAACGTGCATAGACGTTCTGTGCGTGATAAGTGTCAGGTATAAGATCTTAAAACTGGCATTAAACCTATTATATTTCTCACAGTAAGCCTACCTGACTTATCTGCTTGTCAGTGACTCTTGCTAAGTAAGTTTGCTACAATAATATTGTTTTACAGCCCTTACCGAGGGTCCAAGATACGATCAGCCTAATCCATTATAATGTATGCCCAAGTTTCCTAGCTCTAGTCAAGGTGGTGCCTGATAATAGAAATTAATTAATCATGAAATTACGGAAGACTTATCAAAGATTATTACAAAGTTCCACATAGATAGACTACAAGGAAACTAACGAGGCATAATAATTTGACTAAGCAGTTTTCATATCTTAGATATTAATTTTCCTAGACACAAAGGCTTTCTGAATCGAGTTGCGTAAGGATTAAGGTCATTTCGTTGACTGCTCTCCCACGCCTTGTTACTGTAAAGTGTATCGGCTAAATACAGCACCACACAGAGGGGCTATAGAGTACAGTCAGACTGAGTTTTTTTGCTGTAGGTAGTTCTTCCATTTGGTATTGTCACAATTTAATGCTATCTAAAGCGCGATATATACGATTTTATCTTATTGTAAATAGCGCCATCTAGTTAGCTTAAGACGCTGAACGCAGAGATAAAAGCAGTATTTTAAGATTAGGTAGCATGATCGCAACTAAGTTCCAATTATTGCCGTCAGAGATACAAAAACATCACCGACTTTCTTGGGAATTATCGATTTTGTTAGTATTACCCCACTTTCTGTGTTTTAATGACTTTATAAAATTTTATATTTTTTATTTAAAGTTCTGTTTGTTTTAGTTTTCGGTTATAATAAACATCAAGTGTGAATCGATACCAGTATCGCCACCAGTTGAGATAATTTGGATTTTTTTCTTAGTATATGTGACGGTCACCCAGTTCTTATAGGTAAAATTTAGTGTCAGATATCCAAGCCTCCTCCTCACACGCTTCAGACGTGACTTGTTTTTACGATTTGCTTCTAACGACACGAGACGAGGCCAACCATGACCCAAGCCAATTTGGAAAGCCAAATCTTGGGGTGGTGGGATATACCTCCTAGTGGTCCACTCTGGGCAACGGCATCTTTGGGTTTCAAACCAATGATGACGGTTAACAGATCCCTTTGCGGTGATAAATAAATATTTAAGACATGCCTCACTGGGCCACACAGAGCCATCTAGTCCCAAATTAAGGTACTATTAAGTACCCTGTCGTATGGGGTACTAGACAACCGATAAACTTACTTATATACTTTTTTTTTTTTTTTTTTGTAAATATATACTTATAATACATAGAAAACACCCAGACCAGTACAAACAGACATGTTCATGCACACAAATATTTGTACTGTGCGGGGATCGAACCCGCGACCCATGGCTCAGAAGCAGCTTTAACTACCGCTGATCCAAATGGTCGTCAAATAGGCTTCGTAAGATGCTGCCTGGATGCCGGAGTCCAGCGCCAAACAGATTTTCTGTGTTCCGCTGGTATGTGGGGAGAACCAGTGCCTCTGGGTAAGCTCGCTCCATCTTAGGCTTCTTCTTAGCCGTAGACTTAAGTATGTAGTCAAGAGCAAGCCTATTGTGTATAAAAAAAAAGTTTCCTAAATTGGCCTAATTGGAAAACAAGACGCTAGCCTATTAGGCTGGCCAACGCATCACTACACCAACCAACGTTAAGTATCGTTAACAGGGCAAAAGGACTTCTACCCAGCTGGTGGTATGACGCAGCCAGGATGCTTTCTGTCGACGTGTGACCACAGCAGGGCTTGGCAACTTTTCGCTGAGTCTATTACGGCGCCGAAACATTTTCCAGGTCAGTCTAATAATTTTTATAAAAAAAGTTTTCTTCTTTCTTTTCTTGATACCTATGTTAGTATGTTTATCACTCCGTTGGTTTTTTAAAACTCGGGATCCTGGGCTCGATCCGCGGCGCGGGTCGGTCAACAAGGATTTCGAACAATATACGAGATTGTGATCACCGACCCGCATTTTGGCAAGCGTGGTGTTCATAGCTTTACCCATGATTGCTGTGGTAACTTGAATTTAATAATGGAGGCTTTTGCGCTGTAGTGGGTTTATTATAGGGTTGTTTTTGTATGAATGCTTTTGTAATTAGTTTTCCGGTAAGATTCTCAGATAGGTATATGTAGAAAAAAAACCTATGATATTGCATTACCTGCATTGTTTCTAATTAGTACAAAACAAGACTAAGTGATTTAAATAGTTACTTACCTTAGGATCATAAAAAAGTTTGTGTGGTGTTGTCCACATTTTTTTTCTATTGTGCACTCTGAGCCCCAGATTCGAATCCGTGACCTCGTGTTTTTACGTCTCTATACACAATATACCAAGGAGTTCTGTATCGTTGTAAATTTTCTTAAGAAGTTTAAAAACGATTTAAAAGATCTAAATTAAGATTCTTTCCAAGAGTGAAGTTTATAAGATTATAAGTTAGATTGTTATTTTTCGCCGTAAGGAAATTTATAGTACCTACCTATGTCGCTGACAGTGGCTGCAGTGTTTTTGTCAAATACTCGTATGTAAACGTCATCGCTCGAAATATTGCGACACAGTAAGAAGAACCGATAACCGTTGCGGCGGAAAGGTTCTGGAATAGCGACCGCACACCTAACAACGATCAGTTGGTAGGTCCCACACCAGGACAATCTGGTGAAGGTCGTGGAAAGGAGCCTATGTCCAGCATAATAAATGTGGTTAGGCAGGGAAAGTTGATGCTACTATACTACTGAGTCACAAGACTAACACCAACGAGTACATTTTTCAGTCACGCAATGGAACTGGCCGCACGGTGAATACAGTGGTCTTTGCTCACCAGTTGGCACCATTGTAGACTGAGATCCGGAGGTCTAGCTGTCAAAGGCGACTTTATAAGATCGGCGCCGAAACAAAGTTTTAAATCTTGATCCAATTAAAGTTTATTATTTATAAATAACTATCTTCATATCAACAAACTAACTTCTTAAATAGTTGCTTTTTGAGGCCGCCTATTTTTGCGCTTTTTCTTAATTCCGCTTTCAAAGCGTTCACATTAATCGCCAAATAATCCATATTTGCGATAATTTTACGAAAGATATCACTTTCCAGCAGGTAAATTAAAGAAATTATAAATTATGTAACGAAGCCCGCTAAAACCAGTGAAAAGAGAATGATAATGGACCTCACGCTTAGACGAATAAAGACCTCACGCGACACAAGCGCTTCTAGTGGCAAATTCACTAGCGACCATTGATGCAACTTCCATTTCGTTTTTTATCCAAGCGAAATTTAAAACTATCATTCTAGGCTTAGGCCAGTCCTACTTCCCTAAGAATCCTGTTCAACCAGATACTGACTACATGTTGGACCAATGACTAATGTGACAGTTTTGTTTCAGCTCGCAAATGTGACAATTGGACGATGTTTAAATCTGGACTCTGTTCTAAAAACGAAGTGGCATTCATGGGCTTCAGTTCTAAAGGCGGTTCTCCTGGAACATATTACTTGAACACCGGCTCTTCTTTGCCCTATGGACTCGGACCAGCGGGTAGTGGGTAATAAAAAACAATTAATAAAATATAATATTAACAAACATGTCCATAATGTTTTTGTAGACTGAGGTCCGGAGGTATAGCTGTCAAAGGCGACTTTATAAGATCGGCGCCAAAACAAAGTTTTAAATCTTGATCCAATTAAAGTTTATTATTTATAAATAACTATCTTCATATCAACAAACTAATTTCTTAAATAGTTGCTCTTTGCTCATTTGTTCAATATAGTTTAAAGCCTTGATTTAACAAAATTTTGTAAATATGAAACAAAAAAAATTACTATAGTAAGATTAAAATGAAATACTAGTAAAACCGATTTAGTGTAATTGAATGAGACTTATTTGGTTTTTACCCATAACAGAACAACGGTTTTATAGACGGAAAAGGACAAAAAGTACCAAAAAAATTGTAAATAAAAACTGTTGGAGATTGATTCTCGGAAGACTAGGGATTTTGGGATAAAGGAAGGAAGAAAAAAAACATATATACATACACAGCAGCTCACAGGCATAACAACTGAGAATTTATTTAACTATCTAAATTAGTCCAATAATAGACAGTAAAGTTATAAAAAAGCATAAAAGATAATACAAAATAAGGTTCGCTCAGGAACAAAAACAAACCTTAGTAGGTTTCAAACATCTATACCAACCTGAAATATGGCAAAGCCACAGGAAGCCGCTGGAGATGGGTGGCGCGGGGGGCCGATAGTTGTGGAGATCAGATAAGGCCTAATGTCCACTTGCATTCGGCCTTAAGTCCTGTCATATTATTATGTGAGGTTTAATTTGCAAAAGCTAGGTTTAGTACATGGCATTACCATTATATAATTTGACGACCATTTGGATCAGCGGTAGTAAACGCTGCTTCTGATCCATGGGTCGCGGGTTCGATCCCCGCACAGAACAAATATTTGTGTGCATGAACATGTCTGTTTGTACTGGTCTGGGTGTTTTCTGTGTATTATAAGTATGTATTTACAAAAAAAAAAGAATATAATGATGAAACAAGAAAACTTTTCATTGCATAACGACGAAAGAAGATAAGAATTAAGTAATGCCTCAACAAACATATTTTTATTGAACTTACTAAAAAACATGTTTTACTCGTACTGTAAAAATATATTGTGCGTACGCCACCCTCGGGATCTATTTTGTATGATAATATATTGTTTGAGTTTTAAGCTGTTAAAATGTTTTCGCAGCGAAAGTTATATTTTGATAAGAACCTGTTTTGTACACCCATATTTACTGAGGAAATAGCTAGAGGCTTCCGTTCTAGAAAATGAAACATAAAAATACCAGGCTTGTTTATTAAATGTTTTAACATTTAGATTATTTGGTAAATGTATTGTGAATAATTAATATCGCACTTACATACGAGTAACTTGGGTATTGTTTATATAAAATGGTACGATTAATACTGTTCTAATAGTTTTTAAATAGTTTTTTTCTTTTCAAATTTATAACTAACTGATTTATACCTTAATTGTCGCTCGATGCTATTCAGTCGTTTACAAAAAATATTTTAATTGATTACTTCCTCTTTATTCCATCGGTTGGAAAACATTTAAAAACCAGAATTACATACTGCATATTCTAATTATAGATAAACTTTAAAAACTAGAGAGAAAATTTTAGGTAGAGGTATTTGATTTTCCGGCCAATTTAGACTTATTTCGGTTGTACACATAGTCATGAAATAGAGAAACTCAATAACTTAGCCGTGTAAGTTTATGCTAATTTGGATAAAAACTAGTTACAATAAAACACTTTAGCTAATGCATATAAGTACATAGTATATATTTTTTTAGAACTTAACCTAATTCTTGCAAAATTGGCGTTAAGTAAAATCAGTAATGAAAAAAGTGTCTCTAAAGTCCAGTACCCTAGCTAATACTCATCTCATTACTTCAAGTATTCCTTACGCGTACGCAAGTATCAATTTTTGATTATTTACTTTAAAAAAAACAATCACATTATACATCCTACCAATCACTTTATTTACCTATGGTATCCCAATTACTCGTATCTTCCCTGGTACTTCAACTTTATAATGGAATACAAATATATCAAAGTATTTACGTGATGACACTTAAGATGAACAAAATAATATATTTAGTATTTTAACTTTTGATGATGAAATTTAATGTAATCAGGAATATTTTATTCTCTTTTTATCGTTTACTTTTTAGCGAAATTTAGAAAATGCAAATTAATTTATAAATACTCATGACATTTTAACTGCCAAATTAAGTAATTAATATTTTTAGGTGTCAGTCATCCTTTTTAAGACCAAAATATGGCCATATGTGAATTGAGATCGTAATCTCAATTCACATATGGCCATACTTTGGTTTCCCTATAATGTAACCTCTCTAAGAGCATAATAATAACTGAAATTGCATACGTAGTAACCAATATCATTAGAGGCACAGAAATTTGTCCGAGTTTCACTTCCAGCTGGCCAGGTCCAGAATCACAACTCAACGGGCGATAGTAATTGTCAAAGCTGAATTTGTCAAGTATACCTGCTTCCTTTGCTCTAAGAATACTGGAAAAAAACAAAGGGTTAAATTTGGGGTTACACCTCACGTTGTATATAGGAGCAAGCGTACATGCGATTTTGCAAGTTTTTGTTCTGTCTTCTCAAACCGGTAATGGACTATGAAGGACTACCGTACTATGTGACTGACATACATTTTGTATTCCGCTATGTTCCTTGTTTTTCAAAGAGTTCTTTTAAGATAACTACAACTATCAGTTGAACAACAGACGTTTTATGAAATTATGTGAGATGCATACCTACTGTATTGAATGTTTGGTAAGTTCTCAGACGTCACACCTAATTATAATCACCAGTCTATAGTAGTCCACAGCTGGACACAGGTCTCTACAAGAGGAGGATTTTGCCATTATCGCCACGCTTGACAGGCGAGTTGGCAATCGCAGTGTGAACAATAGTGGAGGGGAGACCCTTCTGGCAGTTCTTCTTTAGTCGCCTTTTACTACACCCATAGGAAGAAGAGTAATGCATTTTTTTAATGTTGTAAACATCGATGGTCGTGAACCATATCCTTAATAATGTTATAAATGCTAAAGTTACTCTGGCTGTCTGTTAGTTTGTATGTCCGTCTGTCTGTCTGTTACCCTTTAACGCCTAAACTACTGATAATTCAGTGCAATGATCGATTAGACTTAGAGCAGAGAGGTTTCCGCCCACACGATAATATATTGTAGGCAGAGCCGCGAGCGAAAAGCTAGTTAATAAGTAAAGTCTCAAAAACATACAAACCCAATTTTCAGATTTTCCTTGTACGCGAATCGAGTAGAAGCAAATATATATTTTCTGACATCGGGGATTAAATCGACTTCAACCAGTTCACAAATTTCTACGTCGCTAAATTCTGAAACGATAAAATAAATGCACTTCATCGTACGATAGTCATAATATTTGGGACACATCTTTGTACACCTACAAAACCTATACCGTTGCATCGAGGAGTGAGACAAGGGGACGTCATTTTCCCGAAATTGTTCACAAATGCAATGGAGGATATGTTCAAGACGCTGCACTGGAAAGGACGAGGCATCAACATCAATGGCGAATACATCTCTTACTTGCGATTTGCAGACGACATCGTCATTATGGCAGAAACGCTGTAGGACCTATAACAGATGCTGAATGACCTGGCTGATTCTTCTGTGCGCATCGGCTTGCGGATGAACCTGGATAAAACCAAGGTTATGTTCAATGAACATGTACTACCGCAACCGATTGCGATACACGGCGCCGTCCTCGAAGTTGTTCAGAAATACGTGTACCTCGGGCAGACATTGCAGTTAGGTAGAAACAACTTTGAGGATGTGGTGAACAGAAGAATTCAGTTGGGTTGGGCAGCATTTGGGAAACTACGTCGAGTCTTCTCATCGTCGATCCCACAATGCCTCAAGACGAAAGTCTTCAATCAGTGCGTCCTACCCGTCATGACATACGGAGCCGAAACGTAGACACTGACGGTACGGCTAGTCCACAAGTTCAAAGTCGCTCAGCGGGCTATGGAAAGAGCTATGCTCGGGAGTTTCTCTTAGGGATAAAATCAGAAATGAGGTGATCCAGCAGAGAACTAAAGTTACCGACATAGCCCACCGGATTAGCAAGTTAAAGTGGCAGTGGTCTGGCTATATTAGCCGCAGAACCGACAACCGCTAGGGTAAACGAGTTCTTGAGTGGAGACCGCGTCTCGGCAAACGTAGTGCAAGACGCCCTCGGGCTAGGTGGAGTGATGATTTGTGCAAGGTAGCTGGCAGGAGCTGGATGCGAGAAGCCGAGGATCGACCTAATTGGCGTGCAATTGGAGAGGCTTATGTCCAGCATTGGACTGTGATAGGCTGATGATGATCTTTGTAAAGTATGACTATTGACTATTCTTCATGAATAATCTGGTGTGTCAGTTTTTTTCTGTTCCAACAAGACTCTTGTTTTTTCGGTTTATTCCCAGTTGCCCCCACCGGCATCGCCCCCACTGGGGGCAACTGGGAATTTGTAAAAAATAATGTCCCAGTTGCCCCCGGTGCCTCCATTTGAAAGGGCAACTGGGAATTTCATTTTTAAACTTCCCAGTCTCCCCACTTGATACGCCACGCCGTAAAGTATAACTATATATTTTTTCCATATGTTGCTAAAAGCGAAAGTTTACTGTGATTCAATAAATACTAGAGGTATTTTGCTAAAATGATTCTGTTCTAGTTTTTTGAGTTTTTTTTAGAAGCAATATAATTAAATCAATTGGGGTTAGCACTTAGCTCTAGTAGTCCTCTTAACGTGCCTTTCTAAACACGAGTATAAAATAAAAGATTATTTCCTAACTTAACTCGTCCGGGATGACAAGATGGCAAGACGTCCAGAGTCCATAGAATTTCCTAAATTACAAAGAGCTTATTTGAAACTCTTAAGAAATAAAAAACGGTTAGAAAACAATGCTAAGACTAACTCAATGTCATCTTAACTTTAAATAATCTTAACTTCTGCTAAAAAAACTTTAAATAAAGTTACTTAGAATATAAATTGGAACAGTGTTTATCGAACTTAACGGCCTAGTTTTGAGATTTAGCAGGTGTTTTAACTGAAATCAACCTTATTAAGTTCGTAAGTTTATGTTGGAGAATTTAAAGCTATTGTTTGGATTCGGTTTGATTTGTTAATCTAAAAGGAAATTCTTGGCCTAACGTAACGCCTTCAAAGGATTTCTATTTCGGAGATTTTGACAGTTTGTACAGTTCATAAATGCAATTAGTAGGTAACAGTTGAAAACATTTTCGTCAATAAAAATCGATGGATTTAAATAAATTTACGGCCTATCTCTATCGATATAGAGTTTTTTATACTATATCAATGCTTTTCTCAGAATAAAACTAGTACCATTACTGAATTTTGGTACCAGTCGGCGTCAAACCATAGCAACCAAGTCAAACCATATTGGCGCGTTGCGATGCAAAGCAAGACGGGTTTCGTTCCGTGGTACTTACATCAGTAGAATTAGTTTAATATTTGCTAATATGCCACAGGGGGCCCTTTTACACGTTTCAATATTTAAACCTACCACTGCTTCGGAACAAGTGTGGGCTAGTACCGAGAAAAAGCAGCGCAAACAACTCTGTCACTATTTTCAGCCAAATGCATAAGCATCTTCAGCACCTCTGAGTAGGTGATGCGTGAGTGTTAAGAACTGCGGTGAGGTATACCTTTATTCAAATTGAGCTCCCTACTACTTATCAGTAAGTGAGTCAAGCCGAGACCTACGAGAGATGTTGGGGGCATGCGTAAGGCGAAATCCGTGGCCTTGACTATGAGAGAAATAGTTATGAGTGAACTGAATATTATTCTAAGGTACAGATTTTTAGATATTAATCAGAAATTCCAGCGGCTGGTATCTATAATATGCTTAATAAGCAAACAGATTTGTCAAAAAGGTACAAAATTAAATCTACATTCATAGCAACTCTGTAAAATATTCTTAATATACAAATCGTGTGATCAATTGCACATGTTGAGAGATATCAAGAAATCATCAAAGTTTAGACATCAAGAGCAAAGTATGCATAAGCATGTACGAGTATTTCTCGTTAAAACGATACTCGTTTTAATATCAAGCTTTCCCATGACTTGCATGTACTTGCTTATACATTCGTGGTTGGCTGCTACTTTATAACAAACGATAAAATATTTACTTAAATATATTTTTTACGGAATTTCCCTATACCAACACAGGGTTAAAGTTCAAAATTGGGAAATATAAAAAGATGCTTAATCATACAAAAATGGCTACAAAAAATTACAAATACTGATTTTGTGCTTTGATTTGTAAATATATATGAATGGCGTGCTTCATGCTGATGTAATGCCTATTTCAAAATTTTTATGAACATTATATTGAATAGATATTATTATTGTGTGTTTGTGTTTCGCCGACCAATCTGTTGGGATTCCGACATACCACTTATTTTTATTTCAACGACTTGTTTATACTTACCAACTCTAATTCGAGGATAAAGTGTCTTATAATCTGACAGCAGCGCAGTTCTGTTCCATCTGAGGGCGTCGAGAGCGGGTGATAATCGCAAAGTTTCCGACTGAGACAATCTGTTGTAGATGGCGCTGTCACTGTTGTCTATATACTGAAACAGAAGTCTAAATATATACCTCCAGATGAATTTTAAAATAGTCGACCAACTTAAGAGGATGTTCCATTCATATCACAGATTAACCAAAAGATTAGTTTTTATTACTTAAATTGAATAAGGAATTAAATAATATAAAAATGTTTATAGCCCGGTATAATGTATTCAAGCGCCATAAAAATATAGGGTTATAAAACAAATACTTACGTCGTTCGACAAAATGTGTTTCATATTATCCAAAACGGCGAATTCGAAATAATGTGCTTCTAAATATTCCAAACCAATATCGTTTTCCTTGTCACTCACCAAATGTGAGAGCAGGTTGGACGTATAAACAGTGTATATTATGTAGGAATAAAGGAAAAATGTGAAATACGCTGCGCGTCGTGAACTTAAAATTGCTTCCACCGGAGGAACTGAAAAGAAACTGTCGCTTTACAATTCTGTGATTCACTGTTTTGCAAAAAGAAAGGTGTTTAGTTAAATTTTTCAACCGATGAAAAAAGGAACCATTTTTTAAATCTTTTTTCGATAACTGAGGAGTTCTTATTAACTGATATAGGAGTCTTTTTAATAACATATAAGTAAATAAAAAAAATACTTTATGGTAGGTTAACACAGCTCATGATAACCAATGGTGTTTTAGCAGTAAAGTGTAATAGTATCTTGACTTTTTAAAATTATTGCGTACTTAAATAGTTACGTTAATATTTTCAGGTTCTTCCATAGGCTCATTCATCTATCAATCTTATCGGCTATCGCCTGAAAAATATATGTGTTCAGCCAAATGGTTGACAGGCTCTATCTAGATATCACTTGGCAAGTGGACTTTTGGTAAATTTTCCTTTTAATTTATACAATAAGATTCAAATAAATCTATACTAATATATCCCGTTGACGATCGGATATTCCAGACACAATTAAAATCAATTGTTATCGCTACGGTTGTCGTTGTCGCTTGGGGTTTGAAGCGTTAAAAAGCTGAAGAGTTTGTTTGTTTGTTTGAACGCGCTAATGCCAGGACGTACTGGTTCGAATTGAAAATTACTTTTTGTGTCGGATATTCCATTTATCGAGGAAGGCTTTAGGCTATATAACATCACGCTGCGACCAATACGAGCGAAGCATCAGTGAAAAATGTTGCAAAACTAAACGCGAAGTCGCGGGAAACAGCAAGTAACTAAATAAATAGGCAACCTCCCGTTGTGGAGTGGCATTAACACCGGTTTTCAAGATGTTGCCTGCTCCGTGGCCACGGGTTCGATTCCCGGACGGGTCAATGTAGAAAAAAAGTGTTTCCCTACATTTTTTTGGGTCTGGGTGTTAGTATTACCTTTGTTGTTTTTGAACCTAATTTATACTAGTGCTTTAAATGGTTACTCATATTGGGATTACAACAATGTATGTGATGTTGTCCACACTTAATAATTTTTATTTATTTGTTAAAGTGTACTCACTATGTTGGCAGTAACCTCCTATAATGAGTAGCATCTCAAGCCCAAGGCTGTACTCTACAACCCCTCCAAGCAGACGTCTCTCCCACCAAGCAGTCAGACCAAAGAGACAGCATACCAGCAAGGCAATCAGAAAGAGTATCTCCCATAGATGCAGAGAGAAAGGCTTTGTGTAGTAACGGTTCCATACCCTAATGTCTTGGGGACGCCGGACGAGAAATCCGTATCTAAAATTGTATAAAAGCTATGTTATATTAATAAGTAACATAGTACAGACAACAGCACGTCAACCTACCTACCAAAAAACGTCAAATCTTCTCAATTGATATAGAACTCTACTTGCTGAACTTAAAGTTGAAAATCAATTCAATGACCTTTAACTTTTTCGGTAGGTTGACCTGCGGTTCACTGTACGTAGATACTATGTTACTTAATTGCTTCTAAACTATCGGGATGCATAATTATTTATTTTTACATTAACCGTAACGAACCCTAACCTCACAACCTACTACATCTATTCTTTTTTTATGTCTTATATCAGTCAATTACTTTTAAATATTAAAATAAACTAATTGAAAACTAAGCTGGCAATAAAAAACGACCAAAACAAACAGAAAAAATGATTCATACATGGGATATCGCACCAACAACTTATTTACAAAATTCCGGTTCTAATTTACTTTAGGTACTTTATACAAAAACACTTATCTGCCTACAATAAGATTATTTATTAACCGAGACATAGGAAAAACTTATAATTCTTAATCCTGGGTGCAGCACCTGACTGGACTATTTAAATAAACACATATGAAAAGCACTATAAAATCCCAGAGGATGTGGGCGTTTTATCATCCAGACCGGACAATTTTCTTTTTTCTAGAGCTACAAAACGGATAGTACTTGTAGAGCTTACCGTGTTGTGGAAAACTAACATACTTAAAGACCACGCAATAAATACTATAATCTCCTAAATTAATTAACGAAAAGCAGCTATGCGGTTAGTCTAATATATGCTGTAGAAGTAGGAGCGAGAGGATTATCTCTCTATAACCTGTTAAAGACCTTGGCTTGGCAAGAACTGCAATAAGTTTTATAATAGAACAAGTGTCTAAAGGCATTAGCAGGTTCGTACCAGATTTTGCTAAGCAGGGAGAAAAACACGAGTAGTGAAGATGAGTGTTGATGTATGTCTGAACCTACACGCACCCGTGTAACAAGTCCCGGGATCTACTCGAAGTTTCTCTTTCTGCCACACGATGAACCCGGCACCCGTACAATGAATCCATCGAACGTTAAGAAGTTTGTCTCTCTTATATATTAATATTTACAAATTGTTGATTTATTAACAAGACTGCCTTTTACCTACTTGACAGATTTTTATGTAAACTTTTTACCTATTAATTTCAATAAAAATATGATTACTAGGTATCCCTTTAAAGAGGGACGATGCCAATTTATCTTACCACACAGAATATTATAAACATAATAAAGGTATGTAAATATGTATATAAATATACCTGGCATGAACAACAGCTTGTATCGGATACCCAAATTTCAAAACCTGAGGTGAAAGGGCTAATGGTACTGCATAAAAGTCCACATCAGAAGATTTATTGGAGTAAAATGTATGTGGAGACTCGATAGTGTAATTGATTCTGAAAACATTAAAAGCTTATAAAGCAAAAAAAATAATTTATCCAATCTATAAAACGTAATACAATGTTGTGCCGACTGTGCATTGAGTCGTCAGATACACTTTTATGAGCAATGACTCTGTACTTCCCTATAAACTAACGTAAAAATAAATATTCATTAATTTGTCCGATGAGCCCAAACAAGATAACAACCTCTCGGTAGAGGTCGAAAATTGGAAATTACTGAATCAATCGCTGATTACTTTAATTCTTCTTGCTTAAGGTAAGCGCATAAATAACGACAACCTTAAGGCAATTTAAAACACAGCCTCTCTTTTCTCTTTTCTACTTTGGCGGAAATCAGATTTAGCTTAATATATTAATTTAGTTCGCATACTTACTTTAAATTATACATATCCTTAAGAATACTTATTAGAATGCACCCAATCATATTATGGCGCCATGATGGGTTGTATGACATAACACCAAAGTCATCATTTCTTACACAATCATACGTGGTACCTACTACCACTGGTTTGTCAGTTATTGCCATTTTGTTTTTTCCCTGTAAAATAAAAGTTCATACTTCAAATAAATATAATATTTAAAAGAAACTTGGGTGCCTTAATTTTTTTGCTCGTGCAATTTGTACTGTAAAGGTTGCTTAATATTTGGAAAAATAATAAATACATTTTGAAAGAAAAGAAGAAATAATAAATACATTTTGCATACACTTTTGTTTCTTGTATAGTCACTTTAATTACTCGTAGTACAAACTCTTTACAGCATACTTTTTAAAATTTTGCACACGTTAATACACAAAACTTAATACTTTACACTATATTCTACCAAACAAATATGTTATTCGTCTTTTAAAAAAAAAGACTAATAACAAAACCCGTGACCATGAACGCTGTAAAGTGTTCGAAACGTTAATCAAAAAGAAACGCGTACTAAATCCGTAAACATATCTTTCGTTTCAATGTATAGTTATCGCATAAACTCAAGAAAACAGTATACCATATAAAATAGCCTACTCTTTTCGTTTTAACTTGAGCACAACACCCTATTTTATTTGAAGAAGACATTGTCAGAAAGCTACATTTACTTCACACTAGTATTATTTTGTAGAAAAAATAATAATATGTAAAATGCGATTTACGTCGTTATTTTTTCAATAATTATTATCAATAGGGATTAATACTGAATTTGAGAAATTGCGACTTAAATAACGTACATCAATAAATGATTGCATATTAAGAACAAAAAACATATTTTATAATTCATAAAAAGAAACATTGCAGTTTGTAGAAAAAAATATAATATAATATGTATATTCATTAACATAAGACTTAACAAATAAAATACGTTCCACGAAAACAAAAGGCAAATCTTGAGATATTCCGAAAAGATCCTTAAAGTTTCAAGGGCTTCTGAACCTTTCAAAATAACTGATGCAACTTTATTGTTTCTTTCATGCCATGCCACGAGAAAAACAATACAGACCGGAAGGTAAGCAACTTTATGGGAGCTATTGAACTAATTTATTACAGAAAACTGTATTAAATATTTAGTAGTTAATACAAAAGTATTAAATATTAAAAGCGAGCTAGTTTCCGTTATTTATGATTTATTGACTTAGTGCGGAAATTGAAGAGTAAACCTTTTTAAAAAAATGACAAATAGTATTTTTTTTAATTTTTTTATTTAATATTATCAATCATAGTTAATTTTACAATTTTAAACTCTAAACAGTACTTAATAAACCTCTTGGGTTTGTGTGTAGCACTATATAATAAAGATTATTAAATCAAGGTAAATCATACAAATCACAATACTCAAAAGGCTTAAAATAAAATAAAACTGACATTTGCGAGTCGGACTTGCCTTATTTATTTTGGAGATAACTTTAGGCAAAAAATTTAAAAAACTGACATTTGCAAGCGGACTAGCCTTATTTATTTTAGAGATAACTTTATTGAATTTTGATTCTTTACCCGGATGGATCAATATAATAATATTTACTTAGTTACATGCAAGCATAAATTGATTTTCTCCCGAGTAAGCTCCACGTGGGCACTTGTATTTAAAAATCTTGGAATTATGTATTTATGAAATCCTAATTAAATAAACATACTCTAATTATTAATGTGACATAAATTGCAAAAGACGACTAATAAAATATTTCCATTTGTAGCAATATAAACAATACTGTTGTTTATAAACAAATTTGGACAACTTCACATCATTGTTGTGATCCCTTCCATTTAAAGCACTTGATAAGTGTTAGAAATAATAAAAGTACCACAAACAGACCAAACAAAATATAGAAAAATATTTTTATCTACATTTTCCTGTGCAGGAACCGAACTCGGGATGACGGAGCACGTGACTCCTTAAAAACCGGTCATCTACCATAATTTCAATACGACATACCTCTGTTTTCCAACTTCCAAAAAGTAAAAAATAGACGGTATAAAAATAGCGCACGTGTCCAGAATTTCGGACTACGCAAAAATGTTTGAATTTTCCTCGCAAACGCAGGAGAAATTTTGCAAACCCCGCTAAGCAGCCACAGAGCAATTCAACACACCACCAACTTGTGTTTAGGGGAAACAAACGTGACTGAATAAAGCCCAAAGGCCGAAAATAATGAGCAACGAAATGTCGAAACCAAGTCTGTTATTGTATCTTTTGTTGGTTTTACTCAAGCCACAAAATTAATTGGAAAAAATCGCACCCACATTACATTTGTTTACAAAACATTACAGTTTGAGGGAAGGAAATTAAAACCAGCCGAGTGCGTGTTAGACCGACGCGTTGAAAAGTTCTGTAGCGAGGCAAATAAAAATGATTTTATAATACATAATTCGTAAATTTGTGGCTGTTCTTCTAAATAATTACAGCGTTTTACTTACTTTATGAACGAAGTTTTTCTTCCTTTATTAGATACATTTCATAAGTTGATTGTTTATCTACCTCTACCTAGCCCTACTAGCTATAATAGTTTTCTTTTAACTTTGAATATACCACTGCTGCGATTTCATTTGGTACAATAATACTTAATCTGGCACACGTAAATCGTAAAACAATTATGCAATATGGCTCATATATCGCATAAATAAATACCTTAGACGGAAAATAATATTAGATGATTACAATATTTTAAAATTACCTATCCAACGACACCGCGCCTAGGATAGTTGAGAAAAAATATCATTCCTATTTACACATCTTATGCAATTTATTATTTAACACTTTGTTAGCGTCAAACTACGATCACCTGAGTTAAGTTTATTGCATAAAAGTGAACTCTTCGCACAATTAAGATAACTAAATTGGGATTTAATAAACGCTTGCCACAATTTATGCTGAAAAAACTTAGTCATTTTGTCAAGATTTCCCATTAAATTTGACGTATCTGAGACTCGTTAAATGGTAACTTTAGACTGTACGGCAACATAACTTAAGTCTGACAAGCATTTTATCGTATCCGCCCAATTATTGTCGGGGAAAATTGTGTTTCCACGGAAATCTTAGCTCGGGAAATAGCTGAAATAGCTACGTTTTTAATCTAAAAGTGTTACTTCGCCGCCAAAAACTGTTAAGAGGAAAGCCAAAGGTGTTTTAAACTAAGATCAACAATAGGTACTACATTGTTAATATCGGAGGTTTTATAATAAAAATATAAAGTAAGTACTCGAACTGAATCAGTTATAAGGTACTTAAAGGTAGTGAAGTTACTAGTAAGTACTTTACAGAATATATCAACAATTTCAAAGAAGAAACTTGTAATAAAACCATTTTTTATGAATTTAATATGCTTGGGTAGAGTACGAAATAAAAAAAATACCTTGTAAGTTCTATGAAAAGATGTTATAGTCTATGAAAAGATCTATTTTTGAATGGATTAATATAATGACAGTAAAGTTTATCACCACCTTATTCTATTTATCAGACAAATTCCACAAAATTACCTAGGGGCAATCACTTAATGCCTTTGATTCGATTGAGACCTGGGCAGTGCTGCAGTCTCTCCAAAGGTGCCAAATAGACTACAGATGCATCGAGGTGCTAAAGTACTTATACCAAAACGCCACCATGTTGGTCCGATTACAGGACCAGAGCTCTAATCCGATGCAACTACAGCGAGGCGTGAGACAGGGAGACGTTATTTCTCCGAAACTGTTCACAGTCGCGTTGGAGGATATTTTCAAGCTTCTGGACTGGAAAGGACGCGGCATCAACATCAATGGCGAATACCTAACACACCTGCGATTTGCCGATGATGTAGTTCTTATGGCTGAGACCTTGGAAGACCTGAACATTATGCTCGAAGATCTCGGTAATGCTCCTCAAAGAGTGGGTCTTAGGATGAACATGGACAAGACGAAAATCATGTTAAATGCCCATGTTGCACTCGCTCCAGTTAACGTTGGGAACATTGCACTCGAAGTTGTTGACCACTATGTTTACCTGGGACAGATAGTCCAGTTAGGTAAGTCCAACTTCGAGAACGAGATCTCTCGTCGAATCCAGCTCGGATGGGCAGCGTTCAGGAAGCTCCGGCATATATTCGTGTCCAAAATACCTCAGTGTCTCAAGACGAAAGAACATGAGTAAATATATCTATTCATGTGACGAAAGTCTTTGACCAGTGTGTGTGGGTCGTTTACTATGGGTCTTATAAGAAGGCTCAAGATCACCCAGCGAGCAATGGAGAGAGCGATGCTTGGTATTTCCCTACTCGATCGAATCAGAAATGATGAGATCTGCAGGAGAACTTAAACAACCGACATCGCTCGAAGGATTGCATCGTTGAAGTGGCAGTGGGCGGGAGCGCGGAGAACCGATGGCCGTTGGGGCGAAAAGGTTCTCGAATGGCGACGGGTACCGGACGACGTTCCGTGGGCAGGCCCCCTACAAGGTGGACAGACGATCTCGTCAAGGTCGCGGGAAGCCGCTGGATGCGGACAGCACAGGACCGATCGTTGTGGAGATCCTTGGGGGAGGCCTATGCCCAGCAGTGGGCGTCGTTTGGCTGATATGATGATGATGATGAATCACTTAATTACCTCTCTGAAATAATGTGTATCTTAAAAAACTATCACGGTTTATGGTTAAATTTACACAATGATCCACTGAATAGTTTACTGGAATACCTTTTTTATTGCTCCATTTTTGCACAAACGAGCTTCGTGTTGTAAAGTAAGGCATCTGGCCCGCGCCTGTCTCGGTAGCTTAAATGGACAAAGCATATCGCCCGGTATGCATGGGGACGCGGGTTCGTTTACCGCAGCAAAATTTTTCAAGTTTAAATTCTGATATTAATTGCAATTTAATTGCCTAAATATCATATACAGTAGGTACCCATTTAAATAGCTGTTTCATCTTAGCTGATCGTCAAGCATCTGTAAATAAGTTTCTTTTGGGTGTTGAGAGTTCAAACTCATGACATTGATGACAGTACGCTGGCTTACAGCGATAAAAGCATACTTGAAAAATTTACGCTGTGCCGTAATGTCTCGGTAGCTTAAATGGACAAAGCACCGCGCCCGGGATGCATAGGAATGCGGTTTCGATTCCCGCCTGAGACAAAATTTAACCTAGAGTAAAGACACTACTGCTAGCCTTCTTTTGGCGTCGACACCCATAGGAAGAGAAAGGGTGATGCTATTTTAATTTGGCGACACTACACGTCAGGCAATAGTAAATTTTACACAAAATATGGTTCAGCTTTCGTTGCCATAATACAATCATGGTTCTCTATAACATAGTACCTAGTCCGGACACTGACAAAATTGGCTGCTCTTATAATTGGAGATAAAACGTTCTGTAAAAGCTTTTAGGGATCATTTAAAAACGAAACAGGAAAAGAATCTGTTACTTCAGTTCCTCCGGGACTGAGCAACTATGAAGAATATATTGATGAAAAGCTGAACACTAATTAGGGATTTCCACATTCGCAATTTGAATGGCTAAGGCTTATGCATAGAATTGATATTAACAAATTTTAAAAATCATGGAATCTGTCATATTATGTTCTAATTTATTACCTTTATAAAAAATCTAGTAAAGCGAAGATAAGTCTTACTATGATAAGTACAATGTTATAGTAAGACTTCTATAATATTCCACCGAATTGTGAATCATCATCACACTCAGCTCATATCAGTTCCCTGTTGGACTTAGAGCTCTCAGAGTGCGTACTTTTCCATTTGTCATGCTTGGCAGGTGATCTGTCGATCGCATTATGGTCAAGCATCACAAAATTTGGACATTATCACTTAATATTGTTTCGATACCAAAATAAGTAGCTTTAATAGCACTTGTTTATATAGAAATCGAACATCAATGCATTGAAATCGAAGCTTAGAGCTGGCGACCCCTTGAAAACCGGTGTCACTTAACTATTTAGGTCATCTGAGAATTCTTAGCGACCTGTCTTTGTCCGGTACTCTTTTAGTCGCCCCTTACGACACCCATACGACAAGAAGAGATTGTGTTATATAATTTTAGGTCTGTTCTGTTAGGCCTAAAATGAGTAAAGTTTATTAAACTAGGTGGTGACTAGGGATACGCAAAAAGTAGCGGCACCTCGAAGTATCGTTACTTTTGATCCGATACCGAGTATTTTGTGTATTTATACTGTTGTAACGATAATTAATAGTTATCGATAAATATAGGTATAAGTCCCTATCGTCACTTTCGTTCTTTTCTCCCCATGCATGTTCAATGTTGTTCATGAATGCACTGAGTCGGGTCATGTTCACATTTTCCACAACATATACATTAGTCGTTTCACAGTTCTCTCTTCTCTAAAAGTTGTTTGTTCATACTACTGCCAAATTTCATCAGTAACCAGTGACTACAATTAGCAAACACCATTTGCGACTAATATGAGTAACTCTGAGAGCATTTTGTTGTTTGATACAAAAAGCTTGCTCTTTCCAAACACATCTTTGTACCCGTAGAGTTTTAAATTTCAAACTATCACACATGAACCGTTTATTCTTTCAAGATTAAAAATAGCCTCATTATCAGAACTTCATAAATGTTACAGATACTCGGCCAAAAGTATATAAAAATCTGTCATGTCGTTTTGGAGGAGTTTACTAACAAACAATGTGTGAAGATATTTGTGTACAGGATTATTTTGAATACATCAACAACCCCTTAGGGGCTGTTTCTGGTGCTTTAATATAAAAACTTTTTCTATGGGACCAACAACAAAGTCGCAATAAAAAACAATTCCCCAAACTAAGCCGCTGTCTAGCGGACAACCTTTTTGAAATAGTGAATTCTTTTTAGATTAATATGTTGGTCCCATAAGAAATTGTTGTATTTGAGCACCATAATCAGACCCTCGGAATTTGTTAATGTCTAAAAATAGCCTTGTATGTTAGATGTTGATATTAGGTGTCTTTCTTAGTAAATGAATGTAGGTAAATTAAGCTTCTACTAAATTAATTTTCATATTTCAGCCGTACGGCTTCTGATTAGATTTGGCCGATCAATTAGTTATGCCATTTAAGATCGTGTTTGATTTGCTCCACATTGATCGTGCGGATCTGAGAGAAACGCTCCAGTTAAATCTCAAATACCGCTGAACTGCGTAAACCGAGTTACCCTTTACCGCTTCGCCAACATGTTGTCACCGGTAGTATCTGTATAGAAATCTAAGCATCAATATTTCCTGTATTTTTTTTTAAATTTATTTATTCCAAGTAACACAAGTACATTACATAAATAATTATTTTGCCAAACTGTAGAACAGTTTGTCGGCAAAAGCTCTCGTGGACTTATCTATTTAATTAGGTAGTACTGAAGTTACTTACACATATAGGTAGGCATACCCTTTCATAAACGTAAATGCACATATACTCGTACATACACAAATATGCATTTACAAACATTTTATTTTTTATATTTTTTATGTTTTTTATAGAAAATTCTTATATAAAAAATAAAGGAAATATTTACATCGCAGAACTTATTTATTCGACTATTCAAGTAATCCAATTCCAAGATACTAAGCAGCAATAAAGCAGTCCAGAACTGTCTCACGTACATAATGAGAGGTAATGTTTTTTTAAGATGTTTTTCAGGTGGCTTTTGCTTATCACATTTTTAGTTAAATCAGCTGGTAGCTCATTAACATACATTTACATTTAAGGGTTTATTTTTATCGTTACCGATTATTTAAGTAATTGAATGTGAATTTGTATTATCGTAGGGTAAATAAATAAACTTCGCGTTGGTGTAGTAGTTGAATTCGGTATTTTGGCTACGGTAGTCAAGATATCGGGGGCCCGGGTTCGATCCCCGGGTCTGGGACCAAAAAGTTTCAAATATTCAAACATTTCTCAGTTTGTGATCACAAAAATTTTAATTATATTTGCTATGGTAACTTGAATTCAATGATGGAGCCCTTCGACTTGCAGTGGGATGATTCAGGCCGTTTTTTACTTTACTTTTTAAATAAATAAAATTAACACTGGGACACGAGTGGTTGTGACATTCGGCAAATACCGAGTATAAGATAAAAAACGGGACCTAAATTGGCGTCTCTTGAGGCCGTCTCGAGGCACTTCAAAGATTTTGTTACACGTTTTCTTTTTCAGACACTTCTTATGCTCAGTCAGCAGTTTAAAAACGTAGCTTAAAACAAGACGTAAAGGTCCTTAAAACAATGTATGTCTAATTTAAATAGTGACAAGTCATGATCGTTGAGGCGAGTCATAATCACGACCTAAATTCGCACAGCCACAGGGCTATCTTTAGTGATTACTTGCTCAGTGGCTATCTTGGGAAAGAATCCGGGGCCATGACCATGGGAATAGTCAATTTTGAGTTGTAGTGTTACCTGCTTATAATATTATAAGATAAATTTAAGCGTATTTTCGGACTGCGTATATTTTCAATTTTGAATATTGGTGACCTTTATTGTTTATGTGACAATCAGACCTCGTACACGGCAGTCTCATATTGTATGATATTTGGAATTGGATTGGACACGAGAAAAATTAAAAAGTTTACGTTTCTGAATACAAACGTGACACATTTAATTTTGTTCGTTTCGAGGCAAGGCATAAATAAAGTTACATCATGCATGTAACATAGTTAGGATGCAAAATATACTCCGAAACCAAAAATATGATTGTATAAATAAGACACTTCAAACGACTCGAGTTTAAAAGTAAACAATACACTATACTAGTGATAATTGCTTGTATTCAAAAATGGGGGATTCCCCCGTAACTTAATCGTTGTTCGAGGCGAAGGATACTCCCATAAATTGCACAAAACCTTTTGCGATATCGTTATATCGTTAAAAGTCTATTTCGCTTAATTTATTGTTATCGTAAGACTTTTTTCCTTGGTATCTGGGGCAATAACTTTTTCTAGTAAATTCTTACTTTGATGATCATCAAAGGTTCGGTCGGATCAGTAGTTTCTTGAGAAAAGACTAAAATAATAATATGTTAGTTTTCAAATATTTCTGTTTAGAAATATTTAAATTGTGGAATTTGTACTTCACGAGGGGCGTTCATAGAGAAATAAGAAGGTTTGATCAGCGTGACTCTAATATCAACCTAAGAAGAACCGATGGCCGTTGGGGCTGAAAGGTTCTGGAATGGCGACCGCGCACCGGACGATGATCTGTGGGTAGTCCTCCAGATAGACCGACGATCTGACGAAGGTCGCGGGGAGCCGTTGGATGTAAATAAATATTTAAGACATGCCTCACTGGGCCACACAGAGCCATCTAGTCCCAAATTAAGGTAGTATTAAGTACCCTGTCGTATGGGGTACTAGACAACCGATAATCTTACTTATATACTTTTTTTTTGTAAATACATACTTATAATACATAGAATACACATGTAAGTGTCGCGACACCGAACGTTGTGGAGATCCTTGGGGGAGGCCTATGTCCAGCAGTGGGCGTCAATTGGCTGGGATGATGATGATGATTATATCGCTCTCCTTAGAGATTAATTTAAAAATGTTTGCTATGCTATCTATTATTGTCTACACTAAAATTATCCTATGTACGTACATTTTCAGGTTGTCCTAATATGTGAATCTGTTTTTCTTTCTGTCTGACACCTCGTCAGACAGAAAGAAAAACAGACACTGTTCGCAGATTCAAACATACGCGACGGCGAGGCACATAAATGTTTATTCAAAAGTATCTTTTACACTATTCCAATACTCAATTAAATAAAGACGAAACCGCAGTATTTTCTGGTTAATGTCAATCCGGGATACTTTATTTGAAGTATTTCGAATACCATGGGCAGGGCCATTAAGTTAGAAGGAGATAATCTATCAAGGACCACTTACTGTTATCCGCTGCCGGTAAGCAGGGTGGCAGGATTTATCCTCAGTTCCTGGAGCCTAAAAAATAATTATTTTTAAGCTTCACGGAATCTTACATTTCTTTTCACGCTAAGATTGAAATACTTAGAAAAAATGCCTTATAAATATTTCAAATCTTTTATTTGTGCTTTTTCAAACTGCTTAGACAGTCAAAGAATTTAATTATTTAGCAGATATACGAAAATTCAACTTTGTCGGATAAATCAAACGGTATGACTGATGACAGCTAAATGACAGATATTTCTTAGTTATGTTATATCAGTTTCATAACCCAGTGAAATTAAAGCGACTTGTTTCTGCTAACCTTTTCAATTATTTACTGTATTTTTATTCAATTATTTGCATTGTCATTTTGCAAATATTTTTTTAATACTTACTGAGCGGGATAACTGAAGTGGATGAGGCCTGTGGTCTATGCCAAAGCCGATGCACTGGTTTGGTGGTTGGTGCTCCGTTGAAAGGTGTGTCACTCCTTGCACTCCTTGAACATAGTCAGTGTAGTTCAGTAGGTTAATGATGTTAGTGGAAGTTGAAGAGCGGTGTCTATAAATAATTAAAGTGCTTTTAGGTGAAGGCACACCAGGGTCTTCTCTTTACTATTCACTAAACTGCGATTGTCAACCCGTTTGCCAAGCGTGGCGACTATGATGGAATCCACCGTTTGATATGGCCTATTTTCAGCTGTTGACTGGTGTAAGCAATTTATTTTTTGGGTCATATAGGACGTTGTTGCGGGTCATCTTTAATGTGACCAATCAAAAATAATTATGGGCCCCGTTAAGTAACGACAATTGGTCTCTGTCTATTTTCATTCTGCCACGTTCCTTTGTTCGAAACTTAAGTGTATGAAGCCCACTCACGGGAAATAAAGACACAAGGAGTCATTCAAGGTAACATTAAGAAATTCTGAAAAGTCGTACGCCATTATCCTCTTGTTAGCTGACTTCAAACAGTTTGGAAGGTGATTTTTGGTTGAGATTAATACGCAGTCTTACCTAATTCTTATTCTCAACAGATTGTGCAAAATAAGGTGTTTCTATTTTGGGAAGTTTTTACACGATTTGTTCAGTTAGTAAGCGGATTTGGGAGGTTTTTTAACATAATATATTATATTTTACACGTTGTTACAACGCCAAAAACTTACGCTTTTGTAAATACTATGAGGTTCAATATCGTTGTTTTTCATATACAGTATCATAATGTATTCAGGGTCATCGATGAGTATGAAGGATTTGTGGACCGTTCAATTTTCCACTTCGCCGTAATAGGACCTTTTCGCGTTCACCCTTTTTTATTGTATGGAATATACAATAAAAAAGGGTGGGTCAATAGAGAAACAGTCGAAATTCTTACATTAATGTACTAAAGTATTATGTAGCAATACGCTTAAAGTGCCAACTTATGGAGTAAATTCAATGATATTTAAAAAGTATAGATAGGTTATGCCCTTACAAAACTATCGAAATATCTGTGCCGCTTGCGAACAACTGCACACATGCGTAATTCTTATTTTGTCCTTGTCATACTCGTGAAAAGAACAATTACTTTCTCTTTCATGGATTTGAAAAGACGTCACAATTTTAGGGACGCATATTGAGAGCGCATGTAACATATCTATTACTTTTTAAATATCATTGAGTAAATTACATAACATATGGATTTCTCAGTTTTTTTGAGTTAAACTTGACAAAAAAGAGGTGATGCACACCAATTTACTTGAACTTTAATTTTAAGGGAGCAATTCTAAGTTGTTTTTAAACTAAGCTAACGGTTATATTTGGCGTTTCTTTGAAAGGTTCAGCATCATCATCATGATTACAGTCACCTCTCCGAAATAAAGATGGTACCATAATCTTCATGCTAAGCAATTGAGTTGGCACAGTTTGGCTGGAGGGAACACTACCGCCTATCTTTCCTGGCAGTATTCCTTCACCACCAGCTTTTATCAGTCCACTGCTGGGCATGTGCCTCTCCAACGGAAGAATTTTGCCATTATCACCACGCTTGGCAGGCTGATTAGCGATCGATCGTCTTCTTCTGACAGTACCTACCTACTCCGTTAGTCATCTTTTGTGACATTCACATTGGAGAAAGGTTACCTCTCCGAAATAAAGATGTTACCTTCATGCTAAGCAATTGAGTTGGCACAGTTTGGCTGGAGGGAACACTACCGCCTATCTTTTTCTGGCAGTATTCCTTCATCATCAGCTTTTATCAGTCCACTGCTGGACAATGGCCTTTCCAAAGGAAGGATTTTGCCATTATCACCACTATTGACAGGCTAATTGGCGATCGATCGTCTTCTTCTGACAGTAGGGTAGAAGTACCGTCTGTGCCATGGCCACTGCTGTACTGATTGTTTATTTATTTATTTATTGCATTTTGTTTACAAAATAAGTGTAACAAAACCCTGTAAGGGTATAAGCAAACAAACTTAAATTAGTTCTAAAACATAAGCTTACACAAAGTTTCAGCATTGACCAGATAAACAGATATAGTATACATGTATAAAAAAAAAGTAAAGTAACAGCCTATAATCATCCCACTGCAGGGAAAAGGCCTTCATCATTGAACTCAAGTTACCACTGCAATGATGGGAACTGGCATAATCTCCACGCTTGCCAAATGCGGGTTGGTGATCACAAACCCGAGCAACGTTCGAAAATTCGAAACTTTTTGTTGCCCGACCCGGGGATCGAACCTGGGACCCCAAGATCTTGGCCCGGTATTTAAACCACTAGACCAACGGGGCGTTATCTATGTATATGGCCATTTATTGCTTAAATAAACGATAAAAATTAATTTATATTAATAAAACGTTACAAACTCGATTTATTTCAGTGAAAATTCAAAAAGCTATTACTAAATTTAATGAATGTTCGGATCGACTTTTGGAAATAAATGCACATTCGGCTCTATTTATTCTAAGGTCCTGTCTCCTCGTACCCAAATTGAATTACCTCATACGTTGTTGCCCACTATGGAAATTCCAAAATTTAATTAACCATTTGGATGATGTGATTAAAACACAATTAGAAAAAATACTTAATATTCATTTATCAGAACGAGCATGGAACCAAGCGTCTCTACCTATACGTTATGGGGGGATTGGGACCCGCAAAATTTCGAGTATTTCCTTACCAGCTTTTCTATCTTCAGCCTACAGCACATCTACTCTCGTTGCCAATATCCTGCGGCCAATCACCGCAACCTTCGAGGTGGCGTGCTTGGATGAAGCTAGAGATGCTTGGATAAAGGATTTTCCCTCTAAATTCCCTTCAGATTTAAAAAATCAGCAGAGCTGGGACAAAATTTCTTGTGATTTTCTTTTAGAGACACTTATACAAACTAGCATCAACAACGCTGATCTCGCCAGGCTGAGGGCTGTGTCTACTACAGAATCCGGTTATTGGCTACAGGCGTATCCCTCAGCCAATGTTGGAACTCTATTAGACACAGAAACTCTTCGTGTGGCGATTGGTCTGCGTGTTGGTGCAGAGGTTTGCAGTCCACACAAATGTCCTTGTGGTGCTGATGTCAACTCGTTGGGACACCACGGGCTGTCTTGTGCAAAGAGCGCTGGGCGGTTATCGCGCCATGCCTGCATTAACGACATACTCCGACGTTCTCTTGCCACCATAAACGTGCCGGCTATACTTGAGCCGAATGGTATCGTGCGTGATGATGGCAAGAGACCTGACGGTATGTCGCTTATTCCCTGGCGGATGGGTTGGACTCTAGTGTGGGACGCTACCTGTGTCGACACACTGGCGGCCTCCCATCTGCCCGGAACTAGCCAATGTGCAGGTGCGGCGGCGATTAAAGCCGAAAACATTAAGATAACCAAGTATAGCCTAATAGGCACCCAGCACTGTTTCGTACCTTTTGGTGTGGAAACCCTAGGTCCGTGGGGTCCTAATGCACTCTCTTTATTTAAAGAGATTGCTAAACGTTTATCTGACGTCAGCGGTGACCCAAGAGCTGGCAGCTACCTCGCACAGCGACTGAGCATCGCAATCCAGCGAGGTAATGCTGCCAGTATCTTGGGCACCTTACCACGAGGACCATTTTTATAGTTTTTTCCCTTTTTATCTAGTCTATCTAAGTATTTGTTTCTTTTTATGTTACTTTTTATTTATAAGTTGTACATATTGTAGTTTTATATGATTATGTTAATATAGTTCCCATGGACAATACTTAGATATAATTAAGTTAATATAATAATATGATAACAAAAAAAAATAAAAAAAATAAAAAAAATCTTAAGCACATTCAGCAATCTTGAATTTGGAATAAAGATATGGTTTTAACATTGTGATTTTTTATAAATTGATTCAAATGTGCACTGGCCAAAAACGGTGCTAAGGTGGCCAAGAACGGTACTTCTGCCCTACCTACTCCGTTAGTCACCTTTTATGACATCCACATTGGAGAAAGTAGGATTTCAAGGATTGTTGCTACTATGTTAATGTGCCGACACTACACGGAAAAGTGGTATTAGTATTCCTTAATACGAGTAGGTACACATTTAACTACACTTATCTACCTCAGTAAGATAACAGGAAAGCGTTGCATTTAACGGTTTAGTAAAATAAAATTGATTTTCTATCAGGGTTATCGTTATTATCCTTAAATAGTCGGTCATCAGATAATTTCAATCATCTCTTCAACGTCCCACCTTACACCTTAATTTAGCACAATAAAATTGCTATGTTAAAGTCTAAGCTTTTAAAGATTGACTATAATTATTATTTTTCAGTTGAAATTGCGGTTACCAGCCGCCCGGTCAGTGGATAATTTTATCCATGTCAAAAAATGAAGTGTTTTCGGTTGAGTTAAAATTTCTGGTGACTATCGTTATTCTTAAAATAACCGTATTCTAATAAAAAAATAAAGTAGTCGATTCAGTTGTCCATATAGATTATATTTGGGATTCCATATCTCATCATAATTGGAATAATTATATTGGGACGGAAACGTCCACAAATATTTGTTAAAGTACCGATGGTCGTATTTTGTATTTCTTTCGGATGTTCGAGGTACTAACTAAAACATTGATGACAAAGTAAGACAGCTTCATTGTTGAATAAAATTAGTGATAGAAGTAGGTTACGGGATTGTAAGAAGGTGGCCATTTTTAATGTAATCTTGCTACCCGGTATTTTATTTTGATGGCCTGGTACCGAGTCGCGACTCGTCAAATGGGAAACGCTGCTCTACTATATATTTGTGGGAAGTACTTGTAACGAAACAACAAATTTAATGTACGTTAATATTTTATATAGAATAAATCATTTCATAAACAATTTATAACAGTAAAAACTTAATGCCAATATTTAATATAGCAAAAATAATAAGCTAAGCTCAAGAAAAATACATCAAGAATAAATTACAATGATAAAAATAACATTGAATAATGTTACCTGATGATGTAGACAGTTCAGAGCACCGATGTGCCGTGCCCGACGGTTAGACAACTTCTGAGCTGTCGTTTTTTTTTTTTGTGAAAGGTCCTATGCTGTGGCCGAAGGCCGTTACAGCTTCACCGGGCGGGTTTTAGGCGAGTGCGGAAGGCACTCAGCCCAAAAGCGGCCTGCTAGCGGGTACCTCGAGCGCGAGGCGAGTACTAGGCTTCGCGTAGCGAAGCCTAGGGCTCGCCCGCGCAGGGGCCCCGTACTAGCGGCGCGATCGGACCGTGTCGGGTGCTGAAGGCACCCGGCCAAGAGGTCAACCCGACTAGTGGTTGCATCGCGCTGCAACACAGACTGGTCTGTGCATACAGATCGATCTACGCGAGCCCCGTTCTAGTGGGCCCGATCGAGGGGGGCAGACTAGGCCTCAAGGGCGCCTCTGTAGGCTCGGACCTCGGCTTGGGCCGTCGTCCGAAGGGCGGACTGGTGAGAAGCGGCCAGGTACATGTCTGTACCTGCCAAAATGATGCAAGGGTCCTCGCACTCGCCGGCGAGTGCGCTGATTCGATCTAGTGCTTGTCGGGTGTGTACTGTTGTGAGTGGTGAATTGTTTTACGAACGATGTGATTTCGTCGTCGGGATCTTCGAGAACGTTCCTCGGTCGGCGGAAACGGGCTTCGACATCTTTTTGGCACAAGTAGGTGGCGGCTTTGACTATAAGAGGATTCGTATGATTGACGGCTTTATCAAAGAAGTGTTGAGACGCTTCTTTCATAAAGCTGGCAATCGACGGAATGTTAAGGTCGCGATGCAAATTATCGTTACGCACATACCACGGGGCGTCCGAGGCAGAGCGTAAGAATTTGTTTTGGAGGATTTGGAGTCTTTCTAGTTCTGAGGGGCTGGCATGAGCGAACACTGGACTAGCGTAAGTCATCACGGGTCGAATACAGGCTTTGTAAATTGTCAACTTATTTCTAAGTGACATTTTACTCTTCCTGCCGATATAGTAGTAGAGCCTTGAAAAGTAAAAGGCTGCAGTCTGACGGACGCGTTTTATGTGAGGTTTAAAGCTCATTCTACGGTCTAAGGTGACACCTAGATATTTGACTGTCTTTTCCCAAGGGATCGGACGGTCGTATAGGGTGATAGGTGTGAGACATCGTTTTGGATGTTTTGAAGCGAAGAAACCTCGAGTAAAGTACACTGCTGCACTTTTCTCGGGGTTTACCTCTATTCGCCACATCCTAAACCAGTCACCTAGGGATTGGGCTGCACGTTGTAGTGCCTTAATGATGTAACCGGCATGGTAGCCAGAGTGATAGAGGGCTGTGTCGTCCGCAAATAGAGCTAGCTCTACTTGCGGTGACCTGGGAATGTCGTTAATGAAAATTGAAAAGAGAAGAGGGGATAGCACGGAGTCCTGAGGGACTCCAGCCCTGATGGGGCGGGGAGATGAATAGGACCCCTCTACGCGGTAGCGAAAGGTACGATTTGACAGAAAGTCTCGAAGGATGAGCACGAGACTGTCGGGCACTTTGAGTTGGTACAGCTTGTAGATCAAGCCGTTGTGCCAGACTTTGTCAAATGCTTTCGCTACATCGAAGAAGAGTGCACCGGTTACCATCGGTTTGGATCTGTTGAGGCCGTCGAGAATGTGCTCCGTTAGGCGGTGCACCTGTTCGACACAAGAGTGGGAGGCTCTGAAGCCAAACTGTTCGTTGATTAAGAGATTGTTCGAGAAAATGTAATCTCTTAGGCGGGAGACGAGAACACGCTCGTATAATTTGCCCATAGTCTTGAGGAGACTGATGGGCCTGTAGTTGGCGGGCTTGGAGCGGTCCTTGCCGGGCTTAGGGATACCTATGACGTCTGCTTCTTTCCACGCGGTTGGAAAGATGCAGTTTGCCATGGCACTATTGAAGATAGCAACCAATAGGCAAATCAGTTGGGCGGGGAGGACTCGTAAGACTCTGTTGGAGATCCGGTCCGGACCGGGAGCCTTGTTTGGACGGAAACCTTTGATGATGGTTTGCACCTCATCGGCGGTGGTGGGTGCAAGGGGGCAGGTTGGAGGGAGGGCCGAGAGACGTTCGACTTCACTGTCCACCATACTAAGGTGGGCAGCGTCTATAGGAAGCGTGCTAGGAGAGCACTGGGCCTCTAGGCAGTCGGCCAGACATTCGGCTTTCTCTTCGTCGTCGAATACGACGGAGTTGTCGGGTCTAGAGAGAGGAGGCATAGATGTGACTATATCTGACTTGAAGGATTTCGCCAACTTCCAATAGGCTTGGTGAGATGGTGAGATCGTTTCAAGTAGGCTATCCCACTGACTTTCCCGAAGAGCCTTAATACGTTCCTTTACAGATGTCCGTAAAGTGCGTAGAAGGGTTCGGTTATATTCGGTGGGATAGGAGTCATAAGCTCTGGTCGCAGCTCTCTTTGCCCTCAATAGCTCTCTCACGTCATCCGGCAAGTTCAATCTATGCCTAGGCATATCTGGAACTTGCCTAGACGAATCGCTAATAGCGGTCGTGATGTGGCTAGTGAGGGCATCGATCGCTTGGTTAGTCTCGTGAGGCGATCCTAACCTGTCTGGGATTGAGTTCAATACTGAATCGGGACTAGGTCCGAGATTGCTCTCGAGCCTGTGCCAGTCCAGTATTGTTTTCATGGATATCTGTTGGTCAGAGGGACCTAATTGGAGGACAACTGGGCGATGGTCAGAATCTAGGTCATGGTGGACTTCTATTGAACGAAGGCGCAGGCCTACATTCTTTAGAACCGCCATGTCCAAGATATCGGGTCTGTGGTTTACGTTAAATGGATAGTGGGTCGGAGAAAGGGGGGCGATGATTTCAAAATTTAAGGACTTCAGCGAGATCTGCTAACTCTCTACCATTGCTGGAGGTTGTTAAACAGTTCCACTGAGTATTTTTGCTATTGAAATCTCCGCCGAGAATGACGGAGGGTCCCATAGCAAAAAGAGCCTCATAGTCGCTCCTTAAGGGAGTCTTGTCGCCAGGTTGATAAATGGAAGCTATTATGACTGGTTGATGGCCAGTCATGGCTAGCCGACAGACAGAAGCTTCGACGTTTGTGAGCGTGGGAGGGTCGAGGGGAACGCAATGCAAGGAGCGTTTGTAATAAATTAGAGTGCCGCCACCTCTAGTGGGCCTATCGTTGCGAACTACGTTATAGTTGGCAATCATAGCACTACGAGGGAGGATGGAGGGTTTTAATAAGGTTTCTTGTACCAAAAAGATGTCGACTTGGTGCTTCATAAGGAAGAGTGATATCTCTACCTTTTGTTTTTGAAGACCAAAGGCATTAAAAAATGCGATGGTAAGGGACCGGGGTTTCGTTCTAGAGGGTGTATTATTCATGGTGAGGAAATATTTCTAACTTTTTGGAGGAGGTCGGCGTGCTTATCTAAAAGACAAAGCATTGCGCATGGGTCTTTTTGATGCGCACGGATTTGGGCTGCTACATATCTAATTTCAGCCGGGTTGATTTGGCTGAGATTATATATGAGCATGGCATCCTGCTCGTACGGGACAATTGGCGAAGCCTTAGGGGCATTTGATCGCGGGTCACGGAGGGTGACCGGGGCCTGCTGTGCCTGAGGGGCCTTAGGGACTACTGGTGGTGCCTGAGGGGCAGTAATGGTGGCCTTAGGGGCCACAATGGGGGCCTTAGGGGCCACAGTAGGGGCCATAGGGGCCATATTTGGGGCCTTAGGGGCCGTCGGGATTGCTGCAGTTTGGCTTAAGGCCGGGACCGGGGTGTAGGCATTCCTTGCCCAGGATAGTGGTCGAGACCACGCGTTGTGTCCGTAAGGACGCAACTCTGGGAAGGCTGCGGGTTGAGCCTGAAACTGGCGAAAAGAAGGGGCTGGGAAGTGCGCGGCCTTAGATGCCTGCACCCGTGAGTTTACTCGCGGAGCACGGGGGCAACCGCGATAATTCACGGTGTGTCCCTGCTCTCCCCAGAGTACACACGCGGGCGGGGTAGTCGCCGTGTCCTTACAACGAGGACAATCGGCGGTACCGTGGTCACCCAGGCATTTCACTCAGCGCGGGCGTGCGTGACAATTACGGGCAGAGTGCCCGTACAACTGGCAGCGATGACACTGGCCAGGGGTGAGTTTTTTATGAGGGGTCTCGATACGGAGGCCGGAGATATGGCATATAGATTTTATATTAAAAATCTTTTTGCCTTCAGGGGTATTTTCTAGTACGATTTGTACTAAATCGTAAGGGGCTTTGCCACGCGCTTTGTATAAGCGGTGGACTTCCAGAGCTGGAAGCTGTTTCGACTGAAGGTCGGTAAGTATGAAGTCTGTGTCGACTTCTTTCGGAATTCCGCGTACAACCACGCGGAGCTTCTTCTCCTCGACGGGAGTGTACGTATGGAAGTAGATCTTCCTTACGTTGAGGTACTGTTGGAGCTGCCTGTAGGAGGCGATGTCCGGTGTTTGCACGCGGATTCTGTCGGAAGCCGACTTTGCGTGTGAAAACGCAATGTGGCGCTCATTGAGAGCAGCCGAAATATTTGTCCAGGCAGACTTGTCCTGGACTACGATGGGCGGGGGAAGGGGGGCCTTTTTGTCTGTGAAGCAGACTGCGAGGTTGGATCTGGGGCAGGGGCGGAGCTGGCGGCGGATGCCTTGGCCGGTCTGGGTTGCCCGTGGGAGATTTTGGCAGTTTTCGCCGGGGGTTCGGAACGCGCGGGTTTACGCGCTCGCTTTCCGTGGGTCACTGGAGTGAACCCTTCGGAATCTGACTCCTCGGTTTGAGACGTTTCCTCCGAAGAGGAGGAGCCGTCACTAACGGGGGACTCATTACTATCCTCTGATGAGGAGCTGGAGGATGTGGGAGGAGAGGAGGAGCCCGAAGGGCTTTCCTCTTCCTCCATGGGAACGGGCTCTGGGTCTGGGGAGGCGGGCGAGTCTTCGGAGGCTTCGCGAGCGCGACGAAAGGCATTAAAGCCTTTCAACGCGTCGCCTCCTAACGATCGGAGGTACTCTAAAAAGAGTACCTCCATCGTGGAGGGGGGACCTTAGGTAGTAATTTTTATTTACCACCGATTCGGAACGCGCCTTCACCGAGAAGAATCGGCAAGAAACTCGGTGACGGTGAGTGATGGGTGTCTGTGTGGTCCAACCTGCCACAGGAAGGTTGGTTGAGTCGGGTGTGCCTAAAAAGGATGTGAGGTCCCTAACACTGGGTGGTCCCACGACGATGTGATGTCGCCGCGGGGTGAGTGGCCTACGCCTAGCAATCCTTCGGGAGGGACCGAGCCACCGAAATGGCCCGGGATACGCTCCCTAAGGGATGGAATATAAGGATGGGTAGGGTGGGTCACGCCCGGCAGGGAAAGGACTGCAGTTTCTAGTGTCTCTAGGGCGAGGAGGAACGCCTCACCCTCTCAAACGTGCCTTCCAGGAGGCCTAGACTTACAGCCCGATATACCGGCGGCGGAGGGAAATTTCAGCGCCTTGAAAAAGGCACTGTCTGTCGCTCCCTATCGAACAGAACCGCTTTGAAAAAAGCGTTTAACTCAACAAAGGTCAGTTGACACCGTTAGGTTAACCTTTGGAGAGCCGCGGGCGAAACCACGTAGAAAGAAATAAGATAGAAATGCTGCGAACAGCGAGAGCGAGCGTCCGACCTGTGCGAGCGCTGAGAGCGGAAAGAGCGAGGACGAGAGTTGTATGGTGTTCTGAGCTGTCGACAAGCGGCAAGCTGGTTTTATATAGTGACGAGTAAACAAGTCAGGTAGCGTGGTGGGAAAACCAGATTGGTTGTTTACGTTATGCGCAGTGCGCAGGAATGTCGTTTACTGACTAATGTTTTTTTATAAATATAATTATTTAGAATGAAAATAATTACATTCTCCCACATATTTTTTGTTACTTTTTTCAAAATGTAATTCCAAATGAGTGCTGTACAGGCTATTTACGGCCTTCGACCCCATGACTCGCTGAAAGAGCACTTCAAAGAGATTATTATACTTACAGTGTCTTCTCAATACATTCTCGAGAATATTATTTACGTTCGTAAGAACATACATTTATTTCTTAAGAAAAGTAACGTACACAATTTAAATAAATATAAACTCGCCGCTCCAGGCTTCAGACTGCGAATAGTAGAAAAATCTTTCATGGGAAATTGTATTCGTATTTTCAACAAATTACCACAGGGTATTGCTGAACTCCCGGTAGATAAACTTAAATCGTATGTCAAAGTAATTTTAAAGAAAAAGGGCTATTACACTGTCAATGATTATTTAAATGATAGAAATGTATGGCATTAAATTGTCCCAGCTCGTACTTGCTTAAACCTTTTGTAAAAATTTATTTGAAAAGAGGCTGACAATAATAGTGACCGAGTTTCTTGCGCTGCTTCTTCTCGTACTAGCCCAGACTTGTCCCGAAGCAGTGGTAGCTTTAAATATTGGGACTTGTAAAAGCGCCTCCTGGGGCCTATTTGCAGAAATAAAACTGATTTTAACTAAAATCATTTGATGCAATCCACATTTTAGTGGTTTGACTTTAATCGGGCAAAAGAACAAACATTTAACTAACTCGACGGAAAATCAAGTCCGCCAATCTCCTCAATCTCCAAAATCAAGTAGCAGAGTAGCAGATCCGACTATATGTAGTTGGTGGTACTATATGACTGTATGTCACTGCTGTTGATGTACTCTTAGTTTACATAGAAGCGGAAAATTTAATATAGGTACCCATTTTTAACACAAGGCTGAGGGTCGATAAAGATATTCTGAAATGAAAACACAGTGAAGAAGAAAAGAAAAAGCAGCAAAATTGACAGCCTCCCATTGCACAGCTTAAATCTTAAAAGTTATTTTATTCGTGATGTTAATGAAACAAGCACATAAATAAGAAGCGTTTAATAATATAATAAAACATTTAATTTAATAGACTAAATGTATACTTAAAACATTCAGATACACTTAATTGTTTAAAGACGAGCACTTCGATTTCGTGTAAAAGGTCACCATAAACTGAGTAAGGTTTGACTACTAAGTATCCTTTTACTGTGTAGCTTTAAAAGAACAGTGGACTAACAATATTTCTAATGTCCTGATATAAATGTGTACGCAAATTTTTACTCTTCTCTGTCTAGTTAAAACTGCACATCATTAACAAGTACATAATTATAATGCAACGACTTCAAATTAGGTACTAATTATATACTTTTTGAATTTTTTCATTTAACTTTTTACCGTTACTCATCGCCCCAGAGTAGTTTCAGTATCAGACTAAAATACCTGGGTCCTGGTTTCAATCTCTGGGTCTCTGGGAGCAACTAGACTTTTGAATTTTCGAGTATTGCTCGAGTACAAACCCGATGGTGATCACAAGATCTGTAACTCGTATTTGGCAAGCTTAGAGATTATGCCTAAAGGTAGCCATCATTGATGTGGTACCTAACTTAAATTCAACGATGAAGGTTTGCCCTGCAATGGGATGATTATAGGCCGTTATTTTTTTATTTTACTAGTCTTATAAACAAGTCTTTCCCTAGTTTTTTTTTTGTATTGTATTGTAACTGCCTGTAATCATCCCACTGCAGGGTAAAGGCCTCTATCATTGAATTCAAGTTACCACAGCAATTATGGGAACTGGCATAATCACCACGCTTGCCAAATGTGGGTTGGTGATCATAAACCCGAGCAACGTTCGAAAATTCGAAACTTTTTGTTGCCCGACCCGGGGATCGAACCTGGGCCCCGAGATTCTGGCCCGGTATTTAAACCACTAGACGAACGGTGCGTCGAGAAAAAAAAAATAGAAAAAAATCATAGGAGCCATTTGATCATTTGCTTTCTGCATCTGCATCTACAGTAATTGAAAATTCCTTAGAGGACCTATCAAATTTTGAAATTGGCAGTACATTAACGGAACATAGTAACAGCGATTGCAAATTTTAAGTACTGTATTTTAACTCTTATTGTAGACACCCTATGGTTTGATTACCCTTAACTTACAAACGGAGATCGAATTGTCTGTGAAATTTTCTATATACATAGATATATTTTATTATACTGTCGATACTTTTGTTGTTTGTTGTCTTGTAAAAAATCTTGAGGTCAATTTTTTTTAAAATTTTGTTTTTTTAATATTTCTCCGGCTAATTCTCTACCTCAGATCATATAAAGAAGGAGATATGAAATTACTCGTAAATCCTTAGCGAACCCGTGTCTCCGAATTATTTATGTGTGCAATGCAAGTACAATAACACTGTTGTAAGCATAAGGATCACAGTATATCAATATTTACAACGCTCATTGGTGCGCACACAAACATGGATCCAATCACAGCGGCTACCACTTACTCGCTTACACAATGCGTCATTTGGTGTGTGCAAATTAGTGTGTCGCTACAAAGTGTGGTCGCGACGCACACGTCGGGCAGTGAACGCTTTGATTAAACCTCGATACATTGCGCAGTCGCATAGTACTCACAACACAGCTAATTAGTATTAAGCCTTCAATGTATATTGTGCCTATTGTTACATGGATGTTTTCATTAAATAATTCGCCACGATGTGCAATAGTTCTGTTTGCCCATATTGGATTCGCACGCGCGATAATGTTCACTTCTTTTATTTTTCTTTATTTTTCTTTTACTACCTACATTGTCAAAGTTACTTAGTTTGTTATGTAGGTACTGCGTATTGTCTAGTTCTACTAGCATAACCGACTCCAAATCGTAATATTTCGAGTGAGAATGGATTTTAAATGATTTCAACCTAAGTATCATTATTTTGTGCACAAAAACAAAAATTATATAAGTCGTGAGTACCTACTTGTATCTTAGGAACAGCGAAATTAGGGAAGTAGTAGGTTTACTAAATAAATTGAAATATTTAATATACTTAATAGCGTTTAATAAAACGACATTATTTGACAATTGAAATTTAGCTAATACACTTGTTATTGATAAATTTTACTTAGAAGCAACGTTTACTTTTGGAGCTCTTTTGCATTCAGAACAGACAAAAATATTAAAAGGCAGCACGTCAACGTAAAGTAAGAGTTTAATTTTCACAACGATTTGTACAGATCAAATTGATTTCAGAGTTTTTTACGACATAGAATAGATATTTATATATATTGATAATAGATTGATAAAATGTTTACTTTAATCATATACAAAACATATAATAGAATGGAATACAATGTAAAAAAATCTCAATTTTCGAACTTGAATAAACTAAGAACACAAAACACACACTTTTTAAATACTAGAAATCTAGTTTTATCCGTAATAATTGACACTTTTTTAAAATATTTTTTTAATTTTCACATCTACAATTTAGTTTAAAGAGACCAACCAAATAACTATCCAACAAAATTTTTTTCCCAACAATGTTTGGAATTATGTAATCTTGTCTTGTCTTTTATATTCTAAAGAAGTAATATGAAACACTGATTAATTACTTTGAGTTTGCAATGTAATACCAGAATTTTATTATTAAGTCTTGTTTGCAAAAAAATGTCACAGCATGTTTTATTTATACAGTTACCTACATTTGCATAAAATATTAATTTCGGTTATTGTTGATAATTAAAACGAACATATACATGCGCAAACCATGCCCATGAAAGGAGTTATTGAACAATTGTATGGAATTCTTACAATACTTACATATTTGGACGAATCTTAGATAAATATTTCGTAATATCCTACAGCAAAATCATTAGTCGAATCATATTCATTAAAACAAAAGAATTGGTCAAACAAAATTTTTATGAAGGGCTGTAATCTTTTAAATATCTTATCTTATTATGAATATGAAAATACGGTCTCATTAGAATTCATGAATATGCTAACTTTTAAACTTTTGCCTTATAAACTAATTATAAATTAGTATTCTTATCGCATACTACAATATCTTTAGACGGTACAGCTATATAATTGTATTAAGGAATTTAGCAACAAGTACATAACCTACACTTAACCTATAAAATTACTATTATTTAATATTCCCAAAAATATGTTTTATATATTATACCTTGGCACTCGTATTTATATCACAGATCCATAACTACGGCATTCATTCCGAAACTCTTTTCTAAATATTCAGCACCGTTTTTTAGACTGGATCACGAAACACGTGATGCGTAATTCAATTTCCATGTTTAATAACCGGTCTTTGAGTCTTAATCGCTAACGATAATTAGATTGTTCCCTTAGTATTCGATCCAGTCTAAAATTACAAATTATTTGCACTGCTGTCGTTTTTATCTACTTTATATAAGTAACTCTTGATGCCGTCTTGCTTGCACTCCGTCTCAAAAAGTTTACCTATGGTGTCTTTAAAAAATCCTTTTGGTTGAATCAATGTCTCGAACTTTGTTTCTATTGAGAGTTTTCTGTTTTTGTTTTCATTAACTACGACACTAAGATCTAAAGAGTAGCTGTGTTTTATCGTCTTTGGTCTTCTTAGTTCATTCTCAGTTTTGAAAACATTGTTTGTGTTATCTGTTGAATGCTCTTCGTAAGCCGCGTTTCCGTATACATTACTAACGCCATCGTTATCTTCATGTTTGTTTTTTCCATGTTTACTAAATATTAAATGTTCAGTGTCTATTATCGTAACTACAGGTGATCGTTTGTTGAACAATTTACATGACTCTCCAAATAGATCTAATTTCTTCTGACTATTACCACTATCTTCGTTGTATGTAGTCTCCCCTGACCGCTGCTCCCCATCAGATGATGTTCTGTTCTCATTGATGGTGCACAGTTCAAGATCCCTAGTTAAAGGACAGTTGTTTTCGCTTTTAATAAATTCAGAATGGCTTTCGCAAAAAATAAGCCTCTTAGTATCTTTGACCTTCTTTGGAATACTTGAAATAGTGCTTTCTGAAGAAATGTAGCGTGTTGTGTCATTGTTGATGGACAGTTTGTGCGCTGGAGACATCATTGTGTTGTTGTAACCCTTTTCGGCTTGTGACTGTTTTCCTTTACTATGCATCCCAAATATCCGTTTGATTGACTGTCGGAACTGTGAACAAAACAATACTCTTTAGAATTTAAACTTATTAGTTTAAATATACTTTCTGAAGAGAAAGATTAGGATTTCGTGTATGATTTATGATCATAAATTCACTCCTCAATACATGCCCGTCGTAGCATATTACCGACCCTTTTCCTGCACTCTAGATTTATATTTATGGATTTATATTAATGAAGCATATTATTAAAGATCAGCTGTAAGTGTCATAAATATTACCTTATTCCAGGGAATAGTTAGAACAAATAGAAGCTTATTGTTATAAGGGAGTATGAGGGAGTATTTTGACTTTAAATGAAATGATAAGATTTGACATTATTGAGATATGACATTATTTGACATTTATAAATGACATTTACATTGTAAATTGTGTAATTGATTTAATTGCAATTGGTTTAGTTTTGGATAAATATTCAACATTACTAGCTTTCGATAATTTTAATTTTATACAAGTTTGACTAATTATTTAAATCTAATGAATTTATTTTGATTATGATATTGTAATTTTTTACTTGAATTTAATTGATTTCATATTTTGCATGCCCAAACTGGGTGAATGTGTCCTGTACTTGTGTATGTAAGATCTTTGTTGTGTACCACATTCTTGCGAAATAAAATAATATTCTATTCTATATTCTATATTCTATATTCTAAGGCGTTGTGGGTCCCGAAGAGCGTTGAACTTTAACGAACCGATTAGCGTAAAGGTCTAGGTCTCGGTCCCGGTTATCCGCAACTGAGCCAGGTTTGGAAAACTGGACTAGGTACTGAAATATTTCCACGAAATATGGTGCTCATCACGTAATACCAGAAATAGTAACAGATTTTTTTTGCTGGAAAAGTTGTTATTTCATGTGAGTGAAGTTAAAAAACAGACTTCGAAATCAATTTTAATTATATATCTGCACTAGTGATGACTAAAACATACGCCAATAGCTAGGAAATAAGTGTTTTGTGAAAACCGTATATTTTCGTTGTTTCTATCAAATGTATTATTATTTTTTCATGTCAATGTTATTAATTGATTAGAGGTTTAAATAATTATATCTGACATTAATGTTACATTCTTCGCAAAGAAATACTTTGAATTGAAATACACTGTCTTTGACTTTTAATGGATTATCAAAGAGTGCGCAGAAATTCATAATTGTCGATATTATTTAGATTTTTGCTTCTTTCTCAGTCAATAAGAAAATCAGTGTTAAGTCTGGCGCATTTATTATTGTAAATTCATCTAACTTTTCCTTTTGCTTAGTATTCATATTTCATGCATCTCAAAAATTAACTGATGTTATATGATGTATTGTATTACAAGGTATATACAATAATGGCCCATTAATTAGTGCGCAATTCCACGATTGGTTGACATACGCTTAAGAATTTCTCGTATCAAATTAATATTATTGATATAAACAATAAATAATCAACAAGATAATCAAATGTCACTAGGTAATTACGCTGACTTCAATCGTTATATAGATTTATTTTTTAAAAGAAATATAATTTTTCTGCTGTGTGACTAGAAAAAATTATAGTTTAAAAAACTAAAAAACCACGCTTTTAAAACAGATTGAACTAAAAAATTAAAAATAAAACTGTAGTAATCAATTGAAAAATTCATATTATTGTACAAAAAGCGTGGGGTGCTTGTTATGATATCCACAGATATAGTAAATTATTGATAAAATATTTACAACAATCTAAATCAAGCCCCCCACGCTTTTTGTATAATAATATGAATTTTTCAATTGATTACTACAGTTTTATTTTTAACTTTTTAGTTCAATCTGTTTTAAAAGCGTGGTTTTTTAGTTTTTTAAACTATAATTTATTTTTTACTTTTTAGTTTAGTTTATAAGATTTGATTCCTTCTATACCGACTGTAAGTCCAAACCTATGCAGGAAACATAATTGATACAGATCGCGCGCTAGCTCTATCTCTTTTACTCCCTCTTACAGAGGAAAACTGGGAAAACTGTTATTAAATTATTGCATTGTCATCGGTCCTTGATACGTGTGCAAAGTTTCAAATTAATCAAACTTCTGGAAATCGGTCAAATTTATGCTCAAAGATTCCATTACATACATAGATACATAGATAGATACAACCCAAGCTAATAAAAGCGTGGTAAAAAGGTTAAGTAAATGTTCAGCATCAGATGTGCTTAAAATTACACCAAGTAAATAAAGGGATCGGAAACAAATTCTTAATAGATTATTGTTATGAACATAAAAAATAATGTCCATAAAACGTAACAAACAAATTGTATTTTGTTCTGATGAAGTTGTAACTTACAATTAAATTACGTAGATGTTCCCCTCAGGTTTTAAGGCATTAATTAATAAACCAACAGGCAGAATTTTATCTGGTTGCTGATAGGTTTGAAAGCCTAGTCTAAAACCGATCTATGCTCCCACTAGGCCATATGTTCGCGACTATGCAATAACTATAATTTATTCTGGGCAGTGCATTCCATGTCTGATATAAATCGATTTATGGGCCGCCATATCTTTCGACTCGGCTCGTGTGCCAAATGGGTGAATGAATATAAAACCGTATATTATCATGTTTCCATTAAGTACCTACTTTGTTGCTGACTGCTGATAAGTGAAATATAAGAAATTTACAAAACCCCTTTACTCTTCACTCCTACTTTACAATTACTTTTAAAATTACTTAGCATTAATAAATTATCTCTTTGACCTGACACGACAATGACATATTAGTAATTTGTTTCCATTAAGTACCTACTTTGTTGCTGACTGCTGCTAAGTGAAATATATGAAATTTACAAAACCCCTTTATTCTTCACTCCTACTTTACAATTACTTTTAAAATTACTTAGCATTAATAAATTATTATCTCTTTGACGTGACACGACAATGACCTACCTGGCAAAAAATACTTTATTCCTGCACAGAATACAGTAGTTTGTTGTAGACAATTTGGCCTATTTTTAATTAGAATTATTATCGCGTGAAGGATTTAATTGTCACTTAGCCTAAATAACAACAAAGTTATGCTTACTTGTGTATTCATGCCGACATATATTAGAGGGTCGTAACAGATAGAGCTCTTGGCGACTAGAGCCGGTATCACGCCTGCCCCCGGCGATATCTGCAAATAAAATAAAATTTAATAGTCATACCTAATGGCTAAATTATAATACATAATAAGTAAAATAGCTATTATTGATAACTCTGTAGTTGCATTAACAATACACAAGTTTATTACTTGTGTCTATGTTTTGGTAAAAATATTTCTATCTTTATCATCAGCCCTTGCAGAGGCCTTACTCCGCAAAAGTATTCGAATCCATCTGTCCCTATCACTCATACCAATGTCTTAAAGTAGCAAAAATCTTAGTCCGGTATTAAACCACTAGAGGCTAAGTAGTGTTAATTAACGTGTTAACCAACGGTAGAAGACGAGGTGCTCTAGTTCGTGTGTGTACGTGTTTTATTTACAGTTTTACTAAGCATGTCAATCTATATATTAATGTCATATTTCAACTTAAATTCTTCTTCTTGGCGGTTGTGTGATTAACGGCCGGTCCCAATAATCTATCTATCTTCAGTTTTGGCATATCGGAGATAGAAAACATCTTCTGTCTCTGATTTTGCTGTCCAGAGAAACAAAGACATAAGTTTTTTTCTATCTCCGATATGCCAAAACTGAAGATAGGTTATTAGGACCGGTCGTTAGAGTCATGCGTCAGTTTTACGCTCTGCCTTTAGCCGTTTCCGGATCTGTCAGAACACTCGGTAATTCGGAATAGCTGCACGGTGTGGAAAACTTTCCTAACGCTTTCATAACGAGCGCTTTCTGGATGTATTGCAATATGTGGGATCGTTTCAGTAACGAACCGTACCGTTCGCACCGACAAGTCTAGAAACGTGGCTTATGGGGTAAACAGTTTATAGACTTCCAACTTTCCATGCACTAGTTTTCCGAAACACGACTAAATCGGGTGGAATTCCAAACCTAAGTATTTTTCGAAAACTATTTAAAAAAAAGTCGTTTTCTCGTACTAGCAACGTTGTTCGCATGTCAATTTTATTGTGCATGTTTTCAGGGTTGAAAATTACCCTATTTTTTCTTTAAGGAAGATCAACAGCTTATTAATTACACAATACACATGTTGCAAAGTCGCAAGGACATAATTTAAAACAATAAGCCTAAAGTTTCACCAATAAGTGACCTCGAAAACCTGACCTGAAATTTATTTTTATTTATGCCAAGATCATGTTTTGGTTTAACGTATAGAAATATACAATACTAGCTGTTGCCCGCGACTTCGCCCGCGTCTTTTCTGTTATGATCGCGATTATTTTTGCAACATTTTTCACTGCTGCTTCGCTCTTATTGGTCGCAGCGTGATGTTATATAGCCTAAAGCCTTCCTCGATAAATGGACTATCCAACACAAAACGAATTTTTCAATTTGGACCTTTACTTCCAGAGATTAGCGCGTTCAAACAAACAAACAAACAAACAAACAAACTCTTCAGCTTTATAATATTAGTATAAGATTTATTATTTATTTTGGAATAAAAAGTAACTTTTGACGTATTTCAGTTAGCAATTAAAAGTACTCTCGAAAGTTCTTTGACATAAACTTTTATTTTAATGTCTGATTAAAATGTATGACTTCAAAAGACAGACTTAACTGGATTTAGGATTGTATTCTATTACATCATACTTCAAACGACAACTCATAAGATTCATTATAATTTACTTAACATATAATTTGAATGAATTGGATAACATAATATAAAAGTTACATCGTTACTTCTTCGAATCTTAGTATCGAATACAACGAAGGCGTGTAGGTAGTTATTATTTTTTAATGAATATATTACCAATTAAAATGCTATAGTTTAGTAATAAAAAGTTTTTAATACTAATAGATTATGAACCTTTTTTTTGAATCCTCCTTTTGAAGAAGCTTTTGTCTAGCGGTGTACTATAAATGAAATCATATTAAGATAGTAAAATTACGTGGGAACAAATATATTTACTAAGTATTACTAAGGTAGTGTTATAGTTCAGAAAACATTGTCTGGACCCTATTGTTTGGAGTAGCGAATCCAACAACTGGTTAGACCTAAAATGTATTTGTTTTTTAATACAATTTTAATGATAAAGCTAAAAGAGTTCAGTACCCAATTTGATAAGTCTGTGCTAATACAATTTTCGTATCGGTAATAGACCTACATCCTTTGCACAAGCAAAATTCTCGAAACTTTTAGACTTTGAAACAAATCATACAAGTGTTTATGAAAGTGAATGATGAAGCACGAAAGCAACAAGACCTCGATATTTGACGACCTCTGTAACGACTAGTGTTACGTGTCGCTTGCTCCGGCTTCCCGGGTTCGTTCCCGGATAGGTCAAAGTAGAGAGTTTTTGCTGTTTTCTCGGGTCTGGTTGTTTACAGTACCTTCGTTAGTTTTGATTTCCGTTAAACAAGTGCTTTAATTTAAATTGTTTCTTACTCCGAGATCATAACAATGTATGTGTTGTTATCCATGTTTATTTATTATTGCTTATAATTAGTTCATCGTTAATAATAGTAGGTTAATTTGGGACTAGATGGCTCTGTGTAGCACAGAGTGGCTGTGGCATGTATATTAAATTATTTATTTATTAATTTTAAGCCAATATGAGGTGGTATTTTATTGATGTTTTTATATCAAATAACAGTATTCGATCAAAGAAATTGGATGAATTCTCAAGTTTAGGACACGAATTGAGTCAGTAACGTGGAAAAATTCGGGCCCGTCGCCAAAAGTTATTTGATACATTAAGCGGTCTATATACACCGAAGCCGCCGGCCCGCCGGCCTGAACCCGGCGACAAGGCCGGCGACATGATTTTAACGATCTTGCCAACAATCACTAACCCGCCGGATTCGTGCCGGCTTCGGTGTGTAGACAGCTTTACGGCCGGTTCCAATAACCTATCTATTTTCAGTTTTGGCATATCGGAGATAGAAAACAGTTTCTATCTCTGTTTTTGCCGTCCAGAGAAACAAAGACAGAAGTTGTTTTCTATCTCCGATATGACAAAACTGAAGATAGATAGGTTATTGGAAATGGCCGTTAGTAGGCAAAAATGTTGAAAGATATTTCACTAGTGGCATTTCACACATGGAGCGGACTTATCTCTACTAAATAAAATACCATTGAAATTTTACTTTCCACTAAAGCCGTCATAAAATTTGACGCGCTCTTTTTGTTAAATTATTTTAATATTGGAGCTCTTGGCAATCTATGTTATCTTAATATCATTATTTAAAATCGTCTGGCCCAACTGTGCGCGACGCAGTTTAAAACTAGATAGTCCAATACACGCAGAGTTTTTATGTTTTTAAAACCCATCTGTGATAGAGACAAACTACTTAGTGTTCCATGGATTCACCGTGCAGGTGCCAGGTCCATCGTGTGGCAGATAGAGAAACTCTGAGTAGCTCCCGGGACTCTTGTGACACGGGGTGTGATAAGGGGCCCCTTTCCGACGTACATCAACAGTACACTCATCTTCACTACTCGTGTTTCTCTCCCTGCCCAGCCAAACTCTGCTGGCTTACAGCGTAAAGCCTTGTATAAATTTCGCCAATACAAACAATGTCTGTAGCTTAACAGTTAGAGCAGTAGCCTGGTAAACGAAAGTGTGGTTTCGAGTCCCACAAAAGACAATTTTTTATGCAAAGAATAGTATTTTCAACTTTATTTCTAGGTATTTGGAACCATTTTGGTGTGAACAGTCAGAAGCGCAACGCGTTTGGTAGTAACCACAGAACAGTCAGTCTGTTATGTGGTAGTATCAATTCAGCGCCCTTAGACAAGTGGCTTCCTAATTTCGTTTACGCTTTACGACTAGATGTCAAATGTATGAAAATAACATAAATTTACTATCGTTTGTTTATGTCATTTGCATACATTGGTTATCTATTCGTCTAGCTTAAACGATATTAGAAAGACACTTGTATACGGGCACAGTTACGTGTGTTGGTACTAAATTAACATGCGCAGCTTCAAGTGTGAAATATTATGATATGATCCTAGAAGGCATAATCGTAGAAGAGTGATTAGATTGTTGAAACGAAATAATAATCGTAATTTTAATTTTTGGCATCCGTGCACCACTTTAGCTAATGTTTTTTTTTTAAACATGCAATACCAAATACACATGTTAAACTTCCATGAATACTCGTAGTTACGTTTGGTTTCAGAGTTTTTTCCATGCTTTTATCGATTTACGGTATTGCGGAATACCTACCCTTACTCCACTAAAATATAATTTCATCTACCCTAAGGTTGTCTGGTAGAGATCGCTTAAAGCGATAAGACCGCCTAATTTGTACTTTCTCCTGGATTTGTTATATTGTGTTATTTTGTAATTAGTGCAATAAAAGTGTTTATCTATCTATCTATCTATCTACCTATTGCAAGTGCCATAACCAAAAATGAATTGGATCTTTAAAGTTAAAATTATTTATTTACTTAAACTTATTACAATGTTGTGTTGATCCTTCTCTTTGAGTACTCCTACTTATTAATATTTAAAACGTGAAAGTTGACTGAAATTATGGATGTATGGGGATGTCTGGATGTTTTTTGAAATTTCACGTACGACTCAACGGATCTGAATGAAATTTGACACAATGTTAATTTATTAGCTGCAAAGCTGAAATAACATATAGGGTACTTTTTATCCCGGGAAAAGGTGCAGTTCCCGTGGGATAAATTTAATACATAGTTTGAAATTCAATATTCCACGCGTTCTAAGCTTGTTAAAAATACTAGTATAGAAAATGACTCGTTACTTACCAATCGGTAAAATATCTGATTAATTATGATCACTTACAATGCCTTCCGTAGCAAACTGCTCTATAAGAGCAAACAAAGAGTATGGAGTCCAGGCCACGGTGAATGCGATGATCATGATGAACACCATAGCGGTCGCCTTGGTCTCCGCCCTGCTGACCCGCCCGAGCCGCTGGGAGTTCTACAACAAACAATAATTAGACATTACTCTCTTGAAACTAAACAGTAGAATAAATACAAAGTATTGTAACTATCTATGTAGTTAGGGTAGGACTGAGGCGCAATCAGTAACGTCCAAGCAGCACTCATGTGTGTGTGTGTGTGTTTCTGTATTCTATAAGAAAAGTTACTTCATTCCGATCCATAACATTGGATCCGTTCCGTCTGTTGGAATGTGGAATCGGGAAAATGTTTGAGGATTTTCTTCCAGTCTATGGAACGTACGGGTGTGGCGATCACAGAACATGGAAAACCTCTTTCTATGTTCTGTGGTGGCGATGCACCGCTGTATCCACTGTGATAAACTTAAAATTTTGATTAACAAAATTATTAAAATAAACCAAACTAATATTAAAATTAAATAGAAAAAACAAGCTCTACGATCCCAGAATTACCTACATTTGCAGATAGTACAGTTTTTTTTATAAATGCCCTTGCATAGATCTTTAAAATTACAGAAGATGAGAGAATCTCAGTAGGAAGATTAATTTGAATTATTAGATTGAACTTTTCTTTGTGTCTTCAAAAGCGAGCTTGCTTGTCTTTTGGGCCTTTTAAATTATGTAAAATATAAATAGAAGTGTTTACAAAATCGATACCTATTTAGCTAACGTTTTTACAGAAACAATATAAAACCGCCCGTTTGATAAGATAAGATAAGATAAGAAAACGTTTATTTGGTACAATAAAAATTACATTGAAAATAATAATGAATTAAAAAAATTATTAAGACTGTACCAAATTGGTCCCCGCTCAGCATTGGATAGAGTCTACGAAACTTAGGATAAACTAGATAGAATCTTTGAAGTTTAGAACTTAGTCCTTACTTGTCTAGACTTTTGTTATTACATCTCAAAAAATTCAGTATTCAATCTTTATATATAATTTAATTTCCAATCATTAATTATTCTTACTCGCGTCGTCGGCAGAGGAGTTGCAGGAGATGGTAAATATTGTGCATGAAGATTTGAACAAGAAAGGAATGAAAGTGAATGTAAGTAAGACAAAAGCAATGGTTTTTGAAAAGGAGGATAGCATGACAGAGTGTAACATTTTGATAGGAGATGAAAAAGTGGAGCAAGTGAAAGAGTTTGTTTATTTGGGATCAATGTTTACAGCGGATGGAAGGTGTAATAGTGATATTGAAAGGAGAGTAAATGCCGGCAACATGGTGAATGGAGCGTTGCACGCTTTTATGAGCAGTCAGAAGGTGTCCGAAAAGGCCCGCCTGGCTGTGCATGGAGGGGTGTTGGTTCCAACACTGATGTATGGGAGTGAAAGTTGGGTGTGGCAGAGAAAACATGAAAGCAGAGTAAATGCAGTGGAAATGAGAGCGTTAAGAAGTATGATTGGAGTCAATCTGAGTGACAGGATTAAAAATAGTGTGATAAGGGATCGATGTGGTGTAAAAGAGGATGTAGTGACCAGTATTGAAAAAGGAATGCTTAAATGGTTTGGACATGTTGAGAGGATGAATGAAAGCAGATTGACTAAAAAGATATATATGGCGAGTATGAATGGAAATGTTGGAAGGGGAAGGCCTCGACGAACTTATCTTGATCAAATCGGGGAAGTTCTAAAGAAAGGTCAGGTCAAGAGTACCCTAAACCGGCGAACGTGTATGAAAAGATTAATGAATGTGGATGAAGCGAAAGTAGTCTGTAAGGATCGTAGCAAGTGGAAAGATGTGGTCTCTGCCTACCCCTCCGGGAAAAAGGCGTGAGTGTATGTATATATGTATGTATTAATTATTGTAATATTACATGTTTTTTATGTGTTATCAAGTTTGTATGTAAAATGTAATGAAAATCTCATGCCAAAGTTTTCTTCGACGCCTTTTACGCCTTTTAAAAGTCCCTGACGTGACTTGTTTTAACCATTTCCAAGGAAATGTAGACATGTCCTAGGATTTCATAATCAACTTACTACTCTTTTTGCAAAATAGCTAAGTCAACGTCAGCCGATTACCTGTTTTCACACATTTCCTACTGCCGATTACAAACTTTATCGGAATTTGGAATGCCTAGGAAATGTGGTAAATACAAGTTATTACATACATATCCGATCGACTTACGGTATTCTAAACAATTTCTAGGAACTCAGCAGAATTTCGGATTTCTTACAATTCTCTGTAACACACATAGAAATACTCAGACAATTTAATCTCCGAAATGGTTCAACACGTATGATTTCAATTTAAACATGAATAGCGCAAATTCCCTTAGATAAGGGTACCTGCCAGTTCAACATCCTATTTCTATTTATTGAAATAAGTATTATACTTTCGTACCTTTGTAAAGAGGGGATTCGTTAAGCACATTATTATTGACATTATATAAATATAAGCTTCAGAATCAAATGAATAACTCATTTTCATTACAAGGATTTAACATAGAAGGGTCGGTAACATAGTAGAGAGGAGAAAATCAAATGTATTTTGAATTTTCTCATCCATAGGAAAGTTCATCTTAAAATACATACTAAGTACTAACTTTTATCGCGACTTCGTTCGCGTAGTTTTTCTCTAGATTCAATGACGTGTATAAAAATGTAAACCAACCGACAGTGTCATCTGCTGCCGTCTGTGTCACGTGACTAAATATAAAGCTTAGTGTATTTGAACTACACAGTGGGTCTAGCACAAAAAACTATCGACTTCGAATCGTCTGCGTATCGAAAGCAAACGACACAAAGTTCGTGCTTTGTTTTGTAGTTCTCGTTTTGACCGCGCGAGCGCTGTTTAAGTTTTCATATTAAATATTTCGATGGCGATACGAACACGGAAACGATTTGAATTCGATAGTTTTTTGTGCTAGACCCACTGGATTCAAGTGTAATTAATAGAGTTTACGTTAGTTTGATGTCTAAACTACACTAGTGGGAAGTGTCATGAAAATCCCTTATGTAGTTTCTGCTTGAAAGAGTAACGAACACCCAATACCCATACATACAAACTTTCGCGTTAATAATATTGGTAAGGATATTTAAAAGTAAAATTTATATAAGTCTAAATACAGAGCACATGCCTTTAATATTGTAATTAAATGTAAAATAAAGTAGGTGAGTTTTTACTTACTTTAAACTTTGCTAATTTAGTGTTCATATAGGTAAATTATACTGTATTTTCTGTACGTGTTTGCTGCTGGACCAATCTGATTCCTGAATGTTTTGATTTTTATCATTACTGAGCTACCAAAGAAATGAAAGGAGGCCAAAATTAAAGCGACTAAATCCTAAACAATTACTTGACTGTACACTGTAATACAAATTCAATTGTTGTGTTTCCGTTTGCAACGATTCGATTGATTCTGGGGCAAGGAAAGGTGCAATTATTAGTGTTCAGCCTTCTCATTTGGACCCCGCGGTCCCGACTCGTTTGTGTCAAATGCAATCGACACGGATATAGATAGAAAACAATTGAAACAAAAACATATTAAAGTGTTAAACATCGATGTGTGATAAGAATAGTAGGTAAATAAACTAAAAATAAATAAAAATATCTTTATTGTTTAAATCAATAGCCACTGTACTGAGATCTCCCCAGAAATCAGTTAAAATCAGTTAAAATCAGTTTTATTTCTGCAAATAGGCCCCAGGAGGCGCTTTTACACGTCCCAATATCCCAGAGAGTAATAGTATACACTTGTGTTGCCAGGGTTCACTCGCTCCTCCTCATGGCAAATGCAAATTTATTTGAGTCATACTTACTGTTGCTTGAGTTTATGCGATCATATTATTATTATTATTTTTTCAAGGAAAACAAACAGCTTTTATATAACAATAAACACAGGTCGCAAGGACATAAATAAACACAGTAAGCCTAAAGTTTTCACCGATAAGTAATAAAAAGCATAATTATGGTACATAAAAGTTACATAATCATATAAAAAGTATTAGTCAAAAATTATAATAATATTATCACAATTATAAGTGACAGTTAGTGAGGTGGATGCATAAAATTATTAGTAAGTAATACATTGATATAAAAGATGTTATGTTTGCGGATTATAATTCGAATCATTAATTGAAAACATTTTAATTATTATAAGTTAACCCCAAGTTGTATAGTTACACTCAAAAGAACAGACGACAGCACTGAGGCAACTTATGTTATAAAAATAAGTACGATTTTCAACTAAATTATAGGTTACCCGGGAAACGTCTTCAATACTAAAGGCCTACCCTACATAATATGCAAGGCTCAATTTGGCAGGGGTAACAATTCCGCTCAGTCGCACAAGACAGAAAGTACAAAAGTCAATCTCATGTATGTACTCCATTGTTGATACATACACACCGCGGCCACGCTATAATAGGGTCGTCAATTTTAGCTTATGCACAAAAAGCTATCGTGGCTGTAGCTATCGCTTCTAGTTGTTTAATTGAAATTGCATTTTTACGACAGTTTTATAAGCTGTTGATTATACTACCTATAGAAATTATATTGTGTTTGAATAAGTACCAGAACCAAGGTATTTGTAAAACCCTATGACTTAGTAGTACCAGGGTTAAGGAGAGCTTCTTTTTGGTCCTAGCCTACAATCGGCACGAAGTAGTGGCAAGTTAAAATATTCGGACATGTCAGTATAGTGCCTTCTGGGGTCTATTTGCATATATAATACTGTTTTTAACTGTTTTTATGTAACCAGAGAAAAACCGCACAAAACGTTGCAATTTCACAAATTCATCTAAGTGATTCGCAAATACGTACACCGCAGTACACTATTTTTTTAATCCCTAAACCCCCAGGAGGCACACGGTGCCACGATAACAATTGATTTCAATTGTGTCTGGAATAACTCACGATCGAGGGATTAACATTATTGAAATTGTTAAGTGTTTGTAACGTCAATACAAACCTAAATACGATGAGAAGCTTATATATGCATTCGATTGAAATTCGTGAATATATCATTCATTTTAAGAAACCAAAACATTGAAATTCATCAGCATGATCGTCTTAGGAGTACCTTACTAGTAGCCTATCTACATCCCGCAACCTTTATCAGATCGTAAGTTTATTTGGTAGGCAAATCATTTCTAGTCCTTTGCAAATAAGGAGATCATAGTAGATACATTTGATAGCTTATAATCTCACCACAAAACCTCAAACTTTCTCAATTAATATTGGAATTCCATCCATTTGACTAGTTGCTCACCGCCTAAAGAGATATTTTTGGTATGTTGACATGCCAATGACTTTCAGTTCGCTGACCTACAAGTAAGTCCATTCCAGTGAACAACAACAACAAACCTTTCGGTACATTATTTAAACATCAACACATTTAAAATTAATTTGTATAATGGATATCAACAAACAAACTAATACAAAACGCTAGCTGTTGCCCGCGACTTCGTACGCGCCAATTTCTGTTATTATGATTGCGATTATTTTTGCAACAATTTTTACTGATGCTTCGCTCCTTTTAGTCGCAGCGTGATGTTATATAGCCTAAAGCCTTCCTCGATAAATGGACTATCCAACACAAAAATATTTTTTCAATTCGAACCAGTAACTTCCTGAGATTAGAGCGTTCAAACAAACAAACAAACAAACTCTTCAGCTTTATAATATTAGTATAGATAATCGGAACGGTATTAAACTGAAACTCCATCAAGATAAAGCCCTGGTTTAAGCTAACAAAGAAGATACGCTCACCAAAAGACGTAATACCTCTGCGTACACCGGGAGTATATAAAATCGATTGCCTGCGGTAGTTCCTTAAAGAACAAACAAAACGAACAATCGCAGAAATGGTCACAAAACTTATTGCAGCTATTAAGAATCGACATACATAATAATCACAGTATGGAATTACATGATCCAAAAATCCTCTCGTTTGCTATTGAAATATAATTTTAATCGAGACGACGGATTTCATTTTTTTTTTATTGTCATGGAACCCAGTCATAAAGTAGGTATAATTCGCATTCTATGCCGTTAGTGGAAAAACCTGTGTAATTTGTCGAGCTGACTGAACGATTAACGAAATTGTTACAGAGGTGCGGTTAGAATAAAACATAATTTCCAACCAGCCAGACGACGCCTAGCGCCTCTAGTGTGCCCGCAACCATGATTCGTGCAATCGGATAGAATTGTCGGGAAGGTAAATTACTATTTAGCTTTAAAAAACATTAATATGATTGCAGTAAGCCCCGTCAAGTGTTAAGTTTTAGGTGTAAAAAAGAAAAACAAAAAGTTTTAAATCATACATATTAACCAAATTGTGATAAAATTTTTGAGTTATTGTAAGCATATAAAAGAATGTTTCTGTATCATAAATGAAGAACCTTCGAACGAACTCGCAGTTTATCAATAGTATCTGATAAACACCTCGACCCTAATTCAACTAACCAAAACTTATCACAATCGTAATTGAATAGCAGGTTTTTGAGAGTTCTAGTATGGGCTAAATGTCAAAATCGCCCAATTCAATTACGATCGAACTGCAATTGAAATAGCTGAATAAGGTCCCTGTACTTAGTTTACATATCCTGTAACCACTATTAAACTTTATTCACTTGACATACAGTCGGAAACCAATAAAAACTCCACCAGGCTTCGTCAGCTCAAAGCAGTGTTGCGTACTGTCGATAGTTGACCTCGAAAATCATCTATACTATCGATAGGCGTATCGATAATTTCGATACTATCGATGGTGTCGATAGCTCAGTTTGGTAAAATAGTATCGATAAAGTGCAAAACTATCGATAGTATTCAAACTTAGCTACCTATCTATACGATCGATAGCCTATCGGTTAGTGGGCCATCGAGCGGCAACACTAGCTCAAAGCATAAAATAATAACACAAAACGTTACCTACATTCAGATGTTGATTTTGAGATGAAATTCTACAATTATCAAGTTTCTCTATTATAATATCAAAATAATGCGCTGTCGAAATCTATTTGAGACGAATTTCATACAGAGTTACTTTCTAAAAACAGAAGTTTGTGGTAATGTAATATTAACAAAACAAAAATATAAACTCGCAGTAAACAATTAATTTTGGCATATAATAACAATAATGATAGATAAGTATGATCAATCTACGACTCCACGTCGATAGTGACCAAATTCATAGTGTAAGTCTCTTAGAATGCTTAGAGATGCAATGCAGCATACAGGGTGAAATTTTAACCACCTTCCAAATTTTAATATATCAATCTATGAGACAAAAAACAAATGACGTATTTTTTCTTTTGGTATAGCCCAGTACAAAAATGCCAAGATAAAGCACTTAGAAAATGTCCGCCAAAAATCTAAAATTTTTGATACGGCCGCCTAGCAACACTTTTTTTACGCGTCGCGCATCTCATTAATTCATTACGATACTATTCATATGTTTTTGTTTTTTTCCTTTATACTTTTACAGGTCTAGGACCGTAAAAATTGAAAACTATATCCCGAAAAATATTTCCGGGTGACAACTTGATTTACATTTTTAACTTCATAAATAGGCTCTAAACACGATACTGAACGCCTATAAAAATTTTGGAAAGTGGTTAAAATGTCATCCTGTATACGTCACTATGTTTTACCCGATTGCTAATTGCTTTTATACAGCAGTCGGGTAAAACATAGTGACATATATAGAAGTCCTTACTTCTACACGCAAATAGCCTCCAAGCTATTTGCATAAATAAATTGGTTTCAATTGAAGTGGGAATGGACATGGCACGGAGCGTTAAGAGCCGATGCCGCGATGGCCGCTGGAGCAGAAATGTTCTCGTTGGAAAATGCAGTGCTAAATCTTAACTACAAATCCCTCCTACGAACCCTTCGTGTGATACGAGATACCATTGTCTCTACCAGACTTTAATATTAACGGAATATTAGTAGGGTGTGTATTTGACTAGTGAAACAAGACATCTTCGTTAAGGCCCAGTAGTTCGTGATTTATATATCGATATCCATCGATCGCCTATTACGGAGCGTCCCAGCGCGCATCAGTACAGGCCTGACGAGCCGCCGCGCTCACGTATTTTGTAGTTATTTAAACATAGTAAGTATGTACTTATATCATTTAATGAATTTAAACTCAACGAAAATGTCTTTAAATATATAGCAGCTAAAACATGCATAAAATTTTTCTTTAAAATGTCCGTAGTTTAGTCGTGAAATTTAAAAAAACAGATCGAATAAGGTAGGTTTGTGATTTTCTATCGAGCCAAGTTATACCATTTAAGTACCTGACAACCTGTATATTGGGCACAAAAATGTATAGGAAAAAAAAAAACTTTCAGGCTTCCGACTCTTTGTCGTATTGTATTAAAAATTTCAATTTCCCTATATTTTTCGGCCTTATCAAACAACCCTTAACACCCTAATTATTCATATTTAAAATTAAACTTGGTACTGACACTCGAGAGACAATAATTTAGCCTTAAGGCGGTGTAAAAAAAATGTAGTAGTTAAGAATCTATTCTAGTCACAGTCGCTAACGGTTACACGATTTGATTAACAAGTAGAAACCAGGCTACGTTAACATATGCATATAAATACTACAGTGAAGTCAGAATTTTGATATAATTGGCTATTGAAAAATAGAAGGCTTTAAATTGGTTAGGTGTATTACTGTGTTGCATTAAATGTTAAAAGTAATTCTTGTATTAAGTTTTTACCACATTTTACACAAAAGTATGCAGTGATAGGATGTTCATCGGGTCATATAGTCCATTATAATCTAGAAGGACTCGATGCAAGGTCCATACAACTGTTAGGATTAACAAAACAAACCAAATTTACATGATCGTTTGCAGAGTCCACATGGTTGAACTTAATCACTCTAGGCAACGTGGCAACGTAAACTAGACTCGTGTTGTTTCACGCAAGGCTGTGTTGAATAAGCACATTCAGCCTAAGCGTTTTATGTAATCAAGGCAAAGTAAGGTAATTGGGTTGTGTGCTTACAGCTAAATTAATTAGTATCTAAATATATATTTTTTTTATAAATAATGGGCTTGCTCTTGTCACATACTTAACTATACGGTTAAGAAGAAGCCTAAGATGGAGCGAGCATACTCAGAGGTACTGGTTCTCCCACACACCAGCGGAACACAGAAAAACTGTTTGGCGCTGGACTCCGGTAGGAGAGTGGTAGCATCCAGGCGGCCTCTTACGAAGCCTACCACCGCAGAGGGACCTGTTAGCCGTCATCATTGGTTAGAAAACAAAGATGCCGTTGCCCAGGGTGGACCACTAGGAGCCACCACCCCATGGGTACAATTAATTTAGATTAGTCTTTCTGAAAAGCCAGCATTTTTTATCTTACTGCTTTGCTCACGCGACATATTGTGTAGATCCCGTTGGCGAAAAGCAAGAACTTTCCGGGATAAAAATCCTATCTATGTAAGTCCAAATCTTGTAAGTCGTTTTTACTTAAAAAACTTTCGCATTTAAAATTGAATGAATGCGAAAGTTTATAAATAAGTTATTAAGTTTAGAAAATTATATTACAAAGGTTAGTAAGATTTGACGTTTCGGCACTAATGCAAGCGCCATGAATAGACAACCATAGATTTAATATACTGCTGTATTAAATCTATGTAGACAACAACTGAAACAAACCCTGAATCAATTACCTCTTGTGATAGTTATTGATTTTAACTCGAAGTTTTATTTATTGTATAGTTAGCGATTTTCGAGATATTTTTTTAAATATGCAAAACTTTTAACCATTTTAACATTGCATTGTTATTGCATTTTGAATAATTACTACCTACTGCTTTCTTTGATTTGGTTTATCATAGTAATAACGCGCGTTATGTCACCCATCAACTCTAAACTATGGAGGGGTCGCTTAACTTACTTCGGTAATTACTAACAAAGTGTTTTTGTAACAAAAGGTTTAAAATTGGCCAATTCAGTCGAGTGTTGGGAACAGTTAGCTTTTTACTTTACTATTTATATTTTGTAGTTTAACATTTAACGCCTACTTAAACTTTGCACCATTACTTACGTTAAAGTACCTTTAGTATGTTTTTATTGTGCATTGACATTATAAATTAAGACCTTGTAGGTATACCATATTAAAGCAAATTAAGATTTATGATTTATGAAAGTAGCCTAGTTTTTGACTTTGTTTGGAGTCTATCAGAAATTGTTATTGATACGAGTATGACAGAAAAAGAGCTCTAACGTTTACTCTATGGCTTTTCTGGCTTTTCCTCCGTCATTTACTGCGACTGGGGAAATATATTCGGCAAACTTAAAGCCGTGATAAAGCAAGTTTTACGTATTAAGAGAGGGTACATGTCGTGTTTGAGAGAGGTATTTATGTCGGCCGCCTGAATACCGTAGGGGAAATTTGCGATAATTTGTCCTCTCTAGTATTTATTGCTTTGTGGTTTTTGCCTTTGAGCTCCAAACACCGTCATTATGCAGATCCGTTCGTCGAGAGGCAACAAAATGTACGTGACATGTTGTTTTTGTGTTGCGTATTTTAATTTAATTAAAAGTTTAAGGATTTACTAATTGAAAATAAATATGTATTAAAATTAGATTTTAAAACATACTGAATTAGCCATGTTTAGTAAACAATTTTTCACTAAACAATTTTTCACCAGACTACGGCAAAGCTAACAGGAAGGGTTATGATTTTACCAGTCTATGTATATCTAGGTATTTATATGGGTTCCACTTATAATACATATTTTCTGAGCCCATTTTTGTGAAGCGATTCCTTATTATAGTCTGGGTAACGCTACCTTTTGCTAAAAAAAAGCGCTACATGGCGAATGCTACAACAATATATCGGGAACTTTGAAAAAAAAAGTGTGCAGTCGTGAAAGAGAACAAAATTTTAGAAAACAAAGGTTTTTAAAATATACAGCAAATATACAGGCTTACTTTGAAATCATTGCATTTTCGTAGACGGAATACAGTTTATTATAGCATTAATCTCGTTAGGGGTCATCCATAAATTACGTCACACGATTTTTGAGATTTTTAGATTTTTCAAATTCCCATAATACTTTGCCAAAGTAACCCCCCCCCCCCCACCCCTAATCACCTAATGTGTGACGTAATTTGTGGACGGCCCCTTAGTGATTTAGTAAAAGCTGTAAGAACACATAAAAAACATGTTATTTTGTGCGTTGTATTTGATTGGAACCATCAGCCTATATTAGTCCACTGCTGGACAAAGATAACTCATATAGTGGATTTTGTCAGATAGGTCGCGGGTTTGAGACCGCAATTTGTAGACGATCGCGTCTTCTTTTCATGGTACTCTTTTGGTCGTCTCTTACGACACCAACGACAGAAGAGATCTGTTTTTAGGTTAGAGATTTAATATTAAATATTGCTTCGGGAAAAGAATCCGTAAAGAAATCTAAATAACATTTTAACAACGACTTGACATCGCGCTGCGACATCATATCGTGGATAAGACCAAAGAATCAAATACCTTTTGGTTTCAAAAACAATTTGTATTTGTTTCGTCTACCGGAGCGGGATTGTCCCAAGGGTAATTTTGAACCAGCGACCCGTTTGCGACGCTCGGGTCTGTTGACTATATCTCAGGATTGATAAATTGCTGTCTCTAAAGGATATGCGTCGTTTGGAAAACTTCGTATCTACATTGAATGTGAAGAGAGTGGTCGTCATAATCATACTTTCCTACGTATATTCTATTCGCGAAGGCTTGTGAAGACGTATGGATGTGTATGGATTTGACGACCTCTATGGCGGAGTGGCGTACACACAGGTTTTCAAAGTGTCGCCTGCTCCGCGGTCCCGGGTTCGATTCCCTGAAGGGTTAATGTAGAAAAAAAGTGTTTTTCTACATTTTCTCAGGTCTGGGTGTTTGCGGTAGCACCCTTATTTCTGATTTCCATAATACGAGAGCTTTAAGTATTTACTCACTTTGCGATTGTACACAATTTTATTATTATATTTATTTATTATGGACATTTATTACTCTTCCTCGTTTAAACGACTCTATGGATCTGAATGAAAGTTGGCACGGCGTTAGTTCATTGGCTGGAATAAATATAGCTTATTTTTTTCCCGGGAAAAGGTACGGTTCCCGTGGAATAATTTTAATAGATAGTTTACGATTCAAAAATCCACGCGTACGAGGTTGCGGGCAATCATATATATATCTATAAGTATATATAAAAATGTTATGTTGGTTTGTGTACGCTTCAAAAACTCAAAAAGTTCTACACCGATTGAGCTGAAATTTCAGCATGATATATAATCCGCATCAAGGATTGTTTTTATCTATTAATCCGCGACCGCGAAAAAAAAACACAAAAAAACAAAAACCATTCAATCACAATGTGCCACAGCGAAGCGTGGCAGGGAACAGCTAGTTTTAAATAATTAAAAGACTTCTTTTTATCCCAGGAAATGGTAAGGTTACTGTGGGAACATTTTAATACAATGTTTTAAATATAAAATTCCACGCGTTCAAAGTCGCGGGCAACATTTCGTTAATTATAGTAGATTTGACTGTGTATTGCCAGCCTAAAATAGAACAACACCACCGCTTTTCGTCGCACGGGTGTCATATGAGGCAACCAAATGAATACTAATGAATGGAAATATTTTATTACTCAGCAGGACAAACTTCGAATATCGACCCGCCTGTCATTAGTGGCGATTATGACAAAATTAGTCTTTGTGGAAGACTGGTGTGGGTTGATAGTAAAAATCATAAGGAACAAGACCTATTTAATGTTAATGTATATTCAAAATCTTCGTTATTCAAAATCAATATAATAATATTTTTTTAACAGTATACCGTTTTAAAAAAGAAATGTTTTTATTTAGCTTGCCTTAATTACTGTTTTCTACTTATTGATACTTAATAATATAAAATGTTATCTTAAAATTCGGTGTAAAGTAACAGTTGGCAAAATAATTATTATTTTAAATAATATTTAGATGGTTTAAAAAAAGTCGGTTAACTGTTTTAAGTGAAATGAAATTCAGATTAGAATTAAAAACAAAAATAATTTAAGACTATGCCTGTACCCATCATCATTACGAATTTCCGAACGTTTCTCGGGTTTGTGATCGCCAGCCCGCATTTGGCAAGCGTGGTGATTATGCCAGTACACCCATCATTGCTGTGGTAACTTGAATTCAGTGATGGAGGCTTTTCCCTGCAGTGGAATGATTATAGGCTGTTACTTACTTACTTACTTTTATGTGGATAATAAATGAATGGTTCAAAATGGCGTTGGTTTAAGACAAACACTTCATTGAGGTATACGACCCTTTGCACAACATAAGCTGATGGGAGAAGAGGGCCCTTTAACATGCAAGACACGATATCGACGACAATAAGACGGTAGCTTGGGCATCTTGACGCAGATATACATTCAATTTAGTTTATCTATTGGAAAGGGTTCACTCAATAATATGGGGTAAGGCGCGGCGCTAGTCCGATAACGTCCAGGTTTGTTAAGGTACTGGGGATTTACATCAGTTCTCATTGGAGAGTATCTATTTATTTTCTGTAAAGTGTTTAAAAATATATACTGGATACTGTTTCGTGTCTGTAAAATCATTTAAAAAATGCACACTGGTTTTCAAGCTAATAAGAATGCATCTTCGTGGTTTTTGATTTTCATAATTACTCACTTTGGGCTCAAATGATGATATATATACTTTTTTTGTAAATTAAATATACATAAATACAAATTATTAGCTGTTCCCCGCGACTTCGTCCGCGTCAATTTCCGTTATTATGATCGCGATTATTTTTGTAACATTTTTCACTCATGCTTCGCTCATATTGGTCACAGCGTGATGTTATATAGCCTGAAACTTTCCTCAATAAATGGACTATCCAACACAAAAAGAATTTTTCAAATCGGACCAGTACTTCCTGAGATAAGCGCGTTCAAACAAACAAACAAACAAACAAACTCTTTAGCTTTATAATATTAGTATAGATTGATTGAGAAAATTATTTTCTAATGATTTCCGCTTCTTAACACCGGCCTAGATACCTTCACCACACTACCCGCACTGACACTGATTTGAGGAAGCACCTGCACCACACTACCTGCACTAACAATGATTGAGCAAGCACTGTTTCATGCAGGAAAATAGCCCACCCTCCCTCAAAAATGCATTCAGTACAGTTAATGCAATTATTAGTACCCAACACCGATACAATAAAAACCTCGACGCGTTTCGCCACTTCACGTAGCATCCTCAGGAGATGTTGTCGCCTTCGCTGCGCTTCGACGACTATAGTCGTCGGAGCGTGTTAGTGCAGGTAGTGTGGTGCAGGTGCTTCCTCAAATCAATGTCAGTTTGGATAGTGTGCTGAAGTTATCTAGGCCGGTATTAAGAAGCGGAAATCATTAGCAAAATATTTTTTTCAATCCATATTTAGTTATGGATTTTTGCACAGTAACGCCTGAGTCTATTTATTTTTACATAAATACAAACATCATTCGGATATAAATAGGACTAATTGTAATTTAGGATAAGGAAAGATAAAGATAAAGATAAAGATATATTTATTTGCAGAAACATGTGTGAGATATTTTGATGTTATGTTGGTGTTAGTATCAACATGTCTGGATATTCGGCATGCACATTTTTACAAAAGCTTCTCTAATTTCAATAAATATTAACAATGTCAACTTATACTTAATTATGTAAGTAATAATTTTTTCTCAAAAACAAATACCGTTCTTGCCACTTGAGCCCCACTACACTTAAACGCGTTCAACACGAATTCGCTTGATTGGCGTTCAAAGAACGCCAATCAAGCGAGTTCTTCTGAGGCTGTGACCAATAGGGTCGCGCGCCGTCAAAGTAAACCAATCACAGCGCTCACTAACAAGCATTTGCTCATAACTTCTGTGGCGCGCCTGCCCCGCCTACATCGCCTTTTATTTATTTTTTGTTTTTATTTAGGAAATCAACAGCGATACATTGTGTGAGACATCTTAGTTCATTTAAAAATACAGCTAATTACAGATTTCCACTAATATACATAAAGAGTTGGAAGTCATATAATAATTAAAACATAAAGAAATATTTATTTTTATGATACCGCCCGAAGTGGTGTGTGTGTGTGTGTGTGTGTGTGTGTGTGTGTGTGTGTGTGTGTGTGTGCTTTAAGTATATCATCTCTGCCAATGTGATGCATCAACATTTATACTGAATTCAGCAACTTTATAGCGTTCAACTTAAAAGTTGATTTGCTGTTAATAAATAAGTCTATCTCGCTGTAAACACGCGGCAAACGAGACAGGGGTGCGTTACTAGCATATTTTGCACTAGAAGACGGCACGCTTATCAGTTTTGGCTGGCCTTTCTTACCTTTTCCATGTTCTGTGACTCTAACCATGAAGCTACCCAGCGATTTGGTGTATCGAAAAATTTGGTTCAAGGATTTACGCTGCAATCTCATAGAGCAGTGGACATTGGTGAAATTATGATGATAAAGCTTACCCTCTTGAGTGTCCTGATGATGTTTATGTAGCTGAAGGTGATAACAGCGAGCGGGACGATCTGCCCCATCGCAAACAGGAACATGATGTATGTGAGGGTGTTCATCGACTGCTCGTGCCAGTTTACTGAACAGCTGGACAGAGAAAATAAATCGGTTTTAACATTAAAACCTTTTTAATAATAATACCACCATAAATAAATTTTACAAACTACGAAACAAAAAACAAATGATGTATTTATTGTTTCGGTATAGCCCAGTGCAAAAATGACAAGATATAGCACATTAAAAAATGTCCGCCAAAAATCTAAAATTTTTGATACGGCCGCCTAGCACATTTTGTTCATTCATTACGATACTAATCATAAGTTTTTGATTTTCCTTTTATACCGTAACAGGCTTAGGACCATAAAAATTAAAAACTATATTGCGAAAAATATTATCAGGGGAAAACTTGATTTACATTTTTTACTTCATAAATGGGCTCTAAATACGATAATAAACGCTTACAAAAATTTTGGAAAATGGTTAAAATTTCAAATTCAAAATTTCTGTATAAATAACTTTGTATATGCTGCCTAAAAATAAGCAGCATACTAATCGATCGGAAACCTATTTAAAGTTTATAATTTTGCTTTCAAACTATCTAGACAGAGAACTCCTAAAAACGAACGGAACGTTCGGATAAAAGCTTAGTTCGATGGCTTACAAATTAAATCCTACAAACACGAAGTAGAACCACCACACAAAAAGAAAGGTTGTTTTAAATACTTTTAGATCTGGCGTCTACAGTCGACAAAAATCGGCGTCGTTTTGACGTCCAGGTTTTAGAATTTTGATTTACATTTTTGCCGTAAAATATAGTTTTTTTTATTATTTATATTAATTATACTAGCGGATAGATAGCGTTAGTGCGCCCAGCATGCGAGGAGATGCAGGTTCCAGTTCAGCCTGAGACATAATTTTTTAAGTTTAAATACTGATATTATAATTGTAATTAAGAAAGAAAGAAAGAAAATACATTTATTAAAATTTGGACATCACACACAGATAGTAGCACACAAAAAAGATTTAAACAGACAAACACAGAACCTCCTCCTTTTTCTGAAGTCGGTAAAAAATAATAATGAAACTAACACATTTTTTTTTAATTAAAAACATAGAACAACAAGAATATCGAGCAGTGCCACTACGTGTCCGTGACGTCCACTTTAAAAGGACCTCACTCAGCATGTGCCATGGCCCGAGTAGGCCATGGCGCTGGTTTTCAGTGTGCCCTGGTGAGTAAAGTACACGGACGTCTACCTACCTACCTACCAATTAAATTACTTACATATCATAATATTAATTAAGATGCTGGTTATGATCATGATTCTAGCCTATTCATTAACATACCTGATATTGGCAGCTTCGTTGACGTAATTCCCCCATCCCATCAGAGGTGGCGTAGTGAGCGCCAGAGAGTACGCCCAGATGAAGGCTATGGACAGAACTGCTCCCTTGGAGCTGAGATGCCGAGAGCTGAGCGGTCTCGTCACCATCAGGTAACGCTCGAAAGAAATCACGGTCAGTGTCGTGATTGAGGTTATACCTGTTGACAAACATGGCTAAGTAAAATCATGTAAGTAATTTTAAGAACAGGACTAAACGCTATGTAATTGAGTAAGTGGCACAGTACTGAAAGCTCGCTCGCTCGAATTGCTTTGTGCCCACGGCCGTTTCACAAGTACATCTCCCTTATAATGTACCTGAAGACGATTTAAACTGCCGTTGAGCAGGTCTTTTAAAATACCACCTAACATCCGCTAAGAATGGAAACGAAATATTTTATCATAAACTAAGTCACCAAAAAATACGATATATAATAATTGACAATTTTGCTTAACTTTTTTATTTTCTATTAAAGTATTCTTTAAGTGGAGGAGATATAATAGATTCTAAGCCTTAAGTATACGTGCAACGCAAAAAAAAAATCAATAGTTAATTAACTACTCATAAAAGACTTTAAAGTTATACTAGCTTATTATAACATAGCGTAATAAAACGTAATCTGGCGCTGATAAACAGACACTTAAAATAATATAAAGCCAGGTTAATTAGAAACTATGCAAAAAGTGTTGCGCTATCTCGATATATGGAAAAGAGCACTTAATTTATAGTTTTTAAACCTGTGACATTAATTCTCTTGTAAAAATTGTTTTATTACAAAGTTTGGTAGTTTTTCAAAATGAATTGGTTAAATTTTATTAACATTCCAAAATAAAACCACAACTTTTGAAAAGGCCGATCTTGAAGGTAAACTCTTCGGACCTAAAAATATTTTGTGAAGTGTTATGTAAATAACATTTTTCCTTGTGTGTCGTTTGCTCGTTTATTGCGATCCTGTATATTTATTCGAATGGAAAACGAAATGATTCTAGTTACATCAATATGAGTGACATCGATGGTTTATTTATGTTTGTTGGAAACATAGATACTACGTTTATGGTTGGAAACCTTTTGTGTTCTCTACAGAATATTATTATGATCCATGTTTTGTTTCAAACCATTTAAATATTACCAACATACCTGAAATTTTGACCTCTTAGAGCAAATCAATTAAGGGGGTCGATTCCACTTAATGCTGTTTACACGATCCGATATTTAGCATAGAAACTAATGAAACGCCGTTAATTGGAATTTTATGTAATATTTATTTGAAGTTGTTAATTACATACACTACTACACTACTATTAGCCAAAGTCAAATTCAGTGTTCCCCGTAAACTGCCTCGTTTTTCAAGATACACATTATTTGCCACTAAACCGTTTAAAAGTAATTTGGATCACTTTTCCTCAGTAAACCGCATGTAAGGTGCATAATAAAGCCTTCAAGGTTCTTCTTCTTTAGGTGCCTCTTCAATTGGGAAGGTTGGCCGCTAGTTTTCTAAACCTCTCTCTGTCCATTGCAAGACGGAACAGTTCTTCGACGGATTTGATCCCGGTCCACTCTCTGATAATCCTCAGCCACGATTTTTTCCTGCGTCCAACGCGCCTCTTCCCTTCAACTTTGCCCATCATTATAAATAGAAGCAGCCTGTATCTATCGTGCCTGAGCACGTGCCCGAGGTACACGACTTTGCGCTTTTTGACGGTCCGCATCAATTGTTGGGTTCTGCTGACGCGCTGGAGTACGGTTGCGTTCCTTCAAGGTACCAACACTGATATATTTGTTAAGCTTGGAACTTCTATTGAATCTATAGCTTCTGGCCAGTAATTAAAACTATTACGTTTGAGTGAAACGGGCCGCTGTTGCATGTTGCGTAATTGTTTGTGTATGTATACGTGTGTATGTAATGAACACGATAGCGCATGTCGCAGGAAGCGGTAGCTTTAAATGTTTATTTATATCTTTAATTTTCATTTTTCGTTTCGTCTTATGGAACAGCATCAGTGAATTTAATTTGATCCCAAGATAACTTGTAGTAATCGCAGGGCTGATGTTTTTGCACGAACGATTAAATGCAATTAGTTTAGTAAATAATTATTACCTACTCGTTTGTTTTACTTGCCGTAGCAGCCTATAATTAAGGCTTCACTTAACAATGTACCCCTATACCTATATGTACAAACCATGTTATAAGTGAATGTTTTGTTGGTTGTCCTAAATAAATATAATAAAATAAAAAATAAAACAGAAAGCAATTTCTTGTTAGTTATATGTACAGTAAACTTTATGGCACCTTGAAAGAAGGATAAAATTATAATAAACGGATACATGTGCGTATAAAAATTACAACATTAAACTTTAAAAATAATTTATTCTGAGTCTATTTGTACATCGACTGAAACTATAAGGTCTTGCAAAACATTGGAGGACTTACAAACCGAACTTAGTAAACAAGGATATTTATATAAGAAGTCTCAAGTATAACTCTGATCGACAACGTTATACTTGAAACTTCTTCCCAGACGACTTAATACAGCGGACGGTAAAATTATAGGTACGTGGTACCTAACTGTTTCAGTTAAACTGTGCAAACCAGACTCTACGCTACATTTAAGACATAAAGATGGCACATTCTGTACTGCCATGATAAGGAACCTTGAATCTTTCGCTTTAATTTTAGACCCTGGTCAAGAATTTTCCTTGGATAACAAAGCTCACGTGCCTCAAACACCAATATTAATGCACCTCAATTATCGTGTAAAAATACCGGATCATGACTTCGTGGTCGCTGGAAATCACAAACTTATTCCGACTGTGTATGAAGGTATTGTATTAGGGAAAGAAGGTGAAGCCACCTGCACATCAGCTCGTTCCGGAAAAGATAGGAGGCGACGGTCGACGACGCTATACGTTCCACAATACTACATACATATCCATCCCTGGGACAATTAGCCACATATCGTCAGGTTTTGTGCCAATATCACGGGCGATACCATTCGGCTCAAGTATAGCCGGCACGTTTATAGCAACATAACATCGAAGTAAGTCGTTAATGCAGGCTTGGCGCGAAAACCGACGCGCTCTTCCCACAAAACTGAAGCCATTTCAAGTCCAATTAATCACTTAGTATCTTATTATTTCATTATCTTCATTGCGTCTATTAATTACACCTCCGCTCTGTTAAATGATGATTCGAACTTTCCAATCTTGTTGGAATAATAATAGGGGTTAAAGTATAAAATTGCCGATTATTTTCCCACTTTTTATTTTGTTCATAGCTCTTAAGTATAGTGATATTATTGCGTAATTAAAATATTTTGTATTGTATCAAAAACTAAATAAAGTAACTTTTGACTTAAAAAAAATGCAATTCTAGTGCCTATTACTTCAAAGGAAGTCGTTGAAAAGACCCCTTACAATGTGTCAGCTGACCTTCTTGCTTCAATTAAATATATTTGTATTATATACTTTGATTTTTAGAAATTTAAATACTATAATGCGTAGCTTTATAACCATCTAACTTTCACCTTTAATTGCTTCGAAAACGGTTCAGGCGTTTTTAAAAAAACTAAAAAATTGTTAGTATGGAAAAATGACTTTTCTCGATTTCGTCCATACAAAACGGCAATTTCATACTTTAACCCCTAATATATTAATTACCTACGGACGTTCATTCACAATTTTGAACTTCTTGGGAGACAGCTTTAAATTTAATGTATGTCGGTCTTACTTCATTCCTGCATTTTAACAAGTTACTCGTATAAACCAGTAATGCTTAAATTCCAAACTATTATTTAACAGTTAAAAACACAGTTTATTTCCGAGCCTTTATGTTTGTGGGATTGTGTTGATATGATAATTATTAAAATCATTATAAATATGGTACAGAGCTTTTACTTTAGCTAATAAATACTACTTACCCTAATGTTTACACTTAAATGAACAATGAACATAATAGGGAAATTCGCCTTTTCCGCAATTCATTTAGTTACTCCAAGCGAGCAACTGATACTAAACTTTTCATTTTCATAACTTTATCCGAATTTAATTTATAACCTCTCTGATGATGGCCTTTATTTTTTTACTTTAGTTATTACCTATTCCTCATAAGTGTAGAAGTGTTAAAAAATTCAACCAACGAAAAATAGATCAGTCCCAACTCAATATTATTTGATGCCTACCAATCTAAATGATTGCCACATATCACTTATCTTGGGGTTCACATATTACTGTATCAGGAACAACCAACTGTAGGATTTGGACCCAATTTTTGTGTCTGCGTAGCAAAAACACACTACGGGCGGGAGAATTGAAAAATAGGTATTTGTAAAATCTATTGCTGTCGCGCAGTGCCAAACGCTTTCACCGCAAAGTGTGATAGAGACAACTGCTTCTTGGATTGAAAATACCTACTAAAAGCACACCAAATCAACGTTTCGTTGTCCCCTTTTTCTTTACAAATTGAAGAAAGGCTTTGGCCGTGTTCGTATAACTCCTTTTTTTCTAAAATTTAGCCAAATTTGTTTTCTGGATGTTTGAACACAGCGGAAATCTCGCGAATTTTTTCGATTTTTTTTTAAAATGATATGAGCATCTATTTCATTAATTAATTTATGAAAAAACAGAAAACATAGAAACAAGCCATAAATTTTTGTAACAAAATTATTGCTCTACTGACTTTATCCAGGGAGGAAACAGGGGACTACGTTTGTATGGAAAAACGGCCCTTGTATTTCCTCTTAAGGTTCTAAGGATGAATTCTGAAGTGGAGATCGGCGACCGCATTTAGGCAAGCGTAGTGTAGTTCGCTCTGCTCAATGAACTGCTGACTTTAGAAGAACTGTTGGCAGCGGACTGGATGGGGAAATTCCAGGAATAAAATTTGTGGCGTTGCTTGTAGGAGGATTACGTCCAGCAGTGAACGGACAATTTATGGCTGTTGTTTTAAGCTTTAAAGAACACAAACGAGCACCAATTATTGTTCGTATATGCTTGTGTCTGGTAAAATAAAGTACTTCATCACAGAAGCGATGTGCTGGCTGGCAATTACGCAACCTGAGAAACAAGCGTTTTAAACAGAATGACTTTTAATCACCTTTAAAAAAAATTTATAGTAGTTAATTATTGTATTAAGAGCCCATTTATAAATTAATAAATGTAGGTCAGTTTTCACCAGAAAGTCGTTTTCGTAACATAGTTTTCAATTTTAACAGTCTGAAGCCTGTTAAGGTATGTAAGGAAAATCAAAAACTTATGAATAGTATCGTAATAATAAATGAGATGCACATCGCATAAAAAAAGTGTTAGCAACCCTTTTTCTCCGGAGGCCGTATCAAAAATTTTAGATTTTTGGCGGACATTTTCTAAGTGCTTTATCTTGACATTTTTGTACTGGGCTATACAGAAAGAAAAAAATGTTTGTCTTGTAAAATTTCATCATGTATATGAAAACCAATGGTTCTATAGCTGCCTTCCTAAATATCAAATAATTGTCCAACACTGATGGATTTCCTTGGCAAAAAATAGGAGCCAATTACACCCCATACGAAAAAGACGAATTAAGGACACTTAAACAATATCTGTTTCAAAAAAAAAAGCCTTTATAGAAGCAATCGAAAATGGTCATTTTCGAAATCAGTGACTTTCACTGACTAAAAAGGAACGGGTTATCAATTCAACGCGTAAGTAATATTGATGGCGACAAAGTTGAGCCCATTTTAATCTTAACTTGAATTGCTACTGGGCTGGAAAAAATATCTCTCTTACAATCCTTATGAATCCCAAGAGGCAATTTATTTAAATAAAATGACTGTGCTAGAGAGAACATACGCGTATAATTTGGGTTATAAACATTGGTTATAAACAAAAAAGGTTGGTATAACGTGCTTAAATACGGAATAAAATGAGACTGACATAATATATTTAAATTTAAAGTTGTCTACCAAGTCCTTAGAAATTCCAAAGTTTTAAATTGTGAATGATCGCTTGTAGGTAATATATATAAAATATTAATTCAACAAGACTGGAAAGTTAGTAACATCATTCAACCGAGCGGAGGTGTAATTAAAAGACCTAATGACGGTAGGTAATGACATAATAAGTTGATACAAAATGATTAATTGAACTTGAAATGACTTTAGTTTTGTGTGTAGAGCGCTGGTCGGTTTTCGCGCCATGCCTGCATTAACGAAGTAATACTTCGACGTTATCTCGCCACTATTAACGTGCCAGCTATACCTGAGCTGAATGGTATCGCCAATGATGTTGGCAAAAGAGCTGACTATATGTTTGTCCCAGGGATTTGTGTGTTGCCAGTGATTGTAATTGACCTATGGTACAGAAATGTTGTTACTTACTATTCTAAAGCATGTTCAAGGTCTTATTGCGAGAAGTAGTAATAGCGATCCTTGGTATTTCCCTAAATCAGACATTGGTTAATCAATAAAATAAATAAGAAATCACGGGTAAAATTCCTATAAACAGTTTTTTTTATTGTATAATGAAATTACTGATGTTGTGACGATGCAAACGGCGTCGTCTTTGCATTCATCGAAAACGAGCTTATTCGATTAGCAACCAATATTGTCTATGGTCATAATCTATACTCTTTGGGGATAGATGATTTGACATTTCGATAATGATTTTTGAATTTGTCGTTAGAATAGATCAGACGAGATTCGAACCGAAAGGGGTTACTTGCTCGTAGACTTGGCAGCGTGTGGAGGCTACACCAGATTGAAACGTATTGGCTTGGTGTAGTGAAGTCGTAATATTACTCAAGCACTGCTGTGGACGAGTTCCTGTAAGTACATGATATTCCCCTTTCGGCTACACCCCGAATCTTTGAGTTTCTCTATCTGACTGCGTGGTATTTGTCGTTGCAGGTCTTGCTCTTTAGTCCAGCCTACTGTAAGGCTGATCAAAGCACGAAGGCGCACTGGTGTGCACGTGAGAACCCGACGGCTGTGCTGGTAGTGTGATGGACCCGTGCTGCGGTACGTCATACCCATCCTGCCCCGTTCGTGGACTTGCCACCAGGTATTTGGTCGCCGTAAGTTGCTGTTCCTGACAGACCCAATAGGTACCACCTCCGTAGGACGCGTTTCATCGTGTGGTGCGGCACATATGTGCCTTGCCGCACTTATGCCAAGGAGCTTTGTTCCGCTAGCTAACTAACCTGATACTAGATACCTATTTAGCTCTGTTTAGGGCTGACTAAGTGTGCCGTTGTCTTGGCACCTTAGCTAGGTGATAGGTCCTGGTTTTTCATATATTGAGTTTTTATATTGAGAGAGGATAGGTTGTCATTACTTATAAATACAGTGTTGTGTTCCTAGGAGCTTAAGGCTTTTGCCTGGCTTCGTATCTTCCTCACAGGGCATAACCAGATAACAGTGTAACATTATTAATTTGTACGGTGAGCTAGAGTCACCCGTGGTTCACCTCACGAATCTTTGTAAGTGACCCTGATCTTATGTATATGTATATTTATCTCATGTTGTTCCTCTAGCACACCTTGGAACAGAGACAATGTGGGCTAGACCAACGATCAAATGTTTGTTGGAGTTTTTAAGGAAGATCCTAAAGCTGAATTATTGTTGTAACTATAATTTAAATATTATATCTTTGTGTAACTGATAACTTCAAATAAACTTTGTAATCAATAAAGGGTACATACTTGTTTAACTTAATTTATACCTATTTATAAATTTACTTTAGCACGGCAAGTAGGTCTTTAAGTTTAGACTGACTAACGGCCGGTCCCAATAACCTATCTATCTTCAGTTTTGGCATATCGGAGATACTCGTAGAAAAAAACTTCTGTCTTTGTTTCTCTGGACGGCAAAATCAGAGACGGAAGATGTTTTCTATCTCCGATATGCCAAAACTGAAGATAGATAGGTTATTGGGACCGGCTGTAAGATGGGGCACGAACTTCAGCTTACAGGCGTCAGATTTAACCATTAAACTATTAAACCAATGTTTTGTGTAGACGAATCTATTCAAAAACAGTTTAATCACACTCCCAATACGACATACGTCGATCTAAACAATTTAATGATTGCTATTAGGGTAATCAATCATTAGTGGTAACAAGGCTCATCGCAAAACAAAGCTTAGATATGACAGCAGGTAATAATAAATATACGTTTCCCAAATAAACTTTTGCAGAAAATTTAATCACCAAATGAAAACATTATGTCAAAAACTTAATGATTGTGCGTTTTAATTTAACGTGTTATAATTCAGATACAATTTTAAATTATGAATTGTCTGTTGACTTAATTAACAAAATTGTTCAAAAATATTACCTGCCAGCTGTCCGTCCCTGTTTTGCACAGGTTTACCAATGAAGGTAATGCAAGTAAACTATCAATTTATGAGTATGTTTACTACTACCTTTACACAGTTTTCATGTGGATGTTTCTAGAACAGTATTTTTTTTTTCATACAATTATATAACATTTACTTCCCTTTAACATTCTCCTAAACATATCAAAAAAAGATTTATCCGATTTGGTGTAGTCGATGGAGAGTATTTTTTTAATAAAATAAATACTCAATACATTTAGGGTTAGTGACGGCTTACAGTCATTCCACTGCAGGGCAAAGGCCACCATCATTGAAGTCAAGTTACTATACCAATGATGGGTATAAGCATAATCACCACGCTTGCCAAATAGAAAATTCTAAAGTTTTTATTGCCCGACCCGGGGATCGGACCCGGAACCCCGAGATCCTGGCTCGGAATTCAAACCACTAGACCCTCGGGGCGTTCGGTACTTATCAGAATTAACAGTGCCATTTAAAAACCGCAAATAAAAAACAGCTCGACCAGACATAGGTATTTTTTTATTTATTTAAATGAAACTGATATTTTTATTCGACATAATAAATTTGTGCCGTGGAAGATCTGAACATTTACAAATGAAGTGTCGCTTAGATAAAAGAATATTACTCGTGTTCAAATTGAGTAAACTGACTGGTTTAGGCTTATTGAATTTGACAGATATATATTACTTCTGTCTCTATGATTTATAGACATTACTTACGTGTAGATAAAACGATTTATGAAGTTGGTTTAGGTATTATTTTATATATTGTTAAATTTTTTAAAACATAGCTCACACTAGCCCACTGCTGGATATGCCTCTGCAAAAAGGGGAGTTCTCTATAATCGCCACTTATGGCAGGTATACATTTAACTATTGGCGAAGAGGTGTGGTTTAAAGAAAAGCGAAGAAGTACTGAAGTAACTGCGATCGCCAAACGACTTACCAAGCGTGGCGATTATGGCTATGCATTTAAATTCTATGGTTAAGTCAGAAATTTAATATCACCTTTTTTTGAAAAAAAAAAATCATAAATTGGAATCTCAAAATTTTAAATTGTATGAAAATAAAAAGAATAAAAATAATATACTGATTTAAACTTTCATGTTTTTTTTTTTTATATATATTTATGACATGCCTCACTGGGCTACACAGAGTCGTCATCTAGTCCCAAATTAAGCTACTATTAAGTACCCTGTCGTATGGGGTACTAGACAACCGATAAACTTACTTATATACTTTTTTTTTGTAAATACATACTTATAATATATAGAAAACACCCAGACCAGTACTAACAGACATGTTCATGCACACAAATGTTTGTACTGTGCGGGGATCGAACCCGCGACCCATGGCTCAGAAGCAGCGTTTACTACCGCTGATACAAATGGTCGTCAAATGGTTACTATCGTAAAAGTTTGTTATTTCGAGATTCGACTTTAATCGTGAAGATGGCTTTAAATTGTCGTGTGTCAGGAATCCAGTGGTAAAAAATTTGTGATAACCAGAAAAGTCCAAACACTAAAGTTTCGCGATCGGATACTGTGTGTTGGGTGTCGAAAACAGGTTCGAGTGAATAGTGAGTTTGCAAACAATAGTATCAGTGTCGAGTGCAATAAAAGACTACGACGGAGGGTAGATCGATATATCTACTCGTAACAACCACCCATCCGCAGTGACATCAGTTCTTCCGCGATCATGGCGCTTGCAACAGTGCCGAAATATCGGAAACTCATAAAAAACAAGGTACAGACAACAGCACGTCAACCTATCACAAAACGTCAAAATTTCTCAATTGATATTGATCTCTACTTGTTGGACTTAAAGTTGAAAATCAATTGAATGACTTTTTGAGTAGGTTGACCTGCCGTTGCTGTACATGGTAGAAATCTCGAAATAACTAACTCTTTTAATGAAAATAATGATATCAAATTCCTGACTTCACCATAGTTTCGGCTTGTTAAACTTTTTACCTGACATCCTATAGGATAACTATCTGGAATAAATATTTTCATACAATAAGAGCAAAAATTCAACATGCTGTATTTGTGATTTAATTAATTATGCAAAACAACCTGAACCCGGAACTGCGGCAGCTCATAATATAGGAAATTAAATACTTAATTACATAATACAATAACCGTACTCCTATCACCATAATTGTGTGCTTATGAATAATGCATGTATTTAGCGTTACGTGTGTACGTATGATCCACTTAGCATATTAGAATATAGTCCTGTCATCTGTCGCAAAATAAAAAACCTTAGCCGATTATAGGTGGCTTCAAAAATCAAAAATCTCCAGCCCATCCTTAATAAATTAATGATCATGCAACAAAAATAAGAAACTATGGCAATTGCCGTCCTTTTGAACCTGGACAATTCATCAGGTGTTGTCTATTTACGATCATCATACCTACTATGCCCCAGTAAACGCTCATATAACCAAGGGATTGAAGTACTCATAGGTTGTATATTTGTCTAGCTGCTGGCCGCGAGATTGTCCGTGTCAATTTCTGTTATTATGATCGCGATTAAGAAGTTCATCAACAACACATTTAGTTAGATAAGGATTAATATTATTATGTTGATAAAACTGTTTAGCAAATAATTGGCAATAATGCTACAATTTTACCAAATTTGATTACCATAAAAAAGGTTCTAGTAGTAAGTCAATCTTAAAGATTTAGGTATATTATCGCGGACATTTTTTTAAATTATTTATTGAGGAATAATTCTTCAAACATATTTTTTGGTAACTTGAACCGTTTACGCAGCGCACGCAACGGAAGCCTTCAAATATGAATAATTCTCTCCGTTTTTGCAAAATTTGTCACTAATTCGTCGCAGGGTGATGTTATATAGCCTAAAGCCTTCCTCGATAAATGGACTATCCAACATCCATGTTTTTTTTTCATTCGAACCAGTACTTCCTAAGATTAGCACAAACAAACAACTAAACTCTTCAGCTTTATAATATTATTATAGATGTAAACTTAGATAATTAAGTTTTTTAAAAACGCGATCAACACGAACCATACATTATGTACCTAACAGTGTTCGGCCATCGCAGTCATAGTTTGGAGGAACGCTGCAGGCCTAATGCTATCATGAACCCTTCGTATCGAAGTGTATTAGAAAGGATTTGGCCTCAGACATATGTCGGTCATATAGACGTGGGTACAGCGAACACAGGAATGAGCTTAAACTTCTTAAAATACTCGGCAACAAAGTTTTGATTAGGAGGGGGGGGGGGGTCTTGAGCTGGTAAAGTAGGTAAAAACTATAAATAATCCTCCCTTAATATGTATTAATAATGTAATATAATAGAAGACTTTCAATAATGGTTCATCTATGGGATCGGGTCTAAATACAAAAAAAGGACTTGAGAGGTGTCAAGGGACACCCGGATGGAACGAAGTTCATTTTTAGTGAAGGAATTGTAATAATTTTTTATTTTATTTTTAATTCTCTATCTCCCTCTCCCTCTCGCTCTCCCTCTCCCTCTCCATCTCCCACTAACAACTATACATACACGGCTTACAACTATAGCAAAAAGTATCGTAACAATTTTTTCCGTCTAGCCCCCTTTCGCAACGCGCGATAAAAGGAACTTCGTTCCAAAACAGACAAGTGCGATCCAGATTCGGTCACCGAGGGTTCCGTCAGTGGGATCATGTGTTAGGTAATTATAGTTATTTTGTATCTACTTCTACAGACTTAAGAAAAGAGTGGAACGGTATTATGAGATATTTTTTATTATAAATAAGAAATAATGCGTTGGGAAAAATTGCAGTGTGCACATCAACCCTTTTTATATTAAATTGTAGCTACAATTTTAAAGTTCGACCTCCTATAAAAATAAAGACCACCTCGAGATTTTTGTTGAACTTGTGGTCTAACGATGTTAGTCACCAAACCGATGTTAATCAACGGGAAGTATGAATTTTGATTCCCTTAAAAGTGTCTAAATATGAGTTTTTCGCTAATATACGGCTGTATCTTTTTTACGTAAACTTAGAAGTTCGACTTTTCACAATGTAATTGGACCATAGACCTGAGTATACAGTTAAAATTTAAACTTGTTACCTCCACGCATTTCTGAAAGAAAGTATCTTGGCAGATACTTGAACAACAGATTGATCTTATAAGCGGTCCGTTTTGTTCCCTTTTGAGGTACGAAACCCTAAACTATATTTACCACTACATAACTCAAATAATTACTCAGCCGATGTCCCTCTAAAGATAAGTAGGCAAAATATCTCAAAGTTTCGACCTTGTATTGTGACATTCGGCTTTTAGGATATCACTGAATTCGTAATGCCGTTTTCGCGGTTATAAATTTTGTTGTCAATGTAAGGGCTCGTTCACACTTAACTATACGCAACTTTCACTTATACTGGAAACGGAAATAAAATGTGCTCTTTTGTGAGGTCTGTAAGTTTTAAAAGTATTATACTATGTTGTTATCATAATATGTTGCTTTTATCATTTTGTTTAGATAATAATCGGATTCCAATCAAATTAGTCTATAAACTAGGCATGAAAAATAAGACCAGGAGGAGAGGGACAGATTTTAATTACATAAATCGTACTGTTAAACGATACTGAAACGTGTTCGATTTATCTATACTTCTATACTACTCGTAATATTATAAAGAGGAAAGATTTGTTTGTTTATTTGCATCGAATAGGCTCCGAAACTACTGAACCGATTTGAAAAATTCTTTCACCATAAGAATCCTGCTTTATCTGCGATGGACATAGGCTATATTACATTATCAAAAAAGTAAGGGATCCGTATGAAAACTTCGATTATGTAACCGAAGGTGTGAAAGAATAATCATTAAATTGCGAACGCTGCGAAAACTATTGACAATAGAGCAAAATAATGTACTACAGTTTTGTAGAAGAGATCATTATCTACAATAAAGTCTGCGATACTATATGCCTAACTATAACAGATACGCCACTATAACACTTTTTTTATGTAAGATTAAGGACGGTACAAAGTAGGTTACATTATTCGTACCTTGGTATTAATCCTTATCCAAATAAACAACTTCATATTTTTACAATTACAATTTTGAATTATTCAAATCGGACATACTATTCAAAAGATATCATGAGTTTAATATTTATCAAAATCATCAGTTGCTTCTACTGCTCTTAGTGACTCTGGTTCGGTTTATCGGCCATAGATGGCGCTGTACCTTTTTAACTCGCGGTAAAACTAGATTTTTCCCAAATAGCTAAATTGGTAAACCTAGAAATGTAGGGTTGTCTATTATATAATCTGTGTATTTTAATTGAAAATGATGCCAAGATGTTTCAAACTGGATTTAGTGGGAAATCCAAAAAGCGGACGAAGTCGCGGGGGACCGCTAGTAAAACTATAAAAATGCTCATGTTAACCTGTCGCTCACTGTCCCGACTTCTCTTCCATCGTGAGTTCGAATCCCGACGAATTGATGATTCAGAGAAAATGGTTTTAGGATATCATCATTGATAACTTTTATTCTTGTTGCTAAATCAATAGTTCGAAGCTTTTCATCTGTACGGATATTTAAATATTATTAAGAAAATCTGGCCTGAATAAGGCTCAGAATTCGCTTTTTAAAAAAAAGGTTATAGTTAATAGTAAAAATTTATATCTACACCAAAATAACTTTGAATACATTGATTATTGAATAAATGAATCAATTAACATTTTTGTTTTATTTTATTATTCATAGTTCTTTTTTTACTCAAAAATAAAATAGGTGAGCCATTCATGGCTTACATGGAGCTCAAGGTTACCGAGAGATTTTAGCTGGTCCGTTTTCGCTTAATTTGGTGACTGCTAATATTACGATTATTAATATGGGGTTACGAAAGGGCACAACGAGGAGAGACAGGAGACTACTAGTTTAGAAACGTAACCATTTAAATGTACTAGTGTGAACAAACCCTTAGGCACTTACAATAATTCCAATTGGTACATCCGCGCCACTGAATGCGCTAAAAGCTTTCCTGTAACAATATGCGATACATTTGATACAGTAAATTAGTGAAATCGCATTGTTAATACTTTAAACGCCTGGTTTTGGATGAGATAAATCCTATTAGATAGAATTAAATCTAGCAGTACAGTTTAGTTTGAAAAGTGCTGCCTTGACTTAGAGTTTGAAATGAAATTTTATCAAATACCTAATTTAAATATTCTTGTTATGTATTTTTAATAAAAAATATTGCTAAAATTTTTAAATTTTTCAAAAGCAAACTTCTAAGAACATTTTTCTGCTGAATATAAAAATTTAGTATTGCTTAAGGTGACTTTCAAATTAAGGAACACGGGAAAACGAACGGATTTATACACTTTGCACGACACCATGGTTATTAAAATAGATTTATGCAAGATGGGTCGGTGCCGCGTTTACTGAGAGACCGAGTGAAATGAAATAGCGTGATAAGATCTAGGCATGTTGAGCATGTATAGTAAAAATATTTAAGTTCAAATACAGTCAATTATTGCGTTGCTGCGTCATAAACGAGGCATCGTCCACTTTTATACACCAGATGTATAACAACAGTGGAAGCAGTAGATTTCTATTTTAAACGAGCCCAAAGAAGACACAAATTGTTTCTTCGGTTATTAAAGTAATCAATCTAATTTGAGAACTTACGTATTTTATATCGCTTTCCTAGCAAAAGATCAGCAAAATCTTACTTTATGAAGATTTGTAGTGAACAAGCAACGCGCATCAATGAATTAAAAAAATACTTTATCAAGATAATGCTCCTACCCACCGGTAAACGCAAACGTCACATCAGACCTCATCTAATTACGGTACGAATTATTGCTGCACCCTCCTAAATCGTTCCTGTATAAGTATGATGCAAAACTAGCCAAAGGCCCTACTACGTAACACAAAGCCGTTATATACGGATCTATTTTTCTCTTTCAGATGCTCTCATATATTAGAATGAGTAAGAGGGACAGATGAGTAGATTTAGGCAAAGTGTTACGGAGTTAGGCCTCTCCCAATTTAAGGGTTCCGTAGCCGAATGCCAAAAAACGGAACCTTTATAGTTTCGTCAAGTCTGTCTGTCTGTCCGTCCGTATGTCACAGCCAATTTATTCTGAAAGTATTAGCATTACAAAGTTGAAACTCTCCCCCCCCCCTCTAACTATTAAACTAAGAAAGTGAAAATTTGGAAAATAAAATACATAATGTAGATCCTAATAAATACTTTCAACGAAAATTAGTTTGAACGAGATAAAACCGTTAGTTTTTGAGAAATAGCACACTTTTAACAACCGCAAATATAACATTGTCCTTTATACAAACACTATGAAAAACAAAGTTATGTTTGCAGTCAATTAAATATTGTGGTATTTTGGCTAAGTGGAAGTAAGTGGACCCCTAATTCAGTTAAGGTTGGTACGGAACCCTCAGTGCGCGAGTCCGACTCGCACTTGGCCGGTTTTATTGTTGGATCAAAAGGTACAGCTTAGTCCCATTTAAATTTATTTGAAAACATGTTATTAAGTTCAAATAGGGATCTAATCTCCAATTTCAAAAGTTCCCTTTACATTGTTTGCGATTGCAATCAAATTTTCTTGTCTTTTCGGCCCATGTCCCATTCTATCCCCTGATTGTCCCATCTCATTTGTTATTATCGTGGATCCGATCATGTTCCATCATCACCTCAACCAAACATTTAACGGCTTTCCGCGACCTTCACCCGACGTCGTACTTATTTCATACTTCTTGTCGGTTCAATATATTATTATTGTAACAAAATTAATCTTCCCAAACCGGACGAAATAACTTTTTATGAAAACAATCATCAGACAGGTGATAAATAAACTGAAACTTATTTATTTGGATTTCTGTAAAAAATAATTTGAAGAACTTTTACTGTCATTGGTATAGATATAGCTACGTGTTATCAACGACAATTTCATTTGTGTCGATAAATAAATAAATGTGGAATACACTGTTCTGATCCCAATTTGAGTAACTATCTAAAGCACTCATATTTTGAAAATCAGAAACAACGTAGTTAGCACAAACACCCGGACCCGAAAAAATTAGGAAAACGCTTTTCTTCTACATTGACCCGTCCGGGAATTGAACCCGAGACCTGCAAGCAGGTGACACCTTGAAAACTGGTGTGTACGCCACTCCGCCACGAGGTCGTATACTCGTATGTATAATCAAGAAATTTTGTAGTACGAGTAGTATATTGTAAGTAGATAACTATTTCAAAAGTCACTCATAAGTAACTTCTGTTTTACCTTTTGTTTTAACATTTCTTACTTCTACCGTCCAGATTTGCTTGAAACACAAACCAAAGATTCATGAAAAAGGCTATGACGTGTCGACAGAAAAGTCGGATATATATTACAGTCATAAAAACTTTTAAACTTTTATCTTTATGAACGAGTACAGTTAGGATTAAAGGAAATTTTTTGCGAAAACTATTTAAACCCGCGCGCGTTCAAAGGAAAGTTTGGCTCGAATTAAAAGCTTCTCGATGTTGAACGTTGCAGTTAGAAATTAGAAATGTATTTTTATTTTTCATTTTGCTATGAATCTCATGTTCTATTTAATAAGCCGACTTAATTCTTAGGATACTAATTTTATACAGGATTAAACTTTAATTACATTCCAAATTTTAATACAACAATTTGCGAGAAAAAAACGAATGACGTATGTTTTCTTTTGGTATAGCCCAGTACAAAAATGTCAAGATAAAGCACCTAGAAAATGTCTGTCAAAAATCCACACTTTTTGATACGGCCTCCTCGCAAGACTTTTTTTACGCGATGCGCATCTCATTCAGTCATTACGATACTATAAGTTGTTGATTTTCCTTCACAGGCTTAGGACCGTAAAATTAAAAACTACCTTTATTGCAATAAATATTTGTATATAAATAGTGAAAATTTGACCTACATTTTTTATTTCATAAGGGCTCTTAATACGATACTTGACGTCTATGGAAGGTAATGAAAAAGTCATTCTGTATAAGACCAACATGAAATTAATTTCCACTTACTACTAGGTATACCTACCTGAAATAACTTGAATCCGATGGGCTGGTAAGAGGCTCTAGTAAGACAGAGAAATGCTGTTTTTTTTATACGCATCATTTGAATACTCGTATAAAGCCTAGTTTTGACTTGTAAATGAAATGCTTTTCCACAACAATGGAACGGGCTACACAGAAGATGTACAAGATGTAATCAAATTGTTTGAAGATTTACGCAAAGGCTCTAAATAGCTTAATCTTTCTACTCGTCATTGTCATATTCTGGTAATATAAAAGAGATTTAAATCTGCTTAACGTAATATTATTAGGAATTCCATTTTCTTTTAGTCGTATAATTATCTTTAAGGGATTATGGTTTTAATATTTCCATTTTGCCACAAAGACTAGGACTACTATACCCACTGCTTTCAGACCCAAACTACGAGTAACTTGGAAAAGATCGCTTTATCAATTTACCAGACTGGCATAGAAGCCGGGACTCTTGCCATTGAACCTAGGCAGATCAGCAAACTGAGACTGAACATTAGATTCACATTAATAAACAATAAAACCGGCCAAGTGCGAGTCGGACTCGCGCATGAAGGGTTCCGTACCAAAAAGGCAAAAAAAAATGAGTTTGTTGTATAAATATTTATTTATTTTTTTTATTTGTTGTTATTGCGGCAACAGAAATTAATAATTTATGAAAATTTCTTGAGATACAGCCTGGTGACAGGCAGACGGACAGACGGACATAAGCCTTAGTAATAGGGTCCCGTTTTTACCCTTTGGGTACAGAACCCTAAAAAGTGGATGTCAGTATTTAAAATTGAAAAATTATGTATCAGCTGCGGGACTCGAACCCGCATATCCTTGCATGCCGGCGTAAATGCAATTAAATAGCTTAAATATCATATAAAGTATTAAAAGTAGATGGTTTTAAACCTGATTTTTAAGCAAAAACATTGCTGGTGTACCTAAACTGAAAATACGTTTCCTTGAAGAAAAATCATGACTCAACTAAAGCAGTAGAAATATAGTTTTAAGAAATTGTATATTTAAAAGTAAATAAAGTTTAACTAAAATCTTTTTAAGCTAGACAAAGCCTTAGGCTTCTATAAAAGTTATAGAAAATAGAAAAATGCCATTGACATCGTCAATTTAATAAAAAGTTATGCGAAGACCTTATACTTTAGGCATTATTATCTGTGGTCATTCCTTAACTAATTTTATTAAATTTAAAAGTTTATTCGTTTGTTTTGTAGAACTCGCAAATCTCTGGAAGTAGTTTCAAACAGAAAACATTTTGATGTCACACAAAATGCTTTACATATTTTCACCAAGTTACCATGCTTAAAAACACAAAGAAAGAGAATGTCACTGAACAAGTAATCACTTGGACTATGTTTATAATGCATTTAGTCGCAATCTGAACCAAACGACACGCGGCATTAGTAGAATAGTTATAGTACTAAACATGGTTATTAGGCAGGGGCCTAATTCGCGTAACCGAATCGCAGTTCGATCGTGATTGAATTGGACGATTTTGACATTTAGCCCATACTAGAACTGTCAAAAACCTGTCGTTCAATTACGATTGTGATACGATTCGGTTACGCGAATTAGGGGCCAGGTAAGGGTTAACTCGGGTTATAAATGCCAGACTGACTCCCCGTCAGAAGGATTAGGCTTTCGTCCCCGGCACTGACCCGTGTTTTTTTTTCGGCAAAGCAATGTAGGTAGTTACCCGTTGCCTGCATTGTTATTTGTGGTCATTTCTATGCTTTTAAAATTTGTCTCAGGTGGGAAACTTTAAAGTGTAAATACTGGTGTTTTAACTGCAATCAAATCGCTTATATATCATATAAAGTGATATTATGTAGGTATTTAAAAGTTTGTTTGTTTGTTGGTTAGACGCGTACGAATTTCCGGTACTAATGGTTCGAATACTTATAGAAAACCTTTTTTTTTTCTCGAAGTTACCGTGCTTGAAAACATAAAGGCCTTCAATATTGAATTCGAGTTACCATATCAATGATGGGTACATGCATAATCACCACGCTTGACCAATGCGGATTGGTGATATCAAACCCGAGCAATGTTTGAAAATTCAAAATTTATTGCCCAATCCGGTACTTGAGCCACTAGACCATTAGACCAACTGGACGACACTTCCCCCAGTCTACCCTAATTGAAATGTATCCCACGAATAACTCTTAAATAACCTGTTCAGACCTAGATCAGCCGATGTCAGTGTATAGCCATCAGTAAAGTATGTTTATATTGCATTCAGTCGCATTCTTAACTAAACGTATGCGTCATTATTAGGATATAGTACCAAACATAGTCAGGCGGGGAAGGGGTTAATCTAGTAATTATTGCCAGACTGACTCCCCGTCTAGGATTAGGTGACCGTCCCAGGCACTGACCCGGGTTTTTTATTCGGCAAAGTTATGAAGTTGCCCGTTGCCTGCTTTGTGATTTCATAGATGCAAATAAGTTACGTTTCGTTCCTAAAAAATTCCGAGTCAAATCGATACTTCAGCAATTTACATCAAAATCTAAACAACGGTGGTATGCAAATAAAGATTAATTTGTTTACATACAAATCAATCTTGTTAATAACTACCACCACGACTACCTACTCGTGTTAATTAATTACGTAAAACGTTTCATCGAGACAAAGAAAATGTAATCAATTTAAACAATAAAAGCCATTCCAATGAATAAGTTTTACCTGTTACTCAACGTACCTTTGTCGAACTGTCAAGCACAGGAACAAGACTATTTATATAGCGTCCAGACAATTTCTAACCGGCTTCATGTTCTCGAATCTTCTTAACGAGTGGAGACAAACCAACAATTTTGCATTAAAATCTTTCGCTGATGATACAAACTCAACTTCAAAAACATGCTTCATTCCGTTGTTCATTCTTCTCTTACAAATTCCGAATATAGTTTTTTTTTAATGTTTCTTAATATGTCTAACAAGCTGTTCCCTGCCACGCTTCGCTAATGGCACATTGTGATTGAATGGTTTTTGTTTTTATTATTTTCGCGGTCGCAGATAAATAGATAAAAACAATCCTTAATGCGGATTATATATCATGCTAAAATTTCAGCTCGATCGGTGCAGAACTTTTGAGTTTTTGAAGTGTACACACACCAACATACAATTTTTTATATATAAAATAAAATAGATGAGTGATAATTGCACATAAATATACATTACATCTAAAGGAGAAATCGGTCGACATTTTAAACTGTAAAATAAGGAAAACTAAGATTAAAATAACATTTAATTAAGTATCTTTACCTAATCCAGAATAATATTTTAAATGCGAAAGTTACTCAGTCTGTAGAGCTTTCATACCTAAACCACATGAGTAAAATTTATTCATGTGCCTAAACTACTGAACTGTTTTTCTACACAGCTACACTTTCATCAACCAACTAATAACTAAAAAGTTATAAACTTTTCATTCATGTTTTTATTGATCAAAATTTGCTAGCTCACAGAAAAAACTACTGTAAAAAAGCTTAAGCCACTAACCATAACCCCGAGCTTTGCATTGGTTTGATCCTAACTCACACGAGAATAACGCTTAGCTGCTGATCGAAGACTTAAACACGAAAACTAAAAGAATTTTCATTTGGTTCGATGTTAAGTACCTACTTCTTCTTCTTTCCGTGTGATTATCTTCAATGATGGCTGCCTAGTAGGCGCACCACCGTACTAACCACGTCATCAAGTAAGTTACCTACTACATAAAGTCGTATGAACTTTTTTTATACCCGATTACAGTGAAGCCAAAAGAAGGTGTTGATTTTTTAGCATTCCATGGATGTATGTTTGCTCCTTGCTTTGCAGCGTCCAAACTTTTGTCTAATTTCGACAAATGATGCGTCAACCTATTATCATCATGACCCGTCAAGTCGATTTTTTTCGTAGTGGTAGAGTGTATTTTGTTTTTTTAGTTGTAATGTAGCAACGAAACTATGACCTCATATAAAAATCTAACGAAAACTAATTGAAATTCAACTTTCAAATTTAAAAGGATCATTTTTTTCTGATATCTATGATCATTCTTGATAGAACTATTTTAGTAAAGTATTGATTAGATTCCTTTGATATTGCATCAAGCGGCATCTAGTTATAATGAAATGAATAGTTATTAATCTCTATCAAGTTTTTACAGTTAGAAACTATGCAATAAGAGGAGCTTTTCTAAAGACATTTTGCAGCTACCATAAGCTGAAATTGAATAATGAAAGTGGAAATTTGCATCGGAATTTGTCGAAAACGTGCCAAGGTCAAATAGATCCAATTCAGATCATGATACCTATAAGGTGCATTGGGGTAACTTCGAATGAAATTTATGTGAGATGACTAGAGGTTTGAGTTTCGATTAAATGGTTAAAGTTATTTTATATTTTCAGCCAATATTATTTTACGCACATTAACTCAAGAAAACGATCTATTAATTATTTCAGTTAGAATTCGGAACATGTTGTTGGGTTCTTCAATTTATGATTTTGAAACATTGAGACATATTTTTTTTGAATAGGGAAATTACGAACCATCTTGGGGTAAATCCGACATTATTCAAAACTTGATCTTCATGCACTTAGACTGCAGGTTTAAATTTATTTTTCAACCATGATTACCCCTGACTCTAAATATTATCAGTTTGGTTAATGGCATCGCTAAATTCCTTGCTTATTTCGGAATTACCCCAATAAGAGATCAAGGTTCTCAACATATCAGGCTCATACGATAGTACTTAACTTAATGTACGGTGAAGAAATCTATAAAGAGTTTTTACTTTTATCTTTATAATATATAATAAGGAAAGAAAAACACTGAGTAGGTTAAGGTAAATGGCACTATTACTTTATTTTGTCAATGCACACATTTAAACAACATTAAAATCTATACTAATATTATAAAGCTGAAGAGTTTGTTTGTTTGTTTGTTTGAACGCGCTAATCTCAGGAAGTACTGGTTCGATTTGAAAAAAAATTTTTGTGTTGGATAGTCCATTTATCGAGGAAGGCTTTAGGCTATATAACATCACGCTGTGACCAATAGGAGCGAAGCATCAGTGAAAAATGTTGCAAAAATAATCGCAATCATAATAACAGAAATTGACGCGGACGAAGTCACGGAGAACAGCTAGTATTAAATAATATACTAAAATAAATAATACGTAAGGTAGAGCGACGATTTGAGAAAGGTCGCTGGCAGAAGCTGGATGCGACAAGCCGAAGACAAGGTAAAATGGCGCGAATTGGGGGAGGTCTATGTCCAGCAGTGGACTGCTATAGGCCGATGATGACTAGTTACAGATATTACTTTTATTAACTTAGCAAACAAACTTACTTTATTTTATGTTATTACTGGAATAGTGCAAATGACGTAAAAAATATTATTTGATATAGGTTTTGATAATATAATCTACCATACCATACATACGTACACAATACCATACACTAACTTCTTATAAACCTGCAGCATGACCGTATACTATAGGTAGGTACAAAAGGGTTGAACTATATTAATTAACCATGCTGAACATTTATCCTATCTTTTTTACTAATTAAATTAAAATTTAGGCGAAGAACATAAGTAATTTTCTATGTAAAAGGAAAATTATGAAACAAAAAGTATTAAACATAATTTTAGTTTTCTTGCAGATTGAGAACCACTGCTCATTACTATGAGAAAACTGGCTGGGGCAATTGCGATCTCGGAATAACCCCTAAGGGGTATTTTCGAAAAAAATAACCAAAACATAGCTACACCATTGTGTTCCTCTTATACAATCGCAAAAAACGATAATCTATAAAAATAACGTATACAAGTTTAAATAACTTACCAGAATTCCGAAAAAACTGTGTTGGGGTTATTACGAACCAACGAAAATGGCGCGAAAATCACTTGTTCTAGAAAATTTGACACCGCTCAGGTGTTGCTGTCACTGGCGAATCACGACAACTTGTGCGGACTAGACAATAAAGATGGCTTCTTAAATAATTTTACCATTTAAAAAAATATCGCTAGGATTGGTAGATTTTTTAAATATTCGGAATATACCCTTTTTCGGAATTACCCCAATGCAAAAAGCATTTGAAATGAGAAAATTTACTGTATTTTAATTAGCATTAACATAAGTATGTAGGTACGAATGTTTTATTGACATGAAAAATTTAATATCGATGTAGATTACATCAAAGAAAATTCCAACCCAGAGGGTAGAAAAACAGGGTTGGTTGCGTTGTTGCGTAAAGTATTTGCCATCCGTTATTTTTAAGTTTTTTTGATTTAACCACTATGAAGTCCCGCACCTTTGAAAGGCATACGAGGGGGGGAAACCAACTCGCAGAGGTCCGTTAGATGAAATTTATATTAACGATGTAATTTATTATTATTACTAGCTGTTGCCCGCGACTTTGTCCGAGTCAATTTCTGTTCTTTTGATCGCGACTATTTTTGCAACATTTTTCGCTCCTATTGGTCGCAGCGTGATGTTAGATGATCTAAAGCCCTTCTCGATAAATGGACTATCCAATACAAGAATAATTTTTCAATTCAAACCAGTACTTCCTGAGATTAGCGCGTTCAAAAAAAAAAACAAACAAACTCTTCAGCTTTATAATATTAGTATAGATCCAGACATCATCCAACAATCCAGATAATAGCAAATTTTCCTTTTGAAGAATTTTTAATACTTATGTTCACCAATAAACCTTTAACCATTTGACCTTTTTGATATACTTTTTGTAAAATGTGGTCTGTCTAAAGTTTAACACTTTTTCTTCTTTAAAACATAATCTCTTGTATGCGCCTCCCCTGTTCTGCCTCAGAGGGACTTCATTAATTCAGTGAGAGCAAACACATAGCTTCCTGCGATGCTTTTGCGCTAAAGTGCTCCTGTGATTCGGTTACTAACACTAAGGAACTCTATAGAGCCAAGGCGATACAAAATTTTTAAAATTATTTTAATTGCGCGTACTATTAAAATAGCACCACACCTTCTTATCTTATGAGTTTTATAATAACCATCTAAAGAGCAGCTAGAAAAAGATGAGCAGCGTTTTGTATTTATCATTGGCCAAGTGCGATTGGTCGCCTTCTAAGTGTGGCCTTTATATCCTAAATTCACTAGTTCTAGTCTCGGTAGAGGCTATGGTAACAGAGGTAGGGGGTAAGCTCAGGCTATTTTTAAGACGCTGACATGAGCCAAATTGAGCTCAATAAAGATTGTTTTGCTTTAAGCCTATGGCTCGTATTGTTGCCAAATTCTATGTAGTTGTAATTGATCATATTTTCGACCAGGTGGCTGTTTCTAAAACACGATTCTAAAAACTTTTCTCGATAGAAAAAAACCTCAAAGTAGCCTCTGAAAATACATAAATTACCATTTTTCTCAGCAGTCCGTATAACAATGATAATAAAATTTTGCTATATTGTATATTACATGTTGCTTAAGCAAATGGCTGATTTAGATTTTTTTTAAATGGCAATTTTAAATTGCACAACGAATTTTGTTGTTTGACACTTAGGCCCTTCTATTCCATGCGCTTTTTCTCTGTCACTCCTACGAAAATCGACAGTGATAGCTGTGGCGCGTTCCAAAGAAATTCAAAGACGAATAAATTTCTGGGCGTGGAATTCATTCCGCTTCTAGTTGTTGCGCTATACAGACGTATCGCGCCGCAGCTTTCCCCCACCCTTTGTCTCGCTCAGTCGAGAGTCCTCCTTATATGTTTACAGGTTTACGTGGTTTTGCCCGCGGCTAAATCGGCGGAAACCTAACGGTGCCAACGAAACCGATTTAGTTTAACGCTGTAAAGCGGTTCTGTTGATAGGGAGCAACAGACAGCGCCTTTTTTAAGGCACTGAAAGTTTCCCTCCGCCGCCGGTACGCCGGGGGAGTTCCTTGGCCCCCTGGAGGGTCTGCTTGAGATTGCGAGGCGTTCCTCCTCGCTTTTGAGGCACTAGGAATACTCCCACCAGCCACTGCCGGGCGTGTCCCCCCTTCCTCTCCTGCAATTCCATCCCTGAGGGAGCGTATCCCGGGTTCACCCGGGCCCTCCCGAAGGTCAGCTAGGCGTAGGCCACACACCCTACTTTGTAGATTACCTACTTAGTAGTACACCGGTAGGGCACATTGTTCCGACACACCCCAGACCTGTACACCTACAGGAAAGGGAGGTACACACCGTGTACACCTCCGAGTTTCTTACCGGTTCTTCTCGGAGGTTGCGACTTGCGAACCGGCAGTAGAGTCACGTCTACACACTAACCGCCGTAATGGCGGAAAAATCTATCCTGGGGGAACTCTTTAAGTTCCTCCAGGCAAATTATCCTGAAGTAGTTCGTCGTTTCGACGACTACCGAAGGGATAGCCCCTTCTCCCCGGACCCGCCTCGCTCGGAGGAGCCGGAAGAGGTAGCGCCCTCCGCGCACCCCCCGCCCCGCCCGTCAACGCCCTCTACCCCATCCCGCTCGCGCTCGCCGCTCCCGCTGGCGCAGCGGACCCCTCTCTCCCCCCCGGAGGAGGCATGCCCCTCTCCCGCCCCAGTCTCCGTGATGGAGTGTGACGTTCCGGAATCGGACTCCACTTCCTCTCTTTCCGCCACCGATGATGATGAATTCATCACGGTGAAACGTGCCAAACGCGCCCGCAAATCGCGCAAATCGCGCAATTCCCCGCCCCCGCCTCCCCCCGCTAAGGTCGTTAAGACCCAAAAGGGGCCCTTACCGTCGGCCGCCTCCCAGCCTTCTGGGACAAAGGCCAATACCCCATCCCCCACTCAGGCGAGCAAAGTGCCGCCTATCTTCGTCCAGGACAAATCGTCCTGGAATGTAATCAGCGCCGCCCTGAACGAGCGCAAAATCGCGTTTTCGCACGCGAAGACTTGTGCCGTGGGCATTAAAGTGGTGGTACCCACTTCGGGTGACCACCGCTCCCTCACCAGCTTTCTCGACGGGAGGATGATAGGGTACCACACCTATCCTCTCCCGGAGGAAAGGGAACTGCGGGTGATCATCCGCGGTCTCCCGAAAGAGCTGGACACTCCGGCCATCCTTCACGACCTGCAAGGCCAGGGCTTCCCAGCCAGGCAGGTCCACCGTATTTTCAAGGGGCGCAGGCGCGAACCTTTCGACTTGGTCCAGGTGGTCCTAGACCACTCGGCCGAGGGAAAGGCAGTCTTCAACGTGAAGACGATCTGCGCCATTAGCGGCCTTAAAGTTGAACTCCCCCGTAAAAAGGGGTTCCCTGGGCAGTGTCATCGCTGCCAATTATATGGCCACGCAGCCCGGAACTGCCATGCTCGCCCAAGGTGCGTAAAGTGCCACGGGGACCACGGCACAACCGACTGCGCGCGTGACAGGGAGACGGCGACCACGCCGCCCGGATGCGTCCTTTGCGGAGGTCTTGGACACCCTGCGAATTATCGCGGATGTCCCAGGGCCCCAAAGGCGCAACCCCGCCCAGTGGCCGCAGCCCCCCCTCTCGACCCACCCCCCATAATATGGGGAAGCCACGGGTGATCATCACACCGTCGGCCTTCCCCTCTCTCCGTCCTTGCCGACCTAACGCCTGGGCTAAACCCCTAATGGCGTCCATGGCCCCCGCGCCCTCCCCCGCCCCGACCCCCAGTCTCAGCCCGGCCGTGGTAGCAGCTCCGCCTGCACCACCGGCTGTACGAGCTGTTGCCCCCCCCCCCACCACCAACACCCAAAGCCCCACGAGCTGAGCCGTCCCCCTCGAGGGACATGGAGGCCCAGCTAAACAGACTGGCCAATTTTATGGAGGACATCGACTACGAAGAGGTCGATGTCATCTGCCAGAAATTGGACGAGTCTGTGGGCAACGCCCATTTAAGGATTAAAATCCTCGTCGAGCATAGGGCTCTGCTCCAAACCATTAAATCCTTCCATCAATAATGGATAATTCAAAAAATAGGATCAAGCCGAGGTCGATCACCATAGCATTTTTCAATGCGGATGGCCTTTTAGACCAACGGGATGAGGTATCCCTCTTCCTGACCGAGCACCAGGTAGACATCCTTCTGGTTCAGGAAACCCGTCTCAAACCCTCTTTTCGCAATCCTAATATTGTGAACTATCTTATTGTCAGAAATGATAGGTCCACACGTGGCGGCGGCACGCTTATCTACTATAAGCGTTCACTACACTGTGCCCCAATCGACCCCCCACCCACGACGGACATAGAAGTCTCCTTATGCCGACTATCTATGACCGGCCACAGGCCCATTCTCATCGCTTCGGCCTACCTCTCCGGTAACAAAACCCCAGTCAGGAGTGACTTTGAGGCCCTTTTCGCTATGAATGAAACCGTCTTTATAGGCGGCGACTTTAATAGCAAAAACACCCAGTGGGGATGCCTATGCACGACCACTAGTGGCACGCGCTTAAGCAGACTCGCTGAAACCCTATCCTTTGACGTTGTGCCGCCTCTAGAGCCCACCCACTACCCTTACAACGTCGAACATCGTCCCGATATTCTTGACATGGCTATTCTAAAGAATGTAGGCCTTCGGCTTCATTCGATAGAAGTCGTGCATGCCCTCAACTCGGACCATCGTCCGGTGATAGTTCGTCTCGGCTCCCCGGAGTCATACTCTCCCCCCATGAGGTCGTTGATAGACTGGGACAAACTCAAGTGTAAACTTGAGGATTGTAACAGCCCCCAACTTTCCTCAATCCCCGACGACATTTCTTCGCCAAATGAGGCTGTAGAAGCGATCGACGCTCTCACCAGTCACATCTCGGTCGCCATCGGCGATTCGTCTAGGCAAGTGCCGGCGATGGGAAACCATCGTTTCAGGCTGCCTGATGACGCGCGAGAACTGCTGAGAGCCAAGAACGCGGCTATCAGGGCCTACGATGCGTGTCCCACCGAGGAAAATCGGGTTCTTTTGCGCGGCTTACAGCGTGCTGTTAAGCAACGTATTAAGGAGCTCCGAAACAATCGGTGGGACGATCTACTTAAATAAATCTCGCCATCTCACCAGGCCTACTGGAAGCTGGCGAGAACCTTTAAGTCGGACATAGTCGCATCAATGCCCCCCCTCCAAAGACCCGATCAATCGTTAGCGCTTGACGATAACGAAAAAGCCGAATGCATGGCTGACAGTCTAGAGGCACAGTGTTCCCCTAGTACCCTCCCTTTCGACCAAGACCACCTTCAAATGGTGGACAATGAGGTCCAGCGCCGCTCGGTCATCCCCCCCTCAACCCCTCTCACCCCTACTACCGTTGATGAGGTGCAGGCGATAGTCAAAGGTTTCCGCCCTAACAAGGCACCCGGGCCGGACCGTATCTCGAACAGAGTACTCCGCGCCCTGCCCGCCCAACTTCTCTGCCTATTGGTGGCAATCATTAACGCCGCAATGACCCACTGCGTCTTCCCCGACTCGTGGAAGGAGGCGGAGGTCATAGGCATCCGAAAACCGGGAAAAAACCCGGCCGACCCCACCAGCTATAGGCCCATCAGCCTCTTAAAGACTATGGGCAAGATATACGAACGCGTATTAGTTTCCCGATTAAGAGATTACCTCTTCTCTAACAATCTCTTAATCAACGAGCAATTCGGCTTCAGAGCCTCCCACTCCTGCGTCCATCAGGTGCACCGCCTCACGGAACACATTCTGGACGGTCTCAATAGACCCCGCCCCTTGGGAACGGGAGCGTTGTTCTTCGACGTGGCGAAAGCGTTCGACAAAGTCTGGCACAACGGCTTGATTTACAAGCTGTACGAACTCAAAGTGCCGGACAGTCTCGTGCTCATCTTACGGGACTTTTTGTCGAATCGCACTTTTCGTTACCGAGTTGACGGCACTCTCTCCTCCCCTCGACCCATCAGAGCCGGAGTCCCACAGGGCTCTGTGCTATCACCCCTACTCTTCTCCGTTTTCGTAAACGACATCCCCAAGACTCCAGACACGGAGCTAGCCCTTTTTGCTGACGATACCGCCATTTACAAAACCGGTCCAAACTCAAAATATGTGATCCTAGCGCTACAGCGCGCGGTCACCAAATTGGGTGAATGGTTTAGAAAATGGCGTATCGAAGTCAATCCCGACAAAAGTGCAGCGATGTACTTCGGGCGGAACATCCCCGTAGCGCCCTCCCCTAATCCGTCCCGCCCTATTGTTCCCACTCATTTCACCCTATTCGACCAGCGGATCCCATGGGTCAAGCAGGTCAAATATTTAGTCCGCCTTACGCCAGTCCAGTGTTTGCTCACGCCGCCCCATCCCTCCTTAAGAAGTTTCAAACACTTCAAAATCTCTTTTTGCGTCGGGCCGCGGGTATCCCGTGGTTCGTACGCAACAATAATATCCACCGAGATCTCGAGATCCAATCCATTGCCCTCTATAAGAAAGAAGCCTCTCAACGCTTTTTCGATAAGGCAGTGAATCACCCCAATCCGCTCATAGCGGAAGCCGCCACGTACACCCCCCAGAGGGATGTCGCCTTCCGACGCCGTCGGCCCAGGCACGTGCTGAACGACCCCGACGATCCGATCACCGCGTATGTCACAACAGCCAACACCGCCTTAAGCACTTCAATTACTGCACAACACAGTAGTTCTCCACACCGCACCCGTCGGAGGCGGGTGCGTGGTCCCGCCTTTCATTTCGGCCGACACAATCATGTGCCTGGCCGCTTCTCACCTGCCCCCCCCTCGGACGGCGACCCAAGCCGAGGTCCGAGCCTACAGAGGCGCCCTTGAGGTCGCTGTCCGATCCCCCCTCCCAGATCGGGCCCGCCAGAATGGAGCCCGACCGTGATCCGGCATGCCACGGCATCTCCGGTTCCGGCGGCGCCACCACTGGTGGGTTCGCCATTTGGTAGGGTGCCATTAGCACCCCACACTGGCCCGATCACGCCCGCTAGTATGGGCCCCGGTGCGAGCGAGCCTGAGGCTTCGCTTCGCGAAGCCTCACCCTCGGCCGCACCGGAGTACCGCTAGCGTGGCGGACCTAGGCTGAGCGCCTTCAGCGCTCGCCACACTCTGCCCGGTTTAACTGATTAAAGCCTCCCATATGGGGTTTCAGTGATAGGTCCGTCAAAAAAAAAAAAAAAAAAAAAAAAATTCTGGGCGTGTTCATTGCTCAAGGTCATCGGCTGCAGTCAGCGTCTTAATGATTGAACCTGGCAACTTAAATACAACACGTTTAATTGGTTAGGTTTTCCTTTTGTTTTAGTATTTAAGAATGTTTTACCTGTCATGTTGTGTAAACTATCCAGCTTATATTTTTTTTTATTCCATGTATATGTGTCCATGCCCTGACAATATTCTGTTTGTCTGCTTATTATAAATAAATAAATAAACACGAACACATTGAGAATTGCCGTGATATTAACAGAATTTGATAAAGCAGTTTTGTTGTGTTTTAAAGAAATAGAAAAAAAGTAGAAAATCATTAATACGGCTACAATAATATAGGGGTTAAAGTATGAAATTGCCGTTTTGTATGGACGAAATCGAGAAAAGTCATTTTTCCATACTAACAATTTTTTAGTTTTTTTAAAAACGCCTGGACCGTTTTCAAAGCAATTAAAGGTGAAAGTTAGATGGTTATAAAGCTACGCATTATAGTATTTAAATTTCTGAAAATCAAAGTATATAATACAAATATACTTAATTGAAGCAAGAAGGTCAGCTGACACATTGTAAGGGGTCTTTTCAACGACTTCCTTTGAAGTAATAGGCACTAGTATTGCATTTTTTTTTTAGTCAAAAGTTACTTTATTTAGTTTTTGATACAATACAAAAAGAATTACGCAATAAAATGACTATTCTTAAGAGCTATAAACAAAATAAAAAGTGGGAAAATAATCGGCAATTTCATACTTTAACCCCTATTATTAGCGCTCTGCTTGGGACTTTTTCATCATCAACTAAGCCTCAGGTTATATCGCCTAGCTAGGTTATAATTATTTTACCACGTTCTCAAAAATATCGCGTTGCTAGTTATCTTGATCCGATCCAAAGATAGCGTTTGCGAAAACCTATCTTTATAAACTGGCGAGAGCTTTTAGTTCAGCCTTATTTCAAAGTTATTTCTTGGCTAATGTCTCCCACTCATAAACTTTAAACTTGCGAGAGTGCTAAGTCGTCCTCAATCCAGCCCTGTCGTAAAATCCGTTCGTAGCGGATGTTATTATCTTTTAAATATTATGTTAAAAACCTTCGGTTTTCGATATTTACTGGTGAGTTACGCTTTTACACATTAGCATTCGTAAAAAAAACGTCCAACTTTTTAAAGATCATGATTTTACTTCTCTTTGAACTGAGCTATCCTATACATAATTTTGGTGTCGATGATTGATTTAAGTATAGATGATAGATTTTGGCTGTAAGCCAGCATAGATTCAGCTTTAATTACACTACAATTTGTAGAATATTTCAATGACCGGGAACATAAATTGTTATAGTGATCACACAACCCTTCGAATACTAAAACTTAAGTACACAAAATATAGCCGCGAAATAGATCTTAATAGTTTTGCATGTCTCTATAAATTGCTGCATTTATAAACCGACAAAAAAGAAGAGGTTCATAATTTAACACGTATAGAATATAATATATTATGTATAATTTAAATTAATGACCTACCAAATACCAAAAACTCTGCTTTTTTATGTGGTAGGTCTCCAATTTTTACTAAATCAGATGGTGTTAACGAAGCAGGATCAGATTCGTTTCCTTCCGATTTCCTAATTATATTTTATACCTAGTGTAGGACGCCCCAGGTCAGGTGGAGTGATGATTTACGCAATATGGCTGGAATGAGCTGGATGCGAGAAGCCGTGGATTGACCTAAGTGGCATGCAACTGTATGTCTACTGCCTATGTCTAGCAGTGGACTGCGATAGACTGATGATGATGATGATTTTATAGAAGTTGGACAGTGTAATAGATTTCTTCAGGATATTTTAACCACTCCACTTAGTTGTGTTCTACTTACATCAAAAAACAATTCACAATTGGTTCAAAAGAAAAACCTTTATAGATGTACACAATCTGTTAAAAGATCCAATATTTGAGATTTAAATAAAGGTCAAGCGGGCTAGTATTGGATTTACGATTGGAAAAAATAAATGAATATAAGTACGAGTATGTTTCATACAAAAAAATCCATATTATATATAAGTAAATTTATCCTTCCCTATACACAATATATATGTATGTATATCTATTACCCGAACTGTGTCCCACTCGAGGCTGTGTGGGCGCAGGCTCGCCTATCGCTCAATTGCGCTGATAGCGAGTAGGGGCGCTAGCCTCCCGCGTGTTTGTGCCGTGCGTGGAGACCCGTAAGGGAGGATGAAGGAATCCTGGAGGTTGAGCTGCGGTATGGCCGGTGTGCGATGTCACTCCAAAGCAACACACCTCTTTGGTCTGGATTTCTGCTGAAACGGGGGGACGGAGGCTAGCCACCTTCGTTCAATCGGCTGAGATATCCCGTCAGAGGGCTATCAGGCGAGGTCTCCGAACACATGGAGGCGAGCGGTTCCGTCGCGGTGGCTGGCTTGCGACTTTAGGTGGTTATACCCTCCGCCTGAAGACAATCGCGGCCGAAACCTCGACGGGGGACTGCTCCGTCTACTGTGTGGGAAGAGACCTATGTCCCAGCAGTAAACCTGGCGCTGAGTGCACTCGGCGCTCGGCGTCCCCTTTTGCGGGCTCCAAGGAGGGTGGGTAACTGTTGGGATGAAGCTTTCGTCATTTAGCCTATGGATACCAAAAGGGCCCACAACAACACCACCGACCCAGCTGCGACTGACGCGCGGGTTAAGGTTGCTGCGCCATCCAGCGCGCAACCCACATCTCACCATCGCCCTGCTGCGCCTAGTAGCGCGCGGATTATAATCGCTTCTTCTTCGTCCGAACCTCTGGATCTCGGCACGCTGAGAGACGCCATTCCAAGCTGCACTCAGCAAGCTGAGGCGGCATGGAATGTCGTCATAAAACCGAGGAGGAAGAAGAAGAAGGGGAATCAGCCCGGTAAGCAAACCCAAGGGCCACAACCTTCTACCTCCAAGGCAACACCTGCTGCTCAGCAGACGTCAAGGAGGGAGAAACGCGATCGCGCGCGTTTAAGCAAGTACCGCCTAAGCCAGAAGGCTGCTGAGGGGACGGATTTGTCGACGGCCGAAAGGCATCCGACCCCGTCGGAACCCGCAAGGGCATCCGCGGCCCGTGTAGCTGAGCCAAACCGAAGCGCTGGACCCAGTCCTGCTGCTGGTAAGGCAATCAGCGAAAAGGCCCCCCGAAGCAACCCGAAAGCTGAAAGCGGGAACGCCCCACGCAACGCACAGCCTATTCCGCGCGGTAAGAGGGCGGGCAAGCCAAAATGGCAACGCCAAGCGGCCAGAGAGGCGAGCGGCAAAGCGGCTGCGAAGACCACTCCGTCTAATGGGGGGAAGAGGAGTCGTCCTGACGACACCTTAACACCCCGGGACGAGGGTAAACGCGCCAAGCTGAGTGGCTCGTCTCTGGGGCCGAACGCCGTCAGATACGCGGACGCGCTGAAAACCAACGACCTCTGCGTCGCCATCGCGTCTGAGCCGTTCTACTTCCTGACGGAAGAAGATTCGGCTCTCATACAGAAGTCCATCGTGGAGGCCTACGATGCTACCCTCTTCTCAGAGGACACTAGCGTTCGTACGCCATTCTTCCGAGGGAAAGCCTTCCTAAGTGAAGGAGTCGTCAAGATGTGGTGTGAGGACGACTACTCGGTGGAATGGCTCCGCCACACAATCACAAAGATAACACCGCCCCGACCGGACACCAAGCTGACCTTGTGTCGGCAGAGGGACATCCCTAAGAGGGTCAAGGGGGCAATTTTCGTGCCGGACTTCACCGACGGCACAGTCGAGCGTCTGCGTTTGAGACTCCACAAAGCAAACGCAGACCTATACAACATAACCTCGTGGAATCTGTACCATGCGGAGGAGGCCGCTAAAGAGGGCGCTATCTGGTTAGTGCTGGGAATCCCAGAGCACGAAGCCAAAACTCTGAAACAGAGAGAGAGGCGCCTACGGTACAAGTTGGGGTCGGTGTACGTCAAATTCCTTGACGACGCCAGCCGACCAACGGACACCGCTGAGGCCACCAACGAGACTCCAAACCTCGTCCAGCACGAGGCCACTGGAGACTTGTCTGGCGGGCCCCCTGAGAACGACCTTGGTCGCCCTGTTCTGTCCTCGGAACAAGAACCGACCACCAGCAACGACCCCCAACCTCGCACATCCAGTCCCGAACCCGTGGATTGGTGGAAGCTGGGGGCAGAAATCAACGCCGAGAAGGAGAGGCAGCTGTTGGGTAGTGATGGCTCTGCCAGCCCACCACCCAAACTCCTTTAAAGCCCTTCAGGCAAACCTCCAGCACAGCCAGACCGCGACGGCTATGCTTCGCAGGCAGCTGGAGGGCAAAACCGAGACCATAGCCCTTATCCAAGAGCCGTGGATAAGGGGGAGCAGGATATGTGGTCTCTCAAACATAGGATACCGATCGATTCTGGATACAACCGTAAGTCACCCTCGTACCTGTATACTTGTACCAATAAATCTTAAAGCTACAATCATGAATGAGTTTTGTTCCAGGGACCTCACAACTATCAGGCTCCCTACCGATCCTTCTAACGACCTGCCCACAGTGGTGCTAGCGTCTGCCTACCTGCCGGGCGATGAGCAAGTACCCACTCCAGCACTGGAAGCACTGGTCACCTACTGCGAGAAGGAAGGGCTGGAACTCATCATCTCCACGGACAGCAACGCGCACCACGGTGTCTGGGGCATGGATAAGTCCAATGATAGAGGTGAGGAACTCTTAAACTATCTTTCCACTACCAACCTTGTAATACTTAACAAAGGCGCTAAGCCGACGTTTATTACAGCACAAGCAGAGACCATCATAGATCTCACCTTGGCAACAGAAAATATTTCTCAATACGTGTCGGGCTGGCACGTATCTGATGAACTTTCATGTTCCGACCACAGGTGGATCCGCTATCAATTGCACACGTACGTCACTCCTGCTACACCGCGACGCAATCCGCGGAAGATGGACCGCATCAGGTACAAGCCCCTGACCAAGGAAAGTCTGAAATTGGTAGGTATTCCTGCAACGTACGAGTCCACTGCGGACATTGATGCACATGTCAACAACCTAACTCAATCCTTAAACCACTGCTTTGAGCAAACCTGCCCTCTCGAGGTACCGCGGACCAGAACCAATGGTAAATACCAATGGTGGGGGCCCGAACTCGAGAGACTGCGACATAAGGTAAGGAAATTGTTCAACAGAGCTAAAAATACCAGGCAGCAGGAAGACTGGGACAAATACAAGGAATCACAACGCTTACTTAAGAAGCGCATCAGGTTCAGGAAAACCGAACACTGGAGACGCTTCTGCGAAGACATAGAAAGCAACAATCAGGCCGCCAAGGTGAAAAAGATTCTGACGCGTGGACCTGAACGCAGCATAGGGAATCTTAAGAAACCAGACGGCAGCTTTACCAACACAGACGATGAAACCTGCGAACTGCTACTCCAAACCCACTTTCCCGGCTGCCGGATCACCAGTGACACAGGCTGGTCTGGGGTAACGGACTACAGACCGCAGGACTCGGACTGGAAAACCGCCACAGCAATTGTCGACCACGACAAAGTAAGATGGGCAATCAACACCTTCCTCCCATATAAATCAGCAGGCCTCGACGGCATCTTCCCGGGTATGCTGAAGTGGTGTGCGGACGAGCTGGTGACACACCTTGTCACCATCTACAGAGCATGCCTAGCTTTCCGACACACGCCACATAAATGGAGAGAAGTAAAGGTAGTATTCATCCCCAAACCCGGCAAAAGCGACTACACACAGCCGAAGTCCTTCAGACCCATCAGCCTTACATCTTTCCTGCTCAAAACGCTGGAAAGACTCTGCGACAGGGACATAAGGACTAACGTGCTTGTAAGCGAGACCCTACATCCAAACCAACACGCCTACAGTATGGGCAAATCCACCGAATCGGCCCTACACATCGTAGTAAATAAAATCGAGTATTCTCTTAATCACAAACAATCGACCCTAGGTGTTTTTATTGACATTGAAGGGGCGTTTGATAAAACTAACTTTACCAGCATAGGACGGGCACTGTGTAGACATGGCGTCGACCCAACCATGGCGGGGTGGATCGACGGCATGCTAAGAAATAGAGCCATACGATTCACCGTGAACAATACTACCAGAGGTATAGTGGCAAAGGGCTGCCCGCAAGGGGGAGTCTTGTCGCCGCTTCTGTGGAACTTTGTTGTTGATGAACTCATAGAGAAACTCAACAGCAAACACTACTTCACGGTGGGATATGCTGACGACCTAACTATACTCATCAGCGGACCCTTTGAGAACATTTTATGTAACCTAATAGATTCCGCTCTTAGGATCGTAGAACTTTGGTGTATAGATCATGATCTCTCGGTTAACCCAGCGAAAACCGAGCTAATCCTATTCACCAAGAAAATGAAGCTACCCAAACTTAAACTACCAAAACTGTTCGGAATACAACTGTCCCTCTCAAATGAAGTCAAATATTTGGGCGTTACACTTGATGATAAATTACTGTGGGGGAAACATGTCGAACAGAAAATTAAATGTGCCTCCATAACCTTCTTGCAATGCCGAGGTCTAATGGGCAAAACATGGGGTCTATCTCCCAAGATCACACTATGGCTTTATAAAACTATGATCAGACCCATCATCACATACGGCGCGATCGTTTAGTGGCCCAGAACCGAACTAATGACAGGGGTGAAAAAATTAGAAAAATTCCAAAGACTTGCATGCTGTGCAGTCACGGGATGCATGCAAACTACCCCCACCGCGGCCCTTGAGGCACTACTTGGCTTGCCGCCGCTGGACCTCTTCGTGCAGCAGGAAGCAGCCATAGCGGCCACAAGACTGAAACACCTAGGCCTGTGGAAAAATCTTACGAATAGTCACAGCGATATCTGGTACAGAGGACTAAAATCCACTCCCCTACTAGAAGCACCCTGTGACAAGACACCGAAAATCTATGTGTTCAACAAATCATATAGGATTCACTTATTAGAAAACAATCCAAACACATCGGGAATACATGAGGTCCAAATCTACACTGATGGTTCCAAAACCAAATCAGGTACAGGCGCCGGAGTCTTCTCGATGGACCTAAACATAAATATATCTACACCGCTGGGTGAAGATAACTCGATATTCCAATGCGAGTGTATTGCCATAATCCAGGCTGCAACTGCCATAAAGAAGAGAGAGGTTGCTGACTACGGAATTCGCATACTCTCTGATAGCATGGCGGTTCTAAAAGCCCTGGAGAGCAACATCATCACATCCAGCCTTATTTACGAGTGTCACCTGGCCCTTGAGGACATTGCCACAAGGAACAGTGTCACCTTACAATGGATCAAAGGACACAGCGGCTCCCTGGGCAACGATGCCGCAGACCAACTCGCTAAAAGGGGATCGGACCTTACGGTTTTCGGCCCCAGGCCACACCTGCCTATTCCCTTCAACCAATACAGGTCATGGCTGCGACATCAAACCCTAGTCAAACACAACGACCGCTGGGCCAATATCAGCAACTGCAGACAGTCCAGAGAGGCCGCACCGGCTCTTTCACCGCGTCTGACTCGCAACTTAATCACCCTAAACAGAAGTGACCTTCGAAGTGTAGTGGGATCACTGACTGGACATATCCCCCTAAATAAACATCTCTTCACCATTGGTGCCACAGACAGCCCTCTATGTAGAGGCTGCCTGGAACAGGAAGAATCGGCTGCCCATGTGATTCTGGAATGCACAGGGGTAGCCACCCACCGGGCATCTATCCTCGGCACACCGAGTTCCCTTTCAGAAGCCTGTGAACGTCCTAAAAGACTTCTGTGCTTCTGGAAGGAGTTGGGGTGGTTGGACTAACCACCCTAATACCCCCTACGCATAATGGGTCAAATAGAGCCTAAATGCGGAAAAGGGAGCCCGTTACCATACCATACCATACGAGTATGTTTCTATGGCATTCAAATAACGTTTTGTTTTTCACCGAACTCGTATTTTTTTCTGTATCCGAGCAATACCCAACTTAAGGGATTTTGAGGGGAAAGCATGAGGTTGCTAATTCAATAGTTTACGCTCAAACACTTTCAAATAACGGGGATCAAGAATGAAATTGCAGATTCAGATTGAATATTCTTTTCTTTTTTGTATTTCTATTTATTTTTGGTCTAGTATGTGGTCTTTCTTTTTTGTTTTAGTAAATACTAATGTAATAAAGTTATTGGAAGAATCCAATAGTTAGATATTAAGAAGTGTTTATCCCAGCCAAAACTTATCGGATATCCAAAAAATGAATAGGAAAGATCAAAGGTATTTTTCATGATAATAATAGGCACTAATAGCAGTCACACAATTGAAACTGCAGCATTAATATTAGGCAATAAGCAAAAAAACTAATAGGCTCTTCAAGTTACAAATGAATAGACGGAATAATTGCAAAAGTCGAACAAGAATAGAGAAGCAAATAATAGGAAAAAAGCCGGAGGAGTCCTATACCCTGAGCTTACCCTGAGTGTGTTAGTGTCAGAAGACTGTTATACTACCTATTAATCTATATATATTATAAAAATGAATCCCTATTTTCCTTGGTCATTGCATCACGCGTGAACGGCTGGACCGATTTAGCTAATTCTTTTTTTGTTTTGTTTGTTATTGTCAGGAGAATGTTCTTATGAAAGAAAAAAATAAGAAAAGTAGCGCGGAAAATTTGAAAATTTAAGAAAACTTAATCAACATACTAAATTATTTGTGATGTTCGCTTTTTACAATTTAATCTTTTTAATGTATGGCGTTTGACATAACATTGACAGAATGTGTGCTGCAAAACTGTATTTTGCACATGGCCTGTTACCGTGTCTGAATACCAACAAAGCCATATACCCACCAGAAAAAAAAGTTGTGTATCATGAGGCATAATAATAATTAACTATTGGTAACATATTTTTATTGCACCATTTCGCTTCAATATTACCTATTTTATAGTTAAAGACAGGACAACGTCTGTCGGATCCGCTAGTAATGTATAATGTTGTTTTAAGAATAATATCGACAAAAACTTGGTGACATGGCATACGCATCGGTTTTCAAGGTTGTTATAACAAAAGACATTACCAAATTGGTACTGATCACTTCCTATTACAAAAGAGAACCCCATTTTTGGGCCCGACGTTACAACAATGAAAATTATGCCAAAAAAATCCCTTTTATTTTACTTGCCTATTTCTCCAAAAAATAGTTTAGTTGGCAATGGACAAGTGGAGAAAATGGATGAAATACATTTTTTTTTCTAATACTTAAACAGTCTCTGTAAACCGTTTCACACACAATTAATTAAAACGTGACTATCTCCGTAAACGCTCTGTCACTTCATAGAGCGGGGCATTTAACGTTTTAATCGATTTGGAATAAATCGATTCATGGTAATACTTCTTTGCAATTGCATTTTTGAAGGAATAAGCTAAATATTTCGTTTTAAAAGCCTGATATAAATATAAAAAACTTAGAGAATGTTTATAACATTTTTTTCCACGAGCTGTGCAGTTCAATAAGTATTCATTGATAAAACAATTGAACATTTTGAGTAGTTCAATTCCTGATGTAACAGGCTGCACTATTATTAAGAATATCAGCTGACAATGACAGTTAATTGTCATTTGTCATTCACTCCAATTTACTCACATTTCGTTTCGTACTTTTTAACATGTTTTGTACTCGTGCGCAAGTTAATTTTTCTCATTGCCCTGCTCAAGTGCTCTGTTTACTACCTATATAGCTTAAAGATAGAAAAGGAACCTAGATCTTATCCAGGTAAAGTACCAAAATGGTATTTATTTGTAAAACAACACATGATATAGGTTATAAAATAAAATAAGTTCATTGGTTGATTTAAGTAACTTTCCCATTGCAGAAAATTGTGAAAATAGGGCTTATGAATCTTTTCAATATGCTTTAATTTATGGCTAATTCCCAGCCTTGTAACGTCAGGCCCAAGATTGTATGGGAAACGGGTTTGTCCTTTGTAAGCTGATGTTTCCCTGTACCGAACGAACGATTATTATTTTTTTCTCTCTTCAAATACTAGCTTTGATGTTTTTGATCAATGTGTTTAATAACTCGCCTGTGTCGAGATCTTAATATTCGGGAAGTTCTGTTATTCGCAACAGTACAACAATATGTTTGTAGAGAATATCAAAACGTACATTTACAAAACTAAGTCAAAAAAACTGATTACATTAAGAATAAAGATAAAGTTAAAATAGGATTTTTTTTATACTATTCAAAATTCATTAATTATAATTATTTTAAACTGGCAAACCCTCAACTTCGTATCGCCTCAGAATAGTATTAGATTTTGACGTCTTAAATGTCATTGTCATCAAATATAGTGTGGATAGAATAAATTATGAAGAGATATTTTTTCTAAATTTTTAACTTTCCAACGTTTTCATTACTTATTATTCTATTCCCGACGAGGGCGATTATAAGTGGTGTAACTAACACGACTTTCTTTTTTAAATAAAGAGAGAAGATAGATTATGATATTGTGAAGCGTTTGGTTGTAGCTTAGAATAATAACACCTAGAAATCGAATGTAAGCACGAAAAACGCGCAACTAAAACTAAGCCATATCTGGCTTACTTCGTAATTAATTTAAAATGACTGTTTGCACAATGAAGAAGTCTTCTAGCATATCAGAGAAACAAAAAGAAAGTGATAAAGTTTCATTTCACAGGTAAGTACTTACATTTTATACAATCATACAGGCATTTAATTTTAAACACATTAAACGGTGGCATTCGTCATTAGATTAATAAATATGTAATATACTTATGAATGTAATCATATTTTCTTTTGTATTTAAAGATCATACTAAACACATGGCAAATCGTCGTATAACAAAACAATACGTTTTCCCATTTTTTTAGGGTAAACGCCCGATGATGGTAACACTGAAGCCTATATTTGTGTGCGTTAGAAGAGCGTAGATTAACAAGGATAATTAAATAGCACGCGTTAACGCTTACGTTTTGTTTCAGACGCGGCTTCTAGGTGTTATTATTCTAAGGGTTGTAGTTACTAAATACTACTTTTTGCTAATATGGTAATGGAACGGGGAAGTTAGAGCAGGCGAAACCTTTAATTGCAGGTGCGCCACTGGACCAATAGGGCTCAGAGGCCTTACTCTGCAACACAATGGCTGTAATATTTGACTCTATATGTCTCTCTCACTTATACCAATATCTTAAAATCATCTGAAACAGACAGTTCCGTAGTAGGATCAATCAATTAGCCTTTGGAAGTCCCGTGCGGGCTTCTATAACAGCGTTTGCAATATCAAATTCAAGTTCCTTATTTTGTATTGCACGAGTGGTTAGGGTCAACATTTACCTTATATTGATTATATTGACTGTCTATTACATTATTAGTGTTATTTTCTTGCGCGCGACTCACTCTACAAATAATAACTATTGTTAGTGGTCCGGTTATTTCTGCGGCCCTCCAGGGTCTTAAAGACCGTTGCCACAGGTCCCCTACGCAGTTGTGACCCACGATGTTGTGTTTTTTTTCCACTGTCTCGTAGGTTCGAAAGTTTATAGATTCGCATGAAGCAGTCAAGGATATTTAAAAATACACGCTGTTTTTATTTCACTTCCTCGGAAGTTCGAAACCTTATAATAGACTCGAATGATGTAGTCAGGGATGTTAGATTCTATTACTTAATATGAAAATTGCAAAATTATTTACATTTTATACTTTTTATTCAATCCAATAAGAATTACTGGTGGTAATAAATGTTCATTGACACTAAATTTATGTTTGTTATTACTGCTTGAAAATTTTTGTACATATTATGACTAATAAAAGTCACAAGTATTCGAGGCTATGAAAATCTTTCTCGAAACAGTGTCGTACGCGAGTACATCATTTGAATCTATAAGCATTCGAACCCATGAAGGTACCTGGTGAAAAAAAATCAGAACAGCGGCATTCAAAACTACGCAGGTTACCTACCCCGGTTGGCACCCAGGGGTGTTCTATCAAATGTGCACAGTGATTCCGAGTTAGGTGTGCAATATGTTGATACAAAATAAACAAACAATTTTCAGTATCTTAGCATAGTTTTGGTACATGTTTAGTGACTAGCTCAATTAATAAAAGAAGCTGACTCAAAAATTCTGTCATTTTTTTACATGGACTAAGGGCCTTTTTATTGTCACGCGGGTACGCATGCGGGTGGTGCGCATTTCGAGTACATTGCTAGCTTTATTTGATAGATCACTCGTGCCCAGTATCATCTATAAAATATAGCCTGCAATGTAGGTGAAATGCGTGCCACCCGCAATGCGGACCCGCCTGACAGTAAAAGAGCCCTTAAGGTATAAAGACATAGGTGTCATAATTTTATTCATCTCGGTTTAGATAGCATGTTATGCAGTGCAATGTCACCGGTTGGCACTCAAGGCTGTCCGCACTCTATTTTAAGAAGCCTTCTGATTATGGAAATCGCTGCATATGTAATAATAAAACTGACGTATCTAGATTACGAAAAATCAAGAATGCTGTATTATGGGGTGAAAATACAATCAGTTGACAAGTTTTAGGTAAGAATAAAATTTGTTTGCAGGTAATTTTTGTACGTTTCCGAATTTAAATCCGTCTTAAATTTTCTTTTTAAAAATATTGTTTCATATTTAAAATCAAAACTAAACAAAGACAAAATTAACTGCCTAAAATCATACCACTGCATGGCGAAGGCCATCACCAAGTGAATATTTAACTTTCTTTAACACTGCTTGTGAACACGGTCGATGTAACTCAACCGCCATGAAATATGTTCGCGTTCGCATAAATCTCGTCACACATTTTTTAAAGTGAGTATTTAGTTCGAAAGATTAATGTGAATGTTACAGTCAAAACTCATAACCGGTCAAAACCACTTTTAAATACAAAAATCAGGCAAAAGTGGTTTTGACCGATGCCCTTAGTTAAAAACAGTTTTGACTGATTTTCGTAGTCGAAAGTGGTTTTAACTAAGGGCATAACTGCTAAAATATTGGGTAATAGTGATTGTGACCGACTTGTATCGATTAAAAGTGGTTTTCTACTAAGATTGTTTGTCAAAACTACTTTGACTGGAAATATTAAATAAAAATCATAGATTACTTACAAAATCGTTTAATTATTGAACAAATGAACATTAATTGACATACAAATAGAAAACATTTTATAAAATAACTGGTATATAAATACTATTTTTGAGTGTTTTCATTTCACATATCTCGTACAGTGCCAATTGAATTTTGAATGCACAAAGCACATAAACTTTACACCTTAAAATTGTTTATAACACTTTTTTTGTATGATTTTCCTGGTAATTTTCACTGAATACCTTAACTTTTTATGAATTTTGACTGATAGTCTGAATTATAATAAGGCAAAATCACTTTTGACTGAAAAACTCTTTTTGACTGAGGGCATCGGTCAAAACAACTTTTGACTGCAACAATCAGTCAAAAATGTTTTTAACTAAGAGCGTCGGTCAAAACCACTTTAGCCTGATTTATGTAGTGAAAAGTGGTTTTGACTGGTTATGAGTTTTGACTGTAACATGAATATAGAAACAAATTAGTCACTTACCTAATAAAGCCATGAAGAACCCGTAAAGAACGCACATGGTGTGCCCGAACACCCACCGGTGGAACAGAGCGGAGATGAGTGTGAAAGGGTTGCCCAGAACAGACACTGAGAAGTCTGAGCAAACCAGGTTGAACAGGATTATGTTCAAAGGCGTCCATAGCTGAAAAAAAAAAAAACTCACAATTGATGCTATAACTCCTTATTAAGAATTAAAAGTTTTACACTGCAGGCCAAATGCGGGTTGGTGATCACAAACCCGAGCAATGTTTGAAAATTCGAAAGTTTTGTTGCCCGACCGGGTATCGAAACAAAGACCCCGAGATCTTGGTCCGCTACTCAAACCATTAGAGCAACATTAGTTTTAAGAATTAGTAAGGAAAATCAATCAGAGTTTTCAAAAAAATCAATCTCAAATCATATGCTACATACATATAACCCAACTAAAAGTGCAGCCATTTAACATAATAGTGAACTTTTAATACCTAAATAGGTACTATATCAATCAAATAGTTACAAGATGTCATAAATATACATACTTTAATTTGGCCGAGTTATAAAGTTAACTATGACTAAAAATTTACGTTAAATATTCAAATTAGGTCAGTTTTAGATGTCATTTTTATATCAAACTGTGTATCTAGTTTTATATACCGATGGCATAACAAAGTTTACTCTTAAGATCATACAGTGTGTTAATGCAGAAACCATTTAAGATTCACTCCGCTCCGCCCACGCACCTCCGCGTCAGTGGAAACAAAGCCCTACACTTTCCACGGGAAACTAAATAGGAGTTTAGCTTAAAATAAAAATACTCTTCTTTACTGCAATGCCTTTTTTAAGAACGATTTTCTTTTGGTTGACTTCTAGGTACTATATATAAACAGACAAGAACTGTATAAATAATAGTATTCTAAGATTTTATTTACGTTCAGTGACGTAGATGTCTGTCATTCTTCATTCTTCAATCTTATTTGCTTTGTTACGAAACTTCATAATTCGTTCGCGTATTTAGTTTTAAGTTAATCAAAATAGGTAAGTTTTTAAATAAAACGATTATAATATTTTATTTCTGTTTTTGTAGCCTTTTCTGTATATTTATCATTAACTAGTCATTAATTGATGTTTATGAAACCTGCGAAAATAAATAAATAAAGAAAAATCCCATACATTGCTCTGATCTTAAAGTAAGTACCTAACTTTTTAAAGCATTTGTTCTGTGGAAACCAGAAACAACGGAGGTACCACAAACACCCAGACCCGAGTGAACATAGAAAAATAATTTTTTTACTCTATTGACCAGTCCGGGAATTTTATTTCTAAAACTATTTTTATCTTTATATTTTTTTTTTTAATTCTAGGCTCCCGCAGAATATCAGCGTCGTAGCACGCCTTAAGCAGCCACAACATATGCTGAGCGGGAGTCCTTGTTGACACCTTTTTATTTGCAATGTTTCTGTGTAATTGTTTATCAAATGTGTGTCAAATAAATGTTTCTTTCTTCTTTCTTTCTTTCGATGTCGCCATTTGCGCCCCCCTGCACACGTCACGAGACGTCAAAAGAAACCAATCACAGCGCTCACTTCCAAGCATTTGCTCATAACCTATGTGGCGCGCCTGCCCCGCCTGCATCGCCTTTCTAACATTTTTCCATGTTCTGTGGATTTAACATTACGTACCCACTTCACATATTAATTGCTACCAGGAGTTGTAAGCTAAAAATATTTAATAAATAATTAGGCAACATAGTAAATTTAATTACATAATTAGCAAACAATCAAAAAATAGGCCGTGTTCACCAGTGGAATTATAATTAGAAGATCTCAAGCTGGTATTGTGTATTTACTTTTTATTATTTCTGAAGTAACATGAACATCAATTAGTTGGTAATTTATTAAAACTAACTGTGTTAGCAGAATAGTTAGCATAGGACCACAAAATGCTGCCACCCTCTTTTTTTTATTAATGAAAAAAAATACTAAAATAAGAGTCAATTACTCCTCTTAAAATTAGCTATCTGCGTGTGAAGGTCTCGCCAAAATTGGTCCAACCGTTTCAGTGATTACAATAAACAGAAAGAAAGAAAAGAAATTATAATGAAATTGCCGATTATTTTCCCACTTTTTATTTTGTTTATAGCTCTTAACTATAGTCATATTATTGCGTAATTCTTTTTGTATTGTATCAAAAACTAAATAAAGTAGTTTTTGACTAAAAAAAAATGCAATACTAGTACCTATTACTTCAAAGGAAGTCGTTGAAAAGACCCCTTACAATGTGTCAGCTGACCTTCTTGCTTCAATTAAGTATATTTGTATTATATACTTTGATTTTCAGAAATTTAAATACTATAATGCGTAGCTTTATAACCATCTAACTTTCACCTTTAATTGCATCGAAAACGGTTCAGGCGTTTTTAAAAAAACTAAAAAATTGTTAGTATGGAAAAATGTCTTTTCTCGATTTCGTCCATACAAAACGGCAATTTCATATTTTAACACCTAATATTTAACTACCGTAGTTATTTTTCTACATGTATATGCATTTAGTAAAAAGCTATTACTATGAACAGACACCTTAATTTTATTTATTTGTATACCTAGTTTTAAATATTCATAAAACAACGAATTGTCCAAAAATATGTTAATAATATTTACGAAGTTGGTCTAGTGGTTTAAGTACCGAGCCATGGTGTCGGGGTTTTGAGTTTGATCCCCGGGTCAGGCAACAAAAAGTTTCGAACTGTCGAACATTACTCGTGGTAGCTTTGTGGTGATTATGCCTATAACCGTCATTACTGTGATATCTTGAAGTCAATGATAGAGGCCTTTGCCCTGGAGTGAGATAATTATAGGCCACAATTTTTTTTCCTTTTATGTTAAGAGATTCATAAAAATTCAGCACACTCCGTAACATCCGCTTGCCTCATAAATACATTTGCATACATTGTGGAAAGTAAAACGTTTCAGAATATTTTAAGTGATTTTGAGGCATTATGAAGAGGACTTTTCTTCCTATGATAAAGAGAGAGAAGACGGGCAGCAGTGTCTTCTCTTCACTGCTGGCCAAACTGCGATCGTCAGCTCGCCTGCCGGTTGTGGTAACTTTGGTAAAATTCTCTTCATAGAAAGTCCCATAACCAGCGGTGGACTGCTGTGGACTGATGATAACGATTATGAAGCTGTATGGTTACATCATCATCTTTATATCAGCCGAACGACGCCCACTGCTGGGCATAGGCCTCCCCCAAGGATCTCCACGACGATCGGTCCTGTGCTGTCCTCATCCAGCGGCTTCCCGCGACATTGACCAGATCGTCGGTTCACCTTGTAGGGGGCCTGCCCACGGAACGTCGCCCGGTAAAGTCGCCATTGGAAAACCTTTCCGCCCCAACGGCCATCGGCTTTCCGTGCAAATATGGTTAAACATGATCATGAAACCGTGAAACCGTGAAACATGATCAGTTTGATTCTTCACGAAAAGTGTAAGAAGTAATTTCTTAAAAGGTCTGGAATGAATACCACACGTGACGATCTGAGGGGATTCCCGGCACTAGGTGGACAGACGATCTATCAAAGGACAGGAAAGCTGCTAGATGCAAATGACGCGGAACTGATCGTTATGGAGATCCTTGGGGTAGGCCCATATCTCGTTTTAAACTTTGCTGAGATGATGATTATGAATACATAAAAGTAAGGTAACAGCCTATAATCATCCTACTGCAGGGCAAAGGCCTCCATCACTGAATTCAAATTACCACAGGAATGATGGGTGCAGGCGTAATCACCACACTTGTCTAATGCGGGATGGTAATGTAACCCGATCAATATTCGAATAAATAGTTGAAACACTAGTTCTTCGACCCGGAGATCGAACTCAGGACCTTGAGACCTTGTCCCGGTAGGTACTTAAGTCACTAAGAATATTAAACATATTAGTCTTATGCTAAAAAAATATCTCGCGACATGCAAAAATGTCATTGAGATTTTTGTTATGTTCCAGACATGTTACGTCACAGTCTGCAGCGTTAAACCTATTTTAAGATCCGTCAGTGCCATATTTAGGAGAAAACTCAGTCGGATACGAGTACTATACACCGTGCAATTTTAACCACCTGTAAAACGAAGCCCACGTTATGTAACGATTATGTATTACATCTTGGCAGTGTTATTGAAAAAAAATACCAATTTTTTTTTAAATTTAAATATAATAAATATCGGTTCAGCTATTTATTTTGAACCACGCTGTGACGCACACAGATGTAGGTGTGTAAGGTCCATTCAACCGAGACCCCGCCGCAGCAAAATAATACGTCTGAGCGCGTCACAGAGTGTGACACAATTAAAAGTCTGAATCAAAAATTAAAATTTTTAACACTGCCATGATGTTATACATAATGGTCCAATAACGTGGGCTTCGTTTTCCAGGTGGTTCAAAAAGCACATTGTATAATAGAAGCCTGAAAATTAATTATTTCTCGTTATAATTTTTAGGTTAATGGTTGAATGTACTACGTTAACGTGTTAGATTTATTGAGTTCTCCACGGATGTCAACTGATAACATAAGACTTACTAGAATCATATTAAATGAGGTTGTCTACCATAGTAAAAGCCACATTTTAGATACATCCATAATTCTGATTGTTACGCGCATTCAGAACAACAATACGAAATCCTCAACTTATATTTGAAGAGATGTGTTTAGTTTCAAACTTAAATAAACAACGAATTAGTTTCTAACTAGCGACCCGCCCCGGCTTCGCACGGGTGCAATGCTTATACTGAATGTGCATGTACTTATGCATATAAACCTTCCTCTTCAATCACTCTATCTATTAAAAAAAACCGCATCAAAATCCGTAGCGTAGTTTTAAAGATTTAAGCATACATAGGAACATAGGGACAGAGAAAGCGACTTTGTTTTATACTATGTAGTGAAGCTGTTCGTAGTTGTTGGGCATCTTTATCAATAAATATTATAGCGAATTGTAAATAAGTGAGAGTTAAAATAGTAACGAATTTTAAACCAACCTATCTATTATTTCTTTGTCAGCTAACATTTATTTGACAGTTAGGTAACCTTATTTTGTATGAGTCATCATCAAAATGTTTGGGCACTGTTGCAAGTACAATGCCCTTTAAAGAACTATTTCAGTTCTTCCGTGATCGACTAACAGATCCCTCTGCGGTCGTATGCTTTGTAAGAGGCTGCCTGGATGCTACCGGAGTCCAGCGCCAAACAGTTTTTCTGTGTTACGCTGGTCTGTGGGAGAACCAGTGCCTCTGGGTAAGCTCGCTCCATCTTAGGCTTCTTCTTAACCAAAGAGTTAAGTATGTATTCAAGAGCAAGTCAATTGTTTATTATTTAAAAAAAACAATACGATAATGTTACATAAGAATTCATTTTTGTTATATACATTCATTTTTCTTTTTCTATGACTTTCTTTCATTATAGTCTGGTGTCAAAATTACCAGACGGTCAGGCCTCTTGGTGATAAAGTCCCAATATGGTACTTTTTCCAATTTGAAAACAATATTTTATTCATGCTATTAGATTCTATAACAAGAATTTGTTGCTTTTTTAATTACGAGAAAGTTTTTGGATGCAGGCCTTTGATGTAAAAAGTAAAACATCGCTAAACAAAAGTATTTCTTTTAATAAACACAAGTTAGCTATAAGAATTAAAAACTTGATCACTTATAGCAGTAAATTAACCTTCTTTTGTTTTCTAAATAAAGTACGACATAAAATCAACACTATTAGCGTAAGAGTCAGTTGTTTCGAGATTCCTGATATGTACCCAATGATATTTAAAAAGTATAGATAGGTTATGCCCTTACAAAACTATCGAAATATATGTGCCGCTTGCTAACAACTGCACACATGCGTAATTCTTATTTTGTCCTTGTCATACTCATGAAAAGAACAATTATTTTCTCTTTCATGGATTTGAAAAGACGTCACAATTGTGACGTTTTAGGGACGCATATTGAGAGCGCATGTAACATATCTATTACTTTTTAAATATCATTGTATGTACCAATGAAAGTTAAATTTTTATTTGCTTACTTTTTTTTAATTTATTAAATGAACCACAAACAAGTTTACATTAAGCTTAGTCACTAAAACATATTTTAACATAGATACATTTTAAACAATCGTAAACTCAACAGCGATGGTTACATTTGACGTAAACATTAGAATAATACTGTAATACAAATAAAATTAAATTTATTTATTGTTGGTGATGTGTGTGTGTGTGTGTGTGTGTTTGGGTTTCTGTAAAAAAAAAGCTATCAGTAGATGTGTGTCAGATATATTTTAGTTAATTTGTAAGAATTAATACTAGCAGCTAATAAGTAGCTTTACAACTTCTTTATTGAAAGACCTTGCACTACATGCAAAGATATCTACAGTTTTTTTTTATTATGCCTATCGAGCATGCGACGTAACCCCTTACCAGCCTTTGTTTGAGACTTTGGAACCGAGTAGTTGATGCGATTTATTATGTCGGTGCAGTCATATTTATTATTGCAGATGTCATAAAGTAGCCTTGCATCAAGTTGAGAACGTCTAGACTTTAATTCTAAGAGTTTATATTTCTTTAATAAGAGTAAATATGATAAGCGCTGTCGGTAGCATTTGTGATTAACACGGCGTAAAAACTTCTTCTATACTATTTTAATGCTGAGACTATATTTATCTTAAATAGGGTTCCAAATGGATACACCATACTCTAATTGAGGCCTGACCAGTGTTTTAAAGAGGTATATCAGTGTATTAAAGTTTTCAAATTCATGACAAAAACGCATGACAAGCCCATACATTTTAAACGCTTTACCAATAATGTTTTGTCTAAGAATATCGAGGTGTAATTTACTATCAAACTTAGCAATTGGCAAGGCCCGAGTAAAGCAATAACTAACCTGTCGGTCTTTGAACATCAGAAGTATCACGAGCAGGTTGAGGAAGAAGCCGAAGAAGCCGATGAGGAAGAGAACGAAGGCGGACACAACGTAGCCCCACTTAGGCATAAGAAGCGGGAAGCCCTCATCGAGCGCACGCACCACCGTGTCGTTGAAGTTCTCCGGATACGAAGTCATCGTCACTTCACTTCACTTCACATCACACTTCTCGAACTCACTTTCCGATTCACACATTTTCAGAATTCGAACGCCCAACACCTGGGAAAGAAAAGAAAAACTTGTTAAAATGAGGTAAATAACTGACGGAGATCAGTCTTGTCTTAGATTTATCTGTTTTCTCGTATAAAAGTACACAAACAGTAAAATTTCATCCTGTATGCCTATATCCAGCAGTGTGTGTACTTGATACTGATGAGTACGGTAAGTCGCTCAACATTTTTTAAACGTTTTGAGGTGATTTTATGCAAAGGGATATCATCAAATGATTATCATTTAACACAATATCTATCACACAAGTAAATATTATGATAAAAAAAAACCTTCTGAAACACGAAAAACGAACAAATGAAGTCACAAAGACTGAAATATGTTTTCATTAGTCTTCGTTTGTCATTTGTTATAATAACACAATTATTTTCTGAAAATGTCAATTGGTAATAAAATTACCTTGGAGTATTAATTAATATTTACCTAAAATGGAGATCTAAATAGATAAAAGAACCCAAAGCGTGTGGTACCCCAAAAAATAACGATTGACTTATCCTAACTTTAGATCTTTGTGATCTCAGAGTTTATCGAGTTTATATAATATTAACGTACAGATAAAACTTCTGAGAGGTTTTTGACCGTTTCTATTAACCGATCAAATCTGACTCGGCGGTAACGATAAAATTAACTTCTGAAGCACCCTATTGAGTTTGCTAAGACTTTCACAGTTATTCGAAAGATTGTTTTACTTATGCGATAAGTTAATTTTATGAGAACTTCCACTTAAAGTATACAGATATTTATATTTAACTTAATGTTGCTTTCATCGGATTATATTATAATAATGATATATAATATATATATTATACATTATGCTAGTAAATGGTATAACAAGCTGAAACTAGCCTGTTATATTATATAATATACTAATGGACCCGACAGACGTTGTCCTGTCTTTAACTATAAATATTGATAACGGAATGATATAATAAAAAATATGTTACCAATAGTTTATCATTATTACGCTTCATGATGTACAACATTCTATGTATTTTTTTTCTGGTGGGTATATTAGTAGTTTTGTTGGTATTCCGACACGGTAACAGGCGATATTACTGGCCATGTGCAAAATTCAGTTTTTTTACTCCCTATTTGACGATATTCGCAGCACGAATTTTGTTAATGTTATGTCAAACGCCATACATTAAAAAAGTTATTGTCAAAAGCGATAAGGTTACATCACAAATAATTTAGTATGGTGATTAGGTTTTCTTAAATTCTCTAATTTTCCGCGCAATTTTCTTATTTTTTTCTTTCATAAGAACATTCTTCTGACAATAACAAACAAAACGAGAAAATAATTAGCGAAATCTGTCCAGCCGTTCACGCGTGATGCGATAAGATGCGACCAAGGGAAATAGGGATTCATTTTTATATATATAGATATACTATGGTGAAGTCAGAAATTTGATATCATCATTTTTTTTTATATTCATACAAAAATATTTGTTTCAAAAATGATGAGATCAAATTTTTTACTTCATCGTAGTATTTATATGCCTATGTTAACATAGGCTGATTTCGGCTTGTTATACCATTTACCTAACTCCCTGTATATATGAGTACATACAGGACGAAATTTTAACCACTTTCCAAATTTTAATACTTATAGCAATCTACGAGGCAAAAATCAAAAGACATATTTTTTCTTTTGGTATAGCCCAGTACAAAAATTTCAAGATGAAGCACTTAAATAAACAAAATGTCCGCCAAAAATCTAAAATGTTTGATACGGTATCCTAGTAACACTTTTTTTACGCGATGTGCATCTCATTCATTCATTACAATACTATTTATAAGTTTTTGATTTTCCCTTTAGGTATACCTTAACAGGTCTAGGACCGTAAAAATTTAAAACTATATTGCGAAAAATATTTTCGGGTGACAACTTGATTTACATTTTTTACTTCATAAATAGGTTCTAAATACGATACTAAACACATATAAAAATTTTGGAAAGTGGTTAAAATTTCATTTCATACACGATTAGGTGTGGTGCTGTTCTATTTTAGGCTAGTCTACGATATTATAATCCGACGAAAAAGAAGAGATCGCAATGCAACCAAACCGAAAATTTTCTATGACAATTTCGGTTAGCATTCTTTATTAGGTAAATCATACAAAGGGTAAATAACGCCGTAAAGAATTTGTTTAAGGTCCTCGTAAATTGGATCGTCTACAATATTAAAACACATTTCTCAACGCACACACACACATCTGAATTACTCTCTCATCTAACTTCCACAAATTGAATTTGCAAGCTTCATGATTGAAGTACCTAGTTTAAATGTCAGACAGAGCCAACATAATCTTAATCAAAATGTTATGTATGGACAAATAAGTATGACGCCTCGAAACAATTTAAAGAGAGATACCAAAGTCATCAAGACCGAACTTAATGAGGAAAAATTTGCTATTTATAAGAAATCAACATCGTTACATAGGCTTCTCTGATAGAAAGATTTTGTTATAATCTTCCTTTTAGAGAGGCTTAAAACGTTTAGCAGTGGAATGGAGACCGCGTCTCGGCAAACGTAGTGTAGGACGCCCTCAGGCCAGGTGGAGTGATGATTTGCGAAAGGTGGCTGGCAGGAGCTGGATGCGAGAAGCCGAGGATCGATGTAAGTGGCGTGAAACTGGAGAGGCCTATGTCCAGCAGTGGACTGCAATAGGCTGATGATGATGATAATGATGATGATGAAAACGTTCAGCATGTTATTGATTTGTTCATGATGAAGATGTTCATATTTCAGCCAAATACGTCCTACGATACACCAAAGCAAGGATATGATTCGAATGTGAAATAAAATCCGTGTGTGAATATTGTGCCCGGAATTGAATAATGTACTGAAAAGTTTTACTCTCGAGCACCCATAGATTTTTCAATCGAATTAAGAAGTCTGTGCAGTTAAATAAAATACTCGACAGGTATTTCCGACCGGTCTATTTATACTACTTCGATTTCTACTCGTGCTCGTTGCGTACTGTTACGATTATTTTTCTAAGAATACAAAATCTATGTTGCGTTTTGGAAAATTTTGAATTAAACTATTTTTCAAATTTCAAACGTTTTTATATTGAATAGGTGTTCATTGTTCTGCGTGAACACGTTTTGCCGAATTTGTGTTCATTAATTTTCTTAAAACCCACTCACGATCTAAATTAATGGCTGGTTAGAATAAAAAAACATCTGGATAGGATGCACTAAAATTTGTTTCAGACAAGTGAACCCCAAAAGATTTAAATAGAAGTTGAAACTTGTGTAAAAGTTACTCATACTTTTATAGGTCTAATTTCAACTTCAAAGGTGTATTTGAATCACGGTATTGTGTATTTTAGCTCACGAAACTTATAATTAAAATCATTCTTAAAGGGATCTTCAGTAAAGGGCAAAAGCTAGTTGTTGAAGCTGAAAATCTTAGGTAAATATAAATAAAATAATAATGAAGCTTACGATAAGAACGAAGGTGGACTGTGTAGTAGATAGTACCTACAAGGTAGGACTAGATAGACTATGACGTTTTTTTTTGTTTTGGTAAGTATTTCAAAGATTTTTTGTTTTGATTTAAGAAATGAAAGAAACCCCTTTTGTAGTTTCGCATTGAATTAAACGTCCAGGCAAAATCATAAGGTATGATCGCGTTTAATTTCCCGTTAACATTTAGAAACCGTTTTAATACTATCACAATTAAGTCAGAATATCTCCATTTTCATGCTAAAATAGGTTACAGTAACATTCAATTAAATACCTATTTAATCCCGTGCAAAGCCGGGGTCGGGTGGCTACTCACAAAACTATCCTAAAAGACAAAATTTTGTAATAGGCGGCCATTAAGCGGTTGCCGGAATTAGACAAACGTCCGCCTGCAACATCCTAATTAAATATGGAAAGCATTTGCCTTGCTTGACCTCAATCTTGCTCTGCGAATGAACTAGAAACTGGATGGACCGTGTGTAACGAATTGTTAACGATGTATCGGTACCTACGTCGGTTTATTATCATCATAATTATGACATAACTAATAACCTAGCCTACGTCTTTTGAAGAGGTTCTTGTACACGAGCCTTTCCAAATAAGAAATTTTGTCATAATCGCCAATCAGGTTGGCATTAGTTTGGCCAATGATAAAGAGAAGACGCTAGAGCCCATCTTATTCTGTCAATACCTTTTTAACTGCCTTTTGTCCGCCAAGACACCCGTAAAAATAGAAGGGTGCTTTTAATATACCAGCATATGGTGCTGGTGTACCTACCTATACCAAATTCTTTAAATATCACCAGCCTACATCAGTGTTAGACACAGGCCTCACGTCAACGAGGATTCTAGGCGATTCACATGCGAGGCTTATGGGCTGGATAATAGTAAGAGAAAGATAAGTTATTAAAAAAAAAACATAAGAATAGTACATCTTTCCTACTCTTAGCATAATTAATACTAATAATAATAAGAGGCTCACGTAAGGCGCTTGGGTCAAGAGTATACAGAAGGCAGTACTCTTGGACACGGCCCGCATCATCAGTGTTAGACACAGGCCTCACGTCAACGAGGATTCTAGGCGATTCTCATGCGAGGCTTATGGGCTGGATAATAGTAAGAGAAAGATAAGTTATTTAAAAAAAAACCATAAGAATAGTACATCTTTCCTACTCTTAGTATAATTAATACTAATAATAATAAGAGGCTCACGTAAGGCGCTTGGGTCAAGAGTATACAGAAGGCAGTACTCTTGGACACGGCCCGCATTGTGAGGAGGTTCCTGTCTCTGGGTTCTTAACCACCGGTAGCTTGGACCCTGATCTCAATGCCGGTTGGGAACTATTTTTTATATTTTTAAATGTGTTTATTTTTTATAAAGATATTTAAAAATTTAATTCATATGTTGTATAGTTAAATAAAGGTAATAATAATAATATTTCAAGACATGCCTCACTGGGCCACACAGAGCCATCTAGTCCCTAATTAAGCTACCTACTATTAAGTACCCTGTCGTATGGGGTACTATAGACAACTTATAAACTTACTAATATACTTTTCTTTGTAAATACATACTTATAATACATAGAAAACACCCAGACCAGTACAAACAGACATGTTCATGCACACAAATATTTGTACTGTGCGAGGATCGAATATAATAATCGTATTTTCAATTTACACTAGCTATTGTATTGCTGAAAAAACAGTTTAAAATCAAACAAAGAATTAAATAAAAAACATTCGGGAGCAGTTTAGCCAATCTTGGTATTTCTGTATTTCCGGCAGATATCTATTGCGACATATTAGTGGCAAATATTAATTTGCCAATTTGATGATTGAGATTGATGATGATTTTTAATTTCTCGACCTCCGTGGCCGAGTGGCGTACACACCGGTTTCCAAGGTGTCGCCAGCTCTCGAGGTCACGGGTTCGATTCCCGGACGGGTCAATGTAGAAAAAAGTGTTTTTCTTTACATTTTCTTGGGTCTGGGTGTTTGTGGTACCTTCGTCGTTTCTGGTTTCCAAAATACGAGTGATTTAAATAGTTATTATACTGGGATCAGAACAATGTATGTGATGTTATCCACATTTATTTATTTGTGAATGATAGAAAATACATTACCACGATTTATCAATAAAAAGTGATCGAAAATTTTACGAGTCATCTTGGGCCATGGTGTAACCAGATCAAAACGTCAGGTTATATTATACATAATATAATAAGGTTGAACCTTATTACATCCTCGTTGCCTGACGTTTCGATCGTTTCTTTCCCGCTAACATTTAAATAAATACGCATCGAATAAATTTTGAACATTTCAGTTAGTAAGTGCACAAGCATCAATAAAACTTTGCCCTATATTTTTTTTTGGAATACAGATTATAGTCAAAAATTGCCGATATAAAAATTGATGCCAAAAAAAGAACAAGAATTCATTTTTCTCCTACTGTAAAAAAACTTCTTGGAAAAACTTAGCTAATTTAATGTCGACGATTTACAAACACGTAAATATAGAGCTCTTAAAAAAATGTTCTCAATTTAAATAGGTTGTCATGTTTCTATTTTTAGGGTTTATGAAACCCTAGGGTCTTTTAATCAGATTTGACATGTCTGTTTGTCTATTTAATTCGTCTGTGGTTTAGCTCATAGTCCCATCGCATTCGACAGCTCTGATTCACAAATAGACATTGACATTGACAAAATAGTCAAATACATTAACGTATGGAACACCCAATTCAAATAACCAATCATAGCACTACTCGTACTTGGCCATTTCTTTAATAAAGATAACGGTCTTTTTGAGGATTAATGATGTTAATACACTCAGTAAATACCCTATTTATTTAAAAGCAAGAGGTTTTATCGTTATGGCTTATTCACTAATCATATCATCATCCTCTTAGCTTGATTGGACAAGAAGTCATATCCAATTCCCTGATGAGCAATCAGCTTTTATCGTAAGTAAATATAATATGATACTTAATCTACGAGTATTACCGCTAATTAAATGTTAATAATTTAAGGTCATATAGTAGTTTTGGTCATATTTGCTTTGTGTTTAAGAGGCCTTTTACGTTTTAATTGGTGTTATTTAACCTTTTGACTGAAAGCAATATTTTGTTTTGCTTTTGCATTGTTATAAAAATGTAGATTACTTGTGTAATTATGAATATTTTTAATTGCCGCTCTTGGTTTTCGAATTATTTTTAAAATATACACATAAGAGTGCTAAGCATCGGTTACATAGACATGGTACCCGGTAAATGTCAGCGGGAAAATTTTCGACCTGGAACCATACAATAATGTAAGTAGTACCTATGATGCTTACCTAAAACAGATTGTATCAATCATTTGCTTTCTATGGATGTCATCTTTTCGCGTCTTTTCTCCACTATTGGTCATGTAGTAAGAAGTGACTAATAGGAGCCAGAAGAGGACTAGTATAGCGTCTTTTTCACTATTGGTCAAACAGCGATCGCCCAACTCACCTAATGCTCGCAGCTTCTCGCTGCTGCTCCTTCTAGAGAGGCCTAAGACCAACAGTGGACTATAGAAGGTTTTTGATAAATTTTGAACAAGTTTAAGTCAAAAATCTTTTTTAGCTGTTCGAAAATATGTTTCGAAGCTTGTATTGTGATAAGTTTATACTGAAAATCAGCATCATTTCTTTCCTAAGTCTATAGCAACCGCAATGTCAACCGCAGTGTGTACTTCGAAATTGATACAACCATTGACTACCACAACGACGTCGTATTATACGACAAGGTTGTTACTTTAGATTATAGTTAAGTTAGTAATTGTTAAACATGCATCTAATCGTTAAAATTTATCACAAATGTAATTAGAGTCGCCCATGAGGCTGCAGGTTGTTGATTTAAACCCACATAAGTAAGTCGACATTTGTATACTACATGAAATTGTATTTTCCAATTCAAAACCATTGGCCACAATGAAATGCAAAAATACTAGACCTAAACGTGTCTTCATATAATCATCATAAAGCAAACTGTGCGAATTAGAATCCATGTCAAATAAATAAAAAACCCACTTTCTTAATTGGTGTCAAAGGATGATAATGTTTAATGCATAGTTAGCATCCAATTTACGATTTATCTTATGATCGAATGAAATCAAATTAGAACATTAATTTCAGAAATCTATCCATAGCCAATTTAATTACCAACCGAAAAATATCTGTTAAAATTTGCGTATCATATAAGAGGATGTTTAAATGATATATCTAAAATCATGCGTAATTGAAGAATAAAACATATACCTACGTACTTCATACGTGCTTTGTTTTTCTAAAGTATATCTATATCTTATTTCTTCTGTGGTTTGAACTCAAATAAAGCAAATTAGCTATTATTACGAGTATAATGTCGTCTGAAAAGTTGAAGCCCTGCCCTGAGGCTGTCATAAAATTTACCTCAAAAAAATTTGAAGATAATAGCTTCCAGGGATAATCTGTTCTCAACCAGAACTTTGACTCGGAGGTCAAAGACTTGATTTCGAAGTTCGTAATTACAGTTATACAATTCTAAACAGTTCAGTGTCGATTCGCCGGAATAAAGAAAAATGTTGGCTTCGCAATAACAAAATAGAACCAACCATTTTTTTTTACGCGAGGAAAATGCGTTACGCATCATCACCACTGCCCCGGCAACCCAACCAGCGATCCGATATTGGTAAAAGTAAAAAAAGTAATGTTACGTCCGGTAATCATCCCACTGCAGGGGAAAGGCCTCCATAATCGCATTCAATTACCAATGATGGGTACAGGCATAATCACCACGCGTGCCAAATGCGGGTTGGTGATCACAAACCCGAGCAATGTTCGATAACTTCGAAAGTTTTGTTGCCCGACCCGAGAATCTAACCCGAAGATTTTGTATGGTAGGTATCTACGGTCAAATTTTTACTACACAAGAGTCTCGGTCAATTTGAAAATTATCTAAATTGGCTCAGGTCTAGAAAAGGTAGGGGGTTGTAATCATGTTCTGGAAGGCTCGTTAAACCTTTGGCTTCTGTTGCAAGTTGTAAAACTCTAACAACAGACTATTTTTTAAGAAAAATCGTACAAAAGAGCAAGAAGAGAGTATCGGGGGGCACGGTAGTGCCCCCGCCAAGTCGAGCGCGAAGCAAACACTGCCGTACCATATCCTTTACTGATTTTCAGGCCCCTATTTGAGAACCTCTGGATAAGACCAGAACGCAGAAATTTTCGTCATCCAGTAAGCTATAATTACATACTTTAAATCCTAAATTTCAAGTCTGTAGGTCCTTTAGTTCCGAAGTTAAGCGAAAGCAAAGTGTCGCATTTATGACACTCACTCACTCACTCATGATCAGCAAAATAGAACTAGTACTTCCCATAAACTCAGAGAGCTGAAATTTGGTACAGAGTTAGGGTTTATTGGCCACATAAAGGGAAAACTATAAAAACTAGGATAATCGAAGATCTGGAGTACCTGGTGACCCTGATTAGAAAACACAAGAGCCCAACCAAACTATAAGAGATCAACATACCGCCTTTACAAAAAATATTCAACTTGGTGGGCCGCTTCATTTGGTGTCAAAAATCGAAGGTCTGAAGTATCTGATGAAGAACCCTCAGCTGGTCTCAGCTGTATTAGAGATATGGTAATGCCCCCTTCTACTATTGGTACATTAAAAAATCGACTGTAATTGCAAAAATCCAGCGTAGTGGGACACATCTTCTAATTTTATCTAGCCTACAGCGTCCCACTGCTGGCGAATGCCTCCCCTTCCGCTTTTAATACGGATATAAAATTTAAGGAAAACTCTGGATAAGACTACACTGGCTTTTATACTTATACTTACAAGTTTACAAGAAGAAATAGTCGAACGATTAACTTTATGCTACTCGAACGTTACACAAGTTGTTTATTAGCCGCAATAACAGATTGGTTTTCTTGCAATAAATAATCTGCTGATAAATGTTGATAAGACACAATTAATACATTTCAGACTTGGTAATCAAGTTACGCCTCTATATGTGAGTAATACTATTGACGATCTTGATTTAAGTGAACAAAATAAAGTAAAATTTCTCGGAATTGAATTAGACAATAATGGCCATTTCCAATAACCTATCTATCTTCAGTTTTGGCATATCGGAGATAGGAAACAGTTTCTATCTCTGTTTTTGCCGTCCAGAGAAACAAAGACAGAAGTGGTTTTCTATCTCCGATATGCCAAGACTGAAGATAGATAGGTTATTGGAAATGGCCGTTAGTTAACTTGGGCATCTCATATAAGTACAGTAACTTTCACAGAAATTTGGTGCAGCAACATAATTATGCGATTAGAAAAATTAAAGAATTAGGAGGTATAAGAGCATCAAGAAACGTTTACTTCGCATATTTCCATTCATTGATGTCGTATGGAGTGATGTTTTGGGGCATAGCAGCAGATGCTTATAAAATCTTTGTCTTGCAAAAAAGAACTGATAAATATATTTTAGGATTAAAATACAATGACACTTGCAGGGATAAATTTAGGCAATTAGGCATTATGACGGTAACTGGTGAATTTATGCATATATCAAAGCATTTTATACATAAAAGATAATGTTAATAATATGACTAAAAAGGGTGACCATCACAAATATGCAACACGATACAGGAATCGGATAGCACTTCCCAAACATCGTCTGGTTAAATAAAGAAAGAGTTTTCTGTTTATGGGCATCCAGTTTTTAAATAAAATGCCATGTGAAGTAAGAGATCTACTAGGTAATGAATTTTGTAACAAACTTAAAACAATATTTATTCTTAAAAGTTATTATAGTATGAATGAAGCTCTTTCGGATAATGACATTTTTAAATTCTAATTTTGAAATTAATTAATTTTGAAATTTTCATATATTTTATTATTAGTTTTTTTCTAAAATTACTAGGTACATTATGGATTGCTGATTCATATATTTTATAGACATTTTATTATTATATTTAATAATCATGTTAAATCAGACATAAAATATAAAAGTATAAGTAATTGTGACGATTAAGTATTTTAAGTAGTAATTTTATTTATCCTGCTTTTTTTTACATTACATTATTTTTAAAATTGACGATGCTCCTAGATTGCTGATATTGTTTTAATTTTTAATTTTATGACATTTGATACATTAATTAGGTTAAACTTGACATTTAAATTATAACAAAAATATGTGTATCTATTTGAAATTGTAAATTGAGGTAGGTATCAAAGTGTAATGTTAATACGAAAATTTGAAATAAATGAATATGAATATGAATAAAAATTAAAAAGAAAAAAAACGTGTCAAATAAGAAAATGTAATAAAATAAATCAATATGCCCACGTTTCTACAAAAAGAAGTGAAATCCCACTAAAAACATTATGTAAAAAACTAGCCAAGTCTCGATGGAGCTGCTTGTTTATCTCTAAAAAGTAATAAATTTTTCATTTTCATTTATTCATATTTGACATGCTTGTGGTTAGTAGTATCTTAAATCCTGTATTAGGTTTGTCTAGACACTATCAGTTCCCATATCAAAAGCTATAAAATCATCTGCAAATTCAAACCAATAGCTCTTATACATGAAGGTATCGACATACATATAGATAGATAGATAGATAGAATATTCTTTATTGCACACCAAACAAGGTAATTACAATCAAATGCTTATAAAAAGATGTACAATATAGGCGGCCTTATCGCTAAGAGCGATTTCTTCCAGACAACCTTTGGGTTAGGTAGGATACAATACAAAGTAAGGGGAAAGTGGAGCAGATAACTAAGTTTGTAAAGACAAAATTTATTTACAAACACCGAACAATAAATAAATACAAAATGTTTGATAAACATATATACATACATTTGATTACATAAACCTATACAAAAACGTACATATATAATAAAATAAATAAATAAATACACACAAACTATAAATATATAAATCTATAAAAAATACTTAGTATTTGAAAGAATTAAGTGTGACAATGATTAGTAATTAATTTACTTAGAAACTAATGACTACATTAAAGGGAAAGGAAATGTGCTTTAAGGCGATTTTTAAAAATCGCTATTGATTCCGATTACCTGACAGTCAGAGGTAGGGAGTTCCACAGGCGAATGGACTGAACAGTAAACGATTGTGAATAGTAGCTAGTTGAATGGGGAGGGAATTTGAGTAAAAGTTTTTTGGAAGACCGCATTTCACAATCCTGTGCAGGTTGCAGAAATTTAAAACGTTCCTTTAAATACGGAGGTGATTTAGGACTAAATAATATTGTAAATAATACAGAAAGAATATGCATGTCCCGCCTAAGTCGTATAGGGAGCCACTTGAGTTGAACCCGGTATTCAGTTATATGGTCGTACTTCCTCAGACCAAAAACTATTCGAATGCAGAAGTTTTGAAGGCGCTCGAGCTTGTTGAGAAGATTTTCGTTTAGGTCTAAGTAAGAACAATCTGCATAGTCCAAGATAGGAAACAGTAAAGCCTGGACAAGAGCAATTTTAGTGGGCACTGGTAAGAAGTTTCGAAGTTTGCTGAGTGACGCCGCCGATGTAAATATTTTTCGGCTTACTTCCGCAATACTGTAATCCAAGTCAAAGTGCTATCAATATGGATGCCAAGGTTCTTAACAGTTTTGCTAAAAGGAATTGGGACGTCGTCAAAAATGATAGGTTGTAAGGCCGACCAGTCAATTCTAGCAACCTGCCTAGCACCTCCAACAACAATTACCTGAGTTTTAGTAGGGTTCACCTGAAGACCAAAGGATTTGCTCCAATCTAGTATACTACGAAGGTCATCGTTAACTACCTCTACAACTCTGGAAAGGTCTTCACGGTGCCCTTTAAAATATATTTGGAGATCGTCTGCATATAAGTGATAAGAACATTTTAAATTTTGAGTAATCGAATTGATGAAAATTGTAAAGAGGAGAGGAGACAGACCGGATTGGAAAGGATTTAAAAGATTGTTTGTGGTCAGGAAATAAGCAAGCTGCTGATGAACAACGCGCTCCATTACTTTAGAGAGGAAAGGAAGGATAGATATTGGCCGAAAATGAGAGTACGAGGATGGGTTTGCTTTTTTCGGTAGTGGAATTAATTGAGCATCTTTCCACAGTGCGGGAAAGACACCTGAGGAAAGGGAATAATTGAGGATATGACAAATTATTGGAGTTAGAATATCTAGCAGAGGGAGCACCATTTTTCGACTAACACAATCACTTCCCACTGCATTAGAGGCTATGGACATAATGTTTCTCTTAACATCACAATCGGATACCTGCCTAAAGCTAAAAGATGAATAGTCAGGAGTTGGAAGTGAGGAGAGTTGACAAATTGTATTAGTTTTTGTTACGCTATCAATAGCAACAGACGTAGAGAAGTGCTTATTTAAAAGATCTGGATTGAAATTTTTAGGGAAAGATTCATTACGTGTTTTTCCAACTCCAATGGACTTAAGGAATCTCCAGACTTTAGCTGGATCTCCATTTTCTACTGACTTGTGAATATGGCATAAATGTTAACTAATTTATTTCCGAGCGAGCGCGCACCGAGATAACGACACAAGTAGGTACAATCAAAAACACTGTGAGCTCAAACCTGTATTAAATATTTAATTAGTCGTCTCGTCACTTGTACCTACGACTATGGTTGCCAGGAATATTATTTATCTACATACCTACGTTCAGTGCGCGTACGCGGCCAAACAAAGCGGTCAGACCCGTCCGTCCTCAACACGCTCTTGCGCCTTCCATAAAGGATGTTCCAGTTCAAAATCCGATCAAACAAAGAAAGATTTTATTTTATGATGGTAGATAAAAACGAGTTAGGATTCTTTTAATGTTCTTTTTATTAACATTATTTTTAAATTCTATAGGAAGTTTGTTAATAAGGCAAGGTATAAGGTACTGAGATGTTCTTTTCCTATATCCATTATTAACTTTAAGTACAAAAAGTTTTTTATTAGTGGCACTTCTAGTTGACATCTTGTGTACGACTGGGATTTGAATATCAGTTTCAAAGTATTGTTCCAGCAGTAAATTGTATTCGACTTTTTTGTATCATGACATGTCATGGAGCACCTGGTTTTGTACCCTTCAACGGCCAAGTCACACAACATGAACTATAATAATAAAGAAATCGCAGTAAGGAACCTCAGACTTGGTTCGACTTTGTCTAGATTTCATTACTTTTTAGAGATAAACAAGCAGCTCCATCGAGACTTGGCTAGTTTTTTACATAATGTTTTTGGTGGGATATATACAGGGTGTAAAAACAAAACGCAGACCCTGAAGTTACGCAATCTGAAAAGCATACCAAGCCATATTACAAAATATTATTGCTGGCAAATGATTTTTATTTATGGGATTCAAAAAAATATTATAATTCGTAGCGCGCAATGTATAGCAGCCGTAGCGTAGGCCGCTGCGCTGGAGATGGCTGCTAAGTTCAAAAGTCGTCCGCGCTGAGCCGTACATTGCTTATTGTAATTAATAATGCCTTATTATGAACGAAATAATAAAAAGAAACACTATGTTTGTATGAAGAAAAGTTTTTAAGTATCCTTTGGCAACAGTTTTTGTAATAAAATGGAAAACAAAATTGTGACTTTGACCCTCAATATCTTTGGAACCAGCTGTTTCCCAGGTATAGTCCTAAAGAGAAAACTGATCCTAAAGATGGGGACAATACGTGGTTTTCAGATCCGCGTTTGGTTTTTTTACACCCGTTATATACGAGTACGTACAGTACAATAAGAGAGTACACAAAATTCAAATCTATAAAAAAGCTCTTAAGCTATTGTTTCAAGTCAAGTTTCGGAAACTTACATCTGACCTTTGTTATTGAAGAGGTAGCGAAATCTTATTACAATAAAGGGTTGATTTTCCCAGAAGGTCCAAAACTTGGTACATTTTACCATAATCTTATAATAACTTAATTCTTCAATCACGGCACCAAAACTTTAGAACTAACAGTTTAGGTATGGTTTACACGAACATACAACCCATTAAAAGTTATTATTGCATGTTAACAAGGTCTTTCAACTACTGCGATTGTCTATACTTTAAAACTAGTTTCGGAATAATTAGGGTGGTTACATGAATGTGTTCTTGAACAGCTATACTTAAATTTATTAGTTAAAGATAAGGTAGGTACGTGACAGAAGCTTCTAACAGATATTGTGTTGTCCTTGGCGAAAACAGATATGATGATACCTACTGGGTTTAGGGGAAACTAATCTAATCGTGCGTGTCGCATATTTTTGCAATTCTTAACGGGTAATAATAAATAAATAAATCGATTATAATATTTTTCGTGACAAAACCATTTGGATTGTTTCCAAACAAGAAACCACTGATAATCATTTTGCACTGACTAAAACCATCAATAACTTTTTATGTATATTTACCAAATAAAAAAATTTGCTTGGCAACCCGGTTTTTACAACCTTTTAAAGGGGAATAATTAAACTCTATTACTTTTCTTTACATAATTTAAAATTATCTTTTACATCAACATAAAATATTTATTATGTACTTATGTACAGTGTACTCGTGACCAACAACGCTGTTATAGTTCAAAACATCGGTAGATATTGTAGGTAATGCATACGTTTATATAAAAACTTTGTGATTTTTATTTATAGTGCTCGCCTAAACTCTGTATACCAATATCATTTGTAACTTCTAAATTTGTTTAAAAAGCATCAATACAAAAGGTCATTAATAATCGTTTAGGGAGATATTTCTACTAACACTGGATTTTCAAAAGTTTCCCACAACTCGGTAGGAAGTATATTATGTTTATTTATGACCGCGTAACTTTTAAACAGGATTTACTCTTTTTAATGTTTGTAGAACGATGAAGTAGGTGTAAGAATGTTTGCATGTTTTTCTTAACACTTACAACAAAATGCTTAGCAGTCTTGTTTGAGATAAATTTCAGATAACTTAAATTTAATCCTTTTTTTGTCGTATGGTTATCCGTTAAGAAAAACACAGTACTTATTAGTTTTACAAAACAAAACAATCTATAGAAAAAAAATTTTGTTAAAGTTTGTCGAGTTTACTAAAATTACATATTTTCATATCAATAATTGGCCGTGTCATTGGACACGGTTTGAACGTTGTTTTATTTTTTTGTAATAGGTAACACCGTAAATGTTCAAATAATAACGATACCTTCAGGTTCAATTGTCGTATAAACCAAAACCGTACTTTTCAGGAGAGCCAAAAATCGTTTTTTTATTTATTAAAAAAATCATAACTTTTTTATTTCAGAAGTTACTAAAAAATGACCAAGAGAAAACATTCTTAAAATTTTGCGATGGAAAAATCTAAATATTCAAAACATGCCCATCTTCGTTAGTTTTAAAGTTAGCTTGGATTTACGTCTTTAAAAAACACACTCGGTGGTTTATACGACGTCCTATAATGGATCTAAAAATATCTCTTTACGTCGTATTTGAATTTTTAGTAAACATGAGATTGCAATTGCTGACGTAAAGACCGATAGATGTAGATTTTTTGGTTTTTACAACCATTGATTTTAGTGATTTATTTAAATAAATTAATAAAACATTGTATAAAAGTAATGCAATATTGACTATCAGCACACTTTTATTGTTTCGAGAATGTATAGAAATATATTTTTAGTGTTTTATCTGTATTTGGTTGATGTAGATAAAATAAAATTGCCAAAGTACGAAAATAACTTTCTTTTATTGTTTTTATGTTACAATTTTGTAGCAAAATTATGGCACAACATTAAGAATTTTTAATAACTCTAAGTAGAAAAAATCAACATATTGCAACTTAAAAGACGAAACTAATATTCACTTCTTTTATGCAATTATGGCAAAAAATTAAGACTTCTTTCCCGGTTCAGGGCTGCCGCCATTAAAGTTGATTTCGATTGGTTGTGATGAATTTGAGACTTTTGAACAGGGAGTAGAGCCATGGTGTGCTCGGGAGAGGAATTTGTAGTTTTTTGAGAAGTTCAATGGTGAATTTATCTTTTTACAACTTTCATTATTGCTAAAAGTGACCATTTATGGCAATAATTAAAAGTTTGGGTACTTTTAAAGAAAGAAATTCATTAGAGAGCATCTCAAAAAGTTATAAATTGCTTTCTTGAGTACACTGTGACTCGTTTTCTGAATTTATCACATTTAGTCGAAGTCGATAGGCAGCGGCACTGGACCTGAAAAACAGCCTTATAGTTATGAAAATAATTCAAAGTAGAAATAACTAATCAACTTTGTTAAACTCAAAAAATAAAAGTTCCTAGACCACCAAACAAGATTCGTTTTTAGTGGCTAATAAAATAACATATTAATAACAAAATAAGCCTAGGCCTATGTAGAATATGTGAAACAAAATACTAGTCAATCCGCTCTTCCTCATCTTCTTCATCAGTTAGCGTTAGAGTATCAGGTACATTACTTCCGTGTGATAATTGTAAAAGTCAGTACGAAATCTCTTTGGTATTACTCCATTATCGCAGAGACGTTTTAAGTCCCTATATTTTGCACCATAACCATGGACTTACGACATTGAAATCTTTGAATGCGTCTTAACACTCTTAACGTAAAAACCATTTGCAATCATAGAGTAAAATCATAGAGTTTTACGCCCGGGCTTAAAAAAATGTATGGTCTTTACATCTTAACAGAAATACCAAAAACAACCACTCGGCTTTTACACTGTTTTTATGGAATTGGTTTAACTTTTCGGCAATGATTTTTTAGGTCGTATAAACATTTTTTTAGCGAATTTAAACATTTCGGATATACAGATCGATAGAGAAAAAAATTCTGATCAAAATGGTATATTTAACTCGATTTGGCCAAAATGGTTTATACGCCAATTGAACCTGAAGGTATCGATAACTTAACTAAACTAAATTTAAAAACAAATTTCATTTATTGTTTGGCACTGCTCAAATTTGGTGATTAATTCAAGCAAAAATCTAAAAGTTCGATATCATTTTGCGAAAATTAAAATTCGATTTAACAATAGTGTTACAGCATGATTTCGTTCGATTCGACACTTAAACCGCAATCGAATTTCAGTGTCAAGAGTAAGTTCAGCCTTCTCTCACACACGATTGGCAATATCTTCACATAGCTTCACGGCCAATGTTATGGGTCACACTCACCGATACCAAAATGCGACTTTGTATACCATTTATAACAACATATTCATTACCCGATACATATTTATTCTAAGCATTGTATTACCATTATAAAACAAAAAAGTAAGTCTGAACATACCCAGTATACCTGTAGTAAAATACGAGTACATGTCCAATGTGAAATTGACATAAAGGGATCTTTATTACCTACGTTTACCTTGCTTAGTGATTTCATGGAAAGATGCATCTTTGATGTGTTTACACTAACGTCTGTATGTTTGAAAAGAACACCAGTCAATAACACGCTTGTCCAATTACTGTCGACATGACCGACTGACACAATGATTGCACAGCCGCTATTAATAGAACTCCTATCATACCTATACATGTAAACCAGAAAGAACCGCGACACGAAGTAGTCCACACTTATTCCAGTAAGTAGTAAGTGTACTAGGAGTTCCACACTCATAGGAAGTGGTGGCGCTTTTTATGTGCCGACACTACATGATATTATTATCTAGACATAGGCTTCTCTAAAAAGTAGATTTATCTGTAATAGCTTCTCTTGGTAGGTTAGCCATTGCTGCTCAGGTATGAATGAATGAATGAATACTACATATTGCATATCAAACAAAGTAATTGACAGACGATATTAATAATGGAGACGCTACAGCCCGTCTTCTTCCGGAAATGTTTGTTTAGTCGCTTCTTTGTGGTTGTTTTGAAATTTTGGTGCTATCCTAGTTTAAGCCGATACCGCACAATAATGCAGAGGTAGTTAAAGACTGTTTTAGATTTATTATCAAAAAACCGACCAAGTGCGTGTCAGACTCGCGCACAAAGCGCCACTTTACGTAACTCGTCCAAAAGTAGCGGCTTTAGACAAGTTGCTATCTATATCGTTTACGCCAGACGCATAGATAACAAATGTATGAAAATTACATTATCAAACGATCGAACAATCGTAAGCCTATGTCATTTTCATACATTTGACATCTATTCGTCAAGCATGAACGATATTAGAAAGCCACTTGCCTAAGGCCGCTGATTAGTAATTTTCCTGCTCGTAAAATGTGACGAAATCTGCCCTTGCACTTGTGGCTGTGATCACGGATGTCTCAGCGGTCACATCGACCGCTGTTGTCGCGGCTTTAGACAGTTTTGTAGCCATGCGGCGCTAGTGTCGATCAGCGTTAAAAGAGAATACCAATAGCGCGTTCATTGCTGTTATAGCAGCTGTAATCAAAGCTGTTAAGACATTTGCAGAGAATATCACTGATGGATTAAATAAAGGTTTGGCTATAACACTATTAATGAATGCACTAAAAAAGCATTATGAAAGAATGCAGTTTGAGGGAGACGCAACGACAGAAACTCGAGCAATGTTCGAAAATACAAATATTTTTTGTTGCCCGGGGATCAAACTCGGGACCCCGTGGTCTTGGCCCAATATTTAAACCACTAGACCAACGGGGCGTTAAAATATTGATAACAATAATTTTTAAATACATAATAAGCGAAGGCGTGTTAATAACACGGAGCATATCGATCTAGAAACTTACATTTGATTTAAATATACCAACATTGTTAAAAAATTCCAAGCTCGCAAAAATTGGAGTTTCAATTCCAATAATGGACCAACTATCGTATCTATTTACGTACAAATTTATACCTAACTCTCGATTCAACAATCTGACACGTGTTTCCGACTAATTTTTAAGGTTCCGTTCCACAAATGGAAAAACGGAACACCAATACAATCACTTTGTTGTCCGTCCGTCTGTTATGACCGTTTATCTCAGGAATGGTAGAGTTATCGAGTTGAAATGAAAACCACACAGTCAAGTCGACAGCTTTAAAAGCTCTTGTAAAGCTGTTAAAATCAGTTTTATTTCTGCAAATAGGCCCCAGGAGGCGCTTATACTAAAAACCAAAGGTTAGGTCATTAGGTTAAAGTAAAAAGGATAGGGCCGTTTAAAAACATTTTACAAAGGACTCCAATTTAAAGGGAAAAAATCTGATGTACATTTGTAAGGAAATCAGAAAAAATATAAGTCAATCAAACATTGAGGTTGAGCAAGTTGATGCGCGTTCAAAATATTAAGTGCCTACAAATTTGTACGGAACCGCCGGTTAACAAATCCATCTCGCGTTTTCCGTTTTTTTAAATAGCCAACTAAAATGCTACTCTACACAATTGGCATTAGTGTTTTTATTCACTGCAGTGTTCCCGTGTGCATTACCTAAATTGGTTTTCAGTCCGTAGATTTTCATCTTCCCTTTGTTACCGTTCAAAAAATCTTCCAAGACGTTCTTTGTTAGCCAGTTAAAGGGATTACTTGAAGAATATATTTTTTAAATTGATTATTACTAGCAGTTTCCCGCAAATTTGACTGAGTGCAATTTCTTTCATTCCCTCCATTGATGTAATACATGATTAAATTTTAACCGCCTTCCAAATTTTAATATAACAATCTACGAGACAAAAAACAAATAACATATTTTTTCTTTTGGTATAGCCCAGTACAAAAATGTCAAGATAAAGCATTTAGAAAATGTCCGCCAAAAATCTAAAATTTGTGATACGATCTCCTAGCAAATCTTTTTTACGCGATGCGCATCTCATTCATTCATTACGATACTATTCATAAGTTTTTGATTTTCCCTTCATACTTTAACAGGCTTAGGACCGTAAAAATTGAAAACTATGTTGCGAAAAATATTTACGGATGAAAACTTGACCTACATTTTTTACTTCATAAATGGGCTCTAAACACGATACTGAACGCCTATAAAATTTTTTGAAGATAATGAAGAAGTCATCCTGTAAAAATCTACTACACAATGAGCGTCAAAAAAGTGTCCCAACTAAAAGTGCAATCAATAAAAACACACACAACACGACAAAAATATCTGTACTATTGCACGTTGACATAATTTGACCGGGTTATAAAGTTGACACTGACTCAAAATTTCTTTTGTTTTTGTCATTTTTGTATCGGATTGTGTATAAAGTTCTTATTATATTTCGATGTATTCCTCTTAAAATCAATCTGCGATAAATTGTCATCATCATCAGCCCACATCTGTCTGCTACTCGACATACTTAGGCCTTCCCAAAAGTAGGATTTGTCCAAAATAGCCATATTATTATAGGTCAAAGTTGGACCATTTTAATCTAAAATGAATATTCTATAGAAAAATAGGGTTGACAGCTGCCAGCAGACACAAAAAAGTTATGTCACAAGCGGGAAAAGTTTTTCAAGTATAAATACTGATAAATAATTGCCATTAAGCTAACATATAATATAAAGTACAAAAAAGTTATCTTAAAAAGTACCTATATAGTAGTAGCCACAAGTTTTTAATCGGTGCTAATAAAAAAATCACCGGCAATCATCATGTACCGACTCAATATTGGTGGTTATTCCCTGAGTAGGTACCCCAATCCCCGAGGGCCCCGTCCCGGAGGCACCCGATTTATTTTTATTGAAATAGACTCAATCGATGATATGTTTAGCTTAAAAGTACCATCAGCAGAAAAAGTGGTTTATCGAATTTTAATATATTGCAAAATAAAAAATAAAAAAAAGTCTGTTATAGCAATCACAGGTTGGTTTTATTATCACATTATTTATTTGTTTGGGAACATAAATCTAATTAGATAAATACTAAATACCAGTCTGACTTTTAAAATTTAAAAAAAAAATCAATAAACATGAAATAAATTGACACTTTCATTTTTTTAATATTTTAAAAATACTTATAAAACATCTTAACACATGCAACATTTATAAATAATTGTCAACCTTAGTAAAAAATACAATTGTAAAATTATAAATAGTCTCCAAAGCATGTAAAATTAACAAAATTTCAAATTTCAAATCATGTAAAATTATTAAAATGCCTTTTAAAAAAGAGATAATATCCTTAAAAAATTGCAAATAACAATAATTTTACAATAAACATACATTAAAAATTATTATAACAATTACAAATAATCAATTTTAATAAAATAACATTATCTTTTTTTGATCAGTCTTTTCAAAACATATAATATGAACAATAACTAAAAAATACTATGATATTTACTTTAAAGATCTCAAAACTCGAATTATCAGTCATTTTAAAATAAGGAAATAATTATAAATAATCAACTTGTTTTTTTAAATATTAGCATATTTTCAATCTGTCTGTAATTAAATCAGCTTTAGTAAAGAAAAGTATTCAAAAACAAAACAACATCAATCTGTCTTTTCACAGGTTATGAGCACCATTTTAGTAAGGTTTTCTAAAAACTTAGTCAATGCAGTACCTATGTCCTTCTTCATAGTCTTTTGTCAGTTTTGCGATAGCTTTCTCGTTAAGAATACTTCGGCGCTTGTTTTTGGTAATGGACTCTGCTTTGAAGCGCAATCTGTCTTGTGCCGTATCGTGACTAGCTATATCAGACATTATCATTTCTAAATAAAAATACTAATAAAGTGGGGTTTGAACCCAAATGGCATTGCAATCTGTTATTCCATGCTTCTACTAAATTAGTGCTCCTGTGATGTTCTTTATAACCACACCATTTAGCAATCATACTATCAGGCTCCAGCCATTATCTGACAAAATAGTCGTTAAACTTAGTAACTGGCTCAGCTGGTAAACTGTTTTCCATCACCGCTAACCAGCCATCTTCTATTTCATGCTGAGGAAGATATGCCAGGCAGATGCACATTCGCACATATGACGACGTTTCTTCGTGATCCAGTAGTTCCAATGATCTAGCCTTTCTGTACACACTCCTTTGAAAGTGGACAAAACATCCGTGTATAACATCATCTGGAAAAACGTGTTTAATGGCACTCATTGTGGCGGCTTCAAAATCCAGGATGAACTTCTTGGGGTTGAAATCTGACAAAGATTCTTTGATTTTTTCGAACATTGTAATATAAGTGCTTCTAGACTTATCAACAAGAAGTACGTAGAATATGGGTACTATGTTCGTTTCATCTAGATTATTGGTCTCACTTATATCTCCCTGTATTGTGTAAATCTGTTTAAAAGGTACAGGGCAACAATCAAATGTACCGTCACATAAATAGTTTTTAACATTTTTTAGGCCTTTCCGGCCTTTTGGTGACACAAATACAATAATTCTATTGTTCTCTCCAACATAATCTACCAAAAGATTAGTTTTAAATTTTTCCGGAATAACAACATCAACCGGTTTTCAAAAAGATGTTTTCTGTACTTTCAATTCCTTGTTTCTTGATCTATATAGTGAGCTTTTTATAGATCGAAATGCAGTTATTTCAGCACTGGGTCCTTTGTGTTTTAATGCAGCCATTCTTTTTTCATAAATTTGCTGAACTGGGCTATAATTGATGCCCACTTCTTCACTCAATAGGCTGACAGTCACACGAACTTCATTTAAAAAAAATCAGGTACACATTGTGGTCTATGATTAAACTGAATATTTACAAAATCATCTTTGGTGTCCAATTTTACTGCACCACCACATTTTGTATTTTTTTTATTGCTGCAAGTCCACACACTTGAATTTTTAGGCATGCCCGGCATGTAGTAACCACTTTCCACCCAATCTGTTTTTTGTAAATTTGTAATTGCGCTTGCGCCCTTTAGATGGACCTGCTTCCGAAATGTTGAACTGACAAACTGAACTTTCTTATCAGCAAAGATGGTTGCAAATATTATTAGCAATTACTAAACATGAAAGAGATACAATTACAACTATGTCACAAGAGTAAGAGAGATAGACATATTACCCATCCAGCCGAACTAGCTCTATTGTTTAGAATAACTGGTTTGCGCCCACGTACGTTTTTACAACCCTCTTTTGTTTGGTTGTGCTTCCAAAATTTGAAATAAATATTGCAGTCATAAATAATAAAATGTAGTCAAAGAATGATTTGGTAATATTGTAACATTAATAGATTCAGGCGTTAGGCCGGCGAAACCAATAACTAAACGTGAAAATTATATTTTTCATATTTATAATCCTAACATTTTTATTTAATTTTTGATACATTTTGTTTTTAGAACTATGATTTGACATTTATTTAAAATGCATTTAATACTTTTTTTTGTCAACTGTACAAGTTGAAAACAATAGAAAAATAAATATAATCACATTTATCGCATTCGGGGAATAACCCGTTTTTTTGACAAATAATTTATTAAGATAGTACTTACCATCTCATTATCTAATATTTTCAAACCCAGATTTGGAGCATGATTTTAAGTTTTCATGAATGTTTTCAAATTACATTGTCAAGTCCTTCCCGAAAGTAGCTTTGGGAATTTCCAAAATTATTTGCTTTTAATTAAGACTTTTACTTTTAACTTTTTCCCTCTTTGGTGACTGCCCGCCAGCTGTTACATGTTTCATATTGTATCGTTTTCCTTTCATTTACACACCGGAACACAATTAAGTAGACAAAACCATGATTATGTTATTCCACTAAGAAAGGACGGAAACAAAATATAATTAGAACAATGTTGGATCGTAATAACAACCCAACATCGGTTACCTACTAAAACATTAACACAATATGGTGTGTTTCGTATCAGTTAATATTACTGGCAGTTGTTTTTTTTCCGACGAAAAACGAGTAGGGCCTTGATTTAAAAAACCTTTAAAGAACAATTTTTTTTTAATGTTCGATCACGAAATTTTATTAAAACATTCAAGGATGAGTTTTTCGTAAATTACACCATTATACACACATTTTTAATAAGAATTTAAACAAAAAACACGAAATAAAACATAAACTATGAGCTCAATGAGAGACGCAGATACACAGGCCCCTTTTCTATTATACTTTTTATTTGAAACTAATAACAACTATTTGTAATCATAAAACCTTCATTACTTTAGAACTGCGTTACATTTTTTATGATTGCGAAATCATTTCATTATTCCTATTTAATTACTGTGAAATTCAGTTATACAATCAAAACAAAAATGGCGTAACATTCGATGCTAAAATATCAGGAATAATTAATAAAACTTCTGGTCTCATATTGTTTAACGGCCGCTCCCAATAACCTATCTATCTCCAGTTTTGGCATATCGGAGATAGAAAACAACTTCTGTCTTTGTTAGTCTGGACGGCAAAATCAGAGACAGAAGATGTTTTCTATCTCCGATATGCCAAAACTGAAGATAGATAGATTATTAGGACCGGCTGTAAGTGAAGCGTCCCAACAGACGGATTTGTTGATGCCGCCAAAAATATAATAATGTACGATAATTAACATTTGTCTAATATTAATAATACTTAAAACGCCCCGTTGGTCTAGTGGTTTAAATACCGGGCCAATATCTCGGGGTTCCAGGTTCGAATCCTGGGTCGGGCAACAAAAAGTTTCGAATTTTCGATCGTTGCTCGGGTTTGTGATCACCAACCCGCATTTGGCAAGCGTGGTGATTATGCCAGTGCACCCATCATTGCTGTGGTAACTTGAATTCAAAGATGGAGGCATTTTCCCTGCAGTGAGATGATTGTAGGCTGTTACTTTTTTTATAATACTTCAATAAGATATAAAATCCCCTTATTGAGCTCCTGATACCGTTTTACATTTGCCAAAATACCGTACACTATTGGCCAAAATTACCAGCCCTCTCGTCAAGCGTGGCGGCTATAGCAAAGCCTCCTGTGGAGAGGATTAGTTCCAGCTATAGTGGACTAATTATGACAAAACACAAACTAAGTATACAATGCAAAGTTTATCTTATAATAATTGAAATGGAACCCTCCTCACACAACAAGCAACACAAATGTAAAACAAATACAGAGGAAACAGCAAACTAATTACGTTTTCTACTGCCATTAGTTATCACATACAGAATCATCTGTGATCTTCTTGACAAATATATATTTTCAAGATTAACATAAGGCCTTTACATGTATACTTAAGTAACTTAAAGCATTTAACTTTGATCTCAGTCAAAAGGCCTAAAAGCGATTTCACATCGTATGTATGAATAATGAATACACATGACATCATACATAAACGTCGTTTGAATAAATTGAAATCGCTTATGCTTATAAATCAATAAATATTATGAACCATCTTCGTATCTGATAACAATTTCTATTTTGAGACAAAACCCAGCACCAACTTCTTAAGGCTTGTTAGTCCTTAGAGGCAGCGTTTTTGTGTTTTTAAAACCCATGTGAAACTTAGAAAACAGCGCTTTTAAGTCTGAATATACTCGTATGTATTACTTTAAAGTCTCGTCAAATCACATTCGTTTTCGATTAGATGATGTAATTAACTTAGCTCGATAGAAAAAAAATTACAAACCTACACCTGTTAGTAAGGTTTTTTTTATATTACGACTAAACTACGGACACTTGATGTAAAATTTTGATGCAAATTTAAAGCTGTTATATATTTATAGACAAAGTCGCTGAGTTTGATTTCATTAAATGATAAACTTCTATGTTTAAATAACAACAAATACGTGAGCGCGGCGGCTCGTCAGGCCCGTACTGTCGCGCGCTGGCGCTTAGAGCTCATAGGCGCACCGTAATAGGTTCGATGGATATTGATCCATAAATGCCGAACTACCAAGCCTTAACTTGTTTTCGCACGACTATAACCAGACACTCCTTCCATATTCAAGCCAATTCAAAATAGATCGTTTCCTAAACTGAGGAAATCGAACCTGGGATCCTTGCGTAGTATATGGACCACCACTACACCAACTGGGTCGTTGTTAAGAATATCAAAATACGATCAAACTAATTAAAGACAGTAAGAACTTAATTCCCCGTACTGCACAAAATGCAAACAAACACGAATTAAGCTCAAGACAATAAATAGAGCGGCAAACTTTCGCAGAATCAAAAGCCCGGGTAAAGTGGATTGTCCGGGCGGTGTCAGTAATTGGCGTACACATTGTCCCGTGGGCAGCACATTGTTTTATCAAGAAACTAACATTTAACTCAACAAATTATAAATAACTGGGTAGCTGTTTACCGCGACTTTACACGGGTGGAATTTTGAATTGGAAACCCCTCGGAAATCCATGTGCTTCTCCTGCTTATAATAATAAGCGTGCCAAAATTTTTTTAGATATTACTTTTCTATACCTTATATGATACCTATATTAGCATAAAAATATCAGTATTTTAACTTAAAAAAAATGTTTCAGGCGGGACTCGAACTCTTATCGCTGTAAGTCAGCAAAGTTTCATCAAATGTTAGGAGTTTCGCACTTTCCAAGTTTTTGCATTACGTTAAATTGTTTCATCTTAACTGACTGTCAAACATGTATATAAAAACGTTTCTTTCGGGTGATAAGAGTGCAAAAACTCCTAACATTTGATGAAACTACGCAAGCTTACAGCGATAAGAATTTGCTAGAAAAATTGGCATTGTGACGGACGTAGTGCTGAAAGATTCAATGACAATTATTGGTCTCGTTTACTGTTAGTGAATCATCTCGGATAGCTGCCGCGGAACGCCGAAATCTATTGTTACGCACTCAAAAAACTATTGATCCCGGATAAAATAGTCAATTAATTTAATGTGTACCGTTACATTTTGATTAATGTGTTTTGATAAATTGTTTTAATACCGGTAACATAATATTAACATGTGAAATACGACTACGCACTATTACGATCAGTAATAACACAGATAAGAGAATTCTGGTATTGAACATCTAATAAATTTTGTTATATGTTTAATCAAAATACTATTGTTTACTCATCTAGGGCTAGGGAGTGTCAGTTTCAGGCAATTTACATCGGAATGTTAATTATACCGAGTGGAATTGCTTTAGAGTTGTTTGAGAAGTTCGTTTCCAATTGGAGCTTTATTTTGTAAAATAACCCACACATTCGTTCTACATTCCTTAAAGTTGAAGGGCTTGATTAAACTCAGATTATTCTTTTAAATAATAACTTTTTATGGATTATACCTGATTTCTATTAAATAAAACGAATTAAATATTCAACAGGCCTTTTAGACATTAATTAAACCTATCAAGTCGTTTCGACAATTGCAGTAAAAAAAACACGCTTTTAAAACAGATTGAACTAAAAAATTAAAAATAAAACTGTAGTAATCAATTGAAAAATTCATATTATTGTACAAAAAGCGTGGGGTGCTTGTTATGATATCCACAAATATAGTAAATAATAAAATATTTACAACAATCTAAATCAAGCCCCCCTACGCTTTTGAACAATAATATGAATTTTTCAATTGATTACTACAGTTTTATTTTTAATTTTTTAGTTCAATATGTTTTAAAAGCGTGGTTTTTTAGTTTTTAAACTATAATTTATTTTTTACTTTTTAGTTTAGTTTATAAGATTTGATTCCTTCTCGACTGTAAGTCCAAAGCTATGCAGGAATCGTAATTGATACAGATCGCACGCTAGCTCTATCTCTTTAACTTAAGTTAAGCACATCTAAGAGAACTAAGCAATCAGCAGATTTTAAAAGATCCAACTTTATTATTATTAAAATTAAAAATAATGATGCTTCGACTGGAGAGAATGCCTTAAGGCATTAAGTCCACCTGTTGTACTTCATTTTAGTGTTTGTGCAATAAAGTTTAAATAAATAAATAAAGTGCCATTGAATCCAAAAAAATGAGAATATATTAAAAAAACGAAGTCTACCAAACCGACAAGAGATCTGAAAAGATATAAAAATTCAAGATTGCTAATTTAAAAAAAAATTTAGTTGAATCGAAAATTCTGCCAATGATATGAAAACTATTGCATGGCATGTGAAAAGATAAAAACCCTTACTTCTTATGATAATTGATGCTACAATTTTAACTGTAAGATAAATAAACCAACATATAAAATAGAACACAACAAGTTAAAATCGGGGATCTCAAAAGCAAAAATTGTAAGATTATCGATAACGCTGATGATACCTCCCTTACATTTTATGGAGATACTTGGGAAGAGGTGTATACTGAGGCGCAGGAGGGATTCAATTCTATTTCCCATTGGCTGGCCTCCAACTTCTTGACCTTAAATATTGGAAAGACAAAGTACATCCCTTTTTTGCTGCGTCACAATTCACACAATCAAAGTGCTTTGGCACAGTTTGAAATAATAGCTCACACCTGCTCGTACCCTCCTTTGATAAATTGTTCTTGCAAGGTACTGGAGCGAGTACAGACTATGACATACCTTGGGATTGTTTTGGATGACACGCTGACTTTTCGAGAGCATATAATAGGACTTACTCAAAAAATTAGAAAGTTAATATATATTTTTAAGCAGCTTAGACACATAATCGATAGCAAAACACTGATAAACATATATACCTCCCTATGTGAGTCTGTTATATCATACTGTATTACAGTTTGGGGAGGATCAGCGAAGAATAATTTGATGAAAATTGAAAGAGTGCAAAGATTAATATTGACGATATGTCTATTCAAGCCAATCTTATATCCAACTATATCGTTATATGCCGACAGCAATGTTTTAACTGTACGTAAATTATATATATTAAATACAATATTAAAAAAACATGGCATGATGACATATAACCGAGAACCACAAGAGACAAATAGACGTAGATATAGAAATATATGCCACCTCGATTCATTTAATACGTCATTTGCACGAAGGTTCTTTTGTGTACGAGGACCTAAGATGTATAATAAATGCAATCGATTGTTAAATATTTACCCGAAAAATAAATACGAGTGTCAACATACCCTGAGCAGTTGGCTAAAAACTTTATCATACCAGGAAACAGAAGACCTAATTTTAAAATAACTTTTATTTTATTTGATTTGTCTTTCTTTTTGAATATATAAGTAGATATTTAATTTTTGGAAATGTTTGATAAATATAAATGAAATCAAAATTTGCGGAATTCTTGATTGTATCGTAAACAGTTTTTACTCTGCGTGTGTCTAGGGGTGGGGCCTGGTGGTCTGTAACACGGATAAAATACATTTTATCTAAAATAGGTCACCAGTCTCCACAAACAAGTTTTTTGTCAGCATATTTTTAAGCTGTATTCTTAAATTTTGTAATGCCTATTTTAAGTTCTTATATATTCTTTGTATAACTTGTTTGTGGTGATAATAAAACACATTATATTATATAATTTTAAAGCGATGTTTTTAAAATTTATACAGGGTGAAATTTTAAACACTTTCCAAAATTTTTATATGCGTTTAGTATCGTATTTAGAGCCTATTTATGAAGTAAAAAATGTAAACCAAGTTGTAACCCGAAAATATTTTTCGTGATATAGTTTTCAATTTTTACGGTCCTAGACCTGTTAAGGTATAAAGGGAAATACAAAAACTCATGAATAGTATTGTAATAACTGAATGAGATGCACATCGCGTAAAAAAAGTGTTACTAGGATGCCGTATCAATAATTTTAGATTTTTTGCGGACATTTTCTAAGTGCTTTATCTTGTCATTTTTATACTGGGCTATACCAAAAGAAAAAATACGTCATTTGTTTTTTGCCTCGTAGATTGCTATATTAAAATTTGGAAAGTGGTTAAAATTTCACCCTGTATAGTTTTAAACATTCAATTTAATTATGTCAATTATTACTTAATACAAGATTGCGGTAAATAATGATGAATGATTACGTAAATTGCTATTAATTTGTATTTATTATTAAAAAGTCATTACGAGGCAACTATCCCCACACGAGGCAAGTATCCTTCAATGTATTTTTTACATTAGGCAACTATCCGCCAGAGAAGGCAACTATCCCTTATTTGGGAGGTTCGATAAAACCGGATTTGCTTAAAACCGTTATTAATTATGTTTATAAAAATAGGCTAATAGTATCGATCAAAGACCTATGTTTTGATATACATGTTGCATTATTAGGAACACATTTTTTCATAATAGAGCTTTTTCAAAAAGTGGGGGCAACTATCCGGCTTTTACCCCATGCTGAATGAAAACAGGAATAGCATATAATACTTTTTACCTCAGGAATTTTATGGTGTGAAAATTACACGTTTTTGTGTGGAAAACTGCTTGTAATTAATAAAAATTATTATAAAGATGTAAATTGCATTTGAGTTTTTACCTAACAACTACTTATTGGTATTCGTACAAGAATAATAAAAAAATATGTTGTTTTTTGTGTGACGCGCTGATCACGAGTTGATTATGAGAATTGACATGTAAGTACACTGTACAGTTAGAAACAAATACACAATTGCAGTTAATAATAGTAATATTGGGTATAGTAATGTTCGTGAGAAATACATCCAGCAGAAGCATGTCATTCGTTGTCTAGCACCCAGTTATCATAGATAACTGTGTAGCACGTTACTGACAGTTAACTATGCGGGCAGTTTGGCTAAATATTCAAAACCCGATCCTTTGAAAGCGTTCATTTATTTAACTAGCGTTTAAGAACTGGCCCTACAGTCAACTTTCCACGGTCCACCTTAAATATTTTAAAATATTCGACTTATGTAGGTATATTTTCTTAATTTTTTTTAAGTAATTTGTCTATCTAACACATTTTTCCAAACAAGAAATCACCAAACACTTAGTATCATGCACCGAAGGAATGTTCTTCTCTTTTTCCTGTTTTAGTTGTAAGAAAAGTTTTTTTAGGTTTAGTTCTATTACCCTTTGAGATTAATATTTTACTTTAAAATTCAACTTAAGTGTGACTAACTTTGAACCCTTACTATCAAAAAAAAAAAAATTAGCAAGCCGCCACACAAAAATATATAGGTTATTATTGAAAAAAAAACCTAGAAGAGAACCTACTCTTTTTTTTAACGTTTAAACGGATAAGTGAACCATAACAATACGGAAATGAACATCAATTACAACGGCGGCTGTCAGTTGTCGCTACGTCAGTGTTTCTGACGTTGAGAAAGGTTTATTGAAAATATCAACCACTGGCGTATCAAAATACGCGGTGGCGGGTTCCATTACAGGAAACAGAGTAACTTCTAATTCTTCTTAGGTCACGTATGCGTATTATGAAGGAAAACAATCCCCAAGGGCGTCCGAACAACAAAACTAAATACAAAACGCGGAAAATACTACGAAAAGCTAGGATGGTGTTAGTAGGGGATTATTGGGCATTCTAAAACAGTTTTTCACATCATCGATCTCACTATCGTTCGATCAATAATGCAAAAAACTTTTTTAGAATCCCCAATAATCCCTTCGCAAAGTTGAAATCTCACTGCCGATCAATCAACGTTTTAAACTTTTTAACGTAGTTTAGTACATAAAAATTTATACAAATTTGAAACTGGTTGGGTTGGGGAATAGAATACACCCAAAAGATAATATAACTTAAGCTGGATAAGGCTTCTTGGCCTGCCAAGACTGAATCCCCGAATAAGTTACACATCAAAAAGATGAAAATCCGTATCAGTAAAACTCATAAAAACATATTTGACTTTTCAGCGTAGTGAAGTACAAATGTGAATACAAATTTGAAACTGGTTGGGGCTTCCTGGCCTTCCAAGACTGTATCCCCGAATAAAATCTGTATCTACAACTTGCGCTAACACTTCGTTTCAAAGTAAGGAAACCTAATTCACTCTTATGATAATACAACTTAAGCTGGTTGGGGCTTCCTGGCCTCCCAGGACTGGATCCCCGAATAAGTTGCACATCAAAAACATGTAAATCGGTTTCACTGAAATTCATAAAAACATTTTTAACTTTTTAACGTTGTGCAGTACAAATGTGAATACAAATTTTAAACTGGTTGGGGCTTCCTGGCCTCCCAGGACTGGATCCCCGAATAAAATCTGTACAACTTGTTCTTACACTTCGTTTCAAAGTAAGAAAATAGAATAGGACACCCAAAAGATGATATAACTTAAGCTGGATGGGGCTTCTTGGCCTGCCAAGACTGGATCCCCGAATAAGTTACACATCAAAAAGATGTAAATCCGTATCAGTAAAACTCATAAAGACATATTTGACTTTTCGACGTTGTGCAGTACAAATATGAATACAAATTTTAAACTGGTTGGGGCTTCCTGGCCTCCCAGGACTGGATCCCCGAATAAAATCTGTACAACTTGTTCTAACACTTCGTTTCAAAGTAAGAAAACAGAATACACCCAAAAGATAATACAACTTAAACTGGATGGGGCTTCCTGGCCTCCCAGGACTGGATCCCCGAATAAGTTGCACATCAAAAAGATGTAAATCGGTTTCACTGAAACTCATAAAACGTTTTTAACTTTTCGACGTTGTGCAGCACAAATATGAATATAGATTTTAAACTGGTTGGGGCTTCCTGGCCTCCCAGGACTGGATCCCCGAATAAAATCTGTACAACTTGCGCTAACACTTCGTTTCAAAGTAGGGAAACAGAATACGCCTATAGATAATACAACTTAAGCTGGATGGGGCTTCCTGGCCTCCCAGGACTGGATCCCCGAATAAGTTGCACATCATACAGAGGTACACATTGTTCTCCGATTTTAATTGTGAATGTTCAAACATTATATACCCGTTGTCGCTATGCGACAGCTACGTCACGCGCCACACATCAAGTTCGTAAGTAAAAATATTTATTAAAGTTCCATATGTTTTAACGCAACTAAAATTTGTCATAGTTAATTTACACACGGAAATAAAGCTTGTGTGTTGTGTGTGTTGTAAGTGTGTTGTTCTAACTATTATAATAATAAAAAAATACGCCTGTACAAAAAATGCCTGCAAAATACCTATATTGTAAAATATATTTACCTTACGTAATGAGGTACATAGACCATATGTCTCAAACGTTCAAATAGGTATCTACTTATAAGTTTCTACAAAAAATTTATTCTTTTTATTAGAAGTTAGTAATAATTTTATTTATTGGTACTTATGAAACTATCAATCTAACTTTATATAATATTCTAAGTACCTATCATTAATCTCGTTTGTATAACAATAAAATAACAAACCGAATACATTTTAAGCAAATTTAGGAAGCAACAATAGGAAAGTTATAGTTAAGTATTACTTAGTATCAAACGTGAATTATGAAAGTTATTTTTTTTATACTTAAAAAACAACTGACGTTATAGCAGATCATTATGTTTAATTGAATCATAAAATAGTTTCCTCATTCTACTAAAGGTTTTATATAAGCTAAATGTACCCCAAACCAATAATATCAAATTAAATCAAGTCAAAATTAAATAAATACTGCTGAATTTTGTATTTGGTTTGCACAATATATTATTCGCAATACATCTTAATTAGGTTACGAGTTGTCTGACTAGGCATTAATACATGAAGGTTGGTTCATATGGTTATGAAAGAAGTTACAAAATGTTATCGGTATTACCTATCGTTATTGGATAAATAAATGAATTAAATTTTTATTACGCCTTTAAACTACATAATGACAGACTTAATGCCTTAACAAATTCTCTACCCGTTAGCCATGGGGTAATGTAAATATTTTAACCATGTTAATTGTTGTCTTTTCATATTTATATTTTAAACCGACTTCAAAAATGAGGGTTTTCCATTCGTGAGTGTGTTTTTTAAATGTGTATCCTGCGATTGTTCTGACTATTTTGATGATTTTTTTTCGTTGGATAAGACATACTACTTTAGAAGCGGCCCCATATGAACTTTGTTGAAATCGATTCAATACTTTTCGAGAAAATCTAAAATCTTTGAACACATAGTTCGCATTTTAGTATAGTTTAAGTACAAAACAGTTGTGCGTAGATGTAGTCTTGAAGTCAGTTTACGTTTATTTAAAAAAGATTCTATGTGACTAATACCTAGTAGTTGTAAATATAAATGTATGTTTAATGCAATACTTATATATTTTTATTCGGTTGATATTTTAAAATATTTATGGAATAATTTTCATGTTCAGTGTAAACCGAGTTTTTTTCGCGTTGCGTAAGTCAGCGGATACAAATAATGCTTACAATTATTACAAATGGGGTAAGTTTCACAAGTATGAACAACTAAACAAATAATTATGCTGAATTTTGTAAAATTCAGAAGTAGTCAACTTTATGAAATTCTGAAATATTCTATTAATATTATAGATACGAACTGAATCCTAACTTACCTAATTATTAATGTACATAAGTGCTATTCAAATACTTACAATGCCTTAGCAATTAATATGATTTAAACATGATAGTTATATTTGAGAGGTTTTATATAATAATAGCATTTGATTCTTCTACAAAATAATGTTTTTTGAAATAAGTTTACACATACTATTCTGAAAAACGATAAGTAAAAGAAACTAAAACGAAATTTTATTTATTCTATGTACATTATGTGGTGAATACCTATTTATTATATACATTTAACTATAAGTTAAATTAACACCATTATTGAACGGCTGATTGAAATTTTACACATTCTACTTAGAATTTTTTTTCAATTACTTTCCTGTAGATGATAATAACATAATTTTAGGTTGACTACTTCTGAAAAATTATTGCTTGTTTTGCGTTTTTCTATAATAAAAACGTGAAAAATGCTTGGCATTGTATCAGTTCTCCGCAGTAAGGTACTGCTCGTAAATCTTCACAAGTCAATCACCAGGAACTTCAACGCTGTCCAAATAATGTTCGTAAGTTTTTTATCATATTAATTATTTTACTAACATACTCTTACCTTATTTTGTCTTTATTATTTGCATTTTATAGTATGTTTTACATATTTATGTATATATTCTTGTGAAAATTATCTTTTGGTACTCTAACAGTACTGGTGTGTCTATCTATTGCAGGGCTGAGAGCAAGCAAATTAAAAGGTCTGCAAAGAGCAGCAGTGAAAATCTTTACTTTGATTCAGATGAGGAAATTATAAGGTAATTTACAATTTACATTGATTATTATTACAAATTAACTTATGTTAAGTTATTACTTATTCTTAATATGTCTGTTAAAGATAGGTTAATTAGGTAAGTTTTTATCTTTTCAGTTCCAAGAAAACGAGTAAGCCTGCAAAATCAAGCAAGCGCCAAAAGACAGTCAAAAATCAACCATCAACGAGTAACGGCTCAGATTGGTTATTTGACTCGGAATCTGACGACGAGTTACCGCCACAACACACGACGGCTAACATCACAACAACCAGTTGCCTGACTCGTAGAGTTCCTGGTGGAGTGACACGTCGGACTGCACAGCTAGACGGAGGTTTGTTGGCGGAACTCCGTCTTTACAACGCGGACGAGGTACGAGCCTTAACAGGTCTGGACAGGTGTGAGAAGGCGATTGTTTGGGTCCGCTTGCAGGGCGAAGAGGACTCACCAGAATTTAATACGCTAAAAAAGTTTGTTAAATTAGCTAAAACAAAATTTAACGAAGACGGGGTTTATTTAGCTCACAAAAAGAAAAAATAAATCATTTTTTAATGATTTCCTTTTTTTTCGTTAAAATATGCTTTAGCTAGTTTAATAAATATCTTTTAATAAGGTAGATCTTACTTAATAATTTTAAGCCGCTTTACTATCTACATTATTATCATGGTTAAGTCTACTTTCTGTTCAGTTTGCGATATATCCGTAAATAACAAAGTTTTCTCTGCCCACTTAAAAAGTATTTTACACAAGAATAATAGTTCGGTTGTTGAGAGCGAAGGCATTGAAAAGATTCATAGCGCTTTTCGCAGTCGTATCGCATCTTATCGTTTTCGAGGCGTGGACGTCGGCCAGGACAACAACTCTGTCACGAACCTACCCTTTCAATTTTTATCGCACTTGCGCACACGCGTACGTCTATTAGTTTCAGCACGAATAGAAACTTATACTAATGTTAAAGTTAACTTTGAGCTATTTTCTGAATTTTTTCAGCATAAGAATAATATGATTTCAATTAAATCTTTTGCAACTGAAAACATTATTTTGTATCAAAATTTTAATTTTGAAGATATGTTTTCAAACGTTATACGTTTGCTTTGTAAAAAAATTGAAGAATTTGAAGAGCGAGATAGCGGTTGGGCTTATTTGCGAAGCTTATATCTAGAAGTAAATATAAATAAATACAATCCCTTGAGAGCCTCGGGCTACGTAGATTTACCTGACACTATTAAATATAAACGCGCGTGTATAAACATACAAAATTCTGATAATTATTGCTTTTTGTGGTGTGTAGTGGCAGCCCTTTTTCCCGCAAAGAAAAACGCTCATCGAACATCAGCTTATCCACATTTTGAAAGTGTGCTTAACGTAAAAAACATGCGCTTCCCAGTGGGTTTCGCGGACATTAAAATTTTTGAGAAAAATAACCCTCGTCTAAGTATTAACGTTTACGGTCTTCAAAAAAACAAAGTTGTTGGCCCTTTATACCGAAGTGAATCGCGAAAAAAACATCACATAAACATGCTTTATCTTGAACATGGAAATCGTACTCATTACTGCCTTATTAAAGATTTATCTAAATTAATACGCAAGCAATTAACTAGGCATCACTCAAAAATATATTTTTGCGAGGATTGTATGATATTTTTCGATAACAATAAAAAATTAGAAGCTCATGTTTGCAGTGGTGTCGCAACCATTTTACCCAATGAAGGGGCTTATATACGTTTTAATCACTACGAACGAATGCAAGATATGCCTTTTGTCTTGTACGCAGACTTTGAGTCATTGTTACAGCCAACTGAATCCAATACTGGAACAACTTGCACAGTATCGTTGCAAAAACACATACCCGCTGCATTTGCTTATTATATTGTATGTTCCTATGATAACTCGCGGAATAAATACGTATCCTATCGAGGTCCTAACTGTGTAGATAAGTTTTTCGAAAGTTTGTTAGTTGATTTAACTGATATTCATAACATTTTGCAGTCAACAGTGCCAATATCTTTAACAGACGAAGATATTGTCAATTTTTCTCAAGCTAAAAATTGTTTTCTGTGTGATAAAATATTATTTGATGATAAAGTAAAAGATCATTGCCATCTCACTGGGCGGTATCGCGGTGCAGCTCATTCTTATTGCAATATAAAATACCGTTTGCCTAAATTCGTACCGATTTTTTTTCATAATTTAGCTGGTTATGACAGTCATCTTTTTATACGTCAGTTAGGAGAATTACCTGGTAGAATACAAGTGATCGCGAAAAATAAGGAAAATTATATATCGTTTACAAAATTTTTTCAAGTTAATGTAAAGGACATAATACCTGTTCGATTTGTCGATTCTTATAAATTTTTAGGTACCAGTTTAGAAAAACTGGTAGCAAACCTTATTAACGATGATTTCAAACATCTACCATATTTTTTTCCTTCTAATGAGCATTTGAATTTATTAAAACGCAAAGGAGTGTATCCTTATGAATACATGACTGCTTGGAGTTCATATGAAGAAGATAAACTTCCTTCCCAAGATTGTTTTTTTAGTAAATTACACAATTGCCAAATATCAGACATGGATTATGAACATGCGAGAAAAGTTTGGCAAACTTTTAAACTATCGAACCTTGGCGAATACACTGATTTGTATCTTAAATCTGACGTACTTTTACTAGCAGACGTTTTTGAAAGTTTCCGTCGAACTTGTAAGGCAAATTATAAATTAGATCCAACTTTTTACGTTACTGCTCCAAGTCTCAGCTTTGACGCGATGTTATTAAAGACGGGTGTTAATTTAGAGTTAATAAATGACTTGGAAATAATAAGAATGATTCAAAAAGGAATACGTGGTGGTATATGTTTGTGTTCCACAAGGTATTCAAAAGCTAATAACAAATACTTAAAGAATCATGACTCTAAAAAAATTAATAACTTTTTAATTTATATTGATTGTAATAATCTATATGGTTATGCAATGTGCGCTTATTTACCTCATATAAATTTTAAGTTATTAAACAATTTAGAAATCGCTAGAATTGATTTCAAAAATATCTCGATAGACGGGGATACTGGTTACATACTAGAAGTAGACTTAGAGTATCCCGAACATCTGCATAATGTTCATAACGATTTTCCATTTTGTGTGCAAAAATTTACTCCACCAGGTTCTAAAACCTCAAAATTAATTCCAAATTTGTACGATAATTTTTTTTATGTCATTCATATTGCTCACCTGCAAACATGTCTTAAACATGGATTATTGTTAAAGAAAATACATAGAGTGATTCAATTCAAACAAAGTCCTTATTTAAAACAATACATTGACATGAATACTGAATTACGTAAAAAGGCAAAATCTACATTTGAACAAGACTTCTTCAAACTTTTAAATAATAGTATATTTGGTAAAACTCTTGAAGACGTTGAAAAAAGAGTCAGTATTAAATTGGTAAATAAATGGAGTGATGATAAAAATAAAACGAAAAAAAGTTACTGTGCCGAGCAATTAATTGCTCGACCAAATTTCCATAGTGCTTCAATTTTTTCAGAAAATTTTGTAGCTATTCAAATGAAACCTGAAACTATTACTCTAGATAAACCTATATACATTGGTTTTACCGTTTTAGAAATATCTAAAAGTCATATGTTTGATTTTCACTATTCTATTATGAAACCTTTTTATGAGGAAAAGTTAAAACTTTGTTATACGGATACTGACAGTTTTCTTTATTCAATAGAATGTAATGACTTTTACAAAGATTTAAAGTCACATTTCCTTCCCTATTTTGACACTAGTAATTATCCTGATAACAACATCTTTAATATTCCAAGTCTAAATAAAAAGGTACCAGGACTATTCAAAGATGAGCTAGGTGGGAATATAATTTCTGAATTTGTCGGATTAAGGTCGAAATTGTACTGTATCAAAACAACTCAGGATGAGTATAAAAAAGCAAAAGGTATACAGAAACAAGTTTTAAGAAATGTACACTTTAAAGATTATTACAGGATATTAAATGAAAATGTTTACTTAAGAAAGAAAAATGTTATATTTAAATCTCTAAAACATGAAATATTTACACAAGAACAGAACAAGATAGCTTTGTCAGCGAATGATGATAAACGTATTATTTTAAAAAACAAAATTTCCACTATGTCATGGGGTCATTGTGATACTATATACTAATGGTGATGGTATTAATAAAATAAAACATGGGTAGTAATATGATGTATAGTGGTTGAATTAATAGACAACTTTTGTATAACTAACATGTAGGAATCCAATTTTAAATTGTCTATACTCAGTAGATACCTGATCACTTTTTGTAAATACGAAATTATTTAATCAGTGGTTCTAATAACTAATTTCCTGTACATAACAGATATTTCATCATATTTGTGATTGTGAAAATAAATATATTATTAGGCAGCAATATTGTATGAGTGGCTAAAGTAATAATGTACTAGTTTAATTAGGTTAAGAGCCTCAGATTTCATGTACTCGACAGATATTTATACTTATGAAAATAAATTACTTTACTGACTAATAAGCATTTTTATTTAAAAACTTGTAGAAACCTGTGACATGATGAAATCCAAATATTTGTTGCTGTATCAGCATTTAGAACACGTATATATAGCTATTAAAATTTGTTTATTTTATACTAGTTTCAATTTGAGTCAGCGATCTATAGACAACTGTCAACTTCCTGCAACTAGCAAAATGGTAAGTAAAAGTATGATTTTTTTATGATGACAACAACTTCACTTTTCCGGCAAAGTGTAGCAAAATGATTGTTGCTGAGACAAGTTTTGTAATACTTTCGTTGTCTTTTTGTTGTTGTTATCACAAGTGCTTTAAATCCATTTATGTGTTTTCTAAATTAGGAATGTGTTTTTTCTTTTAGAATACACAGCAAGTCAACACTCCTTACTACGGCATTTCCAGTGAAGAGGTACCTTTAAGGTATTTGCAAGATGCGCAAGACCCTCTGGAAGGGTTTGACCAAATGTACTCGTTGCAGCACAAAGTGCGGCGAGCAATCAATAAGAAGAAAACGAGTGAGAAAAAGACGTACATCCATCATCGAATCAACAAAAACACATCGTTTGTGGCTAAGAGCAAACCGGCTACTGGACGACGATTGATTCGAATAGAAATAATTAATTTAGAGTCAACTGGTGTGCAGGAGGAAGATGGAGACCGGCTTCGTGCACAGTACATAGTGACCGATGACATCGATCCAATATTGGATCAAACAGAAAATGTGGTAAATAACATTTCAAAAAAATTATGTGGTTACAGTTACGGATTTTAATAAAATGTCATATTTTATAAATTAAATAATTTTTCTCAGGTATTTAGTCACGCATAACCTACAGAGAAGTCTTTTTTTTTTAATTTAAATAAATAATATTATGCATAATTTTTTATTAAGTAAGAAATCTGCTTTTTGTATTTATGTATTAGATAAGTTTGTTTTCTAAATAAATGTAAACTTTATATGAACACTTTGTTTTACTTCTAAAAGGAATCCTCATAATAAAAGAGTTTTTATTTGGCATGTATTTATTAGGTATCATTATTTATAACATAATAGTTTTCTTAAAAATCAAACAGTTACTTTATTTTCAGCACACCATTTCTTTATACATATTACATTTTTTAATGCACATATTTTCTTATGATTAAAACAGTTATATAATATAGGGTTGCTTAAACAATAAAGTTTACAAAGAGTATTTAAATTGGGAGCGCCTAAAGAAGTTATGTCTGAAATATCATTTTCGTTATCACATAGATCATGCACCCATTTAATTTTTTCATCTCCTTTTACAAAAATCTTTCTACCTTTTAAATAGGATTTAATAATTCTTTGAAATTCTCTATAGTCGACGTATCCTTCGCTCCACCGATAGCCTCTGTTCTTTTCGATCCAGCAAACCTGTTTCTTTTCTTCAGCACTCAATGAAGTAAAAGGGTATGGAGGCTTTATTAAAAATATGTGAGTATGCTCTTGAGTAGCTATAGCAAATTCTTTCACTATAAATTCATTCAGACTATTTTTAAATCCTTGCAGATCTACGATTATTGAATTTTTATTCATGATAGTTTCCTTACAATATTACTCAAAGGCTTGTACTCAAATATACAATCGTTTAAAATCAAGCAATAAGCAGCTGTCTGATCTGGAATTGCTTGATCTGTTTCGATTTCAACTCTAACATCGATCGATCCCTTTAAAGTTTCGTGCTGTCGTGAACAGTCGATAACAAATAAAGGAGCAACGTCTTTGAATTCTTTTAAACTCATCAATGGCTCTGGTCGACGTCCGTGATACGACTGTTGAAATCTTGCATACTGTTCGTATAATAAAGTAAATTTGTCTTCTGAAAAACTGACATTTAGTCCTTCATACGGATAGTATGATGAATTTAAAAAGACTCTTATATCTCGTACGTGACAATGATCAAACTCTGCCATTGACAATGCAGCGTTATGCTTGCGGTTGGTTTGTAAGCCAATGACAACAAATCGTGGTTTTTCTATTTGTGATGACGTTTTTATAGACCAAGTATGTTTACGTGTTTTAGGTAATAAAGGGTATTCGTACAGATCCCAATTACGAAACGCTAATGGAATAGCTCGATCTTTCTCTAAATGTTTTAATAGGTTAATTCTTTCTCTATCTGATACTTTAATGTGTGGGACTCGCCAAATGATTTTATTGATTATAATATCCTCTACGATTTCGCCTGCATTTAACTTGATTGCATTAAGATTTGTATTACTTCTTAATAACACTAGCTCGTGTTTACAGTTGATAATTATTTTTTCATAATCTTCTGCAAATCCCAATATCTTGTTTAACGGAATGGACGCGGAAAATGTTCCACCACTAACATTCTTTGTTCCTGCGGTTGACCAACCCCAAACTCGAGCACATTTGGATTCATTTTCATTTAAGGATAGGTAAGATTTCATTGTTGTAGTAATACCTGCATTCTTAGTTTTATCTATTTCTACTCCATTCAGTTCATATCTAATATCTTGAAAAAGAAATAGTGCTGGATTATTAACGAAATGTACATTGGATATTTTTTCTTTAGTGGTGCTGTTAAACACATTTACTTTGCCTTCGATATATAAACTACTAAGTGAAGGTAGCACGTACAGGTCTTGTTGGTTGATAGGTATTCGTATTTCATCATTCTTGTTAAAACTTGTTACGTATGGTTTGTATGAATGATACTCGAAACTTTCAATGCTGTTATCATGTGATGTTTGTTGAGAAATATTTAAAATATTCATTTTATTAAACCAATTATCTTAAGAAATTCTTTATTGGTCTTAGTTAGCTTCTTTTTAAGCTGAAGCGATCTGTCTTTGTTCAATGTTCTGTTAGAACTGAGCAGAGTACATGATGAAGAAGGGCTTTTATTGAAATTAATCATATTTTTCTGAAATGTAAATACAGTTGTACTTCTTCTCCTCGTAAGTTTATCTCTTTGTTTTCAGCGTCCAACAGCCTTATATTAATAGCGCTTATAGAACTTTGGTTAACAGGAAAATAAATTAAATTTTTAGGTATTTCAATTATTCGATAACCAGGTGGTACATTAGGCACGAATTCATAAATTATATGGCTTGCCTTCCCGTTTACAAATGAACCACTAATTACATCGCATTCGATCCGCACTATGGTTGTAGATAGAATGCTTACAGGATACTGCGATTCGGTACTTATATTTGCATTTATTGTTTCCATTCCAAAACCTAAAATTTTACCAAGTGAGTCACTTTTTTCGAAATGAATGTCTTTGGAACAATAAATATTTGTTTTCAATGTGTTATTATTGCAGTTTAATTTCAATACAGTGTTCTTGATGCTATTTTTTAAAAAGTCACAAATATCCTGAAGCTCATAAGACCCTTCAGGAATTTCGATGATTTCATTTTCACCATAATAGAACTTGTTGTTTCTTTCATCAATGTTAGGAATGGAATTAAAGGTTGAAAAATATAGAAGACCACATTCATAGTCTCCTCGAAGTTCTAACGTTGGTGAATAATTTGTTGTTAGGGAGGCTCCTCTCCCGGTTATAGACACAGTGAAAGACATCATTATACTGACAATTTTATTAATTATTTTCATTTTATAAATGCTTTTTCCAATAATTCCTTAAAAATTTTAGACACAAATGACCACAGTTTACAGTACCAAAGGCTTGATGTCGTACATAATTATAGTATATAGGTATTTTACGCAAATACTTGACTAATTCCAGCGGTGGTTTTAAATTACCGAAACTGTCATAATATTCCACGTAATTATTTTGCTTTACAAAGGCTACCCAATGCGTACCAGGATTTTTGTTACTGTCCAAATTCATGATTGCACATTCCATCTTTTTAGGTTTCGAAGGTAATGTATCTCTCATGAATACACCACGAAAGAATGGAATGTTACTGGCATGTTCTAATATATCCAAATTAGTGAGCGCACGTCTAGGTAGCCGCTGAATTAGTTTTTTGAGGGATTCAGATATAAACCTGTCCCTTTTTTATGAGGTTTAATATATAACCCTTTTCCAAGAGCCACCGCTTCCATCATTCTGTTGTGTCTTTCAGATTCCTGAAGACTCTTTTGTGCGGCTTTAGAATCATTAACAGCTTTTGCTATACCTGCCGCTCCTCCAGCAAGAGAACCTAAAGCTGATAACCCCGCAAAAATGGGAATAAGTGGTAAAAGTCCTCCACATTTTGGAAGAGGAATAAATCGAGGTATACGTATTCCCTTTTTATCACCAAAAAGTTTCTTTGCAGCTGCATAGGCATATTTTATAGCAGAGTGGTTATCTTTGGATTTAATTTTTTTTAGTCCTGATTTTATTTTCTTTATTGCTTTCTTAAATGTTGTTATGCCATGACCTGCTCTGATTTTCGCTTTCATCGCATTTTTAACTATCCATGAAGCAATTTTTTCCCCTTTCCCAACATCTTTTGATTTAAGCCTTCTCTTAGCCATATTTAACAGTTCTAAGTCAGCCTTATGTCGAGCACCAGAATCTTTATTCAAGTAAGCAATATCGTGATGCATACAAGCTTCATCCAATTTGTTTATCCCTCGTTCACCTTGAAGTAATCGTTTCTGAAGTTTTGTACCAGGACCACAAAATTGGTACCCAGGTAAATGTAACTCAAACGGTAAATGATCTATCAAGCTATTAATTATACCACTGCCTTCCTTCATCGATAATCATAAAGTGAGTTTTAGAGGTTAATAATGTGCTACTTATATACCTACACCACTAATTTGCTTTTGTCAACCCAACTATTTTCCTTATCACTTAAACCCAACCATTTTACAAAAAGTTTGTTTCCTTTTCTCTTTATAACTTTCTCAATAAGATAAAGGTCTGGCAATTTAGTTTTTTGTAATTCATATCCGTAAAAAGAACCAAGAATAATTTGATTGTGTTTATCTTCAATTTGGTACGTTTCAGGAATTGTTTGATTGACTTTTATGATACGGAAAATTTCGGTAGACCAATTGGGTGTATAACCCTTATAAAAATCTCCTTTGTATTTACTTATACGAACAAAATCGTCAACTTGAAATGTTGTTCGTTGACGCGTTTTTTGCTTTTGGCTTTTAATAATATTAGATTTGACAACAGTCTCATTAGAACTATTAACATTTATTGGTTTGAATTTTGTAATACGATGCAAAGTGTTGTTATACTGCTGTACAACGGTATCTAAATTATTTCTAAACCATTGATATCGACCGCATAAACTAAATAATTTGTAGAGCAGAGATTTTATCGTTCTTATTACTCGTTCCACAATAGCTGCTTTTTTAACCGAGTACGTTGAATAATGATTTATGTTATAATTGTTTGTTAACTGTTTAAAAGAATCGTTATAAAACTCTGTACCCAAATCAGTTTGCAAATGTTTAGGCTTTCGTGCTGATTCTATTAATATATTGTGCATTGCATTTGTGACACTCTGTTTGGATTTTGACTTCAATGGTCTAACCCATAAGTATTTTGATAAAGCATCAATTACAACTAAAACATATTTATATCCTTTATTAAATGATGAGTATTTTTGAAAATCCATTAGGTCCGCTTGCCATAAATCATCTATTCCTTTTATAATAGTATGCCTACGAGAGAAATTTCTTCTCGCTGCTTTGTGAAGCTCGTTTACGATGTCTTGTTTACTCATTTTTGAAAGGTTTCGCTGCAATCATGAGATCGATGTCCTTTTTAGTGTAATACAATGTACTCAGATTGATAGTAGTTAATTTTTCTAAATTGTTGAGGTATTTTTTGATATTACTTTGAATTGTTTTCATTTCATTCTTTAGTTCTTGAACACATTTATCTACGTATTCTTTATTCACAGCCTCATCGTCTTTCTCTGGAGATTGTAATCCTTTTAATCTTGATGATTTTAAATCAAAATCGCCTGCATCTGTTCTTACTAATGTATTTGTAAGAATATCTGTGAATTCAGACAATCGTAAACGCTTATGAACGTGATGCCCAAATTTATCTATATTCATTGCCGTCTTCTCTGTTTCTGTAGTGAAATGATACTGCCTAATCCTCCTGATGGAAGCTTTATATATTTTTTGTCTTTTATAATACCAGCTTCTTGCATTTCTTCGATTATTGCATAAATTTCATTGTGTACCCCGGTGTTACCAGCTGCCTAGGATCCAAGTAGTAGTTTTAATCGTTCCACTAACTCGTTTGGATCGTTCCAGTAGACTAAATCAGTGTCTTTCTTAACTTCTTTTAAAACATCGATACCTTCTCCTCTTGGAAGACTTTCTAAGCTACTTGTATGATGTCTTGTAAACTTAAACAAAGGTTTAATAATATTCATATATTTAAATCCTTTGTTACTGTTTATTGGTTTGGATGGATCATAACTACGTTTATGTGCATTAGTATCCGTAAGTAACAATTTAAAATTTTGTAAGTCTTCTTCTGTAATAATATCTAAATTAGGTACCTTTTTATACAATAATTCTTTTAAGCCTAGAGTTTTTTACAAACTACGATTTCCAATTTTCAGGATGTGGTCATCATCATGAACACGGGTTTTGCCGAGCCAAAGTTTCCCTCGTTCATTTCTAACACCATAAGGTACATCTTTCATCACTTCAGATGAGACCGACCATGTTAAAGAGTCGTTGTTTATACTTGGTGAAGATTGAAGAGATTTAAATGAGTTTTCATGGACATCGTGATCCACCGAGGGCGACGTGGTCAGGGTTTTGTTAGATGTTTTGTAAACATTAGTATCCGAGTTGATTTTATCATCACCAGATTCTTCAAAATCTTCAGTAGAAGTACTTAATGCTTCGCTTTCGTCGTATTTAGTTCTTTTAGGTTCAGTTTTAGGGTTTTGTTCCGATTCTTTATTTGTAACACGTTTATTATCAGTTTGGTTTGTCAACAATGTCAGTGGGTTAACGATAGGTTTAAATATTGTATCCAAAGTCATTTCATTTGTATTTTTTACGTCTTTAATCATTTCTACCTTTCTTTTTACAGCTGCAGCAGATTTTACAATTTGTTCTTTGAGGTTCCGTTCCATTGTTGAGAATTCCACTCTGTTTGACTTGTCTAATAAAACTGAATGGTTAGTAACTTATCAGCTTTATAAAGGGTTTAGTTAGTCCATTACTATGAATGTATCAAAGTTCATTCGATAACAGCCTTTGTTACGTTCACAATCCTTATTGATAACCACATAACTGTAAGGTTTACTCCATACAGTTGAACACATTTCACGAAACTGTGGCCATGTCATATCAGACCCAACATGTTCATCGTAAGCATGTCTTAGATTTATATCGTCTTGCTTAAACAATATAATAAGATTAGCATTATCTCTTACTAGTTGCTTGGGTATTTTAGTATAAGTTTGATTCATATAAAAACAATCAATATTTTTATGTCGACCCATGGCGAAATAACTACGTATATTGTTTTGGTTTTCACAAGCAACATCGTCAAATATGATAATTGAGTCAGGCAACGCTTCATGTGGAGATAAAATTTCAGTATTATGATTATACTTGTTATAAGATGTGCCTGCAACCTTCTCCAATACTTTTTCTAAGAATACGTACTTAGGTTGGTATAAAGACTTAGAGTAAACATAAAGGTTACGAAAACGTGGTCCATCCTTATGTAACAAAAGACTGATAACCAAATTGGTCTTTCCACAGTTTGATGGACCACACACAATACTGCGTATAGTGTTTGGCAATAAATTCCCATGACGCTTAGCCTCGTTCAATGTCGTAGGACAGATGCATTCTAATTTAAGTGAATCTTTTTGTTTTAGAAATTTCATAACAGATTTTTTAACTTGACCGTCGTGAATAGTGGGTTTTAACGAACTGATTACAGTATTCTCGCGTCGATGATTAAAAAGTGTAGCTCAAAACATGATCAAATGCATTTACCTACTGCAAGCGCGATGTACTTTCATTTGTTTTATTGAGCAATCTATCGCACAGAGTGAGGTCTTGATCGGCAGTGAGATTTACGTATTTATCGCCATAATACGCTTATGCGTAGGGATTATTGGGGATTCTAAAAAAGTTTTTTTAACATTATTGATCGAACGATAGTGAGATCGATGATGTGAAAAAACTGTTTTAGAATGCCCAATAATCCCCTACTGGTGTTATTCTGTCGGAACCGCTCGGCATATCAGATACAATCAAAAATGTATTATTTTAGGATCACCGATGGGAGCGCTCAACGCGTTAAGATCTAACTAAAGACTTCTTATATTGGTTGATAGAAAAGGCCTCTTCGTTGCATAATAATATTAATTTGCCGCGTTAATAAACAAATTATATTGTTTATGGGTCGTCGGTAAACTGCAGAGTAGTCAAAGTGTTAATTACAAACATAGGGCAAGCTTTGCTTTAGAAGTGTTTGGATTCAAATTAGTAATTAACCATAAATTTACCTTAATAGGATAGGCTAGGAGAAAATGTAACTGAGGACAATTGTAACATTGGCGATATTTTTACTATATCAAGACAAGTCCCTGCCCTGCGCACAAACGTGCCTTAGTACTCCAACATTATAAATTGTCCTCTGTTCCTACTGCCCTTAAACTCCCCTAGCGTAATTAAATATTCGGAAGCCTTTTGTTGTTTTTTTTATTTTACTTAAAATTCCTTTTATCTATGTACAGCTTTACAAAAATAATCAATTTTCCTAATTAAGATTGTTCTCTATGTAAAGGTGATTAATTGTTAATCCTAATTATGTTTTAAGACCTAATTATAAGATCTTATTTTTTCCATAACGCTCCTAATACAAATTTGTTTAAGAAGAATCGAACTAATAAAGTAAAAAAATTTTGCAAGCATAGAAACAAAATGATGAACGAATGATATAAGTATGTTAAATTCTGAAAAAAGCGTGGGATGTTCTGTGCCATGTAGATCACTCTTTCATGATTTAAACTCGTAAGTCGCGTGACCATGAAATGATGAAAGGCATGAACTTCAATCACAACGTCGGCTATTAGCTGTCGCTACGTTGTTTTCTCTCATGCTCGTCAATTCCGTTATCCCCAATCTCTTCAAAAGCATTTTGTATTGCCCTCTAGTATTAATTTTTCCCCCAATCTAGCTAACATGATGACCGCTTACGACTATAATTTTTTTTATCACAATTCGCAAGTGACAACACGGTTCAAAATCTCCTAGTTATTTTTTCTGTTTGTTAAGCAACGAAAGACATACCTCAACGCATTCGTCAAGGTGGCGAACGTTCGGTTTGTGCGGCATCTAGGTACTTATCGCCATTCCAATTTGACACAAATAGACCAATATTGTTGTGATGCTTACGTTGTAAACTGCTGCTGACTCAGCAGGCCTTGAATTCTCTTGAAAACGATTCGTCACTGCGCTTGTGACTGTGATCATGGATGTATATGCTTCGACCGTTGTTATCACGGCTTTTTGACAGCTTTTTGTTTGGCATTTATGCGGCGTTAGTCTCGATCAGCGTCAAAAGATGCTACCAATCGTGCGTTCATTGCTGCTACTTCTTCTTCTTCTGCTGGTGCCTCTCCAACTAGTGAAGGTTGGCAGTCAGCTCCTCATATCTCACTAGATCTCTTGCTAGATGGAAAAGCTCTGAGGCACAGCTACAGGAGCTGTTACCAAAGCTGTTATGAATTTTGCGCTAACAGAAACACACTGCTGTAGATTGAGTATAGTTTGTTTCCACATTCGCCTATTTTGCGGGGTTCATTCAAAAAGAAAAGCGTTTAAAGTTCTAACTAATTCATAGAAATGCGTTCCTTATTAGTGTCCCCTTCATACGTTATAATATCGCAAGCCGTTTGTCCGGCTACAAACCTTCATTAGTCTTGCCTTTCATATTTAAAAATAACAAATCAATCCGATTTTAGAATTTATAGTATTTTTTACAAAATACATTTCGAATGGCTAGTATTGTTAAACGAAATCATCATAGGTAAATATCCAAATCCTATTTTGATAAACTTTTGCCTTGCATTATTTATTATGTAAGTTTTGTAGTTACTTAAAGTAAGCAATTACACAGTTCTAAGATTTCTCAAATATAACCAATCTATTTGAATTTGTACCCAATTTGAAATTGAATGTTACGTCTGCTAATTTGACGTTTATTGAGTTCTTTTCTTTCTTTTTTTCTCGCAACCATTGATAGCCTCTGCTTTTTTTCTAAACCCCAATGTACGCATGTGCCTATAATAAATCGGGTAAGTAGTTATTGAAGGCGTTGGAACTATCGATATAAGAACTAGATACCTACACAGCCCGATACAATATGACACCAAAAACCGTCCAAGTTATGTCAGAGTCGTCTTTGTAACCCGGCCAAATTATGTCGACATGCAATAGTATGGATATTTATGTCATGCGTAGTATCATCTATTCGATTGATATAGGTAACCCTAATGTAAAATGGATGCACGTTTACTTACGACACTTTTTGACTCTAATTGTGTTTCTAGTTATTATATCACATCAATAGTCGGAAAGTTAAGGATTACGTAGTAACACATTACAGTGGGCGTGTGCATATCAGCGCAATCCGTCTAAAGCGGTAGTCGCTTCTTAATTTTTCACAACCGCGGAATTTACGAGGCCTATGTCCAGCAGTGGACTGCGATAGGCTGATGATGTGATGTGATGTGCGTAATTTTTTATCGGCCTTGGAATATCACACAATTTTGTGTTAAATAAAATAAAATTTTACTTACAAACACACGTTTTTCGCCTTATTACAAAATTAGATAAATGTACACTAAACAATAGAAGTTTTGTCATACCTCATTTCATGATAAATAAGGAAAATGCGGCAGTATCTCGCAGAGTGCCGCTAGCGAGTGATTAATTATAAATTTAATTGTCTCAGCTTAAAATGTAAGAATTTCTCGAAATAACACTTATTATAAAGCCGCCTTTAGGAAAATTTTGATGTTTAATATTGTTATTTACTGATTAATGCACAATTTAAAGATAAAAAGAAAATCGTATGAATAACTTGACATAGAGAATAACAGACTGCGATTGCTAAGTGCTAAGTGATTAAGGAGAGCGATATAGGTACTTAATCGCTAAATCGAATGCGTCGTTAGTCAAGTGGTTTAAATATCTACGAAAACCAAATGCAATCGCAACGTAACAGTGTACAGCGCCATCTATTGGTGACTGTCTTAAAATAATATAGTTATTATAGTTTCAAGAAAATGCTGCATGTATCTTGGTGTTTGGTTGAAGTTTGAACTTATTTTTCGAATTAATGTGAAATGACTCGACTATTATTCTTCTAAAAACGTACAAATGCACAAACTAGAGGGTGCATCTGTGATTTCTTTCGGCATTATTTTCTAGCTAGGCAGTTTAATTGGTAAATCGTCTATATATCCAGAATGTTTTGTAACAACCCAAACTATTGCAAGCGCTTTTCCTTTTGTTATAATGTGTTGGCCCTTTTTTCGAGAAATAATTCGGTTAGAATGTTCCACGGGATGCTCCATGTCTTCCTCAATTTGTACAAAGGAAGATAGATAGATAGAATACTCTTTATTGCACACCAAATGACGAAATAACATACAATTTTAAAATTTAGATGTAACATATTATAATACGTAACATATCATACAATTAAAAAGCTAGTGCGTAATCGTATCAAAATTAAGACTAACGCAATAACGCGTCAAGATGGCTAATTGTACCTCAGACTAGCTCTCCTCTATGTTGCGGAAATGTAGTGTTGACGCAGTATACTTCCAGCCCAGCGACAGAGACAAAATTAATTATCTTTTTAGAGTAATTTAGTATTATTATTATTTAGACTTAAAAAACACTCTAAATACAATGAGTTAAAATCAGCCTACCATTTTGTCCCCATTGCTTTTGAAACTTCAGGCTGTTGGGCTTCAGAGGCAAAGAGTTTTATTGCAGAATTAGGTGGTCGTCTTAGAATGAGGACCAATGATCCTCGGTCGGGGTCATTCCTAGTTCAGAGGATAGCCGTTGCCATTCAGCGGGGGAATGCTGCAAGTGTTATGGGCACTTTCCCTCCGGGGTTGACATTGTTTTAATTTATTTGTTCTATTTTTTATTTTTATTATGTCTTGGTAATTGTAAGTATGTAAATTATTATTATTCATTTTATTAGATATAATTATTTTAAAAATGTTGGCTTCGATTAGTATTAGTAATATTTTAGATTTATAATGAAATGTAAATAAATAATATTTTAGACTAACATTATGTTAATAATATTGTATAATCTAAGAAAAGTGCCAAATATAATACCTGTGTCAAAAAAGACGATTTAAATTCCTACTGGATATCATAAGAAACGGTAAAGTTTATGTAAGTAACTCATGGAATCCAATTAGTAATCCATGGAACTTTGATTATAAGCTCTCGAAGTTCCCAAATTAACGGTGACATTATGTGTAATATGTCATATTTTTTATCATCTAGGTATAATAATAATCTATTTTCAATCCTGAAAATTACTTAATAATGATAGCAAGGCCGAAGCCTCAAATGCGTATTATATCCCACTACTGATCGGTTCATCTTTCCACTTTCCAGCAAAGAGATCAGTCACAGCAGGTAGAACTGCTTTTATAAGTTGAAATATATTTTATGCATTTTTCCCTGTATTTAAAAATGTCACGGATTGTTTACGCACTTTACTTAAAAAATATTATATTATGTTTGTTTCTATTTGCTGCGCGAGAATCTTAAGGCCGCGACATATGCTGAGTAGATACCTATTTAGTATCATGTGTTATAAAGTGTTGTTGTTTATTTTAATTATTGCAAAATTTTGTTGTGGTACTGAATCATTTTATTTCTATTCTATTCTATATAAGTTATGATCATAGCAGATATTTGCAAATACAATTTGACCCTATAATAAATGTAATACTTTAAAAAATATATTTACCCTTCGTATACTTTTTTCAAGACGTTGTGAATGCCTTCTAGAAAATCTCCATCATGGAAAAATTATTGAGCAAGATAGCGTTATTTTGTAATAACTACGAGTCTACGCTACGCTACGAGAGGTATTTGATTTTCGAGACAAATATTTGAAATGTTCGAATCAAGGAATTTGTATGTTTATAAAATATCGAGAGTTCAATTTTGCCGAATTTTAAGAGATCTTACGACTGATGACAGGAAAATGGCACGAATGACTCATCAGTTTCTTAATCTGACACAATTAAAGCCAAGCAATTTAAATGAATATAGGTATGTGAACAACGCTACATATATTGAAATGAATGATATGTTAACGGATTTGTACGCGTTTATTTTTTATTGAACCCGACGTTTCGAACACTTTACAGCATGCATGGTCAACGGCAGACGTCTGCCCGTAATCCGTAAATCCGTAAACATATCTTTCACTAGCTGTTGCCCGCGACTTCGTCCGTGTCAATTCCTATTATTACTTGGGTATTTACTTTTCGGGTAACTTGAACCGTTTATGCAGCGCACGGAACGGAAGCCTTTAAATATGAACAATTTTCCTCGTCTTTGCAACTTTTTTCACTGATGATTCGCTCTTAATGGTCGCATCATAATGATATAATATAGCCTAAAGCCTTCCTCGATGAATGGAATATACAACACAAAAATATTTTTTCAATTCAAACCAGCAGTACTTCCAGAGATTAGCGCGTTCAAACAAACAAAAGTATAGATTTCAATGTATAGTGTTCGCGTTAACTCAAGAAAACAGAGCGCTACATATTGTATATAGCGCTCTGGTTTTTAAAATAAAAATTTCTTATTAAAATAACAATCCTAAACTATTCTTACTTCTATTTTATTTCTCTTTATTTTAAACGTTAGGTAGGATACTATTGTCTCACCATCTTCTGCAGGAAAACGAATAGGTACATGAATAATGTAGATTTCGTGCGTTAATTACTCATTAAGGCTGTATTTGGGTGTGGGTAAAAAATACATGGACACAAGATATCTGTCTCGGTTTTGGGGTAAATATTTTATCATCATTTAATATATAATTCAGCTTCGTGGATTTTTCGTTTGAGCCTTAATTAAGAGACATTGTAATAAGACTAAAAGCTTAATATGTTTAATTAAAACGAGCTTAAACCGGAATATGAGAAGACAAGGATGACAAAGGTTTTTTTTTGAGATGAAAAAGAGAGTAACGGTTATTTACTAAAGCGTGTCTGTCTATTTGTTACCTCCTTACGCTTAAACTGGAAAACCAATTTATACGAAATTTGGTAAAGAGTATTACGAGCCTTGACAAGACATAGTAATAAAAATTAGCTTGAAATCATCTATGAAATTAGGTGATACGGTGCCTTAACTTAAAATAAAATAATATATCCGAATTGAAAACCTCTCTTTTGTTTCGTCGGTTGACAAAAAAAATTCAACATCTGTATTAACCTGAATCCGTTTGTAAATCGAAGCTCATGTCCACGTAGCTCTGTCAGAAGTTCGTATCCCACTTGACGTAGACGAAGAACACTTTAAAAGTAAACATCACTTCGAATCAAGCAAGCAATGATAAAAACAAATAAGTAAATAATATTTCCAAATTTTCGAAAATATTACAGAAAATAAATATACCTACTAGCTGTTCCCGCAATTTCGTTTGCAATTGATATTTAATTTGAAACTATGCCACCCGAACTACAAAGTTTTTTGGAATTTCAAGTAGCTTATGTGCTTCTGACGAAATCTTTTGCAAAATTTGCTGTAGACCTAATCATTGGTTCTGGCGTGATTGACTAACTTCTAACTTTTGCATTTATAATATAAGTAAAATTATGAAGAAAGATGACGATAAATAAACATATTAGACTACAGCAAATAAATCTGAAAATTGTGGGGTGTTTATTCACCAAAACTGCCGGGACAATTATTATTAAAGTGAAAAAACATGTATAGAATACTAGATAATATAATAGAAAACTTAGTCTATGTTATACCCTGAGTAGTAGTTTAGAACTAGTACTTACTAAGTAGTATGCAAAAAATCATGTTGATTCCTTTCAATATTTTTAAAACACCATCTACGAGAACCAATCTGGGTCATCAATCTCCATTGTACAGAATCTTTAATGATAATAAACTTCAGGTCAAATATCCAGCTCTTGACATTTTTAATGACAGTCGCGCCGTACTCAAAAAAAGAATACTATGTAATTTATGTACTGGTGTAGTTTTAGATTAGGTTTAAAACTGTTAACATTAATAATAATATACTTAAATATTTTCTCTGCTTTGATTTTAGATAGTCTGTACTAAAAAAAAAAAAATTTGAGTGCTGTGCTCACGTTTAATTGACATATACAGGGTGTAAAAAAACTAAACGCACACCCTGAAGTTACGCAATCAGAAAAGCAAACCAAGCCATATTACAAAATATTATAGCTGGGAAATGATTTTTATTTATGGGACTCAAACAATATTATAATTCGTAGCGCGCAATGTATAGCAGCCATAGAGTAAGCCGCTGCACTGGAGATGGCTGCTAAGTTCAAAAGTCATCCGCGCTGACCCGTACATTGCGTATTGTAATTAATAAAGCCTTATTGTGAACGAAATAATAAAAACAACCACTATGTTTGTATGAAGAAAAGTTTTTAAGTATCCTTTGGCAACAGATTTTGTAATAAAATGGAAAACAAAATTGTGACTTTGACCCTCAATATCTTCGGAACCAGCTGTTTCCCAGGTATGGTCCTAAAAAGAAAAATGATCCTAATGATAGGGACAATACGTGGTTTTCGGATCTGCGTTTGGTTTTTTTACACTTGTTATATCAGCAATGTCTATTTAAGCATGTTTTATTGTAAATGTTTAAGACGCTGACATGAGCCAAATTGAGCTCAATGAAGATTGTTTTGCTTTAAGCCTATGGCTCGTATTGTTGCCAAATTCTATGTAGTTGTAATTGATTATATTTTCGACCAGGTGGCTGTTTCCAAAACACGATTCTAAAAACTTTTCTCGATAGAAAAAAATCTCAAAGTAGCCTCTGAAAATTTATAAATTACCATTTTTCTGAGCAGTCCGTATAACAATGATAGTAAAATTTTGCTATATTGTATATTACATGTTGCTTAAGCAAATTTAATGGCTGATTTAGATTTTTAATAAAATGGCAATTTTAAATTGCACAACGAATTTTGTTGTTTGGCACTTAGGCCCTTCTATTCCATGCGCTTTTTCTCTGTCACTCCTACGAGAATCGACAGTGATAGCTGTGGCGCGTTCCAAAGAAATTCAAAGACGAATAAATTTGTGGGCGTGTTCATTGCTCAAGGTCATCGGCTGCAGTCAGCGTCTTAAGCGTGATTAGGTAACAAACATCAATCTAAACTTTTGCATTTATAATACTAGCTTTTGCCCGCGACTGCGTCAGCATGGCACTGGATACTATCCCACGGTAACAGTACTATTTATATCCAGGATAAAATAGCCTTTGTGCTATTCCAGTCAATAAACATGTCTGTATGGTCCATGCCTCATCTATACTTATATTATTAGGGGTTAAAGTATGAAATTGCCGTTTTGTATGGACGAAATCGAGAAAAGTCATTTTTCCATACTAACAATTTTTTAGTTTTTTTAAAAACACCTGAATCGTTTTCGATGCAATTAAAGGTGAAAGTTAGATGATTATAAAGCTACGCATTATAGTATTTAAATTTCTGAAAATCAAAGTATATAATACAAATATACTTAATTGAAGCAAGAAGGTCAGCTGACACATTATAAGGGGTCTTTTCAACGACTTCCTTTGAAGTAATAGGCACTATTGCATTTTTTTTTAGTCCAAAGTTACTTTATTTAGTTTTTGATACAATAGAAAAGGATTACGCAATAATATGACTATACTTAAGAGCTATAAACAAAATAAAAAGTGGGAAAATAATCGGCAATTTCATACTTTTATTATAAAGCAACCCCTATTATTATAAAGCTGAAGAGTTTGTTTGTTTGAACGCGCTAATCTCTGGAAGTACTGGTTCTAATTGAAAAATTATTTTTGTGTTGGATAGTCCATGTATCGAGGAAGGCTTTAGGCTATATAACATCACGCTGCGACCAATAGGAGCTAAGCATTAGTGAAAAATGTTGCAAAAATAATCGCGTTCATAATAACAGAAATTGACGCAGACGAAGTCGTGGGCAACAGCTAGTAAGTGATAAAAGTTAAGCCGTTTTGAAGTGGCTGTATAACAAACATATATACAAACTTTTGCATTTATACTTAATATTAGTAATATAAGTAAGATACGATTTCCGACAACTGTCATCTTAATCTCGAATACACTTTTCTGCTACTACCTCTCATACCTGTCAAGTGCTTTCTGGGCTAGGTCAGAAAAATGTCTGATAAAGGTATTTTTATTACCAAAATGTATTAATAGATAAGATGTTTTTACGAAGTACTGTATTTTTTCAAGCCCTTAGTGCTATGGAAACGTTTAAGTTAATCGCTACGAATTATTGACTTTCAGCGTATGTACGAAGGCTGAGAAGAATATTTAGGTGTGTATCTGGAATAACAAAGTGAAAGAAACATAAAGCATTTAAACAATTTTATTGCTTTTCAAAATATAAATATTATAAAACAGTTGTTTTCGATGGTGCTTCGTCCCCAAACATCGAAAAGAGTTGATTGTTAGACAGTCCTTGGTCCTTGCCAAAATGGGTAGTGCATTGCATTAAATTTTCACCAGTCAAATCTGTGCTTTTAAAGATACGAAATTTTCAAAATGACGCCACAAAGTATACACAAATGACAGCTCCACAGAGTTACCTACATTATTAAATTTAGTTATTTTTTAATATTGTTCTGTAACTAGCCAGTTAAGGATACAGCAGCCGTTGTATATGGTACGAGAAAGTCCAAATCTGTCTACATATTAATTAGCATTATGTAACTAAATACTAGGAGGAAATAACTTCACAAATTTTGTCAAGGACGCTCTAGTAATTCGTTGTTCCCTTTTAAGAGTATTTTACAGTAAACCTACTTGCTCGGTACTCGAATGTGTAATAATAACCTGACTTGCTTTTTCAGCCAACGAACAAAAGAACAATACAACAAATTTTGATTGAAAAATGATAAACCTTTCACCTTTAGTCTTGTTTAATTTCGTAAATTTTGGTCATATGACAATTCTGATAGCATGCTCCGTTTCTTAATATTGAGGGCACCATACATTCTTATGTATTTTTTTTTACATTAGGTACTCATTGAGCTAATATCATCGTAAAACTTTCTAGATATCACCAAAAGAAAGAGCTTTACACACATTTCCTACCCCACTAACGCAGAGATACGTTCCACTCACTTCCCGATTAATGGCCGTTTTTTTCGATGGTTTAAAAACTGAATCAAATAAGCCTATATTGAAACTAATACGATTTATATTTGAAGACTGGTATCACTACAGCGGAAGTCCAAGAAAACGCTAGTATGACTATCAAAAGCGCTGTACCAGGCTTCATTCTTCTGTCTTCAACATAATCATTCAATCTGATGAGAGAAGTACGTTAGGATTACAGAATTGTGAAGAAGGTCTAGCCACGGGACATACATAATGGTTTCCAGGAAAAATCTAATTAACAAATTCGAGCAAAAAAGCGGCACAGCCGTACCACTACCATTTTAGACCCCCTATAACTTCGTTGGGAATTAAACTAGTATCCTGAATTTTCAGTGTAACTTATTACATGAAAACATCTTTTGTTCTGTTCCAAATTAACCTACTACCTAAGTTATGGTAGATATGTATTCGACTTATTTATTTGTAATTTTCAAATAATTTAAATTTACGAAAGTTTTTTCAAATTTACATCTGTTTTAAATTAGCCTACTTCCTTAGTTATGGTAGTTTGGATCTTGTTAATCTCTCAACCTCCAGGAGGCACTCGGGTGCCACGATAACAATTGATTTCAATTGTATCTGAAATAACTCACGATCGAGGGTTTAAATGGTAATTTTCAAAAAAAATAAGAAATATATTTTTAGTAGATAACATACCTAAAATGTCAAACTCTCTGTCAGTATACTCGTACCTTCAATACTCAAGAGAAAATTATTTTCGTCGTTAGTTCGAAATTTTTAATAATTTTCATCATTACTTTTATCATGTAATCAGATTTACTGTCGAGTAAGCAATCATGGGCACGTAAATGTATAAAAGTGTTTTGACATTAATTAGCTTGCCTATAATTTTAATCGCTTTTAATAGCTATTAATTTGCAGAAAGAAACAGAAACTTAAAAATACTACCTAAGTTCATCTAGTATTGATACAATATTCATACTTGATTAAATTACCAAAACTTTAGAAACAAGTTCATTATATTCATTGAATTATCCAATGACGAAACAAAGTTGATCAACTTTTGTATATTCACATACATCTTTTAAAAAAAAAAATTAAACCATCCTCCTACAATGCATTCCATTTAAAAACTAAACTTACCTCTAAATAAATCCATTAACACTTAAACATGAACTTGCACTACAATGAATGTACGAAACGATAGGGGGTTCGCGGTAATCACTCACGCACGTAAGCCCTCGGCACGACCTCTCCGAATCGCGGCGGGTTCACCACTGAAGATCGGGATTCAAGGGACCTATATATAACAGCAGGGCGATGCTGCAACCACCTGTTTGATAAGGGATTCCGAATACATAGCCGCAATTTATATATGTGGATAGAAATGAAGTCTAAAGACAGGATGTTCTTTTTTAATGGACATTGACAACATAAAAGCTAAAACAAACTAATTAAATTTGATTTTTAAATGAACTTCATCGCCAGCTCACATCAATCCAATCACACATGCCGCTCCTATTTCCTAACGAAGAAGCTTGGTATAATTACCACGTTTAGCAGGTGGGTTAGCGATCGCTGTATGTCCAATGATGGAGGGAAGACGCTGCTCCCGTCCTCTTCTGGCAGTACTCTTTAAGTCGACCCTTACACATACGCAGAGAATGGGTGTTTCTATTATATTTTTGTGCCTCAACCACACGACTTACTATTGCTTAAGATTAATCATGCTCGCAAAGTGGTAAGATAAAATCTTAATCCTAAAATAAGTTATTTTTGATTTGTGATCTACACGTTAAGTGTATGCTTTTTTCGTGCCATACCCGTTGAATTGGATTTCGTTGGGTAAGTCTCTCTTTTTTTAGTCTTATTTGTATAAGAGTCAGGCATGAGCGTGAAAAACTTCTTGGCAATAGAAAAATTATGTAACCTGGTACCTAAAAGGAAAATCATCACGTTTAACTAGAGTTTATAAGTTACAGAGTTGTAGACCAATTCGAAAAAGAACAAAATCGTACAAGTTCTATTGATAAATTTTTAGCTTAGCAAAACCGTTAAGAAATTTAAATTTATCAGCCACGCTAAAATTCAGAATAACAAAATCAAATAAGTCAGTATTTGTGACATGGAATCACGGATTAGAGACTGCGGATTTAATTAAGCTAGCCACGGCCGCTGGTGATTGTTCCCGTCTGCAAATTGAATTTGGGATCGTGCGGTGCCAGCCGCACGTTCACGTTCACGCATACAATCGGCGAAGCGCCCTCAAACTTTTCCCGTTTCCACATTCTAGATTATTTATAGCCAATGTCACATCAGCTTTTAGGCCCCCACCGCGTTCAGGCTGCAGGCGTGCCAAACAATTATACATACATAGAAACTCTCCAAAAACATAACCTTCCTCCTGGCGCAGTCGGTTAATAAGTCAGTATTTGTGACATGCAACCACAGAACTCAACTCGTGGCCCGCACGCATAGCCTTTTTTTTAAAGGCCCCTTGTACTTCAGCATCAAACAAAAAAAAATACTTTATATGATATTTAAGCAATTTAATTAATAAGTTTATTTCCAACCCTTAATAATAATTACATGGGTATTCTAATTATAAAAAAAACCTTTTGGTCACACAAACTGGTTACTCCCCTGACCTTCAAGATAGGAAAACCTGAGTTTTGAAGGGTCAGTGGTTCGGCTCGCATTGACTTAGCATTAGGTAGGTACTTGGTATACATACTTAAAGTGTGAAAAGGTACTGGAATATAACAAAAAGAACAAAATAAAGTAAATTTAAAATTTAAAATAAAAACGAAAACTTCGTGTGTGTGAGTGAGTGAGTGAGTGAGTGAGTGAGTGAGTGAGTGAGTGAGTGAGTGTGTGTGTGTGTGTGTGTGTGTGTGTGTGTATGTGTGTGTGTGTGTGTGTAAGAGTGTATGTGTGTGTGTGTCTGTGAAAGAGAGTGTGAGTGAGAGTGTGTGTGTATGTGTGGTGTGGTGATTGCGTATGCGGGAGATTACCATTCTAAAAATGATCTAAGACAACAAATCCTCAGTGTCAAGGTAACTGCAGCTCTGTATGTACAAACTTATCTTCTTTTTAAGCTCGAACCTGTTTAAATTATTTATTTTTAATATTTTATCAAGTTTATTATACAACCTTGCGCTTAACTTATGCAATTGTTTATTCGCGAAAGCAGTGTTCGTGGTAGTTACAAGACAAGGTGGTTTAGGTCGCCGTCTAGACTCAGATGAACACTTAACCGGTACAGTCGGATGTAGCCACTGAATAGTCCGGAGGATATATAATTGTCTTACCGAGAGTAGATTGCAATCTTTATACAGTTGTGCAGTTGGGTATCTCCAAGGCCTTCCATGCATAACTTTAAGTATTGCTCTTTGTGCGCGCTCAATTTTTATAAAGGTTGTCTTGGATGCACCGCCCCACACAGGTATGCAGTAGGAAAGGATAGATTCACAAAGAGCAGAGTACACTGACGATAGGATGACTCTATCAGCAGAGTTACGCAGCGTTTTGAAGATGAAGATCATCTTACGCAAACGGCATGCGACTGATTCCACCTGACTATACCAGTTTAAGCAGTTATCTACCTGGATGCCCAGATATTTTATTATGTTAGTATTTTGTACATAGGGACAGTTGCAGTTTAAGGACCCGCTGGTACAATTATGAGCACGCACCTCAGGCGGTGGTTGAGTAGATGGTCGAATTGAGAAAGGTAAGACTTTAGTTTTGTCAGCGTTCAAGGTAAGGAGGTTACGATTAAGCCAGTTTATAATGGTTCTGAAGTTATATTCGGCTAATGCAAAGGTTTCAGACCAATCACTTCCTGACACAGCAAGAACCGTGTCGTCAGCATATGCTATTAAACGGGAGTGAGGTAATTGCAAGTCACAGAGCTGATTAACATAAGTCAGAAACAATGTAGGGCCTAGTATACTCCCTTGAGGAACTCCGAAGTCAAGATTCTCTTGGGGGCTGAAATATTCTCCTATCTTTGTACACTGCGTCCTTCCCGACAGATAGTCGGTAAAAATGCTTAGTGCACAACCTCTAACGCCTAGTCCATCCAACTTTTTCAAGAGTAGGGGGACAGAAACAGTGCCAAATGCCTTTGACAGATCCAGAAAAATGCCTAGGCACTTCCTATTACCGTCAACCTCCCCGACCACATATTCTACAAGTGAAGCCACAGCATCCTCGGTAGATCTACCCGTTCTAAAACCGAACTGATTATTAGAGATTAAGTTATTTGATTCGAGAAAAGAAACCAGACGGCGATTCAGAAATCGCTCGAAAATTTTGGACAGAGTCGGCAACACCGAGATCGGACGGTAATTATTAACACTGGCTTTGTCGCCACTTTTATATATGGGATGGACAATTGCTTTTTTCAAAGCATCCGGAAACTTCCCGGTTTTCACTGCCTGGTTACATAGGTAGGTAATAATAGGTATAATGACAGGGCTGGATTTCAATATTTTGGCTGGCAGGCCGTCCCATCCCACCGCACAGTCACTCTTGATGCTCAAAATAATATCCTGTACCTCTTTTTCAGTAGTCTCAAAAATAGCCATGGAATGGGGGGGGGCGAATACTGACACTGGGAGGATGAGTCGTGGACCTCAAAGTTGGAATTAGTGTTAATTTTGGTAGCTAAGTGGTTTAGAGAAAATTTTAAATTACCATAATATGAATGTGAAAGATTTGTTTTTCGGTATTTAAAATGAAGTAACCTTTTTGTTAGAATTACTTTCCTCCCGCGTCTCTTAAATTAATACACCCTGTATGCTTTACTTTAATAACCTTGAATGGAGTTAGGGCTCACGTGCTCACAGTTTAGAATACGCGGAACGCTCAAGGCTTATACTCGTATTTTAGTCTGTAGGTCAACATCCAAATTCCTGTAATTATTGTATGAAAGTTGAATATTTAGACACTAGCTGACCCGGTAAACTTTGCACCGAATTTTTTTTTTGTTAATTTTTTCTAGATTTCCATTTATGCCCATCTCAGTTTCCCACGTGTGTGGGTGTGTGTACGATGTACAGTCGCGGACTAAGGAAAGATAAGACTGCTGGTAAATTACAATAAGTCACAATTGTTTATTTATTTTTAAAGACAGTAAAGTAACAGCTATAATTATCCAAATCTATCCAGGGCATTCTATCATTGAATTCAAGTTAAAACCGCAGAAATTAAGTTCATACAAAAATAACAACAAACACTTGAGGTATAAAGTTACCTGTATTCTAGTTAAATCTAACTTAATCCGTGACTGTTTTATAATTATTCAGGTTGCCGCGATTTCGCTAAAGAACAATAAATCTTTTATTACAAATCTAAAACCAGTGTTTAGAAAAACTTTAAATAATTTATTCTTTGTTGAAAATGCTACCTCATTAAATTGCACCCATGCCAAGCCGGGGCTGTTCGCTAGTTTACTTCTAATACTGGTGAAACCAGCAGAAACTTTGCTTAGTGATATTCAGCTGAAATAAGCAAATATACCTTCAACAAACAACTTTCAAGTCTTTAGGGGTCAAGGCCGCATTTCATTGCCATAGCTTACGAACGGATATATGTAAACAATATTCTTCTATACGACAATTTGTTTATTTTGTTTTTTTTTTGTTGTGTTTGTAACATCATGTTCAGGAAAAGGATGGTAAGGAGCAAAATGTTTGATAATTTTTAGAAATATCCACAAAGTGTTTAACCCTTTGTCGATCGGATATTCCAGACACAATTAAAATCAATTGCTATCGTACCAACCGGTTGTCTCTTGAGGTTCAAAGCGTTAAGCGTAAACATGGTCATGAACAGTCAATCTGCTTGCACAACTGTTTCATCTTAATTATCAATAACATCAACATATCAGCCGAACGAAGCCCACTGCTGGGCATAGGCCTCCCCAAAGGATCTCCACAACGATCGGTCGGTCCTGTGCTGTCCGCATCCAGCGGCTTCCCGCGACCTTGACCATATCGTCGGTCCACCTTGTAGCGGCCTGTCCACGGAACGTCGTCTGGTACGCGGTCGCCATTCGAGAACCTTTCCGCCCCAACGGCCATCGCTACTTCGCGCTATGTGTTCCGCCCGATTGTAATTTTTTTGTAAATATGTTTTTCTAGGATGTTGAGGGTACATAACCAAATACGCTGATGAACTCTGCTGGCTCACAGGGTAAATAAAAAGCCTTGCATTAATTCGTAGCGGTCGCCCGGTAAGCGGAAATTTAAATTCCTCCTAAGACAGACACAACAATATTATTAAAATAATTATATTTATAATTTACACCAGTAATTTATTTGCTCATAAAACAGTTTCAAAATACACTGGTTACCTTAGCAAAATTTCGTGTTTAAAATAAAGACCTAAATACCCTCAGCTCATACAAGAATGCTAATTACTTAACATAAAAGAGCTTTTACAGAGTACAACATGACGTGTAGGTACAGAAATGATTTAGTCATTTATTTTTAAAGCCACGTAATCTTAAAGCAAGGCTTTATTGATTACTTTGATAATAACGTATTTGATGATATTAATATTTCATAAATGCATGTGAACAATTGCATCACATTGTTTTGAACCCAAAATAAGTTAAATGTTGAAACACTTGTTTTGTAAATAAATTTTACAAAAAATGCAACCAACGAACAAAAAATTTAAAAAAGAAATCACTAAAAAGTAAAAAGTAAAAAATAAAATAAAAAATAAATAAAACAAAAAACCGGATATTACCCGCTATCAAATAAAAAAGAATCATAAAAATCCGTGTAACCAGTCGTAGGTTCTGAGGTAACAAACATAATATATAACATTTAAAAATACAGTCAAATTGATATATATAAATTGAATATCTCCCGCTTTTTTGGAGTTGGTTGAAAATTAGAAACAACATGTACTAACCAAATTTACCCAGACTTACCCAACCTAGTTTTTTTTTCCTATTCTGCCCGGGAATTAAACCCAGGACCTCTGAGCTGACTTAACCTTGAACACGAGTGTGTTCGCCATTCCACCACAAAGCTCATCAGGATGTATTCTGTATGCGTATATCTAAATAGGTATCACACAGTGTTTATATGTATTCTAATATAACAATAAGTACATGTAATTACCTAGCTAAACTACCTTTTAAGTACTTCTTTTGAAACTTCACTACCCTCGGCTGAGTTCCCCTCCCTATTGCGGAATTACCTCAAGAGAGGACATCTTTGAAGTACAGTCAGTTGCGAAAGTTAAACGTACTTATTTTATGTATTATTTATATACTAGGAACAACTGGGGATCACTGTTTTTTTGAGTTTACAGTTCGGTAAACATATCATTCATTTCAATGTATACTGTATACATTGAAATGTTTACGGAATAATTGTAATTCGCATTTATTTTGGTTAACAAAAGGAGTTTTTTTCGTATGGAACGGATCACAATTTAAAGTAATTACCAAATACTAAGGTTTACAGTTCTTTAAAGGTGATGTAATACTTTGACTTTGACTTTGGACCGGTTGTGAGTTTTGATTGTAACATATACACCTACTGCAGCCATAAATATTCATTTTATATATCTGATTCCCAGTTGTGATTAATTCTAAAGTTGGTGTTTGTCGGCACTTAATTTGACTCGATCACGCACGCTTTTTCAATTTAGATATTTAAATATTATCGTTAGTCAAAGCAGTTATGCCAAGAAGTTTATTGCAATGATAGCTAACTTTTCAAGCTGTTTAGGTGTTATATCCGTTGATATACGGGGCTGGCGTGTTAAAACTTTTTGAATATGAATAGCGCTAGAGAATAAAAAGGCGACAGTTTGCTTCGCCTATCGACTTTAATATTCAAAGGGTTTTAACCAACATCTTTGGTGCTACTTTATGTTTTTATTCATAAAATACATTTAAAATAATATTTAGCTTTTGTTTCCGTTATTTTTTTCGGAGAGAAAAGTTAAAATAAATGATGACCGTCGGTGATTTCTTGATTGGCACCGGCTTATGTATTTGGTAGCTTATAGAGGTTGGTAGAGTTTCTTTGAGGTGACCAGAGGCATACCGCCAGACATGGCCAACGACTTTTAGTATAGTAAGCTAGAAAACGTGATGCCCTTAAGTAATCGTAAGCTAGTATTAATATAATATATTGTTATTATTAAGGATACCTTTAAAACGTTTCGCCCTTTGCTTTAATCCTTATTTAAAAATATTTTTTCTCCCGACTGTCCCAACTTATTACAATATATATCCTTAATTCCCTCTTTATGCAGTAATGGGTCTTTGTAGTTATTTTTTTCATAAAGCCTTCTTATGCTTATTAAGTGGGGAACACAAAAGAAATAAGGTAAATATTAAATGCAATATTGTGAAGGATTACTCCGGTATTAATTTTTGACTACTTATGTATAATTATGTTTTTTATTTAGGTTTAAAATTAAATAATGTAATTTTTTACTGAATCACGCACATGATTGATTGTGTTGATTGTGTGTTGTACAGCGACTCAAATTTAATGGTGACTTAACTTGTATGTGTTTCGACCCTGTCTTTGATTTGTTTGTAATTTTATGTTATTGTTTTTTTGGAACGAAGTTCCTTATCGCGTGTTGCGAAAGGGGCTAGACGGAAAAAATTAAGACCGAAAGTTGTAACGACACATTTTTGCTATAGTTGTATGCCATGCGGCGTGCGCGTGATTCTCTGTCTCTCACAGAGAGAGAGAGAGTGAGAGTTTATTTATTTAAAAATAAATTTAAAATAAAATATTTTTTTTTTACAATTCCTTCACAAAAAGGAACTTTGTTCCATCCGAGTGTCCCTTGACACCTCTCAAGTTTTTTTTTTTCATTATTTCTCTATACCGGGGTTACTAAAGAGCAAGTAACACTGACCCATTTGTAATAAAACCGATATCTACAAGAGTTGAAACCGCGCGATGTGACCGCGGCATGCACTGGGCAAGAGATATCACAATGTTTCCACTGAAGCGGGGCGGAGATTTAGGGCATTGTGATTGGTCAATTCATGCACCGCTAAGCTCCTCTCCGCTCCTCTCCCCCCTCTAACTTTTAAACTAAGCAAGAGAAAAATTTTAAAAAAATACATAAAATAGATCTTAACAAATACTTTCAACGAAAATTAGTTTGAATGGAATCAAACTGGCAGTTTTTGAGAAATGGCACATTTTTAACAAATTTAACAACCGCTAATATAACTTTGTCTTTCATACAAACACTATGAAAAACAAAGTTATTTTTGCAGTCAATTAAAATAAAATGTATAGTGGTATTTTGGCTAAGTGGAAGTTAGTGGACCGCTAATTTAGTTAAAGTTGGTACGGAACCCTCAGTGCGTGAGTCCGACTCGCACTTGGCCGGTTTTTATTTTTAAGATACACTACTAGGATCAGCCTTAGTGGCGTGCATTGCCTCTAGTGTTTTATTCTGGCAGTTATCACCCCTTGGAGAAGAAAGATTTCCGTACACACCCGCTTTCAAGGTTTCGCCTGCTCCGAGGTCCCGAGATCTATTTCCGGAGGGATCAATGTAGAAAAAAAGTGTTTTTCTACATTTTCTCGGATCTGTGTGGTACCTTCGGTGATTCTGATTTCCACAATACGAGCGCTTTACTATTTAAAGCACTCGTTACTCACTTTAGGATCAGAACAATGTATGTGATGTCGTCCACGTATTATTATTTCCTTTATTTAATTCTATAATAAGGCTCCAGAGACAGGAAACTCCTCACAATGCGGGCCGTGCCTTCTGTATCCTACTCTTGACCTAAGCGCCTAAAGTGAGCCTATAAAACCTAATGATGTATTTTGTGTAGTTTCATGTTTGTATTATCGTCTTGAATAGTATTAGAATGTTACTTAGTAATAAGAATCGCGAAGTTCCTGGTAGCCCTAAGAATTTAGGGCTACCAGGAACTTATAGGCATAAGCTATAATCCCAGTATAATTACTATTTTCATCCCTGTAAGAGTGAGTGTCACTGAAGGTAGGAGGTACTTTCAAATTTAAGCATGAAATATCCATGTATGGTCCTAATATGATTCGGGACCACGATAATCGTAAATTGTTTTGAGCACATTTAATTAAATGTCTTTACTTGTTTTGTATTCTGTAAATAATACTACCAAGTCTTTGTTCCACTGGGTTTATTTTCAGCTCCCGGTTAGGAAGTGTCCCATGCAGGAGGAGGGAGGAGTTATTGTCTGGGACCAACAAAGGGTAGTACCTAATCTATTTTCAATACCTTATTTTAATCAATTTTGTACTCAGGTTAAATACGGATGCAACACAAAGTATGTATAATTAGATATTGTCAGAACAGTGTCACAGTAAAGGTTCAAAAGTCGTACTCTTTAATTTTTTGGTTAATTTTACTTAAATGATGATAACGATTGTTAAAAAGCAATGATTTGAGAAATTGTGGTGTAAATAAATGACCTGTAATTAGGTTATATTTTACTCAGAGATTAAGTTTAAGTCTATGATTTTACTAGTTAACTCGATTTGAGAAATTGTGGTGTAGAAGAAGCGACAGTCGCAGTTGAGAAGCTAAATGTTAGGCCGCAAACTGTCAGAACTTCCCGCTCTTTTGCAGATTTATTTTATTTGTTTATTGCTGTGGTAGCTTGAATTAAATAGAATAATTATAGGACTACCGTCGAAAACCTAACACTAAACAGTAAACTAATCCAACCATAACTAATTAAGTTCCTGTATGGGAAGATTATTTTTATCGTCTCATCTTGATCTGTTACAACAGTACAATGCTAGACATAAGTCTCTCCAAAAAAGGATTAGTTGATTCATTTCAAAAAAGACACTACTGCCTATCTTTTTTAGAAATAAGTAGGTACTTCTTTAGTCGCCTTTTATGGTACTAACGCGAAGAGATGGTCCGATTCTTCGTTAGGTTGTCACCGGCAACTAAGCTACGGCTGCAATGAGCTCGTAAGAAGAACCGCAAAGAACATTTTATTTCCATACAATTACGCAAAGCTCAAAAGTAAGTATAGACTCAACCAAACCCCTGGGCTGCTCAGAAAAAGTGTTGTAAAAATTTCATAAACAAATTTTCTCCATTGTTGGATCGTTGTGAAAAGTGGCTTACACTTTTATTAAGGAAACCAAATGTTGTTTGCCAACTAATTTCGTAAGTTTCCAGAAAACGTTTTACCAAGAATCACGTTGTGGCGTAAGTAATGTGATTTTATAAATCACGTGGCTCAAATTCAGTGGACTCTTGAAGACGAACGTTGCCACAGGAGACAGTTAATATAATAAAACAAGGAAATTTCCACACTTGGTTCTGATATAAAATGTATGATAGTTACTCGTAAATATTGATAAAAAACCTTACATTCTTTGATCCTAAACTAAGTTACTATTTATGGGCCTTTTGGAGTCTGAAACATCTACGATGCCTTTAGCCCTGAGACATACATAACTACGAAATACTTAATTCCGTGGGTCTAGCACAAAGAACTATTGACTTCGAATCGTTTGCGTATCGAAAGCAAATGACACAAAGTTCTTGCTTTGTTTTGTAGTTCTCGATTTGACCGCGCGAGCGCTGTTTAAGTTTTCATAATAAATATTTCGATGGCGATACGAACACGCAAACGATTCGAATTCGATAGTTCTTCGTGCTAGACCCACCGATATCGACAATAACGAATTTTTTTTTTGAAAGGACCTATGCTGTGGCAGAAGGCCGTTACAGCTTCACCGGGCGGGTTTTAGGCGAGTGCGGAAGGCACTCAGCCCAAAAGCGGCCTGCTAGCGGGTACCCCGCGCACGGGCCCCGTACTAGCGGCGCGATCGGACCGTGTCGGGTGCTGAAGGCACCCGGCCAAGAGGTCAACCCGACTAGTGGTTGCATCGCGTAGCTCGGCGCTGCAACACAGACTGGTCTGTGCATACAGACCGATCTACGCGAGCCCCGTTCTAGTGGGCCCGATCGAGAGGGGCAGACTAGGCCTCAAGGGCGCCTCTGTAGGCTCGGACCTCAGCTTGGGCCGTCGTCCGAAGGGCGGACTGGTGAGAAGCGGCCAGGTACATGTCTGTACCTGCCAAAATGATGCAAGGGTCCTCGCACTCGCCGGCGAGTGCGCTGATTCGATCTAGTGCTTGTCAGGTGTGTACTGTTGTGAGTGGTGAATTGTTTTACGAACGTTGTGATTTTGTCGTCGGGATCTTCGAGAACGTTCCTCGGTCGGCGGAAACGGGCTTCGACATCTTTTTGGCACGAGTAGGTGGCGGCTTTGACTATAAGAGGATTCGTATGATTGACGGCTTTATCAAAGAAGTGTTGAGACGCTTCTTTCATAAAGCTGGCAATCGACGGAATGTTAAGGTCGCGATGCAAATTGTCGTTACGCACATACCACGGGGCGTCCGAGGCAGAGCGTAAGAATTTGTTTTGGAGGATTTGGAGTCTTTCTAGTTCTGAGGGGCTGGCATGAGCGAACACTGGGCTAGCGTAAGTCATCACGGGTCGAATACAGGCTTTGTAAATTTTCAACTTATTTCTATGTGACATTTTACTCTTCCTGCCGATATAGTAGTAGAGCCTTGAAAAGTAAAAGGCTGCAGTCTGACGGACGCGTTTGATGTGGGGTTTAAAGCTCATTCTACGGTCTAAGGTGACACCTAGGTATTTGACTGTCTTCCCCTAGGGGATCGGACGGTCGTATAGGGTGATTGGTGTGAGACATCGTTTAGGATGTTTTGAAGCGAAGAAACCTCGAGTAAAGTACACTGCTGCACTTTTCTCGGGTTTTACCTCTATTCACCACATCCTAAACCAGTCACCTAGGGATTGGGCTGCACGTTGTAGTGCCTTAATGATGTAACCGGCATGGTAGCCAGAGTGATAGAGGGCTGTGTCGTCCGCAAATAGAGCTAGCTCTACTTGCGGTGACCTGGGAATGTCTTTAATGAAAATTGAAAAGAGAAGAGGAGATAGCACGGAGCCCTGAGGGACTCCAGCCCTGATGGGGCGGGGAGATGAATAGGACCACTCTACGCGGTAGCGAAAGGTACGATTTGACAGAAAGTCTCGAAGGATGAGCACGAGACTGTCGGGCACTTTGAGTTGGTACAGCTTGTAGATCAAGCCGTTGTGCCAGACTTTGTCAAATGCTTTCGCTACATCGAAGAAGAGTGCACCGGTTACCATCGGTTTGGATCTGTTGAGGCCGTCGAGAATGTGCTTCGTTAGGCGGTGCACCTGTTCGACACAAGAGTGGGAGGCTCTGAAGCCAAACTGTTCGTTGATTAAGAGATTGTTCGAGAAAATGTAATCTCTTAGGCAGGAGACGAGAACACGCTCGTATAATTTGCCCATAGTCTTGAGGAGACTGATGGGCCTGTAGTTGGCGGGCTTGGAGCGGTCCTTGCCGGGCTTAGGGATACCTATGACGTCTGCTTCTTTCCACGCGGTTGGAAAGATGCAGTTTGCCATGGCACTATTGAAGATAGCAACCAATAGGCAAATCAGTTGGGCGGGGAGGACTCGTAAGACTCTGTTGGAGATCCGGTCCGGACCGGGAGCCTTGTTTGGACGGAAACCTTTGATGATGGTTTGCACCTCATCGGCGGTGGTGGGTGCAAGGGGGCAGGTTGGAGGGAGGGCCGAGAGACGTTCGACTTCGCTGTCCACCATACTAAGGTGGGCAGCGTCTATAGGAAGCGTGCTGTCGGCCAGACATTCGGCTTTCTCTTCGTCGTCGAATACGACGGAGTTGTCGGGTCTAGAGAGAGGAGGCATAGATGTGACTATATCTGACTTGAAGGATCTCGCCAACTTCCAATAGGCTTGGTGAGATGGTGAGATCGTTTCAAGTAGGCTATCCCACTGACTTTCCCGAAGAGCCTTAATACGTTCCTTTACAGATGTCCGTAAAGTGCGTGGAAGGGTTCGGTTATATTTGGTGGGATAGGAGTCATAAGCTCTGGTCGCAGCTCTCTTTGCCCTCAACAGCTCTCTCACGTCATCCGGCAAGTTCAATCTATGCCTAGGCATATCTGGAACTTGCCTAGACGAATCGCTAATAGCGGTCGTGATGTGGCTAGTGAGGGCATCGATCGCTTGGTTAGTCTCGTGAGGCGATCCTAACTTGTCTGGGATTGAGTTCAATACTGAATCGGGACTAGGTCCAAGATTGCTCTCGAGCCTGTGCCAGTCCAGTATTGTTTTCATAGATATCTGTTGGTCAGAGGGACCTAATTGGAGGACAACTGGGCGATGGTCAGAATCTAAGTCATGGTGGACTTCTATTGAACGAAGGCGCAGGCCTACATTCTTTAGAACCGCCATGTCCAAGATATCGGGTCTGTGGTTTACGTTAAATGGATAGTGGGTCGGAGAAAGGGGGGGCGATGATGTCAAAATTGAGGTCTTCAGCGAGATATGCTAACTCTCTACCATTGCTGGAGGTTGTTAAGCAGTTCCACTGAGTATTTTTGCTATTGAAATCTCCGCCGAGAATGACGGAGGGTCCCATAGCAAAAAGAGCCTCATAGTCGCTCCTTAAGGGAGTCTTGTCGCCAGGTTGGTAAATGGAAGCTATTATGACTGGTTGGTGGCCGGTCATGGCTAGCCGACAGACAGAGGCCTCAACGTTTGTGAGCGTGGGAGGATCGAGGGGAACGCAATGCAAGGAGCGTTTGTAATAAATTAGTGTGCCGCCACCTCTAGTGGGCCTATCGTTGCGAACTACGTTATAGTTGGCAATCATAGCACTACGAGGGAAGATGGAGGGTTTTAATAAGGTTTCTTGTACCAAAAAGATGTCGACTTGGTGCTTCATAAGGAAGAGTGATATCTCTACCTTTTGCTTTTGAAGACCAAAGGCATTAAAAAATGCGATGGTAAGGGACCGGGGTTTCGTTCTAGAGGGTGTATGCTGAACTTTACAAGTTGAGTAAACTCTTGTCAGTTAGAAAATTATATATCCTTCGCCTTACCTTGACAATTCATAGGACACTACCTTTCGATCCAACTCAGCCACATAGGAGACGTAAGCGTAAAGTCGCCCACTCTCCTGCGGTTCGTACAGTTTTTGCCCGACGCCAATATCTCGCGCAGTCCGCTTACATTAACAATAAACTCAACACAAAATTAGAAATACACCCTATGCAGTCATACAAATGTAAAATAGCAATCGCAGATTGGCTGACAACCCAAAGTTATGATGACACAGAAAACCTTTTGGTGCGACCTGTCTGAACCTGACACATATACTTTCTTACATAGCAACCAGACGCATTCACGCACAATATACACACACACACACACACACACTCTCACATACACACACGCACACACACATACACACACATACACACACACACACACACACATACACACATACATACACACACACACACACACACACACACACACACACACACACACACACACACACACACACACACACACACACACACACACGGTGCTTACTCAGTTGCTACATACTAAATATTGTGTACTTTTTTTGAATGGAATTGATTGTTTACTCTATTTTCCTTATAAGTTAACGCTAAGAGCGAGCCATCTCCAACACGAGTATTTTTATAATTACTACCTGGAGACGTCTCATAACATACATTTGTAAAATACCTTTTGGAAAATAAAAACATTTTGATTTTTGATTTGATTTGATTTGTATTATTCATGGTGAGGAAATGTTTCTTACTTTTTGGAGGAGGTCGGCGTGCTTATCTAAAAGACAAAGCATTGCGCATGGGTCTTTTTGATGCGCACGGATTTGGGCTGCTACATATCTAATTTCAGCCGGGTTGATTTGGCTGAGATTGTATATGAGCATGGCATCCTGCTCGTACGGGACAGTTGGCGAAGCCTTAGGGGCATTAGAGCGCGGGTCACGGAGGGTGACCGGGGCATTTGTAGCCTGCAGTGCCTGAGGGGCCTTTGGGACTACTGGCGGTGCCTGAGGGGCAATAGTGGTGGCCTTAGGGGCCATAGTGGGGGCCTTAGGGGCCACGGATTGGGCCGTAGGGGCCATATTTGGGGCCTTAGGGGCCGTCGGGACTGCTGTAATTTGGCTTAAGGCCGGGACAGGGGCGTAGGCATTCCTTGCCCAGGATAGTGGTCGAGACCACGCGTTGTGTCCGTAAGGACGCAACTCTGGGAAGGCTGTGGGTTGAGCCTGAAACTGGCGAAACAAAGGGGCTGCGAAGTGCGCGGCCTTTGGTGCCAGCACCCGTGAGTTTACTCGCGGAGCACGGGGGCAACCGCGATAATTCGCGGTGTGTCTCTGCTCTCCGCAGAGTACACACGCGGGCGGGGTAGTCGCCGTGTCCTTACAACGAGGACAGTCGGCGGTACCGTGGTCGCCCAGGCATTTCACGCAGCGCGGGCGTGCGTGACAATTACGGGCAGAGTGCCCGTACAACTGGCAGCGATGACACTGGCCAGGGGTGAGTTTTTTATGGGGAGTCTCGATGTGGAGGCCGGAGATATGGCATATAGATTTTATATTAAAAATCTTTTTGCCTTCAGGGGTATTTTCTAGTACGATCTGTACTAAATCGTAAGGGGCTTTACCACGCGCTTTGAATAAGCGGTGGACTTCCAGAGCTGGGAGTTGTTTCGACTGAAGGTCGGTAAGTATGAAGTCTGTGTCGACTTCTTTCGGAATTCCGCGTACAACCACGCGGAGCTTCTTCTCCTCGACTGGAGTGTACGTATGGAAGTAGATCTTCCTTACGTTGAGGTACTGTTGGAGCTGCCTGTAGGAGGCGATGTCCGGTGTTTGCACGCGGATTCCGTCGGAAGCCGACTTTGCGTGTGAAAACGCAATGTGGCGCTCATTGAGAGCAGCCGAAATATTTGTCCAGGCAGACTTGTCCTGGACTACGATGGGCGGGGGAAGGGGGGCCTTTTTTGTCTGTGAAGCAGACTGCGAGGTTGGGGCTGGGGCAGGGGCGGAGCTGGCGGCGGATGCCTTGGCCGGTCTGGGTTGCCCGTGGGAGACTTTGGCGGTTTTCGCCGGGGGTTCGGAACGCGCGGGTTTACGCGCTCGCTTTCCGTGGGTCACTGGAGTGAACCCTTCGGAATCTGACTCCTCGGTTTGAGACGTTTCCTCCGAAGAGGAGGAGCCGTCGCTAACGGGGGACTCATTACTATCCTCTGATGAGGAGCTGGAGGGTATGGGGGGAGAGGAGGAGCCCGAAGGGCTTCCCTCTTCCTCCATGGGAACGGGCTCTGGGTCTGGGGAAGCGGGCGAGTTTTCGGAGGCTTCGCGAGCGCGACGAAAGGCATTAAAGCCTTTCAACGCGTCGCCTCCTAACGATCGGAGGTACTCTAATAAGAGTACCTCCATCGTGGAGGGAGGACCTTAGGTAGTAATTTTTATTTACCACCGATTCGGAACGCGCCTTCACCGAGAAGAATCGGCAAGAAACTCGGTGACGGTGAGTAATGGGTGTCTGTGTGGTCCAACCTGCCACAGGAAGGTTGGTTGAGTCGGGTGTGCCTAAAATGGATGTGAGGTCCCTAACACTGGGTGGTCCCACGACGATGTGATGTCGCCGCGGGGTGAGTGGCCTACGCCTAGCAGTCCTTCGGGAGGGACCGAGCCACCGAAATGGCCCGGGATACGCTCCCTAAGGGATGGAATATAAAGATGGGTAGGGTGGGTCACGCCCGGCAGGAAAAGAACTGAAGTTTCTAGTGTCTCTAGGGCGAGGAGGAACGCCTCACCCTCTCAAACGTGCCTTCCAGGAGGCCTAGACTTACAGCCCAATATACCGGCGGCGGAGGGAAATTTCAGCGCCTTGAAAAAGGCACTGTCTGTCGCTCCCTATCGAACAGAACCGCTTTGAAAAAAGCGTTTAACTTAACAAAGGTCAGTTGACACCGTTAGGTTAACCTTTGGAGAGCCGCGGGCGAAACCACGTAGAAAGAAATAAGATAGAAATGCTGTGAACAGCGAGACGGATTGACAGCGGAGCGAGCGTCCGACCTGTGCTAGCGCTGAGAGCGGAATGACCTATGTGGTCTGAGGTCTGACAATAACGATTTTCAAGATACCGATTTTTATAATTCCGAATGATACAGATTTTCGAAAATCAGAAGTTGGATATATGTATAATAAACTCCCATATTACTTAACCATAATTTCAAAATTAATAATGTTTAGTACTATTATCAGAATGTAGAATTCGATGATACCGAATCGAAAAATTAGAAATGTCTTAAATAAGAATTCCAAATATCCAAAATCCGATGCCCATAAGCCTGAAAACTAAAGCATGGATTTGAAGGTTCGAGTAGGCATACCCACTAAAATAACCCTACAGGGTTCACCCCTTCACGGATTCGCCGTTCCTGGGTTCGGGCTGGTCGAAGCAATCTCTGGTCCCTGGTGAAAGGGGGCCTAACCACAAGTAACTATAGTTGCATTAAATCCTGTTATGAATAAAGTTCACACGTACAAACGTGTAAAAAGTCTCATATTTCAACAAAAACTTCAGTCCTACAAAATGTACTTACGTTGTGAAGTGTACTCTTGAATAACTTTTGTATGGGTTTATAAAAACGTGTCGAGAAACTCTTAGTATACTTATGGTAAAAATAGAGATCCGCGTGAATCAATCGAATAGGTACACAAAAATATAAGTGTTTCATAGCACAATAAGTGGAATAAACTTAGTTTTAATAATATGATACCGACTATTTCCCGTAACTTTGTATGCGTTGAGTTTTGATTTCAAACTATCCCACGGTAACCGTTTTATCCTAAGACTGAAATAGATTTGATTAAAATGAAAGATATGTTTACGGATTTATTAAGCGTTTATTTTTGATTGAGCCTAACGTTTCGAACAATTTACAGCGTTCATGTCACGGGCAGACTGAACGCTGTAAAGTTGTCGAAACGTCAGTTTAAATCAAAAATGAACGCGTACTAAATCCGTAAACATATCTTTCATTGCAATGTATAGTGTTCACGTAAACTCAAGAAAACAGTAGATTGGATTACTTATACCTATGAGTAACAGTGCATATAATCATCCCACGACAAAGGCCCAAATCATTGAATTCAAGTTACCACAGCCAATGATGGGTACGGGCACAATCATCGCGCTTGCCAAATGCAGGTTGGTGATCAGAAGACCGAGCGTTAGAAATTAGAAATTCTTGTTGCCCGACACGTGGATGAAATCTAGGACCCCGTGAAATTTGGCCCATACCTCAACCACTAAGGCAACGGATTACTTATATACTTGCTTATACATTACTTATAAGTATACTTAGGGCAAAAAACGGTTTGAAGAATAGACCGATTTCCGAATCCTACTTTCTATCACCGTTAGCGATTGTTATAGATTTTGTCTTTGAACGGCAATGTACTTATATCGACATGTTAACGGGCGAATGGTCAATGCTATGATTGCATTTTTCCTTTGCAGAAACTACTTTTGTTAAGCCATTCATGAGAAATTTCTAATTTCTCTACTTTTGTAATAACTTCCTTTTATTTGCGACTTTTAAAGTCTGAAATTTGCGACTCTCTTAAATTCTTTAGAGGTTCTCAAACGAACGAGTTAACGGAACGAACGGAGCTAAAAGACATGTTCCTATCCAGATAAATACTAAGATCATTCATCAAAGTTACTCGAACACATTCAATTCGTGTTTTTAACTTTTTAACGGAGTTATAATAGCAAATTTTGTTTCAGGCGGGACTCGAACCCGCATCTCCATACATACCGAGTGCTGTGCTTTTCAACTAAGCTACCGAGATACTACCTCACACCAAACCAGTGTAGTTGTAGTATGCTTATATGTAGACTCGAATCCGCATCCTCATGATGCGGATTCGAGTCTTGCCTGAGACAAAGTTTTTCCAGTTTAAATACTAATATTATAATCGCAATTAAGTTGCTTAACAAACATACATACATACATATTATCACGCCTCCTTCCCAACGGGGTAGGCAGAGACCAAGGCCTTCCACTTACTACGATCCTGGCATACATCTTTCGCTTCTTCCACATTCATCAATATTTTCATGCATGCTCGTCAGTTTAGAGTACTCTTGACCTGACCTTTCTTCAGAACATCCCCGATTTGATCGTGGTAAGTTTGTCTAGGCCTTCCTCTTCCAACGTTCCCTTTCACACTCGTCTTATAGATCTGTCTAGTCATTCTTCTCTCATTCATCCTCTCTACATGCCCAAACCATCTAAGCATCCCTTTCTCAATCCGTGTGACAATATCTTCTTTCACACCATTGCTTAGACATCATATTTTATATAGTATTTTTGTAGTGATAGACAGTTTAATGGAGTAATAGAAGTTTTTATCATAGTATGGCTCCCAAACCCAGTCTAGTAATCTATAATCATTCCATAGTCATTATCATCTCTGCCAAATGACGCCTATAGCTGGATCTATATCCATTATTAAGGGAGGCGGAGATTATTAGGGGAGGCCTATGCCTCCCCTAATAATCTCCGCAGAGATCGGTCAACCGCATCCAACAACTTAATTCCCACGTCTATGCCAGATGGGAGGCCTACGTACTGACACTGATCGTCCTCCTGTGCATCTTCTTCTTACTATGTGCCATAATGTGACCCGCGCACTGTCATAGCTTCCCCATTCTTTGAGCGATGTTGGTTATCTTAGTTCTATGGATTTCCCTATTTCTGATTCTATCACACAGAGAAATACCAAGCATTGCTTTCTCCACTACCCACTGTGCTACCTTGAGCCTTTTCATATTAAGCGACTAAGTTTCAGTTCCTTATGCCATCTATTAATGGCAATCCAATTATTCTAGTTTTTTTCAGAAACACAACTCCAAGATGTGTATTATTAAAATAAAATAAAAATTATAAACAACAATGGAACAAGTCTAGCTATTGAAAGAAATCAACAAGAAAATTAATATCCTCTATATCTGAGTTGGAAGGCCAGTCGCCTGTAGAAAGAAATAACTTGGTTTATATTTCAAATACTGAAGACAGAAAACCCGACTAAACACTGGGGCATCTTATGTTGTCGCAATAGGTACGATTTTGCGAAATTTTCTGTATCTATGTACGGTCATTGTACATTATCTTTTTCATCAATAAAATTCTCTTTAGTTATGTGTAATATAGTTGGTTTTTTAGGAGCTATATTCATGGCAACAGAAGTTTAAAGGAACGATAAAATACTTTCTGTTGACTGTGCTCTACTTTATAAAATCATTGACCCAAGTGAAAAATTAACGTCTGTAATATAATTCATTTGGAGCGGCAGTTAAAGATCTTTTGCTTTAGCAGACCACATACTTAATACCAAAATTTTCTATAGTATTGGTTTCGTTGCAAACAAATAAATATGCGTCATGTTTTTTGTGTATTGTTTTACCCATGGGATGTTATTATATTTATTCTTAGGATTTTAACACACGACCTTTCGCTAGCCGAGTGAATATTCATTAGTGGTTTTTACTTAATATATTGCGAATCACTAAAAGACTTATTACGGCCTTCGATTTTCTATTTGTCTTTTAAATTTCTTATTTCTTAACATATTATTTTGATAGGTACTGTTCAAAAAATATATAAAAAATGACAACATAAAGATGGTTTTGTATTGAAACATAAATGTTTTATAATGAGATTACCAACGGAACTCTGAAATCAACCGTCGATTAAGTCAGGCAAAAAGGAGGCCTTCTGTATTTTATTCATGAGTCTGTAAGAAAATAATAATCCTCCTGCCTTTTTCTTTCCTAAACATTGATTGTTCAAACGCAAAATTACTTAATGATAACGTTTTGCAACACAACTGAACAGAAATATCTTCTGCTGGCATGCTTATTTTCCGTACGACTGCCCTTACCAATTAAATTGCAAAGACATTAATACAAATAACATCAGCAATTTCATTACTTCAAATACAGTTAAAAAATAATATTTTTTTTCTCAGTTCGCTATTACTTCAAAAGAATTCAATGGGGACTACCGTTTCTTTGCTCACCAGTTGGCGCCACTGTAGACTGAGGTCCGGAGGTATAGCTGTCAAAGGCGATTGGCGCCGAAACAAAGTGTTATATCTTGAATCTAATTAAGGTTATATTGTTTATAAATAACTATCTTGATATCAACAAACTAACTTCTGAAATAGTTGCTCTTGAGGCCGCCTATTTTTGCGCTTTTTCTTAATTCCGCTTTTAAAGCGTTCACATTAATCGCCAAATAATCCATATTTGCGATATTTTACGAAGGAGATCACTTTCCAGCAGGTAAATTAAAGAAATTATAATTTATGCAACAAATTCCGCTAAAACCAGTACAAAGTGAATGATATTGGACCTCACGCGACTCTAGCGCCTCTAGTGGCAAATTCACTAGCGATAGCCCCCATTGAACGAGAACTCGCTCTCTTTTAGGCTGGCTGTAACTTACAATTAACTTATCTATTTAACTGACGAAGAATCTTAAAATTATATTAAATACAAGTTCCTAAATCAATTTACTTTTGTCAAATTAAAATTGTCTAATAAACACTACTGTGATCCTTATTTTTTTCTCTTCCAGGACCATATTTGAAGCAATCTTTCACACTTACTGAAATAAAAAAGTAAACGTCCCGATTAGTGTTCGAGCAAGCATAGTTAGAAGCTTTTTTAACATATTTTTCGAATACATTTTGAAACAAACGTTATTATCTATCATAATGTATTTAATATCAATTGTGAATGTTTTCTTTATATGTTCAGACGAAGGCAGATTCTCTTCTTAAGTTGAGGTTAAGCATGCCTAATTTAAGAGTCGAGAACAAAATCCATCCTTGTCATGTGTCAGACCTACATCAGAGGCTGCAGTGACCGTACTATCATGAGTCTTTATGTTCCAACTGTATCTCATTACTTGAGCACATGTACAATATGGAAAAAGAGTGTTCAAAACACTCTCCACGCAAAGTTCATTCAATGAATCTTCACGGTAAAGTCGTTAAAGTTGGCGCGTTTGAATTGGCGCGTATTTTTGATGATTTATTACTTCAAAAAGTAAGTAAAAGATTTTTTTCCTATCACAATTAACTAAGTAACCGAAATTACTTTATCCTTCTAATGTTCTGTACATTGGATTAAAAAATAGTGCACTGGAAAGTAGTTTTAATTATCTGACAATTATCCAAAAATAATACCTAATTTACAAGTGGAGTTTGTGCTTTGCGATATTCAACTTCAGCGTTACTTTCTACAGTTTTGTGAAGCTCAGTACTTATTATCGTATTCTGCCATAATAGCCTCGCGCTAAGGGCGGGTTGGCGATCGCAGTTTGGCCAATGGTAGACTGTTAAAACTCTGCTGCTCGTCTTCTTCTGGCAGTAAGTACTCCTATAGTCGTTTGATGACCTCTGTGGCGGGGTGGCGTACACACCGGTTTTCAAGGTGTCGCCTGCTCCGAGGTCCCGGGTTCGATTCCCGGACGGGTCAATGTACGAAAAAAGAGCATTTTTATACATTTTCTCGGGTCTGGGTGTTTGTGGTACCTTCGTTGTTTCTGGTTTCCAAAATACGAGTGCTTAGTTATTCAAATTGGGATTGTAACAATGTAGGTATGTGATGTAGGTATTATTTATTACGATAACCATAGGATGAGAAGAGGTGCTGTATTTGCATTCTGCTGCAATGGATACTTTTGCCTTTGTAATTGAAATTGAAATGTGTTTATTGCATAATAAGTGCAAGACAAAAAATATGGACCACATTGCACACATTTTTCGGATCCCGAAGTAAGTAAATATTTAAAGCAATGTTTTGACGAAATCAAAAATAACGAAAGTATCACAAACACCCGAAATATTATACAAATATACTTTTTTTACATAAGTAGTCCCGTCTGGAAAGCCCGGGAACAAGCGACACCTTGAAAGCTGGTGTGTGCCTTCGCAACTCCACCTCGGACGTCAGTCTACGAAAAAACATACCAATTTTTTAAGCTACAATTTATCAAAGTATTTTCTAACAAAATATAAAATCCTATATAGAGTCTATTAATCACGATTCAAGAACTGACTTTCGCTCTGTTTGCCATTTCATACGGGGAAAGCCTCATTTCCTCGTTTCAAACAAAATCGTTCTTTATATGAAAATTTATTCAGCTCACATAAAACTCTGATCCGCGACCTCATTTATGGCACTAAAGTGGTTAAACATATTGGACGTAAAATCACAGTATCGTTACGAAGCAGAATGGGTAAAATTGTGCAACTGAGTGAAAACATCTAAAGTTTGGTACTTTCGAGAGGGGTGCGTGCGCTGCGACACATCTGTCATGTTCTTGAACTTGAGTTGCCTATTAATATTACTTTACCAGTCTTACCCTTTTGAACAGGGCCGTCTTAACACGGGCGGGCCCCATAGCGCAGAGCCTTGGGGGGCGCCAGACGATGGCTTTATGCCTAGAATACACACCCCCTATATAATCAACATCGCTGGGTCTTGGGGCCCACCGGACAACGGCTTGGTGCTACCACAGTCTATAATGGTTTCATAGACTGTGGTGCTACCATCAAAATCATCATCATCATCTCAGCCAAACAATGCCCGTTGCTAGACAAAGGCCTCCCTTAAGGATGTCCACAATGGTCCCGCTACTCGCATTCAGCGATTTCTAGCGTGATAGTTTTAATATATACATCCAAACTTTCATATTTATAATACTTTTATGACAAAAATATTAACCAACATCTAGGCTCGAGTGAAAGTGTGAGAATTAAGTTCTATCGGCTCCTGCCAAGTGTGGCGATTATGGCATACCCTAGTTTTGAGAGGCTTGCGTCCAGCCATGGACTGATATGGGCTGGCAATGATGATGATTAATATTCCTGCTGATATTGATCTTACTATTTATAATGATCTTGAATATGTATGATGAGCAGCTGGTTACGTGGTCTGTTGTATAATCAGATTCAGAGAATCTGTTGTAGAATCAGTATAATCAATGTGTAACATAATATTTGGCTTGATGACAGGGAGAGGGGCTTGTGTACCTTGGATCAAAATATCTTAATGTGGGAATGGTTAGATGTTGTTCTTTTTTTTTTTATCAAGTGGAAATGTCACTGCTTCACAATTCATGGCTTTGTCTCAATCTCAATTTATTTAATTAATAAATAATGTAACAGCAATTTAATGTACTTATGAGTCAATAAGATAAAACAAGTCAGATCGGGATCCAACTAAGTGTAACATGTACAATATTCTAGCATTATATCTGCACTTTGTTATGTACACGTATTGCAAGTGTATGATGTTAAACTACGAAAATCTCTAATTGGCATTACATTGTTTTACTCAATAACTATGTAATTAGTCTGTAAGAAGATGCTGTAGATGTTCTCTAAAAATAAAATAAAAAATAAAATAAAATAATGGGGTCACTTCCTAATTTTCGCGCCCCGGCGCCCCATATGGTCAAGACGGCCCTGCTTAAGATGAACCAATGACATTAATAAAATAAGTGTGTTTGAAAACGCTTTCTCAGGTTTACATTACCCATACAGAGGGTAAGTAGGTATATACATAACGTACCTATATAGTGTTAGGTAAATGGTATAACAAGCCAAAACTAAACTGTTATAATATGCGTACAATAACTTTGGTGAAGTCAGTAAAAACAGTACTATGAAAATGTTTATTTACATACTCAACTAAATTTTTCGGGGACCGTTTTGTGTAATGACTCTTATTTTTAATTTAATGACATATATTTTTTTTAATTATTATAGTTTTTACACATGTGTACACATTTTACCATAACATAGAATAGTTACAACATTTCCACAACCCTTACAACTAGCGCTCCACCATCAACTTCTACCGCTACATAATCGGTTCAAAGTTTGTACGGTTCATCACCTCAGTTAAACTATTCCCACAGCTGGACTTACCTCTAAAGGGGGATGTCGCTTTAATCGCCACGCTTGGCAGGCGGTTGGCGATCGCAGATTAGCCGTGGCTGGGTGAGAATTATTTTCCGGGACAAAAATGTCCTAAGTGTCAGTATATAAACTTGAAAAATTTTGTCTCAGGCGGGACTCGAACCCGCATCTCCTCGCAGTCGGGTTTCGAGTCCCGCCTGAGACAAAATTTTTCAAGTTTATATACTGATATTATAAGTGCAATTAAGTTGCTAAAATATCAAATAAAGTATGCCCTTAGTGCTGCCAATATACAGGATGAAATTTGAACCACTTTCCAAAATTTTATAGGCTTTCAGTATCGTATTTAGAGCCCATTTATGATGTGATAAATATAAATCAAGCTTTCACCCGAAAATATTTTTTGCAATATAGTTTTAAATTTTTACGGTCCTAGGCCTGATAAGGTATAAGGGGAAAATCAAAAACTTACGAATAGTATCGTAATGAATTAATAAGATGCGAAACGCCTAAAAAGTGTTGCTAGGCAGCCGTATCAAACATTTTATTTATGCGGACATTTTCTAAGTGCCTTATCTTGGCATTTTTGTACTGGGCTATACCAAAAGAAAAAATATGACATTTGTTTTTTGTCTCGTAGATTTGATATATTAAAATTTGGAAGGAGGTTAAAATTTCACCCTGTATATCTTTATGTTTATCTAATCTTTATCAAATAAAATGTGTTAGAAATAGCTGCTGGAAAGATGGTCCGTTATGATGAGTGTTTTGTTTTGCAATTTTACAACCTACGAGTACATGTACAAAAAGTGTGGTAAACATTACAGATTTACTCGAGTGCTAACGATTTTAAAATTTTGTTAAATAATAATTTTATCATAGTGTTATTCTCACGTAAGTGATTTTATATCTTTTAATGAGAATAAATGTTCTTTAAACCTAAATAAATACCTTTTAAATTTACTACAGGTCTATCAGACCAAGCAAGCATAATTAAAGTGTAACTTTTATCCACATACATCAAAGGCGCGACCATGGACGTACAAAAAAGGTAAAAACTTTTTTGTACGTCCATGGGCGCGACTAAGTTTATTATAGAGCCACTAATAGGGGTTACTCTGCGTCATATACATTTTCAACCTATGAAAAAGAGTTACCTAAATACCTAATCCTATTTAATAGGGTAGGGATACGAAACTCAAAGTTGATCTTATATCAATATGGCAAAAATTCCTCATTAAGACAAAAATAGGTCTCACCTGTAAAATACTTTTATAAAAACCTTCGAAAAACCCGAAATAAGCCGTCTTGTAACATGTTTTACCCGAATACGCCAAAGCTAACAGGAAGGGTTACTTTAGAAGTCTATATAAATACGTTTGTGTGTATTTATGTGGATTTCACATTTGCGGTTAAACTACTTAGTCGATTCTGGTTAAGAGGTATCAATTGATGTTAATTATAGTCGGGGTTACATAGGCTACCTTTTTGGTTTAAAAAAAAAGCTACATGGCGAATGCTACAATAATACGTGGGTAACTGAAAATGTTTAGAACTGGCCAGTTAGAAATATTGCTAATGAAAACTTTTTTGAATTTCAATTTTAGAACTCTTTGGTAACCTAAGGCCGTATACAGAAAGAAAGCTGGAAACTTATAAGCGCTTACCGGCGCTTGACAGCGCTGGTCCGTTCTACACAAAGGAAGCAGGTTGAAGCAGACCAAGCAAAATGTCGGACTCATCGGACTATGATTTAGTTTTGTTTTGTCGCAGTTGTTTATCAATTTTAAATGGCAGCGCCCAGCGCTCACCAGCGCGTGTTAAAGCTTGACGAAACTTGTCGGCACCGTTCAGTGCTTATCGGCGCGCGTTCATATATTTTCCTGCGCGGGTTACCAGCGCTGTCAAGCGCCGGTAAGCGCTTATAAGTTTCCAGCTTTCTTTCTGTATACGGCCTAAGGCAAGACAAGTTCCGACAAGCTTCAACACGCGCGTCAGTGCTGGGCGCTGCCATTTAAAATTAATAAACAACTTCGACAACACGTGCAATTACGACAGCCATATTTATTTTGATAAATATTAAAATGGATAGTGATGTGTTGATATCCTTAGTCTTCAGTAAGCAACCTGTTTGGCACAAAAAGGATAAAAGGCATTGTAATAGAAACGTGACTGTCATTTTTTGGCTATCGAAAGACGATTATTAAAATTTTTTTGGTCTGAAGACAAATCTCGGCCACCAAAAGATTTTAATAAATATTTTAGCAATGGATATGCTTCATCGCCTATGAAAACATACGTTGCTTTCACGTTCGTTCCTGGAAAATATTCCAGTTCTGGAATGTCCATCTCACCGGTATTTAAATTTTTATATAGTTCGGAAGCCTTAAATGTTCCACCGTCGCTCTGTTTACCAAATCCACCAACTTCAACTATTGTAAATTTATAATTTGCGTAGGCGACTGCTTGCAGAATCATAGAAAAAACTTTTTGTAATTGAAAAACATAGATCCTGACTGATCTGGACAGATTACACGTACATGCTTCCCGTCGATGGCCCCTAAAGCATACGGAAAATCCTAAATATTCTTAAAGTCGTTTGCTATTGAGTAGAAAGGTATAGGCATAATATGTATTGGTTGTAATCCATCCCATAAATTATACTGACTGTTTCTTCAATTATCGCCTTTACTGTAGAAATTCTCATTCTAAATTTAGATGCCAAATGATGCACCAGTTGCAAGATAGCTGAAATAAAAATAAAATATTTTATGTATCAGAGAACAAAGTCAGAAAGAAAGAAAGAAATGGAAATATTTGAGGGACCAATTTGTAATCGAACATGGAAAAAATCCAGTTCCACGTTCTGAGTTGGAGCATCTACTTCCTATGAACCAAAATGACCATATTACAAATCCCTGCTGTTTTTGAAAGATATCATTAAGGCTAGAAAATCTTCGGGAAATCTAACCAAATCGAAACATCAATTATCAGTGGGATCTGAGCCACAAACCACAGATTTTAATTATGTCCAAGGTGATTCTAATCTCGACCAAGACAATCTCGATCAAGACAGTCTCGATCAAGACAATCTCAATCAAGACGATTCAAATCCTGATCAAGCCAGCCCAAGCAACGTTTCAGTAGCACGCAAAAAAACAACACATTCAATCAAAATATGTTAGACATAGAGAGGCAAAAACTGGAGTATTTGAAAAACAAAAGAAGTCAAAATGAAGATGATGATAATTTATTGTTCCTAAAGAGTCTACTACCTCATATTCGCAAGATTCCTCAAGAACGACTGTTGTCATTTCGTAATGATATTCAAAAAACAGTAGATGATTATGCATATCAGTCACGTTTTTCTTCACACTCATCTCACTCTAGGTACTCACCGTATACGCCATCACCACCATAATTTACACATCAATCACCGGATACACACACCACTCAATTCATATCAGCAACACTCCAGTCACCACCAATCACAAATCCATCACCAGATACACACACCACTAAATTGATATCAGCAACACTCCAGTCACCACCAATCACACATCAATCATCAGATACACACACAACTCAATTGATATCAGCAACACTCCAGTCACCACCAATCACACATCAATCATCAGATACACACACAACTCAATTGATATCAGCAACACTCCAGTCACCACCAATCACAAATCCATCACCAGATACACACACCACTAAATTGATATCAGCAACACTCCAGTCACCACCAATCACACATCAATCATCAGATACACACACAACTCAATTGATATCAGCAACACTCCAGTCACCACCAATCACACATCAATCATCAGATACACACACAACTCAATTGATATCAGCAACACTCCAGTCACCACCAATCACACATCAATCATCAGATACACACACAACTCAATTGATATCAGCAACACTCCAGTCACCACCAAGGTGATTCTAATCTCGACCAAGACAATCTCTATCAAGACAATCTCGATCAAGACAGTCTCGATCAAGACAATCTCAATCAAGACGATTCAAATCCTGATCAAGCCAGCCCAAGCAACGTTTCAGTAGCACGCAAAAAAAACAACACATTCAATCAAAATATGTTAGACATAGAGAGGCAAAAACTGGAGTATTTGAAAAACAAAAGAAGTCAAAATGAAGATGATGATAATTTATTGTTCCTAAAGAGTCTACTACCTCATATTCGCAAGATTCCTCAAGAACGACTGTTGTCATTTCGTAATGATATTCAAAAAACAGTAGATGATTATGCATATCAGTCACGTTTTTCTTCACACTCATCTCACTCTAGGTACTCACCGTATACGCCATCACCACCATAATTTACACATCAATCACCGGATACACACACCACTCAATTCATATCAGCAACACTCCAGTCACCACCAATCACAAATCCATCACCAGATACACACACCACTAAATTGATATCAGCAACACTCCAGTCACCACCAATCACACATCAATCATCAGATACACACACAACTCAATTGATATCAGCAACACTCCAGTCACCACCAATCACACATCAATCATCAGATACACACACAACTCAATTGATATCAGCAACACTCCAGTCACCACCAATCACAAATCCATCACCAAATACACACACCACTAAATTGATATCAGCAACACTCCAGTCACCACCAATCACACATCAATCATCAGATACACACACAACTCAATTGATATCAGCAACACTCCAGTCACCACCAATCACACATCAATCATCAGATACACACACAACTCAATTGATATCAGCAACACTCCAGTCACCACCAATCACACATCAATCATCAGATACACACACAACTCAATTGATATCAGCAACACTCCAGTCACCACCAATCACAAATCAATCATCAGATACACACACCACTCAATTGATATCAGCAACACTCCAGTCACCACCAATCACACATCAATCATCAGATACACACACCACTCAATTGATATCAGCAACACTCCAGTCACCACCAATCACAAATCAATCATCAGATACACACACCACTCAATTGATATCAGCAACACTCCAGTCACCACCAATCACAAATCAATCATCAGATCTAAACAATTATTTTCATTCTTTCTCTGAGAGCATATCAGAATGCCTTAATGAGGATCATAATTAAGAACACCTTTTTATAAAAATGTGAATCAGAAATAAAAATATATTACCTTAAAAGGAATTTAAAAAAAGAACTACTTATAAACGTCAATTTTTGGGGTATATATCGGTTTGCCGAATTATTAGTACTCCTAATTGTCACTGGCACACAAACTTTTAGCTTAAAATTTTTTCGCACATTTTCACGTGTTTCCCTAAACGTGTTTAGCCTATATTTACTACGCCTTACTGTATATCGCCGTATTATAATTTGCCAAATGCGACATTTAGCCGAATATATCCTAATACCTACCATTTACAGTTCCAAATTTTTATTTGCAAAAAGTTAAAACTTTATTAATATTTTAAAGAAGTAAGCATGCATACATGCATGCAAGCAAGCAAGCAAGCATTCTTGCAAACAAACAAGCGTGCATGCAAGCAAGCAAGCATGCATACAATCAAGCAAACATGCATGCAAACAAGCAATCATGCATGCATCCAAACAATCAGACTTCCGTGACAGATTCGGCGCTGCGGGGCTCCGGCGGTCCCACGCGTGCTAATCGTCGCAGACGGCTTACACTTATCACCGCAGCTTCGGCTTTCTGGTCGGCTGCGCCAGCCAGCCTCAGCCGCGGCGCCTCGCTTACAGCCTCCTGCTCGTCAGCTCGCGGGCCGCCTCACCCCTCCGCGCCTACGCGCTTTTAAATTACACACTGCTCATGGAAGATAAGAGAGTGACAGATCAGCAGATATGGGCTAGTCTAGGCATTGGTATGAGTCAAGTTCAAAAAATATTACACGAACATTTAGGCGTCAGGAAGCTTTGAACCGACGATCAGACACACCTTCGCATGGACTGGTGTCGCCAAATGTTAGATAAGTTTAACGGCGGTGACTCAAATGCTGTATTTGACATCGTCACAGGTGATGAAAGCTAGATGTATTGCTACGAACCCGAAACCAAAAGACAATCAGCTCAGTGGTTGTTTCCTTTCGAGGATCGGCCAACTAAGGTAAAGAAAGAAAGAAGTCAAGGAAAAAAGATGATTGCCTCATTCTTTGGTCGGAAAGGTCATTTCGCGACAGTTGTGCTAGAAGATGGGAGGACAGTTACTGCAGACTGGTATGTCAATCGCTGTTTGCCTGTTATCTTGGAAAAAATTCGACAGCAGCGCCCTCGAAGCAGGATCCTCCTTCACCACGACAATGCTTCAGCGCACTCCGCAAAACGGACTGTTGAATATTTGACTATGGCAGGTGTCGAGATAATGAGTCATCCGCATACAGGCCTGACCTGGCTCCCTGCGACTTTCATTTATTCTCAAGAACTAAAGATAAAATTCGAGGCATTCGCTTTACGAGCCCTGAAGTTGCGGTGAAAGCGTACGAAAATGCCATAGAGGAGACCCCTAAGGAAGAATGGGCCCACTGCTTTTCTCAGTGGTCATCGAATGCGACGAACGATGTGTAGAGAGGAACGGAGATTACTTCGAAAAACAATAAAAGTATTGGCAACTTCCTACATTAAGCCGTTTTTCATTTTCTAAATATTTTCAGTGTTTCAGTTATATTGGGGAACTTTGAAAAAAAAAGTTTGTAGTCATAACGAGTGTCAAATAAAAGAAGGCAAAATTCTGAGAACAATACATCATTGGCATTTTCGTAGACGGGTAACAGTTTTTTTTATTATTTAATCTTTTTTATTGGTAACTTTGACATCTGTCTGTAATGTTATAAATGTAATGGGTATGGTAAAATTATCAGTTTTAACACTGTTTAACAAGATAAACCTATGATTAAAAAAACATACTTTGTCAATTGTAACACCACTGCAGTCAAGCTACAACCGACCATTTTTTATTATCACTATCCGAACAAAAATCTAAAGTCTAATTAAAAATGACAGAGCACGCTTATTTACTGCACCGCAGTTTGAAAAATAATGGCCTTCGGCACCGCTTCCATAAAAGCTTTTAAGCTGAACTTTGAACTTGAATCGGGAACTTTCAGGGTTAATTGGATTATATTTAAGCTGATGGATTTAAAAATTTGACTTTTTTCACTTGTTCTGCGGAGGAGGTAGTTACAACATTCAGAGGTTAAACCTTTTTAAAGCATTGCAAACAAGCTTCATCCGATCCAGTCATTAGCATGACAAAAGCTTGAAATTTTGGAAACTCTGACTAATGGTATATAAGTTATCTAATAGTAAAATTTTATCACGTAAGCTAACCAGTTATATTTAGCGAATCGAAATTTAAATATACTATGTATTGCAGTGGTTTTTTGTTCTTTCTAATCATAAAACTTCCACTTCGCAAACACTTTAAGGCTATGTTTTAGTTTTTGATTGTAAAAAGAGTAAAGTAAAGTAAGTAACAGCCTTATCATTCCACTGCAGAGCAAAAGCCTCCATCTTTGAATTTAATTTACCATGTAATGATGGGTACAGGCATAATCACAACGCTTGCAAATGCGGGTTGGTGATCACAAACCCGAGCAATGTTCGAAAATTTGAAAGAGGTTTTCACTTTTACCAACTCCGACTACGACCTTCAGATCTGTAGTCCTCCTGTTTTAAAAAATGGTTCGATCGCATGAAAACATTTTTAAAATGTAAAGGAGAGTATTTTGAGAAGCATTAAACATAATATTATTTTGGTTATAACATGTTATTTTTTTAAGTTACGCAAGCTTTTTAGCACATGAATAAATATACTCATGTGCTTTTTAGTGTGACCTACGTATTGGCAGATATTGACGTTCTATTGACTTTATATAGGCAGAACCAAAAAGATAAGCTGCAATTTTGCATGATAAGTACTCTAAAATTTAGTGTAATTAAACTAATTTCAGTATTTTAGGTGTAAACTATAGGTTAAGATTCGACGGGTCTGGCAAGCCAATTTGGCAATAGTCTCTAAAAATATAAGATTAAAAAATATACTATTTGACAAAGTATACACGTCTTATAATAGCGTCTTATAATAGGGGTTATGAAGCACTATGTGATGCTAAATTAGCTTAGAGTTACTAGGCATCTATAGGCTATCGGCGGCAGAATACAAGGGCGATGCTATGTATCACAGTCAATGATATTTAAAAAGTAATAGATATGTTACATGCGCTCTCAATATGCGTCCCTAAAACGTCACAATTGTGACGTCTTTTCAAATCCATGAAAGAGAAAGTAATTGTTCTTTTCACGAGTATGACAAGGACAAAATAAGAATTACGCATGTGTGCAGTTGTTTGCAAGCGGCACATATATTTCGATAGTTTTGTAAGGGCATAACCTATCTATACTTTTTAAATATCATTGATCACAGTGGTATAATGGTGATATTATTGTGATGGGAATATGTTTCATAATATTTCACAAACAAAACCAAGTATAGGAAACGTCGGGAAAGTAAATTATTATATTTTACCCTTAAATAAAACCAAGTAAACAAAACTTCCAATGGAAGTTAAAACCAATTCCACAAACAATTTTCTAGAGAACATGATCGTTCTCTCAGACTTTAAAAGCAAAGAAAACCACAAGTAACTCCTCAAAGCAAAAGGATTTAGGTAATCAAATTCGGTTGAGCACCCAAGTAGTAAATTTATTCCTCGCAAAGTGATAAAAATAAAAATGAAAGAGAAATTAGAGAACTGCAACTGACTTCTTTTTTTTTTAGTCCAAAATGGATTTCACAGGCTACGTAAAGTTGGTAAAGAGCCGCGCCCGGTACGCATAGAGTTGCGGATTTGAATCCCGCCTTATTCCTCGCAAATGATAAAAAAAAATGAAAGAGAAATTAGAGAACTGCAACTGACTTCTTTTTTTTTAGTCCAAAATGGATTTCACAGGCTAAGTAAAATTGGTAAAGAGCCGCGCCCGGTATGCATAGAGTTGCGGATTCAAGTCCCGCCTTAGACATATTTTTTCAAGTTAAAATACTGATAGGTATTAACATAAAATAGCTTTGTGGCTTAAACACTTGATCATGTCGACAAGGAACACGCATAATACGAATATAAAAATAAATGCACCGAGTAGAGCCGTTAATAGAGTCGTGCAAAAAAGAGCACACCAAGGTCAAACTCTGAAGCACCTGAGTTGTTGAGTATGGTGAAATTTACTAAAAAATTGTTTAACCCGATGATCGCCACTTTATGATACCACCTTCATTCGTCGCGTTCGGATAAATATCCGTTAGCGTTAGTTTTCGAAGCCTCGATTTGAATCTTTCGATTCTTGAAAATGTCAAATCAATTTCGTGATGATAGCGCTTTGTAGATAAAGTAAGAGGCTGTTCATATTATGTTTGGTGAACGAAATTATTACGTAGCTATTAAACATAAATTATTATCAATATTAAATCGGCGTCCGACAATTGAATCCTTTCAAATATTATAAGTGCGGTAGTAACACTGTCTGTCTGTCCGCCAGTTTTGCTCTCACGCCTAAACCACTGAATTGATTTTGATCAAATTTGGTACAAATATAAATTAGACCTTTAGAAAAGACAGGATATTTTTATCCCACTGCTGGGAACAGGTTTCTGCCCTCGCTCTAAAACATGTAAGTAGTTCACGCTGGCACAACCGCAGACGAAAATTTGACTATAAATTTGTAACTTATTCTATCTTTCTCGTTGAGTTTTAGCTAAAAGCATTTTGTGAGCTGGCAAGATCAAAGCATTTTTTACAACAAACATCGTTAATAAATAATAAAACGCTAAAGTGTTTATCGATCTACGAAAAAATTTACTCCGGCGACATAACTGACGCGGTAAAAATCAAATACTCCGTATGAATTGACGCTCCAATTCACAAAACGGAATATTATATGGGTACTAAAAGATATAACACGAAAATCGCTGTTGCCTGTTTTTGGCTAAATGTGTCCTCCTTCAATAATATATCTGGGGTGGCGGGATCGACCTCCTATTAGTCCACCCTAGGCAACGGTTGGTATTCTAACCAATGATGACGGTTAACAGATCCCTCTGCGGTGGTAGGCTTCGTAAGAGGCCGCCTGGATGCTACCACCCTCCTACCGGAGTCCAGCGCCAAACAGATTTTCTGTTTCTGTCCGCTGGTGTGTGGGAAAACCAGTGCCTCTGGGTAAGCTCGCTCCATCTTAGGCTTCTTCTTAATCGTAGAGTTAAGTATATAGTCAAGAGCAAGCCCATCGTTTATAAAAAAAAGCTACCGTATTGCATACTAAAACATCTCTCAAAACTAGTGAATAAAAATATTGCATTCCATGCCATATCACTTTATTCTACTAAAGTTCCCGTAATTCAGGGAAGACTTGAAGATTTTCAATAAGAGTCATTTCTCATTCAATTTTATAATCTTGAACTCTAAACCGGATCTTAAGTTATACAACTGCGCTCTCTGTCGGAAAACTAATGCACTAAGGTAAATATTTATTCAAGTCGTGCTTTAAGTTTAAATAGCTTTTTCTTCGAAGAGCTCACTTTACGGAAATGTTTAAAACAGATACTGTGTCAGCTTGGAAGTTGTGCTGTGATTCAATGAGGTAGGTAACTACCTTTTCACTTACCTTATATTAGTAGTTCTTAAGGTACACTCTACTTAATACTACATCATTCGCAAATATATAACATTACATTATATTTTATGTTTTTTTTCTCATAACAGAATCAGCCTTTTTTGAAGGTAAGCTGTATAGCTTACATTTACAAGCAGATTCATTAGATAATATTGACCCTAACTTATATTGAGTTTAGTAATGTAATACAAACTCTGTCGTTATTTACTTTATTTGATATTTTAGCAATTAAATTGCAATTATAATATCAGTATATAAACTGAGACATAATTTTTCAAGTTTATATTCTGCCGTTATTATCTTTTATACTAAGTTGTAACAACATGTAACATCCTACTCAAGTTCGTACTTAAGGTGACGACGGATGAGGCATTCACTTAAACGAAGCTTCGCCTCATGGACGATTGTCCGTTACAGAATCCCTTTAAAAAATGTTGACAATATTAGGGTTAGTAAGTGATTATTGATGATTAAACGAACTTACCTGTACGTGAAGTTCTATCATAATTATACAATAGCTTCGTCCGAAGAGAATAAGAAGTAGAACACATGTAGTAACACCTACTGTCTCGCCAGATAGCACAGATATTTGAGAGCACTATTTAAAAAAATGATATACCGTTACCGTTTTAACTCTTAACGTTATCTGTGTTATCCTTGACTTCAGATGTCATTACGTCATTATGTTCAGAGCTATAGTGATATTTTACTACAGGGACAGGGTGGGAGGGTGATAAAGGTAATTTTTTTAAAAGGGTACTTATTTTGCCTTAGTTTTATTACCGCTTGTCGCCTACATACACACCATACCTACATGCCAATAAGCACTGCCTACCCTACCTTATAATAATATGTGTAAATAAATAAAATACCAATCCCTGCATTAACTTTTTTTAAACTTAGCAACGTAATAAAGGTCAGTACTTGGACATTGACCCACAGCAATCATCATGCAAGGAATATACTTTATAGCTACCACTTTATAGTCATAAAGCGACAGCGTAGCATTAGAGCGGGGACTTAAATTTATTATACTACCATGCATCTATAAACATACGCAATAGTAATAAAAAAATATGTTACTTAAAGCTTTAGACATAAGATATTCCATATATTTCAAAATTAGATGTTATTTACGTGAGTATCTTAGAATTAAAAAGATAAATTAGGACATAGTAGGTAGTGCAGCGAAGTTGTAAATATTTAGAGCGCGCACAATTAGCGTAAATACTGCAGAGCAAACGAACGGGAAACAAAATGGCTGACTTGGCAGTGGTTGGAAAATAGATGGCTGAGGATCAAGCTCAGTGGCGCGCATCGGGACATGCCTGATTTTAAATAACGTCCAAAAGAGTATTATAATAAGTTGTGCACGTGTTGTTCGACAATTTCACTTTTTTACAACTTTTATGCCATTTTATGTACCAGATTTAGTATTGTTTGAATGTAATAAATATTCAAACAAACTCAAGTGTTTTATTATGTACGATATCCTATATTTCTTCGTTGATCGCACTGTTAATAATTGTGCAGCAGCAAAAGTTATTGCAGATAGACAAAAAAAATAGTTTGAAATCACTACACCATAATTATTTCAATTTCCTTTATCATATCATTTATAAATAACCCTTTATCCATAGGATTAGTAATTCTAATGCAAACTTTATTGGCATGTATAATTTCACGAATAATTATTGACACTTATTGATTCATGTAGACTTACAATGTTATTTTTCTAACTAATACGTCATAATCCGATACTATTAGGACTACCAGCCCCTAAAAACAAGCAATTTTAAATGTGTCTAGCTCGTTAAAATAAACATTAATTTTCTAATATTACTTTAAAAAGTTGGTATTCATTTTACATTGTAGAATTTTGAAGGGTTTTGAAGTAGTCAGAACAAAAGAAGCTTACAACAAAGCTCTAGTTAGGTAAACCTACATTGGTCGTTGATTTAAATATGTATTTTGAAACACATTTTAAGAATAATAAATTAGTGACATTTCACATGTAGGTCCTGTATTTTATCAAACGAACACGTCTGGTAAAATAAATGTTATCAAGAAAATTATCCCTTGGTGAAATACCTAGTATTGTTTAAAACACATCAGTGGACAGTGGTATTTATTGCAAATAAAATGCTAAATTCTATGCAATAGACTACTACTATTACCTTCTTTTTTCCTTCGGTTGGCGGGACCGATTCGCATTTGCCCGGTTTTTTTAATTTTTTTCAAAGGTGGACATCTTCACATACTTTGTTTCAATCCCAAAGTGAGTAGGTAACAATTAAAAGCACTCGTATTGTGACAATCAAAAACAACAATACCACAAACACCCTGACCCGAGAAAATGTAGATAACACATAGAGATACATTGACCCATCCGGGAATCGAACCCAGGACCTAAGGGCAGGCGACGCCTTGAAAACTGTTGTTGTGTAGGAGTGTCACGGAGGTAGGTAATTTTTAAGCCAAATTTTTACGTTAACTTACAAGTTTAAAGTTTTCGAAATTTTTGCGTTTTCACGAAAGAACTGGCCACTTGCAACAGTGAAATATCGGAAACTCATAAAAACTAAGTACCAAAATCAAAGTATATACTTACAAGTCTATGACCAAAACGATGAACCATAGATTATGTAAGTATGACGCTCGACTTGGCGGGGGCACTGCTGTGCTCCCCGATTCAAACTCAAATTCGTTTATCTAATTTTTAAATTTAAATGCCATTGGAGTCTCCTGTTAGACTGTATGATGATACCTGTACTAGGAAACCGCTCTTCCATATCATTCATTAAAATCAAAAAACTACCTTATTATTACGAATCAAATAACAAAAAATAAAAAGAAACAAAAGAAAAAGGAAACTAGCATAAAGAAGTTAATCTAAAACGATGATTCTGTGTGATCCATATTCAATTTAATTCAAATAACAAACATGTTTTCATTCCATCAAGTAGGTACCACCCCTCGTTGTCGTGGAATATTCCTGTGTTCCCATAATGCTTATTGCTGCCTTTGCTGCAATATTTTCTTAGGTCTCGTGAAATAGAAAATTGAACGAAGTTGGAATAAAATACCTTTATTAGTTATTCCTGTAGCTTTGTTGATATCAAAGAATCTCCTCTGCGACTAGTTTATAATGGGCAGAGATTTCAGATCGTCAGTCAGTCCATCATGCTTATTCATAAATGACCGATTAAGATAATTTGCACTGTAGTGGCAAAAATAATCGATACTTCTAGAACTTGTACACTATGGTGCAAATTATCTTAATAAAACTTTTATAAATACATAAACCGTCGTAAATAAAAAATGGTATACCTTAGAGGTTTTGCTATGCTAAGTAACATACCTAATTATTGTTATTTCAGTTTTTGTGTGTTGATAAATTAAAAAATAAAGATACTCCTAATTTTACAAACAAACACACTTTCTCTTATAGAAATGTCGATTATTTTGCCACTAAAAGTTAGTTAAACTAAAAGTTCTATTCAGATAATTTGCGGCGTAGTGGCAATAATAATCGAAATATAGGTATAAGCACCTAAATAATAATGTGAAAACAAAACATAAACTGATTATCCAAATCCGTTAAAATTTAACGACAATCATTTATCTTGCCGATATTCTATAACTCTTTGTTGCCTCCACAGATTTTTTTAAATATCTGACGAAAATCTCGATACAACCCCAAGTACAACCCTCACTTGAACAACATTAATTGATCAACAACTCCGGACCAAAGTACATCCTGACATAAGCCGTCATTTAAAAGCTAGCAGTATTTGACAACACGATGTCAAAAATTATTGTGGAACTATGATTATTGGGAAAACGCTGTAACAAGATATCAATACAATAAACATAAGTTTGAAATCGAAATAATTACTATTACTAAACCATGACGGCCCTAGACGACCTGCCCGATGTAGATTCCTTCTTTGGAATCGATTTGAAGACTGGCTCCATGATCATAGCTGCCATTGGTGTGGTGAGTTTACCCTGATAATCCCTACATAAATAGATTTCATAATAAGTTGTCATGTTACCAGTTACGCAATGAATAACGGAACTACTGTTTTTACAATACTTATAATGAAACACGAATATTTATAATCCTAATTGAAATGTACAATCCAAAAGTTCTTGAGATGGTCTCCGAAGACCTTTTGTCAGTATTTAGGTACCAGGCTAAGTCCACGGGCTGCGCTATGATTCGGTTACATAATATTTTTAACGTTATCCACATGTCATACACTCGAAAAGTCATGATTACTTTTAGACTAGGAAAAATCCAAGTAAAGCCTTGTTCTGAATATGCACATGATATTGCTATGGATATTGCCTCCCTTTTTATCAACTAACTTAATATGTTAAGCTCAATTTTATAAACTTTCTACGGCTTCTTTAGGACCAAAAATATTTTTGGAGCATTAATCAATACTTGATCGACACTTGACACTGAGAAACATTTGGGTTAATTGTAGACATGCAAAACAGTCATAATGCCCGATTCCATGATTTTACTAAATTAATATCACAAAGGATAACGGTCTCCTGAGTAATAGGTTTTAATATATCGGTATGTAGTAAATTTTCAAACACAAAAAAACAAATAACCATGTAAATAATAGGGGTTAAAGTATGAAATTGCCGATTATTTTCCCACTTTTTATTTTGGTAATAGCTCTTAAGTATAGTCATATTATTGCGTAATTCTTTTTGTATTGTATCAAAAATTAAAAAAAGTAACTTTTGATTAAAAAAAATGCAATACTAGTGCCTATTACTTCAAAGGAAGTCGTTGAAAAGACCCCTTACTATATGTCAGCTGACCTTCTTGCTTCAATTAAGTATATTTGTATTATATACTTTGATTTACAGAAATTTAAATACTATAATGCGTAGCTTTATAACCATCTAACTGTCACCTTTAATTGCATCGAAAACGGTTCAGACGTTTTTAAGAAAACTAAAAAATTGGTAGTATGGAAAAATGACTTTTCTCGATTTCGTCCATACAAAACGGCAATTTCATACTTTAACCCCTAATATAAAAATGCCAACGAATAAATCTTGACGACTGACATTGTAGTAATCAGTGAAATTTTACGGTGCTTCAATTTAGTCTTTATTATGAAAGTTGTAGTACTTTTCCTTCTTTAAAAGAGGAAAATGGTAATACTCAATATTCTTTAGATTTCTACGCTAAAATTCATTCGCATTTGAAATTAAATATATTATTGATATTGATATTTCTGAATTTCCACTCCTAGTGTTTTGAGACACTGACAATTAATTAATCTCTCGTTAATAAGGCTAATAGGGTATTACTCCTCGTTTGTAATCTTCCGACCATTTAGATACCTTGTTACTTTGTGTTGTGTTACAGGGTTCGCAAAAGTATTTGTGATTTAACAAATTTCACTGTGAAGTACCTGGTTCGTTTCAATTAAAAAATTTGAACCGCGTTTCCGAGAACTTTTAACTCGGGTATAATGGGCCATTAAAGTTGTTTACCACTTTCAAGACAAAGCTAGAACTTGTGTTCGGTAAAATCTTTTCATTAAAAGTAAGTAATAACAAAACAAACAAATGATTAAAAATAATTCTCGATTAAGGTTAAGATGAAACTGCAGTTTTATTGAATATGGTTTTAATTTTAAGTTACTTTAAATGTATGTAGCTACATTGTATGATATTTAAATATGGAGCAAAAAATTCAGACGTTAGTTATACTTAAAGAAAAATTGAGTACTTAAGTTATTACGCTACGACTTATGAACCTACTTCTCCATTTTATTGTGTTGGTTCAAAATCACTCGCAATTAGGCTTTGTCAGTTGGCACCTTTCAACAGAATCATTTCAAAAACTTAAATTATTAGTAGGTATATTTTCAATTGTTATGTGACCACTGACCACGGTGGGTCTCTATGTCGGATCGGTTTTTCCAGTCTCAACAATATGTGGGTTAAAAAACTAATCAACAACAATTTAATCATATTCGTCATTACTATCATGTCTGAATTCATTTGAAGACCATATTTGATGGTGTAAAAACGGAATGTTACTAATAATATACAAAACCGTAGTTCCAGTGCCCTCAATATAACAAAATGAACAGTGTATTTAAACTTATCAAACGACAAAAAAATATGAAAGTATACGAAATCAAAGATGGAAGTTTTTAAGTATGGAACGGAACCTACTGATAATTAATGTTAATTTTAATGAATACCTAAAATATACGGCCATAATATTAAGTAACCCTAGTCAGACTGAACCCAGGCAGGGCTAGAAGTCAGCTTGCCTAATTTTGCTAACGAAGCCAGTCCGCCGGCTGCGATGTAAATAATCTCTGGGGCGGACCATTTAGAAGGCCACACTAGCGTTCATAATCCCGCCAGCTAAATATTAGCAGTAAGTATAATTGTAGCAACATATTATATTAGAATTCTCAAATATTAATTTATCGGGTGGATTATCTAAACAGTAAAGTAGCTAAATATTAGGTGTTAAAATATGAAATTGCCGTTTTGTGTGGACGAAATCGAGAAAAGTCATTTTTCCATACTAACATTTTTTTAGTTTTTTTAAAAACGCCTGAACCGTTTTCGATGCAATTGAAGGTGAAAGTTAGATGGTTATAAAGCTACGCATTATAGTATTTAAATTTCTGAAAATCAAAGTATAGAATACAAATATACTTAATTGAAGCAAGAAGGTCAGCTGACACATTGTAAGGGGTCTTTTCAACGACTTCCTTTGAAGTAATAGGCACTAGTATTGCATTTTTTTTTTAGTCAAAAGTTACTTTATTTATTTTATGATACAATACAAAAAGAATTACGCAATAATATGACTATACTTAAGAGCTATAAACAAAATAAAAAGTGGGAAAATAATCGGCAATTTCATACTTTAACCCCTATTATTAGCTTATAGGGGGATCTCTTTTAATAGTCACGGCAGCTTTTAAGCAGTGTGCTAATGCTCACCCAAGGTCCATCAACTCCGAATTAATGTACAAGTTGCTTCATTCATATGTGTTGGTACTAGCATGGTTTTTTAATGGTTATTTTCGAGTGGTATTCACGCAGTTGTATTACGAGTATTACCCAGTTAGCTACAGATTAAAACCACTTAATTTAATTGCATTCAATAAATTATTATACTGTTATATTATAATTCACGCTATTTACAAAAAAGAGTTTTATTATATTTGCTATACGATATCAAAGTCTGTTGCTGCATCGATAGACATTTTATTTAAAGCAAACAGAACGAAAACGGTTATTGGCGGGAACAATAGTTTTTTTTTTGTCCGTTCTTTTATGAGCATAATCCCTCAACCCCCAAGAGACGCTCGGGTGCCACGATAACAATTGATTTCAGTTGTGTCTGGAATAACTCACGATCGAGGGATAAGATACCCTAGCGCCACTCCTGTAAAAAAATATTATTATCTGCGAAGAAATTACGAATAGTACCCTCCGTACGTATGTCTAGATTTTTTTATACCATTGATAAGACCTAACATTATTATGACTTACAAAGAATGAGTATTATTTGCAACAAATATGTTTTGTTTTTTAATTGCGATAACATTTGCAATTAAAACACTTAAATAACTTTAATGTTTCATCCCGATAACAAACTCAGTATCGCGTCATAATATATTATTATACTTAGTCCTTGAAATTCCAGACTTGCCGTGAAACGGCACATCAAATACTTTTGCCCGTTCATCTAATTATGGGCATGGTCACTATAATTTAATATTTGTTATTGTTTGACTTACATTTTAAGAACTATTCTATTTACTTATTTTTCCATTGCTTCAACAAACTATTTTACATATAGGCACTCAATTAAAAAATAACACATCTCATTGCACAGACTAAAACAGCTGACCGTTATAATTTATTGTACATATTTGTAGAAATATAACCTACAATTGAGAATTCGATGCTATGATGTAATGAATATTGTTAAATAGTATTATCACTGGAAGCCAGCCCCTAAATGTAGCAAATTTACTAATAAAACGTTATTATATTAATTAATTCACATAATTAAGATCCTATCAATCATTTACATCGATATCAGTATAATTAGCAGTAAGATTATTGGACAAGAAATAAGCCTCCTTTTATTAATTACACAATTAATTATTATAATATGTGAGCAACTAGTAAGTATTACGACTATCGAATACGGCCATTGAAAATAAACATTTACCACCCAAATCAAAGTGATGTACCTAACTCAAAATTACTTTTTTTAATTGGTTAGTTGACAGTTTAATAATTTAAAATACAACTTTTTTGAGATTTTAATACTTCTGCCATAGATTTTGTACGGCAAATAAATTATGTCAACTCTAGTTATAGTGATACCCAAATAACTACAAATAATTAATTGAATTGAAAGATCTTTAAATAAGATAAGAAAATTTTAAAAAAATCCGCATTTAATTTTAAGATATTGATGTATTACAATTTAAAAAAATACACAAACTAAAACTTTTTAAATTAAAAAAGTGAAACTACCTAATAACATATTGTGTTTACCTATTGATTTTACTTATAAATTAGAATTACTATACAACTGAACGTTTTCTTTGAAATTACACCTCTCAATTAACATAATTAATCAAATTCATTTTCATTTTTCACAGTTATAGAGTATTTATATTTAAAAGAAGGCTAGTAAAATATGAGAGAATTATGATGTATGTTTTTACGTGTGCAACTCGTCGTTATCTATGATTGACGACAGTACAATGTATTGTAATGGGCAAAATCCAAACTGTATTTAACTAACAGGTAGATTTAAGGTCTTTCATCAGACTAATTAAAGACGACGAGTTTTTTCCAACGTCCCTCGACTTACAAAGAGAAGATTAACCTTTGAAATTGTGCAGACTGACAACACGATGGCAGCAATAGCTGTTAGCTTTAACTTAATAGCAAGAGTTGTAGGAATGTTGATTGTCAGAAGTTTTAACGGTTGAGATAATTACTTTAGTTTTTATTTTTTTCTTAAACTCTCCATAAAACTTTATCAAATGCCGTATACTAAAAAAATAAAAAATATTACACAGTGCTAGACTGTGAAATATTATAATATATACTTTATTTGATATTTTAGCAATTAAATTTCAATTATAATATCAGTATGTAACATTTTTCAAGTTTATATACTGATATTATAATATATGTTTTATGTATATGGCATCACGCTTAATATTGAGCATATTACCATAGATTGGTAAGTAATATATAAAAAAAAAAATATTTTAGATTCACCAACATTTGAGTACATTGTTACATTACAACAGTTATTTTTATCGGTTTTAAACTAAATGCATCAAACAATAAATTATAGGTAATATCAGTATATAAACTTGAAAAATTATGTCTCAGCCGGGACTCGAACCCGCATCTCCTCGCATGGCTTAATGGTATAGCGCCCGCCCGGCATGCGAGGAGATGTGGGTTCGAGTCCCGCCTGAGACATAATTTTTCAAGTTTATATACTGATATTATAATTGCAATTTAATTGCTAAAATATCAAATAAAGTAAATTATAGGTAAATACCACAAGCTTAAGTATAAACATTACAATTTAGTAGAATTTTTAAACAGAAAACTAAGAAAAAATTAAATTACTTTTGACATTTGAGGCATGGAATTTACAAATGGGCTAAGTGCCAAAATACAATTATTGAGAAATTGAAAAAAAATGCATTAGCTTTTAAATCAATGTTTTATTTGGCTTAATAATATGAAAAAAGAAATCAAATAGGTACTGTTTACACATGTACCATTTAATAACATTAGTTGTAAGTTATTTCTGAAAACAAATCAATATTATTAAATTTATAAAGCTGTTATTAAATTTTAATAACAGCTTTTCGAACATAGTTGAGCGAGTCAAAGTGAACATCAAATGCGTTGCTATATTTATTAATAAGTTTGCAGAATCGAGGAACTGGAGAATTAGCACCATAAACCACAGTCTATGATAGACTGTGCCATAAACAGTCTTTCGGATTGGAGGGCGTAGTGGTGTAATTTTGTTACGTGGATATTAAAACACTAAGAGAATTAAATGTTGGAGAAATTGCAATAATGGGCCCTGTAGGGCTTGCCAATTAGGAGAGAGCATGACTATTTTAATGAATATAGCAAGGAAGGTTTATTAATATCAAAATCTATATAATATATAAAAATGTTATGTTGGTTTTGGTTGGTTTACGTTTGTGTACGCTTCAAAAACTCAAAAAGTTCTACACCGATCGAGCTGAAATTTAGCATGATATATAATCCGCATTAAGGATTGTTTTTATCTATTTATCCGCGACCGCGAAATAAAAACCATAAAAAACAAAAACCATTCAATAACAATGTGGCACAGCGAAGCGTGGCAGGGAACAGCTAGTGTTTCATATAATGTTTGTTTTATAAATTATCATTTAGGTAGATATTCACTTATTGAATAAAAGTGTTTTGATATCAAAAGTTCTTTTTTTCTTGGAAGCTATTTGTTTATTTATTTTAAGCTATTGCATAGGTTCTATCGCGGGCCTTGAGCGCGGGGACCAAATCCAGAAATTCCGTAACGAAAAAACCTCACGCTCCCCACTTCGACCGGCACAGCGGTGATACGGCTGTTCGACGAGGTGCGTGCGGTTTGACGAGGCGTTTGCCATTCGACGAAGTGGGTGCCGTTTAACTAAGTGGGTGCCGTTCGACGAAGTGGGTGCCGTTCGACGAGGCAGGTGCCGTTCGACAAGTTGGGTGCTGTTTGACGAGTGGGGTGGTGTTTGATGAGGTGGGTGCTGTTCGACGAGGTGGGTGCCGTTTGATGAGGTGGGTGCCGTTCGACGAGGTGGATGCCGTTTGACGGGTGGGGTGCTGTTTAACGAGGTGGGTGCTGTTTGACGAGAGGGGTGCTGTTTTTTATTTTTTTATTTATTTATTTATTCATTTATTTATTCATTCATTCATTTATTCATTCATTAATTCATTCATTCATTCATTCATTCATTCATTCATTCATTTATTTATTTATTTATTTATTTTTTAATTTTACAGTTTTACAGTTAAATATACAAATATACTTTATTGAAGCAAGAAGGTCAGCTGACACATTGTAAGGGGTCTTTTTAACGACTTCCTTTGAAGTAATAGGCACTAGTATTGCATATTTTTTTTAATCAAAAGTTACTTTATTTTGTTTTTGATACAATACAAAAAGAATTACGCAATAATATGACTATACTTAGGAGCTATAAACAAAATAAAAAGTGGGAAAATAATCGGCAATTTCATACTTTAACCCCTATTATAATTGCATAAGTTGATAAAAAATGCTATGCAATAGCTTTACCGCGGCAGTCTCCGAGTGCCACACGTCTTTTTTTTTAGGTATAGATTGGGGCCCTGGTGAGTATAGCTTATAAAGAGATGCTAGTATGGCCAGCCAGCTTTTGTCCGTGGCGTACCTAATGTCTATTGGGTTAATATCTTCTCGTTTTTAGGGTTCCGTACCCAAAGGGTAAAAACGGGACCCTATTATTAAGACTTCGCTGTCTGTCCGTCTACCTGTCACCAGGCTGTATCTCAAAAGCCGCGATAGCTAGACAGTTGAAAATTTCACAAATTGTGTAATTTCTGTTGCCGCAATAACAACAAATACTAAAAACAAAATAAAGTAAATATTTAAGAGGGGCTCCCATACAACAAACGCATTTTTTTTCCTATTTTTGCCATACAGGGCCCCAATTCTGCTAATTTACAAATGGCGCAATGGCATCGCAATCGTATATTTTGACATTACTACCATACAAAATGTGACAAAATATACAATTGCGATTCTATTAAGTCAATTGTAAATAAGCAGAATACGAATTCATCCACCGATGAAAACAGAGGAGTTCCTCAAATAAACGCGCATTTTTTTGTTATATTACAACCCACACATATTCCTTTTTTTTTTCATTGATACTGTCCCAATTGCTGGTAAGACCAATAAAAAAAACATTCTTGAGGGTACATAAATCATAATTAATTGTAATTCATGGATTTTGATAACAAGAAACACAATAGAAAAACAGTTTTTTACAGAAACTCAAACTGCAAAATACCTAGTATTTTGCAGTTTGAGTTTCTGTAAAAAACTGTTTAATTATGATATCAAATAAGACACAATATATAAATAACAAAAAAAAATGTTATATTCATATGGTACTTAATGTCAGTTTTTTTATATTAATAATCTTAGTTTATCAATTTATCGGTCTGTCACCCAAACCGTTTGCATTTATGTGGCAACGATGGATACTGAGAAGATTCATTCTGTTTTGTTTCAGGTCCACCCCATGGCGTATGGCTGTTCCTTCTTCCTGCCGATGAGTTATCTTCTTGTCTCAATCTGGATTTTGGTGGCTTTGTACTTCGCATCTAGTATCGTGCTATTTTTCGCTGTAATCAAGGTCAGTTTTTCTTTATACTCAAAATCTATTAATGGGGTTGTGCTTTTTATTTTGTTATAGTAAGGCGCCAGTGCAAAGATAAATAGCATCACCGCTTCTATGGGTGTAATAAGAAGCGACTAGAAGAAAACTGCCAGATAAAGTCAGTTTAGGGTGGTGGGATCTACCTCCTAATGGTCCACCCTGGGCAACGGCATCTTTGGTTTTCTAACCAATGATGACGCTAACAGATCCCTCGGCGTTGGTAGGCTTCGTAAGAGGCCGCCTGGTTGCTACCACCCTCCTGCCGGAGTCCAGCGCCAAACAGTTTTTCTGTGTTCCGCTGGTGTGTGGGAGAACCAGTACCTCTGGGTAAGCTCGCTCTATCTTAGGTTTCTTCTTAACCGTACAGTTAAGTATGAAGTAAAGAGCAAGCCCATTAATTATTTTAAAAAAAGTCGGACAGCAGCATCTTAAATCCACTATTATTTTGACCAAACTGCGATCACCGCCAGACGTAAAAATTATTCGCGTGGGTTGAACTCTTAACAGACCATCAATTTAAATAAACAAATACAATGTTCACATTCGAGTTGGTCCCCGTTGGTCTAGTGGTTTAAATACCGGGCCAAGATCTCGCGGTCTCGGTTTCGATCCCCGGGTTGGGCAAAAAAAGTTTCGAATTTTCGAACATTGCTCGGGTTTGTGATCACTAACCGGCATTTGGCATGCGTGGTGATTATGCCAGCACCCATCATTGCTGTGGTAACTTGAATTCAATGATGGAGGCCTTTTCCCTGCAGTGGAATAATTATAGGCAACTTTACTTTACTTTTCACTTTCGCGTAGGCCTTTGAGGCGCTTTGCCTTGTCCCAATATCTTATCTTTAGCACTGCTTTGAGACAGCCTAAGCTGTTGCTGAGGAGAAACAGCACTAGAAAGCTGGATCCTTGTCAACATTAACGATTATTCATATTTCTTTTAAATCGTTTTTGGTGTTTTGTCATATAACGTATTACTTCCACGGGATTAAGTTATTTAAAGGTAGAATTGTATTTTTAATCATAAGTTGAAGATGCTAATTCCATTATCATCATCACCTAAGTATATCTATCCACTGCTGGACATGGCCTCACCAAATAAAGACGGGCTGGTGGCGAGAAGACGATGCAATCCGTCTTCTGACAGTACACCGTAGTCGTTTCTTACGACACCCTGTAGTAACCAACTGGTAGACCACCACACAGCATTTGACAATTGCATCGTACCTACCTGATAGAATTATGAAAAATATTAGCTACAATTTCGTTGAACATTACTAGATATTGTTTATTGAGTTTTAAAAACTGTATTACCGTTTCCTAACTATTGTCCCTATAAATAAATAAAAAATATCTTCTCACCTTTAAAATTTTAATATAAATCAATCTATGAGACAAAAATCAAATGACGTATTTTTCGTTTGGTATAGCCCAGTACAAAAATGTCACCATCACATACATTGTTCTGACCCCAATTTGAATAACCATTTTTCAAGATAAAGCACTTAGAAAATGTCCGTCAAAAATCTAAAATTTTTTATACGGCCGCCTAGCATCATTTTTTTACGCGTTGCGCATCTCATTCGTTCATTACGATACTATTCATAAGTTTTTGATTTTCCCTTTATACCTTAACAGGTCTAGGACCGTAAAAAATTAAAAATATTTTCGGGTGACAACTTGATTTACATGTTTTACTTCAAAAATAGGCTCTAAATACGATACTGGACGCCTATAAAAGTTGTGTAATATTGGAAAGTGGTTAAAATTTCATCCGTATACAGTCACATAAAATATATAGTCTCTCCTTGTATGTAAGAGTTTTAAACTTACATGGTATTTACTTTATTTGATATTTTAGCAAATAAATTGCAATTATAATTTATGTATATAAACTTGAAAAATTGAAAAATTATTTCTCCCGCCTGAGACATATTTTTTCAAGTTTATATACTGATATTACATGGTATTTACCTGAAGTGCAGTAAAACGTTTTTGTTGCTCAAATTAATTGATAAACTGGCAAAATTCTTCTTCACTAGGGGCCTATGTCCAATGGATTGATAATTATGTAGGTGAGCAGTTATAGTAACTTTGAAATAGGAAAATGTGGGGAATCTGGGATTGCCCATGTTCTAAGCTTATCTCAGTCTCAGACTGAGTAACTCCTAATGTTCGAAATGAAGTTGGAAATACGTTTTCCTTGATTTTGAATACCCGCATTTTGTTTCTGTTAATACGTTAAATTCATTGGTTCTGTTTCAATTTTGTCAAGCGATTAATAAAATTTTAACAAACCTTTTTAGTTAAGGACCTAGGTAAAAGTACTTATAGACTTCTGTGAACTTACTAAAAAATAGTGCTGAACTGACAAAAACATATTTTAATTAAATCTGACACCCAAAAATAACAATTACTAGGACAAGCAATTTCTAGATTAGAAAAATTCATTATTATTTTAAACATCAGCACAAAAATCTAAATAAGAAAAACTAACTAACTAACTAACAGGTGGATTTTTATGCTGCTGACTTAAATATTAAAATAGATTTTGAGTAGTTTTTTAAAACGGTTTTTGCTTACCTACCATAGAACAATAATAATATTAATAATATGATTTTTAAAGCAACGTTAGTTGTATTCTTTTTGAAGCCATAAAGTAAAAGCTAGTGTTATTGTTTCATTTTTAATAAATTTGATTTATAACTGTGATATCGCTAATATTACAACTGTCCTCTGTTACTTCTGCTCTCAGTCTCCCCTATTTGTAATAATTCTTGTTCGAGTTTAAGGACTTACGCATAATTGTGCTTTATTAGTAGAAATATTGCCAAAGTTGCAATAATTGCCATCCGTTACTTGTGTCCTCAGTATTCCTTTAATTTTAAATCATTTGATTGCATAAATGGTATTTTAATATTCCACCGTTATCAGTTTTTATCAGTTTTATTTCTGCAAATAGGCCCCAGGAGGCGCTTTAACACGTCTCAATATTTAAACCTACCACTGCTTCGGGAGTTCGGGACAAGTCTGGGCTAGAGCCGAGAAGAAGCAGCGCAAGAAAGTCGGTCACTATTGTCACCCTATTTTAAAAAAAATGTTTACAAAAGGTTTAGTACAATGCTAGGACAATTTAATGCCATACAATTGTATCATTTAAATAATCATTAATGGTGTAATAGCCCTTTTTCATTAAAATTATTTTGACATATGATTTAAGTTTATGTACAGGGAGTTCAGCAATACCCTGTGGTAATTTGTTGAATATACGCATACAATTTTACCATGAACGAATTCCCTACTTTTCTCAGTCTGAGTTATGGAGAAAAGGAAATGTTCCGTGGTTGAACTTTTGATTATTTTCAGGGTGACGTACTTCTATGCTCGGTATGGCTGTGGTACGCGGTCATCTTCGTAGTTGTTATGCTGATGATGATGATTCTACTGGCTCTAGTCTTCACATCACGCAAACAGAGGAACAGGGTGTTCGTGGTCATACTGGGAATGTTATGGTATATACGTGAGTATCAGTATTAAGCGTCATATATTCATACATCTAAATCGTTATCGTATAACAGTTTATTGCTTATCATTCATTCATTAGTTAGTATATTATAACCAAGCTTAAATTAAAGTGTAATTTGTTAACTGTTCAACTAAAACGCAAAAACATAACGTAATGTCTACGAGGCTGAAAAAGTGCTGGTTTGTCTACGAACGCTACAGCGTAGTGAAGTGCTACGGCTACGTGACCCTTGTTAGACATTCCGTAGTTAAGTTTTTATAGCCATACAAGACAGTAAGTCAAGTTCACCACACGCGTGCTGAGCTGGTATGAGGTAACTTGACAGAACTATTTGGTGGTCAGATAAAAACGCACCTTGTCGGTTTTATTTATTAGCACGGGAGTCATACTTTTTTCGAGGTAAAACATAATTAATATGAAATAAAATTAAAAGACTGACGCGTTACTTTGAACCTCGACGCATTTTGCCACTTCACGTGGCATCCTCAAGTTGCCGGCTGCTGCCAACGCTACGCTCCGACGATTTTTAATTTATTTTTAGTTTATTTTTAGTGCTATTGCAGCCTAATCTATCTCCGTACCAAAGTTCATCCAGTTTCGTTATGATGTGATTGGCTAACAATCCTACATCCAACGTTACTACGAGTAATATACAACTTTGCTGGCTTCTGGTAATCCTTCTGGTTCTTATTAACCAAGGCCTTGTTGGCACCAAATAACACAAAAGACTTCACGGTTGCGCAACCGGTGGCGCCGCCGGCAAAATAGAGAACTAGTAACGCATCGGTGCCATCATTATTCATAGTTTTTGTTTTCCTGCTTTAGGACCGCCTTAGCGTTGGTCGTAATAAAAAGTACCTAAACTGTTTCTTGTGTGAGCCTCGCTAAAGCTGTAAATCTGACCCTTATCTTTGTTTTCAGTGACAGTCTACTTCATAATAGTCGTTAACAGCCATCGCAAGAAAATACAAAACGAAGCAAACGCAAATGTTTAATTCATGTGTGATAAATTGTGGCCACCATTATGTTTCGTTTTATTTCCCCCAACAAAGTAAAGTGACAGTAAAATAATAATCTACATAAGTAAACATTAATTGTGGCTTCAAAGAACATGAAAATGGCAATGCGTTCGAGTTAGTAAAAAACATTTATTTTAGTACTGCGTAGAATTGCATTTTTTTGCCAGATTAGCTATCCTAATTTTAAATTTTCGATTTGTATTTCTTAATAATAATAAGGTTATTAATTGTGTTAAAAGTACGATAGCAAAATAAACACTTTCTGAGTTTTGTGCTAATTTAACTTGTCTTATTCAAAAATATTTATATTAGGTACTGTCTGTTTTTAAGTTGCACTATGAAATTCTATGATAAGATAATTTAATTATTGCACTGTTTCGCAAAAACTTCGGACTCTTTGTCGTAGTGAAATAGTTAAATTTATAATTAAAAAAATTCATGCGACCGAAACCGCTTTCGGAGATGAATCCCTACATGCGACAGTTCTCCTTGTAATTGATAGTGACCCTAAGAAAAAACAAATGTTCCACCATAAATTACAGTTAACCCTTTGTACATTAGTTTTGTTCGCAATAAAACGGGTTGTAGCGATTAATCTCCGCTTTTCTCAGAGCTGACGGTCAAAATTAAATTTTTGCAATAGTCTCGCTAGTTTAGGAAGTGCAGGAATTTGGATAAGAGTCCCACATTTTATTCGTCTTAGCAACGATTGGATAAAGCTGAAGCACATGCTGTTTAAAACTACAGTTATAGGCTAAAAGTACACATGTCTGTGGAGTTGCAGTCTATCATTGTTTTGAGCATATTCTAGAAAAAATAATGCAATTGTCATAATTCTGTTTGTAATAATACCTACCATCTGAATAAACTTAATAGCAGTGCGTTACAAACTTACAAGTTTTGATTGTTAAACTTGGTTGTAAAGACGATTGAAAATAATGTGGATTTAATAATAAATATATTTCAAGACATGCCACCCTGGGCCACAAAAACTAACACTATAGGTACTAGACAACCGATAAACTTACCTACTCATTTACATCCTTTTTTTTGTAAGATATTAACAAAAATATTTTACATAGAAAGCTGCCAGACGCAAATATTTGTAAGGTGCAGGCAGGGTTCGCTTCTGCAACCCATGGCTCACCCATCTCCATCAGCCGTTACTACCACTGAACCATACTGGTTGTCATTAATAAAGTGTGTAGTTGATGCTTCCATACAAGTTTCGAGTTTGCTACTAAGTATTTTCGACCGCAGCGGCTGCTTGTTTAAGTAATAAAAACACAACCACTATACAAATATATAATTTGATTTTACATTACATAACAAATGACAGATTTATTACAATATATACAGTTACTGATTAGTTAAATTACAGGTTCAGATTGTTTCGATTTCTTCAATTCCAGCCAATACGCATATACAATAATAAATGCATATAGAAGAATACCTGTAATGTAATGATAGAATAGAGAAGATTATATTTAAAACAAATTTATTCCGAGAATTTGTACGTATTTTTTTTAAAATATAATTCGTCTTTCATTAGTTTTATAAAGCATGCTCTATTTAGCACATAGGACAATGTGCATACATTTATTTATTTTTTGGTTTTGTATCCAGAGGGTATTGATTACAACATAAAAAAGCCTATAATGAAATATCATTTTTAAAATGTCGAAAATTTTTCTTACCGAGAACAACTAAAATGAAGAAGAGACTGACTTTCCAAGCGATAGTCTTACTGAAGTTAACACTGATCGCTACCACCAGAAGAACGATGCATTGTACCAACCAGACGCCGGTGATCAACACCCAGCCGAGCACTACTGTAGTTTTCTTCTGCAATATTTCATATTAATTTTATCCTAAGCTGGCTTTTGCGGTCTACTTCGTTCGCTTGGAATTTAAAATCATAAAATGAAGCCTAGACTTTATCGTAATTAATGTCTGTACTAACTTTCTGGATACCCCAAAGGAGCCACAGGCTTACCATAGACATAAAACCTGTGTAAACGCAAGCCATAACATGTGCGCTGTACACAGCTCTATAAGAAATGTAGTCGTTACAAATTTCGTAATTATTTATCACATAAGATTTATAAATCAGAGCAATAGTGATTCCCAACATGAAGCTCTGGAATAAAAGGACTTCATTATTACAGGGTTTATCCAGCGGTGGACTAATATTGTTGATTACTACCAATAGGTCGCTTCAATGTTACGACACCATCGTGAGTTATTCCAGACACAATTGAAATCAATTGTTATCGCGGCACGCGCGTGCCTCCTGGGGGTTGAGGGATTAAGATATGATAGACTTTTTGGTAGCCAATTGTTACAAACTCCTTCACTTCATTGAAGAGGTCGGTGTCAGCAGTTGGCTGCGAATATTTTGGTTTAATGATAAAAAGTTTTAAACTCTTATATCGAATTTAATCTTCATTTTGTGATTTAACTAATAAAGTGATGGATTAATTTGTTGTTTACGCGCCGTGCAACGTCTCGTCACACGAGATCTAATATTACTAGATGAAGTTAACTTACAAACATGACAATTCCCACACAATTAGCTCCACACTTGAGAGGGAAGCAGTAAATAAATTTTTTGGGAACCAAACAATTGCACCGGCCCATAATTTTTACATATAGTACCTAGGTCATACATACGACCGTCTTATGAACAGATTTTTCTTTTTTTTCTAGCTTTCTAAACACATCTCGCTGTATATAACTGCGTTAACAATCTTGACGTTTGCAATATCTAGTAAGGTTTAAGATTTGGCCAACGTGATTTTACACAAGTAAAGCATGAACTGTTCGCACCTAACGTATGCATACGTTAGATACAGACACTCATAAACAGTAGAAACCATAGACTTTTGGAATCAGTTGAAACTTAGTAGTATACAACATTCTTGCAGCCGCATTATTCGTCGATAAATCAACTCATCACAATCATCAGACTTCCTGATTCCACTGCTAAACATAAGCCTACCTAAAAGGAGGATCGCGCCATAATGTCCACGCTTGTCCCCGCAGATCTTAGTCTGGCCAATGGCGGAGAGGAAACTGTATTTTAGGTCGGCATCACACGACATTGGTCCCTTAATTACATTATTCTTTATTTCATAACTTTCTGCTCGAATTTGCATTTTTAGGAAGATAGTTTGAATGTGATCTTCACTACTCTAGTTAGATTTAGGTACTTACTTCATTATTTTTTTATAAATTTCGAATTGAGACCCGAATTTTTTTCGTCGGCTGAAAAATGACAATTACACCGTGAGAACGTTCAAAAAAATTTTTAATGCCAATATAATAATGACCTCACTGCTAAAGGATTATACAATTTGTTTCAAAAGCCTATTCCGAAGCCGAAAATAGGCCGGTTCATTATCCGAAACCTGCGAGCAACGAATGACTCTTGAAAACACAATGTTGTGCAGAGCCCTGGAAAGTACCCTTCAGTCGTAATACGAGTATTGTACAAGCATATGGTTATTGTGACCTTTTTGCTTTTCACATTTACCTTGCTACATATCTGGCTACCATATGTTATAAATAATTTATGAGGACACAATACCAGGGAATACAGAGGGCTATAAGACTCCAAAGACTGTTTTTAGGTAGAGGACATTGTATTATTCTAACAATTCAGCTAAACATATCAATATTTCTGTGGAAATTAATTCTGAATAAATTGATATTAAGTGATACTAAATAAAGACAATTAATATTATTACCGTAATGGTCTGTCTTCTTGTCTGTGGGTTCCGACTAAATTTTCTGAAACGGCTATATTGACTGGATTTCAAACCTTCTTATACAAAAAATGATTTTTTCACATTTATCTTGAACAGAACACATAATGATGTCCATAGTATTACATCTTGTACGGTACGGAACCATTCATGTGCTGGTTCAACTTTGCCAGTTTTTCAGCCACTTGCGAGATGCGTCGCTAAACGGCAGAGCTTTGTACACAAACACACCATTTTATTTCATCCGTAAGGTAAATTTAAGTGTTACATTTAGTAATAAATTTTTGAATGTTATGAACCCTGTCAGGCACTGGCAAAGGCTGGGTACGTTAGGTAGTAGAAATCCTGTAGTGAAGAAAAAGTGAATTGTTTTCAGAATTTTTACTATGTATAATATAGAAAGTAATCATTTTATCGTATTTTTCTTCTTTAAAACCTTAACCGAAAGTGTGTTAAGTATTTTGTTCTAATTCTCTGACTAAATATAAACTAACACGAAACTCGCTACACGCCATCCTGAAATTAATTGCACCTACACTAGAAATTTTCATACCGAACTAAATTTAATTTAAAATAACGAAGAAACTTGCAACAGAATAACTATGCTGGCTCAAATGTTCAAAGCACAAAAGCTGAAGACGAAATTGAAATTCCATTCGAAGCGGCCCCAACACACACTTCGTTAGGTGTTCATTATTTTACACGGACCCGCCTGCGGCATAATTAAGACAATAATGACCACAAAACCAAATTCACTGGGTTTATGTTATATTACAGACCTTTAGTAGTGCAAAAGCTATAAGTAATAGATACCTAACAATGACAGTATTAAACAATCCTAATAGGTATCTTAAAGCCCACGACTTCGGTCTCGTGAAAATTATTTAATGATAACAAATATATAAGTAGTTGAAGGAAGCACAATAAAAATGTGTAGAAGAGTAGGTACCCACTTTTGATTACACGAATCATGGCCGCAACCGTTGCTCATGACAATCCGGTTGCAGTAAATCCCGTAAAGTGTTAAATTACAGGATTCCATCAGAGCTTACCATAGATAAAAAATGAAAAGGCAACAATCAGCGAACGAAAAACTTCTTACCCAATGAGCGTCACGGGAAAACTTGGTAGGCTTAACCTAATATCATTTTAGTGAGGTCTAATTTATATTACGGCAGTTATAAATCATGACTACGTTGATTCAATCGCGGACATTTTGAGTGATATTTTTGTAAGGGACAGTGTATCTAGTTCTTATATTTATGTATCCGAGTATCAAAATATCTGATGTTATACACCGTGCAATTTTAACCACCTGTAAAACGAAGCCTACTTTATTGGACCATTACGTATAACATCGTGGCAGTGTAATTTTTTTTTTATTAAAAAAGTTTTGAAAAATTTAAATTTTTGATTCAGGCTTTTAATTTCGTAACAGGACTGTGACGCGCCCAGACGTATTATTTTGCTGCGACGGAGTCTCGGTTGAATGGACCTTACACATCTACATCTGTGGGCGTCACAGCGTGTTTCAAAATAAATAGCTGAACCGATATTTAAAATTATAATTAAAAAAAAATTTGTAAAAAAAAAAAAATAACATTGCAAATATGTTATACATAATGGTTACCTAACGTAGGCTTCGTTTTACAGGTGGTTAAAATTGCACCGTGTACATACACATTGAACCCATATACAAAAAATAGTGTTTTAACTCACTTCTTCCCCAGCCCAATAGTTCTAATATGATCTTTAATTTTTTTTATTGTAATTAATCGAGATTCTATTATTTATTTATTTATTGATAATTGTTAGACTCAATAAGGCACAGAGCAATACTGTAGTCCACATTTAAAAGAACAGTCTGGAGAGAGAGGAGATATGAATGAGTCATCAGTTCTTCATGTAACGCTTCGTTTATTGTTTTATCCGTGCGTACCTATATTAGTATTCCAAGTACCTACGGCCTCTATTATGGTCTATCAGACCATAGACTTAATACTATGTCTATTTTATAGACCAGTCACCAGACACGAGTCAAACGAACTTGAGCAAGCTTCATCTTTAAGATTCCGTTGTCTACGAGGAAGTCATAGTTTCACAATATCCGTCTATCTTTTTTTCGTCGATTTTCTCAGTCTATTTATAAAAATCGTGGCCATTTAAACCACATTTGTCTAATGTCAGTACCTCTAGCACAAAAAACTATCGACTTCGAATCGTTTGCGTATCGAAAGCAAACGACACAAAGTTCGTGCTTTGTTTTGTAGTTCTCGTTTTGACCGCGCGAGCGCTGTTTATGTTTTCATACTAAATATTTCGATGGCGATACGAACACGCAAACGATTCGAATTCAATAGTTTTTTGTGCTAGAGGTACAGAGCTTTCTACGCCGCATCTTACATGCCTTTAAGACGCTGACTGCAGCCGATGACCTTGAGCAATGAACACGCCCACAAATTTATTCGTCTTTGAATTTCTTTGGAACGCGCCACATCTATAACCGTCGATTCTCGTAGGAGTGACAGAGAAAAAGCGCATGGAATAGAAGGGCCTAAGTGCCAAACAACAAAATTCGTTGTGCAATTTAAAATTGCCATTTTATTTAGAATCTAAATCAGCCATTTGCTTAAGCAACATGTAATATACAATATAGCAAAATTTTATTATCATTGGTATACGGACTGCTGAGAAAAATGGTAATTTATGTATTTTCAGAGGCTATTTTGAGATTTTTTTCTATCGAGAAAAGTTTTTAGAATCGTGTTTTGGAAACAGCCACCTGGCCGAAAATATGATCAATTACAACTACATAGAATTTGGCAACAATACGAGCCATAGGCTTAAAGCAAAACAATCTTCATTGAGCTCAATTTGGCTCATGTCAGCGTCTTAACATGGCGAGTTTTTACGAGTTACTTACATCTTGCGACAGAATTTGGGATTGGGTTGTATGGGAGCCCTCCTTAAATATTTATTTTATTTTGTTTTTAGTATTTGTTGTTATTCCGGTAACAGAAATACATAATTTGTGAAAATTTCAACTATCTATCTATCGCGGCTCTTGAGATACAGCCTGGTGACAGAGCGACGGACAGACGGACAGACTGACAGACAGCGAAGTCTTAGCAATAGGGTCCCGTTCTTACCCTTTGGGTACGGAACCCTAAAAAGGTAGTACCTACCTTGAAAACTACGAAAACCCTTGATGTAGGAATTCCCAAAAATGGACATTACAGAATTATACCTAGAGAGTAGAAGTCATAACATAAATGTAATTCTGTTTAGGTACTTACATACTTTAACATAGTCCATTTGACCATGTGGATCTATATTTCTGCCTGCAAGAGGAATGTATAAAAGAAAACAACCATTATTGTTTTGGAGATTTTAATTTAAATAATTTCTATATGTATAATAATTATATTAATATACTATTCACTTAACAATACTGAACAAAACGATAAAATTTACATTATAATATGACAAACTTTTAGCGGTGATACTTCAGTTACTTATAAAAATCCCGCATCTCAAATCGTCAAGGTAACAAATTTTGGCAAATTAAATTATATTTACATTCAACTAAAATAAATCATTAATCACAATTAATCAGATAAAATAAATTAGTGACAGATATTTTAATAAGATCTATTATATAAAATTTTATTACAATGTAAACTTTTCAAAAACATCATCTACAATGGAGTAAATGTTATTATATTTAAATCCAAAATCAGTATGCCGGTAAGTCTGTATCAATTCCTCCTACACCCTAGTATAAATTTGATACGATAATATAGGAATTTAATGTCAATTCATTAATGTTTACATCATAATGAACAATGATACAAGGTAATTTATTACAATCCAATAGGATTTCGTCCATTTCCATAGTGCAAGAAGATATGAAACAACCTTTACCAATTTAGACATTAGTTTACAAAATGGTTGTAGTATTATCATACTGCATAGTCCGTTATGCATGCGGCTTAGCAGTCGAAGAGGCAATGGAGTCATAAGCTCATCGGCTTAGCTCAAAAGGTCAAATTTTCCTAATCAACATTGAGCTACAAATCGAGTTCTAAATTCAAGAACAATTTTGAAAATTTAAAATTTTGTGGTATGTTGATGAACTGTTAAGTCCACCAAAGAAATCGATTTTCCGATCAAGATTCCTAGAATCGTTTACTAAAATTAGAGGCCGACATTTAAAAACAAAATTTAAATACTATTAACACAATCCTTGTAAGTACAGCTTACATCCATTAGAATATTTTCTCAATCCCACAGAATCAAATTTGGCTATCGATATAGATCGATCATAAGTAAAAAAATATAAATATGAGCACGTAAATATGATTGTATTTACTAAGTTAAAGGTTTTAAAGGTATTATGGCGGCCTAGAAATGTTATGAAATCTAAAACATACATTGAAATAAAAGAATCTGTACGATCTACTCTATGGTTATTCAAATCACACGTCGCTTATCGATAAAAAAAAACTCTTAGATTATTATATCTATGGAATAACATGCACAGTCTTTGACTTGATCAGTCGATAGCCAGCAAAAAGCCAAATTGTCGAAAATCTTATTGTGAACGTAAAAAAAGTTCAAAATTAGGCACCAAAACTTTGTGATAAAGTTGTCAGTATATCTGGTAGAAAACGTAATACAAAATGGCATCGGATACATAGCTATTCGTTGTCACTAAGTAGGTTAAAATTGATGACACATCGTATTAGGAAAATCTAAATCATTATTTAGTCCTGTTATGGGCGTACACCATTTTGTATAAATTGGACCAACCAGCAGGCCAACTTTAGCGATGGCTACAAAAGTCTAACACTCATAATCATAACAGTCATCACTCTACTAAACATCACAATCCCTTTAATACGTTATATAATTTACTAAAGTCATTCTGACCTTTTTCATAATCTCGCCCTTTGTGACCGATTAAAAGTTCAAACTATCCGTTCGATCGAAACACTCGACCTAAAATTTTTTATTCAGATATCAGCTTAATTCTTCTGCCGTTCCCTCGAATCCTCCCTACATATCCCTCTGGGGGGAGAGTCCCTACCTTTATGCGATGCTTTAGACGCTTTCCTTGATCTCTTGAACTTGGCGACATCGTCTCCGAATACGTCGCCGGTGCGCAGAGCCGAGATGAGGTCATCGAACTCTCCCTTCTGTCCGTTGGTGAGTGTTCCGTCTCGGGACGTATCCCCGTTAGCGTGCCCGTTGCAGTCCACGGAGTTACTCTTGCCTAGGGATTTCCCCACTGAACTGAGTAGACTTGACGCTTGCTTGCGTTCCATTGTTCGTTTTTTCAGCTGTTGGTGAAAGTCAGAGGTTAAAATATTATGTAGTTTTATTTTGTTTTATTAATAACAACTAATTGAGGTAGACAGACTTTACAGACAGTCGATTTAAGTCTTTAGTATCCAACAGTAACATTATCACAAATGTTGATCGCCAGGTCAAGGTATCGTCATGGTTATGTTACCATAATATGAGGTAACGCTTATATTACGTGAATGTAAAAGCTAACAATTAGCGCATATTGCATGGATGGGAACAATCAATCTATAGAAGGTTGCCGGAATACATAACTAACTATAATATTTAAGGTTTTGGGTTTTAAATACGTTTCCTAAATTAACGTCTTAAGTCGAACATCTACGTCGACGTCGTCTAGAAACGCCGAGATAAAATCCAGACTAAAATCTTAATAATCGCGACCCATATTCTAAATATTAGAATAATTTTCATCACAAAATAATTGCCAATTTTCGGTCATTTTAGTGCATCGCCTAAAAGCTACAGAACATGGAAAAAGGTTAGAAAGGCTGTCATGCGCCATTTGTATGAGAACCGATGTCGCCGCTTGCGCCCCACTACACACAAACGACTTCAAAGAACGCCAATCAAGCGAACTCTTTTGACGTCGCGCAGCCAATAGGGTCGCGCGACATCAAAAGAAACCAATCACAGCGCTCACATTTGGGCATAAGTAAAGCATTTGCTCATAACTTGCGCCTGCCCCGCCTACATCGCCTTTCTAACCCTTTTTCATGTTCTGTGGCTACACCCATCTCACCTCCTGCTCGTGCCTCGTGCATCGTTCACAGTAGGCCTATGCTTCCGCCAGCTGCACTAGGAAGGCGTCTATCGCACCAAACAGCTGTAGAACTACAGCCACACCCACAAACAGCTGTTTCTAAAGCTACACCCATCTCACCTCCTGCTCGTGCCTCGTGCGGCGCTCCTCGTCGTCGCAGTGACGCAGTCCGCTCTCGCTTCCTCCAGCTGACCGGGGAAGGCGACCATGGCACCGGACAGCTGTTCCTAAAGCTACATCCACATCCACAGACAGCTATTTCTAAAGCTACAACCAGACCCATCTCACCTCCATCTCGCGCCTCGTACATAACGATGCACGAGGTAGCCTATTCTTCCGTCAGCTGCAGTAGGAAGGCGTTTATCGCACTCAACAGCTGGAGAGCTTCATCCACACCTACAAACAGCTGTTACTCAAGCTACACCTATCTCACCTCCTGCTCGTGCCTCGTGCGGCGCTCCTCGTCGTCGCGACGTCGTCTGGCGGCGTCGCAGTCCGCCCTCGCTTCAGAAAGTTGACTAAGGAAGGCGTCCATCGCACCGAACAGCTGTTCAGGCGACGCGCTGGCTTCCTCGCCGAACGCGTGGGCGCAAGCTTCTAGACGACTCTTCATGTCCTATTGGATAACGTAATACGATTATGCTAAAATTAAAAATACAATTCATCGAACTTTTTGATTAATACGATCATTGTCTCATTTAGTTTTGTCTGTCGCACCGCCTACACCACTTTTCTGCTTAGCCCAATGGTCGACTGGGAGAGAATGCCACATGGCATTAATTCCACCAATTGTACATTTATAATTTTTTGTGCAATAAAGTTTTAAATAAATAAATAAATTGGCAAAATCAGTTTTATTTCTGGGAGGATTAGCGCTAAAGTGGCAGTGGGCTGGTCACGTCTACTGTAGAACCGACAACTTTTGAAGTAGAGAATGGATAAGCGTAGTTTAGGACGCCCTGCGACTCAATGGACTGATGACCTTAGGAGAACTGTTGGCAGTGGCTGATAGGGGAAACCCAAGATACATGTTTATGGTGTGACATAAAAGAGGCTTACGTCCAACAATAGACAAACAATGGCTGTTGATTGACGACGATCTGTGGGTAGAACCACCCGCCAACTCCCTCCTCCCCACCAGATTAGACCGACAATCTATGGAAGGTTGCCGGATGCCTATGCGGGGGGCGCAAGACGGATCATTATGCAGATCCTCAGGGTCCTATTTCTAGCAGTGGGCGTCGTTTGGCTGAGATCATGATCATGATCATGTTTTAATCGGCTACTGCTTCAGGACCAGTGTGGAGTACTGCCGATGAGAATCAGCGTAAGAGACTCTGTCACTATTGTCAGCCTCTTTTTGAATAATCACGTTTACAAAACATTTTTTTCCCTTTCAATCTCACCTGGAACAGGTGTACCAGCAGCTGTGTGAACGTGCACATGGCGTGGGCGTGGAATTCCTTCATGACGGTCTGGAAGGCGTCGTTGTGGTCTGCGGGTGCGGGACCTTGTAGAGCATGCTTGTAACTCAAGGTAATATCACAAGGGACCAGGGACAAAACAGTCATTTCCCTTCCAATTTCACCTGGAACAGGTCTTCCAACTGTGTAATCGTGCACACAGCTTGAGCATGGAATTCTTTTATGACGTTTTGGAAGGCATCATTGGAGTATGCGAGAGCAGGAGCTTGTAGAGCTATCTTATAACTCAAGATAATAGGGACCTTCAACAAAACAACTCATATCTCACCTGGAACAGGTCTTCCAGCTGTGTGAACGTGCACACGGCGTGGGCGTGGAACTCCCTCATGACGGTCTGGAAGGCGTCGTTAGGGTCTGCGGGCGCTGGTAAGGCCGCGTGGTAGTCCAGCTCGCGGGCCACCTCCCGGAGCCCAGCCCGTAGGGCGCCCACGTCCTTCTCCAGCTGTTCGACGCACACCTTCGCTGCTGCCCTGACGTGCGGTAAATCCTCTTCGAGTAGGAGGATGTCTTTGAACTGGGAAAGATTACGAGCTTTGAATATTATGTCACTTAAAAAAGTTGTGTTTTAAGCAAGTAAGTTGCCAGTGTAAATTTAAAGTACAATTCCTTGTATAAAGTTAGTTGGTTATGGTTAAGAGTCTCACTTCAAACTAGTTCAAACAGTCGAAATTTTTATGCAATGAATATGAGTTACATTGTACTTGCTTCAAGAAAAGTTAAACACAATAGAAAGCTATTTCGACTTAACCGGTTCTTTGTATATTTGTAAAAAAAAACGGATGTTGAAGGTACTAACAGTAGACTATGATAAAACTTGACAGTGTCAAGAACGTTTCTTCTAAAGATTGGTTTGTTAAATAAGTTGTGACTTGTAACAAGAAAGTGTTTTTTTTAAATTTTAGGAAAAAACGAAAGACAGACCTGAAAAATATACATAATACTTACATCCATTACTTAAAAATATGTTTCGATATTACTGAATTTCTGTTTCTTTTAAATATTTTTGTTTCACGGTTAATATAAAAATCGTCAAAAATACAAGGTTTGATACTTTACTCTTACAAAAAAAATAACCACACATAAAAATATAACATTATGCAAATTTAACAATAAAATTTTTCTATGTGGGAACCAATGAATTGGCGTACACAACGTTGACTACGTCATAATTAAGTATTTCAGTAATTAAAGAAAAGAACAAAGTACTTACTAACCAAAAACACTACAGATCAAAGATTTAGATTAAAGTTATTGTTTATATAAATACCTAGCTACAAATACAACTTCAATTCTTTTTATTTTTTTCAAAATTTGGAATAATATATCATATAAAAAATGGGTTGTGATATGTGTTTAAGTAAAAATGTTTTAGTATTCACCTGTGTCTCAAGCATTTCGACTAGATAGTGCAGTAGCGTGGTGTTCCTGGTGACGCTCGACTTGGTGTCGGCGAGCTTGTTCAGCGACGACAGCCGGAAGCCTGAAGCGTTGCCTCGTGCGCCCCTGGTTTACAAAGAAAACAAATTTATTATTAAGATGGATGACGTTTTACAAACAGTTAAGGGTGGCAATTAGTATCTTGTGAAATTAGAAGGTTCTTGTGTCTGAAATGAATAACAAGCAAGACTTTTATGTATTACATGACTAAATGTACGCAATGTGCCTACTATCTCCAGCCATCATCACCACTGATGGCAGATATGGGGATATTTTGGCGGGGCTTCAATAGGTCTACCTATTGAAGCCCCTACGATAATCGCCACGCTCGGCTGGCAGATTGGCTATTACAGTTAGGTAAATATTGTAGAGAGACGTTGTCCATCGCCTTTATTGGCAGTTCAGACGAGGTGGTGAACGCCGTCATCCTGGGGGACCGACATAAGATACTATATCTCCTTTAATGAGATACTCTTCGAAAGAAAGCACCCGGTGAAACGTTGGCGATGTCCAGGGTAACGGCCAGCGATATTTCCCGAAGCCAACGCCTTCATCGTAGCGTGTTCAGGGACTAGAGCGCATCCAGTTCAGATCGCCTAGCCCTGAATCCTTATTGGACCGGAGACATTTCCGGTAGGTAGTCCAGGTGCATAGTCACCTGTTCATGTTTACCTAAATGTTGGCTATTACTGGGCAACAGGTAATTAATCACACTTCTAGGGGTTCTAGATGATGTAACTGTTCATAAATAATAACTCTGGTATAAAGTTCACTGGATTTATTAACTTCGTAGACACAGGATACAATTATATTAGCACACGTGTTAATAACGCGAGAGGGGCGAGAAGACTGTCTAGGCGGGGAACCGAGAGTCCCTTGCTCGACGTCGCTGACGTCATTTATTACAATGTATGTATGCATTAATGTGTCGCTACACATGTAATTGCCATTAGTCACCTGTTCATGTAGTTGCCATTAGTCACCTGTTCATGTAGTTGCCATTAGTCACCTGTTCATGTAGTTGCCATTAGTCACCTGTTCATGTAGTTGCCATTAGTCACCTGTTCATGTAGTTGCCCAGCGCCAACACGACCTCGAGCAGCGCGCGCAGGCGGCGCGAGCGCGTCATGTCCCGCGCGGCCCGCAGCACCGTGTGCGCGCGCGCGCTCGCCTCGGCCGCGGCCGCCGTGAACTTCTTCTTGAACAGCAGCGTGCGCACGCGCTGCGAGTAGTGAGGGATCCTGGGGGAACGATTCATTGGGTTTCACGTAAGACGTAGATATGGGAGATAGAAATGTATATCACGTGGTTAGAAGATTTATTAACAATAATTTATAATACATAAACTGTATTGATCCAACAACAACATACGAGTATCAGGCTCAACACAGGGGAATCTGGTGCAATTTTGCAACAATTTTGTAATAACACCCTACCACAAAACGTCAAATTTTCTTGATTAATATTGAACTCTACTTGTTAAACTCAAAGTTAAAAATCATTTCAATTACCTTTTTGAGGAGGTTGGCCTGCCGTTGTATGTACCTATCATTTACGTCTTAATTTATCTATCATCTCACTGTACCAATTTCAAACAGCGCCTTTGTCCATACATAGTATTGCCCTAGTTTAGAATAAAAAATAATAAAACTCACTTGGATATTTCATAAAGGAATCTATCAGCTCTCGCCATACTGTCGAGTTCGTCCTGGTGCTCTTCCAAAAGCGCCGCTTCTTCAGCGCTTGGTGTAAACTTGAGGAGTTGTTCCACCATGTCAATTGGAAGTTGTTCGCCGTTGTCCATTCGTAAAATTGCCCTGTACAATATAGAGAAAGATATAAATTTCATGTCACAAAACACCCGGAAGCTTACTATAATAAATAATAAATATTTAAGACATGCCTCACTGGGTCACACTGAGCCATCTAGTCCCAAATTAAGGTACTATTAAGTACCCTGTCGTATGGGGTACTAGACAACCGATAAACTTACTTATATACTTTTTTTTGTAAATACATACTTATAATACATAGAAAACACCCAGACCAGTACAAACAGACATGTTCATGCACACAAATATTTTGTACTGTGCGGGGATCGAACCCGCGACCCATGGCTCAGAAGCAGCGTTAACTACCGCTGATCCAAATGGTCGTCAACTATAAACAATAGTAAGAAGAACCGACGGCCATTCGGGCCGGATAACCATCGTTAATGGTACCTTCGTTGTATCTGATTTCCTCAAAACAAGTGCTTAAATAGTTACTTAATTTTGAATCAGAACAATGTATGTGATGTTGTCCTCACGTATTTTTTATATATTTATTTGTTCGCAGGGCAAGGAGTATAGTTATAAAAACATCCGTCGAACTTACCGGCAAATCTCCTCATCGCTCATCTTGAGCTTGGAGAGTAAGATCGTACAGTTTTGCGCGCGTCGTCCGTCAATCACCGACAAAATCTTCGTTCTGGGCTTGGCTCCTAACTGTCGCAAGTCTTCTACGGAACCCTCGTTCTGCAAAAAGGAGATATATGCAAATTTAAATTCCGCTTTGTGATCCTCTTCTTTTATTTTGCCTCCAGATGCGGGTTCGAGTCCCGCCTGAGACAAAATTTTTCAAGTTTATATACTGATAATATTTATAAATCAAATATTGATAGCGGAAAAGTGTGCTCACCTAAGTATAAAATTTCTAGTAGGTATGGACTATTTTATAGGAATTCAACTAAATAAGAATGTCAGTATTTAAACTTGAAAAATTATATCTTATATCTTGATAGTAATGACGTATCTTTCTAAAATAAAGATTTAAAAAAAATGTCTTATGTCATTTAGCTAAATGGTAAAGCGCTGCGATCGATCGGCATGCAAGATGTGGGTTCGAGCAGTGGCGGCGCAAGGCCTAAACCTAATGTGGGTGAGATACATTTCGCGGGGCTCTCTGATAATATGGGAAAGCTCTTTGAGAGGCCTTCAGATAGTATAAGTTAGTTTATCAGAAATATCTAGTATTTGATTCACATTTAAGCCGAAGGTAGGTATTTATCATGGACTTTTGGGGCTTCCATACTTTTTAAAATTTATTGTAACTACGAGTGTAAGGCGCATAAGGCCGTGGGCGATGGCTCACACCGCCAACGCCTTACGCCGCCTCTAGGTTCGAGTCCCGCCTGAGACATAATTTCGCACTCGCTACGAGCGATAATGTCGTATGGTTGCCGAAACACGCACGTGATAAATCGATAATACAAAAACGCGTGCGTTCGCATGTGAAATGTGTTCTTTAACGCATAATTGTATGGAAATTTAACAAACACGGACGATGTGTTAAGCAGCCCTAGCGTCAATTGATAAAACCACGCGTTTTCAGCAGCCAACGTGAAAAGCAGTAGTCCACATTACAGCTGTATGTAAATAAGTTCCCTGTCTCAGCTTATGTCACGAATAAAGTACTATACTCGAAGGCCTTTCGTTGTTTTACTTGTTAACAGCCAACCACTTGACAATTCTCATCCTCTCATATTACCATCGTGAAGTGCCTAATTCTTTTGGGATAAACAGCTTATGTGAAGGATTCCTACCAGGTTTGTTAGTGAGATTAAAAACCTTGATCTATCTGACAATAAAACCATGGTTAGTTTTGATGTCCAGTCTTTGTTTACATGGTATATAGAAATGATAATTACATATATGATATCTATGAAGGTCCTGTAACAACATGCAGGTAGGTTGTCAGTTAAAAGAAAAGGAGACTTAAGGAAGAAGACATTTAGAAAAGTGGTATTTCAGGAAAGTGGAACTTTTATAAAAAAAAAGGCAGGTACCGACTGCAAATTCCGGTAATTTAACCTTAGGGCTGAAAAATTTTTAATTCATGATTTATTTACGAATTTAACTTGCGTTTATTAGGTTATTTTATTTCGTGATCCCGGTTTAAATAACAATTGCTGTCTCATAGTCATAACATGGGTAGCGCGTTTTTAAGTAGATGAGCCAGGACGAAAATGAATTGGCGGGCGGCGGTTACGAATGGTAGGTAGGTTCATTTTGTGCAAGAGGATAAATAGAAGAAAATTAACCAAATAGGTATTAGCCATTTTTAAACTTGATTTAAAATGTATTCTATACTTTATCTATTCTTTATAAATTTATATTTTTACATACCAAATTTGAGTCTTAAAACAATTAACGTATATTATTGGATTGACTTCGAGCAACGCAGCCTTCCGGAAAGACCGCGTTTTTTGGTTTTTTTGGTAACGGCAAGACTAGAAAAATATTGCCGATAGCGAGTGTCGTTCGATTTGCGATTACGATAACACTAAAACAACACTTTTAATTTATTTATTTATTAAATCATAACATATATTCTAGGATTTGAACATAAAGGGTCACAAGGGTCAATAAAATTGAATAAAACAGAGTAATTCTCAAAACGATTGTTAAATAATTTACCAACCAAAGTACCTAAACATTTATGCTAAAGTTATTTCTTTTTAAATTTTAATGTTATCACAAATAAAATCTGAGTCTTAAAACAATTGAGGTAACTTAATTAATAGATTGGCAATACAGCGAAGTGTAAGTACATAAAGTAACATTATATAATTATGATTAATTCAAATTACTAGAGCAGCAGTTTCTCACAAAATAGTTCGTCTCCAGGCAATATTGCCTTGAGTGGAAAATAAGCCGCTCGTAACATTATTAATAGTTATACAATCGATTTGAGCATTTTCTAGATAATTAGTTATTACATAAAATATGACACTTTTTTTCTGAAGTCAATATTTATAAATATTGGTAGGTTCTCGTAAATGACTAATTGTAAAATCACTAATTAAAAAACAAAAACAAACTGTTTTATATCAAAGTTAATTCAGCGTCTGTCAATGTCAGTTTACTAACAAAAGGAAATTCAGGAGGACTCACCTCACTCCTTTGGATTAAAGATCATCTTTACAATATTTGTGAATTCAAAGATAAACTAATCCAACCTCCTTCTTATAATTAGGGGAGCTAACTAATTTACGCAACTAACAATGATTGATCAATGAATGTATAGCTTCATAATACTACAGAAAATGTCCGGATGTAGGTATAACGTAATATTTTTTCTTAATTTAAAATTGTCTGTATTCTATCATGCCTTATAATATAACCGTAGACTAGATTTCAATGGTTTATACAAAATACAAATAAACATATTATGCATGTACTGAAAGTGAGAAACCTAGCAGGTATGAACAGTTAACTTATATTAGGTACTTTACTTTCCAGATAAAAATCACAAATATTATATATTACAGATATAATCAAATTATTAAAAACTAAAATTTGTATAATTAGGATGTCGATAGAAGAACTACAGCCATGTAATAATATTTAAAAGGATCAGTAAAAAGAAAAATAAAAAGTGAAGTATGTTACGTCATAATGTTAACGTATTATTACACATGTTTAAAGACGTTGACGATAGGACCATTTAAGTTAAAGTTTTAAAGCTACCTAGTTATCTAATATCCATGATACTCTTTATAGCATTGAAAATGAAAACCGGGTTCATTTTCACACTGTGGACAAAAAAATCTAGCGGCTTTTCTAATGTTATGTTTTTCTGCACAATATTTACAATCTTTGCACTTTGTAACGCCTTTATTGTTTTTAGGCAAGTGCTTTATGAAATGAATAGCACCGGCGATATGTCTCTCAGAAGTTCCAGGATTTAAAGTCCGAGTGCTTGTTTCACCAGCGACACCGGCGACATTTAGTAAATTTTCTAAAATATTTAATCTAAATTCTAAAAAATCTGTATAATTGGAATCAGCCTGGGGCTGCTGCTTATACATGATGAATGCATTTAACATCATGACTTGTATTACATGGATTATAATTTTCTGATACCATCTAGCGGACTTATTGTAACAAGAGTGATTTGATAGCAGTTTTTCTTTAACCTCAACGCCTTTTATGTGTTCATTAAATTGATGGACAACATTTGGTTTAACTACGCTTTTACCGCGTTTACTTTTATTGGTTACGACGAAGTCAGAATTGTACTCAGTCGAAATCATTAATATGTTAGTTCTTTTATCTCTAAAATTTGTTACACAAACTCCGCATGAATTGAACCGCGACCGCACCCAGCTTTTGGCCAATTTTGTCTTTGTTATATCGGGATTACGTGACCTGTTTGCTCTAAGAGTACCAGTTAAATAAGTTTTTTTAGTTAATAGAATTTCTGCAAGGGTAACATTACTAAAAAAGTTTCCCGTATGCAAAGAGTGCCCTGCATTCAAATATTCTTCCATCAACATCATAACAACTTTATCAGCATGACCTTTACCCCGGAGGTCAATGTCATGTGTTCTGGAATACAGGTGCATTTTTAGTGTAACGCCATTAGTGTCCGTGAGTTCATACAATTTAACGCCATATTTATGCCTCTTTTGACGTTTAAAATGTCCAGTTTCTGAACGTCTGTTCCACATAACCACTCTTTCATCGATTGTCAAATTTTTTGAAGGAATCACCAACGTTTTCATTAGATTATTAAAATAAGAAAATATCGGTTTTGTCAATCTAATGGGATCGTTAATATCAACATTCATACTTGTGTCAGAGAAACACATATTTCGTAATAATATAAAAAATCTATCCCGGCTTATAAACTTTTTAAATGGAAGGTGAAACATGCAACATATATTCCAGTAATCGTTAATTTTGTTTGTTTTGTCATGGCCCAAACTAAAAAGTAATCCTATAAAAATGTACAATTCATCGATGTTTGTATCCTTCCAATTTGAAATTCGACTGTTGCCGTGTGTGTTCTCTAAACCGAGTTGGTAAGCATGCGCATTAATACTATTTAATAGCAAGGTCATAAATTCGAGGTTAAAATACAATTTAAAAAAGTCAATTGGTTTCTCAGCTGGTCCTATGTTAAAGCCAGGAACTTTGGTGAACGGGAACGACGGAAGTTGCCCAGTCGGTTCCCACTGATCGTCCACCGCCTCGTCGTCGGTCTGGGCTTCTTCATCTTCAACCTCATCCTCCTCGAAAGAAACCCAATCCATCTCCTCCCTAAGATCCACAATAAAAAGATTAAATAGTGAATAATTAAATCTAAATTATATTCATAAAATACTATAAAGCATTAGAAAAACAAATTATGAATAAACAATTTCACCTGAAATGTTCATACTTTTATGATTACCACAAAAATTATGTAAAAAAAAATTAGGTAGGTATTTAGGTTTTATAATCATCATCATCACCTACCTATATTATTACTTTTTCATCACCAAGAAATATTTAAAAGTAAATTGAATGGTATTATGTCATTTAAAATTGAGAATAACCCTTTTTTTTACAGTCAACGACAATAATTCCGGAAATACATTATTACCTGATTGCTATTTTAGATGGTACCTACTCTTTCATTTTAACAAAAACGTACACATGACAGGATGATTGCTAGGAAAATTAATAATTTATTAGTTATTATAACAATAATACATAATATTAAATTTTGTACTAGAGGACGTAAAAAAGTCTGAAATAGGTCTGTAAAAACTACCTGTAAAATTATTAAACAAAAACTTCAAAAGAAATAATATGTCCTGAATTCATAATATTTTAAATTTCAAATTATAAGCAGTTAGTACTTACGGTTCTCGAGACACATCCGAAAGTAAGTTTTCAGCATCGTCGGTGGACATCGTAAAGGTAGGTAGGTACTCAATCCACAACACAAACTTCACAGTACCGACTGAGTACAAGCGCGGTCGGAAGCAGACTAAACAAACAGCCAAGTCAACACCGTTGACTGACACAACAGAGCTGCACCCTGCAGGCAATCGTGACTGACTAGTGTTCAGTCTGCAAACGTGTTGTTATTCATCCACCATTCTTTCACCGCCATGCCACAAAACATTTAAATGTAGATATGATTATGTAAAAAAACAACTAGTAGACAAAAGTTTGGCGAGTCTTCGTAAGTACTTTTAAAAATATAAAAAAAGGGTAAGCGATAAGAAACAGAACAATAGGTCGAACGAAGCCTATTGTTTTGTTCAGTATTTAATACCACTCACCTTAACAACTTCTTTAAAGAAACTAATTTCTATAGATTTATTGTTAAATTGCTGGAGTAATTTGTTTATTTAATTTTAAACTTTCACTCCTATCTAAACACGGTTCTATTTCAATTTGAAATTGTTTTAAAAATTTAGAGGCCTTTGTCAAAAGACCGCTTAGCAATACAAGTCATTATTTTATTGTAGACTCTAAATCGATTGATTTAGGTAATTTCTTATTTAACAGAGGGCGGCGAAAGACCCGGTTTAGGAAATGCCGAAAAGTGAAGTTTGTGACTTGGCGTATGTATTACAATAAATTCCTTCTAACCGCTTTACAATCGTTATTATCGTGAACCCAAGCCGAGCCGACTGCGTGCGTGTCTGACTGCTGCCTTACTCTGCAACACGAAGCTCGTATTTTTGGATATATCTGTCTCTGTCAGATAATTTAAGACATTGGTATAAGTGATAGGGACAGATGGATTCGAATATACGGACATTGTGTTGCGGAGTAAGGCTCCTAGTGCGGGGTGACGTAACCGGTTGGGCCGTTGACACACAGACCACGCTGCGCGAGGGCGCGGGAATTGAGTTTTGTTTTGAATTTTATCTAAGTGCGTTTTTAGAGTACGTCTGCAACAGTCTTTAAACTCGTAACTCGAATGTTTTAACAAGAGTGTATATTATTATCATTGATGGAGTCTCACGGCCGATCCTAATAACCTATCTATCTTCAGTTTTGGCATATCGGAGATAGAAAACGATTTCTGTCTTTGTTTCTCTGGATGGCAAAATCAGAGACAGAAACTGTTTCCTTTCTCCGAAATGGCAAAACTGGCAATAGATACAGTATTGGGACCGACCGAAAGAACTAAATACACAATCCGATACAAAAATGACACATAAAACTGTCATCGATTGATACACTGACGTTGATTTTATACCAGTGTCAACTTTATAACCCAGCCAAATTATATCGGCACGCTAAGTATTGATATTTATGTCATGTTGCAACTATTCGATTGAAATAGGTACTAAAAGTGCACTCTTAAGTCAAATGAGTGCAATTTTAGTTGGGACATATTTTGACTCCATTGACGTATTTAGTTTTTTTATACAATATCAATATGCAATGGTGTAGCTAGAAATACTTAAGACACAAAACTAGGCCATAAACGTTGTGTGGGTGGTGTTTTCTTTATTATGCCACGCCTGTGCGGGCTGTGCGGCGCACACGATAAGGCAGGTAAAAACTTTTTTTTTTTTGTTTTGATAAGCTTCACACTCATAGACATACTTATAATACCTACAAAATTCATTTATCTGTATAGGATAAGGATTATATTGACTGAAATAATAATAATGTTCTATAGAAAAAGAAAATATACTTATTGTTATTTTTGATTGTCTTTATAATAAAAGAGAAACATAATTTCGATTTAATTACAAAAGTTATTATGTAGGTTATCTACATTTTTGTTTGAATATTTATGGCGTCACACTATTTTTATTTATATTACCCATAAACTTAGACTTGAATACAAAAATATAGTATTGCCATCATAAAATAACTTTTATTTATGTAGATATTTATTTACTGCATATTTTTTACAAAAGTAATGTAACGAAACCCTATAAGGGGTCATCCATAAATTACGTCACACGATTTTTAAGATTTTCAGACTCCCCCTCCCCCCCTTGTCACACATTTTACGAAAATTCCCATACTATTTTGCCTAATGCCACCATACTCAAATTCAAAATGCAGTATGTATCATATTTAGAGCCCATTTATGAAGTAAAAAATGGGTTATTCCCAAAGGTCCACAGTTCTATTGTTTTCAAAAAACGTAAGTTCATACTTTGATTCCCAGTGGGTTGCCACGACATTAAGAATAAAAAAGCATTTTCTTTCCCAGCAGGTCCATGAGAATATTTGGTACAGTCAGCAGTAAAAGCTGGATAAAAGGATAGAAATTAAACCTTAAAATATCATCTCAACTTACACTAAAACAGACTGAAGCATTAAAAAAACACAGTTTTGGTAAAACATTGCAAATCATCTCTTCTTACCCCAAAATAGACTTAAACATAGAAAAAAAAAGTTTTGTTACAGTCATTGTAAATCATTTCAAATTAAGTAAAATAGACGATGTTCTGGCCGATTCAAATAGCACAAACTAAACTAGAGTTTGTGTTGTTTCTGCTGATTGTACTTCGAATAAGTCTCATGGACCTAGTGGGAAAAGGAGAACAATAGAGCTGTGGACATTTGCGAATAACCCTAAAAAATGTAAGGCTAAGCCTGTTAAGGTATGGAGGTAAAATAAAAAACTTATGAATAGTATCGTAATAAAGAATTGAGGCCGTATCAAAAATTTTATATTTTTGGGGGACATTTTCTATGTCCTTAATCTTTACATTTTTGTACTGGGCTATACCACAAAATAATATGTCGTTAGTTTCTTGTCTCGTAGATTGTTGTATTAAAAGGAAGGTGATTAAAATTTCATCCTGTATTTTAAATTATTAAATAAGTTTATTAATATTTAAATATACCTATATTGGTATGCGTACCGTCTAGCAACGAACGCTATATGTGTGGGATTTTTGATGGGTTAAAAAATAACACGTACTACTTACCTACCTAAATATGTGCACCGCACAGGCATCGCATAATAAAACATCACTAAACCGTGTTTTAGTAGTCCTTGTGTTGTAACTATGTATTTTTATCTACACTCATGTCGAAATGCTCGAATAAGTTATAGTTATAAATTAACGCAATTACATAAAATTAAAAAGAAAACTAAAAATAGAACTGCTAGGTGTTTTTAAATTAGGCTGGATGCATCGATATACAATAGGTATATGTATATACAGTCCGATATAAAAATGGTACCAAAAACTGGCCCCATTTGAATGATTGACATTGATTCAATGTCAGTGTCAAATTTATAAGCCAGCCAAATTATAATGGCATGCAATATTATGAGCTTCTACCCTCGGCATACCGAGTCCTTTCAGAAGTCCGCCAAGAGACTTTTGTGCTCCAGGGAGGAGTTGGGATGGTTGAAGTAACCACCCCGATCCCCCTTACGCATAATGGACCAATTGGAGCCTAAATGCGGAAAAGGGAGCCTGCTACCAACACCAATACTGCTCGGTCAAAGCCTACTTAACCTAACGAACAAATAAACCACCAACCTGCACTCCATTCTTCTGGTAAGCGCAGAACATGCTATCGATCGTGTGGAGATCCATAGCGTTGTACAGTTTCGTGTCGTCCAGCTCCTGCCATATCGTTCCGTGTAGCTTCGCGTCGGGTAGTTTGTTGCAGTTGAAGCTCTTGAGGGGGTTTCCGGGGGGCGGGTACGTTCTTCTTGGGTTTGGGGGCGGCGGGCGCGTGGGGCGTTAGGGACCATATTAAAGATTGTCACATGCTGCAGATCGTCCGTCCAATTGACTCCTTGGTCATAGCCTACTTTAGCTAATAATTAAGTAAACGACTAACCTGCACTCCATTCTTCTGGTAAGCGCAGAACATCCTATCGATCGTGTGGAGGTCCATAGCGTTGTACAGTTTCGTGTCGTCCAGCTCCTGCCATATCGTTCCGTGTAGCTTCGCGTCGGGCAGTTTGTTCCAGTTGAAGCTCTTGAGGGGGTTGCCGGGGGTGGGCACGTTCTTCTTGGGCTTGGGCGCGGCGGGCGCGTGGGGCGCGAGGGGCGCGGGCGGGGGCGCGGGCGCGAGGGGCGCGGGCGGCGGCGGGGGGCCGGCGGCGGGCGGCGGGGGGCCGGCGGCGGGCGGCGGCGGCGGGGGCGGCGCGATGCATGTCTCGATCACAGCGCTCTTGAGATTGCTGACCTGTCGTTTTCAAATTACAATTTAAGTAAACACTATATTCTCCTTGCCAATCCATATAAATAATAATGAATCACAGAAGTGTACGTACACACTTGTGATCAACAGCACCATTTTTTTTTTATATATTTGTAACGGCCAGGAAGATATTTGTATTACAAAAATATTTAATAATTGTATAAAAAAACTCTTCAATAAATATGCATCAACATGAAAAATGCGTAAAAGGCAAACATGATCATGAACAGCCCCCTTACTCTTGAATTTGATTTAAGTTCGATCTCGATTCGACCTAGCCAAAATCTGAACAAACTCAATCGAATCGAAATCAAAATCAAGTCAAAATCGATCTAAAATGGCGATCCGTTAAACATTTTCGGTTAATAACGTAATCACCATCGACTCAAAGGTTTAGGTTCACTTTTCAGAGTACCAAATCACTGATTCTCGACGTCGATTCGATTTTGATCGTAACTCGAACTTGTCAAGAGTAGACATGCAGATCATTAGCTTGCATTTTCTTCATAGATAAATTCGAGCTTAGTTATGGTATTATAAAATTAAAAGCTCACAATCTACGAAGGAAAAAGATTATACAATACAATGAAACATTAAATTATGATCTGACCTTAGCGTCGTCAGGTATACTGCCTTCGCTGACTAGTTTCTCAAACCGGGCCCTTTCCGCTCGTTCTTGATTCAGCTATAATAGAAATATACATGCGTGAAACGAATGTAAATATTACATGTTTAATAAAAAATATATTTGATTATGTAACGCATAGACGCAAACCTACATAGTAAATCAAAGTGACAATTAATTAATCATCCCATCGCAGGGCAAAGGACTCCATAATTTAATTCAAGTAACCATGGCAATGATGGGTACAGATATAATCACCACGCTTGCCAAATGGCGGTTGGTGATCACAAACCCGAGTAACGTTCAAAGATTCGAAAGTCCTGTTGCCCGAGCCAGAAATCAGACCCAGGACCCCAAAATCTTGGCCTGGTACTCAAACCACTTGACCGACGAGGCGTTACCTAGGTAGAAATCATCAGCAAAAGTCATGTGCCAACGTTATGTTACACCCGAAAAATTATTGGTATTGCAGAATTTAAGTTACCTGAAAATTGAACTACGTGCTACACAGCAGAAGGTAGGTACGCCTAAAAACGCCTCTAGTTACCTGTAGTTCCAAGGACATGACACAGTAACAGCGTTCTTGTTACACTCAGGTCTGTAGGCAGGTCTAGTTACCTGTTGTTCTAGCTGGTGCGCCCTGGTGGAGGCGGCGCGGGCTCGCTCGCCGCACTCCATGTGCTGCGCGGTCTCCCTCTCGAGGCGCTCCTTGAGGCGGGACACGACGCCCTCCAGCTCCTCTCGCTCCTGAGCTTGCTGGTCTACTTGCTTCTCCTGTCAGCCCGTTAGTTTAGTTAATACATGCGGATGGGAATAGGGTTGCCATCGTTAATTTTGAATGATCTATCGGTAACTTATTCTTTATTTATTTATTTATTTATTATAAAAGCAAGGTTGTGTAGTTCAAACAAACAAGACTGAATCCAAATGCAAATTGGTTATGCCAGTTCTAATTTCAAAATTAACAGACGGCACCCAATATAGCATGTTACTAAAAATGTAGGTATACGCTGCTTCTTGTTCTAATTATTATTGTTCTGTTAGAATAATAAGCATTATTTAAATGCCATTTTTATATTTTGGTGTAAGATTTAAGTACGCAACCAAATATGTGGTTTTTTATCCTGAGAAACCCATAAAACTGATTATTTAAATATTTTGTAATGGTTTTACAAGCAATATACTAGATAGGAAATACCTGCATTATCTGTGGTTACTGAATTAATTATTACGATTTAACCATCACATCATCAATAATAAATGTAAAACTAAATGACGTTAAATTGGAGATGAGCCGGCTTGTCTGGGGCCTTATTCAGCTATTTCAATTGCAGCTCAATCGTGATTGAATTGTGCGTTTTTTAACATTTAGCCCATACTAGAACTGTCAAAAACCTGCTATTCGATTACGATTGTGATACGATTTGGTTAGCTGAATTAGGGTCTTGTTAATCTGTTCATTAATATATATTTCTTTTTAAACTTGTTATTATTTTATTTTAATTTTTATTCAATTCTAATCTATTTTAATAATTGAGTATTTGCGTTATTTTGTATTTTTTATTTTAAAGTGCCTCTGGGCTCCCACTGAAAATCAGCGTCGCAGCATGCCTTTAGCTGTTGCGACCAATGCTGAGGGGACCTTTTTGGCACATTAATCTGTTTTTTTACCATTTATCATCATAATGCACTCACTCTAGTCTACTGCTGGGGGACCTAATACTATAATATTTTACATCTGCTTTTTGGATTTGCAAATGTTATATTATAACTTTTACATAAAATGTAATCGAATGACGAACATCTCTTATACATCCATTTTTCCTTATTCTACTAGGCCCAGTCTAGACTTACCTAATACAGTTGGAGATAATTTTAAGATTTTTTTCTAATCTACCAGAACATGAAAAATATTTGGATTATAAGTCGACGCATCTCCAAATGAAATCAATGACACCAGTATCCGGTTATCATAATTCATCAACCTGTCCCAAAGCTATAGTGAATGACCCACGTACCTTCTTCGCTAGCTCTGTAGCCATATCCACATTTTCCCTTTCCAAGGTCTCTGCCTTCGTTCTAGCAGCCACCAGCTCCTCTTCTTTCGCGAGAAGATGGACTATTTCACCAACGTTGATTTCTAGAGGCGCTACATCTGGGTCGTAGATCTGGAAATACAGTGTACAGTTGTTATGGAGAACATGACTAGACTAGATCAGGTATGTAAGATTATAAAAAAAGAAAGAAAGATGTTTTAATAATAATTATACCGATAGTCCTAACTAAGCAAATCTTATACTTTAGCAAATGGATATCGCATGACGATAAGGATTAGACTATATAGGAAAGTCTACGGCTTAGATCGGAATATAACTAGAATTCTTGAACTATAGAAGCACGCTTCTCTCTCAAAGTTTCTCCCTCTTTTTCAAAATTCAAACGAAACATGTTCAGACTCTTATCGTGCTATTAAATCCACCAATGTGGTACAAATGTTCTCCTGTCATAGATAGAATTTAATTCAAAATATGCGCGATTTAAACTATTGTCATGTTTCATGCCATGTCGTAATGGAAATCCAGTATTTCGTTCATGACATAGGTACAGATGAATGCTACTAAGTTGATAAATATCCTACATGAACTAGTAGGGGTTAATTTGGTAAGGTTTGTTTTTCGACCGCTACAGTGCTGATTGTGTATGTAGCTTTTCTATTCATCGGTCTTATTATCAAAATATGTAACTCCATTAAGGTGACATTTACAACAAAAAGGAAAATACGATTATTTATTATTCTTTGGATTAATTTTTGAGTTTTGTTAGAATATAGTACTAAAACACCATTTTAACTAACCAAAAAATACAATTTAAGCAAAGCCATATAACAAATTAGCAGTTAAATTCGCAACCATAGACAAAACTAAAAACAATATGATTTCTGATAACTAGACCGATATAATATATGGGCTCAAGTGATCTAAAAGCTTAAAATACTTAAAGTCACCATGCCTTAGTCTGGTCGGTGTTGACGTCGCGAAGGCTTCCTTGCTCGCTGTTGGCGCGGCTGCCGGCGCTGGGCTGCTGCAGCACCACTTGCTGGACCACGCGGTCCAACAGAAGGAAGTGTTGGGAGTACGGGTTGTATTCCACTGGAAAAATTAATATATTAGTAACGCAGGTTATAACAAGTTCCAAAAGTCTATTTGTGAAGTAAAGTCTTATAAGTAGATATCTTAACGACCTCCGTGGCGGCGCCGCGGCGTGACGTTACACATCAATTTTCAAGGTGTCGCCTGGGGTTGATTCCCGGACGGGTCAATGCAGAAAAAGTGTTTTTCTACATTTGCTCGGGTCTGGTTGTTTGTGTTACTTTCGTTGTTCCTGATTTTCATAATATGAGTGCTTTGAATAGTTAGATACTCATTCATTTATTCATTCATTCATTTGTTAAATCGTTCAATCATTTATTGTATCAACATCACGAACCCGCTTTTATTTTTTTATTTATTTATAATTGGGACAACAACAGCTTAATACAGTAAATGTTACATGGGTTATGTACATGATGAGCCAATGATAGTTGACCACGACATTCTACAAGTACATATTTTGATAGGTGGTGGACATATCGTTCAAAAATAACAATATTGAATTTAAACAATTAAAATTAAATTAAAACAATTAAGAACACTAGTGCACAGTGCACACGACAGCAGATTAATACATCATGGATCGCCAAACCTCCTAACTGAAACTGTTTAACTGAGTTGTATGCAGGGCGTACAAGAGCACAGAACGGCTGCTATACAGGGTTAAAATAATTACTTATTTTATAGGGATTTCACAAAGTCATTAATCATTTTATCTCTTATCTAATAACCTATAATTGAAATTGTAGTAATGCGAAATAAAAATATTAAAACATTTCCCTTTTCATTCGGCTTTAATACGTGTGTGCGTAATTTGTGAATTCTTGACCTAAAATCACTTTATAAAAAGGGTAATTTGTAAATCCTTGACTAATAGTAGCCCAAGGTATAACTATCAATTTTTCTCTTAAGACGCTGACTGCAGCCGATGACCTTGAGCAATGAACACGCCCACAAATTTATTCGTCTTTGAATTTCTTTGGAACGCGCCATAGCTATCACTGTCGATTCTCGTAGGAGTGACAGAGAAAAAGCGCATGGAATAGAAGGGCCTAAGTGCCAAACAACAAAATTCGTTGTGCAATTTAAAATTGCCATTTTATTAAAACTCTAAATCAGCCATTTGCTTAAGCAACATGTAATATACAATATAGCAAAATTTTATTATCATTTCAGTATATAAACTTGAAAAATTTTGTCTCAGGCGGGAAAAAAAAAAAAATTTTTCAAGTTTATATACTGATATTATAAGTGCAATTAAGTTGCTAAAATATCAAATAAAGTTTATTATCATTGTTATACGGACTGCTGAGAAAAATGGTAATTTATGTATTTTCAGAGGCTACTTTGAGATTTTTTTCTGTCGAGAAAAGTTTTTAGAATCGTGTTTTGGAAACAGCCACCAGGTCAAAAATATGATCAATTACAACTACATAGAATTTGGTAACAATACGAGCCATAGGCTTAAGACGCTGACTGCAGCCGATGACCTTGAGCAATGAACACGCCTACAAATTTATTCGTCTTTGAATTTCTTTGGAACGCGCCACAGCTATCACTGTCAATTCTCGTAGGAGTGACAGAGAAAAAGCGCATGGAATAGAAGGGCCTAAGTGCCAAACAACAAAATTCGTTGTGCAATTTAAAATTGCCATTTTATTAAAAATCTAAATCAGCCATTTGGTTAAGCAACATGTAATATACAATATAGCAAAATTTTATTATCATTGTTATACGGACTGCTGAGAAAAATGGTAATTTATGTATTTTCAGAGGCTACTTTGAGATTTTTTTCTATCGAGAAAAGTTTTCAGAATCGTGTTTTAGAAACAGCCACCTGATCTAAAATATGATCAATTACAACTACATATAATTTGGCAACAATACGAGCCATAGGCTTAAAGCAAAACAATCTTCACTGAGCTCAATTTCGCTCATGTCAGCGTCTTAAAGCAAAACAATCTTCATTGAGCTCAATTTGGCTCATGTCAGCGTCTTAATGGTGTATCTCCCACAGCCTTAGCCGCTGCACTATTATGCTTGTATCCATCATTGCTATGGTAACTTGAATTCAATGATGGAGACCTGTGCCCTGCCTGCAGTATGATTATTATTATATACTCACACGGCAGCAGAAGCAGGTGCTGGAGTATGGACAGCAGGTGCGGGTAGGCGTGCGTGTGGCTCAGCTTCCTGCGCAGCAGCTCGAACATGGCGGCGGCGCTCTTCGTGTCCACGTGCTCCTTGTCGAAGCGTCGCGCCAGTTCGCGCTCGTCCTCGTTGCGGACCATATCGAAGAACTCGATGTGACGGTCAAGAGTCTCGTTTTCGTATTTGCGAAGTTTTTCTATGACTGTAAATAATTAAATGAAAACTTTTAAACCGAATAGACAGTTTCATTTTAGTTCTTTTGCGAGAAATCCTGAAATCCGATGCTTAACTTTACATAGGAAGCATCAAATTGGGTACAGATCCAAAAAGAAGAGGCCCTTTGAGATATGATTGAGAGTTGGAATTTTTATTCCTAGCGGGCTCTCAATATGTATCTGTCACACATTAATTTAGTCAAACCATAATAGGAAATATTTCTTGCCATTCAAATTTAGAGATATAAATAATAATGTATTGTAATTTCGCAGGTATTTATTTCATTTAGATGTAATATTTAAAAGGCATTTAATACCTTTGAACTAAAATTAAATGAATAATATAGCAAACAATAATCAATACTACAACAACTACTTCTGATCTGAAAGTTTCAGACTGAAACACTACCTGGTTGTATTCCCAACATTAAGAGTTCGTATCTCAGATGTAATCTGAACTCCAGGCTATCCTCTCCGGGGCCGTAGTTGAGTACGGCATTGACAAACGACATTATGGCGGTCTTGACGCCTAAGTCATCGCGGTAAGCACCCGTACTCCTGTCGAGTTCGTTGACTACGCCTTGGAAGCGAGCACGCTCGCCAGCGTACTTTTGGAAGTGCACCATAGCTTCTAAAACCTGCAAATGCGAATAAAAAATTTGATATATAATTTGGTTGCCTTATACAATATTGAAAACACTGTTTACATTTTAAAGAGTTTGCTTGCAATTTTCTTTCAGGCGTTTTAGTTAAGTTGGCGTTGCGTAGTACTAGTGGCGGATACAGGTGGTAGAGCCCTCCTCTTATGATAAATCAAATTCCGGTAAGTTAATCCACTACCAGGAGGAAGTAGCTATTTCCTTGGTAAAACCTACCCTTCAGGTCAAGCTCCTCCCAAATCAAAAGCCTGAATCCACAACTGCAGTACCTACAGTATTTAAGAATTAAAGTAAATTGATGTGTTTACGAATGTTAAGTAACATTATATCATACCTTTTTGTGACCTCCTGGCACCAAACACACAGCGCCCAGAATTTCGAGGGCGGCCACTTTGGTCTTGACATTTTCGGTGTCTAGCGATTGTGCGATTAGGTCGATGCTCGTTGGGTGGGCTAGCACGTGCGCTCTTCCAGTCTAGAACATAAGATAATAAGTAACAAATAAGTTAATCGTCCCAGAAAAAAACACTCAATTAAATGTAAGTTTAAAAAAACGGTTTGAAGCTAAAAATTAACACAATGTCTCTTATTTACTTCTCTAACTGTAGGTAGAGTATGCTATATAATTTAGTCATATTTAAAATCACTTAATACATTGAATTTACATAAATTTAATTCTATTTCGTATTTTTTATTCAGTGAGTATTTAATCTTGTAAATTTTGCATACCTGGCGCGGTACTTTGATTAAGCTACAGAGAGATTTCGCTGTAAGTCAGCGTAGTTTAATGGGAATGCGGGTTCGATTCCCGCCTGAGCCAAAATATAAAGTATTTTTAATTCCTTTACGATATAGTATATTAAAATCACGACAACCCAATAAGTAACATATGAAGCATATTATTAAGAGAACAATTAGGATTTAAAACATTTACAATGTAAACTTAAATTGTATTGTTGTGGTTACGATAAGCAACTAGAATCCATTCCAACAACAATCTTGGTCTTTGACATAGAAATATAATTACAAAAACGGCGAAACAAGTCACGAGCTAGATTTTTTATAAGCATTTTACTAGTTTTTACATCTTTAAACTACCTAGATTGGTCACGACGACTGTCGCATTCCGACTGACTCAGTTACCATTCCATTTGTTCGCATCTTGAACCAACAGCATTTTTACTGGAAATTGTGAGCGTGAATGTCCTGTACAGCTGAAGGCTAAGATTGATTTAAGAATAATGAAACGTACTTGTAAACTCCAATCACTAGATAGTGTACTCGTATCTATATTTTTTTGATTTCTAAAGTCTCGTTCCAAATAGGTCACCGCTGCCTTCATCATTGTCATGTGTTTTTAATACGAATAGGTACCTATTAAACATGTTCTTAGGTAATTTCTAGTTATACTCGTATGAAGTGTTTACGAAATATTTAGTGTTTTGTGTTTTATGGTACTTAGATTCTAAATATGAACTATCTAGTAACAGCACTGTCTCTTCAATGCAGCTGTATAGATCCCAGGTCTTCTTGGTTGATAAACCGCAGTATAAGGCTGTCACATGTTCATAAAGGCATAGACAACTTACGGAATTGTTCATGAGCGCTTTGATGGCAGCTATGAGGTTGTGCCTGGTAATCGCATCGTCTCGTGGCGCCCTCTGCAGTGCATCCAGTATGGAGCCCAGGCCGCCTTGTTTGATGAACCGTATTACGAAGCTGTGGGCCCGCGTCCGGAGTGCTGTCTTCAGACCGTCGACTAGGGCGCCGGCGTCTACTGGTGGGATTCCTTCTGATGATGAGAACGCCTAGACACAAATAGAATTATTTAAATAAGTGCATCGTCATGTGGGTCTCAAGTAACATGAACAGTTCAGGGATTCAGACGGAAAATTTCATATAACATAAGCACCTGTTATTATATTTATAGGTAAAATAAAACCGGCCAAGTGCGAGTCGGACTCGCGCACGAAGGGTTCCGTACCAAAAAGGCCAAAAAAACGGGTTTGTTGTATGGGAGCACCCCTTAAATATTTATTTTATTTTGTTTTTAGTATTTGTTGTTATTGCGGTAACAGAAATACATAATTTGTGAAAATTTCAACAAATAAACTCTTCAGCTTTATAATATTAGTATAGATTTACTTTATTTAATTACTCTTTAAAGGGTTTAAATACAAACGACTTCCTCGAAGAAAGTTACAGGTACATATACAGAAACATCATAAATTAAATAAACGTGAACAGCGTTTGCTTGCATGCATTGTTCTGACCTCGAAATAGGTAAGTACAGTACAGTATGTAAAGCACTTTTTTTCTTAAAATTAGAAACAACAAACGTACTAGAAATAACACAGATCGAAGACAGCTAGAAAAATGTTTTTTGTACATCGGCCCGTCCAGGAAACGAACCCGAATATCGGTGCTAGCGACACCTTGTAAACTGGTGCATACGTCACTCGACTGACTAATGTACCTACATACTTATTACTAATCGTAAAAAGAACAAAGTGTCTAAGATACTCGTATATAAATGTAGGTAATATATTAATTTATCTTTGTAGTAATTTAAGAAATTCATTTAAGATTTCTTACACAGCTTGTAGCTAACCAACAAAAACAAAACAGGCGTCACAAAATTACAAGTAGACTGCAGACCTGTTTCATTGTATTCAAATATTGATCACAGCATGACTAGACGTATCTTAGCAGTTGTATTATTGTCATACATATGTTATTCATAATATTAATGAGGATTATGCCCATATGCACAAGGTCGGCGCGGGCGCATAGACTAAACGTGTTCACCCGACACCAACCAGTTCCTGATCACACAAGTGGGTTGACCAGGAAGCTAAAAAAATCCAGTTCATGTCAGAACATTACATTCTGTGAAATTGAGGGATGAGTGTAATGAGAGAAAAGGGTGATATGTAGAGGTGGTCATCATTTAAAAAAACAATCAGTTTCAAAGAGCTCCAAAATAATAATAAAAAAGCAAAATGCTAACAACCTTATTTCTCAGACATTATACATTAAAATGTTTTGTTGTTAAAATATTTTTACTAAATAAAATATCACACTGTATCTTAAGGCGGTACCGCCTTATTAGAGTAGCAGAGTTAGAACACATTCATCAACTTACATCTGCGATCTCGTTGAGCGCCTTGATGTACTCCTCGACCTGAGGAGCGGTGGTCAGGGGCGGCGCTTGTCCAGGCGGCGGCCGCCGGCTGCAGTATATCTGCCACTTCTTCGCCGCCGGCAGCTCCATCATCGCTGCTTTGTTCACGGCCGTCAAGTCCAACTCTTCCTGCAAACAAGAATATGGTTAGAAATACACGCAAAAGTTTCTTCCCAGGTAGGGAATTATTGAGTAAAATACGTAACTCGGTCTTAGCTGATAAGATTAATAATGGTATACTCTTGTCTCCTCTCTTAACCAGACGCGAATGACTCAAATGTTGCCTAATTTGCAGAAATAGCAGTTAGTAAAATTGATAGACCTATTCTCTAAAATTACTTCCAGACATTACAAAGATACCTATTTTATGGCTTAACAACTCATAAAATTAAAGTTGAACATTTATTATTAATTACAAGTAACTTCAATAATTACCAAAATGTATTCAGCAAATTCAACTAATTTCGCAATAAACATCGTTTAGAGATGGTTCGTTTATCCTTGACCAAATTCCGAGTAGATCAAATCGACAAGCCTTTAAAAGTTCCTGAGAAACATTTGGTTTATGTTTTAGGAAAGGTAAGCAGCATATTTGACTAAATACGTCAGTTAGTTCGCTCATGCCATTCTTTATAAGGTAAAACAGCGCAAATTAATCAGTGTGTACGGAATGACGAACTTTGTGACCGTATTTGGGCAGTTGGCTGGCACATTCTGGAATGCATAACAAATGCGGTACCGTCGACTCAAAGACGAAAGGACAAAAACAGAAACGATAAGTATGTTGTAAACGAAAATCAAATGGCATGATCGTGTTTCAAACACAGAAGTTCTGCGTAGAGCTGGGGTGTAGGGCATTGAGGCACTTGTTATGAAGCAACAGCTGAGATGGTCAGGTCACGTGGTACGCATGGACGACAGAAGATTGCCAAAGGCGGTTTTTTACTCGGAACTCTCATGCGGGAAGCGTAGGCGCGGCGGGCAGTACCTTCGCTATAAGGACGTGATTAAGCGAAATCTGATACCATGCGGTATTCCGGCTGAGAGTTGGGAAGAACGCGCACGTCTCAGACCGGAGTGGCGTCGGACAGTTCACAAGAACGTAGACAAATTTGAGGAAGTTCGTCTAGAAAACCTTGACGCAAAACGTCAAATTCGGAAGTCACAACCAAAGCCGTCCTATACATATACATTTAACGCAGCTGGGCAACTTTTCTGTGTTCCATGTATGAATTTTCAAAACGAAGTTCGGTTTTGCTAGTCACCTAAGAGCATTCCATCCTAATAGCATAACCTGATAGATACTTGACAGCAAGGAGTCGCCGTCGTCGGATACGGCGTGGATATATATACCTATATATATGTAAACAAATATCTGTGATCCAATTTCGGTCTATAGCAATCCAGAATACTAAGAACCTCATCCTTTTGATAGCGGAATCGACTTATTCGTCCAAGGGAATCGACTAACCAAAAGGGAGCGATGGATATGGATAATATATTACGCGTTCATCGAGACGACGAGTAAGGTTCAATATAAATGAATCTGCAACGTATCACCATGAAAATAATTATAGCTCTGTTATGATTGTCAAATAATAAAGCCACGGGCAAGTCTAAAACGGGCGGCTGTTGTTGATCGGACAGGCTCCTCGACCTGTATACACGATTCCTCGGCAATAGGAATGGTGTTGTGCTTCTGTTATAGTGTTTAGCAAAAAAAAATTCCACGATACATATAATTTGTGATTTATTTATTATGAACAACAAAAAAACTGATTGTTGATAAAAGCACCTACACTTAATGATGAATGCAACTAAATGAAAAGAGCACCAAAACGATCAGTGCCCATTTGGTGAAGACATTTTTCTGACACTGATTTTGTGTCAAATTTTTTTGCTTTACATCAATGATAATATAATACATAGGCTTTTAAACTTTCTTGATGCATTGTTAGTATTGTTACAGACAAAACTGAACACTAAAACATGATTTAATGCACTGTTGATTATTCCCTCAACCCCCAGGAGGCACTCAGGTGCCACGATAACAATTGATTTCAATTGTGTCTGGAATAACTCACGATTGAGGGATTATTTAAAGGTAATTGTGTTAATGTGTCTCTGCGAGGGGCAGGTGTGTCTGTCGCGACCATTACTCGTGCAATCGGATCAAAACGTCGTCATTCGGAAGGTAAATACTATTTTACCTTTAAATAATAACATGGTCGAATTATTTTGAGAACCTTCTTTTCTTATCGTCGGTTGTACAACTGATTTGCGGTTTCTAAGCAACAGTATCTTTCAAGAGGTCAAAGATCCCGCAGATTTACTTTCGTAATATAATTCAAGTGCTGATTACCGGTATAACTTACACAAGGTACGGTTTGTTTTGTACTCGTAAGGACAAAAAAGATGCGTGATCACGCAACAAGTACGGTCATTAAAAACTATGCGACCATCAATGAAGTGTTACCGGACTTCCTGAGCCAATGAAAGCCGGCAAATCAAACGAAGCGTTTTATAGATGCAGTTACTTATAACCATCGCGTGATTAATGTGAAAGACAATTTTATTCATCGAGACACATGAACAAATCGTGTTACTTATAAAACTGTTTGGTGTAGAACTTTCAAAAGGATTATATTACATGTTTTCTGTAATGTATATGAGATAAGTACTGCAGCCTGAATTCCATAAACATTTTCTACCAGTTAACCGAAACGCCGAATAGACTAGACATGGTTACAAATAAGTCAGCTCAGGTATCAGATACAGTTATGAGCACCCGGATAACCGGCGTTTATTGACGATTAAGATAATGGCCGGCTAGCCGGGTCATCCCTAATTATTATATTATGCGATCATTTCTTTTTTAAATAGGTTTGAACTTCACGATAAATTTTACCGATGAAAACAATAAAGAATTCTAAAACTTTTAGTCGGGCAAGAAATCATTGACTCAAAATTCTGGCTTATTAGTTACTCGCTATACGTGAGTATTTTTTTAAATAATTTTACGATCGACTATCGATAGTCGATATTTCAGTTCCACTAGCGGGTGCCGTGCCTCGGGCAAGGCGGCTAAACGCTGTCGTTACCACACGCCCACCATTGTCGCGCGGAAGTGTTGTTACGTGCGCGGGCGCTTACAATGCTTACATTTCTATTATGTATGGGTTCCAATTTTAAATTTTAAACGACCGCTTTTGGGAGTTTTCCATACTAGTGTAAGATTTTTGATGTCATTGTAAAGTAAAATTATTGTTACGCAACATGCTAATACACGAAGTCGTTTGAAAGAATACAGCTTACTTTGAAATTGGAAATGGACAGGTGGCGCTGTCTGATGTAAACATTAGCTCCGTGAACTTTATTATTACAAAATTTTACAAGTGCAATTTATTAAACGGAAATGTACTGTATATGTGTATTGAAACGTGACTATTGTGTTCAAGTGTTATCTAAGTGTTTCATTGGACCATAAATTAAATACTTAGGGTAATGTACTGTGAACTTCAAATGACTAATAATACTAATTGCCAGTGAAAGAGACTACGGAATAGCGAAATTAACGTGATCTTGAACTGATTGGATTAAGTGTGAATGGAAGCAAACAACTTACTTTGCCGCAATTCGAAAGATTCATAAAAATCCAAATTTCATATTGCTTGGACGGTTAATTTTATTTAAATATGCAAGTGTGTTACTGCATTTTGAATTCTATGTTATGCTAATAAGAATATTTCACATTAAACCGCACAGACGCCATCTAGCGAAACAAATTCAAATTATCTACTGCTATCACTGCAAATTCTCACAACCACTACAACGAAAATATTCATTTGTGCACTAACGCCATCTATAGAAATAGTTGCAATTAAATTGTGGTATTAGGATAATACTACTTTGACAGCGACATCTGAAAAATAGTAGTGGAACAAGCACTGATTCAACCGAATCAAATGGGAACTGCAAATTCGAGCTCAATAGCAGAACACTGGTTGGAATAGTGGATTTGTATCGACGATAGTCACCGGAGGTCTCAAGTTCAAATCACAGAGTTCCATAGTTCTTATTTTAAAATTGTGAATGTGAATTTATCTTTTCTAATTTTAATTGTTAACAACATATAAAAATAAAAATGTCCGCTGCTCAAAAATCCAGCTTGAGAGCGGTAACACCAGTAATTTGCAAGAAGTGTGGTGCAAATTGTAATAAGAAGGACATCGTTACATGTATTAAGTGCAAAAATACATACGAATTTGATTGTATAGGCCTCTCGGAAAAATTATACCGTTTGATGAATACTGAAAATAAACGAAATGTTAAGTGCCTGGATTGCACCCCGAAACCAAAAACAAACAAAAAAACAAACCATGAACAGAGCAATATTACATTAAGGAGAAAAATAACTAAAAATTATCCAGAGACCTTCAAGGGAAATTCAAACAATCAAGAGGCTCTAAATACATCGGACTCATCTCCATCTACATTGAAATCTGATTCTGAAAAAAAACTATGTTTGCCTAAAATAAAACAAGACAAGAGACCTGACGACTTAAACTCGCTAATAAACAGAAGAACACGTAGCGTTGAACTTCTGGACGTATCTTCTGATAACTCAATGAATGAAGACAGTGCGAACTTGCTTGAAGTTACAGGTGTTATGAGCTTACCAGATCTAAATGAAAATGAGTCTGATTGTGGGGAGCTTCGAGAAAAACTTTGTATAATGAATTCTAAACTAGAGAGCGCTCACTTAGAAATCGATAAACTGAATATGGAAATTACAGATCTTAAGAAAAAATTAGAAGAACAACAAAAGAAAACTCAAATTTTAAAGAAGCTAATTGCAGAACCTTCATCACGAAAATCTACCCCCTTGAAACAAAATCGAAAATATCATCCATCTCAAAAAAAACCAGCACCACTTGAAGTAGATCCCCAAGAAACTGAAGTCAAGCAAGATGAAATGGTTACTGAATCTATGACAGTAAACTCTGAAACTAATGAACAATCAAACGTGCCTAAAGTGCCATCATCTCGAAACATTTACATTTTTGGCAGTCAGCAGTGTGTGGGCTTGGCTTCGCAACTTTCGCAATCAAGATTTGGAAACAACCTTGGTCAATATTCAATATGCGGCTTCAGCAAGCCAAACGCTACGACAGAGGATGTTTTGAAGTCGTGCAATAGCGCTGAAGACTCGCCGGAAAATTACATGATATTATGCGCAGGTGAAAATGATTACAACCCAACAAAAGTATTGATAGAATTTTCATCAGCCTTAAAAAAATTTAACCATATTAAGATTATAGTATTAAGTGTTGTTAACAATGAATACTTAAATACCGAAAAACTAAATAAATGTATTGACAATTTGTGTAGAAATGTACCTAACTGTAGCTTTGTTCATGTGAATTGTAATCAATTCAGCAATACTAATTATCTATATTGGGCATGTAAAAAAATTAATTTTACTATAGACTATCTCACCTATAAATCTAGGTATCTGTCACCACAGGGGCTAAGAGAAATTATTAAAAAAAGTAGCGCAAAGCCAAAGGATGTGGAACCTCACGGGAGAATTATTAAACAAAAATCACCAAAACTAGGCACTATTCCATATTACTTTCCAGTACTTAAGGAAAAATGCAATGAAATAAGAGACCACAAATCAAGTGACATTCCACCTGAACAGATCCCGGATTTTTTCATCACTACGGATCGACTACAGACACCTATACAATAAATAAAGACATTCTTACACTGTTCCATCAAAATATCGCAGGTATCTTAAATAAAAATGAAATATTTGAACTAACAATAACTGAGCTTACAAACGATATAGGCCGCGTGGATTTCATCTGTCTTACCGAAACTTTCATAAAAAAAGGTTCCGAATCTAATTTACGTCTACCAGGATACAAACTGGCATCCTGGTTTTCGAGGAGCAATCAGCGTCGGGGAGGCTCATGTATATTGATAAAAAATAACTTGGATTACACACCCTTACAATTCACATGTCAATTAGCTTGTCCCGAGTATTTTGAATGTTGTGGCATAGAGCTGACGGATTACCATGCGATAGTAGTTTGTATTTACCGAATACCAAATTCAGATATTCAAATATTCTATGAGAAACTATCAACACTTCTAAGCAAAATTTGTAATACTAACAAAGCTGTGATCATTTGTGGTGATTGGAATATCGACATATTAAAAGATAATAACCTATCCAGGGAGCTTAAAACTGTACTATCGAATTATAATCTACACCCGCATATATATGTTCCTACTAGGAAAACTTCCAGCATCGATCAAATAGCCACAAATATAAAAAAATCTGAATTAAAATCAAAAATACACCATTTAGGCTTATCTGATCACGATACAGGTCAGTCTATCTCCTTTCCCGTACTGAAAAAAAAAAGTATATCAAAACCCGTTAAGAAATGGTTCGAGACTCGTAGGGACTTGAGCAAAGAAAATGTACAAAAATTTTGTCAATGCTTATCATCACTTACTTTTAATGAGATATATGAAGAGGATGATTGTAACAAATCCTTTGAAATGCTTCATGACCTATTTAAACTGTTTTATGATCTATGCTTCCCAATAATACGAGTACGAGTAAGTAAAAAAAGAACAAGAAACAAATGGATAACCAAAGCACTAAAAAAATGCTGTGTAAAAAAAAGAAACCTATACTTCCGATACCAAAATGAACCCAACAACAAAAAATTTAATCAACAAATCTATTTAAACTATACCAAAATATTAAAGAAATGTATTCTTAAATCGCAACAGATTAACAATAATAATCATGTGATGAAATCTAAAAATAAATGTCAAGCATCCTGGGACGTAATTACGAGTAATATTGACACGAGTATGAATAACTGTTCAAATGACATTAAATTAATAAAGCAACATGACATGAATTATATTAAACCTACGGACATCTCGGAATTGTTTAATGACTATTTTATAAATTTGACAAAACAGACTAAAAATAATAACAATAAGAGCAACGCAATTGATCAAATATTCATTGAAAACACGACAAACAGCATGTTTCTAGTACCATGTACTGAGCATGAAGTGATAAAAATAATAAATTCCCTGAAAAATACCAATTCGACAGGTTATGATAAAATAAATACGAAAATAATAAAATTATGTTGTAACTTCATTGCTGTGCCGCTGTCGCATATAATAAACAGATCCTTTGAACAAGGCGTCTTTCCCAATAGACTAAAAAAATCTATTATAAGGCCAATATTTAAAAAAGGTGATCCCATGATAATGGAGAATTATAGGCCAATAACACTTATACCCGTTTGGTCAAAAATCTTCGAGAAGGCAATGGTCGAGCGAATGAATAGTTTCCTAACAAAAAACCAAATTCTGGTATCCAATCAATTTGGGTTCCGGAAAGGAAGCTCAACCACCCAGGCATGTTACACATTAGTGAAACATATAACAGAGTCATTGAATGATAAACTGAATGTTCTAGGCTTATTCCTAGATATGAGCAAAGCCTTCGATTTTGTTTGTCATTCACGCCTTCTTCAGAAAATTCAGAGGTACGGCATACGAGGAAAAGCACACGAATGGCTTCTAAGCTACCTATCTGAACGCCATCAAATAACAGAAATTTCAAAAATTATTGGTAATGAAAAAGTAACAGCCCAATCTTCCTCTAAAATAAATGACTCTGGCGTACCACAGGGGAGCATACTTGGCCCACTGCTTTTCTTGTTGTATATCAATGACCTACCTAATGAATTAAAGCATGAATGTATATTATTCGCAGATGACATTACATTGTTAATAAAATGTAAAGATAGAAATACACTAGAAGCTGAAGCCAACAACGAACTTAAAAAAACTATAAATTGGCTTGAACTTAATAATCTAAATATTAATCTTAACAAAACGAGTGCCATACAATTTAAGACATACAACACATTACACATGTCTATGAACATTAACTTTGAAAGCTCTCGCATACAGCGGACCACTTCAGCCACTTTTCTGGGCATCACAATAGACCAAAATTTAAATTGGAAGGAGCATGTAGATATCGTATGCAAAAAGCTTGACAGATTTGCCTTTGCTCTAAGGCGCCTAAGACTAGTGGCATCAAAAAATGCTGCGTTAGAGGCATATCACGGCTATGTTTCTTCGGTGTTGCGCTATGGATTGATAATATGGGGTAATTCAGTTGAGGTGCAAAGGACCTTCATAGTACAAAAGAAATGTATTCGAGCTATATGTGGTGCTGGGTACCTAGACCCCTGTAGACCTTTGTTTATACAGCTGAAAATCCTGCCCCTGCCTTGTCAATACATATTGGAGCTGTGCATGTTTGTTAAGAATTGCCCACATTTGTTTCTATTGCACATCAATGCACGAGGAAGGAGCAGCAGAGACCCTTATAAATTGTTTACCCCATCCCAAAGACTGAAATTATATTCAAATAATGTTCATTGTAAAGCAATTAAAATATTTAATAAACTGCCTTCTAAAGTAAGAGCATTGCCTGTAAATGTATTTAAGTCGACGATGACTAAATGGTTACTTCAAAAATGCTTTTACTCAACCAAAGAATACCTTGACATAAGAATTCGTGACTCCATGTTTTAATTATAATCATTGACTGATTTGACTAATTGAGACGACTTGACATTGATTATATTGTGTTAAATGTGGTTTGGTAATTAATTTAATGTATTCTATTCAAATGTAATTCAATTCATCATATTATTTTATTTTATTTCAATCTGATTTATTTTGTGTTACTTACTATAATTTCTACACCAGCAATGGTCGAATATGCGGTAGCAATATGTAATAAAAACCAATGTAATTAATACCATATTCTCAGAAATAAACCATTTGATTTGATTTGATTTGTTATTTTGACTCCATATACGTTTTTTTTTTTTGAAATGCTTTCATTGTTATCAGCATACATTCTGGATGGTGTTGAAATTATATCCTAAATAAACATGACTTGATGAAATCACGATCTGATTACCTACTCCAAATCAATACAATCTTTAAGTAAAGCGATTAATTGCCAGCTCGAGTAAACATGTTTTGAAAGAAAAATATTGCTATATCAGCAACTGTTCACGAAGTTAGTCAGTTTCTCAACGCAACAAATATCAAACTTCCCAGAGTTCTAACTTGAATTTCAAACAATAATTAAATATCAACTAAGAAATAGTCTTGTAAGATTTGAAGGATAAGGCACTTCTTACTGTACAATGTACATTCAAGAAAGCCATTGCAGAATAAACAAGGAATAAATTGACATTTCAAGTATTATTTGCGTAAATGCTAATAAAACGTAAAAAAGCACTTTACATTTTCAAGAATACTTTGGAGTCTGTAATTAAAGTTCTTTGCTTTGTAGGTCCTGCAATTACGCGCTACTGAGAATGCCGTACAATGTCGGCTAATCACCGGTAACGTACCTACGCAAAAGTTAGACTACCTATCTACTTTTCTATAAATACACGTTAATTTTTTTCAAACCAGATACCTAATTCTTGACAAATTGCACAACACTCAAAACACTAATAAGCATTCGATTATATGATAATCTGATGTGGATTCTGATAATATCATGTAGGTATGTTCTAACTAAAAGAACAATACTACCGGGAATGACATAACGTAAGCCACTAAAACGCAACTCAACAAAGGTCATGCACCTATTAAATCAGGCGCCTCAAAAACAAATTAGTTACGACACAGCATCTCACCTTAAGAGGCGGCACTTTTTCCTCATCATTCAAAAACTATTCGGATGCAAAACTCGGAACCGTAACTCGTTTAAAAATATTGCCGACTTCTGGTTTGCGATTGCAGTAATTAGCAGTACTATTAGCGCCTTCCCGGTCGACCATGCACCTCTGCACACGTGGTGCGAAGTGAATTATGAGGAAAGTCGTGTGAAACTATCATTATGCACGTCGAGACTCGATATCAAGGGTAATTCCGCTTTTTCCTGCGATTAGCTCAAGGTGCTTGGCCGTACTGCCATCAACACATTTAAACCGATGCAGAATTAAAAAAGACGTGTGGCACTCGGAGACTGCCGCGGTAAAGCTATTGCATAGCATTTTTTATCAAGTTATGCAATTATAAAACTAAAAAGTATCACCGCTGTGCCGGTCGGAGTGGGGGGGTGTTAGGTTATTTTCGTTACGGAATTTCTGGATTCGGTCTCCACGCTCAAGGTCCGCGATAGAAGCTATGCAATAGCTTAATTTTATAATTTTATGCTTAGAATAATAAATTTTATGTATTTTCTAATTTTGACTTTTGTAATTAATTTTTTCTGTTATTTTGGCAGATATGGTTACCATAGGCAACTATACTGTCAAAATCCTTATTTTATTCTAAATTCTTTAAAATTTCGGAAATTCAAAATTGTTCGATCGTGCCTTGCCCCGAGTGTTAGGTTAGGTTAGGTTATTTTCGTTACGGAATTTCTGGATTCGGTCTCCACGCTCAAGGCCCGCGAAAGAAGCTATGCAATAGCTTAAAAAAAATATATAAATAAGAATTGTAGAAAGGGCACAGATTGTAATTGATTGAATATGACATTGAGCTTACTATATCTACGACTTCTACGAGTATAATCAATTCAAGATCCACAGCAAACTAACAGGTTTTCATCGTCAACTCAGGGACATTAATCACAATGACCTATGGTTACTCTTTTACGATAATAACCATCTAACGCCGTTTCAATTGACCCGTGTAGTCAATCAATTCAACGTAAGTAAATTAAACACGCCACAAGCAAAACTGCGATGTGCATTAACTTTCTCCGAAACTACCGGTAATGCTCATTTAACCTTGTGCCTTTGTAGTACGGTCATCAGCACATTGTCCGACTAAGGTTATCCTTGTCTTAAGATCAGAAAACCGGATGCACTACCCATTTTATTTAGTCACAAACTTGGGAGAAACGAAATTATATGATGTTTTCGGTTTGGCCTCCTTATAAGAAGCCTGCATAGCACCTACAACCGTGATTCGTGAACTCGTAACAGTGTACACGTACGTAATAAAAACAAAATGCCGAACTGCGATGTCACATTAACTTTCTCCGAAACCACCGGTAATGTTCATTTGACCTTGTACCTTGAAGTTAGGTCGCGATAGCCCGATAAGGTTGGGTTCAAGTAACTGTGCGCCGTGAGAGAGGCTTTTGTCTCGACTGGCGCGGGCGCACCGCTTAGTTGACATCATTAGGTTCAGGGTCAATGACGACTAATTAGTTCTTTCAATTGAATGTGTAATTGAAAAAGATCTCATGAATGAAATGCATAGGAAAATCAGGCGATTTATGAAAAAAGTATACAGTTTTCTGTCTGTTATCTGTTCTTTGTGACTATGTAGGTATTGTGTTACTAGTACAGGATGTTAAAAAGTGTAAAATGTTAATATTACGTTTTAAAACAAGGCAGCTCAATAAAATTGGTTAAAACAATCGCCCGGCAAGCGAAAAGTTGTGGGTTCGAATCCTACTACCTAAGGCAGTCGAAAATGTTATTTAAGGAAGTTGAACAACATAGTAAGAACTTTTTTTAAATAGTTAAAATCATAAGAGGTTTTTTTAATATTCAGAAATACGATCCACAAGATTATCCAGTTATCAAACAGCTCAACTTTTCTCTGACCTGGCTGTCTCAAGTTTCCTAGTTAGTTTTGCATACAGATCGAAACGAATGACGCGTCATCAAGGATCAATAAATAAAAAGCGAATGGGCGAGGGTATAAATAATTCGCTTTCTTAGCAAACACGTACCAAAGGGCGAGCTAGAAAGCTCCGCAGGTGTCTGCAACTCACTAATGAAACTGTCAGCAGTCGCGACTGCGAATGGTATTAGCTTGACTTTAGCTTTCAAATGTAATGAGACCAGAGTACATCTACAAGTACTTGCTAAATACTTAGACAGGCGTAATAAGATTTCTACTTTCGATGGTATGGATTAGGTTTACTAACAGGAATCAGTTTCAGGCAAAACCTATCACAATTACAGTGGTTACTTGTGAAACGGAATGAATAATCACTTTTACCGAAGCTGAGATTAGCAAATGTTATAAGGTTGAGACGCTTACAACTTGTTTGATTTTATATGACTTACTCATATTACCTTTTACCTTTATCGAGCGCTGTAAGAGCCAATCAGCGTGATGAGAACAAGATCGTGACTATCCGAAGGATATCTACCGAATTAATTCAAGATATGCGCCGTCTAATGAAGTGGAAAACTATATCTTGCTATGACACCAATGTTGAAAGTCTAATTTAAACTGAGACTAAATGACCTCTGAGTTCTATGCATTCCAGCACAAGATCTTGCTTAATTATAATGTAATTATAACATAAACATTAGGAGCAATTTTAAAAACCTAATCTAAAGGTGATAAAATAATTTTGTTCTTTTCAGTGTTGTTTATTATCCATGCCAATGTGGAATGTTACCAATGTCGAAATTGGGCAAAAAATTAATAACAACATATCCTGAGAATAAAATAAGATTTATTCTTTATTTTCATTTACCTATGCAGGGAAGAAGATGACGACCACCATTATGTGTGAAAAATGCGGTTGTCGGTTCTGCGGCTAATATGGCCAGCCCACTGCCACTTCAGTTTGCTAATCCGGTGGGCTATGTCGGTAACTTTAGTTCTCTGCCGGATCACCTCATTTCTAATTTTATCCTTAAGAGAAACTCCGAGCATAGCTCTTTCCATAGTATACTTTAGAGTGGAGACCGCGTCTCGGCAAACGTAATGTAGGACGCCCTCAGGCCAGGTGGAGTGATGATTTGCGCAAGGTGGCTGGCAGGAGCTGGATGCGAGAAGCCGAGGATCGACCTTAGTGGCGTGAAATTGGAGAGGCCTATGTCCAGCAGTGGACTGTGATAGGCTGATGATGATTTATCTTGCAAAATAGCGGTAATTTGTACACTTTAGTATTTTTTTATTTAAGACATTTTTTATCTAAAACTGGCTGTCTGTCCCGGCTTTGCACGGGTTCACCACTAAAGATGATGCATGAAAATGGTCTGTCTATGAACATTTTTGCACTTTACATACTTTTCATGTGGATATTTCCAAAACAGGTTTTTGATTACAAAATTATAGAACATTTTCTTCCATAGAAACCTTGTCCTGACAATAGCAAAATACTAAAAAAAGTATTACTAATCCATTTTGGTGCAGTCGACCGGAAAGTGTACGCTTATACATTTTTTCGGTGATTCATTTTTATTTATAAAAAAGGAGAAGAGGATTTGTTACATTCCTCATTATTTATAAACTACTCAAAAGTGCGTAATAATACTTCGGCTAGATTATTATGTCACTCTTCGGAGAGATATGAACTGGCGGCATCAACAAAGTGTCTGGGCTAATCAATAAACAATACTTCGACGACCGTGGAAAATCGGTTGATAGATACCTTAATAATGATTTGTGTTGAGGAGAAAACACTAGTGAATAGACATAGAGAAATCATTAATAACCCAATACCTTTGTAATGCCCGTACCGATCACACCCAGTGCCGACGATACTCGGGAGAAAGTGTTTACAATGGACATTTCTGTGTATGTGTCAAGTCATGAGGAGAAAAACGCTTGACTCAGCAGTAGTTAATGCTGCATAAACAGCTAAATCATCTTTATCGAACATGGTTAAGCAATAAGCGCTGACCATCAATGCTAACAATGACATGGAATAACTTCTGTTTTTTTTTTACTTTTCATGGTAGCTTTACTGAAAAAACAACGGGCAAGTGCAAGTCGTACTGTCCTATCGAGGATTCCGAACAGGTGAGCTATGTAAATGTTATGACCACGCTTAACATCGATTGATGATTAAGTACAGACAACAGCACGTCAACCTTCCACAAAACGTCAAATTTTCTCAATTGATATTGATCTCTACTTGTTGGACTTTAAGTTTGAAAATCAAATTATATAATCTTTTATATAATCTTTAAATGGGTGACTGTAATTGGCCTTAAATTATGTACAACTTTTTTGTAATCTTCCATTTACTTATGTGCTGTTGTTATCCTTAATAAATAAATAAAAAAAAATAAAAAAAAAAAAATCAATTCAATGACCTTTAACTTTTTGGGTAGGTTGGCCTGCCGTTGTCTGTACTTAAAAATAAGTGCAATTTTTGATTTGATTACAAATAAAAAACTATACTTTTTAGATTTTTCCTCTATACACGAGTATCGGCAAGTCTTATACTACAAGTACGAACTTGTAGTACGAGTATAAGACTTGCCGAATTTTATAGTATTAGGTGAACGGAAAATACCTACCCTATAAATTTGACTCCCTTGAAGGTGTCGAATTACGTATACGTTCGTTGAGCAATAAAACGTCGTATCATTTTTTATATTAACTTAGAAACTTGATTATTTCACATCTTCAAGGGATATGTGGCTTAAAGTTCAATTCGGTTCCTCCACGCGTTCCTAAGATAAACAAACGGTCTTGACAGACGAACGGACGAACCGGCGTATATATGGACGGACGGACAGACAATCAAGTGATCTTATAAGAACTCCATACCAAGGGTTAAGTTTTTCCTTTTTAGGTAAGGAACCCTAAAAATACTAAAACATTCGTTACCTCGAGTTTTTTCTGACTTCTTTTTAGATATTTTGTAAATTCCATTTTAGAATTTATTTCGGGTGCGCAAAAAGAGGTGTCATTGCTCTCGAAATCTGTTTCTCATAAAATCTCATCTGCACCACCAAATGAATAGAGTTCTAAATGTTTTGTAGTGACTGTTATTGAGTGTTCGCTTCTTCGTCTTTATGATTTGACGACCATTTGGAAAAGTGGTAGTAATCGCTGCTCCTGAGCAATGGGTCGCGGGTTCGATCCCCGCACAGTACAAATATTTGTGTGCATGAACATGTCTGTTTGTACTGGTCTGGGTGTTTTTCTAAAGTATATAAGTAAGTTATTCATTTGCCTAGTGCCCCCATACGCCAAGCTACTTAATAGTAGCTTAATTTGGGACTACATGGCTCAGTGTGGCCCAGTTGCGCATGTCTAATTTTTTTTAAATATATTCATCCATTCAGAACAAAGACTGATAAAATATATACTAGCTTTATTAGGAGATAGAAATACTAGCTCTAAAAAGTAAGAAATTAGCTATATTTTAACTAGATTCAATAAGCCGTTCTTACGATTGAGACACAAACGTCCATCCAAACATTAAAAAACTAAAAATAAGGCTAGTTGTTAGATTTCAGAAAATATCAAAATGCACAATTTTGCATTGGTTTATTTTATATAAATTTAGTATACCTGCCTCAGCCGAACAGCTAACTTTGTTTTTTTATTCTATTGTTCTAAACGGATGATATTTTTTATTATGCAAGGATACAGGATACAAGAACAGTTCTAAAATATAAAATAACAAATGTTGAGTCGTAGTCAAACAAACTTTTGGAAAGAATTTTACGAGTTATGGTGTTTGATTCGCACAAAAAGCTTTCGTATGAGTACTGAAATCAGTCCTTACAAAATTGTGCGTTGTGCCAATATTATACACCTGTAACTTGTAAACAATATATCTAATACCATAATTATATTATAATATGTGTCACCGTTGAATTACATTAAGTATAGTGAACGCAAAATAGTGCACCCAAACTGCTGTACCTTGCGTAGAGGTTTTTTCTATGAATAAAGTTTCTACAGAACCCAATGAATATAATATCTAATATAGTAGAACAGAATCAATGCGAGGCATCTGACACCGTGAATCACAAAACTGGTCAAGCCCGTTTTCTTTTCGGGCTCATCTGGCATCTCGGTGCAATCACACAATGCATCGAATAGCTTGCTGCCAATCCGTTACAGGTTCTCAGCGAAAGTTGCGTTGCGTAAGTATGTTCTATAGGATATACGAGTAATTGTTTGGATCCATTCTATTTTTAGCCGACGAAAAAGTTTGTCAATAACAGTTAACAACCTTTTTTTTTTAAAACATGAGGCACGAAAAGCTTGGAATAAGCCACCGATTTTGCATCAGTGCGTAATCTTTATATATATAATTCTTCTGTGAGTGTGTATGTCACTGAACTACCCTTAAACGACTGGACCGATTTTGATGAAATTTTTTGTGTGTGTGCATGGGGATCTGGGAATGGTTTAGATTCACAATTTTGTCGGGGATAATGTTAGGGGTAGTCCACACCTAAATTTTTTTTTTATTTTTTAAACAAAATTTTTAATTTCTATATTTTTATGATACAACATACAAAAATACATGCAATCCTAAATTTTTACCCTTTTATCACCAACCCCTATTTTTTAATAGCCATTTTAGTAATTTAATCATTTTTCATCCCGCTCGATAACTGATCAATTATCGTCTTTTTTGTAAGGGTAGGGTAGGGGTAGGGAAGGGTTTAGGGTAGGGGTGGGGGTAGGGTAGGGGTAGGGTATGTGTAGGGTAGGGTAGGGTAGGGGTAGGGTAGGGGTAGGGTAGGGGTAGGATAGGGGTAGGGTAGGGTAGGGGTAGGGTAGGGGTAGGGTAGGGGTAGGGTAGGGGTAGGGTAGGGTAGGGTAGGGGTAGGGTAGGGGTAGGGTAGTAAAATATTAAAATTTTATAAAATATATACAACCCTAAATTTTTACCCTTTTACCACCAACCCCTATTTTTTGTTAGCCATTTTAGTAATTTAATCATTTTAATGGCAAAACAACGTTTGCCGGGTCAGCTAGTGATAATATATACGAGTATCTCTCCTTTGGCACTGACTTAAAATTGACTTAACTACCTATTTAAATAAATAAATGTGGGCAACATGACATATGTACTTACATATTGTTCTGATCCCAATTTGAGTAACTATTTAAAGCACTCGTATTTTGGAAATCAGAAACAACGAAGGTATCACAAACACCCAGAGCTGAGAAAATGTATAAAACACTTTTTTTCTACATTGACCCGTCCGGGAATCGAACCTGGGACATCGGAGCCAGTAACACCTTAAAAATTGGTGTGTACGTCACTCCGCCACGAAGGTCGTTTACCAACTTTAAGCTTTGAACAAAAAATAAATAAACGAATAAAATTGAGAAACTCCTCTTTTTCATCTAATGAGGTATAGGCTGCATCATGCTCAAGCCCTTCATCATCATCAGCTCACATAATTCCATTGCTGAGCAATGGCAATTGTTTAGCCTATGGAGAATAATTGACACTGCATGTTGATCGTCGTCTTCTGACTCCTTATCGCCTCTTACTTCACCTGTAGGACGAGAAGAGGTGATGCTATTTAAAATGTTGGCATCACACGGCTCTGTGTCGCCGCGTGTATTAATTAGCCTTACATTTTGCTTCGGGCCGTGATATTAATGGCTGGGTGTGGGAAACTCCGCGCGCCTCCACCTGACCAGTTTCATGTAAGTGAAATTTTGTTTATCTCTTGCTCATTGCCGTTAGCCGATCGCGATGCTAATTAAATATTTTGTTAGCCCATAATTTCCGCGCTTTACGGCCCGATAATATAATTTAATATCTTAATCGAGTGAAATGTATGCGCGCTGATTGCTACTTGCCCGCTTGTTAATGTTATCGTATCAAATATTTGTAAACGAATGGGCGGAGTGAGGTTTAGTACTGCATGATTTATATTCATCCACGACACATTGATGGCTTTATTGAAGAACGAAGCTGAATAAATTATGTTTATTTACTGATCTGTCAACATACCACTTACTTTTTCTACGTATCTGTAAAATAAGTCTTGCTCGATCTGTTAGCATTATTTCCTATTTAAGTCCAACTTAATACTTTTAAATCATATTAATAAAGCTGATTGAAATAATAATGTTATTAAAGAAATTTATAATCTGTATTTGTATAACAAGATTGCATATCTTGGGCTCTGTAGATGAAAAAGAAAATAGACCGACCGGATGGAGCCCGTGAATGACTGGTGAACGGGATTAAAAAGAAAGAGATTCATTCGATCTATGGTGGTTGGATATAAAACTTAACGTGTGCCTAAATAATTATAAAATACATACATATTGTGAACATAATATTTAATACACAAAGTTCAAAGTATCAGGTTGTCGTTCATTACCATCCTTTTACCTGGATAAAATCTAACAAGTCAGAAGTGACAAGGAAGGTAATTTTGTTACTATTCTACGCCTACAAGTGGGTAAGTGTTTTGTATGTACAAATTACTATAACAACGGAGTTTTGTTTATAATAAATTAACTCCTACTATAACAAATAAACTTTGTCATGGCTTAGTTATAGAATTTTTTTTGAATATTTTAGTCGGATTCGAATCAATTAATTGTAGAAAATATTGCGGTAGGACATCATGTCCTCACTTCAATAATTTAAAGCGAAACGATTATTTAGTTTTATTTTACGACCAAAATGAAACGAAGTCATACTTCTAGCTAGATCAACGTATCAAGGAATTTTATTTTTCGTACAAGAGCGTTTTATTATAATTATAACTCCATGATCTTAATTGACGCCATTTTCTTTTTGTAAAGAAAAGTTTGATAATATTGCTACAACTTTATACTTATGACAAAATATTCTTCTATACTTTATTCATTGTTACAAATTTGTATTTAATTTCGACTTTTGCGACATCCTAATTATGAAAACACATTGTCGGATTGTTTCATAACAGGGATTGTTGACCAACATTCCTTAGAAATCTACCCAACATTGCTGGGGTAACTTGAATTTAATAAAGGAGGCCTTTGCCCTTACTAGATAGATCATAAGCCTTCAATTTGCATGAGACGCAAAAAAAAATTAAGTAGTGTGACGACGATATTAAGTCCTAAATCATTACGCTTACGCGATTAAATAGTGTACCTACCTACCTACCTACATGATTTTGGAATATTATTTGCTTGTAGCGACACCTATTGATGAAAGTCCGTCTGTTTATAACGTCACTGTCATCTGTCTGTTGTCATCAGTCAGTTGTCATCTGTCAGTTGTCATCTGTCAGTTGTCATCTGTCAGTTTAAATTTAAACTGTCACTGTCATCAATCAATGTCATTGAACTGACAGATGTATGTCGTGTCTTTGAGTTGGCTGTATAGACTTTGCCCAAAATTGTGAAACAATATTACAAAAAAAAGACAGTTTCTGTTAACTATTTTTATTTTATCATATTTTGTTTGTTATTAATAATGTGTTTCCTCCTTTCCTGTCCCCCCTCCTTATATTACCTATGGTATGGTAAATTAGTCAAAAATATGTCTGATACGGATGAAGGCAGATACACACCCGAATATATGCCATCCAATTATACTCATAATGCTAGAAAACGCAATAGGGATTCTTCCACGCGTTTGAAAACATCAAAACGTCAACGATCACGGTCCAAACAATCATCTATTCGTTATTGTTACAATGACGCCAATCGTAAGCATGAGAGAACTTCTAGTACCAGTCGCCATTCCAGCAGATTAAGTCGATCCTTGTCAAGGAGATACTGCTCGAAGAGAAATCGAAATCGGTACGGCTCGCGACCGCGCCGCGATTGTAGAAAGAGAACACTCTATGACCGCCGTAAGTCTCGTCGGGACACTTCAGTAACCGGAAGTTCATCATCAGCAACTAGTTTCTCTTCTAACGATAGTTCCCTGTCTCGCTACCGTAGATCTCGGTCAAAATGTAGAGTTGCCACAAAAACTCGGTCAAGGAGAACGCGAAGTCGTAGTAGCTCTTCTAAAAACCTGATGAGGGACTTTATTAATGCTATCAATAACCGAGGAGAAAACGCTTATGTCGGGGCGCAAGAAGTAATTCCTCAGTTTGACCCGGGTCAGAAAACTCAAAGTACTAAGGCATGGCTCAGGAAAGTAAACGAAGTAGCTATAATATATAACTGGAACGAACGACAAATTATCTACCATGCACTTCCTAAATTATCGGGTTTGGCGCGGAAATGGTATGAAGGGTTAAGGTCGATTGATTTGAAATGGAAGGATTGGCAGCGAAAACTTTTGAAATGTTTCCCTGATGATAGAAATTACGCAGATCGGTTGACGGAAATGTTAAACAGAAGAAGTAGAAGAGAAGAGACATTAGAGGAGTACTTTTACGAAAAATCTAAGTTAGTTAGCAGATGTAATATTAAGGGTAAGGACGCAGTTGACTGCGTAATTCACGGCATTTATGATCATAATGTACAACTTAACGCACAAGGAGCTAATTTTAAACGCCCGAGTCAATTATTACGGTACTTAAGAAGCATTACAATTAAAAATTTGCGACCGGCCGTAGATGGTAAAAGACTTCCTCTACCCTCTAAAATGAACACGATCAAATTTAGCGATAAGATCACGAGGTTCCCGAACTCAGTTCGAGCAGTAAAATGTTTTAATTGTTCGGAAAACGGACACACTGTCCCAAAGTGTCCTAAGCCTCTGCAACGATGTACAAAATGCCAACGCATGGGGCATGTCGTTGAACACTGCAAGCGAGAACAAGAAAAGCAATCATCGAATTCTAACAACCTTTGCAAGGAAGTACAACAAATAACTACTCAAGGTATACCATTAGATATTTATCATAAAACAATTACAGTAAACGGCACTAGTAGAAGTGCCTTTATAGACTTTGGAAGTCAATGCACCTTAATGACAAAAAAAACAGCGGACGATTTAAAAATATCCATAGAAAATGGTGACTTACCTGTAATTAAGGGGTTTGCTTTCGGGGTCATGAAGCCAATAGGATGTACCACTATCGAGCTTAAAATAGATTTTGTTAAAGCTGAAATAGATGCTTTCGTAGTTGCTGATAATTTCTTAAAGACGGATTTATTAGTTGGTCAGAATTTCACTGAATTGCCTGACGTAATTGTTCACAAAACAAATAAAAATCTCGTTCTTTATTCTGAAAACAATGAAATAGCTAAGATTAAAATATTTGCTTATTACTCTACCGAGTTGGTAGACATACAATGTTTGTCTATATATTCGGATACAATCGAAACAGGTTACATTTATATACCAGGTAGCACATCTTTTAAGGAAAACGAGGAGTATATAATTCTACAAGGCGTATACCATCTCAATGAAGGGGTAGGATCGATTATACTTATAAATATATCAGGCGGCAAAGTTTTAATAGAAAGCAGTAAACTCTTAGCACGCGCATATCTCTTACCAGTGGTCGGGAAGGTAGATTCCTACGTACCAGCAAGCTTAGAATTAAATCGCATAGAGCTCAGTGATAGCAATAAATTAGACCAGCTGGCGATAACCCTAGACATGATTAACGTCGGACCCGATGTTACTCAAGAACAAAAAGAACACTTACTTGAAATTTTAAGTAACTATAGAGACTGTTTTGCTTTGGATACCACTGAATTAGGTTGCACAAATGTTTCAGAAATGCATATTAAATTAAACGATTCAAATCCAGTAACTTATAAACCATATCGACTAGCACATAGAGAACGTGAAATAGTTCGAGAATTAGTTAATGAATTATTAGAAAATAAAATTGTACAAGAGTCAGATTCGTCTTATTCAAGTCCAATTGTGCTTGTCAAGAAGAAAAATAATGAATATCGTCTTTGCATCGATTATCGAGCCTTAAACAAAAAAACCGTTAAAGATTCCTATCCGATGCCAGTAATCGACGATCAATTGGATAAATTACACGGTATGCAGTACTTTACTAGTTTAGACTTAAAATCTGGATACTACCAGATTCCGGTGGCTGAGGACTCCAGACATCTCACAGCATTCGTAACGCCCGACGGGCATTATGAATATACGCGAATGCCATTCGGTTTAGTGAATGCCCCGGCCGTCTTTCAACATATGATTAACAAGATTCTGGGTAAAGATAGGTACGAACTTGCTATGCCTTATATGGACGATATTCTATCACCTTCATCCACAATTGAAGAAGGGTTAAAGAAATTGACCAGAATCCTAAATGCTTTACGTCAAGCTAAACTAACTTTAAACTTACGAAAATGTTACTTCTTCCAAAACAATTTAGAGTATCTAGGCTTCGAAATTTCCAAAGATGGTCTTAGACCTGGTCAAAGAAAAACAGATGCTGTAGCCTCATTTGCCACTCCAACTAGCGTTCACCACGTAAGACAGTTTGTGGGGCTGGCCAGTTTTTTTCGCAGGTTTATTCCTAATTTTGCTAGTATTGCAAAACCTCTTACAGTTCTAACTAAATCTAATGTGCCATGGAAATGGGGTGAAAATCAAGAACAGGCTTTCCAGACTATTAAAAATAATCTAACACAAAGACCCCTATTAGCATTGTATGATCCAAAACATATTACGGAAGTGCACTGTGATGCGAGTAAATTAGGTTTAGGAGGAATATTATTACAGCGACCGAATGAAAATATACCATTTAAGCCCGTCGCTTACTTTAGTAAGCAGACTACAAAAGACGAGGAGTTTTTTCATTCCTACGAGTTAGAAACTCTTGCTGTTGTTTGCTCATTAAAAAGATTCCGCACATATTTGATTGGCATTCATTTTAAGGTATACACAGATTGTAACGCTTTACGGACAACCCTTACAAAAAGGGATCTAGTGCCAAGAATTGCCAGGTGGTGGCTACTTCTTCAAGAATATGATTTTAACATTGAGTATCGGCCAGGGGATCATATGAAACATGCGGACGCCTTAAGCAGAAACCCTATAAAATATGGCAGTCACGATGACTTGGCAGACGGCCGCGAATTTGAGATCATGAGTATCAAAACCAATGATTGGCTTCAAACGGTCCAAATGACAGATCCTGAATTAAAAAGAACAAAATTGATTTTAGAATGTGGAGATAAAAGCGTAAAAGATATTCTTACGAATTTCGTAGTAAAAGATGATAAGGTTTATAGGCGTGTAGGAGATCAGTTAAAATGGGTCGTTCCGAAAGGAGCTCGATGGCGCATCTGCCAATTAAGTCATGACGAAATCGGTCACTTTTCGTATGATAAAACATTAGACAAAATCAAACACGACTATTGGTTTCCTAAAATGAATCAGTTCATCCGAAAATACGTGTCGTCATGTCTTAATTGCGCGTATAACAAGGGCTCATCATCCAAAGCAACTGGTTATTTACACCCAATACCAAAAGGGGATGTTCCATTCCATACCCTACACATGGACCACTTAGGCCCATTTGTCAGAAGCAAAAAGGGCAATTCCTATATCTTAGGTATTATTGACGGCTTCAGTAAATTTATTTTCGTCAAACCTGTTCGGAATCTTAAGTCTAAGACTACAATTAATGTTTTGCAAGACGTTTTTAATATTATCGGTATACCAAAAATTATAATTTCGGATCGTGGCACAAGCTTCACCTCTGCTTGTTTCAAAAAGTTTGTCGCATCTATTGGTTCCAAGCATGTCCTTAATGCAGTTGCCACACCTCGTGCAAATGGGCAAATTGAAAGATACAATCGCACTATATTAGAATCGTTAGCTGCAACGAATCATGGAATGGACGAGCGTGTGTGGGATGAAAGTGTAGGCCGAGTCCAGTGGAGTTTAAACAACGTAAAAAATAAGAGTACTGGAAAGACTCCATCGGAGATCGTATTTGGTTTTCGAACGGTCAATGAGAGCGAAGGACCTATTCTGAATGCTATAAATGACACGCAACCCAAAGATGTTACTCAAGTTGAAAAATCTCCCCGCGCTGAAATAAGACAACTAGCTCAAATGAGTACTCAGAGGAACCAAGATTACATGAAGAAATATTTTGACAAGTCTAGAGCACCAACAAAGTTTTACGAGATTGGTGACCTGGTTATGATACCAAACCACCATAACCCAGCGGATGGCAAAAGTAAGAAGTTACGCCCCAAATTCCGAGGTCCATTTAGAGTCACTGCTGTGTTAAGTAACGATAGGTACGAAATAACAAGCATAAAAGGCCACTCCAAAAGGAAATATAAAAGTGTATATCCATCTGATCAATTAAAACAGTGGATTACATTTAGCTGTGGTAATGATTCGGATAATAATGAGACATTTAGTGAAGACATTCACAAATTAAATTAGATTGTGGCGTCACGATTTATATAAATATTTTAGGAAAATGGTTTATTTAGAAAGATTGGTTTTATACAGTTATAATATAGTGTAAATCAAGGAATATGGCCACTTAATCGTCCTACTAGTTTTGTTAAATTAAGTGTGAAAACCTTTAGGTAATATTATTTATTCCCTTCAATCCTCTCCTTATTTACCCTAAGTTATTTCAGGAATGGCATAATGCTAATAATCATGGATGCCCAATGGCAAATATTAACCGGTAATTACAACTGATATCCACTAGCATAACAAAAACGAAGGATGCTGAAGTACAAGCGGTGCTCACCTTAAATGGGTTATGTATAGTGAAGGATGCCGAAGTACAAGCGGTACTCACTATGTTAGTGAAGGATGCCGAAGTGCAAGCGGTGCTCACTGCCTAGCCCGGTGAAGGATGCCGAAGTACAAGCAGTACTCATTGACTTAATACAATAGCGAAGTCACGCGGTTGTATAATTTTCAATATGTTAATAATAACCGCATATAATTATTCTTAACAAAAACTAAATAAGAGCAGAGTTATCAATTCCATATTAAAAAGGAGCAATATGTCACATTCTCTCTACTTATCAACTTTAATTTCATGCACACATTACTTTGAAAATCTATTGGGAAAATTTTACATTTATAAATGTTTGCTATCGGAAACCCTGTATACCTGTAGTAGTTGTTCATAATATGGATCATTAATATTCCACGCAGGTAATTCTAATAGGTTAATAGAAGGTGTGAAAATAGATTTACATAACTATTTTATTCTTTCAGGTCACCCTAAATAAGTCAAAGTTAATTCGATCAGGATGATTACCGTGAGAAGGCATAATGATAATGAATCGAAAATCATTCTTGGCTGTTAACCTGATTGAAAGTTACAGAATAGACCTTGTTTACTTAAGTTACTTCTAAGTAATTTTATTCTTTAAGGTAGAACCTATTTTTCTGTATTCTGAGATTATTTGGTACCAATTCATTACTAATTAATTAATTAATTACCTAGTTATTAATTACTTTAATTAATTGACATGATTCTACAATTTCTGCAATTTGACAAAGCGAAATTGTGCTATAAATATTGTATTGTAATGTTAGTAAAGTTAGGAGTTACAGTATAGTCAAGTAATCGTTTTTTTATATATTGAAGCAAACTTTGAATTGATAAGAATACCCAGTTAGATCTTATTTTCAATGTTTGCCTAATATCTATTTTCAATTTAATTCATTGGATATTGCTTACATGTTTACAATAGATTGGTGACAAGAAGTAAGACAGTTATTGTCAATTCATATAATTATTGCATCATCGTATCCTATTAATGTACCTATCAATTATTTGACATGATTATAAAATTTCTGCAATTTAACAAAGTAAAATTGTGCTATAAATATTGTATTGTAATGGCAGTAAAGTTGGGCGTTACATTGTACTTAAGTTACAGTTTATTTTTATAAAGAAGTAAGCTTTAAGTTATTAAAAATACCCAGTTAGATCTTATGTTCAATATTTGTCTAAAAAAAAAGGTTTTTAACTGAATTCATTGGATATTGCTAACATGTTTACAATAGATCAGTGAGAAATACGACAATTAAAAGTTGTAATAAAATTAACAGTTGGTGTTATCAAGTACACAATAATTTTTTTTCGGTCTTATTGTTAATATACATAATTTAAACTCAAATTTTACTACAGATATGATAAAGATTTTCAAATTGATCGAAATTGTAAGTGTCTGTGTATGGGGTCATACAATTGGTCAAATGGCCGAAACCGGAATAGGGACATTCCGTTGACAGGATGGCCGACTGTTAGCATTATTTCCTATTTAAGTCCAACCTAATACTTTTAAATCATATTAATAAAGCTGATTGAAATAATAATGTTATTAAAGAAATTTATAATCTGTATTTGTATAACAAGATTGCATATCTTGGGCTCTGTAGATGAAAAAGAAAATAGACCGACCGGATGGAGCCCGTGAATGACTGGTGAACGGGATTAAAAAGAAAGAGATTCATTCGATCTATGGTGGTTGGATATAAAACTTAACGTGTGCCTAAATAATTATAAAATACATACATATTGTGAACATAATATTTAATACACAAAGTTCAAAGTATCAGGTTGTCGTTCATTACCATCCTTTTACCTGGATAAAATCTAACAGATCTGACTATAATGTTAAAGTCCGAGTAAACAAAGTTTGATGATCTACTCGTATTTTTACCGAACGTTCCAAATTAAATATACAGTGGTTTTCCCGAATAAGCCGGACAGAATTACCTTTATATAGGTACTTATTTATAGTCTGGAACCGGACTATGGATGTTAGATGGATAAGTAGGTATGTCGACTGACAGGCTCAAATACGTAAAATTAATTTTGATAGATACGTCCGCTGTTAATTATATTAATCATAATAAAACCGGCCAAGTGCGAGTCGGACTCGCGCACGAAGGGTTCCGTACCAAAAAAACGGGTTTGCTGTATGGGAGCCCCCCTTAAATATTTATTTTATTTTGTTTTTAGTATTTGTTGTTATTGCGGTAACAGAAATACATAATTTGTGAAAATTTCACCTGTCTAGCTATCGCGGCTCTTGAGATACAGCCTGGTGACAGAGCGACGGACAGACAGCGAAGTCTTAGTAATAGGGTCCCGTTTTTATCCTTTGGGTACGGAACCCTAAAAATATACTAAATGAGAAGTTTAATGAAAAAAATGGGTCGGATATTAAAATATTACTTAACATAGTTTTAATAGAAAAAAAATTGCAACCTGATTAGGTTTCTCTATTTTTCTACTTTTATGTGGTGGAATTTTCATTATACTTTTGAATACACCAACTCTGTGTGATACCCTAACGGACAAAAGTCGGTCAAACCTATAAAAAAATACTTGGAATCGAGAACCTTCAGCTTTGTTTCGTCGTCTGATAAATACGCAAATGATTTCCAACATCCTTTCTCACTGGATCTACGGATACAGGCCGTTCATTAGGCAGATACAGCGGCCCGATAGGGGGCAGGCATGGCGCGTGTGGTAACAAGGTGGCAACTAGGGAAACCCGACAATTTGCATTAACTGTCATTAATCAAATAAACGACAATATTTCATTGATGAATAATCATAGCCATTAGACTAGTAGCTGTTTTCCGCGACTTTATACGCGTGAAATTTTGAATTAGAAACTATATCAAGAGAACCATAATTTTTCATATTAAAAACAGCCTCATCATCATCAGCCCATTTCAGTCCTATAAGACTAGATCACAAGTTCTTTTATTTATTTTGAATTCTCGCTAAAGGACATGGATTGGGTTGGAACATACCTACATGGCATTAAATGGCAGAAATAGTCTGTTCCTGTTATGATCGCCTTTTTCATTTTTCATTTCTTAGGACAAAAATAATACACACAACAAGTTAACCACTTATTCGTTTAAGTAATACAGGTGTCGATCGCTCGATAAGAGGCGAATGAGTCGCGAGCTCGTGCGGCCGAGATACATCGCGGCAATTTGCGGGACCGGCTCTAAATCAAATTAAACGCCACCTACAATCGTTTTCGATGCTTGTCACGTGATACCAGCTAAAACAGGGCTGGCTATATCAAATACAAGTATTTACATATTTAATAGCAAACTGTTATGCACGCGTTAGGTTTCTTCTCTTTTTCTTCATTTCAAATAATACTCTGCAAGGGTAATCTGGTATCACAATTTTCCAAGCCGCCGATTAAAGACCTTTTCCGTGACTTGTTTACGACTTCTGTTTTGCGACAAAAGACGGTACCAACGGCCTTCCAAAGCACACCACTGGTAGTGGCTACATACCCAAGTCAATTACCAAAAGATCGTTTCTTAAACTGATCCGACAGGGAATTGAACTCGGGACCCTTGCGTAGTAGGTGGACCACCGCTCCACTACACAAAAACCGGGTCATCACTCATCGTTATAAAAAGTAATTCAAGTTTACTCCATAGGCAGTCATATCATATTATGTAGTCTATTATAGCTCTTCTACTTGTCTGCATACGAGAGTGAATACCTACTGATGCGTAACATATTGGCATATAGATGACTGCCTCACTTGTTCAATTTGAATTATAACTTGATCAATCACTATTACAACAAAAACAGTTTCAGGATTGTTCGACGGATCGTTTGGTAACGTTTACTGTCCATTAACGTCGGATTAGCGCAACAGTTACAGCACATAGTGCAGCGCGAAAATTTATATTCTATTGTGTTATTTATTATTACTAACATTTTTGGTTTAATAACGACGTTTCAGTCTCTATTGCTAAGAGTGGCTAATTAAATCTATGGGCTAACATTATTCTGAAGTGCTTAATTAAGTCAGTTAATTGCCAATATCGTGTGTTGCAAAATTTACTAATTTTATATCTAATGTAACATTAATGAAATAGGTAATAAAAGGTCTAGCATAATATTCTTCCAATCAAAGAACATTGCTATAAAAAGGCACGCATATTTCATTTATCGATTTTAAATTTAATGCATCAGAGTTTATATCTTCAAAAAAGATTTACCAATGCAGTACAAAGCCAATCAAGTGTCAACAAAACCTCAGGGGCTTTAAAAGCTAAAAAAAAGAGAAATTATACAAAGAAACGTTTGCAGTAATAAGGATGTTCAATTCAATTTCTCTTCTTAACTGACAGCCCTACTTCTAGGGTTTTAGAAAGTATGGAGCGAGCGGTGGGCGCGGCTGGATCTCATCTGTCAAAAGAACACCTTCAGAACGTAGCACGGGTTATCTATCTTGTGTGTTTATGCAAACATTTCGATACGCTCGTCCGGGGAGAGGTAAGCTCTATCGAAAGACTGCGAATTCAGTGATTGCAATACCGCAAAACTTTCAAATATTATCAAAATTTTGGTAAAACAGATCCTCAAACGTCATCTTAAATCACGAAGAAAACAAAAATAAATAAATAAATGTGGACAACATCACATACATTGTTCTGGCCCCAATGTAAGTAGTTAATAATTAAAGTTACAGAAACAACTATAAGGTAATGAAGACTTTAATCAATTTAGACGTGTTCCTGAGGCATTCCCTACAGCAAGAAACAAAAACTCTCTTGAAATAGTAAACTAGTGTACCTATATTGATCTTGTTTGTTTTTTTAATTATCTCATCCGATTAAATAAGTTCTAATATCAGTATATAAACTTGAAAAATTTTTTGTCTCAGGCGGGACTCGAACCCGCATCTCCTCGCATGCCGGGCGGGATACCATTAGGCCACCGAGACACTGCGACACGGCGCGAATTTTTCAAGCATATTCTTACGCTGTGAGCCAGCGTTGCTTCATCAAATGTTAGGAGTTTGCACCCTTAACACCCGAAAGAAACATCTTTGCAGATGTTTGACAGTCAGTTAAGATGAAACAGCTATTTATATACTTTATTTGATGCCCGGCATGCGAGGAGATGCGGGTTCGAGTCCCGCCTGAGACAAAAAATTTTTCAAGTTTATATACTGATATTATAAGTGCAATTAAGTTGCTAAAATATCAAATAAAGTATATAAATAAGTTCTGTCAAAACTTGGTACATAAGCCCGAACTGAGACTTACTTAATATGTTAGTTTGCTCCATATACACAAAAGGGCTTTTGATATTGAATTCACTTACTAAAGTAACCCAATCACCTTAATTAACTTAGACAATGTTTAAACGGATAGATCCAACTCAAGTGTGTTATGTCAGAGAAGACATGTTACTAGTACTTTCTCTCCAAGTACCTATGTTAATTGATTTGTATTAAATGTATTACCTACTTATTAACAAACGTTTCGACGATCAGACAGTTTAGTGTAGGTAACCGATATCAAAAGTATTGTTGCATAACCTTTGGAGAGGCGTTCATTCACTAAATTGCTCTTCAAATAGAAATTCCTTTTCATGTAATGCACTTTATCTTAATAACTGCGGTCTAGATAGATCGCGTAATCTTAGCTCGGCTGAACAATGTTGAAATTAGACACAGAATGATGGGAATCTAACTTAGCTAGGGCCGAGTCACTATAGAGTAAAAGTAGTATTTATTCATTAATATTTACTTGGTATAAAACACAACAGTAGCAGTGTTATTAGGTACTTAAAAAAAGTTTATGTCGTGTATATCTAATGATTGGTTTGATGATGATTATAATACAACGTGGACATTTATTTTAAATAAGCCGTCCTATTATTGGACATGGCAGGTTTTGTTTAGGAAGTGACACTGTGTTTTTACATTTAGACATCTTTGTCTCAAGAATATTTTTTGTTAACATTCGTAAATTTTTCGACTTTTCGAATTTAGATTATCATTCATATTTTTAAACATAATAATATGTGTTCTAGTGGGTGGAACTGTCTTGAAATGTCAAATACATACTAGATTATTAATATTGTATGTATGTCATTATATGTATAACGTATGCACTCGGCGACTTGAAATCACTTATTTTTTCGTCATTACTTACATTTAGTGTTAAACAACAATAATACCCCAGTATGAATGTACACTTACAGAGTAGGTACCTTACAGAATAATTATAGGTAAAAGGAGTTATTATGAAAACTCACAGTTTCATGTTTTGAGAAACGTTATTAACATTCTGATGAGGCAACTGATTGTTAACCGAATGAGATCATTGTCTGAGCGTCCTTTCATGACAAATAATATTGATTATGATGGAAAGAATTGTTCTGTTTAAAATGTGTTTTTGTCATATGGTATGCTCGGTTTGGTTTTAATTCCGGTATTCTCAAAGAAGTTACAATTTAGAGAAACTGTGCATATTAGGCAAAACATTTTGTTACAAAATCGCATAATCGCAAAAATAATGACCAGTTATTTTAAGAAGAAAATGACAGTGTGTGTGAGTGTGTGTACATGATAACCGAATGTCTCTAATATCTGACACTCTCGACAGCAACATAAAATAACTTACACTATTTCATTAATATCAATACATAAGTAATACAAGTCCTCCTTATTCAATCCTTAACTCGTCATTACTGCCAAGCCAACAAAGATGTTAAATTAATAAACAAGTCAACTCAATTATCACAGATAGCCTTTGGACAAACTAACATGTAAAATGTATCAAGCGGCGATAGATAAACATCGGAGCTACTAATAGTGCGAGACAAATCTTTCGAATTAAAATGATTACCAAGCTCATTGATGTAGTGATCATTTACATCGTAATTGATTTATAAACTACTTAAGTAACCGCATTTAATCATGCATATTTATTAATACATATAAACTGGTCACCTTAGCTCTTTTTAGCTGTATACTATTGTCCTTGAAAAACCGTTTGTGTTTGTCGGCACAAATAGAAGTCTGGGTTGCGTAATGGGATAGCGAAAGGTGGTCAGTTCAAACCCTACCTGAGCCCCTAGATTTTTTTCTCAAATCAGTAGCATTCTATCCAATTGCTAAAAAAAACTCACAATTACAGATTGAAATTCAATGGTTAAAATATTATTTTATTCTGGGCTTATTAACTTATATTTATCTTTTTTTATTTATTTATTTATGGAGAAAATTAACAGCACATACATAACAATTACTTACGTCTAGTATAAAACTATAAAGTATGGCCAATAACAGATTTCCCTCTGAGTAAGTACTATTGTGGTAAAAAATTTGAGTGGCATTAAAAAATTCGTTAGTAAACGATTTAAATTGGCGAACAACATAATAACACAAACAAAACTTTTTTTTTTAATAACGCAGAAGGTAAACTTAAACTTGTATTACCTACTTGTATTCAGTACAGTAAGCACAATAATTTCTTCAGCGCCTCAATTATTTCACACTTAAATCTGAATGTGTCTTTAAAAAGATCGAAAGACTTACATCGATTAGCGATACGAAGTAGCACCGAGTTCTTGAAGTAATTACATAGTATGATGACGAAGAATCTTTATCTTTGCATATAACTTTTTCTATACAACTCCAATTAATTTTAATTCTTTTAAAGCCTAGTAGCAACCCCAGGTCCGCGGTCCTGACAGTCAAATCTAATCTTTGACGTCCTACGCGATAATACAACTTCGGTTTATTTATATATTATGTATGATGTTCCTAGCTAGAAGTATCAGTCAATTAAGTAAATTTCAAGAGAAATTGATAAAAAACCCAAATTAAAATGATTGAGGTTCAACCTCAATTACACATGTTACGATAATGATTATAGAACTTACCACCAGCTCCGCAAACTTGGCGTCCAGCTCGTCCTGGGGCGGCATGGGGTGCGTGGGGGTGACGGCCTGCAGGGCCAGTCCCCCCTCTCCCCCCACCACGCAGTATGTGATCTCGGGGGGCTCGTCATTCTGAAACATGAGAGAAAACTATTACTTATTCGAAATTTACAAAGTAATTCCAATTGACGGTAACAGAAAACTTTGCTGGATTGCTGCATGAGTTGCATGACAGAACGAAGCCCTTGAAAAAATTTGAAGACAGGAATTGGTAGAGCTGACGCCCGGATAGCGAAAGGGTGTTGGTTTGAATTCCAGCTGTAGCAGATCCGTCAACGTTCTCTGCTCTGGTTCAGAAAAAGGGCTGATATCTGTGTACATCGCTGAACACATAAGTAAAATAACAAATTAACAAGAGATGTTTATTTGTTTGCAGCAGATTTTAAGAGGAATGGACATAATCATAATGGACGAACTTTTACTTTGACATGGTACTAAAGTGTTTAAGTTCCTTCCAATGCTGACCGTACTCGAACTGGGCCCCAATACCGAAAATTTACAATTGGCTCAATAGAATCGCAATTGCATCGCAATAGTATATTTTGACACATTTATTATGGTAGTAATGTCAAAATATACGTAGTACGCCCTCAGGCCAGGTGGAGTGATGATTTGCGTAAGGTGGCTGGCAGGAGCTGGATGCGAGAAGCCGGGGATCGACCTAAGTAGCGTGCATTTGGAGAGGCCTATGTCCAGCAGTGCATAGCGCTAGCTTATGTTAATATGGCCATAGGTACACAATTTATTGCTATATACAAATATGAGATCAGAATGTCGATACGTGATAAGGACGCCATTGATTGGAACGTTCTAATATTTCCAATAAGGATTTCATCAAGCATAGTCTTCCTTAAGATATAATGATTACGATCAAGAGCGAGAGTAAAATACACGATTAAAAGCATGTAGCTACCTACCTACGTCACATTTGCTGCCAGCCTTGAAGTGGTTATGGTGCCGTAATTTTTAATTTCGTTAAATATACGTTACTTTGTAAACCTTTCTTATAAAGCTGACAATTATGACAATATTTACACGCCGATGCTAAATATAGATAGTTAACACATTATATCTAATGAATTTTATCGTCATAAATAAACTACCTAGTTATAAGGACTACCTGACAAACACAGTAAAAATTGCAATTTAAATCGCAGAAATAACGACAAGGAAGACAACATCAAATACTTTCCATAAAGAGTCGTTCGCCACATCGCAAACATAACAAATAAGGAAGCTGACAGGGGAAGCAAAAAACCTTTTGTACTTGTACAAGGCTTGCATTTACAATTGTAATTCTCGATAACGATACATAAACATTCGATTCAGATTACATGTGAGATAACCGCGATCATCATTAAATCACTATCGGAAATCACAAATACCTTACGCACCACAACTTAGTTTAGCATTATTTCTGCAAAACACGATGTAAATATACAACTCTACAAACCATATATTGATTGGTGGCAAATTTTGTTTTTACAATGTCGGTCTCAATTAAAATGTTTTATTGCAATGCGCATGCAATAAAGCTCAAAAAAAAATTACACCCCGCGTATCGAGATCATTGTTGAGTCACAATCCAGTTTCGGAGCACGTACGGCCCCCGCGCCTGTATTCCTTTGAACGGGCACAAGCGTAGCTAACCAACGAAGATGGTAGGGTTGACGAATTATGAGATTCTTCCACTTGAAAAGTAAAAGTAATAACTCAAAAAGCATGAGCAATATATTCTTTGATATAACATTTATATCATTTGTTATGTAAAAAGAGTAATAATATACCATACGTATTGAAAGAATATGATCAGAGCCAAGACAACAAACAGACCGACCACGAATGGGAAGTTTACATAAACGTGTAAAATATTTGTGAACCATATTTCATGACCACCACCGAGTCACACTAATGTAAATTTTACAAAAACATAAGAGATCAAACGGGCAAGTTTCAAAATAAGGAGTTGGATTTTACAACACTCATTACTTTCTTTACGTGATAGTTCATCTCATTATTTACCGTGTGACTTAGAAATAATACCAGATAGAGTAAAAGATCTTCCGACAGGAAGAAAGTATTAACATGCTCCAACAAAGGAACAAACGAGAGGCCTTATCAAACAGTTCGTGCGAGTAAACATTTTAATGACATGCAGCTCGTAAAACAGTAGGTAACGATGTTTATGATGGATATACAATGGAATATTTATTTACAACCTGTTTATACAAGTAAAAAAATTAAGATTCAACAGAACTGCACTTGGAGCCCACATTGACTTTGTAAATTGTATTTACCTATAACTGAAACCAGTAATTAAACAAATGCTTTTATGTTACGTTAGACTTTTGTACAGGTGTAATTAGTAATTAAGTGAATACGCAATTAGCCACAGCTAGTCACTTTCATTGGTAAACACTGACGTAGGCAGACTGTTATTGCGGTGAAATAAACTTGTTTACAAACTAGTTCAAGTAGCTTAAGCTATTAGCTCATTGTGAGTGAATTGCTAAAACCATAGAGAGAAATGTGATAGCCCTGCCTGTTTGTAAAAGGACATGCGCCAGTATTTTCGTCCATGACATCACCGTCTCAGACGAGCTAACAAATTCATTTACGACGCTAAGGGCGTTGTTATTACCAACATTAATATTTACAAATCTCACTGCAAACGGAAGAGTAGTGTGAGTACAACGCGGTTGGTGTTTCTGGGAAAACGTGCGCTAGAGCAAATGATAAATAAACATTCACATCAAAAGATTTCTCTTAAGCAATTTTAGGCGATAAAATTTAACTGACAACGAGCATTCATGATAAATCAATCTGCTACTTTTTATTGTATAAATTTTAAAACAAAGGTAAAAATCAATAACACCGACGACCAATAAACGATCAGTGTGACGACGTTTTACGTGACGCATTCCAGAAAATAAGATAAAATTACCGTGTGCTTGGTTTGCCGCCGCCTCTTTAAAGAAAAATAGCTCTTATTTGTCTTCTTTGCACCCGTGCTCATGTTTCCGATCACGCACCGTGTGCACGCAGCCGAACAAGCAATTTACTGGTCAATTTAATGGTCAAGAGTTAACCGAGTGCGACCCCACATGACTATATGACACTCCGGCGCCGACAGTGTGTCCCAATCAGAGTGACTGCATCTCTCCGTCTGAACAGTAATTACTTCCGTCCTTTATCGAATCGTATTGTCTCGTTCTAATTCGATTAACAGTAAACATTTATTTTAGAGTCATCATTGAGGCAGGGTCAATAAGAAATCTATTAGCATTCAAACTATACAGACTAAATGAATCTGATAAGTAGGTAAGTTAATTGGTGTTACTTTTGAATTTTAACACCATCATTCCATTATTGGAGTTTTTACAAACTCAGAACCTACTGTTAATCTTTTAAGGGTATATTACGCTAAACAATATGTGCAACAATACCTCTTATAAATTTTGTAATCGTTACATACAATAACTTCGTTAACACTATTGGATCTTATAATCTACATGTAGACCTTTACAAAAGTTTTAAATTGCCCCTTAACCTTTACGAGTCGTTTGGTCTGATTTTAAATGGGCATAGAATAATTGGCCTAACATGTCGAAATATCACAAAGATCTTAACTGATTCAATTGTTAATCTGACGTGCAGATCACATCACGCATCTTACAATTTAGTTATTGTTTACCCAATATTCGGCCATGATGGCTGCATCAATAAAAACATTCGAGACGTCAACTTGTATGTTTATCTTTCTACATTCATAAAGAAACTGCCAATCAAATAGTATCTCATGAATTATCTATTGACTTTGATAAGATCAAATTTGCGTTTTCCTTTATTTGACATTGACCGCGACAGACAATTCGTTAAAACGACATCGTTTTCCAAAGATATTAAAGGCACGACAACCAGTAGCTTAACACAATGAGATGATCAAGAACGATAAAAGGCAATAACTTGTTAAAAATCATTTAATACAAAAAAAGTAAAACGAAACCAGTTTTCGAATTGCTCTCTTCTTAAATTAAAGTGCAATTTGGGTAAAGTTACAAATATGGCGTGATCGTTTTTGGTCAGAGCTTACTGACAGGGCTCCCAATTTTTGATCTCCTTTAGAGAAGAAAGTGGAAAGTGAAAAATAAAAATTGTCATGATAAGTTCTCCTTAATTTACTATGGATTTCAATATGTAACAAAGGCGGTACCATTTGGTTATTTTTTTCTTCAATATTATTATGACCCAAGTACCTAAACTAAGGATGACTTTTTAATTAAATTTAATTAAAAATAGTCAAAGAACATAATAATATCTAAAAGCCCTAATAAGTGAAAAACATACAAGCATTTTTTCCTAAACTACCACGCAATAGTAATTATAGGTACTAACCAGTAAGAAGGCGAACAAAAACTCTTTGTACCTGACAACCCTGTGCTCCGTGAAATATTTGCTTCGATGCGCGGGCGCACGTGTCCCGAAAATCGCATCTCTCGCGGTCGTTGATAAATATTTATTGGCTGACCGACATCTGCGATGCTCGCCACTTTCCAAAGCGGACCGGTCTTTGTTAGAATACCTGCAGGGCTGACTTTGAATCCTTCCATATATGTTTGATTCAGATAGCTTGTTGCATCTTCATTCGCATTAGCATAATAAAATTAACAAATTAATATTTTTAATGTGCATTAGCCTAACAGAAGCAGAGCTTATGCGTTAAAATATCTTTTATATTTTAATCAAATCGTTTTAGGCAAATCAAATCAAATCTATTTTATATTCTCACAAGGTAGAGATGCCACCTGTAATTTGTTTATTTCTCTTGTGTAATTTTTTATACCTTAAGTATGCTGTACCTGGACTTATTCGACATGAATAATATTGAATTAAAGCATGAAAACAAACCCACAGATGTCAACTATTACAAAAATACTAAGTCGGAAACAGGTTTTGAGTTAAATTACTAGGAAACCAATTACCACTTATTTTAGTATTCGGTGACGCGAAAGGAATTGATAAGCTAGGAATAATGAAATCGCCAAAGTCATGAATAGTCATCATTCTGATATAATTACAGATCTCCATAGTGAAGCGTGTTGCACGTGAATTCCATTGGTGGTGATATGGTGAAATAAATCAGCCAGAGCATTTCATACAACCAGATAGACCTGATAGACCTCTTTCCGATACAAGTATATAACCTAATTCGATAAGTTTATTAGGTTATTAATCACAAGCTTTATATTATTACACTATTTTATAAACTTGTGAAGGAATGTTTCATTGTGAAAAAATATTCGATTTAGCCTTTAGAGTAATTTTCAAAATAGCTTGTAATTATCGGACAGTTCCGGAGAAAGGCAAAAACACATCAATCTCTAACAGAACTGCTGAGGCCATAAAAAATTCGAACGAAAAGGGCATAGGAAAGACTTCTGCATTAATTACATATCTATCACATTGCAATAGTGCGTTAACTGAAAATGGCCTCTACCTTAAATAGGTACCTACCCACTAGTTTTCCTTAAATTAGATTTATCCTTATATAGTAGAAGTAAATTATAATAAAAGCTATCATACAGACCATTCCATTTTTAACTCAATTCTTTACAGTTGCCAGTTGCCATAGCAATTGAGCTATCTGTTTTAGTCATGCTGTGCTGTGCTTATGATATTGTAATGGTGGATCACGAAGAGTAGGTCACTAATACGGAACAAAGGCAATTTTATGGTCACTATAACTACCAACTATTCAACGCTAATCAAATTTTAATATCACTTACCATTTTCCAGACACGCTTTATTATAGACTTAGAAATTGTTCTAATAATCTCACTAACGACATAATTATCTTAAAATACACGGAAGAGCGTAAGTAGTTAACTATTAAGTGGCCGCGGAAAAGATTTTACACCTTTTTAACTTCAAATTTATTTGTATACTAGTACTAATTTAAAATGTATTATATTAACCATGAGTACATACATGCATGCATAAGTAAGGTAAAAGCATTTGTTACTTAGGTATGAAATTCGGCATCAATTACCATTACCTATTGCAGGTACTTTAGTTATTTTATGACTTGTACATCCTAAAATTGTTGTTATTAAATTTAATATGTATTGGCCTTAAATTAACTGCAATCAGTCATTTTCTAAAACGAATATTACACAATTAACTAAACATAAATGTTGCTTCTGTCTATTGTTGTACCCATCAGGGACCATAGGGATACCATAACAGTGCAACACCTTTAGTAGGAACCTACGGAATGCAATAAAATTATTGAGTAAAGCTGTTGCCCGCGACTTCGTCCGCGTCAATTTCTGTTATTATGATCACTATTAAGAAGTTTTTAAAAGAATATAGCCTAAAGCCTTCCTCGGTAAATTGACTATCCAACAGAAAAAAAAAACAATTCGAACCAGTAATTTCTGAGATTGATGTGTTCAAACAAACAAACTCTTTAACTTTTTAATATTATAAAATGGTATAGATTAAGCATCTTCGGGAAGATAGGCAGATAAGGTTGGCTACTCAGGCAGTAGGAAAGAGCGCTGACACATGTCAGATAGAGTGCTCTCCCTAAACGTTGGTCGTGTCAGGTGTTGACCTGGATCACTAGTTCTAAGCACAGTGTTGAGTGTCTTTCTTGGTTAGATCCGTCATCGTGGATGATTTATTTCACACATTGCATGGTAAAGAAAATGTGAATAAAACCATCTGGAGACAGTGCTGGATGTTCCCGAGATCCAGTCAGATTTTAGGGTTAGGAAGGAGGACCAGACCTGCCATATTTCAAATGGTAGGTTAACTCCTACTTGGAAAGTGCTTTGATGAAGATGAAAGGGTTACGGATAGCGTATGAACAATTTAAAACATTAATATGGTATTGTATAGGGATAGAAAACTCATAAACTTGCATAAGAGATATTATAATAACGATGTTTTAAAGCTATGTATGTAGGTAGTATAATTACGAATCGATCAGAGCTCGCTGCAATCAAAACGCTGTCATCAATCACCAATGAGATTTCGTAAAAGAAAGTACCAACAGGCTACGTGTAATATCTCCGACCTCTAACCCAACAATATTGATAATCCTTATTAGCTAATTTAAATAAATCGCTTGTTTCTTTGAAAAGGTCAAGTTCATTGACACTCATCGCAAAGTTAGTCAGATAAACATCAGTCAACTGGTTTCGCGCAAAATCATTTTCTTCCGTTACATCTGCCTATAATAATCAAAATCGAATTTTAATGGAATTACGTTCTTTAAAAAAAAGATAGCAAAAAGACAATGAAAAACAACCCTTTTTTAGAAACGTCGATAGTAATGGATAATTAAAAAGCAACTATCATTTAATAAAATAATTAAGTTTATAGAAAAATTACGGTTGCTGGGTTATCTATAAAACGTATGGTTTTATAGATATCTACTATATTTTATTGTAAGTTTCCACCCAACAACCTTCATCAATCATCATTACATCATACTCGTATTCTGTCGACTGAGATTATTTTAGCTGGTAATAAAAAAAAGAATCCAATGTAAATGAACATGAAACGATGAATCGAATACATTACTTTCACCATGACTACCACCAAGACACAAAACTTGTTAATTGCTCTCATATGCATTTGCTTTACAAAGTTATGAGAGAAAATTACGTGTTATGTGAACGATTTCTCTGACGTCCAAAACTAATATAACTGGAAGTTGTTAAATATAGAAAACTATTTAAAAAAGATACCGATAGTTTTGGCCTCCGTAGTTGCAGCGGCAAACAACCTGATTTTCAATGTGTCTCTTCCGATGTTCCGGGTTCGATTCCCGGACATGTAGAAAAAAGTTTATTTCTTAATTTTCAAGTTTGTGATACGTCCGTTGTTTCTAATTCATACAGAACAAGTCATTTAATTAAATAGTAAGTAAGGTACGTACTCTAAGATCAGAACAATATTACGTATGATACTGTCCACATATTTTGTTTAATATCTGTTAACCTGAGCCAAATATTACTTAATCAAATATGTTATCAATTTGTTCATCTATGTTATTTTCAATAGCTTCATTTACCAAAGGGTCGACTCTTCGGCACTTAATAGATAGGTATAGACGATGGCATTCTTTCAAATGATGGGCTATCACCGTGGGTGGTTTTAAATTGAAGAAATGAAAACATTTAGCCATCTCCGAGTTGTGCAACATTAATTTTAGTAATTAATTATAGTATTAGGAAACGTTCTATGATTAATCAAAGCCCTTGGTCGCAGCCAGTGTAGCGGAGAAAGTAGTACGCGCTGATATCGTGTGATCCGCTGGTACGCGATATTCGGTGTCACTTTACAAGATCGAATGCGATACTTCATGGAACGATTGACTGTTAATGTTTATTAGCGATTTAAATTAGTCTAAACCTTTGAAAGGACCATTTTTTCTTAAATATAGAATAGGTAAGGTTTATTCATAATGCAGTTTTTTTTTAATGAAATTATATCCATTTAAAAAGAGAATAGCATCGCAGAAATATAGAAGGAGTGACAAAATAACTACAAACGAGAAACGTACATTAGAGTAGGTAATTATGCAGTTGCAATATTATCGGTTGGCTATACAGAGCATTATTTTATTTCTTTTAAAAACTTACAGATGACCCTTTGATGCAAAATCTAACTGGAACGGAAAAAATCGTAACAGACAAAGTTGTTTTCTCATTTACAATTATTATATTTACCTTGTATTTGATAATAAATTAATATTTTTCTTAAGTAAACAAATAAACACTAGACCGATTAAGAAATTGCAGTGAAAATGACAACCACAAGCAATTTCAATCACCAACAGAAAGATAAGATATCTTAACCGATAACATTGTCGGACGAATAAAGTCGAATGTCAACCGCTACTAAATTTGGTTTGATCTCTATTTTGGCGAAAAATAAATTTTATAAACTACACATTGAATTGCTGCTCATGGTTGTCGTAACTTTATTGGTTCCTTAAGGAAAATTGTAATTTACAGCTACAATAGAATACACACAAGTAAAATAAAACGCTTTTTACAAAAATATACAACTTTCGAGTCGATTTATGTATGATCATAACTGAATATATACATTATATGTAGCGATATCTGGTTAGGCACAGCCTGCTGTCAACCCTGTTTTAAAAACCTTATTTATAAAAATGAATCCCTATTTTCCTTGGTCATCGCATCACGCTTGAACGGCTGGACCGATTTCGCTAATTCTTTTTTGTTTTGTTTGTTATTGTCAGGAGAATGTTCTTATGAAAGAAAAAAATAATAAAATTGCGCGGAAAATAAGAAAATTTAAGAAAACTTACTATTTCGTTATCAATATTTATAGTTAGAGACAGAACAACGTCTGTCGGGTACGCTAGCTTTCCAAATATAAATAGGATACGAGTAGATACAAAAATCATCGACCGCGATCACCTGGTAAAAAGTTATGCGTCGAATTGATAATCTCTTCCTCCTCTTTCTTCGTTGGTTGAAAAATCCGAAAGTCAAGTAACAATGACGACCATTTGGATCAACGGTAATAAATGCTGCTTCTGAGCCATGGGTCGCGGGTTCGATCCCCGCACAGTACAAATATTTGTGTGCATGGACATGTCTGTTTGTACTGGTCTGGGTGTTTTCTATATATTATAAGTATGTATTTACAAAACAAAAAGTATATAAGTAAGTTTATCGGTTGTCTAGTACCCCACAAGACAGGGTACTTAATAGTAGCTTAATTTGGGACTAGATGACTCTGTGTGGCCCAGTGAGGCATGTCTTAAATATTTATTTATTTATTTATTATTTATTAAGTAAAACGCACTGCGGTAATTTACTTAAGTTGAACGTTATCCGGGGATGACATGAAGAGAGACTAAATAAAATCCAACCACGCAAACAACACTGGTCTATCTACATAGCTACTATTATGTTAACTAAATTGTATGAAAAAGACAAAAAACATAAATTCGAAATCTGGAAAATGTTCCTAAACGCACGATTAAGTTAGAACCAGAATAATTCTCGTGAAGAAGCCAATTCTAAGGAACAAAAGGTGTGCTTTCTCTATTTTCACCGACCCACCGCAGAAATGATTGAACTTAAGTTTTCAGTTGAGGTCAAACATTTCACTTTTAGTCGGAATTGCAGCCTTATCATAAAGGCCAATGAGCGCATTACACAGTTTGTTTGCCAAGGGCAAGTGCTTAATCTCTAACAGCGAGTTCATCGTCATTCAAACAAATTACAAGCAGCCTATAGTTGAGTGGAGTGAGAAGCATACAACAAAGAAATTTATCCTTACTAAGCTATGTACTAAACATTAAGATGTTAAAATTAGAATAAATAATGTTAAAAATTCATCAAACAGTTTCAATCTTTCAGGTCACTATCATAAAAGTCGACGACCCACTTGGTGTATGGGTGTGGTCGGCCAACTACGCAAGGGTCAATGTCAACCCAGAAACAATCCACTCTTACCTCATCATCACAGCACCAGCCACCTTGGTCTATGTAAATTGAGAAAGAGATTCAAAGACTATACATATATTATATTATAAATCACTTTAAAATTGTTAATTTGATATATCCTGCCAAGTCGTCTTGTCGAAACACCAAGGACTTAATTATATTCGACTTGTGTTTTCTGTTTTGCTGTTTCTATTAGAACCTTTTTTATGGCTTCCATCTAAGCCTAAATAAATAATATATATGTATCTAAATATATATGTCCAATGATATTTCTTGAAATAAGGATGGGTCGACCACTTACCAAAAGCACCAACACCCGAGACAATATAGAAAACTGGTTCCCACATTGAGCACCAGGGATAAAACGTAGGCCACAGAGCTGGACACTTTGAAAACATGTACCAGTGCCACTCGACTGTCAAATTCGTTCTATGTTCATCAGTCACTGACCTGCAGGCAAGGGCAGAGCGGCCACCGGCGCCGCAGCGCGTGCGGCATCTTCTTGCGGGGCGGCTCCGGCTCCGCGGGGGGCTCGCCGCACGCCCAGCGTAAGAGGCGCGCGCGCGCCGCCTCCGCCGCCTCCAGGCCGCGGGACCACGACGGGAGCCCCTGTGGACAAGCAGACAACTTAATTAGATATGCACAATGTCATTCCTATTGGATACGCTAAGAAGAAACATTTTATCGCCAACGTGCTTGTCAACTGTGGCGATCATGGCAAAATCCTCTTCTTGGACAACCCAACTCTCGACTGATATGGACAAATGATCATAATAGTCATTCATTTTAATAAAGTCTGCACGCAAAATCACCAACCAAAACACAAAGTCGCGTCTACTCTGGAAAGTTTATAAGAAATCAACAATAGAAAGAAATATTCCTTTCCACTTCATTGAATATGGACAACAAACTTGACTAAAGGAGCGTAATAAAAATTTATAAATTCATTGATTCCATAGTAAAAATTCTTGCATATCAGCGATGATAACATAGTTTTTTAATTCATCCTTTTAAAACCCCTACAGAACAACATAGCAGTCGTTTCCATAGTAAATTTACAAGGCTTTAGAGAAATTTTATACAAGTGTCCGCAATGCTACTCTTTCAGAACAAACACGCTATAACAAGAGCTGTACCAACAAGGAATGGTTTCAATCCAGAACTCTCATATGGAAAAGCAACTTTCGTCAGTCACGGATAAAATACTTTTCGTAAGTTCTAAACTGTGACTTGCAGAACCATAATATAAAATATTTACAACTACGAAATGCCTACAGATTTAATTAATCATACTTTTTTGTAATATATTTACATGACGACCATTTGGATCAGCGGTAGTAAACACTGCTTCTGAGCCATGGGTCGCGGATTCCCCGGGTTCGATCCCCGCACAGTACAAATATTTGTGTGCATGAACATGTCTGTTTGTACTGACTGGTCTGGGTGACTTCTATGTATTTTTTTTTTTTTTTTTAGGTTTATGTTGTCTAGTACCCCATACGACAGGGTACTTAATAGTAGCTTAATTTGGAACTAGATGGCTCTGTGTGGCCCAGTGTGGCATGTCTAAAAATATTTATTTATTTATTTACACATATATGAAGAAATGTTTAATAACTGATTTTTAGGGAACGATATGTTAACCACCCTTCGGTCTAATACATGAATTATTTATAACTATTTGATTTTGAAAACTATATTTGTTAAGTTTCAACTTTCTTATTAAAACTATTAAACACAAAGAATACTAACTTATTGTTTTTGTGACGTTGCAATTTAGCATAAAATGAGCAAAATAACTGGGAAATTCCTACTTAGAGAAAGTGTCAAAAATTGTGAAAGTTTATTCAAATCACATAATAGGCATGAAGAGTAATCAATTAATTCTAAAAAGGCTACAATCGTTGTGATATAACTTTTCACTTATATATTTTATTCCGATAAATCAGCAAGAGAACTTAAAAAGATCATTTAAATGCGAACTCATTTGACAAACGATATCATCAATGGCCTTTACAGACCATAATATGCAAATAATATTATATAAGCCTTCCGCTATGCAAATTGGATGAGTGGCGAAATGCCGATTTTTATTTTATGAAGCGCTTGTTTTAACACTATCTGACCAAATGTCAATTTAAGTAAGCTTTAGGACTTAAGATGCACGTTCAGCTCGACACAAGTTATGTATTAACCGCGGACAAGAGCTTTAAATGACTGAAGTTTATCATGTATCACGATTAAACAAAAGTAAATTTATTGATTGAATAAACGGTACAAATGCAACAGAAACCAAAACAAACGTTAAACATGCAACGCGCGGAGATGAAGATAATATCAGTCAAGGACACGCGTAACAACCGTAACATTGTAAACACGCGATTTAATAAACAGTGACGCAACGTAACGGAACATCGTGACGCCTCTGCTAACGGCGCGATCTGACGGCAAGAGTTAAGTTATTAGAAAACACCATTATGGCCAGTTTTCCGCTAGAGCTGTGCGAAGAAAAGAGAAATTGGAAATGAATTGTAGTATACGATAACACATTCCTTCTTTTCCTAACGCAATTTTAGTGAGAAAGCTCCTTCATCTTTTGGTCAATATTAAAGTATTTTATAAGCAACTTAAAAACAGACAGGGATTGAAAGAAAAATCAAGGCATAGTGGAAAAGCAAAAAACTTTTGCGATAACTTTCTTAAAACAAAATATTTAATTTTTTCACGCAAATCTCTAAGTGAAAACTGGAATTAATACAATTTGCTAATACTGCAAATAATTCAGACAAAATTATGATATTATAATGTTATAAAATAAGAAATAATATGAGAACTAACTATAAAATTAACTTGTATCACGTGTTTAAAAAACGTTAAGAATTCATACAACATTAAAACCAGTTTACAAATTGGCAAAACATTTCCTGTAAATAGCTATTTCGCACTTATGACCTAAATTGTACCGAGTTTAATTTATGCACACCCGTGGAACGATGATTAGGTCTGATAGCTGACTCCATTTCAACACAAGGCATCAGCCCGCCACTATTGTTCACTTGAACTTTTGCTTCGACATTTACTGAACTGTTGCGACTCCGATCCAAATGGATGATAAACGTTGAAATCTCAGATGTTTCCACTTATAACCACTTTTGTACTGACTTGAACTAACTTCGTCTTCGATCGACTACAGTTGATTTGGTACAATCGTTTTTCCCAAAGCTACTCGTCTATTGAATTCCATAACCTGCATAAATCGAAGTACACATAAAAACAATAGCACAACTTTTTTCAATTTAAAGAATCGCACGCAAACAAACAATACGAGTACTTATTCAGAAAGCAAAACAAAAGTGTAACAAATCCAACAATGGCGATCTTCGAGCGAGTACTTTCTTGCGTGTGCAGGCGCAGGAGGCAGTGTGTCAGCAGGTCAGCATCAGCACGGGGCTCACGTAGATCGGTGGATGTCGGGACGCGCACTAGGATGTGCGAGTGAAAGTGAACTCGAATGCACACGGGCGGAATGCTCGAACAGGTGGCATTGATGTTTGGCCGAATATCGAAGCTTGAGACGATGGCCTTGATGGTAAACATGATAACGTTAGAGTACAGCAAATTTTATGTTAAATATCTACTTGGTGGAGTTCAAAATGATGAGAACTGACTTCAGTTCTTAAACATTGTACCTACCTAACCTAACCTAATGTTTGAGGTTTTTTAGTAGTGGTATGACCGAGTTATACCAGATATTGTTATACACAATAGTAACCATATTATGTCAATCGAATCAAATTCTGTTTATTTCTCTCATAAAATTATAAACTCAGCTTGTCGTAGGTCAACTCATTAGGCGTAACAATACAGACGGGGTCACGATTTTAATCGTGGTAATACTGATCGACTCATTAGCAGACTAGAACATAATTAAACAACCGAATATTATGATTGAAGTCCTTGACTTATTTAGTGTTAACATTCCGAAAGTAATTGCAAAAACACTTCGACACAAAACATTGAGCGCATCAATCATGACCACGTCGAGCTGTGACTTCACTTAACTATAACTTAAGTAAATTGGATTCTAATACGTAAACGATGTAATGATGGACCATTGACCGCATTATTGTCAGTCCTTGTTGCTAGTTCAACTTAATGGACATTGACACAAACATTATGAAATGTGTCATATTCTTTCGCCGTCAAATATGTGCTTAAATTACCCACGTGCCATGTAAGGCTGTTATTAAACAAGCGTTTAATAAATAAAGCTGTCAAGCAACATCAATGTCTGCCGTTACATTAATCTTGAATTAGTGTACAAGACTTGATTATGTTCGACACACGATTCACTTATTGATTTTACGTATTCCGTTATATAATATGATGTATGATTGGCAGTGATTTAAAGCCTCTTTCACTGGACGTTGCGTGCTAAGAGCTAATACGATTACGAGCGATACATGTTTTGATTGGTTAAATAAATACAAACATACGTTTTAAGATCCGTGACCAAAGTAGCGTAGTAGAATAAGTTAGGAGCAATAAATTGAGATAGGTACAATGAATTGATACTCGTATAGAAAGCAAACAACGCTACGTAATAAATTATTCATGTCGCTGACTGTCAAATGGAGAGACTTAATAATGTGCACTACAGTCTCATGAAGTAAATACATGCTTAAACCACAGCTTAAACTATGGTTCCTGCGTGGTGTTCTTGTGTTAAAAACGTATGCTCTATACATATGCATTCATTAAAAAATAATTGAATTTGTTGTCATCATACGAGTAGTACCTACCTTACACTGTATTTTTATTGAGTAAATAACATATCTTGTGCATTATCTTGGTACTATACCATATACTTATGAATATTTTATGTAATTGAATCCATCTTGGGGCCTGAATCAAAACTTTTTGACCATTTTTATGAATATTACAAACTTTACTTCATTTCGGAATAGGTACTCCATACTTAATATGTTTGTTTATTAAGTGACTTATTTTTCTACAAACATTTTTTGTATAATTTTCACTTTGATTAGAAGTATAAAACAATCATAACACTAAGTAGTCTACATTTCTACGACCTCCGTGGCGTACGTACGTGGAGTGACGTACACCGGTTTTCAAGGGGTCGCCTGCCCCGAGGTCCCGGGTTCGACTTTCGGACGGATTAATGTAGAGAAAGAAGTGTTTTTCTACATTTTCTCATGCCTAGGTGTTTGTGGTACCTTTGCTGTTTTAGATTTCCACACTACAAGTGTTGTAAATAGTAAGTTATTTTAGGATTACAACGATGTATAATAATTACGTGATGTGGTGGACACACATGTGGACATTCATTCATTCATTCACACTGGTTGAAAAATGCAAAGTACATACATGCTTATATCATACATAAGGTATGATTTTCAAGATAAAAACTACAAAGCTACTGTACCTTATATTTTATAGTTTAAAACACACATTCTCGACTTAACTGTGGAATATGAAACTAACTCAACGTAAACGCTGGGAATGGTACTGAAAGTGCTGTTTTAATGCCACGTACCCATATCATGTAATGCAGCGAAACAATTAAACAGAGTTCATCAAAACAACAGCGGGTTACGTGTGTCGGAAACTGAAGCCGGATCTAGTGGCATATAACATAGTTACATCACTATCACTAGTGCCGACCTCCATCATTATGCAATTACTAAAGCGAGAATGGGCCCGCGGTTTATGCCTTTATGTTCTTCTCAATTTAGGTTTTAGGTGACTTCTTGATTGAACCTTATCGTTTTAGTTTTATGGCCAACCGCTAAGATACACGCCACCACACTTATTAAATTACAACAACAATAGCGCTCTGTCGCGGTCGCCGTGTCTTTGTACTCATGGAGTTTAGTTATTATGTGTTCCTGCTTATATGGCGCTTCTTACTTCTTATTAAGATCACTTAAAATATTCGCAAACACTATCTCTATAATTATTATTAATCATTAACATCCCATAAAAACTTCTACAGTATTTATGAGTCATCCCATATTTGAAAATATTGAATCAATTAGTGACTAGAATGTAAAATAATTCATTTAAGATTAATCTACAGTCGATAAAATTTTGCTATTGTTTTTGTGTCGCATGTTTGAATTTTAATCATGTGTCAAATAAAGTCATGTAAAAATATGCTTATCAAGATTTGTCTAGACAGTAAGTAGCAATGTTTATTGTTGTATCTTTACCAGTAATTGAAAACAAAACAGAAAATAGATTAAAATAATATCGGACATGCGAAAGATTTAATCTTGGCAATACATCAATAACATTTTTAGTATAAATAATTATGAAAAAGTGAACTATATTTAGTAACATTTTACATCTGGAATCGTAACCATATCCTATATTAAAATAAAAATGGCAATGCCAATATTTATAATCTTGATAGGCTTATTAAATTCTTCTTTTGGTAAGTTTAAGATATATAATTGCGTGTATATTCGGGAGTTTACATTTCTAAAATTCTGTAAGTGTTAACTCATGTTTTTTTGAATGGCAGGTAAGCACATTATTCAGGATACAAAACCACTAATAGTTGGAGGTACTGAGGCTCCCAAAAACTATGCCCCCCACATGATGGCCTTGGTTTTTGGGAAGAGCATCATCAATTTCATGTGCGGAGCTTCCGTCATCGGCGAATTTCATGTCTTAACTGCAGCCCACTGTATCGATGCATTATTGGGAGATATCGACACACTAATGCCGTAAGTTAAAACAACTGTTAAGTTAAGCAAATAGTAATCTACTTTATTTGATATTTTAGCAACTTAATTGCACTTATAATATCAGTATATAAACTTGAAAAATTTTGTCTCAGGCGGGACTCGAACCCGCATCTCCTCGCATGCCGGGCGGGCGCCATACCATTAGGCCACCGAGACACTGCGACACGGCGCGAATTTTTCAAGCATATTCTTACGCTATAAGCCATCGTTGTTTCATCAAATGTTAGGAGTTTGCACCCTTAACACCCGAAAGAAACATCTTTGCAGATGTTTGACAGTCAGTTAAGATGAAACAGCTATTTATATACTTTATTTGATATTTTAGCAACTTAATTGCACTTATAATATCAGTATATAAACTTGAAATATTTTTTTTTTTTGGAGAGGAGATGCGGGTTCGAGTCCCGCCTGAGACAAAATTTTTCAAGTTTATATACAAATAGTAATCTGATAGATGTCGTCGTCTGTGAAAACCAAAACAAACCAGCAATTGTGAACATAATATTCCTATTTTATTTAATTTGGATCCAACTCTATATTTTAAAAAGATTTTGCATTTAACCCAACGATTGAGAATGTCGCTCAGGTACCACAGATATTATAAGTATTTTTTTTTTGTTGATAAAATAACTTCAGCTAGTTGCTTACTTTTAAGGTCCGTTCGTGGTGTTCACGGCTCCAATGAATGGAGATCTACAGAGAAAAATGTGACTTTTAAAGGATTCGTCAACCACGAAGGATGGAATAGTTTTCTCATAAAAAATGACATTGGTGTAATGTTTACGAACGAGAAGCTGACAAGGAATGATAAATGGAATACTCGTGCTATCCCTCTGAACTACAATTGGGTGGGGGCTGGTGAAAAGTCCTACGTCACCGGCTGGGGAAGTCTTTGGGTACGCAAACATTATTTCTACCTTCAAATTTCGACTATAGAAGCTCAAAAGTATTTTTTTTTGCGCTTCTAATGCTACTTATGTGTACTTATAGAATTAATATACTGTTATGAAATCTATGTGTGTGTACTAGTAGCTAATAAGTAAAGCATTTTAATTGCATAACATTTCAGGTGTGGGGACCTCAGCCTACAAGACTTCAGCTCATCTACGTGAATACCATCGGAGGAAAAGAGTGTGAGCAAAGAGTATCAGACGCAACGGGTAACTTAGTAGGACCGCCCATTGACCAGAAAATTGAAATATGCACTATGCATCCAAAAGGCCATGGCTTCGGAATGTGTTTCGTAAGTAAATATACTACTGCTCCTATTTATTTGTTGTTTTGCGTAAGCTGGTAGTTCCCAAATCATGATTATGTTATCAATGAAAAAACAGCTTAGTGATTTCATCGATTTTCAAGTTAATAACTTATGGCACATAAATCAACAAAGATAAATTCATATTTAGCTATTAATGCTGAGCTATTTTCAGTATCAATTATCTTTTTCCACCTACTTATTTTTTTTAAAAACCATGGTCAAAGCAATCGTCAAAATATGTTTTTTTGTCTATCCACAGGGTGATTCTGGCAGTGCTCTCGTTTCGGTTGAGTCCGGGCAACAGATTGGAATCGTTTCATGGGGATTCCCTTGCGCTCAAGGGGCTCCCGACATATTCGTCAGGATTAGCGGCTTCAAGGATTTTATTCATGATAGCCTTAGTAGATCATAATCGAGACAAATGCCTTAGAAAGAATGATATTGTAGTAAATTGACACAGATAGTATAATATGTTTTTGTTTAAAAATTTATATTTTTTATGGTTAAATAATTTGTATGATTTTATACGTTATAGATTTAAGTTTTGTTAATATAAATACATGTTGCTTATTACTCTGTTATTTTTTATTTATTTATTCAATCATTGTTTTTAGATTACGTATCTATCTTATCTTTAGATTGTCTTATGGCCGGTCCCAATAATCTATCTATCGCCAGTTTTGGGATATCGGAGATAGAAAACAACTTTTGTCTTTGTTTCTCTGGACGGCAAAATCAGAGACAGAAGATGCTTTCTATCTCCGATAAGCCAAAACTATAGATAGATAGATTATTGGGACCGGCCGTTAGCAAGAAAAATACTTTGGTGTTGGATGTTACTCGTACTTACGTAAATTAATAATACGAGTACCTAGTTAGATTAAAATCAATTTCTATAAGTTATGCAGCGTTTCCCATTTGCCGGGTCGCGACCCAGTACCGGGCCATCAAAATAAAATACCGGGTCGCATAATTTCCGCCTTGTTTATAAAATAATACCTACTATCGATCGAGGTATGGTAAATATTCTTCTTAAACTTCCGTAAATTCGGGGAACTTGGATTCTTTACTAAAACACAGGCAGCGTGCGAAGTATTCGCACTAAAATGTAGTGACTAAATAGTAATACTAATAAAACATTTATGCTTTTAATAAATGTGTATTATTTTACCTAATAGAACCAATTTAGTTTTAAAAGTATCACCTAAGTGGGTCACAAAGGGGCAGTGTGAAAATTACCGGGCCATAGCAGAACATGTTTGGGCAACACTGGGTTATAGGATTATGCCACTAGACGATGTTAACAAAGATCAAAAATGGATAATTAGTCACAATTAGATAATGTTTTTATATTTTTTTCTTAAAGCAAATAAATTGCTAGTGTTGATTGAAAATTCAATTTCCTAAATAAAAATTACACAAGACTGAAAATTAATATGATGGTTGACACACACGAAAAAAATGTTTATAGGTAGCGGCTAGACAAGTTGCTTTTAAAGCACTTTTATGGCAATCAGAAAGCTCGTAAGTTACGAGTATCCTTAAAAAAAATAACAGTAGTTTTCTTCATTACCCACGGCCTGCCTTAGTGCTGGTGACCCTTTGAAATCATAAGCCACTCAACCACAAAGGTCATCACAAAAAAACAAGACCTAAGACAATATAATAAGCGGTTTTTTACCCGGAGTTCGAACCTAGTAACTCAGTTGGCGACACCTTAAAAATTGGTGTACCTAAACCAGTTTAGAACATAGAACCAAGAGAACAGAGGATCTGTATTTACTTAATTAGATCAATTGAATAGCCAAAACTTTTATTATACTAGTAATAAAGATTCTTATTCTTATTCCATTCTTATTCCAAAGATTTGTGTGACTGGTGCAGGCATCAGCATTCAGCGCAGAAGATTTGTAAATTAATAGCTGTGTGTGTATTAAGGTCATTATATCTATACCACTTCAGAATATTTTAGTTGCATTAATAAAAGACGACATTAAAAGAATTTCAAAGCTTGAAGATTCTTTTCAATTTTCATGAAAATTCAATTACCATAATAAGATAAGAAATGATCCAATGAATATTAAATAAAATGTTATTAAGGTAAGTGTAGAAATTATATTTACACCTTATTTACTCACACATATTCTTTTAATTGTCTACCACCACAAAAGTACCTTCTCGCTGGGGTCAAATGATGCTTGACCGATTTGCCTACTTTATCCTACTAGGCAGCGTGGAGTGGCTTTTTCTTGGCGTTGTTTACTATTACAGAGATGAAATCCAAAGACGGATTTACAAATACATAGTACAGTATCCTTAAACAAATTAGATATAGCTTATTGGTAAATAAGTTATATAGCACAAGTTAAGACATGTAAGGCCCTCTAAAGTGTACCACCTCACAAATAAAAACCTAACTGTCCTCGACTTGAAAAGATAAAGTAAGAAATAAAATATATTTAAGATTTATACGTGATCACATTGGGAAAAAATGACTTGTTACCCCATAGTTAAATATCGCTAATTAGAGGAACATCAAGCTTCACTAACAATTTGGAAGCTTAAATAAAAATGAATGCAGTCTACTTTTAGACAAATTTTCAAATGAATGCTTCTAGTTGTTCCAATATGAGTTTTAGATACCTATGTACTGATACTCAATATCGCATTTAGGAAAACGTCACACTGATTGACTTAGTAGGCAACGTCGAAAATTTCGAATGTTTCCCTGGAAAACATTTAATCACATCTAATAAAAAAAGGCTGTTAAAAGGTATACTACTTGCAATTATAGTAATAACATTTAAAAAAAACATTTAAGCAACAAACAAAAACGAAAAGTATCATTTATATCAGTGGTAGTAAACGCTGCTTCTGAGCCATGGGTCACGGGTTCGATCCCCGCACTGTACAAATATTTGTGTGCATGTTTTTCTATAAATAATAAGTATATATTTACAAAAAAAAGTATATGGGTACGTTAATTTGCTGTCTCTAGTACCCCATATGCCAAGCTACTAGGGTAGAGTTCACCAACAGACGGTTAAAATTTCAACAGTGTTTAAAATATTATTTGACATATTTTGTATGGGAATTGTGTCTAATTAATCGTCAATCTATGTTTACCGGCTGTTTAAATATTGGTGAACTCGGACTTTAATAGTAGCTTAATTTAGGACTAGATGGCCCAGTGTGTCATGTCTTAAAATATTAATAATTAATTAATTAATGTCTACAAAGATTAAAAAAGAAGGAATTGAAAGGATTAAAACAACAATACATCTATTTTTATTTTTCGATTACCAAAGTTATAGGCAGTACGTAATGCTAGCCACACCTCTTTATGATATTTGAATTGTCTTCTCCTTAACTACAGAATACTTTTAATGGTCTATTGCACGTGTATTAACAGTTGGAGGCAGATTTTTGATGAAAGTGAAAATTAAATAGTTATATATAATAGTTTACATAATATATTACTTTATAAAACGATGTTTTTGAACTCTTATGTGCATTTTCTGAACTCATACATCGGCGCGTAATTTTATCTTAATTAATTTGATTTCTTTTTGCAATTAATTTTAGTGTCAGTCATTAGTGAAATGACATCAAGTCAAACAAGTAAAAAACTCTCAAGGGCAAATAAATAGCTGCAAGACAACAAACAAATCCGCATTTTGTTTTTATCTACAAGATTAAAATCAATTAAAATGTCATGTTATTACAATTATGTACTTTGAATAACGTAATTATCAATAAGTTTTTCTTTTATAAATAACCAAAACAAACAAATGATCACTTAACTATCCAATCGCCATAGAAGCACAAGTGTAACAAACTTCAGGTATGTACATCGCCATTGTTGACATTTATAACACTAACTAGCTGTTGCCCGCGACTTCGTACGCGTCCATTTCTATTATTATGATCTTGATTATTTTTGCAACATTTTTCACTGATGCTTCATTCCTATTGGTCGCAGCGTGATGTTATATAGCCTAAAGCCTTCCTCAATAAATGGACTATTCAACACGAAAAGAATTTTTCAATTCGGACCAGTCCTTCCTGAGATTAGCGCGTTCAAACAAACAAATAAACTCTTCAGCTTTATAATTAGTATAGATTAATGATCATTGAAAATTACGATCTTAACTTAGTAATATTATTTTATTTTGTACTTTTTGGGAAAGTAAAACGTCTTCTTATATTTCGAAAAAAGTATTATTTATGATGATGAGAATCATTATAATATTTAAGTTATTATTCCCTGCTATAATTAACACACTTTTTAAAGTAATTTATTAGCAATATTAGAAAAAAATATTAAAATTCTATCCAACTGTAAAACTTTGTATACAAAATTATTTGTCCTCTTTAGTATGATCGTTACAAAAAGCAAGAGAAAAATGTATCTAGCCTAATAATATTTAAATTAATTTTTTCAGCTGTTTACACAGACAACTATTTTTATTATCAAGAATAAGATTTAACTTAATTTATATAAATAAATGCAATATAATAAAAAATACATGATGACCTCAAACGGGAAACATTTTGTTATTCCATTTTGTAACAACGACATTTTGACCAAATTCATTTACCGAATCTGGCAACATTACAAACAATGAAACGTCTACTCAGATGTCGATAGTATCGACTATCGGCCATTTTGTTGATCCACTTGATTTGGCGTCAGACGTGTTTGTTAACGTAGCGAGCGTTTTCAACAATATTTTTTTCTATTTGGTGTTGTTTCTGTAAAGATTGTGGTAAGTTTATATTTAATACTCTACGCATGATTGTGTACAGTCATTCTTGATTATAGTTTATGTGGTGCAAACTGGGGAGATGTAGACTGTATCTATTTAATATTGTTTTTAGGTTGTGTTAAACACGTGATATTTTTTCCTTTTTGTTATATTTTGTTGCTTTTTTGTAACGTAACAAAACTGAAGTAACAAAAAGGACAAAAAGGTGATATCATATTGTCCAAATTATTGTTAGTCTTATTTTTTTAAGTACGTACCTACTTAGCTGTAATAAATTTTGTAGGTGTAAATATTTATATAAAAATTATGTGTATATTATTAAAGAAAATTTATTGCTAATTATGTAAACACAAATGTATCGTTTGAGACTGATTTAAAAGTAACGGGTTTCCTTTATGTTTCCTTTTTGTAATAGGTACAATATATAATAATATCACCCAACTTCCAAATAGAATTGATGACAACGTTAATTAATTCTACTATTATTAAATATTTGATTTCGCAAGCGCAACATTATCGAAGTGATTGATTTTAAGGACACTGTACAATGATTTATTTAAATTTCAAGTAATGTCTCTATTTATTTATTCATGATAGGATTGACACCTTACAATAATATAAGTTGTATTTTTTTTGCAATAGATTACAAACCCCTATATTTTCGATTGACTGCATTATCGATTCTGGGCAATCATTACAGGTTTTACCATCAACAATAGCGATGGTAAATCTTCGCACGACTTTTACGTAAGTTGTGAAACATTTGTGCGAAAATGCTAATTTAAAATGTAAATAACTAAGTAGTTAAATGTAACTGATAGAGTGACTTAATTAATAGCATGTTTTTTTTTACCAAACGGATTTTTTTAAATCCCTAAATAGATTCCGAAAAATCCAAAGGTCTTCTATGACACACACACACACACACACACACACACACACACACACACACACACACACACACACACACACACACACACACACACACACACACACACACACACACACACACATTTATATATATGCATACATAAACGTAGAATATAATAGACGGACAAAGCCTGCGAGATAGAAGAAAACCTCATATGGAAATCTAGCAAGATAGAAAAAGAAAACAAATCTTTTCGTTTTGTGACCTGTCTTATTTGACCAGAGTGACATCCAGTGGCATATGCGATATAAGGTTCAACATTTTATGGAATTATCTAGTACATCGTAGATTATCTAAAGTAAATACAGTTTTATCTAACAATGGTCACATGTTCTGTGAGCGCCTTTGGAGTCAATCACAAAAATAATCCAGAAAATTGCTCATTACACAGTTAAATACGTAGAAAGTCGTCATCGTAAAAACGCGTTATTTTTGTTGAATTTGATCTTGTTGTTATGTTGTAAATATAAAATTATTTCAATCCGTTTGTTCCTTCTAATATTTTGTATAGATAAAGTTCTATGTATTGATTATTTACATTATTTTGGTGGATAATTAATTCATCGATGACACGGGAAAATCTTTTGAAGAAATAAATAAAGAAAACTAATTAACAATGGCTGTTATTTTTTTTATTAATTAAGACTGTTTATTTTTAAATTATATGTAAAAAATATACTCACCGGGCACATTTTTCTGGCCACTATTATAGTTGTAAGAAGTGAGGGCGGTTAGGTAAGCCGCAAAGTAGGTGCATAATCTCGAGATAAAAATAGTGTGACAGTAAACATTATTATCCACACGACAAACTGCAATTATTATCGATAGTCTAAAAATGTTAAAGGTACGTCACTAGTTAACACACACATTGACAAATCAAAACTGGTCACGCATTATCGGGCTGTCAGTCGATCTACTTGTATCCTATATCTATGTATGCATATATACATTGTAATAGTAATTTATCTTTGTTTTCTGATTGCGAAGTAACGAGTCATTCTCCATACGAGCATTTTTTTATTGCTCAATGGGTAGGCTCGACACAACACTGTAATAAGTTTTATGTAAATAAAGAATTTTTAATTTAATTTAATTTAACATAAATTAAAAAGGACCCATGTATGTTTGAGCGGAAAATTCCTGGAAAGGCGACCTCAAACCAGACGATGATCTGTGGCTAGGCCCCGCCACACCTGGTGGACCGAGATCATTAGGGAAGCCTTTGTGTAGCAGTGAAGGTTTTTTGGCTTTGATGATGATGCACTTAGATCATTAATGATGCACTAGACTATGACATACTATAAACCTAATAACACGATGAAGATATATTATATATTTTGTTTCCAGCACAAACAAATTAAACTGCGTTACATCACAAAACTATGTATTTTTTACCTGGTACGCAAGTTTATGGTCATAAAGCCTGTCAAGAAGACGGTTGCCCGTGCCAACTTTTCCAAGAAATAAAGGCTCATTCGCTGTGGAATTCGTCTGCATTGTTGTTTTGACATGAAATCATTATTCAGATTAGTGCTGCACGACCAACAAACATTCAGTCGATCGATAGAGGGCTATATTGATTACAATAGGTACTGCACTGTGATATGATAAATATGAATCAAGTTCAGCTAGGGGCAAGAATGATATTTGTTACATACTAATAACAAATGCTGGTGATAGGTTAGAAGATCGATAAATTTAACCGATGCCTGCATGTCTGTCAGGGCGGACGCGTCACTAGCGGTGAATGCGGAGATACCACGATGCGATAGCGCAAACATGCAGTATTACAAACTACGTGCAATGAAAGTTAATAAAATAACTGTCGTAGCCAAACAAGACTGAACTTACTTTCAAACTTTGTGGCAACCATGAAAAAACATATTGTCCTTAGAATAAAATTTGCTTATAACCATTATGGATGATCAGGCTACATCTATACCAATGTTAATTTTTTTAGAGTCTACGAGTACTTAATGCCATGCTTTGCCTTTAGTACGATAAAGTAAAACATATTTTTTACTTTGCCGATGAGAACAATATAGCTAGATAGATCCTAAAACAAAGTGTAAAAAGAATCAAAATATTGCTACTGACAGTGACTATACAGAACTAGCATCAAACTACGGTAGAAACTATAAAGTAAAATTTTCTGTAGCGGACAGACATACCAGAACATAATGTTCACTTCCAGAGCCTTACCGGGATCCTTCAAATTCGCATTATACGTATTTTAAACATAATGGGGGTCTGTGAACACTATTGTTATTTAAAGAATAAATAGGTACCTGACCCTAAATTTGCAATTTAACACTTAAAACATCATGTTCTATGTTAACGCATTGAGTTTCAAAGTGCTAATTTTTGTTAGAGTCAAATGTGTTTTTACAGCTTCTACTTAGTTTTGATACCTTGAAATAATCAATTTACATAAATAACATATGCAGGTAGGTAGGTATGTAGGCAAAATACCTATCCACCGGTTAAGAACTCGTGCAGGAAAACTTATTTATTTTATTTATTTACTAGACTCCAATAACTCGACTGTAATATATTTCCTAGATAATATACCATCAAACAAAATTGTTTTGGCTATTAGTAATTTAACTAGATAACCAATAAAATAATGAACGTGAATGTGTACATGGATGTTTGTTATTCAATCCCACCAGAACATCTAAACGGATGTAGATAAAATTTGGCATGGATGTAGAGTATATACTGAAATAGCATAAAGGCTACTTTTCATTCCGGTAAAGGTATGGTGTTGGATGGATTGTTTATCTTCACGTATGGAGTCGCGGGTAACAGCTAGTAGATACATCTAATATACAGTAATTTTGCAACAATGACATATGGTTGGATGAGCTATTCACTTCCAAGTTCTGTTTGTCTCTCAGCCTCAATCTCTATCTCTCACTCACTCACATCTAATGAGAAAAACTTGATCTAGCTCTCGTCTATGTTTAAATAAATTTATTTAATATGTCATATTTACCTAAATAGTTGCCTACGCATTTAGTTTTGTAGTGGCGTATTCACACAGGCAATAGTTTTCGGTAAATATTTATTACTAAATAAAACAAAAATTTTAATAAGGCTTAATTATGTAGGTATGTATGGTACATTTAAAACATTATTAATAGTCTTTTTACGTAAAAACAGTGACGAATTATGAAATTAACAATTTCTTTATCATTTAGTTTCTAATAACATTTCGATTACGGGTTAACCCACGTAAGCAACTATTCAAAATGTATGTCACCTAGGTCTATTTATGGACTTGCAGATATAAATGGTTTTCATATTAAAGTTTAAACACATACGAGTTAAATCCATCCAAATCCGTCCAACCGTTTAGGTGTAAAAGAGTAAGGGTAGAGTTCACCAACAGACGTTTAAGTTTTAAGCAGCGTTTAAAATATTATTTGACATATTTTGTATGGGAATTGTGTCAAATTAATCGTCAATCTATGTTAACCGGCTGTTTAAGAATTGGTCAAATCGGGTCTAAAAAAGTACTACTCGTAAATAAAAAAGTTAAGTTAAATAATCATTTACTTCAAGTTACCATAGCAATGATGGGTAAAAGCATAATCACCACAATGATCACAAACCCAAGCAATATTCGAAAATCCGAAACTCTTGTTGCCTGACCTGGGGATCAAAATCAGGACCCAGAGATCTTGTTCCAGTATTTAAACCACTAGAGCATATACTTTTAAAAATATATTATTGTGGCTTAAAAGCATTGAAAATACTATTGGTAACTACTATTATGATGACTCTAAGTGCTTCGGAGGTTCTGACCATGACAAATGCAAGTATAAGAGTATATCAGTATATAATTATAATTGCAATTTAATTGCTAAAATATCAAATAAAGTATATAAGAGTATACTTTCATTATAGTATATGTATAATTGATACGGGTATTGTGGATGATTTGTTTGTGTAAGCATGCCGATGCGGCAAATAGTGCAGACAATTGCGATTGTACTATAGTTATGGTGTGATCGTTTTCTTTACTTGAATTATTTATTATTCTAAATATCGATCAACTTACACGGAATATTGTTAGAGTTTGCAGTGATGCTACTCGTAAGTTTTGTGATGACACAAACCTTTTGTTAGAGTTTCACTGTTTGTTTGATTGTTTTTAGTTAGGACGTTTGAGTTTGAAAGAGTGACAATGATAAACAGGAGTAGAGCTTTAAGAATTTCTTTTTAAATAGCAAAGGAATATACTGTATGATCCACATAATAAAAAACGTCAAAAGAATAAGTCCAACAACAGATCTAAATAAAAAACAGAAGCAATTATCCACTGATTGATTGTTTATTATCGTAATAGTATCGTAGGATATTATCGTAATCCTTAACAAAATTACACTTGATTTAATCAATGGCGACAAGTTCCGCGGAAATAAAAAAACAGTTTTCGTTTTCATGTGACTGTAAAGTTTACCTACACTTGGATACCGTTTATTACCCAATGTCACTATCTAAAGCAATCAGTTCTCATGTTTACAGGCCTGAGTTCGACCTCATCAGATGAAGCATTGCGCCTTAATTAACACACTGACCGTAATGAGGTCGAGTAAAAGCGTCGACAATTTCAATGTCGGCGATATAATGCACTTACGATGTCTTCCGAGTTTCCAAATATGCGTCCAGGACGAAGGTTTGCTTACTTAATATGGTTTGGCTTTTGTCAGAAAATAAAAAGTGAGATAATTGTGCGCGCGAGACACGGTTCAAGGGAATTATATTTTTGGCTTAATGTTAAGTGCGTATTTCGTGTTCGATAACACTTGTCGTTATGCTCAGTTTAGTGATGATAAATTCCTTGCAATTAATTTATTGAAAAAGTTTTTGTAATCAACACAAAATTGCATAGCATTATCACCATAAATAACTCCCTGGCAGTTTATTAATAAATGTTATATCTTTGTTACAACAGCATTCAGTACAGATAGTGTTAAATCAAAGATCTCAATGCCAAGCAAAAAGATAAGTATTCGACAGTCTGCTGTGACCACTCAAAAATAAAAACTATGAACTACAAACTAAAAAGCTAATGCGAATGCTTATACCAGTTAACAATAATGTAATACTAATTTGATTTATTAATTACTTCACCTACTGTAATTTAACTAAGTAAGTAAAATGTAAATTTTATAAATTGAAATAATATTAAAATTTTTGACATTTATAATTTAAACAAAATCATTAAAAATAAAAGTTAAAAATTTAGCACAACGTAACAGAGCATTATTTTAAGTTATAATTGATCCAAAAAATAATAATTAAGTAATTACTGGCGCCAACTGCTTAACGCAGTTAAATGCATTAACAAAACATATTTCAGCCTTGTGTTGTGCGTTAGTGTTGTAAACCGTTAATACTGGTATAATTATTTTATCATTGGCATACATTTGACATAACGGAGCATACAGTGCCCGCATTTGAAATATTACCACCTATAAAATTGGGGTTATCATAATGGTCATTAAAACAAATCACACATTAAATATACATAATATACAATATAAAGCCTCTAAGGTAAATTAACAAAATTGTATCGGCAATAATATTTCAGCATTCCGATATGACAATCAATAACATGACTAATAGAGGTCAGTGGACAACCGATAGTGTCGATCGATGCCCGATTATGTTTGATTTTGTCGCTACAATAGATCCTGCGCTGAAGGTCGACGGCATATCTATTGTGTAGGTGTTAAACGTGATATCAGTTACATAGATAAAGATAATCAGCATAACAATGGATATATTTATACATAAAAATAGAGTGATCGAGCAACATTTTCATGCGATAGAAGATTGAAAAAACCGGCCAAGTGCGAGTAACTCGCGCACCATTAATTAGGTTCCGTACCGTTGACTAGGTATACGGTAGATACATAAATTTAGTTAATGTAGTGCCTACCTGTTACCATTTATTGATATCGAGAAAAAAAGGGCATAAAAATCGAGTTTGTTGTATGAATAATGCACCCCTTGAATATTTATTTTATTTTGTTTTTAGTACCTATTTATTGTTATTGCGGCAATAGAAATACATAATTTGTGAAAATTCCAACTGTCTAGCTTTCGCAGCTCTTGAGATAAAGCCTGGTGACAGGCAGACGGACAAACGGACAGACAGCGAAGTCTTAGAAATAGGGTCCCGTTTTTACCCTTTGGGTACAGAACCCAAAAAAGAATATCTTTATTGATAAAACCACTATACTTTTTTTTCAAACGGGTTATTTTTTTCTATTTCGCTCGTCTTTTTAGAAACGCTATGTGATGTATAAACTTAAACTGCAATATATGTATATTTAAAATCAAGTAACCCAGTCCATTTCTTATTAATAATTTAGTAAACTGATTTGAGAATAACAAGCCGCCAAAAGCAATCCTACGCAATAACAAATCCGTCGTAACATTTAGACAGAAACTATGGCTGAATGCAATAAATAATCGTATCAAATGATGTTTGTCTTACGGCCGGTCCTAATATCTTCAGTTTTGGCATATCGGAGATAGAAAACAACTTCTGTCTTTGTTTCTCTGGACGGCAAAATCAGAGACAGAAACTGTTTCCTATCTCCGAAATATCAAAACTGGCGATAGATAGATTACTCGTATTGGGACCGGCCGTAACTACATTTAGGTGATATCCTCATTATACGACCCGCCGACCGAGTGACAACAGTCACTTTCGTGCATATCATCCAATGATAAAATATAGTGTACCTTTTATAAATGCTAATTCATCAATATTTGGCCATGTTAGTTCACTGCTGTACATCCTTCCTCGGCCAGGCTTTCACACAACACAAAAAAACTTTGCAGACCAATATTTTCAAGTAATATTAGCCTGTAAATATTGTTCATAGCAATAAGATCCCAAGCTCAATATTCGATCTATTGTGCCCGCTGCTAAACTCTATATATGTTTTAAATACCTGCCAAGTGAGGCTTTTATGACAAAATCCTCGTTTTGGGGAGGCAGATCCAGCAGTAAGCTTATGAGAGCTGAGGATGATGACTTAGGTATAATGTTGATGATAGTTATCATCAATATATTTACAAATTTATGTTAAGGTTCTGCATCTCACTCATGCTTGAGCCAGGCTAACAAACGAGGGAAGCAGAGGTCGAAAGCTGTATTTGTGCAATTGTGCCGTTTTTAGACTAACTAGCCATTGCACACAAATCATGGGTAACATTTAAGTTAGAAACAGCGACAGTCTCGTAATTTACGTTTGTGCAAGTGTATAGAGCAACAATAGCAACGGCTGCCACCCGCGACTAGTGACTTTTGCTGTTCGTGCGCACACGCACGCAAACATTTCGTGCTACTTCGAGATAGGACAAATGTTTACGACTCAATTTTGGACACCCGTTTCCTAAATATTAACGAAATGTGAACCATATTTACTAACCAGACGAGAACAAAGATGTGTTAAGAAATATACATAAAGTATACGTATACCTATAGTATAAGATAACAATAACTTATGTCATGTAAGATGTGAGTAAGTTAAGGGGATTCTGAATAAACATTTTATATTTCTATTTCAAGAAGTTAGAAACCTATAGGTTCAAATTGTAGTTGTTTTCGAACATTGAAATCAACATAAGTAAGTAATTCATTTTAGCGCATTTATAAAGGATAGATAGATACATGTTTATCTCATGTTTTTACATTCGATATAAGAATGGTCATCATGACGTTAATACAAATCAGTTTTCTAAACAAATTGAGTTTATTGATAGAATTTTTTAAGGTCATACGATTGAACTTCGCATAATTAACTTACGATATTACCATTATGTTTATTTACAGGCTATTTACAAAATACAATACAAGTTCATAAAGTTGCTTAATCCATCAACGTTCGATCGTGGTACACCTGCATTCTTCGGATGACTGACAGGTGATAAAATGTATAAAACGCGAGCAGCGACCACGAAGGTCAATCGCACATGTATGGTAAGTAAATGGAAACTTGAGACAGGCATCGATCATCGGGCCGTGACAGGCAAGCCACCTACGCGTCACCACTACATCTATCTGAGCACAGTGACACGACCTAATTTACGATAACTAGGTACTTACCATGTGATTATCTCTAAAACCACCACTAAAAAACCATAAAAATATTGCGCTATAACGTTACGCGCTTTGTAATTTATTAAAACCTAAATCTGAGTAGAACAATTAAATATGCGTAAGACAGACAAACTCTCACAGTGTCTATCAGTACAGTTAGTTATAAACAAAGTTTTTGCAAATATTTTCTGAAACGCGCACCTATATGTACTCGAGAATTGAAGATGCCTTGAACTTTGCGTTCAAGATGAAACACCGCCTAACTACAACAGATCATCGATTAGGTAGACAAAGGATATTTTTTTTAATTTTGGCTATATTATGGCCTAAACCAGCATTTATTGAAATTCGGCAACGAAAATTATATACCACATTGACCATGTTAAATTTAATAGTAAAATAGAACTAAGCGCTTACAAAATGCAATTGTTCATAAGGATTATGCAAATAATATGCTGAAATATCAAACAAAGTAAAGTAAATCATTTATCATTTCGTATTTTTATCAAGATCACTGACCGAGAAGAAAGAGATCAACGCGTCAGTGTAATGTAGAGGCACGTAGGCTTAGTTACAGAACTTAGAAAAGTTATAAAAAATAATTGTAATCTTATATAATTTAATTTATAAGTAACTAAGTATAATAATTCAGCCCTCAATAATAACGTTATTTTGAAAGTCACATTAAGTAATCTCGCTTTTGAAAAATGATACTTTTTGTTTTCAATGATATAATGAATGATAATAATGAATTTACTTGTATTATTATTATAATGAAATCACTATGTACGCATACGCCTAGTAAGATTTTATTTAGGTTTTAAACTGAAAAAATGTTATCATTATGGCTATGAATATGTATGAATAAAATTATTGAATGGCTATTAATCTTTTGGGACCAAGGTAATTTAATTTATAACCACACCTCGGAATTGAGTAAGTGGGTGTATTTTTACAGTTTAAAAATTGTCTAATTGCATAGTTGTGCAGTTGAAATTGGTTAGATTTAAATTATAATACATAGCTAGATAAAAATATAACAGACTAGAAATGAGTAACGATTGGTGTTAATACATGATAAGAAAAATCCATATGTACTTACCTAGTCAGGTCATAAATTCTGTCACATGTGTAATATGAAATAATTTAGACATGTTTATTATTTATGTAACCATTTATATAGCAAAATGAACCGAACTTACTTCCGAACATATAAATTACTTACATTGCCTTGTCTATACATTTTTGATTGTTGTTTGTTTGTCCATCAATACAAAAACTTGTTTGTTCAGAAATGTCAAATATCAAATCGTAATCTTCGCTCTATATATAAAAATAGACTAGTGAAACCAATGACAACACTAACGCTTGTGTCTAGGAATACCTTTGTGATGTGTATAAAGATATATAATAAACTACCAGACAATTTCAAAATCCTTAATATTTTAAGATTTAAAACTGTTGTTAAAGACTGGTTAGCTCAAAAATGTTTTTATAGTATCCAAGAATATTTAGATTATAGATAATGTAAAAATCTGTGTATATGCCTGAAAGGGTAGGACCAAGTGATACTGATGTAATTATTTTAAGATCTTTTGTAACCTTGTTTTCCACACACAATAATGAACTTACTAAACTTACTAAAAACTTAATAAAACATAGATTCATATGGTAATAAAGTTCATTCAAAATGACCCCCGCGATTTTGAATACAGGCCTTCAATCTGCGCGGCCAGTCGTCTATCGCAGCACGAACGAGGTCCATGTCAATATAGGCGGCTGCCTTAATCAAGGATGCCTTGAGTGACTCCAAATCAGGATGAGGCTTTGAGCAGGCCTTTTCCTCCAAGTGTTGCCATATCTTGTAATCTAACGGACTCAAATCTGGACTGGAGGAGGGCCAGTCTTCGTGCCGGATGAAGTCGATTTCACGCGCCGCCAGCCAGTCTTGTGTGCTTTTCGCTCTATTAGCTGGCGCAGAATCTTGTTGGAATACCCAGTGCCTGTTATTAAACATGGTATGAGAAACAGGTTCCACAAGATTTTTGAGGACTGTATTTTGATACACAACTGCATTCGTTTTTACGCCTTTCTCACAAAAATGTACCTCAGTTAAGCCCCAATAAGAGACTGCCAACCAAACCATGAGCAAGGATGGACAATGACCTCGTTGGACACGCGGAATACGGTTGCTCGCTTTTTCACTGCTGTGTGCGTACACCTTATCATTTTGTTTGTTGTAGCTCTCTTCCACAGTGTAAATTTTTTCATCCGAAAAAAGAATTTCCCGTTGCTTTTTTCCCGCGTACCGCTTCAACAAAGCGCGGCATCTCTTCAGTGTCAGGTTCATTAAACGAGCGTCCAAACGATGTCGATGTCGATGTTTTTCTTCGATATGCCCTAAGCCCTAAGACTTCATTTAACACCCTTTTCACCGTGGTCTTGCTTAACCCCATCTGAAGGGCCAACAGTTTCTGCTTACGTATGGGATTTCTTTGAATTCACGCCTTCACAGCTTTTATCACTGCTGGAGTCCTAACAGAGCGAGGGCGACCACTTCTTGACCTGTCATCTACACTAGAGTCTTCATTGTATCGTTTTATCGTACGATAAACAAATCTTTTGGTTATATTCAAATTTTTCAGTAAAGTCTGAATTGGCGCGTAACCGCAACGATGCAACGCAATAACCGCGACACGGTCTTCTTTAAGAGTCCACTCCATGTTTAAAAATGAGGAAAATTCTAAAAAAAAAAGTACACATTTTTATTTTCATGAAAAATTCGAAATTCGAATTCAATAAACTTTTTTGTGGCCAGCATTCTAAATTCAAAAGTTTTTATTGTGACAGAACTTATGACCTGACTATGTATATGCAAATTGTGTGGTGATAAAAATCATTTTCTGGTACATCGTAGCAAAACACTACTTTCTTCAAGGCAAGATACTCGATTTGTACTTATATTACCTTTTTCTGCACTTTTTCATATGCAAAAAGGTAAAGAATAATCAGCCCCACTGGCATATAATGAAAACTGCCTATGGCCAGCAGAACTCTGTTTGTGGTCTTTGAAAACGATAAATCTTAAAAAACACTATATCGTGGTATAGTCATCTTAAACGTTCAAAGGCTCGATATCTTAAAGAGATTAATAATATTAGTTTTAATAATTTCATAAACTTACCACATTGATCTTTCCGAGGATGTGATTGATCTGATCCTTGCTGCACATGTTGACAGTTTGCTTCAAGATCTTTTTCACATTGTACGAGTCACTCTATACCATAACCGGATCTATATGATAGAACACAGAATGCAATGTTTCTTCAGACCTATTTAGGATATGCATATACGTGTATCTATTTATCAAAAGTGTCGTCAAAGCAAGTAAGCTTATCTTAAAGTTATTTTAATTACATTTACAACTCTTGATGACATAATGATACAGTTTTTATGCATGAAAACTGCTCGGAAAACTCTGTATGTGTTTCTAAATCCTAATAGGTATATTAGATACTTATACAAGATGAGGTAATATAATATATTATAATAGTTTGAAGCCACAAAAAATATGGATGAAATCGGTTATAGGGTAAGATAACCAGCTCATGCTAAATATTGTCACTGCAAACAGAATTGAGAGTATTAGCGAGCATATACTACAGAAAAAAAATGAGTTTTATAAATCGACAAACTTGCACCATCATTTATATTTACCGCTAATACTCTACATATAGATCATACATAATGGACATTTGATCTACCTTTGACACCTGATAGTCAAGGTGTCGTCGAGTTCATATTCCTGCGCCATAATAAGTATGGCAGCACGACGTACCGTTAAGCTGACTAATCCGTATTCATTTTCCTTAATTAGACATTCGTTGAGTTTGTTAACCCGAACACTAGAAAACAGAGACATTAACAAAGTCCTTCAAAAGGTGGCTTATCTTTTAATCTGGTCAAGTAATGGCATTAGGACTAGCTTAAAAAGGATTCTGATTCGTTTCGGACCAAGCATCAAAACACCTATTATTTTGATGTTTCAATTCATATATAAAATGTTTATCAATTTAAAGTTTTTGAAAACTTAACAGATCAAAGCTCAACCTTGAGAAAACTGTAGGTCAATCGGGCTTAACGCACGAGTGGCGTCGGCATCAGATTTGGCAAAGGTTCGCCATAATTCAATAAAGAATTAACAAATCCTTTTGAAACCGTTGGGTCTTTAATCGAAATCAGTAAAATTGTACCGACTTGGCCAACACATGATAACAATCAATCGATACGGTATAATTACTGGCATAATGAACTTTGCGAAATGTTCTTACAAAGAGTGCATTATTGTTTGCATATCAATTTAATTACAAGTATATTTCGACTCGATAAAAGTTACGACATTTTACACTTAACGACGTTAATTTAAGAATCAAGTCAATGTAAATGTATTTGATAAATTAAGACTTGATAACAAGTAAAACGTGCTAACGAAATATCGAATTAATTGGATGTCATAGTGCAGTCAAAACTGTGACCTTAACGGTCATTTTTAATTACACATTTCTTAATCGCTTCGCAATAGCTACGTCAAATGAATTTATTGCCGATGCCGATACGAAAATTATAATATAATAATAATGCCGATGCGTTTAGTAAACAATCGCTATTCTAAGCAAATGGTTACATAGCATATTAAACTTTGTAAGGTGTTTTATTACTTTTAAATGACATTTTCTGTGCAAATCCATGGGTGAAATCGCTATATCTGATTGCATAATTTTTCCATTTTAATATTTTGCATAAAACTTAGTGTTCCAGTAAAGTTTTGAGCGGTACTTAGTTACGACATCTTTTGAATATTGATGGAGTTTTACTAAGTTATTTAGTGAAAATGTTCTCTACTAAGGCTCGGATTTAATTTAATTTAATGAGATTCCTCGCAATTTCTTTTGAAATAGTAAGTTTTTATTAAGAAATCACGCAAAACTTAATGTTTTAATTATTGACAAATTTTAATGTATTTCAGTGTACAGTTATTTTTCTGCATTCCTCGATTAAAATATTTTTCTACAAGCTATTTTCCGCGACTTCGTAAGCGTGGAATTCGGTTAAATCACGCTTTCGATTGCACTTTGATTGTATTGTGTTTCCGACTTCAAATTGAGTCAATTCAAAGTTAGTTGATATGAGAAGTTATTGATTCTCCATACATATTTGCACCACCATGATTTTACTTCTCAAAGCAATTTTGTACTAAATAAAAACTAATCTGGGCTTTACCGCGACCCCAACTATCTCTTTACCAAATTTCATCTAAATCAGTTCAGCTCTTTAGGCGTAATGAGGTATGTAGTAAGATATGCTATGAATAAGAATATGTAAAAAATCTATATTTAGTATCTGATTGAATGTAATATCTATCGAGAATTTGGAAATATAATAAGTAGGTAATACCAAATCATGTAATTCTAGCGGAACCGAATAAATAAAAATATATAGGTACCAACCTTTCGTGTGAGGCATTAAATAATTAGTAATTGTCATAACGAAAGTCGATAAAATAATATTTATGGACTCAATTTAATCAACTATTACGATAAACTAACGCGTTACATTTGTCTGAACTAAAAAAGTACAAAGCTCTAACAAAACATTTAACTGAGTTTGAAATTGTAACAATATGAAAAAACATATAACTTAACCTAATCAAATCTAACTTAACCTTAGCAAAGCAAGGTGTGAATGTGAAATTATAAAATATGACGTAGAATCACAGTGATTGATGGTACAAATAAATTACAAGTGATTTTAAATATAAGTAAACTCTCAAATCGCATGCATACTTTCGGGACCGGTATCCCAAAACCAGAATATTTCGTGACTATTTAAATGTGCCTACCTGCAAAAACTTGAACCTTACACAACAAAACAAGTAGGTAAGTCTATGACGACGCATCGCAGAATTAATCGATTTAGAAGCCAGACATAACGCGTTTTTGTCGCGTGCCTCGTAGAAAACGAAAATACTATCAGAAAGCTGAAGTCTTGTCGATCCAACTTCACAGAGCAATTTTATGCCATTTCGGCGATTGGAATAGATGTAAGCATTATTCTGAGATACGCTTTCTCTGAAGAACATACAATGCGAGTAATTCCGAGGTTGCGTAAGCATTTACGAATGTTTATCACCAGACCTTTTGTTTTTTTTCCCATTTCTAGCGGAACACCTTTTCGTGTGGTAAACATGTGATGTAGGTATCAGACAGACAAGAGGTAGATTGCTGTGTAATAACGAGGCGTGGCAATCCGTGCCATAGAATTCAATCTGCGTGTGTATTCTACTTATGTTCATTACAATCATTTCAGTCTATTCGATAGCAATTAGTATTGTAACCAGTAATTAATTTAACACTTGAAGGTACCTACCACAGTATTTTCTAAATAAGCTCTTAAATAACTATGCAGGGAAATTCAAAAGATCAGACAATTACAATTGAAAATTATTACTATGAGAAATACCTTGACCTTAGACATATCGATCTCCAGCCTACTAACACTTTGCATATTCAATGGGCGGCATCGAAACATGCGCACACGCGTGTTAGCTAATGTTTCCTCGCTCCGGTAATTAGCTGCGATCAACTCACTTTCACTAGCATACTGTTTGCACCACAGAGGAACTGCTTACTTTTTATAATTTTGTCGTATTGTCTTGGGCAATTAAAAAAAATTATTTAGCACATCGCCGTACGATAAATTTACAATTCACGTATATTCATATCTTAACATAATATGCATGATGTGTTAATGTCTGGAAATGAAATATTGGAAACTATATCTTAAAATTTATTTCAAGTAGAGTTTTTAGCTGTTAGATTTAGAATTGGTTCTATTGAAATGATATTCCTAAACTCTATGAGAAAATAATAGGGGTTAAAGTATGAAATTGCCGATTATTTTCCCAATTTTTATTTTGTTTATAGCTCTTAAGTATAGTCATATTATTGCGTAATTCTTTTTGTATTGTATCAAAAACTTTATAAAGTAACTTTTGACTAAAAAAATGCAATACTAGTGCCTATTACTTCAAAGGAAGTCGTTGAAAAGACCCCTTACAATGTGTCAGCTGACCTTCTTGCTTCAATTAAGTATATTTGTATTATATACTTTGATTTTCAGAAATTTAAATACTATGCGTAGCTCTATAACCGTCTAACTTTCACCTTTAATTGCATCGAAAACAGTTCAGGCGTTATTAAAAAAACTTAAAAATTTTTAGTATGGAAAAATGACTTTTCTCGATATCGTCCATACAAAACGGTAATTTCATACTTTAACCCCTAATAGAAAATCCAAACAGTATACATAATAATATATTATACTATACATAGTCAGGTCATAAGGTGTCATAAGATCTGTCACACAATAAAAACTTTTGAATTTAGAATGCTGGCCACAAAAAAGTTTATTAAATTCGAATTTCGAATTTTTCATGAAAATAAAAATGTGTACTTTTTAGAATTTTCTCATTTTTAAATATGGAGTGGACACTTAAGAAGACCGTGTCGCGGTTATTGCGTTGCATCGTTGCGGTTACGCGCCAATTCAGATTTTCGACTTACTGAAAAATTTGAATATAGCCAAAAGATTCGTTTATCGTACCATAAAACGATACAATGAAGACTCTAGTGTAGATGACAGGCGTGTGGCAATAACGAGAAGAGTCAAGAAGTGGTCGCCCTCGCTCTGTTAGGACCATCAGTGATAAAAGCTGTGAAGGCGCGAATTCAAAGAAATCCCATACGTAAGCAGAAACTGTTGGCCCTTCAGATGGGGTTAAGCAGGACCACGGTGAAAAGGGTGTTAAATGAAGACTTAGGGCTTAGGGCATATCGAAGAAAAACAGGACATCGTTTGGAAATCGGTCCAGCCGTTCACGCGTGATGCGATGACCAAGGGAAATAGGGATTCATTTTTATATATATGTATAGATATCTACGACTGCTATTTTATATAATTTACCCATTTGTAAATGATTAAGATGAAACTTCACTCATAAATCTCACAGACATGGGATCCTGCTGGGTGAAGACACAGTTTGGGGTGGTGGGATCTACATCCTAGTGGTCCACCCTGGGCAACGGCATGGTTTTTCTAACCAATGATGACGGCTAACAGATGCCTCTGCGGTGGTAGGCTTCGTAAGAGGCTGCCTGGATGCTACCACCCTCCTGCCGGAACAATTTTCTGTGTTCCGCTGGTGTGTGGGAGAACCAGTGCCTCTGGGTAAGCTCACTCCATCTTAGGCTTCTTCTTAACCGTAGAGTTAAGTATGTCGTCAAGAGCAAGCCCATTGTTTATAAATAGTCATAGGTAACTTACAGAACCTACTCGTCACAGAAAATGGTCTATGGGACAAAGATTAGCAAAATCTTTGAAAAATGTAGGAGTGCACTGATTGATCTGATCACATTATGAACTGAATATTGTGAAATAAAATAGCATTTTCTCTACACTAGTTACACCTCAGTATTATAATACTTCTGATGAAAGATGGAGTTAACAGAAAAAACATTTTTAGCTTTCGAACAATCATAGGGAGGAGAGGGAAGAGCTTCTAAAATAGGTACAATAAAAATAATGGACTTCGAAAACATAAGCAAATAGATTATGACTTAGACATCTGTTAAGCAAAGACAGACAAAAAATCTTTATTTGATTAAACATTTTCTACGTCAATTAAAAATCAACAAAAAAGTAAAAAAAATCTCTCATACAGCAAATATGTACTTCCAGCAACCTGCGCATAATATGTTTACGTGCAGCAATATCAAGATAAGAATAAATCGATAAGAGCCGTATCAAAACTATGGTATTCCGGGAAAAGAGTAGTTACATTATATCCAGTAAATTCAGGTCATAAACGTGCTCAATAAAGCCGCTGGAAAACGTACAACTAGCAATGACATATATAGATAAATATAATCCATGCAATCTTAATTTACTATAGACTGTAGTATCATAAAGTAGTATCTCTACTGATTTTTGACAACACTAATGATGATGATAAGATTGTGAAAACAAATTATGATATATTATTTATAATAGGACAATCCGTTATTAAAATATATCTACTTTCTTGAAGAGGTATCTACGGGAAGAATTTAAAATCTATAAATACACAACGCTATTATAAGTGCATATTTCTAAATGCTCGAAGACTATGAACAAACGCTACTTAAAACACAAGTGACGAAAACAAAACCGCAACGCTTAGCAATCCGGCAAATATGAAGTCGTGAAACAATTACACCATTCAACAAAGTTTAATATTAGCGCTTCAGCCGACTCGATAGATTACTTGTGCAAGGAAATCAAAATAAAATATATAAAAATATATTATTAAAGAGTGTTTTTGAAGCAAATGCATTGCTGGTGTAACTTGAAAATACAATTCCTTGACCGAACATTTTCGATTGTCTTTGAAGCAAAGACCGGAAAACCCATTTTTATGGGTAACCCTATTAAAAAGGTTACCCATGTGATAGGGTTACCCATGCGATAGGGTTAACCATTTGATAGGGTTACCAATTTGATAGGGTTACCCATGTGATTGGGGGTAACCCTTGTGATAAATACTACCTTTGATTGTGTTAGCTTATTAGTTCGGTAACCTTTAAAATATGGTTTAACCGCTTACCACAAATTATGGGTTGCGCATAGAAATTAAAATAGCCTAACAGCATTCCAAAACACTTTATAAGGCTTACCCTATAAAGTGTTTTGGAATGCTGTTAGGCTATTTTCTATTAAGGGGTTTTGAGTATAGGTAAGCGCTTACCTGGATTACTCGTATTGTTTGGTTTAGCATATCGTTGGGGTAAGTTTGTTGATAAGCTTACCTTTCGGATAGGGTTTTTAAAAACAAGCCTATTAAAAACCCAAACAAATACCCCTTTAAAGGTAACCGGTTCTGGTCCCTGCTTTGGAGGGTTGCAATTGATAAGAGCAGTCCCCGGTAAGCGAAAGTTGTGGGTTCATGTCCCACCTAAAACAGTCGAAAAGAATTTTTTCAAGGAATTGTATTTTCAAATATATTTTTAGTGTAGGTATTCCTTTTTTATCCCTCGATCGTGAGTTATTAAATTATAATCAAGTGGTTATCGTACCCTGATAGGAACAATAAAAAGCGCAAACAATTTGTAAGACATTCTAATAAAATGGGCACAAAACGGTCCGAATTCGTAGCAAGTATACCTGCAGATACTCAAGAGACTAAAAATTCATAATGATAAGGATTGGGTAGAAATAATGTCTTGTGTGTGACATACGTGAAGTAAGGAGATAGTAAAAAGGTAACAGCTAAATCACCTTGAAATTTTAATTGGCACAACTTGAAAACAGTGTAATTATATTATTATATAATACGAGTACCTATCTTCATTGTCTTTTATTATGGTATTCTTTGTTGAACTAAAATGTAAACACATTCATTCTGCCATAATATTGTTTACCAACGGAAGATTAGTAAAAACGGCCCTTGAATTTCTTAAGCGTAACCAGTGCCATTTCAAAAGATATGGGTTTATATGGTTTTTAATTTATTTTCTGTAATAGTGCGAAAAGAGAAGATGAGCTTTGTTTTGAAGTACCTAACTGGTTTCTTTTTAAAAGGAACACAAGTAATTCTCCAGAGTTCTTACTCTAGAACACTGGATCAATTACAACACGAAAATCTATACTATAATAATCATGCAAATCTATTTATGTATGACGTGCAGTAGTTACTTTACGTCTTTACCATAAAATTATGTAAAATTATTAAATTTTAGTGTAATTTCTCAATTATAAAAATAATACTGTGCGAAAAATCACTTCACAATAAATTATGTAAATCAAAACTTGAACGTACCATCAATAATAAAATAGTCCTTGAAACCACGAACTTATTACACACGAAAAATATTTCATGCAAAATTCCGTTTAACAATGTAATACGCGAACACAGAGTCCAAACCAATTAAAAGCTAATTGATGCAAGCACTCGTCTATTTTATCGTATCATATAGTTTGACTTATAAACGGCTATTATGTAACTAACACCATATTAACGGGGGTAGTTGCACAAAAACTGTATCACACGTTCACCAATCATCACAAACCACCAACGACTACCTTGATAAATCAGCGCTTGCAAATTTCTGACAAGTTTGTTAAAAATGCATAAATTGGCATTTGCTAAACCTGTTCTTCCAAATAAACGTGTATTAAAATTCACAAGTCTATGAACCGTTTATCATACCGCATAAAATTCATTCCTTCATAGGTCTCAAGAAAAAATAAGAACACAGAAACACTGGCAACACAGTTCACTACAGTTGAAAAGAAAAAAAGTTGAAATTTCGCGGTTAATTTGTCAATCGAGGCATCGATCGGTGTAGGCTCACGTTTTGCGGCATCTCGAGGTAGTTCGCGCACGCGTGCTGCGTTCAAGATACGCGGCAGGTGACTGCGCGCGCGCAGCGCCTACGTTCATGGTAGAACCAGCACCAATGCATTTCCGAACGACCGCTGAATCAAAGTAGGTAGCGATGTCACAGCAACTCAGAGAAAATAGACACAGAAAACAACTATCATCATTACTTACCGTGCCGTACTCGTCTTTGGTCATCTTTATTTTTATTTGCGGTCACCTCCTGAATATAAATCACACTTACGAACCTGTTACAAAGAAAAAGTCGTGAGACATCTAAATAAAATAGTTGAATTCATTGGTGCTTGTCCGTAAGAAGGCAATAAAACTTATCTTAGTAAATTAAAAAGCAGTAATAAACTTTCGGTAAGAAATGCCAGTCAACGTCATAATGGGTGAGAAGAGCCAAGAGAAAAATCAAGACTACTGTTGTACCTATTACGTTACAATAATACCGTAGAATCAAGATAATTACCTAGGTATAACGTTTAGGTAAAATCATAGACATAGTATTGCTATGGGTAAAATATACAATAAAAAGTATGTCAACAGAATCAAGAATGTCTTACAGAATGATGAAATTCTCTGGTTTAAAACACATATATATTTAACACTGTATTAGCTCATTTTACTTCACCACTTCGATAAGATAAAGCTAACTTTCCGTCAAGATAAAAATAAAAGATGTGTCACTCATTTCCACCGATAGCAAAGATCAAGGCTAGTAAGAAACGTTTTAAAAAATAAATTTCATACTATCATTTTGTAATTTTTCAGGATTATTTTCTTGTTTTTTGGTGTTACTCGTAAATTTAAAAGACAGTGAAAGAGTTCGTGGATCTTTATATGATTTTATAAATGTTTTACAAAGAAAAACAGCATAAAAATGAAATAAGAAACCAACTTTGATAAAGACCAACCAGATCTGTCTTTACACCACTGAACTACCGAAAACAAATAATAAAATATAAACACTAATTTTTTATTCAACATTTAGCATAGCTCATAAACAATCATCATCCACTTGGTTTGCACTTTGCAGATACCTGAATGGCATTTCTATGACCTACTCATTCAGTCAGTGTAGAATGAAATAGCCAATGAACCACAATATTCGAAGACAAAATTTTCACTCGCTTGTTTCACACAAGTAGGAGTGTCAATTTTTTCATAAATCATAAACAATTTCCTTTTACATTCATCTTATGCCCACCTTCATGAAAAAAAATAGGCCGAGACAACGTACAAGGATAGACGTTTAGACGTAAGCAACTTCCGGAAAGATAATATGAATATTTAGTAACTACTCATTCTATAAGTAATAGAAATTACGTCTAATATTAATAAATAATAAATAAATAAATTACGTCTGTAAGTTTGTTAGATGAATTTGCGTATATGCTCAAATGAATATTTTCATAACAAAAATGCTATTGTAATTCTTAATTGTAAGTCTTATATGGTCTAAAAACCTTACTTACTCAACAAGGTTGATAAACCGGAACTTAGGTATTTCAAATTGGTAACATTAATTGTAACATTAATTCTGACGTCAGCGGTGACCCAAGAACTGGCAGCTACCTCGCACAGCGACTGAGCATCGCAATCCAGCGAGGTAATGCTGCCAGTATCCTGAGCACCGTACCACGAGGACCATTTTCTTTTGTTTCCTTTATCTCGTTAGTTTTATTTATAAGATGATAATATTGTATTTTTATGTTAATTATATTGAAACAATATTACACAATAATACCAATATACAGGGTGTAAGAAAAACCTTGACAACCGGGTGGTTGTCAAGGTTTTTCTTTCAAGGGGGTCCTTGAATTTGGCTTGTACTTTTTCTTACACCCTGTATATGATGTTTATGTATACAGGGTGAAATTTTAACCACTTTCCAAATTTTAATAAAGCAATCTACGAGGCAGAAAGCAAATGACGTATTTTTTCTTTTGGTATAGCCCAGTACAAAAATGTCAAGATACTGATTAACTTCACTTAAAAGATTCACTTCAAAAATGTCCTCCAAAAATCTAAATTTTTTGATACGGCATCCTAATAACACTTTTTTTACGCGATGTGCATCTTATTCATTTATTACAATACTATTCATGAGTTTTTGAATTTCCCTTTATACCTTAACAGGTCTAGGACTGTAAAAATTGAAAACTATATCGCGAAAAATATTTTCGGATGACAACTTGATTTACATTTTTTACTTCATAAATAGGCTCTAAACACGATACATACTGAACGCCTATAAAATTTTTGGAAAGTGGTTAAAATTTCATCCTGTATGTACAGTGTGTTCAACTTTAATAAAAGATAGTGTACGTGCCTAAAGTGAAGAATTTTGTCAAAGAGAGTTGCAACTTTCTAGTCTTGCTAGGTAAATTGTAAGCAGCAAAATGTTTTCCGTAAAATACCTTGTATAGTATAATCAGAACAGAGATAATGTTAAAATTATAATTGAAATGACATTCAGGAAGCTCTTAACGCAATGGTAATACTACATCAACTGCTCGGTTTCATTGCCTTCTGTCGGATGTGAGCCACTTAGGTTCGCTGATTGATTATATTAATACGTTGCTTGAGTGACACCCATACAGCTATTTTGTGTTCAATAGAGTAGCCACTGGCTTGACTGAGATAAATGGCAGTTAAACCAAATTGGTACTGAAAGGACTCTATGACTTAAAAGGACTCATTGCTTCAGAGATTGTTGAACAACTCAGAACTACACAACCAACGAAATAGCTTGGCAAAAAGTAAAATGTTAATAATAGATGAGGCGATACTTATTAGCATTCTAGCAAATGTCCTATCCGATACTTGGTGGCATCCAAATATGAAGAACGAAATTATAGCTTTCAAATGAAATATTTAATGACGGGTCCAAATTTATATTAGATATACAAAATAAATAAAATATGTTACCATGACAACAATAATTAATTTATTTACGGGCGTGATGTAGGTAACGGAGCAATCCCCCAATGATTCACAAAATGCTCGATGTTCGATACTTATGCTCGAGGCAGCGATTACGTGTTTCTATTCCAAAAAATAACTTAGTTACGCATCTAAGTTGGATTTCAACAAAATTATTTGCGTCCAAAAATTAAACACATTAAATTCGTACCTACATCGTGATATAGGTAATTAAAATGTTATTTTACAACAAATTACATTAAAAACTTTATTAGATTTCAATAATTACCTATTTCATCTTATTGCATTTAATTTTTACTCCGACAAAAATAAAACAACGTTTAAAGTAGCGAGTGGAAAAGCGGCAACCCGGACAGGATATAAAACACTTTCGATCGACTCATAAATAAGGGTCATCAACTGATCTCTGCGTAAGTAATATAATAACAGTAGCGACTGACTATGGCCCAAGGGAAAAGAGGAATTCCAAAATTTTATCTGTGGAGTCTTGTGTAGTACGTTACAATAGCTACATTCGTTTAAATTTCATTTCATACGGAGTCTTGATATTAAAAACAGATGAAACTTGCAATCAACGTCGGAACATTACTTTGGCTTATGAAAAACGAGAGTTCTGTTTACATTTGCGAAGCGCTTTTTCTTTGTAAAAACATCAAAATAACCACAAAACATGAAAAGAGGTTAGAAAGGCGATGTAGGCGGGGCAGGCGCCCCACAGAGGTTATGAGCAAATGCTTGTAAGTGAGAGCTGTGATTGGCTTCTTTGCTTGATTGGCGTTCTTTGAATTCATTCTTGTGTGCAGGGCGTAAGCGGCGACATCGGTTCTCATACAAATGGCGCATGACAGCCTTTCTAACCTTATTCCATGATCTGTGATTATACTGATCATAACTGTAAACTTTTTTCAAATATTACACTCAACTATAGATACTAAATATCAAACCATTGCCTTAATCTGACTTAAACTCTGAAGTGTTAAACAAATTTATCTAATAATTGCTTTAGTTAATTATTTTAAATAAACTGCTGCCAATCTTCTTCTAGTCGTCGCTCATGCACACTATTCTTTCGTTTCTCTCTGAACCCAATACCGGATTTCACAAAGTCGCAAACAAAAGCTAGTGCTTTATTATATTATATCATCTTCATGCTGAATAATAATTGGCACTTTTAGCTTAGACCAACCCAAGCTGGAAGCTACAAGTCGACCTTCAACTTAAGTACAACAAAGATTGTATTTCTCACAAATCAATGAGCCGTAGCAGTAATTTATTTCCCTTTCCTTCACCATAGACACTTGCATTAGACTTACATGAGTTACCCATTAGTTAACTAGCTATTTATTTCTATGCTTCTTAATGGAAGGCTTTTAAGTGACCTACTTAAATGTGCCAACAGTTGCTCAACATACTAACGATTGTTATTTGCATAATCAGTTTAAAATCATTATTGGAAATGTAGTTACTACTGTTTAATTACAAATTGTACAGGCGTAACAGATTTCATTATTCCAAACGACAGTTGCAAGCATCCAATGAGATTGCTCAATTAAAATAATAAACGTTTTATTTCATTATATACTAAAGTATGCAAAATGAATATATAAAATTCCATCCTGAACTATCAAGGGAATTGTAAGTTATTATTAGAGAAAAAAAATGACTCTTCCCTTGCTTTGCGTTAAATACAGTAATTAGAATAAGGAAATGCAGTAAACCTTTGCATTTCCTACACGAAAGGGATTTAAAAATGTAATTTTCAATTTCTCTTGCCTATAATAACTTCACCTCCTACATTTAAAAATAATGTTTGACCGATTTCGATGACTCTTATATTTTGTGCAATAGCCTATTTAAACTTGATTCCATTTTAAGATTAGAAAATGAGGTTGACATCCTTCAAAAATCAAAACACTAAACAATTTTTACAAAAATAGAACCAACGAAAATCCAGTTTTGTGTCAGTTTTTAATGAAAAATAACTGATAATTACCAAACACCGACTTTTGTCCAATTTTGCCTGGTTTTGTATTTGCAACTTATTTTAAAATTAAAAAAAAAATGTCTATATTTTGATGCCACACCACACCGCACTCGACCACTCATGTAGAAACTACGACAATATTAATGGCGCTATACCACTGCCCTCCCCATAAACTATGGTAAGTGGTCGCTAATCGGCCGACTGCATCTTGCCACTTCGGTTGCTGCTAACAATGGGCATTGAACATCGTCTACCGTCGAGATTATTCGTATGTATTCGTCTGTGTTTTCATACGTCTGAGCGAAAGGGAGATTGGAACTTCCTACCAAAAAAACTTGTTTGTTGCGTAACAATTAGTGATGTGCTTGATCATTTCACACCTATTACACGAACTCATATAGTACTGATCGATTGTTAACAAGATATTTTTTATTAATAGTTTAGGTATTATAAAATTATAACTGTATAAGATAATAGCGCTTCGTGTATTAATGACCAAAGTAACTTTAATTAAGTTTTAGAAATATATCCTGGTGCAACCAATTCACAATGGCATGAGTGTATTGATTTATTTGTCCAGTGAAATATACTTGTGTATTTATTGCTCTTATTATGTACGATACTGTCTAAGATATAAAAGCTTTTCCCCTATGTGTAATGATGTGACATAACAGTATATTTCACATTTATCATTTTGATATGTATCACAGTTTGACGCATCTCTACTTTCAATGGCAATCGTACAACATCGATTAAGTTTTTGCTTCTCAAATAACAAGCGTTTCTGAGACTCTTCCTGTCTTCAACAATACATGATAGCCATCACACCTGTGTACTTATGTACGTAATTATAAGACAACTGGGTAGTGATAAAGTGTAGTAACACAATTACCTACTCTTAGTTAAGACATCTAGCGTAACGGTGTGATGAAATGCTTTTACCCACCACATAATAATATCTCACGCGATGAAAACGTAATAACGGGTATAAATGCCTTAATGGCATAATGCATAATAATATTATGTATATTATAATTATGGAAAATACTTGTTATTAGTAAAAGATAATATTAGCGACAGATACTCGTTAGGAGGTAAAAACTTGAACGCGAGTTAAGATCAACAGCCACAATATTTACTTTCTCATGCAATGTGTAGTTAATACTAACTGACCATACATTGACAGTAAGTACAATTTAATCTGATACCAATTCGTTATATTGTGTAATCTTAAATGAAAGTGCATTAGAAGTGAAATTTGTAAAAGGTTTTCTTATCATAGTTATAAAATTCATATCATCAATAGAGAATAAAAATCATCCTAAATTATTTATAGAGTAATTCCGACAGCGGAAGCAGCGTATGCAATATATTTTTTCAATGATAAATCGATATCAGTTCAGTTATCGATTTACTTTCTCCTCAATCATTCAATCAATTGATATTATCATTTGACGGATAATATTGGATCATCAAGTTACTAAAATATAAGACTATAAACTTCGTGATGAAACAATTTCTTTCGTTACTCCGAGATACGTTCCTAGTTTAGATATTTATATCACGCAATATAAATACTACAATGAATTCGAGGAATAAATAAAATTATCAGTATAGTTAACGGCCTATTAACCAACCATAAAAATACGAAATCTCTAATTTTTGTTGAATTTTACTACGGTATGTGTAAATCGTGTGAAGCTGATGAATAATAAACATTGTAACTTACATGATGTTGATCATTGAGCAAACTTGAACAATGTCGTCAAATTTGTTATTTTTTTACTCTTAATCAATCACAGTTACGGCTAGGTATATTTTAAATCTAATTTTACTATAAATGCCACTCCACCTCAAGACCCTTCAGGTCAACCCGTCCTCAACTCAACTAATCAGTACCACAGGACCCTTCAGGTCAACACGTCCTCCCAACTTCTCCCCTGTCTCCCCTTCTGGGAGTCAGTCGATCTAAAGAAAATTAAAATTTCATTCCGGCCTACATCCACTTTGGACGACGGTTCTTTAAATTCGCACATTTAAGGCTCACATTCCTCCCGAATGCCGTGCGCACTTCGCCTAGGTGCAATGAGTGACGCCCAGCACCACCCCCCTTCCTGGGGGGGTGGTCGTATCAGATACGCTATCCGCTATAGCACCTTTGGTGATAGCGAATTATAGGTGGTGTTTAGTGAGTAGAAATCTCACATAACCTCACAGCCGGCTGTGAGGTATCCATGAGGATTCACCACCTCCTTCTCCGTGGGAGGGTTGCCAGTTTAGCGATCGTTTCAATAGTAAAAGACCAGTCATCAGTGTGCAAAAAAAGCTATAATATTGGGATATTTTCTATCTGTACTGTTGACTATACTATACCGTCCTAAAAGTAAATATTTTTCTATCTTTGTATCTTTTATTTTATTTTTACAGAAAATTAAACACATAAAATAATTATGCTAAAACTAAGCCCACCGCTTTCGCCTATAGTAGGTATATTTTTATTACTTAGCACTGAATCTTTGAAATTCAGAGATATTTAAAAGCTGCGTATTAAAATTTATGATCCGATGTTTTAAATAAAGCTATTTTCCAAAATGTCATTACCATCTGGGCCAACCACGCACGGCGGTCTCCCGTTTGGACGTTGTACCACGTACAAAAATAGTCAAGTGAAAATGCTTTAGTGGCTCACTCATTGCCATAGCCCCTCAAAAGGCGCGACCGTAATTTCAACACGCGCGTAGTAATAATGATACTGATGATTTACGATGTCACTCGATACTTTCTATATTGAACTTGGTACAAAAGATTTATCGGACCTTTCCTTTTTTACCTTTCCATTGTCACGTGAATGGTTTAACGATATCAGTTCTTCTGTTAATCCCAATGATAATGATTAGCTGTAAGCAATATACTCGTATTAATGTGTATTGAAAACGACAGTAAAAATTACGAAATAGATATAATAAAAAACAGAAATATTTCATGTTGCCACAGGTAAAACTAAAAGGCACAAATAATAAAAATGATGATAATCTAGTAGCCATAATTTAAAAAGAAGTAAATTTTTGTGATCATGTCGTTAATAACGTAACGTTAACGTCCTTCGTGAAATGTTTATTTAACTTCAAATCCGTTTACAATAGCTCTTGCTTTATTAATTTAATAATAGAAAGGCTAATTTGTTTTTTGACTCAAACCATTTGTATGCACTGAACGAACTAGTGCAGTGCACAATGCCTGCATTATGGTGAGGCCCAGGGGTTCCGCAACCCAATTCACCCAGTACGGCGCACGCGCAGCTTTGATGACATTACCGATCATTTGTATGGGACAAACGAGCCTCTAATAGAGGAAAGTACGCCGGCTTTGGAATCGAGGCTAGGGCCTCCAAAAGGGCAAGACGATCAGCACAACTATGTACGATTTAACATTATAAATTATCAATAAAATTTCTAGAAGTAGAAAGCAGGTTTTCCGTGACCGTTCAAGTTTCGGCCGTTAGATCACATCATATCATTCACATTTTGTTTGCTGAGCGATAAGCAGGATCTGGGTACAAGCTAGGTAGCTAAGGTAAAGTAGGTAACTTGGTACAAGTTCGTGACAAATATAAGTTCAATATTAAATATTGTATTTTTTTAACTTTATATATTATAAATTTTGTAATGTAAATCAAGGACTATGTCTAAAATAATTAGATTTTATTTTTGTTTCATAAGTTTCTTTTTCTAAAGGATAACTTTATTAAAGTAAACATAAAATTTTAATCATGGTTTTATTTTATCCAGATGTAACGGGTATTAAAGTTCTTCAACAACTGCGACACAACAAGTTTTCCATCAACATATAGAATCATCATAATGTATGATGATTCTATATGTTGTCTCCTCTTCTAACATTCTGTACTAGAGTAACATGTGACATGTAGGTATGTAAATAATTGCATTTCATAAAGAATGGAATTAATAAACGGCTATTGTTCTTGTTTATCTCAAGGCAATTGAATGTACACGCGTAGACTACGATACCACAATATTAAATGAAAACACAAAAGGCTGCCCAAAAATCAATTTCCAAATTTTTCAACTCTTCTGAGTACGTAGATGAAAGAATTTAGTTGAATTCATTAAAATTATACGAATTTATCTATTAGACATTATATAATACGTCTAAATTATATCTGATATAAATTAAATTTAGCAAGAATAAGAGTGTAATAAATGCCCCTTGAAGGCGTTAGAAATCATCCCTTAATTTCTTAAGAATTTTACATAAAATTTAGTATGTATAGTAATTATTATAATATCTCTTATTATAGTATTGATAGTAAAAAAAATAAGGTAGGTAGAGATACATTTTAAAAGCCTTTCATAGTAGAAGCTAACACTAAATATTAAGTCGTTTGTCATCGAAACTTAAAAGTAACTTATAAATATATTATCTTACCTGTGTTTATACGATTTATTGTTTATACCTGTGTATTTACTTACTCAATAGTGCAACCAATATTTTTGAGAGAAAAAGATGAGTGTCGATACAAAAAAGAACAATTTATTCTATGTAGCACTGACAGCATGGCTACTGGGAGCCTAAAATATTATATACGGACCGGATGAAAATGGCATACCTACTTACTTTCTTCCATTTCCCATGTTTTTATATTTACTATGTGAAACGATTAAGTCTTATGATTCTAAGCAGAGTAAGTAGATTTCCCTTCACTGCATATTTATAAAACGAAAGGCTCTCAGACCACCTCAGACGTTTATTTACGACTAGCACTAAGATTGCTTGCCTAACATTAGCATATTTACATTGCTTAATTTATAAACGCTATTGTAATTGTATTTATACTTCCCCCGACATTTGAATATCCTATTGGCAACCATGAAGTCTAGGTGATGTAAATTTCCTAAAAGAAGATAGGATTTTACAATATCCTATTCCTGCTCGAATGAAAGTCACTTTCACGCAACATTGGGAAACGAGAGGATAAAAAAAAGGGAGCGTCTTTTACTAAACATATAGTGTGAGCATTACTTTGCTTGTTGATTTATTCTTTAATTTTAAAGATTAATCGCGAAACAAGATTATCTGATTCCAATTAATTATAATAACGCCCCATTGGTCGAGTGGTTAAGTACTGGACCAAAATCTCGGGGGTCCTGGTTACGATTCCCGGGTCGGGCAACAAGGTTCGTCATCACCAACCCGTGTTGTTTGCTGTGGTAACTTGAATTCAATGAGCATCATACTGCATGACATCTTTTAGTGTGATAATTATAAGCCGTTACTTAACTTTATTTTACAATAAATTATAAGAACTAGGCAAAAATAAGTAGTAATACGTTGATGACTTATTAAAAGTTGCACGCACGCATTTAAATGTTACCGCAGCAATACAATTACTCCCTTCCGTATCCTATTTTTAAGTCGTAAGATAAATAAAGAGTTGCTCCAGTATGGAGACAGCTGCGCGCCTAAATTTGGAGGGAAATGAGACTAACCATCTCGGAATGCTCTCTTACGAAATCCCTAGATGTTTGTTAACATATAATAATATACAAACTTAGGAGAAATAATACCCACAAGCAAGCTCAAGCTTGGCTTGTTTGATTACCCGTGGCCACAGTCACCACTATCTCTTCGTTTATGTCAAAACTATCAATTATGTGGTCATAAACGAAGTTAAGAAATAGTGCAGGCTTAGGCATAGCAGTAACAAATCGACAGGTTCAGCTAGGCAACGATAAGCCTAATATTAATTAGTAGTAACGACACCAGCTTAACGTCTTGTCGCTACGGTCTAGTGTTTTAAATACCGGGATGAGAACTCAGGGTCCCGGGTTCGATCCCCAGGTCGGGCAACAAAAAGTTTAGAATTTTCGAGCATTGCTCGGGTTTGTGATCATCACCAAACCGCATTTTGCAAGCGTGGTGAATTCAATGGAGGGGGCCTTTGCGCTGCAGTGGAATAGTTATAGTCCGTTACTTTACCACTTTTTTTACACTAGCTTGCCCTGATTGTATCATCATCATCATCATCATCATATCAGCCGAACGACGCCCACTGCTGGGCATAGGCCTCCCCCAAGGATCTCCACAACGATCGGTCCTGTGCTGTCCGCATCCAGCGGCTTCCCGCGACCTTGATCAGATCGTATTGTATGATTGTATCATGCAATCATTATTCGTTTTTCTCTGAACCCAATACTGAAGTTCATGTAAACCTCAGATCATATAAAGAAATAGATATGAAATGGGGGCGTGGTGCGTGCGAACTCGATATGGGCAAACAGAACTATTGCACTCCGCGGCGGATTAGTTGTACTTCACCCGCGCCGACGCAACGATCTCCTCATTTAATTAAAATACCGAGTTGTTCCGTGATTACTTGTAAAAATAGAAGTGTAACAAAAAACTACACTAAAGATGGAGTCACGTACCATATGTTAATATTATGATATCATCATTTATTTGCATATAAATCCATTAAACGAAATATTTAATGAAAACATCCATGTAACGATAATTGTATCAGCACAATATACATTGAAGGTTTGATACAAACTAGCTGTGTTGTGAGTACTATGCGTCTGCACAATGTATCGAGGTTTAATCGAAGCGTTCACTGCCAGACGTGTGCGTCGCGACCACACTTTGTAGCCAGCTAATTAGGTATTTAGTCCGATCCGAGTATTATCGATAGTTTTATCGATAGACGTGACTGTTTCATGACTAATGTCGTGTATAAAATTTAAATTGTAAACCTGACTTGGCGTTATTATAAACCTGATAATTAATTAAATAGAGGTAATATCATACGTAACGTGGTAAACATGTAGTTAAAATAGATAGTTACTATTTGATAAAAGCTGCAACAATGTATATGTAGGATCTCGGGGTGAAACGTGGTCTGAATGTTCTTCGTCCATTGGCCGGACGTGAAAATAAAGTCGGTGATCGTTTCCTTAGGTTTTAATAACGCGATAACAATCAAAATCTTAACAAATCACTCTTTATTAGACACGATGCAAATGGGTACGAAATGCGGTGGGCGCGACTTGCTGCAAAGGCTGCCAACAATTAAGTGAAGTGAGTTCGTAAATGTTCGTATCTCATTTGTTTAAACCAACGTATCCGTCATGTGTCAAACTGACGTTTGACATAACCGAATGATTGGACCAACCATAGCCTTGCAGCCAGTCGATTCCACCCAAGTAACAACTTGACATTTCGCTCCCACAGATTAACAAAAATAAAAAAGGTGGTTTCTTGTATCTGTTGCTAGATGGCGCTGCTTACTCTGCGACACGGCCATTCTGACGAATCACACGTCCTCGTGTGAGCAATCTGAAAATAAAACGATAACCGCAGTAAACGTCCATCGCCTCGGCCAGGCCTGACAAAGGCAGGAAAAAGTGCAAAGAAATCTTTTGTCGAACTTTTACTAAGTGAGAAATAAAAAGAAAACACAAAAAAATTCACTTAGTATTTTAATCAACATTCTAGGTATACTAACACTATTTAAGTACCTAATTTGAAACAACCGAGCAAGTATGTTCCAATTGATTAACTTAGACTCAAACTTTCTGTATTCATTTACAATCACACACAAAACTCATCGCCTCTATTCAGCGGATACTCTCAAATTCATCGCCTCCAACTGGCGGATACTCTCAAATTCATCGCCTCCATCCGGCGGATACCCTCAAAATCATCGCCTCCAACTGGCGGATACTCTCAAATTCATCGCCTCCATCCGGCGGATACTCTCAATGAAAACAGAAATTTAAACCAATTAAAACATTCAATGAAATCACATAAAAATCAAAAAAACATTAAATCAAATCAAATTTTCATAATTGCTCGTTTGTCTCTACACCACTTTCATCGTCAATATCAATCAATGGAAAACCATTAGGCATTTTTCTAAGTCTGTCATGTGCATACTTGTAAGTTCGGTTAGAAGTTAATGCTTTTAGAGTGTATCTGTCACCTTCAAGTACCTCAATAACCCGAAACGGGCCTTTATATTTGGGATCAAGCTTAACTTGATTCCGTTCCTCATTCTTCAACAGAACAAAGTCACCTAATAAGAAGTTGTCAAATTTAGCTTTAGTACTGTCAAAACGTGTTTTGTTATATTCGGCACTCTTATCCATGTTAATTACGGCTTCGGAACGTACTTGTTCCAAGTCAATAGTCTGTTCATTGTCGTCACACATTAAAATATCAAGGGGACGAGCGACCCTACCTATCAAAAGTTCTAGGGGACTAGATTTTGTCACGCGATGTTGAGAACAATTTAGAGCCAACTGAACTTCAGGAAGAGCATCTTGCCAGGACTGATTTGTTGTTTCAACAGCAGTGAGCATACTTTTAAGCGTGCTCATAATACGCTCTACCTGACCATTAGCCCGGGAACTTCCTGTCGCGATTAAGTGCAGCTTTATGTTTGTCGTATCGCAAAATTCGCGAAACTCTCGACTCGCAAAACAGCGACCTTGGTCTGCAATCAATCTCGACGGAGCCCCAAATAGCGAAACACTATTTTTTATAGCTTTGATGCTGCTCGCGGTATCAATGTTGTGAGTGTGAAATAGAAGTACAAATTTTGTGAACGCATCGATAAGCACGAACACGTACTCTTTCTTATCATTTTTTCCGCTTAATTTCCCAGTTGCATCAACGTGTACGGTATGCCAGGGGATTGCTACCTTTGGGATAGGATGGAGCTCTGCATGGATTTTGCCAGAGTGCCCTTTCGAAATTTTACAAGTGACACAATTGTCAACAAATTTTCGAACATACTTTGCGATATTTTCAAACCAGTAGAGCTCATAAACCTTCTCCATAGTTTTCTCCCATCCCAAGTGCATCAAACCCGTGTGTACATTACTAATTATAGACCACCGAAGCGACCTAGGTACAATAGGTAAGCATCGAGTCTTACCATTTCTTTGAATTTTCCGGTACAAAATGCTAGATCTTAGTTCGTAAGTTTTGGCCACATTCTCATTTAACTTATCGTCAGCCAAGTCAGATTTCAGTTGAGAAATTTCTGGATCTTGCTCTTGTTCAGCAAGTAACCAATTGTCACTTAACTCTGCGAAATTAACTTGTCTGTTCGGAATCTTATTGAGATTATTGGGTTGTGAGACTGGCAACGGGTTACGGGAGAAAAAGTCCGCATGGCACATTTTCTTCCCTTCTCTATGCACAATGTCAAAATTAAATGCTTGTAAGAAAGCCCACCAACGGTGTACTCTTGGTGTCAGATCAAGCTTTGTACGAGCTGCCTTTAGGGAGTTGCAATCAGTTACAACGGTGAACCTTTTGCCATACAAATAATGACGAAAATATTTGACAGCATTGACGACTGCGAGAGTTTCAAGTTCATATGAATGATATCTTGATTCTGCAGTCATCGTGCGTCTGCTATAGTAAGCTATAGCGTGCAGTTTGCCATCTACCTTTTGTAACAGAACTGCACCGTATCCAACTGCACTTGCATCGGTATGCAGCTCAGTATCACGCTCAGGGTCATAGATAGTCAAAACTGGTTCATTAGTAAGGGCTTGAATAATTAGATGCCTAACTTCTTCATGAGCAGGTTTCCATAGAAGTTTACCATTGCCAGAAGTAAGCGCGTATAGTGGAGCCATTTTTTGGGAGAATTGAGGCACAAATTGCCGGAAATAAGAAGCTAAGCCAATAAATTGGCGTAGCTGGGTGACGGTTTCTGGTGGGGGAAGTGCTGTAAGAGCTTCGATCTTTTTGGAATTCGGCCTGATTTCACCCTGACTAACTTCGTACCCTAAGTACTCCACTTTTGTTTTTAGAAAGGAACATTTTTTGAATTTCAGTGAAAACCCTTTTTCGGTGAGAACTTTGAGAACAGTCCTAAGTCTCTCGAGCGCTTCTTGAGCTGTATGAGCCACGATGAGTAGGTCATCCATATAGACGACCACATACGAGTTTGCCAAGTCACCTAAAGCCTCCATAACCGCACGCTGAAAAACTGATGGTGCATTTCGGAGACCAAAGGGCATAGTCAAATACTCGTACTGGCCGTCAGGAGTAATGAATGCCGTAGTCTCAATTGAATCTGGGTGCATGGGGACCTGGTGGAAGCCAGAGGCCATGTCGAGGATCGTAAAATAGCATCCACCATGCAGTCTGGCTATCTGGTCGGAAATAAGGGGAAGGGGGAATCTGTCAGGGATGGTATTATCATTAATTTCGCGATAGTCAGTACACATTCGATCATCACCGTCTTTCTTCTTTACCAGAAGTATGGGACTCGCATTAGGAGAGGAACTTGGTCGGATGATACCAGCATTGAGCAACTCATCCACCCTGTCACGCACAACCTTTCGCTCTTCAGGACTGAGACGGTATGGACGTCTATAAACAGTCTTACTAGGGTCTTTGAGACGTATTTGCATAGGTGTCACATTTGCTCTAGTAGTAGGAATACCATTAACAAACGACGTTTTAAATTCTTTAAGAATTTCAAGTAAATCGGCTTTATATTCAGGGGGTACGTCTGTGTCAAGAGTGTCAAAGTCACAATTAGTAGGGTTTGTAATGTCACATGCATTAACAACAATAGCTCGCTCAAACATTAACTTGTTTGACGTCATATGAACTGCTAAACCTTGTTCTAGTAATTCACGATCTATCATAATGTTATAACGCAAGTAGGAATCTGGCAAAACATGAAATAATATCTCTAACAAAATATTATCAATTTCAACAGTTGATAATATCTGCATTGTACTATTAACAGACGTCTGACCAATACCAATCATATTTACAATCTTACTAATTCTTTTGCCACTAAATTTAGAAGCTACAGACTCTTTTATTAGGGAGCACTCTGCTCCAGAATCATAATAAAACTCATACTGCTCACCAGAGTGTCGTAGTACTCCAACAGGTGCACCGATAGTGCACACGTCCACACGCTTCTCCGTCGCCGGACTCGAACTGCTTGCTCCGCCTCCACTTCTGCTGCTTCCACTGGAGCCTCGTCGGTCGGGGCAGTTCGATGCGTAGTGGCCTTCTCCCTTGCACTGGAAACAGGTGATGGTTGGCTTCACTGGTAGGCTCTTGTTCTGGCTGTATGTGCGTTGGGCTTCATTCGATGAGTTCGCAGTCCTGCTTGTCTGTCTTGAAAAATCTCTTCTATGGCGGCATTGTGGCGCTTTATGTCCCAGTTTGCCACAATTGTAGCATTTCACTACAGATTCACGGGGTCGTTTTGCTTCAGGGGCGTCTGCGTTAGACGAACCAGATGATTTCCTCTTCAAGAAAGATATTGCCTTCAACTCTTGCTGTAGGCGGTGTCTGTTACTAATGTCATGCGTGAACGACATTCGCTGCACTCGAGAATCAAACTGCGACATGTGGGCTAAAGTAACGGATACGGCTATCTGCTCTACGGTCATATTCTTCCACTGTGACATGAGCGACGTCATTAGCGTGGCAGCATACGCTGCCAAACATTCGCCGTCTTTTGGTTTAGTGCCATGTAGGTTAATTAGAAAAGCCGCTGCTGTTTCAGGGCAATCGTACCTTGAGATGAAAAGGTCCTTGAAGTCGGTCCAGCACATGCCATGGTAAGAAACTTGAGAAAACCAGGCTGATGCTTGTCCCTTTAGTGCACGGCTTAATGCCATCATCAACGGGGCACCCTGCAGCTCTTGATCAGGAACACACATGTCTGCCGTATTGATCCAAGCACGTGCGTCCACATTTCCCTTGTCTGGATCAAATTCAGGCAACCGGATATCACTGTCACAAGACGGGGTTTTCATAGCTTGCACCAGCGCTAAGAAGTTCCGATTCTGCTGTTCCAATAGCATACGCCATTTTTCATCGTCTTGACTCATCGTGTTTCCGTGTGGGCTGTGCAGATTCAATCCCACATCTGATGTAGGATCTCGGGGTGAAACGTGGTCTGAATGTTCTTCGTCCATTGGCCGGACGTGAAAATAAAGTCGGTGATCGTTTCCTTAGGTTTTAATAACGCGATAACAATCAAAATCTTAACAAATCACTCTTTATTAGACACGATGCAAATGGGTACGAAATGCGGTGGGCGCGACTTGCTGCAAAGGCTGCCAACAATTAAGTGAAGTGAGTTCGTAAATGTTCGTATCTCATTTGTTTAAACCAACGTATCCGTCATGTGTCAAACTGACGTTTGACATAACCGAATGATTGGACCAACCATAGCCTTGCAGCCAGTCGATTCCACCCAAGTAACAACTTGACATTTCGCTCCCACAGATTAACAAAAATAAAAAAGGTGGTTTCTTGTATCTGTTGCTAGATGGCGCTGCTTACTCTGCGACATATAGTAAATACATTGTTTCAGCTTTCCAAATAATTATTATATAAAGGAAAAATGGATAAATGCCACTGGCAAAGAGCCTAATTGGTTTCTAGTGATTTTTTATAATTTGTCATTTAGGTATTCACAGGCATAGTAGTGTTTATAAATCAAAAACTCTTTTAATTTTAAAGTTTTTAAAAGTTGTTTCCCTGTTTATATTTATTTTTATTATGCTGTCTTAATTATTAAGCGCATTGGAGATATTTGAGGAGCAGCTGGGAAACACCTTGTATAAGAAGAGAATTCTACTAGAAAATTTTTACAGGTGCAAATAGTGAACCCAAAAAAATAACATCTCCTTTTCTTCGATAAACTGAAATAGCTACCATTTTATTATTATTCTATCTAAATAAGTTTTCTTTTTACGAAAGCTTTATAAAAATGTACAACAGATTTCGGCAAACTTATCAGCAATGTCACCTAAGATTATCGATAGTCTCATTGACAGTCATTGTCACTGCACTAATTTGCACACACTAAATAACGCATTGTGTAAGTGAGTAAGCGGTAGCCGCTGTGATTGAGTGCATGTTTGTGTGCGCACCAATGAGCGTTCTAAATTGATTTAGTGTGACCCTTATGTTTACAACAGTGTTATTGTAGTTGCGTTGCACACATAAATAATTCGGAGACACGGGTTCGCTAAGGATTTACGAGTAATTTCATATCTCCTTCTTTATATGATCTGAGATGGAAACGAAGTTGCCGGCTAAAGCTCGTATTTGATAATTTAAAATTAATTGTTATACTTGTATATTACTAGCTGACCCTTCAGACGTTGTCCTGTCTTAACTATGAATGTAGATTTAGATTGGTATAATTAATAAAAAAATGTGATACAAATTGCTTATTATTTTAATGATTGGTATCGCGACATATAACTGACCATGAGAAAAATTCGTTTTTTTTTTCTATTTGACGAATTTGCAGCACGCATTGTCAGTGTTATGTCAAGCACCTTAAGCTTAAATTTTCAGAAGCACTAAGGTTACATTAGAAATAATTTAATATGGTGATTAAGTATTTTTAAATTTTCTAATTTTCCGTGCAATTTCCCCTATTTTTTAAACAAAACAAAATAAATAAGTACACAAATTGGTCCAGCCGTTCACGCGTGATGGCCTTGGCCAAGGGAAATAGGGACTCATTTTTATACGTGGGTAACACTGAAAATGTTTAGAACTGGCCAGTTAGACACATTGCTAATGAAAACTTTTTTTTAATTTAAATTTTAGAACACTTTGTAACCTAACTAATGTAGTACATTGCATTCATTTGTCATTTGTTTTTGTGAATTGGCGGCAAATGTAAAACTCTTGTTACACGTGAAAATGAACCTAACGCCAGAAAATTTTCGGTCAATTATTTATTATGACATTCGTTGTGAGCTTACTCAACAACAAAGCTATGATAGGCTGCGATTAGCATTTCTTAATAAAGCCCTATCTCGTGCCACTATTTACAATTGGTTTAACGAGTTTAAGCGTGGAAGTAGCAATCTCAATGATGATTCGCGTGAGGGACGTCCTTTAACAGCGAATTCTGAAGATAACATCAGTCCTGTGCGACGCATGCTAGAGGAAGATAAGAGAGTGACCTAAAGCCTAGGTATTGGTATGAGTCAAGTTCGAAAAATATTACACGAACATTTAGGCGTCAGGAAGCTTTGTACCAGATGGATTCCCCATACTTTAACCGACGACCAGAAGCACCTTTCACACGCATGGACTGGTGTCGCCAAATGTTAGATAAGTTTAACGGCGGTGACTGAAATGCTGTATTTGACATCGTCACAGGTGATGAAAGCTAGATATATTGCTTCGAACCCGAAACCAAAAGACAATCAGCTCAGTGGGTGTTTCCTTTTGAGGATCGGCCAACCAATAAGGTAAGGAAAGGAAAAAGTCACGGCAAAAGATGATTGCCTCATTCTTTGGTCGGAAAGGTCATTTCGCGACAGTTGTGCTAGAAGATGGAAGGATAGTTACTGCAGACTGGTATGTCAATCGCTGTTTGCCTGTTGTCTTGGAAAAAATTCGACAGCAGCGCCCTCGAAGCAGGATCCTCCTTCACCACGACAATGCTTCAGCGAGTTACGCAAAACGGACTGTTGAATATTTGACTATGGCAGGTGTCGAGATGATGAGTCATCCGCCATACAGTCCTGACCTGGCGCCCTGCGATGCGACTTTCATTTATTCCCAAGAACTAAAGATAAAATTCGAGGTATTCGCTTTACAAGCCCTGAAGATGCGATGAAAGCGTACGAAAATGCCATAGAAGAGAATGGAAAAGGAAGAAAGGGCCCACTGCTTTCCTCAGTGTTTCCATCGGATGTGACGATGTGTAGAAAGGAACGGAGATTACTTCAAAAAATAATAAAAGTATTGGCAACTTTCTACATTTAGCCGTTTTTCATTATCTAAACATTTTCAGTGTTACCTAGGTATTATAGATTTAAAAGCCCCAATATAAATTAATAAAATCTAATTATTCCTGAATACGATCGAAATAAGAAGATTTGCTTCTAAATATCAGATATCAGACCATATTCTAAACCTCTAAGTTCTAAACGATCAACTTGTTCTACAGAAACAGTTTATGATGATGATTACGATGTCGATTACACCACACTGACTTTAGAACTCTGACAAACGCATTATTGTCGAATTGACTCAGCCGCTGTGAGTTGACATCTTCAGTCGACGTGACAAATGAAAACATTATTTGATGTCAACCGAAGACAGTAAATGAAAGTTTGAAATTTTGGACTAATTGATTTCATGTATTTGATTAGTTTTAAGAATATCAGGCAAGGCTTATTAAATGGTTATTAAAATAAATAAAACTGGCCAAGTGCGAGTCGGACTCGCGCACGAAGGGTTCCGTACCAAAAAGGCCAAAAAAACGGGTTTGTTGTATGGGAGCCCCCCTAAAATATAAATTTTATTTTGTTTTTAGTATTTGTTGTTATTGCGGTAACAGAAATACATAATTTGTGAAAATTTCAACTGTCTAGATATTGCATACAGCCTGGTGACAGAGCGACGGACAGACGGACAGACGGACAGACGGACAGACGGCCAGACGGACAGACGGACAGACAGCGAAGTCTTAGTAATAGGGTCCCGTTTTTACCCTTTGGGTACGGAACCCTAAAAACTGAAAAATGCTGTTTGAAAAAGTTGAAGTGGAGGTTAAAAATAACAAACACGCCCAAATTGAACTACAGTATTGTTTTTAAAATAGGAGTTTTGTCTACACCTATTTTCCAATTAATAGAGTTCAAGTTAGGACATATTCTAGCTCATTTTCATATTACACTCCTTATTTCACTTGTCTGTGTTTACGAATCACAAGTCTACCTGACCTATAGGTACATTATTTTTTACATAACGTAAATTGCTTAAAACATGCAAGAATCTTATAAGAGTGAATCATCGGCAGCCGAATATAAGCAAACGAAGGATGTTTATTGCAAACAATAAAAAGGAAACTTGTGTTACGTGACCATCTGGTTTTGTATTTTAAATAAGGCCCCACCTCAACGCTATCTTCCTGATAGCGCAAAAGTAATAAACACTGGGAAATTAAACACTTTTTAACGATACATTAAATATTGTCGTATCGATGTCAACAACCGATTATCTCATGTCCGAGATACATTAATGAGTAAAAAGATTTCTCATCATGCAATCAACTTACGTTATTCTGGCACAATAGCTATGAAAATTACGTCTTAACAAAGACCAACATTTGCAAAATTTATGACGTACCTGGTCTATTTAATGTACACCCTAATATTTCAGTAACTGTTTGGCTGTCTATGACTGTATCTCCATACATAATATTAGGGGTTAAAGTATGAAATTGCCGTTTTGTATGGACGAAATCGAGAAAAGTCATTTTTCCATACTAACAATTTTTTAGTTTTTTAAAAAACGCCTGAACCGTTTTGATGCAATTAAAGGTGAAAGTTAGATGGTTATAAAGCTACGCATTATAGTATTTAAATTTCTGAAAATCAAAGTATATAATACAAATATACTTAATCGAAGGATGAAGGTCAGCTGACACATTGTAAGGGGTCTTTTCAACGACTTCCTTTGAAGTAATAGGCACTATTATTGCATTTTTTTTTTAGTCAAAAGTTACTTTATTTAGTTCTTGATACAGTACAAAAAGAATTACGCAATAATACGACTATACTTAAGAGCTATAATAAAAATAAAAAGTGGGAAAATAATCGGCAATTTCATACTTTAACCCCTATTATATCACATGCTTAAGAAAATTGTCCGTACAATACTTTTAAACACCTGAGTCAATTTAGACAAACTGGTCTAGAGACAGAAAGGACATAAATAGGATAGTTATCCCAAAAATCATCTCTAAGAGGGGTTAAAAAATAGGGATGGATGTTTTTAATACAAACATCGGGGAATCAACCATTTTTAAATTTCGTATAGCCTTAGCGATTATTATTTTGAAGATGAGGACTCCGGCGCGAATTAACCGGAAAGATATAAGTAACGCCGGATGATGTCGCGGTATATCTACTGAAAACACTGATCTATCCACTTAATTATTTTATGACGACAGTAATAAAAGTAACAACCAGTGATGCTATCCTACTAGGTGAGCCCGAGGAATGCCGTACGGCGAAAGTGGTTCATGATGAAGTAGTAACAACTTTACTGTTGAATTTAAATAGATAGTGACCGATCCACACTGTACAATGAAACTCAATTTTTAAGTGACGAAAAAAGAAGTTGTTCCACATTTTCGTATGATATATATTTTTTTGAAGTAGGTATGACTAGATGACCACGAATAACTTTTAACTAATGCGACCGATAGATAATGATGATGTTCTGTTCGATACGGTAAATCTAAAAATACAAATACCTGAATAAAAATTTCGACGACGAATTTGTTGCGCTTGCGCTGTAAACCAGCGAAGTTCCATCATGTTTCAAATCAAAACTTCATTTTTAACCGACTTCCAAAAAAAGGAGGAGGTTCTCAATTCGACTGTATTTTTTTTATGTTTGTTACCTCAGAACTTTCGACTGGTTGAACGGATTTTGAAAATTCTTTTTTTGTTTGAAAGTTGGTGCTTCCCGTGTGGTTCCATTTTAATGAAGTCATGCTCTGATGGTGGAATACGGGGAAATCGAGAAAAACCCTCAAATTTCACGAGCACGTATTACGTTTTTGCATATCTTTATTAAGGTTTTTCAGTATTTGCGTCTGGTAGGTACTCATCATTTCATGTTGATGAGCTGATAATGGAAGGTACAACTCCTTAACGGTTAGGAGTAGAAGGATTATTCTTTAAATATCTTAGGCACGTAGTGTCAGATTATTGTCTTCCTTTAGGTTATTCACGTGAGCTGATGATGGAAAGTCAAACTCCTAAGCAGTTAGGAGTTGGAGGATGATTCTTAAGATTCTATAGCGATGAGGGGGAGAGTTTCTCAAATAATTTATTTAACACTAATAAGAAAAAAAAAATTAAAAATTATTGAACCGACAAAAAAAAACTCACAAAAAGTACAAAATAACACAAGAAAAACGTTTTATTTTAAAACCTATTTATCTACTTACAATAATATTTTAACTACTAACAACCAAACAGATTGAATTCGGTGCCGAGCCCAAATAATACAAAAATAATTCTACAAACGAAACAAATCAAATATGGAATTTAAAGAATTGCTTTTTTAACAAGCGGCAATCAAGAGATTGATGTGGTAACCTATTGAAATATCGAATTTCTGTTACCCGAATCTTAAAACCCCGAAAACGGTTGGCAGAACTTTAAAAAGATGTAATGAATGACCATTTTTTAAAATTCCGTTTTCAATTTCCAGGTGCACTAAAACCTTGTTTCCCATAGTCTCATAATACAGATATAGTTATACCAGATTCTCAGAATACTTTTTTTTGTTTCCCATCGTACCATTTTCCAAATAAACTATTACCAAATTTTCATAATCTTTTTATTTGGTGGAATATCAAAATTCAAGATTAAGATGGGTAACCGATTGATGTAGATGATTATACACCTATTCTACATATTTTGCTCAGCAACGACTTCGAACTGTTTAGTTGTTAGTAAGTAGTTAAAATAATATTGTAAGTAGCTAAAGAGGTTTTAAAATAAAACGTTTTTTCTGTGTTATTTTGTACTTTTTAGTAAGTTTTTTTTAAGTCGGTTCAACTTTTTTTTAATAATTTTGTACAATTTTTTAACAGTTCAAGTAAGTGGAAGTAAGACATGATCATGATAGTTTGTAGTGAAATCAAATTAACAACTCAATCAAGGGACGTACGACAAGTTATCATGTATGGTGTGCGGTGTAGGTAGTGGCTGAAGTACTCGTAGTTAAACTAGTACCTACTTAAAGTTTTTCTAATAGGTGTATACCAACAAATAAAATTAATGTATCTGTAATTGTTTTAAATATAACTCGATTTAATGGCGTCAATACGCGACATTGGCATCAAATATGGCGTTCACCTTACCATGTTCATCAAACTGCACACGGTGTGCAAATTTGATTAAAATGTAATCAAACTGCACACGGTGTGCAAATTTGATTAAAATCGGTTAAGTAATTTAGGAGTCCATCGCGGACAAACAACGTGACACGTAATTTATATATATTATAAGATTATAAAGCTGAAGAGTTTGTTTGAACGCGCTAATCTCAGGAAGTACGGGTTCGAATTGAAAAAATATTTTTGTGTTGGATAGTCCATTTATCGAGAAAGGCTTTAGGCTATATAACATCACGCTGCGACCAATAGGAGCGAAGCATCAGTAAAAATGATGCAAAAACAGTGAAAAATATTCATATTAATCGCGATCATAATAACAGAAATTGACGCGGACGAAGTCGCGGGCCAGCTGTTGCCCATATATTATGATGCAGGTAAGTTAGACATCGAATAATATTGACAAACAAAACACAACTAATAGATTAAGGCCATTTTGTTGCTGACCATAGTCAAACGAGGACACCCACAGCGGATCGCCTTAAATGGGTGATAGAAAATAGAAAGTGAGAATATAGGGGTTACATAATTAGCCGATCGTTTCGGGGATATGAACTCGAAAGTTCCGAAAAACTTGATCGGTTGTTGTAAGCTCATTTCAAGATACAATAATGATCACGGATTAGGTCATTTATAATGTTAATTTTAACATAAGCGGTGTAAGAGCCTATGTTTAGATCATACGTTCACTTGACATGTCTTGGTAAGCTTGATAATTGACAACATTCGATGATTTGAATCACTTGATGTAACGGTAAACTTGATAGTAGGTAATGTAATGAGCGCGCACGCTCACTAATAAAGGCCGCAATGATTTGGAGTAAATGATAAACAACGCAAACTCGCTCGACATGCATAATATTCAGTTTTTAGCTAACTTGCAACAAACTGTACTTTGAACTATGGGTTGGACTCTAGTCGCTCATTTATTTAATTGAATTATTTTTAAAATTCAGATAAAACTACAAGCAAACATGAATAAAAGCATTTATAAATCAGATGGATAGGTAAGTATTGTTTATAGACTAAGTTTTTTTTTTAAATAAGTTTATCAAATCTTAAGTATTATTTATTAGTGAAAACCGATTAAAGCGAGTAAAAAAGGACATCATGACCATTTTGTCTAATCGTATTTGACAAAAAAATGCTCTGGTTTATTATTAATACAAAATATTTGTAAGAATGACTATTTTGAATTGAATTTCGCAAAAGGAGAAGAATATCTAGTTCTATTTAATTTTTTAACGGTTTAATGTTAATCATTATTAAGAAGAATGTAGGATTTATCCGCCATATTTTGTAGAAAAATTATAAAGACAATCTAGAAAAAATTACGTTTAAATTTGTTTACAATACCTTCTCAAATTCCGTAATTATTAATATGATTAAAATATTAAAACAATTTAAACAAAAACTTTACACACATTAACATAAAATTATAATTAAAATATATAATAATATGTGATCAATTATAAGTGACTTCGATAATCTGTTCCTTTGACACCAAGGCCGCATCAACTAACCACAAGACCAGAGTTAATTAACGATACAAATTTAATAAACATTCAATTATGTATTACATATTATTATTTCAATACAACCTAAATTACAAAGCGTTTGTCTGTTGGTCTGCATTGTTCTTTCAAATTGTGCAATATTTTTGAAAATGCTTTTTTGGTGTATTCTATTTAGAAGGTTATAAACACGCCTCTTTATAAGGTAATATAGTCTTAGAATAATATTTTTTGCTTCTAAGTACGAACCGTTATATTATGTGGAAGCTTACTAACACTTGATGGGACACAAGACGCCTGGACGTAATAACAATAAAACCCCAGTCGTGTCTATCTTATGCCCCAGAACGCTGTATATGACACCTTAATTAAAGCGAGTAAAATCAGTAAATTTATTTTCTTCAATTTATAGTTTTCGATTTAAATAAAAAAACACCTATTCAATAAGACGGCTTCGTCCCAACTCTACCCGATTTAAAATTACCTAACAAAAAATCCCAACTCTACTCGATATGATAAAAAATACAGTCAAAATGAAAAACCATTCAACGATTTTTTTTAATCATTAACATTTTATCATCAATTAGAACGATTGACATTTAAAATGATATGATAAAAATAATATTTTTAAACAAAACATGTAACAACAACAACATCCCAATCATAATAATATCATGATTGAAACATTACCCACACTTTTTTTCTATTAGCAAAAATGAAATCGGGTAGAGATGGGATTTTTTGTTAGGTCATTTTCAATCGGGTAGAGTTGGGACGAAGCCAAAAAGAATGTACTGCCTTATCTATAGGAGAGGGAAAAAATCCTGATACTAAATTAGATTAAATATCTATTATTTCAATTAATATTCTAAACGTTATAGTCCAATTATAAAAAAAAACATACACGCGAACCCGACTCTGGTAGATAGTATTTACTTTTTATTTAAACATAATGACAGTCATATTATCAACTGGAGTAAAACAAATTGTATAGACGTTTAACCTTTAAAGTCGTTAAAAAATAGCAGATTGTTGGTATAATTATTAGGTACTTGTCATAAAAACACATGTCAGTGTTGTTACGAGTATGAACGATTTCATATTTGGAAAATTGATAAATAAAAATTAACTAATTCTGAAACATTTGAGGAATCATTGCAATAAATTATACAGACAGCAAAATATGAAATGTCTTAAGTCACAGAACTAGGCTGAAACAGAAGACCGGTTAATTCTTGTAATAATAATAGTAAAATACAACAGAAATTAACATATTGTAACAATATAATGTTTGAATTTGCTTGCATACACCCGGAAGATGCCAAAAATTTAAATATACATATTATACAAACACGTAACACGCAATCTTTCAAAAATCACACGAGTGATTCATATCAATCAAAATCGTAAATATTATGCAGTGACAATACAATGGTCGTTATTATCATTCGCAAAATGAAAACATTTTCCTGTTTCATGGAGTCGAACCAACCCATATTGACGACAACAGCGCGATGACAAAACGATTGTATGTGTCGACGATCAGTGCCAGTGACAAATATGGTTAAGGCAAAGATGAAGAAACAGATATCAATCAATATTCCTTCTTCATTTTTACCCAATCTGAACTAATAGAGTGTAAAATATGGTTTAACATGATGAAAATACCCTTGGTAATATCAATTATTCCGCTATATAAACAACAACCTTGTTGTAAAATACATTAGATTAATCGGACAAGACTAGTTATAAAAATTACCAAGTTTAATCGGACAGAGACAATGGCCCCAGGTTATAATAACGGATGGTCAATCAAGCAATAAATTAAATCGTATTCAAAATGGTAATTTCATTCAATGTTACGGGTGATTATCCTCGGTGAATCGTATAACTCAAGTGCCTGCATTACGATTTGATAAGACTTCAAATTAGAAGTGTCATAAAACTTACACATTAAAGCTTAAAGATTTTGAGCTTATCATATTGTTTAATCTTTATGTGTTTCCGATATTTTATTAACCGAAACTCCGAAACAATATTATTTTATTGCATTATATCTATCAGTTGAATCTACTGAAAGTTCTGAAAGTGAATTGATAAAACAATCCTAGCATTTTACTTTTACGGGCAAATATGTAGGTAAAAACTAATACTTTCATACAACTTGACTCTCTGATTAAATCTTTGCGTTGAAGTAGGTAGTTATACACTATCTGAACATTACTTTGTGGCTTCAAGGAAATGTTTAAGCATTAACAACATCATGAGGAACGGGCGTTCTAGACCGGGCACACGTTTTCCTTGTTAACTAGATCTCGGAAGAAATGAATTTACGTAAAGCGATTACACGCCTCTATTAAACTATAGGTACTGCATACCGCAGCAAAGTTTCTACAAACATATACATTAAAAACTAGCCAAGCAAGAGTCTAACTTTTGCACAGAGGATTCCGTACGATATCCTTTTTTTATTTTAATCAGTTCAGTATCTTCAACGCGAGCCCAAAAATGTTATTAATAAATCTGTTGATCTTGGCGGTAGGTCGATGTTTAAAACTGTCGTCATTTGACAACATGTCAGATCGTACCCTTCTATGCACGCACATAACTCAATAAAAAATGGAAAAAAAAAAACATTTTGTGGAAGTTTGTGGCTACTCACAGTAGAGTTCTCAGAACAGGCATTCAAATCACTCTTTTGCATATGCGTGCCAACATTTTCAAAAAGTCCGTATCATATTAATGCCTATTCTAAAAAAATATTGCAATGACCTCAAGTCTTTTGCACTTTGAGTGAAACTTAATACAGATGCCAGTTTTTAAATACGGCGCGATACTAAACTAATTTACTTAATACGCTCAGTAGTTAATTAAACCTAAATCCCGACGATGCAGCAAACAAACAAAGCGGAAGTATTAAAATCAGCACACAAAATAGAAGAGCAAAACTGAAAAATACTACATTAGACGTTCACAAAAATGACGTGCATAAAAAACCAAAATTACAGGAAGATATCAATTATAATAATATAGATCTAGATTTTATCAGATAAGTTATAAGTTCGAATGACATTGCTGCTTTAATTTAGGCATATTCAAGGTAGTATGCAGTTAGTTTTTAAAAATTATATTCTAAAACCAGGCCAGCGAATTACATTCATAAGGAGGTTCGGACCAGATAATTAGGACAAATTAGGGCAGGCAAAAAGTAATCAGACATAAATTCAATGATTACGTTAAACATATGAATATATTACCAGTAGCCTGGCTTGTAGTCGTATTTCATAACCAACAACTTATTTACGCAACAAATAAAAAATCTATCAAGTATGAAAATTTATTACAACTTCACAGGCGTAAATTAAAGCATCACTTAGCTTACAATTCCCAGCGTGATTGCTGATTGTAGTATGCGAGCTTCATGCTCCGATGTCGTACCACCATGTTTGTACAAATATGACGTAATTAATAAAAAATAATTTAAAAAGTAACAGAAAAACGACAACCGCCCTCTTTTTATGGTAAATATCTATATGATTTTATTAAATATTGATAAAATCTTGAAAAGAAGACACATTAACATAAAATATCACACCCTATTATGTCAGACATGAAGACATTGAACGTATAACCGCACAAAAACAATTCGTTCCAATTAACCGCAAATAAATCGCTTTGACAGGGGCGGCGCACACGCATCGGCGCCGCGGGGCGCCCAGTGTTTCAAGCGAAACCAGTCCGTGAACAAATTTTTACGTCTTCTTACTTAAAATAATTGTCAGCAATGAAATGGTTTAAGAGTTCTTCAGAATAAAAGAAAATAATTGTAGTGCCTATGTCGTAAAAATATAAAAATTTCACATAAATTTTAACCGACGGAAAGCGAAAATAGTTTGGAGGAGGAGGATAATGTTATTAAACCAATTTAATGTTATAACGCCGCTTAAGTTCTAACACCGCGGAAGTCATATTTTGACCAAATAACGTTACGCATATCAAATACAACAAATTTCAGAATAGGATTGGTTTCTATTTTGAAATTTGATGTGTTTGCGCGAATGACACAGTAGGTACTTTTATTCGTATATTAAACTAGCTGTTGCCCGCGACTTCGTCCGCGACAATTTCTGTTATTTAGTCGCGAATATTTTTGCAACAATTTTCACTGATGCTTCGCTCCTATTGGTCAAAGCGTGATGTTATATAGCCTAAAGCCTTCCTCGATAAATGTACTATCCAACACAAAAATAATTTTACGGTTAGAGATCTTTATTTCTCAAAGTAACAGCCTATAATCATCCCACTGCAGGGAAAAGGCCTCCATCATTGAATTCAAGTTACCACTGCAATGATAGGAACTGGCATAATCACCACGCTTGCCAAATGCGGGTTGGTGATCACAAACCCGAGCAACGTTCGAAAATTCGAAACTTTTTGTTGCCCGACCCGGGGTTCGAACCTGGGACCCCGAGATCTTGGCCCGGTATTTAAACCACTAGACCAACGGGGCGTTCAAAGAATACATGAATATTCACTTAAAGAGAAAACAACAATTATTCAATAAACCATTTGACGACCATTTGGATCAGCGGTAGTAAACGCTGCTTCTGAGCCATGGGTCGCGGGTTCGATCCCCGCACAGTACAAATATTTGTGTGCATGAACATGTCTGTTTGTACTGGTCTGGGTGTTTTCTATGTATTATAAGTATATATTTAGAAAAAAAAAGGTATATAAGTACGTTTATCGGTTGTCTAGTACCCCATACGGCAAGCTACTTAATAGTAGCTTAATTTGGGACTAGATGGCTCTGTGTGGCCCAGTGAGGCATGTCCTAAATATTTATTTAAAACAAATTCCACGTGACATGACGTACTTACACTTTAACTTTAACACTTAAACTTTAACAAATATCAGTATATAAACTTGAAAAATTTTTTGTCTCAGACGGGACTCGAACACGCATCTCGCAAAAAAAAAATTTAAGTTTATATACTGATATTATAATTGCAATTTAATTGCTAAAATATCAAAAAAAGTATATAAATAGCTGTTTCATCTTAACTGACTGTCAAACATCTGCAAAGATGTTTCTTTCGAGTGTTAAGGGTGCAAACTCCTAACTAACATTTGAGGAAGCAACGCTGGCTTACAACGTTAATAATATGCTTGAAAAATTCGCGCTGAGTCGCAGTGTCTCGGTGGCTTAATGGTATAGCGCCCGCCCGGCATGCGAGGAGATGCGGGTTCGAGTCCCGCCTGAGACAAAAAAAAATTCAAGTTTATATACTGATACTATAATTGCAATTTAATTGCTAAAATATCAAATAAAGTATATTTTACAAATATCATTAGGTATTATAATTTTACACAATTTTAAAACAAATTAGTTCACTGTTAAACAACTATTCACTTATTATTATTATTCATTATTTTTCAAATCGAACCAGTACTTCCTGAGATTAGCGCGTACAAACAAACAAACAAACTCTTCAGCTTTATAATATTAGTATAGATAAACTTAACTCTATAAGGTTATTATATCCAAAATAAATTATTATTTTGCTCTCCTGAAAAGTTGCGTATTTTGAAATCCGCGGTGTTAAAACTTAAGCGACGAAAGTAGTTTTATTACATTGTAAAAATATTCTTGCACAAAAAAGTGTAGGTACTGATATTTAATTATTGTAAAAGGCTTTAAGAGAAAATAAATTTGGTATGACAAAGGATTTATCTTGTATGAACGTTACACGAACTGATGAGGATGCCAAAAATAATCAAGCACCAACGTTAGGTTATATTTATAGGGGTCCTTTAAGTGTTTTTTTCAACTAGAACTAAGTAAACGTCTAAACAATAATACAGAAATAAAATTACTAAATGAAATTTTAACCACTATACAAAATTTTTATAGGCGTTCGGTATCGTATTCAGAGCCCATTTAGGAATTTAAAAAATGAAAATCAAGCTTTCACCCGAAAATATGTTTCGCAATATAGTTTTTAATTTTTACGGTCCTAGGCTTGGTAAGGTATAAAGGGAAAATCAAAAACGTATGAATAGTAACGTAATAAATGAATAAAATGTAAATCGCGTAAAAAAAAGTGTTGCTATCCGTATCAAAAATTTTAGATATTTTGCGGATATTTTCTAAGTGCTTTATCTTGACATTTTGTACTGGGCTATACCAAAAGAAAAAATACGTCATTTGTCTTTTGTCTCATAGATTGATATATTAAAATTTGCAAGGTGGTTAAAATTTCATCCTGTATTTTTACATTAAAGATAAGAATGAGACAAACTTCTTAGCGTTCCATAGATTCACCGTGCGGGTGCCGGGTCCATCGTGTGGCAGAAAGAGGAACTCCGACTAGCTCCCGGGACTTGTGACACGGGTGTAGGTTTAAGGGGCCCCTTTCCCACGTACATCAATACTCACCTTCACTACTCGTGTTTCTCTCCCTGCCTAGCCAAATCTGGTACGAGCCTGCTAATGCAGCTTCAGACACTCGCTCTAGTATAGAACTTACAGCAGTTCTGGCCAAGCCAAGGGGCCTAATTCGCGTAACCGAATCGCAGTTCGATCGTGATTGAATTGGACGATTTTGACATTTAGCCCATACTAGAACTGTCAAAAACCTGTCGTTCAATTACGATTGTGATACGATTCGATTACGCGAATTATGGGCCTGGTCTTTCAACAGGTTATAGAGAGATTTTGCTGGTATACCTCTCGCTCCTACTTCTGCAGCATATACACCGTGCAATTTTAACCACCTGTAAAACGAAGCCCACGTTATTAGACCATTATGTATAACATCATGGCAGTGTTATTTTTTTTTTTTTTTTTAATAATTTTTGAAAAATTTTAATTTTTGATTCAAACTTTTAATTTTGTAACACGCTGTGACGCGCCCAGACGTATTATTTTGCTGCGGCGGGGTCTCGGTTGATAGACCTTACACAGCTACATCTGTGGGCGTCCACAGCGTGTTTCAAAATAAATAGTTGAAACGATATTCAATATTTTAATTAAAAAAAAATTGAAAAAAAAAATAACATTGCCAAGATGTTATACATAATGGTTACATAACGTGAGCTTCGTTTTACAGGTGGTTCAAATTGCACGGTTGCATATAGACTAACTACGTAACCGTTTTTCGTTAATTCAATTAGGAGATCATAATATTTGTTTTCTTTCATTGCGTGGTGGTGGTGGTATTTCTACTTTTGGTTAGTATTAATACCGAAATTAACATTAAGTAAGTAATTCAATTCGTTTTGTTGCCTTGAGTCACCACTTAAATACTGAAAACATACAGGATAAAGTGTAAAATCACAATAATAAAGACACTATAAATATAAGACCTATAGTCCAAGTACATTTCATAAATAAATACAAGTCGAAATAAAAACACATTAGCTAGCATAGCTTCATTTACTAATCAAATCAAGATATTTAGGTGGATTATTTCGTACATAAATTATCGTGATGAGCTTATTAATCAAAAAATCTGTCATTGTGCCAAATTTTATTCTGATCTTACTATTAAGACGATATTTTAATTTAAACAAGAAAATACCATGAGTATCACTGCGTGCGATGCTGCGCTGTTACAATTAGATAGGTAGGTACCTACTTATTGAAATTGTAAGTTTAATGAGTTGAATAAATTATTAGCTTCAACTAAATCTATCAATTATCTCACCAGTCTTACTACATTTACTAGTATTTTACTGTACGCTTCACCCTAAAATATCTTAAGAAAATATATTGTATTCTTGGATGGACTGTTAAGTACTTTTCGGTCATTATAAAGCTTATCACATTGTTTGAGAAAAAGGATTTATTAATGACTTTAATAATTTAATTTTGTTTGTATTCAATATAATTACGTGGTCAACACTTTTTTTTAGTTATTCTATTCAATCTTTAACAATAGTTTAATGGTCCTTTAGATACCATGTAGTCGCCTATAATCATCTTACTGCAGGGAAGATAGATAGATAGATAGATAAAAACTTTTATTGCACTAATTACAAAATAACACAATATAAAAAATCCAGGAGAAAGTACAAATAAGGCGGTCTTATCGCTTTAAGCGATCTCTACCAGACAACCTTAGGGTAGATGAAAGTATATTTTAGTGGAGTAAGAGTAGCACAGTGCAAAACAAGCGATGTAAGACAGATTCAACAACATACATATAACTAGAAAATAATACACATAATACATATATATACCTACATAAGATACATAAACCCACCAAAACAATAGCACATATATACAAATATTTAAAATAATTAACAATAAATAAAATATAATATAACCATCTACACCAACACAAACCGAAAAACCTAAACTAATGCCATTAGCGCGACAGGAAAAGTGCTTTGAGTCTGGTCTTAAAAATAGGAAGAGACTCAGATTCTCTAATAGTTATGGGTAAGGAGTTCCATAAACGGACAGACTGAACAGTGAAGGATTTTGAGTAGAACTGACAAGAATGGGGAGGGAAAGAAAGTAACAATTTACGAGATGTGCGCAAATTGCCTAGACCACTGGTTGGCTGCAAGAATTCAAAACGTTCTTTAAGGTAACACGGAGTCCGCGGGTTAAATAATACAGAGTACAATAAAGAAAGGAAAGGCCACCAACATTGAATTCAAGTTACCACAGCAATGATGGGTATTGGCATAATTACCACGCTTACCAAATACGGGCTGGTGATCATCACACACCCGAGCAATGTTTGAAAATTTGAATCGTTATGTTGCTCGACCCGGGGAAAGAAGCCGGGACCCCGAGGTCTTGACCGGTTATTTAAACCACTAGACCAACGGGGCGTTTAGACCATGACGGACACTTAAATAGGTACCTAGTCAAGAAATTGAAATGTAGAATGCCCAACCACTTGGACTAAGTGCGCTCTCATGTCGTAGGGCGAAAGTGTGGTTATCATGGTAAATATTCTTATCCTAACTACACAGTTGAACATAGACTGTATTTCTGACGAATAAAGATCAGAATAGAACCGATACTAAAAGGACCACATGGTATTAAATTAGGTCGACCATGCTGAACAACAAAAGCCTCAAACTTGAAATACATTTCCTACATTACTTTCTATGGTCTAGGAGCCATGTTCCCACCACCATAACAACTTAACACTATTAATTACTGTCCTTTATTTCCTAACACGAATAATTACTTCTCACATACCTTGTCAACAAAGGAATGCAACTAACATGCAAATAGTAAATTTTACATTAACTTTTATCCAATAAACTTAGGCAAAAATATTCGCTGACATAATTTAATTCCGAATATAATTTTATTAATATCAAAAGGTGTGTTATTTATTTGCTCGATTTTGTCTGTTATTTACGAAGGAGAGGTGAAATCTTTAACTCTACCATTATTTTCTCTAACTATCGTACAGTTAAAGAAATAAAAAATAAAACCTAAGAAACTAGCAATAACAATTTTTTGTTTGTTGATTATTAGTATGTGACCAAAATTAGGGATATCAGGACACTTTGATGGTATAGGATAATTAACATTTGTATTTTATTCAAAGTTGTAACGAAAGGTATTATACACAGAACAGACAATGAATTATGTGGTATTATAGAATCCAAGAAAAGAAGTCAATGACAAATCCACCCACATTGTCACTTATCCTATTTACTCGTAGAATGGCCTATCGGAAGAAGGTGTAGTATTAATTTAGATTTTACCATAACCTTCATTGGATGCATTTATCAAGAGAACTACTACAAACCCTAAAATTATCTTAACTATCGAAATTGGTTTGTTTCTTCCACAGATTAAAAAGTTAAGTAAGTTAGTAAGGTCAAGAATCGATTGAAGGAATTTAATGTTTTGTGACATATTGTCATCGATTATCTGTAAGTTCGTACATAAGTCGCGATACACACCTTACAAGAATGGTTGTTAATGGTCCGCATGCGACTAGAATTCGGAACGGCACTTCGGAAGGCGTAGCCTGTAGGTTGTGCGTATTGCAAAATTGTTAAACTCAATGCATAATACGGCTAGAATTGACTAGATCCGATAAAAGGATAATATTAGCCTGCTAACTTGTTGACCATGCCAAATTTCTCAAATACACGTTTTATTAGCCCTAATAGTCACCTGCAAAGGTCAGTGATTTATAAGCCCTACTAATAAATACTAATAACTAATGTAAGTAAGTACTATCCATACTAATATTATAAATGGGAAAGTGTGTGTGTCTGTTTGTTTGTCCGTCTTTCACGGCAAAACGGAGCGTTGAATTGACGTGATTTTATAAGTGGAGATAGTAGAAGGGATGGAGAATTGGAGAGTGACATAGGCGACCTTTTGTCTCTTTCTAACCCCCCATTTCTCTAAAATGGAGGGTGGAAGTTTAAATGGAGCATTCCGCAACTTTTAAGGTAAGAAGCTAAAAAATAGTATGCGGACTATTTAATTTGTGACTAACAAAAACATCGTGCATCTTTTTTTTATTTGAAATCCGCCCCCAAGCCCTTTCAAGAGGGGGTGAAATTTTATTATTACCCCGAATTTAACGCGAGCAAAATTGCGGGCAAAAGCTAGTAAGTAATAATTCTGATAAAATAACTAAATGGGCATATGCCAATCATAGAAGTTATTGTATCTGCATATAAGTATGTGGCATCCTCAAGTTACGTGCCAATAATATAGGTAAATAGGATAACTAGTAGGATAAGGCATTACGAGTATACCGTATGAGCCGCAGGATCACAAGGCATAAAAACGGGACACAGCAATAAGAGAAAGAATACCGAGCCACGCTATTTTCTCTCTGTTGCTCTTTGCTCTTCACAAGTATGTGCAGTGCTAACATTAGGCGCAGATTTGTATGCACGACTCTTTCTGCCTTTATCACTCCTTTGAGCGTGCAAACAGAAAAAGTAGGGGGGTTGAACAATTTACAAATAAAGTTTAAGATTGATGTATGTAATGTTGTTAAACGATTACCCAAATTAATTTCTAAATACATAATGCATATGAATCGTAGCAATGCAGGTCTTAATTGCATTGGATTACGTTGCAAATCAGATGTGGAAATATGGAATAATGAATCGACATTAAGTGACAAATCTTGACAGCATACCTATGTTGGCCTAAATAATATTTAACACTGAACGTCACCGTGGTATGTAGGCGTCATGTCTTGACGTAAAGAGGAATTCGTCATTTGTAATTTTGAACTGCTACGCGACGCTTTGTGGTTAGAGTAAGCTTCCGTCACACGCATAAACGTACCGCTATAAGCATACTCGTAGATCTGCATCACGCATAGATAAAAATAAAGAACTAAGTATATTTACAGTCCCAAAGAAAAAGTATATTTCAAAATCTCCACGATGGATAAACGTGGCTGTTGTCATGTTGTTATTCCTGCCATAATGGAACCAGTAGTTACTCTAGCAACATTCAACTTAAGATCACCAAAGTGGTAACGCTGATTCGGTAAACAGGTTTTTCGGTTGCTGATTGTAGGTATGTCTAACATATTTTTTTCATTTTACATAATTATAACTGAATAGTAGACACCCGATCACAGGAATGTTAGCAGCCAACCGGTACGCGTGCAGTTGCGCTTGCGACTAGCTACGGTGTCCTCATTTCACAAAAATCCACCTACACCTATTATGATAAAAATATTTTAATATCGAAAATACATATTCAACTGTAACGTTACCTTACATAATTATGGTCACTATCCGTGTTAATACTTTTTTCTGCAAATAACAATGACTGAAATGCTGCACAAGCACGCTCAGTGCCCAATTATTACGATACTGCTACTAATCAATTATAAAAGAATTTAAACAAAATAATTGGCACTTTAATACGGAATCGGAAGATAAGTTGTAAACGTACCTTATACTTGAAATGAAAGATAGTTTACGGATTTAGAACGCGTTTATTTTTGATTTAACCCGACGTTAAATCAAAAATAAAGTATAGGTACTCGGGTAAAAGAACACATAGCCGATATGAAAAACATGCGTATAACGAAATCTGCAGTCTGTAGTCATGCGTTTGATAAGCCCAACCATTTCATTAGATTTGATAAACCTAAAGTTCTTGCTAAGGAAAACCGATATGTACCTAGAATGATACGCGAAGCAATAGAAATTAAAAAACATCCTAATTTCAATAGAGAAGATGGTTGGAATTTACCAGCTGCTTGGGACCCTGTCTTATCATCATTGAAGTCCACAAACCATGGCAACACTGCGAAGACTCCGGACACAGTTAGCTCATTTTGTGTGAAAAGGAACATAACTGACGATAAAAATTAGAGGCGGTAGTTAAACATTTTTTCAAATTACCATCTTAAAGACGAATAACACCTTAGTCTACCCGTGACCATGAACGCTGTAAAGGGTTCGAAACGTCGGGTTAAATCAAAAATAAACGCGTTCTAAATCCGTAAACTATCTTTCATTTCAATGTATAGTGTTCGCGTAAACTCAAGAAAACAGTATGTACCTTATACTTAATATTTAAATAGCTTAGGTAATAGGATAATTACTTACTAATCCATTGTATGTTCTACACTGAGAAAACGGGTGGTTAGCAAAACGCGATTTTTACTCTGCTAGTGGCAAAACTGTTATTTACTCGTTTAAAATTACTCCAATTTTACTCCAATCTTTTAATTGTATGTATTTATTTTGAAAAAAAAATGGGTTTTATGTACATATTATTTGGAATCGTATAGTCAATGAAAGTACCTACGTCATGACAGTCATGATGATAATGAATAAATGAGGAAAGAACGAAAAAATAAACATTTTAAAGGTCGGAGGACGAAAATAATTATTTTTGCCAACAAAACTCAATCATAATTCATGATAACTAGTTCCGTAGTTCTTTAATCGTAATAGTAGATCTCGAAATAAGATAATTACTTATTGCGAGTTTTTACCGCGGCTGTCTATCAGTACCGACTACCAGCTTGCCTTGCGCGCTTGCGTCTCACCTCCGTGGAATTGGAATTTGACGTGCACGCACCTACTGGAATTCACTCCGTCTAACCAGTGTTTTTGTGATTTAAAATCAGTCAAGTGCGAACCGCATTAGACCGTTAAATAAAATATCACCAATTTTGTTCTCCTCGAAATAGTATGGCGGTCGCAAGGGCGACAAAGCACTGCCTTTGAACAAACCGCGACCACCAATTCGCTTGCCAAGTGTTACGAGTACGACCAAAGCAAATTCAATCCTCTTTTTGAGAGGTCAAATGTCCTTAAGACATATGTAGCTCTTGGACTTAATGATCAAGAAGTAAAGAAGTCAAAATTAAGTCAGACTGAAAATGAAAATTTTAGGGCACCATAGAAGTTATCATTTAAATACTTATGTACTACTTTACGATCCACCAAAACAATACAGATTTCCAACGATAATAAAAACAAAGAGATTCACATTTCATTAAAAATTATACTCATAACTGATGCAGACTTTTGCCCAGCAGTGGGATTGATATAGGTTGATATAGGTACCTAAATAAATAAAATAATTGATACAGAAGTTTTTTTTATTTGCTTAGTGCCTAAAAGTCGGAATTCTTTGACACTTGCAACCAATTCGTCATATCAACCCCAGGAGAACCTGAATCGGAGACGTGGGTGTCGCAATGACCTTGAAGCGCGGATCAATGCCTTCACAATGCTCTCGATCGCCCATTGTTTTTGACCCAGGCCACTTGTTCCCAAACTAATATTATTAGCTTTGTGTTTCTGTTATAGGCAGTTAGTAACTACTTGTTACCTAGGTACCTACTTTCCCTCACTTTTGTTTGTAATAAAGCAATCGTTTTAGAATGTTTGTTACTCACCCCTGTATTATCATTTTAAATTTTTAAATCTTCAATTTTAGCTCACTTTCTCCTTTTTGTCTAGTCGATAAATCTTACTTTTTGTATGAGTGTGTCAAACAATAACTACCTAGGTAATAAAAAAAAATGAAACATGACTATAAAGTTAAAATTGAGAAACTTAGACCCAGACGAACTCCCATTTGCTCTTACAGAGTTGTTGTTTTACATTGTCGCTTAGCGGGTGACAAAAGTTCTCAGGCGAAATTGTGAAAACTTCCATTGTTGATATGTTGTTAGGCTGTTACAGAAGTGAAAAATTCATAATTGTAGATTTCGCCATGAAACTTAAATCTTAACTTGATACTGATGTTAAAAACATTGTTTGTTATACTAGTGTGCTCGTATTACATAAGATTTTATATAAGTACTTGCTTTACTCTTCATCTCCATCATAGCAATAATAATTAATTTAACTTATTATACAATTTCACTACCTCGCGAAATCAACTGATAACGCTACCGATATACGAGTATGTATTATAAAATAGATTGTAGATCGTATTGTAGTTTACATCGTATTGCATTGTCACCTTAAAAATGTTTTTGTATAATATACTAGTGAACCCCGCGAACTTCGTATCGCCTCAGAATCGTATTTCATTTTGACAACGTCTTAAATGTCATTGTTTGTTATACTAGTAAATAAATAAATAAATGTGGACAACATCACATACATTGTTCTGATCCCAATTTGAATAACTATTTAAAGCATTCGTATTTTGGAAACCGAAAACAACGAAGATACCACAAACACCCAGACCCGAGAAAATGTAGAAAGACACTTTTTTTTTTCCTACATTGACCCGTCCGGGAATCGAACCCGAGACCTTGGAGCAGGCGACACCTTGAAAACCTGTGTGTACGCCACTCCGCCACGTCGGTCATCTGATTATTCTTCAAGAATAATAAGATGTTACTCGTAGAATGACAGCCTCTATCGTGACTTGTTTTTAAATTTACCAGCTGGCAGACCTACGGCCAACGGCTTAACCTGCTCTTCAAAGCACTATTACCCAACCACCCATTTCGGAAACAGCCAGTTTAGAAAAGTTTCCTACAGTATCAGTAACCTACCCGAGGATCGAGCCCACCCGCAGCACTACGATAACCGGATAGTTCTTATTAAAGTATTCATAAGTTGTATTACGAGTTTTACAAACCATGTACTTAAATCAATGCTTAGGTATTTAGCTTGCATGTAATATACAAAAAACGAAAAGAAAGTTAACTTAGTACCTAATATTTATTCGGGTTGAGATTACTCGTAGTGTTAGACAAGTATTTATAACTTATTTGATTAAATCAATGAAACCCTGCAACATTCTTTCATCATTTTCCGTCACAGCCGGTTAAAGTTCGCCTTCTATCACAACAGTTATATCCGTGAGCGTCTATAATCTGATCGATCTAAACGAGGTGCAATAACAATACGAAACAATCGATATGCACAATGCGAATAAACATCGTACCACCTACTCAAATTGAGGTCGGCTTTCTATTGTTTTCCCGGCTTCCTTGCCGGGGGCTATCACGTGTGAGATAAATTTCACTGCGTATTACCATGGTATTACTACCTATTATTATTACTCAGCTCCACTCAGAACTATTGCGCTGTTTTTTATATGATATGAAGTCCTTATTTGATTAGACTAGACTCCCAAAGCTAAAAAAAATTGTGTTGGTGGCTGGTGGTATGGATGGAAGACAAGTTTTTGGACTCTATAAGACAACTCTATAACGCATAGAGCATTAGTCTGGTCAAGATAACTAAACACGGTACTACGGTAAGTACTACACGGTACGGGAAATTGCTAGGTATATCCTCAGGGGTTGGATAGTGATTTTCAAACATCAGAAATGCTAGTAAGGTCACAGGTTCAATATCTGGTATTGATTTTGGTTTTAAGAACCTCTTAGCTTCTAGCTACTGCAAAACTTGCTACTGCACGTACACGTATGATTTCAAGAGCTCTAGCGTGGCGAAGCTATGTGAGTACCGATGTATCGTGGCGTGGATCATCCTACATAGGTATTATCGATTAGCTATTGTTAAAAACCTGGCTGTGCTTATTGTCTCACCACAAGTAATTACGAGAAACAATACGATTTCGGGGCCATTCTCTTATTAGGGGTAAGAGCTTTACCTTTGGACGATTTCCAGAATTTTTAACAAAACGCTTTATTGTAACAAATATATTTATTATAAAGAAAACTCAATGGCACAGTTATCTTTAAATATAATCATGCTTTTAAAATCAGTTGCTCTTTAAACATCTGAGATTAATTCAATGTTTTTTAAAAAAGCCCATAATTGTCCAAAGGTACAACCTATGTTTGTACCTTAGGACATGCTTATTGTACCTTTGGACAGCGTTTTGACAAATCATTTTAATTGAACTTATAACATAAAATTAAATGCAATTTAAGAGCCTATTTAACAAAGTCAAAGTCAGCCAGGTCATTCAGCATCTGTTGGAGGTCCTGCAACGTTGCAAATCGCAAGTGAGAGCTATGTATTTGCCATTGATGTTGATGTCACGTCCTTTCCAGTGCAGCGTCTTAAACATATCCTCCATTGCATTTGTGAACAATTTCGGGGAAACGTCCCCTTGTCTCATTCCTCGATGCAACAGTATAGGTTTTGTTTGCTGATTCTGCACTTGGACGGACATGGTGGCGACTTCGTATAGACATCTCATCACTTGGACGTACCGCCAGTCTTGGCAACGCTGCAGGGACTCCAAAACGGACGAGATCTCGATCGAGTTGAAGGCTTTCTAATAGACCACAAATGCTAGACACAAGGGCTGATTATACTCTTCGGTCTTCTGTATAATTTGCCGCACTGTGTGAATGTGCCGTATCCGCTCCGAAATCCAGCCTGTTCCGGTGGTTGGAATTAGTCGAGTTTTCACGCAAGGCGGTTCGTGATGGCTATTGAAAACAGCTTATAGACGTGGCTTAAAAGGGAAATGGGTCGATAGTTCTTCAGCAGGGTGTTATCTCCCTTTTTAAAGAACAGGATGACAACACTCCTACTCCACGCCTCTGGAGTTCTCCTTTTAAACAAGACAGCCCCAAAAAGCTTTTGGCTTTTAAAGCTTTACTATCATCCGCCAAGACATATACCTTTGGACAGTCCAAAGGTACATCTAGCGCATTGTCCAAAGGTAGAAATCAAACACAAAAAATTATTGATAAAATATTTACAACAATCTAAATCAAGCCCCCCACACTTTTTGTACAATAATATGAATTTTTCAATTGTTTACTACAGTTTTATTTTTAATTTTTTAGTTCAATCTGTTTTAAAAGCGTGGTTTTTTAGTTTTTTAAACTATAATTTATTTTTTTACTTTTTAGTTTAGTTTATAAGATTTGATTCCTTTTTTACCGACTGTAAGTCCAAACCAATGCAGGAAACAGAATTGATACAGATCGCGCGCTAGCTCTATCTCTTTTACTCCCTCTTACAGAGGAAAACTGGGAAAACTGTTATTAAATTATTGCATTGTCATCGGTCCTTGATACGTGTGCAAAGTTTCAAATTAATCAAACTTCTGGAAATCGGTAAAATTTATGCTCAAAGATTCCATTACATACATAGATACATAGATAGATACAACCCAAGCTAATAAAAGCGTGGTAAAAAAGAAAACGGTTGAGGCTTTAAAACATATTAGCGACAAAACATTAAACCTCAGACCTGTGTACACAATAATAGATCTCATAAGTTATAATGAAAAAGACAAAACACCTTATAAAATGGCCAAAAAAATTACTTTTTAGAAAATCGTGAACTGTCACCGAATGAAATAACAGATAGATTCATGTTGCCATATGGCACAAACCGATTATGGATACTTTTACTAAATATAGAATCGATTAGGATTCTCCGAGTAAACGATAGTGTCCAAAGGTAAAACCGTCTAAAGGTACAGCACTTACCCCAAGTTAAGTACCAGTAAATTAAGCTTCATTTCTGCAAACTGAAAACTGGTGGCGCTTTTTACAACGTCCCAACAATTTAACCTATCTCTGTGTAATCTTCATTTATTGAGTGTTCTCTATAAAATAAGTACTAAAAATATAGCATCCAGTAATCATTTTTTTTGTTGGTTTTTCTTACTGACCCCAAAAAATATTTTTTGTACAATACTATTAGATAAGGAATAATTATGTTTTTTCTTACTTAATTGATTTAACAGTATTAAAAAAAGGCATACCTTTTATATAAACTGGTATTATATGACATAATAGAGTTATGCCAATTTTTTGTATTGAGTAAGTTTCGTTTTAATAAAAAAACTTTTGTTTTTAATAGTTACTGGAGAAGTCCTAAGTAAAGTGAGAAATAGGATTTAGCATCCTTATTAATAATTGAAGTCCCGGAAAAAAGTGCGGTTCCTTCCTGTAGCTTCTCCATGCGTAATAAGACGCGGGCAAGAGCTAATTGTATTTTTAAGGGTTATTATAATAATTTTGGATTAAGGTGAAATTCACTCGGGGCCGGATTTGGCAAAAATTATGGGTGATAAAAACAATTCCGAACGAAGCTTCTCGAAAGACAGCCATCAAAACAGCTGTTTAATATATCGATTAAACAGGACGCCTAGCCTAAGTTTGCCTAGCATTTTCTGTTTTATAATATTAAAAAGATAATATTTAATATTAAATTAAAGATATTATCTTTCTTCAATGTACTTATTAGAGCCATAGGGAAATATGTTAGAGCTTAAGCTCTAGTTTCACTACCGATACCGTGACGAGTTTTTTTTTTAGTTGAAGATTATCATCTTTTCCATTGTAAAAATTGTTGCTTTGTTTTCGTAGCAAAGTGATTACCGCATGTTTCACTGTGAGAATCGTACTGAAACATCTTCAATATCTACCGCTTTGAATTTGAAATATCGAATATGTTCTTCCATCGGCTACTTCCTAATAACATCCTGCGCGGTACCCAACCCGCAAATACTTTTCTAGTGTTTAAATTACGTATATTTTAGTCTTGATTGAACACACTACCATATATGTTTTACCTTTATTCTAGACAAAATCGCACTGTGACTCGTGTATCGTTGAGAACAAAAATATTAGCTCTGCGGTTCTTTTACTCCTTCCAATATTATTATAGCCACATCGTAAATCTGTGATTTTGCTTTAATGAAAATATACTCGTAGTTGCCCTGTAGCTAACTTGAAATGCCACTCCCATAAATTACTGTCTTAGCGTGTCTGGTGTTGTATATGTATATGTACATATACAGGGTTCTTCGTGCTTTAGCATGGAAGGGCCCTGTCGGCAGGGGGAACCCTTTTTGTCTGACATCTTTAAACCTAAAGTGCTAGCAAGTACCTATGACGCCGTAGGTACAGTTTTTTATAGGAACGAATACATCAAACAGTAGGACCAGTACCTCTATGTTCCATGATATTTATAAAAAAACATAATGCAATAAAAAAAAATATTGTGTCTATTGGTGTAGGGAATGAAGTTTAATCATCCAAAAAATACAATTATTAAGATACTAGCTTTTGCCCGCCGCTTCGCTCGCGTTAAATTCAGGATAGCAATAAAATTTCGCCCCCTCTTTTAGGGGGTTGGGAGCGGATATCCAAAAAAAAAATATGTACGATTTTTTGTTAGTCACAAATGGACTATTTGTGTAAATTTTTAGCTTTCTACCTTGAAAATTGCGGAATGCTCCATACAAACTTCCACCCCCCATTTTAGGGAAGTGGAGGGTTAGAAAGAGACAAAAAGTAGCCTATGTCACTCTCCATCCCTTCATCTATATCCACTTAAAAATCACGTCAGTTCGTAGCTTCTTTTTGCTGTGAAAGATAGACAAACAAACAGACACACTCACTTTCCCATTCATAATATTAGTATGGATTATTAATAATATTTTGAACCACCTATAAAATTAAGGGCCGTGTTTCGCCGCCGACGACAGTTTCCTAACATCACGTGTCACTGATTAGGACAAAAGTCGGTGGGTCAATCCGTACGCAAGAAATAAAAAAGCTGAGGTTGTAAGAATTAGTTCTTTAAAAATTTACTTTTTTGTTACTTTCATGGAGCTCATAAGAGAGAATTTGTTATTTCACAGATTGTTTTAAATAAGAAAAGTGCCTCATTGGCCCTCATTAATGTTTCACTGTGTACCTACATCTGCCAAAAAAAAATCCGATCGAGAATAGCCAGCCCGGCCACGCTATTGATGGATTTTATGTCTAACATAGGAAATTACTACGTGCCTTTAAATACCATCAAGAGCGGGTATTGGCGTAAGTTTATTTATTCAACCAAAACTCCAATATACAGCTTTGTAAGAGCGATAATTGCTTGTCGGACGTCCGTCTTTGAGAATCCGCGAGCTCACAAACAAATGCACGCTTCCGGTCGCTACAAAAACATGACGACTAGGTACTCGGTGTTAGACTGGCCCTGTGGTGTATGAATCATAAGCTTATAGTCAAACACCTCGCACTAAACAACCAGCACTAGCACCACAGAAACACATATTTAATAATGATTTTGTTCTGGAATCATAGATATTGGCTAGAACGGTTGCGAGTGTCCGTGTATTAAAAAAAAAACATACATACATACATGTACATATTTACCAAATAATGTGTAGGTATTTATATAACAGAATTTTAGGCCTTAAGGGCTCAAAAGTAAGCGGAAAATTTTGGGTTTGAGCCCCGCCCGCCTCAGAAAAATCCTTATTTTATGGAGACTAATACCACAGATAATATATTTCTTAATACTAATACGGGTAACGGGTACTATTAATAATATCTCGGAGGGAGGAAATAAAATCTGACTGTCTATTAATCCTCTAAACTATCTTCATGTTGTAATTACAAAATTTTGATCTACTTTTGCTTTTGATTAGAGGTTGCAGGAAACATATACCTAATAAACCTTATTGGCTTAAGAGGAAACAAAAATAAGTATTTGTACAATCTATTGCTGTCGCGCAGTGCCAAACGCCTTCACCGCAGAGTGTGATAGAGACAACTGTTTCTTGGACCGAAAATACCTACTAAAAGCAAACCAAATCAACGTTTCCCTCGATTACTTATCCAAAACTAGACCGATTTAAATACTTTTTTCATCAAAAATTAAAGAAAGGCTTTGGCCGTGTTCGTATGTTTTCCTTTTTTTCTCTAAAATTAAGCCAAATTTGTTTTCTGGATTTTTGAACACAGCGGTAAATCTGGCGAATTTTTTCAATTTTTGAGGGCTCATATCTTTTTTATTAATTAATTTATGAAAAAACAGAAAACACAGAAACATGCTAATAGTGGCCATAGATTTTTGAAATAAAAATTATTGCTCTACTGGCTTTATCCAGGGAGGAAACAGGGGACTACGTTTGTATGGAAAAACGGCCCTTGTGTTTCCTCTTAAACGGGCTGATGAATAAACTTGATTCGAACTATTGTATTTACATCAGTAATAGCTCCTACTTACCAAAACTTTCTCAGCGTAAAGACGGTTGATTAACGCCTACTTAGTGTGAAGGGACTTTTAACATTTACAGCCCTAAACTTTAGAGCCCCTTCTTTCTAGCATAGGATCTTTTACTATGCAAAATTCAATAGTATAAGATCCCTTCATACAACGACCTTCACAGAGCTGGTTATTGGATGAAAAGTATTTTATATGCAATTAAATATGCCAATAAATATTGCAAATGGGTTGCCTAAAAAAATCAGTCCTGCAGAGTGCATGGTGGGATCTTAGACTACAACAGCTACAATTTTTTGAAACCTTTATTTTATTTTGAAAAGTTAAAAGGGAATCAGAAAAGTAAGAAATTAGAATAGTAATGAGATAATACCTATAATAAAATTAACCTTTTATCATTAGAAAGACGATCGTCTTCTTAAACATCCCGCTTGTAATCCACAAAACATCCAAAAAACTTGTATGCGAGAAAACGATAACGATTTCTTAAATACCTATGTGTTTAGGTAGTCCGAGTGCGTGTCACAGTAACAAAGGTGTTATTTGAACGGCAAGGTTCCTTGCAACATACCATCTTATGAGGTCTTTAGACAGTTCAGTTTTGAATGCAAGAAGTCGAAGTTTGTCGAATAATACCTGAACGTTTATGATTATTCAAACGAATGTAGGTATTGCCACATATGGATTAAGTATCAAATTTATATGCAGCTCTCACGTGCACTCGGATAGCATTGCTTCCTGCAAGTTCCTTAGATATAGCACGTTTGTATAACATAATTAGTTCTAACTCACGTATTCTTAGAAGCGTTGACTAGATTTGTTGAATGTGTAAGTTTAAACACGGGAGGCGATGAGTATGCTTCTAAATTAATCATCCTTTAGAACTCTAGGCGGATGGCGACGTACGTACAGCCGCGTAGCCGTTTACAGTCTTGCATTTCAGCCAAAGTCTGGGTCTTATCATGGAACACCTTAGATTAAACGTTCTAATTTTTTATAGCAAGTTTTAGGAGTGCGTCAGAAAGAAGATATTTTACACTACTTTCAGTTAAAAATGATACATGTACCGACCTAATTGCATTCAATGATCAATTTGTGGAATAAATCAAATAATAAAGATTTACTAGCTTAATAGATACATCCACTTCAACGTCGTTTATTATTTACATCTCGCACAATCAACCTAATAATTTAATTCGGATAAAATTACTAATAAGAACTTGGCAGCTGCATAATCATAAAGCAGACTGCGTCTGTATCGATTACGGTAGGGCTAGTAGCCCGTTACCAGCTGCCGCAATGGCAGCACGCGACAATTCCCACTGGAGTAACTGCAAATATTGAAAACTATGAAAGTGATCCTTTATTTCTTCTGTTCTGACATCTTTTAATGTATGTACCTACACTACCTAGGTATAATGAATACTGAATTAGTAGGTACCTACTTAGTAGTAAAAGTTCAATATCTTTATTTTGATTTTTCGTTCGTCTATGTTGCGGAATTCGTCAGTTGATTTGAAAGCGAATAGTCGTTGGGGGATGCATTATATTACAAATATTTGACAGTTAGTATATGGTTATTTAGAGATTGCAATAATTACTAAATTACCATAACACTGTCAAGACCAAAAACAACAATTTGAGAGTAGAGGCCGCTATGAACTACAAAATCACAGTGGATAAATTTACATAATCATAAGCCATTATTACAATTTACTTGAATCGATCGGATAGGTAGGACCATGAAAAATTTACTAAACCACGTTGCTTCCTATAACATAAAATATTCGCAAAAGTATCGCATAAGTAGGTACATAGTTTTGTGAGTATTGTATTTAAACATAATAAAGTTGTTTGTGATCAATATTTTAGAAACATTATCCTTGTAAACAGTTTGTTGCAGTTTTTGCCTTATTACTTGATCATTGGTACCAGAGAATTATATTTTAGATCTGTTTATTCATATAAAGAGGCGTACAGTAGGTAACCGTTGGTTTCCTAATTTCCTTCTGTGAGAAAACATTTATTTTTAAAGAAGACGAACGATCAACATTGTCTAAAAACTGGTTACGTGAAAGACAGTAAGTACCTATTAAGAACAATTATTAAAAACGTTCAAACTTCGGAATACTGATCCCTGATTTAAAATACTAAATTTCTGCATATGTTTTCAGGTCTAACTTTTAGATGCCAAACTTAAACGGTTTGCCGTTTAATCCTACGTAACTCACATCCTAGCTGATAAGCATTATTAGTTTAAAATTTTATCTGCCCCCAAACTAACCGCGTTACAAAATTCACCGAGAATACAGTTTGAAATTATCAAAAATCGTAGACACTAAAATAGTTATAAATCCGGTAAAATAACCTTGATATAACATGATAACATTTATCAAATTGTAATTAAATAGGGCGCCCAAATATTTCATTACGAAAATGAACCAGATGAGTTTATTAAAATGGCTAGACATAAGCTCCCTTTAATATCACATTGCCTGATTTATGTTTTTCCTGGTGTACCTATGCGTGTGGACATAAAGAACAAGTTGTTCAGTAGATGGGACGGTGGGACCGCAGTCAGAGGCACAGCTTTTCATCCCCCATCTCACAAACTGCCTACAGCGGCATATGCATCAATTTTATTAACCTGTCAAAGTCAGTCACAATCGTTGACCCGAGTTTACCAATTCTTAAACAGCCGGTAAACATAGATTGACGATTAATTTGACACAATTTCCATACAAAATATGCCGAATAATATTTTAAACGCTGTTTAAAACTTAAACGTCTGTTGGTGAACTCTACCCTAAGTTTTGTAATCTGTTCCAGCGTGGCTAAGAAGTAGGTTGTCGATAAATGCTGTTTTTCAACTAAGGCCAAGTTTGGCCTTCGTCTCGTCGAGGCTGGTACCAATCAACCGATAACACACTAGGGAGTCAATGTCAAACATAGCACTTATCTAATATAAACTCTACCAGTCGACTTCGATTTTGACTTTCACTTATTATTTCAATGACATGGAAGAGTGTGTATAATTGACTTCAATAAAATAAAACCGTGTTTATACACGCACGTATAAATTTCACGCATCAGTCACGACATTTTAATAGGTGCCTGCTTTACAGTCAGTGAAATTAGTGAAGGAATGCTGTAACATTAATAATTGAATTTTTTGTTTTATTTATTAATTAGAATTGTGACTCTTCAATGTATTGGGCTGTATCATGTAAGCGGCTTATTGTAGTCGTTTTACCAAAAATCATGTTGCTTATAATGGCGGCGGAAACGGATATTAAAGACAAGACCTGAATAAACTTATTTTTAAATCAGAGGACGTTCCTTCCGACGTGAAAAATTATTTGCGTGTTCCTTCATAATTATAACAGTTATGTACTTAGTTAGAAGTTATTAATACGGGAACAAATAAGTCTTGCCCAGAGAGGTAGAGCCCAAAAGAGTGTTGACCTGACTGGACTTTTTTAATGGAAAAGTATGAAAAGTACTACAAAATCCTTGAAGTCGTGGATATATCGTCATCCAGACTGAACTCCTTTCTATTCTTAAGACTTCTCTAACATGTTGTACTTGTAGAGATCACTGTACATACCGCGTGAATAAAACATCCTTAGAGACCACGCATAAAATGAAAATACTACGCATGAGTTAGGTAACCATAAATTATTACGTACCTAGTTAATTTTTATGCGGTAGAAGTAGGAATCTACTAAAACACTTTTTCTACTAAGGACTGCAATAAGTCTTTTTTTAAAACGAATTTCAAAACGTCTTTCCTGGGATCGTACCAATTTGGCAGCAAAGTTTACTCGGCTGGTGAAGGAGAACGCGCACAAGTTTATAAGATATTTTTCTTGTGTATTGTAAGCGTACAAACAAACAGCAGGAAATTTACAGTAGTTGTAGAAACAAGATAATAGCACCCATATACATAAACAACGAGGGCAAATTGATTTGTCTGCCCATGTGAAACGAGACACTGCATGTCTGGAGTGCTAGGATCAAAAGTGTCCTATTACTATTTTTAGGCAAGTCGTGTCAGTAAAATCTTAGGGATTCGCAGTGTATTCCTTTAAATAAAAGTGTGCAACAAGTAACTAGCTTAAATTGATTTATTGGGTAATTATAACCTCTTATTTAATCATATGATCTATGACAAAAACACTCTCCGAGTTTTATTAGATTGTTTATTTCTAAAAACTAATTTTAAAGCAAGTTCAAGGCGTTGATGTTTTAACTGAGTTATTAACACAAATTGCAAATAACTTAAGGATTGTCATACTGAGGATGATTAGAGTAATCTTAATCAATAATAAGGAACTAAAATACAATTACAAATGCGTCGAGTCTAATACCTACTTATTTTCCAAGTAAAAACCCGCTTGAGAAGCAAGCTTAACTAATTAATAGTCCATACGAAGGCTGAATGCACAATTACTTAGTCGATGATGATGATACAGTGATACTCGTGGAAAGTGTAGATATCCTTTGTAATCGGGCGTATCATTAGGAAAAAAATGTGTCATTGCTAAAGCAGACCTTTACAATATTCATTTCCAAGAAAGTAGTGATCTTATAGTGGGGCGGTAACAATAATTAATCATACAATTTAAGTACTACTTTTTATATCCCAATCATAAAAAAATGGTCCCCCATTAACGTCCTCATGTCTTTTATGTTCGTAGCTTGGTGGAATGTTTTACCTACTTTACAACTAAACAAATATTTTAGGTGTAAAAAAAGTCATAAAATTATCACACATGCTTTGTTCAATCGGAGTTTGGTTGAAAAAACAAATTCCTAGATTTCAAACAAACGCGTCCAATTTCGACCAACCGTGCAGTTCTAAATATAGCCGAACATCTGAGGGGAATTCGGAGGTTCAAAGACCTCGCGAACCGGCCTGTGCCGTGATAACGAATTCCAATTTTATGGGGTGTTTGATCGACACAAAACTTCGGTGAAGTTCAGGGGCAGATAAGGATAGGTAGGATTGTCAGAGGCTATTAGGTTTAATGACATTCCATAAGAAACCCTTAATTCCGGATCTTCGGGACGATCTTATACTCTCAGCCCCGTATTACACAAAATTTTTATTTTTATTGTCAGTCTTAAATCACTAATACCTACCTACTTAAAACGTTTAATGGCTAGCTGCAAATTCTTATGTAAGGATTTCTGGTGCTTGTTGGCAGTAATCCAATAACCAATCCTATTAATGTCCCAATGCAAAGAAGTAACATCCTTTTATAGCGAGGTCAAGTAAATTGCTTGCCTAGAGAAAAATTGTAAAGCATTTTAAAAAAGCTTACTTAGGTACTTTGGTGTCAATTGTCATTTTGATTGTGATGCAATTTGCTTTCTTTGAATTATTTAGTTCACTTAGCAACAAAGCGGTTTTAAATTTGTAATTAGGATAAATAACTTATAGGTATGTTTCCACGTCTAGAAGGTCACTAATTAGTCCAATGTAGTTCACTGTCAATTACAACTGTTTTAATTAAGTAGGACACGTAGGTATGCCATTAGAGCATTTAAGTAAATAAACAAGAACGTCGTATTTTCGACGCAATTTGGATTAACTTGTAGGTATGTAGGTAGGTAGGTTAACCAATGATATCTTTTCAATGCATATTAGGTAGGTACGCCAATTCATAGAATTTTGTGTTTTAAAGTAAAGTGTAAATAATTAACATGTGTAAGTCGTAAGTAGGTACCTAGATAGATCGCATTACTGTAAATTGGTTTTACAACATCATAGATTATTAAGCCAAAGGTAAAGCTGAAACAATACAAAACAATACAGTTTTTAAATCGGAGAACAATAACATAGCGTTAGTACCTACCTAGTCTTATTTGAATATTTTGATAATTCAGTATTTACATAGATATGCATGTTATAAAAGTCGTGACGATCGGTTTATTTCAAACACCTGCTTCAAAATAATATTTTTATTGACATTAAGTTGCGTTCTCGCAGTGAATGTCTTAATCCGAAGTAAAAAATGCAGTAAGTACCTACCTAGGTAGGTCATAACGCGTAACGTGTGCTGTTGTCGTTTCTTTTAACCAAACGAATTTGACACTATCAGGTTATTATTTTATCTCAATTGTTTATTTATTTTCTTAGGTCTGAGTATGAAGTTTGCATAATGCCTCTGGTGAATCTAACCAACCCCCGTATCTAAAAAGAAGTAATTACTTATTGCTTAAGAAAGTCATAACTTAAAATGTTCATACCTAGTCCTTAAGTTAATGAAATTGGTCACCATTAACAGTCATATTATTTGGCTGGAAATGCTAACTTTTGGTAGCTTTAACTTCTAGTAATTTCTTGATTAGGGCATACAAATTGTCTCTCAAGTAATTACTTTTAGTCAAGTAGGTAATTACTTTTACTTGTTTATAAATACGGGGGTAAGAAAGAAAACAGTAATCATGAGGAACATTTTTTTAGGAAGAGAGGCAGAGGTAGTTATTTTATATTGCCAATATTTTTTTTAAGTTATTTTTTTAACGTTTTCAGTGTTTTTTGAAAAGTGATAAATATGTTGAAAAAAAAAGGATAGAAATATTTTAAGTCTGGATTAAAAAGAATTATCGAATAAAACTAATTTGCAGTTTATCGTTGATCAATGCTGAATTGCTGATCATGCTGTAATTCGACGTGGACTAGAAAAAATAACATGTAATACCGAAGTAAGCACATACCTACTGCAATAATTATTTAACCAAAAAACGTATCATGAGATGGGTGACGTAGATTTGTATTTATTCTCGAATTAGTTTTACTGTTTACCACCACCGAGCCTATCACGAGTTCACGACCATTGATATGCCGCAGTAGGTAAACCGCAGCCCGAATGAAAGTAAGATGAAATGGGTAGCCAAACTAATTCGCCTACGAAGATTTCAAATAGGGGAAGAATCTGCAAACATAACAAACAGCAGGACACAGCGTTTGTTTAGTAAAATAAGAATTCAAATGAATGGTCCATTATCCAAGATCTTAATCATTTATTATTGTTTTGTACATACCTTACGGAAACAATCGGATTGTATAGGCGCCGGTATTCCAATTAATAAACACACACTACGTTAGCACTGCACTTTTATACACTTTAGCCACTTAAACAGGAACAGATTTTATTCAACTATTTAGGGAATTCTATGTAACAGCTGGCGTTAGATATTTTTTCCGCGGGGGCTGTCAAACGTGTCCTTGACGGACGCGATGCGCCATGTTGTTTTGAGGACGGGCGCGTGGCGACTGCGCGCAGCCGCCCCTTGCGCATGCGTGCTGCGTCACCCCTGCCATGCCGTCCCGCCCGCGCTTTATGCTAGCTAGCCTTCTTTTCTTCCTTGTTCCCGGTTGCAAGCATCCCACAATAACTCACAATTATTATTTTTGTACGGAATCGAGAGGAGACCCCTTGCTACGCGCCCGGCATCGCATCGCGCATCTCGGGCCGCGGCACTGCCCTGCCCTACGTAAACGTGAACCCTTCTTGTAGGGGTAGGTAATTCTCGCTCAATTTTACTCAACTTGCATTCGTACGCACGTGGAAGTTTAAGTGGGTACCTATTTCTTTCCCTATGGTGGGTACGGAGCAGCGTTGCAACGTCCCGATTTTTATATCAAAATTAAATGTTCAGGCTCAGTCCCGCTTTTCGGGAATAACTCGGCCGTGTGAGAAGAAGAGAAAAAGGATTCTTTAAAAGAAGTTAAATCTTCCCAGAAATATTATGAATAATAAGCAATTCTTATAAATAATTATTCTCATAATGTAAGTTGCAATTTGTAACACTCACTTCTCAGACTACGAGGGCGGGTCAATAAGTCCGTGACTTTTGGAATAAAACACAGATTTTTTGATAAACAAATCATTTTATTTTTCAACGTAGTCTCCCTTGAGCTCTATACACTTTGTCTAACGCTTCTCCAATTTTTTTATACCTTCCAAAAAATATGATTTGTCGAGGTCCTCAAAATAGGCCTTTGTTTGCGAGATGACTTCATCATTGGAGTCAAATCTTTTTCCACCAAGCCATTTCTTCAGGTTTGGGAACAAAAAGTAGTCACTCGGAGCCAAATCTGGAGAATAGGGTGGATGAGGGAGCAATTCATAGCCCAATTCATGGATTTTTGCCATGGCAACTGCACATGTGCACCCTTGCATTGTCTTGGTGGAAAAGAACTTTTTTCTTGGCCAAATGAGGTCGGTTTTTTTTCAAATCGTCATTGAAGCGGTCCAATAAGTTGGCATAATATTCCCCATTGATTGTTCTTCCCTTTTGAAGGTAGTCAATGTGGATTATCCCACGTGCATCCCAAAAAACAGTCGCCATAACTTTATTGGCTGACAAACCCACCTTGGCCTTCTTTGGCGCCGATTCACCCTTAGAAACCCACTGTTTTGACTGTTGTTTGGTCTCTGGATTGGTTGTGATGGATCCATGTTTCGTCCACGGTTACAAAACGGCGTAAAAACTCCTCCATATTGCGATTAAACAACGCCAAACCTTCCTGTGAAGTTGTTACACGATTGCGTTTGTGGTCGACTGTGAGCAAACGCGGCACCCATCTTGCGGAAAGCTATCTCATGCCCAATTGATCTTTTAAAATTGAAACCACTGAGCCATGCGAGATCCCTACGGATTCCACAATCTCTTGCACTTTTAATCTTCGGTCGGCCAACACCATATCGTGAATTTTTCGATTGTTTCGGGTGTAGAGACCTCAACTGGGCGTCCAGGACGTTCGGCATCTTCAGTGCTTTTACGGCCACAACAAAATTTAGTAAACCACTTTTTTACCATTGAAATCGATGGTGCAGAGTCCCCATAGTATTTATCAAGCTCAGCCTTGGTCTCGGTAATGGTTTTTTTTCGCAAAAAATAATGCTTGATAAGCACACGAAATTCACCTTTTTCCATTTTTTCCTCAAATTACTGGGTAGTCTGATAAAAATAGCTGTCAAACACAAACTAACTGACGCAGCAAGTTCAAATTTTGATAGGAATCAACTGACAGATACCTGTTGACAGGAGTAGTGTTGCTTTTTCAGTAAAGAGGTCAGAAATTAAAAAAGTCACGGGCTTATTGACCCGCCCTCGTATTATTTGAAATGCCATATTTGTATAAGGAATAAAACTTTTTGATTTTGATTTTTGTTTTTCTTATTAGTACCTAATTTAGTATTTGTTTTATTCAGAAGACCATTAAGACTCAACTTTTTAACGAAAGGGTAAATCTGATTTGAAATATAATATTTTTTTAAAATACATATTTTATGGATATTTTTACTATCTTATTATCACGTAAACGTAATTTGAACTCAAATAAAAAGATATGTAGGTATTCAAAAACTTTTGATTATAATATACGTTTTTTTACTATGTCAAAAGTTCCTAAATCCCGACTTGGTAAATTTTTTTTCTGGCTACGCTGGTACGGAGAAAAAATAAAAGGTTTTCTATTATTACATATTTCACATATTTGTTAATTTTACCCAAATAAAAAAGATTTGTTAAAACGATTATTTTAAGACATGCCTCACTGGGTCACACAGAGCTATCTAGTCCCAAATTAAGCTACTATTAAGTACCCTGTCGTATGGGGTACTAGACAACCGATAAACTAACTTATTCCCTCAACTCCCAGGAGGCACTCGGGTACCACGATAACAATTGATTTCAATTGTGTCTGGAATAACCCACGATCGAGGGATTAAATACTTTTTTTTTGTAAATACATACTTATAATACATAGAAAACACCCAGACCAGTACAAACAGACATTTTCATGAACACAAATACGAGTATTTGTACTGTGCGGGGATCGAACCCGCGACCGAAGCAGCGTTTACTACCGCTGATCCAAATGGTCGTCAATTATAAAACGAAATACCTACGTAATCGAAAGGTAAGAGTTAAAAAAATGGCTAAGTACTATTCGGTTAAATATTCTTTGTTTTAAATAAGTAGGTAAGCAAGTACCTACCTATCTTATCTGTGTTTTAAATATGTAAGTGCCGTACCTTCACCTAATTAAAGCCAGAGGATTTCGACCAATTTCGACTATAAACTTAAATAAAAGCATACCTAGAAATGGATACTTAATCTACCTTTAATTTAGTTGTATCACTTGCTAAAGTGATATGTATAACATTAAACGAGCCATATGTATTAATAAATCCCAACTACAATTAAATTTTGTCATAAGACATTCAACTATTGTTTTTTTTTTACTTATGTGTATTATATTATCTGTGCTTAAGTATAAGTAGAGCGCCTTTGCTTGCTGCAGCTGTGTGCTTTTTTGCATGCTGATTGATTGATGTGGATGAGCCTTTAAACATTATACCATTTATGCTGAAGTACAGATACTGAATACTGTACCTACCTACCTACTTTTTTTTGAGATATGAGTGGTCCGAATTTTAAATGTTAAATAAATGCCAAAAGACTCTCCAAAATCATGACTTTGTATTATTTATGTGTAATTAGGTTAATGCTTATTGCAGAAAATGCTGATATGGTATGACCATAGATTTAATATACTGCTGATAGATTGGCAATGAAAAGAGACAGAATACAATGCAGCTATACGATAGAACGAGATAGATCACAAGGCCGTTCACGTACACACTAAGAACCCGTAGCGTTTTTCTGAGTTCTGACGTCTGTCACGCGCAACACAATATTCCCTTTAGTTTTACTAGTTTCATTTTTATTATTGTAAAAAAGTGTCGAGTTGATGTATTTTCATTATGGTTACATGTTCAGTACCTGGAAGTAACTCATCTAAAAAGGGAACCAACATAATTGTACATTTCACACGTCAACACACAATCGCGATTACCAGCAGCAAAATGCAATGTTTCAGAGCTTTGACTAAAATTTTGTATACTAATTGATAGGGCATTTCACCAGGACAATGATTTAAATTCATATGAATTTAATTAAAAATAATATCAAATACGTGAATTTCAACAATTACTAACGTCACTTTTGTATTTTAGTGATTGACGTTGTCGATGATATCTTATCGACATTTCATTAGCTGACATATTTCACATTGTAAACCGCATACAGCCTAAATTGTTAAAAGACGTTAGAAAAGGTTGAAATTGCCTAATAGAAAAGAATGTTCGCCCAATAAATATTCGAGCATTTGCAGTTTACATTTGGACCCTAAGTGTTTTTAACACAGAGGCGATCAGCCTGTAAAATTACGCTCTGGATCAATGTCCATATTGTTCAAGCCCCCATCAATCCCCATTAGTTAAACATTAAATATATGTATATTTAGTGTACGTTTGTAATGTGTAATTGAAAAATAAATATCAGTTTTATTTCAACTTTGGCGATCGCGATCGCAAAATGAGGCAAAATTGTTAAATACTGGCAAGTAAAGCCTACGATATTTTTTACAATAAATTGATTTTGTTCGGGGATAAGTAATTATAAAATAAAAAACATATCTAGGTATTTACTTGCAGTTTTTTGGCGTTCTTTTAATAATACTAAAAAATAAGTCACCTGCGTCAACGTAAACTATGTCGATGGAATCGATATCGAAAGCAAGCAGACAATGCAGTACCTGCACTATTGATCTCACGCACATGCTCACTTTATGCACACTAGCGTAACCTAGTTTTGGTCTCGTTTTCAGGATTCAATTGCCAATCTATCATCTATATTAAATCTATGGGTATGACGCATAAAGATCTACGATAAAGGATGAGGATAAAAGTTAAGCCATTTATGCGGTCCGAAATTACGAATTATCACTGACTTTCGGGCGTGTCATCAGTTAACTTTTGAACTTCGGTTGGTTGGTAGCTTGAATCTCTTGTTAATACAGTCACAGACTCACAGACACAGCCCACCCAGGGGTAAACGGGACGAGTAAGTAAGTAAGTATAGCTTGGTGAGTCTGCTTCTAACGCCCACACAAAACACAACTCACCCGCCTACACGGCTACACCCAAAGACAACACCATAAGAATACAACATTTATTAGCCTTTTGTTATCATGGATAGCATAGTTTTACCTCATCACTGGCTGCACTCCTTAAATTTCCTCGTTTTGCACCTATATGACGAAAAGAGGCGGCTCTAATACTGATTGAACCGATTTTGAACATTATTCGACTGCTTTAGAAACTTTGTGTGTGTGTGGTGTCTAAGGACATTATATATATTTTCATTAAAAACTGTTCTTTAAGCGAACAAATTGCTTGCTAGATATACATTAATAATACAATCACTTGAAAAAAAATTCGACTGCCTGAGGTGGGACTCGAACCCACAACCTTCCGCTTGCGGCGACTGCTCTAACCACTGAGCTACCCAGACATTTGGTGTGTCGACCAAATTATTCAAGTCTTAACACTGTAAGCCAGGCGTGGTTTCATCAAAGTTTTCGATTAGCATCTCCAACATTGTTAGGTACAAATATTTAACAATCGGATAAGATAAAACAACTTTTTAATATTTTTAAAACTATTCTATAAGCAAATAAATAGGTTGGGGAAAAAATCATTTTCGCATGTATTTAATAATATGTATAAACTTGTAATAAAATCTCTTCAACTATACCATTTAATCTGGCGGTTCTGGTATCATTAAAAAGTTCAAGTTTTGATGAAGATAATCACTGTAAATCCAGTAAAATCCATACGTCTATGAAACTCTCTTCTGTTGTTGATTCGGCAGGCCGATCACTTCCTATCTTTAAAAACAGACTGAAAACTATGCTGAAAACCTATTTCTTTCGCTTCGAGTTTTGTCTTTTTTTTACCCTTGTGTATTTCCAATTTATTATATACACCGTGAAATTTTAGTGGTTGTTTTCCCGCAGTAAAATGATTCTATTTGCAGTGCAGTGCAGTTTTTTATATACAAATAAAAAAATTGCAGTTTCACGATTGTGATAAACGAAACTCGAAAGCAACCTCGAACCAATGGTACCAGCCCCGCCGCAGCCGGTCACCGGCCGTGGTCATTGCCCATCGCGCGGTACAGATTATGCTGTATTACTTAGTGCGTAGAGCTTCTTTTGCTTTGAACATTGATTTCATGCGGCAAGCAGTACCCAAACACGTCACATTTTGTAAAGATACTATCGTATCTCACGCTTTTGAGTTGATGATTATTTTTTTGATTAGTTGAGAACAACGATATCTTTATTTTCAAAAAATAACTCGCACGATTCGATGGTGCTACTAAAGGTAAATCGTTCTGTTGCGGGAAAACAACCACTAAAATTTCACGGTGTATATATATAAATGAATCCCTATTTCCCTTGGTCATCGCATCACGCGTGAACGGCTTGACCGATTTCGCTACTTTGTTTTGTTTGCTATTGTCAGGAGAATGTTCTTATGAAAGAAAAAATTAAGAAAAGTGCGCGGAAAATAAGAAAATTTAAGAAAATATTTGTAATGAAACCTTATCGCGTTTGACAATTTAAACTTTTTTAATTTATCCACTCAACCGTCCGGCGTGCGATAAGAGTATAGGAGCATACGACCCGAGTCGCGCGGCCCTCGCGAGGGGCAAATTGCGGCGCGTGAACGCACAAAAAATGTTTCTTATCACATGATCTAAACGACCCAGAGCTACGGAAAAAATACTGTGCTGAAGCTGATTATATACACTATCACACAACATATATTTTAATGTATAAAATTTAATACATTACACTGTATTTGGGCCAAAAACATGCAAAATCTTGAAAAAATGCCATTTAAATATTTCAACTTTTTTTTTTGGCACAATTAAACTTGACAGTGACAATTAAAAAATATAGTATTATTCTTGGCTAAATTACCTTTCAAATGATACCAAAATAATTCTGTGTAATGCAGTTGTTGAGGTACAATAAATTCATAAAGATTACCTACTCCCTTACATTGGTCATCGCTAGTCGCGTCACGACTAGGTACAAATTTCAAGCAAGATGGCCGCCCGGATAAGGCTTGCTACAATCGGATTTCTCAGCAACTATTTATTATTGGATTAGAACATGGTTACGAATTTGGGATTTTTTAAATGAAACTATAATTTATAATTATTTTTATTTATTTATAAATGTAAAAATGTAAATACTGACACACACATTATTAAAATAGGATAAATATATTTGCATGCTTTAAAAAAAGCTGAATAGGTTAAGTAGGTGTCAATACATGCTAGCTTGCTTGAGAATTATTTTATGACGATGGCCTTTACCGAGATACCATTGGCATATTAAACAAAATAAAGTAGCATTATGCCTTAAATATAAATAAATAAATATTGGTCAACATCACATAATAATATTGTTATATCCCTAATTCCTCTGAGGATACGGGGAGTAAATAACAATCACTTTTTATTTCCAGAGTTTTTACTTTTACTCTTATGAGTAACTAAAGTAACTTAAACTTTTAAACGACAAATTAAAATTATATAAAATGATAATATTTATTCTATGAGGGGGAAATGCTATAGAGGCTAGCAGTATGTTCCCTGTAAGTAATTTAATAGAGTTCTGCCCGACTAACGGTGGTATTCAGTATTTATACAATTTTATAAACAATGAACTTAATTGATTAAATGAATACAAAGAAAAGGTCTGTTTAGTTATTAATTTGGGCATATTCTAGTAAACAATAAATTCCTTATTCAAAATCTGGCGTCGGAAAGGTTTTAACCCTAAGATAACAACATTGTAACAAAATGAAGTTCTTTGTGAATGATTAGGAATACAAACAGATTTAATTCATTACAAAGTTGTATCTAATGGTAAGTAATAACATAGGGAAAGAAATATACTAGAGTGACAATCTTCATAGTAAAGATTGTCCTTCGGAAGAAAGCTAAAATCCTGTACTAGGCATAGATGGCATTACTGTTTCGCCAGGTACAAATCGAAAGAGACAGAAAATCTTTCTCTGTTTCGGCTGTTTGTAGACTGTCCTGCTATTTCCGTAGCGCTAGTGTGGCAATGCATGCTTTTGCCCGTTAGTTGTTGTTAAAAATATAAAAGATGGCGCAATACGGAAATGTAGTATTGTAGTATGACAATGATTAGAAAAGAGGAATCCTAAAACGATCGAATAAATAATAACTTAACGACTGATGATGACATACTGTTTTAATAACTTGGACAGTATGTAAGCGAAAAATTAACTAAACTAACGACGAATATTTTCCTTAAGCTAATAATCAAACCCAGAACGAGCTTGTAAAAAGTGGGTTGTGATTTATTTATCCATTTCAGATACATATTTAAATTCTATCCGTGAGCCTACATTAGTGAGCAACCCACTACAGTGCCCCGTGCAACTCTAGTTGCACGTATGCACAAGGCCAAAGTGCTCCATGCAACTATAGTTGCAGACATTTTCTTTTTTTTTATTCTCAACTATTTTAACGTTTCTTTGTCACTTTGGACAGTTTTTTGGTTGAAATAACTTGTCAAACGTGTAGAATGATAGTTTAGAATAATGTAGCAACACAAACATAGTTTCATCAAATGAAAAAAAAAAAAATAATAATAATTTGTATGGGCGGCCGTTGTTAATAAGAACTATAGTAAGAAAATATTCATGCGAGCTTGAAGGATTTACGAATTTCCGATGATTTCGACTTAAATAATGAATTTTTAATAGTCTTGGCTAAACTTCAGTAATATTGTAATGGTGTGACATACAAAATTATGCCCTAACTCCATCACAATAAGAATCACACTATTAATACTTTTAACATGATTAACATTTTCACTATATCGTTTAATGGTTAATTGGATCAGCGGTTTAGGCTGGCGACATTTGTTATAGATCTAATGGACGCGAGTTCAAATCACGTAGTTCCTCCACAAAGATCTTATTTTAGTGTTTTTTGCTGAATGATCGAAGAAGTTTATTATAGCATAGGGAAAGAATCTTTCCCTATGATTATAGTCAAACAAACGTAATGAAATCACAGGCATCGTTTAAAATTGAAAGTTTAAGAACATAGCGGTGATTGCGGTTTACGGAGTGTCAACGGTCGTACCTATGCTCGATATCTGGCCATTTTGATGTGCGAATACCGACATTTGAGAATATTAACGTATCGTGATGAAAAACTGAAAATTAGAAGTGATATGTACCGAAATTACTGTATTCTTTTGTGTTTAGTGAATGCATAAAGGGCCTTTGGAAACGCCCTTAGAAGCACTGTGATCAGTGTCCTGAACCCAACACATAGAAATACTTCTCATATCTGTAACTCATCATAATAAGGAGAGAGATCAGATAATCACTAGTGTACTTTAGGACGTGCACGTCAGTAACCTTCTTAGTCAAAAATATGCTCGTCAGTTTGGCATTATAATAATAAATAAATGTAATTATTTAAGTAGCACTCTTTTATTGATTTGGGACACATTACAATATGTCTAATTTATTTCATAACTAAACCGGCATAAATTCATGTAAGTATTCAATATTATTTATCGTAAAGAAAACACTTTATCCACGGGATAAATTTTATCACTTGACTTTTGAACAATTGTTATGGTTTTAATTTTTAATTCTAAACGACCTATCTTATTAATTTATATCAAATAGACACTAATCTTCATAAGTGCATATTTATTTTTGGTCGGATGATCCAAATTAATCATAAAAAATGGACTTAAATTTCCCGCTCCATACTATTGCGTTAATTCGTTAAATTTCTTCTTACTTTAAAAATCTGTTACTTTTTATTTGCACGTGTATGTGTTGAAATTTTTATGTAAATAGAGGAGTTAGTATATGTACTCTATAAATAAAACACAAAAAGATCGTTATCTTGCTTTGAATTGTAAAAAAAAGAACTTTTCCTTTATTTTTCCTTACCAAAAAGTTTAACCACTTTTTATAAACTTCATACTTATGAAGTGACCCTGGCTTAGCATTAAACGAATTTGTCGTTTATTCAGCTCCCTAAAACAATAATTGCTTTCTAATTACTTTACTATGAGAGGTACAAGATTTGATTTCCAAAGCACTGCGCCGCTCGCCGAGCCGCTCGCCGAGCCGTTCCGTGCCGCGGACAACTCTGATGGGAATAATCTTGTTATTAAGGGGCACTAAAATGGGATTCGATTTTTCCGATTGGATTTATTTACTTACTTATTGAACTGCTGCTTTATTAATGACTGGCGGAAGAAATACAGTTTCTTAATTAGGTAGTTATTTTTACGTTAACTTTTCAATATTTTAAATAGTTATTATCCTATTCCCGACGAAGACAAATCCAAAAACACCAAAATCTGAAAATTCTGTCTAGCCGTTCTCGACTTATCTTATAAGTTTCTTCAAATAGTTACCTATTTAATAAGAAAATATTCGTACGCAAAGGCAGACTAAGTGTATGCAAAATGCAATCCTAATTCCTATGCTAGAAGTCCGAGTCCGGGACGCGGCCGACGCTCGGGAATTTAGCCACGACATCCACGTGACTGAAAGGGGCCGCTGCCTGGGAGCGGGGGCGCGTGCGATCGCGTGATTTAATAGATAAGAACAAGTGTGCGGTGCGTTACAAAGAAATAGGTAAATTACTAGTTCCCGCCATTAAACTCGGGCAAGTTTAACGCGTTCTGAGTAGAAAGAATATGCGTTTGGGTTTTGGTCGGTTTCGTATTTTTCTTATTATTTTTTAAATGTTATGTTCATCTAAATAAATACATAAATAATAAATAAATGTGGACAACATCACATACATTGTTCTGACCCCAATTTGAATAACTATTTAAAGCATTCGTATTTTGGAAACCAGAGACAACGAAGGTACCACAAACCCCGAGAAAATGTAGAAAAACTCATTTTTTCTACATTGACCCGTCCGGGAATCGAACCCGGGACCTCGGAGCAGGCAACACCTTGAAAACCGGTGTGTACGCCACTCCGCCACGGAGGTCGTCGAAATCAACTTATAATAAAATGATTATGAGGATAGGTTGTCATTTATAAAAAAAGTTAAACTTTTTTTTAAGTGTTCATACTCGTACCATATATTTTTACCTATCTCACACGTTTATTTTCTTGACGGTAAAAAAGGCATCCAGTAGATTGCAGGTATCGATATAGCTAAATGATTTTCCAAGTTGCAAGGCAGGCACCTCATTCCGATGAAGCGGGTTCGATCCTCAGTTTGAGAGCGTAAGGTTTTAGATAAAAGGAATAGGTATATGTTTTAAATAAGGTGGGTGGACCATGGAAGGCCATACTTCTTGGAAGGCCGACTATAAAAAAGTCATATTTATAGTCATGCGATGATGAATTATTTTCATTAACCTTTTAACCGCCGCGTGATTCTTCCAAAGAATATGTCTCTGGCGCCGTGCACATTTTTTTATACTTCACCTATAGTGTTGTGACACATTATTACAACAAATTAATTATAAGGTAGAAATATTACATTCATACCGGAAACTAGTGGCTGTTTTATTTGTTTCCCTCTTACAATTAATGTAATTTAAATTAAAAACTAGATGTTCTTAATTCTAAACATCTATAATTTTTGGAATAAATAGTACCTTAGCCTAGATAAAGTCTAGGTGATATCTATAAAAATACCGTTTTTGGAATCCCTAGCGTTGGATATATACAACAACGGCGCTAGCATTATAGAAAAATATTGAAATGTATTCTAAGTAACGTTTCCGGTTATCGGTTCTATTATTCAGGTTATAATACTAGTTATCGGTATTTCTTTTAGTAGCTGTACCTGAAGATTCAGTTCTCTAAAGTAATCGTGATATAAAAACATTATTCTTTAAAGCCCAATACAGATGTGATGAACAGTGATTGATAGAATGGAACGCATTTTAATTGAAATAATCAGAGGGTAGGTGGTCATTGCAATTACACCAACTGTTAAAAATGGAAAATCGTCCCTCAGGTATGTTTAATGTTATTTGCCTTTATACAACAATTTTCGATTCCCGCTTATCATATAGAATATTTTCCACTCTCCCTATACAAAGTGCAATACTGTGCGTCGCAACGGTGCACCATCAGCAGTTAAAATGTTCAGCAGTGACTACCTACATATCCTAACCTATCTGATCCTACGGTGACGAGCTTGACTCAAATTTATCGATACTATTGTCGACATTTATCTCGAATGTTTCCGGAGAAATTTGATGTTATTTAACGTTTAGCGTCTCAAATGAATGACAACTTAACAATTTGAAGAAGGAAACTGTAAGGAATCACATACGCAAACTTACGCAAACTTATTGAATTTTGACGCATAATTTAATACTAATCATTAATTAAACATAGTAATTTAATTAAATGTGGAAAACACCACAAACATTGTTCTGATCCCAATTTGAATAACTATTTAAAGCATTCGTATTTTGGAAACTGTTGGCACGCTATCCAACATCACTATTTTTTATAGACAACACTAGTTGCTGTATACTGTAACTCTCTCTCCACGTTAGGCCACCGTACTATACGGACGTGTTCCAACCTACAAATAAGTACTTAACTAAGCGTCTGCTAAGGTATAATTTAGTGCATAAGACGTGTATTAGAATTATTAAGTACCTACTTGATTCAGTGATAGTTTCTTGTGAGCTCAAAATAAACTCTTGCGAAATACCAACCAGTGTTTATGTCAATTCTCCTCATCTACAGTCCACTACTAACACAAGCCCCAACAGAAACCAGAAACAACGAAGGTACCTCAAACACCCAGACCCGAGAAAATGTAGAAAAACACTCTTTTAAGCTTGCATAGCTTCTATCGCGGGCCTTCAGCGTGGAGACCGAATCCAGAAATTCCGTAACGAAAATAACCTAACACTCGGGGCGAGGCACGATCGAACAATTTTGAATTTCCGAAATTTAAAAGAATTTAGAAGAAAATAAGGATTTTGACAGTATGGAGAGGGATCTGCTAATGAACGCACCGTGCGATTTTGGTTTAAACGCTTTCGTGATAGAAACTTCGACTTGAAGAACGAGCCACGAGGAAGACTCACACAGGTGATTAACGATGAATTAAGAGAGATAGTGGAAGCCGATCCTAGTCAAACTACCCAGGAATTAGCGGCATGGTTTAACGTAACCTTACCCACAATATTGACTCATTTGCGTCAAATCAATAAAATAAAAAAATACGAAAAATGGGTGCCTCATGATTTGACTGATGTGCAGAAAGAAACGCGTGTTGAAACTTGTGTTGCCTTGTTAAATCGGTACAGAAATGAAGGAATATTAAATCGAATTGTGACAAGAATGCAATGACTGACCCAGGTCAAACGCCACAACAGTGTCCTAAAGTAAAACTTACCAATGAAAAGGTAATGTTAATTGTTTGGTGGTCTCAGCATGGTGTTATTCACTATAGTTTTCTCCGATCTGGTCAATCAATAACGGCAGATGTCTATTGTGCCGAACTCCGAACAATGTTGGCAAAACTAGCAGTAAAACAGCCCCGACTCATGAATCGATCTTCACCATTATTGCTCCATGACAACGCGAGACCTCATACAGCACGAGAAACCGTTTTGACCCTTCAGGAACTGCAACTAGAAACCATTCGACATCCTCCGTATTCGCCAGACCTTGCTCCAACGGGCTACCATTTTTTTCGTGTTTTGGACAATTATCTACGTGACAAGAAGTTTTCTTCCCAGGAGGCAGTACAAAATGCTTTCACACAGTTTGTGCAGTTTCCTCAGAGTTCTATCACAAAGGCATAAATGACCTTCCTATTAGATGGCAGCAATGTATAGATAATAATGGTAAAAATTTTGATTAAATAAATTTGTAAAAAATTTAAAAAAATAAACAATTTTGATTTTCAGTACAAATCGGCAATTTCATACTTTAACCCCTATTATAACAATTTATTGATTAATACGTTATTCACTGACTGACATTGATTCATAAATCATGAAATGTATGCTCATTTGTATGAACTAAAACAAATTAACGGTAGTGGATTGTAATGAATGCAACTTTCGCGTCACAACACTGGCCAACTTGATATGAAGTAGTTGGCATGAAGGACATGTCAATATTAGAGGCGTTTTTTATTTTATCCATTTTAAAACACAAAAAAAGCCTGTTTTCGCTAGAAATAAATCGGGTTTCAGTAGTGTCCATCTTTAAAATTTACAAAAAAAAGAAATGTTATATGTATCGTAATTGTATTTTATTACATTAAGTACAATGAAGAGCTTCTATAGAAGTCGTGGCGTGGGGGGCACGAAAATCTCTAACTTCTATAGAAGTCGTTGGCTGTGAAAAGGTTTAGCAAAGTCAGTAGAAAAAGGCGTATGTAATGTAAGATCGTAGGATTGTAGGTAAACACTAAAACAGGAAAAGTAGTGACAGTGAGTAGAGTAGTGGTGAGTGACGGCTTATTCCACTGCGCTCCAAGAAATTATTCCACCGGGCTCCATAATTGATTTTAAGTATAATTATTTTAAATAATAAAATGTTCCACTAAGCTCCATGAATAGAATAGAATAGAATAGAATCTTTATTTGCGTAAAACACGGTATTTATGGATGATACAATTATTTACATGAGCACATGTCTCGCTATCGAAAATAGCATGCAAAAACTTAAACAATCAAGTAAATAATACAATCTGAACAATCTTTAATTACAATAATATTCATAACATTCATTAATAAATTATATGTCAATAAAAATAAATTAAAAAATATATATATAATTATAGAAAATGTCAGATGAAATGAGTAATAATTAGTTATTTAAAATCTACAGTCAATAAATTTTTTTATGTCATAAATTCTCATTTCAATAAGCCACTTATACAATTTTGATTTAAAAATATTAATATTTTGATTTTTAATGTCATTTGGAATTTTGTTATATATCTTTAGACACATTGTTAAACAGCTTTTACTGTATTTAGCAGATCTTGGAATTATATTTAACACGAGCCTATTAGGGTCTCTTTTCGATCTTGTGTTTATGTCACCTGATTTCATAAATAGGTCTAAATGTTTTTTCACAAAACAGCTTATCTCAAAAATATAAAGTGCCGGCAATGGGAGTAAGTTTAGGCTCACAAAAGCTATGAAAAACATGAAAGTACAGTCGGCTAGTAAAATACTACTTATTTTAGTTAAATTTACTATTCAATTCAAAACGACTTTTAAGTAAACGTGAAACATGGAAAAACTCAACATCATTATTTATCTAGAATTATAACAATGCATTTGCGAAACAAAAGATTACCGGGAAGGAGCGTTACCGGCCTATAGCCAGACATAAAACGGTTATACTTATATTTTCTCTCCTAATCGGAAGACAAGTTTTTGATTAATTTATATGATTTTTGTACAAGTAGGTACAAGTAATTTTATGACCATTTCCAATAACCTATCTATCTTCAGTTTTGGCATATCGGAGATAGGAAACTAGGTTTCTATCTCTGTTTTTGCCGTCCAGAGAAACAAAAACAGAAGTTGTTTTCTATCTCCGATATGCCAAAACTGAAGATAGATAGGTTATTGGAAATGGCCGTTAGTTTATAACGTTCTACGATTACCAAAATTTATTGTTTTTATATAGGAACATACTTAGTTTAGGCACTTACTCAATATGGGGAGGGCGATCTTGCATTTTAATATTTTGTCTTAGTAAAATATTCTAATCTGGAGCTGTGATTATTGTGCTATTTTATAATAGTTACATACATTTTTAAGTTAATTGTTTTAAGTGAATTGTTGTTTTATGCGTGGTTATAATTCTGTATTGTGTCTTATTTGGTGGAATAAGCCGAGTGACAGCATGACCACATTCCGAATTGAGACAAAACCAATATCAGCATGTCAAACTCGCTCCGATAAGTGGTAACTTAGATTAAAAAATTGACGCCATAACTTATTTCAGCTCAACTCGGAACCAACTTCAACATTGTTAGATAAAATAAAAATAGATTCTGCATTTGATTTTTCTGTCCGTAGGCCGAGAGTTCGAATCTTAGTACGTACTTCTATTTTTTACGTTTTGTAACGATTTGCAAAAAAATAAAAACATATAATGCAATTTTCTTGAGATTTAAAATAAAAAACAGAAATACTAATAAGTAACTTGCTTTGATTTTTTCTTGGTCTTTGCATTAAAAGTTAAATGCTAATAAGCGCCATCTTACGGCACGTGTCATTCATGGTCAAAGCATAGCCACACGTGCTTGCAAATGGTTCTCGTAATTGGCAAAATTTGGATTGTATTTACCTTGGTCTATGATTTTATTCAAATCGAGACTCCTAGCGCAATCTGTCGTAATATTTTGAAAAGAATTCGGAAAGACATTTCTTGACTAGCGATTGGAACTCTAGTATATTTCTTTCCCTATGGTAATAAAGACATCTAATTTATTACAACCATTAGTTAAAAGATATGTCATTCTAATGACAGTGATAATAGTTACAAAAATATTATAATAAAAGACTCCTTATTTAATGAAAAGACAAAGAAGCTTATTGCAACTTAGTTGCTAAGATAATACAATACAATTTTATAAGTAGTATATAACAATATTACAGTCAAAAAAAGTCTTAGATGTAATGATGAAATAATAAAAACATTCTGCAAAACATAAAGCAACAATTACCAAAAAAACCCTGAAAACTGAATCTCCAACAAAAAAAAGGGCATATAAAACATATTAACATGAATATTGTATACTATATGCAAATATTATATAGTAGTACCATACCAACAACCAAGCATTATCTTTAAAATACGTACGTACTTACTTTTCCGTTTGTACAAACCCTTATATCACGTGTATCACAGCACGTCCTTGGATACTTAAATATCCATAGAAGAAACCTGAGAAACGTTTCAGGTTATTTTAAGAAATCTTTAGCAGACTAAATGTATTTTTATTAAATATGTTTAAAAATATGTTAATAAATAACTAATGCATCTTCTACAATACATATTTTATGGAATAGTTCTATAATTAATAGCAAAAAACCTTATCGGCGGCCATTGTTTGTACACGAAAGTTATAGCCTATCGTAATAATGTGTTTACTCGATATTCATCACCGTGAAAGAAATACCACAGCAAATATCTGGTTCTCCAATCATAAAGATTAATAAAAACCATTGAATTATTTAATAAAACTAATACTTACGACATAATGAGCAGTATTTCCACGCGCAAACAAGTCACTCAAGAACTCACAATAGCACTAAACGAAAAAAAATATTCTTCAGTCATGAAAGCATACTGCGATGACATCTATGGTTTTTAATGTGGATTAGTTAGTAAAGTTTCGTTCTAATAGCATTTCTTTTCGTCACAGGCCAACAGATGGCATTTTTAAGGAGTTTTTTTAGACCAAGTGAATTATTTTACCTTTGGATAGTTTGCTATCCAGGACGTAAGTTTACGTTTTTTTTTTGGATGGTACACTATCCACGGACGGTTGAGTGGTTATGGCGTTTTACATAACATTGACAGAATGCGTGCTGAAAAAAAAACTGAATTTTGCACATGACCAGTAATGTCTGTCGCCTGTTCCCGTGTCGGAATACCAACAAAACTATAATTTATATTTATATACCCGCCAGAAAAAAAAAACAGGAATGCGGTGTATCATAAATCCATAAATCATACTAACATTTTTTTATCATACCATTTCGTAAGATATTTCAATATTCATAGTTAAGACAGGACAACGTCTGTCGGGTCCGCTAGTTTAAAATAAAATACAATTAAAATAAAATAAATTTATTTCAGACGTCATGGTCCATAACAGGAATAAAGATGATAATATAAATATAATATTTGACAAAATTTAAGTCAAATATATAATTAATATCTCATCGTCACCATCATCATCAGCCTATCGCAGTCCACTGCTGGACTAGCAGCTGTCCAAAACCAAAGCCTATCAAGTGCATCTGACTAAATTTTACAGGGGAAGACATAAAACATTTTCTTGTGCCAATTTAGAATACAACTCCTTTTTCATGCTTTTTTTAATGTCTTATGAACAATTAAGACTTGTTTTATTTTATGGAATTGTTAAATTAAACATAAGTACATTTGGACCAGTTTTATGTGCCTTACTAATACTTTTTAGATGTTTCTAGATATTGATGATACCAAACCAATATCAAAAACCTAGTAAGAAGGCCTCTTTCAAAATTTTTGAATTGATTATTTAGAGATACTGATTTAGGTCTAGAATTGAAATCAAAGAAAGGAAACACTTATCTACTAGGTTCATGAATTATATGTGTTGTGAAATTATAATTTTGATTTTATAGCATAAAAATCTTATATTTATTTATAGGAGTAATGGGCTTTAGAAATCAGAGATTAATAACTACTGTTGCGGTAGGTACACCAGCGCCCTCCTAGGCACACACGAGGGGTTATGCCAATTCGATACCAACAGTAAGTTTAATCCTAGTCTATGGCCGCGCGCTCATTCGTTCTTTTTCCCAAACCGAATCTCAACGTAGCGACGCGACCTTAGCTCTCTCACGCAGTGGTCTCGAACCTACCGATTTTTCGGTATTTCTACCGATATGGGCTCTGTTCTACCGAAATACCGAAATATAACTATTTTTTTACGATTTCACAGTATATATGGAAATTCTCCCGATTTTTCTACCGATTTCACACTTTTAAGCTGGCAACCCTTTTCATGTATGTTTAATGTTACGGGGAAGCCCTCAATAGTATGTAACTAGTGCAGAATGTAATTCATATATTTTGGGGAATACCCTTGTGTCCTACAATTCGATGTTTTAAGGGGATTCTCGCTCGGGAATTTACCTGTCTAGTCTATATAAACAGGAATTTGGTTTTATTTTTTCATTAATTTTCTTATCTTTGAAGAGAGAGTACCTAACTTAAAGAGTGCCTACAAAATCAGATAAGTAATTAAGTTAAATAAAATGTCGTCTGACGAGGAGCCAAGCACAAGTACGAGTGTAAAAAGAAAAAAATATTTACAATATAATAGAAAAGAATGGGAAGAAGAATTTCCAGGTTGGCTGCAAGATAGCCGTAAAGGCGAAAGCTATGCCTATTGTAAGAGTTGCAATAAAGATATCAACATCACATCAGGAAAAGACGCTATAAAGAAACATAGTTCTTCACAAGCACACTCAGTATCATCAAAGAATATAAAATCACAACCGAAGATATCATCATTTACTGTGACCAAAACTCAAAAATCTGATATACTGGTTAAGCAAGGTAATTTTTGTTAGTTATTTATTTTACTACTTACATTTTTATATTATTTTGTTTTCTACTTATCGGTTTATAGAAGCAGTGCATATAATTATACCCTAATCGCTGCTAGATATACCTACGTAGTTTTAATTCTTTATTTTTAATTTCAGGTGAAATAAGATTAGCCTCGTTTGTTGCTGAGCACAATCTACCATTCACTATTATGGAGCACCTACCGAAGTTGATGCAAGCCGTTTGTCCTGATTCAAAAATAGCAAAAGACATAAAGTGCTCTTCGACCAAAACGCATGACATAATTGATCATATTATAGGTAAAGAAAGTTTCAATATTTTATGTGAAGATCTAAGGCAAACTAAGTTTTCGCTTATTATTGACGAGTCCACTGATCTTAGTACAACTAAACACTTTGCTTAGTTGTGAGATATGTATAAATTAATCGTATTAAAGATTCTTTTTTAGCTCTTATTCCATTAGAAGAAGCTAATGCAGCAACTTTATTTGAACACATTGTAAACTTTTTTAGAAGCAATAATATTCCATTTAAAAATAATCTAATAGGTTTTGCATCTGATGGGGCAAACGTAATGATGGGACGTAATAATTCTGTTGTAACGTTGCTGCAAAATGAAATTCCCAACATTTTTATACTTAAATGCGCCTGCCATTCGTTTCATCTTTGCGCGTTATATGCTTGTACCAAATTGCCACGCTTCATAGAGGATCTTGTAAGAGACATTTACAATTACTTTTCTTCTAGTCCAAAAAGAGTGGCAGAGTTTAAAAACTTTCAAATGTTTTGCGACTTAAAAGTACATAAAATACTCCACCCCTCTCAAACACGCTGGTTATCCGTACCTACATGCAGCAGTAAAAAGAATATTGGAACAACTCTCTGCTCTAAAACTATTTTTTATAGATCAAATCTCTAACAATGATCATCTTTTAGAGAACATATATTACAGAAGCTCCAAGATCCAACAACGATATTGTTTTTGGATTTTTTAGATTTTGTATTACCATTATTTACCGATTTAAATAAAGAAATGCAAGCGGAACACCCGAAAATTCATAATTTATATGAAAAAATAACTGGAACATTAAAAACTATTTTTGATTGTTTTTTAAAAAGAGAATATTTAACTAGCACTCCAATCAACAATGTTGATTTTTAGAATCCTAGAAATTTTATGGATATTAACGCCGTATACTTAATGATTAAACGAACTTACCTTTAGTGAAGTTATATCATAATTATACGAGGGCTTCATCCGAAGAGATTAGAACAACATTGTAGTTTCACGTAACGACTCGCTAATCCACACTATAGTTAAAATATTTAAAAATCTAAATCATTTAAAAAATAAACACCTTTTTTGTGCTGGTATCCCTACTCTCTACACTGATGCCATTAGTCGTTACCTCATTCCAAATTATCATTTAGTTTAAAGACAACGTTTCGTACCATGAAACAGCTTATCTACTTTCAAATAATGTATATTTCGAGGTAATGATGGGTTGTGTATTTGGCAGGGTGGGTCCTAATCTCTTCGGATGAAGCCCTCGTATAATTATGATAGAACTTCACTAAAGGTAAGTTCGTTTAATCATTAATTATACTTTGTGCTTCATCCTCGAGATTAGAACAACATTGTAGATCTTGAGAGATATAGAAATTATATTATTTGAATTAAATGTATCAACCATAGACTATATTCGTAAGTATTTTATCAAATGTAATTAACAATAAAGAAATCTTTATTAGTAATTTGATAAGTCACATCCATGTTATCACTTATGTGTAACAAGTTTTGCAAATATTTAAATAAATGAAAAGTACATTACCCAATATTTATTAAATTCATATCAACTTCTTATTGTTTAAGACTGATAGGGCAAAATCATTTGTTCTTCCATTATCAATGTTTCTATTACAATATTTTGCAAAAACATTCTACCTGCCACTCCATCCAGCAATACTTCTATTTAAATCAATGCTTACACCACGCCTGCTGGCAGCCAAGGTGCTAGCGTATCAGGTGGGGTGCGCAAAGAACACAGAAGTGTCAATTCCACTCTCATTTAAAAACACCTTAGATCCATTTACTACTTGTAACAGGTCTATGTGGGTTCATTTGACTTATAAATAGTTTTACATAATTGCATCGTAATATTCATGTAGGTGATATATAGCTGTTTTTTTTTATTGATTAATTTATTTATCATCAAATGAAATAGGCAGGGTTTTATAACACCTGGCTAGATGTCTTTAATAAGTCTGGTAATTTAACTGTGGTCATATTACCGCAATTTTTTAACTTCACTTAATTAAATTAATGATAATGTTTGCACACGGTGAGCCGTGATTATAGCTAAGAACTAGCTGTACTTTTTCACTTTTTGTTAACTGCTTCAATGGAAAGGTCAGAAAACATTTGCTAGATAATCTAAAGGAATAAATGTGTCCCAGGTTATCGTGTAAGTGCTTAGTAAAGGGCAGACGGAACCTGTAAAAACCCTTATTAAAAAAAAAACTTATAATTCGATCATCGGATGTCACCCTTGGACACAAAAATTAAAGATAGGTCCGATTGATAACTGTTTAATGTACCTTATTGGTAAGGATATTAAAAGTTTTAAAAGTAATAGGTACCATGCCCGTGTGAGCCAATGAGGTACCTGCTACAAGAATTCCTTGTGCTTCATCAGTATTTATATTTCTTATAACTTTTGCTATTATCGAAATACGAGGAAAAGCGTAAAAATAAATATTATTCCAGTTGTCGGTAAAGGCATTTACAGCACATGTACCTGAATTTCTATGCCACGATATATAATTTTGGCACTTTGCATTTAGCCTTGAGCAAACAGGGGTTGTTGTTATACCAAAAATTTCAACTATACGCTCAAAAACTTGCCCGTTAAGCCCTCCACCAAGGTGAGCTCTCCTGGACTCTGCTATTTTGTTATCAATCGAGCTAGTTATATTAGCCCGATATATTTTGAAGCATAAAGGTATATATGTATTTCGAATCTCGCAAAGCTTCCAAATATCTTTGGTTATAATGATGTGGAAACCTAATTCCGCCCCTACGATTAATACACGATCAATCACTAGCAAAAATTTGCCATGGGTTCTTTTTTGAGGCCAAAGAATGCTACTAACAATTCAAGGAAATTAATGTGTTCAAAGGCCTCTTCAGAGCTTCACCTACCGCTTGTGGTCTCTTGGCCACATAAGGGTAGTACTTGCATCAGAAAATATCACCAAGGTGTAATTATCAGTTCTTATTGGATTACTTGCTGTAGGTATTTATATTATTCATTACATTCAAAGTCACAACTATTGTAACCTTCGAATTGTAAAACAGTAAGGTATTTACATCTTTCAAATTGTTTGGTATATAGCCAGCCCTACTGTATACCAGTGGAAAAACTGGAGTGAGTAGGCCAATGACACGAGCGAAGTCACGTATAGACGAACGCAGGAGTCTTTTATATCGATCATGTAATTTATTAATAAATTTAAAGTTTAAATTTTATGTCAAATACAAATCCAAGCTTATTTATTCATTTATAAAAAACCGGGTTATTATTTCATTGACATCTATACTAATATTATAAAGCTGAAGAGTTTGTTTGTTTGTTTGAACGCGCTAATCTCAGGAAGTACTGGTCCGATTTGAAAAATTCTTTTTGAGTTGGATAGTCCATTTATCGAGGAAGGCTTTAGGCTATATAACATCACGCTGCGACCAATAGTAGCGAAGCATAAGTGAAAAATGTTGCAAAAATAATCGCGATCATAATAATAACGGAAATTGACGCGGACGAAGTCGCGGGGAACAGCTAGTTGGCAATACATTCTTGGTTAGGTACGTAGGAGCAGTACAACATACGTTCTCCAGATATAATAATATAATGAACATGAAGCCCATTAATCGTCATTGACCCATGACTGGTTTAAGCAATTTCGTGAAAAACGAAAGAGGCTGTACTTATCTGTGGCTGTACTGGGGCCGAAAGGTAGCACATTAAATTCAAAGATTCAAACTTCAGATATTTTCTGTAATGCTTGTTTATAGGCACTAAAAATATGCTCTAGACAAATCTAGGGAAGCCTAAAAATAATAATTGCTGGAGGCTAGTTTCGATTTAGTTTTAGATTCCTCTAATTTAAAATGTTCTAGGGTCCTCTAATTTAAAGATTTAATATAAATCTAAACGAGCCATCTTTCTTTTTTATAAGAAAAATAATTAGAGAAAAAACTGATCCTCACACTGAGTAACCACTGAACAGGAAGTGTTAGTGTTTGTGAAATATACCTTTGTACTACGGACTATAAAAGAGAATGCTGAACCCTTGGACCCATGACAATTAACTGAGACTAAAGTTATTTTGGACCATTTATATTAAAATAGGGCAAGTCTGCCCGAACAGTGTACCTTATCCAGCGGCGTTGATACGGTCGCTATCTGGGCCTCTGCTGTGATGGCGGTTGTATCGCCGGATGTGGAAGCGGCGGCGGCGGCGGTGGCAGCGACGGCACCGGCGGCACTAAATATTGCTGGATACTGACGCCGTTGATGCGTGCAGCATCAGATATGCGATCGACGAATGTGTGTAATGAACAGGCTCTTGTCACCTCTTTATTGGTTGCCTGCTGGTCACCAATTAAGGCTCCGATCTTAGTTTCATAAAGTTTGACTTGTAACATCCTTTCTGACGAATGCACAAATAAATAAGGCTTCGCTGTTTCATCGACTCGGAGAACCGAGGGTCACAGAGCAGCTGAGCACCCTCCAGTGGAGGTTATATAAAGGTTGCATCTTTATGTTCCGAAATGAACATTTTTGTGAGAGCTTCGTCGATTCACGTTAATGGCAGACGCCAATAGATTTTTGCTAATGCTTATGCATATTTTTATCTTTGTATAAAGTAAAGACCTAGAGTTATCCCACTACAGAGTAAAGGTCTCCATTGTTGAATTTAAATTACGATAGCAATGATGGGTACAGGCATACTCACCACGCTTGCCAAATGCGGGTTGGTGATTGATCACAAACCCAAGCAATGTTCGAAAAATCGAATTTTTTTTCGAGTTCGACATCCAACCCCGTTTGGAGTGGATATAAAGTTTACACAGCAAATTTATTTACAAAACGACATATGCCGCTAAGTATTTGCTTATTTGGTAAACATAGGAGGTAGTTTTGCAAAAATTAAGTCATATAGTATTAAGTGAATTAATAGCAACCAAAATTATTTACACGGCACGGATGAGGAGCCACAGGGTGGTTCCCATGTCTGTGCACTAGTATTCGATTACTTTTTGCAGTTTATAATAATCTTTCTTAACTTTCAACATTATATCAGTAAACAGGCCGAATGAGGCACATGCATTAATTTTACATCATAATCAGCAACAACATTTTAAGAATTCCAACTACCTCCTTTTTTTTTAAATAAAAATACTTTAAAGACAAAGTATATACAAGATCAAAGAAATAAATTACAATTTTGGAAAGTTTGTACTCAAATAAAGTTTTCATTTTGGAAAGTTTGGCATAAAAATTATTTAAATATTTTGCAATCACGTAATAAGTGGACAATTGTGCATCCTAATGTAAAAGTAGGCTCTCTAGTTATTTTGAAAGAAGATAATACTAGCACAATGTTTTGGCCTTTAGCTAGAATTATCAAAGTGTACCCAGGTGCTGATAGTAAAGTCAGAGTTGTTGAAGTACAAACAGCAAATGGCAAAACGCATAAACGTTCAATTGTAAAAATTTGCCCATTACCTGTGGAATAAAAATATTAATTTTATATAACTTGCATTTAGTACCTATTAGCTCATTTTGTACTATTTTATTTAATATAAACACAATGATGTGTTTACAAGCGAAAGCAATAATGATATAACATTACTGTTATTATATGTGTAAATGTTTTTTATCTAACTAATATATTATTTGTTTGTGTAATCCTGATAGAAATATGTAGCATGTAAACTTATCTTTTTTATATAACCATTAAGTAAATTTGTTACTGGTACATTGCATTTAATTCTTTTAAGTGAGTAATAATAAAGTTTGTAACAGTTCTTTAGAGTAATTTTTGCTTAATTACTTAAAATTGTATTTTTCAAACTCAGATAGGCAGTATGTTGGCAACACCAACATGTTAGCTTTGTATGTTGGTACAATGGGGACTACCGTTTCTTTGCTCACCAGTTGGCGCCACTGTAGACTGAGGTCCGGAAGTATAGCAGTAAAAGGCGATTGGCGCCGAAACAAAGTGTTATATCTTGAATCTAATTAAGGTTATATTGTTTATAAATAACTATCTTGATATCAACAAACTAACTTCTGAAATAGTTGCTCTTGAGGCCGCCTATTTTTGCGCTTTTTCTTAATTCCGCTTTTAAAGCGTTCACATTAATCGCCAAATAATCCATATTTGCTATTTTTTACGATAGAGATCACTTTCCGGCAGGTAAATTTAAGAAATTATAATTTATGCAATAAATTCCGCTAAAACCAGTACAAAGTGAATGATATTGGACCTCACGCGACACTAGCGCCTCTAGTGGCAAATTTACTGGCGATAGCCCCCATTGTTTAGTTTTATTTTGTGTTGGCTAAACTGTCTGGCGGTTTCCCACACTTGCCAAATGTAACGCGTAGTGAATAAACGCATTGGACCTCATGGACCTCGTATTAATTATCAGCCCCTTAGAGTTACAGAATTAGGTACTCCACTCAATTTCTAACACTGAGCAAGTAATCACGAAGACTTGGCTGTATGGGCATAGTTCCCTTTGCCTACACAGAATGGGTGAAGAAAACAACAACAACAGCAAGTAATCACACGTACGTAACTGGTAATAATCACTACGTTTTAGTTTGTATCCTCGTATTTAGTCTGTGTTTCAGGTGTTTCTATTGAATAAAATAAATAAAAAAAATAATTTTTTCTTCAGTGGACCTCTTGTACAATATTTATTGAATTAACTAAAACAAATACTAGTTGGAATACTTAGCTAAATTTTAACATGCCTGAAGAATCGAAAAAAAATAAGTAAGAAGTTTTAAAACTTCAGAAGAATATTTCACAAATTCTCAACCCTTTTTCCTGCGCTGTCGACTTAAAATTACTTTATATGTTTAATGTGTTTTAGGCATCATAAAGGACGTAATGACTCCAAGGATCAGAGGAAACCTCGGCAAGGGCGACACCAGGGGGGATCTCATGACAAAATACAAGAGAAAGCTGAACAATCTATAGGTAGGTAGGTTGGTAGGTTATAGTGGATGATTGTACGGGACTCGTTAGCCTTTTTAACAACGTAAATAATTACACCCTATCTTTGGATGGACGCATCTAGCATCTACCTTCGGTCAATTTTGACTCCACCTGTTTAAATTGTGTCCTGTCCTGTCCACTAACAAAAGTCATCCCAAATTGATGTGTGTGCCAGATTTACTGAGCAAGTAATCACTACGGCCAGATTGATGTGTCCTAAAATGGAATACCCTTTTTAATTTTATAGGTGTAATGAAAAGTGATCAAAGGAGAATGTCATATAAAAAAGGGCAACATTTTCACTCCACCACTGGCCAATCTGTGTTCACCATCCAGCATTGTCCTGATTACAAAGTAATATTTCCTTTGGAGTTGCCTATGTCCTGCTGGACTGGTCCAATGGACTAATGTTGTGAGCTGATAATAATCCAAATGTATGCAAAATAAAAGTTCAGTTGTAAGTATTAACAAGCATGCTATATAATATACCTACAGTTTCAGTACCTCAAAAGCCGGTGTATGAGGAACCTGGCCCAGAGTTTTACAAAAACCTTAAAAGGGAAACAGATGAAATCCTTAAGATAACTGAGGAAGCAGATTCAAAGTATAAGAAAAAAGAAATCCAAAGCAACTGGGCCAAGTATGAAATGCCAATAGAGAGTTATGATGAGTTTGAAGAGCAGGAAAATATGGGAGCTGATTATGAAGTAAGCACGCCATTAATATAGTAAACTTAGTGGACTAAAAAAAAAACTTCTAGCAAGCTTCGATTTATAGCTAGCGATTTTGAAGTAAACATGGATAATTTATTTCTCAATATATCAATAATACCATCTCTATTTACTATACACCCTTTCCAATCGTTTATTTAACTTTTGACAGCTCTAATTCTTAATCAAATAGTGATACCCTGACCCGTTACTGATTCGATTTCTTTTATCGATTGATTTTATTAATGAAGAAGTTTTGATCAATTTAACACACTCATTATTTTAATATTCATTTTCATTAATGTTACTATGAATTTCAAAATTTTGCACCTGTTCATTACAAGTAGGTACCGCAGTTCATTCACATGCTTTTTATTTGAACCAACTACAGTAAGTCTAAACGATTATTTTAGATTCATTAATTTGCAGTGAATAAATTCGATCCCATTACTAGGTACGAGTACGATGGAACTGATTTCATTACGCAAATTATTTATGCATTAAAACAGAGACATTTAGGGCATTCTAATGCAAAATAATAAAAGTTTTTACGTCATTTGATATAAAATATAATCACAATAATTTTATTGTATGTTTTATTAACATAGTCGATAATCGATTTATTCCCTGTAGTACATTGTATCAGGAATTATTACAAAACTTTATGTGCGTGATCTGTCAAAAGTTAAATAAGCGATTGGAAAGAGTATGACATCATTAATGTAATAATTTTGTAACTGATTTGTCCTTACTTTCCAGAAACTCATAGAGGCTCCTTTATCAGTGGGTGGGCATTTCCAATTTAAACATGAAAGATCCTGGGACATAGATACTGGCCCTTCTCCATATGATAAATATTTTGAAGTAAACATGGATAATTTATTTCTCAGTATATCAACAATACCATTTTACAAACGCATCAATTTAGATAAATCAATTTTTAGTGAAACAGATACAATAAGTATGAACAATAGAGCTACAAGATTTAAACAAAAATATTATAATGACAAAACATACACAACACCCGAGTTAATAAATCAGGAAAAAATACTTAGTAGCCTGGCTGATCATTCGGACAAGTTGGATCTTATTGCAACAAAGGATGAAGTAGAGACAGACCTTATAGAAGTTCTAGAAGACAAAAAAGATACAAGTTCCAAGGATACTTTTAATAAACAAAAGCAGGAGTTAGAAAGTAATAAAGTAAGAACTACTGATGATAATGATATAATAGAGTTGGAATCTGACACAATTAAAGATACTATACCACAAATTACAGAACTCCCATATAAAAATCCTGATCATATTGATAACCTTATTTTAGGAGAAACAATAAAAAATCCTCAAGACTTTGATGAAAAGAGGATTGAAATTCCTGATCTAACAGAAATGCAGAAAGGTAAGTGGAAACCAAATTTATTTAATAGTATGTTTTTGACAACTTTCAGCATCATTGGGCTAAATAAATATTTTTAGACATGCCACGCTGGGCCACACAGAGCCCAGAGATTTAGTCTCAAACTAAGCTACTACTACAAAGCTTGTCGTATTGGCTACTAGAGAACCAATAAACTTACTTATACAGGGTGAATTTGAAGTCATTGGCATCCATTCGACCTATTATTATACTTATTTTATAGAATGTTTTTATGGGAACCTAATACCTTATGGATTTATTAAAAAGATTTACAAAATAAATGATAATTAGATAGAGTATCATGTTGAATTGAGCGAATCTAGCCGTAGTAGGTACTACATTTACACGCGCGCCCGCGCCGCCCGCCCCACAGCGCCCGCGCCGCCTGCCGCCACACCGCGTGAACCCGCGTGACCCGACATCGAACAGCTGATTGATAACTTGATAATGATAATAACTTTCCCTTCATACTTTGACGGCTTAGGACGGTCAAAACTTACGTAATACGTATTTAAAAAGTTGGAATGACCATATTTACAATAGTTAGTTCAAATCAGCTATTTACAATAATTTAAAGATAGTCACTTACACGTATTTTAGTAAATGTTCGAAGTGCTCGCCTCCTCTTTCCACACAACTCAGTTTTGTGAGTTTTGTGAGGGTTACGCTGGCTCCACTCATATTCGTTGTGAATGTTAAACAGACCGATTCTTGTAAAAGTCTCTCGTCTGTCCACAAGATGTTGGCGTCAAGATTTTGTAACTCGTGATGGAATTGGCGCGGTTGGGTAGCATAAGTGTTGAAACATTTCCTGTGTTAACATTAAATCGTTCGTGAGATCGTATAATAAAACCATTGGTTTGTGTATCGTCCCTGCACATTACTTGGTCGAATCATTTAGTTGACACTTTGTTAAATAGCACTACACTGTTACAAAATCCAATCCACTGCAATCCTGTCCAGTCTAGGTGCGCGCGCGATAGTTCCGGATAGACGACAAACGTCATCACACTAGCGGTGAGGCGTATTTATCGCAACAGATAAATTTAACAGATTTTTAAACACCGAATATAACAACTGTTCTTCCTAAGATAAATATCTGTTATAAGAAATAACAGCTAAATCTTAACAGTTGCCGTAAGAACAGTAGAAGAACAGATGCATAAAATATTGCTTGGCTGTTGCTGTTAACTGTTATTGTATCATCCCCTCTCATTCATTTTGCTTATACACAAAAGAGAGGCACCTAGTATTGACTAAACAACAAATTTAAATCAACCTCACATTCGCAAATATCATAGGCAAAATGTGTCTTTTTAATTTGGTTTTATGAGCAGTTTAATAGCTCTATCTCTTTTTTTCGATCGCGTTGGAAAGAGAAGCTCCTAGTATTTATTACATGAAAAAATGAAGTGGTTACTAGATTACTCAGTTTTAGGTATCAGAAACAGTCTCCTACATTTGGTCTTGTGTTTGATTGATATTTTGACGTAATGTTCGGATACATTCACAAAATAAAAACACAAAATGTTTAGGCACCTAAATCTTGTAAAAGATTAAGGTGCCAAAACATTCTTTATCAAATCAATTTCTTACATCAATGATACTAGTGTACGTGTAAATTAAAATAGTAAACTTAGACATAAAAAACACTAAATCGGACACATGAGTAGATTAACAAACATTTAAAACCTGATTGCGAGAGCGTATCCAAACATAATTCCTTACTTAATCAGGACACAGATAATATAATACTAATCAGTATTAATTGAAATTTTATTCTTAAACGTTAGGTCTTATTACGTTAGTATTAAAAGCTATTTAGAGATGATGGAATACATTGGGTGTGTTTAGCCGATACAAAAACTAGTGTATCAAAATAAGGAATAACAGGCTGTTATTTAATAACAGATATTTGGAACTGTTATTTTTACATAACAAGAACAGTAGTAACAGATATCGACTTTTACCTGTTATAACTCATCTCTACATCACACCTTATTACACAATGCGGAACTGATTTGGTCATTTGGCGGCGTAGGCGCGTGCCGAAAGGCGAAAGGGGCGGCCGGCCGGGCGCGGGGACGGGGGCAGGTGTGTTAGAGGCCGAGTGGCGTTGTTTGTATGCGTGTACGAACTTGAATGAATCTAGGCAATAAAAGCGCGCGCGTTTTGTTGGCACACTATTGAAGTAGAGTAGGCTCGTATGATACTTGAATGTTAATAATTGTACATTTAATATTTTTATCAGTCAAATTTTATTCTTTTATTTTAATTTTAAATGTATTATTGATCAATCGCAAAGTGTTTAACATGATTTTTAGGTTTTAAAAATATTCAGTTTTTGTATCAATCGATTTGCCTCATATTTGGGGAAAGTACTATGAATCACGAGTAGGTTCTTATTTTAGAAGGATGCCAATGTTTTCCAATTCATCCTGTATATTATTATTTTTTGTAAATATGTACAGACAACGGCAGGTAAAAAAGTAAAGTAAAGTAACAGCCTATAATCATCCCACTGCAGGAAAAAGGCCTCCATCATTGAATTCAAGTTACCACTGCAATGATGGGAACTGGCATAATCACCACGCTTGCCAAATGCGGGTTGGTGATCACAAACCCGAGCAACGTTCGAAAATTCGAAACTATTTGTTGCGCGACCCGGGGATCGAACCTGGGACCCCGAGATCTTGGCCCGGTATTTAAACCACTAGACCAACGGGGCGTTACAATGTAATGTAATACAAACGGCAGGTCAACCTACCCAAAAAGTTAAAGGTCATTGAATTGATTTTCAACTTTAAGTCCAACAAGTAGAGAATATCAATTAAGGAAATTTGTCGTTTTGAGGTAGGTTGACGTGCTGTTGTCTGTATATACTTATAATGCATAGAAAACACCCAGACCAGTACAAACAGACATGTTCATGCACACAAAAGGAACAATGTCCAAAAATTTATAGACCAAAAACCCAGAATCGACAGAAATGAAATGTATATCAATGGATTGACATTTAAATATAATATAATGTTACCAAGGGGGCAACCCTGAAATCGTTATAGTATAGGAGCTAGGAGCAAAATAAAATAAGTAAAAAATTCGTATAAAACAATAATAAAAATAAGTTTACGTCATGTTGTTGCTTAATATGACGTTATAATATCAGTATATAAAATATTATTCTTTCAATATAAAATTTTCTTCAAAAATTTTTCAAGTTTATATACTGATATTATAAGTGCAATTAAGTTGCTAAAATATCAAATAAAGTTAATATGACGTTGTTTTAATGTTGTATCACTTGTGTTATACATGATAATTATTATCAACTCATTTCACAAGCAACAGCTATCATTTAAATCACAACATAACGAATACTCTAACTTTATACTTATTTTTGTTCGCTCATAGATACTACAATCAACAATTATTATCATAAATACTTTATTGCCCAAATAATCTAAGAAAATACCGTTTGAAACTATACACAAAAACATGTCACGGCTTTGTTGTAATTGTAACAATAATCTCTTTTATTAATTATTTTCTATGTCCAAACATACTAAGTCTAAAGACCCCGCAGATTGAATCAAACCACCTTCGTGCCTTGTCCATGCAAGATAATATATGATACTTATAATATGGGCGCAACTACCTAAAGTGCGACGCCCATGTATACAACTACAATAGTACTCAGTGACCGCGTGACTACTATATAAAAATAGTATGTTCTTGTCGTAATGTGTCTTGAATGTATTCTGCATCGCATTAATGTGTTTTCGCCCTCTTCATAAAAATTCACCCTTTCAGGATGCCTCTACACTTCTATTGAGTACCTACACACCTGTTTCTCGTATATGTTCATAGCAGTACGATCGAGCTAGTTTCACATGATATGTACCGATGGCAAAAATAAGCAGCTCATTAAATGTCTTTCTTGGGAAATCTACAACATCCGTTGCCTCCATCCTGGTAAACGCAATATTTCTTTGTGCGTTTAAACGGTTTTGATCGACATGTTCGGCCAGTTGGTTTTGTCTATTTCTGTTTCTTTCGATCATTTCGATTAAGTTCGCAGTCAGGTGACTGTCGCCATATGGTTCTTGCGTTGCGTTAACAAGCGCTGCAGCTATTCTGAAGTCTGTCATTGCCGTGGTTAAAGTGATATTAATTATTTCTAAATATTTAAAAATCACGTTTCATTGTTCCGTTTATTGTTTCTACCACCCATCGAACCAGCGTCACTAGTCTCGACTTATCAGCTGCTTCAGTGCTCAGCTGAGTTTCATGTCTACTCAATGTCTGTGGTGTGTAGACTGTGAATCCACATTCCTCTGCATCTGGCAGTTCTCCCCGTGGCAGGTCCCCCTATCTAAAACCATGACGTCGTCGGGTTCAAAAAACCATCTTATCGGAGCTTCTTCCATAGGTTCGCTGTGATTATCCAAGATCTGTTTCAATATTGTTGCATCGGACGTTCTAGCATTATAAGGTCCTGTCACTTCTATTATATATCCATCGCTACATACAAGCATAAATGGCTTTACTAGATTGGAATATTTATGTAAACTGTAACTCAATATAAATAAGTCCCATCCATAATAATAATGGCTTTTGTATGATCTTCAGTTTCAAAAATATGATTAGGTATAATTCTATTTCTTGTTATAACTTCATTCCGGGTGATATGGTCAAATCCAAGATGGCGTGGAATAGTCATTCTTGAGACATTCTCTTGCTTGTTTCATTTTTAGACATATTGGTGACTTGGATAGGCCAAAAACCGTCTCCAGTCTTCGGTAAGGTGCACCGCTTCTCAGTTTAGATAAATAGATACCCAAGATTGTGTTTCTGTTAGATCGTTCTTGTAAAGAAGGGGTTTCTTCTAATATTCTATAGAATTGCTGGTGACTTATACCGATCCAATTATGAAGTTCGTCCGGACTTATTTCATCAATTTTTTCAAAATCCAGCAGCATTTTTTTTTCTTTTAGAGCCTGAGTGTATAACTCTACTACGAGTATATCGCGTAAGTTCTCGCCTCTGAAATCGTCTTGACGTCTGGCGATGTTTCCTGGTAAGTCCTTCCAAGTCGTATTCCTTAAGTGGTGTGAACATATCCGTGCAAAAGGTGGTATGTATAAATGAAAGTAGCTTAAAATATATACTTTCATTGAATTGGGCACAGCGCGAAGTTCCAAACTCCTACAATCGTCGACAATACATCGTCTTGACGTGTTTGCGTGTTTGCTGCGCGTGCGAAACCAGATGTAGATATCGATGCAGTTGGAGGTCTGGGTGGTGGTGGAGGAGGTCGTCTTAAGCTGTAGTCTATGCGCTGCCAGTACGGATGGCAAATAGCTCTGGAGCCATCAAATGCGATCTGAAATAAGCAATAACATTCCCTCGTTAGTCTCACATTCATTTTAAAGTACCTATTGTTTATGGTATACTATCTGATATGTATAGAGGTACAACGCGGTTTTACATCTATAGTGAACACATAAAAATACTCGAAACTAGACTCATTATTATAAACGAGAACATAAATGACGACGAATATTACTCGTAGTTATTGTGCATTGTCAATTGTGTTAGTTGAATTTTTACTATTCTATACTAATCCAAATAAAACATGACGCAATATGATAACACGCCGTGTCGAGCGACGCCGCTGACATGGGGGTGTCGCCTTGATTATAAGTTAAGATGAAACTACATATTATATTATATGTAATTAAGTAACCATAGTACTTACTTCTTGTGGCGCTTGTAAAGTGCTGAACATATGCTCCACGAAGCCCCGGTGTGACTCCAGAAACTCGAGGGACAAAACATGATGCCGCCTTTGTAGAACAGAACGGGGACAAGTCACACAACGGTTACGTTCATCCATTTTAAACCATATCCAGTCACAGAGAAAATCGGAGTCCGGTTTAACGCGCCACAGTTTCGAATCAACAAGAAAAATCAGTGTTCAGTATACAAAAGCAGAGGTCAAGTTAAAATCCACGGAGTAAAACAAAGCACACTGATCACAACGTCAACAAACGAAGGACTGCGACGGGAAATGGTGTTACCTGCCCGCCTTAGCGCCTGCGCATAATAGCCAGGTAGCAACTGTGTAGCGTGGATTTTCTCTCTCTCTTATACATAGAATAAGCAAGTTCTATCTCTTTGTTTTTTTAATATGATTCCAATGATTGCTCCAATGATTCCAACAAAACCATAGTTTATTTGAAAGTTACAATGATATCAGCAAAGCCGTCGTTGTTAAATCATTTTTTTTATAATGTAAGTCTTATTTTGATAAGTTTTAATGGTATACATAATTATAATAACAACGATATTCTCACCCACAACATAACGTATTTCTATTATTTTTAAACGATTTTGAATTTAGTTTTTTTGGCTTTTAGCTCCTATACTATATCAATTATTTTTATATATGTATTGAGACTACATGGGCGTGTGTGATAGGTAGGTATGAGGAGGCGGGAATGAAACGACCGTTCTCTATTGAGTCATAAGCGCAACTAGTTTATTGCAATATAAACATGTGAACCCTACAGTATAACCCCCTTTTTTGAAAAAAAAAATTACATAATTTTTAAGTTAAAACATTCATAAGTCGTTAAATTATTAGCAATGGACTTACAATCTATTTCTAGCTTACAGACAATGTTTACATTACTTGGAAGTGTTTATCAGTTTAGCCGGAGCTGTAACTTGACGCATATCTGTTACATTTTACTATGTATTACATTGTATAACATTCGAATATTTATTTTTAGAACATAGTTTTTACAAAGACATGAATTAATTTTATTTTTGATTAGTGACTAAATGTTATTAAGTTACAATTTATAAACTTCTTATTTGAAATAATAATAATAAATGTTACGTTAATAACAAAATTATCTGTTTTTATCCCTTAATCCTTAAAGGCTAAATATTCATAACACAGTAGTATGGAAATATTTAGTTAATGTTCTTTAATTAAATACATATGGGATCAGATATGCCGAATATATCTGTTACCTTACATTTTTAATGCTGGGATAGAATAAATAATAAATTGATGTGAAAATATTTTTGACTCTCTATTGCTTTACATAATTTATACTGCCCTTTTTAACCATTTAATTACAATTTGATATGACATACATTATACATACATGTTTATAGGCTAATTTCACAATCACTTGCACTACACATCACTGATAGACTTGTTACGCGCCCTGTCGCTACACCATTTGCCGCGGCAGCGCCTGCTGTTGGTGTTGATGATAATTATAACCGCGTCCTGCAACTACTTCCTGTCTGACTACTTTTCGTACACGCTGTATACACTTCTTGTATATTATATAAACGATGGCCATTACGATTACTATGACCACGATAGATATCGAAGTTCCATATTTCTCCAGTTGTTGCTCGAAATGCGAATTCGTAGCGTCATTCGCCCCATTTTGAGCGATAATGACTTCTTCGTTTCTTTTCTCAGTGCTGTACGTTTTACCCATTATGAACAGAATTAATTCACAGGTGCTATGTAAACGTTATGATACCAAGTAAATTATGATCTATATGTCCTAAAAGCTAAACTTAACGAGTTTTAATTTTTGCTTACTTTTGCTTACCTAACATGCGTCATTCATAGGCCTGATTAACAATTGCGACATGACAATGTTGCGCGTTACAGTAATGTTTGATACATACTGCTAATTTAGCGCGACTCCGCTTGTTACATTTTAATAATATTATAATCTTCAATTAATGTTTGTTTAATGCTTCAATTACATTTGTGTAAACTATATACTACCTAACTTGTTAAAATATGATTGATACATAATAATAATAAGTAATTAAGAGAATCTGACAGGTGGTTTAATGACCCTGCCACTCCCAGATTTCTTAATACATGATTTTATACTTTCTTCTGCGGGTGGTACATTTTCTTGTAAAATATACGCAGGTTTTAACCTATCTATTGAAACAACTAATTCTCTATCCGGAAGTTGCAACTTATAGACTTTATCGTCTCTCTCTAATATTTTATATGGACCTTGGTACGGACAGGTTAATGATTTTTTTATCATGTCATTTCTTACAAATACATACGAACATTTCTGTAAATCAGGGTGAACAAAAAATGATTTTGAATATTTATTATTATTATAATCTTCCCTCATGGGTTTCAATTTATTAATAGTGTCATTAATATTCTGTACAATCGTATAAGGCTCATAGAAGATATTTTCAGTTCCTGAGAAAAATTCACCTGGCAGTCGTAGGGATCGTCCATAAACCATTTGAGCGGCGCTTATACCTATGTCTGATTTGCTTGCTGCACGGAGTCCTAGCATTACTGTAGGAAGTTCCTGTGCCCAATTCTTACTGCCATGTAAGCGTGCCATTAACGATGCCTTGACACTTCGATGCCATCTTTCTATAGCTCCGTTACTTTGCGGGTGATATGGGGTTGTTCTTATCTTTTGTATACCTAAATATGACATTAAAATTGAAAATAATTTGCTCTCTAATTGCCTACCCTGGTCGCTTGTTAGCTTAACAGGGCAGCCAAATCTACAAATCCAACCCTCGTACAAGGCTTTTGCCACAACATCCGCTGTTATCTCTTTTAACGGAAATGCCTCTGGCCAACCAGTGCACCTATCTATGACTGTTAAACAATACCTATAATCATCTGTAGTAATAGGCAATGGTCCTATCAGGTTTACATGTATGTGGTCAAATCTATCAACTTGAGAAAATTTACCGTAATTAGAAATTGTGTGTCTATTTATCTTAGCTTTTTGACAATAAATGCAAGTTTTACTCCATAAACCTACGTCTTTGTTCAAGTTTGGCCAAAAAAATCTATCTTTAAACGCAAACCTGGGTGACTAAGATTATGGATAGCATGAAAAACGTCTTTTCTAAATTTCTCTGTAAGATAGGGTCTTGCAATGCCAGTCGAAATTTCACAATAAATAGACTTATGGGTGTTTGGTATTAAGATTTCTTTTAATTGGTGTGGAACTGTTTAGATACATTTTGAGCTCCTCATCAGAACTTTGATCTTTCGCTAATTTTTCAAAATTGATAACGCTTGGGGTGCATTCTATGGTATCCACTCGGGATAATGCGTCCGCTACAATGTTATCTTGTCCGCTTACATGTCGAATATCCGTGGTAAATTCACTTATAAATAACAACTGTCTAACACGCCTCGGGCTCTCTTTGTTGTTATTTTTAGATAACTTTGAAAAAGCGAATGTTAATGGCTTATGGTATGTGAAAATTATTAATTCTTTACCTTCGAATAAGCATCTAAAATGTTCCATGGCCAAAAAAATTGCGAGTAACTCTCTATCGTACGTGCTATACTTTTTTTGTGTTTCGTTCAATTTGCGTGAAAAATAACCTAGCGGATGCCATTGATCGTCGACATATTGTTGCAACACGGCTCCTACGCAACTATTCGACGCGTCAGCGAAAAGGGCATATGGCGCGTCAATAGACGGGTACGATAACGTGACTGCCTCCATGAGTTTATTTTTGCACTCCGAGAATGCTTGATCGGCATCCGGTGTCCAACATATCAATGTTTTGTCATTCTTTTTAGCGTTACACGTGAAACAATCTAATTTTTTTAAGTATTCGGCAGCTTTAGGTAAATGATTCCTATAAAAATTGACCATGCCTAAAAATTTTCGTAACTGACTTACATTTTGGGGTTTCGGATATTCTGAAATTGCTTTAACTTTGCTTTCTAACGGTCTGATACCTTTCACAGTGACTTCATAGCCCAAAAATTCTATACTCGTTGCCTTGAATGTACATTTCTCTAAATTAATTGTAATACCATATTCATCTAACCGTTTGAATATTTGTTCTAAGTGCTCGTTGTGTATTGTGTTATTTGCTGACACAAGCAAAATATCGTCGCAGTAGCAATATACGAAGTCTAAACCTGATAACACTGAGTTAGTCATGAAACGTTGAAACGTTTGAGAAGCGTTTCTCAAACCAAAGGTCATGCGTTCAAATTCATAAAGTCCGAACGGTGTCGTAATCGCTGTTTTGGGTACATCGTCCGGATTAATTAAAATATTGTGGTACGCTTTTTTTATGTCGATTTTAGAAAATACTGTTTTTCCATTAAGAAAATATGTGAAATCTTGAACTCTCGGGATAGGATATCTATCAGGTTTAGTGATGGCATTCAAAGCTCTATAGTCACCGCAAGGGCGAACTTGACCATCTTTTTTGGGAACTAATTGTAAGGGACTAGCCCATGCCGATTTGGAGGGTTTACATATACCTGCTTCTAACATATTTTCGAATTCTTCTCTAGCTAATTTATAACGATTAGGTGGTAACGGTCTCGGTTTGCAAAATACAGGTGGACCTGTAGTTTCTATAAAGTGATAAACTGAATGCTTAGGTGTCTCTTTAAATGACAAAGGTTTGAGAACCTCTGGATATCGCTTCAATATATCGTATATCGGGTGATCGCTTCGCAAGGTCGAAATACCCAACTCAGAATGGTTTACGATCGATCCATACACTGCAAAATTAGTTAATTTATCTAATAAACAACGGCCATTAATATCAATGATTAACCTATGATAGTTAAGAAAATCTACCCCTAAAATAGGTTGGTTGACGTCACATATTATGAAAGTCCACTTAAATGGTCTTCTCAAATTCAGGTCAAGCGTGAGCGTCTTCGTTCCGTATGTTCGTATTTCTGAGCCATTTGCTGCGAACAATTTAAAGTTTGAATTATGGCAAAGTTCCTGTTTCTTTTTTAATTACTGATCTGGGCAAAACGGATACATGAGCACCTGAGTCGATTAAAAATCTTAAGCGAGAAATTCTGTCACTTACAATCAGGCGGTAGTCTTTTATCGTGCAGCCTCCCGCCGTTTGCTGCACCTCATCTAGTTTCCCAAAGTGGTTGATGGCGGCGTCTGAGATGGTGCTGTGGGGTTTCTCCAGTTGCACGGTGGTACACACTTCCTGGCTCGCGCTCTGAATCTGTAATGGTAGGAACACAACCAGTTCGGACTGTCAGGCGTTCTGCCGCTCCTGGTAGCTGACCGAGAATAATTCCTGTTCCTGTTCCTGCTCCTGCTCCTACTCCTGCCTCTGTATCTTTCCCTGTCCTGATCCATTTCTGCCATTTTCAGGTGTATTTTTGATATCTCCGCCATTATTGCTGCTACATCGTATGCTGTTACAGGTTCTTGTCGAATCCGGGATACTTCACTGATGCGTGCCGGCTGGTAAGTCTCCATTATTTTATCTGCTACGCTTGCAAGACTATCCAGGTCCTGGGACGTTGTTACTGTGAGGACAGCTCTCACTGAGGACGGTAAGTGGCCTTGCCAAAGTATGTTCAGGGTGTCATCTTCTATTTTTCCTCTAGCCAATTCTTTCATTCTTCTTAACAGTTGACTAGGTTTTTGGTCTCCCAATTCTACCTCTGATATTAATTTCTGGATCTGTCTTGTCTCCGATTCTTCATAAATTTGCAGCAGTCTATTTTTTAAGGTTTCAAATTTATTATGCTCTGGTGGTTTTGACAATATATCTGCCACTTGTTGTATGGCCTCCTTGTTCAGTTTCGCGACGACCATGTAATATTTGTTAGCATCCGATGTTTTTTGGGGTGTCAAGATGGCCTCAACTTGTACAAACCACAGGCGTGGGTTCTCGGGCCAAAAATCTGGAATCTTGCCTGCCACCGACACTGCAGAGATGTCGGATACGTCTCCTGATGGGCCCTGAATTGGCGTAGGAGCTGAACTTGCCGGCGGCGGCATCGGCGGGTCTCGATTATTCGCCGCGAACATGTATTTACGAGAAAACGTCCGAACACACTGCACAACGCGTATTCTATCGGGGTCACCACTATTGAGACTACATGGGCGTGTGTGATAGGTAGGTATGAGGAGGCGGGAATGAAACGACCGTTCTCTATTGAGTCACAAGCGCAACTAGTTTATTGCAATATAAACATGTGAACCCTACATATGCAATCTTCAGCAACAGAATTACCAATAATACACACAGTACTATAACGATTGTAGTATCTATGGGCCAAAAGAAAAAATATACAAAAAACAGAGTCTTTGTTATACCAAGACCAACCATTGAATAAGGTCATATGGGGCGAAAGAGACTGTTTTCAAATTGAATGTTGCCAGGCAGGCATTTTTGAACTGGGTATTGCACGGCAGGCCGCGTTCTGGAAGTCTGTACCGTGACATGTGTAATTCTAGAAAAACATTCAAAGCTAAACTAAAATCATGTCAATTGAAGCAGGATCAAATAAAAATGGACTTATTAGCTTCGCAACACGAATGTAAAAACTTTCCCAAGTTTTAGAAACAAACTAAGAAGCTTAGCCCTCGACCGGCTGGCGTCGTGAGCGTAGGGGGGTTAGCAAGCCTGAGGAGATTGCCAACTTGTTTGGTGACCACTTTAGAGTGAAACCGGTTCACCTATTGTCTGAAGTTGAGGGTGGGCTTCCCGAGGGCATCGTGTCAGGTACGCCTGTCAGAGTTACCCCCACTGAAGTGAGGACGATAATCAAGGATATGAATAGGGGAAAATCACCGGACACGATGGTCTCAGCATAGAACACCTTCAGCATGCAGGTTTTACCTCCCAAGGGTTCTATCGTTAATGTATACTTTCTGTATAAGACACTCTTACTTATCACCCGAGTTAATGAGGGCAACTGTAGTACCCATCGTAAAAAACAAGACAGGAGATATATCCGATATGTCAAATTACAGACCTATATCGTTGGCAAAGGCGCTTGATGGGGTGCTTAAGCGGACCACCTAGAACTAAATGATGCTCAATTTGCTCAAAGTGCTGTGTTTTCGCTTAAGCACACCGTCAAGTACTACAGCCAGAGGCGAACACCTGTATACGCTGCTTTCTTGGACCTTTCCAGGGCATTTGACATGGTTAACTACAAATTGTTATGTTCAAAACTAACTAAAATAGCGTTTCCGTCTGAACTAGTGGGAACACTTCAGTATTGGTACAGTAACCTAATTAACCAGGTCAAATGGGCTGGGACATTGTCCGAGGAATACGTCCTGGAATGTGGAGTAAGGCAGGGAGGATTACCTCTCCTGCACTTTTTAGTTTGTACATAGACGAGCTAATCTCTCGACTCAGCAGCACCAGGGTTGGCTGTTCTGTTGACGGTTTGATGGTTAACAGTATAAGCTATGCGGATGACATGGTGCTGCTTTGTCCAACGGCTAATGGATTGTGCAAATTGCTGTCAATGTGCGAGGAATATGCCTCTGAACACGGGCTTGTGTATAATGTTAAGAAAGTGAAATGATGGTTTTTAAATCGGATACTAAAAAACCTCTCGATGGACCTCAGGTGACATTAATGGGTACTGAACTAAAGAGGGTATCGCAATTTAAATATCTGGGCCACATTGTGACTGACAATCTTTCAGACGATTGCGATATTAAACGAGAAAGGAGGGCGTTGGCTGTCCGATGTAATATGCTTGCCCGCAGGTTTGCGAGGTGTACGAAGGAGGTCAAATCACCCTTTTTAAGGCGTTCTGTCAAACGTTCTACACCTGCAGCCTGTGGTGTAGCTATTCGCAGAGGGCATGTAACGTACAATATAATAACGCCTTTAGGATGTTGATGGGGCTCCCCAGATTCTGTAGTGCATCAACAATGTTCGCGCAAGCGGGTGTTGATGACTTTTACGCCATCATTCGGAAGCGCACGGCTTCAATGCTTAACAGAGTCCGGTGGAACGTCAACAGCATCCTGATGGCCATGAAAGATAGGCCCTCATGTTCCTTGTTCAGACACTGGGTTAACTTGCATGCTCAAGGAGCTAAAAACCTATTTTTCAATTGAATAAATAAAATCCAATTTAAATTGTAATTTACTAACATAGATATTTAAGTTTTTATTTTATTGTTATAAACACAATTGTATGGATTGTACGACATCTGAAATAAATGATTTATTATTATTATTATTATTATGTTGTGATTTAATATGATGTTGTTGTTGCTTGTGAAAGTGATACTATAACGATTTCAGGGTTGCCGCTTTCGCAACATTATATTATATTTAAATGCCAATCCATTGGTACACAACATTTCGTTCCTGTCGATTCTGGGTTATTTTTTGGACATCTCTTTTGAACTGTGCGGGATCGAACTCGCGACCGATGGCTCAGAAGCAGCTTTTTCTACCACTGATCCAAACGGTCGTCTATATACCTCGATAATATTGAGTGTAGGTAGTACTTAAATAATTTTGAACTGGGACTTTACTGATCTTAATTTATTTGCAGCTACAACTACCAAACCACCAAATCAAGACCAACAGAAGACTCCTATCATTGATTCTCCAGAAGACTTGGAAAAATGGCTTGATGACTTTTTGGATGGTTGAATAATAAAAATATGACAAGAGTATATCTGCAAGTTTTACTTATAGATAAATCTGACTTATTATTCTGCGTGGTTTTGTTTTAAAGGATCTGCCTCGTGTGTTAATTGGACGTGGTTCATAGTTAATGCATCATCTTGCTACAGGCCTATCTAAAATAGACAGAATCGCCACGCGTGTCGAAGGGAAGGAAGGATAAAATCAGATAATTTTGATTTGATCGTACTTAGTACGTCTACTGCGATCGAATTAAATTATCTTGTTTTAACACTCGTTTGATACCTAAGATTATATTTAACGTACTCACTTATTTTAAAAATCGTTAAAGGTTGACACTGATCCCCCTACTAGAGCAGTTTACAATCCGCGTAAGTGATGGTGGCCACATATTATATCTTGCCTTGTCGCATCAAGATGGCGGGATCAAACTTTAAATAAATAGTTATTTCGTTGATTTAAAGTATTGTAATTGCGATTTAAAACTAATTTAATAACTATTGTAACATGGGCTATTACGCCTGCCTTAGGGTGCTTTTCCACCAGAGATGTGCTATGCAGCTATGCTGCGAAGATTTGAAATCTACGCTACGAAAATATGTGACCGTTTCCACCAATACTACGATAGGTAGCTGTGCGAGGAAGATACGCTACGAAGATGCGCCGCCGCAAAGTAGCTGTGCGAGAAACTTTGCTTCCACGATGGCATGTCTCCTCTTTCAGCGAAAAACGCGGGCATACTGTAGGTACTCTGCTCTGTTGCATATAGCTACACCACTCGCGATGGCTCATAGCAGGCATCTCTAGTACCTACGCATCCATAGTACACATCCATAGCACGCATCCTTCCATATAAAAACATAATATCTTAGTTGAATCCGTTGCCACCAGTGCTAAGCTATGTGCACCAATGAATATGATTGATGGATATCAAACGCATCCATAGCATCGTAGCATAGCACATCTCTGGTGGAAAAGCACCCTTATTGTCAGGAGCAAAGCTTATAGTTCTTGAATTGGAATAAGGCGTATTTTAAATGTATTTTATAATTCCATTTACTTAAAGCTTGTCTGACCTTGGCGTGGCATAGGTCCTGTACACACCTCTTTTTTCAAGGTGTCACCTGCTTCGAGTTTCCGAGTTCAATACCCGAACGGGGGAAATACAGAATGAAGTTGTAACCTTCCAAATCTTAATACAACAATCTTCGAGACAAATACCTACAAATGACGTATTTTTTCTTTTGGTATAGCAGTACAAAAATGTCAAGATAAAACACTTCGAAAAAGTCCGCCAAAATTTTAAAATTTTTGATACCCCACTCTTGATTCAATTAAGATTAATGTTGACAAAGTTATGTTGAATATTGGACATTCTGCGCCTAAACACAGTCGTTCTGTCGGGCCCGCTAGTTAAAAATAAAAGTTCTTGGACTCATAATGTACTCTCTTAGAACTATAAATACAATACCTTTTTTTTTTACGAGAGGAAAATGCGTTACGCATCGCCCCGGGGGAGGGCAGGGCGGTATGTGGGACTACCGGCGCCCTAAAAAGGGCGCTGCTCCTGGGAATGGGACCCAGGGGTATACCCACTAAAAACCTCGCGTCGCCCGCCGCGCTGACTGAGGGCAGGGTCTATGGTGACTCGACAGTCCGCGGATCCCGCCAGCGGCCACCTCCACCCTGAAAAGGGCAGACTGTGACGACATCCCACTTCTACTTCTGGACGACGCGCTGGGCGAACAGCGCGCCGTCCTGGTCCCATGTACTAGGCAGCTGGTGCCCCCGCACCTGCAGCCCGGGACCCTGGCGGGGCCTACCGCCCCGCCTTCGCCGACGGAGGCGGAGAGAGTGCGGATCCCGCTCTCTTTCCCTCTCGGCGACCTCCTTCTGCGACATGACGTCGTCGCAGAAGGCGGCCACCGCCGCCCAAGCCTGCTCGCTGCGGACCATCTCCGACATGATGGCCGGCAGCAAGAGGACTTCCCCTCCTCCCAGGGCCGCGGTTAGCACCGACCGCGGCCCCCTCCACGCGGGGCACTCCACCACACATATCGATATATCAATATCGAAAAAAAATATATATATCCCAACGAAATATCGAAAAATTGTAAGGTATAAAATAATCAGACAAGTAGTAGTAGGTAAATCAGTAGGTACTTGAATTGTCTGGAAGGTACTTGGAGTATTCCTGTCCTCTACACGAATGGGCCATCATCATGCCATGCTGATGATGACCATCAGCTGTATACTGTCGAGTGAACAGTTGACTTTACTAAGGCCGAATTTATTTCTTAAACTATAGTAAACCACTGTTATGTACAGCGAATGGTCACCATCACAGTCCATTAGAGGGGCTATAAAACTAAATTAATTTTAATAAGCCTTTAAATATGGAGAAATGTCTATAAAATATGGATATATCGACGTTGTAGACCGATATATCAATAGCGACTTAATTCGATATATATCGATATCGATATTTTTAAAAACTTTGCATCCCTAGTCCTAAGAGTAGACGTTTTTATCTTTAGTAAGTTTAACGGCCTCGGATACTTGTCCATACAGCTAATTCTTTAGTAATATTGTCTTTATTTTTGCATTAAAACGTTGATGTTAGACGTTTTATTGCTTCGATGGAGTTTTTGGAGACAGTCGAAAGATTGAAGGAATGTAGAGAAGTCCCCAAGAAAGAGGTGAACTGTTCGCGTTCCCGCGCAAAATCCACGGTCCACTTTTCTTGGTTACTATTAAATAAAACACGCTTTTTTACGTAATACTAATTTATTTAATCGTCGTCAATAGACACGAGTGTGGTGCTATATTTACAATAAAAAACTTACACGGTGTTACAATTTATATAACCCACGCATATATGCTTGTTATCAATGATTTTTGTACAGAAAAATTTAGGCGCAATATTTTACGAAAAAATGTTTTAATAATACCTACCTTCTTAGACATGCAAATATAAACTTATACAGGTGCAGTTGTTCACTAATTCATTTGAACAACCGTACCTATATAAAAGTCGGCAACACCTGTTTTTGAAACCTACATGAGTACGTACGCGACTGTTAATAAGTAAGAGTGCTTAAAATTGTAGACAACGTATAATTGTTTAAGTTGTAAACTGGAAAAATTAAAATTTGACAAAGACTGGCTCGTGTATAATGCGAGTCATGCGTGCTTTCTCGTCCCGCTAACCTCCGATTCCGCAGGAGTGTCTCCGTAGGAGTATCCGCCTATAATCGACGCCGAAATACGAAGTTCTCGCCCAACTAATAAACATGGGCAATAGCTTTAGAGCGAGAAAAATTAAACGAAACTAGCAATAATTTGTTTTTAGTGTTACGTAGGTATCGGTCGAAGACTCTCATATTGATCCGTTCTGTATGCGACGCGTGCCACGTAGGCCCATTGTAAGCGCAGGTCACAAAACAATCGGCCTAGAAGTCACAGACAACATGTTCCTATTAAAATGCACAAAACATTGGTATCACAGCACAGCAATTAGTGGCATAATAAACGAAATTAACTGCTTCGTTCTTCTTGTTTTCACGGAATATTTAGATACGCTTCAGAAGTGTTGTTCTGCTTTCTCCATGGCGCCAAATCGAAGTTACTGATGGTCTTCTCATTGAGGCTGTATTTAATGCTTGATTTTCGATCACCATGAACACTAGCTTTAGAATCCATTGTAATCATGAACGTACTTCGTGCCGGATATTTAAGACTTAACAGACGCTAGATAGTCGCCATCATTGACGAACTAAATAATAAGGACAAATTACAAATAATATGAATAAATCAGGCAAAATAGTACTTGTATAGGCACTATAATGTCTGATGCATGTTCACAATAAAAGTTGTATTGACATGGTAATACAACAGATACTTTAATTTATAGTTATATTAATTTATATTTTACCATACTTAATGTACAAAATTATAATGAAAATAAAACAAACCTTAAAACGCCCTACCTTTATTCATGATTTTTGTGACAAATTAAAATTATGCAGTGAGCACAATACTGGTTTACCTTTAATAGCGGTAATTATAGTTATCATAATTGTTATGGTATTGGTTCCTGTTATCATATGGAGGATTTCTTCTGGCGAATTGATTGTGCGCAGGAGGATCAGGTGTTTGCTTCAATGTCTTTGCCCGTGCAGCAAGTTGAGATACTAGTTGAGCTGGTGTCATATGAGCTATCGAAATCGGAGCAGTATCTGCAGCGCTCCCTGTTGGATTAAAGATGGACTTCGAACTGATTAAGTCTTGCTCTAAAACTTGCGTGTGTAAAGACGCAGAGAAATGCTCCCGGTCAATCGATGTACTGACTTCATAATGTTTCGTAGATTCCCGAATATCGCAGACTTCACAATACGGCTTGGTAGTTTGTACAGCCACATCTTTCATGTCCTTGGCAATTTTCTTCTTCGGTATTGACACTACTTTTTCCAAACCAATTGTTGCGATGATGCTGTCGACCAGTTGTTTATTTTGCTGCGTTGTTTTTCCGTAGGTCTTCGTAAACTGGAACTCCACAGGTACTTGTCTCTTCAGCGGAGAACAATATTTTGGCGCTAAATACTTCGGCTCTGGTCCAACTATGTTATGGTGCATCACCAAACGATTTGGTAGAAGCAATTTTGACAGTTTTGTTAAAGCCTGATTGCAGCGACCCAATACTGTAAAAAATGTTTTAGCTATTTAGATTATTTTGAACTTAAACTATGAATAAATAACATTTAAACTTCATAATAAACACAGCTGAATTCTTCAAAAAAATGCAACTTCAATATTTTGTTTAATAGTAAAATAGTGGATTCCTAAATATCCTTAGGGTAGGGTAGGTTCACCAACAGACGTTTAAGTTTTAAACAGCGTTTAAAATATTATTTGACATATTTTGTATGGGAATTTATTGTCTCAAATTAATCGTCAATCTATGTTCACCGGCTGTTTAAGAATTAGTGAATAAATTAAAACGGCGAGTGCTCAACACGTATTGCAGATTTTAATATTATAAAGCTGAAGAGTTTGTTTGATTGAAGGCGCTAATAATCTCAGGTATTACAAGTTCTAGTTTAAAAAAAAAGTGTCTTTAATCGAGGAAGGCTAGAGGCTCATCTCACTATAGAAGTGTAAAAGGTGCTGCAAAAAAATGGGGAAGAAATATTCTTTTAAGAAGCTTATAGCTGTATATTCTCTGTAACACTAGCACTGGTAAGTATAACTGGGTCACGTGGAATTGCCACAGGCCTGGTAGAATACATCAGGTTGCTCCACTAGCTCACTAAACACAAGCCGGTATGCTATGTTTCAACACTGAAGCAGACCTGATGAATAGTAACTACCGTTACTTGACATTTTCATTTCCAGTTTGGTAGCATACCAAATACGTAACAATCGATTTCCAGCCAGTGTTTAAAGAACCTAATTATTTTTTTCATTAAAAAATATTCTTAAAATCAATATAAACAATAATTGTTACACACTTGAAAATACAATATAACAAGAACTACATTATTGTTACAAATTGATTTTGTATGTTATGAATAAAGTGAATTACTACAACCAATAGAGACTCTGATATTTAGCATTCAGCAAGTTTATTAACAAAATTACAATTAAAATATAATTAAGTAAATACCAACCCATAACCCTAGCCTTGGTATCCATTGAAGGGGTTGCACCTGTAATGATTAACATTTCTATGTCAGTCAGATAATTTAATTAGTATTCTGTAACATATTGTATTTAAAAAACATCTTTGTTTTACTTTTATGTCTGTTGATCATAACAATAAAAACACAAGAACCTTTTCTGTTATGAAAAGTACTATTCATTCTATATTTATGTTTATACATATACAGGGGTTTTATAGAGATTTTACATACTACCTATAAATATAGTCTCACCTTTTTTTATTGGAGCTAACTTTAAGTAATCTTCTTTAGAAAGCTTTCCATCTGCTACTAACTGAAACACAATTTTAATTAAATGACTAAGACTGTAAGTACCTTAACAAGTTTAAAGAGAACATAGAATTGCATATTACTTGTGCCAATGCATCAAATGGTGTTGTGGTTTCACTTGATGAAAAAGCTGTAGCTTTTGGTACAGGTGACGGAGCCATCGGTGCAGGGGCAGGGACCATCGCTGGGGCTTGATTGATGGCAACATCCATGAGGGGCAGCGGTGCAGGAACTGGCCCGGGGTTTAGAAGTGGAGCTGGTACAGGTTGCGGTTGAGACATCACTGGAAGCTGAGGCTGGACCCCATAATCATAGGTTGGAGCACTATAACCACCAACAAATTGGGGGTCATGCGGATATGAATAGCTTGGGCCACTGCCAAGATATTCACTAGGACCATGGTAAGATGGCCCTGGTCCATCAGTATAAGGCATACCTACAGAATAATGGGTATCTACATTGGGGTACAAAAAGGTGTCTCGTAACATAGGTGATTCAGAACGTAGAGGGCTTCGCTGTCTATAATGTTGTGCTGTACTATGTTGAGTTCTATATTGCGGTGATCTTGATCTGGACCGCCGTATGCGACGTGGACTGCGGCGTGGGCTCCGTCGCTGTGGACTAAACCTCCGCGGACTTCGACGCATTACTGGACTGAATCTTCGGAACTTTCGCTGTGGGCTGAAATGTCGAATATTACGGCGTGGGCTCCAACGTGCTGGTGGACTTCGCCGTGGGCTGTGTCTAGGACTTCGTCGGCGTTTGGGAGATTCCCTTTCCCGATGTGTTCTCTGCTCTTTTGACCTTGAACGGCGTTTCGGTGTTTGAGGTGGATTTTCTTCCATGAGTGGTGTCTTCCTTTTTTCAGAACGCTTGTTTTCACTGTAGTAATCATCCAGTTCGGTGCCAGGAGGGCGCAGCTCATCATTAGAAGATTTTAGTTGTTTCGCCAACAGCTCCTTAACCTTAACTTCTTTATCTTTTTTTATGGCTTCATTGGTTTTACTAGGATCCCGACGGCTGCCCGGTCTAATGAACTCGTCTAGTTTATTTTCGTCGTCATTGCGCCGATGTTGCTCATAAGAGAGTCCTGGTTTAACCCATTTAAATTTATTGTCATTCCCCTTACGATTCCTATAATCGGTTGCCTTGCGGTATCGATCTTCGTCCCCTTTGTGATACTTTTCATCATCTTTACCCCCATCGATCAGTTCCCGAAGATCCTTCACTTTTTCAACGGCTTCAGCATTAATTCTACGTTTCGTGTTGTCGTCGTCATCCCAGCTATCTATTACACTAAGACCTTCCATAAAATCTTCTTTATTAAAATCATCAAAAAAATCACTAGGAATATCCTCAGGGTCGCCCCCATCGGAAACACGGTCTTTTTGAGACTCCATGCGGCACTTTTTGTTGATAAATGTTTAGAAAGCGTACGTAAGAAGAACAAAGTTATCAAAGGTATTAAACCTACTTACAAATATTTATAATACAAGCTTCTTCCTAAGCAGGATTTAAAGGCTAGCTAAAGTAATTAACAAATAAATAATTTGAATTCGCATTTATCGGATATTCACAGAACAAAATAATTGCCAATATTGCCATTTGCCATTTGACGTTACACAGATTATATCAATCACAGACTACTAAGAGTGTCTAAGAGGATATTATGATAAAAATCAATGAAAAAAATAAATTGTTTAATAGTTCCTTTCGAAACCAGCTAAGGTCTAAGACTATTAACATTTCAATGATTACAGAAGTCATACGCGAGAACGTGGATCTGTGTCAAATAGAAGCGCCTTTACTCGTTTCTCACTTTTATTTGAACTATCCGACTCACTGACACATTATTATAACAATTCCACCACTTTATCACAATAAATGCCTATATTATAATTTCACAAAATTACGAAAAAAAAGTTCATCTATTAGTTTTCCGCGCAAAACTCGATAGATAGCACGTTAGCATGTAAAATAGGACGACAATGGTTGTTTTTTTTAAATTGCAGTGAACTATTGAATTTCTTTCGTTAATAATTTTGCATCGGGACAAGTGTCAAGGACCAAAGTTCGAGAAACAATTTTAAAAAGTTAATGTCTCAAGAACTTCTTCTGACCACGGATTTAAATGTAGGTTCATGCAGCAGCTTCTGTCTGACCCACAGAATAAAGCCGGGGATACACATGCCAGTAAATCGGGAAAGTAGCTGGCATGAAAGTTAGCATGTATGAGTAACTGGCACACTTCAGATACATTTGCAAGTAATACTGGCAAGCAAGTTGTGCCCTTGCATGCCAGTATTACCATCGCGTATATAAACAGGACAGGGGGCTTACCATCAGCTTATAGCAAGCCACTCAATTTCCAGGCAGTTCAACAGTAGGGCTGCTTTTGCCCTGCTAAAAATCATACCATAACCGCTGAAAAGCTGAACGACTTTAGCACCGCTAAACCAAAAGGTGAACTGCTAAGCTTGTCTATGGTCTGTTTGTCTGCAGATTGCATGAACGAGACAGAGCTATACTGGTTCAGATAAATCTGTCTCTTTTTAGTTGAAAACGTTCAAATACACAAATACATGATTTATTCCAAATTACCGGTTTTTGAAAAACTTTATACTTATTGAATTTTAAAGAGAAAAAGTCGATCTAAATGTTGCTATTTTGCAGGAGATTACTTAAAATACTCAATTCTAGTAAAATTACCTTCTTGGCGATAGTAATTAATGTACAGTGTTGGGTTATTGAAAATGTGGATAGACATTTTAACGTGATCATGATTGGAACGGTTCTGCCTGCATTTTTGGCGGTAACATTCAAAAATTGAAGAAATATTCCATTTTCCCGGAGTAGTACGTACGTTCGACTATTTTATATTTACAGTTAAACATTGAGTTAAACCACATGAGTAAATATTTATTCATGTGGTTAAACCATATTTTCACAATGTCATACTTGTCTGTAAGTATTGAATGAAGTAAAGTGGAATTGTAAGTAATTTTATTAAAATATTAGTATAAAAAAGTGATCATCCATTGACTTTCAGTGAAAACCAACAAAAAAAAAACGCCTAGTTTCTCACACCCAATTGTATAACCTTTGGGAATAACAGTTAACAAATCTTTAACAGCTGGAGACCACTCCAAGCGAATGGAAAGGGTGGCAGAAATTTTAATTCTGCGGGCGATGTAGTCATAAAATTAGGGTTTGAATGAAGTTTCTGGTTCAGTTACACTGTGTAGTAAAGTACTACTACTACTTTTTACATGGGTATTATAATAATCTATTATATTTTAGTACTGACTGGGTAGACTAAATGCAAAAAATAAAACATAAAATAATTAATGATTCAAGGAGAGGAAGAGGAAACAGAAAATTATATTACATATTAGGTATTCTCTACCAGTCGAGCATGACAGTAGACATGTTTTGTAGAATTTTTGCAGTAAAAAAAACAAACACATGATTTCATATATGTAATATAATTACAAAAAAATATATTTCAAACACATATTAAAATAAAAAAAGACATACTTAATATAACAGTACTTCAGTTTTAACCCTAAATTTAAAATCTAACAAAACAACCATAACTTTCTAGGTATATGTATTAACTGGTCGGCTACCAAAGTTGTGGAATCGAGCCATTAGACAATTTATTTGTGTCTGGAATTACAAGGGGTTAAAAAATACATCAATACATAAGCTTATTGGTGAACCTCTTCGTCTGTGAGATAAATTTGCTTGATCTGTGAGATAATTGATTAGCTGCATTGCAAAATGTTATGTAGGATTACAAATGCTTTTGCAATAAGGCTAGCTACCTGAGGTTGGTAATGAACCATTGAATAAGAGTCTGTAGAACACCTATACTTGATCTCTCTCTGTCATAAGGAGTTTTTACATGTCTCTGTATAGGTATAATAGGCTTCAGAAAAATCTAATTCTGCTTTAACAATTGTTGTCATCATAAATTTGAGCAGTGAATATCTAGAATCACCTACAATAAAAGGAAATATTCATTAATTTTATCACCTTTGTAAGATTGCTGCAAATGTGTTATATAAGAACTAAAACTTAGTTGTGTTTTACACCCAGGCAATATTTAAACAAACAAAATCAGCAACATATTCATAACACAAGGGTTTTAGGTGCTATAACCTGTAAAATATGTTTCTTTATCTTTTCTTTTTACTCAATTGAACGGAAAGGACATATCTTTAAAGTTAAACTCAAATGTGTATTGTATGTTTACCTAAAAGCCATACAGATGCTATAGTGCTCAGTTCATTCAAGTGAGACTACAAAGGATGATTAGACCATATGTTATTGTAAATTAAATGAATTATAGCCATCATTTACACTTATAATTTCCATGTATTTGTTACAAATCTGAAAAAAGTATTACACATAAATATTAGTAAGAAAGAAGAGTTATAAAATTTGAAAGTACAGTTTTTTCAATATATTCTATTGTATATACCTATTACATCACAAAACCATGCTAACAATTTTGTCGAAATTGTATTTTCATTTTGGTAAATGATGATATAAACATTTTATACAAAATACTAACTCAAAGACCTTCAGGTTTCTTTACACTGTAATTAGGTTCCTTAATCTATAATGAAACATGTACATTTTCACAAAACTGCTGAAAAAAGTCTGAGAAACGCATAAAATATGTCGAAAAAGTTAGTCTCCTAGTAACTTCTTCAAGATGGCTAGGATGACATTAGCTTAGCTCAAAAGGACGTTTACCTGCTGTCAAATAGAGTGTCATGGTATGAAAAGATTGAAAAGTTCATAGTAAAAAAATGGTGAACGGTTTAGAAACGTCGACGTAAATTGGCCTGCCACAGACCTGCTAAAAACGATGTCATAGTACAAAAGAGCAATGCACTCCAATAGCAGTCCTGCTTTAAGAGCTAATGGTAAGGCCCCAGTTCGTGAGAGTCACTCGTACCTATTCTTGCGCGCCATATATTTTTTCAGTCAGATTTAATTCTTCTCGTATTTTGGTGTAGGCATTTGCACGTGCTATTTTGTTTTAGTAAAGCGAGTTAGTTAGCTTCCAGAGACATTCAAATTCTCTGTACAAATGAATAAACTGTATAGTTCTCTTATCTCCCCATCGTGCCATGTTTAATACAAAATAACCAACAAAAGAAAAACTTGAAAAAACTTGTCTTTCGAAAAAAAGAAACAAAAATCATGCGCCTACGGTCACAAGGAGTCAGTTACTGGCATACCCGTAGCTGTCGCGTCTGTTCACGCGTGCCAGTTTGGTAACCCCCCGCGTCCCTTCCATCAACGGGCATACAAGTAAATTAAATGTTGTGCTAGCTACTTGCATGCCGCCATTTGCTAGTTGCAGGCATGCCAGTCAAAGTATACACATGACAGTAGCTGGCACGTGCAAGGAGCTAGTATGCTAGTGTGCAAGCTACGGGCATGTGTATTCCCAGCTTAACTTAAATTTAATTAAATACATACGGGCGAACAGGAGACTCCAGTCAAGAGCGAAACCATTGTCTACCTAGTGCTATCTACCGAGAGTTTTTCGCCGTCAATATGTATTCCTACCAATTATGTATATTTTTAATTCTGGTATTATTAAGAATGAGACAGACTATTGAAAGTTGAAATAGAAGGCTCTCCAAACTTCAAACCGCATCTCAAAGCTACAAAACTACAATGTATGTAAAGGTGGGCCTTTGACGATTTGACGATCATTATTTCGCGTCAGTTGAACTGACGTCGCTCCAAAATTTGATCTTGATGAAAATTTGAACTCGATTTCCCCACTGACTGGCGTCAGTCCGGCCCTTCAGTTTTCGGCCGGCCGCGGCCGCGGCCGGGTTTCTAGTGCGGATGTATTTTGTATGCTTTTTACCAGACTATAACTCGAAAAAATGCATCGATCCACATAAATTAACAGACTCAGTTGAATAATAATAATAATATATCGAAAAGAAAGCTGTTTAATACGCCGAGTAACATCATTCTTCCTTAAGCTAATGTATTAGAGTTTAATTTCATTGCTTCTGTTGTACTACTTGTTTAACTCGCAAATTTAAGCTCTAATGCGTTTACTTAATGCTTAAGTTAACTTACTCAATAAACGTATAAATTTATAAGAAAGATTGGATATGATATTTTTGTATTCATTGCGGACTAGCGTTATAAACATTCATTAGGTAATTTAATCAATCGGTTAGATTTATGTATACGAATAAAACTTTTAGTTGCGTTTCATTATCAACGGCTCGAATAAATATTGTTAATCGATAAGTTTAAGAGGGAAAACTGCCATCAGGAGATGGGCAGCAGCGTCTCCTAGAAGCAGCAGGCCATACTGCGATCGCCAACCTGCCTGCCAAGCGTGGCGATTATGGCAAACCCCCCCAAATGAATACACCGCAAATAGAACGGCCCCCAATCCCCGACGGCCCCGCTAGTCCTAGCTATGGCAGCGGCTATGGTAACGGCGGGGCAGGGGGTGCTAAGAATCCCCGGGTAAGATCCGGCTGCCAACAACGACGACTTGACCTGGCAACATATAACACGCGCACACTGAGGCTCGACGCGAAGCTCGTAGAGTTGGAAGAGGCAATTGGTAAGTTACATTGGGATATCATTGGGCTATCTGAAGTCCGAAGAGAGGGGGAGGACTCGATAACCCTGCAATCCGGTAACTTACTATACTACCGGGAGGGCGACCAACAGTCCCTAGGTGGTGTCGGGTTCATCGTCCACAAGTCCCTTGTCAACAACGTGATTACTATCGGAAGTGTTTCGAGCAGGGTAGCGTACCTGATACTCAGAATATCGAAACGATATTCGCTGAATGTCATTCAGGTTTACGCTCCGACCTCGAAACACGACGATGTCAAAGTGGAGGCTATGTATGAGGAGATCTCTAAAGCCATGCATAGCTTTAAAACCCACTACACGGTTGTGATGGGGGATTTCAATGCGAAGTTGGGGCAACGTTGCGGTAATGAGTTGAGAATGGGGAAATTTGGATTTGGGCAACGGAACAAAAGGGTCAGATGCTGGCAGACTTCATGGACAGGGAGAACCTCTTTATGATGAACTCCTTCTTCAAGAAGCCCGTAAGCCGCAAATGGACCTGGATCAGCCCGGACGGTAAAGTTAAAAACGAGATCGATTTTATCATGTCAACGAAGAAGCACATATTCGATGATGTCGCTGTGATCAACGCTGTTAAGACAGGAAGCGATCACCGCATGGTCAGAGGCACATTGAATATTGACGTAAAGCTTGAAAGAACGCGACTGATAAAATCCACGCTGCGACCAATACCGGCTCAAATTCAAAACCCCGAGTGCTTTCAGCTTGAGCTTCAAAACCGTTTCGAAGCCCTTGAGAACAGCATCGATGTGGACGATCTATACAACATGATAGTGGATACTGTCCGTACGGTAGGGTCTAAGTACTTTAAAACCCGCCGTCCCAAATCAAAGAAACTCTCCAGTCAGACTCTCCTACTCATGGATCAGAGAAACGAAATGAGGCTACAGAACTCAGCGGATGCCCACCGCTATCGGCAACTCAATAGACAGATATCTAATTCTTTGAAGAGCGACCTTCGTCAATTTAATACCCGACGTATTAAAGAGGCCATTGAGCGGAACAAAGACTCCAAAGTGTTCGCCAGAGATCTGTCTATTGGGCAAAGCCAATTGACGAGGCTGAAAACTGAGACAGGTAGCATCATTACGTCAACACCTGAAATCCTGAGGGAGATTGAGAGTTTCTATGGACAGTTATACTCCACGAAAACACCTGTTGAAAGCAAGGCTAAAGACCCTAGAGCCAAGCTTACCCGACACTATTCTGAAGATATCCCGGACGTCAGCCTGTGCGAGATTAGAATGGCTCTCAAGCAGCTTAAAAACAACAAGGCGGCGGGTGATGACGGAATCACAACAGAGCTCCTTAGAGCGGGTGGTAAGCCGATACCTAAGGCCCTCCAGAAGCTCTTTAATTCTGTCATCCTCGAGGGCAAAACGCCAAAGGCATGGGGCAGAGGCGATGTGATGCTGTTCTTCAAGAAGGGTGACAAAACTCTCTTGAAGAACTACAGACCGATCTCGCTTCTGAGCCATATCTATAAGTTGTTTTCGAGAGTCGTTACGAATCGTCTCACTCGCAGGTTCGACGACTTCCAACCTCCCGAACAAGCCGGGTTCCGAAAAGGCTATAGTACCATAGACCACATTCATACGCTGCGGCAAGTTATACAGAAGACCGAAGAGTATAACTTGCCACTTTGCTTAGCGTTCGTGTACTATGAGAAAGCCTTTGATTCGATTGAGACCTGGGCAGTGCTGCAGTCTCTCCAAAGGTGCCAAATAGACTACAGGTACATCGAGGTACTGAAGTACTTATACCAAAACGCCACCATGTCGGTCCGATTACAGAACCAGAGCTCTAATCCGATCCAATTACAGCGAGATGTGAGACAGGGAGACGTTATTTCTCCGAAACTGTTCACAGCTGCGTTAGAGGATATTTTCAAGCTTCTGGACTGGAAAGGACGCGGCATCAACATCAATGGCGAATACCTAACACACCTGCGATTTGCCGATGATGTAGTTCTTATGGTTGAGACCTTGGAAGACCTGAACATTATGCTCGAAGATCTCGGTAATGCTTCTCAAAGAGTGGGTCTTAGGATGAACATGGACAAGACGAAAATCATGTTAAATGCCCATGTTGCACCCGCTCCAGTTAACGTTAGGAACATTGCACTCGAAGTTGTTGACCACTATGTTTACCTGGGACAGATAGTCCAGTTAGGTAAGTCTAACTTCGAGAAAGAGATCTCTCGTCGAATCCAGCTCGGATGGGCAGCGTTCGGGAAGCTCCGGCATATATTCGCGTCCGAAATACCTCAGTGTCTCAAGACGAAAGTCTTTGACCAGTGTGTGTTGCCAGTAATGACCTATGGGAGTGAGACGTGGTCGTTTACTATGGGTCTCATAAGAAGGCTCAAGATCACCCAGCGAGCAATGGAGAGAGCGATGCTTGATATTTCCCTACTCGATCGAATCAGAAATGATGAGATCCGCAGGAGAACTAAAACAACCGACATCGCTCGAAGGATTGCATCGTTGAAGTGGCAGTGGGCGGGACACATAGCGCGGAGAACCGATGGCCGTTGGGGCGGAAAGGTTCTCGAATGGCGAACGCGTACCGGACGACGTTCCGTGGGCAGGCCCCCTACAAGGTGGACCGACGATCTGATCAAGGTCGCGGGAAGCCGCTGGATGCGGACAGCACAGGACCGATCGTTGTGGAGATCCTTGAGGGAGGCCTATGCCCAGCAGTGGGCGTCGTTCGGCTGATAGTTAGTTAGTTAGTTGGACTTAAATTTTCCGCACTTAGCCTCTTCAGTTGGGCCTTTGTACGTGATTAAAATTTATGTTTTATTCAAACCATTTTAGGTCAGTCCAGAAATTCACTAGGCCTCGTATATCTTTAAGTGCCTCTTGTATGGACCGAGATTCCTTAAGGAATTCTGTCCGTTGTGTACTTACGCTTTTACACTGTGCTATCAGATGCTCTGGTGTTTCCTCCTCAACCAGGCACCCCCTACACAGAGGACTATCTGTTACGCCTATGTTGAAAAGTTGCTTATTTAGAGCACAATGACCGGTTATTATCCCTGTAATTATACTGAGGCTTTTTCTATCCTGGTGTAGAATTTTGCTGGACAGGTTTTTATTTATGGGTTTTAGAGCTAGTTTGCTTTGCCTACAGTCCTTTAGCTCCTCCCACTGCTTTCTGTGAAGTTGTTCTGTCCTATCTCGTATTGGACCGGAACGATTGGTTCCGGTCCTATCAATTTCGTTGCGGATCCCCTGTTTGCTAGCATGTCCGCCGCGTCGTTTCCCAATGACCCGCTGTGGCTGCGTATCCATTGTACGGTTACTTTGTTGTGTTTTGCTAGTTTTTCAAGCTCCTTGTGGCATTCTAGTAGGAGTCCACTGTTAAAGTGGTTCCTTTTTAGGGCTTGTAAAACTGAGGCGCTGTCAGATACTATACGTATCGATAAGTCTCTCACGTTTCTCGCTGTTGCCGCTGATGCTGCTCTCGATATCTCCACACATTCTGCTTGGAAGATGTTGTTAAGATTACCTAAGGTTGTTACTATATTTATATTCAGGTCCTGAGAGAACACTCCAGCACCAGTCCCTGATTTAGTTTTAGATCCGTCTGTGTATATTCTCATCTCATGAATACCAGAGCTGTCTGTTTTTTCCTCTTTGAGTTGTATAGAATAGTTTTTTGTAAATACATATGTTTTTGGAATCGTGTCACTTATTGCCTCTATCATGGGAAGGTCTTGTTTGACCCCCTCCAGGATATGCGTGTGAGCGACTCTTTTGTCTTGTTTCCAGTGTCCTGCTTTTTTTAAGTCTTATGGCTGCTAGAGATGCTTCTTGTTGCACGAAGAGATCTAGTGGTCTGATATTTAACATTACCTCCATTGCCGCTGTTGGGGTGGTTTTCATGCAGCCTGTTGTTGCCGTGCATGCAATCCTCTGGAGGCTTTGTAGTTCTTTTCTAGTGGTGCTTAGTTTTGTCCTGGGCCACCATACCAGGGCACCATATGTGATCATTGGGCGGATTATGGCAGTGTAAGTCCATAGTGTGTATGATGGTTTTAACCCCCACCTTTTACCCACCATTCTTTTACACTGCCAAAACGCTATATAACGTTCGGCTGATATGATGAAGTTTAATAATATTTATTGAATAAATGTTTTTTTCTTATTACTTACTTAAATTTAACTGATAATAGATATACTTTATTTGATATTTTAGCAACTTACTTGCAATTATGATATCAGTATATAAACTTGAAAAATTTTGTCGCGGGTTCGAGTCCCGCCTGAGACATAATCTCTAGTATGTATGTATGTTCATAATATGTTCCCTCATAGCTTCTAAACTAGTTATCATTGGACACATGAGGTCTCGTTGGCTTAATGGTATAGCGCCGCGCCCGGCATGCGAGGAGATGCGGGTTCGAGTCCCCCCTCAGACATATTTTTACACTGTATGATATTATGACATTATTCTGTAGCCGTGGTCGTATGCCACCTAAGGCAGCAAAACATATTCATTATTATAATAATATAATAAAATCAAAGTGGCATACGATCGATTCATATAATTTTTGTCCGTTCCTTTCACCGCGCTCAACACGCTCATTCACCGCGGGCGCAGCGAGCGTACGAACTGAAGCTTTGGATGTGGGTTCACACACTGACGGTCAGTTTGGCGTGACGCCGGGCTGGATTTCCGGGCGCGACGTCAGTTAAAACTCTGGAGCGATGATTCGCCACTGACGATCAAATTTTGGAGTGATGTCAGTTCAACTGACGCGAAAAAATGATCGTCAATGGCCACCTTAAAAGTTGATTTTTCTCATAAACGTATAATATCTCTGATTTTTCTACAATGTACAACACTAAGTGCTTTTTCCAGTTAGATTTAGAAATTCCTTGCATTCTACTGTCTGTGGACACAGATAATATAATACTAGTAGTCTGTGTGGTGTTGTTTGTTGTTTAGAACCACGAAAACTACAGTTTAGAACGTAGTGTGTTTACTCTTGTTTATTGAACTTCAATGGTGTTGTGTAACACAGAGTATTTTGTTATGTTAAACGTAGTATTCCTTTCTTTCCTTTAGTATTCCTTTTGGTATATTTACTATACTCTATGTAGTATCCCACAGAGTACTTTGTTATGTAGTAGTATCCTCCCTCAGTAGTAACTAGTCTGTGGTTGTGTTGTTGTTTGTTTGTTTGTTGACTGGCTGTTGATATTATGGCACCGAGATAAATAATATAACATACGTGAACTGCTTGATTTTATATTGATATTTCCAGCGGTGACATTAAAGCATGGAGTGCACGCAACGCCTGGAATGCACCCAGGATTTATACGAATCACGGTGTGAGCGAATATGTCCGGAACAGGTTAGAAAATTATCAAACCGATTGTTTGTTTGAAAAACTAATTTTAGCGACTACTAATTTTCTGTGATAACTACCTTGTGTGTTATCTTACCTACAATGGCGCTTACTGCGTAAAAATACCACCAAAACTAAACCAAATATATCACCTCCTGTTATGTACTTGTTTCAGATCGGGTTTTTAGGGATATGTGGTGAGAGACATCCTGTTAAACGAGGACCAAACAAAATTGGAAGGGATCCTCAAACGTGCAGCATTGTATTGAATTTAAATGTAAATAATTTGTGTAGATTTTTAAATAGCACAAAATTCAACACGATGAGAACATCAGAAGCTTAGATACCCATTATTAAGTTGTCTTTTTATGTGTTGTGAGGTAGTTGGCTTAGGATTTCTACCATGCACCTTGTTTTTGATTTTCCATTATAGTTATTTTTGTACTGTTGCCAAAGCCATGATCATTGATACAAACTAACTAATATGACAGTGATCATGATTGTGAAAAACACTATATTTACTACTATAATTGATACTTTGTTACTGTTACAGTCGATTTCTAGGCAACATGCTGTAATTAATGTGTTAAACGAAAAAGAGTATATGCTGATGGACTTGGATTCAGCTAACAAAACAAAATTAATGGATGTAAGTATCTATTTAATTCTTACTCGGTGAAAAAAAATGTGTAGTACCTAAAAAGAAACTTTATAAATCAATGTTTAATTTGTTTAATTGTTATTTACAGAAAACTATACCACCTTACATACCCCATCCTATTAAAAATGGGGATATGGTTCAATTTGGAGATATATTTGGGGTTTTCCGACTACTCGAAGAAGATACAGACTTACCTATGACTCAAGCTATTGATATGCCCGAAACTCAGATTCCAGAAACACCTATTCCTAAGCGACATATGTCAAAGATGAATAACATTCCAATTACCACCATTCCTGAGTCACCAGATGTTAGTGACAAGGTAAGTAATATTAACAGAAGCCACTCAATTTATAGAAGCAGCAAAACTGTTATCTGGCTTATCTGTTTTATCTGTGTCTGTCTCTCTCTGTATCTGTTTTAAAATATATGGGATCATTGTAATAGGTATCTTAAGATAATGATTATGTAACATTAGGCACTCAATAGTATAGAAAACCAGTTAGTAAAATTAGTTTTATTTCTGCAAATAGGCACCAGGCAGGAGGCACTTTTACACGTCCCAATGTTCAAATCTATCACTGCTTGGGTACAAGTCTGGGCTAGTGCCAAGAAGGAAAACAAGCTTCTAAAAATGAAAAATTTATAAATGAATATAATATAAAATACTAGGTAATTTATATTATATTCAAATTGTTTCTCACAATAGTAAACTTGAAATTTTGAATTTGAAATTATTTAACAGGTTTTTTTTTTCTGGGAATAAAAGTAGCCTATGTGCAATTCCAACCTTTAATATATCTCTGTGCCATTATAACGTGCCGTGCCGCATTAGAGTTGTCATTGACTAATAAACTTCCCTTCAAATTTTTGCTTTTTTATTATTAGTTAAATGTTAATAACATTATTTTTCTTATCAGGATGCCATCAATATAATATCTGCTTATATTATTTGTACAGATTGCTTAATAACATGATAAAAATAATTTTATTCTTACTGTTATGTACGCCGAATCAGCCTTGAACTGGTATTTTTTGTCTTTTTCGCTCTGCCTTTTAGTTGCTGCTGTTGTAAGTGTTATTTAATTCATTACATAACATTTCCTTTGATCTGCTTTATTTTAACTTCTGTTTATCATTGCAAAAGAACACACAACTGTTCAAAGTTAAGAATTGTTTGCGAAAGTTTCAATATTTATGTGTAGGTTTATGAGCTAGTTACTTAACATGAAATCGCTCCACATTATTAATCTATATAAATCACTGTAATCATTTTATTCATCATGGAATTAGGTCATCATGACCTTAAAGTAGTTTTAGATTGTTCATAACTTTATAAATTTGGTATGGTTTGGTAAATAAATTTATTATATCGTTTTTGTTGCAGGATGATTCATTCATTGTACCATCACAGCCAAAATGTTTCAGAAATTCTAATAGCCACTTCGTAAAACCATCGGCAAAACTTATAGCCATACAGCCTATAGGAACAAACAAAATTGACAATATTTATTGGAACTCTTCAAAAAAATCTATTTCATTAAATTCACAGCACAATGATTCTGTCAGCAATCTAAATGACTCTTCATTTTCTGATAAAACAACTACAAGGCTGAGCAGTGATAAAAGTATTTATGAAATGGAAACACAACCTCCTGTACCATGTGAAGCAGATGACAGTACCGATTCCATTTACACTGCAAACACACAGGTTCCACCAGCTACACACACTGCTGATACACAGGCTCCAAGCCTTATTCACACTGCAAACACACAAGTATCCACTTCTATTTACAATGCTGACACACAAGCACCAACCTCCATTCATAATGCCAGCACACAAGTATTAGATTCTATTCACACTGAGAGTACACAAGCACCATGTGCATCTTCATCTATTCATAGTGTAAACACCCAATTGCCTCCATCAACAAACCTCCCAGAAGTATGCAGAATAGACAACCAACTAGATATGCAATTTAATTTAAATACTTCAAGCAAAAATCATCATAAGGATAATATATTCCAAGCTGAAACTCAACTTTGGTCGATTGACGATGTGAAATTAAACCCAGTTAGTTGTAAATCCGGCCATTTAGAAATTAAAACGTCGAAAGACAAGGACTGTCATCATTTTAATACTGATATTGAATCGCAAACATTATTACCATCACAAAACAAATTAGATGTTAAAAATGATATAAAGTGTGAAAAAATATCTGAACATGTTACTACCAAAAAGAATTCCATTGTCACCAAAACAAAGAACGAAGTTATAATACATTCAGATAGTTCAACAGATTGTGAAGATATTGACATATTACCAACTCAAAAAATTACAGAAAAAAAGGTAGATGATGAAGATCTCACTGATTGTGAGGATTTATTTGATGATGCGCCAATGAATCCTATTGGACACTCAAAAAAATCAGCTACGGATACAAAAATTAATAATTTTGAGGACATGCTAACCCAAGTAATTACTGAAGATATCATTGAAAATCATCAATCAAATTCCTCTGTCAATCAAACCACACATGATGTTAATTTTGAGGAAATGCTTACTCAAGTAATTATTCCTGATGATAATGACAAACCAACTACTAGTCATATTCATCTTGAAGATTTACCGACTCAAATTATTGTTGCTGACTCTGAAGATGTGATTATTGCAGATAATCCAATTGTTTTAAAAAAAACAAGTTTGGAAGATAATAATATGTCAACTAAAGCTATAGGTAACAAATCTACCCAAAGCAGTGTTTCCAAAGACTTTGTCAGTCCCTTCAAAATTCCATTGTTATCGCCCTTAAAAGCCAAAAGAAAAGAAGTTAATAGCATCACTTCCAAAACTAAACTTAATAAAGATAAAGTTTCACCTGTTATTACTTCAGATGATGATAATTTTTATGCATCAACCCAAGATGTACTCAACGATTTATGTACTCAACCAGTAATCAATGATAATTTAGATTCTTCAAACAATTCGGATGATGAATTTCTGCCAAGCTCAGTTGAAGATTATAAAGTGGGTAGTAAATTCCCACACCTGGAAAATAATATTTCTCCAAGACAAAAACAACTTAATAAATCTTTTGATAGTGTTGATAGTAATGATGGAGATGAAAACGTAAATAATTTTGTTTCCAAACTGTCCAGTGAGCAGATACGAGATGTTATCGGAGTAGAACCTCAAATAAAGCCAGTAAAACACTTGCCAAGTGATTCTTCTGATGTAGAACTTACACCAAAAAAGGTGAAACCGATCAAATTTATGAATGTAGATTTACCCAATAGTCAAGAAATCAAAACCAGTGTATCAATGTTCACAAAAACAGCTATTACCGAGTCATCCAGTGATTCTGAACAAGAAAATGATTCTATGGAATGCACTCCTATTTTGTTCCCCAGAAAGAAAAAGTCAAAAACAGATGCAAAAAGAGATTTAACAAAAGTTTTTACTGTGGAGGCATTGCCTACTAGAGTGATTACGCGTGTTCGCAAACCAGCAAGTAAATTTCAAAATGATGATAACATAAAATTTGCCAGAAACATACTTAAACCCAAATACTTGACGGAACAAGAAGGTGAAATCGATAGTGAAATAATAATCGAAAATATTTCTAGACTCAAAAGTAACAGGGAAAGAGCAAGAAACAAAGAAGCTAAAAAAAATGTAGGGCAGGAGATAAAATTAGCGAGTAAAGTAAAAGATCAAACAAAATTAGACGAAAAAGAAAACGCGAAACAATTAGACAAAGTAGACGTTGACAAACACTGCAACATTGATGGAAACAGTACAAGGAAAAACAGTGAAACAAAGAATGATACCGACACACTTAAAACTATTAGTGCAGTAGATAAATCAAAAGAAAAATCCAACAAAAATGAACAAGTTTCAAAAAAAGAGTCAACTAGAAGTAGATGTAAAGCAGATGATAAAAAGCTTACTGTAAAGGAAGAAGTATCCAAGCCTGTTTTTCCAGAATTAAAGAAAGATAGCCAGTTAACAAATTTGAAGATTGAAAATAGCACTGACGCAAAAAATACACATTATACGAGAAATAGGCGAAAAGTTAACGAAAAAGATAAACGTTCCACTGTTGTTGAAACGGAGAGTACTACTGACAAAAAAGGCAGAACCAGTCGTAAGCAGAATATTAAAAAAACTGTGGAAATAGATTTGACGGACGATGTAGTTGAAGTTAGGAGGAGTAGACGACAGAAGCCTTCTAACGAAAAAAATGAAAGCGATGAGAAAAAGGATAAACGTGAAATAAAATCGCCGAAAAAGGCAGATAACGATACAAGTGTCAAACCTGCGGCGAGAAGAGGTAGACCACCAAAACATGCACGAACAGCAAAAGCAGAGCAGAGCACTGTTTTTAGTTTATCTTCGGAGTCTGGTACAGACTCGCCTAAAAGCATATTAAAACGCTCAGCCCCAGAAAACCTAGACCCACCGAGTCCTAAACGAACTAGATCGGTGGTCAATCCCAGCGCGTCTTTAAGAGCAACGCCCGCTAGGATGAACAAGCCGCATTATATTTTGTTCACAGCCTTTCCGTGTGAAGAAGTTAAGGCCAAGCTGGAGAAATTAGGTGAGCCTTTAATTTGCACTGTATGGTCTGATTAAGCTAAGCAAAGGCAAAAGTTAATTTCATTTTAAAAAATCTGTTTTAATTCTGCAACAAGCTTCAGGACAATAATATAAGCTACAGCCATAATTTAGTAGTTTGTAAATGTTTGAAATACCTCTTTACATTTAATTTGATTAGCAGTTTTGCTTAAAGGAGAATGGGTAAAATAGTATGGAGCCTGGGCGATCCGCGGCCTAACTTGATTTTGTTGTTTTTTTATGTAGTTTGGTCCTATAACTACTGTGTAATGACGAATAAAATACATTTTTGTTTTTGAGCACTTTCAATAGTTTAACAACATACTCTGGCTTATATTCGGAGCTTAAATGATAAAAAATAAAGCAACTAATCTAGATAGTACCATTTATTATATAATTCATAAAAATAACGACATTATTAATAATCGAACAATCATATTATTGTCACAGTCTATGAATCCATACAGTCGTCCTACGAAGACGTCTAGACAGGGCAATTGTGCGGGGTGTGGGGGGCGAGACGCGGGAAGGCCGAGCCCGAACTGCGAACAAAACGATGTTAGCAGTTCGGGACACAGCATTCAGGGCTAACAATGTTTGTGTTTTAAATTATTTTATATTTGTTTGTTGGAATTTATTGGAATGCTGATACTGAAAATAACATTTTCATAATAATTAATTTAAGATGGCGGACTTTTTTTATTATTTACTAAGGGTGAATTTCGTGAACATATTTTTTTTAATAAGATAAATAGTTGTTAATTTTGAGGTTAATTGGGTTGCTGATTAAGAAAATGCTATCCTTTTTTAAATTCAAGATGGCGGACGTATTTTTTTTTATTTGATATGAGTGTCAATTTTGAGGTTCAGTGGGGTGCTTGGATATGCCATCCTTTTTAAAATCCAAGATGGCGGACGTATTTTTTTATAATTTGATATGGGTGTCAATTTTGAGGTTCATTGGGGTGCCGATCACGAAAATGCCATCCTATTTTAAATCCAAGATGGCGGACTTAATTTTATATTATTTGACATGGGTGTCCATTTTGAGGTTCATTGGGGTGCCGATTACCAAAATGCCGTCATTTTTAAAATCAAGATGGCGGACGTATTGTTTTATAATTTGATATGGGTTTCAATTTTAAGATTCATTAGGGTACTGATTACCATTGTGCCATCCTTTTTAAAATCTAAGATGGCGGACGTATTTTTTTATAATTTGATACGTGTGTCACTTTTAAGGTTCATTGGGGTGCTGATTACGAGTGTTTATCTGCAATAAATATATATTTTTATATATTGTTTACTTTTGACAACCCTGGCCGTCACGATACTGTCTAGACGTTGTCGGCATTTTTCATGAGATTAAAGGCGTCGAACGACTGTATGGTTTTATAGACTGTGGTATTGTGATGTGATATAAAAGACTATGTATTACATTTCTAGTGGTCATGCTCTATGATAACACTTAAATCTGCTGCTGGTTATCTTATCTCTTCAGTTTGGTTTCTTGCCCAGCCTAAGTACCATACTACGCACATAACATGTGCGCAACATCCTATTGTGCGATAGCTTCTCTTGCGTCTCTTTGTCGATCAATTACAATATAGGAATAATAAATCCTGGACCTTACATGTCTAGATTGTATTCGAACACGTAACAAGTAAACGTCTTGCTCTTCTATATATTCACTGAGACAACTTATCTGTTGCTCACGATACACTTCAATATTATATAAGCCCTGTCTTAAATGCTCAGCATAATAACTACGAGCTAACTTGATTTGATACGTACCCAGAGCGAAAAGGATAAGATCATCTTATTTTATTATTTATTATCATCATCATCAGTCCGTCGCTAGTGCAGGTACTTTACTTGCACTCGTGAAGGACCAATCAGCGCAAGTAAATCAACACTAGGAATCAACTTAAGTAGCTTCGTAGGGTTGATTTACCTGCGCTCGAGCACAAACAATAGCGGCGCTTGCTTTGCTTACAATGCCATCAACCTGTTTTGTGTTGATGGCATTACAATCGTTTTCAGAAGATGTGGCGTTTTATCAAAACGCATTACACACACGAAATAATTGTTTTTATGTTCTATGAAATTCCATTATGTTTACATGTAAATATATTTTTTCCTAAATGGATTGCAGCGAAACGTTCTTAGTAAAAGTTGTTCCTAGTTATCACTACTTTCATTTGACACTACTTTCATTAATGGCCGCCGACCGCCCAGAGGTGCCCATTCTCCTTTAATTTTGGAGAGTTGAAGGAAATCATCAGTTGTTTAACACCGCAACGTTCAAGAGACTTGGTATTTCCACGACATTTTTAAAGGAGTGGCGCCAGTGTAACTGTACTTAAAGATGATGTCTTGTCTCCAGGGGCAGTGGTGGTGTCGGATGTGACCTTGTGTAGCGTGGTGCTGACGCTGGCGGTGAAGCGCACGTTCAAGCTTCTGTGCGCGGTGGGGCTCGGCCGGCCCATCGTCGGGCCCAGCTGGGTTCAGGCCTGCGTTGACACCAACATGATTGTCGGTGAGCAGTAACAATATTTACCTACTAGTTTATCGTCCGCGACTCCTCCCGCGTGAACTACACGTGGCAGTAGTGGCGGTATCCCAGCTGTTCTCAGAGTTTGTACCAAATTTCATCAATATGTGTTCAGTAGCTTCTGCGTGAAAGCATAACAAACAAGCTCACAGTCACATATTTGTTATTAACAACATACTCCGCGTTCGTTTTTTTATTAACAACATACTAAGCGTTCGTTTCAAGTTGGTCGCTATCACCCTCCCCGCCACATCGCACCGTGCTCCTAGACATAACCTTTTAGTACCGTTTGCTACGCAGGAAGAACAGTTTCGGGTAAAGAACTTTAGGTGAGCCAATATGGACACCCCGCACCACAAATGATTTCGATTTAATTAGTATACACAGGTCCCTGCACCTCCTCAAGGTTGACTGTGCATTAAAAATAAAAAAATAATCTAGTAAAATATCTCAATTTATTTTATTTTAATAACTAACATATCGTGTGGTGCGCAAGTACATATCTATACTAATATTATAAAGCTGAAGAGTTTGTTTGTTTGTTTGTTTGTTTGAACGCGCTAATCTCTGGAAGTACTGGTTCGAATTGAAAAATTCTTTTAGTGTTGGATAGTCCATGTATCGAGGGAGGCTTTAGGCTATATAACATCACGCTGCGACCAATAGGAGCGAAGCATCAGTGAAAAATGTTACAAAAATAATCGCGATCATAAAAACAGAAATTGACGCGTACGAAGTCGCGGGGAACAGCTAGTTATTTTGATATCTATCAAATCAAACCAAGAAGTATGGATTTATTAAAAAAATATTGCTATAAAAATACGATTAAGTATTACTTCTGTCGACGGTACCGGTGTATGAGCCTGTGACGTCATTAAGTAGGTAACTGTCACCGACGGTCATCTCGAAGCGAACGGGTAGGTAATACTCCAGAATCCCTGAAGTATACGGGGTGTTAGGTAAAGGGTATAACAAGCCTAAACCAAACCAAAACCAGCCTTTTTTAACATATGCATAATATATAAATAATAGGGTGAAGTCAGAAATTTAATATCCTAATTTTTTTTTTCATACAAACTATAATTTTGATATTCCCATTTGTATGAAAAATTTTTTTTTTTAAAAAATGATGATATCAAAGGATAAACCCGTTTCCGATACAATCTTGGGCCTAACGTTACAAAGCTGGGAATTGGCCATAAATTTAAGCATATTGAAAAGATTCATATGACATATTTTCACAACTTTCTACAATGGGAAAGTTACTTAAATAAACCAATGAACTTATTTTATTTTATAACCTATATCATGTATTATTTTACAAAAAAATACCATTTTGGTACTTACCTGGTTAAGATCTAGGTTCCTTTTCTATCTATAGGCGATATAGGTAGTGAACAGAGCACTTCAGCAGGGCAGTAAGAAAAATACAAACCACATTAACTTGCGCACGAGTACGATGTACTCTTTGTACGAAACGTGAGTGAATTGGAGTAAATGACAAATGGCAATTAACTGTCATTGTCAGCTGATATTCTTAATCATAGTGCAGCCTATTACATCAGGAATTGAACTAAGTATTCAAAATGTTGTTTTTTTTTTTATCAATGATTACTTATTGAACTGCAAAGCTCGTGGAAAAAAATGATAATTACATTCTCTAAGTTATTTTATATTTATATCAGGCTTTTAATGTAAAAAAAGTATTACTACGAATCGATTTATTCCAAATCGATTAAAACGTTAAAAGCCCCGCTCTATGAAGTGACAGAGCGTTTACGGAGATAGTCACGTTTTAATTAAATGTGTGTAAAACGGTTTACAGAGACTGTTTAAGTATTAGAAAAACAATATGTGTTTTATCCATTTTCTCCACTTGTCCATTGCCAATGAAACTATTTTTTAGAGAAATAGGCAAGTAAAATAAAAGGGATTTTTTGGCATAATTTCCAACGTCGGGCCCAAAAATGGGGTTCTCCTTTCCGACTTCATCATAGTATTTATATGCATATGTTAACATAGGCTTGTTATACCCTTTACCTAACACCCTGTATAAATCAGTACTATCAATTTCTTTTTTCCAGTTATATCTGGAATGGAGACACTTTTTTTTGCTACACGTTAGTGCTTAATAACTTTAAGTGTAACGTATTTTTTTATATTTAAATATCAATTAAAAAAATCAAGTTACATTACTTAAAAGTAAATGTTTCCATTCCGTAATGTGTTATTTTCTTACTAATATGATAAATTTGAAGCTTTGAATGAATGTTTACTTGTACTTAATCACACCAGAACGGCTGCATCTATACCTATATATTTTTAGGAATAGCTTACAGGCTATTTTTTATCGCTAAAATGTGGTTCTCGTCGGATTGCTTTATAATTCCACGCGTACGAACACATGATCAACTTAAGGGAGAGCTATAAAATAAACTTCGTGCAGATTATACGGTTTGTTTCATGTTATTTTCAGATCCGTGGCTGTATATTTTGAAAGACGATGTAGCAGAAAAGAGGTTCCATTTCAGTTTAGAAAAAACTTTAACAGGAAAACGCAATTTCCTGAACGGATTCAACGTGTCCTCGACGCCGAGTGTACTGCCCAATAAAGCAGAGATGAAATGCAAGTATACAAAATTGTTCATTCGTAAATATAACGTCCTGCAGAAGGTCAGCTTAGTGAAATATTTAGATATAGATACTTAACAGTAAAAAATCGTAACTGTCCAGTCAAAACTGTTTTATGAGTAATGGCCTGCGCTGACGAGGGACTTTTCTCCGCGGCGGAGAAAAAAGTATGCTCCGCGAATAAAAAGTGCGTCGCGGATTTATCGCGGACTATAGATGTAAAGCCGGTTACTAACATTTCTAGCCTAGCGGCTAGAAACGCTTTTTTAGGCTTATTATCATTTCTAGCGATAACCAGCGGCTGGAAACGGCTAATTACATTTCATTGAAATATTCACATGATTTAGGTCTTTGTTTTTGTTATTTATCTTCTGATTTAGTTACTAAACGATACATTTAACATTAATAGACATAAACAATGACTTGTGCATCTGTATTAAGTGTTAAAAACTCAAAATTCGCATACAAAAAGTGAGACTGTTTTAATTTATTTATGGAAGATGTTTTGGAAATAGGTACCTATTTTTCCGTAAAACAAGTGTGCATGGATACCTAAAAATAGTAAGCACACACCTAATCACGACGAGGTACTTACACTGACTAAATAATAGCGCGCGGTTACGCGCGGGGCCGGTCGCCCCGCAACGAGCCTCGCGCAATCATCCCCGCATGCCCCGCCCGGGTTCTTACGCATCTATACTGCCGCGCAAGATTCCCGCGTTTGGTTTATAATGATGATTAGATCCAAAGTAAACTAAGTAAAATTTTCATACACCACCACCTTAAGACAAACAAACGGTGTTTAATAAAGTCCTGTTCATCTCTAAATTAAGTAAATTTGTATGTATAAGCGGTATCTTTCTTGCTTAATAAATATAGCAGAACGTAGTCAGTGGTACTGTATAATAAAAATAAGATTATCTATAAAAAATGGAATAAAAATGTACTGTATTTCGATGCTTAAGTCGGGTATCTACCCGGTATCAAGCGGCTGGTTATTCGTTTCTAGCCGCTGGCTTCGGTAGTTACCCGCTTACAAGCCGCTGGTTTACAAATATATCGCGGACTCAACGCACACGGTGTGCGATCATTTGTCCGTATATCGTCATGCAATACGTACGTCACACAACGCGGACTAAAGTCCGCCATGTGCGTTGCTTCGCCTAGTCACACGAGTTCTATTTTTTTCAGGGACTCCCCCGTACTTTAATCCGGTCCGCCCTCTGCATGTCCTCGGTACTTCGGGGGACTTTATGTACGCGGTACTTTTAATCCCTCGTTTGCGTTACACGATACTGTTGTAAGCGATCTATTTTAGTGGACAATTAAGTCCGCGGACAAAAATCCCTCTGCGCAGGCCATTAGTTGTTTCGAGATTTATACAATGTAACTTGTTTTAACATGGTAGAAATGTACCTTGTTGTAAGTGTTGTCACAAGGTAGTTGATAATAATATCTTAACAACTAACTCATATCATAGTGACAGTTAAAAATTTGCTTTGTTTGATTGTTTTATGCCATCCAGATATCTCTCATCTTACTAAAAACTACTCTTATGAAAGTTGTAATCTAATAACTATATTTAAATTTTTTTGTTGTTTTGTTAATAACTTCGTTTAAAATGTTATACTCTAGCTTGAGCTTCTTTATATTGGACGTCAACAACGTAACATTCTAAGGTAGCATAAATACTGGTGCGCGCAATTTCATTATGATTAATTGAGTATTCATAGTTAACAGTAAAGCTATTACAATATTTACGCCAACAAAGGCTGTTTTCCAATGGTGATAACCATTCTTGTGATTGACCAACCATACCTTCTGCGTACAAAGTAGAGAAAGCCAGATATTTTGCAATCCCATGGGAGTTGTGGCTATATTAACAGTATTCTATTTCATACAGTAATCGTGGAATGTTCCGGCGGTACTTGGAAAGAGGAAGGCCCCCAGTGGATCTGCGTGTCTTGCACAGCCGACAAGCAGCTGTGGCCCGCGCTCAAACGGAAGGGCGCCATCGTCGTCTCCACAGAGTTTATACTAGGAGGGGTGTTAAGGCAGAGAGCGGACATTACTAGCAATAAATTGTAAGTTTAAAGTATTACCAGTTCAAAAATCATACAGTGGGTAACTATGCAAACTCTGCTCGGATCTAACGTATCTCTATAGCATACCTAGTATTGCGAAAGTAAAGATCTTATGTATAACAGTAAATAATATGAGGACTTACAACACTCCGTTTCGATAAAACGTAAAGTTAAGACGCTGACTGCAGCCGATGACCTTGAGCAATAAATACGCCCACAAATTTATTCGTCTTTGAATTTCTTTACAACGCGCCGCAGCTATCACTGTCGATTCCCGTAGGAGTGACAGAGAAAGAGCACATGGAATAGAAGGGGCCTAAGTGCCAAACAACAAAATTCGTTGTGCAATTTAAAATTGCCATTTTATTAAAAATCTAAATCAGCCATTTGCTTAAGCAACATGTAATATACAATATAGCTAAATTGTATTATCATTGTTATACGGACTGCTGAGAAAAATGGTAATTTATGTATTTTCAGAGGCTACTTTGAGAATATTATCTATCGAGAAAAGTTTTTAGAATCGTGTTTTGGAAACAACCACCTGGTCAAAAATATGATCAATTACAACTACATAGAATTTGGCAACAATATGAGCCATAGGCTTAAAGCAAAACAATCTTCATTGAGCTGAATTTGGCTCATGTCAGCGTCTTAATACTATTGTTAATTTGTGCCTCTAATGTACACGGTATATGTAGGTACAAATTGTCTTATTGGAAGTACAATGTTCTCGTTTACATATTAATCCTTCGAGCAAGAAACCTGCCATATCAATTAATTTGTATTTAATAAAGACATGCGCGCAAGACGGTACACCAAATTGTTATGAAATATAATATTAGTATCAGCATCACTTTTCAATAAGTAATATTTGCCGAACCTTCCTACCGTTGTGCAGACAACAGCAGGTCAACCTACCACAAAACGTCAAAATTTCTCAATTGATATTGATCTCTACTTGGTTGGACTTAAAGTTGAAAATCAATTCAATGACCTTTAACTTTTTGGGTAGGTTGACCTGCCGTTGTGTGTACATCACACTAAGCATTACCCCCTCCATTTCATTACAGTAGAACGCTAATGTGAGAGCAAACGTCTCTCTGACATGCGTACCATTTCAAGTGATGCTGTTACGTTACATTTACTGTTGAATTACCCGTCGGTCGGGCTAAGCGTAAAATATTACGTACATTACATAATCTGGAAGGCATTGAAACTATAGAACTGACTGTAGGTATATATATCCATTAATCACGCGGTCTTATCAACAAAGATTCACAGATCTGGGATGCAAAAATTGTGTTACATTATATTTAATAAGCGAATGGATAAGTTGAGTTACAATGAATGTAAAATTGCACTGTAACGTGTAATTACTATTCTGTGGTTGTAAAGCGTAGACAGGATATCTACGATCCCTTGGCATAGTTATGTTACTACTGTATGCTTTCTGAACTGCGATTACCTATCGTAGCTTAGCGACCGGCCTTAATAAATGTACAAATTATAAAAGCTATTTTGTCTTGTTAAGAATGTTGCAAATATTATTCCTACAATTCTATTAATAATATTATCTATACACATAACACGATCAACAAACTGAATCCTTGTCCTGCAAGATACACACGAAGTCTCTGAAGGCAAAACATTGGCAACCGCCCTAAATTACAAATGTCCATTAGATTGTGGAAGATAGCCATTTATAGACTTGTGTGTTGCCATTATGTACCTATTAATAACTACAATAACTACCCACCTTAACCAGTGCATTCTAAATAATTAGTTTTTATTTGATTTTATGGCTTTTAAATACGTTTTTTTAATAAGTTAATTTTAGGTTACCTAGTTGTAAATTTTAAAAATAGATTTCATTACTCTTTGAGACACTATTATTTTGTTTTAATTTTTTGCAGTTGATATACAATTGAGTAGAGACTACTTAATATTTATTATTCCCATTATGTAAATATGAACCATTTTTTTTAATGATTATGTGTTTATAATAATTACTTTATGATTACTATTGACATTGTTAGTTTTATTTCATTATATAGTGTGTAAACAATGAGTAATCTCATGTTTTGTTGTTACTTTAAATAACGATTGCCGAGTTTTTGATTAGTTTTTATCATTTTAACTGCAAGGAATTTAAATCAAGCATTTGAAACTTTTTAGTCACTGTTTACACACGGTAAGGTGATTTAAATTTGTTGTTTGTTTTGTGCTGTTAAATAGCGATCAAGCTATGTAGATTTAATAATTAAGCTACTTTTAAATCTAATTAATACTTTAAAATATTGTTGTCATTAGCGTCGTAACCAGGTTTAAAACAAAGAAATTATAGCAAGCGTTCTGTTCTTTAAAATTGTGCCGAATAATAATAATAATTTATGTATTGTGGATTTTATACCACACCACAAAGACGACCCAACCGAAAGTACGACTGCTGGTTCATATAGGTTATTGTTTTTGCCTCCAGTACAACCAATATTTGTGATGGGTGAAATCAAAAATAGTCGATTATTTTTAATGATGGTCCTGCCTATGATAATAAGCATGATAATTGCTGATTATAATTGTAATCATAGACAAAAAAAAATATTAGTTTAATAATGAAAAGTAAGTAATGCATAGGTCACAGCATAGCAATATTGTAACACCTGCTTATTGATCTAACAATCTTCTTATAGTGATAAAAGAAGCCCCCTTATTTTGATTTCACTCAATTGTGTGTACCACTGTTTGCTTGAATTTATTTACCATACATATGAATGCCTAAATTATGAAATTGCACAGCGCAATAACAGAATCTCTCTAAGATTCATCATAGATGTTGTTTTTGCTCGTTGTACCATTAGATTTTGTAACTTGTGGCATTTAGTTCAATTGAGAACTAAATTCTCGACTGTTAATTAGTGGTGTTATTTCAAAGACTATGCACTTGTTGGTTATCATCGTTCTGTGATCGATTCATATTTGTGAATAATAAATGACTTGATTTACAATACTTCTTTTTCTACGACCGCCTTGACGAAACGCTATGCCCTTTGCAGCAAAAATCCAGTTGGTTGCGTATTCGACTATCGTATGCAATGTGTGATAATAATACATTGATGTCTCAGGTTTGATGACGTTATAGAATGCAATAAATAATTCTAATTTGATTTAATGTGTGGTGCCAGCAAAAGAGAATAGCACCATCCCTTCTCTTCCTAAAGGTGTTAAGAGTACTTAAGAGGCGTCTAGAGGAGTTACCAGAAGACCGGACTGGACAGCAGTAGGTATTTTTTATTGATCATTGGCCAAACTGCGATCTCCAGCCCACCTGCCAAGTGTGGCACCTGTGGCAAAGTACTTTGAAAGAGGCCCGTATCCAGCTATGGATTGATTTAGGCTGGTGATAATGATGATTAATTAAAATTAATTAAATCTTAGATGAAACGGGAATGCAGGAGCTTACGCTAATAAAAATGTTTCTAACAAATAAATTTATGTATTTACATACTCACAGCTTACTCATATAATACATTAAAGTAAAATGGAATGTTAGAAATCCCATAAAGAAGAACATGTGACCAAAACATCTTACTATAAATTAACATTTAATTTGAATTTTTCTTTCTTGTACACGAATTAATAATGTATAATACTTGTCATATAAAATGTAAACATTTTGTTACAGTACATATATTGCGAAATTAAACTTTACACCAACAATTGTCACTTTGTTGCGACGCCTATTTAGGAACATTACATTGGTACGTATGTATTTACGAGACTATATAATACAGGATTTTATTATTACGAAAGAAGTTAAAGATTTTGTCAAATTAAAATTTTGAAAATGGTACATACATTTGTGACTAATATAATAGTCCAAAGGACAGATACAGAAAATATGTATCTACGCATTTCTTGCAATTGGTGTTCTAATAAAAATAACCCTCTTTATTCTACAAGCTTATTTAATGGGAGAACGCAAATTGCGGCGCACAAACAGTAAATAAACTGTTAAACTGTAAAATAATAAAGAAAACAGTAAATAAACTGTCAAACTGTAAAATGTAAAATAATAATTTTATAACTATTGTGCTGTGATATCACGGTATCCTACGGCCATTTTAAAGTGGATAATCATACATTTTCTCATTAAATAATTTCTCGGAAGCTTTAGATGTGTTCTTAATGCTATTGGAAACGTAGTTATAGTATCGAAATACACAGCACTTATTTATTATTTTATATAAAACACGCTTATATCAATTTTTTACATATAATAATCCCTCGATCGTGAGTTATTCCAGACACAATTGAAATCAATTGTTATCGTGGCACCCGAGTGCCTCCTTTGGGTTGAGGGATTAAATGTAATGTTTTTGATAATCCTGACTTGTTTACTAAACTGTTTGCTGTTTACGCTTATACTGTCTGACGGCAGATCATTGCAGTAATACTCTTTAGTAAAAAAAAGTTGTGTAGATAAAATATATACATAGTTGAAAAAAATCATATGACAAAAAAATTGGCACACGTCTCTCAAAATTGTGCGTAAAATTAGTGTTCTTTTTGAAATGAAAGATAATTAAACGGATTTAATTCTCATTTACAAGAGTTTTACGATAGATTTCGAAGACCGAAGTTTCTAACAGTTTACAGCGTTTGTGGTTACTGGTACGTAGGAGTTCCAAACGTCAGGATGAGCCAAATTATAATATAAAACCATAATAAACGCTAGTTAAAACCATTAAACTATTTTCATTTCAACATATTTTATACTACTAATATTGGTTTTCGTAAGAATTAAATCGAAATAAATAAACAAACGGTTAAATGAGTACATTAAATACATTTTATCAAAGCAATCATTTAACACTTAATCATTCCATCATTTGAAATATAATGTTCAGTTCATATTGCACAAAAATGACACCGCTCACCTAATACACTTAATCTGTGGAACACTATCCTAGACAGTATTTTAGACACCCGAACCACGTCTTAAACAGTGTTAAAATATGTCCTTTTCATTCAATGACTTAATACTTAGATAACTTTGACTAACTAAACAAAGAAGTACGAAGTAACCAAACTAAATAGTAGCTTAGTTAAGGCTATCTTTATCCTAAATTGAGAAATTTATTGATACCCCATACAAAGTTCCATTCCCGTGTTCAGCCATTTGCTATAGATAAGGATCTAATAGTATTGTAAGGTTATTAAGTAGTAAAATCATCCATATAAAAAAGCCAAATAATAATTTGAAAACGTTGTTCAGGTTTAAAAAACACTTCGCGCTCCGCTATCCACTTCGCGTAGAATTGCATCATCGACGTCCATAATGTTTGAAAACGAGCCTTTGCACCTGTAAAAAGAAAAGATATAAGGTTAAATGCGAACATCGTATGCATTTACATAAGAGGGAACAAGACAAAATATTTACGACAGTTAATCAGACGTGTTTTGCGTAAAAACTATTACACTTGTAATGTGAAAAGACTAGAGTTATTGATTTAAGTCCCTAAGTGGGACTATAACACTAATAAAAATATATCAAGTACTTGGTAGCATTTGGACTGGATACTTATTTGATCGTTTTACGTCGGGGATTAAAAATTACAGTGCCTATCTGAGTAGAAACCTGAAGACGTTAGAAATAGTAATTAAAGGGGACTATAAAACTCAGTAAGAAATATTGACTTATAGAACTCTGATAAGAAACAGTGGCGGGCAATTCATATTTCGCATAGTTGCAAAGACGCATAAGTTAGTGGGCGTATCCATTGCTTAAGGTCATCGGCTGCAGTCAGCGTCTTAACCCGATTATACACGATATATCATTTAAGAGCGAACTTTAAGAGAAATGGATCATGCGGAATTGTCATTGCGAGAAGTGGACATTTCGAGACGTTGTCTTTTTGCGACGTTGACATTCCAAGAAGTTGACGTTTTGAGAAATTAACATTTTCCGTCCGGTTGACATTATGAGCTGAAACGGTGCAATCGGATCTAAACGTAGGTATAGGTTAAGTTTTTGGAAAAATAAGTCTGAATGTCACGTCATAAGGATTTCATCACAAATACAGGTGACTTTTTCATCATCTTCAAAAAATGAATATGCGTTCAGTATCCTATTTAGTAAGTATTTATGAAGTTATAATGTAAATCGAGTTATCACAAGAAAGTATTTTCGCAACATAGTTTTCAATTTTTAAGCCTTCCTTACCAAGGTATGAAGTTAAAATCAAAAACTTATGGATAGTATCGTCACAGTCTATGAATCCATACAGTCTTCCGACGAAGACGCTAGTCAGGGCCACTGTGCGGGGTGTGAGGGGCGAGATGCGGGAAGGCCGAGCCCGAACTGCGAACAAAACGATGTTAGCAGTTCGGGACACAGCATTCAGGGCTAAGAAATATTTGTGTTTTAAATTATTTTATATTTGTTTGTTGGAATTTATTGGTATGCTGATAATGAAAATAACATCTTCATAATAATTAATTTAAGATGGTGGACTTTTATATTATTTACTAAGGGTGAATTTCGAATTGGTGATCATATTTTTTTAATAACATAAATAGTTGTCAATTTCGAGGTTAATTGGGCTGCTTATTACGAAAATGCTATCCTTTTTTAAATTCAAGATGGCGGACGTAATTTTTAGGGTTCCGTACCCAAAGGGTAAAAACGAGACCCTATTACTAAGACTTCGCTGTCTGTCCGTCTGTCCGTCGCTCTGTCACCAGGCTGTATCTCAAGAACCGCGATAGCTAGACAGTTGAAATTTTCACACATTATGTATTTTTGTTACCGCAATAACAACAAATACTAAAAACATACAACAAACCCGTTTTTTTGGCCTTTTTGGTACGGAACCCATCGTACGCGAGTCCGATTCGCACTTTTCCGGTTTTATTTTTTATTTGATATCATATGGGTGTCAATTTTGAGGTTCATTGGGGTGTCGAGCACGAAAATGCTATCCTATTTTAAATCCAAGATGGCGGCCGTAATTTTATATTATTTGACATGGGTGTCAATTTTGAGGTTCATTGGGGTGCCGATTACCAAAATGCCATCATTTTTAAAACCCAAGATGGCGGACGTATTGTTTTATAATTTGATATGGGTTTCAATTTTGCGATTCATTAGGGTGATGATTACCATTCTGCCATCCTTTTTAAAATCTAAGATGGCGGACGTATTTTTTTATAATTTGATACGTGTGTCACTTTTGAGGTTCATTGGGGTGCTGATTACGAGTGTTTTTATATATTGTTTACTTATGACAACCCTGGCCGTCACGATACTGTCTACACGTTGTCGGCATTTTCCATGAGATCAAAGGCGTCGAACGACTGTATGGTTTTATAGACTGTGGTATCGTAATGAATGAAAGAGATGCGAATCGCGTAAACAAAGTGTTGCTAGGAGGCCGTATCAAAAATTTTAGCTTTTTGGCGGACATTTTCTAATTGCTTTATCTTGATATTTTTGTACTTGGCTATACCAAAAGAAAAGATACGTCACAATTTTAATAAAACAGTATGTCCCTAATCATAAAGGGAGACTCTTGCACAGCCTACCTGACTTGGACACCTACGCCTCGGGGTTGCGGCGCATGAGCTCGAGGTCGGCCTGCACCATGTCCTTCACGAGCTGCTCGAAGCTCACGCGCGGCGCCCAGCCCAGCTTCTGCTTGGCTTTGCTCGGGTCGCCTAATAGCAGATCCTGGAATATAATTATTACTTTGTGCATGGTACATTTAATTTATTTATTTATAATAGGGCAACAACAGCTTAATACAGTAAATGTTACATGATTAGCCAATGATAGTTGATCACGACATTCTATAAATACATTTATTTTATTTATTCACATTTGATAAGTGGTGGACATATCGATCAAAAATAACAATATTTAATTTAAACAATTAAAAACACGAGTGTTCGAAAAACAGTTCGGTTCGGTTTGCAGAACTAGTTTTATACGAGAGATTTAATTATGAATTTACTATTTATAACATATCTGTCGTTGTAAAAGCATAAAGATTTTAACACTAAAGGCTTAATAAGACAGAACAAGTCAAAATATGGACGACAGTTAATCAGTAGTTTTTTTACTTTTTTCATTGTTAAAGCGGCCAAAAACTCTCGTTGAACTGTCTTGTGTCTATCTATGTTTCTTGACAACAATTAATGCTCTGACAAAAAGCTAAAAAAACTAGTAATTTCACACTAAAACTAGTGATTAGGTTTTTTTCGATGGACATTAAAGAACCAAAATTGGTATGGGACTACTATAAAAACAACTAAAGATTTATTGATCCGAATCAAAGTACAGATGCTAGATGAATGTAAGTTGCCAACAAAGTTTTAAGAGTTACATCGCCAAATTAGTGAAATCTTCTCAAATCAATTTTGTAGGCATTTCATTATAATTTAAAAAATATTGGTTAATCGTAAATAGTGTTCTGTTGTTTGCAAAACTGTTGGCAGCACTGGCAGTCAGAGTAGCCATTAACTTATTATTAAAAGCTAACCTTTTGGTCTATGGTCAAATAATAATCTATGACTGGCGGTGTGTGTAGCTATCACACAAGTCGTGAACTCCATAAAAAGGGCTAAAAACTCACCACTTCTGTGGGCCTGAAGAACTTCGGGTTGACTTTGACTAACAATTGGTCGGTGTCAGCGTCGCGGCCCTCCTCCTCGACGCCGGCGCCGCGCCACGCTATACGCCGTCCTACGCAAGCGAACGCCTTCTCCACGAACTCCCGCACGCTGTGAGCTTCGCCCGTAGCCACGACCAGGTCCTCAGGCTCGTCTTGTTGCAGCATCAGCCACATAGCCTAAAGCAAGGTTTTTTAAAGTTGGGGTAGACCCCTTAGAAGTTCGTAGCTTGTGTATAAGAGGCCCGCATAATAAACGTCACATGTGACATGTGCTTTGTCTTGGTAACGATATTCCCACAGCTTAACGTTCTCATTGAGGCAAAAAGCCTTCTCATTTAGTAGTTAGTGTAATAAAACTACCAATAAAAGTACTTTTTATTACTTTATTTAAATATAATGTAAGGCTTTTTTGAAAGAAAGAAAGAAAGAAAGAAAAATTATTTATTTAGCATCAGACAAAACAAAATACACATATCAATAAAAATAAAAAATAAAATACACTAATCCACAACACTTAAAAAAATTATAATAATAACAAACTGATGCCAAAAGGGTCTCCCGCTCAGCATTTGTCGTGGCAGCTTAAGGCATGCCACGACGCTGATATTATGCGGGAGCCTACACATAATACATTAAAAATCAAGAAGTAAACTTATAAACAAGTGACAATAAATAGTGACATTAAAAAATAAAAATAAAAAAACAAAAAACATAACCATAACAATAATACATAATAACGAATAAATATAATAATATGCACAAAACAGTTTGGAAATATAAATAACATACAAAAAATAAATAAATAAAAAGAACAAACAGAAAGGGAAGCCACACGGCAACGGAATTGATATGGTAGGTGCACGCATACGCATATTTTCATTTCTAAAAATATTTTTGACAGGGTCTATTGAATTGTTTAAATTATTAAAGTTGTCTGTGATTGCAACAGTTTAAGCAACCTTGGCCCAAGGGAACCGCGGCTATTGTTGTGTAAACCAATTAATACAATTGGGTATGGGTACGATGACGTCACCAATTACCATACTCCAATGGCTGAATATTATTGATCTCAATGCAACTAAAAAACTTATTAAACAATTTTCAGGACTTAAATATAGTGTAATATTAAAGTAATGCTGGCATGAAGGGTGCTTTCGGATGATTTGTTAAATACTGCAATTGAAATGTGTGTCTTTTACTACCTATTGTAAGAGAAAGGGTGATGCTGTTCTTTTAATGTGCCGTCACTACACAACACACTACATAATTAATTTGGGACTAGATGGCTCTGTGTGGCCCAGCGTGGCATGTCTTAAAATATTATTATAATTATTTTTCTTCTCAAAGTAGCCTTCAAGTACTTTTTTAATAGCGCTAAAGCACGGGTCTAAGCCAAGTGAGCTGCGTTTTTATTATTATGATTAATAATGTTAAATTTCTGAAGAATAAAATAGCAAGGATTCAGTATACTTACTGAGGTAGCAACACTACTATTTAACTCACCTCTACATAATCTTTGGCATGTCCCCAATCTCTTTTGCTGTCCAAATTGCCCAGCTCTAAGAACTGCATCAGGCCGAGTGTGATCTTGGCGACTCCCCTCGTTATCTTCCTCGTGACGAAGTTCTCTCCTCGCCGAGGACTCTCGTGGTTGAAGAGGAGCCCGTTACAGGCGAACATGCCGTACGCTTCCCGGTAGTTCACTACTATCCAGTAGCCGTAAAGTTTAGCGCATGCTAAAAAGATATGAAAATTGATAAGTATGCGTCATACAAGACAATACGAGACCAAGTAAGGAGCCTCGCTTTGTTTTTATCAAGTTTAAAAAACTTTTTTAAGAAATAATGCAGTCGAAATGTTTATTAATTGATTAAAGGTATTTACAATTTACAGTAACACCAGCAGTTTTATTGTTGCTGAAACGCGTTTAACGCGTGGTTTTATCATTTGCCGGTAGGGCTGCTTTACGCATCGTCCTTGTTTGTTGAATTTCTATACAATTATGCGATAAATATGATTTACACCGTGTTTCGGTCGCCCAGCCGTTTGGGACAACATATTCGCTCGCTCGTAACGAGTGCGGCCCACACGCTTTGCGGGTGAAGTCCGTGTTATAGGATAATTATTTACGAAAAACCCGCAGCCGACGTGTTAAAACAAAGTTTCGAAACTCTATTCGGAAGTCGGAACACCGCACTACTTTAGTTAAGAAATCATGGTTACCTAGTTTATTTACTGTATTTAAACACGTTTTTACCAAAGGTATTGTTTGTTTAAGGAGTTGAGACTTGAGTTTATGTATTTTAGAAACACATTTATACAACTACAACAGCTTAAGAAGCTATGCTTCAGCACTTTCAGTACTTTCTGCAGTGGCGACACATCTAGAATCAAAAATGATAGCCTTTATTGACAGCATTTACTAGCGGCTTACACTCCCGAGACTTTGAAGAACGCAAAAATATCTATTGGTGATTCTCAACAAAGCACTTTGTAAATGGTAAAGCGCCGCGCCCGGTATATGCGAGCCATGCGAGGAGATGCGGTTTCGAGTCCAGCCTGAGACATATTTTTTCAAGTTCATATAGGTACCTACTGACCCTTTGTAAGGCTTGTAGTGTTAAATCCTTGCAATCAAAGTACTTGTTTTGTGGAAATCAGAAACAACTATGACGCTACAATAAGCTTTTGGTAAAGGTATTATCAGAAGAGATTCAACAAAATTCTCAAAACATCATTGTCTGTCTTGTTGCTACATTCTCAAGTCATGTTACATTCATGGAAACGATAACAATCGTTATGGCCTTATCAAGATAACAGTATCAGTGAGTAATAATTGACAATGTGTTAATATAGGCATAATACACTTTATCCTTGCTTCACATCTATCTGAGTAATATCTGATTAAGTTCCCGAGGGTTAAGTACCACTTAGGGCTAAGTACCACTTTTATGTTAAGGACAAAAATAATGTCACTTTTAACTTGCCAGCCTACTTTCAATGTTACTATTATTTTAACTGCTTGGAAACACCAAAAAAAATTTATTCTAAAATTAAATTATTTCTGACAACCAGCATGTATAAAATATTAGTAATTTATTAAAAATCACAGCATTAAAAACTAGTAACTAGTGTGGTGTGTCAGTGACGAATGACGATCTGTCTCTAATAACAGTTTAGAATCACACTGGTATAATTTATATTTTAAAATTTATAACAATGGCATCAACCATACGTTGTCTGTTACAAAATAGTACAACGGTATTTTCAATGAATGACCCATGATTTATGGGACAATCTTGTTAACTTACCATAAGGTGATCTTGGGTAAAATGGTGTTTTCTCGTTCTGTGGTACTTCCACTACTTTCCCATAAAGTTCTGATGTGGAGGCTTGGTAAATCCTGGTTTCCTTTTCTAGCCCCGCTGCTCGCACTGCTTCCAATAATCGTAGAGTGCCTAGTGCATCAACTTGAGCTGTATATTCACTGAGCTCAAAAGATACTTTAACGTGGGACTGGGCTCCTAGGTTGTATATTTCCTTTGGTTTAGTCTTAAACAAAGAACAAACATAAAATAGGTAGTTTAAAATATAATTCCTTGAATAATTTTTAAAGTTCTTAAAATCAAGTTTAAATACAAAAAAGAGTACAATCTCAGAATAATAAAATTTTAAACAGTACACACAGAACACACCACATAAGAAATGGGTGTAGTAGAATACATTACTTAACATATTCGAGCTGATATAAGTTTAAAATAAAAAAAACAACTATAATCATATGACTACTGGCAAACAAGCACACGTAATATTGCTTTTAATCAATACATAAATTATTTTATCTGCAGCTATTTATAGTATGCAGGCTACAAACAACAATTAAAAATTTTGGTTAAATATTATATTAAACTTTTTCACATTTAACCAGAGACATAGTAACAATACAATATCAATATAATACCAAACTGATTATACAGAAAATGACAGCATAAAATAATTATGTCTAGGCAACAGAATAAGGTTCTATAGATCACTCGGAATATTGATAACCCAAGCAATTATCTGTAAGGCATAATGCATATTTGGCAATCTTTATTTCACTTGAGAGTGATGTGCCTACTAAAAATACATTTAATTTGTCAATTTATACATTTGGGATTTTATACTCATACTACTTAGCTTATAAACCTATTAGTTGATTGATGTAGTTGATAAATCTGAATGGAGAATGTTTAAAGAAAATATTGATAAATTATGCATAGGTTCCTGTACCTTCACTATTCAATAGCAACATGTATTTTATTGAATAACAATACCGTGACAGGTCAATCATGTAACAGTTGCAAGTGTACCTACCTACATTCATTTACTCGCAATTACTTTGCAAGGACACAATATTTGTGTTAGGACAATAATGCTAATGTGGTGTAGTGCGTAACATTTCAGTGACTAGTGTCACTAACTATACTATCAACAAATTTAATTCCAATTGAGACATAGTTTAATGATTTTTTGTATTTATTAGGGTTTTATCTATAAAATTAATTTAGGAAACACAAATTAATTTGGTATTAATTTGAATATTATACCAAATTAAGAAATGAAGAAAATAAGTTTACATAATTTTTTTTTCATATAGGTAATTCATTCATTCTATTGAGATTTAAAGAACATCACCTGTAACATAATTTCTTCTACATGTTAAACAGATTTAATATACACTATTTTATAATTAAATAGATAATTGCACAATTACTACTGAAACTTTTACTAGGATTAGTATGTTGGTTTTTCTTGCAATTGCTATATGAATTGATTGCTGATAATACTTAATAGTAAAATCATTCAAGAACATAGAAGTACATTAGCTACTGACAGCAAATAAATTACTTACCTTAGTAATAATACTAATAAGGCAAGTTGTATCAGTCAAATCACCATAGTGAAGATGCATACGTCCACCGGTATGGAGAGCTGGCTGCCCATACAAGTGCTGGATGCGACCAGTGTTGAAAGATGATGAACGACGGAGGATTCCATGGACTTCATAGCCTTTTTCAATAAGTAACTCTGCAAGATATGAGCCATCCTGGAAAATACATGATGGTCAATGAAACAAACATGTAATTTATTAGATGATTTAAAGGTCTTTTAACACAGCAATGGTTTATGAGAAAAATTCTATATTGTAACTTGATTTATGGAAAATATATTAATTCAACACTCTAATGTTTAAAGTTGAACTTACTTGACCAGTGATGCCGGTTATCAGCGCTATCTTCGTATTGCCATTGTTGGAAGAGCCTTCGCCGGACATTTTTCTATCGTTTGAGCACTGTGTGTAAGGAGGCACTGAACACGTCTACACTTCTCGAGCCAGCAAACTACAGAAAAAAATAGTTATTCTAGCGACGGAAAACGTTTGTGTGGTGATAAGCTTATCGCAAGCACACATATTCAATTAACGCAGCCACAAAAACTAGCCGCCTTTAAATAATATTTGCAGGAAGATGGATATGAGTAGAAATTTTACATGAAGAAATGTTTTTTATGCTGTAAACTTGTTTGTTTAGAATGAACATCATTCAAAACATGATAAATAAATCTATATTCCTAATCAATCATACAAAATCATTCTGTATCTTCCTGTCACGTCCCACAGCAGAAGGCAAAATCAATGTACTCTACGGCAGAACAGAACCTGTCCTGTCCTGTCCTGTCAGTGGCTGTCAGTCAGCAGATCAAAGAATATTATTATCTAGTGTCAGCCATGAACCTACTCAGTATCTCGAAAAAACGTGCCGAGAGATTCGATTCGAAAGTAGAGGTGCGTCCTTTTTTAATACGGTGTCCATAAAATATTATCTTTTCGGATAGCCTTACTGGATTGATAATACTTATTGTATTAAAAACTATCTAAAACGGATTTTAAGCACTAATAGTCACCTGCTAGCACATGCTATTTATCTTTATTTAATTAGGTATGTTCTTTACTATTGTGGAATTGGAGAGTTACAGTGGATCGTTAAGTTAAAGTGGTAGTAGACTCGTTTAGGACCGAATCGGAGCAAGGGAAATAAAACAAGAAATTAATGACAAAAAAATTAATAAAAATTTAAACATTATTGAATAAAATTATTATATGCAGCCGTTATACTCGTAGCATCGTCAGTTTTTTCTCCGTCATTTTAAGAGTATCTTTGTTGGCGTACGTTTTTAACCTTAAGCTTAATTATCTGTTTGCAATACTTTTAATTAGTTCGTGTCTTGAATCTTGATGCAGTAGTGAGAGATTGTACTGGATGATGAGGAATATCATTTAATTGAGGATAAAATTGATATTTTTTCGAAAAATTTTGTTGTCATTGGTGGGTAACAAAAATTTTTTTGCCAGTTTTCTTTCCACTTTCCAGCAACAGATTCATCCTTAGGCATCCTTTACAGCAATAAAATACACATAGAGTAAAATCCATCCCTTTTATTTTAAATACCTACGGTAAAAGTCTAACCAAATATTTTTATTTAATAATTTATGAGCCGTGGTAGCCTATTGGAAAAATGCTTTACTCACACTATGAGGTTGCAGGTTCAAGTCCCAGCAGTGGCTTAAACCAATGATTTTTAATTAGTATTTAAATTCATGTTTGGATAATAAATAATTATCATACTACACAATATTATCACACATTGAGGATTAATTAATAAGCTATCATTATTAAACATCAACCATCAAAATATGAAATTTTAGACAGTGAAAAAAAAAACCCGGTCATTTCTAAATTAAAAAATCCCTCGATCGTTGTTCCAGACACAATTGAAATCAATTGTTATCGTGGCACCCGAGTGTCTCCTGGGGGTTGAGGGATTATCATAAATTACAGCGTGGACACCTTTCTCTTCATACTTGCTAGACAAGGACACACTACTATTTTAGTTATCTCACTTGGCTCGTTGTCCTACTTTTCCATTCGGCAGAATAAAAGTAATCTTACTATTGTTTTAGAGTGCACATTTGAATGAGATATAAAAGTACTCGATCCAGGTTAATATTCGATCCGTGGTATCAGCCAGCAGATGTCGGTTGTCCTTTTTTTGTTTATTTGTTCTTTTTTATTTTTATTTGTTCCTTTCGGAACCAGCTAAGGTCTGAGACCATGCTGCCATGTCATTAGTGAGAATTCTAGTCCTATTACTCCTATTATTATACATAAAATATCTTAAATACTTACTTACACATAATAACGTAACTTAAACTAACCTGACTTATTGAAATGTATGGGTAGTCTATACGTTTCAATTATAACTGGACTTTAACGTGAGAACATGGATCTGAGTCAAATAGTATTTCGTTGTTTCTCACTTTTATTTGATTTATCTGACACATTATTAAAACAATGCTACCACTCCGTTGAAATGTTTTTGTCAACGCCTAGTTGACAATATGGTAATTTGACGCCCTGGCGTTCATGTCAACTTGTAGTTAACACGAACGCGGCGCGCGGCGCGGCGTCTAATGAATTGAAATATGTGCATCTCTCTTAGCCTCAGGTCCGTTTCATAAATTTGTCTCCCTTCTCCATTAAATGTGTCAGTAGTACCATGCCACAAAAATATAACCGAAGTGGAAAAAACTTGCAGAAAAAAATCGACAAGAGGCAGTTGCGTGCCCACCAAGTGCTCACTTGAGTCGCAGTTGTTGTCCGAGTTTTTGTGGTTTATGCTGGATTTTGCCAAAATTTATATCAATTCAATTGGTAAGTAAACGACAAATATATATTAATAAACATTCAACAAAGAATTTGACTGTTTTTAAAGGTAAAAACATTATGTGAAAAATGGCGTTCTTTTTAATGTATCGTATGTTCGTAATTTTTAATTATTGTATAAATATTTTTAAAGTGTATTTTTATAGAAATTGCAATGAATAGGTAAGATAAACTTATAATTAGTTGGAATAATAAATGTAATTGTAAAATACTATTAAGTAAAACAAGGATTACATTTTCAAACAGACTCCTCTCGAAAGTGGCCTTGCCTATACGGGTAACCGTATAGGCAAGTATAGGCCACATCTGGTCACAGATTTTTTGTTTATTATTGGTTTTAGGTTTTTTTTTCGTTACAATATACAAGTGAATACCTTTTTAGAAAGAGCATAAAATTTACGTTCATGTGCAGTGATTTTTATTAATATTTTTTGGAATTTAACTAACAAAATTAAACTAAAAAAAATCTAATATTTCACTAGACAAATAAGAACGGTTGCACTAATTTCTCATTTTATTTGGGTGCTATAGCTAAGATTTTTCATTTTTTTGTAAGAATATTAAACTAGTTATGTTTTATAACTTTTATTTTAGACCTAGAAGTGTTATTTGTGAATCTGAGACACTAGGTTTTACATAACTAATTTAAGGTTGTTTGCTTATACCCTTACAGGGTTTTGTTACATTTTTTTTTTAAACAAAATGCAATAAATAAATAAATAAAAATAAAAATAAATAAATAATTTACGCCCGGCGCCACAGTGGTCAGAAAAACCGAATTTCATACACATAGAAATGAAGTGGGGGTTAAATTTTATTATTGATATCAGATTGGCATTTATTAGTTAATATTATAAGTAAGTGTGGCCATCTTATGATGTGTAACTTATGAGAAAAAAAAAACTTACTTTTTTTGTGCCAAAGTTAAAAGACATTTTATCGTTTTTCTCGACACGTACTGCTTATTTATACTTATTATGCTGCCACTTAAATGTCTTATACATAAGACGAACTCTACAAGCTACACCATTTGTGCTGATTTTTTTTTTTTTAAAGGACCTATGCTGTGGCAGAAGGCCGTTACAGCTTCACCGGGCGGGTATTTGTGCTGAAACTTGCAGTTGTGCCTTTTACGTACGGAAGCGGAAATCTTTAATACCGCGATGCAGGTTTGTAGGCGTGAAGGCATGTGCCTTACTAAACTTGTATCAGAGCCATCTGTCGGTCATCAAGCACATCAGTTTATTGTGGCGCCTCGGTAGGTGTCTTTATTTTATTTTTATTTTATTTTATTTTATTACAAGATCCACAGCTCTAATTACAATTAAATTAACTTATAAACTAAACTTACAGCCAATAACGTATCAACTTTTTAAATTTTGTCACTTTATAATCGTCCGACAATCGCATTCCGAATTAAATGACGAAAGAATTTAATTTTTAAATAACATCTTTAAGAAATCTTAAATAATTTAAACATGGGCAACCTTCTTTCTTTCTCTGATGTGTCTGTCCGTGTATGGCGCACGAGCGGTCCTGTTTGTCTGTGTATGTGTGTTTGTGTGTGTGTTTGTATGTACATACTAATTATTAACCATTTATTTTAAGTACTTCAAGAACTTCCTTCCTAAACACATTTTACTGCTATAAAAGATGTCAGTAATATTAAACTTATTGTTAAAAGTTCGATGCAATCGAGTGACCAATGCGCTTTGTGCGTAATTAGTTTTAAATTGAGATACGGCCAATAATTTTGTGTGTCTTGTTCTAACTTTAGGGGCACAAAAACTCAATATTTTGGTTGATAGTTCAGGGCTGTCTATATATCCATTACAAATTCCATGTAAAAAGGACATGTCAGCAAGTAAACGCCTATCTTTGAGAGTCGTGAGATGATGATAATGACAGGATTCATCATAGTTTTTAAGATGGCTCTGTGACCGATAGTTTAAGTGCTTTATGAATCTTTCTTGCATTTTCTCCAAATCTTGAATATAAATGTTATACTGAGGGTTCCAGATTATGCTACAGTATTCCTAAATGCTCCTAACATAAGCGTAATACAGTATTTTTAGGCAACCTATGTCAGAGAAGGGTCGACTAACACGCAATATGAAACCCAGGCTTCTTTACGCTTTGTCTCTGATTAGCTTGGTATGATCAGAAAATGTCAATTTGCAGTCAATGTGAACGCCAAGATCCCTAACACAAGCTGATTGAGTAATTTTAACATTATTAATAAAGTATTCATATCTGATTGGATTTTTCTTCTAAGTAAAAGAGATAAAAATTTATTTATATTTATTCCAATTCGATTATTAGTATAATATTTTTCTAGACGATTAAGATCAGCTTGTAGCGCAGTACAATCCATATTATTTTTAACTTTCATAAATATTTTGGTATCGCCAGCATACATCAGGAATCGAGCATGTTCGAAGCAACCACCCACGTCATATAGATACGAAGCGTACAGAAGTGTTCCTAGAATGGAACCCTGCGGAACGCCGGAAGGTACCGCAATAAAATTCGAGCAAAATCCCACTTTAACAACCGCTTGTGATCGATTGCGCAAATAAGATTCCATCCATCTAAGCAAGCTACCCCGGATACCTAGTTCATAAAGTTTACGTAGAAGAATAATGTGATCCATGCGGTCAAACGCCTTCTCAAAATCTGTGTAAATAACATCAACCTGAGACCCACCATCCATGTTACTTAATACGTGATCAACAAATACTCCCAGATTGGTAGCTGTGGAACGACCCTTCATGAAACCATGCTGCTCTATTGGTATTGAGACAGATATTACGGGATATACAAATTTATGGACGACCCTCTCGAATACTTTGCTCACCACGTTAAGTATAGATATAGGTCGATAGTTTTGGACTGAAGTCCTCAATCCTATTTTATGATTTGGTACTATATTAGCCTTTTTCCATATATTAGGAAAGTACCCATCCTGAAGACACCTGTCGAAAACTCATGACACAGAACCTGATAGAGATTTAGCACATTGAACAAAGATTTCATTATTATGATCGCGATTATTTTTGCAACATTTTTCAGTCATGCTTCGCTCCTATTGGTCACAGCGTGATGTTATATAGCCTAAAGCCTTCCTCGATAAATGAACTATTCAACACAAAAATATTTTTTCAAATCGGACCAGTACTCTTCAGCTTTATAATATTAGTATAGATAGTGTCTGATCTAGGAGCTTTATTTAATGAGTGAACTTGGTATTGATCCGCAGGTTTACTAAAGTTTCTCTCGAAATAGTTGCTGAATGCAGAGCAAATACCTAATGGTGTATCTAACAAATTGAAGTGCAGGTTTTCGAGTTTTTCGAATAGTGAACATTAAAATTTTCTAGTAACAGAATCAAAGTCTCCTAACGCAAATTGATTGATTGTTTCTGATTTGTATGTTGTATTCAGTTTGTTAGACATAAATGTTCATTTAATATTATTTCATTTGAACGTATTTTTATTTCGCCTAAATATCATAGGACATAATGTTTATTAAAAATAAAACGTTTAATCTAATAAGTTTTAAAATTTTAAAATTTATTTAGTTTGGCCTATGTTAAGGAATAGGAAGCAGTAGGAAGATCCAAATACCGAATGTACGAAATACACCGAAGCTAAATCAAAGACGCAGTGTTAAAATTTTTGGCATAACCAGGTTAGGTTAGAACAGTGACCATTCATAGACACTCAATTATATTTCTCTCTCTAACATACATTTATTTTCATTTAGATTAAATACAACAATAAATACATCAATTACTAAGGTATAATTATGATTATGCCACTTGAATATTAGCGTAATCGTTGTTATATCAAACAAATATTTTGTGAAACACATTATGTCAACCAAAATTAGGTCAAAAGAATATTGTATAAATAGTTGTTAGACTAAGTAATATTATGTCAAACGTTTTTCGGCAAAACGAGGGAGAGCCACCAGGCATACCAGCTTCTTCAATCAATACCACCAACCCGTGTGGAGTCTGAACGGGTTTTCGCAGCAAATAGATTTCTTTGTGATCATTTACGGTGTTAGTTCAATGATGATTATTGATGATACATTAGTTAAATGCTTTAAATATGATATTAGATGATGCAGAAACAATAATGCAATACGATATAAAAAAGATTTTAAATGTTGATTTGATTTTGTTTGGGTTGAGTGTCTTTTGTTTATTAATAAACAACTATTATCCCTATTGATTTTTGTTAGGGGGAATTGGCAGAGCAATTAGAACAAAGGAGCGTGCAGTAACATAAAATATATTAATAGAAAAGTACAAACATAGAATAACACAGAATACAATACGAGATATGGATTATAATAACAACCAGCGAATGTCAACACATTCTTTTAGTGACAACCTAATTATAGCGATTGCAGGCATTGCAGCCAGCTCTCTCTACACACAAAGCATGAAGGTGATATTCAACATACCCCCTCAACTCATGCTTTATTCAAGTCAATTAATGGCTCGCAACCCTAATGCCTCTGACAGTAAGTTGTGCCTAACACGCGGCAAAGGTTTGGTGAAAATATCTGCCAACATATTTTCAGTTGCTAAATGCTCTAGGGTAATCGACTTATTCTCACGCAGCACATCCCTAATAAAGAAATGCCTAATATCGATGTGCTTAGTTCGCGCGTGATAAACACCATGATCTTCAGCGAGACAGATAGCAGATAAGTTATCAGCATGCATGTTTACCTTAGACAACTGGCGAAGACCAAGTTCCTTCAGCAAACAATTTAAATACACTGCCTCTTTCATAGCTTCCGCCAAACTCACAAATTCAGCCTCACAAGTCGATGTCGCAACGATGCGTTGCTTTTGTGATGCCCATGAAATACAAGCGCCACCTAAAATAAAAACATAGCCAGTGAAAGACCTTCAGTCTTCACTCTTTTTACATGATGGACTACACTTGGATCCAATGCCAAAATCAACTCGGATCTTGCCTTCCTATCAGCAGTCTCCCATAACGTTGACGACACACCATCCGTGGGTTTTGGCTTTTCTCCACTCACGTATTCCCAAAAATCATTTCTGATCAATAGTGCTTCTACCTGTACTTTCCATGTATCATAGTTTTCTTTGGTCAATAATTCGATTCGTACATTCGACGCCATATTGTTCATACATGTACTTTCACGAAATTATTTTTACGAATACTATTTTATCAGTTACTGCTGCTCTGGGCCCATAACCTTTGTTAGGGGGAATTGGCAGAGCAATCAGAACAAAGGAGCGTGCAGTAACATAAAATATTTTAATAGAAAAGTACACACATAGAATTACAACAGAATACAATACGAGAGATGGATTAATAACAACCAGCGAATGTCAACACATTCTTTTAGTGACAACCTAATCATAGCGATTGCAGCCAGCTCTCTCTACACACAAAGCATGAAGGTGATAATTAACAATTTGTTTAATTCATATCGGAAATTATTCGAAAAACTCGTAAAACTCGAATAACTCGAATATCATACACTAAGTATCTGTGCTAAGGCTAAGGTATTCGTAAAACTCGAATATTAAAATTGGGCGAATATTGCATGCCCTAGAGGTCATACATGACCGAAAGCATTTCTAGGAGATAAAAATAAAAAAAAAATATAGAACATTTTTAAATTAAATGTCCGTAGTACTTTTGTAAACTGAAATCGATAAAATATTGGTTTCTTAAGTGAAATACAACAGAAACTATTAATTAATTGCGTCTTTGTGAGTCAAGTAGCTTACTCGCGCTGAAAAAATGGCAGTATATTTTCAGGCCTTAGATGATTCAGAAAGGAACACAGAACAAAAAACTGACTGACAGCTGTCAGTTAGTGGTGGCGTCTGTCTGTCAGTGCCATACAATATTAGTATATTACGATTTTCTCAAAAATCGCGTTATTAATTTTATGTAGCTCGGTAAACAAACTGAGTGAATCTTATTTAATTTAGAATTACTTAGTTATATAATTTGTACATTTCTGCTATTTTTGAAGTTTGATAGCTAAATACAACGCGGTGGTAGTTAAAATCTAACATAATAATTAACGTAACCTCATTACGAGTGATTCTACGTATTATCAGTGAATGATAACATGCCTGAAATTAAAATTACTCCTTTGGGGGCTGGACAAGATGTGGGTCGGAGTTGCATATTGCTGTCAATGGGAGGTAAAAATATTATGTTAGATTGTGGGATGCACATGGGGTACAATGATGAAAGAAGATTTCCAGATTTCTCCTACATTGTTCCGGAGGGCCCTATAACCAGCCAAATTGACTGTGTGATTATTTCACATTTCCATCTCGATCATTGCGGGGCACTGCCCTACATGTCCGAAATGATCGGCTATACTGGGCCCATTTATATGACGCATCCCACTAAAGCTATTGCTCCCATACTTCTTGAGGATATGAGGAAAGTAGTGGTGGAAAGAAAGGGAGAATCAAACTTTTTCACTTCTCAAATGATTAAAGACTGCATAAAAAAAGTAACTGCAGTCACGCTTCATCAGTCAGTGATGGTAGATAATGAATTGGAAATTAAAGCCTATTATGCCGGCCATGTGCTAGGAGCTGCAATGTTCTGGATCAAAGTGGGTTCACAGTCAGTCGTCTATACTGGAGACTACAACATGACTCCTGACAGGCATCTAGGAGCTGCATGGATTGACAAATGCCGACCTGATTTATTAATTACTGAGTCTACCTATGCTACTACAATCCGAGACTCTAAACGCTGTCGAGAAAGGGACTTCCTCAAGAAAGTTCATGAATGTGTTGAAAAAGGTGGCAAAGTTCTCATTCCTGTTTTTGCATTGGGAAGAGCTCAGGAACTTTGTATATTACTGGAAACCTACTGGGAGAGAATGAATTTGAAATATCCAGTTTATTTTGCCTTAGGACTGACAGAAAAAGCCAATAACTATTATAAAATGTTTATAACTTGGACTAATCAGAAGATAAGAAAGACATTTGTACAGAGGAATATGTTTGATTTTAAGCATATCAAGCCATTTGATAAGACCTACATTGATAACCCAGGTGCAATGGTAGTTTTTGCTACTCCAGGAATGTTGCATGCTGGACTATCATTGAATATCTTCAAGAAATGGGCACCATATGAACAAAACATGGTCATAATGCCAGGTTTCTGTGTCCAAGGAACTGTGGGTCACAAGATTCTAAATGGAGCTAAAAAAGTTGAATTTGAGAATCGGCAGGTTGTTGAAGTTAAAATGGCTGTGGAGTATATGTCATTCTCTGCCCATGCTGATGCCAAAGGTATAATGCAATTGATTCAGTATTGTGAGCCTAAAAATGTGTTACTGGTCCATGGTGAGGCACAGAAAATGGAGTTTTTGAAAGACAAAATTGAAAAAGAATTTAAAATAAACTGCTACATGCCGGCTAATGGTGAGACATGTGTTATAAATACACCAACAAAGCTCCCTGTTGATGTTTCTTTGAGATTGCTCAAAGCAGAAGCCGTAAGGTACAATGCCTTGCCTCCTGACCCTAAAAGGCGTCGTGTTGTGAATGGTATCCTTTGTGTGAAAGACAACAGACTTTCTTTACTTGATATTGATGAGGTTTGTGATGAAATTGGCATAAGCCGACATGTCATTCGTTTCACTAGCACAGTCAGATTTGATGACCCAGGACCAGCAGTAAAGACTGCAGAAAAACTAAAATCTTTATTATCTGAAAAATTGGAAGGTTGGACAATAACCATATCAGATGGGAACATATCAGTTGAATCTGTGCTCATAAAAGTTGAGGGTGATGAGAATACAAAAAGCATTTATGTGTCTTGGACAAACCAAGATGAGGATTTAGGCAGCTACATTCTGGGCCTGCTGCAATCAATGGTACAGAGTTCTTAAGAATAAGAAAACCAAATGTTGTAAATTGTATATAATTTTAAATGTAATTCAAACATTTTGTTATGCTTAAAGACAATACAAAACTACATTTAACTTTAAAGAATCCACTGCCAGTGGAAATCTGCAACATGTTGCTACTGTTTAGCTATTAAATGCACACTTGAGGCAGTTGATTATTTCCAAATGAAATGTTTTCATTTTTGTTTAAATAAATATTTTGTTATAATAATGACTTAGAAATTGTTATTTAAGCACACCATGAAATATCCTCATTGCATTTTCCTTGGTACCACAGATGCTGTAATTTGTTCATTTCACTTAAAGTCGGAAGATGTTCATATTTTGATCTTGGTTTCTGTAAAGAAATACATAATAGGGTGAATGTACATAAAAATGGATAGGTTGTGACAAATTTCTTACAAAAAACTATAGTAAATTAAGTGAAAAAACTAATCAAACAAATGTCAAGTGTGATGAAGCGAAATGATTACTTGTTCAGTAGTGTGAAGCTCCTTTTTATAAGCCATCTATTGTTAGTTTATGTTTGTTTAATTTTATTATTTCCTAGATGTTCCTCTTTTTACATACAAACATGGGAAATTTGTGATGGAAGTATAATTTTACTACACTGATTTTATTGTGTTGGATCTAATGCAAAAATGCTTGTTTATTATTTTTAAAAACTTATGTTGAAAGATGTTTTGATTTTTTCAATTTTTTAAACCGGCCAAGGGCATTTCGTGCCAGGTATTAGCACAAAATGCACTTTGCCGGTTTAAAAAATTGAAAAAGAAAAATTGTAGAGGTCCTTTTTTAAAATAAACTTTTCTTGAGATAATGCAAAGAAGTGTTGCTATTCGAGTAATATTATTATGTAAGAATACCGTTTATTAATAATTTATTACGGATACTCTAAAATAAAACAAATGTGTACACATTAGTATTTATTCTTATCTATGTGTACACGACTATTTTCTTACTTGAGTCATTCTATTTAGAAATAATTACACCAATATTTCCATTCCATAATGTAAATAATGGTAGATCCTAGTTTCTTTATCAATCTTTTGGTAGAAGCAGAGCAACTTTAAAAACAAGTGTAACATAATGACTACTGCTAACCATAGCTGGTGGGTAAAGTCTTCTGAAGTCTCCCTGATGCAGGTATTCTCTGTGTGCTTTAAGCAAGCTGCTTCTGAGCTTTGCACTAATGCATGGTTTGCATAGGGCACAGATCGGATTTGCCTCGCAGTTGTCTTTGCAGACCGTACTACACTCGTCGCCCCATACTGCAATGTTTTTCTGTGATGAAACCATATTGACAGCTGCTTGATCACTAAAAATATATGTACTTATTAGTTTAAGTTATATTCGATCGTTGTGTTACTTGTTCAGTGTGCGTTTACCCAGCCCTTGGTTTCTTAATTTATATTAGACAGACTAACAGACAGACAGACCATGTAGTTAAAGGTTGAACTTGAACACGGCTATGCGAATATTACCTCCTGAGTTCTAAGCGATTGAAAAATATATTAAGATACAAGTACCTACAGAAATATCTTCGCTAGATAATTTCATTGTGGCATACATCGATATATAAAGTAGCATATTTCTATTGCGAGATTCTTGATATCTACTTAATACAGTAAAGCTTCTGGCACAGATGTTATTTGGCGGTTGTGCTGATCTTGCTTGGGGGTCATAAAACTCGTAAAACATGAAATAAAGGTCGTGACACCAAAGTCAATACTGCAGAGCCAGAGGTATACGAATAAAAACTGGATAGATTAGGTCTTATCTACTTTAGCAAGTTTATAATTTACCCTGTTATTTCGATGCTGGCGGACTATATTAATAAATCGTGACGGCATCGGCACCATCATGTCCTCCCCTAAGGCTCTCCACAATGATTGGTAACGCGCTACATGCATCCAGCGACTTCCCGCGACCTTGCCAAAACGTCAGTCCACCTGGTGGGGGGCTTACCCACCGATCGTCGTCTAGTGCGCGGTTTATATTTTTACGATTCGATTTATTAATCTTTTTTCCTCAAGCACAACGCTTACTGAGTAGAGATACGTAATAATGATCATGTTCGTAGATGCAGCATTACATTTGCAGCGATTGCCGTCATAACCAGTGGTTACCCTTACCTACCATAACCATGGTGGTGGTTAATAACCACCACATTCATTCCTCAAGTATCTCATTAAACAGATTCTGATATCTTACCTTACCCCACTGCAGAGCAAGTGGTAGAAATCTGTTTTTTACTATAAAAAAGCATAAGTATAAAAATTACAAGATTTTTATTTTACGGTTTTGAATTGTATTTGTGAAGAGGTTTTGATTAATTATGCACAAATGTTATCCTACCATCTCAATCAGTGGTCTATAAACATTACCTATTTGTCGGCTAATATAAGCCACCTAAGCCACTTGCCATATGGATTTTATGGTTGGCACAAGAAATACGGTATCGCATCCTTTAGACGTGGCACTTGTCATCATTACAGTTTACACATGGAGATAGAAAATTTTACGGTTCCCATGGGGTACCTACTTTGTTTTAATACCATGCTTTCGAAGTCGCGTGCATTTTGCTAGTAACTAGGTACCTAATAAAACAAAAGCGTAAGATTGAATGAATGTTTGATATTCAACCATGCCATTTAATACTCTATTCGCTGGAATAGCGCATAGGTAAGGTTTTTTTTTATTGATAAAATTCACAATTCCCAGTGGATGTTTTTTTCTTCATGCGTACGAAGTCTCAAGCATAGCAAGTCGTGACGCAAAGTATTAAGTAAACTGAAGTAAAGTTGGTACTTTATTAGGCTGTTGCTTATTACCATCCCAGTTCAGGGATGCTCCATCATTAAATTGCATTGATGCAATTTACCACAGTTGTTTCTTTATTAGACTTTTTACCACGCTTTTATTAGCTTGGGTTGTATCTATGAATGAATGTATGTATAATGGACTCTTTGAGCATATTTTTTACCAATTTCTAGAAGTTTGAATTATTTGAAACTTTGCACACGTATCAAGGACCGATGACAATGCAATAATTTAAACACAGTTTCCCAGTTTTCCTCTGTAAGAGGGAGTAAAAGAGATAGAGCTAAAAATAAAACTGTAGTAATCAATATATTATTGTACAAAAAGCGTGGGGGGCTTGATTTAGATTGTTGTAATATTTTATCAAAAATTTACTATATCTGTGGATATCATAACAAGCACCTCACGCTTTTTGTACAATAATATGAATTTTTCAATTGATTACTACAGTGTTATTTTTAATTTTTCAGTTCAATCTGTTTTAAAAGCGTAGTTTTTTAGTTTTTTAAACTATAATTTTTCTATAACCTTTCTATCTATATATATAAAAATGAATCCCTATTTCCCTTAGTCATCGCATCACGCGTGAACGGCTGGACCGATTTCGCTAATTCTTTTTTTGTTTTGTCTGTTATTATCAGGAGAATGTTCTTATGAAAGAAAAAAATAAGGAAATTGCGCGGAACATTAGAAAATTTAAGAAAACTTATTTACCATACTAAATTATTTGTAATGTAACCTTATTGCTTTTGACAAGAAGCTATAGATAAGCTTCTTGGCTTTTGACAATTTATACTTTTTTAATGTAGGTATGGCGTTTGACATAACTTTGACAAAATGCGTGCTGCAAATAAATATCATCAATTAGGGGGTACTGAATTTTGCACATGGCCAGTAATGTCGCCTGTTACCGTGTCGGAATACCAACAAAGCTATTTATATACCCACCAGAAAGTTTGCAATGACTAGTAGGTGGTATAGATAATCGCCACGCTTGTCAAATGCGGGTTGGTGACCACAAACCCGACCAATGTTGGAAAATACGAAACTTTGTTGCCCGAGTTGGGGATCGAACCTGGAACCCCGAGATCTTAGCCCGGTATTTAAACAACTAGACTAACGGGGCGTTGTGTGTGAGGCAAAGTATAACATATCTTAAATATAGGTACATAGGGCAGTCCAAGCTGTAGGAGTCGGATGTTGTTGTTCATATTATATTTTTAACCACTAGCACAATTCTGGTAGAGTATATGCTGTTGTATAGAAAAATGAGAGGTAAATAATAACTAAAACTGTCTTATCCCGCTAGTGTAAACATAGCAAAAATTTTAGGAGCTCAAGGTTCATTATTAATACAGAAACAACAGTTTACTTTTGCCGACGTAATAAGTAAATATTCGTTCATACAATGAATATTAAAATTATAGGAAATGAGTTTTATGTAGGTCATGTTGAAAAGGCGGATATTTGGCTCCTATTATTGTCTGTTCTCAATAAATGGAAACTTTACTGATTTATGTTCTTTGGTGCGTTTAGTTTACTTAATCACTGGCTGTTTGCCCGTAATTAACTACACAATAAGTATACAAAATAATTAAAAATTTCTAAAATTTTGATATTAATAGCTGTATATTGTGTTATGTATGTGAGTACTTGAGTTTGTGTGTGTGTGTTCATATTCATAAAATTACTCTTTTTACTGCCCTCTTACATTACACTATTTCTGACTGATCATAATAAATCTTAACTAATTATGTTCTTTCCAATTTAGCTCTAGTGTAAAATTGTCAGGCCAGTGCAAGGTGCTGATGGTCTTCTGTTCTTCACATGTTCGTAAACTCCAAAACATTACTATAGTTTTTGGTCAGTAGGTACCTGAGGACACGAGGGAGTGGGCAGTGTGGACTTGACATTAACCCTGTACCTCGCTCTTTCTCGCACGTACCTTTCATTAGGTTCTCTATGTCTGTCAACAAGCGTCCCGACTCCTGTGATTGAGAATAAGTTGTACAGCACTTGCTCATACAACAGCTGGTTAGGCGGGTAGTGGGCCGAGCTTAGATTCGGCGACATGTTCGCTTCCAAAAGATACACTTTTAATTTCTCGTCCACAACCAAATCAACGCGCATCATTTCGAAAAAGTTTTCTGAAGATGGGTAGTTTTTTAACTGAAATGTGAAAAAAATATATATATTATTTTCTGTCGGCTAATAGGTCTGCGTATTGCCTTCGAATCAAACTGTTTTGATAGTTATGTTAGATAGTGGGTGTAAGAATGTCACACCAAGCTGATAATAGGTACCTACTACAATTCTAATTCACTTAGAGTACCTATAAGTGAAAATTTCTAATGTTAGATAAAGCAGGAACTTTCCCTGGAAGGTATCTGGCATACCTACCTAAAATAACATAAGTAGGTACATCTGTACACAATACAGTACGTACAGAATATATTGCGTAGTCGAATAGCTTAGACACCGTTTTTTTAGGGGTAACCTAATCTAAGGTCCCGGGTTACCCGCACAGGTCCATTTAGAAAACCACTTATCTTGGACCTGAATGTTTGTTAAAATCAAAATCAGTTAAAATCAGTTTTATTTCTGCAAATAGGCCCCAGGAGGCGCTTTTACACGTCCCAATTTAAACCTACCACCTGTGTGGTACCTTCGTTCCCCAAAAATATGTGCTGTAATATTTAATTGGAATCAAAACAATATGTAATATTATTCTTAAAATAATAAGTAGTAATACGTACAACAACTATTTTTTCATTTCCTTTTAAAGAATCACACCTAGTTTAGTGAGTGAAAGAAAAATCCATAGTGTACTTACAGCCTCAATGATGTGTTTCTCTTTCTTAACGAAAATTTCAGCGATTGCATTTTTTACGTCTTCCCACATCTGCGAGGGATTGTCGCCCTAAAATTAATGTTACTTTTTAATGAACATAAATGAATAGCAAGACGGCTTGCATTTTTAAAATTATTTTACATTTATACGGGCCTAAGTTTATCAACAGTGTTAACCAATTTAAGCCTCCACCATCCGACCGTCAGCTGTTTGATGAATACTATTTTAAACGCTCCGTTGGTCTAGTGATTCCAAATACCGGGCCGAGATCTCGGAGTCCTGGGTTCATCCGGGTCGAGCAACCAGAGTTTCGAATTTCTGAACATTGCTCGGATTTGTGAATACCAAGCAGCATTTGGCAAGCGTGGTGATTATGCCTGTAGCCATCATTGCGGGGGTAACTTGAATTCGATGATGAAGGCCTTTACCCTGTAATGGTGGCCTAAAAAGGCCGTTACTTTTTTACTTTTAGGTTAAAATCATGTAACATGTTTCCTTTTCTCGATGGGACGGCAAGAGTATTAAAGTTTACCTTAGAACGAGCATACAGGTCAAATGCGTTCTTCATGCTAAAACCTAGCGCTGTGTAAGGCTGCGCCAGTGATGGCACCTCCCACGTGGGCAGGTAATCATCGCCCACCACATACTTGTCCAGGTTTTTTGGATCAAAAGGGTAGTACTTCGCAGGGCAATACCTGAAATTATAACAAGACAAAAATGTTACAATATTGCTTTTCCAATATAGAGCAATATATCTATCCTAAATCAATGTCATATCTCAGTAACATTATCATATATTTAGAAACATGAAAGTAACGTGACTTTCTACAGGAAATGACTTTTCTGCAAAAGATACGAATATTGAATCGTATGTACATCTATCTACATTATGTTTCCCAAAATTGTAGTATTACATTAAGCATTATGTATTATTTTAAACTCGTATTACTAGTATTATAATTAAGTAATTTTACTTATTAATACTCACAACTAAATATATTTTTTTAAATTTTGGTTAAGAGTTAGTTTCTAAGTTTATTGCCAACATTACCATACCTCATACCACGTCTGCCTCAAACCTATTTTTTTATTGTAGTTAATATTTTTAAATTTATTACACACGGGCCATAGGCCGCGGCCACAAACGCCGCCACGAGAGGCTTTAAGTAAGAAGCGTGTGGAGGTCACCGGCGGCAAGTCCTTAAAATGTATGAAAATTACGGTTTTGTGGCTGTGGCCAGTGGCACGTGTGAGGTAGCCCTAAGAATGCATTACTTACCTAAACAACACTTCCCCTTTATACCAATAAACTCTTAGAGGATCCACAGAGGTCAGTACCACATACACGCCGATATCGAACTTGTGACCATCAACCAAGTAAGGCTTCTGCAGGTACTCTTGTACAAAGCTTTTCCCACTCGACAGGTCGATTTCACTGATATTTTTTATAAATATCCCTCTATGCTGATTATGCTTCTCTAAAAACAGCGCATTTTTGTTTTCTGACGCATAATCCAAAAACTCTTTCTTATTTTGTGGCAACTTAAATGCTCTCGGAATGTACTTTGAATTCGAGGTAGCTAAATCGACTTTATTCGTAATAAACCCAGTTCCTGGGAAGTGATTAACTTTTTGGTGTGGCTTCAATTTGTGTAGATTCGGATAAAGCACTCGAAATGGGTAGTCGTGAGACCAAAGGAGGTTCCACGTTGATGAGTTTGTACTCTTTTCGTATCCGTACCTATCGAGCACTAGGTGCACATGTTTTAGTATACCATTCTTATTATCAACGTCACTGTGAGCCGAATACACCCAGTACTTCGGTCTCTGAACCTCTTTATGCCTATTCTGTACATTCAATATTTCTAATAATATACCTAAAGAAACGCCAAGAATACATACGATGAGAAAAATATTAATATTTGCGTCGTTTTTATTATTCTTTCTATTTACATTATCAATTTCCTGTAATGTATTCTTATCCGATGAGATAATGTCGTTTGCTCTTGCTTCAGTTGTGTCCTAAATCCAAAAATAGAAATGTTAATCTTTAGCGAATGGTAATCCACATAAAAATTCTAGTAATCTAATTGGTCTAACTAAATAAACAAAACATCTTAAAGTAAAAAATGGTTTTTACTCATGAAGATAGGCTTATGAGATGACTAGTATAACAAAGGTACTCAGCTGAAAATAGGCCATGCAAATACTTACTTTACTACTGATATTGGTTTGTGGAAATCATGTTATATTGCTCGGCAGTAGGCAGATAGGTAAGAATTTCTGTTTACACTATTCTTAATTCCAAGTAAAGAGTTTTGTAAAAAAAGCAATTCCTTGAATAAAAGTTTGGAATGCCTGAGGTGGGACTCGAACCCACAACAATCGTACTTATTTGAATCACAGGTGAAAATCAAATCTCATCGCTTGCATGGAATAGGTAAAATACTTATATTATATTATTTATTAATTATTATTTTTTCTATCCTATTGAGCATGTATAGGTATACCTAAAGTATGGTTCTAAATATTGTTCTATTGCACCCGCAGCCTACTTTTTCAAGCACTTACAATTTAAGTAATACCTATGAAGAATTTATTAAGAAAGTCACCTAGCTTTCATATTTATTTAATAATTAGTTTCAACGAAGACGGGCAGTCCAACGAAGCTAGAGCTAAATTAGTCAAGTAGATTAGAAAAAATAACAACAAAATTCTCAAAAATAAAGCTTGAAATATCTTTTAATATAACTGCTGTGATTTTAACATTATCTTTTAAGTATATATATATACTTTTCAATAAGATCCCACTTTGTATACTTAACTTAAGAGACACAATATCTGGTAACTTTATTTACAAGTAAGTTTAAACTTGTTATTAAAGTTAAATGATGTCAGTTAATATGTGTAAAACCACAATCTTACTTAGAACATCTTTACATAACTTTACTTTAGTAAACTATGTCACTTACCATTTCATTCTTATCCATATCTAAGAGCACGTATTCACTGTAATTCTCATCACTTTTTTGGTCAACAAATAGTTATTTTTGCCGCTTTAACTTTTATTTCCCATACAAACGTACTCACACGCACAAAGCTCCTACGAAGAGTAAATGAGTGCCACTGTGATGAAAAGAGACGTGTTATGGTGGGCTTTGGTGTAAGAGGGACGGATGATACTTTCTAAACGTATTATATCGGTTTTTAAGGTCACATCAGCTGGTTGAGAATACTACGCATGCTGACTTCATTACGCTGTGCGAGTAAAAGTGCACGCATTTGAATTGCAAATTTTCAAGTGCAAAATGTAGAGTCAACCTTTCAATAGAATCTATAGTAATACTGCGAAGAAAGCTAAGCTAATTAGGTAAGCTTTTAGGTTCATATACTACATAATTTTAAACTCTCCTGTTCACAGAAACCAGTAACTTTTTCGAAAATAGATCTATAACATTAAAAAAATATTACGTTACCTACTTGAATTAATTTCTTCTTTTATCTGCTTTTAAGTACCTTTAATAAGTATTTATTGAGATTCAAATACATTTATGATCTACTTATTGCAAATGTAAACTGTTTGTTTTACTTTAAGTAAGATTTTAATCAATAAAAATAATTTTATGATTAATTAAATGTGATCAAAAGTTCCAGTGCCTACATGACCGCCGCCATAATGTTGAGGCATTCTACGAGTACCTTTTTAAAGGCTGATATAGTTATTACCTTTTTAGGGTTCCGTAGTCAAGACAAGGAACCCTCATAGTTTCGTTTGTTCGTCTGTCTTTGCATCCGAGGTTAATCGATGCGACTATTAGTAGGTACCTAAAAGTAAGCTGTAATATGGCATGAATGAGTGAGTATATGTACGTGATATCAATTACACCGAATCATAATATTAAATGTAGATATCTTATACTTACGTTTTATCATATGACTCTTCATTTCAATCTTCTTATATTCTTACAAGGGTAGTCTGGCGTCAGAGTTACCTACCTATTACAGGCCTATTATTACATGGCTTGTTATCTCCACTTCTTGCGCCAGTTGCCGGGACCGACGGATTTAACGTGTCTGTTATTCGAGTGTACATACTACCTAGTATTATATTATCTGTGATACTACCTAGGTAACGCTGATAATGTTTAGAAAGAAAATGAAAAACGGCTTAATGTAGAAACTTGCCAATACTTTTATTGTTTTTCGAAGTAATCTCCGTTCCTCTCTACACATCGTCGGATTCGATGGAACCACTGAGAAAAGCAGTGGGCCCATTCTTCCTTATGGGTCTCTTCTATGGCATTTTCGTACGCTTTCACCGCATCTTCAGGGCTCGTAAAGCAAATACCTCGAATTTTATCTTTAGTACTTGGGAATAAAATTAAATGAAAGACTCAAGGCGCTAGGTCAGGACTGTATGGCGGATGACTCATTATCTCGACACCAGTCATAGTCAAATATTCAACAGTCCGTTTTGCGGAGTGCGCTGAAGCATTGTCGTGGTGAAGGAGGATCCTGCTTCGAGGGCGCTGCTGTCGGATTTTTTCCAAGACAACAGGCAAACAGCGATTGACATACCAGTCTGCAGTAACTGTCCTTCCATGTTCTAGCACAACTTTCGCGAAATGACCTTTCCGCTTTATAGAATAGCATACCAAAGAATGAGGCAATCATCTTTTTTCCATGACTTCTTCCTTTCTTTACCTTACTTGGCTGATCCTCGAAAGGAAACACCCACTGAGCTGATTTTCTTTTGGTTTCGGGTTCGTAGCAATATATCCAGCTTTCATCACCTGTGACGATGCAGGGACAGCATTTGAGTCACCGCCGTTGAACTTATCTAACATTTGGCGACACCAGTCCATGCGAATGAAGTCCATGTTTGAAGAAGAAACAATTTCAAAAAAGTTCCGATGATAATTATTTAGTATGTAAGTATTAGTAATTTTAAAACCTTAAAATTTTGTAAGACGGCATTTGAGACGTGCAACTCAGGAACTCTACGTGCGTGCTCGACACACACTAGGCCGGTTTATCTATACTAATATTATAAAGCTGAAGAGTTTGTTTGTTTGTTTGTTTGAACGCGCTAATCTCAGGAAATACTGATTCGAATTGAACAATTCTTTTTGTATTGGATAGTCCATTTATCGAGGAAGGTTTTAGGCTATAGAACATCACGCTACGACCAATAGGAACGAAGCAGCATTGAAAAATGTTGCACATTATTCATATTAATCGGGATCATAATAACAGAAATTGGCGCGTACGAAGTCGCGGGCAACAGCTAGTTAATAATGAACTCTTTATATTTAAAATAAAATAATGTAAAGGCAGAATTTTCTTTTTCAGTAAGATTAATGTAGAGTCAACTTTATAAAACACAATTCGCACTGATCCTGCGATCCAGGTTTATCTGAAATTCTTATACAGGTCTAAGTACTCTCTTATCAATTAGTTTTATCTAATGCTCATACCTTTACTAAACATTGCTGCTCATACTGACTGTAAATACTTAAATTAATAAAAAATGGGCAATATTTCGTGAATTTTGTAAAAATCTGAAACAACGATGGTTTCACAAACATCCAGACACAAGAAAATATGGTTATAGGGTTTTCTACATTCATTCATGCCAGGCATCACATCTGACCCCCTACAAACCGGTGTGTAAGCTACATACATTTACATATAATTTTTTGGATATTTTTTTCTCTTATTCAATATCGTAAGAAAATATTAAAGGCAAATAGAAAGCTGGTCCCGTATTTACGGGACTAACTTACTCCCAATGGCCTTTTAAGTAGCACTGCTTTTTGAATCAAGAAGCTTTTTGAAAATTAAGTAACAGTGTGGTGATGTGATGGGTTAAATTAGTTTAATTAGCATCACTCTTTGACTCTTTGTAGACTTACGGGTGTCGTAAGAGGATACTAAAGAACTACATACTGCCAGAAGACGGGCAGCAGCGGCTTACACGTGCAAAGTAACATTAACCTGGCACATCCGTATACAATACAATCCTAGGCAGGCCTCAGGACTGATTTTAACCTCTATCCGATGAACTCTTCTAATCAGCTGTAATGCCCACATTATTTGTGCTGAATCATCATTTGTATCGACGACTTTATTTAAGTGACCTGCTAACCAACGTAGGTTGGTTTAAAATTTTTTGTTCGTGAATTCAAATTTTACTTGTTCATTTTTAGACTAACAATTACTTACATTTTAATTGCTTAAAAACATTGTAGAGTTCCTCGAATAAGGGAATGTACCTAAGCTAATACTGATCAGAAGTTAGTGCCTAACTGTCGCAGAGTTGGCAATGACAAAGGCAAATAGAAGTCCTTAATGCACTAGCTATCTCCGAATGTTTACCGCCGCAGACGGGCCGGCGGGCGCCCGCGGCGAGATGCGGAACACTAATTGTAAGAAGCTGCCACATTATTTAGCAATTGTTTATGAGTTTTTATTAAACCTTTTCTTTTGTGCCAGTATCAAAAATATTTGAAAATTGATTGTTGTTTTAGTACTTACACACGTACACTCACAGATATAGACAACCACTCAAAATAAACACAGAGACGAAACCTCTCTACAATTTTATGTATTTTATTTTATCTCACTACGAAAGTGTACCTGTAGTCAGAGCTATTTAATTATTATTTTAAGCCTAAAATATAACTATCTACCTAAGAGGGTGGCGAAGAAAACGTGGTCATAATAATAATATCAATAGTTTAACTTAGAACTCCTTGAAAACTGATCCTAATAAATTTAAATAGTTAATTCAATTTTATTATGTCGATTGTAATGTGCGGTTTATAATTAACACAACTTTTATTTTACTTCTAGTGAAACTACTTTAAACTATTCTAATAAGCTCATTAAAAGTGAATAAATAATGTTCTTTTTGAGTTATTAGAGCTCTATAAACTTAAATACCTTGGCTGTTACATACCACGCTGAGTGCGGCGGGAGTTGGGACTGGGCGCCGCGACGTCTACGCCGGCCATCGATCGCACGCATCCGCTCGCTGACTCCGGCGACGCTGCGGCGCCGGGCTGTCCACAAACTCCCCAATGCTATAGCCGTCAGGGCTGCCAGATCGTATATTTGGATAAAAATATCCTAGGTACTAATATTATAAACGTGAAAGTTTGTGAGTATGGATGTTCGGGTGTTTGTTACTCTTCTACGCAAATATTACTCAATGGATCCGAATTAATTTTGGCACGTGTGTTAGTTTTATTGGCTGGAATAACATAAGTCTACTATTCTCCCGTGGAAATGTACAGTTCCGGGGTATATTTTAACACATATTTTTAAACTCAAAATTCCACGCTGAAGTCGCGTGCAACAGCTAGTTTAGAATATTATTGTATCCATAATCATGACGTATGATTCGATGCAAAAGCTTAAGAGGAAACACTACGGTCGAGAGAATTAAAAAATAGGTATTGGTAAAATCTATTGCTGTCGCGCAGTCCCGAACGCCTCCATCGCATAGCGCGATAGAGCACACAAAATCAACGTTTCGTAGTCCCCCGATTCCTTTCCAAAACTAGACCGATTTAAATACATTTTTCATTAAAAATTAAAGAAAGGCTTTGTCCGTGTTCGTATATTTTGCTTTTTTTCTAAAATTTAGTCAAATTTGTTTTCTGGATGTTTGAGCATAGCGGAAAATCTGGCGAATTTTTTAGATTTTTGGAGGCTCATATCTCTTTTATTATTTAATTTATGAAAAAAGGAAAACATAGAAACATGCAAATAGTAGCCATAGATTTTTGTAATAAAAATAATTGCTCTACTGGAATTATCCAGGGAGCAAACAGGGGACTACGTTTGTAGCGGAAAAACGGCCCTTGTGTTTCCTTTTAAGGAATTAAATGTAAAGTGAGTTCGCCTCTTGCTATTTTAGAATTTCTGATAAAAAGAGTAATAGTTAAATAAAGCGATACAGCATCAAAGTTTAGGTAGTGTGTTAGTTATATGAATCATAATCATAATCATTTATTACTTCATTTGGTTGTCTAGGTCTTAAATAATAAAATAAGCACAGCTAGGGCATTACAAATGAAACTACCTATATGATGATAAATCGAATCCGATATAGAAGTGATTGTATTTTCTTTGACAATGGATCTACCAATAATGATTGGATGAAGGGATTACTAATGTTTGGCCATAAAACGTTTCCTAAAATATCACATCTCAAACTATTTTACGCAAATTATCATTTGGCAAAAAAACATTCGTCAAATCAACTTAACGCAATTTTTTTATTAGCAAATTTTTTTTTGGCAAATTATTGTTTTAAAACAAATAAGTAATTGTTTGTTCATGTTTCATTTTATCAAATATAATTTCATTCATCAAATGTTTCATTCGGCAAAACATACTCTTCCCAATATATTGCATGGCAAATGATTTACATATTATCAATTTGAGTGGTGCATAGAACATGTACAAATTACGTTAGGATTATATTTTGTAAAGTGGGTATGTAGTTTGTTTTAATTATTTTCTTACTGCACGCAGTATATGACTTACTCACCACTGTTCATTTGTTTGTAGCCGTTTCTTTTACGCATTGATTAGTTTGCAGCGTATGTAATAGTTGATATTGTTGAAGTAGATAAATTAACTTAATTTATCTGTATAAGTAATAGTCATGATGAGTGAATCTAATAACCAGTGTGAAAGTGTTACTTCCACAAAAGGGGCGTTTGAAATTGTGCAAGGATGGTTTTACTTATGAAAACAGTGCAAAAAAGGGAGATAAATATTACTGGTATTACGAAGTACGGCGAGATAAAGTGAATCGTTGCACTGCATCTATTAGTACTATATTAAAAGATGGAAATCATATAGTTAGTACAGAAAACCAGTAATAATCACAATCACGGTCTGGATCCTAGCAGGAAACCTGTAAGTGACTTTATCCAAAATATGAAAAACGCAGCTGAGTCCGAGATGAAGGTTTGTAATATAATACAAACTAGTAAAGCAAATGTTCCTTCATCTGTTGTGCAATGTTTACCGTCGACTTCGGCTTTAAAGCAAACAGTGATATATTTTTTAAAGATAAACGAATCACAAACATCCAACAATGGCGAAAATTTCGTGTTAAAAGACCGTTGTTTTGAGGAAAATAAACGAGTCATACCAACTAATGTCTACACTGAATTTAATGTCAATTTTAAGTTAATCCACTTATTGGATATGAGATGGAACATTCAAAGTGGCACCTACATTATTCACGCAACTATACACTATACACGGCCCCGTTCTTAGTGATAACACAAAGACATTTCCATTATGTTTTTGTTTGAGCACAAATAAGGATAAACGTACTTATTGTGGTATGTAGATACCTCACCTCTCATTACCTTCTCATCCCATTATCATTTTTACTAGTTTTGCTTAAATTTTTAAGCTATTGCATAGCTTCTATCGCGGGCCTTGAGCGCGGGGACCGAATCCAGAAATTCCGTAACGAAAAAACCTCACGCTCCCCACTTTGACCGGCACAGCGGTGATACGGCTGTTCGACGAGGTGCGTGCGGTTTGACGAGGCGTTTGCCATTCGACGAAGTGGGTGCCGTTTAACTAAGTGGGTGCCGTTCGACAAAGTGGGTGCCGTTCGACGAGGCAGGTGCCGTTCGACAAGTTGGGTGCTGTTTGACGAGTGGGGTGCTGTTTGATGAGGTGGGTGCTGTTCGACGAGGTGGGTGCCGTTCAATGAGGTGGGTGCTGTTCGACGAGGTGGATGCCGTTTGACAGGTGGGGTGCTGTTTAACGAGGTGGGTGCTGTTTGACGAGAGGGGTGCTGTTTTTCGAGGTGGGTGCTGTTTGACGAGAGGGGTGCTGTTTGGCGGGTACGCTGTTTAACGAGGTAAGTGCTGTTCAACGAGCGAGGTGCTGTTTAACGAGGTGGGTGCTGTTTGACAAGCGGGTGCTGTTTTACGAGGTGGGTGCTGTTTGACGGATGGGGTGCTGTTTAACGAGGTGGTTGCTGTTCGACGAGCGAGGTGCTGTTTAACGAGGTGGGTGCCGTTCGACGAGCGGGGTGCTGATTAAAGAGGTGGGTGCTGTTCGAAAAGCGGGGGGCGTTTGCCATTCGACGAAGTGGGTGCCGTTCGACGAAGTGGGTGCCGTTCAACGAGGCAAGTGCCGTTCGAGAAGTTGGGTTTTGTTTGACGAGTGGGGAGCTGTTTGATGAGGTGGGGTGCTGTTTAACGAGGTGGGTGCTGTTTGACGAGCGGGTGCTGTTTTACAAGGTGGGTCTTGTTTGACGGATGAGGTGCTGTTTCACGAGGTGGGTGCTGTTCGACGAGCGAGGTGCTGTTTAACGAGGTGGGTGCTGTTTGACGAGTGGGGTGCTGTTTAACGAGGTGGGTGCTGTTCAACCAGCGGGGTGCTGTTTAACGAGGTGGGTGCCGTTCGACGAGCGGGGGGCGTTTGCCATTCGACGAAGTGGGTGCCGTTTAACTAAGTGGGTGCCGTTCGACGAGGCAGGTGCCGTTCGACAAGTTGGGTGCCGTTCGACGAGGTGGATGCCGTTTGACGGGTGGGGTGCTGTTTAACGAGGTGGGTGCTGTTTGACGAGCGGGTGCTGTTTTACGAGGTGGGTGCTGTTTGACAGATGGGGTGCTGTTTAACGAGGTGGGTGCTGTTCAACGAGCAAGGTGCTGTTTAACGAGGTGGGTGCTGTTTGACGAGCGGGGTGCTGTTTAACTAGGTGGATGCTGTTTGACGAGCGGGGTGCTGTTTAACTAGGTGGGTGCTGTTTGACGGGTGGGGTGCTGTTTAACGAGGTAGGTGCTGTTCGACGGGCGGGGTGCTGTTTAACGAGGTGGGTGCTGTTTGACGCACGCAAGCTATGCAATAGCTTTACCGTGGCAGTCTCCGAGTGCCACACGTCTTTTTTTTTATAATTTTATGTATTTTCTAATTTTCTTATAAATTCTTTTAAATTTCTGTTTAGAAACTTTTTGGTTTGCTCTCGTAAGTTTTATATTCTTATTTTGAAATTCAAAATTGTTCGATCATGCCTCGCCCATTGTCGGGCGAGCACGTCAATCAGTTTAGTTTTAAATACATTCGTCTTTCAGCAGACATTGTTTTCAGACACTATTCTCAGCTTTTGATAAATGTTATAAATTATTGTGATACCTAAATTGAAAAGTGAATTCCACACTTCTATTCTTGGCTTTGAATGATATTACTCTCGAATTTGTAGACTTGTCTTGGATTGTGATAACTCCATAAAAGTGAACTCCTCGCACATTTATTCGGTGCTTCTGAACCCTGGTACGGTCACGTAGACCGCCGGGCCTTCTCCATTCAGTGCTGCTGGACCCTGGCGGTCACGTAGACCGCCAGGCCACCTCTATCCTGCGCAGCTGGACCCCGGCTTGGTCAGGCAGACCGCCGGGCCACCTCCCCTCCGCTGCGCAGATCCTGGCACTTTTCAATTTAGGTATCACAATAATTTATAACATTTATCAAAAGCTGAGAATAGTGTCTGAAAACAATGTCTGCTGAAAGACGAATGTAAAACTAAACTGATTGACGTGCTCGCCCGACATGGGCGAGGCACGATCGAACAATTTTGAATTGATCGCCGGACGATCTCCCCGGTGCCGGGCAACCTTCCTTCTTCAAATTCATCAATTTGGGATCTTTTTACATCAAAATTAAGTTATGTAATTTTTTTTTATTTATTCTTTAGACTGTAATATATTTACTTTATCTTATCTTGTTCTGTATTTTATATTATTCTTAGGGAATAGTTATAGAGAGGTAGGTCCCCATAACTTTCTCCCCTTACTTCATTTTCTTTTGTAGCGTAGCAGAACCTAGGTTTCTGAGGGTATTCCTCTTCAAGGGTACCCCAGATATTCTGCTACGTTATAAAGTGGCGCCCAACGTGGGGCCTAAAAAATAAAAATAAAAAATTACATAACTTAATTTTGATGTAAAAAGATCCCAATTTGATGAATTGGAGAAGGAAGGTAGCCCGGCGGTCGATCACGCCAGGATCTGCGCAGCACCGGGGAGATGGTCCAGTTAAAATCAGTTAAAATCAGTATTATTTCTGCAAATAGGCCCCAGGAGGCGCTTTTACACGTCCCAATATTTAAACCTACCACTGCTTCGGGACAAGTCTGGCCTAGTGCCGAGAAGAAGCAGCGCAAGGAACTCGGTCACTATTGTCAGCCTCTTTTTAAATTAATTTTTACAAGGTTTAAGCAAGTACGAGCTGGGACAACTTAATGCCATACATTTCTATCATTTAAATAATCATTAACAGTGTAATAGCCCTTTTCATTAAAATAACTTTGACATACGATTTAAGTTTATGGACAGGGAGTTCAGCAATATCCTTTGGTAATTTGTTGAAAATACGAATACAATTTCCCATAAACGATTTTCCTACTTTTCGCAATCTAAAGCCTGGAACGGCAAGTTTATCTTTATTTCTCGTATTAAAATTGTGTACGTTACTTTTCTTAAAAAATAAATGTATTGATTTAAACTTCCATGGTCACTATCACTAGAGTTAATTGATACGGGGTTTATACCATGTACCTTAGTTTTTATAAGTTCCCGATATTTCGGCACTGTTGCAAGCGCCATGATCACGGGAGAACTAAGGTACATGGTATAAACCCCGTATCAATTAACTCTAATAAATGTATGTTCTTACGAACGTAAATAATATTCTCGAGAATGTATTGAAAAGACACTGTAAGTATATTAATCTCTTTGAAGAGCTCTTTCAGCGAGTCACGGGGTTGAAGGCCGTAAATAGCCAGTACAGTACGTTTTTGCAATGTAAAAAATGACTCAATATCTGCCGCTGAACCCCACAACAGAATTCCGTATGACATTATGCCATGAAAGTAGCTAAAATATACTAATCTTGCCGTTCCAACATCAGTCAATTGCCTTATCTTTCTCACAGCATAAGCAGCATCACTAAGTCTTCCAGACAGTCCCCTAATATGAGCACCCCATTGCAAATGAGAGTCTACAGTTATACCCAAAAAGTTTAGTGGTTTATCTTTAACAATTATATGAGGGGCAGCTAACCTTACGTTTGGCATCGTAAATTTAACATATTTTGTTTTATTTGCATTTAGTAAAAGATTATTTGTTGTAAACCAATGCAATAATTTAGAGAGGGTATTGTTAACATCGTCAAATGAAGATTTTCCCCTCTTGGTTTTAAAAATCATTGATGTATCATCTGCAAACAATACCATCTCACAAAGATTATGTAAGTAACAGGGAAGGTCATTTATATAAACTAAAAAAAAATAGCAGGGGCCCTAATACTGATCCCTGTGGGACACCCATAACAAGGGCCGACCCTGAAGACTCATTCTCCATTTATGCAAACCTTTTGTATCAGTTTAGTTTTACATTCGTCTTTCAGCAGACATTGTTTTCAGACACTATTTTCAGCTTTAGATAAATGTTATAAATTATTGTGATACCTAAATTGAAAAGTGAATTCCTCACTTCTATTCTTGGCTTTGAATGATATTACTCTCGAATTGGTAGACTTGTCTTGGATTGTGACATTTATTCGGTGCTTCTGGACCCTGGTACGGTCACGTAGACCGCCGGGCCTTATCCATTCAGTGCTGCTGGACCCCGGCTTGGTCAGGCAGACCGCCGAGCCACCTCCCCTCCGCTGCGCAGATACTGGCGTGGTTGATCGCCGGACATGGGCGAGGCACGATCGAACAATTTTGAATTTCAAAATAAGAATATAAAAATTACGAGAGCAAACCAAAAAGTTTCTAAACAGAAATTTAAAAGACTTTAGAAAAAAATTAGAAAATACATAAAAATTATAAAAAAAATTAAGCAAAACTAGTAAAAATGATAATGGGATGAGAAAGTAATGAGAGATGAGGTATCTACATGCCACATTATGACGTCATGTTTGAATTAATAATAGAATATGGACAGGAGCATAACTTGATCATGGCACCAAAAGTATGCGTATTCGATTTTGAAAAAGCTAGTATTTTAAGCTTACGCTCCAACTTTGAAAATATCCTGCTGCATGGATGTTTGTTTCACCTTGGACAAATAATTTAAAGGTAATAATTTCTATAATAGATTAATCTAAATTAAATTTCATATTTAGTTCTATTCATCGAAATTTCTCTAATTAAGAAATAAATATCTCCGAATATTCCCTCATTTTCATAGAAATATCCGGAATAAATCAGAATAATGTTTGAACCTAACCAAAATTAACCATTAACGATAGAGGCGATCTGGCGCTCGGCGGCCGCTACCGCGTCACGTTCACTACGCTCGCTTCGCTCGCTGCGATCGCTCGCCTTCCCGCATTTATGGTCACTGTTCTAACCTAACCTAACCTAGTGGATTTTACTGAGATGTACTTTTTGTTTTAGGAAAATTCAAGCCCAGGCATGTGCAAAAAAGTACGCATCAGACTTGACTTTTAACAAACAACTAAAATGTTTGTTAGCACTCAGCTATTTGCCTGAAGAAGAAATCCGTGTTTACTTTAACAGGCTCCAACATTGAATAGAAGACCCGAATTGGCAACGTTTAGCTCTGTGGTTTGAAGAAAACTACATCAGCGGCACAAAGAGCACGCAACCAAAATATGCACCAAATTATTGGAGTTTTCATAAGATTTCCCAAGTGAAAATACCTAAAACTTTAAAGTCTGCTGAAGTCTGGCACCATAAGATAAATGTCTTAATTGATCAAAGTCATCTGGGTGTGTGTAGCCTAATTAAAACATTAATCAAGGAAAGTCTAGCAAACACAGGTAATATAGAAAAAAAATTATCAGGCGCACCACCACTAAAGAGGAAAAAGAAAAATTCAAACAAAGAGTAAATAATTTACATTATATTGCAACACAAAGCTGAATATTCCGAGTTTAAATTAGTAATGTGTATAGCAAATAATTTAAAAATGTAAGTTAGAAAAATGTTGATTGGGTACAATCTGACTTAAAACAAAAACCATAGTAAATGGTTTTCAGCTTTAAGTACTTAGTTTTTGTTTCTACAAGCTGTTCCTTAAATGATTAAAAGGAATGTAATTTTATTAAATACTATTTTCGGCAATTTATTTGTTTTACTTATATCTAAAATTTCTGTATTCTTTATTTGATATTTTAGCAACTTAATTGCACTTATAATATATATAGGAAAATGATTATTTTTGCTGATATAGGAATACAGAAATCAGTATATAAACTTGAAAAATGCGAGGAGAAGCGGGTTCGAGTCCAGCCTGAGACAAAATTTTTCAAGTTTATATACTGATTTCTGTATTCCTATATCAGCAAAAATAATCATTTTCCTACGCTATAATTGGAGTAAGTATGCGAAGTGATAATTTGACCAAAGTTTTTTTTGGAATATAAAATCATTTGCTATATTAGGTAACATACTCGTATTTCTAAATAAAACTTGTCAAAGTAAGATTTTGTCAAATGATAATTTGAACAAATGAATGAAGTGCGAAATTTGACGAAAAATAGTTTGGTCAAACGAAGGGATCCCGGATCGTTCTACTTGCTTGTTTATGAGTTACTTTATATCTACTTGTGTGCAGCAATTAAAATACCCTGAAATAATTGATTATTATTACTTACCTGACTGACTGTCATTTTTCAAGTTGTGGTATTACGAGAAATAATACTATTACTCGTATAATATGTAGCTGTAGGTATTCAAAATGCAATATCTAATCTAAATATAGAATGTTATCCAAATTATTAGAGCATTATTTAAGAAAAAAATTTAATATAAACATATAAAACAATATAGCTGCTGCCTACGAATAGGTGTACGTAATATGTATACAATTTTTTATTTCGAAAAATGTATGCTACAAGTGGGGGTTTCAAAATCAAACTGTCACATGTTGGTACCGGAAACTCCGACTGGAACCGTTCTACGCAAATGCAATGATTTCAAAGCAACCCTGTATATTTGCTGTATTGTTTAAGCCTTTTTGCACTCAGAATTTTGATTTCTTTCATTTGATCCCCACTCGTAATACTGTAAACTTTTTTTTCAAGGTATATCTATCCCAATATGTTATTGTAGCATGTAGTTTTTTTTTTACAAACAGTAGCTTTTTTACCCGACTATAATAAGGAATCGATTAATGTACTTCATTAACCAAAATTGGCTCCGTAGTTTAGCCGCAAATGTGGGTCCACCACATACATAGACTGCTGTTATCATAAGCTTTTTTGCCGAAGTCGGGTAAAAATAGCCTATGTGCTATTATTAGGTAGATATTTATGTATGTCAACTCAGCCGTTTTTGCGTGATTTAGTTACAAACATCCATCCAATATTTTTATTATCATTATACAGGGTGTTAGGTAAATGGTATAACAAGTCGAAACCAGCCTATGTTACCATATGCATATAAATACTATAATTAAGTTAGAAAGTTGATATCATCTTCTTTTTTTATATTTTTATACAAATCGAAATATCAAAATTTTAGTTTGTATGAAAATAATAAATATTAAAATGAGGATATCGAATTCCTAACTTCACTATAGTATATATGCATATTATTATGCATATATGCATTATATGTTAACTAGGCTGGTTTCGGCTTGTTATACCACTTACGTAACACCCTGTATAGTCACAGTGTTTGTTACCGAACTCCTCCGAAACGGCTGTGCCGATTTTTTTTGTGTCTTAGGTAGGTCTGAACAAGGTCCTAATAAATTTTTTCTCACTCATAAGAAGTCAAACCTGATTTTTGTCCAGTGATACTGGTTTTTGCTACTTTTGTTATAGTGTCCTTACTCAAACTTAAAGGAAAATATCGTTGTTAATAAATTATACAGCTTTCTAAGCTTATTACAGTATCATAAACTATTGTATAACTATATAATAATATTTCTCAAATTCCGACTCTTTTAAGTGTTCAAAAAGTAGTAGGTACCTTATCTGTGTCTAAATACGTTCGACCTGATTCAAAAGGCCGCGTGTCTCTAATATCAGAGCAGAAACCTACGGGGCAGTGCATGAAGCTTATAATAAGAGTAAATGAAACTCAACAACACAAACACAAAAATACTGTAACATTTTTGTAAGTTCAGGAATAATCCTGATTTTTACACACATATCCCTTGTCCCATTTTCCGTTAAGGTAATTTTACAAGACTCAATATCATCCTACTTTTAGTAACTTCATAATAATTGTAGGCTAGTGACGAGAAGAAGCAGCGCTAGAAATAAATTATATTTAGACAAACAACAAATTGGTTTCGTAAGCTATTTGTAAACTTGCTCCTTTGTCTTTAGACATTAAGTACTGTACTATGTACTTAGGTACAAATTACTTATTCAATACTAGCGCTACCCCAAACTCTGTCCTTCGATTTAGCTTTTATTGATTGTTTTATAATCGCTATATCTTTATCAAATTGAGAAATGTAATTGATGATGATACTTTTTAAAGTTTGACACATGCATTACTTTTAAAAAGCTGACCGTTATCGATAAAAACTACCGCATAGAGTTGGAAAATATAATAACCCTGTAAACTTATTGCCGAGTAACCCTGTACTTATACTTATCCTGATACTTAAACCCTGTTCCTTTTTAAAGGTTTCAATTAAAATTTCTCGGTAACTTCACAAATGTCTTATGATTCCTATATACTTACCTAACTCCAAGTTTCCTTAACCTTAAACCTTTGTAGAGTTTACTTTGATTCATTTATGTAATCATACTTTTTTTTTCAGCTGTTTAATACTAAATGGTCGTAGGACACGCAAACGTTTTGTAAGTGTAATAAGTTTCAAGCTTATTTTGAGTTATTTCCTGTTTTGCTTTAGCTTCGCACTAGGTGACATAGCGTGATGATTTAATGATACAGAGTCATTTAGAAAAAAATTAGGTATACTCAGTACCAAGGAAGTTTTTAATCTTTTTGCCAAAAATTCTTGTTACAGCACCAACTCACGAAAAAGAGCGATAGCCTACGTAAGCAGGTACTCAATTATATTAGAGGGTACCAAACCAACTAAAGTATGTTATGTTTTAAAAGATCTCTGTTTTAAGCGCTTAAAAAAAATGTTCCAGGCACAAGCTTTTACAATTTTGGCCTTGGGTTTGACATAACTAATGAGACTATAAATAGCTAAATTTATTCATCTGTCATTATCATCATCCCCATAACTAAATAATTAATATAATTTATTTATTTATTTCCTATAATATACTAGTTTATTTACTACCGAGATGGAAAGCAGGAACGGGTAAATTAAAGAGGTCATAATAATTATGAAAAAGTTGATTTATTATTATTATAATTATAATAATTATTATAATACAGTTTACAATAATTACAAGCGATCACCAAACGGGGTGAAAGAAAACGGCGTATTAAATTATTTAGGCCATCTACACACGGAGGCGCGTGGTAGAGCCGCGCGCGGCGCGACGCAAGCCACGCCACCAACAACAATTATCTAGGTAACAGGTATAAACAAGGACGTGCGCCGGGCTCCCAACGCCGCGCGCGCGCCTGCGGCCGCCCTCCACGCGCGCCCCGGTGTAGACAGCTATTTATCGATTTAGGATATAGTCTTTCGAATGCGAGGAACGAAATATTACACAAGTCGAGAATATTATTTATAATCGATTCGGATTAAATCGGATTCGAGAGCGGCAGAAGCATACCGCGGCGTGTGCGGCGTGAGAGCGGATCGACGCGGAGCGACGCGGGCGGAGCGGCAGGCTATGTACAGGGGCGCCGCTACGGGCAGTCGCACTCCTCGACCACCATCTCGGGAAGGTCGCGCTTGATGATGTTCGAGTCGGCACCGAAGTAGATGAGCGAGAGCGCGGAGAAGCGCACCGGCGCGCAACACGCGGCCCGCTCCAGCCGCGCCGCCTCCACCACCTGCGAGTGGTAGTTGAGGAAGGGGCCGCAGGCGCCGCGGCAGTAGTTCGCGTAGTAGCCCTCCGGCGCGACGATCCAGTCGTCCCAGCCGAGGTCGCGGAAGCTCACGTAGAAGGTCTCGCGGCAGCAGCGGCCGCGTGTGGTGCCGTCGCAGTTGAGCGCGCGGCGGCGGCGCGCGGCGGGCGGCGCGAGGCGCAGGCGCAGCAGCGGGCGCGCCGCCTGGCCGCCGCCCAGCCGCAGCCGCACGCGGCCCCGGCAGCCGCTGCAGTCCAGCAGCAGCCGCAGCGGACGGCGCGCGCCCCCGCCCGCCCAACGCCGCGCGGCCGCCGTCACGTCCAGACGCTGCCAGCCGCGCGCCGGGTCCCGCTGCGCGGTGCCGGCCAGCTCGCCCACGGTCGCGTTTCCGTCCACCGTGAACGCCCATAGCGTGTAGCGCAGGCGGCGCGCGCGCGGCGACGTCTCCGCCCGGACCATCAGCTCCGCCGACGCCACCGTCAGCCCCTCCCCTTGATCCGACTCGCCTTCCTGCCCGAGTCGGAACTCGATCAGGCGTTGCCCGTTTAGGGTCTCACCTGCGGCAAAACAAAGATTGCTCAGCCTCGATCATAGTGCAGTCAGCCGCCTAACATCCCTGATGTCCCTAAAGTGCAGCGAAATGACTCATACTTTTTTAAGTGCAGCGGAAACGATATGTTCTCATTGTATTGAATCTTAAGCAGAGTGCAAGCGGTGGGCGCCCTTGGCTGCGGACTCCGCGCGCGCGTTCCTCGCACACGCATGAATGTAGGCTGGTCACGCACGCATGCGAGAGAAGTCACGTTTGCGGTTGCCGAATGAACATCTGCATGTTTGTTTGGTTATTCCATCCATCAAAAAATAAATATATTTTTTACTTTAAAGACTTATCGAAACCGCTAACACCATCTAACGTCGATTGAATTAAAATAATACTGTTGAACTTCCTCATATCTTTCCATCAGTGATTTGGGCTCCATCTCCCAAAACCTGGTTCCCGTTTGAAGCATGATGCCTGTGGAAGAAAAACATTGGAATTAGTTAAGTACTCGGAAACATTTTGAAAGTAATTATTACTTAACTATTATATAATATTAGTGTTGTTTTATACCACAGGTGGTGGAAGTAGCTAGGTACACGATTTAAGTACTCGGAAACATTTTGAAATTTGAATTAGTGTTGTTTTATACCACAGGTGGTGGAAGTAGCTAGGTACACGATTTAAGTATAAAATGTTCTTCTTTGGCCAACTTTTCAGTATAAACATTTATGTTGTCATCGTGGTACATTCGTTCCGCTAAAGCAGTAACTATCTCTCAACTTAAAAATAATTTAAAAAAAAACAATACTTAAATCATTGATACGATAGCATATTATTATGTACCTGTATGACTACATATGGAGATGACTATACTTTTACTTATCATCCTCTCTCATATTACAGAGACTCTCTTCTTTTCTCGTCTGCTTAAATCATAGACCACAGTGTGGTCTGTGGCTCATACCAATGATTATGTGTGGTTTAATCTTACCTATTGGTAAGTAATAAATTAAGTTTCATAAAAATATCATCAGAACCAGCCTGATGACTCTAAGCATGACTTTGGCATAATACTTTGGCCACTCCACGTTGTAAAACTCTGTAATTGGCTAAGCGCTAGAATAAGATATAACATTATGTTTGATTTTAACAAAAATGATGAGTTTCCTAATAAAAAGAAAAAAATATATAGTAGAGAAAAGATGTGCTGCTGCTCGTCCTTATTGGGCAGTACTAATTTAGTCTCATACGACACCCATACGAAGGCAGGGTAGTGGTGGTGGTATACTTTTTTGACGACCTCCTCAAGGTGTCGCCTGCTCCGAGGTCCCGGGTTCGATTCCCGGATGGGTCAATGTAGAAAAAAGTGTTTTTCTACATTTTCTCAAATCTGGGTCTTTGTGGTACCTTCGTTGTTTCTGATATCCAAAATACGAGTGCTTTAAATAGTTATTCATATTGAGATCAGAACAATGTATGTGATGTTGTCCACATTTATTTATTTTAATGTACTGATACCGTCGTGCACACGTCTTTAATTTTATCAAATTGTCGTAACTACATAACTCTAAAGTTCAAGCACATCCGGTACATATGACCCGGTATTCATCAGAATCCGGTAGTCAGTTGGTAGAACATGGAACATTATCCACGTGGATGCTCGTGATCAAAGAGTTTGCCGTACAGTACTTATGTAACCTGCGTGGTAGGGTTAGCATGTCTCAGGATTAGTCCTCAGACTTCAGGATTTTGAGACTCTATTTAAGATTGCAACCTGGATTTTTAATTTCTTAGGATTTTATGAAATCGTTTTATTAAAAAATCTTTTTCATACATAATACTCGTATGTATACAAATTTTCTAAAATAAACTCTGATCATGTTATACTTGGATATTATCAGTTTTCATAAGCAAAACACTCCATTACATCAGTTAAAGAAATGGCTTTTGGAAATTGTAAAGTATGTACATTAGAGAAAAAGTTCTGTAATCCCGACAATATTTCAAAAGTTGACATCCTACAGTTTCTGAAAAATGGTTTTCCGTTTTTTGTCATGTAGAAAAATCGTTTTTTTTTCAAGGACGTTCAAATTTTTCATTTGGTAACCCTACCCTACTTGCGTGCGATCCAATGCACAGATGATTATCTCGATTCACTAATCACTACGGAAAACTATCGAGTTCTTTCATGTTTACTAGTTTCAATGTGACTACATTGTACTACCTACGTGACAAATCCAAATCCAAGTTTTGTTTCTGTTCAACGGTTTTGTACACAGAACATGGGAAACCTCTTTCCATGTTCTGTGGAATTGTAGCCCAAATAAAATCAAAAGATAACCGCCAGATTATGGCTACACGCATTTAAATATCGCAAAGTATCAGCAAAAAAGAGAATGAGATGATAATTATGGAACATATGTTAATTATTGAATTAGTTCGCATAATTCTAAGACATTTCAAACTGTTAGTTTGTTTGAATTCCCACTATCTCTGGGCTTTTGCAGACAACAAACTTTTAGGAACTCATTGTCTTATTAGTAAAGAAGTAAAGAATTACGAAGTTATATATTAGGTACAGAATAAAAGTTATCGTAAATCTTCTAGTATAAGAAATAAGAAAATCAATAAAGTTTTCGGAGTAGGTCGTATGTTAGCGGTCACGGCGCGGTCGTGACTCGCGAGGCCTACGTACGTAGCACGTATGGTGGTAGAGTGTAAAATTAGCCATAGCAGCTTGAATTATTGACTGCAGCGATCGCCGGCTTGTCGCGTATGCACCGCGTTATGCAACCTCCGCAAGGCTCCGCTATTGATTATTATGGTCCTCTAACGTACGTATAATACAAATTAGGCATAATGCAAAAGCCTGCAGCATTCAGAACGTGATACATATTGGGCACCAAGCAAAAGCCTACAGCACTCACAAACTGAAGTTAAGACAGTCATTCGCTAGGGCTGCAATAGTACCAGGAATTTGAAATAAATTTTGTGATGACGAAATTCAAGAGATCAAATCAGATCTTTGTACAAAATTCCTAGCATCTACATACTTTCATATCTTGTCTCCTTGTCTACTACTGCCACCTTCAAAGATACGAAAAGAATTCCTAAACAAAGTTAACAAACTTGTAGCCAATAAAATAGGACTCGGCAAAAGTTTTAGGCACTAAAGACTACCTAATGGAATGCGATGGTTGACCTGACCTCGTTACATGTGTTTTTGCGTCGTGTATTCCGTGGATCTAAATAGAGAAACAAACCATTTACTTTCGCGGACCTAAATCGCGACACACAAAACGCAATTCGCTTAGAAACGCGACATACCTACCTACCACATGCCTTTTTAGCTTGTTAATGCTGTTTTTTTTTTTCAATTTCGTCATTATTGTTTTTGTTAAGGAATCCTATTTTCGAATTAATAGTTTTAAAATGTTAGCTGTTTTTTGTTCGTAGAATCGACGCTAGTAAAAAGGAATAAGTTAAATATTATGATGTACCTACCTAATCGACTTTTGCACAAACGAAGAAACCGAAGATACTTTTCTTTCTTAGATATTAGATTGAATACTAAGATACGTATAGTTAGATACAAAAATCAAAAAACTGGTCCGTTTGTCATGTTTGTTTTGCAAGCAAATACTTTTGTTTCGAAAACTATGTGACAATCTAACTTTGGGACTAAGACGTTGCCAGTATGTTTTACTTATTCAAAATATTCTTCATACTTAGATAACATGCAGTGTGTTCTGAATTACTAAAATTGTCTGAAAAACTTATAGTTACGTGATACAATTTGTCTAGCTAGACAAAGAAGAGTAATAACATAACACTAGGCTTACTTATGCTGAATTTATAGAAACCTTTAGCTTTGACCTTCGCAAAAACAAAACGGTTAAAGTTTAGTATAAGCTATAAACTTAGGAGCCAAATTTAAGATACAGATAAGTAGATAGTTTATCATGATGTTTTTAATAATAGTGGCCTTTGTAATTTTCTACTAGCTCTTCAAGTTTCTATCTCTGAAATACATGTTTTATCTAATAATAAATGTGTTTTAAAGTTGGGTGCAAAGTTGTAAAGTGGAATGGATTCAATATTTTACTGACTCAAAATTTAATATTTTTTATTATTCAGGTAACTAATAACTAGTTTAATCCCTCGATCGTGAGTTATTCCAGACACAATTGAAATCAATTGTTATCGCGGCACGCGCGTGCCTCCTGGGGGTTGAGGGATTAAACAACTGATAATTTATACTTTTTATATTTTGAACTGAATCACCGGGCTAGGTTTCGACTCTCGATATGACATTTAATAGGGGTTAAAGTATGAAATTGTCGATTTGTACTGAAAATCAAAATTTATTTTTTAATTTTTAACAAATTTATTTAATCAAAATAGTTACCATTGTTATCTATACATTGCTGCCATCTAATAGGAAGGTCATTTAATTATGCCTTTGTGATAGAACTCTGAGGATCTAGACTGCACAAACTGTGTGAAAGCATTTTGTACTGCCTCCTGGGAAGAAAACTTCTTGTCACGTAGATAATTGTCCAAATCACGAAAAAAATGGTAGTCCGTTGGAGCAAGGTCTGACGAATACGGAGGATGTCGAATGGTTTCTAATTGCAGTTCCTGAAGGGTCAAAACGGTTTCTCGTGCTGTATGAGGTCTCGCGTTGTCATGGAGCAATAATAGTGAAGATCGATTCATGAGTCGGGGCTGTTTTACTGCTAGTTTTGCCAACATTGTTCGGAGTTCGGCACAATAGACATCTGCCGTTATTGATTGACCAGGTCGGAGAAAACTATAGTGAATAACACCATGCTGAGACCAAACAGTTACCATTACCTTTTTATTGGTAAGTTTTGCTTTAGGACACTGTTGTGGCGTTTGACCTGGGGTCAGCCATTGCATTTTTATTTTACGGTTATCATAAAGAATCCACTTTTCATCACATGTCACAATTCGATTTAATATTCCTTCATTTCTGTACCGATTCAACAAGGCAACACAAGTTTCAACACGCATTTCTTTCTGCACATCAGTCAAATCATGAGGCACCCATTTTTCGTATATTTTTATTTTATTGATTTGACGCAAATGAGTCAATATTGTGGGTAAGGTTACGTTAAACCATGCCGCTAATTCCTGGGTCAAAAAATCAGTTAAAATCAGTTTTATTTCTGCAAATAGGCCCCAGGAGGCGCTTTTACACGTCCCAATATTTAAACCTACCACTGCTTCGGGACAAGTCTGGGCTAGTGCCGAGAAGAAGCAGCGCAAGAAACTCGGTCACTATTGTCAGCCTCTTTTTAAATAAATTTTTACAAGGTAAGGTAATTTTTACAAGGTTTAAGCAAGTACGAGCTGGGACAACTTAATGCCATACATTTCTATCATTTAAATAATCATTAACAGTGTAATAGCCTTTTTTCATTAAAATAACTTTAACATACGATTTAAGTTTATGTACAGGGAGTTCAGCAATATCCTTTGGTAATTTGTTGAAAATACGGATACAATTTCCCATAAACGATTTTCCTACTTTTCGCAGTCTGAAGCCTGGAATGGCGAGTTTATCTTTATTTCTCGTATTAAAATTGTGTACGTTACTTTTCTTAAGAAATAAATGTATCTTCTTACGAACGTAAATAATATTCTCGAGAATATATTGAGAAGACACTGTAAGTATATTAATCTCTTTGAAGAGCTCTTTCAGCGAGTCACGGGGTCGAAAGCCGTAAATAGCCCGTACAGCACGTTTTTGCAATATAAAAATTGACTCAATATCTGCCGCTGAGCCCCACAATAGAATTCCGTATGACATTATGCTATGAAAGTAGCTAAAATATACTAATCTTGCCGTTCCAACATCAGTCAATTGCCTTATCTTTCTCACAGCATAAGCAGCAGAACTAAGTCTTCCAGACAGCCCCCTAATATGAGCACCCCATTGCAAATGAGAGTCTACAGTTATACCCAAAAAGGTAGTAAAATCTACAGAGTTTAGTGGTTCATCTTTAACAATAATATGAGGGGCAGCTAACCTTACGTTTGGCATCGTAAATTTAACACATTTTGTTTTATTTGCATTTAGTAAGAGATTATTTGTTGTAAACCAATGCAATAATTTAGAGAGGGTATTGTTAACATCGTCAAATGAAGATTTGCCCCTCTTGGTTTTAAAAATCATTGATGTATCATCTGCAAACAATACCATCTCACAAAGATTATGTAAGTAACAGGGAAGGTCATTTATATAAACTAAAAATAGCAGGGGTCCTAATACTGATCCCTGTGGGACACCCATAACAAGGGCCGACCCTGAAGACTCAGCTCCATTTATGCAAACCTTTTGTATCCTGCCTTTAAGGTAAGAACTTATTAGATCCAAGGAATCATTCGATGCACCATAATGTTTAAGTTTTTTAAGTAATATTTCATGGTCTACACAATCGAAGGCCTTTGAAAGGTCACAAAATACACCTAAGGCATCTAGCTTACTCTCCCAAGCCTTAAACACATGTTGTAGGAGAGCAACTCCAGCATCGGTAGTATTTCTACCTTTTCTGAAGCCATATTGGTTGCTATTTAATAATTTATTTACACTAAAGTGAGATAAGTGAGATAAATAGGTAGTTTGACTAGGATCGGCTTCCACCATCTCTCTTAATTCATCGTTAATCACCTGTGTGGGCGGTCTTCCTCGTGGCTCGTTCTTCAAGTCGAAGTTTCCATCACGAAAGCGTTTAAACCAAAATCGGTACGTTCATTAAAAGATCTCTCTCCAAACGCAACATTGATATTGCGGGCTGTTTCTGCCGCGTTACTTCCGCGTCGGAACTCGTATTCAAAAATCACTCGAATTTTCGCAGTATCCATCTTTCTTGTCTAAGTTAAATAAAAAAAACAATTGAAAGTCGATATTCAAATGTTTCACATTTTTTAAAAGAAGAACATCATAGAAACCATGTGAAAAAGTTTCATTCGAAAACCTCAAACCATGAAGATTCTATGTCAATTCAAAGATCCTATTACAATAAAACGGCAATTTCATATTTTAACCCCTAATATTATTATAACCCTTTATAACCATAAAACCCCCTTTTGAGTATAGTTACATAATTTGCAGTTATTAATGTAGTAGAATTCCAAAATCAAGAGAATTCTTTATTTTTGTATTTTAATTTTTACCGCACTGAATTTTCCAATAAGATGCAAATGTATCATGTTCAATCCAACGCGGCACTAACACAATTTTAGTTGTAGGCTCTATTGATGTAATTCTCACTTTTTTTGTATAAAGTGAAATTAAAAACTAGAAGACTTTCATTTTTCTAGATTAACAATTTAAAAAAATAATAATAAGTTTGGCTCCATTTAGTTTATTTGTAACATTTTTCCTTCTTCAAACGATGGAGGAGAGGGTTCTATAATCGTTTATTATAAGTAGGTACAGATGTTTTTTTCTTAGTTTTCCATTATTGTTTAAAGAATGTCAGTATAACATGATGTTAATGTTCAAAATTAAGAACTTTAAAAAAAATGTTAAGCTAAAAACAAGGAATGAACTTAATAACTTATTGTGATTTGTAGAGGTGCCAAACAAACACACATTGAATACTTAATTTATCGTCGCATCGATAAAAGTTGGTAACATAATTCCTGTACTTAGATATAACATCTACAGTCTGCGTCATGTGATTTCACACAAAATAAAACTTTCATACCGTGTTCCCGCGGTAACTACTCAGAGTTTTAGGATAAATTTTAGACTATGTTATTCTGATGTCTAAGATGAATTAAAGGCTAAATTAAATATTATAAAAATGCGGTCAGTAGTTTTTCCTTGCAACATCCATACACATACAGGGTGAAATTTAAACCACTTTCCAAAAATTTTAAGGGCATTCGGTATCGTATTTAGAGCTCATTTATGAAGTAAAAAATGTAATGATAATATTTTTTTCAATATAGTTTTAAATTTTTACGGTCCTAGGCCTGATAAGGAAGAAAGGGAAAATCAAAAACGTATGAATAGTATCGTAATGAATGAATGAGATGTGAATCGCGTAAAAAAAGTGTTGCTAGGCGGCCGTATCAAAAATTTTAGATTTTTTGCAGACATTTTCTGAGTGCTTTATCTTGACATTTTTGTACTGGGCTATACCAAAAGAAAAAATACGTCATTTGTTTTTTGTCTCGTATATTGATATATTAAAATTTGCAAGGTGGTTAAAATTTCATCCTGTTTAGTTCACCGTAAAATTGTAACATAATTAATTGAACGTCGATGGATTACAATCTAACCTAACCTTACCCACCGTTAGTTTATAATCTCTCGTGTGGTTTTGTAAACAGACAGATCTCTCAATTTTACTGTGACAAATATACAAATTTTCGTGTTTTTAATATTAGGTAGGTACTCAGTTGGTTATTTATCCTATCCGTCATTTCGATTTTTAAACGGCAGCACTTTACTTTTTACATATCTACTATCATTGTATCGTTAATTTAATGAGCATAATTACAAAGAAAATATAGTGTAAGATGTTAGTACACGGTTTTGCTTGAGCTGATACTTAGAGTTCACCCTGAAATATTAATAGAACCGCGGGAATAAGCAGCTTGTACCACATATGGTATATCTTCGAAGGAACCTTATTATTGACTGTGGGATATTACCCGGCTTAATCAACCTCTAGAATTGTAACTGTGAAACTAATAATTTTAAGATACTAATGATAGTTAATATCTATATTACATTAATAATTATCTTGTTGTATAAAGTTCCATCAGTATTTTTAACATTCACAAGTCGTTAAGTACTGAAACACCTGTCATCGTTTTTCCAGGTTCCTTGTTTGATTAAAGGACTCACCTTATATCAAACAAGGAACCCTAATATTTTCGCCGCATTCGTGTCTGTCTGTCTATCCGTCTGCGGTTAAGCTCAGAGACTCCTAGGCCCGTGTATTCTAGAACACCTAATCATTGCTTCAGTGTAAAAAATGTGTAGAATCAATACTTATAACCGATACTAATTGCAGAACAAATTTCAATCTAATATTACTGTAATAGAGTTTCAATCAAAAGTCTTTATGTAGAATTTTAAGTTGAAAAAAATCACTATAATATGAAGAGCTATACTGATTTATCTAAAAAAATCAAAGGAAATATCACACGCAAGCCATATTCCTATTTAAAAGGATAGCACAATTTTTTCTCTTCCTACGGGTGTCGTAAGAGGCGACTATAGGAGTAATGATAGAAAAAGACAAATAGGCAACGTATATTACCACCACAAGTGGCCTTACTCTAATTGCCAAATCGCCTGCCAAGCGTGGCCAACAAAATCCTTCTTTTGGAAAGACGAAGAGTGATTTTATTTGAAATAGTTTTTTATTTAACGATAAATTCTAATCTGCTTTTCTTCTCCTTATGGAAAAAACCTAAGAGAGAGGCTTGGGAGACTTATCACTTAAGGTCTATATTAAAACAAAATGTCATTAGTTCATCACCTGAAGAAAAAAGAGGAAGTTCTCAATATGAGGTGTGAACTTTTTTGTGAATGCAATTTCATAAGGTTCTTAAGTTCAAATATTTCGGGATTTGAAAGTTTATATCAAATGTCTATAAAATGCTACAATAGCTTTTAATTTAACAACAGTGCCTGTACTCCTTTTTTCCATCTAAATAAATCATTAAAAAATAATATCCTATATGTAATCTTATTAATTTAATCCCACTACTTTTTTGAATAAATTTCGAATTTGAACACACACATTAATACTGATAAAAATTTTCATGGTCACTATCACAAATATTACAAATGTTAATTCTTTGGGATACATTATGAACCTTGCGTTTGCAACTACGAAATATCGGTAACTTATAAAAAACATGGCATAAATCCCAAATCAATTAATTTTTCTCAACAAATGCAGAAATGAAACTAGAAATGTTTTTTAGTATTCCTATATTAAGATACGACTTAAAGACTCACCTCAAACAGGAAAGTTTTGTTTCCGCGATTCTCGTAAAAAGTTCGGCATGACGGTCGACGCGTTCACCCCCATTGTCCGGCCACGACTGGCGTGGGCTCGGGGAAGCCCTACTTATATATCCAGGGCCAGTGCGGTGAATCAGAGTTCAATGGGGAATACACCTCTATTTTTAGACAATGAATACTCGTTTGCACTAAACTTAGGCTGGCACTTGCAAGTAGACTTGATACCCAAAACTCAAGTTGTGATTTAAACACTATCGTTTATATTTCATAGTTAAGGAATAAGGATATTGATACCGTATCGTGTGATGCCTGCACTATTAAAATAGCACCATCCATTCTCGTCCTATGGGTAAAAAATATAGTAGACTCCTTTATTTTACAGGAATAATAAAATAAGCGCAATATCATGACTAAATTTAAAACAAAATTTTATATATGCCTACACACATAACAGCTGTATGCGTGTATGTGTGTGTGTGTGTGTCACTTAACCAATATAAAGTACTTATACTCACAAACCATACTATACCGACACCCAGCTCCAGAAAAAAACTTATTACAGATGTAATATTTTGTATCTTACTTTAAATAAGTAGATACTTATTGTTCGCCCCGTTGGTCTAGTGGTTTAAATACCGGACCAAGATCTCGGGGTCCCAGGTTCGAATCCCAGGTCAGGCAACAAAAAAGTTTCGAATTTTCGAACGTTGCTCGGGTTTGTGACCACCAACACGCATTAAATTTGGCAAGCGTGGCGATTATGGAAGTACACCCATCATTGCTGTGGTAACTTGAACCAATGATGGAGGCCTTTTCCCTGCAGTGGGATGATTATAGGCTGTGACTAGACTTATTGTTTAAAAGATAGGTTTTAAAACCTTTGTTTAATTACTGCTATATAAAATACAGTAGGGTTACCTTTAGTTAAGACTTTAATTAAGGTTTATAATTTGTCAGAGGAGAGGTTAATTATTCTTAGCTTTTTTACTATCGTAATTATTGGATATCTTTGGGTAAAATAGTTAATTAACCCTCAAAACTATTTAAAAAATTAGAAATCAAGTTTCACTATTATTTAGACGGCACGAATCTTTCCAAAATTAGTAACACCTATAAAAGATCTTGGAATCATACTTGATAGTAAATTACACCTCGATATTCATATACAAAACATAAATAGTAAAGCGTTTTTATAATGCATGGGGTCTTGTCATGCGTTTTTGTCGTGAATATGAAAGCGCTAATACTAAGTGTACCTCTATAAAACACTGCTCAGACCTTAATTGGAGCACGTATTATCTATTTGAACCATGTTTGCGATAAATATAATCTTGGCAATTGAAATGGCACTAAAGAGTTCTTAGTAAAAGTAAAGTAAAAGTAAAAACGTTTATTTGCCAGAGTACAGTACATTTGTGGTGAAAAATATTACAAGTCCAGTGCACTCAACCATACAATGGCATGCAAATAGTGTGTGAAAGCTAACAATACAAGGTACAATATAGTTTGATTAATTTAATTGTGTTAACATTTAATTAAATAGGTATGTCATTACATAATTACAATTATTTATTTTTTAATTTTGAATTCCATAAATTCCTTAACACTATAGAAGCAATGTTGCCACAGCCATTTTGTCAATTAAGATTTGAAATCGTTTTTGTCAGTGAATATTTTGATGTCGTCCGGAAGATTATTGAACAATACAATACACATACTAAAAACATTTTTCTTATATATTTGTTTGTGACAAGAAGGGTGATACAGTCGGTTCATTATCTTAGCTCTAGTTTGTCTCTCATTCACATCCATTCGTTTTTTAAAATATTCTGGATGAGAGATCACAAACAGACACATATCCCTAATGTACATTGATGGTAGGGGTAGTATATTAAGCCTTTTGAAGAGTGGCTTACAGATGTCATCAAATATGGCATTACAAATAGCACGGATGCACTTCTTCTGAATTTTAAACACTCTCTCTACATCAACAGAATTTCCCCATGTTATTAGCCCGTAGCTTAGTACTGATGAGACATAGCCGTGGTAAGCTGTCATGGCAGCTTCGACTGAAACTGTTTGTTTGAATTTTTTTAATGTTTATCGATAGTGATACCAAGAAATTTATGATTATCTACTATGTCAACAATTTGGTTTTCATGTCTAATTTGAAGAGGAATCGGTGGTGAATTATATACGATGTATATTAAATCAGTTTGGTTTTATTTACGTTAATTTTAAGGTTATTTTTGCTCATCCAATTGATAGTATCGCTAAGCGCCTTGTTTATATCTGCTTCAAAGGTTTGTCTAGTTTTACATTTAATAATTAAAGTAGTATCATCTGCAAAAAGAATTGATTCTTGGCTGAGAGCTTTGGGTAGGTCGTTTATGTAAATTAAAAAGAGTGTCTTACGCCGTGTGAATTACAAATGCTACGAAAGCGCTCGCCATATTTGGGGCCTTACCATTAGCTCTTAAAGCAGGACTGCTATTGGACTGCATTGCTCTTTTGTACTATGACATCGTTTTTAGCAGGCCTGTGGCAGGCCAATTTACGTTGACGTTTCTAAACCGTTTACCATTTTTTTACTATGAACTTTTCAATCTTTTCATACCATGACACTCAATTTGACAGCAGGTAAACGTCCTTTTGAGCGAAGCTAATGTCATCCTAGCCATCTTGAAGAAGTTACTAGGAGACTAACCCAAACAAACAACAACAACAACTTTTTCGACATATTTCTCAGACTTTTTTCAGCAGTTTTGTGAAAATTTACATGTTTCATTATAGATTAAGGAACCTAATTACAGTGTAAAGAAACCTGAAGGTCTTTGTGTTAGTATTTTGTATAAAATGTTTATATCATCATTTACCAAAATGAAAATACAATTTCGACAAAATTGTTAGCATGGTTTTGTGATGTAATAGGTATATACAATAGAATATATTGAAAAAACTGTACTTTCAAATTTTATAACTCTTCTTTCTTACTAATATTTATGTGTAATACTTTTTTCAGATTTGTAACAAATACATGGAAATAATAAGTGTAAATGATGGCTATGATTCATTGAATTTACAATAAAATATGGTCTCATCATCCTTTGTAGTCTCACTTGAATGAACTGAGCACTATAGCATCTGTATGGCTTTTAGGTAAACATACAATACACATTTTAGTTTAACTTTAAAGATATTATGTCCTTTCCATTCAATTCAGTAAAAAGAAAAGATAAAGAAACATATTTTACAGGTTATAGCACCTAAAACCCTTGTGTTATGAAATGTTGCTGATTTTGTTTGTTTAAATATTGCCTGGGTGTAAAACACAACTAAGTTTTAGTTCTTATATAACACATTTGCAGCAGTCTTACAAAGATGATAAAATTAATGAATATTTCCTTTTATTGTAGGTGATTCTAGATATTCACTGCTCAAATTTAAGATGACAACAATTGTTTAAGCAGAATTAGATTTTTCTGAAGCCTATTATACCTATACAGAGACATGTAAAAACCTCTTAATGACAGAGAGAGATCAATTATAGGTGTTCTACAGACTCTTATTCAATGGTTCATTACCAACCTCAGGTAGCTAGCCTTATTGCAAAAGCATTTGTAATCCTACATAACATTTTGCAATGCAGCTAATCAATTATCTCACAGATCAAGCAAATTTATCTCACAGACGAAGAGGTTCACCAATAAGCTTATGTATTGATGTATTTTTTAACCCCTTGTAATTCCAGACACAAATAAATTGTCTTATGGCTCGATTCCACAACTTCGGTAGCCGACCAGTTAATACATATACCTAGAAAGTTATGGTTGTTTTGTTAGATTTTAAATTTAGGATTAAAACTGAAGTACTGTTATATTAAGTATGTCTTTTTTATTTTAATATGTGTTTGAAATATATTTTTTTTAATTATATTACATATATGAAATCATGTGTTTGTTTTTTTTACTGCAAAAATTCTACAAAACATGTCTACTTAACCAAATGCTCGACTGGTAGAGAATACCTAATATGTAATATAATTTTCTGTTTCCTCTTCCTCACCTTGAATCATTAATTATTTTGTTTTATTTTTTGCATTTAGTCTACCCAGTCAGTACTAAAATAGAATAGATTATTATAATACCCATGTAAAAAGTAGTAGTAGTCTTTTACTACACAGTGTAACTGAACCAGAAACTTCATTCAAACCCTAATTTTATGACTACATCGCCCGCAGAATTAAAATTTCTGCCACCCTTTCCATTCGCTTGGAGTGGTCTCCAGCTGTTAAAGATTTGTTAACTGTTATTCCCAAAGGTTATACAATTGGGTGTAAGAAACTAGGCGTTTTTTTTTGTTGGTTTTCACTGAAAGTCAATGGATGATCACTTTTTTATACTAATATTTTAATAAAATTACTTACAATTCCACTTTACTTTATTCAATACTTACACACAAGTATGACATTGTGAAAATATGGTTTAACCACATGAATAAATATTTACTCATGTGGTTTAACTCAATGTTTAACTGTAAATATAAAATAGTCGAACGTACGTACTACTCCGGGAAAATGGAATATTTCTTCAATTTTTGAATGTTACCGCAAAAAATGCAGGCAGAACCGTTCCAATCATGATCACGTTAAAATGTCTATCCACATTTTCAATAACCCAACACTGTACATTAATTACTATCGCCAAGAAGGTAATTTTACTAGAATTGAGTATTTTAAGTAATCTCCTGCAAAATAGCAACATTTAGATCGACTTTTTCTCTTTAAAATCCAATAAGTATAAAGTTTTTCAAAAACCGGTAATTTGGAATAAATCTTGTATTTGTGTATTTGAACGTTTTCAACTAAAAAGAGACAGATTTATCTGAACCAGTATAGCTCTGTCTCGTTCATGCAATCTGCAGACAAACAGACCATAGACAAGCTTAGCAGTTCACCTTTTGGTTTAGCGGTGCTAAAGTCGTTCAGCTATTCAGCGGTTATGGTATGATTTTTAGCAGGGCAAAAGCAGCCCTACTGTTGAACTGCCTGGAAATTGAGTGGCTTGCTATAAGCTGATGGTAAGCCCCTTGCTCTCGTTAAAGAAATATAAACTCCTAGACGAAGTCTAGGCGTTCACAACTCGATTCGGGGCTAGTCTGTGACATATGAAATAATAAATATGAATGCACCGTAATAATCTATCGCATAAACTACTCGGTACCATCACGTACGCTTAAGCGGTCATCATCTTTCCAACCACCAACCACCACCGACCACCAACCCAGTTTTCTTGGTTACAAAGTCTCAAACAAGGGCAGGTATTCGATCCCTCCTACATTCTATTCTCGATAGTTTTATAATAAAAAAAACTGTGGATTTCTTTTCATCAAGTCATACCATTAAAAAAATTGAAATAACTAAATAAAAAATAATTATTCGTCTACACACAATAGGTTTTTGTAAATCGTTGAATGTACAGAAACCCGCACACATATCTTGTAATATACAAATAAATCAATATAATTTTATAAGCATAAGAGTTCCGCATGTTTACGTAAAATGCAACCATCGCTGTCGAGTTTACAATTATTATTGTTTAAAATTTGTCTGTACAAGTTTTAGTATGCTTGATGTAAACTTATTTGTGGTTCTTTCAATAAATAAATATAAGGTAATAACATCTAATGCAACTTATCAATTACATATTATATTTCTGTCTCAAATTTCCTAGTAAATATCTAACATGAACTTCCAATAAAAATGTATTACAAGAGGATATGCTGCAAAAACTTTTTTATAAACAACAATATTATTAGTAATAGTAAAAAGGAAGCTTAGATTAATTGTATATATTATTATACTCCCTATTGCAACTAATACCGAATGACTGAAAAATTTAAAAATGCGTTTACAGTCCGTAGCCGGTAACGTAGGAATCTCAGCGATATGTAATAAGCTTTTTGTACTACGTAGTCCATTGCATTCTCGTAGCACGTAGCGTAAGGCGAATCAGTCGTAGGCTCGTAGCAAAGTTTTGAACGTATAGCTTGGCTTCTACTAACTAACGAAGCATTCTTAGCTGTTTCAATCCAGTTTTCACCGAAGTCGTGCAAGGTGTATAATCGGGTCAACAATCGTATGAGATTAGTAGAGAACAATGCTAACCAAACAAAAACGTAGTACGTTTCCTACACACACCCGATATGTAGTATCAATGTTATAATTATATGCATACTAAGTAGTCTCTCTTCTTTGAATATAAATTGTTCTTTGCTCTGATTCATAATTTTAAAAAATGTCTTCAAAAGCATATTCACCTAGCTGCGATTACTTTACCTTTTTGGTTGTTTGAAGTGAAACATATTCATTATTGTTATTGCGTAAGTTATTTAATTATTGTTATTGCATAATGTAAATATATATACCACTTGACCTCTGCATGCTTCTTTATTGTCTGATACTGATAATATTTGTTGGATCAGATAATATACTCTTCAATGTCAAAAAGTGAGAGGCCATCGACTGTTGGCAGAGTGCACCTTGAGAAGATAATTTGTTTTTCGGCAGTAATGCATCACGTTCTGAGACGAGTAGGGGGGTGGCGGGGGTGACGGTGCGTTTCAATCAATTGTTGGCAACGTCCCAGGCAAGACACTTATTTGCCCGGCGGCCCGGCGCCGCCTTTATTTCATTATTCCTTGCTTGCGTAGCTCTGCCAAATGTTTGTTTCTGGCTATGGAATATGCAGGTGACTGTAATTAGATAGAAACAATTTACAAGTTGTACCAAAGAATATTCATCGTCATCAGCTCACAACTGCCCAGTGCTGGGCATAAGCCTCATAAAATGAACATTTTTCCATACTGTATATTGTTTCTCTACTACGCCACAATATCCTTTGTCCTGTTAGATAACTTTGTATTAAAATAGCTAAAATAATGTCTTTCGTTCGATCTTTTATTTGAAGTGTCGGATATATATGGTGCATATTGTATTCTCACTATAATAACAATCTAATCCTTCAGGTTAAGATTCAACTCTATTTACTGTTGGATAAGTTTAAAAAAAATAAGTAGAATATGATCCCGACACGCACGCTTATCCGCAAATGTCAAAGTACGCTTATTACCCTTTTATTACCCTACCTAGGTACATCTATCAAATAGATATATTACGAACGAATATCAACTGCTTATTCTAGAAAAAACAATTCTGTTCCTAAAGTAAACGTTAGGTCTATTATTTCTTCCATTGTATTTAGGTACACGGAATAAATAGAATTGCTGGAATATCATTGTGAATGAATTAAGTCAACTTGTGCTATTTACATATTATTATTAATGTTTACGCTACGGTCGTTTCGGAAAGTGACCTATATTTTTAACCTTCGACGCAAAAATAGGGGTGTTATAAGTTTGAACGCTATGTGTGTCTGTCTGTCTATATGTGTGTCTGTGGCCGACCGATTTGAATGTACTTTTTATAGGCACGTTTTCTGGAGGACTACCACCAGGACCAACTTAAACACGCTGCTGTCGGGGAATCCAACATACTCCTGGAAAAAATACATATGTACTGTTTGGTTCTTTTTTTACTAACAACGCAATTTTATAATTGGTAAGTACATGCCAACAATAAAGTAAATTTAATTTAAAAACTGTATTTATAAGTAGTAGTCAGTTCTTCAAATTTACATAACTTTTGTAGCAATTACATTAAAATGTTTATTTGTTGTGATTTTTGTGTAGCGGCTTATGTATCAAGTTTGCCTTTTAAATGTGCAGCAATCACGAGGTAACTATAACAACTGTAATAATATTGTAACAGTCGACTTATAGGTTGGAATCTCATTGTTAAAAGAATATTGATGTTTGCTTTGATTCCTTATTCCAATACTTTAACAAACGACAAATGCATAGCTCATAAACGTGTAGTATACTAAATCTATGGCATAACTAGTGTCAATTATAAACAACTTAAAATGTCATCAAATGTATTATTGTCAAGACTCGTACCGATAAATTGTAGCGAAATCTTTAAGAAACTAAAGAAACTAACTAGATGTTAATTGAATAAAAAATAATTTGTAATCAGAAATATGTTGTACTATCCTCCATTATTTCAATAATTTACTTAGTAAAAAAGATAATCAGTCACTCCTACTCTTACGAGTTTGTCATAATGAGATTTAACAACCCACGCTACGGAGGTGCGTAGGTGATTAAATCCAGGGTTCAAGAACCCGTGAGGCTTTACCTGACTAACGGAGGCTAGCACCGAGATCTTTCATTATCAACAGACGGTCAATCAGACATGATAACAAATTACTTTGTGGTTTTGCTAAATCTCAAATGGTCTTAGCAAATCTATATATATTATAAAGTTGAAGAGTTTGTTTGTTTGTTTGAACGCGCTAATCTCCGGAAGTTTTGGTTCGAATTGAAAAATTCTTTTTGCGTTGGATAGTCAATTTAATGAGGAAGGCTTTAGGCTATATAACATCACGTTGCGACCAATAGAAACGGGAAAAAATATTCATATTAATCGCGATCATAATAACAGAAATTGACGCGGACGAAGTCGCGGGCAACAGCTAGTCTAGAATAAAATCGGTTACCAACTCCAGTGAATCTAATAGTTATTATTAACAACGTTTTTACCTAACAATCGATTTTCGTGTGTTTAATCTGCTCGTGAAAAAAAAATTACTATAGCCTTCAACATACCAAACGTGGGTCGGAAGCGGGCACTTGTAGTAGCAGTGGGGGAGTTGGAGCACACCGAACGCAGCAGCAATCCATTTGCATTGCGGAACCGTATTAAAATCGTAAGTAGTTTGCGATCTTTTGCGTCTAGGATGTCATGATACGGATACGGACTCGGATAAAGAAGTAATGAATTTGTCTTCAAATCAACTCGACAATTAATTTTTGCAATAATTGTACAATAATTTCATTAATATCAATTAAACAGCTGTAAATAAAATACAACAGTCGACAACAGCCTTTTGAGCGCTGCTCTGCACTGAGACTGTCCTGCCCTCCTGCCCGTGGTATGTCATACTAACACGGCCGCCTTATACAAAACATGCTGTTACATTATGTAACTAACTACCTACGGCGCCCGCACTCGTGCTGCTCTGCGCTGCACCTGCCCCGTATTTGCAGAGTGGTTTGAAATTTGAATGCGGGCCCGCGATTTAGCAGTGCTTCTACTATCCTACATTTGGTATGATTTAGCATTTATCTTGAGGACCTCCGAGGTGGAGTGGCGTACATACACCGGTTTTCAAGGACGTGTCCCAGGGTCCCGTGTTCGATTGTCGGACGGTTCAATTTTGAAAAAAAAAACTTGAGCGGTGTTAAGGGACACCCGGATGGAACGAAGTTCATTTTTAGTGAAGGAATTGTAATAAAATCTTATTTTATTTTAAATTTATTTTTGATTCTCCCTCTCCCTCTCCCTCTCCCTCTCTCTCTCTCTCTGTCTCTCTCTGTCTCTCTCTCTCTTTCTCTCTCTCAGACAGAGAAACACGCGCACGCCGCACGGCTGACAACTATAGTGTGTCAAGTGTCGTTCAAAAAGTGTCGTTACAATTTTTTCCGTTTAGCGTTTCGCAACGCCGATAAGGAACTTCGTTCCAAGAAGTGTTTTCTACATTTTCTCGAGTCCGAGTGTTTGTGTTACCTTCGTTGTACTTTTTTTTTTGATTGCTGTAAATAGTCACTCACGTTGTGAGTCACCAGATCAATGTATGCGATGTTTGTCCACATTTACTATTATTTATTGATTTATCTCTTGTATGTTGTTATTATAACATACTTGGATTCTTCTGCGTTTGAATAAATACGTAAGCATAGCAAAATTTTGTTTAAAATATTTTTGTTGTTGCTATATCATGCTAATAGTTGTCTGCAACAGCACGTCAACCTACCACAAAACGCCAATTTTCTCAATTGATATTGATCTCTACTTGTTGGACTTAAAGTTGAAAATCAATTCAATGACCTTTAACTTTCTGGGTAGGTTGACCTGCCGTTGTCTGTACTTATCCAGGTTACATCTAAAATGACAACTGATGGAAATAGATTCCTCTTCATACGCTAACCGACTGCTGCCGTCGACGCAATTGACGTTTTTAAGAGATTTTGTGTTGAAACTATGATTTTTTTAAAACGAATTAATCAATAGCGGTAGTTTGGGTTGTTAACGATTTCTTTATTCTGCTCTTGTTGTTAGATGCAACTAAAGGAGTATCACTTACTGCCGAATTATATGTATGTCGGTCAGCAGCGACTTCTCTCTGTCATGGCCAGCCAATGATCGGTTATCGCATACCCGTTTGCCCAGCATGTATGCCAATTTTGCCAATCCTTCTTGTAGTGAGGATTTTCTTTTCTTGGGTCTGGGTGTTTGTGGTACCTTTGTTGTTTCTGGTTTCCAAAATACGTGTGCTTTAAATAGGTATTCAAATGGGATCAGAGCAATGTATGTGATGTTGTCCAGCCACATTTATTTATTTATTTATGTTTGTGTTAAAAAATAATTCGAATAAGCACCTCGAGTATTCTTGTAAATAAACATACCTAAAATTAAAATATTTTTGACTTCTCTGACAAAGGGATACCAGAATATTTGTAGGTACGAGTAGGTATAATGAAATGAAACTAATTTTAAATTGTATGCATATCATACATACATTAGACAAATTTTATTTAGTATATGTATCTAATTACATGCTGTTTTATAATTGTCATTAATTATATTCTAATGACTTAGATACACACAATTTAACTTACTACGGATTACACCATGTAAATATTCTACAAAACAACATACTCGTAGAAATGTAAGTAAGTATATTATAATCAATTTGTAAATAGGTACTCGAATATAAGGAAGGTACATATAATACTTATTTTATTGTTACATTTTTTTATCCTTAAATTTAAGTAAACAAGTTTTTACGTCTTTAAAAATGAACAGCGTTATCCGCTTTTTGGTCGTTTAAAAAGAGCTCTGAAATCGAAATATAATTGTGCAATATAATACAATATAATATTCTTATGAAAGGTTAAGTAATAATATGATTAACACTACAAATCAATTGATTTTTAACAAAATAATTATTTTGTTATAGTGTAACTTGAAAACAAGAAAAGTATCGCCTTGTTACATCTATCGTCATTATTTTAAATTACTCAAGTACTTAAGTAATATCAAAATATTTGTGCATCTCACTTTCATGTAAATATACCTACACAAAAATAATCGTTTTCCACAATACATAATATTATCATTATTCTTAAAGTTAAAAAAAACAAGTTAAAAGGAAACAACTACACTACAGGTAGCTACAAATCAAGTTACGATGACTTGACTTTACCAATAATACTACAAGTGTGTTATCGACTAAAGTTTTTTAAGGATTATTACCTACTCTGCATTTTATAATCGAAATTGTTACGATAGAAATGAAAATAAAAACCTTACCTCAACATTGTTACAGGGATATATATATATATAAACACAAAACAACAAAAAGGCAAAACACCTTTTTATTGCTTGAAAATTTAACCGGGTTACACCGAAAATGGATTGAGGCTGACAGTTTTTTTATTTCACTTTGCAAAGTGCACCTCATGGCAAAATAAGTACTCACACAAGATGAATCTCAGTAAACAGTCATGGAAGCATGTTGACATGAACAAGATCCTATAGAAGACACAGTAAAAAAACCTTGCAAAATGTGTATAGTGGGGTTGTATGATGAGTGCTGACGGCCTAATGCTCTAAAGTATAACTTGAGGTAGAAACAACTCCAAGTACTGTTTGTACCTTTCATTGATAAAAAAAGGTTTTGGCAAACTCAGTTTTACATAGTAATACGCAAAGAAGATACTATAGATAGAGTTACGATCATTCATTATCCAGTAATCGGTATCAGTATGCGGTACAAAAGGTTTTCGGTTAAATACAATCAGAGAGATACGTCTGCGATATTCTGCACCTTTGCAGAGTAAGTAAAAAGGGACTTCGTAGATTCAGGTTTTGCAGAACCATGTTAATCAGAGCCTGATTTCTCAGTGCCAGTTTTCTCAGGGTCTTCAGTGTCAGGGACTATAGAATCGGGCTCGATGTTCTTCTTCTTTTGCCTCAGTTTCGGCGGCACACATGGAGGCAGTTCTCGGACGCATGGCTCGAGCTCCAGCACCATAACGGACAGTGCGTCGTGTGGTGGTGGCACGTTGAACACCTGCTCTCCGTTGTCGTCGAGGTAGTCGGCGTACGCCACTCTGCGCAGCACGCGCAGACCGAGGCTTGTGCAGATGCGCTGCGAGAACGCGCCAGTTGCGTCCACTTTGAACAGCTGAAATAATAAAGGGTGGAAACAGCTCTGTAGTCAACAAGGTACCCTTATTGTTATTGGTTTTTAGTGGTTCGCCATTGTCTGTACTGCCTCTCTGCCTTTGGTAAATCTCAGAGATTATGTATTATCAAGCCTTAATAAATATTTTTAGGGACATATTATTACCTACATGTAAAGTGAGAATTAATTATTTTTTCCTCATAAAATACCACTAAACCTATAAAATTTTCGAAAGAGTCATCCAAAGACGGTGCCTATCGAAAATATTGTCGCGGACATGCTAGATGCTTCGAGATATCGCTAGAGGAATGTACATAACTACCTAAGTTGAACCACAAAGTCATAACAAGATATTAGTGCAAGCGACATTGGACTTTAAGTTTACAGATTAAGGCGCAAAATGGTTTAACTCACTAGAGTTGTTTACGTTTAAACGTCCTTGTGATTTTTCTGGAAAATGAACATTCTAGTATGTACGACCGGAATCGATGTTGAGATATATAAATAACAGGACTTAAGACGCCGCAGTTAGTTCATTCTGAGCTTTCGGTGCGATACCTGCGAAAAGTGATCTAGTGCGAAGTAACGACGACTTTAGCGATACCAACGGATCTAAGGACTACTCTAAGGATTGGCTAATATTGTTTTGGAACCAACGACCTCAGCGACCTACCGGACTACGATTCTTGTGATTTGGCTTGTGTGATAGTGTTTGCGACCTGTTCATCGCCTAATAAATTCTTCTAACAAGTCAACGGTGTTTTATCCAAATCCCGAACTCCACGTTCGTAACAATATTATGAATCTGTAATCTCCATGAGTCTGTGCAACTACGAAACCAGGGACTGCGCGTGGCCCGACATGCATTTTGTCAGTTATACTTTCTTACTTTCTTATATACTTCCCATAATATTATTTTTTTAACTGCTTTAAGAAGAGTTAAAATCTTTCACTGTTATTATTGCAACTTCCAATTTTTTTCAAGGAAAATTTTATGTAATATGAGTATGTCAAACCTGGAAAACCGACTCGCTGCCGTGGAAACCACAACAGACGTAAACCAGAACCTCGAAAATGTGGTTCGGATCCTCAGGGAAGAAGGTATGAGATATTGTGAAATGCAGCGTAAGGGCAGGAAGTCAAAGCTTTCGGAAGGGACTTTAGGACTAATGAAGGAACGACGTGAAAACGCACCCGTCACTTCGTCGGGAAAGCGGGCTCTAAACCAAGAGATCAGAAAGCTCGTACGACACGACCTCCGTTGCTCCAATACTCTTGCGATTGAAAGAGCGATCGAGCAAAATCGGGGGTCGAAAGTGTTCGTACAATCTCTTGGAAGAAGCCACCTGACTGACGAAACTGACCACAGCAAGTGGAGAACTCGTTGCTTCGAGGCCAGCAGTCCTTTCCGAAGTGGAACGCTTCTATGGCCGGTTATAAGCTTCTGCATCTCGACCTGATCCCGAAAATGAGGACCCTAGAGCCGCGTTAACACGCCACTACACTCAAGACCTGCCAGAAGTCAGCATTGGCGAAATCGAGATGGCTCTTAAATAGCTGAAAAATGGAAAAGCCCCTGGAGAGGATGGCGTTACAACAGAGTTGCTAAAGGCTGGAGGTAAACCCGTACTGAGGGAGCTTGAAAAGCTTTTTAACGCTGTCCTGTTTGAAGGGAGAACTCTGGAGGCGTGGAGTAGAAGTGTGGTCGTCCTGTTCTTCAAAAAAGGAGATAAGACCCTGCTGAAGAACTATCGACCCATTTCCCTTCTAAACCACATCTATAAGCTGTTTTTAAGAGTCATCACGAACCGCCTTGCGCGGAGACTCGACGAATTCCAACCACCGGAATAGGCTGGATTTCGGACCGGATACGACACCATAGACCACATCCACACAGTGCGGCACATTATACAGAAGACCGAAGAGTATAATCAGCCACTGTGTCTAGCATTCGTGGACTATGAGAAAGCCTTCGACTCGATCGAGATCTGGTCCGTTTTGGAGTCCCTGCAGCGTTGCCAAGTAGATTGGCGGTACGTCCAAGTGATGAGATGTCTCTACGAAGCCGCCACCATGTCCGTCCAAGTACAGAATCAGAAAACAAAACCTATACCGTTGCATCGAGGAGTGAGACAAGGGGACGTCATTTCCCCGAAATTGTTCACAAATGCAATGGAGGATATGTTCAAGACGCTGCACTGGAAAGGACGAGGCATCAACATCAATGGCGAATACATCTCTCACTTGCGATTTGCAGACAACATCGTCATTATGGCAGAAACGCTGCAGGACCTACAACAGATTCTGAATGACCTTGCTGACTCTTCTGTACGCATCGACTTGCGGATGAACCTGGATAAAACCAAGGTTATGTTCAATGAACACGTACTACCGCAACCGATTGCGATCCACGGTGCCGTCCTCGAAGTTGTTCAGAAATATGTGTACCTTGGGCAGATACTGCAGTTAGGTAAAAACAACTTTGAGGATGAGGTGAACAGAAGAATTCAGTTGGGTTGGACAGCATTTGGGAAACTACGTCGAGTCTTCTCATCGTCGATCCCACAATGCCTCAAGACGAAAGTTTTCAATCAGTGCATCCTACCCGTCATGACATACAGAGCCGAAACGTGGACACTGACGGTACGGCTAGTCCACAAGTTTAAAGTCGCTCAGCGGGCTATGGAAAGAGCTATGCTCGGAGTTTCTCTTAGGGACAAAATCAGAAATGAGGTGATCCGGCAGAGAACTAGAGGTACCGACATAGCCCACCGGATTAGCAAGCTGAAGTGGCAGTGGGCTGGCCATATTAGCCGCAGAACCGACAACCGATGGGGTAAACGAGTTCTTGAGTGGAGACCGCGTCTCGGCAAACGTAATGTAGGACGCCCTCAGGCCAGGTGGAGTGAAGTTTGCGCAAGGTGGCTGGCAGGAGCTGGATGCGAGAAGCCGAGGATCGACCTAAGTGGCGTGCATTTGGAGAGGCCTATGACCAGCAGTGGACTGCAATAGGCTGATGATGATGATGATGATGATGAGTATGTGCCGTAAATCCAATATTTAAGCAGTTCAAGTATGAGTATCTTACCTTAAAATAATTTTTCCGGGCTATCTCTATGCTTTTCTGCATCAGATGCTTAGCCAGACCTCTTCCCCGGGCCTCTTCCGAGACGGAGATGATACGACACTCCAGGATGCGGTCCACATCAAAGTTAGAAAACAGTTTAAGGTCTTGGTTCACTGTGTACAGGATAGTGAAAATCTTGTTAAATTTCTCGTCTGATGAATTCCTTATTTTTTCCAAGGATTCCTCGATGTCTCCGGGTCATAAGATGCCGTTGAGAGCCACGCCCATTACCTGGAAATAGATTTGATTTTGGTAAGTGTTACTGTCTACGCAAGAGCGGCGTCGTTGATACCAGAGAGGCACGAGGGACGCCGAACCGCCACGAACAACACCGAGCGAACGTTCGGTTCGCGATCGATGCTCGGTCGAACCACTCCCTTCAATATCTTCCTAGTGTGCGGTTACTGTTGTTGTACTTGTCCCGAATTATACTCAAATCCTATAAAATATAACAATACCATTGGAGAGTACCTATATTCCTTCGTTAAAGGAATGGCCATTAAAGTTTACTTAGTGTAAGGGCTCTTTTATTGTTACGCGGGTACGAATGCGGGTACGCACGCATCTATCAAATAAAACTAGCAATGTACTCGAAATGCGCGCCATTTCGAGTACATTGCTAGTTTTATTTGATAGATCACTCGTGCCTAGTATCACCTTTCAAATATAGCCTGCAATGTAGGTGAAATGCGTGCCACCCGCAATGCGGACCCGCGTGACAATAAAAGAGCCCTTAGGGCAACTGGACCATGAATTAAAATAAAATCGAGTACCGAGAAAAGATGGAAATTACAACCAACACTTGTTGTTGATGTACAATCACAGAAAGTCAAAACTATATCAAGTAGAGAAGTTGATACTATTTTGTAGTCTTTTGTTATAGGAATTCATTTGTAAGTTTTTATTTAAATCTGAAATAAGAAAGGACAAAATTTCTTCTGGGATGCCTTATTGGACTGGTATACTACTCACTTTTTCGCCATCCATGGCTCCCAAGGACAGTCCATCGGCTATGGTGGCGATGCAGAGTTGCTCTAAGGCAGCGTGGGGCTCCCCGCGCTCACATAGTGACACGGCTTTGTTCAGGGGCTCATCGGCAAAGAAGCTTTCCCGCAAATGCTGGAGAACTGCTTCGGTCAACTCTGCCGTTAGAGGCTCGTAGCGCGTCATACTGGAAATTATTATTCGATTTTAGTTATATTATGTAGTTAGAGACATTATAGAAAATTATTATATTTATGGCTTAAGGTAAGATTGTTCATATAGGTAATCAAAGTAATTCCAGTCGGTTCATTTATTTTTCTAGCAAACCATACATTTAATAGCTCAGGGAAATCCTAATCTTTCGAGTTTATTTCCTTTTATTCGACCATTACTCAACATAATAGCTTGTATTCGTGCTTTCGTAGCAGCGGTAACTACATCATAACTAAGTTTATACTAACTATAGTTTATACTAAGTATGTATTGGACAAAACATTGAACTAAAGATTTTTTAACTGTTACTAAGTTCATCCAAACCAATAATTTAGTAATAGTAAAAAATATATGGAAAGCCAACACCAATTTAAAATTAAACGGAAGAAGTAGTATGGAAGTAATATGAAAAGAGAATTAAAAGTTTTATATCGCTACGTGCGTAAATACTTCTAAAACACAGCTTTTGTTGCAGCAGAATATCAGTTAAGTTTTGTTTAAATTAAACATTATATGTTAAAGAATGGTTTACATTTCATAATGTAGCTATATTCTACCTACTAAGATCTGGTTTATTGATTTTGAGTAAGGCGACTAAAATTTCTAAATGAATTACGTAAAGATCATATTAAAAACATGAAAAATATTAAAAAATCTATTTTGGAATTGCTTAAGGTTAGGGTATAATAGTAAGTTATTAGACATCCAAGAAACCCAAGAACGTTGAATTTAATAATTATAAACCAACAAATAAACACAAATAAGTCAAAGAATCGTAATTGATTAACAATCTGTCTGAAGCCTAAAGTTCACTATCACCGAAAATCAATTTATGTACCTCCTAAAGCTTCGGCTGCTCCCAACAAGTAATTGGAATACGGGTCAAGGCTAGCGCCGATCCCGGGACCCTTCTTGATATTAATTTAATAGGCGACCGTGACCAGATTAGCGAAATACTTGGAGCGACACGAATCTAATTCAGCAACGATGTATTTGTACAATAAGATTTTTGTTGTGTTTTTTGAATGAATACAATGTCTATCTGTGATTGAAAAGAACTACATACCGAGATCAACATAAACTGTAATAATGATACTAGCTTCCATTTAATAAAGACAATTAAGCAGGTGTAGATCTATGCATTATAGTTAAAGAGAGAACCAATAGCAAAATTCAGGCGTTCATCCGCATATCATAGCGTAGAGCGGCCTGGAGATTGCTAGCAAGGTGTTGTCCGGAATGATCACAACCCTCAGTCAGGAATATTCAACGAAAAAGAAGAATCATTAATGTGCAAACACTTACTTCTTCAAAGAAGTTAGAGCTATTTTGGAACGATGACATTTACAAGAATTTTTTAACAAGAATATTCCATCTATGTGGCAAATTTCATCAAAATCTGTTGGGTACAGGCGTGAAAGCGTAACAGAAAGACGCACATCCTACAGAAATCCTGGCCCACAGTGGGGTATCTATTATAACATTACTTTGCGATAGAGCAGAACAAAGAGAACGTAATAGGTACAGTTAAATATAGTTAGTACTTATTTTTAGTTAATTAATAAGAGTCCATACTTAAATAAAATAAATAAATAAAAACTATTTAAAGCATTCGTATTTTGGAAACCAGAAACAACGAAGGTACCACAAACACCCAGACCCGAGAAAATGTAGAAAAACATTTTTTTTCTACATTGACCCGTCCGGGAATCGAACTCGGGACTTAGGAGCAGGCGACACCTTGAAAACCGATGTGTACGCCACTCCGCCACGGAGGTCGTCGAATATACTTATGTCATCATTACTTTTTAGTTTAGTGTTCATCAGGCAAGCATCACACTTATAATCACGATTTAAATACGAGTAGCATTAATTTCTATCTATGTCTAGTTAACTAACTACCAGTATATTGTATACATTACATCTTACTTCGTACCTTAGCTATATTAGACTGGTTCATATCGATTAAACGAAGAAAAGTCAGATGATGTCGATAAATCAGGTCAACCTCGGGGGAAAAGAGGGTGGAACAGGTTAAAAAATGCGACGTGAAGGTCATCTTGATAGTGGTGGGCATGGTACATGAATAAAATTTGTTATTCATTTCTGAACTTTCTTAATCGATTCTGTTGACATCTTTTGTTTTGACGACCTTTTTTCGGCGGAGTGGCGTACGCACCGGTTTTCAAGGTGTCGCCTGCTTAGATTTGGGTTCGATTCCTGGACGGGTCAATGTAGAAAAATAGTTGTGCGTGTACTAGTGTACACACGTAAGAAGTGAAACTTCTTTATGGCCTTATTTTTCGAAAAATGATCTACATGCAACTTTCCAGAAATTGGTTAAATTGGTTAAATTGGTTAAATTGGTTAAATATTATTTCAAGAAAAAGATGGCGCGTAACCTAAAAATCTGACGCTGTGAAAATGTGACGCTGTGACGCGCAACCGAAAAACGTGACGGTATTTTTTTTTCCAACGCCGATAATAAAGATTCACTTCAAAAATATTTTTTTATATGTTTTGCGGCTCTTGGTGTCTGTGGTACCACAGTTGTTTCTGATTTCCACTATACGAGTGCTTTAAATAGTTACTAACTTTGGGATCAGAGCAATGTAGGTACGTATGAGATGTTTTTTATAAATGTGTATAGTCAAAATCGCATTAATTAATTCATAGTAGACTGCCATAGTTGAGATTATTCTTTAATAATCTTAGCTGGTGACCCAGTAAACTTCGTATCGCCTCAGAATAAATAATTGTGTTTTATGAGTTTCCGATATCCAATACATATTTCGGCATTGTTGCAAGCGCCATGGTCGCGGAAGAACTGATGGCAATATAAAAATGCTATAACTTATTGCTTTGAATTAAATTGGTTTCGATTTTATATGTATGTCAATCGTGTAGGATTCTCTGTCTTTTACGAAAAATTAAAAAACATTTTATCATAAATTATTTTGCTATTCGGGGAAAATCCAACAAATCATATATCATCAAAACCTCACCAGCCGTTCCTGAGTTATACTACTTTTGTTTAACCATGTTAATATAAGATAAGATACTTATTTAAATTGAAAAAGCAATTCCTTGAATAAATATTTCGCCTGCTTGAGATGGGACTCGAACTCACAACCTTCCCCTTAAGGGGCGACTGCTCTAACCATTAAGCCAGCAACGCTGTTAGCCAACGTAAGCGAGTGTATGTTTTTGCTAAGTACCTACAAACTTACCTTCAACATCCATAATCTAAATATATAAAAGTGAAAACTGATTTAATGACTGACTGACTGACTGACTGACTGACAGACATATCAACGTACAGCCCAAACCACTGGGATTTAAAATCTGAAAATTTTCACCACGCTTCTCTTTATAGTGTAGGTGAGCACTAAGAAAGAGATTTTGGAAATTCCGCCTCTAAGGGGGTAAAAAGGGCTCCACAAGTTTGTATGAAACTCCGTCAGTTTTGAAGCTAAGTCGATGAAAATTGGTATCCAGCTACCTGATTAGAAATTATGAATGACGTCTTTCAGGATTTTTGAGAATTTAGTCTTTAAAAAGATAAAAAGTTGAGGCAAAGTTTGTTCGGATCCGTTTCAAATCCATACTCTTTACAAATTTGTACTCTCTGATGTCACTTTGTTTGTTATGACATTCAATGTGTCAATGAGAAAATAAATAACATTGCTTGCAAATAGAAGAGTATTATTTTAGAATTTAATAAGAATTGGTGCCGAAATGGATGAATTAACTAAGTTAAAACGTACGCGAACTTCAATTAAAGGCTGCATTAAACAATTGGCAGCCAGATACAAACCCTACGAGAAATTTCTGATTATGAATTAAAATTAGTAAGTGACCAGCTGGTGACCAGTCACAAATGTACAAAATTACCAAGAATAATTGGGAAGAGATACGACTACAAAAAATGGTATTACTAATGAGATGACCCACACTTGGAAAATGAGATTGAAGAAAAAAATAACCTTCAGGGAACTAAAACACGGCTTAATCTAAAACTGCAGAATTTGAATTCAATAGCACGAAACAATTCAGAAGGTACCGAGGAGCAAAGGTCGGTCACAACATAAACAAACCTTAGCACATCTAAATTGAACTCAGTACTATTAGACAAGGACAAAACATTCAAAAACATCATTAAATGGTTGGATACTTACTTAAAACTGAAATATCTATACAAGGAAATACACGTTTCTTTCATCTTTGAGCCCAGAATTACATCGGAAAACATATTATATTATATTTATGTGCTCCACAGGATCCTTGTGAGTCAGAATTCGAGGAGTTAGTTAAAATTCAGTTAGTAAATTATTAACAACTCAAAATTGGACAGATTACTAGAAGATTTATCAATAGTGTTTGTATATAAAGAAAATGTGACATCTAGCCGCGACGTATTCCATACGCCATGAACGACAAAATAGGAGGCTATGTAACGAAAACTTTTGATAAAACTTGAAAATTCCTATTGGCTGTCTTATTTATATTTAGGTCCATATTTAGAAAATAATTATCAGTCAGAACTAACTCATTTCTAGGGTTCCGTACCCAAACGGTAAAAACGGAACCCTATTACTAAGACTTTGCTGTGTCCGTCTGTCCGTCTGCCTGTCACCAGGCCATCTCAAGAACCGCGATATCTAGACAACTGAAATTTTCACAAATTAGTCAGTCAGTCATTAAATCAGTTTTCACTTTTATATATTTAGATTTGATAAACTTCCATTTAGTAACGATTTTTTTTTCTAGGACGCACCGCTTTTGAGGGCCGGGCAAAGTTTGTTTAGTAAAACTGCCTATCTAACGCATCCAAATTGTCTTTTTATTAAATTTTCTCCATATTTTAAAAAAGACACTTTTAAAACATGACAATAAAACGAAACTTTGTCTATCGATCATAAAGGGAGAATGACATAGGACTGTCTTTTCCAGAGCTCTACACCGATACTGGTACTACACCGTCTAGGTCCGTCGTCCACCGTCCGATCTAGGTCTTTTATCCAAACGTATACAAAGCATAGTATGCAAGCAAATTGTCTTTGTGAAATCGCATTTACAACGCTTATGGATCGAGAAATGGATTTACCTACTTGGTTGGAAATTAAGAATGTGGTTTCTTACACAGGACCACTTCTTCCAGGGCTCTATGCAGTGTTGATCATATTCGAATAAAGCCTTGCAAGCTGCTTTGAATAGTTTTGTTGTACTACAGCATTGACAGTTTTAAATCTTCAAATTATATTAGACTTCAAATTTCATGTACATGCAAACAGATGTGGTGCGAGCTCGCTTGGACCACGGTACGCTGAAAGAACCAACACCGGATCCCTTCAAAGAATAGCTTAATTCAGCCCCATTCATCCAACTATTGTATCAGCGTAACGGACCCCGGTATGCCGACAACGACGTACCGGCTCCCACTAAGTACCCAACACTACCTCGCCCGTGATGGGTATCCCCGGCACTGTAGGCAAAGAAAGTGGAGAAAAAAAAGTGGAGGAAATGGGGTTTAGTCATGACGAAAGCTTTGTAACAGATCAAATTCCACGCGCGCGAAGCCGCGGGTATCGGCTAGTTTATACATACAGGACGAAATTTTAATTGCCATCCAAATTTTAATACTACAATCTGCGAGACAAAAAACAAATGACGTATTTTTTCTTTTGGTATAGACCAGTACAAAAATGACAAGATTATGCACTTAGTATGTCCGCCAAAAATCTAAAATTTTTTCACGCGATGCGCATCTCATTCATTCATTACGATACAATTCATAAGTTGTTGGTTTTCAGGCTAAGGACCGTAAAAACTGAAAATTATGATGCTAATAATATTTTCGAGTGAAAACTTGACTTACGTTTTTTTATTTCATAAATAGGCTTTAATCCCTCGATCGTGAGTTATTCCAGACACAATTGAAATCAATTGTTATCGCGGCACGCGCGTGCCTCCTGGGGGTTGAGGGATTAAATACGTAACTTAAAACGCCTTTAGAAAATTTTGATGGTTGTAAAAAAGTCACCTGTAAACAATTATATGATGTAGCTATTGTAGGCATTAAAAGTAGCATTTAAAAAAATCTTTGACAGCATCAGTATAAAATACCGTCTTTAAAAAAGTAACTCGGTAAACATAGTCAAAACCATAAATGTGAGTGAATCCTACCTCTAGGTAGTATATAAATACGGTTTCACATCGTCTCGAATGGAATACACCAGAATAGAATAGGCACAGATAATATAATACTAGTAGTAGAATAGTCTTCCATCACGGACATCACGGCTCGTTAGCTACTCGTAGCAAGGACATTGCCCGGGCGACGGGACAAGAACAAGGAAGCTTGGATGAGCGTTATTGTATAAGACGTGGCAACCATTTGCATTGATTTGTTTAAAAGGCACTAACTATTATTGAATATGCCTTACAGTTAAATGTAACAGTTAATGCCGTCTTTTTTGCCAGTGGTAAAAATGCAAGTAAATGTACGCTGTGGTGTTACCAAAACCTCCCAAAGTTAGTAAGGAAAAAAATACACAGACTTTAAGTATTTGTAAATTAGTTAGTAAAAGACGAAAGTCGCTTTGTTGACTTAACACTTTATATACGGACGGTGTACCTACGGTACTAGGATTGTACTTTAGCTATGGGTCGCTTATTCTCTATTTTTCATAAAATTTATTTCAAATGTTTTTACAGTCTGTTGTCTTACTAGAATTTCAAAAAGTATTGAGGCTTATAAAAAAAACAAATTTATAAGTTAATCTACTTATTTTTATTTAAATCTTTACTACTTTATGATAATTTATTTAAAGAATAGGTAATTACAATAATTAGTAATTATTACAAAATCAACATAATAATATGGTACCTACTTATATTTGCCGCTGCCACTTGGTTACAAAAAAATATTTTATTTTATTACATTAGTTTTGTTATGTAGGTAAAAGTTTTATTGGTACTTCATATATAGAATACTAAATGATAATACCCTCTCAAATGCCTTCGCAGCGCTATGTGAGTTGGCTCGTTATTGAAGAGGCTTTGTCAAAGAGGAGAGGCCCGGGATTCCTCCCTAGGACCTGCCGCGGATATTGCGAGCCATTAGTCCGAGAATTTTCGACTACACGCCAAGTTCGTAAAGGATGCCTTTACAATTCAAATGAGGATAAGTAATGGGAAAATTATTTTTAGCATGCATCAATAAAATATTATTTACGAGGTACCTAGGTACTCAGTACCAATAAAAAAATAAACTTTGACTGTCCAAGTTTAAATTTAAGCTGCAGTCAATGTCTATGATGTCATGTGTCGTGTACCTAACGTAATGCCAATACAACCTTACGTAAAAACACCCAAATATTCAATGGGTACTCATTGGTGAGGCCTGAGGATATGTATTTGTCAGTGAGTGTGTATAGTTTTTTATTTTACATCAATGTTTTTAATGGGTGTATAGTATAATAAATAACCACATATTATATAGCATGTTACTTACGTACGTAAGTAACGCATTTGTCCACAACATGTAACTACCAATTTGATTGATTTATTATTTCCCAATGCTTACATACCGATTGATTATCCACGAACTACAAAACTTAATGATATTGAACTCTATATGATTGGGTGTAAGCTGAAAATTGGTTGAGCAAAGTCGTTTTGTGTGACGTTGGTTGGCATGTACGTTGCTTGTACTTAAATAAATTTTATCATTTCTTTTACTTGATCGATTGTAATTTGTAAACTACTTAAACAAATTATGTTTTAAATAGTTTCTTTTTTACTACTGATTCGTGACATCAAATGTCAGGAATTCAAAATAATTGTATTTATATAAAATATACAGTGTATGTAAAATATGTAACAGTTCACAATAGTATGTCACTCAATTATGTGCCTGATACAGACGGCAATGATACGATACCTAACTGCAACATGTAAACAGTTGGAAGTTTAGTTCTAAAACTTTTTTAGCTCTACTTCATTTGTTTTCGCTTTCCGTTAAATAATTACTTAGTCTCAATAAATTTAAAGCTTTATATTAAATGTTCAATGTTGTTATTAGGAAACCACTAACCTAACCTGAATTAATCTTCAATAACTTATTTGACTAATTGTGTAGTAAATAATACTTTGCTATAACAGAGTCAGCAATTAAAAATAGGACACCTATCCATCCCATCTATCTAACAAAAATAAAATGCAGTTTTATTACTTATCTTATCAGACTCTTAAAATAATAATTGCAATAAATTTTATAATCAATTAATAAAGAATATCTATATTAAGTGAATCCTATTTAGATACATCAACCCTAATTTTAAAAAAAAGTTTTACAAATGCCTAACAACAGATATCTGAATTGAATTCAAATTATATAATTAAATCAACAATCAAATTGAGATAAAAGCTTTATACGATGTAAAAAAAACAATGGAAATTTTGTCTTTACAAAACAAACTGAACGGTCACATTTTTATTATTCTATCATAATCAGTGTCGTGAGTATCCCACTAAATGTGAATATCAGCGATGATTAAGTTATTATTGTCTGGTATAAAGTGGTAGCGACTCACCTTGTGCGCGGTCCCTGGCTGTTTTCTGCGCACTGATAACAGAAAGCGTTGGGCGCCGCCCGCCCTCGCTGCCTCGCGCCTCGCCGACAAAGAGTACCGCGCGCAGACGCGACATGACCTACAAAGTACCTACATTTGTTTCTTAATTTACTTCTTAGGGTTCTGTAAATTCGGTGATAGTGACGGTGTTTGATTTAAACATATAATAAGGTTATTAAATTTCAGAAGTATCTAAGTATTCTGTATTAGTTAGTTAAACTAGTAAAATAAAATAGGGTTTTCTTTCGGCATATGAATGGTACAATCTGTCAGCGTTTTTTTAATGAGAAAGGTACCTATTGTTGGTCCATTTCATGTAGGTACGTAAGCGCGATTTGTCCCGTTATATTTAATTTAAGAAAAACAGAACTGTAGACACAGTGTAAGTTATTTTAAAGGAATGTTCTACTGCGGAAAGACGATGATAGAACAGATAAATTTTGTAGTAGGGCTTCGATCTCCTAAGACAATACTACTCAAACATATTGAAGTGTCACTATCCTGTAATTATTCTAATGTCCCATAAATATTATTAATAGTTTTACAGAAAGTGTCGACTTCTACTTATTATCATAAAATCAATAGTTATTGGTAACGCATAAAATTTTCTTATGAGCACGTCCCTACGTACAAAGCAATCATTTATGGTAAGAAGTGCGTGACTTCGTGTATACGAGACATATTTCAGACGAAGTTATTAAATTTCGATTGTTAAGGTTACTCCATTAAGAATATTGAACGCCAAAGATTAAATAAAGGCAGAAAAGACACCACAGGAATGGCACATTTGTACCCTTGTAATCTGTAAGACATAATATGACTACCATAGGAATAGTGTTTGAGATCTGGATGACAAAGGCGGCCGCGATACGAATTGTGCTTTACAAATATTTGTTTCATGAGCATTACGATCTAGTCCATGTATTGAAATACTTATATCCTTGCTAGTTAAATGGTTTCAAATGAAATGCTTACAACAACTTACTTTATAGCCGATATTGAACTCTCAAAATATGCAACTTGGAACAGCTAATCGGCTATTTAGTACCTACCTATGGGGATATACACAGAATATGGTTGGGGATATGCATATACGAAATAGATTTCAATATTACTCAACTATTTAGAGATGTACCGTGTTAAGATAGAAATCCTTACCATGTGAAGGTAAAAAAATATTGCAGTTGTCAAATAAATTCTGGAAGAAATAATCAGTCCTTTTATTTCATGATATCAGCTGAACCTGTAGAACTCTATTTTTAGTATAGATTCATAGCTCGTTTGTTTAATAGGATGATATTTTTAATATCATCGCCATTGACATAGAACTTCAATGATCATCGAGATAATAATATGCGGTAAATGTTGGGAGTAAGGAAGCTATTGCGTCATGTTAAGTTTTATTATTAAACCTACTGCATGAAATCTATCTCAAACTCGTTAGAAAACACACCCTTATAGAGTAGAATTATCTTTTGAAATTGAAATGGCATCTATTACGGCTAAAAATATTCATCGAAATATTCGAAATCATTATAAAGTTAGGAGTCATACTTAATTATGTAACACTACTTAACACAAAAACATATACGTATTATATATCAAAATATACACGACGCGTCAAATGATGACTCCTATTTTTTCGTGTGTTCATAATAACTGATTGATTACAGACAAACGCACACAATGAACCATTAACTTTATCATTAAATTAACATAAACGTAGCGTTGCGAACGAAATTCGATGCAGTGTAAAGACAAACGGGATGACAAACAGGCCGTAACAGGGTTTATAAGTGGCGCCTCGCCCGTAATCCCGCTATCTCGTAATAGGGCACGTGCAATGCCATCATGTCGGTTCAGCATTTTAGCTCTTATTACAAGCGCAATAGAATATAAACTTTGATGAGGTGTGGAAGTTTCATTTTCATGAAAAATCTTTTCGTCCGAGGGTTAAGGTAAACTGAATATTGGTTCTATTTTTTGTATATGATTACCTACATTTCCAATATAAGCTGATCTCGCACTAAATAGACCGTCGAAACTATGTAGTTCAGATTTTGAGGGAATATTTAGTAGGTATAGGGTGGCTAAACATAATTTCCAAAGGCTTTGGAAATTACTTGAATAGACAATGCCAATATGAGCAGATATAACACAATGACAGCGTTAAAGCTAAGTTCTGGACATGCACTAACAAAGAGCTTTGTGCTCTTGATAGGAAAAACATAATCTACATAAGGGCAGGTAAACAAGTGGGCTTAGGTAACTATCTAATGTAAAGTAAGTTAAGATTTATTTCACAACAAAACAATAAATATCTAATACGATTGCAATGACTCCTACGATTTTGTGTAGATCGCGTCACTCTGGAGAGAATTGACTGCTGTGTAAATCCAAAAAACTGTATCTGAAAAAAGCAGGTTTTAAGAAATCGGCCTTTTAAAGTTTTTATACATTTTAGTTGATTTCGGCTATATTTTTCAAATAAACCATATGTTATTAGGTGTCATTGGACAGGTATTTCCTTGGTTGATAAAGCCATGTAAGTTTTAGAGCAATTTTGTTTATGTAATTGCAATAATCTTTATAAACGTGTATAGCTTTACCAAAGCCGTGATAAACCTAGCTAACGTGTCAAACCAAAACAATGTATTTCTCGAAATTGGACGTACTGAGCTGGACTATCTATCCCAGATTATACCTACGTAATGGTCATATCTTGAACCCGATATTACCCTAAGATAATTCTTGTAGGCAAGGCTCTTTTTTCTGTCCTTTAAAAAAAATCCTTAAATTTATTTTAGACTGTTGGAGTGGTTATAATATTATACATTTTTTTGTAATTATTTCACTAAAAAACAATTATAATAATATGGGCCATGCACTCTCTTTTATTAACTCCCAAATCTGACTGCGCCACTCGCACGCGCTGCTTCGCGGCCGCTGAATGTAGAACTTCCCCACACACCCCGCGTATCGTAGGGCTAGTGTCGCTGCGTTCGATTTACTGGCTAGCTATTACACGGTAACTTTGGTATCGCGAAATTAGTATAGCCAATAGACCGTAATTCTAGTTACAGTATGATGCCATTATAAACGAGGAACATTCCGTCTTTTTGTAATGCTCATATTTCCTTTAATATGATGTAAAACTCAAAAAATGTTTCATAGGGGCATGTAGCTGACTAAAAAAAAGGGAATAAGCGCTATAGACCCAAAACACTGTAACTGTAAATGAAAAAAATAGATAATGTTTATCGAAAAACTCATGACTGTTTTGTTGGTTAGGTTAGGTTAGGAACGGAACGTTGCTTAAGACGAATGACAATTTGTATTTTTTTGAATTCTAGTCTAGTAGTTATTGAAATAAGTGATAAATATTTTTAATTTCTAGCCACGGACGAGTAAAAAAATCTTTTTTACTCGTCCATGTTTCTAGCCAATCTTCCAGTTTCTTTCGTAAATTGATCTTACAGATGTTCCTCAAAAGTGCTAATTCCAAGTCCTACTTACGGACTTAGTCGACAAACGCAGGAAGAATGTAGCTTGTTTAAAAGAAGTTTAATAAGCAAATAAAAACTGGAATTCGGACGATACGAATCAATTACCAGATTCTCCTGTACAACCTGTATATCTGATTGCAGTATTTTTTTTCTTGAACATAAACAAAAAACATGCGGTTAGCTGGGAGAGGGGGAGGGGGTAAGTACACTTGAATCTAAAAATAATCTGCAATTTCAAACTTAATGCGTCACACATGGATCCCTTGGTCGAAAAATTCTGATTACAAAGCCACAATAAGTACTTTTTGAAAGACTAACGACACCTCACACTATGTGACAGATGTGCTTAAAATAATTCAACTCACTGAGGGGACTGGTAAGGGGAGGTATCCTGTTACGACTACATGATTGATATTATGCCCAGCTTTTCAGTAGGTACTAATAGTCGCCATTAATCTCTATAAAGGTTTCTTGTCTTGACTACGGGCCCCTAAAAAGCAGGGTTTAGCAAATCACATTATCCTAATTTTAATGAAACTAGCGTTTTTAACTTGGATACAATGGCATTGCACTCTTTCGTAACAATAATTTCACAGTTTGAGAAACTATACTTCAGTGATAACTTGTTCAGGTGCTTTACGCTACTACAGAGCCTCTAGCGGCAAATTACACGATAATAACCATGTATTTAAAACTAAATCTATACCTAATATTAACTCGATTTCACGTCAATCCCGTTATAATGCTGAACGAAAATGACATGTTTGTGGGTGACACGCTCTGCGCACGGCGGGGAAGCGCCTCAAGGCTGCAGCCTCGACAACCGCAGACGAAGAGGTAGCGTGACGATACATTGTGTTTTTATTTTTATGGAACTATCCTTGAGGAGTTAGAGGACATAATGATCACGCAATGTATCACTCTCAATCTCTAGCTCTCTCCTGTGCCGATGATATAATTAGGTACCTACCTACCTTGTTAATAAAACAAAAAACATTTAGGGTTGTATTGGATATATTTTCGTTACAGTACGCACCAAATCATAATACCTTAATTCCTAAATAAGATAATTGAATTCTTAACTACTCAAATATCAATAAATAATCTTTTGTACATAACTAAATGCAATCAAACTAACAAACGATTTATATATTCGTACCATTTATATAAATAATAATACATGCACTTAAATTATTTAGTAACTTCACGTTTTGTCGTTCCTTAGTGAGCCAGCGCTAATATACCAGCGACAACGGTAAGTATATAATAATAATAGGGGTTAAAGTATGAAATTGCCGATTATTTTCCCACTTTTTATTGAAGTGAAACTTCTTTATCGGCGTTGGAAAAAATTTACCGTCACGAAAAAGTTTTCGGAACGTCAAGAAAAAGTTTTCGGTTGCGCGTCACAGCGTCACATTTTTCTGTTACGCGCTATCTTTTTCTTGCCCCTACCACGGTTGGTTCAGACGATAGCAAAAAGGTAAAGTGAAATAATATTTAACCAATTTAACCAATTTAACCAATTTAACCAATTTAACGAATTTAACCAATTTAACCAATTTAACCAATTTAACCAATTTAACCAATTTAACTAATTTAACTAATTTAACCAATTTAACCAATTTCTGGAAAGTTGCATGTAGATCATTTTTCGAAAAATAAGGCCATAAAGAAGTTTCACTTCTTACGTGAGTACACTAGTACACGCACAACTTTTTTTTGTTTATAGCTCTTAAGTATAGTCATATTATTGCGTAATTCTTTTTGTATTGTATCAAAAATTAAATAAAGTAACTTTTGACTAAAAAAAAATGCAATACTAGTGCCTATTACTTCAAAGGAAGTCGTTGAAAAGCCCCTTACAATGTGTCAGCTGTCCTTCTTGCTTCAATTAAGTATATTTGTATTATATACTTTGATTTTCAGAAATTTAAATACTATAATGCGTAGCTTTATAACCATCTAACTTTCACCTTTAATTGCAACGAAAACGGCTCAGGCGTTTTTAAAAAAACAAAAAAATTGTCAGTATGGAAAAATGACTTTTCTCGATTTCGTCCATACAGAACGGCAATTTCATACTTTAACCCCTAATAAAAGTTCACATAAAATAAAATTGATATGCACCATATGAGAGCTCTACGCGACTGTTGTGACCGAATATTATTCAGCAGATAAGCTCAACTAAAGCGCGCTGTTCTAGTAAGGCCTTAAGCAAATATGGACAATTATTGAAAACTTGTCTGCCCAAGTATGCGCTTTACAAGTATTTCCTGATAGTTCCGTCAGTTTTGTTTAAAACTGGCAAATTTTAAACAAAATGGTCATTAATTTAAAGTTGTACCGTCAAAGATTTTTATTGTTTAACAGTGAAAAGTCGCTAATTTCGCCCTAGTTTGAAACTGATAGATAGATACTTTTATAAAACCCGGCAAAATGACTACTTCGATAACATAAACGAGGAGCTAGACAATTAATTTCTTTGACTGTACGTAGGTACTTATGCGTCCATGCACCCAACATCACACCACACACCCTCACATATTTCTGTGTATCGCTTACTTAACGCTCTGATACCATTCACAAATGCGTAAACCATTTTATTACTAAATTTATTACTGAACTAAAAAGTAGAGAGCTTCATAATTAATACTAATTATTAAACAAACTGAATCTAGTCTTGATACACAAGTTCCTTCAAGGTGCAATCACAGAAATGCTTCAAAACAAACCGAAACATATAATCAGACTTTTGATATGGCTAAGAAGTAACATGTTTATGGAACAATTCGTCGATTCCCTTTAGAAATCTCTTGCTAACAAACATAATTGTTACTTTGATATGGTACAAAGTTGTTCAATGATTTATGGTGCAATCCTTAAAGTTAAATATTAGAGACTACTCTTACTGCGCGCCAAACAAATTAATTACAGTCGATGTTAAAAGAAAGTTGCACAATATGGGCATTTTTATAACTAAAAACAAAGTAAAAGACAGAATTCAAAGAAAAGAGAACGTAAGAAAGTTATTGCATGTGAACACTAGAATCAGCCCTTGCAAGGTTGCGCTATATTTTTGACGCAACTTGTGGATTTGGTTAAACATTGTCGTACAATGTTTATGTCAAATCCAGTCTCAAGACTAGATTCACGCTTGAACATCGTTTTATAATTTAAGCCTACATACACAAATAGCTAACTACAATACCTATAAATTAAAATTAAGATAGATTCTAAACGTGGATAAAAAATGTAATAAGTCCAATTTTATGAGAAACTAACAAATCGAGACTCTTACAAAGCCAGAAAAATATGTTCATAGCCCATTAGGGTTTAACTTAAAATTGCAATGATTCGTTTTTTGCGACATTAACATTGAAATAATTTGTACTATAAAATACACACACACACAAAACATTTAAACTATAGGCACTAGAACCGGGCAAAATATTTAAAATAAATCTACCTAACTAGTACTACCTAGAATAATTTATCTAAAATAAATTTTTGACAATAGGATTTTGTTAATGTTAAAAAAGTCTTTCAAATTTTTGGTAAAATAATATAATACTTCTATATCTAGCCTAAAATGTTAATTGCAAACCTAGCATTTACTACAGAATAATTTACTAAGCATTATATTAATGAATATATCATATAAATATAATCGCTGAGCGAAATGTCTATAAAGTTCATTTTCATAGGGGAGAGTGGGCATAATTGACCATAGGGGCAAAGTGATCAACTGTTAATATCTTCACTAAGCCTGAATATAGGGATATGTAAGTCGTCATTCAAGGCGTAAATTATATAGAATTCTGCGTTCCACTTATTTGGTTAAAAGTATGGATTTTTTTCACATCTATTATTACAACAGTGCAACACTCTTATTAGAATAGGCAATCATCATAATATATCTCCCCTTTTTCTGGCACTAATGGTGTAATAATAGTAAATTTTATGAAAATTTTAATTTTATTTTTAACACTGGCTTTAATTTTTTTGTTATTACAATTACTTGCCTCAAGTAGTCAAAATCCATATACAATACTGTACTAACATAAAAAAAATGACTCTAATTCAATGGTGGTCTGCTCTAGTCACCATCAAATAGTACATATTTTATTACTTATTTAGGGGTACACTACATAAATACGAAAAACTTAATTCCGATATTGACTATCACGAATTTCAAAATACCGTTTTTTATAATTCCGAATGATACAGATTTCCGTAAATCACAAATCCGAACTATCACAAGTCCTAATATTATAAAACCTAAATTTCTAAATTCCTAATGTTTACAAGTACTATTTTCAAGATGCCGAATTTCATAATCCCGAATCATATCAATTCCGAATCTTTAATAATTCGAAATATCATAAATACGAATTCCGAATATTAATATTTCAAAAACACTTAAATACAAAAACTAGATGCTTTATTGTTTCTTATTCATAAAAAATCATTTTTTAAATTATTTATTATTTTCCCGAACCTAAGAATCTACCGATAAAATGCTACTCTAAGTAGGTGCTGCCAAGTGCAAATGCAAGCATGCAGATAACATGAATGGATGCAAGCAAGCATGCAAATGCATGCAGGCAAGCAGCATGCATGCCAGCAAGCATGCAATCATGCATGCAGGCAAGCAGCATGTAAGCAGGCAAGCAGCATGCAAGCAGGCAAGCAGCATGCAAGCAGGCAAGCAGCATGTATGCAGGCTACCAAGCATGGATACAGGCCAGCAAGCATACAATCATGCATACAGGCAAGCAAGCAGGCAAGCATGCATGGATTCGGGCAAGCAGGCAAGCATGCATGGATTCATGCAAAGCAGGCAAACATGCATACAAGCAGGCAAGCACGCATGCATTTAGTTTTCTAGCGCTGCAGGAAGTGCAGTCCTTCCGCCCTTGCGTAACAAATCTCGGGCACCCAAGCTTTGTTACTGCGACTGCTCTCCCTCCGCGCCTCCGGCTTTTAAATTGCACTCTAGTATTGGGCAGACAAGTACCACGGCGAGTCAGGAACTAAATTCTTTATTAATACAATGAGTTTTCGGAAATCTAAAATTCGTAATAAAGTTTTTCGGGTTAATAACACAACGGATTTTTCATCCTTCGTATTGATGAGATTCGGAATATAAAAGATTCGTACTTTTGATATTCTGTAAAATGTTAATCATGGTTTTGAATAGTCGGGATTTTGATATTCGGAATATTCAATTTCAAATATTTCGGAATTTTTGGGTGTTCCCTATTTAGTATAATCACAAATCCTAAAATTACAGTCTATAAAATATAACTAGCAAGATAATAAGGCATCTTATACACTACCATTTATGTAGATAGACAGCAGTGTTTACTAAAGCTTTAGATTCATGCAAATTGGTTACATAGGAAAGAAAGGAAACATAAATTATTAATGTCACGATTTGAAAGGCCACTTTTAAACAATCAATACTATTTTAAATAAAAGATTGCGGATATCGTGCAAAATAAGGATTTGATTTGTACAATTTGCACTTTACTGTCTTTATTTCAATAGAACCTTAATTTATTTTAATTCTGGATTAATATTAATAGTTATGTCACCGGCATGTCCATTTTTGTCCATTCCATTCCTGATTGTAATAGTAATAGTTGGGTCTATGTTGTCTTTGGAAAATTCCTTGCCTTCAGTAGGCTCGTTAGGGTTGTCTGTGGGCTTGAGCATTAGAATCGGAGCGAAGTTGTCTTTGCCTACCGGTAGTGTGGGCAGCTGGTCGCCATTCACGTAATGGATCGGGTAGTGTTGTTTAAGTTCGGATTTAAGTCTGAACCTCATACTGCATACTGTGCATCTGTAAATAGACATACAATCATATCAATTAAGCGGAGACTGGCTTGGGAAAGCCAGCAATATCTGCACATAGTACAATATATAAATATTTTTTAGACATGCCACACTGGGCCACACAGGTATCTAGTCCCAAATTAAGCTACTACTAAGTAGTTTGTCGTATGAGGTACTAGACAACTAATAAACTTACTTACTTACTTAAATAATAATTCTTTTTTAGTAAATATATACTTATAATATATAGAAAACACCCAGACCAGTACAAACAGACATGTTCATGCACACAAATATTTGTACTGTGCGGGGATCGAACCCGCGACCCATGGTTATAAAGTAAATATAAAGCTATTGCTTACATTACTGACCATAGAATCAATTTAACTTCTAATTCTGCTTACACGTTAATAATGTTTAAAATGGTTCTCTATTTTGTCTCATTTTTTTATCTATAATCTAACGTGTTAAGCGCTAATGTTTTGTGACCTAATCATCATTTAACCGAATGATAATTAGCCCTAACTCAATGTCTTATAATATTCTTTATTTGATATTTTAGCAATTAAATTGCAATTATAATATCAGTATATAAACTCGAAAAATTATTATGCGAGGAGATGCGGGTTTGAGTCCCGCCTGAGACATAATTTTTCAAGTTTATATACTGGTCTCATAATATCACTTGCCTTAAAATCGAAATCCCTAAATATAATTTATCCTAAATTTTTTTGCAATAAATATTACTTACAATCTATAATGTTTTAAAGACATAAAAGGCTTTTCTATAACAGTTATAAGTCCTAACGTAATGTGTCATAATTTAACGTAACCTAAAGTCTAAATACTATAAATATAAAAGGCCCCTTAAATGTTTTGCTATAAATATTACAACCCATATTATTAAAAATGCATAAAATGCTTTTCTATGATTGTTACAAATCCTATATAATAACGATTGATATGCATGCATTGGGTAATGTAATGTTTATCCTATTTATTTATTTACTTATTATTAATTAAATATTATCTGATTATACCACAGTTGTTTCATTATTTTACCAAAATCCCTGCATGTCACTCGAAGAAATCAAGCAAGCATGCTGCATGCAAGCAAGTATGCAAGCAAGCATGCAGCATGCAAGCAAGCACGCATGCATTTAGAATTGCGTGTGCTCCAGCGCTACAGGAAGTGCAGCCCCTCCGCCCTAGCGTAACAAAGTACAGGCACACGCTCTCAGTAGCGGCTGAGGCTTCGGCGACCAGCAAGCAAGCCGAAGCTGCTAAGGGAACGGCGCCTGAACGTTGTTACGGCGGGCGGGGGTTGGCTCCCTCCGCGCCTCCACCTTTTGAATTACACTCTAGTCTAGGGGTAGGGCAGACAAGTACCACGTGAAGTCGGGGTTGGCTGATTCAGACAGATTTGACACGAAATCCTGAATCCATACGATAACAAATGTATGATAATGTCACTTATAATAACTAAACTACATGAGGATAACATAACTAAGATAAACCTACTTTTAAACATATGTTTTAGGACTAACAATATTATTATAAACCATCATTCGGACTAACAATATATTATTATAAACCATCATTCGAACTAACAATATTATCATAAACCACCATTCGGACTAACATACATTATACAATTTCACACTTAGGACATGTGAATTTATAGCAAGAAAAAATAGGATATCTAATTATTACAGCACCCGATATTATGACACAAAAGCATTAGAATTATAGACAATTAGGCATAATAAAATTTCGTATATTCGAACATTATGGATAGTGATGATTATAGCAAACGCGTTAGGGATTTAGAATTTCGGACGAACAATTTTCGAAGAAGTAAGGGACTACCGTCTAAAATGACATTCGACCACAAGTCTTTTTACTAATCAGACTTTTCACACAATAAGTGCCTCACTTATACAATCAAAATAATAGGAATGACCTTGTTTGTAATGGATAGGATAATCATGTACCGCAAGAGCCAATATGCGAAATTACTGTTAAATGACCAATAGGTGTAGAACTGACGAGGTCATGTACCGCATATTACCTCTAGGACTACGAGGTAAAATTATTTACGAATGGTTCTGAGCCCACGAGCTTATCTGACGTAGCATAAGAGTCGTATGCACTTGAGAACCCTGTACTACTTGATTAATTGGTACCCGTCTTGGTAAATAAGAAAACTTGATTACTGAGAGTAATAATAATTGATAAATAAGAAAGATAATCTCTATAAAAGAAAGACCTATTTAACTAAAGGACCGAGCACGACAAAGGCAGGACAGAAGCGGAGCGGGTCAATAGCAGTGCGGGAGACAGCAAACAAAATGCAGTAGCAGTAACAAAGCAGTTGTAAAGCGGGTGCATTTTGAAACCGCATTTTAAAGTTCTAGGCAAGCAGGAAGTTCGCTTTAAGATGTCTTACAGAACGGACTCGGGTGAAGAAGAATTTTACTTGCTACTACTTTGCTACGCAATTATAAAACACTAGCTCTTTGCCCGCGGCTCTGCCCGCGTGAACTCCACGTCATATCGCGCAGTCGGAAACCTGTGATTTCGCGCGAATTTTGAAATCTTTATAACTGAAAAAAAAAAAGTACTAATAGGTACACATAACCGTTACTTATACAAACCGATCTTTAAGGCTCAAATATTTCGAAAGTAGGAATGTTTTGGCAAAACAAGGTCTAATTAAGGAAAGGCTTATGTGTCCGATTGTCATTAATTGAGGTTTCCGCTTCCGGTTTGAATTTGTGGTAGTTCAAAAGGTTTCCGGGAGTTCAAAAATCAAAATATAGTCCAAGAAGATTAAACAATAGTACAAAAATGTATTAAAACTTTTTTTAGAACAATTAACTCTATAGGCGTAAAAGTAAGTGTTACAATTAATTTTAGCGAGTAGAGGTAACATCTCTGTTCAGGCTGAGAACTTCAATATTTGAGATTCAGATTGTTTTATGACAACTCTGTAACAGAGGGACATGTATCATGATGCTAAGAAACGACCCAGTTGGTATAGTGGTATTTAAATAATCCAATTAGTACGTAAGAGTTCCGGGTTGAATTCTTGGGTCAATTTAGGACACAATCTATTCTAAATTGGCTTGGGTTTGGAGCAGGTGACTTGTACGCTGGTCCTGACTTATATCACAAGATGGGAGTCGCAAAAAACTCTAGTTACGTAATCTCCTAGATCTGCAGAATGCAAGAAATGGCTTACAAATAACATCTCAAGTTACATAATGTCTGGCACCTGCAGAAGAAAAGTGGCTTACAAATAAAATATACTGACTGGTATACGTTCTGCCCGACGTGCTGGCGCGTGTGTTTGATGAGGTCGTTGCTCTGCGTGAAGGCGCGATCGCAGTACGCACACTTGTATGGCTTCTCGCCCGTGTGTATGCGCGCGTGGCGCTTTAGGTGATCCTTGCATGTAAACCTAAGGAAACGGCATGATTGGGTTAGGTTAGGTTAGGATTTATCATTACCCGAGAGAGTTTTGGGTCTCCTACCGGGCGCGTCCCTAGGTGGCGGATAGGGGAACGCCCTCCAGACATGGAGGGTACCGGCCATTTGGCCGGCGCGGACCAAAACCCACACGGGAGGCGCTTCCAGTGGGCTTGGGCAGCCCGCTGTTGAATGCGTCTCCAGACGGTGGTAGCGGGCTTCGGCCCGTGGCCTGTTGTGGCCGTTCGCGTTGGAGGGCGCGACAACGGTGTTGCCGTTGGGGCGTCAGCCCCGCGGCGGACGGTAGTCGCTCGCTTCCAAGTATGGTTTGAGCTATGCTGGGCGGCGAGTGGGCGTGAGACGTTGGCGGCCCCTTGCAACGACATGCACTGTCGTTGCAAAGGGTGGCCACGGTTCGGGTCGGCGAGGTTGCTTGCGGACCCGACCCGAAGTCGTAGATGGGGGAGGACGAGAAGGCATACGCCTAACTCAACTTTCCCCCTTTAGCAGGCTAGCGGGCGTTGGGCCGGGGGGCTCAGCGCTCGCATTGCACAACTGATTTTGATTTAATTTAATTGCGATAATGTTCCTTGTTTCAATAGCACTCTGACAAACAGTACTCCGACCAATAGTACTATGACTAATAGAGTAATTAGTCCTATGACTATGAGTCATTTACTACTTTGCCTTTTATCTTTGTCAAGTAAGTAACCTACAGGTTGCAGCTTACCGCATATTACAAGTCTCACAGCCGTAAGGCCTTAGCCCTAAGTGTATTAATTTGTGTTTCTTCAAAGATGCTGATTTGGTAAAGGCTGCTCCGCACTCTTCACATTTGTAGGGATGGATGCCAGTGTGTGTCATCATATGACATGTCATTTGACCTAAAATGCAATAAAACACCTTTATAACTTCATTGGTAGAAATGAGTCCTAATATTTGCCCTTTTTGGCCTTCTTTGTTAATATGTAGTTACAAATGTGTTCATTTTTAAAATTGTATAATTCATGTTATGATGAAAAGTAACTTATACTTTTCACTAATTTTTTTTTCCTAATTTCTAAATGGTGATTAATTATTTGCAAAAAAATACACAAAACTGCCAATTTCGCGAGATCTCGAAATTGGCGAGATCTCACAGTATTGTCATTCAGAAACTCGCGGGATCTCGCTTGAGCCCTAATCTCGCGAGATTTGCATTCCCTACTCTACATTATGGACATTGCAAGAAACATTCAATGCACTACCCAATTTCGTCATTTATCTTGAATTTCACTTGTATGTAGGTACATGGTTGATACCTAATAATTACATATTAATGAGCTACTTTCGCCTTATTTTATTTATTCAGTAAAAAAAATTAACAGTATGTAAAAGTAGTGTAAATAATTTTTGTAAATAGTTAATATTGCAGCTTGAAACTCTATCTACAGGATACGAACTAGGTGTTACTCATATTATTTATAAAACTCTTTAAAACAGGCAATAATAACAGTGATGGAATGTTTTCCGTAAGTAACCTTTAGTGGAGAAGGATTTAGGGCACAGCTTGCAGGGGAACGGTTTGAGGCCGGTGTGACGCAGCATGTGCTGGCGCAGATTGGAGCTGTTGTGGAAACCTTTTCCACACTCGGAGCAAAGGTACGGTGTCTCTCCTGAATGGATTCGCATATGGTCTTTCAGGCTGCACAGTTGATTGAAAGCTAAACAAAAATATAATTATGAATATTTTGTTAAAAGAACTTTTTTTATATAAGACCTTGTTGACTTGATGACTTTTGTAAATGTTATTCATGGGAATGACATTACTCGTTCTTTTTAACAAACTGTAATTTAAATTTTTTTGTTTAAACAATTTACTGAAATGGATCTTACTTTTTCCACAGTTTTTACAGATATATGGTTTAGAAGAATCATGAGTCTTTATGTGAGCTTGTAGTTGGTCAGACCTTCGATACATCTTCGCGCATTTAGGACAGGAATGTGATTTAACAGAGGCATGCAAGTCTATGTGTCTTCGTAACAATGTTTTAGTCCTAAACTCCTTCTGACATGTATCACACTTATACACATCATGTATTTCCTTGTTTTTGTGTTTTTTTAAGTGCATTGCAAGAGACCTACTCTTGCCAAATACTTTGCTACATTCTGAACAAGGGAATGTTTCTTGATTTTCAACTTTAACTTTAACATCTGAGTGATCCTTCATATGTTCTAAAAGGAGATGTTCTGAATAAAACATTTCTTTACATATCTGACACTGATTGTAGTTTTTACAACACTTTACTAGATGTTTGTTTAAAGAAGACTGCCTTTTAAAAGCTTTTCCACAAAATCCACAGGGAACAGGAGGTTTTTCATGAGTTGACAGATGTTTTAACAACTTCTTTTCTTTTTTGTATTCTTTGTGACAAACATTACATTGATAGTTCTTTCTTGTGCTTTCATATTCTTTTACCTCATCCTCCTGTTTAGTAATTTCACTCTCAACATCTGGAACGTAATCACTATAAGAATCATAGTAATCATATTCATTTTTCATTTCAAATTCATTTTGCTCTTCTTTTACTTTATCTACCTGTCGGTTTTCCAACAATTGTTTGTATTGTTTCTCAGTTTGAAATGCTTGTTTCCGAAAGTTATAAAATAGCTGAAGAAGCCTAGCACACTCTTGACAAAGGTGTTGTGGCAAACCATCTTCTTTTGAAACCTATTAAACACACAATATTAATTAATTTACCAAGTAATAGCCCTTTAGTTGCATATTTCAAATGACAAGCATTCATTTTTCAGATCATATTACGCTGATTTTACAGTCTAAATCATTTGAATAATATCGTCGCCACAAATAGTGACTAGTTAAAAGAGTAGTCGCCTAATTACCGAAAAGTCGTAAGCTCAATTACCACTAATTCTAAGATTATTTTTTATTCAAGGCTCATAGTTTCTAATCACATATTATTTTACCTGTATTGAAAAACACTCAGTCAACACATCAGCTAACGGTAGGTTACACTCTTCTTCTACTTTGAAGGGTTCGTGCAAATTTACAAACGCTACATTTGTTTTGATACAAGTACGGCAAGAAGTACTTAGCTCCATCTCCAACACATAAGAATCAGTTAATTAGGTGCAGTCCTTGATTTACATTTAATACATTCTTAATTATTCCATGGCAAATAACTACGAAAGTACGAAAATTGAAAAAAACACAACAAACACTCTGACACTGACAGTTTTTTTTGTTTAATTGTACCTTTCGGAGCCAGCTAAGGTCTGAGACTATACTGCCATGTCAAATACTTAAACATAATGGGTGGTTTATACATTTCAATGATCACAGGAGTTTTACGCGAGAACGTGGATCCGTGTCGAAGGAAAGTTTTTCGTTGTTTCTTACTTCTTATTTTATTTATCCTACTAACTGGCACATTATTATAATATAACAATGCCACGACTTTATCATTCACAATAAATGCCGCGTATACCCGTATGTTAATTTCATAATAATAATTATCAAAACGCACGAAGTAACTTAAACTTTGACAATTTGACAGCTTTAAAATTGTCATCGATCCTTTTGGCCATGTATGTTTTCTATAATTTGGCCCCATTCCTTAGTTCTATTTTAGTTCGAGATTGATACTTTGTGTTCCTTCTTATTAATGTTAAATCAAAATGGACAATCTTGTGTTTATCAAGGACTGGATTAGAGATAGAGTACTGGGTTCAGGGAGCTTTGGTGTCGTTGTACTTTGGAAAAACGAAAAGACCCAAGAACGACTTGCTATTAAGACGTGTAAATGGGGGAATGAACTCACCGAGAAGCACAAAGAAAGATGGTCCAAAGAGGTGGAAATGTTACAAAATTGTCGCAACCCCAATATCGTCGGAACAAAACCACTGCCTCCAGAATTGAAGGATGGATTAAAGTCAGTCAATCCATCTAAACTGCCAATTTTGTGTATGGAGTATTGTGCAGGAGGCAACCTAAGACAATACCTTAATTCACCGGAATCCTGCAACGGTTTGAGGGAAATACAAGTTCGACAAATACTTAATGATATGAGAAATGCCTTGCAGTTTTTACATCATAATAAAATTACACACAGGGATGTCAAACCTGAAAACATTGTCATCCATGTCTTGGATAATGCAGCAAATGGTGATGGTGGATTAAGAGGTAATAAGAAGGTTATATATAAACTTATAGATCTTGGTTATGCTAAAGAAATTGACTCCAACTCTGTTTGTGCTAGTTTTGTTGGAACATTACAGTATTTAGCACCTGAAATTTTTTACAGTAAAACTTACAGCAATTCTGTAGATTATTGGTCTTTCGGACTTCTTGCATTTGAAGTGATTTGTGGCACACGGCCATTTCTGCCTTTTATGGCCCCAGTACAGTGGATGCCCCATGTAAAAGCAAAGACACATGACAATATTTGCATTTATGAAACTTTTCATGGAGATATTAAATATTCAAATGAAATATTTCCTGAAAATTATATATCTAAGCCATTAAAGACATCACTTGAGCTATGGCTAAAAATAGCCTTAGAGTGGGACCCAAAATTGAGAGGTAGGGATTCTCCATCAAAAGTAACATTTGATATACCATCGGAAGAAAAAGAAACATCAAGTAAAGTGGTTTTATTTAGCCTTTTGGAAAGCATTTTAATTAAAAAGATTTTAAAGGTATTTTCAGTTGCTACAGTAACCCACTTTGCATATGAGATTGATGATTCAACAACAGCACTAATGCTAAAAAAATATATACAAAATGATACACACATTCCTATTGAAGAACAAATATTGATATCACATAGTTACATAGTCATTGATGATGAAGATAGTCTTATTAAATATTGGGATGAAAATAGTATTTCTGTATTTCTTTACAATAAGACATATTTAACTGAAGAGAAACCAGATATAACTGTCCCAGAATTTGTTCAAAGATCCTTAAAACCTTCATTGCCTATTGAACTAATACAAAATTTCAAGAATTGCCAAATACTGCATAGAAATGGCTTCTATTTTGTAATGTCTCAGATGGAATTGTATGATTCTTTAATTAAAGGGTTATTTGTTAGAGCAGAATCATTGAAAAATGAAAGTAAGGAATTGGTTTTGAGACATAATTTTGTTGACAAAAATATTGGAAAACTTCTTGTAAAAGAGGAAACTATAAAAAAGTTTAGCAACGTGGGAAAAGAACATGTACAGAATTTAAAAAAGAATAAAGTTGGAACAAACTTATTAGGTGGCTTTGAAAAGTTGTTTAAAGATGTAGATGAACTGACTGAAGACACTAGTAAATTACAAAATGCATGGTCTCAGCTAACTGTCAGACTGGAATCAGCAGCTAGGCGTAGAATAGAAGGTCTTTCCACAGATCTAAATAATTTTATTCAAAAATTTAACTATCAAGCCCTTTTTACAAAATCACAAAGCGTATATGTATCTTATAAGAAAATTGAAAATTACAATGACAGTAAAGGAAGAGACAAAATAAGTGATGTTATACAAGTTATTAAAGAATGCTTTATTCTAAGAAGTAAAATATTGATGGAAATGCGAAATCAACGATTCTACTGTAACATAAGAGATTTGAGTATTGAGTTATCTAAAATAGCAGAAATTATTACAAATGCTTCAATTTTTTTAGAAAAAATAAGTAACAAATCAAATTGTGTCATTGATAAACTATCTAATTGCATGTGGTCCACCATAAGCCTTTTGAGCAGTGATGCCCACAATCTAATTGATATACCCTACAGTGTGGTCTCAATTCAAAAGAGTAATTTTAAGATAGGAGAACCAGTATCTGGCCACTGTATGAAAATGGCACAAAGCACTAATAAAGTTGAGGAAGATGAAAATCTTAAATCCCTGATTAAAGAAAGTTTAAAATTAAGACAAAATCACATTCAGCTAACTGAAAAAATCAAGACATCTAAAATTGTTCATAACAAAGCTAAACTAGACTTTAGTTTTTTGAATGAAGACTAAAGTAGAACTTATATTATTGTGTTTTTACTAAATTAGTACTTTTAAAAATAGTTTATTATGAACATCTAGTAAAAAAATACATGATTACCTTTGTTGAGTGGTGTGTTAACATTTCTGTTGTATTCTTTCTTTTTAATAATAATGGAAAAAACTATGTCTTTATATTATGAGTACAAATTTTGTGCCTTCAGTGATCAACTGATAATTTTAGTTGTATAATGTATTTCAACATTGGTGCTATACAATATAATGTGCAATAAATATATCTATCAAATTATGTAAATTATAAATTAAGGTATTACCAAACAATTTAGATCTAGTCTTTTTTTTAGAAAAATATAATTATTTTGATAAATTTTTGTGATTTGTGTGCCAAGAATGGTATGTAAATATATTGTTAATTGTATTTTAAAAAAGTTATGAAGTAGGCATAGTATTAACCTTGATATTTGTGTTGACTGTTTTTTTTAACACTAATGATGAAAGCATGTATATACCTATGTAAGTACCTTAAAAACTACATAAGGAAGACAATATTTATATTAAAATATGTTTTATTAAAACTTACACTTTGTTTATATGTATACCTACATCCAACAGACAACAGTATTCAATCTACGTTATGCTTACCTTGAACAAATCATCAAATTCTGACAACAAATTTTCTACACATGGCTGAGGGATGCTTTTTTAGTTTTGTGGGAGAATTTATTAATGCTGAATGTACATTGTACAACCTTACAGAAATATCAGCTTAACAATAATAAACATAATGAAACAGAAATACTTAGTTACAACTGTGTGTAACAACCACCAGTAAATTCTTCTAACCAAGTTATGAACTGATTGAATATTTTTTGTAATTTCTTAACATCAGCTGGTGTTTGAAGATATTCATCAGGCGCGAACCTTGGCTCCGGGCTTCCACTAACATTCAACCAAATGGCAAATATTGCGTCATCTATTGTAGCAGTCCTTCGACGACACAGGCGTGCTGATGTCAAGCACGTAGCCACCAAGGACTCCATGCTACCAATTGACACTCCTCTTGATCTTTCCTTGCGAGCAGTTAAAAAATAATTTCTTAGCAAAGACTCTGTCGAACTTTCCAAAGAAACATGTATTCCAGACACTATGTCCACATACAAAGCAACATCTCTTAATGCCTGTAGCTCTTCGCGCGTAATTTCAGGTGGCTCTATCGCCCGCTGTAATATAAATTCCGCAATTTCGTCCTGATATTCACAATAATCTCCACGGCAGACTGTTGCAAACACACTAGTTACATTAAAAAGGTTTATTTTCTTGAAGTCCATTCCTTGTGCCCACACTGCAGATTGCAGTTTTGTTTTACTATACTCGTGTGTGATTTCTCCACTTTCTACAGCCGCAAAAATTGCAGATGTTATTTTTTGATTGTAGGTGTGGAGAGGTAAGGGCATAACGCAAACTCCACCAGAACATCCGACAAGGGTAGTAGACACAGCACAGTTAGACGTTCCCAGCGTCAAAGAAATATCAGCAAGTTTTGCTCCCTCCTCCATCAGCGCTCCTACGATGCTAGTATCTAGCCCCGCTGCCAACACGTGAATAATCCTTGAACCAATTATCGTGTTAGCTTTAACACTCGTTAAGCTTAGTAAAAGGTTTATTTTGAGATGCATAAAGCAGTTCAATGGGCAAATATTCACACCTATCGATGACGCTAGACAGTAAATAAACTTCCAAGGCAAGCCTTCACAAATGTTGTACAATTCGCATATATCCGCTGGGATGGCTGCCGTCATAGGGGCCGGTAAAGTATGTATTTCTTCCAACGACCATACATAAAAAGTTTTTTTTAAAGCTGTAACAGCGACATTGAAGACTGAGCCAATCTTGAGTTTGTGAATCAAATCATCGACTATTTTAAATGTTCTTAGCAGTAAATCGTTTTTAATTTTGAACATACCGGTTACTTGCTCTCCGCATTTTCTTAGTCCACAATTTTCGAAAAGAACACTTCTACAAATGTAACATTTTGGTGGTGTTTTTGGTATAAAAGGCAAAATTACTTCATTACCATCACACTCCTCGGGGCAAGACCAGACAGTGTGGTGGATATATGGCGTAGGTTTAGAAAAGTCGATAAGTAGTCCTTCAAACCTGACGAGTCCTGTGAATCTCCGGGAATATATGTCAACTAATAACCGTGGTACTGCTTTTAATCTTATAGTTGAAGCGATTTGTGATAATTTGACCTCACTTATCAACTCATGCCCTTCTGATTTTAAACATGCATACAATATTTTATTGCACAAACTTTGGAACTTTAAAGGTTCATCTATTAACAAACTTCCAATTTCTGGAAAACCATCAAATAAATCCATCACGTCTATTTCTAAAATATATCTCAACGAGGGATACTTAGATATCGTTTCCAAAGTTAGCTGCTTTAAAAACTCTTCGCTTTGATCTCGCATTTGAAATAAAAAACGCCTGCTATCAAGGTAGAGCAATAGTTCGCCTTGTAATTCCATTGCGAAATTGAACTGCAAAGAATGAAGTAAAATTTTCTCATTTAATATAGTTAACTTGAATAGTCTACTATTATCTGTGTTATTTTGATCCAATTTAAAAGTTGAAACCGTAGGTCTAGGTTAGGTACCTACCTGGTTAGTTTACATTTACAATGTAATTGTAAAACGCGGGATTTTTTTTTCTTATATTTAAGTATTTGGTTGCTGCAAAGACATTCCTATGCCTTCAGCCTTGCTTGAACAGTGATGTTCGTTATCACCTAAATTTCGAATTTATTAATTACTTTATAAATGTAGTTAGATACTAAATTATTTAAAATTTTACTAACCTATACTTACATAAATTATGAAAATATTGTGACATTATCAAGCGCCTACACGGTAAACCTTTTCCCACGCGTTACTCTAGCAAGGTCGGCAAACAATTACCTATTAGCCATCGGCATTATAGGTATAGACTATGTCAACGGAAACGCCGAATCGAATATGCAAATTGTATAAATCTTCAAATAAGTTCTGGCATAACTATACTTACTCGTACATATTAAAGTTTATTGCTGGCTTGTTCATTCATTGTGACCGGGTACACTTAGCTACACATGTTTCGCAGGGAATGCAATTAGTGGTTAACAAAAGTAAAAGTGTAAAACAAGGTGTTGAATAAAATAATATTAAGTTATACACAGATCAATGTTGTGTGGTAACGGCACATAAAAAGAATAGCACAACCCCTTTTCTTCCTAAGGGTATCGTAAAAGGCGACTAAAAGAGTAGGTAGGTACTGCCAAAAGAAGACGGGCCGCAGCGTCTTCTCTCGACCATTAGCTAATATGCGATCTCCAACGCGCCTGCCAAGCATGGTGATAAAGGCAAACCCTACCCCACCCCTCCATGACTAATCCTTGGAGGAGGCCAATATCCAGCTGTGTGCATCGTTTGGCTGAGAAGATGCAATGATGGTTATGGTACGCAGATCAATCACCGACTAGTACACTTTATTTGATATTTTAGCAATTAAATTGCAATTATAATAACAGTATATAAACTTGAAAAATTATGTCTCAGGCGGGACTCGAACCCGCATCTCCTCGCATGCCGGGCGGGCGCTATACCATTACCTAAGCCACCGAGACGCTGCGACTCAGCGCGAATTTTTCAAGCGGAGATGCGGGTTCGAGTCCCGCCTGAGACATAATTTTTCAAGTTTATATACTAATATTATAATTGCAATTTAATTGCTAAAATATCAAATATAGTATATATATAATAGCTGTTTCATCTTAACTGACTGTCAAACAGCTGCAAAGATGTTCCTTTCGGGTGTTAAGGGTGCAAACTCCTAACATTTGATGAAGCAACGCTGGCTTACAGCGTTAAGAATATGTTTAAAAAATTCGCGCCGAGTCGCAGCGTCTTGGTGGCTTAATGGTATAGCGCCCGCCCGACATGCGAGGAGATGCGGGTTCGAGTCCCGCCTGAGACATATTTTTTCAAGTTTATAAATATACTGACACCGACTAGTAGTCAGGGCGTTTTATGTGGTTAGCCATCATAAACCTAAGTACCAAACTATCCTTCTTAATATATTATTTTGATTATGATTGACAGCAACAAAAAAACACATTTCCCTTAACTATTATTTTTTGCCTTGTGTTCTAGGTTCTAGATATATCACTGATTCTTGTCCCGATCAAACTCATCTCATTTCATCATTTAAAATTGAAGGCAACATAATTAAGTATGTCATAACAATGTGAAAGCTTTAATCAATCTAAGTAGGCACTCACTTAGTGAAACAGGCATTTTGATTGTGATTGTACATGAACGGAGCGGGGCAAGTGGGCGGAGTGAGCGTATTTTTCAAGCGGAATTCGGGCGCGGGCGGCGTCGCCGCGTGGGGCGGCCGCCGCACGCCGCACTCCATGCCCGAGCACGACAAGTACCAGCTGCGTCCGCGGGCTGCGCGCGCCCGCGAGCCGCGCGCGCGCCGCACGCCGCAACCCCTCAGCAAGTACCGCAGGAAGACCGCCAATGCACGGGAACGGAGCCGCATGCGCGAAATCAATCGCGCCTTCGAGACACTTCGACGAGCCGTACCCGCAGCCGCCATCACTGGTAATCCCGTGCCCTGCGAAAAACTCACCAAAATAACCACGCTCCGTCTAGCCATGAGATACATATCGGCCCTCTCGGCCGCCCTTAGAGCTTCTAACTCCGAAACCGAATCCAGACCCGATCGATGGCACTCGCCCTTCTGTTCGGACCTGTCGGAGTTCTCGACGGAATTAGAACACGAGACCACTTCGGAGTTCGCCGAGGACTCCCTATCGCCCTTCGACTCGTTCTTCGCGGAGTTCGATTGCGAGTACATAGACAGGACATTTGCGTGACAGTGAAGTGTTGTGATGTTCAGCTTGCGGGACTGATGATTTTATCAAATTAGGTATTTGTAATTTATAACTCTGCCATATAACAAATATTAACTATTATTTTACTTTTATAAAAGATGTATTATTGAGTTTTATTTATTTTTTAAATAAAAGTTGTTATTGTTATTTTTGGCTTATAATTTTAAATGTTAAGTTCCTAATTATTTGGTATTATAAATGTTAACATTTAATGTTTAAATAGTTGGTGATTATTGCACATTTAAAATAAGCGCCTGACTTCGCACCAAACCGCCAAATACAATTATATATTTTTAAAAATCAATGTTTAAATAATTTTTAATTTTAATTAGCTGAGAATTTTGTGGCCTCGCCCCGACGCGACGCATCTTTATATTTTTTACCTCATGTGTATCCTTATACGAACACTTTTGTTTATTTTTTATTTATTTTAATACATTCAATAACAATCAGGCAGCAGTGATCAATTTATAAACAATTCAATAAAAAACTGGTTTAAGTAATGACAGTTTAACCGCTACGCGGCTATTGCTCTTGCGTCTAGCCCTCACCCTGCGCACCAGGGGCAGCTCCATGCATAGAATGTGTTTGGTACTTGAACTCAATATGGGTACTTAAGTAAGTAATTATTATTTATTGTAATTAATGTAATTTATTAATTAATTTCTATACATATCCATGCATTCATCTAACATAGGACTATACATTACCGTTACAGCTGTAATTATTTAGCTCTTTTGCAAATTTAAAAGTCAGTGTGTCATGCTATTTTAAAACTATTGGACCCATTACCATAGCAAGAGTTGTTAAAATGATATGGAAAGAAAGCCTTGTCCTTTTACTTGGTGTAAGTAGGTACAGACAACGGCCGCGGCAGGTCAACCTATCCAAAAAGTTAAAGGGCATTGAATTAATTTTCAACTTTAAGCCCAACAAGTAGATATCAATATCAATTGAGAAAATTTGAGGTTTTGTGGTAGGTTGACGAGCTGTTGTCTGTGCATATCGATTTTACGTGTTACTATAAATAAACAAACATTTTATTTTTACTTTTTATATTTCATTAAAAATTATTTTTTCGTTAATTTAGGTTTCTGAAGAAGAACTAAGGCTAATAAATCCAAATTATTTTATTGCACATCCAAACCGTTACTGAACGTTATGCCTTACCTTTTCACACATTTACCGCTAAAGTAATTGAATTGAAAATTAGTATAGTAGATATAGTTGAGGCCCTGGGAAGTAGTGGCCATAGTGTAGAACCCCAGAAATCATCCGCTAAAGTTGTTCAAGCAGGGGTTGGAAATTAACATGGGAAATTAATAACTACTTTAGGTAGGCTAGCGTTTGCAAAAGGATTGGAGCCTTGTGAAACTAAGTAGGTAATAAATATTAGACTACTTACCTCTTATTTCAGCTATATGCTGTTAAAACTAATTTAAAAACAAAACTTACCTTTCAAGTTGACGCCTTTAAACATTTTCATTTAACCTTATTTAGGATACCTACATAATTACTTAATTAATAACTTCCAAACAGAGCCACGTATGAAAAACGTCAGATTAAAAGGTAGATAAGTTAGAGAACTTACCTAAAAAGCAAGTATTACGCTATCTTCAACTTAAAAAGTTGCCTCAATGTTTATTTCGTTTACTTAATGTATTTCTTTTTTTAACTGTACTAGGTATTATTATAGGTACTGAGTTACTTGGTGCAGGAATTATTTATTTATACCAAAGTATAGGGTCTTCTTCGTGACTTTTTGGTCTACGTATAATTTCTAATACTTTACGAAGACTACATGACAGTAAGCGAAACACAGATCAATTCAATAGTTACTACGAGGGCGGGTCAATAAGTCCGTGACTTTTTGAATTTCTGACCTCTTTACTGAAAAAGCAACACTACTCCTGTCAACAGGTATCTGTCAGTTGATTCCTATCAAAATTTGAACTTGCTGCGTCAGTTAGTTTGTGTTTGACAGCTATTTTTATCAGACTACCCAGTAATTTGAAAATGGAAAAAGGTGAATTTCGTGTGCTTATTAAGCATTATTTTTTGCGAAAAAAAACCATTACCGAGACCAAGGCTAAGCTTGATAAATACTATGGGGATTCTGCACCATCGATTTCAATGGTAAAAAAGTGGTTTACTGAATTTCGTTGTGGCCGTAAAAGCACTGAAGATGCCGAACGTCCTGGACGCCCAGTTGAGGTCTCTACACCCGAAACAATCGAAAAAATTCACGATATGGTGTTGGCCGACCGAAGATTGAAAGTGCAAGAGATTGTAGAAGCCGTAGGGATCTCGCATGGCTCAGTGGTTTCAATTTTGAAAGATCAATTGGGCATGAGAAAGCTTTCCGCAAGATGGGTGCCGCGTTTGCTCACAGTCGACCACAAACGCAATCGTGTAACAACTTCACAGGAAGGTTTGGCGTTGTTTAATCACAATATGGAGGAGTTTTTGCGCCGTTTTGTAACCGTGGACGAAACATGGATCCATCACAACACACCAGAGACCAAACAACAGTCAAAACAGTGGGTTTCTAAGGGTGAATCGGCGCCAAAGAAGGCCAAGGTGGGTTTGTTAGCCAATAAAATTATGGCGACTGTTTTTTGGGATGCACGTGGGATAATCCACATTGACTACCTTCAAAAGGGAAGAACAATCAATGGGGAATATTATGCCAACTTATTGGACCGCTTCAATGACGATTTGAAAAAAAACCGACCTCATTTGGCCAAGAAAAAAGTTCTTTTCCACCAAGACAATGCAAGGGTGCACACATGTGCAGTTGCCATGGCAAAAATCCATGAATTGGGCTATGAATTGCTCCCTCATCCACCCTATTCTCCAGATTTGGCTCCGAGTGACTACTTTTTGTTCCCAAACCTGAAGAAATGGCTTGGTGGAAAAAGATTTGACTCCAATGATGAAGTCATCTCGCAAACAATTTTGAGGACCTCGACAAATCATATTTTTTGGAAGGGATAAAAAAATTGGAGAAGCGTTGGACAAAGTGTATAGAGCTCAAGGGAGACTACGTTGAAAAATAAAATGATTTGTTTATCAAAAAATCTGTGTTTTATTCCAAAAGTCACGGACTTATTGACCCGCCCTCGTACCTACCTACTACCAGAACAGGCCAAAAGTTTCACTTCAAAATCCTAATTCAATATTCTTTAGTTTACAAGATATTTGGTATTTTGTAACCTATTATTCTATTTTAACTAACTTTTAGCTAAATACATCGATATCTTCAATTTTAAATAAATAAAACTGCATTTATACCAAATATTTAATTTACTTTATGTTGTTTGTCCAAAACAAGTTACTGTCTTTACATGCTTAAATTAAAAATACAAGCGAGCAATGACAAGACAATACATATGAATATATACTTCGCAACCATATAACTCAAAAGAAAGATAAATTACAGAAAATTTAGCTAAATACTGATTAAGCTAAACAGCACAATGTGAAATCAATTAATCTTCAGGCACATAAAGCCATTTAGAATAAAAGCTAAGCAATTGTAATTAATACAATAAAAATATATAGTTGGAAAATTAATAAGTACCTACAGAAAAACAATGACACACTTCCATTCACATTTAATTGTTCGATCCCCAAAGTGATAATTTTACGGTAACCTGCATTGTACGGTAACACCGTTATAAGGTTCACTATAATAATAATAATAAATGCAACATTACCGTGAAGCCGTGTGGTGCCGACCTGAAATAGAATAGCGCCACGACTTCTCATCCTATGGTGATTCGGAAACATTTCTCATTGAACAAACTCGTAAAGGAAATTACTAAAAGACGTTACCCAAGACTCCTCCCGTATCCAAGTTGCCCAATGATGCGGAATGATCACACTGATATGTAAATCATCGCCTCCGGAAGCGTGGGCCCACATGTGCTCACAACAACAAAGTCCCATTTCGCGACGAACCCGATGTGATATAGAACTTTGTGTCAACAAACCATTGGCACTGGCCGTAACCCACGCAAATCGATTTCTCTCATTGTTTTAAATACAAGTTGATGCGAGGATAAATGTTTTAAGTTTTTGCTGCGATTATGTGGTTCCTATTCTTAAGATGCTTTAAGGGTTGAAGTATATTGATAAGTTGGTCGGTCTTTATTTAGTACACTACCTCATCATGTGACATGTTCAATCATAAGCCCTGCAGGTAGGTATGACTTTTAAGGCATAACTGCATTAATTTTGAATGATTTCTTAATAACTTATTACAAGCAAACATAAATCGTATCTATCTGTTTATAACTTTTACCTACCTGTTGCCCGCGACTTCGTCCGCGTCAATTTCTGTTGATCGCGATTAATGAGAAGTTTTTAAAATAATATATTTTTAAATTATGTTCACAGTTAAATACTCTTAATCAACAACGCTTTTATTTAAATAAGGATTAATATAACGTTGATAAAACTCTTTGGCAAATAATTGGCAAAATGCGTTAATTACGACCAAATTTGATTACCATAAAAAAGGTTATAGTGAGTCAATCTTAAAAAGATAAAATATAGACATATACTGTCGCGGACATTTTTTGAAATCATATTATTATTCATAAACATATTTTTGGGTAACTTTATGCAGCGCACGCACGCCTTCAAATATGAATAATTTTCCCCGTTTTTGCAACATTTTTCACTAATGCTTCGCTCCTATTGGTCGCAGCTTGATGTTATATAGCCTAAAGCCTTCCTCGATAAATGGACTATGCAACAAAAAATATTTTTTCAATTCGAACCAGTACCTACTTCCTGAGATTAGCGCGTTCAAACAAACAAACAAACAAACTTAGCTTTATAATATGTATGACGAGTAAGTATTGATGTGACTGGGTATTTTAGCGTTGCGTTGATCTAAAACATTTTGTCGTCCTTCTATTGAGCGATACAACTCAGAAAGTGGTACCTATTAACCTAATCAAACGACCGTCTCTTTTTGCATCCCAAGATGCCGTCAAGGGATAATTTGTGAATCTACAATAAGCCTTTGATTAATCCTATTTCACAAACATAAAGTCTACTTTCCTTTAAAGGCAACGCGTACATTCTCAATTTAGCAATGGGAATAGTTTAATCAATCTGCCATTTACTAACGCCTTGATGGACAGCATTATGCCTGAATGTCAACGCAACCGAAAATCAAAATGATATGTGACCAAGTATAAGTCGCATCTAGTACGTTTGTCATGTCATTTAATAACATAACTCAGTGAACTGTCATTCGAACCGTATTTGGTGGGAAAGCAATCCGCTTAAGCCAAAACAGGCATGAGTTGGAATACTACTCTTTGGTTCTTTATAGCATTACACGTCCATTGCATAAGTTTGCATTTTTATCCTAACATAGCTAGTGAGTACATGCCAACGCAATACGAGAACCAACTTCGTTGCTTCAGTTGCTTGATATGATCATGTAGGTACCTACTCGTATCACTTTAAGATCAGGCATAACATGGATATGGTTAATTATCTTAAAAAATGCTGCATTCTGCAATCTTTTTTTACGGTTGTTTATGAGATGATAATTTATAGCTAGTAAACAAATAAATAAATAAATAAATAAAATTTCTTTATTTTCCTCGAACCATCTAAAACCAAGTTAAGAGAACAAGTAGGCACACTTAAAATGGCACACAAATCTGAAAAACATAATATTAATATTACAGCAACGCAAATCCAACTAATAACAGGAAAACTATTTATGTCAAGTTTAATTTAATTAGAAAACAACTAATTATGTTGAATTAAATCAAGAATTCACGTGTCAGTAGTACCTACATACATTTTAAACAAACTACCTATTTCTTTTATCCTTTAACCTGCTTAGCAAAATCTGACCACGTAGCTTCAGTGCGGTAACTATAATTATAGTAGGAGGTACTTAGTTAGGGATGTGCCGGCGTTGCCCAAACTAGAAGTGACAAACCGCTAACAACAACATAAAAAGAAAGAAATATTTATTTGAAACACTTTTTATCACTACAAATAAAAATAATTGTCTCAAAAAGGTTTTCCACAGCATTACCCTTCGCGACAGTAAGTAATTCATCAACTCTTCCGTCCCACGTGCCTGTGTGGCCCATAACGGACGAGTTGCAGAAAATCAAAATAATTGTAAATTTAAGTGACTACTGTCTGATATAAGAAGAGGTATTAAAACACGAGAGTCTGTTTTTCTCTCTCTTTCTATCTTTTAATACTTACCTAAATTATATGCGGTTGCATCTACTAAGTACCTACTTTGTCTTCACTTATTAGAATAGGTGATTTAAATTAAACAAAGTAGCTAAAATTCCGAAAACAACACGATCGGCCGAAAATTGTATAGGAAGCGCGGAAAATTGCTTCGCGTGCTTTCGTCTCCTTTTCACATTCAGCCTAATGACATACTTAGCCTAATTTAATAAATTAAAAACTACAAGTGTAGTACTAGTATTAAGTAAAGTCTAGTTAAATAATATTTTCATCTTCGTTTTTGAAAATAAGTAATCAGCAATTGACTTAAACAAGCTGACGTTGGGAGATTAATGCCTTAACTAGACTAGTGGGCATTCTCATTATTTTACTAGCTGTTGCCTGTTGGTTGTGACACGTACACTTTTCGGAACGAAAATTAGTTTATGTGCTAGTCACTGCTAGTTTTATTACTTTAGTATTATCTTATCTGTGCTGCTAGTCCAGCTTACAATCTGTCTGCGTGCCAAGTTCCATTCAAAACTTTTCACTCTTTCTGGAGTAATTGAGTAACAATATCAAAAAGGATCTAACCTTTTGCATTTACAATTTTGATCAGATTATGCCGTCTGACCCAGTTAAGTAACCCTGCAAAGTTAATGTCATTTTCAATCGTATTATTTGCGTTAGCTACAATCATAGATTTAATTCATTTATACTAAATCTATGGCTACAATAGTTTCATAGTAAAGTTTCTGTAAGTCATTGTTCAGGCGGGGAAATTCCTTTGTTTGCAAAAGATCCCTGAGGATGGAGGAATTGTTGCTTTGAGATGGTTTTAAAGTATTTAGCGACTTATAACGCTGACTGTACCTTAGCTAGACTATGATCTTAAAGACATGGCAATTCTTGTTATACATTTGAAGCGATAACCATCTGAGCTGATACTAGAGCTGCGTTAGCTTTAGAGAGGAGAAACAGACCATGAGTAATACCTATAAAAAGCAACTACATAATTATGACGAGAACGACAAAATAAGTGAGCCATCATCAAATGCGTAGGCGTCATTGAATGAATAATCTTCTCTCTCAGCCGTTCAGATTTCTCGAAACAAACTAATTTTCCATAATCATTTGTTTATAAGTAAGTGAGTGGTGATATTTTATCAAATTATTTCAGTAAAGAGTGGTTGGTGTAGATGTGCGAGGGACTCTCTCATAGGGAAAGGTCCGGGTTCGATTCCAAGTATTTTCAAGTTAGCCTTACTTCTACTTTAAAAACAATCTTTTTTAAATTGGCTTGGGTCTGAAGAGGCAGAGGGGTAAATGTCACATCAGAGGCCGACTTTCCCTGGATCCTAATCATGAGCCAAGAAAGAAGAAGAATAATATTCTTTATTTGATATTTTAGCAACTTAATTGCACTTATAATATCAGTATATAAACTTGAAAAATCCCGCCTGAGACAAAATTTTTCAAGTTTATATACTGATATTATAAGAATAATATTATTGAATTTTATTCAAATTTAACTTAATAGGTAGGTACTTACAATATCTCTTTAAATAAGTATTTTTCGCCAATTCTTTTTCAAGATGGGTAACGCAGCAAAATTTCGTGCGTCAACGCAGTAACTCAAGCGCAGTCTATTGCGCCGACTCACTGCATTAGCTCAAAATTGCGCCACGGATTGATTAGGATTTAGGACAGTGAAACGCGCGCCATCTGCAGTGCAGACTAGTTTGTTCGCTAAACGACGAAGCTACCAGTCCGAAAGTCGGAGAAAAAAGTTAAATACTTTTTATTTTCGAACGTACGTATTCCAACTGTCTAAAATTTGGTGGTTAGTTCGAGTGTACCAGCATATTTTGAGTATCCCGGTAGTGCGCTGTGCGCCAACCCATTTTGAAAAAGTGCGTTGACACATCCGGCGCAGTGAATTGAGTTGGCGCACTTGCGCGGCGCAGCGAATTGAGTTGGCGCAGTTGCGCGGCGCAGCGCAGCGTACCCATCCTGCTCCTCTATTCAGGTTTATATAAACAACATAATTATTTTATTATTCTATGTTCACATTGTAATAAACGTGTTTAAAATTATTTTTTATAAAAAAGTAAAACACAAAATGACATTCGTTTTGTTTACTAAAGTTCCATGCCGAATTCGAAACAAGTATTATTAAGCAAGTTCAAAAATAAACTACCTTTCTCGGAAGTTTATTGAACTGTATTGCATTGGTATTACGTAGTGATCACTATATTTAAACAAAGTAGGTATTTAGCCTTCAATTTAAGGGTATTAAGAAATAATGGATAGGTACTTATATTAGGGGTTAAAGTATAAAATTGCCGTTTTGTATGGACGAAATCGAGAAAAGTCATTTTTCCATACTAACATTTTTTTTAGTTTTTTTAAAAACGCCTGTACCGTTTTCGATGCAATTAAAGGTGAAAGTTAGATGGTTATAAAGCTACGCAGTATAGTATTTAAATTTCTGAAAATCAAAGTATATAATACAAATATACTTAATTAAAGCAAGAAGGTCAGCTGACACATTGTAAGGGGTCTTTTCAACGACTTCCTTTGAAGTAATAGGCACTAGTATTGCATTTTTTTTTAGTCAAAAGTTACCTTATATAGTTTTTGATACAATACCAAAAGAATTACGCAATAATATGACTATACTTAAGAGCTATAAACAAAATAAAAAGTGGGAAAATAATCGGCAATTCCATACTTTAACCCATATTATTATATCAAAAACGTGAGCGTATTTTGTTCCTTGTTTTTATTTATTAGCTGCTTCTCTGACAAAGGATATTTAATCGTTTTTGCCAGATCAAAGACTCTTTTAAGCGTTTGACTTTCCGGCGGTCAAGAACTCAGATTAAAGAATAGCTTAGTCTTAGTCCACGAGAGGAGACACCTCATCATGACGTGGTGTGAGCATTTTTACAATAATACATTACTTAGTTCTAGATAGGTATAGTGTTTGCAAATTAATGAATTATTTACTAACTATTTTTACCGACTTCAAAAAACGGGCAGTTCTTAATTGCGTTTTTACGTCCTACATGTAGTCCTACACTTCTTCACTTGGACTTGTCTTTCTTTTTGTTATGTAGGGGTATGTAATGAGTCTTCTCCTGAAATAAAGTTCACCCACATCTAACTATCAGTAGCTCTAATACGCGCCGAGAAAATAAGAACAGCTAGGACGTGAAGAGCCGAGTCGAGAGTCGAGTCATCATAAGGCCTAATGTGTAGGACGGTTCTCTGCTTAATTTTCCGTTGCAAGGTCGTATGACGTCACAGCTCTCATGCAGATCGTCATTTTTTATGATGATTGTGCAAAGTGCGTTGGCGATGTTGTGGGCCGAACACGCTTTATGGATAAGGAAAAAAAGTTCCGCAGGCTTTTTAAAATCTTATTCGGCACAATGGAGTTCATTTTTGGTGATAAATTCGGAGCTTACACCGGTTGATGCCTTTAACGTGGAATGAAATAAATTCATATCGGGTGTTCAGGTCACATGATGAAATATTCATAAATATTTTATCATCCTGACTTTTGTCGTCATAAATAAAAAAAAATCGCAACACCATTAGAAGCTGCCATGGAATATCAATAAAAATTAAAAAGTATTTTCAATGAACTACTTACTGTTTTTAATAAACAAACTTAGTTGCTCATTGAATTTGTGAAATCATATTTATTGCTGTCTGTAAAATAAAAATGGAAACGAAAAATTTTTATGAAGGTATCACACACCTACTTTAAAATACTTTAATATAGCACAAAGACATTTTTATCTCAAATATGGACGCCGCGAACGTAATTACAGATAATTAGAAGTACTTGGGTTGTATGATATGCCTTAAATGAGGCCTTTGGTGTTAAAAGGGCATAGGAGTTGTGTTTTTTTTAAATTACCTACTTTGCAGTATTGATACTACTTATGATATGTAAGTATTTGCTAAAACTAGACATGCTAGTTTTTTAGGATACCTAATTGCTGCAAGCAAAATAATATTTTATGTAAGGCTAAGGCTAAGTTTGTATATTATTTGTCACACTTGCAGTGCTAATTTATTTCAGAACATCTAGTCATCTAACATCTAATCTATCACATTTTATATGCCGCTGAATCTAGGGCACTCGCCCAAAAATGTCGTCGTCCTTCTGTAGATCATATTATTATTCTCTTTTTGTAAATTAAAGCGGTTAAGGTATGAGGAGATTATATACGCCATGCCCTTTGATCCTATCCATCAACAGAGGATCGTACCCAATCTTTATTATGGCGCTTGACGAATGGAGCAGATGCTCTTTCTTCAAAATTTCTGTTTCTCGTTTCTCTTTTTCTTAGCCTGTGTAGGTGCTTATAAAAAAAGAATACATACATGGTGAAATTTTAACCACCTTCCAAATTTTAATATATTAATCTACGAGAAAAAAAACTATACCAAAAGAAAAAATAACGAATTTTTTCTTTTGGTATAGCCCAGTACAAAAATGTCAAGATAAAGCACTTAGAAAATTTCCGCCAAAAATCTAAAATTTTCGATACGGCCGCCTAGCAACACTTTTTTTACGCAATGCACATCACATTCATTCATTACGATACTAATTATAAGTTTATTTAAAATAAATAAATAAATAAATAAATAAAAAACAGCACCCCTCCCGTCAAACAGCACCCCTCTCGTCAAACAGCACCCACCTCGTTAAACGGCACCCACCTCGTCGAACGGCACCCACCGCATCAAACAGCACCCCACTCGTCAAACAGCACCCAACTTGTCGAACGTACTTACGAACATTGCTTTGCGAGGTAGAGGTGGTGGGTCAATGCGGATACCTGTCTAGAATCGGGGGGTTAAAATAGACTGAAGTTTGAACCTCACAAGACAAATATAACGGCTGCGAACATGGAAGCTGAAATGTAGTCCCCATAGCCGGTCATATGGTTACTAGGGTTGATAAATAACGATGGACTTTCCTCCAACACGCATGTGCTAAATGATTCAGACAACTCTAACTCTCGTTCAGCGCTAGAAATAGTATTAGACAGGGTTTGGCCGTTTACCCCGTTGCATCAGAAATTAGAGAAAAATTAAATGAAATCAGGGATAATGGTAAAATACAGGATGAAATTTTAAACACCTTCCAAATTTTAATGTAACAATCAATGCGAAAAAAAAGCATCTTTTTAAGCTATTGCATAGAAACTTGAAAAATTTTGTCTCAGGCGGGACTCGAACCCGCATCTCCTGCGAGGAGATGCGGGTTCGAGTCCCGCCTGAGACAAAATTTTTCAAGTTTATATACTGATATTATAAGTGCAATTAAGTTGCTAAAATATCAAATAAACTATTGCATAGATTCTATCGCGGGCCTTGAGCGCGGGGACTGAATCCAGAAATTCCGTAACGCAAAAAACCTCACGCTCCCCACTTCGACCGGCACAGCGGTGATACGTCTGTTCGACGAGGTGCGTGCGGTTTGACGAGACGTTTGCCATTCGACGAAGTGGGTGCCGTTCAACTAAGTGGATGCCGTTCGACGAAGTGGGTGCCGTTCGACGAGGCAGGTGCCGTTCGACAAGTTGGGTGCTGTTTGACGAGTGGGGTGCTGTTTGATGCGGTGGGTGCCGTTCGACGAGGTGGGTGCCGTTTGACGAGAGGGGTGCTGTTTGACGGGAGGGGTGCTGTTTTTTATTTATTTATTTATTTATTTATTTATTTATTTATTTATTTATTTATTTATATGCTTTTTTTTCGCATTGATTGTTACATTAAAATTTGGAAGGTGTTTAAAATTTCATCCTGTATTTTACCATTATCCCTGATTTCATTTAATTTTTCTCTAACTTCTGATGCGACGGGGTAAACGGCCAAACCCTGTCTAATACTATTTCTAGCGCTGAACGAGAGTTAGAGTTGTCTGAATCATTTAGCACATGCGTGTTGGAGGAAAGTCCATCGTTATTTATCAACCCTAGTAACCATATGACCGGCTATGGGGACTACATTTCAGCTTCCATGTTCGCAGCCGTTATATTTGTCTTGTGAGGTTCAAACTTCAGTCTATTTTAACCCCCCGATTCTAGACAGGTATCCGCATTGACCCACCACCTCTACCTCGCAAAGCAATGTTCGTAAGTACGGATCTATATATCTCTGTCACATGTTTAAGACATTGGCATGAGTAAGAATTAAATAGTAGAAGTAGCTCTAAAGCTCTGCAAATTTTAAACGCGTGAGAAAACTCGATGATCTAAAGCACGATAGCGTCGTTATTTTGATTAAAATTATAAACAAATCATAAAACATGTAGACATGGCCTTTTAAACATTATGGAACAGATAAATCGCAAAAATCTGATCTGATTTATTATTATTTATTCAGCAGAGCCTCATACATACTGGGAATTAAAAAGGTTTTTCTCGGCGCAACTGGTAGGTAGAGCGTTGTAATGCATGATCAATTAAAGATAAATGTTAGTTGGAAGGTTTAGTTACTTGTTATGTTACTGTTTGTTTTGTCACTGATGATAAGGCGTAGTGTACAACGTAAATTAGAAGCTCTTTTAGGTATAGGTTCACTAACATTATGTAACATATCAAAATCTACAGGCTTTGTAAATTTAAATGAATAATTTACACATATATTAGGCATGGATGTAAATAAAAAACTGAATACACAATCAGTGACATAAAAACCTAACCAAATGTGCGCCTATTGAACAACAGGGCCTTCTTGGCCGACTGTACGTAAGATTGAATTTGCATTTCGGTAGGTAACTTTGATTAGTATGACACACGACATTAGCGCATAGTGACATTTTATTGATGTTGGGTTAAGACTGGCATACTTTAATAGATGTTAAACTTAAGATGCCACATCGTTTATTTTCATTGTTCTAGTAAAACGGTGTGAAATTGTAAATCAAAGTAGTTTACTTGATAAAACCATAAAATTCTTGTAGCTGATAATTGCAAAAAATCCTTATTGCTGTTTATGGTTTTACGCTGTGAAACGAGCCTACTCCGCGGGAGGCGTGAAGCCGGGCGCCTGCGCCTGCGCCGACCGCGTTACGTTGACATCTAGTGTGAGAAAAATATCCTAACCCTCACCTACATACTAACCAGCGCATTTCCTTCAACTCTATTCCCTTTCCATAAAGATCTATTTCAAACTACACGATTATGAAACTGATTTTCTGTCAACATCGTGATGCTAAGGACTTATGGTCATTGAATGTTGCTAGATCATTCGTCTTGAATTAGTCATCGGAAAATTTTTACCTATTGTTAGATTTAAGATAACACTTGATTCCAAAATCAGTAAGTACCTATTGCTTAAAATCGGATAAGGTAGGTAAGTAAGCTAAACCAGCTATTTGCATTTGTAATTACCCTGATTCAACGTTTTCGCGTAGTTAATTAAATCGCAAACTTGTATTTAAAATACTCATTTAGCCTAAATAGGGACACATCACTAAATTTGTGTAGTGTGTAGAGTCACTAAATTTTGATTAAGACTTTTGTAAAATCTTAAATATTTAGGCATGTCTCTAATGTAAGGAATGATAATTAAGTGTTTTTGTTATTATGAGTCATTTGCAAGGACTTAGTAAAAGTACCTACTGATTTAATCATCCTAGTTAGTATACTTTTGAACTTTAATTTATTTTGTTTCTTGTGATGGTTTACAAATCGTGGCAAGGATATTGTCATTATGATTGGCATATTCATATAGATGCCAGCTTCAATCAACCGATTTAATACTTAAAGTTTTATAGATTTAGATGTAGCATAGATAAAGTAATAACAACAAAAAATTGCGCAAAATGACGACTAAGCATAAATAACCTACTAAGCATGAATAAGGTGGTGGTAAAATTTGCTGAAAGAAGGATATATTAGCGACATCTTACTCTTTATTCGTTTGATAAAACCTAAACCTTTAGCGATGTCTATAAAACTTAGCACTCAAAGTTTAACCTGCTGTGCTAGTTGACGGGGTTCGTCTTTGAAAGCTCGTATTCCCACGCCTACAAAGCTTAAAGCTTATTCTAGTAAACATCTACGTGCCGAGTTGCAAGCCATTACGTCTAGCTAGATATATGGTCATGCGCTCATTTTTGTGAGCGTTTATAAAGAAATACAATATGATCTATTGATCGTGAGCTTTTGCACACGTCGTGTCATGTTCTCGATGAAACAACTTTAAGTGTTCATATGACAGACGCTAGGATAACCTCTATCTTAAAGTACCAAGTATTAAAATTGCTCATGTGATTGAATTTCAGTAGTAAGTATCTAGTTGTCAAATCACAGGGTTTGTCCACCTGACATTGTCGTATTAGGAATGGTGAACGTGTGACCGATTGAGAAAGACGTTTAGGGCTGCCAATATTGCATATTAGCCTGATAACTCGATCGTGCTGTTATTAAAGAAAATATAAGGAATATATTAGCATTTACCCCAAATAGATACAGAGCAACATACATAATGTTATGCTAATACTGCTAAAGATATTACGAGAATACTTCGACCTAAAAATTACTCATAAGCCATTAATAGACATTACTTATTGTAGGTACTTGTCTGTCAACAAATAAATAAAGTTTAAGCTAAACGTGTGTGAGTCAATCGTGCGATCACGCGCCGCGGTAGCTGCTTCGCCATAAATGGCCTATGGCCATAAAACAGCTTACTCGAAATTATAATAAGACGCTTTTCCGAGATTATAAATGTTCTGATTGATAACTTTATGTCGAATTTGTACATTTATGGTAAAATTCAAAACGGCAATCATTGTATGGTTTATTTACAACGGTAATGTAGGGGCATGTATGTTGCAGTGATATGATGCCAAAAACTTGCTAAGGGCGTATGTCGCATAAAGCCACTGTACTGTTTTAATCCCTAAATTAAGTAGGTACGAGGGCGGGTCAATAAGTCCGTGACTTTTGGAATAAAACACAGATTTTTTTATAAATAAATCATTTTATTTTTTAACGTAGTCTCCCTTGAGCTCTATACACTTTGTTCAACGCTTCTCCAATTTTTTTATCCCTTCCAAAAAATAGATCTTTGTTTGCGAGATGACTTTATCATTGAAGTCAAATCTTTTTCCACCAAGCCATTTCTTCAGGTTTGGGAACAAAAAGTAGTCACTCGGAGCCAAATCTGGAGAATAGGGCGGATGAGGGAGCAATTCATAGCCCAATTCATGGATTTTTGTCATGGCAACTGCACATGTGTGCACCCTTGCATTGTCTTGGTGGAAAAGAACTTTTTTCTTGGCCAAATGAGGTCGGTTTTTTTTTCAAATCGTCATTAAAGCGGTCCAATAAGTTGGCATAATATTCCCCATTGATTGTTCTTCCCTTTTGAAGGTAGTCAATGTAGATTATCCCACGTGCATTCCAAAAAACAGTCGCCATAACTTTATTGGCTGACAAACCCACCTTGGCCTTCTTTGGCGCCGATTCACCCTTAGAAACCCACTGTTTTGACTGTTGTTTGGTCTCTGGTGTGTTGTGATGGATCCATGTTTCGTCCACGGTTACAAAACGGCGCAAAAACTCCTCCATATTGCGACTAAACAACGCCAAACCTTCCTGTGAAGTTGTTACGCGATTGCGTTTGTGGTCGACTGTGAGCAAACGCGGCACCCATCTTGCGGAAAGCTTTCTCATGCCCAAATGATCTTTCAAAATTGAAATCACTGAGCCATGCGAGATCCCTACGGCTTCCAAAATCTCTTGCACTTTCAATCTTCGGCCGGCCAACACCATATCGTGAATTTTTTCGATTGTTTCGGGTGTAGAGACCTCAACTGGGCGTCCAGGACGTTCGGCATCTTCAGTGCTTGTACGGCCACAATGAAATTCAGCAAACCACTTTTTTACCATTGAAATCGATGGTGCAGAGTCCCCTTAGTATTTATCAAGCTTAGCCTTGGTCTCGGTAATGGTTTTTTTTCGCAAAAAATAATGCTTAATAAGCACACGAAATTCACTTTTTTCCATTTATTCCTCAAATTACTGGGTAGTCTGATAAAGATAGCTGTCAGACACAAACTAACTGACGCAGCAAGTTCAAATTTTGATAGGAGTCAACTGACAGATACCTGTTGCCAGGAGTAGTGTTGCTTTTTCGGTAAAGAGATCAGAAATTCAAAAAGTCACGGACTTATTGACCCGCCCTCGTACTTTGTTCTCATTCTCTTATTTATTAGTAACTAGAGGATATGTAGGTATAGTAGAGTAGTTTGACCAGTCCTACAGATCACGACCGATACGTCATAAAGGTAGTCTAACGTGGTAATCTAATTAGGATTACAATTATTACATTTATTGGTGAATTATTCCTTTATTTTCAAATATAAAAATATATTATATTTAAGCGGACTCGGCAGACGTTCCAGGAAAAGTTGCGCCATTAAAATTGTGATTTCAAACCATCTAGAAACCTATTGAAATTTGCACACAAAATTTCATCCAAATTGCTTCAGCCGTTTAGGAGGAGGTAGATGATGGACAAAATAATTATTTTTATTAAGATATAAGTAACATAAAATGAACTAAATATGAGATTCGTGCGCAGACGCCACCTCTACAATTATCTGCCTACTATTCCGAAACAGATTTAATTTGCGATCAGTTATAAAGTAAAAATATAGCAATAGGCCCTCAGTGCTGTAGTAAGTGTCACACTTTCCCACTAGTCAGCTCACGCATCAATCATTCATTATTGCTTACTTGAGTTTAGGTGTGTATCGATTTCGAACTTTATCGCAATCCCATAAAGCGCGTGAATAATGCAGACTTCCCATAAAAAGGATGAAACCTGGGTGTAAAGTACCCGTAAGATTTTTAACCTTATCTATTAGCGACAAAGACTGCGAATATACTTTGTCGTGGAAAGAAAAACCTTGTAAAGCTTACTAGACCCTGTCTTTAAAAACCAACTGCGTACATTAAAATTTACGATTGAAGTAACAAAATATAGAAACAGGCTGAAATTTTTTCATATTAAAGTCTTCGGCAGACCAAACGCGGGTCAGAAGCAGTGCGGGTCAGTTGCAGCGCGGCAGTAGTGCCTACTGCCACTGAAGGCAGCAGCAGTTTCAAAGCAGTTGCAACGCGGGCCCGCGTTAAAACCGCGTTCAGTATGACGGGTTAGGCAGGCAGTACGTTACAAGATGTCGAACTACACGGACTCGGATGAAGAAGAATTCCTACTGCTTTTGGCTCTAAGACGAAACAAAAGAATTTGGGTTCATGAATACAAGAAGAGAAGAATATGGGGAATATCATCGATTATGCAGGGAGTTAGAAAGTCATGAGGATAAATTTTTCACATATTTTCGAATGTCGAGAAGTTCATTTGAAGATCTGCATCAATTATTGCTTGTTTTATTTACTTGTTTTTATTTTTAGTTTTACTTACTTGTCATATTTAGTGTCAGTGCAATTTTCTCCCACAATCGCAGCTTGTATGTTGTGTTTCTATAAGATTTATCTTTAAAAATCATATGAACATTTATTTGTACGTGCTGATTTTGTTTGTTCTGTTTTTCATTAGTATCCATCATGCGGTTGTAAAAAAATACAATATTCATCAACCGCTTTCAACGCGCTGCGCTGCACTGCTACCGCCCTGCCTCCGGTGAGTCATGCTAATATGGCCGCCATAGTAATACAACAGCGCGGGCCCGCGCTCGCGCCGCGCATGCGCTGCTTCTGTCCCGCTCCCGCGCTGCCTGGTTTGTCGTCCGGCAGTTGCAGTGCGGTGCGGCGCGGAGCGGTTGGAGCGCGGGCCCGCGTTCAAATTTGGTGTGACAAACTTCAAAGAGTTTCTTGTATTACAACTTGCGCGGGCCCGCATTCAAACAGCGCTGCTTCTGACCCGCGTTTGGTCTGCCGAAGCCTTTAAAGGGATCGACATTGGTTTTTGCATAGTGGTAGTTTACTGGTCAGGGTATATCAGCGTTGCCAGATTTTTTTTGCCAAGTCAAAAGTTCCTTAATCCCGATTTAGGAATTTTTGAGTGAAAAAGCGGGATTTCTTTCGTCGAAAGCGGGACATAGTAAAAAAACGTATACACCGTGAAATTTTAGTGGTTGTTTTCCCGCAACAGAACGATTTACCTTTAGTAGCACCATCGAATCGTGCGAGTTATTTTTTGAAAATAAAGATATCGTTGTTCTCAATTAATCAAAAAAATAATCATCAACTCACAAGCGTGAGATACGATAGTATCTTTACAAAATGTGATGTGTTTGGGTACTGCTTGCCGCACGAAATCAATGTTCAAAGCAAAAAAAGCTCTACGCACTAAGTAATACAGCATAAACTGCACCGCGCGAGGGGCAATGACCCCGGCCAGTGAACGGCTGCGGCGCGGCTAGTACCATTGGTTCGAGGTTGCTTTCGAGTTTCGTTTATCACAATCGTGAAACTGCTATTTTTTATTTGAATAAAAAAAAACTGCACAAATCTATTGTACTACTAAGATAGAATCATTTTACTGCGGGAAAACAACCACTAAAATTTCACGGTGTATAGGTAATCAAAAGTTTTTGAATATTTATTTTTTTAATTGACTTCAAATTACGTTTACGTAGTAAAATATCCATAAAAAATGTATTTTAATAAAAATATGATATTTTAAATTAGATATGATACGATATTTTATACCCTGTCGTTAAAAAGTTGAGTCTTATTCGTCTTCTGAATAAAAAAATAAATAAAAAAACAGAAATAAAATCAAAAAAGTTTTATTCCTTATAAAAATATGGCATTTCAAATAGGTAAGTAATAGTCTGAGAAGTGAGTGTTACAAATTGCAACTTACAATAAGAGAATAATTCGCACGTGGTCAGTTTTTTTTTTCTGAAATGCAAACGAACGTTTTAATGTAACTGTCTCATTGGACAAAATTTAGATACTTAGCCACTTACAACAATTCGGATGAAAGTAGGTAAGTACTTATTTTTTATAAATGATGCAACACGGTTATCATAAATCTTAAGGTACAAACGAGTATAAAAAGCATCCAAGCTGCAAGTTTTGAAGCAAGTAACATAATTAAATCTTCACGGCGCGAGCGCTTACTTCTCACGTTCCACACGACTTCATTCATGAGTTCGTTCACTGAGAAACGTAAGTTTGTACTAACTGGCAGAACTGCGTCAGCGCACCGCACCTATGCCAGCCAGACGCAAAAACTTACATCCTTCAGAATTCATTCTCTCTTCATTGAAGAAAACTCTATGTGTTTGCGCTAATTGGACATTAGTTCAGAAATCACCAACCATAGTTACCGCTGATGAGCAACAACATCGCCTCTAAACCACAAAGATATACGGCTCAAATTTCAGCTTATGCACTTTTATAACTACGAATCATTGGATTGTTCGCAATCTTTATAATTCAAAAAATCCCAACAAAAAACTCGCCTAGTGATACTTAGAACGCACTCTATAGGTCATTTATCATATTTTCTCGAGTTTTAATGGCATTTGTAATGCATGTTGTTTTTATTTTAAATTTTTGTGTTCATAAGCAGTCTTTCAATTACATTTCCTTTGTTAATTGCATCTGTGAAACCTACTTTTCAGTGTTGCAGGGCCTCTAAAAAACTTACCTAAGTATATGTTGTGGATAAGCAAAAATGGGGAAGATATAACAAAACATCCTGTCCAGCACAAAAGTTACTGATTCTGGTGCTCTATAATGTTGCACATCAGTACCTTCATCCGTACTTGTAACCAAAATAATAAAAAAATACCACTTGCGCGGGTTAAGTTGTTTTTATTTTATTTTATATTTTCGATATTTTAACAAATACATAAATGACAACAAAAATAGATTAAGTAGTTTGAGTACCTACTAATCGGATATTAATAGCCTATAACATATACATAATACGTTTACATACATTTGTAGGAATTTGGGCACGCTTGCGTCTTATAAAAAACATATCTTAAGTCAACTTCCTGCTAGTTGCTACTTTTATAATGGCATAATTGGCATAGGTACCTATTACCTACTATTTTAAGCAAGATTTTGGGCACTCTATTGATTTAAGTATACTAGGTATTCATTCCAACCCCGCCCTCTACCTTTCTATTATATCTTTTTTATTCTACCTTTCTATTATATAATTGCTAGACTAGAGATTGTAACTTTTAGATACTTTTCAAGAAGTGACAATGCAAGTGGCACACACCTAAATCCGTCTGTCTATGAGTTGTATTTACAAGGGAAAGGACACCTAGTATACAGGTGACTTTTTCATTATCTTCAAAAAAATTTATAGGCGTTCAGTGTTGTATTTAGAGCCCATTTAATGAAGTAAAAAATGAAATTATGTTTTCACCCGAAAATATTTTTCGCAACATATTTTAATGGTCCTAATCCTAAGCCTGTTAAGGTATAAAGTGAAAATCAAAAACTTAAGAATAGTATCGTAATGAATGAATGAGATGCGCACAGCGTAAAGTAAAGAAAAGGTTGCTAGGAGGCCATATCAAAAATTTTAGATTTTGGCGGACATTTTCCAAGTGCTTTTCTTGACATTTTGTACCAAAAATAAAATACATTATTTGCATAAGTAGATTATTTGAGGGCCTTGGTCCTTGGACCGTAAAAATTGAAAACTATATTGCGAAAAATATTTTTGGGTAACAACTTGATAAACATTTTTACTTCTTAAATGGGCTCTTAATACGATACTGAACGCCTACAAAAGTTTAGGATAGTGATTAAAATTGTATTTATTACTACTGACTCAAAGAACTTCGTATCGTCTCAGAATAAATATTTTTTTTACGTACCTTTACAAAAAAATACACGAAAAATTCACAAAAAAAATACATTTTGTAATTTTTACTGGTTTTCGGGATTCTTTTAAAAGAGACAAATATATTATGTATAAAACAAATTGTCTGCTAATCCGTCCTCGAATTATAATAAATGGTGTAGGTACTAACTAGTATTATATTATCTGTGGTGTAGGTAACTAACCCGATTTCGTTTTATGTATATGTTACCGGCAATCTGTATAATTCAGGTATTTAATTAAATTCAGGTATTCTATACAATACCTAGGCATTGTATAGAATACTTAGGGCGTCTAGGTAATGTATGAAATATTATGAATATCTTTTTCCATTATAAACTTTATCTAGGTATTGTATATGTTACCGGCAATCTGTATAATGCAGGTATTCTATACAATACCTAGGTAATGTATATAATACCTAGGGCGTCTAGGCAATTTATGAAATATTATGAATTTTATTTTCCATTCTAAACTTTACCGAGGTAATGTATACAATTCCTAGGTATTGTATAGATTACCTGCTGATCCACCGTCAATGTGTATAATAACTATATTTGGGCCTGTATTTATAATGTTATGTAAGTAAGTAGGTGTCAAAAATAAAATTTACTTTAAATCCACTTTATTAAAATAAACAATTAGCAAGTAGTTAATAGTCATTAAAAACAATCTTTATTCAAAGACAGGGATTTATTGTAAAATTAGAATCGAATTACTATGAACATACTCGTATATTACTTCTGGTTAAGTAAATTAATCAGTTAAGTAATTTACGCAACAAAACAATCACTATGTAAAAATATCAAGTAAATTTAAAAACATATATTTATGTTTACATGAAGAATTATTGTAAAAGTACTTTATTTTTTTTTAGAACTCTTTCGGTTCCCCACAGCTATGGTGTTTTTCTCGCGTAAAGGGCAAATAACTTTAGAATTACAGTCTTCTTAAATATTATTGATTGATTAATTGATTATACTTTTATTCCACAAAATAAAAGTCATATACATTTCAATTTGACACATCTGTACAATAAAGCAGTCTTATTGCTAAAAGCAATCTCTACCAGACAACCTTTGGGTAAAGTCGTCGGGTCGATTTAGTGGACATGGTGCTCATTCTTCCGAGCAGCACAAATAGGGATGGGTTTACTGCATGTTCTACACGAATAAACATATTTTGTGGACTCCTCGGTACAAACACAGCACAAGAGTTATGAATCCAATTATTGTTCACGTTTTGTTATGAAATTAATATAATTTGAGGATTCTACATATATGTACCTCAGAAGGAAGATCTTTAATATTTACAAGCTCACCAAGAATCTTGGTACTTCGTATAGTCGTGTATAATACTGTTAATCGAACGCATTTCTAAGATTTAAAGTTTCACTGAACTGGATTGGACTATCTGGTTCGTCTTTCCCTTTCCTGCTATCGTCTATATTATAGACTATAACACACATTGCCGGAAGCGTGTTGGGTATTATATAGAATAGGTACCTAGGCAATGTATCAAATGAAAAATATTTCATACATTACCTTAACATTTTAGGTATTCTATACATTGCCTAGGCATTATATAGAATACCGTATTATACAGATTGCCTATAACATATATAATTCCTAGAAATATAGATTACCTGCTGATCCATCGGCAATGTATAAGATAACTATATTTGGGCCTGTATTTATCAATGTTATTTGAATAAATGATAGACATAAATAACATTTACTTTAAATCAACTTTATTTAAATTAATAATTAGCAAAGTAGTTGGTAGTCATTAAAACAATATTTATTTAAAGATAGGTATTAATTTGTAAAATCACAATCTAATTGCATGCCCAGGTCAAAAATTTCAATGTTCTCCAAATTCATATAAGAGCTGGGACGACATAAACTCCAAATTGACTTATGACAATCTTTTGAGCTGTATGTAGTACGGGTTCGGCGCGTGCTAGGCTTTTGGCCGTGGGTGCGCATGAGGCCGGCTACTGGCTTCACGTTTACCCTTCGTCAAATAGAGGAACATTTCTTGAGCCTGACACGCTCCGAATCACAACCTGCCTACGGCTTGGGGTTCCGGTCTGCGCTCCCCATAAATGTCCCTGTGGCAGTGATGTAGACAAGCTAGGACATCACGGAGTACGGACTGTCATGCCTAAAAAGTGCAGGCCGCTTCTCGAGACATGCCTTACTTACCGATATCATACGCCGGTCCCTAGCCACCGTCAACGTGCCAAGTCTACTTGATCCAACTGGTATTGCAAGAGACGATGGTAAGAGACCGGACGGTATGAGTTTGATTCCGTGGAAGATGGGCCGGGTGCTGGTATAGGATGCAACCTGTTCAGACACGCTGACCCCTTCCCATCTACATGGAACCAACAACAAAGCTGGTGCGGCTTGTGAAGCGGCTGAAAAAGCTAAAGCATGTAAATACAGGGGTCTAGGCTCCGCATATGAATTTGTCCCATTCGGTGTCGAGATCCTTGGCACATGAGTATATTTATTCATGTGCCCTTGGTCCGTGGGGTCCTAGCGCTATAAAGCTTTTCAAGGATATAGCAAAAAGGTTAGTCGACATCACAGGAGACCGAAGAGCTGGCAGCTACCTCGGACAAAGAATTAGTTTAGCTATTCAAAGGGGGAACGCTGCCAGTATCTTCAGATCCTTGCCTAAAGGGACTCCTTTTAATAATATATTTTAGTTTTTATATTATATTTTTTTAAGGTTTTTAGTTATAGGTTCCTTGTTCTTGTATACAAACATGGCAAACTAAAACCAGGCAGACCTTTGAGACGATGGGAGGATGAGATTCGTTTGACCCTAGGACCATACTGGACAAGAGTGGCAAACGACAGAGCCCAGTGGAAAGATTTAGAGGAGGCCTTTGCTGACAGGCACACTGAATTAAGAGACATTATTTGAATATAACGGGTGTAAAAAAACCAAACGCAGATCCGAAAACCACGTATTGTCCCCATCATACATACACACATACATACATACACTCACGCCTTTTTCCCGGAGGGGTAGGCAGAGACCACATCTTTCCACTTGCTACGATCCTTACAGACTACTTTCGCTTCATCCACATTCATTAATCTTTTCATACACGTACGCCGGTTTAGGGTACTCTTGACCTGACCTTTCTTTAGAACTTCCCCGATTTGATCAAGATAAGTTCGAGGCCTTCCCCTTCCAACATTTCCATTCATACTCGCCATATATATCTTTTTAGTCAATCTGCTTTCATTCATCCTCTCAACATGTCCAAACTATTTAAGCATTCCGTTTTCAATACTGGTCACTACATCCTCTTTTACACCACATCGATACCTTATCACACTATTTTTAATCCTGTCACTCAGATTGACTCCAATCATACTCCTTAATGCTCTCATTTCCACTGCATTTACTCTGCTTTCATGTTTTCTCTGCCACACCCAACTTTCACTCCCATACATCAGTGTTGGAACCAACACCCCTCCATGCACAGCCAGGCGGGCCTTTTCGGACACCTTCTGACTGCTCATAAAAGCGTGCAATGCTCCATTCACCCCATCATTAGGATCATTTTTCTCTTTAGGACCATACCTGGGAAACAGCTGGTTCCGAAGATATTGAGGGTCAAAGTCACAATTTTGTTTTCCATTTTATTACAAAAACTGTTGCCAAAGGATACCTAAAAACTTTTCTTCATACAAACATAGTGGTTGTTTTTATTATTTCGTTCACAATAGGGCTTTATTAATTACAATACGCAATGTACGGCTCAGCGCGGACGACTTTTGAACTTAGCAGCCATCTCCAGCGCAGCGGCCTACGCTACGGCTGCTATACATTGCGCGCTACGAATTATAATATTTTTTGAGTCCCATAAATAAAAATCATTTCCCAGCTATAATATTTTCTAATATGGCTTGGTTTGCTTTTCAGATTGCGTAACTTCAGGGTCTGCGTTTAGTTTTTTTACACCCTGTATATTAATCATCACTAATTGTAAAATTCAGAGCAAATAAAGGCTATTTTTTTATTATATTTTTTTAAGGTTTTTAGTTTTAGGTTCCTTGTTCTTGTATATACTTTTTTTTATTTCCATGTAGTCTTAATATTAGTGCATCTTAGATATTAATTATTGAATAGTTAATTACTTGGAACATAAAATTCTTCTGGTTAACTAAAGTAATCAGTCAACAAAACAATTAGTATGTAAAAATAAGAAGTACAATCACTGGCTTTTCTGAAAAATACTTAAGTAAAAAATATTCATTTATTTTTACATGAAGAATTATTGTAACCATTAACTGTTATATTTTTTTAGAACTGAGGCGATTCTCTACAGCTAAGGTGTTTTTCTCGCATAAAGGGCAAAGAAATTTAGAGCCACAGCCTTCTTAATTAGCATTGATGGGTGATGGGGATGTGGGATGGGACCCATGCAATAGCATGTTCTACAAGAATTAACATATTTTGTCGGTACAAACACAGCACAAGAGTTGGGAATCAAATGATTGTTCACGTCCTGATTCGAAATTTATATAATTTGAGGATTGTCTATGTACCTCAGAAGGAAGATTTTAAATATTTACAAGCTCATCAAGAATCTTGGCACTTCTTATAGTCGTGTATCATCCTGTTAATCGAACGCATTTTTAAGATTCAAAGCTTCATTACAGATATCAGAACTTTCGTTGACGGTTCCTTGTTCGTGTTGAGCCTCAAGAGGTTGATTTTGTGCCTGAACTGGATTGGACTATTTCAGGCTCGTCTCTCTCTTCTCTGCTATCGTCTTTAACAAACATTGCCGGCCGATAACATATAAGTAGATTTAAACGATACCTACAGTAGATAGATACCACTGAACAATAATCACAAGGTAGGTAGGTACTGTCTATTTATTCTTCGAAGCGTAGCTAAACGAGTTGCCATCAATAAAAACAATTCTTTTATTATCTTTAGACGTAATACAGTTTATCCAATACTCCAATTCCCACGTAAGATATCGCTACTCCAATTTGTCGTAGTCTTGTAGTATTTCCCCTTCACAATTAAATGATTATGTGCCTGACCAATTAAATAATTATATCGACGTTCTGTATCAATGAAAGTCGTTCATTGATGTTTACCAATTAAACCGATTATGGTCATGTGAACTTGTGTGTTGCTCACTATATATTTTATTATACGTAAGTACGAGTACCTATGTAAAATTCTCGTATCACAGTATTTGTAACAATACTGTTCTGAAACGGCTTGACCGATTTATTTTGATTTTTTTAGGTGTGGTCGTTATTTATTTTTCATATAGTCCAGTAATAGGGGCGGTCCAACCAAAAAAAAAATTTTATTGTTTGAAATTTTTATGACTAAATTCTCTACCTTTTACTACTAACGCCTATTTTTAATAGCGATATTATTAATCTAGAAATAATTTAAATATATGGCAAAACAACGTTTGGGTCAGTTTCATTGTAAAGTTACATAATAAAATTGTCCTGTGGCTCAATGGCGTGTAGGCGTAGGCTACCCATTTATTAATACATGACGACCTTTTCATATTTTATATTATTTTGTGAATAATGCCTTGTGTTTAGCTTAGCTTCCGTAACTGAAGATAGTTAGATTTAATTAAAATTAATATTTTTTGTCGGTCATATTTTTTCACGCGTCTGCCCGTCACGGGATGTTAAACTTGGGGAGATAAAGCTTCTAAGTTTTGGATAGATTGATGATGATTATAGTGAATGCACACAAATTTCCAACAATAGATAAGCTCTCAATATAGAGGCAGCCTGTACAGACAAGCTGCCTCTTTACCTACCTACCATTGATTAATAAGGTAACTCATAAGTATTCAATGATGCGAGGCCTTATTCCTTGCAGGCAGTGGGATGATTGTGAGCAGTTACTTTTGTATTTTATACAAATCAAGATTAGTTCTGGGAAATAAAATACCTATAGGTAAATTAAAGAATCTTATAATATGTTAATGATTATTGAAGTAAACCACTTCAGCTCGCTAATCGGTCGGGTGTTGTACTGTTGTCACTTTGCTGCAATTAAGTAGCACTTAAATGCTTTATTTAGGTATCACATTCAAATATCCCTGTCATGGTCTGTAAAGGTTGTCTGTATGAGATCGCTTAAAGTGATAAGGCCGCCTGATTTACACATATTTACACAGATTACACATACAATCAGTGGCGGATTTACCCTAAGGCCCGGTAGGCCCGGGACTAGGGCGGTCAGATTTAGGAGGCGGCCCCGATCGTGGCAAAAAACTTATTATGGAGTATGCTGTGCACTGCATGGTGCAATCTATACCGCATGGGTGCATATAATAATCTCAAAAAACAAAACGTCATTATTTAAAATGTACGAACTTAAAATACCCAAACTCAAAATACCTTAATAGAATACCTTAACCAATTACATCTTACTGTACAATTCCAGAACTTGAATTACGAAAACATTATTATAAAAAAAATTAAAATACTAAACCTATAATAATATCAAATTTTCAATTTAACCATACGTTGCAATGTCAAAATATGAATCGCATTTAGAAATGTAAAACGAGTGCTTATCTATTGGTGAGTTTTTTATCCCGTTAGCTATGAAGTGGCGCAACTTGCTGTATTAGGAGGAAATGAAAGTGCCGTTATTCCATACAAACGTAGTCCCCTGTTTCCTCCCTGGATAAAGCCAGTAGAGCAATAATTTTTGTAACAAAAATCTATGGCCACTATAAGCATGTTTCTATGTTTTCTATTTTTTCATAAATTAATTGATAAAAAAGATATGAGCCCTCAAAAATCGAAAAAATTCGCCAGATTTTCCGCTGTGTTCAAACATCCAGAAAACAAAATTGACTAAATTTTATTAAAAAAAGAAGAACATACGAACACGGCCAAAGCCTTTCTTTAATATTTAATGAAAAAGTATTTAAATCGGTCTAGTTTTGGAAAAGTAATCGGGGGCCTACGAAACGTTGATTTGGTGTGCTTTTAGTAGGTATTTTCGGTCCAAAAAGCAGTTGTCTCTATCACACTTTGCGGTAAAGGCGTTTGGCACTGCGCGACAGCAATAGATTTTACAAATACCTATTTTTCAATTACCTTGCCCGTAGTGTTTCCTCTTAAAATTCTATCTAAATGCCTTCCAAATGACCCTCCCTGACCAGAGTAACTTAGTACGGTGGGGTAAAACCTCTGAAAAATGGTGTTATACTTGTGGCGAAGCGATATGTACATCAAGACATCTACTGGTGGAATGCAAGGTGCTCTTGAATAGGGGTTACTTACTACTCACATCGCCATGACAAAGTACTCCAAAGCATAAGTAAAATCTTTCAGTGGCTAGGGCCCAAAAAGGATTGACCACAAACAAAAGACAAATTAACTTTATTCAAGAAGGTTCCACTGCAAATTCTAAGAACAAGCCTTACTCAATCCTGGGTACAGCACCTAACGGGACTTTTTTAATGGACACGTATGAAAAGCACTATAAAATCCCAGAGGATTTTTTTTTTCTAGAGCTACAAAACGAATAGTACTTGTAGAGCTTACCGTGCCGTGGGAACTAACATACCTAAAGACCACTCAATGAAGGAAAACAAATATTATGATCTCCTAAACGAATTAACGAAAAACGGTTATGTAGTTAATCTATATACTGTAGAAGTAGAAGCGAGAGGTATACCAGCAAAATCTCTCTATGACCTGTCGAAAGACCTTGGCTTGTCCAGAACCGCCGTAAGTTCAATACTAGAACGAGTATCTAAAGCTGCATTAGCAGGTTCATACCAGATTTGGCTGGGCAGGGAAGAAACACGAGTAGTGAAAGTGAGTGTTGATGTACGTCTCGGGGCCCCTTAAACCTACACCCGTGTCACAAGTCCCGGGATCAACTCGGAGTTTCTTCTTCTGTCACGCGATGGACCCAGCACCCGCACGGTGAATCCATGGAACGCTAAGAAGTTTGTCTCAAATCAATGGCAATCTATTCAGTTGCATGGCAATAAAGTAATTTCATTATGTAGTCTATAAGGTGGATGCTGAGTAAGGGGGCGGCTGATGGCTTGGGGCCTAGGGCGGCCGAGACTGTAAATCCGCCACTGCTTACAATGTTGTATAATTTTTATATTTTATCACCTCCTATTTTTGAACATAAGAGACAGTCTATCCCTCCCTAAATCGAAACACGGATTTACACACACCTACATTGATCATAGCGTTAGCGACCTCAAGAAACTTTATGAGTTCCCCATTATTTTTATTTCCAATAATTCCTATAATATACGCCAGTTTTTTGCCCGCAGCTCTACCCGCGTGAACTACATTTATCGCACGGACAAAACCCACAGAACACGGAAACCTTTTTTCCATGTTCTGTGACAAAACCTATGCCCTGCAGTGGGATATATTATTATGCTATGCCTATGTTACTTATGTACAGATGAATGTGTGTACAGAGTTTCATGATGATCGGTTATTTAGTTTCTGCGTGAAAGCGTAGCAAAGAAACTTGCCGTCTTAGGTCCCACTTTAGACATCGTTTATTCAATTAATTTAACTAATAATTATAGTCTGAATTATATTTTCAAGTTACAGCAGCAGTTTAACCATTCATTTGCTTAAATAAAAAATCTCAAAACATCTTATTTCAATACTAGCTGTTGCCCGCGACTTTGTACGCGTCAATTTCTGTTATGATCGCGATTATTTTTGCAACATTTTTCACTGATGCTTCGCTCCTATTCGTGGCAGCGTGATATTATATAGCCTAAAGCCTTCCTCGATAAATAGACTATCCAACACAAAAATATTTTTTCAATTCGAACCAGTACTTCCTGACATTAGCGCGTTCAAACAAACAAACTCTTCAGCTTTATAATATTAGTATAGATAAATCAATCAATACTGCTTTTCATATCAGTATGAAAAGCAGTATTGTCGACTCATTTTTTTCCAAAAATCCTACTTCTTTGAATCGACGGTAAATTACCAGTATTCCACCACACGGACAGCAATCGAAGATTTAAACTTTTCATCTTCGTAATAATCTATCTATATTTTTAATCATTCTTGCAATCAGACTCAAATCATCAGTTATTTTATTACATACAAACCAACTGCCTAATTAACGCGTTCAACCTTTGTGCAAAGGTCAGGGAGTTGGTCCCGTAGGTATATTTTGTACAAAAATAATTGTTACGAGCATAAACAGTGAAGTGGCACGGCAACTACCCGAACTGGAAATTCTGACCTCAGCGGTATGAATCATGCGACCCCGCGCCCGCGCCGTGGACCCTCCGACGACCGGAAAAACTTCGAACTTGAGAATTTGCAACGGATACCTAAATCTCGGTAATGTTCTGACTCTGAAACTCTCTAAACTTAAATATGTGGAAAGGAGATTTATAAGTTGCACTTTTAACATCTCTTTCGCATGAAAAGCTGGCAAACATTAGAAATGTAATGCAAGCTTAATTATTTGTATTTTGATAATTCCTAAGTGGGTATCTACCAATAAACTAAGTAAGTTTGCTTATTTGTTTAGGTAAGTCACAGAACATAAAAAACGTTTTTTATGTTCTGTGAGGTAAGTATTTGTGCGTGGAAAGAAAATAAGTATGCTAAGGCACAGAATAAATGCTGTAATGCCTATAATATAAATTTCACGCAGGTAGGTACCTAAGTATTACAAATGCATAATAATGTGTACCTACAACCTAATATCTAGTGTTCGTAAACAATCGAGTTTTGACGACCTCCGTGGCGGAGTGGCGTACACACCGGTTTTCAAGGTGTCGTCTGCTCCGAGGTCCCGGGTTCGATTCCCGGACGGGTCAATGTAGAAAAAAAGTGTTTTTCTACATTTTCTCGGGTCTGGGTGTTTGTGGTACCTTCGTTGTTTCTGGTTACCAAAATACGAATGCTTTGAATAGTTGTTCAAATTGGGATCAGAACAATGTATGTGATGTTGTCCACATTTATTTATTTATTTATTTATTATTCTAAACGTTCTCTGTTTTTATATTCACGCATCATACTTTTTCAATGCACTGAGACAGAGAATTATCAGGTTTTTTTGTACGAGTATTAACTTTTGTAAGTTATGGACTGTACAAACAAAGTGCACGCTATGAATTTAGAAACACAAAACGTGTGGTTATCAACTGGCATTGTATCCCGTTAGCTATGAAATGGTCCACCTTGCTGTGTAATTGCTCACCTGCCTTATTGAAATTATATCTTAATGCTTTCCAAATGACCCTCCCGACCAGAGTAACTTAGTAAGGTGGGGTAAAGCCTCTGAAAAAAGTTGCTATACTTGGGAGAGGCGGTCCAGACCAGGCATTTTTCTTCTTTCTAGTGTTACAAAACGGATCCCACGGCACAGAAAGCTCTAGTAGGTACTAGCTTCCCGTGCCGTGAGAATCTACCTAAAGACCACGCGATGAAACAAAACAAATATTATGATCACCTAAATGAATTAACAAAAAACGGTTAGGTATGTAGTTAGTCTATAATCTATATGTTGTAGAAGTAGTAGCGAGAGGTATACCAGCAAAATCTCTTTTTATCCTGTTGAAAGACTTGTCCAGAACTGCAGTAAGTTCTAACAAGAACGAGTATCTACTACACCTGCATTAGCAGGTTCATAACAGATTTTACTGGGCAGGGATAGAAAGAAACACGACTATACGAGTAGTGAAGGTGAGTGTTGATGTAGGTACGTCAGAAAGGGTTAAACCTACATCCGTGTCACAAGTCACGGGATCTACTCGGAGTTTCTCTTTCTGCCACACGATGGAACCGGCCGTCGGCACCCGCAAGGTAAATCAATGGAACGCTTAGAAGTTTGTCTCTCTACAAGATGAAATATTAACCACCTTCCAAATTTTAATTTAAGAATCTATGAGTGAAAAACAAATGACGTATTTTTTTTTTGGTATAGCCCTGTACAAAAATGTCAAGATAAATCACTTCAAAAATCTAAAAATTTTGATACGGCCTTCTAGCAAAACTTTTTTTATGCTATGCCCATCTCATTCATTCTTTACGATACCATTCATAAGTTCCCTTAATACCTCAACAGGCTTAGTGCCATGCCACACTGGCTGATTACAAGCGTTTCAAAGCGTAGCTGCCACGCACGCAGCGAACACGCCGCGAGTGCGCGGCGAAAACGTCGCGGATTCGCAACGTTTCCGCCTTAAGTGAGCGGCGAACGATACACTCAGTAACAGAATGGATTCCGACGAGAAAATACTGCTGTTAGCTTTGTTACTTCGACGACGCAAGAAACGTAAACCATTACTTCGAAGATATTGGGAGGATCCAATAACAACTAATCGACTGAATGAAATAAATAAATAAATATTTAAGACATGCCTTACTGGGCCACACAGAGCCATCTAGTCCCAAATTAAGCTACTACTAAGTAGTTTGTCGTATGGGGTACTAGACAACTGATAAACTTACTTAAATAATAATTCTTTTTTAGTAAATACATACTTATAATACATAGAAAACACTTAGACCAGTACAAACAGACATGTTCATGCACACAAATATTTGTACTGTGCGGGGATCGAACCCGCGACCCATGGCTCAGAAGCAGCGTTAACTACCGCTGATCCAAATGGTCGTCAGACGTCAGAAAGCTACTACTATGTGTTGTTTTGCAAAAGAATAAAAAATAATCTATACTAATATTATAAAGAGGAAAGATTTGTTTGTTTGTTTATTTGCATCGAATAGGCTCCGAAACTACTGGACCGATTTGAAAAATTCTTTCACCATAAGAATCCTGCTTTATCTGCGATGGACATAGGCTATATTACATTATCAAAAAAGTAAGGGATCCGTATGAAAACTTCGATTATGTAACCGAAGGTGTGAAAGGAAAATCATTTAATTGCGAACGCTGCGAAAACTATTGACAATAGAGTAAAATAATGTACTACAGTTTTGTAGAGGACATCATTATCTACAATAAAGTCCGGGATACTATATGTCTAACTATAACAGATACGCCACTATAACTCTTGTTTTATGTGAGATTAAGGACGGTACAAAGTAGGTTACATTATTCGTACCTTGGTATTAATCCTTATCCAAATAAACGAATTCATATTCAAGGTTATATCAATACCTGTAAATAACTTTTTGAATTATTCAAATCGGACATACTATTCAAAAGATATCATGAGTTTAATATTAAAATTTATCAAAATCATCAGTTGATTCTACTGCTCTTAGTGACTCTGGTTCGGTTTATCGGCCATAGATGACGCTGTACCTTTTTAACCCGCGGTAAAACTCAATTTTTCCCAAATAGCTAAATTGGTAAACCTGAAATGTAAAGTTCACTATTATATAATCTGTGTATTATAATTGAAAATGATGCCAAGCAAGATGTTTCGAACTGGATAAAAATGTTATATTTAGTGGGAAAGAAAACCAAAATTTACGCGGACGGAGTCGCGGGGGACCGCTAGTCGCTTATAAGTTTATAACTGAAACGTCTCGAGTTTAAGTAGCCAGTTTCACCCATCCAGCGGACCGGCGCCAGACAGTTACAGCATACAGATTTCATCTGCGTTATTTTGGCGACAACAATACGTGACTACTTTATTTGGATTCTCTTTACGCTTTTTACTCCGGATTTTTTCCTAAAATGTATTTAACGCCACGTATGGGAGACATTTATGTCACTGTTCGCTATTGTTAGTAATTAACTCCACTAAATTGTAGATTATTCTCTGATTGTAATTGTAACTACAAAACAAAAGATTGTTGGTGTGATTGAAAAGAGTTTTATACTTTAAAATAAACACTTCTGTTTAAAAAATACATCTGTGAAATGCCCAAAATAATACTAAAAACTAAGGATTTTGTGAGGCTATGTAGACACAACTAAAGCAGTAAATTTTTAAAAAAAAAATTACACGTCAAATTTCTTGTTAAGAATGATGAAACAAAGATAAAAAAATGCAAGACTTGAACTCTGAAATTAATTGTACTTCTCCCTGACACGAGCAATTTACGCCTAAAGCTCTCAACATCTTATGTCTTCCCATTTTGGACCACGACCGGTTATTCCTTTTGGGGAAAGATTTTTTACTTTCGAAACATATTGGAAAGTAATGAAGTAGGTACTTATTTACATTATTCATGTATCACAATATTTTTTACGATTAAAACAAGCTTTGGATGATCCTATCAAGTATCATACAATTACATTAAAGTTTAATAAAACATTTTTGTAGGTAACTTTGTTTAAAAAAGCTTGCTATCCTGAATAGACCGGCCAGGGCATCGTACTCGGACCAAATCCATTCTGGAAGTCTGTTTGGACATTTTTACCCGACCACGGCAAGACCACCAAAAGGCTATGATTCTAGCAGTCTATTTTTATATGTATGTAGGTATTTATGTGGGTTCCACATTTGCGGTTTAACTGCTGAGCAGATTTTGATGAATGAGGTAAAATGGCTAGCTTTTGTTAACAAAAGCTTCATTGCGAATGCTTCAACAAAATATTGGTACCTAAAAAAAAGTTTGCAGACATAACGAGTGCGGTCAAATGAAAGAAGACGAAATTCAAGCATTGTACCTAAATTTCCCAGGGTTAACTCAGTTAAACGCAGTTGTGCGTTGATTATATGTATAGTGAATGCGATGCATTGTCTTTTTATGGTTCTAATGCCAAAAAAATGTGATTTCTCCCGCGCGTAGTTCTAAAAACAAACACGCCGCGCTGCGATCGCCAGTGCCGTGGGTTATGAGCTTATGAGCATAGGAAAAGAAATTAGTGAGTGGAGCACAGTATATGCGATACAGCCAGAAAAATCAATTATTGGTTTTCAATCACATGTTGAGGTAGTTTCTTAAAAGAGTGAGTGTGTAGGAAAGTACTGTCAGCAAAAGATTTATAATAAAAAAACTCAAACTGAAATATTACAAAATATTATATTCATATATTATAAGTGCAGGTCCAAGATCTGTATGTCCTAGGCTGGGTTCGGCCCCGGGTCTCATCGTTTCGCCATGTCCATATAGGTATCTGTCTGAATTCCGTCCAAAGGTAATGGTAATCACAGAGACTTATATTAATAGAAAGCTGTAATTTTGCATGGGATTAGGAAATAGATAATAAGTAGCTGTTGCCCACGACTTCAAACGCCTGAAACATTGAATTTAACTATGTATTAAAATTATCCTACAGGAACCGTAGGTTTTCTTCGCATTAAAAGTAGCCTATATGTTTTTGCAGCTAAAAAACTAACGCTAAAATTTAAGTATCAATATTTCCCAACGGGAACTGTACCAACATCCAGACATCCATACCCACAAACTTTCACGTTTATAAAAATTGTAGCAAGCCAGTAGTAGCAAGTTGATTAATTAGGATTAATTATCTGTGGTAGGGATAAAATATTGAAGTGCCTTTACTACATGTAAGGTGGGATTTTTTCTCATCTATCCGTCATATCTATAGCGTGAGATGTAGTTGGCTAGGTACTTAATTTAAAAATATTGTGGGTCTTTGAACACCATTCTTCGATTTATTGCGATAATGTGGTGGTATCATAAACGTAGGAAGGTACAAATTATCTGTACTGGTACTATTTTTGAATACCTGTAGAGTAAATCATAAATAAATACTTAGAACATGCTACAAACAAGGGTAGGTACAATATGCCAATTTTCGAGATCATAAATTAGAAAAAAAGGTTAGGTATATTTTATTTACTTAGAAAAGACTTGCTATTTTTACATTTTGAATTATGCTTCAAAAAGCTAGGTTTTTTTTATTATTCTTAATACCTAGTAAGCATTACTTTAAAGAAAATACATCATTTCTTAGATAAAAAAAAAACATATATGTAATTACATGACAACAATTAATATGCCTTGATTCCAGAAAACCTTAGGTAGGTAGGTACTTATCAATATTAATTTTAATTATTTTATTGATAAGTATTTTTTTGTCTAATATCCGCAAATTTGGTTTAATACGTAATAATTACACATTGTATTTGCTGTTGCCCGGCGACTTCGTTCGCGTTTAATTTCGAATTTAAAACTGTAAAACGGAAAACTTACGTATTTTTTCCGAAATAAAAAGTAGCCATGTGTTATTACAGCCTGAACATCCCAATCCATCCAGACACAAACATCCATCTAAACTTTCACGTTGAAACAGCTCCTGTTTTCCGAGACTTCGTTCGCGTGGTAGGTATTCGTTAATTAATAACCCACGGGGACCGTAATTCTTCGGCATCAGTAATAGCCTTTGTGCCATTTCAGCCTATAATCTATATCAGTGGCAAATTTTATCTAGATCCGTTTAGCCGTTTTGGCGTGTTGAGAGTAACAAACATCTATCCGAAATGTCACATGAGTAAGATTAATTAGTAAGAAATATAACATAAAAATTACCATAACCTTAGATTAAACAAAAAGACAAAAAGAGGTCTTCTTTCATGAGATTGTACTTACACTATTCTTTTGACCAATGTTAATTAAAAGCATAGGGAAAGAAATTTCTTTCCCTATGTTAAAAGTAAGTATAGATAATAATATGTTGTTAAGTTCATAGAATTCACGTATTAAATAAATCTGAAGGCCTACTCTCTAAGCACGAAGTTAGTGGTTTCGTCTCGTATAACGGACATTTGGTACTCCGTACCACTTACGAACCTTTTTTCGTTCGGAGTTTGGACGAAGAACGAATGATAAGAAAAACGAACGCTTAAAGTTACTCTCTAAGCGTTTTAGCCCGTCCGTAATGTTGAATTTGACACTTCTTTCATCGTAACTTTATGTCAGTTGAAACGACAACTAAATAGCTATCGTTCTGGCTTACGAATGAAAATTCAAAAACTTTATTTGTGATTATACTGCCATTTTCATATGTGGAAATTGTAGAGCAAGTTAGTAAAGAAGAGGCGCAAACGACGCAAATAGTGTCGTGTGGTGCCGACACATCAAAATAATAAATATAGCCTCTTCTTTTCCTATGGATGTCGTAAGAGGCAACTACAGAGAGGCCGCATTTTCTTTCTACTATTGGCTAAACTTTAATCTCTAATCCACCTGCCAAGCGTGGCGAAAAGGCAAAATCAACTTCTTAAAGAGATAGAGACTACGTCCTGCAGTGGACTAATCTATGCTGGTTATGATGATGATAAAGTGTTCCCAGTAGTGATTTCATTGTTTAGTAGAATTTAAGTGCAATAAGAAATAAATATAACAATTCCGTCATTTTTCTCCCGTGTTTTACACAATTTGTGTATTAGAGAAAAGAAACCTCTAACAAATAACAGTAAAATATCATAATACATTTAGCAGTTATTATATTGTATTCTCAAATAAAACATCATACTATAATCAACAAATAATATGTTATATTTGAATAAGTAATGTAAATAGTAAAAAAGATTAATTCACAGGACACTTTTATTTAAACTACATGAGATTACCTTTTATATTAATTTTAGAACTTATTGTTTATCAAGATTGCCAATTTGGTCTGGTCAATCACCAATTATCTTGCCAAGCGTGGTGATAAAGTTTAATTCATCTTTTCAAAGAGGTGTTCGTCCTGCAGTGGACTTATCTATGCTGGTGATGATGATGAAGTATTTTCAGTACTTAGTGGTTTTATTGTTCAGTCGATATGAGTGCAATAAGAAAAAATTAGAACAATCAAGCTCTTTGTTACCTGTGTTTTATATAACTTATGTTTTAGAATGAGGGACTAAAATCATTAGCCTCCATTTACAGATTTTGAAATATTTATAATACTTCTTGTATTTATTTAAATCATGCAATTATTATATAGCATTCTTAAATAAAACATCATACTCGTCAAATATGTTATATTTTATTTAAAATATATTCACAGAACAGTATAACTCAAAATAAATGAGGTAACCATGTGTATTAATTTTAAGTAATAAACATAACTACGGACCTCAATAAAGACATTTATTAAAAACAAACACGTTAATTTCTAACCTCCAATCTTTGCATGAAACAATGTATTACATAGACACATTTTCCTCACTTTCTAATTAAATTTGAAATGAGAGTCTCTAAAATATGAATTCAGTCTCAATAACATTAGTCTTAATCCCTCGATCGTGAGTTATTCCAGACACAATTGAAATCAATTGTTATCGCGGCAGGCGCGTGCCGCCTGGGGGTTGAGGGATTAATATAAATTTACACACAAGTTACACTATAACAATGCACATTTTAATCAATCTTAAAATTGCCAAATACTTTTTTCAGTGTAAGCCTAATTATAACGAAATCTTTAAAAAGTCTAAATAAGACAAACATCTTAATTAAATTTCATTTTCAATATTTTAATTAGCTTCTATATTGCTAGAAGCATACATATTATTAGTATTTTATATCGATGACCGGCTTCAAATAATCTTGAAAAATTTGATTATCAATTTACATAATGATGAATACTTGAAACAATGCAAGATACAAACAGTTTGTCTTATTTTGTTTTATTTCAGAATGAACATTCAATTTAAACTACTAAAATGAACACTTTAATCTGTCTCAAAATAACATACCGGTTGTCTTACTTATCAATCTAAGTAAAATATAAATATAATGTACAACTCCATCTCCTGAAGCTTGACTTGCATAGTCAAGCGTTTTTATTTTGTGGTTATGAAGCTAGAAAATAAAGCAGGCGTATCAAGCAGCTAGGCCCACTGTAGAAATTGAGATCTGTAAATAAATCAAGATGGTTAAATAATAAATAATACAATTTTGAGCAAGACATATACCTAAATTATTTCTGGAGGTTATATTAATTATATTATGGCGACTATTTAATTAGAAAAAAGTAGCAGGTGCCGGGTTGGGTAACCCTTAAATCACCTCCCATAATACCCATTTGCTACTCCGATTGAAAGTGGATATCTTACGTACAATGGTATATTACAATGTTGATGGTAAATTGCTTGATTTACCCCGGCTAAAGAAGTATTTTGAAATGAAAATAAGCTTACCTTTTGCAAATACTTGCAGATTTTGTTGAAGTACGTCTACAAAGTATTCATCGAGTTTTATTTAATGAGTGTCTTCACTCATCGACACTTTAAATAATCCATGGACCAAGTTACGTATTCCCTCCATAAAATTGTAGGCTTTTCCTTTCTTAATGTTAAATTAATAGTTTATTTTGAAATAAACTCTCACGTAAGAAACTTCAAATTTTGTTTAGCAATTTGATAGCATAGATTATACAATGACGTTTCATTTGACAATTTTCTACAGATAAAAAATAGCATTGCTGCTATAGAGAAATTTAGAAAAAATGGTTAGAATACTTATTTTGAGGTATGTTTCATATTTATTGGGATGTATTTGATATAAAAATAATGTTATAATAACTAATTTGGTTAAATTAAACCAAAAAACTTCAAAACTAGAAAACCGGTAATAATCCTTTGAATTTCACGACACTATCGTCAAGCATTGTTCATTCACGAATATTGTCTATGGTTCCGTTCGATACTCGTTAGTCCGAAAACAATAGAGGGTAAGGTTTACACCTTTCGTTCGGGGTACTGTCGTTCGGGTTCATAACTTCGTTGACGGGCTTAGAGAGTAGGCCTCCTGTTCCGAGCAATCGAAAACTGCACACATTGACAAGTTTCACTGATAATAACAATCAAAAGATGCGAAATATTACGCAAATATATATAAATGCCGAACTACCGGCACATGAGTAAATATTTATTCATGTGCTACCGGGTCTTATTATAATATCATTGATTGTAACCGAATAATATGACACTTGTCTAACATTAGGATTTAGGATTTAATGCAATTCACCACACTGGCCTAATCATAGAGAGAATTGTGTCGTGAATATTATAGGCCTAATTGCCCTCAGTTAAGGTCCAAAGTAAATATAAATTATTCCCTCAACCCCCAGGAGGCACTCGGGTGCCACGATAACAATTGATTTCAATTGTGTCTGGAACACTGACCTCTATAATACAAGTACGCTGGACTAACTACAGGCCGGGTCATAGTGAGGCGATTTGATTTTCGCCATTTTGGCGCTGACGGTAGCAGTGGGTGGGAAGGGAACTAAGAATAGCGATGGGACAGTAAGAAAATACATCGATAAAAATATGTGTACTTAAAGGAATAGATCATTAATTGCATGGGTTGATTAAATGATAGCTAATGTCCAAATTAGTCAAATAGTTAGTTAATACTACGACTAAGCGAGGATAAGCTGGAGTAAGGGGGTGGTGTGGGGCTAGCTAGCTAGATGCAACATTATAAATAGGGAACGTTTTTAAATAGAAATGATGAGGTTTTGTTTAGAAAGGAATAAAGGAGGTGAGGTATTTAGAGGAAATAAACAAACATGTTAACACAACTTTTTTTATTCACTTTATATTAAATACAATCAAAAGAGTTCTTTGCTGCAACCAACTGATCATTAACCATCCTTGTTCCTGATACGGACGGTGTTGGGGCAACTATCTCTTCTTGTGTTGAACAAGAATTTTCAAACCTAGCCGCCTTTAAAGCAATACTCAGTAGCGTCAAATTTTGTATTTTAATATTTAAATATTTATTTTACTTTACTTTACCAAGCACTTACCACTCAAGTTGGTGCTGTTCGGATCCATAATAAGTGTTGTATTTACTCCATCAGCTATTGTTTCAGGTACAGAGGGTGGAGGTGTAACCATTATTTTTCCCGATGTAGACGGGATAGGTGAACTCATATTTCCATGCATTGAAGATACATTTTCTGCAAAAGCACATGATAATATTTTTATTTTGAAATAAAGAAGCCTTTCTTCGTAATCACAACCAATCAAAAGGGACAAATAAAAGTTATGTATATTTTATTCCATTGCGTATGGGAACAGCATTCCAAATAACTGGTAGGCTGTATATCATTCCAAATTAAAATCCACTAAATTTCAGTCAGAAAAAAAATACTTCAAATTCTAGCAATTTTAAGTTTTTTTTTATACTTACCGGCACTGCTACACAAAATTGTTGGTAAACAGCACTTTTTCAAAGCAGTGCATGAACTATGTTTAATAAAACAGTCATCAGAGAAGTGTTTTGAACAGATCTAATCATATTTTTTCGGACGCCAACTAGGCTTGTTAATATTTTCCAGCCATCATTCCAGTCTTCTATTATCAGTTGGAAACCTGTAAATTAGTAATCATTATTTAACAATTTGTCTTCATTGATTTCCGTTCTTAACCCCTCAACTACGAAGCGGTGGCTCCGTATAGTATTAATTCACTAACTGGTGTGAGAGGTTAATAGCAAATAGATATTTGATAGGAAAAATATCGATAAGTTTTATCGACACGGAACTTTACAGCACTATTGAATTTTATTGTACCAGTAATAGAAAGACAAAACGTGTTGTAATCACATATAATATTAGTGAGAGATTTATAGGTGCCTGTAATATCAATAGAAGTTTAATTTGTTGAATATTAGCTGTAAATTCACTTACTTGTGAAATGTAACCCCACTTCCCTTCTGGTAACGAGTTTTGCATAACACGCACTCTTTCATGGTTTACCTATAACCACTTATTAATGTATCAACTATATTAATACGACACAATAAACAAGCTTAATTGCGTTAAACCTTAAAAATCACTTATAAACACGGAGACAATCAAAATCAAACACCGGCCATATCTTGGTTCCTATATCTATGGGCCATATTGCAGTTAACGTCAGATTTAGTTCCTTTCCCACGCATTGGGGGCGCTTCAAATTGGCACAGCAGAGAGCTGTCATTTTAAAGGGTATCATTGCTCCAGTTTATATAGAGGTCAGTGGTCTGGAATAACTCACGATCGAGGGATTAACTGTTCATGTCTCATTATTATTACTTGTTATTATTATATGTGCGTCAATAAATATATATTTAAATAAGTGTTTGTAAGAAGTATTTTGTCAGTAAATATGTTTAGTTACTTGTGTTAATCCCTCAACCCCCAGGAGCAGGAGTTCCCTCGATCGTGAGTTATTCCAGTTTTATCATGCCCAGTAAGAAATTCCAGAATTTTTCCGATATATCACTTAACCGATATTTTTCTTAAATCGCATCCGTAGAAAATTCATCCCAGCGTGGTATTGGTAATTGCAAAGTACCAGTAAGTATATTAGGTAAATGAAATAAAAGAAAGAAATCAAGGAGTGCACTCCTATCAGGTTCGGATCGATATTCCCTTGGGTACTGAAATGCTTGAACCTCACTTTTTCAGTTTTCAAATTCAATCAAATGTCTCATTATAACGAGTTATTAAACCACTTGACCGTTATTAGAAGCTTATTTATTAATGAGACTAGATGTTGCCCGCGACTTTGTCCGCGTCAATTTCTGTTATTATGAACGCGATTATTTTTGCAACATTTTTTACTGATGCTTCGCTCCTATTGTTCGCAGCGTGATGTTATATAGCCTAAAGCCTTCCTCAATAAATGGACTATCCAACATAAAAAGAATTTTTCAAATCGAACCAGTACTTCCGGAGATTAGCGCGTTCAAACAAACAAACAAACAAACTCTTCAGCTTTATATATTAGTATAGATAGGCATATCCGTTTCCGTTGCATTTTGCATCTCTTTCTACCCTATAGCGCTGTCTCTTTCGCACACCCTCCCTTTTCACCTTCCGAGATGGGGCACGCAGGCGATGAGCTGCGCGCCCATGTTCGTCATTGGCGTAAAAAATTCCGTTGCGTGAACTTGTGCTCCAAAAGTGCAGTTAAATCTAGATAGCATCTAGACTACCTGCATACCTAACTGATCTTCACGTGAGTTGCACATTTTATTTCGAAATAATTTCTGTAAAAACGGTGTTACCGTTCATAGATTATTATGATTATTTTTGCTTTCTACCCTCAGTGAGTTTAATATTTTTTGTTCCCTGCTACGAATCTATTTTTAGATTCTTGTAGAACATAAATCTTATTGTTTATTTTTAGGCCAGTGATTAAATTAAAGTTTTTCTATTTAACTCAAGTTTTTACCACTCAAATATGGATAACGATCGCGGCGTTCCTATAGAATCCATTGCGGGTCCATCTGGTGTGATACCGCAACGTAATAATAAAACGGATAACCATAATCGTCGTGCGAGATCTATAAGCAGTGGTAGTAGCAGTAGTGAATCTTCTTCATCTACTAGCTCCGAATCTTCGCAAGATTCGAGAAAAAGAAAAAGAAAATCGCATCGTCATCGATCTAAAAAGCATAAACGTGACCGTCGCCTTTTAGAAAAACTTTCTAAAGAAGTGGGTGAATTACGGAAAAATATCGTTAATAAAGATAATGGTTATCGTGATAATGATAATGAATCATTTATTTCTGATGTTAGTCGTGAACTTTATAATGATTGCTGTGCATCGCAGACTTTTCCTACCCCGATTAATCCAGATTATGAATCATTTTCTGATTTAACTTTTAATATCGAAACGAAAACTAAAGACCCTGCAGTACCTACCCTCAACTCCGGAGGAATATTTAAAAATGTTAATGGAGGTACAACAGTAGGGCGTGGTCTGAAGTTCGCTATTTATAAACTCAAAAATTATATAATCACTCGCCGGGATTTACAGAGCTCGAAACAAACGAAGAGGTAAAGGCGTATGACAAAATACGCCACTTAGCATACTCTGATAAATCGTACGCCGCGATTACCTTCGCTATTTTAAAACAAAAGGAAGTTTTCTTAAAAAGCTGTCGTAATTTATTAGCGTGGTCTAAATCTCCAGACGCTTCTCTTGATAGATGATAAAATTGACGAATTTTTTCTAAAAGGCGATTTCCATAAGGTCTCCTCTGACTTGCTACAAATGGCTTGCGGCCACAGAGCGGAAACGATAGAGATGCGAAGAGATGGTATTCTCAAGTGTGTTCGAGACCCTTTGGTCAAATGTAAATAAGAAAAAATACCTCCTTCAAATACTTACTTATTTGACCATGATGCCCTGACAGTGGCAGTCGAAAATGCAGGCGGGATGCGAAAAGCCTTTTGGCCTGCAAATCAGTCTAGCAGCGGAATTGCTTCGCGAGCAAAATCTACTAATGCTGCACGGCTCCCCTCGCAGGGGAATGCCCGTTATAATGTACCATCGCGTGGTACCTCAGAGCACTGCTGCAATATGGTGCACAGTGCACATACTAGCTGCTCATATAATCAGCCCTCGCAGGGCGGTTGTCAATCGCAGTTTCCATCAAGAGGGAATCACAATGCTCACCTAGAGCAGCGCTACCAAAGTAATCGAAACGTGTCATTTCGATCTCGCAGATCAGGACCAAGGCCATCGGCGCAAAGAGGCCATAACGACCCTATTCGCCCTCTGGTAATAGAGGAGGCAAAAGACAAAGGCAATGACTTAGATCACTTCCAAGCCGGTCGGTTAGCACAGTTTGTCAGTCACTGAAAGGAAATGGGGGCGCCAGATTTTATTCTGAGAAAAATAAATTGTTCCTCAAAAAATCGTGACCTACCTTGGCATTGTCTGGGATCCTTGGCAAACCCAAAAATACCTTCCACCAGAAACATCTACCTCAGTTGCCATAAAAGTCGAACATGTCTTGAAAAAGGGCAGAGTATCACTGAAGGAACTACAAAGTCTCGTGGGCTCACTGAATTTTGCCAGTTTCGCAGTCCCTCGAGGCAGGCTGAATCATCGAGAGTCCCTAAAGTTTCTGAATTCTTTGCCCGAGGGTCAGACGAAAACCAGATACAGTGTTCCGTATCAGGTAACAGAAGAAATGCACTGGTGGCTACAAAATCGTTACTTGCCCACACGAATACACGTACTGCCATCAACACATTTTCTGGCTACCGATGCATCGGACAGGGCATGGGGTGCTCAAATCGACAGCCACAGAATATATGGTATTTGGGACAGCGAAGAGAAAGACCTCCACTGCAATCAGAAGGAAATGTTGGCTATCTACAAGACTCTCGAGTCCCAAGCACCGCACATGGCACAGAGCTCTGTGCTAATTCAATCAGACAATCGGACTGCGGTCGCATATCTGCGCAACGAAGGCGGGACCAAATCTCAAATTCTTATGAATCTAGCCCGAAAAATATTTCAAATCTTAGACGACCATCAGATTCATCTAAATATCCAATACATTCCCGGCAAATTCAACGGTCAAGCGGACGGCCTGTCGAGGCTCCGACGACCTCCGGAATGGCATCTACTACCGGATTGCACAACGAGGATCTTTGCAAAAATGGGAACACCAGTGATCGACTTATTTGCATCCAAAACGGCTCGAGTGGTAGCCAACTATGCGACACTGGATTGCAACGATCACAACGCGATGTTTCACGATGCGTTCAGCGTGACCTGGAACTTCCCACTTGCATGGATTTTCCCACCGCCATTTCTCATTCCCAAAGTGCTGATACACCTCAATCAGGCCACAGGATTATACCTGGTTGTGGTCCCCCTTGGGAGAAAGTTTTCTGGAGAGCCGATCTCAAATCTCGGGCCATCGCAGCCCCGATCAGGTTGACGAAACTGAATCGATGTCTTATAGACACGACGACGGGATTGCCACCACCTCGAGTTCAGGAAATAACTCTAGAAATCTGGAAGTGTGGGGGTGGACAGAGAAAATAAAGTCTTGGAACTTAAGTCAAATAGAGCTGCTTAATTCGTCTTGGCGACCTTCTACACGAAAAACATATCAAGTGGCTTGGAATCGCTGGAAGGCGTGGGCTCATCAAGAAAATATAAATCCAACAAATCCGGAAGGTTCAGATTTAGCCCAATTCCTTACCGATCTCTATTTGAAGAACCACCTCTCATATAACACTATCCTTCTTCATAAGTCGGTAGTTTCCACGCTCTGTAATGCAGAGTTGTCTGGTAAATTAAGTGAGAATGTGTTAGTTCAACACATTATGAAAGCTATTTCTTTGAAAGATCCTAAGGCGACAAAACCACCTGTTTGGGACATTAAAGTGCTTGCCCTATAAATGATAAAAATATGTTTCATGTTGTACGACTTACAGCATCTCTATTGATCCTTTGCTCTGGTCGCAGAATACACGATTTGACGCTTTTAAGTGTGGATGGTGACCACTGTGTATTAAGCGATGATTTTATTACTCTTTGGCCCCAGTTTGGGTCAAAAACAGATTGTAGTCAATATAGACAGTCAGGCTGGAGACTGATTTCTAACCCACAAAACCGAAATTTAGATCCTGTTTACTGGCTTAAGAAAACTATAGAGGTTTTAAATGAAAGGCGACGTAAATCCGGGTCAAATAATTTATTTGTAACTTTACGTGGCTCACCTTCCCCTGCGTCCCGCACAGTGATAGCAGGGTGGATTAAATCGGTTATGAAGCAAGGTGGAATTTCTGCAACCCCGGGTAGTGTGCGTTCTGCGGTAGCATCAAGTAACTGGATTAATAATTTCCCTCCTGATGAAATTTTGGCTAGAGGAAATTGGAAGTCCGTTAAAACATTTCAAAATTATTATCGTCGCGAAGTACTTACCTCTACACCGAATCGTTCTACCATCACTACGCTTTTCAATCCCGTTACGTAATAGTCTGAAGTCAGTTACCTGCTTATTTTTTGTTTCATTAAAATGATTAATTTTCGTTATGTAAATTGGTTGATTAATGCATTTACTAGTGCTGATTGCTTAAAATTAAAGACGTTTATTTTTCCTTTCTTTTTTATATATAAATTGTTATAAATTATAACTGTGGTAATTACTTTAAATAAAGGATTTACGTTTGTTTATGAATTTATTTTTTATTTTATGATATTTCATTTTTCTTGTTTATTGTCTCACACCACACATTACCTACCAGCTACAGGTCATTACTTAAAATAAGACTTACTTTTCACCAGGCGATAACAAACAGGTGTCATTAATAAATAAGCTTCTAATAACGGTCAAGTGGTTTAATAGACGCGTTTTACCTGAAATAAAACGCATATTAAACTACTTACCTTATTAGAAGCTTATGTTCTATTCCTGGTGTCATATTCGACCCAATGACGAACATGGGCGCGCAGCTCATCGCCTGCGTGCACCAAAGGGAGGGTGTGCGAAAGAGACAGCGCTATAGGGTAGAAAGAGATGCAAAATGCAACGGAAACGGATATGCCTATCTCATTAATAAATAAGCTTCTAATAAGGTAAGTAGTTTAATATGCGTTTTATTTCAGGTAAAACGCGTCTATTTTAAGCCATAAGTTTGGTAGGCTATCGTTGTAAGAAAATTTGGCAGCGTAGATTCGTCCATATCTGTCAATATTTAAAAAAAGAGCTCGCTCCGCTGTAGGCCCGTGGCCGTGAGCACGGGCCGTGAGTGAAACATCAAAAAAATTCGATCGCGGGTGCGATTCTTCGATCGATGCTGCTGTCTGTGAGCTCATGAGCTGTCAGTCCAGTCATCATCATAGATAATAAAGGGAATCCCTTTGAAAAAAAAATAAACCACCCATAAACAAAGGTACGCAATCCATTTTTAGGTTTTAAATGAATGACTTTGTTTTGTTGTTCATTCAATGAGCGAATGGTTGATTGGCAGCACATCGGCCGTATTTTTTTTCCAGATATGACATAAAACTCAAAAAGTGGTTGGCATGTTTATTGAATGATAAGTTGAAAAGACTCTGCGTAAAAGAACTGCAAAATAAATATGTTTAGGTTTAAAGACATTTATTCTCATAAAGACATAGTACATTATATCACTTACATGAGAACATGGGTAAACAAAAGTAAGTTTTCCAATTCGTTGTCGTACATTGCATATGTGCATAAATAGATAAACAAACAACAGGCGATACAATATTATTATGTTTAATATCGTCACAAACAGTAGATACAGATCCGAATAATGCACAAAACTTCATGTAGGTACGTTAATTATTTTTCAATATGTAATTTGTTAGCCGTTTTTTAAACCCATTGAGCGAGTCAATATTTTTGATGACCAAGGGTAACTTGTTAAAATGTCGCGCACCTTCGTATGCAAAGACTACTATAGAATTGTTCGTATGTAACTGAGGTTCGGCCGTACCTTGTCCGGGGTCTTAGGCAGAACAATGAAGCTCGCGCGTCGAGTGCAGGAGCGCCCAACCTTAGGACGTTTGTTAAATTGTAGTTCAGTGCGGATTTTTTTGTGAATAGTTTTATAGATGAATATACAGGTGTTGTAAATGTATAATTGTTTTATATTCATTAGATTAGTTTCGCGATATATTTTTGAGGTTGATGACCGGAAATTATACTTAAAAATGGTTTTAATTATTTTATTTTGTAGGACTTGCAATTTGTTTAAACTTGTTTTGGTAGCGCTTTTTTATGCCTTTTTTCTTTCAAAGGGATTATTAATTACGTAGGTAAGTAGGTAGGTATTGGTTTGTTTATGGCCTTGAAAATAACGTAGCTAGTTTTAGAGACGTTGATTGTTTGCAAATTGTATTGGAACCAATCGTGAAGAGCGTCGAGGTCGTGTTGGGCTTGAGAGACTAAATCATCCATTGACGGACCGAAGTAAAAAAGGCATGTATCGTCAGCATATAGTGTTAGATGACCATTTAAGCCCAATTCGTGCATGTTATTGATGTAGACTAGGAAAATCAGAGGTCCTAGTATCGATCCTTGCGGAACTCCACAAGATATATATAAAACATGTGGAGGACTTTGGGTGGTTCTGTCTATCCTTACTACCTGTGAACGATTTGAGAGGTAGGATTCGAACATTTTCAAGGCACTGCCAGCAAGACCAATGACTTCTAATTTTTTGAGAAGCAATTTATGGCTGACTGAGTCAAAGGCCTTTTTTAAATCGATAAATATTCCTAGCACAATGTTCCTTTTATCAATGTTGTGTTTAATTTTGGTGACGAGGTCAATTGTCGCTGTCAGTGTATTACTTTCTGTTCGAAACCCGTATTATCGTTCAAAAAAGAAGTTGATTGAGTCAAGGTACTTTTGTAACCGTGTATGCAAAACTTTTTCAAGAACCTTTGATAGTACCGGCAATACAGAGATAGGACGATAGTTTCCAGGTTCTGGTGTGGTTCCTGACTTATGAATTGGTGTTATTTTGGCTATTTTAAGTGTGTCTGGAAATGATCCAGATTCTAAAAGTTTATTAAAGCATTTTGTTAGTTGAGTTTTTACGGAGTCTTTTTGTGCTGATGCCATCTAGACCGACACTAGCATTAGAATCGAGATTGTTGATGATGTCAACGATCTCTTTTTCGCTACATGGATCTAGACTTTCCATTTGTGACTTGTGTAAAGGTGGCTTTGGTAGAGCACGCGTGTAGTTAACATGAAAATCTATCGGTATTTTCTCAGCTAAACATGGTCCTATGGTGGGAAAAAAGTTATTGAATATTTTACATATTTCGTAAGGATCTGTTACCTCTACTGAGTCGACAATGAGTTTTGAGGGAACATATTTTAGTTGCAACCTGTTGTTGGTTAGGGTATTTAGTAACGTCCATAGTTTTTTTGGCTTTTCACTATACTTGTCGGATTCCTTCTTATAGTATGACCTCTTTGCTTCCCGGATCAGCAGACCTATTATCTACGGGATAGTCACTGAATGGACAACTGACTTCAGTTGATCACGAAATTTTGTCAGCAACTGAAGCATTATGTAACTACTGGCTTACATGAATGAGAATAGTGCATATCAAGTGGACTTGACCATAGAGCTGCACTACTCTAGTACTATCGATAAATTATACGAGTAAATGACATGCCATTGTGTATTAAACGATTATGTTACAAAATAACGACATCGTAATTTAATCGGGTTATACGTTAGTCACTTCAAATGTCAGATGGTTTTTAGCGCAATTTTATTGAAATTAGAACATATTTTGGTGCGGACATATTTGAGTGTGTACCTACTTGTGATTGTGCTTCGTGTAGATTACTTAAAAGTAAGTAAGTTGTTAAAAATTAAATAGTTCTTTGGATCACTTAGTCAAAATAGTAAAGAACATATTTTATTCTTTTGTATTTTAGATGGCTCGCCTAGATAGGTTTTGATATTATTAAAGTTCGTAGAAGAAAACCGCGACATAGTGTTAGGTCTCTTTGCAAGAAGACCTCAAGCAAAACAAATGGCTGAAATAGCCTAGAGGTCCCTTGCATTGCGACTTAATTCTGTCGCAGAAGGAGCTACTTAATCTGCGGACCATTGACGTAGAGTAAGTTAAAGAAGCAAGTTATTATCAGTAGTTGTATTTCCATCCCCTCACAGTTCATTGCAGCAATACCATTCTTGTTTTGCTTGTATCATTTCTTATCGCCGCTTTTTTAAAAGACTAAAACAAAAGCAGGGAACTCTAGGCGGTGTGCGTCTGCTACTGGTGGTGAGCCTAGTAGGCTGGCTCCACTCACAGAGGCAGAGGAGCGAATGCTGGCCATTATAGGACGGGTGGCGGTGGAGGGATATTTATGTAAATTTTTTACTAATTTATGCTTCGTTTCATTTCACATTTAATATTAGGAATATGAAATATGATAGTACCTACATTTATTTGCTATTGTATGATTAACAATTTTTTTATTTTGCCTTTAAATTAGACTTTCGTACCGTATCCATACCCAAAATTAACTTATCAATTTCGATCATTACCAATGATCGGAATAGGTAGAGCTATTTATGTTCATTGACCGCAAACATTGATGTTAATATGGATATTCCACGGGATTCCGACTTAAATTCCGGCATTTTCATTAATTTAATTCTTTTTATCAATAAGAAAAAAAAAAGGTTTATGTTAAGCCAGTAAGAGCACGAGCGACGTTGTAAATTTTACATCAGCAACACGTTGCCAAACTTTTTTGTCAAACGCGCGACGTTTCCGCTTTGTTGAAAAGCGTGATTTCAACAAACGAAAACAATAGCGGGGGGCGTTTCTGTCGCTAGACTAGAGTGAAGCACCTATTTTGTTTATTTCTGCTCTACTAGAATTCAATTGTTTACAGACAGCGTTGTAACGTTATCTCACTCGATTACTTCGGTTCTAAGGGTGCGCTTGTTTGCTTCCTGTTGTGTTTTTTTGTGTGGTGAATTTCTTTTGACCCTGGCTACTACGACTTTGGCCAGCATTTACGGACTCTGATTTGACCTTATCAGATTGGACGTTTGGAGTTATTTTATTGGATACTAATTTGGTAAGATTTTTCTTTTGTAAAAAGTAAAATATTGACTAAAACTGAAGTATTAATCTTATTTTACCTTGAAATAATAGAAAAGTTAAATGTTTGGGCTTAGTAAATAGCTTTAAGTGAAACCAATAAATTTCTACTTAAAAAGCAAATCCCGGGATTCGGGGACTATCCATACTATTCTAACATATTATGGCAAGTACACAAAATAGCTCTACCTATTCCGATCAGTGATTACTAATGAACCATTAGAGCTTTGTATAACTCGATATATTCGATTGTACATACTTCGGACACAATCTTCTTTTATTGACGACTTATTTGATTCCTGCAATGGTTCAGCGTTGTCAACAATAAGTAAAGGTACACCATTCTGGCAAGCCGTTACAAAAAAAATTAATCATCATCATCAGGTATTTATCCTCAATTATAAAAGAAACAAAAGAGTATTTGGATGCAAACCCAAATTCCAATAATGTATGTAAAAATTTACAAAAAAACATCCAAATACTTATTCGACTTCCTTAAATGCCTTACTCATAAAAGAGCAGTACAGAAAAAAATTGTTTTGACAACTTCGAAGTTATTTGTGATTAATTGGTGCAGCTAAATAAATAAAATATTAAGAAGTGTTGATATTTCCTGACTAAGCGACCGATCAATGTATGTATGCAAAAGAATGCAATAGAAAAAATTTGAAAAAAATAAAATTAATAGTAAAAAACGATTTGTTTCATTTAATCATTTCAATATGAACATACACTAACCTATTCCTGTGTTAATATTCTAATATATAACCAGAATATTTCGTATTAACGACGATTTTTCTCTGATTAAGTTTGCCATATTAGTAACGAAAATTTTGAGAGGTGAATGTATTAAAAGTAATTATTTTTCTCCTAGAACTGTGAAGTCATAATAATGTACTACCCCATACTATTCCTAACTGAAATATCGAAAGATTTCACAAGTTTAAAGGAGAAATTTATGCATTTTAATTCGACGCCTCTTAAAGGTATCCCAAGCAAAGTAATTTGGATCTCGCGATTTATCTGTAGCATCAGTTTTAAAATTTCCCGCGCAATCGTCAGTTCATAGATCAGTCGAAAGACTAAGTTTAAGAATTTCCCGTCTGATACCTACGTACGTAGTATCTTCTTACCTGTCCTCTTAGTAGTCTGTGGATAATATATATTTATGAACATCATACTATTATTTTTGAGGCTATCGTACCACTACATAATAATGTGACGTGGAGGATCCATAAATCTAGATTAAACATTTAAGCATTCCATGTAACTTAATCGTCTTACTTATCTTTGTGACGAGGCAATGGCTGGTGCTCCGGTGAAATTTGGTTCTATTTTGTCTATCTGTGTCCTGTTGTACGCCGTATATTTCCGCAAAAACGATGTCGGCGACATCAGATTATCACCGGTAAAGAAACATTTGTTACATTTGGAGGCCGAGAATCAAGTAGCAGCAGGAATTCTACAGCCCAGAGTAGCTTTAGGTTATGGTGCGTGTCATGATCTCTTCGTAAATGCTACATTATTGTTGAACTATAAATACCTAAAGGGAGCACCAGAACATTTCAATGAAATCTCAAATAATGAAGAACTCCACAAAAGTTTCGCTTATTTCTTCAAACATGGAGCTGCTGTCGAGTAAGTGCTAAACATAACTGTTTTTGTTAGGAGTAACAGTATTTTTTTAAAGATTATGCTTAACGGAATATATATTTGATTGCAGGAGATTCATGTCAAATTCAAAGTTATATGATGACTTGATTGAAAAAGCCCTGAAACTGCCAGGAACAAGATGGGCTATTGGAGGCAACGCACCTCTCATGGCTAATAGATTTCATATGGAAGGCTGGAAGGTACTTCTTGCTGGAAAAATGAGTGAAAAGTTAAAATCATACATTCCAGATGCCATTCAAATAGTTGGTAATGCAGAAAATGAGGAAGTGAAAGATGATGTTCATATGATATTAGAATATAAGGCAGATGAAAAATTTGGCATTTATACAGCACCTAGAGCCAACAGATACATTATGCATAATGATGAAAATAATCCTTTAATTAGTTCCTTAGAGAAGTTTGGTGAATACCTGCCAGAATTTAATCCTGATTTACTAGTCATTAGTGGGTTACAAATGATGGACAACTATCCTTTCAAGAAAGATGATGCTAAAGGTATTATACCTGCATAGTCGTCATTGGAAGTAGCTACAATACTTTGTTACCATGTCATAATTAGCCTTTAACCTCGTAAGACCGGGAGCATAATTGCTTAGAGTTATAAGTAAGAACAAATGTGCATTCTGAGGAACTTACTTTTTATAGTCAGTCACGCCGAGCACTTCAATTAACAATTTCGCCAAGTTAGAGATATTGCATCAAAGTCATATTAACAGGAGCATTAAATAACTTAGTATAGAAGCTATTCTTATAATAAAAAATTTTTTTTGTTCTTTCAAAAGGTGTTACTGACTATATTTAGTGAAAAGGTAAAATACTGATAAAACCCGAAAAAATTAAATACTGCCGTTAATACTATCATAATTCAGTAAAACTGGTTTGTGGATTTGTACAGGAGTATAATAATTTATTTCAGTGTAGCAGTTCCTTTTAATTTGATATTGAAATTTGGTGCATTGAGAGGAACAGTAGGCTTTAATTAGTAAAATGATCTACTTTGATGTAGAAGTTGTACTTTTAAAAATTGGATAAATTATTAAAATAATAACATTAAAAAATCGAGATATCTTTATTTTTATAAAAAAAACGAAACTAATGTATTTCTTCGTAATCTTTACTCATGATTGGCAAATATGCGGGTTGAAGAAATAAAATAATATTAATTTTAAAAATATTAAATAAATTAAAACCGAATGTTCTTTGTAAGGAACGGTAATTTTTCAACCAATTAAAATTATCACAATGTTGAGAAAAATCTGTGAAATCAACATTTCATTATATTCTCCATTATTTTAACTAACACTATTGTAACTGGTTTCACAGTTGTGCAAATGATTACTAATTGAAAATAAATAGTTAATTTACCCTGTAATCTCGTGCGCACCATCCTACTGCCGGAAATGTAAATTTTTCATGTGACATTCTTTTTTTACTAGCAAAACGTTCAACAACTACAAAACTTGGAACATCCGTCGCCAGAAAATATGACAATACTTTTTCATTAGGCGCGAATTTTCGAACTCAAATTTGACCATGATTTTTTTGTTCCTTCACATCCACGTCCGGCGTTACTTGTAATTTTATAAGCCCCGGTCTTACTGACTCTAAAATTTTTGTTCCTACATATGACCATTAGGTCTTACGAGGTTAAAATCAAGTTTAACTAAGTAGGTTTTTATTTGGTACTAATATATTGGCTACTTTTCTTGCTGACATGATATGAACTTTGTAGACTTCATTAATTGTTATCCTAGCCAAAATTAAGACTTAATATTTTGTTTTATGTTCCAGATTTGAGAGCTGAACGACTGGATTTAGTTAAAGAACAAATTTTATTACAACCCCTAACTACTTTGGCACATTTTGAAATGGCTAGCTATGTAGATTTAGATCTAATGTTACAGTTAACAACTAAAGTCCTGCCTTACGTTGACTCAGCAGGTATGAATGAACAAGAACTATCTAATCTATGCAGTGTCCTTGAATATGGAGAAGTTAGTGTAGTGGCAGACTCAAATCCAAGAGTAGCCACTGCTCTGGATCAAATGCGTAAAATATTTAAAATTGTAAGATTGAAGAACAAAGAACACGGGAGCAAAAGAAAATTAACACGCATACATGTGCATACACTTGCTTATCAAGCCATTTTGACTGTTAAAAATTCCAAGTGGAAGAGAACAGAAGCGGCAGCCGCTAAAGCATCCTTGACCGCACACAGGTATGTGTGTAACAACAAAGACATTGTGCTGGACAAATGTAAGTTATTGCTCGATGACAGTTTCTCGACAACGGCAGACAATGATAACAATAGTCGTGTATTTTTTGAGCCATCTAAGCCTGTGGCCTGTTGGGAGGAAGTCATTGAAGGTGAGAATGTAGAGATATGCGTTGCACCAGTTCTTATATGTACAGAAGCACAGCTCACCGCAGGAGCAGGGGATAACATCTCGGCTGCTGGACTTGTATTACAGGTGGAGAAGTGAATCTATGTCAGTTTTTATTACTTAAAACATTTTTTATTTACTTAATATTTATTATGATGTAATCATTCCATTTGAATGTCATTGTGATGTTATTGATACTTTTAATGTTGTGCCATTTTATCATAATTATCACATAAAGAACAATGTCATTATAAAGCACTTAAATAATTACCTTTGTTTACAAGTACAACATTAAAGTTTAATAATTTTAAGATATATTGACTGCTTGCTTTGTTAACAAAATTATGAATAAGTTATTGAATTTTATGAATAGGTATTTAAATAATTTTATTATGAATTTGGTTAAGGTTTTTATTTAGTTGTTTAGTTCTGGACTGTCTACATTCCTGACAATATTGTAAGGTGAATCAATGATTTTATGATTGTTCAAATTAAAAGGAGAAATATGGAATAAAAAACATTTTTTGTGATTATGTACATACAACCAATGATATTTAAAAAGTAATAGATATGTTACATGCGCTCTCAATATGCGTCCCTAAAACGTCACAATTGTGACGTCTTTTCAAATCCATGAAAGAGAAAGTAATTGTTCTTTTCACGAGTGTGACAAAGACAAAATAAGAATTACGCATGTGTGCAGTTGTTCGCAAGCGGCACAGATATTTCGATAGTTTTGTAAGGGCATAACCTATCTATACTTTTTAAATATCATTGCATACAACCTTATTATTATCTTTTTATAATAAATAGTTTATATTTACATTACATTTATTCATTCCATAATAATAAAGTTGTAGTTTTATTAACCAAAAAAAAAACAAAAAAAGATTATGAATAGTATTTAGAGTAAAAACAGATTATAATATTGCATCTAAATTAATAGGTACATGTTTTTAGAAATTTGTATCTTTAATTTTAGTGTCTTATAGCCTAATAGTCATACATATCACACAGATATACAATAATATGAGTTGAATAACTATTTATTATGCCAACAGAATTATCGTTATTTCAATTGACATTTTACATGCAATGGTACATTAAAACAGAAAAAAATAGATAATCATAGATTACCTGTTTAAAAACTACACTCAGTCTTAAAAAAGGACATGGCTTATAATAACTAATCGTCAAATTTAATCTTTTTGTTTTGTGGTTGAGCTGTTGCTTTATAAGGGTCATAAAGACCACTCCGAACAAATCTTTTTGCGGCGTCAATATTTACAGTAGGCCTTTTTTCTTTATCCTTTACTTCTTGCCACTTGAGCATCACTGTCTTTATTCTTTGAAGTTCGTCTTTAATTGGATGCTTGGACGGATCTATACCTTGTATTCGCAAGTGAACCCAGTGCAAAGAATTCAGCGTAAACGCCAAGAATAGATCAAGTTCAATTTGTGCCGGAAGCGTTAATTTATCGTAGTGTTCCTTCAGTGGTAACAATTGATCTAAGACTTTCTGTACCTCTTGCAAGTTTTCTTTTAAATTTTCACAATTGTCTACGAAGTCGTTGTCCTTGGAAAGCTCACCATAGTTTAAGTTCCACTCCATAGTTTGTAAGATTTAAAATAAACTGATGTTTTTTTGTTGTCTTTTATTTTATCGGATAGAACAAACTACCACGCACGCTTTTAGAAAATAACCTAAATAATCTGTCAAAAAAGTGTCAGCTGTCGCAGTCTATTTGCTGTCATCACTGCTATGCAAAGTGTCACTGTCATATTATATTTTTCCTCTCGGAAACGGCAAAGGTCTGAGATCATACTGCCATATCATTTGTGGGAATTCTATTTTCTTACTACGACTGGTGCGATGCGCGATCGGAAACGGACGCGCACAACTGGCTAAGCGAGAATTATTACTAATTCACGTCACGCGCGGCATTAGCCGTAGCGCGTAATTTTTCACTATGGGCTCACAACAAGTCATAGTGAACGAAGTGTTGGCGTTTATCCAGAACGCCATCGACACAATGGACGAAGTCAGCATCGTGCAGATCTGCAAGTCGAACTTCAACGAAGCTGAGATTTGCAGTGGCAAGGCGCTGCTTTATCAGAGCATCAGTAAAGCCGATGAGATGCCATCTCGCCGGAGGGATGGAGGTGCGAAGAGTCTCCAGGATATCATCACCCTGTTGAAGGAGACCGACCCAGATGACGTGCCAACGTTCGTGGCAAAGGATCTGCATAAGCTGCCTCCCGTCACTTTCGACCACGTCGACGTCACCAGGCTACTCAAGGACATCATCTTCTTGAAAACGAGTCTGGCTGAAATTCAGTGCAAATTGGAGGCCTCCGAAAATACTATCAGTGGGTTGCAAACCGAAGTCATGTTGTTAAGAAACACGGCTACGGTAAGTAGTTTACCGGAGGCCGCCAACGTGAACACTCGTCGTGGAGGGCAAAACGCATCCATCAGCAGTTTTGCTTCAGCGCATACGGATGCGTCACCGCCTGCCGCCGCCGCGCGCCCCGCCGCCCCCTCCGCCCCCTCCGCCCCGGCGGAGACGTCACGCGTGTGTACGTCGACCCCTCAACGACCATACGCTGCAGTCACCGCTGCTAACCAACCCGCCAAGCGACAACCCGAGCGGGATAAAAAAGTGGGGGGACAACAAGAACGACTGGTCCCTAAGGATATACCGCGGAGACAAGAAGACGGTTGTGATGACGAAGGTTTTATAAAGGTGGAAAGGAAGAAGAAGCCCGCCCGCCGAAACCTTTGTGGCACCGCCCCGACTGGACAGAACCACCTGCTGCGTCCGGCTATCCCGACAACGCAGTTGTACGTGTCCCGCCTGCATTACTCCACGAAATCAGAAGATATTGTGGAGTACATCCGACTGAAAGCCAAATTTACTCTGAGGGTCGAGCGGCTGGTTTCCCGCCATAATGTGATTTTTAATTCATTTGTGGTGAGAGTACCAACCGATCATCTGTCGACCTTCGTGAAAGAAGATTTTTGGCCTAGAGGTGTTTTGTTTCGACGATTTCGCGGTCGGATACCTGACACTGCATTGCGCAACACGTCGTAGCCTTCTCTACGTGTATTAGACAGTAAATAGTTTTTTTATTTGTTGTGTATATTATGTATGTTAGACTTTAAGGTATATATTGTATGGGCCTTTTGTTGCCTGATTTAAATAAATAAATAAAAAAAAATTTATAGTCATTCAGCTGGACAGCGCGCGTTTGAACAGCAGTGCACTATAAAACGAGATTAGTATAGCGCGTTTCGCTGCTGTGAGACAGTCGTCTACAAATACAAAATGAACGTTAATGCGGTTAGAGTACTGGCTATTTACTTGTTATGGAAAAGATGAAAACGACGTCGAAGAAGAGTAGTTAATCCTTATAACGCTACAAGGTTATTGAAAGGCGAACACGTAACATCTTTCTTTGATTTACGAGAAAATAGTTCTAAATTTTATGAATATTTTCGCCTATCAACAAGCACTTTCGACGAATTACTTTGCAAGTTAGAGTTTTCTTTACGAAGATCTAGCATACGTTGCATCCCCATAGCTCCAGTGGAAAAATTGGCGATTACTCTAAGGTAAGAGAAATAAAAGACTAGGTATTGAAATAAATGATAATTTCTTCCCAAGCCTTATTTTTTGCGTCCTTATTCTTATAACAATCATCGGCCGGGTCCCATAAACATCTTCTAAATCGCACTTCCTCAATTATTCGTCCCGTATCGATGTAATTCATTTTGTACAGCACAGTACCTACTAACGTCTCAACGGCACACTAAAACCTTGACTCTTAAGCCTTGACTAAAACTATAGTGTCAAATACAACCACTGGCTTATACGACGGTTACTTTTGATTTAAAAAATAATATTATACATTTATACCCGCTATTGTATTAAGAATAAGTAAATTATAAGCAAAATCTGTTAATACTTTTGTAAACTAATAAATAAGTGTTAGAATAAAAACAAGAAAAATGAAGAAGAAGGAGGCGAAGCCTAGCAGCGCGTGATTGTGACGTAGGATCGCGCGATCGAGCGGTGGTGGAAGTGGCGCTTGAGGCGCTTTAGCAGCGGCGCACACTCACTTTGCTAGTCATGTGTAACTCTTACTTTTTTATTGAGGATGAGGGAGGGCCTCATTTTTCCTCGTGAGGGGCTCGCGAGGTACCCCTCATTTGAGGTGAGGTGTAAAGAAAGAATGAATCAAATGTAATGAGCGAGTGAGTGAGTAAGTCCGCAACGAGGCGTACTCAACGTTGCCGCTTTGCATTAAACGAGTAAGGGAGACGGTCGATGCTGCCGATTCCGAGCGCGCCAAATATTTGTGATTGAATTACAATGCTAATTGTATGTGAATAAAGATCATTATTAATTTCTTTGCGGAAAGAACTTTTAGCCTTTTTTCTTATATTTAAATCAACCGAATAAGCGCGTATAACACGCATAAACGCTACTTTATAGGACTAAAAGTATCGATACATGCGGATTAGTATAAGTTATCTGTCCTCATAAGGCCTCGTGCGTGCGTATTACTGTCTACCTCTTTTTCGGATGTGAGTGAGGACACAAGTAAGGTGGTTCAACGTTGAAATACGAGTACTCCCTCATTTGGTTGCGACGAGGGCCTCAAACGAGGTACCTCACGAGTGAGGGGCTCATCACTACACTTTGCGGTGGCACTCGGACTAGACGGACGTGTTCTGGTGGTTTCGGTTCAAATTGCGTTTAGGTTAATTAACGATTAAATAGTTGATTCTTGTTAATTTCGAGTTATTTTTTAAAAATTAATTCTTTTCTAATATCAGCAGTGGGATATAATGGGAGGCCTTGTCCGCTATCGGTATTTTAGTCCCGTCCTGGAATATTGAAAGGCACACTCGATTTTTAATTTCAAATCGTATTGTACTGTTTCGTTTCGTCGTTTTGAAATTCTAGTGTAGTGTTGTGTGAAATCTTGACTCATTTTGATTTTATAATGTCAGGACGTTCGACGCGGTGTTCTAACAGAGGAGCTGATAGCTCGCGTAAATGTCGTAGTAAGTCACGCAAACGTCGCGATCGCTCTAGTTATAAGCGGCGTCGTAGTGACTCACGTAAGCGACGTGATAGCCCTCGTATTTTTGCTCTTGTTGACTTTGTATTTGTAGGTAAAGTTCGCAGAGTTCCGGCAAGCTGGACTCTGGCATGAGAGGTCCGTATAACGTAATCTAGCAGCTTCCCCACCACCGCTATGAGTTGGAGCTCTTAGTTGGATCCTACGGCAAGAGGACACAAGCAGCTGCGGAAAACATGACCTTGTGGCGAGGGGAATGGACGCCGGATACGTGTGCAGCTTTTTTTTTCGCGGATGGTGAGTTATTTTGTAGCCACGTGCGCTTGCTTCATGGCAGCTACCTATGACGTGTGCTATAGCAGATACGTGCGCTTGCCTTATGGCAGCTACCTATGACGTATGATTTGTGAGCTTGAGAGGACGCGTGTGCATGATTATGCCCGCTACCTATAGCATGTGCAGTGTCTATTCACAGGGGAAGTTATGTTCCTTTCAGCCACATGCGCGGGCTTTACGCCGCTACCTATGGTGTGTGCTGGCAGCCTAAGATTGGCTGGCATGGCTTAGCCATGGGAAACATTGTCTCTTCCTTTCTTATGTTTTATAATTTCTGCAGTAGGCTAACAATTATCATGCATCAGTCGCGGATGTATGAGTGCACGCTTACATTTGTGACACGGGGCTGATAATTGTTATGAAGATCTATATAGGCAACCTAGATGTCTGTATGAAGCTAAAACGGTGTTGTTTTACAGATGACAGTGATCCTGATAATAATTAAGGCTGCGAAGATATGCCCAGTCATGATCAGGCGGTCGAGGACGTCTCGCAATCAGGAGAGGCCGTGTTAGAATAAAAACAAGAAAAATGAAGAAGAAGGAGGCGGAGCCTAGCAGCGCGTGATTGTGACGTACGATCGCGCGATCGAGCGGTGGTGGAAGTGGCGCTTCAGTCAGGCGCTTTAGCAGCGGCGCACACTAACTTTGCGGTGGCACTCGGACTAGACGGACGTGTTCTGGTGGTTTCGGTTCAAATTGCGTTTAGGTTAAATTATAGCGTTTAGGTTAATTAACGATTAAATAGTTGATTCTTGTTAAAATCGAGTTATTTTTAAAAAATTAATTCTTTTTTAATATAAGTAAATATTAATATATGAAATAAGTAGTATGTAAGCATCATGAAAGAGCGGAGCTGCCTGCTACAAGTATATTTCTATGTATACTCACTAGGCAGCTTCAACAAACAATATAATAAGAACATAAGTTTTTTGATGAAATAAATACATTTTGATTTTGAAAAAAAAAAACGCATCATGGCCTTAGAAGTGCACGAGCGGCACGCGCTTCGGCAGCGCCGGGCGAATAGGACGCGTTCAACTATGTAGTATCCTTAGAATAATAACGCTTATTCTAAGGTATTATCTATGCGTTCAACGAACGGCACTGACCAAGCGCGCGAGCTTGAAACGCATCTAGTAACCCAATACATCTCTGATCTCCGAGCGCGAGCGCTCCGATATAATATCATAAATACTTACAGATAATAACTTAACCTAAACTAACCTAACTCTTATGGTGGTTTTTATTTTACATTTCAATGATCACAGGAGTTTTACGCAAGAACGTGAATCCGAGTCAAGCGCCTTTCCTCGTATCTCATTTTTATTTGATTTATAATACTTAGGTACTGACACATTTTTATAACAATGCCACCACTTTATCACAATAAATGGCGCTTCGGGTACCTAATTTCACAAAATTACGAAACAAAGTCGATATTTCTCTGTTCGTTTCCCGCGCAAAAAACCCTGTCATTTATTAATATTTTTTGATTATTATTATTATATTTCATTATTTTTATAATCATTTTTTTCAGAACCGTAGATCAGAGACCATGCTACCGAGTAATTAATGAATTCAGTTTATTCATAATAAATACCTACTTATTAACACAGAATAAAAAAGTAACGGCCGCAGTAGGGCATAGGCCACCATTGAATTTAAGTTACATAGCAGTGATAGGTACAAGCATAATCACCACGCTTGCCAAATTTTAATGCGGGTTGATGATCACAAACCCGAGCAATGCCCAAAAATTCAAAGATTATTGATGCCTGACCAGGGGATCGAACCCGGCACCCCGAGATCTTAGATTTAAACCACTAGACCAACGGGGCATTACACATAATAACTTAACTTGATGATGTAACAGCCTAGCTATAATCATCCCACAGCAGGGAAAAGCCCTTTATCATTGAATTCAAGTTACCACTGCAATGATAGGCACTGGCATAATCACCACGCTTGCCAAATGCAGGTTGGTGATCACAAGCCCGAGCAACGTTCGAAAATTCGAAACTATTAGTTGCCCGACCCGGGGATCGAACCTGGGACCCCGAGATCTTGGGTATTTAAGCCATTAGACCAGCGGATCAATAACTTAACTTAAACTTACCCAATTCATTGAAATGTAGATTTCCAAAAAAAAAATCCAAATATCACTGGAGTTTTACGCGAGAACGTCGATCAGACAGAAGAAAGGCGCTCCCCTTTCTTTATTTCACACTTTTATTTGATTTGCTACTAACTGACGCATTATTATAACATTAGCACGATTTTATCACAACAAGTCCATCTTTTTCTTGTCGTTTTCCGCACAAAACTCTCTTAGAATTTATTCAAATTAAAATGTTTATTTGTATTATTTTGGGTATGTGTTACAGATCTTCTCAATATAACATTAATAGCATTGACCAAAATATGCTATGCTATTACCTATGTAGCGCACAAATATTAAACGTTTGGTAGGAACATTAAGTACCTTTAAGCTATTAAACAATATATTTACAATAGGTAGTTATTTCTGTACACATTAAAATCAAGAAGACTCAAGATTAGGAACTAAAGAGGAATTATCATTATTATATATAAAAAAAAAGACGTGTGGCACTCGGAGACTGCCGCGGTAAAGCTATTGCATAGCATTTTTTATTAACTTATTAATAGGGGTTAAAGTATGAAATTGCCGATTATTTTCCCACTTTTTATTTTGTTCATAGCTCCTAAGTATAGTCATATTATTGCGTAATTCATAAATAAATAAATAAATAAATAAAGAAATAAATAAATAAAGAAATACAGAAACAAACAAACAAACAAATAAATAAATAAAAAACAGCACCCCTCTCGTCAAACAGCACCCACCTCGAAAAACAGCACCCCTCTCGTCAAACAGCACCCACCTCGTCAAACAGCACCCACCTCGTTAAACAGCACCCCGCCCGTCAAACGGCATCCACCTTGTCGAACGGCACCCACCTCATCGAACGGCACCCACCTCGTCGAACGGCACCCACCTCATCAAACAGCACCCCACTCGTCAAACAGCACCCAACTTGTCGAACGGCACCTGCCTCGTCGAACGGCACCCGCTTAGTTGAACGGCACCCACTTCATCGAATGGCAAACGCCTCGTCAAACCGCACGCACCTCGTCGAACAGCCGTATCACCGCTGTGCCGGTCGAAGTGGGGAGCGTGAGGTTTTTTGCGTTACGGAATTTCTGGATTCAGTCCCCGCGCTCAAGGCCCGCGATAGAATCTATGCAATAGCTTAAAAAACAATAGAAATTTGAGTGAATTTTGGACCAGATCCTAAATTTACTTAAATTGCTATTGTTTTTTGTTACTATTATTATAATACAATTTAAACTTAATTCTGAGACCTAATTTAATATGTTTGTCATTTTTCTAATCCTGCCCTTTCATTTGATACCATCTCTTTTTCTTCTATGCATTTATGCAACTATTTGTTTGTCCATGGACAAAGAAAATAAAGATAAACTTTATCTTTATTTTCTTTGTCCATGGACCATGACTACTGCCACGAATTAAGAGCGCCGTAACAGATGCCTTACTCTGCAACACGAAGTTCGTATTTACAGATATATCAGTATCTTTCAAACACTATTACACAAGACATCGGTATGAGTGATAGAGACAGAAGGATTCGAAAATATACGGACGTTGTGTTGCAAAGTAAGGCCTCTGATTGATGCATTCGTTTTTAGTAGGTAGAAAGACTGTGATTTGACAACCTGTTTTTACGCTAGCGACAAGCTAGTAGAAAATATTCGCCCTAGTGAATTGCGTTTAATATCACGTGGATTACATAAGAGCCAATGTCCTTTATCAAGCTGTAATCTATCATTGTACCTTTCATCAAAATCAGTTCAGTAGTTTAAGCGTGAAAGCGTAACAAATGACTGAGTTACTTTTGCATTTTTAATATTAGTTAGGATCAATGATATTTTAAAGTATAGATACCTATGTTACCTTCATAGTAATTCGCGTGTTCCGAGCAATCCACAACTGCACTGCACACATTGACAAGTTTCACTGCCAAGCAGAACAAAAGATGCAAAATAGCACGCGAATAAAAGAGATGGCTATACTTTGCACTGATGACTGCACTCGACGTGATCGTTGTAAAAAACATTGAGGTGGGCGTATTTGAGTCATCACAACGCGCGCGCTTATAACTATAAGGCTGCCCGCCCACGTCAGACTTTTTGTAGGACCGATAATCGGGCAGATTTTTCTCTAGTAGGCAGCAGCATACACAATCATGACCGATTTTTTGTAGGACGTGTGCGTTGCACCATTGCTATCGGTACGTTCTATTTTTCTCCTACAAAAAATCGGTCCCCGATTATCGGACGTGGGCGAGCAGCCTAACATAGCTGCTTCGTTTTAATCTTAGTTTTAATATAATATCATTGGTAAGAATCACATCTGAGCTAGCGAAAGATATACCTAAAGCCAAAAGATTGTGCGTATTCTGTGCTAACTTACTTTATAAAATCGGTAAAGTGCGTGTCGGGCCACGCGAGGAATTTATGTACACATATTAAAATTCATCCCTGCATTACCGTACACAATTACTTTAAATCAAATTACAGCTTTCTAACACTCAAGCACAGATAATATAATACTAGTTAGTAGTCAAGTATCTGGCTCCAAAAGATTAACCAGACAGATTCAAACAGACTGTTTCCTTGTTCACTACAGTACCCTAAAAAACAAGTGAGGTGAAACTGTGAAAGTACCTCTCTCTCTATCTTACCTCCTCTCAAATATTTTTATACAAATTTAAATAATGGGAAAGTAATTAAAATCTCGTAGCAAAAAGTAGCAGAGTAAATGGTATCGACCTACAATCAATTCACCTCAGTGAATGCAGAGCAGAGAGTAAGAAATTTAAATAATAGGAAAGGAATTAAAATCTCGTAGCAAAAAGTAGCAGAGTAAATGGAATCGACCTACAATCAATATTCACCTCAGTGAATGCAGAGCTACAACTACAGATACTATTACAAACCAAACAGCAGTATTAATTTGAATTATTTATTTTAAGAAGAGACAATATTAAATTTTCTGTTAGCGGATTTAGGATCAGTGTACTTCAATATTATTTATTCTAGTTTACAATAACTTGTTTAATACATTTCACATTCATATTATGGTCCTAATGATAACTGATGAAAATTTCTTAACCAAAGAGACTGTATCAGTCATCTAAGTATTCAAAAGGTTCTGGTGGTTCAGGCTCTTTTTCCTCCTCGGTTTTAGGACCAAAAGCTGCTACAGGTTCAACAAGTACTTGCTCTTCATCTCCAGAGTGATTCAACATAACAATGCCTCCAATGGTGATATCTTTCAATGGTGTAAAACCAGAACCATCAACAATTGTTAAATTTTTCAATTGCTGGCGCATAACTCTTGCTGGGTTGCTGAGAATTTCAAATGTTGGTTCAGGTTCTTTCTTTTCCTTTGTTTCCTTTTCTTCTACTTCTTTGTCTTCTTTTTTAGCATCCTTGGCTGCTCCAGTGTCCTTTGATGTTACAGCATCTTTATCAGTTTTCCCATGAACAGTTATATTAGGGTTAGGAGACTTAGATGGCTTCTTTTCCTCCTCATCCACATCCATTTTGGAAGTCGTGGATGAAGTAACACTGCTGGCGGATCCTTCAGAGCCATGCGCCCTCCTGCGAGCTCTAGCTGCAGCAATGCTGAGAACAGCAGTAGTAACTCTTTCTCTTTCTTCACGTTTCTTCTCTTCTAGAGGAGCAGGGTAGGCATACAAAGATGGTTTAGAGTTGGACTTCATTTCCATTTGTGGCATTTTCAAATCAGAGTTTAGAGCAATCAAACATGTTGGCGTGAATGCCAATGAAAGGCAGTGAGCAAGTGGAAACCAGTACCAATATTGGGTGAACACTAACATCCCCACAACAGCAAGCATGTTCATGTGGCCAGTCCTGTTCTGCAGTGAAACTGTAACATTACGGCCACCAGCATCTATAATACCTTGGGCCATAATGGCACCAAACTTTGCCATAACATCTTCATGCTTGTTAGATATAACTTGGGAATACAGCTGTCGGAAGTAGGTCACTTTCGGGCAAAGGGTCTCAGTTTGCTGAATGAGTATCATAGCAGAGGCGATTAGTGCTCCTTGCCTTACAAAGTTGACAGGGTCAAATTTCACCATAGGCTCCAACAGTCCAATAGCTTCACGGTTTCCAGTACCAGCACAGGCTATACCCAAAGCCATAGCAGCTCCATAACGAACATGTGGGTTATATGATTCAGCTAATAGAGAAACAACTGATGGGCATTGCTCTGGTGTTCTAAACAGTAAAAAGCCAAGAGCTGTAACAGCTGCTCGTCGTACATCATCATTTACGTCAGATACGGCTACATGAAGCAATGTACGTATGGAGTCATTATTACCAGTGCCACAATATGCAGTAGCAATAGTGTAGCATCCAGCTCGTCGCAATAATGGATCCTTGTCTCTCAATAGTTGCTGAACAAGAGCATCAGCTTCTTCAAGTCGTCCGTACATTGTAAAGGAAATACCAACAGCCAAACCACGCAAAATCTTTTCGTGTTGAGTTTCTTGAGCGTAAGCAACCATGTCTTCGATAGCTGCTGCATGGCGCGAACCTAACATGACCATGCCCATAGCAATACCAGCTGCTTCTCCAGTTACGGCATCATCTTGATAAAGGTTAAACTTGAGTTGTTCATATACATCTTGCCTATGAGTCCCCATAGCGGCCAAGCCAAGACCTAAGCAACCACCATGTCGCACCATCTCATTCTGGGCATCTTTTAACTGGGTTAAAAGATAATCAATGATATTAGCACCATGGTTAGCATGGATCAAGCCGAGAGCATAGAGACCACCACCTTCAGAATACCCTGATGATGGTCCAGCCTCTTTAGGCAAGTAAGATTGCATGAGAGCTAAGGATTCACCTTCGTGACCTCTGTGTATGACTCCCAGGGAAGCTGTTACAGTCAGTTTTGCCCAGTTTGTGGCTCTTGCAAGCCACTCAAGATTGTCTCTGAGGAACTGGTCGCTAGTTGTCCCTGCATGCATGAATGCATTGGCAATCACAGTAGCCGTGTGACATATGGAGACACGAATAGCATCTTTAGTGTTTTTCAATATGAGCATGTCGGCGTGATTAGATCTGATTAAAAATTGTAATTGGAGACCAATAGAAACATCACCTCCCAAAATTGATATAAGTTTCTCAACTCTCTTTTGATGTTCTTTTTCTTCATCATTCAAACTTTCAATGTCTCTATCAGGTTTTTTTATTTCTTCAGCTGGTGTCTGATCAACTTCCATTGAGGCTTCAGGAAATGGTCCTCCTTGAGGTTGTGGTTTTCCACCGAGCGCACTAGGAATTGGAGCAGTGCTCCTTAGGGCTTGTAAAACTCTTCCTAAAAATTGTTGAGTAGCCGAGTCATATAAATCAAATGCTATTTGGTATGCCATCAAAACTGACTCTTGTGGACCATGTGTTAGCTTGTCAAGAATTTCTGCTACAGAAAGTGGATCTTCTAAAAATATAAGGCATTGACACATGTTCACATAGTCTGGGATATTAAGACCTCTGTAAAGACCCACTAGTGATCGAAGAACTGTGCTCCTGAAGCCTCTGTTTTGAAGCAGACTCATTGCAACAGTAAAGGCATACAAAAGCATACCTGAAACAAAGAAAACCACATATATAACAATGCTGTCATACAGTTATGATTATATAAGCAGCAATTTAAAGTAATCAAAATGTACTTAAAATTACTACACATATAATTAAAACAGAATATTTATAACTTATTACAGTTAGGAGACATATGAAAGTAGTAGTGCAATTTTTTAGGTTATTATTATACTAAACAATTGAAATCAGTAAATACCACTTCCACCAAGAGATGTACTGCAAAGTTGACATTAAAAAATCTTCATTTCTTTGCATTATATTGTTAAATTTATGAACTAAAAGAGAGTCAGAGGGAGGATGCAAAATCATCATGATTGAGCAGATTGATAAATTTATAAGACATGTTTCATTGGAACCTTTTCCTTTGATACAAGCCAACACAGATGATAAATAGTGTTGTATTACAAGAACTTAAACAGGCCTAATTAAGAATTGTTTGTTAATGAGAACAAAGAAGTTTAAACCAAACAATGTGTTTTTGTACCTGCAACATCATCAGATTTCATTATAGATTCCTCAAAGATGTCCATTCGACGAGTCTCGAGCGCTAGGCCCAAGGCCTGTCTGTATTGCCCGTCATCCAGGCAGCGCTGGAACATGCGATTGACAATGGCTTCCAGTCGTGGATCGATTGTCTCTCCAGCATTGTCCACAAACAGCACCTTCCTCTTTTGTGTGTAGAAGTCAATAGCCTTCGCAATCGTCGTGTCAACATACTCGTTACGCGCATTAACGTCGAACAAATCACCAGCTCCTAACGCGTACGTTAGTGAATCCTCAAAAGCCCCCAAGTGGTAGTATACTTTACTAGCCACCAGTGCGGCGAGCTGGTGCTGTGAAAACACTTTATCTTCGTGTAAGATCTCGATTTTCTCGATAGACTCAGATATTTCAGGCCAAAATTCGTCGACAATGTTGTCCAACCTCTTCAAAGCAAATTCTTTTACCTCAGACATTGGCTCGTCCAGCAGGGATATAATCCCTGCGGCTGATGTGATATTCATTTTGATTGTTTTTAACTTATTTTCTACTAAGTTTTAATAATTGCTCAAATTTAAAGAAATTTTCACGAATCAGGCACAAAATAATACGATGATTTGACAAATTTAACATAGACCACAGACTACTAAGAGGATACATAGACAGATCTTCATTCTTTCTTCTTTAGTAAGTTTAACGGCCTCGGATACTTGTCCATACAGCCAATTCTTTAGTAATATTGTCTTTATTCTTGCATTAAAACGTTGATATTAGACGTTTTAATGCTTCGATGGAGTTTTTGTAGACAGTCAAAAGATTGAAGGAATAAAGAGAAGTCCCCAAGAAAGAGGTGAACTGTTCGCGTTCCCGCACAAAATTCACGGTAAACTTTTCTTGGTTACGACCCATACACCATCTTATTTCACCGAACTGTATATTGTTCACTCGCACGACACTTTGTTTCGCAAAATAACACCACTTTTACGACCCAAAAATCGCTATAAACAATAAAAATTCGATAAAATAAACGGACTCCAAACGCATCTCACGAACTCCCGCCAAAAACTCCGACAGATCTTCAAGTTCAACATTTACCTACACAATGTTTGGGTGACCAGCCTACATTTAGTACGTACAGTAGAAATTGTATTGTAACAACACCATAAAACCTTAACGGTCTTTATTATAAAATTGCGACGTAAAGTAAAACGATAAGTCTCTCATAATGATCTTTTAGCTTTAAAATACATTATCACCTAAAAGTAAGCATGATGATGACTACATGCATGCATACAAATATGAGTGTGAATAATCTCTCAAATCACATGATTTTTTGTTTTGCAGAATTATGAAAGTACCTAGATAAAAGTATATTGTTTGTGTGTTATTATTTAAGTATTTTAGCCACAGACATTTTTTATTTATATTGACGTGACAACGTCTTAAATTAGGTTGCGGCTGGGAGTCACTTATGAAAAAGTGTAACGCTCGGTAACGTTACGATGAGTCACCGAACGAGAGAGAGGCCCGCCGAATGCCTTGCGTCTCTCTCCCACTCAACTATGATCGGTCTGCCGCGCGCGCAGCACTAGAGAATTAGGCGCATTGAATCGGCGCATGCTTGTGTCTCTGTCTTTGTCTTTCTCGAACGTTCTTGGCGTTGGAAAAAGACTTGACTTTCGCAAGACACATTACAGCAGAAACACTTCCTTTCATTTCATATTTCTCCTATCATCGTCCTATCCTCAACAAAATCACTCAAATAGGAATTAGTTAAGTTTAAGTTTACATGTACAATGTTTTAGTAAACAAAATATATTTCTACAGTTAAAATTTGTGCAATTCTTATTTTCATTCAATTCCTTGTTCCTATTGTGCAATTTAATTATATTCATATCAATAAATATTCTACCGAGAAAAAGACGTTGTCACGTAAAATCTTCGCCCGTAAAACCGACTTTACAGGCAACCATTTTATTTTTTTAGGCCAAGGGAATTGAGTTCATACATCAGATTAACTCCTTCATTCTTCCTTTATTTTTATTTATTTTATTTTATTTATTGTATGGAAACAAACAGTTAAAAACCAAGTTCTTTAGTTCTTTCTAACCAAGAACTAAATCTGAGGAGTTCTTAAAAAAAATCCAAAAAAAAATTCGATTATTATTATATCAAGATTAAACATTAAACATAATAATAATAATAATTATCGCTGATGAATATCGATAATATTTTGGAGAAATCTTGATATCTAGAAAACCTGGCCTACTGACTGACCTGACAGGCCCGTTCAAAAATGTATGTACCTACCTAATATTTTTATAGACATTCTCCAGTCTACTTTTTTTAAAGGATTGAAGCTAAATTTTGTTTCTTTCATCAAATATTCTTAAAAAAATACACAACATACTTAAAGTTAAAGTTTTTCATAAAGAAACCTAAAATAAAAATATCATTTTACTTCGCTAATGAAAAGATTTTGAACGACTGTTGTGAGGTGTCAATTTTATGTCAATCAAATACACATTTCTATTTCTACTTAAATGAGTAGTTACTAGTTGTGAGAAGATTTTTTTTAGTCATTAAAGGTGATTTTTCGTAATTAGACAACATGTTGGACCTTTTCAGTATCTTCAGTAAAGGAGGTATAGTCTTATGGTGTTTTCAAAGTACGAGCGAAATTTTTTCGCCGTCTGTGAATGCACTAATTCGCAGCGTGATCTTACAAGTAAGTTTTGCGAAGCCCTTTTGGCCTTGATATAACGTGATATGCCACCTGGTACGTGTAGTTCACCTTAAAGGTGGCTCTTTATATAGTACTGTATTTCTTAATACCTTGGAATTCATTATATTTTTCAGGAGCGTACTGGGAATAATACTTTTAATCACAATGCACTCACTCTGCAGTATAAGCTTGATAACGAGTTTGAGCTGGTGTTTGTGGTTGCTTACCAGCGTATTTTGCAGTTATCGTATGTAGACAAGTTCCTAAATGATGTGCACCTGGAGTTTAGAGACAAGTACAAAAATGACCTTCAAGGAGACTCCAGAAGTATTTTTATGGACTTTGATTTTAAGTCGTCCTTTGACAGAGTTTTGAAGGGTTGTGAGATATGGGGTAAGTCATTTAATTTCATTAGTATTAACTGTGTTTGCTGTTGGTGTACTTATTCTCTGATAAAATGCTTTTTCAGCCAAATCACAAGCTAAGATTCCAAAACAAATGCGGTCATTTGAAGATTCTCTAAAGTCCAAAAAGACAGTTGCTTCTATGATTGAACGCAAAGGAGATGAGAAGAGTAAAAAGTCAGGTATGTTGTTAAGTAATGTTGAATTTTTGTTAAATATATGGCTTTAAAAGTAGCAAATAAGTCACAGGACACTAAGGGCTGTGTGAAGCTTAATCTGCGTGGATGTGCGGATCTGTATGGGGATAACTTAGAACACCGCTATGTTGTGCTGGGCTTCCATCCCGCTTAGTGCATGCGGTGGAGTTTGCGACGGACCTCACGTGCGCGACTTAGGCTGGCTTGATAATAAATTAATAAGTTCTCCATTGCACACAAATATATCACAAAATTGTACTCACACACTGTCATAACACTATGTTGAGGTGTCCGAGGCCGCCTCTCCGCGACAGAACCCGCTGCCGTCAGAGTAGACTACACAAAAAAAACAGTAGCTATAAAGAAAGTAAACAAAATAGTAAATAAGATTAAGTTTATATTTCATTACCTAAAGCAAAGAAAAGTATCACTTAATCAATTAAAAATGCTTTCTTCAATGTATTCTTATCTATCTATCATTTCATTGTCTGTTTCATTGTTATTAGGGATTGCTTTAAATGTATTATTGAAAACCTGTTTTAAAACATGTTTAATGAATAACAAGCTTTTAGTAGCCGAAGACATTATTGGGTTACAAATATTTAAAAGTAAGAATTACAACCTTCACGACTGCTTGCTTGCATACTATGCACAGACAACGGCAGGTCAACCTTCCCAAAAAGTTAAAGGTCATTGAATTGATATTTTATTTGATATTTTTAATAATAAGGTTTAGTTAAATATAGGAGGTTTTTAAAGTTCATTAAACCTTTAACATACATTCATAACATGCATTCTACTAAACATCTGCTTGCATACACACATAACAACATCAGGCATGCAAGCAGATTTTTTGAATAAACTTATCTGAAGTACAAATTAAACTTGATACTTTTCCTACTTTTTTTTCTTTTTAGCTTTTTGTCTGAAGTCTGATTCAAAAGTTTAAATTATAAAAATATTATAATGATAATAAAAATGTATTGTTGAAATTTTTTGAAGAGATTATTCTTTCGTAATTGATATTCAATACTTTATTCTTATGTGTTGCTAATGTTTTGTAATTTATAAATCTATGAGTACCAATTTTAAATGTGTGAGTAATGGACATACTTTCTAAGAGTTCCCTTTTTTTTCTGCTGGGTTTATTTTTATTTATTGCATTGCACATGACTTAGATGCTAAATACATAACATGGGTAAGTAAGTATATAACTCTAACATTCATATGCACCCTGACAGGCACAGCAACGTGGAAGAGAGAAAGGTAGATATTTTGTCACACAATAATATACCTAATTATGTAATTCACTACGTAATTTGTTTTAATCCCTCGATCGTGAGTTATTCCAGACACAATTGAAATCAATTGTTATCGTGGCACCCGAGTGCCTCCTGGGGGTTGAGGGATTAAATCGCATTTGTTTAGTAAATTACGTAAATTTTTCTTCTAAATATTCATTAATCGTATAATATTTTTTAAGGGTTGGCCAAAAAAGTGCTCTAAGTCTTTTGACAATATTTTATGTGTGTAAGTGAATCCAAACTGTTGATTTATGACATTCGCGTATTATTTTCAACCCTAGGGCGATAGATCACATTCTTGTTCTACCATACCTATGATAACAAAATAAATCAGTCCATTCTAATGTAAATATGTCTTTTTATGGTACTGCAGGCATTGCTGATTGTTATCAGTTTTAAATCTAGGTAGGCAAATGAGTAAAATCCGTGTTATGTCTTTTTAAGATTTAAAAACATCATAGTCAGAAATAATTAATTTGGTTTCAGTAAAAATAGTAGAAAATAAGAATATGACCAATGGAAAAGTGGAGGAGTCCCCTGAAATAGAGGATGAAGTTATTGCTGCCAACAGGGCAAAACTAGCTCAGAAACTTTCTTCTAAAGGAAGCAAGAAAGATGTCAAGTGAGTTAACTATAATCATCATATTTATGTTATGCTACAATATTAGTATGACTAGTATAGCTCAAACACCTCAGGTGCCTCCTCAGAGCTATCGAGTTTCTGTCCATTTTTTTCAAACATTATAATATTTTGGTTATAACATACATACAGTGTGTTTAGATCAGTGAAGTAACTAATATTCATGTTTGCTTTCACATTGGTGAATATTCACATGTTTTTCGACATCTGCATTTGCATGTCTAGTGTAGTTACCATCAGTTAATATTAACAGCGACATTTCTATCTTGTCATGTTAATTGCATTCGACGACCAGTTGGATCAGTGGTAGTAAAATCTGCTTCTGAGCCATGGTTCGCGGATTCCCCGGTACAGTAAAAATATTTATGTGCATGAAAATGTCTGTTCGTACTTGTCTAAGTGTTTCCTATGTGTTTTAAGTTTAAATTTACAAAAAAATAAGTATATAAGTAATTTTATCGGTTGTCTAGTACCCATAACCCAAGCTACTTAGTAGTAGTTTAATTTGGGATAAGTTAGCTCGTTATTATAATTATTTGTTATATGTTTTTATTTATATTCAGGAAATCCCCAAAAAGCCCCAAGAACGAAGAGCGCGTGAAGCAACCGCGCGTGTGGGCGCTGGGCGGCAACACGCGCGACCTGCCCACCCTCGACTTCAGCACCGACAAGCCCGAGGACGCCGACAACAACGTCAACGCCGATACGCAGGTATAACTGAGTATAAACTAGACAACATTCACAAATAATCGTTGGTTTCATCATTTTTGCAAAATAACACCTTTTAAAATTTTTCATAACAAAGTGATTAATGGGTTAGGGACTCTGTGTTTCTGGAAACATACATAATATAATTATTTTTATATTTATGTGTTTAGAATAAGGTAAAACATATTTCACACATCATGCATCAACAATAATAATTTCATATCCAAATTATGCTATTGAAGTTGTAGGCAGTAAGTAGCTAGTGACTTGCTAATACAAAACAAAGTATATTGTCCTGTATGCAAATGTTGTGTCTGATTTAACATTAAACCTCGTATGTTTAATAGAACATCCCTATATCACATGCAACAATTTAAAAAGAATAGTATTACATTGCGGAAATCCATAACTAAATATGAATCAAAGTATATTTTTCTGATAATTTCCGCTCGTCACTATCCGCACCGACATCGAAAAAATGCATACATTACAAATAAATCCATTATTAGTATCCAACCTCGATTTAAAGAAAACTTCGACGTGTTTCCCCACTTCTCGTGGCATCCTCGAGATATATTGTCGCCTTCGCTGCAGTGCACCAATGACTAACGAAATGCTTGCAACAATGTCTCATACATACACATTTCACAGTTAATAGGGAAGATGACTGGAGCGATTCGTGACCTTGAAGTGGAGTCTGAAGAGAGCTCCAGCGAGGAGGAACAAGAATATACCGCGCAACCGAGCCCTAAGAAGTCCGGCGGAATGTTTAGCATCTTCAAAGGTGAGTGGAGATTGTGATTAAGCCTACGTCGTGTGTTTTGAGCCCAAAATTACCTTAGTATTTTGTTTGTGCTGCATTATCCAGATAATTAATAAGCATAAAAATCATACAATTACGTTCTTAAATAACTAAGGTATAAAATAGGCATGATAGAAGAATAAAATTTTGCCTTATTTTTGTAAAATACTTCGAAGAAAGACCTAAAAACGAGGTTTAGTGTTATGACAAAATCACTAACTAAAATGCAAAACCTAAGCTTCAAACAATGTTAAATCGTGGTTCACTTACCTATTTACAAAATAGGCGGTTAAGATATTTAAATAACGAGTTAAAAAAATACTAAAAATTCATCAAAACTCACGCAGAAATTCTCCATACATTTTCTCTATGGAGGCGCAGCGCCGAATAAAATACAGACAACAGGCGAGCCGCGCTTCAGTCTGTAGCAAGCATTCAAAGGGGAGCTACGTCGCCTACAACTTATTGGGATTGGCCAACTTGAACCGATCGTTATCTTACTTACCTTTACATACACGTACTAAAGACTAACTTAGGAATTATTACAGAGTTGTGAGTAAGGATAAAGAGAATTTGCGAAGTCGTCTTTACTCTGAGTCTGAACACGAAAACTATAAAGATATAAGAGCATTTTGTTTTTAGTTTTTTTCCATAATATTTATGATATTTTGTTAGAAATCTGACTCTACCTGAAAGAAATTTGGAAGAAGAAATAACGATTGAAGGAAATATAATTATGGATGGTTTATTACCCAATTTTGTTTTGTTGTAACCTGCGACCTTAGCAATACCAACGGATATCAGAACGACTCTGCGGATTGACTTAGTGTATTGTAACCAACGACCTCAGTGACCTATACCGGGCTACGATTACTTGTGATTTGGCTTGTATGATAGTGTTTGCGACTTTGCGATTCCAACAAGTTGACGGTGTTTTAACCAAATCCCGAACACCACGTTCGTAACAATATGTTCGTAAATGAAATGAAATATATTTGCGTATGAAAAACGGGTGCACTATCGATCTTATTTTATAACAAAGTTCAGTTTTTTAAACTATATACGGCATGCATTATACAATCAAAATGTCGAAATAAATTGAATTATAGTAAATCAAATGTCCAGTAAAAACACAATAGCAATTGATTTTAACATTAAACACAAAACATGTCAGATTTTATATTAATAATGTTACAATTGTCATTCATTTGGATTATTATCATGTCGTCATTATATTAATAAAATCTGTAATCAAATGATCAATTAAAATTAAGGAAGTCATTAAATAGCAGTTTTTCCTAAATTTTGCACTCCTAGGAATTTCATCAAAACCAAGTGTTGCTATTTCTGGTATTCCGCACATAAACATCTGTCCCTTGTTTAAAATAGTGCATTTTTTGAGTTATTTGATTCGGGGTTTAAACAATGTACCCTATTTACCAATTCTCCCGTGATCATGGCGCTTGCAACAGTGCCGAAATATCGGAAACTCATAATAAATAGGGTACATGGTTTATACCCCGAATCAAATTACTCTAATGAATGTGACCATGAAAGTTTAAATCAGTATAGTGCATTTTTTGTTTAAAAAGTTTCGAAACTTCAAATATAATATAGAGAAATGGAAGTGGTACTTAATATTTGAAGATGTTTGGCCAAAATTTTACATGGCTCATCAGGAGCTGTGCAACATAAAGCCCTACATACATAACTTTTTTGTGCAATGAATGCCTTGTTTACGTCAGTACTATTTCCCCAAAAATTATATCGTAATGCAGGACAGACTCAACAAAAGCAAAGTATGTTGCTTACAGCATACTTGTACTTTTAGTAGCAACTTTAGTTAATTTGTACAGTGCATAGGAGAATCTATTCATTCACTTGGGTCTTCTAATCTAGTTCTGGTCAATCCTAAGCCGAGAAATTTCATTACGTTTGTGCTCTGAAGTGGTTGTCCTTCGGAAGGTAATTTAATTGTCTGGTATTATAAGTTATTTAATTTAATAAAATGGGTTTTTTTTCAATGTTTCTGACTAGATAATTATTTTTGATTCATGGTATTATTTTTCTTCTGTATTATTTATTAATGTCATTTATGTGGTCATCTAAAGTGAATTTATTATCAGTTTTGACTATCACAGATCGGCGAATAATTAAATGATTAATATTTTTCGGGCAATGACTTACAATCTTGTGGAATTTTTTAATAAGTAGAAGTTTGTCGTGTTGCGTTATTTATATTTCATGTTTCATGATGAGGTCTACTGTCGATTTGTTATTTTTTTCTGTAGTCGATCTTTTTACTATTAATATAATATAAAATATAACCAATAGCTCTTCTAACTTACACCTACTACCTACAATTGAAAAAAAAAATGTAAACTATATCTACCTAATTACCATATTTGTTGGAATAAAATTAAAATGCCACACAGCTGCATGCTCTGCCGTTTCATGACTCTGTATTACTCGCTAGCTCGCGTGGATGTATGCGTGCAAGTCACACTAAGCCAAAGCACTCTGGCGAATACCTAAACCTGTGCAAGCGCATGGAAACGGCGCGCTCTTAATGTTTTTTTAAAATTTGTAAACGGTATAATTTGGTCAGTGTAACATGGATTCGAAAATGATTATGAAATCCAGCTTCTCTAAACTATAATTTTGTGGCTAGTCTATCAGTCTCACACCAAAGGCGTCGTCTTAGAACCACGCCCACATACCTCTACCCAAATTCAAGTATAGTTTTTTACAAAGTATATTGATATATTTAAAAAAACAATTAATGCAGGTTTTATTTGCTTTATCGCGTATTCAACGTAAACATACACGTTATATCTCTTTGTAGCCCCTTCACCGGGGTGTGGAATATTTACTGATTTTTTCTAAACCTTTTCGAGCATCACGTGATTAATGGATTATCCCTAAGTTACTTTAATGTTGGGAAATGAAGTGAATTTCACTGATTGAAATTCGCGACCGTCGTCTAAACTACAAAATTAGGCGTTCGTCATTATTGAAGTGTATCTTACACGTACTATCCAGACACAAAAACCATGAAGCTAATGCAAGTAATGTACTACCTACTTTGTTTATTTGCCATAGCGAAACAAGAAGCAGATCACAGATTATCATATTCCACCATATTTGTACTCGTAGTTTCGCAAGGACAAGCATAGCAATTCAGAAATTTAGATGTTTTTTTGATATTATTGTAAGAAAAGTAGTAAAAAAGCATTTTTGTAGGTCTGGTGGGGTCGAAGGCCTTGAGCGCGGAGTCGATGCAACCGGTGCTAGATAAGATGCGCGACCACCTCATCGGCAAGAACGTCGCTGCTGACATCGCGAACAAACTCTGCGAGTCGGTCGCTGCCAAGCTCGAGGGGAAGGTATGAACTACCATAGATATAGAATAAAATAAAAACCAGGTATTTACGAGTCTGACTTGTTCACCGTGGGTTTCGATGACATCACCAACAAACTCTGCGAGTCAAAAATAATGAGAAAAGGTTAAAAAGGATGTAATGCGCCATTTGTATGAGAACCGATGTCGCTTGCGCCCCACTACTACTTGTGCACATAATAAATAAAAGCTTTCGCTCTCATAAACGTGTTCAAAGAACGCCAATCATAGCGCTCACTTACATTCATGTTTGGACAGAAGTATGAGCATTTGCTCATAACCTCTGTGAGGCGTCTGCACCTTCTACATAGCCTTTCTAATCTTTTTTCCGTGTTCTGTGGTAATTACCTTGATATAGTAGAAGTAGTAGATAATATAGAATATAATAAAACCCGGGCATTTACGAGTCTGACTCGTCCACTGAATGTCGCCGCTGACATCGCAAACAAATTTTGCGAGTCGGTCGCCGCCAAGCTCGTGAGGAAGGTATATAACTGGGATTTCTCAGCCGTACCAATGCGTTGTTTGCATCGTAGGCACTTTAAAAAATAAAATTATGACATACTAACGTATAAAATTAGGTCTAGTGTGGATTGCACTAGTGCAAAACCAGTTAGTTTCAATTAATCTAAGTTAGTACTAGCTTAAATGTAAAATATTGGTATACACTGGTACATTAAATATTTTTCTTTCTTTCCTCTTTCGAGCTATTTAGTATAAAAATTAAAGACAATAAATTTAAAATTCTAAGTCGATTGATAAATCTGATTACAGTTTTGACGAAACGATGATATTGCCTTATTATAACCATAGATTTAATATAGATGATAGATTGGCAATTGAATCCTGAAAACGAGACCTAAACTAGGTTACGCTAGTGTGCGTAAAGTGAGCATGTGCGTGAGATAAATAGTGCAGTTACTGCATTGCCTGCTTGCTTTCGATATCGATTCAATCGACACAGTTTACGTTGACTCAGGTGACTTATTATTTAGTACCTATTATAAGAAGAAAAAAAACGACAAGTAAATAGGTATGTATTTTATTTTATATTTAATTATCCCCCAGCAAAATTAATTTATTGTAAAAATATCGTAAGCTTTACTTGCCAGTATTTTACAATTTTGCCTCATTTTGCGATCGCGATCGGAAAAGTTGGAATAACACTGATATTTATTTTTCAATTACAGATTACAAACGTACACAAAATAAACATATATTTAATGTATAACTGACGGGCATGAACAATATGGGGATTGATCCAGAACGTAATTTAACTGGCTGAACGCCTCTGTGTGAAAAACACCCAGGGTCAAAATGTAAACTGCAAATGCTCGAATATTTATTGGGCGTCCATTCTTTTGTATTAGGCATTTTCAGCCATTTCTAACGTATATCAACAAACTAGGCTGTATGCGGAATACAATGTGAAATGTGGCATCTAATGAATTGCTGAAATTCAGATAAGATAAGATAAGATAAGATAATTTATTTATTTACGAAAACATGTGTGAGATATACATTGCATGGGCAGAGATATACTGGTATTAGTGTCGTTAGTATCAACATGCCTTACCGATATTCGGTGTGTAAAATTTATAGTGTTAAATTTGTTAGATTTTATTTAACATTAGCCTATCAATATTACAAAGTCAGTTAAATTATTACATTACCTACATCAAAGCATTACATACACAGCCACAATTTGAAATAGAATATTTAGAAAAAAAATATTACTCATTATTACATTACTTATTATTGCATGTAAAATTTTATTAATTTGAATATAATATTATAGAAATTAACATTGATTATTACATTATTATTATTGTATGTCAAAATTTATCGTTAAAGAAGTCAGTTATAGTATAGTAGCATTTTTCAACTAAAAGATTTTTAAATTTATTTTTAAACTGATTGTCGTTAAGTAATTTATATGTCTTAGGAATTTTATTATAAATTTTAGGAGCCATGCATACTACACTCTTTTTAAGCAGAGCCGTTTTTGCTCGATGCGAGCACAGCTTGCTTTGATCTCGACGGTTGCGTGTAACTATGTCAGATAACCGAGGAAAGAGGTGAGGATTGGCTCTGACAAAAAGAGCCACCTCCATTATATATAAGGACGGAAGTGTCAGAATTCTGTGCTTCATAAAATATGGCATGCAGCTATCGGTGGTCTGAAGACCAAACATAGCGCGGATACATCGTTTCTGACTTTTAAAAGCTACCTCTCTGTCAGTTGAGTTACCCCAGAAGATAATTCCGTATCTAAGAACAGATTCCACCAGCCCATAATAAGCTGTTAGAAGTGCGTCAATATTGACTGTAGCAGAAAGTTTATACAAAGCATAAGCCGAGCTGCTTGTTTTTTTAGTTAGTGCTTGTATATGGGCTTTCCAATTTAATTTTTGGTCAATTTGTAAGCCGAGAAATCGGGTCGTATCTACTTCAGAAATGATAGTATCGTTGAAATTTACTTGAATGCCAGATGGGGTTACTGGTCTTTGGTTAAAGTGCATAACATATGTCTTATTTAAGTTTATTTTTAAATTATTGTTATTGAGCCAGGTAATTATTGATGTCAATGATTGATTTATGTCATTTTTATAAGAATTGATGTCATTACAGTTTACAGTTATAGTACTATCGTCAGCGAATAAGGTCATAGGTTGCTTAGTGGCATTTGGTAAGTCATTTATATAAATTATAAATAATAGAGGCCCTAATACACTGCCCTGCGGGACCCCGTATTTCACTAAGCGCTCTGTCGATGAGCTTATGTCCTCAGATTTAGTACCCATATTTAGCCTACATATTTCTGTTTTTTGTCGACGATTAGTGAGATAACACTGGAGCAAGCTCAATACATTGCCTCTAATGCCATACGCCTCCAGTTTGCTAAATAATATTTTATGGTCTACATAGTCAAACGCCTGAGTCATGTCACAATATAATGAACATACCGGCGTTCTGCTATCAACGTGTGTTATTACATTTTTAAAAAAATCATAAATTGCCATATTTATAGTTTTGCTTTTGCGAAAGCCCTTTTGCTGTGTACAGAAAATGTCATTTTTTTCGAAATAATTGTTCATTTCATTGTATAAGTATTTTTCAAAAATTTTCGAGAATATAGGTATTAATGCTATGGGTCTATAATTTTCCATTGATTCTTTGTCAGCTTTTTTAAAAACAGGTTTTACAATAGCTACTTTAAGCTCATCAGGAAAAGATCCCTTTTCTATGCTTAGATTGATGATGTAGCTCAGATGATGGCAAATTTCTTTATTTACAGACTTGATTATTTTTGTAGCAATATCATCATGCCCTACGCTATTTGTATTTCTCAATGTTTTAATAATATTAAATATTTGTAGTGGTAGACTTGGAGCCAAGAACATGGAGCTAAGCATTTGTTTAAGGTTTTTGGCCGGACTTTTTCCATATCTTTCCAATGGTTTAATTTTGTCAACAAAGTAGTTGTTAAATGCCTCTGCAATTTGATGAGGGCTACTTATATGTTCACAGCCTATCCTTATTTTTGATATGGTCTGGGTAGGTATATTTTGTCTTACTTTATTAATTATTTGCCATGTCGTTTTAGATTTATTATCACTTGTCTTTATTTTATAATTGTTTTGGGCTCGTTTAGTCAGATAAATAATTTTTTTTAAAAGTTTTGTATAGTTTTTGTAATTAAGTTGATTTGCATTGGTTGGTGATTTTCTATATTTCCACAATAAATATCTTTTTTCTTGCTACAAGTTTTTAAACCACGGGATATCCATTTTTGTTTATTAGTCACATTTATTTTAATTTGTTTTAGTGGAAAGCATAAGTTATAAAATAGTTTAAACTCTCGTAAGAAATAATTATATGCCAAATTTGGATCATTTATATTATACATTTCGGAAAAGGATAGATTTTTTATGCACATTTTAAATTTTTGTATGTTGTCTTTACTGTAATCACGTATTTTTTTGTACCAGTGTTTTAGTTTAATAATTTTTTTTACTGGCAACTTTATTAATTGCGCAGTATGGTCAGATAAGGCGAATTCTATCACTTCAGCCCTACATGTCTTTCCAAAGTTATGTGCAAAGTTATCTATACATGTTTTACTAGCAAGTCTTGTCGGTTGCTTAATAGCTAATTTAAAATTATAGTTTGCCAGTAAATATTCCAGGCATGAAGTTATGTTATTATTTTTTAACATGTCAATGTTGATATCACCAGCAATAACTATATTATTACATTTTAATTTTGAAGCATACATTAAAAGTTTCTCTAATATAATAAAGAATACATCAAAATTGTTTTTTCGCTTTGGAACTCGATAAATACATATAACTGCAATTTTATAGTCTGTTAATTCAATGGCACAGCATTCAAATACATTTACTATTGATAACTTTTTAATTTCTAAAAGTTCCTTCCATTTGAGTCCGTTCTTAACTAGAATGCAGGCGCCACCGCTGGTGATATCCTCTCTGCTGAAGCATTCCGCCAGTACATAATTTGGAAGATGCAGAAAGGATTCATATCCTGCTTTCATAAAATGTTCCGTAATACAAACAACATCAACACTTATACGCCTATCCAGTAGTTCTTCCAAATGTATCATTAATGTATCCGATTTGCTCAACAAACTTGCTATGTTCTGATGCAAAATGTGTAAGAATTTAGTCTCGAAAAAACAAAGACTCTGTATCTATAGGAGACTCTTGGTCATTTATCTCGTCGCTTATGTAGTGGTAGTCTTCAATGTCAGTAATTAATTCTCTCAAATTGTTGAATATTATACGCATTCCATTATTATTTACAAAGCCGAAATGCTTATGAAACATGTCAAAGTCATAATTTATTTTTTTATTAGAGTCCAACAAGTGTGCATGTTCATGTGTCATTGTATCCAAATATAAAAGGTTGTTGAAAGTTTCAACTCTCCAGTTGAACATGTTGTGTAGATATCCATACTTATAAGTCGGAAGGCAGATTATGATATTTGTATGTTTAATTTTCTGTAGGACATCACGAATATAGTAGATTAGTCCGAAATAGTTTTTGGTTATTTTGAAATCAGCCTCTCCAATCATTATAACACAATAGTCGTCCATAGAGTATCCATCTAATTTTTTGTCAATGTCAGTAATTAGATGCTTTAAATCACAATTCGGATAGAGGTAGTGGCACAACAGGAAGTCTTGCAGACTGTTTTCAGCAATTTTAAGTATTTTATTACTTTTATTTGTACTTAGAATGCAAATTTTTTTCGGTTGCTCCAGTATTTGTTTATTATTTGATGTTTTGACAATATTCAAATTCGGTTTATGAAAGTCAACTTCATTATTATTTTTCTGTAAATTTGATTCATTTAGGTTTTCTGTTAAATTTTCTGAATTTTTCTTTTTATTAGATTTTTTTGTGATTTTTTTTTTGATCGGGCTTTTGTTACTTTTTTTGTGGATGTCATTTTTGTTTGTTAAGTCATTGTTTAGTTCTTATTGTGTTTAGTTCACATATTTGATATTATTTTTAATTGAATGGTTTGGACATTTTGAGAGGATGAATGAAAGCAGGTTGACTAAAAAGATATATATGGCGACTATGACTGGAAACGTTGGAAGGGGAAGGCCTCGACGAACTTATCTTGATCAAATCGGGGAAGTTCTAAAAAAAAGGTCAGGTCAAGAGTACCCTAAACCGGCGAGCGTGTATGAAAAGATTAATGAATGTGGATGAAGCGAAAGTAGTCTGTAAGGATCGTAGCAAGTGGAAAGATGTGGTCTCTGCCTACCCCTCCGGGAAAAAGGCGTGAGTGTATGTATGTATGAATTCTTATGAATTCAAATCCTTGTTGTGTTTCGAAAATGCAAATCAACTTTAAATAACCTAGTAACATTAGTCACCAGAATTCAGACTGGTTTTGCAAATAGACTAATAACGGTTGGATGTTTTATTGATTTAGAGAATGCATACAACAATATAGACATACACAGTTTGTTAGCTATGATGGATCGCATTGGAGCAGGTTCACAGATGTGCGAATATTTATGGAATTTTTTAAAAGAAAGACATCTAAAGATTACGTTAGATAATTTACAATTATGCAGAACTACTTTCCGCGGCCTGGCGCAGGGGGACCCATTAGCTCCTTTATTATTTAATATCGCCACATTAGACATATGTAATGTAATTGACAATGTATTTATATCACAGTACGCTGATGACTTTGTTATTTACTCCACAGCCAGAAGCACAGAAGAGGCTTGCTCAAAATTACAGCCTGCTTTGGAGGCATTCAATAAACTTGTTAAAAAAATTGGCTTAGACATCTCAACAAATAAAAGTAAAGTTTGCGTGTTTAAAAGTGGCTATAGAAAAGACAGTGTCGAACTAAAAATAAATAATTCTGCACTTCAGGTAACACCAAACGTAAAATATCTTGGGTTATGGTTGGACAGTTCTCTTAAATGGTCTAAACATATAAATGAGATCAAGGAAAAGGCAGACAAATTCTTGAATTCTTTCAAAGTCCTGGCGGGTCCGGGATGGGGTGTTCATCCATCCCTCCTGAGACGCCTTTATATTTCCACTGTACGAAGCAGATTGGACTATGCTAGCTTTTTATATGACAATAGTGTCCAAACGCACATAAACAAATTAACTAAAGTTCAAAATCAATGTTTAAGAGTAATTGGAGGTTTCATAAAAAGTACAGCCATACATGTAATGGAGTGTGAACTCCACCTACAACCGTTACATATCAGAAGATACTACTTAGCGTCAAAATTTTGGTTTAAACTCAAATCTTTTGGTAATTATGAAAGTCTTGATATAATAGAAGAACTTACCTCCCTCATTCACAGCAGCTATTTTAGACGCAAGAAGACATCTTTGTTAGCTGAAATTCATGAAACCTTCAATGCTTTACCTATTTACACGAATTCATCATTAGGAAGATATTCTCTTAGTACGTGGGTCAGCAATGTGAATTTAACTCCTGTAATTTTTACCCAAATCGAAGATGTGGCACAGGCGAAAAGATTTTACACCAATATTAATTTAAAATCGGTATACAATAGGTTAATTGAAGCCAAATATTGTGAATGTTACAAAATCTTTACCGATGGATCACGAAACGGCAAAGATGTTGGAGCTGCTTTCTATGACCCCCAGCAAAATATTTATGCTAAATTTAAGATAAATGCTAACACCTCGATCATGCATGCTGAACTAATCGCTATCTGTGAAGCAATTTCTTACGTGGAATCGATAGAAGCTGACAGCTTCGCCATTTTTACAGACTCTAGAAGTGCCCTCCAACATTTGATTCGATGTACAGGTAACTTTCAAGGCCTTCCTATAGCATATGGTATAATAAATTATATTATTAATTTCAATAATATAAACAAGAAAATATATATTCAATGGATCCCTGCTCATATCGGTATAGATGAAAATGAAAGGGTGGATATCCTCGCCAAAGAAGCAACATCAGAGGGAACTGAGATAAACCAAATGCTTTGGTATACTGATGCGTTAAGCGAAGCGAGGCTTAAAGTTCGAACAATGTGGATGGAACACTTTAATGAACGGTCACTAACAAAAGGGACCTGGTACAAGACAATCCAACCAACCATCCACAGAAACCCCTGGTTCGATGGAATCGATATGAGCAGAGAAGATATTATAACGAGCTTTAGGCTCCGTTCTGGACATATTCCACTCAATGGTTTCGCAGCACTAATGGGCAAAGTGCCATCTCCAAAATGCTCCGAATGTAACATGATTGAAGACGTTTATCATATTTTGGTGGAGTGTGTACGGAACGAGGCAGAAAGAGTAGCTTTTTACCAACAGAAAAATATTGACCTAAGAACTCCAGGTGTATGTAATTGCATTCTAGCCTCTCCTGTATCAGACCTGGCTAGAATTTTATACAAATTAGCTCATATAGCTATAAGACGCAGAAACTAACAGTATTGTTAAATTTGTGATTTCCGATGAGGGTGACTTGTTCACTGAGTGAATAAACCCTCCCTAAATATAATAAAGAAAAAAAAAAAAAAAAAAGAAATACCCTATCAATTTGTATACAAAACTTTAGTCAAACAAAGCGAAACATTGCATTCTATTGCTGATAGTTGCGATTGCACTTACGTGTGAAACTTACAATTATGTTGGTTCCCTTTTTTAGATGAGTTACATCCAGGTACTGAACATGTAACGATAATAAAAATACATCAACTCAACGCTCTATAACAATGATAAACCTGAAATAAGTAAGACAAAAAAGAATATTGTGTTGCGCGTGACAGACGTCAGAACTCAGAAAAACACTACGGGTCCATAGCGTGTACGTGAACGGTCTTGTGCATCTATCTCGTTCTATCGGGTCTATAACGGAATGCCGAATTGTTTGTACTCCTAATTGTCATTGGCACACAAAATTAGCCTAAAATTTTTTCGCACATTTTTACTTTTCCTAAACGTGTTTAGCCTATTTTTACAACGCCTTACTGTATATCCCCGTATTATAATTTCTCAAATGCGACATTTAGCCTACGATTTACAGTTCCAAATTTTTATTCGCAGAAAGTTAAAAAAAATATCAATATTTGAAATAGCCATGCATGCATGCAAGCTTGCAAAGAAGTAAGTATGCATGCAAGCAAGCATGCATGCATGCAAACAAGCAAGCATGCATGCAAACAAGTAAGCATGTATGCCAACAAGCGCAAGCATACATGCAAACAAGCAATCATGCATGCATCCAAACAATCAGACTTCCGTGACGGCTTCGGCGCTGCGGGGCTCTAGTGGTCCCACGCGTGCAAATCGTCGCACATGGCTCACGGTCACCACCGCAGCTTCGGCTTTCTGCGCCGGCCAGCCTCAGCCGCGGCGCCTCGCTTACAGCCTCCTGCTCCTCAGCCCGCGGGCCGCCTCGCCCCTCCGCGCCTAAGCGCTTTTGAATTACACTCTAGGGGTAGGGCAGTTTTCGATTTAAAAAAAAAACAGATTTTTCAATACGATACGCTTGCCAAAAAAAAAGATGCGAATACATTTTAGTGCATTCGATATTAGACATACTACAAATTAGGGTTTTAAATTTTTAGACCAAACTATAATAGTGCGAAAACAACTGTTAGACTAGACAATAATTATACGTTATAAGTTTAGGCCAATATGGTTCGGCTAAATGAAATTGGGACTTTAAATTTTAGGCAAACCGAAGGGAACCCGTTCTATCATATGGCTGCATTATATTTTGTCTCTTTGCATTGCCAATCTAACAGCAGTATATTAAATCTATGATTTCTATGATTATAACACTTACTGAGCTTTGTATCGAACTTATATCACATTGATCAGACGGTTTTGACGCAGATGGTCTTTTCATAAAATGTCATCGCTGAAAATTTTGACACTTTTGCAGAATGTCTTTTCGCAAATGGTCACTTTCGCAGAATGTCATTTTCTTAACTGGTCACTTTCTTCGTTCTCGTTCTCATTAATAAACTAACTTCGTCAGGTGCTGGGAACATTCGACAGCGTAGCTAAGACAGTGAAGGCGACATTGACCGAGTCGCTGGTGCAGATCCTGTCGCCCAAGCGGCGCGTGGACATCCTCCGCGACTGCATCCACGCCAAGCAACAGGGACGGCCTTATGTCATGGCTTTTTGTGGGGTAAGTCCATTGATGTATATGAAAAACTAGACACAATCACCGACAAAAACTGTCCTAACTAAATGTGCACCCATTTGACATAAGAGTGCACTTTTAGTACAGACAACAGCACGTCAACCTACCACAAAAAGTAAAATTTTCTCAATTGATATTGATCTCTACTTGTTGGACTTAAAAGTTGAAAATAATTCAATGACCTTTAACTTTTTGGGTAGGTTGACCTGCCGTTGTCTGTACAATGTATATCAATCAAATAGATACAATGTCATATAAATATTCATACTATTGCATGTCGATATAATTTGGTCGGGTTATAAAGCTGACACTGAAATAAAATCAACTTCAATCATTTAATCGACGGCAGTTTTAGGTGTACTTTTGTATCTGACTGTGGATGTAGTTCTTATTTACACACCGTGCGGTTTAACCATCTGACATTGGTTATTTAAAATTATGATTTTATTTAATGATATTCCAATATAATGTTAACAGTATAAATCATAATGATTCATAATATATATTTATAGCAAGTATCAAGATGATATTTAGATACAAATTACATACTTAAAAAGAAACTGTAAATATGGATGAAACGACGTCTTCTGAAACTGGAACCTAGCTAGATCGATTTATCACCCCTTAAACCACCCGCATTCTAAATTTAATGAAAATCGTTGGAGTCGTTTCTGTGATTCTGATCACTATAATATTCGAAAATTGCTTGCATAAAGGTATTACATTATCACAATTTGTACAGACAGCTGCAAAAGTATGTAAACACTTTTTTTTCCAACCTTATGTCGTTGTATTAAGATTAAGAGTCATATGCGAGAAAAACATCTTAGATGTCGAGAACCGCATCAGTTCTAAAGAAAAATAAATAAATATATTTTTTTACTTAAGACGCTGACTGCAGCCTGAGCCTGATGACCTTGAGCAATGAACACGCCCACAAATTTATTCGTCTTTGAATTTCTTTGGAACGCGCCACAGCTATCACTGTCAATTCTCGTAGGAGTGACAGAGAAAAAGCGCATGGAATAGAAGGGCCTAAGTGCCAAACAACAAAATTCATTGTGCAATTTAAAATTGCCATTTTATTCAAAATCTAAATCAGCCATTTGCTTAAGCAACATGTAATATACAATATAGCAAAATTTTATTATCATTGTTATACGGACTGCTGAGAAAAATGGTAATTTATGTATTTTCAGAGGCTACTTTGAGACTTTTTTCTATCGAGACAAGTTTTTAGAATCGTGTTTTGGAAACAGCCACCTGGTCGAAAATATGATCAATTACAACTACATAGAATTTAGCAACAATACGAGCCATAGGCTTAAAGCAAAACAATCTTCATTGAGCTCAATTTGGCTCATGTCAGCGTCTTAATTATTTTTCAGAGATGAAATAGATTTACTTATTTTTATATTGTTTTGTTGCCAAGTTTTATAACTGATTAGATAAGTTAACCCAAAAAAATTTTATGTTCAAAGTAATTTAATTGAGATTTTACAATAAATACCTGTCTTTGAATTAAGATGGTTTTTAAATGACTACTAACTACTTGCTAATTGTTAATTTAAAAGTTGATTTATGGAAAATGTAATGTGTTATTTTTGTCTGTCATTTTCTAATCACCTACTTATTTACTTAACATTGATAAATACAGACCCAAATATAGTTATATTGCACATTGCCGGAGAACCAGCAGGTACTCTATACAATACCTAGGAATTGTACGCATTGGCTAGACGCCCTAGGTGTTCTAAACATTATATAGGTATTGTATAGAATACCAGAATTATACAGATTGCCGGTAACATATACACATTTTTGCAGCTGACTGTACCCAATACCAATGGTGAAAAAACCTATCAAAGTTTAAATAACAAAAGATGGTTTAAATAAATAGGTTTCCAGACAAAAGTGTGTCTTACATTAGGTACCTATATCTAACATCAAAACGCTTATTCATTAGGTGAACGGCGTGGGCAAGTCGACGAACCTAGCTAAGATATGCTTCTGGCTGATAGAGAACGACATGTCTGTCCTTATCGCGGCGTGCGACACGTTCCGCGCCGGCGCCGTCGAGCAGCTGCGCACGCACACGCGCCACCTCAACGCGCTGCACCCGCCCGCGCGCCACGCCGGCCGCAGCATGGTGCACCTGTACGAGAAGGGATACGGTACGTGCTCCACTACTAAGTGTGTAGCCACCTCGACGCGCTGCACCCGCCCGCGCGCCACGCCGGCCGCAGCATGGTGCACCTGTACGAGAAGGGATACGGTACGTGCTCCACTACTAAGTGTGTAGCCACCTCGACGCGCTGCACCCGCCCGCGCGCCACGCCGGCCGCAGCATGGTGCACCTGTACGAGAAGGGATACGGTACGTGCTCCACTACTAAGTGTGTAGCCACCTCGACGCGCTGCACCCGCCCGCGCGCCACGCCGGCCGCAGCATGGTGCACCTGTACGAGAAGGGATACGGTACGTGCTCCACTACTAAGTGTGTAGCCACCTCGACGCGCTGCACCCGCCCGCGCGCCACGCCGGCCGCAGCATGGTGCACCTGTACGAGAAGGGATACGGTACGTGCTCCACTACTAAGTGTGTAGCCACCTCGACGCGCTGCACCCGCCCGCGCGCCACGCCGGCCGCAGCATGGTGCACCTGTACGAGAAGGGATACGGTACGTGCTCCACTACTAAGTGTGTAGCCACCTCGACGCGCTGCACCCGCCCGCGCGCCACGCCGGCCGCAGCATGGTGCACCTGTACGAGAAGGGATACGGTACGTGCTCCACTACTAAGTGTGTAGCCACCTCGACGCGCTGCACCCGCCCGCGCGCCACGCCGGCCGCAGCATGGTGCACCTGTACGAGAAGGGATACGGTACGTGCATCACCTACTAAGTGTGTATAAGAAGGGATACGGTACGTGCGTCTGCTACTAAGTCTGTATGAGAACGGATACGGTATTGGTATTGGTGGCGCGGGGCTCCCTTTTCCGCATTTAGGCTGCACTTGGCCCATTATGCGTAGGAGGGATTGGTATGGATAGTGCAACCATCCCAACACTTGCCAGAAGCACTGAAGTCTCTTGGGACGTGCGAAGGGCTACGGCACGTGCGTCTGCTTCTAAGTCTGTACGAGAAGAGCTACGGTACGTACGTCTGCTACCAAGTCTTTATGAGAAGGGCTATGGTGTGTGTGTCTGTTTCTAAGTATGTACAAGAAGGGCTACAGTACGTGCGTCTGCACGAGAAGTGCTACGGCACGTGCGTCTGCTTCTAAGCACAGAATAATGACAATAACTTTACAGGCAAGGATGCAGCCGGCATCGCGATGGAAGCGATCCGTCACGCGGCGGACTCGCACATCGACGTGGTGCTGGTGGACACGGCCGGCCGCATGCAGGACAACGAGCCGCTTATGCGCGCCCTTGCTAAGCTGATTAAGGTACGTTTAAAAAAAATGCCTACAAAATTGGTAGGAGACGATTGGAGTTTTGCGCGGGAAACGAAAAGAGAAAGAGGGACTTTGTTTCTTAGTTTTTGTAAAATTATCATACGCGGCATTTATTTTGATAAAGTGGTGGCATTGTTATAATTATATATGTCAGTAAGTAGGATAAATCAAATAAAAGTGTGAAACAAAGGAACTATTTGCGCACACATACATTTCAATGAGAGGTTAGTTTAGGGTTAGGATAGGTTAACTTATTATGTGTACTAGTAAGTATTTATGATATTTTGTGTATTTATTACGAATGGTTGAATTTGCACTAAAGACATGGCATGGTGTCAGACCTTAGCCGGTTCCGAAAGGCACAAAAAAAAAGTAGGCGACCAAAACTATTAGGCGCATGATAGCTGGGAGTGCTGGGACATCATTGGTAGAGGGGACTACTTAATATTAATTTGATCACTGACCTATTATATTACTGAGTATAAAAATATACTCTTGAGTAGTTATTAAGCATTTTAATAATAAAATACTTACGATGTTATTAACCATATTATCCCTGCCGAGACCTTGTACACTGAAAAAACAGTCCTATGTTTGTCCACCGGGTCTACAGATGGTCGTCCGGTGCCTGTTCGCCATTTTATAATCACTCCGTCCAACGGCCATCGGTTCTTCTCACTATGTGTTCCGCCCACTGCCACTACAGCTCAGCAATTCTTTAAGATTTGTCGGTTATATTCTCTTACGCAGTATATCGATGTGGGTTTAAGAAGAAGACAGCGCAAAAAAACCTGAAATAAATTCGTCGACACAAACAATGTTCGGCAGCTTAATTTGTTAGAGCAGACACCCGTAAGCGAATCCCAAAAACCGTGTAGTTAATGTAGGTGTCGCTAAGTGACGCTCTGTCAATTAAAACAGATCGCAATTCAGAGCATGAATCTATCTTGCTATATTTCCATAATAGGTTTTCTTCTATCTCGCATGCTTTGTTTGTCTATATATTCTAAGTTTCATAGCAATATTAATAATTTAAAAAACTGACTACGGAAATGACAATGATTTCAAAGTCACCCTGTATATTTACTGTATTGTTTAAACATTTTTGTACTCAGAAGTAGCGTAAATGAATTGTTGTAGCATTCGCCATGTAGCTTTTTTTAAAAAAGGTAGCCTATGTTACATGGACGGACTATAATAAGAAATCGATTGATACTTCATTCGACAAATTCGGCTCAGTTGTTTAGCCGCAAATGTGGAGCCCACATAGTAATGGCATTTAGGATTTTAGCAGTATATATAAATACTGCTAAAATCCTAACCTTTCCTGATGGCTTTGCCGTAGTCTGGTAAAAAAACTTATGCTACAAATGTATAGAGCTCATATCACTCTCTCATTAGATTAATAGTAGCCATCATGTCATCATGTTAATTATTAAATCCATGAGGGTTTATTATAATCACAAGTTCGTTTCATAGGTAAATGAGCCGGACATGGTCCTATTCGTGGGCGAGGCTCTGGTGGGCAACGAGGCGGTGGACCAGCTGGTCAAGTTCAACCAGGCGCTCGCCGACCACAGCTCGAACTCGAACCCGCACGTGATCGACGGCATCGTTCTCACCAAGTTCGACACTATCGACGACAAGGTCGGCGCCGCGATATCGATGACGTACATCACTGGCCAGCCCATTGTGTTCGTGGGGACGGGACAGACGTACACGGACTTGAAGGCACTCAATGTCAATGCGGTCGTGCACGCGCTGATGAAGTAAGTCACGCGGTACCAGCCTAGTTGGTACGTTAGTAATTTAGTTGAGTAAACGAGTGGTTTTTACTAAAAAACAAGGTTTTGCCCGCGACTTTGTCTGCGTGGGTTTCAGAATTACAGCGCCATCTATCCTTTGTGTCACGTGACTTCAAATAAAATACAACTGTTATGCCGTGTTCCTGCGGGAGATTCACGGATTTTTGGGATAAATTATAGTCTATGTAATATTCTAATGAATACCCTACATTTGTCCAATTTCATCAATACTTTTTCCGTGAAGTAATAAAAACATCCATTTTAAAGTGAGCAAACCTCTCTACATATAGCTGTAATTCGTCTAACGGGTTGTCCTACCTGTTTTCAATAGTTCCCCAGTCCTAGATCAAACACAGTTAGCCACGAAATCACTTGCTGCTCGACTAAAATACTCGTCTTATCAAAACTAGGCTCAACTCGAGTCTGTTACCGATCTTTAATTGATGATAATTTGTATAGACTTAGACAGAAAAAATGCATCGAATACAGAACCTCTCCTTTTTGAAGTCTGTTAAGAAAATACCTTAACCTTGTTTAAAATTGGTTGCACAAGTAAAATAATATGTGAAATTTGTAACCTTACATTAGTGATTGATTTATCAATACAGGTATTGTTTATGAACACCCGTATATCACTCAATAACTTTTTACCTATGTTTAGTAATGTCGCAAAGGAGTATTATGTTGTTATAGACAGAAAATATATAATACTTTATGTTGGAAACTTTATTTTTTTACATTATCTACATTATTTGTTTTCCTTTCTTTATTTTGAATGTTAACTTGATTTAGCAAGCGTACTGTCTATAACTTCACTACCGTTAAATATTTTAAAATAATGAACGTGAAAGTGATATATAAAACGTAAGAAAATAGATTTATGTATGTACCTACAATATTCTTTAAATATTCATAGATTAGTAGAAACTATATACAAACGAAACAGGTGTAATTGTTGCAGTGCATTATATGCAGTGCAGGGGTAAAGGGGTGTTTAAATAAAAGATTTATTATCACAGAAATTATGAATTGTTATTAATAAAAATGAAATGATTTACTTTGATTTATAATAAATTAATAAGCTAGCGAGGAAATTAAATTGAGACCAATATTATTAATTCCATTTATAAGTAGAAACATTTGTTTAAACATATAAATGTATTGTTTATTTTTACTTCAATAAAAGTTTATTTTACTATATTTTTGGTTTTATTCGGGTTTATTACAGGGTTATGTTTATATTAAAGTTAATAGGTTTGTTAGTATTTTTGTATTATTTGTTATGTTAAATTTAATCTTGTTAGAGTTAAATGTATGTATCAGCTCTTTAAGTATTTTATAATGAATGTGTAACATATATGAAAGCTATATCAGGACAAAATTTGCTCTTTATTTTCACAAAAATTAAAATCCGATTGGTCCTTCTATACTAATTCGTCCAGTTGACCAGGTAGTTCCAGAGATTTTTTCCATATTTATGGTTGGCAAAGGTTTCAATTTAAGCAATAAACAAACAAATCGACCCACCACATAGGTTGTGAATCGAAAATATAATAATTGAGATAAGAAAAACAAAAAATGATTTGTTTTAACTTATAAGTGATGATCTAACTTGTTCTAAACAAAAGCGTACAAGTATAGGTTAAACTGTGTTAAAATGTGGCTAAACTTAGATTTTACGCGGTGGAAAGGGTCTGATTCTGTGCGGCATTTTAATCAGCGTGTTTTTAATATTTTTCTTCTTTACTCCAATGAAAGGACATTACGTTTATGCTTATGCAGAATTTTTTAACCTAATAAGAAAGGTTAAATATACAATTTTAGTTTAAGATATACAATATACATGTAACAAAGTTGAATCCATAATTAAAGATTTGTTCGGGCCCATTATGTTGAAAAAGTTTTCCTAAGAGACACATCTCGATAAGAATAGTTTTGACCTTTACACACGGATACTCCGAATTACTATGGAAGATTTAATTATAACTGGCTAATAAATATATCTTTTGTTTAGTTTTATTGCTCAACAGTGTCCTAAAATATAGCTGACTACTTATGTTCAATATTATAAGCAGTAGATCCAATGCGTAGAATTCATGCCAGTATAAGTCGAATGGAGGGTGACGCTACCTACCGCGGTATGGCCACTGCAATGTGCCTTGTCTTGCTCAGCATCCGAGCGGACGACAATATACCGGCCAATATTGATCACTGCCTGATCAGAACTGCTGTTAACAACGTTAATAAATGCTTAACAAATAGACGGCTTTTCGTAAGGCTTGCAAGACTTTTTTAATTGCAAAATATTACGAAAGGTGTATTATACAGCAAAGCAATAATGTTTCCCTAGTAGCTGTGATGATTTTAACAGTTTTGTACATTAATATCAGAAGTAATTTATAAGTGGACGTTGTCACTATATTATTATATTTAAAATAGTAAGTTAAATTTTGTACCTGATTAACATTCACAATTTCCTCTAGCGATTTGAAATGTATTTAAAAGAATATTGTTTTACTCACTTCAGATCTTATCAACCTTTATAAGCCATGTCATCCAAATATATTGCACTTTTCCCTACGAACTTGATTTGTGTGATAAAAACTTTTTATAAACTTACTGTTAAAATAATCTCCTTAAAGCTTAATTATCTTAATGTGTCTACACATTTTTATTGTATGCAATACAGAAAATGATTCTTCAAATAAACAAAAAGTACCTATAAAGTCTTTTCTTTATAAAATGTATTAAGAAACTTATCTTTCGGATCACCAAAATTGAGTGGTTTTTTTGATTACTCGTATCAAACAAGATTTACATGCATTTTTATTATTTGTATTCAAATCTGAAAACAACCCTTATTAGGGTATGTACAATGTAAGAAGTGAGTAGATGCACATAATTTCAGACAGTCCTCTCTTTTCTATGGACCGGTAACAATATTTTACATCATACAATTACCGCAATTATTTCACGGCTAATACTTTTCATTGACTAATTAAGAGACATCCTGATTAAACTGCCAAATTACGGGGATAAAAAACTTTTAACGCATTTTGTGTGGATGGCCTCGTGAGTGTGGTTTAGTCGGTGAAACCTATAACTTTTAAAAATGGATAAAACGTATCAATATGTAAAAACGGCTTTAGTTACGTTTAAATTAGATTATTGTTGTTGGTTGGCACCCGTGAGAGTGGGGATATTTATTGTAGCTTATATGAACATACTAATCTCGGTAAGTAAACTTATTAACGAATAAGCATAAAGCGACATGTTTAAGTTAAGTCCAGCGCTGGACTTGTAAAAGTAGGAATATGCCATAATCAAACACTTGGCACAACAATCATGGAGAGAAGACGCTGTTGCCCGTCGTCTTACTGTTACGAAAGCACAAATTATTTAATCGTTTGTAAAACGGTTCAAATATGGTCGATTCACTAAGCATCGTCTAAGAAGAATCAGATTCTTAGCTGTCATCCCTCCTTACCTATCAATTTAATGAAAAGAGATGACTTTAATATTTTAGAAGTCTTATGTTTCAAGAGGTCTGTATTTATTTCCGATATGTTTGGAGGTTTTTGTAATATTGTTTAGATTCATTTTTTTATACTATTGTATGACAAACTAAATGCTCTAAGATGACAAAGTATGAACCGTTTGTACCTATATATTTTTTAAATTCCATGTCAGTGAAATTTGAACATACGATGCGATCCTTACGGCTTCCGCTTACCTGGCGACTGCTTTGCCAGAGTTCTATCTCTTGATAGCGTAGTCGCCTGGTAGGTAGGCGAAAAGAAAGAAAGAAGGAAGAAATAATTATTTATTTGACACAGATAATACAAGACCGGAAGACACATTGTTTAAAAAAAAATTATAGTTTAAAAAACTAAAAAACCACGCTTTTAAAACAGATTGAACTAAAAAATTAAAAATAAAACTGTAGTAATCAATTGAAAAATTCATATTATTGTACAAAAAGCGTGGGGTGCTTGTTATGATATCCACAGATATAGTAAATTATTGATAAAATATTTACAACAATCTAAATCAAGCCCCCCACGCTTTTTGTACAATAATATGAATTTTTCAATTGATTACTACAGTTTTATTTTTAATTTTTTAGTTCAATCTGTTTTAAAAGCGTGGTTTTTTAGTTTTTTAAACTATAATTTATTTTTTACTTTTTAGTTTAGTTTATAAGATTTGATTCCTTCTTTACCGACTGTAAGTCCAAACCTATGCAGGAAACATAATTGATACAGATCGCGCGCTAGCTCTATCTCTTTTACTCCCTCTTACAGAGGAAAACTGGGAAAACTGTTATTAAATTATTGCATTGTCATCGGTCCTTGATACGTGTGCAAAGTTTCAAATTAATCAAACTTCTGGAAATCGGTCAAATTTATGCTCAAAGATTCCATTACATACATAGATAGATACAACCCAAGCTAATAAAAGCGTGGTAAAAACTTAGCTTAAATAAGTGTCAAAAAGGTCACCGCTCAGCATTAGTCGTGACAGGCGTAGCCATGACGACGCTGATTTTCACCGGGTCCCTGACCCTCACCCTGAAAGGTTGTGTGTTCGAGTCAGACCCAAGGCAGTCGACATTTTTTTTCTAAAACGTAACGTAACGGCCTACAATCATCCCACTGCAGAGCAAAGTCCTTCATCATTGAATTCAAGTTACCACACTTGCCAAATGCGAGTTGGTGATAATAAACCCGAGAAATGTTCGAAAGTTCGAAACTGTTGTTACCAGGCATCAAATTCAAGACCACGAAATCTTGGCCCGGTTCTTAAACCACTACACTAACGAGACGTTATTTTAGGAAAAGTATTTTCTTTTCTTCTTGTACATTGAATGAAAGAAATAAACAGAAATAGCCATAACCATAAAAAATAAGTGCCTTCTCCGATCGCACCCTGTATATGAGAAATATTTTATAATTCACATTTCCAGTTAGTGTCACTTGTGGGAACCGCGAACGACAGTTACTCGCCTACTATAATGAAGATACAGGACATTCTTATTGAGGACTACGTAACAAAGCCTATCCCCATATTGGCGTATGCTACTGAACTGAGCTTCAACGTGTTACTGTTGTGCGCTATGTACAGGGTAAGTACTACAGTACCGACATAAATTATGTAATTTTTTTAGAAAAGTATCTTAGGTACAAATAAAATATTGAGGTACTGCCTGAAATATTGATTTCCTAAAGCTGGCATAAGTTTAATTGTTCTTTAGTCCTGGAGATAAGAAAGGTTACAACTTTCATCGCTGACTAGTTTAAATTCGAATTCGTCCATTCCACGTCGAAAAAGTTTTGTACGAGTATTTTAGCCTTGTAGTTTTTACAGTAATTATCTGTATCTGAATTGACTTGAACTTTTAATCTTTTTTATCATCTGGTTCAGAATGAGCTTTTTTGTAGTGACCAACACTTAATGTTGTTTCTTTGCCAGATTCGACGTTAAGGTGGCATACTAGTTTTTAATTTACATCACCAGTACGTCTTACGGATTCAATATATTTTTTAATTCACAGAAAGACATCGTTCTACTTCGCGTGTTCATGTATTACTGCTTCGCCACGATAATATCTTCCACCATGGTGTACTCTATGGTCATAGCAGCCATAGATTTGATCCTGATCATAACTATTATTACTAGTGTGCGTAAGTATTCACTTCAAGGCCGATAATTATAATTCACATAAAGAGCTTAAAGGAATTATGTAAAGCAAGCTGCGTTTCCACAGTAATGGAGCTGAGCAAAGTGGAGGAGTACGAAACATGAATTGACCAATCACAATCCTCGAAATGGATAGATCAACTATTCACGATCCGCGCCCCTCAACTTTGTCCAGTCCCGCTTCTGTGGAATCGCAGTCGTAAACATGCGGCTATAGCTGCTTAAATATAGCTGTTTAAAATGTAACCCTATTAAAAAGTCAAGCAATACTAGCCTTACATCAATAATTTGACATGACCACGTTAATTCGCGTTAACGTTTTAATGATAAGATGGTAATTCAATTTTACAGCCATTGTGAATTGACCAAAATTCAATGAAAGATGATAATTAAATCAGATGTAGGTACTTAAAAGAAACAAAAAAGCGAGCATATCCACATACGCCGAGGTTTTTTCCCAAGCCGATATTTACTCTCGAAGGAGACAATAATTCATTTATCTTAATTTCAGTATTCCAAATCTATGTCCTGATACTAGTCAGGAGCGCAATAGTCGAATTTAAAGAAGAAATAGCGACAAAGAATGGAAAAACGCCAAAGGTGATTGTCTTCAGTACGTTAACCAAGGAAAACTCAGAGAAGAGTGAAATTGTAGAGGAGCCCACCGCAGTTGTTACTGAATCAGAGGTAGTTCCTGTCCCAGACGAACCCAAGAAGGAACGAGACACGAAATTGGAGACAGTGGACGAACATCCCAGTGAAATTACCGTCGAGGTCAAACCTTGAAAGACCTATAAGACGTGATAACTTAATCTATACTTTATAAACATTTCAAATGATTGCTGTAGAATAAAATATTCTAATAAATATTTCGAAGGTTTCTAAAATGAAACACAGCGTAATCAAATCATTTTGTAATCGTCAACATTACGAAACTATAAATTATGAACAAATACTTTAACGAAACGCTTTAACACTCGTCGTACAAAAAACAATTCAATCACAATTCAAGATCCAGTTATCACATTGGTGATTAGATTAAAACTTATACTAATTATCATACTGACTTTTTGAGCTTAATAAAGAAAATATAAAAATAGCTTTTACTTAACTCTCTTATATCAATATTAATATTAAGTTAGAAGGGAAGTCGCGCCTCTGTATAGTGTTAAAATAAAGAACAAATTATTGACAAAAACATTTGATTTGATATATGACATTTGTGTACGGGTATCACATCTATGTTTACAAGTTATAATTACTAAATTCTTATCTAAAAATATGTTTCCTTATATTTGTCTGTATGAGTGAGTAACACATTGGAAATTGTATTAGTTACATTTTCACTAACAATAGATATTTGCGATGGAATGGCTAAAGCGCAGTTCGTTTTAGACGGAACCAGAACATGAGAATTATTCATGATAAAAATACAAATCTTTCGATAAAACAACGTTAAACACCGATAGCTATTCAAATTGTGTGGTTATTAGTAATCTTTTGTAATATTTTCAATTTCAATTAATTTTGACTTTTACTTACCAATTAATCTCTAAATTCATACAAAAACCAAAAAATGTGAAAGATCCTCATTGAGACGAGTATTCTTTTGTAACCCAAAAAAACGATACATCTTTCCATCTTAGTTTCATACTAAGTTAATTTAATAATAAAAAATATTGGTATAGTAACGAAAAACTAAATAAGTACAGTCTCATGGTCCACTAGTAGCGATACATAAATGGATGTTACTGATATCATTGAACTCTCTTGACCCTGTGTACACCGAACCATTTAAGCTCGCTAATTCCTATCAACCCATATAGACAAATAATATTAAAGTTTGAATATTTAGCACATTTAATGAATGAACATGAACATTAGACATAGTTCTATGGATGTAATATTACTATTTTAAGAAATATGTATTTAATACACATATAACATTAATATATCCAGGTGTTAGGGTGAAAACCGTTACGCATCAAACTGATGAGGAGTCATGTTAGATATAGAGTCCAAAATCTAAATCCAAAATTGTTCACTATAAAGGCGAAGTAAATTTTACTGTTTGTACACATGTAAGGTAGTATAGTTGTAAAAATGTTCTACTTAATTGTTTCATATTTAGGTTTTGTTCATCAATCATCAGCCGTTGTGTTATTGAGTATAAAAATTGTATCTAGGCCACTTATCTTAGGTAAGCTTAACTCTATCCGAGGATAGGTTTTTATATCGGCCGTTTAACGACAAGATTACACGAAACATGTAAAAAAATCTAAGTAACTAAATTATTTGAAAAGAACATTAGTATTCGTTTTTCTTTGTTCTATTACCCTGCCATTTTACACATTAAAAGATGTTTTGTGTTCACCCTTACCCCCCGCATGTCATTGTCATAATTATATATGACTCTAATTGTCTTATAAACTAATGTCGAATACAAGTCGATAACAGACAGTCAGAAAATAATGTATTTTAATGTAAAAAACCAAATATGACTTTACTTAGAGATGTTCATTTTGTTGAAGCTGCCAGCTAAGCCACGGCCTGAAATAAACAACACATTGATGTGATTTTTTTATTTTTAATAGACTCTCTCTCCCTTTCTGTGTGTGTGTGTGTGTGTGTGTGTGTAGTATTTAAATCCATTCAAAATGAATTTCGCTAATATCGTGAGCTTTGTAATGAACTTGTCTGGTAAAACATAGATCCTCTTACCTCGGCCAGCTGAAAGCTTAGGGAAGTTAGCTTCAGTGAGCTCGGGCGCCGGCCGAATGGCTTGCGAATCTGTAAAAAGCGTATTCGTTAGTTATATTGCAACTTAACAATAGATCATTTGCGATTAAATAATATAGATCGTATGCCTAAGATCGTATTGTACTAAGACAAATAATATTTGTAAACTTATACACCCGTTTTTATAAATAAGTAAAAGTAATTACTCAAGTGACAATTTGTATTCCTGAATCTAGTAATTACTAGAAATTAGAACTATGAAAAGTTAGCATTCTCAGTCAAATATTATGACTATTATGGTGAACATTTTCTTCACTTAAGCACTAGGTAGTAACATCTTATGTTATTATGACAGTCTTAAGCAATAAGTAATTACTTTTTTATAAATATGGGTAATAATAATAATATTTAAGACATGCCTCACTGGGCCACACAGAGCCATCTAGTCCCAAATTAAGCTAGTACCCTGTCGTATGGGGTACTAGACAACCGAGAAACTTACTTGTATAATTTTTTTTTGTAAATACATACTTATAATACATAGAAAACACCCAGACCAGTACAAACAGACATGTTCATGCACACAAATATTTGTACTGTGCGGGGATCGAACCCGCGACCCATGGCTCAGAAGCAGCGTTTACTACCGCTGATCCAAATGGTCGTCGTCGGTGTTAGTCACTAACGGCCATTTCCAATAACCTATCTATCTTCAGTTTTGGCATATCGGAGATAGAAAACAACTTCTGTCTTTGTTTCTCTGGACGGCAAAAACAGAGATAGAAACTGTTTCCTATCTCCGATATGCCAATACTGAAGATAGATAGGTTATTGGAACGGCCGATAGATAGATTAAAAAGATGTGATGGTAAGATTTACACCACTTGGAGGATATGATCTCATAATAAGTGTAAACTGCAACTGATGTACAGACAACGGCAGGTCAACCTACCCAAATAGTTAAAGGTCATTGAATTTATTTTTCACTTTAAGTCCAACAAGTAGAGATCAATACCAATTGAGAAAATTTGACGTTATGTGGCAGGTTGACGTTCCAACCTACTAACGTAAATTATCAAAACTTAAACGTAATAATTAACGAAACGCAACTAATTGTCAACTTCGGTTGTCACACAAGACTGTATTCTACTAACCTGTAAAAACTGTATTTTACTAAACGAAATCTAAACGTAAGCTGAAGCTACTATCGATCCAACAATAGTAGCCTTTTACTAGCGTATGCTCGACCGGTAACTTTGACAGTTGAAACGTTGGTCTTCGGCTGCGCGCGCTTGGACTGACAGCAACGTCAAATCAATAGTGGCATATGAATTTAGGAAATCAATTAACTTAGTTTCGATCATAGATATAGGATACAAGTAGATCCACTGACAGCCCGATAATGCGTGACCAGTTTTGATTTGTCAATGTGTGTGTTAACTAGTGACGTACCTTTAACATTTTTAGACTATCGATAATAATTGCAGTTTGTCGTTTGGAAAATAATGTTTACTGTCACACTGTTTTTATCTCGAGATTATGCATCTACTTTGCGGCATACCTAACCGCCCTCACTTCTTACAACTATAATAGTGGGCAGATAAATGTGCCCGGTGAGTATATTTTTTACATATAATTTAAAAATAAACAGTCTTAATTAATAAAAAATAACAGCCATTGTTGATTAGTTTTCTTTATTTATTTCTTCAAAAGATTTTCCCTTGTCATCTGCTGTGCCGTGTGAGCTTATCAATGGCAGTAAGTGAAAAAGAACAAGTAAACAAAATCTGAATAAACATTTACATTCTGATGTATCAAACACTGATTATTGACTTTTAAACAAGATTATCTTAGTTATGTGATTCCTTACAGTTTCCTTCTTCAAATTGTTAAGTTGACATTCATTTGAGACGCTAAACGTAAAATAACATCAAATTTCCCCGGAAACATTCAAGATAAATGTCGACAATAGTATCGATAAATTTGAGTCAAGCTCTAGCGTACATGTAAAATATTTCGATAAATTATTTATCCACCAAAATAATGTAAATAATCAATACATAGAACTTTATCTATACAAAATATTAAAATGAACAAGTGGATTGAAATAATTTTATATTTACAACTTAACAACAAGATCAAATTCAACAAAAATAACGCGTTTTTACGATGACGACTTTCTACGTATTTACCTGTGAAATGAGCAATTTTCTGGATTATTTTTGTGGTTGACTCCACAGGCACTCACAGAACATGTGACCATTGTTAGATAAAACTGTATTTACTTTAGATAATCTACGATGTACTAGATAATTGCATAAAATGTTGAACCTTATATCGCATATGCCACTGATTGTCACTCTGTCAAATACGACAGGTCACAAAACGAAAAGATTTGTTTTCTTTTTCTATCTTGCTAGATTTCCATAAGAGGTTTTCTTCTATCTCGCAGGCTTTGTCCGTCTATTATATTCTACGTTTATGGTTTCGATCGATCGATAAAGTGAACTGAAACGCTACCGATATTGCTAATAGAATACGAAATGTTGACATTTAGTTGCGTTTCGTCAATTGTTGCGTTTACGTTTTGTTATTTTACGTTAGTAGAATTGGGCTTCTGTTACCTGTACATCTAATAGTAAGGAACCCTTAAACTCATGTCTACTGCAACGTTGTGGGTGTATTCAGTGATATTAGTCATAACTACACATGGGTTTTACACCCCGGCAGTTTGGGCACATTGGAATTTGGAACAACATAAAATAAATACAACTAATATTATGAGAATAAAAACTGCTACTATCGTGAGAAAAAATAACCATTAATACATAATTAATGAACCAATATTGTTTGATAATGTACTCATACTTACAATCTGTCTTTGGCATACGAAGCGGAGCATGAGTCCTTTTCTCTTTTTCCTTCTTTATATCTGTGAAAATGACAATTGACTTTATTTAATGCTTAAGACGCTGACATGAGCCAAATTGAGCTCAATGAAGATTGTTTTGCTTTAAGCCTATGGCTCGTATAGTTGCCAAATTCTATGTAGTTGTAATTGATCATATTTTCGACCAGGTGGCTGTTTCCAAAACACGATTCTAAAAACTTTTCTCGATAGAAAAAAATCTCAAAGCAGCCTCTGAAAATACATAAATTACCATTTTTCTCAGCAGTCCGTATAACAATGATAATAAAATTTTGCTATATTGTATATTACATGTTGCTTAAGCAAATGGCTGATTTAGATTTTTAATAAAATGGCAATTTTAAATTGCACAACGAATTTTGTTGTTTGGCACTTAGGCCCGTCTATTCCATGCGCTTTTTCTCTGTCACTCCTACGAGAATCGACAGTGATAGCTGTGGCGCGTTCCAAAGAAATTCAAAATTTATGGGCGTGTGCATTGCTCAAGGTCATCGGCTGCAGTCAGCGTCTTAAACAGCCATTACATTTTTATTTTCATACAAAATTCATTGACACAGGAGTTTTTACAAACGGTAAAAACAAATTGAGTTTTGTCAGTACGGTTTATTAGTAATGTAGGTAAGGGGCCGTCCACAAATTACGTCACACATTAAGGGAGGGAAATAGTATGGGAATAAATTAACCCGTCCGAAGCCGAAGCGGGCTGTATTAAGTCATTAAAAAAAAAAACCTGCAGACTCGTTGAAAGACGACTGATTAAAATCGCTTGCAGAAGTGTTGCTAGAGGCCACTCCTACCTGAAATATATATATATTTATATTACGTTTCATGAGACATTTTGTGTCTCGATCAATATAATGTCAATGTACGTAACATCATTTATGTAATAAGCTACTTTACTCCTTTTTGAAGTAGGTCTTAAATGATTAATTATTGCCTAATAAGACGAAAAAAAATTATATCCCTATAATAGTTTTCGTACCTAGAAAACCGCAAAACCTTGTTTTAAGGTCCAAATTTCGTACACCGACGAAAACTCGGTCGGCCATAGTGGTCTGTAGATTGTCTGTTCTGTGACGACATACGGGTCAAAACAAACATTTGACATTCAACCAACATTCAGATTTCTATTATCTGGGTTTTAGAATATAACATCCATATGTTTGCTGGTATCAACAAAAAGATGCTGCACTACACTATCTCGGTCACTTACGTAAGGAAATTAACTCATAAGATCCGCCATGAAGATGGCTTAAAGTCCAATGACGTCAAAATTGACAAACAGCGTTTTCAGAGTTAATCAGGCAATAATAATTCATTAAAAATCTACTTCAAAAAAGAGTAAAGTAGCCTATTGTTAAGTAGACATAGTTACCTGACTAGCAACTGACGGCCCAGCTCTTACTTTCTTTTGTTCTTTGAATGTGAGAATACTCTGAAAAATAAATAAGTATTGGCCACATTATAAATTTAAAAAAAGGTTATATGGATAATGCGGTGTTCTACAGTTAGATATGATTTCGGTAGGACTCTACACTATGCATAAATCATTGACATAAATATACTAGAGAAACCACCTAAAAAATGGAATGGGAAGCAATGATTGTTGAATAGGGCAAATTTATTAGGTTAAGTCATGTTGAAAAAGCTTTGCACTTGAGAGACTAGGGGTCTAGGTTTTTAATATTTTTGTTTTCAATAACCCTATCCGATCGTCCGATAGCTTATTATCGAAATGATCACAGCAAATTCCTAACCAAATATTACAATTCATTCAGATAAAAATAACAGCCTATAATTATAGCACTGCAGGCAAAGGCTTCCATCATTGAATCCAATTTACCGCAGCAAAAAGCAAATCACCACACATCCTTGTGTAGTTGTATGTCACACTTCTCGCTATTAGGCTATCATAAGTCATAGATATTTTCACTATATAAACGACTGTTATTAGTTGTAAGTCAGTAAGGAAGAAAGAAAGAAACATTTATTATAAACTAGCTGTTCCCTGCCATGCTTCGCTGTGGCACATTTTGATTGAATGATTTTTTTTTCGCGGTCGCGGATAAATAGATAAAAACAATCCTTGATGCGGATTATATATCATGCAAAAATTTCAGCTCGATTGGTGCAGAACTTTTTGAGTTTTTGAAGCGTACACAAACCAACATAACATTTTTATTGTATAGTATAGATAGATAGACAGTAATAAATCAGACTTCCATCAGTCAATCAACACGCTCTTTCATTTGGTCGTCCCGATTCCCACCTTGCATGGCGACCCTGTCAGAACTTACACATGAAACACACAGCACTCCTTGTATAATACAACACACACAGCGTTAATCTAGAAATTAATTCTCATGTACTCACGTCAAGGTCATAGTCGCCGGGCACGTGCGTCCCGGGCAGCATGTCGACGCCGGCGACAGGGCAGCAGCTGTCCAGCACGGTGAAAGCCCAGCGCTTGGTGCGGGATGTCGTGCACTCCGCTGACTTGTCGATGTTCTCGTGGTGCTGATGAAAAACAAGAGTTGTTTTATTTGCTTCAATGCTCGAAGACCTAAGTTATTATGTATTATTCTTATTATTGTTTTTTCCTTTTTTTTTAATTGTCACTTATGTCAATAGTTTTGTGTTTGCTTCATGTTTTGTATTAAATGTGTAGGCTCCCGCAGAATATCAGCGACGTGGCATGCCTTAAGCTGCCCCGACAAATGCTAAGCGGAGGATCCATAATATTTTATTTTGAAAAGTTGTTTTGTGGATTGTTTTTATTGATAGTGTTTTGTCTGATGCCAAATAAATTATTTTTCTTTCTTTCTTTCTTATTTATCATGCTTAAGATGACTACCAGAGCTACCAGCCCCCAATTGATTGAATTTTATTACTTCTAAACAAAATCAATTCTCAAAAAACTAGAACAGTATCATTTTAGCTAGTTACCTCTAGTATTAATTGAATCACTGTTAACTGCTTTTCATTTTGACATTCTTTCGTATGTACAGACAACGGCAGGTGTGAACGCAACCTACGCAAAAAGTGAAAGGTCATTGAATTGATTTTCAACTTTATGTCCAACAAGTAGAGATCAATATCAATTGAGAAAATTTGACGTTTTGTGGTAGGTTGACATGCTGTTGTCTGTACATTATTGCTAAAAGCGGGCGCTTTTGGCGTTAGGTACAAATTCGGCTTTTTATACAACTAAATAAAAAGTTTATTGATTCAATAAATACTGGAGGCACGGGGTCTCATCCAGAACAAAAGTAAAATGGTCTTTAATTTTTTCAATAGATGGCGATACCTGTATGGCTAGCATATTAACTGTTTATTAAATTGAATATAAAACCTAAGATACATGAAGATAATACCCTAAAAATATGCTAATAAATATTTTCAACCATTTAAAATAGAGAAAACTTAATATTACTATATTTTGTCCACAAATTGGTAAAAATGTTTTAAATCGGATAAAAGCATGCTAAACTACACCAGAACCATCTGTCGGCATATAATTACACTTTATCAAAACGAAGTCATGTTAAAAGCACGCGCATTGTGAAGACTCAATTGCGGGGGTTTAATATTTTGTAATAGAATTTGTGGCGATAATGGTTGAAAAAAAAAATTAGTTAAAATACTATTAACTAGTTAAAATCATCAGTTAAAAAATCAGTTTTATTTCTGCAAATAGGCCCCTGGAGGCGCTTTTACACGTCCCAATATTTAACCTACCACTGCTTCGGGACAAATGTGGGCTAGTGCCGAGAAGAAGCAGCGCAAGAAACTCGGTCACTATTGTCAGCCTCTTTTTAAATAAACATGTTTACATAAGATATATGCCAGTGCGAGCTGATACAATTTAAAGCCAAACGTTCCTATCATTTATATAATCATCAATAGTGTAATAGCCCTTTTTCATTAAAACAACTTTGATATATGATTTGAATTTATGTACAGGGAGGTCAGCAATTGACAGTGGTAATTTGTTGAAAATACGGATACAATTTCCCATGAACGAATTACCTACTTTTCGCAGTCTGAATCCTGGAACGGCAAGTTTATCTTTATTTCGGGTATTGAAATTGTGTACGTCACTATTTTTGACAAAAAATTCGAGGTTTTTACGGACGTACATAATGTTTTCGAAAATGTATTGAGATGCAACTGTTAGTATGTTGATCTCTTTGAATAGCTCTCTTAGAGAGTCACGGGGTCTAAGGCCGTAAATAGCCCGCACAGCACGTTTTTGCAATATAAAAATAGACTCAATATCTGCCGCTGAGCCCCATAACAAAATTCCGTATGACATTATACTGTGAAAGTAGCTAAAATATACTAATCTTGCCGTTCCAACATCAGTCAATTGTCTTATCTTTCGCACAGCATAAGCAGCAGAACTAAGTCTTCCAGACAGAGACCTGATATGAGCACCCCATTGCAGTCGAGAGTCTACAGTTATACCTAAAAAGGTAGAGGAGTCTACTGTGTCTAATGGCTCATCTTTTACAATAACATTTGTGGCGGAAAACCTTACATTAGGCAAAGTAAATTTAACACATTTTGTTTTTCTTGCATTAAGCAAAAGATTATTCGTAGCAAACCAATGCAATAATTTAGAGAGGGTATTGTTAACAGTTGAATGAAAATATCGATATTTTTAATGGTTGTAAATATCACTAGATATTTTTATGCAGATACATTATTTTGATATTTTTACCTGTTGTTGCATATATTAGTTATATTTATGCAGATTTTTCAAAAATATTTTGACTGTAGTTAAATATATTGTACCTATTTATTTTTATAGGTTTAAAAATGAACTTTAACAGGCTTAGGGCTGTTTGGAGATCCTATGTCCAGCAGTAAGTGTCGTTTGGCTGAGTTGGTGATAGTGATAAGCCGTGTGGTGCCAGCACATAAATAGAATAGTACCGTCTCTTCTTTTTCTATGGGTATCGTTAAAGGCGACTGAAAGAGTAGAGTAATCAAATGTGACACACAAACTATTCTGAAAGTAGGCAATTACATACGTAGTATTTAATCACAAAAGTTCTCCATTTACACATTAAACATAACTATTATTAAAACAAAACAGGTAGGATCACAAGAAATCACAAATTGAAGTAAACAAACAAAACATTGCAAGCCAATCCAACGTTCATCGGTAAATTTAATATGTGCCTTATTTTGGATACGTAAGGGCGTAAAGTCGAAAAATACATCCGTCTTAAATAACAGACTCAGTTGAATACGAGGGCGGGTCAATAAGTCCGTGACTTTTGGAATAAAACACAGATTTTTTGATAAACAAATCATTTTATTTTTCAACGTAGTCTCCCTTGAGCTCTATACACTTTGTCCAACGCTTCTCCAATTTTTTTATCCCTTCAAAAAAATAGGATTTGTCGAGGTCCTCAAAATAGGCCTTCGTTTGCGAGATGACTTCATCATTGAGTCAAATCTTTTTCCACCAAGCCATTTCTTCAGGTTTGGGAACAAAAAGTAGTCACTCGGAGCCAAATCTGGAGAATAGGGCGGATGAGGGAGCAATTCATAGCCCAATTGATGGATTTTTGCCATGGCAACTGCACATGTGTGCACCCTTGCATTGTCTTGGTGGAAAAGAACTTTTTTCTTGGCCAAATGAGGTCGGTTTTTTTTCAAATCGTCATTGAAGCGGTCCAATAAGTTGGCATAATATTCCCCATTGATTGTTCTTCCCTTTTGAAGGTAGTCAATGTGGATTATCCCACGTGCATCCCAAAAAACAGTCGCCATAACTTTATTGGCTGACAAACCCACCTTGGCCTTCTTTGGCGCCGATTCACCCTTAGAAACCCACTGTTTTGACTGTTGTTTGGTCTCTGGTGTGTTGTGATGGATCCATGTTTCGTCCACGGTTACAAAACGGCGCAAAAACTCCTCCATATTGCGATTAAACAACGCCAAACCTTCCTGTGAAGTTGTTACACGATTGCGTTTGTGGTCGACTGTGAGCAAACGCGGCACCCATCTTGCGGAAAGCTTTCTCATGCCCAATTGATCTTTTAAAATTGAAACCACTGAGCCATGCGAGATCCCTACGGCTTCCACAATCTCTTGCACTTTCAATCTTCGGTCGGCCAACACCATATCGTGAATTTTTTCGATTGTTTCGGGTGTAGAGACCACAACTGGGCGTCCAGGACGTTCGGCATCTTCAGTGCTTTTACGGCCACAACGAAATTCAGTAAACCACTTTTTTACCATTGAAATCGATGGTGCAGAGTCCCCATAGTATTTATCAAGCTTAGCCTTGGTCTCGGTAATGGTTTTTTTTCGCAAAAAATAATGCTTAATAAGCACACGAAATTCACTTTTTTCCATTTTTTCCTCAAATTACTGGGTAGTCTGATAAAAATAGCTGTCAAACACAAACTAACTGACGCAGCAAGTTCAAATTTTGATAGGAATCAACTGACAGATACCTGTTGACAGGAGTAGTGTTGCTTTTTCAGTAAAGAGGTCAGAAATTCAAAAAGTCACGGACTTATTGACCCGCCCTCGTATACCTTTTTTTTTTTTTTTTTTTTTAATTTATTTGGGTTAATAAACAGTGTACACAATATGGATCCTATATCAAAAGTACTTATTCATAAATAATTATCATTGTGTCACCAACAACATTAACCACAGAATAATAATACAAAGTTGAAAGGTGATGTTGTATATACTTATGATTATTCAAGCAAGTTAAGTGCTAAATATCTTATTAATACCTTATGAAGCAAAACAATGGTTCATTAGATTCACATCAAAGTAAATTCACATAAATTAAAATTAAAATTAGGCCAGATTATCAAGCATATCTGATAAAAGTTTTTTAAAGACACCAAAACTAGTAGCATGGATATCAATAGGGTTAAAGTTATTGTTGTATGAATCAGTAATTCTAAACATAGGTGAGCGTTTACCAGCATGTGTGCGACAAAGACTGGTAGCAAACAATTTAGGCATATTACGAAAGTGTGTCTTATTAGGAATTCGGAAACACAATTTATTATTAAGATTAATACAATCGTATTGGTTATGACACAGATCATATAAAAATATTGCCTCAAGTTGAAGACGTCTAGATTCAAGGGTTAACAGATTGTACTTTCTTAGCAAGTGGTCGTATGATAAATTACAATGGAAACATTTATAATGCATAACTCGTAAAAAACGCTTCTGTACAGACTCAAGTGCTACAATGTACTTGTTATAGAAGGGGTTCCACACAGGCACAGCATATTCAAGCTGCGAACGAATTAGAGATTTATAAAGACATAGATAGGTAGATGGTCGAGTAAAATCATTACTAGAACGCATTGTAAATCCATACATTTTTAAAGCTTTATTAATAATATTTTCCACGTGTGTGTCTAAGTGTAGTTTCTGATCTAATGTTACTCCGAGGTCCCTTATTTGTTCAACATTCTCAATCTGCACACCACACAGTTTGTAGGGATAGTTACTGATTATCCTCTTTTTTGTAAAAGTTATTGATTTACATTTATTTATGTTTAAGCTTAGTTTATTATTCCTACAAGAATCAGAAAAGGTATCTAAATCACTTTGGACTTTTTTATGATCTTCTATATCGTTAATAGTATGATAAATCTTAAGGTCATCTGCGTATAATAAAATGTTACAACATTTAAAACAGGAGCGAACGTCGTTAATAAAAATGATGAACAAAAGGGGACCCAATATCGAGCCTTGTGGAACGCCTGAAGTAACGGAAACAAAACCAGACTCATAGCCGTTGATTACAACCTTTTGGGTACGATTCGAGATGTAAGATTTAAACCAGCGCCACAGGTTGCCACGGATGCCGTTATAAGCGAGTTTTTCCAAAAGTATTCTATGATCAACCCTATCAAATGCTTTACAAAAATCAGTGTACACGCTGTCTGTTTGTTTATTTTTGTCTTAACCTTCAAATAAATAAGTTGCATAAATTAATAGATTAGTAGTTGTAGAACGCTTTTTAACAAACCCATGTTGTTGTTCAATAATAGTGTTATGTAATGCAGGATAAATAATATTGTGCACCAATCTTTCAAAGAGCTTCGACAAAACGGGTAGTATGGAAATGGGACGGTAATTTTCTACATCGACAACAGATCCCCCTTTATGAATTGGAACAATTCTTGCGGCTTTCCAAGTGGTTGGGAAAATACCTTCGCGTAAACAAGAATTAAAAACACACCGCAATGGACAGCCCAGAGAGTGAGCCGTTGATTTAAAAAATAGAGGTGGAATGTTGTCGACTCCTGTGCCCTTAGAAATATCAAGTGCGCACAACTCTTTTATAATCGCATTTTCAGTTATATATATGTCACTGAAATTTAGATCATTGGACGTATTCATGTATGGTATATCCGATACATCCCATTTTTCATCTACATTAGAGGGCTCGTAAACTGAATGGAAAAATCTAGAAAATGTGTCACATACGCTAGTAGGGCTATTAGTAGGTGTATTTTTATAGAATACGCAACTAGGAATACCATTACTCTTTTTGCGGTTTTTAATATATGTCCAGAAATATTTAATGTTGTTGTTAATGCTATCTTCTACTGATCTCATATATTTATTGTAACATCTCTTAGACTCGGCTTTAAATCTATTTCGATAAATACTAAATATTTCATAATCACTCTGATTTCTGTATTTCTTCCATTTTATCCAGGCTTGGGTTTTATTCTTAAATATGTGAATTAAACTTGGAGAAAACCAAATTGGAAAGCAAGAAGTTTTAACTATTTGTGTAGGAACATGATTTTTAATTATTGTAAAAATAACTTCATACAAAGCTGCGACGGCATCGTCAGCTGATTTATGATGGAACAGTTCATCCCATTCTATTTTATTTAGTTCCTCGCTAATTAAAATATAGTCAGCCTTTTTAAAATTGTATTGCATGCGTGGTTTGCTATGGCTAGGCTTTACACATTTGTCTAAATTAACAAGAACATAAAAAGCTGGATAATGCTCATCGATTGGTACTAATGACAAAGGTGTAGAAAAAGCCTCACAGTCATTTTTATTACTAAAAAACAGATCAAGTATTCGGTCATTTTTATTTTTAAATTTATTAAATTGAAAACAGTTTAAAAGGGACATAAAATTAGTTAAATGCGTAATGGATATTGAGTTAGATGCGTTTATAACAGGATCTAAATACTCACCTTTATTTTGCCACTCCAAATCAGGTAGGTTATAATCTCCTGCCAGTATAAAGTCATTAACTTCGGGTAAAAGTAGTATGTCGGATAAGTATTCAAAATAGGATGCATAGTTTTCAGAGTTCAGATTAGGCGGTATGTAGGTAGCTCCTATAACACAGCAGTAGTTACGAGTACGCAGTTCTATAAGGACGTGATCGACAAGCGGCGCGAGGCGAGCCGCGGCGGCGGGCGGCACGGCGCACGGCGCGGGCCCTAGCTCGCGGCGCACCGCCACCAGCACCCCGCCGCCGTCACACCGGCCGCTGGCGGCGCGGTCCCTGTCATGCCTAAATACGCAGTACCTACCATCTATGTACTCGCTATCCAATATTTCACCATGAAGCCACGTCTCTGACAAAATGATTACGTCATAATTATATGACAAAATGTTTGCATAAACAGTGTGCAACTTTGTTCTTAATCCCCTACAGTTTTGATAATAAACTGATAATGTTTGCTTATTCATTGTGGTACACAGGATAGTACATACATATTAAAATAAAATAATAGCAATAAAATGACATAATTTTTTTTTTTGAAATTATTAATCCATTCAACATTTTACCACGCCTGTATAGAAGCCCTTCAATTACAACGTTAGCCCTGTATATATTATTACATCGACAATAGCAGTTACTCGATTCTATTAATATTGTTATGTACGCATTGTTAACCCGTTTTTTACATCTATTTATTAATAGTACATCAATGAACATAAAGGAGAATGACACTATGGTAGACGTCACATTGTACTTACGTGAAGGCATAAACAGTATCCAAAAAAAAAATACAAAACATATCATAATTAGTATTCTGTACACGTAAATTAGTTCTTCACTTAATTTTTGAGATATCCGGTGCCGATCGAACCGCAAATATTGCGGATGTTTCCGACTTGCGAATGAGAATGACTCCATGTTTAACCCATACAAATTTATATTGAAATTTTTTTGCCGCTTCCCTACACTGACGAAATAGCATTTTATTGTTGAGGGTCAAATGTTCGTTTAAATAAATGGTGCGTGGCGAACCAGCCAATGATAACTTATTAGAGTCCAGTCCCTCCTTAACAGAGCGGTATGCTGATAGTATATTGTCGCGTTGATATCTGGATGTAAACTTCACGACAATATTCTTGGGTCTGGAATTCTTTTGATCAGCGTGCGGAACTCGATGAACAGATACTATATCTGACCTACAAATAGGCTGCTTAATAACGTTACCTATTTGTTCCAATAACGCCATCAAATTTTCGCCACGACGTTCGGGAAGATTACAAATCTCAATATTGTTCTGCCTAGATTGCTGTTCCATTGCGTTTATTTTATTTTCTAGTATAATTATCTTGCTATTTAATTCTGAACCAACTTGGCTGTTATCTTTAATTGTTTTCATCTGTTGTTCAAATAAATCTTGCGTATTAGATAAGAATCCAATTGAGTTTTCCATGTCGGTCAGCCGAGAGGTAGTCTCCAGGAGTTTCTTATTAATGGATGCATTATCATCATTAAGCTTTTGTAAGCTAGAATTTATAAACGACAAACTCGATGTGATCTTCGACAATTCACTAGCCAAAGCCGAGTGCACGGCGGAAGCGATACTGCTGGTTAATTTTTCATTCCAAATATTCATCTGTTGCTCAAATTTTTGTTCCATAATTGCGAACGAGTTATTAAATTCATCACTGTCGGGCTGTTTGCGTTTACGTATGTTCACGTAATCAGCCGATTCTATAGATGTAGGTATGTCAGGATTTGACGAGAATCTATTAGGAGGTGTATGTTGCAGTTTGCTCATCTTGATACGTCACAAACGCAGTCTCCTTAAGTACGACAAGGAAGAAAAATAACAACTGTCCTTTATCCGAGCGGTGAGGGCTGAGGTTACCCATCACTTGCGACTGTAACCAGCGTAGCGAGAACGAGATAAAAGCACTTCAGATTGTTTATTTGTTATGATTCACTACTAAACTACTGAGCACTATAATGACACTTATTACTAAAGATTAGAGTTTTTTCTTCAATGATACTATTGGGATTTTAATTTAAAAATTCGTTAGCACCACCACTCTCAACAAAGTTCGAACGATGAGTGGAAAAGAAAGTTGTTCCATACGCTGAGTAATAATTTCTATTTTAATAATAATTAATTAATTCTTCCTTATGCTTGTGGAATAGAGTTTAATTTCATTGCAACCGTTACTACTTGCATGACTCGTACATTTTATCGACTTGTTTACCTCATCTCACTATGTCACGATGCCACTCGTGTCCTAAATAATGCATTTAAATTGATGCTCTAATCCATTACCTTAATGCTTAAGTTCCTCAAACTTATTCAATAAATGAACATTATAAAGATTGGATAAGTATTTTTATTCTTTGCGAACTAGTGCTATAAAAATACTAGTGCTAATGCTATAATAATAATAATGTATTAATGTACATTATATTCTTTTGGTAATTTTATCAATCGGTAAGATATAACTATACGAATAAAACTTTTAGTTGCGTTTAATTATTAACGGCTTGAATATAATTATCGCACCTCCAGTCGTAAACTGACTCAATCCAAAATTTTGGTGTATTGAGTTAAGTATACAGAACGATTTAAAAAAATGCGCTCTATCACCTAGCAAATCAAAAACTGTCCTATTCAGGCTAGAAAAGGAGAAACTCAATCTTGTGTCTCTTTTTTATTAACGGATTCGACACGTTTTGTCATTACGAAAGTGACGTATTTAGAGTTGCGTAACAAGTCGTTGGAGTGAGACGCAGCGCAACTAGTGGGAAAGGGGCCTAAATCTTAATGTGTCACTGTAGTACAAAACTTGCGGTAAGTTCACTACGTTTATTTCAATCGTAAAGTGACCAAAGTGTGTTTTGAGTCACTTTATAACTGTAAACAGCAATTTTTTTTTGTCCTAAACCATGCAGCGTTAGTTTATTACTGGAAATTTGTAACGAAATACTGGCTTTTTATGTTTTGAGTCTGTGTTTGATTAATTGGTTTATAACTTTTTTGGATTTTTTGTACTTAGGTCCGTTTCTGAATAAATATAACTTAAATTATGATGTTGCACTTAGGTAAGGGTCAGTATAATATAATTTTTTTTGCAATAAAATAGTGAACTCGTTTTTTTTTAGATCTTCTTTCTCCCATCGACGCAACCAGTTGCCGGAGCTCACCCATCTCAGTTTTCACGCTTTACACTCTTCAGTAGCTTTTTTATTTCTTCACGGAATGCTCGGAAGTCCAAATAGACGTCTTGCAGTTCCATGGTTGTTTCAAGTGCCGTGGTGTGTTCCGGATCCTCTGCCATCGATTCGTCCATATCCATACGACTCCCACTCGTTGCGAGCACTGGAGTACTATCAGAGTTCGATCTGAGTTGTTTAACCTCGCACTCCAGGCACATCCAGGAACCAGGAACCGTTAGGCCCACAGGGACTCCGAAGCAAGCCCTGTGGTACGAGGTATTACTGTATCTTTTGTTACAAATTTAATGTGTTTAAATGAATATGAATATGAATATTGCACTTAAGGTATGTTATCCCCGCAGCAGCGGTTATATTATACGGTTTTATTATATTGAAATGTTTGAAATACGTGGCAGCAAACGAACGCTTACACGATTGATTTTTTTTATGCTGACACGTTCATTAAAATTTTGTCACCAAAATAATTTACCTTATACAGGGTGTTTCAAAAAAATGGGTAATTACTGAAGGATGTTGCATAATCTCCTTTGATGAGTCCTTAGTAAATTTCTTATATTGATAGCACTAAATTTTAATATCGAGTAAAAATAATGTTTAATAATAATATCGATAACGTGCAGCACACCACTAATTCAGGTTCATTACCCTACTAGGAGTAATAATAACCAACCACCTCCTCCCTCCTGGTTATCTTTTTCGTATTCACAAACATGGAATAGCCGACAATAAGTCATGTTCGCCTAGTACATTTTTATCCCTATACACAGTACACACACGCACATACTCAAAGTTCGATTTTTTACGTACGAGACAAAGTCAAACAAACCAAACAAATAAACGAAAATAACTAGCACAAAACACAACCATTCTATCATGACGATTCCGTCAATTCAATTAATAAAGTTTATTTCGAAAGTATTATGAAAGTTTAGGTACTTTACCTACAATAGTGGCTCAAAATGCTGTCCGCCTTCTTAGATGCAAAATCTTGCCCGCCTTGATATGGCCTGTATGGCATTACGCACCATTGTAGGCGTTATGATAGCGAACACAGACCGCACACGGTTTTCCATTTCAGACACTGTATGGCAGTCCCTAAAATAAACTTTGTCCTTCACATAACCCCACAAAAAAAGTCCAGTGGCATAAGGCCGGACCTGGTGAACATGGCCTCATCCGTCCAAATTACCCGGTTTACGTAGTTGGAGTCGGCCTCCAGCTGCGCGAGATACCACTCGCAAAACGTGATCCGAGGCGCGAAGTCATTCGGAATTAGTTCCTGGGTACGACGGTAGTGGTACGGGTGTTGACCATCATCTTTGAGTATTCGCCACACTGAAATATGGCTCATGTTCAGTCTCACCCCGGCACGCCTTGTACTGGTTGTCGGTTCACTTTCGAAAAGCTGCAGAATGCTCTTCTACACGTTCTTCATTAGTATTCGGACGCCCACTGCCACCCGAATGATAAAAGGAACCCGTAGAGTGGAGACGAGTCACCATGTTGTGAAAGCACTGATACGACGGCAGACGTAGCCTTTCAGCTGCCGGCCTACCATCGAGAAATCTTTCTCGATAAAGATCCCATGCTCGAGCTAAATTTCCATCAGCTCGACCTACACACAACATCATTTCATAGTATTCTGCATTAGAAAACACAGATTTTTCATAACACACACGTAAACACAGATTTCGCAACGAAAACGCCAGTAAATCACACCGGACACGCACAAAGCAAATGAACGACTGAAGTACCTACATTGTTGCCAACTGCTACTTAAAAATTTGCCTAAAATAAAAAGAAAATTCAAAATTTAACCCAAAAGGTAGTTTGAAGTATGTACCTACGCAACTAGTTCTTAGTCAGATTGGGATAATTTTAATCATCACGTCTTATTAATTACAATAAAACAATCGATTTCTTCGTTTTATTTGTACAAACACTAATTTCATATAATAATTTATCTAATCTACCTACTACGAAAACCAAATGCATTCATGCGTAAAAAGGTGTTAGAAAAAGTAGCTAAAAGTTTTCAAAAATTGTAGCTAACCAACACCATAATAGCTACATCTAGCCACAAAGTAGCAAAATAATAATTGGCAAAACCGCAAAGAAGACCGCCTTGCGTCGCCGCAAAGCGGGCGGCTCGCCGGCAAACTATCATGGCGAAGATTTGTCGGCGCTTGTGTCGGCGCGGGCGCAATCCATTGTTCTCGTTGTCTTGGCAACGAGTGCGCCCTGGTACTCGGCATGAAAACTAGTAGAAAGAGAATCATCTTTTATCAAAAAGTGTCCGTCAAAAGTCCAGGACCAAATTACAAGATGGCGCTAAAGTAGAAATGTAAAGATTTTAAAAATTGTGCCACAAATTTTGAGAGTAACATTTTGATGCATGGTTTTCATAGTTTAATTAAAAAAACTTATTAAAAGGCGTATTACAGGCAAACATAATAATTTATTATCAACAGTACAATATTAAATTAGAAACAAATAGAAAAAACATATTATTTTCAACATAAAATAAAACGTAGATTTTAACTTCAGTATTAAAGTAATAGGTGAAAAATTTATTATAATACTGTGGTGGGTCGAAAACAATAATCGCAATATTCATATCGTTTCCAATTCCAATCTAAACTAGCGCCACCTGTAATTTGCTATTTACAACAGGTGGACACTTTTTCTCATACAAGATGGTTCTCTTTTCTACTAGTTTTCATGTACTTAGCTATAAGCGGTCGTCAACAGTTGGTAACGTGTAGTTTTGTTTTTAAAAGATTCAATTTATAATTTCTGTTAAAACTTATTTACATTTATTTATAAACTTAATTGCAAAAATAAGATGTTCAAGACATAGACGTACGCAAAAATAATTTTCTTCTAGTTAAACCTAGTTGAGTTTAGTTTACGTAAGGTTCTGCTTCTCGTGCTGGTGGAATATCACGTTAACAGATTTACCTTTTTAAGTTAGTTAAGTGGATAACCTACAGAACGTAAAAGCTGATGCTATTTTCTGTAAGTTTCGATAGCCAGTATTTCCTTTAAGTAAGGTAATTTTTAATTTTTATACAACATTTGATTCGATTCGAATATTTGATCAAGCGATCAACCAAGTATTCAAGTAAGTTAATCTAACAAAAACTTTTATGATAAATGAGACAATTTGTTGTCTTATGATGACCTGCTTTTATCACTTGCCTCCTAGGTGTAGTTAATCAAATTGTCATCTGCAAAGTTTAATTTAATTTAAAAACAACAAAATTTCAAAATTTTGTTTATCTCTTTCGTCTGTTTGGTTCCGCAAGAAATTGTAAAAACCAAAATTCGTTGGCGGGAACAGTGATGTTGTCCTAGTACTCCATTCCCGTAAACGCCTTAATCTAGTGATTTGAGTATGGAACTCAGTGACCGAAGGTTCTAGGTTTGATTTCTAGGTCGAAAATAAAACATTAAATGTTAAAATAGCGGCTCATAAAGTCTGACACCTGGGTGTATCATTGCATACAAGCCAAGAAAAATGGAGTTCTCTTACTTCATTCTGCCGGTTATTTTAACGATATTAAGTGTATGGTGTATGCTCAAGGTCAATGTACAATGTATTTTAGCCGATTTCCAAAAGTGACGACGAAGTTTTTTTCTTAGCTTCTATCTTGTTTTTTCAACAAACAAATGAACTAATTAAATAATAATTAAAGGCAGCTTAAGGTCGGAAATAAAAAAGTTTTTATTTTATACGGAACACACTAAAGAATCGCTACCAGGAGTAGCAGACAGGAGTAAATTTATCTATGAATGAGGTTATTGACTCGCGCAGCTGATGGAACATTGTGGAAATTTCAATAAATTCATAACGATATTTGTAAAAAACTTCGATGTAAGTTTTTTCCGAAACCATGACAGCTAGAACAAAAGGGACAGCGCCAGTTATTTCAGTTTCAATTTCTTTCTATGGCGTTTCAGGCATTATTCGTTTTTTTGAAACACCTTGTATAATATTTTTTCACATACGTATGTCGGTTCAGTTGTTATGTTATTGGTATTTTTTATTTGTGATAGTTTCGTTCATATAATTTCAACCAACAATTTAACTATTTGAGAATAGGAGAAGTCAGTTTTACTTATCATTTTCACGCAATAATCTTTCTTCGTGAAATATTGTGTTTTATTCTTAATATCTGCAAGCAGAACGTCGATTCTACTTGTCAAAGTCATCATTGCATCATTTGCACTATTTGAAATCGTTTGATGTTTTTGATGTTTGAAATAAAACAGTTTACTTTTTCCGTTTTATTGTTAATTTGAATTGTTTAGTTTTAAGTTCCATCTTCCCTGTGCAATTTGTTTCATGTACTTTTAAATTATTCGATAGTTTCACTATGGTTTTATTAAAATTTCTAATTTTTTCTTTAGCTTCTAATAAATTATTCTGTGAATTAATGATATTTTGTTCTGTCTTTAATTTGTTCAGTATGTTCAGTTTGTTTCGCAGGATTGCTCATAGGGCTTAGACTGAGACAAGTTGATTGCCAATTCCTAGATTTGTTTAGTGGCGATGGGGGAGTCATACAGGTTTTATTAAGGGGATTTATTATTTGGGTGAGATTTTTTGTTCATAGTTTTCAGAAGTGTTATTTTCAATTTCATATTCGGCACTTAAAAGGTTTTTTGTTTGAGGCTATTAATCTCACATTTCATTTCTTTCACAATTTCTATGTCGTTTATTGATTCCGTACTTCGTGATTTCGTTTCGTCTTAAATTTGACAAGTATTTTTATTTTTTCAGTAGATTCTGACTTATGCAGCATTGGTGGGGGAGAAACTGCAATGAAATCAAATGCTTTAGCTTGTAAAGCCTTTTGTTTTCTAGTAGTGACGTTTGTTAGTGATTTATTGTTTTGTATATTTATTTGACTATCCCTTTGCTTTTGCACGCATACTAAACATTTCCATTTCTTTTTGATGTTCTGATCCATAAGATTGTAGAGTTTTTCTGACATACCCGCGCAATTAAATTCATATCACATACAGAAAAAAGTGTTCTAGTTTTAATCTTAACTTGTTGGTGTTTGTAGTCTAGAAATTAGCACAGCATTTAATATTGAAAGCTAATGACTGATAAGGAAGCAAATAATACTACGTAACTTGATCAATTAAGAATTTTATATCAACAGATATTAAATTACGTGATTTAAATTTATGTTATATTTCGCATACCATAGAATTATTTTAGTACATAACTGCATCATTGAATAATACCGCAAAAAAAATAATAATTTAAGAATTAAAGGGAACTATTTGTAAAAAGCCATTCAATCAAATATATTGCTAAGAAATAAAGAGACTCATCTGTACAAAAGTCAAACGTTCAAAAATGTTTCTACTACTAAACTGACTCTTTATTGGAAGTTTTTTTTTAAGCATCGATTTACTCATTAATTTTGAAATATTATTAACGAAATTATGACCTGTACTAGTAGTCCTTCCGTATCATTTTGAATTTTGTAAATAACTCAATATTTCATCAAGTTATCGTGTGAATTACCAAAAACTGACGAGGACCGAAACACGTTTTATTTATTTCCCAACAATCATGAATTTTGGATTGAGTCAGTATACGACTGGAGGTGCGATTATATTGTTATTCTTTCTTCTTTCTTTATCCACCCCTCTTTCCAGTTTAGCTGGGGTCGGGTCTCCTTGTACGTCTGCGCCAGAGAGCTCTGTTCTGGCTTGTCTGTGTACTCAGGTTCTCTTTCTGGATCTCTTTCTGCATGTTTGACCACCAGGTGGCGGGCGGTCGTCCTCTTCCCCGTGGTCGATCGGGAATGTTTAGGGCCTTTTTGACGGGGTGGTTGTTATCGCATCTTAGGATATGGCCGTACCAGCGCAATCGGCTCTCTCTCACTTTTTCGGCAATTGGTGCCACTTTAAATGATCCCCGGACATACTCGTTTCGCACTTTGTCCAGTCTGGTTATTCCTCCCGCCCATCTGAGCATCCTCATTTCATTAGTGTGTAGCCGCTGTTCGTGCGTTTTCTTGAAGGTCCAGCACTCTGCTCCATATGTCAAGGCTGGACGTACTGCCGTTTTGTACACTTTTCCCTTAACTCGAATAGGCATTTTGCGGTCACAGAGGACACCCGACAACGATCTCCACTTAAGCCAGGCCGTATTGATGCGGTGGGCTACATCTATATCGGCGTTCGCGTCGGGGGTAAGCACAGAACCTAGGTATTTAAATTTGTTCGCTTTGGGTAGTGCAAGGTTGTCTATGTTGATGTTACAAACTGTTTCTGCTGCCCCTCCGTAGTCGCACTTCAAATATTCTGTTTTGCTCCGGCTTATGCGCAGCCCATGGTTTTCAAGTTGTGTTACCCACTGATTGAAATATTGTTGTGTTATGTGTATCATTCAAAGTTCCGCAACGTCACGAAATGTTTCGGGCTGTTAAATTACAAAGGTGATCGTAAGATTTGAATAAACAAGTGAAAACTAAAGTTATCATTCTAAAATCACTATCACATAAAATAACACCATTTAAACTACAACGATATTTTGTTAAATTGATCCAATTCGTCACTTTTCGGTACAAACCATTCCTTATTTTTCATTTCACAATGTATGCGGCATTCCTTAAGTCATATTATATAATTTTTAAATATGACAAATTTATAGCAAAAATAAGTTATATTATATACGTGGAATATTGTCTCACAAAATATTGAGACTATAGATAGAGAGAATAAGTAAAGTAAGGTAGGTTGTACCTACATGGCAGATAAATATAATGAAATACTCTCACGTATTCATTTTAATTTTATTTAGAATAAAAATTTAGAGAGTAATCATTTATAACATAACGTTACATTTATCGCGGGATATATACTATATTATCGTCTATTTCTGCGCTTTATATTTTTTCGGCTTTTGCTTCACCTTGTCTCTGTATCGTTTCTACTGCTTTAAACCATAGTTTTCTGCAAAATGCTATTTATTCATGTGCATTCAAGCTCAAGCAATAATAAATATATAAGCACATCTATGAAACAAACATTATAATATTCATATTCACACGAAAGCACAAAGCAAACTAAATTATATTCATGCTATATGTTTTTGACAGTTTTGTTTGATACCTAAAGACACAAGAGGGTTATATCAAAATCACTAATAACCTCTTATAATGGAAATCAGAATCTCTTACAGACTACAATTCCACCAGAAAAAAAGCAAAAATCAAAGAAAAAATATTAAACCTCCCATAGAAACTCGGTCAGCTGATCTGTGGAATGTGTTCATTTTTTTCTTCGATGTTTTTTCGCGGATCTGTTATGCTCTGTTAAAGATTCGGAACTCCATATTTTAAAAATAATTCGGTAAATAAACTAAAATAAATAACTTACGTTTTTACGTCTAAAACACAAGTTATTTATTTTAGTTTAATTCAATAATACATCCTGGAAATTTGTTCTTAAAATTCATTTACTAGCCTGTGCTGCCATTGTCATAATTTCAACTTAAAAACCGTAGGTGTGAATTATGCGTGTAACAATTCCAAACGTCACTTTTTGCGATTCGCATATACGTAACGTGACGATATGGATGTGACGAATGAATGCATAAAAATTTTAGAAATACTTTTCATCGTTAAGAAATGCAATTAGATGATCAGTCTAAACCTTTTCGAATTCTATAGATATTACAGTATTAGAAAAAAATAATTTAGTAATAAAAAAGTACTTACTATTTACTTGAAAAATTTGTGTCACGTATGCGGAATGATGGTTTTGGTGCCAGCGTAACTCAACCGCTTCACACTTCGTATTTTTTTACACTGATGACGCTCACACTAGCTTTAGTGGATTTGGGAATGTACCCGTTATCAAAAAAATAACACTATTTTGTAAAATTCGTAGAGGAAGTTGAAAAATTAGCCCGTCACGTTATAGTGGAATTCCACTACATGCAAATTCGTGGGACAGTGTTTTTATGTTGTTTATTCTATTTTATAGCATGTTTTATGTAGATTTGTGATATAAAATTAATTTTTAAGCATATTGACTTTCAAATAGTGCTGCCAATTTAACCGCTAAAATAAAGGAACGGCTGGACCGATTTCGCTAACTCTTTTTTGTTTGTTTGTTATTGTAAGGAGAATGTTATTATGAAAAAAAAAAGCGCAGATAATTAGAAAATTTAAGAATACGTAACCACCATATTAAATTATTTTTAATGTAACCTTAGCCCTTTTGACAATTTAAACTTTTTAAATGTATCATTATGGCGTTTGACACAACATTGACAGGAAGCGTGCTGCAAACGGTTACAATTTCCAGTGCCGTTAGCATTTGCATGTCGATAAAATAAAGTTGTAAACTAAGTATCTGTTTTTTTTTAATTATTAACTATACCGATTCGAAATCAATATTCATAGTTAAGACAGGACAACGTCTCGTCTGTCGGGTCCGCTAGTAATAAATAATGTTATGTCTGAGATCCCGCGCGAAATGCAGGCTAGTTTTTGTATGTTAGCTGTCATATTTGTAGTTGCAATTTGAAGAATGGCACTCAAGTTCTCATCAAGGTTCGTTCATGAAAATAATTTGGAATTTATAACTCATTTGCAAAACAATTATAGGCCGCAAGTAAGACATCCGCGTGCTGCGGTTTGCCGCCCCTTGTATTAGAGAATTAAATAAATCATAATTTTATATCAGATAATTTAAGCTAATGATTCAATTTTTTATACTGTAGCTGTTCAAAGTCACATTTTCGTTCAAGCAACTGAAATTAATAATGCCCAAGTTACAACCGGCGCATGACGAGAGATAGTTTGTTTACGCCGCAAGCGCTTAGGGGTACTACTACGCTAATAGTTTTCACTTTGTCAAACATTCGACTATCTTAGTTTCTGTCTTCAATGTAAGCGGTGAACTGAAAGAGATAGACGGCGCCGACCGAGGTCAAAGTCGATTCGAATTCACTTAATTCAGATCGGATGACACGCTAGTTTTATCTCGCTCTTTCTCACCGTTCTGAGTATACGAAAAAGAGATAGCGTAAGGATGAAGGAACTATGATTGTATTTTGGCACGTGCCTATTGTTGTGTGCGATTGTGTATGCCGCTGTTTTCGTCAGTCTTAATACTCTTGAAATAAAGCTTACTTTATTTTACTGTTTTCTTGAGTTTACGCGAACACATACATTGAAATGAAAGATAAATTTACGGATTTAGAACGCGTTATGTACACACGGCGACACATCAGACTACACATGTTGACCTTGAGACCGCCTTTATGCCTTACGTAATACAAGCTGTTATCGCAGTTCAACTGTTTAACTTGATGTGCTGTCGACTGTACTTTCTTTTGTTTAACAAATTTTCAATTGACATTTTAAAAAGTCTTATTACCTTGATTTAGGTTTTATTTTCGTTTGTTTATTAACTTTGTCTTTTCTATGTGCATAAAGAGGTGACTGTCTTTTAATTAATTTTAGATATTTTTGAGAAACAAAAAAACATACTTAAAATATGATTCGATTTAGTACTGACTTTGAACAAACTAATTTCTCAGTGTGCGTTTATTCTGTTACACGTTGTATAATTAAAGTACTTATAGGTATAATGGCACCAGTGGGAGAACGCAATGCGCATTGTAACTTTGCCGAATTGGCAACGTCACATTGTATAATTTCATCTGAATCCGTCGTCGTGTCAATAATTATCAAGTCTAAAATCGCGCAGCACTAAAGTCATAAGCCGCAACATTGTTTTAATTTAGTATTTAAACTTTTTAATACTAACTGTTCCCAACCTCAATACTAATAGTATTTCTGGTATAAATCTTTCTCCTTGATACCTAAATGACGAGTCACTTTAATAATGCAACATAACAATGTAGGTACCTGTTAAAGTACCTAAATAAAACATGATTTTGAAATCTTAAACTAGGTAAAAGTTGGTAAGTACCTACTGGTTTAATTATGTAGTTACTGATAGTTATTCAAATTGGGATCAGACCAATGTAAGTATGTGATGTTGTCCACATTTATTTATTTATTATCTTTTATATCTACAGGTTAATTCAATATGTTTGTTTGTGCCCAAATCAAATCGTCAATTTATTAAATCTGTGTATGGCTTATGGTAATGCAATGATTGGTTTTTAAAAATAATGCTTACAGTATTTTAAAACGTCTGCGTTTTATAATTAGAATCATTTCATTTATTATTTTTAATTTCTTAAAACTTAAAACAAATTGAAAACGTATTTTAAGTTTTCAGAAAATATAATTCTGAAACCTAAATAAAAATGTCCAAAAAAACCCTGACCCGAAAGTTAATTGAACTCTGGGCAACGAACGAGCATAATTTTATCGAAAACGTCATAACACTGCGTCCTTTCAAAATAACAAGTTTGCGCCATCTAGCGTATGTTAGTATAAATGTTTGCAATTAAAACTGATGTTCAAACGTGCTATTTATCGATATGTTCAAACCATCTTTAAATAAAACGAGCTAAAATCGAAATTGTATTTTAGACTTCTTATAATCACAGGTAGTTCTATTTTGAACTAAAATATTAGTAAGCATGACAAACTAAAATATAATAATGCGATATTTTGCATATTTCAAACATTTTTTTACATGCGAGCTAAATGCGAAACTTGTAACGCCATCTAACGTAATTTATGGTAATGACTCTCGCGTTTCTTAGACATCAGCATTCTTGTTTATCTTCATTTTCTTTGATCTTAACTGACTGTCAAACATCTGCAAAGATGTTTCTTTCGGGTGTTAAGGGTGCAAACTCCTAACATTTGATGAAACAACGCTGGCTTAAAGCGTAAGAATATGCTTGAAAAATTCGCGCCGTGTCGCAGTGTCTCGGTGGCCTAATGGTATGGCGCTCGCTCGGCATGCGAGGAGATGCGGGTTCGAGTCCCGGCTGAGAAAAAAATCTTTCAAGTTTATATACTGACACTTACTATACTTTAAAATATCATTGATTACAATGTAATTAAGTGACATCTTCTGTGGTACTTAGTCAAAGTAAATTTCGAGCGTTCCCATATTATGACAAAACACGAAGTTTTTTTATGAGATTTTGTCAAAATACTTTTAATTTCATGCGAAATAACGTAAAGAATCGATTTTTGACCGACTTAAAAAAGTACCTTTTTAGGCTGCCATCTAAGCACGTGTGCAAAATTTACGAGTAGTACCTAAGTGTAAATATAATTTAGTTTTAATCTCAAAGCGTTTTGTCGCAATTAATTAAATTATAAATTGCACTTTTCAAAAAGGCATCTGTCTATGTTAGGTAAGGCGAAGGCGCAAGCTTCATCAAAATACTTAGTAGTCAATCAGTAGTTTTGAGACGTTGGTATTATTTATTAGTAATAACAAATCGAAAATACCTACATTTAAAAAATACCGTCTTAAAATCGTGCAACCACATGAAATTAATTTGTTTCTATAATTATCTTATTGTCAAGTACGTTTTTAAGGACTAAATTCTTTTATACTTTAATTGATATTTTAGCAACTTAATTGCACTTATAATATCAGTATATAAACTTGAAAAATGTTTGTCTCAGGCGGGACTCGAACCCGCATCTCCTCGCATGCCGGGCGGGCGCTATACCATTAAGCCACCGAGACACTGCGACACAGCGCAATTTTTTCAAGCATATTCTAACGCTTTAAGCCAGCGTTGTTCCATCAAATGTTATAAATTTGCACCCTTAACACCCGAAAGAAACATCTTTGCAGATAGCCACCGAGACACTAAAAAAGAAACTACTGATATTAAATACTTTAAGTTTGGTGTTTTTTTTTAATAAAAACTAGGTTTTACTTAGGTACCTCCTCTTTTGAAGTCGGTAAAATACTTAGTAAAACGTCCTGAGTAAAAAAACACTGAAAACCGCATAGAAATCAATTCAGCTAAACCAAATTAATTGCGGACAAAAACAGGTCAAACTGAGAACCTACTTTTTGGAAGTCGGTTGTAAACACTAAAATCCAATACAGTGTTTCACTATCTTTTTTGTGAAAAAAAATCTTTTGTGGATAATTTAAGGTCTTCGTTTATCTGCTATCGGGAGTCCCCGTGGACACACTATAAACCAGACCTTAGCCTATTCCTCGCAGAATCAGAAAGAAAGGTTAATGTTTTCTACATGATCCATCTTTTACCTAAGTACATAAATACTCATAAATCTGAGGCGGAATCGTATCGATAGTCGCACACGTAAAAAAATGCTAAATTCATTGCTTTTCATTTAAAGCAATGAGTTTAGCGCCATCTATTGAGGAAGTAAATACGTAGACTGCATTGCGAGCAAGCAAACGATGCGCTTTCTTTCGGGAGGCCCAGTCTACGTAGCGCCATCTAGGGCCTCTAACAGCCTTTAAAAATAGCCCGCAAATATTAGCCCGTTAGAATGGAACCGTTTCTTTGTAGGGCATGAGGTATCTGTACTAACTAGTATTATATTATCTGTGACTCAGTGAAGCCATACATTTATAAAACATATCAATAAATATCCATGAATTTAATGTTTACTTTACTATGCATGTTTATTTATACCTAAGTAATTGTTTTTTATTCGACACAGCGAAGTATTTTCAATGCTAAAATTGTATATAAATTCCGAAGTAATGAAATCAATATTATTACGAGGTAAATTATATTAAATCCGACTGGCTGTGGTCCTTCGCCGTGGTACTAGTCTGCCCTATACTAGAGTGCAATTAAAAGCCGGAGGCGTGGAGGGAGTGCAGCCTGGAGTGAGGGAGCGCTGGAGGTAATTTGCTGAAACTAATAATCAGCATCGTCGCATGCCTTTGGCTGATGCGATCAAGGCTGTAAGGCCTTTTTGGCGGATTGAACTGTTTTTTTAACTAATAAGATTAAAATGTGTGAGTTTCAAATAAAATTATTACATTAATTTTAACTTTAAGGTTAAGGTGCTTATGAGTTGATATTATTTAAATTTGGTATCAAACAACTCTGAGTGTAGAAAAAGAGCGCAGAACAGTCATTACATTTATATTATTATGACCATAGCAGTACTACAATAGTTGCATTGAATCTCGTTGTAGTTTTGTATCAATGTTTTTAATAAAACATTTTTTTTTTCAATCAAATGAAAGTTTTTATAGACCCAAAATCAATGTTGACTTTTAAGTATTCCAGACAAAATGGAATCTTATTTTTATCACGGCATAGCCGTTTATAATTAATAAAGCATTATTGTCAGTTAATAAAATGTTACAAGTTAATAAATTGTTTACACACCTCACAGCCTAATCCAGGAGTGTACTTGAAAGGGTCCTTTTTCAGCTGCGCAAGCGCCAGCGACTCGCGAGGAAACCCCTCGTCATTGCGGCTCTTGATCCCGTTGATCAGTGTGTAGAATAGAGTATCTAATTTGTAAATGCGAAAGATGCTTTCATCTTCACCTGCAATTATTATTAAGAAAGTGTATAGTATGTAACTAAAATATTCGCGATGGTCAAAATAAAACTAAAATTACACAAGTTTAAGGATTCGTAGTAAGAAATGCCCTTGGTAAGTCAAGGATGTAAATCCTAAGTTTAATAAACTCTTTGAATAGGTGGATGATTAAGGCCATATTTTTTTCCATAATTTTAAAGCAATCTTAGATTAGTAGAAACTGTTACTTGTCTTTTCTTGACCAGCTCTTAAGTGATAAGCTAGAGAAACTATGTAATCTAGGGGTGAGCTCATTTCAGTCACACTGGGGCAGCAATTGTAAAAATAGCTGGCATAGCATTTATTAATTAGTAGTAACAGCCTATAATCATCCTCACTGCAAGGCAAAGTAAATTCAAGATACCATAGCAATAATGAGTACAGGTAATCACGATGCTTGACAAATGCGGGTTGGTGATCACAAACCCGAGTAAGAAAATTCGAAACTTTTAGTTGCCTGGCCCAGAGATCGAACCTGAGACCCCAAGATTTTGGCGCGGTATTTAAACTACTAGACCAAATGGTGTTTTTTATTGATTATCATTAAGATATTTAAGGAAAGTACTTTGAACATTTATTTAAGGAAAACTAGAAAATTAAAATGTAATACCTGCTTTAGCACACATTTGCAAAATGAAATTCTGGACAGGTTCCACCTTATCTGGCATCGTGTAAAGGGGCGGCATTCCCTTAGCATTAGCGTCGTGTTGCTTCAAGTAGTCAACAATATTAGCCAATATTTGGTAATATGCCTGCACATCTCTGGTAGCTTCATCAGGTATGTCCAAACCAATCTCTTGGCTTCCTAGTTTCACATCATAAGCATACCCAACTGGTATACGGCCTGAAACAAGAATAAATTATGTGTCTGTCTGTCATTTATGAGTATTATAAGTAAAATACTTTCGATCTTATTTACCTACTCAGTTAATTAAATGCTACTACATCTGAGAGGTTTATGTTTTTCATTGTGCTCATCATTTCACGAAGACATAAAATATTTAAATTGAACCAAACAGTATCAAAAAACAAGAGAAGTAATGCATTCCACAATATCTTACCTGGGTTGACGATTTCATGGTAGTGATCTTTGACACCATTTTGAATGTTGAAGCGTAGAACAGTACTCTCGCCAACTAAGTAATCCGACCCTGTCTTGCAGTAGAAATTCACATCCATGATATAAAAGTACTCTTGCATAATGGCTGCAACAATGTTCTGATATTTTAGGTGACATACCATTTACAAATTATTCTACTGCATTTGATCAAACAATGTTGAACATAATTTTATTTGACCTAATGATGAGTACTAGCCAAAATTTTATTACACTAAAATAGATTTTGATATACTGTTTTATTTTTGATGAATAGTTTTTAGTCTTAAGCACATGTGATAATTATTTAATTCAAAAATTATGTAACTCAAATATGAGTTATGTACAATTTATTTTTATGTTTTTTTTATAAGTTTGCACAGTAGACCCTTGTGCCAAACCCGGTTGAAAGCCAGTTGTACATCGAGAAAAGCAGCTGAACAGTATTCTTTCCTTTCCATACATTGTCTTATTGTACGATAGACTCTGTGCACCTGCTCTATAGTTGAGTGCTGCTTCCGAAAACCAAACTGGTGGTCAGGAATAACGTGTTCCACATCTAAGCAAGTGGATAATCGAGCAAGGATGATTCTCTCCCACAATTTCGATAAGACAGGCGTCAGACTAATTGGACGATAGGATGACGCTAGGCACTTTACCAGGCTTGTGTACCATAACAATCTGAAATGTTTTCCAGAGAGCAGGAACGTGTGAGGTTTTCAGTGTAGCGTTGACAAGCATGGCCAGAAAGACGATGCATTTCTTGGGGAGCTCTTTAAGTACCCTGGGGGTGATCAAATCAAATCCTGGAGCTTTATTAGGGTCCATTTTGGCTATTTCTTTAGCTATCTCTTCTGGGGAGGTAGAGCGCAAAGGCAGGCAAAGTTGCAGATCTTGCTGCAGAACTTGATCGATTTCTGGGTCTTCAGGACTGTCCGTGATGTTGGGTTTAAAGACCTCAGCCAGATGTGACGCAAAGACCTGAGATTTTTCTTAATCAGTTCGCGCCGATGCGTTTCCGGATTTAATAGGCGGAGAACACTGTTGCGGCTGTGGGAGATACTTTGTCGCCTTCCAGAGATTGTGAGTCCCATGAGCGCATGGAGACATTTTCACTAGTCTCTGTTTGAGTGACACATTTGCAGCATGGGCCAGAAGATTTTTGAGTTCTTTAGTTGCTCGATTTAGTCTAGTTTTATCTGCGCATCTGTGGGTCGTCTGCCAAATCCTACGAAGGCGACGTTTTTCGGCGATTTATTCCTTGACTGCGAGAGGAATATTGCGATTTGTACTAGATTTGTGATGTAGAGACACGCGTTATCCACTTCCTCCTTGGTTTTAAGTGGGACGTTAAGATTGATATTCAATTTCAGGAATTCACGAAAGTATTGCCAATCAGTTTTGTGATTGTGGAGGAAGTCGGTCTGAGAGTTATCGGGTAATGCCGCCGGGCTAATCATAAGAAAGACAGGTGTATGGTCAGAGCTGCCGTCAAGATTTGACTTGATTCGAGTGTTGAGTTAGCTTATACCCTTTGTAATAAAAAAGTCTAGGAGATCAGGTGTCTTATTTACGTCCGTGGGCCAGTAAGTTGGCTCTCCAGTGGACATGGCTAGCAGGTGGTTGGCGTTAACACTCTTTTTTATTTCTCGGCCTCTAGTCACGGTTACTCTCGATCCCCAATATGTGTGTTTGGCATTCCAATAACCACCAACAACAAATCGGTTGCCCAGTGACTTAAAGAAGTCGCTATACATTTTTTCTTTTATACTGTGGCGCGGTGGACAATAAATCGCGGAGATTAAGAGGACCCGATCGATCCTCTACCCTTACAGTTGTGGCTTGGAGATAGGGGGCCGTGGTAGGTTCCAAGAGTTGGTGTTTTGTTTGGGCGCCGCCACTGGGGTGAGAAGTAAAATATACGGAAAATCCCGGTATGCATACTCGGCTTCTTAGTGTTGTATGCGATTCAGAGATAAGGCAAACGTCGAGCTTGTTAGTTTTAATAATCATCTCTAGCTCCTCCTTATTAAGCATTGGATCACTGCCCTAATTAACCCAAAATCGGAGCAAATATATTATACAAATTAATTAATTTTAAATTGAATTGAATTGGTTTATTTATTATTATTATGTAATTATTCGAATCGCAATTTCACTAATACTAGACGTAAGAACTATGTTACTAACACTATGGATCTAAAGTTATCCGAAATAAATAAATTTGAATTTGAATTTGAATTTATTAGGAGCGAGGCCATTGATATTCCAGGTGGCAATGTGTAAAGACGTCATTTTGCAAGCTTAGAGACAAGACTAGTGATGAGACTCAGAAGAGAGCCTATTTGTTGAATTAGGAGGTCGATTTTCTCGCTTTGTTTAAGTAGCATAGCTTCAAGGTTGTTGCTTGATTGTTGGTTTGGTTGTGATTTATTTCCATTCGTGGCTTCAGCGTAAGTTCGTGGGTAAGTGGCACCATCGGACCCTTCGGTAGTTTTAGAAGTGGAATAGGTTGGAATAGTTGGCAGAGCTGTGGTAGTTGAGGCGGCTCGAGTTTCTCTTGGGGTGACATTTTTGTTCTTCCGTGACAGAATGTCTTTGTACACCTTACATCCTTTGTAATTGGCCGGGTGGTCGCACGAGCAGAGTGCGCATTTGGCCGGAGTGGATCTATCTTTTTTGTTGCACTCTGAGGTTTTGTGACCTTCTCCGCATTTGACACATCTAAAAGGTCTCATGCAATTATTCTTCGAATGGCCATAGCGTTGGCAACGTTGGCATTGGACGATACTTTTTGATTTACGGGGATCCTCAATCTTGACCTTTTGGTTGAATATATGTGTAATTAAAACTTATAATTGCGGGTCTGAACGCGACGTAGGTGTGGTACTATGTATCATCATGGGGTGCCATCTTCAAATTGAAGTTTGGAGGTCAGCATGTAGAAACTGATGCGGTCTTGAGCCGCTCTTTTTAGCTGTTCATAGTAACGGCAACGGTACTATGTAGTAGTATTGATACTACTCGTACTTACATTCCTCGACGTTTCGGCCGTGATGCTACGGCCGTGGTCACGAGGGGACTGGTGCGCGGTGTCTCCGTCTGCATCGGGCGGCCGGTTCTTCTGCTACTCTCGAACTCTCCGATATTTGTGGTACACTTGAACTGGAGTCAGTATGTTTAGTGCGACACACAACACTCACAGTATCCAGGTTAATGTTTATTAATAACGGCGACTCACGCGGTTTGCACTTATTAATCACTGGATTCCAGGCCACTGACAACTTGAATCCGTCTTCCCGATTCAAATTTTTGTACTTTTTAATTTCAATCGCTTCACGTATTTTTTTTTTTCCTTTATTTGGATCAAAAAACAGTTTCACAATAAGGTTCTTAAAATTAATATTAGATACATAATATAATGATTGTAAAACCAGCACCAATGACCACAGATAGTAAGATGAATATTTTAATAAAGTTGAGAGTTTATGAGCTCGATTCATCGGTATACATACATTATATAATATTATTATTGTGTATGTGCAAGTGGTAAAGGTAGTGTTGATTTCATTTTAGTAGATTAAATACACGTTCAATATATGGCTTAACATTAAGATTAAATATGTCTACACTCGTGAAAAAATTATTATAAGTGTCAGCGAGGCGATACAGCGGCGAGCGTTTACCGGAGTTAGTGCGGCATTTTTTAGCAACAAATAATTTTGCAGTACGACAAGCTCGCACGCGTGGTCTCACTGGTACTATATAACTTATTTTGTTTATTATATCAGGACAATCATAATTATTGTGACAAAGATCATACAGAAATTTAGCTTGTAATTGTAACCTTCTAGCTTTAAGTGGGAGCATATTGTATTTATCTAGGAACTGTTGGTAAGATAATTTTCTAAGATGGCATTTGTATTGCAAACAGCGTATAAATTTCTTTTGAACCCTTTCGAGGCTATCAACATATTTGGCATACAATGGGTCCCAAATAGGGGTGGCGTATTCGAGCTGTGAGCGAATTAAGGTTTTATAGAGATGAATATATGTAGCGGATCTTTTGAAACCATTACTGGCACGGAAAACAAATCCATACATTTTATACGCTTTGCTACAAATATGTTCTACATGACGGTCAAGTATTAATTTCGTGTCTAAGATGACTCCAAGATCCCTGATAACTTGTATTCGTCTGCCGATTTTTAACTGCGGGGTTGTTAACACAGGGCTCAATGTTCACGAAGAAGGTGGATGTTAGAGTTAATTGATACGGGGTTTATACCATGTACCTTAGTTTTTATGAGTTCCCGATATTTCGGCACTGTTGCAAGGTGGATGTTGGTTTCTTGTCGGGTCCTTTTTTTTTTTTTTTTTGGACGGACCTATCACTGAAACCCCATATGGGAGGCTTTAATCAGTTAAACCGGGCAGAGTGTGGCGAGCGCTGAAGGCGCTCAGCCTAGGTCCGCCACGCTAGCGGTACTCCGGTGTGGCCGAGGGTGAGGCTTCGCGAAGCGAAGCCTCAGGCTCGCTCGCACCGGGGCCCATACTAGCGGGCGTGATCGGGCCAGTGTGGGGTGCTAAGGGCACCCTACCAAATGGCGAACCCACCAGTGGTGGCGCCGCCGGAACCGGAGATGCCGTGGCATGCCGGATCACATTCTGGCGGGCCCGATCTGGGAGGGGGGATCGGACAGCGACCTCAAGGGCGCCTCTGTAGGCTCGGACATCGGCTTGGGTCGCCGTCCGAGGGGGGGGCAGGTGAGAAGCGGCCAGGCACATGATTGTGTCGGCCGAAATGAAAGGCGGGACCACGCACCCGCCTCCGACAGGTGCGGTGTGGAGAACTACTGTGTTGTGCAGTAATTGAAGTGCTTAAGGCGGTGTTGGCTGTTGTGACATACGCGGTGATCGGATCGTCTTGTCGGGTCCGTATCGTGCGTTGATGATTTCGACTTTAATTTTGTTGTGAGTAGTTTCAATGGCTTCTGCTATTGCTTCGTGGTAGAGATTACTGGTGGAGATCCTTTATCACAATGCGAAAACATTTGCTTTCCTTAGGGGTGAATGTGTGACCTATGAGACCGTTTGCTCTTATAACCGCTATGATTTGCTTATACTCCGCACTCCTACTACTTGTTGATGCACTCTTACCTAAGCGACAGATGGTTTCAGGTCAAGCTTCGTAACGCAAGATCGTCTCTCTTTAAATGCACAGCTGGAGTACCCCAGGGCTCTGTACTGGGCCCGGTCCTTTACAATATATTCACAAGCGACCAACCCCAGTCTCCTGATACAGCTGTAGCAACCTTTGCTGACGATGCGGCTTTTCTAAGTTGCAACCGTAATCCAGATAGGGCTAGCAGATTGTTGCAAGCTCAACTTGATGTCACCAATGCTTGGCTGACCAAGTGGCGTATAAAAGCAAGTGCCCCAAAATCTCACCACATCACTTTCACCCTAAGACGTGAAACATGCCCACCGGTTAACCTGGGCCCAGACACATTGCCACAATCAAGCTGCGTTAAATACCTTGGATTTCACCTGGACCGTAGAATGACATGGAAAAACCATATAAAAACAAAACGCAACGAAATTAACATGAGATTTAAGAATCTTCTGTGCCTCCTCGGTAGACAGTCCGCCTTGTCCCTATCAAACTTGCTCAGTAATCAAACCAATTTGGACGTATGGGATCCAGTTGTGGTAAACTGTTAGCAGATCTAATGTTATGTGCCTCCAGCGATCTCAAAACAGTATTTTGAGAGTTCTCTCATCAGCACCCTGGTATGCTCGCACCGTCGCCTTCATTGTCTCAAAGAAGCTACATAATAGTGTTATAGGATATCAAACTCCAAATGATCGCATTATTGCAATCAAACTAGATGCGAAACCTATGTCTGTCAATATCATACAGGTCTATGCACCCACATCTGAGTCCAATGAAGAAGTATCTGACCAGTTTTATGCTGATGTTGACAACATACTAGGGACCATACCTTCAAAGGAAGTCGTGATTGTTCAAGGTGACTTCAACACCAAAGTCGGATGCACTGAGGGTGTTCCTCTACAAGGGACAGTTACTGGTGCCTATGGCATTGGTAAAAGAAATGATACAGGCGAAAAATTTCTTCAATACTGTGTAGAAAATCAGCTTACTGTTATGAATACTTGGTTCCAACATCACCCGCGGAGGCTATATACATGGACATCCCCCTCGGGTCACAGAAACCAGATTGACTTTATTACAATAAAATCGAGATGGCGTTCGTCAGTCACAAATGCTAAGACACTTCCCGGTGCCGATTGTGGCAGTGACCACCAGTTGTTAATTGCTAACTTCAAACTGCACTTAAAAACTCAGAAGCGAAAACCTCAGACTGCGGTTCGTCTGAACAAGCCAGATCTAAACCATTTTGAAAAAACTTGACTCTAACATCAAGTCTTTAGAACTGGATCCTTTTGACTCTCCCGAGGCTGACTGGAACAATCTCAAAAAAGTTATTTTGGAGACAGCCAAACAGAAGAGGGAAGAATGGATAAGTAATGAGTCTTAGAAGCTGATTGATGAAAGAAAACAGGTAAAGGCAGCGGGCCTCGGTTCTAATAGCCAGAGAAGCAGATACAATCAGCTACATGCATTGATACAGAAATCCACTAGACGAGATAAGGATGCGCACATCAACAGAGTTTGCGATGAAATCGAAGGACATACAGCTAAAGTACAGTCGAAGGATCTTTTCAGGAAAGTAAGACAACTAACTGGAACCTTTAAACCTAAAAGCTGGCTAGTGGAGGACAGTAGAGGTAACACCTTAACAGAACTTGAGAAAGTTTTGGAAAGATGGAGAGACTACTGTTATGAATATATCGGGACGTAGTAGGTCTTGGCACCGAAAGAAGATGGGATGACCATGATGAAGAGCCGGGCATATTGCAGTCTGAAGTACATAATGCTATTAAGAAGCTAAAGCATAAAGCCGTAGGCCCCGATGGCATCTCCGCAGCAATACTACAACACCTGGGTCAAAAGGGGACAGGGATCTTGCACCAGCTATGCACTAAGATCTGGAAGACAGGCCAGTGGCCAATGGATTGGACGCAATCTGCGGTCATTCCTCTTCACAAGAAAGGTTCTACTAAGAAATGCGAAAATTATAGAACCTTGTCTCTTATGTCTCATGCCAGTAAAATACTCCTTCGCATAATAAATTAAAGACTGTCGGCTTATGTGGATCGTCAGATACCGTGTGAACAAGCTGTTTTCGTAGCTGGCAAGGTAACGCGCGAGCAAATTCTCAACATACGCAGTCTCATTGAAAAATGTAGAGAATTCAACAAACCGCTGGTTCTATGCTTCATTGACTATGCAAAGGCGTTTGATTGTGTGAACTGGCAGACGATGTTTGATGTTCTCGTCGAGATGGGCGTCCCTCCACATCTTACATTTCTCATCCAGAATCTGTACCTTGATGGCATCAGCTTTGTAAAATTGGAAAATCAGAACTCACAAACCTTCCACACTGAACGGGGCGTGCGTCAAGGATGTATTCTGTCGCCGAAGTTATTTAACCTCTACGGTGAACACATCATGAGGAGAGCACATGATGAATGGCGCGGTGGGATCTGTGTTGGCAGCGAAAGAGTGACCAACCTTAGATATACGGACGATACAACTATTGTTGCGTCAAGTGAGGAAGAGATGGCAGAATTGCTAAAGAAAATTGAAGCAGAAAGTGCCAAGCTTGGTCTTAAGATCAACCATGCTAAAACCAAAATTATGGTGGTGGACCGGGCACAACTTCTTCCCAGCTCGAATGTTCTTGACGGATACGAGAAGGTCAATCAGTTTGTGTATCTGGGCTCTATGATCACATCTGAGGGCAGCTGCTCTGAAGAAATCCGCCGTCGCACTGCAATGGCTAAAAGTGCAATGACAAACCTCGGAAAGATCTGGAGGAACCGCGGAATCCGACAAAAACTAAAATGCGACTGGTCCGGGCGCTGGTATTCTCCATATTCCTATACGGTGCAGAAACGTGGTTAATTAAAAGTCGCGATAGCAGCAAAATTGATGCCTTCGAAATGTGGTGTTGGCGAAGACTACTACGTATACCATGGACCGCCATGAGAACTAACGAGTCAATACTTTCGGAGCTCAAAATAACCAAGCGACTCTCAACCATATGCCAGGAACGAGCTCTCAACTTCTTCGGACATATAATGCGTTCATCTAAGCATCGGCTGGAGAAGTGTCTAATGCTGGGACAGATGGAGGGTAAAAGTGCTCGGGGCAGGGCGCCAACTAGATGGACGGACGCCATAAAGAGGGCTGTCGGAGGAAACATATTTGATGCGGTACATAGAACTGAAGACCGCGGCTTGGAGACGTGTCGTGTATGGTCGCGATCCTCAGCACTGAGGGAACGACGAAGAAGAAGATGCTTTCACCTCTGAAATCCATGAGTACCTCAAAATGCCAACCATCATGGAAGAAGCAAAGTGATACTCAGCCAACTACAGGGACCGCCTGACAACTCATCCTAACCCGTTGTCCAGCGTACTTTTGCATCCGAATCCGATTGGAAGACTCAAGAGAGCCGACGTGCTGCCTTAATGAAGGGAGATGGAGCAGTGGCTCTATCCCGCCAAACCATGACCTCTTGCAACCCACCTGATTATAATCTTATGAGATTGATCGCAGGTTTAAAAAAAAATGCAAAAAAAAAAGTAAAAGTAGACCTTTTGCATATCTATTTACCAAATATTATGTTGATTTTTCAAATAAATAAAAACAAAATTTGGTCAAACAATGTGTGTCAAGATTTAACACATTTGCTGCTGAAAACTCGTTTACGCCTGTTTTATCATTCGACGCTTGGGCTGATTTACACACATGTGTTTGGGGCGAAATATTCGCTGATAGTATGTACGTCGCATCGTTTGCGAGTCAAGTCCGTATTTAAGGATAATTCATTACGAAAAGCCCGCAGCCGACGTGTTAAATTGTATGAAGCACTGTTGGGTAGTATGAATAATATGAATATTATGTCAAAATAAATATGAAAGCAATCCATTTTTAAAAATGTTAACACATAGGAGACTGAATAAGTAGCTTTCAACTTTTCTAAATAAAAACTAGAAGCTTAATCCCTCAACCCCCAGGCGGCACGGGCGTGCCGCGATAACAATTGATTTCAATTGTGTCTGGAATAACTCACGATCGAGGGATTAATAAACTGCCGACTATACATCTGCTTGTAACAGAAGATAGAAAAATAAAACTTTACAATTGTATGGAATAATCTTATTGCCTTTAGTGACTACACTACACTGTGCATTTGAGTTTTAAAAAGTAAAATAACGGAATTTAATTATCCCACTGCAGAGCAAAGGCCTCCATCATTGATATCTTGTTACTATAACAAAGATGGGTACAGGAATAACCACCACACTTGCCAAACGTAGGTTGGTGATTACTAACCCTAGTAATGTTCAAAAACTCAAAAAATTTGGTGCCTGACCCAGGACACTGAGATCTTGGCCTGGTACTTCATCCACTGAACCTACGGGGAATTCAGTTTTTTAATGTGTATAACTCTTTAGAGTTATAGTTTGCCAGCTGACAGGTTGAAAACTGCGTTTAAATCAATGCCATGTGACAGGTAAATGCCTACCTCCATTAAAACATTTCAGTTTAACCATGTTTTTAATGTCCTGGCGTTCATGTTCTTCAGCATCACGCAACTCTTTCTCTTGTCGATCAATCTCAGAAAACGGGACACCAGTAGAGGTGAACTTCTGATCAGGAATATTCCTCTTTTGCTTTTCTCTCTTAGCTATTTCTTCAAATTTGGACCGAACAGATGGCGGGGCATCCTAAACGAATTAATTTTCATGGTTAACAATACCATCACAACATTGAAAATGTAGGTACCAGCTATAAAATTTTGAAAAACCTTGTTTACCTTCCACAGAGGACCCGCGGCCTCAGCAACTTCTGCCATACTATTATAATTAACTCCTATTTTCTTTTGCTGTTCTCTAAAGTCCACCATGTAGAAGTAAAAGGAGTTTCTAGGCTGCTTTTTCGGCATATTGAATTACAGTGTTTCTTCCTAAAATGTGATGTCTGTTGTGGATTGTACCCCAAAGTATCACTAGCAAGCACTGGCTAGCACAATCCAAGATCATGAAATCTTTACGTTCAATAGGTTCCAGAAATACCAAAATTTCAAAAAAACTACCTTCTTGACCCAATGCGAGCCGATGTACCAAGAATGAACTGTGGGTGGAGCAGAGAGGGATAAAAAAAAATTTTTTAGTATGATTGTCTTACGACCTTGGAAGAATCTATACAGCCAAGACTACAGTTGTACAATAAACTTTATTTGATATTTTAGCAATTAAATTGCAATTATAATATCAGTATATAAACTTGAAAAATTTTTTGCCTCAGGCGGGACTCGAACCCACATCTCCTCACATGCCGGGCGGGCCTAATGGTATGGCGCCCGCCCGGCATGCGAGGAGATGCGGGTTCGAGTCCCGCCTGAGACAAAAAAAAAAAAAAAAATTTTGCACGCAGAAATATTCTTTATTTACTATGAATTAAGACTTAGTATGGTTACAATACCTGCTAAGTATAGATGTTAATATTAATTGAATTGAAGTTATGATTATAAATTCAAATTATTGTACAACTATAATATCAGTATATAAACTTCAAAATTTTTTTTTTTTTTTGTGACTCGAACCCGCATCTCCTCGCATGCCGGGCGGGCGCCATACCATTAGGCCCGCCCGGCATGCGAGGAGATGTGGGTTCGAGTCCCGCCTGAGACAAAAAATTTTTCAAGTTTATATACTGATATTATAGTTGTACAATAATTTGAATTTATAATCATAAACGTAGAATATAATAGACGGACAAAGCCTGCGAGATAGCAGAAAACCTGTTACGGAAATCTAGCAAGATATAATAAGAAAACTTGGGGACTACCGTTTCTTTGCTCAACAGTTGGCGCCACTGTAGACTGAGGTCCGGAGTTATAGCTGTCAAAGGCGATTGGCGCCGAAACAAAGTGTTATATCTTGAATATAGTTAAGGTTATATTGTTTATAAATAACTATCTTGATATCAACAAACTAACTTCTGAAATAGTTGCTCTTGAGGCCGCCTATTTTTGCGCTTTTTCTTAATTCCGCTTTTAAAGCGTTCACATTAATCGCACAATAATCCATATTTGCGATATTTTACGAAGGAGATCAGTTTCCAGCAGGTAAATTAAAGAAATTATAATTTATGCAACAAATTCCGCTAAAACCAGTACAAAGTGAATGATAATGGACCTCACGCGACACTAGCGCCTCTAGTGGCTAGACTTGGGTAGTTCCTGAATGAATGACACAATTGAAGTACTTCACCTATCTAGTCCTTATGTATCACTCACTCACTCTAATCCAAAGCAGTTCATTTAGTTCAGTAACTCAGTGATATGAGAGTGAAACGTTTGGATATATTTGTCGTACTGTAAGAGCGAGACAGATGCACGGCCCGGCTCGCGTGACCCCGGTGAAAGTTCAAGCTAGTTTCGCGCCTAATCTGACTCCTTAATATTTGAGACAGTGCACGCGGAAATATTCTTTATTTACTATGAATTAAGACTTAGTATGGTTACAATACCTGCTAAGTATAGATGTTAATATTAATTGACGATGATAGATGGATGTCAAAGGCGATTTTTAGTGATTGTTTAATTTTGTTATTATAATTGATTTATTATAGTTTCTTCATACTATGAAGGAAAATCAGTTTTTAATGTAATAATTTCGGTACCTATTCATTATGTACTATGTTTTATAATCGTAGTTCTTGAGCTGATATCTTCTAAATGTTTAATTAGTAGTCATTAGAATAGGTCTGTTCACGATAAATACATTTATGCAATGCTATTGAACTGAATATGAAGTAGTAGTGAGTTAGATAACCAAACTAGATCTACTGAACTAAATGAACTAATTGAACTAGATGAGTGATACATATCTTTAACTCCCACTGAACTGTATCACTCATTTCACTTCAATGAACGATTTTGCGCACCTCTACTAGTGGCAAATTCACTAGCGATAGCGACTGAGTGACATCCAGTGGCATATGCGATATAAGCTTCGACATTTTAAGGAATAATAATTTAGTGACAAATAAAAATGGAATACCCTTCATTTTTATTTGCCACGGTTTCAGAATTTTTGTTTTAAGTGGATAAGTCTGTTTATTTATTGTTCATTTTAGAATATTATTATTTTCCGTGTAAAAGCTGCACATGTGATACTGGCGGAACAATGCAATCAACACAAGTTCATCGCCATTAAATAAAAAGATTGTAGATTGTCTAAAGTAAATACAGTTTTATCCATAGATATAGGATACAAGTAGATCCACTGACAGCCCGATAATGTGTGACCAGTTTTGATTTGTCAATGTGTGTGTTAACTAGTGACGTACCTTTAACATTTTTAGCCTATCGATAATAATTGCAGTTTGTCGTTTGGAAAATAATGTTTACTGTCACACTGTTTTTATCTCGAGATTATGCACCCACTTTGCGGCATACCTAACCGCCCTCACTTCTTACAACTATAATAGTGGGCAGATAAATGTGCCCGGTGAGTATATTTTTTACATAATATGATTTAAAAATAAACAGTTTTAATTAATAAAAAAAATAACAGCCATTGTTAATTAGTTTTCTTTATATTTCTTCAAAAGATTTTCCCTTGTCATCTGCTGTGCCATGTGAGCTCATCAATGGCAGTAAGTGAAAAAGAACAAGTAAACAAAATCTGAATAAACATTTACATTCTGATGAATCAATCCCTGATTATTGACTTTTAACAAGTTTATCTTAGTTATGTGATTCTTTACAGATTCCTTCTTCTAATTGTTAAGTTGACATTCATTTGAGACGCTAAACGTAAAATAACATCAAATTTCTCCGGAAACATTCATGATAAATGTCGACAATAGTATCGATAAATTTGAGTCAAACTCTAGCGTACATGTAAAATATTTTGATGGATGAATTATCCACCAAAATAATGTAAATTATCAATACTCAGAACTTTATCTATACAAATTGATTATTAACAATTCTATATTAACTGCAATTATTATCGATAGTCTAAAAATGTTAACGGTCGTCACTAGTTAGCACACACATTGACAAATCAAAACTGGTCACGCATAGACTTGGGGAAAAGCGTTACTTTTCGATCACCGTAACCGTCGTTCCAGTTCCAAAAATGTCACTGTGAAATATCACCGTGACTTTGTCACTCCCGTTACTCGTATCACAATAGACGTTCCGCGGTTCCGAACGGTGAAATGATATTTTTATTTAAAGTGACTTTGTAACTGCGGTTACTAATGTCATGGTACAATATATGGATTTTGTCAATACTGTTACTAATGTCACGATATATGTCGCGAGCGGATATACTTACCTATCCAAGTCTAATACGTATTGTTGTGACATGATCACATGAGTGACGGGAGTTCTCGGCGATACCGGTAGGAACAGTAGGAACCTAAGTGATTTTGTAACGTTGTTCCTCCGGGACAAGTCACAGTGATACTTTTGGACGCCGGATCACTGTGACTTTTTCACCGTGACGTTATTTATCACTCACCTCTAGTCACGCATTATCGGGCTGTCAGTCGATCTACTTGGATCCTAAATCAATGTTTATAATGGACTCGCAACGTAAAGGGCATTTTGTAGCCTGCCTGGTATACTGTCTTTGATTATTTTAATACTCAAAGGTCTTTGATTATTTATCTTGATATGGTACCGTATATCACAGCATAGACTAATAAGTGGGTATAATAATCCACAGACTACTAGACCTGACGTTTGCGCGGAAAATTTCAAAACTGACGATACTACAGCTAAACCGCGAAATCCACAAGTACCTAGGTATAATTTTGTCAAAAGATATTTTACAAATGAAAATTTGTTATTTGTTTCTTGTCAAATGATTGGACACCAAAACGAAGCCCACTTTATGTAAATCCCTCGACCCGAGTGCCCTGGGTTGAGGGAGAACGATGGCCAAATCGTACCTGAACGTGGGCATTAATGACTTGTATTTTAAAAAATAAGTTATTTTTAATTATATTTTATGAATTATTTATACTTCAAAAGAACTTGTGGTTTTTGAGAAATAAAATAATATTCCGAATTTTTTTTTTAGGTTGGGTAATATTAATGTTGCTTTTGAACGTGTCCTATCGTGTTTAAAGTTTCGTTATGCGTTCTTATATATTTTTCACTTAAAAAATATTAAATTACGATTTTATCATTTGAATTCGGGGAATAATATTGTTTCAAATGACATTTGAAAGCGAGTAATGGTACGTCAGTTTGTTAAATGACAGATGTCTTTACTGGTGTCCGAGTTGTCTTGCAGTCGATCTTTGCGTTTGCTTCGATTCGATACCTACTGTGCAATATTTTGTTCTGTGTTTATTTCTTTTGACCCGCATTTTGTTTAACAGACTCTGATATCTGCTGCTTCTTGTCTTAGAACCATAATTTAACTTAAAACCTCAGATATTATGTTTTAAAAATTATTGAATGTTATCCTAACCTAAAAAGATAACAATAAATATAATTATTTCCAATTAGTGAAGTTTTTGATGAAATATTTTGCTACTTTCATATTTACAATGATTAAAAGTGCCCATCTATAATGAGTGTCAGGTCCAATTCTTCTATGAAATTCGACCGATGTTCGCTTGGGATACCTTGTATGTCTGTATACATTTCCCCTTTAAACTTGTGAAATCAATCTTTCGATATTTCAGGTAGGAATAGTATGGGGTAGTATATTTTTATGACTTTACAGTTTTAGGAGAAATACAATTACTTTTAATACATTCACCTCTCAAAATTTCCATTACTAATACGGCAAACTTAATCCCTCGATCGTGAGTTATTCCAGACACAATTGAAATCAATTGTTATCGTGACACCCGAGTGCCTCCTGGGGGTTGAGGGATTCAGAGAAATATCGTCGTTAATACGAAAGATTCTGGTTATAGCTTAGAATATTCATATTGAAATGAATAAATGAAACAAGTCGTTTATTTACTAAGTTTTTTATTTTTTCCCATTCTAGTGCATAAGTAATATTTATGTTGGCGTTCCGTATTTAGAGCCTATTTATGAAGTAAAAAATGTAAATCAAGTTGTCACCCGAAAATATTTTTCGCGATATAGTTCGTAGTTAAGGTATAAAGGGAAAATCAAAAACTTATGAATAGTATCGTAATGAATGAATGAGATTCGCAACGCGTAAAAAAAGTGCTGCTAGGTGGCCGTATCAAAAATTTTAGATTTTTACGGATATTTTCTAAGTTTTCTTTATCTTGACATTCTTGTACTGAGCTATACCAAAAGAAAAAATTACGTCATTTGTTTTTTTCTGGTATATTAATATTTGGAAGGTGGTTAAAATTTCATCCTGTATAATATTTGATTTTTACGAGCTTTTAATCCCTCGATCGTGAGTTATTCCAGACACAATTGAAATCAATTGTTATCGCAGCACGCGCGTGCCTCCTGGGGGTTGAGGGATTAATACGAATATTTCGATAAATTTTCCATAGAAAAAGAGTGTTTTGACAGTTGATCATCCCTAATAAGTAAGTAGTAGTAATGTTTTAAAAATTATTGAATGTTATCCTAACCTAAAAAGATAACAATAAATATAATTATTTCCAATTAGTGAAGTTTTTGATGAAATATTTTGCTACTTTCATATTTACAATGATTAAAAGTGCCCATCTATAATGAGTGTCAGGTCCAATTCTTCTATGAAATTCGACCGATGTTCGCTTGGGATACCTTGTATGTCTGTATACATTTCCCCTTTAAACTTGTGAAATCAATCTTTCGATATTTCAGGTAGGAATAGTATGGGGTAGTATATTTTTATGACTTTACAGTTTTAGGAGAAATACAATTACTTTTAATACATTCACCTCTCAAAATTTCCATTACTAATACGGCAAACTTAATCCCTCGATCGTGAGTTATTCCAGACACAATTGAAATCAATTGTTATCGTGACACCCGAGTGCCTCCTGGGGGTTGAGGGATTCAGAGAAATATCGTCGTTAATACGAAAGATTCTGGTTATAGCTTAGAATATTCATATTGAAATGAATAAATGAAACAAGTCGTTTATTTACTAAGTTTTTTATTTTTTCCCATTCTAGCGCATAAGTAATATTTATGTTGGCGTTCCGTATTTAGAGCCTATTTATGAAGTAAAAAATGTAAATCAAGTTGTCACCCGAAAATATTTTTCGCGATATAGTTCGTAGTTAAGGTATAAAGGGAAAATCAAAAACTTATGAATAGTATCGTAATGAATGAATGAGATTCGCAACGCGTAAAAAAAGTGCTGCTAGGTGGCCGTATCAAAAATTTTAGATTTTTACGGACATTTTCTAAGTTTTCTTTATCTTGACATTCTTGTACTGAGCTATACCAAAAGAAAAAATTACGTCATTTGTTTTTTTCTGGTATATTAATATTTGGAAGGTGGTTAAAATTTCATCCTGTATAATATTTGATTTTTACGAGCTTTTAATCCCTCGATCGTGAGTTATTCCAGACACAATTGAAATCAATTGTTATCGCAGCACGCGCGTGCCTCCTGGGGGTTGAGGGATTAATACGAATATTTCGATAAATTTTCCATAGAAAAAGAGTGTTTTGACAGTTGATCATCCCTAATAAGTAAGTAGTCTATGCTACTATGTTCACGTCGTTGTCTTTTAGGTACATATTTCATTAAAGGACAGTGAACTAACATAGAATAGTTATTTTTCTTTCGATTATAAACTGTGTCTGCATACCCGCCCGGTACACCACGTAAATCTATAGTTCAGATATTTAGTCTTCAGCATTATTTTAAGCAGAAAATACGGTTGCATATTGACAATATTTGCGAAAAACATTGAACTTGCCACGCGAATCGTAGGCACTGGAATAAAATTACGTGGACTCGCCGGGCGAGTCAATGGTACTGAACGTGTTAAGAGACGGGAGTACGGGACTTGTATACAAAGCCTTTAACTCCATTTACGAAAAAAAAGACGCTTCATTTCCGGCCTTCTCAAATTTGACCATATTTCCAAGTTCCGCTCCCAGCTTCACTGGCTCCCTATCAGGCACCGCAGGAGTATTCAAACTCTCTGCGCCCTTTACTCAATTCTCTTCGATCCTAAACCGCCTTCTTATCTTAAAGATAAATTTTCTTTTCTTCACACTACGCACGATAGAACATAGAACTCTCCGTTCTGCTGATACACTTCAGTTATTTACTCCTCCACATACTTCTGGTTTTATGTCTGACTCATTCGTTCTGACGGCTGTACGGCTCTGGAATGGACTGCCCTCCAAAATTAGACAATCTTTTTGTAAATTTACTTTTAAGAAGGCTTTGCGAAGTCACTTTAAAGACTAATTTTCTTTTGTATCTCTCAAGAATCTCGTTGACATTTATTCTGTGTGCAATCATATTATTATTATGTATGTGTATTTAATATTTATGTATGTTTAGATATTAATTATAATTATTAAGCTATTGCATAGCTTCTATAGCGGGCCTTGAGCGTGGAGGCCGAATCCAGAAATTCCGTAACGAAAATAACCTAACCCCCCCTCTCCGACCGGCACAGCGGTGATATGGCTGTTCGACGAGGTGGGTGCGGTTTGACGAGGCGTTTGCCATTCGACGAAGTGGGTGCCGTTCGACGAGGCAGGTGCCGTTCGATAAGTTGGGTGCTGTTTGACGAGTGGGGTGCTGTTTGATGAGGTGGGTGCTGTTCGACGAGGTGGGTGCCCTTTGATGAGGTGGGTGCCGTTCGACGAGGTGGATGCCGTTTGACGGGTGGGGTGCTGTTTAACGAGGTGGGTGCTGTTTGACGAGCGGGTGCTGTTTTACGAGGTGGGTGCTGTTTGACGAGCGGGGTGCTGTTTATCGAGGTGGGTGCTTTTTGACGAGAGGAGTGCTGTTTGACGGGTGGGGTGCTGTTTAACGAGGTGGGTGCTGTTTGACGAGCGGGGTGCTGTTTAACTAGGTGGGTGCTGTTTGACGGGTTAGGTGCTGTTTAACGAGGTGGGTGCGGGTCGACGAGTGAGGTGCTGTTTAAGAGGTGGGTGCTGTTCGACGAGCGGGGTGCTGTTTAACGAGGTGGGTGCTGTTCGACGAGCGGGGTGCTGTTTGACGACGTAATCGTAGGCTTACAGTGCGGGGGCCGGGAGACTTATTTATCTAGATAATTATTTGAGTCTCTTATTACATACATGTAAAATCAATTTAATTTTTGCAAATAGGCCCCAGGAGGAATTTATACATACACGTCTTAATGTTAAAACCTGCCACTGTTTCGAGACAAGTATGAGCTAGTGACGAGAAGAAGAAACTTTGTCACTATTGTCATTTATGAAATCATTAATAATACACCATGCATTTTTACCATTTGACATACGAAGCCCACGTTATGTAAAACAAATTATTTATTACAATTTGGCAGTGTTACCAGGCCTGTGTAACTCCGCGTGTTGGTACCAAAAACCTACCTACGCGCGTCGACCCACCAGGGTGGACTAAAACAGTTGAGTTTCAAAAGCGAGCGGTGAAGTACGCGCCCGGTTTTCACTTGTTCTTTACCGAAAACGTGCAAAAAGATACTGTGCAGTGTTTAATTGTTTATTAATAGTGATCGGGACCAAAATTTAATTCTTTTTAAGCTGCCTGCAGACACTGAGAGGTAAGAAAGATCTACTTTTGCTGCGACGAGTACGAGTAAACTCTAGTGAGCAGCGCTAGATGGCGGTAGTAGCTTCTTGTAGCAGTCATCCCTAGCGCACCGCATGATATAACGTCACTGAATAGGTTTAGTGTATTATGAATCATATTCCAGAGTAATAAAAATGAAATTATCTTGCAATGGAATTCTGTAGGTGTCTAAACGAAAATGTGCTTGACACTGAGGCAAACTAAATTACACCATATTGTTAACGACATTGAGTTGACAATTCTTTGAATAACATTGCAAAGTCAAGCTTCTGTACGGAGTACTAGTACTTATTCTGTGGTGTTACTTTATTTATCAAAATGAATCTTAGAAAAATTCAGGGTGTCACGTCTTTTACCCATTATTTAAATGTTTTAAATACACCATACCTGGGAAATGAATCGTTACTAAGATATTAAGAGTCGATAAGTGGGTGCTGTTTGACGCACGCAAGCTATGCAATAGCTTTACCGCGGCAGTCTCCGAGTGCCACACGTCTTTTTATATTTATGTAAGTTTATTGTTAGTAGTTGTATAATAATAATAATAATAAAACGTTTATTTCAGACCGCCTCGATCCATACATTTTAGAGTTAAAGACAATATACCTACTTAAAATAATAACAATAATAATAATAATCTAAATTTGTCAAAAAACCGGTTCCTGGATCCTAGCACATGAATATTAACCCAGTGCTTAAGGATGGGACACGATGGCTTATCTTTGATAGCCAACAGGATGCTGTTGGCGCTATCTCGAGTTCTAGTAAGCATCGAAGCCGTTCGTTTACGAATGACAGCGTAAAAGTCGTCCACACGCGCTTCCGCAAACATAGTTGACGCACTGCAGAACCTTGGTAGCCCCATCAGCATCCTAAAGGCATTGTTGTACTGAACCCTTAGAGCGTTATAGGTCTTTTGCGTGTAGACTCATGTTGGTTAAGCAGTGAAGACACCGGGAGACTCTTGAAGAACAGTCCGGTGAGCCAATATGGTACAATATCCTTTTGCCGCCGGCCTGCCAGACCGTTACGGTGGTCAGGACCAGACGTTGCCCAGGGGACGCGACGTGGACGCAGATATTGTATGTTCCCCCTATATCTTGTTTTACTATTTTTAAGTCTCATCCTTGAATTTTGTAAATTTGCGATTTAAGAACTTTGGTTAATGGGAAAAATCACATCTCGTTTTACGTTTAGGATAATCCTATGTATTATACTTAAATATACTAACTAGTACTTCTAAATTAACCATGTACCTACCAATTAAAATTGAAATTCTATTATGTAGGTACGTTCAGTAATTTTAAAGTAAAAAAAACATTTGCTCAGAAAATATGTAGTGACAGATGCAAATAAGGATATATTTTTTAAATGAGATAAAATGGTAACCGATTTCAACTTCCTTATCATTTTATCCAACACCCGTTGGTCTAGTGATTTAAATACCGGGCCAAGATCTCGGGATCCCAGGTCCGAACCCCGGGTCGGGCAACAAAAAGTTTCGAATTTTCGAACGTTGCTCGGGTTTGTGATCACCAGCACGCATTTGGCAAGCGTGGTGATTATGCCAATTCCCATCATTGCAGTGGCAACTTGAATTCAATAATGGAGGCCTTTTCCCTTGCAGTGGGATGATTATAGGCTGTTACTTTCTATCATTTTATTACGTACAGACAACAGCACGTCAACCTAACACAAAAAGTAAAATTTTCTCAATTGATATTGATCTTTACTTGTTGGACTTAAAGTTGAAAATCAATTAAATTACATTTTACTTTTTGGGTAGGTTGACCTGCCGTTGTCTGTACATACTAATTACTATTTGTACACAAACTGAACCCAAAATCAACACTACATTGCATCGCATGCATGAAATAAGGATTCTAAATGGCATGGCTAGAGATCATGCTCTCCAGTCGCGTCCCAGGAAATGTTCATTTTCTTCAAAATTACTGAACGAACAAACTAGATTGTAACTCGAACATGGTGAACTCGTACACTGGTTTTTAGGTAGAACATTGAAGTATTCAGACCGCGGTACAAACAGTATAACACAAGGAACAACATCTGGTAACAGAGAAATATTGCTTTAATATATTATCGTCGGTATGTTTCTTCTTACCTAAATACCTGACCCACGTATCCTCTTTTTTTTTCAACATGATTGCAATATTTCTATTTTTCAACGCTATTGTAAAATAAAACCTATATCTATTATGTAAAAAAAAGGCTGTATCGAAAATCAAGCTAGAAAAAGTGAAAACAAAAAACTTAATATCATTGTATAGTTTCTGCATTGGGCAAAATTTCTTTGACCTTAATAAGAGGGGTTAAAGTATGAAATTGCCGATTGTTTTCCCACTTTTTATTTTGTTTATAGCTCTTAAGTATAGTCATATTATTGCGTAGTTCTTTTTGTATTGTATCAAAAACTAAATAAAGTAACTTTTGACTAAAAAAAAATGCAATACTAGTGCCTATTACTTCAAAGGAAGTCGTTGAAAAGACCCCTTACAATGTGTCAGCTGACCTTGCGTCAATTAAGTATATTTGTATTATATACTTTGATTTTCGGAAATTTAAATACTATACTGCGTAGCCTTATAACCATCTAACTTTCACCTTTAATTGCATCGAAAACGGTTCAGGCATTTTTAAAAAACTAAAATTGTAAGTATGGAAAAATTACTTTTCTCGATTTTGTCCATACAAAACGGCAATTTCATACTTTAACTCCCTAATATTTAAGTCGTCTGAATAAGTTGTGTTATGGGTTGTCACCCTACAAACGTTAGATGTCTCTATCTCTGTCACTCGGACCGCGTTTTGTCACTAGTGCACATTCCAGTTATGTAATATGTAATTTCTTTGGTCTGTCATTAATCTGAGTGTCACATAAACATAGTACTATGATGTCTATGGTCTGTCAGTGTCACATTCTTTGCTCGCAACTTGCGAGTTCGGAAAACGTCGCTAGGTATCCTACTTTGCGTGCGTTCGTTCGTAATTTTCGCGTTCGTGTTTGTTGAGTGGAATAAACAGATTTTACATGTAGTTTGAGATCTAATAGAAAAGTTTATTTTACGGAAATTGTTTAAAAATAACACCTATTTTCAAAGTATTCTGTTCTGATTTAAGTGCTATTACTGGTGCTTGTTCTTGAATCAAGTATTTTTGTGTGGTTGCAGCAAATGGGCTAAGTTCGTTGGTACGTTAGATCTGATCCACCTTTTATGCATCTTTTTACTTACTTAGTTTACTTTACCTCTCTAAACCTCATATGAATAGTGTAATATATGAGTGTGTGACGTGTAGTCGAGGTAATTTGCTTGTGCATGCTGTATGTATCTGTTCTAAATTATCAATATCCGGCGAACTATTCAGCTATCATCTCGTATTGTAGCAGCTAAATCACAAGTCGCGTTTTGTAACACTATTTACAATAACCTAACATTGGAAGCAATCTTATTTTAATGTATATATAAAAATAAGGTAAATATTTACAATTTTTTAACAGGTGTTTGGCTCTTCTTATTTACAGATTTAGTTATTTCAAGGTTTCTATTTTAAACCATATTTTAGGAGTTTCCAAAATTTACTTAAACAGTATTTCAAATTCTAAATGATAAGAGACTTAACAGATTTAGGACAAACAGCAGATTCCCATTTTAACTATTCCTGTTTTTATTGTATTTAGGAAATACACATTTGTCCGTTTGTTAATCAAACTTGTTAAAAAGTACAAAAAAAAAACATACATACACATAATTTAGCAACTCAGGTGTTTTAATTATTGAATTGGAGTAATATTTATTTTCAGGCAGTTTATTTTACTGAGAGTATTAAGTAACTATATATATATTATATATCCTTACAAATATTATGAAAGTGAAAATAAACCCTGTCTTTCTGTCTGTTTGTTGTCCACTCACCAAACATAACTGAACCAATTTTGATTAAACTTGGTTCAAATGTAGATTACACCTTGTGCAAGGCTATAGACTGTTTTGTATACCACTGCTGGGCTCAGGTTTCACTCCATGCAATATAACATGGAGTTCATATTGGGGGAGTTTTAAAATAAATTTATATAGGTTTTCTGTTTTTTTCTATATCCAATAAATTTTAGTTTTATTGTGTATAAAACTTATAATAAAGACATTATTATTTACTATAATAATTTATTATTCTGTTCATATAAGGCTTCATTACTGGAGATGCTGAAGAACAATCAATAATGATTTATTCTTTACCTTTATGATAAAATGAAACTCTTGACTAGATATTTTAAATGAATCTCATAAAAGGTAAACTATTAACCAGTTACTAGGTCGATATTGTGCTAAACAATGCCAATGGTCTAAGAGTAAGAGTTATTATCCTAAGGCCAATAGTATTTATTATGCAAAGCACCATTATTCTCATTGAATTACCTCTTCTTCTAAATTTGTTTGTTTCAGGTAATTATTACCGATGCACTTGGTATACTGTAGCGCTATGACGTCACGACAATGACGAAACATTTCTCCAATGGTCACACAACATTCAATGATTACTTTATGATGTATCTTGCAAGATGGAAGCGAGCTGCTGTCGTACTGCTTTTTATATGGATCGGTGTTACATATTTAGTCATATCGCCACTCAGGTAATGCTTGTATTAAACTTCTATTTGATACATAACCTGAAGCTATAGACACCTTAACACTTATCGGGGCACTCGCCTGTCGAAAGATAACAACTCATTGAAGGATAACCACACGAGAGGAAGACTATTATGATGTTATATTTTTGATGCTTGTAAAGCTCTGGTCTACACTGATATGTTCTGTCTTTAGTGTAGTGTTCTACACTAAAGACCCGCATAAAACATCCATCATTGCAACTCATATGCCCTGCTTTAAGTATGTTTTGATGTTAATGTTATGTAGATTGGCAGGATAGGCCTGCATGCGTAGCATAGCGTATAGGGTAGAATTTTAGGGTACCGTACGTCAAAAGGTAAAAAGAAACTTTGCTGTCCGCCTATCGGACTGTGTGTTTTATATACACATTATAATTTTGTGAAATACTATAAGAAAAGTATTCATATAATGAATAAAATGCATGCTCAATAAAATGGAAGCTGCACGCTTGGCTTTCCTTTAAAAGGGTGGTCCAGAAAGTTTTCGTAGATCTTCTGGTAAACCGTTGAAGACTTTTGTAGCAATTACAGATGCATTTCTCATTAACAATGTTAATTTGTCGGAATCCAAGTTAGTTGTATTAACTGTATCAAAAATACACGCTTCTACTGAAAAGTGTGTTACAGGATAACACGCTAATAAATGTGAACTAGCAACGTGAAATTCATTCATGTGGGTTTTCCATTAAAAAAAAAAGTGTTGTTGAACAGATCACTGCTCATCAGTCTAAATTCCCTAGGAACGAACCACTCAAATGAGTTTTTCTTCCTCAGCAGCAGGCATCTCGTCTCAAACCGTATGGGACGGAAGCTAGTTGACTTCATACATACCTACCTTCTTCCTTTCCCTGATGTTGCGATCAGATAGCACTGACCGTAGTCTTAGCAGGGATATAGAGAGAGGGAGAGAGATAGTCAACCTGTGACCGCTACCGGTGTAACCTGATCGAAACGTCGGGCAATATTCTTATATTGCCCGACGTTTCGAATTCATTGAATCTAAAGTATGATCGCAATTAAACCCCGCTATACGATAAAGGTAGTTTTAAGCTCATTTCTCTTAATTCTGATTAGTGGCACTGGCATATGAAGTAACATTAATGGTACGTGAGCTTGAATGATTAAATCGATAGTGCAGCAATGTGTTTTCTAACATACAGTATTTTGTAGATGTAATGGAAGCACAGACGAAGTGTTGGAGTTCCAGGATAGACTAAGAAGAGTCTCATCTCAGTTAGAAACACTGAGACAACAGCATAGTAACCTTATTGCTCAAATAAGGAAAAGTGCGGGGTGAGTTACTATTTTCGTATATTGAGTCATCCATCAGCTTCATTCTGCCAATTATTAATCAATCAATCAATAGCAATGTACATGACGAATCTGTTTAAAAAGAGTTTCGGTTTGTTTGTTTTGGAATTATTGCCATAAGAATTGTCGGAATCCTGTTACCGACAAACATGATCTAAATTCGAGTCAAGTAGAGTCTATTGTCTTGAGTTATAGTCGTGGGTATTCTTTTTTAGATTTTGCTCGGAAGTATGTATACCTACTTTTTAATTAACTTCAATCAACAATCAACAATCAACCTCTGGGTACTAAAGTAGCGTAGAGAGCTTAATGTATAAAATAATATTACAGACGAATATCAAGCTTTAGAAGCAAAAAAAATGTATGCCAGATATGACTTTTAAGGTACTAGCATGATGATTGTCGGTGATTTCTTGTTTCGCACCGACTTAAATCATAGTAATCACTTAGTCCAATATAGTATAGCTACGTGTACGATTTCCTCGTTTTTGATAAAAATCTAACGAAGTGAATACGAATATTTTCAAAAGTACGGCTTTATAGCCGTACTTTTATAAATATAGTCTTTTTTACTTTATTTGATAAGATGAAATAGTAAACCGAAACGTGACCGAAATGACCCCGTAGGTTTTGTGAACAGACATAATTATATCCGATTGTTAGATTTGATACAGTGCACTGCAGTTGTGGGTGTACGTAAATATGTTTTACGTTCCGTAATCAACAAAAAGTTAGGAGCTGATAGGTTCGCCTCGTCCTTCCCTCTGTGTCTCGGTTATTGTCAGGGAAAAAGTAATAGAAAGCTGATTAGACAAAGGTGTTTTTACCACGCTTTTATTAGTTTGGGTTGTATGTATGTATAGTCATGTCATAAGTTCTGTCACACAATAAAAACTTTTGAATTTAGAATGCTGGCCACAAAAAAGTTTATTGAATTCGAATTTCGACTTTTTCATGAAAATAAAAATGAGTGTTTTAGAATTTTCCTCATTTTTAAATATGGAGTGGACACTTAAAGAAGACCGTGTCGTGGTTATTGCGTTGCATCGTTGCGGTTACGCGCCAATTCAGATTTTCGACTTACTGAAAAATTTGAATATAACCAAAAGATTCGTTTATCGTACCATAAAACCATAGATTTAAATATTAAATCTATGCATAAAACGATACAATGAAGACTCTAGTGTAGATGACAGGTCAAGAAGTGGTAGCCCTCGCTCTGTTAGGATTCCAGCAGTGATAAAAGCTGTGAAGGCGCGAATTCAAAGAAATCCCATACGTAAGCAGAAACTGTTGGCCCTACAGATGGGGTTAAGCAGGACCACAGTGAAAAGGGTGTTAAATGAAGACTTAGGGCTAAGGGCATATCGAAGAAAAACAGGACATCGTTTGGACGCTCGTTTAATGGACCTGAGACTGAAGAGATGCCGCGCTTTGTTGAAGCGGTACGCAGGAAAAAAGCATCGGGAAATTCTTTTTTCGGATAAAAAAAATTTAACCTTGGAAGAGAGCTACAACAAACAAAATGATAAGGTGTACGCACACAGCAGTGAAGAAGCGAGCAACCGTATTCCGCGTGTCCAACGAGGTCCTTTTCCATCCTCGCTTATGGTTTGGTTGGGAGTCTCTTATTGAGGCTTAACTGAGGTACATTTTTGTGAGAAAGGCGTAAAAACGAATGCAGTTGTGTATCAAAATACAGTCCTCAATAACCTTGTGGAACCTGTTTCTCATACCATGTTTAATAACAGGCACTGGTTATTCCAATAAGATTCTACGCCAGCTCATAAAGCGAAAAGCACACAAGACTGGCTGGCGGCGCGTGAAATCGACTTCATCCGGCACAAAGACTGGCCCTCCTCCAGTCCAGATTTGAGTCTGTTAGATTACAAGATATGGCAAGACTTGGAGGAAAAGGCCTGCTCAAAGCCTAATCCTGATTTGGAGTCACTCAAGGCATCCTTGATTAAGGCAGCGGCCTATATTGACATGGACCTCGTTCGTGCTGCGATAGACGACTGGCCGCGCAGATTGAAGGCCTGTATTCAAAATCGCGGGGGTCATTTTGAATAAACTTTATTACCATGTGAATGGTTATAAATGGTTACATAAATAATAAACATGTCTAAATTATTTCATATTATACATGTGACAGAACTTATGACCTGACTAGGTATGTAATGGAATCTTTGAGCATAGTTTTCACCTATTTCCAGATATTTGATTAATTTGAAACTTTTCACACGTATCAAGGACCGATGACAATGCAATAATTTAATTACAGTTTCCCAATATCCTTATTAGGACCGCCAGGATTAATCTTACTCTTTCGTTCGGGCACTCGGCACAACACAACGGAGGCAGATACTTTTTCAGGCTAGTTGCATTTTCACCGTGTTGTTCGTAAGGCATTTCAATACTATCAAATGTCCGCAAATAATTAAATGAAATATCGAACTAAAAAATTAAAAATTAAATATAGTTTAAAAAAACTAAAAAACCACGCTTTATAGCGAATCGAACTAAAAGGTAGAAAAAAATGTTTAATTATAAAGTGTTTATAATATTTCAGTAGTAGAAGATCGAACAATCAATCATAACTAATTACTTCAATATAAAATTATAATAAAATTTAAATTATTATAATTTACTTTATTAAAAAGCGTGTGGTGCTTGATATATAAAATTTAACAATAATTCTACTTGCAACTATCTATGTGCGGAGAGTTATGAAAACATAGTAAAAAGTTATGAAAATATAGTAAAATGTACCCCACGTTTTTTACTCTGAATTGAATTATTCTCCTAATAATTTAAATTTTATTTAAATTTTATTTTGAAGTAATAAGTTGTGATTGATTTCTCGATCTTCTAATACTGAAATACATATAAACTCTTTGTTATTAAAAATTATTTTTTACCTTTTAGTTCGCTTCGCTATAAAAGCGTGTTTTTTTAGTTTTTTTAATTTGTCTATCCAATTATTTTGTGTAATATAGGTTATGATAACGCCCCGTTGATCTAGTGCTTTAAATACCGGGCCAAGATCCCAGGCTTCCAGGTTCAATCCCCGGGTCAGGCAACAAAAGTTTCAAATTTTCGAACGTTGTTGCTCGGGTTTGTGATCACCAACCCGCATTTAACAAGCGTGGTGATTATGCCAGTACACATCATTGCTGTGGTAACTTGAATTCAATGATGGAGGCCTTTGCCCTGCAGTGGGATGATTATAGGCTGTTACTTTACTTTTTTTAGGTATGATACTTTTCGATTCAGTGTTCCAAATTTAGTTTGATACAGCCAATGAGTCGGGTGTCTCTACCTGTCTTCCAGCTTAACAGTTGGACATGGATACGTCACAAAATTTCGCAGCAGTAGGTAGCATAGGTATTTATAACGAAGTTAACTAGAAAACTGTCAGAGTTATAGAGAAGAAACATTTTACAAGATAACCCATAAAAAATAGATAAAGCTCATGCCGCCCGGCATGCGAGGAGATGCGGGTTCGAGTCCCGCCTGACACAAAATTTTTCAAGTTTATATACTGATATTATAAGTGCAATTAAGTTGCTAAAATATCAAATAAAGTAGATAAAGCTGTTAGTTTTAATAGCACAGGCAGAAAATAAATCTTTACTTACTATGTAAAATTATGGAACACTTTGGAACCCTATGCGTTTTGCCGGTCATACATTTGGCCGGATTTAAAGTTTAGGTTAAGAGATCAGTGGCCTCCATAGACCGGGCCTAGTGTGTATTCTCGTATTGTATACAATTTTTTCATTTAGCTATACGCACATAGCCAAAAATAAAACTCTACGTAGGTACCATGTAAAGTTAGAGAACAATCAAATTAAGTAAGTCAATATATGCGACGTGAAACTAGGGAACCCTGTGCGCTCGGTGGTACTCGCTCTTGGCCGGTTTTAAAAATGTGATTTTGGTCAAGAATCTAGTGGCCCCCATATAGACCGGGCCTGCGTATTCTCGTTTGATATCTATAGTAAAAAATTAAATGATAATTAAACTATCACACGCACATGACATCGTTAAAAAATCTTTTGTTAGCAATATATAATTGTGTCCGATGCATGCTAGAACTGTTTCCTGAGGAAAATAGGTCAACGATCTATCTATACAAATAGGGAATATTCCGATAGCGTGCGATAAATGACGGGTGTTAATAGCATTGCTCAATTCATTAGGTTTATTGCTAGGATTATTAATTTACTCGGCAGTAGTAGTTGTTTACTCAGTTGCAGTTTAAGTTAAAAAAGACACCATGCGTGGTCGCCGTCGATACGTAAATAAATCGTAATATGATATTATGTACATCACTATCATAAGAGTAACCTATTTCTGAGTTTCTATTCTATTTCGGAAATGTTGTAAGCGGCATGATCAAGGAAGAACTTACAATTACAATTCGTCCACTCCCCTTAGAAACTTTTTGCAAACAGACAAACTTGCTACTTTGGTTAATAAAGTGTTAAGCGACTAACAATGTTGACTGTACAATTTATTTTTAAGCGAATCTATTATTTTTATGTAAAAATAAATTATAATAATTATGCAACATGTTTGCTGAGTGAACTTAAAGTTAAATAAGATGTTTTGAAGGAATAATCAATGAGGCATTAAAATGTGTATTTTATGCAAATGTATACAACGCGACGTATACGCTTAGCATTGCTTAGGTAATAGCTCATTGTAATAATAGTAAACAAGACGAATGTCTTAATATTTGCTATTTCTGCATTTGACGTACGAAAAAAGAGCAGCATCCCGAGAAACTAAAAACTAGGAGTAAATACTAATAGGAACGATTTGGTTTATAACTTAAAAAAATCCTTGTCTATTGATTACCTATGTGTTTTCAATGAACACCAGTAATTGAATTGCTAAAAGATGTGCTCAAAAGCTGTTTCATTATAAAAGATTGTTAAGTATTTTTAAAAGAACTCGGTTGGTCAAAGAACATAACCGCTGGAAAACAGCGTTAAGCCTGGAATTAATTCGTCAACGCAAAACAATGGCATACCTAGTAGCTCAATGGTTAATTCATTTCCCTAATAGTAACCGGAAGATTGTGGTTTCGAGTCCCTCTCAAGACAGTCGACATTTTTATTCAAAAAGTTGTATTTTGATTCTCTTAATCTGAAAACGTTGTCCAAAGTATTTCTGTCGCCAATTCAAATGTAGAAGCAGTAGCAGTAGGTAGAATTATTTAGTGGTTTTGAGCCACATAAAATGAAACAAAAAACATTACTCAGTCATTTGTTTCAGATTAAATGGTAACTTCAAGGACATCGACACTGGGGCGTTGTTCTTAGAGACGGGACACGGGCCCACTGAAGACTATGAAAATCTCAGAAGGAGGGTATACTCCAACACAAAAGAGCTCTGGTACTACATTAACCATGAGCTAAGCAAAGTATTGTACGACGACAACAAAGCGGAGAAGATAAAATCAATATTAGACCAAGTAGCTGATAGAAAAAGGTAAGAATAAAATAATTGGTGTAACCTTAATGTTAATATCATAAAAAAAATTTTCAAAATGAATTGTCATAATAGCAGGGTTAAACTTAAAACTTTAATAATACACAGATAACAGAGACCCATAGTATTAATATGAATCCAAAACTTAGTTTCTCTGTCTATTATTTTACCAAGTTTAAACTTCGCGTTTTCTTAAAAAAAATGCATGTATAAAGGAAAACAATAAAAAAAAAACCTCATGTTCCTTAATGGTTTTAAATGTAGTATGTAGTGAAGTTTCTGCATAGTAGAGGTCTTAATTTCAAAAAATTCAAAAAAAATTAAAATATTTTCGATTTCACACTGCATGCATTTGTGCATTTTATGCAACTTTGGTTGTATTAACTCTGGCTCCTTTTACGAAATCATCTTGCTATTGAAAACCTGGCGTTAAGTCAAATAAGCCGGCAAAAACATTGTATAAATAACCAGCTTCTAAAATAAAATGCAAATATACATACAAGGAATTTTTTAATTATTGTATTCTATTGCAGATCTCTTCTATCCGACCAAGAGAAGCTTCCAGAACTTGATGGCTACCACGAATGGCGGCAGCTGGAGGCGGCGAACGTCTCCGACTTAGTGCAGCGGAGGCTACACCACCTGCAGAATCCGCCCGACTGCAGAGAAGCGAGGAAACTCATCTGCAACTTGAACAAGGTAAGTTTGTAAACAATGCTCATATTTGAATTTAAACTTGAAAAATTATGTCTCAGGCGGGACTCGAACCCGCATTTAAGCGCCGCGCCCGGCATGCGAAGAGATGCGGGTTCGAGTGCCGCCTGAGATATAATTTTTCAAGTTGAAATAATGATATTATAATTGCAATTAAATTATTTGAAACGATAACGGGAATCAAACGCGATCATACCTTATTAAATTGCTTAAATATCATATAAAGTAATGCTAATATTGTTTTTTTTTTTAAATTTTTAAGCAAAGGAATTACTAGTGTAACCTAAATATAATACAGGTCCTTGAATAAACATTTTCGACTGTGGTACGGTCGGCCAAGAAACTTGTTTATCACCCTAAGGTTGAAAGTTATTCGCGTGTCAGAGAACAACAGGGTTGATTTTCCCATGCAAATATATTCTGACATGTACTAATACCAAAACGTCATAGTCCCTATTGCTATTTAATATGACATTTTGTCAAAACTGATACACCATTTTCTTGGCCTGGCGACTGCTATAACCAATGGCTACCAAGACCAGTCCCACCCAAGACAGTCGGAAAATTTTTATTCAAAGAATTATTTTTGTAAGCAATGTGAAGCAATATTTTTTTTTGAATCGCACAACTGTTTACCAAGTAGAATTTTATACATATAAGACGCCTATGATAATTATTTCAAAACATAGTATTAATCTATACTTAATATTTTAAAGCTAAAAGTTTGTTTGTTTGTTTAAACGCGCTAATCTCAGGAATTACAGGTTCGAATTGAACAATTATTTTTGTGTTGGATAGTCCATTTATCAAGGAAGGGTTTAGGCTAAATAACATTACGCTGCGACCAATAGGAGCGAAGCATCAGTGAAAAATGTTGCAAAAATAATCGCGACCATAATAACAGAAAACGACGCGTACGGAGTCGCGGCAACAGCTAGTAACTAAACATCCCTACTCAGACAAACTATGTTAATTAGATGTTGGTGTCATCTCTTTTTGTACAATGTCTAAGAACTTTGGGCTTCATCTATTTTATCATCATGGCCACTTTATTTTGTGTGTGTATGTAAGGCTATTCCATTATTTATATCGTTGACCCTTGAAATCGAAGTCTGCGTTCAGTCTATTTCTATGTTAGTGATTTCAAGAGATAATGTGATTCACGTTGGTAACAATCGTTGCGTGATGATATCGTAACAGTTCACCGAATCGTTGTTCTATTACTACATAATTGTGTTCCGCCGTCACGCTCGTGCCAGTGGTCCATTAAGTATTAGTGTGTCATCGCGTGTGTCTTTATACGTTAATGATTATAATTCACCATATTATTTATACAAACCAAGCTGAATATGATTTAGGTACTGATACCTTTTGTAAATCATGAGCGTCGAGACGAGCCTTAGGTCGTTGTTTTGCTGAGCTGACGATGTTAATGACATGAGCAATAGCTGACAACTTGTTCATGTAACAACTACTAATAGTTGTTTAACGATTTTTAAATTTCAAAAGATTTTAATATACTGAACAAAAAAAACAACTTGTTTTGGAAAAATACTGTAATTTATAGTTTTTCAAAATCAAAGTGAGACTATATTACCTGTTTTTAAGTTTTTAGTTTAAAAGGGGCAAACTATGAAACAGTAATAGAAATCCATCCCATATTCCACTTTAAAACTACTTTCATCCTATCACTTTCGGAAACGTATATCCTAAATATCTTGACTCTCGGACGTAGAATTTGCGCAGACGGAACTAATGTATAAGGTAAACCGCGCTCCTCCTCCGCGGTTATAATTATCTTGGTAAACAAATGCACCCTTTACGCGTTTGTCACGCCTCACAAATATGTCGGTCATCGACTCAGTTTCGTAATAAAAACATGGGATCAACTGTGCATGTGGAATGGTCATCAATGATTCGGTATTTGGTACCATATAGGTACCATCAAACATACTTTAAGGTTTAGCTCTAATTGTAGTGTAATAATAATATGTACGCGGTCACGGGTGAAGCACACCAACGCTGCAAAGTTTTCGAAACGAAGGAACGAACGACGAATAATACAAATCCTTGAATAAAAATTTGGCTGCATTAGGTACGATTCAAACAAAAGCTCTAACCACCCAATATTGTTTTATATACATAGTACTTGACCCCGCGAATTTTGTATCGCCTCAGAATAATATAATTGGATTTTGACGTAAGAATGTTATTGGCATCAAATATGGCATTTCGGTTTACCTTACCATGTTACACAGAAAATTTGCAATAAAATAATATTGCGACTATAAATTGAGATGTAAGCTATCCTATCCTTCAAGTTGGATAAAACTGCACACGGTGTGCAAATTTAATCGCGGACAAACAACGTGACACGAAATTTTTATATATTAAAACGAAATTTTTATATAGTAAGATATGGACAATATCACATACATTGTTCTGATCCCAATTTGAGAAACTATTAAAAGCACTCGTATTTTGGAAATCGGAAACAACGAAGGCACCACAAACACCCAGTCCCGAGAAAATGTAGAAAAACACTTTTTTTCTACATTGAATCGAACCCGGGACCGCGGAGCAGGCCACACCTTGAAAGCCGATACGTTCGCCACTCAGCCACGGAAGTCGTCAAAGGGTCGCCACGGAGGTGTTTGTGTAGACAAAGTTACTCAAGGCTTTATGCTGTAGGCCATAAGCTAATAAAATTGGGGTTTCATCTATATTTTAGTTGTCAACATCTACTTTGACATCCAAACTAAATATTATACAAATATTTAGCATCTGTTAAGATCTCAGGATGAAGATGTAGATAGTAAGTTCATGGTTAAGATGAAATAGCTTTTATATATGATTTTTGTAAATGTATTTATAAGCAATTAAGTAAGTGTAAATTGAAAATCATATTTCCTAAATAAAAATTTCGACAGATCAGAAAGATCTTTGTAAAAGTGTTGATTTTGTCTTTGCAAAGCTTTTAGGGTTCCGAAACAAAGGTGTCAACAATGATATTACAAAGGGTGTCAATGAGGCCTTACTATGAATCCGCTATCCTTCGTTAGCTGGTTAATGAACCGTAATAAGAAGACAGATTATATTAATCGATGTGCTGTTATTGTTGCCATAACAACAATTAACTTTTAAATGAAAAAATATCGGATATTTGTATGGTGGTGTTTGTATCCGAACGTGAATTTTCAGACTATTTACACATCTTTAGCAATTGATTCGCCTCTTAAACAGAAAATAGACACATAAAATACTCGTATTTTAAACAAAATTTACTTGCATTATTTCTTTTTCTGTTTTAAGGTGACTACTAGAGCTATCTGCTGCCCCCAATTGATTTAATTTTATTACTTCTAAACAAAATCAATTCTAAAAAAACTAGAACGGTATAATTTTAGCAAATTACCTCTAGTATTTATTGAATCACAGAAAAAAAGCAGTTCACAGTGATTCAATAAATACTAGACGTAAATTGCTAAAATGATACTGTTCTAGTTTTTTGAGTATTGATTTTGTTTAAAAGTAATAAAATGAAATCAATTGGAGGCAGCACTTAGCTCTAGTAGTCCCTTTAAAAGTACGAAAGCTAATTCTTGAATTATGAATTTTAAACATCATATTATTGGATCTTTGAAAGCACTTTATGTGTGTTAAATATATTTACAAATCTTGTTGGTTGATTAGCGTTTCGCATGAAAATAGTTCACGACGTAAATGTGACGTTAATCAGCTTCGTTTGTTTTTTATTGCACCGTTTTGTTATTCGCGTTGAGTTATTCCGGCACACATTTCCCACAATTGAAATTTTGCACCGTTATACTGTTTCGTAACAAGAGTTGTAGGGTCAGATAAATTTGCAGCAGATTGTACTTGTATGTGTTGTTTTGATTAGCAGTAGAGACACTGTTATCTTGCCAAGACGGTGTACTATGATTTGCGAGACGTCGCAAACTGAAGAACGGTTAGTTAGTTAATTGGACTTAAATTTTCCGCACTTAGCCTCTTCAGTTGGGCCTTTGTACGTGATTAAAATTTATGTTTTATTCAAACCATTTTTGGTCAGTCCAGAATTTTACTAGGCCTCGTATATCTTTGAGTGCACTCACTCTTGTATAGACTGAGGTGAAGAACGGTTAACGGTTTATTTAATTTTTTTCCCTCCTTATCTGCATTTTTATGCTTATCGCTTTCAATGTTTTGTTGTGTGTACTTTGACGCTTAAGTCCTCCTATAAAAGTATCTAAGTATTGCCGAAAAAATTCATGCTTTTAAACGTGTTTGATGTATTTTTTTATTAAGAGCAGATTTCGATGAAGTGAAGATGTACATCCACAGTTTCTTTGGAGTTATAATAAATCTGAGCCGCAGTTCTAATGGCTGCTACCTATAGTTTCCAAATAGGTATACCGTAATACACAATATGACTAATGATATCAATACTATATCCCCATATAGCTCGTATAAAATATAAAATATAATTGTTTTTGATTGTTACTGGGTGTAGATTATGTATTTCAAGGTAATCTGATAGAATAGGTCTCGAGAGCTCTTTACAGTAAATGTTTGTTCATAGATAGAGTCATATTTGTTTACTTATCTATTATCTGCTCACTTTACGTAATAATGATGCTTTGAATGTAATAATAACATTGTATTGTATACCCATACACAAAATACTTACCAGCTTACCAATATACTTAAATTTCTTCTAGGTTTCGTAGTTGGTAAGTTAGTTGCTTAGTTTCGTCATAAACGTCCGCGGTTAATCTCAGAGATTTTAGTAGGAGTAGAGTTAGGTAGAGATTTCAGTAGGTACTGGATAGTTGTAATTTGGTATGAAAACAAAATTGTGACTTTGACCCTCAATATCCTCCTTTGATCCTGAAGAAAAAAAATATCCTAGTGATGAGGACAAAACGTGGTTTTCGGATCTGCGTTTGTTTTTTTACACCTGTATACTATGTATGGTACGGTAGTGGGCTCCCTTTACCATGTTTGGGATCTAATTGGCCCATTATGCGTAAGTAGTATATGTGATATTAATTACGTTAAGAAAGTGGTGAATTGGTAATAATAATCTTTATATATAAAAATTGCGTGTCACATGTTTGACCGCGATGGACTCCTAAACTACTTAACCGATTTTAATCAAATTTTGCACAACGTGTGCGATTTGATCCCACTTGAAAGATAGGATAGTTATTAACTCAATTTATTGGAGTATTTTTTTTTTATAGCATATTATTTGTTTGTTGCCGTAATTTGGTAAAGAAAAACGCCATGTTTGATAACAATGACATTTAAGACGTCAAAATCAAATTACATTATTCTGAGGCGATACGAAGTTCGCGGGGTCCGCTAGTGTACTATAATTTTTAAAGATATTATTTTTCAGAATACTTCATGTAATGTGGATATGTTTTTTTTCTCGTTTATCCCATAATTGGTTTATCATATGAAATGGCATAAGTACGTTTAAATAAATGTGTCTGTAAATATCATTTTTCCATTCAGCGATCCATTTGTGAAGTATTTAAAGTTCTAATTTTTGTGTAAGTCAAAAGTACTAAAGAATTATTAATTTATGAATGAAAAAAAATCGAAACAGTAGAATTGAAAATACTACCTAAAGCTGTTTTCTGTACAAGCAGAGCCATCTCTTGGTAGTGTGGGAAATCACACGTAACATAATAATAATGTTTGTTTCAGGGTTGTGGCTTCGGCTGCCAGCTGCACCACATAGTGTACTGCCTGATATTCGCATACGCAACGGAGAGGACACTCATACTCAACTCCAAAGGCTGGAGGTACAACAACAAAGGCTGGGACTACGTGTTCCATCCCATATCGGAGAGCTGTGTCACGGCATATGACGATAAAGTTATGCAGTGGCCAGGCAAGTATAGCTCGCTCTCTTGAGATCATTATTCATTTTAGTAGCATGCGTAAGTGACCCTGAAACTCTTCATCGTAATAAATCAACAGTTGACACTTTTTAGGAATTAAGTGTTGTGCGTTATTGTGATTGTTAGAAAAGAAAATACTTAAGTACAAGTTTGTACTTTTTTTTCAATGCAAATGAGGTGTTTAAGGGTGACAAAGGAAAAAGCACAAAGATACTAAAGTTACTTTGATCTATATGTATATGGTAAATAAACATATCATTTTAGAATATCCTGGTTTCAAGCAGTTAACTTTACTTTTATTATAAGAAAGTTGTATTCAATAAATATCTTAATAAATATGTTTCGTTCTATTTCAGTGTCCTACGATGCAAAGGTTGTATCACTGCCGTTCATAGATTCAATATCGCAGAAGCCCAAGTTCTTACCACTGGCCATACCAAAAGATCTGGCACATAGGTAAGTCTACGCTGATATCACTTCGCACAATCATAACGGTTTTTTTTTGTTTTTGCACTGAATAAGGTGTGTTCTCTCCACCATTTGACAAACTATGATTGCGGGCGGCCAAGCTTGTGAATTTTTGAAATCCTTACTTTGGAGAGGTCTTTGCTCAGCAGTATACTAATGTATGCTAATGATGATGATAATGAAGATGATGTATTTTTATAACTGTAAATATGTCTACCATGTATTACCTTTTTTTTTTATTACTATTCGATACTATTTTAATCGCCAATATCATAGAAAATCGTAATGCTTGTTTGAGGATTATAAGTTGTAACATGTGTTTAACACAAAAAAGCTGTTTTAAATTATAGTAACTGAACCAGACCAGATCGATAAGTATAACTTTTGCCAAGCTACAACAGAAACAAAATGTATAATGGTGCCAAAAGATTTTCGTCAATAGCCGTCAATTACCGTCAATTCTGAATTTCTGATTGTCATGTTTATTATTCCAATCGTCTGTTGGAATTTTTTAAAGTAATAAATTCGAGAGAATGTTTACACCGCTCAGTATTTGGCATCATTCACAAATAGTTAACATTCATTTAAAATTACACCTTACTTGAGGCTGTAACGGCGGCTGAACATTTGAATCTATTACATATATTTTTTTGAATTAAAAAAAATAGTTATTTCAGTACGGTGACATCATGGTTCACTATTGTCGTACAAAATATATAATATGGGTAGTATCGTTATTGGGTTTAGATAGATTATAAAAAGTAATTACAAAAATTTAAAGTATAAAATGCCCGAAATGTATATTATTTTTATGAGTAATGAAACTAAATATTATGTATTAGTAGAATACAAAAGTTTATAAAGGTTACACAAATTGAGGGAAGGAGTGTTACTGATATACACCGTGAAATTTTAGTGGTTGTTTTCCCGCAACAGAATGATTTACCTTTCGTAGCAACATCGAATCATGCGAGTTATCTTTTGAAAATAAAGATATAGTTGTTCTCAACTAATCAAAAAAATAATCATCAACTCAAAAGCGTGAGATACGATAGTATCTTTACAAAATGTGACGTGTTTGGGTACTGCTTGCCGCACGAAATCAATGTTCAAAGCAAAAGAAGCTCTACGCACTAAGTAATACAGCATAAACTGCACCGCGCGAGGGGCAAGACCCCGGCCGGTGACCGGCTGCGGCGCGGCTGGTACCATTGGTTCGAGGTTGCTTTCGAGTTTCGTTTATCACAACCGTGAAACTGCTATTTTTTTTTTTGAATAAAAAAAACTGCACAAATCTATTGTACTACTAAGATAAATTCATTTTACTGCGGGAAAACAACCACTAAAATTTCACGGTGTATTCATAACTAAATAAGATTTTTTAACAATTTTTTAGTCTAAATTCCCTAAATAAAAATTTAGACTTCCTTAAGTGGAAGTACCTAATTTTATTTTTTAAAAAGTTTGTATAAGATATGTGTGATGAGAACTATCTTAAGGGGACTACTAGAGCTATGTGCTCTCCCCAATTGATTTAATTTTATTACTTCTAAACAAAACCAATTCTCAAAAAACTAGAACAGTATCATTTTAGCAAATCACCTCTAGTATTTATTACACACAGTAAACTTTTTATTTAGTTGTTTATAAAGTCGAATTTGCCGCTAAAGCCAAAAGCGGCCGCTTTAACCTATAATGTACAATACGAAAGAATGCCAGAATGAAAAGCAGTTAACAGTAATTCAATAAATACTAGAGGTAATTTGCTTTTTGATCTTTGATGATTTGATTTTTGATTGAGAAGTTTTTTGATCCCCCTTAAGTACGTACTCTGATGTGTATGGCGTGTCCAGGATAGTTCGTTTCAACGGCGACCCCTCGTCCTGGTGGATCGGGCAGATGCTCAAGTACATCCTCAAGCCGCGAGCCGCGCTGCAGAAGGCGATCAACGAGACGGTCGCAAAGATGAACTTCAAAACGCCTATTGTGGGGTAAGTGTTATTGAAGACTGAATTATTATGCATTTGCAAAGTTTAGCAATTATAACATGGGAATCTAAAAGAGGAGATCCTCAGGGTCAGGCCATTTTGAGACGTGTAAAATTGCTTCCAGGGAAGGAGAGAAAATTTGCAGAAAATATACAGATTTTACCGATTTATTGATTTTACCAGCAGTGGACGTTGTTTGACCGGGATGATGATGATTATAATGATGAATAATCTAAAATTAGTATAAAAAATATTTTTGAGAATTTTGTAAAAATTTTTCTTTACTAAAAATACATTTTCACCATGTACAATATAAGTATTATCTATTCACTATATGATCAGCAAAAATACACAATTAGTCTAAATATACGATTAACTATTAGGAATTTTGAATCATTAGAAAAACTTCCAAAGGGGTCTTGCGTCGATTTTATTTACACTACAATTCCCAAGTTTCTATATTTAAACCACACTTCATGGTAGGCCAGTCTGAATTTAAAATTACTGAATGTGTTTTAATTTCAATTTAATCCGTTTAACGTCCAGCGTTAATCTGGTTTGTTTAATTTGCTCGGCCGCGCTCAATCAAACCAATAAACTGTTGAGCGTAGTTTATGGCGCGATTGATTGCGTTAGTCATACAATTTTATGCACGGCCGTGTGAATTTAGACGTAATAGGTTGAGTGACGGTCTCGACATATTTCATAAATAAAATGTCGACTCGATCGGTTTAAATCGATGGTAACCGAGTTATAATAATGGAGGTGTAGCCTATTGCAATTGGTTATGGTTTATATTTGTGAAGCACATTTATCTTATACATTTAAATATTGTGTTCTACAAAATGTTTGTCAGTCTATTATACTGCAAATTTAAGTTTTACTAAGTATAATATTTTTTTTATCTTATGGTAGGCATGATAGACAAAATATAGAGAGCCTATTGCATATAAAATGCATACTTCTTGCACAATTTGTACTTGTGGCCGGTACCCAGAACTCAGCCAAACCACGTTTACTGGTGGACATAGGCCTCTCCTAATGACCTCCACACCGATTTTTCTCAAGCTACCTTCACCAGATCGTCGGTCTACCAAGGGGGCCTACCCACAGAACACCGTTCGGTGCGCGGTCGCCATTCCAGAACCTTTTCGCAACAACAGCCATCGGTACTTCTTACTATATGCCCCATCCACTGCTACTTTATGTTCAGAAATTCTTCGAGTGATGTCATGTATTTTAGTTCAACTACGGATTTCCACTTTTTTTATTCTAGCGCATAGAGAAATAAATATTAATGAAGAATAGGTAGGAAATTGATATTTATTCCCCAAATTTATTTTACAAAACTAGCTGTTGCCCGCGTCTTCTTCGTCCACGTCAGTTTCTGTTATCATGATAGCGACTATTTTTGCAACATTTTTCACCAATAGGAGCGATCCTATTGGTCGCAGCGTGATGTTATATAGCCTAAAGCCTTCCTCGATAAATGGACTATCCAACACAAAAATAAATTTCAATTCGAACCAGTACTTCCTGAGATTAGCGCGTTCAAACAAACAAACAAACAAACAAACTCTTCAGCGTAATATTAGTATAGATATAAAATACGAATCTCATACCTTGTTTCAGAGTGCATATACGAAGGACAGATAAAGTGGGCACGGAAGCGGCGTTCCACCACATACACGAGTACATGACACACGTCAAGGAGTACTTCGACCAGTTGGAGCTCACGCGGACAGTTGACGTCAGGCGCGTCTATCTCGCCACAGATGACGCTAATGTGAGTGCACCTTTACTTTATCTTAATATATAAAAATTGCCGTTTTAAAAAACTTGAAAGATCGGATAGTTTATATAACTCAATTACCTAGTTGTTTTTTTTTTGCCAAATTATTTATTTATTATTTAGCAAACTGTGAGTTCAATACGATTCTAACAGGAGGCTTTCTAAGGTAGCTTTGTAAGGTAAGCACCATATTTGATGACAATGACATTCAAGACGTCAAAATCAAATTATATTATTCTGAGCCGATACGAAGTTTGCTATGTCCGCTTGTCTTAATAATGTAATAATTCTTCAGTAGTTGTGTTTGTCACGTAACTCCTCCTAACCGGCTGGACCAATTTGTATGAAACTTTGTGTTTAAAAACACTGTAGGTTGGACCCGGTAGATGGCGCTGCTTTTTCGGGCAGGACAACGTCTGCTGGTTTCGCTAGTAATCGATAAAGGAGTTCAAATTGATATTATTTACCTAAGAATCTTTAGAATCAATATGTGTGTTACTTGTGTGTAATGTAATACTTGGTTAACAGCAGAGCAGATACATTTGACAGAAATCAACAGCATCGTATTATCTTATATCTCGGCAAAATTAAATTTTCATAAATCTGCTTTACAATAAACATCTTTTCTACAGTATTGCATGAACAGTATGCAATGTATTTTATATAAATAATATGTATATTGTGTATGAACTTTTCATATATTATTAACATTGTTATATTATGTGTCTGACTATGACTTTGGCCTACTAGCCAGTTGTAAAAAGGCCGAGACTATCTATCTTAAATGTTAAACCAATGAAAATTGAAATGCAATGATTAAATCATGAATCTAGAACGAATAGAACTGCTATTACAAATGGTGTTAATTGATTCCCATCAGTGTTACGAAACAATATAAATAAGCATGGGACATAAAACGTTGCGATATATTGTTCACGGTTCACATTGTAATTGATCACTCTATTATGTTTCGCAATCGGCAATAAAAAGTAAATTGTAGTTGGATAATAAAGGACTGTAACTGGAAAAAAATATTTGCAACACCATGTTTTCTTGTTATTCTAATTCGAATCCAAATTAATATTAATTTATTTAAAATGAAATTTATATATAAAATCATCTTTATCTATACATAAAAGTAATCGAACAATAAAAAAAAGTATATCCGTCGCAAATTTACTAATAGGAAATATTACTTGATGGACGCCTGTAACCTAAAACTTTAGTGAAAAGCGTCTAGTCAGTTGGATAGTTAGTTGATTTCCATTTTCAGTCGTGTGATAATTAAAATTCTTTTATTTCGATTTTATTTGCGTTTTGTAAAGAAAATCACTTAAACTGAAAATATATTTGTTAAAGACCTTTTTTATAAAGTGCAACGTAAATCATAAATTAGTAAACTTTTTGAATTGCCGCTCATGGATGGTATCTGCAAATTTTTAAACTTCCACTAGCTTCATCTGCGCATTAACCAGTCGATTAGTCGACATTACGGCCAATAATCATCCCATCACAGGGCAAAGACCTCCGTCATTGAATTCAAGTTACTTAGCAATGATAGGCGCAGTGGCGCAGGCATAATCACCACGCTTTCCAAATGTAGATCGGTGATCACAAAACCGAGCACGGTTTGAAAATTTGAAACTATTGTTACCCGACCAAACCAACGCAAGACCCCAAGATCCTTTCCTGTTACTTTAAACACTAGACTGATAGGCCTTTTAGTTTAGTTTTTAACCGCATTATATGATAAAAATATTATGTTTCCAGGTGTTAGAAGACGCTCGTAAGAAGTTCCCCGAATACGAGTTTCTCGGTGACCCGTCTATTGCAAAGACGGCCGCCACGCACCGCCGCTACACGCCGCTCTCCCTCACAGGGTTGCTCGTGGATCTGCACATGCTGTCTATGTGCGATTACATAGTGTGCACCTTCAGTAGCCAGGTACACTTACCCTGTGTGGATCGACCCTGATAAATATTGTAGATAAAATATTAAGAACACCAGGAACAACGCTTTCAATGGAAGAGACAGATTTTTTCCTCGGCCAAGCTGCGATCGCTAAGCCTCCTATTGAGCCTCCTATTGCTTGCAAGTAAATTATTGAATATATCACCCATAATGTAGGTACAGATGATGGTACACACGGCGGCATATCAGACTATACATGTTGACCTTGAGACCGCCTTTATGCCCTACGTAATAAAAGCTGTTATCGCAGTTCAACTGTTTAACTTGATGTGCTGTCGAGTGTACATTTGAATACGTGAGCTTTATAGACCTTTTTTTTTGTTCTCCCCGTGGTAATGCGTTACGCATAACTGTCGCTTCGGGGGAAACGACGGGTTATGTGGGACTCTCCCACCGCTAACCCTTCCCGACCGAGAAGGGTCCGGTAGGCATACCTACTAAAGTAACCCCCGGGGTGCACCCCTCCACGTAACCACCGTTTCTGGATCCGTACTGGCCGAAGCAATCTCCGGATCCTGGTGGTGTGTAACCCGGCCCTATGCCAGGCCTTTCTCCACCCCTATGGAGGGGCAACCCCAGACGTGTCAGGTCATTCGGTGTGATCCGGGTCCCCCGACCCCTGCCACTGACCTGCTTAGGGAGGGGGGAGGAGGTGTGCATACCTCCTCCTCCTAACTCCCCTTCGCTTGCATCTGACCGGGTCCGCAAGGGCATTGTCCTCGCGAGCCCGCTCGGCGGCCTCCTTCGCTGACATGATTTCCTCTGCGAAGGTGACCACCACCTCCCACTTCATCTGGCTACCGAGCATTGCCCTGATTACACTCGGCAGCCTGAGGTTAGGCCCCACGACCGCACGAAGGGCGATGCGCTGATCCGACCAAGCAGAGCACAACTTAAACGTGTGCTCCGCCGTGTCGTCATCAGCGCCGCACTCGTGGCGCCGGGGCGTGGGCTCCGGGCGACGTGGTGCAAGTAGTGACCAAAACAGCCGTGTCCGGTCAAGATCTGCACCAACCGGAAAGTCAGGGTGCCATGCCTTCGGTCCATCTACTCATCCAGAATCGGACGAATAGCCTCTATGGTTCGGAGGCCAAACTCCGGCTCTGTGAGGGCCACCCGCCAACTCGTCGTAAGGCCGTCGCGTGCCTGGCGCTGCAGTTCTCATATATCGTCGGGGGGCGACTCTCCCTCCTGTTCCTTCCACCTTTCCCTGGCCCGGAACATTGAGTATAGGGCGTGGGCCTCTAATTCCCAGGGCGGGGACCCCGCCTACAGGCAGGCAGCTCCAAAGGATACCGTCTGGTACCCACGTATAGCCCGCACTACTATCACCCGCTGCGGTTGTCGTAGCTGGCGGATGTTGTCGGCGGTGAGGGCGTTCGCCCAGACCGGTGCCCCGTAGAGGGCCATGCTGCGTACGACCCCCCCATAGAGTTTTCGGACCGTTGAGTCCATAGATTTAATATACTGCTGATAGATTGGCAATGAAAAGAGACAGAATACAATGCAGCTATACGATAGAACGAGATAGATCATAAGGCCGTTCACGTACACGCTAAGAACCCGTAGCGTTTTTCTGAGTTCTGACGTCTGTCACGCGCAAAACAATATTCCCTTTAGTTTTACTAGTTTCATTTTTATTATTGTAAAAAAGTGTCGATTTGATGTATTTTCATTATGGTTACATGTTCAGTACCTGGAAGTAACTCATCTAAAAAAGGGAACCAACATAATTGTACATTTCACACGTCAACACACAATCGCGATTACCAGCAGCAAAATGCAATGTTTCAGAGCTTTGACTAAAATTTTGTATACTAATTGATAGGGCATTTCATCAGGACAAGGATTTAAATTCATATAAATTCAATTAAAAATAATATCAAATACGTGAATTTCAGCAATTACTAAAGTCACTTTTGTATTTTAGTGATTGACGTTGTCGATGATATCTTATCGACATTTCATTAGCTGACATATTTCACATTGTAAACCGCATGCAGCCTAAATTGTTAAAATACGTTAGAAAAGGTTGAAATTGCCTAATAGAAAAGAATGTTCGCCCAATAAATATTCGAGCATTTGCAGTTTACATTTGGACCCTAAGTGTTTTTAACACAGAGGCGATCAGCCTGTAAAATTTCGCTCTGGATCAATGTCCATATTGTTCAAGCCCCCATCAATCCCCATTAGTTAAACATTAAATATATGTATATTTTGTGGACGATTGTAATGTGTAATTGAAAAATAAATATCAGTTTTATTTCAACTTTGGCGATCGCGATCGCAAAATGAGGCAAAATTGTTAAGTACTGGCAAGTAAAGCCTACGATATTTTTTACAATAAATTGATTTTGTTCGGGGATAAGTAATTATAAAATAAAAAACATATCTAGGTATTTACTTGCAGTTTTTTGGCGTTCTTTTAATAATACAAAAAAATAAGTCACCTGCGTCAACGTAAACTATGTCGATGGAATCGATATTGAAAGCAAGCAGACAATGCAGTACCTGCACTATTTATCTCACGCACATGCTCACTTTATGCACACTAGCGTAACCTAGTTTTGGTCTCGTTTTCAGGATTCAATTGCCAATCTATCATCTATATTAAATCTATGGTTGAGTCCGAGCCTCCCAGGTTGGTAAGAAGCCTCCCGAGAGCTGCCGCCGCCTTAACTAGTCTCGGGCCCAGGGATTGGAAATGAGCCCGAAACCCCCACCGCCCGTCTAGAAGAAGCCCTAAATATTTCATTTGGGGCCTCACCGCTATCTGGACACCCTCCGACGTAATAGAGGCCCCTGGAGGAGGGCCTCTGCGTGGCCCGTGGAAAAGTAGCACCTCCGTCTTTTCCAGGGCCACCCTTAGTCCAAGGAAATGGATGCGCTCAACGGCCAGCGCAGTGCTGACCTCCGCCAGCCTTGCTGTCTCCTCGTAGGACACCCCTTTGGCCACGACTAGGGTGTAGATGTAATAGCAGATGGTAGCTGTCCGCGGTAATATTTCACCGCGGAGCACCCAGTCGTAGCCGATATTCCATAACAGAGGCCCCAAAATAGACCTCTGCGGAGGAACGCCACAATTGACGGGGTGACGAGCGATGCCACCCTGAGGACTGACGTACAATATCTCTCTTTCCGAGAGGTACTCCTCGATCAGTTTCCCCAAGTATGAAGGCACCCGGTGAAAACGGAGCGCCTCCTTTATCGTCGCAAAGGGGAGGCTGTTGAAGGCGTTGACGATGTCCAGACTGACCGCCAACGCCCTTTCACCCCGAGCCACTGCCTCCAACGTAAGCGTCTTCAGGAACTGAAGCGCATCCAGTGTGGAGCGCCCAGCCCTGAAGCCGTATTGAGCCGGAGACAAGTCCGGCCCATGCCCCTCCAGATGATTAATGAGGCGGGTCGCAATTATGCGCTCAAAAAGCTTTCCCGCCTCATTAAGGAGCACGATCGGCCTAAAAGCCGAGTGTCTCCGGGTCTCGGCCCTCCTTACGGCGGAGGCAAAGGCTTCCCTTTCTCGGCCAAGGCCTCGGAAACTCTCCCGCCCTAAGGGACAGGTTAAACAACTCCCACCCCCCCAGGTGCTTTAGTGCCAGGGCAAGGACCGTGCCCGGCACCCCATCGGGCCCCGGAGCTCGACGCCTACCGCGAAGCCGATCTACTGTAAGTTCCCACTCGGAGTCCGACACCGGGGGAGCTTCCACTTCCGGCAGACTCGTAGATGGGGGACACATAGCCGGAACGGCCTCTGCCGGTGGTTCGGGGAACAAACTGCCGACCACCCTCTCCAGCAGTTCCGGTTTGAGAGTCTCCGTCAGTGCTGCAGCGCTGCAACGCGGAGTTTTTTCCGCGCCGCATGGTAGGGGCGCCCCCAGGGGTCCCGATTAAGGCTCTACCGCATCTCTTCTTGGGCCCTGCTTTTGGCTTCACTGATGGCGATCTGCAAGGCCTTCTGATTGGTGCGAAATGCAGCAGACAAGTGCTCCTCTTCGGCCAAATCCCGGGTCTGTCGCCGGCGGTAATGGCCTAGGGCCCTTCTCGCTCTCTGAAAGGTGGCCCGCAGAACCGCTATTTCTTCCGACCACCAATAAACGGCCTGGAGTGGAGAACGGGCCGTCGCCCTGGGCATAGACGCCTCACACACCTCCTTCAGCTTAAAGTTGAGGGTTGCTACGGCCTCCTCCACGTCCTCGGGAGGCGTGGTGGGGGCGAACCACGTCTGCATGATGGCCGCCTCCTCGGCCAGCTCCCTATTTAGCTTGGTTAGGGCTCAGCGCGGTAAGCTTTATGGACCCTGCCTGGACAGTATAGCTGTGAACTTATGTGGGTCATGGTGATAAGTGATAAATTTCGAATTAATGGATCGCTGAATTCGACACAACATGGAAAAAGGTTAGAAAGGCTATGTAGGTAAGGTAGGCGCGCCACAGAGGTTATAAGCAAATGCTTGTAAATGAGCGCTGTGTTTGGTTTCTTTTGACGTCGACGCATCCCTATTGGTTGCGCGACGTCAAAAGACTTCGCTTGATTGGCGTTCTTTGAACTCGTTTATGTGTAAGCGGCGACATCGGTTCTCATACAAATGGCGCATGACAGCCATTGTAACCTTTTTCCATGTTCTGTGTTGTAACGGTTTATTTGAACTGTATACCCAGGTCGGTCGGGTGGCGTACGAGATGATGCAGACGAACCGAGTGGACGCTTCGAACGCGTTCTTCTCGCTGGACGACATCTACTACTTCGGCGGCCAGAACGCGCACGACCGCGCCGCCGTGCTGCCGCACGCGCCCGCCGCGCAGCAGGAGATAGCGCTGCAGGTGGCTGTCTCTCTCACACTTATTATAGGCTGTATCTATCCGTCACACTACTCAAATATACTCTTCTTATACCAGGCGGTACTGTCAACGCATTGTCACTAATTCAATTATACTTTGAGGTACAGTTTTTATCAATTTTAAGGATGACAAGTGGTACCAATTCGTTTCAAGACTTTGACGCACTGGCAGTACACTAGACTCTATCTATCTAATCCATTTTCCAATTTTACAAAACCTATCTGTCATCTCACTTTAATCTACTGCACGTATACTAGGCGGTACCAAGGCATTCCATTTTTAGTCATTGTACGTATACTAGATAATACTATCTCGTTGTCCCACTTTCACCCACTGCACGTATACATTTTTTTTAAAATATCAATGGGCATGCTCTGACTACATATTTAAAACTCTATGGTTAAAAAAAAGCCTAAGATGGAGCGAACTTACCCAGAGGTACTAGTTCTGCCACACACCAGCGGAACACAGAAAAACTGTTTGTCGATGGACTCCGGCAGGAGGGTGGTAGCATCCAGGCGGCCTCTTACGAAGCCTACCACCGCAGACGGATCTGTTAGCCGTCATCATTGGTTAGAAAACCAAAGACACCGTTGCCCGGGGTGGACCACTAGGAGGTAGATCCCACCACCCCAAAGGTGGTACCAAGCTGACAAATTACTTTCTCCCAGTGCCTACATGCAGCGGTACAAGTTTGTTTTATTTTGAAAAACCATCACATAGTCATAATCTTAAAAAGTTTTGTTACTACTTACTTGTGGTATCTAGCAAATCTATCAACTCAGGCTCAACAGATTTACAAAATCTTTTATAAGTAAAAGACATCTTAAAAAGTTTTAGACCAAAAAGCAAAAGTTTTGTACTTACTTATACCATGTAGCGGGGCACAATAAATTATTTCTCCACTGTGTTTGTTTAAGTAAGCATGTCTGTTTAGGTTGGCGACCTGATCGGTATAGCGGGTAACCACTGGAACGGTTACGGTCGGGGCACGAATAAAAGAACCAATGTGGTGAGTTAAAATTATGTTTAAAACAACATTTATAATTAGCAACAGATGACAAATATGTGCTTCTGTTGAAATGATTTGTATTTCTTTGTTTAGTAAAATTTTTTCAATATATCCATACATCCCAAAGCCTTGAATAGTATCGAATATTACCGGTATATTTATATTTAACTATAATGTCTACAGTTCAGTTGAAAGAGTAATCGCCTGGGTTGGGTTCAAGGCTCACTTTCAAGTACCGGTATATTTATATTTAACTATAATGTCTACAGTTCAGTTGAAAGAGTAATCGCCTGGGTTGGGTTCAAGGCTCACGTTCAAGGCTATGGTGATTTGAAATATTTTTTTTATCAATGAAAATATTTTGAAAAGACACTAGTACTGACATGGCCGAAAACATTAATTTGCTAATAACGTTCCAACTATGTATTTTATTGGCCACACACGTACTGCACTAGCGGTTTATCCAGCCACTAGCTGTTGCCCGCGACTTCGTCCGCGTCAATTTCTGTTTTATGATCGCGACTATTTTTGAAACATTTTTCACTCACGCTTCGCTCCTATTGGTCGCAGTGTGATGTAATATAGCCTAAAGCCTTCCTTGATAAATGGACTATCCAACACAAAAATAATTTTTCAAATCGTACTTCCTGACATTAGCGCGTTCAAACTAACAAACAAACAAACAAACTGTTCAGCTTTATAATATTAGTATATATGTAAAGACTTTATTTAGCCCCCTAGCCAAGCACGAAACGTTGTGTAACATAAACAGGCATTTTTACTCTTATTTGTCATCGTTTCTATTCTGCTTTATAACACGTGCTTATATTTCAGAATGGCCTAGTCCCCTGGTATAAGACTGCGGACCACCTCGTGTTGTATCCATTCCCCGAGTACAAAGAGGTGCCCATGTACTCCGACACTCGGCAAAAAGAGTTATAGAAGCTAGCTAGAATGAACAATTGAGGTACATCTAGTTTTTGCTCAAGACTTTGCTGAATGTGACGAACTGTTTTTAATTATATGTACAGATCTTGCACTAAAATTGTAACTTTTCGTATAGCCCCGAATCTATGCGTTTGTCTCATGCTAGAAATCAAAAGAAAGGTATTTATGATAGAAAGTAAAGATAATCAAAACATTTTGTGACTTCTAATTTTGAAATAAATAAAACTTTTATTTTTTGTTTATCATATCAGATTGATAAAACGAACTATATGCTACTGTGATATGTTTACTACATTAATTGCAAGATGTGTACATTTCTTTAAGCAGTTTAATGTACAAATTGACACATGAAATTATTCTCCAAAAAACTCGCATAACGCACAGTTACATTGTTACATTTTTAGGTTTATTGGCATTATGAACACTAGTTGTATTATTAAAAAGTGATCTGAAATGTAATTTGTTAAAAATATACTCTCATTATAAAGAACTACATTGTGTGAGTAGTATTCAAAACCTAGTATTTATTTCTTACTAATTAAATAGTGCTGCCGAGTTTTCTTTAAATGCTAAATTTCACAATGTTACTTTTGGATAAAAGTTACTAATAAAAGCAATCTAATAAGCAGAATCTTTATTTTAATACAAGTTACTAGGCACTATTATGTCTGGAATACACTTATACGAGAGGATAAACATGTTTTTAAGTATAAATTAGTTTATTGTACCTCAAAACATAAACAGTCATGTTCTGTTATTTTAACCTGTTTGTGAAATAAATTCATAGAAAACTCGGACGACACTAAAATGTCAAGTTTCCTATGATATGTGGATTATTCCATTGGTTCTTTGTATTATGTTACTGTCGAAACTCATTACTTACTGGTCAAAAGTAATTTTGAATGGTGTCAGTCTCAACCCCTTAGTACATTGGGTACGGAACTACGGATACAACCAGTCAGTAGTAGTTTTACCAGTTTTGAGTTTTAAATCTTAGCATTTATACTTACTTGACAAAATACAAAATAATTATAAATACCTTTATGTTGTGATAAAAAATATGTTGTCCACGATGAGGAATATCGTTATACAAAACATTCGTTTTTGACTGAGTCAATGAATTGAGCGTACGTATATAGTTTGTGATCTTTGCCATTTAGAATATAAATTGTTTGTATTCCTAGCGTTTTGCATTTACGATACTGAGCTATTTAAGTATTACGGAAGGAGCTGTTTGGATAGTTTTAATCCATCCCTTTCCCATCCAGGATTTTGCTATAGTAATCTTTCGCCAACATCTACTGTGATTCATTTGATATAATGCCTCATTTCCTTGCAGTTGTAGGTAATGTTCTGGCCAAGCAAAGTAAACTATCATTACCTCTTACGTAATACTTGAACAGCCTAATAGCAATAAAAAATGGTTCAATAAGGTTATTGTTCAACGAGTAGCTGTCATTCTATAGAAATTTTTTCTAGGGTGACAGCTACTGCTCTTTCGAATAATTATGACAAGTTATATTAGAAAGTTTTTTTGACTATAGAAAACTTGTCAAGCCATGAGATAATTTACTGATGTGTTTCTAACAACTAAATACATGTTTTGGTGTTAACCATTAATAGTTTCTTCTACGTACGTAAAATTAAACCCTTTCTCGTTGTGTTCGTTCATTGTTAAAGTGTTTGTGTTTTTTTGTAATTGTATTGTGAATATTATATTTCCACATAACGTTCCATTATATCTTTCCTCCATTGATCGACATTCCAATGGTTTCTGTCCAAGGTCTTTTTAGCGTAATTTCTCTTCTATTAAATTATTGGAATTCTATTAAATATTGGCATAATATGTCTAGTATACAGGGTGACGTATATGAATTTCTGGGTTAAGAAGCCTATTACAAAATTTGACAGTTGCTTGGTGATTACTGCACATTTTGAAGATAAAACGAAAACCAAAGAACGCTATGAACTACCAAAAGAAATAAAACTACGAGTATGTATCAGTAATTATCATGGAACTATCATAAACTTGTGTATCAATATCCGATTTTCGATTTATATTTAATTTGTGCAATACTCAACAAATAATAACTGACGAGAAATCGTAGTAGGCGTCTTAAGGTTGGCCTCGCCGCAAAATTGTTGTAAGGCGTAAATTTGCGTTGCATTGTCCAAATACTCGCGATATAACTGCTTGTTATGTATTGTCTGGGCTTATGAAAAATACATGTTGCCACATGTGTCTTTAGTATAATAGTGATATTTATGTAATGCGAGTTAGTAATATTTGTGTAAGCTACTCTATCGTGTTGTCTAATATTTGTGTTTCTATTTTAAACTTTTTATAATATTTGACATTCCCAAGACGTGTAAACTGAAACGAGTCACAAAATACATCAAATAATATAAATTGAATAGATGTGAGGTCACAACACCACTTTCGACTTATTCGAGAAATGTATAGTATATTTTTGCATATAAATAAGCATACGATAGGAGGTAAACATAACCTAGAACTGAGCTATAAATTTAGAGAGCCGGCCTCATTAGATCTGACGACTAATAGTATTTTTTCAAACATTACAAATTTTACCTTTTTTTTTGTCTAAAATAGTATTTTGTAACATTCAATTTGTGATAACATTTAAATTTTTATAATAAATCTTTTAAAATTGGATAACGTTTGCGCGGATGGTGTGGGTTTTGGTATTTTTAGATTGATTATAATCAACATTAGTATATTTTATTGTGGATATGATAATTTCAAAAAGTAAATGAAGTCCTAAATCATATGTAAAGCTTACTCATTTAAAAATACTATTTTTATTGTCTTTTAAAAAATGTATTATATAAGTCACATAATTCATACAAGCTTCTGTCTATAAAAGAGAAAATTAAATCATTTAATGTGATTCAGTATCGACATAGTCTATTTTATAGTTAAAATTGTTTTCATAATGAATTTTATAAGTCCATTAACGTATGTGTAAGCCTTTTAGCTGTTAGTATAGTTATCTTAAAACTGATAAATGGTAATAACCGACCTTGCTTTTTTAACAACTGAAAAATAAACAGGAAAGCCAAGGACTTCAGTAAACACAGTTGATGTGTCATATAAAATGATGAATCTTAACAACAATAACTTATGATCTCTCAGTCCAGTCCCATAAGGATTGATAGTTTCGGATCTCGGATTATAGTGCCGAAATATATAAAACACATAAAGACAAGGTGCATGATTAAAACTCGGAAACGATTTACTCTTATTTACTACATTATTCTAATCAGTGATCGGAGTAGGTAGGCCGATTTTACGTACTTGCAATATAAATGTTCACAGTAAGCTTAACATGGATAAGACATTTTTAATATACCATAAAGAAGTTTTAATCTAAAACGTTCTGTTAGGTCAGAGGAATATCCATATTAATATACACGTCATGGATCATTTACACCAAGTCGGCCTACGTACTCTGATAATGTGATAATTTAATAATGTGTTAGGAAGTGATACGTTGCCATGCCATGTATCCGCTATTTCTTAGCTTTGTCCTAATAAACATGAAAAGTTCGCAGGAATTGCATAAAAACGATTCCTTGATTAAGCCGATTACTTTTCAATCGACCATCGACATGGTTTAGATTTTAAAATGTTATTTTTTCATCAACTTCATTGAGAGCAAAAGTAACAGAGGACAATTTTAACATGGGCAATATTTTTACTACTAAACCACATACGCGTATGTACGAGAGCTTGAATACTCGTTATTATACATGCCTATGTTGGTAAGCAGTAGAATATAATGGTCCTCTGCTACTTCTATCCCCAAACTCCCCTAAGTTGTACAGCCGTTCTAGTCCATCGGCAGAGAAGAATTCATTTTTTACACTAATTTCAATCTCACTGCAGAATAATTTATTTTACATACCTACTTTACATTTTTTATTTCGCAAACTTTTTTATTTATAAAATGACTTGATTTGTTAAATATGGAATAAGTAACATATTTTTCGGCCAGTTATTATGATCTGATTAATTAAAGCTTTAGTAAATTTATGTCACAAATTATATAAAAGAGATATTTACTATTATTTATTTCATCTAGTTACAATTTATTTGTTAATTTGGTGTCCATTTCGTTGCACGTATATTGAGTCATCGCTATTCGTTTGTGGTCCTTATTAAAGTGGTGTAAGGTTTATATTCATGTAAATATTGGGCGATATGGTTGGGTGCGGTCGTACTAAATAATTTACTAATATATGTTACTCGCGTGGCATGTAGATCTACCTAAACAAGGCGTGACACGGATTCAGGGAGTAGTTTTCCATGCATATTGATACGCGCAATGTTCCCATGACATAGCTGCATGCCTATTTAAACTGATATAGGCACTGCGTAATTTGGCGAAAAATGTTCATCAAATGATAGAAAAGCTAAATATTGTTTCTGAAAATTTTTTTTAGTGTCGATGTAATTTTATGTACTGAAACATTTCCATTTTATATCAAACAATATTATTTTTTAACCAGACTGGGATATCAGAATCAAAATCAGTCAAAATCATAATCATATGAAGATTGCATCAAGTAATAGTCCAAAAGAAAAGGATAATCCCAACTCACTTGCGTTTTAAAGAAGAAAATAACTTACTAAAAGAATTTTTGCTTTGTTTAGGAGACGCTGATCTAGACCGTTGCTTGTTATTATCAAAACATAATGAATCGGAGTTGTACCTAGGTAATCTCAAAATTTGAAAATAGGTGGACGTTCTACATAGATTTTGAAGGGTTGTTCCTTAAGTAATATTTTGGAAAGCTGTTTTTAATAACCGGCCAAGTGTGAGTCGGACTCGCACACGAAGGGTTCCGTACCAAAAAGGCCAAAAAACGGGTTTGTTGTATGGGATCCCCCCTTAAATATTTAATACTAGCGGACCCCGCGAACTTCGTATCGCCGCAGATATTGCATTTTGACGGCTTAAATGTCATTGTCATCAAATATGGCGGGGTTGGCAAAATTTGTTGTTTTTTTACTTTTTTTAGGCAATTTAAAAAAAAATCTTTGCGTAAAAACCATCCTCGTACTTCAAGGAATATTCTAAAAAAATAATTAGCGATATCGGTTCAGCCGTTCTCGAGATTTGCGCTTAGCAACACGTTCAGCGATTCATTTTTATATTATAGATATTTTGTTTTTAGTGTTGTTATTGCGGCAACAGAAATACATAATTTGTGAAAACTTCAATTGTCTAGCTATCGCAGCTCTTGAGATACAGCCTTGTGTCAGGCAGACGGACAGACAGCGAAGTCTTAGTAATAGGGTCCCGTTTTTACCCTTTGGGTACGGAACCCTAAAAATTATATTTTTGACAAAATGCTACAAAGTTGCCTTTATTACTTGTCCTATTGTCTTCTTTTACCGTGTATATCTTAAATGCCTTGCGATATTAAATGTTTGAACTTATATTGCCTATATTTCAAATGTATCTAATACATTTTCTAGCATAAATTTCATTCGCTCTCGGATTGATATAGATGTATGTATTATTTATTATTCCAATGTAAAAGGAAAAGCAATTAAATAATAAAAGAGTTAAAAATTTTCAAGTATCATTAGCATTTATAATCTGCTCGTGTTTTGTATGGCAGCCACGATCGCTTGTGTGTGACTTGAATGGGAATGCGATTTAGCAAATTATACGTACCTACATAATTTTGCTTTTCATTTGAGATATTCAGTATAATAATACTCATTAATTAGTAATTCCAATTCATATCTTTGTACGATAAAGTGCTGCGCTCAACTTTTTTTTTAATGTCAGTCATGTAAATGATATTGTTATTTTTTAACCGATAATTAGCAATGGATTATATGGATTAAGCGTCGAATTTTTATGACTAATTAGTATGACCCAATGTGAATGGCTGTTCGTTTGGTTATAAATGAAATATTATTATTAACTAAATCCATATTTACCGTTGTAAAAGTTGTGCCAAGTCACTTAAGAGAAATTAAAACTGATGATTTATTTTACATATGCATGGATTCTAAAACATCGGTTCTTTAAAATATATTGATATTTTTAGAAAAATTATTAGAAGTAATAGGTAGCTATTATAATTTCAACTACTTATCACATTGTGAAACGTCGATAAAGTAGAATTTTAAATTCAGTTCCAAATCCGTTCACATTGATTTGGCGCAAAATGTGTTTTTTTTTTATAAATATTGTCTATGGAATTACTGTGTATATGTATAAATGTCGTCCAATTATTGCTTTTCCTATTTTTCCCTTCCTGATGTATCTTGTAAGTATCTTCTAAGTGGTTGTTATTATTGCTCTCCGTGGAAAACCCGTTTAATACTACTATAATGTTCAGAGCTTTGATAATATAAAATCATGTAACATGGACCTAAATTATGTGTATATAGCTTTATGAACTACATTAAAATGTATATAGAACACAAAAATAATATAAACAAACAGTAAGTAATAAATACGTACGAGATAATAATGAGTTTAATTTATATATTTGTCCTGCAGGCTTAATTAAAGGCCACTAAATATGTAAATATTTGTTTTTAAACTTAACATATACCATTATATCATTCTTTAGCTGTCAGTTTGTTCGACAGAGACCGCACGCACTTTAATCCCGGTGGAGCGTATGAAGGCATATGAATAACAGAGGATAAAACTATTGGTTAGATACTCTCACTCGTAAATTGTAGTAGATTTCGTGTCGTGTACATTCGTGCAAAATTTTCCTGAAACCGAGTAAAACCTGTTAAACGAAATGCAAGGCATGAGAAAAGGGTTAAATAGTAACCAGGTACTAAGTTCACACCAACAAGAGTTCACACAAACAATGCCACCTAAGCACACAAACTCTCTCTCTCTATCTCCTAAAGACTTATGCTGCTCGAATGACCAGAACATAACAATAAGTGATTACAAGCTTTTTAAAAACGTTTCGTTCCTAAGGCTACTAAACCAGCGATTCTGTTACATTACCACACTTTAAATTCTGTGTTTAAGGCACGGGAGTAAAAAGGAGTTTATTATTTAAAAGAAAAAAAATTTACACGGGATTGATTTATAGTAATGTACGAGTATCGATCAAAAAATAAATTACACGGGATCGATAGTAATTATTATTGTAAAAGTAAGGAACGACCCATTACAATTGACGTTATCAGGCTTCTAATTGGAAATAACGCAAACGGTTGTTTAAGTTTTATAATTAGATAAATTAAGTAATTAGGTATTTTGCATAGAAAATTGGCAATGGTTTAAATTGTACGATCAATATTTTTTGTCAGTTTCGTATATGTATATAATAAACAATATTGTATGTGATTATAATGGTCTTGAGTTGAGAACTCAACACACGATCCGCGCCTTTTTCATGGCCTCGTAAAAAGCGATTGCGGCGAAAGTTGCCCCATCCGAGTCAAGTTCAATAACACGCATAACAGTACTCGGGGAACGTGCGCGCGCGTTGCATTTGCGTCAATATTCCTATAAAAAATACACCGTTAAATATACAGCTTGCATTGAGGATTCGCGACATAAGTACTGTGTATCAGGAACAGCGTTGATGGATTAGTGTTCGAAAATGAGGAATATAATAATTTTATTCGTAATATGTTGTGTGGTACCGGTTGTTTTGCCGGCTAAGTATATACCGAAGTGGAAGAAACAGGTAAGTCACTTGCGCAAATATACCTTTTGCATTTGCTGCTTTCGCCTATTTCCGGATTAAGTTTTTTTTTTAAGATTTTTTATTTTTAAATTACAAAGCAAAAAAAACCCACTATCAATGATTGTAAAGATAATCACATGATAAGAAGAAGAGTGATACTAAAAAACATTAAACGCTTCGTTTGTAGTCTTAATGCATTTTGAAAAGAAATCGGCCTTATGAGTAGGTGCCTTATTTAATAACAAACCGCAGTAGGTACCTAATTGATAAAAGTCTTTGCAAATATGTAGTGTATACCTACTCCTTGACTGAAATTCCTTGATGATTACTTCGTGGTAAATTGTTGAGGATTTCTGATCATTATAGAAAATATCCCAAAAATGTAAGCGACATGATACTTTGATCCGTACATTGCGGGCACATATTTATTACATCTAGGTACTTAGAATTACAAATAATCATAGCTGATCGAAATTGCGCCTTATATTTTTTTTTTACAAATATTTCTATCCAATTTGCACCCAGCTTGAAAAAAGCAATATTGACTGCGAGATATTGCTTCATTTATCGCAGATAACCAAGTTTTTGAGTGGTTAAAAAAAGGAAAATTGTGATTTGTTACATTAAGACTACAATATCGGAAACATTTTGAATGCAAGAGTTATTTTTCTTAAATTTATTCGGCTTATTTATTTATTATTTTCTCCGGGTTTTCCTCGCGGCCGACTTTCGCGCGGCTTTCTCGTTATTAGAAAGTCCGCTGAGTCACGGAGATCGCTCGCGCACAACCCAGATCCTGCCGATAGGATGAAACGAAAGTTTGAAGCCTTATTATTTAAATTTTAGGATTCATTTCAAAATAAAATTAGAACATAACGCAAAAAAATAAAATAGAATAACATAAGGCAAATAGACTAAAGGACAGATGGTTAATTTAGATAGAGTAGTTAATAATGCGAAGCTATTAATTCGATTTAATTGTAGATAGATACAAAAGAGATATGAATGCACCAATACAAAATAAAATAAATATTTAAGGGGGGCTCCCATACAACAAACGCGATTTTTTTGCCCTATTTTTGCTTTATATCAATAAATGGCACTACGTTAACTAAATTAATGTAGGTACCTACTGTTGTTTACCTAGTCAATGGTACGGAACTCTTCGTGCGCGAGTCCAACTCGCACTTGGCCGATTTTTTAAAAATATACAAATTCACAATTCGTTGCCATAACTGACTGGGTTGACATTTGGGTTGTTTAACTATGTGGTAACTGGTAAGGTAACCTTTTGGTGACTGGTCAACTATTGGTGCATTTACACTTCTTGTAGCTATTGCTTTATCAACTTTTAATGAGATAATTAGTAAGTTGTAATCAACAAAAAATTTCATGGCTAGGTGTCGAAGTAGTTAATAAATCTTTACACCAAACTACGTCCATTAGGAAAAAATATTGAAGTAGGTTCATAATTAAGTTAAAACAAAGTAATTTAAGTGGTTGATATCTGACGTTTTAAAAACTATTTGCATGTACTTTTTAACTGGCCTACTATAATGTCAGTAGAACAGTTCTTCTAGCTTTATTTCTAGCACCCACAGCACGCATTATTTCTTTGTTCTTTAATTGCTTCACCTCTTTTGCACGTACCTCACTCACGCACCTTACGTGTTATACTCCAAAGAGTGCCCTGCAGGCGTGCGAGCTGCCGGCCGTGCAGAGCGAGCACAGCCACTACGTGTGCGACGAGAAGGGCGAGCCCAAGTGCCTGCCAGGATGGCAGGGCGACCTGTGTGACGTGCCCATCTGTAAGAAGGGATGCGATCCTCTACAAGGTAATCTTTGCTAAATATTTTCGCAAAACCACGTTGGGTGCCACTAATTTTTCTTGAAATATCTGCCCAGCTGACAATGAGATTCATGTGGCTTGATAATTTTAAATATAAAGACGATAAGAATATTATTTTCTACAAATTAATTGATGTTTCGCAACTTTATATTTGATTTTAATTTTTCATTCATTGTAGCCTATATTATCTACATTAAGTAGATTATGTAGATTGGTATATTAATTGTGTAAAACCAAATTACATACGTGAACCATTAAAAGATAAAATAATTGCAAAATAAATTAGCATTATGACAGTTGTGTGTGTACCCCACGTTGGGCGCCATTTACATTGGATAAATGATAATAGTAATGATTCGATTGTACCTACCACTTCTCGAAACTAAAATATTAAAATTGAAATTACGGTGGTGCTATTCCACATAATTAAATAATGAGTCACGCTACGATCAACTAAAAAGCTGTTTATTCTAGAACGCATCTGAAATCCAGTATAATTGGAATAAGGAAAGAAAGTGTGATCTTTATGCTACTAAATGTTTCTTTTTTACATCAGTACACCAAGAATTATAAAAAAGGAAGAGATAAGGCACTGTCTGAATAGTCACTATAGCTTTAAAAGAAGCTAGTTAAGCGTTTGGTGCGATTGTCCGTCATGTATTTATTTTTATTTTTATTTTCAACTCTTACAACTATTTTTACAGGACTTAGCCTAATACAATAGTGTAACTTATTCTATTTTTGGTAACTAATTACAAAAAGTCCGAGTCTTGTAAATTCATTCAGAGAACAAGAAAACAAGTCAATTTTCTCCGCTATTTGGTTGAGAGTGCTCAATGCGCGCGTCACCGGCGCCTTAGCAGACCCGTGCGGGCGCGCGGCACGGTCAGTAGCGGCGGCCGGCGGCGGCGCCACACATAGATATTTGTGGCGCCGCCACCGGCCGGACAGATGTTCAGATGGACAGATTTCCAGGACACACATGTAGGTGGACTGTATCTCTTTTGTGCAGTTCCTCTTTGTGTGATCGGGAGGAGTCGATGTAACCTTGATCTAGATTCTATTATGAGGAAGAGCAACAAAGAAGTTGAACAATGCAACAAAAGGTTATCGTGTCTGAGTAACTTACTCACGATGTGAAAGTACCTACTACCTACACGAAAGCCTGTATTTTTCTGCAATGTCAATGAATTGGTATTGTTCAAGTATTGACTTAGAAAGTAGGCACTTACTTGACAATACTATCACTTTAGTAGGTTCATACTTACTCGTAAGTAATTAATAATGGCTGATTATTTAAAAAATGCCTAACATAAAGCATGAGCTTGTATGTCTTTAATGACAGGAGTTATTATTAGGGGGTAAAATATGAAATTGCCGTTTTATTGTAATAATATGTTCTTTGAATTGACATAGAATCTTCATGGTTTGAGGTTTTCGAATGAATCTTTTTTTGGTTTCTATAATGTTCTTCTTTTAAAAAATGTGAAACATTTGAATATCGACTTTCAATTGTTTTTGTTATTTAACTTAGACAAGAAAGATGGATACTGCGAAAATTCTAGTGATTTTTGAATACGAGTTCCGACGCGGAAGTAACGCGGCAGAAACAGCCCTCAATATCAATGTTGCGTTTGGAGAGGGATCTGCTAATGAACGCACCGTGCGATTTTGGTTTAAACGCTTTCGTGATGGAAACTTCGACTTGAAGAACGAGCCACGAGGAAGACCGCCCACACAGGTGATTAACGATGAATTAAGAGAGATGGTGGAAGCCGATCCTAGTCAAACTACACAGGAATTAGCGGCATGGTTTAACGTAACCTTACCCACAATATTGACTCATTTGCGTCAAATCAATAAAATAAAAAAATACGAAAAATGGGTGCCTCATGATTTGACTGATGTGCAGAAAGAAACGCGTGTTGAAACTTGTGTTGCCTTGTTGAATCGGTACAGAAATGAAGGAATATTAAATCGAATTGTGACATGTGATGAAAAGTGGATTCCTTATGATAACCGTAAAAGAAGAATGCAATGGCTGACCCCAGGTCAAACGCCACAACAGTGTCCTAAAGCAAAACTTACCAATAAAAAGGTAATGGTAACTGTTTGGTGGTCTCAGCATGGTGTTATTCACTATAGTTTTCTCCGATCTGGTCAATCAATAACGGCAGATGTCTATTGTGCCGAACTCCGAACAATGTTGGCAAAACTAGCAGTACCTAAAACAGCTCCGACTCATGAATCGATCTTCACCATTATTGCTCCATGACAACGCGAGACCTCATACAGCACGAGAAACCGTTTTGACCCTTCAGGAACTGCAATTAGAAACCATTCGACATCCTCCGTATTTGCCAGACCTTACTCCAACGGACTACCATTTTTTTCGTGATTTGGACAATTATCTACGTGACAAGAAGTTTTCTTCCCAGGAGGCAGTACAAAATGCTTTCACACAGTTTGTGCAGTCTAGATCCTCAGAGTTCTATCACAAAGGCATAAATGACCTTCCTATTAGATGGCAGCAATGTATAGATAATAATGGTAACTATTTTGATTAAATAAATTTGTTAAAAATTAAAATATAAACAATTTTGATTTTCAGCACAAATCGGCAATTTCATACTTTAACCCCCATTATTTGACCCACATTGATTAAATTTTTTATTGTTTTTAAATTGCTACATAAAATTACATAAAATTTATTCTTATCAATAATTAAATGTATTTTTTTTTATTTAAAGAAAATTGGTCGTGCAAAATATCCTGGGTCCAATTCATACCTGAAGCTCAAAAAATAATACCACCAAGTTATTTTTTCGAATAAATAGTTTGCTTTTGCTGGCAGCTTGGTATTAAAAATACTTTTGTAGGTTACTGCAAGCGGCCAGGCGAGTGCCGCTGCAAGCTCGGCTTCTATGGCGAGAAGTGTAACAAGTGCATCCCCCTGCCTGGATGTCAGCACGGGTACTGCAACGTCTCCTTCGAGTGCATCTGTCGGGATGGCTGGGACGGACTGTTCTGTTCTGAACGTAAGACTGGTTGTGTTTACTATTAAACTGTTATGGTCACTTTAATCATCGCCCTTTTACCAGGCGGTTTGGTCAATGGTTGGAAAAAAATCGCTATTACCAGTCTTCTATTCGGGAAAAATTTCATTAGTCACTTTTTAAGACACCCTAGGAAGAGAAGGGGTGATGCTATTTTATTAGTAAGTAGTAAATCGCGGAAGCGCTAGAAGTATTAGTTACTTTTATATTTTTTTCCCTAAAAGTAGAGCTGAACTAACAGATATGTTTGAACGATTTATGGCACCACTTCGGGTAGATACCCTTTTTCAATTATTGTATAAAAATTAAAGTGACAGCCTTAAATCAACCCACAGGGCATAGGCCTCCATCATTTAATGCATGTTACCACTGCCATGATGGGTACAGACATAATCACCACGCTTACTTAATCCCTCAACCCCCAGGAGGCACTTGGGTGCCACGATAGCTATTGATTTCAATTGTGTCTGGAATAACACACGATCGAGGGAATTCGAAACTGTTGTTGAGCGACCCAGGATCGAACTCTGGACCCCCGGATCTTGACCCGGTACTGAAGCCATTCAATCAATGGGGCGATTATTGTATACATAAATTAAATAAATGACATAAACAAAAAATATTTTTGTTGGAAATAGTGTTTCCCAGAGGAAAATTTATCATGTTATCTTCATTTGTGTCTACACAGCGATCTGTCGTTCTGACTGCCACGCCACCCGTGGGTACTGTGAGACTCCGGGTGAATGCCGTTGCCGTCTCGGCTGGTCCGGCCCGACCTGCCGGGCTTGTCAGCCTTTACCTGGCTGCCAGCACGGATACTGTGACAAGCCACTGGAATGCAAGTGCTCACCTGGGTACACCGGACTTCTGTGTCAAACACGTAAGTAGCAGTAGTCATTGCCAGCCTAAATTGGTCTACAGCAGGACACCTCCAAAAGAAGGAATTTGGTACAATAGCCACGCTTGTCAGACTTGGCGATCGCAGTTTGTCGTTTTTTATGTTCTGTGGTTTGGCCAATAGTGGAAAGAAGTCGCTACTGCTCGTCTTCTTCTGGCGTTATTTAGTCATCTCTTACGACACCCATAGAAAGAGAAGTGGTGGTAACTACCAGAGGCGGCGTAAACACGGCGGCCGTGGGCGGTGTGGGCCACCGTTATTTTACAGGAGAATGTTCTTATAAAAGAAAAAATCAAGGAAATGAAGCGAAAAATTAAAAAAAATTAAAAAATTTAATCATACTAAAATTATTTGTAATGTAACCATAGCGCTTTTGACAATTTAAACTTTTTAATGTAACATTATAGCGTTTGACATAACATTGACAGAATGCGTACAGCAAACGGTTACAATTTCCAGTGCGTTTTCAATGTCGATAAATAAATTTGTATCAGAAATATTTTTTAAATTAATTATACCAATTTGAAATCAATATTCATAGTTAAAACAGGACAACGTCTGTCGGGTCCGCTAGTACTAGATATTTCTGATACACTATGTCATAAAATTAATTATACCATCAGAGGGCCTCGCTAAGTGCTTGCCCATTTTATCAGAGGGGTTCTCTATTTTGTCTCATATATTTTTTGTCCATAATCTAACGTGTCATAATGTTTTGTGACCTAATCATCATTTGTCCGAATGATAATTAGCCCTAACTCAATGTCTCATAATATCACTTGCCCTAAAATCGAAATCCCTAAATATAATTTATCCTAAATTTTTTTGCTATAAATTTTAATTTAATTTAATTATTTATTTATTTCTTCCACAAATAAATTAGTACAGGTTCACAAGGTACAGGCTGGTATTGAACATTATGAATTATCATAACTTACTAATCAGCATTGTGAGAGCTGGCGCCTATGATAGATTTTTAAGAAGAAAAAATCTGCTAATACAGGTCACCAGGCCCACTCCGCGAATCAATACTAAGTAGGTAATTGGGTAATCTATTTACAATGACACAAGTGGAGTAATAAAATTAATACAGATAGAGATAGGTATTAAGATATAAGAGTTGGATACATAAAAAGATTGTGTGTTTTAGTTTGGGTATGTATGTGTCGGTAGGTATAGGTATGTACGGGACTGCAGGACTGGATATTTTGCTATAAATATTACAATCTATAATGTTTAAAAGACATAAAAGGGGTTTCTATAACAGTTATAAGTCCTAACGTAATGTGTCATAATGCGTTTAGAATTGCGTGTGCTGCGGCGCTACGGGAAGTGCAGCCCCTGCGCCCTAGCGTAACAAAGTACAGGCACCCACGCTCTCCTTCGCAGCTTCGGCTTGACCAGCCTCAGCCGCTACGGTGAGCCCGGGCGCCTGAACGTTGTTACAGCGGGCGGGGGCTGCCTACCTCCGCGCCTCCGCCTTTTTGAATTACACTCTAGGGGCAGGGCAGACAAGTACCACGTGAAGTCGGGGTTGACTGATTCGGTTCTGAGAAAGATTTGACTATTATATCCCGAATAGGAAAGAAAACCAGAGTCTTATATTTCATTCAGATGTATTTTCTAAACACTGGTTTTCTTTTTGCTAGCTAAGAATTAAAGAAGGTGGTGTTAATAGGGTGGTGCTTGTCAGGGTGTAAAGCCGAACTTTGTAGAGCTAAGTTTTTACTTGCCTATTTGTATATGAAGTTCACATATTTGACTGTAGGTACCTAGGTACATATTTTATCTACTTTAGGACAAAATATCTTGTTCGGTATCCTATTTTTTCCGTCACGCGAGAACCAGTTATGTGAACTCTTGTCTTTATCAAAATAACATTCAAGCTGTAAACCTCTCTCTCTCTATATATATCTCTCTTTTAAGTTGATAACGTCAGGGATCGCGAAACATTCACGCTGTGCCGCTGAGTACACCTTTTAGGATAATTGCCATAATTTGTTGCTGTCATATGTAGGTAATTACCTATTCCTGATTTAAAAACTCCTAATCATCCTAATAGAGTTAGTTACGCAATGCGTTTTAAGAATGTAAGTTGATAATTTGAAGCCCTTGGTTGTGCCGACAGTACATACAACTTCTCGGTGTGCCATTAAGTAAAGTGTTGCCATTATATATTTTGTACATCGATAATGAAAATCTATACCTATGACAAAAATGAATAGAAAGAGAGAGTGAAGGCATTGGCTGCCTGATTCAAATGCTAAGTGTTGCAGACTACGAAAGAGCACAGTTTTCTATGCGGTATACCTAGAGTGGTAAGAGTCATGTTTGTCTGTCCCAATAACGGCATTGGACTTTATGCATATAGGTATTTATATAATATCCTGGCGGAAGGCTATATCCAGCAGTAGGTGTCGGTTAATTTACTCATGTGATTTTGTTTAACTATTATATTTGACTCTCATTATGGATTTTTATCTGAAGTAAATAATTCTATAATAATTTTATGTTTTTTTTACACTAGTACGTCAATTGATTAAAGTTTCAACTATTTTTTTTTCTCTACAGCAATCTGCGCATCCGGTTGCCACAACGAGCGCGGGTACTGCCGGCGCCCGGGCGAGTGCCGCTGCAAGGTCGGCTGGACCGGGCCGTCGTGTGCTCAGTGCCACCCCTACCCTGGCTGCGTCAACGGAACATGCGAGAGGCCTTGGGAGTGCACTTGCAAGGCTGGATGGGGCGGCATGCTGTGCGATGAAGGTACTAACATTATTTTTATTTAGTTGCCTATACAGCAATCTACGAGACAAAAAACAAATGACGTATTTCTTCTTTTGGTATAGTCCTGTACAAATGTCAAATAAAGCACTTAGAAAATGTCTGCCTGCCTATGTGCTATTTCAGTCTATATAAAATAATACTCTCGCGGGAGTCGTGGGATAGTCTCTCCGCGAACGAAGTCGCTGGCAACAGGTAGTAAATAATAATTCGAATAATCGAAAGGAAAGTTAAAACTATGTTCAACATTTTTGTACCTGCTTCTATTTGGTACTAATCAAAATGTATTAGGTACTAGCACATATTGCTAAAGTAGATCGTCTCACTAGGCCTATATACGTCCATGAGCTAACACTAAGTGTGACGATTTCAAGTTTCACATCAACCCACATATACTAATTGCATGTGTCTGCCAATCAACGTCTCGCTTACCACCTGGAGAGATGATTTTAAATTAATCACTTAAAAACTAGCACTTACGTTAACTGGTACACTTATTCCCTTTTCGGATAGGAATGGTCACGTAATTTTGTAGCATATGTTACATCGCCCGTCTAGTAGGTACGTAGTTTCCGTTAGAGATTATCTGCTTCTGATTAGCCTCTTACTTGTCCAAATATGATGTACTTGTTGTATAATGTTGTAGAGTTATTCACGATCTTATGTGCTTAAGGTGCGTCATGTCTGGTATCTACTTAAACGGTTGCATGGCAAAAATTTTCCGCTCTAACGCAAATTGATACAATTTGGGCTAAAATAGCCATGGAGTAGAGGTAGACAAATAGATGTCAAACTAAATTACGAGTAGTAACAAGTAATTCTGACATGATAAAAACTTTTTAAGCTATTGCATAGCTTCTATCGCGGGCCTTGAGCGTGGAGACCGAATCCAGAAATTCCGTAACGAAAAAAAACCTAACACGGCACTCGGGGCGAGGCACGATCGAACAATTTTGAATTTCCGAAATTTAAAAGAATTTAGAAGAAAATAAGGATTTTGACAGTATGGTTGCCTATGGTAACCATATCTGCCAAAATAACAGAAAAATGTAATTACAAAAGTCAAAATTAGAAAATACATAAAATTATAAAATTAAGCTATTGCATAGCTTCTATCGCGGGACTTGAGCGTGGAGACCGAATCCAGAAATTCCGTAACGAAAATAACCTAACACCCCCCCACTCCGACCGGCACAGCGGTGATACTTTTTAGTTTTATAATTGCATAAGCTGATAAGAAATGCTATGCAATAGCTTTACCGCGGCAGTCTCCGAGTGCCACACGTCTTTTTCCCAAAAGATATCACCGAGGAAAAGCTTGAAATAGGACATTTAGAGTAGAGTAGACAGTAGAGACAGAAGAGGCAGCACTAGAGATGCACCAAACTGTCATCATTAGGCACCACTTGTTTGGAACCTACTCAAAATAAGTTATTTCCATGATTTATACGCCCGTTATACTATTCGCGCGCCCGTTTAGTTCATAAGTTCTGTTTTATTTAGATTGTCATGCTATTTTTCTACCTTCATGACTAGTATGACTATATCGTATATCTTTTAAATCCTGTTATCACTACAGAGCTGAACTTCTGCGAGAAGAACCCGGACACGTGTAAGAACGGTGGAAAGTGTCAGTCGCTCGAGGCCGGCGACGGGCACTACCGCTGCCAGTGCCCGGCGGGCGTCAGCGGCAGGAACTGCGAGAAGACGCCCGAAGGAATGACCACACCACCAGTGACAGCCGCTGAGAACGCCACGGCTGTCACAGAGCTAACGGAAGATGAGAGCCCCGCCGAAGTTGCGGCTACGACGGCCGAACCGGACAATGTAGACAATGAAACTGAATAGTAATCTTAAGCAATGCAATCTGGTTTTTTTACTCTGAGACTCATTTACTTATTTTTTATGTTTTTACCTGTATTAAAACACAACACTGTTTAACAAATGGGTAACTGCAGAAATGCTCCTTTGAGTCCTTTTATATTAGGATCGGGTCCGCTACCCGACAGACGTTGTCCTGTCTGAATTTTATCGACATTGCAAATAAATGCTAACCGCATTGGAAATTGTAACCGTCACTGAGCAAGTAATTACTACGGTAACCGTTTGCTTGCAGCACGCATTCTGTCAATGTTATAAGTCAAACGCCTTATTGTTACTTACATTAAAAAAAGTATAGATGATTTGCAAACTTCTTTTGTTAAACTGTTTTGTGACTTTTTATTTCTTTTTTGAACTATTTTGTGACCTTCTATTTTGAGAAAGCCAAGTATAATTTTTTTAAACTCGTTTTTATCATTTAGTAATTTATAATAGTGAAATAATGTTTACATAGTAAGGATACGTTTGTTGCCTAAAGAAGTAAAAAAGAAGTACTATAGTGCCTCAGTTAAACTTGTTACTGGCACTTTACATTACTGAATTGATCCAATATTTTTATTAAATGAAGAAAATATAATTAGCCATCTTTTAAAATGAAGGATGCTAAATTCAGTGCGTTATATTTAGTACGGTTTGTTTTGTGTTAACAGGTGTATTTCTTGTGTTTGCATCAATTTCATATGTTCGCGTTTAGAAATACGACTTGTACGAAACAACATTTTAGAGATTGGTTGTATGTAAGATAAAATCTCAAGATTTCAGTCTACACTTACTTAATTTCCTGTCGCCATGCCAGTCCAAAAAATAGTTACCTACTTAAAGTACCTCCTACTTTGGAATTTTAATTTGTCAGAAATGCCCCGGCTATGAAGCAAATGTAGAGTTCTACCTAATTTCGTATTTCTGGAATCTGCCACTGAATTTGTACGCTGAAATTTCTAAAAGCGAACGTAGTTTGTAAAAGTAATAAATGTGTGATGGATTCTATTTATTTTGCGTGAGAGCTTATTTATTGCGTGTTGCATGGTTGTATTTTTATTGTCATAATAACTGATTAGTTGTTTAGTTTTAAAGTGCACTTTTAGACAGTAAAAAAGACTTATTTAGTAATTATATGAAAATAAAGTGAATATTTAACTCTCCTCTGTGTCTTTCGCTTATTATTTAACTTTTATGTACTATCCGTTATTTTCATTTCTTAACCTTTGATAGATAGATAGATAGATCGATATTCTTTATTGCACACCAACAAATTAAACGTAACACAGGATATAAACCAATAATTGTACAATTTAGGCGCTCTTATCGCTAGAAAGCGATCTCTTCCAGACAACCTTCGGCTGCAGTTAGACGACGCAAAAACTTTCACGGTGCTAACTCCTAACATTTGATGAAACAACGCTGGCTCACAGCGTAAGAATATGCTTGAAAAATTCACGCCGTGTCGCAGTGTTTCGGTGGCCTTATGGTATGGCGCCCGCCCGGCATGCGAGGAGATGCGGGTTCGAGTCCCGCCTGAGACAAAATTTTTCAAGTTTATATACTGATATTGTAAAAATAGAGTTTTGATAAGTGACCATTACAAAATTTAAATTAATATACATACATAATACATAAAAAATTACATAAACTATACAATCAATACGACACATATAAATAAATACCCAAATATATTTATAGATAGATATTACATAGGAGATTCAGTGACCACAAAGTATCAGAAAAGGAAAGTACTTAAATTAAAACACATAGGATAAAAACTTAGAGTGAAAGAAGATAGGTTTTGAGTTTACTTTTAAAAGTTAAGAGTGAATCTGACTACCGAATGAACAACGGCAGAGAGTTCCAAAGTCAGATAGATTTCACAGTGAAAGATTGCGAATAGGAATGGGACGAATGAAGAGGAGTTAAAAGACGGAGTTTGTTGGAAGATCGCATTTCGTGACCCAGAGCAAACCGCAAGAACTGAAAACGCTCCTTTAAATAAGGTGGTGATTTTTGATTAAAAAGTATCGATAATAACAAGGTGAGAATGTGAAAATCACGTCTACGACGTATTGGTAACCATTTTAGCAGAGCTCGGTATTCTGACATATGGTCACACTTTCGTAGACCATAGATGATACGAATACAGAAATTCTGAAGGCGCTCGAGCTTGCTTAGGAGATTATCGTTGATATCTACGTAACAACAGTCAGCATAATCAATAATAGGGAAAAGTAACGTCTGTACTAATGCAATTTTAGTAGGAATGGGTTTTTTATTACAAGATTAGGATCTTTGAGTTAGTCTAAATAAATTCGAATACGATACACTGTTACTTTAAGAACCAGCTGTTGAATTGATTGACGATCAAATCGTTTAATATACAAGATTGAGTAGCGTAGCGGAGCTTCGATGTATATTCATTAAGGTGATCTTTATTTTAGGAAACTTGCTAACTTACTTGCATGGTAAATGTACAGTCGCATTAAAGGGAATTGTACCAGTAATCAAATCGTTACTGTCACATAACTTCCCATTGCATGTTGTGAACAGTACCTACTTTAACCCGCAAAGGAGCAACTGCTGTGTATAGTTAGTACACAATACTTATATTCCCCAGATCTGCACGATTTACATTAATAAAATTCTGGATCTTTATTGAAGTTAACAATCGTTTTGTACATCGTGCTTATTAAACCAACTTAAAAACATAGTCCACGTTATGTAACCATTATATAACATCTCGGCAGTTTTATTTTTATTTTCTTTATAAAAAATATCTTAAGATAAATATTAAATATTCATTCATCTATTCATTTTACACGCTGTGATGCACACGAACGTTGCTGTGTAAGGTTCATTCGCCCGGGACCCAGCCGCAGCAAAAGAATACATACATGCGCGTCACGGCGTGTTTCACAGTGAATAGTCTGGGTCAATATTTAATATTTTTCTAAAATTATTTTTATTGATAACTAGCGGACCCGACAGACGTTGTCCTGTCTTAACTATGAATGAATATTGATTACGAAATGGTTTAATAAAAAAAATGTTACCCATAATACAACAGTCTTTGTTGTTTTTTTTTCTGGCGGCTATATAAATGGTTTTGTTGGTATTCCGACACGGTAACAGGCAACATAATACTGGCCATGTGCAGAATCCAGTTTTTTACCCCCTATTTGAAAATATTAGCAGCACGCATTCTGTCAATGTTATGTCTAACGCCAAATCCGGAGTTTTGCGCGGGAAACGAGAAGATGGACTTTGTTTCGTAATTTTGTGAAATTATCCTAAGCGTGGCATAAAGTGGTGGCATTGTTATAATAATGTGTCAGTGAGTAGGATAAATCAAATAAAAGTGAGAAACAAGGAAAGGCGCTCCTATTTGACTCTGATCCACGTTCTCGCGTAAAACTCCTGTAATCATTGAAATGTATAAACCACCCACACATTTCAATGACTTAGGTTAGTTTAGGTTTAGGTTAGGTTAGGCTATTATGTTTATGTAAGTATTTATGATATTGTATATAATAAAAATGGACATTATTACTAAAGACTAGGCTGTATGGACTCGTCCGAAGCCGTTAAATTTATATGAAAAAAAAAAACTATAAATTCGTGAACGCCATACATTAAAAAAGTTTGAATTGTCAAAAGCGTTAGGGTTACATAACAAATAATTTAGTATGGTGATTAAGTTTTCTTATTTTTTAATTTTCCGTGCTATTTACTTATTTTTTCCTTTCATAAGAACATTCTCCTGACAATAACAAACAAAACAAAAAAAGAATTAGCGAAATCGGTCCAGCCGTTCACGCGTGATGCGATGACCAAGGGAAATAGGGATTCATTTTTATATACAGGGTGTAAAAAAACTAAACGCAGACCCTGAAGTTACGCAATCTGAAAAGCAAACCAAGCCATATTACAAAATATTATAGCTGGGAAATGATTTTTATTCATGGGACTCAAAAAAATATTATAATTCGTAGCGCGCAATGTATAGCAGCCGTAGCGTAGGCCGCTGCGCTGGAGATGGCTGCTAAGTTCAAAAGTCGTCCGCGCTGAGCCGTACATTGCGTATTGTAATTAATAAAGTCATATTGTGAACGAAATAATAAAAACAACCACTATGTTTGTATGAAGAAAAGTTTTTAAGTATCCTTTGGCAACAGTTTTTGTATTAAAATGGAAAACAAAATTGTGACTTTGACCCTCAATATCTTCGGAACCAGCTGTTTCCCAGGTATAGTCCTAAAGATAAAAATGATCCTAATGATGGGGACAATACGTGATTTTCGGATCTGCGTTTGGTTTTTTTACACCCGTTATATAGACTAAAATAAATAACAGTTCACTGCCTGATGTAGTACATAATGGTTACTTAAGGCGGGCTTCGTTTTCAGGTGGTTAAAAAAGCACTCTAATTTCTGGTGCACAGTCAAGTCAGCAGCCAAGCTTTTGCTAAAATAATAACATTATCAGATTTCAATTTAAGTCTGCTGAACATATCCGTCTGTCGTGTGGTGTCGGAATATAAAAAGAAAAGCACTTCCCCTTCTCTTCGTAAAGGCGTCTTAGAGACTACTAAAGAGAGCCAGAAGAAGACGGGCAGCAGTGTCTTCTCTCCACTATTGGCCAAACTGCGATCGCTAACCCGACTGCCAAGCGTGGCGATAATGGCAAAATCCTCTTTTATTTTAGACATGCCACACTGGGCCACACGGAGTCATCTAGTCCCAAATTAAGCTACTCGTACTATTAAGTAGCTTGGCGTATGGGGTACTAGACAACTGATAAACTTACTTGAATACTTTTTTTTTTGTAACAAATTACTTGAATAAAATATATCACAGGCGGGACAGGAACCCGCATCTCCTCGCATACCGGGCGTGGCGGTATACCATTAAGTTTAAATACTGATACTATAATTGCAATTTAATTGCTTAAATATTATATAAAGTAAAAAAGTTACTTATTATACATAGAAAACATCCAGACCAGTACAAACAGACATGTTTATAACCACCAATACTTGTACTGTGCGGAGATCGAACCCGTGACCCATGGCATATCCTCTTTTCGGAAAGGTCTGTGTCCAGCAGTGGACTGTTATAGGCTGTTGATGATGATGAAGCAACTGCTTTTGTAAAAGGAGGCATTTGAATCAGTCGCCACGCTTTACAGGAGGGTTTACGATAGCAGCAGCCAGCATAATTATATTATTGTCATAAAAAAGAAAATTATGTACTTGATAAGAAGGTACAACTTATTATTCATTAACTTTGAAAAGGGAAACGAACGTCGGATGCAGTAAGACTAGTGATTTTCATTAACAAATGCTAGACGTTTTGAAAGGTCCTACGTGTAGGTTTAGAGGTGTACCTCTAAAATGAATGCTAAACAATACGTACCTAAGCAATGTTGTTTCTAAGTCATCAATTAGGTTTTTGTACAAGTGGTGATAGTAATTATGTAGGCATGGTAAGCCTTAGCTATCAGATTCTTATACACTGCCATAAATAACAATAAAAACTTATCTTATAAAATATTATTGAGACACAATTCTGCAAGAACTCGTAGTAACATTACACAGCAGACAGGTAATGACATAGGTAAGAAATATGGCTGTTAATAGATCGGAATTCGATCGCGATTGATTAATTTGTCACTAAATATGTTGGGTGGCTTGGCGGCACACATAGGTGTGTGACCGAACGCTTTAGTTGCGGTGCTTGTGCTCATTGCACCATGTCATACGGTTTTATAGTACAGCAATAGTAAACTCTTGATTGATTAAGTCCTCATCCTTTGTGCCAAAAACATCAAGCTTAGCAAGTTTGTTGGCAAAGTTTTGCTAATGTTGGAAAGAAGATGCTGCTGTCCGTCTGGTGGTAGTACTCTTTTAGCCACCCCTGAAGACAGCAATGGGATAAGAAAGGCTGGTGCTATACTATTACATAATATGTGCCGACAGCACACGGCACATTATTAAATTATTATTTCCCAAATATTTTCATTTATATCTGCTGATAGTTGACCCAAACTTGTTGAAAGATAAAAAATTTAAAACCGATAATTATAATAAACAAGACACCAGAATAATTTAAGTTTTCCTTCACTGTTACTGTTTGAATTACAGTTTGGTACCTACTTACTTTCTTGATTTCATGATTTAAAAAAGTAAACAAACATTCGTTTGTTTCTGAGAATATGGTTATATGTAACTATGTTTCAGGTCTTATTTTATCTAGGGGTTAGCATATTCTGCCGATTTAGATGTCATTAAAATACAGGGTGTAGTTTTGAACAGCAACGCCCGACTCAATGGTGATAGTACACTTAAAAGTAATTACAAGAAAAAAATATGTACATATTTAACTTTCACTTCATTAGTAAAAACCCTTGTTCTAAAGTATCCTTAATCTTTCGAGACGTGTGACTAAGAGACGCCCAACACTAGCGTCTTTCCAGCGTCGACGTCGAGGCAGCAACCAATCAGTGTTGACGCAACGCAAGCGCAGCGGCATTTACTTAACGCTGATTGGACAATGCCGCGACGTCGACGCTCGTGAGACGCTAGTGTGGGGAGGCCTTAACACGCGGGAGGTAATAATGCTACGAGTGTTACTACGCTACGACTGCTATGAAGGCTACTTTGCAAAATTTTTGAATCCGCCCGCTTGTTACCATACGCGCCACGCCACCCCTGAATACCCGCTACACCTAACGATAGCGATAGCTCGCCTGCGTAATTTTCATAATTTCTTGATTTCATAGACTTTTCCATGAAAATTTAAAGATTTATTTTCTATTTTTTTGGCATCAGTGTCGTGTATACAACCACCCCTGAGATGGGCGTTGTTTTACAAAACCACACCTTGTATATTAAATTAGTTAAATAATAATCCATTAATTAAATATTATATTTATACATAATATTATGTATCGCCGGTAGCCCTGTAGGTAATGGAGCAGCGACCGTCTGTTACGATTTAGGTAGCTGTATATAAACGCGGGTCGGCCGGTGCGGGTAACATACCCCCTCACTTATTCCGTCCGATCGATTGTATCGATCGTAAATCGATTTGTAGAGTAATGTGAATTTGTTGTGATCTCGTCTTTAGGATTTTTAAAGATGGTTGCCATAAAAATACTAACGGTAAGTTTTATTCTGATTATGTTATTATCAAATTGTTAGAAAAGGAAGCAAAAAGTAAAAGGGGAGTGCTCTAACACCCGTCTTTATAAACAAGTAAAAGTAATTACTTGAGCTAAAGTAATTATTCAGGTGACAATTTTTAGTCCTTAATTTAGCAATTACTAGAAGTTAGAACTATGAAAAGTTAGCATTCTCAGCCAAATAATATGTCTATTAATGGTGACCCATTTCCTTCACTTGAGCACTAGGTAGTAGCATCTTAAGTTATGACTTTCATAAGCAATAAGTAATTACTTTTTTATAAATACGGGCGTAAGAATATTTTGATATTTTAAAATCAATAATAATTTAGAAACTGATGATTATGATAAGAAAAATCTGTAAAAAACGACACAAATATGAAAAACAAATATTTTAGGTATAGTAGTAGTGTTGGTGTAAATCCAATAAAAGTCATCTGCGTCTGTGTGGTTGTTCTATAAGTTTGAATTCAAGATATCGCATTCAATCGTTTGATAGCACACATAAAAATTTACAAAAATAAAAAAGTTAAAATTATCGGCGTTGTCCTTAACTGTAATACAACAACACAAAACACTGAAACTAAATCGTCTTGTAGGTAAATTAACTGTTAAAAGAAATGTCTTTATGTTGTGCTTATCAACAGTTAAATCAGATCGATTCAGCCGGAAACTTAATCATTTATTGTGTGTAAATAAGTTGTGATTTTTATAAAAATATAATAACAATGAACGTAACGTATTCTAATGCAAACATATTTATAGGAATCTCGTTTGGTTAGTTGTACTATAAAAATATAATTAAAAAACTTTTCAATTCAATTAATCATTGATACTAAGTTCTACATAGCGGAAATGTACTTTATCTAGGTGCACGTATAGATTTTGTCATAAAAATCCTAAACTTGTTAGACAAGTAATTGGCAGCCTTGGGTCGATAATTATGTTCTTTTAGGCGGAGTACTTAATACACATAAGCTTGGCTCACAATATACATGGTATCTAGGTATTTATATTAGGTTTTATTCAATTATATGATACCTAGAAGACCAGGGAAGTGTGGAGTTCTATGTCCAGTAAAGGCCGTTGTTTGGCGTATATGATGACGATATAGAATTGGTAATTAGAAACTACGATGCCACAGACACGTTAAACTTAAGGTCATCACGTTACTGTTGTGCAAGTACATATAAGTTTTTTATAAGATTAAATTTAAAGAAATAAAATAGCAATATCTATTCTCTGAATTAGAAAACGTTTCATTTCGCATGACAGGATATTATGATTAATAAATTGTGATGTAGTATAATTTTGCTTCTTATTTAAACGTCAAGATAAGCTTTGTTTAGTTCAATAAATAATATCATACAACAGTGACATGTTTGAATTATTGCTTCTTTAATAGATAACGCACCACCGGCACATGCCGGCAATTTTTATGCACTTTGTTACGCAGAACTTAACGCACTATTAGCCATATCTAGCAACCCATTTAATTTCATAATCAATCAATAAATGAAACGTAACACAATAATTCAGCGGAAGATAACTATGAAAACAAATATAATTTTAGCAGTATGTATAGGAAAAGTATGTTTGTAGTTATGTGTTATAGTGATGTGATAGTGAGTTTTTTAAATTTAAACACAGAGTCTCTTCAAGGTTATGTTTTATCGGACAGTAAAACTCATTGAGACGAATAGAATGTATAATATTACCTTTTATGAATTGAAAGCATAACATGCTCAGTAGTGCAAAACTCCTAGTAAGTAAATGTTGCAACATCCGAATATAATGTACACATGTTAAATAATGGCATATGAAATGCCGGCCATAACGGCCATATTATGAGGAAACATTCGTAAAGGCGACCGCGACAGGACTTATGACGGATAAATCTAGATCACAGGATTGGCAGAAAATTTGTTGCGAGAACATTAAAACGGCTGCCAGTGTGTTCAGGTGAACGCAGTAACATAAAATTATTATTCACAAACTTTATTTGATATTTTAGCAACTTAATTGCACTTATAATATCAGTATATAAACTTGAAAAATTTTGTCTCAGGCGGGACTCGAACCCGCATCTCCTCGCATGCCGGGCGGGCGCCATACCATTAGGCCACCGAGACACTGCGACACGGCGCGAATTTTTCAAGCATATTCTTACGCTGTGAGCCAGCGTTGCTTCATCAAATGTTAGGAGTTTGCACCCTTAACACCCGAAAGAAACATCTTTGCAGATGTTTGACAGTCAGTTAAGATGAAACAGCTATTTATATACTTTATTTGATATTTTAGCAACTTAATTGCACTTATAATATCAGTATATAAACTTGAAAAATTTTGTCTCAGGCGGGACTCGAACCCGCATCTCCTCGCATGCCGGGCGGGCGCCATACCATTAGGCCACCGAGACACTGCGACACGGCGCGAATTTTTCAAGCATATTCTTACGCTGTGAGCCAGCGTTGCTTCATCAAATGTTAGGAGTTTGCACCCTTAACACCCGAAAGAAACATCTTTGCAGATGTTTGACAGTCAGTTAAGATGAAACAGCTATTTATATACTTTATTTGATATTTTAGCAACTTAATTGCACTTATAATATCAGTATATAAACTTGAAAAATTTTGTCTCAGGCGGGACTCGAACCCGCGAGGAGATGCGGGTTCGAGTCCCGCCTGAGACAAAATTTTTCAAGTTTATATACTGATATTATTCACAAACTCTGAAACTCAAATTTAGTTTCTAAAAGAATAAAAATGTATTTTTTTATTGTTTCATTTGGACAGATAAATATTGTTCCACAAATCACAAAAAACTAGAGTTATTTAATAGATTTACAGAATAACATATGGTTCAAAAACATTACTATTCCATAGTTTCTATACGACTGGGCGCGTTCCCATGACAATGCATCACTTAAATAATTCAATATTTAAATGACAAAGACTTAGCAAAATTATTTTATTATATTCTGATTTAAGAAAAAAAAACTTTATCTATTTATTCGTTTCCAGGTTTAGGTAAACTTTTGTATAGACAGAGAAATGTATGAGACGTTGTTTTTGAAATCAGATAATTAAAATTATTTATACACTAATCGTTTGTATATCCTTGTACTTATCTGTATAGTAAAAAATAATTGCCTTGCTACGAGAACGGCTGGGCCGATTTAGCTGATTTTGGTTTTAAAATGTTGGTCATAGACCAGGAAACAGCGAGAAAATGTGAAAAAAATCCGGGGAAGATATTAAAAATAACAATTTTATTTTCCCATAATGGTAGACAGGGTACAATTGTAGCTTTTTACCTTTGACACTTAATTCTGGCTTAATTTAGAATTTCACGGCAATAGTGTCTATAAAAAGTGATACTTAGTTTACTTGGCTTTAAATCAGCATCATCTTTAGATGTGTAGAAACAATACAAGTTGATATATTTTACATTTTAGCGAAAGAGTAAAGTTGGTACAAATGTGGGGTGCCCTGGGTCAGTTGTACCAGATTTATCATGAAACAAAATACCTTGTTTTAATAAGAAAATAATATTTATTTTAATTACAATACATCAATAGACAAGCTCTTTATTAATCTAGCAACGAAACGAAACAATATTTTCTAAAGAAATTGAATAAAATCAACAAACATAAAATCCTACTTTCCTAGTTTTCAACAATTTAACTTAAAATACTGAATATAAAACATTGTTCTTTAAGTCTTGTGAGTTACATTATTTCAAGTCTCACGCTTATAAATATGAAAAAATAGAAGATATTTTTAATCAACACTTTGTATGAAAAATCACTTTTAACAATTGTCCCCGTGGTACAACTATCCCCATGTGGAACATTTCATCGGCAGCTATTATTGATTAACCAGCTAGGCTTTTTTCGTACGCTTGTTCGTAGAGAAATACATATTTTGATGCTCAGATAGTTTTCCTGCAACTGATCCTTCAAAATTTTAAAAAACATTTGAGTTATATTATATATGTATATTTTTAAGACTTCTAGCGCCCTCCCGAGGGGAAAGGAGGAATGTATGTGGGTCTTAGTTCCAGAGATATTCCCGATGGTACTACTGTATCCTGCTACAACTGTACCTGGTCTACTCTAAATTGTTCTACATCATAATTTTCACTGATATAGCGAAGGAAAAGTTTTAATGTCGTTAGGATAGGTGATACGAAGTAGTCCGGGTCATCTAGTTTAAAATAAAAATTGATTCCTTACGGCAATGGGAACACTATGTTTTGCTTTCTCATATCAAAACACCACATTTATAAATATTTTGAGTGCATTCCGTGCATTATGAATATATCTGATAAGTGCCCTACCATGAGGTAGATAGACGCTGAGTAACGTCGCAATAGGTAGCTAGTTCAGGGCGCCTTGGGTCAGTGTTGCTTGCACTTCACCTTGACCCTGTTTATGGACATTGATATAAAGCGCCTGCATTAAACACCTGGCTTTTATTGTTAAGGCTAGCATTGATAATAGTTTTTTATGGAACAGAATCAGATTGTATTTAATACTGGTAGGTATTTGTAGTGAAAAAGGCAAGATAATTATCTAACACAATGTTGACACAATTGTTGTGACTATAAAAGATTTGCAAAGAAACATTGGCCAACATTGGTAAAAGAACCAATTAAGATTTGTGCTTGTCCTATAATTTCCAAATTTTGTCTTATAGCAGGGCATACTAACTAGGGTTAAGACATGTAGTCAATCAACTTAGGCTCTATTAGCCTTGACGGAATCAAGTGAAAACTTTGAAAATGAAGTACTTGAAATGTTAGAGTTTCTATTTTTTCATGCTACATCCCGCCTTATCGTGTTGTACCTTAGCTTACGTATATGTTTAATTATAATTTTATTTAACAGTGCTATTTCTTTTTCAGGTATTGCTTGTGATAAGTAGTCTTGCGACATCAAAGAAAGTTGAAATAGAAGATAAGCTGTCCGAACTGCTGGAATCCAATGGAATCAAGGACAAAGCTACTCCAGAAAAGGGAGTAAAACGGGGTATATACGATACTGGTGTACTAGGTTCTTTCGGGAATTCCGTATATGGTGGGCTATCTGGACCAGGGCTCGCTATTGGATCTGGAGTAGGGGGAGTGGCTGTTGGGTCACCTATAGGATTTGGTTCAGGAGTGGGTATTGGGCCTGGAACGGGTTTCGGGTCAGGAGTGGGTATCGGCCCTGGAATTGGTTCAGGAGTGGGTATTGGGCCTGGAACGGGTTTCGGGTCAGGAGTGGGTATCGGCCCTGGAATAGCAGTTGGACCAGCAGTAGCTACCGCTCCCGTGGCAGCTGCCCCCGTGGCCGTAGCAGCGCCAGCAGTACAAACATCAGTATCGGTAGAACCAAACCCTGTGGTGCTTCGACAAGAAGTGCCTCGATACATCACACGCACCATCACTAGAGACGTGCAAGTGCCCGTTCAAGTACCGGTTCCGTATCCAGTGGAGCGGCAAGTGCCAGTACCAGTAAGGGTTCCGGTACCGGTCGACAGACCCGTGCCGGTCATTCATAGAGTCCCCGTCGAGGTGACGAGGCAAGTGCCCGTGTATTATGAAAGGAAAGTGCCATATCCAGTGAAGGTTTCTGTCCCGGTGCCGTATCCTGTTACCGTTGAGAAGCACGTACCGATCGACCGTCCGGTGTACGTCGATCGTCCGGTGCCTGTGCCTCATGCTGTATACGTAGATCGTCCTGTGAACGTGCCTGTGCCTGTTCAGGTAGACAGGCCTGTGCCGGTGCCGCAGCCTGTCGTGGTGGACCGGCCGGTGCCTGTCCCACAGCCCGTGGTTTTTGAGCGAAGAGTACCTGTCTCTGTTCAAACTGGCCCAGCCGTTTCTTCAGTGGCCGTACCAGTTCAAGGCGTATCAAGCGGCTTCCCTGTGGGAGGCGTATCGAGCGGAATCCCGTTAGGAGGCGTATCTAGCGGGATCTCATTGGGAGGTGTGTCGGGTGGGTTCGGGCTAGGTGGTGTTTCAAGTGGGTTTTCCCAGTCTGTTCTGTCAAATTCGATCTCCGGTTTTCCCCACAAACGTTAATGAATAATTTCTTTGTGCTTTTTTGTTAATAATTATGTACTCCGTTATGTTTTCAAGACAATTGAAACAAATGGTATATGTAAATTTTATTTAAAATTATTATTTACTAAGTTACAACTCGTAGCTTTATCACATTTTTTTGCTATTTCTACTTATTTATAATTTTAATAAAAAATGATTCTTGTAAGTTTTGTTTGATTATTTACTGTATCGAAAAAAGAAAATATTAAAATAATTTTAACGTATCCTATTTAATAAAAAGACTGTACGAGAATCACACAATAAAGAAAGTAAAAAAAGTTAATACTAGTGTTGGCGCTCCCGGGCCCTCCAGGCGCTTCGGGCATCATCGGGGATACTCGTGTACGCACTCAGCTTCTCGACCACCATCAGCATCGCACGCGGTTCCTCCCTCGTAGGCGCAATCAAATTATTACGAATAAGTAACCAGTGACGTCATATTCATTTATCTCATTAGTCTTAGGACCCTAAGTGGTAGGTTAAATATTGGGACGTGTAAAAGCGCCTCCAGGGGCCTATTTGCAGAAATAAAACTGATTTTAACTGATTTTAACTGATTTTTTAACAACTAGACAGAAATAAGAAAATCACGATACAATTAAATTACAGATTTTTTCCTTTGGGTTCTATTGAAGTATATTTCCTAAACACATACTGTATGTTCTTAATTTTGCGTAGGCACATGGGAATTATTATGTTAATTCAATTAAGCAATGTCCGCCTCTTACGAGCATAAAAGTACAGTCGCAAAAGAAGCCGTCTACAGTATTTTATCTTTTATCGTGATATTATGGGTGCCAAATCACATGTTTTCTTAATAAAACATAACTAGAAGCTCATACAAATAAGGTTTAAGAAGGTTTTTAACAAGATTGTTGAAGTAATGATATAGTATTTTTTGATTAATTATTAGTGTATTAAATTTCTAATGTATCGTACATTATATCCAATGCAGTGTTTCTGTGAGAAGATCTTAATAGTAAAAACCCTTTTTCCACTGCCTTGGTTTCTTGTAATTTTTTTAAAAGAAATCCCAAAACCTCAAAACTCATATCATATTAGTAGAAACCTACCTATAATAAAAGTTACAACACTATTTTACAGTCTTCCTGCGTTCTATTGTTAGAAGTGATGATCTTTTTTCACATTCTGAAAATATTCAAAGTCTTAAAATATAAAACCAAAACAAGAACGAGGTAATTAAAATATGATGCACCTAGTGCGGGGGTTCATGGTAGAGCCAGGAGGGCAGCGGAAGGCTCGTGCGAACTCTTCGTTGTTCTGTAGAGCTCCTTTGGCTCGGAACTGTTGGGGCGAGTGCTCGTCCTCTAGGTCTGCTTGCAGGGAATCTTTGGTAGAGATACCGCACCAAAGCTGGAAGTGATTTATGATGCTGATTAAAGCTGGGATTGTCACAGTACTGATTACACAATATATAAAACCATAATGCACATTATCTGAAGTATCAAAATAACATGAGATTAGTGGTGTGGGCCCTGTTAAGTATGCAACTTTTATAAGTAATAGCTTTAAATTAGTCTGACTATTCCAAATTATAAGTTTCCACAGCCCAAATTTTTTTTTTTCTAAATAAATAAGTAAAGCTATTGGCGCAGAGGCGTATCTTTACGCTTTTGTTTAATGACAAACACCGAATACTATGACAAACATCGAACCTCTATGACAAAAGTGTAAAGATACTTAGCCAATAGCTTTACTTTGGGACTTGAGGTTACTATAGAGGTTACTTGAGACTCCTATAGTCTCAAGTTTCTCCTATAGTCTCGATGTTTAGTTACCTCAATTACAATTTTTTTCTTAATATAATTTTCAAAACTATCCGTTTAGCTACAATGGGATATGAGGATGCTATGATGTGATAGATGAAAACACAGACGTTTTCCTAAAGGGCGATTAAATGGACAGAGAGGTTTTTTTAGTAGGTACTGAGTTCGTAGCGAATCAATTCGATACACTGATTATCATGTATTTTCTGACATATTTGTTTACGGTCGGTCCTAATAACCTATCTATCTTCAGTTTTGGCATATCGGAGATAGAAAACAAATTCTGTCTTTGTTTCTCTGGACGGCAAAATCAGAGATAGAAACTGTTTCCTATCTCCGAAATGTCAAAACTGGCGCTAGATAGATTAAACTTACGTTGCCATAGGACAAAAAGAACAGTTGCTCAGAAGTCATATGCTCGAAGCCAGGTAGTTTGGCCTCCGGGCCGTGTTTGTGTAGGTGGTGTTTGAGGGCTGCGATAGCTTCTCTCACGCCGCCGTTGTCCGCTATGTTTTCGCCTAGCGTCTTCTTTCCGTCCACCTGAATGATATGATATTATTATAATCTACATCCTTTCAACCGCTAAAAATTTCTGGCGAGAGGTTCCAACTGTGTTAGCTAAAATTGGTCAAGTGGGTTCCCTGAAAAATCTGTGCAGCGTCGTGATTGGAGTTGTAAATTGACGGTCATATGCTATAAGCGTCCGTCATTTATAATAAACGCTCGGTTACATTTTGCATTATTGTCACGATGGTCACATACATAATTTGTTAACTTCAGTTAAGTTAGAATATATTGAAATTAAATGAAATTATAGCAAACAAAAATATGGATTTAAACTATTTATTTACCTTTCAATAACTCTGTATGCGCTTTTAAGTGTCACCCTACTGTTTATTATTGTATTCTAGTATTCTAGTATTTCTTTGCACTTTTTAGTATTTCATTTCGTTTTATGCAATTTCTAATAAATCCAGTCTCTTACAAATAAACATTTAGCATACTTCTCCGATAGAATTGAATGTGACGTTAATGGCAATAAATGTCCAAAATGTCCGGTCACATTGAGAAAATGACTAATTTGCTCGGTCACATTGGTCAGACATTTATAACGTGACGGACACTTTATAACTCTAGTCGTGATTAGTCTGTGGCTCTCAACGGGAACATTTTTGACACTTTTTTTCCCTATGTATAGTACGCGGTGTAATTTGATATTTCAACTGACCAAAAAAGGAGGAGGTCCATTCGACGTTTATTTTCTTGGTATATTCGACTTGACTTTTTACCAAGTAGAACGATTTTTAAAATCTATTGTTCGAATATAGTGTAAGTCATATTAATTAAATTTAAGTTTGTATGATTTTATGACAATAATATTTATCTGTTATTATATTCAATGTGTTGGCTCTCTTGGCTAGTATAAGGCTGATGAAGGAGAAACAATGTGTTCCCCTTATTATTCGTTAAACTAAAGATACCTAAAAGCAGTAGTTTTGTTTACTCTCTCCACAGACTTTACCATAGGTAAACACTTGATGGTTTCATATTACTTTACTAATCACTCCCATGTGGTACTAAACAAACTTATATTTTAAACACAGTTTGATAAACGGACTTTTTGACAAATTTCCTGAGAAGTAGGTTATGTTCAGAGTAGTCTACTATCGGTTCGAAATAACGTGGAATAAAGTATGTATTGAGTACACATCGATCCGTCCACTTAGATACATATATCGCCGACCAACCTCAACCTATATCGTATCCATGCTACTCGTATTACGCTGACGTTGTACAAACATTTTGTACAAACTTTTTATTCATAAAGTTTAGAGCACTGAAAAATCATGTAGTTTCATAATACGTCTTAAAATTTTCCAAAGATAGACAATAACGGTTTCTGATATTTCACTTAATCTATACTATACTAATATTATAAAGCTGAAGAGTTTGTTTGTTTGTTTGAACGCGCTAATCTCCGGAAGTACTGATTCGAATTGAAAAATTCTTTTTGTGTTGGATAGTCCATTAATCGAGGAAGGCTTTAGGCTATATAACATCACGCTGCGACCAATAGTAGCGAAGCATAAGTGAAAATGTTGCAAAAACGGGAAAAAATATTGATGTTAATTGCAATCATATAAACGGAAATTGACGCGGACGAAGTCGCGGGGAACAGCTAGTCGACTATAAAGTTTCCTCGTTAGTTTAGTGGTTTAAGTACCCGGACAAGATCTATGGGTCCTAGGTTCGACCCCCGGATCGGGCAACAAGAGTTTCATATATTCGAACATTGCTCGGGCTTGTGATCACTACCCCGCATTTGCCAAGCGTGGTGATTATAATTGTACCTACCCATTATTGCCGTGGCAACTTGAATTCAATTAACTATTGGGGTCTTTGAAAGAATGAAAGAAAGAAAATTTCCGCTACTGTGAAATTATTATAGGCCGTTTCTTTTAGTATCTAAATTATGTAAATCTAAAATGTAGCAAACTTCACACCGTTAACATAAATCAAATGAAGTAAAGAAAGAAAGAAAGAAAGAAAAAACTTTAAGTATGGATTGTGGTATGTCACTACTAAGGTACATTTTACTTACGTGTTCGCCGAGTTCAGGCAGCTCAAAGGTAGAGTACTGATCGACGAAGCACTGAGTCATGTTCACGAACGATTCCACTGTCTCGTTCGACCACCACGGGAGGAAGTTGCCGTTCTTGTCGAACTTTCGCCCTGAGAAACATTTTTATCATTACTACACCTCATAAATCCAATGCTAGAAATAGGACTCTCCAAAAGCAGGATTTGCTATTAGCCAAGCGTGGCGATTATGGCAAAAACTTCCTTTTGTAAAGGCTTGTGTCCTTCAGTGGACTGTTATGGCTGACGATGACGATGATGATGAAGTAAGTAAGTATAACTTATTTTTTGTTATGTTACCTTTTGTCAGTTAACTTATTTTTGGTAGATTAATAATGTTGCTCATAACAACAAAAACTTTTACTATTGCACAAGCACTTCCATACACTTCTGTTACAGCTGCATGCCGATAAGATGTTCTTTAGCGTCTTATTTAAACATCAACGTGGTTTTCATACTAATAGTTTGTTCACCTCAAAATTAAAAATAAAACACAATAAATTCCACATTTAGAGAATACAAGCGTTTGTAATCAATTATCAGTCATGTGCTGTATCGTGCTTACGCATAACACTACAAAATAAACACAACAGCGATCAGATCGCACTAGACTAGAGAGTTTCGTTATTTAATCAAACCCAGACCTACCGAAATTATCGAATCCATGTGTTATTTCATGTCCAAGTACAGTGCCCAATGAGCCATAGTCGAGTGAACTAAAAAAAAGGAACTTATTAGAATGAGAATAAAAACAAAGCTAGGTTTAATTTAATTTATGTATAATTACTTACTCTAGTCCCAAGTCAAAGAAAGGATGTTGTAACATTACCATTGGCACGGCTGCGTCCAGTAGCAAACATAGTCGTTATGTATCTGAGGTATTCAATTAACAAAATGGTGGATACCTGTAACTGCTAGGTGTAGGTACAGACAACAGCACGTCAACCTACCACAAAACGTCAAATATTCTCAATTGATATTGATCTCTACTTGTTGGACTTAAAGTTGAAAATCAATTCAACGACCTTAAACTTTTTGGGTAGGTTGACCTGCCATTGTCTACCTAGCAGTTATAAGAAACCATAATAATATGTTGTTTGAACTGTTCCACGTTCTGAATAATATATGTATAGATGTCAGGCAGCTAAATATAAATCTATTCTATGGAATTTCCTAGTTCAGGTCAAGAGGGCGAAGACACTCACCACCGACTGATATTTTCCCATCTAATATTTTATGTAGTTATAAAATTCCAATAAAGTTTTTGATTCCTAAGTAATAAGTAATAATATTGGTGCTAATAAGAAACATACTTATAGTGTTTTCCTGGAATGTATGATACGCATTGACTTCGGTAGGATCTGTAGCCCATGTAAAGTTGTTCCCTTCACGGAATTTGTTCAAAGCCTTCTTCATTTTTACATGTATTATATTCACCATGTTCTTCAGATGTGCGTCTGATTGTACATCTATTCCTTCATAGTATTCCTCTAACCGTCCATCTTCGAGGAACCAGTCAGGAAAACCTATGAGTGTCTTCATTTCAATAATTTTCAGGTACGTTGCCAGCTTTGTGCTATCATCCATCCATTTTGCCTGACCCACTAAATGGGCTAGAGCATTTTTTATTTCGTGTAGCATTGTTTGGACCTATGAAATAAGTATACTGGTGTTAGATAGTTAATCACTGTTTGTTTGAAAATGTTCCCAAAAAAAAAAAAAAATTTGAAATTAGAACCGAAAAGCTGTCACAAAGACATGTGTCCACTGCAAATATCGTATCACGATGGAGATGATTGGTGGAAAATTGTGCTGTAGTGAATCTGTGTAAAACCAAGATATTCGCTTGTTTCTGACCTTTGGTTTGGTAACATTAAAGAAGTGTGGGTCAGCTATAGCGTAGGACACAGCCATACCCATAAGATCATTGACTGCACTAGCACATTGCAAGCTTCTGGGAACGGAATTTGACCGCCCGTGAGAGTGGATTTCTTCGTAAGAGCGTTGAAATAGAAGACGAAGCTCTGTTGTTGTGTGGGCTGCCATTACTTCTACTACCTGTAATAACAGAGTGATTTGACTAAACAAATATTGAAAGATATTGTTTTAGGCTATTTATAAATTATAAACACCAACGTGCACTTAAATAGTTTTGGCACTTACTTTCACCCAAATGTACAGTTCTATTTTAGCTGGTGGCATGTTAGACAATAGTGCTGCAATTAAAGCCATATATTTCAAATCAGGATCTGAGACTAGGATTTTATCTTTGCTATAGTCTAACGTCACGTCACTTATCTTGAACACTCCTTCAAGATACCTCTTCCAAATTGGCACTGCCGTCCCATTATTGTTTTCGACAATCAAATCGGTATGGGTTTGGATCTCATCTACAGTGTACTGTGGTATGTTTATATATGCACTCTCATCTGAGTCTGTATCGTTGTCTGATTCTAGCTAAAAACCATGTCAATTATTCTTAATGAAAATATATAAAATTTTCATATTTATAAAAGAAAATATTTTATAAAATTTTCTACACAATCATAATACTAATTGCAGACTTATAGTTAGAAAAAATTACCACTTTACTATGACCTTAGCATCGATTTGTCCTTAGTAACGTGGTCCTTAGTAACGCGAGAGTGTACACACTTAATGAGCAAGGTACTTTAATATTTTATCATGTGATCTGAGCCTGATGTCAGGTTTAGGTTGTCAAGCATTAGTTTTATTGACCTTTTTCGGTGCTATTAATTCTTGACGATTCTAATAAAATGTCAGACTATTTTATGATACAATTAAATTGCTTGTGCTACTTATACATTACACTCTTTAAATATATCACTTTTAAAAGTTCATTTTTCTTTATTGAGTTCGAAATAAATTAGAAGTCTTATTAAATATCACACAAAATTATCGCATGAAAGTCCCACTAAACATTTCTATTATCAACATTTTATTGAAACCGCACGGCATTTTAATAGACTTAAAACACGAAATCATGATACATCTGATAAGTATAGCATAACAATTAACTGAATTGTATAGGGCAGGCTTTAGGCTCTAGATGTTATTTTGTTTATCAAATTACAAACTAAAGTATCTGTTGTAATATAAAAAAAACTATAACCTACTAAAAAAGAGTTTTGCTTCCACTAGTTAGATCGCCGGACACTACAGTTCATTAACTTTTTTTCTTCGGTCGGACCTCTATTGCTTGTTGTTTTTAAAAGAGGCCCTTCCAGGTATTAGTCATCATCATCATCATCATCATCATCATCAGCCTGTCATAGTCCACTGCTGGACACAGGCCTCTCCAGTTAGGTTAGGTTGAACCTCGGCTTCTCGCATCCAGCTCCTACCAGCCATCTTGCGCAACTCATCACTCCACCAGGTATAAGTACTTAGCTTTATTGATAGCATGTAGATAGTATTCATCATCATCCCACTTCAGTTCACACTGATGGAGATAAGGATTTTCAGGTAAATGCTTGGGTTGGTGCTCGCATTTTAGTCAGTATAAAACTAGCTATGGCAGCACCAATGTAAAGAAAATACAAAGTCAGTACTTTAAGTCAGTTACAGTTTTTGAGTCGCCATTTTTCTATATTTTATATTGTTTTATATTGTTTTATAGAGATATTATATTTTATAATTTTCATTTTTGTCCTTAACGAAAGTTATGGTTTTGTCAAAACACCATTTTAGAGTTTAAACTATAATTTGGAAAATTAATAGCAAAAGTTTACCTGATACAGATCGTTGTACATCAAATAATATTCACTAGAAGTTGCCAGAAGTTTAAGATCCAGCTCTGGTTCATTCACATTAGCAGATTTAAGATTACCAGATTCTATGACAAACAGCTTCATAAGTTCGGCGTAAAAAAGTTTGTATATTTGAGCAGTTTTTTCATCGTCATCATCGCCTTTCTTACTTGCTGAATACTTATTGTCTTTTGCGAATATTGTTTCTTCTATTTCTCTTTTGGAACATTTGAAAGATTTTCTGCTTTTATGGTTGTGTCTTTTATTTTCATTGTGCGTACTGAAAATGAGGACGAGTTAGTTTAACGAAATGCTATAAGTACATTTACAATTATCAATTATTACCTTGGAAAGGGATTTGTAGTTTCTGGAGATCCCATAACTAATCTATAAATTGATGAATTTCTGGGATCTGTGAATATGTCGAAGCCAATTAACACATCCATTCCTAATTGAGTCTTTACTTTGATAACAGCTTCTATCCAATCAAAGTTGTAGGTGTCATAGTCGAAATCATCTGTAGCGTTAACGTAGGTTGGGACTGGAGGTAAACTTAACGATTCTAGTATTTCTAGTACTGGCTTTAATCCAAGTTTATCTAAAGTTTCTGAAATTTCAAAATGATTATAGATTATCCATATTTATTAAAAATAATCATTGACATTTTAAAAAATTGAGAGGTATCTAAATCTGCGGACTGCATTATTTTTCAATTAAATATGAGACGGTTGAATTATATCTTTGGAAAATGTGTCTATTTATATCACTCCATATTGATATTTAACAGTTTGGTTAATATTTTTTGTAATCTACACTTCATTTTTTTTTTTTCAGTTAAACGAATTTACTTACCAGTGTTCATACATGCTGAATACATATCCTTAGCCTGCCGCACAGGCCTAGGCAGACTGGTGATATTTCTAGTAAGGAAATCTCTAACTATTGTATACACCTTGCTCTGCTTGTCTCTGAACCAGTCGTACGATCTGTACGCGTCAGGTCGAGGGTGGTCTTCAGCCCAGTTGCCGCACGCGTACTGAGATCATAAGATTACATACAATCAGCATTTCATCAGGCAGTCAGAACCCGTGCAATGACGCACTGATGGTACAGAATGATGAAAAATCAATATTTTAGTCAGTTGGCTTTAATGATAATTAATTGATAGTGTAGTAGTGGTAGTAGTAGTTACTTTGCCTTAGTGCCAACTACGGTCAACGTGAAAGTTAAATAACCCCTACGGCCTAGAATCGAGTACAAAATAGCAAAATAATTTTCAAAAACACGATAGCCTTATGTTGAAACGAGGCTCTCATTGTTCGCGGGACCTCAGACGAGGATAGCTATTACAAAATTCAAATGCAATTGACCCTGCAAAATGCTGACAATTGTACGGAATCAAACAACTTTATATGAAAACACGATTGTTTTAAAGGTTTACTTACTTGATAGAAGTCGTTACAAGGGTCTGCAGTCTTGTCAATGGAAAGCGCAAGGTTTGCAGCAGATCGCAAGCACTCTCTTGTCTCGCAGACCCTGGCTGGTTTGTGCCGCTTTTGTTTTACATCTTTTAGGAAAAAAAACTTTAAAACTTTAAAAGTGTTTTAAATTCCTTTAAAGCAAATAATTTTGTCTTCAACCTATTGGTGTCAAAAGAGGCGTCAAAGGAGTACTGCCAAAATAAGAAAGGCAGCAGCGACTTCCCACCACCATTGGTCCAACTGTGATCGCAAACCGTCTCGTAACCAGTACTGATTTTATTTCCATTTAACAAAGCGTTTATGCCGCATAGAGTTTGTTATAATATAATGGAATGGAATATTTATGATAAAATAAACTTTCAAGTTTATACGAATGTCTTCGAGACATATAGTCATTCATTACAAATAAAAAAATAAACTACCACACCATGCGTACTGCGGGGTGCAAGCAATCTTCTGCTAATTTACACATTTATTATGTCAAAATATACGATTGAGATGCAATCTATTGAGCCATTTGTAAATTAGCGGAATTGGGGCCCAGTGTGTTGGAGTTTATTAATCATACTAGGTATACTTCATACAAACTTGTTAGAAATACAAAGTAAAAGTAGACTTACATAGCACTGTCATAACTATCGCTAAACACAATAACAGCAGAAGTAAAAATAGTAGTGTAATTAGCATAATTTTTTCTTTATGTTTTCTGCGAAACCTGAAATTAAAAGGTAAACATTTAATTTAACTTTAAAACAAAGAACTGAGACATCCACTTAGTATCGCGTGTTTAAAATATGGTTTAAGCTTTACTAAAAGTCTTGTGTCTTACAATGTGTCACTAGGCATTGGTCTGCTTCACTATTAATTATTCTAAAAGGTAAAAAAACAAAAGCTCAGGTTATACAAATAATATCTAGTCTCAAGACTATAATCAGATCAGTACCTTAAGAAGATTAAATTGGGAAATAATAAAACCTACCAACCAATTAAAACCAATTCAATAGAATAATTCAATAGAATTTTGAGGACGTGTACTACAGCTGCTCTATGTGTGTATTTAATCTCTCACAGGAGTCAGTCTCCCACAAAGTATATCTGTGTGCTATCATGCATTAGGTACAAACTGTACCTACTTCTTGTGATAAGACTAAATGTTTATGATGAGAGAGTAAAAAAAATATTCATCATTAATTGAATTGAAGTGGAGTTGGAACCCACGGCCTCTCAGTCGCATGAATAGCGAAATGTTCAAATCTCATCTGAAGCAGTTGATGTGTTTTTAAGATAAGACCTCTGATGGTATTTTTCTTGCTATTTCATGTTAATAACAAAACGTGTTTTGCGTAAGAGAAAATTGATGCTGGCTTGCTACTGCTAATGTTAGTATTAATAGGCATTAATAAAATTGTGTTTAGGCTTTGCGTCAATCAAGTAGGAACTATTTGACATTGATGCCATTATCACAAAATGCTAATGCTAAGTTCGGCCAATGTCAATGTTATTCCTAGGTTTACACTTGTTCTTCTTACCTGGCAGTTCTGGAGCCGACAGCTATCAAGTACCCCGATTCTCTTAGGTCACTACCGTTTTTTAACGGGGGAGTGTTGGGTTTTGCACTGTTCATTCCTGCACCAATCGGAGTTGCAAAGTTAAAAACAGAAAAATAAGGCTGCCTGAGTCTCTAATTAGTGATTCGGTGTTTCTTCCATTTCAAGAGTATTCATTACTATCGTAAGTAACTTTTTTAACCTTTTTTTTTTAACTTATAAATATTATTACATTAGTTTCATTTAGTTTTGTTTGTCGCACTGCCTACACAACTTTTCTGCTTAGCCCAATGGTCGACTGGGAGAGAATGCCACATGGCATTAAGTCCACCAATTGTACATTTATAATTTTTTTTGTGCAATAAAGTTTTAAATAAATAAAATAAATAAGAGACATATAAAACACTATTAAGCATATTTTTTTTCAAAATTGCTACTTCAGCAGAAGTATGACGACGCTCTGTGGGGATGACTATTTGGTGAAGATCTTGGGAATTCGCTCGATGCGTGTGGCGCGGGTCCGTTCGACATGGAAATCCTTAGGAGAGGCCTCTGTCTAGAAGTGGGCGTTGGCTTGCTGAGATGATGATGATTACCTTGTATCAAATAAGTAGATTTTCATTGCATACAAAAACAAAAAAATTAAACTTTCCAATATTATTAAGAAGAAGACACGGCGTTAGTAAGCATCAGTAATTCAGTTCGTAATTCTCCCGCGGGACTGCAATGAGGGAGTAGTAGACTTAATAAAAGACAGCGTATCGATTTAGACATGTTCCTCGGGACTGGCAGACTCGTCAAAGAAAAAATCTAGGATTGGTATTTCGTCTTGGAAACACAGTTTTACTAAATCACAATTAAATCAACATGCCGCTGAATAATTACTAGTTATCTAGTTCCCAAAATTCAGGATTATTTAGTTTGGAGCTACAGGCAAACAAAAGTTGTATGTAGCATTTTAAAAATAAATGAACAAACTTAACAGCAGGATGCAATAAAACAAAACAGCTGTTCTATTTTGTATGAAGTCATACTTTACAGCATGTCTGGTAATACCAGTTACTTTTTCTATTTCTATCACTAGCGACAAAACACGGTAAGTGGATACACGTGGAGCTAAAGAAACCCAACATTCTAAGTGATACATCAATGAAACCTTATCTAACTTAAATAGTAATAATTGTAATACCTAGGTAAGCATTACAATCAATATTATTTAAGCATTTAGAAGATTACCTACTTACAAAAGAATATGTGTTATACACTAACTAGCTTTTCACCCGCGGCTCTGCTTGCATGAACAATACGCGATAGCCCCGGCGGAAACCTGTTCCCAGTAGTGGGATACAAAACAGCCTATGCTCACAGTCTTATCTATCTTTTTACCAATATTCATAAAAATCGGTTTAGTAATTTAGGTGTGAAAGCGTAACATATACAGGGATAGAGTTACTTTCGCATTTAATCCATAATAACTGCTTAAGGAGACCCCAATCAAATACAAAAAAATATATATATATTTTAATCAGTAAGGATTTTAATCCATGACTCTAAAATTAAGTACCTTACCTTGTAAATCACTAACATATAAACAGTATAACAGTAGTAGTAAGAGTAACGATATAAACAGACAAGTATTGTTTGTTAACTCATTTTAAGTGCCCAACTGGCGTGTAGATGAAAATAAGTAGTTACTGAAACTTCTGGCCTGAATTTATGGCATCGTAAAGGCTAGCTTATCTGCCCAGTTTTAAAACACTGGCCCCTAGGAACCGGTCAAGGCTTTAAGCCAATTTCGCAAAGATTATGAATCTACTTATTGTTCATAGAATATTCCTTTTAGTAGATTTAAACTAGTTATTTAGATGGTTAGTATGCATTTACTGATTGCAAAGATTGTTTATAGATACAATAAGAAAAACCCAGATGTGTGAGAGTCTGGTTCCTGACATTAATTGAGTTTAGGTATGTATTTTGTATCTAAGTTTTTGCGCCCGATAAATATTACAGAAATTAGTCTGAAAGTGAGCAATGTATGGTAATAAATTATTATTTACGATTTATTATCTTTTCTATGATATGAGATCATGATAACGAGTGAATTGAATCCAGGAGTTCAGGCTTAGGCAGGCAGTTCACCACCCTATTATTTCAACTGGGATGTCAAAGGATAGAAAAATCTTTTAACAGTCAAGTCATTTTTAAAAGCTGTTTTATTGAGAATACAAGTCTTTGTGATGTGTTTAGTTTTTAGTATACAAGTAGATATGCTGCTAGTAACTTACTTGTAACAGTTGGTCCCATAACATCTCCACCTGTACCTGACCACGCGTGCATTTTATTTCACGTTTTTTTACACCTATTTACCATTTAATTTTTACATAATTATAATAATGCTCTAAGATGTAGCTAAACTACAGTGTAAATAGGTAAACTTCTATAACTTTTTAGCCTCATTTCGTTAAGCATAAATCTAAGCGCCAAAACTTTCATTACACAAATATGTAAAAAAAAACAGTTAAAATTTAAAGTATCGAAGTAATTCTTTAGAATTTAGAAAATTTGATGTTCACTCCGTTCGGTTCCATAGCAATTGGCTCACTGAAAGCCTTCTGTGGCTTACTGAAACATGTCCATAATTCTGTTAGGGTAACCAAATTATTTATTTAATAGAGGATTTAGGGTTACGAACTTTAAGTTTAATAATATAAACAATCATAGATAGAAAATTAGTCCTAGATACTTAGTTCCTTATCAAAAAGTTCTATTGTATCGTAGCTACGTGTGATAACCAATAGCTGTAACGTGTCATAAATAATTCGAACAAGTGCACGATGTAGAGTTGAATGCTACTAAGTTGAAAGTGTCCCAAATGTTTAAGAGGGCGTTCATTTGGTGAGACATATTTCGGGAGCTGCTTATGTATGTAATTGATTACGTCATTACAGTTTTTTTTTTAATTATTACAATGTAACAGTGCTAGGTCGGCATTAAGTGACAACACTTAGAACTTTCTGTCGATCGAGTTCATGATTAGGTAAGTCATCATAACCTAGAAAGAGTAATACCCATTTTGTGTTGTTATAAGTTTATAAATTATCTCAAGTAAACATTTGAAATTGTGGTCACTCTACTGTTGAGTTGATTCACAAGATAGTGGCCGTGTTGATGCTCCGTTTGTCACGCGACGGCTAGTGATGTGCCGCTGCGCTATCGATTCAACAGGAAAACCGCATAACCTTTCCGATTTATTGCGTATTCTCATTCATAGCGTGACTTTTGCGCTCCCTACGCACGATTCCGTCCCACATTCGTATGGCTTATTTTTGTTTTTGTAACGTAATCTCAAGGTCATCGCTAAACGAATTTTTCACAGCATATCGTAGTCGTAGCGATGGCCTTTTTCCTTTTTACTAGTACATTTGTGTTTAACGCCCCGTTGGTCTAGTGGTTTAAATACCGGGCAACAAAAATAGTTTCGAATTTTCGAACGTTGCTCGGGTTTGTGATCACCAACCCGCATTTTGCAAGCGTGGTGGTTTTCCCTGCAGTGGGATGATTATAGACTATTACTTTACTTGTGTTTTATAAGTAATTTTACTCACTCCACCACAATATTAAGTGAATAAAGTAATATTTCATGATTCTTGATCACACTAATCTCTCGTCTTATACGATCACACTGATGTCTTCGATTGGCAAAAGTTTACTTTGACTTAGTTACATAGGTTACTCCAGCGATTTTTTATGCCTTCCAGTAAAAAAAAGGAGTAGTAGGTACATGTTAAGATAAATAAAAAACTGAAAAATCAATACTGATAGTAAAATTCTTTATTTGCACCACAACAACAGCACGGACATGATCTCAACGCTTAAATAAGATAATCAGAACAAAACATATTTACAATTCGCATTACAGATCCGTTTACCAGCCGTGTCCGTAAGATTGGACGTAGGGTTGCGCGTACGATTGCACGACTGGCGCAGCGTGGACTTGTTGGTAGACTGGTTGGGCGACGGCCTGGACGATCGGTTGCGAGACGACTGGCGCGTGGACTATCGGCTGCGAGTATACCGGAGCGGCATGGACGACTTGCTGGGCTACTGGGTGGATGATCTGAAATACGATAGAAGTCAATTAGAGGTGGCCTTGAGTGTTTTTTAAATTTTTCTTTGTTAATAAAAATATTTTTTTATTGACAAATTGAACCATATTTATACCTAAACCATATTTTTGAGACAATACAACTAAAATGTACAGATGCCATTAAACTCCGTAGAATAATGCATTATAAAGTTAGAACTTAAGAACTTCATACGAATTAAAGGTTGCTATACGAGTAACAACATGTTGCACTATAAAGTCCAACCGTAGAATTTGTAAACTTTTTAGCAAAAAATCTACGCCATGTTTATTATACTCGTAACTTACATTATTAAAACTCTCAATGTACAGTGTAGGTTTACGAACAATAAATTGTTGATTTGATAACATCTATGCCTAGCCTGTATTTAAAACAAAAAGCTCTTCCGATATAAATTTATAACGTTAAAATAACTATAATACATTTATTTCAGTGTAGGTAATCCATAAGCTAGTTTTTTCCATTAATATCTTAATGAACAAATGTTAGAAGTATATAATCAAAACATAGATAGAGCTAGTCCAGAAGGGACTGATTCGCCGGGAAACGTATCACTTGAACTCGTACGTACGTGTGCTTTTGAGACACTAGGTACATTTAGCCTACAAGCATCGCACAGATTGGAAATTCGCGAACAAGTACTACTTATGAATTCGCATGAAGCGATTCACAGCGATTTCAGACCTTCTGGATAAGGTCTAAGTTGAGGGTAACTTCTTGAGATATTTCCACAACGTAAGCAATATCTCCGTAGCTTAATTAGAAGAGCAGACCAGTCGTCTCGAAAGGTGTGAGTCGAAAAAATGATAAAAAGACCCTAGGCAGAAGTTACAACATTCTCGAATTCTCTCAAAACAAAGTCAAGGTCACATGGTTCATCGATTATGAATATCCTAATAACAACCGTGACCAAGGCCATACATTCTGCTCAGCTGCTGAGCTAAAGTAGAGTAAAAGGAATAACTAAAGCTGCTAAGCTAAAGTCTGCAATCGACCGTACCTATTGGAATAAGATATAGCGGGTTGCAGCACTTGCAGCCGGCTTCACTATGACGGCAGCGGGGCAATGTTAATCAATGTTTAAGGGAAAATTCAAAATAATTGCTACTATATCCGTATGCCAGAGTATAAAAATCGCCTGTACCTGTTGGAATGAGGCATAACTGGTTGCCGCCGGCTTGGCTATGACGGCGGCGGGCGCGGCGTGCACCACGGGCTGCGCGACGGCGACGGGCTGCGCTACTGCGACCGTGGGCTGGTGCACGTAGCTCAGTGATGAGACCTGGATCAATGACAATGAGGGATGCAAAAGGCGCCGTTAACACTAGTAACTATAGATGCCTAGTCCACTGTCATGATTGTAAAAATTGACAAGATTGTATAAATTGTCCCAATTTTGATAAGACAAATTGGCTGAAAAAATGCAGCTATAGCGCCTTCAATAAGACAAAACGAAAAGTGTAATCTCATTTTCATGCTAAAATTAATATTTCTAAATCTGATATTGTTGTTATGTTGTTATAAATGTTGTGTCTGATTTCGACATCAGTAACATTCCTAATGAACAAAACAAAACAGATGAGAGAATGGTTACCTTGCTTTTCATAAATTATTTATAAATTTTTAAGGCACATATAATTTACATATTAGCTGGGTCCACGTCGTGAAGTTTGGCACAAACCGTGTCATACTTTAGGGCTGGAAAGTAAAATGGCAGCACTACGTTATATTTCATGCTTACTTCATAATATAAATTGATACTCACTGCTGGTGCCCCCCACAGGCCTCCAGGTTTGGGCTTGGCAGCAGCCAATGACAAGAGGGCGAAAAGTACCTGAAGTCAAAATGATTAGATATGTATTTTCAAATTAAAAAAAAAACTATTCGATAACTATAAGCAGGAAAGAAATTCGCTGTAACTTAAATCAAAATCAGCCTATCTAATCAAAAATTATGCTACTCCTCTTTTTTCTACATTTGAAAATGTAAATTAAAATAAATTCTATTATAAATACCCAACTAACATCTAATTTCGAATTGAACAAAACTATTGCTTTATAGTTAAATGTATGTCACGTCACACGTACGCACTTCATATGATCAAGGATTGATTGATAGCTTCATGTGGGCGTGGTGTATAACTACGACATTTTCGTAGCTGCTACGACAATACCAAATTACTCAAGTATACATAAAAAAATCGAATATAAGTACTGTACAATATTATATGTCATTATTGCAAATACTGCGTTAGGTGGAAACATTTTATTTATGGAATAGGTTTTTTCAATAATTTACACTTGCTAGTGTACTTTATTGATTGTTAAACGTATTTAAAACTATTTGTTCTACATAAAATTATACATTGTGCGGTCAAAATCACAAAATATGTATCTAATACTGGAAATCTATGTCAATTTTAATTTAAGTTTCAATATCTTAAAATCAATATTTATTTATCTATACTGAATTTTGTAAATTGATGAACTAAATCCAACTGACTTTGTTTATTTGTGTGTTTCTAATTTACACTGTTACAAACGGTTAGCTAAAAACTGTATAGTTAGTATTTTCAACCGACTTCAAATAAAGGAGGAGGTACTCAATTCGACTGTATGTTTTAAACTATAAAATATGGTAAGAAAAGCATTGCGAACTTTTGGCAACTTAGTCAATATAGGCAATGATGGAAAATTGCAGAGTTCTAGAATGCACGAGACTAAGAGTAAAAACTTACAATACATGTTTCACGATAATAGGAAGCAGTTTTTATTATTTTATTAACTTAGGTTATGTTTCTGTATATTCATTGTTTCACTAACGGTACCCATGATGTTAAATGATTACATTTCATTGTTTTACATGGAAAAGCAATAAAAGCTATGACCTTAGAGTTTTAATTGGTGTAACAACATTTACCCTGGATCGATTTACCACAGTTTTTAATAACAAGGGTTGTTTAACCAAGCTAAAATAATAACACATACTGTTAGAGCCACTCTATCAATATTAAAATAGTAGGTTAGTTAATAACATGTATTGAGACTTATATTATATTTTAAGTTATAAACTGTCTTTGAAATGACGACCGTGACGACTGTGACGACCATTTGGATCACAGCGGTAGTTAACGCTGCTTCTGAGCCATGGGTCGCGGGTTCGATCCCCGCACAGTACAAATATTTGTGTGCATGAACATGTCTGTTTGTACTGGTCTGGGTGATTTCTATGTATTATAAGTATGTATTTACAAAAAAAAAAGTATATAAGTAAGATTATCGGTTGTCTAGTACCCCATACGACAGGGTACTTAATACTACCTTAATTTGGGACTAGATGGCTCTGTGTGGCCCAGTGAGGCATGTCTTAAAAATATTTATTTATTTATTATTTATTTAAATTTAAGGTATTACCAACGACTGTCACTATTAGAGATTTTTACGTTACAAATAGTACTAATAGTAAATTTATTCAATTTTTAAATGTAATAACACTGTAAGTAGATACTTCTTATATACATTCTATATTTTTACACTGTAATCTTGCATCTAATATTGTATAACCTAAATCAGTCCAAAAGTCAAAATTATGAAATCGAGTACTTTGTCATAATAATGGTCATGGCTGGCAGATCGGTTGGCGATCGCATAATAATTTAAGTAATGGTAGAGAGAATACTCTGCTATCGGTCTTTTTCTGGCAGAACTTCTTTAGTCGTCTTAAGACTACCATTTTATCTTTGGCACCAAACATAATTGTATATCCAGGGTGACTTGGAAGTAGAGCCCAATCTTGAATGGGGTTACAGATCATCTGCAACATTTCTGTGTATTCACACTGATATGTTAAAAAAAACATTAATAAGGTATTTTATAATATAATGATTGAATTGATAATAGAAATTATACAACTCCATATAAGATTGTGCTCTAATTCTAAGCCACTTTCTATTATTATTTATTATCTGGAAGACCCAGGCTATAAGTATGTAGCTTACTGAGACCAGGGGCAGTTAAATGTTAAATGATCAAAGCTAATCCTTATATTTATACTCACTAGGGACCGCATGGCTTCGGAGACCGTTGCAACTGAAGTAAGAATGTCGTCTGGCCAATTATCTGCGAGTGACCACCTTATATACTAAGTAGGAATTTTAAATCGGTTAAGCTAGTCTGAGCTTTGGCATCCCGAGTAAGGCCTACGTGATATGTGTGCGCGGCTACTAATTATAATTATTTATTCTATATTTACACAATATGAAAGGCAATCTGTTAAGGCGAAGAGTTGGCTACATTTTTATGGTGGATATATTTTTTCGATTAGGGAAAATGTGAGGAGTGATATTTTTACATAAATATCAGAACAAGAAATAAGTTTTCATTAGTTTGCCGAAATGGATTTTAGTAAGTTACACAAAAAATACACAGAGAATACTATCATAATTTTATATACATAATATAATAGTCTTAAGGAGTGCTGGCAGCAGTGGCAGTGTCTCTATACAGATATGCCAAACTGCGATAGCCAACCAGCCTGTCAAGCGAGGCGATTATGACAATATCCTCCTTTTGAAAGAGCGCATGTGATCTTACTACCTACACATCAAAGTCTCCTTTGGTAAAATGGCTGAAAAATTTGATGTAGAACATTTTATATGGGAAAATAAAATTGTTGTTTTTCCTATCTTCCTCTCAATTTTCCTATATTTGCTCACCATTTAAACCTTCCCTGGACTACTACAAACATTTCAGAACCAAAATCAGCTAAATCAGCCCAGCCGTTCTCGAGTTTTAGCGAGACTAACGAACAGCAATTGATTTTTATATATATAGATAGATAGATAAAGATAAAGATAAAATAAAATAAATTTTAATTGTATTATGACTCAAGTAGGCCCCATCAAGGTCATATTATGATTAAGTAATTATATATAAAGCCTATGCATAGTGTGTTGTTATGAAATCTTATTGAATATGAATAAGGATCTGTAATGGTATAATATATACTTATACCATTACAGATCCTTATCTTACATCTAGATTGTTTGACAAACGAGATCACATCGTTCTAAACATTCGAACATACGTACTGCGCATATACCTACCACATGTTATCAAAGGCCGCCAATCGGCTAGTGCCGATTCTCTACGACCTACTACTAGTATGTAGTTCCTGATGCAGCAGCTATTCCATATTTATATACATAATGATCGTGTATAAGCTACTTCAATGCTAAATACTCAATTTTTTATAATCGATCATTATTACCAACCTATGGTATACAAATGGTAAAAGTTTGCTTGAGGTATGTTTGGAATGGAATCTTTTAGTAGCGAACACAATGTTTGCTCATAAAAGAATCCATATGTATACAAGGGATGAATGTGGCATAAGAAGTATGATTGATTTTGTAATCGGAGACGAAAGACTGAAAGGGCAAGTTCTGGATACAAGGGCGTACCGCGGTGTCGGTATTGATACAGACCACTTCCTGGTGATGTCCAGGATAAGTGGTCTTTTCAAACGATGGCGACATAGGACAGCGGAACCCAGAACTAATCTAGAACGCGTGAAAGTAGAAAATTTGCAAGAGGAGAGAGTGAAAGAAGAATACGTTAAAAGGTTGAAAGAACGATTTGTTAATTTGGATAAGGAAGTGCAAAAGGTTGTAGGTAATAAGAAGAAAGCATGGCTGGATTGGTTAGCAACCAAGGCTAACCAAAGAGTACAAAAGGCGACATTAGAGGATGTGGATAAGGCAAGAAAGGTTTATAAAAATATGAAAGGGCTAGTGAAAAATGTGATCAGTACGAAGAAAGAAGAGCACAAGGATGAGTTTGATAGAAGACTCTCTGATAGTTTCCAAGACAATATTAAATTGTTTTGGAAATCGATTAGATTAGCTCGAGGGAAAACATCAAACTCGGAGCTATCTAAAATCAGAAGTAAGGATGGGAATATTATAAAAGGAGAAGAATGTGTGCTGAGAAGATGGAAGGAATATTTTGAAAGTCTTTTTGAAAGAGAAGAGGGCCTAGCACAAATGCAAGCACCTCCTCTTGAAGTGAATGAGAGTGAGCATGAAAGCGATATTAGTATGGAAGAGATTATGAAAGCATTGAAAAGTATGAAATCAGGTAAAGCTGCGGGATATGACAGGGTTTCCGTCGAAATGCTGAAGGCTGGACAGGGAGTAGTAGCAAGTCAGTTGTACTGCCTTTTCAACTTGTGCTGGAGGAACGGTCGGGTACCGGGAGACTGGTGCAAGGCTGTGATCGTGCCGTTGTACAAGGGAAAAGGGTCACAACAAGACTGTGTAAGTTACCGTAGAATAAGCCTCCTCAGTGTTGTCGGCAAACTGTATGCTAAAGTGATGATTGAAAGAGTAATGTTAGAAACAGATGACAGAATATGGGATGTACAAGCGGGATTTAGGAAGGGAATGGGATGTACGGATCAGGTCTTTTCCCTACGATGCATTACGGAAAGATATTTGGCAACAAACCAAAAAGTCTTTTGTGCATTCGTAGATTTGGAAAAGGCCTATGATAAAGTGGTGAGGAATGAGTTGTGGTCGGCATTAGCTGCGCATGGGGTGAGCAGTAAGCTCTTACGGGCATTGAATTCTCTCTATAAGGATTCTAGTGCTTGTGTCAGGATAAACGGAGCGTACACTGATTGGTTTAATATCCAAAAGGGTGTTAGACAGGGATGTGTAGCGTCTCCGTGGCTGTTCAACCTTTTCATGGATAATTGTCTGACAGATCTGAAAGAGAGTGATTTTGGCCTAAGAATGAATGAGTTACGCGTCAAATGTCTTCTTTACGCCGATGATCAAGTATTACTTGCATCGACGGCTAAGGATTTGCAAGCGATGGTGACTATTATGAATGAAGCTTTGGAAAGAAAGGGAATAAAAGTGAACACAAAAAAGACAAAAGTTATGGTGTTTGAAAAGGAAGAGAGCATGACAGAAGTATGTATTCGGATTGGTGGTAATGAACTGGAGCAAGTGAATGAGTTTATATACTTGGGGTCGGTGTTTACTAGGTAAACTTTTAAACTTTCGCGTTGCATTATAACTAAAACTTATAATTGCGGGTCTGAACGCGACGTAGGTGTGGTATGTAGTAGTATTGATACTACTTACATTCCTCGACGTTTCGGCCGTGATGCTACGGCCGAAACGGACGGAGTCAGTAGGTTCAGTGCGACACAGTGTCGCAGTGAACCTACTGACTCCAGTTCAAGTGTACAACAAATATCGGAGAGTTCGAGGGTAGCAGAAGAACCGGCCGCCCGATGCAGACGGAGACACCGCGCACCAGTCCTCTCGTGACCACGGCCGTAGCATCACGGCCGAAACGTCGAGGAATGTAAGTAGTATCAATACTACTACATACCACACCTACGTCGCGTTCAGACCCGCAATTATAAGTTTTAGTTATGGTGTTTACTAGGGACGGAAAGTATGAAAGTGATATTGAAAGGAGAGTAAATGCTGGTAACAGAGTGAATGGTGCGCTGCACGCCTTTGTAAATAGCCAGAAGATTTCTATGAAAGCTCGTCTGGCTGTGCATAGAGGGGTGTTGGTTCCAACACTCATGTACGGAAGTGAAAGTTGGGTATGGCAGAAAAAGCATGAAATTAGAATAAATGCAGTAGAAATGAGAGCGCTAAGAAGTATGTTAGGAGTGAAATTGAGTGACAGGATAAGAAATAGTGTGATAAGAGAACGTTGTGGTGTGAAAGAAGATATTGTCACAAGGATTGAGAAAGGGATGCTTAGATGGTTTGGACATGTAGAGAGGATGAATGAGAGAAGAATGACTAGACAGATCTACAAGACGAGTGTGAAAGGTAACGTTGGAAGAGGAAGGCCTACACGAACCTATCACGATCAAATCGGGGATGTTCTGAAGAAAGGTCAGGTCAAGAGTACTCTAAACCGACGAGCATGCATGAAAAGATTGATGAATGTGGAAGAAGCGAAAGATGTATGCCAGGATCGTAGTAAGTGGAAGGCCTTGGTCTCTGCCTACCCCGTTGGGAAGGAGGCGTGATAATATGTATGTATGTATTACCAACCTATATCTGTCCAGTGCTGGACATAAGACTTTGAGGTGGTGGGACCTACCTCCTAGTGGTCCACCCTGGGCAACGGCATCTTTAGTTCTAACTAACAGTTCCCTCTGCGATGGTAGGCTTCGTAAGAGGCTGCCTGGATGCTACCACCCTCCTGCCGGAGTTCAGCGCCAAATAGTTTTTCTGTGTGCCACTGGTGTGTGGGAGAACCAGTGCCTATGGGTAAGCTCCCTCCATCTTATATAGGCTTCTTCTTAACCGTAAAGTTAAGTATGTAGTCAAGAGCAAGCCTATTGTTTATAAAAAAAACATAAGCCTATGAAAATGAAGGATAGTGCTATTAAATTTATCCTGGCACCACATGACACATCAATCATAATCACACCATCAAATGAGTTCCTACTCATACAAACCAATTTTTATTGGGCTTTCTTAATTGTTACCAAAATTTAACATTAATAAGGCCCAATCACAATTGGTTTTATTTCATTGTTGCATAATTTAAATTAAAGGATTCGTTGTAATTGATTATGTATAGCTTGTTAGAGTTTATCGCAAGAAGTTATAAACATTTCATGCACATAAGAAAACTTCATTTAGTAACTCTGCTAGCTTATAAGGTAAAGGCTTAGTTTATTCGTAGTGCTAAATCGCCGGACCAATCTGGACTGATCATGCATGATCATTATAACATTCCTAGCACTTAATAAAATTTAATATACACTTAATAATGCGGTTATACATTTTTTATAAATTTGAAATACTAACTTAATTATTTTAAAAGTGGTTTATACACCGTGCAATTTTAACCACTTGTAAATCTTGGCAGTGTTATATTAATTTTTTTACCAAAATTTTTGTTTTATTAAAATATTAAATATTGGTTCAGCAATTATTTGAAATAGGCTGTGACGCACACAGATGTAGCTGTGTAAGGTCCATTCAACCGAGACCCCGCCGCAGCAAAATAATACGTCTGGGCACGACACAGCGTGTTAAAAAATTAAAAGTCTAAAGCAAAATTGAAAATTTTTCATAATTTAATTTTAATAAAAAAAAAATAACACTGCCATGATGTTATACATAGGTAATGGTCCAGAACGCAGGCTTTCTTTTTACAGGTGGTTTAAATTGCACCGTGTATACTTTTCTGTGTATAACTATATATTTTTTAATGTAGATGGTTTTTGGAATGTTGATATTAAATAGTAACGACATAGTTTTTAGAAAAAAAAAAATTTATCCTAATAAAATTACGTATTTATAGAACGAATTCTTATTCAGTGAAACGGAGATGCGCTATGAGAGATGTATAGAAGCTCTTAATATACCGAAACAATGGGATGTCCAAATAATACTATCATTTTGGATATCCATCCGATTATTCCGGTTGCACAAAAAAAACATGTTTATTTTCGGTTTTATTTTTAATTATTAACACAGTAAAACTAAAGATAGGTATTTTACCTCTAAATACATAAACATAAAAAAATTAGAATATTTACATACAAATAACAGAAAAAAAGGATTATCATGACGTTTTCAGTTAGACAATAATGTTCGGATTCAGACAGGTAGATAATAATGTTCGGATTGATTGTATGCAAATCCAAAAATAATAAAAAATAAATAATCAATGTTAAAATGTTTATCATGTTAGTTTACTTAGGTCTACATTCAAATTACTTATGTCTTTTCATGAAATTGCTTAAACTGCAAATATTTCATACTATAAAACTAAACATGGATTTGGCAACGGTGGCGTAGAGCCAAAACCGGGGCGAAAGGTTAGCAAATTAATAACATTCTATGTCAGACCATTAAAATTATTACAAAAATTCTTGGCAAATTTCTTGAAATCTTGGGATTCGTGTAATCAATTTCTGTAGAACAAGTTTACTTTTATAGGCGTGTGTATAATTTGCCAGAAACATGAATTCTAGTCCGTTTTTGCTTTAATTGGTTAGTTATGAGAAGTTGTGTTATATTCGTCATCTGTAGACTGCCTGGAGACAAATACGTCTTTTAGTTGACTAATTGAACCACCAGTTTTGGTAGTAGGTACATAAATAAATGACTAGGCGTGTGTTACCTTAATCTATAAATAATAACTGGCCCACAAACTGAAACATCGTAATGGTAAATAGGTCACAGACGTAATTTATAAGTCTACGCCTAAGTCTGATACGTACTCGTATGAACCATTTATTATTCATAATGCTAGTTAACTAAGAACTTTATGAATGTTTTTATAAGTTGATTCATTAAACATTAATAGCTTTGAGTAGAAAGGAGCAAAGCAACCATCAAAACAGCTCTGACATTGGAAATAAATAACTATTCATTTACGAGAGAAATATATATTGCCGTGTAGTATCCGCACAAAAGTAAAATAACAACTTCCCTGGCATAGATATTCCGCCCGACCATACGAGGAGAATCAGTGTCTTCTCTCCACCATTGTTCAGATTGCGTTTGCCCAGCGTGGCGATTATGGCGAAATCGTAGACGATTATGGCAAAACCAGCTAGGCTGATGATGATGATAGATATTAGGTAAAGGCGTCAGTATCGAGAGGCTTGTTTCACTCTACTCTGGGTTTTGATATACCTACCATCCACAATACAAATAAGTTAACTAATATATTTTTTTCTTATTGTAGCATTCAAAGACATTGATAGGCTAGATGCCCCAAGTGTACGTACTGCGCGTGTCAAAAAAAGGTTGAACATGTTCAACTTTTGACCGCGCTTGTTATTGAAATATACGTATTTTATTTAAAAAACAATTATTTTATCTTATTTGTGTCTATTACTATGTAAATACATGTACCTGTGTGCATACTACATGTTTAAATTACATTGCTGCATTTAGTTTTAAAGGTGTTGTACCTGTTCATTGAACAAGCAGTGAACGCAAATTTCGGCACGCGCGGGTTTTATAGAAATGAGTGCATTTGTGGCATCTAGACCTATCAATGTCTGTGGTAGCATTGTAAAAAAACAAAAGTAGGTGGCAATTTATCTACAGGTATACTCTTGACGAATGAATACTATGAGATCCAAATAATTTATATTGATATGCCATCTGATAATGTAGATGTTTTTACGACTGATCGTTCGCAGTCAATCAACTGCGCAAGAGTGCACTGCTTGCCGCGTTGACATGTTTATGTTTGGAATCCATATTGATTAGATTTAACTATTTGCTTGTATAGTGAACTTGTATAGAATAAGTAGGTACACGATAAAAATCTAAATCATCGATCAATCGATCGATGGCAAAATATGTGTTGAGAGAGTAAAATCCTACATATTGCACTAACTTTGGCTATCAATTGTTGTTAGCAACACTAGATTTCTATTTATTTATTTATTAACATAAGATCTATCATGACAGACACACTGAAATAGTTATAATATATTATTATCTTTGTTATGTTACGTATATGTTATTATTATCTATGTTAGTCTATAATATATTCTGTTTTAAGGAGCTCATATGGTCTCTAAATCGTGCACTCTCTTGTCTTACTTCGATACCGCCAAAGTGAATATCGTCTCCATGAAATAATATAGGCTTGACCACAGGCTTGGCACAGTCAAAACTATTGAATATATCATTAAAACTTATAATATAAAAGTTGCCGAAACTTAAATATTTTACCTTTGCAGTGGAAATATAGAGACCTTGGAGGCAGGACAGTCTGCCTCCCAAGACCCAATATTTCCACTGCAAATTGAGTTGGTGAGATGTTTAAGCGTTTATAGCTAAGACATCTCTTAATCCAAAGAAAGGTTTAAGCGGGTTAACAGGGCCACATAGCCCGTCTTTTGCCTTTCCTCAGGAAAGTAACCTCAGTGAGATATTTTACATAAATTAGGTACTTTTACCCTATTAAAAGAATTTTTGACTGAGTGTAAATAGTTAATATTTTGATATTTTAATACATACATATACATATGATTATTAGGTTTATCTGTTTATAAATATAAACATTCTTTAACGATGAGATTGTAAGTGATTAGTTTTCTGAAAACTTAGTATAACTTTAACTATAAATTAGCGTTCATTAGCAACGCCCGCGAAACGACAAATTCCAAATCTTTTTAACATTTCTTGTCGACAATTGCCGAATATGGAGTTAAATCTCATGGATACAGAACTGGTGATGCTAATGAGATAAATATCTATGTCGATGATTTGAAATTCTAATGGTCCACTTTATAAAGTGTATCAGTCTTATTTTTTGCTCGACCTCGCCCATCCCGATCGTTATGGCAAATCCAGTTAGCCTGTCGGTATATGATCCATTTCGTTAAATAATCTGCATTTTTCGCGATTTAACTATGTGTAGATAGGTATAACACATGATATCCTTTGGAAGCCTAAGTAACACTAAAAATGTATATCAATAATCCCAATTCGTCTCCAGCACCTCCAGTGCGGCTTAAATATTATGTTTAGCTTTTAATATTCCTGACAATGATGTCTGTAAGTATACTCGTATAATTGTTCCCTCAGAATCGGGGGGCACGGTAGTGCCCCCGCCAAGTGAAGCGCGAAGCAAACGCACTGCCGTTCCATTCTTTACTGGAACCACTTCGCCGTATTTTCAGGCCCCTATTTGAGAACCTCTGGATAAGACCAGAACGCAGAAATTTTCAATCAAAAATCACATAGGTACTTAAAATAAAAAAATCCAAGTCTGTAGGTCATTTAGTTCCGAAGTTAAGCGAAAGCAAAGTTTCGCATTTATGACACTCACTCACTCACTCATGATCATCAGAATAGAACTAGTACTTCCCATAAACTTAGAGAGCTGAAATTTGGTACAGAGTCAGGGTTTAAAAGTAAAGTAGTGAACCTGATTAGAAAACACAAGAGCCCAACCAAACTACTAGAGATCGACATACCGCCTTTACAAAAAATATTCAACTTGGTGGGCCGCTTCATTTGATGTCAAAAATCGAAGGTATGAAGTATCTGATGAAGAATCCTCAGCTGGTCTCAGCTGTATTAGAGATATGGTAAAGCCCCCTTCTACTATTGGTACTTAAAAAACTCGACTGTTATTGCAAAAATCCAGAGTAGCGGGACACATTTCTCACAAAGAAAAAAAATGTGTCAAATAAGAAAATCTAATAAAATAAATCAATATTCTCACGTTTCTACAAAAAGAAGTGAAATCCCACCAAAAACATTCTGTAAAAAACTAGCCAAGTCTCGATGGAGCTGCTTGTTTATCTCTAAAAAGCAAAGCTAAAAAGTAATGAAATCTAGACAAAGTCGTGCCAAGTCTAAGGTTCCTTACTGCGATTTCTTTGTTATTATAGTTAATGTTGTGTGACTTGGCCCTTGAACATTTATCATACGTTAGTGGGTACAAGTCCATTTTGTTTACACGTAATGTTATATCTGTTGTAACTACCTACCTATGTTTGTTAAGCGAGATAAAGCCCATACTAGTATTGGTAATTGAACGCTAGTGTCTCATTTTAGGCTGTTGTTGATTGTGCAACACGTCATGCATTCAGCATTGACAATGCTGACTTCTGATTGCTTTAACGTACTTCTTCTTCTTTAATTCTTCCAACATTCGTGATCGAAATCTCTCGCCTCACATATAAGTAAGAGTGGTGAGTGAGAGAAAATCGACCGATATCTATTTATAATGGTTAAGTTCCCTTAACAATGGTCTCACAGCAAACTTTATAAAATTTAGGTATAGGTATTATCTGTTTCATTTAATGAAATAAAACTTTTACGTCTCGAATTGCAGTCAAGCTTATTTCATACTTCATGATACTACTGTCCCTAGACAGGGTCAACCAGGATAAGTAGCATAGATTGCAAGATTTAAAACTTACTTTTATACTGTCAGGTACTTATATTATTAACTAGCTGTTGCCCGCGACTTCGTCCGCGTCAATTTCTGTTATTATGAACACGATTATTTTTGAAACATTTTTCACTGATGCTTCGCTCCTATTGGTCGCAGCGTGATGTTATATAGCCTAAAGCCTTCCTCGATAAATGGACTATTCAACACAAAAATATTTTTTCAATTCGAACCAGTACTTCCGGAGATTAACGCGTTCAAACAAACAAACAAACTCTTCAGCTTTATAATCTATATATATAAAAATGAATCCCTATTTCCCTTGGTCATCGCATCAAACGTAAACGGCTGGACCGATTTCGCTAATTCTTTTTTGGCTTTGTCAGGAGAATGTTCTTATGGAAGAAAAAACTAAGAAAATTGCGCGGAAAATTAGAAAATTTAAGAGAACTTAATCACCATACTAAATTGTTTGTAATGTAACCTTATTCTACCTCTATTATACCTCTTTTTGACAAACTAAACTTTTTATTGTATGGCGTTTGACATAACATTGACAGAATAAGTGCTGCAAATATCGTCAAATAGGGGGCAAAAAAACAGAATTTTGCACATGGCCAGTAATATGTCGCCTGTTACCGTGTCGGAATATCAACAAAACTATTGAGGTATATACACGCCAGAAAAAAAATAAACAATTGGCAACTTTTTTTTATTAAACCTTTTCGTAATCTATATTCATAGTTAAGACAGGACAATGTCTGTCGGGTCCGCTAGTATTAGTATAAATATGACAAAAAAAGTGGAACGTTTGAATAAAGCAATGTTTGTTATTAATTGTTTTTCTTAATACACGACCCCTTTTAGCTACTCAGTCTTACGTTTTCGTTTTTTCTATCCAGTAAAATTTTTTATCGTTACATAACTAACATACTCAGTAATGTTAAAAATGTAGGCATAACATTGCAATGCTTGTGATTTTGTTTGGGCAATATACAATGTTTGTAATTACCACTTGACGAATCGCTTCTATTTAATAACTCACAATATTTAATGTTTCATTCGTGTTTATTTAACATCAAAATCAATTTTCCTAGTTCATGTAAGTGCTTAGAATTTATATTCGAAAGTATTTAAATGGGTCACCGTTGATCGATGGGCATAAATGATGCACGGCTATCGACTGGTCTGCGGGTGATTGAATCGTGACACGCCACAGTGTTAGAGATGCCAATTATTTACGAAAAATACTAATATTTAACTCGATTTATAATCGAATCCCACAAATGATTTGTAAAGAAATAGAATTAACTAAAAAATCGAGTGTTGAATAATATAGGTAGGTACATTTTCAAACATCAACTCAAGCTTGTCGAATTGATACAAACTAATATCACAGATAACCAAGAGACATTGGTTTGTTCATTTAAAGAAAAATATGGAAACTGAATAGGTATACGGCTATTTCTAGAGTTTTCTAAAAATATTTGAAGGAAATTATCATTTGTAGAAGTTTTTATCCATTACATTCAACAAAAACAATTAATAGATCAGGTTCCAAAAGAATAAAAAATCGCGATTTTAATATCTTAAATCTATTGGAAAACAATTATTTTAAAACAATTTGTCGATTCTCGATCGAGTCGATATTATTCGGTCTCATGACTACATCGAGTGTGACTCATGACTCCTAGGCTGGAAAATTAGGTTTTACATTTACCTATCTAGGTTAAATTATGCTACTTTGTATGTATTTACGAAAATACAGGATGTTATTAAAACTTAAGTAGAAATGAGTATGAAAATAAAACTTTAATTATACAGTATGAAATATCGGAAGCTTTTATAAAAGAACTTACGAGAGAGATAAACTTTCAATAAGTAATATAAAATACTGTATTTCTATCGTTACAAAGAAAGTAGCAGGTTTTATAAAGAAAAACATGGAATAAATTCTGAAACAGTAAACACATCAATATTATTTTTGTTTTAACGCTTCTAAAGCGTTGTATTAAACTATTATAAAAAAAATACTGCCATCGTCCTTAGTCCAGAAAAATAACATATTTTTATAAAATTATCTCTCTGTCTCGACGATAATTTGTGGTACAGACGACATCATATCGGGCTTAACATTAGGGTATCTTCAGGTGAAATTATAAAAATTCCAGCTAATGTTTAATGTTTAAGGTTCGACTTTACATTGAAAATAGTAGCTCGATGCGATTGTGGGATACTGCACAACACTACTTTTATGCGATTTCAATGTTAACTCTTCATTAAAGGGCTTTGTATTAATGAAGTTATGAACACAATAAAAAAATAGACATGCCACATTCGCAATAATAAGCACAATTCGCAATTGTCACTAGGCTGCGTCTCCGCCTCCGACGCCCACGAAGATCCACAGTGAAAAAGCCTGCGTCTTTAAACGTTGAAAGGCTGAAAGATCACGAGGTGGTCCAGAAATATCGCGAAGCTTTGTCCGAGAGAATGATGCCAGTCAGTAGCGAGCATGATGTTGGTGTCGTTTGGGGAAAACTGTGTACTCATCTTATGGAAGCCGCTTCTGTTACCTTAGGTTCTAAAGACCGACGTAACGAAGACTGGTTTGATGACAACGATCGAATTCTCCGAGCAGCACTTGACAAACATCGAGAAGTGCTGCGACGGCAAAGTCGACGAGGTAGAAGCGATGTTGCAGTCAAAGCGAGTGATCAAGAAATGCGAAGGCTGTCTCGACAAATCAAAGACAAGTGGTGGCGGGACAAAGCATTTCAGATACAGTGGTTCGCTGACACAAACCAGCTCGGGGAGTTCTATTGCGAGGTGCGAAAACTGATTGGTATATCCTGCAGAGCGAAGGTGCCTTTGCGGTCTCTAGACAGCAACAGTTTGCTGACAAGCAAAGAGGACGTACTGCAGCGTTGGGCAGAACACTTCAACGCTTTGCTCAACGTAGATCGATCAGCTGATCTGCCACAAATCAGTTTGATGCCCCAACTTCCCGTAGTAACAGAGCTGGACGATCCCCTGTCACGCGATGAAGTTGTCACAGCCATCAGACAGCTGAAAAACAAACGGGCAGTTGGCATAGACTTTATACCGGCGGAGCTGTTGAAATGTGGCGGTGAGGAGCTGCACACATTTGTCTGGGAGCTATTTGTTCGCATGTGGAATGAAGAGCGAGTCCCGGATAATTTTAAAGTTTCTCGTATACAGTCTCTCTACAAGAACAAAGGCGACCGATCGGACTGCAATTCTTACCGCGGTATTTCCCTACTAACAGCGTGTGCTAAGGCCTTTGCCAGAACACTGCTAAATCGCTTAACGGATTTATCAGAAAATATCCTGCCTGAAACCCAATTTGGCTTCCGACCTGACCGAGGCACCTGCGAAGCCATCTTCAGTGTGCGTCAACTGCAAGAAAAAAAGCAGGGAACAAGGTCGTCAGTTGTACCTCTGTTTCGTTGACCTGGAAAAGGCGTTTGACAGTGTGCCTCGTGAAGCTCTTTGGTTGGTACTCAAGAAGCTGGGATGCACGGCGAAATTTGTTGGACTTCTGAGACTTCTACATGACGACATGCAGTGCTGCGTTGCCGTAGACGGTGAACAGTCAGATTTCTTTTCCGTAACCTGTGGGGTGAAACAAGGATGTGTCCTAGCCCCTACACTGTTCGCTCTATACTTTTCAGTTGTAGTCAATGAGGTCTTGCAAAGAGTAACCGAAGGTGTCCGGATACGCTTCCGTACCGATGGCAGTATTTTCAACTTGGCCAGATTTAGGGCGCGAACGAGAGTTTCGCATGCATTGATCACAGAGATCATGTATGCTGACGACTTATGCCTTCTAGCAGAATCCCCAGTTAGCCTGCAACAGCTTATGTCTGCTTTTCACCAAGCCTGCTGCAAATTCGGCCTGAAAATTAATGTCAAAAAGACGGAAGTGATGTGTTTGGACTCACATGGTCACGAGACACTGGCCGTACAGCTTGGCGAGGACGTGCTGAAACAGGTGGACAAATTCCGCTATCTGGGAAGTACTATTACATCGAAGTCTGACCTTGATGCTGAGATCAATAGCAGAATCAGCGCTGCCGCTGCAGCGTTTGGGAAACTATGTTCCAAGGTCTTCTGCTCGCATAGCCTGAAACTGGCAACTAAAGTTGCTGTCTACGTGGCGATCGTGCTGCCAAACCTTTTATACTCTTCTGAGACCTGGTGCGTGTACCGTCATCACATTCGTACCTTAGACCAGTTCCACCTTAAGTGCCTGCGTAAGATTATGAACATCAGATGGTTTGACCGAGTCCGAAACACCGAAGTTCTGCGACGAGCCAAGGTCGATGGAATAGAGGCCTATTTAATGCGCAGGCAGCTTCGGTGGAGCGGTCACGTATCGCGTATGACGGAGGAGAGAGTGGCGAAGCGCATCTTTTATTCTGAACTAGAGGATGGTAAGCGGAAACCTGGCGGACAACTCCTCAGATACAAAGACGTTCAGAAGCGTCATATGAAGAGATGTAACATCGAGCCCTCTAAGTGGGAAGGTTTGGCGGCACAGCGTCCTGAGTGGCGTAGGCTGGTGCAAGACAAAGTACGCGAATTCGAAGAGCAACGTAAAGTTGACCTCGACGCTAGACGCGACGTGCTCAAAGCCCGCCAGTCTGCTGGTATTCGGTACCATTACGTGTCCGATGTGCTCACGTGCCCTCTGTGTGCGCGTGAGTTCACCTCGAAGATTGGCTACGTCAGCCATTTCCAAGCACACGAGCGCCGAACTAACTACTCTAACTAGGAGTCGAAGTGGTCGCCGTGGCCGAAATCGGCCGGAAAGGATATATATAATAAGCAATAGTCTGAAATTACATCTGGTATATATTAGCCTGATAAATGTCTATGTAAATTTTTAATTGTACAGCATCACAAAAGTAACAAAAATGATCAGCAATAATTTATGTATTAATGCCATTCTTTTTATAAAATGTTAAATTGACGTGTATGTTGTTTTGTGGTGATCATAGATTTAGATGGTGGTGATGGTACGTTAAAATATTTATTAGTGACGCCCTTTTTCTTCCTATGTGTCATAAGTATGGACGAAAGAACGGGAAACAGCGTCTGCTCTCCAACATTGGCCAAACTGCGATCGCCAACCCGCCTGCCAAGCGTGGCGATTATGACAAACTCCTCGAGGAGGCCTGTGTCCAGCAGTAGATTGATGATGAAAAAGATGATAATGATATTTTTGTAAATTTCATAAACTAAAGATCGCCAAAATATAGGTAATTAACGCTAGTTAAAACCACTACTTACGAGTATTAGACAGCTACGTTAGAGAAAGATAAAACAATATAAATTGCTTGACTCTTTAGATTAAAAATTTTCTATTTTTGAGTAAAGAACATAACTAAGCAATCGCTTTCAGTCAGATTTATAGGATGTTGTAATGTATGTGGATAGTAAGTAGTCTAGCTATTATTTTTACGATGAAATGAAAATACACAATCTTTGAATGAAATCTCAACTGCCTAGGATGGGGACTCGAACCCAGAACCTGCCGCTTACCGGGCGACTGCTTTAACCGATTTTACCGATTTTTTAACCACTAGACACTAAAAAAAAACGTAAAAACGTTAATTTCATATTCCCATATGAAATGTTCTACATAAAATTTTTCAGCCATTCTAGCAAAGGGTCAATTTTAATGTTAAGATAGGTGATACGAATTACACCGGGTCATATAGGTAGTCCTTAAATAAAAATTGCGAATGCCTAGGATGAAACTTTAAACCACCAACTTCCACTTACCAGAAGACAGCTCTAACCAATTAATTTGTAACTTTATTTGACTCTAGCGAGGATTGATGCATAAAAGGATTTTAAAAAATCCGATATTTCTATAGATACACCGATCGATAACAATATTAACCCTTTCCATGCCAGCTACGAGATAACTCGTAGTGGGGGTCTTTATCAGGGTGCCGACTACGAATATATTCGTAGATTTTGTGGGGCCTTCTATACTAATAGTTCTGATTTTGACTGTTTGGCATTAGCAAAGAAAACACATAAAAAAAATAAAGATCAGACTTTTAATGGAAAAAAGATTATGACATGACAAACACGAGGTACTTAGTAGTAGTACAAACAAGCAAAGGAAGACATGATTCCGTCTTTTCTGCAGTAGGCCTACAAAATTTAGCTTTGATAAACTTTAAAACAATCAACTACACATAACACCGGAGTTTTTGGACATAATAGACAGAAATATATTTTTTCTTTGAGAGTCTTATTTTTGGCACACACTACACAAGGTTTAGTTGGCTTGCTTTTCTTTTCTGTAGGTGGTATATATTCCAAATAATTTTGCAACAATACTTGGACACTTTGATTGTCCTCTTTGGACTGTCCTGGTCTTATATGCCCTGTAACCTTTATTCAAGTAATAATCTAATAAATCTGTTACAATTATTGTAGTTGGTCCACCTTCCACCTGGAAGGCGGAAGGTCTATCAACTACAAGAATTAGCGGAGTTGGGGGCCTGGCCTTCTGATTTGCCTGTATAGTTTTATAAAGCATATTGTATTATTTTCAGTATTATACCGTTACTTTCACATAGTTTGTATATCTTAAAGCCATATCCTATGGTTTTTTAATGTAAACTTGAAAAAAACCTTCCTGTCCATAACTTTACAGATTCGTCTATGCAAAAATCTTTAGATAGAGCATAAATATCTTGCATCAATTTGTTTAAATGTTCTACCAAAATTCATCAACTTTTTCGTTGTTTAAAAATGAAAAAAACAGAAAAGTATCTAGAATTTATTACGGCAAACTACTAAAAAGCGGAATGTCATACAAATTATGCTTACCTACTCCAATACAGTGGTTTTTAGGGTAATTGTAAGATATTATGTAAAACAATGGCAATAAATACCTTCATCTGGGCTTTATTGCTTTCTCACCATTCTTTTAATCTTGAATAACATTGCAAACGACGCGTTGAAAGTACTTGGATGGCAAAGCGGTTAGTTTTCGTAACTAATTTTGCATGAAAACGTATACGGCTATACTCGTAGTCGGCATAGTCTAAGGGATTTTTATTCTACTTTGCCAGGTACGATTTATCTCGTAGCTGATAAATGTATGACGGCATACAGCAAAAAAATGTGGAAATATTCTGGCACTGAAAGGGTTAAAACGATTTCGACACATTTTATAAATAACTCGATTTGCCGCCTCTCGCTAGAACGCGTTAAAAGCTTCAAATGGATTTAGAGTTTTGGACAGGTAGACGGACGACGGTTGAATCAGGCGTATAATTCGGCCCTTTTCTAGCTTACTTAATTCACCGGCCGACCTAGAAACTGCCTTAAAGTGGCATTTGTGTCGTTAGCTTTCGTCTAGAAATCTTTAATCCACTTAGGCGCATTATTGAACTCTATTTGTGAAACAATCTATACATACCTTACCTACATGTTTTATGATTACTAGTAAAAGTAAAAGAATTTCCTTTGTGTGATTAAAATATTTTGAATCACGTAAAGCTATAGTAAACTGAATCAATTTAATTGCGTAAAAGCAGTTTCAAAACATTTTTAAAGCTGTTTTATGTCAACCCATTATAAGATATTTGTAAAAATATTCCATACTTATGGCCGTCGAATTTTTTTTTTAAGGAATGGTATTTCCAATTAAGACGAATACTTATTATTAAACTTTAATAATTATCTGGTTATTTCGTAATTATTGTATATTCAATAGATAAATCGAAAATCAGACACTGCTATGAATTACGAAATCACAATAGCAAAACAAATATAATATATTTAGAGAAGAAGCTTGGAACATTTAGTTCAAAATGATGATAAAATGGTTATTATTTACTCATATTCGTAGGTTTATTTATTTTATACTTAAAAACTCATTTAGATATGCATTAATTTGACCTCCGTGGCGGAATGGCGTACACACCGGTTTTCAAGGTGTCGCCTGCTCCGAGGTCCCGGGTTCGATTCCCGGACGGGTCAATGTAGAAAAAAAGTGTTTTTCTACATTTTCTCGGGTCTGGTGTTTGTGGTACCTTCGTTGTTTCTGGTTTCCAAAATACGAATGCTTTAAATAGATATTCAAATTGGGATCAGAACAATGTATGTGATGTTGTTCACATTTATTGATTTATTTATTTATTTATTAATTCAGAAATAAAATAACAAAAAAAATTATTACAATTTTGTAATTGTAGATGGCAAAAAAGCTATTACTTTAGCTACTAGAAATAGGTGACCTGTGCTTTTCATAGCAGATTCCAATTAGATAAGGAGAAACACTGCCTAAACTGATATTGTTTAGTAATTTACTACACAATATCAATTTAGGTAGCTTCTACACATACAAGTATTATCTAGGTATTCAATCACTTTAAATCACTTTGGCTGCATCATTAACTTTTCAGTGGTGTCATGTGTAATGGCGTAAAAGCAAATGAAACTTTTCGGTGATTTAAATGTTCTAAAATGTAGAGCTATTTAGGGGATATAAGTTTTTTGAAATCAAACCAAATTTTATATTATTCTTTGGTTGGTATTATAGAGAACTTATCACTTATCTTATCAGAATTCACTAAACCATCAATATATTGCAGCAAAGACTAAAGTAGTATCATAGGTACGGTAGTATAAAAAAGGACCTAAATATCGAATAAGTTTTGCAGAAAACCTAAATAAATATAGTAACATTATATATGTAAGTTTATTTCAGCTGTACCTATTGATTAGAAATAGGAGTTGTAGTAACATACCTACATACTAATTAAAACATTTTTTTTACCTAAGTACCTAAGGCCCGAGTTCACCAACAGACGTTTAAGTTTAAACAGCGTTTAAAATATTATTTGACATATTTTGTATGGGAATTGTGTCAAATTAATCGTCACTCTTTGTTTACTGGCTGTTTAAATGCTGGTGAACTTGGGTCTTATTATAATTATTTTAAACAAGGTATCCTATTAAAATCACCATGGTCAGTAAATATTACTGCGGACATAGGCCTGCCTAAAAAGTAAGACTTTACCATAATACTTAGCCATGTTTTGTTTGTCGTTCGGTAACGGTGGAGAGAAGATGCGGCTGCCCGTCTTCTTCTGGCGGCATTCATTTAGACAATGATGTAGACGTCAAAATCAAACTATTCTGAGGCGATAAGAAGTTCGCGGGGTCCGCTATTACATAAAACATAATTAAGAAAACTAATAGAAGTTTAGTAGATATTTAAGCGACATCTGTTAAGTCAGTGAGGAACCTTATTATACCTAGTCGCCACTAGGTTCGCTAGGCGATCAAGCATTAGTAAGTACCTAATTCAATCTGAAATAGGATTCCTTGGGTACGCTAAGCCATACTCGGACCAAGTCTCCGTTGAACATGACTAGATGGCGCTAATGCCATGACGCGGTCATTCTAAGGAGTTATCATAAAATATTGTTCAGGTGCAACTAGATAATCACTATTCGTTAGGGAATGCAGTAAGCAGATAAGGGTTTTGTGGTTCCAAGCCTTTCGGAAATGTCAAAAAAATTAAATTAGTTCAACATTAATGATTTTTGTGTCATGTCTGAGGTGGAAAACCATTTCAGAATTCAGAGACAATGTTTTCTGATTTGGCAGAGAAAAATAAATAACAAATGGTATATAGCATTCAGGTAAAAGTAGGTTTTGAAAATCGCTATGAATCGATTAGGCACTTAACTAAACCTTTTTTTGATTGGTTGTTAGATTTTAGAATAGTAAAAAATAGCTTTTATTTTAAGTACCGTTCTCAAGTATTTTGTGGGTGTTTGTGAACTGTTGGTTTGGCTTCTATTGCTTATAACTAAAGCAAAAGAAGCCAAGACACTGTTAGTTATTATTTAAGAGCTATAAATGTACAGACATCCGCCCAATACGTTTTTGTTCTATGCATGGATAACATCTTCAGACAGAGAAGGATTAATATATTTATTTGTTATAGTTTAAAATGAATATATTATATTATTTCACTATTTACGATAGAAAGCTATCAATAGAATTCAAGCTAGAAATATATATACAGTTGTTCAATACGTTGTGACGTCAAGTGGAAAATTGTAGACTGTATAGACGACCGAAATACGTCACTCTGTCGTATCGTGCCGATAAACATGGTCGTAGTGACACTAAATCCTACTGCAACTTTTCACCGTTATGTAATATGGTGTAGCATGTAGCTACGGTGACCAAATTATTTTTCTCTCTATAGGACGATATTTTATCAAAGCCCATGCAAAAAGTGAAAATTCTGTTCTTATCTATATTATATTCTGAAATTAAAAAACCAATATTATCATTATCGTATTTAGTTGAAAAAGGTACGATTTTGGAACAAATAAAAAGACGTGTGGCACTCGGAGACTGCCGCGGTAAAGCTATTGCATAGCTTGCATGCGTCAAACAGCACCCACCTCGTTAAACAGCACCCCGCTCGTCGAACAGCCCCTACCTCGTTAAACAGCACCCCACCCGTCAAACAGCACCCCACCCGTCAAACAGCACCCACCTAGTTAAACAGCACCCCGCTCGTCAAACAGCATCCACCTAGTTAAACAGCACCCCACTCGTCAAACAGCACCCACCTCGTTAAACAGCACCCCGCTCGTCGAACAGCACCCACCTCGTTAAACAGCACCTTGCTCGTTGAACAGCACCCACCTCGTTAAACAGCACCCCATCTGTCAAACAGCACCCACCTCGTAAAACAGCACCCGCTCGTCAAACAGCACCCACCTCGTTAAACAGCACCCCACCCGTCAAACGGCATCCACCTCGTCGAACGGCACCCACCTCGTGAAACAGCACCTCATCCGTCAAACAGCACCCACCTCGTAAAACAGCACCCGCTCGTCAAACAGCACCCACCTCGTTAAACAGCACCCCACCTCATAAAACAGCACCCCACTCGTCAAACAACACCCAACTTCTCGAACGGCACTTGCCTCGTCGAACGGCACCCACTTCGTCGAACGGCACCCACTTAGTTAAACGGCACCCACTTCGTCGAATGGCAAACGCCCCCTGCTTTTCGAACAGCACCCACCTCGTTAATCAGCACCCCGCTCGTCGAACGCCACCCACCTCATTAAACGGCACCCACCTCGTCGAACGGCACCCACCTCATCAAACAGTACTGTGCAGGATAGCTCAGAATTAATGGGAAAACTAGGGAACCTAACTAGGGAATTCGGGAACACAATAAAATAGCACGAGTAACAGATGACAACTGATATAATGCCAAAAGACATATAAAAACAATAAAACTAAACAAGGAATATACATAAAAAAGGTTTGCTAAGCAGTTCGCCACATCCTCCCCTTTTTAAATGGACAAAGGCACTAATTTTCGGAGTGGCCTTTTCAGTTGTCCGGCAGAGGTGTCTATATCGGCTACTCTAGCAACACCATCTTTTCCTCTATATAGAGTTCTTATTCTACCTCTCGGCCACATTCCCCGAGGCATGTTGTTATCCGCAATTAACACCAAGTCCCCCACTTTAACATCTGGTTTTATTCCAGTTCCTCTAGAAAGGTTCAGGAGGGGTAGATATTCTGTTACCCATCGCCGCCAAAAATGATCTGCCATTCTGGCTGCCTTTCTCCATCGAATCCTTCCGGATAGGTCATGTTCGTTAGTTTCTATCCTCAAGTTGCTGCCTGATGATGAGCCAAGTATAAAATGGAACGGTGTGAGGGCTTCAGGATGATCTGGATCAGGAGATACGTGAGTGAGAGGTCTACTATTTATTATTGCTTCTGCTTCTAAAAGAAGAGTTACTAGGACCTCGTCAGAAGGAGATTTTTCTTTCAAAGTGATCTTCAGCGCTGTTTTTATGCTTCGTATTAGCCTTTCCCAGGCTCCTCCCATGAACGGGGCAGCTGGCGGGATAAACTTCCACTCGATCAGTTCATTTGTCGCGAAAGTAGACATTTGTTCGCCATACAGCTTTTTCAACTCTCTGCTGAGGCCAACGAAAGCTGTACCGTTGTCCGAGTAAATCTGACGTGGCGTACCACGACGAGCAATAAATCTCTTAAGACTCATCATAGCCGCATCCGTTGAGAGGTTGTGGATTACTTCCAGGTGGACAGCTCTTGTCACCAAGCACGTATATAGAGCGACGTAGCGTTTTTCATGTCTTCGTCCTACTGTTACTTGAACAGGTCCAAAATAATCCAGTCCGGTGTAAGAGAATGGCCACTCATGATGTGCTAACCTGGCGTGAGGAAGCGGTCCTATCGGAGGATTGAATGGTTGCGCTTTACGATGTTTACAAATTAAACATTTATGAGCCACAGACCGAACAGTGCTCCTCAGGCTAATAATCCAGTATGTTTGACGGAGCTCATTTACTACTGTCTCAGTATTGGCATGGGCTGCTTTTTGGTGAAACTGGTAAACAAGTAATTGAACAGCTGGGTGCTTACCGTCAAGGATGATGGGACTTATAGCCGACTTATGGATGTCGGTAGATGCAGCGATGCGTCCAGATAAACGGAGTAAATTATCTTCACCAATGACTGGAGATAAATTGTTCAATCTTCCATGTGGGGGAAGTGGCATTTTTCTTTTTAGGCAAACAATCTCTGCTTTAAAACTATCTAATTGACTCTGCCATAAAATGTGCACCTCTGCCGCTTGTAGATCGAGCGCTGTTAAATTAGTAGGAATCTCTTCTACAAGCAATGAGAAGCTTTCGAACAAATAAATGGGCTAATGCAGTGGCTCTGACTAAACATAACCATCTACTAATACGATGAGGACTAGCTGCTACAGGAACTAAATGATGTGGTTCCTCGGTGACCGCATTACAAAAGATTTTATGAATAGGTTTTAATTCAGACTGACCAGCTGTTGGTATATTTATTACAGGTTCAGATGGCCATTGGCCTGAGTGTAGAAAGTCTGAACCAATAAACCAGCGTGACTCCATGTTTAAAACGTCTTTACTTAGACGCGTTGCATCATCGGCTGGGTTTAATTCTGATGGAACCCAGTGCCATTCGCTTACGTTTGATAGTTCTGAAATTTCTCCAAGACGATTTGCGACAAATGGTTTGTAGTTGCGAGCGTCGTTTCGAAGCCATCCCAGAACATTCATGGAGTCACACCAGTGAAACCGTTTGGATGGTTTCAACTTATGGGCTTTGCATATAGTGTCTGCTAAACGGGCAGCAAGTAAAGCTCCTTGCAGCTCAAGCCGTGGAATCGAGGCTGGTTTTAAAGGAGCTACACGAACTTTACTTCCTATCAAAACAACTGAAATAGTACGATTATGAGAAATTAATCGCCAATATGCTACCGCAGCATACGCAGATTCACTAGCATCACAAAACAAGTGGAGCTCTCTTTCGATCTTATCTTCATCAAACTCGCTTAGATTATACCGGCGTGGAATTTTTAAACTATTTAGTGAATTAAGGCAAACCATGTGCCACTCCTTCCACGCCTTGATACTCGTATCATTCTGTACAAGCTTATGATCCCAATCAAGAGATTTGCGCCAAATATGTTGAAACATTATTCTACCTCTAATAGTCAGTGGTGCCAGTAATCCTAACGGATCATATACAGACATTATGAGAGAGAGAGCTTCACGTTTCGTAAAATGATCAGAAATAGATTTTTCACTAAAACCTTTTACATTGAAACTAAGGCAATCTACAGCGGGTTGCCAGACTAAACCCAAGGTTCTTACAGACTTTGCTACTTTACCCAAGTCTACATTAACGCTAACCAAAGATGGATCTAAAAGTAGCTCTTTTGAGATGAGAGACAAGGCTCTAGGCTCATTTGAAACCCAAGATCTCATCTCATAGTGCGCTTTTTTATGGATTGCTACAATGTCAGTAGCGAGACGCGCTGCTTCATCCACTGAAGATGTAGATACTATGCAGTCATCCATGTAGTGATCATTAAGAATAGCATCCACAGCTGCAGGGAATTCATCTTGAAAATCAATCGCGTTTTTATTTTTTATAAATTGAGCGGTAAAAGGGCTAGACGCCGCACCAAAGATCATTGATGACATTCTAAAGACTTGAATTGGGTTATTAGGACAGTCACGCCAGAGAAAACGTTGAGCGTCCCTGTCTTCTTCGCGTATTTTAATCTGGGGAAACATTTCTCTGATATCTGCAGAGAGTCCAACCTTTCCCTCACGAAAACGAAAAAGAATATCTAAAATAGAATTTAAAAGATCTGGCCCGGTAAGCAGCATTGAATTTAAGCTAACACCGTTCGACTTTGCCGCATACAATACGAAGTTTCCCGGGCTTATTAACGTTAGTAACACCAAAGTGTGGTAAATACCACTTTTTCGAGTTATTGCATTCTCTGTTTACGGGGCCCTCAGCATACGTATTGTTAAACATAGTTTGTATATTTAGTTTATATAAATTTGCATAGGCGGGATCTTTAGCCATTTTTTTCTCTAAACATGTAAACCTAGACATGGCCTGACTGAAGCTATCCGGAACCTCAAAATTATCGTTTTTCCACGGAAGTCTTACTTCAAACTTGCCATCAGGTAGTCGACGAGTAGTATCCTCAAGGATTTTTACAGCTTTTGCATTGTTATTGCTAAGACATTCCTTCTTAATTATACCTAAAGAATCCAGTTTATAATAATTTTGAATAAGTGAGTTCAAGTCATTGTTATCAGAAACTGATTTATCAGAAACACAAACATGATTCACTAAATGCACTGGTTGGGTCTTACTTGAATCAAAACCAAAAAGTACCCAACCTAAATTAGTTTGAATTGCCACCGGTTGCGACCTTGTACCCTTTCTAGTAGCTTTAGAAATCAAAAGATGCCAATTATCAACTCCTATAATTATTTTAGGCTTACTTTTACAATAACAGATAAATTCTGTCAAATCTTGTAAATATGGAAGCTGTTTAACAGTCTCTAAAGAAATGGTTTGTTCCGATAATCCAAGATTGCTGATGGATCTAGCGTTCTTAATTTCAAAAGTATCAGGTGAATGACGACCCTTTATTTTAAAATCAACGTACTGGACCTTGACCTTTTTACCTAATCCATTAATGCAGCCAAGCTGAACGTGAGACATAGGCCCAGTCGCTCCTATTTGTTCACTTATTTGTGAATCAATGAAAGTGGCTGTGGAACCATCATCTAATAAAGCAAACGTATCGATGCTACTTAAGGGTCCTGAAATTGTAACAGCTATGACTTTTAAAAGAGGTCGACAGTTGTTAAGTAATTTAGGTGTAGTAGTATGTGTTACAAGCTCAGGAATAGAATTGTGATTAAAATCCGATGCATTTAAAGAATTGTCAGAATCAGGTTCATTTGCCGTGATAGTATGTGCTGCCAAGAAAGCTTCGTTATGTAAAAGTCGGTGATGTCGGAATTTGCAGTCGGTGACATTACAAACATTTTTGGCGTATTTACAACTTTTGTAACTATGTAAACCTTTTTTCAGACATTTATGACAGAATTTATGGTCTTTGACGACCTGCCACCTGTCACTGACCGACATCAAAACGAACTTATTACATTTCGACAAATTATGAGTTTCTTTACAAATTATACACGGTTTAGTTTTTAAAATTTCAGATAAAGTTTTTACTTTAGCAGAAGTTTCACATTCTTGCGAATTAATATCATACGGAGAATTTAGACTAGGTTCCGATGACGCTACTATGTGGACCTTTTCAAACCTTTTAGAAACATTTAAGGGTTCAGAAATTAAACCAAATTTGAGCTGCATCTCAACCTCTCGAGCTAAAAATTGTGCCAGTAACTCAAGTTTGGTCTTACCCAGAGGTAAAAAATGTAGCCCACAGTAATCAATCCACTTACTTCGCAATAATGGTGTAAGTTTACTTAAAATTGTTTGATACAATTCTGGTGATTCTATGTAGCACCTCTGTTCAAGAAGCCTCATAATTTCGACACAATTACGTACCTTACATGCAAACTTATTTAAATTACAACTATCAAAGCCCAATTTGGGTAATGAACGAATCAAAGCTATTTCATTTAGAACTATAAATTCTGACCTGCCAAACCTTAATTCTAACGCCTCCATTACCTCAGCAGGGTCACGCGCTGAGACGAGAAGAACTGCGACCGCGTCTCTGGCCTCCCCTTTTAGGCACATTCCGATTCGGATCAAGTTCTCAGACGGAGAGTGAGTGACCTTGGTCTCTTCGAACGCTCTTTTGAAGGCCAACCAGTCCAGAGGTTTACCGTCAAAATTTTGCAGACGAAGATCACATTTGTTCGAAGCTCCTTTGCTGAGCGAAGTAATAGCCTGTGCTAATAAATCTATATCAGTACGATGTGTTTTTAATTGAATTGTTTTGTCACAAGAATTAGGAATAGGAATGTTCGCTGTGGTGACAGAAAGGATTGGCTCATTTGAGCTTCTCTCACCACGTTTATTTAAATTTTGGCGACACTCTGTATTCTCTACAAAACAATTTTCTGTTATGTTAGGGTTAGAAGGGCTAGGTACTATAGTAAAGTTTTGAGCACTATTAACGTTATCTAACCAGTTTCGAATGGAAGACCGGGAGCTCCTTAGGCTCCTCCCACTTTCCGATTCTAAAGCTGCAAGCTGTGCCTCCAGTTCTAAATCAGCGGCTTTACGTTCAGCATCGGCAATTTTTCTAGCATGCTCGGCCTGTAAAGCAAGTCGTTGAGCACGAACGGTAGCCGAAGAACGAGCTGACCTGGAGCTATCAGAGATATTAGAGGGTATGCTTGTAATTGGAGCGACCGCAGCTGACGTAGACGCCACTGGCTCGCTCATGTTGCCACTGTTACTGTGATTTCCCGTTGACTTCCGAAGCTTAGCTTGGGATTGGGACCTAGTTTCCACCATTTAGAATTTTTTTACAAAATGGAATAAATTTTGATAGGTAAGTTCAAATAACGGGAGAAGGACCAATTATGTGCAGGATAGCTCAGAATTAATGGGAAAACTAGGGAACCTAACTAGGGAATTCGGGAACACAATAAAATAGCACGAGTAACAGATGACAACTGATATAATGCCAAAAGACATATAAAAACAATAAAACTAAACAAGGAATATACATAAATAAGGTTTGCTAAGCAGTTCGCCACAAGTACTCCACTCGTCAAACAGCACCCAACTTGTCGAACAGCACCTGCCTCGTCGAACGGCACCCACTTCGTCGAACGGCACCCACTTAGTTAAACGGCACCCACTTCGTCGAATGGCAAACGCCTCGTCAAACCGCACGCACCTCGTCGAACAGCCGTATCACCGCTGTGCCGGTCGAAGTGGGGAGCGTGAGGTTTTTTCGTTACGGAATTTCTGGATTCGGTCCCCGCGCTCAAGGCCCGCTATAGAAGCTATGCAATAGCTTAAAAATATCCAGTTCTTTGTAAGGAAGCAATATTATAAAAATTCATTAAAACATTGTTAGCAATTCCAGTGCCACTTTTTAAAGACGTTTCATTGACAAAAACCCATTTGGTGTTGCGGTGGTCCGCCTACGACGTAAGGATCCCTGACTTGACTTCCAGACAGGTCAATTTAGGAAACTGTTTTTTAAGCGAATATAGATATCTAAATTAGCTTAAGCCTGAAGGGGGCCTGGATGAGTCATAGGGGGAACCCCTATCTACACAAAAATTGAAGTTGTAAAACAAGGCATTTTGTAAAAACTTTCTTAGAAGGACAACAGTTACGATTAGAAAACTTACAAATATCTTTTCTGGTAGCGTTTAAGCCCAGAGCATAGTTAAACGAACAGAAAACTCGGTTGGCGATAGCTCCTCCAGTCCCAGATAAGAAACATGTTTTTTTTAAATATTATTTTGCCATGAATGACTGCATCAAAAAAAAACTTTTATAATGTGAAGAGAATTAATATAGAAAATACACAGAGAGAGTAAATGAGTTACTTGATAACACTTGTAGAGGCAATATGTATACTTGAGTATTGTCACCCTACCCTTCGTATTGTAGCAAGGTTCCGCGTGGATCGCGGATCACGTAGCCCATAGCTTTGTTGGGCAACCGTGTCCTTTGCTATGACACTATCGATATCGTAATCCCAGTTGCCTGTGATCTAATCTATGGTAATGCCGAGTAATGCTGGGCTTTGTAGGTCGCTAATCGATTGGCAAATTTAATTGACGTTGGTTAATTAGTATGATATTGTAGTGGGCAGATTAAATCTAATGCTACAACGGCCACCTAACTTCATCAAAATTTTGTTTGTTGTCCTTTCGTCTATATCTCTGCCTGCCAAGAAACTAAGGTATTTTGATTAACACAAGTTACACAACAGATTTTAAGATAACAGAGTGTTAAAAGGGTATAGCAATGAGACCTATAGTTTTTGGCGTTTTCAATCCTTTCAAACCATTGTAATAATTGTCAATGCGTAAATATAATGTTTTCCTCACTTGTCTGCCTGTTTACGATACAAACGCTAATCTGATTTACTGCAAGCAACTAATGGTATTTGAAAGGACACTCTTTGACTCTGAAAGGTCGTGGTAATTTTTCAACTCGGAAAACATCTCTTAAATGCATGGAAAAAGGAAGTGGGAGTTGTATAGGGAATCATTAGGTACTAATCAAAATTTACTAATTTAGATTTTGATAAAACATGAAAGTCAGTAAGGTATTATTTTATCTGTGGTAAGACCTAAAGAAAGCGATTGCGAAGAACTGACCTTGAGGAGCGTATCCGAATTTCTCGAAGCCTTAAGCGGACGGCTAGACAGTGTAAAGTATAAGAGCCCTTCGTAAGTGAATCCGGTTTGCACTGCGCCTGGTTTTGATATAGTTTGTAGTTACTTATCAGGGTTGTCCAATTCAAAATCGCCACATGTCCTTTGTTTGGTATTAATTTAGTCATTGTTAGGTTTATGGGAGTCGAACTTGCCCAGTTCAATATGCTAGTCACGATTCAGAAATGTCGACTTCGTGTTGTGATCAATTCTTGTGTCATTTGCTTGCGTTATCATCACTTCAAATTCCCTTGGGTGTGTTTGTTTATGGGGTTACAAGTTTTATTATGTTGGCTTATAGGTATTATCGATTATTTTAAAAAGGGGCGTAACCAACAATTTTGAAACAAAAGAAAACATTATTTCTGTGGTTTTTTTTACTAATTAATTCCTTATTCCAAAAGACTTATTACACAATTATATAAAGATAGCACCTGAAACCATGAGGGCAAAGCCTCGGGCAAAAAGCCTACACTATAGTAGGTATATAAAATTTGGCAATCTCGATCTATGGGTATTTCTATTTACTGTTTAGGACTTCCATGTTTTTTCAAATCTGTCCTTCAGGAGGTTAAACATAAAATACCACGACAAAGTGATATAATTAATCCAATCCTAAAAATCTTTCTTGCTGCTTGCTTAATCTTATAGTGAGGATAAGGTTTTTTAACTTCTATCCTATTATGTATGAATTGACAGCTAATTTATTGGTAATCACATTTTTTTATATTTCGACGTACTTGTGAAAGTTAAGCTTTATGTGTCTTTCTTCTGCCAGCTAAACTGTCGTTTATAGTATAAAGTTGTAAGTAAAACAATCACAGATAAGCAGGCTAGGTACATCTACAATTTATTTTACGAGTGAGCCGCATCTTTTCTGAAAATTTTCCAAAATTAATAATGATCCTTCTCTCTCCCACTAAACTTTAAGTAGGATATCGTAATACAGACTCACAGTGCACCAGACCAGTCAGGTCCTACGCGTAACTCCATCTTCCTGCTTCCGCATCCATCCCGAGAATTGATTACGGTAAAACACTCAGATAATGTCAGATGGCGTTTTTCAACCGGCGCAAAAATTCTCAATTTAACGCGTGTTTATATTTTCATTCTGTTTTTATACTCAATAAATTAAGACTTCTATTACAAAGTTTTGGAATAACATTTATTGATTATATCACATTAAAAAACTACATTCAATACCAGGACCGCCGCGCTAATTACCTACTACTAAATCATAACACCTAATTATTAGGACCATGCAAGATTAAGGAAAAACCATCATACCAAATGACCATCTTCAGTATACCTTAACCAAACGCAAATAAATATTTCATTTCTATATGACAATGCACCGAAAGGTAATAAAAGGTTTTAAAATAATACATTATTCATTCTCATGATTCTCTGATTTTCGATTAAATATAAATCACAATGCTTAAACCATAATGTGTCATAATTTTCAAACAGACAAAAATAAAATACATGATTAAAAAATTCGCTGGCAATAGTTGAACCCCTTTTTAGCATTTTATCATCATTCTCATATCCCGTAACGTGGTTATGTAAGTTCTAATTTAAGTAAAGAATTTGGCCACTTGACCGTTATTCATGCCTCATTTGCCTAAGCTTAGGCATAAACTGTGCTAATAAAAACCAAACTACCATAGAGCGATTTGAACTAAAGATCCTGGGTCCAGTCCTAATAAATTAAAATAAATTATACATTGCTTAACAAACCGATAAACATTTATACACCGTGCTTTTTGAACCACCTAGAAAACGAAGGCTACGTTATTGGACCATTATATATGACATCATGGCAGTGTTACTTTTTTTAACTAAGATTTTTTATTAAATATTAAATTTTGATTTAGACTTTTAATTTTGTAACACGCTGTGACGCTTGCAGACGTGTTATTTTGCTGCGGCGGGGTCTCGGTTGAATGGACCTTACACAGCTTCATCAGTGTGCGTCACAGCCGAGCGTGTTTCAAAATAAATAGCTGAACCAATATTTTAATATTATTATTACAAAATAATAATTAAATAACACTGCCAAGATGTTATTCATAATGGTGACATAACGTGGGCTTTGTTTTACAGGTGGTTGAAAATGCACTGCGTATAATGATATGTGATTAAATGTCTGTAAGTTTTGATAAATAAATAAAATAAAATAAAAAAAAAAAAATTTACCTTATAATAAGCTATTTTCTTAAACTGTCTCTGTTTTTCAAAAATTTTTCAGTATTTGTAATGTTATATCTTTTTCTTTGTTTTTTTTAGTGTAAATAATGTCTTGTATTTTGGATTTAGTAGATCTTCTAAAATGCAGGCGATGTTTAGGTACTCGTGTACCTTAAACGATTGTTACACTTAGCTGATATTTATTTTTTGGCTATACAAACACTGGTAAACCTGCATATAAATAAATAAAATGTTTTTCTAAGCCATTTCTATCAAATAACTAGCTAACTAAATAAAAAAATGACAACACACACTGAGTAGCTCAGGCTTCCGGCAAGTCATGCATGCGGCGTCCTAATCGGGTAGAGTCGTCAAACGCAGTTGTTCCTGTCTAGAAAGCCGCCGGTAATAAACAGGAATGCGTTATGTAAGCCCTAGTTTATATCGATGGCAACTTGGCAACTGATATGGTAGCCTTTTGATCTAAATTGTCTATGCGAGTAGGACCAGAAGGTGTTTAAAGTACTGAGACTTGAGTCTTTAATTATAGGTAGAGAACTAAGCTGTATGTATAATTAAGGTTAATATAAACATATTAACCTTTCCTAAGTAATGACATTAAGATAAAAAAATATTTTTAGATCTCTATATGAATAAAATTGAATCACTGAAATAGTAGGTAAGTTTGTACGTGCGTAAATTCAGATCAACTGCACCAATTTGGATAATTTTATTTTTTTACGTTTTTAATGGTCAGGAGAAGATTTGTATGGAAGAAAAAGTTGATAAGTGTATGGCCAAAAATATTTTTGAAATATCCACCTGTAAAGTTTCTAAAGGGTAAACATGATCATAAACAGACCATTTGCTACCTTCGTAAACCAGTGCAAAGTCGTGGGCAAAGCTATCTTTTCCGTAGGTAGGTACATATATGTATAATACGAAAATTTAAATTAATGTTGGCGTGAATGTAGATAAATTGATAACATTACATACATATTGTATCCCAAGATTCCCAAGTAATCAGCTATTAACGCATTTTTTTGTCGAAGCAATAGTACCTACCACAAACACCTGTGGGTCTAGCACGAAAAACTATCGAATTCGAATCGTTTGCGTGTTCGTATCGCCATCGAAATATTTAGTATGAAAACTTAAACAGCGCTCGCGCGGTCAAAACGACAACTACAAAACAAAGCACGAACTTTGTGTCGTTTGCTTTCGATACGCAAACGATTCGAAGTCGATAGGTCTTTGTGCTAAACCCACAGGACCCGAATTAATGTAAGTAGAATATAGTTTTTCTACATTTTCTAATCGAACCATAGCTCTTCAAATTATGGGTAATTAATTAAGTAGTAATGTGTTACAATACTTAGAAGAGAGACATTTTATTAGAATTCTAGCTTTGTCCTGGTCTAGACGAAAGACAACGTCTTTATATCGTATAATGATTAATTATCTTACAAGGATGATCTAGTGTCAGTGTTTCCAAGCCGCTATTACAATATTATGGCAAGACTCTGAAGTGACTTTTTTTTACAAATTCTAGCTTTCAACCACACCAACCGACAGCTAACGTGCGCTTCTATAGATACTACTAATATAAATTTTAAACTACTTATCCGCCCCCTTCAAGCTCAAGCCAATTTAGAAAATATTTTTTGATAAGATAGTCAGGGATCGAACCTTGGTTGTGTAATAGGTGCACCACTAGGTACACCAACTGGGTAGTAGTGGTCAATGACCGAACACAATGGACTACTTACACAAATCTAGTTAGAAGGAAGAGAACTGAGATATTTGGTAAATGTTGTATTGAAAGGAATTGCAAATTTTCTAGCAACTGAAGCTGTGACTATTTGTATATTTAGCATATTATATGAATAGACAACCATTAAATAAAAATACAATAATCATGTTATACATTTTATTACAAAAGTCATTGTTCGATAAATAGTTTTTAGTCGACTGCGGTCGAAAAAACTTTTATTCATTGAAAACTAAAAATAAAATATTGAAAATCTATGTACAGAGGTGCGTAAAACCAGGTACTTACAAACATCCAGATTATCCCAACTTTGCCTCCAAATTAAACAATAGAGATCAAATGAAAACGTACGAGAAAGTTGATAAATATTGACAACTACGAAACGTTCGAATAAAATAAAAATATAATAATCACCGAAACAGAATAAAACAAATTATAAGCATAAAAGTTATCTACGATATCAGTCCCAAAGGATATATCTAATTTATTGATATTCTTGACATTCTTGTTAAAGCTTTAAATAAAATAACAAATTCAATTTCATTCATGTATGCGTTACCACAATGTATGAAAAACATAACCCTTACGTTCATCTACGCACATATTATACCATTATTATAACCCAATTCTTAAAAGATGGGTTGATATTACATTTTATCATTGCACTCTTCCCAACTCCAAAAAGAAGAATATAGTTGCATCAACTCCAAATGAACTTAAAACTAAACTAACCTACATCACATAATAACAATTCATTGACTGTTTAAGATTCCATCAGGAAATGCCTTTACATTTTACACATCGATAAGTTGATAGACACTCGTTCTTTTTGAAATCCTGCAATATTTTTTAATCACACATATTTTAACATGCTAAAAGCTGGAATGGTACTGCTGAAAAAACACCGGAAATTCCTACGACACCGAAAAAAACGAGTGTCCACAAACGAAGTAATTTACCAAACTTTAGCATGGCTGGAGAATCCATGAGCGGAAAAGCCATGTGATAATCCGTGGCCGAAGCCATGGCCTAGGCCGTGAGCATCGGATAAGTAAGGGCTGGCGACGTGCGCATGCGCCGCAACGGGCACGGCTACCGGGTGCGGGACAGGTACAGCCACGGGCTTAGGCACGGCTACGGGGTATGGTTGGGGTACTGGGACACCGACCTGAAAAAAAGATAAACAAAGTTTTCAGTGATACATTTTGATTCTCATTATTTTATGATCACACTATACAACTTGTGGACTGTATTTGCAAGGGACTGAATGACGTCGCCATAACTTTTAACAAATAAATAGTTGTCGCTTCAATGTTAAGCTGGATACTAAGTTTATTTATGCGATTCAGGAGGACCAATCGGTGGATTTTGACCCATTGCCAAAATTCTATTTACAGGTCTCATAAACTACCTCAAACCGAAAGTAATAAATGAATAGGATCTCAGGAGTTAGCTTATTTCTCTTTTATAAAATATGTTTGCCTCTCTTTAGCCTCTTAGGACTGTTTTAAGTCAATAAATAAAACGTTCTGTACGATTATCTAAAAATTATCTGAACCAGGCTATATTAATTACTTTGCCATTAATTTTTTAGAGTAGATCAAGATTTTAAAAACAATACTCACTTGTTTGATCACTGGGACAGGTACAGCGTGCGGCACAGGGTAAGGCACAGGCCTATCTACTGGGACGGCCACGGGCCTGTCGACGGCTACAGGGTAAGGCTTGGGGACGTGCACAGCGTAAGGCCTGTCGACGGGTACGGGAACCGCAACCTGTAATAAGCAATATGTTTGCTTTAATTGACACTATTTGAATATAGCACATAAAAATTTCCCTTTCTATTTTTTGGGCCGTAAGAGGACTGCTAAAGCAGTACAGCCAAAGTGCGAACATCAACACTCCTGTCAAGCGTTGATATGATGGCAAAATCCTCCTTTCGGAGTGGCCTGTGTACTCTTAGCTGCAAAAGTATGTAAACACTTTTTGGTTTTATCAACCTCATGTTGTTGTATTAAAAGTCAATATTAGTCAGAAGTGTATAAATAATTCAGCAGCTGACCGCACAGCAGTGGCCTGATATAGGCTGGTGATGATGATAATATTGACTATGGGCAAGTATATAAAACTATTTAAGGTATCCCACAAAACTGATTCAACTAGTATTAAAATCCTTGCTATGTAAGGAAGATACCCCAGAACCAAATGGATTTCTCGTTGGTGTACAAAGTAACAAGGTAAAGTCAGGTTACTTTTGATTTCTCTAGTTTCATTTTGGTAACGTAACTGTTACAAAAACTCTCTCAGCAAAGCAAATAATATACAAATTAATGTAATAAAACTCACTTTGACGGGGTAAGGCACAGGCCTATCGACGGCTACAGGGTACGGTGCTGGGACCGGCACGCCAACGTGCTTGGTAACGGTCGTGTGGACGTCGGCTCCGACGATTGTCCCAGAACTTAGAGCCAGGCCGGGGCCCAGTCCGTAGCCGTAGCCGTGGCCGTAGCCGTGCCCATAGCCGTGGCCCAGCAGTGGGGCGGCGAGTCCATAGTGGCCGACTAGACCGCTCCTCTTCTGCACTACTTTGCTCGGTTCAGCTAAAACCGAGACGGTCAGAAAAAGTACTGCCACCTGAAAACAATCATTTAATTTAGAAATTGTTGAAAACGTTCAACAGCAAAATTGCACTTAAATCTAAATTTGACTAGTTTTTTTTGTTTGATAGTTAAGTAGTTAATTTTATTTTGCAATGAGAACCATCCAAGGAAGGGTAATAGACTATGTCTGACATTGGACTAATGTAGACCGATAATGAAGAATTAAACTTGGATAATGAGCCATGGTGATAAAATTTTACGGGATTCTTCGCTGAAAGTGTAAAATAACAATCCACTGCTGGATTGGGAAGGCCTACTGGTCAGTGGTCTTCCTCTGGCAATACTCCTATAGTCGCCTTTTACAATAAGAGACGGGTAGTGCTTTAAATGTGCCGGCCTTATACGACAAGTAAGTTAATAAACAGTCCATATCAATTCCAGACCAAAGAAAGCTAATTCAAATAAGTATCTAATTCGGAAGGTTAGTTTCTTCCGTAACCAAAACTGTCTGAAGACGTTGCTGGCTCAACCCTAGTTATATTTTTAATGCAGAAGTCTATGAGGATCTATGGATTTTTGTGATTTTTTTACGCAAAAATACTAACGGATTTTAAAGAAAATTCGAATAATGTAGCTTAGTCATCAAAATAACGTATGAGTTATACTTTATTCCGAAGTCCCGAGAAGTTTCTGCAAAAACTGGCAACAGTAGTATTTTCTGTGAAACGAAACATAGACTTTAGGCAGCGCTGCGGCTTGGTTGGGTACCATATCCTTTTTTTTAAGGAAACATTACTTATTTTCTGAACCCAATACCGAAGTCAATGCAGACGAAGTCGCGAGGAAAACGTAGTCATCGCATAATTACTAGCAAACAATGCACCGGGATCACTTTTACTTCTTACGTGGTGTGACTTCATCGCACCATTGTCATTCCCGTGGCAGATCGAAATCGAAATTTCGTGCGTGAGGTGGGTAATAAAAATGATAAATTTGGCTTTTGTTTGGGCAATGGCTATTATGTATATGATATTGATCTCTAGTTGTTGGACTTAAAGTTGAAAATCAATTTAATGACCTTTAACTTTTTGGGTAGGTTGACCTGCCGATGTCTGTGTACCTAAATATTATATTGATATATTTTTTTCCTTTTTTCATCACCAATCATACCAGTCGACTGTTGGATGCAAGCTTCTTCAAAAGGAGGATCTTGTCATACACACCACCCTTGGCAGGGTTGGCGATCGCAGTTTGGCCAGTTATGGAGGGCAGTCGTTGCTGCTTGTTTCTTCCAGTTCCTTTATTCGGTCACCTCTTACGGTACACATAGGAAGAGAGAGAAGTGGTGATGATTTCCTTAATGTACTGGTCCCACACAAGTCACGATACATATTCTCTTATTTTTCATTAATCTTTTATGACATTAGTCAAAAACTGTCATAAAACTATTTCTTATTGTTGGGCGCACGGCAACGGTCATTCAGATCTCTTTATCACATCAAAATCTAGACGCATTGCATTGAAATAAAAATAAGGTTTTCAATCCAACGCGATTTTTTTATTGGTAGGATTAGATATTAAAAAAGGATGAAGGAAAAATTTTACCGACGAAAAAATTAAGTAACAAGATTACAAGATATCACTGACAATATTATAAAACAACATAAATAGGTTAGTTTTCATATTTCTCGCCGGTTACATAATATATACAGGATGAAATTTTAACCACCTTCCAAATTTTAATTTATCAATCTACGAGACAAAAAACAAATGCCGTATTTTTTCTTTTGGTATACAAATACAAAAATGTCAAGATAAAGCACTTAGAAAATGTCAGCCAAAAATCTAAAATTTTTGATACGGCCGCCTAACAACACTTTTTTACGCGATGCGCATCTCATTCATTCATTACGATACTAATCATTAGTTTTTTTTTTATTTTCCCTTTATACCTTATCAGGCCTAGGACCGTAAAAATTTAAAATTATATTGCGAAAAATAGGGTTCGGTAGTTTCGGGTGAAAACGTAATTTACATTTTTACTTCATAAATGGGCTCTAAATACGATACTGAACGCCTACAAAAATTTTGGGAAGTGGTTAAAATTTCACCCTGTATACAACGTGTTCCTTTTGATAATAAACAGACCATGGTAAAGATACAAATTGCATCTAAATTATTTTAATTTTTTCATACAAAGTAATTCTAAAAAGTCACGACTGTTTATCTAAAACACCCTTGTTATGAATAAACTTTTGAATGAAAACGATTTACTCGTACCTACTTATCAATGAAACACCCACACACGTCAATGTTTTTTACAAGTTACGCTCTCCCGCTACTTTACTACTACACTTTAGTGTAAGTTTGCCAACATCTCGCAAAACTAAGAATTCGCCATACTGGTTATATTTTTTAACAAATTTAACTAAAATTGATCTTATATTCGAAACTATTGCTTTTTGAACCACATATTCTAGGGCGTTTTATATTATTTTTATCTATGGAACATATATAGAGAGATGGGCTTAGAGTTATGGGATATCAAAAGAAACACGTTGTATAGGTACCTACACAATTATTCTTTGTACCAAAAGTTTAATTTATTTTAGCTTTGTGACTCATGTGACTGTCACCGAGTTGCCCAGGTAAGCATTGTTATTTTTAAATTAAACATAATTTTTTTTGAATGTCTAAAACATAACAAGATATAAGAGCAAGTTTCTTGCGCTGCTTCTTCTCGTTGTCTTGAAGCAGTGGTAGGTTTAAATATTGAGACGTGTAAAAGCGCCTTCATGGACCTATTTGCAGAAATAAAATTGATTTTAATTGATTTTACTTATATAAGTAATAATTACTGTTAAGGGATATATGTAATACTGTTAAGAAAGTCCGCTTTTTTCTCAGTACCTACTAACATCAGTTATTTAGCAATATAATCTTAAAATAACTATGATAATACAAAAATCCTGCTCACTCTTATTAATATTTCCTAATATTATATAATTATGTGAATGTGATTTTGTTTGTTAAGCTTTCACGCAAAAACAACTAAACCTATTTTAATAAAATTTGATAAGTACAAAGATAGACTTTGGAATAGGACATAAGCTATTTTAAATCCCACAGTTGGGATCCCACAATTATCACTGTTTTTTTACAAACGAAATTATAAAAAGCTATTATTTAATTTCTAAAAAACTTGTATTCAATTGCCTCAAGTGGAGTATTTACGATCTTTCGTTATTCAGGCAATATTATTCCAACGCCAAATTCCGCTTTATTATTTATTTCGAAGAATGAGTCAAAAACGCACCTGAAGTTATTAGTTTTTGGGGTAAAAAAAATACAATTAAAAACGAATCGTAGTAGTCCATTTCAAAATTAATACTTATGGACCAAATATGTTTTGGTGTCAATTCCCGGACTGTTTGTTTAATATAAACAATATATCTGCTCTTAAATATGAATATTTCACATAATTTTCAAACTTAAGTTTTCATTAATTTTCTTTTTGGACAAAACCATTAACTTAGATTTGACCTGTCTTTAAATCACTAACCTAATTTAAGATAAATATCATGAACTCAATCATCACACTTACTAATTCCTTCATTTTCGTATAAAACAATTGAAACACGCACAACACTAAATGTTACAAGTTATGTAATATTAGGATCACCTGCCACTGCAACGAGCACTGTTCATGTGTGACGCGGTAGGCTCCCCTGGACTTATATAAGGGACACCGTACACAACCCCACTATTCCGATTTTAGCCAAACGCAGGTATTTGCGACACTGCACTATAACAGAGGAGTTACGGTTATTGGGAAAATCTGGACTAACAGTAACTGCACCAGGCTAGAATCGATTTAGGCGAAAAATTACTTTTGTTTGTTCGCAAAAGTTTTTAGTAATTTCATAAAACTTAACTAAACTTACCTAAGTTTCAGAAAAAAAACCTACAGATAAAAAGCATGAAATAAACTACCAATTTTGAGTCGTTTCATGACAATGAACGGATCGCTTATTGTCACTTAAAGTTGGTGATTATTTTATTAACGTCTTGGAATGTTTTTTTCATTTTTGATTTAAATGGCAACAACCCTATAATTAACGCAAAAAAGGATCAATCAACTCCGTTCAAAATTTGTGTTATTAATAAAAAATATTAAAACTTGCTGTTTTGATATTTTAAAATATTAGAAAAAAAAATCAAGAGGAATTTTAGTGTAATTGTAGTCTTTTGAGTGTTACCCAATGGGTGCAATAACAGTGTAAATAACATTTTCCGGGCAATATTTTAAACCTTATTGAAAAACCAATAATTAAATCGGTCGAAAACTAATGAAAATTTAAATACTTATATTATAGCCCGCTCGCTAGCTATTTTGTGTTTTACGCGACGACGCGCCCCTTTATTCGAGACAAATTACTGGATTGAAAAATACATCATATTTCAATTTTTCAAAATAACTATCGGTCCCCCGCGACTTTGTAAAGAAATCATCCCACGGGAATCATAATTATTCCAGCATAAATGTTTTAAATGTAGGATACTTTTCTAGCTACTAACTCTGTCACAAATTTTTAGATCCGTTAAGCTAATATGGCGTGATAGAGTAACAAATATCAATTCGAACTTAAGCATTTAAAATATTAAAAAAATATTTGTTACATAAAAATTATATGGAAAATCAATTATCATATTATTATTTAAAAGCAAATTAAAACACATATAATATGTTTGTTTGCTGAGAGACTTCTGACTTAAAGATATACATATGTCTAACTCATAGAAACTCTACAAATGTGTTTTTTTTGTTCAACACAATTAAAATAAAATCAAACTATCACAAACAGTTTTCCAACCATATTTAGTAATTTCATGTAATGCCGGATAACAAGTGTCTAATGTAACCTCATTTAAGCTGTTTCCCTGTCCATTGTAACGAGAACCGTGTCAGTACAGTCCTCTGATCGTTGCTGATATATTTTTAACAATCATTATCGACGGACGGAGGTCTACGTAGGCTGGGCATTGAAATGATATAGATTTTAATACAAACAGTACAAAATTCTGGCCAGTCACATTTATGTTCCAGAGCAACTAAGTGAAATGTTGTCAAAACTACATTGATCATGTAAAATAAAAAAAACTGGATACGCAATCAGTGACTGAAAAGGTCTTATTGAACATTTGGGTGCTCTTTTATCATACTCGTAGTTGCATTTATTTATAAGTAAGTCACTTACATAAAGTTGAATTTGCATTAACCGTAATATTATATTATGACACATGATATTAGCTGCTAATCATATAACATCTATGCTGCTTATTTTTCAATTTAAACAGTTCGAAGTTTTTGTATACGATCTCTGTATTCATTTCTTAAACAATACTTCAATACTTGATGCAATAAATGTATTTAATTATGGAATATAACGTTAGAGTATATAGATATAAATAAATATCGTGATTAAAATTTTTTATTTTATTTTTTAACGTAAGTTATTAAAATCAAAGTCAGATTTGGAAGTCCAATTCCTAATTTAGCACCATTAAATAATGTCGATATTAATGCAACACTGGTGCCTGACTCATAAATTTGATGGCCTATTTAACGCTTTTCATCAGTTTTTTTTTTCTGAAAAATAAGTTGTACTTTCATGATCGGGTAGTATCATATTATGTTATTGTTATTTTGGTATTTGATGCAAATACTTTTCTAATCTTAATATTCCAGCCGCTACCATATTTCTTATAGTTTCCTCAGAAAGAGAAAGATTGTTGTACAAGTATTCAGCGTTATTGTAACGTCCTATTGGTCTAGTGGCATAAGTACCAGGTCATGATCTCGGGGTGCTGGGTTCGATCCCTGGGTCGGGCTAGAAGAGTTTCAATTATTAGAACATTGCATGGGTTTGTAATCACCAACCCACATTTGGTAAGCGTGGTGATTATACCTATTGCTATCATTACTGTGGTAACTTGAATTCAATGAGGGTAGCCTTAGCTCCACAGTGGGACAATTATAGGCTGTTACTTTACTTTTACTTTTATTAGGCGCTTATAGCGCAGTTTTGTTATAACCTGTATAAATAGCAGAACAGTATACAATTTTGTTACAAATGTGATAAGCCTCTCGCTCTTGAACGAGCACGTTCATAAACTATATAAGGTCCCATCAGGTCGCCGGTTCAAGGCTGCTGCGGGCGAATGTTGTCACGAACTGAAAAAGCTTTCAATGTGATTGTCTTCAGATGCTGACTCTGTGCCTGCATGTCATAATTTTAACATGTTTTATATCTACTAAGATCTTAAAGCTTTAATAACTAGCTAAACTCTTGATATTTTAAAAATTTTTAGGGTTAGTCTGGTCACAGAATAACTAATAGTATCTACTAGGTCTGGTGTCAGAATTTATCTTCAAGCCTCTGACGTGATTAATTTTTATGACTTTCTTTTTCAAGAGAATCCAGTTACCAATGGCTTAGAATGACTTCCGAAGGACGCTAGGCCAGGTGCTGACGTGTTAGTGTTTTGACAATTTCAAGACATACAATTATTCCTTAATTACTGTGAGATGTCGCGAAGTAAGCAAGTAACAAACTGATTTAAAGTTTCGTGGTCAATATCACAAGATATAATTGATTCGGGGTTAATACCATGTACAGACGGAAGTACATCGGCTATACACTGGGGCAGCTTATACAGTTGTAATGGGAACGATTTAGCAACAAATATGTTCAGATACTTTATTTGATATTTTAGCAATAAAATTGAAATTATAATATCAGTATATAAACTTGAAAAATTATGTCTCAGGCGGGACTCGAACCCGCATCTCCTCGCATGCCGGGCGGGCGCTATACCATTAAGCCACCGAGACACTGCGACTCGGCGCGAATTTTTCAAGCATATTCTTAGCGCTGTGAGCCAGCGTTGCTTCATCAAATGTTAGGAGCTTGCACCCTCAAACAATCGAAATATGTTTAGCTTGATATTTCAGCACCATACTATTTGTTCGGCACTATTGCAAGCGCCAGGATCACGGAAGTACTGAGGTAGGACGGGAGGTAGGTAGTTGTTTGGAGCAAACATCAATATCTCCGTGTTAATGGCTATTGCAACAGTGCCGAAATATCGGATACTCGTGAAAACAAGGTAGGTACTTGGTATATATTCTGAAATAATTAGCTCTTGTAAAGTTACAAGTTGTTAATAACATTAGTCCCTTAATAAATTAGCTCTTGTAAAAAAGTAACAAGTTGTTAATACCATAATATTGTGGAACATTGAGTAACTGACGGATACATGTTAAATATCTCCTAGTAAACGATTGCACGGACAGTCAAATTGTCTTTATTATTATAGGCCTAGCTGTAGGGCTAATAGGATGTTTGTCGGTTAGCAGTTAGTTGCATAATTTGGACATTAATCCTCGCCTGTTCTTGTATATAGGTTACAGTTGCGTAATCATCCGTAGATTTTAATATACAATGTATTGCAATTACGATGCAAAATTACATTTGGGACAATAAGATTGGCTTTAGTTACATTTCGCCGTAAAAAGTGTTTTTAATTTAAAAAAATACCGTCGAAAAGCGTGAGATAATCCACCAAATTTAAGACGGTGCATGATGACTGTCGGTGATTTCTTGTTTGTAACCGACTCAAAATGGGCGGTAAATTTTACGCTGTTACTGTAGGCGTTTTATTTTTACAAATTAAAATGGGATTAGAGGTCATGTTAAAAAAACAAAACATGCCAAATTTAGGACTCTTTTTATTTTCAGTTAGAAAGAGGTGTGTTAATGCAACTAGAACCAACTAAGTACTTTGACGGTTTTATTCACAGAACATGGAAAGAGGGTTTTATTCATGGCTTTATGCTGTAAGACCACATAATAATGTACTGAAATATTACTATTGTTTGTATGGAAAATCCATGACTGAGTAAGAAAAAGTTTTCTCTGCGGACTGCGGTGACATTTATTCCTCCCTTCTTGATTTTATTGCCCCAGTAGAGCTGTTTCACAATGGCTTTAGCGAAATGTAACAGATCCTTGGTGCGGTGTGGCAACACTCGTGGCCGGCGATCTCACCAGCCGATTTCATCTAATGTCTTTTGTGGAATTTATTACATTATTTTCATAGATAACATAAAGAAACTAGGTACACAGTCAGCTGCTGGAAAAGGTCCTCACTAAAGGAGTTGGAACATTGTTTTGGCTAATGGCATTTTTAGCAAAAGTAATGTAATTTATGTCCGTGCTCCGAAACATTCTTAACATCTGATTAAAACGAACTAATAATTTAATTAAAGTTTTAAAGGTTTTTCTGCTTAATTGTACAGGACAAACCGGGTATCTAATACAACTATAGATATATATAATTTTTTCGGGTAAAATCGCAACTGGGTTTCAAATTAATTTTTCGGGTGAAATTGCAACTGGGGAATAACTTTTTATTATATACCAAGGTTTAATAAAACATTATTCGCTGATTATATCACACAATACATAGCTGATGTCCGCTAAATAAAATTTTATTACGGCCATTTAGAATATCATTTGTGTTTCAATCAACAGCCATTGTCCGATCACTGCACCGTCCGTCCATCAAAAAGCGGTGTTGAAATATTATCATGTTAGCCATCGTTTAGTGAACATACAGAAGCTTAATTCATTTTTGACATATTTTAACTTCACAAAAGAAAAAAGACGTGTGGCACTCGGAGACTGCCGCGGTAAAGCTATTGCATAGCATTTTTTATCAACTTATGCAATTATAAAACTAAAAAGTATCATCGCTGTGCCGGTCGGAGTCACAATCGGTGCCGAACACCCCTCATGTTAGGTTATTTTCGTTACGGAATTTCTGGATTCGGTCTCCATGCTCAAGGCCCGTGATAGAAGCTATGCAATAGCTTAAAAACAGATTAAGCGGCATCGATAAAGACACAAATATTATGAAGATTTAGTAGTCACGTGGTGCAGGCGCATAAAAAAATAGAGTCATTGGTAAATAGCAGAGATTGCTGCACCACTCCTTCTCTTTTACGGATGTCGTAACAGGCGACTCAAGGAATACTTCCAGAAGAAGACAGACATCAGCGATTTCCCTCGTCTAATGCCCAAACTGCAATCGCCACTTGCCCTGTGATTATGTTAAGATAGGTACTGCTTTTGAGAGGTCTGTGTCCAGCTGTGGACTGCTGAGTTTGTAATGAAGGATTTAGTTTTGTTAACTATACTTTTTGTGTAACAGCTTAAGTAATTCCACTGTGTTAAATGCAGCCGTCATCTTACAGCAATGCGTATCCGATTTCCTGATGATGCAAGGGTACGCTGCAAGTCCTAATTCGCTTGGGCGAATAAAGCCAATTGGAAGTGTACAATTACATATGCGCAGAAGCAAGGACTGTAAATTCGGAGGGTATCGCATTTGATTCCTGGTTCAAGTTGATTTAAAATTGTGTTTTCTACTTGGTTATAGTCTGGATGTACTTGGTGAATCTCTGGCCAAATTTAATTATTTGGTATATAATATGTCGCAAATGAGGATATCAGGGATTTCATGAAATCCCTCGGGATATGACGAATTCCCGGTAAATGTCGAATATTCTTGTTTATTACGTCTTTTACTGAGGATATCATGGATTTCAGGGATTTCCCTGCGACATATATATAAAATATGTTTCTTTTTGTCTTATTTATGTTTCATTGTTTCAACGAACCCACGTTAAAAATCAAGTACCTAGGTTTCATGATTTTATAAGATTTTTTTCACATTACTCTATAACTACTTAGTTTTTAATCTGTAACAAAACATGCAAAGTCGCTTAAAATCTCCCACGTGTCTTGGGTAATGATATTCTCGTAGATAATGTCTTCAAGTTTATAATAAATATAAAAATAAATTCAAGAGAAGCTTAATTGATAGTGTAGCAGTTTCTTTCGATGACAAATTCAAACTTTTTTTAAGGCACGTATATTTACAATGGTTTAGTAACTTTATATTTTTGGGTCTTATTTGTCTATGCATGTTATTTAATAGAGTATTAACGGCCTTAAATTAATGCAATCATTTTAGTAAACCAGCTGTCATCTCTGGGCCATTTTATTGCGTCGTTAAATAAGCGCTAACCGGCATTGTCTACAAGTTCACCTATATCCTGAAATTGAGTAAGTGGGTACAATAGGAGCACTGAGCTTAAGTTATGTAACTTTTGCGGACTGCATAGCTGGTGGCGATACTTTGTCTATACACTAGATTCTATCTAGGTACTATTCAATATTTGAGGAAGGTTTGCACATTCAAAACAAAAGAAGAAGAAGAAATAAAAAAGGTATATTTACCACACTGCTACACACACTACACTAAAACTATATTCTAAAAATGTATACTAAGTACAATGCAACAGAAATATACGTAGGTACCTAAGCATGGAATCACCACTTTCAATAGAATAATATCTATCTTCATAAATTTGAACACGATCTAAACAAATGACAAGTGTGAATTGATTAGTGGTTTATGTACATTGTTTTGCCGAAATGTTTTTTCACCCCGAATCAATCAACTCTTGTGGTAAGGGCCATAAAGTTTAAATTGCTGTATTAATTCTATTAATGACTTTTCAATTATGATAAAATAACTTGAATGATGATTAAAGAATTTTATTTCAACATAATTTATTATCATAATTTTATGTCATTAATTCATAATATTTATATTTAATTATTCTATTTCTTTGACTAAAATAGAAGTTATAAAGGCTCTGATGCCAATGAAGATCGGGAAATATTCAATTTTCATCAATTTCAATACACACTTATGATTTAGGGACATCGGCCTGTTATAATTTTATCATATATTCCTATTTAGAAATAAACAATACTAAATCAAGATCCTTATCTGCAAACGCTCTGCATGAAGTGCGCATATTTAATGACTAATCTGTAGCATTGGATACATAAATAACACTATTTGAAAGGGACACCGTTCCCACAGTTCCTAGATCTAGATTAAATAAGTTACTATAGTCCGCAAGGGCTTTAGTTCAACTCTCAAATGAGTGGAAAAGTCAATTTTAATTTATAGGTGATAGAGTTTGTTTTAGGGAACTATAGAATAATCTATGGTAGTAAGAAGAATGCTGTGACGCTCTACTTTCCACGGTTCATAGGCATTTAAGAGCCAAGGACTCTGTCCTTTGGGTATCATAGTTATACAGTAGTGGTTGGACTGGTCTCTGCATGTAAATCAGGTTGGTAATAGTTGTGAAAGATCATTCGTATAAATGGAAGCGAAATTAAATTTTGTCTCATTTAAAGGTAGGACCTCATTCCGTCGGAAACACTGTCACCATATTCTAGAATAGCATTTTGAAAACCTGATATTTTTTTGGTTAAAATTAAATACAACATGGGAACAACAAAGAACAATCGGAAAGGTACTACGAGTACAACAAATGATGATGATTAAATGAATTTTAAATAAATAAACAAATGTGGACAACAACACATCCCAAAGTGACTAACTATTTATAGCATTCGTGTGGAAATGAGACCAAACGAATATACCACAATCACACAGATCTGAGAAAATTTAGAAAAACCCGTTTTTTATAACTTTGACCCCGACCAGGAATTGAACCCGGGAGCGCGGAGTAAGCGACACCTTGAAAACCGGTGCGTATATACGCTACTTCGCCACGGAGGTTGCCCATTACATACATATTAGTCATTTGGATATCATTGTTTTAAGCATCGATATCGATGTATATGTCAGGTTGAAATTTTAACCGCTTTCTGTTCCTAAAACATTTTTTACGGAACCCTACTCTCAGATTTTCAGTTTTAAGGGTTCCTTACCCAAAGGGTTAAAAACGGAACCCTATCTATTACTAAGACTACGCTGTCTGTCCGTCTCTCCGTCTACCTGTCACCAGGCTGTATCTCAAGATTCGCGATAGCTAGACAGTTGAAATTTTCACAAATTAGGTATTTCTGTTGCCGCAAAAACAACAAATACTAAAAACGAAATAAAATAAATAGGGGGGCTCCCATACAACAAACCCGTTTTTTGGTCTTTTTGGTACGGAACCCTTCGTGCGCGAGTATGACTCGCTCTTGGCCGGTTTTTAGGGTTCCGTACCTCAAAAGGAAAAAACGGAACCCTTATAGGATCACTTTGTTGTCCGTCTGTCCGTCCGTCCGTCCGTCTGTCAAGACCCTTTTTCTTAGGAACGCGTGGAGGTATGAAGCTGAAATTTATATCAATTACTCAGGTCTACTGTCCCTTGAAGCTGTGAAAAAATCAAACTTCTAAGCCAACGCAATCAAAAGATACAGCCGTTTATGCCGCAAATTTTCGACACTTGCAAGGGAATCAAAACCTACAGGGTGCTTCCCGTGAACTCAGAATCTTGAAATTTGGTACGAAGCAACGTCTTATAGCATAGATAAAGGAAAAAATACGAAAACCATAAATTTTTAGTTACATCACATAATATATATTTTTTTAATAATTTTAACTTACTACCTATTTCCTCATAAACGCTTAGAGGTATTAAATTGAAATTCATACCAAATACTCAAGTCTATAATACCTTTAAGCTGTAACAAAATCAAACTTCTATGTCAACGCAATCAAAAGAAACAGCAATTTAAGCTGCATATTTTGAAACTCGCAAGTACTCGCAAGGGAATCAAAACCTAAAGGGTACTTCCAGTCGACCTAGAATCTTGAAATTTGGCATGAAGCAACGTTTTATAGCACACATAAAGGAAAAATTCCGAAAACCTTAACTTTATGAACGAACTTTGTAAACCTTGCAGGTTTGTACGGAACCCTCGGTGCGCGAGTCCGACTCGCACTTGGCCGGTTTTTTATTTATGTAGATGTAATACGATTAAGATCAATTTCATCATGAGAAATATGAATCAATGCAAAAGCGTATGCCATCCATCAATGCGTCGGTCAAGTTGTCTTTATGGTCACGGAACGTGTCTACGAGTATATTACATCAACATGACAAGTGGACCAGCGGACAACTATGCCAGTTGACGCACGATCCGCCCTACTGGATTAGGACTTTCCTAGAATAACCAGAAAAATTCCTATACACATAATAATGAGTTACTCCTTCAGCTTTCCAGATTTTTCAGTTGTATAATGTAATATAGACCTTATAGCTGTTATTTTACGATTGTTTCTAGCAGTAGAAATAAGTTTGTAGAATTGCAGACGGTATAGGCGTGGCTCTTCAAAACCGTTTTCATTAGTTTTTTACCACGTATGACATAATCGGCTTATACCAACGCCGGTACCTATTCAGTTCAAAGCAAAAGGGATATTTACATTTATTTTGGTTTAAATATGAATGACTAGGAATCTGGTTTGAAACGATCAGAAATCTGGTTAAATAGAAATTGGTCCCGGCTCAAATCTACACGTCATACTGGATCGATCTTTGCTTTTTTACTTGACCGGTTTTCAGGGTGACCCCAGGTCTTAGTTTCTAGGTGCGATTCCCGTTACGCTACTAGTCAATGTAAAAACCCACTTTTCTTTGTCATCTCAGGTCTAGATGTTTGTGAAATCTACCAACGTTGTATCTTATTTTATAAATGCTTTGTTTGGGAACGAAAAAAGTATGTTATGTTGACGACAATTTATTTTATTTTATTTAAATATCACCTGGATCATTTAGAAATCTACATATTGAACCGTTGTAATATGTACCACATTTTAATGGGTGCTAAATTCCTACTGCATTGACGGGTACCTAGTAATACTCGTATCAAGTGAAGCTAATAAAAGTATGTTAAAAGGGGTACATCACTGTTTCAAATAATATTATTTCATAATTCTGTGACAACAGAATAGCCCATGCCAAACGTCATCAAACGTGTGTGAGGCACGCTCGAGGATTAGCGGGGTAAGTGTTAACATCGCGCACTTGCGATGTCTTCGCCTTAAACTGGAATACTTAAACAGTTTTATGTTATTTTTTTATGATATTAATACAAACAAAATAAAAAACAATTCGATTGACGACTATGTATTACTAATTTTATTTTAATTAGTTTTTGATTTATTATATTCTTTTTTATGATTCCTATTTAGAAATGTACTAAATATTTAGGACATGCCTCACTGTGCCACACAGAGCCATCTAGTCCCAAATTAAGCAACTATTAAGTACTTACCCTGTCGTATGGGGTACTAGACAACCGATAAACTCACTTATATACTCTTTTTTAATATATACTTATAATATATAGAGAACACCCAGACCAGTACAAACAGACATGTTCATGCATACAAATACATACTGTGCGAGGATCGAACCCGCGACCCATGGCTCAGAAGCAGCGTTTACTACCGCTGATCCAAATGATCGTCAATGGTGTACTGTTTTTGGTATTTAAATATTTTGAATTACCATATGCACGCGGACACCACGGACAATCTGTTTTCGCAAAGATTATGATAATGATGTCATATTACAACAAAATTTCGAATGAAAAGTTTTGCACTTTGATCTTGTACAACTTCGTCAATTTGGTCGTACGATGAATCACATTACACTTTTCGGTTAGTTTATTGAGGGCACAACATTCATTTATTGCTTCATTTGGTTGTCTTGTCCTAAATAATAGGGGTTAAAGTATGAAATTGCCGATTATTTTTACACTTTTTATTTTGTTTATAGCTCTTAAGTATAGTCATATTATTGCGTAATTCTTTTTGTATTGTATCAAAAACTAAATAAAGTAACTTTTGACTAAATAAAAATACCTACTAGTGCCTATTACTTCAAAGGAAGTCGTTGAAAAGACCCCTTACAATGTGTCAGCTGACCTTGTTGCTTCAATTAAGTATATTTGTATTATATACTTTGATTTTCAGAAATTTAAATACTATAATGCGTAGCTTTATAACCATCTAACTTTCACCTTTAATTGCATCGAAAACGGTTCAGGGGTTTTTAAAAAAACTAAAAAATTGTTAGTACGGAAAAATGTCTTTTCTCGATTTCGTGCATACAAAACGGCAATTTCATACTTTAACCCCTAATATTAAAAAGTCACACAAATAAGCCCTGCTAGGGGCATTACAATTATGAAAAATTAAAATAATGTTAAAAATTAAAATTACAATTATATCTATAACAAAACCGACTTAACTTTTATTGGCAACATTCCTCATACTGTATTCACTCCGAACTAGTGGTCTGGGTCAATATTGCACGGTTAGTATGCATAGCCGCTGCGTACATACATGCGTTTTTCGCATACTCCTGCCGTATGCGCAGATAACCCATCACGTTTCTAGTCCATTGGCCTGTGTGTTAATGTTACAATACTGCATAGGAATGAGTTGGTCTTTTGCTCAATGAGTCAATGAGTGATCGCAGACGATAGCCAAAATCAAGCCTAATGTGCCATTTCCTGATTGAGTTGACTAGCACTGGCCAGAGCGTGACTAAATAGAGGAAAACAACAAAACCACAGAAATTTAACTAGTCTATGTCAAACTTACTGTACAGTTGAGGTAAAAGAGGTGCGGTAGTAATTAATTATTGATTATAATATTTCAATTATACTCCATGATCCGGTTCTTGTAGTGGTGCAGTGGTACGCCCATCACGCAAGAGTCCAGGGTTCCATTACGCATGTACATTTCAGAAGATCAAATTAATCTTAACCTTATACTACATACCTTAAATACCTTATTTGTGTCGAGAAAATGTAAAAAAAGGCTTTAACTTATATGTTATTGGCGATCACGGTGTTTGTGTTTTTTTTACAAAAAAATAAACTAGGTATATTTAGCAGGTCTGAGAATAAGTCTTGGATTTTACTATTCCAAAAAATTTACAGTTCCCGTATTAAATTCAAATTGAAAATTTCATGCAAACGAATTCGATAATTAATAAGAATTTAAATAAACATATTATATGTATATTTTCATATTTATTTAAACAGCTATAATTTTAAAGAAAAGCAACGATATCGTGTCACTAGCTTTTTTTAACCGATATATTTTATTAGCTAGGTATTTAATGGCGTTTAATGTGTTACATAAACATTGCGTAGTGAGTCGGTACCGGGATAGAGGCGCGTGCGCAATGTCGGATTCTTTAAGTACTCGCTAATCATTTCCTACAAAGATTTCCATTGGATTATATTGCTGTAGAAATTTAAATTCTTTAAAAATTAAAGCGCCGTTGCTTTTCTAAAGCAGACTAACTCCAGTCTCTCTTATGTTAATCGCGTAAATAGCGTTAAAAGTGACTATAAAGTATTGCCGGAAGTAGATAGCCGCGAGTTTTTTCGTTACCTTATTCCGACCCGCCTACAAGGAGGCGATATTACATTTTGTTTTATTATGCAGAATCCTTCTTTTAGAGAGGCATATGTCCAACAGTGAACCAACGGGGGCTGATGATAATGACTACGTTAGAATAAAGATGAGTCAAACATATGTTTTTTTTTTAATTTTATGGAGGAAATCAACGCCTATACAGAAACTGAATTACATTTTTTTTTCTTAATTATATACATACCTACAGCTAATTATACATTTCTACGGGTTACATAAACACAACAAAGGTACCTAACATGAAAAAATGTGCGTGTATGTGTACCATATCAATTAGCTCAAGGTCTGAATGGCATGAGCCCTAAATGTCGCTGCTGCCCGCCCACGTCCGACTTTTTGTAGGACCGATAATCGGGCCGATTTTACTATAGTAGGCAGCAGCATACACAATCATGACCGATTTTTTGTAGGACGTGTGCGTTGCTCCATTGCTATCAGTACGTATTTTTCTCCTACAAAAAATCGGTCACCGATTATCGGACGTGGCAGCCTTATTATAGTTAAATATATCAACCTCACTGAAGACCCTGCTAAACAACCGCGCGGCGGCAAGCGTGACAGAGGAGCGTTGCATCACCATTTCAGCGGCGAACCGCACATCACCACTAGGTCTTATATCTTTGATATTCTCCTTTCTTTGACTTCAAACAGCTAATAGTAATAGTGAAAGGTGTAGATTATTTTTTTAACAGGGGACTACCTGAATCGCGTACTGTAGAAAAATAATAAAGCTCCTTCTGTGTTTATTAATGAGACCGTAATAGTATTAATTTTAATGTAAAAAAATATTATGATGACTAATTGTTTTCCGAAGAAACTTCGAATAATGTGTTAGTTTTGAGTCCTTATGGGGACTACTAGAGTTATATTATTATGCTGCCACCAATTGATTTAATTTTACTGCTTTTAAACAAAATCAATTCTCAAAAAACTAGAACAGTATAATTTTAGCAAATTACCTCTAGTATTTATTGAAACACAGTAAACTTTTCATTTAGTTTTTTATAAAGTCTAATTTGTTGCTAACGCCAAAAGCGGCCGCTTTTAGAAATTTCAATACGATACCATAATGAAAAGCAGTTAACAGTGATTCAATAAATACTAGAGGTAATTTGCTAAAATAATACTGTTCTAGTTTTTTGAGAAATTGATTTTGTTTAGAAGTTTTAAAATTAAATCAATTGGGGGCAGCATATAGTAGTCCCCTTAAGTAGGTAGGTAAATATATAGGTATCGATGAAACAAAAGAGCGGAGACGTATCTACAGACAGTTTAATTACCTAAGATAACAAGAAAGTAGAGCATGTCCACGCTATTTATAACTAATAAATTTGGCGCTTTGACTGATAATAAGGATAATAATAATGTTTGATACGTTAATATTATATTTATTACTCCTCAAACTGAGCTTTTATACAGTTCAAGTTTAGTATTACTGAATAGTAGTAATAAATTACAGTAAAAAAATAAAATTACTATCTCGTACAATGTCAAAAATCATTTTTGAACTTTTCTGAGAGACTATACACCGTGCATTTTTGACCACTTGACAAACGAAGCCCACGTTATGTAACCATAACATATAACATATAGGTAGCATTTTTTTATTAATTAAAATAGTGTAAGTAAATGTAAAATAAAGATTTACTATGAATCATGCTATGACGCGCTTCGTGCTGTATTATTTTTCTTCAGCCGGGTCCGACGACTGAACCTTACATAGATACGACCGTGTGCGTCACAGCGTGTTTCAAAATTAATAGCTGAATCAATATTTAATTTTTTCTAAGATATTATTTGATAAAAACTAAATAAAAAAAGGACTGCCGAGATGTTATACATACTTGTTACACATAACGCAGGCTTCGTTTGTCAGGAGGTTCAAAATGTGTGTATTGGTAAGAATTGTGTTTCGACAGTGTTTATAATATACTTAAAAAGACATAACAGGTTTGCTTCTCGTCTGGCAAGCCATTATGAGATAGGACGTAATAGGGGTAACGCGATACATCTTATATAACTAACTAGCTGTTGCCCGCGACTTCGTCCCCGTCAATTTCTATTATTATGATCGCGACTATTTTTGCAACATTTTTCACTCATGCTTCGCTCCTATTGGTTGCAGCGTGATGTTATATAGCCTAAAGCCTTCCTCGATAAATGGACTATCCAACGCAAAAAGATTTTTTCAAATCGAACCGGTACTTCCAGAGATTAACGCGTTCAAATAAACAAACAAACAAACAAACAAACTCTTCACAGCTTTATAATATTAGTATAGATAATAGGTTTTAGCGCCAACAATAATCAATAGCAATAGCAAACAATAACAATAAGGTGTCACAATTACATTTGTCTCAGTCAAAAAAAATACATGATAATAATATTTTATGTATAAATTTGACTGTGTCCTAATTTTACCCGACCGGGAATGGAGCCCGGGATCTTGCGTATTATTCGGACCGCGCCTAGCACTAGCACCCCAACCGGATCGTCAAGCCAACAATACAAATCAAATAGGTTTACATAAAGTCGGTCACTGAATCATCTAATCATTTCTTATGACATAGTATCATCTTATATCACAGTAGAACAGTACCTTCCTAAATTGCATTCCAAAGCGATTATCAATACAGTATACCAGTACTACATACATTAACAAAAAGGCACGCCAACAATTTAACTTTTAAATTAAATGGACCCGTTAATCCGCTGTTCTTTCGTAACACGCCATCATACATAAATTCAGAGGCTGCTCCTCTAGTAATCCAGCTATAAACCTTAATGATTCTATATGGCATTGCGTAACAGCGGTTTGTCGGAGAATTACGTCTAGGTCTAGTCCAGATCTAGTTATATGCATTAGTACTAAGTGCACACACACCCTACTCGCACATTCGATAGAGCGTTATGTATCGAAGAAAGTAAATACTGAGAGCTGTTACAACTCCTAGCTGATGTTGGAACACTAGAATCGAGGTGAGTGTGTGTGTGTGTGTGTGTGTGTGTGTGAACTAAATGAAAAGTTTACTGTGATTTAATAAATAGGTACTAGAGGTAATTTGCTAAAATGATTTCGTTTGGAAGTATAAATTTAAATCAAAATCAAATTTTGACTGTACCTCATCATTATCAGCAGCCTATTTCATTCCACTGCTGGACTCAGGCCTCTCAAAAAGAGGATTTTGCCATAATTGCCAAGCAGCAGACGGGTCGGCGATCAAAGCTTAGCCAGCAGTTCTCCTTTAGTCGCCCATATACAAAAAAATAAAGGGGAGGGGAGGTTCACCCCTTCTTTTCCTATAGTTTTCGTATGAGGCGACTGTGCCACTACCTAAACAAACCAGATTTTAGCGGTGGTACCACAGAACATAGATTCCATGTTCTGTGGGTGGTACTACGAGTATTCATATTTTTTGCAGGCATCACACGACTCTTGATTTTTTTTCTCTCTCATTGGCTAAACTACGATTCCCAACCCCTTTGCGCTTATGGCAAATTCTTCTTTTTAGAGAGAGACGCCTATGACTAGCCGAGGTCTAATATTGGCTAATGATGTTTTGTAATGATAAAAGTAAACCTAAAGTACTCGTAGTATTACTTGTAAGTGTGATGACGCTTATTATATGATAAAATTCTTTTAAATTATATTACAAAACTAGGATCCTTATTGTAAAATTGAATATAATGGTGATGTTTATCGAAATACTAATTCTACTCGAACAAAGTCGCTAGCAATTACTAGTAAAAAAAATAATACGCCAGTGTTAACAACTCTGTTTCAATCAAATCAACTTTCTTATAATACAGGGTGTAAACCGACCTGGGTTCCGCACATGGCTCCGCGAATGTGTAGCATGTGTGACGTTATAAATACATTTACTTTCCTTGCCTTGCCACTTTCCTTCCTCGCCTCCACTGCGTAGGACAACTCGATATATCCGATAGGAAAAATGATCCGACTGACTTATGTGAGTGTCAGCTGTTCAAAAGTCATTTGTCAAATTGCGCAATAAACTACCCTAAAAATAATTTGTTTCCTAAACATGCCGATTAAAATTAACATCATAAATTCATCATACTTAGTATATTTACGAAAAACGGTTTTGATGGATTAAGAAAATAATGTGACTTGTTTTCTCTTCCAGATATTGCTTTTCCTCTGCTTTCATCATGTGCACAGCGCATCGCAAAACAAGCGGGACATCAGAGGAGCCATAGGTTACCCGGTCCGCCACACGGTATCCGAACACCACACCAGAGTCGCAATACCGGTCCCGCAACCGATACCGATCAGCGTTCCGCGACCGGTGCCCTACGCCGTTCACGTCGGCGTACCGGTCGACCAGCCCCGACCGGTGCTGGTTCCGGTACCGCACCCCGTGGCACACATCATCCCGCGACCGGTCGCTGTGCCAGTGGACCGGCCGTTCCCCTACCCGGTAGCTCATCCTGTGCCAGTGACTATCACACAGGGAGTCGGTATACCGGTCCCACAGCCGTATGCAGTCGGCTATCCGGCTCCTGTGCCAGTGGGAGTGCCGCAGCCGGTCCCCGTGCCGGTCTCACCAGCGTATGTTGGACCTCCAGTGATAAGCGGTGCTCCAGTGTTAGCAGCTTCAGCTGTAGGTCCAGCTGAGGTTGTCGCGTCTCCTGGGGTCCTAGCGTCACCTGGCGTGGTCGGTTCGTCTGCCGTTGTCCAGGGCTCGTCGGCTGCTGGATATGGGACAGTTGTAGCTTCACACGGTCATGCTATTCAACATCCTTATTAAGTAATTTATAATTACGGTTGTGCTTTAGCATAATCTACGAAGTCATCGTTGGTGCTTTTGTATTGAAACTTATATGTTCACGACACTCGTAAATACTTTGAATACAATACTTATGAAAGATTATATCTCCTAGAAAAAAAAGATCTATGTGTGCCTAAGGTTCTTTAAATGGTAATTGAATGTTATTTGATGTTGTAAGCAAAATAATACTCGTATTGGTATTTGAATTAGGTGATAACTATATTAGATTTATAATTTAAAAAAAATATTTGTTTTATCTTCATGTGCCGTATCAGACCAACAAATTAAGTGTAAATATTTTTATTTTGATATTTATTTACTAGTAAGTACTTTAGATTCTCGATATTTCTCATGTTTTTTAAGATACAATGAAACAAGTTATTAAGAAGTAAACTAGTTTTAACATAAAATTGAGAGTTTTTATTGAAACTAAACCTTTTGATTTAAGTACAATGCCTTTAATGAAAATGGCGACTGCCTTAGGTGGAACTTGAACTTTCCATCTTCCGCATAAAGGGCGACTGCTACAACAAATTTAATTGACCTACTTAGACTTAGTTTGTGTCGACGAAGTTTCATCAATGTTTGGCTGTGTCCCTTCATCATCCGAGAGAAATATTCGATAGATAATAGAAATACAAATAGATAGATATATTTTTAAGTAGATACCTACTACTACTACCTGAATTGGCTAAAATAAGTAACTCTAATCTACTAGTGATTTACGTTTCGGACTACTTTTTGTGTGAAGCGTTTTTGTGAACACTTCGATATCAAAAACTTTATCATTCTAAACAAACCAATAAAAGCTAATTGCTAATATGCAGTAGATACGGCAAAGAGTTAATTTTTCAGCGACTTCAATGTTACTTCTACATTAAGCTAGAGCAATATATTCATCCTTCAAAAGCTATACGAGTAAACCCATAAAATGGAACCTCAAACCAATTATTCAAAACAAAATGCATTAAAAAATAAATCGGTCGAGGATATTCATGTTTACTTCTGTTATCAGTGCGACCATTTGTAATTTTTGATAGTGTTTCGATAAGATCCAGCGCTATCAGAAATGTGATTAGCACCACTGATAAACAGTATCATTTCGTGAAAGACAAACGACAGTTGTATCCTGAATAAAAAAGGTCGAGACAAGAGTTTAAAATATAGTGCCTGTTTATTTCCCTGGAACACAAGTTTTATGTGACAATTACCAAACCTCTAGTGGCAAGAGGGATGGATTACAAAGTTGAAGGAAAAATGATGTCAAGTGAGTACATTGATGATGAAATAGCAGCTGCAAATTTTTAATTCTACGAATTTGAAGCAGTAAATAGCGTTATATTGTGTTATGTTTTTAATTAGTTTTGCTAACTACCTACTTTTGGATATCATTAAATAAAGATAAATATCCACACAATATTTATTAACTTGTAATGATATATCAAATTTATTTGACTATTATTTTGATTTCGTGGTGTTTGACTCTACAAAAATAAAGAGGTTCAATATATGATGCATATTTAGATTATTTTTACTTATTTTATTACTAAAGCACGCGGAAGCTTTGATTGAATTGACGATTGGTCTCATTTAAATATCTGGTGACACTTATACTAAAATAAACAGATAAGGAAGACCAGGTGCAATTAAAATACCTAAAAGTTTTTTAAACAAAATACCCTCTATTTAGGTAGGTATTTCAGTGCTTATCATAAACAACGACCATGTCATAATTATGCCGCTGACTCATGACGTTGAGTTTTTTGTCAACGCTAGAGAGGTGACGCTGCCTCCCGTCTTCTTCTGGCAGAATTCTTTAACGACCGGTCCCAATAACCTATCTATCTTCAGTTTTGGCATATCGGAGATAGAAAACAACTTCTGTCTTTGTTTCTCTGGACGGCAAAATCAGATACAGAAGATGTTTTCTATCTCCGATATGCCAAAACTGGAGATAGATAGATTATTGGGACCGGCCGTAAGTCGAATCTTACGACATTAGAAAGGAAGGTGAAATGTTGAATTAGAAACCATTTAATTTTTGTAGGAACCGTTCATTTTTTTTGGGGACAAAAGATAAACTACTAATCTATTACTGTTCCATCTAAATCCGTTAAGAGAATTAGGGACGATTGAATGCCAAACATCCATTTTTTAAATCCTTCGCATTTATTATATTAGTAAGATTAGCAGTGTATTTTCTTTCGTAGATTTCAGTATTGATCCCATAAAGAACAAATGTTTTTCTGTTGAGCAATACTTAGGAATACCACCTATTAATTGATACTGTAGGGCGTTCTTATCCTCGCTTGATTAATTTGTTGCATATCTATGAGTGAATGTACCTAGCTACTTAATAATTTGATAACCCCTGACTCCTCCAGTCCACATTACTCTTCACAAATTTCCTCAATTGACATTGAGCTTTATTTGATCGACTTTTAAGTTTAAAATACGTTAAAGGAAATTGATGTTTAGTGGTAGCTTCTGAAGTTGTGTAGGTACTTTACTTGGTAGAGTCTACACTAATAGTTGCAAACAGACTTATCATACTCGTAGTGATTTCTTTGACCGGATCGATTCACTACACGTGAGTCACGATGATGAAGGTAGGTAACAACTGTAACACTTTGATATGTTATGCCCATTATTTCGGAAAAAATAATACAAAGCTTTTTTTGTTTAATTTTACTTGGCCTTAATATTTAAAAAATGATTTAGACCTATTTTTCATGGGTTTCCTATTGGAATCGTTATAAATAAGGAGGAAATTAAAGTCCTTAAGAATGCTCAACAATTTCTAATTATATTTGAAGGTTGTATAGGTATTTGTATTTTGCGTCTTATGGTTTGATGACCAATTTCATTATTAACTTTTACCTACTAGTGACTTTATATGTAAATAAAGTGGGCAGTGTTTAATTCGGCCTTGTGGTTAGCCAGCGACACATACGGTAATGATGAGATAAGATCGACATTATCACATTTCACAATAAGTCTCTTCAAACATGCACTGCTCACTAATCAAAATGTAAAGAAAACATTTTTTTTTAGACAAATCCGTCGTCGCCTGAATATGAGCTTGAGGCTTGAATATGATGTAAAGTGATGTCATTGGTGGTTTGCACAAAAGTCTGTAGATTAGAAACATAAACTCAACCTTATGAGTTAGAGCCATTGATGTAATTGACGACCTCCGTGGCGGAGTGGCGTACACACCGGTTTCCAAGGTGTCACCAGCTCCGAGGTCCCGGGTTCGATTCCCGGACGGGTCAATGTAGAAAAAAGTGTTTTTCTACATTTTCTCGGGTCTGGGTGTTTGTGGTACCTACCTTCTTTGTTTACGAGTGCTTTAAATAGTTATTCAAGTTGTGAACAAAGTATGTGATGTTGTCCACATTTATTTATGTAAGTAATTGTCGGAATGAAGTGCTTGCTATGAAAAAAAATTGAATAAATTGAACATATTAAATAAATTAGAAATATTAATTATACACAATGGATTATTTCTAAATAGTTAATTAAATATCAAATGTCAATTAAATAGAAAAGTACCTAGGCTAGAAAATATTAACAATTTAGAAATTCAAAAACAGCATACAAACATTGCTGTATAAGCCAAATAGGTATGCAGTTTTACTTTAAATGTGGTAATTTGGTAAATTTGTTATAGAATCTACTACTATTTATCAAATATTTTGATAGTCATGATAAAACAGTATGTTTAATGTACCTATTGGTATATACGGTTCGCTCTAATCCACTCTGCTTTTGTGGAAACGCGGCCTTAGTTGGGACTAAAGTTTTTATGTCAGAATGTTTAATGTTTGTTGTTTATTTAAGTAAATGTTACAATGAAACATGGAAGACACTATTCAAAATCATGAGTGAAATATCTTTAGAGAACAAGGTTTAGCTGTATCTAACTATTCTTTCTATCAAGAAGTGTTTTGCTAAGTATAAATAATACGTGTGTTTTATTCCAGAGTTTCCATTTTCGATGGAAAATTTACCACGACAGAAAAAGTTTGCCTGTCTGTCCCTCAGGTTCGGCAGCATCTTCGCAGCCTTAACACTTATAGTAAGTTACTTAAATTATTGAAAATGTTTCACAATATGTATAGTTAGTACAAATGATTACTAGCTGCCTACCTGCTGTTAATTCTGTACTTAAATCCGTTTCAGCAAATGTGTAGGTATCGTTCTCTCTAATTGAAATGTTATAAGATCCATTCCATCCATAAGCCATCCTTATGCTTTAAGATCCCATGTAAATACCATATTCTATTAAATAAATAATTTATCATTATCATCATATACTTACCTACCTAATAACTTTCGATGTCATTGAACTCATAATATTTTATTAATTTAAGTATAAGCAATCCTACGAGCTATTCGATATAAAAAACCAATTTAATTCCCATCCTCAATCTTTACGAAAAAAATCATTAGATTTAAAATGTTTCATTAATCAAGTCTTTGGGAGAGAGAAGTTACGCATCATTTGCTAATTTCAGTTATATTCAGTGGTGGCTTTAGCACAATGTGCTGCTGTCCTGGGTATTCTGCCAAGCCAGCTGAACACGGAGGATGTGGCCGGCATGGCGATGTATGCGATGATCATCGGCGTCACGATCACCCACGCCGTCACGCTGTTCCTCAGCGCCATCATGCTTGTTGGCGCTTTGTGTGTAAGTTAAAGAAAAAAACACTTTAAAAATTAAAATTAAAATAACTAACCAGTGGAAAGCGTTGGGGGAGACCTTTGCCCAGCAGTGGGATGATGTAGGTTTAATAAAAAAAACGCGGATGTTTTTTTGAAGGAAAACATCTACATCTTTAAATTCAAGTTACTAAACCAATGATGACCACAGACATAATCACCACGCTTGCCAAATGCGGGTTGATCACAAACCCGAACAATTTTTGAAAATCCAAACTTGTTGCCTGACCCGGGGAATCGAACCCGGACCTCGAGATCTTGGCCCGGCACTTAAATCCTCGACCAATGGGGTGTTTATTAAATTATGATCAATCATTTAGATATACAGGATGTCCCAAAAATGGCACGCCACCCAGACCAAAACTGGAGATATCTCAGCCACACTAAAAGTCTCATGGTTTCAGAGATAAAGCCACTTTTTTGTATCGTATTTCAAGAACTTGACAATTCTTGACTGCTAATGTTTAACACAACTATTCGGTACCTACAGTTTAAGAATGAAGAAAATAAGGTTCGGATATAAACAGAAAAATTAAAGTAGAGTTTACAGAAATATACAAAAAATATGGCATTATTTCCCGAGTGATTCATGTTATTTTTATCGGAAAGTATTCTTAACCTCCTTCCGTGTCAGTCTGGCACAACCTGTAACGAACTATATATAACTATACTTAAGATATCTTGGACATAATTTATAGCACCTACTGAATCAGTAATTTGAAGAATAAATGTGTTTACCGTAACTGTCAAAGCTGTGTACGGTATACTAACGTTCAGAGGATAGCCATAGTAGCATTGAATCTTGCCTTGGCAAGGATGAATATCAGTTCTTGTCGAAATCTTCCCATGTAACTATTTGGTGACTATAAATAAAGTTTCATAAGAGACTGTAAAAAAAACTACAATAGTTCAATTGTTGCATTTAAAACTGAAACAATATTTGTTCTTACCAATGATATTTAAAAAGTATAGATAGGTTATGCCCTTACAAAACTATCGAAATATCTGTGCCGCTTGCGAACAACTGCACACATGCGTAATTCTTATTTTGTCCTTGTCATACTCGTGAAAAGAACAATTACTTTCTCTTTCATGGATTTGAAAAGACGTCACAATTGTGACGTTTTAGGGACGCATATTAAGAGCGCATGTAACATATCTATTACTTTTTAAATATCATTGGTTCTTACATATTTAATTAATAACTAAGAGCTCTTTCATGTGTACCCACATGCGGGTGGCGCGCATTTCGAGTACATTGCTAGCTTTATTTGATAGATCACTTGTGCCCAGTATCATCTATCAAATAAAGCCTGCAATGTAGGTGAAATGCGTGCCACCCGCAATGTGGATCCGCGTGACAATAAAAGAGCCCTAAGTAACAAAAGGCAATAATAATTATATGACGACTTGATTGGGTCTAGTAGTTCGGTGGCCAAGTATGCAATGGTCCGATTTCGGGTCGGATCGATTTAAGAAACGATCATTTCATATTGGATTTGGTCCGAATGGGGCGGGATGTAGTAGATACTTTCTCGGGAGGGTCCCGTCTTCGTTTTACAGGTTAGAAGTCCTTAAAACAATTGCTTTAGAGGCCTGTTAACTCTGAAATCAGATTCAGTAAAGGGCTAGTGGACTAACACTACCCTTTTATATTCAGTACTGTAACTGAAATACCAATCGAAGTAAAATAACCGACACGGAATGTCTTATTATAGCAAAACATTTTATTTATACGTTTACTAATTTACTAGCCAATTTGATGACCTTGGTTAAAAAATTTTGGGCAGAATTTTGTAAAATTGACTATAATATTTGCCTATGTCCCTACATTAATATCCAGAAGAAATTTCATCTTGTTAAAATAATTTTAACATGACAGCCATTTCTAATAAACTTATTAAAATAACATCATACAAATTTTGCTTCCAGGAGAAGGCGTACCTCATTAGACCGTGGGTCATCTGGATGTCCATCCAGGTTTTGGTGTCGATACTGCTGTTTGTATTCTACAGCACCATGAACATGATCAACCACTTCCAAGACAACGTATTATTGGTTTACGTTATTGAATTTTTGATTCTGTGTAAGTATATTTAACTAAACATTTTGAGAAGTTTTGAATTAAAAAAAATATTAGGGGTTAAAGTATTAAATTGCCGTTTTGTATGGACGAAATCGAGAAAAGTCATTTTTCCATACTAACATTTTTTTAGTTTTTTTAAAAACGCCTGAGACGTTTTCGATGTAATTAAAAGTGAAAGTTAGATGGTTATAAAGCTACGCATTATAGTATTAAAATTTCTGAAAATCAAAGTATTAATACAAATATACTTAATTGAAGCAAGAAGGTCAGCTGACACATTGTAAGGGGTCTTTTCAACGACTTCCTTTGAAGTAATAGGCACTAGTATTGCATTTTTTTTTAGTCAAAAGTTACTTTATTTAGTTTTTGATACAATACAAAAAGAATTACGCAATAATACGACTATACTTAAGAGCTATAAACAAAATAAAAAGTGGGAAAATAATCGGCAATTTCATACTTTAACCCCTATTATTTTTCGATAGGCGCATATAGAAATTAAACATTTCGCATCTGCTCTACTACGCGACCGCTCTACCTACAAAATGTACTTATCTTGACAACAATTAAAGTACAGGACTACTACAAATAACCACCAAATTAAAGACCCATGTGACATATTGTTGTTTATGGAGTAACACTGTGAAAATCTTTGGATTTATGTTACGGATCAGACCATGCAATTTGCAATTTGACAGCAAAGTTAATTTAAATTATTAACTTATCTACTCGCCAGTCCCAATTTAATATCAAAGTTTTAAGTTCACCTTTACTGTTAATAATTATACATATTATTTGAACTTTATGGCTACACCGGGTTCGGGTTGGCTGTTCCGATCTTTTTTGTATTTTTTGTATTTTTTTTTTATTAATACTTATTTATTATTATTATTTTTTTTTTCTTGGTAACTTCATGTTTACTGTTTTCTTCCACTCATAGTATAATAAATGAATGGATGTTTTGAATTGTACGCCAACAATACATTAATTTCAGTGGTCCGAGTCTATATGCTGATGACTGTGGGTAACTACTACAGGCAACTTGTCGAAGAAAAAGGCGAAACAGAACGATTGGTCAAGTTGATTAACAGTGAATCTTGGTACAACGCTTAATGTATATCTAGCGAGTGTGTACTGCTCTGTATAAATTAAATTGTAAATATTAACATTATATATTACTTTGCACTATTTTATAAAAAATACAATAAAATCATCACAAATTTACAAAACGCCAAGTTTTTTGTAAACACAGCCATGTTATCTATTTATGACTTTGCTCAATGATACATTATAAGCTACCAATAAAGATTAGGTAGGTAACAAAGTACAATTGTAAAAGTATGCCGTCTGCCTTTTTTAAACAATGGAAGAAAGATTAAATTATCAATGAATTCCACGCGAATATTCAATTTCTTTATTATTATCTAATACATAGTAATAAAAAAATATATAATTATACATAAATGTATAACAATGCATAAATTTTTACTAACATAATCGATAGTCTGTAAAAAGTAAGTTGCTCTTGAATTTAAATAAAGGAACACTCTGAAGACTGTGGTATGGGGTTGATGATAACTTAGTATTAGGTAATCGTAATAAAGTGTAAATGTATCGCATCATTATGTATAAAAAAAATAGTAGGGTATGGAGTGTATGTGCGCGCGATGCGATGCGATTATCTTATTTTTTATAGATAAGTAATTAACGTTAATACAGATTATGTGGGATTATTTTCTATTGCAACGCCTTTCTTTGTGTTACTAATTGATATTCTACTGATAACGAAATGACCTGGCTTGGTTTATGTATAACATAAACAAAACTTTTGAGTATTAAACCAACTGGTTTAATATTCAAAGAACAGAACAGATATGCAATATTGAAAAAAAATAATTTTCAAAATATAAAACATATTTATTTGGCATAAAATTCGTAAAATATACATATGATTGGTACTTATCAAAGGCGTAGTACCTTTTCTGTTACTGGTTGTTTACAAAAATACTAGTTTTATTATACAATTGACATAAAAATGTCGTTACATTAACATTACTTACGCTACCGATAAAACTATTATACACTTTATCAAAATATATATGATCGGTAACTTTCACAAACTTCTTCATAAGGCAGGTAAGCTCCTCACTATATAACTTATATTAGACTTATTTCTAAATTACCTACATCTCACTATAGAATAAGGCACTAAATTTTAACATCTGTGGTGTAATTCTAATGAATATTAGTCGCGTTTTGAAACTTAATTTCGAATAAACTAAACTGTTTTTCGCGCAAATAAATTACTGGTATACAATAAAAATTCAATTCCTTTAGTAAAAATGTTTGCTTGTCTTAGCTGGGACTTGACCTTTCTTTCCGCAAAAAAAAGCGGATTAAGGAATTGTAATTTAAATATTAGACACTTATAGTGATAATCACAGACATTGATAGGCCTAGATGCCACAAATGCACTCATTTCTATAAAACCCGCGCGTGCCAAATTTGCGTTCACTGCTTGCTTCAATGAACAGGTACAACACCTTATAAACTAAATGCAGCAATGTAATTTAAACATGTAGTATGCACACAGGTACATGTATTTACATAGTAATAGACACAAATGATAAAATAATTGTTTTTTAAATAAAATACGCACATTTCAATAACAAGCGCGGTCAAAAGTTGAACATGTTCAACCTTTTTTTGACACGCGCGTATTGCGCGTGTCACTTGCACTTGGGGCATCTAGGCCTATCAATGTCTCTGGTGATAATACAAGGATTTGCTTAAGTCCGCAGCATGCAATGAGTACGAGACAAATGTTTTTCATGTCGAACTAATAAGTAATTTTTTTTGAAAATAAATAAATCTGATCTTTTATAACGTTGACAAAAAATATTATGTATGTTTCGCATGTTCTAACGATTTCGGTGACACTAAATATAGTACTTTGCATTGACGAACCTATTCGTCTACTTTATGCTGTACTCGTTTTGCGTTTTCATAAACTACATTAGCTGTTGCCCGTGACTTTATTGTCTAGATGTTCAATTCAATTCAAAGTTTAGACTAGCGTTGGTACTCGTACGTAAAAAGAACAAAAAAACACTTGTGTTAGCAGGTTTTTATAACTCTGTAGCTTATAATAAATGTTAAATATACTTAAGCAACGCATTTATTACAGCAAAGTCTATACACAAACATTACAACACGATTGAATCATCATAAACCTCATCACTGTATCAGTCAGCCCATATTAGTTCACTGCTGAACATAGGTCTTCCAAAACAGTTTAATTATTAATTTTTGTTTTTTAAATATCTCCTCATGTGTCTCAGTCTAAATGTTTAGAATACTAGTTACACTTGACAAATTGGTAACATTCACACATAGGTAAATTTGAAATATTGAAAAGCCATTTTATAAAAAAAATACAACTTCTTAAAGTTACTTAGATCAATAAATTTAAAAATTAGAAGATGATTCGGATTGAATTGAAGCTTGTGGAAAATGAAACACTTATATTAGGGGTTAAAGTATGAAATTGCCGTTTTGTATGCACGAAATCGAGAAAAGTCATTTTTCCATACTAACAATTTTTTAGTTTTTTTAAAAACGCCTGACGCGTTTTCGATGCAATTAAAGGTGAAAGTTAGATGGTTATAAAGCTACGCATTGTAGTATTTAAATTTCTGAAAATCAAAGTATATAATACAAATATACTTAATTGAAGCAAGAAGGTCAGCTGACACATTGTAAGGGGTCTTTTCAACGACTTTCTTTGAAGTAATAGGCACAAGTATTGCATTTTTTTTTTAGTCAAAAGTTACTTTATTTAGTTTTTGATACAATACAAAAAGAATTACGCAATAATACGAGTACGACTATACTTAAGAGCTATCAACAAAATAAAAAGTGGGAAAATAATCGGCAATTTCATACTTTAACCCATAGTACTTAGATATATTTTTTTAGAGGAAACATTTGCCAAATTATTGATTTTCAAATACTTATTACTACAAAAATGAAATATACATTAATACAAAATATTGTTTTCATGCAGTTACAAGGTACTTGCAGGTACAAGAAATTAAGCTGAAAGAAAACTAGTAATAATAAATTAGAAGTTGCAATAAGCTTGTCCCTTTCTAAAACCACTTTTTAATAATTACCCAATATATGGCGGATGCGTACTGTGACATTACGGCAGATGTCGGATATCTTTGTACTAGCTGTCGTCCAAGACTTTGAACACGTAGAAATTCAAATTTTACACTGTCGCCCGTCGGAACCGTTAATTTTTTGTAGTAAAAAGTAACATATATGCTATTCCAGCATTTAAATGATCTGCTTGCCAAATTTCATCTAGAGTCGTTCAGTCTTTTATATTTGTAAATATTAATAAAGCTGTAAGCTTAGTAGAATGTCACAAAAAAAATACATTTTAACATTAGGATGCAGAGTTCATCTTGATTTCATCTCATCATAATTATGTTATAGATGGAACTGGATGGAACTCTTAAGAAATAAAACCAGCAGCACAGTTACAAAAAAATACTTGCCAAGTAGGTAATGCAACATTGTTACTGCTAATTGGTACTACTTTTAATAATAATTGGATTTCGAAAACCAGGAAAATTTCTAACAATTGCTTAAATTCATTAAGACATTGTTCAGTAGGTAAATCCAGGATATCCAATAGTTTAAATGGCTTGGTTGGTGGTTCACTCACTGGCTTTAAACCCTTAGGTACGCAAGTTTAGGAGATGATGTTTTAAAAACTGATATGAATGATTGTTTTAAGCAGGATCTCTCTCGCGGACATACTTTACAGTGTCATCTCTCTCCATTTTCGTCACCGAACTCCAAATTAAGATGGAAAGATAGATCTGCAACACTGAAAAAGAGAAAAATTATAGTAAATGAAAACGTTGTTTGGCGTTTTCATTTTTTCACTTCCTACGTTCATGTCAAACACATCACAAAGTAAATCGATATTTAGCATCCTTTTATGGCCGTACAATGAAGTAGGCTAAGGGCAGTTGGTACCTGATGCCTTACTTTGCAAGAGGAAGCTCGTATTTACGGATATATCTGTCTCTTAAGACATCGGTATGAGGATCGGTGATAAGGACAGATGTGACAGACAGATTGTGTTACGGAGTAAGGCCTCTGGTACGATACCCAATATTATAGATAGCCATATGAGGAAACACAAGGGCCGTTTTTCCATACAAACGTACTCCTGTTTCCTCCCTGGATAAAGCCAGTAGAGCAATAATTTTTATTACAAAAATCTATGGCCACTATTAGCATGTTTCTATGTTTTCTGTTTTTTCATAAATTAATGAATAAAAGCTCTCAAAAATCGAAAAAATTCGCCAGATTTTCCGCTGTGTTCAAACATCCAGAAAACAAATTTGGCTAAATTTTTAGAAAAAAAGGAGAACATACGAACACGGCCAAAGCCTTTCTTTAATTTTTAATGAAAAAAGTATTTTAATCGGTCTAGTTTTGGAAAAGTAATCGGGGGACTACGAAACGTTGATTTGGTGTGCTTTTAGTTGGTATTTTCGGTCCAAGAAGCAGTTGTCTCTATCACACTCTGCGGTGATGGCGTTTGGCACTGCGCGACAGCAATAGATTTTACAAATACCTATTTTTCAATTCACTCGCCTGTAGTGTTTACTCTTAAATAGTTCATATGAAATAGTTTTTCAGCCTTGACCATCATCGAGAATCGAACTTGGAATTATTTGATTGAGACGATTCACCGAGATACTACGTCGGCAAGAAATTACGTATTATGGAAACACAACATTTCTGACTGGCGTAGTGGTTCTGTCACTCGTCTCTATCAGAATATGATTCCAAGTTCCATTCGCGGCGATAAATTGTTTTTTATAAATTATTATAAATAAGGAAATCGAATCGTTTCAGTAATGAAAGTAGACGTAAGTACGTAGAAGTTTTTCGTTTTAATATAAGTAGTGTCTCCTTGTTATCAAATAACTCTAGTGATAATGACCATGTAAGTTTAAATCAGTATACTTATTGATTACATGTTTCTCAAAATGTTAGGTATTGCTGGTTTGGATTTAATAAACATTTCTTTTGTTGTGGGTTCAAGTCACGCTTAAGTCAGTTTAGTCTAGAAATTGTATTATCTACATTAATAACATATTAATGCATTTGAAACCTGGATATACACTTGTAAAATTTCCCAAATGGATGAAGTTATTATAGTTAATTAAGTATCACAGATAAGTTAATAGTTTTTTAAAGAAAGACAATTTTCACAAATTACATTTAAAGCTCCATCATTCATTGTTTTAGTTACTATAAAAGTATTATTTTTAAGGACTGAACGATTATTTCAGAATCTTAAGATTAAGATACTCGATAAAAATGTGTTTGTGAAGGAACTGTACTAAAAGATACAATCTTTAATTAATATCAGCATCTAAATAAAAAAAAAACCAAAGCACTTACTAAGTTGGAAGAGGATTAAGAACAGCTCGCTGGCAGTCTCCCTGGTGATGAAGGCGACGCCGTAGACAAACCCGATTATCGAGTACACGATCTCGAAGTAAAGGTACACCTTCATAAGAAGAACATGTTTCTGAAACCGCAAAACAATAAAATTAAATACCGCTTAATTAAATTATACGATGTAAATTAGAGCAATCTCTATTTATTAATACAAATTAAAAATGTGTTAACATGACACAAGTTTGTGCTGCTGATGTAGGTATTTTAAGATCTTCCAACACCGTATGTCTATCTTTCCACAAACAAGATCACTTCATGACCTCAAATCCTCATTTTGAAATTAATCAAGTTACGCAATGTTTTTGCAAGTATTTGTATAAAGGAAAAGAATTGCTCTCACTCAATACATAATTTTAACCCGACTTCATTTTTTTACAACTAAAAACCGACAGCTATCTAGAACATGTTATATTTAAAATTCAAAAATCATTAATGAATCTCATTCTGAAGAAAGTAAAGATTGCGCGTATTTCTTTTTAGACAGGGTTAAAAGCAAAATGTGACCCTCAGTACCCAGGAAGTTCGTTTCCATTCCTTAACTTGCCTTTGTATCGGGTTTGGGATGTAAGTACCTATGTAACTGTTTCACGAGTGGTGCAACACAGGCAGATGCCAGTTTCATGAAGATCAAATAATAATGCCACGTTTCAGCATGTTTTATGAACTCAAATTTTAATTTTCTCCTGTTTCGTTAAATTTGGCTTACTAAACCTAGAGATTGATTTGGAGAGAAATGTGAACCACTTATCTTGGGATGGGGCAATAGACACGAGCCAGTATAGGAAGAATACTCAAACTTTCTATAATAGGAACATTTATTTACAACTAGTCTATTATATAGCAGCTAGAAAAGACCATGCACACAAAACAGCTGCTAATCACAGTCATCGAAATAAGTGCTCCTATCTTTCGTTTGTAAAGGTATAAGGTACTGACTTTGTGTAGAGCGACGATAAAGGTGACGGTCATGGAGATCTCGATCACAAGTGCTACGGTGTCCACTATAAGCCGCGGGTACTCCGCCGCCACTTCAGGGACATCTGACGTCCGCGCGAAGGATATGTAGAGGGACAGGAAGCTGGCTACCGTTAGTGACAGCAACTGGAAATCGACAGTAAAAATTGGTGAGTAATGAAGTAAAAATCAACACGTTAAACTTCAAACACAAGCCCTCTTAATTGTAAAGTAAAGCACTTTACAATAACAAGGTTTGTGTGTTGTCGGCACACCATGCCTTATCTTCTTATATGGGTGTTGTAAGGGGCGACTGCGTATGGCTGTTCGCCATTGGAAAATGCGATCGTGGATCACCTGCTAAACGTGGCGATTATGGCGAAATCGTTTTTTTGGAGAGGCCTACGTCCAGCAGTGGACTGACGTAGGTTATTGATGATGATGAAAACGTTAATAATTAAATCTTGAAGAAACAGTCTAGAACTGATCTAACGGCCATCGGATTTATTGAGGAAAGTAATTTGTTTTTAGATTAATTTGCTAGTTACAACATGAAAGGCGTCCACTGTGAACCTGCCAGGATTTAGCTGATGTACAGTAAAACGACGCTGCTAGAACAAAACCTTAAATTAAACAATTAAGCTGCAATCGCTGGACTCTACCTAACAATAAACGTTTTGTGCTGTCCGTTTTTTTAATAATGAATTAGATAAACGTGCAATTACTGCGGTAAGCCTTCTCTGGCCAACTGTGACCTCTCTGAAAATAAGTGTCGTATAATTTCACATGAGCATAACTAACATCTTGTAAACAACATGATGCAATAAAGAACTTAGAACTTTGAACTTTGAGCTCTATAACTAAGCTTTAGGAGAAAGAACAAGGAAAATATCTGGTAAAGATTCAGAACCAAATTCCAGAGGTCCAAAGATAAGATAAACGCTTCATTACATAAGAGCTACATGATAAATCAACTAGTATGAATTATGCCCTTAGCCGTTTTGTAAATAACAGTGGCACTTCTTTACTTTGCCTGGCATAAAATGCATAAATGGATATTATATTAAGTACATACCAAATTAATATAAGCGAAGGAGATGAGACCTTTTCTAAGTGGAAAGCAGAAGCAACATCTTGTCAGGATCGGAATTTCTATAGAGTTCTTTATTTTCTCCCTGAAAAAAAAAGTAAATTAAAGTTCTAAGATGAAACCATCTTGACAAAAACAAGTAAATACTATCTTAGCTCTTTTATACTTGATAATGCGATGGTAAATTAAAAAAATTGTTACGTGGATGTTAACATAGGTTAAGTAGTTTCGATTTGTAATACCATTTACATCATGACATATTATGTGTATATGTGTATAAATACATGCCTGTATTTATACACTTGTGTAGGCATATCTGTATATATACACCTTCCATATTGAATGTGTTTTATTTTAACTTCAGGTAAAAATCTTTATCTATACACAAGATAAAAGGAAGCAAAAATACCTTTATCCTCGTCGACACTAATTTACTTCATAGATTAAATTATGTACATAAACTAAATGACTTTAATTGGCACTATGTAAGTAGATAATGAACATACACCTATACGTAATATAATAATTATAGTGCAGCTCTACTCGTAAGTTACATGCATAGTTAAAGTAGGTACTATTTACAAACATAGTCATAATATTAATCTCAAATGCAGGTAAAGCATTGATGTTATACTATAGCTGTTCGGTCACAAGAATATTTATAAATACTTCATGGAAAATAAAAGAAAACAAGACAGAAAGACAATAAAGACCTATGTCTATAACTCTTAGCCAATTTTATTGATTAAATAAGTGTAATATTAGTGAACGGAGATATTATTATCTATCATAAGTAAATCTCTTTTTCTTCCATCTTCCCTTCTTTTTAATATAACTAAATCATCGAAATGTATGTACAAGCATAACTACAGATCGACATCAGCAAATTGGCTAATTAAAATATTTCCCCTTTTTACCCTTTATTAATACCTATGCCTTATATTTCTGTTTTATTTAAATTATTACGTGGCAGATATGTGAGTATTTTAATTGCATGCGGACTTAAACGAAATCTGTCGATGGTAATATTTATCAAGCGTATCACCGAATAGTGTTACCCAAATATTGGTAGCATTGTTTAGGTAGCAAATAGATTGATAAGAGATGTTATCTTGCTAAACAACTAGCTAGCGTCTGCGACTCATTTAACGCTAAAAAATACAGCCTCGCTCAGAAAATTTACTTCCAAATAAGTATGTAGGTAAGGTTTGGAGTTAAGAATTAATCAACAGCTAATTGTATCGGATTTAAAGAGTCACTTATTCTTCTACGAAGCATCAACATCAATGGCAAATACATCTCTCACTTGCGATTTGCAGACGACATCGTCATTATGGCAGAAACGCTGCAGGACCTACAACAGATGCTGAATGACCTGGCTGACTCTTCTGTGCGCATCGGCTTGCGGATGAACCTGGATAAAACCAAGGATATAATGTTCAATGAACATGTACTACCGCAACCGATTGCGATGCACGGCGCCGTCCTCGAAGTTGTTCAGAAATACGTGTACCTCGGGCAGACATTGCAGTTAGGTAGAAACAACTTTGAAGATGAGGTGAACAGAAGAATTCAGTTGGGTTGGGCAGCATTTGGGAAACTACGTCGAGTCTTCTCATTGTCGATCCCACAATGCCTCAAGACGAAAGTCTTCAATCAGTGCGTCCTACCCGTCATGACATACGGAGCCGAAACGTGGACACTGACGGTATGGCTAGTCCACAAGTTCAAAGTTGCTCAGCGGGCTATGGAAAGAGCTATGCTCAGAGTTTCTCTTAGGGATAAAATCAGAAATGAGGTGATCCGGCAGAGAACTAAAGTTACCGACATAGCCCACCGGATTAGCAAGCTGAAGTGGCAGTGGGCTGGCCATATTAGCCGCAGAACCGACAACCGCTGGGGTAAACGAGTTCTTGAGTGGAGACCGCGTCTCGGCAAACGTAGTGTAGGACTCCCTCAGGCCAGGTAGAGTGATGATTTGCGCAAGGTGGCTGGCAGGAGCTGGATGCGAGAAGCCGAGGATCGACCTAAGTGGCGTGCAATTGGAGAGGCCTATGTCCAGCATTGGACTGTGATCGGCTGATGATAATGATGATGATGATTGTTCTACATCAAGTAAATAAATAATAGTCACAACAAAATAAAGGATGCATTTAATGATAAGTCTGGTGCATAACGATGAACGTTTATCGGAGGTTCCGGTTCATTTGACTGCAACCCATATTGTTGATTACAAGCGAGTACTCAACTAGCATCCAAGGATTTGAATAATAAAAGTTACAGGATCGATTGTAAATACGGGAAATTTGCCGCAGCTCTGAGTTTATCTGTGTTGGTGTTCGGAATGCAACAAATAATATCTTTCTATCTATCTTTCTATCTATACGGGACTGAATACGAAATTTATTACGTAACTGGTACACTACCACTTACTTCTTTGTTAAGGCAGCACAGTCACAAAACAAACACATTTTTTTCGGTTTCAGTCCCGTTTTTAAAATCATACATAAGAAGTCATAATAATGCAACGCAAAAGTTTATAATCCTAAAATTTATATGATTATCAAATTAGTACCTAATGCCGCTTCATTATTAAAATAATTTTGTTTTCTTACTCTACTCTAACACGGTAACAACGGGGCAAGCGCCAATTGGTCTTGCTCTATGATGCTATTTTAAAAAAAGACAATAATAACAAGTTATTTTTTTCTGATTTTTACTATAGGTACTTCTGATATTTAAAGATATGGTGTTTCTCGATAAATTAATTTCATGTTCTAGGAAAACGGCAAATACCTCCGGTATTAGTTAAACTGTTATACTTTTAATTGCATCGGCTTATAGAAGTTTATTTTATTCACAATCTAAGAGACTACAGATATTAATGATTAGTAAGTAGTATCTAATATCAATTTTATACCTATACGCGAGCCTGAGCAAAGGGTCTTGACGGACAAAAGAACAACTAAGTGATCTTAAATAAGGTGTAATTTTTCCCTTAGAGGTCTGGAGCCCAAAAACAAGAATATTGAAGCTTGATCTTTCAAAACAAATTGTATTACAAATTTTACAGCTTTTATTTTATTTTAAAAGACAAAACATTACCATATTATTATGTTGCAAAAAATAAATGTGTTTGGAAAGAATTCGTATAAATTATATGCATCTGCGGATACGTTAATTGCGGCAGCGAAAAATTTATGAGTTAACAATGTAAGACTATTTTTTCCTACGCTTCCCCAAGCGAAGCTATTTATACTACAGATAAGATAACACTAATTAATATGTAATAAGTGATATCACTGGGGGAGATCGAATATAGGTAATTACTAATAACCCTTAGAAGTAATAACCATAATCACCAAAATGCAAAAAAAAGCTTTCACGTTAGGTCAACGACATTGCAAAATAGCATTTCCCGCTATGACAGATAATGCAACACTAACTTATATTTTAAAGGATTTTTTTCCACATTATTTGACAGCCTATCCATAATCGACTGTGCCCAGTTTCATCTATAGGTAACATTAGAAGTAACTGTAATGAGAAGACTGTGGTAATACATGTCATACAGTTGCGGGTGTTATGTAATGCACAGAGCAGCCACCGGGGGGCAGGTTGTGCGCGGTATCACCTCCGTGATAACCTCGAGCCACAGCCTTTGAGATAAAAGCCAACACACTGGCACGTAAGGAGAAAAATATTTGAAGGTCAAATACTCGTATCTTTTTATCGACGCGGTATGCTTATAAGGTTCTTAGGTTAAAATGTGTATGTTGACAGCATCGTTTACATTGTTTTGATCCCAAAGTAAGCAGCTAGTTAGATATGGATAAAACGTTTTTTTTATTTAACAAAAATCAACAGATCTTACTTAAAAAATAATTTTACATAAAGTTTGTTTAGTTTTTTACAAATATTTGGATTTACATTTTATCAAAAAGTAATATTTAGAGAACGTCCGTTAAGCCTACTTAGTACATTACTTACAGATAAATGATAAGGCGCGTGTTTGTTATTATTCGTTGTTTTTTATGAAATCAAAAACAACGAATGTACATCAAAAAACGAGGCAATATACCTAGATGGTCTAGATTGCGTCATTGTAGCATGCCAAGCTCGATGATTGATATTGGGTAAGTATTTAAAGAACCATATAATATTTTAAATTGTTATTTGTAAAATAAATTAAGATTGAAATGATAGATACATACATAAATATTAAAAATGGAATGCGTATTACAATGTACTACATCAGCCAGCTACAGTTTTTAGCTTGTACTCGTATCATCTGGTACGTACCGCGTACGCCTGACTCGTAAGAACTGTTTTATTAAATATCTAGTATACTGAGTTCAGTATACACATCAGTTGATGTGGCGGTTTAATTTGAACTATGTTCATGGGAACTGTATTTAGGTTACGATGATATAATAGTATCTGCGGGTTATCATAAGTACTTTTAGTCAGTTGAAAATAGTAATTATAGCTTGCTTTAGAAACTTTCCTATAACTAGCTTAGGACTTCGTCCGCTGGCGACAATTATGTGGATGGGGAGTATATAGGTAACATTCGTAACCTAGCTGTCCTTGAGCCCTCTCTTCAATACAAGTGTTATACTCATTTTGTCAGTCACTCAGTCTGGGATGGTTGTAGCAGCTTTTTCTGAACTGTTCCTTTATTTCTTATAGGTTCACATTATGATGGAAAAGTTTAAAGTTTTGCGTTTCTAAATCGACTAAATTAATACTAAAAAGACTAACTGACAGTCTTTTCTTAGCTGTATTTGATGGTGGGAAATACCCGTATGCATATAAATATAAAATGAACGTAAAGAAAACTAGGTATTGCATTAATAAAATATTTGACGTCTTGATTCAATTGTTGATCGTTTGATTCACACATAGCAGGATGCATTGTTATCTTGCATTTCAATTGAATTAACATATAGACTACGTATAATAATGCCTTTTTTATCCTAAGGTTTTTCAATATTTGAGTACTTAAGCTTTTTATTTAGTTACTTATGTAATCAAAGGATATGTTCCTTGTCTATTTATATATAACTATAATACTATTTTAGTTAACAAATCATCAATTGTACAGTCATGTGATTACAAAAAACCTTAAGTAAATTATGAAGGCCAAATCTATTGTGTCTTCACACATATTGATTGATTAAATACGACCTTTAAACTATTATAAGTTACGTAAGAACTTTGATTTAGTATGCATTTTTATCAATAGGTATAACGAATCTGCTTTGCAATTAACAATATGTTAAGCGAACTAGTCTAAAGTATTCTTTTTCGCCGAAATAATTTCAATGACTCATGAAAAAATATATGTAATTGTGATGTTAGGAGAAGACAAGACGTCAAACAACATAAGTAGATATTAGTAATTCTAACTTAACCTAAGTATACTTTTATATTTTTACACTTGTTAATTAATTTGTGCTTGTACCTACTACACACTTGTTAATTAATTTGTGTTATTGACCTTGTAAGTACTATCAGCGACTGATTTGCCTTTATTTGTTTTTTTATAATACAAACTACAAAAAACCTGTTGATTTTTATAGGTACCAATTTTATATTTGTGTAATTTAGTTAAAAAAAGGTTCGCCGTTTTATCAACTTTGTTAAGTTGTTATGTTTGGTACTAATCGTACGTATGTCATACATAAAAGTGTTATATTCATGCGGGTGTGTGTCTTGGTTTTACTAGGTTTTCATTGCTTAAAGATATAACAGCCTTTAGAGCAGTTATTGTGAAAAACACATACGTACCTAATAAATTAATATTATCTTGTCGTGTGGTGCCGACACATCAAGGAATAGTAGGTACCACTCCTTCTCTTTCTATAAGTGTCGTAAGTGTCGGCTAAAAAAGAAGTATTATCAGAAGAATACGTGTAGCAGCAGCTTCTTCTCTCCACTACCTATAGGTCACACTGCGAACGTCAATTAACACTCCTGCCAAGAACCTTTCGGAGACCTGAACTTGTCCAAAAGTGAAGACAGACTGTTGATGATGATGAAGACATGTAGCCGAACTGTCTGCTATTACTTTCTTTAGCAGATATTGTGCTTTATTGCTTACTAGCTGTTACCCGCGACTTCGTACACGTCAATTTCTGTTATTATGATCGCGATTATGTTTGTAACATTTTTTACTGATGCTTCGCTCCTATTGGTCGCAGCGTTAAGTCATGCCTAAACTTCCTTGATATGGACTATCCAACACAAAAAATATTTTTTCAATTCGAACCCGTAGTTCCAGAAATTAGCACGTTCAAACAAACAAACAAACTAACTCTTCAGCTTTATAATATTAGTACCTATAGATTATTAGTAACTTTAGTGATGTTAAAGAAAGAGTCATCTTATTATGCATGTAGTAATATGTAGTAATAGTAGGACGTAAAGGTTCATAATATAGTTAAATAGTTCACAACATTAATGCTTCATATACTTAGAGCTATGGAAGCAGCAATCATAATCGCCGGCCATTATCTAATTGAGCATCGATCGGTCATCGCTCAGTCTTGGGTAATTGCTCATTAGTCTGGTTACAATGTGCCATTGCGTGCTTAGCCGTGATCTTCAATGTTCTTGACTTATAAATGATTTGCTAGAGCCCACAAATGGCTATTATGATAATGCCTTTTATTTCCAACCGAATGGGATGCACTTAAAGATTAATTGACAGAAAGAAAAAAAAAATGCAGTAATTAATAGTTAATATCCTTGAATTTCTGAAAATTCTATGGGTTGGATAAATAAGCAGTCTTAACATCCGCAACTGATCTGTGAAGTCTAAGAGCTCGCCTATCAATTAGCCATCTTTAACTAACACATTTTATATCTAAACATGGTCAACATTTACATTTTATTTTTTATTTTACACCTACAAGGTTTCCACAGCATTAGGATTTTTGGTAACCTTACAACCTTTCTTAATAAAATAAGGGGGCAATCTTTCAAATGTTTACTTTCTTACTAATATTTCAAATGCGAATATTTGGATGGTTGTTCAATCATACCAAAACGCTAGAACGGATCTGGATGATATTTGATACTTTTATACCGAAAAATAATTGAGCTCCCATTCGACGAGCGATCCCATGCTCGCTCGTCGAATGGTTTACTCGTAATAGTAAAAAAATCCACGTGTTTGAAGTCACGGCCAAGAGATAATTACATGTATACACCGTGCAATTTTAACCACCTGTAAAACGAAGCCCACGTTATGTAACCATTATGTATAACATCTTGGCAATGTTATTTGTTGTTGTTTTTTTACAATTTTTTTTTATTAAAATATTGAATATCGGTTTAGCTATTTATTTTGAAACACGCTGTGACGCCCACAGATGTAGCTGTGTAAGGTCTATTTAACCGAGACCCTGCCGCAGCAAAATAATACTTCTGGGCGCGTCACAGCGTGCTACAAAATTTTAAGTCTGAATCAAAAATTAAATTTTTATAAAAAATAAATAACACTGCCATGATGTTATACATAATGGTTCAATAACGTGAGCTTCGTTTTACAGGTGGTTAAAATTGCACGGTGTATAATCGACAGCTATTTGAGGAAACACAATTTAGAAAAATAAATCAGTATTCTAATAATAAAGTTGGCTTCGTGACACCTTTTTAACGGAGTTTTAACGTTTAACCTAACTTAGATCATTAATACATATACGTAGGTAACACTGAAAATGTTTAGAACTGGCCAGTTAGAAACATTACTAATGAAAACTTTTTTGAATTACAATTTTAGAACTCTTTGGTAACCTTTGGGATATTGCATTCATTTGTCATTTGTTTTTGTTAATTGGTGGCAAATCTAGAACTCTTGTTACACGTGAAAATGAACCTAACGCGAGAAAATTTTCGGTCAATGATTTATTATGACTTTCGTTGTGGGCTTACTCAACAACAAAGTTATAATAGGCTGCGATTAGCATTTCTTAATGAAGCCCTAACTCGTGCCACTATTTACAATAGGTTTAGCGAGTTAAAGCGTGAACGTAGCAATCTCAATGATGATCCGCGTGAGGGACGTCCTTTAACAGCGACTACTGAAGATAACATCAGTGCTGTGCGACGCATGATAGAGGAAGATAAGAGAGTGACCTATCAGCAGATACGAGCAATATGGTAGTCAAGTTCAAAAAATATTACAACATTTGGGCGTCAGGAAGCTTTGTAGCAGATGGATTCCCCATACTTAACCGACGACCAGAAACACCTTCGCATCGACTGGTGTAGCCAAATGTTAGATAAGTTCAACGGCGGTGACTCAAATGCTGTATTTGACATCGTCACAGGTGATGAAAGCTGGATATATTGCTACGAACCCGAAACCAAAAGACAATCAGCTCAGTGGGTGTTTCCTTTCGAGGATCAGCCAACTAAGGTAAAAAGATGATCGCCGCATTTTTTGGTCGGAAAGGTCATTTCGCGACAGTTGTGCTAGAAGATGGAAGGACAGTTACTGCAGACTGGTTTGTCAATCACTGTGTGCCTGTGTCTTGGAAAAAATTCGACAGCAGCGCCCTCGAAGCAGGATCCTCCTTCACCACGACAATGCTTCAGCGCACTCCGCAAAACGGACTGTTGAATATTTGACTATGGCAGGTGTCGAGATAATGAGTCATCCGCCATACAGTCCTGAACTGGCGCCCTGCGACTTTCATTTATTCCCAAGAACTAAAGATAAAATTTGAGGTATTCGCTTTACGAGCCCTGAAGATGCGGTGAAAGCGTACGAAAATGCCATACAAGAGACCCCTAAGGAAGAATGAGCCCACTGCTTTTCTCAGTGGTTCCATCGAATGCGACGATGTGTAGGGAGGAACGGAGATTACTTCGAAAAACAATAAAAGTATTGGAAACTTTCTACATTAAGCCGTTTTTCATTTTCTAAACATTTTCAGTGTTACCTAGGTACCTAATTGGTCATTGACCTTAATGAAGTTAGAAATTCCAGGAACAAGCTGCTGTTGGACATAAATGACAGATTTTTTTTACTTTTGTTTAAATAGAGATGCAAGAATATTTAATTTATATCAATGCTGATAAGTATCTTAAACATTATTATTAACTTAGATGTGTTTTGTTGGATGTGTTTTTTACGCTTACGTTTAAGGATATGGCAGTCTATTGACGACCTCCGTGGCGGATTGGCCGTACACATCGTGCTCCGAGGTCCCTGGTTCGATTTAAGGACAGGTCAATTTTAGAAAAAAAGTGTCTATTTACATTATCTCAAGTCTGGGTGTTTTTGGTACTTTCGTTGTTTCTGATTTCCTCAATACGAGTGCTATAGTTACTCACTTTGGGATCAAATCATTTGATTTTGTCCACTTTTATTATTTATAATTATTATAAGTACTTATTCTAAAATTATTCTTTACTGGGTTATCTTGTTGCTCATCAGAATGCAATTTGATCTTCTACTTGTACTTTTAATTAAAATCATTTAAGCTAGCCTGATCGCGTGTGTTGATAACTCCGCTAATATTCGCAATGGTAAAAACTAATGTTGCAAAGGCACAAGACACCTAGAAATTGATAAAATTTAAGTAGGTAAGTATAACGTTTCTTCAGTCACTGAAAATTTTCAATTTTTGAATAAACTGTTTAGTATCTTACAGACCTTTGCAGCCTTCGTTGATTTAAGTGCTGCTTACGACACGGTCTGGATAACAGGCTTATTAAATAAAGTAGCTTCCATAATCCCCTGCCAAAAAACAATCACACTGCTGAAATCCTTACTTGGTCCCAGACTCATCAGAGTTTGCTTTGGCGAGAAGCAAAATAACTTCAAGCTTCTCAAAAATGGACTTCCTCAGGCTTCGGTTTTGGCTCCCCTACTGTTTAATATTTATATATTCGAGACCCCCCTGAAACTAATTCCTTAAAATTCGTTTATGCTGACGACCTAGCTGTGGCTTGTCAAGCAAAATCATTTGAAGAAGGGGAGAAAATACTTACCAAAGATCTTAAGACCATGGGCAACTACTACAGTAAATGGCATCTCTGCCCCAATCCGTCGAAGACTGAGGTGTCTGCATTCCACCTCACAAATTGCATGACCGAGCGCAAGCTCTGCGTGGAGTTTTGCGGGGAGCGAGTAAAGCACAACCTCACCCCTAGATATCTGGGTGTAATATTGGATCGATCTCTAACATTTCGGCAACATCTGGATGTAACAAAACAAAAACTCAAGACGAGACTAAACATCCTGAAGTCTTTGGCTGGCACAAGCTGGGGGGCTGATGCGTCCGTTCTTCGAACATCAACGATAGCCCTAATACGAGTATACTCAGTAGCAGAGTACTGCGCACCTGTATGGTACTGCAGTGCGCACACATAGTATAAGATCGATACCCAACTACACGAAGCCATGCGAATTATCACAGGACTAGTGAAGTCTACTCCCACACCATGGCTGCCTGTTTTGACCCACATCGCTCCGCCTGAACTACGGAGATGCCAGGCAGCTGTTAACGAATGGAAGAAGTGCTGGCGGGAAGTGCACGGAAAGCCAATGCCAATCCGGAAAACGCTTGATGACTTGCCCCCCGAAGGACTGATCTCAAGATTCCCCATCTGGACCGATAAAACCTTCACAATGGCTTTGACCTACAACAAAAATGGCGAACATCATGGGAAGCATTCCAGCACAACCCCTGGAAAATTCTCGTATCGGACCCTACTATCAAACCCTCCGGCTTTGACAGCTGTCACACCGTGTGGTCTAGGGTTAACCGGTTCAGAACTGGACACGGGAAATGCAATTACCATATGCATAAATGGGGTTTTAAAGCCGCACCGGATTGTGACTGTGGGGCTCCAAACCAGACCACGATGCATATCGTAGAGGAATGTCCTCTCCGTCGTTTCACTGGAGGAATGCGTGAGCTCCATGAACTCACTCCGGCCGCGGTGGATTGGCTTCGCCAAGATATTGACATATAACTTATAAGGACAAGCAGAAGCCATACGACATGATGATGATGATCTTACAAACATAGTGTGCCTTTTCCTAAATTATAGTAACTACAGTGGTGTTTGCCAGATGAGACAGTTAGTGTTGTGTAAGTGTAACACATACAAAGAGCACTTCAACCGTCTTATACAAAACGACTTAATGTCCCATCACCTCAACATGATATTTTGGACTACTTCACGTTTATAACAACCAAATAATTAAAGTAAGCTGTATGTGTGACCTCTGTCACTCACGAACGTGAACAATGAGCTTCAAGCTCACTCACTCACAACAACTCAAGTCATTTGTGAGAAGAGGGACTGTGACGCAATAATTCACTTCTGGAATGAGCAATGCAAAAAATAATAACTGAACTATACGTCATATCAACATGACGTCATTGTCATCCTACCTCATTTTAACTGGTACAATGTCACGCATCAGCAGATTGAATTACTCATAAAAACTCAAAGTAGGTAATTGCTTGTCGTACCCATCACTAGTCCGAATCGAGTTTGGTCGCCCGAGTTCTTTCAACCGTCTCTAAAAAGTTGAGGTTCTTAATTCGATGCGTACCCATACCTTGACGGGGTTAACCGATTTCCACGATGATGAAAATTGTCTACATAAAAGGTGTCAACACGTTGCTGACCTTTGGGCCACGTTGACACCAGGGGCTCAACCATGAACGGGAAACATCAGCAATATTTTTGTTACGTCAAGATCTATACAGAAAAACGAAACAAGTTTTATGTAATGTTGTAAGCCCCATAACTACAAAGAAAAAAAATAAAAAAACGTACAATCTACGGAACTATTGTCACAAATCCACAACGACAAGTAACAAGCTCTAATTACATCTGAAATAGTAAGTTTCCTTAGCATTATAAAGTCGTCAGTGTTCTAATAATGTGCAAAATTACCTGTGAAAACGTGCAAACCCAAGTCACGTGTACATCATATGACACCGTAACTATAGTCAACATAATATACAGTTACGCTGCAGAATCTATTGTGAGGTAAATATACCACATCAAGCTGTTGCACAATGGTACGACATGGGTCTGTCTGTTATTAGACGCACAGAACACTCAACAAAGCAGGGACTAAATAGAACAGCCAAGTAAAAGTATACGACTAAACCTAACGATGGCATTATAACTAAGCCATACGCAAAATGATGTTGTAAATGAGTTCTTAGTTTTAAGTTATGAGAATGTTGACTTAGACAGTGGAAGTAAGTACTACGTAGTAAAAAATCTCAACGATAAACTTATAACAAAATATCACAATATGCTCTATTTACATTAAAAAAAAGGTGAATATTAGGTTTTAATTTTATAGGGCGGGGAATACTGAGCTGGTAGTTAAAATCAAGTAATACAAAAACTAAACTAGTATATAGGTACAACAAAACCATCACAACTATAGTTAACTACTAATCATGTATAACGGGTTATATACATACTAAGCATTAATAAAAATGACACTTAGAAACGAGCTGGCTGGCTATTTTAGGTTGTGCTAAGTGTACTGAGTTAAGATTTAGATAATAACGCTCACTGCGCAGACAGTGAAAATGTTTGTCAAGTATGAGACGTTGACTATTGTTTTCTGTATCAGGCCTGCTAACGAGCTATATGGCAATTTACGCCAGATGTCATAAAAGAATGCCATTTAAAAAAAAAATACTTGGCTACTCGTTTCAAAAATAACAGTGATATTTATTTAGGTATCTTTGATACTGGTAATAAGGTAATTGAAAAAGCGATTAATTACCTAATATTTATTTCTCTTTATATATGCTTATTTGTTTATAAAACAATGCTATCATGCCCTACTCATAACAGATTCAATTCATAAAATAATCTTTCTAATTCTAATCTTAGCGCAGATGAAAGATTAATAATACAAATTAATCTTTAATCTGCGCTAAGACCTACTATTTCTCAGATATATTTTTAGTCCGAATTTTTTTTTGTAAACTAAAAATTAGTAACTTTCTTCAAAATCAAGTCCTCTCAGATTATAGATATATACGACTTTAATTTTACGCATTAGTAAAATGGCATAGCAAGTAGTAGGTGGCTTGGGTTCTTGGTCAACGGTTAACGATAGCGACTATTTTAATCATGACAGTGGGACCAGAGTGCACAGAATGAGGGTCACGAGAAAGTGTCGCCTGTCACAGCAACCCGACTATTTGATAGAAAGTGATTGTTTTATACCAGTCCGTGACGTATGAGAAAACAATGACCGGGTCAATTTGGTGAACTCTTTACAATAATCGAGTACAAATTTGCCGCGTAGGAAATAGCAGACCGTTTAAAGTATTTCCGTATTCATTGCATCCATAATGTTAACATTGCAGTTAGGTAGAAACAACTTTGAGGATGAAGTGAACAGAATAATTCAGTTGGGTTGGGCAACATTTGGGAAGCTACGTTGAGTCTTTCCATTGTCGATTCCACAAAGTAGCTCAGCGGGCTATGGAAACAGCTATGCTCGGAGTTTCTCTTAGGGATAAAATCAGAAATAAGGTGATCCGGCAGAGAACTAAAGTTAAGACATAGCCCACCGGATTAGCAAGCTGAAGTGGCAGTAGGCTGGCCATATTAGCCGCAGAACCGACAACCGCTGGGGTAAACGAGTTCTTGAGTGGAGAGTTGGAGACCGCGTCTCGGCAAACGTAGTTTAGAACGCCCTCAGGCCAGGTAGAGTGATGATTTGCGCAAGACGGCTGGCAGGAGCTGGATGCGAGAAGCTAAGGATCGACCTAAGTGGTGTGCAACTGGAGAGGCCTATGGCCTGGATGTGATAATGTTAACGTTTGGGTGTTATAAATATACAGCTTAAAGCCAGAATATCATTATGGGCCCTGAAGGGCAACGCAATTTTAAGAGACAGAAGATCCATTATATTTATTATTTCAACGTTACGGATATTTAACAAGATATTCCTTATGTATGACTTTTCCATCGATAGTTATTGAATATAGAAAATAATGAATTTGGTCACGGTGTGATACTTAAATATGCACGATACAAGTTAATATCAAGTTCAGCAGTTGTACCGTTTTAACGGTACAGAAAAAATAAAAACTTGGAAAGAGGCATTTGTTGGCATCCTCTGACTTACGCCTTTAAATGTGCGTAAAGCTACCTAGAAATGATTAATTTCACTACTCTATTTTAAACTTAAAGACACATAAAATAATTAGACTATTATCAATAAAAAAAACGATCTTTTTAGTATAGGTATTACCGCGCACGGCTTGCCCCTTTTTGGCATATAATTTGGTGAAACCGCGCTTCTTAAGAGTTAAATAGATATTTAAAAATTTCGATACCAAATGGTGGAATAATTGTACCTATACCAACGACCGCCTCATTATTAACCACTTCTATAGATGATTTCGGGAATGAAAACTAACTTACATTCTCCCCAGGATGGGAAACTGTTTCCATACAAAATTTCTTAAGTAAGTATAGTAAATCAGTTTGCTGTTTTATGTAAATAATATTAGCGTCGATCAGTGATATTATGTTAGTATAACATGGAATCTAACTCACGACTTTCCGCTATCTATCTTCAAGTAAAGTTACAGAGGCAATACTCGTGTTGACTACTCTATTTGATTTTAGGTATGCTGTTAACTAGCCTAGATTCCTCGACATATTTTATAAGCATCGTCAACACCCGAAAGTATTATTTTTACTATTGACTTATCGATAAAGGTTGAACTGGCGAAACAGCTGTAAAAATTGGTTTTATAACTAGCGGACCACGCGAACTTCATATCGCCTCAGAATAATTTATTTTGATTTTGACGTCTATGATACTATAATAATTCAGTATTCCGATTCACATTTAGTTGTTAGTTGTTGTTGTATATTTCTTTAGTAGATTAATATTAGACAAACAATAAAGAAGAAACGTTATATTTACCTTTAGTTAAATTTTAGACTTAAATGTAGACTTTCTTAGTGATTTCGTCGCCATCAAAGGCATTTAGAACTATTATGGTAATACAGGAATCGATACACCTTCTTGGTAAAAGGTTACGTTTTGCAATAAACTTGCTTCAATAATGTCGTCAGCCTTACCAGGAATACGTATTTCTGCAATTTCGAAGATGTATTGTAGGTAATTATGTGTTAAAAAGTAATCTTCTAAACCTGTTTGTATAATACTCTTCTTACTTCTACTTAGGATACTTTAGTCGTTGGTCCATCTCATAAAACACCTCATCCTCAGTCTTTGAGAGTCCTCTGCTGATAAATGAGCTGAACACACTAGGGATTAAACGATTGTTATGCCTACCGTAGGCATGTCCAACATTGGCATTCCTATGTCCTAAACAGGCTTTCCGTACACCGAATGGAAACCTTTTCTTTCTTTCCTGACAGTTGTCTTTTGAAAAGTAGATTGTCTTCTTCTGTCAAAAATCACATTCTGCCCACATAATAAGGTTCACATCCAATGTGGCGTTCATAACCATAAGTACTCATATCATTTTCTTCTTTACTCTACCTCTAAGCAAAGGAATGGCTTCTGGACCTCGAAGAAATGGCTTCCGAATCTCGATTAAAAAGGGAATTTTAGAAGTGGGGTTACCAGGTTATTGTTTTTATAAGAATATATAACATGGATACTCACAAAATAGGAGTCTTAAATTGCAGTAGCTTGAGCTGTGGAGCTTGTTATATTCGGGAGTACACTTGTCGAACGTTAACCAAATGAGAAGAATAAAGATAGAATTCGCTGGTAGATGGATAACTGAGATTAAGTGGGATCGAAGTCAAAAAGGGATAATAGCTAGCGGAATGGTGCCCAGAGAGGGTCGAGGATGGCTATGAACCGACTTCCCCACTGGACCAACCACGGACTTCGTTCGGAGCAGCCGACACCTTAAATACCCGGTGTGTACGCGTGTCCGCCACAGAGGTCGACAAAAATTTACTATTTAAAAAATTGAGTGACTAGAAATACTGAACCAAGTAAAAAAAAATGGGACAGAGACGTGAGTAGAAAACATGCTAATACCTAACAATGAGCTGATTCCAAGTTAAAAAGTTCAACTTTTGCTTAATTCACCAATTTCCCTATTATGCAATTATAACCACTTTTGTTTGTCATTTTTTAAAGTGACTATATGATAAATAATGATCCCGATAATTTCACTGAATTTAGTTTATGTCTACTTCAAACAATCTTGCAAAATCAGGCTATGGCTTCAAGCGACTATAAGTAGGAAATGATAATATTTTATAATTCTGTTTGAAATGATTAAGCCACATGGATCAATTACTTTTCCATAACAATGAGAAGGTACTGAAACATTTATTACTTACATCAGTATGTACCTACTTACATTTATGTAATTCCATAAGTATATAAGTAACTTAATTATATTTGGAAAATTTATAAGTTACCTACCTATAGTGTATAAATTCAATTAAACAGGTGTTTTTATCTATGGTACAAGTGCAAAACAATAAAACTATTTACTTGTACAAGTGCAAATAACGACTCTATCAAAATGTTTTGAACGGATTAAAGTTAATCTACTTTTAATTATTAAACGAAAAAAAAATTGGCTACGAATATAAAAAACGAATAATACGTTTATTCTATCTTATTAGGTACATAATAAGTAAATAGGATGTAACATAATATGTTTTTATTATGAGTACCTGTTTGAGACGCACTAAATTTAATAGTTATTTATTTTGGAATCATATAATCTCAAATTTCTAAATCTACAAATGTTAAATGAAAAAGAAAAACTTGTATAACCAGTTGGTGTAATGGTGAAGAAACTAAGAAATGAGATCCTTGGGAGGCCTATGTTAGAAACAATATTTCCGCAAATATTGATAACAATTCACATAAATTGCAATGGCAATTTTAATAGGTTTTCAAAATGTCTACGACATGTCATTTGCTGATTAAAAGTACGTCTCGATTTAATTTTTAGTTGGGTACCTACCAAGACAACGGAATACGGACGCGCCGAAGCGAGCTTATAGAGTAGGAACAAGGTCAGTTTAGCGTGAACCAGTGTGTGACAGACAGTTCTGGGCATACAAGAAACTTATCTATCGCTATCCAGTCAGCGTGTGGTCACGGTCAGTGCAGGCTGATTAATATGAGATGCAATATAATAATGGATACGTAAAATTGTTAAAACGCTCATTGGAATCGTTAGTTTACTAATATTTAAAAAGAAAAGAACCAATTTGAGCCTACTCTTTAAAGATGACTGTTAGATTCAATGCAAATAAGACTATATATTCAAATCATGTACCTAAGTGTGTTCTTGCAAAGTCATTTTTTGTTGTTTAGAATACAATTTGTTTCTGTAACATTTCTTTGTTAGGTGCACTTTTTAATCAATAATTAAGCTAACTACCTAATAAGTTAGCCGGAATTGAAGGTGTAACTTATTAACCTTGATATATTTAGTTTAGCCTAATTAAAATATTTGTTCAAATCCTTTGTGATCCATTTTAGGCAAATGATATATATTTTGAGCTATTAGAAGTATCGAAATATGCGTTATTATTCGCTAAAAAACGGAATAACGTTAGAAATTAATATTCTTATCGCGATGCAGTAAAGGTACCTACTCAGGGTAGTGCTTGGGAATTGCGATTTAGGTAGGTAAGGAGATATAGGAGGCTATAGTCGTAATGACCATATACTGAGCGGATACCATTTTGGTACTTGCACCCTCTTTTATATAGATTATTATTGTAATACTTGTAATAATTGTTTCATGTGTGTACCAAATAAACCTTTTTTCTTTCTTTTCTTTCTTTCTATCCTTCCCTGTCTAGTCATGTTTGGTATCTTCTGGTAGACCAAGGTCTTTTAGTAGATTAAAGAGGAATTTTGATAGTATGTCTCTCGCTCCCACTTCTACCGCATACAAATAAACTATAATATTATCATTTATATTTAACTCATTTGTAAGTTCGTAGTATTTATTTGTTTGCAACGCATGTTCTTTAAGGATGTTTGTTTCCTACGGCACAGGAGTTTGATGAGTAATATTATCACGATATTGACGACTTTCTAGGTCTATACTCTAATACCGCCAGTACGAGAATTAACTGGTTTATTAAGGTTGTAGGAGTGATCTTCAAGATGACTAGATCAAAAACATCTTTAGAAGTCATCAGTATTCCAAAACAATAAATGTTTTAAAATAGTCAATAGTCAATAATTGAGGTCTGTCTAGTGTAAGTCAAAATTTTGTTATTCTCTTTAAGTACTCGTATGTCTTACAATTAGTTATAACTACATATTCAAAATTAATTTATCTCGAATCAAAAATGTGACACAAACACTTAAAAAATAACGCAGTTAATTAGTCGATGCCATGTAAATAAACAACTAACTTAAACCCCGAAACCGACAGACAATGAGAGAAAATTTATGTTGGGTAAATTGTTTCATAAAAAGTTGTTACATAGAGTCAATGGCTGTTGCTATCGTGTTATATTAAAGTACTCTACTGTGCATAACGACTGGAATAGATCCACTAGATAGAAAATACTTGTGCTTGACACTCTTCGGTGATTCCTTGTTTAGTATTGAATCAAAATTAATGGTTATTTGCAGCGTTTGGTCAGTTAATTCTATTTGATGTTTATACTAGGTCGTTGTCGAGCAAGGTGTGTATGTCTAAATTGTTTTTGATTATTCATCTGGATGCGAGTAGCATGGGAACGATGGTCATCTAGATCCTTATCATGGAAATTGTATTTCTCGTTTTCAGTTTCAGTTTCTCGTGTCAGTGACACCATAGTGAAAGTTTTTATAGAGAATGAACACACTCATCTCCACTGAAGAGTCGGACAGAGTCATGTATGAACAAACATAATATAACAATTACTAAAAGTGTTAAGTGAGTAACTAATTTGAAGTCAATGCATGACATATCGATTGACTGTTTGACACCGGCACAAAATTACTTATCGCAGTTTGTTTTAAAATCATTTTTTCATTAAAATTTGTTGATTTAATCGATGTAATAAATCATCGAAATGTGTCAACTTCGTTATGTATGGTCATACCTACTTACAAATTGGCACGTGGTACTGGTCTAAGATAAAATAGCTTTTTGACCTATAGGGGGGCGTCCATAAATCACGTTAGATGTTTAAGGGGGGGAGGGGGTCGAGTCAAAACTCATCTAATCTTACGTTGGAGAGAGGGGGGGTCTCTGCAAATATCACGCAAAAAAATTATACTATTTTAGCCCATTTAATCCAGATTTTACATGCTTAAGATTTAATCTTAAGCGTAATTGTAATACGATTAAGATCATTCACTAATTCGTTTGAAAGAAAATAATGTCATTCAAGTTTACGTAAGAAACCCACATTTTGAAAAATCTCACGTGAGATTGGGGGATGGGGGAGGGGGTTGAATAAAATCTCACGACATCTCACCAGGGGGGAGGGGGGGACAGAAAATTCAAAAAAACACCTCACGTAACTTATAAACGCCCCCTAGGTAGTCCTTATTCACTTCATCATGAGTGCATGATGAGGACTACCAGAAGAGCTACTACTCCTTTCTACAATTAGCGATCGCCAAAATCCTTTTTCTGGAAGTGTCTGTCTATCTGTCGAGCTATGGCCTAATAAATAACATGATACACAAGAATTCCACATAAGACCAGGTTACCTACTTAAAAATCTAATTGATAACCTATGAGTTTATTGAACCATGATGAGGTTCTTAACACTCGTTTACATTAAGTAGCGATAGACTATTCGTAGGAGCATTTAGCCCTGCCCTTTAAATAGCCCTTATAAATCCTACTAGTTTCAGTAATCATGCAAAATGTATTGAAAATGGATGATAAAATTTAGTGAAATTTCGACCACGGACATCAAGGATAATTACCTGCCCTTAACGCGTAGGACGTAAGATACATAAACCTATATGTATAGTAGGTATACCTTTATCTGCTGAAAATGTTAAATGTTTCTACCTCCTGATATTCGCAATTTTGGCAGATTTAAAAAAATCTATGTGTGTATAAAAACAAACAGTGTTATTCACTGAAAAACAACCTAATAAGTAGATAAGAAAACTTTCACTAAAAGAAACTTCGTATTACCTACCTATTATACCTACCTATTTAAATTGTGTTTTGATGAAATAAATAAGTTAGTCATAGTAGGTATGTAAGTTACCTACAGTTTATTATTTAAATAAGAAGCGCAAATGACATCAGTTAGGTATTTTCCTTGAAAGTAAAGTATTTTTTTAAGTAACAAAAACTATTAAAAAGTTACTAAAATACTTAATATTTGTCTTTTACTTAACTATATAACGACTAGGTTTTTTTTTTTTTTTACATTCGATAATACTGAAATTAAAAAAGGTATACATTGAAACATTCAGTAAAAGTAAGTCAATCAAGGTATTCAGGCTGGTAAATTAAGTTCTGCAAATCGTTTTCGAAACAGTCAATCAATTTGAGCTGAACACCAGAAAACCCTGATGTTGAAATTGAAATGTTTACCATGTCCGTACAAGCGCGTACTAATTTATGCGTATCAAGTATTTCCTAAGCATGCTCACTTTCAATTTAATAACACGCAATAACGAAGTTATAAAAAAGCAGTCCACTCGTCGCATCAACATAATCGGCCAAACAAATTCCGGGTTACGCGAAATTTGAACCGTGACCGTTCAAACTTGAATGAAATTTACAGCTGAGCAAACTTTGCAAGTGTTTAACATCACTACCAATACCAAAATGCATATTGAAAACATGTAGGTATATATAACTTTTTGCACAACGACCTACTAAAATGCATCTTGGTGTAAACTCGGTCGGAAATGGAGGGAAAACTTTCGCTCACAACACTTACTTCAAACTCGTTTCGACTGAGGCGGACATGTTGTACGCACGGCCGGCGCGGGAGACGTCGCGCAAAATACTGGCAGGCAAAGCAAAGCAAGCAACTAGTTCTTGGTATAACACCGGCTGTCTTTACGTATAGGTATTTAGAGTTGATAACACTCTCCTAAAACAATTGAAGAACTAAAAAGTTTTGACAAAATGAGTTTGACGTTTGCGTGTTAATTAATGGTAATTTATAGAGTTGTTATTGAAAGTAAATTCCTATAAAGTCACAGCTATTTGTTTGTTTTTCTTGCCAAGACTTGTTATAAGTACCATTAGAGGGTGAGAAATCAGGGATTTTAATTATTTTTTTAATCATATTTAAATGTAAGTATAACTAGAATTTCCAACCCTAAACTAACTTAACATAGACATAAAAAATGGGTATTCAGAATCCAAGCATAAGTGTATAACATCACATCATACGTCACATCAAAAATTATAGTTAATTAAAATAAGTCGATCCAAAAAGCCTCAACTCAGCAAGAATCTCAAATACCAAAAAAGGACCTCTACGCTGATCTTCCTTGGACACTGAAAAATACAAAACATCAGTACGTCCAGCTACGTGCCTGTTACAAATGAATAAGAAATAATAGACATTACTATTATCAAAGAATATTAATATTCTTTGCTATTATGAACATTTAGGTAGATACTTTTAAAAATCCACGATATACAGTTAATAGGCAACCATCAGTCATTATAGTCAGTTTAATATACAGTAAAACAGAATGAGTTCTTTTAATAACATACGACTTGTGATACAATTTGTTAGAATAAAATTGTAAAAAGAGCATCACTTGATAGATATGAAAACACAGGTAAACCACTGACATCAGACTAACGCCGTGGGAAAATTGTTGATCGCATTTTGTTTCCAGTTTCAGAGAGGCCTATTTGAAAAATCGCTTGCATTGCAGCGTCCTTTATAAATGATTAGCTGAATCATTCTTGCAATAACCAACATGATTTTGCTTCATCATCATCAGTCCACTCCACTGCTGGACGCAGGCCTCATCAAATATTGCTGTCACGCTTGTGGATGAATTGTTTGACTAATGGTAGACTGAAGACCATACTGTACTGCTTCTTCTTGTATATCTCCTTTAGTCCTCTTACTTTTTTTTTATAATTAACGCTTGCTCTCGGCTACATACAACTCTACGGTTAAGAAGAAGAATAAGATGGGCGAGCTTACCCACTCCGGCATCCGGTGGTAGCATCCAGGCAGCCTCTTACGAAGTCTATACCACCGTAGAAGGATCTGTTAGCCGTCATCATTGGTTAAAAAACCAAATGTGCCATTGCCCAGGGTGGACCACTAGGAGGTAGATCCCACCACCGCAAATATCTTACGTAGAGTAGAGAAGCGGTGGTGGTATTTAATATTGACGACCTCTGTGTTGGAGGGCGAATACATCGTTTTTAAGGTCAGCTCCTAGTTCCCGGGTTTGATTCCCGAATGCGTCAATGTGAAACAAAATGCCTATGTTGATTCTGATTTTAACAGTGTAATATGCTTTTTCTATTTGATTCAATTTAAATATTCAATAGGCAAGGGTCAGCACCGTAGGTACATTGTAGCGAAAATAATTTTTACTTATTGAATATATTTAAAACTTCTTTGATTTCTTCCGAGGCGTTTCTTATTATGTGGATTAAACTATTAACCATGTATCTAAGCTCGCCTTGTTACTTCTTTATTACCTAATAGAGGATATCAAATGCATACCTATTACTAGCGAACCGTGAAATGTAATTCACTGACTTAAATGTAGTTTAGTCAACATAATTGTTAAATTTATTCACGAAATGTTCAACTTCCCCAATAAATTTTTGACTTAACATTCCTCGTATATGACGTATTTTCTTTGAGAAAAAAATACGTTTTCAGGTCGATAAGGTCCCAGAAATCATTTTTATGGGATTGAAAAGAGGAGTCGAAGTTTGTAAGAGTAATCTATATTTTTTTAATGTACTTTAGAAATAGTAGAGATTTATATTGTTACTATATGTATACTCTAGGGGCGGTAAATAATCGGGATCGAGATAATAAAGCGCGATTAAAGCAATTTAAGATCTGGATTCTGGACGAAGTCACAGTAAGCGAGTTTACTTAGTAATAATTTCAGGTGGTATTTTGCTTTCAGCTGTTGGTATTAAATGTAGAGGTTTAGGTGATTAAAATTTGTAAAAGAGTGCGATATATTCGAATACCAAGCAGTCGAAGCCACGGGCTTAGTTTAAAAACTTACGGAGAGCGTCACATCGCGAGCTGATTCCCCTGCTGATACGCGACGTACTGGACCTCTAGGCTCTCCTCTACCCCTCGTATGAGGTTGTACACCAGGAACATCAGGTACATGTCTAAACCTAGAAGAAGTAAAAATATATTATGCTTTTAATACCAACAGCCTCATACTTATTTCAAGAACTGGTAATGGATTAAGAACAAGAGAATTTACTTGGCATGTTTCAATTACATTTCGAATCTAAGAAATACGTCGGAAGAGTTTATATTAATAAATTTATCATGCAAAATTTATTGCTTAAAATACTAGTCATAATTAATAATTCGTGTCATTTTATGCATATCACTTAAATTTAAACCCATCCCATGTTTACCTATCACTGCTGTGGTAAACCTGAATTCAATAATGAAGTCCTTTGCCCTGCATTGGACTGATCTAAGGCCGTTACTTTACTTTTTATATAAATGTAGAGTTATTATAACCACGAAATATTGTCATAGCATTTTTCTTTGAAACCTTGTGACTTCAAAAAACTAAATTATCAATTTTAGTAGGATGCGTGCGATTATTAAATATACTCGTATGTGTAACTTGCTAAACTACATGCCAAATATCACACTCGCACATTAGTTCCGCTAGCTGTTAAGGTTACATTTTGTTTGAGTGATTAGCTCTCCGATTCCGAACTATTCGATAGAAGATTGACTTCCAGAAAATCATGTGACAGCAATGTTAAATTATACATATAATATCGAGTGATTTATCGTCCGAAAAATCTTATAACGAATGGTTCCTAAATATAAAGATACTTTTTTAAATAAACCTTTTTACAACAAATACGTAAAGTTGCAGTAAAAATTAAAAAGGTTCTCAAAAAAAACATAGATTACATTTATACAACAATCTTGCCGAAATGCATACTTACATAGCAGGAAAAAGTAAATAGTATTCGCGGTGTACTCTCTGTAGTCGAAGTATATAATGTCTGTGCCGATAGATAGCGCTAGTATCGCCGAGCCAGCGTAAAGAAAAACTTTTAGGAGAGCTCGCTTTTTCTGTAATGAATAACAAAAGATACATATTTCGACATACAGGATGAAATTTTAACCACCTTCCAAATTTTAATATATCAATCTACGAGTCAAATAACAAATGACGTATTTTTTTTGGTATAGCCCCGTACAAAAATGTCAAGATAAAGCACTTAGAAAATAACCGCGAATTATCTAAAATTTTTGATACGGCCGCCTAGCAATACTTTTTTTACGCGATGCCCATCTCATAAATTCATTACGATTCTATTCATAAGTTTTTGATTTAAGTACCTTTTATACCTTAACAGGCCTAGGACCGTAAAAATTTAAAACAATAATGCGAAAAATATTTTCGGGTGAAAGCTTGATTTATATTTTTTACTTCATAAATGGGCTCTAAATACGATACTGAACGTATATAAAATTTTTGGAAAGTGGTTAAAATTTCACCTGTAATAAGATCGCCTTGACATGATTTTCTTCTTCTTCTTCTTATGGTGATATGTAAAGTAAGTAGGTACCATCATAAAGTCAAGTGTTGCAGTGGCATTATGCTTTTATTACAGTAAAAAGTGAAGTAGACACAAAAGTAAATTCTTAGCTTTATTAACAGATATGAAATAAAAAAAATAGATATATGTATGTATGTATTACTAGTGGTTAAAAAACGTCTTCACCAAATGAGCACACTAGGCGTTTGGGTGTTCTTTACAACTCGGTAATATTCAACTTTGAAGTCATGTTTGAATTTGCATTAAGTATGACACCTTACGCTCCGTTGGTCTAGAACGCTCCATTGGTCTGGTGGTCTAATTACCGAGCCAAGATCTCGGGGTACCAAGTTCGAAAATTTTCGAATTTTCGAACGTTGTTCGGGTTTGTGATCACCAACCCGCATTTGGCAAGCGTGGTGATTCTGCGAGTACACCCATCATTGCTGTGGTAACTTTAATTCAATGATGGAGGCCTTTTCCCTGCAGTGGGATGATTATAGGCTATTACTTAATGTTACCTTTTTTGTAGACTTAGAGTTAATTTTTAGGGTTTCGTACTCAAAGGGTAAAAACGGGACCCTATTACTAATACTTCGCTGTCTGTCCGTCTGCCTGTCACCAGGCCGTACATCAAGAGCCGCGATAGCTAGACAGTTGAAATTTTCACAAATTATGTATTTCTGTTGCCGAAATAACAACAAATGCTAAAAACAAAATAAAATAAATATTTACACCAAACCCGTTTTTTGGCCTTTTTGGTACGGAACCCTTTGTGCGCGAGTCCGACTCGCACTTGGCCGGTTTTATTATTGGACTGTTTACCTGACTATGACTATTAAATATTTCATAACTAAACACTATTTCATTGAACCCCAGTTAAGGCCACAGCCGAACCATGACATAACAATAACTAGCTAACAATACTGTGTGATGATTAGTAATGACTTTGAAATATATATTTAAGTATAAAACAAAGTAAGCAAGATTGATCTAAAATTATTTTATAAGAATGAGTTATTAAGTGCATCAAAACTTTGACTAATTTTTTTCTCTTAAATTCAGAATTCGTAATTCTAATTATGCTGCTACGATTGCTACAATTTATGACTAGCTACTTAATTTTGGAGCAGTCTTCAGTTTTTTTTACTAAAACAGTTTAGGTATCATTTAGGTATGTGACGCTTAGATCACTAGTTATCAACTGAACTATTGAAATGCTGAACGTACTCTATGGGCGCCAATGATCAATAGGCTTAGCATGACGACATCCACCATTAGGAAGGCGACGGTGAGGGTCAACTCGATCATGTACTGGTCGAATACTGACTTCCCAGCGGTCACTTGCTCTACCAGGTCGAATATCATCGGCGGTAGAGACAAGAGAGTCAGCACCTGAAACATGACCAAAATACAATTCATTCATAACATTTACAATTATTGTTAAATATATTGCAAATCGAACCTGGGACCCCGAGAACTTGGCCTGGTATTTAAACCACTAGACCAACGGGGCGTTTCCCTGGATCGGGCAACCAAAAGTTTCTAATTTTCGAACGTTGCTTGGGTTTCTGATCACCAACCCGCATTTGGCAAGCGTGGTTATTATGCCAGTACCCATCGTTGCTAGTAACTTTAATTCAATGATGGAGGCCTGTTCCCTGCAGTGGGATGATTATGCTATTACTTCACTTACTTTATATTGCAAATACATACAAATATTGTAGCTAATAGCGAAGCGCTCATAGCCCAATGCTTCTTAGTGATCGGTATCTGTCACTAATGTTAAGCAACGCTGGGAGTGGTCACTAGTTGGATGGGTGACCGTTTGTGGCATCATACCATGAGCGTTTCCGTGTTTCGGCGGGCACGTTGAGCCGTCGGTCCCGGCTGTTGTCACAAGATAACAGTCGTTAAGCCCTGTTGGAGGCCTTCGGGCGGCTTGAGAAACGTCCAATGCAACGGTGCGGCCGCGGCGGGCTAATGTTGCCACAGCATCGCCCTCGCCGTCTACTAACCGGCACTAGGCCAGCGTGGTGGAACTAAGGATTTAACCCCTCCCCATAAAAAGGAGGGAGAACCGTGCTCAGCAGTGGGCGAAATGGGTCGTTACTTACTTACAAATATTGTTAAATATATTGTTTATGTGCACCAAAGGTTACTTAGATTAAGTAATTAATATTATATTAAAAATGGTATTGTAAATTATATTATCCTCGAATAAAAATTCGTCAGCCAGCTGAGATTTCAAAATTGAAGTATTTTACATAATCAAAACCGAAAACGAATCTACGCTGGTTTGCAAGTATTTAAACCAACTGAATTGTCATAAATAAAGCCTGGGTGATCACTTTTATGTGGACCCAATCGAACCCAATGATCATTCGCCAGTTGTCTGGCTCGTTTTTAAAGAAATTTAATCGTCTTTTCCAAATTGTACCTATTAAGTCCGGAATGTGACGGGGGTCTCCACCTTATCGCTTTTCATAAACGACACAAATTGCAAACAATTTAAATTACAAAAACATTTAACAATAAAACCTTTGGTGCCCTGTTATTTAATTTCTTGCATTATCCACTTAATTTTTACATGACATGAATTTTATAAAACTTAGAAAAGCAAATTAACACCAGCTTTACTACAGCTGTGTCAAACATTTGGCAACCAATACAATTGCCAAGGGACCATAAAGACACAAAGAAAGAGGCAAAGAAAGAAAGGGCCTCATTCAAATACATTAGAAACAAAAGTACTCTTCGACTCGCAGTTATATTTTTTGTATTAATAAAAAAATAATACCATATGGTCGAAAGGCACAACTTCGGGCATGAGCCCTATATCACATTTTTTATATTAGTCTGTATATTTCTCTCTCATTCGAGCATATATCCCTAAGTGAGTGTGTGAGAGATAGACGAAGCCAAATTACGAGCATTGTTTTCCAGATTCGAACTTGAGGGTTCTTGAGAGAGAGACTGTGTTACTCTGCTCATATATTTGGGCCTCTGAATCCCCAATTAAGGATATCCATGACTCTCGGTGTTAGTAGCAGTGCCCGCATCGCGTAGGTTCTTTCTTCTTTTCTTAGTCGTGCACTCTTGACAGAGTGGTCGTGGTCTTGATTCGGTCAGTTCCCGCGTCACCGCTGCTCTCGCGACGCGTCGCCAAGTAACTGGATGTTTGGCAGAGTGGGAGCAATCTTTATGCTGGAGGAGGTCTGTCCACCGTGTCGTAGAGCGCCCACGGGATCTTTTGCCCTCGACTTTCCCCTGCACCACAAGTCGTTCCATTGAGTCCTCGTTACGGGTGATGTCTCCGAAAAACTTGAGGATTCGTATTTGCACAGTTGACGATAATCTCTCTTGGAGATTAAGTTCTTTGAGGATCGAAACGTTAGTGCGGTGCGCGGTCCAAGGGATTCTCAGCAGACGTCTCCAGCACCACATTTCCAGAGCGTCAATCTTCCGACGGTCCTGTTTCCTCATCGTCCACGTCTCAGCTCCATATAGAAAAATTGGAAAGACCAGACATCTCATTAGCCGAACTTTTGTATTCCTGGTTATTCTGAGGTCCTTCCAGATTTTTGGACGTCCTTGTACGTCCGGTTGGTTATTGTTGGCTCTTTCTACAATCATCAGTTTGGTCTTATCGCGATTGATTGCAAGTCCAAAATCCAACGCTGTGGTTTCCAGTCGTCGAAGAAGTGTTTCGATTTCGTCTCTGGATGACGCTAGGAGGGTAGTATCATCCGCGTATCTTAGGTTTAATATTTTCCGACCTCCTACGGACATTCCCTTATCCCACTCTTCGAGAACTATCCGCATTATGTACTCTATGTATATATTAAACAGTAGGGGCGATAATATACAACCCTGTCTAACGCCGGCCTGTGTTTTGAAACGTTCAGAGTCAACACCGTCAATGCGGACAGCGGCAGTGCTATGTTCATACAGGCGCCTGATAAGGTGTATGTTGCGGTATGGACGTTGGTCCTGACGGAAATGGGGGATTTCCGTTTCGACCACAGTTTCGACCACTTGACGGTATCGAAGGCTTTTCTGAAGTCAACAAAACATACATAAAGAGGGACGTTAAATTCTCTAGCTTTTTCCACAATTTGCCGTATTATGAGTAGTTGTTCTCTTGTACCTCGACCTTTTACAAAACTAGCTTGCTCGGAGGCGATCTCTCGGGACAGGTAAGTTTGAAGCCTCGTGTTGACAATATGTAGCATGATTTTGCTGGCGTGGGATATGAGGGAAATTAGTCTATAGTTACCGCACTTTTTTGTTGATCCTTTTTTATGTAGCGGTATGAATATAGAGTGTGACCAATCGCTTGGCCAAATTCCAGTGATCCATATTCGACAGCAGATGGTGTGCAGTATGTCTACTCCGACTTCCTCCATGGCTTTTATTGTTTCGATCGGGATCTCATCTACACCTACCGCCTTATTCCGTTTGAAGTGTTTGATAGCTGCTCGCACTTCATCTCTCAGCGGCATTGGTTCTTGCTCTGAGGTTTCATCGCCAATCGCTGTGATGTTTGCAGCCGTGTCAGCGTACAGAGACGTACAGTAGTCTTTCCAGACGCTAACAATCTCCTTGATCTCTGTGACGGTATCTCCGGTCGCATTCTCAATAGCCCAAGTCTTTGGTTTTGATCCCGTAGGTAGGTAACTTATTTTTTTTAGTTTCGTAATACGAGTAATTTATTTAGGATCCGCATACCAGGAAACCTAAGGTTTAGCCATATCCCTTTGTCTGTCTGTCTGTTTGTCTGTCTGTGTTTTTTCTACTTAACTATCATCTATCCCGTATGAAGGAAACCGATATATAAAGCCTTGAAAATCAATGTCTAAATCCATGTAGAACGTTGTCCCTTCCTCTGTCAGCTAAACTGTTCATGGACATGTAAAAAAAAAATACATGTGCTATTGCATTTCACCACAATGTTAAGAGGAAACACTACGGGTGGGAGAAGGTAATTGTAAAAACTATTGCTGTCGCGCAGTGCTCAACGCATTCACCGCAGAGTGTGATAGAGACAAATGCTTCTTGGACCGAAAATACCTACTAAAAGCACACCAAATCAACGTTTCGTAGTCCCCCGATTACTTTTCCAAAACTAGACCGATTTAAATACTTTTTTCATTAAAAATTAAAGAAAGGCTTTGGCCGTGTTCGTATATTATCCTTTTTTTCTAAAATGTAGCCAAATTTGTTTTCTGGATGGACACAGCGGAAAATCTGGCAATTTTTTTCAATTTTTGAGGGCTCATATCTTTTTTATTAATTAATTAATTTATGAAAAAACAGAAATCATAGAAACATGCTAATAGTGTCCATAGATTATTGTAATAAAAATTGCTCTACTGGCTTTATCCAGGGAGGAAACAGGGGACTACGTTCGTATGGAAAAACGGCCCTTGTATTTCCTCTTAACATTAGAGGCAAGTAAAGTTTCAAGTTTAAGAGCAGTCGACCAATTTACAAAACGTTTTTGAAGCTAGTAAAAATTTGATACAAGTAAACTCTAAAATTAGTTTAAAAATTGTTATTTAACACAGAATTTTCAAAATTCAAAAATTTCACCGATTGTAAATTCATTTCAGAACGATGTGAAATTTTGGAATAATTGTGTAAGCCGTTATTTTGCACCGTTGAACTACGAACCCTACACTGCGAGTGGCTGGGTTTTTGTAATTAGGTAGGTATTTAATCACTTTAAATAAGCAGAACACGATTTTGTAACTACTTTGATCAATTATAATATAAGTAAAAAAAACAAACAGTAAAAAGTTAAATCAATTATATAATCCATACCATGTTAATGTAGGCGAATATGATGACACCTTTCCTGATTGGCACACAAAAGCAACACTTTTTTATAATAGGCACGGAAGGACATTTTGTTTCGCACTTCATTTTTTGTATCTGATCTTTGTTAAACACCATTTATTTATATATTTTAAAAGTACAAGACACAAATGTTTTACTCCTTTGCGAGACACAGAACACGTCTAGAGATACCAGCCAAGCAGACTTCTAAACAAATGTTGTAGTTCATGTGGCAAAATAGCCTGTATTCTCTTAACGTAAGAGTCTTATGGACAGTAAAGAATAGACATCCTTTAGAGACACCATTAAATAAGACATTTCCTGTCTGTACAGTGAACTTGTAACGTTATATCTTGTCAGTTCCGTATCCATTCAGTAGTAGGAGTATCTAGGAATCATAATTTTGAAGAGATTACAATCTGCGTTGCAATATTGCTGTGGTACCTTATTTCTTTGCAGTGGCTTTACATCAATTAGAAGTTGATAAAAAGGCAAATACGAAAGGACTTAGGTACTACCATTTGGCATTATCTGCCAGTCTACCGTTGGATTAAACGAAAATTATGTATTTTGTGGAAGATGCAATAAAAAAATAATAGGTACATCTAGGAAATTCTTTTTAGTTTTTTAAAGGCTTTCAAACACCATTTATGATAGGTAATTTCTCTTGAGAAGAGAAATAGTGTTTTGCGAAGATGAGTAGGTATCTTATGTAAAATAATTAAAACTACGTATAACATATCAATATCACATCCATTATATAATATCAAAACGAGCGTGGAAAAATAGGTGTTCTGTAATTTTCATATCAGCAATGAAAACAGAAACTGTTTCACGAAATCTGTCCATTGAATTATCAGTAGTTGACTGAGCTGGTCGAAGTAGATTGTATAATTTTAAAATATTTCTCAGTGCAATGTGGAGACCTCGCATAGATGTTCCGGAGTTCACAAGGTGTTGTTTTTGTCTACCATTGAGGTATGGGTTACTTGGTTGGGGGTGCATTAAATTGGTAAGTAAAAGAAACTAAAAATCTTTCTTATCTTTTGCCGCCTCGCGGGGCTGGCTGTTCGTCATGGAGATCTATATAGGAGACCATATACAGCAATAGGCATCGTCTGGCTTGTATGACGATGTATGACTTTTTATCTTTTCTTTCATCATCATCATCATCCCAGCCTACATCAGTTCACAGCTGGACACGGGCCAAATGAAAAGGAGGATTTTGACATATTCGCCACGCTTGGCGAGGCTGATTGGTGATCGCAGTTTTGGTAATGATGGAAGACGCTGCCTTCCGTCTTCTGGCAGTACTCCTTTAGTCGCCTCTTATGACACCCATGGGAACAGAAGGAGTGGTTCCATTTTTTTTTGTGCGTAAGCACCGCTCGGCACTTGTTTGTCGCCAACCTCTTTGGGTTTTTATACTTCTATATTTACAGTATTTTTTATTTTAGAATAGTAAACAAATGTTTTGGAAAAATGTCTTAAAATTATAAAACAGTCTGACAATATATTTGGTACGATCAAAAGCTCTGGTTTCCTTCACCCTCGATAACACATCCTTAACATTTTTGTTAACAGAAAGGTTAGTCAACCATGCAGGAATCAATTCGCCACATATCATTATATCATACATACAATCACAAGTATGATATAAATTAAGTTAAAAATTAAGTAAATAATACTATATATAAACTAAGTAATTACGAGCACTTTATATTATTATTTTAGATTTAATGTTTCATTCAGCCGACGCAATTTCTAGTAGTGCTAGACCATGTATTGTAGGTTCATTATATTTTTATCTTTAGGGGGCGTTTACACCAGAACTGTGCAAAAATATATCTTTTTGGTTACGTAATCCTATTTTATCGCTTAGGAGCTTTGCTTTGGTGAAAAAGCAGTTTCTTTAAGGTAGTAACAACGCTCCCGAATGTAAAAATGTAATGTCTGACATTGTGGGTCAGTTATTTCTACCTATGTGTTTAACATTAATTTCATTGAATTAAAACTAAACTTTAAAATCCGTAAATATATCTTTCATTTTAATATAATAAGTTTGCGTAAACTCAAGAAAACAGTAAAAATTGATATAAACCACGTATAAAAACAAAAAATATGAATTTGACTTGCGTTTATTAGGGATTTACATTGAACTAATGTGAATTGTCTCATAGAAGGTAATTTGAAAAAAATGTTATGATGTATTTAATACATTAAAAAATTAATAGCTAGAATTAATGTGATTTTTTTTAATATAATATATTAAAAAAAATAGTGTTCTTCTTATTCACTTTTTTCTTTCGTTCCAGATGGGCCTCATTTTTGCCGATTACATACTTATTGACGAATTAATACGTTTAAAGGCCAAAACGTACATTTCGTCTCTTCCACCGTTATTGATATTATTAATAATCGTAATAATTGTTGATATTATTAGCACTTCAATATTAATAGTAGCCGGCTATATGGTAAGTTGATGGTAAGAATAACAACGTCGATTCTACTGAACTGATTTAAATGAAATTAGGTACACCGATATTTTAGAGCCTAAGAAAGGACGTAGTCTACTTTTTAATGCGAAAACAGGGTTGTATAGGGTAGAAATATAATATGGAATTTATGAATGCTACAGCTTGGAATTTATTTTATAGTCTGTTAATTATCTAACTATACTAATACTTTATTTGATATTTAAGCAATTAAATTGCAATTATAATATCAGCATATAAACTTGAAAGATTATGTCTCAGGCGGGACTCAAACCCGCATCTCCTCGCATGGCGGGCGCTATACCATTAAGCCACCGAGACTGCGACTCAGCGCGAAATTCGCCTGTCCCGCCTGAGACATAATTTTTCAAGTTTATATACTGATATTATAATTGCAATTTAATTTCTAAAACATCAAATAAAGTATATAAATAGCTGTTTCATCTTAACTGACTGTCAAACATCTGCAAAGATGTTTCTTTCGGGTGTTAAGGGTGCAAACTCCTAACATTTAATGAAACAACGCTGGCTTACAGCGTTAGGAATATGCTTGAAAAATTCGCGCTGAGTCGCAGTGTCTCGGTGGCTTAATGGTATAGCGCCCGCCCGGCATGCGAGGAGATGTGGGTTCGAGTCCCGCCTGAGACATAATTTTTCAAGTTTATATACTGATAACTATACTAATTTTAAAATTAGTAAAAAACTTTAGTTTGAATTTAGTAAAATTAGTATCAACTTTAGTTGTAGTACAAATGTATGTTAACGTAGGCTGGTTTCGGCTTGTAATACCATTTACCTAACATCCTGTATAAAGATAGCTATTTTCTTGGTTACTTCATAGTTTTGTTCAATATACAATAAACTTGTGATCGTTTATTCAATTCATCCAGCTAAACATTGATACGGTGGGCGAGTCCCATTGGAGAACCTTAGGTAATCATTACATAATTTTAATGAAGAGATTCCTTTTTCCTTTCTAAGCTGCTGTGCCGTTTGGTTTAAATTAAATATAAATATCGACCCTATTGGTGGGTTTGATTCCCATTCATAGCTTAAAAACTACCCCTTTCTTTCTAGGCAGGAAAAGTCAGTAGGTATATTAGGTAATTCGTCTTTGTTGCTAGATCGTCCACGGTTGACCCACCTCATTTTTACTTTGTTACATTTTGTGTGCAATTTTTACCTTTACAATTTTTTGCAGAAACATCGCCTACTTTACAAGATATACTACTACTACAGCATCGTGTTTCTAGTCTTGTTTTTGTTTGCCTGGATTGCAAATGCGATTGATGACCTAATTAATATTCAAAACTTTGTGGTTCATGACTATCAAATTATAATTATGATAACGATCTTCAATTTGTTTGCTGCAACTCCTATTGTTGGTAAGTAGTAATTCTAACCTGCCTTGAAAAATAAAAAAGATATGAATAGCTTTGTAAGCCGATTTCTGTAACAAATTAACTTAGTCATTTACGTAAGCTATTGTAAATAACGAATTACCTATCTTTTGCAGTAATACAAATATACGTGACTCTTCTTGTGAGAAGTGAGCTACTGAAGCTGACCAATTCCAACGTTCACTTTGTGAACAATGTCGCTTTATTTGTCAGTGCGGAGACCGAGCCTACACCATAAAAATATTCATAGGGAATGAGCAGGGTCATCTTAACCCAGTCATGCACGGGGTATGGGGTTCCCCAGAGTCTCTACTTAAGTCCTGCTGAGGAGCGACTTATGCCTACATACACTCACCTTACCAAATCATAAGTAACGTGATCAGATCAATCAGTTTTTAAAAGTTCTGAAAAATAATACCTACTTACATCTCTGCCATTCAGATCCGAAGACTCGTTCTAGCGTCGAAACATCAATCATACATCCCTCTTACTATTCAATTTATAATATGATAAAAAGATTTACAAATCCTACAGCCTTAGACCTACAGCACAGGTAATAGAGGAGTTCTTTTGCTGACTCATTTTCCTACCCTAATATGTTTAGAGGGTACTGTAAATGAGGACACTGTAGCTCAGTTCAGCTTTTAACTATCTATCTATCTATATAAAACACAACAACGTAATATACAGTACCTAAGTTATTTTAGTCAGTGGCAATATTTTAAGTGGCAAATATGTACTGGCCAAGGTATAATCTTAATAATAAATATGAAACACCTCTACGTTATTCCCGGTTTCATTGAAAAGTTCTTTCAAATTCACGGTTTCAAAGAAATAATGGTTATCAATAAGGACAACTGTGTAAGTTGTATTAATATTATTTCTTTTCTATTAGTAATAAATATTATTTCTTAATAATAGCTACAGTTTAAAACATCACCCTGTTTGTCTGTCTTGTGAGATGTGTAGGTAGGTACCTATGATATGACAAATGCAATTAAGTTTAAATGTTTTTGTCAGTTTTCTACTCTGTGTTTATTTATCTGAAAGATTATCTAAATATAAAATATTTTCTTAATTAAGTGTGTTTCAATTGACTTCTAACCAAACTGATTTAGACCAATCGGTAACCATACTCATGTAATCTAGAGGACCCGGCAGACGTCGTCCTGCTCGGAAAAGCAGCACCATCTACCGGATTCGACTATGTTTTTAATCCATCCAGGAACCAGTTGAAATATCCACACAAAATGTCATCCAAATCAGGCCAGCCAATTGAGGAGGAGGAGTTAGGTGACAAACACAAGTACAGACAAATTATATGTTGAGATAACGAAATTCAGAACAAAGTCTCTTCAAATGCCTTCTAATTTGAGATCAATTTCGAAACCTCAAAAATAAAGTACCTAAAGTATATAGTAGAACGTACTCGTAATTCAACTTTATCTATACATATAAGTAACTTATAGCAGATGATCGAGAATCAGTGCGAACAAATTTAAAATCAAAATTTATTACAATTATGTAACTGTATTACAATTAAATTTCATAAAGATTGGACAATAACTAGTTATGCATATTTTTGACTATAAAGTTTGAGAAAAAACCCGTGTGATGCGTATGATAAGTCAATAGATGTTTGAATAAATGTCGCAGTAGGATAGATAGTTATATCCCTAGAGATAACATAGCTATACGAAAGCGATTCATTAGGTACTATTTTACTAGGAATAAAATTAAACCACTAGACCAACGGGGCGTAAACATCAAAATTAAAATTACAATTTTGATGTTTACGTCTCAACTCTCAAGTCTCAACTCCTAAAACTCTCATATAACGCGAAAGTTTTGTAGGTATTCACTATTCTGTTTTATCAAAATTAACAGCCCTTGTCCGTCCACTGCTGGTCTTAGGCCTCCTTCAAGTCACGCCACAATTGGCTATCCTAGGCTTTCCCCATAGCCGCTACTAACAGTTCTCCTAAGGTCATCAGTCCATCGAGTCGCAGGGCGTCCTACACTACGCTTGCCTAAACGTGTTCTCCACTCCAGGATTCGTTAAGCATTAAGCATTAAATAAATAATATGTACAGGGCATATTTTATGAATTTTTACATTTTTAAAGTATCTAAACAAAATGATTTTCTGTTAGTTAGGATTTGCGTATATTTTTATTATGCTACAGCGGAATGCGTGTGGTTTGATCAACAGAGAAGAGACACAAGAATATCAAACTCCACTTACACGGCAAAAGATGACTTAAAATGTTTCGAAGTTTTATAAACATTTACTTTAACAAATATAATGTTCAGGCAGCATCAATCTAGTTAGTTTCTAACTATGTACACGTCATAATATGGATATCAGTAGGTATGTTTGTCCTGAATCCTATCTGGTCGTCGGAAAGCAGATATGCAATGCACATGGATTTTCTGAAATCGCGTTAACCTTCATCATTATTTAATCAGCCATCCGACTCCGCAGCATTTGCCAGACACTTTATTTATTAAAACAATGATTCGAATTTCCGAATTGCGTGCTCGTGTTGAAGTTCCAGTATTTACGAGATGCTGTTTCTGCCTACCACTGAGGTATGGATTACTTATTTGGGGATACTTTAAAATGGTAAGTAAGTTGACTTTCTTTTTTGTCGATAACATTCACTTGAAGTAAAGATACAAAAATTATCAATAAGTTTTATTCTCCTTTGAATTTTTTATTAGTACATCTGTCTTACAGTCCACGTCGATCAGCAAAAACCGGTGCTTTGACACCAATGACGTGTATCCTTTTACGTAAGCTGGAACATTTTGTTTCAGGTCAACCTTTTGATATTCGCCTACATTCTGATTGAGGATGTTATACGAATCGTATCCCACGCAAGTTACAATGTACCCGCAATCTTGGTTCTCTTCTTGTGTGTGGTGCTGATAGACATAACATTTAATTTAATGTTTATAGTGGCTGGACATATGGTACGTACAATACTTGGTAGAAAGTACAGTAAATGTCACCTACTACATCATATAATTTTTTTAAACGTGTTTTTTTAGAATAGGATAGAATATAATAATTTATTTGCATTTGAGTAGGGTGGGTGCACAGAAGATGGACAATACTAACATAGTTTAGGACACCTATTCAGCCATTACAATTAGCAAGCAAATAGTTAGTCTTGTTACTTATAATATTAACTAAGTTTACAACTAACAATTCACTATGATTTTATGATACAACACGAATTAAAATTATTATTATTTTAATTAAATTATATATTTAAATACAAAGGCTTTACATTTAAGATTATAAATTATAGGTTAATGATTTTTAAACATTTATGTCATCTATAAAACACACAAAAAGCACATACAAAAAAACAATTTTATTAGTATTTATTGACATTTAAAAAGTATCCATTAAAGTTGAACAATCTATCCAAAAGCCAGTTCTGTAATATTTTTTCAATTTATTAAGTGGCATGTCTTTTATTTTCTGGGGAATCTTATTGAATAGGTATTGTAACACACATGAAGAAACTTTTTTTTATAGGATCACTTCTTGGAATAAAATCAAGAACAAGCCTATTACAGTTCCTGGTATTTCTTGAATACGAGTATAAGTCTCTTATTGCGCGTTTGAAATAACGAAGATTTTGTTTGACAAAGTTGGTAACCTCAAAATGTATTTATAAGCATGGTAATGGTAGGATATTCAATGATTTAAAAAGAAGCCTACAGGATTGCTCCGGTGCCATGCCGTAAATTGCACGTTTACATTTTTTCTGAGAAATAAATGCCCTCTGTATGTTTTATATTACAAGCCCGTAACGTAAAACCAATTGTACAACGTGTTCCTTTTGATATCCCATAACTCTAAGGTTTTAAACAGACCATGATAAAGAATCAAATTGCATATGAATTATTATTTTTTTTTTTTTTATTTTTTTTTACAAAATAATTTTAAAAAGTCACGACTGTTTATTTGAAACACCCTTACCTTGTTATAAATGAACTTTTGAATGAAAACGATTTACTCGTACCTACTTATCAATGAAACACCCACACACGTCAATGTTTTTTACAAGTTACGCTCTCCTGCTACTTTACTACTTTAGTGTAAGTTTGCCAACGTTTCACAAAACTAAGGATTCGCCATACTGGTTACATTTTTTTAACAAATTTAACTAAAATTGATGTTATATTCGAAACTATTGATTTTTGAACCACGTGTTCTAGGGCGTTTTATATTATTTTTACTTATAGAACATAACCTTAGAGTTATGGGATATCAAAAGGAACACGTTATACATACGCAAAATAAGCTGTGAGAGCTGTATTTCCTGTCGTAGTTTTCCTTAGTTTATACTAAGAAAAACTATTTAATATACTACAAATATCATATCAAAATGCTGTTTCCAATCCAATCTTAAATCTATATCTATACCTAAAAATTTTACTGTGTTTGTTGTTTTGAGTATCTTTTATGTACCTACAGGTTTTGTTTGCCATGCCTAAATATAAATAATTACTTAAGTTTTGTCAAAATTTGTTTTTAAATTATTATGACTTAGCCAACTAATTACTCTATTCAAAGTATCGTTTACGTCATCTTCGTGTTCTTGAATGTTTTTTTTTATTATTTGTTGTCACGATCACTGATTATGTCGTCAGCAAATAATATACTTTTATGCAAAATAAATTTTGGCAAATCGTTTATATGAGCTAGAAATAGTAAAGGCCCTAGCACGCTTCCTTGCGGCCCTCCAAACTTATTAATTTGGAACCTTGAGGTTATTTCAACGGATTGAATTCTTTGTTTAAGATAAGTCTTGATCCAGCTTAAATCTTTGCCTCTAATACCGCAATTTTCTAATTTTGTCAGAAGGTGGTTATATGAGACAAAGTCAAACGCCTTTGTCATATCAAAAAATAGAACTGTTGTATAATTATTATTATTGATGCCTGGCAGTATTTTATTCACTAGGTCAAAAAAGGCTGATGCTGTAGATACAATTTTTGAAAACCATATTGATTTCTTATTAATACACTAAAACTATCGAAGAATGCTATAAGTTTATTGTGCATTACTTTTTCATATACCTCGGATAAAATTGAGATTAGCGTGATATATTTGTATACGTTTTATATATTTGTTTAGTGTAGTAATTTAATGCTGCCCGTCTGTCTGTCTTGTTACACTTTTTTAATCGCTTCTACATTAGTTTCGCCAACGACACGGATATTTTTTTTTGTAACGATATTTTGGTTTTCAGAAACATCAACATTTGTTCAAGATGTATTACTACTACAGCTTAGTATTTCTTGGAGTATTTGTGTCTGGCTACATCATCGTGTTAGGGATTTACTTCTACAGCTTCAGAAATATGTCATCGTACATGTTACTATGGTTGACTCTCGACACGCTGTACATAGTAATTCCTGTAGTTCGTAAGTATACATTTTCATTCATACATTGTCTTGTCTAGCTCACCTCTCGTAATTTCTTTGAAATATACATTTTTAAAAATATCGTAAAACTTTTGACAGTAGCCACCTCTGTTTTGTTAATTTTTAGGCGGTTAAAATTTCCCCGACTAAAATAGCTTGATATTAACTATAAGAAACCTTAACATTACCTTCTGTTTACAATCCCAATACGACCATTTGGATTAGCGGTAGTAAACGATGCTTCTGAGCCATGGGTCGCGGGTTCGATCCCCGCACAGTACAAATATTTGTGTGCATGAACATGTCTGTTTGTTCTGGTTTGGGTGTTTTCTATGTATTATAAGTATGTATTTACAAAAAAAAAAAGTAAATAAGTAAGTTTATCGGTTGTCTAGTACCCCATACGACAGGGTACTTAATAGTAGCTTAATTTGGGACTAGATGGCTCTGTGTGGCCCAGTGAGGAATGTCTTAAATATTTATTTAATTATTTTATTTTATTATTTTATACGCCAACTGTAAGATCTGTAAGATATAAAGCACTTACTATCATATTTTTTATCAACCTGGCCTCACCAATCACCGGCTGATGAAATCACTTGGTATCCTCCTATCCTGCACTAGTTCCTTACGTTAATGTCTTATTGAAATAGTTTCTTCGTTATGACTAAATAAAGTAAATTTAAAAAACAGCCTACAATCATCCCGCTGAAGGGCAAAGGCCTTCATCATTGAATTCAAGTTTTAATCACCATTTCGATCATCAAATGCGGGAAATTCAAAATTTTTGGTGCTTGACTCGGGGATCGAACCGCGGACTCCAAGATCTTGGCCCGGTACTTAAACCACTAGACAAATGTGGCGTAAATTAGGATGCATAATCAATACCGTCTTCACCATAAGGGCACACTGGGCCCATGTCCAGGACCCCCAGTCTCAGGGGGCCCCGAAGGACCGATAATTTCCCTCACACATTTATTCTCAAAACATTTTTGTCCGGCACATTACACTTTTTTCACAAATCCGTCATCAATTATAATACATATAAATGGTCATACTTAGTAAACTTTAGAAACACGATACCAACAATGTAAAGTGTATTGGTACTCGTATTTCATTGTAGTTTTTGGTGACATACCAATTTTGGTGATGTCAGTTTTATCAGTTAGACTCTTCAGAATTTGCAGGTTTAAACATAAGGAAGGCAAGCTACCGTTAAACAGCTTTTCCGTGAGCTGGCGCTTCCATCAGGGAACGATCATATTATATAGATCATACCAGCACACAGTAACTTTAAGGTGTCTCAATTAAGTATCTTAAAGCTATATAAATAAGTATTATTCACCACAGTCTCATGGTGCTGCAATATGCAGTACAAATCTATTTTAGAGTAGAGTCATAGGTACGAGGTATGATAATGCAGAGGCACAAGAAAAAAACAAAATACGTTCGCAGCAATTTCCCGCTTTCGCACTGGCTGCCACACTAGTTTAACGCAAATGCAAATGGTGCAGTTGTAATGGATTAACAAAACTAATCATTTATTCTTTACGTAATATATCGTAATATAATATATTTACGTTAGGTCATTGCAATTCTTCATTTTGTCATTTATATGGGAATGGTAAGGGACACAAGCGTTGTAGCTTAAGGATTGGTAATAATGATTTGGTATTTGTTCTTCTAGTGCTGCAGATCTACGTGACGCTACTAGTCCGGAGCGAGACTCGGAAGCTAGACTATAACTCCAATTACCGGTTCGTGAACACAGCAGCCGAGGATACTCGCTCTTTGGGATTGAACAATATTGAAAATGCTTCAGAGCCGCAGTAAAAGCAACTTAAAGACGCAACTGACGATCTTTTTTGTATTAAAACCTTTAAAGTGCTGGCTGTAAATAAATATAAAAAAAATAAAAGTCTGTCTCGACATCACTAACAAAAAAGGTTTTTTTGTTACTATGGGCTTAAGTAACAACATTTCTTTACTACTTATACTAATAAATGTAAACCAAAATTATAATAAGAAGTCGTTTAAATGAACATGGTTTTCTTATCGCAAAGATAGCAGGAAAAAAAGACTTATTAGCAAATGAAAAGTCTTAAGCATTTTTTATAGCATGTATTTAAATAATAAATTAATTTAAACATTAACATCACAACTACACAATTGACTGATATGACCTTAATTAATTAGTTATAAACTAAAAAAAAACCTTATATAAGATACTTAATAGCTGTATCAAAACAACAAAGAGTATTAACAGCAAAATCCTTACCATCAAGATCAATAAGTACACATACAGGGAAATTTTAACCACCTTCCAAATTTTAATATATCAATCTACGAGACAAAAAACAAAAGACGAATTTTTTCTTTTGGTATTGCCCAGTACAAAAATGTCAAGATGAAGCATTTACATAATATCCTCAAAAAATCTAAAATTTTTGATACAGTCTCCTAGCAACACTTTTTTTACGCAATGCACATCACATTCATTCATTATGATACTAATCATAAGTTTTTGATTTTCCCTTTATAACTAAACAGGCCCAAAAATGTAAAATTTTTAAAATATATTGCGAAAAATATTTTCGGGTAAAAACTTGATTTACATTTTTTACTTCATTAATGAGCTATAAATACGATACTGAACGCCTACAAAAATTTTGAAAAGTGGTTAAAATTTCATTCTGTATATAACACTATTGAGTGAGAGGGATATCGAATATTTCATAAAACAAAATAACGCCTTAATTTTCAATAAATACTTTTTCTCACTTGCAAAAAGTAGACAGTGAGTATAAAATAGTTTTTACAAAAAGTATTCGAAGTATAGTATTGTAGTAGAAAGTATAATATTTTACAGTTCTATATGGGTTTTTTTAAGAATTTGTTCACTCGAGGAATCCATTATTAAACTATTTGTGATTACACTAAGGTTTCAATCCAGCTCCATTTAAAGACGCAATCTGTAGATTGTCTTTCAATATGTATTGAATGAACGTATACTTTCTGAAAGTTATAGTTTTTACTGTAACGCTTATTCTCTATTAGGTATATGTACCTTCGTAGACTAATATGCAGCCTGAGGGATTTAAAGTTTAATAAAAATTTCAATCTTATTTCGGCACATTGTTGTAAGAAAAAACTGTAAGAAAATTCGTAGATTTGTGTCCAAGCGATATGACCAATCTTTTTGCCAACCCAAACAAACTGCCCGTCCTTTCTGGCGAAGTCGTTTTCATTCAAGAGCACAAACATATTCTCAAGTAAGGGGTGAACTTTTTTCTTTCTGATGACCTTATGAGGGTGACAAAATGATTAAGTCTTAGTTAAACTATAACATCGCTTTGCGGTATCGTGCTAGGGTTGTGGACTCCATTAGCCTCGAATTTTGCTTGACCATTAATGATCTGATGCAGCTGGTTTTCATAAACGTGTGGACCGTCAACTTCAAGCTTCTTGAGCAGACTCCAGACTAGGATCAGTAGGTATAATTGTATACCTGAAAATAATTTTTTTTTAAATGCGCATTAAAAAAACTAAATACTTACTAATTTATTAAAATCAGTTTTTATTGTACCGAGTATAGAGATTAAGTATCTTTATTTTGGGTTAAAATTCATCACTATCGATCATTTAATAGTAAGACAGTTCCTTTTTCATGAGCATCTCGTCAAAGTAAAAATCTGTAAGATCAGTTTTTGACCTGTCAATAGGCTCCTAGTAGGGTATCATATAAAAAAAAACGTTTCTCATCTGATTTTTATCTCATTTGAACGTCATCAAACGAGAATCCAGTAAAAACACGACTCTAATGTCAAATGCGGAACTAAGATTACTTTGCTATCAAACCGTCCGTCCGTCCGTCCATCCGTCTACTAACTACAAGTAAGTATTACAAAAATTCTTAATATATGTAATTAAATTTTATGAATGTAAGTCTTCATTAAAAGTACGTAATCAATTAATCATCATAAAAAACCTACAAATTTGTACGGAAGCCTCGGTAGGGGCTAGGCTGACTCGCATAGTCGTTTTTAAAGATTATACGTTCCTGTACCTATAAATAAGATTTGGAGATTTGTTACCAATTACACTTTCTTTTTCGCTTTCTTTTTCAAATAACTTTCCTAAAAACTAAAGCTGTAAACTACCTTTTTACTTCATTTACCGTCTTTTATTACGGTACTAGGTATATCTTTTTTTGTAGTTACTTAAAAATAAAGCAAAATTGTGCACTCACACAAGCCAGTGAATCCAAACATGAGTATTTCGACCAGCACAAACGCCAGGTTGATGCTCGCCAGCTCGAGGATGAACAGCACCATCGACGTCAGGGTGGTGGAGATCGCGAAGTAGTAGTATATTTTGACGTATTGCTTTATTCGCTGTCAAAAACGTGCAACATATTATTAGTAAATTTAGTAGCACAACACCATTGCATCCTATGGGTGTCTAAAGAGGTTAAAAGAGTATTGTCAGAAGTAGACGGGCAGCAGTCTCCTCTTCACCACCATAGCAATTGTGTGGAAATGCTTTGGTCAAACTGCGATCGACAACCGTGTTTAAACACATTAGACTTAAGATTTAACTCGTATTCGTCATTGAAAAATGTTCGTAATAGATTTTCATTTCATTATCTAAAAAAAATATGTTTACATAACTAAATTTGTGTTGTGTGGTATTGGCATATACGAAAGAATAGCATCGACCCTTCTCATCTTATGAGTGTCAGAAGAGACGACTAAAGGAACTACTGCTAGATTATTCTAGCAGTAGTTTCACGGGTGGCAGCGTTTTCACCACCATTTTCCGAACTGCGATCACCAACTCGACTGCCAAGAGTGGTTATTAGGTAAAATCCTTGAGTCCAGCAGTAGACTAGAATTAGATCAGTCATTAAAGTCTGCCGTTTGTCTGGCCAGTAATCAGTTGGCACCAAAGTTGATAAGATAGTTTTTAGTGGGTTTGGTAGACAAAAACTGCATTAGGTGGGATTCTGGATGGACACCTCTTAATGTAGTGTCCTGTCAAACAGAAGCTGTAGACATACAGAACATCAAAGAAGCTTTAATCATACTTGTATACTAACCATATGTGCGCCGTATATGAGGAGCGCGTTGAAGCCTAGTTCCAAGATGTAAATGACGATGCACAGCTCCGCCGGCAGGGTGATGGCCAAGCCGTGGTACACCAAGTCGGACCGAAGGCTTATTTTCACAGCATAACTGTACACGCCGATCATAAACCCGCAGAAAAGCTGGAAAGAAAAGCTCTAATTTAAAAAAACCTAATTGACGGTGATTTTGTGGTGCCGGCATATTAAAATAACAGGGGTTGCCTTCCTATAACCGTCGTTAGAGGCGACTAAAGGAGAGCTGCGAAGAGAAGAAGAGCATTATGGCAAAATTATCATTTCGGAGAGGCCTGCGTCCAGTGGACTAATATAGGCTGTTGGTGGCCAAACAATGTGACAAGGTTTGATTGAGAGAAGACAAAAAATCCTAAAAGTTGTGATTAGTTGTAGATAAACTACAATTAGGTACTCATTATTAAAAAAACAGGAACTTCTTGTGTTTTGCTAAGTACTCTACTAATCTGTTTTGGCACAAAATCTTTCCCATAATCCCATTATTGCTCTTAATTTCGTGGCTTGGTTGGCTAGTTAACCAATCAATATATTTTCAGAATGATCCTTGTATACAACCTCAATAACAGTTAAGTAGGTTCAAGATTGTATAAAACTTAATTTAGAAACTTACAAACTTTATTTCACCTGTATTAGGCAAGTTTGGGTTTTAGCCATGTTATAAAAAAGAAATCGAGAAAAAACAAACTAGTACTTACTACGTTTAGGTAAGCGATCACAAGAACTCCTCTCCTCAGGGGCATGCAAAAACAGCACCTCTGTAGCACAGGCCAGTCGCAATACATGTTTATGTTTACGGGTATAATTCAAAATCACAAATATACACCACCAAAATTTACTCTACACTGAGTCTATCTCAATTTGTGCCTACGCTGAATCAACTACTTGTCACACCATTTATCTAATGGAGACCGGCATTGTCTGCCTCCACGTAATGTTCCTTTATGAATGCTTACTAAAACTTTGTTCGCTTTTATAGCAATAGACCTTAGTATCTCAGAGATACGATTAACAAACATGTAACATGAATATTTAAAAGAAAATCAATTAAATTGTTTACATGCAATGCGACTGATAATAAATCGAGAAATAGAAACTCTTCAAAACAATGTTTTATTATTTCGGTTCATATTCCTTGAAGTTTGTCTGATGATAACACATACTACATGTGATCATTATTACCTACTCGTAAATAGTAAACACAGCTTATTATTTCTGAAGAAGAACTATTACTTCTCGTATTATCACAATATATTATGATATTATTGTACGCTTTTGTGTAATTATAGCTGTCAAAAACGTTTTCACTGTTAGCGATGTATTTTCTTCTGTTTTCTTCAAAATCTCATACATATAGGTACTACTTACGGGTTTCTTTTTGATTGAAGGTATAAAAATCGTCACCTATAATAATTGTATTCTTAAATAGCTACTACTGGTTGAAGTAGAGTTCAGCAGAGTGAGAAAATCATTAGCGCTGTCAGGTGGTAGCGCCATCAGGGCGTGAAAATGTGAATAATATTTATCACGATTATACAAAATTTTATGTAAATTGACCACTCACACAGGCAGTAAATCTAAACTAAAATATTCTAACAATAGGTAAAAAACCGCAGGGCAATTACACTTAAAAACATATGTTTTTAAAAGTACACATATGTCCATGTTTGTCGCCTTCCTTAACTGGAACTTGGTCACAAAACCAACACAATACCTGCATTTACCTTTAAAAAAATATGCTTTGTAATCACAAATCAGTTAGGTACTTTCAACTCTTTTGTGGTTTGTGGTGACCCCGCGACGCTACCGAATGCCCGTGACGGCATACTAAATTCTACTGGATTTGCTGGACTACTACTGGGTGGGTACCTAGTCCTACCTCTGTAGCAAAAAGAAAGTACTTGTAGGTACAGTGAGCAACAACCAAAGAAGAGATGCAGACGAACTCGAAACCTACCTCTAACTCTGAACTTAAAGTTGATAATTTGGTTTACAGTGGGTTGACGGCTCGTATTCAAGAGCCGCGTACCCCCATAACTTCGGTCGTTGACGTGGCTGCTGTGAATGTGTCGACTCCTTATAAAAAAACATTTAAAAACTTGCTTTTCAATAAGTGTCAAGGTGAAGGATTCGTATAGTTTATAGCAGGGGTTCCCAAACTGTGCCTGTGAAGTGATAAATTCACTGGTGCAAATAAAGCGTCCATATTTTGAACGCACGATGTACCTACTAATGTCACGTTTTCGCTCACTCCCTCTTAAGTAAGCGTTTTAAAACGTGCAAATGCGCCTTGGGCTGAAAAAGATTGGATACCCCTGGTTTTTAGGATTCCATAGTCAAGACTGACTTTTTGAAGTAGAAAAATATTTTAATGAATTCAGTTAGAAACTAATTACCTAAGAAAAGTTGTTAGTTACGTGGATTCGGGAATATTCGATGTATAAAAAAGTCAAAGACAATTTAGTTGTATGATTATATTGTGGCTACACACACATCAATGTCGCTGTGCGGTATCGTACTAGGGTTGTAGATTCCGTTGTTCGTCACTTTGGCCTGCCTATTACTAATAATCCGATGCAGCTGGTTCTCAAAGGTATGAAGGCCGTCTTCTTCCAGTTTCTTGAGTAGACTCCAGACGAGAATCAGCAGGTATATTTGAATCACTGGAAATTTATTAACAGTTAATATTTTATAACCATGCCTGGCGGCGATTATCCAATCCTAGACTTAAATTTTCCTTAAATTCTCCACTTAGACCTCTTCAAGTGGAGGGTTAACCATAATCGCTGTGTCCAGCTGTGGACTGATATGGACTGGTGATGATAATTTTATTACCTTTGAAAAACTTTCAGTACTTTAGATGCTTTAATCCCCTTGTTACGTGCAATTAATTTATTTTGAACACGGTTTTAGTAGCTGTTTGCATGGTTTTAAACAAATTTATAACTTTTTTTATTATATGTATTTCTATACCAATAATTTTTCAAAAGATTCTTTTCTCAGAAATAGACGATATCATTGGCAAACAAGTATCTTAAGGTAAAATCTTTGAACTTGATAACAAACTAGTAGGGTCTTGGAAGTTGATTCTAACTAGCCTTAAGAACATAAAGAAACAGTAATTGGGGTCCATATTGGCTCACATTCTAAATCATATTCTTTGTCTTAATACAGATTTGTGTTCATAATAATCACTCTTCATAATTTCATTTTTCATACTTTTTTTATTCAACCCTTTTTATTATTACCAACGGAGCTCATACAACCAGGTTAAATGAGAGGTGACGAACCCTCCAGTGAAGTCAGGGAGGCGCGGTGTAACAAATTTTTTTTTAAAAAAAATTATTTTAGTCCGTAGTTAGTAGTAGTTTGTAGTTAGTTTGTTTTATGTCCATGTCCTAAACTTTATCCAAGTTTGTTACTTTTATTAATTCACTTGAGAGTGACTTCATAAATCTTCTTGAATTTCTAAATTATGCTGATTATGTTTCACGTATCTTGCCAATATATTACTCTTCACTATTTTAAAAGAATTACTGTTACCTATCTCGTTTTATTTACACTTATGATTAAAAACTATGTTATGAAAATGAATATATTAGTAGGTATACTAATAAATGTATGAATTATGATTTTCAAAAATATGGATTGAAAACAAATATTAGGAAGTAGTGTATAATAAGTGATAATTATCATGAATTTGAATGATCATGGTTTTTAATATTTAGGTTTTAAATTTTTTATGAAGAATGATCATTATGATTTTAAATGGTATGAGAAATATTTTCAGACTTCCGATGATAGGAGTTAAAAAGTTATGTAAGACAATGCGCACCCGAACAACTTACATGAGCCCGCGAATCCGAACAAAAATAATGCGATGAAAATGTAGCGGGCGGTCGCCATTTCCAGGATGAACAGCACCATCGCCGTCAGGGTGGTGCAGATGGCGAAGTAGTAATACGTTTTCACGTATTTATAAATTTTCTGTGAAACACAAGATAGGTAACTATTATAAAATATATAAATTCATTGTTTCTTAAACCACACGTCGTTACAAAGATTAGATGTCACCCTCCGGAGAAGCTCCGTATGAACGATCCATACGAACTATTGCAGCCCAATATTATTACTATTAAGTTCTACACAAAAATGTTTGATACACCTTCGCCAAAAACAAATTCTACCCCATTGATTTGTTGCTAAGTACCTAACTGCGTACAACTTATGCACAATATGCGTCTTGTGGGTAGGTAGTTTCCATTAAATAATTATATTTTTTGTGTTTCACGAGTAGTGTTACATTATGCTTAAAATATGATAAAAAATAAAATTACACTTTTTCGAAACCCTAAATTATTTTTTTTTTAAGTATTTTTTTATTTTTTTTACTTCTAACTGTTAGACAAACAAAACCTTTAAATATTGTAATGATTTTAATATTTTATAAATTTTTGATATTTTATAGGTATGGTCAAATCATATTTGCCGGTCAGATAGTATTCCTATCCAACACTGCCCCGTCTCAAATCTCTCTTTCCCATAGATTCTAATAAGTATTTACCTGATTGCATCAGAACTCCGAGTAACGTTTAATAGAAGCTCCATTAGGGTCATATAAAATTAAATACATATTATATACCTATGTATCCATGAAGAGCGAAACTAAACACTCGTGCAAATACAATTTAACTGTATCTGACTGCTTCTACGAGTATTTAAAATAGCCCTTGACCCTAAAGTAAATGATAAAATGAGATAATGCACTATTGCAGTTAAAATGACATGTTGGCGTATCAATCAAGGCTACTCGTAATGTTATCTTAAATAAATATGTTCTGACTGACTGTAATATCCTGTGTTTCATATGACTGTAGACCATAGTTTTATCTGTCTGTGATTCTCATTTAGGTACTCTACTTAAAAAAAACATAAATTTTTTTCAAAGCATTACTAAGTAGAAAGATAAATGACGTCACTTTAATTGTTGGTAAGTTGATGCAATAAAAACAAATCGCCCTAATTAATTTCTGCGTCCATCTACATCTCATGTTGTGACTTGTGACGCTACAACACACTTGACGCCTAACGACGTGATTTATGATTATGCCTACTCGAAAATAAAAAGTGAATCATTGCGGTTCACGTAGCTGAATACACAAAGTCCCAAAAAACACAGAAATCAGGATGACAAGATCAAAAAAACCCAGACTAACCATGTGTGCGCCGTAAATTAGCAGCCCGTTGAAAATCATCTCCAAGAGGTACAGGAAGATGCACAGCTCTGCCGGCAGGCTGCTTGTTGTGCCGTGGTACACTAACTCAGGCCGAAGGCTTGTGTTTACAGCATAGCTGTATACGCCGACCATGAACCCGCTAAACACCTAGTAAAAATCAAACACACATGAAATTGAGGAAATATTGAGTCGCGTGGTGCCGGTTTATTTATGTTTAAAGAATAGCGCCACCACTTCCCTCCTCGGGTTTCGGTAGAGGCAACCAAAGGTGTACTGCCATAAGATGATGTGCATCAGCGTCTTCTCTTCACCATTAATTGGCATAACTGCGATCGCCAACCTGTCTGCAAAGTGCGGCTTGTGGCAGTTTTCTCATTTTTCTTGCAGTGGAAGTGATATAAGGTGGTAATAATGATGAATTCATGAAAAATTACAACAAAATATAATACATATAGGTTGTACATAGGGAAAGAAGTTGTACTTAATCCTAAAAGATGGAGCGACATCGAATTAATGTTCAAAAGCTAGTTATTTTATAATCAAAAATACATCGAATCATAACAGCATTTATATACAACGTGTTCGTTTTGATATCCCATAGTAACTCTAAGGTTAAGTTCTATAGGTAAAAATAATATAAAACGCCATAGAACATGCGGTTCAAAAGTCAATAGTTTTTAAAAAAATTAACAAAAAATAATTAAAAAATAATTCATATGCAATTTGATTCTTTACCATGGTCTGTTTAATACCCTAGAGTTATGGGATATCAAAAGGAACACGCTGTACCTATAAAGAAAGATTTTACCAACCAGCTGTGAAAAATATACGAAAAAATTTAAAAATCGATAGAGTTATTCCGGAAGAGTTCAACCGCAAATATCGTGTCGAGAGATTTTTGGAAAGCGGTAAACATAAATTACATCTATATTAGTAATTATTCTTTTAATAGTAATTAAAAATAGCATTAATATTTATTTTCTATAGTATAATCTTCACTTTGAGTACGACTAATATCGTGATAAACAAACCGGATACTTACGAAATTCAAATACGCAATGGCTAGAACTCCTCTTCTCAAGGGCAAGCAGAAACAGCACCTCTGTAGCACAGGCCAGTCGCAATACATCTTGATGTTTGTTTTGTAGAAATCACACACAACAGTCAACACCACCAGAATAAGTTCGCTACTACTACACTAGCTCAATCCCAAGCTGTGACAATTCGTTGACACCATTTATTTCATGAAGACAGGCACTGTCCGAGTACTTGTAATGTTTCTATTTGAATGCGAACCAAAACTTTGCCTACTTATAAAGATAGAACTTAGCATCTGTAAGAATGATCATCAGCATTTAAATCTAAACATAATTAGTAAAGTATCAATTAAAATGTTTATTCAACGGCAGATAACGAAACAACAGAGCTCCCCGAAATGATATTATTATTTTTTAGATAAAGAAGTAAATATTATTGTTTGCAGTTAACAATATTTCTCTTCCACCAAAATTACTCAATAAATGGCCAGGTTGACTCTGGTTGACCTACTGATTACATTATACTAGGAAGTTTCTCGTTTTATCAAACTGCAGTAGGTATTTCGTATCTAATTTTTCTTGTTTTTTAACATTTGTTTATTAACATTGTTTAACTATATTAATTTGTCTTTGGTGAACTCAAACTCATGTTTGACTTTTTAAGGTTCCGTACCTCAAATGGTAAAAGCGAAACCCTTATAGACTATATTATTGTCCGTCCGTTCGTCTGTCTGTCAATTGTTGCTGAGTTGTTTTTATTTTTCTTACAAATCAATTTGTAATAAATATAAATTTGCAGCCTTCAACTTTTAGAACATTAACTATTAAGTTCCTAACTTAAAATTGATATTACTCATCATAACGGCTGTTATTCTCAATATCTTCAGTCCACAACTGGACATAGGTCCATCTTTTTCGTCGCCTCTTACGACATAGACTTCATACATAGAACTAGAAAAAGTGGTGTTTTTCTTCACTGAGCCGTCACAACACGTTACTGTTCATTAGTGATGTGTCAGAAGAATGATTCAAATAAACTGTTTAGCCTTGAGGACATTTCAATCAAGAGTCTGCAAATGCTATGTGTTTACAGGTACCTAGCTAGTTCCTGAGTTGACTAAGTCATTTCATTACCTACCTTTTAAGTCTATCTGTTTCTATTTTTAGAAGTCCTAGTTCACTTGCTCGACTGTTTACCAAAATTCGTAGTTTTTTCTGTAAATATTTTGTTATAGTCTTTGATACAATTTTTTTATTAAACCTAATTTAAATAAGTTATATTATGTTATATCCTATCGAATTAAAGAAATCATGCTTGGTTTTTTCTTTCCCTATGGTTATACTTAAAAAAATATATGACCTATGTGTCGAATTGAGAACCTCCTTATCGTAAGTTGAAACTGTCTAAAATATTTCCGGAAGCATTCCGGTAATATGTAGTTATTGTTTATTCCCTTGATCGTGAGTTATTCCAGACACAATTGAAATCAATTGTTATCGTGGCACCCGAGTGCCTCCTGGGGGTTGAGGGATTAAATATGGATTATAAACAAAAATACTGAGTAGTTATAACGTTAGTCAAAGTACCTAAAGCTAAGGTTAAACGACAACGAGAAAGTCAATCATGGATGTAATACATACGTCCAGGTTAATAAAAATTCCTATTTTAAAAAAAAGCACGCTTTTTTACGTAAACTTAAACTTTTTCATAAAAAAGCAATTAATGTCACGATGTCATCGTGGACATATTATGTCAACAATTAACATTAGGTCTAAAATACTATTTGCGGAAAGTTTAATCATTCATGTCTATTCGTAGTAAAGATGTTCAACAACGTGTAGCAAATTTTAAAACAATGAGCTAGTTAAAAATTAGTAGTAATTTTTATTGACACTAAGTATTTACGAGTGTTAACAATCTCATAGCAGTTTTGCAATGTGCCTAAAGTTGGAAGTGACTCTACCTACTTTAGAAACGTTTTTGTTGATGTATTCTTTACGGGCTGGGTGCATCGTAATCCTTGTTTGGACATTAGTAAGTTATCCTAGATTAAATGACTCGTTATAAGTATATAAAGTAAAGTTGTTACTTAAATACAGCCTATAATCATCCCACTGCAGGGAAAAGGCCTCCTTCATTGAATTCAAGTAGCCGCAGCAATGATGGGTACTGAATGGCATAATCACCACGCTTGCCAAATGCAAGTTAATGACCACAAACCCGAGCAACGTTCAAAAATTCGAAACTTTTCGTTGCCCGATCGAACCAGGGACCCCGAGATCTTGGCCCAGTATTCAAACCACTAGACCAACGGAGCGGTCCTCTTAAGTTTTTTTTTAGGATTCTCAAATTAAATTGCAAGGGTACAAAAGTATTATTTAAATACATAACTAATAAACGGCTTGGCCTTCCGCTACTATAGGGATTACGATACAGTTTTCACTGGTATATGTATAAACTAATTCAGGAGAAAGATTCGTGCAGACATTCAATTATTTCGGAGTCTTGTTTGACGAGATACCAGACAGAAAATGTTGCCAGATGTTTATCTGCACCTGCACAATTCACGCACAAACGTTTCTACTAGAAACGTTGTCTACACTACCTATTGTAAGTTGAACCTTCGACCCTTAGCGCTCTTAGCGTAACCCCGCCCCACCACCAACCTTTTACATACATGACAATATTCATTAGTATGTAAACTTGAAAATCATGTCGCAGGCGGTTTTCGAACCCGCATCTCCATGCATACCGGGCGCGGCGCTAAACCAATTAAGCCACCGAGACACTACGTCACAGCGCGAATTTTTCAAGCATATTCTTATCCTATTATTGAAAAATTCGCGCTGTGGCGCCCGGCATGCATGGAGATGCGGGTTCGAATACCGGCTGAGAAATATTTTTTTTAAACTTTTAACACTGATATTTAAATTGCAATCAAGTTGCTAAAATATCATATAAAAGTAGTCATCTTTTAGGAATTTTCCCTGTTATTTACAAATATATTATTGAGTTCTGTGAAGAGGGTGGAAGCGGTCCAGATTGATGTTTCCGGGAACTAAACTCCGATAAAACGCTGTGACTGAGATCACAGTTTCATTATCAAAACAACTACAAAAACACTGTCGTTGCATCCGATAACACGCACACGATAAACGGTGATCGGTAGAATTCTTCTTTATTATCAAGTTCATTAAAACTGAATGAGGGCCTATAGGCCGGCCATTTTTTAAACCGTTTTAAATGTTGAAAATAGTATAATAGTATACTATTTTCAACAGTTTAAAAAATGGCCTAATGGTGTGGGTGCCCGGGCCAAACCCTTAGTGAGGATTCCACAGAACACAAGAGGATTCTATCCTGGGTCAGAATCCGGGGCCCTGAGTTAATATTTTCAAACATTGCTCACTCATTGGGTTTGTGATCACCGCATTTGGCAGGTGTGGTAATTATGCCTGAACCCATTTGTGCTGTGGTAATGGAAGCTTTTGCTCTACAGTAGAATGATTATTATAGTCCGTTACTTTACTTTTTAAAATGAAAATAAGTTTAGCTATATGTTATTTTCTCTTCCCAGCTGTGTAACGAATATGAACAAACAAGATCATTTAAACTTGAGTCATAGACGTTACAATTTATTGTTCTTTAGAGTCCTTTATTTACAAGTCCTTCATCGAGTCACAAAAGTGGCTTAGTTTGGGGCTAGAGAATTTGAAATTGTATAAACAATTAGCTTTGTCTCGGGTTTTTTTGCAGTAGTTAAAAACTAGGATAATTACAAATAAAGAAAAAGAGAAATAAGATGCACTCAAAAAATTACGCTTATTTTATTTATACAATTATTTTCATACGATTTATTTACGGTTAGCCCATACTAGTATTATATTATTTGTCTGTATTATTAAGTATAGGACTTAATGACTGCTTTTGCCATCAGGGTATAGAATACGGCATTTTAATACGGCATTTTATACTTCGTAATGGTAGCATTTTGAGGCCTATGTCCAGCAGTGGGCGTCATTTGAGTAAGATGATGATGATGAAGGTAGCATTGATTAAGTTATTAAAACACATACTTATTCATATCTTATGTACACTGCCACAGATGTAATTAAAATCGAAACGAAGAAAATTCACAAAACTGACATTAACGCTAATTGGCTATGATTAAATTTCGATTCGCAGATGAATAGGTACTTTTATTTTATGTAATGGTTGTAATAGATTATGTTCTTTCAGATCCGAATACTTCTTTGCGCTTTGTTCTTCGTGGTGGCTATTTTGGAAGTTTTGGTAAAGCGCAATTTACCTTTGGGAGGTATACTAGTAACTGACGCGAGTGTTGATTCCGTGTCCGCTGAAAATGTTCTGCTTATCTACTTCTTCTTTTTGGGAATGTTACTAGCGGAGTCGTTCCTGTTAGTTTTCTGTTTTTATTTTGCAAGAGGACTGTATCTGGTAACTGGTTTTTATTACTTTTAGTGCTTAGTCTTCGTAGTAACGGCCTTTGATCATTAAATTAAAGTTACCATAGCAATGATGGGTACTGGCATAATCACCACGCTTGCCAAATGCGGGTTAGTGATCATCACAAACCTAAGTAATGTTTGAAAATTCTAAACTTTTTGTTGTTCCGGGGATCGAACCCGGGACCCCTTGACCTTGGCCCGGTTTTTAAACCACTAGACCAACGAGGCGTTTCAGTAATAATAAGTCTTAAATTACTTCATATTCATCATGACCAACAGCATTTAACGGTTCATTTCTCGACACAGACCTTTCCAAAAGAAAGATTTTTTTTCTAAATTGCCTCGCTTGACAGGCGGATTGGTTGGCGATCGCAGGTCGCAATGCAGCAATGGTGGAGGAATAATGCTGTAGCACGTCTTCTTCTGGCATTTCTTCTTTAGTCGCCTCTTAGGACATCTTTAAGAAAAGATTGGTGGTGCTATTATATTTTTTCATATGGCATAAATTTTGTAATTACAATAATTAAGTATTAACACAGATAAGATAATACTTATTAGTTAGCCTTAATTAATCAAATTATATATATAATGTTTCAGCTTACTTCCTCACAAAATCATTTTTTTTTCACGAAGTAGTAATTTAGGTTATTTAATTAATGTTAACTAGCCAGAGTTAAACCTAATCTTGCATGTGCATTGAACATCGATAATAGACATAACAATGCTATTGGTTGTGTAGTAGTTATCTTTTGCTTATCGAAAATATTTATATCACAACACTTTTTTGAATATTATAATAAGTTTTACCAAAATATACTTATAACATCCTAGCTTGGTAACATTGATCAATAACCTTTATATTACCTTTGGCCTGGAATACCTACCTCGTTATCAATCACCTATCCATCCCTAGAACTTGCTAAAAGCAATCCAATCCACGCCCAAATTTTGTCACTTCACTATGACGTGATGTTAAGAGGAAACACTACGGGCGAGAAAATTGAAAAATAGGTATTAATAAAATCTATTGCTTTCGCGCAGTGCCAAACGCCTTCACCGCAGAGTGTGTTAGAGACAACGCTTCTTGGACCGAAAATACCTACTAAAAGCACACCAAATCAACGTTTCGTAGTCCCCCGATTAATTTTCCAAAACTAGACCGATTTAAATACTTTTTTCATTAAAAATTAAAGAAAGGCTTTGGCCGTGTTCGTATATTTTCTTTTTCTAAAATGTAGCCAAATTTGTTTTCTGGATGTTTGAACACAGCGAAAAATCTGGCGAATTTTTTCGATTTTAGAGGGCTCATATCTTTTTTATTAATCAATTTATGAAAAAATATTAAACATAGAAACATAAATAAAATAAATAATAAATATTGAAGACATGCCTCACTGGGCCACACTGAGCCATCTAGTCCCAAATTAAGGTACTATTAAGTACCCTGTCGTATGGGGTACTAGACAACCGATAAACTTACTTATATACTTTTTTTTTTGTAAATACATACTTATAATACATAGAAAACACCCAGACCAGTACAAACAGACATATTTGTACTGCGCGGGGATCGAACCCGCGACCCATGGCTCAGAAGCAGCGTTAACTACCGCTGATCCAAATGGTCGTCAACATGCTAATAGTGGCCATAGATTTTTGTAATAAAAATATTTCTCTTCTGGCTTTGTCCAATGAGGAAACAGGGGACTACGTTTGTACGAGTATGGAAAAACGGCCCTTGTATTTCCTCTTAATTTAGTAGGCAAACTTACTAAATTTTAATGCCCTGCCCTTTTGAGCAACAAAACGTATTAGTTTTGCTAACTAAATAATATTTTAAAAATAATAGGTGGTCTACCTAAAACAGTACGATACTAGACTAGTTTCAGCAATGACCTCATTGTTACAGCATTTTTTTCAGAAGTGTCAGTGCGTCAATCGTGAATAATTTGAGTGGAAGTAGATATTTATCATAGCAAAATCAGGCAAAAATACTAACAATCGTAGGAAGCAGTTCGTATTTTTTTTTTTATATTTATTTAGAAAACCAACTGCGTAATACATTATTTTGTCTTAAGTGGTATTGTAATCTATGGCTTATAACAAGCAGACGATGAAATCACATAGGGCAAAATTTCTGGCAGGACAAGACAAGCTGACGTTAGTAGATGAGTTCGGGTTCGATCCTTGGGTAGGGCAACAAGAGTTTAAAGTTTTCGAACATTGCTCGGGTTCGTGATGATCACCAACCCGCATTTGGCAAGCGTGGTGATTATGCCTGTATCCATCATTGCTATAGTAGTTTGAATTTAATGATGGAGAATGATTATAGGTAGGCCGTTAATTTAACTATAATAGTTCAGATGCAAACTCAGACGACGGCAGTTTTGCCCATTGTGCAGGATTGTTAGTTTTAGATGGTTTCAGGAACATAATTGATATTGTGGTTTTCATGCTTTCATTTTCAAAAACAGTTTCCAATTTAAGATGCCTGACTGATCGAAATGATATCATAACAATCAGATGTTACAAAAGTTTTTTAAGTTTTATAATTTAAAAAGTGACTTAAGAATTGCAATTAATCGCTATATTTTCCTATATATCGCCTACCTATAATCGCTGTGAGGATCAGTCAAAATATTATGTAATATTTGTGATTTTAGATGTTTTTGGATCAGCGGTAGTTAAAGCTGCTTCTGAGCCATGGGTCGCGGGTGCGATCCCCGCACAGTACAAATATTTGTGTGCATGAACATGTCTGTTTGTACTGGTCTGGGTGTTTTCTATGTATTATAAGTATATATTTACAAAAAAAAAAAAAAAGTATATAAGTAAGTTTATCGGTTGTCTAGTACCCCATACGACAGGGTACTTAATAGTACCTTAATTTGGGACTAGATGGCTCAGTGTGGCCCAGTAAGGCGCATGTCTTAAATATTTATTATTTATTTATTTTACGTGCTATTATTACTAATGTTTTTTTATAATTATAGGATATATCGAAGTACTTCGTTCATTATTTAGTATGCCGGTTGATTACTTGGGCGGCGGAAGTTTTGTTTCTGGTTATGTTATGTATTAACCACAAGTTTCTCATAGGCTGGTACTTAGGAATCCTGTTTTTCGTCAGTAAGTTGTAACTTGTTTATAATTAATGATTTGACTGTGGCTGGGAAACATCCCGATGGTTTCCATTCCTTTGTAAAACCAGGGACATTGATGTCCGATTTCTTCACATTATTTGAATAGATTACCTGCTATTGATAAATAAAACAATCGACATCTATGTATGACAAATTGGACGTTGACTGTAAAAAGATGACTTTACTTAGGTAGATAGATAATACTTATATTTATTTTGGTTACAATACGTAATAGCTTTATGTACGCGGCCCGCGTGAAATACACGTTGTCGGGCGGGCGGAAATTATTACCAGCAGTGCATATTTCGGCGTGGAAGCGTAACAGATAGATAGACATACAAACAGATAGATACTTTTCCAATTATAATATTTACATAGGTATTATGTAATAGTTTGACCCTTAGACAGCTAATTTTGGACAGAGCTAGAATCGATCTAACTTTATTCACTTTTCCTTACAGTTCTCGAGTTTTACGCTTTCATTGTGGTGTACAGTTATTACTGCGAGCTGTGGGATTTGGAAAACCCCTGCAAACAGGAAGATGGTGTTTAAGTAGGTGAATACATATCTATTACATAATAAGTAAGTTAATAATTAAGATCCTTTTAAGATACGATAAGGTGTAGAATACACAAATCTTCCCTTTATATAGTATCATAAATCGGTGTACAAGAGGACTTCCTAATTGTACCTACTATCCTGTCTGTACTATTGGGACAACAAATCACAAGACATATCCAAAGATAGAACCCGTAAGGTGCAGGAACTATTGCAGATGGCAAGTCTTGAAAATAACTTTAAGGACTGGTTGAGACGACAGAACGCTACGTGCAAAATCTCAAAACTTCGTAAGTAAACACAGGACTTCCTCCAATCGTCAAATGACTAATAGGTGCGCGTCGATAAAACCACGCCTACAATCAGGTACTTACCTATCTGTAATGCTGTCAAAATTTTCATTTCATAAGTATCTTCTGACAGTTAAATTCTCCTGATACGACACCCAAGCAGGCATACTTTCAATTTCTACATCTTAAGCAATGTTAACAGATACACTAGGTTACCTGTCGTAAGGCTGATAGTTCATTGGTCATACTATCTAAGTATGGCCTTTCGTATCCGATAAACTGATAGTGATAAGGTGCTGGTAGAATCGACTGATAACAAGCATGAAGCCGGCAGTAACCAAATGCTCGAGCCAAAACATCGACTTATTTATGTTTTAAGTGCTATACTTTCGACTTTAAATACCTTATAAAATTAATCAAAAATTGAAAATAGTACATAGTAGAACATAGGTGTGGACAAAGTTGTGTAATTAGAAATAAAATGGCTATTCATTTACCCAGATACACAAAATGTTGCCTTTGCTTCTCATTGAGAACTGGATCGCTGATTATCGGTTATGTGTCAATCGTAAGTAATAAATGATTTTAACTTTAGTATTGAAATTTTGGTAGCTATTGATTTTTTTATTGCAATCGATTAAATTACGAGAGTTTGAAATAAATTAGATTGGAATTGTAGTCAGCTACAAACAAGACAAGTTTATCCCTACAACCCATAACATCTAATCGACTTTTATATGGGGATGGGTATTTTTGCGATTTTTTAAAGTTATTCCTAATAATGTTAAAGCTTTTATTTATTTTAATTTCAGAGGTACAAACAAACATTGACACTGCTTCAATAACCCACACCGAACTTTTATTTTCCGCGAAAGATTAACCAATTTTATTATCGAACTAAATTAGATTCGCCGTCCTTACAATAAAAAATTAGGAAATTTAAAAAATCAGCATTGAAAAATATGTTCAAATAAGTATTTCTCATTTTGAAAGTCATACGATTTTACCGAGGCTGCGACGCCTTAAGAGTAAAGACGAAGTAGGTACTGGTATTTGTATTAAAATATCGACAAGTTTGTTTAGCTGAAGTTTATTCAGTTGTAATTTTGAGACAAAGACTCACATTCATTTAAATTCTTAACCATTCTTGTTATGGTTAAATAAATATTTTTAAATAAATGCAGTGCAGTGCATTTGTTTATTCAGTTTGGTAAGCTATCATTATGATAAATATAATCCTACATATCTACCTATATTGTTTTTCTTTTAGAGTGATGTCTGGTATTTTAGTTCATAATATAAATATTAACGTTTTTCTGATGTTATTCAATTTTGTTTTCCTAGTAAAGAATGTAAAATAAAATAATTACTTATAGAAGTTATTTCATCTTACTTGCTAACAATGAATAGAAAAGTTTTAATGGATGTTTGTTCCTCAATCACGCCAAATTTCAGAACGTATCTGAATGGTACTCGTAGTATCTGGCACGCAGATAAATTATAGGCTGGACCACAGAACATGGAAAAAGGTTAAAAAGGCGAAGGTTAAAGATGTGGGCGGGGCAGGCGCGCCACAGAGGTTATGAGAAAATGCTTATACTTCTGCCCAAACCCATGCGCTGGATTGGTTTCTTTTAACGTCACTGGACCAATAGTCGAAGACGAAGTCGCGTTCATGTGTAGGTAGTGGGGCGCAAGCGGCGACATCGGTTCTCATACAAATGGTGCATGACAGTCTTTCTAACCTTTTTCTATGTTCTGTGGGCTGCATTAAGCTAATATTATTGTATGTTTTGTTATGGTAGTTTTTTTCAAAATTACACGTGAACGAAGTCGCGGTCAACAGCTAGTACCTAAGTATGCACATGATATTAAACCAGTTTATTATTTCAGCTGATGTCCATTTTTTCTATGGCTTCAATGTCGTATTTTCTATACATAGTGGTGAAATTTGTGGAAGCAAACAAAAATAAGCCAAACCCTGAGCATTCCCCTGAAGAGGTTGCTAAGGTTGCATTGGGTTTGTACGTCTCCCAAGCGTACTACCTGCTCGTGTTCCTGTACCTGCTAGTCATCAGTATAATGTTGGTCATAGGAGTTCATATGGTAAACAGTTTTTTAAGTATTTTTCTTATTTATAGGGAAGTGCTAAAGACATTCTTCCATGATGCGACTAAAGCTTTTTGTTGTTGTGTGTGTGTGAGTAAGATAGTTAGTAGTAAGTAAGTAGGTATACTTAGTATCGGGTTATGTTGATGTATCTACAGTCAAGGATCTTAATTGTATTACAGATTCCAATCGCTTTAATTCTACCTGGTAATGAAACTGATGAGATGTTCGATTCAATTGCTTCTTATATCTACGTGGTATTATCGCATACAACATGACAAAATTCAATTTTTGTAAACCTGCTAATTTTATTTTTATGTACATAGATACCTACTCTACTAAAATAAATAGTTAAGTCAAGGATCTTGTCACAACATTCCTATCTATCTTTTCAAGGTACCAGTTACCACAGCAATGATGGGTACAGGCTTCATCACCACGCTTTCCAAATGCGGGCTCAAGTTCACAAACTCGAACAATTAAAAAATTACTCAGCAGTTAAAAAAAAAAACTCTTTTTTCCCGACACGAGGATCGAACCCTGATAACTTGGCTTGGGGCCTAATTCGCGTAACCGAATCGCAGTTCGATCGTGATTGAATTGGACGATTTTGACATTTAGCCGATTTATGCGAATTAGGGGCCTGGTACTTAAAACTACTCGACTAACGTGGCGTTCTCGATTCAAATGCTGTCGATAACCGAGTACCTACCTACACGTAACCGATACATCGTGTAAAGTTAAATATTATCGTGTCACATGGTTTATCGGTTGTGAATTTTATAACGAAGGAATTAAAACTGAGTCCAAAATTGTTTTTTTCCTTTAAACAGTATCTAAGAAACGACATTGTCTAATGAAACATTGTTCATTAATTTGCCTGTTATTAATTAATACCGTTATTTAACATGGATGATGTTTTCTTATAAGTATTTTGTTTTCAGAACAACTACCGCCTAGTGAAATATTATGTGTTCAGCGGGTTTTTCCTGTTTGGGATGACACTAGCTTTGGTTGTAGTGTCCTTTGTTTTCGTCGGTTTTTTGGCTACATTGCCTCTCCTAAAGTGGAGTAGTAAGTAAAAATATTTTGACAATAAAAACAGCCAATTGATACTTAATTTAAGCATAATGTTGTATAAATATCCATTGATTTCGCCCGCTTTGAGTACCTATGCAACCATGAGTAAGTATAATTAATTACTATTCACATAATGATGTATGTAGTCTGTATATCTACATGCAGGCTGTTGGTCAGATATGTACTAGGATTAACAATATTAGCAAAACCTGATGAACCCTTAGGCTAATTAAGCAATTGCTTGGGCGTCACGTCTTTGGAAGCTACAAACAAGGAAGTTTGGAAGTTACGGCCCTGATGAATATCAGTAAAAGTATCGAACTACCATCTATGTCTTAAAATAAGGTCAAAGCTAAGTGTAAAACATAATAATATAAGGTGAAGGGACCATGGAAGGCCATGCTCCTTGGAAGGTCAACTATAAAAAAGTCATATTTATAGTCACATGATGATGAATTCCTTCCATTAACACAAAGCTCGATCAAACTTAAAGCTACACACGCGGCGCGGCGGCGTTGAGTCGCTCGCAACGCTAATTTGCCAGTACAAAACTCTCGCTTCGTAGACGTCGGTCGTCGACGTTAAAATTGTAATTTGTGCGCTCAGCAAAAGGCAAGTTTTTATCTGAATTACCTGTTTTTGTCCTATATTTCCATACCGTAAATTGTTATGAAAATATTAATTTTATTGTGATTTTAGTTAAAATATCGGCAGTGTTCCTATGAAAGCCGTTGGTTCCTTGTAAGGCCGATCAAAAAGTCTACGGTTGGCCTTGCTAGGGTACATAAGCCTCACCAGGAACATTTACAAATGTTGAAAATATAAACACCAATTTTTTTGTTACAAATATGTACCGGGAAAGTTGAAGAAATGTTTATGTATATAATTTACTATTTATAAGGATTTTAAACTTTTAAGCTTAGACTGAATAGACATTTCTTTTATAATTATTATGTTACAAAAACCTACATCTTTTAATTTCTTTTGTGAAAACATTGCATAAGAATAAGTCGATAATCGAACAGATGATAAAATTTTACACGCACAATTTCAGATTTCTAGAATGTCAGGATCAAAACTTAGAAAAAGAGGTAGTACAAAATAATCAACTTAATTCAAAAGCTTCGGCGTTAAAATTCAATATTCTAAGACTATATTTAGATGATATTTGTTAGTTTGGCCTTCTTAGGAACATTTTGGCCTTGCAAAGAACGGACCCATAGGATTAAATATTTTTTTTATGATTTCATTGTAAAACGCATTGGCAACTTGTCTGTTAGAATAGAATAGAATAGAATAGAATAGAATTGATTTATTTCATATAAAAATACAGACATTTGTACACCAGTTATAACATACATCTACTTATTAACCTTAACGTTCGGTAGCATATTCTGAATATAATAAAATAGCTTCTAGTAGACATAAATTACCTTAGTTCAGTACTAGTTACATTAATAACTCATAGTTACATTAATAATTATAATGGACATACGCTTAGTTATACGATGGTGTTCAGGGAATGTTTGCTGAATTTTTTAAAAAAGATTAAGCATTCAATGTTTCGTTAAAATGAAAGATATGTATTTTTAAGTGGTTACAGTAAAAGCGGATATTTTGATTATTACAATTCTAGTTTTAAGTTGAACGACTGTTTTATAATATTGGCCTTGTATGGAGCCCTGTTCTTTGCAAGGCCATTTGGAACAGCTTTATAAAAGTTAATTTTAAGAAATAGTGATTACACCTACAGTAAAAAAATTAATTTAAAGTGCTAATTAAAAATGTATTCTTGTCATTTATCTATTAAATGCACTAATGAACACTGTTTATTAGTAACAGTGGCCTTCCATGGTCCACCCACCTTATTACCTACTTAGTCATCAATCATCATCATTTATTGTTATCAATATCGAGTTTCTGTAGTCGCACAGAAGTTATAAAAAGATCATCACACATTCGCGGAGAAGTCGCAGATCCAATTTGATTACTACTAAATCTGCTTTTATCTGTTACAGTAACCCATTTCATCTGCCTTCTCATCGTACGCAGCACATACCTTGAAATGGAAGAGCAGAGCAGGCCTAAGTCGTTTGAAATGCAGCACCTGTACAGCCCACCGCCACCTATATCTGTTTAATATTTTTTATATTATTATCACGGCATTAAATGACAAAAAGTTTGGATTTTTTCCTCCTTCCCCTTGCATTTCTCACGCCTAAGAACCCTTTTTCTTTAAATAGGTAGTTTTGCCGTGTAGTGCCGGCACATAAAAAGAATAGCACTACCCCCTCTCTTCCCGTGGGTGTCGTAAGAGCCGACAGAGGGAAAACTGCCATCAGGAGATGGGCAGCAGCGTCTCCTAGAAGCAACAGGCCATACTGCGATCGCCAACCCGCCTGCCAAGCGTGGCGATTATGGCAAACCCCCCCCCCCCCAAATATGAATACACCGCTAAGAATTCGGCCCCCAGTCCCCGGCGGCCCCGCTAGTCCTAGCTATGGCAGCAGCTCTGGTAACGGCGGGGCAGGGGGTGCTAAGAATCCCCGGGTAAGATCCGGCTGCCAACAACGACGACTCGACCTGGCAACATATAACACGCGCACACTGAGGCTTGACGCGAAGCTCGTAGAGTTGGAAGAGGCAATTGGTAAGTTACATTGGGATATCATTGGGCTATCTGAGGTCCGAAGAGAGGGGGAGGACTCGATAACCCTAAAATCCGGTAACTTACTATACTACCGGGAGGGCGACCAACAGTCCCTAGGTGGTGTCGGGTTCATCGTCCACAAGTCCCTTGTCAACAACGTGATTACTATCAGAAGTGTTTCGAGCAGGGTAGCGTACCTGATACTCAGAATATCGAAACGATATTCGCTGAATGTCATTCAGGTTTACGCTCCGACCTCAAAACACGACGATGTCGAAGTGGAGGCTATGTATGAGGAGATCTCTAAAGCCATGCATAGCTTTAAAACCCACTACACGGTTGTGATGGGGGATTTCAATGCGAAGTTGGGGCAACGTTGCAGTAATGAGTTGAGAATGGGGAAATTTGGATTTGGGCAACGGAACAAAAGGGGTCAGATGCTGGCAGACTTCATGGAGAGGGAGAACCTCTTTATGATGAACTCCTTCTTCAAGAAGCCCGTAAGCCGCAAATGGACCTGGATCAGCCCGGACGGTAAAGTCAAAAACGAGATCGATTTTATCATGTCAACGAAGAAGCACATATTCGATGATGTCGCTGTGATCAACGCTGTTAAGACAGGAAGCGATCACCGCATGGTCAGAGGCACATTGAATATCGACGTAAAGCTTGAAAGAGCGCGACTGATAAAATCCACGCTCCGACCAATACCGGCTCAAATTCAAAACCCCGAGTGCTTTCAGCTCGAGCTTCAAAACCGTTTCGAAGCCCTTGGGAACAGCATCGATGTGGACGATCTATACAACATGGTGGTGGATACTGTCCGTACGGTAGGGTCTAAGTACTTTAAAACCCGCCGTCCCAAATCAAAGAAACTCTCCAGTCAGACTCTCCTACTCATGGATCACAGAAACGAAATGAGGCTACAGAACTCAGCGGATGCCCATCGCTATCGGCAACTCAATAGACAGATATCTAAGTCTTTGAAGAGCGACCTTCGTCAATTTAATACCCGACGTATTAAAGAGACCATTGAGCGGAACAAAGGCTCCAAAGTGTTCGCCAGAGATCTGTCTATTGGGCAAAGCCAATTGACGAGGCTGAAAACTGAGACAGGTAGCATCATTGCGTCAACACCTGAAATCCTGAGGGAGATTGAGAGTTTCTATGGACAGTTATACTCCACGAAAACACCTGTTGAAAGCAAGGCTAAAGACCCTAGAGCCAAGCTTACCCGACACTATTCTGAAGATATCCCGGACGTCAGCCTGTGCGAGATTAGAATGGCTCTCAAGCAGCTTAAAAACAACAAGGCGGCGGGTGATGACGGAATCACAACAGAGCTCCTTAGAGCGGGCGGTAAGCCGATACTTAAGGTCCTCCAGAAGCTCTTTAATTCTGTCATCCTCGAAGGCAAAACGCCAAAGCCATGGGGCAGAGGCGATGTGATGCTGTTCTTCAAGAAGGGTGACAAAACTCTCTTGAAGAACTACAGACCCATTTCGCTTCTGAGCCATATCTATAAGTTGTTTTCGAGAGTCATTACGAATCGTCTCACTCGCAGGTTCGACGACTTCCAACCTCCCGAACAAGCCGGGTTCCGAAAAGGCTATAGTACCATAGACCACATTCATACGCTGCGGCAAGTTATACAGAAGACCGAAGAGTATAACTTGCCACTTTGCTTAGCGTTCGTGGACTATGAGAAAGCCTTTGATTCGATTGAGACATGGGCAGTGCTGCAGTCTCTCCAAAGGTGCCAAATAGACTACAGGTACATCGAGGTACAAAAGTACTTATACCAAAACGCCACCATGTCGGTCCGATTACAGAACCAGAGCTCTAATCCGATCCAACTACAGCGAGGTGTGAGACAGGGAGACGTTATTTCTCCGAAACTGTTCACAGCTGCGTTGGAGGATATTTTCAAGCTTCTGGACTGGAAAGGACGCGGCATCAACATCAATGGCGAATACCTAACACACCTGCGATTTGCCGATGATGTAGTTCTTATGGCTGAGACCTTGGAAGACCTGAACATTATGCTCGAAGATCTCAGTAATGCTTCTCAAAGAGTGGGTCTTAGGATGAACATGGACAAGACGAAAATCATGTTAAATGCCCATGTTGCACCCGCTCCAGTTAACGTTGGGAACATTGCACTCGAAGTTGTTGACCACTATGTTTACCTGGGACAGATAGTCCAGTCCAGACATCGCTCGAAGGATTGCATCGTTGAAGTGGCAGTGGGCGGGACACATAGCGCGGAGAACCGATGGCCGTTGGGGCGGAAAGGTTCTCGAATGGCGACCACGTACCGGACGACGTTTCGTGGGCAGGCCCCCCACAAGGTGGACCGACGATCTGATCAAGGTCGCGGGAAGCCGCTGGATGCGGACAGCACAGGACCGATCGTTGTGGAGATCCTTGGGGGAGGCCTATGCCCAGCAGTGGGCGTCGTTCGGCTGATATGATGATGATGAGGTAGTTTTACAGCTTAGGTTGAGATGCAAAGATACATTATTCTCCTAAGACCTAAATCTCTTCTATCTAAAAAACACAATGTCAGCCATGATTGAGGCCTGGTTACTAGGTACCTACAAAGCGACAGATGATGAATTGATCTGATGCTCTTTACGAAGAAAGTCGCAGCCATTATCGTAAAGCAAGCCGTATTGAAGAACGTCACTGTTATTAATGCAATTCGACTAGGAAGGTACCTCGCCTGGTTAGCAGTGACAGGCAAGCAGGCCAGGTCCTGTTGTGGGGTGATGGATTTGTTTGATGATTTATTTGTTTATCAGATATAGGTGACTTTGGCTATGCAAGTGATGAGCCATTCATGTGCTGTTGATTGCATAAAAACTGTGTTCTTTGAAAACTTACTTGTTTGCCTGCGTCTGCCTGTGAGAGTTGTGTTAGCATGATTGAGTGTGAAAGAGTTTGTTTTTATACAGGATGAAATGTAAATCACCTTTCTCTACAAGACAAAACACAAATGACGTACTTTTTCTTTTGGTATTATATAGCCCAGTACAAAAATGTCAAGATAAATCACTTAGAAAATATCCACCAAAAATCTAAAAAACACTTTTTTACGCAATGCATGCTTTTCAATAATGTTCAAGTATCACATTTTAAAATTTGAAATATTTATGTTGAAATATGATAAAGTTATAGGCATTAGAACAATTAGATCGCTCTCCTGTAACTAATATACGTAGGATCCATCAGTATAGATTCCGTTAGTATTCTAGGATCACTCAATCTAAATGCGACAGGATTGAGTGATCCAATAAAACTATCATAGATTTCTGGATTTTGTGAAATAATGTGCCAAATTCAGTACAATTTTTTGTTATGAATATATCATTCAAAGAGTAAGTATTTCATGAGATTTAGCTTGTAGCTATTTTGTCTAATGTCTGAATTGAGTGATCCACATATTGGACAATATCTTCTATCGCTTAAAAGTGTATTTTTTTTTATTTCGGTTATGGGTTTTCACAATTTATGACTAAATGTATGTTTTGGTTTTGTTGAAAAATAAAAAAAGATCACTCAATCCAGATGCATATTATTATATACTATATTATTAAAAGAGAGGACCATCCTAGTTCGAGTTTGAGTTGACCCCGGTACGTTGTCTTGAATATATTCAGCAATTACAGAATCCAATGCGATACAATTCATAGTTCTGTTAAGCTGATATTAACTGGGCATCGATCGCATCGCTCCACATACCAACGATGAAACTTTTTCTCTCATCTAAAATCTGTGTTGCGTTTTTTCTGATTAGATATAACATAAAGCAATAGGAGGCCTAAATAAGCAATATGAGTGACATAGCACAGTGTGTAACCTGTTGTACCTGAGGGAGATTCCTAGTTTACAGGATCCCTTAATCCCTGAGGCTCAGCATGAGCTTATGTAGAATTGATGCATAGAAAATGACCTATACGGGTTCCTAAGCATCGTCAACATAGTAACGTTGCGGGGTACTTGCCGATCGAACAGCCGTTTATACTTACCGCTGGTACGCCTGAAGATTGGCAGTTGGTATGCTCAAAGCATTTTAGGTAGGTATACAGGGTGGTCCAAACGGTGACGTCCAAATTTTTTTTTGGATTCCTTACATCCATCCAGGGCTATCCAAATATATGTTACCCGATTTTTCTTAGTTTTCGAGATATAATTTATTTTCTTAAATTTTCAAAATTTTCGGTGTAATCAGTTTTAAAAAATGGTTTCTCCACTTTTTATTATGTTATGTCAGTTTTTTCTTTTGCAGTATGATCCTTATAAATTAAACTTACTTAGATAATCCCTCAACCCCCAGGAGGCACACGGGTGCCACGATAACAATTGATTTCAATTGTGTCTGGAATAACTCACGATCGAGGGAATAAGATTATCAGCTAGCTAAGCCTAACCAAAGTTTCCGAAAACATAAAACATAACGAAATTTTGCCGTTGGTATGCTGTTTTCGACGTGGATACACCCACGAACCCAATCCTTTTTTATCCAGGTTAAATCAGCAATCAAGCTAGAAACAGTGAATACAAGAATTTTATTATCATGGTATAGTTTTTGCATTACACAAAATTTCCTTGTCCTTAATATTTAAGTGGTCTCAATAAGTTGTGTTATTGGTTGTCACCCTACAGACGTTAGAGCCTCTATCTCTGTCACTCGGACCGTGTTTTGTCACTAGTGCACGTTCCAGTTATGTAATATGTAAATTCCTTGTTTGGAACCGAGTAAAGTTGACGTAGTGTAAGCACATAAATATTTTTACTCATGTGGTGTAAGCTAGTGTGTTACGTTAATGTGTCACCGGTGATGATCTTGGCACCTCAGTAATAGAGCGATGCTTTGACCATCACCGGTGGGATCAGTAAATTGTATTGGGCATAAAAGCAATTACTGAAGGTATAGTGAAGTGGGCAGCCAACGTTGATTTGTAAATATCATAGACATAGTGTGTAAATACTAAAGTCTTGGCAGTAATATTTTAGGCCTAAGCCGACTCTGAAAGAAAAAAAAACAATCTGTCATCCATCGCTGTCATAGTGACTTAAAACCCTACCAACTTTGAAAGGAAAGCTCTGTAACGTCATAAACTCGAACCTCTCTTTTGCTCTTACTTAATAAGCAAAGCAGTATGTTTGTTGTCTTTTTTTAACGTCACATTGTTAACAACTTGTCAAGCAACTACTTAATTTAACGGCATGTATTTTACAAACTTGCCATTTGCAACTTGCGATTCGCACGTATTTTGTTAAATAAAATTATTAGAAACCTTTATTTGCAGTACATAGTTAGTGACACATGAAATGAAATTAATTTAGTTTTGTAGTTTACAGGCTACAGATTGGTCAATATGTCGGCTAAATTACATCAGGGCTCTAATGTTACTCCTCAAGCCCAGGTTCGTTACAATATTATACCAATAGTAAGCGTGCGGCTATGTGTTTTGGACAAATTGAATTATCAATATAATGTTTAATCATTTGGTAATATATCTGTACATTTGGAATGGTTTTTTATTTCTTGTTTTAATTTTAGCTAATACAATGGATAAACGAAGCCGGTATGAGCGAGGGCGGCAAAAAAGCTGGTCTTGTGAGGAAAATCGTAGAATACCTGCTCCACTCGGCTTCTCAAATGATACCCTTATATTTGGAGAACATATTAAGTTTCGTTAACGACAAAAACACTGATGTCAAGAAACAAGTAGTTACATTTGTTGAAGAAATGAGGTTAGCTTATTTAATCACTTCGTACATAATGTTTTACATACATAATATTATATTATGTATGAGAAACATTCTTTCCATCACCTCTCTCTTGTTAAATTATTATTATGTTTTTAGCTGATGTACAATTAAACACACAATGGATTAGCAAATTTTTTATTTGTTGTTTGTGTTTGCATTCTTTAAAACATACACATAATATGTTAGAAAACACCTACTAAGTTATAAAGAATTCATTACAGCAAGCTCCATGCTGAATATTTACCAAAGGTAATTGGGCAACTGCGAATCCTTGTCACCGACAATGTTATTGCGGTGCAGAAGCGAGCCATTCAGGCTGCTAGCATTGTATACAGGAACACACTCTTGTGGATTTGTACTGGCAATGCTGACATGGCAGAATTGCAGCTTGTGTGGGAAAATCTTACACAAATGAAGGTAATTTGGATCTTTAATATTTAAGTTCACTGGTGTGCTCTCAACAAATGACTCTTTAGCAACTAGAGTTTCTATTAAGATTATGTCAATGACTTGGCTTTTTTAGTTTCAAATTGTATAATCTATAATAGAAATAAACTTATGAAATGTATGCACTCGCATAACTTCCAATCAATTTCTTAGTAATGGTCAGGAGGGAGAGGGTTTGTATGGAAGACAATGTTTGATAATTGTATGGATAATAACTGCTTAGAAATATCCTTCTGAAAAGTGTTAACAGTATAAACAGTACATTTTCATGCATTATCTTTATTGGTGAACCAGGTACATGATTTAATAATAGTTAAATCTTTTAATGTTCTCACCTTAAATTGTATTTACTGACCCCTATTCTTATTTTATTTGTACTAGACCTATGTAGTCTGTAATAAATAAATTTTGAATTTAAAAAAAAAATTCAAGGCCGAGATGATCTTATAATATGTGTTCTTTATTGGTAAATTTATTTTAGTCATTAATAGTTAAACTCCATTGCAACAACTCTCAACAAATGAGTTGCTACAGATTGTATTGGATAGAAGATGGTAATCTTGGTTCCATTATGAATAAATAAATATGTATTTAATTTGTTTATTGCAGAAGATATTAATATTATAAATTTAAAATACTCTTATCAACCTGAAACATAAACTTTTAAGTATAAACTCATCACACAGTAAACTCATCCTTATCATATAAAAACGAATAATAGAATTGGTATAAAATGGTATAAAATTAATATAAAGAAAATAAATTATTGTTCTTTTTAAAAAGGGTAATCTTCAGATTAAATTGATAACCAATCCTTATCATGTAATGTAGCTTTTTGCTATTGAAAGTTTTTTGTAGTTTAAAGACAAGGGTTGCTCACCCTGTTTTTCAGTCAGCCCAATAAATCATTTAACCATTTTTGATCGGTCACTGTTCTGTTGGATACGATTTTTTAGGATAACTAAAAAGTGTTTTAGAGACCCCCAACACTAGCGTCTTTCGGGCGTCGACGTCGAGGCAACAACCAATCAGTGTTGACGCAACGCAAGCGCAGCGGCATTTACTTAACGCTGATTGGACAATGCCGTGACATCGACGCTCGAGAGACGCTAGTGTGGGGAGGCCTTTAAGCCTCTTGTCTTTCAGCCTCTTCTATTTCTTGCCCTAAACTGTTTTGCTGCACAAATCTGAGTAAAACCTAGTCAATAATAATTGTAATATAAATTATTATATTTGTAAATGGTTACCTGAGAACATATTTTAATAAATCTGTGTTCCAACTTAAATTAGTAGATGTTAGGTATATGTTTATCAATGCATCTCTCGAAGGCATCTCAGAAGGCCAACTGAAAGCAAGCACATATTCGACTTAACGGAAACCATATTGGCCATAATATTGAGCACCCCTTGTTCTAAATTACGTACTTCCTACAAAAAAAATATACAGACACAAACTATACCTCTTAGTAATAAGATGTACCGACAACAGCATAATATCAGGCTAAACACTGGGCACCTTATGTGATTGAAATACATGTGATTTTTAATATAATCTAATGCACAGGTCCACTGTATTTATTTAACTAATATTCAATCAGAACTATTAATAACTTTTAAAATAATAACTTGTTACAGCTTATGATTTTAAATATGATAGATAGCGAAAATGAAGGCATCCGGACTCACTCTATTAAGTTCCTAGAGGAGGTGGTTCTACTACAAAGCCCTGGAGAAGGCGCTGAAGACGACTTCAGTCTGGAAAGCTTACCATCCACCCTCCCTTTTATAAATAGAAAGGCCCTTGAAGAAGAATCGGAGTAAGTGGATGATATATATTTTAATAATTCCATCCTTTCAGTAGTTTTTGTGAGAAAGAGTAACGAAACTGGCTCCCATACATACATTCTTCTTACAAACTTTCGCGTTTATAATAGGATTTAAACAAAGCTATAAAAAATGCTATATTTATTTTTCTATCATGCTTTGTGTCGTTATTTACTTTTTAGATTACTAGGACTTATTGTCTTTGCTAAATAACTCTACTAAGAATATTTCATTTACACACATTTAAATTGTATGTTTTTTTTTTCAGACATATTTTTGACTTGTTAGTCAAGTTTCACAATTCTCAACACATTTCTAGCGTGAATTTGATGGCTTGTATGACGACACTATGCCTATTAGCTAAATTTAGACCTAAGTACATGGCGCGGGTCATACAAGCTTTAGGGGATTTACACACGACTCTACCCCCTACACTATCTCAATCGCAAGTGAACTCAGTCAGGAAACATCTGAAAATGCTACTTATAAACCTAATAAAACACCCATCTTCAAACGAAATGCTGCCCCAACTAACTCAGTTGTTGGTGGATATAGGCATGACGGCTCAGGAGATAAATAAAGCGGTGCCAAAAGAACGCAGAAACAAGCGCGTAGGTGAGCTGAAAACTGGGGACACTCCATCCAAAAGGTTCAGGGTGGACTCTCCTCAAAGCAACAGTCAAGGTAGCGATAGTAACAGCAACAGTAGAAGTGACTTTACAATGTTCGAAGATGACAACAGTCAAAGTATCCAAAAACCTACAGTCAATGAAGATAGTATTTACGAGGGACTAAACAATGTTGAGAATGTCGTTAACCTTGTAAAAACAACACTTGTTAATCAACTGCCAACTGAAATGCCTGCCAGTTTTATTACGGCATACAAACCTATTCCAAATTCGGGAAGCAAAGCTCAGAAGAAGCATTTGGCCAAAATGATACTTGCACTTATCAAAGATGAGGCGATTATACCTGCGCCTCAGCCACAGCAACCCACACTTACCGACTTAGCTACTAAAATTCCACTACTCAGAGATGATGATGAAAAGTTAACTCTTAAAAACGCAGTAGCTAAGTTACAAGAATCCACGAAAGCAGATAGACAAATGGAGAGTGCTGTTTCTAAACTTATGGAGGAAACAAGACAAGAACACCTAAAAGAAGAAGAGAGAAAAGCCAAAGACAAGGAGAAACCTGTTCCTCCTCCAACACCGACAGTCCCGAAACTTAAACAAAAGGTCAAATTGCTAAAACTACAGGAGATCACTCGTCCGATACCCAAAGAAATAAAAGAAAGGTTGATGATACAGGCTGTAAATAGGATTTTGCGTGCTGAAAAGGAGAGTGCGATAGGGGGAGCCGCTCAAATCAGAGAAAAATTCATAACAATATTTGCATCAAGTTACACGCCAGAAATAAGAGAATTGGTTCTAAACTTCATCTTAGAAGACCCCACAAACAGGATAGAGCTAGCGATGTCTTGGTTGTATGAGGAGTATGCTTTCATGCAAGGCTTTAATCGACACCCAGTAACGTTGCAGCCGAAAGTTCATGAAAAGCATGATCAAAATTATAATCAGCTACTGTGCGCGTTGATAACTCATATCTCAGAAAGAGGGGATCCTGCTATGGAAAATAGTAAAGATGTATTACTCAGAAAAATATATTCAGAAGCTCCAGTCATAACAGGAGAGGCTATCGACTATCTGAAACACTTAGTAAGTGAAGACAAGGTTGCATTCCTAGCGCTGGAAATCTTGGAAGAATTGTGTATAATGAGACCGCCTCGCGCTCATAAATTCGTGGCGTCTTTAGTTTGCCATGTTTGTAAGTATCAAGGGTCAAAGATCAAAGACAGCCTAATTTTTTTTTGCAAATATGTCATTCTAAACTATCTATAAAACTCTTTCAGTGAATGAAAATGTTGAAATCCGAGACACCACATTGAAATCTGTCACGAAGATCTACTTATGCAGCACAGACCCTGTCAAAAAAGTTATAGAGAAGCATGCTCTCCTGTATTTAGGTTTCATATCACTGTCGAGTCCGCCGCCCGAGTTGATCAGCTCTAGGCACCACGGCATGAGGATTCCGTGGAATGATGACATGCTTAAGATCTGTCTGAACTTAGTCATGGCATTATTCCCCCATAATGAGGGTGAGTAATTTTGTGTTAAAGGTTGTATTAACATTGCACCCTTAAGTCAAATGGGTGCAGGGTGCACATTTATTTGAGATACTTTTTGACGCTAATTACATTAATAGTTGAATGCTACTAAGTTGGAAGAGCACCAGTTTAAAAAAAATGGGATCAATCAGAACAATGTATGTGACGTTGTCCATATTTATTAAAATACTAGCTATTGCCCGCAGCTTCGCTCGCGTTAAATTCGGGGTAGCCATAAAATTTCACCCCCTCTTTTAAGGGGTTGGGGTGGATTTCCAAAAAACTAATGATGTACGATTTTTTTGTTAGTCACATATAGTCCGCATACCAATTTTTAGCTTTCTACCTTGAAAATTGCGGAATGCTTCATACAAACTCCCACCCTCCATTTTAGGGAAGTGGGGGGTTAGAAAGAGACAAAAGTTAGCGTATGTCCATCCCTACAACTATCTCCACTTAAATCACGTCAATTCGTCGCTTCGTTTTGCCGTGAAAGTCGGACAGACACACATACTTTCCCATTTTATAATATGAGTATAGATTACTAAGAGTTAACCAATGATTCCGCAGAGCTGATAGTGGAAGTGGCTCGGGTGTACGGCTGTGCCGGTTCGGAGGCCAAGCGGGTGGTGCTCCGTGCCGTGGAGGGGCCGGTGCGGGCCGTGTTAGGGCCGCCGGGGCCGGGGGCCGCGGAGGCTGAGCTGCGGCCCGCCTTCAGGGCTCTGCTGGATGAATGTCCACGCGGGGCCGAAACACTACTGACGAGACTTGTGCACATATTCACTGAAAAATGTGAGTAATTTCAATTTCAAAAATTCATTAATAACATAATATTTTTGTTTTCCAGTCATACAACATATTTATTATTTTTTGTATATGTGAGATAAAAAATAAAGATTTTTTTATTATTTATTATTAATAATGATGAGTTGTAGTAAACATGTACAATTTTCGGACCTACTTTTCTAGGCTGAGAAATGGGCTTTTCCAATGTCAAATTTATTACAGCGTATTTAAAATACAGTAAAATAAATGTATAAAAATAAGTAAAGGCCTACAATCATCCCACTGCAGGTGGACTCCATCATTGAATTCAAGTTACCACAGCTATGATGGGTACAGGTATAATCACCACAGTTGCCAAATGCGGTTAATGATCACAAACCCACGCAATGTTCGATAATTCGAATCTTTTAGTTGCTCAACCCGGGGATCGATCGGTACATATTAGAATAAATCATACGCAGAATAATTTATATTGCCATGTAGTACATTTTGACTCGCTGGTGCTTAGCATTAAATAATTTTCAAGATATTTTTTTTAAATGAATAGTTTGTAATGTAAATAAATAATGGAAAGTAAGGAAAGTAACAGCCTATAATCATCCCACTGCAGGGAAAAGGCCTCCATCATTGCATTCAAGTTACCACAGCAATGATGGGTGTACTGGCATAATCACCACGCTTGCCAAATGCGGGTTGGTGATCACAAACCCGAGCAACGTTCGAAAATTCGAAACTTTTTTGTTGCCCGTCCCGGGATTCGAACCTGGGACCCCGAGATCTTGGCCCGGTATTTAAACCACTAGACCAATGGGGCGTTTAAATAATGAGAAGAATGCAATTCAAGGATTCTTTAAAAGATGCATGTTTTCACGTCATTTTCCCCGATAATCTCGGCACAATATTGTAGAACTTTTGTTGTTATAAAGTCCTGGAACTAACAATATTTATGAATCTTATCACTCGGCGAGTCAAAATTGATTTTCGTATGACAAGTGATAAGATTCAAAAAGGTTTACCAAAGTTAATCGTTTAACACTTCTATTTGCTTTGCGCATAGCGGGCGTGTCTCGCGAGCTGGTATCGCGTGTGCGCGAGCTCTACGCTACGAGAGTATCCGATGTGCGGTTCCTCATTCCCGTGCTCACTGGCCTCTCCAAGAAAGAGGTAAGCTGTATTCCATACTCAATAGGTAAACCATGATTCATATAGAATGTAAAATAACAATATGAGACCAGTGTTATTTACCCTCTAGGGCAGAGATTTCCGAACTTTTTTTTCTCATAGACCATTTTCAAAATTTTGCCGGTTCCGGTGGAGCCCTGTATTAATATATCGGATGGGTATGAAGACGACTTTTTTATATTGTTAGATACAATTGTGGTACCTAGTCTGTTTTATGGTTTTACTTATTCCATAAAAAAAGCGCTTTAATAGATATTTACCTTAGGAGCAGAATTCTCTGTTCGCTCATATTGATATCAATATTTACTTCTGCGCGACAAACTGTACAGTTTTATATTTTGTTTCAGATATTAGCAGCTTTACCGAAACTAATAAAGCTAAACCCGGTAGTCGTGAAAGAAGTATTTAACAAGTTGCTAGGCTTACAAAACCCTAAAGAAGAATCACCCGGTAAAAATATTTGTTTGTTACTTTGTTATAATAGTATGAATTTATTTAATTTATGATTGTTTTACATACATTTTACATGCATTGCGATATTTCTTAGCTAAACCAGTAAATTAATTTAATAAATAATTTCTGTTTTGCAGTCTATGAAATTTGTAAGTACATACATACATAGTCTTGAGTTTAGCCAGAGTTTGTTTATCGTTTTTTTTACTTACATTTTTGTACACTTGATTGCACTAGTTTTAGTTTTATGTATTACACAATTAAAATGTCTATGTTGACTGCGATTTCGTACGCGTTAAATTCCAAATTTGGAATCACCGTAATTTGGCCAAATTTTATAAAATTTATAATTTAATAAGATTGATTAAGGAATGCGTATGACATGATTTCTTCTAAGGCGAAGTTTCAGAAAATTTGTATTTTAAAAACTATAGAATTTAATACTTAATGCCATACTTAAGGCATTAAGTATTAAAATACTTTATGCCTATATTACATTTCTTCTAAATTATTCGAAATAATGAGAACAACAGTCTGTGAAAGTATGTTCTTTGAATTATCTTGAACACCCTGTATACACAATGCATTTTCAACTACCTGGAAAACGAAGCCCACGTCATGTGGCCATTGAGTGTAACATCATGGAAGTGATATTTAATTAATCAATAAAAATTATCATATTATATTCATTCAGACTTTTAATTTTGTAACACGCTGTGACGCGCACAGACGTATTATTTTGCAGCGGCGGGGTCCCGGATAAATGAACCTAAATCCGTGCGCGTCATAGCGTGTTTCAAAATAAATAGCTGAACCAGTATTTTATAATTTAATTTAAAAATAAATTCATAAAATAAAACTGCCAAGATGTTATACATAATGTTTACATATCGTGGACTTCGTTTTACAGGTGGTTGAAAATGCACCGTGTATAACAAGAGCTGATTGATTAGTAGGTGATATTTCCTTACAGTCTCTCCAGTGGAGTTGCTGATAGCTCTTCATCTCATCGACCCGAGCAATGCTGACCTCAAATACATAATCAAAGCCACAGCGTTGTGTTTCGGAGAAAAACAGACATACACACAAGATGTAAGCATTTCCACTCAACTTTTACTAGCATTCATATTCAATTGTTTATCGCATTTTTATCGTAGTCCTCACCCTTTATGCTTGTACACAACCTTTATATTAGTCGCTTTATAAACTTTTAACTGATTTGAAAGTAAATAGTATTTTCGTAAATTTATAGGGATGCAACATTTAATTTATTAATTTGCTTGATCAATAGATCTCCGTGTACAATACACGTATGAATTCAATAGCTGTGTTGTGCTCCCTACTGCTACAATATCATTAACATCACTCTACTTCTACTTCAATCAATATTAGTCAATAGTGTTATTTTTCTTACTATTTGATTTGATATAGAGTACCCTAAACCGGCGAGCGTGTATGAAAAGATTAATGAATGTGGATGAAGCGAAATTAGTCTGTAGGGATCGTAGCAAGTGGAAAGATATGGTCTCTGCCTACCCCTCCGGGAAAAAGGCGTGAGTGTATGTATGTATGTATGTTGATTTGATATTCTGACGGTCATAATATAACTAACATCTTTTTATGTGCAGGTACTTTCTTCAGTGCTCCAACGGTTAGCAGAAGAGAATGAAATTCCCGTGCTAATGATGCGTACGGTTCTCCAGGCCCTCACGTTGTATCCAGGGTTAGGGCCACTGGTTCTCAACATACTTCAGCTTCTAATTGAAAAGGAGGTTAGTGACCTAATGCCTACTTAAAGTAATTGCCAACCTAGTTGGGTCTGGAAAGGTTAGGGAGTTACAGTCGTGCTTCGGTAGGCAATTTAAGCCTTTGGTCCCGGTTTCTGTCTTCAGAGTTCAGAGGCATGTTTAATGGCATGGAAAACTTTGACAACAGATTTTCCGTCACAGGAGAAGATCACACGATAAGAAAAAATAGCCAACCCGCAAACCTACTTTCTAGCAAAGAATTATGACATTGTTTGGAAAATTTTCCCAAGCCCAGACATGTTCTGTGCGTGAGTTAGACTCATAGAGGTAATATAGATGACAGTTGACAGATTGGCAATTGCGCCATGAGAACGAGACCAAAACTGGGTTGCTCTAGTGTAAGTATAGTGTGCATGTGTGCGAGATAAATAGTGCAGTGCTGTACACAATCTGCTTGACTTCGATATCGATTCTAACGATACAGTGTATGTGAAGCAACTTATTACTGCAGGAAAATGTTATTTCATATGAGACGAGGAAAAAGAACACCACTATATATTTTCATAAGAATTTTATGCGGTGTGCATAAAAATTAATAATTTCAAAAACATCGGTAGTGGTATATGCATATTATTTAAGTAGCTGTGCGCCTCTAAAACTTAAGAAAACACTTAGATCAAAGTACATATTTTATAGAATGGTCGAATACTCTTAAGAATTCGGATAAATTTTTCTCATAATACCTATTTTGCCATTATTGAAGAAAAGCAACATTTTATGTGAAAATTTTACACATCAAGCTTCTAAGGTAATACCTATCGTCAATGATATTTAAAAAGTAATAGATATGTTACATGCACTCTCAATATGCGTCCCTAAAACGTCACAATTGTGACGTCTTTTCAAATCCATGAAAGAGAAAGTAATTGTTCTTTTCACAGGCCTAAAACTGTATAAATTTAAAACTATATTGCGAAAAATATTTCTGGGTGAAAACTTGATTTACATTTTTTACTTCTTAAATGAGCTCTAAATACGATACTGAACGCCTACAAAAATTTTGGAAAGTGGTTAAAATTTCATCCTGTATAAACTTGAAAAATATATCTCAGGCGGGACTAGAATGCGAGGTGGTGCAGGTTCGAGTCCCGTCTGAGACATATTTTTTTGAAGTTTATCTACTGTTTGTCTTCCTCTGCAAAAATTAAACCTTGTTTTGTTGAACCTTAAAAACCTTGTTAAACCTTATTTAACCTCCAAATAAAATTACTTTTGACCAATATCTTCGAATTGCTTAAACGAAAATAAATACATATTTTAGTAGGTGTATCAAACATAGATTACTTATTTATTTAAGCAAATAACGACATTTTTATTAGACAAAAATCTTTAGGTTATCCATAGTTAGAGTTAGAGTACATTTATCCATAGTTATTTGAGCAATCATCTTTACGTATTTGTTATAATTTTATATATAATTCTCATGTATTCAGATTATTTCAGATCCTTAATATAATAAAATGCCTCGTCGAATTGTGTATAAAACACTCAAAAATTGTAAGTAAAACATTGCACTGAAATTGCTAAAAGTTGAGATTTTACTTAGGCGAGAAGTGAATAATTTTGTGGGTTTCTTTTATATATGACACGTGTAGACACTCGTACAGGCCAATAGCATATACGTAAGCGGTATTGTATGTCTTTCCCGTTCTAACATATGCCTTTTATATATTCTGTATCTTGCTATTGCCAATCTATCAACAGTAAATTAAATCTATGATTAGCCTGTTGGTTGGTTATTTAGTTATAGGGATAAATTAAACGCATACCACAGGATGAACTAAGATATATATTGTATAGACAACGTACATCGCAACACAAGATCGAGAGAAAAATAGGAAGAGAAACAAAAGTGTATCGAATGTCACATTTCAAAATGTTTAACAGGCCCTTAAACTAAAACATTTTAAACAATATTTTGTTTCTCATACATACCTACACAATAGTCTCATAAAAACTAATACAAACCAACATTACCAAATATCAATACGATTATAACAAAAATCAACATACTTAGTAAGACTTTTTTGTCCGCTAGATAGATCGCTTAAAACTGTATCGAGTAACGCAAACGAGTGATTAAAAGTACCGCGTACAAAAAGTCCCCCGGATCACCGAGGACATGCAGAGATCGGACCGGACAAAAGTACGGGGGAGACCCCGAAATAAATATAACTCGTGTGACTAGGCGAAGCAACGCACACGGCGGACTTTAGTCTGCACTATGCGCTCGAGAGTGACGTACGTATGCTTGACGAAAAACGAACAAATGATCACACACCGTGTGCGTTGAGTTCGCGGTAAATCCGCGGCGGACTTTCTATTCGCGGAGCGTACTTTTTTCTCCACCGCGAAGAAAAGTCCGTCGTCTGCGCGGTCCATATAGATTGGGCACGCGTGGCGCTATGGATCCGATGTACCTCGCGTTCCGGTTCGCGGCGGTATTCCAAGTAAGCATAACACAGGAATACGCTATCCGTACGCAGCTTGAGAATAAATGTAATCATCAGGTGTGGCTGAACAAGGTGGCCTGGGAGGGCTGGATGAAGTGCTGCGAGCGCCTGCTGCCGACGTCCAGCTTCCTGCTCGTGGCGCTCCCGGCGCGCGCCCTCGCCGCCGCCGCCGCCGCGCCCGCCCTGCTCGCCGCCGCCCGCGCCCACCTCGCCGCGCTCGCGCCCGCCGCCCGCGCGCTGCTGCCGCCGCACGTGGCCGCGCTGTGCCCGCAGGTAGCCGCCCGCCCCGCCCCGCCCGCGCCGACCTCGCCGCGCTCGCCCCCACCGCACGTGGCCGCGCTGTGCCCGCAGGTAGCCGCCCGCCCCGCCCCGCCCGCGCCGACCTCGCCGCGCTCGCCCCCACCGCACGTGGCCGCGCTGTGCCCGCAGGTAGCCGCCCGCCCCGCCCCGCCCGCGCCGACCTCGCCGCGCTCGCCCCCACCGCACGTGGCCGCGCTGTGCCCGCAGGTAGCCGCCCGCCCCGCCCCGCCCGCGCCGACCTCGCCGCGCTCGCCCCCACCGCACGTGGCCGCGCTGTGCCCGCAGGTAGCCGCCCGCCCCGCCCCGCCCGCGCCGACCTCGCCGCGCTCGCCCCCACCGCACGTGGCCGCGCTGTGCCCGCAGGTAGCCGCCCGCCCCGCCCCGCCCGCGCCGACCTCGCCGCGCTCGCCCCCACCGCACGTGGCCGCGCTGTGCCCGCAGGTAGCCGCCCGCCCCGCCCCGCCCCGCCCGCGCCGACCTCGCCGCGCTCGCCCCCGCCGCACGTGGCCGCGCTGTGCCCGCAGGTAGCCGCCCGCCGCGCCCCGCCCGCGCCGACCTCGCCGCGCTCGCCCCCACCGCACGTGGCCGCGCTGTGCCCGCAGGTAGCCGCCCGCCCCGCCCCGCCCGCGCCGACCTCGCCGCGCTCGCCCCCACCGCACGTGGCCGCGCTGTGCCCGCAGGTAGCCGCCCGCCCCGCCCCGCCCGCGCCGACCTCGCCGCGCTCGCCCCCACCGCACGTGGCCGCGCTGTGCCCGCAGGTAGCCGCCCGCCCCGCCCCGCCCGCGCCGACCTCGCCGCGCTCGCCCCCACCGCACGTGGCCGCGCTGTGCCCGCAGGTAGCCGCCCGCCCCGCCCCGCCCGCGCCGACCTCGCCGCGCTCGCCCCCACCGCACGTGGCCGCGCTGTGCCCGCAGGTAGCCGCCCGCCCCGCCCCGCCCGCGCCGACCTCGCCGCGCTCGCCCCCACCGCACGTGGCCGCGCTGTGCCCGCAGGTAGCCGCCCGCCCCGCCCCGCCCGCGCCGACCTCGCCGCGCTCGCCCCCACCGCACGTGGCCGCGCTGTGCCCGCAGGTAGCCGCCCGCCCCGCCCCGCCCGCGCCGACCTCGCCGCGCTCGCCCCCACCGCACGTGGCCGCGCTGTGCCCGCAGGTAGCCGCCCGCCCCGCCCCGCCCGCGCCGACCTCGCCGCGCTCGCCCCCACCGCACGTGGCCGCGCTGTGCCCGCAGGTAGCCGCCCGCCCCGCCCCGCCCGCGCCGACCTCGCCGCGCTCGCCCCCACCGCACGTGGCCGCGCTGTGCCCGCAGGTAGCCGCCCGCCCCGCCCCGCCCGCGCCGACCTCGCCGCGCTCGCCCCCACCGCACGTGGCCGCGCTGTGCCCGCAGGTAGCCGCCCGCCCCGCCCCGCCCGCGCCGACCTCGCCGCGCTCGCGCCCGCCGCCCGCGCGCTGCTGCCGCCGCACGTGGTCGCGCTGTGCCCGCAGGTAGCCGCCCGCCCCGCCCCGCCCGCGCCGACCTCGCCGCGCTCGCCCCCACCGTACGTGGTCGCGCTGTGCCCGCAACTTGCCTAGCGCACTAGTTGCAGTCTAGCTTATACGGCTAGCCTGTCTACCTTTCGCCTTATTCCCAAATGGTATTATTATCGTTGGCACATTACTGGGAGACCGCTGATCCCTAAGATACAGATTCGACTAGTTTGGTGATCAAAGTCTTCATTTCAAAACTGTACCTTTGTCGTCTTTGTTTTTTATTATTGTATCATATTGTATTGTATAAGGAAAACTATTAAAATCAAACGTCAAGAAAGGTTCGATTGTCAATAGCCATTTTCTAATTTCAGACACCAGAACCCCAGTACACCCCGCCTCCAGTGCCCAACCCGCTAGAGCCGCTGCCGCCCGGCATGGAATGACGAACGTAGACCGGACGGTCCAACATGTCTGCGAAAACGTTGTCTTAAAGATACTATATAATACCCTAAGCTTCTTATGAAGCCTAGCGTACAGTGGACAAAAAACTGGTGTACCAACGTTTGGTTTGTAATAAGCATGAAGAATTTCAAACTTTTAGACCAGCATAAACTATTTTTCGGTTTGAATTCAATTAGATGTTTTAATAAAACTCAGTTACAGTAACGTTTAAAGGTAAAAGCCACTCTGTTAATAACACTGGACTACAACTATGGACATCGATGTCCCTAATCAATAATAATAATAATAAAATCAAACTTTAAAAGTTATCCTTATATTTTTATAAAATTAAAATGATACACCAATTTTTTGGTTCGCTGTACACTTTTACAGCCAACGAAGTTGTTATTGAGGCGAGATTACTAAACAGATATTTTTACACTTGTTGAAACGTACATGCTTCACACAGCACAGCTATAATTTTGTATTCGTAGCATACGCATGTCGTGGTAGCCTATAATTAAGACAGCATCAAAAATGTATATTTAATTGTTTCCTTTTAGCGTGTAATGATGTATGTTTTGTTGGCTATCCTTAAATAAATAAATAAATAAATAAATAAATAATTTTTACCATTCTGTAATGACTCATTGTTTTGAAATATGTAGGTATTTGAAGTAAACGTGACGAGATGATAATCAAAGATTTTAATTAAATAAAAAAACAAACAATTTGAAATTTGCTGTTTACACCTTTTGTTGCTACAATATGCTGGCATATTGAATAAAAGTCCGCAGTTTTGCTAAGGCTGCTTTTCAAGGAGTTTTAAAACGCATCAATTATTATAATTTGCTACAACCGGGCAATTAAATATTGAATGAAATACAGTTTAAAAAGTATTTAAAGTTTAAGCAGTGATTTAAGCAACTATTAATCGTTATATACTATAATCTGTTGGTCTGTCATGAATGAACTGAATAAATCTTGTCTACTTATACTTTTGTCAATATAAATCTTATTAGGTTGTTTTACAGAGATCTTAGTATTACTTTCGGAGTTAGTTTGCGGTTTTAGATTTCTTCATGAATGAGAAAATTTTATTTTAATCTTACCAATTATTTTTCATTTCCAAAAACGTAAATAAAAGTTTTTATGGGGTACCAAACGTTTGTAAATACAACGCGGTTATCATTAAATATTATTATGTTTAAGAAATAAATAATTTAAATAAGGAATGGATTCTTATTTTAGAAATAATATAAACGTATTTTATAAGTTGTATAATATGTAGACTTGTAAAGTAATAGTAAAGCTTAATCTTAATCCTTGTGCCCTTTATATCACAATCAACGTTTACAATGAGTATATTTCACTTAAGCTTAAAACTTTCGATTTTAGGAGAAATTGCTTTCAGTATGTTTTCAGCACTGTATGGTGCTTCTGAAACAAATAAAACAAATTAAATTAGTACATAGTATTAAACCTCGATAAGATAGGAACGCAACTTTATTTCATTTAGATTAAGCCTTTATTTTATTTATATATATATATATATATATATATAGGAACGTACATTTACGTACGAAATGTATGTACCAACTTCCGATCGACAGCATCAAATTTTAATTGTTTTTTTTTAATGTTTGTAATGGGTTTATTTTCAAGCACAACAATATCGCGCACCATACCATTGTAATAGACACGTTCACACTGAACTGTACCATATTATTAGGCAAGTTAGTACATTAGGTCCTTATTTGCTTTAATATACACTGTGCTTTTTTGACCGCTTGAAAAACGAATAAATGTATAACATATTGACAGTGTTATTTTATTTATTATAAAAAAACTATAAAATATTGATTAAGCTATTCATTTTGAAACAAGCTGTGTGTGACGCGCACGGACAAAGCTGTGTAAAGTTCATTCACCCGGGACAAGTCCGCAGCAAAATAGTATGTCCACGCGCGTCACAACGTCATTCAAAGTAAATAGTCTGTATTAACATTTTATGTTTTTCTAAAATTATTTTTATTGTTAAAATAGTTAACACTGCCAAGATGTTATACATAAGGTTAAATGACGATGGTTTCGTTTTACATGCAGTTAAAAAAGCACGTTGTAGAGCACAATAGTATAGCTTAGTCTGAAAAGAGCCTAATGATTACGCAGCTTTAGTCAATAGTATAGCTTAGTCTGAAAAGAGCCTAATGATTACGCAGCTTTAGTTATTAAGAAGTTTTCTTCCTAGTTTGAAGACGTTTCCTCTCTCCTAGCCTTAAGTTGAGTGCCCGACAGGGTCCATAACACTGGTCTCTTATTTTGTAACATCTTTCTGTATACATTATGGTTTTGCAATAAATTATTGAGTATTGAGTATTGAAAAAAGAGAGCCACTAACCGATGTTCAGCCAGTCCGTATCCCCGGGGCTGAACTCGCGGCGGGCGGCGCGGGCGGCCTCCTGCAGCGCCAGCGCAACCGTCACCCCTAGAGACAACGCCGGCTCACCTGTAGCTAAAATTTAATATAACAGTAAATTTATTGTTATTGTCCCTCGTTTCTGAGTGTGGCAACTACCTACTGAGAAACAGGGGTGAACCATCATTTACTAGCCCTGTTCCCAGGCCATGGGTCAGCGCAGTATGTTTTTCTCTTCCATGCTTATCCTGTCAGTCGTTATTGAGTCGTCTACCCCCCTTTTCAATTATACACGGTGCAATTTCAACCACCTGTAAAACGCAGCTATTTATCTTGAAACACACTGACGCGCACGGATGAAGCCGTGTAAGGTTCATTTATCTGGGACCCCGCTGCAGCAAAATAGTACGTCTGTGCGCGTCACAGCGTATTACAAAATTAAAAGTCTGATAAAGTAACAAATATTTTTCAAAATATATTTTTATTGATAGATAAAACACTGCCATTATGTTAAACATGATGTTCACATAACGTGGGCTTCGTATTCCAGGTGGTTTAAAATGCACCGTGTATATTGTTTCATAAAGAAGCGCTTACAGCCCAATGCTTCTTAGTGAACAGTTCCTGTCACTAATATTAAGCTGGGAGCGGTCACTAGTTGGATCTTGAGCGCTTCCGTGCTTAGGAGGACAAGTTAAGCCGACGGTCCCGGCCTTCGAAGACAAACCGGAACATGTTCAATTTCTGATATTCAATTATGGATTTAGAAAATTATTTTGCTAATGATTTCCGCTTGTTAATATACCGGCCTAGATACCTTCACCACACTACCCGCACTAACACTGATTTGAGGAAGCACCTGCACCACACTAACACTGATTGAGCAAGCACTATTTCATGCAGGAAATAGTGCTTGCTCAATCAGTGTTAGTGTTTTCAGTGTGTATTTTCTAAATCCATAATTAGTTATGGATTTCCGCAAAGTAACGCCTGAGTCTATTATTTTTTTCTGATATTCAGATTAGCAAAAAAAAAATTATTGTTGTTATTTACGTACGAAAAAAGAGGCCTTCATACCAAAAGCACACTATTTAGATTTAATAAGACAATAACCAATCTTTATTATTAACTAAGCGCACATACCTTTAGACCTCAAAACTCCTCCCGTATTGGTCGAGTTCTTCTTGAACGCGATCCTAAAGTCAACTGGTATGTCCTTAGCACCGGGCGGATGGTAAGTCCACGTGCGGTCGTTGAGCAGTCGTCCCGTCGTCGGGTCGAAACCGAGCTGCTCAGTAGTCCACAGGCCTAGGCCCATTATAAACGCGCCTTCGATCTGCGATACAATATCGAAACCTTATTATAGTCCTTAAAATATAGCTTGATTAGAATGACAGTTCCCACTGAAAGAGACGACGTAACTTTGTACCAGCGTCACACAAGTGAAACACATTTGCACACGAAAAAATATTGGTAACTCGCATGTTAAGAATATTTTTTTATACTTTGCCGAACATATTAATCAAATTATTTGTATAAAATAGATATTTAAATCTTCGCTTTTTTTCGCTCCTATTGGTCGCAGCGTGATGTTATACTCGTATGTATAGCCTAAAGCCTTCCTCGATAAATGGACTATCCAACATAAAAAGGAGTTTTTAATTCGGACCAGTCTTCCAGAGATTAGCGCGTTCAAACAAACAAACTCTTCAGCTTTATAATATTTATATTAATCATAAATCTATCCAAACTTAAGTTACCTATGACCTACTAATGCATTTGTTACTACCGTAGATTTAATATACTACTGTTAGATTGGCAATGAAAAGAGACAGAATATAATGCAGCTATATAACAGAACGAGATAGATCACAAGGCCGTTCACGTACACGCTAAGAACCCGTAGTGTTTTTCTGAGTTCTGACTTCTGTCACGCGCAACACAATATTCTCTTTAGTTTTATTAGTTTATTTTTTATTATTGTAAAAAAGTGTCGAGTTGATGTATTTTTATTATGGTTACATGTTCAGTACCTAGAAGTAACTCATCTAAAAAAGGGAACTAACATAATTGTACATTTCACACGTCAACACACAATTGCGATTATCAGCAGCAAAATGCAATGTTTCAGAGCTTTGACTAAAATTTTGTATACTAATTGATAGGGCATTTCATCAGAATAAGGATTTAAATTCATATGAATTCAATTAAAAATTATATCAAATACGTGAATTTTTTTTTTTTTTTTTTTTATTTATTTGGATATCCAACAGCAAAGCCATAAATATACATTGGTGTGACACATGAAAAATAGTACAAAGCCAATAATAGGATATCACAACATGTTTTTTTTTTTTTTAAATAAAGACATAAGTAAAGATGAAATTGAAATGAATGTGCGTTGACAATAATATGTTGGCACTAAATACAATGAAATGTTTCGGTAAAAAAGCAATGCAAATATTAGCAATTAGCAATTAGTACAATATATAATATTAATATATATTCATATATATATATATATACATACACAAATACAATACATCAATACATACACACAATACATATAATATAATATATATTCATATGTATACAATACCCATACAACACATATATGCAAATAAATTAAAGTTGATGTACCTATATAATAAGAAGGGACGAATTTAAACAACAGCAATTAATTAAGTAATACTATTTATGGATCAGATCAGCAGTCAATGGTTTTTGATTTTATCTAAAATTTTGCGTTTAAAGGCTGTCTTGGATAAGGCAAATAGGTCGACATCGCTAAACGAGGAGTTGTACATTTTAGTAGTACGTGAGAAATAATCATTTTTTCTATATTTGGTGCGGCTGAAGGGAATGTGAAACAGTTTTGTTGCGCAAGATCGTGGGGGCCGGTTAGGTACGTGATAATCGATGAGTGAGGAAACATCCAAGCAATCCAAGTTAGAGTTCACAACGTCGTGCAAAAAAGCCAAGTCGAGCATAGTTCTCCTGTTCTCCAAGCTAACGAGACCATGAAACTTGCAGGCATCTTCATAAGATGGAAAATACTTTTTTACTTTAAAATTTATGTGTTTGACAAAAATTTTTTGAATACGCTCTATTTTATTTTTATATATTGAATAATGTGGATTCCAGATTATACTGGCAAATTCCAGAAGACTCCTGACGTTAGCATAGTAGATCAACTTAAGACATGCTGTATCCGTAAAAGATTTGCAGACCCTCATCACAAAGCCCAGATTTTTGTATGCTTTATCTATTATGGTTTCAATGTGCTCAGTGAACTGGAGTTTGCTGTCGAGCTTTACACCGAGATCACGAACGATATTTGTTTTATTAATAGGTTTGCCATCTATGTTATAATTAAAAGATATCGGTTTAGTTTTACGAGTGAAAGTTATATGCATGCACTTATCAGTATTAACATTAATAGAATTGCGTTTGTAGAATACCAATAGACGGTCAATATCTCCTTGGATATTTGAGCAATCCTCTTCTGATTTAATTTCAAGGTAAATTTTTTTGTCGTCAGCGTAAAGAAGGTGTTTTGAATGTGTAAAGCAAAAGCCGATGTCATACAGGTAGGCGTTATATAACAAAGGTCCTAGAAGGGAGCCTTGTGGAACACCAGATGGAACCATTACATAATCTGATTTATGACCACCAACTATAACAGCCTGGCGTCTGTTCGTAACGTACGAAGTGATCCATCGAAATAGGTCCCCGCAAATTCCGAGCGTTTGCAGTTTCTTCAAAAGGATGGCGTGATCTACCCGGTCGAAAGCTTTTTCGAAGTCCGTATAGATCACGTCAACCTGAGAACGATTATCCATGCATTTTAATACGTAGTTTATGAACTCGCTTAAATTTGTATTAACAGAACGACGCTTACAGAACCCATGTTGCCTATCACCTATGTTACTTAATATTGTAGGATATATAATATCGTAGATAATTTTTTCAAATAATTTTGCTATAGAGTTTAAAATGGAAATTGGTCTGTAGTTAGAAATAACTGTTTTGGGGCCTTTTTTATGGATAGGCACAATATGAGCCTCCTTCCATTTATTGGGAAAAACACCCTCTCTCACGGATCGACTAAATAATATCGAGAGCGGCTTCGAGATCGTATCTGCACAGTTAACCAAAAATGCCGGTGGTATGGTATCGCTACCCGCTCCTTTATTAATTTTAAGTTGTTTAATGTACTTTTTTACTGTTTCTCCACCAAAACAGGCAGTATGGACGTAACCAGTGTCGCCTCTAGGAGGTGATATATAGTCATTTACGTTAACCGCTGAGGAAGAGTTATATACACTAAAAAAGTATCTATTAAAACCGTCGCATATATCTTTAGCGGTTTCGAGTTTTTGCGTATTATGAGACATCACATTAGGATACCCGGAGTTTCCTCTCGGGCCACGCATGCTTTTAACGAAATTCCATAATTTTTTGGGATCCCGTTTTATATTTAATTGGTAGTAATTAATATGTTTATCGTAACATTCACTCTCCAGTTGTTTTATCCTAGATCGCAATATAGAAAACTCGTCATAGTCACGTCTATTACCAAATTTTTTCCATTTACGGTGTAATTTTGCTTTCAATCTAATTGTTTTAATCAACGTCTGGTTATACCATACCGGGAATGACTGTGTGTTACGTCGAGTGGTAACAGGAACATGACGGTCCATTATTGCGTTTATGGTGTCATAAAAAACAGCAATGGCTTCATTAACACTACCATGGCATAGTCGGCATTCCCAATCAATCAGATCCAAGTCTTTGTTTATGGCTAAATAGTCGGCTTTATGATAATTATATCTGGTAACAGAAGTAGACGACATGAGCGGCGGAACAAAGACATCTCTAGCTTCCAGATAAAGAGCGGGATGGAAAGAGTCTTCACCAACTAGGGCGCAAGTTGATTTTGTGACTTGTACATTGAAGCTGGCAAAAACCAAATCTAATATATTACCATGTAGGTTCGTAAAAGTATTGAATTGATCCAGACCAAGCAATCCAAATTCATCCAGTAGTGTTCTAGCCGCGTCTTGTGTGCGAACATAGCCCTGATGTAAAATTTTGGGAGTAGAATCTGACCAGTCAACGTTAGGTAAATTAAAGTCACCTGCTATCAAAACCATGTCTTGAGGTTTGTCATTAATAACTTTTTTTGCAGAATCAATGACGTTTAAGATATGTATATCTTGGTCCAGTTTTCCTCCCACCACATATACCACGCAAACATGAAGGTCACATTTGATAACTGATCTTAAAGCGTTTTTGGGTATAGTAATCCACAAAAATTCTGAGGGAGCGACTGACCATTCCAGACGAAGTCTGGAATTGAGATGTTTTCTAGTGCAAACCATTACTCCACCGCCCGTAGTCGCGGTAAACCTATCATTGCGAAAAACGTCGTATTTTTGGTCGCAAATTTCCGAGTCCAAAATGCCTGCATGAAGCCATGTCTCTGTTATGAGAATAATATCAAGATCCATTTTCGCTACGTTGCGATAAAACTCTAAGGTTTTAGTTCGGAGGCCGCGAGTATTTTGATAAAAGAGAGATAAACTAATCGCCATTTTCATAATATGTAGAAGTTTGAAGCAACATGGTTACAATAAGAGCGTGAAAAGATGAACTTGGATGATGCGATCCTTCCGCATAGATCCCGACACCATGCGCAACTTTCAAGCCATAACAGTTAGTTATCAAAACCATTACTCGTATCTTAAGTACAAAAAAAGAGTGACTGAGATCAACAAAATGCTTTAATATAGAGTATGACCCTCTTATTTTTCTCGCTTTTTTACACATGTGAATTATCAAATAAACAGGGCAGGGCAGGTTACTTCCAAATCGTTTTTCAAAAACAGCACAATTTAGCACGTAAAATGAGACGTCGTTAAATCTATTAGTGGATAGATATGATATAAATAAATTGATCCTATAATACAATACATAGATGAAAGTAATATATAGGTGAATATAATAATTCGTGGCACTAGGTGACAAAATATGATTAAATTTAAGGTTAAAAAAATATGTACTAAGTATTAAGCATTCGTTTGGTGCATGCTCGCACATGAACTGAGATTGTTTGCTTGTATTTGCTTTACATGATTTACTTTCCAGTATAAAAATAAATATAATAAGTCGACTAAAATTTAACACGATCGAGAAAATCGCCAAAGTTGAAATTTCAGCAATTAGTAACGTCACTTTTGTATTTTAGTGATTGACGTTGTCGATGATATCTTATCGACATTTCATTAGCTGACATATTACACATTGTAAACCACATACAGCCTAAATTGTTGAAATACGTTAGAAATGGTTGAAATTGCCTAATAGAAAAGAATGTTCGCCCAATAAATATTCGAGCATTTGCAGTTTACATTTGGACCCTAAGTGTTTTTAACACAGAGGCGTTCAGCCTGTAAAATTACGCTCTGGATCAATCTCCATATTGTTCAAACCCCCATCAATCCCCATTAGTTAAACATTAAATATATTATGTATATTTAGTGTACGTTTGTAATGTGTAATTGAAAAATAAATATCAGTTTTATTTCAACTTTGGCGATCGCGATCGTAAAATGAGGCAAAATTGTTAAATACTGGCAAGTAAAGCCTACGATATTTTTTACAATAAATTGATTTTGTTCGGGGATAAGTAATTATAAAATAAAAAACATGTCCAGGTATTTACTTGCAGTTTTTTGGCGTTCTTTTAATAATACTAAAAATAATTCACCTGCGTCAACGTAAACTGTGTCGATGGAATCGATATCGAAAGCAAGCAGACAATGCAGTACCTGCACTATTTATCTCACGCACATGCTCACTTTACGCACACTAGCGTAACCTAGTTTTGGTCTCGTTTTCAGGATTCAATTGCCAATCTATCATCTATATTAAATCTATGGTTACTACCATCCTGGTTCTTATATACGGTGCATTTTCAACCACATGTAAAACGAAGCCCGCGTTATGTAATCATCATCTAAACGTTTTGAGTGTTTTTTTTTAGTTTTTTTAATAATAATATAAAATATTGGTTTATCTATTTATTTTGAAACACGCTGTGACGCGCACGGATGTAGTTGTGTAAGGTTCATTCATCCGGGACCCCGCCGCAGCAAAATAATACGTCACAGCGTGTGAAAATAACTAAACATTTTATAAAAAAAATATAAATTAAATAGCACTGCCATGATGTTACACATTATTTTATTTTATTTTAAAGGAAGACCAACAGCTACATAAAACACAGTAGTAAAAAAAATGTAGTAACATTAAAGCCAATTAGAGGTCCTCACCGATTGAAACAATGTAGGATCACAAATAGTTGAGCACTAATACATTAAAACACGCTATCAAGACAAAAAGTACAATAAATTAACAATATTGAAATTGATTTTTATTTAAGAAGGAAGAATAGACAGCGATACCTAGATTGCTGAAAAAGAAGTATAAACTTACATTATAGTATTGTGAGTGACAAATGCGCTAACCGCAACCGGAGGTGGAATATAATAAAATAAAAAAAATCTAAGTACAAACATAATCAAATTACTGGAGCAAGTGTTCATAAAGTAATCGCTTAGCTTTAGCTAATTATGGTGACGTAACGTGGGCTTCGTTTTACCGGTGGTTGAAAATGCACCGTGTATATAGTAAAACCGTCAGCATTCCTGTTCGTGCTCACCTGGCCGACGTCGATGTCCGGGCTGAGGCTGACGCCGACGTCCTCGACGAGGTCGACGCGGGCGAGCTCGTGCTGAGCGGTCAGCGCGTCCAGCTCCACCTCCGCCGCGCACGCGCCCTGCACTGTGTACGCACCCGGCGCGTCCAGGGGGGACGTCATGAACGATGTTTGCAGGTTCACGCCTGGGTTCGATGATTTTCCAAACATTAGTGAAAAATAAGTACTACATAAAATTTTATGGGTAGGGTAAGCAGTACTCAGAGAAAGAGAGAGAGACGGAGACAAACTTCTTAAGCTGGTTTTAGTGACGCGCGAATTACTTGTTGGACCTTCACTATAGGTAGAGTTCGCCAACAGACGTTTAAGTTTTAAACAGCGGTTAAAATATTATTTGACATTATTTGTATGGGAATTGTGTCAAATTAATCGTCAATTTATGTTTACCGGCTGTTTAAGAATTGGTGAACTCGGGTCTATGAGTTCTATCCTGCTGGGTAACTTCTGGAATATTAATGTTTGCTTCTTTTACGATAACAAGTTGGGTCTGTTGCGAAAAAATTTTAGTTGACAATGTTGAAATAAATGAATCTTTATCTTTATCTAACTTACGACAAAATCTTAAAAATTGTGAAGGTTAACATAAAATTAACTTTTGCTATATCCCAAAAACTATTAAATTTAGGCCAGAAGCGTAAATAGAGTAAGGTCCGTTATAGCTTAAAAAGCCGATTACGATAGAAAAAGCATTTTTTGAAAAATTTCGCTTACGATAAATCGGTGGTTATGGCTCGATGTATTAACTTCAAGGAACGCTTTAGAGTGAAGCTGACGGGTCCGTGCGGATAACCGCCCGCGCGGATATGAAGTTCATACATTTTGGGCGGTATAGAGCATTTCGTACCGACGGTCAATGTCACACTAAAACCCGCCTTAGCGTTCCATGGATTCACAGTGCGGGTGGCGGGTGCCGGGTTCATCGTGTGGCAGAAAGAGAAACTCCGAGTATATCCCGGGACCTGTGACACGGGTGTAGCCCCTTTCCGACGTACATCAACACTCAAGATGTACGTCGGTCGTACTCACCTACTCGTGTTTTTAACGCTTTTAACACTCGCTCTAGTTTTAAAATACTTTAACACCCGTATTTATAAAGAAGTAATTACTTATTGCTTAGAAAAGTCATACTTTAGGTGTTATTACCCAGTGCTTAAGTGAAGGAAATGGGTCACCATTACTAGTCATTTGGTTGAGAATGCTCACTTTTGGTAGTTCTAACTTCTAGTAATTTCAAGATTAAGGCATACAAATTGTCTCTCAAGTAATTACTTTTACGTGTTTATAAATACGGGTGTAACTCTATAGTTACACCCGTAATAAAATACTGATCCCTGCTTTACTCCTATGAGTAAAGTAAGTAAAGGCAAGGCTTATTGGCATGTATGGTGTGCATGACACTTGAAACGTTCAGAGGGGAGATGTATGACGATTGGAGGTTAATGCCTGGTAAAGGTTATTGGATTCAAAAATACATTCCTAGATACACATTCCTCATTGATGTTAACGTTCAGATGCACCTCCACCCCGCCTGGACGACGTACGCCTCGAGATGTCGAGGCAGTCGTTTTCAAAGTGGCTGGATACATCGCCAAAATGACCTTTTACAACTTCGTAACGGAATGGGATTTTCTACTTTAGAATATTTTTTACTGCTATACATATATCACCTACAGTTTTTTAGCCTACCTTTTTCAAATGCTTTCTGAACGAGCTCCTCCCACGACGGATCATCGAGCTCTCTCTTCACCGTTTCCAGCCTTCCCAAAAGTTCCGTACACGCTTTAACAGTCGCGTACGCAACGCTATCGCTCGTTATGCTGCCGTTACTCGCCATCGCGTTTGGAGTCGTCATACTGTCACTACCGAAAACCGACACTTTTTCCAGCGGCACTTTCAAAGTGTACGCACACACTTGAGCCACCTTCGTATTGATTCCTTGCCCCATTTCAATCCCAGCATGGGAAATAGCGATCGTTCCGTCTCCGTGGAACACTGATATTGTCGCCGCGAAATTCCATGAGTACTCTATTGGGAACGACATAATAGCCAGTTTGATACTGCGTTTCTTCCAAGCGTTTTCAGAGTTGAACTTATCAATTTGGGCCTTACGCTCGTTGTAATTGGAGTCGTTTTTAAGAGTGTCTATCATCTCCTTGATGGAGTTTTGGCCCGGCTTGAGATTCTTGATGCGTACGTCGATCGGATCCTTTTGCGTGGCGAACGCAATTCGCTCCATTATGTGTTCAACCATTGCAGTTGCTTCGGTAGTACCTAAAACACAAATTGAGAATATAACTATTCAGTTTTAAAGTCCGGGTTTACAGAATAAAAGTCTGGGCAAGTTGTGAGTATTCATCGTTTGAAATAGGCTAAGGATAAGCCTGTAAGTAACGTCTTTTTTAAAAGTATATTTTATTTCTATACATATAAATGCCCTTCTAGAAAATATAAATAAGTAAATCTCACCTGGCGACCTGCACCAAGTATTGCCAGCCGTGTCCGTGAGCACACTGTACCCCTTGATGGCCCATGTGGAACTTTGATACATAAGCTGCATGAAATCCGCGATGGCACCGCCGGCTGTGTCGTTGAAGTTGAACCCGCAGTCCATGTAGTACGTCAGGTTTAGGTATTGGATCAGGCCGTCGTTGTCTACTCCTAGCTGAAAATAGTCGAGTCAAGATTATAGCAGTACTTTCGGAAACAAAAAAGGATTTGTAACTAAATTGCAGTTTATGTATACACCTAACTCTTGTTACGGGTTTTATGCAATTAGTAACCTAAAAAAAGTAACAACCTATAATCATCCCACTGCAGGGAAAAAGTCTGCATCATTGAATTCAGGTTACCACGATTCGATTTCTCCATTTTATATCATCACTAGAGAATGACTCGATTATGAAAAATGACATAATCTTGTAAATACGTCTTTTATTGATAAGTCTAATTTTTGCGACTTTTAATGTCTATTTTATAAAATTATTTTGATAAATATGTGTAGCAGTATAAAAAAAATCTTAACATGCCAGATACAAATATTTTTTCGTGTGCAAATGTGATTCAGTTGTGTGAAGTTGTTACAATGTCAAGTCGTCTCTTTCAGTGCGAACTGTCATTCTAATCAAGCTATATTTAAGGGATTATAGTACAGTAGTACAGACATCAGCACGTCAACCTACCACAAAACGTCAAATTTTCTCAATTGATATTGATCTCAATTTGTTGAACTTAAAGTTGAAAAAGTTACGCACCCAAAAACGCACACACACACACACACGCACATACACACACATAAGTTCTTTTAGTTTATTGTTAAGCTATTGCATAGATTCTATCGCGGGCCTTGAGCGCGGGGACTGAATCCAGAAATTCCGTAACGCAAAAAACCTCACGCTCCCCACTTCGACCGGCACAGCGGTGATACGGCTGTTCGACGAGGTGCGTGCGGTTTGACGAGGCGTTTGCCATTCGACGAAGTGGGTGCCGTTCGACGAGGCAGGTGCCGTTCGACAAGTTGGGTGCTGTTTGACGAGTGGCGTGCTGTTTGATGAGGTGGGTGCTGTTCCACGAGGTGGGTGCCGTTTGATGAGGTGGGTGCCGTTCGACGAGGTGGATGCCGTTTGACGGGTGGGGTGCTGTTTAACGAGGTGGGTGCTGTTTGACAAGAGGGGTGCTGTTTTTCGAGGTGGGTGCTGTTTGACGAGAGGGCTGCTGTTATTTATTTATTTATTTATTCATTCATTTATTTATTCATTTATTCATTCATTTATTCATTTATTCATTCATTCATTCATTTATTTATTTATTTATTTATGAATTACGCAATAATATGACTATACTTAGGAGCTATGAACAAAATAAAAAGTGGGAAAATAATCGGCAATTTCATACTTTAACCCCTATTATAATTGCATAAGTTGATAAAAAATGCTATGCAATAGCTTTACCGCGGCAGTCTCCGAGTGCCACACGTCTTTTTTATTTTTAATATTTTATTTTTTGTTAGCTTTGAGGTAAAGGTTGTTTAGCACAATTTTTAAGCCCTCAATACATAGAAAATCACTTAAAATCAGTTTTATTTCTGCAAATAGGCCCCAGGAGGCGCTTTTACAAGTCCCAATTTAAACCTAACACTGCTTCGGGACAAGTCTGGGCTAGTGCCGAGAAGAAGCAGCGCAAGAAACTCGGTCACTATAGATTCTGTACACTACACCTGTAGAGAAGTGGAAGTGGCTGAAAACCAGCGCTGGGTGGGATTGCTTTTCCATAACATCACAAGCAGAGTCATCTCCAATTGCTTTCCTGGTAGTTAGGCTAAAATAATGTTTGTAACTTGTGTATGTATTTGAAAGCAATAAACTTATTTAATTTCATTTCAAAAATCAATTCAATGACGTTTAACTTTTTTGGTAGGTTGACCTGCCTGTACATACTCACTTCGTAATCAGTTCTGCACCTCTGCCTCTTGCCCACGGCGGCCATGTTGTGCTGCAGAGGCATGACGAGCGCGGCGTTCCTGTTCAGCCGGCGCGCGACCAGCGCGCACGCGCACGCCGCCAGCGCCGAGCGCGACGCCTTGCCGCCGTACGCGCCGCCCACGCGGGCCACTGATACGTGCACCCTAACACAAATAGCCCGCTCTATGATCATTGATCACTACGAATAGTAATGGGGTGACGTAGACGAATCACAGATGGCGCTATAATCATCAAAAATGGCCTGGTGATCATTTTAATAAGCAATGTACTACGAATGTTAACGGGGTGGCGAAGACGAATGTCAATGGTGTGGTTTTGGTATGCTATCTACGACATTGTATCGAATTGGGCCGTGTTGGTGGAACCCAACGATGTTTCATCTGGTTGTTATATTTGATTCGCATTACAATAGTGTACGTCATGTTTGGATATCAAAAGTTTTGCAAACTTGTGTTTGTTAAAGTTGGAGAGTTTATTCTAGTAGACAATGCACGAAATTAGTTGCGTCAAGGTCATGTCTGGCACGCCCCGTTTTCTCTATCTATCTTGACAAATATAATATATACATACATACTTGAGAAATCTTGACATACCCGGTTTCTGACTACACATATTAGGTCGTACGCGAAAACATCGAGCCTCATTGAATCTTGCACCCTGATCCAATGGCAAAGAGGCTATGTCTCTACACTCTACATTAAGAGGAAATACAAGGGCCGTTTTTCCATACGAACGTAGTCCCCTGTTTCCTCCCTGGATAAAGCCAGTCGAGCAATAATTTTTATTACAAAAATCTATGGCCACTATTAGCATGTTTCTATGTTTTATGTTTTTTCATAAATTAATTAATAAAAAAGATTTGAGCCCTCACAAATCGAAACAATTCGCCAGATTTTCCGCTGTGTTCAAACATCCAGAAAACAATAAGGTTACATTTTAGAAAAAAAGGAAAACATACGAACACGGCCAAAGCTTTTCTTTAATTTTTAATGAAAAAAGTATTTAAATCGGTCTAGTTTTGGAAAAGTTATCGGGGGACTACGAAACGTTGATTTGGTGTGCTATTAGTAGGTATTCTCGGTCCAAGAAGCAGTTGTCTTTATCACACTCTGCGGTGAATGCGTTTGGCACTGCGCGACAGCAATAGATTTTACAAATACCTATTTTTCAATTCTCTCACCCGTAGTGTTTCCTCTTAAAGTGTTGTTGCTCAAGCAACCAAATTTAAAAAGTGTCCGTTACTTACCTATTCTGATCGATGTCCAGCACTTTAGCAACGGCCACATGCACCACGTCCATCCACTGCGTAGACGATCGCACGTGGACGCCCAAATCGGTATTGGAAACGTAACAGCACTGGGTCTCCATCGTGAAGTGGTATTGCGAAGGAGTGACGAAACTGCCTTTGATCACATGGGTTGTATTGTCGCCTCTGTTTGTAGGCGTCGTCGATACTTCCTCTCTTAGCTGGCGATGTTTAATAATACTTTAAACAATTGCACTAGTTTTCTAACCCTTAACTAATAACTTTATTTGATATTTTAGCAACTTAATTGCACTTATAATATCAGTATATAAACTTGAAAAATTTTTTTTTTTTGAAAACGCTGGCTCACAGCGTAAGAATATGCTTGAAAAATTCGCGCCGTGTCGCAGTGTCTCGGTGGCCTAATGGTATGGCGCCCGCCCGGCATGCGAGGAGATGCGGGTTCGTGTCCCGCCTGAGACAAAATTTTTCAAGTTTATATACTGACCTTAACTAATAATTTTTTTTACTACAGATAACATACACATCATGAATGATGAATATATTTAGATAAACAAGAACATAAACATTTAGAAAGCATACATACATTACTTTGATCTTAGAGTAAGCGACAAACACTCCTATGTGGTAACTTAGTTGTTCCTAATTTTCCCAAAAAGAAAGTGCTTTATAAGTTACTTAACTGTGATCAAATCAATGTATGTGATGCTGTCTAAATTTATTATTATGCGCCTCGTCATAGGTCTGGGTAGAGCAGAGTGAATATAAAAGTGATTTTCAACATTGACATGTAGGGGCGCCGAGACCTAGAGCAGGCGACTCATTGCTAACCGGTGTCTAACCCACTAACCACGGATATCGTCGTAATCACACACACACCTTTGCTCCTTGAGGTATTCAAACCAGTAGCTGATAGTTATGTGGACTGGTTCTACCTGCCTTGCGACACACAAACCGAATATCGGGAGAGCGCATAGGTAACTCTAGCAGTAAATTTATGCTTTTGAAAGAACTCAACGCGAGAAAAACCGAATTAAACTCACCCTTTTATCTTTATCAGGAGCCACCAATGCTTCTTCAATACTAAGCACTGGTTTGACGTTACTCTTCTTATATACCACTTTGACCAAATCAGCCGCTTTCAGCGCTAGAGCATGGCTGACGGCAGCCACCAGAGCTATTGGCTGACCGTAGTAATTCACTGTTTTGCTCGCCAGAACCTCTTCTTCGAAGGATTCCCAAGGTACATTGGTGGGGACGAACGTGTTCTTGCCTGGGATGTCTTTGGCTGTAAAGAAGGCGACTACTCCAGGGATTTTCTAGAATGAAAAAACAAAGTCTCTACATTTAACGTCGCGCGCAATAAAAGTGTGAAAAGTGATATATTTTAAACGTTTTTTTTAACCAAGGAATTACTTCGGATTTAGAAACAATCGTCATCATCATCATCGCTAAACTAAACCAGTTCACTGCTGGACACACGCCTCTCTAAAAGAGGATTATGCCATTATCACGCCACGCTTGGCAGACGGGTTGGCGATCACAGCACTCCTTTTGTCGCTTCGTACGACACCGGTAGGAGAAAGGGTGTTGTTATATCGACACAAACTAACTTATAAACAATATATTTTTACAATTACTAGTTTTTGCCCGCGACTTCGTACATGTAGAATAATGTCAATTAGAAACCATACGACCCTATTTTTTTTTAAACCTTATTTTTTTCGGTATATAACATCGTGTATACACGATGTTATATCCCGAAAAAAATTAGGTGCTGGAATATGTGTACACATAGATACACATATTCCAGCTTAATAAATAATACAAATAAACATCTTGTATCCCTCAAAGTAACAGCGTTCTTAATTTCATCCAGATCCGTTCAGCCATTCTATTGGGATTGAGTGACAAACATTCATTCTTCATCTAATCTTTCCCATTTATGATATCAGTATGAATTATGATTGGTCTTACCAAAGCCTCACTGGCGTCGAAGCCCTCAATTTCTCCTAAACATATCTTTGTCAGCACAAAGGCCACGTGGACATCTCTTGGCGCGGAACTGACGTCGCAGGAATACTTCGATTCTCCTGAACACTGGAAACAAAGATAATTATTATAGTCGAATGGGGACTCAGTCTATATAAATTGCCTATGTCAGTAGCAGTGACAATGTAGTCACAAAGATATAATACTTTAGACATGTTTTTTAATACATGTCTAAAGTATACATGGCAAAAAGTTTGGCTTATATAGTCGTTATTGAATTCGTCACTGCGAACGAATATAAGGCAGCGCCAAGCGCCCAGTTATGACCGGAATGAATACTCTGTAAAAGTAATAAAGCTAACCAATTTCCAAATACTGTATTAGTCTCACCTGGGTAAGCGCTTCTAACTTGGGCACCGGTTTGTTGAGGGGCCAGAGAGACTTGTCTGTATCGAAGGTTTGCGTTCCTTTGGAGACCGCTCGTTTGAGCAGCGTAGCCCCCGACGTATAACGAGGGTTCAGTGACCCCGCCGGACATAATGATAGGATTGCCTGTCAAAAAATGTTCAGATAGTTTGTGTACTAGACAAGGCTATTGGTATTGGTAACGGGCTCCCTTTTCCGCATTTAGGTTCCACTTGGCCCCATACGCATAGGGGGGATTAGGGTGGTTAGCCCAACCATCCCAACTCCTTCCAGAAGCAGACAAGTCTTTTGGAACGTTCACAGGCTTCTGAAAGGGAACTCGGTGTGCCGAGGATAGATACCCGGTGGGTTGGAACTGTTCCAGGCAGCCTCTACATAGGGGGCTGTCTGTGGCACCAATGGTGAAGAGATTAGTCAAGGCTAGCTAAACTATACTATAGTCCTTAAAATATAGCTTGATTAGAATGACAGTTCTCACTTTAATAGACGACGTAACTTTGTACCAGCGTCACACAAGTGAAACACATTTGCAAACGAAAAAATATTGGTAACTGGCATGTTAAGAATCTTTTTTTATACACTGCTGTACATTTTAATCAATTTAAATATATAAAATATATATTTAAAGTTACAAACATTAAAATAATCCAGTCACAAAAATTACACCTAACTTTAAAAGACCTCTTTACAAGGTTACGTCATTTTTATTTACCGCTAGTGATGACGTGAAATGTACAAATCGAAATCGACTGACTCACAATATTTCATAATCAAAGTAATGTGACATAAATGATACAAATGATTTAATGAGCATTGGTTGATGCTAAGAACATCAAATTGCAATTATTAATAGTTTACGAAATTTTTTCAAATTTATTAGATACTATATGCGATAATAAAAATCTTATTGATTTTCATGATTGTTCCAATTATTCTGATAATGATCACGATACTGACGTACTGTTAAATACAAATTTATCTAATTTTCGCTTTATTTTATTCGCCATAACTGTTTTTTTTCGTTAGATCAGTCGAGTCAGTCCCATCAGTAGTCACATCAGTTTGACAGGTGTCATTCTAATCAAGCTATATTTTATGAACTATAATAACATATTTTCTAAAAACGTGACATTTAAAAAATGGTTCTACTAAAAAGAATCAGTGGTGGATATTGTTTCCAATTAAAGTCATCGCGGCACTCCAGTAACGCAGTAGCGTGACGTGACCTTTACGTGACCAATCGTGTACAACGGTACAAGTATTTTCAATAAGAGTGTCATTGTATTAGATTGATGTCAAATAGAAAATCACCTTGTAAAACAAACCCAATGCAATAGATTTTCTGCAAAATGGAGACTGTACAGCCGGTTCGTCTTCAGGTATGATTTCTTCCTTCAATTTCATCAAAGCTCTTTTCAAAACATCCTCATCAAACAAATGCTGGCCTTTTAAAAGGTTCTCAGTCTCTTTGGCGTGCAGGAATGAGGCCGTGATGGGGGCAAATATGATTCTTGCCTCTTCTACCTTGTTCTTAGAATCCACTTTAAAATAAAAACCTGCATTCAGGGTTGCAAGTGCGTTTTGTGCTCTGGGCATTATCTGGAAAATAGGGACAAAATTATTTTGAGTGACTCAAATTAATTGTGGAAATGAAATTCTTCTTATCATAGGATAGGATAATCTGGTCTCAGAGATCTCGCCTATCCTAAGTAGCCTTTTATAGTCCTTTGACATTACTTGTTTTTACGACTTTTGTCCTGCAATGAACCCAGCACCAACGGCCTTCTGAATCCATTATTCGCTGATGCTAGCGATCATACACAACATGCAAAACTTTCACGCACTTATAAACGCATTTTAATCAGTTACATTCTTCCAGCTAGTGTATCTTTGGAATAGGCGATTTTTATTAATATCAATAATTAATTAAGCGAATTTAATACAGGACGTGAGTACATTTAAAATGAAGCGTAATTCTTACCTTGTATGTTCGAATCAGGCTGCGTACAGAGAGCGGGGGTAGTTTGACATTCGTGATTATGTGGTTTTTCAAGTCAGTGCTCAAAAATTCTTGCATGCTTAGTGTTTTCTCGGTAAGCGTGTGGTTCACTGAAAATATTATATCATATTAGGAATAGCTTTTTCGCCATTAACTTAATACTCCGACTAGTGACTTTAGTATCCACGCCAATAACACAATTTATTTCGCATATGTGAAAGGTATGAATTAAACGTTTAATTCAATAACTCTTTGAATGCCAAAGAAATGTTCGTTAGCTTCGATGACCAAATATTGATCTTTTTTGGTCCTGATCATTGATTCATCTGAATCAATGTTCTGAATAACATAGGCAAATTTTATTTAAACGGATTTCAATCTCACAGGACCTCAATGAAAATTATTACAGTCACATATAAACACGAGCAATGTCTGTGGGGGTAATAATAGTTTTTATTAAAATCCAATGCAAAACAAATGAACCGAGTTAGATGAAATAATTCAATTATGATCCGTTAAATTATCCTAGTATCAAAATTATCCCACGGGATCCGTAGCTTTTTCCAAAATAAAAGCAGCCTATATGTTATTCCAGTCAATAAACTAACACCGAGCCAAGTTTCATTCAGTCAGTCTAGTCGCTTTAGCGTGAAAGGGATACAAACATCCAGACATCCATACGTCCATACTCACAAACGTTCACGTTTATAATATTAGTAGGAAGGAGGATGACCGTTTCGTCAAAAAGCATCAAAACGCTAGTAAAAGTAAATTTTAAAAAGTCAATACACATACCCACAGTCACGGTAGCCTCAACGGTTTCCAATAAAAGGAATATGTCTGAAGGGAAAGAGTGGTGTGCATTTTTCATAGCCAGATTACCGCCAATTGTTCCTATCTAAAAGCAACAAATGAATTTTAAAGTACGAATTATAAGTACCTGAGGTTCTCATTTACAAATAATTAGTTTTTTAAATAGATTATAATATTGTGACTTATTTATTTATTTATTTATTTGAAACCAAAAACAATTTTACAAAAACATGTAAGCGTTAACATTTGCTTTAGTCTAGGACTGCCTTACAGATGTTAACGCCCACCTCCAGACAGATGGGCGTTTCAGACATATTATAACTTAACAGCTAGTTATTTTAACATAAAAAGGTAAGTTAATATATATGTACATACATGTGTGTGTGAGTGATTTTAAGTATGCGAGATTACAGAATTACGTTGCAATTGAATATAACCCATTACTTAATAAGACCTTCAACGGAATCATAATCAAGGCTAAGCAGCCAATAAATCAGAAGAGATTTATATTTGTAAGAAAAAAGAGGATAAATATTCAGAATCTTATTTATCCTGTTGTAGATGGAAGGAGCTATATAATCAAAATGGTGTTTTATCAGCACAATCCTGGCCCTCACCACAGGACACACTTTATCTTTCCTTCTTTTATTATGCAAGAGGTTGGGCTTGTATGTCAATAGTTTATGCTTGCGAAGAACAACATTCAAAACAAATAATTTGCGAACGGAGAGAACTTCCCAGAAATTAAAAATTAATTTGGTTGAATACCGAATCGGTTGCGATGCCATAACCTTTAAAACTGCCCTCTGTGCCCTTTCTAGAAGCAGCATTTTAGTTTTACCAGCTGAACCCCAAACAGTGATGCAATAGGTAATTATAGACTGAGCAAGCGCAAAATAAGCAGTTCTTAATGTCGCCAGATCAGCCCCCACTCTTAGCTTACTAAAGACGAAAATGAGTTTCCTAATGCGTGCCACCATAGACTTAATATGTTCATTCCAGGACATAGTACTATCAACGAAACATATATTATAAAAAACAATTGGTTTGCGGATGCATTAACATTCATACCTCAGATTTATACTAATTTTATTGTCAGGAAAAGGCAAAACGCATATAATACAAGTAAGTAGCAGCCAAGATTTTTAAGTCTGTTTTATCACCATTCTTATTATGAATATAAATTTCATTGTTAAAAAGAAATAAATCATTGAAAATTATTTATGTTCAATTTTAAATGGTCATAGGGTCAAGGCCTAAGATAGTAAATATTATATACATATTGTGCATGTTGTTTAATCAATTATTTTCGTAATTTCATAACGGAATAAAATATACCGGGTGAAACAAAACGACATGATGAATTATATAAAATTGCTTACATTCCTAACAGGCACATGAGCGACCAGATCCAAATGCTCCACGAACCCTTTCATATAACTGAAGTCGTTGTTTCCACTCCGAGTACGGAATATTGCCATCAGTTCCGTGAGAGTTGTTCCCGCGCCGACCACCAGATTGGCATCAATCAGGTTGCCTTTGAGCGACTCTATTGACGCTATATCGATAAATACCCGCGGTTCAGTCATATCTGTGAATACTCCTGAAAATAAAACATGGGTGAATTAATATAAAATATGTATTTGAAAATATAAAATATTCTTTTAGTTTCATTTAACTGGTATTATGATTTTATGTAAATTTAGCATTGTGCAAGGTAAGGATAGTCTGTAAAATCAGCTTTAACTTAGCGTCACAGTATTATTCAATTTGGTGATGCGCACGAGGCTTTCAGAAAACCCCGGAATAAATACCAGCGGAATTATATCACCATGGTATTGTCGACAAGATAAAGTCACTGTGTCTTGAAATAATTTCGCAATTAATAACTCGAAGGCTGTTGTTAACGTATGTATGACATACGTTAGAAATACGCACCATTATTAACAGATGTCTAATTTACAAGTTACAAATAGGAAACTACATTTGGATCACCCAGTCAATGTATAATAGTTTCCAAAAGAAAATATTGTTCGTGAGATGTTATGAATTTATGAAATAAGGTTAAGACAGGACAGGTAAACATGCACACAAATAGTTGACCAGTTAATAGGCATGAATAAATCGCATTTTAGATTTTAAGGATAAGTTCAAAAATATACTTTTTATATAGAAACTTCGTATTGATATACAGTGTAAACTCTATATAACGACACTAAAGGGACTGTACATTTTTTGGCGTTATAGAGAGTTGTCGTTAAGTGGACAGAAGAAAAATCAATCAATCCTAATTTGTAAACAAAAGAACGAATTTCTTAGAAAGTTTGGTTGGCATGATGCCGACAGTCGAGTTTATTACGGGCTAGGATAATAAAGCGACAAAAAAACGAACACAGCTGGGCGATTTTCACTCATTTTGGCAACTTAAAGGGTACTTTTTATTACTTGATTGTTGTCGTTATTGAGAGTGGGTGTAATGCTATATGGAGTGTATCATTGTATGGAAAACGAGCTAAACCAACCAAAGACGAGTGATTTCGACGCTTTAGGGAGTTTGTCGTTAAATCAAGTGACGTTACATGGAGTTTACTACTTAAAAGAAGACTCTGACGAACATCACAACTTAACAGTATAATTATATATCTCGAGTAAAAAGGGGAACTCATAAACTCTTTAAAAAACAATTTTTTTCGTCTTTCAGAAAGTAAAAAAGCCGCGAGGTATTTAGTACGCAAGCCCCTTACACTTGCCTTGCTTATATATTATTTTGTTTAGAAAACTGAAGCAATAAAACTGGCAAATATGTTTAGAAGAAGGCCAGGGGCAAATTTTTCAGATATAATTAAACGCTATGCAAATGTTTTTGCACACAATGCCACCTTCAGTAAAATCAGCAAAAACAGTTTTATTTCGTTATTTCTTATATGAGATGTTAAGTAAGTAGTATTATAATTATGTTGAAACCAAGATTATTATACAACAACATTTAAGTCTACTACTGGGTGTAAAAAAACTAAGCGCCGACCTTGAAGCTACGCAATCTGAATATCAAACCAAGTCATATTACAAAACATTATCGCTGGTAAATGATTTTAATTTTTAGGACTTCAAAATATATTATAATTCGTAGCGTGCAGTTTACAGCAGTTTGTTTTTAGTTTTGTAAGCCAAATAAATAAATAATATATCATAAAATACAAGAACAAAAAGAAAAAAACTGTGATTCAGCTGGAGACTACATCTATACATATAATGACGTGTGGGTATGCACAACTACTTTGTTTTAGTATATGCAAAAGAGTAATAGGATATCTTAACCTTAACTAAATTTATTCATGCAGTCTGATAAACTTAGATCTCTGAAAGAAGTACTTGCAGAATGATACGGCTAACTGCGATCTCTCTCTACCAGACCCTAAGAAAACAAAAGGCAAATAATGTATACAAATCCAGATAAAAGAGAGTTTGTAAGTGCCAGCATTATAAGAGAAATAAGTAAGAAAAGAAAAGGAGAATTAAGACGAGACGCGATGAGTCTAATATGATTTCATGAAGTAGGTAATACTTAATGTTTTTCTGTTATAATGACCTTGGCCAGTATTTCCAGCAACCAATTTGTAATTGTCCGACCCTTCTCTGGCTAGGATCTGAAATAAGTATTGGAATTTAAAAGCCGGTCAATGGTCATTGCCTTCTAGTCGTGTGATAATCCTTTACGAGAAACATTATGAGAAACCTTTATTATTGTTTTGATACTATTTGAGAAGCATACATTCTATTAAGATATAAAAGCACCACAAAATATTTTGTGGTTGTATACGATACTTTTAACCAACTAAAATTTATTCAATTGAAATTTATATTGCTCTAATTGGAAACATACTAAGCAAATACAGCAAACAGAAACTATTTGGTTTATATAAACTTTAAAGCAGGTGCATCGTCAACGGTACTAGACAAGCCTGTGATGATTTTCATTTAAGACAACATAACCTGTCTCGGCTACGTCTGGCTAGATAACACGACATAATTCTTCGCTGTGAGCCTACTTTCTCTATTATGGATTACATACACGATATCTAAAAATGGGTAGTAGTACAGGCCCCCAATTCCGCTAATTTACAAATGGCTCAATAGAATCATAATTGCATCTCAATTGTCATGGGCGTAGCCAGCCATGGGCTCAGGGTGGGGCAGCAGGTAAATATGTAGGTACCTAGCAAACCATACCCGCGGCCTTCCCCGGTTATCTTTTTTATACAAAAAGGTTACACCTCATATCTGTATGTAGGTATAATTCGAATTATCAAAAAGACTTTCTTATTGCCACCTACATACACCATGAAATCTTCATTTAAAAATGTCCTTCATGTTTGGGCTCAGGGCGTATGCCAATTTGTTAATCAGTCTACATAGAAGTTTAATCTATCTATAAAGTACATACTATACTTTCAGGTACAGTAAGTATAGAACAATCACACATAGGTATTATAGGTTGTTTTTTTTTTAGGTATTAACTAACTTCATAATATTACTTTAAGAGAAGCCCGGGGTTTGGCAGAACCTCCTTAGCACTTCGGCGATCCTCATCATGTGAACACCGCATACAGAGACCACTCAGCAGTTTTTCACTCATGGTGGAGCCAAGCCACGTCTAGACACGCCGTAACTGCCACCACACTTTAGCGTTAAAGTACAGAATTGCAACGAATCGGTAGTAGGATCCCATGGATTTGGATGCAGTAACCATCGCAAATGCTTGTCAACTTCCTCGAAAGGGAGGGGCTCTTCTTGATGAACTCTTTCTTTAAGAAACAGCCCCAAAGAAAAATGAGATTGACTTCATCGTGACCAACAAAATATTCAGAGACGTCTCCGTGATCAACAGTTTTAATACCGGAAGCGATCACCGACTCGTTCGAGGCTCTCTGAATATCGATTTTAAGGGTGAACGTGTCCGTCTGATGAAGTCAAGGTTCCGACCTACTTTGCTCCAAACCATGATCGGATCTGAAACGTTCCAGTCAAACCTGGAGAACCGACTCGCTGCCGTGGAAACCACAACAGACGTAAACCAGAACCTCGAAAATGTGGTTCGGATCGTCAGGGAAGAAGGTACGAGATTTTGTGAAATGCAACGTAAGGGCAGTCAAAGCTTTCGGAAAGGACTTTAGGGCTAATGAAGGTACGACGTGAAAACCCACCCGTCACTTCGTCAGCAAAGCGCGCTCTTAACCAAGAGATCAGTAAGCTCGTACGATACCTTCGATGCTCCAATACTCTTTCGATTGAAAGAGCGATCGAGCAAAATCGGGGGTCGAAAGTGTTCGTACAGTGGGCTGGCCATATTAGCCGCAGAACCGACAACCGCTGGGGTAAACGAGTTGTGGAGACAGCGTCTCGGCAAACGTAGTGTAGGACGCCCTTAGGCCAGGTGGAGTGATGATTTGCGCAAGATGGCTGGCAGGAGCTGGATGCGAGAAGCCGAGGATCAACCTAAGTGGCGTGCAACTGGAGAGGCCTATGTTCAACAGTGGACTGCGATAGGCTGATGATGATGATGATAATGGGTGCAATGAGATCAAACAATATGCCGCGCCGGTAACTTGTTCTCCGAGAAACGTTCTTCCAATGACATAATTAGCGAGTCTAAGTGGAATAATCAGTAATCGCTTCCAAAACTTGGTAGGACTTACTGCCGGAGGATTTGCGCGGTGCGTCTGTCTTTTCGCGAGCCGTGGCATTGTAAAATCAACTTCAAGAGCGTCAGCTATGTAATTGCCGCTGAGATCGAATACATTTTTACGATGTTTTTATAATAAAGAAGTAAACAAGCAATCAATACGGGTCGCTTTCCCACTCAACTCAACCACACACTCACACATACAAACGAAAAACAAAACGGATTTTGAAAATGGAAAACTTTTTGTTCTGATCGATTTTTGTTGTGTCTACTGCCGAGTGTGAACTTTCTTACGGATATTGTATTATCGTTAGGTCGTAGATAATTTATTTTTTTAAGTTTGGTTAGGGACCCTATAGTTCAGAGCCAGGGTGGGGCAAGCGTGCCCCACCGTGGCTACGCCCATCGTATATTTTGACATTACTACCTTAATAAATGTGTATATATTGAGCCATTTGTAAATTAGCGAAATTGGGGCCCACGGTCATTTGCAACACTTTTGCTCTAATTCACTCTGTAATATCGAATATACGAGGGCGGGTCAATAAGTCCGTGACTTTTGGAATAAAACACAGATTTTTTGATAAATAAATCATTTTATTTTTCAACGTAGTCTCCCTTGAGCTCTATACACTTTGTCCAACGCATCTCCAATTTTTTTATCCCTTCCAAAAAATATGATTTGTCGAGGTCCTCAAAATAGACCTTTGTTTGCGAGATGACTTTATCATTGGAGTCAAATCTTTTTCCACCAAGCCATTTCTTTAGGTTTGGGAACAAGAAGTAGTCACTCGGAGCCAGATCTGGAGAATAGGGCGGATGAGGGAGCAATTCATAGCCCAATTCATGGATTTTTGCCATGGCAACTGCACATGTGTGCACCCTTGCATTGTCTTGGTGGAAAAGAACTTTTTTCTTGGCCAAATGAGGTCGGTTTTTTTTTCAAATCGTCATTGAAGCGGTCCAATAAGTTGGCATAATATTCCCCATTGATTGTTCTTCCCTTTTGAAGGTAGTCAATGTAGATTATCCCACGTGCATCCCAAAAAACAGTCGCCATAACTTTATTGGCTGACAAACCCACCTTGGCCTTCTTTGGCGCTGATTCACCCTTAGAAACCCACTGTTTTGACTCTTGTTTGGTCTCTGGTGTGTTGTGATGGATCCATGTTTCGTCACGGTTACAAAACGGCGCAAAAACTCCTCCATATTGCGACTAAACAACGCCAAACCTTCCTGTGAAGTTGTTACACGATTGCGTTTGTGGTCGACTGTGAGCAAACGCGTCACCCATCTTGCGGAAAGCTTTCTCATACCCAAGGCCAAGTGATCTTTCAAAATTAAAACCACTGAGCCATGCGAGATCCCTACGGCTTCCACAATCTCTTGCACTTTCAATCTTCGGTCGGCCAACACCATATCGTGAATTTTTTCGATTGTTTCGGGTGTAGAGACCTCAACTGGGCGTCCAGGACGTTCGGCATCTTCAGTGCTTGTACGGCCACAATGAAATTCAGTAAACCACTTTTTTACCATTGAAATCGATGGTGCAGAGTCCCCATAGTATTTATCAAGCTTAGCCTTGGTCTCGGTAATGGTTTTTTTTCGCAAAAAATAATGCTTAATAAGCACACGAAATTGACTTTTTTCCATTTATTCCTCATATTACTGGGTAGTCTGATAAAGATAGCTGTCAGACACAAACTAACTGACGCAGCAAGTTCAAATTTTGGTAGGAGTCAACTGACAGATACCTGTTGCCAGGAGTAGTGTTGCTTTTTCGGTAAAGAGGTCAGAAATTCAAAAAGTCACGGACTTATTGACCCGCCCTCGTTACTACACAAGGCTAGATAATTATAAAGAGCAAGCCCTAAAACACTTACTTGAAACACATCTTTAAGGGTAAAGGCTTTATACCACCGGGAAGTGGGTCCTGCCAACTCCAACATGGAGTCCTGCTTGTTGTGTAGGACGCACCACTCGTCGTCGAGCACGCTGCATCGTCTCTCACACTTTTTTGCACATTTAGTTTTGTGCAAGTCTTCCAAATCCTGTGACAATCAGTCATAGCATTGTATAGTATTCAGATTTAACTAGTATTGGTCAACATACACTATTCGAGCTCCAAAAGGTAAACAACTCGACTGAATAGGAAGAATTCATGCGGTTGTTGGATGAATTTATAATAGTTTGCTTGAGCATACTAAATGCAGGACAGTAACAACACAGTTATTTTCAAAACTTTTATAAAGTTTGGTAAATAAGATCAAAGTTTAATTATAAAAGGTCAAAGGTTAGCGAACAAGAAGTGAGTGGGAGAAGGCTAGCGGAGTGGTTACAACGAACTAGAAGACTAGAATTAGGATACTACATAGTCGTGCAAGCGACCTAGAGTCGCTTGATAAGCCGAAGAAGGATCTTATCTAGCAGAAGAGATAAATGGGGATGACAAAATAAATACTAACAAGCACTTTGTTTTGCAGTTCCGGCGAGGCATCTGAAGCGAAGCTCTTGAATGCGTCGAGTATCGGTCTGTAGCCAGTGCACCGGCAAATGTTGCCACCGAATGAATTCTCCACATCGCTTGTTGTTAAACTCTTTTTTGAACCTTCATAGAGGCTAAAAAGAAAAAATATATGTTAGTGCTAGAAATGCAAATGGGATTCTGCTGTAAATTAAGAACTATCCTTATATGAAGAAAGATGTATTTCATATGTTTTCAATAATAATAATAAATACAATCACAGAACTCTACCCTATCACAATCTTTTACATAAATACACGAAGTCGTTATCGTTGATTTGTTGACATCAGCGATAACTACTTCAATAGATTGCACTTGGCTAAGGCCCGTGATCTCTTAAAAACCAACTGAAAGGAGACAGAAAAAAATACAAGTTATGCCACACAGAGCCACCTAGTCCCAAATTAAGCTAGGTACTACTGATGTAGAAGATCTGAAAAAATATAAAACCGTTTTAGCCTCTGCCCACAATTCTATCCGCGTTCGAGTCGGCTACAGCTTTCCTTCTTAGAGATCCTATACTAAAGTAGGAAAATATTGGCTTGGTTTATTATTGACGGGTAATTAATGTCCTTAGTGAGGAGTCATATCAGCATCTACATATTAGTAAAAAATCGTTAGGTGCATTATCTTTGGTTACCTGTACATATTCATGACCCATCCGGGCGTGCAGTACCCGCATTGGGTGCCATTGAACGCAGCCAGCCGGCTCTGTATGGCGTGGTACCCGTCTTTGCGGTTGCCCACGCCTTCCACTGTGACGATATCCCACTGGTGGCATGACAGCACGTGCACCAAACACTGACCAAACAATTTAAGTTAAGTAGCTTGACAAGAATTTTCAGTAAGTATACGATACTAGGTGTAGCTCGCAACTTTGTTCACGGGAAAATTGTGATGTTTGCAAGCCGTGTTACTTTCTTTATAAAATTTAATCCAGATCCTTTTAGCGTCTTTGCATGCACTTACACGTATATTTCTTTTCCTATGACTTACACACAACAAACTTACACATCTTATGTTTATATATATAATTCTTCTGTGAGTGTGTATGTCACTGAACTTCTCTCAAACGACTGGACCGATTTTGATGAAATTTTTTGTGTGTGTTCAAGGGGATCTGGGAATGGTTTAGATTCACAATTTTTGGGGGTAGGGTAGGGGTAGGGTATGTGTAGGGTAGGGTAGGGTAGGTTAGGGGTATGGTAGGGGTAGGGTAGGGGTAGGGTAGGGGTAGGGTAGGAGTAGGGTAGGGGTAGGGTAGTAAAATATTAAAATTTTATAAAATATATACAACCCTAAATTTTTACCCTTTTACCACCAACCCCTATTTTTTGTTAGCCATTTTAGTAATTTAATCATTTTTATGGCAAAACAACGTTTGCCGGGTTAGCTAGTATATCTATATCTTTATATATATAATTCTTCTGTAAGTGTGTATGTCACTGAACTTCTCTCTAACGACTGGACCGATTTTGATGAAATTTTTTGTGTATGTTCAAGGGGATCTGGGAATGGTTTAGATTCACAATTTTTGGGGGTAGGGTAGGGGTAGGGTATGTGTAGGGTAGGGTAGGTTAGGGGTAGGGTAGGGGTAGGGGTAGGGTAGGGGTAGGGTAGGAGTAGGGTAGGGGTAGGGTAGGGTAGGGGTAGGGTAGGGGTAGGGTAGGAGTAGGGTAGGGGTAGGGTAGTAAAATATTAAAATTTTATAAAATATATACAACCCTAAATTTTTACCCTTTTACCACCAACCTTTATTTTTTGTTAGCCATTTTAGTAATTTAATCGTTTTTATGGCAAAACAACGTTTGCCGGGTCAGCTAGTATGTATATAAAAATGAATCCCTATTTCCCTTGGTCACCGCATCACGCGTGAACGTCTGGACCGACTTCGCTAATTCTTTTTTTGTTTTGATTGTTATTGTAAGGATAATGTTCTTATGAAAGAAAAAATTAAAAAAAATGCGCGGAAAATTAGAAAATTGAAGATAACCTTATCACCATACTAAATTATTTGTAATACATTACACCTACCTACCTACCTACCTTACCGCTTTTGACAATCTAAACATTTTTAATGTATGGCGTTTGTCATACATTGACAAAATGCATGCTGCAAATATCGTTAAAAAGGGGGTAAAAAAACTGAATTTTGCACATGACCAGTAATGTCGCCTGTTACCGTGTCGGAATACCAACAAAGCTATTTACATGTATACCCACCAGAAAAAAAACAAAGAATGTTGTGTATCATGAAGCATAATAATAATAAACTATAGTAACATATTTTTTATTATACTTACCATTTCGTTATCAATATTTATAGTTAAAGACAGGACAACGTCTGTCGGGTCCGCTAGTTTATAATATTAATACAATAGGATAAGATAAGTTCGTATAGTATGATTTAAAGATTTAATGAGATTCGCGGTTGCGTGAAAGTTGTGTATTTGTGATAAATGAAATAAAGAATTCGGTTTGTACATTATCAATGGGTTTTATTCTAGCGACTGACGTTACACGCAAAGACCAGAGAGTCTGTCTTTATCTAAATATCTAAATATCAACTGATATTTTCAACCATATTCAACTACAGGTAAAAATATCAAAATAATATATCTGAAGTACAGGTAAAAATATCAACTGATATTTTTAACCATTAAAAATATCGATATTTTTATTCAACCATTAACTTTTAACAAATATTTTTATTCAACCATTAACTTTTAACAAATAATTTTTTTCAACCATTAACACCACCACTAGTTGCGTTCCATTATACCAACACTATGGCTATAGTTAAAACGGAAAGAAGACGGTCAGGTCAGCAGCATAATTCTCCCTACTATTGGCCAAATAGCGATTGCCAGCCCTGCCCTGCCAAGCGTGGCGATAACGGCAACGATAACAGTTCAAAGTGTGCCACAGTAGATACGACGTTTCGACGATAATCAGTTGCCGAATTGATTGAACTGATTATTTAGATCCTTTATTCAATAAATAATATGGTACTTTTCATGTAATTAACTTGTAAATTTTACCTACCATTAAATCCGATAAAGAGTTTAAATATATATGCTATCGGCAATCTGTATAATACGGTATTCTATACAATACCTAGGCAATATATAGAAATACCTAAAACGTTAAGGTAATGTATGAAATATTTTTCATTTGATACATTGCCTAGGCATTCTATACAATACCCAATACGCTCCCGGCAATGTATGTTATAGGTGATAGCAGGAAAAGTTAGGGAATGACGAACCAGAACCGAATGTTTAAAATCCCGAAGATTCATATACCTACAGTTGGTATACCGAAGTTAAAAATCCCGAAAGTAAGATTAACCGTGCGGTAGGTGTTTTGGTATTTCTTTACGATGTGCATTTTTCTTCTAAATACTTCTAATCTAACATTTGTTTTTCTTAATGAACCTTAGTCTCAATGCATGCAGCAAGCAGGCATGCAGCACGCAGCAAGCAGGCATGCAGCATGCAGCATGCAAGCAGGCATGCATGTAGCAGCATGCATAGGTTTTGCTCTTCTCCGGCGCTGCGGGAAGTGCAGCCTTTTCGCCCTAGCGTAGCGGGCGAGGTCTGCTCTCCCTCCGCGCCTCCGGCTTTTGAATTACACTCTAGTATCGGGCAGACTAGTACCACGGCGAAGGACAACGGCGAGTCGGGGTCAACTAAAATTTATTTTTTAATGAACCTCAATCTCAATAGGATACAATTTGTTTGGCGTTTCGTTCATAGGTCTTATAAAATTCGGTATTTTTAATTATCGGGTTAAAAAACTTTCGGTATATTGAACTTTCGGTCATATAAACAGTCGGTATTTTAATATTCGGCATTTTAGTATTCGGCGTTCCGATTACTGGCTCAAATATAGTTATTTTACACATTGCCGGTGGATCAGCAGGTAATCTATACAATACCTAGGAATTCTATTGTATATTACATAAAATTCATAATATTGCATACATTGACTAGACGCCTTAGGTATTCTATACATTACCTAGGTATTGTATAGAATACCTGAATTATACAGATTGCCGGTAACATATATATCTGAAGAGAAGATTAATATAATGCTGACGTTTACATAAATTCTATGCATGGAATAGATTTCAAAGTTAAGACTAATTCTAGTCTATGACCCTGTGGTCGGACGCGAAAGATTAAGATTGCGAATTAACTAACGCTACGAAGGAGAGAGGAGAATTGTTGAAAGAAGCCGCATTGTTATTGTCAACAGTCCACCGATGGACCTCTATATCGAGGATTTTGCCATGATCCCCTAGTTCGACGATCGCGATCGCAGTTGGTCTGCTGGTTGTACTCCTTAACTCGCTTTACGACACCCATGCGACGAGAAAGGCTAGTGTAGTCTATTTTAGGCCGGCATTGTCCATTGCTCTCATATCATCAAAAAGATCAATAATTATTATAAATGAACTCAATAGCTTGAATTTAGGTCTTTCAACAAGACAATTATTGAATTTGAATTGGCTTTGTGGAATGCTTATTCCACGATGCCAATTTAAATTTCTCTGGACTGGCCATTATTGGAAATAAGCATGGAGTCTTTTATTGAAAAACTTAATGTACTGACTTAAACTTACCGAGTTGATGGCGAAGGTGTGCTTCTCTTTAGTGGCTGGGTGCAGCTGGGATACAGAGACGATGCATGCACCGCATCCGCCTTCGTGGCACATCGCCTTCGTCCCATGGAGGTGCAAGTAGTTGCGCAGGTACTCGTTTAGTGAGGTGGTTGGGCTTACCTCTGACCCAGCTATAAACAAACAGCAAGTCAAAATGCTTGTATGTCGAGTAGTCATATCGACTTACATGTACACATAGGGTATCATAATTATCTTAAAATGTATTAATAAATTCATATGTTGCAGTTGTTTGCCAAGCAATTTGAATGTTGTCTTCACTTGATATGCTAACCATTTTATGAATTGCTTTGTTGTGCAAAGTTATCTATGACATTTTTTTGTAAAAATATTTGGTTTTTCTTTACAGTTGCTAGATCAATACTTTCTCCTCCCAACATTTAAATCTAATTGCATGAAAACTGTGGCAGGCACACTGCAAAAGTTTTAAGTTAAAAATGCATCAAGAAAGTTTAAAATCCTATATGATAGTCATACATTGGCAAACCCAAAAATTATTTAATTCAAGTAAATACTTACTTCAGAACTCAAAGTTAACTAAATTAAATATGGTAGGTATAAATAACTAAATCAAAGGTGTTTTATACTATACTAGATAATATTGGCATGCATGTAGTGTGCTGTATTCACTTACATAATGTATAATGTTCTCCGTTTACTGTGAAGTAAATTTTATCCATATTGAAATACTTCAAATGGCCAGGCCAGTTGAGTAGTCTAAAAATAAAAAATAATAATATAGTCATTAAGTCAATCTCTTACTAGGTATATATAACACACTAGCAATACAATCTCAGAAAATTAACTACTCAATTACAATTCATCACATTACTTAACTACCCACTTCAAGAGGCCTTAAAAAGTTTGAGTGTATATTTTATTTTAAACTTTTAAACACCACATGAGACACTGACTTGAAAGTTTAAGGATTTTATAACTGTTCAAAACACATGTATTTACAGATCTTTGAATGTAAAGGAATAAAATAAAAATCTACTGTCTTGTGAGTAGTTCATGATCATACAAGCATTAAAATGTACGAGGAAAATGAATTGAAGACAAAGTTCTCTGGCTGATAATTCTTAAAAAAAATTCATATAAATGACCAAAAATTTTAAATGTTTTGGAATATGAAATTACAAATACTATAGGTAATAAATATCTACTTTTCTCTGGAAAATGTACATTAAAATACTGTACTGTAATGTAATGACAAGCACGTCAACCTACCACAAAACGTCAAATTTTCTCAATTCATATTGATCTCTAACTGTTGGACTTAAAGTTCAAAATCAATTCAATGAACTTGTAACTTTATGGGTGACTTGCCGCCACATGAATTACTCATGTGCTGTCGCTGTCTGTACATTATTTTTAATGAATAAATTACTTACACATCAAAATATAATCTTAGTAAATATATTTTAAGTTTACATTAACGCTTTGAACCCCAAGCGACAACCGGTTGGTACGATAACAATTGATTTTAATTGTGTCTGGAATATCCGATCGTCAAAGGGATAAATTTAAAACTGATCCATACAACTTCGCCTACAATTAATGGTGTTCATTTTCATAGTAATTATTTAGATAGACTTAAATAGTACTAATTACATCTGTTTGTATGTTAAACTACTAGGTAATTATTGAGATTAATAAAGTTGCAATATTATCCTGCTGGACTTCAGAAATAAATATTTTTGGAATTGTGTCCTAACTTACCAGTAATAGTTTTAAAGTGGTACGTTTATGAACCTGAATCACAAATATTTATATTTGGCATTATTACATAGTTTGAACTTAAATTCTACTTCTCATAGAAACCACTCATCATGACACTAACATCACGGGTTATCTAAGTAATGAGGGGCACAAGCAGTTATTAATTTTGTTAAATCATATTCATTTTTTGAAATGTATTTTATTATTTGACTAACGAGTAAGTATGTACCTAACTTTAGTATTTTAACTTACCTACGCGTGGAGAGTAAACCAAATCAAACAAATATACAAGCAAGAACCTAAAATGTCGCCAAGGTTGGCTTCAAAAGTACGTAGGTACGATAAGATAAATAAAATCTTGAAGTAAGTAGGTAATCAAGTTTCAAGATCAATGATCGATCAATCAATTGCCTGTATTTCGAGCTAAAGGCAAAAAAAAAGTCCCAACCAAAGTGCCAAACAAAAGTCAAAACAAACAACAAAAAGTTTGGTAAAAATTTTTTTTACTGTTTTTTCTTCTTTTCGGAACCGGCTTAGATATGACACTATGCTGCCATGCCATTTGTGTGAATTGTACATTCTTGATAAATAAATAAATAGAATATCATAAATACTTACTTATAATAGGTACATAATAACTTAACCTAACCTAACCTTAAACTAACTTATCTCATTGAAATGTATGGGTGGTTTACACATTTCAATGATCACAGGAGTTTTACGCTAGGACATAGATCGTCTTTCTACGTTTCTCACTTTTATTTCATTTATCCTGCTTGATGTCACATTATTTTAACAATGCTACCACTTTATGGAATATTCAAAGGAATATAAACGCTCGTTTCACACGTTAAGTTCTGTAAACGTAGTATTCTGTGCTAAAATCAAGAAAAGTCAGATAACGAAAAGAGAATGGACTTTATATTTTTTTGAAATTTTTGCGGCATATATTGTGATAACACCGTGATTTTGCTCCTAAATAGGTTTCATTTTGACATAGCAGCAACATCACAAAGTTTCTACTTGCCGCGTACAATTAGTTATTCAAGTCACTTATATAATTTAAATAAACTAAATAATGTTTAGATAGATGATCGTTGCAAAAATGACAGTAAATAATCATGGCCGACGCGTCTCGCGTGCGAGCCGAGTGACAATCCAATACCATACTCAACCATAGAGACTCCTCCCCTGGAGGCGCGCCATACGAACATACCTAAACTGCGGAGTGGGACCCCCCTGATTTTAACATGTAAGTACGGTTTGGTCGTCAGTCACTACATTAGTTTTAAAAGTTAGAAAAGGTATGTGGTAAGATTACAATTTATGTAAGAAACGGCATCAAGCAAGCCAATTCGGAAGAAAGGTTCAGGTAAGTTCAAAAGGTGTAAATAAGATTAGAAAAAGTAATATATTACCTAGAGTAACAGCCTATAATCAGGCTACAAGAAAAGACCTCCATCATTGAATTCTTATTACCACAGCAATGTCATTGGACAGGTTATGGAGGGTAGAAGAAAGGAGAACCATCACTGGCAGGCAGTGCAATGTGAGTGTTGAGCCCTCCGGCCCCACGCTCACTAGCCTAGAGGAGAGAATTTGGGCGTATGCCTTCTCGTCTTACCCCATCTACGACTTCAGTTCGGGTCTGCAAGGCAACCTCGCCGACCAGAACCGTGGCCACCCTTTGCCACAATAGTGTACCTACCTACTTATGTCTGTCGTTGCAAAAGGCCGCCAATGTCTCACGCCCACTCGCCGCCCAGCAAAGCTCAAACTATACTGGAAAGCAAGCGACTACCACCAACCGCGGAGCGGACGTTCTACGACAACACCACCGTCACGCCAGAAAGCGTGAAAGACGGCCACCACATGCCACGAGCCGAAGCACGCCGTCTATCACCATCTAGGGCATTTATCTATGCTCGTGACCGTTGACCTAATACCTACCTACCAATAACATCACAAAGTCATATTTTAAAAAACATCTTCTCAAAACTTCTCCCCCGCGTAGGTATACAGCAATGTTTTTAGTTACTTACTTGTCAGTATTAAATTGGGTCAGTACATAATTGGGTACATACTTCACCGTACTTAAGATATTGAATGGTTCTTGTAATGGTACTTCGTAGGTTATTTTCGTTACGGAATTTCTGGATTCGGTCTCCACGCTTAAGGCCCGCGATAGAAGCTATGCAATAGCTTAAAAAACAAAGTTTATAGAAAAGAGTGAAAAGGGTAACAATATAAAGAAAGATATTCCATGTTTATATTGTAAGAGTCAAATTATAGCCGATAGCTGGGATACAATCATGTGCATCTCTCTGCCTTTGCTGTTTCTGTGATGATTTTTAAGATAGGTACCACATCTCCAAATTTCGCTCTCAGCTTCGTTGGCTCCCTATCAAACAACGCAGGGATATTCGTACTCTCTGCGTCTTATATTCCATTCTCTTCGACCCCAATTCTCCATCTTACCTCTAAGAAAAAATATCTTTCCTTCACACTTCTCATGTTAGAAGTCTCCGTTCTGACGATAGGTACTCTTCAGTTACTCACTCCACGACACACTTCTGGTTTTATGTCCAGCTCTTTCATTGTGACAGCTGTACGACTTTGAAATGGACTGCCCTCCAAAATCAGAAAAGCCACCTCTAAACTGTCCCTCAAAATAGCTTTACGAAATCACTTCACCGACTAACTTTCTTTCTTTCCTCTCTCGAATCTCGCTGACATAATTTCTGTATATACTCATATTATGTGTATGTATTTTTGTATAAGTATGTTATTGTATGTATTTATTGTTATTTTATGTATGTAACTACATAGTTCGTATGTATATAACCTCAAATATAAAATCTATATACTATATGCCAGTGTTTAGTTTTAAGCACTCTTATAATAATTAATATCTTATTTTATATTTGTTATTTTTACTTTGTACTTCGCACCGCCTGTAACCTCTCCGCTTGGCCTTATGGTTGACTGGTAGAGAATGCTTCTAGCATTAAGTCCGCCATTTGTACAGCTTTGTATGTGCATTAAAGTGTAAATAAATAAATAAATAGGTAAGTAACTAAATTACCTTTGGACGTTGCTGCCTGTTAATCAACATGGTATGAGAAACAGGTTCCACAAGGTTCTTGAGGACTGTATTTTGATACACAACTGCATTCGTTTTTACGCCTTTCTCACAAAAATGTACCTCAGTTAAGCCCCAATAAGAGACTCCCAACCAAACCATGAGCGAGGATGGAAAATGACCTCGTTGGACACGCGGAATACGGTTGCTCGCTTCTTCACTGCTGTGTGCGTACACTTTATCATTCTGTTTGTTGTAGCTCTCTTCCACGGTGAAAAGTTTTTCATCCGAAAAAAGAATTTCCCGATGCTTTTTTTCCGCGTACCGCTTCAACAAAGCGCGGCATCTCTTCAGTCTCAGGTCCATTAAACGAACGTCCAAACGATGTCCTATTTTTCTTCGATATGCCCTAAGCCCCAAGTCTTCATTTAACACCCTTTTCACCGTGGTCCTGCTTAACCCCATCTGAAGGGCCAACAGTTTCTGCTTACGTATGGGATTTCTTTGAATTCGCGCTTTCACAGCTTTTATCACTGCTGGAGTCCTAACAGAGCGAAGGCGACCACTTCTTGACCTGTCATCTACACTAGAGTCTTTATTGTATCGGTTTATGGTACGATAAACGAATCTTTTGGTTATATTCAAATTTTTCAGTAAGTCGAAAATCTGAATTGGCGTGTAACCGCAACGATGCAACGCAATAACCGCGACACGGTCTTCTTAAGTGTCCACTCCATATTTAAAAATGGGGAAAATTCTAAAAAGTACACAGTTTTATTTTCATGAAAAATTCGAAATTTGAATTCAATAAACTTTTTTGTGGCCAGCATTCTAAATTCAAAAGTTTTTATTGTGTGACAGAACTTATGACCTGATTATGTATGATATTTTAGCAATTTAATTGAAATTATAATATCAGTATTTAAACTTGAAAAAATATGTCTCAGCAGTCTCCATGCATACCTACCGAGACACTACATCACAGTGCAGCGCGAATTTGATCTTAACTTGCCTAATCTTGGTACACTGTTACCTTACCAAAGATGGTTTACCAAATTAAAAGCACTGCTAGTTTTATAGAGTTTTATTAAATGTTGGGACGGTCTCAGAATAGCACTTTTATGCGACTAGATAAGTATACCTAAGTTCGTTTTTGGAAGCATACGTACGCGCGTGCAGATACTTACGTTTTTTAGTTCATTCTCCCAGTTTATGGAACTTATGGGCGCTGGCATCACTGTATCCACAGTGATTAACTAAAACGTTTTACATTAACAAACCATTTGCAAAAAAAAACACTGCTAAAAGAACTAGGTAATAAAAACTATTAAGAAATACCAGCTTTCCGATGGCAATTTAACCAAACGGCCCGTGGCTTGCACAATTAAATCCGCAGTCTCTTTGGTTAGTGGGATCGTAGAGCTGGTTCTTATTTTTTAATAATTGCTAGTCGTTTGAAAGCAAACTAACTACCAACACCCCTAGGCATTTAGGGAAAATATGTTTCTAGTAAGTAAGTAATCCTATTAATTCCTAGCAATCATGAGTGAAGTCACGCTTTGTTGGCTGTTCGCATAGATTCCTTATAAATCATCCGTCTATCCATCCTTTGGTTTTAATGTTTTATACCATGGGTAGTATGCCGAAGTTGTTGCCTACGATGACTATTAAAAAAGTCAACTTGAATTGAAGGCTCTTTCTTTACACAGAGGCCTTATTCGCAAAACAATGTCATAGTCGAATCTGCATGTCTCTATCACTCACTCATTGCGATGTCTTAGTTAGAGTATCTGAAAGAGACAGATATATCCATAAATACAAGCTTCGTATTGCGGCGTAGTCAGTACTAGTCAGTCGTAGTAGGGCCACAGAGTACATTTTAATACTGAGTAGGGCCTCCGAATGTGCAACACGATATTAATGTGGTAGGCTCACTCACAGATTAGAAAGAGTACCTATGTCTTGATGAAAATGTTCACTCTATGTATGGATATGGTTAACCCAATTAGTTCAAAGTAGACGGTGAAAGTAGTGTTAATTTATTGGAGTTGCAATTTACTTATAATTTTTTTGACTCCGGTGTATGATTTAAAAAAAAAAAGATTTCTTTCTGACTTCACCATAGTATTGTTAACATAGGCTTGTTTAGGCTTGCTAAACCATTTACCTAACACACTATGCTTACGAAGCCTATATACATTTTGAATAAGAAGTACCTCTTAGAATATTAACGCTTTATTATTCTAAGAAGTACCTATACACAATACAGGATGAAATTTTAACCACCTTCCAAAATTTTTGTAGGCGTTCGTATCGTATTTAGAGCCCATTTATAAAATAAAAAATGTAAATTAATCAAGTTTTCACCCGAAAATATTTTTCGCAATATAGTTTTAAATTTTTACAGTTTTAGGCCTGTTTAGGTGTAAAGGGAAAATCAAAAACTTATGTTTGATTAGTATCGTAATGAATCAATGTGATGTGCATTGCGTAAAAAAAGTGTTGCTAGGCGGCCGTATCAAAAATTTTCTAAGTGCTTTATTTTGACATTTTTGTATAGAACTATACCAAAAAAAAACGTCATTTGTTTTTTGTCTCGTAGATTGATATATTAAAATTTGAAAGGTGGTTAAAATTTCACTCTGTAATTCTGTAACTCCTAATGTAATTGTGATCAGTAAGTAAGTACCTAATTCCTTTTTGAATTTAACAAACATACATATTATCACGCCTCCTTCCCAACGGGGTAGGCAGAGACCAAGGCCTTCCACTTACTACGATCCTGGCATACATCTTTCGCTTCTTCCACATTCATCAATCTTTTCATGCATGCTCGTCGGTTTAGAGTACTCTTGACCTGACCTTTCTTCAGAACATCCCTGATTTGATCGTGATAAGTTCGTCTAGGCCTTCCTCTTCCAATGTTCCCTTTCACACTCGTCTTATAGGTCTGTCTAGTCATTCTTCTCTCATTCATCCCCTCTCTCTCATTATGAATTTAAAAACAGTAGAAAATAATTTATTTCATGTTGCAAAAAAAAAACCTACAACAGTTTTGACAAATCTTCATAAGCAAAGAATTGTGAATTGTGTGAGCTTACTGAGCCCTTGACAGAATTTGTGACCCGCACAGCGGTGCAGGTCAGATATTTTTTTCAGTTTCTACAAAAAACAAAAGCATTTCAAAAGCTTGGTTTTTAGCAAAACAGTCTTTACGACTTTAGTGATACAGTAGAAAATAATTAATTGGTTGTTATAATAAATTTTATAAGCTACAGTAACCTCCTGACAAACCTACTTATACAAAGGTTTGAATGTTTAGCACATTGCGACAGCTACGATAAGCACTAAAGCTGATGACATATTAGGTATGTGACACAGAGACAGACTAAGGAGAATTCCTGTAAAACTATAAATTCCTGCTTTAAAATACATGTAGGTATGTAAATAAATACAGGATTTCGTAATATTAGTAAGTCTACACGAATGTAACTGTTACTCAGATAAGATATTAACTTTGTAGATAAGAAAACATAGAATTCCACGCTTATATTATCTATATTCGCTAATATTCGTGCTAGGGAAGTCCACTGGAGGGCACTGCTAGGGCACACTGTTTGGCTAATGTGGTTTGGTAAAACTGGGCTAGTGCGAGTCAATACTGAGGGCTTTGTACCTACCACCACACAATATTGTTGTCCTAAGTGAATACTTTTTGCCATGTTGCATGATTCTAGGTCAGCGGAAAGAACCTACCTAACCTAAGTTTCAATTCCCTTTACGAATGTATGAGAAAAGTTCCATAAATAGCCATTTCTTTTTTATTTGTGATTTCGTTAACTCAGGATTGCAAAAATTTCAGTAGGTATACTGTATTAATCACAATTCTACGGTTTTTCGAAAAAAGGTATTTTGACGGACGAATGGACTCAGATGGACGTCTTGATCTATAACATAATATTAATCCTGGTTAAAATCAGTTTTTTTGTTACTTTGAGATGAAACAACTTAAACAACAGATATTTTTAAGGAGTAACTGATCCGTTACCTACGTCTACGAACGCAGTTTGTTAAATTCCATATCCTTATTTTTCCTAGTCCGTCCCTGGACATTTTGCTGACAGACATCAATAGTGCTTTTGTTTTTATTCTCAAGTTTCAGCGGTATTTCTTATAGGAGTAGGAGGGGAAGTACCCATGACTTCAAAGTTGACATAATTCTTGACCTATTTTATCAAACCTAAATAAAGCAGAAGCAGTCGTAGTTCGTTCGTTACGTAGAAAGTTAATCGCCCTCATCTTTTTTTTATACATATAATATTAATGTTTATTTTTAAAAGTAGATACAAGAGTCTTAAAAGGACAAGTCCTGTGACAAATTTAATACAACTTTAGGTAAAATAGTTAGCACCTAGGTATTTATCCGAACGTAACGTAACCGGAAAACAGACTGCACTCCTATCAGCAAAACTTACTATACATCAGTCTGTTAATTGTTTAGTAAGAGTTATTTATAAGTATAATAAATACAAAGGAAAACATGTGTTGGTCTAAAAAGTGTTGTTTCTTTGTGGAATTGGACATGGGGTGTCTTTTGATAGGAATTCTGACTTTGGTAAGTCAATTTTAATATCTATTTATTACTAATGTGGTTTAATTATTTCTAAAAATAAAAACAAGTCGAATATATGGAACGTCTAGCCCAGCTGTCTGTGTTTGCTTTATTCCCTCGATCGTGAGTTATTCCAGACACAATTGAAATCAATTGTTATCGTGGCACCCGAGTGCCTCCTGGTGGTTGAGGCACATGAATAAATATATATTTACTCATTTGGTTGAGGGATTAAAGTAACAAACTTAAATGCGACTGTGTAAGTGATTTTATATTGTTCAGTTACTGTAGGTCTTTCTTATGGTGTTGCGCTCCATCTGGTAACTATTATTTTAATAAAGTTTAAAAGAAAATGTAGAGTGACCATCATTGACCACAATCCTGAGCGACAAGCCGGACTGCCCCCTTCTGCGGCAGCACTGGGTACAAGCACAACCCGGTGCCCCAGACAGAGACAGATATTTAAATTATTTTTTTTGTATTTTTATTATCAACCAGTAAGTTATGAACCACGAAGTCCGAAATAAATTGGTTTTATTTTATTTATTTTATCATCGATGTGTTACGTAGCAATCGCATGATGCCAGCACGCTAGAAAAGCACCACCCCTTCTTTCGGGTGTCGTAAGAGGAGATTAAAGGAGAACTGCCAGAAGGAGACGGGCAGCATCATATACAGGGTGAAATTTTAACCACTTTCCAAAATTTTTATAGGCGTTCGGTATCGTATTTAGAGCCCATTTATGAAGTATAAACTGTAAATCAAGCTTTCAATCGAAAATATTTTTCGCAATATAGTATTCAATTTTTACGGTCCTATGCCTGATAAGGTAAAAAGGGATAAACAAAAACGTATGAATAGTATCGTAATGAATAAATGAGATGCGAATCGCATAAAAAAAGTATTGCTAGGCGGCCGTATCAAAAATTTTCGATTTTTGGCGTACATTTTCTAAGTGCTTTATCTTGACATTTTTGTACTGGGCTATACCAAAAGAAAAAATACGTCATTTGTGTTTTGTCTCGTAGATTGATATATTAAAATTTGGAAAGTGGTTAAAATTTCACCCTGTATATCATGAATCATGTCACCAACCCACCTTCCAAGCGTGGTGATTATGGTAAAATCGAATGATATAGGCTGTTGGTGATGATGAAATAACCATTGATAGGTGATCCCCGCGAAAACGATAGCCCGCTCTTAAGTTTGAATTAGTACCTAACTAGGAAGGTTGAATTTGTGAACCACACAAAACTCATAAAATTTCATTATAATCTAAAGTGCAAGCTTTTCGTTACTGTAAGGTGTCCGGAATTATTAGACTTCTGTTTATATTTGTAGTAACACGCTTTGGTTACTAAGGATCTGAAAATGGACCTGCCCGTCCCACTACGGTCTTACCATGTACCTAACTTTTTTTTATGAGTTATCGTTTATCACAGAAGAACGCAGCGAATTATAAAATAAGCCCACCTGAAGTAAGTTCACAATATGTGATCATGGCGCGTGCAACTGTGCCGAAATATCGGAAATACTTTGTGGAAATTCCGAAATAACAAAAGATATTTGCCCTATCATCATTATCCTATATATCAATCTACTACTGGACAGAAGCCTCTCCAAAATGAGGATTTTACTAAAATCGCTGCACCGTAAGTATTTTGTTCAATCACAAAGGTGGAAGTCTTAAAAGCAAATCACGGCAAAGGCCTGTGAGATCATCCTTGTAGAGTACCTAATCACTATTAATCACATACATAAAAAAATTTAGCTTAGGTGTATCTCCTAATAGTTTAAACCAACAATTGTTGTATGTCACCGTAAAATTTTGAGGTCTGTCGCAGATTATAAACTAATGGTGGGTGAGTTTAGGTTAGATTGTAATCCATCGACGTTAAATTATGAACTGACGAAGTTTACAATTTTAAGGTGACATATATTATAATATGATGTAGACCATTGAACATATCTGTGATGAATGAGTAAAAGGTTAAATGAACTAACTCTACAAACTTTCTTTTCAGATGCTGTCCGCTGGTTTGAGCATAGCATCGATTGTATTTTTGAGTGTAGAAGAAAATGACCTTTGGCAACATAATAATACACACAACATGACTGAACATCTTCTTGTCTTGTTTCACTTAGATGTAAATCAGAAGTCGAAAGAGCTCATTCTATCAATCATTCTACTTATTGCGGTCCTTACAATGGTGTCTTCGATTATCCTGATCGCTGGAGTAAGAATGGTAAGATGTTTGCTATATTTATTTCTTAATAGTTAGACTAAGACATTGTTTTAACCCTAATTAGCATGAACATAATCATCTATTTCTGTACCGAATTTCATCTCAATCGGTTCAACGACTTAAGCAGACACGTTACAGAAGCTACTTTCGCAGTTAAAAAATTAGTAGCTGTTGCCCGCGAATTATATTATCTGTGCCCGCGACTTGCTCGCGTGCAATACTTATTGAATTAAAAGCTGTCCCACGGGAACATTTTTTTTTGGGATAGTAAGTAACATAAGTGCTATTTCCATGCCTATTGCCTATCTGCTTGCCAAATTTTATTTAGATCCGCTAGGCATTTTTGGCGTGATTGAGTAACAAATATCCATAAAAACTTTCGCATTTATACCTAATGTTAGTCAGTACAATTAATTATATGTTTCATTGTTATTCTTCTATTACGAACATGTATCGTGATACTTAACTCTGTCAAAAAAAAAATCCATAGTTACTGTGAAGTAGCAAATGATGTCCTTGAAAATATTGTAGATATGTTAAAGTAAATAACAACTTATTTTAAAAGACAGCCAACCAATGTTTTTATTTTGCACTGACATCTAAATGTACGGTCTACGGTATGATAACTTAAAAGTTAACCAATTCTTAGTTTTTTTTTTTAATTATACTCGAGACGTAAACTACTTTGCATGCAATTAAGTATTCTCTATAATCTTGTATTATCTACATTAAACATAACCTTTTTACTCCTTTACAAATTCTTTTTTTTATAACATTTTTCGATTTATTCTGCGTCACAAGAAAAACAAGGGTTAATCATAATATACAGGTAATTTGAAAACTACATACCTAAGTGTACTAAATGTCAGCATGTTAAGGAAGAATCGATGATTAGCTAAGAGGATAAAAAGGTTATTAAATGTAGTAGGTAATATAATTTACTTATCAATTAATTTAAGAATTTCTGTCAACAACTAATGACAAATAAGGACATTCGAAGTGAAGCATACCTCACGTATTTTTTTTTTCATTTATTTTGGCATCAAACAGTCATTTACAGTAACAAATTGTAATTAAAAACAGTTTTTAGGATATATAGACCTGAATAGTGCCTAAACGTTATACATGAAATATAGTTAAGTTGGCAAACATGATCGGACGTGAAGAACTTTATAGATTAAGATTAAAATTGTTAATACGTTTACAAGCAAGTGTATAATTGATAGAAACAATGACCTATTTATTTATAAAATGCTCTTTAACTTTTGTTTTAACCTGTTATGAGAGATATGAAATAAGTCGATTTGGAAAAATTCCTTGTTGTAAGTGTTGGTGGAACGGTACACAAATGAATTACGAGTATATATTTTTTTTCGTCGTGGAGGAACAAATAGAGATAAAGTACGTGAGGAGCGCACCGGCAGACGAGCTCGACCTAAGAACTGTATTTTAGATAGAATCTCGGACGAGTCCATTAATGAATTTAAAATTTTGAATAAATAGATTATATCAAACATTTTTCGTCGACTAGAAAGAGTTAACAATTTATATCTATGTAAGGCGTCGTTATAGGGTTCGTCATTTATATACATACGGTAATTAAGTGATTTTATGAACTTTTTTTGAATTCTTTCAATTCTATTAATATGTAATTTATAGCAGGGATTCCATACAGGACTGCAAAAATCTAAGATGGAACGTACAAATGAAAAATATAGAATTTTAAGTGTAATAGGATCTTTAAAGTATTTTGTTATTCTAAGTATAAATCCCAATCTACGAAACGCTGCTCCAATGATGTGATCTATATGGAGGTTGTATGATAATTTGGAATCCATGATCACTCCCAAGTCCCTAATCCTAGATACCCTTTTCAGTTTATTGCCGTCTATGTTATAATCAAACTCTATTGGTTTTTGTTTACGTGTATAGGTTATAATGTTACATTTATCTATATTAAGAAACAGTTGATTAGAAGAACAATATTCTCGTAGTTCTGATAAGTCATTTTGCAGTTTATTACAGTCGTCAATGGATTTAATTACTTTATATATTTTAGTGTCATCGGCATAAAGCAAGTGATGGCTATGCTTAAAGATACATCCCATGTCGTTAATATAAAGGGAAAATAATAAAGGCCCTAAATGGGATCCTTGAGGAATGCCTGACGGCACTGGTAGAAATTGGGAAGAGAACCCTTTTAGACAGACGGACTGACTTCTATTCCCAATATAGGACTCGATCCACCTAAGAAGGTTGCCGTGTATACCGGCTTTTGAGAGCTTCAAAATTAGTATTTCATGGTTAATTTTATCAAACGCCTTTGAGAAGTCAGTATACACGACATCGACCTGAGAATCATCGTCCATAGATTGTGCTAAAAAATCAGTGAATACGAGCATGTTTGTATCCACACTGCGATGCTTAAAAAACCCGTGTTGGTTAGGGGAGATTACATTTTTGGTGGCTAATGAGATATCAGCGGTTACTAATTTTTCGAATATCTTACCGAAAACACAAAGTTTAGAGATTGGTTTGTATTCTGTAATAAGACTTTTTTTATTGTTTTTTGGAATGGGGGTGACCAAAGATTGCTTCCATTTACTGGGAAAAACACCCGTAGTAATAGAGTTTTGAAAAATTATTGTAACAGGAATAGAGAGTTCATCAGCACATTCACGGATAAAAAGTGGGTGAACATTATCCGAACCCGATCCTTTATTGACATTTACTGTTTTTAGCTCTTTCAGGACGCGGGTTAAAGTGATATCAACAGAATTTAAATTTAATATTGAATGTGAATCATCGTGATTCTTCTTCAGGCGACTACTAGAGCTAAGTGCTGCCCTTAATTATTGACTTAATTCTAAACAAAATCAATTCTCATAAAACTAGAACAGTATCATTTTAGCAAATTACCTCTAGTATTTATTGATTTACTGTTAACTGCTTTTAATTCTGGCATTCTTTCGTATTGTGTACATTATTGCTAAAGGCGACCGCTTTTGGCGATAGCGTCAAAATCGACTTTATAAACAACTAAATGAAAAGTTTACTGTGATTCAATAAATACTAGAGAAGTAATTTGCTAAAATGATACTGTTCTAATTTTTTGAGAATTGATTGTGTTTAGAAGTAATAAAATTAAATCAATTGAGGGCAGCACTTAGCTCTAGTAGTCGCCTTCAGAAGCCTATATAGTATGTCTGGTCACCGGTGTCCCACCCGTTAGGGTGCAGTAATATGATCAATATTATCGACAAATCCACTGCAATTAACATTTTACCCATACTACTCGTATTAAAATTGCAGCTATTTTTTTTTCTGTGTCCGGGTGGATATATTTATTTAGCAATATCTACCGATGTACAGGACCTATAAGCATAAAAAACAATTCGTTCGATAGCTCAAAGAGTATGCAATAAGTAGACATAATTACATTTAAAATTAGGACATTCAATTATTATAATAATCGATTTTATGACTTAATAGTTTTAGAAATTAAGACAATTATAAAAAATGATATTACGACTTTTTGAACATTATGACTAGAACAATTTATGGGAAACATGTTATGGTTAGTGACTTTCGTAAAAACTATTTTTAGAAGAAGTAATGGAGTACCTATTTCCGTACTTATTCTTTAAATTCCTGATTTTAGAGACAAGCTGTTCGTCTTTGGATTACACGTGAGGGCGAAGAGGGAAATTTGAATGATCTATAAAGCTGTTATAGTCGTCCTGTAATCTCAAATAATGAAAGAGATATTATGAGACGTGAGAAAATAATGGTTTTACACCGACTAAAACTTCTGCAGAAATGTTTGATGTTTCAACTCAGATGATCAGAAATCACTTAAATTATACAGGTTTGCTTTACAGGCATTATGTAAAGAAAATATATATGACTGAGGCTCATAAATTAGCTCGTCTAAATTTTGCCAGATAACACTTACTTCAATTTCGACTGGAGTAACACTGTGTTCTGTGACGAGAAAACTTTTAAGTCGAGTCAGCATGGTCATTTACATCTTTTGCGATACGATGGGACGCGTTACATAGAAGACCATGCCATACTAAACAGAGAATCAAATCGAATTTATCTTTCCATGTACGGTTGGATGACTACTGATGGTGTTGGGGAGTTGTGCCGTTTACCACCACGAGCGACGGCATCGGGTTATGTTGATATCCTCCAAAATGGAATCTTACCGGCCGTCCGGATTTATTGTCCATAAAATGAAATGCCACAATTTCGTTATTTGCAGGACAGTTGTTCTTTATACAGGATGAAATTTTAACCACTTTCCAAAATTCTTTTAGGCGTTAAGTATCGTATTTAGAGCCCTTTATGAAGTAAAAAATGTAAATCTAGCTTTCACCCGAAAATATTTTACACAATATAGTTTTAAATTTTTACGGTCCTAGGCCTGATAAGGTATAAAGGGAAAATCAAAAACATATCAATAGTATCGTAATGAATGAATAAGATGCGAATCGCGTAAAAAAGTGATGCTAGGCAGCCGTATCAAAAATTTTTGATTTTTTGCGTACATTTTCTAAGTGCTTTATCTTGACATTTTTGTACTGGGGTATACCAAAAGAAAAAATACGTCATTTGTTTTTTGTCTCGTAGATTGATATATTAAAATTTGGAAGGTGGTTAAAATTTCACCCTGTATAAAGCAAGGGTGACGCGTTCATGGTTCGGTGCACACCCGGAAACAAGGTTAGGGCTAACCCTCGGTTTCAAAATGCCTGATGTCAACCCCATCCTCTTTGGTCTTTGGGGTCTTTGGGGCCTTATGGTTCAAAGATGGTCAAACCAGCATGAAAGAACAGCGGAGGCTCTAGAACAGCTTTGATTGTAATGAGATATGGGAGGTATTTCGCGGATTAGATATTTGCTCTAGACTTGTAGGCTCAATGTCTTATGTAACTGCACAAAATTTTTATTTAGTCGTATAATTTGTCAGAAAATTTTTGCTTATTATTGCGTTGCCCTATAACGCGGGAATGATTTTTCTCATTAGGGTGATATATGTACAACTTTTTTAGCAGACCGTACTTATAGTGAAGCTTAATAGTGGATTGCTTCCTTAAGGAGCAAACAATAATACGTATTTCATTACTATTGATTTTTTGTAGTATGTGAATGTTTTTATTTTAATTCGTAATTATATATTTTACATAATATACTTATTTGTGTTTTATTATTAATACACATAGATCTATAAATATTCAAAATACAAAACAAACTCTTTTTATATTTAAAATTAATATCATATCAAGTCTTATTACGACGGCTCAAGATTATTTTGTCCATTTCGGTGCACGCTTTTCTCTGTTTACGTTACGTATTGTGACTAGCTACGCATACTTAAACAATAACTCAGTTTTTACCTAAACTTGAGCGTTATCTTTTTGTGTAATGGCTCTTATCGGTGTTATTACAAAAAAATAAAACGGTGTTTAAGCCTAGTCTAATTTTAGGACGACTAATTTCAAAATATGCATCCATTATATTAGTTCACTAATATGTCAAACAACTAATTGGCCGTCTTATAAAATTGGACACGGTTTGAACGTTGTTTTATTTTTTTGCAATAATACCGCAAATTTTTTTGCTGCCCGCTTCACGTGAAATACTTCAAATAATACACACAAAAATCTAATTGATATATGTATCTTAACAGATTCCGGGACACAATGCTAGGCACAATAGAAGTTTTATTGTTAATACGTCGACAGGCGGTTGGAATCCCCAGAAAGTGTTAATAATATTACATTAAATATTTTACAGCGCATTGCCGGATTCGTGCTGGTTTACTTCGCTTTCGGCATCTTTCTGACGTTCTTTACGAGTTTAAGCTCATTGCTACTACTCCTAAAGAACTCATGGTTGATTTCTATACCACTGGCGATTGTTTCTTGTGAGTATAAATTCTGTAATATTTAATATGTAATAATCTGTGTAATAATTCATAAAAACTGTAATGGAGGGAAGAATAGACAGAAGGAGAAAGCGAGGTAGAGAAGAAGAATATATACAGCATCAAATTTTAACCACCTTCCAAATTTAAATATAGCAATATACGGGACAAAAAACAAATGACGTATTTTTTCTTTAAGTAGATATAGCCCAGTACAAAAATGTCAAGATACAAAAATCTAAAATTTTTGATACGACCTCCTAGCAACAAATTTTTTACGCGGTGCGCATCTCCATTCATTTATTACGATACTATCCATAAGTTTTTGATTTTCCCTTCATTTCATACCTTAATAGACTTAGGACCGTAAAAATTGAAAACGATGTTGCGAAAAATATCATCCTGTATAGCAAAAGTTAAATGTCGTGTCGCATCAGGAGGTCAAGATAATGGTGGAAGATCGAGTAGAATGGAAAAAAAGTTTTAACTTTAAAAGCGTCTCGGTTCTGATTTAAAATAGTTAATAACAACCTCTTGCTGGCATAAGTTCGTCGTAATAGGAGACTTTATAAGATTGCTGCTAGGCCTATCACCCATAGGCACCAGCGTCTACTATACTCCATGTCTCCATTGGCTAACCGCGATCACCAACCAGCCTAGCGAGCGTGGCGATTTTGGAAAAATCTCCTTTGGGAGGCTCCCATGTGCAGTTGTTGTCTGATGAGGGCTGATGATTGCTGCCAGAGGATGATATGTTGATATGTGATGATATAGGCACTAGCGTCAACTATATACTCTATGGTCTACATTTCTCCAGTGGACAACCGCGATCACCAAACAGCCTAGCAAGCGTGGAGATTTCGGATAAAATCTCCTTTGGCATGCATCTGTGGTCTGATGACGATGATTAAAGTTGATAACTTTGTATGCACTTAAGGATAAACTTAATTAATTTAAACCACTTTTTAATTTTTTTTCTGCTTCTTAATAGTGTATTGTATCTTTGTAAACGATAGCCTCCCACAGATAAATGCTGAGCAGGAGACCTTTTGGCATTTATCTTTATTTTTTTTACCACGCTTTTATTAGCTTGGGTTGTATGTATCTATGTATGTATGTAATGGAATCTTTGAGCTTAGTTTTTACCTATTTCCAGAAATTTGATTAATTTGAAACTTTGCACACGTATCAAGGACCGATGACAATGCAATAATTTAATAACAGTTTCCCAATATCCTTATTAGGACCGCCAGGATTAATCTTACTCTTTCGTTCGGGCACTCGGCACAACACAACGGAGGCAGATACTTTTTCAGGCTAGTTGCATTTTCACCGTGTTGTTCGTAAGGCATTTCAATACTATCACATGTCCGCAAATAATTAATAGAAATATCGAACTAAAAAATGAAAAATAAAATATAGTATAAAATAACTAAAAAAAACACGCTTTTATAGCGAACAATCAAGCATAACTAATTAGGTACTTCAAAATAAAATTATAATAAAATTTAAATTATTAGGAGAATAATTCAATTCAGAGTAAAAAGCGTGTGGTGCTTGATATATAAAATGTAACAATTATTCTACTTGCAACTACGAGTATGTATGTGCGGAGAGTTATGAAAACATAGTAAAAAGTTATGAAAATATAGTAAAATGCACCCCACGTTTTTTACTCTGAATTGAATTATTCTCCTAATAATTTAAATTATATTATAATTTTATTTTGAAGTAATTAGTTATGATTGATTGTTCGATCTTCTACTACGGAAATATAAACTCTTTGTAATTAAAAATTATTTTCTACCTTTTAGTTTCGCTATTCGATTCGATTCGCTATAAAAGCGTGGTTTTTTAGTTTTTTTTATGTGCCATGTGTGATGGTAATATAAGTAGGAACAACATGAGAGCATGTTGTTTTTCTTGCTTTCTTTTAATAAACAAGCATACAAAAAAAAAGGTTATTTTTTGCCTCAGGTTCTGTGGCGTGCTATTAGTTTATATAAAGCGCAAAATCCCAGTCTACGTTCCGTGATCAGACCAGTTTTAAATTACATAAAATCGCTAATAAGGTTCTCTCTAAAAGATAAAATAACTTTATCTGGTCAACCTCATACCAAGTAATTAAGGTTAAAGTTGACAGTCTCATGTTTACAGCACAGGTGAATGCAATGTTGTTTTCTGTCAGTTTTAATAGTGGAAGGCAAATATTTTTCTACTACTTTAATTTGGAATTGAATATGACATTTCGCTATCGAGGCGACTATTGATATCGATCATATTCAAGCTAATAATTGCATTTTCATAACTGAAAAAACAGTGTGATATTATATTATTGTTGTCTTATTTTCAGTAATTAACATCCATTTTCTTGTCGCGGTACACACTTTCTACGAGCTTCTGGCCAGGGGTAAAGTGTTTGAGCAGCAACTACGAGTACAACAACCAGACTTCGAGGACAGCGAACTTCTAATCGTGACAGAGAATTAGGCGTGAACAATAAATAGTAGTGTCGTGTGGTGCCGGCAAGACAAAAGAATAGCACCGTCCCTTCTTATCCTGTGAGTGTCGTAAGGGGCGACTACAGGACAACTGCAAGAAGGCGGGCAGCAGCGTCTTCTCCACAGAACATGGAAATTATGAGCAAATACTTGTAAGGGATCACTGTGATTGGTTTCTTTGAACTTGTTTATGTGTAGAGGGGCGCAAGCGGCGACTACGGTTCTCATACAAATGGCGCATGACAGCCTTTCTAACCTTTTTCCATGTTCTGTGGTCTTCTCTCCAGTGGCCAAACTGCGACGCCAACCCGCCTGCCAAGCGTGGTGATTATGTCATAATCCTCCTTTCAAAGAGGCCTGTGTCCAGCAGTGGACAGATATTGGCTGCTGATGATGAAGACAATAAATAGTATCTAAACGAATGTTACAAGTAGGTATGCAAAATGCAGTCAAAAATAATAAAACACTAAACAAATAGAATACTTAATACATAGTTTGTAATAATCCATGATAAAGATTTTGTTATTAGTTATTAGTCAGGATAATAATATTTTTAGTTTGGCTGAGGTTTCTGAAGCATCTGTGGCATGTTGGGACATTTTGTATTTCTAACTTCTACTGCAACGTTAAAGGTGCTTCCTCACCGGGAGCATTTGCGTGTAATCTAACATTACAGATGCGACTTTGAGCATTACATTACAATAATACCTCCCTGACTGACGAGCATTCGTGTGTAATGTAACATTACAGATGCGACTTTGAGCATTACATTACAATACTACCTCCCTGACCGACGAGCGTTCGCGTGTAATGTAACATTTAGTTAAATTTGCGAGCATTCTGATCTAGTTGTTTCCATAATGTCAGACGAAGCGGTCATTGTGCTGAGTGCGGCAACATCAATTGTAAATCGATACCAGTATCACCACCTGTTGAGATAATTTGGAAATATTTTTTCTTAGTATGTGACGGTTACCCAGTGATATTTCACATTGTATCATATCATTACACAAGGTGCGCATTGTAATGCTCGGTTCTCCTCCTTCACTGATGTAAACACATTTTGTTTCATTACAAAGTTCGCATTGTAACGCTCGGTTCTCCTCCTTTACTGTTCTAATGCTCGAGTCTGCAACGTTACATTACACGCGAATGCTCCCGGTGAGGGAGCACCTTTAATCATATTATTTTAAATGTATTTTTAATAGCCTAAACCTCAAGTTTTTAGTTCTAAAATGTATTAGGATTTCTTACATATTTTGTCCCTTCATTTAATATTTTTTATGTACCAAGTTCATTTGTATTTTTTTTAATATAGCATATCAAATAAGGTCTATAATATATATATGTATAACTTTTGACCAGGTAGACCTTATTATTGTATTTCTTAAATCGTTTGGGGAACCTCAAAGTTCTAGGTTCTACATTGAACCCGAAGGTTATAAAAATTGGTTTGACAACCTTTAAAAAAATACATTTTGACAAAAAGAACACCAAACAATATGTGGAAAATGCCTTTAGTTTTCAGTCGTTGCCAAAATAGAAATCAATGGCAATTATCATTTTAGACTGAAAATTAATGGATTATTTAATCTTTTCGTCGGTAATTTTTTTAAAAGGATTATGTTGTTTTACGTACCTAAGTAAAATACACCCCATTATATTGTAGTTGATATACCTAAGTGCCTATAATAACGACCTATACCTATACCTCATAGCTACAACGTTTAATAAATGTGTAAAATTACATACAATTTAAAACATTCAGTATAATCATCTGTTGTGATTAGATATATTATTAATATTGTACGCAAATAAATACTATAATCTTAATGAAATAATGTAAAATATACTTAGCTATTATTATGTATGAGATTTTCAATACATTAATATTATACCTATATAAATATACCCACCCCTTTTAACTTTGAACCCGGGTGTATCTAAGCTTCAAATTAAAATGTAAAATGAAATACTAGCCAAATATTAGGAACATTTATTATATTTATAATTGTTTTTCTTCAATGTAATAATGTATAACTTATATATTTTTTCTAACGTATTTAAGTATATTTTGAATAGACACCCCACCGAAAAATATTAATGGAATGCATGAAGTTATATGTATAAATATGTTCAAGTAACAAATATAATGGATTTTAATAAACAAGGTCAATTTAAGTTAAGTTAATCGTAGGAATGTATGTAGGTCATGCTCTAAGCATTTATTCTGTGCTTAGAGATATTTGCATCAAAAAATATTTTTCAGAAAACTTGTAATGGTAAAATTTTAATATAATCATCAAGCCAAGTTTAATGGTAACATTATAGTAAAGTACCTACCTAAATAAAAGGGTATATGAATTCCAGACTTTAATACACATATGTATATCTTAAATTATTTAATTGACAATGTAGATTCACACGAAACTATAAGTCTATGAAAATGTTCATGGAAAATATTTGCATACTTATTCTTTTTAATTATTTTTGTTAGGTTATCCCACAAATATGATAACACTTAAGTATAGTTATACTAAGTTATACTTAGTGGGTGCGTATGTGTAAGTAGATCAAAATTGTTTTAGATTCGATGTAAACAGAATAAATGAATTACTGATAAATTTTCGTGTGAATCTAAATTAGTAAGTACCTGTATAGGCTTACATAATTATGGCAGATATTAATACAATTTGGTTAGTTATATTTAAGACGAATTTTATATTTTAACATCACAAACACTAACATTGATTCAACATATAAAATTTAACACAGACAACAGTCTACGAAGTAAATAGCTTGGTACTCATATAGTTCATAATAAGGCCGTATAAAATATGAATAATTAATATTTTGCTGTTAATTTAATTATCTACAGTTCCTCGCGGCCATTGAGTTGCACGTAAAAGCTGTACGCCAAGAGAAGTGCGTAGACATTCAATCCTGAAATATCAAAAGACAAAATAAAGTAGGTACTACCTATATAATGTAAAATTAAGCACCTGTAGTATAGTAACAGCCCATTTCGCTCACTGTTAAGAACGGGTCTCTCTCCTTTTTATGGAGAGGGGTTAAGGCCTTAGTTCCACCACGCTGATCTAGTGCGGCTTGGTGGACGAAAAGGACGACGCTGAAGACCTCCAACATGTTATCTCGTGACAACGGTCGAGCGGGACCTACGGCTTAACGTGCCCTCCGAAGCACGGAAGCGCTCATGGTATGATGCCACAAACGGTCACCTATCCAACTAGTGACCGCTCCCAGCGTTGCTTAATATTAGTGACAGAGACTAGTCACTATGAAGCATTGGGCTATAAGCGCCCTAATGGGCGCTTATCGCCTAATGCTTCACAGTGCAAATGCTGGATATCGCGGTAATAATTTACCGCGATATGCAAAATTGGCATCAACTGGTATCAACGACCGCCGCGGCAGGAGTAATTTTTTTGTTAGGAGACAATTTTAACAACCCGGTCACTTAGTGTGTGGTGGTGCGGTGATCCGCCTACTACGCAAAGGGCTCGATTCCCAGACGGATTACTTTGGGAAACGATCTCTTTTAAATTGGTTTGTGTCTTGAATGGTTGCGGTCTGTAGTCGTGCTTCAGAAGGCACGTTACGTCGTCGTTAAAGACGTTGGTCCCGACTTCTGTCGCAAAATGGAAGTCGTAAACAAAAGTCGTGAAGAGGTCTGTAATCGGCGATTTGGAAAACATTGACACCAGACCATCCTTGAACGATAGTCATACGATAAGAAAAAGAAGGTGCAAACTTCAGGATTTAAAACACGATTTTATATTCAGCCAGTTTGTTTTTGGCACACCTCAAGAACTACGTGCTTATATTATTTACACGGTTGGCTACCTGATTTTTACCATGTAACGAACAGTCATACTCAATACCTACTTAAAATGTTTTTATTGATTCTCACTGACTGACACTGCTGCATTTGCTGGTTTTTTATAGTTCGGACTTTTCACTAATGGCTCTGCAGGAGACTACAGGAAGACTTCGAGCTCTGAGAAGAGCGGTTAGCATAGGTCTGCCTGCCGTGACCGCTAGCGCCTGGCAAAGTTAAGGGTAAGGCTTCGTAGTGAAACCTTAGCCTGACTCGTCTCGACTTGGAAGCCAGTCCAGCCCCCCGGACGGTTGGACGCGTCATGACAACAGAAGTCGACCAAAATAAAAGACTCCTGTAATGGGAGCGGTGAATCGAGCAAATTTTGATTACTGTGTTTTGCACCTGTGTCAAGTGCTATGATTATTGAACTTTCTTTAATTATTATCTACGAGGCAAGATGCAGTCGTTTAGTATTACGATAAATGGGTTATATTTATTTATTTATTTATTTATTTATTGCACAAACGAACAGTTATTGAACAAAAGGTGGACTTAATGCCACGAGGCATTCTCTGCCAGTCTACCATCGGGCTAAACAGAAATGCTTAGTAAGCGGTGCGATAAAAAAAATAGTTATTAAATAAAATTATCAATAAAAAAAAATACTAAACTACAAAAAATACATACCTATACTTACATATAAACTAAACACTAGTATTTAGACAATTATTATACATACTAAATACATGTAAAATATTAACATATACATACATACATACATACATAAATTGCTCAAACCATTAACTAAATGCTCTAAGATAAATAGTGACAAAAATATATTAATATAAATGGCGACAAGTATGGTGAAAGCAATGTTCATGTTGATGATTCCAATTGCTTCAGAAAATGAGACCGGACATTTTTCTTAAAAGTGTATTTACAGGACGATTGTTTGATGTTTTCGGGCAGAGAATTCCAGAGCCGAGTGGATTGAAGAACAAAGGAATTGGAGACAAAGCTAGTGCGGTGCGAAGGGATAGAAAGTGTGAGTTTGTTAGAGGAGCGCAGCTGACGCGGATGGGTCGAGCTAAGAAGAGCAAATTGAGACTTTAAATAAGAAGGAGAGTTGGGATCGTGTAAGATAGAAAATAGGGTGCATAAAATTCTGACGTTACGCCGAAGACAAAGTGGAAGCCATTGGAGCTGCAAACGGTGCTGAGAGATATGATTGTATTTACGTAAGCAGTAGATGAAACGCACACAGTTGTTCAATAAACGATCCAATTTATTAAGAAGGGATTGGTTCAAGTCGGAGTAGCACACATCAGCATAATCAATGAGAGGGAGGACAAGTGATTGGACAAGGGAAATTTTGGTTTTGACCGGGAAAAAATGTTTAAACCTATAGAGGGAGCGTAGTGTGGCATTGACCTTTCGACTAACTTCATCCACATGGGCAATCCAACTAAGCGTGGAATCTATGTATAGACCCAGGTTTTTGACACATGAACAGTACGGGATAACTACTCCATCGAAGCATACCGGATCGACACTGGAAAAATCAATACGACAAATTTGCCGCTGGCTACCAACAATAATAGCTTGGCATTTGTTGGGGTTTACAGCAACACCATAACGATCTGACCAAGAAGAAATGTTCTTGAGATCATCATTAAGTTTTCCCACGGCAAGATCTAATTCGTCATAGCGGCACTGCTGGTATAGTTGGAGATCATCAGCATACAGATGGTGTGACGAGCCAATTTCGAGAGTAATAGAATTTATGAAAATTGAGAATAACAAAGGAGATAGTATGCCTCCCTGGGGCACACCGGCAAGCAGATCAAGCCAGTGGGAAATATTTTGATCTACACGAACCACCTGCCGGCGATCCCGTAAGTAGGAGGCAAACCATTCCAAAGCGTCTGAAGTAAAATTAAAATAAGCTAATAGAGATAATAGGACATCATGGTCAACTGTATTGAAAGCATTAGAGAAGTCAATAAGAACAAGGACGGTAACTTTTCCATGCTCCATGCCATCTCTAATGTCCTCGGTGACTTTAAGTAAAGCAGTGCTGGTGCTGTGGCCAGGACGAAAGCCAGATTGAAATGAGCTTAAAAGATTATTGGCAAAGATGAATTTTGACATTTGGGAGTGGACAACGGCCTCCAGAACTTTGGATAGGAACGGGAGGATGGAAATGGGCCTAAAATTATTAAGTGCGCTTGGGATGGATATCTTAGGAACAGGAATAACAAAGGCTTTGCCCCAGATACTAGGATACGAGCCAGAGCTAATGGAGAAGTTGATAATATGGGTTATGTAGGGAGAACCTCGTTAATATTATATTCCATGTTGAATTAGTCAACCCTTCTATAAGTATTGTTTCAAATGCTACAGATTTACTGGTTACGTAAAACAGTCAAATGGTGGAAGGCGAAGGTATACATGTTTATAATTAAGGAAATATACTAACCTATATAAAAAAGCTCCGTGATGATCGTGATAGTATGGAAATCGGTGATGTGTAAGAAGAACAGAAAGCTTGACAGCAGGAAGAACACCAACCAAACGATGAGATACCCTTTGATGAGGCCGGCTTTTTCCTGTAAACACCAAAAACAATAGATATTATTTATAGTTACTTACAAACTTATATAAGTACTTCATTGCAGGTCTGATAATGTTTTTTTTTATAAGTAATTTTAAGATGCCTATGCTTATGAACCTTTTTACTTATTTAGACCTTCCAGGTGTAGGTATGTGTCAGCGCATAAGATGCAAGAGAAAACGCGATGGACGCACTTAATGATTGATTTTCTTACTTACTATCTCCAAATAAATTCAATCTAATATATAACCAACTACATGGCAGGACTCTGGTGGTTTTCCCTCGCTTAATGGCTGCACGAAGTATTTGACAGAGGGGAAAGTATAAAATGGTAAGATTCGAAATTATTCAAAAAGTATAAATCTACGCCGCTTCCTTGTCCTCGGGCCGGGAAAACTTTATTATTAAATATGTCGGGCAAGGACGCCATGAAACGCCATTCGGAAAGTTGACAGCATTTGTATAGATTCAGGGACGCATCTGTGCAAACGCTATTAACTTTCTAATTTGCTTCCTAATTAGCAAGGTCAGCAGAAGTACTCGCTTTCCCAAAAATAAATACATCGCCTTACTTTTTTCTTTCACAGAAAATAATTAATTAATTACTCGTAGTTTTGGTCGGTACATTATTTGGACGAGTTCTTGTAGTGCATCCTTCATGAGCTTTTAAAATGAAAGATAGGTTAAGGAATTCGAACGCGCCTATATTTTACTTTAGTTATCCTGACGATTTTCACCGTTTGTGAAAAGAGGTTTTCTTTTGTAGGTGGAAAAATATTGTGTTTTCTGGGACTCTTCTTACTAGTAGAGTCGGAATGGTACTTCTTTAACTCCTTAAATCCTTAGTGATGTTTATGACGATTCCTAACAACTAACTTGTTGTTGGCGACCAAGAAATGAAAAACACAGTTACTGTACAGTCTATCGTGCGATACACTATTGAATGTAAACGGCTCAGATATGCAGATTTTGAATTAAGTATACTTATGAGTATACGCCTTTTCTAGCCATGGATGATATGACGAAAAAAAATGATACTAACCCTCATCACTCCATATACAAATACGAGATCGGAAATGAACTTGACCAGGTACATCAAAACGAGTATGATGGAGATGACGTATAAGCCAGTCATGGCTGCTTCGGCGTCCACATCAGCTTCTATCTCTTGGCTGCTCTGTAGGCTGCCGAAGATCGATGCGGTCACTATCAGGGCCACCAGCATTATGAAGGACAGGATCTGCAATAAAACTTTATTGTCATTTGGAAAGTTTATGGTAGAATACAGGAAGACTTTTTCATCAAATTAAATTTTTTTTATATGCTTTCAGTATCCTATTTGGAGCCCATTTATAAAGTAAAAAATGTAGGTGTAGTTTTCACCCGAAAATATTTTTTGCAACATAGTTTCCAATCTTTACGGTCCTAAGCCTGTTAAGGTATGAAGGAAAAGTCAAAAACTTATGAATAGTATCGTAATGAATGAATGAGATGCGCATCGCGTTAAATAAGTGTCGCTAGGAGGCCCTATAAAAAAAGAAAAATATTTGGCGGACATTTTCTAAGTGCTTGTTCTTGACATTTTTGTACCACTGAGCAAGTAATCACTACGTTTTATTTACTAGGCTATACCAAAAGAAAGAATATGTCATTAGTTTTTCGTCTCGTAGATTGTTGTATTAAAATTTAGTATTTGATTAAAACTACATCTGTTACTAAAAAACTAGCTGTCTGTCCCGGCTTCGCAGGGGTTTAAAAATGATTTTGACAATTCAAGACCATTTTTTTATTGCAAAGATTTTTTTACATAGATTTGTATTTTTACAGAATTATCAGACATTTGATAACCGTTAAAAACATAATAAAAAAGGATTATCCAATTCGTTGCAGTCGATCGGAAGCTATACGCGTTCATACATTTCTGTCAATCATTTTTATTTAGAAAGATAAATAACATAAACCATCAACTAAAAAGTATTTTTCCATAATTTCATCAGTCTTGAACTTTTTGAAAGTGAAACTCTTTTCAGACTTCGCTAAACTATTGAGCTATATAGGTAGTAAGTATAGCAAATATGGACCTAATGTACTAAATGACCAAATTGTATAGTAAACCTAAGCGTGAATAATGTATTGGTGCGCGATAATGTTTTGCTATTATGAACTAGGTATATGCTATAAGCTAAATTATACTTTAGCATAGTCTGAATAACTCCAAGGTTAAAAGTTATTAATTAATAAGAAGAAAAAATCCGCTAAGAATAAGTAATATCAGTAAATCACTAGTATTTCTGCATGTCGCTATAAATACGTCCCAATATTTCAATTTATCCTACCACTGCACTCTTTCGTTCGTCACTTGTCGTTATAGCAGAAATCTACTTTTGGACAGCTTTGGGCTAAAGTGGGCTGCTGATGAGTTAAGATTCAAAACAGATATAATAGTCTAGTCCAGAAAACAAGATATGAGAAATGTAAGTAGGTAGACTCAATACAAACACACCCACCCCGCATGCCCTATAATATAAATACCTACCTAGTTCAGTTTTTGTCACCGTTACTTTGCTAAACAGTAGGAAAATTACATGTATTTGCCATCATCCTGACGAGTAGTCGTATTTTCGTATTTCGTAAATAAACCTTCGAAATATAGGTCTATATTTCGAAGGTTTATATTTGTCTAGTCATATTATAGGTAGGTACTAACATCTATTACTTATACGTTATTTGATATTTTAGCAATTAAATTGCAATTATAATATCAGTATATAAACTTGAAAAAATTATGTCTCAGGCGAGATTCTATTTTTTTAAAGTTATTTTAGCCGATTTTTGGTTTAATTATAAAAAATAGATACCTACCTATAGAAAGACAAAAAAATTTGTGATTGATAGCCTTAAATAAAACAGAAAATCAGTGCCAATCAAAATGCACACACAAAATAGTGTCATTATCAGTATATAAACTTGAAAAATTATGTCTCAGGCGGGACTCGAACCCGCATCTCCTCGCAATTTAATCTAATTTTTCAAGTTTATATACTGATATTATAATTGCAATTTAATTGCTAAAATATCAAATATAGTGTCTTAATGTTTAGTTTTTCGTTAAAAGTACCTACCTATTTGGTATTATTGTTACTGAATCACGCATTGTCAGTAGGTAAGTATTCTACTCTTAATTAAGTCAAAACTAAACAAAAAAAATAAGAAATTTTGTATGGATAAATAGCTAATGAATAACAAAATAAGAAATTAGATGTAATATTACAAACTTACCGCATTTATAACCCCCAATATAGCTGTCCCAGTCTTGAGGTCAAATATGAAGCAACAGGTATTCAGTTGAGGGAGACCCATTTTAACTGTAAAGAGAAATACTTAGTTAATAAGAAAAATACATGTATCTAATTGGTGTATTAATAGTAGTATGGGTGACCTGGCAATTCCAAAATAGGTATTAAGTTTTTTTACTTGTTTTTTTTTTAATGGAATGAGATGATATAAGTACCTACTTATTTGTGAAGCAGAACTAGTTAATATGATCGCAAGTTTTTTACATCCTAAGTTTAAGTGAATATTAGATGTTTATAGCATCGATAACTACCAATATTTAACATCAGTAAGCATAATAATAAAATTTTTGATAAGAAACTAAAGTCACTTTCCGCGCCATCAATACAATTAGTACACAAAGGATTTTAATGCGGTTTAATTAATAAAGAGTTATCCATATAAAGATATATGCGTTTCATTAACCCCTCGATTGTAGTAGGTATGTTATTCCAGACATAATAAAAATCAATTGTTATCGCGACCGCCGGCGGTCTTATGATCCTGTAGGAATTCTTGTTTTACGACTGGTACCACTTTTATTAGATATTAAAAAAATATATTTATTTCGGACATCTAGATCATTATAAGATACGACATATTTTACAATACCTTGAAGTAAAATATGTACTTACAACTGGACATAATATTCAGCAAGATAGGTACCTGGGTTTATATTTTATTTCAGTTTTCTATCAGTAACTGTGTAAATGTGTTGTGTTTACATTAAAAAAAAAATCTTCAAAATCTTTAGTTCAAGTTTAAGTTAGTATGAAAAATTGTACCTATAGGTAAATGTTGTCTGTTTTTTGGTTTGATTTATTTATTTGTGATTGTATCATTTTGTAATATTTTTTTTATATCCATACCTACGTAAATCATTGTTTCGTACCTAATACGTGGCTGGTACTTTTTTAACACCCTGTTAATCGTATGAGCTTTTAAACTTACGTATAGAGTAACAGTTTATACAAAAAATATTGAATCAGATCTATCTCTGTTAAATTTAGATCAATATTCCCTAAGTACATACCAGTAGTAAGGATACACTTTACACACACGATAAAATTAAAATTCACAATCACTACATAACACAGCACTAATTTTACAATAAATTGATTATTTTCATAATATGTATTACCTATATTCTCAGATCCGTAATTAATAGGATGTTTCCAGAGATCCTGACACAGAAAGCCAGCAGTCGGCGACACAGTTGCGAAGGCTCTAATGGTCCAGGCGGGAGGCAGGCATCCCTCCCGACACCCACCAAAGAGTATAAATGCTTGTGTAGAGACGCCTTTTCCCGATCTCTGAGCATAATGTATGTAGAGAGAGAGTTTTTTTGCAAAGGTGCCTTGTAATATGCCTGTCTTTGTAAATAGTTCGTTTATCGTTAATTGTTTATTTTTAGTTTATTAAGGTATGTTAGTTTCGTAATAATAATATTTCTACGCCTTAAGCAATGGCAGAATATATTGTTGAACCTGTGCATAGCTTTATGATCTTGTGTAACTTAATTTTTATTTTTATTTATCTTTTCGTTTTTTTTTAAATTGGTATTGTAGGTCACCATAAAATTGAATAGCGGGACTGCCTTATCGCTTCCTACGGGTGTCATTTTTAAGCGATTTTTCTTCCCCATCGCCAACGAAGTTGAGTGACCTTGACAAAATTCTCCTTTTGGAGAGGCTCAGAGGCCTATTTCCTTGAAGTCGTATAAATTCATAAGCCAGAAAATATCTGCAATGAATCATAGCACTTATACTATCATATACGTTTACATAATAATATCTATTACGTATAAATACTCAATAAAATAGCTGCCCTATCTGTTGGACGATTTTTTAATAAGATGTTGCTTTTTTTCAAGGATTTCATCCAAATACGCTTCTAAGTGAAGGTTATGTATAGGAAGATACATGTACTTGCACGTACAACGTGCACAACAATCTTTCATCGACCAACCACCCACTCAACCAAGTGCTTATTATATTTCCTACTCATAATTTAATGATACTTTAACAAATTCTCAAGTAATATTTAATAAATACGTAGTTAGTACATTTTTCAAACCTGTCTCATGTGTCTCGTTTGTTGAAATGTTATTCTTTGGCCACCCAAGGGCGTCTAAATGTCTGGCTATAGGATCAATAAGAGTCTGATTCAACCTTTAGAGAAAGTCTTTACTGGGGAAAAAATATTATTACTTACTTGTTATTATTATACTTATTGATATAGTTGAGTACCAGTACCTTTTGCAATACATTGAGTTGACAGCAAATTTTTTATTGTGGTTATTTAATTTTTATGTAAATTATATGTTAAACAAGGAATACTGATACTGACAGCATATTGAATTTATTAAGCTCTCAGTATCACGGCATGTTCATATTAATTACTTACAGTTCAATATTAGGGGTTAAAGTATGAAATTGCCGTTTTGTATGGACGAAATCGAGAAAAGTCATTTTTCCATACTAAAATTTTTTTAGTTTTTTTAAAAACGCCTGAACCGTTTTCGATGCAATTAAAGGTGAAAGTTAGATGGTTATAAAGCTACGCATTATAGTATTTGAATTTCTGAAAATCAAAGTATATAATACAAATATACTTAATTGAAGCAAGAAGGTCAGCTGACACATTGTAAGGGGTCTTTTCAACGACTTCCTTTGAAGTAATAGGCACTAGTATTGCATTTTTTTGTCAAAAGTTACTTTATTTAGTTTTTAATACAATACTAAAAGAATTACGTAATAATATGACTATACTTAAGAGCTATAAACAAAATAAAAAGTGGGAAAATAATCGGCAATTTCATACTTTAACCCCTATTACTTTAGTAATTTATGGGGATGATAAACAAGGAACATTTTCCATTTATTGTAACACAAGAACAATACTTTCATGTTTCCTTTTTACCCGACTACTGCAAAGTCAACGGGAAGGGTAATGAATTCAGCAGTCTATGTATGTATGTATGGATATTTTTGTGGGTTCTACATTTGCGGCTAAACTACTGAGCCGATTTTGGTGAATGAGGTATCATTCCTTATTACAGTCCGGGTAACATAGGCTACCTTTTGTTGCAAAAATGCTGCGTGGTGTATGCTACGACAATATATTAAGATGCTTTGAAAAAAAAATTGCCGTCATAACGAGTGGGGTATCAAATATGTATAAGAAGACAAAATTCTGAGTACAAAAATGTTTAAACAATACAGCACATAGACATATATTGGACGACCATTTGGATCAGCGGTAGTAAACGCTGCTTCTGAGCCATGGGTTGCGGGTTAGATCCCTGCACAGTACAAATATTTGTGTGCATGAACATGTCTGTGTGTACTGGTCTGAGTGTTTTCTATGTATTATAAGTATGTATTTACAAAAAAAAAAAATATAAGTAAGTTTATCGGTTGTCTAGTACCCCATACGACAGGGTACTTAATAGTACCTTAATTTGGGACTAGATGGCTCTGTGTGGCCCAGTGAGGCGTGTCTAAATATATACAGGCCCCAGGGTGACTTTAAAATCATTGCATTTTCGCAGTCGGTTTAGAGTTTTTTAAACTAGGTATTAAAACTTGTTTAGATAATGTCGTGCCTTGCTCTACAATAAACAAATCGTGTTCATTGTCTAACTCTATTTCAAATTTCATTTAGATCCGTTCAGCCGTTCTGGGTTGATTAAGTCACAAAACATCCGTCCAAACTAGTCCAAACTTTCAAATTTTTATAATACTTACTACGTTGGATGAAACTATCTTTGTACCTTTTCACCAAACAGTACCTTGTCCTTGTAGAAAAAGGTACAAGGTACGTTTAGTAAATATGTGTCTCTAACATACAATATACATTTCGGATGTGTAAGCCTATGCTAATCTTTGAGAGGTGATGTCCAAAAAATATTACTCTGCGTTTTGCGTCGAGTTGTTTTTAGGTTTCCGTACCCAAAGGGTAAAAACGAGACCCTGTTATTAAGACTTTACTGTCTGTCCGTCTGTCTGTCACCAGGCTGTATCTCAAGAGCCGCGATAGCTAGCTAAACAGTTGAAAATTTCACAAATTACTAGCTGACTCGGCAAAGGTTGTTTTGCCATAAAAATCATTATATTACTAAAATGGCTATTAAAAAATAGGAGTTGGTGATAAAAGGGTAAACATTTAGGGTTATAGGTAAGTATGTATTTTTTAATGCAGCATTATAGAATAATTAAAACAAAAAAATTTGTCCAAAAATAAAAAAAAATGTTAAGGGTGAACAACCCTTATCACTTAGGGGTATGAAAAATAGATAGTAGCCGGTTCTCAGGCCTACTGAATATGCATATAAAATTTGTAAAGCTGTTTCGGAGGAGTAAGGTAACTTACGAGTACATTGTGACACGAGAATTTTATTTAGAAGATGTATTTCTGTTGCTTCAATAACAACAAATACTAAAAACAAAATAAAATAAATATTTTTTGTTTGCCTTTTTTTGCTCGTAATCAATAAATGATAACAGGTAGGCAGTTGTTTACCTAGTCAATGGTACGGAACCCATCGTGCGCGAGTCCGACTCGCACTTGGCCGGTTTTTTTCTTTAATGCAATAGAATTATTAAATGTATTAGGACTGTCCTGTATCCTGTGATTGAAGTGAAATATTAATAATATTTGATAATTAGTGACACCTAGTGAGACGAGCAACACTAAAAACATACCTAGTGTTTACTTGCTTGTTCAATGTTGTTAAGCCGTTTAGGCGACACTGCAGACATGGGCTAAAGACGGAACTTCATGCTACTTTGTCAAAGCACGGTAATGTCACAGATATCATTCATCCCAACAGATGGCGCTACAGGTTTGATTAGATTTTCGTTTTATGAGAAAAATTTACCAAAGAAAAGTGTGCATAAAAAAATGATAAAAAGTAGACACATAATCACTAATCAGTGAAAAAAGAGCTCACGAAATAAGCACCCAATGAACGTTTCGGTACTTACTCTTTAAACTGAACAACAAGTAATCAAGTTACGATAGGTACCTAGGTAAGTATCAAAACATGTCATTTTAAAATTGTACAGTTCGAAGGGACATTTTTGCTAAGGACTGTAGATATTTTATGGACATTATAAGATTTCTTGTTTGAAACCGACTCAAAATTGGTGACTTGGGTGTTTCACGCTTCGCACTATCGCACTTTCGTGTTGGTTCAATTTTTTTGAGGAAAGTGATAATTGTTTTATTTTTTTAAACCTTGTTAGAACTGAGATTGGGTTTAAGGTTTAAATCCTATCAAACATAAGAAATCGTCGTATCCGGTACACCTGGAAAAAGTTAGCATGACCCAACATAAAAAATATAACACTATCATGGAAAATTGAGAACCTCCTCTTTTTTGTCGGTTGAAAATGCGAACTTACTATTTTTCAGACAAAAGGTACTTCGACCACGACAGCACACCTCACCAAATGGAAGGGTCAAGGGTGCATAAGTAGGTACCATTAGGTAGGGTCACCTGTTGAACAGTTAGCCACTAGTACACTATTAACCATGCCAATAATTCGTAAACGTGACATTGCTATTTCATGCAACCGCCCTATTTAGACGTCGAAACATGCTCGCAACTCTCTTTCCTGTTGGTGGCGAGCTTGGGTTAGCGTCGGGTGAGTTGCATCAAAATATGTATATTTTAACGACAAAAGTAAAAAAAAATATTAAATTATTTTTTCTCATAACTTTTTTTTATTTCATATTACAGAAATCATTATCGGTCGGATGTGTAGACGAACTAAACAAACTTCTTTTTGATCAGGTACTGTGTGAATAGCGGCTCGCATTTAAAACTGAGGCCAGTGTAACGGCTTCGCGGGCCGGGTGTTCTACAATTAACCATATTGCTATGTTCAACAGTTCACCATGGTTAATTGAGGCCTTGTAATTTTTGTGCATGTCTTATTGTGAAATTTATTTATATTTTGTATTTTATTTAGCGGTTCAAAGAAAATATAAATAAAAAAGGCACATTTAACAGATGCTGCATTGTTTTAAAGCGCTTTTGAAGCTATACCACCAGCTAAGGTTACCAAATAAGTTGCCCATGCTACACGGCAGTACACAGGGCCCCACCAGGTAGGTACTTTGGGTTTGGCTACACAAACCGGTTGGATGAATACTGGTCTTTTCATCGACGATTGAGACATTTCAGCAAGTTTCAGCTTCCAAAGACGGCACTTTTACTTGTGGACAACCACAAAAGTCATCGTTCACTCGAAGCGCTTAATCATAGTTGAAACCAATGGCTGCAAAGTTGCAACCAATAGACATTGGTCTAACGTGGCGAGTTGGCTTCGGCCCCTCGTATAACTTTAAAAGGCCCGGGACTCCATAATCCCGAGATCGGACACAGAACAACATATTTATTAAAAATAATATTATCAATATCAGTATATAAACTTGAAAAATTTTGTCTCAGGCGGGACAAAATTTTTCAAGTTTATATACTGATACTGAAAAAAAAAAAAAAAATTTTTCAAGTTTATATACTGATATTATAATTGCAATTTAATTGCTAAAATATCAAATAAAGTATAATATTATCAAAGTCAAGCGATTTTCCAAAATGATAAAGAAGCCAGATTCTTAATCTTATCAGGGTGTTGGTTTGTTCGTAATTATAATAAGAAAGTGATATTTTGTGGTGAATATCATCTATTAAGAAGTAAAAATAATATTTCATAACTTAATGATCTATAATATTAAAATTAATAATTTAATTGTGTACCTCATGGTTAACTGTTGCAAGCCCACCCGGTTAATAGTGTACGATATTATTTTTTTTATGACACAGTTAGCCAATTCTCGTTTCGTAAAAACATAATAATATTTCAATCATCTTTAAAATAATAAACATTTCTTAAATGCAAATATCTAGCCAACGAGTTTGTTTATATAGTAGAATAAAAAAATGTTTGCTTTTAATCAAAAATTATGAAGTGTGACGTTTTGAATTTTATGTGGTTAACTGTTCAACAGGTCACCCTACTACTGAAATTAAAAGAGGAATACCTAGGTGGGTACCTAAGTAGGAAATATTACTTACATAATAGAATGATGAATCGATTACCTCTTTCTATGTTCTGTGGTTATGATCACAATAATGCTGAGTTTATCGATTTCATTCTTTCTTATTATGAATAGTTTGAATATATAATGTCATACAATAAACATAATTTCGAAAACAAATGTAGCCTATGATAAATCAGAAAAAATATTCACACCAATTCATATTTATCTTTACGCCAAATAACTTGGCTCACAGCAATTTTACAGCTTGGTGCCATATAGGTAAACATATGTACCTACCTAATTTTTTTTTGTAGGCCCTTTGAAAAAAAGGGCCCAAAAAAATTACACCGTTACACCGTCTGTTGTGATTAAATAATAAATATCTACTCAAACTTTCGCATTAAAACTATTAGTAAGATAAGATTAAGTCATTTGTAAAAATAATAAACCAAATTGGTTTTCATTTTGCCAAAATTTTATGCATAGTATTGCGCATAGGCCATATAGGTAAGTACTGGACATGAGTCTATCCAAAAGGTGGATTTTACGATAATCGCTTACTGTCAGGCAGTTTGGTCAATGGTGATGCCCGTGGGTAAATTCACAGAACATGGATAAAGGTTGGAAAGGCTGTGATGTGCCATTTGTATGAGAACCAATGTCACCGCTTGCGCCCCACTGCACATAAACTAGTTCAAATAACGCCAATCAAGCGAACTCTTTTGTCGTCACGCGACAAATAGGGTCGCGTGACGACAAAACAAAACAATCACAGCGCTCGCGTTTGGGCAGAGTATAAGCATTTGCTCATCTCTGTGGCGCGCCTGCCCTGCCTACATCGCCTTTCCAAACTTTTTCCATGTTCTGTGGTTAAATTAGTCCAGTCAAGGAAAATGAACCAATGCCTACTTACATAGCATATACCTAAACATTTTATTTATCTTTGAAATTAACGACCAGGATATTATGAAGATCGTATTTTTTTATATTTTCAATTCATAATAAGCAAATAAAATTTTCCTATAGGTATGTTTACCTACTATAATACCTGATGTCTGGGTGATATAATTATATACATATTCCGCGGGCATAGTTAAAATGATGTATATTATAGCGTATGTATACTGCATGTTTGAAGGTTATTCAAATGCCATGCAAAGTTTGGTTTCTGTATTCGAAATACAATACAATCCGGTCGGGCATACCACAACCTGACTAGCGAACTCCTCGAGGTAAATCAAAAGAAGCTTTGCGATTTATATACAAAAGTCGATGACGTCAGGGCACTCCAGTTTATCACAATGATGACATATGACAGTGGGCTCACTTATTATTGTACGAATAAAAAGGGCTTGTCTAGATCAGCACTTGGTATCCTTCGATACCAAGACCTGTTGAAGCGTGCATAGAATTGGTATGCTTGCAGTTGTTTAAGGTAGGGCCTGTCTGTGGTGGACGTTATTCAGCTGATATGATGATGAACAGTTGCTGCAATATATTTCCAAAATTATTATTATCGTTCTTACGAAGAAACCTTGGGTTCCCTGACCGACTTCCTTATTATATCGCATATCGCGCCTTCCCTATTTAAAATGTTCGTTTCCATACAAACTCAATTTACTTATGAACTATTTTGTATGAAATTCATTTCTTTCAAAATATTGAAACCTATTTTTTTCACTTTGCCATATTATTTATTTAGGATACAACCTGTAAAATAAATGGCTAGTGCGAATTGCAAAAAACGGGTTTACAGTTGAGAGGGCCGAATCCTGATCTGCGCTCGCTTTTTGTTTTCCGGAGCGCGTAGTAGACAGTGACATGAAAGTTAATAAAAGATGCATTCTTAAACATACTAGTGATTGATTAAGCATGTAGCAAATTTATTTGAGCTTGTTAAGCATGGAGTCTATTCGTGCCGCGTGTTGCCGAGCAAAAATAAACCTGCACTACCCATTCTGTTACTATGAGTGTCGTAAGAGGCTACTAAAGGAGAACCGGTAGAAGACGCTACTTATTTAAACCGCGGCCGACAACCTGCCTTTCAGGCGTTTGATGATGGCGGTGTAATCATATTTTCGGAGAGGCCTGCGACCAGCAGTGAATCGATATAGGCTGATGATGATTGAGTCTACTGCGTATAGCTATAGTGTAGTATTTTGATGCTCCGTCGAATGAATGCTCGAACGACAGGGCCCAGAAATCTGCCAGTTGTAAAGCAGTGTTGTCGGCTAGCTCACGTCTGCGTAGCCAGTGTACATTTTCTTTTAAAACTTTACTAAATGTGAGTACTTAATTTTAAATTATATTGTAGAACGTAATATGCGTAGACATTTCAGTTAAGGCTATTAAGCTGGCTCGAGTAAATCAATTGTAAATTGTATGTTTAATTAAAATAGCCGGCCGGCACGAGTAGCCATTTGCGCGTCTTGTTTTGCGGGTGTGAAAATCAGCATTTTTAAATAAAATTGTTTTGTGTTCAGCCCGCAAAGGTATTTTGCTTCTAGAAGGTACATACATTACTCCTTTAGTCTGCCATCTTGTACCTTAACTGTTGACGAAGACAAAAAACTGTTGCGATAAATTATTTAAAACTAAAGTTTTAAAAACTTTTTATTCGAAATTAGAAACATGTCAGACATGATATTCAAATAGTTTGAAAGAGTATTAAGATGTCGTAGATGACTTAATTTGTTAGTTACTTATAGTAAAAAACAGATTGAACTAAAAAATTAAAAATAAAACTGTAGTAATCAATTGAAAAATTCATATTATTGTACAAAAAGCGTGGGGTGCTTGTTATGATATCCACAGATATAGTAAATTATTGATAAAATATTTACAACAATCTAAATCAAGCCCCCCACGCTTTTTGTACAATAATATGAATTTTTCAATTGATTACTACAGTTTTATTTTTAATTTTTTAGTTCAATCTGTTTTAAAAGCGTGGTTTTTTAGTTTTTTAAACTATAATTTATTTTTTACTTTTTAGTTTAGTTTATAAGATTTGATTCCTTCTTTACCGACTGTAAGTCCAAACCTATGCAGGAAACATAATTGATACAGATCGCGATCGGAAAACTGGGAAAACTGTTATTAAATTATTGCATTGTCATCGGTCCTTGATACGTGTGCAAAGTTTCAAATTAATCAAACTTCTGGAAATCGGTCAAATTTATGCTCAAAGATTCCATTACATACATAGATACATAGATAGATACAACCCAAGCTAATATAAAAGCGTGGTAAAAACTACAGTTTGTCTTGAGCTACTGGGACCGGTTATTACATTCTGAGTAAATTATGGAAAATTCAACAACAATAATTGGGCTACATTGAAAAAAAAAAAGTTTGTAGTCATAACGAATAGGAGGGTATCAAATTCAAAGAAGACAAAATTCTGCGTATAAACATTTTTGAAATTATTACATTTTCGTAGTACAGTTTTTAAACTATTTATTTTATTTGTCAGTTTAAGGCTAAGGTTAGCTTCTGACAACTTAAGATCAATATTTTAATCTTTATCATTAGAAAGTGTTGAAGGTTTACAAATAATTTAAAAAAGTATTAAACAACAAATAAAGGGAATAACATTAATGACGAAGGAATTAGTTATTAATTCCTACCTAATAGCTGTTCTCATAGGTAAGACAAGTATTTCTAAATTCGTTTTTAATGACTCTGCACTTAACTTAAGACAAAAAACCATCAAATGTCTATTTGTTTATCAACTAACCAAAAAAGACAGTTGTTTTGACTTTGTGCTATTATCATTATAGTTACTAAGTTGAAAATCAGTTGTGATTTCTCTCGTCGCGCCGGTAGTATAGGTAGGTACTAACTAACCCAGTCGCACCCAGTTCATTTACCTATTACCTATTTCATTTGTACATTTACAATTTATTTGATACATATTTAAATATTATCACATAGATAGGTACTTCAGTTAATTTTCAAAATTACAGCTCCCAACTTTATACTAGTCAGAAAATTTTAAATTGCATAGGTACTTAAATCAATTTTCGATTTCACAACAAACAAATAGGATTTCTGTCCCGACATCACGTAGACCTACTTATATTTGCTATGGACACTTTTAATAACGCTTGCTTTAACAATATAACATGAAAATTGCAACTTCGAGTTGTGCATCAGTACCATTGGCACGATTAATTAGTGACACTATAATTAAAATTGCCTAAAGATTTGAATCGAAGTTAAAAACCATGAAAATTTGAACATTACTTTGAGAGATTTACTTGCATACCGAAGGGACAAACTTAACTTTGCAGATGAATTAAGTAATTCTGTCCATGTAATCGTGTTTAAGTTTGTTATCGTAAATAAATAAGTTACTTATAATAACATGCTAAAACAACAGTTTTAGGACTTTGTCCTTTATTTGTTAACTGAGTGAGATACCTACCTTGTATCTTATAAAATGTGTATAAGATTATATGTCACTAGCTGTTGCCCGCGACTTCGTCCGCGTCAATTTCTGTTATTATGATCGCGACTATTTTTGCAACATTTTTCACTGATGCTTCGCTCCTATTGGTCGCAGCGTGATGTTATAATAGCCTAAAGCCTTCCTCGATAAATGGACTATCCAACACAAAAATAATTTTTCAATTCGAAGCAGTACTTCCTGAGATTAGCGCGTTCAAACAAACAAACAAACAAACTCTTCAGCTTTATAATATTAGTACCTATAGATTAGTATTAGTATAGATTAGCTATTAGTAGTCAAGTTTAAAATGCAATGCAAATGCAAAATAACACTGTCTAATATTTTCTTGGATCGATGCTTGAATTTTGGCCACAGTTCGACAGTCCTACTACGATTAAACGATAAATTTATGCACACGTCTTGAAATTCGGTTTAATATTTTTTACAAACGCAAGTCAGGTTTAGTAACGAAGTAGGTATAATGAATAAGTCGTAATACCGAAGGCAAGATATTCATATTCATTATTGATTGCACTTTGTTTGTATTGTGATCCATGTAGGTACCTAAGGAGATTAGAAATGGCAAGTGAGAAGCATTAGGCTACCTGACTGAGCAGTGAGCGCTTACGTGACTCCTTTGTAGGGTTGCTGTTAACTTGGTACAATTACTTGGTTATTATAGTTAGTTACTGAATAAAAAATATCAAACGTAATGGAAATGTCAGGAAAATTAACTCTAATGTTTATGATATCAAAAAGTAATATCAATAGATAAAATCAAAAACATCGATCAATTGCAGTTTCGCCAATGGTGAAGAAAAGACACTGCTGGCACTGCTGCCCTACTGCTTCGTCTGGCAGTACATCTGTAGTCGATCTATTGGAGAGAAATCTTGGTGCTATTATTGTGTGTAGGGGGGACTAGGGACCACAGGACATTTCGACATAATTGTTTTTTTAATTGAACGAACGAAAAACGTTATATAAGCCATTATTTTTAAGGCGTTGCTTAATGTTTTTCGGTAATTTCTTGTTTGAAAATTAGTCGCTTTTTATCGGTATAATTTCTTATCGAGAAATTTAGTAATTTTATCTTTTATATTTAAAGATATTTATCTAACCTCCGCGCTTGTTTTCAAACTACGAGTACCTGGTTGTAGCAACTTTGTTCGAGAAAATGCAGCCTATGTTAATTATAATTAAATCCCAACTGTTAATAATATTTAAATCCCAACCCCTAATTACCTACCTACCTATGAAAAACCCTCATAATATGTTGGTTTGTATCCCACAGGAACCGTATGTTTTTGAAATAAAAAGTAGCCTTTGTGTCATATTCCAGCCTATTTGGTCCGAAAGGAGCAGTCCAAAAGGATATCTTAGTGCCAAAATTTCATTCAGATCCGTTGAGCCATTAAGTAACTAACATCCATCCCGACTTTCGCATTTATACTACTATTAGTAAGAAGTTAATAGTTAGAATAAGAATTAGTAACTATATTTAAATCTATTAAGTATATGTATTTAATGTCATTCTTTAATTCTGCGGGTTGACGATTCATGTAAGAACTAAATACCTAGTGCCATTTGATGACATCAAAGCAATATAATAAAACTTTTAAAGATATTTAGAATAATAGTTCAATATATAGAATAATAGTCCACCTACAAGCTACATTGATGCAAGGTTACTTTTTGCGATGATCAAATGGCCAAAAAAACTTCGAGAACAAGTAAATTTTTCTAGCAATTAATGAACCCGCGTAGGTTTATAATTGTCGTCGTAAAGTAGGTATTACACGTCAACGTTACTATGGCGTCGCGTCGACGCGAACAGGGGCCTAATTCACGTAACCGATTCGCAGTTCGATCGTGATTGAATTTGACGATTTTGACATTTAGCCCATACTAGAACTGTCAAAAACCTGTCGTTCAATTGCGATTGTGAAACGATTCGGTTACGCGAATTAGGGGCTTGGTCGTCGCATGTTAGAAAAGGCATAAGGGACCTATTACCAAAGTTTTACGGTAATCAGTACACTTAAAACTTAAATAAAAAATCTGAGGCCACTACGAATTGCAAATTAAAAAAAAAACAACTGAAAAAGTTTGTTATGGGAAGCGTATCCAACAGGGGGAGGGGAAGGGTCGCTTAGATGAGATGATGATGATTACTAAAAAAATTGGATTAGATTTAGGGTTTAACGCAAAATACGTTTCCTATATTTGGCATAGTCCTAAAAATTTACAAGACTTATGAAAAAGTTACGTATAAATATTTAATTATCAAACTGTCATGATTTTGTATTTTTTTAATGGCCTCTGATTTACGATTTATTTTTTGAATTTGCTGTGATCACAAATACACAAACAGCTGTCAATTCAACATTTTGTACTTAATAGACGTCCTTTAATATTAGGTACCTACCTACAATCAAGACTTTGATCACCGAATGCTAGAAGTTGATGATTTTCCCCGACAAAACCTTTACTGTTAGTATAATTGCTACTACTATAAAATAATATTGGCAAAATGTACAGAAAAACCAAGTGAATTTTCTTCATATTAATTAAAGTGGTTTACCTATGTAACGGGGTTACCTATGTAAGTGGTTTATCGATCTCGGGGTCCTGGTTTGATCCCCAAGTCAGGCAACAAGAGTTTCGAATTTTTGGACGGTTTGTAATCACTAATCACCAACCCGCATTTGAGCAGCGAGCGAGGCGATTATGCCTGTAGGTACCTATCATTTCTATGGTAACTTGAATCCAATGATGGAGGTTTTTGTCCTGTAGTAGGACGATTATAGGCTGTTTCTTTCTAAATGTATAAATAGTTTTCTTCTTATAGTGCCTGTTGTCAGCATACATTATGAATACATTATATACATTTTAAACAGCAAAGGATCATAGTTGGTCCTTGTCATCTTTATGTATTTATTTGATGGAAATGCGAAAATTTTTGTAATATCAGATTTATAAAATGGGTTTACAATATTTAGACCTAAGATTTAGACATTTGACGGTGTCCAGATTCCCTAGAGTAATGTCGTGAAAACCTAGGTGTTCACTTAAACAACTCTACACTGTGTGTACTGTACCTACACTACACTGATTGCTGCGGTTGGAAGGATAATTTTTTCTTTAATTAATTGCACTTGGATGTTTCACTTCCTATTCTTGTTTATAAAGGCTATTGCTACAATGTATAGATCTTAATGAAAGTCACATAATCAAGCTTGAAAATGTCTGCATTCGCATCATTTATGGTCTACCTAAATAAGACCATGTCTCAGAACACCAAAGTCTGCTAAAATATCTACCTATAGGTACATCGTAACAATCGTAAGCATGTTTATCACAAAATCCTATAGTTGACCTTAAAGTAAAGGTTGTAGGCGGGCCAATGAAAGGGCTTTTATTATTGATGTAGGTATGACGTCAGCCGTGAGCTCGTTCGCGATCGTATTCCCTTAATTGCTATTCAATTTCAACAGCTACCCTTTCCCCTCGGTTACTATCTACTAATTTCATAATGGACAACAATTTTTTACTTATTGATGTTATTTTTGTATGTTTATTTTATCATCATCATATCAGCCGAACGAGCTCCACTGGGCATAGGCCCAAGGATCTCCAAAACAATGTTTACTCGTATTTAAGGTTCATAGTTTCTAATATCGTAAGTGGTCCGAAACTCATGGCTTGTTTTGTATTTTCTTTTTTTTCTAAACAAAGACTTTTTTTTACTATGCCTACTGTCGTGAAATCCACCATAAGTACCTAGTCAGGTCATAAGTTCTGTCACATGTGTAATATGAAATAATTTAGACATGTTTATTATTTATGTAACCATTTATATAGCAAAATGAACTTAATAAAACATAGATTCATATGGTAATAAAGTTTATTCAAAATGACCCCCGCGATTTTGAATACAGGCCTTCAATCTGCGCGGCCAGTCGTCTATCGCAGCACGAACGAGGTCCATGTCAATATAGGCGGCTGCCTTGATCAAGGATGCCTTGAGTGACTCCAAATCAGGATGAGGCTTTGAGCAGGCCTTTTCCTCCAAGTGTTGCCATATCTTGTAATCTAACGGACTCAAATCTGGACTGGAGGAGGGCCAGTCTTCGTGCCGGATGAAGTCGATTTCACGCGCCGCCAGCCAGTCTTGTGTGTTTTTCGCTCTATGAGCTGGCGCAGAATCTTGTTGAAATACCCAGTACCTGTTATTAAACATGGTATGAGAAACAGGTTCCACAAGGTTCTTGAGGACTGTATTTTGATACACAACTGCATTCGTTTTTACGCCTTTCTCACAAAAATGTATCTCCGTTAAACCCCAATAAGAGTCTCCCAACCAAACCATGAGCGAGGATGGAAAATGACCTCGTTGGACACGCGGAATACGGTTGCTCGCTTCTTCACTGCTGTGTGCGTACATCTTATCATTTTGTTTGTTGTAGCACGGTGAAAATTTTGTCATCCGAAAAAAGAATTTCCCGATGCTTTTTTCCGGCGTACCGCTTCAACAAAGCGCGGCATCTCTTCAGTCTCAGGCCCATTAAATGAGCATCCAAACGATGTCCTGTTTTTTTTCAATATGCCCAAAGCCCTAAGTCTTGATTTAACACCCTTTTCACCGTGGTCCTGCTTAACCCCATCTGAAGGACCAACAGTTTCTGCTTTCGCGCCTTCACAGCTTTTATCACTGCTGGAGTCCTAACAGAGCGAGGGCGACCACTTCTTGACCTGTCATCTACGCTAGGGTCTTCATTGTATCGTTTTATGGTACGATAAACGAATCTTTTGGCTATATTCAAATTTTTCAGTAAGTCGAAAATCTGAATTAGCGCGTAACCGCAACGATGCAACGCAATAACCGTGACACGGTCTTCTTTAAGTGTCCACTCCATATTTAAAAATGAGGAAAATTCTAAAAAGTACACATTTTTGTTTTCATGAAAAATTCGAAATTCGAATTCAATAAACTTTTTTGTGACCAGCATTCTAAATTCAAAAGTTTTTATTGTGTGATAGAACTTATGACCTGACTATGTATTTTGCTTACAGTACATAAATACAACTGTACTTATACATACATACTGATAGTATTGACCATTACCAACACATAATGATTACTAGGTGTATTATTATCTTAACTAGCAGAGCGTACATCCTCATCTAGCCTAGTCCGCAGTAAACAACAACATAAACAACATTCTATGCTTGGGGAAATTATGCCTATTATAAAATATTACATTATTATCTGATATAAAAGTACTTCATCGGCGTAGACAGAATGTTAGGTACCTATTACAAGCCAAAACCAGCCTATGTAAATTTAACCACACATATATACGGCAAACGAACGAAGAGATGCAAGGGTTTCGTTTTTTTTAAGAGTTGGAATTCTAATAATGATATAAGCATTAATTACAATATTGCCAAGCACAAAACTTGGAATTGTTCTGTGTTGCCTTGCCAGGTGTGCTGGTTTAATATCAATAAGACTGCAGCAGAACAACAGCGGTGTCCAGTTTCTCTGCATCTGCATTTTTTTGTAATGATAATTAAGTTAAATCTAACCATTATAAAAACAAAGGCAAGATTATTATTTAAAGTAGGGTTGTTTTGTATACTAGGTAGGTAATTGAGGAAAATCGATGTATTATTTCACATATTTTATACATGAGAATATATGGAATCTACAATGTTCCATACTAATATTATAAATGAGAAAGTGTGTGTGTCTGTTTGTTTGTCCGTTTTTTACGGCACAACGGAGCGACGAATTGACGTGATTTTTTTAAGTGGAGATAGTTGAAGGAATGGAGAGTGACATATGCTACTTTTGGTCCCTTTCTAATCCCCCACTTCCCTAAACGGGGGGGGGGGGGGGGGTGGAATTTCGTATGGAGCATTTCGCATTTTCAAGGTGGAAAGCTAAAAATTGGTATGCGGACTATTAAATTTGTGACTAACAAAAAAATCGTGCATAATTTTTTTTTGGAAATCCGCCGCCAACCCCTTAAAAGAGGGGTTGAAATTTTATTATTACCCCGAATTTAACGCGAGCGAAGCCGCGGCCAAAAGCTAGTGAGAATATAAGAATACAATCATTAAGTCATGCAAAAGTTGCTCAAAGAATCAATTGAGGCGTCTCATCTCGTCATCATGAAGGGTTTTCCTCAAATGACTTTATTTCAATGAGGAAGTTCCTTTCTGGTAGAAACTTGATTTCTTTTAGAATGGACGATACTGAGGATAAAGTTTGATGAAATAGGTACGTACCTACCTATATGTGATAAAATACAGTTAGTCTGTTAATATTATATTTCATTTATAGAATCATTTTATTAATTTGACATTGTACATATCAAAAAATATAAAACTTAATAATACTTTTTTCGCAAACAGGTAGGTAATGGTTAAAAAATACTACTTAAAAAATATTTTAGAAATTTTTTGCTGAATCGAATATTGGTCACTATCAAAATGTACAAAATACCTATTAAACGTCAAAAAGAGAAAAAAAAACATTAAGAATTGGGGAAGGCAACCTTTAAAAAAATGAGATTCATTCAGTCAATCGAAGATGGTGACAGACGGACATGGCGAAACTACGAGGCTTCCTTGTAGATAACGGAATCATAAAATTGGAAACCAAGAGCTTTTTAAACCCTTATGTACAAAGTATAGGAAGATATGTACTTTAAAAGCGACATCATAAGCAAACTACGTAAGCCGAAAACCTTTTCAAAGAATATACCTTTTAAAAAGCACAATCATTTGATTGTGCAGGCCCGAGTTCACCAACAGACGTTTAAGTTTTAAACAGCGCTTAAAATATTATTTGTCATATTTTGTATGGGAATTGTGTCAAATTAATCGTCACTCTTTGTTTACCGGCTGTTTAAATGTTGGTGAACTCGGGTCGCTAATAGCAGACTTGACTAGAAATATATCAAATAATATTTTAAACGCTGTTTAAACTTAAACGTCTGTTGGTGAACTCGGACCTTAGACCCGAGTTCACCAACACTTAAACAGCCGGTAAACAAAGAGTGACGATTAATTTGACACAATTCCCATACAAAATATGACAAATAATATTTTAAACGCTGTTTAAACGCTGTTTAAACGCTGTTTAAACTTAAACGTCTGTTGGTGAACTCGGGCCTAACCATTTCAGTACTTTATAACAGTGTAGGTGTTTCAAAATATCAAATCGATATTTTAATTAAACTGTGTCATTTTAAAAATCATGTCCAATGTGTACCCAACGTTTCCATCATATGCCACAAAACTACATTTTAACGGTACTAATTCAAGAAAACGAGCGTGGGTGTTTAATTTCCTGAGACATATTAAGGTTAGTGTACCTAACGTCGCGAAGATTTACTCACATTTACCTACCTCCTAGCCAATTCAGTACTAAGCATTCGAGAATTTTGACATATACAATAAGATTATAAATGAAAAACCACTATTTAGATTTCATTACCAGAAGACTTCATCGAAAAACGGTAAAGAATAATTAACATTTTTAAAGACTTGCCAATAAAACCCAATGCCTTGGGATAGACGAGAAAAAATGCCATATTATGGAGGGAGGCATTTTAAAAATATTTTTAAAGATGTCATCTAGCACGACAAATTACATTTTTTATTGCTAACTCTTTGAGGTGAGCCGATAGACATACAAAACGGACAGCGAAACTTTAAGGATTCCATGTTGAATACGGGACGCTGCGCTTACGTCGATTTAAAATTAAGAACCTACTTGTTGTTTTGTTTCTATACTTTTTGCCTGTTTTGTTACTTTGGTATAATAAATGATGTCATCATATGTGATGCCATAAGCTTAAAACCAGTCCTTCCCTCACACTTAGTTTACTCCTCCCGCCATATCCTTCCCCCATGACCTCCAGACATAATGTGCAACAAGGTTATACCATCCTATATGGGATTCGGATCTTCTTAAATTTCAACCTTAAAGTAAACCAGTACTTTCATTTCATTTATTTATTTAGGAGTAATTATTGCCACAGCTTCTTTTTGCGCTTCATTAAATTTTGGTAGTAAGCTTAAATGTTTAGTATCGAAGTATGTTCATTGGTTATTGCATGTACCTCATAAAGTTCGATAATCTGACATGGACACAGCCACTGTGCATTGTATTTAGTTGTAATTCACTGTCTAAAATAAAATAATTCAGATTTTTTGCTTATTATTAATTAATCCAAAAACTGACAAACATTTGTAACTAAGTACGAGTAATATGCTTCTTAACTAATAATTAAATAGAAATATCTGTATAATATGTAGGTAGCGGCTTTAGGCATTGTTAAGTCATCGTGTGTAAGAACTAAAAGCATATTATACTTTTACCTAGTTTTCTAGAAATACATTCTCAGATACAAAAACAGCCAGTTCTATCAAATCGTTGATAACGATTACGGTCTAGAATCTAGAGGTAGATGAATATACAACCGCAATGTTTATCGAGGCGCTTGGTCACCTTGAATTCGTAGGCGCCATTATGGGCGGCTTAAAATAGAACCCACTGCTTTGGGTGCGGCTAGCCCATCTAAACTCTATAGATATTGGGCATAATAATAACACATCTGAAAAGTAAAAGAACTGACGAAAATACTGAAATTGATATTTTAGGTATAAGTAGACACGACGTTATAGAACTTGTATTACTAAAAAGTGTCGATAGATATATGTCTAGTTAGAAAAAAAAAATAAGTACTAATATTATATGCATAAATGTATCTATCTGTCTGTCTGTCTGCAACCTTTTCACCCTTAAACCACTGAAGCGACTAAGATGACATTTCGTTTAGAGATAGTTTCAGTCCCGGGAAAGGATAAATAGAACGCAGTTTTATTCAGGAAATCTTTCCTCAAAGAAGTGAAAAGTGCACCCTTTCCACCTTATTGAGATGAAGTTTGTATATGAGTAGGTAATCAAGAATTCCTTCACGAATTTATATAAAATTTTATACTATTGTTCAAGAAATTATACCGGGTGAAAAGAGGGATGGAAGTTTGTACGAAAAATAAAATATTCCTCAATTTAATTCAGAAAGTGGCTACTTATTTTTAAATCCCAGGTACCTAGGTGTAGCAGCTTTAAATTAGTTAAGTAGGCAAGTATATAATATTTTTTAGTAACCGTAAGGAACTTGAGAGAGCGATATAAACAAATTAAAAAAAACTTCATAAAAGAGAAGGTTAATAAATACTTTACTTTTTTTAAATGTCTATGCTTTATGTGTTAATCCTGCAATTTGTCCGCGTCATTATTTTACAGGTACAGACGACTACAAATCAAGCTAGCCACTGTGGTATCTTAAGTTGTTGGAATAGTGGCGCTTTTGCAACAAAAATGTATACTCTGACATGCAGCCTGTTTAGGCCTCTGTACATAAGTTTCCCTCTGGATAAGAGATTTACACAATGACATCACACCTATATAGAGCATGCGTAAGTAGGTTATTTCGAACAGTTAAAAGTTCAAGGCTGGATGGTTATTTGTCAGTCCCATCGTTCTAACTCCTGGCTTAGGCCAAGCATGAAAACACATAAATTTAAAATTATATTGAGATTTTAGACTAGTACTTACTCGAATTTAATGGAAACTAGAAAGGATGATACACAGCAAAACTGCACAATACAAAAATGACACATCGAAATGTCCGCGATTAATCAACATAGCGAACGCGAACGTCATGATGGGTAATGCTGCTAACGGCCGGTCCCAATAATCTATCTATCGCCAGTTTTGACATTTCGGAGATAGGAAACAGTTTCTATCTCTGCTTTTGCCGTCCAGAGAAACAAAGACAGAAGTTGTTTTCTATCTCCGATATGCCAATATAACTAAAGATAGATAGGTTATTAGGACCGGCCGTAAGTTGAAAGAGCTCCCGATGTTCTAGTTTCGATAGTAGGTGTGACGTTTTTCTGTCACTAATTGTGTATCATTTTTTTTTTGTTTTCTTAATATTATATCAACGAAACTTAAATTGGTCCGTGTCAGTCAGTTAACTTGTTTGCTGGAGGATGCCCACTTACTACCACCTCGTTAACCCAGAATTATAAATACGTAACTGAGTTGTTGTGGCGCTATTTTAGCGCTCTTGCAGCTTAAAGTAATCTTTTCTAAACATATTTAAACTTAGAGCAATATTACACAAATGAAAATGTATTCACTATTTTAGGCATATTCATCTTACCTAATAATCATGATTTTATCAGATTTATGAATGGCTTTTCCATTAACATCACAAAAAACTTTTATTTTTTGATATTTATGTAGTCATATTATAAAGTATTTAAGTATATTAGCTTTATAACTTTATGTCATTATAATAAATTGCTGGCCTAATTATCAATCAGTTTACCCGCTACGGTTAGTTAGGTTACCTACATAAATTAAACATTAAGTTCATCAGGAAGCTTCGGAACAATACGTGTTGTACATGTTTGTAGTCATTTAAACAGTTTTTATTGAAAACGAGTTCGCATTCAAAGTTGTATTGCCAAGGCCATCGCGTTTTTCGGCTGTGGGATCAACCTTGCTGTGTCTGACGTCGCGCGCGTTGTGGCTTATTAATACCGACCTACCTACTTCGCATAATGATGTGCAAAATACGAGTTGCAGGATAGCCTATTTATACTTACGCATTTTTTCCCCGAACACAGTGTTTGTTTTCAACGATAAAAGAGTAGGTTCTTCCATTCAGTATGTATGTTTTTTTTTTAAACTTGTCTGGGGTAAGAGTCTTCTAAGCCTAAACAGGCCCCTGACCTAAAGCACCTCTACCAGATCCAAACCAATTCAGAAAAAACATTTCCTTAATTAACCTGGCCGGGAATTTATCTCGGAACCTTGCGTAGTAGGCGCATAGTAGTAGTAGTATTACGAGTAACATCGCATGACACGATGCTCAATATTTTATCGAGATTAATATTTTAATTTAAAGAAATAATCCATATTATGAATGTATGTAGTTAGTTAAATAAAATTCACGCTGCACTGTAATTATTATTTAAATTGACACTGGTAATGTAAATTGATTTAGACTTGAGATACCTAATATTTAAAAACATACTCACACGAACTACTATTAAAGATCATAAATCACATGTAGGTCAAATAGGAAAAAGATATTAAACAATTTGGTATAAATGTTGATTTATTTTGGACTGCTTTTGTTAAATTAAATGAATATGAATAAAAAGAACATAATACATTTTATCAGTATATAAACTTGAAAAATTTTGTCTCAGGCAATACATTTTATATAAAAGTTTACCAACGACACGTATAAGTAATAAATTTTTATACAGTTAAGATCCTTCATATTAAATGTACATCAGCTTAGTCATCAGATCAGTTTAATAATGAATATACAGCTTTATTGAAAAAAAATACACAATAAAAATACATACATATATATATAAAAAATGTCACTAATTTTAAAGAGGTGAAGAAGAATCAAGTAGTTACGGGTATGTACGAAATTTACAATTGAAGCCTTTTATTAACGGATATAGTTTAGTTGTTTTTAGATTAGAACAGTTGAAATCAAATGTGAATCAAAGTTGTTTAAGAAACCAATAACATTTTGAAGACAAAGTATTATTAAACACTGCTCTTAATCATGTTTATTTGACCTATGGTTGATTAGTTGGCGATGATATTTTATTATTTGGTATATTACGTATACCGTGATAAGACCTAGATTGGTATGAATCCGGGTTTTGTGCGTCAGTTTCTGATGATAGATATATGAAGTAGCTGCTCAATAGCAGAAATTGTTGACAATATATAAAAATCTCTGGATAATAAGTAAAGAAAAAAAAGAAAAAAAATATATTTATTTGACACAACAAACACAATCACTAACATTTAAGAAAAAGGAAATAAGTGCCAAAAAGGTTCCCGATCAGCATTAGTCATGACAGCTAGAGGCTTATCACGACGCTGCGCTGGTTTTCAGCGGGAACCCTGATGTTGGGAGCGTGAGTGAGACAGAGACAAAACCCACCAGGCCACTACAAAATCCCTCAGCCGACCTTGAAACCTGTACGAGTGAGTAAAAGGTCCGAAGGATGTCCGAAGGAATCCGGCAGCTCCCGATGAGACACAGGTTAACCAACCAAAAGAAGAGAATCTTAATTCACCTCTTTTTTTCGATATTAATATCAGTCCACATCAGATGCTACTACGCAACGCGAAGTCCGTATATTCGGATATACGAGTAGTCTCGTTCGGATACTCTTATATAGACATTTTTATGAGTGAGAGAGACAGATGTACTCAAATATATGGACATTGTATTGTGGAGTAAGGCCTAAGTACACACTCCACAGTCAGCTTAAAAATGGAGCTGAGTCTTCAGGGTCGGCCCTTGTTATGGGTGTCCCACAGGGATCAGTATTAGGGCCCCTGCTATTTTTAATTTATATAAATGACCTTCCCTGTTATTTACATAATCTTTGTGAGATGGTATTGTTTGCAGATGATATATCAATGATTTTTAAAACTAAGAGGGGCAAATATTCATTTGACGATGTTAACAATACCCTCTCTAAATTATTGCATTGGTTTACAACAAATAATCTTTTACTAAATGCAAATAAAACAAAATGTGTTGAATTTACGATGCCCAACGTAAGGTTTGCTGCTACTCATATAATTGTTAAAGATGAACTACTAAACTCTGTAGATTCTACTACCTTTTTAGGTATAACTGTAGACTCTCATTTGCAATGGGGTGCTCATATTAGGGGGCTGTCTGGAAGACTTAGTTCTGCTGCTTATGCTGTGACAAAGATAAGGCAATTGACTGAGGTTGGAACGGCAAGATTAGTATATTTTAGCTACTTTCATAGCATAATGTCATACGGAATTCTGTTGTGGGGCTCAGCGGCAGATATTGAGTCAATTTTTATATTGCAAAAACGTGCTGTACGGGCTATTTACGGCCTTCGCCCCCGTGACTCGGTGAAAGAGCTCTTCAAAGACCCTTACAGTGTCTTCTCAATACATTCTCGAGAATATTATTTACGTTCGTAAGAACATACATTTATTTCTTAAGAAAAGTAACGTACACAATTTTAATACGAGAAATAAAGATAAACTCGCCGTTCCAGGCTTCAGACTACTTCAAGACTTTTTCAAGTTTATATACTGATATTAGTAGGAAAATCGTTTATGGGAAATTGTATTCGTATTTTAAACAAATTACCACAGGATATTGCTGAACTTCCTGTACATAAACTTAAATCGAATGTTAAAGTAATTTTAATGAAAAAGGGCTATTACACTGTTAATGATTATTTAAATGATAGAAATATATGGCACATTAAATTGTCCCAGCTCGTACTTGCACAAACCTTGTAAAAATTACCTTGTAAAAATTTATTTAAAAAGAGGCTGACAATTGTGAACGAGTTTCTTGCGCTGCTTCTTCTCGGCACTAGCCCAGACTTGTCCCGAAGCAGTGGTAGGTTAAAATATTGGTACGTGTAAAAGAGTCTCCTGGGGCCTATTTGCAGAAATAAAACTGATTTTAACTGATTTTAGCTTGACGCGCTTGGCAGACTAAGAAAAAACGCTGCTTCTCGTCCTCTTCTTTCAATACCTACTCTTATAGTCGCCTCTTACGTCGCCCATAGGTCAAGAAGGGATAGTGCTTTCCTATTTTATGCGGGCACCACGCGGATTTGTGTTCTATTTTATTTATTCTATTGTAAAAATAGAGTTCAACGAAATGAAAAAAAATTCATATTGATTGACTATTAAAAAGGATACAATATAAATAGTACCTAGTTATTTAATAAATTTTTAACGAGTACCAAAATAGAAATCATCGAAGATTGTCACGCACCGACCTAAAATTCTTGGTTTTGTCTTTCTGTTCGATAGATTGTTTATTGGTAAATAAAGTATCGAGGTTATTCTGTTTTAACACTATCACCTATAAATTAAAAAAAAAGCCCTATGTAAAGCAATCAAACTCCACTAACATGACATATTTTCATACTTGCAAGTAAAAACTCAAATAACTTCACTGTTAAGAACTTAAGGAGCTTTGTACATATTACTTGTACCACCACAGAGCAAAGGTGAATGTGTACTGTATTGTATGTTATGTACGTCTTGTACGTACAATACAAACTATGCCCATCCTTCATATATCAACATGCCACACCCTGGGACATGGCGTTGCGACGCCCTGATGACCTGGTTAAGAATGCCAATTGGCCACAATTGGCCCAGAGACGCTATCTGTAAAGTTATCCAAGAGGCTTTAGCATCTCTTAGTACGTACTACATTCTGAAACATAATAACTCACAAAAAACCGTACGCGTTCAAGGTGAACCCTCGCAATTTTTTTTACAACCAAAAGGCAATTTGTCTAAATTCCTCACCACGCCCGCATTCAGCAATGGATCGTTCTCAAACCTTAGTATGACATCAAATGGTTAATTGGCTTAATTGACGATATTTTCATTAATTACTCCGTGTGTGTTGATACAATTTAGAGTTTATGTTGCAGTGATGATATAATCTCCTTTTTAATAGGCAGACATCAATTTTAGTTCATCTGCAAAGTAAACGAGCTATTGAGCTCTATTCTTTTCGCGGAGATAGGTATCTGTTGAGTTTAAAACTCTATAACAAAATCTTGTAAAGCTTCTTTACGAGGAACTCATCGTAGTAGTATTACTTAGCGTGCTTTGTATAATTCTGAATATATTTTAATATCCAACACACACTACATACGTATGGTTTAGAGTTCAGCAACCTAATTCACGTAACCAAATCGTATCACAATCGTAATTGAATTGCAGGTTTTGTTCTAGTATGGGCTAGACGTCAAAATCGTCCAATGACCAATTCAATCACGATCGAACTGCAATTGAAATAGCTGAATTAGGCCCCAGGGTTAGGGCTAGGTGTATCGCAAATCCGTTCGTAACGCTGTGTCATTCAAGGAAGTCCCGACTAAGTGCGGTGCCCGAGACACCTGTCAGGTTTTATTTACTGAGTAGGCTATCAGTGCGCGATGCATAACACAAACGCGTTACCTGTCGTTAAGCAAAAGGCTTATCATACTACAATACTGCAGTTGGACGAGTCAATCGTTAATATTATCAAGTATGTGTTTACTGTTTAGATGTTATGGTATTAGAAACGCGACATCGGGATATGAAACATTTATAATATACTAGCTTACCCCGCGAACTTCGTATCGCCTCAGAATAATTTAATTTGATTTTGACGTCTTAAATGTCATTGTTACCAAATATGACGTTTACTTTACCAAGTCTTTAAGAGTCAAGAAACAAACAATTTGCAATAAAATAATATTGCGACTATAAATTGAGATGTAACCTATCCTATCTTTCAAGTTGGATCAAATTGCACACGGTATGCAAATCAAATTTGAAATCTGTTCAGAAGTTTAGGAGTCCATCGCGGACAAACAACGTGACACGTAATTTTTATATATAAAGATGAGAAGTCACCACAATATTATCGTTTAAGACGTCACTAAACGTTCTGTACTGTTGTTATTAAGAACATGCATGTTAAAGCATGGAAAAGACAAAAAGTACCTATATGACATGCATTTACTTCTAAATAATCGTGTCTCGTACACATTGCATTACACCGTTCTTTGTTGATCTAAAATCGAAGGTTTCCCGGCAAATATGTTTTGCGTAGAGCTGCTTACACATTAGGAACAGGTTTACACCATTTACTGTTAGTAGATCTAGACAGATATGTCACCGTAATATTATGAACTACCTAAATATGTCAGTTTATAATCAAACGTCAGATTACATTCTAACCTTTTTTTTTTTTTTTTTTTGTTTTCGCAGGAAAAAATGCATTACGCATACCTACTGCTTCAGGGGCAGCAGTAGGGTATGTGGGACTCTCTTGTCGGTGCCCGACAAGCATACCCACTAAAAAGACCTGCGGTGTACCTTGCAACGTATGTTGGCAGTGTATGGGTTTCCCTTATGATGCCCTCCATGCACCGCCTACGTACGGCCTATGCCGGGCCTCAGGCATAAAATATGGGTGATCCTGTACACCAGGAACCACCCCCAGTCTGGCAAGCTGTGCAATGCGAGCGTTGAGCCCCCCGGCCCAACGCCCACTAGCCTGCTAGAGGGGGGAAGTTGAGTTCGGCGTATGCCTTCTTGTCCTCCCCCATCTACGACTTCGGGTCGGGTCCGCAAGCAACCTCGCCGACCCGATCCGTGGCCACCCTTTACAATGACATTGCATGTCGTTGCAAGGGGCCGCCAACGTCTCACGCCCACTCGCTGCCCAGCATAGCTCAAACCATACTGGGAAGCGAGCGACTTCCGTCCGCCGCGGGGCTGGCGCCCCAACGGCAACACCGCCGTCGCACCCTCCAGCACGAACGGCCACAACAGGCCACGGGCCGAAGCCCGCTACCACCGTCTGGAGACGCATTCAACAGCGGGCTGCCCAAGCCCACTGGAAGCGTCTCCCGTGTGGGTTTTGGTCCACGCCGGCCAAATGGCCGGTACCCTCCATGTCTGGAGGGCGTTCCCCTATCCGCCACCTGGGGACGCGCCCGGTAGGAGACCCAAAACTCCTTCCCTGTGAAGGGCGGGAGATTACATTCTAACCTAAACTAACCTAACCTAACGTTAATTCGCTGAATTCGAAAGTATCGGAGCTAAGAAAATTTTACGGTGACGGAGTCAAGCAAATAAGCAATAGACTAAAGCAAATATTAACGCTTACATGTTTTTGTAAAATTGTTTTTGGTTTCAAATAATAAAAAAATAAAATAAAATAAAGCCTCTTGGACGTAAAATGACGTTATTTTTGTATTATACTACTACCTACCTAGCTTTTAAATATCGTTGTTTATAGCCCAAATTAGAGCATTGTAGTCTGAATTTCACTAAACCGACAGAGATCCTTTACCTATAGTCTCAATGTTTTACCAAGAACTCCTTAAGCTAAACTGTTCTTTTCTGTGTTTCAGCTTTTCAAGATGGCGGCTCTACTCTTCAACACCTGTTGCGGATGCATCGAGCTTCGGACTGGATGTCTGATCATCGGATATCTAAATCTGGTAGGTGCTCAATAAAGGGTTGCAGTGACTGACACTATCACTGTAGGTATAGCCATAAGCAATAATATGTCAACACTGTAGAACTTTGTCACGTTCATTACAATGTCTATAACTTTAAAACAGAGACAGAGTGGCCCTTTGTCATAGACAAGATTTAATGTGATACGATTCTACTATAATAATATGTACAAGTCATACACTATTGCTTGACACTACTTCATAGATAAAAAAAATACTAGTTACTATACAAAAATGAAGTAAGATCACGTAGTGATGAATACAATATTAAATCAACATAGCTATTCTCATGTTTCATACCTTACTTGGTAGATCTGGTTGCCATAATAAACATTAAACCTTAACTAAATGACATAAGGTTGAATGCTACTAAATTGAAAGAGCACCCAAATGTTCCAATGGGCCAATGGGCGCGGCAATTTAGATTCTTTTATGTCATATCTATGAGGTAGGTCCATATTATTACTTACCTCATAGATATTATGACATAACAAAAAATAATTAATAATAAGTGGGTATCGTAGTTGATAATATTATTTTTTCCGCGAATTTTGAATATTTGATTTGTATTATATCAAAATGCAAGGTTAAAGGCACCATAGTAATAAACATCTTTGCATATGCAGATTGTTATAATAAAAGATGCTCATTAAAGCCTCGCATACTAATAATAAAATGATAACATTATATTCGTCCAAAAAAATAACATAAAATATACACTAAGCTTACAAGGAAAATATTTATTCAAATTGGGAACCACATTTATTATTATTTCGTTTTATTTATGTGTAAAATGAAGTATTACTCGTAACGTTTTTTTTTGTCACGTTCGTTAAAATAAATCAGTTAATTAAGGGGCCGGTTGTTTTTACATTAGAAACAGTATTTTATTACTTTTTTGATATTTTAGCAATTAAATTGCAATTATAATATCAGTATATAGACTTGCGAGGAGATGCGGGTTCGAGTCCCGCCTGAGACATAATTTTTCAAGTTTATATACTGATAGTATTTTATTAGTCTGCTTTTTAGCGAGCTTTGTCTGACTCTCTGACTCACTAATTGCGTCATAGCTAAATAAAGCTACGGGAATAAGGATGGGGCTCGTAAGAGTAGTAATAGTTATACTCGTAGTAATAGTGACCTACTTAACTTTTGTGACCTAATTACTAGCAAGTGCTCATCGAAGCACCAATATTGCGAAGTCTTAAGTTAAAAGATTAGGTATTATAACATAAACATATTATGTAGACATAAAATTCGACAAACCAAAAAATGTTCTACACGTATGTGTATAATTTTTTAGGGTTCCGTACCCAAAGGGTAAAAACGGGACCCTATTACTAAGAGTTCACTGTCTGTCCGTCTGTCCGTCTGTCCGTCGCTCTGTCACTAGGCTGTATCTCAATAGCCGCAATAGCTAGATAGTTGAAATTTTTACAAATTGTGTATATCTGTTGCCGCAATAACAACAAATACTAAAAACAAAATAAAATAAATATTTAAGCTCCCATACAACAAACCCGATTTTTTGGCCTTTTTGGTACGGAACCCTTCGTGCGCGAGTCCGACTCACACTTGGCCGGTTATTTTATATAACAGTACTTAATTTTTGGAGTAGTCGGTGTCGGTGTCGGTATTCAGTGCCAATCTAAACATTTTTTTTTTTTGATAGCAGTGACTCCAAAAATATCAAAGAACAACAATAATAAAACCGGACAAGTGCGAGTCGGACTCGCGCACGAAGGGTTCCGTACCAAAAAGGCCAAAAAAACGGGTTTGTTGTTTGGGAGCACCCCTTAAATATTTATTTTATTTTGTTTTTAGTATTTGTTATTATTGCGGTAACAGAAATACATAATTTGTGAAAATTTCAACTGTCTAGCTATCGCGGCTCTTGAGATACAGCCTGGTGACAGAGCGACGGACAGACGGACAGACGGACAGACGGACTGACGGAAAGACGGACAGACAGCGAAGTCTTAGTAATAGGGTCCCGTTTTTACCCTTTTGGTAAGGACCCCTAAAAAAGGCAAACATATTTTTTCTGCCATTTTGACTGTTATCTAAACACAGTTGGTTAAAAGCTACGAAAGAAACGATAAGTAGGTCTCAGTATTATAGTGACCTAATTAAAGCTGCCGAATCGGATGCACGTGTTTCAAACACGTGCAGAAAGTATGCCAAGCTCTTGAGTATACGGAAACAATATATCAAAATACTAGCTCTTGCCCGCGATTTCATCCGTGTGGAATAGTTACTTTAGGCATCCTATGTCTTTTCCAAGGTCTATTCTATTTCTGTTCATCAAAATCAGTTCTGTGGTTTACTTGTGGAAGCGCCAAAAAGCTTTGTTTGTATGAAAAACGGAGTTGTTTTTTTAATTATAACATAGCCCTGGTTTTGTACTGGTTTTTTACGAAAAATATAGTCTAAAATACCTCAAGGATTTGAAGGGCTTACAGACGGCTTAAAAAATAAAGATAACTAATACGTTTTGTTATGAAAATTTCCAAGATGCAGCGACGATGTATCTACCAATAATTTTCAATAATATGTTACTTTATTTCTGTTCTAGATGGGTCGAAATTCATATAAATTAAAGTGGTATTTATAAAATTATCTTTATTTTCAGGTGTTCAGTATCATCACAATCATAGCGACTCTGCTCTTGGGGCTGGCGGTGGGAGTAGCAGCCTCGGACAAAGAATTCTCCAAACATTTGGACAAGGAATTTTCACAGATCACGTCGTCTGAAGCTACCGCCGCCCTGTCGGTGGTAGCCATTTTATTTATCATCATATTCATTTTGTTCCTGACCTTCAACATTGTCTTCCTGGTTGGAGTTCACAAGGTGATTCTTCTATCTAGTTTTTGCGCTATATCAAACTTACCTAATTACAACTAGTCCCTAGTTTGTAGTGAAAGTGTGTAAATTTATAGTTTTTTTTTTTCAGGACAAGCGTGGTCACGTTAAGGCATACCTGATCTTCCACGTTATCTTCCTGATTCTCTACACCATATCATTCCTGGCTTCGTTTGCCAGCCCACCGATCAACGGAGGCGACGTCGCCTCAAAGCTGCTGTCGATCAGTAAGATATCTGCATTATCACAAACTAGCTGTTGCACGCGTCTTCGTACGCGTTGAATTTTGAAGATTAAAGCTATTTCTCGGGTACCGTAAATGTTTTAGAGATGAACGGTAGTCTATGTGCTATTTCAGTCTATAATCTATCTCTGTCCTAAATTAATCCAGATCCGTTCAGCCGTTCGGGTGTGATTGAGTAACAAACATCCATCCAAACTTTTGCATTTATAATACATATAAGAAGTAAGATTAACACAATTACTCAAGACAGTCAATCATAATTGATGATAAAATGACTTGAGGTTCATCTTGCTGCAAACAAGTAATCACCGACAATCATCAATTTTTCATAAACCGACTAAAAGTTGTGGCTCAATATTTCGTGTTCAACGTCGAGAATTTTTCTATGAAAAATTTTTCAACACCTTTTTGTCACCGTGTAATGTAACCGATATTAAATAATGGAATACATTTATTTCGATAATCAAACGCGTTTTTTGTTTGTATTTTTTTTTTCGTTACTATATCATAGAAACTCTTTGCAAATTGTACATTCGCAATTACTTGACATCCCTATGAAATTAGAACTGACTATTTTTACTCACACAGTTCGATTGAATGATTATTTTTGGATTTTTACTTTTCAAATTAACACTCATTGACTTCCCTATTTAAATATATGTGTACCCAAATTAATATGTTAATATTGTTCACATAATATTTACCTACATTACTAGTTTACAAGTACTTACGTTCAAGTGCTTTGAATATGTGATCTCAATTATGTCTTTAACTTGTATTATAAAATAAGAACTAAAACTAAAAAGCTTTAAACTTTAAAACAAATAATAAAATTTTTAAAAACAACCATTTACCTGGTAGGTATTACATTTAGAATAGACAAATGTGTGTTTATTTTCAGATTTGTTCATGTACAAAAATACCTAGGTAACCATAATGTGCGGGGATCAAACCCGCGACCCAAAAGGAGCGTTTACTACCATTAAACCAAATTGGTCGTCAAATATGTTTTACTACCGAGCTTTTGCAGTTTTTAGCGGTGTCGGATTTTCGATTTATCTTATAAAAGTCCACTAGTCAGTATAACTGTAAAAAATAATTAATAGCCTTCTAATAAGGGATAACAAATATTGTATAATACGAGTAGGCAAGTAGACACGAGTATTAAAAACAATTTTTTTTTTCAGTCCTCTCGTTTTACTTCCTCCTCGTGATAAGGAGCTACTATTACAAGATGGCCGACACCAACCGCCAACCAGCCATTTACAACACTGCTTAAGTTATCCGCTGTATATGATGTCCGTGTTAAACAAGTATTTTAATATAAAATAGCTTTTTACTATTGTTATTGTTTGTGTTCATTGAATCTAACTCGCTGAAATAGGTATTACATGTTGTAACTTTTATAATTTACAACAATACCGATTGTAGTTTGAGTTCGCCAATTATTTTGTTAGAACGAAAATATGAATTCACTAAGTACACGAATCAACAAATGCATTTCATTTAGGAGTACCTACATATATATTGTTAATAAATAAACTTTATGTTCAACCGTTATTAATTTTAATTAATGAATGATAGCAATGTCGTTTTTTCGGCTTTAATTATTATTATTAATAAGTACAAATCAAAACTTGTTAACGACAAACAGAGCTTAGTTATTTTTTTAGACATTATTACATTTTTTCGTTACATATTTTGTACTGTTAGATTAGGTTTAGTTTAAAGCTAGAACTCCTGTCTATGGAAATGTCTCTCTATGAAGTCTCTCTAAGTATTTTATTTTATGATCATTACGAATGAGAGTGGGCATTTATTTTGATTAGAATTACGTCTACAGTTGCACCATTGCATGTATTAAATGAAGGAAGCAGGAGAAAGCATGAGAAATGTTATTCGAAAATTTGAAATAAAATGCAAAAATAACATATAAGTAAAAGGCCTTATAAGGAAGACTTAAAAATGTTGTAAAATGGTTCTCATATATTCGCTGAAGTTTTTAAGGAGTTAATATTGAATTGTATTGTTACCTGACTGACGTTAAACGTCCCTATTTTTATACTTAATACCTATTAGTAATTATGGTTAATCATAAACAATATTACAATGTGAAGACAAAAAAAGTTTTGTGCCATTTGTTGTCGCTTTCCAGCAAAACATAAATTAAATGAAAAATACTTTTTGATTCTATTTTGAATATAAATATCATTGTACCCTAGAATATTTATGCACTTTACAGATTTTGAAATTATTATTATAAATTAAATAATATAGTTTTGTTACGCAAAATTTTTAAGAGATCTATTATAACAGTTTTTTGATGTTTGTATTTTATAACGCATTTTATACTTAGGTTATAATCGCTTATGCCTATCAATAAATATTAAATTTCTGTCAAAAATGTTTAATTATTATCGCAACCCCGTTTAAGTATGAATCCTCATACTTAAACGGGCCTTAACATAAAAATAAATTTTACGTTATAATATTAATTACAAAACATTAAATCAACCTTGTTTATTTCTTTTGAAAATAATTTGTTTCAAATTTATTCCAATAAAATAAGGTATGACCTGAAATAAAATCGAAAACATATGAAACATTTAATTGTTTCTAACAGCCTATAATCATCCCAACTGCAGGGAAAAGGCCATTAAAATAAAGTTACCACAGTAATGATGGGTACAGGCATAATCACCACGCTTGCCAAATGCGGGTTAGTGATCAGTGATCGATCACAACCCGAGCAATGTTCGAAAATTCCAAACTTTTTATTGCCCGACCCGGGAATTGAACCCAGGACCCCAAGATCTTGGCCCGGTATTTAAATGTATACGAACTACTTACATGCAAAATTATGAGTGTCACGTAGTGTAACACTATTAACAGACAGACACCATTAAGTTACGCGAAAATAAAAAATATAAAATCAAAATCAAGAAATAACAGATTCAGCACATACAATTACTTATATTAGATAAATAAGTACAGTCAGTTCGGACGACAGGTGTAACTACTGAAGCGTGGTGACGATGCAAGTACAGTTTTCATTTGTCGCCGAAATTTGTTCCGGTCATATTTTAAATACTTATTAAAATTATCCTATTCCGGGCATTTCCGGGCGAAAACTAATCCAATAACACAAAAATCATAAACATTGATTTTGTCGTTCTTAAGTTACAAATAGTGTAACTAAAACGAATTTGTTTTTTAAATAGATAATAATTAGCTAAGAGGGCATTATTTCAATTTAAAAAGTGGGAAACACGCTCGTTCAAAACTCAATATCAAAATAAATCATAAATTTTAAAACAGCGCGGCGCCTCGGTATGTTAACGTCGCGTCGCGTCGTTCGGACATATTTTCAATCTAATAAGGGATGCTTGATAGATACATTGTATACAGGATGAAATTTCAACCACCTTCCAAATTTTAATACTTATATCAATCTACGAGACAAAAATCAAATGACGTACTTTTGCTTTATATCTAACTTGTACAAAAATGTCCGCGAAAAGTCTAAAAATATTGATACGGCCGCCTAGCAACACTTTTTTTACGCGATGCGCATCTTATTCATTCATTACGATACTATTCATAAGTTTTTGATTTTCCTTTTATACCTTAACAGGCCTAGGACCATAAAAATTGAAAACTATATTGTGAAAAATATTTTCAGGTGAAAACTTGATTTACATTTTTTACTTCTTAAGTGGGCTCTAGATGCGATACTAAACGCCTATAAAAATTTTGGAAAGTGGTTAAAAATTCACCTGTATAAGAAAAGATTGGAGATAACATTATAGTCTGACAATGATGATCAATGAGGCTGACATGCGTGAGGTTACAAAGACAAGAAGACTCATTATTACCTACACAGCTAATGTATGTACCTTATGTACAAATGAAAAAGTTCATTTTGTCTCTAGTACCTACTTTTCACGCTTCAACTCCTCAGTCGTAATGGCGACTATCGTTTCATTGCTCACCAGTGTCGACTGAGGTCCAGAGATTTATCTGTCAAAGGCGACTTTAGTTCGGCGCCGAAACAAAGTTTAAATCTTGAATCTTAATAAGTCTATTAATTATAAATAACTATCATCATATTATCGAGTAGCTATGCCGCAATGTTGTGCAGTATCGCTTAGTTCGGAAACAGCTTTAATAACACTTCCTTCAAATACCTACACCTACAGAGGCAATTCAACATTTGGATCAGCGGTAGTAAACGCTGCTTCTGAGCCATGGGTCGCGGGTTCGATCCCCGCACAGTACAAATATTTGTGTGCATGAACATGTCTGTTTGTACTGGTCTGGGTGTTTTCTATATATAATAAGTATGTATTTACAAAAAAAAAGAAGTATTTATGTAAGTTTATCGGCTGTCTAGTACCCCATACGACAAGGTACCGTATAGTACCTTAATTTGGGACTAGATGGCTCTGTGTGGCCTGGCCTAGTGAGGCACGTCTCAAATATTTAAAAACATGAAGAACATTGATTAATAAACATGTGTTTTTAACACATTTTGTCAGTAAATTCAAGAAATCTTAACTATTTATATTATTACAAAAGCTTCAATAAACATAATATTAAACCCTCGAACGTGAGTTATTCCAGACACAATTGAAATCAATTGTTATCGTGGCACCCGATTGCCTCCTGGGGGTTGCGGAATTAAACTGTAAAAAGAAAAAAACATAGCGAAAAATAAGTTATGTAAACATTAAACAAACTAACTGGCTGCTCGTCCACGTCCGATAATCGGTGATAGCAATGGAGCAACGCACACGTCTTACAAAACATCGGTCATGATTGTGTATGCTGCTGCCTACTATAGAAAAATCGGCCTGATTATCGGTCCTACAAAAAGTCGGACGTGGGCGGGCAGTCAAGGCTCAGTAGTTCAGGATTTAGGCTGCCCGCCCACGTCCGATAATCGGTGCCCGATTTTTTGTAGGAGAAAAATATAACGTACTGAGAGCAATGGAGCAACGCACACGTCCTACAAAAATCGGTCATGATTGTGTATGCTGCTGCCTACTATAGAAAAATCGGCCTGATTATCGGTCCTACAAAAAGTCGGACGTGGGCGGGCAGCCAAGGCTCAGTAGTTCGGGATTTAGGCTGCCCACCCACGTCCGTTAATCGGTGACCGATTTTTTGTAGGAGAAAAATAGAACGTACTGAGAGCAATGGAGCAACGCACACATCCTACAAAAATCGGTCATGATTGTGTATGCTGCTACCTACTATAGTAAAATCGGCCCGATTATCGGTCCTACAAAAAGTCGGACGTGAGCGGGCAGCCTTATGGATCTTCGAGCAATGCGACCTGCCCGCAAAGTTATGGATCGATATCCATCGATCGCCTAGTACGGAGCGGACGTGACGCCTAGTACGGACATGACGAGCCGCCGCGCTCACGTATTTTGTAGTTATTTAAACATACTTATTAAGTATATCATTTAATGAATTCAAACTCAGCGAAAATGTCTATAAATATTTAGTAGCTTTAAACAAGCATAATTATTTTATTTAAAATGTCCGTAGTCTAGTCGTGAAATTGAAAAAACATTTCGAAGAGATGTAGGTTTGAATTTTTTTTCTATCGAACCAAATTATTCAAATCGTGTAACCGATAGCGACTGTGACTAGACTAGATTCTCAACTAATACATAATAATTTTTTTAAACTTTAAAACGCCGTTTTCTAGTTCTCAGATGGGTTTTAAAAACTCGAAAACGCTGCCTCTTATAGAGCTACGCCGCCTTAATTCCACTACTTCCAAATTCATCGCCAAATAATAATATTTGCGATAATTTCACGAAAAAGATCACTTTTCAGCAGGTAAATTAAAGAAATTATAACTTATGTCACGCAGCCCGCTAAAACCAGTGAAAATTTAAGACTATTTGGACCTCACGCGACACAAGCGCCTCTAGTGGCAAATTAGCTTTCAGTTGTCAGCTATTTTGTGCTTTTTAGTTAGAGTTGTCTTGTGTTTATAATATTTTATTCAATATCATTTATCATATTATGCTCTTACTTATAAATCACTGTACTGAGTGTGAATTTCATTCGATCAATCTTATCGAAAGCTAAACGATAATTTGTTTAGCACTGAATGTGTTTCGCAAAATTGTCACTACCTACTTAGATAGCGCTACATCAGTGCCATACAAATTCAAGTTTTTTGCGTTTGATAAGTTTGGTCGCACTAAGATCTTCATAGTTGCGTCATACTTTTTAACTAGAGAGAAACAACATAGGTTTGATTATTATGGTTGAACTTGGTTCATGGATGGTCTCTTAATTGTAAGTATAAATAGCATTCGTCTGGCTGGATGTTAAAAATAACGCATGTTTCAATGCGCGATAGAGATTTAAGGTTGAAAAATAATTTTAATTTAAACAGAACTAATTTGACCTGTTAATTTAACACCATTGCTTAAAGTATCTAATTAAGGCGGACCATTCGAGTAACTGATCTTTACTTAACGAAAATATACCAATGGTATTTACCAAAAAATTGAAATATAAATTTCCTGAAAACCAAAAGTAATATCTGATTGGTACATTCAAGAAATAATGACGAGCAGGTACAATTTCAACTGTGTCTTAATTGCGTCAACATTTCTGTTTATAAGCGTCATGCGTCACTTAAAAACAAAAATAAGAACGAATCAGATGCGTGCTGTGCTATAATAACATACCAACACAGTGATGCTGCGAATTAACATCTTGTAAACATTCAGGCCTGTATATGCAGTCGGGTTAGCGGGGAGACGTTTTGTTTAAATATTTTATTTCGATTGATTGCAGATAAAATTGGTTTAAGAATAGAAAAGGACAAACTTACTGAATATGACGAAGTGTGTGTTTGACTCGTGTTGTGGATGCATTGGACTTTATAAGGGGACCAAGATCTTGGGGATCATCATGGTGGTATGTAAACAATTTACATTATTTTCTTGCAAATCAAGATCCCGATAATGGATGTAATAGATTACCTCGGCAGGTCTTTTAGTTGACAAATACCTTAATTAATGTGTCTTATGTTATAACAACAAGTCACTACGTTTGATGATTTGAGACTATTTTTATGGAAATAAATTGCTTGTGTAAATTGAGAATACAATTTTTTGATTAACGCTTTGAACCTCAAGAGACAACCGGTTGGTACGATAACAATTGATTTTAATTGTGTCTGGAATATCCGGTCTGGATTAAACATTTGTTTCGACTGTCTTAGGCGAGGTTTAAACCCACAACACAAGCATGTGCAACCACTGGCTCAAAGCCCTAAAAAAATTCGTCGAAATAAACAATGTCTTGGTCGCTCAATTACGGCTCGCCAGGTGAACGGAAGATTATGGATTCAAGTACTGCCTAATACAGCAGAAAAAAATATATTCAAGGAAATGAATTTTTAACTACGTTTGACCGCGGTATGCTAAGGAACCATTTAGGTACATTGCAATTACAACGATAACGTCGTAATAATATATTCACTATTAAATTTTCCTAAAATATCTTGCAGACTAATATAATATTAAGTAATATCCGCCGGTATAAAATTACAACGGATAGTTTTTGCCACTAATTTTATCATTTGTATATTATTGTAAATTAAGCAACTTATGGCTCCGTCAAACTATATTGTGGGTCAATTTCAATAGATTTATCGCTTGTTTTTTTTTCAGATTCTAAAACTAGCTCGACTAGCCGAAGTCAGTTTTCTTATATTTATGTCGTTTATCATCCACGCCTTCGGCGGACTGCAGTCGTTCATGTTAGAAACGATGTTGGCCATGCCTGTGATCAGCGCCGTCGTGATCATGTTACAACTGGCATTCTTGATCATCTTCGTCGTTCAATTGTTCCAAGTTAGTAAATGTTCAACATTAGTTTTTTTTACGAGGCTGAATCAAATGCGCGGTTTGCCCTCTTTTCAATATCGATGGCTATGAGATGAGGCGACAAAAAGTGTAATGCCAGAAGACAGCAGCGTCCTCTCTCTACCATTGGCCAGACATTTGACAGCATGCCTGCCAAGCGTGGTAAAATACTTTTGAAGAGGCCTATGTCCATAAGACTGGTGATAAGTAATAATTATGATACGTATAATTAAATCAGTCAGTTTGGTGGCCAGTATAAACGTGGTACCTATTCATCTTTAATAAAACACGGAGTTGTTAAATAACGAAACTAATTTCACAGAAAAGTAGTCCACAATTTTCAACATCTTTATTTCTTGAATTACTCACCGCATAGAAAAACATTAACGTTTCATACTATTTCATCAACTTTTATGAAAAATTTTTTTCGGAAAGGGGATTTTGATAGGAGAATATACCTAACGTTCCTTAGAATTTAGTTACCTAAATTACTATACAGGATTAAATTTTAACCACCTTCCAAATTTTAATATATCAATCTACGAGACAAAAAAGAAATGACATATTTTTTCTTTTAGTACTATAGGTACCAAAAAAGTACAAAAGTTTTAAAATAAAGCACTTAGAAAATGTCCGCCAAAAATCTAAAATTATTGATACGGCCGCCTAGCAACCCTTTTTTACGCGTTGTGTATCTCATTATTTTTTTGATTTTCTCTTTATACCTTAACAAGTCTAGGCCCGTAAAAATTGAAAACTATATCGCAAAAAATATATTCGGATGACAACTTGATTTACATTTTTTACTTCATAAATAGGCTCTAAATACGATACTGAACGCCTATAAACATTTTGGAAAGTGGTTAAAATTTCATCCTGTATTATAAGCCTAGCAAAATGAAAAGAAATAGCGTCGATGTGGATTTGTTGATATCAACAAATGCTACGAATATGATTTCAGGAGTTGAATTATATTGAATAAAATATCTGTATTGAGAAAAATTCATGTAAAAAAAAACGATCATTTATGATTTGCAATACGCATCGGAACGCGACGGTTCGGTGGCGATATAATTCTTCTATCACCAATCCACCATTTCTGATAATATGAAGGCTGCTTTATATTCTTGTCATAGGTAGGTACTTGTATTTAAATATAAATATTTATGTTTTAGGATCGTATATACAAAATGAGAAGACTCTACACTGCAAATGCGGTATGTTTCGGGATTGAGTGTGTAGCGGTGGCAATATTTTTGTTTGTGTTAATATTGAATGATGACGACAGTACTACACCAGAAATGAGGATTGGCTTTTCTGTTGGCGATATCTTTGCTTCTGGTGAGTTTGTATGGTTATAAGTATGATTATGACGAGCATTGGCCCCAGCGAGGAAATCTCATAAGAATGATAAAAAACTTCCTCATTCATACTTAACAGGCGTATATACCTAATACCTACTTAACTTACTTTTTGTCTCTTATAAGATGTCTTTGTTAAATATTTGGGACGAAGCTCATAAGATTCAGTTAATGTTACGTGAATGATTATATTATTTAAAACAAATGTTTTTCATATTCCAGTACTAAATCTCTACTTTATTCTGCTGCTAAGAAGTTGTCTAGTCAGGGAAGAAGGAAAAGTGCCACCAATACCTAAGAAAGGCGAAGATGGAGAAGACATAATAACTATACCATTTATGCGTGTATAACACTACTTAGACCATCCCTGTTGTATGTGTTGTTTTAATCGAGAGTCGGAATTTTTTTAACCATTAATTTATTATCGCTCTAAAACTTTTGAATGGCATATCTCTGTCTATTGTTACTTCGATTAGTAGTAAAAAATATTTAATAAAAAAATAATCTTATTTATCCTTACTAATCCTTGCTGTAATTTTATAGACTGATCTTTGTGGAGATCCTTAGTCGTCTGGCTGAGATGATGATGCATGATGGATGCAATGTTTGGATGTTCATCCTCTCATTTAAATAAAAAAATTAAGTAACTAAGTAGGTAAGTACAGGCTGTAAAAAAACCAAACGCTGATCCTGAAGCTACGCAATCTGAACATCAAACCAAGTCGCATAGCACGCAACTTGCACGCGTTGCGCACGCTGCTGCGCTGGTGATGGCTGCTAAGTTCACATAAATGTCACAGTTATTAAAAAAAACATATAGAATAGAATATAATATTTTTATTGCCGATTCATAACTTAATCTATTACAATTTACCTGTGATTCCTACACTAGGCTTGGCCTGAAAATGTACCTAGTAATTTTTAATTTTGATCAAAAGTTTCTATTATTATATTTAAATTCATACTATTATCTTAGAATAAGCGTTATTATTCTAAGACTATTCTAAATATAATATTTTCAACAAAAACTAAAATTAAATTAAATTAAAATTAAAGAAGCGCTTGTGTGTGTGTATAGTGAATGAGTGTATTTGCGATGAAATGTCTAAACTGAAACTTTGAGAACATCTTCAGTCTTCAGTCTCCTCACAACTCCAAGTCAGCAGAAGGTTTTGGACATGCCTCCTGGCTTCATATATTGCGATTATAAATGCGAGGGAAAAGAAATGCTTTCAATCTGTGCGAAAAATTTGTTTTTGGTTGAATCTTGAAAGCACGAATTACGTTATCCAGAGTTATAAAGTACCCGAGGTTTAATGACGGAACATCAAAATATATTTTATTATTTAGTTCTAGGTGTATTCTATCTAACTAATGCTTCATGGTTTTTGGCTTCATTTAATTTGCAAATAACTGTAAAAAAATAATTAGGGTAGGAAAATTGATCCCCATGGCGTGTCCATTCAATAAATTTTTGTCAAACTGTAGAAAAAACTGCAACTTAGGGATAAAACCAGATGTTAAATGCTATTTTCATATAAATAGATTAGTCTGTAAATAGATTACTCAATAAGAATCTTCACTAAAGTATTTAGTTATACTTTAATTTTGAATCAAAGTTTGGTCCAGGATTGAGAGTTGATTCCCGTGGTACATCACTAATCTTCACTTGTAGCTCTAGTAATAAAAGATTATAATAAGGATACGAGTGTGCGTTGCCGCGCGAGAATCAGTTACCTATCAGTCGTGAGGCGTTCACGTCGCAGCTTGTGTATCCACGCCGAGTTACGAAGGTCAATATTTGATTCCCGCGGCATTGTTTCTATACATCGTTGATTCCCGAGATAGCCATAAAAAATATTTTTATTATTTTTTAAGATCGCTTCTTAATAACAAATAAAAACTATTAATAGTGCATTGTTTATTTAAGTTTGCATTTAAAATATATGTTTGGTAGTTAAAGAGCAATCGATAAAAATTTACGAATTTTGATTCCCGTGTTATTGATTCCCGTGGTTTTATTGCCATGGGAATCAATCTTTCTTTTTAAAATTAAGGATGCTGTGCCAATGTATTTGTGATTCATAGATATTCTTAATTTGTGTCATTACTTTGTGATGTTTATAACACTAAAATAGCTAGATTCAATTTTATATTCATAGAAACTTTTACATATTTCAGACAGCCAAAGCAAGCAATCTCAACCATTCACTCAATCATTCATATTTTTCAATATTAGAAAAAAAACGCCTTGCTGAACGTCGTAGAAGGGAAAAAAATAAAAATGACCCCATACTTCGTGCTCAATCACAAGAAAAAGAATGGCAAAGATATTTAAAGAAAAAAGTGACAGGAAAAATTGTACCAGTGAGTGAAATGAGTTCACGCCAAAAGAAAATTGCGAGAAAGAAAAGAGAAAGTTCAAATAAACACAATCAAAAGAAAAAACTGAAAAAAATAAAGCAGCTAGAACTAGAAAAACATATTTATTCTGGCGGTAGAGATACAGAAGGACACAGCGTGAGTAGCCATGACTCACTGAGTCAATCTTCAACTTGTTCGTCAATTGACACACTTCTAGTCCCTCCTAGTCCGAACAGTGATCATTTTGGAACCACATTAAATAGAATCACAAGGTCTGCAAGAAAACGAATTCTTAGCTCGACTCCTGTTTTTCAAACTCATTTGGATTCGGATGTATCTGAACTAAATGACTCCGCATCATCTTCGTTACTTCGAGTAAGTAAAATATCAATCGCATCACGTGATGCCCCATCATCTTCGTCCCTTCAACGACCACCAATTGAAAGTGCAACCAAATCACAGTCATCTCGAACTAAAAAAATAAAAAAGATATAAAAAAGCATCAGTGTCAGTTAGAGAAAAGTCTCCCTGGAAATATTTATTGAGAAAAATTAAATACAATAAACAAAAAGAATTAGAAATTAAAGAAAAATTAAAACAAGTAAATGAGCGATATCGAAAGCAAATAGAGCGACTAAAGAAATCTCAAAAATTCATAAATACAGTCAACCAAAAATTTAGAGAAAATAGTACAAAGACTGTAGAAGAATCTCAAAAAATATTTATAGGACAATTAAAAACCAAAATGAAGAAAGATATCGAAGAATTTTTTGAAGAAGATGAAAACAGCAGACTTTGTCCAGGAAAAAAAGAGTACATTACAAGAAATAAAGTCAGAAAATAGAAAATATACCTGAGTTTCAATTTACACGAGTTACATCAAAAGTTTTTTAAGCAACATCCAGAATATAAAATAAGTTACAGCTTTTTTTGTACTTTCCGGCCGTTTTGGACAGTTTTTCCTAACGTCAACTCTCGTGATACAACTATGTTCAGTGTTATGTTAGTGTTCATGAAAATATGGAGCTTGCCATTGCAGCTTTAAAAGGAATGGGGTTATTGCAGAAAAGTATTCGTGGAAAGTGCTTAAGTCGTTGTGTTGTGATTCTAGGAATGTTAAATGTTTAAGCAGAGATTGTAAATTTGTAATGAATGCAAAGGTAAACAGTTAAATTATCTGGAATTTGATAATTCTAAAGAATCTCAATACTGGATATGGACGAAATCTAAAAAGAAATACTCGAAAAACGGCCTAGAAAAGGTAACAATACAAGACCTAAAACAAAAAGTACCGGCGTAAAAGTAAAGTATCTTTTGGATAAAAAGATATTATCGATCATTTTGATAAACTATTGAACCCTTACATGATCCATTGTGCAAACATCATTAGTCAAAACATGTACCTATATTAAAAGACTGAAGTTGCAATTGATAACTGGTGAGTGTATTATTCATTGCGACTTCAGTGAAAATTACAACACTAAATATGCCTCTGAAATACAGTCTTTTCATTTTGGCAGTTCAAGACAGCAAGAGGCTTTACATACATCAGTTATTTATTATTTAAAAAATGAAAAACTTTACACTCAATCATTCTGTACTATGAGTGAATGTTTACGGCATGATGCAGTAGCGATTTGAGAGCATCTTTCTCATAAAGCCTTTTCTACAGTACAATGTTGCACTGACTCTCGAGCTAGTATAACTGTGTTTCAGGAGTCAGTTTTTTTCCCTTAAATATGACTATACAAAAGGTTAATGTTAACAATGAAAATTAAATACATGTTTTATTTATTTATTACTACTACCTTGGAATGGTGCGTAAGTGTGTGTGTGTGTGTGTGTGTGTGTGTGTGTGTGTGTGTGTGTGCGCGTGCGCGTGCGTGGGTGTGGGTGCGTGTGTGTGTATGTGTAAGTGTGTTTATAGTTAAGTTTTAGTTAATCATCTTAGAAATAAATGCCCAGGAGTTATAATAGAGAAAGTGAGATAATCCGGTACTTTGGAAAAAGAAATGTTAATTCCTTTAGATCTTAAAGAGTTTCGTGGTAGGTACCATGAAAGTCCACAAAGTCATTTGGAGTCACAACAAGCCAAATGTCTTAGCTATGAGACATCTTAGTTGTGATTTGGGTATATGCTCACAGGAATCTGTACAGTGTCCACATGGGCAACATATTGGTTATTTTGATATGCGAGCTATCTTCTAACCACGATGTTGGTACATCTTAATTTTAAACTTGGCGTGTCTCATAGTCACTCATACGCTGAAGAATGTGTAAAACATGGTCTATTATCGCTGGAGTCAAGACGCGAGTTACTTGATATGTGTTTTCTACACGATATTTTACATAATAAAATAAATTGCCCTAACCTTCTTGCTAATATTAGATTCTGCACACCGAAGTATCGTACCAGAAACACCCCCTTATTAAGTACACCTAATCATCGCACCAACTATGTTAGCAACGCCATTATGACTCGCCTGCCCAGAATATATAACGCAAAATTTCGTAGCATAGACATAATCCACTTGCCTAGGTCTCGTTTTAAAAAACAAATTACTTTAAAGCTATCTGAGCAAGGAAAGTTTTGATGTCACCTTGTAGCTTTCTTGTGAGAGTACCTAGATCATAACAATGTGTGATTGTGATCCAGTGTCTCAACCCTTGCTTACTTAACTACTTGCCCTAATGACTACCCGGTTGCCATAATATTAATGTTAATAATGTAAATAATGTTGTTGGTTTAAGATTGGAGTACGACTGCACTGTAACCGCAGTTGTGTCTGTTTTTGTGTGGTATGGTATGGTATGGTAACGGGCTCCCTTTTCCGCATTTAGGCTCCGTTTGGCCCATTATGCGTAGGGGGGGATTAGGGTGGTTAGTCCAACCACCCCAACTCCTTCCAGAAGCACAGAAGTCTTTTAGGACGTTCACAGGCTTCTGAAAGGGAACTCGGTGTGCCGAGGATAGATGCCCGGTGGGTGGTTACCCCTGTGCATTCCAGAATCACATGGGCAGCCGATTCTTCCTGTTCCAGGCAGCCTCTACATAGAGGGCTGTCTGTGGCACCAATGGTGAAGAGATGTTTATTTAGGGGGATATGTCCAGTCAGTGATCCCACTACACTACGAAGGTAACTTCTGTTTAGGGTGATTAAGTTGCGAGTCAGGAGCGGTGAAAGAGCCGGTACGGCCTCTCTGGACTGCCTGCAGTTGCTGATATTGGCCCAGCGGTCGTTGTGTTTGACTAGGGTTTGATGTCGCAGCCATGACCTGTATTGGTTGAAGGGAATAGGCAGGTGTGGCCTGGGGCCGAAAACCGTAAGGTCCGATCCCCTTTTAGCGAGTTGGTCTGCGGCATCGTTGCCCAGGGAGCCGCTGTGTCCTTTGATCCATTGTAAGGTGACACTGTTCCTTATGGCAATGTCCTCAAGGGCCAGGTGACACTCGTAAATAAGGCTGGATGTGATGATGTTGCTCTCCAGGGCTTTTAGAACCGCCATGCTATCAGAGAGTATGCGAATGCCGTAGTCAGCAACCTCTCTCTTCTTTATGGCAGTTGCAGCCTGGATTATGGCAATACACTCGCATTGGAATATCGAGTTATCTTCACCCAGCGGTGTAGATATATTTATGTTTAGGTCCATCGAGAAGACTCCGGCGCCTGTACCTGATTTGGTTCTGGAACCATCAGTGTAGATTTGGACCTCATGTATTCCCGATGTGTCTGGATTGTTTTCTAATAAGTGAATCCTATATGATTTGTTGAACACATAGATTTTCGGTGTCTTGTCACAGGGTGCTTCTAGTAGGGGAGTGGATTTTAGTCATCTGTACCAGATATCGCTGTGACTATTCGTAAGATTTTTCCACAGGCCTAGGTGTTTCAGTCTTGTGGCCGCTATGGCTGCTTCCTGCTGCACGAAGAGGTCCAGCGGCGGCAAGCCAAGTAGTGCCTCAAGGGCCGCGGTGGGGGTAGTTTGCATGCATCCCGTGACTGCACAGCATGCAAGTCTTTGGAATTTTTCTAATTTTTTCACCCCTGTCATTAGTTTGGTTCTGGGCCACCAAACGATCGCGCCGTATGTGATGATGGGTCTGATCATAGCTTTATAAAGCCATAGTGTGATCTTGGGAGATAGACCCCATGTTTTGCCCATTAGACCTCGGCATTGCCAGAAGGTTATGGAGGCACATTTAATTTTCTGTTTGACATGTTTCCCCCACAGTAATTTATCATCAAGTGTAACGCCCAAATATTTGACTTCATTTGAGAGGGACAGTTGTGTTCCGAACTGTTTTTGTGTGTGTTGTTTATTGTTTTTGCTTTTAGTGTTTGATCTCTAGATCCTTGTTTGTTTGTTGAGGAGTTAATGTGTAGTTTATTTTTATTTTTGAACTATTTTAGTTAGCCTCAGATTTTATTTTTATGTATGGCATTTTCTTTGCTTGACCGCTTATAAGCACAGATTGCAAATATAGGTACCTATATGTTTTCTTCACAAGGTTATTTTCGCTTTGTTTTAATATTCCACGTTGTGAAACTCTGTAATTGGCTAAGCGCTAGAATAAGATATAACATTATGTATGATTTTAACAAAAATGCTATTGAGTTTCCAAATAAAAAGAAAAAAAAATCACTCCAGGACGACGAATTACATATTAATGTACCATCCGACGACAGTTTCTGGACTGAAGTTCCAACGATAAATAAAGAAATCGTGTCGTCTTCCATAACCAATACTATAAATATTGTGCTGACAATTCTTCATAAGAATAACGACGCGAATTCAAGTGATTCCGATTTAGAGATTTTTCCTTAATAAGTGTCAAGAAGACTGATTAATTAGTTACTTAAGAAAATAATCTTTTTACATCATTTTGTTTTACATTAAATATTTTGCAGATCGCTGTCATATGGGATATTGTTGTTTGTATTTCTGTATTCTAGTTAATAAGATTTAAGCCAAAGGATTAACACGATTTTATGAATGATAAGAAGTATAAATAACCGGCCAAGCGAGAGTTGGACTCGCGCACAAAGGGCGGAACCCTTTGTGCGCGAGTTTGTGTTCCGTTTTTAGTATTTATTGTTATTGCGGCAACAGAAATACATAATTTGTGAACATTTCAACTGTCTAGCTATCGCAGCTCTTGAGGTACAGCCTGGTGACAGAGCGACGGACAGACAGCAAAGTCTTAGTAATAGGGTCCCGTTTTTACCCTTTGAGTACGGAACCCTAAAAAAAAACCGATTATTTCTAATAAGATAGATCTCTTGTATTATATACTTAAGAAGCAAAGAGAACATAATCAGGTTAAGAAGTGAATGATGGTGTTTTTGCATAATATACTTATATTGTATCGTCATTAAAGATTTTATTTATCATTAAAGTGTTGAATGATATATAAAATCTTTAATAATATTGCAATAAGTAGATTTAGCAATAATATAAATTGATGAAGAATATTTTCTAATTTTGTTATCTATTTTTGTATTTTAGATAATAAAATTGTACTATAGCTATCTGATTTAAAACTAAGTAAAAGTTTGTTAAATAAATGATATGGAGTGTTAAGACGTGTTTTCTATTTTTGTTACTTATTTTTGTTATAATTTGAAAGGAAAAGACAGGAACTTTTTACTACATTTATCAAAGAACTGATGATGAACCGAAATTTTGGAATAAAATAATTGTATTAAATAAAAGAATATAAACAAACAATTGATTTGAACATAACAAAGATTGTTTTATTTATTCCCATGCCTTGTTTTTGATTCCCGTGGTAGACAAAATTTCAATTGCTTATATTTTCAAAACTAATTGTGCAAAATTAGTGCCTATTAGATCAATATGTTAACAAAATAACAAAATTTAATATTACGTTATGATTTTAGCATATCTTTATCATTTAAGATTTTCCACGGGAATTAATCAAATACGCCCAATTTCAAGATTCACCGTTTTAGGATAGGAGTTTGGAGTCTAAAGATTGTTTTCCTGGACCCACCCTGCTCCAGCAAGTTGATAGCTATTTTGTGCATGTAGACTACGACTCTGAACAAATATAGTCTCCGGATACTCAGAACCTGGGCTTCTTCGTACAGATCACTAGTGTGGTATCGCCGTGGCCTACCAAGAGCCATCCTTAGGACAGCTCTCTGTGCCCTCTCCAAAACCATCATTGTAGTCGACCCAACGCCGCCCCAGGTCAAAATGCAAAAATTTATGACGGGCTGACACAACGCTAGGTACACCAATTTTAATAAACTACCATCCGTTGTCTCTCTAAGTATTTTCATAGCGGGAGAGGCGGGCAATACGGGTCCGTTAAGGAAAAATAATCAAACAATGCATTAAATTCAAATAATATGTAATTATATAAACTTAACGCCCCGTTGGCCTAGTGGTTTAAATACCGGGCCAAGATCTCGGGGTCCCAGGTTCAAATCCCGGGTCGGGCAACAAAAAAGTTTCGAATTTTCGAACATTGCTCGGGTTTGTGATCACCAACCCGCATTTGGCAAGCGTGGTGATTATGCCAGTACACCCATCATTGCTGTGGTAACTTGAATTCAATGATGGAGGCCTTTTCCCTGCAGTGGGATGATTATAGGCTGTTACTTTCCTTTTTACTTTTTATATAAACTTAAAACCAGCCTCTGGTTAACAATGCTTAGAAAGAAAAAAAAAACTAATAAAAAAATAAACATTTTCAAATTGAAACCAGCTTTTTTCTTTATAGTGTGAAATACCCGTTTTGCCCTAGGGAGGTAGGTAAAACGAGTTTGTCACTAGGGCAAAAATAATACCCATCTCAGTTCGATCATTAGTCGAAGCAGAAATCGCAAAAATAGGAATCAAACTAAGTAGGTACTCTGAATACATGATTTTTATTCTGTTTTCGAATCAAAAAAACAATATTTCAGATGTTTTTTTTTCAGATGTTATTTAATTTCAATTCTTCTTAACTAAGATTTATAAGGGTTTGCAAAAATGTGGTCCTTATTAGGCGAACTCACCTTATATCGCGTGTATCACTGTTTTCCTTATTCGAATAAATTGTGTCGAGCATGCGATGGTGTCCTAATAACCAGTCTTTCAAGTTGAAAGGGTTATTAAACTGTCTTTATTAAAATTTGCTATTATACTAGCATACGATTTCCGTCTATGGGATGAGGTAGATGTGCGTTCATATTATTATGTTATCGCTTCTAATAAATAAAGGTTCAGTGCGAGAAAAATAAATAATTCAATACTGTAACGTATCTGTGAAAGTAATTACGAAGTTGAAAGAGGTTCACCGCACAATACATTTGTTGTGTTTTAAAGAAATGGTAAACACAGTATGGAATGTTAATATGATTATGTCCGCCAAATTGTTTGTTTACATCCAATAACTAAAGTTAATACACAGACGCAGTCTGGATAGCAAGATCTTAGTTACCTTTAGGTAAGTATTGCCGTTAAGTTGGTAAGTTCTTCATATAACATTATACTACACCCTGCAATTATAATTTATTACATAGTAAAAGATAAAGTAAACCAAATGTTTCGTCACAATTGAATTTATTATGTTCTTTAAGTTTTTTACATATTTTACTTACTTTTTTTCACGCGTTAGGTACCCTTTTTCCTGTTGCCCAAAAAAAGCTAGACTGTTTTTTACATTCATACAAAATCTTAAATCTGATTAGATAAGAAACCAAGCAATTAACAAAATAAAGCTAGTTAAAAAATTATGCTTAGATTTTCTGTGATGATCAATAAAATCAGTGAGAAAAAACTTACTTTGACTACGCTAAAATTTCTTCTCACCGTCACATGCGTCCGTATCAAGCTGCGCGTTTGGGCACTTGACAGTTAGTCGGCACGCTTTCTAGCGCCCTAACGAGGGGAAAGGAGGAAGTGTGTGGGTCATAGTTCCAGAGATATTCCCGATGGTACTACTGTACCCTGCTACAATTGTACCCGGTCTACCTACTCAAAACCAGTTACGATCACGACAATACCTGTTAAACATATTTATATTTCAGTGTTCATTAGATAACCTTAAATGAGAAGTTTTCTAGATCTAATAAAACAAAATGTCCTCCTACATGCCTAAGCAGTGCTGTAGTTTTAAACTCCATGCAAGATCTGTAACAATTGGACATATTGTGTTGGTATGTATTTTGTATTTTGTAAAGAAAAGCCTAGCGTAGACTCTATATATGAAAACGCATAGCGCCACTTTCTACATTTGCGACACGCTTCTGTTACTCTGTCGCTCTCCTTGGAAGCGGCGCCAAACATTTGCCTAGTCGAGTGAAAATGTCGCAAGCGATCGGTAGCGATTCAAGGATAACTACCGGAATGAATAGATACGATACGATTTGGCTACTGTTTAATTTCAAACCAACGAAAGAGAAGAAGGTTCCAAATTCCTGTATATTTATTTATGACTAGGCCAGGCCAAGCATAGCTACTCACTAAGTTGACCGATTTCGACGTTTTTTTGGTTTTATACAGGATGAAATTTAAACCACCTTCCAAATTTTAATATATCAATCTACGAGACAAAAAACCAATGACGTATTTTTTCTTTTGGTGTAGCCCAGTACTAAAATGTCAAGTTAAAGCACTTAGAAAATGTCCGCCAAAAATCTAAAATTTTTGACATAGCATATTCAGTCATTTAGATACTAATCATAATGTTTTTGATTTTCCCTTTATACCTTAACAGGCCTAGGATCGTTAAAATTTATAACTGTATTGCGAAAAATAATTTCGGGTGAAAACTTGATTTACATTTTTTACTTTATAAATGGGCTCTAATATAATAATAATAATAATAATTCATTTATTTCGGACCAATAGTTATCCATAGGAGTGTTAGTAACAAAGGACTTAATAATATATATATATAAGGACTTAATATTTAATAATAATATCTAAGTACGATACTGAACGCCTATAAAAATTTTGGAAAGTGGTTAAAATTTCATCCTGTAGATAGCTCAAAATTGATCTAATTTTAAAATGAAAAATCTCAACCTAACTGAAGAACCAACCCTCCTTTCAAAATAGCGGAAAATAGGATCGACAGCTTTTAAAAATTAAAGGATTAAATATTTTTTATGCAATAAGATAAAACGTGCAATTAAATAGTTGGTCTACCCTTTTGCGTCGGTTCCAGGCTATAAATTACTGACAATTACCAAGCTCCGACTCAAATTTGGTGACTTTGTAGGATTTCGTCGATGCAATATTTGTGAAAAAAGATTTTGATGAAGTTTTTATTCGTAATTATATTGTGTTTTTAAACTTAAGTCCCTAAGCATAGATTTAATATACTGTCTATGGTTTTAAGACATTGTTCTTCTGTTTTTCAGGCTCTGAAAAGTGTATGGCTCTATTTTTGCAGCATGGATATTTATTCTAACAAAACATACTTTATGCGTTCAGGAAAACCCACTCTGAGCTTGTCATTTATATTGTCTGTGGTAAATGAAGCAGCGCTTATCTTGGACATCGTGTTTGCTATAATATTACTCGTCGGGTTGAAGAAGGTATTGTTCTCTATCGGGTGGGGTGCGCGGGACATCTTATCTGCTGAAACTTTCTTGTAAAACGAAAACAAAGTTTTAGAAAAATAATCTGTGTATTTTTTTCTATAAAGAAAGGTGTTACCATTTTTATTTTGCCTCTGTAACTTTGTAATGTACTCGTATTTATGTTTTTCATTAAAAATTCATCATCAACCAATTAAACATTTATATACAAATTAAATTTACCTTATTTGATTTTATATTAAGGGCTTCTGAATTTACATTTTCAGAAAAATAAAAAGTACCTGCGTGTATTTTACCAGTCGGGAGGAATTTGTTTTGCGGTAGAATGTGTCGTATTTATCATCAAAGAGGCATACTATGGTCTTCAAAATGTCACTATTTCCAATTTGGTCACGTTGGCTTGTAATATCATGACTAAATGTAAGTAAGTGTACCTACTCAAAACTATTCTGATGATAAAAATTACTGCTTCGGTCAAAATATTATGAAAATGTGTTAATCATTTTTGGACTCTGCTGCTATATCTCAAGATTAATAAAAAAAACACAATTAAAAATGTGAAAATTATAATATTCGCTTCTACCTTTTAGACGGGCATCAATTCCACAACTTTTCGCTTCTCGGGAGAGTGTTGACTAACTAAACTTGCAATATGATATTTTTATATTATTTTCTTCATAATTAATATTACATGTGAACAGTACAATTACTTAATCATAAAGAAAAAATATTTATGGATTAACGGATTTTTATGCATGTAAAATCCTAATGATTCGTTTATCAGGTTTCGAATGCAGTTAAGTAATTTTGAGGAAATCATAAACAAACGAAGGAACATAGGTACTCCGAACACCCAGACCCGAGACGACATAGATAGTGACTTTCTATAATGTAAGATCCGGATTTCGAATCCGGGACCTCGGAGCTGGCCAAACCAATGACAATAAGCTACTCTTCCAAGAAAGTTGTCAAAAAGTATATGAGGCATTTACGAATATTCATTTATTAGCATTTCCTAAATTTATTCCACATCACAAATTATTTATGCGCAGTGTTCTGTCTTTGATAATTAAAACCACTTACCTCTGTTTGCATAGAAGGTATACCAAATTGATCGTAATATTTTCGTTTCCAGCTGTAACACCTTACTTTTTGCTTGTGGTGCGAAAATACAGTAACAATATGTAGGTAGACTGGTCATGATCTGTCTGAACAACATGAGCTCTGAAGCAAATGGAATGGGTAAAAAAAAACTGTGTCACCGGTTACCGTGTAAATAAATATTCGAGTATATTAGGGAGTATTTATTTGACCAGCGGCAATTGCGACATAGCACCTACAGAACAGCTGCCTGGACGTGGACTGTGGATGTTTTGCATCTGCATTGGACTCGTACCTAGCTCGCTAAGGATAATAAGATATATTATGCACAAATATTTAATTAAAAGTATTTATAACTCTATGGACTGTGACCAAAATAAATTGATACATTTTAATTTATTTTTATTTGATTACTAAAATAATAACATACATTTTAAAACGTTGTCTAGCATACTAAATCATATTTATGTTGCTACAAATTCTAAAAGTCTTACCTACTTATACTTGATAAATAAATTGGATATTGGAGGTGTAACGTAATAATCCACTTAAATAAAATTTTACGACACGATATCTCGGTAGTTCAGTTAACAGCGCCCTTAGACAAGTGCCTTTCTAATATCGCTTTCTAATAATTCTAATTTCTCTTCTATCGTGTAATAATTTTTCACGACTAAAGCGTGTTAAAAATTGTGTTGGTAATTAGGGTTTGCAGAAACGGTACCTACTAAAATTTAATTTGTATTTAAACGTATTCAAAATGTTACAAATAAGACAATGATTTACAATCAGGCTATCTTCTTATTAACAAAAAACTCGTTCACTGACAGTCTTTGGCTAGAACTAGAACTAAACTTTCCACGAACCAGTTATTTAGGCTGATCGGCTAAAAAAATGTAAAAAAACATTGCAGTTACTATTTTGGTCATTTGTAAAAGTTATACCAAAAGGTCTTTGATTCAATATGTTTCACAAAATATGTTAACAGAATCTATTTTTGTGAAAACACCATATATGCGTGACTGATTAAATAAGATACATATCAGATACGTTTTTATGAAATCCGTTAAAAATCTTTATCTATTACAATCTGTATTGTGTTTGTTTGTTAATATTGCATAATAAACCATTACAATACGACCTATAATTATTTTACTACCCAGTCAAGTAACTTACTAGATACATATAAAACTAGTTAAGTGTGCTCACACTCGCGTGCAAAAGGTTCCGTGCATTGACATCACATCAATCCTGCTAGACATGCCTCTTCCGATTGAATATTTAGAATTGATATAATGAATTGGTAATTGCGTTGCAAAGTATAAAATTCGTATTTAGATTATTCAGAGGCAATAAAGAGGACCTTGTTAAGTACTTAGATATATTCTAAAAAAAAACATCAAAAATCGAGACAAATTAATTCATTTTGGTAAACTCCTCGTATATCAACATTCTGGAAGTCTTTTCACGCTAATGAAAATCACAATATTTTATTAAATCGTGTCACATTGACCGCCCTTAAGGTTGTACATGGAATCACTGACAAAATGACAATCGCGAAAACAATGAACGCGTAGCACCTATGTGATTGGGCACTGGGGATGAACCGCGCGATGACCCGTTTTAGTTTAAATGTAAAGTGTTGGAAGTTTGGAAAAATGGACTATATTTCGAACTGGCCCCTTTTTAGGCGGACCTACCTTACGCTTGACAGGCGGGGTTGGTGTCGCAGTTTATTCCCAAGTTCCCATCGTCCCTTGGCACGACTCTTTAAGCTAACACAAAACGGTGTGCAAAAATAGCCTTTATTATAGTTACTAGTTATTTTATCTTAAATAATGACTTTTAGTCCTGGGAATGTCATGTTTGTAACATATAAATAGGTCATGCATATCACCCAGTCCACTATCATTCTACCAAGAACTACCAAAAAGAGAAATATTAGCAAGGAACATACCGCAATAGCAAATAAAAAACCAGCTGAACTCCTTGATTAACCCCACTTAAAATATGTAGAATGTAGATAGAAAAGTATTAATAATATGGCCGATCAACAGCTTAATAATACCGTATTATTAAGCTGTTGATCGGCCATATTTTCAATTTATGATCGGGATGAGTGTTTTTATAAAAAATTTTTTTTTTATTGCAGTGAAACGTCTGTATCACAAATTATTGCTATTTTGCCAAGTATTCTACTCATTACTAATGATGATTACTTGTTGCAAAACAAATTAATACTCAGCAATGACGGTTAGACAGGCGCGCCGGTGTGATGTTGTTATAGGCTACTAACATTTAATTTTATAGGTTTAATTTACCAAATCCTGCATTTATTGGCGCAACTTTAATGGCTTGTTCTGCCGAAAACAATCGACAGCAAGCGTACATGAGGCGTGGTGTAACGTCGGGAGATTTTTACAGCATGTAGCTGTAAAACTTTAGTTTTGTTAGTAAGAACCAAAAAAATTACTAACCAAAACTAAGGAATCATTAAAAAATTAAATTAAATCGGAGCATGACGAGCGATGATTCTATGTTTGCCATCATCAACTGCCTGTATCAGTCCATTGCTAGACAAGCCTCTCCAAAATAACAATTTTGAGTTATACGTCACGCTTGTCAGGCGAGTTAGCGTTTGGTGGAGATGAAACACGATGCCCGTTTACTTCAGGAGTTCGTCGTTTAGTTTCCTTTTACGGCACTCTTAGGAGAACACAGGAGAAAGTTGTTCATCATTTTTATTTACAACAGAGATTAATAAAAAACATACAATGAAAAATGCACCACCATATTTAGCAGGGAATTCTTTTAGCTACAACAATTTTATATCTGTCGTAGCATTGGAAAGACTTCCCTAGACATAGATTTACTTAAATAGTACCAGTACTGTTTAGAATAAAATGTGGAAACCGAATAAACACAGGAAAGAAAACACCTAAAATAAAATAGTTTTTATTTTCCAATACGTTGATTTGTATCCTTGTATCGTTAGATTTTAGTTAATATTATTGTTATTACATTGAAACACGAAATCTGATCAAAATAATTAAATGAATTTACGTATAGACACCTAAATGTTTATACCGCGTTTTACTTTTGCATTTAGGAGAAAATCGCTTATCGCTAGCGCTTAAGAATAGGCAATCCAAGACCATAGTTTATTTATACGTTGCTAAGCCGATTTCTGTTTAGTAACCTTTAGACATGGACCGAATAACGTTTTCAGTTAACGGCATTACCTGTTCCGGTAAGTCGGTGTTTAACACAATGAGCCACTGTCTAAGTTTTCATCTTTATAGAATTCTTTTACAATAAAGCGCAATCATAAAACCTGTCAAAAATACTACTGTTTCATCTAACCGATTGTCAAATATTTGCAAAAATTTTTCTTTCCCATGTTCGAGTTGCATATATAGACAAAGGCATTGAAGTTCCGCTGGCTTACAGCGTAAAGCCTTGAAATAAATTCGTCAATACAAAAATATAGTTGTTTAAAATATAAATATACAGGTTGTGGGTTCAAGTCCAACCTAAGGCAGTTGTCTTTTTTATTCAAGAATTTGTGTTTTTAAAATGAAATAGAATTTATAAATATCACTTGAATTCCGTCTGCACTTAAATACTTCTTTATATGTTCTGAGGTACCTATCTAAAATGTCACAGATAAAATATATTCAGATTCTAAACTCTTTTTGTTTATATTGCGATGTTAGCAAAGGTGCAAGCACGGGGGGTATTGGTATTTTGTAGAGATTACCTACCAAAGTTAATGAACGTTGCGTGTCAAAGGTCCATTATTAATAACTTGGGTGATTCCTAATATTGATTTAAGTGCTAGTGTCATTTTAAATCACAAGTCTGACTAAAAGTTGATTCGGCCCACTATTCTGCCATGTTAAGTGGTGTAGCTCAAATTATCACAAAGGGGTTGAGATAAGTTCCATACAGTGCTGATGGCTTAAGTGTTTTAAAGAGAAGCAGGGCTTTGGCCGGCAGCAAAAGCATATTGCACGTAAAAAAAATAGAAAAACTAGAGTCTGTCTCCAATATCGGATTAACACTACTTGTGTTGGTACCTGTGCTATATTTCATACCTTTTGCTAGCCGTATTGCCCAAAACAATTGCATAATAATTTGCAGCTTGCATAAGAGTTAATCCGGCACTGCTTGCCTGAATGAAGCGATTAACATGCACGCTATTTCCTCACGCGTATCACCTAAAATGATCTAGAGATGCATGTGTAAGTAAAAGGTAATGCCCTGTTGTGATTTATAAAAATGAAATAGTAAAGTAAAGTAAATAAATTCAGCCTTAAATCATCCCACTGCAGGGAATGATGGGTACTGTTCATAATCACCACGCTTGCCAAATGCGTGTTGGTGATCACAAACACGCGCAACGTTCGAAAATTAGAAACTTTTTGTTGCCGGACCCGGGGTTCGAACCCGGGACCCCGGGATCTTTAAACCACTAGACCAAAGGAACGTTCCAAAAATGAACGAGTACATGAGCACACTATCATAGACAACACATATCAACGAGTCACATAGACGCAACCAGGCAGCATAAACAAACGTTGCTGAGGTGCAGCAAAGGCGCGTTTTCTGCAAGACTTGCTCTAGGATTTCAGGATTTGCATGCTTCTGATAGTATAGAGGCCAAATTTGAAATAAAAGTTAGATTCAATCATATCTCTTCAGTGTAAAACCCTAATAATTGATTAGTTTGATCTTTTGGCTATAAACGTGCCCTCAACGTTAAATCTCAGGATTTTTATGTGAAACACAATCAAATTTATTGTTATTTACAACAACCACAGACATAACACAAGTTGTTTCTACATGGTAGGTGAGTCATATAAATGGATAAGGCTACTAACGTACTTACGTTTTGTTATATTCCAGTGGGTTCTGAAGTTGATTCGGACGTGTCTCTAAATGACTATGTGCGCGAATACTTGAACCTGCGCGGGACAAAGTACATGTGCAAGGAGGGCGGATGCGGAGCTTGTATAGTTGCTGTCACAGCCCCCGACCACGATGGCCAACATAAGACCTTTTCCGTTAATTCTGTAAGTATTAAAAAAGTTATTCGTACTAATATTACATGCGAAAGTGTGTCTGGCTGGCTGTTACCTTTTAACGGCTAAACCGATTCGATTTAAATCGATTTAGATGAAATATGATATAGAGATACTAGTTTTAGTCTCAGGAAAGGTGAAAAGGGGTTTCGGAATTCTTATTTCTACACCGATCTAGTTTATTGTCCCAGAAATTATCTCATAAAATAGTTGAAATGGGGCAGAAGTTTGTACTATGAAGGGTTGATTTAATACTCAAAGTAGGAAGGTCACGATAACAGATTATTCCGGACCTTTTATTTATAAAATTTTGTTTGCCATAGGTTTTTTTTTCTAGTTTTACTATAAACACTGATAGAAATCTATGACTTAGCACCTAATAAATAAACTTTTTTCATCCATCTAACGTAGTATACTTTAGGTATAAGTAAACTCACTTGACTTGGATAGTCACAAGTTCACACATTTCCTAGAGAGCTTAAAAGAAACACAAGGGCCGTTTTTCCATACAAACGTAGTCCCCTGTTTCCTCCCTGGATAAAGCCAGTAGAGCAATAATTTTTATCACAAAAATCTATGGCCACTATAAGCATGTCTCTATGTTTTCAGTTTTTTCAAAAATTAATTAATAAAAAAGATATGAGCCCTCAAAAATCTAAAAAATTCGCCAGATTTTCCGCTGTGTTCAAACATCCAGAAAACAATTTTGGCTAAATTTTAGAAAAAAAGGAAAACATACGAACACGGCTAAAGCTTTTCTTTAATTTTTAATGAAAAAAGTATTTAAATCGGTCTAGTTTTGGAAAAGTAATCGGGGGACTACGAAACGTTGATTTGGTGTGCTTTTAGTAGGTATTTTCGGTCTAAGAAGCAGTTGTCTCTTAACACACTCTGCGGTGAATGTGTTTGGCACTGCGCGACAGCAATAGATTTTACAAATACCATTTTTTCTAATTCTCGCCCCTAGTGTTTCCTCTTAAGCGGGGTTCATAATCACGCAGCGAGACGCACGATGTGTACCGGGCGTTTTGTTCCATAGGCTGCACTGGTTAGCGGCGCGCATTTCATTAGCGGAGCGATTCTACATTAGTGTTGTTACAAAATACAACTTTCTACTTGTGTTTTTAAAAATGATAAAAGGAGCAAACTCGTATCTTCCGCCAATCTTCCACTAAACAAGTTTGGGTAGATACCACGAGGACTTGGATAAATTTAAAGTTTCACATCTTTGGGTAACAAAAGTGACAAGAGATATTTTTGACTTGTCAATCTAATATTCCTATTCCCGTATTTTGTTACGCCATCTTGTAATGAAAATTATAATACATATTTCAGTGCCTTGTATCAATAACATCATGCCAAGACTGGGATGTAACTACAGTCGAGGGGATAGGCAGCAGGGGCAGAGGCTACCACCCCGTTCAGAAGACATTGGCTGAATATAACGGGACCCAGTGCGGATATTGCAGTCCAGGCTGGGTTATGAGTATGTACAGGTAATAAGCAATAATTTAATAATAATTGTGTATTTTTATCGACCATGGCTAAATTACAGGCAACGTTATTGTTATATTTAAATATTTTAACACGAAAACATGTTCTAATTTTTCAGTTTACTGGAATCCAACCCCGACGGATTGACACAATATCAAATAGAAAATTCATTTGGAAGTAACACATGCAGATGCACTGGCTTTAGACCTATTCTTGATGCATTCAAAAGTTTTGGAAAAGATGCACCAAAACCTAAACTAAGTGACATTGAAGACGTTACTCCATGTAAAGATGATGATTGCAAAAAGAACTGTGTCAGGAACTGGTGTATCATCAATAAACCTGATCCTGGTGGACGAATTAAAAAAATACCACTCAAAGATGGTCGAATTTGGTACAGGATTGTAAATATTGATGACATTTTTAAAATACTCGATCAAGAAGGTCACGATTCTTACATGTTCGTGGCAGGCAACACTTCCAGAGGTCCGTGATTACTAAAGTAAATTTTACTAATACCATTATCCCAATTTAAATATATACTAACATTAGCGCTACGCGCGTGACTAAGTCTGCATGTATATTTATTACACCGCGTTCCCTGTTCTAAAGCGCGCTTTAGAGATCACTAAAAGACATTGTACAGACTACTGATTCCTCTTACTAATTCTCGCTAAACCTTTGCTTTTTGGGGATGATATCTTTACTACAAACTGTTTTAAGTACTCTTTAGGGTGTCCAACTATTTCCAAACTAATGTTCATCGTCATCGGTTGTGCGGTTTAACCTTGAACAAGTAAGGGACACTTTGTCGGTTTGTTCGTACTTACTTTTGGCATTTATAGTTTTGGCATACATAGATTTGGTCCTTTTGCTCGGTATTTTTTCGTAACATGAACTGCTTTTTTGATTTTGAGTTACCCTTACAGGAGCAGTGCCAATATTTTCATTTCCAAGGGTATTGATAGATATAAGTCCTATCCAGGAAATTAAAGGATATTACATAGATCAAAACTTAGTAGTCGGTGCTGGCACAACTTTATCGGATCTAATGGAATTGTTTGATGAAATGTCTAAGAAAAATGACGATTTTGCATATTTAGAAAAACTTTATGAGCATTTAGATTTAGTCGCCCATATTCCAGTAAGAAATGTAAGCTTTAATTCTATATAGAGGTGACTTCATACTTACTCTGATTTCATACGAAAATGTTGAAAAATTAAATCCTACCTCATGTATGTTACAGATCGGTACTATAGCGGGCAATTTGATGACTAAGCACAGAGATCCGAAGTTTTCATCAGATATATTCCTACTACTCGAAACCATTGGAGCTTTGTTAACTATAGGTACCTGAACAAACAATTTGTATATTCTAAAATATTTATGTTTGAAAGGTTTTTATAGAGTTTTAAGTTATCAATAAAAAATAAATCTGCAAAATCTTGAGATTCTGTAAGTTACTACGGAAAAAGTAAATATTATTTCTGCGGTCATTGCCTGACTACTAACTAGAATATATGGCAATGTTCTATTATTTAGTAACTATATCGTGTTACCATTATAAATAAGGAATGATAGTGTGCTCATGTATTTGTTTATATTTTTTAAATACGAGTAGGTTATAGCATCAAATTAATATGTTGTTCGTTTGAACTTTACCTTAGAAATAAATTTAATGATTTTGCCATTTCTAAATTACTTTGAAACATATTAATATTACACATTCTTTAATTATTCTAAATATAACATCTTAATAACTTAAATTTGTTATAGTTCACAATAATGGAGTGATTGAAGTGTCTCCAGAATACTTCTTAGGTCTTGACATGACTGGGCGTGTTATAACGCATGTTAAAATACCACCACTATCGCAAAATTACCATTTTGTTTCTTTCAAGGTAATCTAACAATAATATGAATAGCCCGTGACACAGCATTTTAAATCTTGCTGGTAATATTTATGTTATCTGATAGTATCAATCATATACATCAATGTTTTACAGATTATGCCACGCGCTCAAAATTCTCATGCCCAAGTAAATGCAGCATTTCTGTATAAATTCGATCGCAGTGACAAAGAAACTGTTTTGTCAGCAAGCATTGTCATCGGAGGTATATCTGCTCATTTTACTCATGCCAGAAATACTGAAAAATATTTGGTAAAAAAGAAAATATTCTCTAATGAAGTGTTACAAGAGGCACTTAAGATTTTAGAAAATGAAATTAAGGTTGAAGAAATACCTGGTGACTTAGAGCCTGAATATAGAAAAAAATGCGCTCTTGGATTGTTTTACAAGGTATTGTTATTTTTTTGAAGTTTTGTTTTTAATTGCAGTATGTTTTGTAAAATAATATTAATTTCTTTTTGAAGGGTTTACTTAACCTGATTCCGCAGGACAGACTGAAACCCAATTATCGTTCTGGAGCCAGAGATCTAAGGAAAACCAGACCTTTGTCAAAAGGAACTGAAGTATATGATACCAACCCTCTCATATGGCCAGTTAATGAACCCATGCCAAGGATAGACGCGTTGATACAATGTGCTGGTGAAGCTAATTATGTTAACGACCTTCCGACCCAAGCCAGAGAAGTATACTGTGCTTTTGTTACATCTGATATATGCATTGGGGAAATAGAAAATATAGATCCCACACCAGCTCTGGTAAGCAAAGAGTACTCGTAATGCAAACAATTAAATTATAATTATTCATAAACATTTTGAGTTGACCTGAGCAAACAAAAGGATTAGATAACCATGTTTCTTACATCCTAATGATTTAGTTAGTTATTCATCGATTTGTTTACATCGTATATTGATGACTACTAAAACAATTTTCATGAAGAACAAATCACAGTGAATGATAAAAATTACGTACAAACCACATTTAATGGCATACAGTAGTATGTCATTGTTATAAAGAAGTCTAGAATATATCAAGTCTCCTAAAATCATCAGTATGTCATTTAATGTCACAATGTGGTATGCTCAATGCAGCAAGTGAAACATGAATCTAACTTACTACTAAAATGATTGGTAACAGACCTACTTCATCTTGTTTCTATCCTTTTAGTTCGCCTTTTGCGACATGTTAGTATTAGGGACGACCTTTGCGCAGGCTTGGAATGAAGAAATTGTTTATAAAAAAATATTTTTATTGCAGAAACTACCTGGTGTAATAGCTTTTTTCTCAGCGAAAGATATTCCTGGTAAAAATTCATTTCTGTCCCAAAAAGTACCTAGTCAGTTTTTCCCTGAAGAAATATTTGCTGATAAAACTGTCAAATATTACGATCAAGCTGTCGGGTTAATTGTTGCTGAAACAGAAAAACTTGCAAACAGAGCTGCCTTGTTAGTGAGAATTAAATATAAAGTTGATAAGAGAAGACCTTTGCTAACAATAAATGACGTAAGAGAACATGATCCAAGTCGTATCACCTTGTTCCTGTTATTTCCTGCTAGAGATAGGGGGCTCAATGTGCAGAGAGTTATTAAAGGAGGTGATGATATATTTGGGCAGTATCATTTTACAATGGAAACTCTATCTACTGTCACCAGACCAAGTGAAGACGGTATAGATGTTTACGTTTCCTCGCAATGGCCAGACCAAGTACATATAGCAATATCTGAGGTTTTAAATCTAGATCAAAGCAAGTAAGTTATCATTTCATTGTTTTAAAATTGTACTATGGAACTGATCAGTAAACGCATTATAAGTAAGGAAGTCATTTTTATGCGTTTTTTAATACTAGATACTAAGTAGATATTATCTTTACATGCAGAATTAACCTAACCATACCTCGTTGCGGAGGCGCTTATGGTATTAAGATCAATCGGGCGGCACACACGGGGTCTGCTTGCGCTCTGGCTACCTATCTTCTGAACAGATCTTGCCGGTTTGTGATGAGCATCCAAGCCAACATGAGAGTGATTGGGAAAAGGTTTCCTTGTACTTCAGATTACGAGGTAGGATTAGGTTTTGAGACGACCGCATTTCTAGTGATTCACAACATCAGAAATACGGAATCACAACCCGGATTCCAGAGTCAATAATTATTCTTCATAGTGTTAGATTTGACGAGTTTATGAAGATTTCCTATTATTTTACGCTTTTACTTTTTCTCAAGCGTCATGAGGTTATGTTTGAGACTGGACCAGAATCATACCTAACATTAAGCAGTAGGTAATGGTTACTTATCGGAACAATGATATAATATTTCCCCACATTTCTATGAATGAATCTGAAAACAATGAAACCGTGACACATAATTTAATATTTTAGATATCCACCTAATTTTTCCATGACTAAAATTTTACAGGTTGGTGTTGATGATTCAGGCCGGATTCAGTATCTGGAGTATCATTTCTTCGAAGATAATGGTTACAACTTCAGTGATTTGGTTATACCTTTGGCGATTCCAGCTTTGAGGAATTGTTATGATAATCGGCGGTGGCAGTACAAGATATTCAGTGTCACAACTGATACTGCTTCTAATACATTTGCCAGGGCTCCAGGTTTGTTTTTATATTTGTTGGTAAAATTCTTAGCGTTTTCATTATAAAAGTAACAACCCATTTTCGCTCACTGCTGAGCACTGGTCAAGGACTTTTTAAGGAGAGGACTTAAGGCCTTAGTACCACCACGCTGGTCTAGTGCGGGTTGATGGACGGCGGGGGCGACGCTGTGGCAACATCACCCCGCCGTTGGACGTTTCTCAAGCCGCCCGAAGGATTCCAACAGGACTTAACGACTGTTATCTCATGATAACAGCCGGGACCGACGGCTTAATGTGCCCTCCGAAGCACGGAAGCGCTCAAGGTATGATGCCACAAACGGGCACCCATCCAATTAGTGACCGCTCCCATCGTTACTTAACATTCGTGACAGAATCTGATCACGAAGAAGCATTGGGCGAAGAAGCGCTCATAGCGCTTCAAGCTTCATTATACGCAAACTTTTTTCTTGTGTGATTTGGTTCGTCACAGAAATTGGGTTGATATTCATACTAGCGGACTCGCCAGACGTTGTTCTGCCTGGAAAAGCAGTGCCAGCCAACGGATCGAAATATCCACTTATTAAGTTTATTTACAGAAGAATTAAATATAAAGATTTACTGATCTAATCCTGAAATGGACCATAATTATTGAGTATAGGTCTTGTTCTATTGCATTTTTCTTTAATTATGACTTGTTAGTTTGTACATTAAGTTATTATAAGGAGTTTCTTCTCATTGAAGTTATATTGAATATATTGAACCACATAGCACAAATATTATAAATATTATAACTCTTTATGCTAAGTAACAGACTCTTTGAGTAGGGATTAAATTACTCTCCTCGCTACCAGACATGATTTAATTACAGGGTAAAGAAGAGTTTTTTTAAACTTAATTATACTTCTTGGGACGATTTTTTTTATCTTACTATTACTATTTGTAAATCCTTTATAACTGTGTATTGCGTTGTTTTCTAGGTGAACTAGAAGGCATTGCAATGACGGAACACATCATGGAAAGGATTTGTTACGAGCTCGAAAGAGACCCAGTAGAAGTCCGTTTAAATAACCTTAGCTCTGAATATGTAGACGTCAGAGAAGTAGTCCAGACGTTGCTCGAAGATAGCGAATACTACAAGCGCAAAGAAGAAGTAAAAGAGTTTAATAACCTCAATCGATGGAAAAAACGAGGTCTGCGAGTAGCATTTATAAGCTGGCCTGCCTCTTTATTGTTAGATTTTCACGTTCTGCTGACTGTTTTCCACGGAGATGCTACTGTAGTCGTTTCCCATGGAGGAGTAGAAATAGGTCAAGGCATCAACACTAAAGTAGTCCAGGTTGTGGCTTACACACTAAATATAGCTATAGACAAAGTGAAAATTAAACCGACAACAGTAGAGAAAAACCCCAATAGTTTCACTACAGGTGCGAGTCGTACCACACAATCAGCATGCCATGGTGCTATAAAATGCTGCCAGATACTTTTGGACCGACTTTCTGCTGTCAGAGAGCGGTTAAATAATCCGTCATGGGAGTCTTTAATAGAGGCTGCTTTTAACGCGGGAATCAATCTTCAAACGAGTTATCGTGTTACTACGAATGATCAGAATACTTACAGATCGGCAGGGGCAGCTGTCACTGAGGTCGAATTAGATATCCTTACGGGCGAACATGACATTTTGAGAGTGGATATTGTTGAAGATGTGGGAACTAGTGTTAATCCAGAATTAGATATTGGACAGGTAAAGCAATACTAGTTATAAAATTAAATACTGTTTTACATACATACTAACAAATTTGGGTAGTGTTTTTTTTTATTTACAGTTAATAAACTTGTATATCTATATCTTCTTATAAGGCCCTACTAAATTTACTGGCATAATATTATACTTAGTTGTCTTGATCAAGAGAACTAATTTAAATATTATGCCGGTACATTTAATTTCAATATAAAAATGATCCAAATTCAAAATATACTTTTAGAAAGCCAATTGTCTTTTTCTGCACCTCTTATTTAAACACGTAGATTACACGAAATATCCTTGTTTTAGGTGGAAGGTGCTTTCACAATGGGTTTAGGTTACTGGACACATGAGCACCTTATATACGATGAAAAGACAGGGGAATTGCTTACTGACCGGACCTGGTACTACCATGTACCTCTCTCTAAAGATATACCAATAGACTTCAGAGTCAAACTTCGGAGAAATTCTTTTAATCCTGCAGGAACTTTAGGAGCTAAAGGTGAAATAGTTTATTCGTATCGCTTCTACAGTTTAGCTTTAATCAATGTTTATATCACTGAAAATAAATCCATTATTTGCTGAAGTAGGTGGGATCTGATGGAGATTTGTTATTATAGTTCCTTAATAGAGACTTGTACAGAAATATTTTAACCTAGCGAAATTTATTGGAAATTTATCAATTATTTAGCATATTTTTGCTAAATTAAAGGGAGACTGCTACTAACTTAAATCCTAATAAATATGTACAATATCAATTTTCAACTTTATTTTTTTTGCAGTAATTTATCTAAGTGAAGTTGAAACAAGCACAGCGTATTAACATTATTAGATGTTTAAGATAATATTCTAGCTCAAGTAAATCCCACACAAAAAACAACAAGTTATCAACAATTTTATTTTTAAAACGCTTATGTATACAAATATTTTTTTACAAAAACATACCTATTATGCCATTTTTGTTTATAGCCCTCAAACACCTACCTACCCAACTATAGGTACTAACAGCCGATCAATCTTACTTCTTACTAATAAACGAAGACCATTTGGATCAGTGGTAGTAAGCGCTGCTTCTGAGCCATGGGTCGCAGGTTCTAATTCCTGCAAAGTACACATATTTGTGTGCATGAACATGTCTGTTTGTACTGGTCTGGGTGTTTAACTATGTATAACTAAGTATATATAGTATAAGAAAGTATATAAGTAAGTTTATCGGTTGTCTAGTACCCCATACGTCAAGCTACTTAATAGTAGCTTAATTTGGGAATAGATGACTCTTTGTGGCCCAACGTGGCATGTCTTAAAATATTAATAAGTCTAACTAATAAATTGTCACTCAATCACACAAGAACGATTTATCCAATCTGGCTGAAATTTGGCACAGAGAAAGAATATAGGCCGAAATAACTTAAAAAAATATTTTATGCCGAATAATTGTACAGTTCTCGTGGAATAGTTTCAATTCGTAAAAAATTTACGCGTACTAAATCGTAGTAACAGTTAGAAATCAAAATATCAAGTCAACTTATCTCTTGTTAGTGTACCTCTAACCAAGGATAAAATTACTATTTATATCGGTCGTAAATTACCAACAATTTGATGTAATTATATGAAAATTATGTCAAGGAGATATTCCTTACAGCTGTCGCGGAGCCCCCAACATGTCTGGCGGTCAGTGTGGCCTTCGCTCTCAGGGACGCTATAGCTGCCTCGAGGGAGGAAACCGGCTACCCAAGGAAGAATTGGTTTGACGTCGGTAAGTTTATTCGAATGTTTTTCTTCTTTCTTTTGGTATGCTTTGATATTGCTTTCATATTATGCAGATATTTTTTGAGGAAAAGAATGGCATTAATTCATTCCACTGCAGGGCAGAATAGGCCTTCATTTGAACCACAGCAATGGGGGTACAGGTATAATCACCACGCATGCCAAATGCGATTTGGTGACAAACCCTGGCAATGTTCGATAATCCGAAACTCCTGTTGCCCGGCCCGGGCTACGAACCCATGACCACTAGACCAACGGGTCATTGGATGAAAGGTCCTAACAAAAATAGCCTAGTGACAAATGTTTCCAAGTCGCTTGTTATTGGTTTCCATCGTTTTACGATTTACTTACAGACTTGGTTTTAAGATTTCCATGGCGCGACAGAAGCCTGGCCCCTAATTTAGCTATACAAATCGTATCACAATCGTAATTGAACAGCAGGTTTTTGACAGTTCTGGTATGGACTAAATGTCAAAATCGCTCAATTCAATCACGATTGATCTGCAATTGAAATACCAAAATAAGGACTAAACACTTAATGCCTTCCGAAGCATGACTGTAACATTCCCACCCCTTCCAGACCAGAGCCTATACAAAAATATATTTTATTTATGCTATAATACAAACGAACAGCGTGCACATGAAACATGTCCTTGGTTTTTTTTAATTATTAAATATTATTTAACTAAATGTTGATAAATAATAAGAGCTAGAAAAGTGTTCTTAAAGAATCAAACCCTAATGATAAGGCAAATTGAATACTGTAACTTTAATGCTGATTTCTATAAAAAACTATTAAAACGGCGCACTTGTTGGTGTCTTTTCCCTATGTTTATTATTCAATTTTATTATTATTATTTATTATTCAAATTTACGAGATTCGCACTCGCAGAAAACCACGAAAGTGGTTTGCGAGGCACAGATTCTAATATGAAATTAATGTACCTACTGATAATAAATAAATAAATAAATAATCACACCAGAACGGTTGAACGTATCGGAGGCAGATTATAGGATTATGTACTATTTATTTACTTCGGAAAATGAATCGTTCCTGTGGGACAGTTTCTCCAAGAATACCAAGGTAACACTGAAAATTTTTAGAAAATGAAAAATGCCTTAATGTAGAAAGTTGCCCATACTTTTGTTATTTTTCGAAGTAATCTCCGTTCCTCTCTACACACCGTCGCATTCGATGGAGCCACTGAGAAAAGTGGGCCCATTCTTCCTTAGGGTTCTCTTCTATGGCATTTTCGTACGCTTTCACCGCATCTTCATGGTTCGTAAGCGATTACCTCGAATTTTATCTTTAGTTCTTGGGAATAAATGAAAGTCGCAGGGCGCCAGGTCAGGACTGTATGGCGGATGACTCATTATCTTGACACCTGCCATAGTCAAATATTCAACAGTCCGTTTTGCGGAGTGCGCTGAAGCATTGTCGTGGTGAAGGAGGATCCTGCTTCAAGGGCGCTGCTGTCGAATTTTTTCCAAGACAACAGGCAAACAGCGATTGACATACCAGTCTGCAGTACCTAACTGTCCTTCCATCTTCTAGCACAACTGTCGCGAAATGACCTTTCCGACCAAAGAATGAGGCAATCATCTTTTTTCCTTGACTTCTTCCTTTTTTTTACCTTAGTTGGCCGATCCTCGAAAGGAAACACTCACTGAGCTGATTGTCTTTTGGTTTCGGGTTCGTAGCAATAAATCCACGTTTCATCACCTGTGACGATGTCAAATACAGCATTTGAGCCACTGCCGTTGAACGATTGGCGACACCAGTCCATGCGAAGGTGTTTCTGGTCGTCGGTTAAAGTATCGGGAATCCATCTGGTACAAAGCTTCCTGACGCCTAAATGTTCGTGTAATATTTTTTGAACTTGACTAATACCGATGCCTAGTCTTGCCCGTATCTGCTGATAGGTCACTCTCTTATCTTCCTCTATCATGCGTCGCACAGCACTGATGTTATCTTCAGTAGTCGCTGTTAAAGGACGTCCCTCACGCGGATCATCATTGAGATTGCTACGTCCACGCTTAAACTCGTTAAACCAATTGTAAATAGTGGCACGAGATGGGGCTTCATTCAGAAATGCTAATCGCAGCCTATCATAGCTTTTTGTTGAGTAAGCCCACAACGAAAGTCATAATAAATAGATAAAATAATTGATCAAAAATTTTCTCGCGTTAGGTTCATTTTCACGTGTAACAAGAGTTTTAGATTTGCCGCCAATTCACAAAAACAAATGGCAAATGTATGCAGTAAACTACATTATGATACCAAAGAGATCTAAAATTGAAATTCAAAAAAGTTTTCATTAGCAATGTTTCTAACTGGCCAGTTCTAAACATTTTCAGTGTTACCCACGTACAAAGTAAAACTAGTACAAAATAACCTACAGTTTCACATTGACTCTTCTTCTTAATAGTAACATAAGTATTTTTTATGATTACAGATGGCCCTTACACACTCGCAGTTAATGTTTTGAAAGCAGATGTGCGACTCGACGAGTTTTTGTTTTACTAAATTTATTTTAAACATATTAAATTTAACTATACAAGCCAAGTGTAACAAAACCACCATCATTCTCGTCCTATGTTTTCGTAAGGCGACTAAGGGATCTGTGTCATTTCTTCGCCCTGGTTAACTTAACTGCAAGCTGATACTGTCGGCCTGCCAATAAGTAGCAATTATGGTAAAATACTGCCTATGTCCAGCTATAGAATTATGTGGGCTGATGAGGGTATATATATTGGATTGCCTAATTGTTTGTACTCCTAATTGTCTTTGGCACACAAACTATTAGCCTAAACTTTTTTCGCAAATTTTTATTTTTCCTAAACGTGTTTAGCCTATTTTTACTACGCCTTACTGTATATCGCCGTATAATAATTTCCCAAATGCGAGATTTAGCCGAATATATCTTAATGTCTATCATTTACAGTTCCAATTTTCATTCCCAGAAAGTTAAAAAGTTTATCAATATTTGAAATAGCCATGCATGCATGCATGCTTGCAAAGAAGTAAGCATGCATGCAAGCAAGCAAGTAAGCATGCATGCAAGCAAGCAAGTAAGCATGCAAACAAGCAAGCACGCATGCAAACAAGCAAGCAAGCACGCATGCAAACAAGCAAGCACGCATGCAAACAAGCAAGCATGCATGCAATCAAGCAAAGATGCATGCAAACAAGCAATCATGCATGCATCCAAAAAATCAGACTTCCGTGACGGCTTTGGCGCTGCGGGGCTCTGGCGGTCCCACGCGTGCTAATCGTCGCAGATGGCTTACGCTCACCACCGCAGCTTCGGCGCCTTGCTTACAGCCTCCTGCTCCTCAGCCCGCGGGCCGCCTCGCCCCTCCGCGCCTACGCGCTTTTGAATTACATTCTAGGGGTAGGGCAGACAAGACTGCTTGGAGTCGGTTTGTGAGCGATTCATTTCTTAAACTTATTCGGTTTAAAAGAAAATTTGAGCTTTCAATACCATTTTGGTGCATTCGATATTAGACATACTGAAATTAGGGTTTAAAATTTTTAGACCAAACTATAATAGTGCGAGAACAACTGTTAGACTAGACAATAATTATACGTTATAAGTTTAGGCCAATACGGTTCGGCCAAATGAAATTAGGATTTTAAATTTTAGGCGAACCGAAGGGCACCCGGGCTGATGATGATGATGAAATTTACTAGTGTCAAGAACATAAAACTAGTTTAATAGCGGTATAGTAAGATACATTTTAGTAAAAAGAATCATGTTATTTAGTTTAGGAAATGATTAATTATTTCAATAAAGTATTTTAATGGTGGTTTTGTTTTTGTGCAGACAACGGCAGGTCAACCTACCCAAAAAGTTAAAGGTCATTGAATTGATTTTCAACTTTAAGTCAAACGAGTAGAGATCAATATCAATTGAGAAAATTTGACGTTTTGTGGTAGGTTGACGTGCTGTTGTCTTATGTACCTTAGGCAGACTTAGTTAGACGGTATTTCATACTTTTCCAAGATATAATATTCTAATAAATATTTTTAAATAAACACTGTCAAGATGTTGTACTAATGGTTACAAAACCTGGGCTTCGTTTGTCGGGTGGTCAAAATGCTCATCTATACTAATATTATAAAGCTGAAGAGTTTGTTTGTTTGTTTGTTAGAACGCGCTAATCTCAGGAAGTACTGGTGCGATTTGAAAAATTCTTTTTGTGTTTGATAGTCCATTTATCGAGAAAGGCTTTAGGCTATATAACATCACGCTGCGACCAATAGGAACGAAGCATCAGTGAAAAATGTTGCAAAAATAATCGAATCCTTATTAACAGAAATTGACGTGGACGACGTCGCGGGAAACAGCTTGTTGTATATTATAAATGTACGTATTAAGGAAATGACGTCATTTAGAAAGTCTGGATGTGCAGGTTTCTGCACTATATTTCACCGCGGAGCGGTATTTGTCGTTAAAGTCGCTAAAGTAGTTATACAACGTGTTCCTTTTGATATCCCATAACTCTAAGGTTATGTTCTATAGGTAAAAATAATATAAAACGCCCTAGAACATGTGGTTAAAAATCAATAGTTTCGAATATAACATCAATTTTAGTTAAATTTGTTAAAAAATGTAACCAGTATAGCGAATCCTTACGTTGGCAAACTTACACTAAAGTGTAGTAGTAAAGTAGCGGGAGAGCGTAACTTGTAAAAAACATTGACGTGTGTGGATGTTTCATTGATAAGTAGGTACGAGATTGCTTTTAGCAATAAGACCGCCTATTGTACGGATTTGTCAAAATGTAATTTATTCTACCTTTGTTTTGTGCAATAAAGTATTATCTATCTTATCTATCTACGAGTAAATCGTTTTCATTCAAAAGTTCATTGATAACAACTGACTTTTTAGAATTATTTTGTGTGAAAAAATTAAAACAAAAAAAAATTGAAAAATAGTTCATATGCAATTTGATTCTTTACCATGGTCTGTTTAATAGGTACCCTAGAGTTATGGAATATCAAAAGGAACGCGTTGTATAAGTGAATCTTTAATTATTTTTTCTCTAATAGTATTACCTAAATTGGTATCTATCAGTTATGACATGGGCGTGTTAGCCATAATGTTATTTAAAGGATCATGATTCTAATTGGCGTCATGTCGCTACACACTATCATAAAACATACGATCACCGCGTAGAGTGGTCGAAAATTAGTGAATTCGCCGCGAGCTTCGTCCAAATTTTAACAAAATAGATATCCGGCATTAATAAAAAAAGGTTATTTTATGCGAACAGTAGCCTAGTACAAGAATCAAACCCGTGCTTTTAATGTATCCAGTGCTAACTGTTCGACCTTATTTGTCAAACTGTAACTGCTGTAAGTAACAAAGCATCTATCATCATGATTGTTATCTCCTTGTTAACCTCATCAAATGGCTTTTAAATATTATGATCTAGTTTATACCATATCACCAAGCTAGGGCGGTGAACACTACCTAAGCGAAAGATTCTAGTCTGTGGTGGGTTCAAGTCCTACCGGAGTCATTCAAAGTCTAAGATTTTCGAAATCGTATCTCTTCCTTTGAGTGTCGTAAGAGGCGAGTCAAGAAGAACTGCCATAAGAAGCCCAGCGAAGGGTAGCGCTTTCACAATGGAAGTGGACTGATATAGGCTAATGATGATGATGATGATGATGAACCTGACAACGATGCTGAGCTGCTTTTGGATCTTGATTGATAATAATGTAGTTATTTTAAATGCTATTATGTACAATATACATCTATTATAATATTATCATGGAGTAAATGCTTGATTAAAATAAAAAGTTAACTTAAAATTAGGTACCTATCTACTTGCATTGTTATTACCACATTAGCGAGCGAGATAGAATAACGATCTTTAACATGAACCTCAGAGAGAGTGGACAACTTCAGTCGTAGTTGCCTTAAGAATCGTGTTGGATCTCTGGTGGTGACCCATTCTCATGTAGCTATAAAAATATCTTGAAAACGAAGATTGTCTAGTCTATAAGAGATCGTTTCTAGCAATAAGATCGCCTTCATTGCTCAGTTCTAATTGTAAGTATTAGTCGTGTCGCATTTGATTTATTTTTGGTGTGTACTCGTATAAAGAGTTTACGGATCTATATTTCAGTGATATAAAATTTTTCTTACTAAATGAGCACACTCCACGCCTGGGTGCTCTTTGAACATAGTAGCATTTAACTCTAAGTCATGTGCGTAATGAATGATTGCATTACTGTAGGTTCAACAAATGCAATTACGTTAGCTGCGTAGTCAAACTGGGACAGATACATTTTTATGAAACTGATGTGATGTCTAATGTGAGGTGAAACTGTCACTGAGTAATCTAATTAATGCAGCCCTCTGGTCCTGTTATGTTTATCAATCGTCTTTTAATTAATGTAAAACTAACTGTTTATGTGACAAATAAATGTTTCTTTCTAATTATCTACCCTTTTAAAGGAGTCGATCATGTATTCATGACGGATAGTTTCCGGACAGGTATTTGCATAGCTAACCGACACAGTGATCTAAAATTAAAAATATTTCAGACTGCTACATCCAAATTGAAAAGCTGGACGGGCGCGCGTTCTCTATGAAAATAAGGTATGTAAATATTTACTGACTCTTATAGATGTCTGTTTTTTTGCATTTTTAAATAAAACAATAATTTTTGCTTATACACGGGTTTAGGTAAATGGTATATATAACTAAAACTAGCCTATGTTACCATACGCATATAATTATACTATCGTAAAGTCCGAAATTGTATATCATTATTTGTGAAAAAAAAAAATATACAAATCGAAATCTCATTTTTTTAACACGCTGTATACGTACTTTAAAAGTTATTTATAGATCTACATTTTTAAGACATGCGTGATTTTTCACTAAAAAAGCTACATAAAGGCTTTTTTAAATAAGCTGTTTGTAACATTTCATGATGATGATGATGACAATAAATGATGCGTCCTTGGTCTAACAGTTCGTAGAACATACTTCTTGTTCAAATGAAACCCAATGAAGAATACGGTAAAACAGTGTTTTAGCTGTCGAAACAACAAAATCAGTAGGTGTAAGTGCTATACCTTTAGACGGTTTTACCTTTGGACACTATCGTTTTATCGTAGCATATATCGTAATCGATTCTTTATTCAGTAAAATATATCCTTAACCGGTTTGTGTCATATGGCAACATTAATGACTATCTGTCATTTCATTCGGTTAACAAACAAATAAACGACGACTGTGCTTCGATTTAATATTTGTACTTAGATAGATGTTTTTTTATGTCATAAATAGTTTTTTCGAAATAACGTGATCGTTTGCATCCAGGCGTGTATAATGCATCATCTATATAATTATCCTACTAATATTATAAAACTGAAGAGTTTGTTTGTTTGTTTGTTTGAACGCCCTAATATCAGAAAGTACTAGTTAGTATTGAAAAAATATTTTTGTTATGGATAGTCCATTTATCGAGGAAGGCTTTAGGCGACTAATAGGAGCGAAGCATCAGTGAAAAATGTTGCAAAAATAATCGCGATCATAATAACAGAAATTGACGCGGACGAAGTCGCGGGCAACAGTTATAGCTAGTCCATTATATATTATGTTCAGACTAATTGTTTTAAATGTATACAGGGTGTTAGGTAAATGGTATAATAAAGCCAAAACCAGCTTATGTAAACGTATGCATATAAATACTATAGTGAAGTCAGAAATTTGACTACTTTTTTTTTCACACCAACTAAAATTTAGAGATTCCGATACCTACCTGTAAAAATAATATTTTTTTCGTAAATGAAGATATCAAATTTCTGCCTTCCATTGCTTGACCATTTACCTAACACGCTGTATAAGGACCAATCAGGAGTATGATGCTAATATTTGGACTGAGCTAGTTTTATTCATCGGAGACCGAGACGTCCCGGGACTACGGCTTTGTCACACTATAGGTAATACGGTAAAAGCTGTAACTTGCGAGTCACGAAGAAATGCAGTTCTTTAAAAAAAAACTCTGCAGACCTACGAATAGGTATGGCATTAAGGAAACCTTAACCTCAAACGTCAAATTGTTTAAAAGAAAATATAGGAATTAAAACTTTAGCACTGTAGGTGTACTTATTGGTAAATCGTATTTTTGATATTAATTTCACAAAACGCTGGGTTATACCTACTAACCGTAAGAGATATCAAATAATAGACATAAGAAAATAAACTTCACTTTGCTCTTAATTTATTTCAATACTTTTGCAGTCGTAGTAGATTATTTGGCAACGAGTCAAGAGTAAAAACGGTGAGCAAGATAGTCATTGAAAACAAAAAATATCAATTTATCAGTTTATTACCTTAGGTTAAAGACATTTCACAATCTCTAGACATTATATGCCACTTATGATGTTTTTTTTAAAATTTTTTGATATCAAATTGTTTGAATTATTAAGAAACATATCAACTAGTATATTTTATCGGTATAAGAAAATAAAGAAAAATAGGACTGATAAGTACATAGATAGACCTAGACATCAGAAAATATAAAAATAGAACCTAAACTCTACTTTACAATAAGTAATTACTATTTTTTTATTCTATTTTGTTGGTAACAAGTTTTTTACTGCGCATAAATAACCGTCCTCAAAAGTATCGTAAATTTTTGTGGCAATATATTTTTAACAGATGTTTAACACATGGTAAAGGTGATGATAACCTTATCTATTTCGTTTCTCCTACTGATTCATTTGTTTTTTTTGCATATAACATAGCCAATACCGATCGTATTGCTTATTTATCAAAACAAATCTGGTACAAAGCTAAAAATAGTCCTGTTACTCGCAAGCATTTTTAATCAGTTTTGGTATATTACCAACTCTCTTCTCTGTAGTGCTATTATTAAACATTCGTATTTTGTAAGTGTGTGTTGATAGACGATTTTGTAGGGTAAAGTTTTTCAGACAATCCAAATTACAGAACACTATGTTATTTACAAACAGAAGAAACGGTTACATTTCTAACAAAGAATTTCGACTTACCTTTGACTGATCATCAATTATAAGCACGAGTAATCAGTTCATGAAGTTTAGTTTAGTATGGAAGCTTTCAATTCAAAGAAAGCGTACCTACGCGTTTGTTGTTCTTCTCTAAGACAGGTTAGCCCTAGAAATAAAAGGTCTGTGTTTGTTAAAAGCCAAGTGGTGTCTTTGTGTTACATACCTCGGATACTTAAAATCTTAAAATTAATAGACTCAGGCGTTACTTTGCGGAAATCCATAACTAATTATGGATTGAGAAAATTATTTTGCTAATGATTTTCGCATCTTAACACCGGCCTAGATACCTTCACCACACCACCCGCACTGACACTGATTTGAGGAAGCACCTGCACCACACTACCCGCACTAACACTGATGAGCAAGCACTATTTCAAGTAGGAAACCCGCCCATCCTCCCTCAAAAATGCATGCAGTACAGTTAATGCAATTATTAGTACCCAACACCGATACAATAAAAACCTCGACGCGTTTCACCACTTTACGTAGCATCCTCAGGAGATGTTGTCGCCTAACCAAGTTGGTGAAGAAAAAGCGTGGATTGTTTAAGAAGAGAAGGGGTACGAATAGCGCTACTTAGAATTTGTGCCGGCACAGCACGGTATAATGTGTGATCATTGATCGTCATTACAAGTAATATTATTTTATTTACAGGTTACATCGGCTTGATACTCTCAAAATTACGGGAAACATTTGATCGTCTTTGCACAAAATGAATACCAGTGCTACAACATCGACTGTCATAGACAACGATGACGAGAGCTTATGTGACACATTCCAAGTGCTTTGGCTGAGCGGGATCACTACCTCAATTCTGTGCCTCTTGATCCAAATCTCAACGTTTATTCTAATACGCAGCAGCAGAAAGACAGACGAAAAAACCCTAGCCCTCATCACCGTCGCAAGGATTCTGGCTACAGGCTGTGAATACTACGTCATGTACGAACAAACACAAAAAAGGCCAAGATTAGAGGTAGATTTTGTGTACGGACTTTATTTCACAAGTGATTTCGCCATAGTTTTATGGATGTTCGTATTTACTAAGCATCTCTACGATAAAATTGTAAACGTGTTCAATACTACACTACCCAACCTTATTATAGAGACCGCTGCCGTATGGATTATTTCATTGCCCTTCGGTTTTGTTTCAATCTACCTTTTAAAATATCACGTAAATTTATTTATCGTGTTTAGCGAACGGATATACGTCGTCTTAAAGTTTGTGATTGTAACTTTTAATTCATTGATTTACATAAAAATATTCTATGTTGCTTTTAAAAGAGGTCAAGGTCATTCTAAAAAGGTGAGGAATAAACTCAAAATTGCTTTTGTTGCGTTTTTGCTGATCACAACTACCTGCATCCAAATTCTTGCGACAGACATAATTGCAATCATAAACGAAACTGAATCGTACGTCCCATTAGTGAAATCGTTTTGTGTTGTCAACTCGTTTCATGTGGTGCCCTTGACGATTATGTTTATTGTTATATTAAAAGGCAAAATGAGGCAGTCCATCACGCAGACGGTTAGGGTAAGGTTGAAAGAGTTAGTTACATGATTGGCTGAGTATTTATGTAGACTATAATCTAAAAGGGGGTTCCCTTAGACCAAAGTAATGTATAAATATTTAGTGTTATGAAAAAATACGTATAGCAATTGTAAATATCATGTATATCAATCAGTAGTGTTTTATAAATAATATTGTAATACATTATAATAAATATTATAAAACATACTGCAACAACGCCTCGTTGGTCCACAGGTTCGATCCCCGGGTCGGGCTACAAAAAGTTTCGAATTTTCGAAGATTGCACCGGTTGGTGATCAGCAACCCGCATTTGGCAAGCGTGGTGATTATGCCTAAACCCAAAATTTTTATGATAACTTGAATTATATGATGAAGAAAATTAAAAGATTCAGGCGTTACTTTGCGGAAATCCATTACTAAATATGGATTTTAAAATTTATTTTACTACGAGTAACTTTACTCGTCGGAGCGCAGCAAAGGCGACAACATCTCCTGAGGATGCTACGTGAAGTGGCAAAACGCATCGAGGTTTTTCTTATATCGTTGTTGGGTACCTACTAATAATTGCATTACTTGACCTGCATGCATTTTTGAGGGAGGGCGGCCGTTTTTCCTGCATGAAATAGTGCTTGCTCAATCAGTGTTAGTGCGGGTACTGTGGTGAAGGTACCTAGGCCGGTGTTAACAAACGGAAATTAAAATCCATATTTTTTAAATGATGGAGGCCTTTGCCTTGCTTTTAGACGATTATAGGCCATTACTTTGCTGCAACAGTTTTACTGGACTTGATTTTTTTTTCAAACTTCCAAAACAATGCAAGGCACAAAAATAATCATAATAAAAATACGCTCTCTTAGTTCATGTCAGATGTCAGAGGAAATTACGAGTATACTTAGGTACTATGATTTAAATACACAATAGTATGTTCTGTGGCAGAACATTGGTGGAAATATGTAAATTCGTCTGAAAACACCCCGAATTTTATACAAAGCGATCGGATTTAACCTCGAATCATTCATTGAGAAGTGTTCGTAAGAACAAATTAATGTTACCGCCTGTCCATCTAAAGCTTCATTCATCAAGCCCACTATACATGTCTATAAAAATTTACAATAAACTACCGGAATTTATAAAAGAAGAATCAAATAAAATTAAATATTCAAAATCAATAAAATCTATTCTTTTAAATAACTGCTACTATACAATAAATGAATACCTAAATGACAAAAATCTAATAAAATTAAAAAAATATTAATCAAATTAAATAATACAATGACCACTAATATTACAATTTATTTCATTTAGGTATATCAAATTCAAATTTATAATAATGTTTAATAAGTAATACAATCTAATAAAAATATGAGATTAGCTGTTATTTTGATATAAATTTAATCGATTTTTATAAATTGAATATAAAGTCAATTTTAGAAAGTATGTACACTTATTATTTGTTATTTTGTACTGAAATTTTATATAATTATGGCGTCATCCTATCTGTCTACTACTAATTGTATTGTTGTGCCCGAACAGGGTCTATACTGAACTGTTTATATAATTTTTTATAACATCCTTGTAACATTATAGAACGCAATAAAATATTTGAATTTGAATTGAATTGAATTAATCATAAATTTAATATAGTAATAAATCTATGGGCGTAAAATAGCTAGTTTTAGTTGGAAATTTAATCATCTGACCGAGTTTTTAACAGTTAATGGGCTTTCTGGCCAATCAGTATGACACACTTTTTATACGGGACCAAATACTAGAAGTGGCCACAAAGCCCTGTCGATTTAAATACGTTGATAAGGTATGTCAGTGTATTGTGTTTAAGCTAACATGGTTTATAACGAACGACGATCAAAATACGTGTCTTGATACCAATATCTTTAGAATAATCTGTGGAATAATCAGAGTAATATTATGTATGATAAGGCATGAAACCTCTGTTTCTTGACTGCCAGTAACTATTTATTGAATACGAAATAAGTAAGTGTGTACCTACACGATGAATCACGAAAATAATTTTCAAAATGTAAGAGTAGTTTCTGTCAGAGATACGCATTACGTTTTGTAAAAAAAAGTTAAATGTATTTTTTCATTTTAAATTAGAATTGATTAACAATCACATTGCCACTACTTAACAACTACAATAAAACCTCCTTTGAAAGCGCTACATAGGTACGCAGATAAATCAACTTCAAATTGAGAAAAAACCACCGTGCTGTTCAAACATTAAGATACCTATTAGATTTTGTTTTCCCTTGCCTGTAATCGTAATACTTCTTTTAATTTTTATCTTTGTTAGAAAAAAAAACATTTAAGCAGGCAATTACCCTATTCGATAAATTGTCGTGCTTGTTCTTACTTTTTTTAGTACCTACTTGTATTATTCATATAAAACTGATATACCTAGGTATTGATTTAAACTTTCATGGTCATACCTTATTAACTCTAGTTAGAAAACTAAATAATTTTGAAGCAACAAAAAACATGTTTCAGATAAAAAACGGTATTTCATAAGTGGGATGTAAATTTTCACGACCTTCCGTTAGTCAGCATAGCGAGTAATTTAATACATAATAATACCACATAACCTTTTTCCGTGTTCTGTGCCTAATACCAAGACGTAAACTAAGTAAAAAGCTTAAAATATATACATAAAAAACCACTGGGTGTTTGGGGTACCTTCGTTGTTTCTGGTTTCCAAAATACGAATGCTTTAAATAGTTATTCAAACTGGGATCAGAACAATGTATGTGATGTTGTCCACATTTATTTTTATTTATTTATAAGTAGTTTACTATTCATTCGGATACAAGATTTCAATATCTAGTCATTAAAACGTTAATTGTTACAAAATATGCTTAGGTTTTAATTGGTCCCTTAAAAATTTAAAATACGATTCCTTGATTAAAGATGTCAACAGCTCTGACCAATTTACGAAGACATATTTTGTGATAAAGAAGTAATTTTTAGGCAGTTGACACTTTTGTTCATGGAATCGTATTGCAATTTACGTTAGTAATGCGATTGTTTAAAAAATTGTGTAGTAAAATAATTAAGTACTCAAATGTTTACCTAAACTACTATAAAAAATATTTACATGATTTAATTTAATTAATAAGTACCTATCATTAGTTAATAACAGCAACATTTATTTAAAAGATGTTTGTATTAGAATTATTTTTCCATTTTTGTGATTACAGCACGTTAAACTCTTATTTTTCAATAACTAAAATGAAAAAGTAACTGGAGTTTGTTTTCTCTTTGCTCCTTTCTAAATAAGTATACTTATTTATTAGGTACTAACATTCGCTTTTTACAAACTACTGAAACCTTTTTTAAAATCCACCACTAGATAATTAATGATACCTACATTTGAGTAGTTTCATTTAAAAAACCATCACCACACGAAGAAACCACCAAATACCAATCTGTTAACTTTTTAATGAGCTTTTAACATGGCATAGAACATAAAAAACGTTCTGTGGGGCAGCCGATATCTCAGAATCATCATTATTTCAACTTGTAAATACCTAGGTACCTACCTAACTATTGTATGTAGGCTAACATATAATGTCGAAGAAGTCTCAAGATATTGATTGGTTTCTTAGGAACCAAACAGTAGTGACTGTAAGTTGATTACTAGAGTTGCCGCGAATAGTTGTTATAGCGAATAGTCTAATACCGATTAATCTCCATTCACTTTGGCGAATAGTCGAATAACTCGACATTACTATTCGACATAAATAAGGCACATTAAAAATATTTCTAATTTCTTCTATCATCATCATCATCATATCAGCCGAACAACGCCCACTGCTGGGCATAGGCCTCCCCCAAGGATCTCCACAACGATCGGTCCTGTGCTGTCCGCATCCAGCGGCTTCCCGCGACCTTGACCAGATCGTCGGTCCACCTTGTAGGGGGCCTGCCCAAGGAACGTCGTCCGGTACAATAGTAATTCTTATTGGGTATCAGTTAACTAAATTAGCCGATCCAATGAATAACATTAAATCGTTAATTATAAATATAGGCGTCGATCATTTACAAATTAGGTAGGTACTTACACAACATAGAAGTCAGTAGGTATCTAATTTATTCAAAAACAATCCAAAGGGCCCGGCCTATTAACTGATAAAGCAGCGCTGCAGCGGTTGCGCACTCATCCGCAAGGCCATGGTCGTCCATCAAACAACGGATGTAGGAAGCGCCACATCGCTAGTTGATCACTAGCGGTCGGTAAACACGCGCTGGCCACCAAGAAAAACGTCCTATTTTCAAATTATCAAAGTACTTCAATTAATTTATTTATTGTTTTAAATAATTTTTCGCTTTACTTCTGTTTTAACGCTGCGGGTGATTATAAAAGTATTATCTGAGTAGATATTTACTTACCTATCTTTGATTAAATATTATTAATAAGTGCCCGAAGAGTTATTAAAATATTAATTTAGGCCAATGAACGTTCATCAGTGAAACAATGAGTAGAGTAGACATATTCTAGGAATCGGCGCCGACGGGTATTTATAGCCGAAGTAACATGCACCAAATTTATATAATTATACCGCATGTAAATATAGACTGACCGAACGAACGATGCGACCGAACGGATAGTAGAGCGTAAATATCTACCTTGCTACATTGAGCAGCTGTTTAAATATGGTGTTGTGTTTTTCCCAGTGTTCTACGTTTAAAATTGTAAATTAGACGATTTTTATAGTAAAACTGGTTGGCGATTTCGTGTGGCAATTATAAGTGTGAATGTGTGGAATCTTCAGAAGAAATATAGTGTGATTATACCTTACATTTTTCAGCAGAATATCCAAGGAGTGAATTTTGATGTTGATTTACAGGTGATTTCATTATTAATAATATTTTTTACTAACAACCTTTTTGCAGCTTCAAATAATAGACCAATTAGGTTTTTCATGGTAACATTGTCCATCTGTAGTAAGCGTTGAACATTATATTAACCAATACTTACATAAATCACAACAGCCAAAGCTGCAAATAAATTCTTAATATTTGATAAAAAATATTAAATATAATAATATTCATGTTTATAATAGGAGTCGTTTCAGCAACGCGAACGGCTTAGTATAAAGACTTATGGCTCTATAAGTAGAGTCACATACTATGCAGTACAATGGGTAAACAAACATAAACCTTGGTTAACGACCCTTGGCGTGTGAAGAATGGCTTATTTCAACTCATCTTAAAGTTTTCAATACCTTGTTTTATTGTTTCGGGTGAACAATTTTATTTTTAAGGTTTTCAATTTTAATTGAGAATTTTTTGTCTACTCCAAGAAAACCGATGTTTACCGTTTGTCACTGTTAAGCTTTTGGCTGCTATTTTGAAAAATCGAGTTTATTTTATACGATATCCCCTGATATCCCTAAATTATAATTTTGACTCTAGCCACAAACTGCCGAACTGCCGAAATTTACTCTTTTCATCTTCAACAATAGAAAATTCCAATGAGAGAATTAACTTTAGTAATCACCTCCCTTAGACAATCCACCAATGTTATTATCATGAAGTGAGTAGGTAGATATAGTATCATGTCCACAGTATTTGAAAAAAATATAATAATTATTATAGAATATTTATCGTTAAAAATATTAATTAATACTTTATTAAAAAAAACGTCTACAATAGATATTTAAATAAGATAACTATGCAGATATACATATTAAATTGAAATAATCGTAAAAATAACACATTTTGCTGAATCCGTATTTTACGGACTACAGCTTTGTCACTTTAAACGATTCAATAAATTAAAGACTAACTGTAGAACTGTGAAACTCGTAAGTGCGCATTTTATTGCAAACAGTGTGGGTAGTGTGTCAAGTAAGTACCTACCTCTTAATAAAACTCGTGATCTTAATAAAACCTAACTATTTACTTTGGGGTAGATAATAATGATCATATCTCATCTCAGGTAGCTCTTCCAGTGAGCACCTTGTGTAATGATAAAAAAAAAAACAAAGTCTCTGAATTTTTTTAGAAATTCAAAAGATAAATTTGTGATAAACAATTTGCTTTTACGCCTACAAATACACAGGCAAACCTGCTTTCCCTAGTCATTAAATACTAGATTCTTTACTTCATTCCATTTATCGCAAGACACACGTACTCCTTGGTATGTCCATTCCACAAGGTTTAATATTGTCGCCCTAATTCCGTACTCGACGTCCGCGCAATATGAATTTTTTATGTCGAATTCCCACGACATATTAAAAGAGTTCTCCCGCCCAGTGACATCGTCGGCTAAATATACTGAAATAGACGCGTGTTTTGTGTACTCGTGAACATTTTTTATACTAAGAGTTTTAACATGTGCTATCCACACGGAAGAGTTAAAAATTGAACTTGTTGATTTCAAATACGTATTTAAAATTTTGCTAGCCTACTTTACAACAAAAGTGACTGAACGAGTGCAGTTAGTGTAGTTGCGAGTAAACGCTGTTTCTTTATGATATTTCTATGATTATTTTACAACTGATTGCCAAGCCAACCTTAAAAATGTTTAAATACATATATTTTAACTAAGAGTACCTTCCTATTACATTTCGATTTTATGTATTGCTTAATAATAGTTTTAGTAAATTAGTATCTACATAGTTTTGCAAGCCATGATTCAGTTTTAGATATCTGTGATAGCAGTTATATTAAAGTAGGATCAGTTAATAAAACATTTTGCCAGTTAAATAATTAGTGATTGTAAATTTAAATCTATATTTTAATATTTTTATGCTATAAATATTTCCAGAGAGAAAATGCCTCTGCCGATGGTGAAGAAATGTTGTGGATTTGTGCCACTGAAGGGCGGATTCTACGCCCTTTGCCTCTTATCTATTGTAAGTACAAATTAAAATTTTAAATAATAGCTACATCAAAAATATTGATAAACTAACATTCAAGTGACGCAATATTGCAAAAATTTATCGAGTCAAGTGTGAATTCAATCATTTTATTTTCGAGCACATATGCATTCCTCACCAAAATCAATTGTATCCGCTCATTATTCAATTCGATGAGTCGGTACCGTCACAATAGCCAATGATTGTTATTAATCATAATTTGCGTTCCTTTTTTGTAAGTATAGTAATCGATCAAGGACTATCAATGAAACTAATTTGATGTACCTCTACCTATATGTTAATGTCTAATTAAAGAATACTTACTTACATTTCATCAAAAGTTTAATCTCTACGATTATTATCAGTGCCTACCCATTTACTTACGTATTTGTTTGTAAACATGGTATTTGTGTTTTGCTCTTTTTGAGAAAGCTCTTAATCTGTTGAGTAATCACTCGCTAACACAATTTAAGAAAAGATATAAAACTGAAACTAATCCAAGCCAAAGTCGGTGTATTTTCGTGAAAAATACAAAGGATTCCCATTCGATTACTTCCACTATCCGCTCTATAGAGCATGACGTGTGTCATTCATACACTATGACCAAACGACCTTATTTTGTTTGATACTTATTCATACTGACATATTATAAAAAAAACTACCTAGCTTATTTAAGGTTTGTGTGATGTCTAGTCGGTTAATATATTGATTAGTTACTCATCAATTTTTATTATTTAGATGCTTTGATTTAAAATAGTACTATATAATAGTAGTAAAATTATTTTAATCTTCTTTCTTCATCTTCTTACCGTGAAATTCCCCTGCAAGGATGATCCGATCAGAGTTTTTCAAGCCGCATATACCGTAATACAGGCCTCTGACATTATTTGATGCGTTGATGGCTGACCACCGTACAGCTACGCCAACCACATTCTGGTTGGCGTAGCTGTACAATTATCTTTTAAAAGCATGATGTTTAATTCAACGTTCTGTAGGCAGTGGCGGATCGTGTGTTTGTGAGGAGGCCCTGGGCTGATTAAGAAAAACTGTGGGTTCGTCTTCCGCCGAAGGCAGTAGCTGATTTTTTGAGGTCACTGGTTTCATGGTGTCACCTGGTCCAAGGGCCCGAGTTCGATTCCTGGACGGATTAATGTAGAAAAAAGTGTTTTCTTCTTCTTTTCCTCGACTGTGGGTGTTTGTGATACATCCGTTGTTTCCTCAATACGAGTGATTCAAATTGTTACTGACGGGGCTGCAGCCCAAAAAGCCCTTAGTTAGATCCGCCCCTGACTGTAGGAATATGATACTTACACATACAGGCTTAGGTTTAGTATGAAAAGCAAAATTCTTTAAAAAAAACGCTTAATATGGGTGTCATCAAAAGGCTCTAGGTCGCACAGTGAGTAATGAAGAGAGCAATGCTTGGTATTTTCGAATCAGGAATGAGGCAATCTCTAAGAAAACTAGGTAAATGAGAAATCGCTAGAGAAATTGTAGAGCTGAAGTGGAATTCGGCGGGACTATAGTAGATTAGATGAACCGATGATCTTTGGGGCGAAAAGGTACTGGAGTGGCGACCGTGCACCTAATGACGGTGTTTAGGTTGGTGGACCTACGATCCGGCTAAGGTTGCGAGAAGCCTTTGGTTTCGGGTGACCCAGAACTGATCGTTGCGGAGATCCTAAGGGTAGGCCTATGTCCAGCTGTAGGCATCGTTTGCCTGAGGTGATGATGAACCACACAGTTTTGTCTTTCAGCTTGGCTGTGTGGCGAATATTGCAGTCGGTGCGTGGGACCTGCCGCGGCACCGGGCGCGAGAGCCCGAAGACAACCTCATATCTATGAGCATGGTCATGTTCTCCGCACTAAGCACAATAGGCAACCTGGTGGCAGGTGCAGGAGCATATTTAGTAAGCACCATTTATTATTACGAGCTACACATCCTGCGCGTAAACTACGCGAAGAGAAATCAAATGATCGATAACGTAACCCATAGGGATATAGCTACCTATTTACTTCTGCTGAGGTTAGAGTTTCACGTATAAGAAGAACATAGGCGCCAGTAAACCCACCAGTGCAGCAGTGTGTCAACCACTTATTAATATTAAAACAGTGTCGTTTTACGTTAAACTCTTACAAAATATAAAAGACACGGATAAATAATGGCAGTGTTTTTTGTATCTTACGAATAAAATTACTTTTATTGAGTCAATACTTAGGAAGAATTTGGACGCCTTACCTTGCTTCCAACAAATTTTGCTGGCTTCAAGCTCTAATTACTTAATTGATAATGTCAACTCAGATAAGTAATGTTCTGCTATCTGAATGGGTAGAGCCGTCGTTGTGTAACAAAAAGTCTTAAGTTCAAAACCGGTCTACTAGGCGGTTAAAAAATATATTTTATAGATAAGATTATCCTTGAATAAAAAATTTGGTAAATAATAAAGTGATCTCTAAAGTAAACATTTTATTGATGATACATTCTAACAAGAAAACGCTTATATGAATCTCGCGTATGCCTTAAAAGGAGGGTCTTTAACCATATAACGTATACGTGGTGACTGTGGTGATACGAGTATCTTGAGTTTCTCGATAACCAAGGGTTTCGTCAATGTACTTCTTTCGACCAATATATCTAGTCCACTTCTTAAATAAGAGCAAACAAAGACTAGTTGATAGAGCGAATAGATCAAATAAAGCCATTCAAATACTAATGGGAAACTGTACAGTCAATTGTGGCAGCCATTACTTTAATTAGAACGAATAAGTCTTCCTAAGACCATACAATGGTCTTGAAAACCACGTAATTTTAAATTATTGCTGTGTCTATGGTGATAAGATGTGTTATTCGCTTTTCAGCCGACGCAAAATGAGAAGGATCTCAATCTAAAGCGTATAGTTACTGAGGAATGCCTACGCCATGTCATTCACCTTCGAGCAACGCGGCCTTCCGTCCCGGAAGGGAGTAGGCATAGCGATTCTATTCTATACAAAAAGTTCTGGCATTTTTTGCGGGGGGAAATGTGCACACAAGCGCAGGTTTGCATACTCACATACAAAAACAACACTGTAGTGACGACACTCACACACAAAAAATTAAACAATTCAGCAACAATTCGTGTACGGACAAGTTACAACTCACACATTGCCCCGTTTTCAACGTAAATAGAGTTGGACTTAACTGTTCATGTAGCAATATCGATATTTTTTTTCTGAAGACCGAATAAAAGTAACATAGTGAAACATTTATTTATTAGTAGGATCTTAACAACAACTTTTGATATTCAAATAACGATCGATTTTAATGTTGATTTTTTGTGTTAGATTTGATGGGTACGAAACTAGGACGAAGACTTAATTTTATACCGCTAAGAGCTGATGATTTTATACCGCTATCGCTACAAATGAGCTGTTTAGAGGAGTGACACCATGTAAACCGTGACACGACATTTAAAAATATTAGAGGGATGGGAAGGACTGGAGGGATTGGAGGTATGGGTTGAGGGATGGGAGGGACGAACTCTGCCGGATACGCTAATTATGGATTAATAATGAATTTGAGAATAGTAAATTACAAATCTGCGTGAAAATTAGTGATAAGAAGTTCATTGGTTCTTAAAATGAATTAATTTTGTGTAAATTAAATTTGGCGGATGCAATTTTTTTTAATAAAAAATAAATTCTGGTGTCAATATATTTTTCCATGATTGATCTTGCAAGTAAATTTAATAAAAGAAAAAGTTAATTACATTAAAATCATTTCTATATACGAGTATTTCAGTGACAAAGGAAAAGAAACAAGTTGCACACAATACATAATAAAAACCGGCCAAGTGCGAGTCGGACTCGCGCACGAAGGGTTCCGTACCAAAAAGGCCAAAAAAACGGGCCCCCAATTCCGTTAATTTAAAAATGGCTTAATAGCATCGCAACTGTATATTTTGACACATTTAATATGGTAGTAATGTCAAAATATACGATTGCGATGCTATTGAGCCATTTATAAATTAGCAGAATTGGGCCCCTGGTGTGTTGTATGGGAGGCCCCCTTAAATACATATTTATTTTATTTTGTTTTTAGTATTTGTTGTTATTGCGGTAACAGGAATACATAATTTGTGAAAATTTCAACTGTCTAGCTATCGCGGCTCTTGAGATACATCCCGGTGACAGAGCGACGGCCAGACGGACAGACAGCGAAGTCTTAGTAATAGGGTCCCGTTTTTACCCTTTGGGTACGGAACCCTAAAAACTACTAACTAGAATGATTAAATCAAATAAAAATAAATTATTACTATTATGTTATTACTATTAAAGAGTTTCAAACTTAATAACAGAAAAGAGATTTTACATCACACATAAAACCATATCAACAATTATTTGTCTAATGTGATTAAATATATTATATAACGTCGTCGTCGATAACCACCACCCTTTATCGACAAACATTATGTCATGAAAAAAGTAATAACATCACTATGTTGCCCAGCGGCAAGAAATCGGATTTATCGCGCGACCGATCTGAAATTTGCACGGGCGAGCGGACCTGATGTTGTCAAATAAAACCACCAACTATTCAAGAATAAAATATGCGAATTTAGTGTTTAAATGTAATTAAATGGCAATAATACGATACAAATTTACTTATATGTGAAATGTAACACCATCATTATGTTAACTTGATGTTGCAGACCTCTTTTTACAACAGAAAACTGAGCAATTCGGCATTTTTAATACGGCAGCGTTCACTTGCGCGACTGGACTCGGTCTAGAAAGAAATCTGAGCGCAACTAGTTTTTATAAACGCTAATGCCCAATTGCATGGGCTTATACTTTTGACAGAGGGGAAACGCTTCGTATGGCTACTCCCTTACGGGACGGAAGGCCGCGTTGCTCGAAGTCATTCACGGTGTTGATTAATTTCGATGGGAGTTTTTACAGAGTACGTACAACTAAAAGTTCGTGGTCCCATTAAATTTTAAAATAAATTTTCACTCCAAAAACAGGTAGGAAAAGAGGGCTAACAGACTACAGAAATATGTATATTTCATTTATGATATTTAAGCAATTAAATTGCAATAATAAAATCAGTACTTTTAAATTGCAACTATAATATAAAATTATGACGGGAATCGAACCCGCATCTCCTCGCATGCTGGGCGCGGTAGCTGCGATAGCCATCGAGACACTACGTCATAGGAGTACATTTTTCAAGCATATTTTTATCGCTGTAAGGCGGCGTTGTTTCATTAAAACTCCTTACATTAGCAATATTTCAAGCATATTCTTATCGCTGTAAGCCAGCGTTGTTTCATCAAAACTCCTAACATTTGATGACAGACATTCGCCATGATGAGACAGACCACTAACTACCAAAAAAACTTTAAATACCAGTTTTACATGAAATTTTATCATCTGTGTCGTAATCACAATAAACGTTTTGCATTTGTTTTTCTGACCCTATTACTGAATTCCTTTTTATTCCAGAGGCGTCCCGGCTACCTGCAGCTGTCGATAGTGTTCAACTCGGTATTCATACTGTGCATATTCCTTATCGCGGTGGTGACGTGCCTGTTCAGTCCCGAGCTCAAGAAGAGCCAGTTCCTGGATTCGGCGGGCAACGTCGCTCTCGTCGTCATCATGTTCTTCGTCGGAGCAGGTAGTATACCACAACACGGGCATAAATAATTTTACGATAACTTTTCAAGTTAAACTTAACTTCCTAAAATTGTAGACGAATTACTTGGGTATATATCGGAATGCCTAATTATTTGTACTCCTAATTGTCATTGGCACACAAACTATTAGCCTAAATTTTTTTCGCACATTTTTACTTTTCCTAAACGTGTTTAGCCTATTTTTACTACGCCTTACTTTATATCGCCGTATTATAATTTTCCAATAGCGACATTTGGCCGAATATATCATAACACCTACCATTTACAGTTCCAAATTTTTATTCGTAGAAAGTTAAAAACTTTATCAATATTTGAAATAGCCATGCATGCATGCATGCTTGCAAAGAAGTAAGCATGCATGCAAGCAAGCAAGCAAGCATGAATGCATGTAAACAAGCATGCATGCAAGCAAGCAAGCACATATGCAAACAAACAATCATGCATGCAATCAAGCAAACATGCATGCAAACAAGCAATCATGCATGCAATCAAGCAAACATGCATGCAAACAAGCAATCATGCATGCAAACAAGCAATCATGCATGCAATCAAGCAAACATGCATGCAAACTATCATGCATGCATCCAAACAATCAGACTTCCGTGACGGCTTCGGCGCTACGGGGCTCCGGCGGTCCCACGCGTGCTAATCGTCGCAGATGGATTACGCTCACCACCGCAGCTTCGGCTTTCTGGCCGGCTGCGCCGGCCAGCCTCAGCCGCGGCGCCTCGCTTACAGCCTCCTGCTCCTTAGCTCGCGGGCCGCCTCGCCCCTCCGTGCCTACGCGCTTTTGAATTACACTCTAGGGGTAGGGCAGACAAGACTGCTTGGGGTCGGTTTGTGAGCGATTTGTTTCTTAAACTTTTTCGGTTTAACATAAAAATAGAGCGTAATGCCAAAAAAAAGATGCTAATACATTTTAGTGGTTTCGATATTAGACATACTGAAATTCGGGTTTTAAATTTTTAGACCAATCTATAATAGTGCGAAAACAACTGTTAGGCTAGACAGTAATTATACGTTATAAGTTTAGGCCAATACGGTTCGGCCAAATGAAATTAGGACTTTAAATTTTAGGCGAACGGAAGGGCACCCAAATTACTTTACAGTAAGTTTTGAAGGCTGAACGTACTCAGTTTACTTCTGTCTTACTAGCTATTGCCACGTCAGGCTCGTAACTATGCATCGTACCCCAAGGGGCATTATTGGACCTGTGTACGTGTAGAGTACAAAAGGCACCCTAAGCGACGATCCTGCTATTGGTGGCAAGGACGGAGACTTCATGTTTTAAGCAATCCATATACAGGATGAAATTTTAATCACTTTCCAAAATGTTTATAGGCATTCAGTATCGTATTTAGAGCCTATTTATGAAGTAAAAAATGTAAATCAAGTTGTCACCCGAAAATATTTTTCGCGATATAGTTTTAAATTTTTACGGTCCTAGACCTGTTAAGGTATAAAGGGAAAATCAAAAACTTATAATTAGTATCTTAATTAATAAATGAGATGCGCAACGCGTAAAAAATGTGTTGGTAGGCGGCCGTATCATTTCGGCGGACATATTCTAAGTGCTTTATCTCGAAATTTTTGTACTGGGCTATACCAAAAGAAAAAATACGTCATTTGTTTTTTGTCTCGTAGATTGATATACAGATTATAATTTGGAAGTTGGTTAAAATTTCATCCTTTATATGTACCTATATACGAACCCTCTCCAAAGCCCATCTTTTTTCTTCTTCATTTTGGTTCCTTTTCTGGTGGTGAGACGTAAATGATTTTATGAGTTAATCTGGCACTGGATAGGGACTACCTAGACAAGCTGGGGCCTTATTCAGCTATTTCAATCGCAGTTCGATCGTGATTGAATTAGACGATTTTGACATTTAGCCCATACTAGAACTGTCAAAAACCTGCTATTCAATTACGATTGAGGTACGATTTGGTTACGCGAATCAGGGGTCTGGACGGCAGTAAAGCTCCACTTTAGCATACCCAATCTATAACGGAGTCGGGAGGGTCAATATAACATTGAAATAAATTCATGCTTAATTGTGAGGGTAAACATACGATGATGCGAAGCTATATAAGGTTTAGTTCTATCTAAGGGTTACAGAGGTCTGAGAATAATCGCACTAATTGCTAGATTTGCCGATTTTGCGAGTAGGATCATGGTCATGTTTAGCACTGAGACGTAGTAGCGCATAGAGGTAATTTTGAGGATATCTAGATAGAGTAGATCTGAAGTTTCTTTTATAAACTTTTTAAATGACTTGTTCTTACTTAGGTTTAAAATATCTTAAACGTTGACTGATTCTTAATCAACTTTTGACCAGTATTGAACATCACTTAAAGTAAGAGTCTAATCTTCTCTATTTTTACGTTAAGATTAGCTAGAACTACTTTTAAAAGTTTCATACCTTGTTTCAGCATACAGCCTGTATTATTTGACAATAGTGAACACTCTGTACAGGAGGATGAAGGACGACGGTGACAGTGCGATACCCATATGAGGGCAAGTGGAATGGACCACGTCTATCACTAATGATATGACCAGTCTCTTGTAGAAGTGAACAAATTAAAATTTCTGGTCTGGTGCTTCTCGTTCGGCAGTTGTTATAACTTTGAAATATTGGTGATGACAATACGTGATAATATGGTGGTTAAATAGCTAGTACCTATATTGAGTGAGTGACCATGTTCTTTATGAAGTGAACACTTTATATTAAGTAAAAGTATGAAATGGTTGTTGACGTTTTTACATCAGTAGTTTTACCTGCTTTGCCGAAATTGTTGACTATAGCTTAGTAGCTCTGTATTATACAAAAAAATAAATTTATGTTTAAATGTTATGTAAGTATGGACCATTAATTTATTATAGTGTAGGTAGTAATTTAAATGTTTCAATGTAATGGATTATGCTATATTACCTGTCATGTTTTAATATTAAATTAAGATTTGTACGCCTCGCGCTTTATTAACTATCCATCATAGTAGTTAATAAATAAAAGTGGTCGTGGTATGGTGTTAAATATTAGGGGTTAAAGTATGAAATTGCCGATATTTTCCCACTTTTTATTTTGTTTATAGCTCTTAAGTATAGTCATATTATTGCGTAATTCTTTTTGTATTGTATCAAAAACTAAATAAAGTAACTTTTGACTAAAAAAAAATGCAATACTAGTGCCTATTACTTCAAAGGAAGTCGTTGAAAAGACCCCTTACAATGTGTCAGCTGACCTTCTTGCTTCAATTAAGTATATTTGTATTATATACTTTGATTTTCAGAAATTTAAGTACTATAATGCGTAGCTTTATAACCATCTAACTTTCACCTTTTATTGCATCGAAAACGGTTCTGCGTTTTAAAAAAACTTAAAAATTGTTAGTATGGAAAAATGACTTTTCTCGATTTCGTCCATACAAAACGGCAATTTCATATTTTAACACCTAATATATGATGGTTTAAATAACTGATACAGCCAGACGCCATTAGTGTTCTTACTTTTCTTTTCCTAGTCAAGTATTCACGACGTCTTCAGGACAGATGCGAAAAGCTTTGGAGAAATGTTGATAATAAAATGGGTTGATCACACACCTCGCTACGATATTGGTTATGTGCAGTAAAAATTGTAATATAGTATTATTGAACGCCCAATTTCAACTTTATCAAAAGCTGTTACATAATCTACGAAAGCAACACACGTTTATACCATACGTTTAGGTAAGTATACTGATTACATCCTTACATCAGCTGCACCGCGATTTAGAAGTGGTCGATTGTAGAGTAGTAGTAGTAGTTCATATATTATATTTGAGAGAGAAGTCTAATGGGCCAGTGGTTTCCTAGCTTTAGGTTTCCCCCTTTTTGGGGATGGTGGTGAAAACAGCGTTTATACACGCCTGTGGTGTGTTCGCTATTTAAGGCCATGTTAGAGAGTTTTTCGAAAATCTATATTACGTTCAAAGATGACAAATGAAATAATCAAGTAGGTATAGTTGATCTTCTAACTACACATGAGAACTTGTTAGTAACAAAACTAATACGCGCTTACAGAGTCACAGCACGGGTGTTTGAATAAGTAACTAGCGATTGAGCAAACTTAATAGATTATTACCCAAAACAATATTAATTTCTCGATAAAGAAGGTAGAATGAACAGAAACTATGTCCAACATGAACTAATGGGAAGGCATCCCCCGCAGTGGATCAATCTATCTACTTATGCTGATTTGATCCCTGAATGTGAAACTGTAATGCGAGATGCAATGTCTACAGCGTATGATTGTATAAAATATATTTGATTTAAAAATTAAGTCAGGGTACAGTCGAATTGAAGTCCTTAAATAGAGAAACCGAGCTGCAAACTTGACGACTACAAAAAATTGTGTATAAGTAATTTAATAAAATAAAAATGGAAGAATTTTGAGCCGGTGCATGCATCATCGTCTGGGGACTGTTTGTTTTAATGTTATTTAGGCTGCTATTGCATTCTTCTTTCAGTCAGACTTAAGTCAGACCCAATTTATAGCAGTATACAGGGTGTTGTATATACCATTAAGACTAAGTATTACAAGCTGTACCAGCCACTTACATACCTAATAACAACCCGTAAAAGCTTTAATTATGGCCGGTTTCGTATTATTACTACTTAAAATGAGTGTTTCAATTTTGAATAATTCATGTATTGTGTATTTATGTACATAGAGAGAGATATTATAATTTTGCAAAATATCCGTCCAACATTAATGCCATGTATACTTTCTGCAGTAGTAAGTAATAGTACCTACACAAAATGAAACAAAAGTCTTGCTATAACGTTCTTTTATTTAATACACAATGCATTTAACAAAGCTTTATACAACAGTCACAAACATCAAAATTTCTATAAAATTCAATTCAATTCACATTGTAAATAATTGTCACAACATTTAAAGCATTTATAATTGATCGATAGTTGTGCAGACATCTATTTAAGGCCTATTCAAATTGAGAAAATAGATAAAACAAAACAGTTTCGAATATTTACGCAGGTTTCTGTAACAGTTTTAGAACATACTAAATGGTTTTATATAATATAAACAATAGCACCGCGATAGATGTAAGTACATAACAGTCTATATAATTTATTGTCCTTTATTACAAATGTCGAAAAATATACAAAGTAGATATAATAACATTACATGGATCAATATGAACAGGCCTTACTAAAATTTGAATACATGCATATAAAATATTTTAACAAAGTCTCTATATAATGTATACAAGGAGTACATTCATCGGAAAGGATAGTAAATAGTTATATAAATAGTCAGGATTTTAGGATGAAAATATAAGGAAATCCATTTTATCGATATGTTGCTGAGTATTGTAAATAAAATTTAAATAATATACCTACCGCTTGTATGATTCCCTTATATTTTTAGATTGTCTTAAGAAGGAAATATTATCTACATAAATAAGTATCTTCGAATGTATACAAAATAAATTGAGATTTTCAGCTTCATGAAAAATTGTGGACGAAATATATTTTTAATAATTAGGTTTTAACTTAATCATTATGTATGAATAGTAATAGTTATGTAAGTCTACACATGTATACCTATATGTTTAGACTTCCATAAAATGAATGATAACAAGCATCAGGAGCAATATAAAATGTCATTCGAATATTAAATCATTACATAAATTCTATAGGATTAATTCGAAACCGGTGACAAAAAATTTTGTGAACTCTTTATTTGTTGTAAATAAATTGTATCCGTAATGTCAGATATGTTTTAGTTTTTATTTAAAAGTACATAGCAGATCTAGCGCCTTATCGTATAATAATTAATTATTTGGACGTGGAAGTTATAGGATGTAGCTAAGAAATGAATATTTTTATGCAAGTAAGTATAAAATACTAAATTTGGTTAGAGATAAATATTTACGCAGTGCATGAATTCATACTGAATGCTCTCATTTATACATTAGTAGATATACTTTTCGTAAGGAATAGTCTAGTTTATACCACAGAACATGGAAAAAGGTTAGAAAGGCAATTTAGGCGGGGCAGGCGCGCCACAGAGGTTTTGTGAGCAAATGCTTGTAAGTGAGCGCTGTGATTGGTTTCTTTTGACATCGCGCGACCCTATTGGTCGCGCAACGTCAAAAGAATTCGCTTGATTGGCGTTCTTTGAACTCGTTTATGTGTAGTGGGGTACAAGCGGTGACATTCGGTTCTTATACAAATGGCGCGTGACAGCCTTTCTAACCTTTTTCCATGTTCTGTGGTATAGACTATTTGCTTTTGTACGATAGGAGAGAGATACTAATGGACACGATAAACTATGATCTAATTAAAGCGAAGGACGTATTATTGTCGTTCTTTTAATTTGGTAGGTACCTATGGAAGATTACACATTATATTTTATTACTAGAACTAGAAGTAGGCTGAGTGGCTTTTTCAGTTTAATATTTTAACATATCGAATGTAAAATAAAGTGTTTCATTACAAGAAGGACTCCTAAATGGGATGTATGTTTCATTAACACATAAATCCCATTTATGAGTCGGTATTAGTTACCAAACATAGCGAAAGAGTTAAAATATCGTACAAGACACAGACATTTTTTTTTAGTTATTATGAAATACCTACCTACGCAAAAGTTTGCCACTAGCCTGATACATAATAATGACCACAACTCTCTGATACTCTGTATTATAAAATAACCATTCGACGTAATTAAGATAATCGTTGCTATTTGAAAGACGACACCAACCTACGTAATATCGATAAAAAAAATCGAAAAAATCTTGAAATGTATAATGGTTCTAATAACAACTTATCTACTAAGCAATTAAAAATAATATAGTAATTACTATTGATAAATTGATAGTAAAGCATTCTCTTTTCGATGTTTTTATGTTAGAAATTCAAGGACTTGCACAAAATCATAATTCACCCAATTTTTTTTGGAGGCTATATAAACTTGAATTGTCGCTGCAAATGTTTTATAGTCCTTATGAATTATCAATATTATTAAAAAGTTGGTATTTCAAAATGCGATCATTTCACACATATTTCAATTAAGATATGTGAAGAAGTTACTTAAATGTTTAGTTATAAATTGATAACATCAACATTATTGAGTTTAAGATTTAATTTATAGTGTCACACATTTCTTCGTTGATAAACATTTATCAATAGGATAACATCTAATGCATAAATTATTTTAAATTTAGAGAAAACTCTTCGGAACAAGATAAGAAATAACATTATTTGACTGTCGGTATAAATGTCAAAAATTTCAATAAAATAACACAAACAATGATGTTTACTTAATTCTACTTATTGGAAGACATCTATAATTTAGTGTCAAATGATCTAACACAGTATTTTATACATTTATACAATGCGTCTGAATAAACACATAGCCAAAATTATTTCACAACCTGAATTTATAAATAAGTAGGCAGTTAACTGATCAAGTGGTACTATTTAAAAGCATTTAGATGTATTATACCTACCCGGGTCCACTATGATAGACCAAAACAAGTAGAGAAGACATCTAGTGCCTGCCTATCTGTTCGTTTATTATAGTACTTAGGTATGCACCTCTATTAAACGACAATGTTTGCAGGTAAACCTTGTTGTAGGTACGTTTTACCTGAACTTTTTTGATGAAGAGTTTGGCAGTTAACTTTTATATTTTTTTAAATCTGAATAATCTGATTTTTAATTTTAGTTATTGGATCCCAGTTAAATACTTAAGTACCTAGTTTTAATGCGATTTCATTAAATATTTAACAAATTATTTAAATAGATGAAAATAATTTGGATCCATCAGCCGTAGGCCGTAACAAAATTTGTAATGTTTTGAAGTAACATACTGAACCCGATAGGTAGGTACACCTAAGTATCTTCCTCAAAATCCGGTCAAATCACTAATTCGGCATTCAATACACTACTTATACTTATGCAAAATAACTATTTCCATAATTCCCATATGTTTTAATATTGGATTCCATCTGGCAATCATTCCACATTCTTAGCACGTATTCAAGTTTATATACCTACATTACATTAACTAAAATAAGTGCTAAGCGAAACGAGCTTCTGATTTAATGGTCCAAGCTCGTTCTATATTCGTACATTATAAATTTTTACTTTCTTTTGCCAAACAAGCTCTTAAGGATTTTACTTATTTCTTTTGGTCCATAATCATGTGATAAGTCATTATTATTGCACACCCATCGAATCCTTTAAACCAAAGTCGCACTTGTGTCAATCGTATGGATCTACTCGTAATACGAGTTCAATACATTGAAAGTACGGACTTAATGTCATTTGATATGGTACTTAATGAACTATTCGGGTATACAATATAAGTAATTACTAAATAGATATAGGATTCAAAATCTATGATTATCATAACAATAATGTAAATTTCTATACACGAAACTAATTTGATAAATACATCTATCTAAAAATGGTTTAACAAACTAACGTCAGTAGGTAAACACCGATATAAATGCATAAACTATTCGCACGATAATGCTAGTTACAAAACATTTCACAAGATAATTCATATTATAATTCGAACACTTAAATAAATAAAAAAAAGATCTTAAGTCTTCTAGTTATATCTTTTTTCTTTTTTGGTACATATATTTCCATTTAAATACTGTGGTTAATGCATCTACAAAGGAATTAAAACTTTTTAATTTGGTAAAATCGCAAGGAAACCGTTATTAAGAGGAAACACAAGGGCCGTTTTTCCATACAAGCGTAGTCCCCTGTTTCCTCCCTGGATAATGCCAGTAGAGCAATATTTTTTATTACAAAAATCGATAACACGATCATGATAAAAATTATAAGCAACACCCAAAATATATTTAAAATAAGGAACTCCTTAGAGAACGCCGTCTTCGTTGATTGATATCAGATAGCTTCGTATCACGACGATGTAGTAAAAGTTTTCCGCTGAAATATCAAAATGTATACTCAAAAACAAATACTTAAACGCCAAAAGTATGAGAGGCTGTCAGAGTTTATGCAGAAAGTACTTATGAGTTCTCATTATATCCCAAGAACAAATTTCATTTCGGTGTCGGCTTTTATACGTCATCATTAATTTTAAATTTAAGACATTTAGATTATATTTATTTATTTTAAAATAAAAAACTTTCGACATATTAAATAAATAAAATTTTAGTACCTAACCCGTCATAAAACTCGGATGAGTGACTCGTGTCCTGCACTTGTATTAGAAGTAATGTACTATAAGTAGTCATCTAATAGGTAATATCGATTTCTTTAGGATAAGATCAGAATTGTCAGGCACGAAGCAGGGGTCTCGCACTTGTAAATCCTACCAATAACCAAATTAAATTAACACATTCTGTGCATTAACAATTAATTAAAATTGAAGTCAATAAATCGGAGCCATGGGTCACGGATTCGATCCCCACACAGTATAAGTATTTATCTGCATCACAGAACATAGGTCTGCATGAACATGGCGGTTTGTACTGAAAGTATTATTATAGTAAGATTAATATTTACAAAAAAAAATATATAAGTTACTTTATCGGTTGTCTAGTACCCCATACAACAAGCTACTTAGTAGTAGCTTAGTTTGGGATTAGATGGCTCTGTGTGGGGCCCAGTGTGGCATATCGGAAAATATTTAAATTTTAAATTTATTTTAGTAATTGATCTTTTTTTTAAATTGTAAACGATATAGGTAGGTTACCATTTACGTAACACACTGGAAGTATTCCTTTATTCTATACGAGTCAAATTTAGTATTTTTATTTGTTTTTCTATAATTTACAAAACATGCAATGCTGATCTCGGTGCCGGTCCGGGTGAAGGTCCCGATTCAGATGTTCTACAAATTGTATATTGTTTTAAGCATTGCTTACCCAGAAACAGTATTTGGGCAATAACATGCCCTGCGTCCATGTGAAATAGGCTTTTGAGGAATCCAATTATGAATAGCACCAGAAATACGATCCAGAAAATGCAGTACTTCTTCATGAGACCACATTTCTCCTAAAAAGTAAAAATTAAAGTGTAACGATCAACAAAGTATAGCTTAATAGTTTACTTGCTGAATAGCTTTATTTACTCAAGCTGGCATTACATGATATACCTAAGTATATCGACCGCTGCAAGTGGAGTAAGTAAGGCTCTGATTTTAGCTATGCGATATAATGTTCAATACCAACACCTGGACACCTGATTGATTCTGGTGCACAAATGATATTGGGTCTAAAATGGATAACCGGAAATAATTATACAATCGCTAAATATCTCTTAATATTTCAAAGTCTACTTATATGCAATTCCATATATCTAACAACCGTACTGTTAATGATATAGATCTGAAAGTGCACTCGTGTAATCAGTAGTCGACTGATAACTGCCCTTGCCCTAAACTTTTGAAAACAAAAACGACTAAATATCTTGGAGTAATTTTAGACGAGAAATTAAGCTGGCTTTCACATATAGATCTCATTTCATCGAGAACTCGGATACTCATTTGGACATTTAAAAAGCTTAGACACATTGCTGATTTCGATCTATTAAAAACTGTGTATTATGCCTTAGCACAATCAATCATGGAATATTGTATAACTACCTGGGGAGGAGCATGCAAAACGTTAATGATAAAGTTAAAAAGAGCACAAAGATGTCTTATAAAAACTATGGCATTTAAACTATTCAGGTATCCTACAAATCTGCTATACCGCGAGTGTAAGCTATTGACTGTCAGGCAGTTGTGCATCCTAAGATCAATCCTAAAGAAACATGTAGGTACACACTCCTTATGATCCTGAGATATGTCGCAATAAACGCAGAATACCGGACATATTGATAATTAATAGATGCTATACTGTATTTTCCAGGCGACAATATTCGTGTTTGTCGTCTGTTCTTTATAATAAACTAAACAAAATTCTAAATTTTTATCCTCTTTCTAAACATAAGTGTATAGATAAAGTCCGAGATTAGCTATTGTCTCTAGATTATGATAGTACACAAAATATCTTGATTTAATTGCAAAATAACTTTGTTATTTATTATGAACTGTACTGTATGTCGTATAAAAATATAAAAATAAAATTAATTAAAATATGTAGGTACATTAATATCTGATAAACTTTATAAGCTATATAAAATGTGTATGTATATGTATGTGTATGTATATGTATGTGTATGTCTATGTATTTATATGTGTATACTACATCAATATAATACTTTTTCCGTTAAAATAATTAATTTTATATAACTTAGAAGAAAAATTTATTTTGTATGTTGAAGAATAACAGATAACAGTTATTGTTGTCATATTTCTGGGAGTGGGGACTGATTCCTAAGATATAGATTTGTCTAGTTTGGGAATCAGAGTTTTTAATTTAAAATGTACCTTTGTTATCAATAAAGATATTTGAATTTGAATTTGAATCTAACGCAACAAAATCATCTGTTGGAACATCTTCTTTTCTAAACATAGTATCTTTGGTGCACTTTAAATAAGATCCTAAACAGTTTTTGTTGTACCTATGCAAGTCCATAGGTTCTACACAGCATAAAACTTCGATAGAAGAGCAGCAAAATCTTGACCTAGAGATTTTAGGCAAGACCAAAATAAGTCTTACCTTATAGACTGCGAACACGAATACCAGATCCAGCACAAACTTGATAAATAGCAATATCACCAGCAGTACAACAATCGTGTATACGACCGACGACATGGTCGTGTCGCCATCGTCTCGCTTCAGCGCCGCTTCAGACGCATCCTTGATGTCCACCGCGAACGTTATCAGTATTATCGATAACGTGAACGTCAAGATCTGGATAAACAGGGATATTAAAATTTAAGTAGTGCTATTAAGTGTCATTTTCTGGTATTCTTGGCGATAGATCTGAAAGGTTTTAGGAACATGGGCAGTGATGGCATACACTTACAAAATTGCTATCGAAACGTGGCACAAGATATAGGAATAAATCTCATACCCTGGACGAATGCGAAGGACTGAAATGCAATTGTCTTGGCTGAACTTGGAGTTAAGACGCTTTTATCTTTAACCAGACGCGGCTGTTGGTCTTCCTGTGGCAGTACTCTTTTAGTCGCCTCTTACATCAAGAGACGGAGTGGTGTTATTCAATTTTAAGGTAGCACCTCTGGTTTAACAAATTGGCCTTCAGGCATCTAGATACATTTGAGAAACTTTTGGCCAACGGACAAGTCGAAGGCAGAAAGAGTAAAGGAAGTTCGCCATCCTTAAGTAAAAGAGAGTAAACCACTCGGAATCCCGGTGGTTAAAGATAAGACTACGATATCGTGAACTATGCACATTTAGATAGGTAGCACTAAAAGTGTAGCTATGATTCACAATGTTCTGATTACTAGTATAGGGGTTACAGAGATGTAAATCGGTGGAATGGGCAAACACATGATGTTTTTAATTACATACTACTTAGTATTACAAATGGGTCAAAACGCTAGGAGATAAAGTAGCTAGCGTGGACATTCTAGAATTAGGTGATACTTACAGAGTTTATAATGCCCATTGCAATGCATCCTGTTTTTAAGTCAAATATGAAGCAAAACTTATCCAATACAGGAAGCTCCATTCTGGCCTGAAATATAGGAATAAGAAAACAATATTCGCATACGCATTTTCAAAGTTACTATTTTTATTAATCTTTTTAAATACATATTTACTTAACTAAGACGTGCAAGATTCTATTTTGAGAAAAATATAATAATAGCTAACAGTAAGTAATTTAGAGAATGCATGCATACATACCTATGTAAAAGAAGAAATAGGGAAGATTTTGTTTTACACACACACACTCACACTTTAGACCTATTATCAGCACTAAACACTTAAATGAGAACCTTCATGTGCAAGCGAATCGCAAAAGTAATGAACGGGAGGCGCTCCTTACAATACATACCATAATTAAATAATAATTGATAGATTCACAACACGATTTGCCAAACGACACAGATACAGCACACACCCTTGGCTAGGTACAATTGTACACCATCATTTTTATATAGCAGTTCCACAAAACCATTGTAAAGGGGCAACTTCAGCTTGTAAGAATAACTTTGATTGAAGCCTACGAAGACGTTAAGGCGAAGCCTTTCGATGGCTACGATTGTTAAATAGGTCTCTTCAGCTGAGAGCGATCTTAAGATGTAATTCTTAAGATTCAGAGTTAGGTAAGTTAGTGCTGGTACGGATTGATCAGTATGATTTTAATACCCTTGCTTATCAGACGAAATCCCTTACGATGGCATGATTTAGATAAAACTATGAAAATGAAATGTTCATAGCAATTTAAACAGACTTTTTTGCCAAATGTCACCAGTAGATTAATCATCAACAATTTAATTTTAGGAATCAAATAATTTAATATTATCATATCAGTACTTTAGTATTATCTGATCTGTGTCAGTACTTAGGTACCAAAAATATAATATTCAATAAATAACGCGACGATGAGGGTGATGTGGTTAACTTGTTTTTTTTTTCAAAGTATAATGATTATTTGTATGTTATACTATTTTATATTTAGTTTGTACTTCTAAATTCTGAAACTACTAGTACTTAAGATAATGTAGTCCTTCTCCTTAACAAGACCGATTGCAGCGGTCTGCGCAGGGGATGCTGGGTGCGATCAATACCATTCGGGTCTCGGGTGCTTCGCCCTTCTGGGGATAGGGGCGGGCGCCCAGTAGGCACATGGCCTATGACCTAAATACCGGCTTTAATTTCTAAAAAACTTTCATAATACAAATTAAAGGTTCTAATGCTAAAAACGGCAGTGATGTAAATGGAATTGCTATTGCCTTTTTTATTTCCTTTTTATTACACATAAGCTTCGCCCTCGCTTGGGTTAATGCCCTCTGGTTAGCATAAAGTTTTTATTTCAAACTAGCTGTTGCCCGCAACTTCGTGCCTGAAATTTTGAATTTAAGACTATGTAAGCATGTATTAAAATAATCCCACGTAATCTGTACCTTTTCCCCAATAAAAAGTAGCTTAAGTTATTCCAGCCAATAAACTAACACCGTGCAAAACTTCATTCAAATCCGTTTAATTAAAAATAAGTACGATATATTTCCATACAAACTTTCATCCCCTATTCGCTTTGTTATTTTACCCCCTTGGGTACAGGGTAAAAGTACAAATATTAGATATCATTTTTATTGATATCTAATCAACAGCCTAAGAAATATATTCCAAGATTAAAAGCTATAAAATTAATATATTTCATACTAAGTTTCAACCCGTTACAACCCTTTTTTCGCATTAAAAAGTAGACTTCTTTCTCAGGCTCTAGAGTATCTGTGTAGGTACCAAATTCAATTTAAATCGGTTCAATAATTTCGGCGTGAAGCGTGACACACAGACACACAGAGTTACTTTTGCATTTTAATATTAGTAAGGATCACAGAACATAATTCCATGTTCTGTGGTAAGGATACTAATAGTGTGGCATTACAAGTTCAGCATATTATGTACCTATTTTTTCTATAATGTAAGCCTAAAATCATTATAAATACTTGTTTGTTATGAACTGGGTTCGATCTCCGGGTCGGCCAACAAGAGTTTCGAGTTTTTGAACGTTGCTCAGGCTTGTAATCACCAACCCGCATTTGGCAAGCGTGGTGGTGTGCAATTAGTAACTTGAACGGAGAACTTTGCCCTGTAGTGGGATGATTATATTTATACAGGGTGAAATTTTCACTACTTTCCAAATTTTAAAACCTATATCAATCTTCGAGACAAAAAACAAATGACGTATTTTTTCTTTTGGTATAGCCCAGTACAAAAATGTCAAGATAAAGCACTTAGAAAATGTCCGCCAAAAATCTAAAATTTTTGTTACGGCCTCGCGTCGCGCATCTCATTTATCCATTACGATACTATTCATATGTTTTTGATATTCCCTTTATACCTTAACAGGTCTAGGACCGTAAAAATTGAAAACTATATCGCAAAAAATATTTTCGGGTGACAACAAGTTGTCACCCGAAAATATTTTTAGCGTATTTACATTTTTAACTTCATAAATAGGCTCTAAACACGATACTGAACGCCTATAAAAATTTTGGAAAGTGGTTAAAATTTCATCCTGTATGTAGGTATAGACTGTTACAATAATTTTATAAATATCTACACTACTGTAATAATTTGTTTTTCAAGTTTTGTTTGCGATTTGAAATTAATTATAACTTACATGATAAAATACCTAATCGTAGTACTTACGTCAATATTTAGTAACTACATAGGCAAACATTGTCCGCCCGTCTGACTAGGCATTTCGTTTCTTTGTTTTTTTAGAAACCTAGGTAGTGCTATGTAGAATATTTTTTAACCGACGATAGCGTTACAAAATTACTTAGGAGGGACTGTGCCGGGATGGCGCTGCCTTAACGAGCATAATAATATCAACAATGCATTCGCATCAAAATTCTACAAGAAAGCGCAATAATTTTTAGCAACTAAGAAAAAACAATTTGAAAAAACGATGCTAGTTGATGAATGACACCTAATTCAATAGGTATTAAGAATCAAAAGCAAACGTAGTTTAGATGCGAATCTTAATCGGAAATGTAAAACCTTACAAAAGTTGTTCGTTTAATAAAATTACATTAAATACACCTACTACTAATAACTTCCTAATAAAAATCGTTATTTTGTAGCCTAATTATCGTTGTTGTTTTTTTAGTTGGTTTAGTAACCAATTACCTACAATGACCGCAAAACCTACTAGACTAACTTTTGAAACTTAATGCAAGTTATACTCCTACAAAAAAATTCTTCGCGTGTGTGTTTTCAATACTTTTGCCTGCGTTAACTAATTAGTAAAGATTACTGATAAAGTTTTATTTATTATTTTGGATAATTTCAACAAACATTATTCCATAAGCTCGACTAACGGACGCAGGGTCTAAGGAAAAAGGGTGAAAATTTATTGAACGATCCCCAATAAGTAGGTAATAGGTCTAGGCGTCATTTTAAGAGACAGACAGTGAGTCCGTATAGTTGCATACATGAACGACAAACCTTTTTTAAGAAGAAATACTCTTACAAAAAAGTGGCTGAACAACCTATAGGTATATCTTATATACAGGGTGTTAGGTAAATACACAGAACATGGAAAATAGGTGGTTATAGTATAACAAGCCGAAACCAGCCTAGGTATATTAATATCATATTTTATACCTAAATACTATGGTCAGAAATTTGATATCAAAATGTTAACTTTTTTTGCTTTCCTACAAACTAAAAACTTGAGATGCCGATTTAAGTGGTTTTTTTTTCATGAATGATTATAAATATCAAATTTTGACTTCGCCGTATTATTTATATGCATATTATGTTACCATGAGCTGGTTTGAATTGTTATAGGTACCCTTCACCTAACATCCTGTACCTAACATCCTGTACCTACATCACACGCTCTTGTCCTGAATGATTGTTGATCAACATATAATTTAAAAAAAATTATACATTGTAACTGTATTACAAGTTGAATATGACGTATAAGTCATGTCCTCAAATGCCTTAACTTACTTCTAAAGAAGGGCCGCCGGTGCTAATTTAAACACCACACGGAAAATGTAATGCAAATAATTTGTTCGACAAAATAATAAGTATTTTGTTCTAGAGAACGTTCTTATGCTAACGAAAACACGTTAGTAGTTAATATGTCGACATTTTCATAATTGACTATTGTTTATTACTGTCGAGAACGGCAGACAAGCAATACTATAGTAGATAAAGAGTGAAAAAAAAAACGATTCAAGAATTTGTAAACACACAAAATACAAGGTTATTAATATGACAACTGGTTGTTTAGTCGTCTAGTGGAGAGTGGAGTGCATGAATGGGTGTAAGTTTTATGATAAGTGCTTAGGGCTGATACTTATCTCTTTTAACGTTTTATATTTCTAAATAAAATAAATATGATTAAAGTAGTGATTTTAAATTTGCTGGTTTTAGTCAAGTTGGATTAAAATAAAGAAAAATGGTATTTGCATTTACAAACTGACTCAAGTTTTATTTGCTAATTACGATTTATTACCTATTACGATTTTCGTACCTACTCATACTCTACATGGTCTGTTACATATATATTTGTTATATCTGGTTAAGTTTGATTGTTAAATACTTGCCAGATTGAGCAAGAGAAGTCCATTTATTCCTGCGACATAGCTTGAATCTTTTAATCAGTAACTTACATTTTTTTATGAAGATCTATGTATTCTTGTTATGTTAATTACCTTGATATTTATCTTCAAAAAAATTCATACCATAAGTACATACCACCACTGCTGCCAAAGCCACTAAGACCTTATTATTAAGTAATTAAGTTTTAAGGGTAAGAGCGCCTTCACACTAGCGTTTGTCTAGCGTAGGCTTTCGATGAACGTATCCGCAACGTTTCCTCTGCAGTTAATAAAACGCTGCGCTAGCGCGACGCAGACGTCACACAATTTCGTTGTCGTTTCGGTATTATCATTAACAAAATGGATTCCGACGAGGAAACACTATTGATGGCTTTGCTTTTAAAAAGAAAATTAGTGCGAAAACGAAAAAATGAAAATAAAAGGATATGGGAGTATGCGGTCAAGTGAAAGTGATCGTTTTGTGTTTTTTTCTAAACACTTAAAAAATGATTTAAATTACTTTTATTCTTACTTTCGAATGGCGAAACCCATTTGATGAATTGTTACAAATGATATACAATATACAATGTTATACCCAAAGCCAACCACAACTGGCACACGGGGCCATAAAACCATTAAGCCTAGCTCCACACATGCTCCACGCGCATTGTCAATAGGTACTTGAAGTAATAAATTTAGTTCATAATGACTTTGGGTATAGTTAATCAAAATATTGATAATGCGTGCGGAACAACCCCAGCGCTTGGTTGTTTTATTGCACCGTGTGCCAGTTTGTTTGAGGTTACCCAAGATTTATACTTACCTTCTTCACGTTTTTGTTTCGACGTTTTCGTTGAAAAATCTATACTAATATTATAAAGCTGAAGAGTTTGTTTGTTTGAACGCGCTAATCTCCGAAAGTACTGGTTCGAATTGAATAATTATTTTTGTGTTGGATAGTCTATTTATCGAGGAAGGCTTTAGGCTATATAAAATTACACTGCAACCAATAGCGAAGCTACAGTGAAAAATGTTGCAAAAATTGTCGAAATCATAATAACAGAAATTGCCGCGGACGAAGTCGCGGGCAACAGCTAGTCATCAATAAATTGATTACAAACTTCTTCCATGCTTTTCTTTTTTTGCTGTACTCATTCAAGGAAATGTCCCATATCACAGGACGTTCTTGTATGGCATGAATAAACATTTCGATGTCAAAAGTACTTTCTGTTGTTGAATTCATTTTACGTCGTATTAGGTACTTCGGGCATTTGTCTTCGAATGAACAAATCAACACGTGCACAGGGGCTCGGGTGGCGAGGAGAGGTCGGATACGAACAGGATTGTACATGACATCGCAGTAACGCGGCGCATCGTACTCATGTGGTCTAGCAGAGACGCCGCGACAACGCGATGCATGCGCAGCGCAGACGTTCATTAAACGCCTACGCAGGACAAACGCTAGTGTGAAGGCGCACTAAGAATACAGAATACACAATACGTGAAACACAAACTCACAACCTTCCGTTAACCAACCGGCAACGCCATCTATCGTCTGTGTCACCTGACTTCACAAAAAACAACACTTACACCGTGTTCCCGGAAAACTAGATATAGGTAAATAGGCTATAGTCTTTATGTTATTCTGATGTATAAGCTACTGGAAAGTTTAATCAAAATCCGTTTTTGAGTGAAAGATTAACTAAATGACAAACATACTAAAAAACTTTCTCGTTAATAATATTATAATAAAGATTCGTTTATGAACACTTGAAAAGTTTACACTAATTATTTATAAAATAGCAATAAACATGTTGAACTGACAACCCTATGTACACCCAATCAAGTCGTCCGTGTTTCATTCACGCACGTTGGTCGGCCAAAGCCCAAACCGGTATCGCGGCATCAGTATTCACTATGCGCTCCGATTTAGTGGTAATATTAACGCTCTTCCTACTTCAATCAGTTGTTTCTCTTCGAACCGGTAAGTGTTTCCTTTTATAAACATGGTTTGTATTGTAAAAATGACAATTAAAATAATTTTAAAATCATCTATCAAGTACAACAGCTCGTCAATTTACCAAGAAATGTTTTTTTCTTACCTAACATTGAACTATATGAAATACTACATCGTTTGGGCAATTTGTTAATAATTGTACTTTTGAAACTGACATTTTATATGTAGTAATTGTCAAATATATATATTTATAGCTCTCTTAACATTACATTTTATTGGTTTTAAACACATGGTAATTACCTAATACCTACCTAGATTAGGTTGAAAATTTTGATTTAATTTGACCGCCACAATATAAATAATCCAATCCCACCGGAACAGCACATTATTCTGGTATAAAAAAAGTGTCAATGTACGTACCTATGTTATTCTCAGACCCGTAGCACTATACAAAATAATATCCTAGTCGATTAATTGCTTTGAGAAATTCATACCTATTACCAAACTATTATCACCCGAGAACGATTTAGTACCCAACTCGCTTTGATGAATTAACCACAACTCGTCAAGTACAAAGAAAGTTCCAATTGGTCAAGCGTGTTTTAATACAATTTTTACAATTTTCTAGAATAAAAAATTGTATTACCTATAATATGTTAATATGGTATTTCAGAACAAAAACTACCTCTGTTTTAAATTTCATCCAGTTTCCATCCGTCGCGTTTATATAATAATTGAAGTATGATTATTAATAGTCAAAATTACAGAAATAAATCATATACTTATTAGTGACAGCTATCTAGTTAAGATGCGTGGTAGTTTTCAGTAAACTGCTGCTGTTTATTTTATTTGATAAGAAAATGAGATAAACCAGTTTTACTGTTATCATCATCGAAACAACATTAAAAATAAAATTACACCAAACTAGATAATAATATGTTTTTTTTAATATGTTTTATATTTTAATGAGAGGATTTATTATTCATAGGGTCTGTTTCACAATCATTAAGTAAAGGCTTAAGTAGTTACTCAACAAGTTAATTACATAGAGGTTAAATCCTTTTGTTAACTTTCTTTGCATTTCACAATCATCCAATCAGTAAATTAAAGTGAAGATTATATAATTAATACTTACTTACTAGTTACGTTTCGTTTCAAGGTAAGAATAATTTATGTGTTTCTATAAAGTATAGTAATAATATATATAACATTGTCGTTAGTTATCTTAAACAGCTGTAAAATTAATTCTAATATGAAGTCAACTAATGTCACCTCAGAATGTCACTCTACTTAATAAAATTACCAGATGTATTCGCATCGTTTGCGAAATTATCCGAAATGTCCCCGTTTCAACCCCACAAGAATACGATTTTCTATTTCTAAAATGGTGATACGCAAAGAACTAAAACGGACCTAGGTACAAAAAAATTATGGTTATACAAAAATTTTTTACGCCGCGCCCGGTATGCGAGGAGACGCGGGATCGAGTCCGATAATTTTTTCAAGTTTAAATACTGATAGGTATTATAATTGCAATTAAATTGCTAAAATACCATACAGAGTATTTCATGTACCTATAATATTAGTAAGATTGAATATTTAATTGAGCGTGTGAATAACAATCCCAAACAGTTTGTACTGAAGCAAGTATCAATACTACGGTAACTGCCTTTGTGAGGTTTTCCGGCAGTTTGGAGTTGCAACATCTATCGAGTATTTATAAACAGTCCAGCTAGTAGGTATACATGTACAAGCTAGCTCAGCCGCATCAGCACTACAAACTTTCTTAAAATAATTATTAAAATAGAATAAAGTAGGTAAACTAGATACGTAAGGTGCACCTATGTTAAATATAAAAACGCACATAATCATTCGAAAATAAATGAAAAACATCTTCTGAACCGAATTTTACAAAGGTTTTTTATCAAAAAAACAATGCCTTGATCATTAGTATTAGGTAGGTAGGTATGATGTTAACAGTGTGCTTAGCATATTTTTTCTGCGCAAGCGCATTGTGTAGACTTTTTTATAGCTAACTTTTAATTATTCAGTTGTTGTATCATAATATTAGTCTACTAAGGCCCAAGTTCACCAACAGACGTTTAAGTTTTAAAAGCGTTTAAACAGCGTTTAAAATACTCGTATTATTTGACATATTTTGTATGGGAATTGTGTCAAATTAATCGTCACTCTTTGTTTACCGGCTGTTTAAGTGTTGGTGAACTTGGGTCTAATTGGTACCTACGCTAGTTATTTACTTTTATCATACTAAATTAGTCCGTGTAATGTCGGCATGAAAATTTATAGCACCACCCTTCCTCTTTCTAAGGGTGTCGTGAGAGGCAACTAAGTCTAAACTAAAGAACTATCGCCAGAAGGCGCAGAAAAGCAGCGTCATCTCTCCCACCACTAGTGAAATTGCAATTTGCCAACCCGTCTGCCGCATGTGACGATTATGACTAATGACTATTATTCCCCTTTTGGAGAGACCAATGTTCGAGAGCTTGTAGTGTACCTACTTAGATAATAATATAACACCTTGCTATGGTCACGTAATCACGTTACAGGCTCGTGCAGACTGACGATGATGATATTATAGTGCACCTGGTTTGCCTCGTCTATAAATGCTTATTAAGACCACACTTACATTACAATCAACAATAAACTATTACAATCGAGCCAAACCTGAATTCTAACGCAAAAAATTATCCTTATTTCCTAGACCAAGATTATTGGACGGGCTTGGCACAGGACGAGCTAGCGGAAGCACTTAAGGTAAAATGGAATCTGAATATCGCAAAGAACGTGATCATCTTTATCGGAGACGGCATGGGCCTCAACACGGTTACCGCTACCAGGATATACAAAGGCGGGGAGTCTCATAGGCTAGTGTTTGAGAAGTTTCCGCATATGGGCCTCTTGAAGGTAATTGACTATAAGACACTAGTACACTAACGGCCGCGGCCGGTCCCAATAATCTATCTATCGCCAGTTTTGACATTTCGTAGATAGGAATCAGTTTCTATTTCTGATTTTGTTGTCCAGAGAAACAAAGACAGAAGTTGTTTTCTATCTCCGATATGCCAAAACTGAAGATAGATAGGTTATTAGGACCGGCTGTTAAATAGTTAGGCTAGCCTTATAATAAATCTCCAGCGTCACATTAAAATGATCCTTGTCCACGCGCCAAGGATTGTCGCAGATAATAAGAATAGCACTACCCTTCAGTTCCTATTGGTGTCACTTCACAGGCTTCTCTCCACAATTGACCAAACTACGATCAACGATCCAAGCGAGACGATTAAGTCCAGTAGAGAACTGACATCAGTCGCGCGCGCGCATCCACCCGTGACGTGCGCGTTTATCGAGTGAGTGCAAGGCTGTTATTGTCCTGCAAAAAATGTCGTGTACTGTGAAGTGCAACTACTGTAATATTGTGATTGATGAGCTTCTGTCTTATGTACAGAACAAAATCTCGATATCTGATGAAGAAACCTTGGTGCGAATATGTACATCTTTTTACGCGAGTGAACAAATTCAGAAATCACGTACGTTATTGTTCGAATCAGTACCTTCTGAGTTACGTAAAATTGCACGTAAAGGAAAAGGAAAAGAAGATCGTTTACTGTATGATATACTTAACTTTTTCAAAACCACGGAGCCTGACGTGATGCCGATTTTCGTAGCTCGCGACCTTGAGAAGTTACCACCTATAACTCTCGACCATTTGGATGTTTCTAAGCTCCTAAAGGATTTGATGCGTCTTCAGTCTGAAGTTATGGAGATAAAATCGACATATGTGTCTGTTAAGCAGCTAGAAGACATGCAGAAAGAGTGGAGTAGTTCCCAAAATCGCCAAAATCGCTCGCCACCCTTCTCAGCTGCTAAAGTCAACATGAAAAGAGGCGCGTATCGTAATAGCGGCCCTACAGGGTTATCGCTTCTAGACGAAACAATTGAAAATAATGAAACCTTATCTAGTTGCGAGCTATTAAATGCAAGCGATTTTAGCTTGCCTTACAATAAAGTCGACACAAAACAGCTGGAGGGTACACGCAGTGACGAAATGTTTAAACCAACGGCCTGTTCAGTGACGGGCGCGAGAAGCGATACCGCGGAGTGCGATGAGTCACCGAGTATAGATCAGCGGGCTGGAGGCGGCGTTAACGCAACTGATAATGAGTCTTATGCGCAAGTATTAAAGTCGAATAAAGAGTGGACAGTTGTAAAGAAAAAGGGAAGAAAGTCAAGAAACCGCATTGAAGGAAAATCAGGGACAGTGATAGTTGATTCTGAGGAAATGTTTAGAGCAGCAGAGAAGAAAATGCCACTTTTTATAACTAATGTGCATAAAAATACATCGGAGTCAGACATTAGTAGATATATTTATAATAAAACGCAGGAAACAGTGCAGTTAGAAAAGATATCTATTAAGCGTCAATGTGACTACAATGCGTATAAATTCTTTGTAGTGCAGCATAAACTATCACTATTTATGGACGAGAAATTATGGCCACAAGGAATTATTTTTCGGCGCTTTATAAATTTTAAATTAAGGCGTAGTACTGAAACTTCTACTGCGGGAGGCGGCCCATCAAAATAAAGTTAAAGATGAGTGATAATAATTCACATAAATTTGCAACATTTAACTGTAAAAACGTGAAACGCTCGATGGACGACATACGTGATTTATGTAAAACCTGTGACATTATCGCGCTACAGGAAACCTGGCTATTCTCAGAAGAAATACCGTTCCTAAACAAAATAAGTGACGACTACAGTTGTACGGGAGTATCAGCAATGGATGCAAAAGCGGGTTTGATTCGTGGTCGGCCCTACGGAGGTGTAGCGCTATTGTGGAAGAGAAGTGTTTTTCACGACGTGGCCGTTATCGAGTGCAATAATCCTCGTATCTGTGCAATTAAAATAGTGTTACCACAAAAATCGGTATTAGTGATGTGCGTGTATATGCCGACTGATGAGGCAGTCAATCTTACGGATTTTACGGACGTGCTTAGCTCGGTAAGTGCTATCATAGACAGCTGTAGCGTGGATAGTGTGTATGTATTGGGAGACTATAACGCACACCCATATGAACGTTTTTATTACGAACTAATGAATTTTTGTAAGGATCAAGAGTGGTCGTGCATAGACATCGATATATTGGGCTTGTCATCAAATACGTACACTTTTGTTAGCGATGCTCATGCGTCAAGGAGGTGGCTCGATCACTGCATAGTAACCAAAGCGGCGATTAACTCAGTGCAGAATGTTTATGTAATGTATGACGTGTATTGGTCGGACCATAATCCCCTAATAGAATGTAATCTTAATATTGTTACGCCTATAAGACCATGTATGCCTATTTTCCAAGATGTGATCGCGTGGGGGGAAAGGTCGCCTGAACAAGTAGATACCTACCAAAGAGAATGTCATCAAATGTTAAGGCACATTGACTTCCCATGCGAATTGCAAAATTGTAGTGATGGAATGTGTATAGATACTGGTCACAGTGCGGTCATTGATCAGTTGTATAATGATATTGTGGAGGCTCTAAGGGCGGCGTCTATAGTTAGTCGTAATAACAAAAAGCGCACAAAAAAGGCAGTCATAGGTTGGAACAAACATGTAGCTGATGCACACGGGAGGGCTAGGCTGAAGTTCAACCTGTGGGTGTCGTACGGTAAACCTACGTCTGGAGTTGTCTATAAAGACATGTGTGTGGCGAGAAAATGTTTTAAATCCCGCTTGAAATGGTGTCAGGATAACGAGAATCAAATTAAAATGGATATTCTGGCATCTCACCATAGCAAAAATGATTTTCACTCCTTTTGGAAGCATACCAATAGGTTACAAAGCAGGCCAGGTCTTCCTGTGAGTGTCGGTGGTGTGTGTGAACCTACGGAAATCGCAAATTTATTTGTTGAGCACTTTACAGTGAAATCACCATTAGGGCCGTCACAATATAAGCCGAAATCTGGGCCCGACTTGAAAAGGGTAATAACCTTTACAGTCAAAGATATTGATAGAGTAATTAAATCTATGTCAAGAGGTAAATCCCCAGGTCACGACGGGCTCAGTATCGAGCATCTGAGGTTTGCTGGTCCACACCTACCCCGTGTATTGTTCTTGTTGTTTAACCTCTGCCTGGGGCATAGCTACATGCCGTCTAATATGATGCGTACTGTGGTCGTTCCTATAGTGAAGAATAAAACGGGCGACCTGGCTGATAAGAATAATTATCGCCCTATATCACTGGCGACGGTAATTTCGAAAGTATTGGATGGTTTGATTAATACACAGCTAAATAAATATATAAAACTTCATGACAATCAATTTGGATTCAGGCCAAATTTATCAACCGAATCGGCTGTGCTGTGTCTTAAGCAAACTATCACTTACTATACAAAGCGTAAGACGCCAATATTTGCGTGTTTTCTGGACCTTTCGAAGGCATTTGACCTGGTTTCCTATGATGTGCTGTGGGAAAAACTTGATAAAAACCAACTACCCATGGAGCTTATAAATCTTTTGAAGTACTGGTATGGAAACCAGGTCAATAATGTAAAATGGGGAGGGGTCTCATCTAAGTCGTATGGGTTGGAGTGCGGGGTCAGGCAGGGAGGACTGAGCTCACCCACGCTATTCAATCTGTATGTTAATGAACTGATTGGCGAGCTCAGCGGCACCAGAGTTGGTTGCTACATAGACGGTATTAGTGTCAATAACATCAGTTACGCCGACGATATGGTGCTGCTGAGCGCGTCAATCTGTGGCCTGAGAAAACTAGTGTCCATATGTGAATCTTACGCTGTGTCCCATGGGTTAGTTTACAATGTAAGCAAGAGCCAAGTCATGGTCTTTCAGGCCGGTGGAAATCGTTATGACCAGATTCCGCCTATATTATTAAATAATAGTAAGCTGCAGCGAATCTATCAATTCAAGTACCTCGGCCATGTATTGACTCCTGACCTGAAAGACGATGATGACATAGAGAGAGAACGGAGGGCAATGTCAGTGAGAGCGAACATGCTGGCTCGTAGGTTTGCACGTTGTTCGCGACAAGTAAAGATTACCCTATTTAGAGCCTTCTGTACATCCTTCTACACGTGTAGCCTGTGGGCCAGTTATACTCAAAAAGCTTACAGTGCCCTCCGAGTGCAATATAATAACGCGTTCAGGGTGCTGCTGGGGTTGCCTCGTTACTGTAGTGCATCCGGGATGTTCGCAGAAGCAAGGATAGATTGCTTCTTCACTATCATGCGTAAGCGGAGCGCGTCCCTGGTGCGCAGGGTTCGGGGGAGCACCAACAGCATCCTGAGCATGATTGCAAATAGATTTGACTGCATTTACGTGAATCGTTCCTGTGCTATTTCGGGTGGTGTGGTTAGGGGCAGATTCACAAAATAAATTTAATTGTATTTGTCCTATTTTATTTTATTTTACTAACATAGTTTAAGTGCACATGTATACTAACAAAATGAGTCTCAGTAACTTGAATAAATGAATTTTGAATTTGAATAGGCTGGTGATGACGATTACCTAAAAAGAATTAGAAACCATTAGCTAAGCTAAAATTACATCGTTGAAAAACCTATTCTCGGCCGGCACTCTGCAAATATGTATAAGCATCACCCCTTTCCTTCCCATGGGTGTCGTAGAGAGGCGACTAAATGAGTACCTACCGTTACAAGAAATCAGGCAGCAGAAGTGTATCTCCACTATTAGCCAACACAATTGCTAATCTAATAAAAAAAACTGCCCCGAAAAACAAGAAATTAAAATATGTACAATTAAACCGACGATATGCGTGGAATAAGGCACCAATTGTAAGTTGGTGGTACACATGTGGCTTATTTCACGCTTTTCGTCGGTTCAGTTTTTGTAAAAAAAAGGGTTTTTAGGATTTTGATTGCTCCTAGACGTACTCGGCGGACAAAATGGTGCCGGACTCCGCTTGCACCGCATCAGCACTATTCAGTGGGGTGAAAATTAATAAGGACACTGTCGGGGTAGACGCTTCCGTCAAGAGGAAAGACTGTACCAGATCGCTGCTTCCAGAAGCCAGGCTGAAGTCATTGGCAGCCAAAGCGTTACACTCTGGAAAGGCTGCTGGTGAGATTTGCTTTAGTCTTCTAATCTTCTTTCGCTTCCGTACCAACGCAACTAATAGAGAATGCAGGCAAATTGCGATAAGGTTAAGAGTAGGTAGTGTAGGTACGTATTTTTTACGTAGGCTAGGGCAAAGCCTATGAAACATGAGCGTCATCAATAACCAAGTAGGTAATGTAAGTTAAATTTAAAAAAAGGTTAAATAACTTGTATGCTACTTACATTAGATATAATTAGTTAGGGAAAATAGTAGGTACTTTTTCTTTTCAGATATAGAATTTTAAACTTTCGTGTTTTTTACACTTTACGGGTTTTACTAGGTTTTATTGCAACCGAATTAGTCCTTCCCGACGTTTTGCGCGCGACCATGATTCGTGTAATCAGAATGAAGGTTGATTACTACCTACATGTATTTACCCTTAAATAACTAATTCTGGTTTTAACAAAACTACTTATACCTGACCTGGCGGTTTGACAATCGAAATTTTGCTGATGGAAAAAAGACATTTCCTGTCTTCCTTTAGCATTGCTTCGTCGCCTGTTACGACACCAATAAGGTCAAGAAAGGTGGTGGAATTATGCTTTTGGCACTAGCAATATTAATATTTTTTAGGTTTCGTGACGACGATGAGAGTGACACACGCTACTCCTAGCCCTCTGTACGCGCACAGCGCCGACCGCCTCTGGGAGTGCGACGCCTTCATGCCTCCGAATGCCAAACAATGTGTAGACATCGCTCGGCAGCTCATCGAGGAGTACCCTGGAAACAGCTTAAATGTAAGCTGGTAGAAATGTTTACTAATTTTTCCCTCTTCGAGTTTTTAAATTACAAGGAGAATCAGTCATAGTGCACTGTTTCTATTTATTTAATTACTTGCTAGTAATTACAACATTTTGCTCTTATTTATTTACTCTTAAATTTTCTAGTTACCTACATGTTTTTCTGGAAAATCGTTAATAGCGATAAAACCGCTCTTGCCCACATTAAAGTTATAAATTTAGTTTTAGGTTTTAGTCAATTGATTGATTGTACCTACTTTAATGTAAGGAATAAAATGTTTTATCTATACTTAATAACCTATATCTGTTACCCGCGACTTCGCATTCGTGTAATTTTTATTTAGAAACTCGCATGGGAGCTGTTACATTCTTCATTCATCAGCTTCGAGCAACTAATAAAGTAATCTTCATATATAAGTGTATTCTTCTTCTTTCTTTCTAATATTTAATAATATACCTAAGTCATAAGTTCTGTCATATGTGTAATATGAAATAATTTAGACATGTTTATTATTTATGTAACCATTTATATACCAAAATGAACTTAATAAAACATTCACATGGTAATAAAGTTTATTCAAAATGACCCCCGCGATTTTGAATACAGGCCTTCAATCTGCGCGGCCAGTCGTCTATCGCAGCACGAACGAGGTCCATGTCAATATAGGCGGCTGCCTTAATCAAGGATGCCTTGAGTGACTCCAAATCAGGATGAGGTTTTGAGCAGGCCTTTTCCTTCAAGTGTTGCCATATCTTGTAATCTAACGGACTCAAATCTGTACTGGAGGAGGGCCAGTCTTCGTGCCGGATGAAGTCGATTTCACGTGCCGCCAGCCAGTCTTGTGTGCTTTTCGCTCTATGAGCTGGCGCAGAATCTTGTTGGAATACCCAGTGCCTGTTATTAAACATGGTATGAGAAACAGGTTCCACAAGGTTCTTGTGGACTGTATTTTGATACACAACTGCATTCGTTTTTACGCCTTTATCACAAAAATGTACCTCAGTTAATACCCAATAAGAGACTCCCAACCATACCATGAGCGAGGATGGAAAATGACCTCGTTGGACACGCGGAATACGGTTGCTCGCTTCTTCACTGCTGTGTGCGTACACCTTATCATTTTGTTTGTTGTAGCTCTCTTCCACGGTGAAAATTTTTTCATCCGAAAAATGAATTTCCCGATGCTTTTTTCCCACATACCGCTACAACAAAGCGCGGCATCTCTTCAGTCTCAGGTACATTAAACGAGCGTCCAAACGATGTCCTGTTTTTCTTTGATATGCCCTAAGCCCTAAGTCTTCATTTAACACCCTTTTCACCGTGGTCCTGCTTAACCCAATCTGAAGGGCCAACAGTTTCTGCTTACGTATGGGATTTCTTTGTATTCGCGCCTTTACAGCTTTTATCACTGCTGGAGTCCTAACAGAGCGAGGGCGACCACTTCTTGACCTGTCATCTACACTAGTCTTCATTGTATCGTTTTATGGTACGATAAACGAATCTTTTGGTTATTATATTAAAAATTTTCAGTAAGTCGAAAATCTGAATTGGCGCGTAACCGCAACGATGCAACGTAATAACCGCGACACGGTCTTCTTTAAGTGTCCACTCCATATTTCAAAATGAAGAAAATTCTAAAAAGTACACATTTTTATTTTAATGAAAAATTCGAAATTTTAATTCAATAAACTTTTTTGTGGCCAGCATTTTAAATTCAAAAGTTTTTATTGTGTGACAGAACTTATGACCTGACTACATATTCAGGTACCTACATAGGTATATATAATATAAATTACGTGTCACGTTGTTTCTCCGCGATGGACTCATAAACTACTAAACTTGAAAGATAGGATAGCTTCTATTTTAATTTATAGTCGCAATATAATTTTATTGCTAATTATTTGTTTCTTGACTCTATAAGACTTGGTAAAGTAAACGCCATATTTGGTGACAATGACATTTAAGACGTTTGCTTAGTAGTCAATTTCAAAATAAAATAAAAAACTTGTGTATTTTCCCCATTCGCGACATTGGCGGAATCGTGTGGCTCGGGCCAAAACACTGCTGTCGCCATAAACCAAAGGAAGAAGAAGAAGAAAACAAATAATTATGAGGCGATACGAAGTTCGCGGGGTCAACTAAGTAGTTTTAATTACCAAAACTTACTAGTCTTGTTAGTCGTAGCTGTCCAATGAAAACCATAGCAAATATCTAATCAAATCCCTTAACTACTTATTGTGATATTTCAAGGTAATATTAGGAGGCGGCAGAAAATCACTGGTGTCATCGCCAGGTATTTCAGACAATCCTTGGGAGTGTACGAGAAAAGACGGGAGAAATTTAATTGACGACTATAAGAAGTACAAAGAGAATCTAAAACAAAAATACAGCGTTGTAAACAATAAAAAAGAACTGCTAAATTTCGATGCGAATAATACCGATTACCTTTTAGGTTAGTACATAAAACAAAGTAAACAACATTAACATCGCTTTAAGTCGCAGAATAAAACACATCAGATTTTTTTTTCAGGAATATTTGCGGACAGCCACATGAAATACGAGTACGAAAAAAGCAAGGACCCTAAAGAAATGCCTTCCATTTCTGATATGGTTGAAGCAGCTATTAAAGTTTTGGGGAAAAAGAAAGAAGGATATTTTCTTATGGTCAGTATTATTGTCCCATCTATCTAGGAAGTAGTAGGTAAGTACCTAGATTCGATGATGATGTTCGACACGCCTGAGACATCCTACATCATCGCTTAGTCGTCGCAATTCTTTTAATTTCTTTTGGGGACAGCTAAGTTTTTGCAATCCCATTAAAATTCTGTAATTGTGAAAAAAGAGGTAGGTTAGGTACCTATAATTTTCACTTTCAAAAAAAGAAAAGCTGGATGCGGGTGACGCGAGACAGATCGTCGTGGATTTACTAACGGCCCGGTCCCAATAACCTATCTATCTTCAGTTTTGGCATATCGGAGATAGAAAACAACTTCTGTCTTTGTTTCTCTGGACGGCAAAATCAGAGACAGAAGATGTTTTCTATCTCCGATATGCCAAAACTGAAGATAGATAGATTATTGGGACCGGGCCGTTAGTAAATCCACGACGATCTGTCTCGCGTCACCCGCATCCAGCTTTTCTTTAGCCGTTAGGGGACACTTTTACCTAGCAATGTGCGTCATGTGACTAAGAATAGGAAGCTGATTGTACATAAATCTTCCTTCTTAAGGTAGAAGGTGGTAACATAGACATGGCGCACCATCGCGGACGCGCAAAGGTTGCCATAGACGAGGCTGCTGCGATGGAAGACGCCGTGAAAGTGGCCATGTCCATGATTGACGAGAAGGACACCCTGCTAATAGTGACCAGTGATCATGCGCACACAATGTCCATAAATGGATACCCGGATAGAGGTTCTAATATTTTTGGTAAGGTCCAAAAATAATTATTTTAGGATAGTTAGTTTGACGAAATTCCGAATTATACGAAGTCGACACATTTAGTGCTATCTCAGTGTATTTCTGGGTAGATTGAGTGATTGTTAAGGGGAAATATCTCAACGTAGTTAGTACATAATATAAATCCAATGAAATAATCCCGATATAATTAAATACTTGAACTCACCACCCTCGGATCTGAACACGAGGCTGAGAGAGTGAGAGACTATACCATATAACCACAATCGCTATTTAAGTAATATTAGTGTAAATATTGTAAAAAAACCTATTGTTAAAAAAGTGTTCCGAGACTACTTATTCGAAAAATTTGCTTTTTTAAGCTAAGAAAAACAATTATCTAAAAGCGTAACTAAGAAAACAAAACGGTTCTACCAAATAAGAGCCCGTGATGGGCGGGGCGGAAAATAAGGTCATCGCGGGGCTGTCTGACTTAGACATTACTTACTTGTTTAATAATGAGTGATAATGTTTTCTTGCCAGTTTGCGTACTAGTGTGGATGACAAGAGATAAGTCGTATCTACCTACATAGTGATATTAGGTCATGGCCAATGATTATGAAGTAGTTTTCAAAGAGTCTTAAAACCTATCACAAAATATGAACCAACTACCTATGTGTTACATTAAAAAAAGATCTAAAAAGATATCATCATTATCAGTGACATCACAGGCAAAGGGCAGTTGGGGATGTGTCCCCATCACAAAAGGACGATTATGTGCCATAATCCCCACGCTTGGCGGCCGGGTTGGCGATCGTGGTTTGGCCAATATCTACCTTCTGGAGGGAAGGCGCTGCTGGCCGTCTCCTTATGGCAGTTTTTCTTTAGTCGCCCTTACACACGAATCACTCATAATACTAACATTTTCAATAGGTATTGCCGAACCATCCAGTTACGACAACGTCAACTACACAACGTTATCCTACGCCGTCGGTGGGCCAGGCTCATTTCAGTACTACGTGAAGACGGAAGGCAATGAGACGAAGGTGGTGAGACAAGATCCATCAAAAAACGATACGGATAGCATGGATTACCACCAGATCGCTGCTATACGGGCAGTGGAAAATATTCATGGTGGCGGAGATGTGGCCATATATGCCAGAGGTAAGCCGAGTAAACATTTTAGTTCTAAATGAGAACGTTCTCCATTAGCTAAATGCGACTTGTTCATCTAGTCGAATTCGCAATCACTGGTCTTTTCCAGTGCAATCCCTCGATCGTGAGTTATTCCAGACACAATTGAAATCAATTGTTATCGTGGCACCCGAGTGCCTCCTGGGGGTTGAGGGATTAATACAAATAGTACAGCGCTATCATTATAAACCAAGCCTATTGATTCTTCGTTCAATAACGAACGTAATCCTACAGGTCCCTACGCTCACCTGTTCCACAACGTACACGAACAGCACTACGTGTACCACGCCGTCATGCACGCGGCCCGGATGTCAGCGCGCGCCTCGCAGGCACGCTCCTGCGCAGTCAACATCGTCACAGTCGCCACGCTTTTATTCGTCACACTCATCGTTTATAAATTCTGATAAGATCGTCCATAAGGTTAGGTTTGGTTAGGGGTTTAAAGGAGGGGTTTCAGAAATGACTTCCAAAACGAAGAGGAAGAGTTTTGTGTCACGTATTTAAAGCTACTAGACAGCCTATTTTAAGGGCTGTATGATAAGAATAGTATTTTTGTTCTAGTATCTACATTATTGTAATAGCATTAAGGCAATAAAAACGACACCAGTGTGGCAATTTAAGAATCTACTTTAAAATATGCTTAACGTTGAATTCGTATTAGATGTTTTTGACCCATCAAGGAAGAAAGCAAAATATATTATCGCTATACACGAAAGTAAATAATGAAAAATATATGTAACCTTTTTAATTGGAATATAAACACCTAGGTGTTCCATTTGTTGTCCCATGGGGTATCTAGATGCTCCATGAGACAATATGTAACGCACCTATATAGCCTAATAACCAGTGCTGAATTTACACATTTGCCGCCCCAAAAGCTATTAATTTTTTGCCGCCCCTACTGTCCTCTAAAATTAGATAAACTGTTCATAATACCGTTAATTCCTTTTTTTACAACTTTTTTGGTCCATTTTTAGCTAAGAAAAACGTTTTGTTTTTACTGCACTACTTATGATTTTTTTTGGGCCCATTTTGCCGCCCTAAGCTTCAGCTTTTTCAGCTTCTAAGGTAAATCCGACACTGCTAATATCATCTTGCACACATAAATCTACAGTTGAGAAATGTATAACAGTGACAGAGTTTCTTGCGCTGCTTCTTCACGGCACTAGCCCAGGGCCCCAATTCCGCTAATTTACAAATGGCTCAAAAGAATCGCAATTGCATCTCAATCGTATAAGTATTTTGACATTCAGTAAGTTAGCGAAATTGGGGTCCAGACTTGTCCCGAAGCAGTTATAGGTTTAAATATTGGGACGTGTAAAAGCGCCTCTTGGGGCGTATTTGCAGCAATAAAACTGATTTTACTGATTTTATATGTTAAGAGGACTAGTAGACCTAAGTGGCCTTGAGAATCGTAAGCACACATTTAAACAAACGTCGTCAACGCCGCCTACGGCAATATTCTTGGCTGCTATATTTTAAAGCACATCCCGAAATGACGCCATGATTTTCTAATAGATGGCATAACTATCTTTTTTTCGATGTCTCTAAATGCAATATTTATTTTATTTTATTTTATTTTATTTTATTTTATTATGACAACCAACAAGGAATAATAAAAAGAGGGAAAGAGCAATAAAAAATAGACAAAGTATCTTAACTTATTTAAAAGCAGAATACTTGTTTGTTTTAATGTTATTGTTTTGAACATTAACAATGTTACTAAAAATAAAAAAAACGGCTTCGACAATATTTAAATTATTTATATATAAAATATTTTAATTATTATTTAAATAAAAATATTTAACCATTTTGAAATTAATGACACGATGTTTTCTTGATAATTGACACAACAAATTAGATAATTCATCATAATTAATTCATAAACTAAAAAAAGAAGTTATTATTATAACCGAAGTAATCTTTTTAAAATAATTTTTTTTTTTAGTGTTGATATTTGTTAATATTTATCTAAAACGGTGCTGGGATAAAACTTTCATCAAAATCGGTCAAGCCTAGGTATGATTTGGATAATATGGGTAAATAACGTAGACGTGCATTATTTATAATGTTACTTTTATGGTTCATGTATGAAAACAAGTGTTAAAAAAAGTACAAATAAAATTACGCAATGGCACCTCTATTATTAATACTGCTGTGCTAGCAATAACGGCAGTAACTCCAATTTTGGTAAAAATGAGTTTTATAGTGATCGAGAATAAGCATAAAAAGCTCTATCAGATGAGCTGACAGCCATTTTAATATCTTAATGGGAACTGACAAATGTTGTTAAAGATAAGGGCAGTAAGTCAAAAATGCGAAATATTTTCCATAACCTAACAATAGTTAGTATAGTTACGCCGGCCTTATAAGCAAAGACATATGGCTAGGATATTATTATTACTTTAGATAAATACAGTATCTGCATATTTGGAGTTGCAGGAGATGGTCAATATTGTGCATGAAGATTTGAACAAGAAAGGAATGAAAGTGAATGTAAGTAAGACAAAAGCAATGGTTTTTGAAAAGGAGGATAGCATGACCGAGTGTAATATTTTGATAGGAGATGAAAAAGTGGAGCAAGTGAAGGAGTTTGTTTATTTGGGATCAATGTTTACAGCGAATGGAAGGTGTAATAGTGATATTGAAAGGAGAGTAAATGCCGGCAATATGGTGAATGGAGCCTTGCACGCTTTTATGAGCAGTCAGAAGGTGTCCGAAAAGGCCCGCCTGGCTGTGCATGGAGGGGTGTTGGTTCCAACACTGATGTATGGGAGTGAAAGTTGGGTGTGGCAGAGAAAACATGAAAGCAGAATAAATGCAGTAGAAATGAGAGCGTTAAGAAGTATGGTTGGAGTCAATCTGAGTGACAGGATTAAAAATAGTGTGATAAGGGATCGATGTAGTGTAAAAGAGGATGTAGTGACCAGTATTGAAAAAGGAATGCTTAAATGGTTTGGACATGTTGAGAGGATGAATGAAAGCAGGTTGACTAAAAAGATATATATGGCGAGTATGAATGGAAATGTTGGAGGGAAGTTCTAAAGAAAGGTCAGGTCAAGAGTACCCTAAACCGGCGAGCGTGTATGAAAATATTAATGAATGTGGATGAAGCGAAAGTAGTCTGTAAGGATCGTAGCAAGTGGAAAAATGTGGCCTCTGCCTACCCCTCCGGGAAAAAGGCGTGAGTGTATGTATGTGTGTATGTTTGCATATACTGTGAATATTCTATGAAAAGCTTGTTTTGTATTCTGTACTAACTACTTAAAATATCAGCAGTAAATAAATATGCTGTGGATACATATATTAAACAAAACGTATTTTTTTATTAGATATTACTTACTTAGGATATGAGCAGTAACTTGGTAGATGGTATGGGAAAATAATGTTCTACTGAAATCTTTACGTAAACGACGTCTTACCGAATTCTCATACTAACTTTAACGTCATTACTCAGAACATTAGAAGTATGTATATAAAGTAATTATGATGACTTGTTACTTGACATATCTCAAATGAACTTTGAAAGTGATATTCTGGTACTAACATAGTGCAGACTTAGTCCTAGTAAACTACTTTCTAATCTATAAAGTTATATATCACATTATACTTTACATCAACTCAATCAGAATGACGGTGTCGTTGCTTATGTTAACAATATTCTTCAAGTCCATATCGCTGAACCGAATTTGACACATGCATCAGGAATTCAGATTACCTGTGCTAATTGCATTTACGTGTATAAGAAGAACAATGTGAATTCTTAAAAAGATAGTACGAGTATTACCTACCTCGGCTACTTAATCAGTAAAGACGGTTTAAAAACAAGTTCAGAAAAGGTTAATGCTATAATAAACGCACCTGAGCTTTGCAATACTACGGAGTTAAAGAGTATATCATAGTACAAAAGGAAGATTTTTTATTATAAGTAATTATGTTACGTTTTATTTTGATCTCAAATTTTGATTTGTATTGTTTGTACGATTAAAAGGCTATTATTTTTATTCGATAGTATAAAGTACAGCTACTGCCAATTTTAATATCATTTGTAAGTAAAAACTTTTTAGTAACCAACTTATACTCGTATATATTTTAAATTTTAATGAAACTAACAACATAGATACGATATCATCGACTTGCTTGGTCCATCCACACAAATCAATTATGTAAAACTTGTTTAATAAATTAGTAAATATTAATAAGTAAATACGTTTTGTTACTACAGTTTTAGTTTCTATTCCTAAGCTTAAACCTAATATTAGTATGCGTTGCTTATCACAACAACAGTAACTCAGTACTTATTCCTGATAAACTAAGCAATTTATAGTAAGGTTGTTCGTTTCAGGCTAGATATAAAAGGTATTTTCTCATTTTAAATCGTTCTAATGAATAAAAAGCTAATTAAGTAAAGAACATACAAATGCTTTATTTGTGTTATAAATACGTTTCAACAATCACAATTAGGAAAGCTTAAAAAACACGAGTCAGGAAAACATAAAAATGCGCTAAAACTTTAGGCGCCATTTACTCCAAACTGTGCAAATCATACTTACTGCCGATATTGCTAGCACGGCGGAATATAGCTCAATGATTCACAGAATCACAGGTCAGTTACACCTATTCCACTTTCTATTATTGAAATGTTTATTTTTGTTTTAAAAATATATTTTTAAATTTTTTGTTATGTACAATTTGTTTATTACTATAGTTTTAAGACATCCACCAGACTCCCCACACCTTACTCCAATAACTGAGTACCATTTTTTTCGAAATTTGGATAATTTCTTGCAAGGGAAAAATTTCAATTCCGATGAGGCAGTACAAACCGTCTTCAAATATTTTTTTATTGATTGCCGTCCGAATGTTTTTTTTAGTTAAGTGATTAATGAACTACCCATGAGATGGCAAAAGTGCATAGATAACAATGGTACATACTTTGATTAAATAAATAGGTATATTTTATTAAAAAATATTTGACTAAGCTCCTCCCATTTTTTTATTACAAGTTTTACGTAAGTTCCTTCCATACCAAACTACAATTTCATAAGTAGGTAAGGACCTAATATGTTTCGCGGTCTATCTAGAGTCAATACTTAGATAATGCTCTAACTAAGGTCAAGAGTCAAGAAGACGCATATTTGTAGCTTACCGTATTTTTTTTATAATTTTACCAAACGATATTTGAAAAAGTATAAAATAAAAATTAAAACATAAATAAAAAAAAAACTGAATTCACTTTTATAGACAAATCATCATGACATGAAACTTTTACTAGCTATCAATAATAATAAGATGGAAGTCTTTTTCTGGATAATTAAACGAAATTAGGCAAATTTATAAGTTATAGTTTTAAATACAATAAAATTAATTTTATGATGTGAACTAACTAACTAATAAATGAAGAAATATTAATAAGTAAATACCTTTTGTAACTACATAAAAATGCACAAAAATTTTAGACGTCATTTACTCCAACATGTGCAAATCATACTTACTGCCGATATCGCTAGCACGGCAGAATATAGCTCAATGATTCGCTCACCGCATCACGGCAGTTACACCTATTCCACTTTCTATTATTCAAATGTTTATTTTTGTTTCAAAAACATATTTTTACTTTTTTGCTATTACAAGTTGTATATTAGTATAGTTTTAGGTAGGTATACATACTATATGTCAAAGCAAAAAAAAAATCTGAATTCACTTTTATATACAAAATCATCATTACATAAAACTTTTACTCGCTGTCAATAATAAGACGACGTCTTTTTCTGGAAAATTAAACGAAATTAGGCAAATTTATAAGGTACAGTTTTAAATACAATAAAATTCATTCAAATTTTGAACTAACGCATTAAAAAAACTTTCAACATTTTCGTCTCTGCTTGTGAAAAGAAAAAAAAATATTTTTGTTTAAAATAAAAAAAGAAGTTTTCTTAGGAGAGATACGAACATGCGATTTGTAGGATGTATGCTAGACTTGTTCGCCATAACACCAGGGTGATTGTTATCGAGCAAGTCGAATAAACAGGTTCTATGCTTCTTTAGAAAAATGTAAGCCGAAAAGCGCGACACGTCCACCTAGCATCAGGCATCAGCCTGCACTAATCGGTACACGGTCGCTCACGCACACATGCATGCGTTCCATCAACTTTCATCCCAGAAAATGAGAATTAGCGATTTTCGGAAAATGCATACATTCAATTAAAAAACTGGAACTGTATTATAAGAGCTTGTCGTTTATTATACAATATATCAAAAGATTATAATGATTACGTGTATTTTACTAGGACTTAAGTGAGTTATAAATTTTTTTTAGAGGCATGTTCGTGATTTTTTTCTATCGAGTCAAATTAGTTGTATCGTGTTTTGAGAACAGTATTATACTAAAGTATATCCTGAAGACTAACATATATTTTTTTGGCTTGGTTTTTTGGAGTCTGACATAGATTTATGTACATTATAAAACTCGCGTTTAGCTCTACTAGTCGCCTTAAACAAATTCAAGTTTCTTTAATTTTCCCGGCTTATGAAACTGATAAATCACTAATGTCTAACAATTGCGCTAGGTAGGTAGGTAATCAGAAAGACACCATTTCAAAAGTTCGGGTTTATTGTCACAAATTTGGACACCAATTTGTATAAATTTTTAGCTACACAGTAGTTGAACAGTCATCATAATATTGATGCAAAATAATTCGAAAACTATATAAATAAATACAAATGTATTAACTACGTAGCCATAATAAGTGTATATGATGCAAACAAAACTTAACATTAAATAAAATTTGTACTAACGTATATTGTGTTTTCATTTAAATGTTGCAAAACATACTAAACTAATTCATAACAAATCTCTCATAATTCGAATAGGTTATACTTATACTGTAATATAGTATAATGGAATAAGTTAAGAGCTAAATGCATGGTATAAATATAAAAATATTTGCATTCAAATCATTCTTCTTTCAAATATACACAATATTACTTAGATAGGTAAGTAATATCGAAACACATCTAAAACTGAGTATTAATTTTGTAAAGGAAAATAAACATTCATGATATTAGATTTCTGACCTAACTATAATATTTTATGTACATTTTAGTGTTCCATTTTGACAGGCTAACCACGTAACATGCTGTATATATGTATAGCCAATCAAACAAAATAAATAAACTACATATTTTTAATATTTAGTACATTTTTGGTCAGTAAAATGAATTTAAGAAACCTTCATTATTTCGAACACTTATGCCTGCGCCGACGTTTTAATGTGTACCTAATATTAAATATTTCCGTGACATCGATTGGCTTACACGTAGCCCTAATAATTTAATTTCTACGATCCCATAGTTTTCTTTAATACAATACCAATGACGAGTGCTCCAGCCAGGGCGAGCAGTGCCCATTTGAGATTATTGCTGAAAACAAAGACATAATTTAGTCAAAATTACATAACAAACTGTCAATTTGCAAATAAGTATAACAACTCATATCGTAAACCGTAATGTCAATTAAGGTATGTTATTGTTCTTTTGTATGCTAATACTGCTGTCTTATACATAGCACAAAAAGTTAGAAACCTTATTTGCAATTAATATTTTTTTAAGTAGGTAGGTACTTAACTTGTCTAATTTTACAAAATTTACGTATTTTTTAGAAACAATAAATTACGTAGGTACTATGTGGTACTTACTAAGCATAATATACAGTAGTAAGCATTTTATGACTACCTACAGATCAATACGTATGTATATCTAAGATAATTGTCGGAACATACTAGCAAATACTGATTCGTCAAAATATCTTCGAGTAAATAGAGAAAGATCATTAGTTTCTAATCAAAAACCAATATAGTGGAAATCGGACTTACGCGACGTGGTATCTATACCTTTATATGTTCTTTAAGTAAAGTGTTATTAAAATACTTTTAAGAAGGGCCGTCATTGAACTAGGACCTGGCCCCTAATTCAGCTAACCAAATCGATCACAATCGTTTTTTGACTGTTCTAGTATGGGCTAAATGTCAAAATCGCCCAATTCAATCACGATCGAACTGCAATTGAAATAGCTCACTAAGGCCACTGAGCACATTGGGATGATAAGGTCATAGATCTCAGACCCATCTGCAAGCCAGATTTTTGAGAGAAAGTAAAGTTGATTGGCGTATACCTACAAAACTTGACCAGCAAGTAGGTATTGCAGTCAGCATATCTTTAGAACTTTTACAAATTAAGTTAGTTTTTTCGTAATAAATATTGGTTACCGTCGCGTTCGGAGATTATCATAAAATGGCAGTTGGCACTATGGGAAATTGGGAACCCATGGAGTATCGATCGGAAGTTCTGGGTACTTGCCCAGAGGGAAATATAGAGGAATGAAGCCCTGGTTATAACCGGCGGATCTTATGGAGTTAAGGAACGCCATGCACGCGGATACGAGCTTTAGTGTTTTGCGTAAGTACAACGCACACCGATCTCGACACCCTTTTTTATGAAAATAACAGGTAAACGGTAGAAGGTAATTTTAAGTAGGTACGTTAGCTAATCCACAAAACACTAAACTCCTAACAGCGAAAGCCCGATTTACACCTGGCTTTGATTTACTAATCGTTTAACTACATGATAAACGATTTCATCACGTTTAGTCTATTAGTTTAGTAAGTAATTTAAATGTTAAATATCTCTTATTTAATGTTTATATTAGTGCATACTTAATTTCATAGTTACGAATTTCATGTTACATACATTTAGGTACTCAACTATAATTATTATCTTGAAGGTAACGGGTAAATGGATCTTCATCTATGTAGTTTTACTACATATACTATGTACCAAATAAAAAAGTTCTTTAGCATAACCCAACCGAAAGTTTAGAATTCAGTTAGCGTCATAAATCGTTACATTAATCGCAATAAAATTAAACTTAAGATGTCTTTTAGACCTAAGTCCGAAATCTGATCAATTAAATTAGTACCAGAGGTAATCAAAATTCGTTAATTAAGTATATCATAACGCAGAGAGCTAGATTACTAAACAATTTTTAGTAATAGACACATCATGAAGATTCATCCACTTGACACAAGCTACATCGCAATTGGCTACAGTAAACAAAATAAAAACTAAAACCTTGGCGGAGGAGACGGCGGCCTCCTTCTCCTTAAAACAAATGTTACGTGTTAATTACTCTAGCTACCTCACTAGCTCTACTCACGACTGGCAGGCAAAGTTTGAACCTTTCATGGCATGGCAGCCCACGCGGCCGCCTTGAAAAAGGAAAACTACTATGAAATAATCTACTAAATGTAAAAAAGTTTAATCTCAGTCGCACAACGCCCAAAATAATTCTTTTAACAATGATTCACTAGTAGTTTTTTTTTAATTCTGTTTCTTTTTTAATGGAATATGATTTTAAACATAATATAATTTGCCTTATAAAACCACATAATGCCAAAATATACTGTGCAGGCCAAGTGTTTTTTTTTTAATCTGAGCACACAGTTCATGTGACAGACTGTTGTTTGTTATTCACCTCTTATTAACTGAATAATTTTGTAAATTAGAACATCAAGTTGTTCATAAAAGATTACAATCAGTATCATAGAGTTTATATTTGTAGTTTTTAACAAAAAATAAATGAATAAACCTTTCGGTTGGCACCACTATAGTATCACATCTTCTCTCTGCTTTTGGTGTCTTCGGTGTTTTGTAACCAGATTTCGGATGTCTTGATTGGCTAATATTAAAAAATATAAATAAATAAAAGTAAACCCTTACAACAATTACAAAGAAAAAGAAAAATAAATGAACCTGCTAGAAGATCCATCATATGTTCTCCATGTCTTTGACTCAGTTTTTTGAGCACTATAAAAAACACAATGTAAATTTTCAATAAACATGTTTTGTTACCATATAAAACTCTTCATAAAATATATATTTATACTATTTTATACACATGTAAATGATAATAATAACCTTGCCATATTGCAACTTCGACATGGGGCACTGAAAGTAATATTAATTCTTTAGATTAAATTTGTTTCATTTGCAAAGTTCTAAAAATGATTAAAACTTAAGTACAGTATGGTACATCTCACTCAGTATAATCAATTTAAGCTACTTCTTTAAAACTAAAATAAAGTTAACATAAAAATTACATGAACTTTACATGGGCGTAGCCAACCATGGGCTCAGGGTGGAGCAGCAGTCTAAATAATATGTAACCAGAAAACTATTCCCGCGGTCTTACCCCGTATATTTTTTCATACAAAAAGGTTACATTCTATTAGCATCCTGTATCTATATGTAGGATGTTTGAAGGGAGAACTCCGGAGGCTTGGAGTAGGAGTGTGGTCGTCCTGTTCTTCAAAAAGGGAGATAGGACCCTGCTGAAGAACTATCGACCCTTTCCCTTCTAAGCCTCGTCTATAATCTGTTTTGAAGAGTCATCACGAACCACCTTGCGTGAAGACTCGACGAATTCCAACCACCGGAACAGGCTGAATTTCGGAGCGTATAAGGCACCATAGACATAAGTGCGTCAGATTATACAGAAGACCGAAGAGTATAATAAGCCCTTGTGTGTAGCATTCGTGGACTATGAGAAAGCCTTCGACTCGATCGAGATCTGTTTCGTTTTGGAGTCCCTGCAGCGTTGCCAAGTAGATTGGCGGTACGTCTAAGTGATGAGATGTCTCTACGAAGCCGCCACCATGTCCGTCTCGAGTACAGAATCACCCACAAAACCTATACCGTTGCATCGAGGAGTGAGACAAGGGGACGACATGTCCCCGAAATTGTTCACAGACGCAATGGAGGATATGTTCAAGACGCTGCACAAGGCATCAACATCAATAGCGTATGTATCTCTCACTAGCGATTTTTAGACGACATCGTCATTATGGCAGAAACGCTGCTGGACCTACAACAGATGCTGAATGACCTGGCTGACTCTTCTGTACGCATCGGCTTACGGATGAACCTGGATAAAACCAAGAATGAACATGTACTACCGGAACCGATTGCGGTGCATGGCGCCGTATTGCGATGCATGGCTCTGTCCTCGAAGTTGTTTAAAAATATGTGTACCTTGGTTGGACAGACATTGCAGTTAGGTAGATACAACTTTTAGGATGAGGTGAATTCAGTTGGGTTGGGCAGCATTTGGGAAATTACATATAGTCTTCTCATTGTCGATCCCACAATGCCTCGAGACGAAAGTCTTTAATCAGTGTGTCCTACCCGTCATGACATACGGAACCGAAACGTGGACACTGACGGTACAGCTAGTCCACAAGTTCAAAGTCGCTCAGCGGGCTATGGAAAGAGCTATGCTCGGAGTTTCTCTTAGGGATAAAATCAGAAATGAGGTGATCCAGCAGAGAACTAAAGTTACCAACATAGCCTACCGGATTAGCAAGCTGTAATGGCAGTGGGCTGGCCATATAAGCCGCAGATCTGACAACCGCTGGGGTAAACGAATTCTTGAGTGGAGACCGCGTTTCGGCATACGTGGTATAGGACGCCCTCAAGCCAAGTGGAGTGATGATTTGTGCAAGGAGCTGGATGCGAAAAGCCGAAGATCGACCTAAGTGGCGTGCAACTGGAGAGGCCTATGTCCAGCAGTGGACTGCGATAGGCTGATAATGATCGTGATCTGTATGTATGATTCGAATTATCTAAAACGCTTTCTTATTGCTCACCTACCTGCGTCACGAAATTTTCATCCAAAAACGTGTCTCTAACTTTGTGGCACTGGGCGTACGCCAATTGTTAATCAGGCAATTTACGAGGTTTATATCTATCTATACATAGTACTTTCAGGTAAAAAAAAGTAAACAATTACACATAGGTATTAAGTATAGGTTGTTCATTTAATTAGGTATTAAGTTACTTTATAATATTACTTTAAGGGCTTCGGCTTCCAATTTATTTTTTGCTTCAGCGATCCTCATCCTGTGAACCTCAAGTTTACAAAGACCGCTCAGACAATTTTATCTCATGTTGGAGCAAAGCCAGGAATTGACAGGCCGTAACGTTTTAAAGACCTCACTATAGTACAGCCCCCTTACTCTTGAATTTGATTTAAGTTCGATCTCGATTCGACCTAGCCAAAATCTGAACAAACTCAATCGAATCGAAATCATAATCAAGTCAAGATCGATCTAAAATGGCGATCTGTTAAACATTTTCGGTTGATAACGTAATCACCATCGACTCACAGGTTTAGGTTCACTTTTCAGAGTACCAAATCACTGATTCTCGACGTCGATTCGATTTGATCGTAACTCGAACTTGTCAAGAGTAGGCCTGCAGGTCGTACAAGTTTTTATGCTCAGATAAAAAAAAACTGAATCCATTATCAGTTCTGCCAATGGAAGTGGAGTCTTTCAGAACCAACATAGCCATATTTTTTCTTGCCAAAAGCGGTACCACAGTTCAACCTGGCTGTGGAAACTACCACATAAGTTATAAAATTCGGGAAAGGGATGTTTTCTTAAAAAAATAATTTCGAATGTCATTTGCCACATGTAATAATTATGTGTGCAGTGAGATCAAAGAATTGTTCTCCGAGAAACACTCTTTCAAAACATTATTAGAAAGTCTAGGTAGGGAATAATCAACGATAGGGAATAATCTGTGTCCAAAACTGGGTAGGGCTCTCTGCCGGAGGATTTGCAAGGTGCGTCTGTCTTTTCGCGATGCGTGGCATTGTGAAATCAACTTCTAGAGCGTCAGCAATCAGTCGAGTTTCACCTATAAAACTGCCGCTGTGATCGTCCACATTTTCACGATGTTTTTGGAGTAAAATAGTAAACGAGCAAATAATACGAATAGCGCTGCAGTAGAAGAAGCTCTGCGCTGCGCGGAAAGGGCGCGGCGTGGGCAGGTAGCTTTTCAGCTCAACTCAGTCACATACAAACGAAAAACATAAGGATTTTGAAAAAGATAACTTTTTGTCTTGATCGCATTTTTTTTGTGTCGAGTGTTAACTTTTTTACGGATATGAAGTATTTTAGTTAGCCCCTAGATAATTAATTTTTTTAGGTTTGGTTAGGTACCTTAGAGGTCAGTGCCAGGGTGGGGCTAGTGCCACACCCTGCTCCACCGTGGCTACGCCCATGGAACTATAACTTATCTAAAAATTAAGATAATACTTAGAATTTATAATACTTACAATATGAATTGTGTAAAATATATTACATATTCAAAGAATTAACTTATAGCTAAGATACTTTTAAACCTTTCTGTTGCATGATTACTTAAATTGTATAATGGGTACCTGTATAACCTACTCCCATAAGTTGAACATGATTAAACAATCTTTAATCCCTCGATCGTGAGTTATTCCAGACACAATTGAAATAAATTTTTATCGCGGCACGCGCGTGCCGCCTGGGGGTTGAGGGATTAAATCCCTGAAATTTCGAATAGGTTACACTGACTCCATTCACGGAGCAGCTCAACCAGTAAGTTAGAAACAGGTCTGTTTGATCGTTGTAACCCTATCTAAACAGCAGGCATTAAAGAAGGTATGATTATGTTCTTCCCAGTATAAAAAACTACTATATAAAAGACATGAGTAGTAAGTGTAGGTCTATCACATCTACAAGAAGCTCCAATAATGATATCATCAGTACACTAAAAATGGCAGCTAACTTTACTAAATCAAACAACAGCAAATAATTTCATAATATAACCTGTAACTCTTGGCTGGTTTATATTTTTTACAACTGCAATAACAAAATAAATCTTGATGGAAATTAGCATTAACATTATAAACAAAAGGGAAAACAACAGCTTACCAATTTTGTGGAATATCTTTTGTTTTGTCAGATGCTGGTAATGTCCCAATTTTAAATTTCTTTAACAACTCCCTGTAAATAAAAAATTCTGAGGTAGGTACAAAGTAATTAAAATTTTATTAGATTGTGTGCCAAGATGATGTGGTTTTAATTTTAACAGATGGTCATTTAAGAAATATTTTTTAAGTAACATTATTTCCTTAACATAGTAAGTACCCACCTTGCATCTTCACTGTGGCCAACATCTTCAAATGCTTGAGTGCCATCTATTCCAGCATTCTCTATCAATGTTTCTTCACCACCCGGATGCTAAAATCATCATACTACTTAATAAACATTTGTAATAAATAATTTTAACTGTGATAAGTAAAATAAATATGGTGTTCTGATAAAGTATCTAAGCTATAAAGGAATTGTTCTATGGTGTCAGTGAAAACAAAGGTACACATGTTCACATGTTCTCAGACCACAGACACTTTGACTCTTCTGGGAATCTAATCCAGGACCTCAGAGATAGTGTAATCTTGAAATCTGCTAAGTATGTCAATTGCCAATGCAGGTCATCAAACTGAGTTCAAAGTTCACACCATAGATTTAAAATTAACAGATTCACACCGTCTGTATACATGTAGAGAAATGACAAGAAATTATGCACTGAATTATTGCACATAGGTATCGCACGTACGTACGTATAAGGTTATTATTATCAGTAGAGAAGAGATAGCAATAATTTTATAATACTGATCGTAATAATAATACAGAAGTTACAGTTTATTTAACTTGAAACCAATTACCTCTTCCAGAAATTTTGTAACATCGTAAACATCGTTGTGAATTATGATCCACAAACTTTTCTTACTTTTGTGCTTTTTTACTTCACTGATACTAATTTCAGGAACCATTTTAAACTAGTATTATTTAATTCTGAACAAATTTTGACTCCGCACCAAACTTTCACCATAAATTTCTTGCAGTGACTTTTGTTTGTTTGAGATCACTCACTCACTTGTCACTTTGATTGACTTGCTCCTCAGTCAGTTTTTTTTTTAAAGTTCACGCCTCGAATACTTGTCCACACAGCCAATTCTTCAGTATTATTGCCTTTATTTTGCATTAAAACGTTGATGTAAGACGTTTTAATACTTCGATGGAGTTTTTGGAGACAGTCGTAAGATTGAAGGAATTTAGAGAAGTCCCCAAGAAAGAGGTAAACTGTTCGCGTTCCCGCGCAAAATTCACGGTACACTTTTCTTGGTTACGACCCATACACCATGTTATTGTATATTGTACCGAACTGTATATTGCTCACTCGCACGACACTTTGTTTCGCAAAATAACACCACTTTTACGACCCAAAAATCACTAAAAACAATAAAAATTCGATAAAATAAATGGACTCCAAACGTATAGTCTCACAAACTCCCGCCAAAAAACCCTGCTCAGTCAGTGGTTTTATTTATCGTTACTTACGTCAAATGTCTTTTTTTTCTTAAGTAAGTTTAATGGCCTCGGATACTTGTCCATACAGCCAATTCTTTAGTAATATTGTCTTTATTTTTGCATTCAAACGTTGATGTTAGACGTAATAATGCTTCGATGGAGTTTTAGGATACAGTTGAAAGATTGAAGAAATGTAGAGAAGTCCCCAAGAAAGAGGTGAATTGTTCGCGTTTCCGCGCAAAATTAACGGTCCACTTTTATTGGTTACGACCAATACACCATCTTATTTCACCGAACTGTATATTGTTTACTCGCACGACACTTTGTTTCGCAAAATAACACCATTTTTACGACCCAAAAATCACTTACAACTATAAAAATTCGATAAAATAAATGGACTCCGAACGTATTCACGAACTCCCGCCAAAAAAACTCACGTCAAATGTCCTTCGAGCAACGCGGCCTTCCGTCCCGGAAGGGTGTAGGCATAGCGATTCTATTCTATACAAAAAGTTCTGGCATTTCTTGCGGGGGGAAATGTGCACACAAGCGCAGGTTCACATACTCACATACAAAAACAACACTGTAGTGACGACACTCACACACAAAAAATTAAACAATTCAGCAACAATTCGTGTACGGATAAGTTACAACTCACACATTGCCCCGTTTTCAACGTAAATAGAGTTGGTCTTAACTGTTCATGTAGCAATATCGATATTTTTTTTCTGAAGACGGAATAAAAGTAACAAAGTGAAACATTTATTTATTAGTAGGATCTTAACAACAACTTTTGATATTCAAATAACGATCGATTATGATGTTGATTTTTTGTGTTAGCGTTGATGGGTACGAAACTAGGACGAAGACTAAATTTTATACCGCTAAGAGCTGATGATTTTATACAGCTATCGCTACAAATGAGCTGTTTAGAGGAGTGACACCATATAAACCGTGACACGACATTTAAAAATATTAGTGGGATGGGAAGGACTGTAGGGATTGGAGGTATGGGTTCAGGGGTGGGAGGGACGAACTCTGCCGGATCCGCTAATTATGGATTAATAATGAATTTGAGAATAGTAAATTACGTATCTGCGTGAAAATTTTGGTTCTTAAAATGAATAAATTTTGTGTAAATTAAATTTGGCGGATGCAATTTTTTTCAATAAAAAAGAAGGGACTTAAAGAAGGAGTTTTGAAAGCTGCTACAGAAGTTTGTGGAGTTTCTAGACGCACGAAAGGAAATAAACAGAAGAGTGCATGGATGAGTAAAGATGTGCAAGAAATTGTTGGGAAAAAGAAAAAAGCATGCTTGGATTGGTTAGCTACTAAAGCTAACCAAAGAAATCAAGATGCGAGCGATCTGGATGTAGAGAAAGCACGAAAGGAGTATAAAAGTTTGAAGGATGAAGTCAAAAAAACTGTGGCTCGAAAGAAAGATGAGAATAAGGATGAGTTTGACAGAAGGCTATCGGAAAACTTTCGTTCGAACTTGAAAGTTTTCTGGAAATCTATAAGGTCAGCTCGAGGTAAAACCGCATCATCCGAGTTGAGTAGAATTAGAAGCCAGGATGGTAACATAGTAAAAGGTGAGGAATGCGTGTTGAAAAGATGGAAGGAATATTTTGAAAGTTTGTTTGAAAAAGAAGAAGCAGCGCAAGAGTTGAATATACCAGAAGTAGATGAAAGTGAGAATGACAGTGAGATAGAAATGGATGAGATTCTAAAAGCGTTGAAAAGTATGAAGTCGGGTAAGGCTGCAGGGTATGATAGAGTATCAGTCGAGATGCTAAAGGCTGGCGAAGGTGCAGTAGCTAATCAGCTGTACTGCCTTTTCAACTTGTGTTGGAGAAGCGGCCGAGTACCAAGTGATTGGTGCAAGGCTGTTATAGTTCCGCTGTATAAGGGAAAAGGGTCACAGCTAGACTGCAAAAATTATCGCGGTATAAGCCTGCTTAGTGTCGTTGGCAAACTGTATGCAAAGGTATTGATTGAGAGAGTGACGAAAGAAACTGATGAGAACGTATGGGATGCTCAAGCAGGATTTCGAAAGGGAATGGGATGTACGGATCAGGTCTTTTCCTTGCGGTGCATAGCTGAAAAATCTTTGGCTAAAAACCAGAAAGCATATTGCGCATTCGTGGATTTGGAAAAGGCCTATGATAGAGTGGTGAGGAATGAATTGTGGTCAGCACTATCTATGTATGGGGTGAACAATATTTTGATACAAGCACTGAAATCCCTATACAAGGATTCTAGTGCTTGTGTCATGATCAACGGGGCGTACACTGAATTGTTTAGCATCGAAAAAGGTGTTAGACAAGGATGTGTAGCGTCACCATGGCTGTTTAACTTATTCATGGATAGTTGCTTGAAAAATTTGAAAGAAAGTGAACGGGGACTTAGAATGAACGATTTGATCGTCAAATGTCTGCTCTATGCTGATGATCAAGTCTTACCGCGTCGTCGGCAGAGGAGTTGCAGGAGATAGTAAATATTGTGCATGAAGATTTGAACAAGAAAGGAATGAAAGTGAATGTAAGTAAGACAAAAGCAATGGTTTTTGAAAAGGAGGATAGCATGACAGAGTGTAACATTTTGATAGGAGATGAAAAAGTGGAGCAAGTGAAAGAGTTTGTTTATTTGGGATCAATGTTTACAGCGGATGGAAGGTGTAATAGTGATATTGAAAGGAGAGTAAATGCCGGCAACATGGTGAATGGAGCGTTGCACGCTTTTATGAGCAGTCAGAAGGTGTCCGAAAAGGCCCGCCTGGCTGTGCATGGAGGGGTGTTGGTTCCAACACTGATCTATGGGAGTGAAAGTTGGGTGTGGCAGAGAAAACAAGAAAACAAGAGTAAATGCAGTGGAAATGAGAGCGTTAAGAAGTATGATTGGAGTCAATCTGAGTGACAGGATTAAAAATAGTGTGATAAGGGATCGATGTGGTGTAAAAGAGGATGTAGTGACCAGTATTGAAAAAGGAATGCTAAAATGGTTTGGACATGTTGAGAGGATGAATGAAAGCAGATTGACTAAAAAGATATATATGGCGAGTATGAATGGAAATGTTAGAAGGGGAAAGCCTCGACGAACTTATCTTGATCAAATCGGGGAAGTTCTAAAGAAAGGTCAGGTCAAGAGTACCCTAAACCGGCGAACGTGTATGAAAAGATTAATGAATGTGGATGAAGCGAAAGTAGTCTGTAAGGATCGTAGCAAGTGGAAAGATGTGGTCTCTGCCTACCCCTCCGGGTAAAAGGCGTGAGTGTATGTATGTATGTAAAAAGAAATTCTGGTGTCAATATATTTTTCCATGATTGTTCTTGCAAGTAAAGTTAATTTAAAAAAAAACCGAGTTTAAATGATAACATTAAAATCATTTCTATATATTTCAATGACAAAGGAAAAGAAACAAGTTGCACACAATACATAATAAAAACCGGCCAAGTGCGAGTCGGACTCGCGCAAGAAGGGTTCCGTACCAAAAAGGCCAAAAAAACGGGCCCCCAATTCCGCTAATTTACAAATGGCTCAATAGCATTGCAACTGTATATTTTGACACATTTAACATGGAAGTAATGTCAAAATATACGATTGCGATGCTATTGAGCCATTTATAAATTAGCAGAATTGGGCCCCTGGTGTGTTGTATGGGAGGCCCCCTTAAATATTTATTTTATTTTGTTTTTAGTATTTATTGTTATTGCGGTAACAGAAATACATATTTTGTGAAAATTTCAACTGTCTAGCTATCGCGGCTCTTGAGATACAGCCTGGTGACAGAGCGACGGACAGACGGACAGACAGCGAAGTCTTAGTAATAGGGTCCCGTTTTTACCATTTGGGTACGGAACCCTAAAAACTACTAACTAGAATGATAAAATCAAATAAAAATAAATTATTACTATTATGTTATTACTATTAAAGAGTTTCAAACTTATTAACAGAAAAGAGATTTTACATCACACATAAAACCATATCAACAAATATTTGTCTAATGTGATTAAATATATTATATAACGTCGTCGTCGATAACCACCACCCACCCTTTATCGACAAACATTATGTCATGTGAAAGTAATAACATCACTATGTTGCCCAGCGGCAAGAAATCGGATTTATCGCGCGACCGATCTGAAATTTGCACGGGCAAGCGGACCTGATGTTGTCGAACAAATCCAACAACTATTCAAGAATAAAATATGCGAATTTAGTGTTTAAATGTAATTAAATGGCAATAATACGATACAAATTTACTTATATGTGAAATGTAACACCATCATTATGTAAACTTGATGTTGCAGACCTCTTTTTACAACAGAAAACTGAGCAATTCGGCATTTTTAATACGGCAGCGTTCACTTGCGCGACTGGACTCGGTCTAGGAAGAAATTTGAGCGCAACTAGTTTTTATAAACGCTAATGCCCAATTGGGCTTATACTTTTGACAGAGGGGAAACGCTTCGTATGGCTACTCCCTTACGGGACGGAAGGCCGCGTTGCTCGAAGCAAATGTCAAGAGAAGTAGAAATCGTCCCGTTTTTACTCGGGACAGGCGAAGACATGAGCTATACTGCCTGGTCTATTATAGAGTTTCTTGATAGCCAATTCTTAAGTAATATTGTGTTTATTTTGCATTAAAACGTTGATGTTAGACGTTTTAATGCTTCGATGGAGTTTTTGGAGACAGTCGAAAGATTGAAGGAATGTAGAGAAGTCCCCAAGAAAGAGGTGAACTGTCCGCGTTCCCGCGCAAAATTTACGGTACACTTTTCTTGGTTACGACCCATACACCATGTTATTTCACCGAACTGTATATTGTTCACTCGCACGACACTTTGTTTCGCAAAATAACACTACTTTTACGACCCAAAAATCACTATAAACAATAAAAATTCGATAAAATAAATGGACTCCAAACATATCTCTCGAACTCCCGCCAAAAACTCCGTCATCAAATGTCAATCAATGACAACAATGTCAATAAATAAATCAGGGATGTCATTATGTAATCGACTCTATTTTCCTTATCGGTATTTACTAATCGATTGTCTGAATAAAAACAATGGAGTAGTAATAAATCATAAATTGTATTAATTACGCTTGATTTATTCACTAAAAGTAAAAAAAGGTAAGATAGGCATTGTTAGGTTAAGCCAATATAATTTCTTATTATTTATTAATCGATGTTTATATTTCATTTCACATCCCTAAATCATTTTTTTTTTGTTTATATGTTCCTACCGGAACCGGCTAAGTTCTGAGATGCTGACATGTCTTTAGTTACAATAATTAAATAAATAAATTAATAAATGCCCTCACAAAATTACGAAACAAAGTCCATCTTTCTCATTTCGTTTACCACCTTTCGATTATTATGTGTAAGTAAGTATGTTTGATATTTTATGTATTTATTATGAATATAGAATTCGCACTTATGACATGGCAGTATAGTCTCAAACCTTAGCCGACTCCAAAGGGAACAAATAAACAAAAAATATATTTAAAAAAAAGACAGAAAAACGTCGGAGTTTTTGGCGGGAGTTCGTGAGATACGTTTGGAGTCCGTTTATTTTATCGAATTTTTATTGTTTATAGTGATTTTTGGGTCGTAAAAGTGGTGTTATTTTGCGAAACAAAGTGTCGTGCGAGTGAACAATATATAGTTCGGTGAAATAACATGGTGTATGGGTCGTAACCAAGAAAAGTGGGCCGTGAATTTTGCGCGGGATCGCGAACAGTTCACCTCTTTCTTGGGGACTTCTCTACATTCCTTCAATCTTTCGACTGTCTCCAAAAACTCCATCGAAGCATTAAAACGTCTAACATCAACGTTTTAATGCAAAAATAAAGAAAATATTACTAAAGAATTGGCTGTATGGGCATAGTTCCCTTTGCCTACCCAGAATGGGTGAAGAAAACAACAACAACAACACCAACAACAGAAAAACGCTCAGATTAATAACGACTAGATTCCACGATAATCTGACAGGAAGCGTTAAAGAGGAACGCAAGATATAAAATCATAGGTGAAAAACAAGGACGAACGAATGATTTTTTGTCCCCGTCAGCGTGGCCGAGAATGAACATGTTTGCCCAACCTTAAAGTGACGTTTGGGCAAACATTATCTTGTTCGTTTGTGGTTTTATGGGTTTTATGCGTTTTAATTGTGACTTTTTCATTGAAATTTATAAAAGTGCGAAGAAAGACATATTAACAAGTGAAATCATCATGGTTAATTGTAGTGTGTTAGGCTGTAAGAGCCGTACTCAACGAAACGATAGTGGAATTACATTTCATTCGTAAGTAGCTATAATTTTAGTATTTTCACTAAAATTTTACATAAAAATAGACAATTGTTCTGCTGAGAAGTGTTTTCTGCTAAAATAACATATCATAAATACGTGTTTCAGTGATTTACATTAAAGATAACCTCAATACTTGAAAAATCGGTGTGACCATGTTGCGATTTCTAACTACCCAATTAACACTCATTAATCTTAACAGATTCGCTTTGTCTACGCTACATTCGTTTATTAATTAACTAGCTGTTGCACGCGACTTCGTCTGCGTCAATTTCTGTAATTATGATCGCGATTACTTTTGCAACATTTGTCACTGATGCTTTGCCTGAAAATAATTTTTCAATTCGCACCAGTATTTTCTGAGAATAGCACGTTTAAACAAACTCTTCAGCTTTATTAAATGTATTAATATAGAGTCTACCTGTTATTCCTTTTGTTATGTCATTTTGCTTGCTTGCTCATTCATTTTTCCTTCAATAAATATGTAGCAACGCAGGCACGGACGGTTATAAAATAGGTTTTTTAATCCTTCAATCGTGAGTTATTCCAGACACAATTGAAATCAATTGTTATCGTGGCACCCGGGTGCCTTGTGGGGTTCAAAGCATTAAAATATTTTAATGTAAGTAAAATCAAGTCGAATCTTGCCTTTGATTTCGTCATGAACACGAGCTTTTAACTGCATGCTTTTAAGGGAATGTAATGTAGGTACAAATTTAATGATTATCTAGTATTGCGGTTTGCAGTCGTTACTCTTGATATTATAGTAGCCAGATTTATTATCTTTATCGTGAGTTATTCCAGACATAATAGAAATCAATTGTTATCGTGCCACCCGAGTGCCTCCTGGGGGTTGAGGGATTAAAATATAATTTTCATGTTGTTAAAATTTCTTACTTGCTTTTACCCGCGATTTTGTGTGTATATTTTAATATTTTTGTATGTATTTTCTATTTCTAACAGTTTATGTTGCATTACAGCTATTATTATATTTTTCGTATTTTTAATAGATGTATGATATATACAGCCTAAACGACTTAAATATTTTTATTGTAGATTTCCGTCTGATGAGGCTTCTAGAAAGGTATGGGTGTGTGCTACTGGGAGACAAAGTTGGCAACCAACGAAGCACTCAAAGCTTTGTTCCGTGCATTTTGATGATGAAGACTTCGTTCGTAAACCAAAAACAACATACTTAAAACAATATTCGGTTCCAAAAAAACATATACATGTAAGTATCTCATAACAATTATAACTACATATTTAGCATTTTGTGTAAAATGGCTTATTCTACATACAATTTTCATTTTGTACTAAGTATGTCTCTTTTCTTGTCGTCCTTTACTACAGCCCAAACGGTTGGACGATTTTTGACATATAAGGTTGACATAGACTATAATTATTTTGAAAAGCAGTCGGGTTTTATTTTTTTAATAATATTTTTTGTTGGTTTCAGACTTCTGAGACGTCAGATCAAGCACCAGCTCTACCAATATTGAATACAGAAACAGTTTTATTGAACAAAGAAAATATCGCACCAACACACAATACTATGGTAAGGTAGTATGTCATTCAACTGCTGAGACTTGGATTACTATAATTTTCTATTCAATATTGAACTTTTTGTTTCAGGCATCTGCCAGTAAAACTGATGATAATCTTAAGGAGTCAGATCAAATTAAAGCACCATCAAGTTTAAATCCCGAGACAGATCTAATGGAAGTAGAAAATATTGCGCCGTCATACAAAGTTATGGTGAGATAATTTTATGTAATCCCTGCTAATATTATAAATGAGAAAATGTGTATGATGTCTGACTGTCCGTCTATTTGTTCCTCTTGCGCGTCAAAATAGCTAAACTGATTTTAATAAAAGGTACGGAGATACTTTGAGACCCTAGGAAAGACATAGGCTTTTCACCGCGGGAATATGTCTCATTCAAAAACCATTTGAGCACGCAGACGAAGTCGTGGGTGCCAGCTAGTTTGCCTCTATAAACGACATTGTTGAGCGACCACTGCCAAAACAATTAATATATTATATTATATCATCTAAGTTACATCCGCATTTACGATGCTTCGAGGCCTGGAGTGCAGGACCGGGAGCCAGCCCGGGGGTGGGATTTGTCAGTTTGTCTGTATGTTTCGCTTTCACGCCAAAACGACTAAACCGATTTTAATGAAATTTGGAATGAAGATAGTTTGAGACCCTGGGATGGACAAAAGCTACTTTTTTACTGCGGGAATAAGTCTCATTTCCACTGGAAAATCACTCAGGTGAAGTTAATTAATAATTAACAGATCTTTAGATTACCTCAAATTTCTATGTGCGCCTATTCTATATTGAATGTCGAGTTTTCGACCTCTGTGACTTAGTGGTACTAGCAAGTGCCTTTAAATCGTAGGGTCCCGGGCTCGATCCCCGGCCAGGTCAAGAAGGAATATGATATTATTTAGATTGGCCTGGCTCCATATAGTATCCTTGAGTTATACCACGGCACAAGTTCAAGTACTGTGGGGCTAGCTCAATCTATGTAAATTGTCCCTATACATTTATTTATTTACTAGCTTTTGCCCGCGACATCGTCTGCGTTAATTTCTGATATTATGATCGCGGTTATTACTGAAACATTTTTCACTGATTCTTCGCTCATATTGTTTTAGCGTAATGTTATATAGCCTAAAACCTTCCTCGATAAATTGACTATCCAACACAAAAATGATTTTTAATGTGAACCAGTCCTTCCCGAGATTAGCGCGTTCAAACAAACTCTTTAGATTTATAATATTAGTATAGATTTATTAAACACTTTTTGTTTCAGGCTTCTTCTAGTAAAAATTATTATTTTCCCGAGGCGTCGAGTAAACCACGTACACCCAAGCGAGAAAAAAAATTGAAAAAGCAATTGGAAAATGAGAAACTTAAGTCAGCTATAAAGCTTAAAAAAATACGAGCATTGCGTGAATCAAAACGCAGATTATTGAAGAAAACGGCACGTCTTGAAAACATTATAGCTGATTTAAGACTCGAAATGAAAATGAAGACAGAAGATGTAGACTTATTGTCAAATATTGTTGAAGATGAAAATGCCGATTTTTTAAAAAAATATGTAATGAAAGAAAAATCACGAAAATATTCTGCTGCTTTAAGAAAATTTGCGCTAAGTTTGCATTATCTAAGCCCTAAGGCATATTTGTTTGTACGCAAACAGTTTGATACATGTTTACCTCACCCAAAAACTTTATACACGTGGTACAGACAAATCAATTGTGAACCAGGTTTTACCAGCGAATCTTTAGACGCCATCAATTTAATGGTAAAAAAGTCGTCAGAAAAAATATTAGTTAGTATTAGTCTGGATGAAATGTCAATTCGACAACATCTACAATGGGATGGGAAAAAGACTGTTGGTTACGTCAATGTAGGACAAAATATGGACACAGATAATTTGCCTTTGGCAAAAGACGCTCTAGTTTTCATGGCTACTGCATTAAACGCATCTTGGAAGATACCTGTAGGATATTTTTTAACCAATGGTGTAAACGGTGAGCAACGAAGCGCTCTTTTAAAAAATTGTATTTGCTTGATGGTGCAATGTGGAGTAAAAGTAGTTTCAGTCACTTTCGATGGGTGCCCAGCAAATTTTGCGATGGCAAAAAATTTGGGCGCTAAGTTCGATGATTTTAATGAAATTGATCCAAAGATTAGCATTGACGACCAAAACTTAGTTATAGTTCCCGATGCTTGTCATATGTTAAAGTTAGTAAGAAATACTTTGGCAGACAAAAAATATATTTTGAACAGTAAAAATCAAACGATATCTTGGGATTATCTTGATCAATTAAATAATTTGCAACAAAATGAAGGTTTACACCTAGCTAATAAACTGAGGAACGCTCATATTAACTTTAAAAAACAAATAATGAAAGTCCGTCTTGCTGTACAAACCTTTAGTAAATCCGTTGCTGATGCTCTTTTATGTTGTAAAGATGATTTAGGTATAGAAAGCTTTGCAATGGCCGACGCAACTATTGAGTTTATCATGCACTTTAATGATGTTTTTGACATTCTTAATAGCAGAAAGCTGTTTTCCTATGGGTTTAAAAAACCTATTTCGAGAGACAATTTTCTTGAAATTGAAAGTAGATTAAAAGAATTTGAAAACTTTGTCAAGGCTCTCAAATTTCCCGAAGGATGTAATGTCTTAAAGTCAGGCAGGAAAACTGGTTTCTTAGGATTTTTAATTTGTGTGAAAGCAATAAAGATACTTTATGAGGAATATATAAATTCGGATAATGGTATCCTTCAATACTTATGCACTTTTAAATTAAGCCAAGACCACTTGGAACTATTTTTTAGTGCAATAAGATCGAAAGGTGTGTTAAGGAGAAGCGTTGGTGCCTTCGGTAGTAGATCAGGTGGAAATAAAAAGCGGACTGTATTTTATAGGATTGAATGTAATTCGGGACAAGTACTACAACAGTGACCGCACACTATGAAGATATTGAAGGGAGTGGGTTCGACCGAGCATCGATGTTCGCTCGCGAACCGAACGTTCGCTCGGTGTTGTTCGTCGCGGTTCGGCGGTTGTGCTTCTCATCGTATCTCATGTCCCCCCCTGGCATCCATGACATAGCCCGTTCGTGGACATGCTCCCCGGGTTGAAGTGGGAACTTCAAATAAGTGGTAGTGGGCAAATGTTATTAAAGCCACGCCGAATTGTCCCCTTCTTAGTCTTCAGCTCGGCGACCCTCACGATGCCGTCCGAACCCGGGTAGACCTGCACAACACGACCCAGCAGCCAGCAAAGGGGTGGTAATGCCCTGTCTTTCACCAGGACCAGGCTTCCCACAGTGATGTCACCCCTGGATGAAGTCCACTTAGTTTTTTGCTGCAGCAAAGATACATATTCGGTATTAAAACGTTTCCAAAAATGCTGCTTAATAAACTCCACCCTTTGTAAGCGCTCGAGTCGACTGATGTTTCCAGTATCAGCCACCTGTGGATGCGGAACGGACGTGAGTGATCTTCCTATCAAAAAATGAGAAGGAGTTAGGGCGGAGAAATCAAGTGGATCAGGAGAAAGAGGAGTAAGAGGTCGGGAATTAAGAACAGCCTCTATTTGAGTAAGACACGTAGCCATTTCTTCGTACGTAAAATGAGTAAGTTTAAGTAGTCTTTTTAAATGCTGTTTGGTTGAACGGACTGCTGACTCCGCGACCCCGTTGAAGTGGGGTGAGTAGGCAGGAGCAAATTTAAAATCGATTCCCTCTTGAATAACATCAGACGCAATATTGGAATCCTGCAAAAAATTACGCAATTGATTACAAGAACCTACAAATGTAGTGCCGTTATCGGATAATATGCTACGAGGCTTGCCACGACGTGCAATAAATCGATTTAAAGCGGCCAAATAGGATTCCTTTGTAAGATCCGTAACAAGCTCGAGGTGAACGGCTTTGACAGCCAGGCAGACAAAAATGCACAAGTATGATTTTATCAGTTTGCATCCCCTCCCTTTTCGGTCAGCTATAAGTATTGGTCCGGCGTAGTCGACACTGGAATTGAGGAAAGGAAATTCTAGGTTACTGCGTGAGATTGGAAGTTGTCCCATTATAGGCTGTACGTTTTGTGCCTTATGTCTAAAACATACTGTACATTTCTGCACTGTGGATCTTGATAGATTTCTACCCCCTAAAGGCCAATAGTTTTGTCGTATGTTTGCCAAAAGTAATTGAGGGCCTGCATGCAACAATTTTTTGTGATAAGTTTGAAATATGATTTTCGTTAAATGATGCTTACTGCACAAAAGTATGGGGTGTTTCACATTATAATCATAAGGTGAATTATCTAACCTGCCTCCTACACGAATGAGGCCATCGGGGTCCAAAAAAGGAGATAAAGAAATAAGGCGATTTTTGTGAGGTAAACCTTTTCCAAATTTCATAATTAAATATTCATCCTGAAACATTTCACATTGAACTGTAAGCAAAATTAATTTTAATGATGACTGAATTTCCTGATTGGTTAGAGGACCTTGTAATTTATTCAATTTATTTTTTAAATTAAAAACATACCTTTTTATGTAGGCTAAAATTCTTTGTAAATGATTAAAGTTAGAATATTTGATAATTAGTTCCTTTATGATAGTTTGATTATTTAAATAAATATTTTTGTTATCTGATTGATTTATAAAATTGCAAATTAATTCTGGCAGGTCTTGCTTCTCAACCTTTTTTGTCAACTTTGGCCAAAGGCTTTCGTCTTGCGATAGAAATGGCGGACCTGACCACCACAATTTAGATTCGCTGATGAGATCAGCCTTCACCCCTCGCGATACAAGGTCTGCCGGATTATCTCCCGTTGGCACATAGTTCCAGGCAGAACCGAAGGTAGTTTCTTGTATCTCATTGACACGATGTCTTACGAAAGGTTTGAGTTCGCTTGACGGTCGAGACAACCAGCTCAATACAATCGTTGAATCACACCAGAATATGATGCGGTTAACTTGTAAGGTGAGTGACTCTTTTACCTTTGTACACAGTCTTGCGCCTAAAAGTGCCCCACAAAGCTCCAACCTAGGCATAGTCGTAGGTTTTAATGGAGCTATACGATTTTTCGAAGCTAATAAATGGGTCGTAATTAAATTGAAGCTATTAATAGACCGGACATACAGACAAGCACCGTATGCTTTTTCACTGCTGTCCGTAAATACATGTATCTCATGAACAATGTTATCGTTGCACAAGACCCATCTAGGAACATTTAAAGAATTCAAGCAATGCAGTGTGCTTATAAATACTTTCCACTGTTCAGCAATATCCTGGGGTACTTCGTCGTCCCAGTCGCATTTGCTAAGCCATAGTTTTTGCATTACAATTTTCGCTTCGACGACACAGGGTCCGATCAAGCCTAATGGATCAAAAACTTGGCTGATGACAGATAAAATATGTCTTTTTGATATTGTTGCATGTACGTCAATATTTAGAGAAAATGACAAAACATCTAATTTACAAATCCATAACAAACCTAAAGTTTTCAAAGAGTAATTATCAGATAAATCTAAATCCAAGCTAGAGTTATCCTCCTCGTTAACAATTTCTCTCAAAATGTCAGTGCTATTTGATCGCCATTTTCTTAAATTAAAATTCGCTAAAGCTAATATTGATTTCACAGCCTGACATAGCTCAATTGCGCCGCTAATAGTTTCCGACCCACTTAAAAAATCGTCAACGTAAAAATCATGTTGTATACTACGCTTCACCTGTTGATTATTTGTGTCGTCAGCGAGGCTTATAAGACATTTAGTTGCGAGATAAGGCGCTGATGCTGTTCCATAAGTGAGCGTATTTAAAGTGTACGTTTTGAGTGGCTTGGATGGGTCCCGTCTAAATAAAATACGTTGCAATGAACGTTGTTTAGGATTTAACAAAATAGCCCGATACATCTTTTCAATGTCTCCAGAAACGATATATTTGTGTTGTCGAAACCTAACTAAAATCGAAAATAAGTCATCCTGCACTGTAGGACCTACGTATTGAATGTCGTTTAACGAAACCCCTGAACTTGATTTAGCAGATGCGTCAAAAACAGCTCGCAATTTTGTGGTCTTGCTGGAATCGCGCAACACGCCATGATGTGGCAAAAAATAATTAATCTCATCTCGATTATACAAAAATTCGGTGTCCTCAGTCATATGGCCGAGCGACTCATACTCATTCATAAAATCCATATACAGTTGTTTAAAAAAAGGATCGCGCTCAAATCGCCTTTCTAATGATATAAACCTACGTTTTGCTATACCGTATGAGTCACCGAGAACACTGGGATCCGCGCTGAGCGGCATAGTAACAATAAAACTGCCGTTCAAATCGCGGTCAGTATTTAACTTAAAACTTTGCTCGCAAGCCCGCTCGTCTAAAGAAAGACAATGTTTGGGTGAAATGGAATCGAGTTCCCAAAATTTATTTAATTCTATGTTAATTGTTTTAGTAAAATTACATGAAAGTGGCTGGTTAAATAGCGAATCGGTATAAACGGTACCCGATATCAGCCAGCCAAATTGACTTTCACACAACTTTGGTAAGTTTTTACCTAGATTAATGTGCCTGCCCTGAATAATGATATCCCAAAATAGTTCGGCTCCCAACAGAATATCAATGTCTGAAGGTATATTGAAAGACGGGTCTGCTAAAAATAATTCTGTGGGAATCGGTATACCGAAAGTATCTATGTGTGAAGCTGGCAGTTTTTTCGCAATTTCTGGCAGAATATGACAATTTATTTTGACTGAATATTCATTGTAATTTGATTCTAAAATTAAGTTGCAAGACTGTGTACAATTACTAGTCAGATTATTGATACCTGTGACTCTGGACCCGGTATCAACTCGAGGCAATCCAAGACTAGTGCACAAGTTGTCAGTTATAAAGTTGGCTGTACTTCCACTGTCAAGCAGCACTCTGGCATTGTATCTCTTACCATTTTCACTCATCACCCTCACCATGGCTGTAGAGAGTAAAATACACTTTTGAGCAGAAGGCTGTGTTTTTGTAGAAAGCGAAACATTATTGGTAGGAATAAGTGTTGAATTATTCTCAAGCTCAGTTTGATTCAAGTGTAACAAGGTATTATGCTTGCTTTTACAATACTTACAGTGCGAAAATCTACAACGCTTTTCGACATGGCCAACACGCAAACAATTCAAGCAGACCTTGAAGTCTTTTGCCTTTTTTAATCTATTTTCCACAGTTAATTTTCTAAATGTATCACACGAATAGAGAAAATGATTCTGAGAACACATAGGACATTTAATTTGATTATTTTTTTGCGAATTATTATGATTTGTTTGATTGGAAGTAATTATGAAACTTTTTGATTTGTTAGAATTGTTATTTGATTGAATTATGTTACTATTTTTATTATATTCTAACGTTTCCATTAAGTCGGCCTTGTTGTTTATAAAGCTACAAAACTGACCTAAAGTTGGAGTATTAGCCAATGTATTACGATACTCCTCCCAATTTCTAATTGTAACGGTGTCTAACTTTAAGGACATTATATAGATAATAATAGTATCCCAATACTGTGTCGGCTCATTCAACGCTTTTAATGCTCGGATATTTTTATTGATTACGTCAATAAGACGGCGCAAAGAAACGCTAGATTCAGTAATAACCGGCTCAGCGTTGAATAATGCCTGCACATGATTGTTAATGAGTAGGCGACTATTGTTGTATCGATCGCACAACAAGTCCCATGCTATCGCATAGTTATCGCCCTTAAAGTCGATATTTTTAATAATTTCGGCGGCTGTACCTTGCAGGGACGCGCGCAAGTAATGAAACTTGTTAATGCTATCGATACCACAATTGTTATGTATTAAGGAAAGAAACGTGTCCCTAAACTCCAACCAGCACTGATAGCTACCATCAAAACGGGGTAAATCAATTTTTGGCAAACGAATAAAATGGTTTCTTGTCCCACCTGATACCTCGGAGCCCGCTATGAAACCTGCAGTGGCTTTATCCTGGTTTTTCCCTGCTTCAAGGTATTGTCTAGCTATGGCAACCAGGGGATAAAAACTTTCTTCAAATTTAGACCGCTCGACATAGGCGTCCTCGGGATGCTCCGATAACAGCTCGATCTCAGTCTGTAAATCATTAAATTCATCGTATAAACCCTCGAATTTGCTAAAACGACTTTGTAATTCTAGCAACTGAAGGTCCGATAGTTGATCGCAGCTTTTTATAATGGCTATGTAGTTGCTGAAGCCTGTAATTCTTGCTTTAACAGAACTGCGCTTTTTGATCAATTTATCAGACATAGTGGGTAACGAAAAAAAAAAGGTACAAAAAATTTTATATAAGTAACAAATTTGGACGATTATTAACGTTAATAAGTATTATGAGTACGAATCTACGAAAGATTTGATAAATAAGCGCACAGCTGATGCAGTCTAACGGTGTTGTAAGACAGGTAAATACGTATACCTACCTACCGCTATACAAAGGAACGCGATGCGCTTATAATATTTAATGAAATGATAGTGGCCGTAGTGCGACCGCTGTTAGCAAAGTGGAATGACGTGCGAAGAAATAAGCTTGCGCCAACTCAATTAAGGTAAGAAAAAAGGTAAACTGAATTGGACTTATGCAAATATTAAGCACAATTTTTTGGAAAGAAGGTAGATGTGATGGTAAAATTGGAACGAACTCACAGCACGACCGTATCCTTATCCAAATAATTCCACAGGTGACTCCAGAATCTTCAAAATCTTCTTTTTAAGTAGCGATGACACGGCGCAATAGACAGGCGGGCGTGTCACGGGTTCAAAGTCCGTTACAGCAGTCGTCCGGAATTCTACCCTCGTCTGTTTCTTCTTCTTCAGGCGAATGGACCACAATGTTAAGGAGAAGCGTTGGTGCCTTCGGTAGTAGATCAGGTGGAAATAAAAAGCGGACTGTATTTTATAGGATTGAATGTAATTCGGGACAAGTACTACAACAGTGACCGCACACTATGAAGATATTGAAGGGAGTGGGTTCGACCGAGCATCGATGTTCGCTCGCGAACCGAACGTTCGCTCGGTGTTGTTCGTCGCGGTTCGGCGGTTGTGCTTCTCATCGTATCTCATGTCCCCCCCTGGCATCCATGACATAGCCCGTTCGTGGACAGGTGGGTTTAATAATAACCCGACCGCGATGCAGTTTTTATCAGCATACAGGCGTTTATTAATTCATGGTGAGTTAAAAAATTTATGTACGGGAAATTGTACACCTTTAGAAAATATTAATATTTTGAATTGTAACAGTACAACAGTTTGTAAAGAAATAAGTAACAGAAAACATCGTTTACTCGCTATGACTGTAGATGATGCAGAAAATGATTTGATTGATTTGCCCGATAGCCACGATTATGTAGCTAATTCTGAGTTGACCGAATTTTCTAAGGAAGCTACTATCTATATTGCTGGGTATATTACAAGGAATTTGAAAATGCTCATTAAATGTGAAGAGTGCTTAGGAGCTATTGTTTCTGATGAAAAGTTTCCAAGTCTGATATATCGGAAAGATGTCGGTGGATTACATTATCCGTCAAAAGACGTAATAAAAATATGTTTATTTGCAGAAAAATCTCTAAGACAGATTATTAATATACATGGCAATTCATATTTTGCAAATAAAAATAGTATGCCCAAAATGATTTGTGCTATTTTAGCTAAGTTTATTAAAACTAATATTTTTAATAATTTGAGTAAGCATATAAATGATCAAGATCCGCTAAATAATCATATCTATTTATTGATTAAAGCAATTGGGTTAAGATATCTGGAAGTTAGAATTCATTACATAATGAACACATTGTCGCAAAGAGAAGAAAAAATAAGGAATATGCATAATAAGTTGGTACTTTTTAAGGGGCAGTAACTTTTGCCTAACTATGAGTACGACAATACAAGTAAAACAGGAACGATACATGAAAGGCGTCAAATATAAGGTCCATTTAAATCGAGCGCAAATATTTTAAGACTAGTTACTTAGAGGTCAAATAAATGCTTTAGGAGAAAATATAAGTAAATTGACCTTATATAAGAATATTTAATATTATACATATACATACAATCAAAACTGATTTTGTTTCATTTAAACCTTGTTACATCGCCTTAATTTGAAACTATGTTTTTAAGCTATTGCATAGCTTCTACCGCGGGCCTTGAGCGTGGTGACCGAATCCAGAAATTCCGCAACGAAAATAATCCTTACACCCACACCCACACAATCGGGGCGAGGCACGATCGAACAATTTTGAATATTCGAAATTTAAAAAATTTAGAAGAAAATAAGGATTTTGACAGTATGGTTGCCTATGGTTACCATATCTGCCAAAATAACAGAAAAGTTTAATTACAAAAGTCAAAATTAGAAAATACATAAAATTATAAAATTAAGCTATTGCATAGCTTCTATTGCGGGCCTTGAGCGTGGAGACCGAATCCAGAAATTCCGTAACGAAAATAACCTAACACCCCCCACTCCGACCGGCACAGCGGTGATACTTTTTGGCTTAGAAATTATTCGAAGCTTTTTAGCTTTATAATTGCATAAGTTGATAAAAATGCTATGCAATAGCTTTACCGCGGCAGTCTCCGAGTGCCACACGTCTTTTTATCTATGAAACTACATAGTACATAATCGATCATCATAATTCAAAAATACATGGTTAGTTTGTTACCTGCCGGCTGAATTTAGTTTTACATGAACATAAAAATTACCCAATTTTGCAAGTAAAAATTTAAAGTTGGCAACTTTGTAATTTATTATTGCTGTCTCGTGTGCAGCCACAGCATCGCACCGTCTAGAGGTAGATAGTCTAAGGAAAAACGTCAAAAACATGTGATAAGTAAGAGTGATAACGTCATCGTCACTTACACTAACATCATAACCTAAAATAAATATAAATAAACTTTTTAATGTGATCGTAGTTCATCGTAGGATGAATGAAAACCATATCCAGTTTTCTCATATCGGCGAAACATATGTAAGTCGCGCTAATTGAAGAAGAATTTTAAGTAAAAGTTGTGCTTTTCTACGTTTAAATGACAGAAGGTACCGAAGAGAAAGACTATAACGATGCGTTGGATGATGTTTTCCTTAGTGAAGACGCCGCATACAAACAAAGTTATGATCAAGGTTTCAATGCTGGAAAAGCAGCTGGTAACCCTGAGGGCTACCACTTAGGCTATCACAGAGGCGCCGAGCTTGGACGTGAATTAGGTAAAGTCAAGCAGAGCATTAAAAACTATCGTCAATATTAAGTACAATTACTTTTAATTTTATGAAAAAGCAATTTGGAATTCTAAGCCTTTATTTACAAGTCTCCTTAATTTAATTCCAGTAGGTAATTTAAACCTAAATACAATATGTCAATTGTTATACTTACTTATATCAATTTATTGTTTTCTTATTTCCAGGCTACTATTTAGGCATTGTCAGTCATCATATTGAATTGAATGATAAAACAGAGGTAAATTATTCTGAAAAAATAGTAAATCAACTTCTGAAAGTAAAGAAACTCATAGATGAGTTTCCCCGCACTAATGTTGAAGACCAAGACATTTTGCAGCTGGCTGACTCAATAAGAGTTAATTACAAAAAGGCTTGTGCATTATTGAAGATACCTTCTGCTAATCCTTATGATGAAGGCGTCTCATTCTGAAGGTGAGAATATAGCCCTTTGCAAACAATGAAAACAATGCAATAGTTCATGGATTTTTATTTACATGGGTGCCTAAGTGTTATGTAAAAAAAAATTAATAGATTGTGAAGTCTGTGGTTTCCTAAAAACTTACCCTCATGAGCTTAGGGATTAGGAAAACTTGAGATGTGAGTTTTGTCTAGATTGGGAATATGCCAGACTTTTGTTAATCAAGTCACACTATCATATCAAGTTATTTGTAAAGGGATAATGCATTGTCAATTAAATATCTTAGAAAATTGTGTCACTGATAATTTGTATTTATCATGAAGTTGTATATTTTGATTTTGTCTATCAATATTTTCTGTCTTGCTTTTTTGCAGAAAGAACACTACAAGCCACAATGTACAAGATCCGCCATCACCTCGATACAGTTCTAACATACCTTAACCCACTACTACCGTTGGCTAACTGTCATATGGTAGAGTTTTTCGTGCAAAACCACTGGGATAAGCTTATTCCAGGAAATTTAAAGTCAGCATTAAATGCTTTGAGTTTAAATGAAGCTGTAAATAATTTCTGGACTCTTGCTGAGACACAAGACTCACAAGGTTTGTGTAAAACTCTTTTGGTTTTGACAATAATGTTAAATCTTTATACTATAATGCACAGTGTTAAAAACAATAGTTTTGATGTTGATATTATCTTGGCGCCCATGTATGTTTGGTTGCAAGTACAACTACAGTAATTAATACATTATTGTTGCTGAACCCTTCCCTATGACCACTGCATTAGATTCTACAGTTTTTTGCTAGTAATTATTTTATAATCGGTGGTTATGCTGAATGTGCTTTGGTCCATTCAACAGTAGTAGATGAGTTTGTAAATGCATTCGATATTAAACAAAAAGAAAAAAAACTTTGTGAATCCAGAAAGCTAGCATATTCCCCAGGTTTCTGCAAACTTCTGAGACTGATGTCAGTGATTGACAAAACGTGCCTGTTCTTTAGCCACGCCATTGCACTCTGTTAGCACATGCTGTGGCGTTACATCTGTCTCAATGCACCCTCTTACGGACTGATGTTAGAGATACTTTTAATGGGTATTTCTGTTACTTTAGCGATTGGACTTGAATTTAACCGGCAACTAAATGTCGAATACGAATGTGTTTTCATATGTATTGTGTTCTTGTTTTAAATTTTCATGTGTGTGTTGAATGCACTGGGGTGCGTCTTTTCAGCTTAGACAAACTCTACTCAAAAACACACTAAAATGAAAGTTTGTTGAGTAGCTTCGTAAAAGGCAAACCTTCGCCCTGCAAACCTGGCCAGTCAATTTATCTATGTTTTTAAATTGTGAAAGATCAGTAAATAAATAATACTTGTTTCAGATAACTCAGAGCTTGGAAAGTGGATACACAAAGCAAGATCAAATTGTATAGCTATCAACAATGAGTACTGCATTTCTCCAGACCAGTTACAGACAAAAATAAAGATTTGGGGCGGTGATATCAAAACTGAAATTAAAATGAAAGAGTTTATGAACAATAAAAAGAGCTATGAGGTATTCTTTGTTTTTCTCTAAGAATAACTACACATTTAAATCATTGTCAAACCTTGTTGTTCCTACAGTATGGGCAATGAGTTAAAATTGGAAATATCTATAAAGTACAATTCTTTAAATAAAAAATGCTTAGAGCCGTCGCCCAGTAAGAGGAAGGCTGTAGGTTCAAGCCCCACCTAAAAAGTCGCAAAATATACTTTATTTGATATTTTAGCAAATTAATTGCAATTATAATATCAGTATATAAACTTGAAATCATGTCTCAGGCGGGACTCGAACCCGCATCTCCTCGCAATCCGGGCGCGGCGCTATACCATTAAGCCACCGAGACGCTAAGTCATAGGCGTAAATTTTTCAAGAATATTTTTTCGCTATAAGCAAGCGTTGTTTCATCATATGTTAGGAGTTTGCACCCTTAACTCCCGAAAGAAACATCTTTGCAGATGTTTGGCAGTCAGTTAAGATGAAACAGCTATTTATATACTTAATTTGATTTTTTAGCAACTTAATTGCAATTATAATATCAGTATAACTTGAAAAATTATGTCTAGAATATGCTTTAAAAAATTGACGTAGCGTCTCGGTGGCTTAATGATATAGCGCCGCGCTCGGATTGCGAGGAGATGCGGGTTCGAGTCCTACTTGAGACATAATTTTTCAAGTTTAAATACTGATAAGTCGCAAAATGTTTATTCAAGGAATTAAAATTTTAATTTACATAAGCAATGTATTTGCTAAAAAACCGTCTTATCTACAAAGGCCGAGCTAATCCGTCCGACAAGATTGAGTCTGCTTGAATGCGATCCGAATCATCTGGCAGTCCCATCGGTGCCACTAAGGGCCCTCGCCCACGTTGACCACGATGCAGTAGCGATTCTGTCGCGCGTTCGCATCGATACAGTCGCAATGCGGTCGCTAGCTATGTGCCCTTGCCCACATAAACACGATTCAGTCGTGATGCAAACGCGATACTGTCGCGATGCAAACGCGATTCAGTTCTTCGCCCCGTTCTCTCCCCGATGTCGTCCGACACGGTCGCGCGTCCACATCGATACAGTCGCGATGCTGTAGCGCGTTAGAAGCGCGTTGGCATCACTTCTGTAGTGCATATGCGACTAACGCGCGTTAGTAACGATGCTGTCGCTCGTTTACGAAACGCGCGACAGAACCGCTACAAAAGTCGCCGTGGGCGAGGGCCCTAAGACCGGGTTCTCCGTTCTATGGGCGCATTCACGTGGAAAGCTGGCTACCGGCGCCGATCTGCCAGCGCAGGCAGTCTCTATACTTTTTGTCCCACTCACGCTCACATTTACAAGCATCCTATGCTAAGCGCCTTCTAGGATTGCCAGTCACTTGGCCACTTTGCTTTCTTCAAAGACAGGCGACAAGGCGACAGAAAACAAGTATAAATTTAAAAACTGTAACCCGACTACGAAAATGCAATGATTTTAAAAGTCACCTGTATATTTGCATTTAAACATTTTTGTACTCAGAATTTGGTCATCTTTCATTTGATACCCCATTCGTTATGAATGCAATTTTTTTTTTTTCAAAGTGCCCCAATATATTGTCGTAGCATTCCCCAGGTGGAACCCACATACATTGTATACAACGTGTTCCTTTTGATATCCCATAACACTAGGGTATTCAACAGACCATGGTAAAGAATCAAATTGCATATGAATTTCAGTATATAAACTTGAAAACATTTTTTGTAAAAGGTGGGAGAAAAAAAAAACCAGTTTATATACTGATATTATAAGTGCAATTAAGTTGCTAAAATATCAAATAAAGTATGCATATGAATTATTTTTCAATTATAATTATTTCTTTGTTTAATTTTTTCATACAAAATAATTCTAAAAGGTCACGACTGTTTATGTAAAACACCCTTACCTTGCTATGAATGAACTTTTGAATGAAAACGATTTACTCGTACCTACTTATCAATGAAACACCCACACACGTCAATGTTTTTTACAAGTTACGCTCTCCCGCTACTTTACTACTACACTTTAGTGTAAGTTTGCCAACGTCTCGCAAAACTAAGGATTTGCTATTCTGGTTACATTTTTTTAACAAATTTAAATAAATTTGATGATTCGGAACTATTGATTTTTGAACCACATGTTCTAGGGCGTTTCATACGATTTTTACCTATAGAACACAACCTTAGAGTTATGGGATATCAAAAGGACGTTGTATACATAGACTGCTAAAATCACAACGGGTAAAAACAGTTTTTTGTTAATTGAATAGGTACAAATAATGTCCCGGCTAGTGGCGTCCCTCCATGATGCGTGTTCAACGTCGTGCTGCGTGGAGGCTGGCGGTGGGCGTGGGCACCTGCCGGTGGCGCTCACCCTTGGGTATGGTATACCCAGTCTAACCATTGATTGCGATGAGAACTCGTTGGCCTCGGGATCGGAAAGGATCAAGATCATTCAGGTGAGCTATTTGTTGATGCGTTTGCTTCAAATCCTTTTACCTCTCAGGCGTCTTTTAAATGCAATTTCATAAAAAACTGAAGTAATCAATGTAGCCCCAGGGAAAAGCAAGCTGAACTCTGAAGTGCCTGATGCGATGATCGTGTCCTCAAGTGGGGACCGCAACTTTTAATGCGTAAGATTTCCTTGAACATGGTGTAATACTGGATATTTATTGTATACGTAGGTACATTGGGTTAAAACGGATACATTGAAATGAACGATAACTCACATTTAAAATGTACGTAAAGTGTTCGAAACTACTCTATAAACCAAAACATAATGTAAAACCTTATAAACGTGAGTTGAATCTGATAAATTATCTTTTATTTCAATATAACGGTAAAGCCGGGTATCCACTATGTTTGCGAACCTCTTGCGCTCCGCGCTCTTGCAACTGCTCCAATAGTGGATACGTTCACGCTCCTCGAGCGTGCAACAGTGCTCAGCGCTCCAATCGGTGGCGGTTTTTGAGCGAACACAAAGGGGAGCTCAGTCTGTTCGTTCGCATGGGGACTGCGGAGCGTGCGTGTTTCTATGGAGATATGCGTAGTGCGTACCGTCTCCACCAGAGCGGTTACGGGAACGCGGAGCGCAAGAGGTTCGCGAACGTCATGGATACCCAGCTTAACATACTGATTCAAACTTTCATATCATTATCGTAGAGGTAATTGTTTCGGGGTTTTTTAGCATTAGGTACCTTGTATTTTATGAGTACCTAATATTTCGGCATTGTAATTATTAGATATTTATTGTGATGTGTGATGATTTGCAAATGGAGGAACCAAATGATGATCTTGCACACTTTGTTGTAGGTATTCTTTCGCGCATGTAAACTGTAAATGTACTGTAACAATGATTTTGTTTAACATAATCACAAAAAACATTATCAGTTGCCCAATGCACTATTCTTGTTAGGCATAATGCCTTACACATAATAGTGCGTATCTCATAGCTTGCTCCATTATAACATTAGGTATGCCTAATTTTAGAAACAATGGCACGCCATCGCCAAAAGAGTAAAGAACGGACGAGAAGAGAAAATGCCGAAAGAAAATAACACGAACCTCCATCGGTTAACTCTAAAAGTACCTACTGTAACAATAATTTTGTTTAACCTAATCACAAAACACATTATCAGTTGCCCAATGCACTATCTATTCTTGTTAGGCATAATGCCTTACATATAATAGTGCGATCTCATAGTTTGCTCCATTATAACATTGTGCCTAATTTTAGAAACAATGGCACGCGATCGCCAAGAGAGTAAAGAACGGCCTAGAAGAGAAAATGCCCAAAGAAAATAACTCAAACCTCCATCGGTTCGCCAGCGCCTACGTGACCAGGCACACGGACCTAAAGGCGATCGTCAAAGAAAAGTTTCCAGAAATTACGCAGGACGACATCAAACTCCTGTTGACTGGTAAGTCTCTGGTAAAGGAGTTTTGCAGAAAGCTCCTTTACCAGAGTTCAAATATTTAATACATGAATGGTTACAAGAGAAATGTTTCTATTCGATTAGTGAATTCTTCAATATGTAACTAAATTTACCAACTAAGATAAAAACCTAAAATACCGAGCTTTTTGTACCATATTTTTCAAATTTTGATTATCATTTATTATTGACATTGTGATTTTATTGACAATCTGTAATATTAGGGAAATACTCATATTTGACATTTAATTTAATTTTTTTTTGACATTTTAATGTATTAAAAGATTTTGGACGATTTGACATTTAAAATAATAATTAATAATTGCTCAATTAATTTGAAATTATAAAATTGACATTCACATGCCCGCTAGGGCAATTTACACTGATTCATTCTGTACAAGCCAATATTATTGTAATTACGTGTATTTTGTGAATAAATAATTTGAATTTGAATTTGAATTTGAAAAAAATTGAATGAAGGCTAAAAACTGGACCCTAAGGTTTAGTATCGCGAAGCTATTGCGACACTAAAAACTAAGTTTGCATCAACCACCATTTTTAAATTCTCCTAATAATAAGGTAGCACTTATGCTAATATTCCTACGTAGTTCCAGCTCTTGGAATAACCCCTGCTGCAACTAGTAAAAATGTACCCTAGACAGACAGACATAGCACGTCATGTTTTGCTGGCTAGTTGTATCCCCCATGGCCAAAATTAATTATACTGCGCAAACATTGTCAGTTTTAAATTAGAAAGTTAAATGAGTTTGGCGTGAAGTATAAATGAATCCTGAAAACTTGCACCTTTTATTAATATTAAATTGAAATAGTAATAAAATATCGTCATGCAGCCAAACAAAACCTACTATCATTCAGACATAGGCCTACCCTAAGGATCTTTAGACGATCTACCCGGCGCCACCCGCATCCAGCGGCTTTCTGCGACCTTCGCCAGATCGCCAGTCCACCTGGTAGGGAGCCTGATCCTAATCGTCGTCAATAATTCATTATACCTATTTAAAATTTCGAAAATATTTTTGACTTAATTAGTACTATGCTTAACAGTTAATAAATAAAAACCGAATCATATGGGATCCAACATTATCAATTAATTTCAGTTAGAATAGAATAGAATAGAATAGAATAAGTTAAGAATATGAATCTACTGCACAAAGACATTACAATAGACCCATGAGTAACTTGGAAATCCCAAAATCGGCTTTATAATACTCTCAGATACCCAAAACAAGACTTCGACTAAGATATCTAAAACAGTAAAATCATAAAGATTTTTACAGACTTATTGCTTTTCCTTGGTAGCACTGCCCAGAAAACATTTCAGTTTAGATTGAAATGAAAGATATGTATAATTATGTATTTACGAATTGAACTCTCTACTTATATATTTAAGGATTTATTTGTGTTCACTAGGATTTTGATTAGCCCAACGGTCGACTGGTACATAATGCCATATATGGTATTAAGTTCACGTTTAGTACTAGTTTAAATTTAAGAAATAAATAACTAATATAAAATAAGTAACTAATGAAATAAACCAATCAACCAACATTAACTGAATATAGCTCAAACTCAAACTATTTACATAGCTCCATTGACAAACGTCTGCAGGTTGATGTCATCTATACCGATTTCGAAAAAGCCTTCGATCGGGTGGATCACGTCATCCTGCTACGTAAGATGGAACACCTGGGAATACATGGTGATTTGCTGCGCTGGGTCGAATCATATTTGTCAAATAGGTCACAAGCGGTAATCGTTGGTGGTTACAAATCAGATTTCGTAAAAATACCTTCCGGTGTTCCACAAGGCTCACATCTCGGCCCTCTTTTCTATAATATCTACCTTTTTGATATCTTCACATGTTTCGCACACTCAAAATATCTTTTATACGCAGACGATACTAAAATTTTTCTTGAAGTCAAAAGTTATGAGGACTGTGATCGTCTTCAGCACGATCTTGATAAATTATCTGAATACTATAGTAACAATAGAATAAATGTAAATGCTAAAAAATGCCAAACTATCACTTTTAGCAGAAAAAGATATCCTATTACCTATGACTACAATATTCAAGGCATAACAATAGAGAGAGTTAACGTAGTGCGTGATCTTGGTGTACACTTTGACAGAAAGTTGTTGATGAATAATCACGTCAATTACGTAACAAATAAGGCTTATAAATCTTTAGGATTTGTATTACGTATAACACAGTCTTTTACCGACCTTTCGTGTATCAAAAATATTTACAATTCATATGTCCGAAGTATTCTTGAATACGCTAGTACTATTTGGTATCCTCAGTATGTAACTTACTCTGCACCAATCGAACGAATCCAGGAAAAATTTGTTCGTTATCTGAACTATAAATCGCGAAAAAGTTTTGACACTTATGAGCAGTGTTGTAATTATCACAACTTACCTACTTTGTCGAGCCGCCGCATAGCCATGGACATGATGTTGCTGTATGATATAGTACGAGGAAGACTTGATAGTCCAAATTTGATTGGAGCAGTGGGATTTAGTGCTCCTAAGCACCGTTCTCGGAACCCAAAACTTTTCCACGTACCATTGCACCGCACAAGGTTTACGCATAACTCAGTGCTATCAAGGATAACAAGAACCTACAACACTTCGTTTTCTAAGGTAGACATATTTAACATATCAAAGAAAAAATTCAAATTCATAATTCATAGAATATTGGACGGTACGATTTAGGCAGTCAAACACGCACGCACGCACGCACGCACACGCACGCACGCACGCACGCACGCACCTACACACACACACACACACACACACACACACACACACACACACACACACACACACACACACACACACACACACACACAATAGTTTTTACCATTTTTTCTTTTTCTTTCACAAATTTTAAAAACTTTTTCATCTTAATTTCAAGGAATTCTATAATTGGCCATCCTTGATTGAATTTTCATTGTCAAACTTTAACACATTGTATCGCTGTATGAATTCTTAATAAATAAATAAATAAATAGCTAATATTTAAAGGTCTTCACACTTGTGGTAACCTGGGTCCGGACTCGCTCCGCATCTTCAACGCCCAGCCCTCAACTGCTGCGGTCTTCAACGTGCCTTGCTGTTACCACCTCCTCACCGAGGATGTTGACACTGAACTGTTTGACGTCTTCCAAAAGGGTTATGGTGCCGGCCTAGAAGGGATGCAGGGTTTCCCTATGTCGGAACATCTGAGAGGTAACTAACTTGTTTTTATATGTTTTTTATAAATTCAATTCTATTTATTTATTTAAAAGACGATAATCCAATTCCATATTTAATAAAACAATAAGAAAACAAAAGAGCCATATTACAATGGTTTAAGTACTAACAGTCAACCGTTCCGCGAATGCGCTGAGGCGCACCGCTTGCACATACCTAGTTGCATAGAAGTACGCGCTTCGGCGAACATCCCTGATAAATTACATCCCTTATAAATTCAGCGTTGATTACTCTCTATTTTATAATAACTTTATAGTTAAAATTGAAAGAGATTGACATGATTTTTTGTAGTGGTAGTTCAGAGGTCAGGTTATAACATGCTACATTTTGCCTGCAAGCGGAGTGAGGCATCTTGTGTGATTAGGTATCAAACACAAATCCACAATTTTTTATTTATAATATCAGTGATATTGTGTACCTAGCTATCACAGATCTTCAGTTTTGTTTATGATATCGTCCAGACACGTAGATGGATACTTAATACCTATCCACTTCGATATATTATTAAAAATGTGCCCGTCAAACGATAATATTGAATGTAATTGAATCCCCAAGTGGCTTTTTCCATTCTTGTTTTTAATCTGATCTTGTTTCGGATTTAATTTGTTTACTTATATTGATAATATAAATTCTACCTCTAGATGTAAGTGTAATATGAAATACTTAAAAACATTTTAATCACTTATGTTTCAAAAATTCTTTTAAGTATTTCCGTGTTGATAATTCAATTCCTTGAATAAAAACTTTGGACACTTGACTGTAACAAATAGTAATGATAACAATTATTACGATATACATGACTGACTGACATCCCTGAATCAAAATAGGTGTCTTTTTTTAAGACTACAATATTTTTGAATTACCTATTCAACGTCGCATTGCGTGCACACGGTTAGATGAGAAAAAAATAATATCTAAATAAGACACATAATATTAAACCCCACTTCACATGGAAGGGAAGGAATTTAAACCATGTTTTATTTACGACTGCCAATAAGGCATTAATCAATTTATATTTAATCCGCTGTGGATAAGGATGATGTTTCAAGTTTTTATTTTATTTGTGCAGGCTACAATTTAGGCCGTAACGCCCGCATGCTGGCCGCACAGTCCATCGACAGAGTCGTTAGCCAAAGACAGTTGCCTTCCAAAAGTCTACTCTACAGGGCTTTGTTACAGGTTTGTAAAAATAGCAAATTTCAATGTAATTAAAGCTAGTTTAAACTTTAACAATGCAATGCATTCAATGCAATGCTGGAACGTAATATGTTTTCTTTTCAGGTTATAATTAAAACCCACATACCAGATTTCCCGCTCACCGAGGGGAAATTAAAACGACTATCAAACAAATGTGAAGATTTTCGACACTACTTCAAAATGGCCGACGCTGCATTAAATTTGAAACTGTTTGATGAACTATCAGATAGTTATTTGCAAGAATTCTGCAAAGACCTGAACTCTCAGTGGAAGGATATAGTGTTGTTTTATCTGCTGAGGCTGTGCTTAGCCCAAGTGATCGAAACTGTTATATTATTAGATAGACTGCTGTATTTGTGTGAGAGCGGTTTTAATAATGTGTGTTTGGTTAAATTGTTTGACCCTGTATTGTCTCCTAGGTGTCATAGTATAGTGGCTGTTAGATAGATTAACATATAAATAATGTATATAAGATGTAATAAAAAAGGTTTCTATACCACCTAAATAATTTATTGTTTTTGTATTTATTAGTTCGTTTAACCCACGAAATGGAGAACAAGTTTAACGCGTATTCTTTTTTTATGCATGGAATCTTTATGAACCAACCAATGAACCAACAAATAAGACTTTGATTTTTAATAAATAAAAATTTAAGTGGTTACTTATCAAAATACGTTACTTAATACTGTGTAAGTGATAAATATAATAAAAAAAGAGATACCGCCGCGCTTTCTCTTAATACTATTAAACCGTTAGAGCTGATGTTTTTTTTACTAGATAGAGAAGATTTTTACATTTATTTTATTTCAATGTCAATCCCAAACAAAAAGTTGTTCTGACTGATTATGATCGAAACGGAAGTCGAAAACACTTTATTATCAAGAGATGTTCAACTAGTTATAAATTGTTTTACTAAAAACTTTAATCAAACAGAGGATAATGCGACGGAATGACGTAGTACAAGAACCGATACCTATTTTCTCAATATTTATTTAGGTAAAGCTATTCCGAACACCTATAGGTCATTGTGTCAGGCGTTGAATTTATGAATATGTATCCGGGGCGAGCAAATGTAGTTCGCACCTGTCTGTAGTTGTGCTTACCCGATTGGAACAAAAGTGATATATTGACAACCACCCTGAACAAAAGTGAATATTTATTGATACCGACAACAACAACATATTTTAACTAAAAGTTATACGCTATTCAGTTATATCATTGTTAGTTGACTCCACACGACGTGCATTGATTAATGCCTCAGTATGAGTAGATACCTACGGTAAGAAGCCGAACCAAGGAGTCTCAAATAAAATGGTGTCATCTAATTAGGATGCATATTCTTACTGATAAGTAGCTTAATAGACCTACTCACCTCTCAGAAGTCATAATAATCGGAGCTAGGAATCGTTTCTGTGAAAAAATTGCATTTGTGCCGCACATCATCATAGCCAGCCTATTATCAGTCCACTGCTGGACAGGCCTCTCCAAAAGGTGGAATTTCTATAACGGCCACGTAACGGCACGTTGGCTGCTGAAACGCGTTTGAAATGAAATGAAAATCTTTATTTGTTTAAAACATGGTTACAATAAGCGGGTGTTATGGTGCAAGAATATAATGTTCGCATGTTCCACCGAGGTCGGAATACAAATTCAAATATATTTATGTATACAAATCTGATATTTGCATACTTACATAAATTTGAATTTGTCCATTTGGTACTTATCAAATTATTTATTCGATTTATTATATTATTAACTAGCTGTTGCCTGCGACTTCGTACGCGTCAATTTCTGTTATTAAGATCGCGATTATTTTTGCAGTTTTATAGCCTAAAGCCTTCCTCGATACATGGACTATCCAACACAAAAATAATTTTTCAATTCGAAACAGTTCTTCCATAGATTAGCGCGTTCAAACAAACAAACAAACTCTTCAGCTTTATAATATTAGTTTAGATTTCATTAAGATAGAAAAATAATTATAGAACAATTATATCATATGATTATTTTATCAGTTATAACTGATAAAACTGATAAATTACTCGGTATTAGAATACATAAATGTATTCTAATACATAAGCTAAGAGCTATTACTCGGTATATTTGCGAGCGTGTCCTATAATTTAATTTTAAATATATTCGATGGTAGTTCTCTTAAATCATGGGCTTCATGGGGCAATTTGTTGTATATTTTAATGGCCATTGAGTAACAATTGTCCCTATACAAAGCTGTTTAGTTGAAGGAAGTACCAAAGCACATACCAAAGTATTAGGGTAAGTATCTTCCACGATAAGCGTGTGTATCGTCACTTTTCTTTTTAAAGTGGTATGTATGAGCTTTGACAAATTGACACATTTCAAAAATATACATGCAAGGTACAGTTAAAAATTTAAAGAATAATAACGCTAAGGTCTACAACTGGTCCTTGGTCGTAAGTAACCTGCAAATTGATCAAACTAACGCGTGATTTTATCAATTGATACTAGGGGCTGCTTTACACATCGTCTGAGTTTGTCAATTTTCCATACAATTATGCGCCAAAAACACATACCACTTGCGACCCCACACGTTTTTCTGTTATCAATTTGTCACGTTTTGCGTGTTCGGCTTCCCAGCCGTTTGGTACGATATACTTATTCGCTAGAAGTGAGTGAGAGTAAGACGCTTTACGGATGAAGTCCGTGTTTTAGGATAATTATTTACGAAAATTCCGCAGCCGACGTGTTTTAGCCAATGATGGAAAAGAGACACTTCTGCACGTCTTTGGCAGTAGATACTCATTTAGTCGCCTCCTACGACACCCATAGGAGTAGAATATAAGGGGTAGTGCTATTCTTTTAATGTGCCGGCACCAATGACATATCGACAATATTAAAATCTAAAAGTTCTAGGTTTTATATTACGTAACATTAAATCCATTCAGATTGCCATGTTTAAAATTTTGTTATATCTACTACTACTTGGAGTGGAGCAAAACTCGGTTGTTTAGCGATCGCATCACTTATGCAAAACTCAGCAAAAACATATGGCATATTGGCATTTGACTTTTGCTGAAGGTGCGTCTGAAATAAAAAATCTGTAAATGTCGATAGACGAAGATACTAGAAAATGGTATCGACTGCCTACAAATCCTGTGGAAGTCTGGATATACAGGGTGAAATTTTAACCATCTTCCAAATTTTAATATAGCAATCTACGAGACAAAAAAACAAATGATGTATTTTTTCATTTGGTGTTGCCCAGTACAAAAATGTTAAGAAAAAGCTCTTAGAAAATGTTCGACAAAAATCTAAAGTTTTTGATACGGCCTCCTAGCAACACTTTTTTACGCGATGCTTAGGTATCTCATTCATTCATTACGATACTATTCATAAGTTTTTGATTTTCCCTTCATACCTTAACAGGCTTAGGTTGGTAAAAATATTTTTGGGTGTAAACTTGATTTACATTTTTTACTTCATAAATAGGCTCTAAATACAATACTGAACGCCTATAAAAAAATTTGAAGATGGTGGAAAATCGAAAAATTTTATTCTTTTTTATAATTTTGGTATTTTGTACTTAAGAATATCCACCATGTTAATTAGATACCTATAGGTACCTATACCTATCGATTTCTTAACTTTTAGTGAAACAATTAAATGTATACAAACGCAATTGCCAATGTACAAAGACGTAATGAATGTTAGGTACTTTAGATCAGTTAGCTAGAATCTTATAAATCTATTAAATAACATGGTATATTTGCCGCTAAATCTTTACATACTCTGATATTGGCGACAACTTACAAGTGAACCGTTTTCGCATGAATATCGAACAAAAATAACATAGGAAAGACAATACTTAATTGAAATGAAAAAAGTTATGATTGTCGGTACTTTGCAATATCAAGCTTCAAGCAATCATCCGTAAAAGGATTATTCACGTTAAGATTAGAAACTAAATACGAATATACTTCGGAATACTATGCCACTTTACGTCTTCAAAGGCTAAAAATTCCTAAACAAGAAACCTACTTGTACCTATGACTATCGAAGAATTTAATTTAAAGTCTTCTTTTCGTGGTAGGTAATGCTGCCAGCGTTTTGGGCACCATATCCGGAGGCAGCGTTAGGGATGGTATCTTTTATATTTTATGATTTTTAGTGTTGTTTTTTTTCTGCTTTTATAAGTGAAATTTTAATGATTTTTGAATTGTAAATATTGGGTGCCCTTCGGTTCGCCTATAATTAAAGTCCTAATTTCATTTGGCCGAACCGTATTGGCCTAAACTTATAACGTATAATTATTGTCTAGTCTAACAGTTATTTTCGCACTATTATAGATTGGTCTAAAAATTTAAAACCCTAATTTCAGTATGAAAAGTACTAAAATGTATTAGCATCTTTTTTTTTTGGCATTATGCTCTATTTTTTTTAAACCGAAAAAGTTTAAGAAACTAATCGCTCACAAACCAACCCCAAGCAGTCTTACCCCTAGAGTGTAATTCAAAAGCGCGTAGGTGCGGAGGGGTGAGGCGGCCCGCGGGCTGAAGAGCAGGAGGCTGTAAGCGAGGCGCCGCGGCTGAGGCTGGCCGGCTTAGCCGGCCAGTAAGCCGAAGCTGCGGTGGTGAGCGTAATCCATCTGCGACGATTAGCACGCGTGGGACCGCCGTAGCCCCGCAGCGCCGAAGCCGTCACGGAAGTCTGATTGTTTGGATGCATGCATGATTGCTTGTTTGCATGCATGTTTGCTTGATTGCTTGCTTGCATGCATGTATGCTTGTTTGCATGCAGTCATGCTTGCTTGCTTGCTTGCTTGCATGCATGCATGCTTACTTCTTTGCATGCATGTATGCTTGTTTGCATGCATTCATGCTTGCTTGCTTGCTTGCTTGCTTGCATGCATGCATGCATGGCTATTTCAAATATTGATAAAGTTTTTAACTTTCTGCAAATAAAAATTTGGAACTGTAAATGGTAGGTGCTAGATATATTCGGCTAAATGTCGCTATTGGGAAATTATAATACGGCGATATAAAGTAAGGCGTTGTAAAAATAGGCTAAACACGTTTAGGAAAAGTAAAAATGTGCGATAAAAATTTAGGCTAATAGTTTGTGTGCCAATGACAATTATGAGTACAAATAATTAGGCATTCCGATATATACCCGTAAATATTAAACCTACTAATAAAAAAAAATGAAAAAAATTAACTGTTATCATGAAGTACTTATTTAAATGATATTTGGGAATTTAAGTGTCGAGTTCGAGTGTCATACATTTATCTCCCTCTCAAGATTGTAACTACAGCTGGACCCCACTGAACCCTAAAATTTCTCTAGTTTAAGCCTTTGGATAGTTTTTACCGAAACGTAAAAACGTAATACCTATAAAATCTCTGTTTGCGACTGTCGCAACCAATTAAGTATACAATGATGGATTTTTAAAAATCTTACGTGAAGGACAATTACAGCCATTCAGATTATAGACATAAGGATTCATTCACATAGAAGTAAGAAAAACCGAAGGTTCTGAAATGGCCACAGCGCACCGAACCACAAATCTTTGGGTGCAAGTCGCGAGAAACGCGAGACCAATCGTAGAGTAGATATGGATACTCAGGAGAGCCTTATGTCCAGCAGTGGTGATCGTTTGGCTGAAATGATCATGATAGTATATTGATTTTTATTGATATTCCTTCTAGATTGAAAATATTTAGTATTAAATATCTACCTACTGGTGGGCCACCAGTAAATATTTTAGTGGTGGCTCTTGTTTGCCAAAACACCTTAGAAAGTCTGGAGATTTTGCCATAATCGACAATTTTAGCGGCTTTGAAAACTCTAAAACCAGATTATCTTTGATAGATAGTCAGACTATAAAAATATGATCTTATCACTATGTAGATCGCACTAAGTATAATATAATTCGCCCTAAGAAATCAGGGCAAAGTAAGCATAAAACGCTCCGTAATGGAGGCAGCACTTAAATTTTAGATCTTTCGCATTTTACGGTGCACTGTTAATAAATGCCTAACAACACAACTACCTACATAATTTTATTCTGCTAAGGATAGACAGCCTTTGCACGAGTAAATACGATACAAATTTCAAGTTACGTAATAACAAGAACATGACAACATTTAACACTGTCACTAAACCAATTATGAAGTTAATTTAATACTTAGGTATATTCAAAATACCTACTTACAAGAATTCGGTATATTAATGTATGACGCATAAATATTTGCTAGGTTTTATTTACAACAATTTTGCCAAAAAGTAATGACCGACTATCGTCATCTTCATCATACACCGACTCTGGATGTATATGTGTGTGTGTCACGTTAAGATCGGACTCCGTGTTTTACTCAATTTAAAAATCAACAAACATACTATTTACTGTGAAAATAACATTAAGATATTATAAAGGACAAAATAAAGTTGTGAAAGTGTTATCCCGGTTAAATATAAACAATCCATCGTGATACAAAACAATTAGTGTATGGTGACTGAATGTATAGTGTAAACAAAATACACTCTCTTCAAACTTATCTAAATAACATTAAAGTGCTAAACAAAGTGAAACAAATAATTAAATTTTAAAATAAGACATTATTATAATAAACATTAAGTGATTTTGAGATTTTTTTTAAAAGTACCCAACAGTTATCTAGTTGCAGTGCAAAATCTCAAGCCAAGTCAAGTAATATACTTGACGAATTAATCTATTTGAACTGTGACATACGACCATACTATAGGCAAATTTCAACCGCAATTAACCGCATTTGCACATGAGTGTTTAGCCGAGCGGTGCTGCCTGTGGAATGTCTGAGACTATCATCTAACAACTCTTACTTCAAATCTCAGTTTGGACAATTAGATCAATTTATTTTTGTGTTTTGTTTTTACGATTTGGGTTGAAATTAGTTTTTTTTTTTTTTTTTTTAATTACTAAAGTTTATTTATTTATTCTTTACATTAAATAAATAAAATGACTGGGAAATGCGGCAAATGCTCAAAACAACTACCAAGGAAGCAATATTTGACATGTTCATTATGCAGTACCAGCTACGACATCGACTGCGCAGGCGCGGAAAAGCTTTTTTTTATAATGAACGACGAACGTAAAAGACGATGGAAATGTCTTCCTTGCACACAATCCACAAGAACAGAAATCAATATATCAACTCCTAATATGGATAACGTTACTTTGAGAAACAAATGCGTTATCAATGTCTCAACATCAAACTCTTACGAATCACTGACAGAAACTTTATTAGATGATGACGATGATGATGACGATTCAAGATTAAACAGAAGCTGTCCAGAATTATCGACAGTCAGAATAGAAGATTTGGAGGAACTCAAGCAAAAAATGTTAAGCCTACAATCAAAATTAGACATTGCGGAGAAAGAAATAGAAAATCTTGTCTCGGAAAATGCCTACTTAACAGGAAAACTAGCTGAGAAAGAAGTGAAAATAAATCGACTTAAGCTGGTGTCTAGTTCTAGTAGAAAATCGTGTAAAAAACGGAAGAAAATATCTGATTACAGTTTATCATCAACTACAAATCGATGTTCTAGTGAGAAGCGGAAGGAAACCTCTGATTTAAGACATTCGCTAACTAGAAATCAAAGTTTCGAAGGCCTTAATATACCTCAAACAGATTCTAATAAATCAGAAAGCAATGAAAATTTATCTGGAGAAATCAAATCTAAAAAAAACATATATATACTTGGAGATCAACAAATACGTGGTTTGGCGTTGAAATTGTTGGAATCACGTTCTGGAAAGTGGAACGATATTTATAATGTTATTAGTTTAATCAAGCCCCAAGCTCAAAGCAGCGAGATTCTATCGAGTTTTGATGTTTTGTCTAACAATATTAATAAGGATGATGTAGTAGTCCTGTCTGTAGGATCTAATGACACAGACCCTTATTTATTATTATATAATGTATGCAACACTTTATGTAAATTTAATAGTTGTAAAATTTTGGTGACAAATGTAAAAACAAATCGTTATCTAAATGTGAACAGATTAAATAATGAGCTCTATATGTTAATAAGGAAATATGACAATTGTACATACATTGATATTAATAACAAGAACTACGAAAATTATAAATCATATTTGCAAAAACTGACATTTAAAATAAATATTGAAATAGACTATATAAAATATAAAAGTGACTTTATAGACGTTGGCATGAAACTGCATGTCGGTACTAATAACGAACGTAATATTAATAGACGCTCATCCAATATATCTTGTGATGGAAGTGTCAAGATGATTTCTATTTCTAATTCGCCTGATAAAATAGTAAACAAGCAAGAAACAGATATTGATTCACAGAAATCACCACAAAGAACACAATCTAATGATAACCTAGATTTTTTTCGATCATAACAACTTTACAATTTTACATCAAAATATAGCCGGCCTTCTCAGTAAAATAGATTATTTTAAAGTAATTCTAGAGGAACTAAGAAATAAAAAGCTAGACATACAAGTGCTATGCCTATCTGAAACATTTATACAAAGTGGTGATGAAGTGTTTCTAAAATTACCGAATCATAAAGTAGCGGCATATTTCTCTCGATGCAATAAAAAAAGAGGCGGTTCTATGATATTATTAAATAAAGATTTCGACTTTAAAATTATGAATATATGTAAAGATCTATCAGTTTCTAAGACTTTTGAATGTTGTGGTGTAGAAATACCTTTATATAAATTGGTTATTATTAATATTTACAGAACTCCTGATTCTAATGTGTATTTGTTTCTGACAAAACTTCAAGAGCTGTTACACAATTTGTTCAAAAACAAATTTAAAAACAAAATAATTTTGACAGGTGACTGGAATATAGATTTATTAAAGAGCAATAATATAACAAAATATTTCACAACTATTCTCAGAAATTTTAACTTGCAATGTCACATAAATACTGCAACTCGTAAACGAGCATGCTTGGACTTAATCGTAAGCAATATTCGTAAAGTTAAACCAGATATTCATCTTCTTGGTATGTCCGACCATGAAACAGCTCAGACAATAACATTTAAATTAAAATTGATTAAAAAAGAATACACTATCCAGAAAACGGACTATAGCAAAGAAAATATTCATAAATTTATTGACTGTATATCTGTTTTGTCATTTAGCGAAATCTATAATAATGACAGTGCTAACGATGCTTTTAATGAATTGCATACTTTATTTCAACTGTTTAACAAACTTTGCTTTCCGAAAATTCTAGTAAAATTCCGTACCAGATTCAGATACCAGAAATGGTTGAGTAAGGGAATCAAACTTGCGTGTAAAAAGAAACGTCGTTTATATATTCAGTATAGTATGAGTAATAATATCCAAAGGATTGATAAAAAATATAAATATAAAAAATACAACAAAATCCTTAAAAAATGCATTCATAAAGCTCAAAAGTTAGAAAATTTAAAAATTATAAATAATGCCTCTAATAAGTGCAAAGCCACATGGAGTATTATAAATGATAATAATTTAAGTAATGAACCAGAAAATAATTACATTGACATAATAAATAAAAATGACATAACATATAATGACCCTAATATAATATGTGAAATTTTTAATAATTATTTTATAGATATGACGAACTCAAGAGATGATAATTTGAATTCTAATTTAATTGACATTCCATTTAATAATAAATCAATATTCTTAATTCCTACTAATGAATTCGAAGTGCTATCCATTATTAACTCCTTAAAAAACACTAATGCCGTGGGTCATGACGACATAAGTACTCGTGCTATAAAGCTTTGTGCTAGGTACCTATGCCGACCCCTTGCCTACGTTATTAACTTATCGATGGAACAAGGTTGCTTTCCCGATATCCTGAAGTTCTCTATTGTTAAACCATTATTTAAGAAAGGTGATAAACATGAAATGAACAATTATAGGCCAATAACACTAATTTCAATTTTTTCAAAAATTTACGAGAAAATAATCCACAAACGTATATATAGCTTTATTACCGCCAATAATATACTGAATGATAACCAGTACGGTTTTCGCAAAGGAAGCTCCACAACCTTGGCTTGTTTCAATTTAATACATCTAATAACAGGAAGTATTAATGATAGAATACCGGTCGTTGCTTTGTTTCTTGACATGAGTAAAGCGTTCGATTTTGTTCCACACAAGAGACTTCTAGAAAAACTTTATAGATACGGTATCAGAGGTAATGCTTTCGATTGGTTGAAAAGTTATCTCTCGAATAGACAGCAGTGTACAGAAATAACAAACATACTAGAATCTAAACAAACTACTTTCAGATCTAACTATCGAATGAATGACTATGGAGTGCCACAGGGTAGTGTGCTGGGACCTCTACTATTTTTATTGTACATCAATGACCTGCCTAGTGTAACGAAACATAAATGCTTTATGTTTGCAGACGATACCACAGTGTTGATAAAATGTAATGACCTAGATAAATTTAATGATGATATTAATGAAACACTAAGAAGTCTGATAGAGTGGCTCTATTCAAACAACCTTAAAATAAATATTGAAAAGACAAATTGTGTACAATTTTCTTCTTGTAAGGCACAACCATTAGATTTATTGGTCCAATATGGCAGTAATACAGTTGACATGAAAACCGATGTGAATTTTCTCGGCTTCACCATAGACAAGTATTGTAATTGGAAAACACATATAGAAAAGCTATGCATTAAAATTAATAAATTTGTTTACGCACTACGAAGATTAAGTAATATTTCGTCTATCGAAACTGCTGTATGTGCATATCATGGTTATGTGTCGTCCCTACTTAACTACGGTACGTTGTTGTGGGGTAACTCAGTTGAGATTAAAAAAGTTTTCATGGCACAAAAAAAATGTATCAGGGCAATTTGCAGAGTACATTTCATGGAGTCTTGTAAACCCCTATTCAAAAAACTTAATATTTTACCATTTCCCTGCTTATACATAAAGCAAATGTGTATATTTGTACGGCAAAACCCTCAATATTTTGTAACAAGAGGTCAAAATAAAAATAAGCCAGTAAGACATCACAATAGAATAATGTATCCTAGCATAAGACTGCAATTATTTAAACGAAGCCCGTATTGCATGGCTATTAAAATATATAATAAGTTGCCTGAATTTTTTAAACTATTGCCTTTAGTGTTGTTTCAAAAGCAGCTGCATGCTTGGCTTCTGAATAAATGTTACTACTCAATTCAGGAATATTTTGATGACAAATAATTAATTGTATTCATTATTTTATTAACTATTTCCTGACATGTAATTAATAGAATTTGTGGTAAAATATGCTCTATAATTGTAATCCTTTTGACATTGTACTTTTAATATTATTTTTTATATAATTCATTTTCTAGTTTAATATTTGCATGGCTAACTAAGTCAAACATGTGGACATACCAATTGTAAATATCTTGAAAAACCATGTTAAAAGCAAATAAATATTTCTGATTTCTGATTTCTGATTTCTAAATTTGTGGCAATAAAGGTATTTTACACTTTTCTTTGAGTAAATTTATTGCGTGTATAAATAAGTTTTATCGAAGATTATTTATAAAGTTTTATATCAAAAAATAATTATAACGTGACTATCTTTTTGACTCACATTCGTACCTACTCGTAAAATTTTAAATCTAATTCTACGATGTTCCTTGGTAAGTACCTTGGTCTAGTGGTTTAAATACCGGGCCAAGATCTCGGGGTCCCAGGTTCGATCCCCGGGCCGGGCAACAAAAAGTTTCGAATTTTCGAACGTTGCTCGGGTTTGTGATCACCAACCCGCATTTGGCAAGCGTGGTGATTATGCCAGTTCCCATCATTGCAGTGGTAACTTGAATTCAATGATGGAGGCCTTTTCCCTGCAGTGGGATGATTATAGGCTGTTACTTTTGACGTTTACTACGATAGAATCCCTTTTTTAATAACCTTAAAATTCTCAAAAATTGGTAGGTAATTGTCTTCCTAACAAAGCAGACTTGCGTAAAAAACTTGAGTTGGAGTGTTTTATAGAGTTCCGTACATCAGAAGGAAAAACCGGAACCCTTATTAGATATTAGAATCACTTTGTTGTCCGTCCGTCCCTTCGTCTATTATGACTACTTATCTCGGGAACGCTTAAAGTTATCGAGTTAAAATTAAAATCATATAGGTACTCAGGTCTACAGTTACTAGAAACTGTCAATAAATCAAACTTCTTCGTTATCAAAAAAGGGCCATTGATTCACAAAAAACGTATAAGTATTTCAGCACACGAGGAAATCATACCTAAGTTATATGGTAGGTATTTCCTGTTGACAAGAACTATGAAATTTGTCAAGTACCTTATACTGTTTTACTACAAGTAAGTAGGTATATAAAGGAAACTGAGAAATATACAGGCTGTATTAGAGCAAGGAGCACCTAACATACTATGAAGGTGCTTTCTTCGTACGGAATCCTCGGTATGCAAGTCCGTTTCGCAATTGGAAAGTTTGGTTTCAACAAAAACGTGAGTTGAAGTGTTTTTGTTGAATCACCCATATTACTTACACTAACACAAAAACGTGTTTTTATATTTTATAAATGGTAGAAATGAATAATAAGAAAAAACCATTATTTCGCACACCTTTGTCCATTTGAAACTTTTTTTTCTGTTAACAATGGCCTTGTAAGTTTGTTCATAGCTTTTACTTTCTAGAACTTCTCATCGTGCCAGATCAGCTGTTGCGAGCTTTTAGAAGTGACTGTTTTTGTTGTGTAGGTACAAAATTGTACCAAAATAAGTATAAAAAAGTTTGACGATTGTATACTTAATAAGGAAAAAATAAAAAAACGTTACTTACTCAAAAACACTGTTTGTATTTTTTTTGAAGAAATATGTGTATAAACTTTTTAAACCAATTTACCTAAATTCTATGTGTTTTTGGTGCTAAAAAAGTGTTTGGTATTAGGTAGTTTTTTTTTATCACCTACAATTCTCACATATTTACTATGACTTCCGTTGTAAATTCAAATAAGAGGCAAAATTTATAAAATATAAATAATAAAAGTTTTTTTTTTATTGTCTTACAATTTTCACAAAGAAAAATATTGAAATATTTTATTGCCAATATTAAGTGCTTATATTTTGAATTTTAATTCCCTTCTGGCTGTAAAAGTTCTTGTATAACTTCTCTGTGAAGAGACCAACAGTAAATCACTAATCATCATAGACAGCTAAAATCACATTACCCTTCCTGTTGGCTTTGCCGTAGAGTCGGGTAAAAATGGCCGCGCTAATCTTGTGGTATGTTTAGCAAACACCTTAATTTCGCGAAGCGCCTAACGTGTAGGTGAAGATTAATTAGTCAATCCTCAGGTTGGGTCTCTGCTGATTGGATGCGAGACGTTTGTTGCGGCCATGATTCCTTACGTACATTTTCGGTTAGCGACCACATTGCGTGCAAGTTCTTACTCTTTTAAATAGTTTAAAAACTAAACAAACAAGAATTTGTATGGCGAAACTATAAAATTTAAAGGCGAACCTACTTAGGTTACTGCACACTTTGTGTTGTGTTTTTAATAGATAAGCTAAGTAGCAAGTCACTTTAATATATTTTCAAGCACACATCAAAAAATGAAAGCCAATCCACTTTTCAATGTCTTTGCAAATGATCCAATCTATAAATATAAAACAAAGTCGTGCTAGTTACACCATTTATAACTTAAGAACTTGTCAAGGCTTTGTCTAAATCCGGAATAGTATTATAAGTATTAAAATATGACTTTCATCAGTAAAATTAAATCAATCCTCACCACCAAGCACCAACCCAATAAGTATCTATCGATCGATTTTGTTAGTAAAGGACTCTAGGATTCTAGGAACTTCATGCTTAACTGGAAAAATAATCTACAGGTCGACTAATCATCTCAACGTTTTCTATGATAGGTAAGTCTTTTACACGCCTTTTAAGGATTCAGTTATATAATACAGCAAAGGCGTATAATAAATTAAATAAAAGTTAAGTATCAGCACAAAGTGCCTAGGTACTTCAATATTAATCCTACATAGGTACCTACTACTTTGGAAGAAAATATCAGGAATACACAAAATGTTACTTATTCAGACAAATTTATAATATTGCCTTCAAAGTATGCTTCTACAGAAACGATACACATAGGTGCGCCACGAATAATCCAATCATCATAACATTCTTAAACGCTTTCTCCGGAATTTAGTCTACTTCTTTCCGCAAATTCTCTACTTCGGAATGAAAACGGGTGTCACTAAGTTTAAGCAAAAAAAAAAAAGTGTGCTGGAGTGGTTTTTTGATGTTATTTTTTGAGTAATTGATATAATAGGGGTTAAAGTATGAAATTGCCGATTATTTTCCGACTTTTTATTTTGTTTATAGCTCTTAAGTATAGTCATATTATTGCGTAATTCTTTTTGTATTGTATCAAAAACTAAATAAAGTAACGTTTGACTAAAAAAAAAATGCAATACTAGTGCCTATTACTTCAAAGGAAGTCGTTGAAAAGACCCCTTACAATGTGTCAGCTGACCTTCTTGCTTCAATTAAGTATATTTGTATTATATACTTTGATTTTCAGAAATTTAAATACTATAATGCGTAGCTTTATAACCATCTAACTTTCACCTTTAATTGCTTCGAAAACGGTTCAGGCGTTTTTAAAAAAACAAAAAAATTGTTAGTATGGAAAAATTACTTTTCTCGATATCGTCCATACAAAACGGCAATTTCATACTTTAACCCCTAATAGTATATATAAAAATCAATAAGTAGTTGAAATTCCTTAAAAACAAGATTTAAAACATCCTAATCTAAATGATACATGGCTCTCAAATCAGGCTAATAAAGAGGAGTAGTAGGTACTACACCAGCTTAAAGCAATGACACTTTAAACTAATTCATACATATTTGAATTAGTTTTTTTAAGCGAAAAGCGAGTTTGGCGTTTGAGGGAGGTTCATACGACTCTTGGGTTGTTTTTTTTTTTGCTTAACTTATACTAACTAAGCAGTCAAGAGTTGGACTTTTTTGGACATACATGGTTAAATCCATTCATCCAATCCATTGTATAAGTTATATTTTCTTCCCTTCTTCTAAATATAATATATCTTCCTACGCTAATGGGTGCCCAAAATTCCAACAAAGGTGTCTAAAAGCAATAACAGGCAAGTATTCAGTGTACACTATAGGACGTATACGATCATGTGACAGCATAAATCTTAGTATAATGTGTGGTACAAAAAGCTCAGTGGGTTCAGAACGAGTGTGGGTGTTCGCTCACTCGCGCGCCCCGCCCACCGAAAACTTACTAGTATTTTGATGGAATAGATATACCTATGATCATGCGTAGAATTAGAATTCAATGAATTTAATGCTTTCAAAAGCCTAATAAACTGGAATATTATTTACATCGAATTGGACGCAGGTACTTCATAAAACTAGTTGCTACTATCAGTTATTTGAAAGCACATCAAATACAATTTTAATGTCATAGAATAGGAATACAATTTTTAAAGTCAATTATATAAAGGTATAAAAAGGTCCCCGTCAGATAAAAATCGACAAAATTATAGAACTATTCGAAATCGCTGCAATAATCTGTGTAAAGACGCTCAAAGATACTATATCCATAAATCTGTTGAAAGCAGAGATCCAGCTAAAGTATGAAATTTTTTAAAGTCAATTTGAGTTGGAAGAACGCAGTAACATCCTATTGCCAAAGAAATTAACATTAATCTTTTAACAAACATTTCTCCTTATCTTTTGATGGCTTAACAAAAAATAATACTCTTAGTCAACTCTTATCACTTCCAACTCCCGACTATCCAGTTTTTAATTTTAATCAAGTATCTGATTGTGATGTTAAGAGGCATATACTCTTTATAGCCTCAAACGCCGTGGGAAGTGATAGTATTAGCCGAAACATGATAATACCTATTTTAGACCATATATCACCCATCATCACTCACATACTTAACTTCTCTCTGTATAAAAGCGTCTTTCCAAGTATTTGGAAGGACGCCCAAGTAACACCTCTGCCAAAAAAACCTACCCCTACTTCATATACGGACTATCGCCCCATATCCATACTTCCTTTCATTTCTAAAGTTATGGAGCGAGTGGTCCATCTGCATTTGAGTTTTTTCTTATCCAAAAACAATCTTTTAAAATCTTCCAATCTAGATTTAGGTCTGGGCATAGTACGACAACTGCTTTGGTCAAAATCACGGACGGTATTCGATGCGGTATTGATAGAAAACAACTTACTGTATTGATTTTGATTTGATTTGAAAAGTTCTTTATTTAAATTAAACATTAAATACTGTACAGGGTCTCGGTGGCTTAATGGTATAGCGCCCGCCCGGCGTGCGAGGAGATGCGGGTTCGAGTCCCGCCTGAGACATAATTTTTCAAGTATATATACTGATATTATAATTACAATTTAATTGCTAAAATATCAAATAACGTATATTTTAATAATTTAATCTTTTTTTATTTTGATTTTGGGTAGGTCGTGCTATTTTTTTTGTAAACCACAAAATTATATCCTATTGCTACTCCTACAGGTTCATGATTCCCTTAAACATACAACAAACCAAAAATTTACTTTGTAACTAAAGCAACATAGGATATAAATATCAACTTACGTAAAAACTATAAGTATTTTATTACGTTGGTGGACACGATAGTAACAACTTAAAGGTTATTTATTTTTAGTCTTATACTTAATCCTATCTTTTTAGTAGTCCACAGCTTGGGATATACCTAACTACACATTTGATTGTTCTCGCCACCCATGACCTTATATCAGCCACAGAAAAATAGTATACCTAGTCACATGAAGTAACGGTGGGTTTAGATTGTTTGACCTGTCAGCACGCTTTAAACTTTAAATGACTTTTTTAAAATCACAAATGCTGGCAATTGTGGTAAATAATAATCAAGGAACAAGCTTCAGGAAATTCATACATTGTGATTTCTCAATGCAATGGAAATGTATATGTTTATTAAAGTACTTTAATGGGTATAGAATATTAAACATCGCTTCTATTCACAACCACACTTACAAGTCCTATATTTTGCAAACAATGTCAAATGTGCTACACCACCACAGATTGCCAACTTTTAACGATACGACGCGTGTTAGATTATACTGAAATACCTAAGTACGTGGGTAACACTGAAAATGTTTAGAACTGGTCAGTTAGAAACATTGCTAATAAAAACTTTTTTTCAATTTCAATTTTAGAACTCTTTGGTAACCTAATGTAGTATATTGCATTCATTTGTCATTTGTTTTTGTGAATTGGCGCCTGGCGGCAAATCTACAACTCCTGTTACACGTGAAAATGAACCTAACGCAAGAAAATTTTCGGTTAATGATTTATTATGACTTTCGTTGTGGGATTACTCAACAACAAAGCTTTGATAGGCTGCGATTAGCATTTCTTAATGAAGCCCCATCTCGTGCCACTATTTACAATTGGTTTAACGAGTTTAAGCGTGGACGTAGCAATCTCAATGATGATCCTCGTGAGGGATGTCCTTTAATCCCTCGATCGTGAGTTATTCCAGACACAATTGAAATCAATTGTTATCGCGGCACGCGCGTGCCGCCTGGGGGTTAAGGGATTAACTAACAGCGACTACTGAAGATAACATCAGTGCTGTGCGACGCATGATAGAGGAAGATAAGAGAGTGACCTATCAGCAGATACGGGCAAGTATAGGCATTGGTATGAGTCAAGTTCAAAAAATATTACACAAACATTTAGGCGTCAGGAGCTTTGTACCAGATGGATTCCCAATACTTTAACCGACGACCAGAAACACCTTCGCATGGACTGGTGTCGCCAAATGTTAGATAAGTTCAACGGCGGTGACTCAAATGCTGTATTTGACATCGTCACAGGTGATGAAAGAAATTTTAACCATCTTCCAAATTTTAATATATTAATCTACAAGACAAAAACAAATGACGTATTTTTGGTATGGTATAGCCCAGTACAAAAATGTCGAGATAAAGCTCTTAGAAAATGTCCGCAAAAAATCAAAATTTTTTGATACAGCCGCCTAGCAACACTTTTTTTACGCGATTCGCATCTCATTTATTCATTACGATACTATTCATACGTTTTTGATTTTCCCTTTATACCTTATCAGGCCTAGGAACGTAAAAATTGAAAACTATGTTGCGAAAAATATTTTCGGGTGAAAGCTTGATTTACATTTTTTACTTTATAAATGGACTCTAAATACGATACCGTATTACCGAACGTCTATAAAAATTTTGGAAAGTGGTTAAAATTTCACCCTGTATTGCTACGAACCCGAAACCAAAAGACAATCAGCTCAGTGGGTGTTTCCTTTCGAGGATCGACCAGTTAAGGTAAAGAAAGGAAGAAGTCAAGGAAAAAAGATGATTGCCTCATTCTTTGGTCGGAAAGGTCATTTCGCGACAGTTGTGCTAGAAGATGGAAGAACAGTTACTGCAGACTGGTATGCCAATCGCTGTTTGCCTGTTCTCTTGGAAAAAATTCGACAGCAGCGCCCTCGAAGCAGGATCCTCCTTCACCACGACAATGCTTCAGCGCACTCCGCAAAACGGATTGTTGAATATTTGACTATGGCAGGTGTCGAGATAATAAGTCATCCGCCATATAGTCCTGACCTGGCGCCCTGCGACTTTCATTTATATCCAAGAACTAAATTCGAGATATTCGCTTTACGAGCCCTGAAGATGCGGTAAAAGCGTACGAAAATGCCATAGAAGAGACCCGTATCCCATAAGGAAGAATGGGGCCACTGCTTTTCTCAGTGGTTCCATCGAATGCGAGAGGAACGGAGATTACTTCGAAAAACAATAAAAGTATTGGCAACTTTCTACATTCTCTAAACGTTTTTCATTTTCTTAACATTTTCAGTGTTACCTAGGTATTACGAATAACTTGCCAATATCATGGCTCTATTTTGAGCTTTAAGAAAATATTTTTCGAGACATTACGTCACCGCGTTAAAAATATTTCATTGTTTCTTAGTTATTTGGCGATAACTTAATCGATGTACTTTACACTTTACAGATTAGTTGGGTAGCTGATGTAGGTTTCCATGTATCGTAGCATCCATGTAAATATGAGAGACCTCTAATTGCTACGCCTTATGCTACGTCGTAGTCCGTAGTATCCATAGTCAGCTAGAGACTAATAGACTATACATAATATAGTGGGTTGCTAGATGTTACTAAAACCAACTTCAAAAAGGAATAGGTTCTGTATTTGATGCATATATTTTTAAATAATGTGTACCTCATTTACACCCATATTTTATAGCCGATTTAAAAGACTAAAATTCTTTTATATTAGGAAAACTTTCGAATTATTCCCACAAATATTTCAGCTACTATTTTTGAGAACTTTTATAAGCGTGTTCAAAAACAGTAAAAAAAAACTTCTTCTGATGCTCCAAAAAAGATTATTTTACGGACGTCAATGGGCTGAAATTAAAAAATTCTCAACTTCCCACATATTCTGTACAAATAAAAGAGAATAATATGCCGGGAATAAATCGATGTAGGTACTACACAAATACTTTAAACAAGGTCGTGTTCTGGTAACCCCATTATTGGAAAATGTAAAAATCAATGTGCTATTAATCGGATGCCCGTGATATATAGCAAATGTAAAAAATGGCCATTATTACTCATAAATAAAAGGTCAGGTACTTTTTGTTGTCTTCGCTGCTTCGGTGTTATGGTGGGCGACGAGTGTAAGAGATATAGCGCGTAACTTGTGCGACCAGAAATATAATGTCTTTTTTTATATTGCAACAGATTTGTTATGTACTGTGTTTATTTTAGCAGATATACAGACAAAATAAATATTCTAAGTGATAGCAACAGCAATAAAATTAAAAAATCTTAATTTGTTTTTTGTGATTATTACTTATAATGTGTCCCCATTTTTTCTAAATTAATTAAAATAATAGCATTTTCATATAAAGAATTATTCAAATGCAATCTGGTTTTAAAAATACGTATTTTCTTGTTTTATAATTTTTTTTACAGAACTTAATTGGAGCCGTGCAAGTAACGCGCAAGCGGTGCCGGTTACGCACTACAGCAGGGCGGTTCACCCCTATAGCTAAAAGGCGGGCGGCCGTCCCAGTCGCGGCATTCGCAACACGATGACGCCAGCAGCCTGCACGACCGCGGTGCTCGCCGTGCTCCTGGCCGGTTAGTGAAACTTTCTTCTTAATTTATTTTTCTCCGCGTAAAATTTCAGTCTGTTTGTGGCACTCGAAATTTGAAAATCTAAATATGAGCGGGACGAATAACGAATTTCACCGCAAATTAGTTGTTTGCATTGTAATTTATTTTTGTAGCAATTTTAAAAGGTAGGCTAGTAACTAAAATTAGTGCCGCAGCTGACATAAGGTAAGCAAAACTCATTGTTATCTATGATCCTATCTATTGAGAAAGTTTTGCAGATTCTTAAAACTTTTTAATATGATTGCTTTAAGAGATTAATATAATCGTTTAGCTCATACGTTTGATATCTTTTTTTGTACTTTACCAGTAAGTCAGGCCTACTATGATTAATTTGCGGGAATTAGTCACAATCGCAAACGTGAATCATGTGAACATTATCGCTAATAAGTTTTTCGTTCGCGTGAAGTTCCCGGGCCCACCTGTTGGCTATCGACCGTCGGTACCTAATTCTACGAAAGGCGCAACAAGCTAAGACCTGAGGGCTAAAAACGTTTCCAACCACTTTTCCAACAATGTTTTGTTGGAAAAGTGGTTGGAAACGTTTTCATTGAACAAAGTCATTAAAATAAATTACGAATATTTAAATAGTGGTGATTTGATGGCTAAAAAGCGTAATACTGTCGTCAGGATCACACAATACTTAGATGAATACATTTTTTTTTTAATAACATTAGAGGCTGATATTACTTCTGAGCGATACAAGAAGTATTTTTCGAAATACATCATTTACGTAGATAGATAAAACACCTTATTGCTCACATTTATAAATTACATTTAATATTTACATTTAAAAATTTGAAGTGAATTTTAGCATAAAACGAATACTGATATACCTATATTTGTCCGTCATTTGTTTAAAGATTTTTATTTTGTTAGGTATGAAATAAGCCAAAATAGTCCGTATTAAGAGTTTTTTTTCTCGCTAGCTGTAACTTACAAAATAGCACAAATAGCTTGTATTTTTATCGAAAGAATGTGATTAATTGCTGATTGCTTTAACTAGGTAGGTACATATTATTTTCAGAAGTATCGGTTACTGAAACTTTTGCGTTACACAGTGATATTCATGGTTTTTAAAATTGCGTTTGCATATAGATATTCATACCAAAAAGAGCATTGAAAGAGCACCTTAAACTAAATATGACGGTGAAGCGGGCATAATAAAAAGTTAACAGCTTCTTATTTTCAATAATCGAAATCTGTACTCGATAAGACAAATTTATACAAATGAAAAGTCGATAATTTGCTGCTTTTGATACTTAATTGTTTTAATTACTACTTAAACTAAGCTGTGCTCAACTTTCATTCAACATCGACTAAAAATATGTCCTCTAAATTAGCTTACTTGCTGTAAAATTGGTTTTATTCGCTTATTCAGGGGGTAAAATTAGGTAGTTTATTTATAACCTACAATCGCATATAATTGCGATTGAACACTAACATTACCTAATAAATTTAAATATACATATTAATAGTAAAAACATGACCTGGTGCACTTGTAAAATCCACTGAGATACAAATTAATAAATAAATACAAGTATCTATTTTGAAAAGTCATTCACGTTTTAAAAAAAGAATACCTAGTACTCGTAGTTAAGTTCCAAGTTCGGTTTTTCTTTCTAATGAGCCTTCTTGTCAGGTTCAAACCTAATATTTTTAACAAGCTAGTGTAAATATAAGCTTTAAAAAAAAAACTTTACAACAGCATCTAATAATTATGTAGAGGATTTCAGTCGGTTCTTACAATACTCATAGGTACAGACAACAGCACGTCAACCTACCACAAAACGTCAAATTTTCTCAATTGATATTGATCTCTACTCGTTGAACTTAAAGTTGAAAATTAATTCAATGACATTTAACTTATTGGGTGGGTTGACCTGCCGTTGTCTGTACTGTAGGATCCCGTTACAATTGCTAAAACTACTAATACGTTGATATTTAAAAATAAACGTTGAATGTGCAACCAACTGTGGGTTCGTTTTTCGCTAAAAGTAGGTTTTGGACAATGAGTTATCCCGAGAGCATAATTAAAAATCTTGCTATTGTGTACGTTTAGCCACCTTTTTTACTAGCAAATAAAATTATTTCAAATGGTGAGTACAAAATGTCTTTATCTTTTAAAATTTGAAATATAAATTCGTATTTTATAGACATAAAATATTTTTTTATTTAAGTGTAGTACCTATATAATACGTAATGATTCAATAATGAACGTTTTAACGCACCACCACCCAGACCCAAGAAATTAATATTCAAAGCTTAGGTGTGGTTTTTTAAATTGTAATACAACCTAATAAAGTAAAACAGCGCACAACAAATTCCTTTTAATCGCAGAAGTTAGTATTTAAAAATGATAAATGGAGGTGATTGTAGCTTAGTGACGGCAGTGCATTTGTGACTACAATCAAATTTTAAAATATTTGTCACATATATCTCAACTACGCAATTAGAATTATAAAGGGACGATAAAATTGATCCCCACTAATATCTTTGTCGTTAATTACATCTAACATAGACAATTTAAGACTCTTACCTTACTTCAACCCTATTACGAGTAGGGCACTATTGAAGAAAGAAATAGGCATAATTAGATATATTTAAAAAAAACCTGAATTCATCAATCAATCTATAATTGGATTTCAAAGTTTTATATAGTTAATTTCAAATAGAAAATAATATCCTTCAATTTTATTTAATATACCTACCCAAAGCCCCTCTATTTCCAATTCTTTTCTTAGCGAAGATTTTCTATAAACTTAGTGTTCTAAGTAATATACAAAATACAAGTCAGGCAGCACAAACGATTTCAAAAATGTAGGTATTAATTATTATGAAGTAGAAAATCCTAAATTGACCATTGGCCGAACTGCAATCGCCAACTCGCTCGCCGAACGTAACAATCATCTATGGCTAATCGTCCTTCTGGTTATGATTATGGGGTTTCCATAATTATATCCAGCTGTGGACGGATGAGGACTGATGATGAATAAACGACAATCTTAGGTGTTTTGTTTTTTGAACATCTTGGATGTAGGTATCAACGGTAGGTATTACAATTCCAAAATTTGTTTTCGGTTTTTTATATCACAGAGAAGCATAAGAAAGAATTGTCATCTATTTCATGTAGGGTACATTTTTATTTTAAAAAACCAAACTACTATTAGAACAAATAGACCACTCAAATTTAAACAATTCATAATCCTCTTAATTCTCACGCGAATATAAAACGAATCATTAGAATATGGTTTACGCTATGTATTAATACCCTCAGTAAAGTTTAGCAAAACACCACAGTCGGCGAATATAGTCTTCTCAACGATGACACCAGAAATCCTCTAATTGAGCATTCAGCTTATACCTAATCCCTATAAACTTAGAAATACCAATACGGCCAAAGATTAAAGACATTAGTAAGATTTTAGTGGAGAATTAAATGGGTCTATCGACACGCTGCTATTCTGAATGCTAAATCAAAATCATTTTGAGGAATTAAGTAATTATTGCGGATGGATAGTCAACATTGACATACACAAACCATAATTTCAATGTATTAGGTAATGCATTACACTCAGAAACAAATGCTCCTTCTTATCACATTTTTTCCCCCGAGGATACACCCTCACCGCCAGTATAGAATTCAAGGACTAACAAGAACAAGTGTGTCAGTAAAATGTCTGAAATATTAATTTTTGAATTATTGGTAACATTTCTGTGCTTTAAAAAGCACGATAAAAGTTGAACCCAGCTTAAATGTCTATAAAGCTTGTCAAAAGTTTTGACTCAAAACCCTAGTTAAAACTGACAGTAAACCTCAATCGCATAATCGTTTCTCCTCAAAATCACGCTACGTCCGAATTGTTAGGCGAGTACCTACATGAATAATTTTACTTTGCTTTTTACCTATTTTCCTTCTTAGACTCATTTTTTCATGCGACTTCATGTTGTATCGGTCATTCTACTACATCTAGATTTATTTGTATTTGAGCCAGTGCAGTGTCGTTTTTAAATAACGAACATAAATAAATCATACTTAATTTACTTCTTTTCTTTTGAACCATTTTGTAAAACAACACTAAGTTTTTCCCCCAAATTTGCTTAATTAATTGAGGCACCGGGCCGCATTACAACTGAAACTTTAAACATCTCATTCACGTATTCTTAGCTTAAATAAAATACGTATGGTGAGTTTTTTTAAATTATACTAAATAGTTAGGTAAATGTAAGTACAAGGTATGGAGGTACTTAGAGAAGATTGTTTTACAAGCTTGATTACATTTTATCTATTTAAACTTCTACTTTAAAGTTCATCCTCAGTACTTAGGTACATTAACATAGTTTGGTTTATATTTTGTTTTAGTATTTCAGTTAATAACGATGGAATCCATGGAATGCTAAAAAGTTTGTCTCTAGGTCGTCACGCGACTTGTTATTTCAATCGAAATCCGGCAATCGAAGGCATGAATGACATGAGACAGAACATACACATTATGTTTTATGATATTATCATATTGAATTTAAGTCTAGACCGGAGTAACGTTGCACCTCACTTCAGATGCGTCCGCAGACCGCAGCTAGACTTTTCGAGACTGTACTATTTCATCAGCAGCAAGAACAAAATGTAACTTAAATGTTGACTATTCACAAATCCGGCATGGTCCCCATGATGACATTAGATAGTCCAGTGTTTGCACACGTCTGCCCCTCAGTAGAGTTACTTTACAAACTCCAAACACTACAAAGTAAATTTTTACGCTCTGTCGCGAACACCCTTGCGTAGATCGTGAATATGAAAAGAAACCTCAAAAATTTATTTGAGAATACGTTAATCATTTAAGTTTTATTTAAATGTTAAGAGGAAATACTACGGGCGAGAGAATTGAAAAATAGGTATTTGTAAAATCTATTGCTGTCGCGCAGTGCCAAACGCATTCACCGCAGAGTGTGATAGAGACAACTGCTTCTGGGACCGAAAATACCTACTAAAAGCACACCAAAGCAACGTTTCGTAGTCCCCCGATTACTTTTCCAAAACTAGACCGATTTAAAGACTTGTTCATTACAATTTAAAGAAAGGCTTTGGCCTTGTTCGTATGTTTTCCTTTTTTTCTAAAATTCAGCCAAATTTGTTTTCTGGATGTTTGAACACAGCGGAAAATCTGGCGAATTTTTTCGATTTTTGAGGGCTCATATCTTTTTTATTAATTAATTTATGAAAAAACAGAAAACATAGGAACATGCATATAGTGGCCATAGATTTTTGTAATAAAAAATATTGCTCTACTGGCATTATCCAGGGAGGAAACAGGGGACTACGTTTGTATGGAAAAACGGCCGTGGTATTTCCTCTTAAGTAAAAAAAAAAAAACACTGCCAAGATGTTATACATATTGGTAACATAACGTGGGCTTCGTTGTCCAGGAGGTTCAAAATGCACCGTGTATACAAACTCCTCAGAATTCACACTCCATTCAAAAGCCAGCGAGATCTAGGCCTAATGGAACGGAGAAAGGGGCAGTTGGGTATTTATCTAACGCCTAGGAGGGCCAAATCCACTTCTCTTTATTTATATAGCTTTACCACATCATTAAATCAGTATCCATTAAAATTTTACGGAGGAAGCTACTCTCGTTCGTAGCCGTATTAAAAAGATTGTTTTTATGTCTAATACATTAAAATGGGGCTAAACTTAGAAGCCAAAAATCAATAAAATAATTCTGTATTGAACAAATTAAATAAAGAATAATGGCTTATTTCTTAATGAAGAATGGATAAGATAAACTTTTCATTTCGCACATTAAATAGATAGCCTCTTTACCTATAAATCACATATGGTTTAAAACAATGCGCAATGGAGTGACTATAATAAGCAATAAGACATGGTTAAAGTCTGGCATTCCCACTCACTACCCATTTAAAAATGTTAATTGTAGAGACAATAAACAGTTAAATCGTTTACATAAAAACAATCAGAAGTAATCTTAAATTTCGAGTGTAACAACTTTGATTGCAAACAAATATCTTGAAGCTATTAGGGGAAATGAAAACGCAAAAATTTTAATCAATTTGTTTGTGTCTCTAGTACTCATATACTTATCTTCAAGACTACCTACTAGGTACCAATTTGTGCGGTAGCATTTAAATTTAAAATGCTCGCCAGCATACTTCACTCACTGGCATGATAGGATATTCTTAACATAAAACTAAAATAATAGGCCCTAATCTACTATTTTGAGCCTTTATGTGACTTATTTCAGAATTGAAATGCGGTCATCCAAGAAACTGATTCTTAAATGTCGTACCCATTCCACTAATTATTATTCCCAGTCATTTACCGTCCACCAAAGCCGTCCACTCTATTATCCGTTTATGGAAATCCTAACCCCCACCTATCAGGCTATCTGAGTCCTTGTAAATTTTTAAGAATTGGCTCAAAACACATTTCTAGTGCTTTGACTTTGTTTTTTACTTTTGATACTTTATTTTTTAAATTGCTGATCAATATTGCGAGTTGCGAAACATTATTCTCTCGCATATCAAATATTTTATGTAGTTTATGTATGTTTATGTATATATTATTGTTGTGTTCAGATTTGTGTATTAAATTAAGTATTTATGTTTATGTAGCACTTAAGCTTTTCATGTGGTTTTGTTTAAATGTTTTCACATCAACTACTCAGCTTCACCTTCCTCTTCTTTTATGTAGTGTCCAATGCCCAGCGGTTGTCTTGAAGAAATCACTGTTGGCGATAAGACCGCCTAGTTCGTAATTTTTTTTTCAATTTATTAGAAATCTTTCAATTGATACAGGCGAATAAGATAAATTTTAACGTTCATGTAAATAATTCAAACGCTATGTGGCAGGTAAAACGTTTTGGTATTATGATTAAGTATCGGTAACGTAAGATACTAATTAGAATTTCATATGTGATTTGAGAATGCTAAAAATTAATTGCTACCAAACTTTCCTTTATTAGGTTAATAATGACAAAATTCCTATTCCCGTTTGTATTTTTATGGAAAAACCAATTTTAATTATTGCTATCATCGCTCAGGCGAGTGATCTCTTATCATTTCATTAAACGTGGATATAAAAGGGACATAATGGACAATATGCCGCTCCCCGCTGAGGCGTTATGTGATGTAAATAAATATGCGTGACTACATATGCATATTCTTATCCTTACATTTCGGCTCTATTACAGAGACGTTCTATGTTCGTGGATTTAATGACAATAATATTCTAAAGATTCTCGAATGTAAACTGATCTACAAAACGTGTTATAAAAAGAAAGTGCATGGAACATGAAAAAATAATGAATCAATGTACTGACAACGGCAGGTCAACCTACCTAAAAAGTTAAAGGTCATTGAATTGATTTTCAACTTTAAGTCCAACAAGCAGAGATCAATATCAATTGAGAAATTTGACGTTTTGTGGTAGGTTGACGTGCTGTTGTCTGTACCTACCTACACCGATAAGTTTACCTTTATAACAACCCTTATAACTAACCCTAAGAGCAGGAAAAAAACATGCGTGGGTGCACATATTATAGCCGGTCTACACCCAGGTGATAGATTTCATTTACGTGTTCAGTTATTCAACTGAATCAATAGATGTAAACCTATGTCTATTTAGGTACGTAAAAAATGGAAAAACACTTTATAACCAATTCAACCGCGCGACGCCAATTCAATCACGTCAAAATACTAAAATGAAAATAAGTAATAACATGTGCTAAGTATTTGCTGAATAGGGTGAAGTCGGTGCCGGTCGTATTTGTGGATTCGTATGAAGGCAAAATAGATAGAATATTTATTGTACACAATAATTACAGTATTGTTATTAAATTTAACAGTAAAAAACAGATTATGTGCTAAAAAGGCACTTAGCATTGACCGCTGCAGCCAGAGGTTTGCTATTTCTACGCTGATTTTCGGTGGGAGCAAAAGGGAAATTAATTAATTATTAATAATTATGAAAATAAATAAAATAGTTAGCTACACAACAAATATTACACTATATAAAACCACAATATGCACATAATTAATATACAGAGTGTAGTTTCGAACAGCAACGCCCGACTCACGGGTGATAGTACACGTGATAGTAATTACAAGAAATATATAAATTAAATTAATATTTAACTATTAATTCATTAGTAAAAAACCTTGTTCAGAAGTATCCTAAATCTTTCAAGACGTCTGGCACTCGTACAAGAGGCGATAATGCTACGAGTGTTTAATAACACTCGTAGCATGCCCCATAACTAGCCCTCGTAGCAGTCGTAGCATAATTGCTACGACTGCTACGAGGGCTAGTTTGCAAAAATTTTTGATTCCGCCCGCTGGTTACCGCCGCCCGCACCACCCCCGAATACCCCTCTACACCACCGAGTAGGTACGCAGGCGCCCGCGCCGCCCCGAAAGAATGACCGATAGCTCGCCTGCGTAATAATACCATAATTTCCTGATTTCATAGATTTTAGGGTATTTTATTATTTTGCATCAGTGTCGTGTATACTACCACCCCTGATATGGACGTTGTTTTACAAAACCACACCTAGTATAGACTGGGAATAATCAATATGACGTGAAAGCAAGCATATAAATCACATCCGACAGGTCCGTGTTTAGGCTTTATTTAATTATTCCTAGCACCCTGTGAAGATAGATAGAATATTCTTTATTGCACACCAAATAGGGAATTAAAACCAAATGTTTATAAAAAGATGTACAATTTGGGCGGTCTTATCGCTAAGAGCGATATTATAGTAGGTGTTAAGTAATGGTGATACTATAATATTATTATTTAAATATTAAAAATGGTATTTGTATAAACTCAAAACAGTACCTTTAACACCTTTTTAGTAGCTTGCAACTATTTTACCTGATTTGATTTTCCTTTATTTGTATCTATATAACACAATAAGAACATTGATTGTACGGCTTGATAACAGTGGATGTAAATGATGTAATATATAGAATTTGAGCATGTCTTACAGCCATAGTGATTATTTTCTACTATAATTCATCATAGAAGAGAACAAGAAAAATAAGTTGCGCTAGGAACATAGCGATTGCCTTTTAAGACTTCATAATAATATTATGACAAATTAAATGAAAATCTCAAATATGGTGCATTGTGTTTAAATAATTGTAATAGTATATAAATAATCATAAAAACCACTCGGCCCTCATGATAATAATATAAGTGGATCCCATAATAAACCAAACTCGGTTCATGGATCCTATATTTACTCAATTATGCGATATTAACTCATTGCTTCACATTGCTTCGCTCGTGAAAAACATTTATTTAGGCATGATATTGTTAGTTACCTTTTCTTTGAAGGGTAAAATATTAAGGATACAAGCAATGGAAAATTGTAATTAATTTCTCCAATGTATGCATTAGTAAATTAGTACTACGAAATACTTAATAGGCTAGAGCTGCATTGTATTGCATACTTTGAAAGCATATTGCATACTTTATTCAATACGCTCGAATCTGAGTGTGTTATGCTATGTCATCCGTAATCTAGTACCTTGTAATACAATACCTACTTGGGTACCTATTTTGACAGACTCTTTATTCTGTGTGTGTACTTTAATTAAATTATTTATTGTAACAACGACTAAATGACACACGCGTGTTAAAAAAAGAAATTCAGGATTTTTTATAACTCAAGATTTTAACAGGAATATATGATTTGCATAATGTTTTTGCCTGAATCTTTTAGAAGCTTTGGTTGTGATAGTGACGATGCCTCTGCCTGTAATAGGTACTCGTATACAATGTCGCCCCAGTAATCATAAGTAACAATATAAATAAAAATGTTGATGAAGAAAACCTGCCAATTGCGTTTCGGGCCATTTTGTACTTGAGTGGTAGAGAAAATATGTCTTATTGGTCTATGAGACAAACAACTGACGCAACGGAAGTTTAATAAATTAATAAGCTTTAATTCCCCCTTAACCTGGAGCCTTAAGCACCCCATGCAAGTCTGCAGTACCTAACCAAGTTACTTTAATGCTTTACTTCTAATTATCTTTTATCCGCACAAAGTAACTACTTTGCTTTTCAATTTACGTGTACAAGAAAAAAGATCTTAAATCTTGCCTAGTTAATTTTGTTTCATATTATTAATATCTAGATATAATTGAGCAGGTACCTACATTAAAAAATTTGGGTTAGGTTTTATTCTAATTTGATAATATTGTTGTTGTTATTCCGACAAATACCTACTGGTTTTACGAGTACGTGGTAGGTAAAACAAATTTAAATTCTATCGAATTAATAACTACTAGTACTTACTGACATATTAAAATTTATCAAAGTAGGAACTAACCTTTTAGCAGCTTACAGAAAATCGCTTGTAGGCATCACATTATTTGAGTGACATACTTTGTAAGAAATTGATTCATATCAACCCAGTCATTGGACACCGATCATTTGAATGACGAGGGTCTTCTCAATCCCTCCATATTGTCGTTTGTTAGTAATTTGATGAAGAGAAATCGAGGCCACTTGGGAAACAGATGACAATTCCATTTGTCTTGATCCTCAACTTCCTTATGAAATCAAATTGATGTGCCGAAACGGATACGTGACAGTGAACCTATCAAACGCTTCTATCGTGAATTGGATAAGGTCACACTGACGCTAAAAAAATCGGGTGATTGCGGATTTGAGTCCAGGGAGTGTGGGAATTAATATCAATTTTTTTTGTGGGAAATATTATCAAGTACAGTGTAATAACACATAAGTGAATACAGATTAAATCAGTTATATTAATGCAAATTGACACATATATATATTTTTTTAAACAGCGCAACTACTAATTGTCACACTCTTTTTAAATCACAAAAAATATCGGTATCGGTGCAGGCTAAAGAAATTTTACTTTCATACCACTTTACTTTAAAACACTATTTGTTTGTGTCGTTACAGGCAGTTCAGCAAATCTGATAAATTATTTACAATGAGAAAGCACTTTTCCATGGCCTAATTTTCGAGTTTATACAGGTGAAATTTTAACCACCTTCCAAGATTTAATATAACAATCTACGGTACAAAAAACAAATGACGTATTTTTTCTTTTGGTATAGCCCAGTACAAAAATGACAAAATAAAGCACTCCGCTAACAGTCTAAAATTTTTGATACGGCCGAGCAATACTGTTTTACGCGATGCGCATCTCATTCATTCATCACGATACTAATCATAAGTTTTCGATTTTCCCTATATACCTTAACAGGCCTAGGACCGTAAAAACTAAAAACTATATTGCGAAAAATATTTTCGGGTGAAAACTTGATTTACATTTTTTACTTCATAAATGGGCCCTAAATACGATACTGAACGACTGCAGAAAAATTTTTTCGTCATGTTTAAAATTAAAATGTAGGTATAGCAATTTTCTCATGAAAACAATTTCGTTAATGTATGCAGAACATATTGTCTTGTTTTACTTTAGCAGAAGATTGTTGTGAACTAAAATAGGTACCACAATTATTGAGAGTAGCGGCGATTCTAGGCCCGGGAATCACGGACTCATGATGTAAAACCAACTAGAGCTCAACGAAGAGGAGAATATTCGGATGTGAAGCAGCATTGAATATTAATTGATAAAGTACATGACGTTTTAAAACTGTTGTTTAAGCAATATAAAAACTTCTGTGAATTAATAATGGACCCTGTTTAGTAGGTATTTGCGAAGTGAATACGTTAACGCCCTGTTGGTCCAGTGGTTAAAGTATAGGGCTACGATCTCAGGGTCATGGGTTCGAACTCTGGGACAGGCAACAAGAGCTTAGAATTTGCTAACATTGCTCTGGTTTGTGATCACTAACCCACATTTGGCAAGAGTGGTAGTGATTATGCCCGTACCTATCATTGCTGTGGTAACTTGAATTCAATGATGGAGGCCTTTACCCTGCAGTGGGATGACATAAGTAGGACGTTACTTTAAATTGTGAAACCTTCTACGAGGATGATGATGAAAAGATATTCAAGTATTAGTTTTACGATTTATCTAGGTAATGTCTAAAGATTGTCAATAAAGTCTCACGGCTTGCCGTTAAGATCCAAATATTAGGTTGTAGGTAGGGATTTGTCTCATTAGGTAGGTACCAACTACCTACCACTACAGTCGACTAAATCATGACATGAGAACATACATATTTAAGTCTCACATGAATCTCAATCGAGAAAAGCATGCCTGAGACTACTATTGAACAATAAAGTGGTAACATTTTATGATTAAGTACCTACAGTTAATCAAAATTTTAATTACCTACTTCTTTAAGAATCAGTATGTTAAACATTTGAAGTACTTACTTAAAGTGCTACATCATTGGCCGCACATCAACGAACCAAGAATTGCACAGAGGGTTTTTACACTTAGTACCAAAAAAAAACTCTCTTACCAACTACGCCTCAAACTCCTAAAATAACAGACGACAAAAGAAAGTATTTGTAAGGAAAATTATAATGCCGAATGTTTTGTACTGTTTCGTCTTATAAGTATCTAGGTACATTTTTATAAGATTGAATTTGGCTTTGCTCTTTAGCTTGGTTGTCTAATTTATATCTATACTTTAATATACATTTGATGTTTTATGCAAAATTTAATATCTTTCTTGAACATGTACGATTCACACAATCCACACATCACCAAGAAAATTAACAAATATTTTTAAAGACTGAGGTCTAATAAAAAGGTACAAATTTTTATTAGACCTCCAAGACAGATTAAGAAATCGGATATCAACTGAAATTCTGTAATATGATGGCAAAGGCTCCAATAAACAAATGTTCATCAAATTTAAATTGAAAAAATGAAGAGGTATGGGTTACATTCACTACAAACAAGCTTTGCGCCTCAACTTTTATTTTTGTCTGTTTCACTCCATAAAGGTGTTAAATGTGTTTGTTTTCTACACTGGATCAAGTCTAATTAATATATTGCGTGGCTCTAACGCTAACCTAAATAGTGGTGTATCGTAAAGATGGTTACCACCAACGGAGCTGCCCCCGCTGCGCGATGCGTTGTAGACAAACTGGCCTGTTGCATCATACGAGTACAATGCAGGTTCTGGTCATTTATCTTGCCCAGACAGACACGTGTAGACTGTAGGTACTGTTAGAAAACAAAACGTTCGATGACCGACGGATCGTTTGTCGCTGTTCCATCTGACTAGGAGTAAATAGAACATAAATTAGAATTGTGAAAGTTAGACGCTACAACGCAATACAATAAACAAATAATAATATTTTGGAACGCGACTTGGAATTTTGCCGCATTTTTTTGTAACGTAACTATCGACCCTTCATATTTCCACTTTAACGAAATTAATGGAAGAAAAAAGTAAATGCATCGTTTTGATCTAAGACTTTAGGTATTGCAATTTATAATGCTGTGCTTTTAATCCCATAATTGTCAAACTCTTTGATTTAAAAACACTTTTTTTTTACTAAAGTAGATTCGACGAAAGGCGAAACAACTTAGAAATAGATCGATTATTATAAATTGTGGAATACAGATATATTTGTACTTATACTTATACGCGTGGTGCTATTGACAGCCTCCTTTTTATCGTCGGTTAAAAACTAGTATGGCGTCATGTTTTGAAGTTTTGTTCGGATTTCTACTGCCGCATTTTATAGTCATCGTCACCCATTTGTCATGTTTAGTCCTAACCGACAGTTTATTTACACACATTCATTAAAATTTCATCAGCTTATTCATAATAATATGTATTACATTTAACCTAAAGTTAATTTTATGTTATTCTCCTAATCAAAGTACATTTAAGCTACAATTATCTATCAGTAGAATTGCTAATGTGAACATATTTACTACGAACGACAAAACGTTTTAATGATTGTTAGGAGGTATTAATAAGCCTCATCTTGCGTATCCTTTTCGTCCTATGGCTGTAAGGGCAACTAAAGACATATTGCTTTTATAAGTATAGTATTATTATAGTAAAAGGTGGGCAGCAGTATTTTCACTCCACAGTTGGTCGAACTGCGTTCGCCAACCCCTCTCTAAGAGTGGCTTTGTTTGCAAAGCAATCCCCTTGGAGGTTCTTCCCAAATAGATGTCGTTTGGCTGAATTGATGATGATGATTAGGCACGGATTAAAATAACAGCACTGTTGTTAGTAGTATTATCATTTTAACTAATATGAATTAAAAGTAAGTTTAGGTACTTAAGGATGACCATAGGTATACCACTGTAGGCAGGCAGGCCCCGGGCACTCTATTTGTAACACTCCCGTCCTAAAAATAGTAATGCACAGCAAGTAATGGACGTAATAACTTGAGTACTTTTACTTCACGCATATTATGACACATACCTTAATAAACCTACATTATAGTGTTGACCTTAATATCAACTTTGCTTATACCCCACGAGGTTCAACTTTAAACTCAGTTAAAATCCTGCAAGTAGGTCCTAGCAGGCGCTTTTACATGATCCAAAATGTTTATTTATTTAGTGCCGAGAAAAAGCAGCACAAGAAACTCGGTCACTTGCCAGCCTATTAAGCAATTATAGTTTTACTTATTGTATCTCATTCGTTCGTTGTCGCGTCTTTGATGCCGTCTGATGAGTCTTTGCCCATCATTTTAATGATAATTTCAATGGAAGTACGGCCTTTAATCATAAATCATAAATCATAAATCATAAATCTTTATTTGCTTCAATATGGTATATACAAGGTCTTAATTAAAAATGTCGATGCACATATTGGGCTACATAAATTAGCATGCAAATGTCACAATAAAAATATACTAGAAGTTAAACAATGTCCAATTAAATTATAGATCCAAATAAAATAATACATAATGTCATTATCATCAAAACGCTCTCATTAAAGTTAAATGTCCCTTTATTGCAAATATTTGCACGTAGTCAAAGAAATCTCTTATTTATTTTAAAGTCAAAGAAATCTTTAAGGCTATAAAAATTATGATAATTGAGCCAACGGAACAAATGCCTCCTAAATACCGCGGCACTGTGGGTTTTTATGTCATTTGGTATGTGGTTGTAAATATTAACGCACATAGCTAGGCAACTTTTATTATATTTTGATGACTTGGGATTGTCTTTTAGAATAAGTCTATAGGGATCTCTGCGTACTCTTGTGTTTTTTAAATCACAGGACCTACTAAACAAATCCCTATGTTTGGTTACAAAATTGCATACCTCGTATATATATAAAGATGGCATTGGTAGAAGAGCAAGATTTTTAAAGTGTGGTTCACACGAGTTTTCTGGTGAAATCCCACATATTGCCCTTATGCATTTTTTTTGTGCAATAAACGTTTTGTTTTTGTCTGTGCTATTACCCCAAATAACGATAGCGTAGCGAAGTACAGACTCTACGTATGCGTGGTATGATAAAATAGCAGTCTTCCTATCAGTAATGTTTTTAATTTGGTAAATAGCGTATACGAATTTATTCATTCTTTTGTAAAGGTCAGAGATATGCATTTTCCAATTAAGATCCTGATCCAGGATAACGCCTAAAAAGTTTGCCTGCGATACTTCCTTAATTTTTGAAATATTAAGTTTAAAATTATATTTGGCATGTTTTGATTTATTAAATTGTATGTAATTCGATTTATTTAAATTAATTTTTAAATTATTATCTTCCAGCCATTGAATAATTTTGTCAAGTGTATCGTTCACGTCTTTTTCATGTCTAATAATTGAATTATAAAGTTTGCTAGATGTCACTATTATTGAGATGTCGTCAGCATATAAAATACATTTATGTTCTACTATATCAACTATGTCATTTATATATAAAACAAATAAGATGGGGCCCAGTATACTGCCCTGTGGGACGCCATAATAATTATTTCTAAATTTGGAGTAATGAGCCTTCATTTCATTATCATGTATCCTTGTTATTACAACACGCTGTTTTCGATCGTGTAGATAGGATGACAACCATTGATTAGGTAGACCTCTGATACCCTGGACCTCAAGTTTATTTAGTAAAAGATTATGCGGCACGACGTCAAAAGCCTTAGACAAGTCTAAAAAAATAGCAGTAGTTAATTTATTATTATTAATATTAGTCAATATTGCATCAATTAGATTAAAAATTGCAAGAGTTGTGGACTTTTTTCTTTGAAAACCGTACTGTTCGGTTTTGATAATATTAAATTTGTTGCAGAAACCCATGAGTTGAAAGTACATGCATTTTTCAAACACTTTTGAAAGTACCGGAATCAATGTAATTGGACGGTAATTATTAACATCCTCTTTGTCACCTTTCTTGTACAGAGGCTTTACGATGGACAGCTTTAACGCGTCAGGAAAGATCCCCGACCTAAATGAATGATTTATTAAATACGTTACAATAGTAATCAGTTCATTTATACAAGTTTTGATTATTTTTGTGCTGATCTCATCGTAACCTACAGAGGTAGTACAATTCAGTGACATTACTTCCTTCTTTACTTCCTCTTCAGTCATTGCTCGAAGGAACATCGAGTTTGGGAGATAGGCACTTTTAACCGTTTGCCTTAAAGTATGTGCCCGTGTGTTAGAGGTATCTATAAAAAAGTCATTGAAAAGATTTGCTAAGTCAAAAGGATTTGTAAATACTATGTCATTTCTTTTTATCGTGATGATGTCGCTATCAATTATTTTATTACCAGTTTCATTTCCAATTACACTCCATATAGCTTTACATTTATTTTTGCTTTTATTAATGAAATTTTTGTTTGAGATTTGTTTTGATTTGTAAATGCATTTTTTTAGTACCGAAGCGTATGATAAATATTTGCTTATAAAGACTGGTGTTTTATTTTTGTAATACTGAAACCGAAGAAACCTTTTTGTTTTGCAGGATTTTTTCAAGCCGTTGCTTATCTACTTTTTACTATTGTTTATTATTTTGTGTTGGATTCTTATTTTGGGGAAGCATAGATTGTAGAACAAGCACAGCTGTTCATGAAATATCGTAAAAGCTGTGTTAAAGTTGCCCTGTTCGTACACTTCTGACCATGAAAGGCTTTTTATGCAGTTTCTGAATTTAGCTAAGTTCTCTGGGCTATAGTCTTTTTTATACAAGAAGTATGATGCCGGTTTAAGTACTTTACGCTGTATAGGAAAACTTAAAAGTTGTGCAGTGTCATGGTCAGACAGATAGAGCGGTAGAACTGACGCAGTTGCATCCTTGATGTTGCTGAGGATGTGGTCTATGCACGAGTTTTTGCGAGTAGGCTGGTTTATATGGATTTTTAAATTGCAGCTGTAGGCGAGGTCTCGCAAATAATCTGTGATTTTACTAGGCTTCAAAGTATTTATGTTAAAGTCACCCGTTATAACAAGCTTAGTATTCGATTTGTATTTTTTAGTAATATCATGCAACATACAATTGAGTTTATTAAGAAATAACTCAGGATCAGATGTTGGGGTTCTATACAAGCAAATAACCACTAGTTTGTAATATGGAATCTCTATACCGCAAACTTCAAAAATTTTTTGTGTGGCATATTTTCTTAGGCACGTTAGCTCACGGTATGCTATATCCTTTTTGATCAATATGCAGGACCCACCCCTACATTTTTCCCTACAGTAAGAGACAGCTAATTTAAAGTCAGTGACCCGAAGATAACAGCCATAGCCTTCCTTTAAGAATGTCTCCGTAAGGCAAATTATGTCGGGTTCTTTATCTGTTTCGCGTAATTCTTGTAAAGTTACTTCTAACAATGACTGTTTCGACAGAATACTTGCAATATTTTGGTGCATGATTTTAAACTTTAAGTTTGCGTTGCGACTAATTTTTTCATCTATTTTAGGAGCGAAAAAAAGTCTGTGTCGGGTTTAGGGGTAATTTTTGGGCTACTTAAATTTATCCCATTATTATCAACTCGTAAAATAGGTTTAAAATAAAATGGAATCGTGCCCTTATTCGACAAAACCTTGGGATCTTTTTTATTGTTTTTTTCAGAAGTGTTAGTAGTGTTGGCTTTATGTTTCAGGAAGCAGGACTCGTAAGCCGGGTAATCAATCGCAATATTAATTTTTAAGCACACAGAATCTAAAAATATTTTGTGAGGTTGATTGTAATCAAAAATATTTATCAGGGTGCAATTTGAAAATGTTTTGCATAATTGTTTTAGGCAGTCATTAATTTTTTTTTCATTTAAATACCTATTTCTGTTAACTGGCAATAAGATCACATTTGTTCCACTGAGCTCATGTAATGCGATGCAGATTCTTTTGATAAGTATGTTAGGGTTTTTGTCATGGCTGCCAGTGCCTAATATTACATAGTCCCTATTAGATACCTGTTGTTTTATTTTGATACAGTGATTGAGAATTTCTGATGATGAAGCGTTTGGTTTAACAAATGCAAAAGGTTTATAATGGTCGTTCCAGCTGTTATGCCTAGATGTGTCTAATTTACCAGCCAAGCCTAACACTAACTCATCTCCGAGTATGAAGATCTTGTGCTTGCTCAAATAATTTTCTGTCTTCGATGCGTCGTTATAGGCGGCGCCATCTTCCGGCACTCCATGGTGTTGGTTACCTGTTGTCAGTTCATCCGTCATTGGGGTAGCGCTAGATGGCGCTATAGCCGGCACTGCCTTCAAAATAGGACCTTGTTCAGTAGACGTTATAATTTCGGCGCTTTGAAAATGTTTTAAAGAAATTCGCTGTTTCTTGTGCGAGCTCTTTGTGGATTTACTGTATCATCTAGTAGGCGTAGACATAGTAGATTCGCAATTCTTTGTGATGCTATCTACTCCTACAGACTTATACAGCGTTATAATTTTATCTTGACTTTGTACTTTCTTATTTAATTGACCATTAGCCATATTCAAATTTTCGATTTCGCTGATTGCTGTTTGTAACTCCATTTGTAGTTTCCGAATTTCATCCTTCAATTCTTGAACCAGTAGACTTTCTCCAGCATTGATGTCGGGGAGGCTCTGGGATTTGATATCGAAACTGTTTTCACCAGTTGTCATAAAGGATTCTGATAGATCTGGTAACGATGGAATCCTTTTTTTTAGTCTATGCGTTACATGCTCGTCCTCCAGTGTATCCGTGATCATTTCCGTAATTGAGTCTGTGTCAGTAAGCGTTTCAAATGAGTTTTCGGTTGGAATACTAATATAAAGTCGTGAGTTATCATTCATACTATTTGTGGGTTGAGTATCGCCTTTAATTACAGCCTTCGGAGTACTTTCATGTACCGCGTGGATTGGTTGATGGCATTTATAACATTTCCATTTTTGTTTATTCTCCTTAGTCATCAAGAAAAATCTTTTTAAGGAGACTTCGGTGCATTCCACGTCAAAAGGTTTTTCACATCCTACTACAAGGGAATAGTCTCCATCAATTCAAGTTACTACAGCAATGATGGGGAATATGGTGATTAGAATGGGTCACCAAATAAAAAAAAACAAAATTTGATGATATATCACAGTATAATATAACATCATAAATATGTATTACATCGTTCTATATACATATTATTTATTTTCTCAAAGAATACATGAATATTTTATTTTAGGACAAAACAATATAATACAAACACATTGTGATGTGATGTAGGGACTAAACAAATATTAGGAAGTATACCTACTATCTAATTTTACACTCTACAGGTACATAATTTAACAGAAAATGTTATGCAATAATCTAATCATTATAGGTTATACTTAAAGATAATTTAGTAAGCTAATTTTTCTTCAGGATGTAGGTACTTATTGTTAACTGTAAAACGTGAAATCCTCAAGATAATATTTGTATCGTATGTTTCTACATTCTTCTCAATAAAAGTAATTTAATTCCTAATCATCCTAACTTTTATCAAGCGGAAAAGGTGTTACATGCCGTATCTATTTTCTTTAGTTACAAAATGATGGATCTACAATTGAGAAGTATAAAGTAGGCCTTTGGGTATTGTGAAGCCCATATTTTCTCTACATAGATACATTGTATGCCAACCAATATGTCAACATTACCTTTTACATACGTTTTTAGGAAATCGATGGTAGTTTCTGGAGACTATTTTGCTGTTATGTTACTCGTATATTGTTACAAAATGATGCATCACCTTGTACGTATTTATTTGAATTACGCTTCGTTGATTGGGATTATTTACTGCTTTAAACTATATTTAACTGGGTTAGGGCCACCGGAAATTAATACAACACTGATCGCTACCAACGCAACTGAAAATAACAGGAAATAAAACGCGCAAGGTTTTATTGTACTTCATGGAGGGAAAGCTCTAATCAACCAAAGAGCAACAAGACCGTACCCTAAATTAACTAACAGCACTCCATCGTTAAAGTTATTTCACCTGATTTCAACACGTAGTGACATGTTAAAGTATATACCGGTTGGGAAATACAACAACGTAACGCAACAATTAAATTTTTCTAATGAAATTGGCGTCGCTTTTTCACTTAATCACGGCGTTATGCTATTATTTTATTGTATCGTTGTTTTAAAACCTGCTATGTGGAGTTTTTTTTAAAGACCACATAGCATGTTTTGGTTTGACGACGACGTTAGAAATATCTTGCTACCTAGCTGTTTTCCGCGACTTCTAATACTACTTGCAGTAATCGTTTATTATGATAACACTTTACGCTAACAAACAGACAAATAACATAGTATAGTCGTCGTTAAAAACATAGGTAATAAAATTTAAAAATTACTTATGTAAGCTAGGTGGGCGGCGGTAGGACGTAGATTAGTAAAGTTCCATAGAGTTCATGCTTTGGTAGCCTACACAGTAAGACTATACATTCGTAGCAAAATCGCTCCTATTTTATTACCAAAAGACGCCCCAGTATTTAGCCTTATATAATGTCGTTTTTTTAAATATTAATGAATACTATTTATTTCCCCTCCGTCGCTATATATCATATTCTCAAAAGATCACATTCGTAAAACACCACATTCGCAAAACATCATATTTTCATAACATCATATTCGCTAAATATCATAATCTTATACTCAAACAAAGTACTAGTTGACAAAAAATGTACAAGACTAGCGTTCTTATTGCTTTAAAGCGGATCTCTTCCAGGTCCCAATATGTTTTATATTTTCCATTCCTTTTACATTCTATGTAAAACAATTTGATAGTAATCTGCGATATTAATAGTGTAACCTCTTATTTTGTCGACCGAATCCAAATTACACTACAGTTAACTACACAAGTTAGTGTCATGGTGACTTCTAACTGCTATCTAGTTTACTGTTAATGTCTTAAAAGCTTCTTAGTTTCTCATTCTAGGATTTGATTGCACAGGTACTTCTGCTGTCGGGGCTCAAACCCGAGATTATAAAGGGCACAGTCTGGATCTACTAAGACTGTTAGCAGAGAAGCCATGGATAGCGCTAGCTTCACACCGCTGGGATAAGACTCCCCGCATTGAAACTGAGCTCGAAAACGCTTACGAACCTAAAATACACCCGCATGCCAATCTGGACAGTGAAGAAGATTTCACCAATTACGTAGACGATGATACAAGGTAAAAACCAATATGATATATGTATGTAGGTACTGCTTACGCTTGCGGCACTGGCCGTGAATTCCCCACTATTTTACTGATATTAATAAAATTCTTTATTAATATTTCGATCAACCATTACGTTTACTAATACCCAACAAGTTGATATGCGAAGGGTGTCAAGAAAAGTACAGAAATTGTGATTAAGACAGTACAAGGTTTAATAATATATTAAGCTCTAATAGTAGCACGAGCTCTCTTGACAGTAATTTATTTAAATTTTTCCTTTTAATAATAGTTTGATTTGGCTTTGGGAACTTTGGGTGACTTAGATTTGGCTATGATTTTTAATATAACCTAGCGGAGACAATTGCCCCTACCTGTTCTACTCATTTTTGTGATTGCTATTGTGGTTCTATAATATTTTTCTTATTTTAAGGAAACTTAATGTCCTTGTTACCCTGACAGCATTTAAAGTGGAGGCGAGTAAGAGCAGACGAGGCATGCCAGAAGATGTTCTAACACTAACCCTTTAGCAGAACTCGTATAAGCCTTCTACTGAGAAGAGATATCTGACACTTCCTTTATTCCAGTCTGAACTCGGAAAAGCGGTCGGCAGTTGCAACTGCGTTGAATTCCGGTCGTCGAAGACGGCAGCCGACGCCGGCGCTCGGTAAGGCAGTCACGCCGTATGTCGGCGTCGGTAAGCAACACCGAACACGCATTTCACTCGTCTCTGTCCCTCACATGCACCCGTGACTAACTAAAAGCTGATGAAGCTAACCTGACACATATATAATAAGGCAGTACAGAAAATTCCCTGCAGGCACTCAATAAACATGATCTTAACAAATTATGCTATAAAATGTAGTAAAAACGAATAATAAAACTCTATAAGACATATCTATTTTTGACAGGATTTCAAACCGTAACAAAAACTTTATACGCCAACAAAAGCTTTAAAAAGGGAAGTTTTAAATGACAATAAATTAAAATAAAATTTACCTACTAAAAAAACTAAGCATATTTAGTACACGTACATTGTTAGTTTATCGCTGAATACATTTTGCATAACTTTAACTTTTGATATGTATTCTGTCTGTTTGAAATAGAAACAGGTCTAAATTAAGTTAATTGAAGGCAGTCGGAAACGAGTTCTCTATTTTTTGCTTCTTACGTTCCAACTTATTTATTCCTCACGATTACGTTGTTTCTGTTGCATCTTCATATTCTGTTTAATTGAAGCTTTCCAACGGAACCAACACCAAAAGTACAGCCTCAAATACGTCTAAGACGTAAGCCGTACAGGATTTAGAATAAAAATAGCGTTTGCATCTAAAACCGGTCTTCTCAGGTATAGTATAAGTAAAAAAAAAATTATCAATGCCTAATAATAACACCTACCTGCCAAGAAGTTAACCATTTGAATGTACCTTTTCTATTTTTCCTTGACGTAGGTAGGTATGTATTTTTTATGTACTCTTAATAAAACCTTGTATAGGTACGTCCCTTCTCTGACTTAAATTAGATAAGCTTGCTTACTTTTTATGCCTTCAAAGAATTAGTTTCTTTGTTTTACTATTTCTAGCTTAATGGTTCTTTTAGCCTTGTAAAATAATATTATCTCAGGTTAGCTTGACAGCAGAACAGATGTCCCAACTGTCCCAAGGCACATTTGTATGCACATCTATCTCTCTTACAGTAAAATCGATTTTGGTAAAAAGGTAAAACATACTACGAGTACGTGATAACTAAATAAGAAGCACGTTTTATTTAAATCACCAATTACTTATTAAACTCTGTTATTATATCAACTTCATAAAGTTATGCTTTGCCTAAATCTTTAGAAAACTTTACAGTTGTTAATAGTTAATACATCTAGAATTAAAAGGAAGTTTTAAACTAGGTACCTATGTAAAGTATCAAACTGACACATCATTGGACACAGTACCAAAGTGCAAAATGCAAAAATAGGTGTAAATTGATGTTAAATTTCAATTTCAAAGCGAGTAAGTGAGTCATACCCATTGAAATTGATCTAAAATAATTGAGTAGTTATGAGATTCGTCCTTGTTCAAACAATAAATTTAACAGAAAATATACACTCATATTTTTTTGCATAAGGACGTCGTTCTTCCACACAAATTAAACATATTTTCCAAATGATTGACTACACCTTGATCAAAACAAGATTGTAATTAAAATTTTGATTAAAATTAAAGTCGAGGTGGAGTTATGAGTTAGACACTTCTAAGCAGAAATTTAAAGATAACAACATTTTGTGAGGGTTAAGATCCTTTGGCGATTTTTATTTAGTAATTTACAATTTAATTCTTTTATCCCTGATGTTTTTTCATAACACTTACAAGATTAGGCTATGTATGGTCACTAATCACTTTGCACACATTGACAAGCCTACGTTGCACATCAAAAGTTTTCTCTATGTATAAACTCTAATGCACCAGTTTTCTACACGTTTATTTCATATTTTTAATTTTTAGCACTTAAATAGTTATGTGCTTACTTAGGTCCTTTTTAAATTCATTGCTATACCACAAATCATAAGTAGGTAGTAGAAATCTCTACATTTTTATGTATTTATTCTTTATTTTATTATAGAAGTTGTAGTGTCATTGAAGTTATTATTGTAGATTCCAGACAATATAATAACTTTATGACTTATTTTGAATGCCTGCAACATAGCTTAAAAACCCTTTAGATCGCGTAGGCATGGATCTAGCAGCTGACAGACAGATCAGCAGTAGGTAAAGGTACCACTTTCATCAAAATGACATAAATTTTAGTGTCCATAACAAACATTACAATATTACAGCATTCCATCCTCGTCGCATTTGAAACGAACCGTAACGGTACACCGATCTTCCCACAAAATGATAAAATAGCGAATAAAAGGCTATAAGGTGGCCAGCAAAGCGTTTAACTCGAATTTATTGGATACCATTTGTATAGTATGAACGTTATTGATTATTCATCACATCAAATGGTTACAAATATCTAATATTCCATGTGAATGACATCGATTTGGAAAAAAATAAAACTCAAATTCATTCTCTTTTGTATGATATTGATGTGTAATCAATAAAGGTTGTTTTTAACCACTTCACTTCATCGTTTTTTCATTTTATATTTTGTGTATTTCATCGAAATAGGTTTAGGTTTTGTTTCTCATAATAATTGTTGTTTCTATGTAAAATAAAGTTCGCAAAATAGTCTTACGTCAGTAAATGTAAATACATTAATTAAACTTTTTAAATTAAGGTGACTAAATATACCACAACGAAAGTAGCGTGCGTGCCTGGATCACTATCTAATTACTACTTCGATAGGCACTTTAAAGAAATATTGAAGAAGAAATGCAATGCGTAAGTTTCGTTTTATATTGAATCATGTTTCGAGAAACAGTTTAATCAATAACACAACAGTACATATGTACATATTAAAAAAATATAATTTGATGAATTTAGCATCAAAAACTACTGTGAAACCATTTCATTCATGAAACTAAACGCAGATAATGGCTTTTCGGTGAATCAAGAAATTTTGACGTTGAAAATATAAAATACCTAGTTTTCCCAAAAAATTATTTCGAGATTTAAAAATATATTATGTTTAAAGACACCCTAGTTTTCCTACGTAACAACAAATAATAACCATTTTATCTCTAAGCACTGCTTAAAATTAACCTTTGATTAACGTAGCAGAGGGCGCGGGCGGTAACTTCTTATAACCAATCTATAAGTAACGTACCTACCATACATCGTGTAGTTCAATCAAATCAACTTGAAAAGTATTGTAGCTCTGTCATGCATTGTGTATGTATTATTATTTTATTTATCATTTATTTCAGGCAACAGAGTAAAAAGATACAGGCCCATAAAATAACTTCCTTAAAGACTAACATACATACAATACTAGCGTTATTTAATTCGGGATTTATACCATGTACCTTATTTATTATGTGTTTCCGATATTTCGGTACAGTTGCAAGCGCCATTATCACGGGAGAATTTTCTAGTGATTGTGAACATGAAAGTTTAAATCAGTATAATACATACAATATTTATATCAAGATAAACTACACTATAAACACACAATTTTTACCTCTAACAGGGCAAAGTTACCATATGTGTTCGCGTAAATTCAAGATACCAGAAGATTTTAAATACGGTAGAATTATCGTCAAAAATGAACAGGCAACTTTTCAGTGTAATTAATTTTATTTTAATGGGAGTGGGAAATAGTGCTTAAATTCTGTGCATTCCATTTTATTCCTTAAGTGCTCAAATTTTTTTTTAAACAAACCAGTGATTGTTTTGTTTTATTATGGGTAAAAGTAACAAAAATTGTATTGTGCATGTTGCCGGATACTAGCAAAGGAATACATACGAGGGCGGGTCAATAAGTCCGTGACTTTTGGGATAAAACACAGATTTTTTGATAAACAAATCATTATATTTTTCAACGTAGTCTCCCTTGAGCTCTATACACTTTGTCCAACGCTTCTCCAATTTTTTTATCCCTTCCAAAAAATATGATTTGTCGAGGTCCTCAAAATAGGCCTTTGTTTGCGAGATGACTTCATCATTGGAGTCAAATCTTTTTCCACCAAGCCATTTCTTCAGGTTTGGGAACAAAAAGTAGTCACTCGGAGCCAAATCTGGAGAATAGGGTGGATGAGGGAGCAATTCATAGCCCAATTCATGGATTTTTGCCATGGCAACTGCACATGTGTGCACCCTTGCATTGTCTTGGTGGAAAAGAACTTTTTTCTTGGCCAAATGAAGTCGGTTTTTTTTCAAATCGTCATTGAAGCGGTCCAATAAGTTGGGCTAATATTCCCCATTGATTGTTCTTCCCTTTTGAAGGTAGTCAATGTGGATTATCCCACGTGCATCCCAAAAAACAGTCGCCATAACTTTATTGGCTGACAAACCCACCTTGGCCTTCTTTGGCGCCGATTCACCCTTAGAAACCCACTGTTTTGACTGTTGTTTGGTCTCTGGTGTGTTGTGATGGATCCATGTTTCGTCCACGGTTACAAAACGGCGCAAAAACTCCTCCATATTGCGATTAAACAACGCCAAACCTTCCTGTGAAGTTGTTACACGATTGCGTTTGTGGTCGACTGTGAGTAAACGCGGCAGCCATCTTGCGGAAAGCTTTCTCATGCCCAATTGATCTTTTAAAATTGAAACCACTGAGCCATGCGAGATCCCTACGGCTTCCACAATCTCTTGCACTTTCAATCTTCGGTCGGCCAACACCATATCGTGAATTTTTTCGATTGTTTCGGGTGTAGAGACCTCAACTGGGCGTCCAGGACTGGGGCGTTCGGCATCTTCAGTGCTTTTACGGCCACAACGAAATTCAGTAAACCACTTTTTTACCATTGAAATCGATGGTGCAGAGTCCCCATAGTATTTATCAAGCTTAGCCTTGGTCTCGGTAATGGTTTTTTTTCGCAAAAAATAATGCTTAATAAGCACACGAAATTCACCTTTTTCCATTTTTTCCTCAAATTACTGGGTAGTCTGATAAAAATAGCTGTCAAACACAAACTAACTGACGCAGCAAGTTCAAATTTTGATAGGAATCAACTGACAGATACCTGTTGACAGGAGTAGTGTTGCTTTTTCAGTAAAGAGGTCAGAAATTCAAAAAGCCACGGACTTATTGACCCGCCCTCGTATATATTCAATCTAACACTTTTTTGTCGTCACTGGCATGAAATGACTAAGCACATACGGGTATTAACCTTGTTAAGCTAAGAACTCGCATTTTATTCATCCTATATCATCAATAAAATACAGAGGCAACAAAAAATGTCTTCTCACTCTTTGATGTATCCTAAAATACCCTATGCCAAATGACGTACAATTTTTGACGTTACTTTTTGGACGTCTACTTATTGGTCTGATGCACATTTTAAACTAAAATACCCATGTATGGCAAGAATTAGAAATAATGTTTAAAAAAAATTTTATCCATAGTCAATGTTTGCTTTGACCGAAAGTCGATCAGTGTCAGATGGACATCAGATAGAATACCAAAACCACGTACAGATTTCTTAGGCAGCGTTTCCAAAGAAGCCGAGCTGGGTCGAGTGGAGAGGAGCGGACTGTAATTATTGACCAATCAAATGAATCCATTGATTACAAATTTCGAGCACTTCTATTGGTCAATTTAACTGCACTCCGCTCAGCTCTTCTTTTAAGGTAACGCAGCTTTAAGGGCGAGCACACACAAGTCAGGATAGTAGCAGCACAGTTTCAATGCGAGCCCGTGCAAGTTGTTTCACATTACAAGAAACTAAGCCCTGCGGCACACCAAACTCGAATGAGGGCCTTCACTTAAACCTAATCCCGCACAGCTCTGCAAATGTCGGTGACAAGTGCGTAAGCGGTTTAGAGCAATGTGCAGGCAGGACCGCGCTGTATAATAATAACGGCAGCCATGCATTCTGTCCTGTGATGTGCATGCATAGCATGACACAGCACAGTCAGGACCGTAGCTGAGCAGCGGAGCGTGTCTAACTGACTGCCTAAACCGTCCAACCGGAGGCGATTTAAACGCTTTGCAACTGCTTTAAAACTGCGTCGCGTTGTGTGTGCTGTCTTCTGCACTGCTGTCCCGTTCCGCTTCTGTTCCGACTCTAGTGTGCTCAGCCCTTTAGTCCTTCTTATTTCAGGATCCACTTGTATGTCATACAGGTGTTCTCAACGATGTGGGCTCGTTCTTCGACTCTCTCCGCGATAACCTGGAGGCCCTGGCATCTCTATCCCCGCAGCAGAGGTCTAACCTGTTCCATGACACCCCTTCGGTCGTCCACGCACAATCTTCAGGTGAGTTCCATGGACCATTTCTAAGTATAGCCCGGTTTCAATCCTACATTGCAAGATTTGACCAGACAGTAGGACTTGGTATTGTCATAAATTATTTATAAATGTTTAAGAGGTCGATAAAATGAAAGTAATGATGGTGATGAAACGGTATACAAGCAATTTAAAAATAATGCTGATTTTATAGTAAAAAAACTATTATCAAAGTCTAATGAAACTCAAGTTGTAACCTAGGTACTTTTTTGCGAACCTGTGGACAGCGACAATTAGCTGGGTAGTATTAGCGAGCGCAAATAGTTAAGCAGTTTTTAGTTCCATGGTTCCATAGGCACTATTATCATTTAGATAGCTTAAAAAATAATTGTTGATGGAAAATAGGCAAAATTTCCACATTAAAACATGTACTCGTAGATCAGTATTTTATGGTATTTCAGACTGCACCTACTTTGTTGAAATGCAATTAATACGTTTATACGAACAGGTGCGTAAAATATCCTTGATATTATAAAATGGCTACTGACATCACTTCTGCCTGTTTCAATAAATCAACAATTCTAAACATGTGCTGTTGTATAAAAATCTTTCACTTTAGAAACTGAAACAACGAAAGCAAAATAAAATAATTGTGTAGGTACTGTTCTTACATAACTTACAAAAGGCTATAAATAGTTTTCTCTAAAACTTAAGTTTAAAATTTAAAACCTTACAAATACGAGTAAAAGATACTCGTATTGAAAACAAAAGCATTTCATTAAAAACAATACAAGATTGCGACTATTTTACGAAACAGTGTGTTTTAAACTCAAAGAACAAGATACATAGTCAGTAATTTAATATTTTACGATCCTGCCTTAGTTACTTTAACAGATTTTCCGCATTTAGCCTCTTAATTGGGAATTAATGTGAGATTAATTTCAGCTATTCGAACGATTTCAGGTCAGTAGAGAAACTCAGTGATGCGGATGAAGGAAATACAAGATTTCCTTAAGTACCTACCTATACGTATAAAAACTTGGTTGGATTGAAAAGAAAATATATTTGAACTTGGAAAAAAATTGTAACTCCAACAGACAAAGTGGGTTGACAAGTTACAAAATCTTTTAAAACACAAAAAATTTAATAGCGTATTTCGTTGTTTTTTTTTCACAGATAATTTTTTCAAGCAATGCTAATAGAAGATACCACCGACAATTAATTTATTTGTTTTTTGTCGTACCTGTCAATGTTAGATGACTAAGCCACCTTGTTAAAATAATATTAGGGGTTAAAGTATGAAATTGCCGATTTGTACTGAAAATCAAAATTGTTTATTTTTTAATTTTTAACAAATTTATGTAATCAAAATAGTTACCATTATTATCTATACATTGCTGCCATCTAATAGGAAGGTCATTTATGCCTTTGTGATAGAACTCTGAGGATCTAGACTGCACAAACTGTGTGAAAGCATTTTGTACTGCCTCCTGGGAAGAAAACTTCTTGTCACGTAGATAATTGTCGAAATCACGAAAAAAATCGAATGGTTTCTAATTGCAGTTCCTGAAGGGTCAAAACGGTTTCTCGTGCTGTATGAGGTCTCGCGTTGTCATGGAGCAATAATGGTGAAGATCGATTTATGAGTTGGGGCTGTTTTACTGCTAGTTTTGCCAACATTGTTCGGAGTTCGGCACAATAGACATCTGCCGTTATTAATTGACCAAATCGGAAAAAACTATAGTGAATAACACCATGCTGCGACCACCAAACAGTTACCATTACCTTTTTTATTGGAAAGTTTTGCTTTAGGACACTGTTGTGGCGTTTGACCTGGGGTCAGCCATTGCATTTTTCTTTTACGGTTATCATAAAGAATCCACTTTTCATCACATGTCACAATTCGATTTAATATTCCTTCATTTCTGTACCGATTCAACAAGGCAACACAAGTTTCAACACGCGTTTCTTTCTGCACATCAGTCAAATCATGAGGCACCCATTTTTCGTATTTTTTTATTTTATTGATTTGACGCAAATGAGTCAATATTGTGGGTAAGGTTACGTTAAACCATGCCGCTAATTCCTGGGTAGTTTGACTAGGATCGTCTTCCACCATCTCTCTTAATTCATCGTTAATCACCTGTGTGGGCGGTCTTCCTCGCTGCTCGTTCTTCAAGTCGAAGTTTCCATCACGAAAGCGTTTAAACCAAAATCGCACGGTGCGTTCATTAGCAGATCCCTTTCCAAACGCAACATTGATATTGCGGGCTGTTTCTGCCGCGTTACTTCTGTGTCGGAACTCGTATTCAAAAATCACTCGAATTTTCGCAGTATCCATCTTTCTTGTCTAAGTTAAATAACAAAAACAATTGAAAGTTGATATTCAAATGTTTCACATTTTTTAAAAGAAGAACATCATAGAAACCACGTGAAAAAAGTTTCATTCGAAAACCTTAAACCATGAAGATTCTATGTCAATTCAAAGAACCTATTACAATAAAACGGCAATTATATATTTTAACCCATAATATAACTCTGAAACTAAAAAGTTACGGCAGTCGCACACCTCACATACGGCATACCTCCTACGGGAGATAGGCGGACTGCTACTAATTAAACTTTCTTGTTGGACGTCGCTGTCTCATTGTGGACCGGGTAGAACGGGACAAGCGAAACATTAACATTAGTAAAGTACAAGCCTAAAACCAGACGAGTAAAACATTTTGTTATTACTATGCTTTTGCCCGCGACTTCGTCGAAATACAAACATATTGTTACTCTAAACTCTAAACAGATGTGTTCTTAAAAAAATAATGTAGTATTCAACCGGCAGCGACGTTAATTGTCTGTGTCACGCAACTTTTTAAACAATATTATAGGCTTCCCCGTAAGATCTCCACTACAATCAGATCTGCACCAGATCATTGGTCCAGCTGATGTGGGACCTGTCCTCAGTTTGTCTTCCGGTGCGAGGTCGCCTTACCAGGACCTTTCCACCTCAACAGCCAACGGTTCGTCATACTTTGGGATACACATATTATATGAAAACCTTAAATAAAAAAATACTGATCGCTAAGGGCAAACATATTTAAAAACAACACAGAAATTTGCAATGTGTACGGAAGTAGGTACTGTGAAGAGGACATTTTCCTTGAGCCAGTAATTCATAGAATGCAAATCAGTTTTGTTATTCGCGGACAAATTCTTTCCTTGTCCTTTAGGAAGTAATATGAACTTAGTATTGCGTTTTATTGAAAGAGATGCTTGGGGCTTCTCTCAAGGGTATATTAGATTGAAAGTTAATAAGCAAACTAAATTAGCAGTGGGCTAGTAACGTTTAGAACCAAAGTAAAGAACGCGTCTCAGCAAACGCAACGTTAAGGCTACCTTTGGACAAATATTTAACCTTTAACAATAACAAACTACGCCAAAATATTTTTTTAACTTTACTACTAATGATGTCAAAACGAAAATATGCGATCAACCTTCAAAAGCTAAATTAGTTACAATTCTTAACTTCCAAAGAAAATAAAATTTTAATTTAAATGCTAAGCCTTAACAATAACATGGGTCTAACGATTGTATTATCTTCTTTACATTTTTAATTAAAATACTGTCATAATCAGGCTAGGGAAAATTATCAAAGAGATAAAAAGACCCTACCAACCCTATAATGTGAAATTTTCCCGCCCAAACTAAGTCTCTTGTTTATAATAATTAATCATTATAATTTGTAACACAAAAGAATTTCTCGGCCAGTCAAGACAAAAATAATAAGACGAGAGATGTTAGTGACCTTAACGCCATCATTGAACTCTACGTAGTGAGAATGCCAATTAAGGCCGATTAAGGTCTTCCTACAGTAAGTCACGTCCATCTGACGCATCAATCACTTCCAGGATACATGGATAAAATTACCAGTTAGATAAACTGGCTAATGACGACACGGTTTTTCGGGAACTATTCTGAAGATCCGATATAAATCTGTTATCGTTTGCTAGTAGATATATCAATTTTTTTTAAGCAGTTTTGCAACAGATTCTTACAGATTCTTCTCCTATCTACAACGTAATGTTAGATGCATAAAACGTCTATCGTAAGGTCTATATCTTCAGAATTTAATAAATGGAGTCTTCAAGTCCTAAAGCCATGCCAGTACAGAGTGGCAATATAAATTGTAATTAAAAAATACAACAACGTTTCAGACGTTACCATCATTTGTCTATAAATATGTTAATAATTTCACAACCTACGAATATCCACACTAAATGCATTGAAATATATGATTCGGTCGATCAGTTTATACTTACTTTTAATTCCAATACTGATACACTTACGTCTCTGCTTATTTGGTTTTACCACCGAATGTAGATGTAGTCCTTCAAATCAGATTATCATATTCCCTTCGAGGACACCCCCAAAGCTAGGCTATGCTAATAAGAGGATAGACAAAACGCTGAAAATTAAAAGCAGAAAGCGAACGTACTCTGCCAAATGTCTTATAGTATTTTGTCTTGCATTTTAGAGGACTAACAAGTCAATCATCGATAATGTTTAAAGATAGATGATTATTTCGTACATTAATGACTAAATAACCACATATCTCTCTATAAAACGTTGTAATAGATTCTACGAATAACTTGCATGTTTGGGGAACTTATTGTCGTTAATTTTTCTTTAAGATCTCTACTTTTTCTCTTATCTTTTACTAAGTTTATTTAGAAAAAATCGCTTTATAGTCCTCTCGATTTATCGGATCTCTTCGCCTACCTGTACCCCAGTACTTAGTATGATACCTACTTCAATATTTGTATTTAACTCGTTAATCTATTAATCTCCATTTTCTTTAGTTTTATATAAATGAGTATGTAGGTGGCAACACTTTGAGACTTACCTATTATCCAAAAATAACCTTACTGAAATAATACCTTATTAAAATAACTAAGGTATAAATAAGTTAGTCGTAATTTAACGTGAATATTATAGAATTAGCTTATTCATACCCACCCATGAATGTAATGGATGCGTATTCTTTGGAGCCTGCTTCTGACAGTATCTTTTGTGTATTTAGCATGTAAAAATTGGTTCATTTTACGACACACGTGGCTTAAGAGGAAACATACCACGGCCGTTTTTCCATAAAAACGTAGTCCCCTGTTTCCTCCCTGGATAATGCCAGTAGAGCAATTGTATTTTTATTACAAAAATGTATGGCCACTATTAGCATGTTTCTATGTTTTCTGTTTTTTCATAAATTAATTATTAAAAAGATATGAGCCCTCAAAAATAGAAAAAATTCGCCAGATTTTCTGTAGGTATTTTCGGTCCAAGAAGCAGTCTCTATCACACTCTGCGGTGAATGCGTTTGGCACTGCGCGACAGCAATAGATTTTACAAATACCTATTTTTCAATTCTCTCGCCCGTAGTGTTTCCTCTTAAGCTGCTGCTGTGCTGCTGAAGTCACATTTTTGTATTGGACTGTGTACCTACTTCTTGATGCTGTAAGACATTGAACCGATTTTACTTTGGTACAGGTAGCGGTGGTGGCGGAACCGGCATGAGGCGACTACACGCACTAAGACCACTCAGGCCCACCGGTAACATCAGGTGGGGTACCCCTTAAATTATATACTTTACCAATACTGTGCTTATACTAAGTGCTACTACGTCTTCTGGGGCTCGAATGAATCAACTTTTTGTGTGAGGACATCGAAACCTAAAAGTATAGGTATATTTTGTTCAAATCGTAAATATCGATCATAATAATAAATTTTCCGTTAAGTAATAGGAAGGAAGCTGTTTTGTTAGGCTCCTTCGAACTAGAATCTGGTCCGTGTTGTGTCAGCTCAAAATAAAGCTCCTCCTGTTCTTGTCCGATGGATGTCGTAAAAGACAGCTAAAAGAGTAGCTACTTCAAGAAGAAGACGCGGATAGCAGCGTCATCTATACACAATTGGCCCATGATAAGTGACCCGCCTGCCAAGTGTGGCGATCTTGGTAAAATGCTCCCCTAAGGAGATAGCTATGTTTAGCAGTGAAAGCATATACTTTGGGATAAAAAAGCACTACCCCTTTTCGGCCTAAAGGTGCCGTAAGAGTTGACTAAAGGAGTACTGCCAAAGGAAGAAAGGCAGCAACGTTTCTTTGTTTACCTTGCATTTGAAGACTGTGATTGCTATATCAGTTACCTTACGTGACAATTACGAAAACTTTCTTTTGGAGAGGGTGGACTGTTGATGACGATAGATCTTATTTTGAAAGAATTGTCTTTTAAAAAAGTAGAATTTATCCTTACAGTATCTACCTGATTTGATCGTTATTTATTTTGTTTTACCCTGAAGTATAAAAATTAGGCTAGTTAGGTTTTATATTACTTAGTTTACCTTCATTTTGTATGGTGGCTTTATTCATATTATAACAACAACAACATCTATCTGTGATTACAAAAAAAATGTTATGTATTTTAAAGTCCCTATACGGAGTGAAAAAGTTTTCACATTACCTACACGCGAGCACATTGTTAAAACTTTTTACAGCAACGCAAATCATCAACAAAGTTAGCTTTTTTCACAATGCAGAAGTAGTTTGAGACCGATATAACTAGACTAAACTAAAAAAAAACTCATTGATGTTTCGCCTACATATTATTGCAACACAAAATATCTGGCTGTAAAGTTTTGAAAGTTAATTAAAAACTTTATACTCAAACCTGATATTTAAGTAGATACTTATATACTTAGGTACAAAGAACATGCTGTATTTACCATTAGACCTTTTTAGGTTGCGATATTTCGCACTGCCTAAAAAGGTTGACTATTCTTTATTGACTATTGTCAATAAGCAAATTAAGCAATTACTTAGAGTATCACATCATAGGGGGCACGTAGTGATTACTTGCTCAGTGATAGGGGGCACCAGTAACAACATAAAAAAATTTGCTGTCACCTGAAAGATAAGGTAAATAAAAATACGCAAAGTTGAACATACTAAAGATGCTGCAGGGAAAAGGCTGGATGTTTATCAATATTTGATGTCGGTAAGAGTTGCAATACGCGTTATTACTTCACCTTATACCTACTTACTACTTTACCTGTTTTTTTAAGATAAGAAAGTGAGCAGGGCATCGCTAAGGGCAACAATAATTAGTTTTACTTCGGGACTGTTTGCAGGAATACTGATTTTATTGGTCTAATTATAAACAGCCCTCCGTCGCTAGGGTAAACCGCAAACAGACTTAAGACCGGTGCTCATAACAACGGGTTATTTATTTTTCTATCCTGGTTGTGCGCCGACAATGATTCCAATCTTAGTAAGCACGGTATATAATCATACCGTACTTACTAAGATTGGAATCATGATGTTTTTCCACTATAAAGAATAGTTTTCCATTATGAGGATCTACCCGAACTACTCCCTTCTCTTATAAGTGTAGAAAATGTAATCTAATTTTGTTCCCCAGATAATATCTCTACTTACCCAAATAAATCTGAATACAGAAAAAAAGTTATTTTCATATTTTACTGTAGTAGGTTATTCTTTACATTCAGACTTAGGAGGCCGGACGATATTTTCTAAATAAGTACTTATTTCAAATGTACGAGATGAAAAAGTTTAACTCAATCCTCCATCTACTAAGTAAATTGTTTATTTATTGTTTTTTGTGGTTTGTATCTAATAGTTGGAAGGCAATGGAATCTGTTGTCATTACTCCTTAAACGGCCTGAGTTTGACATAATTTAAAATTATTATCATATCTATTTTTGATCACGCATTATTGCCATGCTAGCTTTAAATAGCCGTTTTCTTTCAGTATTTTTTTATAATAATATTCGCTTCAACGAATATAACGAAGGAATTTTTTACATAATTGCATATTGACATTTGTTTTTTCAAAATACAAGTAACTAAATGGCCTATACTTTACTCAATCCGTAGTGTTTAAGAATACCAAGCAAAACATCTTTACACAAAAAATCAGTCTAAAATATTGTTGTACGTAGATCTTACAACCGCAGATCGTTCGTGGAGGCGGACGGGGGGTATCCAGGTGCCAACCACCACGACCCAGGGCTGCTGTGGACCGGCCTGGGTCGGTAGGCTCCGCGACAAATCGCATCACTACGCCACCAAACGCCCCACTCATCTAACCTTCGAGCCCAGCCACCAGGAGAGTTACCACAACGGGATCCCTCCCCAACTGAACACACGCTACGCGAACCAAAGGAAATACTTGCCCAATCAAGACCTTATGACCTTACCGGATTTCATGTTAGCATTACAGAAATATTGTTATTGAATGTCACTTCAATAAGGCTAGGGAACTGACCATGAAACTTTCTCAATAAATGACATCAAACGCCTTTAATCTTTAGTATCATTAATGTAGTACACATTCTAAAATTTAATAAATAAAATCAAGACATTTTGCCCCGTACGTAAGAAGTAGGTCATTATAAAACATTAGCAGCATATATTTTAGATAGATGCTAAATTATAAAAAAATTCTAGTCAAGTAATTTCAAAAGCTTAAATAATTATAAAAGGCTCTAAATAAATGACAAAAAAACCTTTAAAGTGTTAAGCAAATGTATTTTAAATAATCGTATGCAGAATGATTCGGAATGTACAGCCACTCGTAGCTGGTAGCACACAGCAAAAGCTATCAAGTATTTATTATAATGTTATTACAGTTTCTAGATTATCGATTCCAGTTGATTCCAGTGCTACTGTTTAACAAAGATTACGGGACATTCTGTACAAATCAAGTTAGTTTTAATCATAATATGTATCCAACGATTAATACTTTTATATCTATGTTGAGGATTCTTGACACGTTACTCGATAGTAGATGATACGAGTATTTAAGTAAAACGAAAAATAAAACTTACGTATTATAATTATTAACTACTTAACCGTTCAACATATTGTTACAGTTTTCAGTTGTATCATTATTTGTTACTTTTTATTAATAAATTATTGGAACACCTATCATGTTTTATTGCAAATTATTATTAAAATAATTAATAAACATGTACATTGTACATATTATAATGAAATCTGATTTATCTATAAGTCATTAATCAATACCTAAAGTTATATATCTCAGTAAAAAAGTGTATTAATTAATTATTCTGTAATAATTGTCATTCGATCGATGTATTTAGCTTTTAAGTATGTTTATTAATTGTCGCAAATATTTGTGAAATTAATGATACCGATTATATTGCTGATGTGTTTTACTTCCGTAACACCTGACCATCTAAAAAATAGGCGAATCATAAGGGTTTTTATTTCAAGTTACGCATCATTTTTGGTGACCTCTGTGATGCAGTAGCTAACACACCGAACTTCAAGGTGTCGACAGCTTCCAGGTTCCGGGTTCGTATTCCAGCGTAGGCGTAGCGTTGTAGGCCACATTTTTGTAATTCATTATTCCGTACATAAGATATGAAGGGGATGATAAATCTAATATATTATGTATACTGTGGCAAACCGAACCTCTTTACATTTATATCATTGTATTTTTAACCTTTTCACTTGTCATCGCTTTATAAATTGTTTTTTGTTAGGTGTAAAATTATAATTGTAAATATTTTAATTTATTTGATTTATTTACTTCCTTTCCTGATCTCTCATTCTCTCACGTCGCGTGCATATACCATCCTCTACATATCCATGTTTTTAGTAAATCTTCCTTACTTAGGTAAGCAAATACTTTACTTTTCCTCTTTAGTGTTTTTGTAATTTATTTCAATCTTAACTGCATACCTACATAAGTTAAGTAGATAGGTACCTATACAAAACATAAACTGACGCCATGAGTCATAATTACCGGATACCTAGGTTTTTTCAAAATAATAAACATAGGTAATGTATGACTTAACATTCGCTTTTTATTATTTATTACGCATCAAAAGACAAACAATGATTGCTTAGGTAGTTTATTACCGACATGAGTATTATACTTCGTAGCAAAATTGATTAATGTAATGACGATATTCAATGAATCATCATAATTATCCTTTGGTAGGTACTAACCTATTATACATGTGAATGTAAGTTTGTTTGCTACGCTTTCACGCGAAAACTACATAACCGGTCGTCATGAAACTATGTACAGGCAACAGCACGTCAACCTACTCAAATTTTCTCAATTGATATTGATCTCTACTTGTTGGACTTAAAGTTGAAAATCAATTCAATGACCTTTAACTTTTTGGGTAGGTTGACCTGCCGTTGTCTGTATTTGGAGATATTAGAGGTAACATAGGCTATTTCGTATCCGTTTGTTGGGCACAATTTTACCGCACGCGCGATATAAAGTGTAGTTCAAGCGGGCAGAGTCGCGGGTGAAACGCTAGTAACCTATAAAGGCGTTTTACGCTTAATTCATTTGGAATAACTTGGCTTTTTTTAACCTTTATAATTAAAGGTCTTAGGTGTTACATGATAAAGAGGAATGTTACCAAATTAAGATAAAATGTAGTTATGGTACACTTAATAAGCCAAAACCAGTAGCATAATCAAACTTTTTATAACTATCAAAATTAACGAAGTTATACCAGATCAAAATTGAAAGTATTTTATTTTTCATGAAAAATGGTGTTGTAGGTACTATGACGTCATATTCTAAGTACCTACTCTAAATACTGATAAAAAATGAGTTGAATTCCTAAAAAAAATTAGGTTATTTATATATTATTCTATTGTTGACATGGTGTTACACATTTTGTGTTCAATTTACACATCAGTAATTAACTTTCCTCATTCATGGGGACTATCAAGTGAATACCGCAATCTTGTTACGACACAACTATTACTCTGACCAAGATTACGCTCTGTTTGGCTAACCTAGCCCATGACATATGGAGGTAATAATCCCGAATTGCTTATAACTTATTTACAAGCGACAATGGGCATTCTCGCACAAATTGGACATCCACTAACCGGCCGATACGGTCCTACACCTACACGCAGTTCTCAGTATATAACTATAGTTAGACATAACAAAGAAATATATATCCCACCAAAAACATTCTGTAAAAAACTAGCCAAGTCTCGATGAAGCTGCTTGTTTGTCTCTAAAAACGAATGAAATCTAGACAAAGTCTTGCCAAGTCTAGGGTTCTTTACTGCGATTTCTTTATTATTATAGTTAATGTTGTGTGACTTGGCCGTTGAACATTCTTTATATTTTAGTGGGTACAAGTCCATTTAGTTTACACGTAATGATATCAGTTCTAACTACCTGTTTGTTAAGCGAGATAATAGCCCATACTGGTATTGGTAATTGGACGCTAGTGTCTCATTTTAGGCTGTTGTTGATTGTGCAACACATGCATTCACCATTGACAATGCTGACTTCTGCTCTCTTCTTTTTGGAGAGTATATCGACCACCGATCTAACATAAAATAGACGTACAGACAGACTTCTATCAATGATTAGAATTCCGTCTGTACATAAGTATCATTGAAATACGCAGCTTTATCAAGCCTACAATTGACTGGTTACTAAATCAACATTTTTTAAGTGGCAATTTTTGATCGTCAATGGGTAGCGGTTCTGGCGACAGATTGGTGCAATGGTGTCATGGAGCACCTGGTTTTGTACCCTTGTGTACTCTTCAACGGCCAAGTCACAGAACATTAACTATAATAATAAAGAAATCGCAGTAAGGAACCTTAGACTTGGCACGACTTTGTCTAGATTTCATTCGTTTTTAGAGACAAACAAGCAGCTCCATCGAGACTTGGCTAGTTTTTTACAGAATGTTTTTGGTGGGATTTCACTTCTTTTTGTAGAAACGTGGGCATATTGATTTATTTTATTAGATTTTCTTATTTGACACGTTTTTTTTTCTTTTTAATTTTTATTCATATTCATTTATTTCAAATTTTCGTATTAACATTACACTTAGATACCTACGTCAATTTAAAATTTCAAATAGACACACATATTTTTGTTATAATTTAAATGTCAAGTTTAACCTAATTAATGTATTAAATGTCATAAAATTAAAAATTAAAACAATATCAGCAATCAAGAAGCAATGTCAATTTTAAAAATTATGTAGTAAAAAAAAGCAGGATAAATAAAATTACTACTTAAAATACAATCGTCACAATTACTTATACTTTTATATTTTATGCCTGATTCAACATGATTATTAAATAGAATAATAAAATGTCAATAAAATATCCGAATCAGCATTCCATAATGTAGTAATTTTAGAAAAAACTAATAATAAAAGATATGAAAATTGAAAAATTAATTAATTTAAAATTAGAATTTAAAAATTTCATTATCCGAAAGAGCTTCATTCATACTATAACAACTTTTAAGAATAAGTATTGTTTTAATTTTGTTACAAAATTCATTACCTTGTAGATCTCTTACTTCAGATGGTATTTTATTTAATAACTTGATGCCCATAAACAGAAAACTCTTTCTTTATTTAACCAGACGATGTTTGGGAAGTGCTATCTGATTCCTGTATCGTGTTGCATATTTGTGATAGTCACCCTTTTTAGTCATATTATTAATTGCCCTTTTTAGTCATATTCTCTTTTATGTATAAAATGCTTTGATATATGTATAAATTCACCAGTTACCGTCATAACTCCTAATTGCCTAAATTTATCCCTGCAAGTGTCTTTGCATTTTAATCCTAAAATATATTTATCAGCTCTTTTTTGCAAGACAAAGATTTTATGAGCATCTGCTGCTATGCCCCAAAACATCACTCCATACGACATCAATGAATGGAAATACGCGAAGTAAACGTTTTTTGCTGCTCTTATACCTCCTAATTCTTTGATTTTCCTAATCGCATATGTTGCTGCACCAAGTTTCTGTGAAAGTTGCTGTATATGAGATGCCCAAGTTAACTTATTGTCTTATTCAATTCCGAGAAATTTTACTTTATTTTGTTCACTTAAATCAAGATCGTCAATAGTATTACTCACACATAGATGCGTAACTTGATTACCAAGTCTGAAATGTATCAATTGTGTCTGATCAACATTCATAAGCAGATTATTTATTGAAAGAAAACCAATCTGTTATTGCGGCTAATAAACAATTTGTGTAATGTTTGAGTAGAATAAAGTTAATCGTTCGACTATTTCTTCTTGTAAACTTGTAAGTATAAGTATAAAAGCCAGTCTAGTCTTATCCAGAGTTTTCCTTTAATTTTATTTATATGCGTATTAAAAGCAGAAGGGGAGGCATTCGCCCAGCAGTGGGACGCTCTAGGCAAGATAAAATTAGAAGATGTGTCCCACTACGCTGGATTTTTGCAATGACAGTCGACTTTTTTTATGTACCAATAGTAGAAGGGGGCATTACCATATCTCTAATACAGCTAAGACCAGCTGAGGGTTCTTCATCAGATACTTCAGACCTTCGATTTTTGACACCAAATAAAGCGGCCCACCAAGTTGAATATTTTTTGTAAAGGCGGTATGTTGATCTATTATAGTTTGGTTGGGCTCTTGTGTTTTCTAATCAGGGTCACCAGGTGCTCCAGATCTTCGATTATCCTAGTTTTTATAGTTTTCCCTTTATGTGGCCATTAAACCCTAACTTTGTACCAAATTTCAGCTCTCTGAGTTTATGGGAAGTACTAGTTCTATTTTGCTGATCATGAATGAGTGAGTGAGTGTCGTAAATGCGAAACTTTGCTTTCGCTTAACTTCGGAACTAAATGACCTACAGACTTGAAATTTTGGATTTAAAGTATGTAATTATAGCTTACTGGATGATGAAAATTTCTGCGTTCTGGTCTCATCCAGAGGTTCTCAAATAGGGGCCTGAAAATGCGTCGATATGGTTCCAGTAAAGGATGGTACGGCAGTGTTTGCTTCGCACTCGACTTGGCGGGGGCACTGCCGTGCCCCCCGATTCATAACTATAGTTAGACATAACAAAGAAATATATATTGACGTACCTATGTAGTATAATCGCCTCGTATCGTAGAGGTGGGTAGGTAGGCTTCAGTCGTCCAATTAAACAAGATTAGGTTCCTTTTTCATGTATTTAAAGAAACTTACTCAGACAGTATACAATAAGTATATATTACAGCTTTTGCGGAACAATTTATATCAAGCGATGTTCTTTTCAGTAACTCCGAAAAAAGATTGGTTTCATAACCACTGTCCCCGATAATGAAATCTCCCCACTTCTACCAACTAACTCGGCTGGCTTCCCATTGGCCAGAGCGTAACGACCAACAATGGGAAGTCAGCAACACTCCTATTTAAACGTAATAATTTGCCAAGATTATATTGTTAATTAATAATTATACATTGTTATACATTTAGATTTAGTAAATTATAACAGCTCGGCCATCCGTCATTTAACGAGTCCCTTCGTTAGGTGATAAAGTTTATTAAGAAAAACAATTTCAGTGTACCTTATTCAATAACCAATAAATATATACATATACTTTTCGTTAATCTGCTAAGTTTCTAAAATTTTCTTAAACTTAACTAAACTAAGCTTAATTTGTAGGGAAATAATTAATGAATTATTTTGATAAATTTAAATATTTAAGTATACTAAAGTTAAGTAGCTTAATCAAAGCGGAAATAAATGTAACATATTCGGATTCAGTTGACAATTTTTCATTAATGTATCAAAACATTCACAACACCTGAGTTTTTATTAAAATTAAGGTAACATTTACATAACTAACAATTTCATACACATTAAAAAAACATTAATCAAGCTGAGTTACACACTATAAATAAATCATTTTAAGTAACCACCGACTAGTTCATTACCTTAACTAGTGTGCAAAATATCATTAGCTTTCAATTAGGTACCATCTTTTTTTTTGTGCCCGGTCCATGACGCTGACCGTTACCGGCAGTTGGTTATATCAGTATTGTTATGTTAGTCCATGACGCTAATTAAGATAACAATTCATTTACTCCAATATGTAGCATTATTAACAGATACATTGTTAAGAATCCATTGCTGACACATAGGTTGTTAACATTATTGAAATTACATTCAATCCCAATCATATAAAGAAAACGGGATGACTAACAATTTAACATAAATAAAAATAAAAATAAATAAACATAATAAGATTCACATACAACATTTAACACAACATTCATACAAATATTGTGTTTGTTTGGGATTCAAATATGGGTACCTATCTAATCGTGACAGTGTCAAGATATATTCAGAGGTAATTATTTTTTTTTATGAGGAATCGGAGTCATGTTTAGATTTGTCATCATCAGACGTCGCTTCATCGGCTGATACCGAATGCCTAATGGAGAGCCAGGGGAAGATTTTGTCTACCGCGACGATAGCCTCGTAACGTTTACCTTTTTGCGTAATTGGTGTATCTTCTACTATATACCTGTCGTTTGGGAGTACCTTTTTAATGCGATATGGCCCTTTACACTTGGGTTCTAGTTTTTTTGATTGTCTTTCGATTCCCGTGGTGGCGCGTATAACTCTAACTAAATCACCCTCCTTAAATACTAAATTTTTCTTCCGATGTTTATCGTAAGCGATTTTATCTTTAGCCTGTTGCTCTTCGATTAATTCACTAGCTTTTGATCTTATTTCCGTAAGCGATGCCGGGTTTGCAGACGCCGTCTCCGTGATTACTTCGCTAAATATACTTTGAGAAGGATTAGTAACCGTCCTTCCGAAAAGAAGCTCGGTTGGGGTCTTTTTTGTGGTCGAGTGGATAGTTGTATTTATTCCTAACTGAATATCGGGCAAGTGCTCGTCCCAGATGCCATTGGGCTTATCATGATTCATTGCCCCGAGTGCGGCCAGGATAGTGCGGTTGTACCGCTCCACCTGACCGTTTGCTCAGGGTGTTGATACGGCGTTTAAAATGTGTTTTATTCCGGTTGAGCCAATAAAACTTTTAAATGCTAAACTGGTGAAACTAGTCCCTTGATCAGTAATAAGGCGATTTGGGGTCCCAAAGTAACTAAAATGATCACGAAAGACTTTGATGCTTGTCACGGACTTTGTGTTACGCACAGCTGTTAGGTTAACAAACTTGGTAAATGCATCAACAATTACTAAGATGTAAGCGTTACCTTGTTTAGTCTTGATGAATGGTCCTAAGTGGTCTGCGTGTATTGTGTCGAACGGAATATTAACCTTCGGAATAGAGTGTAGTTCACCTGCTTTTTTGCCACTTGGCAACTTATGATGAGCACATTCTACACATGCAGCAACGTACTTTTTAATAAAGCGCCTCATTTTGGGGAACCAATAATTAGATTTAATGCGCCCTAAAGTCTTGTCGTAGCCAAAATGGCCTATGTCATCATGGTTAGATTTTAATAATTGCCATCTAGCACCTCTAGGAACCAACCATCGAATACTTAAATCATCAAGCACTCTATAAACACGACCATTTACTAATTTGTAATTTTTAAATATTTCTGTAGTTTCCTTACTGCGAGGATCATTAAGTATGTCAGCAATGCGTTTTACATCATCGTCGGATTGCTGATATGTCGTTAACCAGTCGTCAGTACCAACGGTAAGTATGTCCAATAAATGGCTTGGGTCATTCTCATCTAATACGGGGCATCGGCTTAAAGCATCAACATGAGCCATCCCTTCGCCCGATCTATATTCTATGTCGCAGTCATATTCGAGAAACTGTAACCACCAACGTGCGATCCGTGGAATTAGATCCCGCTTTGTCAATGTTGTGCGCAGGGCATTACAGTCAGTAAGAATCTTAAATTTGATCCCTAGAAGATAGACTCGAAATTTGTTCAGAGAAGATATAACAGCGAGAGTCTCAAGCTCATATGAATGCAACTTTTGTTCCTCGGGAGTTGTTTGTCTACTATAGTAGGCAACAGGACGCAACATACCGGCAGGGTCTTTCTGCAAAAGAATTCCTGCAAGACCTACTTTGCTAGCGTCTGTATGAAGTTGAGTTTCGTGTGTTGGATCATAGATTGCTAGTACCGGTCTCTCTACTAAAAGCAGTTTTAATTTATTAAAGGCTTCCGATTGTTCGCTACCCCAACACCATGGAATGTCTTTCTTAAGAAGTACCGTCAATGGTCGTGCTATTTCAGCAAATCCTCTGACGAATCTTCTGAAGAAACTCGCAAGACCTAAAAATCTCCTAACCTCATGAACGTTACATGGCGGAGTGAAGTCGGTAATAGCTTTGGTTTTAGCAGCACCAGGTCTAATACCTTCCGCACTAACTTCGAACCCTAAATAATCGATACAATCAAAGAAAAAGTTACACTTAGCTAATTTTAAAGTTAATCCATTCTGAACGAGTAATTTCAGCACTTCTTCTAGACGAATTAAACCTTCATCATAAGAGCTAGCCGGAATAAGTATATCATCCATGTATATGATCGCGTAGCTGCTAACGGAGGATTTTTGAATTATTTTATTCATAGTACGTTGGAACACAGATGGCGCATTGACGAGTCCAAAGGGCATTCTGTTATATTCATACTGGCCATCTGGGGTAACAAATGCGGTTAACTCACGAGATTGCTCTGAAATAGGGATTTGGTAATAACCTGAGGCTAAATCGAGAGTAACAAACAAATTACTACCAGAAAGCCTATCAAGTTGGTCCTCTATTCTCGGCAAAGGATAATGCTCCCGTTTCGTCTTACGATTAAGTGCACGATAATCAACACATAACCTCTTCTCTCCCGACTTTTTGTTAACTAACACTATCGGGCTAGCATAAGGCGAAACAGACTCCCTAATAATATTGCCGTCCAACATGTCATGGATCATATCCTTAACTTGCTGACGTTCAGCATACGACAATCGATATGGACGATAAACTACTGGTTCCGCATCAACTAACTCTATGGTCATTTCAGTCTCTGTAGTGAAACCTAAATCCTTCAAGCCAGTGGAAAAACAATTTGTATTTATCGATTAAAGTTTTTAATGTTAATTTTTGATCCGAAGTTAAAGTGCTCCTACATTTTATACCGTCTGTTCTTTATTTAAAGGATCAAACTCTGGCACGACATTTAAAACCGGAAACTTGTCACTGTCACTATTAGATTTCATATTACTCATGACATCGAGAAATTTTTTGAAGAACATACTTTGAATATCATTATCGTTAAAACTAGGATTAGGTACATTATTATTAATTGATGAACGAGATTCATTTGACCTGGAACGTGATCTTGATACGTAAGAATTTCTACGATCTTTTGAGTTACTACATCTTAAATGCTCACGTGACTCCGGTCGCCTTGAAGTAGACCTCGAACGTCTTGATTGTCTTGAGCGTGACCGGCACCGGCGTCTTGTGCGACGCACGCATGGGGATCGGGAGGGCGTACAACCTCTGGACTGGCTGCGACTGCGTGGCTCAGCTGTTACTGTCGTATGATGGCAAGAAGTAGTAGCCTTTTTAGACTTGGATCTCCAATAATTCCTCTTTTCCTTGTCCATGGTTGACCTCAAAACAAAATTATTATTTTAATGTGGTTTCTCGTACTGTCTAACTGCTATAGAGAACATTAATTTTCGTAGGCACTTTTAGAATAATACTAATTAGTCTGTTATTAGCATAGCTTTAAAATTATGTACCTAATTTAGTCCATTTAGTTGTTAATCAAGGCAGGTATTTAATGAAGGTAGGTAGAAAACCAGAATAATTACGACGCTAGTCATTTTTATGTTGTACAGATAAAAACAACAATATTTAATTTAAGTAGAAGTAGGTACATTATTTATTTGTAAAGCTTTTTTTTTATACCGTAGCATAGAATGTTTAAAATCACGAAATAAAACGACCATGGACTGTTTTTTTCTAGTAGGTATCTGATTGATGCTTTTTCGACCGATAATCATTTTATAAAAAAATGAAACCAGGTAGTAGTGACCTAGTTAACATTTATTATAATACACAGTCTTGGAAAGTAATACGGAGAGTTGCCCCGATCAATTACCCTCACAAGGTGTGATAAATTATAACATCGAAAAAGAAAAAAAATAAATCACTCATCACTCGAATACAGATTGAATACATACACAGGTACAGTTTTGTGGGTATGTTAAATTATTATAATAAAACATGAGTAGTACTTACACGTTTTGCAGGCGCCTTTTTTTTTGATCCCACTTCTGAGATATAATCGCCTCGTATCGTAGAGGTGGGTAGGTAGGCTTCAGTCGTCCAATTAAACAAGATTAGGTTCCTTTTTCATGTATTTAAAGAAACTTACTCAGACAGTATACAATAAGTATATATTACAGCTTTTGCGGAACAATTTATATCAAGCGATGTTCTTTTCAGTAACTCCGAAAAAAGATTGGTTTCATAACCACTGTCCCCGATAATGAAATCTCCCCACTTCTACCAACTAACTCGGCTGGCTTCCCATTGGCCAGAGCGTAACGACCAACAATGGGAAGTCAGCAACACTCCTATTTAAACGTAATAATTTGCCAAGATTATATTGTTAATTAATAATTATACATTGTTATACATTTAGATTTAGTAAATTATAACAGTAGGTAGGCCTACGTAAGTCTTGTAGGTTTTGATAAGCACAACACATTTTCGCAAAAATTCTAGGAAATCCTGAGATCATCTCAGTAGGTAGGTATTACCTACTTCTTATCTAATCGTCATGGCACCCTTTGTCATTTTTCCATGGACTTAATAAAAAAGGTCTTAAATAGTGTCAAATTACAATTTGTTATCTTTAAGCACAGATTTTTAAGCAAATAATATGACCCTTGAAAAGCATTAGGTTAATCCACAAATTATGAGGTAACCTACTCAATGAAAATCAGTATTTTTTTTTCTTTGGCACCGACTAAGAATCACAACTTTTATTTTCTATTTAAATTGGACCAACTAAGTAAATTTTAAAAGAGAATAACAACTGTTTGAAATTTTAAAAAAGTTTCTTAGGTAACATATTTTCGCGTAAATTGATATCCTTCCTATTTTATTTCAATGTCAAATGTCAATGATTTCATAAATTAGAAATTACCATAAACGTAGAAATTACAGTCACGGTACTGTCCTTTAAATTTGATATAGTTTTCAACACTGAGCAACTCAAGTAATGTTTTCAAACTGCGAGAGTTATTCTAAAACCTAGTACCTACCTACCTACTTAATTGCAGTTTTTGGTAAGTTGTCATGCGTCATGCACGTAATGCTCATTGCATTCGATGTACAATCGATAATCAACTTTAAAATCGTTGTGTAAAGACTAAAATAAGTTAAAACATTCGACGCTTTGTATTTACGAGCTTATGAATATCTACTGTGATAAAGGTCGATAACATTTGCATTATGGAATCGACCAGCGTGATTCCTTGTCATTACAAAATCCACTCGATAATTATTTTCAGATTATATGATGATTATTGACTGATTCCTAGGTAGTGTTATGTACTAACAGTATGTAATGTAATGTACTAACACTACCTAGGAATCAGTCAATAATCAGCAGTTCAAAACTGAATTCGTAGTCAACAAATTGGAATTTCAAAGTTATACATTTGATTTATGCGTAGAATTAAAACACGAAAAGAATATGCAACGTACATGTATGATTGCTTATAATGCATTACTTACATCCATTGCAGTTGTAACTACTTATGTATAAGGCTCTCTCGAGACAAGATCAGCTGTCCGATCCCCCCTCCCAGATCGGGCCCGCCAGAATGGAGCCCGACCGTGATCCGGCATGCCACGGCATCTCCGGTTCCGGCGGCGCCACCACTGGTGGGTTCGCCATTTGGTAGGGTGCCTTTAGCACCCCACACTGGCCCGACCACGCCCGCTAGTATGGGCCCCGCTAGCGTGGCGGACCTAGGCTGAGCGCCTTCAGCGCTCGCCACACTCTCTGCCCGGTTTAACTGAATAAAGCCTTCCATAATTATAAGGTTTCAGTGATAGGTCCGACAAAAAAAATGACAAGATCACTTTAAAATATTTTTTTTAAAATAAAATAAAGTGACGGCCTCCAATCATTCCAATGCATGCATAGCATAGGCCTTATCATTGAATTTAAGTTACCACAGCAGTGATGGGTATAGGCATCTTCACCACGCCTAAAATATATTTTCGCATTCCGACTAGAAAGTTAAACTTATGGTGCCATAACTACCGTCATAATATCTATTTCCCCATATCGTTTTTAACACTATCCGGGACACAGTACACCTGTCGACGGTAAAACAATAAAACCTCTATTGTGTCTCTTGTTCCACTGTGTCTCGGATGTGTTAAAACATTAATGTACTCGTATATGTATCGTATCTACTTGGCTTACAACGTAGCCGTAAATATCGTGTTCAATTGCCGTCAATTTCCTTCAATAGTCGATAGACAGAAGCACACATCCTCATTGAGCACAATCATCGTAATAGCCGTTCAATGGCTTGGCAATTTCGGCTATTTTGGTGGTTCGATTGAAATCAACCGCGAGTAGTATGGGTTAACAACAATGGTGTACCGTGTTGCTCACCATGCCGACCGCCTGTAATTTTCCAATACTTTAAGGATATTTATACGATAAGAAGAAGATCATAAAGACTGCCTAGATTCGAGCTGACATAAACCTGAAGTGCTTTTTAACCGACTTCCAAAAAAAGGAGGAGGTTCTCAATTCGACTGTATATTTTTTTATGTTTTTTAACCTCAGAACTTTGGACTGGTTAACAAATTTAAAAATATATTTTTTTGTTTGAAAGCTGGTGCTTCCCGTGTGGTCCCATTTTAACAAAGTCATGATCTGATGGTGGAATCTGGGGAAATCGAGGGAAACCTTCAAATTTTATAAGCACGTATTACTTTTTTGCATATCTTTCAGTATTTGCGTCTGGTACTCATCATTTTACGTTGATGAGCTGATGATGGATGATATAATATATACATAACCCCGAGATCTTGATTGATCCGATTATGTATTAATTACTTATTATATACAATTTAATGAATTATATGGACCTAGAAAAAAACTTGGTTAAAATATATGTCAGTAGCCTTCTTTGATATTCATTTTTAGCACACGTTTGTGCCTATGTACACACACGAAATTGTATTTTGTGCCTGTAAATTATTTTTATTAAACAACTAGCTGTTTCCCGCGACGTCGTCCGCGTCAATTTCTGTTAATAAGAATTCGATTATTTTTGCAACTTTTTTCAATGATGCTTCGTTCCTAATGGCCGCAGCGTGATGTTATATAGACTAAAGCCTTCCTCAATAAATAGACCATCCAACACAAAAAAAAAACATTTCGGACCAGTACTTCCTGAGGTTAGCGCGTTCAAACAAACAAATAAACTCTTCAGCTTTATAATATTAGTATAGATTTGTATTTTAACAGTAAGTAAAAGTCTCAAGAAATTGTATACCCAATAATAAGCATACAATTTCTTGAGCCGAGCAGATAAAAAATATATTTTTATCCTTTAAGACCTATTAAAATATTAAGCTCCGACCCTCGGACAGACCAGGATTATCTGTACTATCGCTGTTTAAGACGGCCTACGTACACAATTTATACCCATAATACACTATACGACACACTTGCCCCTTGTTGCGTGTTGCGGTGGATAATATTTAGGAAATCTTGGGATACATTTACATAGTAACTAGGAATTTAATTGTAATAAACAACTTGCAACTCAAAATGGACACCAACTAAAAAAACATTTTAAGTAAATGCTTTTATCTGGTAAGTTCAAGTTGCTTGCTTTTATATTGATAAGAAAAAGGTATATTTGCATTTTGAAAAGGTCAAGAAATACTATAAAATAAAAATAAAAAAAAAAATAAAAAAAAAAAGCCTTATATTTCCAGTTTCACATAGTTTTACACTTCAACTTATAAAAAGAAAAAAAAACAGTTTACATAACTTTATACTAACATACAAAATAATTTAATCTATTTTAAAATATAATTTTAATTTTAAAATTTATCATAACACTCGTATTTTAAGTAGATAGTAGTAGGTTTTATTTTTATTTCACTGGAACCCCTCACAGGTAAAGGCCTCCTCCAAAGCTTGCCATTTCTCTCGGTCTTGTGCAATTTTTTGCCATTGTGGGCCAGCAATTTTTTTGATATCATTTTCCCATCTAGTAAATGGTCTTCCTCTATAGCGCTTGCCTAATGGGCCTTTCCATGAAGTAACTGTTTTTGTCCATCTGTGGTCTTTATGACGTGTTATATGACCGGCCCATTTCCACTTTAATTTTTGACTATAGTTGAAGAAATACTATAATAATAATAAATTTTCAGTGTGTTCGGTGGCTAATTGTAAATTCAAGAAGTGTGATTTATATGTAAGTATACATATAATTCGCTTAAAGAAGAGTTAAATCAGAAAAATATTTGTCATTCCATGTTAACAGGTTGCCTGTCCCCATACAACCTAGTTTATGGAAGTCCCTACATCACATGGTTTTTTTTTATTATTCATTTTTTGTTTTTATTTTGAAAGGTGATTGTGTAAATAATATTTATTTTTGACTTTTATTTTTCTCGTAATTTTCAAAAACAAATATGAATCACACATTATTCATGGTCGTATCATATCAAATTTCGTCATTTTGACTTACCGAAATGCCACGAAAAGATGGAAAATTGATATGGCAACGCTGTTGTATCTGCTACGCTAAAAAAAAGCAGAAGGTAACCCTTTAAAAGCCAAACAGGTTCACACAGAATGCCTAGGATGTGGCAAGAGCTATTGCTTGGAGTGCTATAACGAAATTCATAATAAGAAGTTTTTTTTATTTTTTTATTCAACAATTGTGTAATTTATTTCTCAAATAAAGTAATTAATTCATAAAATATCATTTCATTACCAAAAACAAGGTGAAAAAGTACTAAGTAAAAGAACTTTCATACCTACTTTCATTATTTACTGCACAAAAAAGTTCTAGACATAAAATCACTGCAATTTTTTCAATATTCTTGAAGTAGATGATGTACTTACTCCACACGTCCCAATACTAAAAACCGTATTTGTCCGCCTACGTTCATTTTAAAATCGAAGGCAAAAATGCCTCTGAGTTTGATCATATATGATTCATTGGAACCTGTTAAATTAGCTTTCTAGTACCTACTTACGATCTCATCTTTGAGATTAACCGCGGACAGACAGACAGACTAAAATGGCGAAACTATAATAATATAATAATAATATTTTTAAGACATGCCTCACTTGGCCACACAGAGCCATCTAGTCCCAAATGAAGCTACTATTAAGTACCCTGTCGTATGGGGTACTAGACAACCGATAAACTTACTTATATACTTTTTTTTTTGTAAATACGTACTTATAATACATAGAAAACACCCACCAACCATGACGGTTGACTATGAAACTCTGAAATTGGAATACCGGTATTTATGAATTAAATATAGAAAATTTGTGCCGCTATTATCAAATTTACAAATTATATTTCCAAAATAGTTTCCATTTTCCAACCGGAAAATAGAGCATAAATTTTAATACGCTACAAGTAAAAGTCATTTTCATTTTCTGTTCAAAGCTAACAAAGAAAATTAACAACTTACCGTCGAAATTACCTAGCACGGCTGTTTGTGAGTTTATTCGTTAATTCACTTTTAAATAAACGATGAAATGTAATTACAAATTGTTAACGTACTAAGTGAAATAAAAATTATACAAAATAAAACACAGACTCCAGGAAAAAATCAAAGAAACGCGTTTACCTGTTGCAGAGATGGCTTCTTTGTATCAAAAAGGCTTATTCGGCCCGCGGTCTTGTTTATATTTTATTTTTATTGTAAGTATTCTGAGATCACATCAAAGGATTGGAAAAGATCGGCCCGTCTGTTTTTCCATAACATTATCCTGTTTTTTCGGATTTTCATCGTCACAGAAGCCTTTAATAGCCCAAGGTAATAGGCTTACGTGTCATAAAGGTGGCTACTTGTTTTCTTAGGACGTGATGCAGGGCAGGGTGGCCCATCAAGAGATTGTATATTACGGAAACATTTTACGATCACTATATTCTGTGGTAAAATAGACCGACCGATGTTCTCTCTATTGTGGTGGTATTGTACCAATTTGAATTTGTTAATACGTACAATTTGTATTAATCCCTCGATCGTGAGTTATTCCAGACACAATTGAAATCAATTGTTATTGTGGCACCCGAGTGCCTCCTGGGGGTTGGGGGATTAAGTAGTTAAGCGTCATTGAGCGTAAACCTAACCTAACCTCAGGCTTAGCGAGTGACTTAATAAGAAGCGGTCACTTTCTTCTGGGAGGACGTTACTTATCTAACGTTAATACGTTTTTTTCATGTCTATTATATTTATATAAGAGCACTTTGCAAGATAAAACATATATTCACGGAATTTAGTATACATTGCAGCTGAGGGATTTATCGATTATAAATTGCAAACATCTATAGTCGAAAATCTCATCATTTAAGAAATTAATACCTTTATTGTAGGTATGTTTTAATATCAGTATTTAAACCTGAAAAATTGAAAAACCCGCATCTCCATGCATACCGGGCGCGGTGCTTTACCAATTCAGCTCCCGGTATGCATGGAGTTGCGGGTTCGAAGCCCGCCTGAGACAAATTTTTCAAGTTTAAATACTGACATTATAATTGCAATATTTAGATAAACAGTAGCTAAGGTGACATATTTTCACATGTTTAATACTGTCATCATCGTATTCACTCATTCATGCGTTTGCCATCGTTTAGCTCGGTTCATTTTCAACCTTAACTCTGGGGCAAAGGGTTTATGTATGATAGAATGGAGGCACAGAAGGCGGGTCTTTATGATCCCGCTACAATGTCTACAACAGCCGATTTGTCGCAGGATGGCCGCTAAACGCTGACTTCCTTTTTACTCCAGGACCAAGCCAGAAACTTTTGTTTACATTCAATATAGGTTTAGTATTGAAATCAAGTAAAAGTAAAAGTAAAAGTTTTAGCGTTAAAAGAAACAATTGATTTGATTAGACTTTTTTCTAAGAAAATGATCAAGGTCGTTGATCATCGGACTACAAAAGCTGTTGTTGATTCGAACTCTCAAGGAAAATATTTGTTGAATTAGCATCAGCAAGTCAATATGATTGTGTATAGGAAGATTTTTAATGTAAAACAGTTTGTTTAAATGTTATCTAGTGACCGTTACTACTCTCAGTTAAATGAAATTACTTAACCAACAACGGTTTTATTTTGTAATTTAATTTTTATTGGCCTAATGTTAGGCTCTACTAACCAACCTCTAACTAATACAATTTAAAAAAAAACATCTTTTGCATCCGAATTCTAGCATCGTAAATTCGTAGACTACCTACATTTTCGTAGTTTTTTTGGCGTAGCGTTATTGTCGTAGCATAGTGTTGCTACGTAGCCATATCCGTTGTCACCAATTGCCAACTTGTACCATAGCAAGTATTCAAAAGAGCATTTTCTTAGTTAATAAGTTATTACAAAATAAATAAGAAAACGTGATAAGATTTGTTGGTAAACGTTCCACCTTGGACCACACCCGCCACATGTATATAGTGCTTGTGATCTACTCACTCAAGCTCAACCACGCTGACTAACTCTTGCAGTAGACACACACTTCTTCGAAGTTCTCACATATCTCTCATCTTTCTTCAAATGAAACATGAAATGGAAAACTACAAACACGCCGAATAAACCCTAATTCACCAATCATACAGTGCAAAATTCAAACACAAGTCTTTCTTTTAAGTCTTACGACTACAAGACAACACAAATTATTTGTTGCAGTTAAATAATCAAAGGTTAACCGCGTTAGGAAGGAAAGATCCAATTTAATTTTGCACGCGGTGAAATTAACTTTGATGAATCATTCAAGGAAAAAAATTGTGAAAGAAGTCGGAATTAGGATTATTAAATGTAGCAATTGTAAAATTGAAACTAAAGTAGTGACAAATTTCTTGGATAAAGCTATGCCAGTACCGAAACTCTGTGTTTTAATATTCTTATTATTATTATCTAATCTAAACTTGTCAAGTTTTATCTGTCGTATACGTAGGGTCAATGGATGGATACTATGTTACTTTATTTACATACCTACATATACATATAGCCAAATTAAATCGAAATAAAATCAAGTTTTGTTCAAAATTGACAAAAACCTACTTTTAACTATGATGAGTTTTGCGGTTTTGCCACAATTGGTCGCTCTATTATAATAATCGAATTAAATAATGTACAATAAAACTGATATCACTGTGCCAAACCCAACTTAGGTTTGGCATATCACAATAAGTTTTTTGTACGTTAGGTAATATTGCTAATTTATGACAAATAAAACATTAAAATTTGCGTTTACAATTTCCCGAACGCGCTTAGTATATCTACTTCCGGCGCGTTCAAAGACTATGTATCTATGGCGATTTGCAGACTGGACACACTATACTTGCATATCGAATGGCGAATAATGGAAACATTGTTCAAATGTTCCGATACCATAATAGTCAAACTTGTAGTCAATTTTATAACTATCGTACTGATTAATTAAACAACCAAAACTTATAATCGAATATTATATAAGGCGCGCTATCAAACTATATCTAATTACACCGTGAAATTGTAACCGCCTGACCAACGAAGCCCACGTTATGTTACCATTATGTATAACATCTTGGCAGTGTTACTTGTATTTTTTATTTTTTACACAGAATAGTATAGATTAGAGTCAATTTGAGTTGTTGCCAAATAAACAATCAGCAATATTCACTCTTCACTGACTCAAAATCATTGTCTTTCTAGCTGCCCGGCTTCACCTGGGTATACTTACTTAATAATGGAAAAAAGTGAGGACAAATGTAAGTACCCTTCACGATTGTCTATATCTTCTAAACAACTTCTTTTTAAATAAGGAGATTATCCTACCAATTAACTTAATTGAACCATCAAATCACCAATCTGTGTAAAAATGAATAATTTCTGACTAAGTAAGTAAGTGTTATCCACACTAGATTTCAAACAAACGTTATCACATACCAATAGCTAAGATTAAGGTGAAACGCTGAGGTCAGTCCCAAAAAAATCCTTGAAAATAAATTATTTTAGAATAGAACATGCGTCAGTTTTCACATCTATCTGTTATTGCATTTTATAAAAAAAAAACTTTCTGTAGGTATATCTATGTGCATTAATTAATCTTTGTCCTGCGTCCGCGCATATTAAAGCAAATAAAGGTCGTCAACAAGCACACAGTCCATCCAATCGGTCAGTCCGTCACCGACGCGCGAGTCGAAACAACGTTAGCGCGCGACTTAACATTTCTTTCAACAACAAAAATGTTGTTTTTCATAACCGTGTCTGTGCTACTTGCCAGTGCTCAAGCGAAGTTCTACACTGATTGCGGTATTTATTCATCTGCTCTTTTTACTCTATAATTTTGTTTGTGATGAGTTCCTGTATTAAACATAGTTTTGAAAGAACGGTGATTACTTTAAAATGAGTCAGTGCAATTTTAACTGCGCATCGGACCCCTTCTTGCAATATTTACGATTGCATTATGTTACAAATTCGTGTGGGTGCATTCAAGTACGAATCACCATTTGTTCTTGGTCATAGCCAATGTTTTGAACAACACGCGATTAGCGTTAATTATGAAGATGATACATTTTGTCCCTGCGCTAACTTTTTTCACTTCATCAAAAACCCTAAATGGTTCGAACCTGTAATACCTATATATTTAACTGACTTTAATAATTGACCACCATTTCTAAATAACTACGACTAAACGGTTTATTTTTAAATAAACCTAGTACCTACTAAGAGCAAAAAAACAGTAAGGATCAAAAAGTAAGTAGTTCGTTTCAAATTTGTTTATATTTGTGTACCTTCAGATAGATAATTAAACCACATGAGTAAATATGTGATTAAACTACCTCAAAAATGTATTTTCTATCAATCAAAATCAAAATAGGTAGAGCTTAAAATTTTATGCTAAAAGTTAAAAATGTAGAATTTCTTATTAAAAAATATGTAGATATAGATAAGCTTACTCTGCCTTACCAATCCTTTTAATTTTATAAAAGAGAAAGTTTGTATAAAATCAGTTAGCAAATAGGCCCCAGGAGGCGCTTGTACAATGGACACATCCTAATAATAGGGGTTAAAGTATGAAATTGCCGATTATTTTCCCACTTTTTATTTTGTTTATAGCTCTTAAGTATAGTCGTATTATTGCGTAATTCTTTTTGTATTGTATCAAAAACTAAATAAAGTAACTTTTGACTAAAAAAAAATGCAATACTAGTGCCTATTTATTTCAAAGGAAGTCGTTGAAAAGACCCCTTACAATGTGTCAGCTGACCTTCTTGCTTCAATTAAGTATATTTGTATTATATAATTTGATTTTCAGAAATTTAAATACTATAATGCGTAGCTTTATAACCATCTAACTTTCACCTTTAATTGCATCGAAAACGGTTCAGGCGTTTTTAAAAAAACTAAAAAATTGTTAGTATGGAAAAATGACTTTTCTCGATTTCGTCCATACAAAACGGCAATATCATACTTTAACACCTGATATTTAAACTGCTTCGGGACAAGTGTGGGCTAGTGCCGCGAAGAAGCAAAGCGCAAGAAACTCGGTCACTATTGTTAGCCCCTTTTTAAATATTTATATATGTTTACAATAGAAAGACAATTTAAATCCACACGATCCTATCATTATAATACATCGTAATGGTACCTAGGGATATTTGTTGCTCATCACGCCAGAACTACTGAACGTATTGGAGTCAATTTTGGCACAAAGTCAATTTTGTCTCTCGTGGCACAGGAATACCTTATACGAGAAACTTTGTAACTTCAAACTTTGTAAATGATATTTAAGTGTTTTAGATATTTTTTTTCATTTTCAAAGACAAAGAACAAGCTTTATCTATAAAGACTGGAATAGAAATAGGCCACATTTTATCCCCGAAAAATATATAATTCACATGGGATAGTTTTAAATTCAACATCAAATTAGTACGAACTCCACAATTTTTAAATTTAATGGAATTTTATAAGTTTATTTGTTCAAAATTGTAAAGAAATATTAAAAATAAATACTGTTCCGCTCAACAATGAAACCCAAAAACTAAAACTGGCTGTACCTACCTAAACTTATTAAAGGCGTTTATTATGTATGTAGGTATTGTTGTTATTAACGATTCTGATAAAGCGTAATGAAACTAGCGATATCATATGTTCATTGTTACAGTAACACTTAACGGGGTCAATTACTCGTATTCAAAGGCTTAATTCAATAGGATTTTAGACTTTTGCACTGGTGTAGGCTGTGCGTCGCAATCAACGCACAGCCTACACCAGTGATTATAGACCTGAAACTTGTAGGATGTTCTTTGTATGACGAAGGCAATAAGAATGGATTTCTCGAAATTCTACCACTAAAGTGATGAAAAATAAAGGCAAACTTTGTATGGGACAACGTGATACCTTGGTCCAACCTACTTCAAATTTTGCATAAACATTCTTTAACAGAATTGCTAAATAATGTGTTTGGTGTTTTATTGAAATTCATTCCCTAACAGGGTTAAAGGGTTAGGAAGTAATTTTCGGGGTTATTTGCTTCGAAGATGATACCAATATGCGACATGATTGAGTCAATGACATTTTGTGTGGCAAGGTTATAAAATATACTAGGACTAGTTTTGGTTATAAAATATAAATAAATAAAAAATTTGTTTATTGCATGAAACATGGTACAAAAGAGGTCACAATGTTAATATTATTTAGGCATCACATAGTTTCGCCAGCTTAACTGACATGCAATTTCTTCACATTAGATTTTATTAAATCAAGTCATTAATAAAATAAGTAAAAGCAATACATTAATCGTCGCAAACATAATTTTTTAATGAAATTATAATATATTAAATCAATTAATGTTTGTTTTTTATATTAATGAATTCACATAGTCATCTCTCATCTGATGTCAAAATATTCATTTAAGCTGTAGTGACACTTGGATATAAGCCATAACCTAATTTCTTGCCTAAATTTATACAAACACAACTCTCTTATAGTCTTAGGAATTTTGATATATATTTTAATTGACATTACATAGCTGTTTTTTCTATTCATAGCTGTTTTAGACAGTGGAAGCATCAATATGGAGGGATCCCGCTTTCTCAACATAGATGTTTGTTGATCTCCGTATTTTTTAAATAAATGTGGGTTCTCTTTTATAAACGTACATATTTGAAAGACATACATATCTGTTAATGTAAGCAAGTTATGACTTATAAACAGAGGTCTGCAGGAAACTCGAGCGGATACTCCAAATATTGCTCGTATGCACTTTTTTTGGAAAACAAAAGCCCTTTTAATATCAGTGGAGTTACCCCACACTAAGAGACCATATCTTAAAACAGAAGCCACATACCCGTGATAAGCCATAAGGGCGGTCTCCTCACTTGAGTTATTACGTAATTTTTTTAGAGCAAATACAAATTTGTTTAATTTATTGCAAATATAATTTATGTGTGATTTCCAGTTAAGGTTCTTGTCTATCATGATTCCCAGAAATCGGACCTCATCAACTTTCTCTATTGTTTCGCCATGGCACGTAAGTTCATATTTACGTCATTACTGTTATAATTTACAAATGTCATATATTTAGTTTTTGTCAAATTTGCATTTAAATTATTTGTTTTTAACCAGTCAAATACTACCTTTATGGCTAAATTCATTATGTATTCGTGACTTTTGGTTTTTTTTTCCTCGTTGCGACTATTATTGAAATATCATCAGCAAACATTACACACTGATGTTGAGTTACTGATGGCAAGTCATTAATGGAGACAAGGAATAGCAGCGGCCCAAGGATACTTCCCTGAGGCACACCGTACCGATTAATTTGAAGATTCGACGCGTATGTTTCCATGCATTTGTTATCATTAAGCTTATTTAATTCTACATACTGACTGCGGTCTTTAAGGTAGCTTTGTAGCCATTTCAGCGCTGGACCTCTAATGCCATATTTTTCGCACTTAATTAGTAGTGTTTTGTGGTCTACAAAATCGAATGCTTTCGTCATGTCCCAAAAAGTTACAGCGATGGGAATGCGTTTATCTATGTATTTAAGAATATTTTTAACTAAGTTAAAAGCAGCTAATGTAGTCGACTTGTTTTTCTGGAATCCATTTTGCTCATCTTTTATAACTTTATGTTTATTCAAGAAACAAGTAAGGCGTTTATGCATGACTTTTTCGAAGATTTTTGCAAAAACTGGTATGAGAGTGATAGGACGATAATTGTTAGGGTCATCTCTATCTCCCTTTTTATGCAGTGGCTTCACAACAGATAACTTAAGTCTCTCAGGAAAAACGCCTTCGGAAAGAGATAAATTCAGAATATGCGTTAACACTGGACTGATATGTGTTCCAATTTGTTTAATAATGTCAGTTGAAATTCCATCAAAACCCACAGATTTTGTATTATTTAGCGCATGGATTGTTTTCATTACTTCATTGATACTTACAGGTTCCAAGAAAACACTTGAAGTTACCACTAGTAAATTATTTATGTATTTATTTAGTACAGCCGGTCCAGCATCGTTTGAAATATAAATAAAGTTGTTATTAAATATTTCAGCTATTTTTTGAGGGTTGGTAATATATAATATACAAATAAGAATTTCAATAAATTTTCAATTTGTTTTTTCTTGGATATTCGAATGAAAAACTTATCATAAACATTGATTTCCCTTCGAAAATTCTTTGGAAATCTTTAGATCTCTCTTAGATTATTGCCTACCTAGCGAATATTTGCGATTATTGTATAATTCGCTTGGAAGTTTATTTTTACTATTTTTATATTTATTTTGAGTTTAGTTCACTTGACTTTCTTTTTGATTTGTTGTTATATAATTAAAAAAGATTCTTAGTGTTTGAGTTTTAGTGTGTAAGTATTGTTTTGTGCAATATTTATGCTATATAAATTTGTATGTGACTTTTTTAAAAATGGGATTCGAGTTAATGAACATCAATGGGAAATTAATAAACTTTACTATTATACCAATAGCGGGGTAGCGCATTCCTTTGCCACACAAGAACGCGTCAGGTAGATACTTAAAAAATGGAGACTGAAAAAAAATAGAAACCAAAATTATTAATACCACGCATACGAAGTCGCGGGCAAAAGCTGGTTCATTAATAAATAAACCTTACGCGCTATGATACTTGTATGCTTCCTATAATTTATCATTTGGATAGAACATATTATAATATTAATAACTATTAATCCCTTAACCCCCAGGAGGCACTCGGGTGCCACGATAACAATTGATTTCAATTGTGTCTGGAATAACTCACGATCGAGAGATATAAGTCTTTGATGCACTTACTACTTACTTTTGTAATTATTAAGGTACTAGCTTTTGCCAACGACTTCGTATGTCATTCAGCTTCGTATGGCATGGCTTGTGCATAGGTGCTTATTCGCCGCAATCAATTAATTCCGACATTATAAAATCCAATAATCAGTGATAAAAATATCATATTTCCATCAAACCCCTGATAGCATTCCTGACTTCTAAACCCAAATCAATTTAAATATGATTTGTTGTTGAGAACGCCACATTATTTCTATCGTAGCTTCGTTTCGTGTGAAGCTGTAAGTAAAGTTAAAATAATATGAATGATATATTAGCTGTTGCCCATGAACTCACACGCGTATAATTTTAAATTTAACCCTATCCATGGAAACCGTGCTTAGTTTTGAGATAAAAAGTAGCCTAAGTTGCTAATCCAGCCTGTAAGCTGGCTTGACTCTGATAAAAATAGGACTTGGAAACTTAACACTTCTTTAAGGACTGAAGTAGGAATATCTATTCTTAAGCTCTACATGCAAGCTGGTTAATCATTAAGACGTAGAAGGACATACAGCCGGACATGGTGGAATTATAAGAATGCCTTGTTGTGTAAGAACCCTAATGATCATTTCCGGTATATAGGGTAGACGTAATACAGTCCTAAGTACTTTATTAATTTACATTTAACAATCTGGCAAATAAAAAGCATTTAAAAACATCCCCGAGTAGGCAGAACCTTACCACCATTTTGTCTCTTGACGAATCTAATCCGGAACTCTGGTTCGTGGTGCACGGACCACTATGTACCTGATGATGCATGAGATGTAATATTACAAGATTTATTAGACTTAATACTCGTATTTACGGATGCATCGATACAAAAGAAAAGAAACGTATAAGTGTATAATCTATGACCGCTCAAGAGCTAAAACCGCATATTTCCGTGTTATTGCTAAGAAGCATAAATTATAGAGCGATGCTTGCTTGCGTAGTGGTACCACTATTGGATGGCTGCGAAGTAAAAATGTTTCTAATAAAATAAAATTCAATTTTCTTCAGATCAGAATGCTTTATGCTCATATAAAAAGCTACCCACATAATGAACCTGTTATAAAATAAGTAGAAGGTTGTCTATGATATCTTTTATTTCCTTATTAGCTGTATTTTAAAAGTTTACATATTTTTCGAGTCCTGATTAAAAAGGGACGTAAAATAAAAACTGAACTTCCATAGGTAACATGTAGGTACCTAAAATTTTCCCTATAAATTTTCAACATTCAGGCCAAAGCACAAGAAATATTCATTTAAAAAATGCAAATGCAAATATTACTTATATAACAAACGCGAAAGTTTGTAAGAATATGTGTATTTACGTATGTACGATTGTGAGTCTTTCACGCAAAATCTGAATAAAATAAATGAATACGGAAACTACGAAACGTCTGAAAAAGTAATTTCTTTCCAATTAATGTTTCAAAGCGGACTCCGTTGTTCAGTTTGAACGAACCAAATACAAATTTGTTTTTGTTTATCATGAGATTAAAAGGTTTAATAAACTTTTGGTGTGACATCTTGTTGAGTTAATTGATCTTTCTTCTGATTTGGGTTAAAGGGGAACGAACATTGAAATGGATTGTGACACAAAGTTTGTTTCATTCGATCTGAATGCTCCGAATTTATAGAACCTAATTTTCCTATTTATAATCTACAAGGGGTAAACTTTTGTACTTAGAGATTGTTACCTAGGTATGAGTAATTTATTTTTAAAACTGTTTTTGGTCAATCTCAAACCTATCATGTGGTTTCGCGTTAGTGTTAATTTGTTACCGATTTACAAAAAAATACGTTGCATACGAAAACACCATAAAAGATCCACAAATGTATGTCTAACTTATACCTATTAGGTGTGTATGTACTTTTGTGTCTAGTTCTACTGATGTCTTCAACAAATTAAAGTGACAGTTAAAAAATATACATAATATAAGCACATGAGTAAATGTGGGAATATTTATTCATGTGATATAAGTAAGTAGGTATTACCTACTGATAAAGCAAGGTGTAACAAAATAAACAGAATTTATATAATTTTTAAAATTAGACTTATAGGAGTACCTACTTAGATGATGTGATGATTAAAACCACAGAACATGGAAAAATTAAAACGATAACATAATAATATACTTACTGACCTGCCTGAATGTAGACTTAATAGTAATAAATTAATTTTTTTTTATGTTTTTAAATGTATTTATTTTTATAATATAAAAATAATTTATAATTTACAAAGATATTTAAAAATGTAATTTATATGTTGTATTAGGGGTTAAAATATGAAATTGCCGTTTTATTGTAATAGGTTCTTTGAATTGACATAGAATCTTCATGGTTTGAGGTTTTCGAATGAAACTTTTTTCACATGGTTTCTATGATGTTCTTCTTTTAAAAAATGTGAAACATTTGAATATCGACTTTCAATTGTTTTTGTTATTTAACTTAGTCAAGAAAGATGGATACTGCGAAAATTCGAGTGATTTTTGAATACGCGTTCCGACGCGGAAGTAACGCGGCAGAAACAGCCCGCAATATCAATGTTGCGTTTGGAGAGGGATCTGCTAATGAACGCACCGTGCGATTTTGGTTTAAACGCTTTCGTGATGGAAACTTCGACTTGAAGAACGAGCCACGAGGAAGACCGCCCACACAGGTGATTAACGATGAATTAAGAGAGATGGTGGAAGCCGATCCTAGTCAAACTACCCAGGAATTAGCGGCATGGTTTAACGTAACCTTACCCACAATATTGACTCATTTGCGTCAAATCAATAAAATAAAAAAATACGAAAAATGGGTGCCTCATGATTTGACTGATGTGCAGAAAGAAACGCGTGTTGAAACTTGTGTTGCCTTGTTGAATCGGACAGAAATAAAGGAATATTAAATCGAATTGTGACATGTGATGAAAAGTGGATTCTTTATGATAACCGTAAAAGAAAAATGCAATGGCTGACCCCAGTTCAAACGCCACAACAGTGTCCTAAAGCAAAACTTACCAATAAAAAGGTAATGGTAACTGTTTGGTGGTCTCAACATGGTGTTATTCACTATAGTTTTCTCCGATCTGGTCAATCAATAACGGCAGATGTCTATTGTGCCGAACTCCGAACAATGTTGGCAAAACTAGCAGTAAAACAGCCCCGACTCATGAATCGATCTTCACCATTATTGCTCCATGACAACGCGAGACCTCATACAGCACGAGAAACCGTTTTGACCCTTCAGGAACTGCAATTAGAAACCATTCGACATCCTCCGTATTCGCCAGACCTTGCTCCAACGGACTACCATTTTTTTCGTGATTTGGACAATTATCTACGTGACAAGAAGTTTTCTTCCCAGGAGGCAGTACAAAATGCTTTCACACAGTTTGTGCAGTCTAGATCCTCAGAGTTCTATCACAAAGGCATAAATGACCTTCCTATTAGATGGCAGCAATGTATAGATAATAATGGTAACTATTTTGATTAAATAATTTTGTTAAAAATTAAAAAATAAACAATTTTGATTTTCAGTACAAATCGGCAATTTCATACTTTAACCCCTATTAAAATTTAATAAAGGGGATAAATAATTAAATAATAAATAAATGTGGACAACATCACATACATTGTTTTGATCCCAATTTGAATAACTACATATTTAAAGCACTCGTATTTTGGAAATCAGAAACAACGAAGGTACTTACCACAGACACCAAGAGCCGAAAATAAACATATAAACAATTATTTTTTTACATTGACCCGTCTAGGAATCGAAACCGGTACCTACCTCTAAGCAAGCGACACCTTGAAAACCGGTGCGTACTCTACTCCGCCGAGGAGGTAGGTATATATTTATTAAAATTTAATAATTAGTCTCTAAATCTAGATCATAATACATAAACTACTTACGTATGTCTTAAAATTAAAAGTTTTGTTAAATCACACATATTGGTATAGACGTCCTATTCACGTCACTATCTAAGTACTTACCTATTAAATAAATGTTTGATAGTTTCTGCACACCAAAAATATGAAGTTATTTTATTATCTTTTAATAACATGTTGATAACTCAATAAATAACAATTATTTGAATAAGGTTAACGACTGAATCTCTTGTTCTGCAACGCCATTAAACTTATATGACTCTAGGTTGTTTACTTTATTCTCGAATCTCAAAATACTAGAGTCTACAATAACATACAAACTAGTATCAAGTAAGTAGTTGAATGATACGTTACGCATGCATGAACTTCACATCTGTGAACGTTTGTTGAGTAAGCCAATCAATGTAAGTAGGTATGTATAACTCCAAGTTAGGTAGTTTGGTACTTATGTAACCTAATAGTTTCAATAAAAAAAAGGTATAAAGTTGGGATATTCGAAATTTTTAACGGAATTTAACGTACATTTTGTTAAAAGAAATTTAAGATGTAACATTTAAATTAACATCTTACTTAGTAATTAAGACAGCTGAGAAAAGCTAGTCGACTCATTATGTAGGCACATAATGTCACCTACCTTCATACACTACGAGTAGGTAGGTATACAATAATTGAGTTACGTTCTGTCTGCGAGAATAGGAACACGTCGCACAAACACAAATAGCTCTAATACCATCATTCTCTTAAGATTATCGTATTAATGCCGCATAGATAAATAATTAGTTCCAAGGCAATTTGGTGAGAAAACAATGACGCCTAAGATCCCATTAATACGCTATCATAAGCGAACCAACACCACTTGTTTATTCAATATTAGCTGGGGAAATTGTCACTGCTTTGTGGTCCTAAGGACAAAATAAGTACTCGTAAGTATATAAACTTAGTTAACGTGTTAACGAACGTGTTCCATTGCAATGCACGTCCCAATGATATTACCTATATCAAAACGAAGCAGATAGGTATGTTATAAGCGCGCGCATTGTGAAGACTCAAATACGTCCTAATTACGGAATTTTGTACATAGTCTGCGTCAGTCACATAACAGTGTAACTTGTAAATGTGTGCAGTTCTGGATCAGCTCGGAACAGATTTAATACGCGAATTACTATGAACGTAACATATTATCTATACTTTAATTAAAATATCATTGGCAGTTGGCACGTCCACAGTAAGTATGTCATTTGTCTTGTAAATATGGATTTAAAATATTTTGCTAATGATTTCCCTTTGTTAACACCTTTGTATCTAGTCATGTAATAAGATTTATTTTAAACAAACGGTTTCCCGCGACGTCTGTTTAATTTCTGTTAATAAGAATTCGATTATTTTGCAACATTTTTCACTGATGCTTTGCTCCTATTGGTTACAGCGTGATGTTTTATAGCCTAAAGCCTTCTTCGATAAATTGACTATCCAAAACAAAAATATTTTTTTAAATCGGACCAGTACTTCCTGAGATTAGCGCGTTCAAACAAACAAACAAACAAACAAACTCTTCAGCTTTATAATATTAGTATAGATACAACGTGTTCCTTTTGATATCCCATAACTCTAAAGTTATGTTCTATAGGTAAAAATAATAAAAACGCCCTAGAACATGTGGTTAAAAAATCAATAGTTTCGAATATAAAATCAATTTTAGATAAATTTGTTTAAAAAAATGTCATCAGTATGGTGAATCCTTAGTTTTACGAGACGTTGGCAAACTTACATCAAAGTGTAGTATTAAGTAGCGGGAGAGCGTAACTTGTAAAAAACATTGACGTGTGTGGGTGTTTCATTGATAAGTAGGTACGAGTCAATCGTTTTCATTCAAAAGTTCATTCATAACAAGGTAAGGGTTTCACATAAACAGTCGTGACTTTTTAGAATTATTTTGTATGAAAAAATTAAACATAAATATTTATAATTGAATAATACTTCATATGCAATTTGATTCTTTACCATGGTCTGTTTAATACCCTAGAGTTATGGGATATCAAAAGGAACACGTTGTATATACTTCCAAAAACCAAATACCATTATGTTTGTAAGTGTTCAAGTTCAATGAACCAGATAAAGTCATGTTAGTTGAGTGAACCAATAATAATGAATAAGATAAACAATGTAAGTAAACTATGGGATCAGAGGTCAAATGGAAACCGCTCCGAATAAGAACCATACTGAATCTAGTCTCATCAAACGTAGAACCTCCTACCTACCTACCTTTTGCCGTCTGCCGGTAACCTGTAACTGGTATCCTGACGAAGTTAAGAACATGTACCTACTTTGTTTGCTTGTCACTTGACTAGCTAAAAACCTAAAGATATTAAAATACTTAGTTATTTTGTGAAAAGACCTTGACGACAACAGTCAACAAACACAGAAATGTTTTTTGTGTAAGTAAGTATGATTAGTTTACACCTTTTACGAAACGAATATTTGAATTTGAATCGCTATTGTGATAAAACCAGTGAAGTGTTTTCCTTCTTATAGAATGCTGTTTTCTTTTATTCAGTTTTTATTATACTTGAAATAGAGCTTTTTTATCTCAAGATATATAATGTGGTAAGTACCAACACACTTGCCAATGTAGTAATAATGGTAATAATGGTAATATAAGTGCCACCTTTGACGTAGGTAGGTATACTTTTATATAATTTAGCGCTACTTTGGAACGGCTGGATTGATGTTAGATACTTTTTTCTAGCAGACTTAAAGTACAGAAACAATATACAAGGGTTCTTTTACTCTAGACGTAAACATTTTTTACTAATGTAAATACCTCTAACGCTAACTAAAAAACATAAGTAAGCATAAAAACAAACACGTATTGCACTTCAGAGTACGGATCCCTAAAGAATAAAATATTAGCTAACCACGGTTTGTTTACAATGCCGAAATAAGACGTACGTAAGACGTAACGTTTGCTAATGGAACATTGTTGCCGGTGTTTTCTTATTATCCTCTTTCCCTGTATCCACATCCGATGGGGATTACACACCAAATATCTACCTTCTCGTATCCCCAGTTACATATTCTCTTATACAGTAGTGCGGTTAAAGACGCTAAACAATTACTAATAAAAAGTGCCTTGTTTTAAATAAACGTTTGATAAGTCAATAGCTCATATTTAAAAAAAACAGCCTGACCAGACCACATCAATCAACTGCTGGAAATAGGCCTCTACAAAAGCAGAAATCAATTTGCTATACTTACCTACGTTTGAAAGGCGGGTTGGTGTCTGGTGATAGTAGTTTGGCCAATGGAAGAGAGTGAAGTAGAAGCACAGTGGACAACATCACATACATTGTTCTGATCCCAATTTGAATAACTATCAAAAGCACTCGTATTTTGGAAACTAACAACAAAGGAACCACAAACACCCAGACCCGAGAAAAAATAGAAAGACTCATTTTTCTTACATTGACCCGACCGGGAATCGCATCCGGGACCTCGGAGCCGGCGACACCTTAAAAACCGGTGTGTACGCCACTCCGCCACGGAGGTCGTCAAATACTTAGATAGTAGGTACCTACCCCCGTCTATAGCGACACCCATTAGGATAAGAAGGAGTGGTGCTATTCAAATTGTTATTTACGGTCCGTGTACATTTGATTGGTAAGGCATACGCAAGACAGTTCCAAGCCTTAAGAGGCAATCTTAAGGATATGATAGTTTCAGATCATCAATATCTCGTTCAAAGCTTGCTTGTCACATTGGTACACAATCATTAGCAACATGCGTGATTTAAACCCGTAACCTCTAGTTTGGCAGTCTGAAGCGCGAACCATTAGACCAGGACGGTTGACATTATAAGCTTATTTTGCGAACACGATGAATGTTAAACTAGCAAGGTTAAACAATCATTACCAAGCGGATATATTCCATTATACTTAGATATATCCAAAATTAGTAGCGTTGATGGTTTATCCATGGTCATGAATTGCAAAAACGATAACAATGTCACATAGATGGGTACTGTACGACTAAACTGAATTTAATTGTGTTAGATCAGAAACTGATGAAATAACTGGCAGAACAGATTATTTTAGGACATAATGCTTACGTTCATATAGTCACGGACAATACCTAGGTATATAGTATATTCTTTGATAGTACCTAACATCCCGCATTCTTAATAATGAAATTACTGACTCAATAACCATAACGCAAGCCCAAAACAAATTAAATGGTTTGATAGGTACATTTACTTTAATTGCAGTGCAAACCTTGATAATATTACAAAAAAATTGTAACCGATCTTAGTTCAACGTTACTTAGTTCCTTTAATTAGGTAGCTAATATTTTTAAAACAAGATTCCTAAATGGCTAAATTTAAAGTATGAGTTGAGTACCTACCTAATCCTATGTATTAATACTTGACTTGTGTTTGTTTTTGGTAAAAACAAAAACAGTTTTTAAAATACTATTCCATAAGCAATAAATTGGAAGTGTCCATTGAAAATACAATTACTTGAAAAAACATTTAGACTGCTTGAGCTAGTAATCGAACCCACAAATGTGACTCCGCTTTCTAACAGCGTCAAGACTGAAATAAATTCATCGACACTAAATAAGTTGTACACATTTTCCTTAAGGTATAATATTTGCACACACCCTTACATCCTTTTTTTTTAACTATTTCAGGTTCCAAGTTGGCTACTATCGAAGGAGTGGGAGTGAATGGGTGCGCAGAAGACGCAAAGGAATGCATCCTCAAGAGAAACTCGAACGCTACCATCACTATTGACTTCATACCATGTATGTATTAAGTTAACTTACGCCTTAAAGTTTCATCAACCTTTTTTTTTGTTAATCTCTAACGAGATAGTAAACATAGCAACCAATGGTCATAAGCTGGCTTTAGTTTTAGCCCGTCATGTTCAGTTTCGTCAGTTAGAGCATACAGCCATAGCTACTGGCAAGAACCCTTACGCAATTAATAGCAGAAAACTAACCATCTTTGAAATAATTCTGGATAGTTCCAGGCAGTTTTGTTTAATACACACAACAAGTTTTCCATTTTCACAGTTTTTTGCTTCGTTTAAAACTAGTGACCAAAAAGCTTAAACTAAATGTTTGTGCTTCCTTATCCTGTCTTTCGTAGGTATGTGTGGATTGTTTTTCTTGTCGTGTGGTTATCCCTCAAGGATAATCTGGTCTCAGAAATTTTCAATCCGTCTATTACGAGTCTCTGGCGTTATTTGTTTTAGTTTCCATCTAGTAAACGGGACCAGCGCTTAAACGTGTCTTATTCCGAATCAATCAATCAATCATTTATCTGCGTCAAATATGGTATACAAGATGTCAGATTACAATAAAAGAATCACATATTTGGGCTACAATAGTTAGCATGCAAATGTCAGGTTACAATAAAAGATGAAAAATAATAATAGTCGTTAAAATGTCAAAACAAATCTGGTTATGTCCGAATTCCAAATTATTCATATTAAAAGGCGAATTATATTATATTATAAATTACACAAAATTACTGAGTCAGTGTTAATGCCTTAACCTAAATGCCTTTTCTAAATTTGAAAAAGTCCTCTAGACTATAAAAATTATGGTGGTTCAGCCAGCGGAACAAATGTTTTTTAAATACTTTTAAATACTAAATATTTTTTATGTCATTAGGTATTTGATTGTAAATTTTTAAGCACATTGATAGGCAACTTTTATTAAATTTAGAAGACTTAGGATTTTCTTTTAGATTAAGCCGATGGGGATCTCTGCGTACTCTTGTGTTTTTTAGATCATAAGTCTTTCCAAATAGATTCTTGTGTCTGGTCACAAAATTACATACCTCATATATACGAGTATACAGGCATGGCAGTGGTAGTAGGGCAAGATTTTTAAAGTGGGGTTCACATGAATTTCTTGGTGAAATCCCATTGATTGCCCGTATGCATTTTTTTTTGTGAAATAAACACTTTATTTTTATCTGTACTGTTTCCCCATATGACGATAGCATAACGAATTATGGACTCAATATAGGCTTGATACGATAAAATAGCAGTCCTTCGATCAGTGACGTTTTTGATTTGGTAAATTGCATAAACAAATTTATTAATCCTTTTGCAGAGATCAGATACGTGTATTTTCCAGTTCAGATCTTGATCTAGAGTAATAAATTTGTGATACCTGCTTGATTTTTAATACATTTAGATTAAAGTTATAATTGGGATGTTTTGATTGATTAAATTGGATATAATTTGATTTACTTAAATTAGTTTTTAGGTTATGATTATCTAGCCATTTCAGAATTTTGTCAATTGTGTCGTTAATGTCCTGTTCATGTCTGATTATGGAATTTTTATGTCTGTTAGTGGTCACTACAATGGAGATGTCATCGGCATATAAAATACATTTATGTTCCATCGTGTCTACAATATCGTTTATATATAAAATAAACAAAATGGGATCCAATATACTTCCCTGTGGGACCCCAATATTATTATTTCTATAATTAGAGTAGTAGAACTGCATTTCATTACTGTGCACTTTTGTTATCATGACACGTTGTTTCTTGTCATGTAAGTAGGATGACAACCATTGAAGGGGTAAGCCCCTTATGCCAACTGTTTCTAGCTTTTGCAACAATAGATTATGTGGCACAACGTCAAAGGCCTTCGATAAGTCCAAAAATATTGCGGTAGTTAACTTGTTGTTATTAATACTAGTCAATATTGCGTCAATAAGGTTAAAAATTTGCTAGTGTAGTTGATTTACTTTTTTGGAAACCGTATTGTTCACTTTTAATAATATTGTATTTGTTGCAAAAGCCCATTAGTTGAGAGTACATACATTTCTCGAAAACTTTTGATAGGATCGGAATGAGTGTTATAGGACGGTAATTACTGACGTCTCCTTTATCACCTTTCTTATAGAGAGGTTTCACTATGGATAATTTCAAAGCATCAGGAAAGGTTCCCGATTGAAATGAGTGATTTATTAGGTGTGTTAAAATAGGGATCAGGTCCTTTATGCAGGTTTTAATAACTTTTGTGTCGATCGCATAATGACCCACAGAAGTAGTATTATTTAGTGAGCTCACCTCCTTCTTTACTTCCTCTTCAGTCATTGCTCGAAGGAACATTGAGTTTGAGAGAAACACATTATTACCAGACTTGATTTTATTATTTAAGGTATTTGTAGAGTCAATAAAAAAGTCATTAAAAATATTTGCTATGTCAGATCGATTTGTGATTTGTATGTCATTTTTTACTATCATAGGGATGTCATTGTCAATTTTATTAGTACCTAATTCATTTTCAATAATATGCCAAGTCGCCTTACATTTATTTTTACTATTTCGTATGAATTTTATATTTGAGTGTTTTTTTGATTTATAAATGCACTTTTTTAAAACAGTTGAATTTGATAAGTATTTTTGTTTATCGCCAGTAGTTTTATTTTTATAGTACCGATAGCGAAGTATCCTTTTAGTTTTGCTGCTTTTTTTTAAACCTTTGCTTATCCTCTTTTTATTGTTGTTTATTCTGTTGTGTTTAATCCTCACTCTGGGGAAACATAGATTATAAAATAAGCACAATTGTTTGTGAAAATTAGTAAAAGCTACGTTAAAATTGGTTTCTTGGTATATATCCGACCAGGAAAGGTTTTTTAAACCATTCCTAAATTTTTCTACGTTGCTAGCGCAGAAATCTCGTTTGTAAACAAAATAAGAGGCAGGCTTAGATACTTTGCGCTGTATAGAGAAGCTTAAGAGCTGCGCAGTTTCATGGTCAGATAGATGCAACGGCAGTACCAACGCAATTGCGTCTTTAATGTTGCTTAGGATGTGGTCTATACATGAGTCTCTTCGAGTAGGCTGGTCGATGTGGATCTTGAGGTTATAGCTATAAGCTAGGTCTCGCAAATATTCGGTGACAGCACAACATTAACCGGGTTTTATTGATTGAAAGATTGATTCTCTTAATATTGGTATTCTAATATTTAATCTAATACTAAGTAATCATTTACATACTTACTAGGGCAGGCTTTGCCACTACTCGTACATAAAGGTTTAAAAAAACATCATCTTGATTTTTCAGCTCTAGATGTCAAGAGCATAGAGACCGAGGTGCACGGGGTCATCATGGACCTGCCGGTGCCATTCCCGGTCCCAGAGCCTGACGCCTGCAAGAACAATGGCCTGGAGTGCCCTTTGAAGGTACATTTTATTTATACTCTAATATTATTAATAGGAAACATTTGAACGTTTCAAACAAACGACTCAAAAACTAGGAGACCAATTTAGATGAAATTTGATACTTCGAGTCCAGGGAAATAACAAATGATGGGTTCTACCCTAGGATTTCTAGAGTAGAGACCATCATATTTGTTATTCCCCGGAAGTCCTTAAATGATGTAAAAGGGGGGAGATGAGGAATCAACATTTTCTTCATTTGCTTAAAAGACTGATTTTTTTTTGTGATCTCTAAAAAGCGCGATAGGTATAATGCGGAACATGATATAGCCGGGAGTGCGATACTTATATCTGATAAGTAATATTTTTCCTAATAGTGATACGCAGTATTCTCAGACTTAATAATATTATTGCCGCTCCAGCTTTCAGACAGCGCAAAGTAGTAAAGTCGTTCATGGGACATTGCATTTGCATTTTCAACCAATTGCCAGTCTGTTGCTGAACCACATGTAGCCTGTACCTACGGCAGTAAATCAGGCTAAACCCTGTAGCAACTTATATTCCTTACTCGCACTGGCCATGTAGGGTATCTATTTTATTTTATTTGTTAAAAAAGGTGTCTGACAACAGTAACCGAGATTTTTCAAAGCTTCTTTTAGACACTAGCCCATGTTTGTCCCGAAGCGAAGGGTCAAAAATCGGGACGCATAAAAGCGCTGGGGAATATTTACAAAAATAAAACAGATTTTTATTGTATGTTAAGAGATAGGTACGTAGGTAGCTTAGGTACCTACTTACTTGCGATCAGAATAACATATTCATCAAGGCAAAGATCATTGAAAGGATCTTTGTTCAAGGCCCGTAAACATTTTGTACATACCTAAGTAGGTATCTATGTAGCAGTTATTACAAACTTAGTATTTTTTAGAAATCGCACATAACAAATCAGTAGCTTTTGCCTCCGGCTTCGCTCGTGCCTATTTTGATTAAGTGTGGTAATTTTACATTGTGTGATTTTGTTAAAATTATAGTGAGTGTATTCTAACTACCTACTTACTATTTTACCCCTTGTATTGTTTAAATGTTTTAAAATCTTTCCTATCAGGATGCCTACATCGATCAACCAATCAGTCTAGTTGTTAGAGTATTTTAGAGTTCAAGAATCGGTAGATTCTTGTAGTCACAATCTTACAACATTGAAAACGACATTATCATTTTTATTTTAAGTAAATAAAAATAATAAATAAAAGTAAATAAAAATAGGTAGTATTATATTAAATGTGGTTAACACAACAAAGACTAATTCAAAATAAAAACATTTCCAGAGTGGCCAGAAAGCGAACTACAAGACTACACTGCCCGTTCTAAAGTCGTACCCTAAGGTCAGGGTGGATGTCAAATGGGAATTGAAAACCGAAGCAGGCGAAGACCTCGTTTGTGTCCTGATCCCCGCAAGAATCCACTAACCTTCGTTGACGAGACTTCAAACTGAGATGGATTATAGAGTCAAATGCAGAATTATGAACTCCACTAATCTAACACTTAAAGACTAATCCTAGTGTTTCTGAACGTCGGACGGTAATGCCCTGATATCTGTTTAAAAAATGTGTTAACTAGGTAGCAGAACTATCTCAATTTATCTATGAAAATCCTGTAGGTTACTGGTTCCCATTTAGTCTTGACCCCGCATCAGGGTAGTTATACCTACTCTAATAAAAATACTAAAAAGAAGATGAGTTCATAACTTTGCAACTGACTTACCGCTAACGATAGTTGAACCGGGAAGAGAATTTAAAACATCATAACAGGAAGAAACGCAGGACAAAGTAATAATAATTTTATGGTCAAAGAAAATAACAAACTACCCCTGTTAAAACATCTCCATGTTAATGGGCAATTAAAGTAACGGATGAATTTTCTCGATGCCTTATATGCTTCCAAAAACCTTATAGAAGAAAATATACTTCGACTTATTCTCGAAATTTAGTTTTGTTGGAAGATTTTTAATAGAATATGTAAAAAGCTATATAAAAAGCAGCAATGGGTTTTAACTTAGTTAATATATTTAGGCAATAAAATGACAAAATACCAAAGGCAAACCATTCTAATTAAGTATTTTGAGATGAAGATAATCAATAATTACCTACCTAATTATAATTTTCTTTAGCCACAAATGTTCTCGAGGGCAAGAAAATAAATGTTTTGTACAACATAAGTTTAAGTTAGCTATTTTAATATACCAAATAAATGAGCGTAGAAATAAAAAAAACACACATTACAGTACCTATAAATGCATTCGTTTCATTTCCCGACCTTCAACTTATTTAAGTTTTGTTGACAGATGGAAGCTTTTCTTCTTATCTTACGACAAATCGACCAAGGGTAATCTGGTCTCAGTTTTCCAAGCCGCCTATCGGGTGATTGACGTGACTAGTTACTACTTTCATTTTGCGACAGAAGACGGCCTCCGTGGCAGAGTGGCGTACACGCAGGTTTTCAAGGTGCCGCTTGCTCCAAGGTCCCGGGTTGGTATCCTGGACGGGTCAATGTAGAATAAGAATTTTTCTACATTTTCTCGGGTCTGGGTGTTTGTGGTGCCTTCGTTATTTCTGATTTCACAAGTGCTCTAAATAGTTACTCACTTTGGGATCAGAACAATGTTGGCTTGCTGTCAACACTTATTTATTTAATACGGGACCCAAACTAGTGATGTACAAGGCTCGAGGCCTCCGAGTCCTTTTGGATAGAGCTCGGTGCCGTTTACAGGGTTCGCCTCATTTTTATAACGCTCCACAACTCGGGAGTCCTTTTCAGGGCTCGTGCCTTTTTGAAAGCTCGAGCCTTTTCGAAAGCTCGATCGATCTCGAAGCTTTTTCAAAACTCGAGCCTTTTTCAAAAACATATTACGCTCATAGGGTCACGTAAACTCGCAGTCGTCGATCAATCCCTCAAAAGATTCGAGCTCTGTAACTTGGTAACTTGAATCATGTACACCATTGTTGGAATTTATTATTTATTTACGTGAAATTAAAGTCAGAAACATAAATTAGAGTTTTTATTGTGAAGGCTTGCGTTCATTTCAAGACTAGAGCTCTTTTAAAGGCTCGAGCTCCTTTGAAGGCTCGAGCTCTTTTGAAGGCTCGAATCCTTTTAAAGCCTCAAAGCATGGCTCAGAGAACTCGCGTCTCTGCTAGGCTCCGGACTACGAGCCTACCAAGCTCACTGAGTCCTGCCAATTCGCCTCGAGGCTTCAAAAGCAGAACTCGACGCCTCAAGGTTTGTGCATCACTAACCCAAACCTAGAAAATATAGTTTCCTACCGGACCCAAGACCCTTGCGTAGCGGTGGACCACCGTACAACCGCGAATTAAACATGAATAAACGTGGTATAGACCTCAAGTAATTTACTGGAAAATTAATGCAGCAACCACATTGCGTTGCGTGCGTGAATTGTGCTACCTACCACAAGTGAGATTTCGTGTACACATACTGAATCGCATTTTAGTTTAATCCATAATGAAACACTTTTAATTATTGTCTTACTTTATTTATTTGCTTTTCTACATTGCAGTACAAAAATAAAGATAAGATTTTCTCAATTCCGACGCATTTTTATAAAATAAATTTTTTTTAAACCTTTTTAAATATAATACTTTATATACATTTATAAAGTTATTTTACATCAATGATATACCCGTATTTATAAACAAGTAAAAGTAATTACTTGACTAAAAGTAATTACTTAGGTGACAATTTCTAGTCCTTAATCTAGTAATTATTGGAAGTTACATCTATGAAAAGTTAGCGTTCTCAGCCAAACAATATGTATATTAATGCTGACCCATTTCCTTCACGTAAGCACTAGGTAGGAACATCTTAAGTTATGACTTTCTTAAGCAATAAGTAATTCTTCTTTATAAATACGGGGGTAAGTCACGAACTTGATGGCTCAACTTTTCCCGGATAGCGCAGCTGCGGGATTGTATACACGGTGCATTTTAAACCACCTGGAGAACGAAGCCCACGTTATGTGAACATTATGTATAACATCATGGCAGTGTTATTTGATATACCAATAAAAATATTTTTTTTAAATATTAATCATTAATTTAGACTTTTAATTTTGTAACACGCTGTGACGCGCACAGACGTATTATTTTGCTGTAGCGGGGTCCCGGATAAATAAACCTTACTCAGCTATATCCGTGCGCGTCACAGCGTGTTTTAAAATAAATAGATAAACCAATATTTTATATTTTTTTTAAAGAAACCTTTTGAAAATAAAATTAAAATAACACTGCCAAGATGTTATACATAATGGTAACATAACGTGGGCTTCGTTTTATATGTGGTTGAAATAGCACCATGTATATTTTGTCAAGTATAAAATTATCTTAAACTTTTGTTGACTAGCAAAACGAACTTAACTATAATATTTCAGAAGTAAATGAATATCATAGAATATCTTATCCTAAAAATCAGTCAGATAGCTAAGGTTACTTAGCTAACCCCTCAGAAATAGATTTACAAAATCTAAAACTAAAAACGTAACATAAAACATACAGAAAATATGCGTGAGGCACGGGGGCCATCAGCGAAGTAATGAACTAAATACGCAATGAGGACCGGATGGGAAGACTGAGTGTGGTGATCGTAAGACGCGCTTTCACTCACTTGACCAAAAACTGGTCTGGGTGTTTTTCTATGTAACAAAAAAATAAATATTTAAATATAATTTATCGGTTGTCTAGTAGCCAATACGACAAGCCTTGTAGTAGTTGCTTAGTTTGGGACTAGATGGCTCTGTGTGGCCCAGTGTGGCATGTCTGAGATATAATAATACGAGTACCACTTGACCATCGAGCGGCGCGCACGACACTCCATCCATCCAATTTTATATTACTACTATCTAAACCTACAAGACCCGGCTTGAGGGACCATTGTTTCGAGCTTTGGGCATTCTGGCTGTAATTATTTACTGTACAAAAGAAAACCTAGGTATGCACTTTGCATGTTTGTTTGGTTGACATGTAGCGGCCTATTTCATCCTACTGCAGCAGGACAAAGGCCTCCATCATTGAATTCAAATTACCATAGCAATGATGGGTATATGCATAATCACCACGCTTGCCAAATGCGGGTTGGTGATCTACGAACCCGAGCAATCTTCGGAAATTCGAAACTTTTGAAGCCCGACCCGGGGATCGAACCCTGGTCCCCAAGATCTTGTCCCGTTATTGAAACCACTAGACCAACAGGGCGTTATTGATTGACATAATCTCTATTTATTTATATAAGCTGTGGCCTTACAGCGGGCTAGGCTTTTAAAGATAAGAGTGGCCAACTTGGCATAGGTTTGAGTATGCCAAGTTGGCCATTCTTATCTTTGTTTGAGTATACGCAAGACAGTAAAACGCCAGTACGACTGTTTCAAAAAGAAATACGCGGTAATCAAGTCTTGTTAGACAACTATTGTCTCAAGTAGAACCAAGTGAATGCTCTACAATACGACACACTGTATCGCAAAGTGGTCTTAGACTTTCGGATTAGGTCATTTGTACTAACGTTTATCTCGTATATGCAATAACGTTTTAAACTGTTGTACGAACGAGCTTTGTCCAGTGCAATCTGGAAAAGGCCTATAAGTGTTTTAACGTTGCTGCAAACGGGCCCCTCGTGGCGGAAACAATAAACTGCCACCCAGCTGCTGGCTGATCAAAAACCTTCCGGAGATAATGACCAGTGGTGCATTGCAGCTTAATAACCGCAAGCGAAACTGTGCACCTACGACTGATCAATATTATCTTAGAACTCGTCACACGATGCATCGAGTAACATAACGATCGATCGCTTACTTTTGCAGGTTTCGTAAAATAATCATTAAAAATGTGGGTAAACGTTACGGAGTAGACAACGGTCGCTGATTATAGCCAGGCGCTAGCAATCAACGCAGTAGCCATGTGACGCAAGTTGACGCATCATCGATGCAATTGTAAAAATACTTAACATGGATGCTTTAAAGTAGGTTTCATGGCTAGGTAGAGTTGTAGTAGTTGAATAATTACTCTAATGCAATAATATGCCAAATAAAAAAAAGTTTTAATTCACTGCTTCATTAGTCTTTTGGAATTTTTATGATTAGAACTTTTAAGTTTAGTTGCTGAGTTGCTATATAAGTAAAATAAAAAAGGCCAAAGCTAATATAGCATTAAAATTTACATTCAAACTCTTAGGGGCAAAGTAGTAAGACCTGATAGGTCTAAAGTAATTCCCATTTACAGTTTACTTTGAATTGAGTTTGTAATACAAGTGTAAAATTTCATACCGGAAATAGTATCTACGTTCATAAGGCAGTAACATTTCAAGTGGCTTCAGAAAAAAAGAAATGTTACTTAATCTGCTTGCATGTCACCGAATCTTGCTGGACATAAAGTAATGTGGGAATGTGACAACAATATATTATTAAGGTCAATAATATTCAATGTCGAAACTATCGAAAATAATGCATTAATTGTTAATGGATTGCTTAATGGATTGTTAAGAAAATATTTTAAAATTTTCTTGCAAGATAGTATATAAATAAACAAACAATGCTTACAATGATACAGAGATACAAACTATCTGGTAAAATTTATCATTTTTTCTTTATAACTCCTTTGCACTTACAACAAACTTGGTGATCAGCCTTAACCTTCCTAAAATGCAAATTGAATTCCTGCTTAAATATCTTTCTATACATGGACTCTTTTACAGGCACAATGTTATCCTTATTACAGTCATTAAAATACATAGTATACATCTGTTTTATACTTAAACTAGACTCTAAAAATTGTTTTCTTTTGGAAAATTGCTTTACAGGTTTTGCATTTTCTGTACTAAAAGACATTATGTGTTTTCTTACTCTGTCTTTCACTTCAGAAGGCAATGAATGAGCACTAGCTTCAGATAGACCTCTTCCATCCGGTTTAGGTATATTCATCTCAGATTTCCCAAGATGTACATTGTAGACAGGTTTCTGAGATATTGCTAGAGTACCTAAATAGAAATTCTTACACACAGTATGACGGACAGCCCGAACTAAGAAGAAATATTTAAAGGAATGTTTTCTTCTGTGATTTTCATCATCGTGTGATTTATGCTTAATATAATTTCTTTCTGTGGTATTAAGTAAGAAATGCTTCTTTTCATTGGCATTTAAGGAGTAGAATGCTTTAAATATATGTTCACGGTCTGTATCACTGATCCTCTCACTGCATTTGTATTTGCATGATTTAAGGCAATCTTTTGTATTTTGTACTCTTCTCTCTGGCACATATTTGCCTCTTCTACTTATATATGCTTCACCTCGCTGATGCTTTGACTTACGTATGTTACATGCCCATGTACCAGGATTAGGTTTAGGATTTCTAACACGTTTTGGAAAATTTTCAATTTCTGTTTCCACTGCATCTCTATTCTCTGGTTTAGATCTGAAAAACATATAAACGTACAGGTTTAATGCAATTGCTATGACCCCCATAGTTTATGACATGACATTCATACTTTCAAGTTTAAGCTATATTATAATTAAAATGCAAAATTAAAAACATACTCTGGTGGTTTTGCTGGATGCACTTGCATTTGCACATCTGGTTCCAACTTGGTGACAATACATTGCTCCTCTTGGTAGTTCTCATACTGTCCATAATACTGCTGTTGGACACCACCCAGTAGCAAATGTTGCTTCAATATTGATGGAACTTGGGGCAATATGACATGCACAGGCTGACCCATATCTGAGCTTTGTATGACTTGTTGTGTTTGTAGCGTTTGCATATTTTGTAAATGTGTTTGCTGACAAGACATTATGATCTGATTTTGTGACATGTGTATTTCTGGGACATGGGTGACCGGAATATGCATCCCTTTAGAAGTGATTGTTTGCTGGTAGGTCACCTTACCCTGAGATGCCTGCAGTGATGGGTGTGAAATGTGTATTATTTGTGGATTCTGAATTTTTGTGGCAGATGCAGGAGGTTGGTACACCTGTACGATATGAGGGATTGTTTGCTGCGGTTGGTGCATGTGATCCATCTTACTAAGTTGTTTGGCTGGAATTAGAAAACCCCATAAATTAGTTTTATTACTTTAAATTTTAAGTTGGGTTTTATGAACTAAACACAATTTAAGTCACATGGAAGTATTAATAAAAGTTAGTTTGTAGTAAAAGTTGTTTTTACATTTTCCCAGATTAGACAAGAAGAGTTAGGGTAGAAATAGGTACAGCATTCACCTACTACTTACTTTATTAAACAAAGAAGTAATAGGTAAGAAAAACAGTATTTTTGAACAAGTAATTATAAACCACAGCATACAACGATTGTATTGTGCCAAAGTTCCAACTTGTACTTGATTATCCGATGCAACATATCTATGATCCGATGAGACAAACAAACAATGTAAGTAGTACCATTTCCATATGGTAGTACATACAAAACAATAATAAATAATACATGGAATTCCCAGATACACCTTCGGCACACTTCAACACTTCTTTCAATTCTTTTTTTTTTTAAACTTTAACGGCCTCGGATACTAATTGTGCATACAGCCAATTCTTTAGTATTATTGTCTTTATTTTGCATTAAAACGTTGATGTTAGACGTTTTAATGCTTCGATGGAGTTTTTGGAGACTGTCTAAAGATTGAAGGAATGTAGAGAAGTCCCCAAGACAGAAGTGAACTGTTCACGTTCCCGCGCAAAATTCACGGTCTTTTCTTGGTTACGACCCATACACCATGTTATTTTACCGAACTGTATATTGTTCACTCGCACGACACTTTGCTTCGCAAAATAATACCACTTTTACGACCCAAAAATCACTATAAACAATAAAAATTCGATAAAATAAATGAATTCCCTCCAAAAACTCTCTTTCACTTCTATTGTAAAATTGACAATTGATTGATTGACACTTTGACAGACAATTTGGTGATGTTTGTTGAAATATTCCATCAGTTGCGTGTTTGCAAAAAACAATGACTTAATTTACTACGTTGAATCAAATAAGCGAACCAACTCAGCATGAGTAATTATTAAAATTATTTTAACGTCATCCATCCTCATGATTGCCTAACTAAACCGTCAGTACCAACATTAAACATCATGAAACACTACAAATCAGGAATATTACTAGGCAGATCTCAATTATCAAAATCGATTAAATAGTGTCCATGACCATCTGTGTCACAACACTAAATGGTAGTATCCTCTTAGATGCCATTTCCTCGTTTCCTCCTAAAAACCTGTCGAGTTTTACGCGGGAAAAGAAAAGAGAAAGATGATAGTTTATTAATTTTGTAGAATTATCATATAATCTGTCAGTAAGTAGGATTAATCAATTAAAAAAGAAAAACAAAACAAGGCGCTCTTATCTGTCTCGGATTCACGCTCTCGCGTAAAACTTCTGTGATTGATTGAAATGTATAAGGTGCTGATATATTTTAATGAGTTAGGTTCAGGTTAATTATTATTGTACGTGTAAGCAAGGATTTTACGTATTTATTAGGAATGATTAAATTCACACCAATCATTTGGCAGCATAGCCTCAGACTTTAGCCGGTTTCGAAAGTAACAAAAAACAGACCTAAGAAATCTGTCACTTTGACATTGTTTATTTTAATACTTAGTACTCAGGCAATAACTTTTTAGCCAACGTTATTTTTGAGCTCTAAGCCAGCTATATTTCATAAAACCTTAACTATAGAGTCCATAAATATGGAGCTAGATTAGAATGACACCTGTGAAAATGAGGTGACTAGTGATGGGACTGACTCGGCTGATCAAACTAAAAAATAAACAGTTATGGCGAATAAAATAAAATGAAAATCAGAAAAATTGAGATTTAACAGTATGTCAGTATCGTGACCATTAATCCCTCGATCGTGAGTTATTCCAGACACAATTGAAATCAATTGTTATCGCGGCAGGCGCGTGCCGCCTGGGGGTTGAGGGATTAACATTGCAAACTTAACTTACCTATACTTACTTACATTCTGTCAAAAACATTAGCGGTTTGTGATGGTTTATGAATCTAAATGCCTTTTTTTTCAACAGTTTTGTATTTTGACGCCAATTGGCGCGAAATTTGAGTTGCTAATGTTACTTAGTATAGCTGTTTTTATTAATCATAAATAGTATATTTCGAAGACAAAAATATCGGGCAAAGGTTTTGTCTTAAATTTTGCATCGCTAATGGAATTTTGTGTTCAGAGTCACTGCAAATGTTACAAGAATGTATCAGCTTACCGTGAATGGACTTACTAAATAGTACACGTGCTTTGGAGTGGTACAAAGCGTTCACAAGCGTGATAGAAGATTATAAAACATTTAGATAGGAAGGCCATCAACGTCAACGTCTTTAATTTTGCTATAACCGCTATACTTTTTGTCTGACCACGAGTATCTCAAACTTTTTGTCTTGGATAAAAACATGTTGCCCGCATAGACCCTGCCAAAAGGTCTTAATTTTCTCCAATTCACGCCAAGGAGGCCCTTAGGCCTCAGCCTCGAATTTCACGGGCAGCGGCGCGGGAGCGCGGCACTACGGCGCATACATTTGCAGTGCCCGCGCCGCTGCCGCCCCGCTGCCCGCGAAATTCGAGGCTGAGGCCTTAGTTAGAATTTACACCCGCGCAACGTAGCGGTGTTCTGTTTTCATTAAAATTGTCTTAAAACAATCCGCACGCTGCACTCACTGAACAAGTAATCACTACGTGGCTAACGTGGCTGCACACGAATTATGTTTCACGCATCGAATGCCCTTATTAACTCATCAAACTTACTTATTTAAAAATCCAACTTGTTTAAAAGTCCAAGTCCAAGTTTACTTAATTATACTCAATACTTGTCCGAGATGGCAGTACACGTTAAATACATCTCGGACAAGTATCTTCGTATAATTAAGATAGAACTTCACTTATGGTAAGTTCGTTTAATCTTATAATTATATTCAATGCTATCGCTAGTGAATTTGCCACTAGAGGCGCTAGTGTCGCGTGAGGTCCAATATCATTCGATTGTACTGGTTTTAGCGGAATTTGTTGCATAAATTATAATTTTGTTTAATTTACCTGCTGGAAAGTGATCTCCTTCGTAAAATATCGCAAATATGGATTATTTGGCGATTAATGTGAACGCTTTAAAAGCGGAATTAAGAACAAGCGCAAAAATAGGCGGCCCCAAGAGCAACTATTTCAGAAGTTAGTTTGTTGATATCAAGATAGTTATTTATAAACAATATAACCTTAATTAGATTCAAGTTATAACACTTTTTTCGGCGCCAATCGCCTTTGACAGCTATACCTCCGGACCTCAGTCTACAGTGGCGCCAACTGGTGAGCAAAGAAACGGTAGTCCCCGTTTTCTTCGTTTATAAAATTATAATTTATGCAACAAAGCCCGCTAAAACCAGTGAAAAGTGAATGATATTGGACCTCACGCGACACAAGCGCCTCTAGTACAGTGTTGCCAACTATGCGATAATTATCGTAAATATACGATAGTTCTATGCCTTATACGATATAAAATAATAACAGGGTATCGCACCATAATTTTATTATTTTATACGATAATTTATAAAAGATTACGATATTATTGAAACCTTAATGCAAAGTGCAAAAATGTGAGCGTAAAAGGGAAAGCAGCATTTAGCGATTTAATCAACAAAATCTATAGTCTTTAAAGCCGCATTCCGTTCGTAAGGCTAGGCGATTAGTGGGACGATTGTTTGTTTGGAGCCGGCCATCACGGGCATTATTATAACCTATTTCTTCATCTTCATATATTATCATTATCAACCTAACTAAATACCTACTAAATTTTTAGTAGCGTGAGTGAGTGGTTTTAGCGCTTCTGATTCGCATTGTTTGCTCAAAACGTGCGTCAATCCTCGACTCTTGGTGTCCAAGTCTCATGTATTTTGTATATAAATGGAGTTTTACTCGCAGACGAAGCTATTCGATCTGGTAATACATGCTGTGTTGATTTTAAGACCAAAAAGGCCATGCTGGATCGCATGACACGTAAATACATAAGGTCCAGAAAAAAAAGAACATGGGGATGAAAACATAGATTTAGTTGTACAAATTTAGGTTTTTTTTAATAATAATATTTTAGACATACCATTCATAGTTATTCTTTACTTCCTCCTTTTCCTTTTTACATGCTCAAAATAATAGGATTGTACCTGGTAATCCTACAAATAACCCAAATTTTTCATTTACTTATATACATAAATGTACGCGATAAAAATACGATAATTTTATGTGTGATTTGCGATAATTTTGGATTTCCATATTGGCAACACTGCTCTAGTAGCAAATTCACTAGCGATAGCCCCCATTAAGATAGAACTTGCAATTATTGTGTCAGCAAAAAAATATAATTTGGAGTACTTACTTAAAAGCAAAGATGTTTAATGTTGTCACATGACAACTAGGTATATTTATATCTAAATAGATCTCAAACCTCAAATCAATTGTTGATTGAAAATTTCAAAACGTCAGGTAATTATTTTTTAAAGTAATTTTTTACAATTACTTAAGTCTAAGTAAGAAAGCAATATGGAAAAGTTCATAGATGTTATAATAGCTAGCTGGATAGTAGGACGCTCGTAGGTCAGTCGAAAGTAGGTACAGCAACAGCACGTCAACCTACCACAAAACGTCTAATTTTCTCAATTGATATTGATCTCTTCTTATTGGATTTAAAGTTGAAAATCAGTTCAATGACCTTTAACTTTTTGGTAGGTTGACCTCCCGTTGTCTGTACCTAATTAGTAATATTCTAAAACGCTTATCGTCCTATATTAAAATCCTACAAAGCTACCAACAACTTCCTACTATTTGGAGCTTAGCATTTGGAATAAACATTTCGGCGGCCGCGGTATCGCGGACGTGAGATGTTGGCGGCCTTTTAAAACCACATACACTATCTTTGAGACGAATAGCCACGGTTCGGGTCAGTAAGGTTACCTTGAGAACCCAACCTGAACTCGTAGATCCTCACCTACAACGTACGTCCCGAGGACGACTTTTTTTTTTATTTGAGTTCTATTCTATTATAACAATGTGAAAGTCTGACGCTCTTTTCTTTCACTGCACACTGCACAGCAACAATCACAATGTATTATATTATCTGTGTCACAACAATCGCCAGACATAATTAATATACCTCCTCTCCCACTCTTCTTCGAAACTAATGGTACTTAGTACTACCTACCATGTCTTCGCCTATGCCTAGGGGTCAACGCCAGTAAAATAACTAAATACATTTTATAATTTATTATACATATAACTTTAGCGCTTACCAATACTTAGGTAAAGTCCATAAAAATAGAATTTTTATAACATTATATTAGAATATGCAGATATAAAATTTGGTGAATTGTCTTAACAAGTGTAACATTTGGCATTGTAACAACTTAATACTATTACAGTGATTTATCATTTTTCAACAAAGTATCACAGAGATGTTGAGGAATATTTTGGTCATAAGTATATAGCAATACCTACTGGTTTATAACATAAATCCTCAAAACCACTAAATGACTATAGTAATTTAAATCATTGGGAACATAAAAAACATCATTTATAGAAACAATAAAATAAACTCGTATTTAGAATTGTTTTGTATAAGCAGTATGTTAAGCAGTAAGTAGTTACTACCTTCGTTCATGTTTCGCACCGACCAATTGGAATGAGTTAACTACTGTAAGAATTATATATTTCAAATGCTTGGTAGGTACTTAAAAAGTAGGTATACACAACACTTTAAGCATAACACTGTTTTAGTACATTACTCTTTTCATTGACATACAATCAACATGCTCCGACAGCTGGAACTATTGTTTTGGCTGAAATTTATTTTCTAAAAAGTGATAAACGTAATCATATACAACTAACATTATGGCTCCACCGGGACCGAGTCGGAGCACTTTTGGCAGCAAACCTTTGTAAAGAGCGCGGAATCTGTAAACAAAAAAATATATGCATTAAAGTGTAAGACTCACTAAACCCAGATAAATGGCTTTTTAATTTACGTAATTAGAATAACGACAGTGGACTTGGCGATCTTTCAAATTATGTATACTGAATTGTTTTATTTTAACATTAGGTGATAGGAGTAGGACTATAGGATTCATGTTACGGACCATTTAAATGGTTCTGTAGTTAAACATTTCATGCATTTATTTAAATCTCCTTAATCTCCTGTCATTCCCAACTACTCCTTAGTTATCTTATTCAAATAATTGGAATTAAAAGGCCGAAAATCCGAAACCATTCTTCTCTTCTTGTTACTTCTTCTGTTTTTTACCATTGGGCAAAATACTATCGCAAATCGTGGTGATTATGACAAAATCCTACTACTTATCGGAGAGGACTTTGTTTAAATGAATCAGGCCATATCAGTTATAACAATAATAAATTAATAGAGTGTGCTGACGAGGAACTAGACGACGATCTGCGGGAAGTATTTGACGTGACAGACGTGAAGACACCGCCCGGGGCGTGCAGAGCAATTCTGGGTAGGGTATACAGACTTAACTTTAATAAGAGTAATGCAAGAATCGGTATTTTATTTAGTTAGGCGTAGTAGGCAGTGTATGCAGTGCTTATTGACATGTAGGTATGGAGACTGGAGTGCACACCACGGACACAGCCAAGTCTGTGATGATGATAATAATAATTATGAATCGAGTGTGCAAGTTGCCCCTACTATTTTATCAGTGTAGTAACAAGGTTTATCCAAACTTAATCCCTTCTTTGAATCTTTTGTGTCACGTTACTTAAATAATCGTCGCTTGGTCTCACAATACGTACGTAAAATGAGATTGGAAAATCACCTTTTGGAACATAATGTTGAATTCTCAAAATGTTGAATATCAAAATGTTAAATTCCGGGTATTTAAAAATAGTTAATGGTGTGGCAAAAACATACAATAAAACTAACAAATACATTAACTTATGTAAAAGTGAACTCATAGGTATTTCTATTTATGAACTCAACAAAAAAAAATTCTTATACCTACTTAAGTACGAAAATGTAGCTTCACAATAAAACATTTTTTTTCTGTTTAGTACTTTACTTATTACATGGAATGAGCTTAAAATAAAATATATCTTTTGGTACCTACATACTTTAATTACCTAGCTTAAGCTTAATAAACATTATTTTACGAAGAAACTTTAAAGGCGAAAGTAGCTGTTTTTCCTTTTAGTTTATAGTTTTTCATACTTCTGGTCGAAAATTATATCCCTTTATCTTCTATTTTTTGGGAACAGAAGAAATAAACCTCTATAAATTTTCCTATCAAAATAATATGCTTCTTGTTTTATCCTATGCAATACGAAAAAAATATGGGTTTGTTTGGGATTCGGGAATACAATTTGCGATGATACCCAACACACGAATTTGTTGTTGATGATTAAAAAAGCTCCTTCGCCAAAGTTTTTCATGTAGTGTTTAATATTGATTCACTTCTTGTTACTATTATTAGGTTAGGATATCAAAAAACTGCCTACTTTATGAATAATCATACGTAGTGTAGTAAGTTAAGAAGAATTTTAAATTAAATGAGCCCAACATAATATGTGCCAAACATCTGTTGGTGAAATGGGTATTAAAATAAAATCAAAGATAAAGACAGACTAGTAAGCAGTAACAAAATAATGAGACGTTAGCTATATTAAACACATATCATTATGTAAATAGTTAAGAGCCATTTGCAAATAACGATAGTGCACTGAATTCATGTTTTAAAATATATTCCTGACGCAAAGTCGGAATCACACTAAATTGGCTGTAGGCCAAAACCTAAAGTATGCTAAATAAGAGACACAGTTACTGCATTATTTTCAGCTCACGTGTTGTGTTATAAAGGCAAATTCATTCATTCAATCATCATAATCTCCGCCACACAACGCTTAGGGGGGTTTCCACCGCGAAAGGGTAATGAGCGGGAAATGCTTAAGCGGAACGGACTCATTTTATAGTAAATAGGTTTATGTTTCCACCAACAAAGAGTTTGTCTTTGATTTCCACTGCAAAATGAGAATGAGTGAGTGAGCTGAACGGATAATGAGAAATGAAAAATGAATTGTAGATTTCCACAGAGAACGAGTAACACGTCAGGCTCGCTCGCGCCGGGGGCCGGGGAGTCGCGTACACACCGGTTTTTAAGGTGTCGCCTGCTCCGAGGTTCCGGGTTCGATTTCTGGACGGGTCAATGTAAAAAAAAATGTGTTTTCCTATATTTTCTCGGGTCTGGGTGTTTGTGGTACCTTCGTTGTTTCTAATTTCCAAAATACGAGTTCTATAAATAGTTACTCAAATTGGGATCAGAACAAATGTATGTGATGTTGTCCACATGATGCACGGCTGCGGGCAGCGCGGGGGCAGACATAGCGAGCGAGTCTGTTCTGAACTAATCGGCAAGGCCTTGCCGCAGCGGACTCTTTTCAACCTTTCTTTTTACTCGTTCGTTCCCCCCTGCTCAACCCTTTCTGTGTGGAAAGGCTACTATGTAAATTGTAATTGCGAGTTGAGCGGAGTCCGTAAGTACTCCGCTCCGCTCCCTAGAGCTGAGCGAGCTCATTTCTACTCTTTCTGCACGCTCGGCTCTTTCCGTCCGACTATTGTTGGTGGAAATACAAGTATGCATTTTACGCTTGCGAGTTTAACGAGATCATTAATGGGTCCGTTCCGCTTGCGGTGGAAACCCTACTCAGCTGGATAAAGGCCTTCGCTAAGGATCTCCACAATGATCAATCTGGCGACGCCCGCATCTCACGGCTTCCCACGACCTTCACTAGATCGTCGGTCCACCTAGAGGGCCTACCTACAGTTCGTCATCCGATGCGCGATTTTTCGATATAAAACGTATACAGGGTAATAAAGAAGAACGTATAAAAAAAACTACGAGCTTAATTCAAGGGGTGAATAATGTTTTCAAATTATTATTTTTTAAAATTTTCCTGTATTCTAAACTCGATTGACAACCACCCCCTTGAATTTGGCTCGTACTTTTTTTTACAGTTATATCTTAGTTGCCTTAGCTTAATTAAAAAAGCCAAAAGCATCAGAATACAATTGTTTAGTACTTTGAAGTCGCTTTCCTTTTTTCGGACTACGAGTATAAACTGATGAGTCATTCGTGTTATTTGCCTTTCATCACTTGTATGATCTCCTAACATATAACACCGCCAAAGTTTTATTCGGTTTTTTTTAGCTGTACAAACTACTAAACTCTTACTGTACCTACCTACATAGTTTATCAAAGTTTTAAAGTTTAAATATTAAAATAAAAGTGGACTACATCACATACATTGCTGTGATCACAAAGTAGTTTTAAGTAACTTAGTATTTTCAGCATTGGTTTTTGTGGAAATCAGAAACAACAAGGTACCACGAACGCCCAGACCCGGCAAAAAATATAGAGATACTTTTTTCTACATTGACCTGTCCGGGAATCGAATACGAGACCTCGGCAGAGTAAGCGACACCTTGAAAACCGGTGAGCACGCCACTCCGCCACGGAGGTCGTCATCGTTTAATCAATGCCATGCACAACAAACCAAAACAACAAAATATTAAAATGTTTATCAACTGACCCTTCTTCTCTATAGACTAATAGAATAGCCCCGGTTGTAGAACTGTACTTGACGACGCCCGGTGTCGGCTGTGGGCCTTGAATACGACTTTTCGCGACATCAAAGGGGATGTTAACACATGAGCCGAGGACACCCGATGTGAAGCCGATCGCCACCTTGCGACCGAACTCGAGAAGTGGATCCTAGAATAAAAAAATAAGTGAGTAAGGTCTAAGTCGCGCTTATGCAAACCCGCTAAAATGTCTCCAATTAAATACTGCAAGCAGAGGCATTACCATCGTTGGTCAGCTATCTTTTTATCAGAAACCTCTCGTGTTCCAAAAACAAAAATGAAACGTTATATCCTATTAAATCCTACTAATGTATGAGTGTTTTTTTCGTTCCATCGTGCTTGTTGTTGGCATGCTTGGGAAAGTATCTAAATCAGTAAACCACAGGAAAGTCGCGAGGAGCATTAAGCAGTTAAGTAAATGGTATTACAAGTTGATGCAACCCTGCAACCCTGTATACATGACAATACTGGAACATTCAAAAAAATATGCCGGAAAACAACCAACGCAGTAGTCTGTAACTCTGTAGGTCCCTGATGTAAAAAACGAAACGTTTCCAAGTCACAATTTAAGATACGGCTATTTTGAGTACATTTTATGTCAAACTCAAAGATAATGTACACATAACGAGTATCTTTATCAAAATTGATGATTACAAAATGTTTGCAAGCATTGCGTTTATGTAACTATTTGTATAGTAATCTGTGCTAACACCAACTATACTTCCAAAACGTTTATCTACATTCAAGTAATTTATTTTATGACGCTGTTACACATTTAAGGTGCAAGTTCGTAGCGGACGACACGCAGCAGCAGCAGACGTCGTGTCATCGCGACATTACTGGTTTCTATGTATTTCTATGAAATTCCCTCCTTAGGTAGCGTCACGAAGCTAGCGACACGTCGTCGAGCGGCAGACGACACTGTCGTACGACCGCAGATCAGTAGTGCCGCTGACAGCGGAGTGACGACACGTCGTGCGAGTACTTTTCAAAATGATTTTTTCCAATTCTGAAGAATATAAACTAATAAACCAATATCCCGCACTGTACGATGCATCTCACAAAAACTATGTAAACACGGTCATAAAAGATAATATTTGGAAGGAAATTGGAAAGGTTGAAAAGGTGCCTTCTGCCAAAGAACATAAAAAAGTAGAAGTAGCATCCACTCCTATTCGTATGAAAACCAGTGTAACCAAACTAACACATTTGTGATTAAATCACATTATCACGCACACTAAGAATGTCTTGTAGCCATTGGTTAACTTTAACTGTAGTTCCGCTACCCGACACTAGATGCCTCTTATTCACTATCAAATAGTTCCGCTACGCGACGATAGATGCTACCTAAAAACTATTGATAAATAGGGGTGGAATAGTTACGATAATCATAACAAAAATATCGACACTTGTAAGTGTCGATATTTATGTTATAACAACATAAGAGAGCCACCGTTATGTTTAACATTGTCTCTCTCATCTTCTTAACTATTACAACATAACATCTTTTACAAAAAATTAAAAATTATTAATGACTTCTTCATTCTAAATGAAAAAAATACTTTCTTTGTTTCAAAATCGTTTTCCCAGAAATGTTTAGAGCAAATGGTGCATGTTTTTCCGGAATACCAATTTTGCCTACCGATTGCATCAATCCATTTTCCGTATATGTTTGGATTGAATTAATTAAATACGAGTATTGATTTATTTAAACAAGTTATTGCTTATATACAAAAAAAACAAACAACTACAAAATAAGATAAAAAAAATTAAGTACTTTCATAGATTAATATTTTTTTTGTACTTTTTAAATTTTTTTATTTACATTTATAAATAACAAAAAAAACAAGCATTTTATAAATCTTTTTTATAAGCTGTACTTTTTTAATGTGTCATACATAATTATAAGTATCGATAACTAACTTATCGATATTTTACCACATCCCTAACGGCTGGTTCCAATAACCTATCTATCTTCAGTTTTGGCATATCGGAGATAAGAAACAGTTTCTATCTCTGATTTTGCCGTCCAGAGAAACAAAGATAAAAGTTGTTTTCTATCTCCGATATGCCAAAACTGAAGATAGATAGGTTATTGGAAATGGCCGTAAATGAATAGCGTTTTGAAACATTACAAAAATAAGTAATTACCAAAATATAGTTTCGACCTTATCTCTATGAACAGTGGAATGGTTTTAGGTTGTACTTTTTAAGGATTGTTATTATCCGCAAAATTAAAAAATTTGCGGATAATAACAATTTCTATTAAAATAACGATATAATATTACTTACAAATGGTATGTCACGCCTCCTTTGGATAAACTCTTTTTAGTGCTTGTGTTTTTGCACTCTAATACTGTGCAGGTCGGCATATTTAAAGATTTTTGTCAGAATAGCACAACGTCAATACGTTCTAGCAACTGTGATCGTCTGAAGCGCGTAAAAGGGGGCGGAAACATGATATGCGCCATCCGTAGCCGATGTGTGGTACGCGGGGCCCGCCTACTTACTACTTCTATCGTTTTTTATGTTCTGTGCCTTCTGCAGTCGGCTTCGAAATGTTGACCGCAGCGACACGACGCAACGACGTGTCGTGGCGACTTGGCGCGACGACACATCGTCTGCTGCTGCTGCGTGTCGTCCGCTACGAACTTGTGCCTTTATTATGCAAAATTAGTTGTATTTGTTTTGTAACACAAAATATTCTTGAACTCTTGAACTCTGACTACAGCAGACAAGATCACAATACCTACGAGGGAGTACTTAAAAAGTTTAACAAAAAAATGTTCAAAAGGTTTTTTAAAATCTTTTTAAAGTATTCTCCACCAGCTTCTCTACAAAGTTTTATGCGTGTGAAACAGTTTTCGAATAACTTTTTCCTGTCCGCCGTAGTAATACGCTGACGGCGCATTTTTACTGATTTATTGAAAAATAAATAAAGTCGCAGGGTGCTAGGTCAACATTATCCAGGAAATCCCTGGTTTTGAGCACGGTGTGCACAGGCGCGTTATTGATGTGATAGAGCGAAGCGGTCGATTGCTTAAAACAAAGACAACTTCTGCTAAGGATTTGTTAAAATACCATTCGAAGTTGATGCTTCTTTGAGTCCGTAAAGGAATTGAACAGTAGCCAGTGAAATTAAAATGGCTCGCGATTACAATCATCCCTCTTCTAGAACGCTTTACTTTGGTAGACCTTGATTAGTTTTAAAACACCCAAACCGTCAACTGGCGCTTCGTTTCTAAATTTTATTGATAAGTCCAGGACTCATCTCCTGTAAAGATTTCGTAAATACGCCGAAATGAGCATGCTTCGAATTTCAGCACCATAAAAATAGTGCTGATAGATAGCGGAGCCTACCACCGCTGGAGGGATCACTCAGCGCGATTCCGCAACGCTGATTGCCACAATTTCATCCTTTACTTTGCTCATAATCCTAACACAATCTAGCTGTAAAAAAGTTCATCATTTTTGTTCCAGACATTTTTGGTTGGTTACAAATGCTGTTTTACGGCTGACTTAGCACTCTAATTACGAAAGAGGAACCCATTAAACAGCTCTATTCATTAAACACAGTGTTGAAATACTATGGGTCACACGAGACAAAAAAATCATGCCCACTTTAAATATAGGGGAACTACAATACCTTAATCTTATGGGTATTGTAATAGCTGGAAGATGTTTTAGCAAATTTCAGAGTAATTGTTGTGCCTTTTTTTATTTACAAAAATTGAACCGACAAATAGCAAGCAATTAGCCACTAGTTTTGATTGGGTGCATGATGATTGTTTGTATTTTTTACTGGACACCGACTCAAAATTGGTAGCTTTTTTTAACCCTTTTCTTTCATTGTTAAAGTACCTTGTCAATACTTATATCATTTAATAGGTGTCTTATGCCCAGAATGCACAACCAAACAGTATAAGTTAGACCGTTTTTTCCATGGGGCGCACTAGAACTTAATAAGTATCAGAGGTCTTACCTTGTTACACGCTGCCCGTATATTCCTTTCTTATGAAATATGAAATATGTGACTGGTATATTTGAATAATTAACAGATAGATCCGAATAAACATCGCGTTACAGAATAGGGCCTCAGAACATTCACTATCTTGCCGGAGTCCAGCACCAAACAGTTTTTCTGTGTTCTGCTGTTGTGTGGGAGAACCAGTACCTCTGGGTAAGCTCGCTCCATCTTAGGTCTCTTCTTAACCGTATTATTAAGTATGTAGTCAAGAGCAAGCTCATTATTTATAAAAAAAACATATTCTTACTTGATATTCTGGAATGTATCCCTTAACACTGTGGTAAAAACCGAAGTAGACCATATTGAAAACTCCATTTCTTGCAATAGTCGCTGTCAGGCCTTTATTCAGCCCTCTAGATCCAAGGCCATTCTCTCTGACTATTTGCCTTGTGACAGACCAGGTGCTCGGGATTTGGGCAGCCAATGCCCTGTTTGACTGTAAAGTGACCTTGACTACCTCAAAGGGGTTCACTAAGATAGCTTCAGTGATGCCTGCACCTAAACCAGCTAACGCGAAAGTCTGAAATACAGCATTATCTTGAAGAAAACTGCATGAACATTTCAAAATACAATAAAAATATCCATACATTAAGGGATGAGTCTATTACTAATGCATGATGGATGCAACAAAAAATGTATATCAGAATGTCACAAATTTTAAATAAAACCAGTATAATGTTGAAATAAATCAAATCTGTGGGAATTCAAGAAACAAATATACTCATTTTTAGGCAAACTATTTGAAATATAATTTATTCATGTTTTGTTGATAACCTAATAAAGCATCCAATATACACAAGATAAATAGTTATTCTCTTGATTTAGCCAAACTATTGTAAATAGTGTAAATTTTTACCAATGTACATATTAAATGATCTAAAGATTTAAGTATCACACTAAAGATTTTGTATAACTGCTCAAGGTCGTATAAGAGTTTTAAGGTTTTATGTAAAATTGTAGATACTTAATATTTCATAACATTCACTTTTCTTGTCCCAAATTAGGTAGCAATAAAGCATGAAGGTACCACAAACACCCAGACCTACGACAATAAAGAAAAGCGGGATTCTACATTGACATAATAAGGGATTGAAGCAAGGACTTCAGAGCTGGCATCACCTCGAAATCTAGCATTTACATCACTCATTTAAAAGGGGTTCTCAAAATATTAAGCGTACAAATTTAAAAATTAACAAAACAAAAAAAATCTCACTAAAGGAGTTGGTGTACTGGAGCCAAACATAAAAAACCTTTTATATTGTTCGAAGGTAACAAATTTTACGGCGCGCTTAGGCGTTTCAGCGAGGATCGGCGGCACAATTCCTTTCCAGAATGACGTCAGACCTTCGTATCTATACATTTTTTTCATACAATCCACAATCCCATTATAATAGTGCGGATCTGAATGTTTTGATATAGTTTTTGTTGCCTGAAGTTGTAGCCGGGTCTTCACAAGGTCCAAAGGATGCATTATACAAACTTCTATAAATCCGGCACTTCCTCCTGCACCAATTTGCATTGCAGCTTGCTTTAATAGTTTCTCTACATCAGCCATTTCTTAAAGTAAATAATAAACAAGCAACACTTGAAAATCTAAAAATTTTCGTCAAAACTTTCAAAACTAATGTACCTAGTTTAGTTCTAAGACGTCTCTAGCTGTCAAAGTTTAGGAGACAAATAAGCATTTTTTTAAATGTAAGACAATGTTGTCATACAAGCAATACTAAATCGTTTCACATGAGCTACAATGTCAAAAAATGTTTTTTCGCGCGGGAAACGGGGAGAGAAAAATGGACTTTGACTCGTAATTTAATATGATAAGTTATTATGTTTATGTAAGTATTTATGATAGTTTTTCAATCTATTGATTAAATATGTAGAATTCCTACTAAAGACATGGCAGTATAGTCTTAGACCTTAGCTGGTTCCTGAAGGGACTCTGTGGTGGTGATTGTGGTGCCCAGGGAGGGAGGAGGGAGAGGAGTGAGCTGTCATTACTGTCAAATGTAATGTTAACAAAGTTGTATCACTATCAGTCGCATTATTTATTAGATCCTGCTTTATTTCAATTTCACGAAACCATTTTTATTCAATGTTTTTTTTTATACAACATATTTTGTTCCTACATGATTCATATGCTAGTTGGTAATATGATGCGGTTCATAATTAGTAATTAATGCCTCTAGAGTCTGTTTTCGCCTCCACAATGTGTTTGTCATACAAAATGGCAGGGAAGACGAGTTTTCTTCAGACATAAGTGATAAGATATTATGATATCCAGAGTGTTGAATGTGTTAAGTGGGAGGACAGTGAATTAAGTGCGGAAATGTGGACATAGCGTTTATGATGGGTTCGCAGACATTAGAGATATTACGCCAAGGTGTTTGGGCATCTCTGACAGGAGGATGGTTCTATGATCCGCATCAAAATTTGTTTTGCAACACAGTACACTTGTATATTTGGCTCTTCTTACTATGCCTACCTTTCTCTGTCTACCTGGTAAGTATGAATAGGGTTTATTGCTCAAAGTATACTGCAACTGTTAGGTTAGACAGGCATTTGCTAAAATCAGGTCAACATGTTTCTTGTTGTTATTGTTTCATTCTATTGACCCTTTCCTTACAGTCATACTTGAGTTTACTTGACTCACTAAATGGGTAAAGAATAGGAATGAATTGGAAAAATCCTGGTTTGTTCCATCAAATATTTACATGGGAAATAAAAACACGCTTTAACCAATTCAGTGCGGCGGTGTTTTTTTTTAGACTCTAGCGCCTCGCGGCGAACAAATTTTTCGTGGCTCTGCTGCGTCATTCGCCATGAACTTTCATGGGGAATGGCGCAGCACCACCCGCCATGTAGTATAACTGATTGCTGTTTCGTCGGTTACCAATTGTTTTTTTAATAATCTCAATTCAACAGCGAACGTAAGCGGTGTAATAAATAATTTAAAGTGTTTAGAAGTGACTAATTAATCCCTCAAGCCCCAGGAGGCACTTGGGTGCCACGATAACAATTGATTTTGGCACGATTGATTTATCAATTTATTTCTTTTTATTATTGCTTAATCCCTCAATTGTGAGTTATTCCAGACACAATTGAAATCAATTGTTATCGTGGCACCCGAGTGCCTCCTGGGGATTGAGGGATTAATGACACGCGGACAAAGCTAGTTTAGACATAAAAACACTCTTTACCTTTAACTATTGTGAGTAAAATTTATTTCATAATTATTTTTCAGTACTTAGCTAACATAAAAAATAATTCGGTATCGGTATTAATCATATTGATCTTTGTATTGAAAAGATTTACAACTTCTGAAGTGTGTTTTTTCATGAAATATCCCGAAACAAACACTGAAATCGTAATCTGTGAGACAAATAAAGACACTTTAAAGAGGGGAGTAATCCTTATAAATGCTATTTTATCAGAGTTTTATAAGGTTTTACGTGTAAATATATTGGCTCCTCTCGGGCGCCACCCGCCATTCACAAAAATACCCATGGCGCGTCTAGGGAGCCATCCGCACGGAATCGGTTAATTAGGGTTTTTGACAAAATAGATTAACTGTCATTAAAATAATTTGATTCTAAAGCAACTTGGAAAACTACACATTTCTATATTAGAATAAAATTGATTTCAGCTTCTGTTGTAATTGTTAACAATAGTAATAAGTAATTAGTGTAGATCTTTAAACAATAAATTATCTTGCTTTTTTAAAATGCCTTGATTTTAACCTCTCACACTAGAAAGTGAAACAATAATATGCGCAGCGTGGTCACTGGCAACCGCTTCGTAGTTGAGGGGTTAAGCAATAATTTCTGATTTCCATTACACCTTTTTCATTCTTTCAATCAAATAATATGAGTATGATGATGATTCGTTAATATTAAACACACCCAACTCATTACTTTTACTATGACCAAGTTACAGAATAAAATATAATTATTAGCCCTACCCCACACACAAAAATCCTGTGGTGTACGGTCAGGTAAACGAGGTGGCCAACAGATAACGCTGCCGCACCTATCTGTACCTAAACCGAGCACTCCCTGACTGAAGTGCATCGGTGCATCCTTGTGCTCGTATTACATGAACCTGGGGCTCCACGCAGACACATCCAGTAGTCATTCAGGAGGACTACACTATACTGCAGTACAAAAAAAAGTAGTACTCTATGCTACGACGAAACCGCTACGTTATAACAACATACATAGCGTCTGTTACAGCATCTGTTATTGTAAAGAAATCCGTAACCTACTACATTATTTTGTTCTTTTTTTTCAGTATTTCCCTCCAGCAAGCCTGGGTTGGATAATCTATTGTGGCCTGGTAGCATTGCTGTTTACCTGTCTAAAGTTATTGAATCATGGGCTTCATCACATGTATGATACTAGCGAGTGCATAATCATTCAGCCCAGTGGTGACTCTTCAACGTCCAACAACAATACAGTGTAAGTTGAATGCAATAAGATAAAAAACCATCAAAAGTGTGCAACAAATATCTTGGTGGGCAAATAACCTCCACTAGCATTTATTACTATAATTAATTTAAAAACAAGCAATTTAGAATCTATGTTGGTAAAAAATTCGTGTGAGTGACAATAAGTAGTTAAAACTGTGCTACGTGCGTCAGAGGTGCCCTTCGGTTCGCCTAAAATTTAAAGTCCTAATTTCATTTGGCCAAACCGTATTGGCCTAAACGTATAACGTATAATTATTGTCCAGTCTAACAGTTGTTATCGCACTATTATAGTTTGGTCTAAAAATTTAAAACCCTAATTTCAATATGTCTAATACCGAATGCACTAAAATGTTTTCGCATCTTTTTCTTTGGCATTACGCTAAGTATAGAAAGCGAACCGAAACCGAAAAAGTTTAAGAAACGAGTCGCTCACAAACCGATTCCAAGCAGTCTTGTCTGCCCTACCCCTAGAGTGTAATTCAAAAGCGCGTAGGCGTGGAGTATGAGGATCCTTGCATTATTATTATTAAATAATCTACCATAATATATTTTATTATTTAATGTCTCAACTCTGTGCAGTGCAGTGATTATAACTTTCATCTCTTTCAGACCTGAAGAAGGCATGGAAATGCAGATGCTGAGGCTCGGCAGCGTGGCTGCCGCGGGTAGCGATAACGAGTCTGTTACATCTTTAGAATACCACAAGCCAAATAATAGCACAATAGGTATTTTTTATATTAAACACTTTAAAAATATTACCAAAGCTATTGCCTGTGAAGTAAAGAAAAATATTACTTCCCCAGGTTCTGTCTTCAGTTATGTAAATTACTATTTATTTTCTTGTTACAGATCTAAAAGTAGATGTTCACCGTAAAAACAGTTCGGAATCTAGCATAGAAGATGCAACATCTGCAAGGCAGACTGAGGCAGTGCCTACTACTAAATCCGACTTGTGCGTGGCGCAAGTGTCAGAAATGCCTGGGCCCTCGAAAACCCGTCCACCAAACAGAAGCCGGTCGAAGAGCCATAAAAGAGACCATAGGACTAAAACTAGGAGGTCACATGGAAACAGAATCGATGAATTAATTGTGGAAGAAGCTGCGAAAAATCCTCGTATAGATAACAATTTACCTGTACATATGTTAATAGATGAGGGGGGTCCATTCGCTAAAGTTAGCAGGAGGTATCATGAGTGCTCGCACAGGCGTGGTTCGAGTAATAGAGACTTTTTCAAAGAATGGCTTTATTTAGATGGAAATGAAGCTGCAGGAGAGCCATATCAGTCAAAGTTTGCTCGACAGCTTAGTTCTGATTCAAGGGATAACTCGGAACCAAATGTAGGACCTCCTTCGCCTAAAAAACGTATTGCTCATAGGCGAAGGTATACAAATTACTCAGACGAAAGTTGCACAAAATCGGCTATCGCATTAGCAACCGCGCAATCCTCAAACATGAGAAGGAACTCAAATTCAACCATGTCTACAATTCAATTACCACTTCTAAATTCCACTGCGCAATTGGTGTCACACATGAGGAGGCATTCTAACAACGCCGATACAGGTTTCTTCGCAAGCGTTGAATTAGGAGAGTACATGATGGTAAAGGCCGAAGCACCAAGTGGTGAAGCCGATAAAAATAAGGGAAAAAGTCCGGGGGTTAGAAGGATAAAAAGTGCCGCATTAGAAATAGGGTGTCCGCCTCCTAGTGTATCTAATCTATCCCCTCATCCAAATAGTGCAGAAACAATAGGTGGTCAAATGCTAAAAAATCCTAAAAGTGCGGTTATACCTCCTCCAAGCAAAAGTTTAACCCGTGGTCCACATTTAAACCTATATCCAAAAAATGAATCAGGTGAGGGTTGTAGCTATCCATATCTGACATATGGTTCAGAAATAGTTTACCCTATTGCAGAAATATCTGATGAAATGCAGACTTCCCAGAAGGAAACGGATTTAGATTCTAGCGGGGAAAGTTATAGTGACTACGACGATGAGAAACAGTTTCGTGGGTTCGACTGGGATGCAGAACAATCTCCCGCAATGCGATCCAGTGATTCCGATTTTGAAAATAACGGTTCCAGATCTCCATTACTAGATCGGCCTACCGATGTAAGAGTTGTTCGTAGTAAAAACCAAAGCGATTGTAAAAAACAGTGTTGTGACCGCCACCCTAGTTCTAAGCATAACCCTGATTGTTTAAATGACAAACCTAAGCCCGTAAGACTAAAAAAAGTTATTAAAAATGATCCAGAATACGACAGTAAGCGACCTGATCGCCAAATCAATCCATGTGAATGTAAATTAAATCCCAATGCTGATTATTTCGATAAGGCAAGTGCAAGTTCAAAAGATTTGTTGTTAGAGAAATCTAGTTTAGAATCAAATGAAAATCCAGAACAGCCAGAAAAACGGCCAGATGTTAGAACAATTGTTGAAAAGAAACTCTGGGACCATAATATATCTAATTCGAGCAGTAGCAGTGATACTAACATAGACCGGCCACAAGAAGGTAATAAAGACGATAAAAATAATGCACCAGAGACAGAAGAATCACAATTAACTTGTGACAGCAAAAGCGCAGATGAAAGAAGTGTATATAGCTTAGATTGGCTTTTTGAAGAGGCGCCAGAACCTATAGCTTCTACTAGCAAAGAAACTGAGGATTGTTCATCTTTACCTAACGATGAAGTGCTATGTCAAAAACTTGCCAATGCTTTAGGTGAATCGTCTTCTAACGTTCCAAAAAACTTGGGCGCTATACCAAAGCAGATAAAAAACTTAGCGCGTTCACGAGCTTCATCCCAGAAGGAGAACAAGAAGAGAGATTCTAAGGATTCTAAGAAAGAAAAAGATGAAAACTTAGAAGAAGACAGAAATCTTCTGGATGCTGTTGAAGCTCAGGCTGCTTTGGTTCAAGGATTGGAATGTTTATTCGCAGCGACTAATGCTAACACTGTTGTTATGCCACCTACAAATCGAGAAGAAAGACCACGTAGTCTTAGACAGAGTATTCGCAGTGAGAGAGAAAATTCTCACAAAGCGAGAAAAAGATCCATCGAAGAAGTGGCTCAAACATCTACAAATACTCTACTACCTACTTCAATGCCTTTACTGGCTGCATTCCTTAACTCTAGAGTAGATTTTATGCCTTGTTGCGTACCTGATAATCCCCCTGCAGAACCTGCGCAACACGCAGACGAAGCACCAAGACTGAGACCCCTGATGGATAGAAATCATAGAAACCGCGTACGGAAAATCAAACGATCTACGCGACAACGCAACAATCCGTCACAAAATAACCCCGATAAGAAAGACAAACCCACAAGTACTGAAAATCCAAACAACTCAACAAACGTACATTTTGCTACATCTTTTGAGGATACGACTGACGGTGCGATTCACTGTTTTATGGATGAATATGGCAATTGGATGTCATACACTTTCGATAAAAATAGTTCAGGTAGAGCGCAAGCTCAACCGATACCATTACCAGAAAAGGAAGAAAACATAAGGCTTAACAGAGTGAAACCCATTGAGCTTCCTGATAATTCTCAAGAAACTGCAGGGGAAGGTAGTTGTGGTTCTTTAGAATCCGAAGCTGGAAACAGCGAGAGTATACCGAAAAAACGCGGTGACAGCATAGACCAAAGCTCTTCAAACCAGGGAAGCAACAACCCCCTGCTATCGAGTAACAATAACGTATCTACGGTTGTTGCGATAAATACTAATAATGCGAACAAGCGCTTTTATGTGTTCGACGGAGGAACTGGTGCTCACACTGACCAACCGAGATCTCCAGTGGCTTATGTGACTGATAGTTTACTAGAACAAATAGAGGCTGAAAGACAATCTAGGATGGGCTTGCCTAGTATGCATATCAACTTTTTAATGAGCCAACAGAGGGCGCAGCAACAGGCTCAACAACAAACTGAAAACACGTCAGCAAACATACCAAGCCTTATGCCATCAATAGGCGAAGAAAGTGTTGAAATTAATATTAGAAGTAAATTCTCTAAACTCATGGATGAAATAAAAAAAGCTAACCAACCAAAACCAAAAAGTTATTACAAGTTTAGACTTTCGAAATGCTTTGAAGTCAAAGTGACTATGGATAGATTAAAACTGATGGCGCTTTTTGACCGAAACCTGACTATTAAAGAAACATTTATATCCATAGTTCTCGCTATAATGGTAGCAGTTTTAGGGTCGATGGTTTTAAACCTTGGATTCTACAGGGACATTTACGCATTCTGGTTTTGTTTTATCATAGCTGGAAGTCAATACTCGCTATTGAAAAGTGTTCAACCGGACTCGGCATCTCCCGTGCACGGGTTTAATAAAATGGTTGTGTTTTCGAGACCTGTATATTTTTGCCTATGTGCAGCAATACTATGCACAGTAAATGGATATTTAGAGCAGACTCCATTACCCGATGAAACACTCAATAGAACTAGAAGAAGTGTTGATGAAGTAAAGCCTTTAGTAGTGTATGGATTTGAATTACATGAAAGAGACTTTTTCTTTGTTATTCAAGAAATCCTATCAAAATTCCTATTGTTCTTTCCATTAGCATTCAGCTTTGGCCTCTTTCCGCAAGTGAATACATTTCTTATGTATTTACTTGAACAGATCGACATGCATGTATTTGGGGGTAATGCTACAAGCAGTTTAAGCGCAGCAGTTTACTGCGTCGTACGATCTATCGCTGCGATAGGAGTATTGTATGGATTCGCTTACAGCGGCCTCATTGAAGGCAAGAAATCTCAACATCAAAAACACAACATTCTCTTTTCCATATTTTGTGGCCTCCTAGTTCCGATTGCTTACCACTTGAGTCGAAGCGCAAGTGACTATGGTCTGATCTGGAACCTTATAAAAAAACACCTATTGCCGCCTGAATTATACGTGATGCATACTCCAGAATGTGCACCTGAGTTGAATAAGGACGAGCCGAATACTTTGAGTGACGATAAAAAGAATAACTCTGAAAGTAACATTTCGAAGCACAATTCCATTGGGAGTTCGGCGTCCAAGATCAACTTTAGTTCCGAGACAAATATAGCTAGAATACAGAAGCGTTCACAGACATCGAGCGTTAGTTCATTGAAGATGGATCCTCGAGCTGGCGATTCTATGAACTCGACCACTTCATTGAAGGTTGACCCGCCAACTGAGGCCGAAGACAAAAGCCGGGATTCCAACACCAATAATTCGACAAATAAACAGGACCCAGCAGATAAACCCGATGAAGACATGGAGGATCCGTTACCCAAGAAGCTGCAGGCGACTGTGAACGCTCGTTTAAAGAATGACGTCATAGTTTGCACTTTTCTTGGCCTGTTTGTGTTCGGACTCCACTGTACTACTGTATTTACAACTCTTAGTCCACAATTGAATATGGTACGTTTGATTTTAGTTGCTATTTGGTTACTTACGCAAAAATGTATTAATCCTAACAATGACGGTGATAATACCTGATTTGAGCTGGTTCAATCCGTTACTGGTTAGCCTGTCGATGAATATATTTTCCATAACAATTTTTGTAAGTTTATTATTTATAATTTCAATAGGTACTGAGGAAATACGACCCTATGTACACATACTTAGGATAGTCTCTATTTATTAATTACTGAAACAGTGGTAGACACAGCATATTTATTGCATGTATTAGAATCCGGAGTGGGCCAACTTGCTAGAAGAAAAGTTTAATTTTATTTTAATATGTCTGGTGAAATAGGTTTTGTGTTCTAGAAGTTCTCACCCAAATTATAAAGATTTAAATCAATGTCAGTCGTCCTCCAAAACACGTACAGGGTGATTTTTTCATCACCTTCAAACAATTTTATAGACGTTCAGTATCGTATTTAGAACCCATTTATGAAGTAAAAAAATGTAAATCAAGTTTTCATCCGAAAATATTTCTCGCAACATAGTTTTCAATTTTTACGGACCCGAGCCTGTTAGATATGAAGGGAAAAACAAAAAGTTATGGATAGTATCGTAGTGAATGAATGAGATGCGCATCGCGTAAAAAGTGTTGCCGGAGGCCGTATTAAAAATTTTAGATTGTTGGTGGACATTTTCTAAGTGCTGATATTTTTGTACTAGGCTATACCAGAAGAAAAAATACGTCATTTGTTTTTTGTCTCGTAGATTGCTATATTAAATATTGAAAGATGTTTAAAATTTCATTCTGTATAGTGGAGGTCCGCAGTTGCACAGATATGAAATCCTTTTTTTTTACGACCCAGGTTCTCTGGATAATAGCGGGCATTTTAGGCTGGGTGCTTCACTACCTGACGCCGCAGCTTCGCAAACAGCAGCCGTGGCTGTGCCTCGCCGGGCCCGTGCTCCGGCAGCACGAGCACGCGCAGTTCGAGGTCACTGAGCCAGCGCGACTAATGTGCTTTGAGAAGGTATACCATTTGACAACGCACAATAAAACAGAAAAACGCAGTCAATTGCATTTTTATTAATTTCGTAGGTGTTTCCAGGTGTAAAAGCCGGGTGTTTCTTCTAGCATGATTTTGACAGTCTACGCTTGGTAGTTTGAAAGAGAATTGGAAGTACTATAACACACCACCAATCTCTTCAAAAATAACTTGTGTTGTGAACCTACTTTGTAGTAGGCGACTTATTTGTCCTAACTTGTTTAGCAGATTCAACCTTATGAGTGATTCGTGCGTGACATCTCATATTATAAACCAACAAAATTCTAATAATATCAATCTGCTAAACAATTAAATTCTTGGACTGTACGTTTTTTGATTTGGTTTTTTATATTTTGCTTATTTAAGATTGTACACTTAACAACATCTCGACTGTCTGAACTGTCTCTCGTAGTATATGATCTTATCCATAAAAGCGAATGAGCTGATACATTTCGGATTGAATACTAATTGTATCCAAATTGAATGAACCAGATACCTACAACCATCAATATGAAGCGGACATATTCCATTGCATGATTTTGATGTCTAATAGTAAAGAAACTAAAGTTTTTTTTAATGTTAGTGTTATCTTGAAAAAATCTTCCAGATTTTCGTGTACTTGAGCTTCCTGGAGCGTAATGTACTGTACCCGGGCGTGGTGATCGCGGCCACCACTCAAGACGCGCCCGCCATCGCCGCTAAGTACGGAGACGCGGTCGGCGCGCTTATCATATGCGTCTGCGCATTGAAATGTAAGTCATTACAAATATTTTTGGGAATCTATTATTGTTGGTCACTATATTAAAATTATTACAAAATTCATTCGCGTAATAATTTTGAGGCACATAGCAAGTAAAATTGATATTATGATAAACACTTTTATTGTTCTGGTTAAAACTACGAATACTAATCTTCTAGAAAATGTAACTCTCTGATAATAATATCTCAAATTTTTGTTCCACTTACTCATACCAACCAAAATCAATTACCAAGAATCACTAACACCCTTTTATTGGCATAACTTGTACACGATTGGTTGCGTCAAACTAATTCGTTGCGCGACTTGCCGTCGCAGTGTCCCCTTTTTCGCATGGCCCACCATGGGCCCCTTTTTCGTCTTGGTTACGATCATAAAATAATATTATTGGTAGGTTTAAAACTTTTCGATTTTTGTAATAACATTTGGCAATAAATACTATTACCATTGAGACCGCTCTGGCATAAGTAGTGATTGTTAGAACTATAGTTTGCTTGCGTTAAGAATTCAGTGTGTTGTCACTGTCCGCCAGCCTAGCCCCGCCCCCTATACCAATCAAATACAAAGTCAAGTTCACAGTGACCAGTTGAAGGCATAGTTTCAAACGCAACGGTTGTGTTCTGTCAAATGAAAAATCAGTGTCACCAATTTGTGTTAACTGATTGAAATAAAAAAAAAAGTAATATTTATCTTATATCTTATCTTCTTCTTCTTATTGCTACGAACGTGGGGTTCGGGATTTGGTTAAAAACACAGTCGACTTCTTGAGAGAATTTATTAGGCGATGAACAGGTCGCAAACACTATAACACAAGCCAAATCACAAGAATCGTAGTCCGGTGGGTTGCTGAGGTCGTTGGTTCCACTACACTGTTAGCCAATCCGCAGAGTAGTTCTTATATATCCGTTGATATCGCTAAGGTCGTTGTTACTTCGCAGTTGAACACTTTTCGCAGGTATCGCACCGAAAGCTCACAATGAACTGACTGCGGCGTCTCAACTTTATATATCTCGACATCGACGCCGGTTGTAAATGCTAGAACGTTCGTTTTCCAGAAAAATCACATGGACATTTAAACATAAACAACACTAGTGCGTTATGCCATTTTGCGCCTTACTGTGTAAACTTATGTCGCTTGCACTAAGATCTTGTTATTACTTTGTGGTTGAACATAGGTAGTTATGCATATTCGTCTAGCGATATTTCAAACCGTCTAGCATATCCGTGACATTATTATATAAAAGAAAGTCGTGTTAGTTACACTCGATATAGTGAATTATAATTTGATTTGATGTGCTTTTTTAAAAATTCATTACACTTAATCTACAAAAAAATGTGGACAACATCACATACATTGTTCTGATCCCAATTTGAATAACTATTTAAAGCATTCGTATTTTGGAAACCAGAAACAACGAAGGTACCACAAACACCCAGACCCGAGAAAATGTAGAAAAACTCATTTTATCTACATTGACCCGTCCGGGGATCGAGCCCGGGACCTCGGAGCAGGCGACACCTTGAAAACCGGTGTGTACGCCACTCCGCCACGGAGGTCGTCAACAAAAAGATAATTTGTTTGAATTCTAACACTACTGTGAACACACCGTTAGCCTGCAGTTGCATTGATGACTTACTGCATTCTAAACGCGAATGAACGATAATTATGTATTAATATTGCCGTGTTGTTTACAGGTCTAAGGAACGCTTACTCGGAACCAGATTCCCAGTACCTAATCCTGGTTTTCGCTTTCCTGCTCTTCCAAAGGGACTTGAGCAGTCGAAACATATCGGAGACGTTCCTCGTAGACTATTTCATAACCGCTATTATCTTCAGCAAAGTCTACGAGTTTTTACTAAAGGTTTGTATTGTTTCATTGCTGTGATTTTTGTTCTGAATTTTTAGTAATAACAGTCACGGTAAAAGATATTTTAATTTTTATTAAACTAAAAGGTTAATTTAAAACATGACTTTATTGCATTTTGATATCTGATCTAATGAGTTAAATTAGATCGATTTTAATAATTTAAGTCTACTTGTTATATATGTAAAAGTGATAATAAATTAATGCTAACAAAGCTAGCTATGCAGTAACTTGCTGGCCATTGTAGATACTCTGCTGAGTGAAACCCTGGTGACCTATATCATACAGATTTTCCCAGAATCTACTGCAGTCTTCACGGTCTATATTTGTCTAACGCCTTAATTGTATGTTAAATTAATAAGCCTATTGTGAAGAAATAAAGATTTTATTTGTTTATTTATGTATTTATTGTTTTTTATGGTTCGTGGCATAACAGATCCAATTCGTGGTGACATACATCGCGCCGTGGCAGATAACGTGGGGCAGCGCGTTCCACGCGTTCGCCCAACCGTTCTCTGTCCCGCACTCCGCCATGCTGTTCCTGCAGGCCGCAGTGTCCGCGCTGCTCTCCTCGCCCCTCACGCCCGCGCTAGGTACGTGCCCCGAGCGGGAGCGGGACGCAGCTAGCGGCCCGCACACCGTTCTCTGTCCCGCACTCCGCCATGCTGTTCCTGCAGGCCGCAGTGTCCGCGCTGCTCTCCTCGCCCCTCACGCCCGCGCTAGGTACGTGCCCCGAGCGGGAGCGGGACGCAGCTAGCGGCCCGCACACCGTTCTCTGTCCCGCACTCCGCCATGCTGTTCCTGCAGGCCGCAGTGTCCGCGCTGCTCTCCTCGCCCCTCACGCCCGCGCTAGGTACGTGCCCCGAGCGGGAGCGGGACGCAGCTAGCGGCCCGCACACCGTTCTCTGTCCCGCACTCCGCCATGCTGTTCCTGCAGGCCGCAGTGTCCGCGCTGCTCTCCTCGCCCCTCACGCCCGCGCTAGGTACGTGCCCCGAGCGGGAGCGGGACGCAGCTAGCGGCCCGCACACCGTTCTCTGTCCCGCACTCCGCCATGCTGTTCCTGCAGGCCGCAGTGTCCGCGCTGCTCTCCTCGCCCCTCACGCCCGCGCTAGGTACGTGCCCCGAGCGGGAGCGGGACGCAGCTAGCGGCCCGCACACCGTTCTCTGTCCCGCACTCCGCCATGCTGTTCCTGCAGGCCGCAGTGTCCGCGCTGCTCTCCTTGTCCCTCACGCCCGCACTAGGTTCGTCAATGCCTACCGGGCCCTTGCACCTATTTGGCAAAAAAAGTATCAAAAAGGGCAAGGGCTTAACTTGACTTTTATGAGCTAAAAAGATAGCTCATCGAAACCTCCTGTTATAAGTTTAAATTGGGTAAAGGGCACACCAAACACCATAAATAATAATGTTAATTACCACGTAAGTGTAAATACTTACCAGGAGTGTTTCCTCTTAGTGATGTGTTTATTGTGTGTGTCGTGAAATGTTTTATTTTTAAGTTTATTTTGGTGTAATTTGCACAGTAAGAAGGATGGTTAATATCATCTTAAATTTTCACAGGAAGCGCTATATTTATGACGTCATACGTGCGTCCAGTTAAATTTTGGGAGCGAGACTACAACACCAAGAGGGTTGACCAGAGCAACACGAGGCTGTCGTCGCAGCTAGAACGAAATCTTGGAGCGGGTGAGTTATAGATATTGTCCACCGAATATTCGATTAGGAACATTTTTCCCAAATGATCGTTTGCTTTTATTCGGCGCTTGGCATATCTGCGCCCTTAGACAAGTGGCTTTCTAATATCGTTTACGCTAGTCGAATAGATGTCAAATGTATGAAAATGACATAAGCTTAGATCGTTCGATCGTTGGTAATGTCATTTTCATACATTTGTTATCTATTTGTCTAGCGTAAACGATATTAGAAAACCACTTGTCTACGGGTACTGCTGCAATTATTTTTAAAGTACAGTGGCCAGCATATCAACCTACCCATATGTGACAAATCACCCCAAACGATTTTAAACTGTAACTAAAACTATTAGAGATATTTTTGCAGTTTCACATTGCAAGACAATTTTTTATTTGTCAGATTAGGTTGTATTAGATTTATAAGTGTGCCCAATTTATTTACCTTCAATTTAATAATAAGACCAGTATCCCGACAAAGAAAAACAATAGTTGTAAATGTGTTGGTCTTTTGCAGATGACAATAACCTCAACTCGATATTCTACGAACATTTAACTCGTTCATTGCAACACTACCTGTGCGGCGATTTGATGCTTGGTCGGTGGGGACAGGTCCAACAGGGAGATTGTTTTGGTAAGTAACTTAAATACAAAAATATCAATGAGTGGTTATAACCAAAAAAGTATATTTTTAAATTTAGCCATGGTTGTCTCAAAGTTCACCCTGTATATTTCCTGTATTGTGAAAGTAACGTAATATGAATGGGTGATATATTATATTTACAGTGTTAGCATCAGACTATTTGAACTGCCTCGTACACATCGTCGAAATGGGCAACGGCCTTGTTTCGTTCCAACTGCGCGGCCTTGAGTTCAGGGGAACATATTGCCAACAGAGAGAGGTCGAGGCCATTTCGGAGGGACCGGAAGAGAGTAGTGGTAAGTGTTTTAGAAGAGTATTCGGTATAATCAAACAACTTTGCATCCTTTAAGTCATGACAGCACGCACACACTAATAATCATCATAATTTTTAATTATATTGATATCGAGTGACATTAAAAGGTAAACAACACGACTGGTTATACCTAATCATGCCAACCATCGAAAAATATTTATTACTGACTTTACAGAAATATTAAACCACTTTCCAAAATTTTTATGGGCGTTCAGTATTGTATTTAAAGCCTATTAATGAAGTAAAACATGTAAATCAAGTTGTCACCCGAAAATATTTTTTGCGATATAGTTTTCACTTTTTACGGTCCTAAACCTGTTAAGGTATAAAGGGAAAATCAAAATCTTATGAATAGTATCGTAATGATTAATTAATGAATCGAGATTAAAATTCGGCAGGTGGTTAAAATTAAATCCTGTGTTATACTAGCTTTTGCCGGCGACTTCTTCCGCTTGTAATAGTTATTTTGGGCGATCTATGTCCATCGAAAATTGGTTGACTGAAAATAATCTTAAAGTAAATGTTTCTAAGACTAAATACATAAATTTTTATAATAGGAAACCAAGTACTGACAAATTTAAAGTTACTTATAAAGGTGAAGAAGTCTCAGAAAGTGATAGTGTTACATTTCTGGGAATTGTATTAGATCACACTTGCTCATGGACACCTCATATAGACATGTTGAATTCTAAAATAAATAGATTTGTTTATGCACTCTGGCGACTGTCGAACATAACCGACCGCTCTACTGCTCTACTGGCTTACCATGGGTATGTCGCTTCTTTGCTACGATATGGGTTAATAATATGGGGTAATGGTGTGAAATGTAATAACATATTCATTGCGCAAAAAAAGTGTTTACGTGCTATTTTTAATGTACCACCATGGACACCATGTACTCCAATATTTAAAGAATATAAGCTCTTGACTTTCCCTTGCTTATATATTTTTGAATTGTGCAAATTTGTAAAGGCCCATTTAAACTTGTTTACTAAATTTGAAGAAGTGTACAAGTTTGGTGGCAGGCATAAACACAGGCTAGCGCACCCAAAGACCCGATCAGCATTGTGTAGGCGTAATTGCTATGTAATGGCCACTAAAGTATTTAATAAGTTACCAAACGAAATTAAGGAGCTTAATGGAGATATATTCAATAGAAAACTTTTTAATTTACTAGCTGACAAATGTTTTTATACGGTTAAGGACTATTTGACATACAAATTTTAATTTTAATTACTTAATATGTTTCTATTTTAATTATTATTAATTTTTATTAACTATTATGACAATTTGATTTAATAAAATAATTAAGTATCATATCTAGCTTGTTAAGGAAATTATTATTTACATAATTGATTAATTGATTAATTTGTACGGACATTTCCTGATATTCATATACCAGCTGTGCTGGTGAGATAAGCTTGTACTTCATATAGCTGTAACATCACTTTGTTTTAACCTTATCTCGATGAATAAATATTTTGAATTTGAATTTGAATTTTGAATTTGAAATGGTCCCAAGGTCTATTCTACCTTTGTTGCAAATTTCATCAAAATGAGTTCAATGGTTTAAGCGTAAAAGTGTAACAGTTCGTTTCATTTTTCGGGTTAGTAGGTATATGTAAAACGTGGCAGTCTAGTACATCCAGAGACCTACTATGATTCTACAACTTTAAAAACTCACAAACTTTACCACTTTATAATATTAGTATAAAGGATGAAATTTTAACCACCTTCCAAATTTTAATATATTAATCTACGAGACAAAAAACAAATGACGTATTTTTTCTTTTGGCATAGCCCAGTACAAAAATTTCAAGATAAAGCACTTAGAAAATGTCCGCTAAAAATCTAATATTTTGGATACGGCTGCCTAGCAACACTTTTTTTACGCGATTCGCATCTCATTTATTCATTACGATACTACCTATTCATACGTTTTTGATTTTCTCTTTATTTATACCTTATCAGGCCTAGGACTGCAAAAATTGAAAACTATATTGCGAAAAATATTTTCGGGTGAAGGCTTGATTTACATTTTTTTACTCCATAAATGGGCTCTAAATACGATACCGAACGCCTATAAAAATTTTGGTAAGTGGTTAAAATTTCACCCTGTTGATGAAAATAAGATACAGTAGGAAAGTGACTGACTAACATGTGCATTATCTTCTCTAAATTACTTAACATTCTAGACTCTAGACCAGTGTTTCCCAAACATTGTTCTGCCATGGCCCGGTAATCATCACACTGTCCTTTTGTGACCCACTTACTACTTTTAAACCCAAGCTGGATCCATTAGGTAAAATAATATACATTTATCAAGAGTAAAAATATTATTATACTCTATTTATTTAGTCACTAAATTTCCTCCGCGTGCAAACGCCGGACATCGCCTCCTACAGGCAGCTCCAACATTACCTCAACGTAAGGAAGATCTACTTCCATACGTACACTCCAGTCGAGGAGAAGAAGCTCCGCGTGGTTGTACGCGGAATTCCGAAAGAAGTCGACACAGACTTCATACTTACCGACCTTCAGTCGAAACAACTCCCAGCTCTGGAAGTCCACCGCTTATTCAAAGCGCGTGGCAAAGCCCCTTACGATTTAGTACAGATCGTACTAGAAAATACCCCTGAAGGCAAAAAGATTTTTAATATAAAATCTATATGCCATATCTCCGGCCTCCGTATCGAGACTCCCCATAAAAAACTCACCCCTGGCCAGTGTCATCGCTGCCAGTTGTACGGGCACTCTGCCCGTAATTGTCACGCACGCCCGCGCTGCGTGAAATGCCTGGGCGACCACGGTACCGCCGACTGTCCTCGTTGTAAGGACACGGCGACTACCCCGCCCGCGTGTGTACTCTGCGGAGAGCAGGGACACACCGCGAATTATCGCGGTTGCCCCCGTGCTCCGCGAATAAACTCACGGGTGCAGGCACCAAAGGCCGCGCACTTTCCAGCCCCTTCGTTTCGCCAGTTTCAGGCTCAACCCACAGCCTTCCCAGAGTTGCGTCCTTACGGACACAACGCGTGGTCTCGACCACTATCCCATCATTGCAGTGGTAACTTGAATTCAATGATGGAGGCCTTTTCCCTGCAGTGGGATGATTATAGGCTGTTACTACTTTTAGTCACTAAATTTTAGTGCGAAGCATGGAGTTGCTGCTTATTTTTTACTTATTAAAGAAGTTCGCGTAAAATGACGAAAGAAGATTTTTTACGATGCGTTGATCGATAAGTATATTAAAACAAGGCGAGAATGTTGCGACTCGGCAAATGGGAAACGCTGCTCTAAGATAGTTATAAAGACTCACAAACCTGCCTTACACAGAAGGAGTATGCACCGGCCTATGGTGGTGCGGCGGCAGAATGTTGGCTCCCGGCGCCGCTTGGGCTCTACGCTGGCTGGCGTGGCAGCTGGCCAGCTCGCGATACGTTCTAGAGGGGTACAGCGTCAGCGACAACAGTGCTGTGTCTATGCTGCAGGTGTTCGACTTTAGGAAGGTGCTGCTGACTTATTATGTGAAGGTAAGAGCCGTAGTCAGCATGTTGCTGTGGCAACTAGCCAGCTTGATGAAAGTATTTGATTACGGCTTGGAGAAGAATGAATATCGTCACCATCATAAGTGCTTTCGATCTATCACTATATTTATTTGTGCTGTGTTGTGCTAGCCTAAAATTTCTGCTTCTATCTTTGGTTGTCGTAAATGGTGACTATAGGACTAATGCCTGAAGAATATAGAAAGCTGCGTCCTCTTTCCACTATTGGCCAACCTGCGCGAACCTTTTGCAATTATGGCAAAATCCTCCTAATAGAGAAACATGTTTACCAGAGGATTAAGGTTAGAGATGTAAAGAACTCGAGTCTTTGAGTCCTAATTCTATAGACTCGGCTAAGTGAACTAACTAAACTCGGAGTCTTGAGTCAAACCAAGCTTCAGTCTTTTCAAAAAGACTCGAGTCTTAAAAAAGCTCGAGTCTCAAAAGAGCTTGAGTCTTATGCCTTGAGCGTATTAAAGTTTAATATGAGCGTATTAAGGTTTAATAATGTTAATAGTTGCAAATTACTCTGGCCTTTGGTTTGTACATACATGTGCGTCATCAGATCAATTTTGATGCTTGTGATTGTATTTAACTTATGTATTTTCTTCTGCGGCTTACCTATTATTAAAATTAAAATAATAGAAATAATAATATAAATATGCCTTATGTGTGTATTAATGTTTAAAATAATGTTTCACAATGATTAGCATGATTTTTCCTATTAATTAACGATTTTATTTTTTCAATATAGACTTCTTATTACGAATATATCCCACAAAAGTAATATTTTATTACCTGATTTAAAAAGAAACTCCAAACGGAAAACGACTCGAGCGCGACTCGCCCCGTAAAAAGACTCGAGCGCTAAAAAATAATCGAGTTCCATGTTGCACTCAAGAGCTCATATTATAGGCTTAAGTTCTCTAGTCTTGGGAGTCTTATTGTAATGAGTCGAGTCGTGCAATTTGTTAGTCGGGCTCAAAATTTAGGACTCTGAAGACTCGAGTTCTTTGCATCTCTAATTGATGTAGACTGTTGAAGATTTTTAATATTTAAGTTTAAGAGATGCACATCTTCTAATTTAATTTCGAACATAACAAAAATGTGTGGACATTCCTGTATATTTCTTCAAGAATGTTACTTGGTGTGATACCGTCAACGATATGCCAAAATTTAACCGTTTACTACGATACTAAATTACGATAAGTACCCTAACAAGCAATCTCAAAAGCTATATTATAGGTAGTTTAGTTAGAGACTACTAGAACAGAATAGTGGCCAATAACATTTTGTTCTTTTAGAGCATCATTTACTACACGATCCAGTCGAACAAACTTGAGGAGTGGCTAGCGTCTCCGATCCTCTCAGAAGCGCTTAAGCCTATGAACGAGCGGGCGTTTGTTGATTTGGACCCTATATTCAACGTCAACTTGGATGAAGATTATGACTTCCGAGCATCGGGCATCACAAGGTATTATTTATTTTGTTATTTAGTAATTATTTACTAACTGTAACAGTAGGCGTAGTAATTTTCGAATTGGTCTACCGTTTGCGGTAGGGGATACACGTGGATATGCGACAATGTTACTGTTCATGCCAATCTGCTCTAGCCATGGAAATTGACGAACGGAAACGTACATAGACGAAATTTGGCAGGGAGGTACGAGGGCGGGTCAATAAGTCCGTGACTTTTGGAATAAAACACAGATTTTTTGATAAACAAATCATTTTATTTTTCAACGTAGTCTCCCTTGAGCTCTATACACTTTGTCCAACGCTTCTCCAATTTTTTTATCCCTTCCAAAAAATATGATTTGTCGAGGTCCTCAAAATAGGCCTTTGTTTGCGAGATGACTTCATCATTGGAGTCAAATCTTTTTCCACCAAGCCATTTCTTCAGGTTTGGGAACAAAAAGTAGTCACTCGGAGCCAAATCTGGAGAATAGGGTGGATGAGGGAGCAATTCATAGCCCAATTCATGGATTTTTGCCATGGCAACTGCACATGTGTGCACCCTTGCATTGTCTTGGTGGAAAAGAACTTTTTTCTTGGCCAAATGAGGTCGGTTTTTATTCAAATCGTCATTGAAGCGGTCCAATAAGTTGGCATAATATTCCCCATTGATTGTTCTTCCCTTTTGAAGGTAGTCAATGTGGATTATCCCACGTGCATCCCAAAAAACAGTCGCCATAACTTTATTGGCTGACAAACCCACCTTGGCCTTCTTTGGCGCCGATTCACCCTTAGAAACCCACTGTTTTGACTGTTGTTTGGTCTCTGGTGTGTTGTGATGGATCCATGTTTCGTCCACGGTTACAAAACGGCGCAAAAACTCCTCCATATTGCAATTAAACAACGCCAAACCTTCCTGTGAAGTTGTTACACGATTGCGTTTGTGGTCGACTGTGAGCAAACGCGGCACCCATCTTGCGGAAAGCTTTCTCATGCCCAATTGATCTTTTAAAATTGAAACCACTGAGCCATGCGAGATCCCTACGGCTTCCACAATCTCTTGCACTTTCAATCTTCGGTCGGCCAACACCATATCGTGAATTTTTTCGATTGTTTCGGGTGTAGAGACCTCAACTGGGCGTCCAGGACGTTCGGCATCTTCAGTGCTTTTACGGCCACAACGAAATTCAGTAAACCACTTTTTATCATTGAAATCGATGGTGCAAAGTCCCCATAGTATTTATCAAGCTTAGCCTTGGTCTCGGTAATGGTTTTTTTTTCGCAAAAAATAATGCTTAATAAGCACACGAAATTCACCTTTTTCCATTTTTTCCTCAAATTACTGGGTAGTCTGATAAAAATAGCTGTCAAACACAAACTAACTGACGCAGCAAGTTCAAATTTTGATAGGAATCAACTGACAGATACCTGTTGACAGGAGTAGTGTTGCTTTTTCAGTAAAGAGGTCAGAAATTCAAAAAGTCACGGACTTATTGACCCGCCCTCGTAGTTTATAGTTTGTAGTATTCGCGAAAAACTGATTTTGTGACAGGGCTGTCCTACAAAACTGCTCAACTGATTTGTCCTACAAAACTGCTCAACTGATTTTTTTAAAGATATTTGTTTTGTCTAGGAACCCGTACCTAACGGGGGTATTTTTATACCAAAAAACGTTAAAAATTCTGCTAGTCCTTACTAATATTATAAATGCGTGAGTAACTTTGTCTGTTTAGTTTTCACGACTAAACTACTGGACTAATTTTTGATACAAAGTGATATTAGAGCTATTTTGTATCCCACGTCTAAGCACAGGTTTCCGTCGTACGTACTTACTTATAAGCTGGCAGTTTTGATAAAATCAATACCTAAATTGAGCTTCATCTCAGAAGCAGATTTTGTGCAATATGACATGTAAAAGCTAGTGGTTTAAAAATATCAAACACAAAACTTAGCCTTACCTTTTGTCTCAGGAGCAGATTCTGCGCGATATAGTATGTAAAAGCTAGCAGTTATATTATGTCAAAGAATAACTTTAGTAACTTTTCATTTCAGGATTGGATTCTGCACGTTATAACATGTAAAAGCTAGCAGATGAATAAAATCAAAGACTAAACTTAACTTTTCATCACAGGAGCAGATTCTGCGCGATATACCAAGAGTGGATAGTCCACTGCGGCGTGCGTCGCGGGGCGGGCTGGCGGCGGCGGGCGGCCGCGAAGGACTCGTCGCTGGTGACGCTCTGCTTCGCGCTGAGCCTGCTGGGCCGGAGGGCGCTGGCGGCGGCGCAGCATCTGTCCGCCTCCAGGTACTGTATACATACACTAGTGGCTACCTGCGCGATGTACGAGAGTTGATAGTCTCGTCGCTGGATATTCAATATACACCGTGCATTTTTGAACGTCTGACAAACGAAGCCCACGTTATTGTAAAAGATATAATAATTATATATGACATTTGTCATCAGTGCTATTTATCCGAGAAACAAAATATTGATTCAGAAGCATGTTTTGATGCGCACGAACGTAGCTGTGTTAAGTTAATTCACCCGGGACCCGGCCGCAGCAAAAAAGTTAGCCTTAGCGGGTCACAGTTATATGAGTTGAGGAGCGGCTAGCGTCTCCGATCCTGTCAGAAGCGCTCAAGCCGATAATGTCGCTCTCCTCAAAGATTTTCGCAATCGCTAGCTGTTATGCTCTATACCAAATTAAAAGAATATTTATCTCCAAACACACATTTCCCACTTTATCAACCCCTCAAAAGGATGATTACAAGGACCAAAACAATCCAAAAGTATTATTTTTGAGGGTCTTTGACGTCCAACTCCACATAGTTTGAGACCCTGATGATTAACAATATCTTAACCAATTTAGATAAAATTTGGCATACCAATTTGATTTTAAATTGGGTATGCCAATGAGTCTTGGCTGATTCCCCAACTTCCACTACCTTTTCACTCCTTTAAGTTTAATATCTGGGATAAAATCTATCGTTTGTCAATTACTGTGCTGATTTTGGCTTTTAAAAACCAAGGAAAGGTAGACTGCTGTCAGTTTTCTTCCTATTAATGCTGACAATTGCAAACACTTTTCTTGCACTTCTTCTTTTTGTCTCTATCCCACATTTTAACTACCTATAGGATGATGAGTTATCGGGACTTGGAAATGCCTGTAAAAGTGGTAATAACTTATTGGGGTCTACATGTAAAAACAGATTTTTATTTTTTTTGTAATATGTTTGTTCCAGCGTGGAGTTTTTCCTGTACGGTCTGCACTCGCTGTTCAAGGGTGACTTTCGTATAACGTGCGCCCGCGACGAGTGGGTGTTCACTGACATGTCGCTGCTGCACTCTGTACTGGCACCCGCCATCCGGATGGCATTGAAGTTGCACCAGGTAAGTCGTTCAGTAGACTTAAAAAAAAAATTCTTGTACGGTCTACACTCGCTGTTCAAAGCGACTTTCATAACAGTGTTCTTCCGTGAGAATGGCGCTGCAACAGTACTGAAATATCTTTTTTTTTATGTATTTAAGAAAACGAACAACTAAACAATACACATTGTTTACATACAGAGCTTTACAAAAAAAGATGTAATTGTACAGTCAACACCGTTATCCTAGATTAAACAATAAATATAAACAAAGTACTATGTTCAAGTTTCATGTTTCAATATCGGAAACTCTTAAATCTAAGATACATGGTATAAATCCCATATCAATTAACTCTAGTGACAGTGACCATGGAAGTTTAAATCAGTATACTTTCTATAAGACGAAAAACACATTAGTCTACCCGTGACTATAAACGCTGTTAAGTGTTCGAAAATTAGGGATAAACCAAAAATTCTTTAAAACCCTATTAAAAGGGAGTCAAATCCGTAAATTTATCTTTAATTTTAATACATAGTGTTCACGTAAAACCCAAGTAAATAATAAGTCTAAGGACATGTATCCTATTCGAAAGGTATACAACCCTCATTATTTTTACCATCGGCCCACATCAATTTACAACCTCAGAGTATTTTGCAACCGTTTTCAAATGGCGGTATTCCTTTAGTAGCTTCTTACGACACTTATAAGCCGAAAATAGGTGCTATTTTACTATCGTGCTAAAAGTGTGTGTACTAACAACCCTGTTTCATTAAAAAAAAGAGGTGTTACAAGTTAAAGCATAATAATATCTTTACTATGTGTATGTTAATTATTAACCTGCATTGCGCAGGTCAATCCTGTTGTGACTGAACGAATTGATATTAGGTGCTGTTCACTTAATTTTAGCGAATGACAAGAGAGACGCTAATGCATATATTTATTCATATTCATTTATTGGCATATTAAGTGTACATTATGGTCTTAAACTTACTTAAGTAATAGGGGTTAAAGTATGAAATTGCCGATTATTTTCCCACTTTTTATTTTGTTTATAGCTCTTAAGTATAGTCATTGCGTAATTCTTTTTGTATTGTATCAAAAACTAAATGAAGTAACTTTTGACTAAAAAAAAAAATGCAATACTAGGCCTATTACTTCAAAGGAAGTCGTTGAAAAGACCCCTTACAATGTGTCAGCTGACCTTCTTGCTTCAATTAAGTATATTTGTATTATATACTTTGATTTTCAGAAATGTAAATACTATAATGCGTAGCTTTATAACCATCTAACTTTCACCTTTAATTGCATCGAAAACGGTTCAGGCGTTTTTAAAAAAACTGAAAAATTGTTAGTATGGAAAAATGACTTTTCTCGATTTCGTCCATACAAAACGGCAATTTCATACTTTAACCCCTAATATTAATAGTACTATGTTTGTAAGAATAAGAATAATCTTTATTTACTTAACGACATTGCTATTACTACATGTTTAGGTAAAGGAATCTTCTTTTAAGCATGTACATGATAGGCTTATATCAGGAGGTTACGCTTTTTGCTTAGCGTTTATGTTTATGCCGTATCTTCCTTTTTAGGGTTCCGTACCCAAAGGGTAACAACGGGACCCGACTTTTATTGAGATTTCGCTGTTTGTCTGTCCGTCTGTCTGTCACCAGGCTGTATCTCCAGAAATGCGAAAGCTAGACAGTTAAAACTTTAATAACTTATGTATTTCTTTTGCCGCTATAACAACAAATACTTGTAACAAAATAAAATAAATATTTCAGGGGGGCTCCTATACAACAAACGCGATTTTTTTGTTCTTTTTTGCTCGATATCAATAATGGCAACAGAAATAGGCACTTGAAATATATACAAAATACTCAGTTGTATTTTTACTTCAATAATCTATACTAATATTATAAAGCTGAAGAGTTTGTTTGTTTGTTTCTTTGTTTGTTTGTTTGTTTGTTTGTTTGTTTGAACGCACTAATCTCCGGAAGTACTGGTTCGATTTGAAAAATTCTTTTTGTGTTGGATAGTCCATTTATTGAGGAAGGCTTAAGGCCATATAACATTACGCTGCGACCAATAGAAGCGAAGCATGAGTGAAAAATGTTGCAAAATTAATCGCGTTCATAAAAACAGAAATTTAAGCGGACAAAGTCGCGGGGAACAGCTAGTAAATATTAAATAAAATGTTGTTTACCAAGTCAATTGTACGGAACCCTTCGTGCGCTAGTGCGACTCGCACTTGGCCGGTCTTTATTTGATAACATCAACGGCTTTATGCTTATTTTAATTATCATGCCCCACTAGGACCACTTCATGTTCCCCGAGGAGTACTGCAGCAGCTCTGCGCTGTTCGCGGCCATCGCGTCGCACGCGCAGCGCCTCGTCATCTGCCACGAGGCCGCGCCCGCCTGGCGCTACAACGTGCTCAGAGGCGCCCCGCATCTTCTCGCCTTGAGGTACTATAATTATACTAAGCATCTATCTCGCCTTGAGGTATACTGCTGAGGAGTTTGTTTGTTTGTTTGAAGGCGCTAATCTCAAGAAGTACTGGTTCGATTTGAAAAAATATTTTTATGTTGGATAGTCCATTTATCGAGGAAGGCTTTAGTTATACAGGATATACAGGATGAAATTTTAACCAACTCCCAAAATTTTTGTAGGCGTTCAGTATCGTTTTAGAGCCCATTTATGAAGTAAAAAATTAAAATCAAATTTTCAGCCGGAAATTTTTTCGCAATATACGAGTAGTTTTCAATTTTTACGGTCCTAGGCCTGTTAAGGTATAAAGGGAAAATGCGCATCGCTTAAAAAAAGTGTTGCTAGACGGCAGCATCAAAAATTTTAGATTTTTGGCTTCATTTATCTTAATATTTTTGTACTGGGCTATACCAAAAGAAAAAATACGTCAATTGTTTTTTGTTTCGTAGATTGATATATTAAAATTTGGAAAGTGGTTAACATTTCATCCTGTATACTAAGCATCTATCTCGCGTTGAGGTATACTAAGCATCTATACTAATATTATAAAGCTGAAGGGTTTGTTTGTTTGTTTGATCGCGCTAATCTCAGGAAGCACTGGTTCGAATTGAAATATTAATTTGAAAAAATACTTAATCGCCAAATGTTTTAAATGATCCCGATTGTTAGTCCTTTATGGAATTTTTTTTAATATGTTTTGAGAATGATGTCAAATATCCAATTTATCTCATTTGTCACGTCGGTGTGGTTGTTACTATTCGTACCTGATCTGATCATCTATGCTGAAACCCATTTTATGACTTAGTTAAGGAATGAAGCTATAAGTTTGTGGCAAAAATCAGATGAAATATTTCTGAATGTCTTATTTTTATCTTAAACAAAAAAAAGGTGTGGAAGAATTTCAACAGTAATAATTTTTTTGCTTCTCATTCAATATGAATGACTAGCTGTTCCCCGCGACTTCGTACGCGTCAATTTCAGTTTCTAAGATCGCGATTATTTTTTCAACATTTTTCACTGATGCTTCGCTCCTACTGGTCGCAGTGTGATGTTATATAGCCTAAAGCCTTCCTCGAGGCATGGACTATCCAACACAAAAAGAATTTTTCAATTCGAACCAGTACTTCCAGAGATTAGCGCGTTCAAACAAACAAACAAACAAACAAACAAACAAACTCTTCAGCTTTATAATATTAGTATAGATGTTACAGCTGTGTTAAAAATTTGCATAGGGTTCATCCATAATAACGTCACACGATTTTTGAGATTTTCAAAAATCGTGTGACGTTCCCCCCCTCCCCCCTTGTCACACATTTTTACGAAAATTCCCATACTATTTTGCCCAATGTCACAAAAAGTAAGACCCCCCTTTAATGTGTGTTACCCTACTAGCTATTTCCCACTACTTCGTACGCGTGGAGAAACTCTACTGAAAATGTGCTATTACTGCCTATAATCTATGTATTCATTGGTTCTGAAAATGCCAGGCATGTAATGGACGAAGGCAACGACGACTACAAGATCATAATGCTGAACAAGCGGCACCTGGGGTTCCGCGTGATCAAGCTGAACCGCGAGTGCGTCCGCGGGCTGTGGGCCGGCCAGCAGCAGGAGCTGGTGTACCTGCGGAACCGCAACCCGGAGCGCGGCTCCATACAGAACGCTAAACAGGTACCTATAGATACTCTTTGACCTTGATACCGAGATTCATAGATTCACTCGAGTGATCTTTGCTTAAGCTCGAATTAAAGCCGCCAAAAACCAGTTCCATAAACAGTACCCGTGTTTGGAATGTGAAATAAGGACAGGGTAGCGACATTAGTGGTCTAAACCCTTATGCATAATAACGCAAACAGTCTAATAAACCTATTTTTGTTATTACACTGTTTTGTCTCGTTCTTTTTTAGCGCTGTCATCGTTTGAAAGAAAGTGACAAAACAGTGTAACTAAAATAGGTTTATTATACTGTTTGCGTTATTATGAATAAGGGGGTTAGGATCTTGATTTGGGAGGTGCTTGACCTGGTTAAGGATAGGAAGTAGTTACTAACTCCCGGTAATATAGCAAGCTACCAAAACTCGATTGGTCATGGGGGGATTCAGATACTTTTGTAGGGGGTTTGAGCCCCTTAGGGTAATGGGCGGTGAGCTGATCTTTAGGTCTCGTGCAAGCGTTGTCTATAAAGAAGTTAGTGTTTTGTTGTCATTGAAGTTAATTTGTGTGCGTAAGCAGAATTAAAATCGAAGCTGTCCATAAATAGTGAGTAATTTGACAATGGTTACTCCTGAGGTCACGTTTTGACCGATAATTTTAAGTATGTCAATTAAACGAAGTGTCAAAAGCACCCATGCAAAGAAAAAACACAATATCTTAATTTCTTGCAACGACGACCGTGGTCAAACCAACTGGTGAACAGCGTCTACGTTGGCCAGCAGTGGGTAAACGGTCTAAAATCCTATTATTATCATCATCATCCTATCGCAGTCCACTGCTGGACATAGGCCTCTCCAGTTGCACGTCACTTAGGTCGATCCTCGGCTTCTCGCATCCAGCTCCTGCCAGCCATCTTGCGCAAATCATCACTCCACCTAGCCTCCATCCTATTAAGATTTAACTAACTATCTTGTTACAGGCGCTCCGTAACATAATAAACTCGTCGTGCGACCAACCTATAGGGTACCCTATCTACGTGTCCCCACTGACCACGTCGTATGCTGACACGTCGCCGCAGCTGTGCTCGCTGCTCGGCGGGCCCGTCACCGTCACCGCCATCAAGCGTCGCGTCACCGCTGCGTGGAGACGGTACCTTATACGTTTATTCTAATCATTTTGCCTAGCTCTGATTTATATGCAATTGAAATTTGTCTTTAACCTAAAATCTATTAAAAGGCCTTAAGCTAAACAAGAATTGCGATTAGTCCTTTCCTAAAACGAATATAGAAAGCGGCTTTAGAAGAATCGTTCCAAATAGATTAGGCAGGGAATGCTGCTCATGAAGCACACCTTCACTGCCTGCTAACGCGCGTCAGATGGCTTCTAAAGCGACATCTGGATTACAAGTCCTAGGACGGTATCTATGGACGTTAAGAAGTTTCGTATCCCCGTCTTCTTCGGGACCACTGTCTTATCTGTAGTCCAAGTTGTAGCCGATCTATGTGACTGTTACCTTCAAAGAGGAAACTCAGATCGCTTATAGTTTTTTTTTCTTTTCCATTGTGTGATTTGAAAATTACTCAATAATGTTTTTAACAATCTTAAATGTTGGTCAGCTATAATGTTTCCAAATTCATAACGTACCTATTTTATACTTTATGTCCATTTGATAGAAGTTTACTTGATTATATTTACCAAAGTTTATCATAATTTGAAAGTATCAATAAATTGAAAGCGGAATAAAAGTTCAAACAGGATAAGAGTTTTATTTTAATTCAAAACTTCTTACTGAGGCTGAAGCCTAGAACGCACTATCCGTCTAACCGCAATAATAAAGTCTTCATTGGTATGCGTCGTAAATGAATCCCCAAAGGAGAACATTCAGGCTCCATAAATTTTTGGGCATTTTTTCAAAGTGCTGGCTAGCCAAAAAAAAGTCATATGGCACAAAACTTGTAGAATTGCTGTGAGTCAAGTTATTGCAGTTAGAAGATTCGTCATTTCCATACATTTATTCATTACCATTTTGTATCGGATTTTATCGTAGATTCAGAAGAGACCGCCTTTCTTTCTTTGATTGGACTATCTTGGCTGCCAAACAATCGCTCTTGGGTCATGTGAATAAATCCGACAAGAGATGGTCAAATTCTAACACTTTTAGAAATTAAAGTGAATAAATGGAAATGACGAATCTTCTCACTTAAATAACTTAGCTCACAGCAATCCTACAAATTTGGTGCCATATTAACTATTGTGCCAAATAACTAGTTCAAATTTTTACGGTACCCTCGTGGTGGGTGGGCGAGACCTACTCGCAAAGCAAAGAATCCGCTCAATTTCTTACCATCGAATGATGCTAGTATCCGGCGGCGGTGCGGCGAGGGCTGCTCGAGCGGCGGCGGCGGCGCGTGCGCGGCGGCGGCCGAGGCGGGCACCGCGCGCCACCCCATCACGCCGCGCCACAACGCGCTGCACCTGTCCCGCACCTCGCTGGGTAAGCGCTGCAGCGGCTGCAGTACGAGTGACGTCAGTAGCCGCGCGCCACCCCATCACGCCGCGCCACAACGCGCTGCACCTGTCCCGCACCTCGCTGGGTAAGCGCTGCAGCGGCTGCAGTACGAGTGACGTCAGTAGCCGCGCGCCACCCCATCACGCCGCGCCACAACGCGCTGCACCTGTCCCGCACCTCGCTGGGTAAGCGCTGCAGCGGCTGCAGTACGAGTGACGTCAGTAGCCGCGCGCCACCCCATCACGCCGCGCCACAACGCGCTGCACCTGTCCCGCACCTCGCTGGGTAAGCGCTGCAGCGGCTGCAGTACGAGTGACGTCAGTAGCCGCGCGCCACCCCATCACGCCGCGCCACAACGCGCTGCACCTGTCCCGCACCTCGCTGGGTAAGCGCTGCAGCGGCTGACGTACGAATGGCTACACTTGTCGCAGACTTGCTTAATAAAGTTAAATCTTGAACGATGTTCAAAGTAATAATGTAATAGTAATTTAATCAGAATTTTTATTTTAAAACGTTGCTATCACAATTGTTAATTGTACTAGAAACAATTTAAAAAGTTAAAAATTTAAAATAACAACCCATTTTTGCTTGCTGTTGAGCACGGGTCTCTCTCCTTTTTGTGAGTGGTTAAGACCTTAGTTCCACCAGGCTGTCCTAGTGCGGGTTGGTTACGAAAAACAATTTAAATCAATAATATTGATTACAGCTGGAACCAGAGGCAGCTTAGCCAGTGCTGGAAAACCTACTTCGTCCACGTTGGCGTCACTGGCAGGATTGCTAAGGGAGCATTCTCACGAAAGGACTTTGGAAGAAGCTTGTAAGTTTTGTTATATTATCAAAACTAAACATTTAAATAAATTTTGCATATAATATAACATAATATAGTTCAACAACTTAGTCACTTTACATTTTACAGGCTTTCTTCCTTTTGTGTTGAGACAATATTTATAGAGTTTAGTATTTTCACTTTGTTTCAGGACTATCTTACTATGTATTAAAAGTGTGAAGGTTCCTATTTTATTTCCTGACTTTCTTTATAATAGCATCAAATGTGTTAGTTAAATTATTTCAATAATACGAGTAACATCAAATGGTTTTTAATTCGAAAGAAATAAAGAAAAAATATTTATTTGGCATCAGACGAAATACTCGTACCTATTAATAAAAATAAAAATAAAATACACAAAACCAGGGTAACTAGGTGAACGAAATGATACGCCGGAATGCTGAGTAAATACTGGCTATATTTGAAGTAAATCATCGATTATACAACCATTACATACATTGGTCATCTACTACATCTTACTTCCAACTTCGTTATATAGCAAACATAACACTAGCCCCAAAAGTGTTATGGTTTGCAGTTACCAGACTATTTAGTAGCTTGATAAGTAACTTCATCCTCGTTTGTATTACACAGCATACGGTAGCACGCAAGACAATAGTTCGCCACGACGCCGGAGCGAGGAACGCGCCGCCGGTCGCCGCGAGCGACACGCCCGAGCCCGAGCCGCTCCCGCCTCCGCCTCCGCTTCCGCTCCCGCGCCCGCCTCTGTGCGGGACCCCGCCAGACCGGTACGACCCCGGGTCGGGTGACAAAATTTTCGAATTTTCAAATAGGTTGACCAACCAAAACCCAAAAAGTTAAAGGTCATTGAATTAATTTTCAATTTTAAGGCCAACAAGTAGAAATCAATATCATTAGGCTATTTGACCGGGTTTTTGAATACCATTTTATATTATTAAGTAGAGGTTGAAGAACCCAGTAAAAGAAGTTTCTATAAATTCTGGTACATATATGCTGAAAAATATCAAAATGAAAATTGAAAGTTGAAATAGCGCGCCAAAACGCTATTTTGTCAATATGGCGCTGCAATGGGGTCGGTTACATCACCTGCCTGTCTTGTGATCTGTAGCTCATATCAACTACATACATTTGTTGCAAACAAATAACGAAAGTGCGATTGGATCCATATTTTAACAGTGACTTATGTAATCAAATAAGTTTTAAATGGTATGCAGTTCCAAAATGCATAAATACTACTATAAAAACTTCGGAAAACTATTAATTTTATTTGTAAGTGTTCAAAAAAAAGTTTAAGTGCACCGAAAGTGGTTGCAACTATTTCGGATGGATCATGATAGATAATAGAGAATAGTACAAATATTTTCTTCTGTGAGGACCATTTCGATGTAAACAAACATAATATTTATAATTTTTAATAATTCATTGCATTAGGAATGTAAATATTTTGTTATTGGTTTGAGGTTATAATACCTCGTGTTTTTATCAGAATGCCTCTTGCAACTCACTTAGAATATTTCCGATGTTTTCATAATATTAGCTTAAAATTGTAGCTACAGTTTTATGATTTCAATAAACATTACACTCAAAGATCACGACTAACTAGTTTGTTTGTTACAGATTTTAAATTAATGAGCAGGTTACTGCTTTCTGCTTTACAAAATCGTTGTCCATGGTAAAAGTAATTGACAGAAATTGTAAAATATTGGTACAGTACACATAAACAATGGATACTATTATTATAGGAAAATATTATCAAAACATTTTGAAAAGCTACTAAAACACAAATAGGCAAACGAAGTTATCAAGCAGGTGACGTCATCATAAACCCGACCAATCAAAAGTGTTTCGTGTCACGTGACAAACGTTTAAATAAATGATTTTTTATTTCTGGATTTATAAATAAATCGTTTATTATTTTCAATTTCCGTTACTAAATAACCATTTTTAAACTCATAATATAAGCTGATAATAGAAATTCGCACTTTATTTTTCGCATTGTCAAATAGCCTATTGAGATAATTTGACGCTTTGTGGTAGGTTGACGTTGTCTGTACGAAATTTCGAAACTTTTGTTACCCGACCCGGGGATACCCCGACGAGATCTTGGCACAGTATTCAAACCACTAGATCAACGTTTTTTTCAGTTAACATATATTTAAGGAAGGTCTGTACATTGCTCGGGTTTGTGATCACCCGTATTTGCCAAGAGTGATGATTTTGCCTTCACCCATTATTGCAATGGTAATTTAAATTCAACGATGAAAACCTTTTCCCTGGAATGAGTGCTTTTAATAGGTCGTTACTTACTGAACTCACGAAATATGACTGTAGCTTTAGTAAATAAAGAAAACTTGTCACTTGCGTGGCAATGCCGTTATGGGGTTTCGATATTGCATACAGGATAAGTAAGCTAAAGTGAATGTGGGCTGGCCATATCTAATGCATACAGATTCTTAAGTAGAAACCGCCACTCGGCAAGCGTAGCGGACGACCCCAGCTAGTTACGATTTACAAAACGTCGCTGACTAGCCGAAGACAGGGTTCAATGACGCGTATTCGGGGGCGGGGACTTATGTACAGCAGTGAACTACTTCAGGTTGATAATAATAAGAAGAATATAAATTCATAGGCCAGCCCACAAAAAACGTGAAGTCCGTTGTCCGTATATTCAGCTCTTTCTATCTCTCTCATCCCAACATCCTGAAGATAGTGCGAGGGACGACTAAAGCTAAATACGTGCTGCGTAGGAACTCTGATATCGGTATTGTGAAAAGTGCTATAAGAGCCTTGAAGTGCTATCAGGACGATCATTGCTATACGTTTTTTGAGCTGACAAAACCCTTATTACAATAGTAAGATGTGGCGCGTACGCAACTCCACCAAAGAGGTCGTTGATTAGATATTGTAATAATGTCTGTCATAATTGTAAAAGTAAATATTTTTAATCATAAACTTTAATATTGTTGTTGTATAGAAAAAATTGAAATACTCGTATATCCGCAGGCCAGCAGTAGTCGCAGTAGAATGAGACGCGAGCGGGCCATGCCGGCGTCGTTCCGTCTGCTCGCCGCGTCCGACAACCTGCGGCTAGAGACCGGCTCCTGTCAGGGGCATGTTAGCGAAGAGGTAAGTCCTCTCTCTCTCTCTCTCTTTCTCTATTTATCCGATTATCTTGGTCAGCCAAATTTAAAGGTAATAAATAAGTGACTATGTCTTCTTAAAATCTGAATACAAAAGTGTTTAACCAGTGCATTTTTTTTTATAATTAATGGGCTTGCTCTTGACTACATACTTAACTGTACGGTTACGCCTAAGATGGAGCGAGCTTACCCAGAGGTACTGGTTCTCCCACACACCAGCGGAACACAGAAAAACTGTTTGGCGCTGGACTCCGGCAGGAGGGTGGTAGCATCCAGGTAGCCTCTTACGAAGCCTACCACCGCAGAGGGATCTGTTAGCCGTCATCATTGGTTAGAAAACCAAAGATGCCGTTGCCCAGGGTGGACCACTAGGAGGTAGATCCCACCAACCCAAATAAAAAGTGACTATGTCTTTTTAAAATCTAAAGACGAAAGTGTTTAACCAGTGCATCCTCCAGTGTTGACATACGGCATGGAAACCAGAACCCTGACCGGAAAATCTGCCGTAAAACTACGAGTTGCGCAAAGAGCGTGGCATTACGTTGCTAGCTCGAAAGCGCTACGAGTTGATCAGGCAGGAAACTAAAATAGTGTTCTCTCTCCTTCGAATGGATTTCGAGCGTTGGGCTAGAAGAACACTAGAGTGGAAGCCCAGAGAAACCACACGAGGTAGAGGTCGCCCACCGGAAAGATGGGTCAACGACATTCGGAGACATGCAGGCCCGAAGTGGATGTAAGTGGCGAGGGAAAGAGTGTCGTGGAAGGCTTTGGAAGAGGCTTATGTCCGAAGACGGACGATATAGGGGCTGTGATGAAGATGATGATGAAGTGACTATGCCTGCCTATCATAAAATAACACCCTCAATGTCAAGCATAGAGATAATGCCAAGTTTGAATTTAGGGGGGTTTCCCTTTTTGCCGTTTGCTCGCCGCATCCGACAACCAGCGATTAGAGACCGGCTCCTATCAAAGGCACGTTAGCGAAGAGGTACAAGGACACTCTCTATATATCTATCTGTCTATATCTCTCAGCCAAACTACGCTTACTACTGGGCATAGCACTTCTTTAACCCATTGTATGTGGGTAATTCCAGACACAATAGAAATCAATTGTCATTTAGCAACCGACCGGTTAAAGCATCAATAAGTGTAGTTTACACTTATAATATTATAAAAAGGTTTAATGTTTTGTTAATCATCAATGGTTCGTTAGTTACTTATCAAAAAGGCGCCAATGTACTGAGACAACACGGATTGAAAAATCATTTACAAGTGAAGGCTAGGTCTAAATATCGAGAAATAAGTTGCGTAGTCCCTCAAGGCAGCATTTTGGGGCCATTACTGTTCATTTTATATATAAATGATCTTCCCAATATAATGAGGAATGATTGTTTTCTATTTGCAGATGACTGTACATTGTTGTTTAAAAACAAAAATATTGACGAACTTGAAAATGACATAAACAATACACTCTTTGACATTATTGATTGGATGAATAAAAATGACCTTAAAATTAACATATTAAAAACTAAAGCTATTCAATTTCATACATATAAAGCGAAAAAACTCAGTCTCAACCTAAATTACAATAATAACAAAATTGACATCGTAGATAGCACAGTATTCTTAGGTATAACTCTAGATGAACACTGCAACTGGAAAGAGCATATAGACACTCTCTGTACCAAATTAAACAAATTTGTATTTGCGCTGAGGAGAATCAGAAATATGGCGTCATTTCAAGTAGCTTTACAAGCATATTATGGATATGTCTCCTCGCTACTGCGTTACGGTGTGATATTTTGGGGAAACAGCGTAGATTTTGAAAGAGCTTTTAGGGCACAAAAAAAATGTATTCGCGCCTTGTGTGGGATTAAAGAGAAGGATTCTTGTAAACCCCTTTTCCTCAAACATAGAATACTTACGCTACCTTGTATCTATATACAAGAAATATGTCTACTAGTATTTTACAAAATGTGACTGTTTGAGACCAAACATACGAGCATAGATTTAATATAGATGATAGATTGGCAATTGAATCCTGAAAACGAGACCAAAACTAGGTTACGCTAGTGTGCATTAAGTGAGCATGTACGTGAGATAAATAGTGCAGGTACTGCATTGTCTGCTGGCTTTCGATATCGATTCCATCGACACAGTTTACGTTGACGCAGGTGACTTATTTTTTAGTATTATTAAAAGAACGCCAAAAAACTGCAAGTAAATACCTAGATATGTTTTTATTTTATAATTATTTATCCCCGAACAAAATCAATTTATTGTAAAAAATATCGTAGGCTTTACTTGCCAGTATTTAACAATTTTGCCTCATTTTGCGATCGCGATCGCCAAAGTTGAAATAAAACTGATATCTATTTTTCAATTACACATTACAAACGTACACTAAATATACATATATTTAATGTTTAACTAATGGGGATTGATGGGGGCTTGGACAATATGGAGATTGATCCAGAGCGTAATTTTACAGCCTGAACGCCTCTGTGTTAAAAACACTTAGTCCAAATGTAAACTGCAAATGCTCGAATATTTATTGGGCGAACATTCTTTTCTATTAGGCAATTTCAACCATTTCTAACGTATTTCAACAATTTAGGCTGTATGCGGTTTACAATGTGAAATATGTCAGCTAATGAAATGTCGATAAGATATCATCGACAACGTCAATCACTAAAATACAAAAGTGACGTTAGTAATTGCTGAAATTCACGTATTTGATATAATTTTTAATTGAATTCATATGAATTTAAATCCTTGTTCTGATGAAATGCCCTATCAATTAGTATACAAAATTTTAGTCAAAGCTCTGAAACATTGCATTTTGCTGCTGATAATCGCGATTGTGTGTTGACGTGTGAAATGTACAATTATGTTGGTTCCCTTTTTTAGATGAGTTACTTCCAGGTACTGAACATGTAACCATAATGAAAATACATCAACTCGACACTTTTTTACAATAATAAAAATGAAACTAGTAAAACTAAAGGGAATATTGTGTTGCGCGTGACAGACGTCGGAACTCAGAAAAACACTACGGGTTCTTAGCGTGTACGTGAACGGCCTTGTGATCTATCTCGTTCTATCATATAGCTGCACTAGCTGATACCCGCGGCTTCGCGCGCGTGGAATTTGATCTGTTACAAAGTTTTCGTCATGACTAAACCCCATTTCCTCCACTTTTTCCTCCACTTTCTTTGCCTACAGTGCCGGGGGTGCCCATCACGGGCGAGGTGGTGTTGGGTACTTAGTGGGAGCCGGTACGTCGTTGTCGGCATACCGGGGTCCGTTACGCTGATACAATAGTTGGATGAAAGGGGGTGTTGGTTCTTTCAGCGTACCGTGGTCCAAGCGAGCTCGCACCACATCTGTTTGCATTTTCATAAAATTTGAAGTCTAATATAATTTGAAGATTTAAAACTGTCATGCTGTAGTACAACAAAACCATTCAAAGCAGCTTGCAAGGCTTTATTCGAATATAATCAACACTGCCTAGAGCCCTGGAAGAAGTGGTCCTGTGTAAAAAACAACATTCTTAATTTCCAACCAAGTAGGTAAATCCATTTCTCGATCCATATGCGTTGTAAATGCGATTTCACAAATACAATTTGCTTCCCTTCCATACTACGTTTGGATAAAAGACCTAGATCGGACGGTGGACGACGGACCTATAGGGTGTAGTACCAGCATCGGTGTAGAGATCTGGAAAAGACAGTCCTATGTCATTCTCCCTTCATGATCGATAGACAAAGTTTCGTTTTATTGTCATGTTTTAAAAGTGTCTTTTTTAAAATATGGAGAAAATTTAATAAAAATATAATTTTGATGCGTTAGATAGGCAGTTTCACTAAACAAACTTTGCCAGGCCCTCAAAAGCGGTGCGTCCTAGAAAAAAAAATCGTTACTAAATGGAAGTTTATCAAATTACCTACTAAATGGAAGCTTGTCAAATGGTTTACCAGTCTATATTGATTTAATCCACCAGTCGCTGCTTCGTGTTGTTGCAACACACCTGTTACCTTATTCTGCCTGAGATACGGGTCTATGCCCAGTTTAGGAAGTATTTTTGTACTGCTTAATATAGTTAATAATATCATAAGGTACAACAGTGTAGTTTATAAGATTCAATATTTCATTTACCTACTTATTCCATTTTAACATACCTTAAGTTTTGCATGCATATTGCATGTAATGGAATTAGGCGTATGTGTAGTCTTGGTTGTACAAATAAATAAATTCACTCACCAATTTTATTCGATTTCCCAACATTTTTCTCTACCTTATACAAAAATCGGCCAAGTGCGAGTCGGACTCGCGCACGAAGGTTTCCGTACCATTGATTACGTAAACAACAGTAGGTACCTGCATTAATTTAGTGAATATAGTGCTTACCTGTTACCATTTATTAATATCGAGCAAAAATAGGCAAAATAATGGACTTTTTTTTGTATGGGATTAAATATTCATTTTATTTTCATTCTGTTATTTGTCGTTAAAGTTAGAAATATAACTGAGTGTTTTGTGAATATTTCAAGTGCCTACCTGTTTGCATTATTAATATCGAGCAAAAAAGGACAAAAAATCGCGTTTGATGTATGGGAGCTTGGGAGCCCCCTTTAATATTCATTTTATTTTGTTTTTGGTATTTTTTGTTATTGCGGTTCTTGAGATGGCCTGGTGAAAGGTAGACGGACAGACGAACACAGCAAAGTCTTAGTAATAGGGTTCCGTTTTTACCGTTTGAGTGCGGAACCCTAGAAATTAGTTAGATCTAAATAATACCATTCTATTTGTAAGTACTGATATTTATTTTCTAAATATGGACCTGAATATAGATAAGACAACCAATAGGAATTTTCAAGTTTTATCAAAAGTTTTCGTTACATAGCCTCCTATTTTGTCGTTCATGACGTATGGAATACGTCGCGGCTAGATGTCACATCTTCTTGAAGCTCTTATTGAGCTTTATAGTTTGATATGCAAACAAGAGTTTCGTCAAACACTATTGATAAATCTTCTAGTAATCTGTCCAATTTTGAGTTGTTGATAATTTACTAACTGAATTTTAACTAACTCCTCAAATTCTGACTCACAAAGATACCGTGGAGCACATAAATATAATATAATACGTTTTCTGATGTAATACTGGGCTCAAAGATGTTAAAAACGTGTATTTCCTTGTATAGATATTTCAGTTTTAGGTAAGTATCCAACCATTTAATGTTGTTTTTGAATGTTTCGTCCTTGTCTAATAGTACTGAGTTCAATTTAGATGTGCTAAGGTTTGTTTGTGTTGTGACCGACCTTTGCTCCTCGGTCCCTTCTGCATACATGGAATTGTTTCGTGCTATTGAATTCAAATTCTGCAGTTTTAGATTAAGCCGTGTTGTAGTTCCCTGAAGGTTATTTTTTTCTTCAATCTCATTTTCCAAGTGTGGGTCATCTCATTAGTAATACCATTATTTGTAGTCGTATCTCTTCCCAATTATTCTTGGTAATTTTGTACATTTGTGACTGGTCACCAGCTGGTCAATCACTAATTTTAATTCATAATCAGAAATTTCTCGTAGGGTTTGTATCTGGCTGCTGAATTGTGTAATGCAGCCTTTAATTGAAGTTCGTGTACGTTTTAACTTAGTTAATTTATCCATTTCAGCACCAATTCTTATTAAATTCTAAAATAATACCCTTATATTTGCAAGCAATGATATTTATTTTCTGATTGACACATTGAATGTCATAACAAACTAAGTGACATCAGAGAGTACAAATATGAAAAGAGTATGGATATGAAACGGATCCGAACAAACTTTGCCTCCATTTTTTATCTCTTTAAAGACTAAATTCTCAAAAATCCTGAAAGACGTCATTCATAATTTCTAATCAGGTAGCTGGATACCAATTTTCATCGACTTAGCTTCAAAACTGACAGAGTTTCATACAAACTTGTGGGGCCCTTTTTACCCCCTTAAAGGCGGAATTTCCAAAATTCCTTTCTTAGTGCTCACCTACACTATAAAAGGAAGCGTGGTGAAAATTTTCAGATTTTAAATCCCAGTAGTTTGGGCTGCACGTTGATATGTCTGTCAGTCAGTCAGTCAGTCATTAAATCAGTTTTCACTTTTATATATTTAGATTATATTCTGTCTCTTTTCATTGCCTATCTAACAGTAGTATATTAAATCTATGCATACGAGAGTCGAGAAGGAATAAATTGGCAATACCTAATTGTCACCTAAAAATATTTCAAAAGAATGTCTATTATATGGCTATCAAAGTATTTAATAGACTGCCGCTGGACATTATTGGTCAGCCACTAGACAAAAATAAATTCAAGAATATGTTATTTAAATGGCTCTTACAGCACAACTTCTATTCTATTGATGAATACCTGAATATTTAATAATAATAATTTCATATTGAATAATTATTGACATTGTAATCTAGCTAATTTAACTTTTAATAATAATATTAATCATTTCATTTAAAGTATCCACTGACATTGTAATATAGCTGCGTATGCAAATTCGCAGTACGTGTATTAAAAACTGCCTTTAATAAAGTAATTGTAAATAAAAATAGCCAACTGACATGTCATGATGCTTGTGTGATTTGATAATATTGATTAGATTTTATTTTTCTGAGTATGTGTTCCTGATGACATTGTTTGTGTAATTTTATTAATTTGTTGACTTTTAAATTTATTATTTCTAATATGATTCTTAATTCTATAAATTGTATGATAATGTTCTCATAAATTTGCATGCCTACGACATAGGGCAGAACCTTGTTGGCACTTGATTTCATCTCAATGTACTACACAATGTTGTGCAAATAAATGTTTGACTTTGACTTTGACTTTGACTAATGTTTGTAATGAATAAACCCAAAAACTACTGTGCCGATTTCAAAAATTCTTTCATCATTTGAAAGCTACAATTACCCTGAGTGACATAAACTATGTTTATTGCTAGAAAAGATTAACGATCCTTACTAAAACTAAAAATAAAAACGAAAAAATATAAAAAAATATTATGTCCACCCGTGCGAAGCCGGGACGGGCCGCTAGTGTAATAATAAAATAACACCATCCCCCTTCTTGTCCTATCAAGCACCTGTCATGTATAGAGAGAAACAAGGGGACACCTGGGCTTAAGATTGTAAAACAACTACCTACTTACTAATATTCGGGGTAGTAAAGTGAGATCGCCCATTTTTGGCGTGTCGAGCCAGTGATCATGTGTCTTAATTAAGACAATTTTAAATCTCTTTGATTCGTCAATAAGGAAACGAAAGTCTTAATCAAAATTTTTATCTTGCCATGAACTATCTACATTTTTAAATTTTTTAGTGTCGCTCGAGAGTGTGTAGACAAAAGGTTTGTTTTATGTCAAGTTTGAATTATTAAGTGTAATTTGACATTTTAGGGGTCAACGGGTAGTGGCTGGGAGGGAGCGTGGAGGGACCAACCTCGACGTGCAGCCAGTGCCAAGGTGAGGATTTGTTACCACAGAAGCGAAGCTAGACGGTGTACAGAAGATCGGATCGTAAATTGACCAATCACAGTGCCCGAAATCGACAGATCAAAGATTTAGAACTGCCTAGCCTAAGCTACGCTTCTGTGGAAACGCAGCTTACGTAAAATAGCAACTCGTGCAAGAATAATTTAATGTTATATCGCCATGTATTTATTATTAAATGTAGTTTAAAATTCATTGTTTGTATATGTTTTAAGAGAATCAAATTCACCTGCAATTGCTTTCTGAGACTTAAAATATCATTTTCTTCTTAACGGATTGTAACTGTTGGTAATAAGATTTCTTTCGGAAGCAAGCACTTTTAAATATCTTCGACATGTGAACCTTAAAATATGGGCATCAAACCGAATAACTCTAAGGTGCTTCTTACTAAGCTGTGAAAACTAGTTCATTCGCTTTTCGCTTAAAATGAAAATTATTATCTAGGTGCATCAACATATAAAAATAACTATTAACAGATTCCGACACAAAAATGATGCCGAAATCTGTCCTAGATTAAATAATTTACGTCTGACTTCATGTCAGTGTCAACTTTATAACCCGGCTTAATTATGTCGACATGCAATAGTATAGATCAGCGTTTCCCATTTGCCGGGTCGCGACCCGGCCATCAAAATAAAATACCGGGAGGCAACACTCCCGCCTTGTTTTAAAAATCATACCTACTATCGATCGATCGACGCATCGTAAATATTCTTCCTTAAACTTTCGTCGTTTTCTGCGAACTTGGATGCTTTGGTAAAAAATAAGCAGCAGTTCCATACTTCTCACTAGAATCTAGTGACTAAATAGGCGATACCAAAATTGTAGTATTAATAAAACATTTTTATTATCAACTAGCGGACCCGACAGACGTTGTCCTGTCTTAACTATGAATATTGATTTTAAATTGGTATAATTTATTAAAAAAAATATTTCAGATACAAATGTATTTATCGACATTGCAAATGCTAACCGCACTGGAAATTGTAACCGTTTGCAGCACGCATTCTGTCAATGTTTATCAATGTTATGTCAAATACCATAATGTTACATTAAAAAAGTTTAAATTGTCAAAAGCGCCTAAGGGTACATTACAAATAATATAAAAATGAATCCCTATTTCCCTTGGTCATCGCATCACGCGTGAACGGCTTGACCGATTTCGCTAATTATTTTTTGTTTTGTTTTTTATTGTCAGGAGAATGTTCTTATGAAAGAAAAAAATAAGAAAATTGCGCAGAAAATTACAAAATTTAAGAAAACTTTATCACCATACTAAATTATTTGTAACCTTAGCGCTTTTGACACTTGAAACTTTTATAATGTAACATTATGGCATTTGACATAACATTGACAGAATGCGTGCTGCAAACGGAAATTTCCAGTAGCATTTGCAATGTTTTTATCTGACTTTTTTAAAATTAATTAGACCAATTCGAAATTAATATTCATAGTTAAGATAGGACAACGTCTGTCGGGTCCGCTAGTTACAAATAATTTAGTATGGTGATTATGTTTTCTTAAATTTCCTCATTTTCCACGCAATTTTCTTATTTTTTTCTTTCATAAGAACATTCTCCTGACAATAACAAACAAAACAAAAAAGAATTAGCGAAATCGGTCCATCCGTTCACGCGTGATGCGATGACCAAGGGAAACAGGGATTCATTTTTATATATATAGATAAATGTGTGTTTTACCTGATGGAAACAGCTTAGGTTTATAAGTAATTAGTGAGTCACAAAGATATAGTGTGAAAATTACCGGGCCATGGCAGAACAATGTTTGGGAAACACTGGTATAGATATTAACGTCATGTTGTATCTACTCGATTAATATAGGTTGTACTAAAAAGGCACCCTTATGTCAAATACGTGAACATTTAGTTGGAACCCTTTTTGACGCTAATTGGTATCTAGTCTTTTTTTTTATATTACAGCAATGGCTGAAAATCCTAAAACGTAAACTATTGTCTAGGTGTCGAGCGGACGAGTGCCTAGCGCCGAGTCGTCGCTAGAGGACTTGGCGCTCGCGCCCAGCGGCCTCGACCTGTCACTGCCCGACTGCAAGATCATCGCAAACAGGAACGCCAGGCAAGACAGAGACTTTAAAAGGTAGACCCCGCACGAATCACCCTTCATTCACGCGCTCCCAACTATTACTGCGGCCTTAGAAAAGTGCATGGAATGACAGTTCTCGCTGAAAGAGACTATGTAACTTTGTACCAACGTCGTACAAAGTAATACACATTTGTACATGAAAAAATATTAGTTATGTACAGACCACAGCACGTCAACCTACCACAAAACGTAAAATTTTCTCAATTGATATTAATCTCTACCTGTTGGACTTAAAGTTTAAAATCAATTCAATGACCTTTAACTTTTTGGGTAGGTTGACCTGCCGTTGTCTGTACTTGCATGTTAAGATTTTTTTTATGAACAATTCTGTACATATAAATCAAGACAATTAGGTATATGAAATAATCAAGAATGAACAAGTTACAAAAATTTTACTTAACTTTAAAATACGAGTACGTCTTTACTAGGATTTGTGATGACGTGATTTTTCATAATCGCTAGAAATGATAGTAAATGGACAAATCTAGCCTCCTCAGTTTGACATGTGTCATTCTAATCAAGCTATATTTTAAGTTCGATTATTAGTATTTTATACTAGCTCTACCCTGCCACGCTTCGCTGTGGCACATTGTGATTGAATGGGTTTTTTCTTTCGCTTTTGCGGATAAATAGATAAAAACAATCCTTGACGCCGATTATATATCATGCTAAAATTTTAGCTCATCGGTGCAGAACTTTTTGAGTTTTTGAAGCGTACACAAACCAACATAACATTTTTATATGTATACATATATATATAGATAGATTACTACGATCGATCGTTTACTTTCGATTTTGATATAAAATGATTGTTCGTAAGCTAATGTCATTTTCATACATTTTTTATATATTCGTCGAGTTTGTACGCTATTAGAAAGCAGCTTGTCTTAAGGCTTCTGTTTATTTTCGAACTAAGACTGTAGACAAAGTAACACTTAGGGAATTGGTATAGATCAGTTAGACGGTAATGATTTTGATAAATCATGTGAGCAATGTCGCATTAACATCCTCTACATTACAAAAACATCCAAAAATTATGGAGCAATATTCCTTTGTCTACTACGTCTTAAGCTTTCGTCACATTCATTTTTATCATCATTACCAGCCTATATCAGTCCCAAACCCAAAACAATATAGAAAAAAGTATTTTTCTATATTGAACCGTCCGGGAATCAAAAGCGGGACCTCGGAGCAGACCACCACCACGCTTGGCAGGCGAGTTGGCGATCGCAGTTCGGCCAAATTATACATTTCTCGATTACACAGTTTTTAAACATGCTTATTTGTAAATAAAATCATTTTCAAATATTCTTATTTGTCAAATTTAAAAATTAATTTATATTTTCAGAATTAGGATTGAAACTTAATCTTTTAAAATTATAATATTTATAAAATTTTAAGTCATCACTTTAAAGCTATATTATTATAAAACAATGATGTCATACCTCTATTACAGATACTTTATAAACGAAAGCACGTCAAAAGACTTGTCGAAACTCAGCAAAGAGATTCGGCACGAACGAGAAAGCTACCGGGAGCTCACCGGTCGCTACATCGAGAAACCGGAATCGATACCTCTAAAAGAAACCCACTATTCTGACCTATCACACAAAGAGTCTGTTCTGAAAAAGGACACCAAGAAGGATCCTAAAGTGAAGGAGATAAAGACGAAAATCAAACGATCGGATTCGGGAAAGAGCGAGTTGAAACTTAACGTCAGTGTGGGAAGTAAAGTGCTGATAACAGAACCTCTAGGGGTGTATGATTGTATCAATCTTGGAAGGAGGATAGATGTGCAGTGGCCTTCAGAGTACCAGAGGGAGAGAGGCGGCAGAAACTTCTGGGGCAGTTGGGTACCGCTCGCAGGGATGGATGGATTAGTGAGTCATTTTACTTATCATTCTGTAATACATACTTGAAATTGTTATTTTGTTTATCAATACAAAACTAAATATCGATGGTGCGTCAAGACTCGCTTTAAGCTAACATAAAAAAAACTTGCTGCTTCGAAATAACAATCTTCTTCTTATATATCTTTTATACAGAATGAAATTTTAACCACTTTCCAAATTTTAATATGACAATCTACGAGACAAAAAACAAATGACGTATTTATTTTTCTTTTGGTATAGCCCAGTACAAAAATGTCAATACAAAGCACTTAGAAATTCGGCATCCTAGCAACACTTTTTTTGCGCTATGCATCTCATTCGTTAATTACGATATTATTCATAAGTTTTTGGTTTTCCCTTTTTAACTCGATTTACATAAGTGGTTAAAATTTCATCCTTAAATAAATATAAAAGAAAGTCGTGTTAGTTACACCACTTATAACTCGAGAACGGCTGGACCAATTTTTATGATTTTGGTGTTTATGGATTTGCCTTCGTCGGGAATAGGATGATAGATAAGCATTAAAAACGTTGGAATGTCATACATTTAGAAAATTTATTTGGTCATAAATTTTTCCAACCACGCCATATTTGATAACAATTACAGTTAAGACGTCAAAACCAAATACTATTTGGAGGCGATACGGAGTTCGCGGGGTCCACTAGTAGATAATGAATCTTTATCATATTTTCCAATAAACAAACTGATTTTGATCTCGCATACTTTTTGTTCGTCCAGTCAATAGGTTCGTTATAATCGGTAGGTTGTGCCTCCAATTAATAAACTGCGTTTTTTGCCATTGAAATGTATGTGTGAACATGTATTTACAAGCGAGAGGTCAAAATATTTTAAGCAACAAGCGTTCTGTGACTTACGTCGTTGCATCCATAATTGCATTTACATTTTCTATGTAACGTTTGTTTTAGGTGGTGCACAAATGGACTCCAAACCACAGGGACCCCAAGCTCCGTTCCCATGTTGACAAAAGTATCCTGCTCATAGAGATTGACGACAAATTCGTTCCCATCGCGGAGAATTGTGTGCAAGACCTCGGCGATGAAGTTTGAACCTTACGACATAGACTTTAATGGCCACAGTAAGACTGTACCACTACGAATTATGCCATTCGACCTGACCTATAAATAGGTACGTTCAGAAGCTGGTACATTATACTTAACATGTCGATTTTTATGTAACGTAATAAATTAAACATGAGATTTCATGTTTTTGGCTTGATTTTCTCAGTTGCAAATGCAAATAATTCCTAAATAAACAATATTAAGGTTCCCATAAATTCCAAGGACCTTAAATTTTCGTTAAAATTACTGCACCTTAAATCGAATTTAAAACTCTGAAAAAGGCAAAATACTCGTTAAAATGACAAAACATGTGGTCCCACAGCTAAGTATGCAAAATTAAACTATACGCGAACGAGACAAGGTCCAGTTCGCTCGTATCGAATTTATAGGTGTAAAATGTGAGTGTCAATGTATTGTCTGGCAGTTTGCACTAGTTTATAATGTTTCGAATACTACAATTTAGTTTTACAATCAAAAATAATGTTTTGTTTATGTGAACAATTTTTAATGAATAGCTGGTTGTAACACCGAGATAGAGATAGAGTATTGACTGTCTATGAAATTGGGGATAAAGACAATAAATTAATTTATATCTGTAACTACACCACACCGATGTGTGAATTCCTAAAAACAAATGACTTTAGGTAAATATGAAAAGTAAATGTCGTAAAAAACAAGAGTCGAAAAACAAAAGAAAATGAATGTCAAAGATTTATTAGTCATAACCAATTTCGAGAAATTTACTCATCAGTGTGGTAAAATAATAGAAATAAATAAATCTATTGTGTTTTACAAGCATTTTCAGTGTCATCTACAATCAAAATATACCTCCTAGCTAGGTCTTCCTCGAACGAGTGATGATTGCTATTTATTGTTTTACCTAACTGGAAAATTTATTTTTAAAGTATTTTTTCAATTGTTGTTTTCGTAAGCTCTAAACTGGTGACGAATGTAGCGGACAGAATGATCTAAATTAGGGTACTTCATTATAGCTTATATAATTTGGTTAACTGTTTGTTTAGTTCTGTAATTTTTTACTTTTGTTAAAAGTTCCTCTCTTTAGTGATATTTTAAGAGATAACGCATTATTGCCATTATCTTATGAACTACTTTGTTTAACATCCCTTACCCATGAAGTGTTACACACAAACATACTAATCTATTGGTATCCAAGGATTGTTGGTATTTGAAATACAACGTGTTCCTTTTGATATCCCATAACTCTAAGGTTGTAAAAATAATATAAAACTCCCTAGAACATGTGGTTCAAAAATCAATAGTTTCGAATATAACATCAATTTTAGTTAAATTTGTTAAAAAATGTAACCAGTATGGCGAATCCTTAGTTTTGCGAGACATTGGCAAACTTACACTAAAGAGTAGTAGTAAAGTAGCGGGAGAGCATAACTTGTAAAAAACACTGACGTGTGTGGGTGTTTCATTGATAAGTAGGTACGAGTACATCGTTTTCATTCAGAAGTTCATTCATAACAAGGTAAGGGTATTTACATAAACAGTCGTAACTTATTAGAATTATTTTGTATGAATAAATTAAACAAAAAAAAATAATAATTAAAAAATAATTCATATGCAATTTGATTCTCTACCATGGTCTGATTAATACCCTAGAGTTATGGGATATCAAAAGGAACACGTATATATCAGGAAATTCTTTTGACGTAATATTAATCAATAAACGTGAAGTATGATTCGACGCATGATTCTAAGATGCAAAAATAAATTTAAGCAGGTACAATGGGTAAATAAGTTTGATGATTGATAATATACGAAAAATAAATTGTGATTGATTGATTAAATAAAATCTGCATACATTATTGTACATATAAAGTATTTCATAATGGAATGTAACATAAATTTTCCTGTAAACAAAACTTAAGGTTACTGTTTAGTTTGCATAAACCTAAATTCACTTTGTATATAAAAGTAATTGCTTCGTTGTGTGTGAATAACTTTACGATAGACAGGTTTGTTCATCATGTAAATATAATTGTATATAATGTAAAATAAATTGTAAACACATGTATATTTATCTCTTTAATATATTAAATACTTGTATACTTTATTGTGGTAAGTAGATTACTGTTTTTTTTATTTTTGTTATTTTATTTTTACTTACTCCCAAAAAATCATAGTCTTTCTTCGACACCAAATGAATCTTTTAATGTGAAATATGTATTAGATGTTCTATTTGTACGTGCAGTCGCAATCTGTCATAGTCTTTGGCTTTAAAGTACCATATCTCTGCCTTACATTAACATTGTACCACGGCAGTGTGTACATGGCTTAAGTACTTTATTGAAATGACTGTTGATTGTTAAATGTACACTCGTGATGCATTTTTTATATCTATGTATTGTTTATTGATGGAAAGTAATGTGAAATTATGGCACGTTGAGTTTTATAAATTTATGGGGATTTAAATTATAAATGTTATTGTTCAATCTGAGCACGCGCAGTAATTGTTGTATTCCTAATTATATCACATCTCGTGGGTGTGATTTAAATTTTTATTGTTAAAGTTAAGATCAATGAATAACTCTTTACCAAAATCTAATTTTTTTAAATATAATTTTAAGCATATAAACGCGAGTCGAGTGTGCTTGTAATAAGCTTTATAAAAAATAATTTTCTCTAACAACCGACGTTTGATCTATCCCGTCATGTTGAGATGTTGAAATTATTATAAATATGTATGCAATGCACATTCTATCCTGCGGTGTGTCAACAATACTAGTTTTTAAATCTTTCGCTACATCTTTGCTACTAAAATTCTATTCTAAAGAAAACTTATAAAATTGTGAAATATATTGAAATCATTATAAATTAGTCTTCAGTTTAGTTGTCTTTTTTGTATTACATTAATAGATATTTAAACTAGTATTTTACACTCGCGTGTAGTTATCCTTCGCATTTGCTATGAAATTAATTAAAGATCAGCCAGTTCATTATTTATAAATTGCAAGTATATTTTACTAGAGAATTATAAGAAGCTAGATTAAATAACAATTTTAAGTAATATAAATATTTATTCCCAATTTTTTTTCTATTCTCTAGTGGCAAATGCGAACGGGACACAAAAATGAATATGTATTCTCAAGTTGCCTTAATATATGTTAGACTGATTTTTTATAATCGTGAGCGTATCTAAGCCGATATTATATGAATAGATAATTGTTAAGATATAATGTTGCGCTCTTGAATTTAATTATTTAAAATTTAAGAAAATCGCAATGTACTTATGCTCCACTTAAAGGCGGTTTCACACTTTTGCTCCGAATAGTCGGCCGAATCATTAGTGGCGATCACTTTTCATGTTCTAGCATTGTTACCAATATCAATGTGTAATTAGTTATAAAATATTTTTAAGGGATTTATTTCCATGGTTAATATTTTTCATTTTAATTTCGTTTACGTCACATTTTATAAATGTGTTCCGTCAGTCATTTATTATTGTGTATGTAAAATGAATGAACGGTATACAGTGAATAGTGATGTATCTGTAATGTTGAAGTAGATTTTAAAATATAGGAAGCACAATCCGTCCACAGAGATGTGTTTTCTGCATATGCAGCCATGACAATCGATTGATCGATATTTCAATCAAATGTTCAAAGAGTGTAGTAATGAAACTTTTGAATCGCTGAAAAAGTAAAGAATTTATTGCATTTTTTAATTGTGTACGCATATGCAGATGAAATATCGTCAGAGTTCCAATAGGCATCGAGTGAAAACCGCCGCATATAACTGTTGAATTGTGTTATTATAAATATCAAAATAAATATCCTGAATTAAAATGGTACTTGGTATTCTGCAATTTTATTTATTTCATTATTTAGGTAAATTTGAACTAGACCGTAAGAATGCAGATGCTATGTATGTATGTATATGCAGTTTCTTAAGTATTGGAGCTTTAAAAGCAATGGTTGAAAAATATCCTCATGTCGCATGCCGAACCCATAGCTGACAACAGTGGCACTGATCAGGCACCTGACCTATATCTAGGAATCTTTAAAACTTTCATTACAGTAAATTTGAAAGCAGTAGGTAATAAACTTAACAACAAATAAAAAAAACGTGCTTTTCAAGAAAATATTTTATTTATATATATACACGTCATAAATCGATTTGATACATTTTTTAAAATTCAATTCCATCCTGTTGTCGTTCTTTGGTTGTTAATTCATAATTATAAAAATGAATAGCTTAAACAAATCGGCGGTGATATCTAAGCAGGACATAATAACTTACACGATATCTACCCTAATAAACCAACATTATCACATAATATCTAATACACATGACATCAAAAAGGTAAAATGGACCCCAATATGGTCTTACACTGGACATTAATCTATCGTAAGCTCGAAAACTACAAATTAATGGGTGTCGATATTCAACATGTGTAGCTACAGTATAATTGCACCAAAAAACGTAATACTTGCTTTTGAATGTTTTTATACTGTTTTCAAGGTAAAGTAGAATTATATACAAACTTGCAATATGTTGGCAATTTAAAGTCACGATACGCAGTTCACTAGCTAAAACTAGTCAAAGTAAAAAAGCAGTAGATTCGGTATCATTTATGATCATTAAAACGAGGACGAAGCAGCTCCTAGCTACAAGGACTATGAGATACCTATATCTAAAGATTCACTACTTCTCATTCTATATTCATTATCTAAATTCGTGCGGTGATAATGCAAGCTGGCTTACATTTTATGTTAAAAATGTTTACTTATATTTTTCTATACAAAAACACTAAGGGTATACACGCGGATGGATTACGAAAGCACCTTACCCGTAGGGACGTTCTATAATAAAGGGACAGTAGAGGTATTTTTTCAGTAAATGGACCAATATTAAAATTTTATTCGGATTCTAAACAAAATTATTGTAATTTTTTTTATCAATTTCACGTTGTATAGGCTCTTAACATACTTTGTGTGGGTTATTTTACTGCTCTAATAACTACTTCTTGGGTCGATTATCATTGGTCGTTGTATAAGGGCCGAAAGATACCCTAAATTAATTTATACAACAAATTGAAAAGAAGTTACAGAATTCTCACACATCTAAATCTGCTTTTGAGCATTAACGTCAAAAAGCTTTTTCCTACGATCTAACACATACACTACAAGAGAAAAAGGCATTTTACACTTACTATTTAAGAGTAAATGGTAGTAGTAGGATATTGTATCAGAATCTTTTATTCGCGCTCGTAAGAGAAAATATATTTCATATTATAATAAATCTTAATTTCAACTATAACATTATAATATCTTATCTATCGAAGTTACAACAGTGATTAGGTACAGTATAAAACTATTAGGATTTGAAAGTAGGTATATAAAAAGCTTTATTGTAAACAAAACTTAATAGGCAAGAGACACAAGTTACGAAAATATGAAAGGCGTTCTAAGCCATCTTTCTTTGTGTGACTTAAGTTATTATTACATATTTTTTTTATAGACTTATCACTAAAAATTTAGCAAAAGTATCTGTAAGGCGGGCTTAGTATGGGAAGCCAAGATATGTTCAGATCAGTTTAGTGAATGTCAATCGCTAATTATCCTGGACACTTGAAAATCCTAATCATAAGCGCACAAGTCCTACGCGGACTTCATTAGCAAAGCGAATAGCAGATATGCTTGACGGCAGTAAAACATTAATTATTAAAAAAATATAAAAATTATGGTGGGCATTAAGCTAATTAGATACAAACGAAATATTAAATATGATTATTTTTGAATAAATGGGGACACTTTCTACCTACATTAAAATATATAATATTTTTCATAGGTTTATTTCATCAAAACTTTACAATTTTACCTTTACCAACGTTTTTGGGGTCACGCAGTATAAAGACTGTAGGGTTTCAATTTTATAACACTTTACTTCGACCATTCACGAACGAGTGTAGGAGTTCGGCATATATAGATAAATCAAAATGTAAAATTGTAATAGAACGCGAGTAAATCTTTCAAAATCTTTTATTTTTAATTAAATACTAATGTATTTTGCAATAACCCATTAAATAAGTTTTCAAATGAGGATACGTTGCGATCAAGAATAATATCTATACTAATATTATAAATGGGAAAGTGTGTGTGTCTGTTTGTTTGTCCGTCTTTCACGGCAAAACGGAGCTACGAATTGACGTGATTTTTTAAGTGTAGATAGTTGCAGGGATGGAGAGTGGCAGAGGCTACTTTTTGTCTCTTTCTAACCCCCCACCTTCCTAAAATGGGGGGATGGATGTTTGTATGAAGCATTCCGCAATTTTCAAGGTAGAAAGCTAAAAATTGGTATGCGGACTATTTGTGAGTAACAAAAAAATCGCGCTTCATTTTTTTTTGAAAATCCGCCCCCAACGCCTTAAAGAGGGGGTGAATTTTTATTATTACCCCAAATTTAATGCGAGTGAAGCCGCGAGCAAAGGCTAGTAACTCAATAAAATTCATAAAATAACTGTGTAGCTACAGACATATTCCAATTGAATTTATTTAAATAATCCTGTAGTATTCACTTATAATCGAATAATATCAAGTAAAATAACAGTCTTGGCAAGACTAGGTCCATTTAAAATATCATCATTATCTCATAAACATCAGCAGCATCGTTTAGAATTATATCCCACACCAAACAAATTAGATAACGACTATTTAATTATACCTTTTTAACATCAACCTATTGCTTTTGTTATAAATTCTGTACCTTAATAAAATCAAAGTGTAAATAACAATAATAATTGTGATTTGAACTATGTATGTATAGAGCGAGATATTGGCACATGGCATATTATCACTTAACAATATTTTAAGATTGACTATCACTATTATTACCTTAAACCGGGCAGAATAGCTTATCATCAGCAGTTATACGACTTTTATTATTGGCTCAACACTTTTTTTAACAGAGACTAAACAAAGTATATTACATTGTTAAGGTAGATAATATTTTCGTGTGAAATGCGAGAGCTCTTAAAGAATAATTAAATCAGCAGACCATGCACACTTTCAAGAATATAAACAATTAAATTTTCACCCTATATTGTATCTTGATAACTAACAGCATAATAAAGTTATGCCTGTTACACTGAAGCACCGAGAAATAGGATACAATAAAAATCAACTACTATTATGACAAGTTATACCAATATCCCACTCGTTAAATAATGCCTAACATTGTGCGAGACTTTGGTCTACGCACTCTCCTTCTTTTTGCCGGCCATCCGGTCTATGAGACTGGTGATCATGTCAGTGTCGACCAAACCGATGAACTTGTCAACTATAAGGCCATTGTTGATAGCTATAACAGCAGGCACTGCTTTTACCTGAAATCATATTCATTTAAAAAAAAATTGAGCAATACCACAGTGCTCCATACAACCATACCACAATACACCGTTTAACAGATACAAAGAAAAAACTTCAAACCTTTGCTATCAAAGGTTTTGTTAAATTTTTAAAGCATTAATTGAAATAAGTACAGACCAGGTGTAACCCATTTGGGCTGGACTTCGTTGGACACTTTATGGATAGGGATTAGGAAACAAAATTAAAATATTTTTTTTAAAATATGGGTAAATGGAGTGTGAGAGAACAACCCAAAAAAATCTGATTCTTACGCTCACATTTTTGCATTACTACGATTCCCTGTTTTATCAGTATTTAATGTTAGAGTAAAATTGAGAAATTGTCTTATCAGTGAACATGTCATAGAATCTAAATATAATAACCTCAAATGTGTGCACCAAGTCGGCATTATCTTCTACATCCACAACAGCCAAGTCAAGGTTGCTGAGTGGCTCGATCAATTCCTTTAGCTTTGGAGTAAGTATCTTGCAAGGCTCGCACCACTCCGCATGAAAATTAACTATCACTGGTTTGTTGTTGTTCATCACCTATAAACATTTAACTGAAAATTGCACACCACACAGGAAAAGATGGTAATAAACATACAAATTTGAGATTATTTGAATCTCACCTAAGCATTTCTAAAATATCAATCAGATTATGATGAAAATTTGTTGTTGTTGTGCATATATTACGGAAGGTTATTGAAATAAAATGTATTCATGAAAACAAAGTCATTGGCAATAGATATCATTTAAGAGTTTAAAAAATAACCATGTGATGGAAAAGTGTTTATGACCAAAACACAGAACAGACTTTTACTGAGAATGTTGAATTATAATTCTCAAGCCTTAACTCAACTGTAACCCAATTTATACTAGTTGTTTCAAAGACTAGAATGAGAATTACCTTGTTGATGAACTCTTCATTGTTTTTAACTAGTATAGTCTCATTGTGCACTATTGAAGTGGATATAGCATGGGCTCTTCTGAGTTTTGCTAGATTCCTAATTGGTGATCTCAAACTCTGGCATATGGTGTTAGACATTTTCTGGAAAAATGTATTCCAATAATTAAAAGTATATTATGACTGATCATAAAATATTTGTACTATTTCTTAGAAAATAGATGTTTAAGAAACATGCATTTGCTTTAAAAGACAAATTCAAAAATATATTAATTGCCTCATTGCTGCTCTACACTAAAGTATTAATGTGTTAAAATTGTGTCAACAACCAGAGCCTATGTTAGATACTCTTTGTAGATTAAATTTGTATGAATAAGCCTCATTATTTAATCCCTCAACCCCCAGGAGGCTGCCACAATAACAATTGATTTCAATTATGTCTGGAATAACTCACGATCGAGGGATTAAGAGATGATAATGATAATGGTACCAAAATATAGACATGGTGCTTGCAATAAATTGATGAATGAAACGTGCTATGAAAAAAAGCTAAAACAACTTACCAAAGCAACTTATGAATATAAAGAACTTAGTTCAATAAGCCGAATGCCTTTACTTTCCGAGTTTCGACAGGAGAAAGACATACATAAATAAAACAATACACAGAGCCAGCTATAACACTAACAAGCAAAAATGTTAGAATCGCGTATCTAGTGACAAACAAGTGGTCGTAAAAATTGGCACCACGAATGTCTCGCGAATCCCCTTTTGGCAGTGATACCAAAACGATTGTAAGCAAAAATAATATTCCTATAGATATTTTCCCTATGTAATGACCCGTTCGAACAGTCACCCAGCATAGAAAAAAAGTTACTATCCACAAAACAGTCAGAAAATAAACCCCAACACCGAAATAAGACATTTTAGTTTGTAAACCAATTTTTTATAGACATGTTAGTATCGTAAAACATGCAGCATCTAAATGGTATTTACGGTTTATAAATGATTGCACGCACATACAGTTTTCACAAATGAAACTCTTCACAAAGCGGTTTGAACTTGTTTTTTGATAAAACTAAGCTAAGTTAGAACCTTGAAAATAAATCCAAACTCACACCACCACAAGTCACAACCCGTCAATCAAATGCGGAATTAGTGATGCCGATCGATAGTCGACTATCGATAGTCTATTGATACTGTCGATACTATCGATAGTTTAGATCCAGGCAATACTATTGCATGAAGGCAAAGAATAAGAAGGTCACAAAGAATAAACTAATGATAGTATCGATACTATCGATAGTATTGTTCCTCGTCAATAAAAAACAATCGATAGCATCGATATTATCGATAGTATCGATAGTTTTAAACTAACGATAGTAGTTTTATTTTCGATACTATTGTTTATAAATTATTGTCACTATTACTTCACTATTAAATGCCAAGTAACAGGAAAAAATTTAGGTTTCAACTCGGAGTACGTTATATACTGTGTAAAATAATTACATCTTGTATACTTTTTGATAGTTGGCCACAGTGGTGTAGGTTTTTTTATGGTAGTCGCAGACGTTAGTTACTAAAACTTCATTACTTCTCTAGCGGTAATGCTGTATAATTTAGTTTAACCTAAAACTCTAGGTAATACTATCAAAAAATAATTATTTCTCGATAGATACCAACTATCGATAGTATTGATACTATCAATACTATCGATAGTTTACTCGGCATGAACAGTAATAGTATCGATAGTATTAATACTATCGATAGTTTGGTGATATTTAGCCATAATACTATCGATAGTATTGCAAGTCATCAATAGTATTACCCTAATTTGAGCTATCGATACTATCGATCGTATCGATAGTATCGATAGTCCTATCGATATTCTAACTGATTTTCGAGGTCAACTATCGATAGCGAAACTGTCGATAGTTTGGCATCACTATGCGGAATGCAATCTAAACTTAAAAATTATCTGTCAGTCTGACAATCAATTTGTCACTGACCGTCTGTCACTTTTTTTGTGAATTTATAGGGTTCCGGACCCAAAGGGTAAAAACGGGACTATTACTGAGAAAGACTTCTCTGTCTGTCTGATGACGGTCTGTCCGTCGCGTCTGTCCGTCTGTCTGTCACCAGGCTGTATCTCAAAAGCCGCGATGGCTAGACAGTTGAAATTTTCACAAATTATGTATTTCTATTGCCGCAATAACAAAAAATACTAAAAACATAATTTTTTTTTAGCGGGGCTCCCACACAAAAAATGCCATTTTTTGCCTATTTTTGCTCGATATTAATAATGGTAACAGGAAGACACATCACTAATTAACTAAAATTTATGTAGTACTTACTTACCATTGTTTACCTAGTCAATGGTACGGACTAAAGAACCCTTCGTGTGCGTGTCCGACTTGCACTTGACCGGTTTTTTATTTTTTGTTTATTTAACCCTTTCAGACACAGCTAAGATCTGAGACCATGCTGCCATATTATTAATGGGAATTCTACATTGTTATTATATACCTAAAATATCATAAATACTTACTTACACATAATAACTTAACCTAACCTAACCCTACACTAACCTAAATCTTTGAAATGTATGGGTGGTTTTAACATTTCAATGATCACAAGAGTTTTACGTGAGAAAATGGATCCGAGCCAAATAGGAGCGCCTTACGTCGTTTCTCACTTTTATTTGATATATCCTACATACTGATACCTTTTTGCCTGATCATACTAAATGCCGCTTTATTTTCAGAAAATTACGAAACAAAGTCCATCTTTCTCCTCCCGTTTCCCGCGCTTATCTTTTTTTTATTGTTAAGTTTTTTTTGTTTTCTTGTTCCTTTCGGAACCGGCTAAAGTCTAAGACCGTGCTAACTGCAGCTGCCATGCATTAGTGCAAATTCTACATTCATAATAAATACCTACTTGTAACAACTCATTTCGCCCACTGCTAAGCACGGGTCTCCCTCCTTTTTATGGGAAGGGGCTTTTTAAGGCCTTAGTTCCACCACGCTGGCCTAGTGTGGTTTGGTGAGACAATAACTTAACTTAACCTAACCCTTACTAATCTAACTCATTGAAATTATGGGTAGTTTATACATCTCAAAGATCACAGATATTTTACGCGCGAACGTGGATCTGAGTGAAATAAAAGCGACTTTTATTTTTCTCACTCTTATTGGAACGAAGTTCCTTATCCAATACAACAATGCATTTAGGGCGCTGTTGGCACATGAATAAATTTTTACTCATGTGCTGTTGGGACTGTCCCGCTCCTGTAGCGCATCGGGGATGTTCGCCGAGGCTCGAGTGGATTGCTTTTAGGCAACAATGCGCAAGTGATGCACATCCCTTGTTCGCAGGGTGAGGGCCAGTCGCAATAGCGTACTGAAGGCATTTGCAGAGCGATTTGACTGTGAATACCTGAACCATTGCAATATGGTTCATGTTATGACTTCTGTCAAAATACTCTTTTTAATTGCATATTCTTAGTTAAGTTTATAATTTTTTATTTTTGATTCGAATATTAATGTTAATGTTATCGCGCGTTGCGAAAGGGGGCTTGACGGAAAAAATTGTAACGACACTTTTTGTGTTTATATTTACCTAAAAGCCATACAGATGCTATAGTGCTTAGTTCATTCAAGTGAGACCACAAAGGATGATTATACCACATTTTATTGTAAATTAAATTAATCATAGCCATCATTTACACTTTTAATTTCCATGTATTTGTTACAAATCTGAAAAAAGTATTACAAGAGTTATAAAATTTAGAAGTACAGTTTTTTATTATATTAAATTGTATTTACCTATTACATCACAAAACCATGCTAACAATTTTTTCGAAATTGTATTTTCATTTTGGTAAATGTTGATATAAACATTTTATACAAAATACTCATTCAAAGACCTTCAGGTTTTTTTACACTGTAATAAGGTTCCTTAATCTATAATGAAACATGTAAATTTCACAAAACTGCTGAAAAAAAGTCTGAGAAACGCACGAAATATGTCGAAAAAGTTAGTCTCCTAGTAACTTTTTCAAGATGGCTAGGATGACATTATTAGCTTCGCTCAAAAGGACGTTTACCTGCTGTCAAATTGAGTGTCATAGTACGAAAAATTCATAGAAAAAAAATGGTGAACGGTTTTGAAACGTCGTCGTAAATTGGTCTGCCACAGGCCTGCTAAAAACGATGTCATAGTAAAAAAGAGCAATGCAGTTCAATAACAGGCCTGCTATAAGAGCTAATGGTAAGGCCCCAGGAGTTTACTTCCATTATTACTTTTTAGGAACCTAATAAACAACAAAACGCAGACAAGTTAGCAACAAAAAGATAACGCAGAATAGGTTTGTTGACGGAGTTTTACGCGGTAAACAAAAACTGAAAGTGGACTTTGTTTCTTAATTTGTCAAATTATCCTAAGCGTCGTTTATTGTGATAAAGTGGTAGCATTGTATAATAATATTTCACTTAGTAGGATTTTATTAACAAGGAAAGGCGCTCCTATTTGATTCGGATCATTCGGATCCAGGTTCTTGCGTAAAACTCCTGTGATCATTAAAATTCAGTCATACATTTCAATGAGTTGGGTTAGTTTAGAGTTAAGTTAGGTTAAGTTATTATGTGTAAGTAAGTATTTATGATATTTTATGTATTTATTAAAATATTGTAGTATTCCTACTAATGACATGGCAGAATAGTCTCAGACCTTAGCTGGTTCCGAAAGGAACTTATAAACAAAAAAAATGGATTTGACGTCCTGTCATTGTTGTTAAACGTTGTCACAGTTGTCAGCATTGGAATTGTGAATTTGTGAAAAGCAGTGAAATTTTATAGTGCTGTGTTACTGTAAATTTTTAGAGAAAGGTAAGAATAATTAATGTTTTTACCTATCTAATTTAAATTCCTTGTTCCTGAAAATAATATGTTTATATACGCAATTGTATAAATGATTAACATCCATGAAAACACTACTTGATACTATGAATTTGAAACGCCATTTTTCGCTTCTGGCTCGTCCGTGCGTTATACTAATATTTTTCGTGATAAATTGTGAAAAACATAGTTTTGTTTAGAAAACGTAGTTCAAAATCGATGTCCGACACTCAAATCAGTTGTATAAGTATATTAGTGTTAATAGACGAATGTTAGTCTTCGTGTTGCTAGCAGATTCAGTCTGGCTGATGGATGACTAATACTCATTTTAGCAAGGTCTAATAGTTGCGGACAAAATGAAAGGTTGAACCACATTCTTACGTTAAAGATAAGTCATTTTTATGCTTGAGAAAACTTAAATATATTTCTGAAATAATAAAAAACTGCAATCTGATAGATATATATTTTTTATTTGAAAAACTTATTCTAGTAAGAATTTAAGAAACTTGTTAGATAGCACTTAATTATTTAAATCAAACAAATTTTTTTCAACTGTGGGTACTTAGGAATTTATTGGTATTTCTTTTTTTTAAATGCCATTCCCTCAATAATCCCTCGATCGTGAGTTATTCCAGACACAATTGAAATCAATTGTTATCGTGGCACCGTGGGTTGAGAAATTAAGACACGAAAATTTTAAATCTTGCCGTTTTTTTTTGAGAATTAATACAAGGATTTAAGTCAGGGATCGGCTATTGTGAGTAAAGCCTAGCCAAATAGTTATCAGCTAATATTTTATAGTTATCTGGGTTGTTGCAGAAAGCCCTGTGACAACGCAGTATTTTTCAGCTAACAGCATACTATGGTTAAACATCTTTGCTTATGCGTTTAACTGCCAAGAAACTAGACACAATAGAAAATCTATTCTGTGGGGTCAGCCCCATGGTGCTCGATAAATAAAATTCGCCAATTCATTTCTTTTTATTATAAAGAGACATATGCAGACTTTCTTTTGTATTTTTTAAAGTACCTAGTATTCAAACCTGAAATTAAATTAAAATATTTTTACAAAAAGACAATAATATGTAGTTCTACAAAAGTCAGTGCCAGAAACAAATTGATGCGAATTCGACACCACATACTCTTGTCTGCCCTACCCTTAGAGGCGTCGAAGGGAGATATGCATGCGAATGCTAACTTTTATCCCGGGAAAAGATAAAAAAAAAAGATAAAGATAAAAATAATTTATTTACTAGAAACAGGTTACATAAGATGGTAGGTACAAACAAAGTAGGATCCATGTTTCGCTGTATACATTCCAGCATGCAAACATCTTGAAAAGGGTAAATAAAGAGCAGCTAAACTTTTAAATTCAAATATTTGCTTACAGTGTAAAAATTATTATGAATTAACCAAGCATGCAATACCTTTTTGAATTTATGTAATGGTAAAATTTTTACATGGGCTGGCAACTTATTATATATTTTTATGCCCATTGCGTAGGAATTTTTTTGGTACAGTCTCATTCTAGGAGGACTAGTAAGTACTAACCTATCAGGATTTCTTGTATTCCTAGGGTATACTTCTGCAGCTTTTTTAAAAAGGTACATGTGCTGCTTTACAAAACATGACATTTCATAGATATATAAGCATGGCAAAGGCAGGATATTAAATTTTTTAAATAATGATTTACAGCTTTGTAATGGGTGTGCCATACAGATTGCTCTAACACATTTTTTTTTTGTGTAATGAAGGCCCTGTTAAAATCTGTGCTATTGCCCCATAGAACAATACCATATCTGAGAACTGAATCTATATAACCATGGTAAGCAAGTAAAGCTGTATGCTGCGACGTCGTTTTCCTGAGCCTACTAAGAGCATATACAAATTTATTAATTTTTTTACATAATTCTTCAATGTGGTTTTTCCAGTTTAGCCGCTTATCTATTGTTATACCTAAAAATTTCACACTTTTTTGATCGTCAATAGTATTATTACCAAAAGTTACAATAATATCATTTAATACATTGAAATTCATAAGTTTTGTCTTAGTCAAATTAACATTTAAATTATTAGAATTAAGCCATGTCATTATTACATTTATTGTGTTGTGTATGTCAAATAAGTGTCTATCTAATGAATAATTCTGGTTTTTTATTATTTTTGTTTTTACTATTATGGATATGTCATCTGCATATAAAATCGTTTGATAAGGGGAAATTTGTGTGATGTCGTTAATATAAATAATAAATAATAGAGGTCCCAGAACGCTACCCTGGGGCACACCGTACTTATTGGTTTTATAATCGGATTTGAATTTGGTGACAACCTGTTCAGTATTTAATTTGATTACCTCTACACATTGTTCTCTATTAAATAAGTACGATTTTATCCAATCCAAAGCCCGTCCCCTAATGCCACTGCATTCCAATTTGTGTAATAGAATGTCATGCGATACAAAATCAAACGCTTTGGTCATGTCAAAATATAAAACTGATGTCAAATATTTCTTATCTAAATTTAATAAAATGTCATGTACAAGATTAAAAGCTGCTAGAGTGGTCGATTTTCCTTTTTGGAAACCAAATTGTTGCTGCTTAATAATGCAATTCTTAACAAAAAAGTCGTTTAGACGCTTATGCATTGCTTTTTCATATAGCTTTGAGAAAACCGAGATAAGAGCAATTGGGCGATAATTTCCTGGAACACTACTGTCACCTTTTTATGTAGGGGTTTTACTATAGTTTTTTTGAGAAATTCCGGGAACACTCTACATTTAAGGGAAAGGTTTATTAGATACGCTAATATTTCGCATAACTCAACCTTATACGTCTTAACAACCCTGGGTGACACTTCATCGAGACCCTCAGCGTTGGTATCACTAAGAGATGAGATGATGTTCTTAACCTCGGTGACGGTAACCGGTCTTAGAAAAATGGTACTTTGGCAACTAACACTGGATGTAGATTTTGGTTTGATAATTGTGTCATTTTTTGTGAGGTCCAAGAGATAATCATTAAAAGCTGTTGCTATTGCGGTTGGGTCTGTAATGGGTTTTTGGGATGTTTCGCATTTGATTTCATTAATGCACCTTGGAGGACTTAGCGCTTTATCTTTGATTATGCTCCATGCTGCTTTACAAGAGTTTCGACCATTTGTCATACGTTTGTTGTTTTGTATTTTTTGCGAAGCCACTATACATTTCTTCAGTAAACGTGAATACGATTCATATCTTATTTTGTTTATTTCAGTTTTGTTTTTATAATATTTTAATCGCAAGTTTCTTTTTTTTCTACAGCATAGTTTTAATCCATTAGAGATCCATCTAGCTTTAGATTCTCTGTTCATTTTTATATAATTTACAGGGAAACACAAATCATAAAATAATTTTAAAATGTTATAAAAATTCTGAAAGGCCATGTTGGGATCAACTTCCATGTATGTTTCAGAGAAGGACAAATTTATCAAACAATTTTTAAACTTTTCAATATTTTTGTCACTATAATCCTTTTTTATGAGAAACCATGTTTTCTGTTGAACCTGTTTACGATCTACTTGAAATGTAAGCATTTGTGCTGTTTCATGATCTGATAGACCTAATGGTAATACTGTGCCAGCAGCTTCATCAATATTGCTAATAATATGGTCAATACATGAATTGATTCTTGTTGGTGTAGCAATGTGTAGTTTAAGATTATAATTTATAGTCAAATCTGTTAAAGGTTACCGTACTATAAGGTTAATACATAGTGTTAATTTAACGGATCTGAATGTAATTTGGCACAGTGTTAGTTTATTGCATGGAATAACATACAGAGTACTTTTAATTATGAAAATTGTCGGTTACTATGGGATAATTTTAATGCTAGTTTTAAATTCAATATTCCAACTGAATGAAGTTGTGGCAAACAGCTAGTATTATAAATGTGAATTAGTTTTTCATGCTTTCAAGCAAAAACCAAAGAACCTATTTTGTTGAAATTTTATACAAAGATGGATTAGACCCTGAGAAAGGACATAGGATATTTTGTGTCCCACTGTTGGGCATAGGGGGAACCTGGGATACAGGCGATACCCTTTGAAAACCAGCGCAATACGTGTAGTTCACGATCCCCCGTCCCTCCCGGGAGTGCTGCGGGCATATAGCTAGTAAAATATGTGCCAAAAATTGTTGACCATCTGCAATATGGTGGTATCTCTTTAATTGTTATAAAATTGATTCTGCCTCACTATATGAATTTATGCTAAATGAAGAACATCATTATTTTTTAAAAGGCAGAATAACATTTTTTTCCCCTTTTTTTTTCCCTTTATTGGTTTATCAACAATGGTTACAATATTTTCTTATCTAGCGGTACATAATATTATAGGATTTGAATAAATTGTACTACAGGTTTACAGATAAACACAGCTTGCGTTGAAATACACACAAGTTAACAGATTTAAACTAGAATCACACATAAAATTTAAATTTGAACTACAACCTAGGTAAAATTAGAAATTGCTTGTATATTTAACTATCAGAAACACTTTTACGAAATTAGCGGATGGAGTCAAAGTGAGCATCCAAGTGGCCACTAAGTTTGTTATACAGTTTACAGAGACGCGGAACGGGTGACGAGGCACCCAAGACCGTTCTGCGTTGAGGAGCATTCAGTAAATTATTAATTTTTTTACGGTGATAGTGAAACGGGATTTTGAAGCCGAACCTACTGAGAAGCTGGGGACAGTCGATAGAGTTAGTTAAAATTTTGAAAAGAAGGTAAGATCAAGAACCAGCTTCTCCAGCTTTATTATATCGAACCTTTTTAGTCTGGCGTTGTAAGATCGCAATGTTTTTGCTTCACCTACGGTGAAAGCCAAGTGCCTTAAGAACCTTTTTTGGATTCTTTCAATCCTTAGCGCGTGACTTGCATAGTGTGGGCGCCAGACGACAGACCCGTATTCTAGAATGCTTCGCACCAAACTGTTGTACAGTAAGATTTTGGTTTTGTGGCTAGTGAACATCTTCACATTACGAAGCAGGAATCCTAGTGATCTCGAGGCTCTCTTCACGATACCTTCCATGTGTGGCACGAAGGTTAGTTTTTTATCGAGAAGAATGCCGAGATCCCTAATCGTATCTGCTTCTGATAAGGGAGAGCCGTCAATTTTGTAACTGTAGTTAACAGTACCGCTGATTTTTCTGGTGAAATTTATATGAAGGCATTTCTCCGTGTTGAGTAGCATACCGTTAAATTTGCACCACTCCACTAAACTGTTAAGGTCATTTTGTAGTAACTCCGCGTCAGCACTGGTATGCACTATTTTAAGTATCTTTAGATCATCGGCGTATAAGAAAGGCCGGGAGTGTTTGAAGTGTTCTGGGATGTCATTGACAAAAATGTTGAATAGGACAGGGCCCAGATGGGATCCCTGTGGAACGCCAGATGTCAACTTATATCTTGATGATTCATAACCGTTTGCCACGACAAAGAACGATCGATCACTAAGGTAAGACTCTATCCATTTCAAAAATGTTCCCGAAAAACCGTACATTGCGAGTTTTGAGACCAAAACCTCGTGAGATACCATGTCGAAAGCTTTGCGGAAATCTGTATATATTACATGGACTTGTTTACCACCATCCATTGCCCCAATGACGTCTTCAATAAACGTTACCAGGTTAGTACATGTGGATCGAGCCTGGACGAAGCCGTGTTGATGTTCGGAAATGTGTTGCTTGAAGTGGCTTTGTATAACTGAGCAGACCATCGAATCTAGTACTTTACCGAAAGTGCTCAGCACGGATATGGGTCGGTAGTTTTTAACAGACGTGTTGTCTCCATTTTTAAAGATAGGAACGACTCTAGCTATCTTCCAATGTTGGGGGAAAACACCTGTGCTAAGTGAGGTATTGAAAATGGTTAACAGGGGTAAAGCTAGGCTCTCCGAACATCGTTTTATAAAGAACGGTGAAATTCCGTCGGGCCCGGCTCCCTTACTGTCGTCTAAAGATTACAACCTTCGAAGTAAATCTTCATGTTTTATCTGTAATTTTGAACATGTTTCCGCACGATCTTCACTCCCTTGATCCATCACATTTCTATCTATATTAGGGGGATTTATCGAGGCAAAGAAGGCGCCGAACATGTTGCAGATGGTTGTACCGTCTCTGGAACTTCCATTGCCGTCTGACATAACCGCCGGAATACTGTTATGTTTTTATTTCCTTGATTTGATATATGTCCAGAAGTACTTAGGATTTTTTTTCACTTGATTTTCCACATGTTTGATATAATTGTAATAATTTTCTGTTAGTAATCTGTCACAACGTTTCTTTAAAATTTTCAGTTCTAGTATGTCCATCTGATTATTGTATTTTTTAACTTTCATTCTGACCTTTTCTTTTTCTTTTAGTCTCCGAATCAAATTCCTCGTGTACCAAGGAGGATATTTTTCGTGTTTTTTCGTGAAGTGAGGGACGTGATTTTTTATGACGCGATCAATAACGTTCTCGAAGCAGGACACCATTTCATTGGCATTCCCACAATTCCTAAAAACCTAAAAAGAGATGACCAATTTACTTCGTCCAGAGCAATAGTGATCGCCTCGTAATTAGCTTTCCGGTAATTCAGGCATTTGTTGTGTGGGTTGTCAGGTAAGATTTCGGGTTCTATAAAGGGTAAGCTGACAAGCAATGGTGGGTGGAGTGGGTCGATCTTACTCAATGGTTTAGAACTTTTCTTTACTTCACAATTGTTAATGTCAGTGAGTACTAAGTCAAGGATTCTATTACTTTTATTTTGTATGTTGTTAGACTGTTTAAAATTATTAATAAAGTGAAAATCTATTAAAGCCTGTGCTATGCTAGGGGGACTGTAGGGTGCCTCGCCCACCAGGTTCCAGTCTATGCTTCCCAGATTAAAATCACCGACTATAAGTCTGCGTGAGTCGTTTTGTTCAAATACTCGATTACAGTTATCCAGAAAATTGTGCACAGATACTCTGGTCACAGGAGGAGGCAAGTAAACAGCACATAGAGTATATTTTTCAAATGATTTTCTGTTTTTAACCTCAAATGTTACCCATAGGTCTTCCGAAATACTTTCCCAAGCCAGTATTCTTGTAGAGTTTAATGTCTTGCGAACAGCAATCAGGACACCTCCTCCGTCTTTTTTATTAGATTTAGTTCTATCTCTCCTGTGAACAGTGTATCTGTGGTCAAATAGTTCAGCGTTATGAATACCATCAATCAACCATGTCCCAGTCAATACAATAACGTCGTAATTGCTACCACAAATATTTTTGTAAAATTCAAGTGTTTTGGTACGTAATCCTCTAACATTTTGATAGTATAAGTTAATACAGTTGAATTTTAAATCTAAAAAATTAAAACAGCATGCAATACTTTAAAATAGAAAAAAGAAGGTTAAAGTTACACAATTTTATCGAGTGAGTCTCTGTCTCTTATTATAATGTAGTCCGTATCGTCTGATTTACGAACGAAGATTTTGCCATTTCTTATCCAAACAAATTTGTACTTCTTTTTCTTCTCTTTCAGTCTCGCGGCAGCGTGTAAAGCTTTGTTACTAGGTGTCAGTTGATTAGAACACTAGGTATTAATTTACGAAAAAAAAGTTAGTAACAGCCTGTAATAATCCCATTGCAGGGCAAAGGCCTCCATCATTAAAATCAAGATACCTTGACAATACAATGGGTATAGGCATAATCACCACGCTTGCCAAATGCGGGTTGGTGATCACAAACCCGAGCAATGTTCGAAAATTCGAAACTTTTGCTGCCCGACCCGGGAATCGCGCCTCCTGGGGCCTATTTGCAGAAATAAAACTGATTTTAACTGATTTTAACTGTTTTTAATCGAACCCGGGACCTCGAGAACTTGGCCCGCTATTAAAACCGCTAAACCAACGGGCGTAAAAAAAAGTATAATAGTAAGAATTTCAAATTTCGTTATTATTATTATTATTATTATTATTATTAATCATCGACACAAAATTTTATTAAGAAAATGTAAAAAATAAATCAGTGCCAAACACACAATCACTTACCAATGATAATCTTGCATTCATTACATTATTGGTTATTTACTATTGCTTTTATTGTCAATTAACCTTTTGAACGCCAAAGTCATATTATACTTGACTGACAAGCACTTGTAGGCCCTGTGCGCCAATGACGTCTATAGTTGGCAAAAAAACCACGCTTTTAAAACAGATTGAACTAAAAAATTAAAAATAAAACTAGTAATCAATTGAAAAATTCATATTATTGTACAAAAAGCGTGGGGTGCTTGTTATGATATCCACAGATATAGTAAATTATTGATAAAATATTTACAACAATCTAAATCAAGCCCCCACGCTTTTTGTACAATAATATGAATTTTTCAATTGATTACTACAGTTTTATTTTTAATTTTTTAGTTCTATCTGTTTTAAAAGCGTGGTTTTTTAGTTTTTTAAACTATAATTTATTTTTTACTTTTTAGTTTAGTTTATAAGATTTGATTCCTTCTTTACCGACTGTAAGTCCAAACCTATGCAGGAAACATAATTGATACAGATCGCGCGCTAGCTCTATCTCTTTTACTCCCTCTTACAGAGGAAAACTGGGAAAACTGTTATTAAATTATTGCATTGTCATCGGCCCTTGATACGTGTGCAAAGTTTCAAATTAATCAAACTTCTGGAAATCGGTCAAATTTATGCTCAAAGATTCCATTACATACATAGATACATAGATAGATACAACCCAAGCTAATAAAAGCGTGGTAAAAACCCGGCCAACAAAAAAAGGAATTTAAGATATTAAAACATTATTACCGGTATATTATTTCTACTGCCTGAATATCCCTGCAAAGTGCAACATGACGTGATCATAAATAAAAAGTCTCCAAGAAGAGGCCACAAAAACTAAGAATATTGAACTAAACAACGTGCATTTTTATCCAAGCAAATTCTATGGTGTAATGCCACATTTCTTAAAAACTATTCAAAACTCAACTCAAACGTGTTATATTTCTTTCAATTATTATTAAAACTTGCCTTAATCAAAGGTATGAAACATAAACTATCGTAAGCTAAGTTTAAAAAAAAAAAACTAAATTCGTAAAAAAATTTGACGCATCCCTAGTAATCAGTGCTTTGGACGCCGTGATCAAGGATAGACGACACGCTAGTGAAATCATATGTCTTATACATACGAAGCGAGAGAGGAAAAATTATTGCAGTGCAATCAGGGTTCGAGGATATAACGGGTGTAAAAAAACCAAACGCAGATCCGAAAACCACGTATTGTCCCTATCATCAGGATCATTTTTCTCTTTAGGACCATACCTGGGAAACAGCTGGTTCCGAAGATATTGAGGGTCAAAGTGACAATTTTGTTTCCATTTTATTACAAAAACTGTTGCCAAAGGATACATAAAAACTTTTCTTCATACAAACATAGTGGTTGTTTTTATTATTTCGTTCACAATAAGGCTTTATTAATTACAATACGCAATGTACGGCTCAGCGCGGACGACTTTTGAACTTAGCAGCCATCTCCAGCGCAGCGGCCTACGCTACGGCTGCTATACATTGCGCGCTACGAATTATAATATTTTATTGAGTCCCATAAATAAAAATCGTTTCCCAGCTGTAATGTTTTGTAATATGGCTTGGTTTGCTTTTCAGATTGCGTAACTTCAGGGTCTGCGTTTAGTTTTTTTACACCCTGTATATATATCAAACTTGATATATTATTGTATCGGATATATGTCATAAATATCCGATATTTTGATATTTATTATAAATATCAGATATTTTCGAACCCTGCGTGCAATATGAGCGATTGCTCGGAGCTACTTAGCATGTCGATTTTTCAGAATCCTAACATGGTCATTTTGGACATTTATTGTCAGTAACATCCGAGGATTTATCATTAATGGCAGATACTTATAGCATATAACCATTAATATACAACTCTCCATAATTACTATTTTATGACCATGAACGCTGCTAAGGGTTGCCTTTAATCCCTCAACCCCCAGGAGGCACTCGGGTGCCACGATAACAATTGATTTCAATTGTGTCTGGAATAACTCACGATCGAGGGATTTATGTATTTAGTACATGTATTCAAAGAGTGGGCGATAACACATGATTAAAAAAGAACATCCCAAATAATAAGTAGTCATTTATTATAAAAATACCAAAAAAAGTTGTCATTGTGTGTTATCGTTGTATGTATCATCAATATGTGGTGTTGTCCAACACTATTTTTGTAGGTATTTTTGCGTTTGAGGCGTGGCACTCAAAAGGTTAAATCTAAACATTATATTAAATGCATTTTATCTCAGTATACATACATATTATATCCATTTCATAAAGCAACAAAAATCGCGGGTATGTACACAACATTATTACACAACATACATAAATATAAAAATGAATCCCTATTTCCCTTGGTCATCGCATCACGCTAAATAGCTAGACCGATTTCGCTAATTCTTTTTTTGTTTTGTTTGTGTTTGTCAGGAGAATGTTCGTATGAAAGAAAAAAATAAGAAAATTGCACGGAAAATTAGAAAATTTAAGAAAACTTAATCAGCATACTAAATTTTTTGTAATGTAACCTTAGCGCTTTTGACAATTTTTTTATGTTTGGCGTTTGACAGACTTAACATTGACAGAATGCGTGCTGCAAATTTATATCGTCAAATAGGGGGTAAAAAAAAACACATGCACATGGCCAGTAATGTCTGCCGCCTGTTCCCGTGTCGGAATACCAATAAAACTATTTATATACCCGCCAGAAAAAAAAACAAAGAATATGGTTCATAGCATAATAATAAATAGTGTATTTTTTAATTTAATTATTCCGTAATCAATATTCATAGTTAAGACAGGACAACGTCTGTCGGGTCCGCTAGTACCAAAAAGTGAGTTTGGGCATTATGAAAATAAATTTAAAAAAGTTTTTTTAGTTGTCTGTCTGTCTGTATGTCTATATATCATATTCTCTGAGAGGTACTGCATGGATTTCATTACAGATTTTGCAAATATGTTAGGTTCAGCTGGGCACAACTATATTATTTTACTAAAATCTGAGGACAGGGAAACAAGTTACAGTCATTTAATGTTTATATTCTATCCTTTGTCTATCTATTACTATTAATTTAAAAAAAGGAAATCGCAATAAATTGCAACTTTAAAAAAACAGTTGTAACAATTAAATTGTACTGTCAAGAATCTTGCATTACAACTCTAAGTATAGACAATAAAGTTAAAAATTCAGTTTCTTAACATCCTACTGTTCGTGACTGTATTTATTTACGCTCATGGTTGAGGTCACGGTCGGGCGCGCTCGCGCACTGTGCGACGACAATTCCTTTGCGTCCATCCAGGCCATTCCTGCTCACTGAGGTATGCCTTTTAACCTGATCGCGTCTATATCAGGTGTGCTATGCTCCATTTGCTCAAGGATCTCAGCTATAATTTTTTTTTCATTGCAATTTTATGCCTTGCCATGTTTATGGTATACAATTTAACTGTATCGTAAATAGCTCGACAAGTGATGCGGACATAATCGCACGCAAATAGTGATTGTTCACGAATTTCTAAATTTTTTTTAAACGTGTGTTTCCAAATAAGCCTAATCCAAACTACTCAAAACTGTCGGTTTTGAAAAGTAGCTTTCAGATTTAAAAAATACTATAAAATTTTCATTTAAACCATAATTAAAATCAATTTCACTTCATATAATTAATGAATCTGAATATACCTCTAAGTGTCTTGAGAACAAAGAGGTCCTAAATGGCATTCATAGTTCCTTTTGAGGTTCGGATCTCATATATTCATTCAAGTATTCAATGACAATTATTAATGCACTAGCTGTTGCCCGCGTCAATTTCTGTTTATATGATCGCGATTAACATCAAAATTATTTCCCGTTTTTGCAACATTTTCCACTGGTGCTTCGCTCCTACTGGTCGCAGCGTGATGTTATATAGCCTAAAGCCTTTCTCGATAAATGGACTATCCAACACAAAAATATTTTTTCAATTCGAACAAGTACTTCCGGAGATTAGCGCGTTCAAACAAACAAACTCTTCAGCTTTATAATATTAGTATACTCGTAGACCTTAACTTATTTTACGTTCAGTATATAAATTGCTAAAAATATACAATTATTTCACGTTATTTCAATTAAATATGTTACTCATGTTAACAGTTTCTGTTAATAAATACACTAGAGATCTAAGGACGGTATCAGCATGACCACATTCGTTATTCGCCTTGTTCTAGTTAGTACGAGTATCTCACACGCTACGTTGGTTTATTCTTCGCGTTAAGTTTTTTTATGTTTTTTAATAAAACGTTGTTGGACGTCTTTTGCGTTGTCTATTTGTAGATAATTACAATGACATTGACGACCTGCCCTAGGTTCTTTGCTCCCATCCCATCGCATATGCGTTTCATTATCATCCCGCCTGACAGGACACTGATGTTATTTCCAATATTTTGTTTGTTTTATCGATTGCATGCATTTGAGTTATTTATATGTATAACCACCTTGATACCACAGTAATATTAATTTATATTTGTTAAATATTTTTACGATATTTTATCATCGCGTTAAGCAGTTAACATTGTACGTTAAAATGTTCTCCTTTCACTTTAATTGCAAACTTACTTTCTTTGAATGAAAGAATAAAAGAAAATGTATGTCCCTATCCTTTAATATAATAAGGAAAAGTTGATGAATATCGTGTGAATATCGGTCATTGAAAACTGATACTATACGTTGAAGATAAAATTGTTTGCATTATTATAAGTTTATTAAGTAGATACATCACAACTGGTATCCAGTTCAGGATTTCGTGAAAGTGAAATTACTTGGAGGTTTCTTAGGCAGTAGGTATTTAGTGCTATACAGAAACGTATGTTGGAAACATCTGCTTCGACACGACAACTTCATCCAAACTATAATAGAAGAAAGAATAGTAGGAAATGGAAAGCTAGAATAAGCTATATGCAGCAAATAAAAACAGAAATTAAATGTCGTATCACGAGGCCAAGATAATGGGGTGAGAACGAAAAGAGTGGAAATGCAAAGCTCCTTTTGATGACGACAAATTCTGGAACACTTTGAGTCATTCGTCAATTGGCTTCTCTATAGGTACTTTCATCAAAGCCTACATCTGGTTTGTTACTGTTCTTGTACCTATTATTCTATGCCTCTTCTTTTTAGATGGTTATGTCTAGCCGTGCTAAATTAAAAACGTTTTTGCCGCAACGACATTGGTATTGTTAATTCGGTCCTCTGTCTTATTGCTTTTTCTCTGCATTTCAGCGGTCGTCGTCTGGCGACCTTCGCCTTTCGATCAGCGCGTCTTGCGGGTACCGAGTATTTAATATTAGATTAAAGAGGATACGTATTTAATCCATTTCATTTCATTTTTTTGAAGTCTTTATATGTGCTAGACAAAATATGAGATATATGTAGACGAAAGTAGCCTACTTCCATGATCTATAACATGAAATTTACGGTAAGTAAGTTTAAAATGACAGATCATTGTCATCTTAGTGAAAGCTCTTTGTGTCCTGCCTGTACCTACTTCTTTGTTATGTATTTACCTAGTTAAACAATACCTAGTCATTTATTAATGAAGTATTACCTATAAAATATTACTTTAATAAACAAAGGAAAGGAAAGGAGAAAACCCACAATAATGATATCATCGGAGGGAAAGTAATAAATTGAAATAGAAAGGCTCTCGAAGGCTGGCTCTTATTTCTCAGGCAGACTTCTTATTTATTTATTTAGTTAATGAGGTCGATTTAATGGCATTTGATCAACAATTTACACTATAAAAGAGATTCAATAAGACAGACAGTACCGAATAATGTAAAAAAGTAATAATTGAAAAAAACGAGTCAATGATGTTACATCATTGACTCGTTTTAGACTTAGTCAAACCTCTAGTTTGAATCTCAGGAAAGGACATATATACGTTTATAGCTATGAAGGGTGAAAAGCGCGATATAAACAAATGCGCGATAAAGCCGGAAACATGACATAACCGAGAGCGCGATATATTCCACCTGAACTAAGTCACGGGCAAAGCGCTAGTAGCCCTCAGGTACCTACCTGTTTATTTACTATTAAGGGGACTACTAGAGCTATGTGCCGCCCCCAATCGACTTAATTGTATTACTTCTAAACAAAATCAATTCTCAAAAAACTAGAACAGTATCATTTTATCAAATTACCTCTAGTATTTATTGAATCACTGTCAACAGATTTTTTTTTCTGGCATTCTTTCGTATTTTAGGTATTTTGCTAAAAGCGGCTGCTTTTGGCGCTAGCGACAAATACTTTATAAACACACACAATTAAATGAAAAGTTTACTGTGATTCAATAAATACTAGAGGTAATTTGATAAAGTGATACTTTTCTAGTTTTTCGAGAATTGATTTTGTTTAGAAGTAATAAAATAAAATCAATTGGGGGCAGCACATAGCTGATAGCTCTAGTAGTCCCCTTAATGTATTTTCTATTAGCTTCTAATTTAATCGTCTATCTATCGTTTATTTTATGACCGTTTAAAATCCATCTTTATTTAACTTGAAGTTGAATCATGTATACTATTAACCTCAAACCCTCTTAAAGCCATAACATGAATGATGCGAAATTTCTATTTAGTAGAAATTTATAATTTAAATCTTAGATTATACCTAATATCCACATGATCATAAAAAAAAGCGATTATGTAGGTAGTAATATTTCATGAAAAACTTCCAAATTATTCTTTTTCCATTATTAGTAATTCTCGGTATTACTTATATAAAACTAACTGTAACTGTTTTCATTTCAGTGCCTGTAGTAGAATATGAGAGAATGTGAGGCCTCGTTTATTTACAAATACAAACATGAAACAGATTTTGTTAGACAATAACCGTGACCATTCGTTCTGACTAATATTCAAACCGGTCTCTTTTAGTATCAATAACCTACTAAACCGTGTGTTCTTAAAATATTCATAATGGGCAAAGTCTTACGTTTATGTACGTTACGTAATTGATTACCTTATTATTATTATTATTTCCTTTTGGATTGTGAAAAGTCTGCTTATACATCCATGTTTGTAATAAAACTAATGTTAAATTTTGAGATTGTTACTTTTCCCCTGCACTTTTCTACTACTGTTATATTTTCAGTGTTATCGAAATAGATTCATTAATAAAATAGGTCAATTATGTCTATTTAGGTGTAAGATGACTATCTTTAATTCTACGTTATATAAGTACCTCATGCTGTTTAACCATTTCGTAAACAAGCATTATTGTAACATCTGGTGAATTTATTTTCATCGAGGTAGTACGTATGATATGGTGTCTGCGGACGATTTAAATATGATCATTAAGACCGAAGTCACGTCTCGATCTCAATTAAAATGCTATGTTTCATAATAGAAACATCGTATTGTTTTTCTAAATAGTTATATTAATGTCATTTATCTAAATAAATCTATTGAATCCAGTTACAAATTATAATTTCGGTATATGACATCAGTATGAACCAGTATAATTATCTTCACCTACCTTTTCTCCAATTAGTTTGTGCAATTTACCAAGATTTTCTTCTAAGATGTGAACTGTGCTTAATCAATACTTGACTTTTCTAATTATCAGCAATACATTATTTTAAAGACCTGTAGAATATTCCCACAGGTTAAATGTTGGCATAGTTGTAAGTCGTATCTTTAGCAAGGTAGTAGCAGTCATTGCCGATCATAATAGAGATAGATTATTCATTATGGACCATAAACATGCTTACGAGTCTATTAAAAACCAGTTTCTTTTCTCTCAGATTATACGTTTTACTTTAGAAGTCTAGGTATTAGTTTCACCGGACAAATAGCATAATTAAAGTTGTCCTAAACATCGGCAGATTATTCGGGTTTTTTAATATCTAGTCATTATATTATAACAGTAAAATTTCGACGAACTTGCTCTTCATATCTTAGACGGCTAATTCCTGTTAATTCGTTATATTAAGGCACAGGGCAGAGATATGGCTCTATATCGTTTGAAAAGATGCTTTTGGCGTGTCTTTGATAAGCGTTTGTACATAATCAGTACTCGTATATTTGTTTAAATATCTTCGAATATGTTACTCTACGGTACGCTTTTGTTTAACAATGTAAATTTTATTACCTCCTCGAGAATTCAAACTAAGACTACGGATATATCAATGTCAATTTTGACTCTATGCTAAGTTGCTTATCTGGAATAAGATGTTCCTGTGATTTGTACATAGTGCGGATCAGAGCATTTAGGCATTCAGATTTCAGACCATTTATTAAGAGGTTCTAAACAAATTTTATTATACCTGTTTTGTACGGTCGTTGTGAAACTAATTACTCTGTCTAGTGAATGCTCTAGCAGTTTGCCGAAATATTAATTTAGATACCGCAATTAAAATTTCCCACAATCCTCCAATGAGTCGGATGCTCGGAAGTCATTGTAATTTGAAATGTTTATATCACACCTCTCACTTTTATATGTATAGTGCCGTAAATTCAATAGGTGTGCAGGTTGAAACATATGATCATGTCATAGATAAAATGGAGTTACTTTTTGCAATAGCCGTTATGTAAGAACCACAACAGCTCAGTCATTGACACTGTTTTTTATTGTTGCTTTAATGTGCTACGCCGTTTTCATCATTTCCTAAAAAAATCTATACCCGTTAAGATTTTAATATTTTTCTGTAACTGCAAAATACGACTCACTAATTACTATTTATACGATTTATAAATCATATTTTTTCAAATGTTTCATAGCTCTGAAGTGGGTAAACGAAATGGAATAAGGTTTATGCTTAAACTTTCGAGTTTTTCCATTTCGATATCTTGCAAGGTTTAAAAGATAATATGCAAGATGCTCTCCATAATTAGCCAAAATACGATCCCCATCTATTAAGGGTGGGGATTATAGCAAAATCCTTCTTTTGGAGAGGCCTGTGTTCAGCAGTGGACTGTGATATTAGACTGGTGATGATGAACATTTGTATTATTTAAGAATCAATTTCTGTGATGTACAAAATCCCACGCTGGTAAAGACTAAAGCAACTTGAATAGAGTTTATTTAAATTTCACAGCAGCAATAGCATTAGCAGTAAACTTAACTATATCAGGTGAGTGTGAAAGCTGTCTAATGAATGACTAAAGCTATCTCTCAAGTTTTATCTCTTAGGATTTTATTATATCAATTAATTAAAACATAAGCGCGAGAAATTTTTGAAAGCAATTTTAATTTAATTTAATATATTTCATTTATTATAAAGAACATATCATACGAGGGTGGGTCAAAAAGTTCGCGGAATGGAGGGTAAAAAGTAAGAAATAAAACACAAAATTATTTTTTCTTCTCAATGTATTCCCCCTTAACTCTAATACATTTAGTAGACCTATCAATTAATTTATTAATACCTTCGAAAAAAAATTATTTCTCTTTGTCGTCAAAATAGGCCGAAATTGCGCACTTCACTTCTTCATCGCTGGAAAATTTCTTCCCTCGAAGCTCTTTTTTCATTTTTGGGAACAAATAATAATCACTTGGGGCTAAATCTGGGCTATAGGGAGGATGTTCCAAGATTTCGAAGCCCATTCTTTGAACAGCAGCCATCGCAACTTGCGCCTTGTGTACGGGTGCATTGTCGTGCAAAAGGAGCACACCTTTGGTCAATTTTCCCCGTCTTTTCTCCCTCACAGCATCTCGCAGACGTTCTAATAGTACAGCGTAGTACTTTCCAGTTATAGAGACACCCTTTTCTTTATAATCAATAAGGAGGATTCCTTCTGAATCCCAGAAAACAGTAGCCATGAGTTTTCCAGCCGACGGACACACTTTGAATTTCTTCGGGGGTGGTGTGCCCTTTTGTGCCACTGCATAGAGTCTTGTTTGGACTCAGGCTCATAATGATGAACCCAAGATTCATCTCCAGTCACAATCCGGTTCAAAACTTCATCCTTTAGTTCACCACAGAGCGCCAAAAACTCGCGATAACACTCAACTCGCCGCTGCTTCTGGTGTGGCGTGAGCATTCTCGGCACCCACCTTGCACACACCTTTGACATGCCAAGATGGTCGTGTAGGATGTTGAAAATGGTTGAAGCTGATACTCCAATCATCTCTGCAAGCTGCTTTTTCTTTAAACGGGCATCTTCCAATATGATTTTTTCAAGTTTTTCGACGTTTTCTGCCGTGGTTGCCTCGACAGGCCGCCCCGGCCTCGGATCATCTTCAATCGAATCCCTGCCTTGCTTAAACAGGTTGTGCCACTTGTAAACCATGGTTTTACCAGGGCAAGAGTCCCCGTAAACAGAAAACATCTCTTCCAAAATAGTCTGGGGAGGTTTTCCTTGCTTGGTAAGGAACTTGATGACTGCGCGAAACTCAATTTTCTCCATGTTGCAATTTTTCTTCCGGATTGACTTGTTGATTGATGTGTAGCTCAGTGAATTATGACCTATTTTTTTTGAAATTTAGCATTTATACTCTTAATGAGTGTCGCAACTAGAGTAGGTAGTAAAAAGTCGCCCTTCCCCCCTCCATACCCCTCATTCCGCGAACTTTTTGACCCACCCTCGTACTTCTGCTCTTTGGTCTTTTAACCTCACATCAAAGGATAATGTTGTATTTCATCCTATGTGATGTGGCAAGTATCTATTATTTTTTGTATTTCTATCTTGTTAACAATGTTTCGTATTTCTTGCTGATGAATTACCAATTCCTATTTTTTCCATAACTTTCTGTGTGAGTCAACGTGTCTTCCATTAACGTAACTATTCGATACCACTCTTCTGGATCAATAGTGAAAGTTCGTTTTTTTACGTTAACATTGTCTGCTTTATGTGGGAAATAAAATTATTACGATTTCACTCTATTGAACAATGAATGAATAATATAATTTAAGTTTTAAATATGATGCCTTGTCACGATAATTGTTACTGATAATAGGTTTCTATTGAAATTATTTGATATTATTAATTTTATTAGTGCCTCTTGAATTAATTTATACGTCACGTAGATCCAAAACACCACAAAAAACTTACGTACCTACTACCTACTTATTTTCTGACTTTACCAAATTTATTTTTATGACAATTCTGCTTTTGTAGAATATGCGTAAAGAGTTTTAGCTCGGTAGTGGAAACATATTACTGACACCGATGGGTCGTTAGTTCGTATTCCAACTGGTAGCTCTGGAGGACGACCCCGTTGGTGTAATATGAGCGTAAATATTGTGAGAAAACAATATTTACTGCACATTCAGTAACACTGAATTCAAAAGTTGTAACTTTGGTTAGTTGGTAGTTAGTTGGGACTTAAAATGTTCATTGTATTTGCATTAAATAAGTAGGTTAAGAGGTACGTAGTTTAGTTTAAAGTTCACGTACTGCACCTGCTAATCCGATGCATAAGCTCCTTTAATATAATGCTTGCCTGTAGACTCCCTGGCGTCTGCGTATTGATTCATCTGACCTTGTCCTCCCTCGGCTTATGTAACTCATTTGAAGGTTTCCTTCACATCTCATTTTATGTTGCTCATTATCATTTATCTGTGGTATGGTACCTAGTAATTTTTGTAAAATACTATCAACTTCATTTGCAAAGAACACCAAAAGGAGCTCAAATGCTTTAAAAAGTTTTAGTGGTTATCGTCCCAAAACGATTTGAATTACCTACTCATGGCTCTTCTATAATGTATTACTTTTTATTATTGACTAGCTGTTTCGCTCGGCTTCGTACGGGTGGAATTTTTTATTTGACAGTATCCCTCAAGAACCGTACATTTATCCAGTGTAAATAGAATAAATTAAATAAGATAAATTAGCCTGTGCCCTGTATGCTTCTCCAGCCTGTTCTATAGATGCGTAATTAATGTCACTCCTATCCGTTCAGACGTTATGGCGTGATTGAGGAACAAACATCCTTCGCATTTAAAATATTAATTATTAATTATAATGTTACCTAGATTAATAATTACTTAATAATATGATTCGTCCTAAATACGTTTACGGCAATCTCGAAAAAAAAAATAGAATTGTAGTACCTACTTAATATTATTTTGTGATATCACAATAACCCAAAAGAATAAGTCTGGTAAAATATTCAGAAAAAAGTTTGTGTAATGAAATATAATTGTTATATTATATCAATGTGGTCATAGTAACGCCATTTAAATTCTTAAATGTCATTGCAAGTATATTTTTAAATAAGTCGAGCTTAATTTTTAAATTGAAGCTTTAATATGAATAGTCAATTTAAAATATTTGTGAAATATTAATTTCCGCACCGTTCGAATACGAATAGAATTTTTCGTTATTGATATTGCTGAAAAAGAAATGGCTGTTTATATATATATTCTTTATTGCGCACAAAATTACATAAAAGTTGTTACAATAAAATAGTTTACAAAGGTGACCTCCCTTTAAGAGATCTCTTCCAGCCAACCTAACTGGTGTGAAAGAAAAAAAGTTTTAGACATTTTTAAACCTGTCTTTCAGTACAGATCACATTTTGAGCATCGTGATTCTACAACGGACATTGGATTACCAATTTGTTTATCAACTCCTCCATCATGATTCATGGTAACCCCGTTATATGGTGCATGTGTGAGTCGTTGTGCAGACTTGTGCATTGGCGTAACTTGCACAAACTGCGCATGTGTGCGTGGGGTAGGGTCGCGGTAGGGGTGGTCACCCCATTTTACGCGATCGGAAAATAGGGCAGTGCAACGGATTGTTAACGGGATGAATTCAATGTTTTGCCAACATTCGATTTCGATCTCTTTTGGCATTAATTAATAAATTAAATATTGTGTTATCCTTATAATTAAGAAGTACGTTTATACGTATTCGTTTTCAGCCTGTAGCCGTAGGTAAGTTGCCAAATATGATTGGAGCATGCTATATCTAAAAATGCTGTCGGAAGCTAAGTCGTGAATGACTCTCCGGCAGAACTGAAATTGGTATCTTATCAAAATTATCATTCATTTGATAGAAAATAGAAAAACCAAACTTTGTATTGATAAAATTTAACCAGCTCTCAAACTTCAAATAAAATGTCTCTGAATATCTTGTGATCTTGATAACAACTGTTAGTAATGTTATGTTACAATAGGCAATAGTTTTTCCCTAGTTATTGTTCTGAAATTACGGTGATATACGAGTATTTTGGACTCATAATATATTTAGTCTGTCTTGTCAAAGCAAAAGGAAGAAAGTGCTGTGTTTTATACAAGTGATGACTAGTCTAACGTTTTATTTAGCTTTTTAAATGTAGCTAGTGTCTTATTTTACAATTTTCATTAAACGATAAACTTAAAGCCTGACCGTCTACTCTGCGCACACTATTGGTAGGTATGTAAATTTTAAAAATACTTTGATATGCTTATAGCATGGAAGATAAGATTAAATGTACATGACATATCAAAGCAATTCATCGTATTCACCTGTCGGTACAACATCGACTCGATAATGCTAATCGAGTGGCGCTTCGGCGTGCGCCGCACTAGGCCACCACCCACCAGTCGATTCACTTCAGTACGCATATTGCTGCCGGCGCAGTCGGACGCGTGCTGTAGCTCCCAAGAGCCGGCATTATAATAACCACTTTGAAATCGTTTACGCGTCCATTAAAATAACCGTCCTAAATTTTCTACAGTAAAGTATCTCCCTCGCCGTGTTCAACAATAATCTTTGGAACCTTGGAAGGATCTTCTACGTAACAAATTAATTGTTTTCATGAGACAATGTTATGCTTTTACTTATAATTGTATTGGGACACAAACAACTTGTAACATATAGCTACAAATCACGATTTAAAAAATAGAAACGTTATTGCGTGTACAAAACGAGGTCTTGCAAAATCGATTACGTTCTCACTATGATGTGGCTTCATAAAGCAAGTGGTTCTTGTTAGTTTTTTGTAAAATCAATAAACAGAAAAAAATAGTTAGCCGATTAAAATAGATACGATACGAATTCGTACTGAAGCTCAAATAGTGCTGAAAATATTCGTTCAATAGAAATAAAACAGAATGGCGTTACAATCAGAATCTGTTTTCGATTTTTGCAATTAAAATTCCTAATAACGCTAAGATTGTTTTCCTTTAGAATGATATGTTACCCGTAGATCCTATGAAGAAAGCTTCTGTCACTTCATTAACTTTTACTTTGGTCTTTTCTCAATTGTTTTATTGTTGATTTGTTCAATAATTGATATTCCAAAACTGATACTATCAGATTATTGTAGATACACATTTATATTAGTTAGCCTAACCAATTGATAGAAATATGGTAAGGTCCTAACAATGTTATAATGAAAAATGAGTTTGTAAACGTTATAAGAAAATAGCCCGGTGCAGACAGAAGACATTCTTTTCTCGATTAAAGTCCTCAGTCATTAACATTTCTGAACTGGTATTCGCGTTTCGTAAAAAATAATTGCGTCTACGTTTTACACTTCTTTATTACTTAAATGATTGATACTAATGAAAATAACTATTATTGTGAATTGCTCGTCTAATTAGTTTGTTATTTTGGGTAGAAAATCTCCATTATCATGTTTTTCTGCTTGCTCTACCTACGAAATGTCGTCTTTTTTATTTTAAGTTATTAGTCTTAACTATAGGAAGTTATTTAAAAATATACCCCTAAAATATTTTTTTACCTCTTTTAGGTATACAAATTTAATAGTGGACATTTATTGTTGTATTGACTTTGTGTGTTCCATCCAAATTGTTGCAATCAACTATAAATTGGATTGTAATTGTTGTCTTACTTTGGCCTTCCGATATTATTTAGATATTCAATTAAATACATGATTTAGGAACACTTTGTCAAGTTAATGCCACTAAATGCGATGAATCTCCTTATTCGTCACAAATAATGAATAATTGTTTGGTACCTAACCAACCAATTTTTATTAAAGTGCATAAATAAACATAAATGCAACATCTTTAATAGGGGTATAGTATTTGCCCTTATACATGGTTTAGGGACAAATACTTTTGTACTGCAGAAAAAATGTAAATATTTATGCAGTTATACAGTTCTCTTAGGGAATATCGAAGGATTTCTAGGTGATTTAAATTCACTGCGTCAAAGCGAACTGCTTCCGTCCAATCGCTCAGCCTTTTTCTGAGCTAAAAGCTTCCCACATGAATTCTGCGGGCAAATTAATTATTTTTTTTTACATCATCATTATCATCACCAGCCTGTATCAGTCTACGGCTTCTCCAAAAGGAGGATTTTGCCACGCTTGGCAGGCGGGTTGACAATCGTAGTTTGGCTAGTGGTGGATGAAAGTCTCCTTCTTGCAGTTCTCCTTCAGTCGCCTCTCACGACACTCATAGCAGGATATGAGGTGTTTTTCTTTCAACGCGCCGGCACTAGGCGACACATAACAATTGTTACCACATCTATACATTTTGTGTACCTACATTTTATCACTTTCATAGGTTTCATTTTCATAAGTCTATGTCGTTCGTCTTCCCGTCAAATGATAATAATGCAGTAGGCGCGTTAAATGATATCACTTAGATACCGGAATCAAAGCAGAATGCAGTTGCACTCGGCTCGATGGATTCACAGTTATCGCGTGCTTTCCACCTAGTCACGCGTTGTTTACGTTTTTAACATTGTTGAAATAGCCATTTAAGATTTTGCTATTTTCCAAAATCTTATAGGTACGATGTGTTTATTCTGTTTTTATTTTCACTACTGTGGGGTGATTGATATAAACACAAATATTCCTGCGCAGTGCGGGATCGTTAACTTATTTAGTGCTGTGTTTCTTGGAAACTTAAACTCCCACGTCTATCATGATATCGATGCTTTAAATAACAGTCGGCGATGTTAATAATTGTAATGAACCTCGCATGCATGACGTTTATTTGTTATAACAAAATCGTGCCGGACGAAATGTATCTTGGATTTCATTGCAAACTAAAAAGTCCCAACCATATAGGTACCCATTTGTTAACGGATAGGTAAACCGCGATATTAATTCGATACATAAACAAAGACGATAGCACTGTCAACGTGTGATGTATAGGGATCAACGACACATCAACCGCGAAGTTGTGTAGGAGTTAATCTATTTTCACTCTTCAGTTTGTATTTCTAACTCTTTCTAACACCAGGAAAACGTATAACATCGTTGCACACAGTTGAAGTATTGTGCAACTATTGGCACGGCATTCATTTTCTTCTCGATGTGTGCCAAAACCACACGTGGATGACCTGAGCCGATATAGATAACGCTTCCTTAGTGGGTTCATGGCGTTTCATGCTCTGTTTTTGATAACAACGACTATCAGTGACTCTGTTTGACGTAATAAACCAAAATGCCGAAATTCTACAATATTCAAAACATCAACACCTGTTGTATGAGAAAGAACGTGTCTTTGCCATACGTTCCATATAAGTAAATTATTTTGTTAAGTATCTATGAGGATTAAATACGTGAACAATTTAACAAATAAACTGAATTTAAATATCTGCCAATGCTTAGCAAAAGTAATTTATTTTTAGCTAATCTTTGGGTACACAGATGTTAATAATCTTGTAAAATTAAATGCCATTACAAAGAAAAAATCTATGTAAGCTTTCCTTCCAAAGTTGTATTTTATTTTACGTGGTATAGAAATAAAAAAGTCTTTTCTTTTCAGTGGACAGTTTTAATCAGTAATAATTTTTTCTATACTATATCCTACTAAGTGAAAGTTTTGTGATAAAAATGCTGTTCTATGCATCGCTTTAAGTGTTAGTGAAATGGATTATATTTGTTAGTCGCTCATCGATTGCATAATGTCGAAGACTTTAAACGCATACAGAATGTAAGTATTAAGTGATTTAAGTATATTGGTTAATAAGTACAACATTTAATTTTTTAGGGTTCCGTACTTAAAGGGTAAAAACAGGACCCTATTACTAAGAGTACTTTGTCCGTCTGCCTGTCACCAGGCTATATCTCAAGAGCCGCGATAGCTAGTCAGTTGAAATTTTCACGAATTATGTATTTCTGTTGCCGCAATAACAACAAATACATACTTAAAACAAAATAAAATAAATATTTAAGGGGGGCTCCCATACAACAAACTCGTTTTTTGGCCTTTTTGGTGCGGAACCCTTCGTGCGCGAGTCCGACTCGCACTTGGCCGGTTTTATTTCTTATTTACGGCACGTTGTTTGTTTAACAATAATACTTTGTTGACACTTAATATCATAGCACCAAGAGATGTAAGTACTAACATAATATTATATGCAAATTATTTTGATTTCGATATTAAATTTATGCATAAAAAGAAAGTGAGGTGTCTGATATACACTTCTAAGCTATTTTTATACAAATATAATAAAAGAATTGGAATTAATAACATTCAAGGCTAAATAGTTGGAAACTCTTAGCCAGAGGGGTCTTTATAAGTTTGTTCGAATTATTCGGCATTATCATTGTATATTCCTAGAAGAAGATGATTAGAAGTTCAACACTGGCCCTCCAGGCCTCCCGTAGCGCTACAAGTACAACCAGCAACTCCAAATCATTATGTACAACATCAGTAAAAAATAAACGAAAAGTGCGTAGGCAGTATAGAAAACAACTTGTAAGAGTCCGAACCGAACATTAAAATAACATTTTACTTTACTTTCAAACAGTAAAAAAAATTGTGTTATATACTCTACTTAGACATACGACAAGAACCAGTGTGTTGTGAATCACCTTTGGCACGGCATTAATTTTCTTCATACCATTCAATAGGTCGTGAATGAACCCAAAATATAATTTTATTAAATTTTCGTAATGCGTAATTCGTTATGAGACACCGGATCCTGCTGACAAACCTGTGATAACAGTTTTCAGGACACTTTACACCAATGTTATGCTTTGGAAGTGATAACAATTATAAAATACAATAAGAATAATGCTTATCTAGGTAATCTCCAGAGAATGATTGGTATATTAGGTGGGCTACAAATCTCGGACTCTTAACGATTATGGCTGGTGACGACCACCCGAATCAGTATAATAAATAATAAATATTTTAAGACATGCCTCACTGGGCCACACAGAGCCATCTAGTCCCAAATTAAGCTACTATTAAGTACCCTGTCGTATGGGGTACTAGACAACCGATAAACTTACATAAATACTTTTTTTTTGTAAATACATACTTATAATACATAGAAAACACCCAGACCAGTACAAACAGACATGTTCATGCACACAAATATTTGTACTGTGCGGGGATCGAACCCGCGACCCATGGCTCAGAAGCAGCGTTTACTACCGCTGATCCAAATGGTCGTCTAGTATTCCAACATTAGTGTAATATACTTGCATGCTAACTGCCTACTGACGTGTTTTCATTTTCACTATCACGCCAAACAATTACTTTAATGAAAATAAATATTTGTTTAGATTTTCTAGCAATTTTTAAATATTTTTTTGGATTGTTATTATTATATGATTACCCCTACGCATCACCCCTCTCTTGCTCTTGATTTTTACATATTTCATTCATACGTTAGTTACAATTGCCGTTTTTGTCGTTTCCCTTAATAAACTAGCATGTGTTTAATTGGATCTGTTAGACAACCTTAGTTACAAAACTACAGTTAAATTAGATATTTTAGAAATGATTAAAGTATATTTAACAAAATGTATTCCGATTTATGAGTCTAGTGGAATGACGTTAAAATCATTTAGTTCTCGTGGTCGCAAAGTATTTATTTAACTCGGTCTCGATATGGTGTTCATCATAAAAATAAGTTTTCTAGATATTTGTTAGAATGCGACGTGAAATATCATCACATCTACCTCAGTAGACAAAGTATAACTAACATCAACAGCTTTTCAGTTATTTTTGCCGAAAGCTTTTACTTCTATTCGATGTACCTACCAACTTAGTTGTATTAGTCGCGCCTATAACTTTCACTTTGCTGTTAATTACGAGGAAACTGATTAATTAAGATAGTTCTGGCTCGAAAACAACTTGATAATTCTTGTTCGTAGATACTCTTCCAGCTTGACACACATTTTCCTGTGTTGTAACAACAACATTAACTAAAATCAGTTCATTTCAGTAGATTTGACGAATCAATTTTGAGCAAATGCTTAATATTATTAAAATTATCTCCGTTGACTGATTCAGCAGATTTCGTGCCCTTGACCTTTTCCGTCCTTTCAGAATCCTCCATCTAGAGTTATCGGCTTGGAGACCTTGAAAGGAAATTTTTCAAGGGTGGTAGATAGAATAATAGAACCCATACTTTGGGTCTGCAGGGTGAAAAAGGCAAAACATCTAACGTCTAATTTGGGAAGTTCCGGAAAAGTAATTAATTAATTAAAACTTAAACTCACGTGCATGCTTAGACCAATATAAAATAATTAGTTTTAAACTGATTAATACTCTAGATAAACTTGATATACTTACTACTTAAGAATTCAACTTTTTTCTCGGAGATTGAGGTTTTAATGAAATTATAAATTATACTGCACTAGTTCTATTTTTAATACTATGGGTAATAGTATGGATATTCAAGTTGGAATTCAAGTTCATATGAGTACTAACTGTAGAATTACAACTAACTTAACTTACTAAAATTGTTCGAAGGTACAAACTGAAGCACTGAAGCCCTAATCCAGTAAGCTACTGCTAGAGTATTATTTATTTTTAAGCGTTTTTCGGGGCTTTATAATCAGTAGTGCGATTTTGTAAGGTTGTTTATGGACGGACAATGAATACAATTGATCATCGATCGTATAATGTAAATTCTAATTGTGTAATTTTGTCCATTCCATGAAGACCGAAAAGTGACCGGTGGTATAAAAACGTTTCATGGATTTTCGTTTTATCATCGCAAAACATTCGGTAAAACTCATTTTTTTTACCATAATATTAAATTGTATTCATGCAGGTTTTTAATCAAATTTTACGATTTCAACCCAAAAACAAACTTTTATTCATAAAAACATTGAATTTAAACTAAAAATTTACCTTTGCAATTGAAATAACCAAACGAATGAAATACGAGTTTCCTGCTACTCGACAATAGGTGGCGTTAGTGGACTACGTTTTTTTTTCCTAAAAGTTTTACGGCTTCGGACGAGTCCATATAGCCTAGTCTTTTTAGTTATAATGTAATTTTTTTTATACATACAATATCATTTAAACTTACATAAACATAATAGCCTAACCTAACCTAAACCTAAACTAACCTAACTCATTGAAATGTATGGGTGGTATATACATTTCAATGATTACAGGAGTTTTACGCGAGAACGTGGATCAAAGTCAAATAGGTGTGCCTTTTCTTGTTTCTCAGTTTTATTTGATTTATCCTACTCACTGACACATTATTATAACAATGCCACCACTATATCACAATAAATGCCGCTTAAGATAATTTCACAAAATTTCGCAACAAAGTCCTTCTTTCTCTTCTCGTTTCCCGCGCAAAACTCCAGTGGACTACGTAAAGTGTTCTCTGACGTAGTATATTATTTTATTTATGTTCTGTGTATGTGAAGTGATAACTGTCACAGTGAAAGAAAACTTTGAATTTGTTTAAATAAAAACACAAGTAATTAAAAAAAATATTAAATAAAATTAAGGCGTTCTATCAAAAACAAACAAGACAAAGTGTACCTAAATTAAATAAAGATAAAACATCATTTTCTTTCAAAGAAAATGTAACAATTTGAAGAAATTTGCGTACATAAGAGGGTAAAATTTACGATTGTCATGAGTCAAGAGTCACCGCAATCATTTGACATTAGCAATGAGCTCATAAGACTTACGCAATTCGAATTATCTGTCAAAATCATGTACATCATTCACTCATCGTTTAAAATTAACGACCCAATCGTTAACGATAAATGAACTCCGTACACAATTAAAATTTGCCGTTTGACAGATTATACCGTACGTTATGAACTGTCAAATGAATACAATTGCTTTACAGAATCGCACCTCAGATTGACTATCATCGTGAAATGACAGCATGTAGTCAACCAGGCCATCCATAGTTTAAAATTCAGCATGTTCAGGTTCACAGCCATTCACCCGGTTGCCTTTATGTCTAGACGCATCGATTGGCTGGCCTTTGTCCTTATATGAACAGCAGTACTTCTAATTGTATTAGGGTTAACTCGGTCCTTTTGTTCATGAGTCACAGAGATCACATTATTTTTACCCCCAGTAAGACAAATCTGCCGTTGAGTCACTGGTGCAGAGTCTAGCTGGTAGTTGTCTGATTTAGTATCTATAAAGAGAACATAATCGTATCCTTGACATCTTTATATTGCAGTCTTTACAGATCGCAGTCAGTCGACCAACGCGATGTATTGTCTGTAACAGTTATTGTTGATTTTTGATCGTACGTGTATTACTCTCTCTGTTAGTTACTCTAATTTTAGCTGATTAGTGTGACATTCATGGTAATATAAGTCTTACAATTATTTTGAAAATGTATTTGTGATACTTCTGTAGTTACGCTAATTCTAAAGTAAGTAGAGTGGTAATAGTAACCAAAAAATAAAATGTTAATGAAAATTAAAAAAACAGAATTGCATTAATTATAGTATTTTTCCCATAATACACAGCAATAATATTGATTGGAGTATTTCATTTGTTCTACACAAGCTTATCTACAAAATGAACTACATACTGCAGTATCATATGTGTACCAGTTGCTTTTGGCTTGTAGCCAAGACGCAAGCCTCCATTTCATAGGGTTTAACGAGAAAATGAGAGAGGGAAACATTCCCCATATTCCTAACCCCCGGAATATTGGAGTTTGTTTTACGAGAGATTTTATTGCGTCTGGCTGGTATGAAGGATTTTGAAATGTTTCGAATAAAGTATACAGAAGTTTATCCTATTTGGATCACTCGAGAGTCCAAAGCAATATTTGCTTTCAGATGAATATGTAGAAGCTTGTCATCCTCACTTTATATACTTGCCTTCTAATCTTTCTTTGTCTTTGTTGTGATCTAGTAGTACTCGCAAAGGTTTATCAACAATTATTAACTGACATATTGATCCACCATAATAATCCCGTTGTATTTGTTACAAAAAGCCACTTAATTCTCTACAGAAGTACATGTCAAATCAACTCATTACCATGAAACTGTGTCAACGTTATTAGGTACAGCTAATTTGGACTAATTTTTTCTCTTAAAGAACTTAACACGTAGACGTAGTTAAGGGGGTTGTCGCCCTTGGTTGCTATAGCAACGAGAATTTTATGCGCCCCACGTCGCCCGTTCCACTCCCCCGGAAAAGGGGGTCGGTGAATTCGGACAATCTACCTCGCTGGGAAGCTCTTGATTATACGAACTAGTGGATCAGTGCTTTTGAATGGACACCCTTGATTAGCCACCTGGAAAGGCTGTACAGTTATGGTAGTGGCATTAATTTCTGTGTAGGTTAGGTTTGTGTGTCTACTGACTGACGTTGTTGTTTTTTTACCAAAAGCTTTTTCGTATTTTACTATCTGTACTGTAGTTTAAACGCAATTAAATTTGTCAAGCATAATGTTTGTTTCACTATAAGTACCTAGTTGTAACTTTAAAAAAGTTTTTTTAACTTGAATTTTTTTAATATGCCATGTGAATTGCCGTCAACATAATGACCGCACCACCAACCGGGATAGGTTGCAATGACAATCACAGAAACATATTCTTGGCCCATGTACATATTATACGACAGTTTTTACAAATGGTTTTGTCCTCGCCAATAAACATGTTATGTATAAATAAATAGACACATGTTTCTCTACATGATAGTGATAACATCTATTGCAAACAGTTTAAGCATTTAACAATTTAATATAACCGACCACCGCATGTTTCTCACGAGTACACTACCATTTGTTAGACCATCTATCGAGTTGCTTGACCAGCTGTCGAGGAAGGTTATTTTATTTAGATGTGATATGTTAATTAAATGAAGAAATATTGCGTCTTTGAGAACAGTAATACAATTTTCAAGCGACGACAACAAAGAGGAGGTGGAGTTCAAGCCGATGCGTCTAAAGACCACCCAATAGGTGGTAGGTTTAAATTGGGACGTGTAAAAACGCCTTCTGGTGCCTATTTGCAGAAATAAAACTGATTTTATTAATAAATATGTAATTTTTAGTCAGTGCCAAACAAATAATACCGAACAAGCATCGAACAAGGAGGTTTATTTTACACGTTTCGATAGTTAAATTCACCAAAATTTGTTTTCCCTTTCACTTACTCATCACAATATTTATTCCTACCACTGCATCAGGACAACTGTGAGTTAGAAATTCGGTAGCTTAGGTAAAAGAAAATAAATACGTATCGGTACCAAAAATGTCTAGACTAAATGGTCCTACCTTTTAGTCTATACAATTATATCATTTAGATAAATCATTAATAATGTATATAACCCTTTTTAAATAAAATTACTTGGTCTTGCAATTTTAGGTCATAATAATATATAGTTAGTTCAGCTGTACATTGTGCATATATTAAATTAGTGACTGATGGAAGGGTAAAAAAAAAGAATCTTTTCCAAATCAGTGCAAAGCATCAATTATTCATAGTAAGTAATGTGTGATATCACGAGCGACCTCAAATGATTATAGGAATGAATAACTGTATGTCCTAACAGTATCTGGATTCTATATTGCGTTTTGAATCATAATACCCACTGACAAATTTATAATGTAGAACGGAGGAAGTAGGTACTCATCATCCAAAACTATTGAGTCATTTAATAATATCGAATTGACAGAGAAGTAACGTTACGCCCAACTTATGCATTATTATTTAAGAAACGTTACGTGTTAATAAATAGTCAAAATATATTACAAATTACATTATTCTAATCATATTTGCAAGTCGTGCCAAATGCGGAATGAGTTATTCATACGAATATCAGCGTTAGCTTACCTTAATTATTATTACCTAATTAAACTCGCTAATTGAGTTACGGCTATTTGGAGATAATCTTGTTTAAGGCTTATTTACCGACAATTGGATATTCTTACGTTGAAAGATTTGTCAGTATTGAAACGACTATGGTTTTTAAACTTGTACATCCATGTTAGCTTTATTCGCGAAAAAAGTCAAGTCACTTATGGAGTGGCTTAAATGGATATCATAACTTTACGTAATTTCTTAGATTTATTAGTAATGTATTAAAAATCAGATAATATCCCTATCGCAAATCAAGTTACCAGCATGTAAGAAGTATTTCAAAGGTATCCTACGAGATTTCCGTTGGCAGTTTTTCTCACGGATAGCGTTTCTTGACCGCAGGAGTTCTGTAATAAAACTAATAAAACGAAATTACTACTGCAGCGTTGGATTAAAATTTATTCATATAGGTACTAGCTGTTGCCTGCGAATTTGAACGTGTGGAATGTTGAATTTTAAACTATGTGTCAGATCCCACGGGAACCGATGCTTTACCCGGTATTAAATGTAGCCTATATGTTATTCCAGCCAATAAACTTACATCGTGCCAAATTTCATTAGTCCAAATCTGAACAAACATCCAGACATCCATCCATACTCACAAATAGTAGGATACCCAAACGTACCGTAATTTATCCTGGAAAAATTTGCTTACTTTCGCTGAATGTCATTTTCTCAACTGTTCACTTTCGCAACATGTCACTCTCGCAAGTCGTCACTTTCGCAGAATGTCATTCAGATTTTTTTCCTGTATAATTTCTTTGTACAGACGACAGCATATCAAGCTGAACACCGCGGCACCCTATTAAGTTAAATAGGTGTGATTTGGCCGTAAAAATAAAGTCTGATGTGCTGTCTAATAATTAAAGTAAAGGAAATTCTAAAATAACCTATCAATATGTTGAAAGATGATGACGCTATGTGAAGAAGTGTAATAAGTTAATATTGCTACATACATAGGACGAACTGTAATCGAATTACCAGGATAGCAGAGGTCGTACAGAGTATCCCTCTTCCGGCGCGCTTTCTCACGGCACACCAGTGGCCCATATCGCCGCACCCAGACTTTCGCAATACCAACTTCCACCTGTTTCGGGTGTCAATGGACTGGCGTAATGCACGTTTCCTTTGTACTCCTCACCTTTGTTGTTGCTCTAGTCACAGCCTAAAAATAAAACATAAAAATGTTTTGTTTGTATGTTTAATAAATAGCATAAAATACTTGGCGACCATGGTGAAAGTTCATAAATTTTTCAATTCAATTATAAGATATCTAATCTCAAATATGTCATCGCATTTCACTTCAATTATTGATTCTACGTTCTCCATTGATAAATAAACAACATAATCATCGATATCAATAACATAATCTCACCAAGTTTAATTTATCGTATTTTTATTGGCACGCCTTTCACACTAAAAAGTCTGTCTGCTGTCGGTCTCAATTTGATTTGTATAGCTGTCAGTACTTTTCGCTTGCACTGCATCATCTTGAAGAAATTATTATAATAACCTATACTTTGATTTTATCATTAAATGGAATTATAGGTTGAAGAGTCAACTAACTTTCTCCATTGTGATAGCATCAGTCATCAATGGTTCACTGTTATTGCACCTCTCGAATACTTTTAGATGGAGTGGTCGAACGAGTAATATAAAAACTGAATGTAAAGTATAGTTGAATCTAACACTTTTATATCACAATGAAATATTTTACGAATTTACTTGTGTTTAAGAAATATTTTGTGAACGTTTGTGTGCGTGGCCCTTGCCTTACAATACGTTTCTATTATTAACTTTTTGCATTCCCAGATTGAAATAACTGTCGGGCCTGAAATTACCCGCATTCAAGGGGTTAAAACGTCATTGAATCTTATCTCATTTGTCTACAGAAAGAAGATCGAATCCCTTGGCAGGATGACGGCGATGACGCAGGAGGAGATGGTGGCTGGCGCGCGTACTGTCGCCGCCGGCCTGGAGGCCCTGAGGGCCGAACACGCGCAACTGCTCGCCGGTCTCGCGTCCACGACCGATCATGAACATGAGAAGGCGTCCCTTGTCAAGAAGAGCATCGACGCAATCGAGCTTGGTCTTGGGGAGGCACAGGTAAGCATTCTTAATTGTTTAACAACCTCTGTTGTCAAGGTCCCTAGTTCGACCTACCGCTCAGATCATTTATTCTCGATTGTCTCGAGGGTGGGTTTTTGTGAACCCTCATTGTTCCTTATACCACACTGCTAGTGGTTTTAATAGATAGATAATAACATTAGGATCAGATCAATGAAGTTTGATATTCACATTTATTTCATTTATAAGCTTATCATACGTGCTTCTTCATGAACCCTGATCTGACCTAGAGATGATTTTTATTCAATGCAATGCAAATCTATCGTTCATCTGCCCAAAATGCTCGAGCACAAACCCATATCTTCTTCCGTCCCGTACAGTCTTTGGTCTTGCTTTTCCATTCACTAAAAGTTAGCCGCGTCGTAGGCTGGTTTATTTACACCGAGCAACAGTTTGTACGATACGATTTATGTTGATAAGTTAGGTCAGCAAATATTTAGAAAATAAATAATACAAATGCTACGCTGTGTCACCGTACCTAGTAAATTTTTTGACTGAAACTGTGAAAAAATTACAGTAATTGTTTGATCGCTTTAGAATTGCTGATCTTTAATTGTTTCTCCACACATGTTTGCGGTTGATTGATCTCATCAGCACATGTGCTTGGCAAAACAAACGAAACGTGATCGAGTGCGGTCAGGGTCTTGGATTTCATCCGTCGTTAGACGTGTGTGTATACGAGGCTGTAAGCATAACGTAGGTGTGCAGGTTACCTTTTATAAACGAGGCTTCTATCTCGGTTCGTGATCTATCTAGGTCTTACTCTTACTGTCAGTTGACAGCGTCTTTATTTAAGTTGGTAATGTTACCAAAATATTAGAGCTTAGCTTTGATATTCAGGAAATATTGTAATACCTATGAATAACCCGTGGGTCTAGCACGAAAAACTATCGAATTCGAATCATTTGCGTATTCGTATCGCCATCGAAATATTTAGTATGAAAACTTAAACAGCGCTCGCGCGATCAAAACGAGAACTACAAAACAAAGCACAAACTTTGTGTCGTTTGCTTTCGATACGCAAACGATTCGAAGTCGATAGTCCTTTGTGCTAGACCCACAGATGTCAAATCAGAATCCCGCACACACAAACATTGTTTTATATCTCTGCACTATAGTTACACTAGCTGTTGCCCGCGACTTCGTACGCGTCATTTTCTGTTATTATGATAGCGATATTTTTTCAACATTTTTCACTGATACTTTGCTCCTATTGGTCGCAGCGTGATGTTATATAGCCTACAGCCTTCCTCGATAAATGGACAATCCAACACAAAAAGAATATTTCAATTCGAACCAGTACTTCCTGAGATTAGCGCATTCAAACAAACAAACTCTTCAGCTTTATAATATTAGTATAGATATTATTTGGTTTTTAATATCTTGTACATGGGAATACATACATATTAATTAAAAGATTGATTTACCTATTCGCCGATCAAGTCTGTAATGTACCACGTGTCCTAAAGACTAATCTGTTTTTAGATTGACCTTTATTTTTATATATTACTAGCGGACCCAACAGACGTTGTCCTGTCTTAACTATGAATATCAATTTCAAATTGGTATAATTAATTAAAAAAATATTAAAGATACAAATTTATTTATCGACATTGCAAATGCTAACCGCACTGGAAATTGTAACCGTTTGCAGCGCGCAATCTGTCAATGTTATGTCAAACGCCATAATGTTACATTAAAAAAGTTTAAATTGTCAAAAGCGCTAACGGATACATTACAAATAATTTAGTATAGTGAATAAGTTTTCTTGAATGTTCTAATTTTCCGCGCAATTTTCTTATTTTTTTCTTTCATAAGAACATTCTTCCTTACAATAACAAATAAAACAAAAAAGAATTAGCGACATCGGTCCAGCCGTTCACGCGTGATACGATGACCAAGGGAAATAGGGATTCATTGTTATATACATAGATAGTCATTGAGGGGAGAAGCCTATATTTATATGAAGCGGCACGTTATCTGCTTTACAGCATAACGTTAACTGAACAATAGTCTGTTGTATGTTGCAATCAACCTTAATAAGTATTTCTGAGTGTAATGCTGATTTAAAACGAAATCTACCGTATCATAATAACACCGTTATACAAGTAAAATTTTTAAAATTATATCTAATAGGTATGTCTACAATGTTAAAAGTATAATAAATAAATAATAATAAATAATAATTATAAATATTTAAGACATGCCTCACTGGGCCACACAGAGCCATCTAGTCCCAAATTAAGCTACTATTAAGTACCCTGTCGTATGGGGTACTAGACAACCGATAAACTTACTTATAATATATTTTTTGTAAATACATACTTATAATATATAGAAAACACCTAGACCAGTACAAACAGACATGTTCATGCACACAAATATTCGTACTGTGCGGGGATCAAACCCGCGACCCATGGTTCAGAAGCAGCGTTAACTACCGCTGATCCAAATGGTCGTCATATATATGCAGGTTTTAACATTCCTACGCAATGTAGAACAACCTGTACAAACACTTACGAAATAATACAGCATTCACCTGGTAAGACTAGCTATAAAGGCCAAGTATCATGGATACGAGTAATAGACTCCTAGACACAACAAATAAACAAATAAATAATAACAGTAAAAACAAATGAATTTTAAATTAGGTGCTTGGCACGAGAGCACTTGCCGTAGGTTTGGTATTAGGAAATTTAAATTGTTGTAATGTGTTTAAATTTAAATTACAAATAGCCTAATGCTAATTGTAATATGTATGTTCAATTGGTATAGGAAGAGATGAAATAATATTCGAATCTATAGAACAGCTTTTATAAAAAGTTTTAAAAGGCAAACCCTTTGGTGCGGGAGTGCCCTACATTCATTCAATGCTTAAAGGACTTCGCGGTTTTAGGTCACCTCTTTCTTATCTTCACTCGCTATAAGTAATCTTTTGAGTAAAACCTATGTTTTGATTGGCGTATGAAAACCAATTTTAGTACCTTTTGAACACTTACTTTTTGTTAAAGTGGGCGTTGTTTTTAATTTTTTCTTTGTTTCTGTAGGTGTAACTTACTAGCTAGACTTTCGTTTCATTCGCCGCAGGAAACATTTTAGTCGTCGTAAAACGTAGATAGTCTGCACGCACACTCCCCATCCATCATAGCACAAAGAATAATTAAGTGCCACTACATTATGACTTCACACAGGCGTCATCACAAAAGCTTACGCGACACGCTTTTGTGAGACGAGGATGTTTGGTCTGGTCTCAAGTGCTATTCACGAGAGAAAAATGTAGTAAAAAAATGTTTAGCGCTAGAGAACATGTCGCAAATAAAACAATTTTCAATGTTTCATGTACAGACAACAGCACGTCAACCTACCACAAAACGTCACATTTTCTCAATTATATTGATCTCTACCTGTTGGACTTAAAAGTTGAAAATCAATTCAATGACTTTTAACATTTTGGGTAGGTTAACCTGCCGTTGTCTGTTCATGAATTGATGGTTAGTAAATCATTTGCATAAATATAAGTAGTTCTTGCTTACTAGAGTTTCGTTCGTGTGGTCTCCTTAAATGAATGCAGAAGTCATTCTAATCAGGTGAATGAATACAAAAAAACACTTCAAATCTACACAGGAATGTGAACCATGGAAACTCGACTGCAATCCATTGAATGTTTTTAGTTAAACTATTTCTTTATTCATTTCAGGTCATGATGACCCTAGCCTCCCACCTTCAACTCGTCGAGGCAGAAAAACAGAAGCTGCGCACCCAGGTCCGCAGGTTGTGTCAGGAGAACGCGTGGCTTCGGGACGAGCTCGCCGCGGCCCAGCAGAGGCTGCAGGCGTCGGAACAGCGTGTCGCACAGCTAGAGGAGGAAAACAAACACCTGCAGTTCATGGCTTCCATTCGGTGAGTGGTTGAAGTGGTATTGACGAAAAGTTCTAGAACAGTGGGCAAAACGTCTGAGGTTATTGTCTTCATTTCAGCAAATATAAACAAACATTTAGTACACGGAACCAAGTATCTTAGAAACGTAATATGAAGTTACCTGATAATCTCAATTCTGTCAATACCTGTCCGTCCGTGTTTATTAATAATAATATTATAACTTAACTTAATAATATTTATTAACTAAAGTAATGCATGCATCATTCTTGGCCACACTGCCGCTGACACGTATTCCTCGGTTGGTTATCGGAATCTTGACATTAGACAAATTAAACTCCGACATAATTTAAGTTCCGAGTTTAATTGCGTTAAATTAAGGTTATAGTAACTTGTAGAGCGTAGCCACCGAGCACATTGAGTTCGAGAGAGAAAGCAAGCAATTTATAAAAATCCGATATCCGACATCTTTTCCGATACGTAATCTCCTCAGATGACTTGTGTTTTTATACATTGATAATTAAAACGGCATCCAGGCTTAGGATGCCACGCCATGTGTAGTATGTATTGCGCATTGCCATCGTATACATTTACTGCTAGGTATAGTTTGGCCTCTCTGGCTGTATGGCCTTTTCTTTCCAGTATATTCCAAGCGATAGTTGAGACCCATGCCTGGTGCATTTACGAACGGATCGTAAAATAATCATCTAGTTGATAGGCGTATTGGTAAGGTAGAACTGTTAAAAGTTGGATATTTATAAAATTTAAGTCAATTAGCATCCCTACGTAACGAGGTACGAAATAATTATTTTAACCTAACGCGCCTCCCATCACGAGTGAATTAGTGAACGAATGAATAAGTAGTAGTAATATTGAGTAATTCCTGGGACTTTATTTTTTCTGCCATTTCAGCAAATATGACAGCGACGTGACTGAAGAGTCTGACAACGGGCGCAGTGGTCAGACCGAGAACAAGCGTGATGACCCGATGGTTGATCTGTTCCCCGATGATGACCACGAGGACAACCGGAATAACAAATGTGAGACTCATAAGCTTACATTAGTGCAATACAGTACAGATGAACTCAATACTTAAAAGTTACGCTTAAACTTAGCATTTAGGTTAAACTTGCTATTGTCTGAATAGGGTTCATTTAGCTCAGTGGTTTCCATTAAATCTACCACGGAACCACGGATCAGAGTGATTTGAAAACGTTATTTTGTAGCTGGTCGTGTCATTTGGTTGGTTATGTCCATTCAGTATCTAGTCCTTAGGTTTAACGTTGCATTGGATATCTCGAGTATGTGAATGTATTTTCTTTTTGTCAACTTGAGCACAATTGAATGAGTTATTACAGGATTAACACCATAATATGTGTTCCTGATCGAATCCTTAAATCTACTATTAAATTATAATCGAAGACAAAGAGAAATACATTGATTATATGCATTGATAAAATATTAAAAAAATAATACTAAATACTTAAAATTATACTAATAGGTAATACTCATAACTACCGCAGTGCAAATTCAATCTTAAGTGCACGAAATTTTAATTCTACTAAAGTAAAAAAAACGCAAATGTTATATGAACCGACGTTCGTTTCGCAGCCATGTCCCCCACCCCGCCGTCACAGTTCGCCCAGCAAGTGAACGCCGGCTACGAGATCCCGGCGCGCCTGCGCACGCTACACAACCTGGTCATACAGTACGCGTCCCAGGGCCGCTATGAAGTCGCCGTGCCGCTTTGCAAACAGGCCCTCGAGGACCTAGAGAAGACTTCAGGCCACGACCACCCTGATGTGGCTACGATGCTCAACATTCTCGCTCTTGTCTACAGGTCAGTTGCGTTGTATGAATATCAAGTATTAAAATTTACCGATTTAGATACATCAATCATTAATGTCAAATTTTCCCAATCGATTTTCGACCTATGTAAAATGCACAAGTTTTAAATAAGAAATTTTATATTTTGGGTTACGTTATTTATCTGTTTATACGCTACTTTGACTATAAGAACCAAGGTGTAGGCTTTGACTAAAGTGAAATTGAAAACACAATAGTGAAATCGAAAAAAAAATATGTCGTATAGTTCTGTCTGAGGCAGTCTTGTTCTTATCGTATGACCATCCTTCAAGTTATGTCTAGTGGCAGAGCTTTCCGAGAAAGAAGCAAGTATGAAAGGCCCAATGTGCCTTCCAAAGTACGACGACCCCCTACTGGTCCAAGTCAATTTAGGAAATATCGTTTCCTAAATTGACCCTACCAGGAATCGAACCCAGAATCCTTGTTTAGTATGCGGACCACCGGATTAGTACATAGTTGCAATCTAAACAACTTACAACCGGCACTCTCACCGGTGAGTCTGTCAAACAATATTTGTGACTGGGCAAAATACCGGTTTCTAGCCTTTTCATCCTACAAACGTTATAGTCTTAAATAATTAAATAAATAAAAATTGCTTTGCTTTAGTCCTTTGTTGGTGTGTTTTAGGGACCAAAACAAATACAAAGAGGCTGCCAATCTGCTGAACGACGCGCTATCTATTCGTGAGAAGACGCTAGGCGAGAACCATCCCGCTGTAGCCGCGACACTCAACAACCTCGCTGTGCTGTACGGGAAACGAGGTATGTGAGCATTGAGAAATAACCGGCCAAGTGCGAGTCGGACTCGCGCACGAAGGGTTCCGTACCAAACGGGCCAAAAAAACGGGTTTGTTGTATGGGAGCCCCCCTTAAATATTTATTTTGTTTTGTTTTTAGTATTTGTTGATATTGCGGCAACAGAAATACATAATTTGTGAAAATTTCAACAGTCTAGCTATCACGGCTCTTGAGATACAGCCTGGTGACAGAGCGACGGACAGACGGACAGACAGCGAAGTCTTAGTAATAGGGTCCCGTTTTTACCCTTTGGGTACGGAACCCTAAAAATAAGTACACGGTCGCATACAAAAATGACAAAAAAAGTCTGCGATTGAACTTACGTGGCTGTTACCATTTTTCATACCCTGTCTAAATGGAAATTGAACCTTAGTTCAAGTGGAATGATGAAGATAGTTCAGTTAATCAGATAATAAACATAGTTCTATTAACTTTACTTGTATGTAATTGTCATAATACCGAAATTGAATTTACAAATAAAAAAATTTTTTTTTGTTTCATACGAATAATCATACATAGTTTTAAGTACGATTTATAAAACCCCAAATTGGATCACTGTAGTCTGAATAAATAAATTCATTATTATTATGATTATAATGGTGTTATGTAATTGAAAGAGCACCCACATGACGCGTCTCTGCCCGCCTGAACTACAACTTTTATCGCGCGTGCGGAAACTTTTACCCAAGAGTAGGATACCAAATAGCCTATGTTTCTTCTAATACCATCAAGAAAGAATATAAGTAAAAAGTTTAATGATGATCGGTTTAATAGTTTTCTCGTAAAAGCGTAACAAACAAACATACATTCACATTAAGAGGATTCATTTAGTAAGGATCTGTTGCTCTTGGCGCATTCTTTATCTTTTCCTCCCCATTGTACCATATACTGTTTTTTTTACAGCAATTAGATATTTCATTACCTACTCCATTTGTACCTACTTTTAGTATTGCATGCAATTATACGTATATTGTAGTGTTGGTTGTAGAAAATAAATAGATTCATTCATTCATTGAAGTGGAAAAAAAAGTTTTTTTTGTTCTTTTTAATGAATAAATATGTTTTTACGCCCCGCTGGTCTAGTGGTTTAAATACCGGGCCAAGATCTCGGGGTCCCAGGTTCGATCCCCGGGTCGGGCAACAAAATGTTTCGAATTTTCTAACGTTGCTCGGGTTTGTGATCACCAGCCCGCTTTTGGCAAGCGTGGTGATAATGCCAGTACCATTGCAATGGTAACTTGAATTCAATGATGGAGGCCTTTTCCCTGCAGTGGGATGATTATGGGCTGTTACTATACTGTATGTATTGTTTAACACTTACGGGGCTTACACTTACGAAATACGTTATTTAAAGGTAAATAAATAGTACAGTCAGCTCGACAAACTACACTATATTCCATAAAATATAGCTTGATTAGAATGACAGTTCTCACTGAAAGAGACGAAGTAACTTTGTACCAGCGTCACACAAGTGAAACACATTTGCACACAAAAAAATATTGGTAACTTGCATGTTAAGAAAAAATTTTTATACATTGCTGTATGTACATATTAATCAATTTTATTATATAAAATAGATATTTAAAGATAAAAATCATTAAAATAATCTAGTCACAAAAATTACACCTAACTTGAAAAGACGTCTTCATAAGGTTACGTCATTTTTCATAATCGCTAGTGATAAGGTAAAATCGACAAATCGAAACCGACAGACTAACAGTATTTCAAAATCGAAGTAATGTAACATAAATGTTACAAATGATTTAATGAGCATTGGTTGATGCTTAGAACATCAAATAGCAATTATTAATAGTTGACGAAAAAATTTCAAATTTATTAGATTCTTTATGCGAAAAAAATTTCTAATTGATTTTCATGATTGTTACAACTATTCTCATAATGATCACGCCACTGACTTACTGTTAAATCTTAATATATCTGATTTTCATTTTATTTTATATGCCTTATTTGTTTTTTTTTTCGTTTGATCAGTTGAGTCAGTCCCATCACTAGTCACCTCAGTTTGACAGGTGTCATTCTAATCAAGCTAAATTTTATGGACTATAACAGTGTCCGGGTTTTTCACTAACGGCATAGCACACAATTTACACTTTGTTAACACTGGGTTCAATGATGACAATTGAAATCCATATTCTCTATTGAAATTCTTTGTTTCTTAATTTCAATAGCTTCACGTATTAATCTTGAGTAGTAATGACGTTCGGTTGAGAGGATTGTAGGATCATGTAATTCCATCCAGTGGTTAATGCTTGAATTCAATAAATATTCTGCTATCGGCAAGGTAAATTACAATTCACCTCTAAATAACGTATTTCGTTGCATTAAACCCTGTAACTGTTAAGAGGCAACACCACGGCCGTTTTTCCATACAAACGTAGTCCCCTGTTTCCTCCCTGGATAATGCCAGTAGAGCAATAATTTTTATTACAAAAATGTATGGCCACTATTAGCATGTTTCTATGTTTTGTGTTTTTTCATAAATTAATTAATAAAAAAGATATGAGCCCACAAAAATCGAAAAAATTCGCCAGATTTTCCACTGTGTTCAAACATCCAGAAAACAAATTTGGCTAAATTAGAAAAAAAGCAAAATATGTATCCGAACACGGCCAAAGCCTTTCTTTAATTTTTAATGAAAAAAGTATTTAAATCGGTCTAGTTTTGGAAAAGTAATCGGGGGACTACGAAACGTTGATTTGGTGTGTTTTTAGTAGGTATTTTCGGTCCAAAAAGCAGTTGTCTCTATCACACTCTGCGGTGAATGCGTTTGGCACTGCGCGACAGCAATAGATTTTACAAATACCTATTTTTCAATTCTCTCGCCCGTAGTGTTTCCTCTTAAGTGTAAAAATGTAACAAGAAAGTTGAAAATCCTAAACACGGTGCATTTTCAACCACCTGGAAAACGAAGCCCACGTTATGTGACCATTATGTATAACATCATGGCAGGGTTATTTAATTAATATATATTTTTTTAATTATTGTATATTAAATCAGACTTTTAGTTTTGTAACACGCTGTAAACGCGCACAGACGTATAGACAGCTACATCATTGCGCGTCACAGCGTTATTCAAATTAAATAGCAGAACAAATATTTAATATTTTAATTTAAAAAAAATTAAAAAAATACTGCCAAGATGATAAACATAATAATTAGATAACGTGGGCTTCGTTTTACAAGTGGTTCAAATTGCACGGTGTATATGTATTGTGTGTCCCAGGCAAGTACCGCGAGGCCGAGCCGCTGTGCAAGCGCGCGCTGTGCATCCGCGAGGCCGTGCTGGGCCGCGACCACCCCGACGTCGCCAAGCAGCTCAACAACCTGGCCTTGCTGTGCCAGAATCAGGTCAATATATCTCTAAATATCAGGTTTTTTTGTTAGGGTATTGTTGTATTATTAGGGTATTATTGATTTTGGTAAGCGGCCTATTGTTTAAATATCAATCTAGGTTTGAATCTACAACAACCCGTATTTTTTTTCTTCGATAGCAAACGCTGCTTCTTACCTATATGGGTCGCGGTTTTACACAGAAAAAATGTTTGACTGGGTGTTTTTATGTCCATTATCTATATATTTTTTTGAATATAAACAGTGAGTTTATCGGTTGTCTATTACTTACAGTAAAAGCTTAGTAGCAGCTTACTTTGGGACTAGATAACTCTGTGTGGCCCAGAGTGACATGTCTTGGAATAATTTTTATTATTATATTTTATTGATTCTACTTCTTAACCGTTACTTTTGAACCGTCATTCAAATCGCATAAAAGAAAATTCAGCTGCAGCTCACCTGCTTGCAGTGCAAAATCTTATTTTTACAGTTCAAAAAATTCGGGATCCGCTACGATTTCGATTAAATACAATTTTTTTATAAAATGTAGTATATGTCGGTCAATTGCAAATTCGTAGGCTTTAACTAACGATCTTAATATTTGTATTCTCTAGAATAAATACGAGGAGGTGGAGCAGTACTACCAGCGCGCCCTTGAGATTTACGAGAGCAAGCTGGGCCCCGACGACCCCAACGTAGCCAAGACAAAGAATAACCTCGCCTCTTGCTACCTCAAACAGGTTGGTACTAAAATAGTTTGAAATAGTAAAGAGGTTCTTTTTCATGTAGTGTTATCGAAACACACTAATATTAACCCCTTTGCATGTGGGTAAAGCCAGACACAATAAAAATCAATTGTCATATAGCTCGAATCCGTGACTAAGCAGACGACTGCTTAAAAAAAGAAAAGTTTTTTATTTTTGCATAATTGCTACGGAACTTAAAATCTACCGGAGCGATTAAGATGAAATTAGGTATAAAGATAGTTTGAGTCCCTAGGAAGGATATAAGTTTTTATCCCAGAGATCATATACTTGCAGCGCTGATGTTTCTGCTAAAGTAATTAAAGTCAGTAAATTGGTGCGCTGTAATTGATTTGTCACTAATAGGTCCATTGGAATCGACAATCAGAAGCTTTAACAGCACTAAAATTTAGTAAAGTTGTTATTATGCAGTGTCTGTATCAGGCTCACTGGCTCCAGTCTCTCTCAAACCTAATCACTAGCCTTTTATTTTTGTCACTCTTGTGTCTTAAGTCAATCTGTTTCTGTAAGAGCATAGAAATGTTTTTTTTTTAAATCTCAAGTCCAGTTCAGTCTCAATATTTGGTGATGGATGCTTATAAATATTTTTTTTATTCCTAGGGCAAGTACAAAGAAGCAGAGACATTATACAAACAAGTGCTAACAAGGGCACACGAAAGGGAATTCGGAACAATTGATGGTAAGTAGATATGTTCTCATAATTTTAATGTTACACACTGCAGAATAAATAAGGTGCGCTATTAAATTTAAAAAAAAAACAACCAAATATGTGATAACATCGCAGGCGATTAGATCAATCTGCTAGTTTTTGCTATTATCTATTCTATTTTTGTCCGACCTGCCTTTAATGGTATCTAGGCGATAATTTCTTGTATTCACGAGGAAAGAATTGTCCAGACACGTGCGGTTGAACGTTGAACGTTATATTGAACAAATTCACACGACTTGTCTTTATGTGTATTTTTCATTGAGAAGCAACGACTGCAGTTTCCTTATTTTGATGGATATTGTATTAATATAAATAGCATTAAATTTGATTTTGTGTAACATTTAAAAGCACAATGAACATGACAAATGCAACTTTAATTTAATTTTATAGCATTTTCCATATTCCAAATAGTTAACAAGTCCATCGGGTATTCAATACTTTAATTAATTGACATTGTGTACTTTTTATGATCTGTCAAAGGCAATTCCGCTATAGATTTTGAATGGCAATAGTGTACTGTGACGTAACAACTCAGATTACTATATTAATGCCAATGCGGTTAAAAAAAATCAATTGATTTCCATGCTGTTTTTAGGCATTAGCTGAAGAATAAAAGAGTACATTCGTGTAATTTATGCGATGTTACGCGTTTCTTTACGATATGCATTACAAACGCCTTTTGAGCTGGACGGATGATACAGTACATTGCAGAAATAAGACGTCGGGTTACTTCACCCAACGTCATGTGGTCCGAGATAACAAGCACAGCGAACACGCGTCGTCATATATTTGTTCTCGTGAATACAAGATTTTAGATTTAACAATTCGTCAAAAAGTTACAATACAACAAACAAAAAAACATTGTGTTGTGATAAATCTGTTACAATGAATTATTCTCTTCCATACAACGAATTTCTGTTTACCGTTTCAGAGTATATAGCATCATTAAAAAAGCCCAAAAAATAACATTCACCCGCACCTACTGTTTTAATATATCTACGAATGTCTTCTGCTTAGCACGAAGAAGAGTTCGCTGTAACAACTACATTCCTGAATATTAAGACCAAAATATACTGAATTATAATTCAAGTAACATACAAACTTTTGAAATGAATGACAAACATGTTATATTGTAACAAACTAAACCCATAATGAAATCATGGTTTTTATGTTTTCTATATTATTGTTATAAAGATAAAATAATATAATCACATATTTTTTAATTGTTTTAAAAACTTGTCATTAATTTCAATATTCGAAAGGTGATGGTCTAGATTTTTTTTAACAATACGACCAAAGCACAATCTCTATGGCATAAATTATTTTAATTTTACTGGATTTATTTTAACAAAACGAGGCAATAATATTTTATTTTAATTCCAAGCATGTTAATTAATTATTCGCTTATTATTTTTAGGTTAGGTATGTTAAGTGATTTGTATATAGTTTGTAGATTTTTTTAAGTAACATCAACAACTGCATGGCTTTCTTCTTATTTGAAGTTAATTTATAAAGCTTGTAACTAAAACCTCTACGAGACGTTCATAAATTAATACATATTCAAATAGGGAAAATACTGTAAAAAAAGTAGGTAAATGTTTATGGTTGAAAATCTAACTATATTTTGTTCCTAGGGTTTTGGGTACAAGGGTAATTATTGTTGTGGCAATAACAGCAGTGTAGTTCTATGCATACATGATATGATAGTATTATTATTGTCTGAAATACAATAGTGACCCATGCCTTCTTTCAATATTTTCATTAAATATTTAGTAGGTAATGTGTATGATCTTTGGTTATTAGTTATAAAAACTTTATTTTTTAGTAAACTACACATTCATTTCCGTTTTCTCTTATAAAATACTCATTTTCGCTGTTTCTTTTATTTATTTTCTATTAATTCTAAAATAATGGGTCATCAATGTAATAATTTTATTGAAATTTAATAATTATTAATATTTTATTGTTTTAACAGTTTAGTTTGTCTAGTAGGTATACAATTTGCAGCTGATGATATTTTTATATTTGTTTAGTACTTTTAAGATCTCCTGTTGCATTTTACTTGTTTTGTATTTGTTGCCATTAGAGCTTGAGATGTTTTGTTTCTGCTATCTTGCCGCGTAATGAAGCGACTTAGTTTTGTAGAAATAATGAGTGATAGAGTAGTTCCTTTAGTTTTAAAAGATAATCCCTCTTTTAGAGTTAGACCGAGGATTGAATGAAATATGTTTTCCACTGGCTAAATTTTGTTATGCTTAGAGCAAACTGTATTCGGACAATCTGCCAGTCAATTATATTTTAATTTCATTATATTTTAATGTTTTAATGGACTAATTCGAGATTGAAATATCTGTGTGCTGGTAAAAAAATTTTTTTTACCGGTGCCCATGTGCGCATATAATACGTTCATATAACGCACTGTAATTGTGTTGACGATCCTTAGACTTCTCAGAACCATATTTACTGCAGTTTGTCTTTATCAACAATGCTAAAACTTGTAATTCCTTACACTTAAGGATAGTAAATATTGACAAAACAATAAATAACTACATCAAATATTATACTGATTAAAATATTAAGACCTTTGGTAGACCGTTCGAATAATTTAAAATGATTTGCGGAAAACATCGGCAGCTCGTTGACCCGTGGTATATTCGTTAAGTTTTATCTCGACGACATACATGCGTCTGTGCTGTACTTACCGGTTCTGTGGCATTGAATGAGAAAATATTATTTAAAAAGTGTTTTCATTAATTATTCATGGTGCTGAATGACTGAAACATTATATCTACATAAAAATATTATTCATAATAATTTCACTATGCATAATTTTTAAAGTTTGTTATTAAAATATTTTAAAGTAAAAAATAATTTATATCCATGGTACTAATAGCATAGTTAATTAGTTATATGTTTTTAAAAATTCCAATTTTACAGTTTTTGAAAGTTTACTATTGACAGCCTCTGTCAAGGATATTAAAAAAAAACATCTTTGTACTAAAAGGTTTTTTGCGTATAATTTTTATAGCATGATTGTATGCGTGAGGCCCCTTGGTCGATGTCGGCTTTTATATGGCGTTCCCACAAAGAAGTTATAAAACGTTGTATAACATGATATCGTTCATACACGTAAGCGACCTTTAGTGAAAAAGTTTATTACTTCCCAAAGTTTCTTGATATTGTGTTGCATATTGTTACATAATGTCAACTAATGTTATATAACACAGTAACAATGTATGACTTGTTTTAAGATACTATCTGACAATAAAAGATATTTTATCATTGTACCTATACTTTTAATGTGGGACCACCACATATATAACTTACAGCTTGACTATGAATTCAGTTTCATAGATTTAAGCTTAAACTTATGAAATAATTTGTTATATCGATTAATATAGAGCGCACTCAGTTGCCTTTTGTATTTTGAAAGGGATTAGGAGTGTCGCAAACATATTATATTGTTGCCATTAGATTGTAATGCAATGAATGAATTTATATTTATATTTTTGAAGACGCTTTTATTTTCATATCGTATGTTTTAATTTATTTGTTGTAAGTAGATTATAAAATATTGTTCTTATGAATGAAGACGTACAACGTCAATCGCCCTAAATATGCCAAACTACGTGAACGCTACATAGCCGCTGAATATAGTATTTATTGATAATTTTTATTTATGTTTTTTCTTTTTTAATTAAACTAATAAGTGAAATGTTTTGTTTTTTTGAACCTATGTAATATTGAACAGTTGGTGCGAGTGGTGATTGTAATAGGTGAGTGACACAAGTTTGGATTTAGCGTGGCACAGGTAGGAAAGGTAAACATTTTAAGGCCTATGGTTTTCTGATTTACCTTTTTGTTGTTGTTATATTTTTCTTTGTCGATGTGCGACTGCCGATTGTGTCACACCTTCCCGACTTGTGTCACATTTAGTTTATTTTCTTCTTTTGTGGTGTCGGTTCTAATTGCTTATATACAGTAGAGTTGTTTAATATTAACTTTTACTTACTTAAATTTAACCCTATACATGATACCGTACAATATGCGTAACTCTTGTTTCGTATTTATAGATTATGTCGCTCCACTTTCACGTTGTTAAACCATTATGTCAGGGTTTGTCTGCACAGACGTAGTATTTCACAATCTTGTACTGCGATCCTTAGAAGGCTTAGGAATCCTTAGCCCAAACGTTCAACTAAGGTTCATGCTGAATGATGTGTTAGTTCAACGGTGGAGCTAAGCAGTCTAATGACGATAACATGTTGTTAGTTGCTTTTTATAGAAATGTCTAAACACGCCTGTCCTATATACGTCACTTGTTACCTCGAGTGAGACAGACTTATAACAGTGTGTTGTGTGTGTAGGGGACAACAAGCCGATCTGGCAGGTGGCAGAAGAACGTGAGGAGAATAAACACCTGCAGAAAGAGAACGCGCCCTATGGAGAGTACGGCGGATGGCACAAAGCTGCCAAGGTAACCACGGTACACCACGTTCTATACTAATTTTGTTCGTTTTACATCATTCTTTCCGCCATGTACCCTCCATCCAATGCCATCTGAACACTGTTTGAATACCAAAAACATTCCTGCTTGCCTACGTGTATATTGTAACCTCTGCCAACAACACTAATCAGGCTCATGCTTTTTGTTTCTATAGTTTACTAGTAATCTCATTTTTAATGTCGTGGTGTCTTTTATACTCATTGCATACCTTTACATGCGCACCTTTCATACACACACATTACACAATATGTACTTGCTTTTGATTTCTGAGTAATATTAGCTACATTATACATTTCATTCACCTGATTGAAATTCACCTTTCATTATATGTTTTAGTAAATAAAATCTGAGAAGGGTGCTAGTGACTTATAATACAGGTTAGTTTACACGCTAATCTTACAAAAAGGTTTTAGTCACACCTGTTAGCGCGTTTGTATACATGTATAATTTTTAAAGGAGACGGACCATGTTGGGCCAAAATGTAACACGATGAAATATTGTTCATTCAAACACCTCTTAAAGTTAAGATAAATACAAAATATCAGCTTTATCCACAGTCTAGGAAAAAAGAAAACAACGTTAGAAGTTACTGTTAACGAATAAAATGAATCGAACATCACAAATCAATCACGTTGTTTGATTCATTTCTTTTAATCGTTTCACTGCTGTTAAAATATATAATATTAATAACATCACATGCATAAAACACAGAAATCATCTTAAAATAAATGTTATCAACCTTGTTTTTTTAATGAATAACTGTATTCGATTATTCATATACTTAAATACTTTGATGCCAAAGCCGTAAAAAAATTGACATTGACAGGAGAAAGAAAAAAAATGTCACTCATCTCGTTTGCTTTGTTTTCTTCGCTGCGTTTTGAGTGTGCTCTTTATCTAATGTGGAATACTTTTATCTAATGTGGTCACAAACTCTCTAGTAACATAAATACACTTATCTGTATTATATAAAGTGCTCCATTACTTTAAAAATAAATGATTTAATACGCTATTCTTTGTAAAAGTTAACTATTTCGGTATAAGCTATTCTTAACCTCATTTTTCATAATATTTTATATCTCAGATCACGGACTGCCAATTTTTTCCAAATTCTCAGAAAACCTTTAATTTCATACTATGTTTTAAATAACACTACTTTCACTGTGTTACAGCTTAGGCCCAAGGTTCTAAGGAAGTCGGTCCGTTTCCTTTGCTGTAAGTCACAGGGCCAAGCTCAGCTGATCAATGAATGCCTTTAACGATTTAAACTAAAGTTGTAGAATAAATTAAACGACACAATAACATTTGTAAAAAAATGTTTTAATAAGGCATGCATCAAAAGACTTTGTCTTATCCGCCAATCTTGCCATCGTTGTATCATAAATTTTTTAGCCATTTTCAAGTAAAAAACACGCTTAGAAGAACACACCAATTTATTTTTACTCTGTCGAAATGTTTAATTGGTTTTCAACCTTATTTCCACTGAATACGGTTCCATGTTTTCCAGCTGTACTTACGAGTATTAGCGTACATAAATTAGTCGTTATGTCGTTCCGTTTCAGGTGGACTCTCCAACCGTGACGACAACACTCAAGAACCTTGGCGCTCTGTACCGGCGCCAGGGCAAGTATGAGGCCGCGGAAACGCTTGAGGACTGCGCGTTACGCAGCCGCAAGGAGGTATGACAGCATCACATATGACACTCGCTATGTTTTTGCACAAACGGTCCAAAAGATTTAGCAAGCGTACTGCCAACGCGATATGTTGGCCCGGCTCTTAAGTAAAGTATTTTTTAATTTAATTTAATTTATTTGGAATAAGAAACAGCAATCACAATGAAGCTTAAATTGTAAAAGTAATGAAACAGCCAGTTTTGCTTATTGTGAAGCCCACACCATTATCCTCAGATTAGTTTTTGTGATACTCGCTAGCCCAATACATTTAAATCAAATTTTATAGCTATAGTTGCATACATTTTGCTTAATTGATATGTATTTTACATTCTATTGATGTGACTAATGGCGATACAATGCAAACGAAAAAGAAAAAAGAATAATTTAACAGTTTCAATGCTTATGCTAAAGCTGCTAGAATATTAGCGGCCAGTTTTTTGAGTAAAAGGCTAATGACTCAATTGATGTACTTTTTAAGCTATCAAAAGTCCCAAATAGAAGTATGAAAATCGCAAGCTATGTCGTCACTTTCCAGTAAACTCAAATGACCCTATTTGTCGATTTCGTTTCGATACATACCAATTTGATATTGTAACGCCGCAATGATTATACTTAATTGTTTTAATCGCGTGCTGTGCGCTTGCTGAATCAATTCTTTTAGTATTCGACAGATGTGACACTTTTGTCCAATTTGCCCTTTCTTATAATCTAAGCATAAGGATCAAATAACCTTTGAATATTGATCCCAGCGAAACTGTGTATTCATAAATTCTCGATAGTTTTGAACATTTACAACAATTTCTGTTACAGTTTTATTTTAAATATTGTGATATATCAATTATTTTTCTTGATTACACATTTGTCGATACTATAATTGTTTCCTTTCTTGTATGAACTATTTATCTATAATATCAGTAGATTTTCTATTTTTAATTATATTGTATTAACGAGTAATTATATAACATTCAATTTGCTTGTTCTATTTACAGTAGCACAAAATCACGACACATATCGTTTTTATATAATTTTATAATGCATAATTAATGTATTTATTTATTATCTTTTTTTGAAATATGCTGTTATTGGTATGAACATTATATTATTATCTAAGTAAGATCGCTAGTGTGAGCACATAATTAACTGGTACAATGTTGGTTTGCACGCTGCCTAGCACGTCCAACAAGTAAGTCAGAACGACTAACACACCTTGCAATCCACACCACACAATACATAAAATATGTGAAATTTATTACAGGTGGCTGAAATTGGCAATTTTTATTATGTTACTACGATAACACTATTTTACAACAACATACAAGTGACAAGATTAAATTTAATTGTAGCGATATCTATAAGACGTTTTAAAACAGGCCTCAGATATAATTAACGTCTTCTCTCTGAACTATTCAAATTGTCTTAATTTAGATATAATTGAAAGTGGTTTCAGAAAAGTTTATTGCCGATAATGCAAGGTTACTTGTTGAGATATCTGAAATATTCGAAACTTGGAAGAACTAAGGACAGGATAGTCCGTCAGTTAATTTGCATCGTAATACGCTAAATAATACTGAAAGACTCGATACAATTTTGATTCCTTGATTTAAAAAACTCGTCTTTTCCTTCTTAGTGGTGATTACTTTTTTAATATAACATTTCAGTAAAAGGATAACGATTTGATCGTCACAAGAAGATAACGCAGGACATTTCAGTTAAAAATGTTGTCCGCCGTCCTTGTGGCTAAAGAGAGCATTGTAGATTTGATAGCAATTAATGGTGTTTCCTAATATTCGAAACATGTAACTCCCTGTAAGTTACTTGTGCGTGTCGGTATGATATCTGGCTGATATCGGAATAATACTCGTAACGGCGTAAACAAGAATCAATATTTAGTTACTTCTTACTTTAATTTGTACGCAAGTTGCGCGTGCGTCACTAAAGCTGACGCTTACTTAACCTGGATTTCCCTACACATCTCTCAATATCCGTACCGCACCGTAGGGCGATCAGGGCCCTTATTCAGCTGTTTCAATTGCAGTTCAATCGTGATTGATTCGTGCGATTTTGGCATTTAGCCCATACTAGAACTGTCAAAAACGTGCGCCTAAATTACGATTGTGATACGATTTGCTCAGCTGAATTAGAGGGCCCATACCTATGTTGTGTGTTAGGCGCTGGACATCGTGAAGCAGTCGCGGGCGCGGGCGGCGCGGCGCGGCAGCCGCGAGGCGCTGGACGCGCCCGCGCACGCCGACCACAACGACGAGGTTAGGCCCGGCACGTAGGCCGCATCGTATCGTACCGTAGGGCACGTGGGACGGTCAAGCCGGCCAAGGGAATGACTTACCGTTTTATATTGAGCGCGTTAACCCGTTCACGTACACAGAGATAATACTGAAGCCAGATTAGAAACTTTTGGAGCCAGGTAGAGGAGTAGTGGTATTGTCGAATAAGAACGTTTAAGAATTAGAAATAAGTCTTACAGCGTTATGTCTCAACTTTTAAAAGCTTTGTTGGCTATGCTACAAGGCCCTGTAAAATCTAGATAAATCCAAACTAGAAATTTTAGAAGACAAAGACTATTTTAGAAATGACGGTAAAATTATAATCCTGTAAGGTAAAAACTTTTTATATTGATTAAAAGACTAATGAAATGATTCTATCATAAAAATAAAAGTGTCAAAACATAAGTGCTATAATATATGGCAACATAAACATATCAGCCACTACTACTAACTTCATGTCTGTATTCTAAATTTCTGTCTGTGTTCCTGAATGCGTTAAGTACTTGGTATGGAACGGTATTACTTGTACTATTTATACTGTACAAAGAAGCGAGCGGGTATGGTAGGGGGTATAATTGTAAATCACGTTGTATAAGATCATTCAGGCTGTTGGGTTTAATCACATCTATGGGAATGCATGGGTCTTGTCTTTTTAACTGATTTAAAGTAGTTGTTTTTAGTAAAATCATGTTTCTGTGGTAAAATTTGACACTACCATACTTAGAACAACTTTTGTTGGAATGATCTATTTAGACATCATATTTGGGTTTATTACTACTCTTGACTGTCTCACTCTCCTACTGTTTCCTGAAAAAGTGGTTTGAAACTAATGTCGCACTATGCATAAACGAAGTCACACTTTTTATGGAGTTCAGTACTCGGAACTAATTTATTGGATTGTCTTGTTTTGTTCGCAAATCGCACTCGTTATTCTTAAACGCATTCGAATTAATGTGGGGCTTAAATTGTATTGTTTTGTGTGATCGAGATTGCACGTCGTTGTAACAAGTGTCTTAGAAGGAATACACCCTAGGTCCTTGGCTCATTTGAACCTATACCATGAGTTCTATTTCAAGATATATTATTTGCTGAGTACCTATTTACCACCATACATCGTATTTACGCCAACGTCAGGAAACGTAACGTGGTGTCTCGAAAGTAAGACTAACGTAACGTCATCTGCGTTGCCTTAATTTAGGCGAGTCTATCTAATCGTGTAATGAAATAAAAATATGAGATAAAATACACATATTATAATGAAGATTGTGCAATAGTTTTCATTATAATTTTTATGGTAAATTTGTTTTTGAGCTTAGTGACTATCCAGCTCTCCTCCTTTGATAGATAAATGAAAATAACCTTTTTGAAGTAAACTCATGGTTAAGTTTCCGATATCATCACGACGTTGGCTTCTTCGCTAGTGTTCGTTTATCGAGTCGAATAGCAACTCATCACATCACCATCTTCATCATAACAGCACCTCGCTTCGCTTTTCTTGTCACTTCTAAACATTAGGGTCTGTGTTTTGTGAACGTCTTGTGCTACAAATTAATTTCATCATGATACTAAAACATAAGATCATCAATGGACGTCAATGCCGCTTTGAATGTATATAGTTCTTGAAAAATGTAACTAGTTTAAAACAAGCCACTTCATTGAGATTTATGGAAATACAAAAAAATACATATTCTAGAGCGGCAGTGTTGCTTACCAAATATAGTGAAAATGTTCCTAATTATTTCTAATAAAATTATTTATAAATCTTCTTTCAAAAATTATTATACTTCTATTTATTTATTTTTTTGTACGTACCTATTTTATGTTTTATTTCTGTTATACGACACAACCACACCGCATTACATTTTTATTTTGCACATTTTTAATTTTGTTTTTATTTTTTCTTTCCTCCGACATAGGGCACGAATCAAGCGAGTGAGCCACGCATGAACCTTAAATCAAAGTTGTTCAATGCGCTAGGGATCAACACTGGGAGTAACGCGCCTCACCAGTAGTATAAGAGATAGCTGTTTAGGGCTTAATTAAGTACTCACTCGCTTACAACGTACGTGGTCCTTAGTCTGCGTGCAATCGACGAATATATGCAGGAACATAAAAATTAGACACCTACCTTATCTCTCGTTCGTCGGACGTGACAAGTGATTATTAACAGTGTGCTTGGTGCGAGCTTTGCTCGTTCAAATTCATATAACGCGGAAATGTGTATTTGTACGGCACTGACCTTGTTTCGCAAAGTTGTCACTAGATGGTGCTGCATCAGTGTCATACAAAGTCACGCGTTTCATGATTTTTGATCGAGTAAAACTCGCACTAAACACTCAGCGGGTGCTAGCTTAGTAAAGAGCACGCGAAGTAATATAGTTTTGCACGCTTGAGTATGCTTTCGTCTGACAAAAGCTAGTTTGTACTTTAAAGAAACACCAATTAATTAATATATTGTAATGTTTTCACTTAAGGATAGGTGTCTTAGAGTAGTTCGATTGTGCTAAGACTGACTCGCTCATTATTTTCGAAGGACCACCTACTGTTACTGCCGGTCACTTGGAACATGGCAGTGCCGGTCACTGTGATCACTTTGAGTTAAAACTTAGGTCGATAGGATTCGCATTTCAGTACACTGTTAAGTTCCAAGTGGCGGGATATTAATAGCTTAGTATTATTTATTAGCATGCGGTAGGTAATCATAATATTATTATGCGGAAAATACAAATAATATTGTGTGATAAAATACACTATTAAGCATGTGAGCCGTCCTTTTAAAGATTAAAGTGTAATTAAAATCACTTATATGACGGTGCAATTTTTAATCATTTTAATTATGATGACCTCTAATGTCACATATTATGTGTAGTTATATTTTTAATAACTAAATATTAATTAATTTTATTCAAATTAGTATTTATCAGTGTATGTTAAAAAATAGGGTTGCAAAGCTTAGTTATTCAAAATATAACTTTGAGATCTATTACATTTGCATTTATTAAATTGTGGAGTGTCCGAGGGATATTACTATGGCATATAATATTTTTATTTACGCATGGTTTAAACAACGATTTTATTCGCTTACATATTCAATTTTAATTTGCTGATATATTTATTGTAAATGTTGTTCTTTATGTAAAGAATGCATGAATGTGATTTTTCATTGTGAACGTTCATTATAATATTGTATGTGTTGCCAGTAGTAATTTTTTTTTTTTTTATTTCATATGTCCGTTATGTTATGCTTACTTAAACTTTCATTCCAGTTTTAGTGTACGTTAATCGGTTTAAGCTTTATGTGTATAGGTGATAAAATAATATAGTATTTTTATATACAATTAAAATTTATATTTGTATGTGGGTGCTGCTTGAATGGTGAAATTTTACTCTATTTGCACTAGAATATAATTATACATGAGACAAATCAGCGATTAATGTTGTAGCTTCAATAATGGAACATATTTAAGAAAGAATCTCCATTTAAATAGGCACATTTCCCTGTCACAATGCTGAAAAACGGATAATTTTATCGTCTCGATAATATTGTGTCGAATTTTTAATAAATATTTATGTAACATTATTTTTGTTTCATTTTTTTTTGTATATTAAGAATCGAAAAAAAGGGTGTGTCTACAGTGTTATGCAATTTATAGCCCATACACTTATTAGGTTAATGACACTGTTTATATAGTTAACACTCACGAAACGCATGACCTCTACAAGGAAATTATTGCAACACATCTGCCAAACTGATCTCAACGGCTTTCGCTGTTAGTCGTATAATAGATGCATGATGGCATCTCGATCTCATTCACGATATTTAAGTACATGTAAATTTCATATTCACTAATGCCCTACATGTTAGTTTTAGAGTATTATTTGACTTTTCGTTATGTTGCTGGCATTCGCAACAAATCACAGTCGAATTCATTTCGCCATTTAACATTAAAGGCCAAGGCATCAATGTATACAGCCTTTTTTCTATTTATTTAAAAAATGGAGTGTAAATTGCATAACACGGGCGTGGCAGGGCCCGGCCGAGGTGTCACGGAGCGCGAGTTTCTCGAAACTGCGCGAGTCGTTGCGGCGATCGTCCGCGCGACTATTCAATCGCATCGCCGGCCGCCACTCGGCCAATCTGCCCTCTGACGTAGACTACACTGACCCCGAAAGGTAAAGCCTGCAGTTTTGTCCTCTGGCAACACTTTGCATGAATAGTTAAAGCAAAGTTAAGCGTCGCTTGGTTGTACACTCATCTGACGGACTAGTGACCATTAAAACCGACGTTCACATATTATAAAGCTGAATATTACCGTTATAACTAAACTCTCTGCAAAGATACTGCTTTTTAGTTCAATTTGTAAATGTTTAAGCTTGAGTTAGTGCAGTATTCTTTAAAATCATAATCTAAACATTTATACCTGAATGAAAAAGAAGGCGGCTGTAAAATTAGGAGCGATATCTAATGTGATAAAATTTATTAAACAAGCAATAATGTTAATTAATTAACTCAGATTTTGGTAGTCCTCTTTCGTTCCATTCGGAGAAAAGTGTGTATAAAAAAGGTCTAAAAAGATGATGTTATGACATAAAAGTAAAGTTTATGCTATCGTTGCCAGTGGACATAACTTAATGGCCTGGCCACACCGGTGCGGTTTTGTGTTGCGAACATAGTGTGTTTGTGTATGATCGGCTTTCGCGCAGGTACAGTGTAGGAAATAAAAATATATAGCTTACACACAGTTATAAACCATTGAACGAACAAAAAAAGTCGTATCTCTTCAACGCTAATATGTGGTGGTAGGTAATCATATTGTGTTAAAAACATGTAAACATTTTCTTACTAACTGGAATTTGTAATGGTAAATCATATTGAAGCAGAAAAACTATTAACAGTTTTCGTATCGTCCCATGTAACAGTTCTTTGAATACGTAAATGTCATCGAGATACTAGCTTTTTAAGCTACGTTCAATAATTTGCGTAAAAATAAGTCTTAATACAGTATTTGGAAGCCGATTGTACAAATCACATACCTAGTGCTTTTACATAGTCAACTAGTTTTTAGATGCTTATGTCGGTTAATAACTACTAAGCTTTGCTCAATAAGTCGATACAGCAATGAGCAATGCCTATTATAAAAATATTCTGTAACTGTTTATGGTGAATAGTAAAGTGAGTATTTATTAGGTATAGTTTTTTAGACCAACAGTTGAGCTTGCTGCTTTATGAGTGTTTGCTGGATAGAAGCTCACTCATATTTTTGTGACCTGTCTGTATTGAATGTTAGATTTTGATTATAATTATATAATTAGCTTAGATTTTGAAATTTCTGTAATTAGTTTAGTGAGGTAGGTACTAAACTTACCTACTTATTTTAGTATGATTATTATCGTAGGTACCGTTTTTGTACTAGCATTTCTTATTTCATTTAGGTAGTTGGAAATCATCACTTCTAATTCTTAATTACTGTCCGAGGCCTTTAGGACTAAGTCCAATTTGAAATAAAAAAAATCATTTTTTAACACACAATATTCCATAGCAACTTGGGTGATTTTTATTTAGTAATTAATAACGCTGGGTTACTATAGTTTGTAACTCCAAGTATTGTCTTATATTAAACAACGAGAAGAACTACAATACAACTGTAACCTACTCTGCAATCCTAAAAGGCATGTGCAGGCGAGGGACTTTTTCCGCAGACTTTATGTGCCACAAAATAAAAGTTTTTCAACTGCATCGAGCTTCGCACTCAAGGAATCAAGGAAAGTGCGAAGGCACTTTAATCAAAAGTGCCTCGTGAAAAGTCTCCCGTCGTGACTAGGCGCAGCAACGAACACATCAAACTTCAGTCCGCAAAAATATTCATTGGTTCGAATAAAAGGACAACCCAGAATTTTCTTTATAAAAGTTTTCTCTTTATCGTAAAGCTTCATGTAAATAACAAAAGAACGCAATCTGTGACTATTTGCTTCCGTATCTTGCGCTTTACTTAATTTCCGAGCTACAAATTATCGCATTCCGTGTGCGTCAAGTCCATGGCGGTCAGTTTATTCATGGTTAAGAGGAAACACTACGGGCGAGAGAATTGAAAAAGAGATATTTGTAAAATCTATTGCTGTCGCGCAGTGCCAAACGCCTCCACCGCAGAGCGTGATAGAGACCACTGCTTCTTGGACCAAAAATACCTACTAAAAGCACACCAAATCAACGTTTCGTAGTCCCCCGATTACTTTTCCAAAACTAGACCGATTTAAATACTTTTTTCATTTAAAATTAAAGAAAGGCTTTGGCCGTGTTTGTATTTTTTTTTCAAAAATTTAGCTTTTTTTTTTGGATGTTTGAACACAGCGGAAAATGTGGCGAATTTTTTCGAATTTTGAAGGTTCATATCTCTTTTATTAATTAATTTATGAAAAAAAAGGAAACATATGCCATAGATTTTTGTAATAAAAATTATCGCTCTACTGGCGTTATCCAGGGAGGAAACAGGGGACTACGTTTGTATGGAAAAACGGCCCTTGTGTTTCCTCTTAAGGGACTTTTCCCTCGTCTGCGCAAGCCTTAAAAAATCAAAAGTTATTATTGTCAATACTTTCACTCAAGTTATAACGAATAATCCAGAGTATACAGGTGATTAACCCCGCATCATACACTCTAGCATGAAACGCGCAAGCTCCCTCTCCGCGCTCAGTAGGGCGCCGGCCGGCCCCGCGCGTGTGCCGCCGCCCTAGCGCCCGACGCACGCGCACCGCGTCCTGTTCTACACCACCTACACCGTCGTGCGCTTGATGGCGCTACACTCGTAGCCGGGAGTCGCCATTGGTGGCGAATTGCTTACAGTCAACGGCCTTGCAACAAATTGCTTACTAATATCGTTTACGATTGACGATACTTATACGATATTAGAAAGCAACTTAACTTAGACATCTTTTTTCAATTGATGATTAATTTAAATCTGGAATCGATTCGATAAAGACAGTTATGGAAAGTTGATCTATAACTATATTTATAAAAAGTTTATCTATAAAATTTGTATTAAACCTAAAGCTGTAGAGCCTAGTTCGCACTGCATTTATAATTTTGGGTAAACGTCTAATTTAACTAATTCGACTTAACTGGATAGGATTAAATTACTATCAACTTGACTAGTCCGAACTAGACTTTATGGGTTGTATGTTACATTATATACCTAAGATACAGGTTATAAATGCGTTTATCTCTCTCCCAAAAGTTAAGTACATACCTAGCCTAGAATATTGACCTGAAAAAAAAGTTTCATCAATCATCACCTACATACACACCTATAATACCTACCGTTTTAACTGCTTTAACGTTTATAATATCAGGATAAGTTGTTATTAATTTAATAGCAACCAGTTTTATTTAGTTAACCAGCAATGTAAGCTCTAATCGCAGACAACAGCGTTCCGAAGTCTTATTTTTTAACATTCGATTGCCTAAAGTGAGACTCGAATCCACAACCTCACCGGTTGGGGCGACAGTCGGTAGCTTTATTCATGGCAGTATATTTTTAATTTACTCTTACAATTTGATTGTAATAGTTCGTTTTTACATTAACCGGTTAACGTTATAAAAATTCTCGAAAGTAACTTCCGAGTAGTAATTTACAGAATAATATAAAACAATTGAAATGATATTTTATTTAAAATTCATATGTATTCAGTGGACTGAAAACAATAATTTAACATTTTGCTGTTAATCATCATTGGCGCATGATTTAGCGAGACAGGCAAGTCTATTTGCGTGGATATCAATTTAAACAATAATAGGTACCTACTACATATTCTTTTACGTTTAATCTTTAATATCGTTGTTAATTAGGACATATTATTTCATAAACCACGTTTTACCACTTCTGCTTAAATAATAACTACAATGAAATCTTTTGCTGGATAGCCCTTATAACTGAGAATAAGTAAGACTTCGTGATTTCTAGGTTTAGGTATTTTCACAGCTATATTCATTTGGAGGTAGGTAAGCAGCATTCAAAAAATGAAGAATTTGTGTCAAGAATAGTAATACATGCGCTTATTGTCTGAGAGAAATTTTGTCTGTTACCTGCATCCTATTAAGTATATTCTTAGTTAACTTTCTTTTAGAGTGTCATTCTAATGCTCATACTATACCTACTCGTGTGTACTTATACAACTTACATCAACTTTCGCTATGAGAACAACATTAAATAAATAACATGAAATGTAAATAATCTGTTATTTAAATTTAACGCCCCGTTGTGGTCTAGTGGTTCGATTCAGATGATAATCCACTCATTTAACCTCAATTCTCAAGGTACACGACCATCCTTACCTTTAACAATACCTCGGTTATGGTTAACTTGTGTGGAAAAGAAAATTGTACTAATTTTTTTACGATTTTGGTCTCATAGCGATAGCATTTCTGTATTTGAGCCAGAATCACAGCCTAGAAATCAGTTACCTATTAGTTATAATAGGAGTTTAAATTTGAAAGTGTATAAAATTCTAGATTTATAAGAAAACTGGCTAATACTGTTTCCAAATGTTGAATGATCTCAAATTCTGTACCTAAGTATTATTTTTATCGCATAACTATGTTGAATATTAAAGTGTAGTCGTAGTCTGTAGGATTTAACAATGTAGCTCTATAAGGTTCTACATGAATAACTGATTAAAAAATGATGAATTATCAAGAGAACTTAATTTTCACTTTCATAATTCTGTCGGTGAAAAATATTGAATTATTTTCTGACCTAATATGTTACTTTTGACGATTATTGTGTACCTACCTATATTTTCAACAGTTTGTAATAAGTAAATATCCGTCTTTGTTAGTTACGTCATACCTAAGTACCTTATATTTAATTGAAAATTCTTATAATGAACTGAACACGCATTAAATAAAATCACGATACAAATGACTACCACTAACTACTACTTAGTAATGAGCTTCGCTTGTTCTTACAATAAAGTGCAATTATGTCCTGCTTGGTACCTAATTAGGTATTAATTAGTTAGGTAATACTTAATGTTAGAATATCACTCTGGAGGATGAAGAAATATTTAAACAATAAGTTTTAATAAAGGGCGCTATTTTTTCACGCAAGCAAGCGTGGTCTGTAATCTGTATCAAATTGCATTTTGTATTTTCGATTAAAATATGTTTTTTACGGATATCAATCTGTTAACAATAAGATTTGATTTTAAATAAAAATGTTTGAAAACTGTATTGAGTTTTATTTTTTTAGCCATAGACAAATTTACTATGTCTTATTATGTACCAATATTATAAATGCGAATGTTTAGATGGATGTTCATTACTCAATCACGCCAAAATTGGCTAAACGGATCTATTTGAAATTGAGTACGGAGTTAGATTAGACTTGATTAGCACACAGGCTACTTTTTGCCCAGGTAAAAAGTACGGTTTCCGTGAAATACTTAGCATTGAACTAAAAATCTACGCCTGCGAAGTCGCGTGCATGCAACAGCCAGTTAACACTAGGTACATTATCTTACCAAACCAACTTACTAATTCCTAAACATCAACCATATCAATACTTATGAAATACCTACTACCAACTCAACAAGACAGTTTTCAAATGGTTACTCTGTGTCTGTATTTTTTATACGACCTCCGAGTATGAGTGGTGTTCAATTCCGCCCGGATGGGTCAGTGTAGAAAATCCCCTTTTTTAATGGGCTCTGGTTAGTGTGTTTAGTTTCCTAACATTTTTTTCTTTAATAGTCACTCATGTTGGTATTTGAACAATTTATGTGATGATGTCCAAGTTTATAAAACATATTATGAAAGGCGACAAGATTTATTCTCAGTGTTTGCGATTAACAAATAGAGCGTCCAAAATCATCTCGGTACAAATATAATGAAGTGGACGGCGATAAATAAAAAGCCGTTGTGACTTTAATCGTGTCTGCTGAACTCATCAGATACGTAAGCAAGATATTTGGACAGGGTTGACGGAGAACTAAAATAAACGTGTTTTAACGAACGAACTAAAAAAACTCTTTTGTGTTGCTAATCGATTCTGACACTCAGTTTAGATTGTAAAATAGAGATTTCAGTATTTTTTGTCAACCCTAAAAACGAATTTCATAACTTTGCTTAAATTATAAATATAATTGCATAGTAATATAATTTATGATTAATAAAATTTTGTGCTAACATAAATTTTATTAGAATACTACGATTTGGTTTAAAGGCATTGGTGTTATAATGTTCCTACTGGGCTGGCCTAGCATACATATTTATTTAAAATAGGAATGACCATTGGATGTTTGTAGGTAACCCATCTGTCGATACCTTTAGTAAGTACAAATAAATATTTTTGATTGGATGTGAAGTGTTTGTTTTCAGAGTAAAAATATAATTTTTTAACTCATTGTTAGGTATCTAACGTAAAAGTAGTATCTATATCTATATCGATCTATACGTAGCTACACGTATACATATATTATTATATAGATCGACGTAGGTACACGTAAGTTTAATAGCTCGAAGCCGGTAGAGTTGGCTTCGAAAATTATAACGACATATTATTAGGGTCACCTACAAAAATTTGATTTGACGCGAACACTATACATTAAAATAATAGATTCTTTAAGTTTCTTTCATTTCATGTCAACATTTGACTGGAAGTTAAAAATAAGTTAAAAATACACTTTTTATTTTAGTGTACTTAGTTACTTTGAAAAACAATGGACAATGTTGAAAACTCTGCCAAATATTGATAGCAAATAATTAGTACCTACCTAAAACACAACTACTAGCCTAGTTACTCCAAGATTCATACTTTTAATAGAACGAATATTTAGTAAATTCATGTTATCACAATAAAAAAAACATGCATACTAACGCCACACAAAAAGCGTGAAAGAAATCTGTCTCAGTGAGGCATCAACGCTGCAATGAAGTTCAAAAAAGCAAATAAACAAAAAAGAGTGCCCAATATATTGATCATCGTGGCCGTGCCGCCAGCTGCCCAAACAAGGGGCGCACGCGCACAAATGAGCTGAGAATTTCTTTTTATGCCTTTTATTTAGAGGCGTACGTTGACATTATTATGTTTTTTCTATCTATTCTATATATAACTAACCAGTAAAACTAAATCTATGGTTCTTATATAATAACGAAAAAAAAAATTTGGCTTTTTACAAGCTATCTTCTTATCGTGTCCGTGTTTTCCAAGCCGATTATCGTAAGCCAGACGTGACTCGTTTTTACGAACTCCATTTTGCTGCAAAACCCGGGACCAGCATCGGCTTAACGTGTCTTCCATAGCACGACTGTGGACTGTTAACCCCCTTTGCCATTCCATACACAAGCCGATTAAATAAGATCGTTTCTTAAATTGACTAGACCGGGAATCGAACCCGGGACACTTGCCTAGTACGAGGAGACGACTTGATTGGTGTAATGGTTGACTACAAACCATTACATCAATCAAGCATTCTCGTAGTGTTAGCTGTCACCAGCGGCTTCGTTCGCATGGTTCAGAAACCTTCTGTAAGAGCATCTTACTTCAAGTAAAATGTTCATCAGAATCTGGTCTATGACTAGGAACTAGCCTTAAAGCGTAGTACAAATATTCTCTACCTACATAAACCGTCGCGTCGCATGCAGGGACAACAGTATTGTGTTAAAATAAAATTATTTATCATGCTGGCTGTCTCTACATTAAATGTGTACTTATTTCCATTAAACCTATTATAATTTTATACGGTAACATTATGCTATGATGTTACACAGACAGTAGGATAATAATATCACAGTAGGTAGGCCCAGCGAGCAATGATGGGAAGTGCTAACGACCCATGTCATCCGCGGCGGCTTCATCTATCTCTAATCTGCTAATTTGCATCTATTAATGATCTGGTAATGACACGCTCAGAGCTCGATGCATCATCGATATCATCTATTCGTCGTATTTAGTGATGCGAGAGACACAGTCTTTTGAGGCTTTCAAAAGAGATTCGACTTTATTTATCACGATTTCTAGGCAATGTAGACCAAAGTATCAAGTATTTATTTAGTAGGTAATAAGTAGGTAGTCGATACTCAACTCACACAGTTATTACTCGCTAATAATATGAGACCAGTGTTATGAATGCCCTGTCGGTCTAATAGTTTAAATACCGGCCCAAGATCTAGTGTCCCAGGTTCGATCCCCGGGTTGGGCAACAAAAATCCTTCATTCCTATTAAAACAAAAGGGTGCCTATACTTATTGGTATTACTTTAAAAAAAAGTTTGTAGTCATAACGAATTAACGATCAAATTACAGAAGGCAAAATTATAAGCACAAAAATATTAAAACATACAGCAAATATACAGGGTGACTGTAGAATCATTGGCATTTACATTCGTAGACGGGTTACAGTTTTTAAAACTATTTATATTTTAATTTTTTTGTCCTCGAGAGTTAAAAGACCAGTCTAATCGTGAAGCTCCAAGTATGAGACGAATCTTTTTGAAAGGCGTAATAATAATTGAGTTTCTCGCATCACTAGTCGTATTCCATCCGGTCAATCTAGAGCAATAGGCTAGCTTAGCTATGTTCGAAGAATTTCTACTAGTATTATCACAGAACATAAAAAACGATCGTTTTTTATGTTCTGTGAGTATTATATTTTGTATTGCTTAGTTACTTGAATTACGTTTACGTAGGCACCTGATCAATTTATCAAACCTTTAGTAAACCAGATACATATTACATAACTTGTTGATTTTCATGTTTATTTTGGCATTTCTAATATATACTTATTTTGTAAATAGATACCTATTCAAGGTATAATTCATATTTGTAATATTATAACCTGCCTTGCAAAAAGCATGTTTAATTAAATTTTTACTCAATATCATAAGTAGATGAGCCACCAGTAGTAAATACCAAGTATTGCTTATCTAAAGATGGCTCAACTTGTGAATGTAGTGTTACATAAAATATAAAAAACTAGTACCTAATGAATGGGTTGCTATATAGTTATAGTTGAACGTTTGTTTGAAAAAATATGCAGTTACCTACCTCTATATATATGTAATTTTACTAAGACGGGAAGCAGTTTTTCAATAAAATCAATTGAATCCAAATAATACCTACATTTTACAGTTTTAAAACTTATATGCATAAATATAAAAATTAATTGAGGTAGGTAGTTTGAATACTTATACCCCTAGCCCCTAGATGTATAGCGGCGTGGGAACTCGGGATAGAGGGGCGTCTCCCCAGGGGTTTCGCTAACACGGATCTTATGACAACAAACAAGGAACCTTTCACATATAGATCATCTAATTAGTAGTAGATTAATTGGTTCTTAAACTCATTTGTTACCATATAGATATAACTAAATCGATATTTGTCGTTTGATATTAAGTAAGACATTAGTAGACTTTATAAAAGCTAAACTGAAACAAAGATTATACTTAGTTAGGACATGGTCGTAGGTAATTCGTTAACGTCAATATATTTTAACACGAAAGCCAATAAAAGTGTTGTAGGTATACTTTCTAATAACTTTACATTAATTTCAAAGGTATTATTACCTTACATAATTATACATATTTCATATTTTCATTTTTTTTAAACAGGTTGGTATACCTACCCTCTTAACAAAACTTTCAACCTTGCTTTAAAACACTTTATGATAACTCACAAATAAGTCAATAAGCAATAAAAAAACTACACACCAAAACAAAACTTACCATAGTCCAGTTCAATGTGGTTTTGTAGCGTCACCCACCTCCCCGCCCAAAAACAAGCCCCGCCCTCCTGAAAGCGCTCGGCGTCGGCGCATGATCACTGTAGACAAACGCTGCCACCTGAAACAGCGCTGTTGCTTTTCTTAAAAGAGCGTTACTGTTCAAATTTACGCCTACAACAGTTTGATCCTTAGAGCAAAAGTTAATTTGTGCTAGTTTGAATTTGATCTTAATTATTACGTTAAAAAGCATAAGTTCTTTTGTTTATTCTTTCGAAAATATAGTACTTTTATTAAAACTACAAAAGGAATGGAGTTCTTGAAACAGGATTTCTTTCCAATTGACACGACTGAGACCCAAGAGACTTACTTCGATGTACCATGTCAGGAAGAAACAGTGCATCAAGATAATATCTTCCACCAAAATTACTTTCCGATGTTTTACGACTTCAGACAGTTGGAGAGGCATATGTTCGATGGGTCCAGTGAAAGCAACCAGTGGGAGTGGGCAGAGTGGAACGAGAGACAGGTTCTTGTGAAGGTCGAAGCGGATTTGGACGCAGGAGGAGCGACTTCGAGCTTAAGTGAGGAAGGTAAGATAAAATACGCTTTTAAGTAGTATGAAATTTTTATTTAGAAAATATTTCGAATAACATAAATAGTTCATTATGTTTACTGGAGTTGGACGTTAGTAACTGAAACACAGTTTATAAATAAACACCTGTTATTTACGTGCAAATTGTATATAATAATAATAAATAAATAAATATTTAAGACATGCCACTGGGCCACACTGAGCCATCTAGTCCCAAATTAAGGTACTATTAAGTACCCTGTCGTATGGGGTACCTACTAGACAACCGATAAACTTACTTATATACTTTTTTTTTTTGTAAATACATACTTATAATACATAGAAAACACCCCATATCGTGCAATAGTTGTTATTCCAGAGAAACTATTTTACATTTTCAATCACCTGTTACGACGAATTTCGTGAATCATGTTATTATCGTTCCCAATAGATTTTAACAATATCAAATTAAATATACTTGACAGTGACTGACAGTATAATTAAAGCCGTTTTTATTAAGTATAAGTAAGTATTTAACTTATCAACAAAATTTAATAAATTACAATACTTGTCGCATAATGTAATAATTACTTTATTAAGTAAAGTGAATAATCATCAGTAGACACAATTAAACAAACGTGATTTAAGAAACTTGGCTACAGCGTAAAGGCTTGTATAGGTACCTACCTACATATACTTACCTATATACAGGATGAAATGTAAATCAAGTTGTCACCCGAAAATATTTTTCGCGATATAGTTTTCAATTTTTACGGTCCTAGACTTGTTAAAGTATAAAGGAAAAAATCAAAAACATATGAATAGTATCGTAATGAATGAATGAGATGCGCGGACCGGTAAAAAGTTTTGCCAGGCGACTGTATCAAAAATTTAGATTTTTAGCGGACATTTTCTAAGTGCTTTATCTTGGCATTTTTGTACTGGGCTATACTAAAAGAAAAAATACGTCATTTGTTTTTTGTCTTGTAAATTGATATTATTAAAATTTGGAAGGTGGTTAAAATTTCACCCTGTATAAGTATTCGTCGACATAAACAATGGTAGCACAATGGTCAGAGCAGTCGCCCGAAAAGAAGAATGTGGTGGGTTGGAGCTGAGGCAATAAAATTTTTGATTAAGGAATTTTATTTTCAACCATGATGATAAATTATGAGAATCAAGCTAAATCCAGTTATAGCAGAAAAATAAAATAAGGAATATGCAACACAGGTCTTAGTACAAGTAGATATAGATGGATAGGTATCGCACAAGATGCTATAAAATCCACCTGTCTGCTAGGAAGCCTCACACAGCGACGGTCATAAAAATCCTGTATAAACAGCGCAGGCGCCGGCGCTAACATTTGTTATCAATTACATTTCCTACCTACTTTATCTACCGATTTCCATTCGATGAAATAAAAGGTTTTAAAATAGTTTACATATTTTATAACTTTTTTAGGGTAAAACAACAGCATTAAGCTTTATTAACATGTTTTCAGCAGGTTATTTAGAGTCAAAAAATGTGTATCTATTTAGGTTATATTCACAACTTAGAACTTGTACATTTATACTGTAAGATATAAATCTTGGTTACGCTTTGTTTAACTACTTCCGAAATTGGTTTTCTGATTACTTACCATACTCTCTTCTTGCATTAAGTATTAGCGCAGTTTGCTTTTTCAACATTAGAGTATCTATAAGCCCTTTTAACCTGACTTATTTTCGTCCTCTTAACCTCTATATTTGTCCTAAAAACACGTTTATCTAACAGTTTGCTGGATTTGTGACTTTACCAGATATCCGATCACCCAGTAGCAGTCGCAAAGAGAGGACAGCGTTCACCAAGGCGCAGATACGCAGTTTGGAAGAGGAGTTTGGTAGAGCAAATTATCTGACAAGGCTTCGCCGGTACGAGATCGCTGTGGCGCTCAATCTCACTGAAAGACAGGTAAAATTATTTAAACATAAATAATTAATCAAATTTAAATGAACAACATCATAGCACATCACAACATTGTTACCCAAAGTTACTTTTTAAAGCACTAGTTCTGTGGAAATCAGAATTAACGAAGGTACCTCAAATACCCAGATACGAGAATATATAGCAATTTTAAAATTAAATATTTTACCCAAGTCCGGAAATCGAACCCTGCACCTCGGAGCAGGCAACAACTTAAAAACCGGTGTGTCCCTACTCTACCACGGAGGTTGTCAAATACTTGTATTTATGAAAGGTCCAGTGTTTACACTTGATCATTATGGTAGAGACAGCCTTGACGCTTAACGTTTTTGAATTATTCCTGAGAAATACCTACAGTAACCCTTACTTAAGTAGAAAATCGTGCTCTACGCTGGCGTAGAGCACGATTTTCAACTGTCATTGGCGCGGGCGTTGAGAAGTATGAATTCTTGAAATAGCAAGGTATGCTAAAAAAGGCCACTTACAGGTTTACTAAAGACCAGCGCCGGCCTGAATTAAATTTTAGAATGGAGCGAGATCCAACTATGGCGCCTCTCCTGTATGCTCCAAATGATATAACCTATACTTTCTTCACCATTTAGGCGCCCTCTCTGATTTGGCGCCTGGAGCGACTGCTTCGTTTGCCGTATGGGCGGGCCGGCCCTGTTAATGACAATAAACATAATATTTTTCACAAACAAAAAGATACATGTACCACTGTTTATGGTAAATGTACTTCTCAACCTCTGCATTTAAATTTAGTGACTTTTCTTTTCCAATTAGCCAAACAAAACGGGATAGAGGATATTAGAAATAAAGGATATATTTATCGAGAGGCTGAAATTTGTCTGCTCTATGATGTAGAGAATTAACCAGTTAACTATTTATCACTCGTACATTATTTATATCTTTTTATCAGGTCAAGGTGTGGTTCCAAAACAGGAGAATGAAATGGAAACGCACCAAGGGTGCTACTAAACATACGAAGAAGAAGGAGACTGTAGCCGAAGAAGCCGATGAAGCCACCTCTATGGCTTCATTTACTGAGTAATCAAACCATTCAAAATAAACAAAACTGACGCTCATTGAACTGATGAACATTATATCCAAAGAAAAACAAAACATAATATTTTTTTACCAGAATACTGCAAAAGTCAAAAGGAAGGTTATTATGTGATAATTGTTGCTATGCCCTGTGCGTGCGTCACATGTGAAATACTTTTAAATATAGGTACTTTATATGATATTTTAGCAATTTACTATCAGTGTATAAAGGAGATGTCCCAAATTGTATGGAGGCCAGGCCCAGAACTTGTACACCCCACCAAAAGATAGACCAATACACCTACAAGATTTTGTTATTATCCAATTCTTTTAAAATGGCTTCGTTAAGTGGTTCAAATAAAGAGATAAGTAAGAAAATAGTAATACAAAACAACAAAACCATCATGGCGGAAGATGACATTATGATGACGTCTGTCAGTTTCAAAATCGCGCAGCTAGGAGTCGAGTGCCATCGCTTACTGTAGTAACAACAAACATTATGAAAGTAATGTGTCGATCAATACTAAATACAGAAAACGAAAAAGAGGTCGTTATAATGAACTACAATAAAAGCGCGACAAGCAGAACAAAAACTTGAAGTGAATGATTATGCCAAAGTGACAAGGGGTATCTGACAGCTACTGACATTTAAAGTTTTTTTAGATTGACGCCATCTTGGAATGCCTAATGGAGTTTGATAAATTATTCGATCTTATTTATTTTTGAACCACTAAATTATACGTTAAATAAATTTATATGTATTTTTCCCAGAAACAGTATTTTTTTCTTGATTTTTGAAAATGGTGTACAATGTCTGGGCCTATTATGGGACATCTCCTTTAAAAAATTATGTCTCAGGCGGGACTCAAACCCGATCTCCTCGCATATCGGGCGCGGAGCTTTACCATTTATTACGCACAGAGACACTACGTCATAGGTGTCAATTTTTCTAGCATAAACCCAATCTTATCGCTGTAAGCCAGCGTTGTTTCATCAAACAGATGTTTGACAGACATGAAAACAGCTTATTATATACTTTATATGAAATTTTAGCAATTTAATTGCAATTATAATTTCAGTATAGGTATAAACTTGAAAAAATATCTCTCAGGCGGGACTCGAACCCGCATCTCCTCGCATACTGGGCACCTGCCCAATCGAGTCGAGTCCCGCCTGAGACATAATTTTTCAAGTTTATATACTGATACTTTTATATTTTTTACCACCCTAAATAAAGTTATGTGGCACGCATTAAATAATTTGAATTTGAAAGAGTTATGATTGTCAAATTATTATTAAGTACTCGTATTTGTAACCTGTAATGGGCATCGATATTATAACATCAATCAACGGTACCTAAGGAGGGTGTCCTTTATTCCAAGTAAACGTTTCAATTGTTCTTGAATTGTAGGTGGCATATAGTAAACATATGCCATGCCACCATGCCAAGAAATCTAGCACCAATGGTCTAGTGGTTCAAATACTGGGCCCACAGATCACGGGGTCGAAGAGTTCGATCCCCGCGTCGGGCCACAAAAAGTTTCGAAGTTTTATTTTTTTACTTTACAATTCTTGATAATTATAAACGCCTAATATTACATCTATTCGTATACGTAGGTGTACACTACATCTATAATGCTTTAGGGCAATAGTCTACTTGCATTGCATTAAGTAAATGAGTTAGCTGATATTTATTGGAAATATCGCAAAAAAACACAAAGTTCAGGAGATAAGGATATGTTTATTAGACAATTCATACCTCCGGCACGGGCGGACAGTCGCGTGCCGAACATAAAACTAAAAAATAATAATAATATTGTAAACTAACACACTATCTTTGGAAGAAACTAAGCATCCGGGCTATTAGGGCCTACAATTTGTTCAAAAACCTGTCAGGTTACACCAAGAATCAATCAAAAAAAGGGAACAAGTGTTGAAACTTCCAAATACTAAAATTCCTAGCAGTATTATAACATTCAATTTATCTGTTAAGGCGATGCGTTTCGAATGCAAAGCGGTCACTTCGTGAATATCAAAATGAGCATTTAAAACCGCACAAACATCGCCTTAGCAAACAGCTCCTGTACAAAACCTTTAACATTGGACCGTATCCTATTATTGGACCAAAATAAAATACTAATAATTCTCAACAATAGATATATAATATGTTTTTTAACATACAATTTTTCAACCATGAGCTTTATGAATATAAAATCGTAACTTTTCTGGCTCTCGTGTATGTACAAGTCTGCAGTGCTGTATATAATGTATAGTTTCGTCAGCCTTTGTTAGGCACGAATTTCAAATTCTTTATTAGGAAATGAACTTAAAATCATTTAAGTAATTTTGATGTTGGTACCGTTTATTATCTGTTGGTACTAATATGTCAATGTTAAGGTCATAGCTATAGATAATTATCATTAATCATTTTATGTTACGTGGGATTACTAAAGTATGTATAATAAGAGTTACATCTAAATAAGGGACCAATGTCATTTTCAATACTTATTCTTTATTAGTTTACAAATGAGGAGTGTAAATTGTGATGAATAAGAGTTCATTCATACAGTTATTTATTTTTATCCATTTAAATTTGTATAGTGTGTAAGGTCATTTTTTTGGGAGTTTTAGTTCCATAATATTTTATTGCATACATTCAGTAAGTTATTCTATAGGAAATCTTAAAATACAACAATGGAAAAATATGCTCCAATGATATTCAACGTATTCTAATGCTATACATTTCTATACATAATAATTGTCTACGTTCACGCAAATGATACGAGGCGCGGGCGCAGCGGGTGTGTCTTCGTGAATTCTTCAAATAAATTATAAATGCAATATAAAACCTGACTAGAGAATTTTGAATGTTGGTTTTCTCAATAGCTGTAGGCTGAGTTATGTGTACAAATGTAAGAATATTTAATTGTGTATTTAGTCTTATTCTGACTTATTAATTGGCAGTAGTCATGATTGTTATTATTATTCTATTTGATATAATATACAAATGTTTTAAGAAAGTTCATGAAATATATACGTAGAAGGTATAAGATCCTACAATCCCTATCAAGTAAGTACAATTCTATACACATAGAAAGAATAGTGATTTTGTCAGCGAGTTCTGTTTTAGGAAAATATTTTTACCATCATAAAATAATTTCACTATAATAATTTAATGTGGCTACCTTTATTATATACCATACAAATATATAATGTTTCCAATCTTAAACACGATTATAAAATAAACGAATGCAAATTCACTGAAAGACCTTCGTATCATTTGCACAAATAAAATAATAAAACCTAATATTTGAGAGTATGATATATTCAACACGATCCTCGTCACCATAATTCACAGCGCACACAAACGTCTATCTACTCTACTATATACACAGTATATAATTATTAAGGCTCAACCGGTGTTCTCACTTATCATATTGCATCGCCACGGCGGCGCGAGCGTCCGTCACTCACTCTCACTATACACGATCGATACGAAAATAGGCTTCACTAATAATAATTTAGGGGGGGTGAATTGTTTCAATAAATTAGTTCGGGGCGCGACTAACACTAGACTGCGGGGCGTCACTGGCGCGCACTGTCTGCAGCCGCGGGCGGCCGCCGCTACACGACCAGGAAGTACAGGTTTCGTTATGGACGCGGGTCCACCGTCGCCGTCGCCGTCTGCGCCACCACCTGCGGGATCACCGTCAACGACTTCGGTATCTTCGGCATGATCATGTGGCTCGTCGCCATTATCGGCACGTTGGGCGTCAGCACCGTCTCGCTGGTGATCGACACGGCCGGACCGAGCTGGGGTATCTTGATCGGCGTCGAGGTCACAATCAGTGACGGGGACGTCACGAACGGGGCGGCGATCGTCTGGGACGTCACCGTGGCCGTCTTCGGCGGTATGGGAGCTATAGTTATATTCTTGAGGCCGACGTTTTTGAGTATATTGGCAGCGTTAGATCCGATCGTTATCTCGGGTTCGGCATCTTTGGGTCGCTCTTGTGATTTGTCATCGGGCGGGATGGTTTGGAGGACGGTGCCCCCGTTCCCGAGCATGGCCGAGGGCTGTATCTCCGTGACGACGGTGGTCTCATCCGTGGAGAGGCGTTTGGTCTTAGTTTCTCCGTCTTGGAGTTGTTGTAGTTTCTCCCGGCGCATGATGCACATCTTGTTGTAGTCCTGGAGCGTGATGTGGTAGCGCTTGCCCGAGGACATGACCTGCACCAGGGAGGGCAGAGTGCGTCCGTCTACCGCAACTTGTGTTGGCTCTCGGGCAATCTTGGCTAGATTTTCCTATGGACAAAAAATTTACATGTATTTTAATTTAATACCTATTCTATGTCTTTTTTACTCAAAGAATCTTAGGATTTCTGATAAAATACTCTTCATACTATGATGATAAACAAACAAAGTTCAACAAAAGCGCAGAAGAGCATAAAATTGTAACTCGTTTAGTCAATAATCAAAAGTATCGCATCATGTAGCGCAGCATTCACAGAACGTTACAAATGTGATTGATTAGCAGTATTAAAAATATAGAGAAAGAAATTTACATCTATTGCTCTCTTGGGAAAAATCTATGTATGTTGAGTTTTATCAAAATTCATTTAGTTGAAGAATAACTACATGACATTCACAATTTCACACTGTTGAACACAGAATTGATGGCTAATTAAACACTTACCGCAGTGATAGGCATGAGAGTAGGTCGCCACGGCTTACTAGTGGCTTTCTGTTTCTTCGGCGTCTCCGCTTTGGTTTCCTTCTTCTCTTTAGGGGGAGTAGGGTCCTTCGGCGTCAGCGCATCTACTTTAGGGACCGCTACAGCGGCGGGAGGCGGGGCCAGGGCCGCAGCGTGGGGCGGGGCCAGGGCCGCAGCGGGGGCGGGGGCGGGCAGCGGGGCCGCGGCGACCTCAGTCGGGTCTGACGCCGACACCCCTTTCACTAGCTGCTGAATGTTGTGCAACACATTCTGGATCGCCTTCCGACCCTGAGCATTAGGCGTGTTAATCGCTATCAACTCCGGCGGAAGAGCTTTAGACTTCGCTTTATCACTGGATTTGGATTTCGGCTTCGGAAGCACTCCTGGGGGCGGCATGAATTTTTTTGGATCCTTGTCGCCCTCGGCCGATTGATTCGACTTCAGAAGGCTTTTTCCGTTAATAGAAGGCTTCTTGCGGTACTCTATTAAGCTGACCGGCACATCGCTGCGCTTCGGCGTTTCGTTAGGAATATTATCGTACGCGCGTAGTCTGCTCTGAACCGAGTCACTGTAGTTGACCGCGTGTGGCGACGCGTTGTGCGACAACACTAAGTCTCCGCTTCGGAAATACTTCTCGAGTAACACCAGATGGCGAAGGAAACTCGATTGATTTCCGTACGGCCGTTGCAACTCGTTCCACAGCCGCTTAGTCTCCGCATCGTACTGAATCATAGTGTTGCACTTCTCCCAGCCTTCGGGTGTCACACCCTTCACGTTATTAAACTCGATGTTGCACTGCAGATTCATCTCCTCTTCCCCTGGGAACAATTCCCGGACAGATATCGAGGGGTTTGTCTCCAACCTTCTGACGGGATTAGAATATTTTATGTCGGTGAGTTTCTTTAGCTCCTTCCCGTCAGACGGTGTCAGCTTCTTTGACAGCTCACTTAAATTCTTCTTCACTTGAGTAAAACTCTCTGACATCTGCCATTTATTCTTCAGAGTATTGATATCCGCCGGCTTCTTATTTGGTATACTCTCTATAGTGCACTCGTCATTGAGGGATATATTTTTGAGAACAGCTCCCTCTTTGCATTTCTCAGGGTCGAAGATCTCAAGGTCTTCTTTACGGGGACCTTTGTCCTTTTGGGTGACTACTTGACCTAGTTTGTGTATCCTCTTAGCATTTTTTTCGTTTATTCTATGCTGCTGGCTCGCTTTGTGTATGCCGGACATTGACTGCAGTTTCATAATATCACGTTGCTTCTGTGTCATATTTGCAGGTTTTTGAAGGAATTGAGGTTTTTGTATGAATTGAGCAGGATTGTTTTGCTTCTGTAACAAGTACTGTAGTTCCGTCTGCTTGTCTAAAGGCAGTAAGGGCATTTCCATGTCAAACGTCTCGGACTCTGAGCCATCGCTTTGCGCGTTTTGTTCAGATGAAATCTTAGCTCCGGGTACTAAGATTTTGTTTGAAGATATCAGACTTTCAATGTCTTCTTCGAGGGGTTGTGACATCTTTTGGGCATCATCTTCATTGATTTTCTCAGGAGAACCTTCATCATGAGGAGTGGTTCTTTCCGAGGATTCGCTGTCGCCAGTCCTCTCTGGGTCGGTGGATTTTCTTTGTTTAGACTTGATACGTTGCTTCTTCTTCTGTTTGTTATTAGCAATGCTTTCTGCTTGCATAATGGCATCCATGGGTTCATTTTGTATTTCGGGCGGTACTTCGACATTATGTATTTGAAGTAATCTGAAAAAAGACAAAAAATATTATTTAATGATGCTGTAATCATTAACAATCTGCCATTACTGTAGGTTATACTACGGCTACGAATTTGTCAACACTCTTAAGAAGAAGCATTTGAATGTTGCAAATACCGAATCACAACTGTAATTTTATAGATAAAGGTGTCTTTAGATGATGTCGTGTGCCTTTCGTAGGTGCATTAAAAATTGCAGCACAAACAAAAGTAATGGTAAAACAACATTAATAATAATTTATTATATTTTTTTCTGTTATTATAAATATTTAAGATTTACAAGGCAAAACAAGAAATGACACATACAAGGAACATAGTGTAAGACAAGAAGAGAAGAAAGTATTGTCTCGCTGCACTGTGGCAATCCATGACTGAAGTTAGACTGGGCGTGTCGCAATTTTGCGAACGCAATACTATCGATTTATATCTTCGTGCTTAGTCGTTTAGCCTTTTAGTACTTACTTGCGCCGGTAGCCTTTAGCCTGGTTATCCTCGTGGCCGGAGCGCTGAAGGAGCGTGCAGTAGAATCGGCACACCTTGCACAGAAGCGGCCGCTCGTTGAACTGTACGGGGATGCCCGCGGATTTCAGCATAGGATTCAACTCAGTGTAGCCCTGTAAGTTAAGTATTGTTACAGTTATTACAAGATTTATTATCTTGAATGATTGTACATTTAAGATTAGTAAAAATGTTTTTTTTTTTATAAGGTATACATTAGTGATGTAAAATGAAAGTATTTTGTAAAAAAATATATTTTAGGCCACAGCCGATGTTTTTCGGCCTGAACCGACTCGTTTCGGCATACTCAGGTATTTTAGTTGATAATCACACTCGAAAAGAACACTCGAATAGCACAAAAACTAAATAATTTGATATTGAACTTTCTCCGTCCGACACACACCCCAACTGCGCTAAGCCAACTACGTTCAAATAAACATAAACCTAAAGGGGATTTTTCCGTGTGCAAATGTAATTGATTTAGGGATTTCCCTTTTGTTGATGTAAAAATTTTGCCAATATATTCATGAAATCTTACCCCCGTATTTATAAACAAGTGAAAGTAATTACTTGACTACAAGTAATTACTTGAGAGACAATTTGTATGCCTTATTCAAGGAATTACTAGAAGTTATAACTACCAAAAGTTAGCATTTTAAGCCAAATAATATGACTATTAATGGTGACCAATTTCTTTCACTTAAGCACTAGGTATGAACACTTTAAGTTATGACTTTCTTAAGCAATAAGTAATTACTTCTTTATAAATACGGGGGTTAGTACCACTCAACCAGAAAAGTAAATAGTAGAGTTAAAAATAAACCGAAAACTCTATTACCTACGTATTCTTAAGTATTTGACTTAAAAGTTTTGGATTTCGTACTCTTGAAAAAAAAACATGGTCCAGAAAAAAAAACGTTTTTTTTCAGGTTTTTTATCAAAGTTTTTTTTCACACCAGAAAAAAAACGGTTTCGTGGCAGCAGTAGCCTGCATCCATATAAAATTAAAATACATGAACACCTACTCCGAATATATAAATATATAATATAATAAATTAAACTCAAATAACGGATATATAATTTTAAATTGTCATACAATATTAATAATTGAGTAAAAAGTAAAGTAAAGCAACAGCCTATAACCATCCCACTGCAGGGGAAAGGCCTCTATCATAGAATTCACGTTACGGGTTCTGGCATAATCACTACGCTTGCCAAAAGCAGTATTCACAAACCCGAGCAAATGGTCGAAAATTCGAAACTAGCCCGACACGGGGATCGAACTCAGAACCCGAGATCTTGACCCGGTTAATTGAGTTATGGTCTGTGAAAAAATAAACATGTCTAAATCCATTAGAGACGCACAAACGCCGAACCGCAGTAGTGTATGAAGTGCTTGAAGTTTGGAGCCTATATTCAAGTGGTGTTTAAAGTGTATGTTGTAGTGCTTGTTTTGTGCTTGAACTGCTTGCGGCTGTGCCTGTAGCTCAACCAGGACCTGACTTTAACTTGACTCTATACTCACGCGGTGTATGAAGTGCACGTTGGAGTGCCTGTGATATACTCGACATGTGGTGTATGAAGTACTTACAAGTTGTAAGGCTGGTTTTGTGCTGTACTCACGTGGTGTATGAAGTGCACGTTGTGGTGCTTGGTGATGCGGCGGCGGCACAGCGCGCAGGCCGTGAGCGGCGCCAGCAGCGCGTGGTGCGCGCCGCACAGCGGGATCGTGTGCAGACCAGGGTAGTCGCATTCCAGCTTCAACTGCCGACAGTATAGATAAATCTGTATAATCTCGAAACATTACAGTTTCACTTAAAATGAGATCAGGCAAATAATGTTTTACATCTATACTAATTTTATAAAGTTGAAGAGTTTGTTTGTTTGTTTGAACGCGCTAATCTCAGGAAGTACTAACTCGAATTCAAAAAATCTTTTTGTGTTGGATAGTACACTCATGGAGGAAGGTTTTAGGCTTTTTAACATCACGCTTCTTAAGTACAAATTTCATGAACTTTTGGCTTATGTTGTATTGAAATGGCGAACTTAACAGTTTTTTATCAAAACGTCCGCGGTTTACGTACTAAGTGTTTGCAGTTTAAACATAATCTACTTCGTGGTTCCTGTGATGTAATTATGGTGACTGAGAGCTGGTTACATGACGGAATGCATGACGCTGAATTGTGTGATGGTAGGTACGACGTGTTTCGGAATGATCGCAACCCTAAAGTGACAAACAAACGTTTGGGCGGAGGTGTAATGATTTTAGTTAAAAAGGAATTAGGCGCCCGGCGTTGCGACATCAACTCGCCGTCTATCGAGATGTTGACTGTTTCAATACCTGCGCGCACCCTCGACTCTCCAGTTGATCTACATATCTGCGTGACCTACATACCCCCCGACGCTCAAAGTATCCCACACGACATCGAATTATTTCTGGATATATTTACACGCATTTTTGACTGCAACCGCGAACATAACTACCTTATTGTAGGCGATTTTAATTTACCGCATATTGGCTGGAGTACAAGCGTACCTACTCACCACAAGCGTGGAACTATTGAAACTCAAAATGCAGGTACGCTTTTGGTCGACAGTATGTACTTGTTCGGTATGTCACAATTCAACACCTTGCGTAACTACGCCGGCAATACCCTGGATCTTGCATTTTTTAACCTACCGTTATCTTTGCATAAAAGCGTGCTGCCTTTGGTGAGTGAGGACCGTGCCCACCCGTCAATGATTATAAGCGTGTCTGACCTAGCTGTCGTGCCTCTGAGAGAGTCTCGTGTGCCTCGACGTAATTTTAAGAAAGGTGATTACAACAGCTTAAACTCTTTTTTCGGAGGCTTTGATTGGGACTCATCGCTAAATCACGGAACCCTAGACAATGCTTTCGATAACCTATACAACGTTATATACAGTTCAATTAATGAGTATGTACCTTTGTCGCGCACAAAATTAACCCGCTCCTACCCGATTTGGTTTAGCAGAGCACTAATAAACATAATTAGGGAAAAATCTAAAGCACATTCACGATGGAAAAAGTATCGAAACCTTCTCGACTACGATGAATTTGCGCTGTTGCGTGCTAGACAAAGGGCTGTTCAGAAAGAGTGCTTTAACAGATACATAGCCAATATGGAAGCTACGGTTAAAACTACACCTAAGTCATTCTGGTCATATGTTAAGTCTTTGCGCGGCGGCTCCAGCTATCCCACAACGGTAACTAGGGGTGACCAAACATACACAAATGGAAAAGAAATTTGCGAGGCTTTTAGCGAATTTTTCAAAAGCGTTTTTGGTGTGCCCTTCTCAAACACTCCCTTAATTACAACCGATGACAGCTTGGATTCAATTTCAGGACTACATATACCCATCAAAGCAACACTGAAGTCCCTAAAATCACTTGATATAAGTAAAGGCTCTGGCAGTGATGGGATCCCTCCTTTGTTCTGGAAGAACTGTGCGGAAAGCTTAGCATATCCGGTCACAATACTTTTTAATCGCTCGCTAAAAGAAGGAGTTTTCCCAGACACATTAAAAAAAGCTCTCGTTATACCGTTGCACAAAAAAGGGTCAATAACTATGGTTGAAAACTATCGGGGTATTTCTATGCTGAACGTTTTGGGTAAGGTTTTTGAAAAGCATGTGTACAACGCGATTTACCCCATTATCCACCATGGCATTTCAATCAATCAGCATGGATTTCTCCAGAGACGCTCAACGGTCTCTAATCTGTCGTGCTTTACGGATTATTTGCTAAAAAATATGGATGGTGGTGGGCAGGTTGACGTGGTGTATACTGACTTCGAAAAAGCTTTTGATCGCGTGGACCACGTCATTCTGCTCAACAAGCTTTTGAGGTTGGGTATACGGGGTGACTTACTTCGATGGATTCAGTCTTACTTGACTAATCGATCACAGGCGGTCGTTCTGGGTGGTTACAGATCTAACTTTGTTAACATACCTACCGGTGTCCCACAAGGCTCTCATTTAGGACCATTATTTTACAATGCATATCTGTTCGACATCGGGGATTGCTTCGAGTTTGCGAATCATCTAATGTACGCTGATGACAAAAAAATATTTCTTAAAATACAAAATATTAAAAATTGTCTGTCTCTGCAATCAGATCTAATCAACCTTAATAATTACTACAAAAATAATAACATAAGTATAAATATAAGCAAGTGTCAATGCATTACTTTTACTCGCAAGAAACAACCTATCGTATACACATATTCATTGAATGATACACCAATAACTAAAGTTGATGTTATTCGCGATCTTGGAGTGATCCTAGATACGAAGCTTACACTGGGCGTCCATATAGACCATATTGTAACTAAGGCATTTAAAAATTTGGGTTTTGTTTTACGAACTTGTAGGCCTTTTAACGACGTTGACGCAATTAAATCAGTGTATTGTGCATATGTACGCAGTATACTTGAATACGCGAGCCCGATATGGTATCCACAATACAAAACCTACAGCAACCGTCTGGAACGCATCCAAAGTAAATTCGTTAGGCACCTGAATTATAGCCTGCGAGTGAGCCCAGGTTCTTATTTGGATAGCTGCCGTCGTCATGGACTACTGGCTCTCGAGGAGAGGCGCGACATGTTGGACATGTCCCTGTTACATGACATTCTGAACGGGCGTCTCGACTGCCCGGCTCTCCTGGCCGGCGTGGCACTCTGTACCCCAGTGCGCCGCACTCGCCACACGCCCTTACTTCATGTCCCTCGGCACTCCACGAAATACGCTAGTAACTCTGTTCTAACACGCATCGCACGTACTTATAATGGGAAATTTTGCGACATCGATATATTCAACCAACCTAAAAATGCGTTCAAAAAAAACATTATAAAAAGTATCAAGGATAAGAGTTTATCTAACACTTAACTTCCATCCTATCACTGTGTTATGTATTCTACCTAGCTGCGTTTATGAAGTCTAAGCAGTCACAATCCACATATTGATTTGAGTTGTAGTTTAATAAACAATCATAATATCAGCACATAGTGCTGGTCTCGGTGCTTGTTTTAAATAACTTAATTTTTCTCGATTTAACTTAATTAAACTCAAGGTTGGCTTAACCTTTTTTTTCTCTGATTGGCTTAATTGTGGAACTTAACTTTATTATTATTATTACTATTTTTTGTTTTGCTTTTATCTCTGTATGTTGAATTTATTTTATTACTTATTCCAAATTTTAAATACTTAAATATTGCTCTTTGAATGTTTAATTCATAATGTATTATAACTTTGTATGTAGCTCTGTTATTAACTCGCGACAAGGATTATTTGTGAATTAAGGGAAACCTATCACTAGCCTTACTATTTGTTAAGAACATTGTAAATTTAATGCATGTAATACGCCGTTGGTTTTCTTAATAAAATAAATAAATAAATAAATCACGCTGCGACCAACAGGAGCAAAGCATCAGTGAAAAATGTTGCAAAAACGGGGAAAATTATTTATATCATCCAGTTTGGTTTACGCCAGCGCTTTTGCACATCTTTAAAAATAAATCAAAGAGTTGGATGAAGTGGAAAATACACAAAAATAACTCAGATAATGATATTTTTGCTATGAATAGGCAGAGGTTCAAATGTAAGTCTCATAAATGTTACAATAAGTAAGTGGAAATGATTGAGGATAGTATTCAGAACAATGTAAAGTACTTCTGGATATAAAAAATAAAAAAATAAAAACAAATCAGATATATATATGACCTTAAAATATACCACGTCATAAATACATACGAAGACCACGTCCTGTTTCAACAGGACCTTGATCGGTTCTCTGATTAGCTTGAATAAATGCAAGTGAATAACATTTACCAAGAAAAAAAAAGTCAGTAACTATAGCTACAAGCTCAATGGGGTTTGCCTTGATGTTGTCGACTCGATTAAGGATCTCGGTGTTATCATTGATTCGAAATTGAATTAAGATACACACATTGATAGTGTGAAACATTCAGCAATACATTCAGCATATGAAGTGAACAAGCTGGTTACCATTCCTGAACTCGATATGTTTAACTCGAAACCAAATCTCTTTAGGGACACATTGGTTAAATCTTGGTTCGACAGTTCATCAGCTGTTTAATGTAGGTGTAGATCTTAACTCTCTCATGTAAGCGAATTACCTTTCGTTATTTAATTATATTGTTACACATATGCGAAAACATGTAAATTGTGTATAGTTTCTTAAGCAGTGGTTTTTAGTCCGTTATTGTTTCACTGTATGTTTTCCGAACAAAATAAAATAAAATAAATAAATAAATAAATTGATAAAACAATTAATAAGGCATACAGGATGTATGGACTTGTTATGCGTTTAGGTAGTAATTTTACTCGGCCATCAACGTTTTTGCATCTTTATAAAATCTTAGTTCGTTCTCAGCTTGGGTATGCTGTAGCAATCTGGAATCCCTACTATAGTAAATACACGGAGGCTCTAGAATCTGTGCAGAGGAAGTTCTTGCGTCGTGTGCACCGTAAGTGCTTTGGTAATCGTACATCTTATCTTAAATATGTATAATCTACGCACGTCCCAACCTCGACGACTCCAGCTTGAGGCTCTCATTTTCTATGACCTATGTCATAATAAGTATGAATGCATAATTTGCATACCACTGGTGGATAAGATAAGGTCAAGAATTCCCATAAAAGTGCGCTGTCGCAGAGATAATGTAACATTTGCCATCAATAAATGCCGGAAAACGATCTCCCATGTATCGGTTGGTTAAGTCTTATAATATTAACTTTAACAGTATTGACATTTTTGCGGAGCGCATTGGTAGGTTTAAAAAACTGGTACAGGAAATAGCACTTATCTTTATTTAAGATAAATATTAAATCATTGTTGTAATATAATAATTCTTCTTTCGTTGTTTCTCAGTAACTAAGTTAACTTTCTTGTTACATTGCACACGAAGCTTAGCACTTGACAGGTGAGACTTGTCTGGTGTGGTTGTCTTAATTAAATAGTCATGTATTAGATTTAACATTCAGTTGCATTGGATCTCATTAGGTGTAGGGTTTCATAAAATATTTACTAACTGGTTGTATGTTTTATGAAGGTTTTTTATTTTTATTGTAAATTAAATAATAACATATTAGTCAAGGTAAACACACCACTGATACCTAAATTTATTACATCAATCTGTGGTTAACGATGTTGGTGGCTCAAGATTCACTTTATTTTTTAATAAGTCTAGTTATGTAGTCTATTGTGTTCATTGTTTGGTAACCCCAAAAAATTTAAAAAAATAAATTAAAAATATATTTGAAGGCTTCCGTTGCGTGCGGTTCAAGTTACTTACCCAAAAAATAAATACCCAAGCAATAACAGTAATTGACGCGGACGTAGTCGCTGGCAACAGCTAGTTAAATAATATATCTTATACCTCTGGTGCCTTATTAATTAATCAACGAAAAGTTGTCTACAGCGTGCAAACATATTTTTTTAGTTTACTTTTAAAAAAAGTAACTTCGTACGCGTCAATTTCTGTTATTATGATCGCGATTATTTTTGCAACATTTTTTACTGACGCTTCGCTCCTATTGGTGCAGCGTGATGTTATATAGCCTTAAGCCTTCCTCGATAAATGGACTATCCAACACAAAAATATTTTTTCAATTCGAACCAGGACTCACTGAGATTAGAGCGTTCAAACAAACAAACAAACAAACAAACTCTTCAGCTTTATAATTTTAGTATAGATTATTGATACATAATAATAACTGGATACACACTCCGATACAAATATTACACCTAAAACTGTCCTCGACTGAACGATTAACATTTACACATATATAAAATCAGAAATAACAAAACAATATAGTACTTTAGCTGTATCTTAAAATGAATAAGTAATACAAAGACTGAAGGTAACTTTTAAATCCAATAAGTTGATAAAAAGACTGAAGATAAACTCGATAAACCGACGATTTGGTTGCGGTAAGCCACTGGATGCGGGTGATCGGTGTGGACATTATTAAGGGAGATTATATCCAGCAGTGGCCATGGTTTGGCTAAGATGATGATGATGATGAACCTATATATGTCCACTGCTGCTACTTTAATTAAGTTAATATTTCGTTATTATTTTAATCAAAACCCTAACATATTTTACATTAAGTTGGCCACATAACACTGCTTTGATTTGATATCCAAGCCCTATCTGTTACAGCCTGGTGACGGGACAGTCGAACGGACAGTGTAGTCTTACGGCCATTTCCAATAACCTATCTATCTTCAGTTTTGGCATATCGGAGATAGAAAACAACTTCTGTCTTTGTTTCTCTGGACTGCAAAAACAGAGATAGAAACTGTTTCCTATCTCCGATATGCCAAAACTGAAGATAGATAGGTTATTGGAACCGGCCGTTAGTAATATCTCTTAGTTTTAATGGGAATGGCACCCTAAAAAAGAATAGCAGCAAACTTTATCGTCCTTTAGATGTTGCATGATCAGACTAAAGGTCTGTAGAAAGTACTGTCAGAAGAAGCGGCTACTGTTTGTCACTGGCTAAACTGCCTGTCAAGCTAAGCGTGGCGATAATGGCAAAATGAGCTTATAAAATAGTTTATATATATAGTTTGCCTGAGGACATACAACGTGAACCAAGTAAAAACATTTTTAGACGAAACTCAACAAATTCTTACTATCTTCCATATGTTAACAGCTTAATTTATAATTATCGATAGATCCTGCAGACAAACTGTGTAAACAGTTTTGCAGGACTTTATTTGCATATCTGTCGAAATTGTATCTATACAACTTGTTCCTAAACTCAAAGGTTATGTCCTATAGGTAAAAATAATATAAAACGCCCTAGAACATGTGGTTCAAAAATCAATAGTTTCGAATATAACATCAATTTTAGTTAAATTTGTTAAAAAAATGTAACCAGTATGGCGAATCCTTAGTTTTGCGAGACGTTGGCAAACTTACACTAAAGTGTAGTAGTAAAATAGCGGGAGAGCGTAACTTGTAAAAAACATTGACGTATGTGGGTGTTTCATTGATAAGTAGGTACGAGTAAATCGTTTTCATTCATAACAAGGTAAGGGTGTTTTACATAAACAGTCGTGACTTTTTAGAATTATTTTGTATGAAAAAATTAAACAAAAAAAAATTTATAACTGAAAAATAATTTATATGCAATTTGATTCTTTACCATGGACTGTTTAATACCCTAGAGTTATGGGATATAAAAAAAAACACGTTGTATAAATAACTAAAAAAAGGTATATCCAGCATTGAACTTTTTTAAAAATTACTTAACCATATCAAAAAAGAATACAAAGATTCAACATTCTGCAAAATTGTAAAACAGTTTGACGGCAGTCTGCAGTTTTCGTGGGTTTGTTGTTGCGGCAGTACTTCCATAGGCTTTAAATCAGCTTAATAATGATAATGACTACTGACCACTTTGTTGACACTGGTCCGCATCTTGATGAGCCACTTGCGTCGTATCGAGTGTTCGGCGGCGGAGCCGCAGCCCGCGGTGTGGCACACGGCAGCGCGCGACCCTGTAGCCCCCGCGGCCCCGCCCCCGCCCCCAGACCCGCCCCCGCTCGAGCTCCCAGCGCTGGGCTCCTCTTCGCTTTCCTCCTCCGCCGGGGGACTGCAAGGCTTCTCCGTTTGGCTACTGCGAGATTGAAAGATTTTTGATTTGACATTAGGAAAAAAATAATAATCTTTGCCCATAATTAGTCAGCTTATAGTGTTATGCTACGTGACACTCATAATTTTGCCAGGTATTGTGTATAATTTAGATTGTCAATCTAGTTCTGAGTAACTAACCTAGAAGTATTTACCTAACCCATGCTGGTCAACTGATACCTAATAAATAAAATAAAAATAAATTGTTGATAATTATTTAAAAAGTGTCGTTAAGCGCACACGCACTTAACTACCTAAGGAAGCGCAGCTCACTAGCGCCACACGATATATCAATGGATTAGCGAGCTAAGAGGACCTTTTTAGTTGTTATCTGAGTGAATTTACGAAAGTTGTAAACATAGTATGTTAAATGGCCTGCCGTTTTAGTTAATTATTTATTAACCATACATATATCTATCATCAGCCCAGGCTAAACCTAATGTGATGGCATAAACAATAATTTTTGTAGTAACATATTACAAACATTGCAACTTTCGTAAATTCACTCAGATAAATGTTAGCTCATTTTAGTTTGGTAATATAACATTTTTTGACTAGTGGGCTACTATTAGGTTATTAACGTGATGTGGGTTGGGGGCCGTTCACAAATTACGTCACACATTAAGGGGGGGGGGGGGTCCTACTTTTTGTGACATTGGGCAAAATAAATAGTATGGGAATTTTTTTGGGAGTGGTCTGAAAATCTTAAAAATCGTGTGTCGTAACTTATGGATGACTCTTTGGCCACTTTTGGTCTGGCGGCTTTTTATTATGTTTGCCTTTGAAGTAAATAGTTAAAATTTTACTGTACATCATACAAATTAGTTAAGACAGCTTTTAACCAGTAAAAGGCAGTGTTAAGAGCTGTAAGTGAGACTTCTTTAAAAAATTTCTTGGAAAAGTGGATTTAAACAGAAATCTAATATGTCACAATGTGTGCAGTGCGAAAAAGCATAAAGTCATTGAAATAATGAACTCAATAAGTTTTAGTGTTTTAGGGTTTTACCTACTTGAAAATAAAAAAATAAAAACACAATGGATAACTCAATGGAGGCCTTTGCCCTGCAGTGGGATGACTATACGACGTTACTTTACTTTACAATGGATAAATTATACATACAGTATAGTAGGTAATTAAAAACTGAATTAAATTATGAAATATGCTAAATATATAAATTATATGACTAACAAGACACCAGAAGCTAGGTCAGAGATGGTTTACTTACACGTCGAGAGCCGAGGTCATCATCAGCGTGTCTGACTGCTGCTTGACCAGCGGCCGCTTGCGGTACGAGGGGCAGTTGGCGCGCCGGTCAACGTGGCGGAAGCAAGCGTCACATAGACAACTATCGCTTGTCAATTTCTCCTCGTCTGAAGGCAAGAAATATGGACCTTAATGCTTGATGTTAAAACATTGAAGTCTTTGTGGTTTAGCAAATTTTTCCTGTTAAATAATATGCTTAACTAAGCGTGTTTTTATATGCCACAATTTGTGTTGTTGTCAACAAATTTAAAAAGTATCAAAAGGAAACTACTCAATGTCTACAATCTGGATTCATCAAATAAGTATCATATTTTCGCGTTGATGATAACTGAAATATGTGAATGAATCATTAGATTTATTAAAGCTGGTCTTGTGTGAGTGCAGAAACTACCTTATTGAGTTGAAAATGTATATAATGGCGATAGCCCAGTAATACACTTTCAAAGCTAAACATATAAAAGTATTAACCTTTGTATTGGTAGTACAACAAAAGAAGACTAATTAACGCCAATTTATCAATAAGTCAAGGACAGTTAGGATCTAGTCGTGAACCACATTCTAAAGTTAGCTAATATCCGTCAAAATATTAATACATAACAGCACTTACTGTCTAAAACCTTTCGCTGTCTCTCGGCGCTCTTCATCTGTGCGATGTGGCAGGGCGTGTCGAAAAGGCCGAACTTGCCGCCGCAGTAGAAGCACTGGTCCTGGCAGAGCCGGCCCGGGTGGATGCTGAACGAGGACGCCTTCTCCGGGATCACAAGATTCAGCGTCTCTTTTGGTTCAGACGGCTCGGGAACCGCTTCTGTTTCTAATATTTCAAAAACAGGTTATTTTTAAATTGTAAAAATTATAAATCATCTATAATGTTACGAGTATACCGTTTATGCCAACATAATACGAAACGTAGAGCGCGACGGGGAAGGGCATACATCGGGTACCTGATTGCCTTATATGCCACCACTCTTAAGTCACGCTCTACCTCAGGAAACGACTCATCTAAGCGTCACAAATGATTATCGAGTGCTGTTCCTAATTAGTTTATGTTGACTTAAAAATAGTTAATACGAGCATTCCATAATAAATACGATATTATTGCAGAATCATAATATTTAAGGTTTTTCAAAAGTAAAAATTTGTAACAATGGTCTTTTGAAATTGTGTAGAAGAAATATTTTCAAATTAATTGTATTACTGTCATTGTAAAATGTTGTGCTAAAATAAATTCAACTAAAACATTTTAGTTCAAGGAGTTATAAATAATCATGCAGGCAAGATGTTAAAACTTTACATTTCATGCTGTACTTGAATCAAAGAAACATTTTTCTGATAGACAAATTTCAATGCTAAATGCAGACATATAAATAACATTTAAAACATTTATTGTAACGTTTCTGTGATATATGTGTACCTTTTACCAATGAAAAGACATGTTTAACATTAAAAAAAAAAAAATGTTACTTCAATTAGAAACACATGATTAGTGTGTTCTTAAATCATGTTTTGTGAGTGTTAAGCATTCATGAAACTTGGCAGTATATGCAACCAGAGTTCTATTTCAGTAATCCTATTTCATTCTAGGAAACAAATTAATCAATTATAGCTCTGGTGCATACAAAGTAACTTAAAAACAAACATGACTTATGTACTAAGAAAATGAAGAATTTCAGTTACACCCTGTATTTCATAAAACTAAAACAAATAATTGTATTGTCATGTTTGTGTTAGTTACAGTGTTAAGTGTGAGTGCATAATCCACACACCATGATTGTTAAGTCGATTACTGTAATGTGACTTTCTGTGCCCACCATCGGTAGTTGCGCCCGCGCCGCCCTGTGGACCAAAAGTAAACTCTATTTACCTCGAGCTCACTAAATCAAGGCACTATAAGACCTGCTTGACAGTTTCGAAAATAAAAACAAAACACTTATGCGATTTTACATGGTACTGGTTACATTCAAATTGGTTATGCAAAATAAATTAAAAAAACATTAATGATAGGACTTCTTATTCAGGAGTTCGCACTACTAGGAAAATAAGGGGAAGATGCAATTATTATGCTAACTTACCTCACGCCTCTCAATCGTGTAGTATGTGTCATCGTCGTCCGCACCCTCTGCGCCCTCAGGAGCCTGCTTCCCGGATCTGTTTTTACTCTTCTGGAAAGTCATCTTCAGAGAACTTCTGTATCTCTTCTTGTCTTTATCGCCCGAGTTCCTGTTGATTTTAATCACAGCCTTCAAGGTACCAGTGTGCACGACGCTCGCCCCTGATGCCGATTTCGCCGCTTTACTCTTGTATATACGCTCTTTTTCCTTTAACTTTTCTATCTTGGCTTCCTTTGCGGCTTTGTGTGTTAGTAAGCCTAACGTTCGCAAAACATTCTCTTTGCGCTTCTGACTTTCTGGTGTTTCCTGCAAGACGTTGCTAGGGCCCGCCTGATTCTCGGTAGAATTCCGAGATGACTTGCTATTTCTACTTGTACTTCTAACAGGCCTAGCTGGCTCCAATAGTTTTGAGGCCATTTCTGTAGATGTCTTAATTGTTTCTTCGGGAAGTTCTTCTTTTTTCTCTATAGGAACTTGAGTTTCTACAGAAACCTCAGGTTTAACAGGTTTTTCATCAATCACATTTTTTTCAGAAGATTGACTTACAGCCTGGTCTTCCTTAATAACTGGAGGAGTTTCTTCAGTCTTTGTCTCTTTTGCTGGGACTGAATCATCATTTTTTGTCACATCAGTTTCGGGCTTTTGAACCTCAGATTTTTGTGTGCCTTCAACTTTTGAGATCTCTGTGGTCAGGGATATATCTTCAGGATCTTTTATGTCTGCCGTAGGTGGAGATACAGCCTCTGTTTCCATCGGCTGCGACGCCTCAGGCTTCTCCGCAACAAGTGCCGGGGCTGCAGGTGCTGGCGTTGCTGGTGATTTCATCTGATTTACAGGCGATTTTATCTTCTCCAAGACAGCTAGCTTTTCTTCAGACTCATTTGCTGACTCTGATGATTTCCTTGATGACAAGGACTCTCTCGACTTACGCTTTGTAATTACATGAACATCATTGCTGCCAATTTTAGGTTCATTAACAACTCTAGGGGTTATAGAAATTTGATTAGAATCCAAAACTACACCTCCTAAGTTTTGGCTTGGATTATTTGGGTGGAGAGTAGCAAATTGATGTAAATCAATTTGTGAGGCTGTTGCAGACTTATCCATGGATTTCCTGATTTCAGTCAATGTTACATCCTTGCCCAAAGACTTCTCAAAAATGCTGATTGCATCTGACTCTTTTGAATGATTAGAACTAGTTGATTCCTTTCTTGCATTAATGCTATTTCTTTTAATTAATGTTACAGAATTAGTTAAATCAACATCAACAGATTTTCTAAAATGATCCCTTTTTACTATTGATATAGCTGAGTTATTCTCAAAACAGCTTAGCAGGTTCTCTTTTTCGATAGGTCTTTCAGGTGACCTAACGGACTGAATATCTTTTAAGGGCTTTATTTCAGTTCCAGATTTTTGAATGAGGACAACATCATTAGACACCATTACTGATTTTGTATCACTCGACTTTGATTCTGATTCTTGCCTTTGTCTTCTTTTATCAAATTCCTCAAACTCTTTTAGTCTGTCCATCAATTTATCAATGCTAGCTACAGGATTAACTTTGTAAGTTATTTCAGTATGCTTAGTACTATCAGTAGACTTTTCAACTGAATCTTCTTCATAATGCAGCCTAATATTTTCACTATCATCATTTTTTGAAGGCGTATTTTCACTTGTTATGGATGATATTGAGTCTTTATCTTTGACTGGAGTTTCAGGAGTAATTATACTATTATTATCTCCAAGAGGCTTTGATATTCCATAAAATTTGGAGACTGTTTTAGTCTGTGTTTCATCTAAATTATTTTCAACCAAATTTGTAGCGTTTGCTAATTCATGATCACGGTCAATATTCTGGTCTAAATTATTAATTAAGTCATCAATTTCTTTAGATAAAGTTTCTAGAGTCTCTGTAGAATCACTTGCAATGACAGGGGCTGAGGTCTTGGTATTGGATGCAACACTTGGGCTAGGCCGTGGTGTAGTCGCCGCTTTTCTCCCCCTCCTTGCTTTTCTTATATTTTTTGACATTTCCTTTGAATTAAAAGTCTTGGACATACTAGTCAGTATACTACTACGGGCTTCAAAAAGCGTATCATTTTCAGTCTTCATCAATATTTTCTCTTCTATGTCTGACGTATTTAAATGGTCTAATTTTAGCCTATTACTATTATTGTTGTCTGAGTCTAATGAAGTACTTCTTTTTAAGCTCAAATTTTTCTTATTCCGTTCATTGGTGATGCAACTGGATTCTGCATCTATTTTGGTTTCAGCTATATTGGAGTCAACAGTAAGAGAAGGCACTTTTTCTGTAGTCGAGATCCGTACATTATTTTCAATATCTATATCTAGGTCAGTCTTAGATTTATCTAATTTTTTGCTGAGCTCCTTGCTGTCTGTGTCAATAAGTGGTTCGCTCAGGCTTAAGTCAGATTCAGTGATGTCCGAACATTTTGATATTTCACTGCCATCCCGAGAACAGGAACGTCCTCTTTTTAACTTTTTACAGTCTTCACTGGCATCTGTGGTATCAGTTTTAGAGTCAGAGAGCAATCGACGTCTTTTTTTCTGCTCTTTCATAACAACTTCATTTAGTAAATTGCTTTTCACTTTTCTTGGTTTTCCGCTTCGAAGATTTTTTCCTTCAGAAAGCAATGGACTATTACTTCTTTCAGATCGCATAGAATAAGGGCTAGTGCGTGGTCCCAAAACTAAGGTACTAGATGTGTCTGCTAGAACTGATTTTACCATCATCATATCAGAGGTAAGACGCTGCCTTTTACCAGCTGTTTTAGGGCTAGAGGACCTAGAGTTTGGTGTGGTCTCTTCCAATGGCTCCTTCTTGATCTCTGAGACAGGAATCAAAGGGACGGGTTCTTTGTCTTGAGAACTTCCAGGTTCAGATTTGATAGCAGCTTTCCTAGCACGAGTTACAGTTTGCCTGATAGCAGCTTTAATTTTGTCTTTTGATACTACAGCTTTTTTACTCCTTAAAGCTTTTCGGATACCCAGAGGCCGTTTTTTTACCACTACTCCCTTGGGTTTGCCTACTTGCTTTTTGTCTTTGGATGTCTTCGGTTCATCTTGAACAGGTTTATTTTTCTCTTCCTCGCTTATATCAGATGCTTTTTTGCGAGCACGGGTCTTGGGTTCTATCACTGTGTCTTCATCTATGCTCTTGTCAGACTCGTCTTTGATCTGTTTGGTTTTCATGTTGGAATGTGTGGTGGGAGATGACCCCGTTTTTGCGACATCAGGTAAAGTCTGTGAATCAGTCCTTCCTCTGTTAGATGATCTGAGAGTGATTGATGAGGTTGCACGCTGTTTGTTTTGGTTTTTTGGACTGATTGGGTCAGACGGGTCTGTTTCACTGTCAACCTCTAGTAAATTTATGTCAGTTAAACTCTCTTCTGGGCAAGTATCACAGCAACTATCGTCTTTATTAGTGGAACTAGTACTTTTAACTCTCAAAGACTCCTTTACCTTTACATTGGAACGACATTGAGCCATAATATGCTTAAATTATTTGCCATTTGGACCTGAAAAACAAAAAATACAAATAAGTACACTTGTTCATTGTGTTATACCATTAATAATCGACGTGGTATTAAATCATTGTTGGATGGACATCATCAGAAGTTAATAGCAAATTACGTCCACAAGTTTGCTGAATTTCACACTATTATTAATTAAAGCGTTAAAGTAACGCTTTATGAGGCCAATTATCACACATTTTGACCCCATTCTCATATAAATTGAATCTACAAATCGCAGTAAACAAAAGCGAGCACACGGCTATCCCCAAGTTCGCGCATTATTCTGACGTAAACGTAGAAATAATTACTGTTTTCACTGCATATTCAACTTCATTAACCAAAAGTTGACTTAAAAAATTGACGGCACACTTGTTTACATTTGTCATTGCTTAGAAAATCGCGCCGGAAAACTCATGAAAAACTCGTTGTTTTGGTGGTCTCACCTCGCGACTGACACCTAACGCCACCTACCAGCTGAGCGACTGCGTGTGCGTCGGACGAAAGCACCAAATCATTTCCCTAGCCGTGGCGCACCTCTGCAATGTCCTCACAAAATACTCACAATTTATCCAATGGAACCTCCAAAAACCACAATAAACAGTTCATTGGACACACAATGCACCATAATATGCGAAAAAGTTCAATAAAAACACGCAATTAAACTTAGAAAACGATTTTTGAAAAGCCCAAATGTCTGCAGGCGTCCGCCATAATGTTTCCTTCGAAACGAATAATATAGTTCTTATTGCTCTTGTAGCAATTCGCTCTATTCGCTATTCAAAATGGCGACGGTGTTGCGTTCACGGTGCGCGTTTGCGCGACTTTTTGTTGGAAAAACTGGACAAATCTTGAACAACTCGATTGATTTGGGTTCAAAATCAGCCCCAGGAGCACTATTGGTAATTATTTTATTATATTCCCACTCGCGTTGTGCTGTAATGATGCTTAGACTGCGACATGTGACAGAACTATGGGTATACATCCGTCCGCAGAGGTTTCTCTTGTAAAATATTAATGGCATTTTTTTTTTCATTATATGACATTGATTGTTTGTTGTGTAAAGTTTAACCAAGAAAACGGAATTCTTTGTATTGGACTAATTTAAACTCTTGTGATTTACGCGTTACTATCTTACTGATTAACTACTAGATTAATGAATTAGCTTTTACATCAAATGAGAATGTAGTCACTAAAAAGGGAATAAGAAAAGGGTCATTCAGTGGACAGATTTAAAGGTTGGTTTAATTTGATTTTATGTTTTTTTTCAGGCTACACTTTTGTCAAGGCATTATTCAAGTTACTCAAAGTCACCATTTGCAGATAGAATTACCGAACAATATAACTATGATATCGTGAAAAATCCACCCGAATGGACTTATGTAGAGAGACTTCTTCCGTTTGAAACTATTCCGCAAGTTACACCAAAAGATTCTTATGCTTCTGGTTGGATACCACCGAAGGAAGAAGCAATTAATCATCCATACTTTATTCGAAGAACCAAAAACCACGAAGTCCCAATATATTTGAATTTGTATTACAGAGGTCTTCGAAAAATTACGAAATTGAAAAATATAGAAGGTGACATTTGGTTAATGAACGACGAAATTAAAAGTTTATTACAAAAGAAACATCGAAAATATGTGGAAACGAGAGTTCATGAGTTAGGTACATTTATAGAAGTCAAAGGGGACTATGTCATCGATCTTAAAGAGTGGGCAGTATCTAAGGGTTTTTGAATATAAGTACCTAGATGTTATGCTTATAGCAAATAAATGATGAGCTAAATTTGAATTTTTTTATTTTCCTTTAACTATAATTATTGATAATTTGTAACACTACACACAAAATATATAATTCATGTATTTACAAGTCTGATTGTTTGTGTTATATATTTAATGTTTTTCCTTGTGTAGGTTAATGTTGGTACTAAAATTTTAATAAAAGAGTAGGTATGTAACGTTAGGTAAAATACATTATTTTTTTGAAAAAGATTTAGCCTTTGGTATGCATCAATTTCCCTTTCAAAAAGTGTTTCACATCGTCACATCACACGTCATCGATCATAAAAGAAACTGTATTATAATGTATCAGTTATTTAATAAAAATAAAACCCAATAAGATGATAGTCAATAATAAATAATGTAATACATTAAAGTACTAATCTTATAAACAAATCTCTGGCGAAAGCTCTTTGCAATGGTGTACGCGGCTTGAAGTTTGTTTCGTTCAGCAGACGCCGCTGGCGGCGCTAGCTACGACGGAAGGTTTTATCTACGTAGCTATATAACATCCGCCCGGAGTATGCTGGGCCTCTTGTGATATATATTTTCGACTCGAGTCCACTTCTTTGTTCAAAACAACTTTTCTGATACTTATGCGCGTGTTAATAAACGCTTTGGTACGCTTTTCAGACTGCGATCGAGGGATACATTTCGTATTGTCGTCTAAATTCACATTGCAAAATGTTTTATTTGTGTTTTATCACTTCTAACTTGTTTTAAATGGTATTCATGTTCATTTTGCGTTAATCAGAAATCGATGTTTGAACGTATACGCCGCGTTACGTAAGATGCTACAGACATAAAGTACAGACTAGGTACATAGTTGTTACGTAGGTTTAATGAGTTTCAAGGCTAAGCGCTTTCAGTTTATACACGTGTTCACTACTGATTGTTTAGAACATTTATTTTTAATAAAAAGGTAACGAAGGGGTTGATATAATATCATTTGCGCATAATGCAGGACAATTGTATAGGGCCACGTTGTATTGATTATATTAGTGTATATTTCGGCGTATATTGATTTCAGTATATTTAAGGAACACGTTACAAAAAATGGCATACTCGTAGTTATGATTATTTACACCTAGTCCACATTAAAAAGATGAATTGAAAATTGTACAGTATATCCGAATTATTTATAACGATAAAGTTAATAAAATAAAGAAAACTAATTTAAAACCACATAAACACACATACCTAACCTGACCGAAATTTATTCTAAACGTAAGCTACCATATAGGTAATTAAATTTAATTCTAAAAAGCAGATTACAGATTTATACCTACTTAATCTGATTTGAAGGTTGTTTACCCGACTACGGCAAAACCAACAGGGAGGGTAATGATTTCAGCAGTCTATGTATTTAATTTTACGTAAGTACCTATGTGGGTATTTATGTGGGTTCCACATTTGCGGATTAAATACTGAGCCGATTTTAGAGAATGAGGTATCAATCGATTCCCTATTACAGTCCGGGTAACATAGGCTACCTTTTGTTAAAAAAAAGCTACACGGTGAATGCTACGACATTATATTGGGGTACTACTTTAAAATAAAAAAGTTTGCAGCCATAACAAGTGGGGTATCAAATGAAAGAAGACAAAAATTTTAGTACAAAAATGTATAAACAATACAGAAAATATACAGAGGACTTTGAAATCATTGCCCTTTCGTAGTTAGGTTACAGTTTTTTTTAATTCATGTTGATATTAGCAAACATCTATTTCTTTGCTAAAACGAAAGCCTTATGGGTAAGAAACGTACATTTGGAACTAAACAACACCTAACTTCTATAAGAGTGTCTTTAAGTGCAAAAATAACAGCATTGGCTGATCTTATGATCGAAAAAGCTTATACAGCTTATATAAATCATCCTACTGTAGTGCAAAGGTCTTAATTCAAATTCAAATTAAAATATCTTTATTGATAACAAAGTTACAATTTAAATTAATGACTCTGATTTCCAAACTAGACGTATCTGTATCTTAGGAATCAGTCCCCTCTCCCAGAAATATGACAATAATTTTTATTTGTTATTCTTTAACATACAAAATAAAATTTTCTTCTAAGTTATATAAAATTAGTTATTTTAACGGAAAAAGTATTATATTGATATAGTATACACATATAAATACATTGACATACACATAAACAGACGTACACACCGTATATAGCCTATAAAGTTTATCAGATATTAATGTGCATATTAATTTTATTTTATTTTTATACGACATACAGTACAGTTGATAATAACAAAGTTATTTTGCAATTAAATCAAGATATTTTCTGTACTATTATAATCTAGATACAATAGCCAATCTCGGACTTTACCTATACACTCATGTTTAAAAAGAGGATACAAATTTAGAATTTAGTTTAGTTTATTATAAAGTACAGACGACAGACACGAATATTGTCACCTGGAAAATGCAGTACAGCATCTATTAATAATCAGTATGTCCGGTATTCTGCGTTTATTGCGACAGATCTCAGGATCATAAGGAGTGTGTACATGTTTCTTTAGGATTGATCTTAGGATGTACAACTGCCTGATAGTCAATTAGCTTACACTCGCGGTATAGCAGATTTGTAGGATACCTAAATGGTTTAAATGCCATAGTTTTTATAAGACATCTTTGTGCTCTTTCTAATTTTATCATAAAGGTTTTGCATGCTCCTCCCCAGGTAGTTATACAATATCCCATGATTGATTGTGCTAAGGCATAATACACAGTTTTTAACAGATCGAAATTAAATTAAATGGTTAAACTTACCACAGCAATGATGGGTGGTACAAATCCGAGCCATTAATAAAAATTCGATGCTTTAGTTGCCCAAACCTAAGATCAAGCCCAAGGACCCGAGGTATTAGTCCGGTACTTAACCCTACTTGACCAATCGCTGGGATCGCATAAAACATTTTGTTTCAGAATTTCAAATTTCATGCGAACGAAACCGCGTTGAATCGCTATAATACCTACTCAATCTCAAAAGATAGGGGGTTTTGTTAATAAGCCTAGTAAAAGTTGACACGGAATTTGAAGCGCTTGAAGGGAAGTTGGTATGTCCCCTGAAGGTTGTCTAAAAGTCACAGCTCTATTCTATTTAACGATTTCAGACCTGCACCTGGAGTAGAGATAAATCGTCTTCTAATTCTCTTATCTAATCTAATGATCTTAAAAAGATAAGAAAACAATATTATATGCCAAATACAACTTTGCTTTTGCAAACAGTAAATGTTGCTTAAACTAATTAAATGTGCATGGAACTATTGATTTAATTATCTATAGGTACCTACCTAACCCTTAAGTGGGCCGGTTTTGTGAAATGTTGAGATCATCAATGTATCGTGTCGACACGTTTAAGGAATAGTACTACTTGTATTGTAATAAACGGCAAAGAGATCTGTAAGAAGCGTCCAAACGGGCAGCAGCGTCTTTCCGCCAACATTGACCACACTGCGATCGCCATACCAGGTGGTAAGCGTGGCGATTATGGCGAAATTCTCTTTTTGTAGGCTGTGTCCAGCAGTAGACCGATATGATGATGGCATAAACGTGTTTTTTTTAAATGAAAATTGATATAACTATCATCATCATCATCCTATCTTAGTCCACTGCTGAATATAGGCCTCTCCAGTTGCACGCGACTTAGGTCGATCCTCGGCTTCTCGCATCCAGCTCCTGCCAGCCTTCTTGAGCAAATCATTACTCCACCTAGCCTGAGGTGAGTCTGTTTTCACCTCCAAAACTATATCTTGTTTACTAAATGGTTAGATTTAATATATTATATTGCATAGCATATCTCGCTATGCATCTTACATTACATAAAATTTAGTGCTTTTCATTATTTAATGTTTAATTTGGATATTGTAATTCAGTAGGTATTATTTTGGGCGAAAATGTAACTGAATTAAGTTGTTCACCTATAAGATCGTTACTATTGTCTCCGACAGCTTGTTAACGCGACAGCAATAGATTTCCATTGTTCTCAAGAACATCTCAGTCCACAGTTAGTCTTATAGGAACTAAATAACATTAGTGTGACTTAGTTTCACCGGTATCCAGATACCGCGAAGAGTCTGCCGTCCCCATAGCGTGTTGTAAGTCTACCTCTAGCTATTTTAAGCTTCCACATAATCTGAACCATAGAATAAGCTCTCCGTTACCAGTTATTTAGATCCTCCCTTTTAATAGCCCGTTTCTAGTTGGTAAGTAATGTTTTTTGCTTATTCTACTCGTATATGTGTAGATCTTTCTGCTGCTTTGCATTTGTATGCATATTTTTTATTTTAATCATTATATTTAAATTGTTCATTAATTAGTGTGCTTATTCAGCTCCTCAACACTCTAATGTGGCAAAATAAGTACCAAGGCGTCACTGACCCCCAGAAATGTTGTCCTACACAGGTACAGTGAATTCTTATTAAATTAAACTTTATTTACTAAAAGTGAAATGACGTAGTTTGTGAAATTAGTCACCAATTTTGAGACAGTGTTTGATATTGATAATTGTGAGAAATTTATTGTTTTGCACCGACAAAAAATTATTGTCTTATTTACACATATCGCCAGTTGATATATTGTGAAAAAAGTATAATTTTTTAATTTTTGAATGCAACCTTATTCTTCAATATTTTCGGGATTCTTTTTTAGATTTTAAATTAATCGAATGTCAACCCTTTAAAAGTTACACTAAAAACATATACGTATTGATTTGTCAACCTGCTTTTTTTTTCGGTGGGTAACAAGTCAGTTTAGTATAATTTAGTATATTCGGATATCACATGACTCTGTGTTACATGACATCATCGCAACCAAAATAGGCATCCGCGCTGTGGAATTTCCATGAGGATTTTCCTATCGATTTTTATGATGCTCAAAATCAAGTACAATACTTTCTTAAATACAATTTAACTACACAAATCGTAATCGCCTAACTGTCCTTCGCATAGTTCAGTTCATACATGTCTTATACGTTCATGGAGTAAAGTGAAATGGGTATCTAAAGTAAATTGTTACTATGGATTGATTAAGGCAATCTTACAAATATTATAATTGCGAGAGTTTAGCTGGTTGTTTGTTCCATAATTACACCAAAACACCTGAATGAAATTTGACAAGGAGATAAATTACAGGCTGAAATAACACATAGACTACATTTAATTGCGAAAAAAATTACAGGTCCCGTGGGGTACCTAGTTTCAAATCAAAAATTACACGTGTAAGGGGCAACAGGCAACAGCTAATGAACCATAGTTATATGCAAATTAAAAAAGCAGTTACTTAACATACGAGAAAACTAAAACAAGACTAATTAGTTTCACGAACATTTAGCCTTCATAAAATCCCTCAATAAACTCACTATTGATGACTTCATATCTCTATATTGTGTTATCAGCGATTCTCTAGAGGCAACTTATTGTTTTATTAGTCCTTATCTTGTGGTGCGCGTGGTACAGAATTTACATTAATCATTCAAAACTTCACATTTAGTAGGTTCTTTTTAAAAATCTCACTAAACTATATCTATATTGTGTACCTATATTTTACTATTGTCAGGAATGCGATTGTTGTGAAGTTGAAATTGAAATGAATTGAAATTTGCCGCAGAGATAGATAATAGTGTGGAACAGCACATAGGCTACTGTATCTCGGAAATATTTTCGGTCCTCGTGGGTAAAACGTGTTAGTTTTTTATATTGAACTAGCGACCCGCCCCGGCTTCGCACGGGTGCAATGCTGATACTAAATACACTACAAAAAAACTGTGAACGTTGTATATAAAAAAAACATAGTGGCCCGCTCCGGCTTCGCACGGGAATGAAATAAGTCACTGAAAAAATGATTAAAATCGATCCAGTAGTTTTGATTTATTCATTACTGCCCGTGGCCCGCACGTGTTTAATTTGGAGTAAATCTTCTAATATTTATTTAAATCATATTCTGTAAAGGGCCATATAGATCAATATTAAATCAACAATGTATTTAAAGTATTTAATTGGATAAGGATTAATGCTGTATTGGTTAAAATCGCTTCGAAAATTAGCCATTATTTGTCGTAAAAAGTAAATGTCAAAAAAATGTTATTGTGGGATATCCATAACAGATAGTAATACCCCATCGCGGAGTTTTCTGTAGACCTTTTCAATATGTACAATACTTAGTACATTATTTTGATAAATTTCGTAGGGTTTAGCCTGCGTTTGCAATGTTAGCGGAAAAAAACGTGAATATTTACGACATCATATTAGAAACCTCAAAAATAACAGTATTTCTCCACTATTTAATGGATGTTATTATACACTAGCTGTGTCCCGCGACTTCGTCCGCGTCAATTTCTGTTATGATTGCGATTATTTTTGCAACATTTTTCACTGATGCTTCGTTCCTATTAGTCGCAGCGTGATGTTATTTAGCCTAAAACCTTCCTCGATAAATGGACTATCCAACACAAAAAGAATTTTTCAAATCGAACCAGTACTTCCTGAGATTAGCGCGTTCAAACAAACAAACAAACAAACAAACTCTTCAGCTTTATAATATTAGTATAGATATGAACCTTCCTCTTGAATCACTCTATCTATTAAAAAAAACCGTATCAAAATCCGTAGCGTAGTTTTAAAGATTTAAGCATACAAAGGGACATGGGTAAAGAAAAAGCGACTTTGTTTTATACTATGTAGTGAAGGGATCGACATGTTTTTTTTACAAAGTGGTAGTTTAGAAGTCAAGAAATAACATAGACTACATTTTATTCGCCAACGAAGTTGCTGGCGACAGCTAGTAATACATAATAGGTACTCATCCTGGCGCTTTGCTTTAGGTAGGTACTCAAAATCGGGGGGCGGTTACCCATGCTTGATATCTAGGGTTGCAAACTTTTACACTAAATATCAGTATTTTCGAATTTATTAGATTTTTGAAAAGTATAGTTACATGTTATTGCTCTAATGAGTATTTTTTGACGGGCAGCAGCGTTTTTTTTCCTTCACCCTTTGGCCAAACGGTAACCCGTCTAGAATGGCGAATTCGTTGGCGTTATAGCAGTAGTCCACTGCTAAGACGGAAGTCACAAGATGACACAAAGTGAGCTTAAAATAAAAATGATTGGTAATTAATATTTTAATATTCCCTATTGGTTTAAAGGTTTCTTCGAGATTGAGTAGGTATTATAGTGATAGCCCACGGTTTTGCTCGCATGGAATTTGAAATTTTGATTTCTCATTTCGATCCTAATGCCACGTTGGTCGAGTGGTTTAGGCACTGGACTAAGATCTCGGGGCCCTGGGTTCGATCCCCGGGTCGAGCAACAAGAGTTCGAATTTTCGAACATTGCTCGGGTTTGTGATCACCAACCCGCGCGAAAGCGTGGTGATTATGCCTGTACCCAGCATTTCTGTAATAGCTTGAATTAATGATGGAGGCCTTTGCCCTGCAGTGGGGTGATTACTTATTATTTTAGTACGCCATCAATAGCGGTTTCTTTTCCGCTGTGTTTTTAAAGGAGAGTCTGACGTTAATATAACTGGTCTTCTCTTAATGTTACAGTTTCAATAACCTGTCTTATGTTATACTTCGTATAGTATATGTACCTACCTACTTGCAGTATACTGTTGTTGACGTAAAGCTTATCTTAAACATAGAGTTGCAATACGTGTCGGCTGTCGATTGTAATGTAAGCTATGTTGTGAACTTCTAATTATTAAGGTAACAGCCAAAGGGCGATTCTTAACGCAGTAAAGTGACTTAAGGCGACACATTTTTCATCGATTACTATAGGTCAATGATAAGACTGACGGATCTGGAATTCAGTATAAGTGAATTCCAGTAAATTCAGTAGGTAAAGGTAACTTCAGTTCTTTATCCTGAATTTGCTTGCTCAAAACCGCGATTGAACTCGTTCGTGTTGACTCGATAATAATTACCCTCCTTTCTCCTCTTGCACCTCTTAAATAACACTATTTTTGAAATTACAACGAAATTACTTAATCCTTATCCTTCAAAGTAACACAATACATTACTTACATTAATATCTAAAATCTCAGTGCTGCATATTTTGATTAATGAAACCAATATTTTTTTTAAATTCTTTTTTTAATATGCGGTAATTTCTTGGCGATCTTAATGGTGGCGGACGTTGTGTGTTTTCGACCATATAACTGCAGAAGTAAAGAATATAATTATACACGGTGAGAAGTTTGAGGGTTCACGGGCCGTGGTGACGCCTTAAGTGCGAGATTACAAAACAAATTATATAGACTAAAAATATACAATATGCATGCAGACCACTGTACATAGTGTCTATGGCAATGCTGTCATGTAGGTCATGTCATGCCGGCTCATTAAAATAATATCATCGCTCCTTCTCTTCCTTCGTAAGAGACGACTTAAGTACTTAATTATTGCCAGAAAACACTCATATTTGTTTTTCTTGTAAAGCGACACTCTGTTTCATTTAAGTGCGCGTGAGCTGTTTAATGACGAATGTTGCTGATGACAAAATCTAATACAAAATTTATAACAAAAACATATTGTTCAACAATTTCAAAATAATTTAAATTGTGTGTCCGTAATGTGCACAGAAAAGACTTTTAACACAAAACCATTTTGTATGAAAAATTTGATCTTCTATTCCCTTCGTACCTAAATTTAGTCGCATGATAAATCTGACTAACTTCACCTTTCGTTTCGTTTTGTTGAGGGCATCGTAATTAAAATTATATCTAAAACTATCTGCCCATGTCCATCCCGACTTTGCACGAGTTTAGGTAGGTACTAATGAAGATGATGCAAGCAAGTGGTATGTTCATGATTTGTCATGTTTATATACCCTTTTACACACTTTTCGTGTGGATGATTTTATATTTTCTTCCATTAAAAACTTCTCCTGACCATTACAAACCTATCAAAAAAGATGAATAGGTAGAAGTAATAGTAGGTAGCTTTAATGAATTAAGCTTAAAGTTTAATAAGACTATCCGACACGAACGGAAATTATTATTACTAAGCTAGCGATAAAGCTTAAGATGTTTTTAAAAACTAATCCTCATGAAGAATATAATGGTTTAAAGTTTGTAATTGCCGATTCGTACTGAAAAATTATAACTTATTTTTTACATTTACATAACGTAACATAACTATTTAATGCAAATATTTTCCTTTAATATCTATCGGAAATTCTTTTATGCCTTTGCATTAGAACTCAAGGTTTGAAAAACTGTCATAAAGCATTGCTCTACCTCCTGGAAAAAATATCCATTACTCAGTTGTAGCAAAGATTTTCTTAATACAAAAGAAATGCTTGCTTTTTGTTGATGAATCGTATGATTCTTAGCCATGCAATAATTTACAAGGTTAACGATTTAGCTAAAGTTGGTCCTAGCTAAGATTTAATGTTGAAATGAAAACTCCACCCTATATAAAACTTTTCATCCAATAAACAGCTCGGTGAAGGTAGAAGGTAAGTTGTATGGTGGGATCTTAGACTAATAGGTTTGAGAAATCAGCAGGCTAAGAAAATTAAAAATACAAACTCTTAAACCAAAAAACTTGGACTGACATAGACTAGAGTAGGACTAAATAAGCCATCAATCTTGTGCCGGTGCCAAACAAGATACCTATCACCGACTTACGTAATGACTTACTCAAAATCATTTCGAGGTTTTCACGGTTATTTTGTTCTGTATATGATAAATGTTTTCACAACTAAACGATCTCAGTATTTATCTAAAGAACAAAAGACAAGAAAAAATATTATTAGTCAGTTGGAGCAAAGAGTTTCCCAATACAAAAGAAATGCGTGCGTGTTGTTGATGCATCGTAAGAGTATGTTTTTATAAAACATGCATAATTTGAAAGGAAAAAAATAGGTGTAAAAATGAAAATGAAAAATAAAGACTGTTTAACCAAAAAACTTCGATCGTTATCGCGCCATAGAGCTAAATAAGCCATCAGTCTTGTGCCGATGACAAACAAGTTATCACCGTATATCGTAATGCACTTAGGTATTCAAAATCATTTCGAACTTTTCGATGGATAATTTGTTTTGTAAAAACGTATATTTATAACGAAACGTGCTCATCATTTAAATAAAGAGCAAAAGACAAAAACCACAGAATAAATAACTATTTTTAAATCAGTGCACGACGATATTGTTGATTGTTTTGTTTGGCTGCGCCTCAAATTAAGTAACTTAAAGTTTTTAATTATCTCGATGGCTTACTTTTTCTGCTTTCTTTTAAAACCAGTGAAAATTTTACCATCGGTTAAGATAAGGGAGCTTTTTCGTTTTGTTGACACAAAAATGTATTGCTAGCTCAGTTAGTTAGAGCATTTGCAAGCGGCACATTGTGGGTTTTTTATTTATTTTTATTTTAAGGAATTTTATTTTTAATTTACATATGTTTATTTCATTATTTTCCATTTTTATTTCCATTCCATTTGCCAATTATGGCATAATACTCCCTTTGGAGAGGCCCTTGTCCAGCAGTGGACTCATGTAGGCTTGTAATAATAATGATGATGATAATACTACCTTAAATTACTTTTAATATATTCAATTTAAATTACTTTTTTCTATGGTAAGTCTTGTGTTTTCGCCAGTGACTCAAGCTTAAAAATAAATGGCATACAAATAAATGACGTTAGTACTTCCAGGTAGGTCGTAAATCCGGTGCCAGCGGTTCGCAGAAGCGATCGTCAGCTTAAATAATTTGCTCTTTGCGCTTATAACCTTCATCGTTACAACTGTGTTGCCAGTTCATTCTGATAAGCTAGTAATGGTAGAAAACAGTTCTGGTTCTCTACCCAAAGGATTGCCGACCTAATTTGCTTAACGCAATTATTGGCATACCCTCGACATAGTCACACAAAGTGTAATATGCCCAGCCGTAAACTTCTTAAAATTGGTAATGATGATGATGAAAGAACATCGCCAAAAAACGTGGTGGTAGTTGTATATTTGAACTTAAGACGTTGAAATACGACCTTTTGACAGCTCTAGGTTAAGTTATTTAAGTAGTTACTAGCTGTGGTCCGGACTTCGTACGCGTGGAGAAATTGTTTATTATTTGGGATTAAAGAATCTAAGTGCTATTCTAGCTTAAATCTATGCGAATGCCAAATTCTACTTCGATCCGTTCAGCCGTTCGGGCTTTATTAAGTAACGAACCTCCATCCTAACATTCGCATTATTAATACTAGCTGTTATCAGCTACTTCAAATGCGTGGAGAATGAATAACAAACACGGGTACCGTACTAAATTATTCAGGATAAAAAATAGACTATAGATATGCTAAACCTGCCTATCTCTTTGCCAATTTTCATCTCGATAGGTAAGTCATTTTTGCGTCGTTGCATAACAAACATAAATCCAAACTTTCACATTATAACATAGCATTATTATATCAGTTAGATTAACGTGCACATTTGAATGATATAAACCATAGACAATGTATATAGTAACTACGTGCGTGTTGTTGATGCATCGTGTTAGTATATACTATGTCTATGATATTGACGATATTACTATAATAAACAAACCTACGAGTATAAATACGAGGCAAAGCATGTAAGTATATTCCTTAATTTTGCGTTATTCTAAAATGCATGTAGCATGTTCGTTGTCCGTTCTATCATTTTTTTCTTCAGACATCCCATTTTAGTTTTCCTTCTTGCGGGCTGTACCTTTAGTCAGTCTACCCATGGTCATACTTAACGATTAAATACTCAAGTAGCTCATGACTGATGAGCACACTAAGTCAGGGCTTGCGACTATACGCGCGACCTTACGCGAATATGGACGGCACCGATTTCAAACAAAATCAGAGCGGATCCAGGAATATGGGGCTTCAAGCCCAGTAACTGGATCCTCCCATGACAAATTGTATTCCGGCAACTTACAACACCACCGGGAGTAAGTAATTTACACTGTAAAACATACTTACAATCAGGTCATGCACCTCCCCAATCAAGATTTTGAATCTGGCACTGAACAGAATGTATACCTAATAGGTATACCTAAATACTTATATGCCTACATCGATTATTTTCCAATTCTTAGAGCTTTTACGTAAGTAGTTTCTTCTTTCTCTTTTTCTGTTTGATCCCATACAAAAATACGCCATTTTTTGCCTATTTTTGCTCGATATCAATAAATGGTAACAGGTAGGCACTACATTAACTAAATTTATGTACCTACTGTTGTTTACCTAGTCAATGGTAGATACGCATACGGAACCCTTCGTGCACGTGTCCGACTCGCTCTTGGCCGGCTTTTTACTCACTCACGGAAAGGCATATACGCCCCCTTAGACAAGTGGCTTCCCAATATCGTTTACGCTAGACAAATAGATGTCAAATGTATGAAAATTACATAAGCTTACGATCGTTCGATAGTTTGTTAATGTAGTTTTCATACATTTGTTATCTATTCGTCTAGCGTAAAGGATATAAGAAAGCAACTTGTCTACGGGCACAGGTCTAAATAAAAATTTGACACGGCGATAGATTACAGACTAGATTTTAGCAAATAGACTACTTTTTATCCCGGAGACATTTTATCTTTTGTACGATGTCGCTTTCAACACTTAGTTTTACATAAAAAAGTAAACCGTCATGATTGGCTTGTTTCCTCTGGGATAATGAATATGTAGGGTTAATTTGCTCAATTAATCAACACTTTAAATTAGGGTTAACCTAGAAATACTTCTCCACGAATAACAGTCACGCACATGACTACAGCACGTTGGAAATATTTGGCACAACTTCTATTGCTGAAAATCTACATACAAAAACGTACTAGCTTTGTGACGTCATAACAAAATGACATAGGTAAAACTAGTGACTGGGATTCTGGGGCTTTATTCAGCTAATATTTCAATCGCAGTTCGATCGTGTTGGACGATTTTGACATATAGCCCATACTAGAACTGTCAAAAACCTGCAATTCAATTACGATTGTGATACGATTTGGTTACGTGAATTAGGGGGCTGTACTCTAGGCTCGAGCTCAAAAACTTAGTCGTGTGGTGCCAGCACGTTTAAAGAATAGCACTACCCCTTCTCTTCCTATGGGCGTCGTAAGAGGACTAAAGGAGTACCATCACAAAAGACGGGCAGCAACGTCTTGTACTAACCATCACCTGACACGCGAAGCAATAACATCCTCTTTCCGGATAAGCCTGCATCCAGATTTAAACTAATATTAAGTAGGCTGGTGATGATGATGCTGATGAAGCTCGACAATTACGAAACAGTAAAAAAATGAACAATTTATTTTTCATAATCATGGCCGTTATACACTTTCAACTAACAATTAGTTCATTCTAAATGGCAAAGAAATGGCGGATATGTTTTTAATTTATTTCAAATTCAAATATAAATCATTTATTGCACAGCGCTACATTATATTTTAGCGACTAGGTATAGTAACCTCTACATGTGATTCCCTTAGATTTAACCTGTATAGTACCTATGTTTGAACTGAGAGTTTAACTCACAACAGAAAAGATTCATTAGCTAACAAATCTTCTTATGGTATGTACGAGTATTAATAATAGGGGTTAAAGTATGAAATTGCCGATTTGTACTGAAAATCAAAATACCTAGTTATTATTATTATCTATACATTGCATTCATCTCACATTTTGACAATATAACAAAGAAGGCTTCTGGAATGCTTGGTTTCATGATACGTAATAGTAAGGTTTTTAAAAACATTAAAACTAAGATGTTGCTGTATAATAGTTTTGTGCGCAGCATATTGGAATATTGCAGTATTGTCTGGAGACCACATTTTTCAACACATTCACTGCGCTTGGAACGGGTACAGAAGAGGTTTTTATGGCATATGGCGTTTTCTGTGGGTAAAGCTCGAACGCTAAAATCATATCAAAGCAGACTTAAAAATTTCAAAATGTTGTCTTTAGAGAGAGGGATTTCCGATCTTATGTTCTTTTACAAATTATTCAGAAACAAAATAGACTGCCCACCTCTGCTTAGTTCTTTCTGCTTTCGGACACCCACACGTCTCCCTAGAAAGCCTCTTCAACCCATGAATCCACCAAGGCGTAGGACGAAATTTAGTTCAAACTCTCCCGTATCCAGGATAAGTAAACTATTTAATGAGTGCAGCGCATCGATAGACATTTGTTCAGACTCTTACTGGCTTTCGTGATCGGATTATGAATTTCGCTACAAATAAATTTAAATGATAATATTATATCTATATATGTTTTTGTTTTTCATACACAGATAATGCGTGATGTGTTCCCTTGTAATTAGTTATGCACCTAGTATAAGACATGTTGGAAATTGTTACTTATGTAAATGTATTGTGTAATAACTGTAAGGAAACCCAATAAAGAAATATAAAATAAAATAAAATTATCTATACATTGCTGCCATCTAATAGGAAGGTAATTTATGCCTTTGTGATAGAACTCTGAGGACCTAGACCCGTTGGAGCAAGGTCTAGCGAATACGGAGGATGTCGAATGGTTTCTAATTGCAGTTCCTGAAGGGTCAAAACGGTTTCTCGTGCTGTATGAGGTCTCGCGTTGTCATGGAGCAATAATGGTGAAGATCGATTCATGAGTCGGGGCTGTTTTACTGCTAGTTTTGCCAACATTGTTCGGAGTTCGGCACAATAGGCATCTGCCGTTATTGATTGACCAGATCGGAGAAAACTATAGTGAATAACACCATGCTGAGACCACCAAACAGTTACCATTACCTTTTTATTGATAAATTTTGCTTTAGGACACTGTTGTGGCGTTTGACCTGGGGTCAGCCATAGCATTTTTCTTTTACGGTTATCATAAAGAATCCACTTTTCATCACATGTCACAATTCGATTTAATATTCCTTCATTTCTGTACCGATTCAACAAGGCAACACAAGTTTCAACACGCGTTTCTTTCTGCACATCAGTCAAATCATGAGGCACCCATATTTCGTATTTTTTTATTTTATTGATTTGACGCAAATGAGTCAATATTGTGGGTAAGGTTACGTTAAACCATGCCGCTAACTCCTGGGTAGTTTGACTAGGATCGGCTGCCACCATCTCTCTTAATTCATCGTTAATCACCTGTAGGGGACGATGGGGGAATTACGGACGCGGGGTAAATACGGACTAACATGTATTTACTCAATCCCTGCCCCCCGCGACCGCGTTACATTTCACCATCTTTGGTGTTCACCAAACATTCCCGGCGTTTGGCTGCGCACACGTTTAAAGTTAAGTAAAATTTAACATTTTCGGTCATTTTGATCTAATTTTTGGTATTTACTATTTGAGTGTTAATCAAACAAATGAAGTGGCAGCGAAAAAGTAATATTTTCTGTCGGTTGTGTAGTTAATGACGAGTAAATAGCACAACCGTTTACCCAAGATAAATTCAGTTAACCTAAAAATGTTGTCGTTTTATTTTTTCTAACTTGTTTGGGGTAATTGCGGAAAATGTACCTGGGGTAAATACGGACGTCCGCAATTACCCCGGGTTGGGATATTAATCAAATTAAAATTGATATATTTTTGAAAATTTAAAAAAAACAAATGATAAAATATCAATTAAAGTCCAATTCTATCTACAGTGTAGATGAAACAGGAATTAGTACTGTACAACGAAACTCTAGGATTCTCGCATCGAAAGGGTTAAAACAAGTAGGTAAATGTACCAGCGCAGAACGTGGTTTCTTGACCACAGCTATAAATTGTTTTAACGATGGAGGCACATACATTCCACCATTTTTTATATTTAAAAGGAAGCGAATGAATGCACTGCTTATGGAGGACAGTAATAGTAACATGGTAGCTTGTGTTTCTGACTCAGGCTGGATAACTGAATCAGTTCTTGTTGAGTGGCTTCAGCATTTAAAATCATTTGAAAACCATCTGCAGACGATCCCTTATATTGCTAATACTAGACAATCACGAAAGTCACATTAGTTCGAAAGCGTACAAGTATTGTCGCAAGAATTTTATTCATGTTTTAACATTGCCTTCTCATACATCCCATAGAATGCAGCCATTAGACATTTCAATGGCCCACTTATAACAGAGAATGGGAATCCTTTATGGTAAACCATCCAGGCACCAAAGTTACGCCATTGATGTTGTAGGCCTTTATACAAAAGGTTTTAATGGATCTACAAGTACTGACAACGCTATAAATGGCTTTAAATCTGCTGGAATATATCCCATGGATCTAGATAAATTTAAAGACACTTTTGCAAGTTTTGGTAATATTTTTGCATCAGAATTTCCTCTTGATCAAGGTATAGAAACCAGGTATATTGTGACCCCCCGACCGAAGACTGGATTATGTGTTAAAAATGCAAGAACTGGGCCCACGAGAATTCAGCTTCATTTGTGAAATCTGCATATAAATTAAGAACCCGTCCGTAAATACCCCATGGTGTCCGTAATTGACCCAGCGCTAGTCCGTATTTACCCCAAGAGCTACGGGTAATTGCGGACATATATGTTTTTGTTTTTGATTAAAATTTTATAAATGTTGATTGATCGCATGTAATAAAAAATGTTGACTGAATAGCTACATAACTATAGTTTAATAATTAATAAAGACCGACTGATTATTATTAAAAGTATGAGTTTTATAGGTAATTTCGCTTAAGCGTCCGCAATTCCCTTATCGTCCCCTATGGGCGGTCTTCCTCGGGGCTCGTTCTTCAAGTCAAAGTTTCCATCACGAAAGCGTTTAAACCAAAATCACACGGTGCGTTCATTAGCAGATCCCTCTCCAAACGCAACATTGATATTGCGGGCTGTTTCTGCCGCGTTACTTCCGCGTCGGAACTCGTATTCAAAAATCACTCGAATTTTCGCAGTATCCATCTTTCTTGTCTAAGTTATATAACAAAAACAATTAAAAGTCGATATTCAAATGTTTCACATTTTTTAAAAGAAGAACATCATAGAAACCATGTGAAAAAAGTTTCATTCAAAAACCTCAAACCATGAAGATTCTATGTCAATTCAAAGAACCTATTACAATAAAACGGCAATTTCATATTTTAACCCATGGATTTAGTATACTGCAACCCCATATTTACACCAGATTACTTTTAACTATGAAATAAAGGTTTTCTCATGGAATAGTTTTCTAAATGAAAAATTTAAACCTTAAGAAAACCTTCTTCAGTTTTACTAACCAAGGATTTTTTCGATCTTCTAGTCGATGCATTTAATTAACATGCACAACGGTTGATTGACCAGAGACAATTGAAATCGGATGCCTTGGCCTTAATTAATTAAAGGTGTGGCTCTAGCAAAAGTAAATAAATGTAAATAAATTTTCTAAGTACCCTTTTTTATATATATAACTAGTTGCTGCCCGGGGCTTCAATTCAATATCAATATAGTTAGTAACATGAACCTAGCTCCTAAACATTTGAAGCCAATCGAAGATGAATAACTGTTAATTAACCGACGAAAAAAAAGAAAAGTTTCTTATTTTGTAGCGTAAGTTTTTACCGGGCTACCTTTTTTTTGTTTCATAAAGTAGGTAGGTATAGGATACATTACAATTTGAATAAAAAATAACCCTGGAGGGTAGTAAAATAGGGTGACCCCTTCATTTTTAGGGTTCCGTTGCCGAATGGCAAAAAACGGAACCCTTATAGATTCGTCAAGTCTGTCTGTCTGTCCGTCCGTATGTCACAGCCACTTTATTCTGAAAGCATACCAAGAATAGCGTGACACAGTTAAAACTTGGTAGGTAGGTGTATCCTGTTAACCGCTTAGCGATTCTCATACAAAAAATAAAAAATCATGATATTTAAAGGGGGCTTCCCATACATAGAACTAAAACAAAATTATTTTTTTACTCAAACCTATACATATGGGATATCTATGGATAGGTCTTCTAAAATGACATAGAGGTTCCTAAAATCATTTTTTCCAAAAGTCTAACATTTGGAAGATAGACGCTTCCAAAGTGGTAAATTGAGTGTGCCCCCCCCTCTAACTTTTAAAATAAACAAGTGAAAATTTTGGAAAAAATACATAATGTAGATCTTAACAAATACTTTTAACGAAAATTGGTTCGAACGAGATCGAACTGGTAGTTTTGAAAATCTAGCACATTTTAAACAACAGCAAACATAACTTTGTCCTCCATACAAACTCTATAAAAAAACAAAGTTATTTTTGCAGTCATAAAAATATTGTGGTATTTTTGTTAAACTTGGTACGGAACCCTCAGTGCGCGAGTCCGACTCGCACTTGGCCGGTTTTTTTATAAAACTTCGAATTGATTGTTTATTCATAGATTTAACAAACCAGTATTAAAATAGGATCACTTACTTAATTCTACTTAATTGCAAAGATACGAGCAAACAAGGACCAATATTAAATGTCCGTCCTGATTGGTTTTGAACTTCACAATTTCTTTCAGCAGGTATTTATTGTTTCCGATAAGCCCTAGTAAACGATCTATTGTTTGTTGGTTGTTTAATAAACCGCCGCTTGACGTCAAAATTTCACTTAGGACTAAGTACTGTAGTAATTGTAGCAGAAATTAAGAGGAAATACTACGGGCGAAAAATTGAAAAATAGGTATTTGTAAAATCTATTGCTGTCGCGCAGTGCCAAACGCATTCACCGCAGAGTGTGATAGAGACAACTGCGTCTTGGTCCAAAAATACCTACTAAAAGCACACCAAAAGTTTCGTAGTCCCCCGATTACTTTTCCAAAACTAGACCGATTTAAATACTTTTTTCATTAAAAATTAAAGAAAGGCTTTAGCCGTGTTCGTATGTTTTCCTTTTTTTTCTAAAATTTAGCCAAATTTGTTTTCTGGATGTTTGAACACAGCGGAAAATCTGGCGATTTTTTTCGATTTTTGAGGGCTCATATCTTTTTAATTAATTAATTTATGAAAAAAATATAGTTTAAAAAACTAAAAAACCACGCTTTTAAAACAGATTGAACTAAAAAATTAAAAATAAAACTGTAGTGATCAATTCAAAAATTCATATTATTGTACAAAAAGCGTGGGGGGTTTAGATTATTGTAAATATTTTATCAATAATTTACTATATCTGTGGATATCATAACAAGCACCCCACGCTTTTTGTACAATAATATGAATTTTTCAATTGATTACTACAGTTTTATTTTTAATTTTTTAGTTCAATCTGTTTTAAAAGCGTGGTTTTTTAGTTTTTTAAACTACAGTTGTCTGGTAGAGATCGCTGCAAGCGATAAGACCGCCTAAATTGTACTAATCTAAATCTTACTCATGTGTTATTTTTCAATTTTATGGTGTGCAATAAAGTGTATCTATCATCTATCTATCTACAATTTATTTTTTACTTTTTAGTTTAGTTTATAAGATTTGATTCCTTCTTTATCGACTGTAAGTCCAAAGCTACGCAGGAATCGTAATTAATACAGATCGTGCGCTAGCTCTATCTCTTTTCCTCTTACAGAGGAAAACTGGGAAAATGTTATTAAATTATTGCATTGTCATCGTTCCTTGATACGTGTGCAAAGTTTCAAATTAATCAAACTTCTAGAAATTGGTAAAAAATATGCTCAAAGATTCCATTACATACATACATTCATACATAGATACAACCCAAGCTAATAAAAGCGTGGTAAAAACAGAAAACATAGAAACATGCTAATAGTGGCCATAGATTTTTATTTATTGTTTTTATTAAAAATTATTGCTCTACTGGCATTATCCAGGGAGGAAACGGGGGACTACGTTTGTATGGAAAAACGGCCGTTGTATTTCCTCTTAATGTTTATGACTTTCTATCAAAATACAAAATGTTGTTACCAAATACCCAAGCCTACACAAGCCTGGGTTCCACCAGAATACCAGCGCTTCAGCGGCCCTTGGGTCGTTGCAGCACATGCTGAGGTGGGACCTAACTGGACATATTACGTGTCAATTTATTTTTTGTTTTTCTTTTTTTTTGGTTCTTGTCTTTTGTTCTATTGTCTACCTATGTCTATTGTAATGTGTTTGTGGCCAATTAAATGTTTCATTCTTTCTTTCTTTCTACAAAGATCAAACAAATGGTAAGTTATGTAGTGTCATCTTAAAACTACATACTTATTTGGAAAAAAGGCTTAATATTATTTCTATAATGGGATTTCTGCCCCCAGTTTGCGGAGGTACGCCGTAACCAGTTAAAGTACACACAAAACTAGTTCCTTAATGATAATGACAGAACACAGATAATAATGTCACATAATAGTCAAACCCGTTCCTTCTCTTTGTAGTATTTGCCTTCAGTATTTATTTTTACAACGTAGAATAACAGAGTTAAAAACTGGAGAGTCTTATAAGTCTTATATACCTACTTAGCATAACGAAGATGATACATTCACTCTACAATATCAATCATTGAAATTAAAAATAAATTGACGGATTTAACCCTTAGAAACGCGAGTTGAATCCATAAATTTATATTTAATTTCAATGTATACTGTTCGCTTTAATTCAAGAAACCAAATCCATGCCCATGTCAAATTTCGAAGTGATTGAGGTAACTAATTACTTACTATGACTTCTAAATCATAGCTGCAAGCCAGAAATTTTTCTACGTTTAATAGGGCTTTTCGTTGACATTTCCAAGTGGTAAGTTGTCAACTTTTAAAAATTATTTATACTGAATCACCAACGTATAATTTTTTACGAATATCGATGGTTTTTTTTTGTTCGATGGGATATAGTTGCCCCATATCCCAAGAGTTGCAATTTACTTTTTAAATTACTGGGTAAAAAGGGTATAAAGTCTACAAATGATAAAAGATTAACACTTTTTAACACAAAAAACACCTTCGTAAAGTACAAAATTAAATATTGTTTTATAAATACATACATACATACATATTATCACGCCTCCTTCCCAACGGGGTAGGCAGAGACCAAGGCCTTCCACTTACTACGATCCTGGCATACATCTTTCGCTTCTTCCACATTCATCAATCTTTTCATGCATGCTCGTCGGTTTAGAGTACTCTTGACCTGACCTTTCTTCAGAACATCCCCGATTTGATCGTGTTTTATGCTAATCAAGAAATTAATGATAAACGGCTAGAAAATGGTGGCTCAGGTCATGTTTTCCAATGTTTTTTTTCGTCAATTTTAACACATTTTTTTATTTGTAACCGATCTAAACATTATTAAGTGCTGCACCCGTATAAACAAGTATACGTATTCCGTAACACCGATTTCCGAACTTTATTTTTACAAAACAGACTCTGTGGAAGACAGACAGCACTCAATAGCTGGTCTCAAATTGATGTGTAAAGATAAATGAATAGAGTCACAGAAATCAGTAAGGTCGTATAGAAAAGGTATAAGACCTCAAAATGGTACTTATTTTAGAATTAATATTTCCTACTTTTTTAGGGCTTTGATAGCCCTATAAAATAATCACAATTTTGCTATATTGCCGGTGTAGAGTAGAAACGTCGACAGAAGGGACTAAATGAATAAGTACTACCAGAAGAATACCTACTAGTATCATCGTCTTTTCATTACTATTGGCAAAAATACTAATTCCAAAGAGAGGAATTTAGATGACAATATCAAATATCAGCGTACTTAACTAATATTATTAATGCGAATATTGGATGGATGTTTGTTACTCAATCACGTCAGAACGGCTGATCGGATTTGAGTGAAATTTGGCGCAGAGATTGATTAGGTAATGGAATAACACATAGGCTACATTTTATTCCAGAAAAATGTACGGTTCCCGTGGGATAATATTAATTTACTAAATTCCACGCGTACGAAGTCGCGGCCAATATTATTAATTATAGTACAACAACACTATTACTATAAGTAGTAGTTATGTTATTTAGGACAGAGATTTTGAACTATAAGGCAATTTTCGTCTGTCTTGGGTGGACTGGAACCCACAACTTTCCACTTACCGGTTGCTCTAACCATTGATCCACCGAGAGATTTTTTATGAGGCCCAAAAGTTTCAAAACATTACTCATCTACCTAATAATTCAATACAGCTGTGTTGCCACACGTCCCTGAAAATCAATAACGGTAAGCAATAAGCTTCACGTCTGTATTGTTTGTTTGGAAAACGGAACATTTTTGTTCTCATTTTTCCTTGTACACATTTATTTATTTATACACAATCCCTAAGCTTACCGGCTGTTTATTACACGTAGGTACATATTTTATCGCGATTTGAAAAGTTGGTTTAATGCTAAAAATTTATGGATCAATGTCATCTGTCAATTATTAACATAAAGTAACTAAACCTTATTACTTACTTTATATGATATTAAAGCAATTTAATTGCAGTTGTAATATAAGTATTTAAACTTGAAAAATTATGTATCAGGCGGGACTCGAACCCCGCGCATCTCCTCGCATGCCGGGCGCGGATGCGGGTTCGAGTCCGAAAATATTGATAGTTATTACTTGTTCAGCGATGAGACCAAAGATTTTCAAATGTGTAAGTTGCAGGTAGTGCAACTTACACATTTGAAAATCTGAGCAGGTATTATTCACTTTCAAACCCTGTTAACTCCTTTTGTTGCATTAAGGAAGACAAAAATACAAGATATGACAGAGGCCTGTTACTCGTAGGTGCCTTGGAAAACTCTGATACCAGACTACCCTTGAAAAAGTTTTATACTAAAAAAAAAGTTGTTTTCTACTCCATAAACAATAATTTTTGGCTCGTAGATGATTACAAAAAAAAACCTTTGTTTCTTTCATATTAAGCGCCAAAAGTTGGAAGTTTGTATCGACAACTTTAAATACCAATATACAACTAATTAAATATGTTCGTAGGACACTGTACCTATCAGAAAAATAGGTACTGTTGAAATATTTTTTTAAATATAAATAAAGGATCACCAACTTGGCATATACCATTCAAATTAACTTAAAAATACGATTTAGGGCTACGTATTGTCAGAAAGAAAAAAAATACGTTTTGGCTGAACAATAATTGAAAAGTAAGAAAGTCTGCCTCTTCTGTACTGTACGTAACTTAATGTAAACAATAATATACATAGTTAAAAAATAAAAATCGACAGCTACCTTAATTTATAACCCCAATTTGATCCAAACTGCCACTTTTACGACTTTAATCGGTGGGTCACATAATGATACGAATTATATTTTTCATTTTGTACCTACTTATGTAGCCATAACGCATAATTCATTAGTCAGTCCTTGAGCATAACGTTTAAAAGTTTACCATTGATACGCATCATGTAACGTTGTCAAATGTGTATAGCAATTATTTATCGGCATGACGCAACTAGTGTAACTTAGTACTTTAAAAAAAATTACAATATAAAAAAATACGTGTGTAGAAATTATGAGTAGTATCATGTAGTATGCACACCAAAAAACCACATGGTCTAATGTTAGACGCAGCATTCATTGTAACATAGAATTGCCTGCGAAAGTAGAGTGAATCAAATTTTAAATAACGCTATATTGCAAGTTTCTGCCACTTTATACAGCAACTTTTCCCTAATAGACAAGTTTACTCAGTAAAATTCAACACAAAGTTTTTTGTGGATTTGTTAAAGCCAGTGTAACGGTAGCTCGGCAACGGTAGCTCGGCAACGGTTGCGGGGAAAACGGTTTCGTAGCGAATGAATTTTATTACCGCAACAGGCAGAAAATATTTTCGGGATCATTTTTTACCAACGAAAATCTCTTCAATGTATACTTATATTTGTCATCTTGCCGTTACAATGTCGGGGATAGCGCATAGGTAGACCGCGTAATCGTGTTTCTGTCAAATGGACGTACATGTCTGATTATACGTGCACTAAAACGTTAACTAGGTATATACTTATGAAGCTCTTTCGATCATTTGTTCAGCTGAACGCTGACAAGTGAATAAAGTTAAAAATAGAGGCGTAACTGACTTTTTGTCAGAACTACGTTTTACGTGTTACCGTATAAATTAGGCGTACGAATGCTTACGAATACGAAACAATTCGAATTTCAATGAAGATAGAGACTTTGTACCGCTAACACATTAAAAATTAACAGCCCTTAATTCTAAAGCTACTATCAAATTTACTAAAATGTTTGGTAAAGCCATTTGTTGGAAACAAATGGCTCTACCATTAGCTCTACAGTAAAATTTATTTAAGCTAAGGAAAAGACGGCCTCTGAGTTTACCTCATTTTACTTAAGACTGATACGAAATTTCAAAAGGCACTATGAGCATATTAAAAGTTAGTTTGCGGTTTAACGGAATGTTTAGGAAATTGCTATTATCGCAAGTCATTAGGGGTCAAAGTATGAAATTGCCATTTCATAGTAGGTAGGTTGAATTGACATTAAACTTTCATGGTGTTAAATAATCGAGTGAATTTTTTACACATATTATGTAAGAGTTTTTCCTTTTACAAATGTGCAACATACGATTATCAAATTTCAATTAAAATATATCTATTTATTGTTGTATAAATTATAATTATTTTCATTTAGTCATACACCGCAACGGTGCCCTAAAGCAAAGCTTACCAATAAAAAGGTATAGTTGTAACTGTTTGGTGGTCTCTTCATAGTGTAATTTATTAAAGCTTCTTCAGGTCTGACCAATCAATAAAAACAGATGTTTTCTGTGCCAAAACATGAAAAATGGTGGAGATACTGACTTTCGTGAAATTTTACAAAATATTATTTATATTAAAATTTTGTGTTAGCTGAATATTTATAGATATCCATAGGTATACCTGGAATATAATATGCTCTTCATGAAGTTTCTTTTATATTAACATATACACGCATTGCAATATCGTATCATTTCAAGTTGAAGGAATAAATATTGTTATAAATCTCTTCTCAATCGTTCCCCCATTACTGAGGATCGTGACTCCTTAGACGCTTCAGTGTCTGCCGCCAACTGCTACGGTCCGTTGCCTGGTGAAGGGCGGCGCTGACTGGTAGCTCCAGCTGTTCGGAGATCTGGTCCGACCATCTCTTCGGGCTGCGGCTTCGTGTTGCTATAAATACACTGTATATTTTATAGACATAAAAGCAAAAATTCTTATCACGAAATATCTAAAACCGCTTGACAGTCAAAAAAGAAATTTGGGCAGGGGATAGTTAGTAAACGTTCGCTATGAATGGATTTTGCCCGGATTAAAGAGCTCTACGCACTCTAACCGGGAGACATAGTCAAGAATATAGTGCAGGCTATTTATTCGATTTCGTCGCGGACAACGTCGCAAGCGAAGTGGTAGTAATGTTATAAAGAGGAAAGATTTAAAATAAAATATATATGACCTAGAGGACTGATTTAAATAAACTATTGAAAAGCAATTAGGTATAGAAGTAGTTTTTGCCCCATTGCAGAAATCAACCTGTTGGGGTTTGCATAGAGACACAATATTTTTTTAACCGATCTAGATGAAATTGATATAGGGTATAGAGATTGTACCCTAAAAACTATTTAAAACCTGTAAACTACTACTGCTATAGTATACTTTTTGTCTTTCGGATCAGGAAAGTGTATAAGGAGGAACAATATTTTCTTAATTTGGTGTCCGGAATAATAGATAAGTAACGATTGCAAATTTAAGGTGATCACTAAAGAGCTAGGAAAGTGATATAATCGGAAACGAGATTAACCGGGAGTGGGGTATCTACATCACTTCCGTGAACAGATTTATTATGCTGAATCTATTTTACTAATATTATAAACGCGCTAAACTCTGGAACTATTGGTTCGAATTGAAAAAATCTTTTTGTTTTGGATAGTCCATTTATCGAGGACGGCTTTAGGCTATATTCTGTTAAAAACTTCTTAATCGCGATCATAATAACAGAAATTGACGCGGACGAAGTCGCGGGCAACAGCTAGTTTACTAATATAGGATTTTAAAATGTAGGTATTCTTGCATTTTTGACACTTAAAATAATTATAAAACTTTACGGTGTTTACTAAAACCGAATTAATTATTTAAAGATAAAAAGTAATGTAAAAAGAAAATCAAAGTAGAAAAACGAAGCTTAACCAAAAATATCTGTGCAGCACACATCACGCTTCTTAATATTACCACAGATAAGATACGAGTAATAATATTTATATTACAGTTTCAAAATGGCCGCGTACTATCTGAGTGCGGCCTAACGCTTAAAAATAATGACATTTTGTAGACAGGAGTATGAATGAATTATTAGAGTAAGCTTAGGTGGTGCAAATGAATATTTCATAATCATTACAGCACTTTACCTTTTGCAGTGATATATGAAAATAGTGTACAAACAGGTACTCTATATAACCCATTAATTGTGTAAATTCATACAAACTACTTACTTATTATGTTTTTAGGCATGCAGGCTTCGGGTCATCTGGGATCGGCGCAGTGTGTTTTTATATTTGACGCAACTTGTCTGTCACAGTCGAGTCTTCTAATTTTCCATTAAGTATATTAATTAAACCATAAATAATCCAGCCATCTCATTTTGGCATCCATCATTTTCACTGATCGATCATCAATCACCCTTTTCGTAAAACGCGGGGTAGGATTGGGTTTTCTGATATTATGTTTATACCTAGAAAACAGATTTATTTTTTATCTTTTCTAATACAGACAACGGCAGGTCACCCTACCCAAAAAGTTAAAGGTCATTGAATTGATTTTCAACTTTAAATCTAACACGAAGAGATCAATATCAATTGAGAAAATTTGACGTTTTGTGGTAGGTTGACGTGCTGTTCTCTGTACATAGGTACAGGTCTCATTTTATCGGTTTAGGCAAACTTTTATCGGTTTTCATTCTTGCAAAATACAATTCCTTGATAAAAAAAAATCCATCGACTTAAGTGAAACTTGAATTCACAACATTACACTTTCCGGGCTTCCTAAACATTGACGAAAAAGCCAAAAACTATGTTATTAAATAGCCTTGGGTCTGGAATGGATTGCACTTGGTAATTATTAATACCAGTTTCTGTCGCAATATGGAAGCCGTAAAAACATGTCACGTCAGTGTTCTTTTTTATTTTTTTTATCGCTGGATAAATGCCTTACGCATACCTGCCACCCCGGTGGAAGTGACATTATGTAGGACTCCGGACCTCCTCCGCACGAGGTCCGTATACCCACAAAAAAACCAGCGGTATCCCTCCGGTGCCTTCTGATACGAGATTGCGGGTTTCACCTTAGGCTTATGGCCACAGGCATGCTCCGCTGTGTCACGTCAGAGGCCTGCAATAGGTTGTTTAAATGATTGTTTGGAAAACTCTGACACCAGCAGGCTTACTCTTGACAATTTCGAGTTACGATCAAAATCGAATCGACGTCGAGAATCAGTGATTTGGTACTCTGAAAAGTGAACCTACCCCTTTGAGTCGATGGTGATTACGTTATCTACCGAAAATGTTTAACGGATCGCCATTTTATATCGATCTTGACTTGATTTTGATTTCGATTCGATTGAATTTGTTCAGATTTTGGCTAGGTCGAATCGAGATCGAACTTAAATCAAATTCAAGAGTAAGGGGGCAGACCACCCTTTAAGGAAAATAACACGATAACAAGAAAGAAGTCTACACAAATGTTAAATTCCCTACACCAAGTTTTAGCAACTAGTAAAGTCTTGTATAGTACGAGTTTCCTCCTTTTAAAGTTTCTAAAGAATATAATAGAATAGAATAATTCTTTATTTGACATTGAATAAGGTACACTGACAATCACATAGGTTTGTTAATTTATCTCAATTATCCAGCTAAACACAACAGCATGCAAATATACATTAACCTATAATAAATGTATCATATTAAATCACATATTTCTATATTTTTTTATTATAATTATTTATGCTGTGCAATTCCGAATCTTTTGAAAGACATGTAGACAGGCAATAAATGCCTGAGGTATCTTATTAAAGTTGGTCTGAAAGAGATTAAAGTGCTTCAGGGATCTTTGGGCTATTTCAACTTCCAAAAATCTAGTTTTTAAAGCTTAGCTAATCTATTGAGTCTTACCTGTGACTAATTGTAAGGTTTAGATATTTTGAGAGGAAATAAAACTGATTTGATTTGATAGATTAGCTTGACTTTTAATTTCCGACTACTATGACTATCACTGTGATTAGAAAGGCTCGTGTCAAATAGATCAATTAATTAAAATCGACATTCTTCAAAACTAACCGTTTTTTATGAAGATTTCACAAACAACTATTTTAGCTTTCGTAGTGCACGCATACAAAATATTGCCTAATAGCCATGTGTGTGCCAAATTGTAGTTCGGACCGTCCGCGTCATGAGGTTTGCTTGGCTTCAGCGTTAGTCACATTTGTATGTTTAAATTAAATTCGAACTAAATTTAAAATTTTAAGCTATCATGAAATTTATTTCAGTGCATTGCACCAAGTTTGTTTTAAACCAATCGGAACGTATTAAAATTACTCGTACTTGTTTTACTCGTATTATGACGCGTTCGTGAATAAATAAAAGTATGATTTACATTAAAAGTTCAAATCACTTTTTTGGTCGTTAGCTTCCATTCCACACCGTTCTATTGATATCGCTGTGCTTTATATTTAGACGATTGTTAGACCATCAATTAATGTATAGTTTTTCAGTATTCTTTCAAAATCATGAAATGAAAGAAAATAATAAAAAAATATTTTTTTTATAAAGGTAATACTCATAACAATTTAACGATGAAAAGCTAAAGCTAACTTTTGAATCAGTGCTTGATAATTGTTCGTTACTTGTAGTTTGCCACCGCCTAAAAATTTAGCTTACTTATGTTTTACGTCGGTAAAAAAATTAAAGAACAATTAATTTTATAATTTCGAAGGAAATCAATCCTATTTTCCTAACCTTCGGGATGCTTTTTTCTTGTATATTATAAATACTTTAATGTTTAACCTTAATAAAAAAACAAAATCAGTAAAAAAAGTTTTGTATGTAGTCATCTATAAATTCACACGTTTAATTGAAAACAACCCTTTTTTTCTACGGTTGAAAAGGTTATGGAGTAATTTTCTACTTTATACATTACCGCCATAGCGTGTATTCTGTGTGTAAACCAATAATTAAAAACCCATATTAATTTTAAACCTGCACTAAACTTGTTAAATATGCAATAATGCAGGCATCAGTTTCAATCTGTTTCACCATTAGCCTGAAATGCACGCGCGATGTTGCAATACAATATTTGCGATCGAGTCACGGTTGAATCATCGGTATTTTTGATTGCTCCGCGAATTGTATGTACTGTATTTACTGTATTTACCGATAGCCATATTTACTGACTCATCCTTTGATACGGGTATGATTTAAGATATTTAGTTTTTTTTTTTCAATATTTGATACAGAATGTGCAAAATAAGAGGAGAGGAGAATCTATCTTTCAATTATTTATTTTATGTTATTTTAAAAAGTCAGGCAACGCATCCCTTTTACATTTTTATAATTAAAACTATCTTACAAGCTATATTATCTAGTTTGAAAAAAGCAAACAATAATGTTATAACTTTTCCTAATACGTGATGTTAGCAAGAAGTTAATCTGAGTTCCCCTGGACTAACACCCTGGTAAGATGGGGAATTATAGGGGATCATATCTTACCGCTACGGTTCCCAGAATGGGTAAAGAACTTTAATTTCGAAAAGCACAATAAATACAACAAGTAAAATTAACGAAAACATATTACAGATAGAACTTTATTACATCAATTAAGAAGTACGAGTATTAGGGGTTAAAGTATGAAATTGCCGATATGTACCTACTAAAAATCAAAATTGTTTATTTTTTAATTTTTAACAATTTTTGTTTATCAAAATAGTTACCATTATTATCTATACATTGCTGCCATCTAATAGGAAGGTCATTTACGCCTTTTTGATAGAACTCTGAGGATCTAGACTGCACAAACTGTGTGAAAGCATTTTGTACTGCCTCCTGGGAAGAAAACTTCTTGTCACGTAGATAATTGTCCAAATCACGAAAAAAATGGTAGTCCGTTGGAGCAAGGTCTGGCGAATACGGAGGATGTCGAATGGTTTCTAATTGCAGTTCCTGAAGGGTCAAAACGGTTTCTTGTGCTGTATGAGGTCTCGCGTTGCCATCGAGCAATAATGGTGAAGATCGATTCATGAGTCGAGGCTGTTTTACTGCTAGTTTTGCCAACATTGTTCGGAGTTCGGCACAATAGACATTTGCCGTTATTGATTGACCAGATCGGAGAAAACTATAGTGAATAACACCATGCTGAGACCACCAAACAGTTACCATTACCTTTTTATTGGTAAGTTTTGCTTTAGGACACTATTGTGGCGTTTGACCTGGGGTCAGCCATTGCATTTTTCTTTTACGGTTATCATAAAGAATCCACTTTTCATCACATGTCACAATTCGATTTAATATTCCTTCATTTCTGTACCGATTCAACAAGGCAACACAAGTTTCAACACGTGTTTCTTTCTGCACATCAGTCAAATCATGAGGCACCCATTTTTCGTATTTATTTATTTTATTGATTTGACGCAAATGAGTCAATATTGTGGGTAAGGTTATGTTAAACCATGCCGCTAATTCCTGGGTAGTTTGACTAGGATCGGCTTCCACCATCTCTCTTAATTCATCGTAAATCACCTGTGTAGGCGGTCTTCCTCGTGGCTCGTTCTTCAAGTCGAAATTTCCATCACGAAAGCGTTTAAACCAAAATCGCACGGTGCGTTCATTAGCAGATCCCTCTTCAAACGCAACATTGATATTGCGGGCTGTTTCTGCCGCGTTAATTCCGCGTCGGAACTCGTATTCAAAAATCACTCGAATTTTCGCAGTATCCATCTTTCTTGTCTAAGTTAAATAACAAAAACAATTGAAAGTCGATATTCAATTGAAAGTCGATATTCAAATGTTTCACATTTTTTAAAAGAAGAACATCATAGAAACCATGTGAAAAAGTTTCATTCGAAAACCTCAAACCGTGACTTCTATGTCAATTCAAAGAACCTATTACAATAAAACGGCAATTTCATATTTTAACCCCTAATATGTTAAGTTGTGAAAGCCTTTAAAATCGGAATGCCTTAAAATTAACACCAAAATAACATGGACGGAGTCAGGCGGTCACACAGACCTTTCGATAAGGTGGATGTTGCCATAAACGGCAGGATTTGCAGGAGGGTTGATGATCGAAGTTCGCCCGATGGTGATAAAAAGACGCTGCTTAATTTTCTTCGGGCGGTACATATTATGTTCGCCTACGGAACAAATAGGAAGGTTAAGGGTGGTGCTATTCTGGTATTATGCCGAAACTATACAGTATACAACACAGGTGGGGTACAAGTACTCTAATGTAGGTATCTTACCGCTTGCCTTTGTCCAAACATGAAAAGCAAATATTGGTTTAATACTTAGCTGTTTAGGAACAATAAGTACGAGTAATACTTTAAATTTGGTATAGTAGAAGAAAAGAAAAATCAAATTGTGCTAGTATCTACATTATCAAATTCAATATAGGTATTTCACATATTACACATACTTAAAATTTCTGAGTAAAGGTAATATAAAGCTATGTTTAAAAAAAAATGTCACTTACACTTAGTTGTCGAGCTATTATAGTTACAGTTGGCCAAAACATAGTCCAACACAACACCCTTAACAGGAAACAATAAACAAGCGCAATAATTAAATGGCTGCAAAAGCTATTATCATAGCAAAAGCAATCCCTTTGATTACTCACCCTCACTATCGCATTACACTGCTTCATTAAATCATCGTTTCCTTAAAGGTTCATAAAGATATCTTTGACGATAAACTTTATTGTTCATTAATGTGTCTATTTGTCATCACCTTGTATGTTTGACCCTGTGTAGCTTTTTGCAATATAGGTTTGCAATATTTAGCTTTTAATCAAAAATTGTTATGGTTGCTTGAAGTGGCTTTGATAATGCCAAACAAATTCTGTTACATTTTTTGTATCAACATAAAAATGACAATCTTTCCCTATAACGTTGGTATACAGTAATACTCGTAATAAAATCATGTCCTAAGGGACCAAATGGAGGCCACAACCAATCTGTGAAGGTAGTAAGAGTCACTAATAGTAAATAACAGCTCCCAATTGCGCTAGAAACACAAACTACAGATGTTTTGTTAACTGAAGCATAGTGGATACTGTACGTTTTACTTTTCCTTTTGTTTATTAAAATATATAAATATTGCAAACGAATTATGCGGTCTTGAAAGATGCATGAATGCACGAGATGCATGATGTAATAATAATATTGCATTTTTAAAATTAAATACACTCGAAATTATCACTAGACCCACGCCCCGTTGGTCTATACCGGGCCAAGATCTCGGCTTCCCAGGTTCGATTTGGCATTTGGCAATCGTGGTGATTATTCCAGTACCCACCTTTGCTGTGGTAACTTGAATTCAATGATGGACACCTTTTCCCTGCAGTGGAATGATTATAGGCTGTTACCTTAGTTTACTTTACTACTTTACATCATGACAACAAGAACTACAACAAAGACTAAATAATAGAGATGGGCCGACTAGTCTACTATTCGGCAAAATATGCCGATTATGTCATTTGTTTTTTTCACAAATCTGTAGTTAAAGAAAACGACGCAGCACTGAACACTCCTTTTCGCATATGAGCTTTATTTTCGTCGCAAGTAATGGGAGTTTTATTTCTTGTCGAATATTTCCTACTAGATAAAACGTTTTTGGTTTGAACTTCTTTATAGAATTGATAAAACCAGTGTTTATAACTATTTTAAAGTTAAATAAATTAAAAGTTGGTTATCTAACGCAATCATCTTTCATATTGCATCACGTATGCGTAGGTCACACTAAAAGTTTTGCGTAACTTAAAAAAACAAGATGTTATAACAAAAATATTATATTTATTGCTTTTCATCATGTCATGTTTTCTAGGTGCTGATTGAACGCTATCACTGCCTCTTCGATAAAAGTTGATAAAAGTGAAACCTCTCATAAAATCTTTGATTTTGGGGAAAATACAGAAATCACAGGGTGCTAGGTCGGGCTATGTGCAGGATGGGTGACAAGTTGTACTTTTTCGGAAGCGGAACTTTATTTTGTTGGCCGTGTGTTAAGAAGAGTTGTCATGATGTAGGAAAACGCGGCCTTTTGGTCGTCTTTCGCGAACTTTTTCTAACACCTTGGGTAAACAAATGGTAGAGTACGGCATTAACACTCTTGATCTTCAAGTGGAATTGTGCAGTTAGGACCCGTAGCTGAGAAAAAAAAACGCGATCATTTTTTTACCAACGTTTCTCGCCTGCCTCACTTTTGTTGGCCTGTTCTCATTTTCAAACACCCATTCACAAGATTGCTGTTTTTTCTCGGGTTCAAAACAATAAATCCACGTTAGGTCTCCTGTGAACATGTCATAAACAGCATTAGAATGTCCGTGGTCGCACCTCAGTAGCATCTGTGAGCACCATTCCACGCGAGCCCGCTTCTGCTCCGCTGTCAGTTCATGAGGGATCCAACGAAAACAAAGTTTCTGAACTTTCAATTCCTTGTGTAAAATATTCTGAATTTGGCTCATACCAATTCCCAATAGTCCTCGAATTGTCTTATAGGTAATCCGCGGGTTTTTTTCAATTAGCCGCTTAACAGTAGCCACATTATTTTCTTTGACGGCCGTTAAAGGCCGCCCTTCACGAAATTCGTCATGTAAAGAAACCCGACCTCTCTCGAATTCAGCAAACCATCACCTCACAGTGCTCAAATAAGCGGTGCTTCTCTCCAAAAAGCATTTTGGAGACGAGCGGCACAGTCTTGGGGAGAAAGATAACTTTTCAAATCATAAAAAATCATCACTCTAAAATCTTTTCGACTTAATTCCATTCTCGTTGGGTACGCAGAACTTTGATGTTGATAAAAAACAATTGGCAAATAATTTACCGACAATTTTTTTTTATTACTAAGAACTTTGCAACGTTTCAAAAAATATAACATTCGAAAATCAAATAGTTTCGATTAGCTAGAAGTGCAAAACTTTTAGATTGCCCCATGTATCTCTTGATCGGGAGTCCTGAAAAGACCACTGCACCGTTAAACGTTTTCGTAACTTGTTGTTTTTGTATTTCACTTCCCGTAGGAAATGATGACAAGAATGACACCTGCGACAAGCAGGTATTTGAATGATCGGCATTACATGCCTAGTCGGCTAGTTAGCAAATACTATAGTCGGCCCATCACTACTAAATAATATAAATTAATTGTATAAACTGAATATTTTTGCTCACATAAACATCCATGTAATTTTAATTTAGATACAGCTTAGATTAGATTGGATACGATCAAGAGAAGAGTTATTCAGTCACTGAAGTAGATTAGCGCTTGCAAAATTACTCGAGTCAATCTCAACCCTTAGATGAGTCCTAGGCTTCCCTCACAGAGCAATGCTACACGCAAATCTGAGCCGACGGCTTCTCCCAATGTTAACAGAGTCATCAGTCCATCGAGGGAGACTTTGCAACGTGGAAAAGTATTACAGTGGGCGATCGCCAAATGTGAACTTTTCTTTCCTAAGTTGTGAGTTCTGCGGACGATGTGGCCGGTCCACTGCCACTTTAGCTAGATAATCCACAAAGTTTGGTATGTCGGTAATCTGGATTATTTTATGAATATTCTCGTTGCGAATCTTACCAGTATAAGTCAAATGGATAAAGTAAATAATTTTTAAGCTACTATCCAATTTACTCTTTACATTGTTATTCCAAAGTCCAAAATAGGTTTATTTACTAATTAACAGTTCGAATAAAATGTCAAAATTGGTTTAAAAAAAAAAAAATTAACTACGTTTAAGACTGTAGGCTTATATTATTATAAGCCTTGAATTACTGGTCCTTGGATTAGCGCTTTAGTGTAGCAGTACATTAGCAATGTCATTTCATGTAAGACTATTTTACGCTCAGATCATAATATATAGATCTGAGATTTTACGGAATAATAAAACGTTTAGGCAGAAGGCGTGTGTGAGTACTTTAAGTTAGGTCGATATTCCTTTTTTTATTGTAGTTTTTAAGTGGAGTACGATATTATTCGAACTTTACTTTCTTTGTACCTATATAAAAAGATTATTTTCCAGTTTTAGACTAGGATTAGCATTTAAGCATCACTTTAATAAATACTTATATACTTCGGCACTATTTTGTCTGTTTCATATTTAAGACTATTGTACTGTATACTTACCTTTATGACTGTTTGTGCCAAAATAAAAGAAAAAAAAATAAGAATTTATATCTTATAGCTGTAACAATACTTAATTGAAATTCCATACATGCATAAATTTAATATACTGCATATCCTCATTTTACTTTTTGTACATTATGCTCCAAAACGATAGAAGTTTAGTTATACCAAATTAACATTTGTGATACTTACACGGACAGTCAGAACAGGCGACATACAAGCTTTCAGCGCCTCCTTTTCTACTTTTATCTTATGAGTTCAAATGACGAAAATATTATTCTTCATTACCTCTTTTTTCTTGAAGGAACACTTTTAATAGAACAGATATAAACACAAGCAGTTGCATAGGTATGACAATAAAGTTTCCAAACTTAGGAATCCATTCTTCATTATATGACTTCGTGTTTAAAAAACAGGTTGTGTAACTAGTTATCTTATCTAATATTAATTAAGATTAAAGTCAGTTTAACTGAGACTAAGTGTATTACATGTGGGAACGGGGCTTTTTACCATAGCAAAGAGTTTTTAGAGCTTTTACGAAACGAGGGGAAGCTGAAAATTATTCTATTAAAAAAAAAACCTATGTAGACATATACTGAAGAAGGTTGGAAGGGACTAAAAGAAGGAGTTTTGAAAGCTGCTACAGAAGTTTGTGGTGTTTCTAGACGCACGAAAGGAAATAAACAGAAGAGTGCATGGATGAGTAAAGATGTACAAGAAATTGTTGGGAAAAAGAAAAAAGCATGGTTGGATTGGTTAGCTACTAAAGCTAACCAAAGAAATCAAAATGCGACAGATCTGGATGTAATGAAAGCACGAAAGAAATATAAAAGTTTGAAGGATGAAGTCAAGAAAACTGTGGCTCGAAAGAAAGGTGAGAAAAAGGATGAGTTTGACAGAAGGCTATCGGAAAACTTTCGTTCGAACTTGAAAGTTTTCTGGAAATCTATAAGGTCAGCTCGAGGTAAAACCGCATCATCCGAGTTGAGTAGAATTAGAAGCCAGGATGGTAACATAGTAAAAGGTGAGGAATGCGTGTTGAAAAGATGGAAAGAATATTTTGAAAGTTTGTTTGAAAAAGAAGAAGCAGCGCAAGAGTTGAATATACCAGAAGTAAATGAAAGTGAGAATGACAGTGATATAGAATTGGATGAGATTCTAAAAGCGTTGAAAAGTATGAAGTTGGGTTAGGCTGCAGGGTATGATAGAGTATCAGTCGAGATGCTAAAGGCTGGCGAAGGTGCATAGCTAATTAGCTGTAATGCCTTTTCAACTTGTGTTGGAGAAGCGGCCGAGTACCAAGTGATTGGTGCAAGGCTGTTATAGTTCCGCTGTATAAGGGAAAAGGGTCACAGCTAGACTGCAAAAATTATCGCGGTATAAGCCTGCTTAGTGTCGTTGGCAAACTGTATGCAAAGGTATTGATTGAGAGAGTGACGAAAGAAACTGATGAGAAAGTATGGGATGCTCAGGCAGGATTTTTCAGAATTTCCTTGCGGTGCATAGCTGAAAAATCTTTGGCTAAAAACCAAAAAGTCTATTGCGCATTCGTGGATTTGGAAAAGGCCTATGACAGAGTGGTGAGGAATGAATTGTGGTCAGCACTATCCATGTATGGGGTGAACAGTATTTTGATACAAGCACTGAAATCCCTATACAAGGATTCTAGTGCTTGTGTCAGAATCAACGGGGCGTTTACTGAATTGTTTAGTATCGAAAAAGGTGTTAGACAAGGATGTGTAGCGTCACCATGGCTGTTTAACTTATTCATGGATAGTTGCTTGAAAAATTTGAAAGAAAGTGAACGGGGATTTAGAATGAACGATTTGATCGTCAAATGTCTGCTCTATGCTGATGATCAAGTCTTATTCGCATCGTCGGCAGAGGAGTTGCAGGAGATGGTAAATATTGTGCATGAAGATTTGAACAAGAAAGGAATGAAAGTGAATGTAAGTAAGACAAAAGCAATGGTTTTTGAAAAGGAGGATAGCATGACAGAGTGTAACATTTTCTTAAGAGATGAAAAAGTAGAGCAAGTGAAGGAGTTTGTTTATTTGGGATCAATGTTTACAGCGGATGGAAGGTGTAATAGTGATATTGAAAGGAGAGTAAATGTCGGCCACATGGTGAGTGGAGCGTTGCACGCTTTTATGAGCAGTCAGAAGGTGTCCGAAAAGGCCCGCCTGGCTGTGCATGGAGGGGTATTGGTTCCAACACTGATGTATGGGAGTGAAAGTTGGGTGTGACAGAGAAAACATGAAAGCAGAATAAATGCAGTGGAAATGAGAGCGTTAAGAAGTATAGTTGGAGTCAATCTGAGTGACAGTATTAAAAATAGTGTGATAAGGGATCGATGTGGTGTGAAAGATGATGTAGTGACCAGTATTGAAAAAGAAATGCTTAAATGGTTTGGACATGTTGAGAGGATGAATGAAAGCAGGTTGACTAAAAAGATATATATGGCGAGTATGAATGGAAATGTTGGAAGAGAAAGGCCTCGACGAACTTATCTTGATCAAATCGGGGAAGTTCTAAAGAAAGGTCAGGTCAAGAGTACCCTAAACCGGCGAGCGTGTATGAAAAGATTAATGAATGTGGATGAAGCGAAAGTAGTCTGTAAGAATCGTAGCAAGTGGAAAGATGTGGTCTCTGCCTACCCCTCCGGGAAAAAGGCGTGAGTGTATGTATGTATGTATGTAGACATACATACATATTATCACGCCTCCTTCCCAACGGGGTAGGCAGAGACCAAGGCCTTCCACTTACTACGATCCTGGCATACATCTTTCGCTTCTTCCACATTCATCAATCTTTTCATGCATGCTCGTCGGTTTAGAGTACTCTTGACCTGACCTTTCTTCAGAACATCCCCGATTTGATCGTGATAAGTTCGTCTAGGCCTTCCTCTTCCAACGTTCCCTTTCACACTCGTCTTGTAGATCTGTCTAGTCATTCTTCTCTCATTCATCCTCTCTACATGCCCAAACCATCTAAGCATCCCTTTCTCAATCCGTGTGACAATATCTTCTTTCACGCCACAACGTTCTCTTATCACACTATTTCTTATCTAGATGTATGTAGACATGAAGTTTTTTTTAAAGTTTTTAAGAGACAAAGGAAAATATTTGTGACATTGGTCAAATAGTGTAATCATACCTTTTTTTGGGAGTCATACATAGCGTTTTTCATTTTTGTTGAAGAAATGAACCCTCACTTTTTTTTTTGTTAAGGAAAACGTAACAGCCTAGATTAAATACTCTATAACACATTATGTCTCCACTGCAAGATCTAAATGCAAAAAAAAATGTTTGGTGCTAAGCTAAGATGCTTTTTTACATTTAGGTGGTTCAGCCTTCCTTCGTACTTACCAAAAAACAGGTAAGAAGTACCTTAGGTCTAAGTACTTTTATGTATTGATGTAAATGGTTGTTGTATTCGACCTTCATCGTTGATTTAATTTTATTACTTCTAAACAAAATCAATTATCAAAAAACTATAACAGTATCATTTTAGCAAATTACCTCTAGTATTCATTGAATCACTGTTAATTGTTTTTCATTCTGAAATTTTTTCGAATAGCACATTATTACTAAAAGCGGCCGCTTTTGACGTTAGCGACAAATTCGACTTTATAAACAACTAAATGAAAAGTTTACTGTGATTCAAAAAATACTAGAGGTAATTTGCTAAAATGATACTGTTCTAGTTTTTTGAGAATCGATTTTGTTTAGAAGTGATAAAATTAAATCAATTAGGGGCAGCACTTGAGCTCTAGTAGTCTCCTTAAATGGAAGAAAGCTCTGTATCATTACACAAAATAACAAACTTGTACAAAAATAACATAACTGTGTTATTATTTTTAAAAAATAGTAAAGGCAAATACTTATTAAAAGGTCGGCTGTTTACTATAGAGATGAAATAAAACAATCACGTCATATTTAAATACCTATTTATTAGAATTATAATTAAATGCAGAACAATCCTTATCACATAATTATTGATTGACCAAATGATACTCGTATAATTTAATAAAATAAACAGCTCTTTATTATCATGTCTTGTCCATAATTGAACTTACATAAAATGATCTCAGATAACTTTAAAAGACAACCACCAGTTTACAAATTGGAATAATCATCATCATTGCAGCAGAATGTGTTAAAAAAAATTTTAAACTTCTGAAACTACTAATATACCGAATCTTATTTCATAAATAATTATTGGTTTATTCTTGTTTCTTCAAATCAAAATTAAAATTAAAAAGGTTTCGAAAACTTAGCAAGGATGCTCCTTTGGAAGTTGATGAGTGTTAAAATCATATTTGCATAAATCACTTAAATATGAAGCTATTATCAATAGTTATGAGACGTACCACCCCTGCATGAATAGTATTACAAAGTACACAAGGAAATCAACATTATTTTATTAGTAAATGTTTATCAGGTCAGCGGGTGTCAAACGATATTAGTACATTATTTCAGGTCAAACGAAACAACCTCAAACTTGAATTGCACTTGACAGTTTTCTAATTTACACAAGTATATCCGACAAGTGATTGTGTCATACATATTCAATTTAGAAATTATAGCACAATTTTGAATTTGAAGTGTATTAGCATTTGAACATACAGTATGTTCTGCTGATTTTAGCGTGTACTGAAATGTTAGTGTAATTTAAGTAGGAACAATATACATTGTTAGACTCACAATTGTCCCGAAGCAGTGGTAGGTTTAAATATTGGGACGTGTAAAAGCGCCTCCAGGGGTCTATTTGCAGAAATAAAACTGATTTTACTGATTTCACAGAACATGGAAATAGGTTAGAAAAGCGACGTAGGCGGGGCAGGCGCGCCACATAGTTTATGAGTAAATGCTTGTAAGTGAACGCTGTGATTGGTTTGTTTTGACGTCAAAAGAATTCGCTTGATTGTCGTTCTTTGAACTCGTTTATGTGTCTTGGGGCGCAAGCGGCGACACCGGTTCTCATACAAATGGCGTATGACAGCCATTCTAACCTTTCTCCGTGTTCTGTTGGTTAGACCATATACGCTAATCTATACATTTTAGTATACAAAATTAGTAGTTCCTGAGAGTATCGGGTTCAATTAAACGAATAAATAATTCTTGGGCTTTATTAAATTAAGTACAATGTAGATATTGAAGAAAAACTAACATAGGGATTTTTATCAGAGCAACAGAAGACATAAAAACAAACAAATTTTGTCTGTCCGCTTGTATGTTTGTACGTGCATCACTCAATAATACTACTTACATAGAAGTAAAAGCAGTTTTTACAGAGCAAAAGCTTGTCATGAACATAATTATGAAATTGTACTAATAAAAAATGCTTAGTCCGTAGTCGCCGAAAGACAACCTCGCTTTACGCTGATCAACAGGGCCGCCGATGTCCACACATTTTTTCCTAACTCGAAAGCATTTTTTTCAGGGAACAGATGTTTATTTCTTACCGTAACCGACATTTCAGTAGCAACTTTAAATCTTAACGCACCACCCTTACTATGAAGTAGAATAACATATCTGTTCACAAGTGTTTAGGGAGCTTTGAGCGGTTCTATTTTGTTTATTTTATAAATAAATTATGGTGTTTCTACACAGTGACTACAGCCTTACTAAACAAGAACTAACCACCATTCAAGACGTTTCATGTTTGAAACATTTTAAAGGAGCAAAAGTGATCGCTAGCACTTATTATGACTTTACGATTTCTTATATTCGAATGACTATTGGCTCTTTAGTTGTTTATACTCGTTACACGTGATTTATATAATATATACTTTATATACAGTTGTCACTCTTGTCACATTAAACTTGACTTAATAAGGAAAGTTACTACATGCTTCTGTGATTTGTACTACTTTTTGTCTTCCATTTAGTTGTATCAGTGTTTTAAGTGTTTATACTAGTTTAAGATACTGTAGTGTAAAGCTGTAATTGGAGGGCAACTTTAACTTGATTTATGTATTATCTGATGGTTTTTCGTTAGTTGTGTAAGTTGACATTTGTGTTCAGTTGCAGTTTATATATAAGTTAATTTAATGTCAAGTTGCAAAGCTACGAGTCCTAGCTATATACCTACGGTTTCAGGAAACATAGGTCAAAATTTCACATTTTAGTTTTAATTATGAGAAACAAGCATAAAACCATATTAAGAAATGTAGATCATAATTCAAAAATTTCTTCTGTGAAATTTGTTAGTTTATAAAACACATAATAATTGATGTTGAATGTCAGACAAACAGTTTTTATGAAACTTTTAATAAGTATAAGATGTGAATATAAAAAATAACCCTTTTTATCTTGCAGAAAACAGTCAGTCTAAATGGTGCAATATTTTGAACTTTTTAGCTTTTTTCCAATTCTACACTAAAAATTAAGTATTGAAACTTAAGTTCCTCTATTTGTCTACCTACAGCTAACCCAGTACCTAAGTAATTTTCATATGCAAAGTAAAATTTCAATTTCAACTTAAAATTCTAAGCGTTCATTTAATGGGGTTGTATTACTGTCGCTAATCACGTATAAGTATATTTTTCAAATTGAATTCTATTATACAGGCTGAAATTTTAACCACCTGCCAAATTTTAATATATCAGTCTACGAGACAAAAAACAAATGACGTATTTTTTCTTTTGGTATAGCCCAGTACAAAAATGACAAAATAAAGCACTTAGAAAATGTCCGCAAAAATCATAAATATTTGATGCGGCCGCCTAGCAACACTTTTTTTACGCAATGCACATCACATTCATTCATTATGATACTAATCATAAGTTTTGACTTTCCCATTATACCTAAACAGGCCTAAAACTGTAAAAATTTAAAACTATAATCCGAAAAATATTTTTGGGTGAAAACTTGATTTACATTTTTTACTTCATAAATGGGCTCTAAATACGATACTGAATGCCTACAAAAATTTTGGAAAGTGGTTAAAATTTCATCCTGTATTAGTGCCGACTAGTGCCCCAATTTTTCAATCTGCATTATTTTTCCAATTGAAACTACAGTTATAGACATACGTTAGAGTTGCCCTTGTCTCGTTTAATGGACTCTTTACTCTATACAAATTTATCTTCCCTCCGACGAAATTGTTTACAAACATAGAAGTCAAAACATTAAAATGAGAATACTTCCATTCACGACGAGAAGCAATATAAAATAATATTTTAAATAGATTTCCTAACAAAAATTAGTCGCAAAAATTTTTTTGTTGTTACAACTAAATTGGAAAATTATGAAGACTGGTACACAAAATTATCGTTTTAAATTATAGCGATTCGGCCAGACGCTTCATAAACAATCAATTCACATAATTAAGCATATGCGTTTCGTTACATTTGTATCTCAGTACATAGTGCTTTACAGCGTAGCAGTACTACAGCTTCACACAAACTTTGTATTGAGTTAAATCAAACCAGGATTGTGTGCAGAAAAATATTTTTAATGTTTTTTTAAGCTACACTACCCTGGTTGTACATAATAGTTATGTAAGTATATGATTAAACTATGCGGCATTTTTGCACACCGCGGTGAAACCTTACTAACCTGGTTTACAATATAACAAACCTCTCCACACTGAGTATAATTCCATCCAGGTAAACAGTAAGAAATGTAATCCTTTCTGTATTGTAAGAAGTAGGTACCTAAGTCAGATAACAATGTTACTGTGTACGTACTACATTCACTGTGGCGGTATCGACACATTGAGCAAGTGTGTATTTATAAGATCAAAGGCAATTCTAAACTTCGAGTATATCTAATTACAAGACTAAAATGAATGTGAGAGAGTTTCAGCAGATTTTATGCAAGTAGACTATAAAGGAATTTTGCATACATAAACGAATGCTGGAAAGTATCATTAAAAAAGCGACAACGAGGAACGGAAATTTTCCATACAAAAGTTTATTTTCTAGATTGTTTTAGTATTTTCTCCGAATTGGCTTGGTCCTGGGTGTGCTCCAAATACTTCATAACATATGCATTTCAATTATTTCTCGAGATCATAACAATTACTGTATTGCAGCACGCAGGTTCAGTGTATTGTTATAATAGTCTTGTAGGTACCAACATTGTCAATAATAATAAGTTTCAGTGAATGTGACATAACATTTAATACAGACATTTTAATAAAAGAGCTGATACTTTAAATAAACCACCAAGAACAGCTAAACACCCTAGGGTTTAAATAATATCAATTCTAGCATCGTCCATGATGAAAAATTGTTTAATGACTATGTATCGTTTCCCAACATACGCACATATCCTTCACCATATTTCAAGCCCGTAAAAGCTATAAACTTTTCTAGGAATACTTTAAATAACTCACAATAATACTAGACACATTTTAAAACTACAAAGGATATCCAAGTTGGGAAACGATCTGTGACCAAATTATTGTCTGCGTTAAAAAGAAAATCATACCAATATACATCACGCACTCTTCATCTTAACTAATTTATCTAAATTAATAGCTAATCGGCTCTTTCTAGCAGTTTCCTGAATAGTCTCCAGTCCTCCATGATGTCAGCGTCTGGGAGCATGTACACTACGTAAGGGGGGGAGACTGTCACCTGCCTCTTGCGACGTTTTCTGCCCCACTCGTTCCCGCTTGGCCAAAGGTCGACTGTGTGACGTTCTTCTTCCAGTTTCCGGATTTTTTCTTGTATCTCTTCTTTTAGCGTCTCGTAGGCTAGCCATTTTTCATTCTGTTGGCAAAGAGAAAGGGTATGTTATAGTCTTGTTATGTAATTATTATAAAAATCACAAGTCACCATCGTTTTCATGCAATTGAAAAAATCAATTTATCAACGGCAATAGATTTCTATGGGGTAAACTTAACGTCCTAGTTATTCATATCATCCTGTCACCTGAAGATTGTGAGCACGTACTAAGAAGCTTCATCGCGATTAAATTAAATTAGTAACAGTATCGGATTTTCATTTACAGTTTCAACTTACTAGGAACAATAAACAATGTTGACTAATTGTCAACGTAGTTATGTACAAAGGCCTGCACCTGCACCTCTGACTATACATTTTTGTTGAAAATACATACATACATACATACATATTATCACGCCTCCTTCCCAACGGGGTAGGCAGAGACCAAGGCCTTCCACTTACTACGGTCCTGGCATACATCTTTCGCTTCTTCCACATTCATCAATCTCTTCATGCATGCTCGTCGGTTTAGAGTACTCTTGACCTGACCTTTCTTCAGAACATCCCCGATTTGATCGTGATAAGTTCGTCTAGGCCTTCCTCTTCCAACGTTCCCTTTCACACTCGTCTTGTAGATCTGTCTAGTCATTCTTCTCTGATTCATCCTCTCTACATGCCCAAACCATCTAAGCATCCCTTTCTCAATCCTTGTGACAATATCTTCTTTCACACCACAACGTTCTCTTATCACACTATTTCTTATCCTGTCACTCAATTTCACTCCTAACATACTTCTTAGCGCTCTCATTTCTACTGCATTTATTCTACTTTCATGCTTTTTCTGCCATACCCAACTTTCACTTCCGTACATGAGTGTTGGAACCAACACCCCTCTATGCACAGCCAGACGAGCTTTCATAGAAATCTTCTGGCTATTTACAAAGGCGTGCAGCGCACCATTCACTCTGTTGCCAGCATTTACTCTCCTTTCAATATCACTTTCATACTTTCCGTCCCTAGTAAACACCGACCCCAAGTATACAAACTCATTCACTTGCTCCAGTTCATTACCACCAATCCGAATACATACTTCTTTCATGCTCTCCTTTTCAAACACCATTTGTTGAAAATATCGCATCTATTTCAACGAGATAAGATGCCCCAGTGTTGAGCTGGCTGTGCTGTCGTGTGTTTATACCTAATTCTATCAATAATTCCCCCATCTTAAGATTTCAGATCGTCAGTATTACACAGGTACCTACTACCGTTTACCTAAAATATTTTTAAACCGTTTAATTTTTCTTTCGAATCCTTCTGACGTGCGTTAGTAATCATTATAATATACGTATTAATATAATGCAAAGTGAGAAATCGATGCATACTCTTAGACAGACAAAAAGTGTCATGTGTTAAGTTTTCATACGCTACATAGTTGAATTCACAATAAATCAATCTTTACGACCACGGAGTGGTGGAGTGGGGTATTACACACTTGGATTGAAGGTGTTGAAAGCTTCGAGGTAGCGGGTGCAATTCCCGAAAACGTCAATGTCGTTTTTCTTTATGGTCTTGGGTCTGGGTGTTTGGGTACCTTCGTTGTTTATGCTTGCCACAAACACAAGTGCTACACATACCGACATCGTCGGATATTTTTTTGTAAAAAAGTTACATCGTCCTTAAGGCGTTGTAGGACGCCTCCTACAACGCCTTAAGGACGGAAGGAAGAAGGAGTAAAGGAGTAAAGTAAAACCACTTCACAAAAAAGGTGAAAGATCTGATCCTAACAATTACCGTCCTGTAGCATTATTGCCAACGTCATCAAAAATAATAGAACAAGCAATGTATAGTTTAATAGATGTTATATGATGATGTTATATTTTATCCCGCTCGATAACTGATCAATTATTGTCTTTTTTGTAAGGGTAGGGTAGGGGTAGGGAAGGGTTTAGGGTAGGGGTGGGGGTAAGGTAGGGGTAGGGTATGTGTAGGGTAGGGTAGGGGTAGGGTAGGGTAGGGGTAGGGTAGGGGTAGGGTAGGGGTAGGATAGAGGTAGGGTAGGGGTAGGGTAGTAAAATATTAAAATTTTATAAAATATATACAACCCTAAATTTTTACCCTTTTACCACCAACCCCTATTTTTTGTTAGCAATTTTAGTAATTTAATCATTTTTATGGCAAAACAACGTTTGCCGGGTCAGCTAGTATGAATATAAAAACTTTACAATAAATACGGCACCGACTGCTACTTTATTGGGTTTAGACGTTGACTGCCATTTAAATTGGAAATCATACATCCATAAAATAAAAAAAAAATGTCTTCATTAATTTATGGTCTTTATCACTTGAAAAGAGTGACAGACACTAAAACAGCTCTTGCTGCATATTACGCGTATGCTCACTCATAGCTTACGTACGGTATAATCCTTTGGGGTAACAGTACAGACGATCTTCCGTTATAAATAATAAATAAATAATTAAAATTTATAACTGTATCCCAAATAGTATTAAAGACATAGAAAAGTTTAATATATTTACTACTGAAGACATATCTATTAGATAAAGCTTATTACACACTGGACGAGTTCTTTGAGACTTGTCCTCAAGGAACTGGTTCAGCGTAAAGCAAAGCAGAGAAAAAAAAAAGTTGCAATTGTAGCAGTCAAATTTGCTAAAAAATGAAAGGATAAGTGTGGATAACATATTATATTGTGTATTTAACCGTTAAGAGGCCCTATGTTCGCTTAATTTGCGGTGCCCCTACGGGGTGTCATGTGTGCAATGTACTTATAATGTAATAACACCTGTAATTTACCATTCGACAAGCAAATAAATTATTACTTATTACTATTAATAAGTCTAGACTATGAACGCTGAAATGTGTTCGAAAAATCAGGATAAATCAAATTACGCGAGTTAAATTCCGTAAACCCATCTTTCATTTAAAAGGAGTACTACTAAAAGAAGACGGAAAGCAGCGCCTTCTTCCCATCATTTGGCAAATCGTTAACTGGCCTGCCAAGCGTGGCGATTATGACAACATCCTATTTTGGAGAGATATGTGTCCATCGGTAAGCTTAAGTTTAGTGAAAAAGTTTTATTTCTATTAATTTTTGAAGGTCCTCATTTTCCTACTCTTCGGGCTCATGTTTTTTTAAATTGGATCAACTTTACCCAGTTATTAAACAAATCATCGAAGTCGGTCAGCCTGAAAACTAGTTATGCGTAGAGATACATGGAACCTAACCAAAAAATCAGTTTGAGCTGTTTTTTGGTAACTCGTCTATTTTCTTTGATCTAAAATGGGTGATGTTGTTATAATTTTGACAGGCTACTTCACACAGCAGCAACAATTGCGACATTTATTTCACAAAACAGTCAGTGCACAAGAAAAATCCGGTTGCTGTAGTGGTGGTCCGCCTACGCAAGGGCACCGAGTTCGATTTATTCGAGTCAATTTAGGAAAGAAGTTCTTTTCAAAATTGGCTTGGGTCTAGGAGAGGTCGTGTTTTGAAAGGCAAAATAAAAGTCCTAAAAACAAGCCACGTCAGATGTCTGTAATACTTCTATTTTTTATTCTTTTTTATTAATGGCGACGAACTAGTGTTTGATACACTGTTCGGCTTGGAAAACTTTGACGCCAGACTTGATAGTTGGAGGATAGTAATACGATACGAAGTTACCAAAAACAGTATACTAAACTTACAGAAATAATATAATATGCTGATATTATATACCTATACACATTTCTTACATTTACGCGAACAACATACGTCACTACACTGGAATAAAACATTTTTATTCATATTTCTCGCAACATTACATGTCACGGGCTTTTTTTATTGCAGACTATAATAACATGTACATATTTATTCGCAAAATTGCTATGAAATACTATACAAACAAACCCTAGTTTATGTTATCATACCTACCAAGCTTACTAATACTCGTATTAAAAATGTGAATGTCCGGATGGATGAGTCAATTCAAAACGATTAATTTATTGAAATTTGTCAGGTGGTAGTATATGATCAAGAAAAGCATGTAGGCTACTTGAATTCCCGGAAAAAGGTACGGATCCCGTGGGATTACTAAGTTTATTTCTCATATTTAAATGGACTGTCATGATTTTTGTGCAGTGGTCGTCTAGGGGTCAAAAACAACTTGATCCACTTTTCATCCTTAAAAGCGGTGTCCGTGGGATACAATAACAATTTTTTTCATAAGAGGATTAACGCAAACGAAGTCGCGGGTAACAGCTAGTACGTGCATAAAACGTTATCCCCGCTAAAGTAGCGAGAACGAAAACATCTTCGCTACAATAAACTTGTAATCTTTTTCGATAACGTTTTTAATGATTGGAGACTTTAACAGCATACAGTTCTTTAATAAATTGCAATCACCAACCGGCTCGTTGGTCTAGGGGTATGATTTTCGCTTAGGGTGCGAGAGGTCCCGGGTTCAAATCCCGGACGAGCCCAAACACTTTTTTTATTTTTTATTCCTTATCGTAGGACGTAGGTTAGTCCATTACTTGCTCCCACGTACTCCCAATGGACTAAGGAAATAAAATTCAACATTAAATATTATTGTCCTATTAGGTACAGATTTTTGTAGATCTTTAGCTCCGGTTTTGAAACCCTCATATAATACCTACACAAAAGTGGCGTTTCATAATCTTTTTTACTTCATACATTTAATACATCCTCACTTAAATACTATTTAGCAAGAGAAAATATTAATTAATACTCAAATATAGTACGCGTACTGTCGAGGACAATGGTCGCATCTGTTTTGAAATCGACACTAATTCATGAAAAAAAAAATTATAACAACATTTCATTAATTTCTTTGTGTAATAATTGAAAATGTGACCACTGTACATTGTTGCATTAGATCTGGCTCCGCTAAGTATATTATCCCTTTAATTATGATGTGACCAACTATGTTGAGTTTACAGTAGTGTCTATCTATTTATAAGTTTCCTAAAACATTTTTGTACTGTAAATTTGTTTGTGGTCCATGTTTATAATAAAATAAATAAAAAAATAAATACCTATTCTTATACACAAAGAGACTATCCAACGGATAGCGTTCTTTTTATTGGACAAAAAGCAGTCTTCGAACTATTACAGCCTTAAGTCTATCTTCGTACAAAAATTTTTCAGATCTTTTCAGCTACTCTTCCAGAATTGAGTTCAACAAACATCAAATCAAACATCCGCATTTATGATACATATTAGTAAGAAGGTAAGACTAAATGCATTTTGAAACATTGATAGCAAAGAAAAACAAATTGTGTTCTGAAAAGTACACATAATTCTTACATTAAAATCACCCTGACTGATCAGCGATCAATGTACCAAATGGGTTATTTTTCAAGTACGCGGCTGGAGGTCAACCTTACAAGATTTTATTGAAATGACTACATTTCCAATAAAAGGTCAGCTTATATTGGAATAAAGCTTGTGACGCACGAGCTTACAATTAACCGAAAAAGAGCGTGTCGGATGATGCGCAGTAAAACATTACGTAGCTTTGACGACCATTTGGATCAGCGGTAGTTAACGCTGCTTCTGAGCCATGGGTCGCGGGTTCGATCCCCGCACAGTACAAATATTTGTGTGCATGAACATGTCTGTTTGTACTGGTCTGGGTGTTTTCTATGTATTATAAGTATGTATTTACAAAAAAAAAAGTATATAAGTAAGATTATCGGTTGTCTAGTACCCCATACGACAGGGTACTTAATACTACCTTAATTTAGGACTAGATGGCTCTGTGTGGCCCAGTGAGGCATGTCTTAAAATATTTATTTATTTATTATTTATTTGAGTGTCTTTAAAGCAATTTTACAGGGTATTTCTAACACGACTGATATTTTAAAATTCCTCCCACCTGTGTGTATTTTTAAATATTTTACGGGATTTTAGCAGTTTAGAAGTTATGATTTTTCGGAAGTGTATTTACGAAGAATTGTCTGCTGGATCTACTCAAAAAATTTCAAAACATGAGTCTTAGTAAGGTTTCATCACTAATTAAACATCATGGGGTGCCATCTTCAAATTGAAGTTTGGAGGTCAGCATGTAGAAACTGATGCGGTCTTGAGCCGCTCTTTTTAGCTGGTCATAGTAACGGAATTTGGTCCAGTCTTTGATGTCATCTATCCATTTTCTTCTGGGTCGGCCTGGTGATCTCTTGCCAGGAATCTTGCCTTCGAGGATCCGCCTTAAAAACTCACATTGAGAACCTCTTTGCATATGTCCAAAGAAGGCAAGTTTCCTTTTCATTATAGTTGACATCAGTTCCCGTTTAAACTTGGCACGTTGCAGTACTATGACGTTTGAGGTAAAGCTGGTCCATGGAATTTTAATAATTCATACACAATATAATAATCAAAAACACAACATTCTTGATTGCAAGTTACTAAAAAAGGTAGAAATTGAAAATGAACTTAAATTTTAAAAATTCTCCTAACGCTACAAAATGGATATTTCATAGGATCAGTACTTTTACAAACTTCGGCGATTTGTCAACTTCCCATAGTAAAATAAAGTTTTTCTAAGTAACGAATTTATCATGAAAGACAAAACGAAACTGACAAAAATATTATTTGAATATTAAAACAGACATAATCATACTTCCTCAAATTAAAAATAAGAATCTGTATCAAGTGGCATTAATAAAACAAAAGACATATTTGATTTCAAAGAATATGTAATGGAAATTATGTGCTTACCGTCACTTATTTTTTCTTCCCTTATTATTAACGTTCTATCAACCTTTTATAATAATGCGTTATTTAAAAACGCAAACAAAGAATGAGATATTATTACCGTGACCTTTTAGTTTCCCACTCGGCGCAGTAGGTACCCATGGGATTCGCAAATGATATGCATTTATAGTGGCGTGTTCCGACTCGTCTGATGAATATTTTAATATACTGAATGTATCGAACACGATGCTTTGTAAGTTAAAATAACTTTCATTAGAGTATCTTATAAACAAAATAACTGTCTAATTTTGAACCATCCTTACCTATATCTATAAATACTTGCATATTTGATTATACCTATAATACTCGTATGTTATATCGAAGATAAATTGTGAATCAAAAAACTAAAAATGGAACACCGTCTTGATAGTTATATGTTTTTGGGAACTGGAGTTTTAAATTCTTTTTTATCAATTTCATTTAAGTACCTGTATCAACACTGTGTTACTCACTACTTTAACGATAGATAGCTAGATATACAAACCTTATGGGTAAGGAATTCTAAAAAGTGTTAAATGTAGACCATATTAAAATATTTCTGAAGGATCTGCTGCTATTACGGTTGCTTTAGAAATGGTATCCCGGGAGGATGCGGTGTTAAAAAAAAGATTCATAATATTTTTTACCATAACATGATATCAAATGTAATAATTACCTAGGTACCGAAACGAAATCGTCTAAGTGGACCTATCACTAAAATCAATAAAATAATACAGATTTAGCGTAAGCAATCATAGTTACATGATTGTAACTTTATATACTCCTATATAATATGAGTAACGTGAAGGTGTTTTAAACCAGATAGCAAAAGTTTTAATGAATACCTAAAGCATACCTCCATCGATGCAGCTTCAAAGCTTGCTGGTACAATAAACAAGAGGATCTCAGTGCAAATTAAATTGTGTCCACCTCAGTCCCAGCACTCCCTGTCCACAGCCTGGCTGGCATGACGCTACAAGTTATTATTACTCAATTAACAGCATAAAGTGGACTAGAGTAATTACTGTGGGAGACTGGGAGGAGAGGACGTATTACACGAAGTAAATCGATTTTACGTACCTACTTACTTACAGTTGAATCTTGACGGTAATTTAAAAACGCAACAATGCAACATATAAAAAAAATGGTTTGCTTATTTGCGTTCCGAACTACTGATCAGATAGCGAAGAAAATTTTGTGCGTTATTAAGCGAACGAATATTTCGATAACTAAATGAGCACCACGCGAACGAAGTCGCTGGCTACAGCTGTTTTCATTTTGCACTATCATTTAAGCGGTTCTAAGTTAGACTTGTTAGATTGATTATTTAAAGCAACATTGAAATAAATCTCAAGTTCTTATTCGTAAGAACGTGCATTAGCAAATGTAAAAACAAGGACAAGTCCTTTAAATAAAAGATGGCGAATCTAGGAGGTTTAGGCCATTTTTAAATTGTTCTTAACTTTATACACAATAAAGGTTCAGTGTAACACTGAATAGATGAGAGTCTATTAACATTTCTCTCCTAGAGTCTTGTCTTATTTCTGATCAAGCTCTACGCAAGCTGTCAGCGACCTCAGATTGGCAGTTTGATTTAGCTTGCTATTAATTTCCGGGAACTGCCGACAAGACCGCAGACAGGAGAAATGGATAACCTAAAGCGATGTAGATATCAGTATTTAAACTTGAAAAATTATGTCTCAGGCGGGAAAATTATGTTTCCCGTCTGAGACATAATTTTTCAAGTACTGATATTGTAATTGCAATTAAATTGCTTAAATATCATATAAAGTACGATGTAAATATATCACGATGTTTACCTAAGTACGTCTTTTAACAAGCTAGATAGGTATGTAATGCCGAATTGATTAGTTTACCAATTTAGCTGTGTCGTTAGAAAACCTGCGCGGTTAATGACTACTGATGTCAAATGAAAATCACTTAGTTGTACTTAGAATAAATGTAAAAGACTTCTTTGAAATAAACTGAATGCATAAACGATAAGATGCATAACTGACGAAGCTGGCAGGAGTCAGATACGTTTCGAGAACTTATATACAGTTTGGGAAAGTTTTGCTAAAAAACTGTACTTATTATTTGAATTTATTTGTAGCATGAGCACTTTTTCTATGTACGTTAACTACCTATCTCAATTCACGTTATAAAAGAAAACAATCATCCATAGTAGTGATATGCATGAACGACTGTTCTACCAAAATTATTTTAAAAAACTTACAGCCACACCTAAACTGCAATAATTGAGCCCCATACTGAGATGACGCCACAAGCCAACAAGCAAACATCAATTTATTGTGCCCACGTGAGGAGCCGTAAAATTATTTTTACCGCGTCCAAGAGATTGGGCGAAACCGGTTGTCAGATTTACCTGAGAATCGATCAGACGCTAGCGATGAGGGTTTTGTTGACGCAAAATGAAATGACAAAAGTACTGGAACGAGTTCTCTCATGAAAAGAGATGCAAAACTTGAACAACGAACCTCTTTTGATCATGTACTTATTATTTTTGAAGTAATTTATATTACATTTACAGAAACAGTTAAGGATAATGCAGATGTGATCAAAAGAATTCATTAAAAGACTTAATTAAAATAAACACAACTAAGAAAAATTTTAATTACAGTAGTTTTTGATTATCTATATTTATGGATATAATGAGGGATTGGAAATACGTTTATTGCGATTTATTAATACAGAAATGGTAATAACGAATTATTTTGACTGATAATGATAACAATACATAAAACCACGATACAAGTAAATTATATTTGCTTTGTAACAAATAAAACTTACATAAAATTATGCCATACACCTACACGGCGTAATCTAGTAATAATGAAGTACAAGTTAGTTTTGTCACCCACGATTTGTTTTCATTTTTTAAATTATATTTAATCAAATCAAAAATTCTCGTACGAGTTAAAAGATTTGAAATCATTTCAATAGTCATCAGCCACACCTTTTAATGTAGTTAATCCTCCGGCTTAGTGAGCCTCAGACGTCAAGTCAACGTCAAATACTTTAAAACCAGTCTACGTGAAAATAAGCTACGTTTGCACATTGCACCATTATCACTGTTTGGTTTCAATTCAATATTATTTTCTTTTCTTCACTGGCTGCAGTTAAATATGAATTGCTCACGGTAAAAGATCTCATGATCAATGTTATGTACTTATGGAGATTGTAATATGTATAATGTTATCCTAATTGTTTTAATAAGCGTTTATACTAGTGCTTACAAATTTATTCAAAATGTCAACAGTATACATCCTAGACTCGTGTGGAAAAGTAAAGCTTACTTACACAAAATGTAACCGAAATGTAAAATAAGCCATCAATTTTATGTCGATGATTACTTGATTGCTGACCGTGTTTGGTGTAAATTTTTAGGTTATTAAGCCTGTACACGAATTACGTAAAGCAGCTGGATGAAAACGCGCATAGTTTTATCGTTAACTTTGTTAGACGTCAAACTTTAATTATGACTTGATTTTATGATCCTTAATTCCCTGCGTATAAAGTTAAGGGCAAAAGCTAGTTGTAAATTATCAATTTTTATTCAATTTAACTTGTGAAAGAATATGAAAAGTAGGAATGTGTGAAAAAGGAACAATTGCAAGTATTGCACCAATTTGTCAGCAACTCGTCAAAAACATTAAAACCTAGAATATTGTTTGTTTAAGGTTTGCAAGTTAGCATAATTTAATATACGCTTAGGTAATTTTTAACTTAAACTTGGTAACATTACCTATATCATGACTACATGTTAAAATGGCAATATTTTCTTTTTCTAATTTATTGTTTACAAGTTTTAAGTGGCTATTGGCTATTTTATCGTTTTTTGTTTTATTATTGTTTTATTTTGACAAATTTTAATATAAATAGCTGATAAAATTGGATGCGAAATTTTGCATGTATAGATATTGTAGACAGAAATTTATTCAGCTATTCCGCGATCTTACGCGTGAAAAACGGTGACTGAAACTTGGGCATTTGATTTAATAGGTGTCTTTATAGGTATTGCTTACATTTTAGTGGACTAGAGACAAATATAATTCTGTCATATTATCCATACTAATATTATAAAGCTGAAGAGTTTGTTTGTTTGTTTGAACGCGCTTATCTCAGGAAGTACTGGTTCGAAAAAAATTTTTTTTTGTGTTGGATAATCCATTTATCGATAAAGGCTATATAACATCACGCTGCGACCAATAGGAGCGAAACATCAGAGAAAAATGTTGCATAAATAATTGCGATCATAATAACAGAAAGTAAAGTACTAATACTAATATTATTAATGCGAAAGTAACTGTCTGTTAATAGGCCTCAATAGATTTTGATAAAATTTGGTACAAAGATAAATTAGACCACTGCTGGGCACAGCTTTCAGATGGGCGAAAAGTAATTAAATAAATAGATAAATAGGCTGGTATACTTTTTTGCCGCTTTAGTGTCGAGGACATCTCATTATTAGAGTTTGAGTACAAAACAGTATTGATAAACAGCTTTTAATCCATATTTATACTTAGTTTTAATACGTCCATTTAAAACCCCTAAAAACAATTTTGTATTGGTGTGTTAACATGATTTAGATTGGTTCCTGTCGGTAATGACGGTTATCGTAAAAACAGTTACCAGTTGATATTTTTAAATAGATTTGTAAGCTATTCGTAATTGTAGCGCAAAGGAGTAGACCCCTAGCAAATACTGAACAATGTATTTGGGGTGGATAACTCAGGTAGAGGCAATATGACAATGGGTGATCGATTTACGAACGATAAGCATTGGAAAGTATCTGAGGTACGTAATTTAATATTATTATTTAGGTGAACTTTACGAACCGGCACGGAATAGTTGTTAATAAATATTTATTAGTTCCAATTACAATTGGAATAGCTTGAACTTAGGCAACAGTAAACAGTTAAATTTGTCTAAAACGTTATGGAATATAGGTATATTGTTTGAATATTAATACTATTATATTCTGATAAAGCATTATTGAATTCAAAATTGCACAATGTATGTCCTAGCTTTCGAAGATACTCAAAATGTATGCGTTATAAGTCTTTGTTATGCAATTTAGCAAATAACTAACGTCGGTTCAGGTCAGCTTTCACATTCCACGTCAAGAGTCATTAACTAATAAGGAACTGTCGTTATCAGTGTTTTTATAACATCATTATGCGATATGAACTGGAGGCAATATTGTTAGAATGATGCTAAATGTCTACATAAAATATTTGCTGCCTCTACGTAGACATTTAAATCTCCCTAAACATAGATATTTTTTTAATTAGTTAAAATATAAAATTAGCTTTCCGACAGATAATATTAACCTTTCACACAGCTCATTTCAAAATGCCCTCTACTTAGTTGAGTTATCGCGCATCACGTGGTATCTAAGCGTCGCGCGTCGGCCGGCGCGCGCGGTCGCATTTACCAAAATGGCGGCAGCTGCCATTTCCGGGAAACGCAGCGCGTGCGCCGAGGTCGGTCGCAGCGAGAGCGCGCACCTTGCCGCCATCTTGTCGGGGCCACGGACTCAACTAATTTGACGAAGGATTTGAAAGGAAACATCGATTTATTTATGTTGGTTAATTACATTAAAAACATTTGACCGAGGTGTTTTATTTGGGAAAGGTATACTATTAGTATTTCACAGATAAGAAAATCAACTATTAGGTACGTGCCGTCGAATGTTATAAGTAACAAAAACGTAATAAGCCAAAATTATAGATAATATGAAATGACATAATCGTGACATTAGTTAATGTCATTTCAACATCAAATGCATTATAACGTTAAATCTTCCGTTATCTAATAAAATAAAGAAAAATATCTATATTTTTTACAGTGACTAATGTATAAAGCATACTAAGTATTAATTAAATGAATAAAAATATATATTGCATCAGGTTTTGTTTCGTTGAAATGAATTTAGTAGGTGTAGTTAGTCAGTAGTACTTATTAAACCACGTAACGTGGAAAGCTATTGACGTCAAAATTTGACGCAAAATATATAAATTTAATAACCTTTTCTATGCAGAGAAGAATATGACGACATATTACAACAACTTTAATCTTGTTTATCGCTGTCAATTTTAGTCCGTATGATAATTCTGATTAAGTACACTTTTCGTTTGCTTTATTGAGAACACCGTGACTGTATTTTAACTAAGAGTAGTATAATAGCCTTTTTTTGTTACATTAGTACCATCTTATAGTGATAACATAACTGTTATGTTATCACTATAAGATGGTACTTATTGGGAATAGATATGCAAAAAAGTTAAATAGTTTTTACTGATTTTACCAATATTGATGAAAAAATACTTAAGAATGCTTTTAGTTTCCAAATGGTGAATCCGGAGCAAATTTAATAAGGATTCATATGACTGGAGTCAAACAAAATTTTCAGTCGGGTCAAATCAAGAAATTAACTCTTATTTATATAGTTTATATTGAATACATAGTTCGTTAGCATTATGGCTCGACATGATCCTTGTTGAAAAAAATAATATTGGTGGTATTCTTAGTTGGCCTTTTGTCAACTTTGTTTAATTAGGCTTACCAAATCAGTTTTAAAGACAATCATTTATAAAATACTTGAAAGTCAGTGACATTATCGTTAAAAAATATATATGCTGCAGTGCAAGGTCTGCTGAGATTTCAGTTCTTCCAACTAGGAACGCAACAATTCCAAGGAGATATAATCAGAATGTTGTTTCCTTGGTTTTCTGCAATGGAAGTCACACAGATTCAATAAAGTCAAATTAAATATGTATCGAAAAATTATCGGACTCACAAAGTCTTACATCAGTAACCTAGGTGCTGAAATATTGGCACATTGTTTAAATCCTTTTTTAATTTCTTTGACATTTTTTACTTAATTTGATATTTAATTTAAAAAAGGTATTCAATGATCAGAAATTGTGCAACGTTTATTATATCCATTTGACATAAAATATTTTAATTAGATATTTAATAGTTTCCAATGACAAAAATTTGCACACCTGCCAGCAGGTTAAATACAGTGACTCAGGAAATATTTTGTAAGATCTCTGTAATATGTATTTATGCAAATAAAAATATTTGATTGATTGATTGATTGATTACATAGGTGCGACCTTTACATTTTTTTTTGCATCAACAGTCAATATTATGTACTTAATTAATAGGTTTAGGATACAAATAGTGTAATCATACAGAAAGACAAAGCAGTGCCGAAACTTGGTTACTTATAAAATTAAAGGTACATTAAAAATTCAACAAATACATACTAAAGTAAAACCTCGAGCTCGAACGAGAAAGTTGTAGAGAGTACTTTATTCCTTGGAGCCTTACGAACGCGACTGCGGACGGCGCGCCGGCGAGTTGTTTCTAAGATAAACTTAGAAATTTGCGTCATACGCGTAATAAGTTTATTTCTTCCCCTTCTTAATTATTAATATAAAATAATCAAATTTATTTAAGTCAGCATTCAGTAACTGTTGGTGTATTCAGTAATATTCAATAACAATAACAAGGATCAGATCTTTTATTACTATAACGGGTGTAAAAAAACCAAACGCAGATCCGAAAACCACGTATTGTCCCCATCATTAGGATCATTTTTCTCTTTAGGACCATACCTGGGAAACAGCTGGTTCCGAAGATATTGAGGGTCAAAGTCACAATTTTGTTTTCTATTTTATTACAAAATCTGTTGCCAATGGATACTTAAAAACTTTTCTTCATACAAACATAGTGGTTGTTTTTATTATTTCCTTCACAATAAGGCTTTATTAATTACAATACTTTTGAACTTAGCACTGCAGCCATTTCCAGTGCAGCGGCCTACGCTACGGCTGCTATACATTGCGCGCTACGAATTATAATATTTTATTGAGTCCCATAAATAAAAATCATTTCCCAGCTATAATATTTTGTAATATGGCTTGGTTTGCTTTTCAGATTGCGTAACTTCAGGGTCTGCGTTTAGTTTTTTTACATATCATATGTACCACATTCGTTTACACTTAAGAGTAATCCGACGAGCATTTTGAAATACCAATGCGAGAAGAAAATACTTAATAATAGTTACTTAATCATCCACAATGTAATGACGGTTATACCTAATCATCATTCTGGACCATCAGTCCGTCATTCCATAGTCACAGTGTATACGATCAGCCTGGCGTTATTCTGCTTAATTAGACTGATAAAATACTGATCGACTAACCTCCCACATAGCTTAGTAGATGTACATAATAATAACATCTTACTATTTTGAACAGTTTGTAACTAAATATTCAAGAGAGAATACTCTCACTTAAATATTTATTTTACAAACTGTGACCAAGGTGATTGTAGCACAATAGGTTTTAAAACGTTGTACTGTATGACGAAGGGTGTGCGTGACTCACTGGATATTCGCTTTTGGATGAGCAGCCCGCTACATTGATGACGTCATGAGATGAATAATTGAGCAAACATTGTCTTGCTGTAGTCTTTTATTGTTACAACAAAGTTAATTGAAAATGCTTCAATATTTTGATATTGAATACTTGTATTTACAAAGTTAGAGAGTGCAATTTCAAAGTATTTACTGCAAGCTGTAATTCTACTTAGTTGCTAAATGTGCGCTGTATTAAACGATTTATATGAAATTTGAAATGGTATTGCGTATCTTTAAAATTATATATGTATCGTTTCTTATAAATAGTAGACTTAAGGAGCAATCTAATTTTGATTGAAGTAAAACCTTTTTTTTTAATAAAAGAACAATCTAACATGTTAATTAAAAATCTTTATTAAATTTTGAAACCTTTGGTAATTACTGAATGTTGGCAACAGAAAAACGAACAGAAAGTTTCTAACGGCGGGTCCCAATAACCTATCTATCTTCAGTTTTGGCATATCGGAGATAGAAAACAACTTTTGTCTTTGTTTCTCTGGACGGCAAAATCAGAGACAGAAGATGTTTTCTATCTCCGATTTTCCAAAACTGAAGATAGATAGATTATTGGGACCGGCCGTAAGTCGATTATAATCCACTAAAAAAATAAAAAGTATATACCTACTTATTTGGACTATCGGCACGTTATCGTAAACCAATGTAAGAAAAAGCTGGTAAAGGTTTATCACCACTAGCTGATACGCTGTTATCGCAGTGTTATCGGATAAGTCGGATTCACAGTGATGGTACTTACTGCTTCTACTAATTTATAATCATTGGACCTATCAACATTAGAATTTTTACGCGAGAATCAACTAATCGGACAGAATCAGAGTCTTCATACAGAGTGTAGGTACAAATTTATAGCCACTCTGTAGACTTTAGAGGGGATATAAAGTACACTTCTTTAACAAAAACATTATCACATGACTGAGACGGATTTATAAAAAACGGCTCAGATAAGACCGTCGGTAAATGCGTATATAATTTTGTAATACCCTTATTTTGTTTTATAGAGGGACAAGAAGCTACAAAATACGGCCGTTATTAGTTTGTATTTTGTTGCAATATAAATCTGTACTGCCCTCAGATCATATAAAGAAATAGATATGAAATAAGGGCGTAGCGCGTGCGAATCCAATATGGGCAAACGGAACTATTGCACACCGCGGCGAATTATTTAATGAAAACATCCATGTAACGATAATTGTATCGGCACAATATACATTGAAGACTTGATACTAATTAGCTGTGTTGTGAGTACTATGCGACTGCGCAATGTATCGAGGTTTAATCAAAGCGTTCACTGTCCGACGTGTGCGTCGCGACGAGATTTTGTAGCGACACACTAATTTGCACACACCAAATGACGCATTGTGTAAGTGAGTAAGTGGTAGCCGCTGTGATTGGGTCCATGTTTGTGTGCGCACCAATGAGCGTTGTAATTGATATAGTGTGATCCTTATGCTTACAACAGTGTTATTGTAGTTGCGTTGCACACATAAATAATTCAGAGACACAGGTTTCTTTATATGATCTGAGGTACTGCCTCTTTAAGCAAGTCATCATCATCATCATCAGCCTATCACAGTCCACTGCTGGACATAGGCCTCTCCAATTGCACGCCACTTAGGTCGATCCTCGGCTTCTCGCATCCAGCTCCTGCCAGCCACCTTGCGCAAATCATCACTCCACCTAGCCTGAGGGCGTCCTACACTACGTTTGCCGAGACGCGGTCTCCACTCAAGAACTCGTTTACCCCAGCGGTTGTCGGTTCTGCGGCTAATATGGCCAGCCCACTGCCACTTCAGCTTGCTAATCCGGTGGGCTATGTCGGTAACTTTAGTTCTCTGCCGGATCACCTCATTTCTGATTTTATCCCTAAGAGAAACTCCGAGCATAGCTCTTTCCATAGCCCGTTGAGCGACTTTGAACTTGTGGACTAGCCGTACCGTCAGTGTCCACGTTTCGGCTCCGTATGTCATGACGGGTAGGACGCACTGATTGAAGACTTTCGTCTTGAGGCATTGTGGGATCGACGATGAGAAGACTCGACGTAGTTTTCCAAATGCTGCCCAACCCAACTGAATTCTTCTGTTCACCTCATCCTCAAAGTTGTTTCTACCTAACTGCAATGTCTGCCCGAGGTACACGTATTTCTGAACAACTTCGAGGACGGCGCCGTGCATCGCAATCGGTTGCGGTAGTACATGTTCATTGAACATAACCTTGGTTTTATCCAGGTTCATCCGCAAGCCGATGCGCACAGAAGAGTCAGCCAGGTCATTCAGCATCTGTTGTAGGTCCTGCAGCGTTTCTGCCATAATGACGATGTCGTCTGCAAATCGCAAGTGAGAGATGTATTCGCCATTGATGTTGATGCCTCGTCCTTTCCAGTGCAGCGTCTTGAACATATCCTCCATTGCATTTGTAAATAATTTCGGGGAAATGACGTCCCCTTGTCTCACTCCTCGATGCAACGGTATAGGTTTTGTTTGCTGATTCTGTACTTGGACGGACATGGTGGCGGCTTCGTAGAGACATCTCATCACTTGCACGTACCGCCAATCTACTTGGCAACGCTGCAGGGACTCCAGAACGGACCAGATCTCTATCGAGTCGAAGGCTTTCTCATAGTCCACGAATGCTAGACACAAGGGCTGATTGTACTCTTCGGTCTTCTGTATAATCTGCCGCACTGTGTGGATGTGGTCTATGGTGCCGTATCCGCTCCGAAATCCAGCCTGTTCCGGTGGTTGGAATTCGTCAAGTCTTCGCGCAAGGCGGTTCATGACGACTCTTGAAAACAGCTTATAGACGTAGCTTAGAAGGGAAATGGGTCGATAGTTCTTCAGCAGGGTCTTATCTCCTTTTTTGAAGAACAGGACGACAACGCTCCTACTCCACGCCTCCGGAGTTCTCCCTTCAAACAGGACAGCGTTAAAAAGCTTTTGAAGCTCCCTCAGTACGGGTTTACCTCCAGCCTTTAGCAATTCTGTTGTAACGCCATCCTCTCCAGGGGCTTTTCCATTTTTCAGCTGTTTAAGAGCCAGCCTGATTTCGTCAATGCTGACTTCTGGCAGGTTTTGAGTGTAGTGGCGTGTTAACGTGGCTCTAGGGTCCTCATTTTCGGGATCAGGTCGAGATGCATGCGAAGCATATAACCGGCCATAGAAGCGTTCTACTTCGGAAAGGACTGCTGGCTTCGAAGCAACGACTTCTCCACTTGCTGTGGTCAGTTTCGTCAGGTGGCTTCTTCCAAGAGATTGTACGAACACTTTCGACCCCCGATTTTGCTCGATCGCTCTTTCAATCGCAAGAGTATTGGAGCAACGGAGGTCGTGTCGTACGAGCTTACTGATCTCTCGGTTTAGAGCGCGCTTTCCTGACGAAGTGACAGGTGGGTTTTCACGTCGTTCCTTAATCAGCCCTAAAGTTCCTTCCGAAAGCTTTGACTTCCTGCCCTTACGCTGCATTTCACAAAATCTCGTACCTTCTTCCCTGAGGATCCGAACCACATTTTCGAGGTTTTGGTTTACGTCTGTTGTGGTTTCCACGGCAGCAAGTCGGTTTTCCAGGTTTGACTGGAACGTTTCAGATCCTATCATGGTTTGGAGCAAAGTAGGTCGGAGCCTTGACTTCATCAGACGGACACGTTCAGCCTTAAAATCGATATTCAGGGAGCCTCGAACGAGTCGGTGATCGCTTCCGGTATTAAACCTGTTAATCACGGAGACGTCTCTGAATATATGCTTCTTGTTGGTCATGATGAAGTCAATCTCATTTTTCGTCATAGTGTCGGGGCTTTGCCACGTCCACTTCCTTTGGGGCTGTTTCTTGAAGAAGGAGTTCATCAAGAAGAGCCCCTCCCGTTCGAGAAAGTTGACAAGCATTTGCCCCCTATGGTTTCTGCATCCAAATCCATGGGATCCTACTACCGATTCGTTGCAATTCTGTACTCCCACTTTAGCGTTGAAGTCCCCCATAACAACGCTGTAGTGAGTCTTAGTGGTGAAGTGGAGGGCCTTTGATATATCATCAAACATATCCTCTACCTCTTCGCAAGTAAATTATTGTAAAACTAATTTAGCTTTTTACTTAAAAACTTGACATGTATCTAGTTGCTTGCGTTCGACGTATTGGTCATATAATTGAATCTGTATTTTTCGAGATTAGATAAAATCCTACAAAATAAAAATATTTCCGACCAGTTTCGACCACGATCCTCAGACTAAGGGACCGACTAAAGAGACTAGAGATACGAGGGCGGGTCAATAAGTCCGTGACTTTTGGAATAAAACACAGATTTTTTGATACACAAATCATTTTATTTTTCAACGTAGTCTCCCTTGAGCTCTATACACTTTGTCCAACGCTTCTCCAATTTTTTTATCCTTTCCAAAATATATGATTTGTCGAGGTCCTCAAAATAGGCCTTTGTTTGCGAGATGACTTCATCATTGGAGTCAAATCTTTTTCCACCAAGCCATTTCTTCAGGTTTGGGAACAAAAAGTAGTCACTCGGAGCCAAATCTGGAGAATAGGGTGGATGAGGGAGCAATTCATAGCCCAATTCATGGATTTTTGCCATGGCAACTGCACATGTGTGCACCCTTGCATTGTCTTGGTGGAAAAGAACTTTTTTCTTGGCCAAATGAGGTCGGTTTTTTTTCAAATCGTCATTGAAGCGGTCCAATAAGTTGGGCTAATATTCCCCATTGATTGTTCTTCCCTTTTGAAGGTAGTCAATGTGGATTATCCCACGTGTATCCCAAAAAACAGTCGCCATAACTTTATTGGCTGACAAACCCGCCTTGGCCTTCTTTGGCGCCGATTCACCCTTAGAAACCCACTGTTTTGACTGTTGTTTGGTCTCTGGTGTGTTGTGATGGATCCATGTTTCGTCCACGGTTACAAAACGGCGCAAAAACTCCTCCATATTGCGATTAAACAACGCCAAACCTTCCTGTGAAGTTGTTACACGATTGCGTTTGTGGTCGACTGTGAGCAAACGCGGCACCCATCTTGCGGAAAGCTTTCTCATGCCCAATTGATCTTTTAAAATTGAAACCACTGAGCCATGCGAGATCCCTACGGCTTCCACAATCTCTTGCACTTTCAATCTTCGGTCGGCCAACACCATATCGTGAATTTTTTCGATTGTTTCGGGTGTAGAGACCTCAACTGGGCGTCCAGGACGTTCGGCATCTTCAGTGCTTTTACGGCCACAACGAAATTCAGTAAACCACTTTTTTACCATTTAAATCGATGGTGCAGAGTCCCCATAGTATTTATCAAGCTTAGCCTTGGTCTCGGTAATGGTTTTTTTTCGCAAAAAATAATGCTTAATAAGCACACGAAATTTACCTTTTTCCATTTTTTCCTCAAATTACTGGGTAGTCAGATAAAAATAGCTGTCAAACACAAACTAACTGACGCAGCAAGTTCAAATTTTGATAGGAATCAACTGACAGATACCTGTTGACAGGAGTAGTGTTGCTTTTTCAGTAAAGAGGTCAGAAATTCAAAAAGTCACGGACTTATTGACCCGCCCTCGTACACCAGTTTAAGGCTAAAGGATATATGCCTGATTTAACACACACACACACACACACACACACACACACACACACACACACACACACACACACACACACACACACACACACATGTTTACAACTGTATAAGGCTCTTGTTGTCAACCTCTAAAGTTGCCGTGGTATTTAAGTTGCATATATTTTGCCTAATAAAACACAGACAGGTAAAAAAGCAAAAACGCCACTTATCGCACCATTTCAGCTTCATTTGTTTCACAACTAATGAACAAGTATAAATAGTTTAAAAAAATTTAACCCGACAACGAAAATGCATTGATTCCAAAGACACCCTGTTTATTTGCTATATTGTTTAAACATTTTTGTACTCAAAATTTTGTCTTCTTTCAGTACCCCAATATAACGTCGTAGCATTCAGCGTATAACTTTTTTTTAACAGAAGGTAGCCTATGTTACCCGGACTGTAATAAGGAATCGATTGATACCTCATTTACCAAAATCGGCTCAGTAGATTAGCCGCAAACGTGGAACCCACATAAATACCCACATACATATTATATACATAGACTGCTGAAATCTTTACCCTTTTTGTCGCCTTTGCCGTAGTCGGGTGAAAAAGGGAAGGTCCACAACTCGACATGTTTGTTCGACGCTTTTTAGTGGAGTTGGACAGGATTATATGGGATTTATTCACTCCTAAGAGTAAGAAAATAATTTGACAGCTTTCAATAAAAAAATATGCAAACACGTGCATGATAATTGTAAGTGATTTCTTGATTTTTATTGGGTAAATTTTTTTGTTGTATTTTATTTGAAGAGTGGCGTACACACCGGTTCTCAAGGTGTCACCCGCTCCGAGGTCCCGGGTTCGATACCCGGACGGGTCAATGTAGAAAAAAGTGTTTTTCTACATTTTCTCAGGTCTGGGTGTTTGTGCCATGGTACCTTCGTTGTTTCTGATTTCCAAAATACGAGTGCTTTAAATAGTTATTCAAATTGGGATCAGAACAATTAATGTGATATTGTCCAGATTTATTTATTTATTTATTATTATTCAACTTTATTAACTCAAAATGAACAATGAGTCTAGCTGTCGTTGAGTTTAGCGATGCTCACGAACACGTTTGAATAACATTTCATTTCTAAATTATGTACATACGAGTAGGTACATAAAGCACTCGTATTTTGGAAATCAGAAACAACGAAGGTACCACAAAATTAAATAACTTTGTTGATTCTGACATATTTCCTCTGTCTGAGTGTCAATTCAAACGTTATATCTGTAACATACTTAAGACTTTTTAAAAATAACTTAATTTTTTTTTTCTTCTTTTTGACTTAGTTGTTGTACTTATAATTTTACTATAGGTAATGATTTGCAAATAAATAATAAGCATTTAACATAACTACTAATACCCATACTTAGTAAACAAATTACAACAGATCCAAAACTACCTAACATGGCATATCATGTAAGGTAGATAACTTACTAACTAGGAATTTATTATATAGTAAGTACAGTATAACATTATTGTTGCTTAGCTTTTAACCGCGTTCGATATTGTATAATATTATGTTTAAGCTCACATCTTTGTTAATATGTGAATAGTGTATTTGACTACATAGTTAATTTTTTTTCAACATCAAGACAATGTTATTTTGTGTAACTATTATTATGTGGTTGTTTGCTATTCCAAATAAAGTGAAAAAAAAAGTACCCGAGAAAATATAGAAAAACACTTTTTTTCTACATTCCGGGAATCGATCCCGGGAACCTCGGAGCAATCAGGGTTCTCAGGTCTTAGTAATTAAGTTATAATAACATCAGAAAGTCTCGACAAATTTCGGATATCTTACAATAGGCATTATTTAGTCACAATGCAGATTTCAGTTGCTTTATTAAAAAATAAAATAAGTAGTATCATAATTTATTATTAAAGTAATAAATTCGTGAATCGTTGTGAGGTGATTCAATTTAAATCATTCATTTGCATAACAATGCTGTTAGATTAATTTCGGGTTCCGTACCCAAAGGGTAAAACGGGACCCTATTACCAAGACTTCGCTGTCTGTCCGTCTGTCCGTCGCACTGTCACCAGGCTGTATCTCAAGAGCCACGATAGCTAGACAGTTGAAATTTTCACAAATTATGTATTACTGTTACCGCAATAACAACAAATACTAAAAACACAATAAAATAAATATTTAGGGGGGGGGCTCCCATACAACAAACCCATTTTTTTGGCTGTTTTGGTACGGAACCCTTTGTGCGCGAGTCCGACTCGCACTTGGCCGGTTTTTTTTTAAACACCGAAAGCGACCGTATTGCGAAATGTATTAGCACGATCCGATGCATGATTATAACAAACATCTCTATCCTGACGTTTTGGGCTACGTTTTACGGGTGCAGTCTGTACAAAACTGAATATCAGGTTACAAAAAAAAAAGATTTAGGTATACCTACTCGTATTATAATGAATAAAGTTAAAAAAAAATTACACGCTTTTATTGTATGTATATCAAACGAAATACTGATAATTTTAATGTATATAAAAGACGATGAACGAAAAATATACGTATTATTTGGAGAACTGACATGTAGATCAATCTCTAGGTCGTGAGAAAGACTTGATCAATATGGCACAGAGCATTTCATGCTTTAAAATCATAAATTTTTTGTAATTTTTGTCGTGATAATAAAGGGTTAGAAGGAGAATGCAAAATAGCACAGAATAACGAATAGTGTCTATGCTCTACTACATAATGCATGTTCTATTTATAAATAAATAAATAAATTTAAGGTTTATATGGAATAAAAATATTAGCACAATATAAAATGTGTACTAAAATAGCCGCCGTAGTTATTAACTGTATTGCAGTTATAAACGCCCACCTCCAATAACAAAAATAGGCAGCATTCCACAAATGTTTTCTCAGTCTAGAGTTTAACGTGAAATTGATATCACACATACTATTTAAATTGATTGTTGCATTTTGTTGCATTATAAGTACCAAAGAAAGAAAAAAAGTTGTCGAAGAAGGCAAGGGACACCCTTGCGTTCAGTAATTGTCTTAACAATTTTTGGATAGCCAAAAAACGACATCAGAATTTTGAATTGATAAATTATGTCTCAGGCGGGACTCGAACCCGCATCTCCATGCATACCGGGCGCGGCGCTATACCATTAAGCTACCGAGACACTGAGTCCCACCGTGATTTTTTCAAGTATATTCTTATCGCTATAAGCCAGCGTAGTTTCATCATATGACTAAGAATTCTTGAATAATTTGCGCTGTCATCAAGATTAAATACTGATATTTTTTGCAATGAAATCGCTAAAATATCGTATAAAGTATTTAAAAACGACCATATTTTCGAGTATCATGATATTACTACTCTGTCAAGAAAGTACCGGGAAAAGATCAAAATAATACACAAAATGTTTGTCAATCATCTAAATTTATCACCTTCAAAGTATGCTCCTTCAGAAACGATACACTTAAGCCAATGAATAATCCAATCATCAAAACATTTTTTAAACGCTGTTTTCGGAATTGAGTTCAGTTCTCGCCGCGAATTCTCTTTTATGTCTTCTACCGATCGAAAACGGGTGCCACGAAGTGGTAATTTGAGTTTAGGAAAAAGAAAGGCAACATGTTTCATAGCCAAATGATTAGTTAAAATGGTACCGATCGACTCGTGAGATACAGAAAGTTCAGCGGCTATCTCTCACAAAGTTTAATGAGGAATGAGGATCTTTCTTCACTTTTGCTATGTTAACTTCAGTTGCAGACATTGATGGCCTACCAGAGCGAGGCAAATCTTCCAATACATCTCGACCGCTTTTGAACGCTTTGTTGTACCACTCGTAAGCACGTGTTTTTGATAAAGTCGATTCACCGTAAGCCTTCTGTAACATTTTCAGTGACACCGAACACGAAATTCCATTGGCGATGGAAAATTTAAGACAAACTCTTTGTTCGATGTTTTTGTCCATTATGAAATTCGTAATACACACTAGATATGATATAACTAAAAACAACACTGTAATAAATAATCCATTCCCGATACTTTTTTGACTGAATGTATATTCTCGCACCCTGGTTAATATTCACGTTAACATTAATACTACTATTCATATGGAAATGAAAAAAAAATATATATTACAAATATCAAGCCATTTGTTTAGTATAATGGTTTTGGCCCGCAAGAAAACTGCGACAACTATCACGCCCGTAGGCCGTAGATTGGTGTAAGCTTTAGCGTGCAAATAAATAATGCAATTGAGTTAATTAACAGAATGTAATTATTACGTCTAGTTGTATAATGACACTGTTTAGCATTGTAATGTGGTATTTCTGTCTAATAACCACTTGACATTCTGGGCCATCCGTTTATGTGGGTCGTGCTATGATGTGCTAAATTACTATCATCTAACTCTAACTTCTGTTATTTATTTTTGAACTGCACTGCACACACCTGCTGTGTTCTTGGAATACTAATTATCCGGCATCTAACACTAATAATATATTTGCTAGGCTTTTGAGCCACTTTTGTTTCATTTTGAGGAATACACCTATTTTATTTTATTTTTTAATACTTAATGGGCTTGCTCTTGACTACATAAGATCCCACCATACAACGACCTTCACCGAGCTGGTTATTGGATGAAAAGTATTTTATATGCAATTAAATATGCCAATAAATATATTACAAATGGGTTACCTAAAAAAATTAGTAGTTATTATTTAGTTTTTCTAGACTTGTTACTCTCTGTTAGCAGCACTCAAATGTAATTAATTGAAGCTTGGTTGTTAGTACCGACTATAGTCATAGTAGTCACATTAAATTAAGTAGATACGAGTATTTTAAAAATAATTGTGTTTATAGGTTAATCGAAGCAATTATATGAATGACCTTTCTATAAGTATATTGAGTTCATCAAAGGTTAGCTTCCGCCCCAGGTGTTCATAAATGCATGTTGCGCAAACAAAGATTTCTTTACGATCGTATTTTATATAATTCCATTAGATATGCATGTTAACTAAAACAAAATTATTCGGAGTGCGTATGAAATAGGTTTAGTTTGTCACTATGCGAGGAAGATGTTATTGAATGTTACAATCCTTTATTTCATTGAGTAGGACAGTGTTTCCCAAACATTTTTCTGCCATGGCCCGGTAATTTTCACACTGCCCTTTGTGACCCACTTAATACTTTTAAAACCAAACTAGTTCCATTAGGTAAAATAATATATATTTATGAACAGAAAAAATGATTTATTAGTACTACTATTTAATCACGAAATTTTGGTATGAATACTTCGCACGCTGCCTATGTTTTACTAAAGAATTCAAGTTCCCCGAAAATGACGAAAGATTAAGAAGAATATTTATGCGTCGATCGATAGTAATGGGTATTATTTTATAAACAAGGCGGGATTGTTGCGACCCAGTATTTTAACTGGCAAATGGGAAACGCTTGAGTAGAAATCCTAAATATTGTAACAATATTAGTATTTTGTGTGTAATTAAGGCCCGTACATATTCTGTAATTAATTTAACTGATTTTGTCCGGTAAAATATCTAATTTTACATCAAACTTACAAATCGAAAAGCGTAAAGCGTAATGCAAAAAGAGTATTGAATATAATTTCACGTGTCAGTATATGTGGCTGAGTGTTGAGTGTAAGAAAATAGTTATTGTGTAATCGTTGGTTTTTTCGCAAAATGTCGCGATTGGGACTTGGAATAGAAATAAGTTTTTAGAGAAAAAATTATCTTCAGTGTATGTATATAATATGATAAACAAACTAATTATTATCTTTTTCAAAAGTTCAAAACCACACCATTTCATGAACGTTACGGAACCAGGAGTGTTCGCACTCAGTTGACGGCGGGTAGACACCGCACGGTGGCCTTCAGGGGCAGCTTCCGCTTCAGTGCAACGAAATGCTGGAATGATTTACCACCTCCCTTCAGGAAAATAAAAACAAAAATTACATTTAAAAAGAATTTAAAAGCATACCTACTAGAATTACAAAAGTTATGCATTCCGGATGCGTTCTCTGAATGGCGGTTGCTCTCCCTTACCGATTGAGTGTTGATCGCTGCCGTTATATCACTTCTCTCCGATCCTTGCCATTTTTCTATGTTTGTATGTATACTTGTTACTTTCACAACAATATCTCACAAATAATCGTATTTATGTATGTATTTCATTCTTGTTCACTATTATAAATATTTTTAATATTACATTCCTTTTACACATACCTTACACACACATTACACATACTACTGTTTTTGGTGTTTTCAATTTTATCACAAATAATCGTATTTATGTATGTATTACATTCTTGTTCACTATTATAAATATTTTTAATATTACACTCCTTTAACACATACCTTACACACACATTACACATACTTCTGTTTTTCTGTTTTTGGTGTTTTCAATTTTAATTTGATGTTTTTCTTAATTTTTTTTTTAATGTATCAGCGCAACCTCTGGGTGACGGCTGAAAATCAGTGTTTCCGCCTTGGGGTGGAAACTTATGCTGAGCCTTGACCCATGTTTGCTGCAGCAAACACTGTTGACAAATGTCTGTTTTAATTATTGTGTTTGTACTGTTTTGTTTGTTGTTACAATATTTTGGTGTACTTACCTGTGCTTTATGTTAATTGTGTTTACTGTGGCAAAATAAACGATTTCTTATTCTTATTCTTACTAATAATTCAATAATATACTAGCAGAATGTAACAAATGTATTTGGCGTGTACGTAAATAAAACTACTGTTAGGTAAATACAATGGACATGCTACTAAGCTTTCAATACATTCACGTTTTACTTTAAACAAGACTCATCTCAGATTTTGAGATAAAAAAAGTAGGAGCCAACCTTTAAAGTTATTTCTAAATGTATTGTTAATATGCAAACCCAAAATGAATAATTTTGAAAAAAATATAGTGTATAGTAGTAGTCCTTGTACACGTATACAATTGAATGATTGCGCAACATTTCGGTTTTAAAAATATAAATGAGCGTACAGTTGAAAATGTCTACGTCGTAGCATAATTACATGCTACGAAAGTGCTACGAAATATTTACAAGTAATATTTTATTTACAATCTCAAAATTAATAATTACGTATATTTTATGTATGAATTTTATTTTCAAATGGCATATAAAATATACTTTAGTTTATCACATTATCCATTTATTTGCGTATGAACATCACAGATCGAAACATTTTGATGCATTATTATTATTTTATATGCATGTAAAAGAAAGTCCTTATGTATACATATAGACATTCGTAGCATAAAATAGCTACGAAACTACGAACTACGAGACTGGGGCGCCAAATTTAACGAAGGTCTAATTGTCTCTATTGATGACACACCTATCTACTTGTACGATGGTGGTGCATAAGTACGCAGGTAGTAAAACAAAAATCAAAAAAATAGAGGGTTATAGTGTTATCTTACTTATTCTAATAATATTATAAATGCAAAAGTTTGAATGAATGTTTGTTACGCAATCACCCCAGAACGGCTGAACGGCTCTATATAACATAGATCAAATTTAGAACAGAGATAGACTTTAGTCTGAAATAGCATTAATTAACAATACTTTTTATTTCAAAGAAATATAAGGAACCCGTTGGATAGTTTTTACTAATATTATAACTGTTTGTTATGCCTTCACGACTAAAACATTAAAAACCGGCCAAGTGCGAGTCGGACTCGCGCACTGAGGGTTCCGTACCAAGTTTAACAAAAATACCACAATATTTTGATGACTGCAAAAATAACTTTGTTTTTCATAGTGTTTGTATGGAGGACAAAGTTATGTTAGCTGTTGTTGAAAATGTGCTAGATTTTCAAAACTACCAGTTCGATCTCGTTCGAACCAATTTTCGTTGAAAGTATTTGTTAAGATCTACAATGTGTATTTTTTTTTCAAAATTTTCACTTGCTTATTTTAAAAGTTAGAGGGGGGGGGGACACTCATTTTACCAGTTTGGAAGCGTCTATCTTCCAAATGTTAGACTTTTGGAAAAAATGGTTTTAGGAACCTCTATGTCATTTTAGAAGACCTATCCATAAATACCCTATATGTATAGGATTGAGTAAAATAATTTTGTTTAGTTCTATATATGGGAAGCCCCTTAAATATCATTATTTTTTATTTTTTGTACAAAAATCGTTAAGCGGTTAACAGGATACACCTACCTACCAAGTTTTAACTGTGTCATGCTAATACTTTCAGAATAAAGAGGCTGTGTCATACGGACGGACAGACAGACAGACAGACAGACATGACGAATCTATAAGGGTTCCGTTTTTTTGCCATTTGGCAACGGAACCCTAAAAACCGATATTGTTGAAATTGGGTACATAGAGAGATTAAGACATATTGCACATGATATAATGTAGTTAGTCAGTGTAGTTCACTCACACAGGCGAAATGCTACTATAGTCATATATTTAAAGTATGTATGTATATGCTGTAAATATGTCACCCCCGTGAAGACCTTATTATGTACGTGAAATACAATCTAATTCTAATAATTACACAGAAATAAATCAGTCGCTCAGTTTTGTGCGAAATGATAAGGAATGATACTAACTAACAATGCCCTAATAATGTCTAAAGTAGGTACTTAATATATAGGCCAACTGCGTGAGTTTTTGATAAACAATGGATGGATAAATAAGTAACCAAAACATACTTTTTAATGAAAAGGCTATAGGTACATTTTTGTTACAAACTCGCACCTAGTAAAGATCGTTAAGATGCCCCAGTAAATACACTGATGTGCTTACGTGTGTACTACATCAGCTCGATTTTCTATAAAAAAAAAATTACTGAATTCAATCATTGACTTTTACGATTACGGCAAGAAGATGTATAATTAAAAATAAAAGTATTGTAAGGATCTATATGAAATTTGATATGAAGATTGATTTTATGCTGGAATAGCACATATGCCACCTTTTATCCGAAAAAATGTGTGGTTCCGAGGAGATAGCTTCAATTATCCAAATCCCACGCGTACGAAGTCGCAGGGATCATCTAGTATGTATACAAATGATACATTTTAGTGACGAAATGGCGACTGTTAAAGATATTTTTTATACTTACGTCTCTCAACTCTTTCATATAACGCTACAACGAGCGCAATCTTAATCAGGTCATGGTTTCACTGCAGGAGGGCCTACCCATGATTGGAGTCCTAACGGTATTCACTAAGAGATAAATTGATTTACTTACGAGGAAAGCTCGTATTAATCAAACTCATAAGTGTGGTGGTTAACTAGCGATCCCCCGCGACTTTTGTCGTAATGGGAACTGTCTTTTTAGTAGGTACTCCAAGTTATATAGCGTTCCCGCTTTTATATATCTCATTAAAGTTCATTTACTTTTTTGCAATTGGTATATATTATTGCCTCAACCTACCTAAGAAAATATTGATGATCATATACATTTCCAACCCCCTTTGATAGGAATATAAAGTCTCAATCTTCATGCTAAAATTTTATCTAAATTAGTTAATAAATTTTTGATTTAAACCTTCTACCTTCCTTTTATTTACTTAAATGATGTTTATGATGATGTCTTCCTGGAATAAAAACTATCTTAAGCGTGAAGAGGTAACAAAAAAACATTTATGCATGCTTGCTCAAGTTATACTTATGCTAAATATCAAAATATTGACAGCAAAGCATCCTTAAAACTAATAACAAAAGTACATACTAAGCTAGTTTACAACAGTAGACTCAAGTGTAAACGTGAAAAAATCGAAACACCCTGAAGGTTTCATTACATAATAAAATATTTTATCTGTCACAGCATAAACATATTTTATGTGACTTATTAATTATAGCTTTTTGTCTACCGTTCTTAAACTTGTTAAACCTAAGAGTACGGATCAATTTTTTTTGCACGAAATTTTAAACCGTTATTCTGCTACACTATTTACCTACATTACATTTATATAAACTTAAATAGACACTAATATGTAAATACACAACATAAAAAATTAAATATTAAATATCATTGCTGGATTTGTTAAGTTCTCGACTTATTATGGTAACGAGGATACAAAGAAAATATCAACTTTAGTTTATACCTTTCAATCGCTTCTCTCTGTGTTAGTACTCGTATAAAAAAATATATAAATATGGTTGATAATGAGTGTGATGTTTTGCTTTATCAATAGCCGAATCAATCTCAGTTTCTATTGTAACAAATCGTCTGTTACTCAATTGACCGCAATAAATAAATCTTATAATGCTAGCGAAATGATGATTCATATTGTCAATTATACGTTCCATAAAAAACAGGTCCAATCAGTGAAATATAACATATATTTAGGAGGTATCACGTAAGAAGGTACTATTATAATATTTTTATAAAAGTAATATAACGGCTAACGAACTTGATCAATACATACATAGCATAGTTAATATTTTCTAACGTCAGCGAGTAAATGCCTGATCGATCCGTCGAGTGCGCATGTCTGTGACGTCCAATGCAGATATTTCACGTACATAAGCCTTGGGGCCGTACCTAGGGACCAATGATGGGCCCCGGGGTATAGAGAAAAAATAACAATTCAGCAATGGATTCCATTGCTTCTTTTGTTTAACTTAAAACCTATGCCTTACGACGTTTCTTGTAAAATTGTAACAGTTAAATGGTTAATTAAGGATTATTGGAACTTTTAAAAGGTAAATCGAAATCCAAGGGCCTTCAATATCTACAAACCACACAATTTGAGTGAATTTAAGGACGAATTATGCAAAAATATGAAAATAAGTATATAGCTTTGTATTGACAAGTTAAAATGTCAATTTAATGATAATAACTGATTATAATTATGTTACTTCTAATACCTCCAAGAATATGTGTACTTACATATAAAAAGAATAAAAAAATGTAAGTCCGTTGACTCAGATTAACGACGAATACAATACGATTTTAGCGCTAACTTACTTATTTCGAAGCAGGAAGAAGCATTGCAACAGTATAACTAGAACAGTACTGCTTCTTTGTGTTTCGAAAAACACGAAAAACACGATTAAAGAAAATTCCAGCTAGAATCTGCCAGGCCTGGGACATGTTTGACGACCGTTATTCCATGAGTTAGATTATTTACGGCACTGGCTCCAAAACCCAGTGTTTGTAGGTTTAAGTCCCGCAAGGCTCAAATGTGTGATCAAATGTTTGTGCTGAAGACGTGGATGTTTAGTGATGTCTTTAGGGTTGTTTATCTATTTTCTTGACACCGCACGATAAGCTTTAGTTATCTAGGGCTATTAGATTTGTTGATAAACATTTTGATGCGAAGGTTAAAACCATCAGTTCTAGGGATTTTCTCCTCTTTTTAACTCATCTGTGGTGGGTACTGATATTTTTGCTCGTGATCGATGTTTATTTATTTATTTATTTATTTGTATTAAAAATTGTTAATCACAATTTATCTTTTTCTAGATTTTTTCTAATTCTGTTGTGTAGATTAACTACAGTCAAAGTGCCCCAACTACGGTATTTGATGTAGGGCTCTGGATGGCGTGGTACATAACCGTCGATACGCAGTACACAGGAGTGCGAAGTAAATAGTTTCGACCGCTCATTGTTCTCGTTTTAATCCAGGTTCCAATTTTAGCCCCTCGACATTTTAATTTAAAAAAGTATAGGATCTATATAAATATTTTTTTATGATGTTTGTTCGTAATAAACTAAAAAGATTCAAAAGAGGTTAAAGTTAATATATGTTGACGATTGAACGTTGTAACTTAATTAAACTTTGAGACACTCTTATCGTACGTATTGACAACATTGTATTGAAATATAGGTACTTGATAATTGTGCATTGAAATATATTTGACGTGACAACATCGAATTTATAAATAAAATGCGAGTCGGGCCACGCTTAGTGTAGTGTTCTGGAATTGTATATCACAATTTATGCTTTACCTTTATACATTTTGTTGTTTTATTGATTTTAAAGATAATTTCACATCATTCTTCAATGTGTTTTACGGCGATTTTTTAACCAACAATCTCATCTAACAGATTTTCAATATAATTTGTGAGAAATTTATACATGTACGTTTTATTGTTGTTAAGTTGGTTAACGGCTCATACATTGCGACACTTATATGTACCTACAGACAACGGCAGGTCAACCTTTCCAAAAAGTTAAAGTTCATTGAATTGATGTTTAACTTTAAGTTCAACAAGTAGAGATCAATATCAATTAAGAAAATTTGACGTTTTGTGGTAGGTTGACGTGCTGTTGTCTGTACCTCACAGTTTTTCGATTGATATTGTCATATATCTATGAACGACACTAGGCTTGGACAAAATTAACATTTTAAAACGTATCACGCCGTACCGAATCCCAAAATGAAAAATGGTGTTAACTGTTGATGTGTTAACTATGGCGTGAAAATATACTTTTTTAATCTATTGATTTTGTGCAATATTTTACTTTACGACTTAATACATGAAACCATGTCAAATTATAACTTTCTAGCAATTTTATGTAGCAAATTAACCTCGAACGCATAGAAAAAGAAACACGAACATGGCGAAACTAAAAGTTTTTTCTTGACTAAGGAATTCTAAAATGAAATGGTTCTCATTACGTAGCGTGTCTTGTTTTATTAGGGAGTTTATTCTTAATTCATATAGATACGTTAAGGATAGCTAAATGTCGATTTCATTAAAAAACATAGTCTTACAAGTACAAGTATCAACATTAGGCATTAAGCTGCGAAAAACAAACATGGTTTTATAACAAGGGCTTGTCTGGAGAAATAACATAAGTTACCAATTTGAAGTCTGTGCTAAATCACTACATTAGGCATTAAGCTGCGAAAAACAAACATGGTATGTATTATAACAAGGGCTTGTCTGGAGGAATAACATAAGTTACCAATTTGAAGTCTGTGCTAAATCACTAAGCAATGACAATCTGTCATTATAAAATCGATCACTTACCTATTACATGATTTATGTCCTCTAAATTTATTTTTTTACCGCGTCGGAGCGTTAATTATTCTGATTTATTATCTAAAGTGCCACTTACGAGTATAAAAGTGTAGGTGATTTCAATGCCATCGGAGTGACCTTTAGGTTAAACAGAGAAGTTTCGGATTCGGTGCCTAAACGTTTATGTTTTTAATTTAATCCAACATTACAACGTTTTCCATTTGGTGGCTCGTCTGCTCGTTCGCCTTCCGAATAACATAAAATAAAATATAATAAGCGAAATTCCGATATTAATATCGGAATTCCGATATTGAGATCTAATATCGGAAATCAGTATCGGAATTGAAAATCTTCCGATATTCGGTGCATGACAGTTGTTGGGTGAATAATTTGTTTGGCGCCAACACTAATTTTGGGGCTTAGTTAATACAGCTTTTTAATTTATATACTTTTTACAGACATATAGACGACAAGAGTTAACTTACGAATTTATAATATTAAGAAGGATTTAATAAATACCTACATTATTTTTTAATCACTGATTAGTGTTGAGTTCTCACTTAAACGGCAGTATAAGAAAAGAGTTTATCTCTTGGAATTTTCAAATCTACTGAAAACTAGCTTGAAACATAGCAGTTAGACCTATTTGTGTTGTAGATAATATTGTCATTGTTTTTAAACAGTTGCATTAGATCATAAATAATGAATGAAGACCGCTAGGGACATTAAATAACAATGAATAACAAATGTGTCATGGTCGCGGACTACAAACTTAATTTGCAATATGCACACAAGGACTTCTATGGTAAGCAACTTATTCATATACATTTATTAATTCGTACCGCTACAGAATAAGTACCGCTAATAAAAGCACATGAATAAATATATTTACTCATGTGATAAAAGTTACGTGTTTTGATAATATTGCTGAATTAGTTTTTTAAGTTTAGAATAAATACACAACTTTTAATGAAAAGACCAACATTAGCATGCATATCCTCCTGTGCAGATTGCGTTGCGCAAATTAAAACTCCTCCGAGTGCATTCTAACTTCGTCATCATTAAAAAGAACTTTGCTTTTGTCGGTGGAGTCTTTTCATTCTTCCCGGTCTCTCTTTTTTTTCTCTGTCAAATTAATTCACTCCATCCTACTCCATCACTACAAAAGCTTCCAGTCTCACGATAAGGTAAGCTCTTGCTTAGCGTCCACGTCTTACATCCATAGAGTAGGTACTTTACTCCAAATTACACTATCACAAGTTTTTTGCGGACACCTAGCATAGAACACTTTGACTCGGTCCAACTAAATGAAAAGCAAAGGTGGATTTGTTTTAATTTCAAGAGGATAATGAAGAAATGGAATCATAGGTCTGGATACGTTTGGAAACTCTAGTATATTTACTATTACTAGGTAATGATGTTTTAAAATAATAAAATGTTTGATAAGTGGGAAAAAAACTAAAACATTATTAAAAAACTCTTTTCATACTAAACTCAATTTAAGGAGGTTTTAAATTTGTTGGAATCATTTATTTAAAAATCAAAGAATCTTTTTTTTTTAATCGCAGCAGCATTAGTATGTTTCTGTATATTAACATTGTCTGATTTCTACTATTGTCGCAGTCTCTTTTATAAGCACGTTACAAAAAAGTACCTTTACCTATACCGGTGCCAGCTAGGACAGTTTTAATTCCATACAATTTTGTCGTTTAAATAATCATTAACAGCGTGGCAGCCTTTTTTCATAAAAAATAATTGACCATACGATTTAAGATTTTTAAATATGTTGGTAATTTAGCAATAGACTGTAGCAATTTTACCATAAGCGAATTTCCAACTTTGTGTCGTCTAAAGCCTGGAACGGCAAGTTTCGCTTTATGTCTGTGGTTAAAATTATGAGTATCACTCTTTTTAGGTAATTAATTAAGATTCTTGTTGTGGACGTAGATTATATTCTCGTATATGTATTGAGATGAAATTAAGAATGTACGTATATTTCTTTGAATAGCTCTCTCAACGAGTCTCAAGGTTTGATGTAAATAATCCGTGCAGATCGTTTATGCAGTACGAAAATAGATTCAATGTCTGCTGCAGATCCCCATAGACAAAATGTCAAATAGGTTGCCATGAAGTCTTGGTTTGTTAATAGAAGCATATAACGTGTTCTTTGTTTTCAAGTCTGATAATTTGCTCACCATTTGATGGAGAACCAACTCTCCAAGCTACAAATCTGTCTTACATCATACTTATTGCAAAAGTATAGCCCAGCCGTTTCATAGAATATGATACTGAATTGAACTTGTTTGAAATCGGTCACGAAACATACAAGACACCGTATACTTATACCACAGAACATGGAAAAAGGTTAGAAAGGCTGTCATGCGCCATTTGTATGAGAACCGAAATCGCCGCTTGCGCCCCACTACACATAAACGAGTTCAAAGAACGCCAATCAAGCGAATTCTTTTGCGACGTCGATGTAAAACAAACCAATCACAGTGCTGACTTACAAGCATTTGCTCATAACCTCTGTCCGCCTGCCCCCGCCTGACATCGCCTTTCTAGCCTATTTCCATGTTCTGTGGTATATACTTTTATTGACTAATGGTTAGATATCGAGGTAGTACTGATCATTAATTTTGTGCTGTGAATTTTCTTTTTATGCAATACCACATTTTGGACCAGAATGAAGATTGATTGGAGCCCTAAAAGTAACAGCCTATAATCATCCCACTGCAGGGAAAAGGCCTCCATCATTGAATTCAAGTTACCACTGCAATGATGGGAACTGGCATAATCACCACGCTTGCCAAATGCGGGTTGGTGATCTTGGAGCCCTAATAATGTATAAACAGTGAAATGTATAGCAGTTTTGTAAGTTTTGGCAATTCATTATACGTAAAGTGAATGAATGAATAATATGATATACCTAGTGATGAGCCTCAAATTCTTGAGATTACTTTTAATTAAGTTGACTATGTATAGATTGGCAATATTGTTATTTCCACTAAATATACTATACATATAGTTAGCTACTTCTACAGTGTACAGGTACCTATATAAATACAAAACGTTTAAACAGCAATAAACCAGGGCACATTACGTTCTATTTTGGGGTCAATATGCGTGAACAAATACTATTTATAGTATTTTACGTGGGAGCTGGCTTACTTTGTATGAAGAGGAAAATATACACTGGCGTGGGTTCACTAACATCATAAATATGACTAAATAGTACATAGGACGTTAAAAATAATAATAATAAATATTTTCAGACATGTCACATATACACATATGGCTCTATGTGGCCCAGCCACATAGAGCCATTTAGTCCCAAACCAAGCTACTACTGCGAAGCTTGACGTATTGGCTACTAGAGAACTAGAGAATATATACAACGTGTTCCTTTTGATATCCCATAACTCTAAGGTTATGTTTTATAGGTAAAAATAATATAAAAAGCCCTAGAACATGTGGTTCAAAAATCTATAGTTTTGAATATGGCTCAAAACCAGCGTCTACTACCACTGATTCAAATGGTCGTCATTAACACTGTGTTTCAACTTACAATGCTGTTAGAATAGATGTTAAAACATTAATTCATTAAGGTTTTTCAGAAATTTGTACACATCTAAAAAATAAATGTAAAATCCAACTTTGCGTTAGGCGACCATTTTCGGTCCGAGAATTTCATTTTAAAGATGCAGCCCTCTATAGTCATCCCATGCGACGGTTAAAGTTACTGTTATTTTTGAAAATGTTCGTATTTCCTATTTGAAAAAATCTTGCATTACAAAGTAATTCGATTTGGGTGCCACACAAGCTTGACTGAAAAAAAGTAATGAAGAGTTCCTAATTGCGTATCTTTTTTAAAAGTTTGATTACTAGTGATGAAAACTAGACCACCTTTGACAATCTAAGAACAAAAACAGTTGCGAAAGATTGATTAATACGCAACGCTATAGCATAGACTGTGGCTATAGTATCTCTTTCAAAATTGTATGATTTGAGTACAAAGTATTTTGAATCTTTACTGTAAGGTACACTTACACAAATGATGTTCTGTAAGTTATATAAAAACTAGCTGACCCGGCAAACGTTGTTTTGCTATAAAAATGATTAAATTACTAAAATGGCTAACAAAAAATAGGGGTTGGTGGTAAAAGGGTAAAAATTTAGGGTTGTATATATTTTATAAAATTTTAATATTTTACTACCCTACCCCTACCCTACCCCTAACCTACCCTACCCTACCCTATCCTACACATACCTTACCCCTACCCTACCCCCACCCCTACCCTAAACCCTTGCCTACCCCTACCCTACCCTTACAAAAAAGTTATCGAGCGGGATGAAAAATGATTAAATTACTAAAATGGCTATTAAAAAATAGGGGTTGGTGATAAAAGGGTAAAAATTTAGGATTGCATGTATTTTTGTATGTTGTATCATAAAAAAATAGAAATTAAAAATTTTGTCTGAAAAATAAAAAAAAAAATTTAGGGATGGACTACCCCTAACATTTAGGGGGATGAAAAATAGATGTTGGCCGATTCTCATAGATACCGGATAAGCACAAAAATTTCATCAAAATCGGTCAAGCCGTTTCGGAGGAGTTCAAGTTCGAACACCGTGACACGAGAATTTTATATATTAGATATTAAGCATGTAGTTCCGCTATAGGTTGAATAAAATCCCTTAATTAAACGGATTTATACTCCTATATTATTTATCTAAGGTTTACGCAACACGTATGCAAAACTTTAAAACTAACTACACACACACACACACACACACACAGGTACAGGTGTACACAGGTATGTAATAATTATTCATTTATGCGTTGAATTAGATGACAGACTCGGAAATCTAGTCTGAATATTAATTCCTACCTGAATTGAATTTGGTTAGGCGAGTCGCAACTAACGCCAATTGGCCAAAACTTTCGTCCCGGTTTGAATCAATTAGTTCAAGACTAATGAACAAGTTTCTCGTAAAATGTTTTAGATTTGGTTATTCACAACTGACGAAGAGTAGATTTATGTATTTAGTAGTAGATACATGATAAGTTGCTCCGTTTTTATGACACCAATAAACATTTTCACGGAGTTCTGACGATTAGTTATTGTTTGATTTACTCATAACCCAATACTCAAATTTACTATATGGGGAATATCTATAGGATGACAGGTAGAAAAAGGATCAGTGGAATCTTATAACTTATCAAATTAGCAAAAAATTTTAAGGCCCGGCAGGTCGTCATTTATGGATCGATATCCATCGATCGCGCGCGACAGTACGGGCTTGACAAGCCGTCGCGCTCACATAATATTGTAGTATTTTGTAGTATTCAATATATTTATATATTTATTTATTACTCTAAGTTTTTTGTAGTTATTTAAACATTGTAATTAATTATATCATTTAATGAAATCAAATTCAGCGAATTGGTCTATAAATATTAAGGAGATAACAAGCGTAAAATTTTTATTTAAAATGTCCGTAACTTAGTCGTCATATTGAAAAAAAATTTTCAAAAAGATGTAAAGTTGTATTTTTTTCGATCGAGCCAAGTTAATTAAATCGTGTAACCGATAACGAATGTGACTAGACTAGATTCTTAACTAGAACATTTATTTTTTTCAACCTTCAAAACGCTGTTTTCTAGTCTTCAGATGGGTTTTAAAAACTAAAAAACTGTGCCTCTTAGGACTACGTCACCATCAAAGACGTCACCTTACATCACTCTAAGTTTACTTTTAGTTTGCTGTTTTGGGTATATATTACACGTTGGTCACGTGTTGTAGGAGGGGGGGGGGGGTATGTAGTTTGTACCCCGGCTTAAGTTTCCTCTCTTCTCGTATTTATATTTATATTTAAATTCATTTTTTTATTTTTATTATAAATGTTGTATTATAAATTCCACAAGTCTGTTTTTCAAAACATTGGTTCTTAAATAGGGAAACCTGTTTTTAGTTAGGTTTTTAATTAGCTATACTTAAGGTACATTTCATAATTATTTAAATATTCATTTGTAACGCTGGTGGTTTCTATAATAAACAAAATAATAAGTATTTAGGATGATTTACATACAAGTACGAAATATGCATACCTAAGTTTTAAGAAGACTTTATCGTAAGATTGTATATGAACTTGAAAAATTATGTGTCAGGCGGGACTCGAACCCGCATTTTCTCGCATACCGGGCTTGGCGCTTTACCATGCAGCCACCGAGACTACGGCACAGGCGTCAATTTTTCAAGCAAATTCTTATCGCTGTATGCCGGCGTTGTTTCATCAAATGTTAGGACTTTGCACTCTTAATAGACATAATTTTTCAAGTTTATATACTCATATTATAACTGCAATTAAGTTGCTAAAATATAACATAAAGTAACTACTTATGAGTATTTTTTATTTAATAAAGTTTCACAATGTAGCCTGATTTCGATATATATACATTAATCCCTCGATCGTGAGTTATTCCAGACACAATTGAAATCAATTGTTATCGCGGCACGCGCGTGCCTCCTGGGGGTTGAGGGATGTATTTTTTTTCGATAGGGTTTAGCTCAAAGTAGGTTCCATTTTAATTTTATAAAGAACGTCACAGAGAGTAGTCAAATAGGGTTGATATTTAAAAACAAAATATTAAAGAATTTTTTACATAAATAACAATGATTAAAGGCGTAAAATAAGCCACTAATTCTGATTCAGTTTAAGTCATGAAATTAAGTGGCTTATTTTACGCTTCTTGTCAGTTACAATTGAGTAGGATGCAATTTTTAAACGTGTGTGAAATTCACGTGTAAGATGCTACTTCTTACAAAAATATAATAGATTTCTTGACTCTGAAAAAATTACACATCAATTAATTTTAAAACTTCATATTTCAAAAATTGTTCCCAGATACGAACAATGTTAAAACTTCTACCATATATCTAGAGAAACCCCACAACAGAGGATAGAAAAGAATAAAAACCCTTCACCTAACATATTTATTTTACCATTTTGTTGGTGTTTAGTTAATGGCAATTTACTTCATTGTTAACTACAACTCTAAAAGTGATATTATTATTTAGAAGCATTGTCCTGACAAAGAGTCGTTGAAATCTTTTCTATTATTCTAAACATACCAAATAGAGTAACTAGTAATTACGTTTTAAATTAGTTTCTTCATATCACTTTATCTGTGCTTTCAGAGCACATACATTTTAAAACATTTATTTATAGTTTGGCAGACAGCTATGAAAATAAAATCAGATTTTGTTTGAATACAGTAGTATATTTTTAGTTATTTCATCATTTTGCGTCGTCAACTTATAACTGTTCAGTTGACAGCTGAACATAGGCTTCGCTCAATATGCGTTATTGCACCCTATCTTCGGCTTGTCACATACAGCTTCTGCCTGCAATCTTTCGCAAATCTTCACTCTACCAAGCTAGGGAGTGCGCGGTACTTGCCAAGACTCAACATGAAGCATGACGACAGAATCAAAAAATCGTTTACTTTCTTCGCTACGCATAGACACAATGACATGTTTACCTCATCGTGACATTACAGCCGACGCCATGACACCTGTGAGTAATTTTCGCGCGCTGTTGAAAATGATTAGAAAAATTACTTTAAACTTCGTTCAACCTATTTTTATTACCGAAAAAAAGGTTTTTTCGTAAATAGTAAATGTGTATCCATATAACGAAAAAGGATTTCAAAATATTTTTGTCACGCCTATTGATAATTTCTGTAAGAAGCCTTCTCGGACTGCTGCAGGCTTCCGGGGCTGGTCAATCTGTGCCGTTTATCCATCGTGATTACACTTTGCAAGCATATGCTATAGCGTTTCTTCTACCTCCGTTAATCCTCTGCATAAGGCTGTCTGTAATACCTATAGGTAGGTGAGAGAGATTCAGCCTGATAGCGCTTTGTGAAAGAACCAGAGCTAATTTTTTGATTGCCTGCAGACCCTGCTGCTGGGTAGCAATGTCTGGAACATCGCAATGTTAAGAGAAAGTCAATCTCAAATGTGTAACGACTGAGGGAGATGTGCTAGGGGAATTTATCTGTTTTTAGAGGGTATATCAGCCTTTTTAAAATAGGAAGTCCCCTACTCTAAAAACGTCTGCTGTGATGCTAGCACATAATCAATACCTAAAAATACAATCGAGCAATAAATTTCTAAATTTCTTGTGACGCAGAGAAGCAGAAGTTGTAGGCTTCTATAACTAGATTTTTTCCTCTATGCATACTAAGTACTAGTTGATACTCTCAACCCTAAGCTAACAAGAAAACATAAAAATCTAAAAAAGTTTTAAATAACTTTTATTCGAGCTCAACACACACTCGTCATTACGAGTACAAATATCTCTCTGACCCTTTCTTAAAGCTCTTCCTTATTACTTACATGTAGTACGGCGAGTCATTATTTCTTTCAGCCACTCTATAAAAAGGGGTTATTTTGTATTTTCTTAAGGGCCTGGACAGCCTCCCGGGGAGACCCGCTGTGAGGCCATGGGTAGCTTTCAATCTTATATTATCAGACGTTGGATAAAATCTAACACGTTATGGGAGGATATGAATTATTGCCATGTGTTTTTTTCTTATATGTTTATTTTACCAATATGTCGACCTTATATAAATTCTAAATACAATATGAAATTTTAACCACCTTCTAAATTTTAATATAACAATCTACGAGACAAAAAACAAATGACGTATTTTTTCTTTTGATATAGCCCAGTATGGCCTCTTCGCAACACATTTTTTACGCGATGCGCATCTCATTCATTCATTAGGCTACTATTTATAAGTTTTTGATTTTTCTTCATACCTTAACAGGCTTAGTAGGACCGTTAAAAATTGAACTACCTACATTTTTATTTCAGAAATGTGCTCTAAATACGATCCTTAACGCCTACAAAAAATTTGTAAGCTGATGAAAAAGTCATCCTGTATATGTATAAGATAAAATAAGTCTGTACATGTTTTGTCAATGAAATTACTTAACATTTTTGAACTCAGAACAATATTATAATTTAATCTTACAAATCTTATTAATATTATAAATTTGAAAGTTTGGATGGATGTTTGTTACCCAATCACGGCAGAACAATGAAATTTAGGACGGTGATTGATTATAGATTGGAATAGCACATAGGCTACTTTTTATCCCGGAAAAAAGTACGGTTCCCGTGGGATGGTATTTATTTTCCACGCTTACGAAGTCGTGGGCTGCAACTAGTTTAGTATTATAATTATTTAGTTGATACCCCGACAGATTTTGTTCTGTCAAAGTTATTGGCATGCGCATTCCAAGAGAAAAGTAATGGGGCAAAAATGTTTTAATCGTCTATGTGGCTTGTATAGAAAATAAGTGTGTTGTGTTTACTGCTTTCCTCACATTTTTTACGTTTTTTTTCCTCTCCTAAAAATAACCTTAATTTTGCCTTAATAGAAATAAATTAAAAAAAAAACATTATATTTATACATACAGATAAAAGATTGATTACATTATTTAAAAAAATCATTGTGAACGTTTTTAAGTAAAAGCCATTAGGCCTGTAATGATTCATCTGCAGGGAAAAGACCTCCATATGAGAATTTAAGTTACCACAATAATGATGGGTAGGAACATAATCAAAACGCTTGAAAAATGCGAACTTCTTGTTGCCCGACCCGAGATTTTGGTTCTCCGAACTCGAACCTAGGACTCCAAGATCTTGATCAATTTCAATGTTCAAGATGCTCTTATAGGTCATGATTTAAATAATAAATAAGTAATGTTTCAGTATTGTTTCAGTAATACTAAAAGGACCATGAATCTACGGACGTTTTAATACTCGTATTTAAATGAAATGCTGCACTGAAACTAAATGTTCATTTCTAAGTAATAATATATTTTCTTTATTTTTAATAAACTAGAATGCAATATCGAAACAGCAAAAGTTGTTTCGTTTAAAATGACAAATTTAATATAAACTTAATTAGTCACGGTTCCAACTACCGGCTTACGAGAGGAATGCTATTTTCTTCAACCTAATAAATAAACGTTTCTTAGGAAAAATGTTTGCACATAAAACCGGAGGGCTAGACGAGCGCATAAAAATGCGAAGCGAATTTGGTATTTTAGTGCAATATATATTTAGTTTATTTTTATATAATATTGTAAGGTTTTTATGTATTTTATCAAAAATCCGAACGATCAAAAAAGCTGTAATTTCTTTGTAATCTTGAAGAAATAAACGTAGAGCAGCTGAGACGTTTGATTCATTAAAACATATGCAGAAAATTTTCATCTCAACTAAAAGTAATCTCTAAAATGTTGTTAAAAAACATCAATATTTATTGTTTTCTTGAGTTTACGCGAACACTATACATTGAAGTGAAAGATAATTTTACGGATTTAGAACGCGTTTATTTTTGATTTAACGGGTAGACAGACTCTACCCGTGACCATGAACGCTGTAAAGGGTTCGAAACGTCGGGTTAAATAAAATATAAACGCGTTCAAAATCCGTAAAATAATCTTTCATTTCAAACATCAATATTTATTTAAACATTTATATATATAAACACAATTTATATTAGACTGTGTATCTTTTTATAATTTTTAACTATGTTAAACAAGCAATAAAAGAGAAGGATCTCAAGTTGAAATTGATACACATAAAACTTTTTACTTATAGCATTTTGTTTATCGACTTATATTATTTTCCATTTTGTATGGAGAGGCTTAAAATTCTCAACATAAAAGTAGGAAATTAGGATTTGACAGGGTACAAAACATTAGGCTATTTGTTATCGCAAAAAGGATAAAATAAGCCATTAATTTGGAGTCGGCGAAAATTTTCACCCATGCAGTTATGGCAAAACGTGGCAATCTACAAAACATGATGATCTCTAATTATAATTTTTATGCAACAGCTGTTAATTGACCTGGAGAATAAATTAAAAAATCGAACAATTTCACTCAATATGTTAGAAAATATAAAGAGGTTCGTATTTTCTTTACGCCGACTCTTTCTACTTTAGCAAAGTACCGATTGAATGATATTAAGTAGATCAACATTGCTAATTGCTTGCTACATTAAACACAGCAATCCAACTTAACATGAATCCTGTAAATGTAAATAGAATATAAGACTTCATCCCAAAAAACAAAGACGCATGCGCGAGAAAATTAGATCGTCTTGAAACTGTGTACTGAGCTCATGAGTATAAATTCGACGAATATTTTTTAATTCGTTTTAATCTCTGACGTTTACAATACTTATAAAAAAATCTTTTTTTAGTAATTGATGCAGGCATAGACATCCCCAAACTTTCACAACCTTCGTCTAATAGTTTACACTTTTACATTTAAATTGATTTCTCTACTATTATAAACAGAAACCATCTTAAATTAAAACCCCGATGTAAGCGTAAACAATAGACAAAAAATGATACATATTATTATGCCTAAACAGTAATCATACATTTACATATTCATAAATGTATTGGCGTATTCAGAATATGTGTAAAAAAAGTTATCTAAGTAATTACTGTAGCGAACCTTATCCCCGCACAAAGCCAGTAAATGTTAGATAAATAATTTCATTCGGCCACAATATAAGTTTAATACCTACCTGAGATTCGGAACACCGCTACACGACGGCTGTTGTAACATAATTACTGCGCGGCATTAATTGCTTTAATTACCAACTTGTGTAAGTTTTGTGGCTATTCGTCTTGCATTTAACATTATTGCATAAAAACAATACAAAAACTTCAACAAGGTGTGTATACGAGGACCTAATGTATGTAATCAATATTAACAGCATGGACTAGCCATGATGAACACCAAGTTAGTCTTTAACTTTAATTCTCTTTGGGTCTTTTAATACAGGCAACTGTTAGAAACAGCAGCAGCATGCAGCATAATGAGGCCATAGGCACCCGTAGAAGTGTTTGTAGCGCTTCAGTGGTTATAGTTAAACATTATGAGCATAAATTATGGAAATAATTATCAGATTTTCAGTGGTTTGATCTCTACTGTTATTTATTTCTATTTTAAAGTTTTTTTTTGTTATCTGACTAAAGTTTATTATGTTGGTATGTTTACTAAAATATGGGCTTACGTGTATCTTAATCAAAGTCTTAAATTTCAGTGGAATTAAATTACATTAGAGTTTTTCAGAACCTGTGTTTTTGCTAAAACGTAGCGCAGGTTATTGCTTTGAGATCACGTACTTATATTTCTTTTAATTTACTACTAAGTTAGCACTTGCCTTCAATTAATCTCTACCGATAAGAAACGAAAAAGTCTTAAGGTGTAAATCGCCAACTTCGCTTACCTTGCTTTATATTCGGAATCCAGCTAATTAGTTTGTGATAAGTTTTTTATAGGTAATAACTTAATGTTGTTATTTGTTGCGCGCAATCACCAAATTTATCTCTGAGAGGTTTGAAACAAGTCGTAAGCCTTATTTCGTTTCTCTTAAACTAAGTACTACTACACTAAGGACTTTAGATGAAATGAAGAAATGAAAGATGAAAATTATGCCAAAAAATCCCTTTTATTTTACTTGCCTATTCCTCTAAAAAATAGTTTAATTGGCAATGGATAAGTGGAGAAAATTAATAAAATACATATTATTGTTTGTTTGATTCTTAAACAGACTCTGTAAACCGTTATATACCTATTTAATTAAAACGTGATTCTTTCCGTAAACGCTCTGTCATATCATTAGAGTGGCGCTTTTAACGTTATAATCGATTTTGAATAAATAGATTCACATTAATACTTTTTGTTACAATTGCATTTTTTAAGAAATTGGAGAATGCAATTAGGTACCATTTTTTTCCATAAGCTTTGAACCAGTTACAGTTCAATACGTAGTCATTGATAAAACAATGAACATTTTTGAATAGGGCAATCACTATTATTAAGAATATTAGTTGACAATGACAGTTGATTGTCATTTGTCAGTCACTTTTCGTACTCGTGCGCATGTGAATATTATGTTTTTTTTCTTACTGCTCTGTTTATCAATTATATCTCTAGACCCCTGCTCTCATCATACTAGTAACTGACTGGAAGGAATTCTATAAATTCAATATTGCTGTAACTGTATTGTAGGAAAGAAATGAAATGAAATGAAATGATTTATTTGCTTTTGAAAAAGGGTACATTGTGGTGGTCAATATAAAAAAATGGTTTAGCTTTTTCAGCCTTAATCCCTCAACCCCCAGGAGGCACTCGGGTGCCACGATAACAATTAATTTTAATTGTGTCTGGAATAACTCACGATCGAGGGAATATAGAAATAGCATGCAAAATACAAATTATACCTAATTAGGTATGTCAAATTATTACATTATAAAATTAGGTAATTAAAGTTTAAATGGCGGAATTTTGAATAAAAGCATCTATACATTCATAATATAAATTTAAAATTTATGCGTATATCAGAATTAATAATAACAAAACACAACGACACAATGTAACATAAAAAACAATAGGACAGTAACTGTAGGTTGTTGTACCCTTACTATGAGCATAATAATTATGGTATCTCGGTTGGGCCAGGTACCAAGATAATAGAGATATATATTTTTTTTTACTTTGATGATGAAATAATGAAATATGAAAAAAATATATGCGTTTTTTTATTATTTTCCCATAATCCACTTAGAAGCTTGTGCACACTGCACAATATGCCTAGTACCTACCTACCTATTGTAAAATTAAGATGAAGCTGATAGCAAAGGCACCTAGATCTCATCCATTTCAAGTATCGAAATGGTATTTTTAAATAAAATAATACGTAATATAGGTTATAAAATGAATATAATTAATGTTCATTGCATGATTTAAGTAACTTTCCCATTGCAGAAAGTTGTGAAAATAGAGCTGATGAATCTTTTCAAAATGCTTTAATTTATGGCCAATTCCCAGCCTTGTAACGTCAGGACAAGATTGTATGGGAAACGGGTTTGTCCTTTCATTAGTATTTAGATAATTTTTATAGGGCTTTATTATAATGCATATTATAATATATAATGCTAAGTGGTTTTCATGAGTGCGTATGTTTGTGTGTCTGTGCATTAAACGAATGGTTATTTAGTGGTAATCGGTGGCAGGCCTCTAGTCAAATTTCGCCTAAAAATCTGGGAATTATGAGTACGTGTGTAAATTAGAGTTTTACAAAGTCTATGTACATTTTTATACCTATCTGGCAATTGCACCAAATGTGATAACTAGACTACTAAGATATCAAATTCATCAGCTCAACACGACATCTAAACCTTCGATAATATAGAAATTTGCCGCGATGAGTTGTACTCTTAAAGTTACACCATTCCTTATAGCCTAAAGTATAAATCAATTTGACTATTTGTTTAAATAAGAACGTTTATTGGAATCCATAAATAGTGAGTACGGCAACTCGTGACGTCATAGTTCCCTACGAAACGAAATTTACGGCAGTATTGCGTTTTGACAGATCATAAAAGATAAAAGTACCTTAATATACAAGTATATTTCATTTCTATACAGAGATTTCGTGTAAATTCAAGAACCAAATTCACAAAAAGTAGGTCAATTGATTCAAGTGTCAGTCAACTACTCAATTGTTAACGCACCACGTACGTTGCAAGGCTTGCGATGCGACAAAAGATGAGCGCACGCAGCTCTATTCACCTCTACGTATTATTGCGCGGTCGTAGCACACGACGCATTTGCCAAATCTGAACTCACCATGACGCGACTAATGCTGGGAATATACCATATTATTATGATAATTGTAATAGTGAGACTAATAGAAAGACGAGAGAGAAATAGAAAGACTACAATCATTTATGATTGTAGTCTTTCTATTTAACGATCAAAGAAAAATTGGTGACAATTTTTTTTTCTTTCTTTTATAGTTTATTTCTTTTTTTAGAAGATAATCCAGTACGGGGTAGCAGACAAATTTAACAAAATCAACGAATAAAACAAAAACGGTTCGATTCGAGGTACCTAAACTTGTTGTGTAAATAGCACGACTTTTACTATGACCGGTATAATTTCACGTAAGAATCAAGAACCTATTTACTAAGAATTTAAGGTAAAACAGCCATGATTAATTTATCTCATATAAATACAGATATTAATGTCCTATTTGACCTTTTAGCATGTCCCATCGTCAGAGTCCTCGCTGAAAATCAGCGTCGTGATAACTAAAGAGTTTTCTCGCTGTCACGTCTTATGCTGAGCGGAAAGCTTTTGACACCGATTTTTTTATATTTATATTCTAACAGATATACTTAAAAAAAATGGTGCCGTCCCGACTTTGCATGAATAAATTTAAATATTTTTTATGTGGATATTTTTAAAACAGTATCTTTTTCTATACAATAATAAATTTCTTTCATACAAACCTTGTTCTGAGAAATACGAACATAACAAAAAAAAACATTATGGTTCTGTCGATCGCAAGTTATGCGCATATACATTTCTGTAAATCGAAGCGTTTAGAAGAGGAGAAGTTTCTACTAATATTAAAATCGAACTATTTAATTATGTAGTGTATTTACTATAGTTTTATTCTTGTTGTCTTGGACCACGGTTCTCACTTTTACTATTATGATATATGAGCAGAGATATATATAGAGATATATAAACATATTGATATATGAGCTGTCAGTTATTCAATCCAATGTCGATTCACCAAAATCGAAGTAACTAATACAGGTATATCTGTTTCTTTCACATACTTTATGACATTGGCATGAGTAAGAGAGACAGACGCAGTCGGACAAAAGGACACTGTTGGCTTCAGGACCATTTGGTAACAATTTGCCTATCGATATGTCAAGTGTCACAAGCTTTAACAATAAGTAGTGTCAGTGATTTATCGGTTGTTAGTTCGGAACAGAAAGGTAGGGTAGGTTTCTAGGATAGGTATAGGACGAGGATGTGGGTACTTACAGTTCATGCATTTTTTTATTTATAACAGGCGCATATCTACAATTTTACAACTGTTAGTTCGGATCGATCTTCGTTAAACTTATAGATAATTTTCGTGTTACAAATTAAAAAAATAGAACAATGTAACATGTTGGTTAACACGCTGACACTTAGGGATACCGAATTAAAGCGTACTTTTCCCTTATCTGTTCAGTTTTTTTAATCATTCAAATTCCGAGTAACTTTAACATGATGGTTTAATTTTAAACGCTAGAAAAATATTTATTTGATAATATAAACGGTGTTATTAGAAAAAAAATTTTTTTTATGATGTAAGCAATGTACTAACAATGGCCAAGTGCGAGTCGGACTCGCCTACGAAGGGTTCCGTACCATTGACTAGGTAAACAACAGTAGGTACCTACATTAATTTAGTTAATGCAGTGCCTACCTGTTGCCATTATTAATATCGAGCAAAAAAGGGCAAAAAAATCGCGTTTGGTGTAGCCCCCCTTAAATATTTATTTTATTTTGTTTTTAGTACTTATTTGTTGTTATTGCGGTAACAGAAATACATAATTTGTAAAAATTTCAACTGTTTAGCTATCGCGGCTCTTGAGATTAGCCTGGTGACAGTGCGACGGGCAGACGGACAGACGGACAGACAGCAAAGTCTTAGTAATAGAGTCCCGTTTTTACCCTTTGGGTACGGAACCCTAATATATACCTATAGAGGTGTCCCGTAAAAAGCCTGATATACTGACACTAGGAAAAAATTATCACATCACTCTTTTCATCAATCAGATCAGAAATAAAAATTTAATTATGGGGCGTATTGATTTTTCTATCAACTGTCAACCGCTCATGTCATTACATACATATTTATTTACGTAGGTATAAGCTTAGATTTAAACTGTTCGAAGAGTAGGGCTAAGATTTTATTTATGTACAGTCGACCAAATTGAATCATGACCCACTTCGCCGATCATTCCTTTAAACACATAGACTGTCAGTGTCTAATAAAATGATAACTAGTTAGTTCCTTACTAGGAAACGTATTTTCAAGCGAATTTCACCCTACTTGTATAGAATGACAGTAGAAAAATGTCCTTATCGTCATGATTCAATTTGGTCGATTGTACCTACGGCACAACGTTTTTTAATCAGGATACGCTAAATAAAACTGGTAAAAAAACGAATAACCGTTTAAATTGATTTATGGAACGTAGGCTAAAAAGGTTTAAAGTATGATACTAGGTATTAGAAGCTGTCGTTCTGTCGCTCCGGCATAAAAACGTCTGAAGTCGAATGAAATATTAAGCCGACATTTTTGTAAGCGTGAATCCGTTTTTTAAGGGACTAGTTTTTCGGAATGTTTTGGTTGTTTTATTACTAAAATAATCTTTAGTTTCATCTAAAAATGTTAGCTATAATCACGCTTATGACTTAAGTAACACAGACAAAAATCAGTCGCCTGGTAGATATTCAAAAAGATATGAGCTCGATACTTACCCGAGGTGGTCGATTGTTTTAAGTGTTATTTTCTCGTTACAAAATGCCTTAATTCTTGCACAGGATTTCTAAATAGCTATGTTGGATTAGTAGGTAAGTAGGTACTACATTAAATCTAAATACAAACTTAATTTATACGAAAAAAGATCAACTTCATAATCACGCTTGACAACTCAGAGAAGGTAGAGTTTGACGACGACAAATGTATGACGAACCTACAATCAATACAGTTAAAACGTCCGTTTCTGATATACAATTCAATATTAACATTTAAAAAATGTTGTGTTATTTATTTATGATGCTTCATTTAAATCAAAATAACTGTTCATATAGGTATTGGTCTGCCTGTCTGAAAATAAACTGGCATGTGACGACAATTTTAAGAATAAAGAACTGTAACACAGTATGAATTATTATTAAAAAATATATACAGTATAATAATATTGGTTTTAGCATCACATCACTGTGTATTTTTACAACTGTCAAATAAAAGAATTTCTCGGATGTTGACAGAAGAGATTCGTAATGGCTTCGTGTTACAGTTGTTTAGATAAAGAAACTTCGAAAGCAAGTTGGTGAGTACAATACTTTAGGCAGTCGTAAAGCACTTTCAAGTAACATATAACGTACCTTAAACTCTTTTTATTTCGGATTTACAGTATTAGCTACAGGTGACAAAGATAATCTAGAAGTTATTTATAATAGAATAAAAAATGTTGCCGAATGCGTTAGGTAATTTTTATTCATGAATGTTTGTTAAACAACAGTAGGTATTTTAAAGGCTAAAAATAACAGCCTAAATATAGAAATGATTATCAACTGTGACCCGCGATTTGCCAGTCGGGTTGATTTGTGGAGCGAATGCAAGAACGGTGCAACCTACAAAACTCGGAATGCTAACTGTACACCGTGCCTCGCTGTGTCTAGGTACACAACTTATTTATAGTGCTAAAATAGACACGAATTCAATTTATTTATCGCCTAGTAAATAAACAGAAATATCTTAATGTATCTCTCTAATATAAAACAAAGTCGTGTTAGTTACCACCATATAACTCAAGTACGACCAGACCAATTTTTGTGTTTTCGAATTTGTCTTCGTCCGGAATAGGACAGTAACTTAGAAAACGTCAAATTTATGGGGACGGTCCTACAGGACAAGTCGGGAGATGCGACATTTGCCGGAACCGCTAGTAGTATGACATTTATATTGATTAAAATTGTTATTATGTATTTGCATGCTGCTTCATATGGCTGGATGAGTGATTCTAGTGTAATATGTTTTGTCATCCTGGTGTACCTCATTCAAGAGCAAATAAATTATTCTTATTATATTAAATTGCTATTCTGCATGCCTGTTTCAAGTTCTGGTAACCTAAAATAATATAATAACTAAACCTAAAAATATAAAACAGGCGCAATTGTGTGAAGAAAACCTAATTAATGAAATTAAAAGTAATAATATATTTCTGAAAAGCAAGTAAAGAAAAACATTAAACTCAACTGCTATTATTGATGTCACTAAATTAAAAAGCAAAACGTACCTAAGTACTAATTCTTCGGATTCGTTTGAATCCTTTATAAAGCTCTAATTGGCTATTTGTTCTTGTTTGGGTACAAAATTAGTGATGTTCATTAATATTGTATAAACACTAAATATTGCATCTCGTTATTAATTTATCTATCAATAATCTTACAACTTTTATTTATTAATTTAATACGGTACACCAGTAGCGTATTTTACTATATTATAAATGTGAATATTTGAATGGATGTTTATTACTCAATCACGCTAGACCTGCTAAAAGGATCTGAATGAAATTTTGCACAGAGATAGATATGTTACAGGTTGCTATAGCATATAGGCCATCTTTTATCCTGGATAAATGTACGGTTCCCGTGGGATAGTTTTCGACTTTCCAAAATTACACGCGTACAAAGTTGCAGGCAACAGCTAGTATTTAAATAAACACTAGCTTTTACTAGCGACGTTCACGGGTAAAATGTAGTTTATGATAAAGTCGACCCCTAACATACCACTATGCAAAAAAGTCTTGTTTCATCTTTTCCCACGAAAACCGTATATTATGTCGGATTAAAAATTAAATTGGTTAGCCGGTCTGTCGTGATAAAGTTACTAACATCAACATATTAGCATCCACATTCCTTGGGCTAGTGGAAAGTCAACCTAAGTTTTCATTCATTAGCCTAACCGCCTTGAACGCTGCCCTGTCTTGTGACAGCTTGTGTATTTATACGAAAATAAAATGGTATATTTTTTATTGTCTTCATATTTTTATTCCCTAAACTTTGACTATTTCAAAAGCAAAATTAGCTAATTCGGTTTAGTAAGATTAACGAACAACACTTTTTTTTTTAAACACTAGTATCGAAACACATACATCATACAACTGTGGTTAAAACTCACCCTCTGTCACATTTTTATACGAGTCGATTTTCATTGACATCCATGTTTCCCAGACTTGGTCATGTGAAAAGAGAACCCTAGTCATCATTAATTAGTACGGTCTATACTCTTCTCGCATAACAATAGTGGAAAGTAACCCATTGTCATATTTTTGAGACAGTTATGACATGCTTACAACAATGAGCTCGGTCTGGTCGTAGAATCACAGTACATACGGGATCTATTCGAGATTTATAATACTAGCTCGTCGGTGTCGAAAAATGTGAGGTAACGCACAATATTCTGCCATACCTACACATTATAACAGGAGCTTTTTGAATCTTTCAATTTTCATAAAGATGGAGATAGTATTATTTTTATTGAGAAAATAACATAGTCTGTCTGTTACCCTCTACAGTGTAGAGTCTACACACTACAATTGCAAATAGAAACGTACTTCAAGCATATCGGCACAAATATTAATCGTAAAGAATACTTGAAACGTATAACAGCTATTTGAGTTTAAACACAAAATTATGCTAAAGGTTAACAGAACTGTCCTTGCGCAAAATGTTTGAAAAATTAATATAATCTGCCTTTATGAAATTTTCAAAGCACAAAGCAGTTTTTGTTTTACAAAAAATATTATTAATCTCAAAAATTTATGTTATTTAATGTTCTAGGTATTCAAACAAAACGTTTATTATAATTATAACATTACTTACATTTTGACGCAAAAATAATAGAAGATACAAAAAAACGAAGCGCTCTAAGTTATGAAAATGGTAGTCCCTTTCTTCTTCGAAAATTGTCCGTCCGAAATTCAAAATCCCTAACGGGTTTGCTATAATCATCACTATCCAATTTGTTCGAATATACGAAATTTTATTATGCCTAATGGTCTTTAATTCTAATACTTTTGTGTCATAATATCGGGTGCTATAATAATTTGATATACTATTTTTCTTGCTATAAAGTCACATGTCCTAAGTGTTAAACTGTATAATGTATGTTAGTCCGAATGGTGGTTTATGATAATATTGTTAGTTCTAATGATGGTTTATAATAATATTGTTAGTCCTATAACATATGTTTAAAAGTAGGTTTATCTTGGTTATGTTATCCTCATGTAGTTTAGTTATTATAAGTCACATTATCATACACTTGTAATCGTATGGATTTAGGATTTCGTGTCTCAGAACCGAATCAGCCAGCCCGACTTCACTGGTACTTGTCTGCCCTACCCCTAGAGTGTAATTCAAAAAGGCGGAGGCACGGAGGGAGGTAGCCCCTCCCGCTGTAACAACGTTCAGGCGCCCGGGCACTCCGTAGCGGCTGAGGCTGGTCGCCAAAGGCGACCAGCAAGCCGAAGCTGCGAAGGAGAGCGTGGGTGCCTGTACTTTGTTACGCTAGGGCGGAGGGGCTGCACTTCCCGTAGCGCCGGAGCACACGCAATTCTAAATGCCTTATGACACATTACGTTAGGACTTATAACTGTTATAGAAAAGCCTTTTATGTCTTTTAACCATTATAGATTGTAATATTTATAGCAAAAAATGTTAAGATAAATTATATTTAGGAATTTCGATTTAAGGGCAAGTGATATTATGAGACATTAAGTTAGGGGCTAATTATCATTCGGACAAATGATGATTAGGTCACAAAACATTATGACACGTTAGATTATGGATAAAAAATTTATGAGACAAAATAGAGAACCTATGAAAATATTTTATTGAATGGTAAGCTTTCAAGGACCCCTTGTCAGTTTTTGTAAGATAAGCAAGTAATATTGGTTCGATCTCTTTTATATCATACTTATTTATTTGTTAGCCTTGTTGCAGTAATTTAATGTCTTTCTTCACTTATGATATAGATAACTTATTAAGCGTAAGAACTCTTTATTATAAACCTGTAAACAAAAAAAAACGTAATAAAAACGCATACCTGAGTCCACAGATTCCATACCACTTTACAGTTAATTTTATACACCGTGCTTTTTAATTAAACCACCTGGAAAATGAAGCCCACGTTATTGGACCATTATGTTTAACATCATGGCAGTGTTATTTATATTTTGATTAAAAATAATTTAAAAAAAATATTAAATTTTGATTCAGACCTTTAATTTTGTAACACGCTATGACGCTTACATTGGTATTATTTGGTGTGTGTGTGTGTGTGTGTGCGTCAAATCGTGTTTTAAAATAAATAGTTAAATCAATATTTAACATTTTTATAAAAGGGATTTTGGTCAAAAAATTAAAATAACATCAGATGTTAAACATAATGGTTACATAATGTAGGCTTCGTTTAACAGGTGGTTAAAAATGCACCGTGTATAGCAAAAATTCCATTTAATTTTGTATTTGCCTAGTTGATACTTTAAGCGATCTTGTATGACTTAAGACAATATTACAGTTGTTATTACCTTGATCAAACAATATGATTAACTTACGAAGAAGTTTCGCTCTTACCACACATAAATAAAAACAATTTCAGTGATCTAAAACAGTTACCTAATTGGGAGCGTTTGACAATGTTGGTTTCCTCTTCATTACGTATTTTGTTGATATCGTTTTACTCATTATGCAAGTATATTTAGAAGCTAATTAGATAATATTTTGTTCACATACTGACCGCCTATGTATACTGAACGGTAACACACCTGTATACGACGTTGCCATGATTTCGAAATCCTATTGCAAATCAGAAAACGTCATCCGAGGTTCCTATTTCCATTGTGTGAAAATAGCCATCTGATATCTATGTACACGCTATGTGTTTAATTTAGTGTGGATTTTAACGTTCACATTTTACGGTATTAACTTAACGTAAAAAGCCATTGTCATCATGATAATCAGCCCTCAATCCCATAGGAGGAGAAGAGTTGGTGCTATTCTATTTAGGTCGGCACCATTATGGCCGATATCAGTAAAAGCAATATGGTATTTTTTCACAATTGGAATTATATTGCTAATAAGTGAATAGTTTTAATAAATATAACAATAGTGTGAGTATAATAATTAAGTAATGCATGTATACCTAACTAAATAAATATTTATGTAAGTATGTGTCCCTTGAATTTTACCAATAAATAAGAGATTGTGATGAAATTTTATTTATACTTTAATTGTCGAGATGTTGGGGAAGGTTTGTGATTGCAATAAAAGACTTAGCTAAGAAATTAAACTTAAATATGTAATGCAAATTAACCATACATCATCTTTGAGTAGATATTACTTATTTCAATCTACAATACTGCATAGATAGAGTATGTTAGATCGGGTAACGAGGACGACTGAAGAAAGAGGTGGGGCGGGGTGCGTCCGCCATTTTGTGACAGTCTAGAGCCGAGCGTTGAAGCAAGAGGACGTTCACGCTAATTTTAAGATTTCTATACATCATGGCTCTTTCAAAATATTCTGCATTTCTACTGGACTCCAATCCATTTTTTGCACAAGAAATAATTCTGCCAAAGGTTGGTGTTAGTGACACCAACAAAAGCAGATACAAAAGAGGAGAATTTCATAAGATGTATCAAAACATTCGGAGGTCTGACACAACATTTTTTGAATACACCGGAATGAGTATACAGACTTTTGATTACATACTTGAAAATGTCAAAGATGGACTGGCATCAGCTGATAATAATTATCGGGTAAAAAATGTAATCGTTGCCGAAGAAAAACTGCTTTTGACTCTAAGGTAAGCATCACAAACACATAATTTCTATAAATTTTTACTTTAGTACAATATTTATGTAAATAATCTATACTAATATTATAAAGCTGCAGAGTTTGTTTGTTTGTTTGAACGCGCTAATCTCAGGAAGTACTGGTTCGAAATGAAAAATTATTTTTGTGTTGGATAGTCCATTTATTGAGGAAGGCTTTAGGCTATACAACATCACGCTGCGACCAATAGGAGCGAAGGAATAGTGAAAAATAATCGCGATCATAATAACCGAAATTGACGCGTACGAAGTCGCGAGCAACAGCTAGTATACTATAAATATTTTGCTGTATATTTATAATATACCAAGTTGGTAGTATGTTGTGTGGACACTGGACAATCAATTTATACTGTATTATGTTATTGTATGTGGAAGAAATTCGGTGTTTGAATGTAAGTTGTCCCGTGCTATATTTTAACTAGCTAACCTACTCGAACTATGACGAAAGGTTGCCCCCGTAATCCTGTTAGAAGCTGTAAATACCATAAGTTTTTTTTGTAGAGTTTTTATTTCTAGATAAAACTTGTATGTGTGTTTGTTACTTTTTCTCGCAAAACTGCTGAACGGATTTTGATGGAACATTCCAGTAATGTAGCTTAGGCAAATTAGTAATTGAGACAGCAGAAAAGCATATATGCCATAATTTATCCCGAAATTCCGTGAAGTTACCGCGGGAACAGTTATGATTTGGGTAAGTCACGTGACATAGACGATAGTTGGATCCGTGCGTCGGTTGGTTACCATATCATTTTTTAAGCAATCATTCGTTGGATCCGTGCGTCGGTTGGTTACCATATCATTTTTTAAGCAATCATTCGTTTCTCTCTGAACCCAATACCGAAGTCTTTGCGGAAGGTGAGATGTGGCGGGCAAATGCAAATAAAGGTAGTACAGGTTCTACAAGAGCATGGAACAGATGATATACAGGGTTGTTGTTCATAGAAAATGTAACACTAATATATCGTTTTAACTGTTATTATCGAAATTGCAGTCATTCGGTAAAAAAAAATTGAGATCTACCCTTGACGTTTGGTTCCATTATGGTCGGGCAGGTAATTAATTCTTATCGTCCGCGTGCGCTATCCCTATTTTATTTTCTAATTAATATAAAGTGATGTAATTTGTAAACCTTATTTATGAATCTTTGAACTTTATTAACTTTGTAACGAAATGGTATTTGGCTAATTTTCTTGTTTTGTTTACATGGTATATAGCTCTTTAAAGAGAAATTATCCATCATCACCACGCTTTGCTGAAAGGATTGGGGATAGCAATTTGGCAGCAAAACAAAATTAAGACATTTCTATCATATAAATTTATTACTTATGTTACAAAAATAAATGTAATTCCCTTTTTAAGTCTCGGTATAGTTTAAGTGTCGAAACAATAATAGTGTGTCATGTTAACTTATAGAATAAGTATTTTTAATTCAATCAACTACATCACATTTGTAATCAATAAAACCAATACTAAAAATTTAAATTCAAGGAAAATTTTCTACTTTAACAAATGATGAATCTGTTACGTTAACGTGCACTTTTGTTGCTGTTAATTCATCCATAAGAGCTTCATGAAATTTATTGCGAACGCGGAGTTTCTGAATTGGATCCAATTTTTCCATTTGGGGCAGTAAGCTCATTAAGAAATGGTAATCTTCTGACTTGATATGTCCGTCATTACTTTGGTTCTTGTTGATTTCCATTTCCAACATTTTAAGCTTTTTCTTCTCTATCTCTAAGTACTCCGTTCTCATTTCACTCGCATTAAGGACTCGTTTTCTTGAAGCAGCCGTTTGAGAATAAAAATCTTCTTTAGTGATACTGCTATCACTTGATTCATCATCCATTTCAAGGGTTGCGTTTCGAGTATCGGACTGGGAGGATTGTTCGCCGTTTAGTACTTGATCTCGTATAAAAGACATCATGCTATAAAACTGCCACGGAGACTCATAACATTCGCCATTGCCAACCGAAACGCCGTATTTAACAGCTTTTTTAACTTCTTTTCTGTAATTATCCTTCAAATTTTTCCATTTTCGTCTCAATTCTTCAACTGTAACAAAATAAAATCTATTAAGAAAACTTTAAATAAATCTATTGTTCACATTGCGTGGTATTTAGTTTACCTCCAAAAGATATTATCGCTAACGGTATCTATTTTGGTTGAATGTCTGTTTTTCACAATGAAAATTTTCCGGTGATAATTTAAGCTTACTTTTATTTACTTGCTTCTATTAAAAAAAAAACTCAAATAAAAACTTTGAAAATAATAACTTTTTGGGAAACTTGTAAAAATGATATTATTTACTAACCCAACTGTACATAATATAACAATTTAATTTCGAATCATTTTCGCATCATTACACACCATACTGGTTTTTGTACTCGAATTTTTTGCAGTTTTATGTGTAAAAGTAAGTGTTATTTTACAATTTACGAAATACAATACATAAGTATTGGCCTATAATGATCCTACTGCAGGGAAAAGGCCTCCATCATTGAATTCAAGTTACCACAGCAATGATGGGTGTACTGGCATAATCACCACGCTTGCCAAATGCGGGTTGGTGACCACAAAACCGAACAACGTTCGAAAATTCGAAACTATCTATATCTACTTTTAAAAGATTACTAAAACTGTACCTACTAACTAAGCACATAATAATTACATAATCCTAGCAATAGGCAGTTGATTTTAGTTATACTTAAGAAAAAAAAACTATCAATATTAAACACTAAAAATGTATTTATCATATTTAAATTGTTTACGTTTAATGTGAATGCTAGTCGGTTCCAGTTTCGCTAGATCAGTGTAGCTGCTGGAAGTTGCCAAACGGCATCTTTGTTAAGCGGTCGAGCCGATACAAAACTACCTACATGTTAGTTTGTTGTTTTTTAATGTATCGTTCTGTTTTGTGTAGTCTTATAAACTTAGTAATTAGTATTAATTTCTCATGTAAGTGAATTGTGAATTCTTTTTGAGAAAATAAAATGTCTTAAACCCGAAATTCGATACTTTTTGTTACCCGACCGATTCGAACTTGGGACCCCGAGATCTGGGCCCGGTATTTAAACCACTAGACCAACGGGGCGTTTTATATGTAATGCTTTGTAATATGAAAAATAACTACGACCATTATATCTCGTTTATGCTAGTAGACCGCGAAGTAATATAACAGTATTAAATTTTGTTTTCAGGTTTTTGTCTACTGGGATTTCGTACTCTTTGCTGTCACATAACTTTTGTATGGGCCGAAGTACGGTTGCAAAATTGGTGTATCAAACGTGTAAAGTTATTTGGCAGTCTTTAAAGAATAAACATATGCCTAAGCCCAGCACAGACTATTTTAATTCAGCTATCGAACAATTCTGGTTAAAGTGGCAGTTTCCTAATTGTATAGGAGCTATTGGGGAAAAAACGGTTAAAGGAATCAAGCAGAGAAAATTGGAAAAACATCCTAATTTTAGGAATTTTCCCACGTTTGCACTACAAGGTATCGCGGACGCAAATTATAAGTTTGTGGCGATTGAAGTAATTGGAAAAGAGAAGAAGAACGAGGTTACATTTAACACATCAAAATTAAATCGTCGTTTACAGAATAACGCTTTCGGCGTACCGCCACCACAACAACTTCCAAACTCGAACAGCGTATTACCTAACGTGTTATTAGGAGACGAAGGATATCCCTTGACAAGATATTTAATGCGTCCTTATAATCCAAGAAACCTGACTGCAGAGAAGAAAAAGTTTAATGAAAGGCTATTCCATGCAAGAAAACCAATTAAATGTGCATATGAAATGTTATTTACGAAATGGAATTTTTTATCAAAGCCAATAACAACATCTATAAAGAACACAAACCTAATTATTGAGACTTCATGTTTACTTCACAACGTGATTCTCGACATCGATGGAAACTCAGATTTACATTTTCAAAAAAGTATTGAACGATTTGCAAAGAGTAGATGTCTACCAAACAAAATGAACAACCGACCTAATTCAGGGGCATTATTACTTCGAGACAATTTTATGAAGTACATCTCCTCGACTAAGGCGCCTCAGCAATTACTACAGGAACAGGAGGAAGAAGAGTTAGAATTAGCCTAGCTCAGGACATTGATTCATACTTGCATTGTCACTAAAACCCATATGTGTAACAATTACTCGTTTCGGGATTTCTACTACGTATTTAAGGAACGACGACATAAAAATACACTCGTACCTACGCTCTCTCAAAACAATTTAAGTCTAACAAATACGAAAAGTTACTAATAAAGATTTATAATATCAAATATATCGTTTTAATGTAGACGTACAGTAAAACATAAAAGTGTTCAATGTTTAACCTTATGTAATAAAACTATAATCCGACGCGTAAAGCATCCCTTTTGTGTAGTTTGGGCTAAATAATGGCATTTTACGTCCAGTGGTATTATTATTCATCTCTCTCGCTCACTTACCTGCCGCCACGCCAGTGAAAGTGTGCAATCGAATAGTGATAATCTTTGACGGACCGATTATATTACCACGACCATAACAGACTTATGTAGCTTCGATCTATTCCTTTCAAAAACTAATGTTGTAAACTGGTATTTGTTTGAAATTGTAATAAATATTCTTTTCCGAACGAACACCACTCATAAAATATTAAAAAATTGTTATTCGTTAGGAATAGACAACTAATTATGATTATAAACAAATATGTACTACTGGTGAAAGCAATAGATCGTAGATTCGATCAAAGTCGACAAGACCCACTATTGTGGTAACATTTACAGATAAAGGACGAATATTATGTTGGTTAAATTATCTACGCGACTGTACAACAATAACTTTTAAGTGACCCCTTATCATTGCTTAGCAATCAATTCCGTTCATGAATTGTGTGTTCAGTTTAAACACAATTCACGAAAGGAATTAATTGTTTTAATAAGTAATATTTGAAATAAGTTGTTTTATATCATTATAATAAATTAATATATGGGATAAGTTTTTACCCTGTTAACAATTATACCATATAAGTACTTGTAAACCAATAGAAAACAACGTTAAACTTAGAATAATAAATAACGCTATTTACCTTCAAATTGCGGCATAAGTTGTTTGACTTCACCCCATGTCCTTGTGACAATATGTTTAACTTTGTGCTGGGGATGTTTAGAGGACCATAACACCGGTCGCTCCTGGACCGCTTTGATAAGTTCCTCCGACATAATGTAGCAGGCACCGTGTGAGTCAGCCGCCGAGGTCGTCGCGCCGCGTGTCGCTCGATACTAGAGGCCACGCCAACATGGCGGGTGCCTTGTTCCGCTAGCACGTGGTCGCGCCACCGCGCCCGCTTGCCTCACCGCTCCGCTCCGAATATCGCTGTCTCGTTCTAGCGGCGACACGCAACGACCGGCGCGGCGGGCATTTGTTTAGTTACGCTTGTTCGTCACAATAATGTTTACAGTTGAAATATGTTTTCAAATGGATAAGTAATAGGATCAGATTTGGTAGTGGAATGCAATTTGAGAGGCCTGCAGTGATCTTTAGATGAATGATGAAAATAATGTTTAAGCTGCCTATATTACATTTAGTTAGTTACATACCCCACTAGATTTTTTTACAAATGTACACACGGCGAAGTATTTTAGTCTTTACTAGTATCTAAAATTTGCGGTAAAACTATAATATTAATAATAGATATATTGGTAATATATTATTATGGGTGATTTATTATACAGATTTAATTAATGCTGATTCTTCCAGACGTTTCGAACACTGTACAGTGATGTAAGTACCTACTAAATACTTAAACAAGTAGGTAGGTAATTCTTACAACTGAAGGTAAAACAATAATAAGATCAAATACTTGAAAAATATAAATTATTCTAGTAGTAACATCAACAATCTAATACTGCTTGGCTTGGCATAGGCATTAACTATACATATTTAATTTATAAATGAATATCAGTATATAAACTTGAAAAATTTTGTCTCAGGCGGGACTAGAACCCGCATCTCCTCGCATGCCGGGCGGGCGCCATACCATTAGGCCACCGAGACACTGCGACATGGCGCGAATTTTTCAAGCATATTCTTACGCTGTGAGCCAGCGTTGTTTCATCAAATGTTAGAAGTTTGCACCCTTAACACCCGAAAGAAACATCTTTGCAGATGTTTGACATTCAGTTAAGATGAAACAGCTATTTATGTACTTTATTTGATATTTTAGCAACTTAATTGCACTTATAATATCAGTATATAAACTTGAAAAATTTTGTCTCAGGCGGGACTCGAACCCGCATCTCCTCGCATGCCGGGCGGGCGCCATACCATTAGGCCACCGAGACACTGCGCGAATTTTTCAAGCATATTCTTACGCTGTGAGCCAAAAAAAGTGAAAATTTTTTTAAGTTTATATACTGATATTATAAGTGCAATTACGAGTAAGTTGCTAAAATATCAAATAAAGTATATAAATAGCTGTTTCATCTTAACTGACTGTCAAACATCTGCAAAGATGTTTCTTTCGGGTGTTAAGGGTACAAACTTCTAACATTTGATGAAACAACGCTGGCTCACAGCGTAAGAATATGCTTGAAAAATTCGCGCCGTGTCGCAGTGTCTCGGTGTTTCATCTTAACTGAATGTCAAACATCTGCAAAGATGTTTCTTTCGGGTGTTAAGGGTGCAAACTTCTAACATTTGATGAAACAACGCTGGCTCACAGCGTAAGAATATGCTTGAAAAATTCGCGCCATGTCGCAGTGTCTCGGTGGCCTAATGGTATGGCGCCCGCCCGGCATGCAAGGAGATGCGGGTTCGAGTCCCGCCTGAGACAAAATTTTTCAAGTTTATATACTGATATTATAAGTGCAATTAAGTTGCTAAAATATCAAATAAAGTTTATAAATAAATATTAGAAAAAATATAAATAAGAGTACTCATTTATTTACATAGACACATTTCAAAATGATTTTTATCAATTAACCGATAGTTAAATCTTATTCTGAATCGATGTTTAACTTCAAACATACTACTACAGCATTTTATATAATATATTGTACATTGATAAGATGTAAATTGAGGATCTAATAAAATATTCTGACAACAAACAAATTGAAATATAAAAAAAAGTCTCAAATAAGTACTGCACATTGTATTAATAACTATTATTATCACTGACCACTTGATAAAATAAGCACTTCACTGCTAAGGATTATCATTTATCGGAAAACATAAAGTTATCGAATTATTTATAATACAAAGGGACGCACGCACCTGTGTCCGAGAAATCCTTATATCTTAAATTGGAGTAAGGTTTTGGAAAATTATTTCATTTTTAAACTACTGTGACACTTATAAAATTACCAATTTTCCCAATGTCGACCATATAAACGGGCGACGATATTTTCTTTAGGCCAACAGGACCATATAAGTGGGTTGAAATACCATTGCATCTAAGACAGCCGAAAACAAATGATTTAAGTAATCGTGTGTTCAGTTTAGGTACACCAGAAAGTTAATTGCTTTTAAAGTAAATTTACAATTTTAAAGACATTGAAGAAGCTGGCTCATCCTAGTCGATTGTTAAATATATCTTTAGGTTGTTGGAAGTACATAACTTTTTGGTGGAACACTATTGGATTATTGTATATATTGACATCCTTGAGACACATGTACTGAATAACATTAAAGCTGTCTGTTTTCCATGTTAAAATAAACAGATAATCACCTACCATTTAAGAAAATTTCTATACATATAATGTCTTGACTCTTTTAGATCAGTTCTATTAGAGAGAACATTCGCCCGGTTAGCGAAAAGATGTGGGTCCGGATCCTATCCGAGGCAGAAGTGATTGTAAAATATTTATTGTAGTTTATTAAACTAGAAATTCAAGTGCTTCATAATTAGTTTTTTTTTTAATTCTGCACATAGGTCCACAAATTACCAAATAACCCGCTTAAACATGTCCCAATATTTTAATTTACCTCTGCTTGAAAAGTGTGGGCTAGTGCCGAGAAGAAGCAGTGCAAGATACTCCGTCCGCATGTTTACGAAATGATGTTTGCCAGTCCAAGCTATTACAGTCTAATGCAGTATATTTCTATCAAAAATTTCCCTTTTTCACGAAAACTACTTCAACATACGACTTTAGTTCAGCAACAGACTGTGGTAATATGTTGTATTTGTAACATATTAACAAACTAATATTATAAATGTCAATATTTGGATGAATGTTTATTTTTACAGTTATGTCAAAACGGATGAACAGATCGGAATGATATTTGGAAAAGAGATAGTATTTGGTCAGGAATTACATATAGGTAGGCTTCTTGAAATCCCGAAAAAATGTAGTTCCCGTGAAATCACTGTTTGTTTTTCAAATTGATGAAGATCTTCATGGTGTTTTGCATAGTAGTAGTTTACGGAACAGGACCCATAGGTAAATTTTATTCGGGTTAAATGTCTTTGGTTAAGTACTGACCTCCAAAATCCAAAAAAACATAGGTATTTGAAAAAAAAAATTCGCGTGCGAAAATGTATACTTGATTTTTTTACAAAAAGAAATTGAAATGAACATTGATCTGTTTCATAGAGTGCTTCTCTAAATAACAGAAATTAACTACAATTATAGTTGTACTTATACTGATTTTCACTTGACAGACTGTCTTGTAGTTGACTCATATTTATGTATAAGTATTTTAACAAGCTTAATGCGACAGATGAAAAAGTATAGTTTTGGCGTGTTTTACTTTGGCTTTTAAATTTAACATACAAATCATGTCCTAAAAAAATAAGCTGCTAAATGAGTTTATGAAGCCGTTCCGAAGTGTTGAGCGTACGCTACATGCATTCGGCAAATGATTTTCATTTATCAAATTTGCACGCATGAATCAAAATCATTTGCCGAATCAACACTTTCGACCGAATATCGAATATATTTATTTAATTCGATTGACAGTTATTGCTATTACGCTAACTTGATTGTGCTTTTATTGTTAAAATACCTCTAAAGTTAAGTAATTGTCAAACGCTTTCACTGTGCTAAATTTCATATTTGCGTGCACCTACATGAAATTGTCATAAAAAGGTGCAATTTAAAATATTGTTTAATAATTAGGATATTAATATAATTAATTCTACAAGTTCGCACAGACCAAATTTTACTTAAGTTACTAATCATTGATAATTGGTACTGGGCTGGGTTAATTTATCGGCAAACAAATAAAAAGGAACAACAAAATGTGTTGCTTAGATCAGAACTCTAGAACAGCTCGATGTTAAGTTACAAGGAAGGTTGTTTGCTAGGAAAATAGTTAAAACAACTCTTGTTTTTTTCCACAGAAACCAAAGTGTAAATATCTTAAGATATCTGCGAATCAAAACGTCAGGATTATTTGTTTTTTTTTTGCTATGGAACTGCTTCAGGCCAATAACTTTTTACAAAACGAAATCTGACAGGGCAGCTAGTACGCAATAAAACATTACGAAGTGTTTTGTCCATTCGTTTGTATTTTCAGGTACCTAACCGAGTTGTTTTCTTTCGTAACGCGAGCGTATAAAATGTCTCAGTTCTCACGCGAGGAATGTTAATAGACGGTTGCCTCGTCTCGGCGATTTCTAAGTATATTGTTAACTCGATCGTCTGTCTTGTGGCTTATTGATATGTTTTTCTACAAGATAATATTGCTGTATATCTGCTTGTTTTTAATAAAATTGAGAAGTTAAAAAGTCAATTGTATAATAATGTTTACTCGAACCTATGCAAAACGTTTTGACTTTAAATCGCAATGCAAATTTTAATGCCAACGACACGTACGAGATAACAATTTATGAAGTTAATAAGCTTGAATTTGAAACAGACCATTTATACTTTCTAACACATTATTGCACCAGCCTCTTTGAGGAGACAAAACAATACAAATTCGAAAACTCAAACACAAAATTTTTAACCCACTCAAGCTTATCAAGAGAACGAGATAGCAAGCAGCAGTTAGCAGTTTAGAATGACTGAAGACATGGCTAAACAAGAGGGAGGACCTTACATACTTTAGAATACCGTAGAGATATTCGCATCTTACTACCTACATCTAATGTACTCACGCGCATAGCTTCTGATCGGCTGCATCATATTGGATTTATATTTTTTTATTTATGTTTGAAATGGTTAGGAGAAGGTTTATATGGAAGAACATGTCCAATAATAGTATGGTACAAAAAATATTCAAGAAATATCCATACGTAAAGTATTTTAGGATAAATATGGTCATAAACAGACCATTACCTTATCTTCGTTGGTAAACCCATGCAAATCCGGGACACAGCTAATTTAAAATCATATCACCCTAGCCAGACTGTAGATGAATGCCCGATTCCATAGTTATAGCCCGGAGTCCGGACGACCAGTGCGTGGTGGATTAGTGATATGCCCCCTGATTGAGTGGGGTGACCAGGGATTCATTGGTAAAAACGTGTTTAAACTTAATTTTAAAGAGAAACATATAACATATAACAAAGGTAAAGTAAGAAAAAAGGATCATAATATTTAGGAGCACTGGACCAAGGATATCCCTGTATTTCAGTTACATTAAAATAAAATTAAACATATAAATGTATTAAATATGGACAAGTCAAATATTAGGCTATACATCATACTTGAATGTTTCATGAGAAATGCGAGAAGGAAGAAATGTCACAAATGAACAAATCTTGAAGAAACTCCAGCAAGAAATATTTAACAAAATTTGATAATTTTGATATATTTTTTAAAATATGTGCCATCTTAAATACAATTTAACGTCAAGATAACGCTTGTCACTCCGACAAACGTATGCACTTCACAGTGGACTAATATAAGATAATATCGTGAAACAAGAATGTTCTGTAGAAAAGCCTTATAGTTTTAATTTAAAAATAGTTATTTTTACATTTAAATCAAAAACAATCTAAATACTCCTTTACTTTTAGATGAAATATAAGTTTCCGGATTCCCGTGAAAACGAACGCTGTAAAGTGTTCTAAACGACGGAATAAACCAACATAATATAATATAAAACCCTAATTTAAATAACGTTATTTCAATGTATAGTGATCTTTTAAATTCAAGAACACAATTATACTCAGAACTAATTGACTACTTTTGGGACTTTCGAAATTTCAACGATGTTTTATTGACATATCTAATAATGGCATAACTACAAAAGCAGAGAAATATCTATGCCTTCCTAACCACACTGATGATCACTATAGATTCATGTAATCCTATGTTACATTCAAAAAATACAATGTAAAGTAATGTTTTTTTTAACTACCTAAACGGGGTTACGTAGGAATAGCAGGTTATAAAACCCACAATGAGCAAACAGCAAAATCATTTGATTTGAGTAAGGGATGTTAATAAATGTATTTAAGTATGTTTATTCATTTAGGTAGTCGCCATAGAATAAGCTTTGAAAATTTTAAAGCGACCTAACTGGTTTGATTGTGGACTGATTTTATTTATTACCTGTATACCTACTATAAATAGCATTTGTGAACATATGAAACATATTACGAAAAAATAAATGAAGAGGCAAGATATTACATCTTTTCTTATGGTAGGTTTAAAGATCATGGTCAAATTGATAAAGTAAATTTTCATATCAAAAAATTACAACACAAGTAAGTAATAAAAGGGTTTCGATAAGTATTTGGCTAGTTAAATACCATGGTTACTAACATCAAAGTAATTTCCATCCGTCCACCATAAAGGATTGGGTTGGGAACGAGTTGAAAAAGAGAAAAAATGTTCTGTCAAGATGAACGATGTAGTCCACGCTGATGTATGCATTTTTTAGCTTAAGCTCTATAATGGCTTCGTTAAGATCAAACATAATTATGAATGATAAAATATAATTAATTTGTAACTGACTTTGAATACATTTGTAGATGAGCTCTGAGCCTCAGATCCCTAAGGATTTGAGGGCTTATTTTCTTTCTTTCTATAGATAAAAGCTTAGGATAAATAAAGCTTCTCTGCTTATACTTGTTTTGTAACGCCCGTCAGTGTCCATAAATGTTTCAAATATGATGTAATAACACCCAAATGTAAGTTATAAATGCAATATAGAATTAAGTACAAATTGAGTACTAAATAAAGTTTAAGCAAATATCCCTAATAAGGTTTCTAAATTTATAAGGAAATAAATATTTTTCCCTGCATGAGTAAGTTATAGTATCTTAAATCCGCATAGTTATTTTGACGAAGTTGAAGTCAAACATTGCACCATTTGCGTAACAGAATCTCATAACTCTTGTAACGTGACTTTAATCAATTAGTCGTATTGACACTAGAACAAGGCTATTGGGTCGATTGATATGAAATACATAACAGATTGCATTGAAAACACATTAGTCTTATTACCTGCCTATATTCAAAGTTTTAACAAAGTAAAGTGTCATTTGGAACTACTAACTAATGAAATTGTAAAGACTTAAAAATAGAACCGACTGTACAATTTTGTTCAACATGTGGTGGTCGACTTTATGTTTGCGGTTTTCTACAGTAAATGGGTACATAGATACCGTAAACCATTATGTGGTTATCTATCAGCAAAATGCTATCACATCAACAGAATACACCGAAAATAAACTCTTATGGTTACAAATTGACGAGATAAGCGACAAAAAACTGTCGGATCTTTATTTTATAACAATAGTTCTTCCCTTGTAATTTCCATTCATTACGCGTCGGTTTTATAACGAACATCGCAGCCATCATCCGAACGAAGCAAAGTATAAAGCTAGGTGTACGTACGTACACATACGCCCAGCACGTATGTACGCGACGTTTCTTCAAGTGTATGCGACGACGAGCCAAGTTAATAATAATAAAGAGAGAAAAAACATCGTGCCGGCTGCGAGGGGTTAGCGTCTTCCGTCCAATAATGTAAATAGACGCGCACGGACAAAACGAACAATGTGCAACGCACGATTCAAACGATTCAATACGTATATTATGTGTTAATTAAGCTATTGATTCCTGTTTACAGCGTTTTTTATAAAATAGAAGACCAAAAGTTACTTGAATATGAAAAGTTATTCAGCTTCAACGGCAGTTTCGGCCAGGAAAATCATAAATTCAATTTCACGATTGCACATTGGCGTTGTTGATTGCGCAAGTTCGGAACACGTTCGGCTGCGCTCGGCAGTTTCCGCTGCGCGTTCGGCTAACGGATCTTTTCCCCGAGTGTGCGCTGGCGCTGACTTTCGCTACAAAAATAAACGCTCCTTGGCAGAATATCAAGGCGAGCCTTCGGTTTTTAACGATATTCGATGTTTATGGGCGGCGTACATTTTGATAGGCCGTTTTGATGATCCATTGATTGTGTTATGTAGTCATTAGGGCAGCTATACTTAATGTTTATTTGAGTTAGACGGCCAAAGTTTGCTTTATTGCTTTAGTCATACACTGATAAGTGACGTTAAAAGGTCAACAGTGGAATTTAACACTGATAGCAGAGTGGCATCGCATGTTACTGAAACCAGCCATTTAATTATAAACACGTTTCTTGATGAGTATTGCACCAAGAATATCAAATCATTTGAGATTGATTTGCTTCTCGATTTGCCCATATCGACCGTATCGATAACATTAAAAATAGGTAGGTACCTACATATATATGAGGTATTAAAAACCTAGTCCTACTTTCGTTTAAATTATACCTACCTTCCCAACAATTTCAGCATTTCCCTATTTAACATTATTACATAGGTACCTACATTGATTACTTTTCTAAAACTAACATTGTTTATTGGTAATAGGTAAATAGTTAAATTCGCTACATAGCATTCTTGATCTTAGTTATAAAGTAGTTAGGTAGGTAATGCATATTTATTGTTGCTTTACATTCATAATTAATAGGTAGATTTGCCCGCGAGTACGTTGAATTTTGAATTTGAAATTATCCCACAGGAGCCGTAAATATTTTTCTAGATAAATAATTGTCCTACCTAATCTCAGACCTACTAAATATATAAAATATATATTATACTTAATATTTCTAAGAGTGCTCATACCTACTGACAGACTCCAACATAGCATTAGCTTCAAGGATTAGGGTTTTTTATACAAATCATCTTTGATGACCAAAATTCAACGCATTAATTAATAATTCAAACATTATTCAAAAAAAGGTAGGTACTAACGCTTCGTGAGCAAGGATTCTGTTGCATCACGGTTATTGAGATCTATCTTAAAATTTTCGCAATCGCCAAATCCGGGGAATCAAAAATCTAGCAATTAATGATTCCCCATGCAAACATCCCTTTGTCCACCCCTTTGAGGGATTTAACGTCGGTACAAAAAGTTGTCCTTCCTTAAGTATTAAACTATCTGCATACCAAATTTCATTCAAATGTGTTAAGCGGTTTAAACGTAAATAGCATTTAAAATAGAAAGTTATTTTTGAATGTATATGTATAATATATTATAAGTATGGACATTAAAAACGATCTTATGTACAAAATATGTTTTTATTGTTGTTGAAGAAGTGACAAATATGTTCTTTTAGACATTAATTTTTTATTATGGTACTATTTAAATTAGTCGTACTGACAAGATGTTTTTTAACATGAATGTGGCAAAGAATTAGAAAAATAAAAATTGACAATTTGAGATTATCGGCCTTGAAATCAGACCTTGTAAATTGTACGAGTACGAATATTCTTCTTATACCTACATTATGTAACAAAATAGGATAATCGAAATAAAGAAATGCGCCAGGAAGATAACTTACCTTAAATCGATACATTGACTCGGTATATTTTATCAACAGCCTTGGGAGTGTTCTCTTACCTGAAAGAAAAAAATATAAAATATGACTCTATACATTTTATACAAGTTTCAAGAACAAGACCACAATTTTTTCAAAACATTTATGAAAGGAACATAATAAGTCTCCACTGAATATTCTTGCACATCGGGAATTTTTTTATACTATCTAGGATTTACTTAGCTTAGTTTAAAATGTTAGGAAATATTATTGTCAATAGCCATCAGACCACTAGATCCGTTAACCGGGAAGCAGACTTTTTAGAACTCACATTCAGTTTTTTCTGAACATCTAGGTTTACACACAATATTTTTCTTTGAGGAAAAATAATGCAAGAATTTTATTTCACACAGCTTTCAATAAATCTAGCGGTAAGTGGATTCGAATTTCAAACGATCCTAGTGTTGTTGTTTATGGGCGTTGTTCGTCTCTTTTAATTCCCTTTCTATACAGAGGCAAGGGCATGCTAGGATAAAGTATTTATTTATTTAAAATAAGATAATAGATATGATGGATGATTGGATTAAGTAATATGTACGAGCTTTCGTCTATTTGTTTCTCGCAAAATTTTTTTTATAGCAAAAGATATTTTTTTATAGCAAACGATATAGATGGTACAAAAAATTATAAAGTTATTCAATTAGAAATCAAATTAATCATGATTTTAACGTACTTACTATGATTGTAATGAATTTCTCATTTTCCTTTTTTCAGGATTTTAGGTTTGAGATACCCTTAGTTTAATGTGTTCAATTACAGGTTGGGGGACGTCCACAAATTACGTCACACATTAAGGTCTTACTTTTGGTGACATTGAGCAAAATAGTCTGGGAATATTCGTAGAAATGCGTGACAAGGGGGTTGGGCATTGAGGCCTTTTAGCCAGTGGTGGAGGAAATACATTGCTACCCGTCTTTTTTTCGTGCTGGCACACGACTCTAGTTTTAATTATAGTTACTAAATGGTTTGTTAATTTTTAAACAAGGTTTTAAATATTGGCATTAGTATCACTAATCAGTAAACTTAACGCAGGGTTCTTTGAACCGGAAGGCAGTTTATATTAAGCATAGCAATTAAACGGTGAACTAACGGTTCAGGGAAGCGTAGTGAAGAAACCTGCACTCTGGTTGGTTGCTAACTTTATCTAGACTCGAAAAAATTATTGTCTATAGAATTCGTGAATAAAGATGATTCATGTATAACAAATGACTGTTTTAGGGGTAAAGAAAAGATTGTGAAAGCGAGTGTGTAGGTACTCGTACATAGAGTATTTATTTGATTTATCCCCATTGTGATTACTATTTTAAGACATAGTAAGAGCTATGTTTTATATTTGATTTATTTTCGTTCTTTTTCAGAATCCTTTTAAGCACAGTCTACTGTGAACCTATTTGATGATAACGTATAGCTTCAGTAGAAACAGTATTGCGCCACATTGATCAATAAAGTAGGTACCTACCTAATTACATCAGCAGCATTTCATTCTTATGACGTGAAGGTCAATAGTTCCATATTAAAACGACTTTACATATTCTGAAGTCAAATTAATGTATTTCATCAATAAATGCATTATGCATGATCATAATTCGCCAACATTCGTTCATTTTGTCATAACCGCTTGGCAGACTGGCGATCGCCGCAGAAGACGCTGCTGCTCGTCTACTTCTGGAGGAATTCTTTTATTCGCTTCTTACATTACTTACAGGAAGGGGTATTATAACGTAATTTGCACAAAATTACGTTTTAATAAAGAATCCTAGGCACAGATGCGAATCAAGAGAATTACAGAATATTCTGTGTCTATAATATAATAATTTCACTTTATTATCATAATGCGAACTCATTCTATTTGAATAATTGTATTTATCGTATGTGCAACATAAACATCGCAGTTCCGTTAACACTGCAATGAGGTGACCTCAGATGACGACACAGTGAAATAAATACTTACTGTACGAGTAAGTAAATATGTATGATAAATAAAACAAAATAAAAAATACTACTATAAAACACGACAAAGCTTCTTGCGATGTTTCATTTATGGTAAATAGCTGTATATATTTTTTTTAGAGATACACCTGAGGAAAGGATCTATTTAACTCTACAATGCGGTTTTTAGCAAATTTTCACCTTAAGAGCAGCACTAAAAAAAGACGCTTTTGCCCAGCAGTAAATTATAAAATCATCATTATTTAAAAAGCACCTGCCTGAAGTGTTCCTTATGACAGTCATTTTCTTAGCACTTCAATTAAAGCAAGCTAGACTAACATTTGGACTATTTATATCGTATCTTAATTGTGCAATGTTCACTTCATCATATCAAAGATCATCATCAACGCCCTACATTGTCCACTGCTAGTAACTAGCATCTTCAAAATGAGGAATTTGTCATATTCGCCACGCTTGTCGGGCGGGTTATAATTTTATTTTTTCTGAAATAAATATTTCACAACATTGAAATGAAAGATAAGTTTACGGATTTTAATTCGCATTTATTTTTCGTTTAATCCCTCGATCGTGAGTTATTCCAGACACAATTAAAATCTATTGTTATCGCGGCACGCGCCTGCCTCCTGGGGGTTGAGGGATTAACCCGACGTTTCGAACGCTTTACATCGTTCATCGTCAAGGGCAGACTAAGGTGTTATTCGCTCGCTTTCAACCCCGAGCGACAGCCGGTTGTCGAGATAACAATGATTTTAATTATGCCTGGAACCCATGCGCGAAGGGTAAAAGCAGGTATTTTTTTTTAAATATTTATTAATTAAATGAAAATCCGTTAGCATATCTTTCATTTCAATGTATACTTAGTGTTCGCGTAAACTTAAAAAATAACAGTAAGTACCTATTTCACGACGTTCTTGAAATTTGTTAAACTGGTAGCTTTTTCAAACACTTACTTAGTTATTATAAATGTAAACTAACGTAGTTCATTAGCATGTAATAAATTACTTTCATGTTCATACAAATTATTGTAATCACTGGATTATGCATGCATACTATTGCATACCTATCATGTTAAAATAACTAACCCACGCTTTGGAAATTAAAAGACGTTCTCATTATAATAGTCAATGAATACGGCAACCCTGTATGATTCAGTAATTAGTTGAACGCGGCACGACTAATAATTAAGGAAGGATAATATACAGGCACATTCTTGCAATTAATTCATTAAACAACAGACCATTATTGTCGATGTTTGGTATGGTAAACATCGACTGAAAAATATACTTAAGACTATAATCTTCTGAGTATAGAGGAATACTCTTAGTAGGTATGTGGGATTGTGAGTGAGTGTGAAGGAATGATTAACAGAGTAGATAGTTATTGATCGGTATGAACAAGGGAGCAGCGATATGATACATGGTTTGAAGACATAAATGAAGATGCAAGCATGACCGATTACTGAACGATGGTTTGAATAAAGAATGAAAGAGTGAACAGATGATTTCAAAATGAGAAGAATTAAAATGGCAGATTTGGACGATCGCGGCGGACGGAGAAAGACGTGTTTTATATTTTATTTTTAAGATTTTTGTTTGATTATGTAATACACTTGAAGACGAAATACAAAGACGTTCAAAGATTATTGTTTTACTCCGTTCCCCAATCCTAGAGTTTTGCTACGTTTTATTCTGGTAAAGTTTTTTTAACTAACCTGATCTGACTGATCGTACTCACAAATTCATATCATTTGCTTACCCTACTCGGTGCATTGTCTTCCCTTCCATGCATTCCAGTCAATCGTCGTCGAGACATACCTCTACCTCCCTTTTCCTTCATCATCTCTGACACAAAGAACAATTATGGCATAGGATATTTTTCAGGGTCCAAAAGAATACATACGTATAAACCAATTCTCTATAATGGATTTTTATTCAGTAGGAACAACAAGAGAGCAAATACTTCAATGTGTTCAATTTAGTTGTTTTGTATGTTTAACCAAATATTATTGTATGTTTAACCCAATAGTTGACAGATATATAATGTCATACATAAGGCACTCAGTCCTTCTTTTGTACATTTACTACTTATTTGTGCAATAAAGTTAACATAAAAACAATATGTGGTGGGTATTTGTCACAAAACTCGTAACTCACTTGAGTGTGAATATATTAACGCTAATTATTGCACATTGTCATGAAAGCCCCGTGTCACTAACATAATTTAGGTAATATGATCTACAATACCCAAATAGAAGCAAGAGATACAGCAAAATGTGCGATCATATTTAACCTTTACTTTTGAGGTTAGATCATACGATTTTAATTTAGCTTCCTGTGCTAAAAAATCATCGCGAAAAACGTTGTCAGTGCCAAAGAAACTATATACTTTCTAGTACGTCTACGATTCGACTACGTGAGTTACATAACTATATGGGTAAAGACGTACGCTATTTATGTGCGTAGCCTGCGCTGGGGCGCGCAAGGCCGCGATACGAGTAGACCGCTAACGCCATCTCTTGTCTTTTCTATAAAGCCTGTAGTTTAGATAACCGTGTCGCATACTTGACCTTTGTAAATTAAGAAAATATCAGTAAGATGGAAAGTTGGACGATAAAACCTTATCACTTAATATTCCCATACGTAATACATACAATCATCGTAATATTTGTATTATATGTTTATACCAAAGGTCTGATATTCAGTAGAATATCGTTCGTTTATCGTAATTAATATTTGTATGAATTACTGCTCACACAGCATTAACGTACCAATACTTTGCTATTCTATCCGACTTACCTAAGAAGCAGCACTGTAGAAGCATTGGTCTGTAACTTTGAAAACTTTACCTGAAAAAGAACTAGCTTTGGAAGGAGTGCGATTACTTGCGTAAGTAGCATATACATTTTTAAGGGATGTTAAAATCAATATTGTTTTGAGCTTTATTTTGCATTTCTGTATGTATAGTTAAACGTATAAACAACAGCGCAACAATTATGCCAGCTGCCACATTCGAGTTAATTGATTCGGGGTTTATAACATTGTTTTTTATGAGTTTACGATAATTCGGCACTGCTGCAAGCACCATGATCACGGAACAACTGATATAATGCGGGTTGGTAGTTGTTAAAAGCAAACAAATCGATCCACCCTCCATCGCAGTTTTTTGTTACACATGATACTGGTATTATTGTTTGAAAACGTTGAAAACTCACTATTTTGACATTTCTGTTTTCGACACTAATCCCCGTGAATGATTAAATCAGAATAACTGGCACATTACTTCTGGACCAGAACTATGAAACAGCTAAGGAACCACTGCCAGCCAAGCGCTAGGAGACGTATAAAAAACTTTCGTCAAACATGGCTAGTCATGTTCAACAAAAGGCCTGCTGATGGTTTTTATTTGGGGTAGTAGAGTATCTACTTTAATTTTCTTATTAGTTGTACAATTCAGAAAAGTTTTATGTTTATATTCTTAGAAAAACATTTGTTTTCCATTCATACAAAAGGAAATACTCAGAATTTACTCAAGTTATGCGTGTTTTTAGGCAACACTGTAAAGACGAAATTATATACTCGATATTGGCAGTAAACCTTGCATAGAGGTTTGGTTGCCATTAATAAAAATATTTCAACGACAGAATATTGAAACTTGTGTATATATGTACCTAGGTAACACTGAAAATGTTCAGAAAATGAAATACAGCTTAATGTAGAAAGTTGCCAATATTTTATTGTTTTTCGAACTAATCTCCATCTCTCTCTACACATCGTCGCATTCAATGGAACCACTGAGAAAAGCAGTGGGCCCATTTTTCCTTAGGGGTCTCCTCTATGGCATTTTCGTACGCTTTTACCGCATCTTCAGGGCTCGTTAACCGAATACCTCGAATTTTATCTTTAGTTCTTGGCAGCTTGGGAATAAATGAAAGTCGCAGGGCGCCAGGTCAGGACTGTATGGCAGATGACTCATTATCTCGACACCTGCCATAGTCAAATATTCAACAGTCCATTTTGCGGAGTGCGCTGAAGCATTGTCGTGGTGAAGGAGGATCCTGCTTCGAGGGCGCTGCTGCCGAATTTTTTCCAAGACAACAGGCAAACAGCGATTGACATACCAGTCTGCAGTAACTGTCCTTCCATATTCTAGCACAACTGTCGCGAAATGACCTTTCCGACCAAAGAATGAGTCAATATATTTTTTTCCTTGATTTCTTCCTTTCTTTACCTTAGTTGGCCGATCCTCGAAAGGAAACACCCACTGAGCTGATTGTCTTTTGGTTACGGGTTCGTAGCAATATATCCAGCTTTTATCACCTGTGACGATGTCAAATACAGCATTTGAGTCACCGCCGTTAACCTTATCTAACATTAGGCGACACCAGTCCATGCGAAGGTGTTTCTGGTCGTCGGTTAAAGTATGGGGAATCCATCTGGTACAAAGCTTCATGATGCCTAAATGTTCGTGTAATATATTATGAACTTGACTCATACCAATGCCTAGGCTTGCCCGTATCTGCTGATAGGTCACTTTTTTATCTTCCTCTATCATGCGTCGCACAGCACAAATGTTATCTTCAGTAGTCGCTGTTAAAGGACGTCACGGACGCGGATCATCATTGAGATTGCTACGTCCACGCTTAAACTCGTTAAGGGCTGTATAGGATTTCAAACTTTCTTGTTGCATTTTTACACTAAACACTTAACACTTACGGGGTTTAATGCAACGAACCGTTATTTAAAGGTAAATAGTAATTTACCTTCCCGACGTTTCGATCCGGTTGCACGAATCATGGTCGCGGGCAGACTGCCCGTTGCATTAAACCCCGTAAGTGTTAAGTGTTTTCGTTAAGGGCTGATTTTTCAATGGTCAAATAAAAGTTATCTGTTGGTTTAAACGTAAGATGACTAATTCAAAAAGTCAACCCGGAATGCCATGGAACCTAATATGATTAACGTTTGGAAATCAGTCGTCTTAGATTTTATCCAACAGATAACTTTTATATGACCATTGAAAAATCAGCCCTAAACCAATTGTAAATAGTTGCACGAGATAGCTTCATTAAGAAATGCTAATCGCAGCCTATCATAGCTTTGTTGTTGAGTAAGCCCACAACGAAAGTCATAATAAATCATTGACCGAAAATTTTCTCGCGTTAGGTTCATTTTCACGTGTAACAAGAGTTTTAGATTTGCCGCCAATTTACAAAAACAAATGACAAATGAATGCAATATACTGCCTAGGTTGCCAAAGAGTTCTAAAATTGAAATTCAAAAAAAGTTTTCATTAGCAATGTTTCTAACTGGCCAGTTCTAAACATTTTCAGTGTTACCCACGTATAGCAGATGGCTTGCATCAATTAGAATAAACTTTTGTGGATCTATACAAAAAATTGCATTATTTCAGTACATACATTACGATAAAATAATAAATGTACGAGTATAATATTATGGTAAAAATAATAGAGAGGTCCTTAAATACACATCTATTTATGAAGAGATCAGCGTTAAGACACATTCATGCAAAAAAGTCCGCGATTTTAAAGACCTTTTCACACTTATATGAAATTTTACATTAGTGACATAAATTATGTAATGATGAAATCAGTCTTGCCTATTATTTGACATGTATGCAATTCAAAAACGTGTAGTTATGTATAATGTAATTTGTTATCAAAGTTTAATGTTTCAGATACATTATTATTTCCGTAAGTGATGAGGTACGCCTGAAAACAATAACGACTTTATAAATATTGGTTTAATACTAAAATGATACATCTTTATGAATGGCTGGCTTAATCCATTTAATGCCGCCTTTGAAAGGCAAAAGACGTATGATGAAAGCATTAAAATGTATCGAGAAAGAAGAATATCCCGGGCAATAAGCGGTATACATCTGGTGCATTATAAACCGACTACGAGGTTTTTTTTGGAACACAATGATTATGTTTTATTATGTCTGATCGATTCTTACTCTTCCTTTATTGTGTTGATTTCAGGGACCGGAAAACCCCTTTTTAAGAGTAACCCTATTAAAAAGGAAAGCCTATTGTAAACGTTACCCATGTGATAGGGTTACCCATGTGATACGGTTACCTATCACGTAGGTTACCGAACTAATAAGCTAACACAATCAATGGATTGTGTTAGCTTATTAGTTCGGTAACCTTTTAAATAAGGATTAACCGATTACCACAAATTATGGGTAGCGCATAGAAATGAAAATAGCCTACCAAAACACTTGATAGGGTAACAGCATACCAAAACACTTTATAGGGTAAGCGTGTAACACGTCGCTACATTTTTGTTTTTATTTTGTTTCAACAGCTCGTGCGTAGCTAAGGATTTTTCTGGTAACGCCATCTATCCGGCTGATGGAACAATATCGGTGCAACTTTAAGTCTACAATCCCTCTTTACAACAAATTATTCGAACATATTTTTTTATTAATATATTAATAGCAAATGTTTCTAATTTGTGTTTTTTTCTTTAAATTAGTTTTCTACTATTTTTAGCGTTGAGTATAGTTTCCTGCGATCTTTGGCTTTATGTGTCAAGTTTAACTTTTGGTTCCAATTCGTGACATGAAACGCGCACGCCCACTCTAGTGCACGTTTCCTTTTTTTATGCCATATACCATGCGCCATGTGCCATGTGTCTTGCCCACGTGTGGGGATGAGCGCATCCTTGTCGCCACGCTAAGAATACACCTGCGGCCCTATCTGAAGTGCCACGCTACTGCTCGTTTACAATCATATGCCATCTGCTCATGCCCACGGGCGCACCCTAAGAGCATGTGGCTTTATCACCGCTGTACTCATGGTTGTGTATAACTTCCAGGCTTGAAATATCGCCCTCCTCGCTCCTAGCTACTAGGACATATTCCTGCATCCTGCGCGCATGTGGAAATCTCTGCTCCAGGGACGGAGGGATATGTGTGGTTTTCCACGGTGATTTTATAATTATCATTGGTGACATGATCTAATATCATGATAGTTGCATGCAACTAGGTATTTATAAACATTTATTCTTTTGATAGTTTTCATGCAATGGTAATACTCCTCAGCTCATAGGTCAGAGCAACCTTAGTTTTAGTCAGACGTGAGTGAAGGAATTCCTGCTTCTCAGCTTTCCTTCACTAAACCTGAGAATTTAAGTTTCTAGTTAAGCACAGAACTTTTGTTTAATTGCATAGTGGTAATTTGTTCTTGACTCTAATGTAAGTTTATTGAATGTGGCTTATTATTTATCTGCCAAGCTCATGTATGTGCATCAATGTACTATCTTTTATATCATAAATATAAAATAAATAAGGGGAGACAAATTGAAAAATGTTGTTTTCTTTTCTATCTTTTAGTAACTCTTTCTTGCTTCTGAGTTAAAGCAAGTGGCGCCCTCCACAGCTTCTTAGTACAGTTCTCAGAGCGCTGAAGAAGAACCCACGAGCTCATAACTCAATAAACAAACCCAACATCTTAGCTTGCTTCAATCGTATTGTTTGGTTTAGCATATTGTCCGGGTAAGCCCGATGATAAGCTTACTTTTCGGATAGGGTTTTTAGGAACAAGCCTATTAAAAACCCGAACAAATACCCTTTTAAAGGTAAGCAGTTCCGGTCCCTGGTTAATTTAGAGTTTTTTATAAATACGTCGAATTAATCTTTTCCAAAAACAATAAGTAAAGTAACACATATCTTCACTAAAGAAAAGAAAAAGAGAAAATTTAAATAAATATCCGCTACGAACATGACATCAATTTGTAATAGTTTTCTGTGAGCATCGTCTTTTAGCTACTTAGATAACCCTTGACGGTCATAAATTCGGTTTGCCTTCATTAGCTCTGGTATCTTATAGGCTCACTAAGCACATGCATATGCCAAAAGTGGCCAGTGAACCATTGATAAATCAGTAGAGCAAGCAAGAATTTTAATCACGTTTTTTTTTTCTACTATTTCTGATGTTATTTCAGCTAAAAGTTAGGGTAATTATTTATTTTGGGGCTCTTGTATGCACTCAAATAACTTGAACAACTACAGAGCAGCATAATTTTTGTACGTAATTTTATTTTATATTTCAGAGCTAGTATTTTTTCCAGGAACTTTATGGGTAGATTATCTCGCGACCTGTTAATAATTAGCAGTAGTTGAAACACGTGAATGTGATGCTGACCTAAGGCAATAAGCATGATAAAGCATGTATTCATATTCTATGTATGACGCATAACTTATAACGATATTTGTTTTTCTAGAAAAAAAAAAAACTTATGATAAGTTACCTTAATAAAAATGAATCGACAACTTATGGTAGCTAAATATGTTTTTAAAACAAGCGGTAGTGAACAGTTTGTCTTTTTGTTGACTGATGATTACCTACGGGACAGGCCTAGCCAATTGTAGGAATCATCGCAATGTGTTAGATATTTATTGAGAAATAAACCTTAATTACATTTAACACTTGTAAAGTTTTTGAAATTTTGCAAATTATTGAAATGAAAGATAGTTTACGGATTTAGAACGCGTTTATTTTTGATAAAACCCTAATTTTAAACTACCGCCTAAAATTAGAGGCGGTAGTTAAACATTTTTTCAAATTACCATCTTAAAGACAAATAACACCTTAGTCTACCCGTGACCATGAACGCTGTAAAGGGTTCGAAACGTCGGGTTAAATCAAAAATAAACGCGTTCTAAATCCGTAAACTATCTTTCATTTCAATGTATAGTGTTTTGCAAAATAATTAAAATGAGAGATTTACATACATACACTCACGCCTTTTTCCCGGAGGGGTAGGCAAAGACCACATCTTTCCACTTGCTACGATCCTTAAAGTAGTCTGTACTTTCGCTTCATCCACATTCATTAATCTTTTTATACACGCTCGCCGGTTTAGGGTACTCTTGACCTGACTTTTCTTTAGAACTTCCCCGATTTGATCAAGATAAGTTCGTCGAGGCCTTCCCCTTCCAACATTTCCATTCATACTCGCCATATATATCTTTTTAGTCAACCTGCTTTCATTCATCCTCTCAACATGTCCAAACCATTTAAGCATTCCTTTTTCAATACTGGTCACTACATCATCTTTTAGAGATTTAACTAGCTTTTATTAGAGTTCTACTTTATATTTTGATCTACCCATGGCCACGAACGCTGTAAAATGTTTGAAACGACGGGATAAACCAATATATAATGTATAAATTTGGCGTTTATTGGTAAAAGAAAGATAAAAAGATAAAAAGATAAATGTATATTTCATTTCAATTCATAGTGTTCGCGTAAATTGGAAAATCCATATTTGTTAGTTTTTGTGATAGTAACTAGTAGATGTTTCATCAGACGACAGTAAGTAACACTATTATTTGTGATTTATTAATGCCAAATATGGTAAAAGAAACCTGTGTTTTGTAAGAAGATTGTTAGCTAAAAACATTTTTATACAGTACTTAAGTACATTAATTTTCGACGTCCTTATCAAGCAAATTAAAAAGTATTGGAGTTTTTATTTTAAACATCCCCACGGGGGCATATTTTAACCGATTATAAGGAGCCTATGTGCTATTTCAGCCTAATCTAATCATGGTGACAAATTTCATCTAGATCCATTCAGCTGCTCTAGCGTGATAGAGTAATAAACATCAATCCAAACTAAATATGGATTTTGTAAATTATTTTGCTAATGATAACAAGCGGAAATCATTAGCAAAATATTTTTTAAAATCCATATTTATTAATGGATTTTCCTAAAGTAACGCCTGAGTCTATTAATTTTATCCATCCAAACTTTAGCATTTATAATGTGAGAAGTAAGATAATTAGTAAGATTTAGCGTAACAGTGTAAAAATGTTTTATGCTACAGTACTAGATGATCAAGACTCTAAAATATATGAACCTATTTTAAAAACAGTTTACAAAGCAATTAGATTTCTAATGTAAATTGGAATACGATTCCTTCAATAATTTTCCCACTTAAGGCAGTAGAAATCGTATGTAAATGTAGACATTCTAAGCGTTTGAAGCCTATAGTATAAATAGTACTGCATGTAGCCCTACGTTTAATTTCACAGACGCAAACTGAGTAGGTTGTGATTGTGAGTAATAGAGATTTTTTTAATGTATTGAAGGCATGACGAAATATGCACAATGGTTTGATATACTCGTATGACTCAAAATGCCTAATAGTTGCGAGTACATTGCGATTTTTTATTTAATCACACCCTTTGCGATAGTTTGAACGGGTCACAAGTCATTTCACTAGATGCCAATTTGCTTCATTTTAGTCGGAGTTCTTTAAGGTTCCGTGGTATTCCTGACTCATTAATGACTTGCAAGCAGGTCTAGTTTTATTTTGCGAACGATTGACAATGATTTTCAGATCTAAGATTCTAGGCTCCTACTTTGTAAGTCTGTATTGCTTTTTAGACAGGCCGAGACAAACATATTTTTACGGTCTGCCGAATACGTGTTTAGTGGAATTTGAATCGCAATTTTGGCAAAATAATTGTAGATTCCGATTCCCATGCGTTCTTTTATTAAGCTGTTAATGAAATCATATCATATTTAAATACTATTGGCGTCAAGTTATATATTTGTCAAGTAACATAAATAAGCATGTGCAGACTAGCCCCGATGAGACGTCGCGTCTTGTAAGATAAAGATAATGAAAGTCCAAGGTCTTACTACGTAAATAAGCCTGTCGTTTGTCCAACTGAGTATTATGTATGAATTATGATGAATTTATACAATTGTAGAACATAACATAAGTAATAAATAAAACAATCATAATACGAGAATTTGAGTATTTGGAAAGTTATATGCTGATGCATTTAGGGATGACGACCATGCGCACAATATAGTTAATTACCAATAAAATAAAATAAATACATTTTTATTTATTCATTTCTAGTCGTATACTGTCTATATTTGCTGTAAGACTATTGTCATACGTCTTTTAAAAGATAACCATAGTGATAATCTATTGTTTGTAATTTATTAAATAAACCATAACTAAACCTCTCTATGTTTTAGTTAATTTGATTATAAAGGGTTATCCAGTAAGAGGTGTTTGATATTGATATTTAAAAAAAATTGCATTTTCTGAGATAAATTATAGGACGTTTATTTCAAAGTAAAGAGGAAGGTATGCAATTAATAATGGCAAACAATTGAAATGAAAGATAGTTTACGGATTTAGAACGCGTTTATTTTTTATTTAACCCGACGTTTCGAACCCTTTACAGCGTTCATGGTCACGGGTAGACTAAGGTGTTATTCGTCTTTAAGATGGTAATTTGAAAAAATGTTTAACTACCGCCTCTGATTTTTATCGTCAGTTATGTTCCTTTTTACACAAAATGAGCTAACTGTGTCCGGAGTCTTCGCAGTGTTGCCATGGTTTGTGGACTTCAATGATGATAAGACAGGGTCCCAAGCAGCTGGTAAATTCCAACCATCTTCTCTATTGAAATTAGGATGTTTTTTAATTTCTATTGCTTCGCGTATCATTCTAGGTACATATCGGTTTTCCTTAGCAAGAACTTTAGGTTTATCAAATCTAATGAAATGGTTGGGCTTATCAAACGCATGACTACAGACTGCAGATTTCGTTATACGCATATTTTTCTTATCGGCTATGTGTTCTTTTACCCGAGTACCTATACTGCGTTTAGTTTGACCTATGTATTCTATTAATCTTTCATTTCAATGTATAGTGGTCGCGTAAACTCAAGAAAACAGTATGGCAAACAATATCAGCCAAATAGCCACCACGGCTACGCTTACAGGACCATTTCATGATTTTTTCCATCACCAAATCGCAAAGTGGCTGCTGTATGCCCTCAATAGCTTCACGAATTCCATCTTTGAGGTCTTGGATCGACGCTGGGCTGTTGGCATAGACCTTATCTTTCACGGGGCCCTGAAGGAAGAAGTCGGTGGCCAATTGTGATCACCTCTTCGAAAGAAAACACGGTCCGGAAACTTTTCCGTAAAAGATCGATGGTTTCGTTTGGCTATTGTATATAATATTTTTCCGCGTTTCTTTTTTATTCTTTCAGTGCAGTGTGTCGTACTTATATATCAAGTTCTGATGCTTTTCTATCCATTGTAAACAATATATTTTACCTCTCACTAAGCAGGATTACAAAGTAAGTGATTATTACATTATAAGAGACAAAAATCTTTTTTTTTAAATATCTAAACGAGTAATAGTAAATTAGAAAAGTAATGTGATGTATTTGAAAATTTGTATACGGTGATTTGTATTACAACAAAGAAGTTTACTGAAACTTATAAATAATTATAATCACTTTTATTAAAATCCATAAGGACATGAAAACGATTGAGTTTCTGTAGTTCAGCTATTAGTAAAGCTTTAGTTTGAAACATTCCCCCATATCCAATATACAAACATCATTTAAAATACGTTCACCGTTAAACCTGTGGTTTCTCGCTAAGCTTTGACATACAAACCGTCAAAGGGAGGATGAATAAACCTTTAGCTTAGCAAACGCTTCAACAAAAACGTAAACATACAGGTTAATATATCTCAACGTTTTCTGCAGTACTTTAAGTGCTTATCAATCGTATAAAGGGTGTACCGAAATACAAATAGGAAATAGACTTAACTGCGAAAAGTGGGTAATTCGTTTATAGGAAATTGTATTCGTATTTTCATCAAATTACCAGTCAATTGCTGAACTCTCTGTACTTAAACTCAAATCATATATCAAAGTAATTTTAATGAAAAAGGGCTGCTAGGTATACTACGAGTATTAATAATTATATAAATGATAGGAACTGGCATCGTATAATGGCAGTGTATCTTATGTAAACATATTTATTTAAAAAGTGGCTGACAATAGTGACTAAATTTCTTGCGCTGCTTCTTTCTTCTCGCTCTTTTTTTTAGGCAGTTCAGATAAACATGCATCACGTGAATGATGAACCTTAAAAAAGATATCCTTGTAATTTAAAAAAGCTTTTCCAATGAGAAGAGGGTAAAATAATTTTAAAAAAATCTGAAAAAAGTCTACAGAACACAAAAAATGATTAATTTTGTAATATATAAGCCACTTCTTCTTTTACTGATGATATCCAACATAATTTTGTAGGCATTTAAGCGAACAGTAGCAACAGAACACAACTATATCGGTAATAATCATACGAGGGATATTATGTGAGACAGACAACGATTTAAAAAGCTCCGCGCAAGAACCAGAGGTTTTATTCCCTTGTTTTTAAGTTTCGGTCAAAATTTCGTATAATTACTTATAATCTATGCCAGTATAAATTTTACAAGGTACATTAAATTTGTCGATACACACACAGGCTAATACAATTTTCACACCAGGCATGACGCTAATCTTGCCGTTCACGTTTTCTGGCTGCGATAATTAGGATATTCGTTATTTAAAAAGAGGCTGTAATAAATGACAGACTTTCTTGCGCTTTTCTTCTCAGCACCTGTCCAGAAGCAGTGGTAGGATAAAATATTGAGACGTGTAAAAGCTCCTCCTTAGGTCTATTTGAAGGAATAAAACCGATTTTACTAATTTAAATAATTGAACTTTGAATCTATGAGGTTTATTGCGAATAAGTAACTCTACAACTAGACAGTTGCCTCTGAATCTATTAGTTTTATATCATCATCATAACTAGCCTATATCAGTCCACTGCTGGACACGGGCCGTGCCACACGACGCCGCACCGCAAGCATTTTGTATGCCAGCGGCACCGCTCCGGCGCCTCTCACTATACAATATGCTTGCCGACACCACAAGACTATTACTTTAAAAAGTTAGATTATATTAATTGTTACTGTTTCCCGTAAGAGCCGAATTTTGAATGTATAACTATTCGACGAGGAGGAATTGACCATTTTTCCGAGAAATAAGTAGGCTATGTGCTATTTCAGCCTATCCTATTAGAAAGAAGATTCTTTCTTCTTGCTACTTTTGTTTGTTAAGATATTTTTGAACTATTTTTATTGCATAGTTATTCTTATTTTATTTAGGTATGCAACAATATTAAATGTTACAATGAAAGATATGTCTACGAATTGTAGTACGCGTTTATTTTTTGATTTAACCCGACTTTTCAAACACTTTACAGCTTTCATGGTTACGGGCAGACTATGAACGCTGTAAAGTGTTCGAAACGTCGGTTTAAATAAAAAATAAAAGCATACTATAATCGGTAAACATATCTTTCTTTTCTACGTATAGTGTTCGTGTAAACTCAAGAAAACAGTATAATATTAAATGTCTTTGCAAGTCGTGACAGAAGCTTCAAATGCTACAATGAACCTGGTAAAGAGGACTATATTTTATCAAAATATGGTTTATTTATCAGTAGTTCAGTGCCCATTTGATAGCTGGTATTTTCAGGAATATTTATAATACCTGTTAGTCCTGTATTTTTATACTTTGTTACGGATTTTTGGTACAAGTGTACTGAAACATGTATGACATTTTCAGACAGTAGCAGGAAAAGAAGTACGTCGCTATACCAAATTTTGTGTTTGAGAAAGCGTTGTTTTTGTGATTACTTAGTATTTTAGATAATTATTATTATGATTGAATTCAAATTGTCTTTTTTAATTCAAAATTAATTGCTCAATATAGTTTAAAGGCGTAGTAGTAGGTAGACAAAAGGTTTTAATTTTTGTAGCCCAAGCTCAAATCGATCATTTCCTGAAAAACTAAGTTTTATTCTGATTTAAACTTTCATGGTTACTATCACTATAGTTTATATCTTCGGGGTTTATACCTGCAACAATGCTGAAATATCGGAAACTCTTATAAGACAAGGTAACCTATGTTGTAAACCTCGAATATATTAACTCTAGAAATAACCCCCGTATTTATAAAGAAGTAATTACTTATTGCTTAAGAAAGTCATAACTTAGAGTGTTCATACCTAGTGCTTAAGTGAAAGAAATTGGTCACCATTAATAGTCATATTATTTGGCTGAAAATGCTAACTTTTGGTAGTTATAACTTCTAGTAATTTCTTGATTAAGGCATACAAATTGTCTCTCAAGTAATTACTTGTAGTCAAGTAATTACTTTTACCTGTTTATAAATACGGGTGTAAGTATTGCTTTTCTTAAGTAATGTGCCTCTTAAATCAAACCGGAAAACCCTAGACTTAGGCTAAGACTTATTAGTGTACGCTTTTATCGTTACGTGTTCAAAGGCATAGTACACACGCGACTGCAGAGGAACCAAAACAATATGGTAAAATTTTCTCAATTAAAACTCATCAACTGAAAATAGGTATGATTCCTTGAATAAAACCTTTTCTGAAGCGGAAGGTTGTGAGTCCGCGCCCCACTTCAGGAAGTCGAGACATTTTTATGTAAGGAAAATTGTAGTGGAGATTTATACCTACCTACTAGCAATTCATTTACTTAAAGAATCGTTTTAAAAATAAAACGAATCAATTTTTTTAATTAAGAAAATTATATAAATTTGACATTTACCAACCTACCCAACTCAGTGGATGAGCTATCTCCACTGTACCATTAATTACCCTTAATTCAGTTAAGCAATTACCTGGTATTGAATCAGGAATTACAATCGTCGTGAATTACTTGTTTTGCGTCTTCAATTGTTTGTTAAGAAGTTATTATTTTTCTTATTAAATGTTAGCATGAAAACCACATACAAATTTAATAATAAGCTTTACATGTCGCCTGAATATTAAAAATTTTTTGGAATAGTTTGAGTAAGTATCAGATATATTTAACGTTTTTTTTTGTATTGATTACAGTACGAGGTCTAAAGTAAAACAATTTATAGAAAATAAAACGATGAAGTTCGTATTGCTCATGCGCTAATGAGGAACAAAGGATTGTAGAATTTTATATTATGTGATTTATAATAATACACATGTGACATGTTTTTGAAGGCAATTTTAGTGAACTTATTAATTATTTACTGACTTATCTTAGATGTATGTAGATTTATATTTCTACAAGTAATAACCGTAAAGATCAATATGTGCACGATTCAAACCAACTGAAGCTTCAATTGAAACATATTTACAAGTTATTTTATAACAGTAAAAATATTAAATCAATATACAAGATATATTATGAAGTTAAATGTCTGAATAAATTTCACTAAACTACTTCGCACGCCATCTGTCGTCGGCCAGGCGGCGAAGGCGATAACGTGCCGTGACAAATACCGATCCGATCAAAATATCTATTGTTTATATCGATTCTACGTCTTCTTTGTGGATCAAGGTAATTTCGTTTAGATATTCGATTCGACTTTTCAATAAAAATTAAGATTCAGGAGGTGTCTGTGTGATTAATTAGATAATAGAGTGAATTAAACTTGAGTGGGTTGGTAACAGCAGTGATTATGTAAATAAATTACTTTTACGTTTTGACCTTCGAAGTAATAGATAAAATTGTTGATAATGCAACAAATGTTATTTATTGAATATATTTATTTAAATCGGTAAATCGTTGTTCATGAATGCTGCAATGCTGCAATTCAAAAAGAAACTATTAACGACGTAAATCTGGTTTAAAATAGCGCAAACATTCTACCTAAGCCAAGTAGGTTTCAAATATTTTTGGAACTATAAATAACCTATACTTACCTAAATACAGCTTTGTTCACTATCTTGTTTTGCAATCTCATTCTAAAATGCTTATGTAATACAGCTAGGCTTATATGTATATTTGAATAATTAATTAGTTAACTGTTACTGAAGATGCAAAATAGGTACCTACTTACAGCACAAAAAAAATCGAAATACCTACACATAACAATAAATCAATTTTGATATTAGAGTCATTTTCTTATTTAGCGCAGAATGATCTGTTAAGACTCTTTCTAAAGACTTCCAATTTTTTTAATGCACAATACCTACCAAACAAATTCCAAATAAAGAAGAACATTTTATGTAAGTACAGATAAGTTGAATTGTATACAATTTAAACATTTATTGAGTATAGTGTTGGAATAATAGACGAACAGAAGAATAAATACCTAAATACTATGTGTAAGCAGAAATGTGAGTGGTGCAAGTCATATAAAACGATTACACGAGCTCGCTCCACTATGCGGTTTGCATTACGACCAGTTTTATTCAACATAATGTACCATCGTTTCTGCGGTAAACTGTATCTTAACAGTTTGCCACGTAAGCGAGCAAACTGTATATCATTTGCATATGAACGCAGATACCTACGTATTTATATTTACTTATGCATTTGCAACTGAATACAATTCCTGAAAGTAAACATGTAGGTGTTTACCCACAAACAATTACTAATATTCGAATATATTTAGTTTATTGACGTATATTATAGGTACCTGGGTCTACTAACTTCGCATCCAGTAATGCGTCATAGTGCATCAATTTGGAGTTGTATATTTTTGAAGGTCAACAACGAACAATGTAAATCTTTACCTATGTCAAATCACACCTAATTTTTTTTTGTAAGTTAACTTAAGTTTTGGAGAAACATAATAATCTGCATTAAAACGATTCCATTATTTCAACCCACTCAATATTTATAAATGAAGGCAATAAGTCAACGTTTTATCACGAAGCTTTTACCTTAGAGGCAAGGAAAACGTAACATAAAGCTGTTTTTCTCTTAATATACATGAACACAAAAACAACAAGTTAACGTAGGTAATCGTGTTCCAATCAAATCTGCGATGAATTTAATGATTCTTGAATATGATTCCGTAGACAAGGACAAAGATTTGGTCAGTTTGAACCTACTTAATTATTTAGGAATGCACAAAACATCGTTATCAGCAACGCTCTAACATGGAACATGCCAAATAACTTTTATATTAAATTGTACCTACTTCAAATTGAAGGAAGGAAGGGATGACAAAATAAATGATGTTGCCCTCAAGTTTCAAGACATTTATCAGTTAGCATAATTTTCTCATAAACGCATACTTTTCCAAAAGTCATAAACACTGCATGTTCAGCTGCGCATTAGTTTTTGCACGTGCAAGGCGAAACGTGACTCGGTGTGCTAAACTGTTCACTGCCTTTCATACGTGCTAAAAATAGAACAAGCCCATGTTTGATTATTTGCCACGAAATCATGTGAGTGCTACATCAAAAATGTATTAACAATCATAATCAGTGGTATAAAAATGCATTAGTACGAAGTAGTTATAGTAGTACGAGAAAACGAACGCGTCTATGTATTTGGTGGTGTACATAAACAAAATGGCGGATTCGGGTGGCCGAGCCGCCCAATGCACTCGCGTTTATCGCCTGACATATCGAGAAGAGACTTGGCAACGCAGCGGCCGCATTCCAGCAGCCATGCGGCAACGTCGCAGACTCAAGCGCCTCGCGCGCGACCACTACCCGTGCCTTTGTGGATTGCTGTGACGTCATGAGCGATGATAAAACGTTCGCGATGTGAAAATCAACTACGTTCAAAGCAAAAAACCGACCAAGTGCGAATCGAATTCGTACATTAAGAGTACCGTATAATTGTAGGTACAATATATAGGTACCACTATTTAGTTTTTAATATTTAGGAAAAAACGCTGCAAATTACAGGTCTTGTGTGATAAAACTTTAATACTTTCGTTTATTTTCATTTCTGTTATAGCTGCAATATAAATATTACCTATGTAAATATCCATGCATGATATAGTTAGATACAGCTTACTTATAGACATACCGATAGACAAACAGGATGCTAAATATGTACTTAAGCATTTAATTTGGATACGTAACTCTAAAAACGAATGAATTGTATGTGAAAATTGGTCCATACGCGTGAATTGATTGATTGTTGGATCGGTCCGCTGGGCACGCCGCGTGCGCTGCTACTACATAGGCCGGTATTTCGTGAAGAGGGTGGAAAGTCCGCTGCTATGAGGTCGTGATAAATGTAGATACCATCTGTGAATGTTGTCATTTTACTTTGTATCATGTGTTCTTAATGTTTTCTTTTATTGTTATAATTTTGTGTTATGTACATGGTACTGAATAAATTACTTTATAAGTAGGTACTTACATCAAACTTTATATTGAATAAAATTAGTTGAACGTTTGGTGTAGATTAATGAAATAAAGCATAAAAGGAAGGAAGGTTGCCGGGTTAAGAAACTTACCAGACATTTGTATAATTTTTTTACTTGTCATCAATCATATTTATAATAACTTATCTATCACATGATAACTGAATGCTTATAACCCGAGAAAAATAAATTTTCGTAAATATCCTCTAAGCGATTCAATTCTTTGACTGTACACATACCCTGTATGTAAATTAATACGTATTGTATGGTAGTGTCGAATAGGTACCTATATAAAAAAGTCATCGTCGACAAAGAATATCATACGAGTACTTACCTTTAAGGTATGATTATAAATAAAAAAACAGCAATTCCTATACTATTGATTTTGTTTTTAGTTATACAAATACTATGGATGACAGGAAAGGTATAATTGTGGTCTGTGTGGTATTGTAAACTTCATCCATATTTAGTAGCTGTTAATGACTGGTTAAATAACAAAAAAAAATTCACCACTTCAAAATACTGTGATCTTGATCGTGATTAGAAGAACAACAGCATTCACTCGTTCGTAAACTGACACTTCAATATTGTCTAACACACATCGTTATCTTGGAAGTTTTATTTTTGTATCTAATACAAATTAAAGCGTAATTACCGGACATCCTAGATGTTTGAAACTCTGCCAAAATCAGTTATTTCAATTTAGAAATAACTATGTAAGTGCATTACTAATTCAATCTGGCCAATATGTCTGGAAATGCTTCCAAGTTATTAAGTGTTTCAATAATCAAAAAATTATAAACAATCTTATCTTACTAATATAAAACTATAATATATAGAAAGTTTAGATGAATGTTTGTTACCCAAAACGGACCGGGTCAAAATTTGGCACGAAGATAGATTACAGGCTGGAATAGCACATGAGCTATTCCTTATCCCGGATAAATGATAGTTTTAAAATAAATTTCCATGCGAACGAAGTCGCGGGAAACAGCTAGTATAAGTTTATGAATAAATCACTAGAACGTATGCGGTATCATTACCTACTTCATAATTGGAACATTGATCGCAAGATAATAAAGGTAAATTAAATTACACCATTCTATTCCAGACGAGATGTTGGTTACATAATATTTCTATAAAATTTGGGACATTAGTCAGAATAACGCTATAAACAAAGACATGTCGAAAGATTTTCTATGTATTTTTATGTCCTATTTATTTATTATTGACTGAAACACGACTGACATTCTGTGTTACGTGTAGGTAGTAAGTATTAAGCTCGCGTCAGTCACATTGAAGGTATGAAGAAATAAGGTAAGTATAAGGAAAGGTGGTATAGGGAAGGAGCATACAACTTTTATTTTAAAGCGAGATAATTCTTTTTAATTAAATTATTTAAAAAAATCACAGGTACCATGTGCAACACAGAAAATACGGAAAATAAAAAATATCGTTATAAAGTTATACGTTGCGTAGTAAATATTTTAACTACTACATGTGACTTGTTTGTCTATAACAGTTGAAGTATAATTAAATAGATAGACCGACTATTCGGTGGAGTTCGTTGGAACCCGCTGATCATAATCGCCGATCTTAAGGGCATGCCCATGTCCAGCAGTTTCGTCGTATGTCGAATAATTTCCCTAAAAGACGAAGATTCAGGAAATACTCTAGCGTAGCTTAAAGCTTTAGTAGTCGAAAATATCCCTGGTTATAGAGAAGATAGCTCTGTAAATTTAGTTTTGCATCTCGAAATCCGGTGGTCGTGTGATCGAATAACACTTTTCTATAGTGATTTTTATCAATTTCTAAATTTCTAAATCTGTTTGCATATTTGTACAACTTGCTATGTAATTAATGTGAAAAAATCTGCACATTCAGATTGCACTGTGAAGAAGATGAGTAAACATATTCCAAATTGGTCTGATTACGATTACAGTTACGTGGGTTCCGACCGATATGGACCAAGTTCATGCTCTGCTTCTTCTCGGCACTAGCATTTTCCCGAAGCAGTGTTAAATTAAAATGTCGGGACGTGTAAACTGAAAAAGACCCTTCTGGGACCTATTCGCAGGAGCTAAATAGATCATAATCTGATTTCGCAATCGCTCCAAATGTTATTACACTGGTTTTTACACGACTTCTTCTTTACGGTACATAATAAATGCCCCGACTAGGAACAGAACAAGATGCTAGAAGAAAATATGTACATTTATAAGCCTTAGAAGCTTTAGGCTTTTGTGTTCATTGCGACTAGGCCTACACAAGGTGGACAATTTAGTGTAGGTTGCAGTGAAGCCTCTAGATGCGTTTGTCAGAGGACTAATATTCATGGATATCCTCAAGACGTCTTTGGTGTGAGCGTCGTCTGTGATGATGATGATATATTACAACAATTGTTTTGTTCAAGGTTTTTAGGGGTAATTTAAAATTATATAGGTAGATATAACGACAGCACCGACAGACAGGTTTCTTTATTGCACACGCCAAAAAAAAATGTAGCACAGGATATAAATTTGGAGCTGCATAAATTAGACAGTCTTTATTGCTTTATTTTGGCGAATTAAGTAGAACCGTCACTATTTAACTTGCTGTTTTCCTTAATGTAAAATACGAATAAACTAAAACAAACTATAGAAAATCTAGAGGATGAGGTTGAAATATTACGATCATTCCCACATACGTTTTATTTACATCATATTCAAACTAAAATATACATAAGTTATAGAGAAATAAAAGGTGGAAGTCACATACATATCTATTTTAATTATATTATGTAAATCCAAATGGAGAAAACCACTCTCCATAGTCACTAAATGCAAAAAAAATTGAGGGGAAACCTTTTGTTCAGCTGTGGACTACTGGCTGTTGTAACATGTGTGAAGCTTATGAGAAACGATTTTTCTAAAACTAGAAGCAGTCAACTAAAATTTATTTTGTTAGGTATATCTGTTATATATTCTTAACATCTTATAGGTTATTGTGAAACTCCTATTTTTTATTTGATACTTAATGAATGGGAACTTGGTAAAAACCGGGAATCGTTACGGGATTGAAATGTAATGGATTGAAAAATTGTTTTATTAAATCACTATGCGTCGTGAAGTTTTAGCACTTTTATTTATCTTGGCTTTCAATTTATGATTAGATAAAACACGATGTTGACGTTTCTAAAAACAAAGTGTAAGTTTTCTATTTACCTACATCACAGACCAGGTTAAGACGTTTCAAAATGATATTTATGATAAGATAATATAGCTCAATCGATTAAGGTCTTGTGAAAAACTGATTACGACCTTTTAAATTTTGTTACATAAACACATTTGGAATAGTGAAGCAGGAGGAAAAATTAAGTATACATTTTATGAGGTATAACAAACTTTACAAAGTGTGAGCCGTAAATATGCTTAACTTGAATTGAATTTCATTAAACACTAAGAACATTATAAGTATTGAATTAAAAATATATATTTGTTGGATTAAACTACATACTAGAGAGTCAAAGCAAAAAGCAAACCTATGTGATCATTAAAATAGCGTTTACCTTAGTTTTTTTAAGATTTTTATCAGCTCTTTATGGTTAGACCATTACTATACCTATGTTTTGGATTTTGATACTTATCTTACTACTTTATTTAGTTGTAATTCAAATTATTCAAAATGCGGTCAGCCTATAAATAATGACGAAAGCAGTTTGACTGTCAGTACTGGAACAATTGTAACATGGCTCATGTACTTATATACTACGCATATCCCTATTATACCTATAATTATGTTTTCATTATAAATCGATCAATTTCATGATTGATAAATAAATGAATTTAATTCCTATACACACTGTACCAAGTCACAAAATGTAAAAATATCAGTATATAAACCTGAAAAAAAAAATATTTCAAGTTTATATACTGATATTAAAAGTGCAATTAAGTTGCTAAAATATCAAATAAAGTATGTAAAAATAATTTGAAAAAATCGAAAATCAGGAAAAGCCTGAAGCCCGATTCAGTAAAACCTAATGTGGAAAAACGTGCCTTAATACATCTGATATTCGGTATTACTCAAGAATTTTTGTCACAAAATTCAAATTCAGTCGATTAGTTCATGCTTTTTCATGGTATTCTTCTCTAAATGGGTTCTAAAAAGCAATATAATATATTATATAATTTTTCATAATACTATAATTTGAAAAACATATCGTAATCACGACACGATTTTATGATACTATTCCCTCTAAAGTTAAATTTTTGTTTTAAGGTTTTGGTTTTTTTTTCTTTTTATACCCATTTTAAGGATTTGAAATTCATTTTTCCCATTAAATTTAAAATCGGACAGTTCAGTTTCTGTGATCAATATTATTTTGTGAAAAGAATACTGTATCCTAACATCAACTCTTACACTAAATATTGATAATCAAGCTGGCTTAATTTAAGTGAAACACGCGAAAGAAATTAACGAAAATGCTTGCCAATTCTTTTGTTTTCTGATAAAGCTTTATAGGTCATGGGCAAAATTATGAAATATATCATCGGGTAAGTTTAAGGTTTGTCATGCAAAACAATTTTGTTGTTATATAAATAACATGAAAGAGTTCTTTTTTGTGGTTTATAAGCACAATGCCTCTGCTTTCTTCTTCTAATTTTTTTAAAATAATAATTAGGTACAACACATCATTTGTCAAGTCTGGTAGTAAGGAACAAATATCCTTCAATTATTAGCGGTTTCTTCTAGCACACCCGGACCGAACACAAATTTTAGGGATTGTACAAATATGGGAACCAAAACTGATATGCATTCGCTAGGCTAACTACTACACTGCCAGCCTTTCAAATCACATAAACTATCTTTTAGAAGATAAATGAAATCTTTTAAAATTAAAACAGACTAGCATTCAGATCGGTGGTAAATGTGAGGGGAAAAAATATAGTCATCGTGATTATATGTATTAATGAAGTTGGCCAGAAGGCTCATGCTATACTGCTAACAAAATAGGACTCAAAACAATAAGCTAGCACACTTAAATATATTTACACATTATGGAACGATCCTCTCTTCTTAAAAATATTAATTAGTTGTTGGAATCTGTACTTCGGGAATCTCGTGATTATCATACGTCATAAGCGCCGAATTTACTAAAAAATTTGTTTAAAATCAAGACCACCCTAAATGGTGGTATTTTGAGCAACATTTGAACGCCAACTTTGAGGTTTCCTCTATCGAGTCAAAGAAGTATAAAGACCAACATACGATGAGAAATGTATTCACTGTTCAGTACTTTTCTGTTTATTTAACAGCTTTTGTAGTAACAAAACGCTTTATAAGCCACATTTTTTGGCGAGGTGTAGAGCTTGTGAAGTAGGGCTTGTTTGTAGAGTTTAGGTGTGTACAGTAGGAAGTTTTTGATACAGTCATGTTTTCGTCTTGGCAAAATTTTACAAAAAAGGTTTTTGGTGAATTTAGAAAATTGTATAGTGTAATAATCACACATACTCTCATTTACGTGCAATACAGTGTACTCTGAGATACGTAACTTTACATTTCATAAACTACCGTATACTTACTGAGTGTAATAATAGGGGTTAAAGTATAAAATTATTTGTATTGTATCAAAAACTAAATAAAGTAACTTTTGACTAAAAAAAAAAATGCAATACTAGTGCCTATTACTTCAAAGGAAGTCGTTGAAAAGACCCCTTACAATGTGTCAGCTGACCTTCTTCCTTCAATTAAGTATATTTGTATTATATACTTTGATTTTCAGAAATTTAAATACTATAATGCGTAGCTTTATAACCATCTAACTTTCACCTTTAATTGCATCGAAAACGGTTCAGGCGTTTTTTAAAAAACTAAAAAATTGTTAGTATGGAAAAATGACTTTTCTCGATTTCGTCCATACAAAACGGCAATTTCATACTTTAACCCCTAAAATTAAAGTAAACAAAAACCTCATATAACTCGTTAGCTAAAAATGGAACCAAACAGGCTAATATCAACAACACAAAGGGTCAAATGTCACCGGAGCGAGATAAACTCAAAGAAATAAGCCTTGATGCTAATAAATAAAGTTGTATAACTATAATAATGATGTATATTAACTGACCTTACATATTTGCTGTAAAATAAATAGGCAATGTTTGTTTAAGCAATCATAATAATACTAATAAACCGATGGGCAAATACTTCAAGTGACCTTCTTGATACTTCTAGCTAATAGGGTAATCAGGTTATCCATAATTATAGTTACGTTATTTTATGCGAAATGCGCTCTAATTCAACACCATACAGTTCACACACACAATCAATAATAACTGCGGTTATGTAAAGTATATAACGAAGTTTTTATATCACTATCATAAGAAGTTAGATTTTAGGGCTTTAACCAACAACCTCGTTAATATTTATTGATTTTTGATATTGAGATATGAAGTAACACGGTGGAAACCCCGAAATAACTTAACACCTAATTTTATTTGATATTTTAGCAACTTAATTGCACGTTTAATATCAGTATATAAACTTGAAAAATTTTGTCTCAGGCGGGACTTAAAAATTTTTCAAGTTTATATACTGATATTAACACCTAACTTTAATAATGGCAATCATTGTGGTACCTTCGTGGCTACCTAAACGCTTACAAATGCATTTTGGGGTAATTTTTTTTCGTAGTTAGTTCTTAAAATGACGACCATTTGGATCAGCGGTAGTTAACGCTGCTTCTGAGCCATGGGTCGCGGGTTCGATCCCCGCACAGTACAAATATTTGTGTGCATGAACATGTCTGTTTGTACTGGTCTGGGTGTTTTCTATGTATTATAAGTATGTATTTACAAAAAAAAATTATATAAGTAAGTTTATCGGTTGTCTAGTACCCCATACGACAGGGTACTTAATAGTACCTTAATTTGGGACTAGATGGCTCAGTGTGGCCCGGTGAGGCATGTCTTAAATATTTATTATTATTATTTTATTAAAATAATTAGAACCCAAAGATCTATTTTTGTATGTGAAAAGCACAACATAAACAAAATATTAATTTTATGTACACTAATATTATAAAATAAAGCTGAAGAGTTCGTTTGTTTGTTTGTTCGAACGCGCTAAGCGTAAAAAAGGAAGTACCTACTGGTTCGAATTGAAAAAGAATTTTTGTGTTGGATAGTCCATTAATCGAGGAAGGCTTTAATATAACATCAAGCTGCGACCAATAGGAGCGAAGCATCAGTGAAAAATGTTGCAAAAATAATCGCTATCATAATAACAGAAATTGACGCGGAGGATTTCGCGGGTAACAGCTAGTGTTATATCAAAAACTTTTGCACTTTTTTTATTTATCTATTCTAAGGTTTCTTTACCAACAAATGTAAAACGTGTTTTTTACCAGCAGGACCAACTCAACACAAAAAAGTTATTTACAGGAAAATATAATTTTAAAAGTTAAAATATAATACGAGTACATATTTGATCCTGTACAGGATTAATCCCACACTAAACAAAATAATTCGTTTGATGTCATAAAAGATGTAACAAATTATATATAAGTATCAATATTCCTATTTTAGCCTTAATTTCCTATCAGCTAAGGGACAAGTTATATTGAATTTGATTTAAAATTATCTTATTATAAATTGAATACTTACTTACATATCGTGAGTGTTCGGTGTATTTTTATTAAAGGCATCCTGTAACTAATTTGCTTGTGCTTTGTCAGTTTTTATATAGAATATTTTCAGTAAATTGTTGTAAATAATAATTTTGTCGATTTCATGATAATGAAGCATGGAAAAGTAATATTTTATGACTATAGGTATGCGATTTGGTGGTCCAAGCAGGAAGGAAAATTATTTTGCAGGTTATTTGTGTCGATATTATTATTTATTATAACGCACTTATTAAGCTTAATAGATTATTATATTTTATTGATGGTTAAATGTAATTGTTTTTTAAGCCTTCATAACTTTTCGCGTCTTTGTAGTAATTCACTCTGCATAAGGAGACAGATGAAAGCTTTATGTGTAGTATAAATTAGAGAAAAACCTACATTATCGCGAAACTTGTTATGCAGTATTCCATAAAGCCTTATTTAATATCTACAGTACAGTAAACAAAGTCTCACCTTAATAAGTAAGTACTTATTATTTATTCTAGTACAAATAGGTAAGTACATTAAATCAATCATGATGACGTTCACGTACAGTATCGCTCTCGTGTTGCTACAAACCGTAGTAGAACGATTGAACGTAAACATCAACTTGGGACTGAATCAAGCAAATAATAAAAAATGATTTCGCAAATTTAACAGAGCCTTGTGCGCGTGAGCGTTTCGCGTATGTGTGCGTGGGACGAGGGTACGTCACCTTGACACGAGGCCCCACGGGGTACCACACCCATCCCCTTCACACGTACCCGTAGCTACGGCGTGGGAGAGGGACAGAGGCATCCTGTAGATAGACGCTTTCAGAAACGCTACGCGGCTTACTGCCATCCGCCATTTTGTTGTACATTGCTTTTGTTGTTAGATTTTTATTGAGGTGTCTTTTTATTTTTCGACAATGAAGGTTTATGGACGCCAGGTTTTAATTAACTTTATGTTCACTTTGATTTAATGATGGTTCGGATGAGATTACTCATGCATGAATAAGCATTGCGTTGGTATTAGTCTAATAGTTAACAATTTAACAAATTTAATGTCATACTGTAGTCATATAGGTGGGTGGGTTACCTATATTTTTAGTAACGAAATATTTTCATTTATTTAAAAAGTGTATAAAAAAAATGCAATCACTGAAATAGCATTCAAGAAAATGTATAATTAGTACGTATTCTTCAATAAATACATATATACCTACTAACCTACAAGTTAACCACATAATATGTATAATTATGTAAACGATAAAATAAGAAGAAAAGATGAATTATATCATAAATGTGTTTACCTAATAACTGTTTCCCACAAAATTACGTAATTTGCGGCGTAACATAATTATTTATCTCTCAACCAACAATATAAACGATAAGATAACATTCATCGAAAACCCTATGAACGAAAACAATCTACCTACGTAACATAATTATTATACAAAACAATTTCAAAGGAAAACCCGAAAACAGTTACCATTATTAAATATCAGAGCTTAAAATGAGAAATATTGTGAAATTAACGTGTGCCACATCGGAGCTATTAATAAAGTGTATAAAGTGACGTCAGCTGAAAATATTGTCACCACTGTACATTTTCGCGGCGCCTAGTGCCATCTGTGGGGTAACTTGGGAGTGTGCGCAAGGCCGTAAAGCCCATCACAGCGGTTATTTTTACACATAATTTAATTGTGTCCACGGAGCCGGGTCGTAACCTACAGTATTTGGTTAGAATAATAATCAGACTTTGCCATTGGTTCATAAAATATTGTATTTTTTTTACGAATAATGCTACATGCGTTTTACATTCATTGCATTGATTAAAAGTTTTTCAAGAGAATTGGGGATCTATTTTTTTCTATGGTAACATTTTGGAAATTTAATCAATAATATACCTCAACACTACATTAGTACAAGTTATAAATACACAAAAGAAAACATGGATGGAGAGCAATTACACTCAGAAACTATGTAAATCGGAGCTATAATGCGGCACATTTATGTAAGAGCCACTTTTAACGTTTAGTTTCCTACTTGGTAGTCTTTTTTAGTTAAGAATGCGACGTAACTAATAAACTATTTCTTTGAATTTTCGCGTTTTGAATTGCATTGTTTTGCTCAAAAGTTAAACTTAAACTAAGAACAAAACTGCGCAAACTGACTTTAAATTGTTAAACTATATTTTTGAACGATGAAATAAATATATGGCTAGTGCATCAATCAATCAATCAGCCTATTGCAGTCCACTGCTGGACGTAGGCCTCCCCAAGGGCACGCCACAGTGCACGATCCCCCGCTTTCCTCATCCAGACACTACCAGCGACCTTCTTCAGGTCATCGGTCCATTTGGCAGGGGGGCGTTCTACACTACGTTTGCCGAGACGTGGTCTCCATTCGAGAACCCGTCTACTCCAACGCTCATCACTTCAGCTTGCTACACTTTTGGATAATGTCCATAACTTTGGTCCTCTGCCGGATAATCTCGTTACGGATTTTATCCCGCAGCGAAATACCGAGCATAGATCTTTCCATAGCTCGCTGAGCGACATGCAGTCGGTGGGCCAGCCTGACCGTCATGTTCCACGTTTCGGCTCCGTATGTCATGACGGGTAGGACGCACTGATTGAACACCCTACTCTTCAGGCATTGCAGTAGTGATGACGAGAAGATATGAAGCAACTTCCCAAACGCTGCCCAACCCAGCTGCACTCTTCTTGTGATTTTACGTTCAAAGTTGTTTCTACCTAATTGCAATATCTGCCCGAGGTAGACATATTTTTGGACAACTTCGAGCGCTTCACTGTTGATCAAGATCGGCTCCGGAGTGATAAAGTCGTTAAACATGACTTTGGTCTTGTCCAAATTCATCCGGAGACCGACCGACGTTGAAGCAGCATTAAGGCTTTGCAGCATTTTCTGCAAATCCTGCACCGATTCTGCCATCAATACTACGAGTATGTCGTCGGCAAAGCGAAGGTGGCTGAGATATACGCCATTGATGTTGATGCCCAGTCCGTTCCAGTCCAGTGTTTTTAAGACATCTTCAAGTGCGTTAGAGAACAGTTTCGGAGAGATGACATCTCCTTGTCTCACCCCTCTGAGCAACTGAATGGATTTCGTCTTGTGGTTCTGTACTTGGACGACATCGACGCTGCTCTGTATAGGCTTCTCAGTACCTCCACATATCGCAATGATTCCAGAACAGCCCAGGTTTCTACGGAGTCGAAGGCTTTCTCGTAGTCCACAAATGCTAGGCACAGCGGCTGATTATACTCTTGCGACTTCTGCATAATCTGCCTCACTGTGTGAATGTGGTCCACGGTGCTGAAACCTTTTCGAAACCCAGCCTGTTCCGGTGGCTGGAAGGCGTCAAATCTCGCGGCAAGACGGATTGTGAGGAATCTCGAAAACAGCTTATAGACGTGGCTTAAGAACGCGATTGGTCTGTAGTTTTTCGGGAGGGCTTTGTCTTCTTTCTTGAAAAACAAAGCCACCAAGCTCTCACTCCTCGCCTTCGGGGTAGTCCCATATGCTATGACGGAATTAAATAGCTCTTTTAGCTTTCTCAGCACTGCAGTTCCTCCTGCTTTGAGAAGCTCGGAAGTAATTCCGTGCTTCAGGCTAGTGCCTAGTACATTTAAATCTTTACCTATCACTATTTATGTTGCAGGTTTTGATAATTATGGAAGTACTTTGCTGTTTGAATGAACTGAACTTAGCGGTTAAACCTTTCCGGTTAATCTGTATAGAAGTAGGTACTGTATTCTGTAGCATTTTAAGACGGTTTTCACTAACATGCATGTATTGGACTACAGTTTAGAACTGTGTATATTTTTTTGTATTGACTGTATCATGTTTTATACATAAAATAAAATACACAGACTTAGACAGACAGCGGCCGATAAGATTTAATATGAACACAGTTTTCACAGAACACAGGTTTATTTATTTTTGTTTTAAATTCAATACGTAAAAGCATACATACACGCTCCACGCAGGCTTACTCAACACTCATCGAAGTTCTAATAAATTATTAATAAGTACATGAAAAATATAGTATAAATTAAACCTGTAGAAGGAGCGGAACTCGCATCAATAAATGAATGTTTTAAGGTTCACCCCTTTAACTATGCAAATTTTATTTGTAAACAAGTACTTAATAAATTATAATATATATATTTTTTTATTCTTGACATAGGATTTTGGTGCGCAACCAGGCCAGGTTAAACAAATGCTCCACGAGTGCGTGAACACATAAAATGGCATTGTTTTAAGCCAAAATGTATATTACATTTAGTAAATTGTCCTAATTAACTTTTTCCTGTCGCTTTTACGCGTGGATTGTGGCTTCTTTAAATAAGCAGGAAAACTTGTCGTGAATAAAACATGCAGCGTGGTTAATAAAAATAGTTTAGCTATAAATAATACCTACATGTTAACACTACATGTACAAACCACCACTGCAGTTTAACATATTACGAGTACAGGCACTAGCTCCATAAGCCACAGCAAAGCCTATTGTTATGAGCTGTCATCTGACTTTTAAAGTATTTTTTTATCAATTCGCAGATATTGCAGATACTATACCACCGATTATAGTAAGAAAGAAGTATAAGGATCAATTTATTTACACTTTTAGCGATACAAGTTCACCTTTTGTCAATGTGAAACGCTGGTATAACGAATTTCATCATGGTCGGCTTTCGCTCACCGACGAAGGTCGTTCAAATCAATTGTTGTGTCAGATAATATTGATGCTGTGCAAAAACTAATAATGCAAGATCGTCGTGTAACATATTGCGAAATTGGCAACCTTAGGCGTTATTTCTATCGACATACAGAAAATACGAGTACAAGCTGCTGCCCGCGGTTTTGTTCGCGGATAAAATGTAGCCATGTTATACCCTGACCCCTAATCTACCACTATGCAAAAAATCATGCCGATCTTTTCTTATATGGAAAACTTACATCCCCAAAAGAAACCGTGTACTTTTCCGGGGTGAAAGGTAGAAACAGTCCATCTCCGTACCAAATTAATTCAGATAAGTTCAGCCGTTCTGGCTTCTCATGTTTGTTTCTCAAGCACGCCAGAACTATCGAATAGACTTTTAAAAATTTACATAGAATCGTCTCTTAGAATTCCCATAGAATCAACTGGCCTTTAGTTTTCGACGTAGATCTCTATAACCAAAATCTTAAACCAACAAGTCTTTTCAAGCACCATCATAATAGTTTAATCTATGGAGGCCAAACGGGCATCATTATTCAGGTTGTATGATATTTATATCAACCTTTTCCATGTCTAACTGATTCTTCCGTACGAGTATCTAACTTCTTACTAATATTATAAATGCCAAAGTGTGTGTCTCGTCTGTAACTTATTCACACTTCAGCCGTATACATAAGATAAAATTTGTATTAAAATAGTCTGAGTTTCGGGAAAGGGAATATAATAGTTTTATCCTAGATATCATACGTAAAAGGGGTGAAGAGGGATATATGTGGAAGCTTTTGCTCCCCACATAATCATACACTACGGGCGAGAGAATTAAAAAATAGATATTTGTAAAATCTATGGCTGTCGCGCAGTGCCAAACGCATTCACCGCAGAGTGTTATAGAGACAACTGCTTCTTGGACCAAAAATACCTACTTAAAGCACACCAAATCAACGTTTCGTAGTCCCCCGATTTCTTTTCCAAAACTAGATCGATTTAAATACTTTTTTCATTAAAAATTAAAGAAAAGCTTTGGACGTGTTCGTATGTTTTCCTTTTTTTCTAAAATTTAGGCAAATTTGTTTTCTGGATGTTTGAACACAGCGGAAAATCTGGCGAATTTTTTCGATTTTTGTGGGCTCATATCTTTTTTATTAATTAATTTATGAAAAAACAGAAAACATAGAAACATGCTAATAGTGGCCATAGATTTTTGTAATAAAATTTATTGCTCTACTGGCATTATCCAGAGAGGAAACAGGGGACTACGTTTGTATGGAAAAACGGCCGTTGTATTTCCTCTTAAGCGATTTATGTATTTAATCTATATAAATAAAAAAGAATCACAGAAATGTACAAGTTTCGATCAACTTTACCAAATTGAATAATGGGATAGTTCTATTTTTATTGTTTGTAATAGTTAGGAGAAAGTTTGTATGGAAGAAGGTACTTGATGATTGTACGTAACAAAAATAATATTTTAGACATTAACAGAAATATGTGTTAATGGTAAACATGGTTATAAACAAATCATTTGCTTGCATTATCATCATTGGCAAACCCGTGCAAAGCTGGGACGGACAGCTAGTATATAAAGATATGTAGTTTGAAACCCTGAAAATTACATAGGAATGACTTTGTCCCTGAAATCATCCCTTAGAGAGGTTGAAAGTGGGTAGAACTCGGTTTTTAGGACATTCGCAGTAGGACGAACAGTACGAATCCCAAATTGATCCTAGATAGAATAAAGGAAAAAGAACCATAGATCAATGCAGCTCCAATGGTTAGAGCTAAGACATCAAGGATTTGACGCGCTTTTGCTGCCGAGATAGCTAGCCAAAAAGCTTAGCCAGATGCCAGTGATCGCCAAACTCCCTTTAAAAGATAGAACACGGACTCGACGGGAATTATGAAATGACGAATTTTAGTGGCGTGTAATGCCAGGCTAAAATAGAAGATCATCATCAACTCTCCTTGTCCTATGAATGTCGTGAGAAGAGATTAAAATAGTACTATACTGATTTAAACTTTAATGATCACCATCACTTTAGTTAATTGATACGGGGTTTATACCATGTACCTTAGTTTAAATGAGTTTCCGATATTTCGGCACTTTTGAGTTATTCCGTGAGCATGGCGCTTACAAGAGTGCCAAAATATCGGAAACTCATAAAAACTAAGGTACATTGTATACACCCCGTATCAATTAACTCTAGTGAAATAGTACTGCCAGAATAAAAGACAGGCAGCAGTCTTCTCTTGGCTAAACTGCGATCGCTTATGCGAATGCCAAGCGTGACCACTTCAGTCTAATGTACAACAGAGATACGATTCGATAAACAACCACAAAGTAAAGCTTGTATAAAGTATTGGGAAATGCATTATTTGTTGCAATGTGTAATAGTCAAATGAAATAAATGAAGTCATTAATACATGTTGACCATATATACCAAGCAGAATGGAATCCTAATGTTTTATAATAACGTTTTATATCGCGCAAAGAAAGCTGTCTGAAAACGCATGTACGCGAGCGTCGACCCGGTCGTTGAACCCGCCACCCGTGCCATTTTAGGGTCACTTAACTAAACTGTGTACCTAATTGCTACAATTCGAGGTTTCTTAAATAAATTTAAAGAAATAAGGAGCATCAACTACTATATCTATCGCTTCAAAGATAAAAATAGATGAAATTATTTCGTCTTCATGGCCGTAAAGTGGAGATTGATTATTAAAATAGTTAGTTCCTTAGATGTCTTTTCATAAAATAGAATTCAATTGGTTATCTATAATGTTATATCCTATGAATAGAAAATCTTCTATTTTGTTTCCACTACCGGTCCGAAGTCTCCCGAACCCTGAACCCCATTAAAAATAAAATATTGGGCGTTTTATACCGCGGTGCGAAACAGCCAATTTAAAAAATGCTCTTGAGAGATTCGCACCGCGGTCCAATTTACTCGTGGTGCGAAACGACCACGAAAATGAATGTATTGTACTCAATTCTTTCTTAGTTTATCATGGCGCAGGCAAAAGTGTCGTATTATAGTATGTACTTTTAAAAACAGGATTTTAAACGCGCAAGGACCTATTAACAGCTATAGTAAATGTAACTTTTTTAATCAGTTAAGGAGGGAAATCTTTTAAAATTGTGAACATGAATGACGTCGTGGTATAGGTAATAGGTAGGTAGTGTAGGTACTTACCTATTAAGAATCCGTAGCAATAGGGATATTTTGGAAGAATGCAATGTTAATTCTGCCATAACAACTAAGATAACTTTTTTTGACATTTTAAGCCATAAATGATGATTAACAGAGATAGTAGATGGAATTTTTAAGAACATAGGTAAGAGTTTGTAAGTAGGTAACGGTAAATATTAATTTCCCCGCCGCTGAAAAAGGGATCAATAGAGTAGGTTTTAATAAGCTGTTATTTAATGCTTTTACGTGGTTTCATTTTTGTAACATCAATCATGAGCAGAACTAAGAATTATAAGAATACGTCTTAGGTAAATAACTGGCTGATATAACTACTTATTTACGCTAATTGTAGCAAGCGATCATCACCTTTCATTAACATTACCAGCTTGATATATTTGGTTTTTGTGCGAGGATTTTTAGGTTTGTCGAATCTAATTTGTCTATTGAATAATTTTATCAACGTCAGCCTACATCAGTCCACTGCTGGACTTCTCGCCAAAAGGAGGATTTTTCCTTTATCGCCATGCTTGGCACGGTTTGCAATCGAATTTTGGCCAGAATTGGAGAGAGACGCTACTGCCAATAGCGATTTTCTTTTGTTAGGATTCGGGGTCTATCGAATCTTTACATAATGGTCGAGCTTGTCAAACGCATGATCACACCTGTTGACTTTGTTATAATTGTGTGTTCCATGTCGGCTGAGTGTTCTTCTATCAGTTCCGATACTGCGTTTAGGTTGGCCTATCTGTATTTTTTTTAAAACATGTTATTTTTGAGTTTTGAACGCGATGGTTATGCAATTTTTACAATTGTACAAGTAAGGTTTAAATTATAAGTATCTTAATTATTAAATTTTAAAACATACCTACTTTTTTCCATAAACGCAATTTATTAAAAAAAAGTAACTAGTTTACCAACCAATAAATAGTATTAATTAATTTAAGTAGATTGCTTTAAAAGCAATTAGACATGATCGTCATGTGCCGACTCAAAAATTCCTTTTGTTTTCGTCAGGAAACTACTTTGTTGATCCTTTCTCAAGGTCTAAATTAATCTTGGTACTAGTCAATATTAATACAGATAATAGACAAATTAAACATATGTTACAAGTAATTTGGCAACATTAAAGTAATAATTGTTTTTCATTTCTGCAAGAAAAACTCTTAATAGGAGAGAGTTCCTAGGACTACCAATCCTGTCTGGATTGAGCTACATAGTCACAGGTACTGAACGTTTTATCCAAAACTTCAGACAATAACAGTGAAATGTTCGACCCTCATGGGTTGGCTGCGCGGGTTCACACACAAAATCTAATTATCCATTACTATCGTGTAATAAGTATGACAAAAGTGTTGTTTTTCATTCGTTATTGCTTATTGCACGTGATTCTTCTTTCTATAACAAGTACGAATGTTCAACGTTGTAAAATTATAAGATTGTGCCACATTTTTAGAAAGCGTCTCATGTTACTGTTACATTCTGCAGATACTCGACATGAATTTTAAACATCTTACTAAGATTATTCACTATAAGGAGAAATACAGTTTCTGTTTTATGTTATAGCAGATATTATTTTAAAGCAGAAATAAAAAGGTCATATCACATAATACATTATTCATTCTTTTCCTTTAAACGTAAAAAGCTAGCGAGGGCGTTTTGTTAGGAGCCAAGGTAATTACTTGAATAAATATTAGTAATACTCGTATGTATGTAGTTGCACAACAAAAAAAAACTAGGCAAGTAAAAGTCAGACTCACGCGCCGAGGGTCCCGTTCGTGCCACCTAAAGATGGCACTAAAAGATGGCACTTACGTATCGGAAAATATCACAATTTTCGGATTCAAGCCTATTGCTTCTTGCCAAATTTCATAATTCTTGGTCAACAGGCAGTACCATACAGGTTCTGATTGTCTTTGCGAATGTATGGAAAATGCGACATTACTACGCCAGAACTTTTGACTAAAAAAATAAATTAAATTAACTGCCTATAATTATCCTACTGCAGGGCGAGGGCCTCTATCATTGAATAAATTTACCATAGCAATGATGGGAATTTCTCGATTGCGTAGCCTTAAAGATTTGAGTTTTTTTACAGCGCAAGGGACAGCAGAACTTAGTATTTGATGTTACATACTTTTAAAAAAAAACTTTATATGTAAAGAAAGAGCTGGCTCGAACCGCTATGATGGAATTTTATTGTCATTTGATGATGGTTTTGACATTAGCCTCGTACTGTTTTGTCTCGCACTATATGATTAGTCTGATTACAAACCTAATCTTTTTTCCTTCGGTTGAAGAAAGAGAAACTTTACCTGAGTATGATATTAGTATAGTTTGTTTGGAGGCTAGATAGGGATTCCTCTGAAGGTGTTTAAGATTCCACAGACAAATTCAATATCTTAAATTAATATTATGCAAATCTCGTGGATATGTCGCTTTCAGCTAATTGGATAAATTAAGTAATTCACAGAACCCATATCGTCAACAAATGGTTTGGCTAACAGAAATATTAGACTTTCCGTAACCGCGACCCACACACGCGTATAAATATTAAGTATTCTGTCGTCTAATCTCCTTCAGAAGATAGCACTCTATGGTGCAAAAACATATTCTTGTATATTTGACAAACCAAAATAAATAATAATAGCTTGGATTTAAACTTTTGTTATGTTAATAAAGATCATAAGTGGACGGAGAGTTTTTTTTAAACTTTTCTTTACCTAATACTTAACCTTTACCGAATTTAGTCTGAAGAGTAAATAAATATTAAACTTGATTATAATACATTTTGAAAGTTTGAAACATTTTAAAAATAACGTTACAATTTAACCGGTTGTCTGCTCAGGAACAGATCTGATCTATTATGACCACCCTCATTCGAGGAGTTAATACTTAACTAGAAAGATATAATAATACTGTTAATAAATGAAATGCTAATAATTTATCAGTAAACTGGTTATTAAGCAAATACATTTTCTGGTGTTACCTGTAATTTATCAGTAAACTGGTTACTAAGCAAATACATTTTCTGGTGTTACCTGCAAAAATACAATTCCTTTAATAAAAATTGTATTTTCGAGTACATCAAGTAATTTCAAGTTAAACTTTAAAATATTGCATATGGCACGGAGCACATATGTACTGGTGGTATAAATAAGGAAGACACCAGAAAAAAAATTAAAAAAGAATGTGAAACCTAGTTCTTGGAAAATAATATGATCTGAATAATCGAACAAGTAACAACCATGAAGCGAGCATTACAAAGCCGACAAACGGTTTAATCCTCTAATTGGCGGTGCTTAGGTACTTATTTTTCTAATTGCCAGTTATATTTAAACTACACTAACCGGAATCGATAACAAATTATTCGATCCTGTAAAGAACTGCTTTGGTATAGATTTACAAAAAATATATTCACCAAGGCATTTTTGAATGATCTTATTAACCGTAAAAAATTAGGCAGGAATGAAAATTAGAGACATGATAATAAATTTGTGCTTTAGTTTTTTTTTCTTCAGAATCGGGATGCAAACTTTTTAGTAAAGTTTGTTTACTGAGACTGAATCCTAATTAATGAAGGATGACACGGACAAAAGTCTAGTCTAAGTAACATTAAAGTTAGATAATTTTGGTTGCATGCAATGCAAACGAAAGACTAAAAACGAATTTTTGTATCTTACATTACTAGAACTTACTACATCACAGATGTCAATCAAAACGATGGGACCTAATAATGTTTAACTGTTACTGTTACTAATGCGAAAGTAACTCTGTCCGTCTGTCTGGCGCTTTCACACCTAAACTACTTAACCGATTTTAATGAAAGGAGAACATTAAGGTTCCATAAATTTTTGGGCATTTTTTCAAAGTGCCGGCCACCCGTCAAACAAAATGGTAGATACTTACGTTCAGAACTTCTCATTTGGTACAATAGGTAATATGGCACCAGAGTTGTAGTATTGCTGTGAGCCAAGTTATTGAAGTTAGAAGATTCATCATTTTTATGCAATTTATTCATTTCCGAAAGCTAGAATTTTACCATCGTGTCATATATTTTATCATAAATCATAGCGATCGCCCTTCTTTATTCGAGCGGACTATTTAGATTGCCAAACAATCGCTCTGGGATTATGAGGATCCTATGCGCCAATTGCTCTCTGGTCATGTGATTAAATCCAACACTTCGTACATTAGTTACTTAATAGGTCAAACTTGTATAAGGTGGATCGGTTTCATTGTAAAAACCGCAAGTACAAGCCATCAGTCACGTAGATATAGTAATTTTCAGAAATTCGCTTTTAATCTAAGAACTCTTTGACTCATACAGTACTTATAATTCAGCCTGTATCAGCCCACTGTTGGACACGGCCTTCTCCAAAAGGAAGCTTTTGTCATAATAGCCACATTTCGCAGACGGATCCGCGACCGCAGTTTGGCCTGCGGTGAAGAGGAAAGGATTCTCCCCGTATTCTTTGGGCAGCACCCTTTTAGCCGCCTTGCCCGACGCCCTCAGGTAGAGAAGGGGGCTATTCTTTAAATATGCCGGCACCACACGACACATGTTACTACTTACTTTCTAAGCGCTAGAATACCGATAACCGAATCAAATTTCATCCAATATATCATCAAACTGTGTAACCAATATTGTAATGCCAAGAACTGTAACGCCACTAAACAAAGGCGTTGAGTCGAGCCAAATAATTGTCCTAAATACGAACAATGGACTGCACCACTCGAGGCACCTTGTCATTTCCTTTCGTGCTAACGTTGCAAAACAAATGAACGAAATGACCAATGCCACTCGCAATGCAAGATTTTGCACATTTGGCATTGAAAATTATAAGCTACGTTAAAATAAAGGAAGTTCTTATTGCAACGTGTATTACGGGTAGATCTAAGGACTTCCACGGGCAGTTCTTCCGTGAATATAAAAAAAATGCTTTAATGTTTATCGAGACTGAAGTCTATGATTTTTAATTATATTATCCTGTCCACAGAACAGATGTCTGTTCTGTAATCCTGTCAGTTGAAAATCAGGGCCGACAGGTAATAGATACAAAATAAAGTACAAAAAATTGTTATCTCTACAAATACAAATGCCACACGTCAACAGGTGCAGAATACCAGTTAAAAACTACTTTATAAAAAAAATGGACAATTTCCTATAAAAGTATAAGTACCAGTTAATTCGATGGTAGAAGGTAGCGCTTAGAACGATTTTTAACTAGGTACCTAACTTTTAAAGGTTTCTTAAGCTACGTTATCCTCATTTCAGGCTATAAGCTTTCAAGCATCATCATAAAATGTGATCTGTAATAAAAAGGTGATCGGACCCATGGAGTTATTATAACACAACCAACTGACTACGTGCGAACGAAGGGTCCCGTATCTTAACTTAAGTTAATTATTTATTTTGGAAGCGAATATACAACGAAATAATTCAAAACCGCAAACATATCACGTTTGTTGTATGGGAGCCACACTTAAACACACACTTTATCTATCTAACTCATGTATTGAACTAGTTTTTAGTATATGTTGTTATTGTGACAACAGAAATATATCAACTGTGAAAATTGTAGCTATCAAGGTTCATGAAAAACTGCCTGGTGATAGGCAGGCAGATAGACAGAGAATAATAGAGTCCCGTTTTGGTTATGGCACCCTTAAAACTAGACTGTAAAAGTAATTTCAAATAATTGTGATGAAAGATCAACACAAACACACAAAGAAACAAACAATAGATCATTATTGACAACTAACACACTTCCCTTAATAAGGTTATGAACTCTGAAGATAAAATGAAACGTATAATATGTTGGATTGGGACAATGTATCGCGTGTCATCGACACTAAAAGCCATTCATGAAGCCGTGACGTCACATCCGGCTGCGCGGCCGCATTGTGCCGGCTGTTTGATACTGTAAGTATGAACTGTGGACTATAATGTTGGGCAGCGTAATACAATGTTGGGCAAAATAAATGATTAAAAAAACAAGGATATTTTACAGAAATCTTTGTAAATGTAATCAGAAAAAATCACAATATAATTAATGGTTTGTAAGCAAAGTGAACACATAGTCGACTAATTTTATAAATGTGAAATCACGCCAAAACGACTGAACAGATCTGAATTAAATTTGGCAGAGATATAATATTTGGTTACGAATAGATAGGCTACTTAAAATTACGGGAAAATGTACAGTTTTCGTGGGAGAGTTTCAAGTACTACACTAGTTTCGAGGGTAACTCGAATAATAGGACTAAAAAAATGGCATCGGACTTGCTAGATTACTACTTAATTAAGATAAATATGTTTTAATTAAGCTTTTATCTTTCTAAAGAGCTGTCAATTAAGCATTCCTCCTTATTTTCGTCGATTTGAAATTAAATGAAAGTTACAATAGACATTAACACCTTGGGCATTAAGTTGCCGTAACATTACCTACATGATATTTTTAACTATCGGTAAGGAATTTCTTGCTAACAATGTCAAATGGAGCTATTAGTTTTTTATAAAGTTTTGACCTACTTCAATAGGTACTTACTGTATATCGTCATAATTGTAAAAAAAAAACCTTCCGAAGTTCGTTCGCTCAAAGCGTCAAAGCCGGCTATGTTTCCAATTTAATCGAAAAAAGAGCTTTTAATCAAACTATAAATTAATTCAGAACTTTGCAATAACAATTTATCGCCATGTCAACATACATTCAAACTTCAAATTGGTTCGAAACGCGTGTTTTTCATTATTGTACTATCTGTGGTCCCCTTCCAAAGCTAGATGCACGATGCGCAAAGGTCACGGTACCGAAATACTGCTGTATGGAGGGGCGGGAGTATAATATCCATAAGGCAATTTTGGAATCGGGTTCTCCCCTAACCTAACTGAAGTTTGACTTCGAGGGTGATTGTGTCTTTAGCGTCTAATGCTTTGTTCAATCGAGTAATAATTAGTTAGGTTTGTTAACATTGTCTATAAAATACGAACCTACTTCGTAGAACTACATAAAAATATTGAAATAATAAAGGATCAATAGAATGTTATAGTTAATAATAACATAAATACAATAAAAATGCTAGTGTAAGGTAACCTTTAACTTAGTTACAACTTTGAAGACCTGTAAAGTCATATTGCTTAAAAATATATCCTTTAAAAAACATTGAGGTCAAACAGCGAACTCGATTTTCGACTTTGTGAGGTTTCACACCAAAAGTTTTATATTTCTTAGAATTGTTTTGCATGATTAGCTATGTTATTGTTTTGGAAGTAATAAATCAAAATCAAACTCAGAATAAAATAATTGGAGCCTATTTTTATCAATCCATCAGTGAAAACTTAAATGCGCTTTATGCAGTAGTATTAGTATACATAAACATCATATTTAGAGTTCTAAATAGTTCTTATTTAATCATCAAACGATATACCTACACTGCTGGGCATTCTCAGCATAGGCTCTTCATAGGCTAAGGCTTTCCACGGAGTAATGTCCTGAGCTGTTCACATCCAGCGGCTACCCACTATCTTCAGATCGTCGGTACACCAGGGAGAACTATCCACAGATCGTCGCCGTGTACGACGATAGTCTGTCGTTCCAGAACATTTCCGCCCTAAAAGCCATCGGTTTTTAGGGTTCCGTACCCAAAGGGTAAAAACGGGACCCTATTACTAAGACTTAGCTGTCTGTCCGTCTGTCCGTCGCTCTGTCACCAGGCTGTATCTTAAGAGCCGCGATAGCTAGACAGTTGAAATTTTCACAAATTATGTATTTCTGTTGCCGCAATAACAACAAATACTAAAAACAAAATAAAATAAATATTTAAGGGGGGCTCCCATACAATAAACCCGTTTTGTTGGCCTTTTTGGTACGGAACCCTTCGTGCGCGAGTCCGACTCGCACTTGGCCGGTTATTTATACTTCGTGTCCCGCCAGGGCCCTGCTCCTTCAGCTCAGATAAGTTCTCCGACGGATTTCCTCATTACTGATTCTATTACGCAGAGTATCGATGTGCGTGCGGCTTTAAGCCTTTTCATAAGATCCTTAATTTTAATAAAGTATATAGTAATCTAGGAAGTTTACTTTGATAATAGAAGAGTGTTTTAGTCATATTTTAATAGGGATGGCTTTAAGCTTTCTAAAAATGACTATGGATGATTCGGTAGATTTAAGGCTTTGAAATAGCGAACACAAAAATAATAAGCTACAGTAGTATCGTACAATATTTTGATTCCTAAGTGCTCATGTTTTTGTTTCCTTTCGTGTTTTGGCAACTTCTTTTTTTTTATATTGGGTTTCCTTACAGATATTACACAATACATTTACATAAGTAACAATTTCCAACATGTCTTATACTAGGTGCATAACTAATTACAAGGGAACACATCATGCATTATCTGTGTATGAAGAACAAAAACATAGGTATATAGATATAATATTATCATTTAAATTTATTTGTAGCGAAATTCATAATCCGATCACGAAAGCCAGTAAAAGAGTCTGAACAAATTTTAATGTCTATCGATGCGCTGCACTCATTATATAGTTTACTTATCCTAGATACGGGAGAGTTTGAACCAAATTTCGTCCTACGCCTTGGTGGAATCATGGGTTGAAGAGGCTTTCTAGGGAGACGTGTGGGTGTCCGAAAGCAGAAATAACTAACCAGAAGTGGGCAGTCTATTTTGTTTCTGAATAATTTGTAAAAGAACATAAGATCGGAAATCTCTCTCCTTGCTTCTAAAGACATTTTGAAATTTTGTAGTCTGCTTTGATATGATTTTATCGTTCGAGCTTTTATGAAACTTATTAACATGAAAATGTTTTCAAAATCGCCGTCAACAATATTGAGTATGAAGATGTGAATGAAAAATATAAAGTTTTAGCGTCACCTACATGATTTTCTACACAAACAAGATTGTTAATCAATATATAAACTTTCTATAGAATCAATATCAGTATCTACAGTCTGTCGCGTATGCTACACTAAGCAGCTTACTAATGTAATTGTGAGAAGGCTTTCCTTCAGGCCCTGAATACAGGAAGCCCCACAGTCTACAGTCTCAAAATCAATACTCGTTTCACCTGTATTACATTTTATTTCTAGAACCTTGACCTTGTCTAAGTTTTTATTGTGCTTGGAGGACGAGCTAGACTAGCTAGGCTCTCGGCCTAACGACTAGTTTTTCATGTAAATTGTTATATTTGACATAATTGTCATAATGAGCCATTTTCACGAGGGTTAAGTGTTACATTGTGTGCCACAATGTTTCCAGGCGATTGATTGTTTTTCAAATGTATCATTGATACATAACTTCGATCATTATTGGCGTTTTGTATGGGAGGCACGCAGTCTATTTTTGTTGTAAAATTTCGAAGAACCTAAATAATACTATGTATATATATTTTTCGACTGTCTAATAATAACATAACCTATACATATACCAATTATTGTTAAAAATAGATTAATTTACGAGTATAGAATAAATGAACGTGGACAACATCACATACCTACATTGTTTTAACCGAACTATTAAAACCTGTGAGTCAAACACTCGTTTCGTGGAAAATATAAACAAGGCAGTTAAACAACCAGACCCGAGAAAAAGTAGAAATATGTTTTATCTACAGTGACCCGTCCGGGAATCGAACCCGGGACCTAGTAGCTGGCGAAACCTCGAAAACCGGTCTGTCAGATACAGGATGCATTATAACAAAAAATACTTAAATTCAAAAAGTTCCTTTCTGTTTTCGAAAGGGCGTCAGCTTAGACTATGACGCAATGCGTTGAAGTCTTTTACGGGTCTACAAGTTACGTTCAGAAGACTTGAAGGGTTCATAGAAATAATATTGAAAAAAAAAAAGTTTAAAAGACTCCCAAATAGTAAAATTATGCACTAATAATTTAGAAAATTCAAACCCAGCGCAATTCTTGACACAAAAAATGTAAATTGTTACCGCGGAAACCTGCTGCCGCACGAGATTTGGAGAATTGTCCAGAGTCAAGGCTATAAAAAACACACATTTTAAAGCAAAGTTTCAAAAAGTTTCTAAATCAGATTTGTTTTACTGCCTTACAAAAAAATAACGAAAAGCGGCTACAATAATAACGCTGCTTCAACGAAATGTGAATTTAAATTTATGATAATAATTATCTTTTAATCAAATCAGCAGGTGCGGATCTAACTAAGGGCTTTTTGGGCTACAGCCCAGGGCCCCGTGGGTACAGAAGGCCCCCAGTCTCCATTAAAATGTTGACGTAAGTAACTGTTTAAAGCACTCGTATTGAGGAAATCAAAAAAAACGGAGGTATCACAAACACCCAGAGTCGAGGAAATGTAGAAAAAATTTTTTTTTCTACATTAACCCCTCCGGGAATCGAACCCGGGCCCTCGGAGAAGGCGACATCTTAAAACCGGTGACCTTAAGAGAGTATTGCAAGGAAAAAATATTGAAAATACGATATAAAAATCAATTACTGCCTTAGGCGGAAGACGAACCCACAGTTTTTCTTAATCAGCCCAGGGCCTCATAACAAACATACGATCCGCGATTGCTAATCAGCACAATGTCATGTTGATACAAAACTTGTTTAATGTAAAAACAGAGGTATCACACATATATCGAATTCAATAAATCTTAATGTGTAGTGTGGTGCCAGTACCTACAAAAATAGGAGAGCACCACCTCTTCTCTTTTACTAAAATTTCAAAATCATAACATAAGAACAATGCAATTTCATATGCCATGTCATGTAAAAGAAGAATCGAAACGTTTATAACCAAACATAACCAAAGTGATAATGTGTTTCATCAGAATTCCAAAGCAAAATATTTCATACAGTTAAAAGGATCGTTAGTCAGTAGTTTTAACTTATAGTTTCCACGATATAAATGTAACAACAACGCTTATTTTGTCAACACGTGTCACTTCGTCATCGTGAATACATCAATCGTAATCACAATGATTCAAGACTTTCAAGTTACGGTACATTGCTTGCGGCAAATACTAGTAGCGCCATCTAGCGGCGGTGGACGCAAACATAATAGTACCGGTCGGACGTGCTACAAAACTGCTACAGACTACAGCGCTACGGACTACTAACTAGTGCGGTCTTTGCGATGTTCCAAGCAGATGGAATTTTATGCTGTAGATTTTGTATTAGGTACTTACTTTTAAAGTTATATTACAAAAAAAAACAGAAACAAGTACTAGTATTACGGAAGCATATAAATTATTTTTTAATGTCAACAAACTTACAAGAAAGCGCCTTTACATCTAACAATAGAAAACCTGATAGTGGGTTGTTGTTTTATAATTTGTTGAAATGATAGTGATTTCGTATGAAAGTCGCGTTTAGTTATGATTTTTATAATTTAACTATTCGACGTTTCGAACCTTTTACAGCGTTTGCGGTCAATGAAATATATGTATTTGCATTTGCAAAAAAAAATTCAATAAAGTCAATTGTTTCACGTTAAATAATTGCTAGTTGCAAATACATATTTAAAAAAGCAAAGCATAATTATAAATTTATGATGAAATATTAAATTATCTTAGATTAAATCAAAACGATTTTAATTCTAAGTAACAAATAAGATAATAATTTTAATATTGTTTATTTACCCCACTATCGCATTTTTATAATTTTAGCAGTGCACGTATGAATGTGAGTATTACGTGTTCTTTCGTGGGGCCAAAACTTTTCTACGATTTTGATGAATCAACAATAGGAGTCGATTTAAGGGTTCTTTACTTATTTTAAATGCTTTTTGATTCCATATTCACGATTGTTACCTGTTGTATAGTATTATTGTAATTTAATCGTCTTAGAGATTATAAGAGGGATTTCAGACAAAAATTTAAAAAAATAATGCCTTAACTATTGACGAATGTGTTAGCGCGGTTAGGTTTACACGATGAACGAATTTTTATGTTTAATAATTTTATACGATAGGCTTTCAATGCACATAATAACCGTGGTTAAAGATCGATAGATTCAAATAATTGTAAAAATTATTTATACGTATAATTTAAACCATACACTTTTTAAATCTTATATAAACGTTTTCAAACCTTTACAATAACTTTTTCTTCTTTGCCCTTATAATGGCTTTTTAACGCAGCATTCATTTTACTGTCATAATAACCACATTTCGTTACTCCTTTCTTAAATCTGAACAAGTGTTTTTTTGTACCTAGCCTATAACTGTATAATACAGACCTAGCCCATCAGCCCTCCGTAGTCTCAAAAACCCGTCAACGCATAGATTTACTATGTTTATGCGTCAACGTAAGCTAAGTACGTACGTACGTAATTGTATTAATTTGAGTATATTGGTGAACCTAATTTCGTTCGCGTTAAGAATGCAGTGAGACATCAATGCAATTGTAAGGTAACGGTGTGTTCACAGTAGGGTTAAGATTCAAACAAATTATATTTTTGTAGATTAAGTGTAATCTATACTAATATTATAAAGCTAAAGAGTTTGTTTGAACGCGCTAATCTCAGGTGGTCCGAATTGAAAAATTATTTGTTGTTCTCTTTTGTGTTGGATAGCTCATTTATCGAGGAAGGCTTTAGGCTAACATCAATAACATCACGCTGCGACCGATAGGAGCATCAGTGAAAAATGTTGCAAAAATAATCGCGGTCATAATAACAGAATTTGACGCGTACGAATTCGCGGGCAACAGCTATGAATTTATAAACATACATTTTTAAAAGTTTAAAATGAAATCAAAATTATAAGTCACTTCACTAGTATCCTCGTTAGTATTTAAAAGAATTTACTGCAGCAATTTCCATGACGTCATCTCAATCTCACATGGTACAAACTTTCTTCTTGTATAACGTGGTCGCAGCATTTCTGCCATCGATCAATGTCTACTAAACTTTCTTTTATATTTAAAAAAAAGTTTTTTTTATATGCAGCTGTCAAATGTCAAATGACAAATCAGTGTCACACTGTGACACTGATTTGTCATTGGACAGGACGCAACCGTTACTAACGCAAATAAGCATAGTCTAACTATGCCTTCAAGTATTCACTATGAACTTGACTTTGTAATTTGCAAAGATTTGATTGCTTAGGCGACTATCGATCTACATTTACAAATTGTGTCATTAGGTGCAATTTTTTTTTTAAATACTAGATATTCCCCTATCTATACTTCAAAATACCCAAGCAGGTCTTGTGTGTCGTTGCTTATCTAACGCGTTGGTAGTTTTAGTAATCAACGCGTTTTTTTTGTTTAATTTCAAAAATTATTCGACTCCTTGTTTGTCTATTTTCAACTGAAAGAATTTGACAGCACAATAAAAAAAACTGATTTTTTTAACATATTTACCTATTGCTACCATCTATCACAGGGCTTCTAGTACAAAGATTATATTCAAAGTTCTATTGTCCTTGTTGAAATAAACGAGCCATGTCTTTAAGGGGTTATTTTTTTATGCAATTTTTTATCGTAGTGCGGCTTTTAATTTCATTGAACTACGACGAATCAGCTGGAATGGTGATGTTTGTCCTGCGACAAATAATTTGCTTATAACCTTGGTGATCGATGTCATATTTAATTACATAATATTTTTTTCGTTCGAATATCAACAAATTAATTGAATGTAAAACATTAAAAACTGGCAAAGTGATTGGTAATGGTGTCTTCGGTATTTATAATTCCTAATTAAAATGGATAAGTATGACCAAACATTTTGGCTAGGTAAAATATACATTTTAATATTTTATAAAAGCACTATGGTTATGAAGGTTATATAAAAGCTTAAATCTTGCTAGGAAGATTTTTTGACATCCTTTGATTATACCAAACAACGTTAATATTATTTTAAGGATTTATTCCTATGAACGTGTACAAAGTGGGGTCACTTAATTACACTGGAAACTAAAATCATGATTACCGGTACTGCACAATCGGGTAGTAGATGCCCTTCAATCAATTAATATTCATTTTATGATCTGTCAAAACGTATATTTTCCGTAGATTAATATTTTTATATTTTGATTCCACAGAAGGCACGTCATCACGATTACCGTACTCAAAAAACTAACTGTTTATTGACTTGAAAGCAAATATCAAAAATATTTCCAGATTTTCAGGCAATAATTAAGATGTTACCATAAAGGAATGGTCTTTTCCTATTATTTGTGAATGGTGTCATATACCCTATTTAAGGTATGTGTTTTAGACTAATTGCCAGTATTGCCACATGTTTAATCATTGATTCTAAAATAGTCCTGTATTAATACTTTACGTATTTACTCCTCATGCAAATAAATAATTCACTCATTAATCAGACACTCAAAACGCATAATTTTATAAACTTTAATAATATTTAGGCATACATTTGATATCCACAATAACTAAAAAGCGGAAACATCATATCGCAGAAAGTTCACAGTCAGAATCGTCTTTTGGCATACATTTCATAACTATAGTCATTAAAAGGCAGAATTATCATATCTCTGAAAATTTACATTCAGAATCATCTTTTGCTTTTGGCATACTTATGGTTTTTATTTCCCTGTGTATCCCAAGCAATGCTATGTAAGCAATACTAGAAGCATACACCATGCTTGCAGCATGCAAGCAATAATGCATGTAGCTTGCATGGCAAACATGCAACATGCAAGCAAGTATGCAAAAAGCAAGCAAGCATGCAGCATGCAAGCTAGCATGCAGCGTGCAAGCAAGCATGCAGCATGCAAGCAAACATACAGCATGCAAGCAAGCATGCAGCATGCATGGTTTCTGTCACGGCTCCGGCGCTGCGGAGCTCCGGCGGTCCCACGCGAGCTTATCGTCGCAGATGGTTTTAGCTCACCACCTGCTCCTCAGCTCGCAGGCCGTCTCGCCCCTCCGCGCCTACGCGGGTTTAAATTACACTCTAGGGGTAGGGCAGACAAGACTGCGTGAAGTCGGTTTTGCAACGATTCGTTTCTGTCACAGACTTTTGTAACACAACATGTTGACTTTTTAAGACAATTTCTTAATACAATTTAAGGTTAAAACACTTTTTTATAGAAATAGCAATGCCTAATTAATTATTCCAAATGAAATTCTGCCATATGCATAGTATGCCAAGTAAAATTGTGCCAAGTAATCGTCGCACTAAATAAACGTTATGCTTAACGAAATTTTGCCAAAGTAAAATTTTGCTATCTTAAGAGTATGCCATTGTAAATTCGGCCATATAAACATTCTGCCAAATAATAATTATATTTAGAAAAAAATATGCCTTGTTAATATTCGATAAAAGAAGATTATGCCAAGTGTGTTATGCCAAATGAGTTTCGGAGCAACAAGATTCTGCCAAATAAAGGGAACCCTTCGAGAGACAATCTGCAGCAGTGGATTGATGTAGGCTGATGATAAGGGTTATGTACAAAACATTTTGTATATTTTTTTTAATACTAGATACATAAAATTATGTTGCTGAATAAAAAACTTCATCATCACATGCCTACATCAGTACACTGATGGACACGGGATTCTCAAAAAGAAGGATACAGCCATTATCGCCACGCATTCAACAAAAAATAATTATCAACATTTAACATAACAAAAAAACAAATAATTTATTCTTGATTTCCTGATTTCATAGCAAACAAATGTATTGCGTCATCCAAAGCTTTCTAGACTTAAAATTTAAGTGACAAAAATCAGAATTCAATTAAAATAATTTATTGCATTCTATAACATTATAATGCAAAGTGGATTATCCATATACCTACATATAAACTTTATAGACCATGGCCTAACCTAACATGTTAGGGCACAGCAACATAAGCGGTAGTAGACAGATAGGATGACGCCATAATATTATGTTATTTCAGTATAAACACCCACTATTGAAATTTTTTGTAAGTATAAATGTTTGTTTCTCTTTAACGGAGAAACTACAGTACAGGGCGGATTTTAATTTTAACATTCCAGTAATGTAGTTTACAAATCAGAATAACATATTGGCTATAATTTATCCCGAATATTCGTGCAGTTTCCGAGGGAACACGTGATAACAGTTGTTTATTTGTTAGATGACGCTGGTTGGTTACTATATGTATTAATTTAATTAAGTACCCATTGTTCGTTTCTCTTTGAACCCTATTCCGAAACCTACGCAAACGAAGTCACGGGAAAAAGTAATTATAAATTATAACGTCAAATTGAGAATTCCTGAAATTTCCGGGAGTAATGTACCACATGGTTGCGGCGTGGTTGAAATCCAAAAAATATTAGTTCCTTCATATCAGTTTTGGAGCAAAAGCAACAAGCATCTATAAATTTTTTAAGCATTAATAGTTCTTAATATCTAACTCACCATTACAATAAATAAATAAATAAATAAATGTGGAAGACATCACATACATTACTGTTTTAAACTTTCATGGTCACTATCGTAAGAGTTAGTTATTTCGAGTTAGTTAAGAGAATCTTCCGCGATCATGGCGCTTGCAACAGCGCCGAAATATCGGAAACTCATAAAAAACAAGGTACATGGTAGAAATCTCGAAATAACTAACTCTTATCACATACATTGTTTATTGTTTTGATCTTATGTAAGTCGCTATTAAACAACTCGTTTTTATAGAAATCAAAAACAACGAAGGTACCACATACATCTTAACCCGAGAAAATATAAAAAAGTAGTATTCTATATTGACCTGTCCTTGAATCGAAGCCGGGATCTCAGATATGTAGACACCAGTTTTTAAACTATAGATAGTTTAGACAACGTTAAGACTTAGTTAAGTGGTTTAGACTCTTGATCACTCAACCACAGGAGTTTTCAATAATGAAGCTTTTATTAAAAGTTGGTGTGAATTTTATCAACTGTAACTTAAATGATTTATGTTCGTTTAACAGTATACATACGAGTACATTTCTTTTGAGTGTAAGAGGGTTAAAGTCCAGTTAACGCGTTAATCTTTCATTAACTGTAACTAAAACAATATGAAAAGCAGTTAGTTTTACTCGTAAGTATTTGTATCTTTGCTTGTGACCTAAAGGTAGAAAACCAATTTTTTTTTTAAACAGTAATTACAAAATCGTAGTTTTATTAGTGGTGTTACGTCTACTGTGTTTCAAAATTACTCAGTTTGTTTTCAAATTTTAATTTTCGCTAGCTAATATAAAGTTAACATTAGCTTACCTTATAATGTTGATGGGCCGCCTGCTCCTCAGCCTCGTACTTGTGTTTGATATTCTCGATCCGGTACTGCTTCAGGATGCCCGCAACCTCAATTCTGCAACAAAGTGAAAACAATACTTACAAAACTCACATTTTATGTACGAGTACATCAATTTAAGCACATTACAATAATAATTTGGTAGTCTAGCATATGCAATCTAATCATGCATCAAGTCATAATCCAGGCTGCCACTGCCATAAAGAAGAGAGAGGTTGCTGACTACGGCATTCGCATACTCTCTGATAGCATGGCGGTTCTCAAAGCCCTGGAGAGCAACATCATCACATCCAGCCTTATTTACGAGTGTCACCTGGCCCTTGAGGACATTGCCATAAGGAACAGTATCACCTTACAATGGATCAAAGGACACAGCGGCTCCCTGGGCAATGATGCCGCAGACCTGCCTATCCCCTTTAACGAATACAGGTCATGGCTGCGACATCAAACCCTAGTCAAACTCAACGACCGCTGGTCCAATATCAGCAACTGCAGACAGTCCAGAGAGGCCGTACCGGCTCTTTCACCGCGTCTGACTCGCAAATTAATCACCCTGAACAGAAGTGCCCTTCGAAGAGTAGTAGGATCACTGACTGGACATATCCCCCTAAATAAACATCTCTTCACCATTGGTGCCACAGACCGCCCTCTATGTAAAGGCTGCCTGGAACAGGCAGAATCGGCTGCCCATGTGATTTTGGAATGCAAAGGGGTAGCCACCCACCGGGCATCTATCCTCGGCACACCGAGTTCCCTTTCAGAAGCCTGTGAACGTCCTAAAAGACTTCTGTGCTTCTGGAAGGAGTTGGGGTGGTTGGACTAACCACCCTAATCCCCCCAACGCATAATGGGTCAAGGAGAGCCCGTTACCAATGCCAATACCAATATGCAATCTAGCAATTCATCGCTAAAAAATGCATACCTCCATACAGCAGTTTTACCATTTTTTTTACACTGTACAAGCCTACAGACAGACCTCACAGACAACATCACTAGTAATGCACATATCTATGCTGTTTATTGTAGGTACTTAAATAGAGTTGGGCAGTACATGTGGCTAGTGATTGCAGGTGAAGTAACCTAATGACAAAGGAGAATTGGCAATAATGTATTAGTTTACTTGAATTACATTGACTGTGATCACACAGGAAACATCCTGATGTTATACCTGTATAATCTGTTTATTTTGCTAGTTAACCAAGTAGTTTTAGTAACATTATTTATAAATCAAGAACAACTAGACCACATATAAGACCAACTTTGTTCACAGGCTGACTCACTCAACATCAGACAAAATAATTAGATAATATGATTGATTTTAATTCTTGTTAATGTTTAAACAATGATGATGTCAAAAATGTTATTGGAAGCAATAAAAGCTGAGTTTTTTTTTTACTTCTCATTCATTGGTAAACTTTTAAATCTAATAAGTGTCTTAAGGAAACATCTTAATTTTGTCAAAAATGTCATGTGGATCATATTTTCAGTCAAGTTGTCTGTTTCAACAACAAATACATATATTGTAACAGTCGTAAAAATAGTGTTCCCTTCTACATACCTAACTTTCATGTTTTCTTGCAACCTCCGTAATGGGCCCTGGTACTCCTGAGATCGCCCCCCACGCACCTCAGCCAGCTGGTATTCAACATGCTTCACTCTTTCACAGTAAAGCTGCTCACGGAGAACTGTGAACTGGCGCTCCAAGTTGGCTGAAAATTATATAGTCCACTTTTTAACACTTTTTTAATATGTTTATAGATGTTACAGTGGTAATAATAGTAATAATGTTCATTTCAGACTTATCAGTTATCATACTAATTTTTAATAATATTTTTCTTACTCATATTATTAATGTAAATGTTTGGATGAATGTTTGTTACTCACTCACACCAAAACTGCTAAACAGATTTGAATGAAATTTGGCAGAACCAAATACTATCTGTATTTGGTCAGGAATAGGATATAGCCTTCTTGAAATCCTAGAAAAATTTATGGATCCCATGGGATTACTATAATTGTTTTTCATAATGAAAGGGATTGACATGGATTTTTGCATAATAGTAGCTTAGAGGTAAAAGTTAAACATTGGTTACATTTTATCTGCGAATGAAGTCGTGGGCAGCAGCTAGTTATAAGTTCAGTAATTGTATAGCTCAGTGCCTTTTAAAAGGAAATTGCCTAAGTAGGTCATTGCTAACTTTGTAAAAAATATTTAAAAAGTTGAAATAAAAGCAAAATTTTAATCTTTCATCATTCAAGATAATCTTTTATTATTTGTTAGATTTTTTACAATACCAGGGAACAAAATAAAAACATTCTAGTTATATTATAAACTTAGTCAGTGTTTTCTTTTCTAATAATTATAGTCATCCATCTTATTAATTATAAAAAGTAGGTTAATAATTATCATATCTCTAATACAAGCCACATTATACTTACAGATATTAATTTAAAAATATTTAAATAGCATTTATGCACTAAGAACAGTTTTGCGAGAAAATGCGAAGAAATATTTACTATCAATCACATTTTCCCACTAAACCATTAGTCAGAAAGAAAAAGTCACAAGTAAAAAAAGGGTTTAATTTAAGTCTCTTTATACGACGAAAAACAAAGATTTGAATTTTATGAAGTTTAATAATTTTGGTTGGTCCCATTGGTTTAACGCCCCGTTGGTCTAGTGGTTTAAATACCGGACCAAGATCTCAGGGTCCCGGGTTCGATCCCCGGTTTGGGCAAAGTTTCGAATTTTAGAACATAGCTTGGGTTTGTGATCACCACAGACATTGATAGGCTAGATGCCCCAAGTGTACGTACTGCGCGTGTCAAAAAAAGGTTGAACATGTTAAACTTTTGACCGCTCTTGTTATTGAAATGTGCGTATTTTATTCAAAAAACAATTATTTTATCTTACTTGTGTCTATTACTATGTAAATACATGCAAACCTGTGTGCATACTACATGTTTAAATTACATTGCTGCATTTAGTTTTAAAGGTGTTGTACCTGTTCATTGAACACGCAGTGAACGCAAATTTCGGCACGCGTGGGTTTTATAGAAATGAGTGCATTTGTGGCATCTAGGCCTATCAATGTCTGTGGTGATCACCAACCCGTATTTGGCAAGCGTGGTGATTATGCCTGTACCCATCATTGCTGTGGTAACTTGAATTCAATGATGGAGGCCTTTGCCCTGCAGTGGGATGATTATAGGTCGTTACTTACTTTGGGCCCCTGTATATGTTGAAAAACAAAGATTTGAGTTTTACTATGTTTTATATTTTATGTGAAAAATTTTTTAAGTCCCAAAACGCCTTGCACACCCTTTGCTACACTCAAACCGAAAGGTGAGTTTATGTTGATTTATTACTTTTTTTAGTGGAAATTAGCCCAAGACGTGACACACAAACCTAAATGTTTGTAAACATAACCTCAACTCTGTTCGTAGATACCAACCTAAATTATCCAAACACTCGTTCCTCCGCCTCTCACACTCACTCTCGTCCATCTCCGAGGAGTCATCGGAGTCGGGTTCGTCTGCTTCTTCAGCACTAGAATCTCTATCAGGCCCTCGGGATGAACCTCCAGATCTTTCCGTGTCTCCTCCAGACATTTCTCCGTCACCGTCACTATCACCCTCTACCTTCATCGAAGGCATCTTTGATCACTCAAGTTCGTTAATTATACCACAAGAAATAAGGTAATTGTAAATTTGTAAACGACTCCAAAATTGAAGTTTGTGACTTTCCCTCGAAGATAAAACGTCAAACAAAATACTTGATTTGATTTGCGTCAAGCGTCAAAATTGTAAAACGTCATAGAACTGCCTTAACGTCATTCTTACGGTCCGAAACACGCATTAGCGTGAATGTCAAGAACTTTGCATATAATCTGTATTATCATGGAGACTACAAGATAATATTCTATACGCAGATGTTTCTCCTTTCTTCTTATTATTAACTACCTAACACGTTTATGGGCTTATAACAGTAAAAAAAGTTGGTAAACATTACCCAAAGCGACACAAAGGCACATTATTTCCTTTTCACCAGAGATAGGTATCATAATTTGCCGTGGCGGGAATTTTCATCAGTTTCATCACATCTGGTGCCTCTCAAGTATAATCAAAGCTCTCAAGTGTCTCGAGGCTCAAATCTTGATAATCTTTGATATATTATAGGGTAAAACACCCAGTAGTCAGCCTTTTAGTGAGAATATTTTTTTAATTCAACTGTATTTATAATATGTAACGCAATGAATAAAAGCAGTAAGTATTCTCTGAAAGTTCTTTTATCGAATTTTATGAAGGAATATACCTATTATTGTTTTTCTAATAGAATTATAGAAAAAATCTGCATTAAACAAATTAAGGCACTTTTCGCCAGTAGTCAGCCTCATTTCTCCACAAGCCAGCCATTTGTTACCCTGTAGTCGGCCACTTACTTATTTTTGCTTATTAACAAAAAAAACCTTAATTAGTCAGAAAAAAACATTTAGACAACTTCCGTAATTGATTAGTAGACACACTGGTTTCCAAAGTGGCGCCAGCTTTGAAGTTTCAGGTTCAATTCCAGGTCAATGTAAAAACACTTGTCGACGGTGTCTCTCTTTCCACAAAACGAATGCTTTAATAGTTATTTACTTAGGGATCAGAACCATTTTTTTGATCTTCAAAAATATGACGATCTCCTTAACGCCTGTATTACAGGCCTCCTTAATACAGGCGATAAAGCGACAAATTAAATAAAACAAATATACTAATAATAGGTTAAGGCAAAAAATGGATAAAGAATTACAAATAGATAGAGAGAGAGAGAGAGCGGAAAGCTATTAAATTCCAGAGAAATAGAAAACGTACAATAAACATGTCGGAAAACTCTGTAGTCGACATCATTGGTTAAAGGGTATTCATTTCCCTCCATCATTCCGTGGCGTATTTAGGTTCCCCGAGACACGTGGGTAATTAAAACACGAAGAAACGTTTCACTTCGCGATAGGAAACAGACAAGTCCTTTGGCACAATTTTAATACCTCAAACGCTGGTCCTAGACTGCTTATACTCACGAAATTGGTCTACTTTTATACCTGCCAAAGGCCTTGTCCAACGTCACCGCTAGATGGCGTGCGTTTCCGTCCACGATCATCTTTATTAGAAAAATAAGTTTGAACATGACTATAGCAGTTCATAAAACAACCAAATCCGTATCGGAAATGATAATTTAAATCAAGATTAAAATGCTACTTCCGTTTCCATTTTCTGGAATTATTTTAATGATTAACATCAATCAAACTAGATGGCGCTAGTGTCATTTAAAATAAAACTCATCGACATTTCCGTTTCCGCCATTTAGGAATTATTTGAAATAAACAGTAACTTGCACTAATTAAACTAGATGGCGCTAGTAGTATTTAAATTATCGAATCTTTTTCCGACAAACAGAATAAAATGCAAAAACTAAACTGTATAAGACAGCAGTACATCCAGCCTTAATTTGATATGCTGGCATATGAAGAAGACCCATACAACAAAAGCACACACAATAGAAATGAAGATGCTGCGATGGGCAGGAGGCGTCACCCTCGCCAACAGAGCAAGGAACGAATACATCCTTGGAAGCTTTAATATTAGTCCTATCGAAGATAAACTCAACGAACCACGTCTCAGATGGAATGGCCATGTTATGAGAAGACCTGAGGATCGCATGTCTAGATAAGTCCTGGCTATGAACTCCGGCCCGAAGAAGCGTAAAAGGCCCCCTCAAACCAAAATGTACTGTACTTGGATAAAGAAAGCCCAAGCCAGTGATCGCCGAAGACCCTGAAAAGTACTTTCTGGCAAAAAAATTAGATTCTTCTTTTTCAATCAGATAAGTCCACTTAGTATTAAGTCTGGATTTCATGAGGGATCTTTGGGACTCTTAAATGTAGTGAGCCCTAGAAGTGTCTCTTGCTGAACGCTAAATCTCGATAGGGTTCTCCAATCTTCATCGTTTAGTTATTTTGTGCTATAGTTTTGTCTTAATTGCTGTTTTTTGTATTGGTAGACTTATCCTTTCGATAAAAAAGAATCCTTAAATAAAAAATTTAGTTCTAAAATAACTGAGCATAAATTCGACCTTAATCTAATAGGGTCTAAGGTGCTATTTTGTTCAACAGAACTGACGGCTGAGTACTGAATTATCCGATCTATTAGTCGGCCCTTAAAATTCAATTACTTTCATGCACGGCTGACTACTGGTAAAATGCAATTTTCGTCTAATAAAAGTAAGTATTGAGCAGAATTTGATCTATTCGCTCTAATAATTTCAACTACAAATAAGGAAATCGCGAATAAACCAGTAGTCAGCCACCTATGGCCGAGTACTACCTTAAAAAATCGATACCACATAGTCGGCCTCCTAAATTATAATAAATTGAACAAATAAAATACGAGTAAAAAATTTTATTATCACAAATTAAACATTTAATTAAAATACCTTATAAGAATCCACCCCCAGTCACTACAAATTCGCACCAAAACTTAGTTAAAACTCGAACGCGTTTCCTTAAGAAAAAAATAGCAACCGCGATACATCTAGTCATATTGTTAATCGAAGTCAAAACAAACGGCTATAGCTCTCCAAACTGACATGCTACTGCTTTGGAGCTTTGCATAAAAGTCAATATTGAGACACAGATTCAATTACAATTCACTTCAAGGATGTAAAAATATATTAACTCTATTTGTAAGGAAATAATGTTCGTAAAGGCTGAGTACTGGAGCAGGGCTGACTACTGGGTGGTTTACCCTATACCTAGTCAGGTCATAAGTTCTGTCACACAATAAAAACTTTTGAATTTAGAATGCTGGCCACAAAAAAGTTTATTGAATTCGAATTTCGAATTTTTCATGAAAATAAAAATGTGTACTTTTCAGAATTTTCCTCATTTTTAAATATGGAGTGGTGGACACTTAAAGAAGACCGTGTCGCGGTTATTGCGTTGCATTGTTGCGGTTACGTGCCAATTCAGATTTTCGACTTACTGAAAAATTTGAATATAACCAAAAGATTCGTTTTAAATCGTACCATAAAACGATACAATGAAGACTCTAGTGTAGATGACAGGTCAAGAAGTGGTCGCCCTCGCACTGTTAGGACTCCAGCAGTGATAAAAGCTGTGAAGGCGCGAATTCAAAGAAATCCCATACGTAAGCAGAAACTGTTGGCCCTTCAGATGGGGTTAAGCAGGACCACGGTGAAAAGGGTGTTAAATAAAGACTTAGGGCTTAGGGCATATAAAATAAAAAAAGGACATCGTTTGGAGGCTCGTTTAATGGGCCCGAGACTAAAGAGATGCCGCGCTTTGTTGAAGCGGTACGCGGGGAAAAAAGCATCGGGAAATTCTTTTTTCGGATGAAAAAATTTTTTTTATCATCGTGAAGTACTTACTGTTGTAAGTTGCTACTTGCTACTTGCTAAAATACAAAAAATAATATTTTGTGAACCGTACATTTCTCCTAACTAAAAAGTTATTTTAGTTTTTCTCCGTCTCTAGGGTGGGCGTGCAATGCAACAAAAAAATTTGAACACTTGCTTTGTGAAAAACAAAAGTATCCCACGGAAGGGGAACGACACGATAGGCTATTTTACTCTGTTTTGAAGCATTTTCTGGGTTTTCGAATCTAACATCTATGTTTGCTCGTATCAATAAAAAGATGATTATGCAGGTACTAGGGGATTACTAGGGGGGGGGGGGGGTTACAAGGATTAGGGGTTATTATAACAAATATTAAACCTCAACCACTACACTTTCTCAATCACCTGTTTCAAAAACATACATAACTTAATATAAGGCACCTAAGTTTTAGCTTTAAACGTCAACTCCCCGGCCACCCATAATCATCTTTGTGTTAGCAGATGCCTTACTCTGCAACACGGAGCTCTTGTTTACGGATACTTTAAAACATCGCGGATAGGGTCAGATGGATTCGAATATACGGACATTGTGTTGCGGAGTAAGGCCTCAGATCCGTGGAGATTTTCTGAGTTGAGAAACAAACATCCAATTAGTGTACCTACTCTTTGCAATCATACGTTTACTTTCCTATTGCATGATAATATCAGTAAGATAAGATTAGTGAGAACTAAGATGATTATGATTTATCTAAATGAAAACTATGTTTTTATGTTTCAGATGCTATAGGTTTATCACACTATCAGTCAAATGACCACACTGTTGGACATAGATAGGCCTCCCGGAAGGATCTCCACAACGACCGTGCGGCTCCACTCGCATTCAGCAGTTTCCTGCGACCTTCAGTTAAAATCATTTTTAATTCTGCAAATAGGCCCCAGGAGGCGCATTTTCACGTCCCAATATTTAAACCTACCACTGCTTCGGGAGAAGTCTGGGCTAATGCCGAGAAGAATCAGCGCAAGAAACTCGGTCACTATTTAAGTAGGTAATTGTCAACCTCTTTTCAAATATTTTTTTTACAAAAGGTTTTAGAAAGTACGAGCTGGGCAATTTAATGCCATACATTTATTTAATATAATTTAAATAATCATTAACAGTGTAATAGCCAATGATATTTAAAAAGCATAGATAGGTTATGCCCTTACAAAACTATCGAAATATCTGTGCCGCTTGCGAACAACTACACACATGGGTAATTTTTATTTTGTCCTTGTCATACTCGTGAAAAGAACAATTGCTTTCTCTTTCGCCTTGGTATTCTTATTGTATGAAGACGTCACAATGGGGGCTATCGCTAGTAAATTTGCCTCTAGAGGCGCTAGTGTCGCGTGAGGTCCAATATCATTCACTTTGTACTGGTTTTAGCGGAATTTGTTGCATAAATTATAATTTCTTAAATTTACCTGCCGGAAAGTGATCTCCATCGTAAAATATAGCAAATATGGATTATTTGGCGATTAATGTGAACGCTTTAAAAGCGGAATTTAGAAAAAGCGCAAATATAGGCGGCCTCAAGAGCAACTATTTCAGAAGTTAGTTTGTTGATATCAAGATAGTTATTTATAAACAATATAACCTTAATTAGATTCAAGATATAACACTTTGTTTCGGCGCCAATCGCCTTTTACTGCTATACTTCCGGACCTCAGTCTACAGTGGCGCCAACTGGTGAGCAAAGAAACGGTAGTCCCCATTGTGACGTTTTAGGGACGCATATTGAGAGCGCATGTAAAATATCTATTACTTTTTAAATATCGTTGGTCATAGCCCTTTTTCATGAAAATAATGGCCTGCGCAGACGACGGACATTTCTCCGCGGCGCAGAAAAAAGTACCTACGCTAAGCGAATAAAAAGTCAACGCACACGGTGTTCGATCATTTGTTCGTTTATCGTCGTGCATAATACGTCACTCTCGAGCGCACAACGCGAACTACAGTCCGCCATGTGCGTTGCTTCGCCTAGTCACCCGAGTTCTATTTTATTTATGGTTGTGCGCTCGATAGTGACGTACGTATACACGGGAGGAAAAGTCCGTCGTCTGCGCAGCCCATTAAGTTTATGTATAGGGCGTTCAGCAATACCCTGTGGTAATTTGTTGAAAATACGAATACAATTTCCCATGTATGATTTTCCTACTTTTCGCAGTCTGAAGCCTGGAATGGCAAGTTTATCTGTAACTGTGTTTCTTTCTAGCAAAAAATATATTTAAAAAAAATTGCATGTAGATTATTAGCATCAGTTTAATTAACAGTTTAATTACTAAAACCCTGTACCGCAACTGGAAGCTTTATATTGAGATAGCATTTCCGTTTCCCGTCGTTTGCCTACCTTTTTAGTACGTAGTTTCCGGCTAAGTGGCGCCACCTGGCGGTCGTGCTCTTTTTATGTTTCTTAAAATTTGCGGCATACCATTTTGCTCATTGGCGTTTAGTTTACCGTCGTAACAACACGTTCACTGCAAGCCCTGTCTCTGTGATCGTTAAAATTCAAATAAGGCTTGCCATGCAAGCCTATAACTCTAATTATTCACCCTCGCAGGGTATTACTTATTAACAACTACCCTCCTAAGGGTAGTTGAGATACAAATCAGGCTCTGCCATGCAAGCATATGCCTCTAATTATCCACCCTTGCGGGGTGCCTACTTATTTATTAACTACCCTCCTAAGGGAAGTTGATATACAAATCGGGCTCTGCCATGCAAGCCTATGCCTTTAATTATCCACCCTCGCAGGGTGCCTACTTACTTATCAACTACCCTCCTAAGGTAAGTACTGCCAAAGCAAAACTGAAGTCTAATTCTATAGCCAGGACTCGAGGAAGTTCAAGCAATGAGTTAAAATTAGGCTCTGCCATGCAAGCCTATGCCTCTAATTAACTACCCTCGCGGGGTGCCTTATTACTTATCAACTATCCTCCTAAGGTAAGTTATGCCAAGCAAAATTGCTAGAAGTTAATTCTATAACCAGGGCTAGTGGCCCGATCAAAGAGGTTCAAGCAATGACTTAAAATCGGGCTCTGCCATGTAAGCCTATGCATTTTAATTATCCACCCTCGCAGGGTACCTACTTTTTACGAGCTAGTGATAAATTTGCTATAGTAACATTGCTAGAGAGTCATTTTATAATCAGGGCTCGCGGCTAGATCAAAGAGGTTCAAGCAATGACTTGAAATTAGGCTTTTTCATGCAAGCGATACGCCTAAAATTATCCACCCTTGCGGGGCTACTTCGCCTACCTTGTACCAAATACCCTCAAAAAGGGATAGACCTGCTTTTGCAACATCCCCAGATGTTCATTTCATAAAAAAGGGCTCGAGGTCCGATTAAAGTACCAGAGATCGTTTTAATACTCCAAGAGGTATCAAAGAAGTTGAGGCAACGACTTGAAAGAGGCATAGTATCGCATTTCTTTGTGTCAACTTGTGAAACAAAATGTAGTCATGCAGTTGGATTTTATCCTTGTATAAAGCCAAATCGAATATTTCATGTCAGAACCCTTCTTAGTGTACTTGACTCTTACTGTTACATCTAAATGCTCGCGAGCATATCAAAGTTACGGTCCAAACATTACAGAAGTTGGGATGGCATGTGAATTTAGAAATATCGGTTCCTTGTCCCCATAAAAGTATTAACTACATAATGAAAAATTTAATAATGTGAAAACATGAACGAATAGACAAACTGCAATAAAGAAATCAATTATATGAATGAATTTCGTCATTTTTGTCGTGCCGCATTGTCGCATAAATCATAGATAGTTGATTAGATTCCAGCCCCTAGTGGTGGTTATCGAACAACGGAAGTAGTAGATCGACAGATCATTGCCCTTCCCAGGGGCGTTTTTTGACTACGGATGCTTTAGACCAGCAGGTTTGAGCTTAAACCTAGACTTGATTTCAATATATTTCCAATTTTGAACTTACTAGTTCCATTAAATTCCACATACTCGGCAAATTGGCACTGCCGACTGTGGAGTCCGGACCAACTAGCACATTGTACAGATCTCGTGATTATAAAACGGGAATGTCCAATAATATACCTTTTTGCCTCCAAAGCTCACATTGCCAGCAATCACTTGATCCTGGATTGGACTTAGACCTGGATCAAGCTCTATTCCAATTTATTATACCCATCATTACTTTGGTACCTTGAATTCAATGATTGAGGCCTTTTCCCTGCAGTAGGATGATTATATAGGCCGTAACTAGGAATACAGTTTGAGACAATTTGAGCATTTTAGCGTGTCAAATACGTAAGGTTTAGAAATCGAGGGTCAAGAGTTAAACTGTTTAACTTTAAGTTAGGCATTGCGATAGCGGGAAATTAAATTCTTTAAGAAAAGGTTGTCATTGCATTCAGAAAGAAATGCTAGCAATATTCAATGCTCTGTATCATAGTTCGATTCTTAGTGTGACAAAATAACAACAGGTGTACATCTTCGCAAAGGGAAAGTACGAAATCTTTATTTCAATTGTAAAAAACATACCAAATTTTGAACATGTTACATCGGCATCGAATAAATTTCAGGATACATTGGCGATGCGTTCGGTTCTTCATGGTACGATCCCATTACTTGGGTCTTCCTACAAACGTTTCTAATGTCCAGGGTGCTCAGTCAACTAAATCTTTAAACATGGTTGTTTTTGCCATTATGGGAGAAAGTGTTCTGGCGTGTCAGAGACCGAGCACTTGCAGCACCACTTACCTTGAGAAAACTCCATATACATTTCCTCGAAACATTAACCGGACTACCGTATTCGAGAGATGGGAAAAATTATATTTGGGGGTGTTCTGAGGCGGTGGAAGGCTGGACCTTTAAACAAAAGCTATTACTTAAAAGTTCTTGGTGAGTCTATTTTATAAATCTGTCAAGTAGCTTAGAATGTTGTTGTTTAAGGACAGGAATAAAGATATAAAGCCTTACTTTTCTGCAATTGGCGCGATTCTTATCAGGCTTACATTATCACATAGTACAATACTTTTACATAAATTAGCTGTCTGCAAGTAATGCGATTCTGAGCCATGAACAGTGAAGTACTCACGTTCTAGTAAAACATATTCTTAAATTAACTAATTGCTTTTACAAAACCCCAAACCGTATGGGATATCAGTTTACTTATAAATGTATAACCAACACAAGATTTTGTTTTAATCATCACATCAAACAGCAATTTTAATACTTCTGTGTTCAGGCAGATGCATTCATGACCTGACCTTAGAATATACCCTACCTAACCATTATACAAAAACTTTACCGTATGGCCTGAATTTGGTTCTAAAACCGAAAGCAATACATAGGTACTGACAGACTGTCTACAGATCAATTTAGAATATAAATAATTAAAATTTAAAGCCTCTATTCTGGGTGGTTAAAATGATAACATCACTGAGTGATAGATGAAAAAGATTCAAAATTATTTAATATTTTTACCTTCGTCACGTAGGTACCTTACTGTTATAGCAGAAACTGTAAAAACATTTCTTTATTACACAGCTACACCATATAGCTTCCAAGAACTGATTAGAAAATCACCCCATCGACGAAGTTCTAGCTCGTGGGAATTGGCAATCAGCTAAAACACCACAACAATCCTATATGTGTGAAATTAAATCAAGTATTGATAAACTCTTACACAAGTAATGCGATTGTGTAGAAGAATTTCCTAGAAAGTTTTTCAGTTTGAAATTTTACCTTTTCATTATATTACTTGTTCCATTTAATGACGATATGAAAAACTAACAGAATTTTTGTTGTTATTTCAGTGCAATAAACGGAAAAGAATAATGTCATTCTTAAAATAAAAAGTATTTAATTATCATAAATACTTTTTATTTTTAAATCTGTCACATTGGCGTTACGCTAAGGCGTTATAATGTTAAGTGGCGTCACCAGGCGATAACAAACAGATCTCAATATAAAGCTTCCAGTTACGGTACAGTGTTTTAATAGCAGCGTTTTACCCTGAAATAAAACGCATATTAAAATACTTACCTCACTGGAAGCTTTAACTTTATTTCTGCCTGGTGAAATTGAGCCAATGAGCAAAATGGTATGCCGCAAATTTTAAGAAACATAAAAAGCGCACGACCGCCAGGTGGCGCCACTTAGCCGGAAACTACGTACTAAAAAATGGTTGCCTGTAAAGTCGGTTTTACGGGCGAAGATTTTACGTGACAACGTCTTTTTCTCGGTAGAATATTTATTGATATGAATATAATTAAATTGCACAATAGGAACAAGGAATTGAATGAAAATAAGAATTGCACAAATTTTAACTATAGAAATATATTTTGTTTACTAAAAAGACAAAGACAGAGACACAAGCATGCGCCGATTCAATGCGCCTAATTCTCTAGTGCTGCGCGCGCGGCAGACCGATCATAGTTGAGTGGGAGAGAGACGCAAGGCATTCGGCGGGCCTCTCTCTCGTTCGGTGACTCATCGTAACGTTACCGAGCGTTACACTTTTTCATAAGTGACTCCCAGCCGCAACCTAATTTAAGACGTTGTCACGTCAAAAGGTAGGCAAACGACGGGAAACGGAAATGCTATCTCAGTATAAAGCTTCCAGTGAGGTAAGTATTTTAATATGCGTTTTATTTCAGGGTAAAACGCTGCTATTTTATTGCTTACCTAAAATTGAATGAAACAAACATTATCTGATATTAAATTTAATAGGTACTCTATTATTTACATTAAATTGTTCTCTATTAACATGTTATTTATACTCTTTCATTATTTATTCAGTTGTTAATAAATTATATACAGGACTATTTATAAATTAGACAATATCAATACTGTGAAGTGTCGACAAATCCACATTATCACTTAGCATGCGTGAGAAATGTTTGTTGCGCGGAAATAGTAAGGTATTTAATTACCTGCATATAAAGGTCTGTCAGAGTACCTACCTTAGCTCACAAAGCAAACATCGTCACGCACGCACCAGTATGACAATAACAGAATACATACAGAATATGATAAAAACAATAAATTTGTTTACATATTTTTAGCACCTCACAGGCTACCACTGTTTTATGCTCAAATATATTATCAACTTACGCAACTAATGGAATATTCTCGATCGATTTTAAAACATTATGACACAATATCTCAAATCAGTACACATAACATGACAATGGTAATGGTATACATACCTACAACATACATACAAAATAACATATTATTTATTTAAAAATTGTGATTATTATAAAAGAATATTGAACCCACTATTCCTCGTGGCCTTATGTATTTGGCACTAAAGTATTTGGAATGCACAATTCTATCTACACAGATATACAAATAACGTAAACAAACTAATTTCACTTATCCCTGAATATTTAGAATATTGTGTTCATCTTGAGATTTGTATTGCGATTACCTACTCTCTTCTGTAGAGGGTGTATAACTCGACAACGTCAATTATATCTTTTGGGAAGTTATGTACTTTAATAAATTGGCATTATCAATCCGGATGACTAGCTATTGTGTGATAGTAATGATTCAACTCGTATACTAATTCGTGCCTCTAAGCAGAAAGGATTGATAACGTCTGGTATGTGTGTGTTTTATAGAGCATCGCCTTTTTCCCCTAGTCACCGTTTTTTTTTCTATTTCATTAACATCATTAAACAAGCTTAGGATTTTTTTTCATATTTGTATTTATTTGTCAAAATCTAAGATGTTACGTCGATCGTGTTGATTAGTGTTGTCGAGCTATACCTATCAAGAACATGTATAAAGACAGTCACGTGGTTCACACAAAAACTGGACAAATTGTCATACATAATAAGAATCAAGCACACCAAACTCGTGACTATTCGATAAATTATTGTATCTATTTAGTTACATTAAATAGTGGTAAAATTACCAAAAGGAATATACATTCGTTTGGCCGAAAAATTGAAATAGGTATACTATATAAAAATCAGATATGTCGTTGTACAGTAGGTAAATTTGATTATACGGTTATAAAATATTGCTTGTCTACTCACTATCATAGCAGTGATCCTTTATTGGTTTATTGTTACTATAAACTTCTACCACGGGGTCACACTCTTAGAATCCGACAAGACTACAGAAGATTTTTTTCAAAAAATCCTATCTTTTTAAAATCTACCATATAAATTTGGCAATAGAGAAATAGTTTATTTATTGTTTATTGATCGTATTTGATAGTAACTATCTATTTAATTGCAAACTATAAATTCCGTTGCATTTTTGTTGTTAGCTTAACGTAAGTTTCAACAACTTCTATTTAACACGACTAATTTTATATTCTTTTAAATTTTTTGCAGTTTTTATTTATATTTTATTTTAATACAATGGACCGCCAAATTAGATTTGCTTTATTGATTAACCAGCGAGCAGTCTTAGTCGTTAGATTCACGGAGAAAATATTATATTTGGAAATCTACAGTTACAGACATTTTAAGAAGTTCTCAAATATTTGTAAAATGGGTTATTATTGGATAAAGGCGGATGTCCCCTAATGAAAGCGTGGTGATTCCTAAAACTACGTGGGAAGTAAGAATTTACGTCTGCGGATTAGATAATAAATTTACTAATTCAACTCTAACGTTTATTGAACTATTGCCATCGGCCGACCTAAATTCGAACCCGTAGTTTGCTTCCGAACCGCCTTCGAAGCCGCGGCGCGCAGCTCCGCCACACGGACACGTTAAACTCGGAAATAGGTAGAAACTTCAAGACAGACTATAATTTGAAGGAATTGCTATTTAAATATTTGAAGGAATTGTGTAAAATGTTAACTTGAAATTCTAAACTAGAGAAGTGAACGTTTTAACTGACCCTCAGCGGTTTCCTTTACAATACCTATTTCTAATATTCGTTAAAATTAGTAACAAAGATTCGATTTGGGCTCTATCAAAATGCCTGGCGTGAAATGTAAACTCTATTTCTAATTTTAACGAATGAAACGATGTACAAGTTTAAAAATTTATAATTACGCAACATTCACGAATAAGGCAGTACAAGTAATACCATGTAGATATAATAAAAAAGAAATCCAACTATGTTATTGTTGTCAAGCCCCTTTTTGAATTATTGTTTTACTCATATTCATCACTATTTAGGTAAATTTTAATGCTATTTCACAAAATCGCATATTATTGCCAGAAGATGTCGCCGATACACACGCACGAGTACGATCTAAGGTTCGAGGTTTTATTCACTCTCAAAAACTTTATGGTCTACGGCTCGTACACAAATCAATAAATATTACATAATTTCTCACAATCGGACTTATAAACTTCTTTCATAAGTAAATCCGCAATAACACGATCCACATTAACGAATACGAAAAGTTGAGAAGTCAAACGATCGCCCGTACCCAATCTGATACCCGCGATCGACTAACCGCACTCGGCGGTATTTTAGGTCCAAAAAGTCCAAATACAAAATACACCTAATATGAAACTATTCATAACAACTTTGGTCTGTCCTCCTTATCGAACAAAACACGACAGACAAAACCCAGATCCTTACGCATAACTCAATCGAAGGGAACACATTACTAAATTCTATTCTAAAGTTTTATTTGCCGCCGCTCCCGCGTCGCTCCGCGGTCGGGCCTGCGGTCGCAGACGTTTAGGAAGTAGAGAAAGAGATAGAGGATCGTTCTCGCGACGAGTTGGAATAGGAACACGATTCGCACGAGGGGTGGGGGTAGTGGCGGGGCGGACAGGGCGGGGCGCGGGCGACGCTAGGTGTGCTTGAGCCAGTGCGCGGGCACCCACTGCGGCTCGCGCTCCAGGCTGTTGATCTCATTCAGCAGCTGCTGGTAGGCACGTTGGGTGTCGTTATTTATGATTATCATGTCGAACAGGTGGCCCCATCGGAGCTCCATGTCCCTAGCTGTCGCTATAATCTCCTTTAGTTCCTCCTCCTGTGGAACAATAACAATTTTATAATAAAATTCAGTCATTACTATTACTTCTAAACGAATTATGAAGGATCTTCGTTGAGCTACTTACAATACATAATTTAATTCTAAAATTTGGTCCACCTTTAAATTAAAAAGAAATTTCTCTTTATCCTATCCCTAATTATAGAAATGTAAGGAGAACAGGCCACGAAAAGAAGAAAATACGTAAACCGACAAAGTTTTAAGTTAAAAACAATGACAATAGTTTTAGAACACCGTCTCCAAATGAGTTACACAAGATCTTATTTAATTTTATTGCTTATTCTCCCTATTTTTACCAGAGTTTTTTTTGAAAACGTTCATTTGAATCCTATTAAAAATTGAGAACTAACTTTTTAAGTCTTTAAAAAGAGCAACATGTACTAACATGCAACTAGTCAATAAAAATAATTTAAAATCCTAAGTTAATCCAAAGTACCTAAGTCAACAAAATAAGAAGCAAAGAACGTCATGGTAGAGAAAAAGTAAAAAGTCTCACCTTGAAAGCTTCCCCGTTCCTAATCTTCTTCTGCCTTAGTTTCTCCAAGCTAGGGGGCGCCACGAACACAGTGTACGGCTTCAGATCAGAGTTACGGAGTATTTTCAGCGACTGCGGGTGCAAGTTGAGGACGCATATCTTGCCGGAGTTCACCACTTCACGTATCGCTTCTAGTGATGTGCCTGGAAATGAAGGTAAAACCATACATAAATACGCGAATATGTAATTTACGGTTGTTCAAGCTGAAAAACATAAATACAAAATAATTAACCTAGAAAAGCTGTTCCAAGTACGTAATGTGTTGATTGTATTGTATATGATTAACATGAACCGAGTATAACTTTTACGGTTTTTTGTTTATGATTTTCATCTACTGATGAAAGTAAAAGTTATACCATAAAAAAAAGATCTGAGAAATCGTTTGTCAAAAAAAATTTTGTGTTTATCTTATGCTTAAATGAAAATAAAAACATTCACAGCAATACCTGAGAAAAAATAAAAATATTAAAAACATTCGATTACTCGACTTTCTCCTTTTTTCTTTAGAATTAAGAGGCAGTCATTTCAAAGAGAGACAGCAGGAGCAAAACGCATATCGTAAAAATGTAGGTTCTTATTATTTTGTGCCATGTTTTGTTTATATCACTCATAGATTTAATATGTATCACTAGATCAAATTTCAAAAACCATAAACTATTGCTGCTTCAAAAAGTCTTACCATAATACGCTTTCTCGTATTCTCCGTGCTCGACGAACTTTCGGTTGAGTATGTCGGCCTCGAACTGCGTGCGCGAGATGAAGTGGTAGTCCTGACCTGGTACCTCGTGGTCTTTTCTCGGCCGGGACGTGTCTAAACAACACAATACCTTGTCAGTTATGTTTAATAGCATAATAAATCAACAATATATCCCGGTAACATTGGTTCCATCCAATTGGTAACCCAAAAAAAATATACTAAATTCAGTCTTATTTTCAGACTTAGCGATTTGAGTAAACATTTTCAATCGTCAACTGTTCAGTCAGAAAGCACGATGGAGGATTTTTTTGATCAGTTTTTTTTTTAGATGTCAGATGATAGGATAATATCAAAAATTTATTAAATCGAAAGAAAACAAATCTTTAATTTTACCTACATGTTTATCTAAGCATTTCCGTAATATATCACAAAGCTCTAAAACTTTACTCTCCTTAACGATATCTGGGATTAAATGCCATGTCGTGAAAATAATTCATTTGTAACTATTTCCTTTCGTTTAGGTATTTAAATTACGACCTTAAAAAAACGTCTATTAATTTTATCTATGAATTTCCTTGAATTTTTTTGTACCGCGGAGTCTTAATTCTCTTGGATAACAAAAGTTACCTTGCTACAACTTTGTTACTGATTAAAGTATTACATGAATGCGACGTTATCACAATAAGAATAGAAGCTAAATTCTAATACTTACGTGGCACTGCCGCAGCAAATCTCGAGCCGTCTTCCATTAGCCTCTGTCTGAGTTCGTGACGCCCGATGTTGGGTGGCCCGATGAGTACGATTGGCCTCTTGTGAGATGCGCGCGGGTAGTATAGAGCTACTTCTTCGTACGTTAGAATCTCTTCTTGTTCGAACTCTGGAAGATTATTGAAGTTGAAGGTAGACATTAGAATATTTTGTTGAGATGATATACTGATAAGTGAGGGAGGGAGATGTAGGGGCATGTTTCCGTTTACTATCAGGATATTTTATGTTTTGTGGTTGGTAGAAAGAAATCCTGGTTAAGTTATGGATGCCAGTTTTGTTTAAATAGCTTGGGTCTGTTCTGAATGTAAAATATTGAGAGTTATTAATAAAACAGCGAAAAGCTGGATATCTCGTATCAAGTTCATTAATATTGTGAAGATCTGTGGCTGACTTTATTTGGATCCGAAAATTCTTGTTCAAATTATTCAGCGAATAACTCTTTATGATTCCTATTTTTGCAATCTGAAGCAATTCTCTTACCGTCTCCTCCTGAGGTAGAATACAGCGGGTAGCCCGCCTCGCTCGTAGCCTTTTTCCCCTTCTTTTTCCGAGGAGGCTTTTTGGCGCAGAGCAACGTGCCTCCTTTCCGCGGCTTGTCCCGCGCTGCCACCTCGCCTGCCAACGTTATTTTCATTGACTCCCGTCTAGAAAGAGATTACTCATGTAAGGGTGTCTACAGTATTATCATCATCGTCATATGAGCTAAACGACGTCCACTGCTCTGGGCACAGCTTACTTCTAAGGATCTTTGAAGACCCGGTTGGTATAGTGGTGTGTGTCATGTTAGGAAACGTTTTTTTCTAAATTGGTTCTGGTAGGGATGGGGAGATTTCTTGTGCTAAGGAAGATGCGTTAAGTAAGCTGTTAGTCTAGGCTTGTCGCAATAAAAAAATCGTAAAAACAATTCACGTCAGAGGCCTGTATCTCATTGGCTTAAAAAACTCTGACGTCAGACTATCCTTGAAACACAGTCATACGATAAGAAGAATTTCCATGATATCGCTTCACCCGTATGCAGACAGATACTTCCCACGACCGTTCCATTTGTAAGGATCAGAAAGGAGAAGTTAAAAATATACGTACTGGTGTTGGAACGCCTGGCTTGGTATGAGACCGGCGAGTGACTGGTCCTCTTCCCCCTCCCGGAACGCCTGCCACCAGTTGGGGTCTTCTCTGCTGATCACGTGCAGCACGTCGCCTTTTTGAAAACTTATACCTGAGGGTAATAAGGGCGATTTACAGAATGAAATGTGATACTACGAATAAGACAAACAGTAGCAAACCAGATAAAAAAAACTGCGTGAAGTGCCAAAAGGCCCGTATGTAAATCTAGTCGTAAAGGTTAGTGAGATGACGCCAGTACGGTAATATTAAAAATTTTTGACAAAACCATAAAACATATTAGCGCCACTGGGTCGTACTTTAAAATGTAAGTCATTTAAGTACGCTGCTACGACACTCTAGAAGTGCTACGGTGATCTCTGAGTGCTACAGTCTACGACACCGACTAGTACGGTGGATTAAGCTTCAACGGCGCTTACATAGTGCTAGTAAATCAAGATAATCTACGACACTTTCACAGTGCTACGCCGTTCATCTAGTGTGTTATAGACCTAATGAAAGCACTTTGGTATAAAGTGTCCCTGCAAGATGAATCATCTTCATCACTATAGTCCTTAAAATATAGCTTAATTAGAATGACAGTTCTCACTGAAAGAGACGACATAACTTTGTACCAGCGTCACACAAGTGAAACACATTTGCACATGAAAAAATATTGGTAACTGGCATGTTATGAAAATTTTTTTATACATTGCTGTACATACTAATCAATTTAATTATATAAAATAGATATTTAAAGTTAAAATCATTAAAATAATCCAGTCACAAAAATTACACCTAACTTGAAAAGACGTCTTTACAAGGTTACGTCATTTTTCATAATCGCCAGTGATAAGGTAAAATCGACAAATCGAAATCGACAGACTAACAGTATTTCAAAATCGAAGTATGTAACATAAATGTTACAAATAATTTAATGAGCATTGGTTGATGCTTAGAACATCAAATTGCAATTATTAATAGTTGACGAAAAAATTACAAATTTATTAGATTCTTTATGCGATAAAAATTTTCTAATCGATTTTCATGATTGTTACAATTATTCTCATAATGATCACGACACTGACTTACTGTTAAATCTTAATATATCTGATTTTCATTTTATTTTATATGCCTTATCTGTTTTTTTGTTTCGTTTGATCAGTCGAAACAGTCCCATCACTAGTCACCTCAGTTTGACAGGTGTCATTCTAATCAAGCTAAATTTTATGGACTTTAATATCTTTTATTGTTTTTATAAACCTATACATATACATAGACTACTGCTAGTCAAAGGCCTCAAAAAAAGGATTTGGACATAATCAACGCCTTTGAATGGTGGGTTGATGATCGCAGTTTGGCCCATCATGTTTAGAAGACGTTGCTGCCTGTATTGTTCTCCTTTATTTTTATTTAACAAGTAGACCAACAGTATCATATAGTTATATTATAGTTAATAACAGTCTGAATTTAATTGTGTATGAAACTTAAATTCAACTCTTATAAGCGGTAGTAAACACTCACCAAGCTCCCTACAGGGGATGTAAACATCGTCTTCGGGGTCGTAGTCGAAGTGCGCGCGCACGTGTAGCACGCGGTGGGGGGGAGGGGGGCGCGTCGCGCGCGTTCGCGGCGCCAGCACGACGTTGAGTGTTCCCGTGAGCGCGCCCAACAGTTGGCATACCTCGTGCACCGACTTGCCTCGCATTGCTAGACCGTTCACTTCTAGTAACTGTTGATATGACACATTTTTGATTGGTTAGTTAAAGATAGGAAATAGATTTGTGGGTAACAATGTTAACGCTACATGGTTCAATATGTTTGGGCTGTCAGCTACATGGTTCATGTAGATTTCACAGTACCTTTGGATAGTAATTAAAACAGGTAAACAATCAATAAGGGTTTCAGTCTTAAGAAGATAATAAATACCAAACGACTAATTTAAAACGGATTTAAGTTTGTAGTCAACTAAATGTGAGGTTGACATTTGTCGATGTTTTTGTATGGCGCCAACTCATGTCGCATCGTTCTGATGACTTAAAAAAATATGTCGTTTTTCTGTAAACAGTCGTACAGCTCATAGAAGTTTTGCAAATAATTTTGTGTAAAGTGCAACTTACCTCGTCACCTTCGTGTAAAAGCCCCGATTTCTCCGCGATTCCGCCTCTCACTATCCTACCGATAACAACTGCTTCTCCTTCATTTCTTACTGTAGCACCTGAAATAGGAGATAACATTATCAGTACTTATTAACACTCATCAAACATACACCAGAAATATAACACCCTATTTTTATTTAACTTTACGCGTTGCGGAACACATTGCTTCAAACAGTTGAACTTTTACTGTAACATACGACAGGCGTAGTTGTACTGTGTAATATTTGAAATTTTAAGAGGAAATACTACGGTCGAGAGTATTAAAAAATAGGTATTTGTAAAATCTATTGCTGTCGCGCAGTCCCGAATGCCTCCACCGCAGAGCGCGAAAGAGACAACTGCATTTTGGACGGAAAATACCTACTAAAAGCACACAAAATCAATGTTTCGTAGTCCCCCGATTCCTTTTCCAAAACTAGACCGATTTAAATACTTTTATCATTACAAATAAAAAAAAGGTTTTGGCTGTGTTCGTATGTTTTCCTTTTTTATAAAAAATTTAGCCAAATTTGTTTTCTGGGTGTTTGAACACAGCGGAAAATCTGACGAATTTTTTCGAGGGCTCATATCTTTTTTATTAATGAATTTATGAAAAAACAGAAAACATAGAAACATGCTAATAGTGGCCATAGATTTTTGTAATAAAAATTATTGCTCTACTGGCTTTATCCAGGGAGGAAACAGGGGACTACGTTTGTATGGAAAAACGGCTCTTGTATTTCCTCTAAAGTTTTTGAGTTACTCGTATATGTACAGAGAACAGCACGTCATCCTACCACAAAACGTCAAATTTTCTCAATTGACATTGATCTCTACATCTCTACGTGTTGGACTTAAAGTTGGAAATCTATTCAATGACCTTTAACTTTTTGGGTAGGTTGACCTGCGGTTGTCTGTACTTAGATTATTGGCACTATAATTACTTGATTTCCTTCTGGGGTAAGATTCTATTACTGCTGTAACACCGACATCATCTTTTTTAGAAGATATTAAAGGTTGCTCTTATGACATTATATGTACAGCATTTGTTGATGGAGTGTGTCCGGACCGCCACTAAAAGGGAACTTCTAAGGAAATCTCTCGGTCTGTGCACAATGGACGTAGGTATTTTCCACGGCATTTTAGCAAAACTTAAGTCATGTGCAGCCAAAGTTTTGTACTCATTTATATTTAATAGGTGACCTGATGAATTTTAATAGTTTAAGGAATGATGGGATTGACATTGATGCTGTGCGCTCAAAATCCCGTAAATAAATAAGACTAAAAAAAAAGACATTGATTATGTGAGTATTGTGGGGTGTCGGCACATAAAAAGTGTAGCACCACCTCATCTCCTCCAATGGGTGCCGTAAGTAGCGTATTTTCTGCACCATTGGTCCTATTGCAAACGTCAACCAGCCCGTCAAGAGTGGCGATTATGGAATCTTTCTTGCTTTTGGAGAGGGTTGTGTCCAGAAGTGGATTGATTAAAGTAGGCTGATGATGACGACAATGAATGATAAAAATGATGATGACGAAGATGATGACGATGATGTGAGTTATGTTTAAAACAATATTACTTACCAAGTGGTTCGTTAGTCTTTTCAATTTTAATAATTTTGATGTTTTCGCTGGGGTCGTCCGGCGAGTGCGCGGTTAAAGCTTTATCGTTCTCTCCTTTGTGATTATAGTTATTTCCAGTCTGAAACAAACCACAGTTATTGTTTAAATGCACGAATTGGAAATCAAAACAAAAACAGTGCTATTGACGTGCACTTCAAATACATATAGAATTAAAAGCTGAATGACTTGATTTAATTTTCTATAAATACGAGCTGACCCCGCAAACTTCGTATCGCCTCAGAATAATATAATTGAATTTTGTCGTAAGACGTCACCGAATGTAATTGGCGTCAAATATGGCGTTTACCTTACCATGTAACACAGACATTTTGCAATAAAATAATACTACGACTATAAATTGAGATGTAAGCTATCCTATCTTTCAAGTTGGATCAAACTGCACACGGTGTGCAAATTTGATTATAATCGGTTAAGTAATTTAGGATTAGAATTGCTATTTTGATTTCCACATTCAAAACCGCTCTAATAGAATACAGGTATTGCAAACCCGGTTATATCGCGTTTCCGATTGTAATAAAGGTCATTTATTATTATTATTATCAGTTTTTCAAACGCTATCTATTATTTGAAAATACAATAAATGGACTATCCAACACAAAAATAATTTTTCAATTCGGACCAGTACTTCCTGAGATTAGCGCGTTCAAACAAACAAACAAACAAACTCTTCAGCTTTATATATTAGTATAGATTATCTATACCAAATTAAGAAAATATTGAGTCCCCATACATTTTCGGCAGTTGAATACCTGTGTGACACTACGAGTACTAGCTAACTAGGGCTGTATAATGCTGTACTGGAATCACGCCTTTTAAGTGTAGTACCTTCTAGTCTAAATACACGCAAACGACGCCAGTGCAAATGTTATGCAAATGCTATGGATAATTCGCGCCAGATTCAAACGAATACCGCGAGAAATCCTTTATGCGAAAGGTCCGTAACTTCGCGAGAGCGGACGTAATCGCCCGGTCAGAAATTACGCAATAATAAATCCCAAATTATTCCCCAACTTTGACGGTTATTAAGATTCATGAGGATTAATAATTTGTTATTGTCCTAGTGTTATACATAATGGAGATGGAAAAATCTCAATATCAGGGTATTCCATTCGCTAAATTATAAAAACATGAAGTGCCATGTCGTACTACTGGCGTCGTTAAAGGCGGCTAAAAGTGTACTTCCAGAAGAAGACAGCTTTGCCGTCGGTCCGCTATTAACCAAACTGTAATCATCCATCCCTTTATTCAAGCCTAGGTCCAGCAGCGAACTGATGAACCTCTACCAAATCACAGGCTTGATGATTGTGAAGTTAATTCCAAAATGACATATCCCCGTCTGTTCTTGTGTGAGCCCAATGTGTAGACCCAGGTAGACCACAATCGGTCTTTTAACAGAACCTCACATGAAGGAGGTAGGTATGATTATTTATAAACTTTTTAAAGAACACGATTATGTTTTATTGAATAAGTTGTTATTGGCGAAAGCTATCGCTTAAAACACTACCTAATAAAGTATTATTTGAACACAGCATACCTACTATAGTAGGCGTTGCGTTGTTTTCTATTATGAAAATACGCAATTAGATTTACCTACCTACTCGTATGTTCCAAAGCATGACGATACTACAAATCCTAAATAGTACCAATAGTACTAGCACGTATCGGGGCTTGAATAAATTTAAGTTTGTTATTAGGCTTCGCTTTAATGGTATAATGTGTGTTTATTTATTAACTGTTTTCTAATCACTTTGGCTCCAATCATATAGCTTGATTATTATTATTAAACACAATCATGCTGAAATATGTAATAAAACAACAACTTATCGATAGTACTAAGTGAATCAGAATCAATAAATACATAGTACTTAAACTAAGGTCAAGCGATAAAATATTTATCCTTATTCGTAGGTAACGACAATGTTTACATTTTCTTTTGTAATATATTACTTTAAGTATGTATTACTATATCTAGTAGTTAGTATACTTGCATACCTATACATGTAACGACTGCTTTATTGTGTTACGTGTTTGTTAATATGATAGTAATACTTCTATGTAAGTGAAATTTAATTTCAAATTAAATGATGATGGAAACCTCCTAATGGTTAACATTCAGCCAGAAGGCTCCATCAGTAAACTGGTAGGTACTTGATTTGCGTTTCTACCTTAATTTTTTTATAATTAGCCGTCCTTCCTACATACAAAAATCAAACAATATCGCTCTGAAGTGATGCGCATACATATTTTTCAGCAATTTTTATTCAATTAGAAGAAATAGAAGAAAGACAGGTTATCTAAGCTCACCTTATGCCTCTTCCCCCTGCTGAACGATGCGGGATCTAGCAGCGCGGCGGCCTGGTCATGCGCCTGGATCAGGCTCTCCAGCTCAAGACCGCCCAGTATAGAGAGCAGTTCCGCTGCTATCTCTGACTTCTCTCCCCCTGCCGCTGTCTGCACGTCCAAGATGTCCATGCACTGTAGGCAAACGGCAGAATTGTAGAGACATGTTTTGAAAGCATAACAAGTAGGTTACACTTATATTTAATTTTGTTTTTTCTTACCCAAGCCCCCCAATATGAGTCGACTCTCGCATTCATGTGCGTGTGACAAGTTTATTTATGTTGTATCTTTTGATAATACCTAAGGTTGAGTGTTGGGCATACTGGTTCCCAAAGTATCGTTAGCACCAGGAGTTCAGGTTCAAACGCTTTTTTAAATTCTAGCGAATTTGAATATTCGTGGTACTTTTAATGTTTCTTTGTTTAACTGCTACTTTGATATCAGAGCAATCTTAGGAATGTTGTTCATATTTCATTAGGTATGCGTGCAAGTATTGCTGTCAGTATGGATACCCGCTGTGGCATGTGGTGCCGTCAGAAAAATAAAATAGAAAAACCTTAAATGTGTCTCAAGAAACGATTAGAGGACTACCTTCAGAAAATGGGCAGCAGCGACTTCTCCTGGGGCAAGGAAAGGCCTGTGTTAAGCAGCAGACAGGTTAGTCTGTCGATGATGGATACTTACGTCTTTCAGCCTGTCTGTGGCCCGGTGCGTGTGTGGCGAGCTTAGCCCGCTTCTTTTATGTCTCACGGCTGTGAGGACTGCGGATCTCGTCGCTAGTGCTGTCCTTAGAGCGGGACAGAGGAGTGTCCCCGCCGCGCTGGCTACCCTCGCTGCTAGGGCAGTCTCGCCACTTGCACCCAGCGCCTTTTGCACCCTCGAGAGCGCTGCGCATACTTCTTGATAGTCTGGAAAACAATTGAAATTCAAAATCTAGAACTTACAACCCGGCTGACAATGCGGCGAGGTGATCAGATCGAGTGTTTTTAAATTAATTAGCTGCTATTGTGATAAAATAACGAATTATTTTAAAAATCATCATCCCAGCCAATGTCGACAACTGCTGGACATAAGATTGCCCTTACGGATCTCCACGCCAATTGGAACCTTAGCTTGCCGAGACCTTGACCACATCGTCGGTCCACCGTGTTTAAATGCATATTTATTTGCTTTAAATTTTGTTTATAGCTGCATGGCTAAGTATCTTATTGTATAAGCAATATTGCTTTTACAGTTTTTTTTATTTGACAAAGAATGTGTCTGTGTGCGAACGCTTATGCGTTATAATAATACTGGATTATTTTCAGAAATATGAATGACGGTAGGTCGTCTCTAATAATACCACATTTCAAATATAGTGAAACATTTACGCCAACACAAGCAAATTCCTTTGTGAATTGCGATGCTATTAAACTTTCGGGCCTATGAAAATTAACTTGGAACTCAGGTGTCACAGCCGCTTTGTACACGAGTATTGTATAGAGGCTAAGTTACGTATAGGATACAGAGTACATGCGTTGCTATGAGATTGCTCAATGCTCTGTAACACATTTATAATTGGTTGGTTAAATGCATAAAGTTTTTTCAGCTACGGATCATCATCACGTCAACACCATATATATAGCACAAAGCTGTTTCATCTTAACTGACTGCCAAACATCTGCAAAGATGTTTCTTTCGGGTGTTAAGTGTGCAAATTCCTAACATTTGATGAAACATCGCTGGCTTACAGCGATAAGAATATGCTTGAAAAATTCGCGCTGCGTCGCAGTGTCTCGGTGGCTCAATGGTATAGCGCCCGCCCGACATGTGAGCAGATGCGGGTTCGAGTCCCGCCTGAGACAATATTTTTCAAGTTTATATACTGATACTTTATCCATTTTGCATATAAACAATTTGTGAATTTAGTTGTGGCAGTTTTATTTTGTGGTTGATGACACTTTTATCAAATAACTCTATATAAACGGAACAATTTCAGTGAGTTAAAACCGAATATATGTCTTAAGCTTTGTAAAATTATACCTATTTCTCATTAACAGCGGTTTACGTAAACAACACATTCCGGGACACACTGTGCTCCTCGACGTTATAACAATAAAACTTCTGAGCGTCCCATAATGCGCTAAATGTCTTGAATCTTTGCGCTTCTCAATTATGAAATAATACCAAATAAGTTTAAATTTTTCTTAAGAAGTAGATGTAAAGAAGCTTATTAACGTAGTGGCAGTTCATTTCAGCTAATGAAGGCATTCACCCTGCTCTACTTACCGTCTATTATTAGCGCAATAGTGATGGATGACCGATAAATCGATAAAACTAATAACACTAAAAGTATACACGTGTCGGCATTAGTACATGTTCGTTGAAGAACATTATCACATCCAACAATGATTTAATTTTTTTACTATTGCCAAAGATGAAGACATCTGGCAGGTTGCGCAAACCTCATAATTTCGCTTCTAGTTTGGCATCGAAAGAACTTTTGGCAGTCCTCAAAGTTCACAGTCTTTAAGGATCCATTTTCATTTGTGATCTGAAGAATCTGTGTGGATATGTTCGTTTTACTAGCTGTGCTCTTCCTCTATAGAATAACATTGAACATAAACTATAATCAATGAGGCATTTAGCATATTATATCCGGCAACAATGTTTAGAAATTTGACAATAACATAAATACTCCCGGTTTTTGGAATATTGCACTTTTACTGGCGGCTTAAATTAAATCTAATCAGCTTGCAGGTAGTTCAACACAATAAATGGGTCGATGAATATATTAAATATTTGTCACGATCGACTGTCGATAGTACGCCCAGCACTAATCTAGACTAGGTACTGAACTGGAAGAAACCTGCTCGCCAATTTATAGGACAATAGACGTATGTGCTTGGTATTACAGTAGAATCATCGGGGACTTGCTCGCTCAGCGCACTGACATTGATATTTTTGCAGACCAAATTGGACATATTTTTAATCAATTCTGCAAAGTTGTAGATGACATTTAATATGATTAACTACGGATTATTTATTATTTCTTTGTTATATATTTTACATTTGTGACATTTTCTACTATTATTGAATTGACAATATCGTGATTCTTTTTATTTTTTATGTTGTGTGTTTTATGACTTATAATTTTGTTTAATATTATTTGTATTTCCTACTTTGACTTAATTTGTTTGACATTTAAATAATTATTATTATATTGAAATCTTATTGCATGCCAATTTTATTGTAATTTAAGCTTGTAAGTGTGTTGGACTAGATCTGTAAACTTGCAAGTGTTTTTTTCCTAAATTAAATTAAAAAAAGAATCAGTCTATTAAGTGAATTCATTGTCTGTGATCACCCTAAGATATCTCCTAGGCCGCAAGAGTCGAATCTCTTGATATTTTTAATATATTATATTCATTTAAACCAACTGTGTCATAAATACGTATAGTCTCTATACATATACGTAGATATCTTGGCTTTCATACTTGTTTAAGTTCAAAGTCCTCTAATAAGCTTCACCAATGTAGTTTTGGTAGCAAGAGTAGTTCTTATGTGGTTTTTAAAATCGTTATGCTATCGTATATGAGGGCTCTTGCTAAACTAAAGGTTAAGCCCGTATAAAAGTCATATCTGGATGCTCTTCGGAAGGTTAGAATGACCTAAAATGCTGTTCGAGTTTATCGCTACGCTCGCGACCATACTGTATCTAATTCTCTGGCATTTATGGTTTATAAACAAAGTGGACCGGGCTGAGGCGTTGACATTTTAGCATATACGCGGCGTTAATATAATCTGTTGACAAAGTCTTGGGTTTCATGCTACCGGGGGTTCGGTCTATCTAAGTCACTAATTCTTGTCAGCGCACATAGAGTATTAGCGGGGTATATTGACCGTAATTTAAGTGCTTAAGCAAGAACGCCTAAGTTACTAAGAAGGTAATAAGGTAAGTTAATGTGAGGAGCATGAGAAAATAACTTGTTGCATCTTTAAGAATCTTGACGCAACGTAGGTTAGGTTAATTTTGTTTAGCTGAACTTTTAACTCAGGGATAAATACGATTTTATAAAATACCGTCGTACCTTTTAAAAGGTATAAAGTATACTAGTTATAACTTAGTACCCAAAAAGCGTTAACCGTTTCTACTTTTCGAAATGTCTGGTTCACAAGGGGGCTTTAGAACACTGCTCTGGTGAAATTAGGCCTCTAGACATTCGTTTCTCTAGCGTTGCGTATTTATACCATCGCATTAGTTCAACTTTAAGAAAATAACCTCCAAATATTAGCAACTCACCAACAAGGGCGTATAACTGTACGGAGTCTTCGCTAACGTCGTCTTCATACGCATCATTGACAAAGGCAGTCCCCGATGATGGCGGGGTCGACTCCAGCGCCTGCAGTTTATTTGACCCTCGAAGAGACGTCCGAAGAAACTCATTTTGGGCAGCAATTCGGTCTTCCGCTTCTTTGCGCCTTCGGAGCTGTTCCTGTGACAAAGAGAAATACAATTTAAGACAAGTCGACATGAATAATGTAGGTACTTTATTATGAAGCTCTGAGCAATCTACAGCATTACGTGACTCAAACTATGGTCTAGCGGTAAGGTGGGGCCTGTTCTACTAGGTATACCTCATTTCATTTAAGAAAACTTTTTAGGTTTGTATAAAAAGATAAGTCTAAGTCGAGTCGCAGGGAAATGAAAACGCAAGATTACAGAGAAAGGCGGATATTTCATCCCCGATAAGAGCATTGCTCTTGAGTTTGATGACGCATTTACGATGATAACAAAAGATTCCCCGTTGGTTATGTTAAACAGTACCATGATTTTCCTTTTGCTTTATTTTTTGTCTCTTGCAAGGAAAGTATAGTGACGAAAGAAAACGTGAAGATTGTGGAGACGATGGATAATACGTTATGTTAACCTTATGTAAATCATAACAATTGACTTGTTTAACACAAGGCAGTTTAACATATTTTAATAAAACTTTATATAAAATCACAAATGAAATCATTCACTGCTTTAAACAACATTAGGCCAATAAGTTACATAAAACGTAAGCGGAGATTAGCTCAGAAAAGGTTGAAAAACTCCATTTTGAACTTAAATATTTGACTTTCTCGAGCGAATTTCTAACGGGAGTGGTCGTTAAACAGAAATACGATGAACTCTGATATAGTTATAGCTCAGAAACTACTGCGGCATGGGGAACTATAGAATAAAGTCTTTAGGAACATCTTTTTTGGAATATTTACACATGCTTTCTTCTAAAGGAAAATGAACTGGATTTTTATTTCCAGATACATCGCAAACGCTGGAATTTATAATGAATTTTCCGAATAAATTGCAGTACCTACAAGTCAGCACAACCCAGTTTTAAAAGTGGTAGGAATTTAAAATGAAGAAAAATCAGAGATGTTGAATATAAGATTAAAAAGTCAAGTTTATTTATTAATTGATGTTTTAGCTGTACCTATATAATTTATACATTTCATTTCTACAAATAACAGTACAACCAACTCTACATTGGGGCACATACATATACATCTTTTACATACATCTTTTGATTTGTTCTGTTGTGGTTGTATTGTAGCTAAGAGTAGTTATTATGTATTCAAATATCTTATTGGTAGCAATAGTTTTTAAGTCATATCTTTTTGAAGTGAAACTTCTTTATCGGCGTTGGAAAAAAATTTACCGTCACATTTTTCGGTTACGCGTCACATTTTTCCGTTACGCGCCATCTTTTTATTAAAGTCGCCATGGAGTTTTTACTCGGTCACTAAATTTCGTGGAATGTCAACCATATATTTCATATTTCAGTTACCATAAGCCATTAATTACAAAAATATATAATAACGATGACAATGATAGTAATAATTTTATTACAATTAATGAAATGCTGTAATAATCTTAGTAGCAAAAAGGCAAAGTGAAATAATTGTATTATTTGTATTCATGCCTATGATAATAAAATCCTTTTGTTTAAACTTTATCTAATTTAACTTTATTTAACCAATTTCTGGAAAGTTGCATGTAGATCATTTTTCGAAAAATAAGGCCATAAAGAAGTTTCACTTCTTACGTGTGTACACTAGTACACGCACCCTTTTTTTTTTTGCAAATTAATTATACTTTTGTGTTCGTCTGCCGTTCTTAGTTTGAGCAGTTTCATGTATTTGTCTTTACCAGTGTTAAGTATTTGTAATTTCTATGGATGCAGTTTACTGCTTAAGTATACGTTAGTAAACATAAACTGAAGTCCAAGTAATGATGGTTGCTCGGAAATAACTCGTCCAACTGCTTCGTAGTACGGTAAGATTTCTAAGATTTTCTATGCCAAGGTATGTAGGGGAAAAAATGTTAAGCCATTTTGCTACAGAACACGAAGAGCGCAGCGCCAAGGTAATCAACTTATATAAAAGTTTAAACAGCCATATTTTATAAAACATGTGCATTCCACAGCTCATTACAAATTCTCTTATTTTATTATAATGTTGGTCTGAAAATTGGAAACATTCAGGGCATATTGCCATTTATAAGTATGTTAACGTTATTGGCTTTACAATGATTAGACCAAGTACATATTTTTATAGGTATATAGCCCTAAGATTAAGATCCTGTAATAAGGTTTGTATCTGGGAGGATTTTAGCTCAAAAATAAAGGTATTTATAAATCGAATTCACAACGATAAATAGTACATTTGATGTCATTTTCATGTCGTTCAATCTAATTAATCTTCAAAGCCATTTCCATTCAACTAAAGGTACCTACTTAAACTTCTCAAAGTAAAAGCGAGATTGCAATGGTGGCGTTTGAAATCATAATTTGACACATAATTTCCAGTTCATACTTTGGGCCAGAGCCGAATGCCTATTTAGGGTAGTGTTCCATTATCCAACCGGTAAGTCTACAGACTGGGATTAAACTTTAATGCATTTTGCCTACCAGTTGTTTAGGTAATTTAGTTTGACGGAAAACGGGGAAACTAGTTTCATCATTAATCAGAAATGGAAAACCTTTAGTCTCTAATTAACAGACACAAGTGTCTAACTATTGGATTACGTGGACATCGTGTTCAAGAGTACAAAATATTGTATTTTGTGGTAACACCAGCTTCGGAAGTAGCTGAAGATGAACATTTTAGTACCTTGACAAATTAAGATTCGTCCCAATCCCTTAGAATGAAACAGGAACACCATGAACCTCGAAACAATATTTCAGACATGCCACACTGGGCCACACAGAGACATCTATCTAGTCCCAAACTAAGCTACTACTACGAAGCTTGTCGTATTGGCTACTAGACAACCGATAAACTTACTTATATATTTGTTTTTGTGTAAATATTAACTTATAATACATAGAATACACCCAGACCAGTACAAACAGGCATGTTCATGCACACAAATATTTGTACTGTGCGGGGATCGAACCCGCGACCCATGGCTCAGAAGCAGCGTTTACTACCACTGATCCAAATGGTCGTCATATTGAAGCAGTGTTGTTTGAATGCTGCAAGTATTTAATTCCTGCTTTTGCATGTCGGGTCACGCGTTTAGTACTTATAGACTGATATTTAAATTTTATTTAATGGTTATACTTGTTTAGATTATTTTAAATGTTCAAGCTCGGATTTAAAAATGTTTGTTACTCAAACGCCTCAATACGGATCTGGATTAAATTAGAAACTGGGATACGATGGCCTGGATTAGTACATAGGCTACTCTTTATTCCGGTTAAATGTACTTAGTGTTCCCGTGTTATATAGACTTCATATATTATTTTGACATCAATGTATTTTTTCAAACATTTTCATAGTAATTTTCGATTTAAAAGTAATGGATGAATGTTTTTAAGAATGTTTCTATCGCATGGTGAAATTACCTTTACACACGTAGACATACATACGATTTTGTAAACCGCAGCATCACACCTTTTAAAGAAAAATATGCACTAATATTCTGTTACTGCCGCATTGTTTAATCTAAAACCGTTAGCCGATTTCGGTATAAAATGTAATAACATTTACTTTCCTTCATACTCCATACCTATGACAAAGTAGTATACGAGTATGATTGCGATAACAATAATTGAATATAGTCTGATCATTTATCCCAGGATTATTAAAATCATTAATAATTAATTTTATTACGAGATTGCTTTTAGCATTACTAATTACGTATCTTATATCTACTAATAACATTAACCTTGTTTACTAATAACAGACAAAATTAAATAAACATATAGTTACATTTATTGATGGTTTACGCGAATAGGAGAATTGATTGTTCTTTGGCGACACAGCCTTTGTGATAAGTTTTTTGTCGTTTTTGGACGTTACCGTTTGGACCACCCTGTATGTCATGTATACGGGCTATAATTAGACTGTTAAAATTTGAAACCAAAATTCCAACCTTTGATGTAACAAAAAGAAATAGGTAAACAATTTATTGGATTATATCTGTTCAATTACCGTCGATAATAAATTAGTGTATAATATGGGAATAAATACCTGGTATTCATGCCACTCAGCGTTAACGGGATTGATTTACAAAATGTATAACGGGATTTTAAACAGGATAAGTATTTATGGATTTTAATTTAATTTAGTTACTTTAAAAACGACATAAAAGTTTTTTTGTGACTGTTCTGTAAAATACACGTAAATACGAAAAGGTACTATTGACGGATAACTAACAACTTTTTAATCAGAATCCAAGACTTTTTCTTTGAAGTTTTCTAAAAAAGGTTTTAATAGGTTAGGTAGGTAAGTACTATTACATTTTTCACGGCTCAAGAATTCTTCTATCGTCAACTGTATACAAACAAGCTATAAGCCCCGCATGTCGAGCATAGTACCCGTGCTGTAGTTGACCTATTATGAAATGTCGGTGGATTTTTAGATTGCAGCGATATTGCACTTTTAATGTATGATAGTAAAAAACTTAACAACATTTTTTTTTATGATATTACTGCAGGTACTATTAAACAATAAAATAGGTCATCTACACACACTCCAATAAACGCTGTACCATAAACTGGTTTACGTTGATAAATTAACGTAAAAGAGCTATTAATAGTTTAAATATAAGTTAGGTACAAAAAGAAATGCAACCCTTATCATCGGGTTCTTTTTGTGACTACTCAACTTCAACTGCTTGAAAATTAATATAACGACTCCAATCATTTTATTTTATTGTAACAGCCCCCCTCAAGTAACATCGGAAATGTCAACATTGCGATCGAATCATAGCATTACTAACTAAATCTGTCTAGAAAAGCTATAAACCATTTAGCCACTTCTAAGTCACTTCTAGGTTTTAACTGCATAGTTGATTGTAACTTGATCTACTTGGGACTTACTAAAAGAAATGGTAGAGTTCGAGTAATATTTTCCTTACTCTCAATGTAAACCCTGTATGATATTGTGTATCCCTATAACACAATAAATTGTTCTTAATATTTTGGACACATTGTAAGTAACAGCTAAGCAAAACAACTGCAGTTTAGTCATTCTCATTGAGTTTGCAGTCTTCCTCAAAGCCAGGGGAGGATTTTTCAAAAATGTAACTGTACTTACGAAACAATACACAATGTTTGACGGAACAAACATCTCTGAAGTAGAATAGATTCTAAATTCAATCGGTCCAAGTGGAACACTGTCCCAGTTTTGTACGAGTTCAATAGTATTTTACGCAATGGTCACTTTGCATGAGAATGGTAAAGTTTAGTCTGTTCACAAGTTTGATGTTATTTCTGGAACGCCACACTACATAATGGCATAGTATTTCGAACAAAGTTTAAATGCATCTTCACATTTTGGATGTTCTGCAAGAAAGAAATAGAGGCTAGTAACCAAAGAATGTTTACATTTAGTATTCGTATCGACGTGAACACTTAAATATCTCGTGAGTATAACTATCAAAATGTTAATGTCTAAAAAAATATAAAGTATGTATAATGTTTATTTTCTCACATCATATAACACACGGTAACCTAACTGCTTATCGTTTTGTTAAACGAAGTTATATGTTTAGGTATAATAAACTAATATTCAAAGCTTAATTTGATGAGACATCGTCGTCAACGTAGTCCGTAAGCTCGTGTTATAATTTCCAAAGTAGAAGTTTCAAGCTTAGAGTATTACTTACTTTCGGTCGCATGGGTCAGATAAGTTTGTGGTATCTATGGTATAGCTACGTAAAACAAGACTTTGAGGAGTTTAGTTCTGATATTTTAGCACGATATGTCTATCGTAACTAATTGGTCAATCGTTAAGTGGCTTGTTCAGGGCAGGTAACTTCAAGTCGAGCCATTGTTGGTTTCTAAACTATGTCACGAATATTTAAGAGAGATACAATGCTTTACTATCGTTAGGGATACCTACACGTTTGAATCAGCCATTTCTCTCATTTATTACAATATAATGAGCATCATTATAGAACAGCAATGATTATTTGCCGTTTATTATTAACTAAAATAATCATTTCATTCATAACTTTTGTAGATACTTCTCATTGAACGCGTAAACGTGAATTTGTATGGCGTTGAACTTGTTACGCAAAGTTTTTAATGAGACACCTTGGTTCAAAGCGATAAAAGTTCTTTCAACGAAAGGTTCTACGCTATTTATGAAATGTCAGCATTGTCAGCTGGTTATGAACGAGCTCGCTGTTCAATTGACAGTTTAGATTCTCTAGCTGATATTTGACTGCAACATACTTCCTTTGACAGTGTTCCGAGTGCTCATTTCTTCGAAAACGTTCCAAGTGTGATCAAAGTAAGATTCGAAAATGATGCCATTGACACCGAAAAACACCCATGGCAATCATCATTACATACATAGAAAAACACCCAGACCAGTACAAACAGACATGTTCATGCACACAAATACTTGTACTGTGCGGGGATCGAACCCGCGACCCATGGCTCAGAAGCAGCGTTTGCTAGCACTGATCCAAATGGTCGTCAAATCATATATTCATCCTAATGCGAAACAAAGGTCCACGTCATTAATCTCAATTACCATAGCAAAGTTGGATACAGGCATAATCACCACGCTTGCCAAATGCGGATTGACTACTCAAACCAGAAAAATGTTCGAAAATTCGAAACTCTTCTTGCCCGGACTCAGGACCCTGAGATCCTGGCCAGGTACTAAAACCACTCGACCAATGGTGGCGCCAGAAATGTATTGCTTGAACATACTCATATAGTAGTTAAGCAGTGTTTTGATGGACCTGCCATGACTACTCATATAGAGTTGATCTAGAAGTGCATAATAACTCCATGAGCGACTAATCCGTGTTCAATGGGTTTCCCACTCAGTGGGCTGGACGTTACGGCGGTTTTATGCTTCTGTTTTTTATTTGCTTTAGCCTGGGGACTAGTACGATCTCTTGCATTACGCCAACCCATATTTTATACAGAGTTTTAAGAAATATCATGATTTATTATTAATGTAATGTAACAATGTAACATGATTTATTATTAATGTAATGTTTTATGGAAAACATCTATTAAGTTCATTTATTTAAACAGCCTTTGTTGGTTTTTAATTTCGACACAGAAAATATTTGCTTATGAGATTCATTTCGGCTGAAGAAACATGAAAATATGTTTATTTTATCAACTTTAGAGGTAAGAAACGATCAGACGTTACTTATTATCTAAATATTTGAAACGGTAATGTTATGAATTATACAAAGAAGTTATGTCATTATCGCACAGTATCGTTGCATATTTCCAGTGTACTTAAATTACGTTTTAAAAAAATTATAGACGTAAGTCGTTGTCTTTAATGTGTAAACCTCATTTTTTGCCTTATTTTGTGGATGAATTTTTGAAAAAAATAATGAAATACAAGAATTTCTTCTTTTTTCATCTGATTATAAGGCTGTTTAATCGTGCTTGCATGTCAGTATTTGATGCTCAATAACTATCATGTTACAAGACTTGTTAAGAACATTATGCAAGTGATGTAATCTTTACGCAACGTAAGAATTAGAACGCGACAGCTTGGTTGTTGTACCGCTCCCATTGCAGGCCACGAAACAAGCGGGCTAGATGCTAGTGAGATTTTTTCCATAAGCATTTTTTGAAAAGGGTTTGAAGAGCAAATAGATTTATTCTATAGCCCTATCGAACAGACAAACTTCTTTACCTGTTTTGTGATCAGCCTGTAAACAAGGCCTGAGGAGAAATCGCACCACCATTTTCCTTCTTCCTTCCTTTTGGGTGACTTAAGTTGGCCATCGCAATTTGGGCAATGCGGAAGAGAAGTAGCGTCCTCTCTTTATTATTATGACGATTGTGGCATTTATTTTTCCATAAAGTGAACTGTTAACTAATGTTCTAATTATAACAACATCCACAGTCTAATATTAGTGCGGACAGCATGAGGACATTGGTTCTCCAAAATTATGTGCAACAGTGGACTGACGATGATGACAAATGATACACGCAAACATTTTTCGACAATGATTAGATTTACATTTAAATCTTTAGAGTAATTATTCTCTTATTATTGTTAAATTCATTTTTATTTTTATTTATATTTGTGATTTACGACGGAGGTAGCTAGGTAGACGTCCGTGTACCTTCCTCAGCAGGGCACACTGAAAACCAGCGCCATGGCCTGCTCGGGCCATGGCACATGCTGAGTGAGGTCCTTTTAAAGTGGACGTCACGGACACGTAGTGGCACTGGTCGATATTTTTCAAACAAATTTAAAAAAAGGAGGAGGTTCTGTGTTTTGTCTGTTTAAATCTTGTTTTTTTTTTGTGTGCTACTATCTGTGTGTGATGTCCAAATTTTAATAAATGTATTTTCTTTCTTTCTTTTTTCTTTCTAGATTGTTATGGCCCAACATGCTCAATCACGTAATATTGCAATATTTGCAATATGGTTTTGTTTACTGGCCACTGTTCAATGATTTGTTATTTAGCATTGCTGTGTGAATTAAGCTAAACCGCTAATGGTTACTTTGTTATGTACAATCCTCAATTCACGCCAGTTTCGACTCTAATCCTACAAGCAAAGAGCTTATGGGAGTGACATAATGAAACTATGTTGTAATAATTAATGATTATCTAATCCTTTATCTACCTATATGTATATGACTAGATATTATGTATTTACAATAATAATATTAAAGCAAACGTGGAGAGTATAGTAACTAACACGTTGACCGCGAACAAATTTTCACATAAGTTGGTATAATTACTTAAGCTCGTTTGTAATTGAATACGCAATTATGTAATTAATCTGGCTTGCAAAGAATCACAAAAATGCAGTCAATGTGCTAGTAGTTTTTTTACATAACTGTCTTTACACATGTAAGCATTGCTTTAATCAAATGAGACCGCAATCAATCATAAAAATCAGTAAGTAAAATAACAGCCTATAATCATCCCACTGCAGGGAAAAGGCCTCCATCATTGAATTCAAGTTACCACAGCAATGATGGGTTTACTGGCATAATCACCACGCTTGCCAAATGCGGGTTGGTGATCACAAACCCGAGCAACGTTCGAAAATTCGAAATTTTTTTTGTTGCCCGACCCGGGATTCGAACCTGGGACCCCGAGATCTTGGCCCGGTATTTAAACCACTAGACTAAAAATCAGTATAGGGCGTTAATTATTACATATTGAGGATTATTAACTTGTGTGTTTTGCACTTTCAGTGCCTGAATTTTTCTAACTTGGTCATAATCTACTGTAGTAGAGTTACAGGTAGAGTCTACCCGTGACTCTACTACCATAAACGCTGTAAAGGGTGCGAAACGTCGGGTTATATCAAAAATAAACGCGTTCAAAATCCGTAAACATATCTTTCATTTCAATGTTAAGTCAGAATCTTTTAATAAAATCACAAGATTAAAAATACCTCTAGCAAATTCTCAACTTCACAGTGAAACTAATAACTATAACTGGGTAATTGGCTAATGTGTTAGCTATGAGCTATATCATACTTTCTACTAACAAACAAAAGCTATGGGATAAGTAAAAGTATAGTTATAACAAATAAAGTGTTACACAATAACAGATACTTACTGAGTAGGCCTTTATTCTCTCTGGGTCAACGTCATGTTGCGAGCGAGCTTGCGCGCGCGGCGATGACGACACCATGATCTATAGATCACGATATATTCAGGTAACTAACGGTTTATCCAAATAAGAACACTTAGCGCCATCACCAAACACTATCTTTGCACTTTTCTAAAATATCTATTAATAATCCTATGTTGATAATACCTGATAATTTTTTAGCACAACCTTAATTACCTTAGCAACAAAAATGGCTTGATTTAACCATGGCTCTAAAACGACTGAACCAACGTAACTATTAACTACGATTAACAAATATACCTATCGAAGAGTACGTACAAATCATTTAACTTGATCGATGCGACGGAAACTTGTTTCCAAATCATAAAACGGGATTTGGGCAACGAATTTAAGCAGTAATGGAATTACAGATCAAGTTACGAAACTTTGATGTGTCGAATGGAAACAAAACTTGGCCATTCTCAACTTTTAAGCTGTCCATTGTTAGACTTAAATAGATGCTTGGTTTTATAAATGGTACTTACTTTGACATGACCGTAAGACTACTTAAAAGGAAAACTTGCCCTAACAACAGATCAAGATTCAACTTGAAGGAAAAATTGGAGAAATATTTAATGTATATATTAAAATTACATCAAAAATGTTGTTTTAATTTTAATAAACTTTTTGGATTACTTTGATCATGAAGATAAATGTTATTATTAATTCAATTACAAAGGTTAAGTAAGTGCGACTGAAACCATATTATGTTTAAAGCAACACAGTATTCATTGAATGGACATCAATAAAAAGCCCAAAGGAAGTAACTAAATCTAATAATAAGACTGCTGTAGTTGCTAATATTGTTTTAAAAATCTTTGGCCCCGTGACAAGAACAATTGCAAAGAAACCCTATAAAATTCATGACATTAGTAGGGCATTGAAAGAACAGATCTTAATTTTAAATTTAAAGGTGTAGTAGATATTTCCTATTTACGGTACAAACACTAGGAGATAGAAGACGAAGAAGCAAAGAGCATAAAACCCTTATAAGTATAACTAAGGTAAGATAGGTTTTTAGAATAATGAATGTACCGAGACATTTAATAGAATAACAAAATAAGGATGTTACTTGATCGAGAAACACTTTTTCATAAAATCTTACTCGTAAATAGTACCATATAGTACTCGTACTTAAGAAAATGTAACGTATAGACGGACGTAATTGTAGTAAACGTAGTTGACCATTAGCTACGATAAAAGTTAGAATATAATGAAATATTTAAAAATAAGAGACAAAACTAAGAAAATTATATATTTAACCTTACTGAAGGTGACATTAATCCAACAAGATAAATTTTGGCTTAATTAAATACGTTATGTTATAAGTCATATAGAGTTACATAAAGTTTACATCCATTATAGAAAATTTAACAAGCTAATTAAATTTACTCCGTTACATAAATATGAGTACAAGGTTATAAGGAGACGTAAAACCATCCTCAGATCAGCTTTCATAACATTATTGAAACACAGAAAATGGAATTGATAAAAAACAAACAGACATTGAGTTTATGTGAGATTTTGATGTCTATTATTTTATTTTACAGATCCGTCAAAAGAAAATAATTAACAAATTGTAGTCTTACTAAGTGACATGTTATTGGCGGCTTAAATAATATTCGTTATCGGTGGGGAACTCCGTGAAATATTTATGTTCTTGTTCAAAACTTGTGTATAATTAAGGCATCCCCGGCTAAGACATTCATTTTTCTCAAATTTCTCGGAAGAAGTTGTCAAGCCTCATTAAAAGTAGAGGGAAATTAATATCGTCAAGACTTCAGAAAAATTTAAAAGACAAAACAAAAAAATATTAAAAGTTGAACTAAATATTTCGTGTAACCGGATTATCTTGATATTGTGAGGTATTGAGAGGAATGTTTATCTTTATGTTGTGATAGCGAGATAATAATAATCATTTCACCGATACATGATTATCAACTGGGTTTCCAGCTGCAGTTTAAAAAGCAAGATAACATTGTAACAAAGAAGATTCAATTTTTTATGTGACTTCTTCTTCTTCTGAAGTTTCAATTTAATATTGCGTATTGGTTACCAAAACAGCTTTAACTTTTCACATTTCCCACCTTCCATTTATTTAAACATTACACGTAGGTAGTTGGTTACCAAACTGTTTTTATAGAGCTACCACGTAATGAAAACAATGGAGTCTCACAATCGTGTGACAAAATCGGATGTATTATTGATTGTATCAAACGACACATTTTGCGATGTACGAATGAGCCAAAGGTACCTACTTAATAAAATCATGAACCTTTTTACTATCCACATATCTGAAAATATCCAGTAAAAATAGCTATAATAGTTTATTGCATCGTTAGGAGTTTATAGCAGCGCTTACTAAACCTGCCATTTAATACACTTCAAGCGTGGCTTTACAACACTCCACACAATCTGTTTTAAATACCTCATTTTCACCTTCTAATCTTCTGCATAAGCAAAACTGTTTCAGTCTCTCTACGGACATGCAGCATTTGTTTGTGTCAAGCAAATATGCGTTTAGCGTTTGTATCATCCTGCCCATTTTGCACTAGGTTACATGAAGAAAACACAGGCCACACATTGGTACAAGTCCGTCACATATTGACCAAAAAGGTACATTTAAATTTTTTGCGATAAATGCGTGTGTACTATCGGAAAAGTCTGCGAGCACTGTGTTATCAGAGGCTGATATCTCGAGTTTGTCACGGCAGATACAGTGCGCGATGTGCCGTGATGACGATAATGGTAGGTATTTCATGAGAGCCGTAATAAAACGTTTCAGCCGTGTTTTGTTATGCCGGGCAAAACAGATGCAAATGGGCAAAAGACAGATGGCCTGTTTAGTTACGCTGGTAATATTATAAATTACTGATAGCAGAATATTTGTTGGCTGCTCTATATAACTTCAGCCTGTGGCTATTCTTAGATTTAATTGCAGTCCACTTATCCATGTTGCCCTAATACCGCAGGGCTTAGAATTCAGAGGTCGATGAGCTCGAGGTTTTAGAGGTTCCAATTATGTAGTAGAATTCCGCATATAACTTAGAATCAATTAGTATCAGCTGATTATTTTAATGAATAAGTGTACAAATATTACTTTATCAGATACGTTATAAAGTCACTGGTATTTGATTGTGGAGATAACATAATTAAATTTTTACTACATGAATAAAAAAAACGTTATCATAAATATTGTCTTTGCATTGTTAATGATTGAGATAATTTTCCCATGTCAAGTATCAAAATGGTGTGGTATTTGACATTGGAAAATCATGTCAACCCAAATTTTTACATAATGCTTAGGTCTGCTAGGCTCGTACAAAACCCTCACATAACTCGCTGTCGCATATATGCAAAAAAACATTCCCTATGCCTCAAAAAAAAAAGGTTTGTACTGTTTGTGATGGTTTTCCTAATGAGACCAAAAATCTTCTATTAATTTAACGTTTATATTACGAGAATTCTTAGACTTAAGCTCAACACAACCTTATATGCAAAAGTACAATATATTTTATAGCTCTTTGTTTGTGAAACATTACAATTGTCATGTATAGCTTCTTACAGCTTCTTCAAAACGTTTACAGCAAATACAGAAAGTCAAAAAGTTAATTTCTAATTAAAAAACTAAAATTATATAATTTGCTCATAGTCTATGTTAGTCAACTTTATTCAAGTGAGAGCGATACTTAACGACAGCGAAAGAAAGTAAAGAAATCTAAATTCAGTTAATAGTACAAAAACAAATAAAGTAATCAGTAAGCCCAGCATACTAAGCCAATAGTATTTTTAAAATCTTTTAATTAATAAGTGAACATTTCTAAGAAACATCTTCTCTAGTGATGTTTTTGAAGAAGAGTGTCAAAATGTCTAATTTATTAACATGATTTTTATGTATATCCTATTTGTAATTATGTCCTTTATTCCCATTCGAACGAAACTAACTGGATGGTAGCATAAGCATAGCATTAGTTATAAATAACGTAAGATGGCGCAGGTGACAGCCGCCGACAGATGCCGATAAACAGCCTTCTAAGGCTTGCATTAATAAACGCATCTTCTCTTTAAGACAAAAATACCAAGTGGGTTTCAACATAAGGCTGAACGTGAATATTGCTCTGAGACCAACCTATGGATAAGCCTTTAACTGCCGAGGAACCAGACACATGGCGTTGGCGATGGCGCTTAATATAATCAATTCTCTTTGCAGTATTTACTAATAAGTGAATGGATGGAAATCTAAATATATGTTGGACTTGAAACTGTTAATAATATTTAAAAAAGTAAATAGATAGGTGTACACAAACCTGTTTAAAAAGGACACTTCTAAATATCCCTAGTTGAATCAACGAAGCAGTTTTAATGTTTCATTCCAACTTTCTTTCATGGCATAAAGTTGAATACTACAAACTTGAAAGAGCGCCAACATGTTCTAAAGGGCGCTTATTTGGTGAGGACTTTTTTCGGTCGTTGATTTTATATCCAGTTTTTATTTTATATTTGTGTCAATAACTCTATAATTAACTGTTACCAGAATATGATGACAAGAATTTAAAGAATATAGCGATGAACAAAACGTTAAACTGTAAAGTAAAATGTTTGTTACATCTTTTTATCAAACCATTTATGTACACTAATACTGATAACTAAAAGGCGGGATGGCATCTAAACATCAAGTCATGGTTCTGAGTTTCATATACTAAACATATAAACTAACATTTAAAAAAAGCATCAAAAGTAAATACTAGCCCAGGTTTATAGATACGGTAAAGTTACAGATGCATCCATTGGCCTTGCAATAACGCCTTGACATGGAAATACGGCTGCAGCTTGTTATCGTACAACTTTGCTTTTAGATTTTCATTCAATCTGCACAGATCATTAAAATTTGATCGGCGTTAAAGTACAGCTTAGGGCCCGTTTTACCTATATGTGTGTTCATCATGTACCGAGTCAATTTGCTTATTTTTAACCAATATTTAACTGCATTACTAACAAAGTCAAAGTTTTTGTCATTATTAAAATGCAATAAAAATTAAGAGCCCTAATAAACACGGCCTAAAATCGGATGGGTATCGTGAGATGAATGCAATATTAAAATAGATTTTTGAATAATTCTAAATTATTATGTTTTATGCACTCAATTCAACTCCAAATGTGTAACGTATAACATTTTTACAAATATCTTGACGTTTGTTTTAGATTGCTCTGCTTTTGATAAAAATATAAAAAAAATACCTTTTTTGCTCACGAATTACCAACGTGGGTTTAGGTTTATGGTCGGGATGAAACCCGTATTTTACTCTTAGCCCTGTCGCCATGTAAAATTCAAGCTACGGGCAATACTTGGGAGTGTGTGTGCATTTTTTACGTGCTATTTAGTATTTAGCTACAGCAACTGTAACACGAGGGTAGAGCCTTATATTGATTTTGGTGAAACATTTTTTGTGATATATAATTAAAGTCAATTACGGAATAATTAGTAGGTAATAATAATTTAATTTAAAATTTTATTGACTTTTAATGAAATTGAAATTTAGTGTACGAGTGAACAATAACAGCATTTACAGCGTACTTTACATAGTTTGAATAAATTTATACCTGATTCAATACACTTTCTATTTTTGCAATTAAGATGATATACTTGCATATCAAAAAAAATGTTTATAGTTAACTATAGACTACACTAGATTTGTTGTGTAATAGAAAATGAAAGAGAATTACTGGGTTGAGGTTAACCAAACCAACCTTGAACACGGAAATGGCAGCATTATCAATTTCGGTAAAATATTCATGGTTTATTAAGCTCATTGATAGTTACACATTTAAAGTAAGTTATAGATTACTTGTATTTTAATAGGGGATTTTTGTTAAACCTGTTACTTGAAGTAAAGTTAATTCTAACTATAAATCAGCACTTAGTTACCTACATATCAAGTATGTAGTTTTAGTTTAAATATTCTGAAAACATAATAAAAGTATCTGTTATACCAATTAATTTGTCGAAGTAAGTAATGGCCAAAACAAACAGTCCATTTAAAAGTCACAAGTCAGGCTGTTCCGCAGTTATGCAAAGAAACATTTCGAAATATTGCCTTTGCTTAGGACAAAAGCAGAATACAAATTAAGAAACGTACACTTTTAGCTTCTGTTACAATTTTCCACAATGTGCTGAATATTATCTCCAATTTTCACTTTGAAGGGAATAAAAGAAAACAAACTCGCCTTTATTAAGAGACGTTTTCTTTGGCGCTCGAACTCTTGTCCGTTTTCTGGACAAGTTGGATATTAAATTAGCGGCTAAGTTGTTAATTCGGTTTAACCAGCACTTCAGGTGGAACTCTTGAGATAATTTCAAATTGTGTTAGCCGTTTTGCCAGACAAGGGAACATGGATTTTCGAAAACAGTAAACAATACAATGATTTGCTTTATTTAGTTTTATTTCGTTTTGATAGAACGTTTTAACCAGTACTGGTTTTGAACAGAGAGATATTGACGGGTTTTATTTAAAAAGTGCCTTACATACTTTCAGTAGTTTCAGTCAAATAGTCTTCAAAGGCATAGCAAATAACATCACAATATTTACCTGAACTCTCTAAAGACTTTATTTATCAAATGAAATCGTATAACGAAAATAAAGATACAGAGCTACCTCTTGCTCCATGGATTTTCTGGAAATAGCAAAAATATATTCCGCAGCAGCATAATACATACATTCCGACCAAAAAACTTCAGATTATGTAGCATTTGCCGTACAGTCAATGGATTTACATGCCACCGGAGCCGCGGTGGCATAGAATATTCTGAATATACCGATCGTAAAAACGTATGGGTACTCACCCGAACGGTTCAGCACCCAATATTTTTATAGTTTTCTTTCTAAAAAAGCCACGGTCTGAATTGAAATGTAAAACATGTAAAATGTCCTTTAAAATTGAATTGTAAGATATGGCAAATGCGTTTTTTTAATACGAGTACGTTTATACAATTTCGGTTATGCATATAGTCATGAATATTTGCAATTTCACATTTTGAATATCATGTCAGGTTATGATATTTCCGCTATTTTCTATTCAGTTTATTGATAAAAAATTATATTAGTGCCGATTAAAAAAGACTTGTAATTAAAATAAGAAGTATTGTTGATTTTCAAACCACAAGACCAGAATATGTGTTTCAAGGCTTATTATATCGCTTAACTTCTTTAGGAGGTGATTTATTTCTCAAATAGAACAACTTTTACTTTGGGACGAACATCGAAATCTCATGCAGGAAGCTTACGTTACAGTGTAATGTAAACGTGTAATGGTTACACGTAAGAACTAAAAGTCTATTGAGTTTAACAATCTTACTTGAAGTTCCAGATGACATTATCACCTGATTCGACATTATCAACTCTAGCATACTTGGGACCGCAAGTCTTAAGAGACAGAAAACGATTTTTAAACAAAACGACGACCTCCATTCTCCGAATAATCTCGGTGTTCCGAATAATGCTGATTAACGAAAGGCTCCCCCGGGAGTCAGGCGAGCCACGTCAGATTACCTTACCTACGTTTTTATTCATGTGGAAGCTCTTCAATGCAAGCTTGGAAACCATTCGTCTGATTTAAACTTTTACGTTAACTATTATTAGAATTTATTGATTCGGGGTTATACTTACTATGTTTACTTATATTACTTACAATGCGTCACTATAGTAGCAAAAGATATAGGTACCGAAAAAGTTCAAATGTAAGTTGTTACTTATTTTTGATCCTCACTCGTACTTTTGTAAGCAGCTAAGGACCAAACGATATTGTCGGAACAATTAATAAATTGTAAACGTTTGATACTAAAACGGCAGTGCTTACTTACGGCCGGTCCCAATAACCTATCTATCTTAAATTTTGGCATATCGGAGAAAAAAAATAACTTTTGTCTTTGTTTCTCTGGACGGCAAAATCAGAGACAGAAGATGTTTTCTATCTCCGATATGCCAAAACTGAAGATAGATAGATTATTGGGACCGGCCGTTATTGCATACAAAGATATTATGTTTCAGTCTACTTTTAGTAATTTATAACTTAGTTTCTACCAATATCTGGTAGTAGAAAGTAGGTAATACTTCGTAACAATTATCAGCCGTAGCTATAATGAGAATTTCTTTAACTAATAAACATTATAACTTTTACCAGTTCCCTATAATGGTTACGTATTGCATTGAAAAGCTAATAATAACATCCAGGTCAAAAGTAAAAGGTTACAGCTCACAGCTTCACAATAAAATGTTTAATTCTTGTTGCACCCGATAAGAAACTAGGTGGTACTGAAACCCACACTGTGGCTTACTTAAAAAAGAGTCTAACCGAGAAAAGTGTCAAGACCTATAAGAATAAAGCAAGAACTAGATTATAACATAAGAACGGCATGCAAGGAAACAATATTTTATAACTTATACGTTATTATTATATGGTTTTAGTGTTCATTTTTAAAAAGTTTCTTTGTTGACGCTTGAACTTCATATAAGTGTTATTTATTATGATATGATACGAGTATTACTATAATATGTGTGGCGAACCGAACCTCTTTACATTTTTATCATTCTATTTTTAACCTTTTTACTTGTCATCGTTTTATAAATTGCTTTATTGTTTAGTTGTCATTCTTCTTGCTTTTCAACACGTATGTAAAATTATAACTGTAAATGTTTTAATTTATTTGATTTATTTACTTCCTTTCCTGATCTCTCATTCCCTCACGTCGCGTACAATATGATTTATGGTAACGTATTAAAAGTAAGTCGCTATAAGTGTCTACTTATTTATTAATTTCTACCACAAAAGTATCATTAGGATAAAACGTTGATACTAAAATAACATCAAAGTGCCGTAGCCAGGCCAAATTAAGAGTCGTTAGGTACTCATCGATGCACAGAGAAAACCACTGCTTGAAATTTTAATGATGTTTCCCCTCTAAATAAGCTCATAATCACAGTAATGTAAAGCTATAAAAATATAGGATTAAGTACTGGTAATATTTAAAGTATTTGTTTACACCTTTCCTCGATACTAAAATTATATATTTGAAAGTAGCCCAGCTGTTTGTATGTTTCCTTCTCCCGCTTAAACCGCGAAAACTATTTTGATGAAATTCGGTATACAGATAATGTGTAACTATGGGAAGGCTATAGGAGTAGGAGGTGTTTATTACCGAGAATCATACCAAAAGTTTGTGTAGGGATATAATATTTCCCTAAATTGGTCAACAGATAGCGATAGGAAAATTTCTATGAAACTCGATAGAAGGGCAAAGTCGCGGGCAGAGGGCTAGTTTAATAATTCACTCGTTTATTTTAACTTCACAGTCGACAAGACCAATACCTACAATATTTAAAATTTAGAATTTTTTTATATTATGAAGTCTGCAATTTATTTTTAAATCCCTATATAATTCATGTAGCAGTCCATCTCATAGAGGGACAGTTGGAAATAATATGAGTGGGATCTTATAATAGAACTAAGCTTGCAAAATATTGTGCGCTGGTTACATGAAGGTTGCTACAAATTTCATGTATTTTTGTTTTATCTTATTTTAGTAAAGATATTAAATAAAAATATGGGTCATCTTATTTTTAAATATGTATATGTGGAGTGTAGTTCTCGGAACAAAAACAGCTATACACGCAATGCGACATAAATATTGATATATCCATACAACAAGAAACTAATAAAATTCCTTTGTCAAAAGCTGAAAACAGGCAAGTTTTTCTTTCCAATTTAAAGACAAAAGACTAATGGTATGAAATGTTAAAATTGTGGAAATAAAAGCAATTTATCGTATGGCTCCGAATATAGCATAATGCAAGCTTCTAGTTGGTTTTATTTGCCACAAAATAAGACTGTTGGGGATGACGTTCGTATTAGGTGCGACATTTTGAAATGAAAAGCGTTTGCAGCTGCATTTTGCAAGATAATTTAAATAGTCACTCCGTTGTACCGATTCATCAATATAAGGTACCGATTCATCTACCGCCAACGCTGATATCTCTATATATCTTCAGGTAGTGATCTATCTCTATTAATATATCATTCGTTAATAGAAATCAATCACTGCGTATACAAGTACGTGACAATTTTGGTCTAAAAGATAGATTGTGTAAACTACACTACGGACAAAATTTATCTTCGTAAAACTGGAGGGTAAAATAATATTAAAGTAAGTTATTACGGGGTTTTCACCATGGACCTTGTTTATTTTATGCACTATTCTCCCCTTAGCTGCTTCTAATTCTTGTATTAGAGTTTCTATTAGTGGTACTTAGACATTTATTAGCAGAAAATATGACTCCGAATTTCGCCTTTTGGAACATAATGTTGAATTCTCAAAAAGTTGAATTCTCAAAATGTTGAATCTCAATTTTAAACCTTGTTACTTAAGTGATATTCGACGATTCGCTAACGAGCTTAAGGATCTAATATTGTTTCTTTGATCTCAATTGGGAAGTTTGATAAGAATTATATTATTATTGATTTCACGAACCAACTTATTTGGTAAAATATGCCTTCTTTTGGCCAAAATGTATTTAAGCTTTTTATTCTCGGTAGTAAATTTATAAAGCTAAATAAGTCACAAAAATATTTAAGCTAGCCACAATCATTTTTGGTTTAACTATGCAGAAAAACACAAAGTTAAAATTATATGCTACATAATAGCCAATAAAAAGAAAATGCTTAGGAGTTGTATCCAATTTTATATGTTCAGTTTAATACCTGATACCTGATACCGGATACCTGTTGGCATAATGCGAGCTCCCTGGTTCGATTTCCGGTCGGATCCATTTAGGAAACGATCTCAGATCTTTTCTTAACTGAGTCGGGTCTAGAAGGGGTTATAGCCATGCTTCGAAAGGCACGTTAAGACGTTGGTCCTGGGTTCTATCGTAAGATGGAAGTCGTAAAAACAAATCATGTCAGAGGCCTGTAAAAATAGGCGACTTGGCATCATACTTTCCGTTAAAGGAAAGTCTCACGAAAAGAGGAAGAAGAACTAATAACACAGATAACTAAAAATCAAAGGCCGGAGTTGTTTTAGGGCAAAATCAAATTGATTGCACTAAAACATTTATTACGACAAAATTTACCAAACACCTTTAGTCATAGATCAGCTTTGAAACGTAATTCAAAACGCTAGGAGATACTTCGAAAACTATTTCTTATAGACCGGCTAAGGACTAGTATCCAGTCGAAGAATTTAGCCTTCCACCTGCTGGCCGGACACCTGCGAACTACTAAACTTACGATATCGGTATTGTACCAGAGGCCTTACTCTGTAACACTATGTCCGTATATTCGAATCTATCTATCCCTGTCACTCATACCGATGTCTTAAAGTATCTGAAAGAGACAGATATATCCGTAAATACGAGCTTCGTGTTGCAGAGTAAGGCATCTGGCTTGGCTTAAATCCGATTTCTTAATACTTAATGCTCGAAATGGTTTTGCACATAAATTGAACTGTCAGTTCTTAAGACAACGCTGTAGCTCGTATTGCCCTAAGCCAGTTCCCTAGATAAAAACGCTCCACAGTCTATTCTGATTTGATGCGAGTTCATATTATCTATGGCAGCGTTATAAAGAAAATATGTAAGGAAAATACCAAAAAAAACACTGTATGTATGCCGCATGCGGCTTGTTTACTAACCATACTTTTCTACCGGAAGGATTGAAATCTTATTTTAAATGAATGGGACTATAAGCATCTCATTACAAACAATATAGCAATCTACCAACTGCGTAAAAAGCTATGCGGTCTTATATTAAGAAATGCATCGGATTAAGAACTTTTTCTTATTCGGTGGTTTCTTAAAAGTGAGCACAATTTGTTAACAAGACAGAATACGGGAAGCTATTAAACTTTTCGAGTGCTGCATAGAATCGCCAAACAAAAATGAAGAGCGTCTAAAAATTCAAAAGTCAAATTTACGAGTCCTCTCTAGGTGAAACCTAAAAGAGTCTATTCAAAATTTCAAGCATTGAATGAACCTCTTTGACTATCCCAGAGATAACGACGTGAGAGCTGTAGGGGGTTTAAAAAGATCAGTCTGCAAATAGAACGAAGTGTGTTTCCTTGTTTCGATCCAAATACGCGCGAGTGTCGAGTGGACGGACGGTTGAATGTAACACGAAATGTCCATAAGCGGGACAACACAGTCAGGGTTATTTTATTTCCGACCCAGACCAAATTAGGCGCAGTCGTAAGATACGACACGAAGATCCCCATTTGGCACAACCATACAGTATCCTCAAACACTGATCGAGTTTCTTGATTCCACATCTAACCATGAATAAATAGAACACAAATAAATATTAAGTACTTGTATTTCTCAGTTCTGTATGTTTCAACAAACACAACTGCACTGAATGCAAGTTAAAAGCGTACCACGGTAACACAATTAAAAACTTTAAATGAACACACGACAAAACATAAAATTACAAAAAGCTTGCACCTGACTGCATTCCCATTCAACTTAATATTCTGTCCCTGTCTGACGTACGCGTACAAAAGAGAGAGACGAGATAGGGTGTGCATTGATTCAACACAGCAGGACAGGTCCGGTGTTGAGGTTCTGTCGCTATGGTGACAATGCAATCATCACGTCTAACGTGCTTCCCGCTTCCTGTTTGAAATGAATACTGATAGCGCTTGCGCCATTGACAGAAGCATATTGAATGCAAAACTTTTGCGCTTCAAAAACACATGTCTGTGTTTCGGGTTTTTCTTAAAAGGGTCATAGGGTTGTTTGCTAGGGACGCTTTTGTATTTGCCGAAACTTTCTCAAGCAACAAGGCCTTTGTGTTTTGTTGTGCCTTTTATTAACACTTTTGCGGTATTCTAATGAGCTAATAAGGTTAACGCCTCGGTAATGGAGTCACGAGTGAAATCTTGTGTTTCAATTTATTTGAAACTAGCTGTTCCCTGCCACGCCTCGCTGTGGCACATTGTGATTGAATGGTTTTTGTTTTTTATTGCTTTTTATGGTTTTTTTTTCACGGTCGCGGTTAAATAGATAAAAACAATCCTTGATGCGGATTATATATCACGCTAAAATTTCAGCTCGATCGGTGCAGAACTTTTTGAGTTTTTGAAGCATACACAAATCAATATCACATTTTTATGTATATATAGATGGAAAATAAACACTATCAATCATGATTTGTTAAATTAATTACGCATACTTAGTTACTTTATATGGTAGGTTTAAATTGGGACGTGTAAAAGCGCCTCCTGGGGCCTATTTGCAGAAATAAAACTGATTTTAACTGATTTTAATTTTACATTCTGTTTGAAACATAGTTAAATTAGTCGTTTTTTTAATCTAAGTTGGTTATTGACTCAATCGGTATCTCAATTGTGAACGTTTACCTATATTGATTTATGTTGATGCTTTCCTTCTATTTCTAACCATCTAAACTACGAACACATATCACGCAACAGTAGGTTCAATATTCATAACTAGCATGACTCACCCGATTGTTTTGCTTCTGATATAAACATGGCAGAACGCACGAGGATAAAAACTCATTGCCAAATTGAGGACAACATGTCTGGATATGGAAATTGAGTTACTTTAGTAGTCTTATTAAAACAAATTTGTATTATGACTCTAAGGCAGATTCCGGAGAGTTTTGATATAAGTAGAAACCAAAGAAGTGTGTTCAAATCCATGAAAACCCATAAATAAATCTATAAAGAAAGCCATAAATAATATATAAAGTCTACAAAGCTGTAATAAGTTCCAATTACTAACAGTTTTTGAACATAAATATAATATGAATGGACAGGGAGTATAGTTTTATATGAGAAATTTTACATTTGCATCTCTAACAGAAAGTCAAATAAAACCGGCCAAGTGCGAATCGGACTCGCGCACTGAGGATTCCGTACCAACTTTAATTAAATTAGGGGTCCACTTAGCCAAAATACCACAATATTTGATTGACTGAATGAAAAAATAACTTTTTTTTTTAATAGTGTTTGTATGAAGGATAAAGTTATACTTGCGGTTGTTAAACCTGTGCTATTTCTTAAAACCTACTGATTTGATCTCGTTCAAACCAATTTTCGTTGAAAGTATTTTATGAGATCTATATTATGATTTTTTTCAAAATTTTCACTTGCTTAGTTTAAATGTTAGAGGTACAACTCATTTTACCACTTTGGAAGCGTCTATCTTCCAAATGTTAGACATTTGGAAAAAAAATGGGTCAAGGAACCTCTATGTCATTTTAAGACCTATCCATAGATACACCAAGCATAGGTTTGAGTAAAAAAAATTTTTTTAGTTTTAGTTCTATGTATGGGAGAAGCCCTACTTAAATATCATTATTTTTTAATTTTTGTATGAGAATCGTACAGTGGTCAACAGTATACACCTACCTTACCAAGTCTCAACTGTGTAATGCTAATACTTTCTGAATAAAGTGGCTGTGACATACGGACGGACAGACGGACAGACAGACAGACTTGACGAAACAATAAGGGTTCCGTTTTTTGCCATTCGGCTACGGAACCCTAATAAAAACACTTGTAACTACACTGCTACGCACACATAATCAACAGCATTTACTATTCTTCTATTCTATTAGACAAGGTTTTTACTATTCTTCTATTGTATGTATATAAAATACGCTAAAAAATATGTAACCCAGTTATTTGTGCGAATAAAAGAGGTTACGTTATAAATGGCAAAACGACATTTTCATGCCCAAAATTAGTAATGAGGTCAATATACAGATTTCTGATATGGTAAAGGTACTTTGTGTGATGAATCACAAAAGTTTAAGTTACACAAATATAGTCAATGCTAAACAATAAATAAATTTGTACCAAAATGAGTACGTTTAGATTGGTTTCTCTCCGTTTTAAGTTAGTGGATATTCACAATTCGGGTATAGCGTAATCGGCGTGGTTTTTCCTTAGCAGAATGTGTACCCGCATATTTTGGTAATTATTACTGATAAGCTCTGAAGTCAAGGTAATAGAAGGTTAATGTCAGCTAATTATCACCAGTACATGGAAAAAAAAATAGAAGGTATTAGCAGTACATATTTTTATACGAAGCACGGCTCTTTGACGTTCTTTTGATCAATTTTGATGTGTTTTGTTGTATAGCTTATAGTCTTAGTCAGTCAATTTAATTAGACAATAGCTAAAAAAAACTATTAGCTATTTGGAATACTTTTGAAAAAAAGAGTTATAAAATGCAATTTAAGTTTCTTCTATTTTATTTATAATTCAGATCACTACTCTGAACGTTAAATATGTTCATGTTTTGATTAATTTAATAAAATAATCAAACTTTAAATGAGAAGTTATATGTTTTGATTCCAATCGTAATAATATGACAGGTACTTGACGCAACAGTACCTACATAGGTGCTTTTATTGAATTCTGTTCTTTTAATCGGTAATGTAAGCGAAGTAACGTCATTCACATGGAGCCAATTTGCATGTGCTGATTAGTCAAACAAATTCAATATTCTAGCTAGTACCACAAGTGCGAAACCTTTCCGATCATTTCTCAAATTGACAAATCGTTTCGTCCCCGCCATTGTTTTTTCATCGCCTCAAGTGTTACGAGAAGTTACAATATATCACTGGGAAGAGGAACACGTGATTTGTGATCGGATTTCGGATTTCCATCGGTCCCAGTTGTTACAATACGTACAATACGTAGTCACTGAATTTAGGAGTGGTAACGTTAAAAAGATTGATTAGAAACAATACATTCGAATATTATAATCCGGTTAATTTGAGTTGATTCTGTTTATTGATGAAATTGTTTTGAAAAACCGTCAAAAGCAATAAATTGTCTGTTTAAAAAAATATTGACTGTAAATAACCTTGACGAAAACCGTCGTACCATTACGTAATCTCCAAACGGGTTATCCGCAGGAAAGCAATTTTGTGGTGACCCTAAGTTATCGTCGCACGCGCACTCAGCGTACCTGTCAGGGCTGTGACGAACCGGAAAAGCCAGCGTTTGTAATGCGGACGACACAACTATGATGTAGTCAGACATACGCGAAAAATAACACTTATTGAAATACGTTCAATATTTTTAGCATCAGATATCAAGTTGGTATAACCAAAACTTAATAAAATGAACTTTTTTTTAAATCAGATATATACTCCATAAAATGCATACAAGGTTTTTCTACAGAGTATACTTAACCTCTCGTATGCGGGTAATTCCAGACACAAGAGAAATCAATTGTCATACGGCGCAGATCTGCGCTTTGAGTGATCTGAAATTTTTTCTGTGAGTTACATTCTATGACGCAGTGAGTGCAGACTATATTTTGTTTTTTAAAGCTATCATGTAAATATAACAATTAAATTAATGACAAATCTCTTACATAAATGTGAACGCAGCCTAAGAACTGCAATATTCGAATGTTATGGCTTAATTCGGCAAGTATGCCGTTCGGGTATTGGGCAAGAAGACGTGCAAGCAATGCAGGCATTTGCTCAAACGAAGCGAATGTTTAAATGCAAGTTCACTTTAAAACTATCTGGCAAGGCAACATTCCTAGAAGCTACATTTTATAAACCAACGACAAAAGAAAACATTAAAATTAGTCTGATTTAGGACAGACAGTCTACAAAAAATATATATTTTGATTACATTAAATTTGACCAAGAAACAGTTAGCCTAGGTGGCTAACTATTTCTTGGTCGTAATCTTACGTCTATGATAAACAAGAAATTGCTGACAATCATGTCCCGACCTAATATTTCTTACTATTCGTAGGTACCATTTTATGTAAGAAAAGTTTTTACGATGTCTGATATAGAATATCGAAACTTGATGGTAAAATACTTCTACATTTAAAATCCCGTTTCTTATCTTGTTTAATGTATTGACTGTATTAAAAGAGGAGACCTTGAGGCCCGTTACCATGTAACCCCGTATACACGTAGCCATAGCATTTTAATTATAATTAAAATTCTTGACAAAAATTCAAACTTTTTGATATGGAATAAAACAACATCTGATTCAAGCTCTTCTTTATCCCATTCTTAATTATGTTGTTGCTACGTAGATGACAATGAAAATCTCCTGAGCAAGCTCGAGCGCCTTCAGAATTTCTGCATTCGTATCATCTATGGTCTACGATCATATCTCAGAGTATCGAGCTCTGCTAAAATGGTTACCTATACTTCGCAGGCGTGAATTTGCTCGTTGTTTCCTTTTTGTTCTCAATATTATTTAATCCAAAATCACCATCTTATCTAAAGGAGCGTTTTCAATTCTTGCGGTCCGCTCTAGGTTACGATATACGGTCTTCCAATAAACTCCGTCTTGTAGCTCCTCTTCATTCTTCCCATTCTTATTCCCGGTCATTCACTGTAAAATCCATATGTCTATGGAACTCCCTTCCATTGTTGATTCAGCAATCTGAATCACTCCTATTTTTAAAAACAGACTTAAAACCTATCCTCTTTCACTTTAATTTCTATCCTGTCTAATTTTAACTTATATTATTACGCATGTATGTAATACTTTATTTAATGTTATTTATGTAGTTTCCTATGCATGTAATATTATATTTTAGGTTGTGATATTACATCTAATACATTTTGTTACGTTTACATTTTAAAACTCCGCCGCCTTCCCCTTTCAAATCTGTTTCAACTTTCCTCTACCTGAAGATTGTCTCATAGAGATCGCTGCAAGCGATAATACCGCCTAAATTGTACAAATCTAAGTCTTTCTCACGTGTCATTTTTAAATTTTATGGTGTGCAATAAAGAGTATCTATCTATCTATCAAATCAAAATATGACATATTTGTGTTATAATTGTTTAATTTAAAGGCAATTCACTAATTTCAGTAAGTACCTATTTCCCGTAATTTCGATAAATTCTTGAACAGAGGGACATAAACCAAACACCAAACGTTTGTTATCGCCAATAAATTACCAACAATGGGTCAATAGTTCAGTTTAATGGCCTGATCAGAGGCTAATTAACTAGTCATAAGTAGATAAAGCTAGTATCCCACTAGCAAAATATCGAATTTATTGTGAAACTGGCATGCTGCTCTACTCTCCCAGGATAAATATATATGTACTGACTTAAAATTCGTTGCTATAATTAACGATTTTAATAAAAAAAGTTTAAATAACAATTGATTATAAAAAAACTCAACCAAAAAACAGACGGCTTGAAACGAAACCGAAAAATAGTGTTCCCAAATCCGAAATATTTAAAAAAGACCTACCCATCCAACGACACCCAACAATACTTTACATGTAACGGAGTCTGCCTAACCTAAAAAAATTTAGCATATTTTCATCCAACACAGCTAACTACAGCTTTCTTGTAGCGGAACGCTATAAAGTACAAATAAGAACATAAGAGGCTTACTCTCCAATACAATTTCCAACACATTTCCTACAGTATGCCAATGTTTTAATGTACGTGACAGAGACAGATATAATACGATTAGATCTGCACGTTGCATAGTAGAGCCTCTTAGCTGACGTAGGTACACGCTGGAACCACAGTTGGAACCATACGGTTTCCTGACTACGGAATCGTAAAAAGACTATTGAAAATCTATTCGATTGAAAAAAGTAGTCATGTTAATTTGAATTCCAACCATTGTTCTGTTACAGTTTTGGAATGAATGGAATAATTTTTAAAGCCTACATCGCTGCTATCTGAATTGTCGGTGTTGAAACTCGCTCTATTTTAGAGCTACAATGAAAAATAGAACAAAATTTACTTTTGCCATCGAGTGTGAAAATAAAAATGCGCATAGTTTCAGGTAACCTAAAATTTAGAAAAATAATGCTTAGTTGTTTTTTTACTAACGAATGGAAAACTTTTTATTTAATGAACAATAAATTATTTTGTTTTTTGTCAGCCCTGTTGATAGTAATATTTTCTTGCCATTTTTTTTGTGGGACTAACTTTGAGCTGTACTTGCCGTACAATAAATTATTTTTTTTTGTAGAAATCGGTTACCCTCGAAACCAGCTAAGCCTATGATGACGTATATGAAATTCCACTCTAAGAGGTAGAAAAAAAGGGTTGAAGAGTGCAAAAAATAAAAAATAACGTTTTTTGACAAAAAATAAACCGACGCACAGTGCGAAATAAGCCACCTACTTCAAGCTGGTGCCAAACAAGAAATCACCAGCAATCTGTTTCGAGCCAAAATTTACGAATTGTTTCACGCTTTTCCCCCGAGTTTTTTGACAATTTCTTTTATTGTAACAATAATCCAAAATATTTGGCAAAAGGCGTGAAAACGGGAATATATTCATAAATCAGTCAAATCATCATAGTCATTAGAAATTTGGATTGGCGGTCACAGATTTGCCAATTGTAGGGAGAAGCCCGTTTTCTTCAGGCTGTACTTCTTTATCCACCTCTTAAGACACCCCTAGAAAGAGAAAGGGTAGTGCTATGCTTTTTATGTGCTGGCACTACACGACACCGGTCTATTACAATTTTATAAACGAAACTTGAACTCTCTTCCTTGGACATACAGTTGTAAATAGGTTAAGGAAGTTTGACGTTTTATATAGTACTATGATAAGCTGACTGTACATTGAGAGCTGCGGCTGTCAATGTACGCGTTAGAGGTCTCACCAGACTCTTAGACGATGAGTTCTCGGGCCCAAGTTAAGGGAAAGGTGAGGAAGTCGTTAAGTCAAATATTAAGTCTTATTGTCCGCTGTAATAAGTTACAACTAAAATTTATCACTTGAGTGGGGTTTTTTTTTAAGATGGCTGTATCAACATGGTACCTAGCGTATTTATAACATTTCGTTTGATATTAGGTACCTTACCTAAATAAACTATTATTATCATCATATAATATCGCCGTGACGCAGAACTGTTAGTAAAAAACTGAGTCTAAAAGAACAATACAGTAGAGAAATAGGTCAGATTTAGCAACTTCTGTACAAGCTAGTTAAAAACTCATGTTGCTTATAATACAATAAAGTATTTCAGCTAAAAGAGGACCATAAAAGATTTGGCTAATGGCGTGGATTGAAATATTTTTTACTATGATCACGACATGGAATTAATCCTTAAGCGCAAAAGCTTCTATTATTGGCAACGCGCCAGCACTAGATCGTAAACTGTAAAAATGTCGTGTTATACACTAACTTTAATCTTATATCAGGAATGTTACGACTTACCAAGTTTTGCTCGTTCGATTGTTTAAGAGAAAAATATTTTGTTCTAATGCACCTACCGTTACGGTTTCGATTTACTTCTCTATCAGACATTTATGGAGCTAATATTAGTTTTTTAATATGAAAAAATATTTTCGGCGTTTTATAGCTAAAAGGTTCTGGTTTTATTTTCAGCTCTATATATACGTAAACAAAATATATACGAGTTTCAAATGAGCACTATTAGAAAAGGATTATATTATAATTAATTAAAAACTCATCTGCTAAAAAATACATCGAATACCCTACATAACACAACATAAGATAACTAGTTGCGACTTGCGATCAATATTTCGAACAAAAATATTCAAACCTCTAATGATGGTAACTTAGCCAAAATTTTTTATAGGAAAACTTAGGTTAATGCCTAAGTAGGTCAGAACAGTCCTAACCTTCCGGTGAGCGGAAGGTTGTAGATTTGAATCCACCTAAGGCAGACAAAAAAAATTTACTGCATATAAAAACTGGTAAAAACCTTCAAAAATAATGTAACAAAGCATTCGTTATCATTTAACCAGCCGCCAAAATGAAAAGAAAGTACGGTTTATTAATTTAATCAAGAATATCGGAATCAGTAATAAAACATCGAGAGTAAAGTATCGTTTAAAATCGGGCTTTTATGGACTTCATAATTTTAATTCGATCATAACTTGGCACAGTTGTAGGCGTTATACCACTGATACTTACTCGTATTAATAACCGTCTGTCTGGATACTGAAATTGCGTTTATGCTTAGTAGGCACCTGCTTTGCTACTTTCATTGCTAGCAAAACATAATTTATCGAGATTTATGCTTATTTATCGAGATTTATGCTAATACTCGTAGTAACGAGACTGACAAATCTTTGACAAGTTTGATTAAGACAAATAAAAATAATAAATACGACATTATAGAAACCGGCTCTTCCATCACTTAGACCGCCCCCAGCTTCGAGGCAAGGGATATTTCTGTCCAAGCAATGAGGACATCTGCCTGTTATGTAACGACATATTACTACGCTCCACTACCCCTTCCACTCTCACTAAATTGATAAACATTTTAGTGTCTAAATAAAAATGTCTTTCAACAAAAAAGAGACTTGCATATTCAGAAATAAAGATTGTTTGTAATAATTGTTATAGTACGATCTTGTGTTTTGTGTGACTTTTTGTACCAGTATACGGACAGAAATATTTTAATTTTGATTGTGTAAAACCATTTTTTCAGGATAATTTAAATATGGCACCTTAACGTAATAACGTAGCACAGGCGGTTCTAATATTGAATTTTGCTGTTACATTTCCTATCGGTTATTTGGAAGGCGTCGCGAATAAATTGATGGAGTTCCTACGCACTTATCTATTAAACGGTGAAAACATGGAGGTGTGCTCCAATTTATTTCCAGCATAATTTACGCAATGTACTTTTGTAAGACCGGATATTATTAGATACTGCCAGTCTTCGTAGGCATTCATACATTACTGAATACATTCTATTTTGATGTTAATAGTATCGTAAGGACTTATTTAAAATTGTCTAATTTAATCAATACAAATATTGTAAAGCTAAAAGAGTTTGTTTGTTTGTTTGAACGCGCTAATCTCAGGAAGTACTAGTTCGAATTGAAAAATAAATTATTTTTGTGTTGGATAGTCCATTTATCGAGGAAGGCTTTAATTAACATCACGCTGCGCCAATAGGAGCGAAGCATCAGTGAAAAAACAGAAATTGACGCGGACGAAGTCGCGGGTATGCTAGTGACATAATATGACTTCTTTCTAAAAATTTAATACTTTGTGACTTCGAAAGTGTTTCGAAAACGAAATATGTTTTGTTCTGCTAATAACTATTTAATAGACAAAAATATCTATCACGGTGATCAATTTACATCTTTTTATTTCAAATAGATACATTATTCCTCCTCTACATACATATCATTTGTAGTCCTCTACCGACCCTTCAAAGTAGTCCTCTTCCTCAACTAAAAAATATAGACTAACGCTTTTTACTTTTACAGTTGGGATGGTATGTTTACTTATGAACCCTTCGACCTCACACCTGATTGCGCAAAGAATTAGGGGCACCTAGGGGAAATAAATGCTTCTACGCGACCAACGTTCCGAGCTGCCGGGAGGACCAAAATATGAAGTGGACAGTTAACTCAATCTTGTGACAAGTGAGGTCAAACATATAGATACGTCTTTCTTTACGGTTAGCTGATTCCTGACACATTATGTAAAACAACGAACAACAACAAAGTACTGAAAAGTTTATTCGACAGCATTTATCTTACTATCTAACAAATACCTATTATTAATGCAGAACTTTGGATCGAGGTTAATTACTCAATTACTCCAGAACGTAACATGGATATAAATATAATGCAGATAGATAATAGGCTCGAATAGAACAGCCTACTATTTACGAACGAAAAAATTAACGGGTCTCATAAAATGTTTCAAAGTAAAAATTCAACAAGTATACGAATTTGCGGGCAACTGCAAGTAGATTGTAAAATGCAATTAATTTTGATTAGGTACTTAACATAGGAGATCATTATAATTTGATAGTGTAATAAGTGTTTAAAAATATATATCTTTAAAGCGACTTTTTCCTTTACAGTATTCGTGGTCAAGTGTTATATCTGTGAAATATATTGTAAGCATTATATTATATTTTCAAACAGTAAAAGTAATTCTGATAGAAGTATATAATACCATTGAACACATTTAGTTTAATTCCGTTAATTTTAAAATAGGTTTAGATTCATCGTAATTAGATTTATCCAATAAAAATGTCCTTTTTAATAAGGCCCTATTATTGTTATTTGTGTCGACATGAGACATTTACTCGGAATAATACAATGAATATAAAATAAATGTCCTTACTTGGTGAGAACCAATCAACGATGAGCAGTCCAAAGTAAGAACAGTACCTAATAATAAGTATAGCTCTAAACAGATTAGTAATCAGAAAGCAGAAGTAAATTTTACTCAGGTACCGAATAAACCGTATACGAAACCCCTATAGAAATCCAGGAAAGATGAGGACCCTCGGGATACCGTGTCACTGATACGATTTATGTAATTAACGTCAGTGATTAGACCCGTCTTCATTATTTTTGCTTACCCTTCCGATTACAGGAGAAGTAAACAAACCTATAAATGGGAAATAATTACATGTAAATCATATCAGAAATGTTCACAGAATATTAGAAAGACAAGTTCAGTTAAGATTTATGTTTCTCCCTAAGGTTTTGCAAATGGTCCATTATGTATTGAAAAGTCAAAGGAGTTTTTTATCCAAAACTGTAAAATATGTCACAATGTATGAGTATAATTACTTCTCATCTAGTTACGATTTTTTTTTAAAAAACCTTGATAAAAACACCCACTCGCGATTCGTAAGGAACTAACAACCTCGTGTTATAGCAGACGATTATAGCCATGGAACGTAATTAAAATGAAAAAAGAAAGCTTATTATCTGTTTAATTTTTGTTTCTAGAGCGCCTGAAGTAAAATGAAAACATTTTTGTGGTGAAAACATCCAAGTCTTATCTTTACAATTTAATAAACTAGATACAACGTTTATAAATCTTAAAGCGGGATTATACTACATACATAATACGAATTTGCATTACTGTTGAGCTGTTCACAACATTTTTAGAGTTATTATCCCGCTCGCAGTGTTAGGATGCTCAAAGCTATCGCAGCCATTCGGAGCATTCACTTTAGAAGCAAAACATAACACTTTAATGTTAAGCCAGGAACAAAGAGCGCATTACCCGGCTCATTCTGATACTTTCCGATTAAACATTAACACGAATATAACGTGAAAAATGTTGCGAAAGTGTACCACGCTCAGCGCTCACTCCAAATGGAAGTGTCTAAGAAATGAATGAAACCAATCCATCTGCTGAAGGAGATTAAAAAAGATATTAATTCTTTTGTAGTCACACTCGCCTACTTTTATTCTTGAAATTATAAATTAGCAAGGGATGGTAATCCAAAAAAAACATCATTATATCTTTGGTTTGAAATAAAATTATGAAGATAATTATACGAACGCCCTTAGGGTGTTTATTAAAGTAAACGAAAAGAGACGTTAAGAAATATTATATTTTGAATTCAGGGTTTCTTCTTACATTTCAGAACACAAAACAAAAATGGATAATACTTCATAGTAAACTGTTGTTTTAAAATTAAGTTTATATTTTGCGTAAATTTGTATAAGTAAAGTAAGTACCTACAATTTATCACAGTATCGTTCTAATGCGATATTTTATCTACTTTTATTTTTTATATTGTTCCCAGACGTAACAAAATATATTCATTGCAATAAAAGCGATAATATTTAGAAAATATGTATAAAATAGGTGTAAAAAAGGTGTAAATTGTAATGAATAGACATTTTAAACACATAGACGTGCCTTATTGAAGTAGTTTGTTATTGAGACGAAACTACTCTAGAACCATGTCGCTCGTGATTGTTGAACAATAGATGACCTTAATTTGAAACATAAATTGCTCGCCTGCCTTTCCCCACCACTCGTGCCATAAAAACCTATACGTACTCGTACTTACTGAGCAAGGCCTGGCTCTATTTTAAAAAAATTGCAATGCTATGAGTATAACAACTTTTAAAAAAGGAAAAAAAACTCCGCTGTTGGTAACATTTATCAAATTTGCGTATTTCTCTCTTAAGCTACATCAGAACACGGAAATTAAATGCTAACAAAACCTTGCATTTATTTGTTTCAACGCTAATGCCATATTATGTTTGCAGACGGAAGATAGCGCGTGACTAGTAACATTTAAGGGGCTACTTCGTAAATATGAACCATTTAATATGAGTTTAATCGACGAATATGAGTTTAATTGACGACCATTTGGATCAGCGGTAGTTAACGCTGCTTCTGAGCCATGGGTCGCGGGTTCGATCCCCGCACAGTACAAATATTTGTGTGCATGAACATGTCTGTTTGTACTGGTCTGGGTGTTTTCTATGTATTATAAGTATGTATTTACAAAAAAAGAAGTATATAAGTAAGTTTATCGGTTGTCTAGTACCCCATACGACAGGGTACTTAATAGTACCTTAATTTGGGACTAGATGGCTCAGTGTGGCCCGGTGAGGCATGTCTTAAATATTTATTATTTATTTATTATTATTGATCTTCTTATTCATACAAATGCAACAATTTTATTAAAATGTTAAATAAAACAATGAGCCTATAATGATCCCACTGTAGGGAAAAGGCCTCCATCATTGAAGATAAAATTTTCTCAACAGACAAAATCCCGAAATAATTCTTTAATTAATTCTATTATTTCACAATATTTAAAAACACAGATGAGGTTTATTAGATAGGCAATAGATTATTCTAAATATTCTTTTGTTTTTTCAAGGGTGGTTTTATTCGTTTGGTTTTAAGAGCACATGCGCTGTTGATTTTTATTTTTTTGTGTAGAAGAATCATATCACTATATGTTTTTACATCGGTATTCAGACATTCGAGAACGATAGATTACGTATTGCACGCGGTATCGCCTTAAGCCCTTCTGACGTACGTTAGAGGCTGCTATACGGTGGGGTGTTTTATATGTTACAAACGTTTCCTCTGAGGCAATAATTCAACATCAAATTTCTGAGGTTGAATTAAAATGAAATCTACACGAATGTTGTTTGTTTCTTCATTTTAAACCACATAATGTTCATCTACTGTTTCATGGTACTGTCATCCATTGATTGCTGTCATATTATGCAGACCAAAATTAGAATAGCATCTACCGTTCTCGTCTAGTAATACGAGAAAAAGACAGGCATCAGCATCTTTTCTTCGCCTTTAGTGTTTCTAAGACCTCCAACGCACCCGCGAAGCCCAGCGATTATAGCTTAATCCTATGGAAAGGTCTATGAATTACCAGTTGTGCGTTTGTGGTAAAATTCAGATTTTAGAATTAAAGTAGTCATCTACTTTAATTCTAAAATCTGAATTTTACCTACGGTCTTGGTCTACGGTCAGAGATTATATTTAAGTCTACACAGTTTAATTAGCGGTTTCTATGCATTAATAACTATGCAGGTTAAATGCTCGCATGCGTTATGATGACGTTCAGAGTAAGACAATTTCGAACGATAAAAGGAGACTTGAATACTTCATAGACTTGCATTTGTTTTACGTAACTGTAGTGTTACAAGTTCTATGCGTGTTTAATCGCAATCAGTCATATAAAACATATCTTAGAAACAGTCATTATCTTAATTTATAGGGCTTCGATGTTCTTAAAGGAACAACAAGAAGTGATGCTATAGATATGTGAACATTCAAATAGTAAAGATTTTACGCTAAGTTAAGTCAATAGGTATAAAGTTAATTGCATCTCACTATTTTGATCGAAAAATGCACTCTTCCAGACTTATGAAGTACTTCCAGTTGCCAGCGAAGTTTAACTAGAATAAACTATTCGCAGCAAAATAGGGTAAAGAGAATTTTCCGGTAAACAGGCTATAAATGACTGAAGAGGGCTCTTGTATGGCAAAGGTAAAGTTTCAGGGGTTATAATAAGTATGTATGTATGCAGTCATGGACAAATAAGCGCTTTATGAATGTTTGTTTTGTTAGCAATGGTCAGGAGAAGAGTGTGTGAAAGGAAATGCTTGATAATTGTATTAAAAAATATCCACACGAAAAGTAAACATCGTCATAAACATATCATTTGCTTGCATTATCTTCAATGGTAAGCCGAGCAAAGCCGGGACGGACAGCTAGTCGTAAGTAGGTCTTTTCTAGCAATAAATATAGCCTATATCACTCAAGGTGAATGTAGCATTCCAATGGTGAAAGAATTTTTGAAATCGGCCCAGTAGTTTTTGAGTTTATTCATTACAAACATACACACACACAAAAATACAAATCCTTCCTCTTAATAATATTAGTGTAGATAGTAAAGATGTAGATAACGTGGTGCGACCGCTACTGACCTAAATAAATATTAAATATTCAAATTTTGAAGATCGTATGCTATTAAACGGTGAGGCAATATTTCGGCCATTAATCCACAAATTGTTTAAGACAGTTATCTATAGGCTAAAAAAAACTTAAAGGTAATTCGTAAGTTAACGAACTAACCAATGGTTTGGTAATCTTTTTCTCAATTTTACAATTTGATTTGACTAAGAACAGGTTTTCTTATGACATGTGACCCAACAAGTGAATGTTAAATATAAATTCTTTGAAGTTTCAATACCGGTTTGACCTAGTATAGTGTACGGTGGATCTACGTAATAAGAAAATTATTTACTGTTTATTATGGTTCTTTTATTCTTAAAATAATGAAGGAGTCTTTAATTAACTACATATTGACAAAACTCAAGCCAATATACATAGACTTACAAAAATTTTAATCTTTTTTAACTTAAATGACTTTTCTTTCGCTATAATTCTTTGTCCGTAAACAATGAATGCTTACAAATAAAAAATTGTTTTGATCGTTATGTAATTGACTAAAGTGCTACTAAAGTAGAAACAATTGGTTAATATTCCTCGAGCGTAGGTAGGTAAAGCTTTGAATAAGTATATTTTGTAAACGTTACACACTAATAGTTTTTAGTATACTTTGTATGAGCTTAAGAATCCCATATTTGGATTCCAGACAGTCAATTTTTTCTAATTTGTCCCTACTCTTCCGGCAGGAATATGAGCTACTAAACTTTTTTTTAGGACACAAATATTTCCAAGTTTTTTAATCGTAACTTGTTTATGAAGTAATATAATTTTGATTACTACTTTGTATAATATGCTCGATTTTTTGTTTATATAGAAATACTATTTTATGTACGAGTATAATAACATTAATTTTCCCATCTCTGTCATTTGCATTATATTGGTAGTGAATCGTTTTGATGGTATTGTACCATGCTACAGAGTAATAATAATAAGTTCCTTACATTTATCGTCCCCCTGGCATGGTTCTGTGGGGCTTTATTTTATATTCAACTCGTATAATGTGTTAGATACAATACCTATACAGATTTAACAGAATAACTATGAATGTAATAAGGTCTTTATAGCAGAAAATAGGTCAAAGTATTAACGACTGATAATGGATATAGTATTAAACGGAAATTAAATTAATCCTGTCAGAAAATTTTAGTTAAACTATAAAGGTTAATAGTTGTTAAAATGGCTCTGCGAAATGGTTATAAGTTTATAACCGACAACATTTATATAATATAACATTGGACGTCATTTAGTACATATATAACTTTAATATAATACATACGTCGTATTTATATATTTATTGAATGCGCATTCGTTTAATTATGAATAAAATACAATTTTAAAGTATTCTTGCACGTAGAGTTAATTACGATACAATTTAAGGCGCCAAATAAAATGAAGTTTATAGGATATGCCTTATCATTAAAATTTCTACTTTTACTTTAGTTGAAGGTACCTACTCACTGACTGTTTTAGTTCGGTAAATATCTATATAATAATAATAATACTAATATTATAAAGCTGAAGATTGTTTGTTTGTTTGGTTGTTTGAACGCGCTAATCTTTGGAAGTACCTACTGGTTGGAATTGAAAAATTATTTTTGTGTTGGATATTCCATGTATCGAAGAAGGCTTTAGGCTATATAACATCACGCTGCGACCAATAGGAGCGAAGCATCAGAAAAATGTTGCAAAAATAATGGCGGTTATAGAAACAGAAATTGACGCGTACGAAGTCGCGGGGAACAGCTAGTTGTTAATAATAACGTATCTCTACGTAGAGACAAAAAGTGCCAATATTTCAATTAGTGAGTACATCGACACATTAACATATATGTCATACGATGAGTAATTAACCAAACAATAGGTTCGGAAAAGGCTATAATCAACTTAGGTATTTTACAATGTATTTGTTGAGTTCCATCCGACAAATGTTAACACCAAGGTTAAACTCTACATTTCATATACGATCACAAGTTAAAATTTTTTAATCAAAAATTCAAAAACTTATTTCAATATGTGTTACTACTACTACTTAACTAGCTAAATAAATAGCACGGTTTTCCTAGTAAATATACAACCCAAACAACCTAAAAACGTTTGAGTGTCTATTCAATAACAACAAACAAGAAAAAAACAATGCCACAAAAATACTGACAACAGAACAATTCAAAACTCTTTCAATATGTCAAACCAAGCCATTCGTTACTAAACAAAACAATTTCAAATTTGGAACACGTCACTGACTCAGATTCAAATTGAGAATGTCACTGGTTACCCGCGCGACCGCGTGCACTCGCGGTAGAGGTGGTCGGCACACTGCCTGACTGCCAGTCGGCGAACCGGCCCTAGCATAACAACATCGAGTAAGAAGAGGTCTATTAACGAAAATATTGTGATGAAATTTATGACGTTTATAATTGTTTTATAAATAAAAATTATTCATCTACGTAAGATAGTAATTGGTAATATTACTACTCGCATCTCTACATTTTTTAAACAAGAGTTTATTTGTGTCAAAGCTTTGTGATTATTGCAATATCCTTCTTTTTAAAGAGGCCTGACCAGCAGTGGACTAATTTGACTGACTGATGGATGACGAATAAAACGTAACTAGATGCTAAACCAAAATTTAAAAAAAAGCATGACACTAAATGGGATTTTTAATGCAACCTTCCTTACTAATCATTTGAAGATAAATATCGTTCAGTTACACGAATAATGACCGCTAGCAGACTTTTTTTAATGAACCGGAAAACCTTCTGTTTATTTCTTATTTTTATACTATGTTAAATTCAACTCATTTTTTTAAAAACTAAAATCAGTAATCAAATCACGCATAACTTTTGCGTGATTTAAATTGTTTATGTTCGATGCGTAGTTCAAAGTTGCCATTTAAATTTGAAAAAATGTGACCTCGAAGGATAGAAAAATGTGTTGACTGGCTTCAACAAGAGTTTCACAAAATTAAATATTGAACCGACAAAATGACAAATAAAACGAAAGCACCGGGTTAAAACACGGTGGCTTATTTTACGCTTTACATCGGTTTTTTTCTTTCTGGAGAAGGTTTCATTCTTCGCTCACTAAAAATACCGCATCCATCAATCGTATGCAACTCGTGAGATGGAATTTTATTTCAAAACAAGCTATATAGCTAACTGTTCACAAGTAGGCAGTAGGTTTGATGGTGTGCACTTGTGGGTCGATTAATTTTTACGCATTTATTAACATACAAATTCACCTTTTACAATTGAATGTTATCAAATGGGGTTACCAAGTCTGAAAATTGACAGAAAAGTAGGTTTGTATATAACGGTAACTACGAATGAGCTCATGAGGCTTTGAACAGCCCTTGCAGTAGGTGATTTGAGACATGAGAGATTTATCATTATCATTACCCCATATCAGTCCAGTCATGAGTCGGACAATGGACATAGGCTTCACCAAAAGAACGATAGTCGCCAATCTTGGCAGGCAGGTTGGCTACATAATTTGCCATCAGCGAAGAGAAAACTCTGGTGCCGTCTTCCTCTTGCTGTACTCTTTTAGCCGTCTCGAACGACACCAATAGGATGAGGAGAAGTGGTGCTATTTATTTTACCTAGGACAACATTGATTATTCATAAATGTGAATGTTTTGAATGCGTTTAGAATTAGTTAATAAAATTTCGTGAACTTTAATTTTTAATGTACCTATTTCAGTGTAATAAATTGAATTGATTGATGTAATTAGATTATTTATTTATTTAATGGTGATGTAAAAAAATGTTTGACATTATGTATGTTATAATAACAAATTTGTAATTATGAAAAGATAGATAGGTATAAATATGTAAGAATGGATAATGCTTTTTGCCAGTTGCACTTTTAACTTCTCCTGTTTTATTTGTTATTGTATGTTGATCTAGCAGTGGATATTTATTATTTACCTATTATTGTATCTTGATTAGAAGTGAAGTTTAACAGATACACCTATCTACAGGATGAAATTTTAACCACTTTCCAAATTTTAATATATCAATCTACGAGACAAAACACAAATGACGTATTTTTTCTTTTGGTATAGCCCAGTACAAAAATGTCAAGATAAAGCACTTAGAAAATGTCCGCCAAAAAACGAAAATTTTTGATACGGCCGCCTAGCAATACTTTTTTTACGCGATTCGCATCTCATTTATTCATTACGATACTATTCATACGTTTTTGATTATCCCTTTTTACCTTATCAGGCCTAGGACCGTAAAAATTGAAAACTATATTGCGAAAAATATTTTCGGGTGAAAGCTTGATTTACAGTTTTTACTTCATAAATGGGCTCTAAATACGATACCGAACGCCTATAAAAGTTTTGGAAAGTGGTTAAAATTTCACCCTGTATAGTAAAAATTAAAAATTATAATTTAATCAATGTAATGTTAAATACTTCCATGATGATTTTTGTAAGAGAATATAAGTACAATTTAAAAATTGTTAAGAAAGGGGTTGATCTTGATTTATTATTGTATATTTATATGTGGGGTATGAGGTGTTTTCCAATAGATCAGTCATAGCTCAGTACTCGGTGTTTAACTACGTCGCGCCCCATCCTCAGCACCTTTACAAACATGGTACGTATATACTAGCTGTTTCCCGCATCCATGTTCGCGTAGAAGTCAATAAATCATCATGTTGGTCTGTAAACAACTAAAACCAATCTATCCCACAGGAACTGCATATTTTTCTGAACTACAGATGGAGTCTTGTTAATGATTAGAATGTCTTTGATAGATTTCATCTAGATCCGTATAAGCGCTAAGTGACAAACGTTCATTCAAACTTTCGAATATAATAGGTATACGTACTTATAACATTAGTAACTTTGGCAATGACGTCAGGTATTAACGTCAAACAAACAAGGTGCGAATTACGGAATTGAGCCGTCGGGTAGGTTTTTTAAAAAGTACAATTTTCCTTACAAAATTAGTTTAATTAATAATTAATTAAAAAAGGATTACATAAATGTTTATAACTAATTGATCACGATGATCAGACGTCCAGATGCTTCCCCGGTTGGAGCAATAAGGCACCGAGGGCTCCTCGAGATCACCCATGTCGATGAAAAATGTCTAATCAGCTTTTCTGGTTCAGTATTGCTCAAGTATTGCTCAATCGGACTGAAGAACAATGGGAAAACATGTGACGTAGCCGTATGACGTGAGAGGCTTGCCCTCGTAACACCTCCCCTCTTAGATGAGCAACTATTTGCGAAGATTGAGAGCAAAAGTTGCGGCTTTTCTATCTTCAATTGATGCTGATGAAACTGCTGAAGTTAATTCGATGTCTTGACTCGGAGTTATAACGACTTGGTTACGTCGTTGACGTTTGAGGTAGTACGCGAGAGTAATCAGTGCAACTGCACTTAATAACAGTATGATGTATGTAGGAATAGTGGTGTGATAAAGACTCGATAAGTCCATTGTGTCGACTTTTCCAGGTAAGTCCATAAGTACTTGATGTTGAATATTGTGTAACTTGTTTAAATCGATGGTTGTCAGATTATAGCGTGGCAATTGTTTCTCGAAATCTGCTGACATCGGCGCTGAACGTGGGATCGTCATGATTTCGACAGCTTGTCCGCGGAATTTGTCATCTAAATTGACGATTGTAAATTCGGGCGTTCTTATGCTGCAATTTCGGGGAATTGTAGCTAAGTAGCTTCCTTCCAGAAGTTGATGTTGTTCCTGTGCGCATGTTATTTGTACTTTTATTTTGTTCGGGAGTGATAAGATATAATGTTGGCTATCTAGTTCCAAGAGTGCTTCTTTTTGTAGTGAGACAGAAGTAGGGTGGCATTCTGTCGTGTCTTGATTATAGATGAGGTTGAAGATGCAATCCTTTTCAGTACGAGTTTGGTGGCTGAGTTGCTGTTTGCATATATGCCAGGTGTCAATCTTCGGGCATTCAGCCTCCAAGTACGCAAATTCCTGGGAGTTGGATGCTATATATGGGAATGGGGGAAGGATAATATCAGATTTTCTATTTGGGACGGGACAAAGTCTATATAAATCATAGACATCTTGGGACATGATGGGAAACTTAAGAACAATTACTATTTTTTTATCGATATAATATGAACCTAAAGTTATTAGATCATAGTAATTCCTAATATCTAACTTTAATAACGCACTTTGGCTGTAAAGTTCTTTCAATTGGTGTAACATATTATTTAAATCGGTAATACTTAAAATAGAATGGTGCATTACATTTGTGCGACTAAAAGCTACTATGTTTCCTAACCTACTTATTTCGGATGAAAGATCCTGAATGTTTTCATTTACTATGCTAAATAATTGAGAAAGTTGAGTAAGATGATAAATTTGGTTTCGACTCGTAATAGATGCGTTGTTTATCAAAATGATAGTTTTCTCTAATTTCTTTTGGTTAGCAGTAATATTATCTAAAATTTGAGTCTGTTGGATAGTCATTTGCTTGTACAAACTAATATGCTTGCTCATAGAGAGAGATAATTCGTGATCATTTTCCTGTAAAATTTTAAGGGCATTTTCGAACCTCAGGGCGTCCTCGTTATCTAGGTTCCCTGAAATGCTTTTAATAAAAGTTCCTAGTGGGTTAAATAGGCCTCGTTTAAGGCGTTTCGGTTCAAAAGTCTGTAGTTGCAATGATGTTTTGTTAAGTTTATTGAATAGATGATCTAACTGATATTTAAATAGAATAAAGTTTTGGTTAGGCAATTGGTTGGCAATGTCGTTCAATTGAGTTATCAATAAGTCAATCTGTAGTTGGGTCTTTTCTAGGTCAATTTCCTGAAGGAAGGTATGGTCATGAGATATTATTTTAGTGGGACCAAGTTTAAAGGGGAGAATACCAGGACCATTCGATAAGTCGTCAAGTTGGATCGTGTCTAGCGTCAGCATCCCGGCTTGTACTTGGTCTGCCCTGTAACAATGTGACGTCGTTAGTTTTCTTGGTCCGTTTCAGCCGAGTTTTAGCAATTGGACCTCGTTTCCTAGACGTGTAAATATGAATAGGCAAATTGGAGACTACTTTGTCCTGTGTATAACGAGCAGCTGTTTTTTGTCGCGTAGCACCGGGATTTTTGATGCAAACTCTTTGTTCCTGGTTATACTGAGGTATAGTTTCGCGTTCCAGGTTACGGCGCGTCATTATCGCATCGCGTTCTGCGAATGAAGCGTCGTGTATGATATTGTACACCGTTTCCATTTTACTCCGATGTTCTTGTAGGTATTGTTGATATAATCGTTCCGATAGATCTAAGTCAGTTGGGTTTCGCGGGTCAAAATGCCCTGAAAGGAGGTCAAATGGTCTACATTTCGTTAGGCTATGGATTGAGCTATTATAGGCTATGATTGCGTATGACATCAAATTTTGCGAAGGTTCATTTCTGTGTTGCAGTTTTAAAAGTCGGATATGTTCTAGAATGGTGCTATGGAATCGTTCTATCATGCCATTTTCGTTTGGGGCATGAGCAGCTATTTTATGATGATATATTTTGTGTAATTTTAGGAATTCGCTGACTACTTGATTTGTAAATTCTGTGCCTTGATCCGTTACTAAATACAAAGGGAATCCGTGATGAGTAGAAAAGGTTAAAAGAGCTTTTACGATGTTTGGAGCCGTGCAATCTGGAAGTCGATATGCCTGTGCATACTTCGAAAACGAGTCGATTATTGTTAAATATTTCTCTTGTTCTACGGTTAGAACATCTGCGTGTGCTATTTGGAACGGTTTTGACGGAGGGGGTACAATTTGGAACTTTGGTCGAACGGGGTCACGGTCATATTTAGAACGATTACATATGTCACAATCATTTATGAATTTGGTTATACTATCTTTTAATTTAGGCCAAAAGTATCGCTGAGATAGCGCAAGGTAGGTCTCATTAATGCCTCTGTGGTTCGTTTTTCCTTCATGATATTTTAATATAATATCTTGTTGGTTGAGGTAGTCGTTAATATCTTGGATTTCGTGTTTTACAAGCAATAAATTCATGGCGGCATTTGAGTAAGTTCTTTGTAAGATAGGTACGATTTCGTACATTTTACTGAGTGGTTGTATTAAGATAGCTGTTCGTATTTTTGGATCAATATGGTTTTTAACGATAGATAACATATCTTCCTCGAGGTTAGTTTCCGAAATTTGAACAGTTGTTTTTCTGAACGTTTCAAATGGAATCGTGATTTTTGGTTTTGTGCTACAAGGGTTAACATTAACTTTTATGATGAGTTGTCTTTTAAATTTATTTAACGGATCCTCTGTTACAGGTAGCTCTAGAATAGGGTGTTCTACACTGGTGTTATCTGTATTCGTTTCCAGATTTTCCATGAAAGTTAAATAGTCTTCCGGAACTGGTAAATTATCCATTTGATTATGAAGGTCGTCGTCCACTGGGTCAGGTAAGTCATTTTGGTGGGGGAAGTTTTGGGGTGGAGGGCTGCTGAGAGGTCTCAAACTTGGTGCAGTGTCAGTTGAAGATTGACTAATTATAGCTCTGTCGTCGGGAGCAGTTACTGTAGATGAAGAGTCGCTGATGTCGACCATAACGGAATCAAGTTCTTCGTTATGAATTTCAACGCGTGACAATGCATCTGCGTTGGTGTTCATTTTACCTTTTTTGTAAATGATGGTGAAATCATACTCTGCTAATTTAAGACGCCAGCGCGTCAGGCGAGAATTTGGTTCCCTTAAGTTTAATAGCCATTGCAACGGTTTGTGGTCGGTTACAATTTTGAATTTTCGGCCAAATAAGTATGGTCTGAAATATTTTGTAGCCCAGACGATCGCGAGAAGTTCTTTTTCGATGGTAGAATAGTTGATTTCACTGTCATTTAAAGTCCTGGATGCATAAGCTATGGGTCTGTCAGAGCCTATGGAACCCTGTGATAAGACGGCTCCTAGAGCTATGTTAGAGGCGTCTGTGGTCAAAATGAAATCTTTAGAAAGGTCAGGATATTGTAATATGGGGTCATTAGTCAGTAGGGTCTTACAGTGTTCAAAGCATTGTACATAGTCAGGGGTTAACGCTATTTTTGCTCCTTTTTTTAGACATGATGTAAGGGGTTTTGTCAAACGGGCGAAGTCAGGAATAAATCGCCTGTAATATCCCATGAGTCCAAGAAATCCTTTTATTTGTTTAGGTGTTTTAGGGATGGGATATTTCAAAATTGCCGAAATTTTATCAGGATTAGGCTTAACGCCTTCTGGTGTAATGACATGGCCTAGATATGGAGTCTCATGTTTTAAAAATTCAGATTTGTCCATTTGGACTTTGAAATTTGATTCTCTGAGCCTATCAAAAATTTTGCGCAAATTGATCATGTGTTCCTGTAAGGATGTAGAAAAAACTAGAATATCGTCTAGGTATACTACACATATAACGTTTTGGAGGCCCCGCAATACGTTATCCATGACGCGTTGGAAAGTAGATGGACTATTTTTAAGTCCCATTGGCATCCGTGTAAATTCAAAGTGTCCCTGGCCGTCGGCAACACTAAAACCTGTCTTGTGGATATCATCAGGGTGCATTTCCACCTGATAAAATCCACTTGTGAGATCGAGGGTACTGAAATATTGGCATTTACCTAATTTGTCTAATATGTCTGTCAGGTTAGGTATGGGGTATTTATCGTCTACTGTCTTCTCGTTAAGTTTTCTGAAGTCTATGACTAATCTCCACTTGATTTTACCGGAGGCATCGGCTTTTTTCGGGACAATCCAAATAGGCGCGCTCCAGGCTGATGTGGAGGGTCTTATTATACCCTGGTCGAGCATTTTTTTTATTTGGCATTTTACTTCTTCTCTGTGTACATAAGGGTAACGGTAAGTTTTACTGTGAACGGGAATTTCGTCTGTGGTTTTAATTCGGTGTTTAATTTTATTTGTAAATGTCAATGGTTCATCATCCAGGTAAAATATGTCAGAGTATTCCTTACAAAGTGCAAGCAAATTTGCCTTTTCTTCCGCATTCATATGGTCGGTGCGCAAACGCGGCAAAATTTCTTGGAAGCGCTCGGGACAGGTGTTGTATCCGTGAGTCATACTACCCATTGTTTGAGATAATTCGGAGAATTCGTGAAATACTTGAACTTGAAGAGGTTCTGATAAGCTAAAAATAATATCATTTTCTGACGGATTTAGAATCTCAATATATGCTTGACCACTTTGCACGGTCGAAAAACAGTCAGTAATATTGCAACCGCAAATAGTTTGTGATTTTACGCAAATTTCGCCTTCAGAAATATTAGTTGGAACTCGGATAATCTGAGTCGATTGCGCGGGAATAACTCTTTCGAACAAATTGACTGTACCGGATTTATACATAAGTAAGGGGTTTTCAGCGAACTCGGTTCGTAAAACATGAGTACTAAGGTCTATTTTAGACCGCCACTGCTCTAAAAGATCTAGACCGATTAATCCGTCGAAATATTCATGAAATCTGTAGATAAAAAGTTTTATGGGTTTTTGGTCGCGTAATTCTGTAAAACATGGAATAGTGATGGAGTAGTCATTTTGAGTAGTTGCGTGGATATTAGTTACAACAAAGGGGTCGTAATCTAATGGAATGTTCGAAAAAAAATTTTCCACGGCCTCTGGACTTATAAAAGATTGGTTTGCTCCGGTGTCCACGAGGAGTTTCAAAGGGGGGTTAGAGATTTTAATAAAAGGTAATTGTCTTTTATTTTGGAGGTGTAATTCTATTCTGGGGGGTTGTCCTGTTGGACTTTGGTAAAATCCTGGTCAATACAGTTGCTGTCTGGGATGTCTTCCTGTGTAAAATAGTTTTCTGAGTCATCCGGAAATACGTATGGATATTGTTGGTCGTCATTAAAGTCAGTATACGAATAGAAGTTGGTATTGTCAGGGTTGCAATCATTCATATTAATTTGCTGACGCGCGTTCTGGGGAAAGGGTGGTAATACGCGAGCCACGGGATGGCTCACCCCACTCATAGGCCTAGGATAATTTTGATAAGCCGGTGGACCACGTGGTGGAATTTTAAAGCCTGTAGACATATTAGATCGCGGCAAGGCTCTCATCATTTGTTGGGTCCTTGACGGTCCTTGTTGGTTACTATAATTATTATTATACGGTTGTGGCAAATAAGTAGGCCTAAAACCATGATTAAATTGTTGATAATTAGGCTGGTAATTCGGTTGATAATTAAACGGCTTAAATGGACGTGTACCTGGCATAGCAAAATTAAATTGCCTAGATGGCTCAAGGGGCACGTTAAAAGGATTAAAATTGCTGTTACTATTTGATCTTTTGGAAATTTGTGGGTTCACAACTTTATTTTGTAGGTAAAGAACGTTAAGTTCTTCTTGGGCAAACTCTAACGCTTTTTGCAAAGTTTCAGGTCGCATACACCTTACACGTGAGCCCAGAGGCTCAGCTAGGCCTCTTGTGTACGTTTGAAGGGCCAATTTTTTATAGAGGTCTCGCTTTGCTTGTATTGTGGTCTCTAGGGTTTCATGTAACTCTATGTAAGTGATTATAATAGACAACAGACTTTGAACGCGTTCGTAGAAAATTTGAGGAGTATCGGAACCTTGCGATAACATGGACATATCCGTATAAAGGGCAGACTCGTCCCTGTGATCCGAAAAGCTGTTAATTAGTGCACTCCTTATACCATGCCAATCCCGGGGAATGCCGTTTGTCGCTAACATTTTAGCGGCTTGGCCAGTAATTTTATTAAGAATTCCATTGATTAAGGCTGCATTGTTTAAATCATTTCCCGGAGCTGGGTTGGCGTAAGTTAAAATCAATTGGTCGCATAAATTTAAAAATCGAATTAATACATTTGAGTTCCCATCAAACTCTGGCACTAGTCTCAGCGCCTTCCAGATAGTGTCGGTCAGGTCAGGTACCTGAGCGATTACTGGCGCATCTTGATTTAAATTTTGTTGGGCCATTTCTTCTTCTTCAATACTAACTAAACTATTAAAATCGATATTTCTATGAAATCTTAATTCTCTAGAATGTGAAGGGAGTATATCACGCCGCGTATTGGGCCTAATATCCCTATTTTTCCTTGGGAAAAAAATTTTGATAACAAGTTTCTAGCCTTTAAAAAAAAATTATATTGTATAAAATGATTCTTAAGTATTTAACACCTTCTACTGGGACAGGAAAGGGACCGCTGGCATCCAATAGGAAAGCGTATCTCATAAAATATTGTAACTTACAGAAGCAGCATACTCAGCTGGATTTGGGCCATCGATTTTTTGATTGCGCCGCTGCTGGGTTTTCTTTCACCTTCCGACGGCTGCTACGCGTAGATTCTGGATTCTCTTCTGTGACGCGATAGTCACACGGGCGGCTCGTACTAGCTCGGAAATCTTCCCGGACGTAACGCGAACGCGACCGCGAGAATCCTACCGACTGCGCCAATTACGGAATTGAGCCGTCGGGTAGGTTTTTTAAAAAGTACAATTTTCCTTACAAAATTAGTTTAATTAATAATTAATTAAAAAAGGATTACATAAATGTTTATAACTAATTGATCACGATGATCAGACGTCCAGATGCTTCCCCGGTTGGAGCAATAAGGCACCGAGGGCTCCTCGAGATCACCCATGTCGATGAAAAATGTCTAATCAGCTTTTCTGGTTCAGTATTGCTCAAGTATTGCTCAATCGGACTGAAGAACAATGGGAAAACATGTGACGTAGCCGTATGACGTGAGAGGCTTGCCCTCGTAACATGCGTCAAAACACAAAAATTGACGATAATCACTACTTGAGCAACATAAAATCATTACAACAGACATTAAATTGTTTTTGGGGAACCGTTTCACATCGCGATACCGGTCAACTAGTTTTAGCAATCTCTTTCTGTACCAAATGCTGCGTGCATACCAGGAATAACACCACACCCTTTCTCTTCCTAAGTGTTGTAAGAAAAGTCTAAAGGAGCCGGAAAAAGACGGGCAGCGTCGTCTTATCTCTAGTATTGGACAAACTGGGATTGTCAACCCGCTTGCTAAACGTGTAAATAAATAACAATGTAAGTTTGTTTGTTATGCTTTCACGCGAAAACTACTTAGCAAATCTTCATAAAACTTTTGTACACAATATATATTAAAAGTAACGTAGGCTATGTGGTATCCCACTGTTAAGCACGCGCGACATAGTGCAGTTCGCGAAAAGTTAGTAGCAAAAAAACAAAATCTTTATATGCCGACGAACTGGGACTGCTTTGGGACTTCACCAAGCATTTATGAACGTAACAATATTTTATTAAGTGAGATGCGATTGATTTACAAACATAATAAACATAACAATCTGATCTTCCATTCCTTAGACGGAAGATTAGCAAGAGTTCAGGTCATAGTGAAACTGGGTAAGTTTCGGCTTTCGTCTCGTCCCAGATGCTTTACTCTGCAACACGAAGTTCGTATTTACGGATATATCTGTCTCTTACAGATTTAAGATATCGGTATGAGTGATAGGGACAGATGGAGTCGAATATACGGACATTGTGTTGCGGAGTAAGGCCTCAGCTCACAGCCGTCCGGCACCCAGTCTCAGTGCAAGTCTGAAGTCACGCCCACACTGTCTGATATCCTGGGATTATAGCGCTTTGGTATACTATACCCTACAACTGTGCTACTACGAATACTGAAGTTCTTTGGGCATATATCCAGAAATGAGGGCTCTATTGAACATCTGGTTGTGCAGGGCCGGGTGGAAGGGAGGAGGTCTGGAGGCCGATCAGCTACCCGTTGGACAGATCTTATAAAATCAAAGACCAAAACATCGACGGTGACATGTTCTCGAAACGCCGAGCATTGTGTTGGGTGGAGAAACATAGCAAGAAGGGCTGCCAATACTCCGGAACATCTACCAACCACGACCACTCTGACAGGTGTGTCCGATTAAGAAGAAGATACTATACCCTAATCACTGGTTGCTATTGACCGCTTATACAGGGGGTTAGGAGAATGGTATAACAAGCCAAAATTAGCCTATGTGTTAATAGTATAAATAGTATAGTGAAGTCAGAAATTTTATGTACATACAAACCAAAATTTTGAACCAAAATGATCATATCAAAACAAAAAAACATTTTATCTAACACTCTGTATATGTTTTTGTATAGTAGCATGGTTTATTTACAAGTTTTACTACTTCTTCAGTTGTATTATGAATAACCGCCAAGAATAAGGTGTCAGATATTTCCTAGGCGCTTATATAGTACTGACTTCCATCTTGCAACACCGCCAAGAATAAGGTGTCAGATTTTTCCTAGGCGCTTATATAGTACTGACTTCCATCTTGCAACATTGCCTTCCGAAGCACGATTAAACCCGGTGGGTGGGTCCAGACCCAAGCCAATTGAGAAAAAAACGTTGACCGACTGGGAATCGAACTCATTTACAAGTCATTACAACAAGTTACACAAGTTGTGCAAACAAGTACAAAGGACCAGCAAGCAAAATAGAAATAAGAATTATATTGCTTTGTTACATGTGAAATATATTTATGGAACTCGTGTTTATCAGGATTTTATGTTGTATTTTGATTTAGTCCGACGCGATGTTTCGAACTCATAACAACGTTTATATTGGGCGAAGCGCTTTAGAAGTGCGTGATAAACAATATAAAATCTAAAAAATGGCTGTAATCCATATATATGTCTTTCATTGCAATAGTGTTCGCGTGAAATACAGACACAAATGAAAAGATGATGATAATTCAATGATGATTACTTATTTACTTATATCTGTGCTTGTTTTTTACATTACAGATATTCGATTGTTTTTAAACGGGCACTGATCACTTAATATACCTCTTATTTAACAAAAAGTGCAATACTTGGATAAAAATATGCAATAATTAAGAGGTTACTTATTAAGTCTTTGGTGTCCGCTTGAAAACACAGAATATAGCGGAAAAATATTTAGAAGGCTAGAATAAAAAGCTACAGTAGAAGTAGGCAACTCTTACAAATTTTAAGAGATGTTGGTTACGCTAGGTACGCTACTATTTAAAGTTTGTACCGAGCCATTTTTTAAATGAAACTGCATTAGCTATCCTAAACTTGCAAGGCTATCGTAAACTATCTCGCTGCAAATATTATCGCTCTAGATAATATTATAAACGTAGTCTGCGATATAAATCTCCGATACTAGCTTGTCACTCGCATCGCTATCGCACCGAAAGCTATTTTCATTATTTACTGCAAATTGAATTACTCTACTATTTTACATGCACAAATACTGTTTATATAATGCAATGCTTATAACCCAAACATGATATTTTTATTGATATTTCAGGATTCCTTGCATCTAAGGGAAAAACGGAACCCTCATAAAATCATTTCGTTATCTGTCTGTCTGATCTGTCACACATCACACACACACATCAGCACGTGATCCTGAGAAAAAGAGTATTGACTCTTTTTCTCAGGATCACGTAAAGGTACGAAGTTAAAAGTAATAGCAAATATTGAAAAAAACAAACCTCTATTTATACGCAAATTATAGTCGTTTATGTCGTCCATACGTCCAAAGGAATCAAAACCTATAGGGTGTTTCCCGTTGACCAAGAATCATGAAATTAGCAAGAAGCAATATATTGAGGCACATGTACAGGAAAAAATCTGAAAAACCGTAAATTGGTTCTATCATCAGTATTGTTTGGTGGTAGGGTCCCACAGGCCTCAGTGCGAGAGTACGATTTGCTCTAGCCCGGTTTTTAACCATAACATAGAGCTGTAGACTGTGCCGTAGTAAGCTGGTTTTTATCCATACAAAAGGTATTTAGCTTATAGATTTTCAACTCAAATTCTAAGTTATTAAAACTCAGTATCCATAGAGGAAATTTTATGTTTTGTTGCAGGTGATTTCCACTGGACTGAAGATTCGTCATACATTATTGTTAAAGCAAGTACCCCAGAGATCCTGTTGCCGATAAATAATAAAAAAAAAACCTTTTATGCTTTGTTCAATGTCTGTGTAATTTTTTCAACCTGTTAACCCTTTTTTTATTAAAACGGTAATTACACCTCTAGGGTTTTAGCCGTGTGATTTCCTTTGTAAATTTAAATGGGATCAACTTTGAGCAATAGCAAAGCGACACAGCTAATCGAGCGAAGAAAAAATCTTCAAAATTAGGTTTCAGTTGACTTTGTAAAATATCACAAAATGTAATAAAGTAAAATTAATATAACCTCCTTTATTTCATAGATTGACAGGTGGATATTATTATTACAAAACTTATTATCGAGTCGACCAAAATTTATGGAAAAGTTGCTTTCCCCTTGATTTCACTATTAGTCTCTTAGTAAAAGTTGTGTAAATTTCTAAGAAAACAGCCTATATTCCTCGTTCTTCCCAACATCCTGTATATTCTGTTAACTTTTGACATGACGTCACAAAGCGATTCACGGGCGATTACACGATGGAAAACTAAATTAAATTTGGCCTTGTTCCCAGTAAATTGACAATTAACAGTCGCAACTCTGGCCCTGATTGCGGCCAGGATTGACTCGGTCGCTAATTACAGGTTGTATTTAGGCCTCTCCTTAGGCTATTTGATGCCTTGTAATATTTCAAACTAGAACTAATATTAAATATTTTTTTGAAATATTATTATGAATTTTAAAATTATTTTATTTGAAGAATCTTATTTTCTAGACACCTAACTGCAAATACTACAAGTTTATATACGTATAGTAAGAAGAACAACAAATAAACGTTTTATTAGCAAAGATTTTAAAATTTTTTTAGAGGTCGGATGGTTGGTTGGTTGATTCATAATTATTATCACCAGCGCAAGGCCATACCAGTCCAGGGCTGGAACCAGGCCTCTCCAATAGGCGGATTTAACCATAATACCCTTGGCCTTGGCTTGGCAAGCAGGTTGGCGATCGCAATTTAGACAATGGTCTCCTTATGGCGGTTACTCCTTTAGTCGCCTCTTACGAGTAGCGTTGCCAGGCGTCCGGATAAAGCCGGACATAGGTAGGCTTTTTGATATCGTGTCCGGCCTAAATAAACGGTGTCAGCCTTGTCCGGCTTTTGTTAAGCTTCTTACATTTCGCAAACGAGCGAGCGCAGAGCTGACTGTCGGTCGCTCTCGCATTTACAAAGAATTTACAAAGATTTATGATAATAATCAAAAAAGCTTGATTTTACATACAATTTTTTCGTACCTTTTAATACTGAGGCACAAAATCCCCAATAATGTAGAGTGTCCGGCCGTTCTACCCAAATGTCAGGCCAAACTGGCTGGTCTGTCCGGATATTAGGTTTGGCGACCTGGCAACACTACTTACGACATCCAAAGGAAGGTGGTGCTGAAATTTTTATGAGCCGGCACCACACCTCAATGTTCAATACACACAAATATAATTTCGGCTTTTTTATCCCCAATTCTACAGTCAATCAGCAAAGTCTATTTTCCTTAATCACGTTTTAACCATACTTACTATACAAAAGGATGTATTTATTAACACATTATTTTACTTCGTCCCACCAAAGCCCTACCTAGAATATACATTAGCGCAAATACATATTCAAATTGGATTACAATTTATTTATGTCACGCACTGAGTGGATCAGAGCCAAGACACACTTTAATGTCTTGTGTAGATTCAATTATATGTTTTATATATTTTATAAATCCTACTTATAACATAATTTGTAATGCTTCACTGAGTACCTATGGGGTTACTTAATTCGTATGATTTATTTCTTACTGAATTCGGTGGCATGTGGAGATCCTGGAGGAGTCCTATCTCCAGCAGTGGGCTTCGTTTTGCTGACATAATGATGATGATTACTCTAATAACACTTATTGACTTTAGTAAACGAGTTATTATCTATTAATTGCAAATTTCTTGTCAATATCTAAAATAAATTCCAATCGGATTATATTAATTTACTAGGTGATCCGTTGATTTAAATGGATACTAAAAATGTTTGATAGTTATAAAAACTTTCGAGTATGGGCTTATTTAATCCGTATTATATAACTCTACCTATATGCGGGTGGCGCGGGACCGTTTGTTATGTAGATCCTCAGGGGAGGCCTACGTCCGGCAATGGAATTCGATTGGCTGATATGATGATGATGATGATGATGATGACTCTAATAACATATAATTTTAACAATAAGAAGCAGATATAAACAATCGTTAATACAGGTTCTACGATATAATTATTTCGAGATAAAAAAATAACTTAAATATTAGCAGTAGTACGATAAAAGAAAATACAAACGCAAAGAAATATATACAATCGCATAAAAAACAGAGAAGTACTCAGCTTTTATAATACTAACTAGAAATAAGGATAAAAAGATTTCGAATAATCAGTAATGGTATTTTTAGGAGATAAATCATAAATTATACATGCTTTCAGCTAACAAAAACATAAAGAAAGTAAGTACCTATTTAATATTATATAGAGCTATCGAAGTGACTTGACGACTGCTCTTCACAACTGTTAAAAATAATGTATTTAAAAGTTTTGGTAGTAAATGTACCTTTCTGGTCAGTCAAAAAGTCACCTACTTGGTCCTAGCGGTAATAAAGATGTTGTATATAATCATAATCTTAATCATAATCATAAAATATAAAGTGTTGTTATCAGCTTATTCCTTAAAATCCGACGGCAAAAAATCTAGAAACGAATGCACATAACATATGTACAGAACGTGGACACTGCAACATAACAAAGCATTGCTTTATTTTGTATTCTAAGTAAAACTCATTGATCCTCTTTGATACGCATTACCTATACATTTGATATTAGAAATATATAATATTTTCTATAGTTTACCTATGTAAATATTATTAAAGTACAATTTCGAATTTCTCCGTTTTTATTAGCTGTTTTTTTTATTTGCTTATAGGGCTGTTGTAGGGCCGGATCTAATCTGTTAAATCAAAAAGCAGACTTCGAAATCTCTGACAACCATACATCTGATAAATAATAAAAAATATTAAATGGAGGTCGATCCATATATCGATACCCAATACCCAACTAGTCATTTAATATTTAAGTCCTTCGTCACTTTGTCATACGTACAGTATTGTTTAAACTGCACAAAAAACACACGGGTTCGAATTTCCAAATAACGGAATATGTATGGTGAATATTCGTTCGTTAAAATGGTAATGTGTATCGTGTTCCTTTGTTTCATTCATTAACGTGAACATCATTCGGGACTATAGGAAACGTCGATAATGGCTTAAGTGGCTTGCGTGCTAAAGTTCCGGAATAAAACCCTTATTTATTTATTTAATCTTTAGTGGGTACAGCCAATAATAAAGCCTTAATGCTATGCATCACATACTAGGTTATCATCTACTAGATAGAGATAAACTGAATCTCGTGAGCGATCCGACAAAGTAGAAACTAAAAGTCACAAAATATCTAGACTAGACTTAAACTTCGTACAGACTAGCGCAATCAATCTGAGGGTCAGGTCTCCGAGTATCTAGCTCCAACCTGTACCGTGGCGATTATATAACTGGCAGAAACTCTATTAGAAACATGGCATGCATGCTCAAATTCATCTTGTGCTGTAAGTTTACATCGTGTAAGTCAGAATTAACTTATTTCCCTATTTTCACACCAGCACAGTTTATTTACTCTTTCTATTTTAGTCTACTGCTTGACACGGGCCTCTCCTAAAGGAATTTTTGTTCTAATCGCGGCTTGGCAGGCGGGTTAGCCATATCGCAATTGGACCAATGGTGGAAAGAAGATGCTACCCGTCATCTTTTGGCAGTAGATACTCCTTTTACTCCTTGTCGCCTCTTACAACACCCATAAAAGGAGAAATTCTCGGGTCACCACCCGTTTTGGTCACCACCCACCACTATCATTAAATGTGCCTGCTCCACACAACACTTCGACAGCATCATTCAAATTTAAATTTTTTTGGATACGATTTAAATTTTCGTAAAATAGTTTACGTCGGACTCTTAATGTCTGGTAAATTCAACATTTTCCTCGACGATGGCGGTAACTACTTAGTTCAGCTATTATTTTAGCGGGATGAAAACTTACCCGCCACAAACTTGTTATTAGCTTTGCCGCATTTCAACCCCTCACTAGACCGACTTTCGGCTTTGAAACGAGCTGTGTTTAGTTTAGAAAATTGTTTGCTACGTTTTATCTAGTATGTAGAAGAAGTTAAGTTAAATCAAAAATAAAAAAGCATATGAAGCGCTAATGAGATAAGTATCGTATTTATTTTTCTGTGATAAAATGTAAGCAATGTTTTTCCACAGGCAAGAGCATGTGTTTTTTTTATCTCTATTGTTATTCTTAAGCAGTAGGTATTTCACGAGGCACGGTAATTTACTTTTTCATACAAATACACAAACTATTTTAATTACTGTATGAATTGGATCAAGGATTGTAAAGTAGTTTCAATAGGAGATAAATCCTATATAATGTATATTACGCATTAAAAACATATTGCCACGCCAGATAATGCCAGCGCCAAGTAAAATGTTTATCAAATAGCCCCCGGGGGACAAACTGATCACGGTGAAGGTTATAATATTAACGTAAAGGCTCCTATTAACGACCCCCTAAAATTGGTGTCCTAATAACGTCCTTTTTTTTCAATCATTCCTAATAGACTTTATATAGGTTCCAGTAAAGTGATTTCTTAAAAATTAGTTAGGTGTTATAGTTGGTCGTTAAAAATATTTTAATTTGTGTGCCTAAATAGTTAGTGAATAAAATAAATTGACAATAAGTGAGATGCGCCCGAAATGAATGCACATTTCATAGTGTTGCGCCTCCAGCCTCATAAGAACTACTTAACTTTACTTAAGAAAAATAAGATACTAAAAGTGGATTTGTCTTCTTGCTATCACTTAAAAACTGTAATGTATAGATTGTTTTATTAAGCTAACCCTTAATTTTACCAATTTTATTGATTTTTATGGTATAAAATCATATTTTACTTAAAGGCGGTAATAGAGTCTAAATCTCATAACTTGATGCTTATATTTATTATTTTGTAATAAATGTCTATAATTAACTAATTACTTTAATTTGATTTTGTTTTGTTCGCTCAATAAGATTATTTTACTTAGTTGGATCAATTAACGACAAACGTTTTTCCTAGAGATTTTGGGTAAAATTCGTTTGAACGCTAATCATTATATCTATTAATTTATGACAATATATTTTAAACAACCTAGTTTTTCTTAATAATTGAGTAATTGATATTAAAAGAAAATGAATAGTAATGACATCAAATGGAACAGTTCTCAATAAAGTAGATATTGTAGCTGTTGATTAGGTATTTTATTGGTCGCTAATAGAATATTGTAGGTAATCTTCACAATTCATTCTATTCCCGACTCATATATATAAAAAACATTTTTGGATTTTCCCTATGAAATGTCCGATAAAGATTACATTCCTATTAAATTTCAAGACTCCAGAATCAGTAGATACACCATCTAGGTTTTGATTCCCTAACATTTATCTGTTTTTTTTGGTTTTTTCTAAATGACTTACCTAAAGCCCTTTTCTTTCCTTAATTTAAAACAAAATCTAATAAAAAATACCAGAAAAAACACAAAAACAAGAAAAAAAAAACGTGGCAAAAAACAGAAAAAAAATAGAAAGAAAAAAGAAACATGCAAATATTAAAAAGGCAAAATAAATAAGCGAGTTGGTTAATAACTTTTTGAAAACTGTATGGCAGATACAGTTTTCAAAAAGTAAATTATTTGTGTTACTTATTTATATTTACTATCTTATTAGTATGAAGATAATTAAAAGTAAACATATAATAGTTTGAAGACTGATTGCGGGTGGCAGTAATAGTTTTTCTGAATTAATTAGAATAGTAAAAAATATAAGTGCATAACAGTTTTGAAATTATCATTGTTATGTTACATACTCGTATTACGATCATAATAATTTATTATTTGTAAAAAAATAAACCTAACAATATTATTTCAAAACTGTTATTAACACTTAATGAATACCTCTTACTACTGTTTTTTATTTAATTTAATTGTAAAGGGAAAGTGACAATTTCTTAGGGGTCGGTAATGGAAGCGGAAAAAACGGTAATAGAATTTAATAACATCCAAGGGTCGGTAATAGAAGAAACTGCTCTTTTGGATTACAAAAATATTTACTAATATTTGTGCGATATAATACTGAATTTAAGTACTGAATTTCATAGAACATTTCATCAGGATTGAATATAAATTACATCATCATTCCTAACATACTAGCTTATATCTATTTTTTCATAGTGAGTACAAAGACTGCTTAAACTGGCGGTAATAGGAGCATTTACGTTATAAAGGTTTTATTTTTTTAAGAGATCCGTAGAGAGAAAAAGGTTTTCACTAAATAGTAGAAAATATAAAACTGCTACTCCCGAAAAAAATGTTTTATAGTACCCAGGTTTCACAATATTTTTTTCTTGTATTTTCGTATCCTCCAAGAATAGACAAGAGCCAGAATTTTCCAAGCTGACCATTGTACAGGTTCAGGGAAACAATATTTCAATCGCAATCGTTTCCCATATTGACCTAATCGGAAATTGAAACTGGTAACTTTACGTAGTAGGTATGTACTGCACTACTACACCAACCGGGTCGTCAGTCAATTAAGTAAACATAATTAAGTTTTGACTATTTGGATTCCTCCAGAGTTGTCTAGTAATAAAGTTTTGTAGAAATGTATAACAATGCGAAAATATCAAATCCCATAAAAGTAGTACCTAACCTACATTAGGTAGTCGAAACATAATCGTTCATTGAATTGATTCTATGAGAAACTTTCAAATAGGTTTTATTTTACGGTTAAAAAAAATAAATTATAGTTTAAAAAACTAAAAAACCACGCTTTTAAAACAGATTGAACTAAAAAATTAAAAATAGAACTGTAGTAATCAATTGAAAAATTCATATTATTGTACACACGGCGGCACATCAGACTATACATGTTGACCTTGAGACCGCCTTTATGCCCTACGTAATAAAAGCTGTTATCGCAGTTCAACTGTTTAACTTGATGTGCTGTCGAGTGTACAAAAAGCGTGGGGTGCTTGTTATGATATCCACAGATATAGTATATTATTGATAAAATATTTACAACAATCTAAATCAAGCCCCCCACGCTTTTCGTACAATAATATGAATTTTTCAATTGATTACTACAGTTTTATTTTAAATTTTTTAGTTTAATCTGTTTTTAAAGTGTGTTTTTTTAGTTTTTTAAACTATAATTTATTTTTTACTTTTTAGTTTAGTTTATAAGATTTGATTCCTTCTTTATCGACTGTAAGTCCAAAGCTATGCAGGGATCGTAATTGATACAGATCGCGCGCTAGCTTTATCTCTTTTACTCCCTCTTACAGAGGAAAACTGGGAAACAGTTATTAAATTATTGCATTGTCATCGGTCCTTGATACGAGTGCAAAGTTTCAAATTAATCAAACTTCTAGAAATTGGTAAAAAATATGCTCAAAGATTCCATTACATACATACATTCATACATAGATACAACCCAAGCTAATAAAAGCGTGGTAAAAAGGCGGGACGTTCTTTTCCACTAGCAATACCTATATCAGAATATTCGTAAAATACAGTTACAATTAGAGGAAATACGAAAATTTACGAAGTTATAAATCAGGATATTATTAGGGACTGTTATTAACTTAATTTGGTAAATACCGGCATAATTCGATTAAAAATTAAATGAAATACCTACGAGTTAATACCGTATGGAATTTCACTCTGGTCGCGGGGGAGGAAGTAATGATAAAGTGATAGGCAATGAATTAAAATATCTCATTACTGATATTCATGTTAACGAATTGTTATTCGTATATAAAAATAGGAGTAAATATTCGATGCTTCGGCTGTTTCTTCCTGAAATATGTATATAGGTAGTCTAGTATCCGACGGGCAGACATGAAAAAATATTTTTAATGTGTACCTGTATACGAAAAAATAACGAGCTTTCCAATATAGAAACAGGTATCTATTTGATTTTTTTCTACTATGGAGAATTATACCGGTTGTTAAATATTTTTAACTGACAAAGATACCTAAGTGTAATAAAGTTACAAGTGATTGGGAGTAGATGCTAAATACTTCTTAACAACGATCAGTTCTGTCTAAAAATGTTTGTGTTACTTATCAACTTACCACTAAAACGTTTACTTTTCGAATCCGAATTTAAAATGAAGATGTATAGAGTTGCATAATATCAAAAGCGAAAATAATTTATGCTTAATGGTAGGTAAAAAGTTTGACTGCTCATTGTAGAGTTAGATCCGTATAAAGCATTATATTAGCTTAAGTAAGCAATACTTTATTAAATATATTAATTAATTAGTGATTACTTGCTCAGTGGTTGTATCTTTGGTGACTACCCGGTTAAGTGTCAGTGTAAGCATAAGGGATGATTTATATAATATAATACTAAATTGAAAACAAAAATTTGCTGCTCACACAACTTTTGTCAACCGACTACTAGTGCGAATTAAATTCTTAAAATGAAAGATACGATGATTTTTCTTTAAATAATCCTAAACGGAATTGTTTAATAATATCAATGACTAAGTATAACGGCAAAGGTAGATAATGTAAGATTACGTGACTCTTATACGTCAGTTATTAATGCTTGATGTCAATGGGTGCTTGACCTTTTTCATGATTGTCAAGCGACCGAAGTTCTTGTGTTTAATGCTAATTATTTAAGTTAGTCATAGTTTAAAGTGCGAACACTCCTTTGTCACAACATTTTCATAACGGCTACTACATTTTAAGTAAGTAAGTGAAATAAATGTATTTTGTACCCAAACATTGTCACAATAAAGATTAACTTAACTACGACTACATATTTCAATAGGTAACTAATCACACATTCTGTATTCATAAATTTAAGACCTAAAAAATGATACAAATGGAAGTATTGTGTTCCAGTCAACCAGTAGCGAGCTTAAAAGAGAATCACAGACGGATGAGTAAAAGTAATATTACTAAGGGATAATGACCTGATATATCAATATACAAAACATTGGAATAAGAGATTTGTAGCGAATAATATTTGGATTTTATTTTGTACTTCCTTTTAGTTTTTGTAGTCGTGCCATAGTAGGTAAAGGTTATTCGTGTTAGAGTAGGAAATTTGAAAACTTTTTAAAAATGCCGCCTTTAATATTATTGTCAGTTTCGTTCTTATCCGTGCAAAATGAGTTAACTGTGTCTCGAGTTCATGAAGCGGCTTGAGGTACCAATATTCGTTGTTAAAGACTTTTCTATTAAGTATTTTCGTATGTCTACGAAGTAATAGTTTATTACAAAATTTTATACAATCTCAATGTAGCTACCACAATTAAATAACGTTTTGAAAATGTACCAAGTTTGTGTGTTTACCCTAACCATGTCCGCAGGAAGTCAAAACAAAGCAGTAAACGTATACAAACATAACGGTCACAAACTCTATTGTATGCATATAGTTCAATGTACGCAAATACATATGTGATCTCATTGGAATTACCTAAATTGAGCGTTTATCAAGGACAGTTCACGGAAAGCCCATTATGTAGGTAACTTGTATACATAGATACATTGATAGTATACATAGAATAACAGTTTTTGAAGTGTCTCATACATAAAGGCACTTATCACAAAAATAATGGAGTTTTTCTTAATTTAATTCATGAACCAGATTTCAGTTCTGTTTTCAGATGCATCGGAAAAACTAAACTGAACTGAACTAAAAACTGTTAGAAGCTTCTTGTTAAAAGAGTAAGTGAGAGCCAGCAGGGAAAGTATCAACAACCAGAAAAACATAATAACTATAATAAAAAATGAATCGCTAAATGGGTTGCTAAACGCAAATAACGAGAACAGCTGAACTTGAAGTACGAGGATGGTTCTTACGCAGAGAAATATTTAAAAAATTGCCCGAATAAGTCAAAAAACATCACTTTTTTATACTGCCATTCCCATAAAAACATGAAATTTTCCAACCCCGCCATATTTGATGACAATGACATTTAAGACGTCTCAATCAATTATCATTTATCAGACAATACGAAGTTCGCGGGGTCCACTAGTTGTTTATACCTAGGTAACACTGAAAATGTTTAGAAAATGAATACGGCTTAATGTAGAAAGTTGACAATACTCTCTACACATCGTCGCATTCGATGGAACCACTGAGAAAAGCAGTGGGCCCATTCTTCCTTAGGGGTCTCTTCTGTGGCATTTTCGTACGCTTTCACCGCATCTTCAAGGCTCGTAAAGCGAATACCTGGGATTTTATCTATAGTTCTTGGAAATAAATGAAAGTCGCAGGGGTCAGAACTGTATGGCGGATGACTCATTATCTCGACACCCGCCATAGTCAAATATACAACAGTCCGTTTTGCGGAGTGCGCTGAAGCATTATCGTGGTGAAGGAGGATTCTGCTTCGAGGGCGCTGCTGTCGAATTTTTTCCTATCACCAGTCCATGCGAAGGTGTTTCTGGTCATCGGTTAAAGTATGGGAAATCCATCTGGTACAAAGCTTCTGACGCCAAAATGTTCGTGTAATATTTTTTGAACTTGACTCATACCAATGCCTAGGCTTGCCCGTATCTGCTGATAGGTCACTCTCTTATCCTTCTCTATCATGCGTCGCACAGCACTGATGTTATCTTCAGTAGTCGCTATTAAAGGACGTCCCTCACGCGGATCATCATTGAGATTGCTACGTCCACGCTTAAACTCGTTAAACCAATTATAAATAGTTGCACGACATGGGGCTTCATTAAGAAACGCTAATCGGAGCCTATCATAGCTTTGTTGTTGAGTAAGCCCACAACGAAAGTCATAATAAATCATTGACCGAAAATTTTCTCGCGTTAGGTTCATTTTCACGTGTAACAAGAGTTTTAGATTTGCCGCCAATTCACAAAAACAAATGAATGAATGCATACTAATAATAACTGGCTAGTGTTGTTAACTCGTCAGCACTATCACGATAGACATTGATGTCAGCTTTCCTATTAATAACAAAGTGACATTAAATCAACGTCAATCATTCAATGGAGTACAATTTTAAGTATCATTTTTGTATCGAACTCCGTTCCTAGTTCTTATTGTATAGTTTTTTTTATATTTATACTAGCTTACCGCGGGGTACCTTCGTATCGCCTCAGAATAATTTAATTTGATTTTGACGTTTTAAATGTCACTGTCACAAATATGGCGTTTACCTTACCAAGTCTTTAAGAGTCAAGAAACAAAATTTGCAATAAACTTATATTAAGATTTAATTGAGATGTAAGCTATCCTATCTTTCAAGTTGGATCAAACTGCACACGGTATGTAAATCAAATTTGAAATCGGTTCAGTAGTTTAGGAGTCCATCGCGGACAAACAACGCGACACGAACTTTTTATATATTAAGATTGATTTACTAACCTGATATTTTTTGATAGACTCCATCTGTTCCTTGGTAATGTTGTCGTGCGCAGGCGGCCGTGGGGGCGCGTCCCTGGCGACCTCTCGCGGCGGGACGGCCGGGGCCGTCGTCTTCGCTGTCCCATTCACCTGCTGGAGTTGCACTTCAGGTTAGAGAGAGATAATAATATAATAAAAATAATAGTATTTTTCAGACATGCCACACTAGGCTACACAGAGCCATCTAGTCCCAAATTAAGGACGGTAAGCACTCCATTTTTAATGGTACTATTATTTTTATGTTTGGTATGTTAGGAAAGATATCAGAAAAATAAAATAAAATTAAGACAATTTGTCATGGGTTACTAATTAATTAGTTTAATGATGATTTACAATAACGTTACGTATTGGTCGTTTGAAAACTGGACGCAAAACTCGTGAGCCACCGGAGGCCCTGTGGTTATACGATTTCATTTTTACCATGTTTAAGGTTTAATGTTCATCTGCGCCGTATGACAATTGATTTCTATTGTGTCTGGAATAACCCGGTTACGAGCAGTTGAATCACAGAACACGGAAAACACTTTTTTCCATGTTGAGTGGTTTAAAACCATATCGTTATTTTATGAATTACGTTATAAGGATAAATTTAATTAAAAAATTCATGCTTTGGTGTCCTTTTAGGTACTCCCTTCCTAGTAGTATGGTAAATATTTCCTGACAATAATATTTAACCGGTTTCACAAACAACTCAATGACATGATTTTGAACAAAAAACCTTCTTCAATTGTTTTTCGATATGTGATTTAAATAATTTTTTTGTAAATAAGATTATTATAGGTTTATTAGTAGATTTCTGTTCTGTAAGACCCCTACAAATACTCCTTTTTTAATTAAAAAAATAACTTTTCCTTTTATTTTTATCCAATTCATCGCTTAGATTCTCTTCCGATTTTAATGTATTCGAGTAAACTTTATTTGATATTTTAGCAATTAAATTGCAATTATAATATCAGTATATAAACTTGAAAAATTATGTCTCAGGCGAGGAGATGCGGGTTCAAGTCCCGCCTGAGACATAATTTTTCAAGTTTATATACTGATATTATTTGAGTAAAATCAAATTAACCATCATTACGTCAATAAAAAGTGGGTATGTTAAAAATAAAGTACAAGTTCATAACAATATTCGTACATGCTACTTTCCCTTTGTTTTAAGCCCTGGTTAGTACTTCAGGAATGTAAAAATAATAGTCAACTGATTTTATAATTTTTGTGATTACTATTGTGTTTGTTCTATATTTTTTTGCTTCGGCTTTGACTTTTGTGATTACTACTGTGTTTATTCTATAATTTTGCTGTAATTGTAGTACCTCGTTATCGATGGTATCGTTTAGAAGGTAATATGATAAGATTAACCCACCATACTAAGAGCTTACATCACATTGCTAAATAATCCTTCACGGGTCTAGGCATTTACAATTTGCCTCAGCCCTAATGTATGTTTAGTCTAGGATACTAAACATTTGAGCGCATATTATGGAGTTCTGACGCCGCTTCTCTGTACCCAATATCAATAAGGTGTGACGACCGCACTACTACGCCAACGACTCGATTGGTGTAGTGGTGCGGTGGACTGCCTTCTACGCAAGGGTTCCAGGTTCGATTCCTGGCCGAGTAAATCTAAGAAACAATCGTTTCTTAATTTACTTGGGTTTTAAAGTTGGGTTTGGTTGATTAGTTATGTCGTGATTCGGAAATAAATATATTATGTGAGTGTCAACAATGTATGGACGTAGTAGGTTGTTAGTTAGTTAACAGCCTATAATTATCCCACTGTAGGGAAAAGCCTCCATCATTGAATTTAAGTTACAACAGCAATGATGGGTGCTGGCATAATCACCACGCTTGCCAAATGCGGGTTGGTTATCACAAACCCAAGCAATGTTCGAAAATTTTTGTTGCTCGACTAGGGGATCGGACCCCGAGATCTTGGCCCGGTATTTAAACCACTAGACCAACGAAGCGTATATATGTCGCAGGGAAATGAGGATATCAGGGATTTCATGAAATCCCCAGGGATATGACGAAATCCTGGAAGATGTTGAATATTCTTGTTTATTACGATTTCTTACTAAAGGTATCTAGTAATATGACAAAACACCAAATTATCGTCTGTGAAATGTCGTTTCACTAAACTAAATCTAGCAAAATGTCAGAAAATGGATACTGCCAAATAAAAATTGAGCCATGTATTTCTCCCGCTCGCTCTAGTACCCACAGGGGCACTAGTGGGAGCGAAACAAATGCGTCGCTAGGGCTGCCGCGGCTCATGCATGTCATTCATCGTATGTGTCATTTAGTGGCGAAATATTGATTTTAGTGGCTAGTGGATTTTTCGAGTGGTTTAATAAAATTCAATTTCAACTAAAAAATACGATCGCTCAGTCACAAATCAATATATCATAATTGTACATTTTAATGTTGTAAAAAAGATAATATGCCAGGTGGTACTATTCCAGGTATGTGACAGTGAATCCAATGGCGCCCATTCATGTCAAAATTGTAATCAGCCTGTGTCTACAACTGTATTCTTTATTTCACTACATTTAGTTTAGTGAAATGACATATCCCTGACTTTATAGTAGTATTTTGTCATATCACTAGATGATTTTAGTAAAAAGACGTAATAAACAAGAATATTCGACATTTACCGGGATTTCGTCGTATCCTAGGGATTTCATGAATCACTATATTTACGGTATGTCGAGACTTAAGCAAACCTACTAACAGGAGTCCATTTACAAAATATTGACAGTTACAGGGTTGTTTGTTTTGGGATTAGTACTTAATAAAAAAATAAGGTTCCTAATTTAAGAAATTAAATTGTTAGTCTAAATTGAAAAAATAATTCCTTGATTTCAACTCCATATAAAATTTCGTTAATAATTTATCAGCACCAGCAAGTCTCGGTAGTTCAGTCATTAGTTTACTCCGTAGTCCGGTAAAAGAAGGTTGTGGGTTTTTCTCCCACCTTAGGCAGCGGATGTTTTCATTTAAGGAATTGTATTTACAAGACAAACGGGCCTCTTAACTTTTTGTAGCCGTGCGTAAAAAATCATGGTATTTCGTAGATTTACTAGATTTTATTTAGGTACTCATAAATATTTCAGTATATTATTTTTAAATTCCTGAAAGACCTTTACATCTTGCATAATATACATAAATTTTCATAAATGAATACACATTTAACCATAACGTAAATAAGAATAAATTATAACTTAACTCTAACATGCACCTTCAGAATATATAGTAAAGCCTGGAATTTTAAGCTTACAGTAAGAACCTGAAAGAAATAGTTTTTAATTACAATTTTCAATAATACACATAAAAAAATCTGACAAAAAAAGCTATTGGTAGAGAAAAACCTGTGAGTTTTACAAAAAAAAGTCCCAGCAGACACAAACTGAAGCCTAGTCTGATGTAATGTTTTTTTATTTTATTTATGACACTTGATTTCGTCTCAACTCTTACACTTTCATTTAGATATAATGAGAACAGAATTTAAAATATCACATAGTTTCAGCTTTGCGGTGCTAAAATCTAAAACGAATATTAGATAATGTAGAATAATGATTATGATATAGGATCAAATACAAAATGACAGTTGTAAGATTTCTGTTGCTCTACTAAATAATCATGAAGCGGACTGGTGAATACTATAAAATCAGAACCTCTTGACAACTAAATGATGAACGTTTTTCTTTTTCTTTATAGTTTAACGAAATTTCTTTATAGTAAGAATTTCATTTTTTGTCTAATGATAACTATACAATTTATAGCAAGGTATAGCTGCTTAACAGGGATAATGTGCATCGAAAATGTAACATATTCATGATATCGTTTAGCCATGGTATTTTTACTGTAGTTATTTGGTAGAAAAAGATTGAAAGCTTTGTTACCAAATACTAGTAAATAGATATAATAGTATTTTTTTAAATCTTTATCATCCTCATTATACATTATACCTATTGTGCGAATATAATGTATCCGGAAAATAAATGTGGACAAATCAATGGACAATGGCGAGTAAGTATTTCGTTGTTTCTGCTAACTATAAAGATAAACAATGATTGTTTATTGGTTTCAGTTAAAAGCTATGATACATCTGATAAAATAAGAACTGTCTATATAATGGATAACTCAATATTATGCTGTCGTAGATTCTTGTGATTTCTGACATTATCTTGTCGTTAACAAATTTTCCTAACAGTCAGACTAAGTATGGTAATGCATGGTGTTCGGAGAATAAATATCTATGTTTTTGGGATACTGGTGAAATTATTTAATACCTTCTTATCTTAGTCTTACCATCAGACTCAGCACCCTTAATACGTTTCACACATGGTTATAGAAATATTATGTTTAATAAATATTCCTGAATTGTCTAAAATCTAACATTTAAACGGGATGGGATAGCAATATTATTATGGTAACATTGATCGTTTTCTTTAATTTATGCGATCACACTAAAATGAAAGATAAATTTACAGATTTACGTTCCGTTTATTAGGATTTTACGTTATACATTTCATTTATCCCGCGGTTCAAATATTTTACCTGTGACCATACCATAGCTGTAGGTAAAATGTTTAAAACGTCGGGATCTTTCAAATATAATGTAAAAGGCTAATAAGCGGCAAATTGAATGCCAATTTAAAAAACAAATTAAACCATGTCTTTCAAACTTCATTTTTAGAGCCAAGAATCCTAGAGTAAAAGTTTAGCAAACCACCAGTATTCCAAAAATGTCTGATCGCCCATGCCCCGAGCACCTGTAGAGGCTTAAAAGATTTTATTCAGGATGCACGATTTATAAAAATCATGTCTTTGGAATCGAGGACAGAGCGTTGAGTGCAATAAGCATGATTTTGATAACAATGATGATAGTAATGTTATTGAAATTGCATATGATATCATGATAGTGAATTCCTAAAGCATTATTATCGCAAGGTAGTGTCATTAGATTTTTAAATAGATCAAGGTTATCAAATGATAAATAATGGTGTGTTTTATCTGATAAAAGGTTATCTTATAACTTGTTGTGAACATACGATTAATGTATATACCAAAAAAAAAACTTATTAATTTTTACCTACTAAGTGAACTTGTAACTTATTATGTGCAAAAAATATTATATTTTTAAAATTTTGTTAATATAGAAAGTATTCGTAACTAAACACAGCTTCATTGGGTCATAGTGACAATATCATTTTTCCACTTGTTAATTCACACCGGTTTTGTAAAATATGAATTATTTACGTAAAGCATAGATATTAACTAGCCCTTGTTAATACTAAATTATTAAACCATGTTAGTAACTACTGTATGAGACTTCGAGACTAAATTCGTATGAATGTTAAATGTCTCAACACATTACTCTAGCGGAATAGAAGAATTATTCTCAATTATTTCATTTAAATTACTACTTGAAAACCGACTAGATTAATGTGATTATAAGACTCGACCTTCACCAGTTAGTCAAAAGCTTACCATGTCTAACCCTAGTTAGATACCAAGTCCTACCAACCATTTCTAAAGACAAGAGACCAAATGATGCGGTACCCGGATGCAATGAGTCCATGCGTAGCATTTGAGTGCCCGTTACCTGAAACAACACGCTCTTTCTGTCCACGGTACCGGGGTATTTGGGGGTAGTTTTCACTATTTGAACGAAGGTGTCCGGCACATCTACCGGCACCTCCCGCCCGAGGAGCACCGGCGTGGTGTCGAAGCCAGGAGGCAACTTGTACGACGCGTACACCGCCTCCCTGATCAGCACGGAATCCGTCCTCGCGGAGTATGTCACACCTTCCCTGCAGTCTAGCAAAGAGTCCTCCCCGTTAGAAATAAGAAGCTGGATCTTATGATCACTCAAGTTATGCGTCGCGTTCGACGCGACCGAATCCGACCTCTCCGACATCATGTCACCACATTTGGCCGTTTCTGACGACCCTTTACTTTTCTTGCTACCGAAACTAGTACCCGACCCGTCGGAACTCTGCGGCAGAGACAACAGCTCTATAGTACTGTTATTCTTGAAACTGCCTGATCCATCGGAGCTGGGCCCAGATATGTCAATAGTGCTCTGTAGAACTGTACTCTGCTTGCTGCCGAAGCTCGTGCCAGATCCTCCGGAGGATAAAAGGAGTGGTTCGTCATCCCTGGAGGCCCGAAGGCGTACCTGCGGAGGACGTGGTGGTGGGTAGCGGGGCGGTGTTTTGTTTCTCGCGATGAAACTGTCCGGCACGTCCACCGCCATCTCGCGGTGGGGACCTGAAACCAGTTAGAAAGGTCTAGTTAGTATCATAGGGAAAGAAGTATTCAGCTTTGTAACCTATTAGCTAAGCAACCTACAAAATAGTCATTACTAATTAAGCAGTGACGTTTGTTACACCCTTTTTAATAAAGTGATTGCTCATACGATTGCGGAAGCAATCCTCGGGTGAAGATTTGGACTGCCAATTAAGGAAGGGGTTAGGAACGCACCGGGAAAATTAATAACCGTGAAGTAATTCCCGTCAAAGCGCAAATGACCCGGGCAAATTGTTCGTAACCGCGCGGCCCACTTGCTTATCAACCAATTAGGTGAAACACAACGCCGGCCGGCTGCTCGATATAGCCCCGTCATATTTTTAGATTTTATAATTTACCAGCCCGCCTGTTGAATAAATTATCAAAGCTGGGAAAACAGAAACATCTCTTTCGTTTTGTTCTGACTTTAAAATGTAGAGCACGTTTTTTTTTTCAATTTACACAGGTAATAACTAATCGTTTATGATTTTTATCCTAATAGAAGTGCATTATCATTAATCACAATGTATTAACAAAAAGTATTTTTTTTATTAAGATATGATTTCAGTATTTTCTAGAGCGGAAAAAACAAATTGTGTTTGTATGCTATAATTATGTACGAGTACTTTTCCAAAACGCGGCCAACGTTACAACAGTAGAGCATTTTTTCCAAATCATCTTATAATGTTTCAACGAGACCAAATCAGTCTCTACGACCAGAACCAGAAGATATAATAAATGAAATAAATATAAATGTGGAAAACTTCACATACATTGTTCTGGTCCCAATGTGAGTAACTATTTTAAGTCTTAACGTGGAAATCAGAAACAACTAAGGTAAGGTACCACAAACAACTAGACCCGATAAAGTAAATTCATCCCACTGCAAGGAAAAGGCCTCCATCATTGTGTTCGAGTTACCACAGCAATGATAGGTGCTGGCATAATCACTACGCTTGGCAAATGCGGGTTGGTGATCACAAGCCATGAGCAATGTTCTAAAATTCAAAACTATTTTGTTGCCCGACCCGGGGATAGAACCCGGGATGACGAGATCTTGGACCGGTATTTAAATCACTAGACCCACGGGGTGAGACCCAATAAAATGTAGTAATTCACGTTTTTTCTACATTGACCCGTCCGGGAATGGAACCCGGGACCACGGAGCAGGCAACACCTTGAAAACCGGTGTGTAAGGCACTCCCCCACGGAGGTCGTCAAATAGTAATAAAAGTAAATATGAACGGAACTCTGTAGTAGCTCGGACTCTTAGAACGTATAATAGACTCTTCTCCTCGGTAGACGTGTTCCACCTACAGCGTTCAAAAAAGCTATATAAGCCTCTCCCTCTCTGCATTGTGAGAAAGAATATTAATTTGTAATTTTGGTTTTTGAAATTGAAAGTAGTGGTTTAAGATCATGAACAGTAGGTAATATATGTATGTAATTTTAATGTTAAAATACATAGTTTACAATTGATTTTATAGTCTTGTTAGCAAATATGCACACGCACTTTATAAAACTTGTAGTTGATTGCCCATGTCAACTTTGATTTATTTGCTCTGTTTTACATACATACATACATACACTCACGCCTTTTTCCCGGAGGGGTAGGCAGAGACCACATCTTTCCACTTGCTACGATCCTTACAGACTACTTTCGCTTCATCCACATTCATTAATCTTTTCATACACGTTCGCCGGTTTAGGGTACTCTGTTTTACATAAGGTAAATTCGTTATTGGCTGTTAGTTTAATATGTAAGATTAACATAATTTGTACTAAGAGCTGTGAATTTTATAACAATAAAAAAAAGTGATCGCTGACGGGCGTCAGAAGGAGCCTCTCCTAAACAGACACCTAGGCCGAAAGTCCTAGGGACTATACCGAGTTTCTTTCTAGACAACGAGATAAAACTGCTAAGGTACGTTTTAAGTGATTGGAATATTATTATCCTGAGTGATGTTTATCTGGTAATGAGTTGTGTGCTCAAATCGGTAAAAACTTGCCATGAGTCGGCTGATTGCAAGTGTGACGGGGCTGACGAGTATGAATCGCGATTTTTTGATAGATTCATTCATCAATCTTTCGACCGATTGACCATTAGTCGGATGGAAAAATAAATTTTTATGATCGATAAAGCGACTTTGCACCAAACTGGTTTGTCTGACCGTCATATTATTTGTCAACGGTTTATCTACACTCAATATCCTAAAAAAGGCATTATATTACATATTTATCACTTCTAACAAGTTTTTGTATATTTTTCATCAGTGTCGTAAAGGATAGAAAATTATTGACATTGAAATAAAAAAAACTTTTTATTTACCTATTTGTTACTTTCTATTTGATTTTATTTTATTAGTCCTAAAAAGAACGCATTACGGACATATAAAACCTAGCTATTCAGCTCTCTATAAAGTACTCCTTGAATTTTAATTTCGAGACGGCCCTAAATTAGATTCGAACCCACAACCTTCCGCTTATCGGGCAACTGACTAGCCATAATATATTCTAATTTGAAGTTGCTAATCATACTTGGGCTAGTTTGAAAAGAACCAAACTTGCATACATTTATTTCTTAGTCAGGCGATTTAATTGTCTATAAAAAACGTTAGCATCGTTAAAACAATGTTAATCAAAGGCATACTTCATACTCTTCCTGTTTTTTGTTTCATTGTTCTTTGTAAGGTCATCAAAGTTATATAGACGCGCAAAAAATTACTAATTTGCTGCCAGATTGAGCTGTAAATGTTATTGCTGAAACAATAATTAGTGACAAAAAAACCCGAATTGTGTAATTCACTGAACAACAACAAAAACATAAGGCCAAACTATCTCTTGATTGTTACATGGCCTTTTAGTTCAACAAACTAACAAATATACAAAAAAAAATACCTGGCAGAACGATCGATTTTGTTAAACATTTGATTTCATCAATGTACAAAAGTTTAATATATGTTTTTTTTAATGGATAGTTAACAATATTTTTGTAACCAAACTAAATCATTTTTATCTTTGTCATAGTTTCTGTGTCATCTACGAGTATTATAAAAATGAAACCTATTTCCCTTGGTCATCGCATCACGCGTGAACGGCTGGACCGATTTCGCTAATTCTTTTTTTGTTTTGTTTGTTATTGTCAGGAGAATGTTATTATGAAAGAAAAAAAATAAGAAATTGCGTGGAAAATTAGAAAATTTTAGAAAACTTAATCACTATACTAAATTATTTGTAATTTAACCTTACCGCTTTTGATAATTTAAACTTCTTTAATGTATGGCGTTTGACATATCAGTGACAAAATGCGTGCTGCAAATTTCGTCAAACTGAATTTTGCACATGGCCAGTAATGTCGCCTGTTACCGTGTCGGAATACCAACAAAGCTATTTATATACCCACCAGAAAAAAAAGAGAGTTGTGTATCATGAAGCAATCAACTATTTATAACATATGTTTTACTATACCATTTCGTTATCAATATTTATAGCAGTTAAAGACAGGACAACGTCTTTCAGGTCCGCTAGTAAAGTATAAAACAAGTGAGTGAGTCCTGAAAATATTGGTGGTCCTAAAATGTCTACAAAGTATCATTAACACAATCACCTATTAGAGTTAAACTTCGTCAATTGACGCGTCAAACATAACGCACGATACTTGAAAACGATGAAGAAAATTTACGTTCCACGAAATTATGATTAAACATAATAATATGAAAAAGTAGAGGTTTTCAGTTCGACATGCATTGTAACATCTTATAGATTCATTGATTTCGATTCCGTTCAATCCGTAAGGGCCAAAACTGATAGCTTAAAGGCAAAAAGATTAATTGGGGACCAATGTTGAGACAAATATTCAGCGACGATCTTCATGAATAGATTATTATAATAGGTAGGAACATAGTGTTTTAGGAATGTCGTTGTGTCCCATCAACACCAATTAATTCCAATCGGCAATATAAACTAATAATTTTTGTCATTACCTACATACTGTGCTTTCTTTAATTCATTAAAAACAAACGACCAGTCACGTCACGAAATCTGCGGTTTGCGTAAGGCTGTTAATTCTTAGAAGACTGGATTCGATTATCCTACAGAGAATTATTTTCCCAGAGCGTGTCGGTGCTCAATAATTTTAAGTGCTCGTTACATAAAATTGATTTGTAATGACAACGTTCGCGTTCTGAATTTTCGCTTCGATTGTTATTTCAATTAATAAAATCATGAATCATTTTGATATAAATTAAACTGACGAATAAGATCATCATCATCATCATCAGCCTATTGCAGTCCACTGCTGGACATAGGCCTCTCCAAATGTGACGAATAAGATATGTATGACCAATTTCAGTAATATGACCACCGCCGTTGGAGATTGCTTGTTTTGCACCAACTTAAAATTAAACACTTGTTAATTTCATTCCGCTTGATTATTTTACGAAAATATTTTTTTCTTTTCATTATTTTTATTTGTATTTTTCTACCCATAATACAGATGTGTCTCAGCTGCCTGCATCTATTACTAAAGAGTCTGAATAGGCTATCTGATATAAAAACCTATTTTTATAACATTTCAAACTTGCTTGTTGCATCACTTACATGTGGATTGAATAAGACGGAATTTAATACAAATAAGTATGATATTAAGAGTACGTAATTAAGCAATTGCATTTAGCTTAGGGCACTGTCAGACTGCAATCTTAAGTTCTTAACCGTCTAAATTGGACACAATATTTATAACAAATTATCAACAATAGACTAATAAATAAAATAATTTGACAATATCACGAATTTTTTTAATGTAAGCAGATGAGAATATTCCTAACTAAAATTGTCAACAATCCTCATTGACTCGAAACATAGGGAGAGTAAATAATGAATGGACCTTTTAAACATTACTGTTGGATTCAAGCTCGTTTTAGATTTTGTTGATTTTAAAGCATAATATGAATTATGAAAATTAAATTGCTTATATTTACCGCTACTTTAATCCGGCCTAGGCACCTACACTACACTACCGGGACCGACATCGTGAGAGCAAACACTAGTTCATGCAAGAAATGCTTTTATGGAAGTTACTAGCTGTTTCCCGCGACGTCGTCCGCGTCAATTTCTGTTATTAAAAATGCGATTATTTGTGCAGTATTTTGCACTGATGCTTCGCTCCTATTGGTCGCAGGCTCGCAGCGTTATATTATATAGCCTAAAGCCTTCCTCGATAAATGGACTATCCAACACAAAAAGAATTTTTCAGTTCGGACCAGTACTTCCTGAGATTAGCGCGTTCAAACAAACAAACAAACAAACTCTTCAGCTTTATAATATTAGTATAGATTATACGCCTTGATTTTTAAAGCATCTTTTACTGTATTTTATTGTTTTGAAACTTACCGGTGTCGGAAGATAATGATAGCATCGTAAGCATCTCTCTGTCGTCATCCGGCGGCGGTCGCTTCTCCTCGTCAGCTCCCAGCACCACGATACTGGAGCCCGACCGTCTCCGAGGCCTGGAATGAGGAATATTACTTATGTTGAAATTGGACATAAAATTTATAACAAACATATCAACAATAGGTATTTAAATAACCTAATTTATCAGCAATATCCATTGATGTAATATAAAAAACGATGAAGTGAAGAGACGTATGGCAATATCTAGGTCTGCGATGGACAAGTTGAGGAAAATATGGAGGAATCGCAACATATATAGAGCCACAAAAATCCGGCTAGTTCATGCACTTGTATTCCCCATATTCTTGTACGCCGCAGAAACGTGGACCCTGAGGGAAGTAAAGAAGAAGAAGATAGACGCCTTAGAGATGTGGTGCTGGAGAAGAATGCTCGGAGTATCGTGGTTCCGTACCAACGAGTCTATACTTCGAGAACTCGGCATCAAGCAGCGTTTGTCATCTTTGGTACAGTCTCGTATCCGCACCTTTTTTAGTCACATATGCCGCCGAGGGAAGGTGGCTATTAAGCGACTTGTGGTCCAGGGATAGGTTGAGGGTACCAGGCCACAAGGAAGATCGCCTATGAGATGGAATGACCAGATAAAAGCGGTAGTAAATGGCTCATCATCACTACATGAATGCACAAGGAAGGCGGCAATCAGAGAAGAGTGGCGGCGTGTTATGAAGCTTGCCACCTACACCTGAAGTGATGACCACGACCACTCTGACAAGAGTGTTACCGACGAAGAAGAAGAATATAAAAAACATTATAAATTGATGGCAATATTACAATTTGCCTTTTTTTAAATGTAGGTAGAAGAATATGACGTCGTAGTATAACCACAACTTGTATGTAAAATTAAAGATCTTCAGCCTTTGATATTGTCGGACGACCAAAATTTACGAAGAAATTTGTATATTTTCGTAATTTTTGTTCATATAATAAATTTGATTACATTTTTAGCTTTGTCTTAACGAAGTTTTTTGCTTTTTTTATCGGATGTCGTCATCAGCCTACAGCTAAAGATCCAAAAGGAGCATTCGCCGTAGAAAATGGTAACATTAAGGTTCTGTGTAAGCGATCGCTGTTTAGTCAATAGTGTTTGGAAGACATTGCAGCTCCTGAGTTCAATACTTTATGTGGCGATTAAATGTAAAATATACAAAAAAAACCTTTTTTCTTAGTCCTAAGAAGTCTCCATGTACTCTAATCAACTGTATCTAAAGCACAATTCACGCGGTCAAAGACTTGAAAATTCGTGAAATTAGATAATTAAAATGACCTTCAATGTTATCCACTTGTAGGTAAAGTTGAGCAACAAATGACAAAAACACTGGCCACTTGTAATTTCATTCATAAGGCATAGGAAACGCGTCCGTTGTGCCAAGCAACTGCACGCACCGACGCGTGAAGTCACGCACACGCGCGTATCAGCTTTATGTAACGTAACGGCTTTAGATGAATTATTTTTGCTAACGGTGTAATATTGAAAAAGTAAGATTAGTTTTTAAAACTATTTGTTTTTAAGCAATTCAATTGAAAATAAATGAAACTACCGTAGGTGGTTAACTGGGGTTTAATTCGAACTCAAACTCACTCTCTCAGTTTAACAAGAACTCAGTTTTGGTTTACAAGGGCGAATCAAGCTACAAGACATTCCTTGGGTCGCGAACTTTTTTTATGTCTGTCATATGATAATAATTATGGCAAAGTTAAGAGTCTGCTCACTTATTACAATTAATTGTTATTCTGACGCTGATTCAAAACTACATTCTAAATACAAATTCAAAATTGGAACAAATCTGTAGCTGGATTACCAAAATTCGAATTTATGGCTATTGAATATTAAGCTGAGATTTCCAGTACCTCTAGGCTACCACGGATCTGTTGATACAGTAAGCTAATTATAGCCATTATAAAGTAAAGCCATTGTCCTGCGAGCCTTTGAGATCAGCTCATGATTAGATTGTCCTTAGCTGCGAGCACAAAGCGCACTCAAACGCTAATTAGCGGACGCTATGGCCACAATATAATTACTAATACGACCCTTAATACATCATGGATAGTGCATGACATCTGCTTACGATGTAGCAATTAGCAAATCTTAGGCTGACTATGAGAAAATTATATTAAAATGGTTGAACTGGTTGTTTACTGATTAATGCACATTTATTTATTTATTTATTTATATACGGTACACCAACAGCAATATATATATACTAATTTACTTTTAAGTATAAATTTATAATAGTTATGTTCTTATATATATGCCAATTATAGGTATACACATCTTTGTTGAAAACAATTAACATACAATAAATATATTTATATAGAGTTATCTCACAATTTCTTTAGTGTTAAAATTGAAACATTTAAAAGATAATACAAAAATCAGAGGCCATTAGAACTACGAAAGCAGAACAGCTAAAGATAATTATAATTTATAAGTCATTATTACATAAATTGAGTAAATTTGTATGATCATAAAACAAAAACTGTTTGTTTCCTACCAAAACATAAATAATTTCCTATTAATTTTTAAAAATTTGACTAATTTAAGGAACGTGCTCGTTTACTTTTATAAATTTGTGGCAAACAAATTTAAAATTAATAACTATACTAACATATAAACTAATCCTGTAAATTGATCAAGCTTACTAAATTGTACAGAAAAAGAGAGTGAGATAAACCAAACAATTTTAAATCAATATAGTCTTATATCTATACTAATATTATTAAGCTGCAATGAAGAGTTTGTTTGTTTGTTTGAACGCGCTAGTCTCAGAAAGTACAGGTCCGAATTGAAAAAATATGTTTGTGTTAGATAGTCCATTTATCGAGGAAGGCTTTAAGCTGTAAAACTTCACGCTGCAACCAATAGGAGCGAAGAATCAGTGAAAAATGTTGCAAAAAATAACAATAACAAATTGATGCGTACGAAGTCGCGGGCAACAGCTAGTCTTATATAAGATCACAAATCATAATCAAGTTTTATATTGTAAATATTATGTTCTTCAAATCCTGAAAACTAAATCAGAAGTATTTTCAGATATCATCATTTTTCTTTGCTTGGGTATTAAAAATAATGCTCACTTAAATCGTCTATAATGCTAAAGTCGTTAACAGCAATCGCAGGTTGCTTAATGAGGGTACTCTGTCGTTATTATCAAACAAAGCGAGTGATTATTTGGGCTAATCCAGGCCCGTTTTCTGTCGGCCGCTGCCGACAAATGCTTAAGGGAATAAAACGCACGCCTGGATATCGTTCCATGTTCCATCAAGTATAGGCGAAAGCGAATGAAATGATTACTTAATATAATTTATTTAATCGTCTACTTTACCAAAGGATAGTTAGGAAAGCATCGATTTCGTATTAAGATATTTTCCAGATACTGCATAGGAACTATGTAGAATACTCAGTTAGAAGCTTAGAGTATATAAGTATTACAAAGCTTAGAAGGTTTAAACTGTCACTCTACACTTTTAGAATAATAAATTGTAAAAGTGTAGAGTGACAGTTTGTTGTATTGTCATATTAACTGCCTACCTATTTATTTTATATTATATTTTTCTAAGATAATATGTATCTATATATATTTTTTAAATAACCCTACCAAAATGTTGTATATAATAACATAACGTGGACTTTGTTTGTCAGGAAGTTCGAAATGCACGGTGTATAGGTAATGACAGAATTGATCATCAAGTTCATGACTTGTACCAACCCAGACGACTACATTCCCTATTTCAATGGAGCACATAAAATAAAACCCAAACTAGTTATACGAGTACCACGCGTCACTGCCTTCGAAACACGGGTCTGTTTTATTAACCCAGTGACTTATGTAGTCCAAATAAAGTTAAGGTATCAAGTTTGTATACTATAAATCTTTACTACTCTTGTAGCTCAGTGGTGACAGACGCCATACAACGTGATTGCGAGTCCTGTGACAATTGTTTTGACCATACTAATATTGAGTGTCTTAACTTTGTCATAAACTTTTCGGTGCTTTTCAAGGTAAGTCATAACATAATACTCGTATAGTTTTTTCTGATATCGCGTGATATCACGTCTTGCTCTTTTTGTAAGGAAAGTTAAGAACTAAAGAATCTATAGAGCAAATTTCATGTTGATATTCATAGGTCGCTGGTTTGCATCCGGGCCGAAGGACCATTATGTAGTGAGCTCTACTTTACGTGCCAAGATGTCAAAAATAGTAGAAAGTATCGTGATAATATAAGGGAAAAGGCAATATTCAAGTTACCAATCTATTTCTGCCAACCAATTTCCGCCGAGTGGTTAGTTTGCTGTGATTTATTTATGCTATTACTTATATTGACTGGTCTGAGACTGAGAGATGATTTGTGAAATTAGTTGTGATTAACGTTGAAAACTAAACTATGTGGTCCGTACAAAAAACATTTAATACATATTTAAAGTTTAAATTAACATTTAATACAACTTTCATACCGCGAGTCCAATTCCAACCTGTCCATTCATTAACTCATACTTAATTCACTCTTAGTGGAACAAACTGACAGTATTAAACATGAATCACTAAACTGAAACTGTTGCTATTAGAGTACAATAGAATGTCATTTGACTGTACCAAGTTCGCTAAACAAAATACATCGATAAACTGATTCTAGTTTGTCTCTAATTTACTTGAACTCATAACGAGATCCACATTGATTGCAAATGAAATAGTTAGACAAAAAAGTGCATCGTGCATTGACTAGGTATACCAAATTCTTGAAAACTTATCTAGTAATATGAACTTATTGCTTCAAACGCTTAAATCAGGGCATTTCCAGCATAAATAACGTTGAATTACTCAAACGATTTCAATTTACCAACCGCAAGAGATATTTTGTCTCTCTCGCAAATTATTTCCTGTCGTAAATCAAATCTAATGATATCATTAAACAAAAAAGCGAAAATTGTCAGAGTGGGCTGAGAAAATGCAATGTAATATCGCCAAAGACGAAACAAATTTAACTATTAAAATTAAATATAGATAACAGTCCTGTTCGAAAGTTAGTTTCGGTATTGGTATTTTCGTTTGCACAAAAATAAAACACTATGACATGCGTTCGAAAATGTATCGTCTGTCTACATTCTGTGACATTTGTCATCAGCACCTATCAGTCCACTACTGAACATAGGTCTCTACAAACAAAATGAGGATTTTGTCATAATCGCCACGCTTGGCGGGCGGGTTGGCGAACGCAGTTTGGCCAAGACGATGCTCCCTACCTACCTTTTTCTGGCAACATTCCAACAGTCGACACTTTTATGTGCCGGTGACACTAAAACAATTTCGCTTATATGGTTTGTGTCTTTAAATAAGAAACATTTACACAATTAAACATTTACACAGAGTACTGTGCTACATTTGCAATTATCGTACGGTAGATAACAGTCATTCGATTGGTGCAAAGCACCGGACTGGTATTCACTATTCCGATTTATCCGTCGATTTGCGGTTGGACGCAACGGCCATAAATATTACTTTGAATCTAAAATATGTAGGTAGGATCTATTAATGGATTTAGTAAAGTAGTGGTAGTATTTTGAAGCAAATTTTATTTTTTTATCAGAAGAATTAATCAAGAAATAGGTATCTTTGGTTGGGACACTGTTTTATGATTTTATCTTCTTATTAACCATAACAATAATGATCCTCCAGGTCCTTACATATAGGTGAGAGCTGATACTAGTTAGTTTGTCAAATTGTATTTTTTTCTTTATTAGTATAACTGTTGCCATTCATATTTTATCACAAATTCACAAACACAAGTCATCATCTTTTTTTATGTTGAGTTTTTAATTACGAATTAAAAAATATTACGAACTTTCTTATTTATTTATTGCACAGACAGGTTTTGCAAAAATGTATATCGACAGCTAATTTCTAAGAGAGTCGCGGGTAAAAGCTTGTATCATATTTATCGGTCCGCTGACGCTTTTGCTATGAACTACTTTCTGCTTCCAAGAGCCCTGTGAATGGGCGTCATAATACTACCTGTTCGACGGCAGGTGTGACGTGGGTCTATTGTCCCGTGACCCATTTACAGAACCTTCCTACACTGGCTGGACTGCCGGTTTTCTTCGGATACGTTCACTTTTATCGTGTACTAGCTGTTGCCCGCGACTTCATCCTTGTCAATTTTTGTTATTATGATCGCGATTATTTTTGCAACATTTTTCACTGATGCTTCGCTCCTATAGGTCACAGCATAATCTTATATAGCCTAAAGCCTTCCTCGATAAATGGACTATCCAACACAAAAATATTTTTTCAATTCGAACCAGTAGGTACTTCCTGAGTTTAGCGCGTTCAAACAAACAAACAAACGAAGACACAAACTCTTTAGCTTTATAATATTAGTACAGACTAGAATTCAGTATGTTAGATACTTGTACAGTTTTAATTCATACAAAATACTGTTGTGCTGCGTTCCCGCGGTAACCTTAGAATTTGGGAGAAAGAAATTATAGTATTAAATGGTATTAATGCTATTTTGATGTCTAAGCTACATTACTGTAAGTCCGTTCAGCAGTTTTTGAAAGAGTTAAAACCATTTATCTATACATCCTCACAAACTTTTGCATTAATAATATTAGTAGGACCATGCAAAATTTTGAACATAACGTTCGTCGCATTGTAACGGAAGGAGTAGAGCGTAAACCTATCGTATGTCGCTAAGAATAATTATTCTTTTAATGGTTATGAATGTTATGATGATAAGCTCAAGTATAATAATATACCTAGCTTACGGTTTACGGATTATTGTTAGAACCACATAACATAAAAAGTGGTTAGAACACACGAATCAGTAGGTCCAGATAACTATTTTATAGCGGTATATTATATTCATAGTCGATTTCGAAATTCAATAGACTACCTTGTATCGTAGTAACACAAGCGTTAGATATGTCAGTTAGTAGTTTATATCGCTCTATTAAACACGTCAGTGTCTTCCGACCTGCCCATACAATCACATGTCTTAGGGTTGCCAACGTACAATCCATATACTGTATAAAAAACGACAGTCATGGACTGTGTGCCTATCGATAACAAGTAGGACAATCAAGTAATAAGGAACTTTGCAGCAGTAACAAAAGTACTTATGCCCAATTGGCCTACCTATACCTTTTACCTATATCTATTAATTAAGTGGTATTATAAAGCAAAATTTATTTGTTTGATGCCGAATTATGCCTAATTGGATATCAAGTCATTCTATAGATATTTCATATGAATTCTTGGCAAAAACTATTGCATATCTATTTAAAAACATATAACGGGATTTTAACGCCAAAAAACCTTATTTTATTTACAGCGTACGAGTTCCACCGGCCTGTGACTATTAATCACGTTAGATATACGTCACGATATATGTTTTAAAATAATTATTATCTAGAAAAGTAAGTATCCTACAATAATTGTTTTGAATTTTGTTGCAATTACCAACGCAAATTAACAGCAACACTCAAACTCTCTTATTGACAGATTTTGCACGCGATTGGTCAAAAATCATGTGGTCCTTATTTCAAACGGACGTTGCGCGTCCTAAATCATTAGATCAGTTTTTTTTTTACTTTGTTACTCTACGATAATTATACGTACGAATAATTATCCTCATAAACCTCGTTTCGTTATATTTTAAATGTTTTTTATAAGTAAGAATTGAATAAAGGCTTTTGCTGTAGTGTCAGTGAGTTACTGTGTACGTGTGGTTGGTTTCCTTATATACTTTAATCTCAAAATCCCTAGACTTCCCAAAGTCGACTAGTAACAGTAAGTTTAAGATAATTTTACAGATATGTGAGATTCCTGATAAAACCATAACTAAGTTTATAGAGAGTAGACAGCCCTGACTCTACCTCGTAGATGTTATAGAATATAACGTATGAAAGCGCTACAATAGACCAGGAGATATGTCCGGCGTCCCGCCGACCGATATAGTGGGGGTGGAAATAATAGTACTATTTATAATATTTAACCCTACGTGTGATAGTTTAGCGACATAATTGTCTATCAACGTTGCACCTTTAATATTTATATCATATAAAAATATGAAGCCAATAATACCTTAATTCAAAAGAAAGTGTTTCAACTTTTACAGTCAAACCTTGTTTAAACTCATATGATGAAGAATCGAATTCTTTATATTTAAAAGATGCTACTCTTTAAGTACTTACAGCTATTATTATTTAAAAACGTAAATCATTAAGCCCACCCCAACCTCGTCACGCTAATATTATGATTGCTTTTTTTCTTCGCTACCTGTTCTTTACATCCGGCGAAGAGGGAGTGGCGATAAATATCATCGGACATCGTGAAGGAAAAAGAAACGGTTTAACTATATTATTAAAAGGTATATTTTATCTAATTAGTAACCACTCATACTATCAAAATTTTGATTTTCATGTAAAGCTTGAATTAGTAATAATGGACCACTTTGTAATAAATGGTTAAATAGAATAACTAAAATTAACAGACTAAACAACTGAGTTCAATATTTTGAACATTGAAATATGCATACCTATTTAGATATTCAAAAATATCCTATTTAAAAACATTTCTTGCAACTTTGCTAAAATCAATCAAGCCGAAATGCTAGTTTCATGTTGCATGTAGGCATTGACAGATTACGTTTGCATGATAAACACTGATGAACAGATGAATCTTAATTGAAGAATTGGACTCTATGCATTCGCGCACCGTTAATCTAGTTACTTCTCAAACAATACTGACCTCTGTTGTGTTAAATTTTTCAGAAATTTAAAAATTATTTTTCAGAAATTTGAGATATTTGACTAGGTTGACGGGTACACACAATAACATCTACGCCTACACCGGGTAGAGCAGTGTTTGAATTTCTCAGAGTCGGTGTTATATTGATCTCCTTGTTACCTCCGTGTCCGATACTGGTGCTCAAGAAGCAGTGTTTGATCAATAAAAACATGACTTTTTTTTCCCTAAAGCCTTAGTACTACCTTTTTGGTTTAAGGAAAAACCCACAATACCAAATACCAAAACATTTAAATGTATGATCAATTAGTTTTTAAATACAACATATTCAATGGACATTATGTAATAATAAGTAAATAATTTGAACTTAGGAACTAACAATAATTTTATGATGGAATGCAATAAAATGCTTTAATTCCACAGTTTATTTCAAAAGTCTATACAGTAGTCTTGTAAGGTTTCCGTATTATATTTATGCTTCTCCGTGTTAAATTGCACAATGCAAACTCGATCAAGAACTAATTTTAAGTACTAATAAAATTATATAGGTTAGTAAATAAGGGTATAAATCGTAGAAATATTAGCCAGTAAGACCAGTTGTATCTGATTTCTGATATTCCTATGAGGGTGATATATTCTAAAAAGAAAAAACCCTCTATATAAATTAAAAAAAAAATGTACTAATAAAATGTAGAATCCAAGGAGTATGGTGAGCTGTTTTTAATACGTCAGTTATTTTTACTTTTACGTAATTCCTAAATTGCATACATCTATAAAAAAGCGGAAATTTCTGCAAACAAACATAATATTTAATAATATTTCCATCGCATCGAACATAATTTACTTCGTTGCGAGTACAGTGAACAAACTGTGCTAATGTTTCACACAAACATTCCCGCGATAAATTTTCAATAGTCAGAACTTTCTTCCGAACTAGTTAAAAGGATATCCATGTTCAGTGCGAAATGAGATTTCTTGAAATATAAAATTAAATAAAGAGTAAATTTAATTTTTATAGAGCAGCAATTACTTACATGTTAATTACATACAGTTCAAATGGTTAATGTTCATTGCATTAAAAAACATAGCGACAATCGTGCAGATAGAATTGGGCTTCATTACCTAAACAGCAAGATAATCGCCAACCATCTTGTCAATCGTGTAAAATATGGTAAAACCTCCTCCTGGACAGGCCTCACTGTCGGACTGTTTTGGGCTAGTGATAATAATAAAATAGTTACCGTTTTCAACTTTTTTTTGTTAATTTTTATTCACGTTTATATCTCACTAGCTGTTCCCCGCGACTTCGTCCGCGTCAATTTCAGTTATTATAATCGCGATTATTTTTGCAACATTTTTAACTCATGCTTCGCTCCTATTGGTCACAGCGTGATGTTATATAGCCTAAAGCCTTCCTCGATAAATGGTCTATCCAACACAAAAAGATTTTTTCAAATCGGACCAGTACTTCCTGAGATTAGCGCGTTCTAACAAACAAACAAACAAACAAACAAACAAACAAACTCTTCAGCTTTATAATATTAGTATAGATGATGATGAGCTCGCAGTAGGTAATAAAAATGGTTTAAACTTTTATGGTCACTATCACTAGAGTTATTTGATTCGGGATTTATACCTTATTTGTGTGAGTAGCTTTTTTTTCGTTGCACAATCAAAACGATTTAATTTAATTAGCACACAGTGATATCCATTGACATATATATACTCACTAGCTGACCCGGCAAACGTTGTTTTGCCATAAAAATGATTAAATTACTAAAATGGCTAACAAAAAATAGGGGTTGGTGGTAAAAGGGTAAAAATTTAGGGTTGTATATATTTTATAAAATTTTAATATTTTACTACCCTACCCCTACCCTACTCCTACCCTACCCCTACCCTACCCCTACCCTACCCCTACCCTATCTAAACCATTCCCAGATCTCCTTGAACACACACAAAAAAATTCATCAAAATCGGTCCAGTCGTTTGAGAGAAGTTCAGTGATATACACACTCACAGAAGAATTATATATATAAAGATATGAAACCAATTACATTCAGTCAAAAAAGTGTCGGGAATGGATGATTTGTTTATAGTTCCAAATTCAAAATTTTTTTTGTTGTTGTTACATTGTTACAACTGTTTTCCATTTTGGCGCGGAGTTTGAGTTGCATCTGTTATTTATATTAAATACAGTGCTGTTTATAGTTAGGTATATCATATCTAGTGTGTATTGCGAATTTCATAATGGACAAAAACATCAAACAAAGAGTTTGTCTTAAAAATGGAATTTCGTGTTCGTAGTCACTGAAAATGTTACAGAAAGCTTACGATGACCATTTTATCAAAAACACGTGCTTATGAGTGGAACAAAGCGTTCAAAAGCGGTCGAGATGTGATGGAAGGTTTGCCTCGCTCTGGTAGGCCATCAAACATCTGCAACTGAAGTTAACATCGCAAATGTGAAGGAAGTAGTGACTGAAAATCCTCATTCAACTTTGAGAGAGAACATCGAACTTTCTGTATCCCACGAGTCGATCCGTACCATTTTAACTAATCATTTGGGTATTAAACAAGTCGCTGAGGACATGCTGGAACGAGTCAATTCCGACCCAACATTCATGAAACGCATTGTCACTGGTGACGAGACGTGGGTTTACGAGTTTGACATGCAAACTAGTCAACAAGCTTCGGAGTGGCGCCTTCAAACTTAGCCGAAACCGAAAAAACCACGCCAAAGTCGATCAAAAGTCAATGTCATGTTATGTTGACTGTTTTCTTTGACTATCGCGGTGTAGTGCACTCGGAATTCTTACCGGAAAGTCAAACGGTAAATAAAGAATATTATTTGAGCGTTATGCGGCACTTATGAGAGCAAAGAACAATGCCTATTTTTCACCTGAGTATGTATAGAAATGAAACAAATCTTAAAATTAAGCTTTTTTTATTGTAAACTCATTACGCTTATCATTTATTATTCAGAAACGCAGGAAAAAAAGATTTTTGATATTCTTCTAAACTTTTAAAAAAATGAAAATATGGTTTTTGAACGTAACTTGTACAGTTGTTACGTTCCGTTTTAGTTACTGACGAGTGCCGACTGGAGACTGACTTTATCTGTTTAAACTAGTATTATTACTTATTGTTTTATTTTTAGTTCTTTATACTTTCTATATTAAATTCATATAAAGATTTATTGAAGTCCATTATTACAAATAATACGAACATTATCAGTTGAAAATAAGTTTACGTTTAATTATTCTAATAGAGTGAAACGGATTTTTTTTGACGTTTGACAGCCGCCTGTCATATTCGAATCGGCGCAGTCTCTTTCGTTTTGCGTTTGTATCTCTTTGTGTACTACACACCTACACACTTTTTGGCACTTTACCAACATAAATATTTACCTTAGTGGAAGTTCTCCGTAATCAATAGGTCGAATGATTCAAAGTTATATTTAATTAACTTTTAAACACTAGGTAGGTACATATGTACTGCTGGCATATTTCCATAGATATTTTTGACGATAATTTGGCCGCGGCAATTCCAAACTTATAAAGTAGTAATTCGTATTTTTTTAAATTCCTGGCGTTTAACTGGTAAACAGGGAATTATACCCTAATCTAGCACGCAGTATTCCTACTATACTTGCGGTCTATACATAAACTTTCATTATCAGGTTTTCAAATGTATGGAAAGTGGGCATTGATCTTTAACGAAAAAGGCCAGATTTGTGGAAAGAAAATTCTTGGATTTTCCGTGTGTGAATTCCGTGTGAATGACGAGACCATCATTGTAAACGAATTTTTGACCAAACACTCAACCAATACCATCGAGCAACCATCATATTCACCAGATATGGCTCCAGCCGACTTCTTTCTTTTTCCTAAACTCAAATTACCACTTCGTGGCACCCGTTTTCAATCGAACTCAATCCCGGAAACAGCGTTTAAAAATCGTGTATCGTGGGTCTATATCGGAATGCCGAATTGTTTGTACCCCTAATTGTCATTGGCACACAAACTATTAGCCTAAAATTTTTTCGCGCATTTTTACTTTTCCTAAACGTGATTAGCCTATTTTTACTACGTCTACTGTATATCGCCGAATTATAATTTCCCAAATGCGACATTTAGCCGAATATATCCTGACACCTACCATTTACAGTTCCAAATTCTTATTTGCAGAAAGTTAAAAAGTTTATCAATATTTGAAATAGCCATGCATGCATGCAAGCAAGCATGCATGCATGCAAACAAGCATACATGCATACAAACAAGCGCAAGCATGCATGCAATCAAGCAAAAATGCATGCAAACAAGCAATCATGTATGCATCCAAACAATCAGATTTCCGTGACGGCTTCGGCGCTGCGGGGCTCCAGCGGTCCCACGCGAGCTAATCGTCGCAGATGGCTTACGCTCACCACCGCAGTTTCGGCTTTCTTATACGTTATAAGTTTAGGCCAATACGGTTCGGCCAAATGAAATTAGGAATTTAAATTTTAAAAAGATCAAATCTTTTCCCGGTACTTTCTTGACAGTATTCTTTTTTCTTGAGATTTTACTGTTTTTATTTGTCTGTATCACACAAACAAACAAATAATGGAAGCAATATTTCGAATTTAAACTTTACAGTCATTATTATTTATACCTAGACTAAAGTTAATTAAAAAGTCGTACTTAGGAATTGAAAACACTTAAACCCCACAGTGCATAAAAATAGTTTTATGGATACAAGTACCGTATGACGAAGTCCGTTTTTAATAATAACTTTCTCCAAAGTTAGAAGATCACATGCGATCAGTATGAAAAAAGTTGAACCCGAAAAATCCTAGCGAAGTTTTTATTAAAAATTGAAACGCTAGGAGTTATTTGTATCGGCGTTTTGAACAAATTCATTCGGGTGTATTCCAATTAATGTGCCGCTCACGTAGGCTACCCGACCGTGAACTGAGCCAGGGATTGGCTATTAGATCCATGGAGTTATTATTTTTTAAATTCAATCAAACTTTCAACGCTCGACGTTTAGAGGTTAAGGTTAGTATTTGAAAGTGTTTTGCGAGTAACAAATGTATACCTATAACGAGTCTGTTTATTTAGAAGTCACTGGTTCTTTTAATGGTCAGGAAACATAGCAAAGTTTGCAAACAATTAATAATTGATTTAGTTTAAAACATCATAAACATCGACGAAAGTATTGTCTATGCCTAGATCTGAAATTCAGTCAAATTTGGGCATTGTTATCTAACGTCTGTTTTAATTTAGCTGTGCGAATTATATTCTTACCTATTTTAAAATTTTAAGGTTTTATCGTTTTGTACCATCAAGTAGTACCTAAATTACAAGAATTCTTTTAATACAGAAAATATTTGATATTCATTAATATTCTCTTATAACCACATTTTAATTATCCAAATATGTGGCGATCCCTTCGCCCACGCCAGCGATCCGTAATGTTTTCAAATTTTGGTTACCTCGCAAAAAGACATTATTAACATTCTTGATTACAAATACAGTTGAAGCCAAATTATTGCCACAAATAAAATAATCTTTATATAAACTTGAAAAATGTTGTCTCAGGCGGCTTGAAAATTTTTCAAGTTTATATACTGATATCACATGAGTAAAAATCTCTATTCATGTGCTGATATTATAATTGCAATTTAATTGCTAAAATATCAAATAAAATAATCTTTATTTTCAGTATGAGTAATCGTATTAAATGACGCAGAAAGCATGACGCTCGAAATTTTGTTTCTTTCTTATTTCACTACGTACTTCCTCTCATTAGATGTTTATGTTATACAGGGTGTTAGGTAAATGGTTTAACAAGCCGAAATCAGTCTATGTTAACATATGCATAAAAATACTATGGTGAAATCAGAAGTTTAATATCATCATTTTTGAAAAATTTATTTTCCTAAAATCAGAATATCAAAATTTTACTTTGTATGATATTTAAAAAAAGATTAACACATTGAGCGCCATGGGGGTCAGCGGTGACCTCCAAACAATAAAATTTTAATTGTGTCTAGAACTTCGGCAGTTAAAGGCTTAATGAAGATATCAAATTTCTGACTTCACCATTGTATTTATATGCTTAGGTTAACATAGGCTGGTTTCGGGTCCGTGGTTTACGCCCCCAGTAGTATATGTACCCGTGATCGTAGCACCAGTCAGTTTAATTGACTTAGAAGGTTTTTTTTTAACCAAATGTACTGGCAGGCATCGAAGGCATAATATCGAAATATATTTATTCTAACGATTTTTATTAGAAATGCTTTTACTTGGATGTAAGTAAAAAATACTTTTAAATATTTAAAACGGTAAGTACCCTAATAAAAATTTGTATTTTAATCACAGCTTTTATTGCCAATATCAAGAAAATTGCTTAATATTCTAATAATTGGTCTTAAAAAGTAGTGTTAAGATAAACTTTACGTGTAAAATTTTCTTTTGAAATTTGTGACAATAATAATTAAAAACAATCAACTATTAAAGTTAAACAAAATTCTTTTTACCACTTTTTAACACGTCGTAATATTTGAAACTATGTAGTTTAAATATATATATATTTTAGTTAAGGCACACTTTTTACATTACCTGTACTAAGTGAAAAAGCACAAAAAAAAACATAAAATTTCGGGTGCTAAAAGCCACGGGTGCATACACCACTGGGGGCATAAGCCACGGACCCCTTGTTTCGGCTTGTTTACTCTTTACCTAACATCCTGTATAATAATAATGTTGTTTGAAATAATTCCTTGTTTTGGGAGAGGATTTTAATCATAACATATTTCATATTTATAATTCATTCCATTTAGAAATCTTCGATATACTATACATTGGGACAGACGTAGGAGTTATAATTTTGTGTTGTTTATTTTACGGAGTATATAAAGGGGGAAGTTGTCATCATTAAGTAGATGTTACGTTTAATTTACTGCGTAGGTAGAAAACAAATGTCAAAGTATGTTTCAGTAAAAAACACTGTATATTTATTGCTTCGTAAATTATAATTGATACAAAATAAGCTGTTAATAATAATTAAGGTAGCTAGCTAGTTAATAATTTTGGTCAAAAGATGTTTTTATTTATAATTATCTTATCTTATTCTTATTATTTTCTTATTGTCTGTGAAATCGTCCGTATCCAACTTTAAATGAAACGTGTAAAGATCAGTTTCATTGGAGACAATTTTACATTTAGTGCTAAGTTCATTTGCTGGTGTGTGTGCTAAATATGAAAAATAATGTTATCGAACTTACAATTGACACAAACGTTATTATTTGAACATAGAACAAAGTGATTCTTTTTCATTAACTGCAGAGATATTGTTAATAAAAAGAGGGATTAATTCCGATTATAGAGACTATTCTTGTTGCAATACCATACCGAAAAACGCCCATATACCTATACAAATTTAACAATACATGTGTGACAATACTGACAACCTATGTGATAAGAGCATCTCTTTTTATTACTACGAAGACAGAAGACAATAAAACCCAAAAACTACTTGATCACACAAACAAATACCATAACAGCGGAGTGTTCTTACGAATACGGTACTTACACTAAGCGTCTCAGTCATTCGGACCCGAAGAACCTCCATAATAAAACATTCCTTCTGCGATATTTGTGTAAAATTACGGGGATAAAGGCTGACTGCGGATATTGGCAACCTTTAAACGGCCGAGACGGTGCAAATATGAAAAGAGCCAATTTCCCATGTACCAGCCATTCTCAAATTTTATTTGCCGCTCACCATGTAAATTTATAGAGGGTTAATATTTCGGTGTGTTTTACCATAATATGGTAAAACAGTAGCCTCACTTTGCCTTAAATAGGGTTCGGAAAACGAATCACAAAGAAAATAACCTTGAGTGAATAATCCTGGTTTAACAGCTCTCTCTAAAGCTATAGCTTTAAATGCTTGCTAGACTACGGTGAAAGGTGATTCAACGTATCTGTAAATTCAGAGATTAAGCTCTATAATTGGCAAAATGGTGACGATTTACAAAATATAAATCACTTACGTTTACATGAATGATGACAGCTAACACGCGAAAAGTTTTTAGCATTACTGAAGCAGAACCTATCGAGAATTACCATCGACACGACAGAATCGGTTACAAAACCTTTGACTTTTAGGCTTCTGATGTCCCCACAGTAACCTTTTTTCACCGACATTAAAGTTACCCTACCCAAAAAGAGCAACTATCAAAAACAAAAAGTAATGCATAGATAGCCTTTAATATTTAACCCAACTCGGACGTCGGAGTGATCCTACTGGGGGCTAACTCCTCTTGTAGATGTCCCACATGACAGCCCTCTCTCTATCCCACCTAACCCCTCAGAGGTGTTTTGTTTTAATTTATTGAACCGAAAAACTTGAGGACGTCCTATTTTTTTTATCTGCGCCAAATTCCTTTTGCGCGGCAGTAAATACAATGGGTAGAACAGGATAGTGGAATTCCATTTGTCATTCACGTTTATAAAGAATAAAAAGCTAAGGGAAAGATTTGACGTAGTAAATAAATACCGAAGGTTATTACTATATTTTGCTAGCCCAATTGTTGGGACCTATGATTCTTACAAAATATTAATTTTAAAGGGTTTCGTACGAAATCGATGCCAATCAAAGTGACGAAATATTTAGGTAATGCTTTATATTCAAACAAATCGACACGACATGACAACCACAAGGATAATATCATGTAGAGGAAATGAGAAGTTGAAAAAAATTCAAGCTATAACACAAATTTATAAAAACTAGAAAAACCTTAACTGATATTTCATATGAGCATAGCTCAAACCCTCACTGTTACTATGTTCCGTATGTATGTCATGCAGGCTAAATATTTTTTATGATCTCACAAAACGACACTACTGCAATTTTGTTTCGCTTTCTCCGTAATAAAAATTTGACGCACTATCCTAAAAAAATACGTTTTTTTAAGGTTAAGCCCTATTATAAAAATTTAGGTTACACAAACACTTACGTGACAGAAAATAAAAACGTAAATATATATTTTATATATTTGTCAGCCTAGCAATTTGTCTAAAGCTCTACGTAGGTATTATTAGTCGGTTTCAAGCAAAATAATTGTTATTAATTTAGGTTTATTATAAACAGTAATGGAGTAAGTATAACATGGCAGCATCTCTAACAATCACCGTATCGGCTTACGGGCATCATTATTCTGAGTCATTATTTTCTACCCGATGTTTTTAATCTCGAGGGCAACCCCAATTATTTCGCAATCCTCTTCTTACTCGTCCTTTTCGTTTCCCTCATATTCGCTTATTTCTTTATTATTTATGCATTTGTTATGTTCAAATTCAAACAATAACGTGGTAGTTTTAAAATCTACAAGTGCGTCTGACAAAACGATCCACACGATTTTTTAATTAAATTTGAATGTGTTATTAGGAATTACTTTCCCCTATTTGATTTCGAAAGTTGATGAATCGATTTTTTTATATCGAACACGGAGTTCCAAAATTCGTTGTGCGAAGATTTATACCTACTATCAATGCTTTATCGTTGCGATGTTAAGTTTGTGCAAAAAAACTACGGCGATTGCTCATTACTTCGGTGATTTACTAGTTCATTAGTAAGTATGTCTCTTTGAAACGCCTACTGTTGTCCCTGACATTACAATAATAATTTCAGATAGGTAGGAAATTGGTTCCTTCGCAACTTGCAGAGTTCCATCACCTAACTATTTTATCGGGTCAAGTAATGATGAGGAAAACATTCGAGTTTAAATTTATCCTTATATAGGCACCTTTATGTACGACTTTTGGATGTTATAAAAATTAAAATAATAAGAAAATAAAGGCAGGTTCATAGTATAACAGCATAAAAATAAAAACAGATTTTCATGGTCACTGTATTGGGAGTAATTCGGGATTCTTACCGCGTATACCGTTTTTATGAGTTTCCGATGATTTGGAACTGTTGCAGACGCCATGATTTCGAAAGAATTAGCGACATGGACATGGTCTAAACCGAAAAAAATTACTAGCCTAATAGTTTAACCTGAGTTAACCAGTTCAGGTAAACTTTTATGAAAAAGCAGCTCAGTACTGGTGCTAAAATTTCACAACTGCACGCCCTTGTACCACGCACAAAACAGCAAATTAAAAGTGGTGAAAGCTGCCATAGACTATGGGGGCATTTATATCGCGCAGCAACTCGTGAAATGGCATACAAAGGAAAAAGTAGTACTTTGTATGATTTGTGACGTAAAACTAGATTCGTGGTCTCAGATTTGAAGGTTATTGCATTTAAATATTGTGATATAAACAAAACAACACTTATAATATTACACTAGCTGTTCCCCGCGACTTCGTACGCGTCAATTTCTGTTTTTATGATCTCGATTATTTTTGCAACATTTTTCATTGATCCTTCACTCCTATTGGTCGCAGGGTGATGTTATATATATAGCCTAAAGCCTTCCTCGATACATGAACTATCCAAAACACAAAGAATTTTTCAATTCGAACCAGTACTTCCAGAGATTAACGCGTTCAAACAAACAAACAAACAAACAAAGTCTTCAGCTTTATAATATTAGTATAGGTAAAATCAAAAATCATGACTGACTCTAATAAAGTAAGCTCTATTAACACACTAACCAACATAAAATTTGACATATCTTTATCTAATGCAATGACTTTACGTAGGCATCATCTAAAAAACTTTGTTTCAAAAGACATTCCCTAAGAAGGTAAATAGTTTTTTAGAATATGTATAAAGACCGGACAGTTTTTAAATCAGAAACATACCAACAAGTCAAAATAAAACTTTGTTTTTTTGCAAACACGCAAAGAGTAATAAAATATGTATTTAAGTAATTGAATGAGTTCGAAAACGTGTCGGGAGAACTAAAAGGCGACGAAAGTCAACAAAAAAAAATATTTCACTAGTTCTTAGTAACTATTTTAGCTGTGTTTGAAGCCCAGGGAGCGGGCTTCCTTCGCGTGTATTTCAGGTTTGATATTAGTGAATCATCACATTCCAAATTTTATTCCATGATTTTTACAGGGTGGATCTAAAAGCTTAGCACGTCGAATATGGAATTAAAAAGCATTTTGGCATCGTGATAAACATTCGTGTTTACTTTTATTAGAATCGAGTCAAAGCCCCAGCTTATGTAAGCCTTTAAAAACAGTTTTAAATATTAAAACATAGAATCAGTTTCATTCTGATCCGATAACTCAAAAATCATTGCTAGTATTTTCATAAGTACGGATCGTACCTACCTAGTAAGCATTTTTTTTATACTATAATCACTTAAAACAACTAGATACGTATTACGTACACATTCTGACACATTTAACATAGAAATAATATTCCTCGAAAACTATCTCACCAAAATATTTGACCCACATTCCCTTCCTCATATACATTTTAGATGTTTTTCCCCAGTTCATCTACAGTATTCAAATTTTCCCCGGCGTGAAAGTATTTGCGTAGTCCCTAAAACGGGAGTCTCCGGAATACTCCCGATAAACAATGTAAACGTCTTCGCAATTTACCTCCGCCCTCTTTGGAGGACATTGACAAAATGCCGCTATTAAACATTGACTTACAAATCATACAAACAAGCCCCATCTTGATAGGTCAGTACAGTTTTTGTAGCGGTATAACAAATTAAAACATATTGAAACGTGCCAACTGTCTTTCTTGGCGTATAAACGACCTCAGACGTGACGTTTCTGGGACTTAAATCTTGCAGAAAACGAGCCCAACGTCCTGGCATAACTTACATTTCTTTGTAAAAGAAACCCTTTATTTTGCTGTGCAGCAGTTGTAGAAGGGCCTCCAATAGATTTTGATACAGGTCTATCAAGATGAACCGTGCATCAAAATTTAGAGAACATTACGCCCCTGAATCTGTGTCAGATTACTTGTCTGGTCGCAGTTGCTTAGGGCCTTCCCCTAAGTAAAAGCATCCAGAGATAGGTTCGTCAGCACAGTCTATTTTAACATGTTTGTTTAAGACTCCGACACGATCTGAAACTTTTAATCAAAATATGTGCCATTGAACTTATCTAACATTTGGCGAGACCAGTCCATGCGAAGGTGTTTCTGGTCGTCGGTTAAAGTATGAGGAATCCATCTGGTACAAAGCTTCCTGACGCCTAAATAAATGTTCGTGTAATATTTTTTGAACTTGACTCATACCGATGCCTAGGCTTGCCCGTATCTGCTGATAGGTCACTCTCTTATCCTTCTCTATCATGCGTCGCACAGCACTGATGTTATCTTCAGTAGTCGCTATTAAAGGACGTCCCTCACGCGGATCATCATTGAGATTGCTACGTCCACGCTTAAACTCGTTAAACCAATTATAAATAGTTGCACGAGATGGGGCTTCATTAAGAAATGCTAATCGCAGCCTATCATAGCTTTGTTGTTGAGTAAGCCCACAACGAAAGTCATAATAAATCATTGACCGAAAATTTTCTCGCGTTAGGTTCATTTTCACGTGTAATAAGAGTTTTAGATTTGCCGCCAATTCACAAAAACAAATGACAAATGAATGCAATAATACTACATTAGGTTACCAAAGAGTTCTAAAATTGAAATTCAAAAAAGTTTTCATTAGCAATGTTTCTAACTGGCCAGTTCTAAACATTTTCAGTGTTACACACGTACCATGTAGGTACCTCATTTTTCATACAGTTCTAATAATTTGGTTCTGTGGCAAGCGCCATGATCAAGGAAGAACCGAACATCAAAACTTTTTTTATTTCGGATATCCCATTGTTTTAGTTACGGCTACGTTGCTCCCTAACAAGTTATCAACCCTGGTTGCTATTACGCATAGGTTAGGCATTACAATTACCTTGGCGATACTGAACTGAGAACACGGTCAAGCAAACCTCGGCGAGACAAATCTCACAAAGATTTGATGAAAAACATTATATAGGTTATTACGTGATAATGTAGAAAATTATGACGCAATTATACTAATACCAACATCTATCACTTAAAATCGTTTTTTTAACGGTTACAATTACTTATGACCACAATATAAGAAAAATGCTAACACAACATCTACTCAGCCAATGTATTGGCAACGAGCCATAATCATGGCATTTTTGGGAAAAAACACCGCCTATTCAAGTTTGACCGGAAACAGGTCATTTGGCTACCACCGTGACGTGACATCCGTACACACCTATGCACGAGGAAGATGGAAATATTATAAGTCGTGTCACTCATACTATGCTCATACGCTATCAGCTGATCGAGCTGGCAGGTGATAAAAAGGGCAGTGAGTCATTAAAATAAGCGTGGTAATTTGCGTCTAGCAAGAAAGTGGAATGAATTGTAGTTTTCATTCGTCACAGATTTCTTAACTTGTCACTTTATAAAACACCATATTTAAGATTCTAATAATTTAAGAAAAGAAACATAATTATTTTGTCTCCCTGTTAATCGTTTTAACAAGGTCGAATTAGTATTCTCTCTTCAAGTAAACAAAACGATGCTTCTAAATCACCACCATTTAGGTCAAATATTTTAATAGTTAGTCTTAGTTACTCGCAAAACTTACAGCATGAACTAACTAACAATCATAATAAGTATACTTTATTTGATATTTTTGCAATTAAATTGCAATTATAATATCAGTATATAAACGTGAAAAATTATGTCACAGGCGGGAAAAATTTGGTCCCACCTGAGACATATTTTTTCAAGTTTATATACTTATAATAAGTATACCAAAATGTATACGACGACGTCAGCAAAGTTCGTTATCACCCGCTTTCATCATAGAAGTAAAAAAATACCACAAATATATTGAGCCTTATTTTTAAAATGTAGACGAAGATTTAATTTACATCATCTGCAGTCAGATGATAGTAAAATATTCTAATGTTGAATCGTGTGTTAATAAATATATTTTTTTCTATAATTTATTGCGATGTATTTTTTTAACTAAATACTAACTATCATAATTCTTGTGTTTACATAATATTAATTCGATTAACGCCCACTAATTGGATCGTACGTGAAGCCAAACAAATTTGCAATATGACACTAGCCAATTACTCCGCAATTCCCTTGAAAATTGCCCACTCAACAATATTTGAAAAACAAACTATGATTAAGTGATACTTTTGAGAAATTAATCACTAGTTTAAATGAAAAAAAATCAGTCTGAAATTTCATTTAAAAAATTTCTTAACTTTCCATAAAACAAACCTTCAAAATAATACGCCCCTCTCCACGTAGGTTGATGAAAGTCACAAATAATTTTATTTTTAAAAACACGCACAATTATTCAGAAAAATCACACTAAATTTCACGTTTAACACTGGCCATATTAATCCACCTGTACAAATAATATTTAACGACTTTGCCAGAGAAAAAAGACGATCACCAGCGTTCCATTTCAAAAGCGCACACGTTCGTACCGGCAGGTATGTCAAACTGACTAATTGTTTCACCACAGATAACAAAGGTTGATAAACAAATGTGTATTGTTCGCGCCCAGCGACGTTCGGTGACGTCGGCCGAGTAGGTAATGTGATTTACACGGATTTGCGTTGTAGGACAAGCTGTTTATATTTTACTATTTAACTTTGCGGGGAAATTTTCATGGAATTTAAACGTGTGGTTTTTACCCAGTGGCATTACTTATCACATTAAATGTACAGTGTAGACTACTATTATTTGTCACCACACAGGAATTTTCGGTCATTACAACATACGGCTCAGGTCAGGTAATGCCACCATTACTAATGATGTCAAAGTACTCAGAAAAGAATTGTACGATTTTGAACGTTTAATCTAGATATAGAGTAACGTTTTGGTTTTCTTCACTCGTTTCTAATTCTACTGTCCTCTACTTTAAGGTTTGTACCTAGCTTCTTTTGCCTAAGTATATCAATGATTCATCATCATCATCATCATCATTAGCCTATCGCAGTAAGATTGCCTAAATTGTGAATCTTCAAATGCATTTCTTGTACTGCAATGATTTTGTATAGTGTGAAATAAAGAGTATCAATAATATGTTTAAACATATCTATAAGATGATCTTGTCACCCCTAGTATAAACTATCCCCTATAGTTTAGATACACTTAAACTATTATCATACCAACATCACGCCGACAGGCCATCAGTTCGAAATGGCACGCCAGTAAATCAAAAATATTAAACACCTTCAAATATTTATTAATAAATTAACCCAAATTGATCATCATTGAATGAAAAGCAATCAACTTGTCGGATTAAGTTTAAACGCAATCGTAATAAACGCTAGTTCATTCCAACATGATTTTAAATGTGGTAAATGGAATACGATTTATTAAATTTTCATTTATTTACAATACTTCAAATTCTTGCAATACATTTAATTGGAGTTTAAATAAATATTGGTTGCGAATGAACAGTATTGGTGAATAGACTTAAATTTTGAAATGGCACCATTCAAAATTCAGACTTAGGTAACTGCATTTTTATTGAGGGAAACAATAAAAAAACTTGTTGTTTTGTAATAGTACGTAAGTAGTTAGGGCTAGCCACTAGTCTAAGAATTATTTAAACAAATATCTTACATAAATGTCTACTCAAAAATATTAGAAACGGTATAGAAATTGGTGATGCCAGCCAAACGAGCGGCCTGCTCGAAAAGGTCAATAAACACTAATTAACTGGCCTTTCTGACAAATGATCCCCTCATTAAAGTCACACTACTGGTTTAGCTCTTGGGTCACTTTGAAGAGCGACGCCTTAGTGACAGCGTGTTGATAAAGCGAGAAATTTTGCCAAGGTACAATCGAGACTACCTAGGTGTTGATACTCATTAATCTTTGATACCAGTGTGCCTTCATTGTGTCCAACGGCTTTCTACAAACATCCATCGGTTTCTGGGCCGTATAAACGTACTCGTAGCTTTGATGTTACTGCAATGTATTTTATAAAAATCGTGGCAAACTAAATATCTTGACACAATTTACATTAAGTATATTTTCAAATAGAGCTTCATATTAGCGATCTATAATAAATATTCATTAATTTATTAGTTCGATAACGTATTGTTTGAATGTTAAATAACTTTTGATAAATTAAAAAGATAAGTAAAAATAGTTGGAAATAGCCGAAAATATATTTTTGTCTGCTCATTGTATAAAACAATAAAATTCTGTCCTGGGTCATTTCCAGCTTACACTCACGCCCCGGCTTTCGCTAGACCCAAACAAGTGCCGTTTAGTGTAACGACTCAGTTAATTACTGACTTCGTGCTATGAATGTACTAGACTTCCACTATTTCAGGAAATAAACCGCTTTACTTTAGTATGGTTTAATAGTTGCTCGACGCTCGCTAGATTCGTGCTACTCTCAAATGATTGAGAATAAATTCTGATACGGTGAGTGGATTAATAGCACGCAAGTTATGACAATGTTTGGTGCAAGTCACCTATTGAAATTGTGTCTTGAACATAATGGATCATTAATTTGAGTTCTTGGTAATCACTGAACGACAGGTTTGTTCTTTCGTCTAAATTATTAATAAAAATCAAAGAAAATTACTTAATTACTAGATTTTTTCTTGATCATTGAAGAGTTAATGAGAAAGTAAATCGAAATAGTTTCTTAAATAAATCCCTTATCGGACTATGTAAAAATATTGCTACCACATTTCGATTATTATTTACTCGACCGTATGTATGTCGAAAAACAATAATATTTTTTAATAGGTATATTAGCCTTCATTTATGGGTTACATAAACAATTACGCCTACTACGTCTAAATAAGAACAATTACTAAATAATAACGTCTCCAATCACTCTTCTGGATCACGACCGTAAATATGTGTAAGCAATTAACTATTACATTCAAAGATCATAATTAAAAAGCTCACAAGAAGCAGGTTAATTTATGTAGGTATATCAAAAACAAATATTCAACTAGCGCATAAAAACAGTAGCGCCACTCAGTAAGTTCTTCGTTTTATCAAATTCACTTACATCCAAAAAATGGTAAAACACATTTTCCGAAGAAAAAAAGGTAAGAACTGCCATTAAAGTAATTAAACTTCTTTTGTAATTAGCTTTTTACCTTCACCAGCATTTGAATTGACAGAAACTGATTACCAAAAAATACGATTTATGCAGGTATAGTAACTGATTTGCTAAAATTTTTGGATTTATTTTGCATTCACAAACGGACACTACTATTTCAATTATTGGTATAGATGTGCAATAACTCGTAAAAATAATGAAACAATGCCATAGATGTGAATCAAGTGTGCCGTGTGCCGGCGTTTTGCTTCGTTGATGACAATAGCTCCAAACAGGTTGATAATTAAGTATTATTTAACCAGGAAATCTACAATGATAATGTGATGGTAATTAAGGCGAAGATAGTCGGAAGCTACAGTCAATTTTAAATGAAAGATTTAGACCTATCCAGATGTACTGAACCCAACCCGAAGTCGTAGATGGGGGAGGACGAGAAGGCATACGCCGAACTCAACTTCAACTCAACTCAACCTCTAGCAGGCTAGTGGGCGTTGGGCCGGGGGGCTCAACGATCGCATTGCACAACTTGCCAGACTGGGGGTGATTCCTGGTGTACAGTATCACCCATACTTTATGCCTGAGGCCCGGCAGGCCGTACCCGGTAGGCCGTACGTAGGCGGTGCATGGAGGGCATCCTAAGGGAAACCCATACACTGCCAACATATGTTGCAAGGTACACCGCAGGTCTTTTTAGTGGGTATGCTTGTCAGGCATCGACAAGAGAGTCATACATAACCTACTGCTGCCCCTGAAAGCAGTAGGTATGCGTAATGCATCTTTTCCTGAGTAAACAAAAAAAAAAGGCCAACATCAAACAGTGCATTCGTTATACATAGGTATAACGGATGGTATACCATATAGGAAATACGGATAATATACAAATTGCAATTAACAACCCAACTGTTCTAATCCACGGCAAATCTCTGCGGAGTCAATCTAGACCCAATGATAAGTATCGATTATTCGCAGTTAATGACCACAACCGCATTAGCATCCGATTAGTCGACTTAACTATTCATTACACGCAAGTAGAAGGCTATCGGGTACAAGAAACAGGTAAATGAAGATTCTTACTGGACTTTATTAAATACTAGCTGTTGCCCGCGACTTCGTCCGCGTCAATTTCTGTTATTATAAGCGCAATTATTTTTGCAACATTTTTCTCTGATGCTTTGTTCCTATTGGTTGCAGCGTGATGTTATATAGCCTAAAGCCATCCTCGATAAATGGACTATCCAACACAAAAATAATTTTTCAAATCGGACAAGTACTTCCTGAGATTAGCGCGTTCAAACAAACAAACTCTTCAGCTTTATATATTAGTTAATAGATTCAATTGATAGCTTGTATGAACCACTCGAGTGATTTAACAACTTTATGTACGAATTTATATAACATTCAGATTTTGTTACACTATGAATTAGTCATATACCGGTTTGGAACCTCTAGGTATATCAATTATTTTAGTAATTAATTAATAAGTAAATTAATTTTGCAGAACAACTTAAACCATTTTTGGATACTTTAAGAAACAAACCGTAATCGACAATAACAGACTGGGGATTTCTTGCGGATATTCAAAATATACGAGTAATAATTAGCGGTGAGGCGTATTTATCGCAACAGATAAATTTAACAGATATTTAAATACCGAATATAACAACTGTTCTTCCTAAGATAAATATCTGTTATAGGAAATAACAGCTAAATCTTAACAGTTGCCGTAAGAACAGTAGAAGAACAGATGCATAAAATATTGCTTGGCTGTTGCTATTATTTGCGCGATAACTGTTATTGTATCATCCCCTCTCATTTATTTCGCTTATACACAAAAGAGAGGCACCTAGTATTGACTAAACAACAAATGTAAATCAACCTCACATTCGCAAATATCATAGGCAAAATGTGTCTTCTTAATTTGGTTTTATGAGCAGTTTAATAGCTCTATCTCTTTTTTTCGATCGCGTTGGAAATAGAAGCTCCTAGTATTTATTACATGAAAAAATGAAGTGGTTACTAGATTACTCAGTTTTAGGTATCAGAAACAGTCTCCTACATTTGGTCTTGTGTTTGATTGATATTTTGACGTAATGTTCGGATACATTCACAAAATAAAAACACAAAATGTTTAGGCACCTATCAAATCAATTTCTTACATCAATGATACTAGTGTACGTGTAAATTAAAATAATACACTTTGACATAAAAAAACACTAAATCGGATACATGAGTAGATTAACAAACATTTAAAACCTGATTGCGAGAGCGACAGCGGCTACAGGAAGTATCAAAATAAGGAATAGCAGGCTGTTATTTAATAACAGATATTTGGAACTGTTATTTTTACATAACAAGAACAGTAGTAACAGATATCGACTTTTACCGGTTATAACTCATCTCTAGTAATAATGATGCGTATATTAGCACGTGGACTACTGCTCCCTATATGTGTAACTAATCTAGATCATTCTCACTACATGTCTTGTAACTGTCTATCCTAGTCTGACAACGGTTGCTAAGTGTGTTGCGCCACTTCTTCTCATCACCGGTCATCTACGGCAGCGTGGTAATACGTAATACTCGTACTATATTTTAGGTTAGGATGTGTATATGTATTCGGTGGAGAGCTTAGTTGCTGAACTAATTAAAATATTCTAATAGTATAAAAAAAATACTTAAACAAATGTTGAGTCTTGAAGTACCTACCTACGTGACAAGTGTCAGGAATTTCTTGTCGAACACCGACTCAAAAATCTCTTTTTTGTAGCTTGTTAGTCAATTTTTTCACTCTTAAGAATGGAATTTTATTTTAAAATCTACACGAGACCAACTAAGTTAATTGTTTCGATCTCACAATTAAATTTAAGATGACATACTAAAACTCGAAGTGAGTTACAAACATTCCATATTATTATAGGTTAAATAATGATAGGTTAATATTATAATACCCATAACACAAAATAAATCCCGTAGTAACAACAATACGCGTCTCGCTTGCAGTTAGAGAAAGTGGAAAGTTGAAATATTATTTCATTACCAGTTAGTTGGGTTCACATTGTCACTTTTACAACATTGTGGAATTTCATCGAGAGTAGTTATAACTTTAACACTTTTTACTTGTAACATAATAAACGGCCAACACATGTTTCATCTTCGAAGTAGCAACATTTTTAACTACCATAATTTTCATGAAGGTAACATCATTTCTTACTGTCCACCAACTTTAGAATAGGTACGTAATAAATCTCTTCTAATTAAAGAACACGTATTAAATCTCCTCTGATTCAAACTGAGTAAACACTTACGGCCGGTCCCAATAATCTATCTATCTTCAGTTTTGGCATATCGGAGATAGATAACATCTTCGGTCTCTGATTTTGCCGTCCAGAGAAACAAAGACAGAAGTTGTTTTCTACCTCCGATATGCCAAAACTGAAGATAGATAGGTTATTAGGACCGGCCGTTAGAGGGTCAAAGGTTTCTAATACCGATAATACCTTTAAAATTTCCTAACATTGTAAAGGTCACCGACCCTAAAATACTCGATCTATGGGAATATCAGTAAAAAGAAGCTGTGGCTAAGACTCTTAAGTCTTTTGTGCTGCCGATAATCTCCCTCAGGGGTTTCTAATACGGCGGTAGAGCTTTAAATAAGTACATATCTGCTTCAGTAACTACCGTCGACCGGTAAATTATTTAAAAGTTAAGTCGCCATAACATCAATAAAGTTAATCCTATGAAGTGTGTCCGATTTTATCTTGGATCTCTTCCATTCAATAATGAACATTAAACATGGAACCGATCTATACGATTTTCAGGGCTGCCATATCATCTATAAGAGTAATCGATTAACAAATTAACTTAAGCGTCTGCAATGTGGCTGAATGGTGAATAAAAATAATATCGCATCACCCCTTCTATACGTCAATGTGTAAAATATTGGAAACTCATATAAAATGATAGGTAGGACCTAGTAAAAATATCGAAACAAATAATATCGACAATAGTAAGAAAGAAAGAAAGAAAGAATTATTTATTTTGACACAGATAAAACAAGAACGAAACACAGCACATTGTTTAAAAACTAAGCTTAAATAAAGGTGTCAAAAAAGGTCCCCGCTCAGCATTAGTCGTGACAGGCGTGGCCATCACGACGCTGATTTTCAGCGGGACCCCAACGCAGGGTACGTGCGACGCGATACAGGCCCAGAACACACCAGGCATGCCGAATCCCCCCCATATACCTTGGAACCACGGTAGAAGCCCGAAAGCCACCTAGAGAAATCCGGCAGCCTCAGTGAGCTCAAATGCACTGCCCGCGTTAATCTTTATCATACCTTAATGAAAAGATATATAACTCAACACACTTAACATAATAACAGATTTATCAACATGGAAAAAAATATATATATATAAATATAAAAATTAACAATCAAAACAGACAATCCGTGGCGCATCAAAGATCCTGTTAATAGCTACTTCTTGCGGCGCGGTAAAGTTAGGTAGTAGTTCAAATAATTTTTTTAAATGTTTATACATATTAGTATTGTTTCTTTTTTTAATACGTCTGTGTATTTACCGCATCCACTTAAACATCCAGGACGCATTGACATTTCTACAGCATAACATTACCAGTCTGTCAGTCAAACAATTGTAGCAGGACTGAGCAATGTAAATTTGAATGCTGTCCTGTGTACCAATTATTTGGCACACCCATCAGAGGTGCGGCGTGGGAAGGGATCTCCATACGAATGCCAATCACAACAATGCCAGCCATGATTACAATAATATCTCGACAAAAAAGAGACGTAGACGCTCGATGATGCTACGGTAAAAAATAACAACCAACTTTGTGATTGAAAAATATACAGGGTGTAAAGTAAATGGTAATACAAGCCGAAACCAACCAACCAAAGTACGCATGAGCATAGAAATAGTATGGCAAAGACAAAAATTACATATCAACAAAGGAAATCAATAGTTTATCAATTTCGTAAAGAGATGGCGATGATAAAAATTGTAGGGACCAGGAGGTATATTTAACCAGAAGATATGCGATGATAATGCGATGTTTACGCGAACAAAGGCGCGGTAAAATGCTAGTGAAGTTATGTCCGCATTATACCTACATGTCTTTACCTAGCGACGGGCACACAAAATACAGTAACTTTTTTTTCGCTAAAAATACTATAATATTCTAATGCCAAATATTGCAGGGAAGGCTAGCTAAAAGAGCAACATAAAATAAGGTTTAATGTATAAATATACACTTATCAAACATTTTGTAACTTCCGGCTTATTAAAGATCCCTTTTGAAGAACAAAATAATGTAGAACGACATAGTTCGCGTGCCTTTGGTAAATTACTTGTAAACAATAACACAACCTTTGGACTATGGTGGATCAGCGAAATCTTGGGTTACAACAAATGCATAGTAGAATAAAATCGTACTATGACCGATGAGAACAAAATTAAATGTGGAGCAGTACATTTAATCAACCATAATTTTCTAGTTAGTAACTATGCGTTACTGAATAAAGTTGATTTTGGTATGTTCTGTTTGTTCGTCAAACTTTTGGATAGAATTTAAATATTTTGCTGTTACATAAAAAAACATAAAATGAACAGTTGCATGTTTTATTCACTGTGTTGTTAAAGCTTGATGTACCTAATTAAATAACAACATAACTTTCTCATTTAAAGATAAACTAAACTAAAATTGATAATAAACTAAACTCGTAGGTAGTTACGTAGTTTCAAGGTGTATAAAGTATTTTTAGAGAGGCATAAAATCATTTAAGTACAATATTATACGTCAATGCTATTAATTGTTTAAACAATTGCGCGATGAGTGTACAATGATATGATTATACTTTATTTCCGATTAAAAACTGCATGTTTCATGCAGAGACTCTAACTTTATCTCTAGTTTAAACCAAAAGCTACAGAATTTAAAATTTTGACATACATTTTTAACCTGTAACAAGTATTTCAAACATAAGTTATTAATCAAACATTACTATAAAAATAAAAAATCCACTATACTACTCGTAATGATTGACAAATTAATTTCCGACATGATGATTGAAACAATTAAAGAACATTGTTTACAAAATCATTGAACCCGAACAGTGTTGTATAAATATTGTGAGTTGTAGTAACAGTTACTCAAAGCGTTGTTTAGCAATTCGATAAAATACAATGACTACCTGAACAGTTAAACTAAAGCAAGTGTGGGAACGAGAGATGATTTGTTACGAGTATTATTTAAACATCAAGCGCTTACAGCAAATAGGTATCTTATGAAGATTACAAATTAGATATACAATTGTTAATTATTTTGCGTAAATAAAGGCTACCTTTATTTATCATAAGCAATACCTTTTTTTTATAAAATACAGTAGGTACGTACTATGATTTCTAAAAGAGAATGCCTTTATTCATCTTAATTTGGCGAAAACATTTTTTTCATTCATAGCTATCGTCATATTTGGTACAAAGACTGGTCTTATAACTGGTAATAAATCACTTAGATCATTAGACCTGTTTCCAGCAAAATTAGACAGAAACTAATTAGAGAAACGTCTCCCAAAACCATAGTTTTGTGAAAGTACTCGTAATATCACAGATGTGCAGCGCATCAGACGGTGAATGTTTGCTGAATTAATTTGACCACTTTCTAACGTCTTCATTGCCTCGGTCGGTGTTACACACTTGCTATTGTTTCGAAACTTACCCGACTTGAATTTCAAAACGCGTAAGAAATATTTTACGCTAAAGAATGTACGTTTTAGTTAAATAATTTCATTTTCTGCCTCTGGCAACGTGTGGATATATAGGAAGGAATGTGTCATTTGCATGCTTAAAACCTCAACTCAATCTTAATTTTAAAACATGCGGCTGTTTATAAATCAGCTCGGTCTTAATTCAAAAACATGCGGCTGTTTATGAACTATGCGTTGAACAATTTGGTAAAAAAAACAAAATGTAATAAGCTCAAATAACAATAACGACCGTTAAATTTAAAATAGTCGGCATTCGTATGCATCAGTTAGAAGGCTTGTAATAAGAATGCAAGATATACACGGTGTAGTGTGTAACTTCAAACGTGTTTACTAATGTATCCAGGGATGTACTCAGGGGTTTATAAGCGTAGCCATCAAAATTAATTAGCAGAAGAAATAATGGTTAAGTAGGTAATGGTATATGTTTCTTGAAATTTTTCTTGAAAAAAATTAAGTTCAAGTTTTATTAAGTTATCAAAGGAAACAACTTTTGCAAAGTGTTGTACGGTAGGTTTCATGTCGTGGAACTATCCACGACATGAATGTCAAGGACGAATTCACGAGATTTTTTTCAAAAATCTCAAAATAGGTGAAAATAATTTTATAATAACACATCTTCTTCAATTTTTTTCCTGACTACGACCAGTGTCTCAGATGTATTAGGTATCGGACGACACCCGACGCCTCACTAGCCGTAATATTCAGTTACGGTCGCATGACATAGCTGTACCTACTTATTAAGTTTAACAGCAACGGGCATCGGGTGTCTTGAGATGATAGGAGCACATACACGAATACGTGCAGAAACTGCGAAGATTCTTTTCATAAGTGTTCCTAATAAGTTCTAGCGACGACAACTATGTTAGTTCACAAAGTTAAAAATACAGCATCTGCGAATGGACATGCATTTTGTTTTTATTATTGGTATTCTGCAAACGTCTTTTTCCTTGTGTTATACCTACCATTTAACCTTTTCATTTGATCAGTATTCCTATTCTTTCAACCTAAAATAGGTATTGAAATACTAAAAATTAAAATCTATACAAACGAGGTCTGGTAAAACCACACTATAAAAGTTGAGTCTTAAATCTTAATATAACATTATAGTATCACTATTATGCATGCAGTTTATATACATATTTATGTCTAACAACAGATAAGAACTCAAATAGGTAAGTACTTTTAATTGTACTAATATACAATTTTAATTACTTTTATCACTCGCTACAAAATTAAGAGCACATAGTGATAGAGCAAACATAGCCTCGGGAAGGTTTTTGATGCAATTTTTAGCTAGTAACATAAGTAGTGCAAAATGTAACATTCTTCATTCATAAAATCTATCTATCTATTCTATAATATAATATATAAAAATGAATCCCTATTTTCCTTGGTCACGACATCACGTGTGAAAGGCTGGACCGATTTCGCTAATGATTTTTTTGTTTTGTTTGTCATTGACAGTATAAGGTTTTTATAGCAGAAAATAATTAGAAAACTGCGCGGATAATTAGAAAATTTAAGAATAGGTTTTCTTAAATTAAATTATTTGTAATGTAACCTTATCGCTTTTGACAATTAAATGTATGGCGTCTGACATAACATTGACAGAATGCGTGCTGTTAATTAATATCGTCAAATAGGGGGTAAAAAAACTATCGGAATACAAACGAAACTATATAAAAAACCAAAAAATGTTGTGTATTAATAAACAATTGGTAACTTTTTTTTTCGGTAAACATTTCGTAATCAATATTCACAGTTAAGACATGACAACGTCTGTCGGGTCCGCTAGTCTTTTATATCTTAATATATATAAATTTCGTGTCACGTTGTCTGTCCGCGATGGACTCCTAAACTACTTAACCGATTTTCTTAGAATTTATTCTAAGCCGATTTTAATAATCATATTTGCACACCTTGAAAGATAGTTTACATTTCAATTTATAGTCGCAATTTATTTTTATTGCAAATTATTTGTTTCTTGACTCTTTAAGACTTGGTAAAGTAAACGTCATATTTGGTGAAAATGACATTTATGACGTCAAAATCAAAATAAATTATTCTGAGGCGATTCGACGAAGTTCACGGGGTCAACTAGAAATTAAACAAAAATTGCAAATGGCCGTTTTCTTTCCCAAAAGTTTCTATTTTAATTTCCTGTTCTTCTATTGACGACCTCGATGCTTTATGAGCGCAAAAAGTGGACAAACTAATCAATAATCATCTTGTTACCTGACTATCAGCATGCAACGATCAAGTCTTAATGGGCCTCACTTCAGAGGCCCAAGACAACTATTTAGTACAAACTTTTTGGTTAAACTACGATCCGATAACTCGGGTCAAAGACCCAAGTTCACCAACACTTAAACAGCCGGTAAACAAAGAGTGACGATTAATTTGACACAATTCCCATACAAAATATGTCAAATAATATTTTAAACGCTGTTTAAACTTAAACGTCTGTTGGTGTACTCGGGCCTTAGACTCCTAAAATCCTGTAAAATCTGCAAAATTTTACGTTTTTCTAATTTAACAGTTGTTGTGTTGTACTTATAGTAAAAAGAACCGAAAATAACAAGTTAGGCGTACCGAGGATTAGGTACTAACTAAATAAACTAATGAATGTCATATCATCAAAGTAAGAATTGTACAGCAATTATCTTATTACAACAGTGAGACAGCAATACCAGATAGAAGTAACGGCTTTGCTTCGTGTAAAACTGCAAATTGCTGTAACGACCATGTAATCTGTAAGTGCCACGTTGAGTTATTACTGATTCAAAGAACTGGGGTGGCCATTATTGACCAATTCAAGTTAGCAATTTAATAATTTCATGCTAAAGGCTTTCATCATCTTTTCTAACTATTGTCCTAAAAATACTAAATGCAAAAAATATCTTTGAATCTAGACAAGTCCCACTCTGAATTTTTACATACTATATTATATCTTTTATGGCTGTATAGACTTCAAATAAACTGACAGAAAAACTCATAGACTGACCTAACTTTAAACTAATTTAGTCCAAAGTAAATCAAAAGTTACTGCTACATTTAATTTAAAAACACGGACAGATGACGTACAGAAAAATATTATCATTTGGGCGTTAATTATCTCTCCGTCCGTCTTATTATAAACTATGAATCTTAAATAAAACTGAAAAGCAGGTTTAAAAAAATATTTAAGATCGTAAGTATACATATAGAATTTCATTATTTTATGAAAATCATTAAATCAGAAACTATCTAAATATTAGCCACGGTACACTAGATAATATTATGCAATCGAAAAGTTATTTTAATAGTCGTAAATTTTATAACAACAGAATATAGAACTTTGTTAAGACAGTAGTCAACTTAGTCCTTTACATATTCGATTTATCGCTTACTACATATGCGATAGTGGACACAGGTAGATAGATATTATCTGATTTAGAAAAGTAAATTTGGAAAAAATATCCTGTATTAGTAAAGAAGACGGTTACCCCAAATACATCTGCGGTAATCAACAATTTTGCTGGCTTGCAGATCGCGTCGAGAGATGTTTTAATGGATTGCGCATTTGCATCTGTCGAAATTAATAGGGAACGTTCATTTTCAACTCACAAATGTAACATGGCGGAACATTAATCAGCTGTCGAAGGGAGGAACTGATGAGTTCCATGTTTATTTAAGAATAAAAGAAATAACTATTTCATGAGAATTTATATTAATTATAATTTTGTGGATTTTTTCGCAGCCTGATAGCTTTTTTTTTATCAATATCAAATGTAGAATTGCCTTTTAACCTTATGACACGAAAAAAATTCATCAAAGTCAGTGATCCCGTTAAAAATATGCGTGGTAAAAAATAAAGACCAATTTGACAAAACTTCACCATCCTAGTGGTAGGAACAATGGCTGCTGCCCGTGGCATTATTGCGGACGCGGATCGTGGTGGCATGCTTTTAGAGGATTGCATGCATTCACGCTTGTCTGGATTGATTGAGGCAATTTGTTTAGAGTTCACTTGCACTGCGGAGCAATATGATAGTTTTTGAAAATATTTTGCTTCAAATTGCTGTTATCAACAGAGTTTTTAGGGTTCCGTAGCCGAGTGGCAAAAAACGGAAACCTTATAGATTCGTCAAGTCTGTCTGTCTGTCTATCTGCCTGTCTGTCCGTCCGTATGTCACAGTCACTTTATTCTGAAAGTATTAGCATTACACAGTTGAAACTTAGTAGATAGGTGTATCCTGTTGACCGCTTTACGATTCTTATACAAAAAATAAAAAATAATGATATTTAAGGGGGGCTTCCCATACATAGAACTAAATAAAAAAAAGTACTTTAACCTACACGTATGGGGTATCTATGGATAGGTATTTTAAAATGACATAGAGGTTTCTATAACATTTTTTCCAAAAGTCTAACGTTTGGAAGATAGACGCTTCCAAAGTGGTAAAGTGTCCCTCCCCTCTAATTTTTAAACTAAGCAAGTGAAAATTTTGAATCTTAACAAGAACTTACAACGAAAATTGGTGAACGAGATCAAACCGGTAGTTTTTGAGGAATAGCACATTTTCAACAACCGCTAATCTGACTTTGTCCTTCATACAAACACTATGAAAAACAAAGTTATTTTTGCAGTCAATTAAATATTGTGGTATTTATGTGGTAGATCTCTAAATGTAGCAGAAGAATACAGATAATAAGGTAAAAGATATGTGAGTGTGGTGCAAGCTCCTCAAAGTTGAGTCAATCCTTAAGAATTTAGGAAAGAAATGTGCAAACTTCATGACAAATTAAAAATCAAATTGAAACTGAGGTGATAGAACGCACGGATCGTTTGCCTAAGATAACGCCTTATGTTGTGTACTTTAGCAATAGTTATATTTTTGTTATAATGTTTCATAAGTACATCCATAATATAGAAATTTGAAGGTACCGCATTAGTGGAAACTATTGCTGATTATTTAATTCAGGGGAGCCTCTCGCTATAGAAGCTTTAATGTGTTTATTTTTTATGAATTCCGCCTTTTGTAGTTAGCTATAACTATAGCACAACTGTTCAGTAATCCTAGTCAGTGAGATGAGTTAACTACGGACGTGATCACGCGTGCATAGAATGCACTTGGAGCTAATGAGTCCGTCGCTTAAGTCAAGAGCACACGACCGATAAGCTTTGTTTGCCGTGCCTGTGAACGCGCCCTAATCTAAAAAGGAATGCCTTGGATACTTTGTTTTGAAGTCGACTTAAAGTTGTACAAGCACCTTAATTTATGGGCCCCGCCTCCAAAGATACTCTCAAGTATCATGTAACAGTTTAAAATGTTCGTTGGATATTCGGCCAAATGGACTTTGAAAACTAAACATTTTTTAATTTAAGAATAAGAAGAATAAGAATAAGAATAATTTATTTGCTCTTAAATGAGGTACACTAGGATGCCAAAACATATTACATTAGAATCACTCATCCAGCCATATGAAGCAGCATGCAAATACATAATTATTCGATGACTTAGAGTATATATTACAGTAGAAGTTCGATGACCATTTTCTTAGTTCCTTCTCCTTTAGGCACAAATTGGGTAGTCAATCTAATATATAAAATTCTCGTGTCACAGTTTTCGTTGCCATACTCCTCCGAAACGGCTTGCCCGATTTTGATGAAATTTTTTGTGCTTATCCGGTATCTATGAGAATCGGCCAACATCTATTTTTCATCCCCCTAAATTTTTTGGACAAATTTTTTTGTTTTTATTTTTCTTTATTGTGGCATTAAAAAATACATACAGCCCTAAATTTTTACTTTTTTATCACCAACCCCTATATTTTTATAGCCATTTTAGTAATTTAATGTTTCATCCCGCTCGATATTATAATTTTGACGACCTCCGTGGCGGAGTGGCGTACACACCGGTTTTCAAGGTGTCGCCTGCTCCAAGGTCCCGGGTTCGATTCCCGGACGGGTCAATGTAGAAAAAATGTGTTTTTCTACATTTTCTCGGGTCTGGGTGTTTGTGGTACCTTCGTTGTTTCTGGTTTCCAAAATACGAATACTTTAAATAGTTATTCAAATTGGGATTAGAACAATGTATGTGATGTTGTCCACATTTATTTATTATTATTTATTTATTATCCCGCTCGATAACTGATCAATTATCGTCTTTTTTGTAGGAGTAGGGAAGGGTTTAGGCTAGGGCTAGGGTAGGGGCAGGGTAGGGGTTGGGTAGGGGTTGGGTAGGAGTAGGGTAGGAGTAGGGTAGGAGTAGGGTAGGAGTAGGGTAGGAGTAGGGTAGGAGTAGGGTAGGAGTAGGGTAGGAGTAGGGTATGGGTAGGGTAGGGTAGGGTAGGGTAGGGATAGGTTTTTGTTTTTAATTTTTGGACAAATTTTTTTGTTATTATTTTTCTATAATGTGGCATTAAAAAATACATACAACCCTATATTTTTACCCTTTTATCACCAATCCCTATTTTTTAATAGCTATTTTAGTAATTTAATCATTTTTATGGCAAAACAACGTTTGCCGGGTCAGCTAGTAATTTATAAAATCATGAATCCTGTTACGTGATATTATTGTTTAAACATTACGCGTGCAGTAGGTACCTTAACGCTGAAGTATTTTTACAATGACACGTAACGTAAAGATATTTTACAAAAAGAGCATTATGTTGTCACGTTTAAGTATTAACTGCATAATGACTATAACAGAAAACTAAAACTAGAATTAAACTTTTTTCATCAATGTTGCGGTGACCACTCTGAAGTGACATGTTTGCATGACAGCGAAAATCTTACAAATGAATTAGTTAACTTTATTGCGAGTGTTGATTTAATTCAGAGATTTATTCGTTTAACAAATTGAAATTATGCTTAATTACATTATTGACAGAGGTCAAATATACACTTTTTGTGCTCTTAAAAAAATATCAAAACATCATTAACTACAATTTATAAGTACAACAATCTAAATTGAACTCTAACAATAAGGTACCTGAAATAAATTATCAATGACTAGCAGTTACCCGCGACTTCGTACGATTTTTAATATTCAATTCCACCCCATTATCTATCTCACTGTCAAAATTCATCCAAATGAGTTCAACATGTTTATTACAGATTAAATAACAAACAACCATACCGACTTTCGTATTTATAATATTAGCAAGAAGTATGATCAGTATGAAGTATGATTATTGTACACTAACTACAATTTTAGTGCTAGTACTTAGTAGGATTCATGCTTGCCTACATAAGAGCTAATAGGATGTCACATGAGTTTCAAAATATCTAGTCGACGCAATATCTAGCCGCTTTTATCGCCTTCATTATGCTAGGGTAATCACGGATTGATATTATGTGTTGAAATTCATATTAACATTTCGTACAAACACTTGTTATTAACTATCATACAAGTTTTAGCATTTACTTTCAAAGTCTACCTTAAACTGACACATTTAATGGCACAAGAGGTACCTACTACTACTATTACTACAATATTATTATAATGACCTAAGCAGGTAGGTACTTATGCATGCTCGAGAATGGTTAAAAGGCTTTATTAACATTTTTTTTTTTGTTGGCGCATGATAGCTTGTTTTGCTGTCTTTATTATCATTTTGGTTTTTATATTTTGTTATTATTACCGTCAATTCGGGTAACTTTGAACATTTTTTACAGCATTTGTGATCTTACAAACTGATTTATATTTATAACCTTTATTTTATCGAATGAATAGTGTCCTTTTAAATTGAATTAATTTTCTAACAACATGAATTTACGGAAAAACCTATAGAATTAGCCAAAGTTTTACCCAAAAGTCAAATTCAAAGTTATCTTAAGTTTTGGGTAACTTTGAATTTATTTTTGATTGGATGAAAAACCTATAATATTCGAATATTTAAGGGTTTGGGTAAAATTGTATGTTGTATTTATGAAATGAAAAACCCAATGTATAAAATGATATCTGTACACTGACGTATACATGTAATAGATTGCTTGGTCTTGCCATGTTAATCAAAGAGTACCAATTTTGTGGAAAAAATGATCGTTATATTTATTAATATTATTTATTAAATTAAGACAAAATAGAAAATTTGTGTGAAACATAAAATTTTACGTTTATTTGGCTATCTAATGAGATCAAAACCGTAATTACCAAGTAACATTTAACTTAATCAGTTATTAATACACAAATCATTCACCCCATTCCATGAACAACATGTCATCGTCAATATAAATTTGACCGCTTTTTCTGGATAGCTGTTGCTCTTTTAGAGTACTTATTATATTGGCCTTATCAATCTGACATATGTCAACTTTGGAGAGCCAAGACCAACCTCCTAAAAAGTATTTTTGGAGCACAGAGACTTGTAAGGGCTTAACTTTTTGTATCCTTCCTGGGAACAAACTGCCCTCTTGTCGAAATACACAATATGCACCCTCTTTTAGTTCTTCGTCACCCCTGTCTGCACACTTCTCAGTCGTTGTAACCAGTAAATCCCCACTTATCTCATCTACCGTATATTCTTCTATAATTTCCTCATGCATTAAAATCATTTCGCTACCTATGTCTGAGTCGGGAGTTTCTTCATTCATAATTTCTATTTCCTGGGTCATATCATTTGCTTTGACTTGGTTTTGAAAAGTGTCACTAGCAGATATCTTAGAGAACTTAGGAGGAGGAGCTTGGTGAACTAAAGCTTCAACTGCTATAACTTCACATTCTTTTTTTTTAGATTCGCTATCATTGTTTTTTTCAGTCATAGTACTTTTGACAATCTCAAAGTCTTTATTTCCTTCTTTATCCTTTTCGTTAGTGACCTTCTTCTTTTTTTTGTTCTTTGAACCGAGAGGTCGTCCTCGTTTCTTAGATTGCGCGGTGTTTTCATCTCCTTGTTGCCTGTTGCTTTTGTTTGTCTTGTTTTTTTTCTTCATAATATTTTTCAACCTCCTCAGCCGAAACGCATTTTCCTGCCGTGACAGGTAATTGAAATTTTGCTCCTTTCTTCACATCCAAATCTCCTTGCCTTATTTCTTCTATGTAGCTAATGAAACTTGTACTAACAGATTCACAAACATCTGGCTGAGACGTGTACGTTGGTAATTTGTTTAAAACAGTAGCAGGTGAAAGTGGTTGCAAGCCACAGCTCCGAAATCCAGTTTTCACATTATCAGATGACGTACCTTCAATGAGATCAAGAGACTTTTTGAGCAGCTGGGCAAAGAGAGGCTTTGAAAGTACTTGTAACTTTCTTCCTCTACTAGTCTGTCGATAATCATTGAGAACTTTTCTCCAGGCAGTTTTCAAGCCAGAAAAATAACCCACATCTAGTGGTTGCAACAGGTGGGTTGAATTTGGGATCAAGCAAATGAATTTGATGTTATGTTCATTGCAAAGACGTAATGCTTTTGGCGATATGTGAGCACTGAGATTATCGCACAGCAAAACTTTTTTGCCATCTTGTTTGTCAACATGTGGGATAAAATGCCTTTCCAACCACGTCTCAAAGATTGAAGAATCTATCCATCCAGATTCGGACACAGTCATTCTCGAACCTGAAGGAGCTTGAAAGAGCCAATCTGACCACAGTTTCTTCCCTTTAAATATAAAGAAAGGAGGCAGGACTTTGCCGCCAGCATTTGCACAAAAGACCACAGTGTAACAGGATTTACTCGTATTTTTTATTACTTCGGGATGTCGAGAGTCTCTTCGAAAAAGCAACTTTTTCTTTCCAGGATCGTCATGAAAACCCGACTCATCCATGTTGTATATATTTTCGAGTGAGACTCCTTCCATTTCCGTTTTAATATTTTCAAAGTATTCCTCGATCATTTCTCGAGTGATTTGAGCCCTCTTACGGGATATGTTATGGGCAATTTTTGCTTTAAGTTCTGAAAGTCTTTCCAGAAAAAGCACACCCCATTCATAGCCGGGCAAGTTATGTTTAAATTGAGGTTTTGTTATGTTGTTGGTATCTAAATAATTTTTAACGACGTATCTAAAGTCTAACATGCTTAATGGTATGCCCAGATCACTAAGTAGCAGCAAATGGGCTTTGAAGCTTGTTTCTTCTTCTTGACTGAGAGTAACAGGCTTGCCCACGGGTTTAGTATGCTTGCATTTTAATTTATAAAAAAGGGTCACCGCGGGTATTTTGTAAAATTTCGACGCAGCAAGTCTCGACATCGCACCAGATCGAATTTTACTCAGAGCTTCTGCGAGCGTTTCAGGGGAATAATTGCTTTTTAATCCATACCTTCTAATGCCAGGGTTAACTTTTTGGCTTTTTCTGGGCATATTTGTAAAAAAACTGTAAAAAGGAAAATTTTATAAGAACTGAGTATCATTATGTACGTATTCAAAGTTACCCGACACAAAATTTTGATAATACGGGTAACTTTAAACCATTCAATGTTACCCAAATTACTTCGATTTTGGACGGCGTCAATACTTTATCAGTCTTACGCAATATTTTTACATCAAATATGGATAACGATTTCAAAATAATAATATATTTACTACATATTAAAGATAAACACATAAACATACCTGTTTAGAGTAAGTTTTATATTTTTAATCGCGATTTCAAATCCGAGCAACAAACACTTCCATTAACTTCACTACGAAAAGGCGGGCTTTTTTCAAAATTATGACATTGACAGTTTATTTTTTTTATTTTTCGTTTGCTACAAAACATTTTGGCAATTTGTTTAACGCAGTCTCCATAGTGAGAAATCAAAAAGTTTACATATAAAAAAATAATGAATCTTTTTTACAATTTTGTTCAAAGTTAAGCCACAATTCAAAGTTACCCAAAACGACTGTACTTAAAAATATTAATTTATTTTTAGCGTATTATTCTAATTTGGTGCAATGGTTAGAAGGTAGGTACCTATTTATTATTGTGCACAGGGGGTAGAATTTTCTTTCCTAAAATAAAAAAATCAAAAAGATGGGACCAAACTTTTTATTAAGCTACCAATAAATTTTATAGAGTTTTATTCTTTCCTTTAAATACGATCCTAGCCAGGTCGTTGACGCCATATTATTTCGCCACTTGTCATCAAGTTTCTACAAACACGAAGTTAATCATTGATTGTAGGTATACCTAGAAACCGATCGTGAGAACAAAATAAACGCTATAATAAGCAGATAAACGCACTTAGATGCGTCTAATTGTTAAAAAAAAAATTCTTGGAATACCTATGTCTTAACTTCATCGATAACAAAAACATAACTTAACGGTAAAACGGTTGAATTGAATGAAATTCTTCTCCTAGTTTATAACACGCCACAGTCTGTCATTATTAGCACATCGTTGCTACTGTGTTATTTTAACATACAACTATAGCTTCAGCAAAAGCAAATATCCTTCTAAAAACTAAAAAAAAACAACTCTACTCCATCGTGGCAGACCGTTACGTCATCCTCAAAATTGGTTACCTGTATTTTTTATAGGGAATCCACACAGATTACCTCGGTATGCGGAGGTCTCCTGTTTCTTTTTTCGTTCCGTCAATGATCCTTTGTTGGTGTTTTGAAAAAAGGTTTCGTTTTCTTGCCCCGCCAAAAGTTTCGTGAGAATTATTTTACAAATTCTACAAGGGTATGACATAATGGTCACTCTTAGAACTATGAGAATTAAATAATATTTTTCAAATGCGATAGTCGTTAAAGTATTAAAAGCTGATGGATTGATGTAAATTATAAAATATCTTAACCCCAAAATTACCACATCTGTTACCACCGCCTACGTCATTAGTCATTACGATTAGAACGAAGATACTTAATCCGAACATTATTTAAATGTAATAGTCACGAACTAAGACAAATTCCATAAATTTTACGTCGTTTTTTTAAATTCCTTCCTCTCGAATGCTGTCGTGACTTACAGAGAAAGCTAAGATAATGTATTTAACGATTGTTAGTTCTTATCTTTTTAATAGAGAATTTAGTACGCTCTTCACTATTCAAACTAAGCATCTGTCTTTGCCTGTTGCTTTAGTTGTCAGTATTACTTCGAATTTTCGACACGATGTGCATCGTTTCAGACTTATCGAACCGAACTATCAATGATAAATGTATGCCAACATCGTAACGAGTTTGTATTTGATAGAAAAACGATATGCATGCAATGCATCGAGCGGCCACTGGATCGTAACGACCATTCAATTAGTGTGTGAATACTGTAGTAATAGAGACGAATCGTTATGATTTTCTTAACGACAGATCGATAATTGAAAACGCCACTCGAACTCCTGCGTCATCTCATCAATAGTCATCATCCTAATGAATTTAATTTAGGAAGATGTTTTTAATAAAGTCATGTTACTTATTCAAGTCTGGACTACAATAACCTTAAAGCAATTATAACCAAATGGTTAATGTAGAGTGGATAAGGTGACAATTAAATAAATTAAAGATATAATATATGTTAATGTTCCATAGACTATGTACCAATAAAAATATACTTAATAAAAACTTAAGCATTTAAATAAATTGTATTATTAAATTACAAACACTCGCAAATAAACACGTTACTCAATTGTAGGCAAAGCCGATTGAACTCGTAGTCTATCTTAAGATGCGAAGATTTGTATGTTTGCAACGAATAAACTCAAGAAGTACCAGACCGATATGGTATAGATATTTTAAGTCATGAAAAGTAAATAGGAGAATTTTTATTCCAGAAATCATTCATCGAGAGAGTAAAAATAGGATGTGGATGAGGTATCGATAATTTCTTGACTTATTTAAATGAAATTCGGTATGGAAATAGTTTGAATCACTGAAGATTACAAAGTTTTGTTTTTAAACTTCTCTTTTAAAGGGGTTTAAACTTGTATGGTCAATCAATATTTTCCTAATTTGGTATAGATTATAACAGATAGCGATTGCACAAAAAGAACGAATTAACGCGAATACGCGATACACCAAACAGGGAGTGCGATAAGTATATCCGATTCACACGCGTACGGAATCGCGTACGGAAGGCGGAGCATAAGTAAATTATGATTTGAAGCAGGAAGGTCATTTCAATAACATTTTCCTACAGCATATGATGAGGTACATTCCGCTAAGTCATAATAAGACAATAATAATAAGCCTTCATGAGTCATGCGACCGTTACCTGAGGATAACTAAGTATGTAAGCTGAAGAATATGTTCGTAATCTTGTCATTATCATTCTGATCTCACACTATAATTAAAGTAATGGGATACTGGAAAAGTAAAACAACTATTTAAGCTCATTTTACGGAATGTTACAGTTACAGCGTAATCACAAAGGATTTTTGTTTTGAAATTTGCAGTAACTCAAATGAAAAATGTTTATATTATGTTTGGTATAATGATGATGAACAGTTTTTATTAAATGTGAAAAACTATTGATGTGGACCAAATAAATAAGGAAACAGCGCAGACTGGAAACTTTAGGTTCAAGTTTCCCTGATCGTTATTTGACAAAATTATGGAAACTAGCGTAATATTTATATATATATTTGAACTCCCAAAGACTTAATTTACAAATGTATGATGAATTTGTAATGTAAAAGATATTACAATTTTGTGGAGATTAAATATTTTTAATCGACCTTTGCTTTAAGATACTCGTATATTATGATTCGTCAATTATAATTATTTGCAAGAAAATTACTTACGCTTGTAAAAACTTTCGTATAATGTCTTCGTTTTTTAAACTATTTACAACGAAAGTCTACGCGCCTGTGTGAAATGCCGCTAATCTCCTTAAGGAGGATGATAAGGAACCCTTCTCATGGTTCATTTACCCTCAAAGGTATTTCAAGTAAAAAATGGGTCATCTCAAGTACGTATTAAGTGATGCTTTCAGCACATATTAATAAGTTTTCAAAGTTTTAGATAGCGATAGTATGGACCTAAATGGTCTTGGCTGTTTATGTAAAATGTTATATGTCTCTTTGCCAATGTTACTACTTTTATGCACCAAAGTATCCCATAAAGATTTAAGAAAGGAGCATACATTCATAAAATTAACGAATACAAAGTTTAACACAACTAACGGATTCAAGTCCGAATCCAGGCGTAATCCGATACCGAAATCGAATATTAACACTACATCGCGGGAAACTGTTACGTCTCAGGAATACTGAATACGGCCATTGTCTTAGCAATCCCACCTATCCGACGTTTGCATCATTAGAAACTAGCCCTTACATCTCACATGTTAAATTAGATTTTCATTTAGCCGGCGATGAATACGCTGATGCAGGTATACGTGAGGTTATGAGAAGCGGAATGGTTGATTCTCCAAGAAACTGTCGTTGGTTGAAAGGCCTGTGACAATACCAGTTTTGATACAAATTTCCTTTGTGGAAACGGTTGTTATGAATGCTTTTTAAGTTGATGTAACTCAACGGAAATTATTGTCGCTACGTAAGAGCGAGCGTCAATATCACTTGCAATAATTTAAATTGGGGTTGAAGCATTTGAAGCTCCATCGCTTTCCGGGAGTAAAGGGTTAATTTGGACGTATTTTAAAGGACGGGATGAAATGAACATGAACTAACTCGGCTACTTGCTTAGATAATATTTTTTGTAATGGTAAAGTGTTAAAAAAAAACATATTGAATTGTCTAACTTCAGACCATAGTGGACAGGAAGCATCATTTGAGCACCATCGTGTCCCAAACATAGTAGATTATGTGTATAGGCCGGTTACTATTAATAAAATAGACAGATTTAAAGCAAAAATTGAAAATGGTGTTAATTTACTAAAGCCTGGTAGTCAGAATGTTGATCAATTATATGAGGGCCTTTTTGGTTTGGTAAAAAATGAATTTGATAATCATTTTAAGCAGAAAAAAGTAAAAATCAACAAACAGAATTGTAAGTTTAATGAATGGGCTACACCTGGTATTTACAAAAGTAGAAAAACATTATATGATTTGTATAGTCTAAAAGCTGAATCTCAAAACCACAACATTATAGACCATGTTAAAAAATACTCCAAATTATTTAAAATAGTATGCGCCAAAGCAAAGTCAATTTATCTTCATAATTTAATTTCGGCTTCCAAAAATAAAGCGAAAACTACTTGGAATATTATAAATAAAGAAACATGTAGACTAAAACCAAGCAATCCTGCTTACTCTCTCAAATTAGGGGATAAGTTAATAAACACGAGCACAGAGGTTGCGAATACATTTGAGAATTTTTTTTCAAACATAGCTTCCTCCACTACTGAAGGGCTTGCTTCTTCCGCTGATCTAGCTGAATCCCTTCTCAAGTCGGCTGTCGATGAGTGCAAATTTTCATTTAATTTTAGACATATAAACCCTGATTTAATTATAAAAACTTTTAGAGAATTGAATATGAAAAAAACTGAAGATCTTTGGGGAATTTCCGTTCATATTATCAATACAATTATAAATTCAATAGCCCCTCATCTCGCAATAATTTTCAACAAATGTATTGATGATAGACAGTTTCCAACTTTAATGAAGTTTAGCAAAATTATTCCATTATTTAAATCCGGCGAGAAATGCGATCCCGCTAATTTTCGACCAATATCTATCTTGCCAGTACTAAGTAAAATATTTGAAAAAATTATGTTTAGTCAACTTTTATCGCACTTTAATTTGAATAAATTATTACATCACAATCAATATGGATTCAGGAAAGGTAGAAATACCACTGATGCGGGAGTAGCACTTCTAAAACACGTATTCGATGCTTGGGAGAGTAGGTTAGATGCTATAGGTGTTTTTTGTGACCTGTCAAAGGCTTTTTGATGTGTGATGTGTGAATGATTTGATTGTGTGGACCATAAAACGTTAATTAAAAAACTCAGACATTATGGTGTTTCGAATGATTCGTTAGATTTAATTAACTCATATCTCACAGGTAGAACACAAAAAGTTTGCATTGATGGAACTGAGTCTTCAGGGTCGGCCCTTATCATGGGTGTCCCTCAGGGATCAGTATTAGGACCCTTGCTATTTTTAATATACATTAACGACCTTCCATATTATATGTATAATCTTTGTGAGATGGTATTGTTTGCAGATGACACTTCAATAATTTTTAAAATTAAGAGGGGCGAATTATCATTTGACGATGTTAACAATACCCTCTCTAAATTATTGCATTGGTTTGCTACGAATAATCTTTTGCTTAATGCAAGAAAAACAAAATGTGTTAAATTTACTTTGCCTAATGTAAGGTTTTCCGCCACAAATGTTATTGTAAAAGATGAGCCATTAGACACAGTAGACTCCTCTACCTTTTTAGGTATAACTGTAGACTCTCGACTGCAATGGGGTGCTCATATCAGGTCTCTGTCTGGAAGACTTAGTTCTGCTGCTTATGCTGTGCGAAAGATAAGACAATTGACTGATGTTGGAACGGCAAGATTAGTATATTTTAGCTACTTTCACAGTATAATGTCATACGGTATTTTGTTATGGGGCTCAGCGGCAGATATTGAGTCTATTTTTATATTGCAAAAACGTGCTGTGCGGGCTATTTACGGCCTTAGACCCCGTGACTCTCTAAGAGAGCTATTCAAAGAGATCAACATACTAACAGTTGCATCTCAATACATTTTCGAAAACATTATGTACGTCCGTAAAAACCTCGAATTTTTTGTCAAAAATAGTGACGTACACAATTTCAATACCCGAAATAAAGATAAACTTGCCGTTCCAGGATTCAGACTGCGAAAAGTAGGTAATTCGTTCATGGGAAATTGTATCCGTATTTTCAACAAATTACCACTATCAATTGCTGACCTCCCTGTACATAAATTCAAATCATATATCAAAGTTGTTTTAATGAAAAAGGGCTATTACACTATTGATGATTATATAAATGATAGGAACGTTTGGCTTTAAATTGTATCAGCTCGCACTGGCATATATCTTATGTAAACATGTTTATTTAAAAAGAGGCTGACAATAGTGACCGAGTTTCTTGCGCTGCTTCTTCTCGGCACTAGCCCACATTTGTCCCGAAGCAGTGGTAGGTTAAATATTGGGACGTGTAAAAGCGCCTCCAGGGGCCTATTTGCAGAAATAAAACTGATTTTAACTGATTTTAACTAAATAGAATAGCATAATGTATGGGATCTACAGTAGTCACCGAAAACATATTGGTACCAATAATATAAGTCGTATGTGTACTAAAAGATGTTTCACTAATCATTTGAGATAAATGTAGAAATGTAACGATTTTTACTATCTATTGCTTACTAAATACAATGAAAGGCAGAGGATATTAAAAAACAACAATAAATCGTCATTATTTTTTTAACGTCGTACCTACTAGAAATAATATTTTTCATGATATAAAATTGCGATAAACAAATCTGTTACATCATCATTACGTTGCAATCTTTGCAATTCAATTAGCACGGTTATGATGCGTGTAATTCATCTATTTCCGGTAAACTGTATTAGAAAGTCATTTAAATTCAATTATGTCACTATACCTATCTAACTTAAGTAATTATTTCTTTAAAATTTTAAAATGATACCTTAGGTATTACTTTATGTTTAAGAATTTTGACACGTCAGAAACAAGCATTATTTTTTAAAGTTTGAAATCATATTACAAAAGTAACACAACAAAAACTTCTTGGAAATAGTAAAGACACTATAATGTTATTAATAATATGCATCCTCTCAAGCGTATGTACAGTTAGGTTGGCACAAATATGCACTTTTAGACTTTATTACACTGGATGAAAGTTCAAAATAACACATGCATATGCACCAGACTGTACCATGAAGCTCTTATTACGTGCTATTACCGGTTGTACCGCTCCCGGGCATCGTGTGCACCCATCTTTATAATTTATACTTGTGCCTTCTTTCTTGGGAAACTTTGAAACATGCGTTCCTAAGCCGCACGTAGCATAAAAACTATAATACTTATATACATGAGAGATCGCCCCGAGCATCTTAGAGTTACTTCAAACTTTAGTAATAAAATTACTATTAGGTACTGGATGGTTCCAACTACTTCGAATAGATGTATTTAAGTAATTAATTATCTTCATGCTCTCCTAAGACATCAAATTACTAATTATGAATAATTATCTGTAGTTTTGCGTTGTAATACGTAAGTAATACAATCATTGAACAATAAATGGTGCAATTATCACAAATATAAGTGTGGACGTTACAATGAGTTACTCTAATATAATCATACAAAACAGTAGCCGCTAACCACGCAATAAAAACAAAATTAACTATGTCTAGGTACACAAACACCTGAACAAACTAAAGCCTGAACACGGCACACTTTGCCTTACCATTCACAGCACCTGATACGAAACCCAACTATTGAAGGAAAATTAATTACTTGAACTAGCCTATAAATTACCTTTTAAACAACTGCTTATAATGCATCCTGATGTGGATCACAATCAATCACAAACATTAAAACTCACATTTCACCAATAACACACAAAATATTACACTCAAAACCATAGTTTGTAATTATACCACAAGAATTCCAAACAATCACTTAACCGTCAAAAAGAAACATGAACAGCACGTCCGGCGGGCAGGTAAGTTTAAAAAATTCTAAATTCAAATAATGGTGGGATGCTCAAGCGCAAGGTTGCTGTTGCGTGGGAAAGAGATGGGAAAAAACGGGTCTCACGAGCGCAGGCGCACGAGGGGGAGGAGGGAAGCCACAGGTAATACTACCCTATGTTTTCGAATAGACGACAAAAGGGTCAACTGTCGAGTGTCGACTTTTAACGGCAACAACAAGTGTCGTTCAGACAAGTGCCGGCGACAGACTGATCTACCTGTCAATACAGCAATATTCTCATGCACTGCCGCAAGGCTGTGGCGAGATTCAATATATCTAGCTGCTCAGCTATGTGGAAAGAAAAGGTTCCGTTAAAGACAACATTGATGGTTCAGTAGCAATCGCTTGTAACACATTGGATCTCTATAAAAAGTACCTACGAGTACTTACTACAAACAGTTTGTGAAATCGATTTGAAACGGGTAATTTTAAAAGTAATTTGAGATTTATAGTGAAGTCATGTAATTGCCTCTTCTTTTTATGTTCATTTGTTATGGTTATATTAAACAAAGGTCAGTCTCTAATGTCTTCTATTATGTATTCTGAATGAATAGGTAAACACAATTTTATATCCCAGGCATTATTGTAATGCTTTAAAATTTTAAAAACGATAATGTGATTACAAAATATTTTATTTTTTACTGGCTTGTTCTGTCTCTGGCTTGTCCGAGACTAAATAAATAAGGAAAGTTAACAATAGAATATACAATACAACTTATACAACTCTTAGCAATCTTAAAATTTCAATTAAGTTCCTTTAAAAGTTGTCGGAGAGAAATTTTCTATTTTCATAAAATCGGAACTAGTATCTGTTGGTTCTAGCAAAACATTGCTTTTCACAGAAATAAAGTCATAAATTTAATCTTGCAAACGATATTGGTATTTTACAGCTTTGCTCCACATCCTGGTTCGTTGTTTATTGTCACTATCAATAAAATTGCAAAATAATATATTGTTCTACTTTATTGCCTTGACCCAATCACTTACGGTTCGGACCATTGTTTATTTACAGATTTACTTGATGAAGATGTTCCTTCGATGTCAGAGCAAACTTAGTTCGCATCAGAAGTGGATATAATTGCTTAGCTAACGTGACTCGAGATAATTGACACTATCCGTTGTTCTTGGCTCCATTCATCGGACAGGAAAATTAACTGGTTTTTAGATCTGTGTTCTGTTATCTATACGGGTAATTGATTCTGTGGTAGCCTGTCCTGCGTCCTGATCAAGCCAGAACATCTATTTATTCCCTTAAATACTTTCCGGTTGGTATCTTGTGTTAGTGTTTCATACTCAAGTTTATATTAACCAGCGACTTCTAAAAGATCAGCCGTCTCAATAATTCAAATGCAACTTGCTGTTATTATATTTAATCTACCTGCTAGTTTGTTTTACATACACTAGCATTTTTATTCATAAGTACATTCTATCTACGTAGGATTGAATTATTTCCAATTGTAAATGGTAATCCGGTCCCTGAGATGGCTTTAATATTAACGTCATCGTAATAGGAAAATCTATGCAAAATGTACGTTTCACTACAAAATAAACAGCAGGCAACAAAGCAATTGCAGTCATAATATATTCTTTAGTCCAAAGTATATACTTGTAATACTCGTAGTAATACATATGAATGAATAGTTAGTAATCACGTTCAAATGTACTGAATTTATGTCAATCAAGGTTTATTTACGAGTACATCGTAAGGAGTTCATGCCAATCATTTTTTGCTGAAACCTAGTCTACAATAATACTTGTTGCCAGAGCATAGGGTCCATCAAAGTAACTTATCCTGTGTAGGTAAATGACTGTTAATGATTTTAAGTGTAGAAAAAAAATGTTTATGAAAAATCTGAGAGAACATTAATTCAGGAGTTACGCAACTACAGAAACATTACCGAAATACTGATGAAAATGAAAGTTAGAACCACCTCTCAATTGAACTAGAACAAAATGCTTATATTTTATGTCAAGTTTTAGTGACCAACCAAAAAGTTTTTAAAAGAAACCCTTGAAAGTGAGCATTTCAAGGTACTTTTAGGACGGTGTACCTACAACGTTGCGAAAACGCAAACAACCTTGGGATTTTTTGACAATATTGAACTTCCTAGTGAATTTACGCAAATAAGTTGAATATTTTTGATTGTATGCAATTTTATACTACAGAAGTACCTTTTGCAATTGCCGACGTCCCAATTTTTTCTCATTTTGATATAGGTAATGGTTAGGAGATGTAACATTTCATTTCTTAGCACTTGGAAAATACTAAAATCTAGAAAGTCGTTGCAACTTACCCTTTCTCTCCTGGTCCTAGTTTATTGTTTTCCACAACAGCCGTTGCCCTGATCCGGTGATCGGGCTGTTCTCCCAATAGTTTTTCACTTCTACCGTTACTTAAATGCTCTCTGGCCACACTATACGCGTCACTTTTACTAATATCTTTATTATCACTAGTCACTTCACTTTCAATTTTCACTTCACATTCAACTTTTACTTTAAGACTCTTCTCACTTGAATCTTTTTCATGTTTTTCCGGTTCCACTTTCTCCTCTATCACTTCTTTCACTTCCAATGCTTCTTTCTTCTTCTCTTTTTCTGGCTGGATGCCGTTCGCTATAACCGGGGCTGGTTTCGCTTGCAATGATTTCGGTTGCGATTTGGGGGATGATATTGTAGGTTTGCTCTCTATCGCTCCATTTTCGTTTATGGATGTAACATATACGGTGGAGTTTGCTATGTACCCGTTTAGTTCTTGCCTGTTTTCTGGCTGCGTTCTTTTCCTCTTATTAAGCTGTAAGAGAAAACCAAACATTAATTTTATACGTTAAATAAAAATAAATTACATCGTCATCTTTTCCAAGCCTGAGTACGAGGAAACTATATCACGGAAACAAATTAATAAATCATTACAAAATACGTCAATTACATAATTCATATGCTCGTTACAACCGTACAACACAACGTCACATATAACACTGACTTCACCGAGCTCGTAATTGCAGCAGTAAATACAATTTAAATGGTAAGAGCATTATCTGACGCATTTTTTTTTGTGTTGCCAGATGGTCGGTTAAGCTGCGAAACAGTTTGGCAGGGTTTAAGAGGACGGCAATAAATAGCAACATTTAAACACAATCTTTTTTTCTTTAAGTGCAAATATCATTGCAAAATAATAAAAAATCGGCCTTGAAGAGTTGAAAAAACAATTAGCGCTACACTTGACTATTACTTTTCTCATATTTCATGAATGATGAAATATCAACTTTAGGTATGGTTTAAAGCTTAAGGAAAGCTGAATTACTCAATCGATGCAGAAAAACTTTGGGCCGACAAAATCAAGAGGAAATGATTTTAACTAATTTTAGGCTTCAAAACATTAAAAAAAAACTTTTGTCTCAAGAAAAAAGTTAAAGTCACTAATTTTGAATTGATGCCAAACAAGAAATCACCGGCAAATCCGGCAATCGTAATGCAATTCTAATTTTCGCCGGGTCAATTATTTTTGAAAAAGTTTTGTATGAGGTCCCTTTATTTTGAAGGCATTCAGGTATTCACAGGTAAAACTGGGACTTTTCCCTAAATCCCTGTAAAGTCGTGCGTTTTGTTTCATTTGAACAACCCCAACTCGGACGGAGCCATCACATAAATATGCGAACCTAATGCGGTCACGATTTTTATTAAAATTCTAATAGATTGCCACAATACATCACTTTGGGTATGCCCGTCCCAATTAACTCACAAAAAACCACTTGAGAAATGTGGATGCGAAACTGTTAGCAACAAGTGGTCTCTGGAACCCTTGAAAGATGGTAATTGAATGTTGCAAGCCGTGTTTTAATGAATATAAATGTCAAAAAAATGTCAAAGATTTGTAAGTAAATCCTAAGCAGCACTTGGTAATACATATCATGTTACGTAACCTTTGAAACTTTACTCGATCCATTGTGGGGCTTTAAGCGCTTCTTAAATTTAAATAGGTACCCAAAAACAAAAAGACGCCTCATTTCTCAATTGTTAGCTGTTTTAATATACTTTTCAATTTCATGAGGTATACTAGCAATTGCCAGGGACTTCGTTCGCGGATAAAACGTAACCAATGTTAAACTCTGATCTCTAAACTACCACTATGCAACCATGTCGATCCCTTTCAATATGGAAAACTAACATAGTGAACCAACGGGAACCATACATTTTCCCGGGATTTCAAGTAGCTAAATTATCCAAATTTCAATGAATATATTTTCTTTCTATACCTGAGTGACCAAGTAATCCCTCTGGCAAATTTTGCTTTAATCTGTTTAGCCGTTTTTGCGTGATTGAGTAAGAAACATCCATCCAAAGATAAAGTTCGAGTTTTAGGAATAGTAATAAGATTAACTACCTATGGCATAAACATTTAACATTACCTAAATTAAAGTATGAAATTGCCGATTATTTTCCCACTTTTTATTTTGTTTATAGCTCTTAAGTATAGTCATATTATTGCGTAATTCTTTTTGTATTGTATCAAAAACTAAATAAAGTAACTTTTGACTGCAAAAAAAATGCAATACTAGTGCCTATTACTTCAAAGGAAGTCGTTGAAAAGACCCCTTACAATGTGTCAGCTGACCTTCTTGCTTCAATTAAGTATATTTGTATTATATACTTTGATTTTCAGAAATTTAAATACTATAATGCGTAGCTTTATAACTATCTAACTTTCACCTTTAATTGCATCGAAAACGGTTCAGGCGTTTTTAAAAAAACTAAAAAATTGTTAGTATGGAAAAATGAATTTTCTCGATTTCGTCCATACAAAACGGCAATTTCATACTTTAACCCCTAATACTTTCCAAGTAAACAAAATTGCCACTGCAAGACGAGCGTAATATACATTAGTGCAGAGATCGCTAATTATTATGATGTTAGATGATTTTATTCAGTAATAAAATCGGATCCTCGTAAATTTAAATACTCACCCTACAAGACAAAATAGGTACATTTAGCAGTCTTATATTTTTTTATGTTCTTATCCTCTCTTGGCTATATTCTGATTTAAACAGTCTTAGCTAGTTTTAGAAACTATGAATTGTTAGTAAAACTAACTGAAGTACTTTCTAGCTAAAAGAAAAGGAATCATAAATACTAAGAAAACTATGTTTTTTTTGTTTGTGTTATGTTTGTTTAATGTATAAACACAGCTTTAGAACATGACCTAGTGTCACAAAGCCATCATCGTGTGATCAACCTTAGTATACCACGTCTTATATCATTCGTAATTATCAAAAATAAGTTTGGATAAAAATGGGCAATTGCAATTGTTCTTATGTTCCTTAATTAAAATTATATGTATACTATTTTGTCAAATAAAAGCCATTAGTCATTAATGGTTGATGTTTTGTCTATCATCATAACATAGATCTAGATATTATAATAATCTACAACTTAGGGTCAAGGCGGACAAAGTACCCTATTGAATAAAAGTTAAAAAAACAGTCACTTTCTTAGTACGATACATAGGTATATTTCATTGTGTCTAGAACACAAAACGCAAGAAAGCCCTTAGTTTTAGCACTAATTAGGTACTTCGCATTAATCCCAGCCACGCTCTAGCACAGAGTACAATGACAAAGTTCCAGTTAATATAAAAGTGGAGTAGTGCTACAACCATTTCAAAGAATCGGCTGCTCCGAGTGCGAACTGAATCAAGACCACTCGAGAGCAGAATGAAAGTAGCGAATAGCCGACTGAGGCTACAAACAATTACTCGTGTGGTGCAAGTCTCAAGCCACTGCGCTGTAACAGATTTCAAAATCATATCATAAATCCATCTCCATGAATTTACGCGAACTCTACACATTAAAATTAAATATATATTCATGAATTGTACTCGCGTTCATAAGATTTTTAGATTCTGTAGTAAAAATGTAGAGTTTACAGTTTGACCAAAGATAAAAGATGGAAGGAATCTCACTCGCCTATTACGACGCCAATAGGAAGAGATGAGTGCTATTATTTAATGTGTCGTCACTACACCTACCTGGCCTCCGTATGTTCACCTATAACTTGGACCAAACCCATAGCCGGAGGCTCTTGACACGCCGCAGCGGTCTGACCGAGGCAGACTGAATGCACCAAGTATTGCTAACGTTACTTACATCGGCCTAGAGTTACAGACGTGCTTGACACTTATATAGCCACTTACTTATAACATTTGTTTTGTTATTAATTTCGCCTTTAGATTCCATTCAGACAATTCATTTCGATTGCTTGCCGCTTACTCACTTCTTACAAATCTTACTAAACAACTCAAGGCATCTAGATGAGATTCGGAACGAAAATAGATAAAAGGTTGAAAAAGCACACACACAAGGTCTTCCTTTCCCGAAAAGGGTACGGTTTGCATGGGATAGTTCCGAATTAAAAAGCTCTACGCGTAAGAAATCGAGGGTTATAGCTAGTATCGTTGTATAATGGAAAAACAGTGAGAGAGATCCAAATAAATGCCTATCATATTGCAGAGTAGGGCCTCTGGTACAGACAGTTGCAAATGGCTAATCATCATCGACAGCCTATACCTATTAGTCCACTGCTGGACTTAGGCCTCTCCAAAAGAAGAATGATGCCATAATCGCAACGCTTGGTAGGCGGGTTGTCGACGTCAGTTTGACCGATGGTGGAGGGAAGACGCTGCTGACCGTCTCCTTTCAGCAGTACTTCTTTAATCACCTCTTACGACACAGGGAGGAGGGTGGGCGAAGTGTGACATTGTATGGCAGGGGGTGGGTGGAGCCTCGAATTTCGTGACCTAGATTTAATATACTAAATCTATGTTTCGTGACGTCTCATTTCAACACAACATCTATGATAATTTAAAACACAAGCTTTGGCTTACATAGAAACACTATAGGTACCAATTATTAGATGTAAAATTTCAAAATATGTGACGAGTCACAAGAGAGAGGGAGTCTCACAAATGTGGCCAGTGAAGACATACATGATCGAAGGAGGGGTCAAAGAATCATGAAATTCGTGTAACGCTATTTATGGGTGGCCCCTAGGAAGAGAAAGGGTGGTGCTATTCTTTTAACGTGCCCACACACCTTGACACAGTGGCTAATAGTGTTAGTTATTACCTCTACAGATAGTTTGGACATGTCAACTGGCGTGATGCGCTTGAGTGCCGACAGCCGCTGCAGCCGCTGCCGAGCCTGCTCCTCGACCGCGATGAGGAACGCATCTTGGATGATGTTTTGCCCGATGTCCGATACTGTTGACAAAGATAGAATTTTCTTTTAAAAATATCTAAAATACATGAGATTAATAACACCACTAACCCGCAGTCTGTTTTAGATCTAAATCATACGCAGTCATACTTACATTTGAATTACAGGAGAGCACAATTACAAGAGGTAGGAAACTGAAGTTATTAGTTTAGAAAAAAAAATGTTTTGTGTCAGTGGAAAACAAGAAATGGCAGATAATCGTCATGTCACGTCTCAAAACCGTGGGTTTATTTGACGTTTTTCATAGTTTATTTTTGTGGAGAAAGTTTTATTGTCAAGTATTTTTCTGTATTTTCTTTCTATTACAACAAAACATCGACTTTCACAGTAGCTGAATGCATACTTAAATATGATCCTGAAAATATCTGAAAATACGAGAGCCATATCTCATATCGGAATATAGATTACGTAAAGTGGCCAGAGCCGATACCCACCTACATAAATAATAATTAAACATCGTCCGAAAAACCTTGCTAGCAACAAAAATATGTTATCCAAGCGTTATTTATTGAAGTAAAAAGTAAACCATAAAGATCTCACAAATAATAACACTAAAACAATACGCTATCAGTATTATTTTACATTATACTGTATATGTCTTTTTGAGTTTTAATACGAGGTGCAAAGATTAGTAGAAAAAAATGTCTTTGAATCGATTCTGACCAATCTTCGTTTCGATAGGAAAATAAGATAATAATTGTTTTTTATGCATACTCGTATTGTATATGCTTGTACTGGTAGTGTAATACATATACTCGTAATCAATTGTTTTTTATTTTGATTTAAAAAAAAACTCAAGCTCGCTGCTCATATACAACTTTTAGGACGGTTATCAAAATTTATAATAAAAATATTAATCGTCCCGATCGATCATTGAACCTAATTCATTCCTTTACATACGTGTGTAATTTTTTTGGTAATTTGTAAATTCAAGTCCAAAGAAATGAAGTCAAAAATCTTCAATATAGAAAAATCATAATGGTTGAAGGAATAATGGCACGTGAGAACTTAACGGGATACTTATGTTGTAGAGTTTGTAAGGCAAAGATATATCTTTTTAGTCAATCCCTAAACCTAACCGTCCACGTGATATTTTGGTGATCCATGAATTATTTATTAGAGCATTGCTAATTTTCCGCCGGTACTTATGATAATTCATATTCAATCGGTGCCCGCGCATTCCTGTGCCGCCCGGCGCCCGGCGCGTGACTCAATGTGTTGCAACGCCATTGTAACGATTCAATGAATACGCAAAATCCTGTAATTATATTTATCATCAATATACTAGTAGTATCACTATCTCACTATCGCAGAGTAAAACGCGTATGAAGAGGTGTGGAAGCAATTACAACATATACTGCATTCTTGGTGTCTCTTTAAAGATAACAACCGCAATTATTTACCATAAATTGTATGGAAAGAATTTAGATTGAGAGACTGTGACAAGCCTTAGCCCTTACAATGTAGGCCTTATGCGTCGTATGTAGGGTTGAGTAAATTTTGGCATTCGATAGACTTAACGAGACGTACCATTGATCTTACCCTAGCAATCATCATTTGAGTAATTAAGTATAGTGGCTCGTCCAACTAAATATGCAAAAAAAGTGTGCAAATAACACACTCAGAAATAATTAGAGACCGCTCAGCCGTGTTAAAGCAAACTGTTTAACGCCACACTCAGAATACTAATAAAAAAGATATAAATACATAATCAATGAATTCGATCATCATTGCGCAGTTGTTACATACAATAATCCACGCCTAGAGGATAGGGTCATCAGATAGTCTCAGTCATGCTAAAACCATTAATATCCTGAAGATTGTCAGGAAGTGATTTTAGAAATCATCATTTATCAGATCTTATATCTGTTAGTCATAGACCTCTCCAAAAGGAGGATTATATTATAATCGCCTCTCTTGGTGGATATCAATCTCACTTTGACCAATGGTGCATAGAAGACGCTGCCCATTTTCTTCTGGCAGGGGTCCTTTAGTCGCCTATACTCTATACCCATATGACGAATAAGTTATAGTGCTATAGCACTTTTAGACAGGCACCAAAAGGATTTTAGAAATAAAACAGTCAACACTGTATAGCATTGTTTTTGCTTTGTGTGGTGTACAGTAAAGAGTATTTTATTGGATATTGCATAAAAAAATAGTTCGATAATCAAATTCTTTAGTTTGCAATTGTTTCGAAGCTGTATCAAAATATGTTTGTTTTGCAACATGATTCCATCCATACTGAGCATAATTTTTTTCCTTACCTTACGTAAACATAGCGTGTCAATCATAGAGTCAATACTTGCAAGAAAATTGCATGTCCGGCCTTCTTCGCTGTTGTAACAAAGTCACTGCGTTGTTGCGCCTGATTCATTACGTCAACTGTATGCAGTGAGAAAATTATTTTTAATCAATCACGCGATCAATCTGATCGGTTCTGATTACACTATGAAAAAACAACTAGTAGTGCACCAACAAAACCTATTAATTTACTCTTAATTATGCTAAACATTTCCCTAGGGGAGTGCTCAATTGTAGACATCGTTTCGTTTGGCCGAAATAATAATGATATTAACCCCTTAAACTCGCGTGGCTGCTGGTTACCGCGATGGCAATAATGGATTTCTATTATTTCTAACTTTCTACAATTCGAGGGATTAATATTAATTTCCGATAGAAAAAACTGTCATGTTTTCTTTTATTATGGATACCTTTAGCAACTTATTTTGAGTCTGTCCATTGCTAGAGTTATAGGCCTCGCTTCTATACTTAACAGGCGGGTTAACCATCGCAGTTTGGCCAATGCTGGAGATAATTAAGACGCTGCTACACGTCTTACCACTGAATAGTACTGACAGAGGACTGTCAATACTCCTTTTTTAGCCTCGTCCAACACGGACGAACGGGAAGCTAAAATTTAACTGTTAAATGTTTAAAAAATCAATTCTCCCTATGTACTAACTTAATGACTTTGATAGTCTTATAGATTTATAGACTGAGATAATATTGGTGATAATTAATAAAATTATCTTCTCAATGTGATCGTCAACCTAAATAAGACGCGCCATGTGTAGCGTTTTTGAGGAAATAGCACAACTTGCCCCGAACTAAGCTCTGTGGATACAGGTATGTACGGTACAAAGAAAAAATACCACGAGGGTTGCCAGTTGCCAACCCTGCTTGCAACTGAGGCATACTGAGAATGGGGCTTAAATGCGATATTAGTGGGTGTACAAGAACAATAGGTGTGCGGCGATGATTACTCGGTCCTCTCATCGAGTGGTTCTCTTCATTACCGCATTTCGTGATATTCGCAATTCGTCACGTACCTTCATAGATTTCATAATTTGATTATGCAATTGGACATACCTATAGATCCCGTGTCGGGTTTTATAGTAGGTGCGGTGAATACGACTGCAGAATGCAATCTGCTGTCTCTCAAATAAGCCTATTTACACTTACTGTAAGTAAATTAGGATTAACCCTAGTCATAACCAAAGAATATCATCATTAACAAAGCCATCCTTGTAAAATATTGGAATCTGTGGGTGGTTCAAATCTGAGACCTTACTCAGAAACACCATTACTGTATTAGGCTCTGTCTCTCTTACACTCACTATGCGTATGCGATACTGGCATGAGTAGTTTCGCGTTGTAAGGCCCTATTGGCTAATGTTATTTGTTGGATTGCCTTTTTGTATAAAAAATAAAAAACTACATAGCAGAGCGGCTGGGCGTTGTTATAGCCATCGTCAATGTATCGATTACTTAGTTAGTGCCAGAAATTATAATGAGGTTTTTGAATATAGCATAGCATTTTCTTTAAATAGATATAGACAACATCACATACATTGTTGTGATGCCAAACTAAGTAGGTAGGAAGAGGTATGATATTAACAGTGAAAAATTTAAGTAACTACCTATTGTGTGAAACAGAAACATACTCATCAGAACAGTGGACATGGGTGGAAGATTTTTATTTTGTTCGATAGGAAACGAAAATGGCCTTAAGGATATAAAATTCTTTCAAATGGCATTTTTACAAAAAATTGGATAGCCAAAAAGCTTCTAATTAAGCTAACAATTGTATGTAAGTGCTCAACAAGAAACCACCGACAGTCATCTTCACAACTCAAAACTTGTGTTTTATTTCACTTTTCTTCGGTATTGTTTTTGTAAAATAGTTTTATTAGTTGTAATGTTTAATAAGTTTTTTAACATTTAAATAAATTATATAATATACTAATTTATTTCAATATAAACATTTATAAATTGGAGTAGGGCATTGGAATTGGTAAGAAAACCGGTCAGTTAATGTTAATAAAAACAATGTTAACAACTTATAAGCTAGTTTTCATGAAATTCTTACTTAACAAGAGAAAAGTACGATTTGTATGCCTGGTTTAGAGGGTTTTTTTTTTAGGAATAGCCTAGCTTTTGGAGCTCGAGAACCAGTGAACCCGGCCTCGTCGTTTGGGTGTGCCACTGACTGCGACAATAACTTTATAACGGACCGTTGTCTTTTTTTAGATAGACCGTGCATCAAGCATGGCCTGATTATTCAGACATTTATACTTTTTCTGGAAGTAGAGAAAGGGTTAGTATCTGCACATGTGCCCCTTTTAGGTAAGTATTGATATCCATTCTAAAGATAATCGACAATATACTGCTGCATCTTGTTAAAAAAAATATAGACGTTATGTCACTTTACATAACTTTGGCAGACAAAAGACTTTAATTAGATTTAAGTCACTTTACGTCACTATTTTAGTGATGCACAATGATCAAGCTGCAATACAAAACTAATGAACTAACAAGTACGTCCTAATCTCAAAACGATGCGGTCACTGCAACTTGATCAAGTAGTACCTATCTGTATGCGTCTTGTGTACGATAATTTTGTGAGATTCCAATGACAGACAAGGCAGAACACGCCATGGCCCATTAGGTACTGTAGGATTGTGATGGCATATGACTGGAAGCTTTGGCGCCGCTAATACTATATATTTCAGATATGTATAAACAAACTAATTAGCATATTATAGAGGTGACGTATACATCCACTTGACGACTGTCTGGTCTTACGGTGCGCAACGGGGGCAACAAAACCAGAGCGGTTACGTTGAATCACGCAAGGTTAGAATACTACTGAGCAACAGCATTGTACATACTTGAAGTATTAATTTTTGTAAATAAAATAATATACAGTTCAGTATTTTTATCCGTTATTTAGGCGCCCTATGGTAAGCTTCATTTAGTTTAGGGTTAGTAATGGATATTAAGTAACAAACTGTCACTCAAAAAATAGGTATAAGGTTTAAGAGGAAACACAAGGGCCGTTTTTCCATACAAACGTAGTCCCCTGTTTCCTCCCTGAGTAAAGCCAGTAGAGCAATAATTTCTACTACAAAAATCTATGGCCACTATTAGCATGTTTCTATGTTGTCTGTTTTTTCATAAATTAATTAATAAAAAAGATGTGAGCCCTCAAAAATCGAAAAAAATCGCCAGATTTACCGCTGTGTTCAAACATCCAGAAAACAAATTTGGCTAAATTTTAGAAAAAAAAGAAAAACATATGAACACGGCCAAAGCCTTTCATTAATTTTTAATGAAAAAAGTATTTAAATCGGTTTAGTTTTGGAAAAGTAATCGGGGCGTCCCCCGATTACTTTTCCAAAACTAAACCGACTACGAAACGTTGATTTGGTGTGCTTTTAGTAGGTATTTTCGGTCCAAGAAGCAGTTGTGTCTATCACACTCTGCGGTGAAGGCGTTTGGCACTGCGCGACAGCAATAGATTTTACAAATACCTATTTTTCAATTCTCTCGCCCGTAGTTTTTCCTCTTAAGAACCCTACGTAACCCCTGGCTATAACCCCATACCGTAAAAAAGGGGTTTGGTTATTAGGTTTTCTTCTTAAATTTACTAACCCGTCTTATTATACAACCAAGTCGCCCCCGGCCCAGTTTATCCTTTGACTCGCGTCCCGCTCCGCACTCGGTCGATCCGTAATGTTTTTGATGCGATCCCCTTTCAATAACCGAGCAAATTTTCGGAGGAGAATCTGGCAATATCGCGTTTTACGCCAATTCAATCGCGCCGCCTGTTTTTATTGCCCCACCCACCCCTTTTATAGGTTGTTATGCTCGCTGCAGCAAATTCCCACATTGTCTGGTGTAGAGCACAGGGTACATATACACAGAAAGCCTGTGTTGGCATTAGATGACACTACAGCGAAATCTTGCCCCTAAACTTGACAATAATTCAACCAATGATACGTCAATAATTAGGTAATGTCAATGTCAAACACTTATGTTAGCGCTTTTTACCGCGATTATACAACATACATGCAAGATTATGATAGTTACATGGTTATTTACTGATTAGTGAAGAACAATACTAGGTATGGTTTTAACGTCTAAGTATTCCGTTCATTTTGAACGAAAGATAAAATTATGCAGAGCAGTCCAAGATAATCCACAGTTAATTATGGATGTTAAGAACACGTCGTCACGTGTCTACGTAAATTACCTAAGTTTTGACAGCCAGCTGTTGTACCAAGTTCAAATACCGCAACGGGCTTCACGCTAAACCATAATAATATTTCAATTCAATCCGAATAATAATGAAATAAAACGCAAGTGAAAATAAGTTTAGGCCTATAACTGTCCTACTAAGCTCCAAAGCCAGCCTCCAAAGCCAATCTTTGAATTTAAGGTACCACAATTATGATGGGTGCAGGAATAATCACCACGATAGCCAAATGCGGGTTGGTGGTCACTAAGTCGAGCAATATTTAAAAATTCGAAACTCTAGCTGCCCATTCCGGAGATAGACGCCAGGACCCCGAACCGAAACCTTAACCCGGTACTTAAAGCACTTGATCACTACCGTTAAAAATAAAACCCTCATACAGTGTATTATGTCGCAGTATCATCACTAGCAGTTTGTTAAATGACAATTTCAAGGTGGCAGAAGATTCACAAACCCTGTAACGGCACTGATACGCCAAAGAAATAAGTGGTAGTGTAGCAGACGCAATGCATATCTTACTAATTAATAGTAATATTCGTTCGGTTAGTTAAATGGTGTGATTCAAAACAATACGTCATTATCTTGTTCAGTGCGTTAATAAGAAACAAGCCTACTGTTCCTATTCACCTCCACTGAAGGTTCCATCTGAAAACATTGTTTATGTCAGTTATCTCTGTTTGTGTCCACGTGTTGTGCCTTGCATTTTGAATGCGCTCGCAAACTATGGACGCGTGACGCCGGAATAGTCCGCTTTAATAGTTGTACGAGGTAAATTGAAAGCGCCCTTGTGAGCGATCGGTTTGTTAGTAAATTGAATATTTTATCACACATTCCTGACGAGCCCTAACCATGAGCACGCAGAACAAAACTACATTCAATCTTGCTGTGTTTTTCTTTTTATCCAGTTTTCATGACAAAACAATATTGAATAGATATTGTTTTCGTACAATGATTTTTACTCGGTACTTCATCAACATCACTGCTGTCTCCAAGACTCTCCGAGTCCTGACCGAGTCAACTTTGACACTTCTGAAATATAGTTAAGACTTAAGACGATGATTTGCTTAGAAAATAATAAAAATTTACCATAGATTGTGCAAAATATCTAGGTAGATGTTAAATACTTTATTTATACAATAATATAAATCTTAATCCACTCAACCCAGAATGTTTGTCAATTGCTAAAATCAACTCAAAACTCAATAGTTTGTTGTTTACAACCGACATCATCATCATCGCCTGCCTTTGCCAGTAGGTAGACAGCTAGACAGGGGCTTCTCAAAGCTTCGCAAAGCAGGATTTGCCATAATTGGCGATTGGAGTTTGGCCAATGTTGGATAGAAGATGCTGCTGCCCGTCTGCTTCTGGCAGTACTTCTTTAATCACCTCTTACACTCATAGGAAAAGAAAGGTCGGTGCTATTATTTTTATGTGTTAGCACCACATGACTCTATTTATAATCAGTCGTTATAAAATCTAATTAGGAAACTGAATGGATCAGATTAAGGTCATGCGTTCTTTTAAAATATAGCTCTTATCTTAAATCTGATCGTAGTTCTTAAATAAAAAACACGACTTAGCACTTAATGTCTTTATTTTTACCACGCTTTTATATTAGCTTGGGTTGTATCTATCTATGTATCTATGTATGTAATGGAATCTTTGAGCATAAATTTGACCGATTTCCAGAAGTTTGATTAATTTGAAACTTTGCACACGTATCAAGGACCGATGACAATGCAATAATTTAATAACAGTTTTCCCAGTTTTCCTCTGTAAGAGGGAGTAAAAGAGATAGAGCTAGCGCGCGATCTGTATCAATTATGTTTCCTGCATAGGTTTGGACTTACAGTCGATAAAGAAGGAATCAAATCTTATAAACTAAACTAAAAAGTAAAAAATAAATTATAGTTTAAAAAACTAAAAAACCACGCTTTTAAAACAGATTGAACTAAAAAATTAAAAATAAAACTGTAGTAATCAATTGAAAAATTCATATTATTGTACAAAAAGCGTGGGGTGCTTGTTATGATATCCACAGATATAGTAAATTATTGATAAAATATTTACAACAATCTAAATCAAGCCCCCCACGCTTTTTGTACAATAATATGAATTTTTCAATTGATTACTACAGTTTTATTTTTAATTTTTTAGTTCAATCTGTTTTAAAAGCGTGGTTTTTTAGTTTTTTAAACTATAATTTATTCAAAGTAGCAGAGGCTACTCACATACACGCAACACGCATAACTCAATTCTTCTAACAGAGTCGTCGAAAGTTTTAGATGAAGTATCGGAAACATCCAGTGGCATCAAAGTGATAGCCATCGTCCATCACCATGGCACTATGCCCAAGCCTAAACCCTTAATATTTCCTTTCAGCATGAGCCGCGTCATTGCTCGCAAGTTTATGACACGCGTATCGTGTCCGTTCTACTCGTATGTGGCAATAATTCGACGGAAACTGTTTTAGTGCTGGTGATGTGATAAACTATATTTTAGTTGTGCATATTATCTGTGTACTTTATTTGATATTTTAGCAACTTAATTGCACTGATGATGATGATGACACACACATGATGATGCGAGGAGATGCGGGTTCAAGACCCGCCTAAGACAAAATTTTTCATGTTTATATACTGATATTATCTGTGGTTGTGCAAAGGCTTTTCTTTACATAATATACCACTTTATTTTCTCTGATACTCATAAAGCATAGAAGCAGTTGTACTTATTTAAAAGTACTTTATGATTTTTTAATTTTGGCCTAAGCTTCCGAAACTCTGATTTACTAGAAATTTCTCACGACTTTGTTTTCGTAACATAATAAATGGCACCTTTTTACTCAAGAACTATACTTATTTATAACTCCCATTAATGTAATATATTATTAGATAACTACTTAAAACAAAATTGGAACAAAGTACTTAGGTAGCTCTTTTTTTCTGAATATTTTTTGCAGATTGAATTTTAAAAAACTCTAAAACTTTTTATATGTACAGTGATGAGCATTTTTACAAAGTCCATTCCAATAAAACCATTCACATTATCTTACACACTAAACTAAATTTATGAATTTCCAAAAAATGAGTGTTTTTATTTTATTTTAGTTTTTTAAACTGGTTGGTTTTGGCTGTGCGTTGTTTTGATTATTGCCAATAGACAAACGATTTGCCCCAATTATATTGTATAGATGAGACATGGGAAGGGTAGGTACAGCTAAAATTACGTGATTTGGCCATGCAACAATCATTTTTTTTGAGAGACGATTCTTGTAGGTAAGTGTCTTTTCAGCTTGATATTATAACGGTGGATGTTATTTCTAAAATTGTTATTTAAACAAAAAGCGACTGTAGCTCAAGTGATTTAAAATAAACATTCCTTCACGCACGTCACTAATGATGATACATCACCTATCTCAACATCAGAAAGCTAGCTTGACGACTGCAAAGCAAAAACAAACTTAGTACTCTTGTTTTTTAGTTGAAAGTGAACCGTCACCATTAGAAGCTTTGATCTGCTAGAGCAGAACCAGTTCCATACATTCCAGGACAGACGGATAGAACGGTACTTCGCAAGAACATAGTTATAGCCGTGAACGGGTTTAATCATAATTTTGGAGCTAAAAATGTATTTTGAAATCTAAACTGTCACAGACTGTAAGGTCCTCACAAAGATCATGTAACATATTCGGATTGTGAGTATAATATTACTCATAGGACGTGTAAAAAAACGCTTATTTGCAAATACGTAACGTAATGGACAAATTTATATATTAGTCCTTAAATTTCAAGGGTGATTCTAGCTTAGTAACAACAGCTTATTGGATATTACAAAAGTGCCTACAAATACTAAAAACTTAAAAACACGTGTTGTGCCAACCAACTGATTTGCTGCCGAATATTTAACCCACCTGAAGTGATAGATTTCCTGTCAAAAATAAAATATGCTTAGTAAACATATCTGTGTGTCTATCTGTATGTCTACAATAGTAGGACACACGGTATTAGGATGTACGTATACTCAAAGTCAAGTCAAACTCATTAAGTTAGACTTCTTGTGTTTTTGGTAAAGAAGTGGGAGTTTTCGCTCGTCATTAAGTAATTTTTTACTTCGATTTAAACAATGGATTACGTCCAAAGTCACATCATCACCGGATACGCCTCTTGAATGGTTAGTATGCTGTATGACTCCATTTACGATAATAAAAAGGGTGTGACGTCATTTCTATTAAGGTACATAGGTAGTTGCTGTAGGATACAAATAATCGTAACTTATGTCAATTGTACACTTAAAATATACAATCAAACTGCCGTAAAATAGAATAACATCACCCTTACTGGTTCTACGAGTCGTAATAGTCGGCTAAATGAGTAGGTAAGATTATCGGTTGTCTAGTACCCCATACGACAGGGTACTTAATACTACCTTAATTTGGGACTAGATGGCTCTGTGTGGCCCAGTGAGGCATGTCTTAAAATATATATGATATATAGGTACTTCTCGACGAGAACGACGGCCTTCATTTCTCTGCTGCTACTCGCATTGGCCAGACTGTCAAACGCCTAATCCTTATTGTGAAGAGGCATGACCACTGTGCACCCTATGAAGTCATAATTGAATATTATGATTATTTTGATTATTGGCTTGGGCTATCGAGTCGCTATAAATATTTACTGTACACTGTAAATTTTCTGATAGTTTATCTAAATGTTTACATTTGATTGCGTTAACTCTGAATAGGTATAGTTTTCAAGATTTATTAATACCCGTCGAAGTCTTTCAATTATTTCTTATGATTGCAGCAGATTTCCAAAAAAATTATAATAGCCTGCCTAAGTTTTTAGTAACTGTATTCTACACATTTTAATGCAAAAAAAACCATTTTCAGCATTTACTGCATCGTACTTAACATGAGCATGCATTGGGTTGGCAGAAGTGGTGGCCTGCGGACCTGAAGAGTTCACGTTCCAATAATTTTACATTTTTTTTTCAATTCATGGGATTTGTCGCTATTGACTATGTCGTTCGTGTATCTTTTATATCGGACTCGGCTCGGACTGAATAAGTCCCGTCCTCACGAAATAGCATCTTATAGCGGCTTACATGTTTATAAAACTAACAATCACAGTTAGTCTATGCAAAATCATCTTGACAATGGTTGTGCGGTTAGACTACACTTACGTCAGTCGTGAGTCATTCTAACCGTGTCTTGTTGAGACAGACTGTTTTCACATAACCTGGGTTATTATATACGAGTTATCAACAATGAATAACGGGTAACCATCGGTTAACTTTGCCCTAGATCGGCCTTTTTGTTGAAATATTGTAGGTAATGTAGGTATATCAAACATGCTGTGTGGTGCTCACCTAATGAGTATAGCCTACCCTTCTCATCCTACGGGTGTAGGAACTACAGATATACTACCAGAGAAGAGATTACTCTTTTCTCCTTTGGTTAAAATACGATCGCAAACGGCTTGCGAAGCGGAGGGCAAAATCCTTCTTTTGCAGTCCACTGCTTGCTACACATAAGCCAGCAGTAGAATGATTGTGGCCGAAATTGGTTACCACCTTACATACAAATAAAACATCTTCTTCTATGTACCTATCTTACAATGATAATTTAGTTTACGAGTTTTACAGGCATCTGACGGAATTTTTTCTTAAGACATATGCTATAAAAGCTAGATGCCTCACTCTGCAACACGAAGCTCGTATTTACGGATATATCTGTCTCTTTCAGATACTGGAAGACATTGGTATGAGTGAAAGGGATAGATGGATTGAAATATACGGACATTGTGTTGCGGAGTAAGGCCTCAGGACCAACGGCTTAACGGGCCTTCCAAAGCGCAAATATAACCCCACATCTCTTACAGACCCTAACCAATTTAATAAAGATCTGACTTAAATTGGCCTGACCGAAATTCGAACCTGGGCATAACGCATCACTACACCAACTGAGTCATTTTCAGATGGGATTTCGTGTAGCCGTCTTTTCGCTATCCAGGCACAACTTCCACTTAGCTAAAGAGGAGTTCAATTACCCGTCGAAGTCTTTCAAGTGTTTCGCCGTTACCTATAGCCAGCGTTGTTTTGGTTCTTAATCGGATTAAAGTCAATAACGTATTTTTCTTTCTTATAATTACAACACTGAATTGCTTGTCGCGCTAAATAACTGGAGATATTAGTTAAATAATTTTTTACTCCTGACTTTTGACTGTTGTAAGAACTAGAACTGAAATAAGGAGTATCATGGTAAAGGCTTTCATCGTTATTATTAGCTTATTTTCATTTTCAATATTATTCACTTGTGTTATAATCAAGATCAAAATCAAGATTCAGATTATCAGTAGGTACTAAGCAATGATATTTAAAAAGTATAGATAGGTTATGCCCTTACAAAACTATCGAAATATCTGTGCCGCTTGCGAACAACTGCACACATGCGTAATTCTTATTTTGTCCTTGTCATACTCGTAAAAAGAACAATTACTTTCTCTTTCATGGATTTGAAAAGACGTCACAATTGTGACGTTTTAGGGACGCATATTGAGAGCGCATGTAACATATCTATTACTTTTAAAATATCATTGGTACTAAGTAAATGTTGTTTTCGAGTTTGACCTCGACATGTAGGAACCTTTCATAATGTATAAATCGGTTTGAGTTTAGGTATATGTACTTAAAATGCATCTTTCGTCTTATGCTTTATGTAGGTATAGTATAGCATCTTTCGTCTTATGCTTTAAGTAGGTATAGTGGAACAAAGGCTTAGGTGATTCCCATTGAGACAAACATCAAATAACATAATTCTAAGCTTCAACGCCGTCTCTTTCTCTTCGCATTTTTACAAGAGATTATTTTTTAAACAAGTGATGAAAATGGTTATTCAAAGTCGAGTTTCAAAAGAAAAGTGTACTTTCGCATTTCTACAACAAAAAAAAATCGGCTAAGTGCTTATAGAATACGAGCAGTTGAGGTTCCGCAGATAACTGTCAGTAAGGACTTGAAATAAATTTTGGTTGATACAACGACTCTCAATTTTGTACATGTTCATAGTAACTAGGTTAGGTATAGGTATGGTCCATGAAAGCAAATAAGGCTGAGGAATTATCATTTTAATTATCTTAATTTTACATATTAAAATTTATTGAATTTCTTTTTTTTTTTGTAAATATTGTTTATTAAATTATCTTCCAAAATTGGTCACATTACGTAAAAATAATGGTTTATTATTAACATTAGAACTTAGAACTAAATACACAGTCCTTTAAAAAATGTCACTTAAAACTGTTCTTGATTGAATGGTTGACGTTTATTTTATGTCTGTATAACCCGGCCATATTATGTGGATATGCAATATTTATGTCATGATGTATCTGAATAGATACGGGTTGTACTTAAATTGCACCCTTATGTCAAATGGGTGCACTTTTAGTTAGGACACTATTTTGATGCTGATTGTTTACATCTAGTTTTGTACGTGAATGTTTATGAAATATTGACTTTACGTTACATTTAAATGATAAGTTTAACCTAAGTGTTTAAATTGGAGTTTTTTTTGCATCAAAATTTAGAACTAGATTAAGTCAGACTTAGCCTATCCTCTATACCCGTGTTCGACTAGAGAGTATCTGGTTTGATGAGCCACATCGTGTCGTATGTTGTTTGATTTATTTTCCTCTATAAAGTACCTACAAACTCGTTTAGTAATCCTCATTCAACTCGAGTCATTATTACAAAAAGTATATACTATGGGATAAGTTGTAGATAGGTGATATACGCTATATAATGTGTCATGAGATACCACCACAAGATTCGTCCAAGGTTGTCGGGTTTTTTGTAATGTCGATTATTATTTTTTATGCTGCGAATGCGGTTGGCATACTCGCAATACAAGCCAGGTTATGGTGTAGCGATTCTTATCGCGTACAATTTAAAATCACTGTCGAATATTGTTTTTTTTAACATTCAGATATTCTCATGTTTTGCGTTTATGAGTCGTTGTGTTTTGGCTGATAGATGTTTAATGCCTATTGATTGAAACTATTTAATATAATATATTGTACCTACTGATATTAGCACAGTACTTGAGCTCGACTTTTCGAAGCTGGCTACCAGAGTATTCATCATCATCGTCATCAACATCAGCCTATCGCAGTCCACAGCTGGACTTAGGCCTCTCCAAATGCACGCCACTTGGTCGATCCTCGGCTTCTCGCATCCAGCTCCTGCCAGCCACCTTGCTCAAATCATCACTCCACCTGGCTTGAGGGCGTCCTACATTACGTTTGCCGAAAAAATCAGTTAAAATCAGTTTAATTTCTGCAAATAGGCCCCAGGAGGCGCTTTTACACGTCCCAATTTAAACCTACTACTGCTTCGGGAGTCCCGAGTTCTCGGCCCGAGAAGAAGCAGCGCAAGAAACTCGGTCACTATTGTCCCCCTTTTTTTAAATACATTTTTACAAGGTAAGGTGATTTTTACAAGGTTTAAGCAAGTACGAGCTGGGACAATTTAATGCCATACATTTCTATCATTTAAATAATCATTGACAATGTAATAGCCCTTTTTCTTTAAAATTACTTTGACATACGATTTAAGTTTATGTAGGTATCTACAGAGAGTTCAGCAATACCCTGTGGTAATTTGTTGAAAATACGAATACAATTTCCCATAAACGATTTTCCTACTTTTCGCAGTCTGAAGCCTGGAATGGCAAGTTTATCTTTATTTCTGGTATTGTGTACGTTACTTTTCTTAAGAAATAAATGTATGTTCTTACGAACGTAAACAATATTCTCGAGAATGTATTGAGAAGACACTGTAAGTATATTAATCTCTTTGAAGAGCTCTTTCAGCGAGTCACGGGGTTGAAGGCCGTAAATAGCCCGTACAGCACTTTTTTGTATTATAATAATTGACTCAATATCTGCCGCTGAGCCATATCAAATGAACATTTTCCCCTCTTAGTTTTAAAAATCATTGATGTGTAATCTGCAAACAATACCATCTTACAAAGATTATGTAAATAACACGGAAGGTCATTTATATAAATTAAAAATATCAAGGGTCCTAATACTGATCCCCGAGGGACACCCATAATAAGGGCAGACTCTGAAGACTCAGCTCCATTTAAGCAAACTTTTTGTGTTCTGTCCTAAAGGTAAGAACTTATTAGATCCAAGCAATCATTCGATGCACCATAATGTTTAAGTTTTTTAAGTAATGTTACATGGTTTACACAATCGAAGGCCTTTGAAAGGTCACAAAATACACGGACGAAAATACAAAATACAGAGACGCGGTCTCCACTTAAGAACTCGTTTACCCCAGCAGTCGTCGGTTCTGCAGCTAATATGGCCAGCCCACTGCCACTTCAGCTTACTAATCCGGTGGGCTATGTCACCTCATTTCTGATTTTATCCCTAAGAGAAACTACGAGCATAGCTCTTTCCATAGTCCGCTGAGTGATTTTGAACTTATGGACTAGCCGTACCATCAGTGTTTACGTTTCGGCTCCGTATGTCATAACGGTTAGGACGCACTGATTGAAGACTTTCGTCTTGAGGCATTGTGGGGTCGACAATGAGAAGACTCGACGTAGTTTCCCAAAGACTCGACGTAGTTTCACCAGAGTATTACCTTCTATGTATTCTCATAACAGAAGGTTGTGATTGCTTATTTCAAACAGTACAATTTATCAGTGCTCCGTTACACGTTCTGCGCTCTACCATGCAGACGGAAGTCTGTACGTATGATGAAGTAAATGCTCTTCCATTACCTTCTGTCCTAATGACCAGAAGGTTTCTAAACGCATGCAAAGTACCTTAAAACCTCTGGCACTCACTACATCTCAAAGATGAAAATCTAGGGAGAGAGTGTGCATCACAGGCAAACCCCTCGAACCGGCATCAGTAGTTAGAAATTCCGTCTTTCGGTCTCTGCCCGTATTGAAGATTTTACTTCAATATTCTTCTTGTTGGATTCTATGCTTTGCACCCAAATAGCAAGATAGTTCATTGGTGGTTAATGGCTCTTGTTCACCGTACCTTCCAACATCATGAGGAGCTCGGTTTAATCTATGATTATTTTTCCGTAATTTATGAAGCATAACTTTATAAAAATATTAAACTTTCAACTCTTTCCAATAAACCATGACTAAGAGCTGGGAGGAACAAAAGTAAACTGTTTTGTAGTCTCAGAATTGGTAAATTGTTAGTCCGATTTTAGTGTCTGTTCTAAAACCTATCCTTGTGACACAAGCAGCTACCGAAAGTGATTAATTACCCATGCTTTTCAAAGCGTTCATTTTAGAAGATGATTGAGGTTCAATTTTAATTAAGTTAAGATTGTAACTAACGAAAACTCTTACACTCATACTCATACAATAGGCCTAGAAAGAGCCGAAATCTTAAGACTTTACTAAAGACAATTTGTCAAATTAAATGTAGAGCTCATATTCGTAAGCAAATAATTATTATTAGAGAACTATCAGTCTTATGCTAAAGTAAAAAGGGTAAAGTTATACTTTACTTAGGTACTTGCTGTAAAAGTGGAAACTTTTTTTATTTATAAGGAAATGAACCAAGATCTTCTTGTAGGCCAGCCTTTCTATTCTATGTAACCCATTCACTTGACAGTTTTCGACCACTTCCTTAAAGTTAATCAATTTTATATAATATGTACCTAAATTTAAAAATACTTGCCACCAGCAAAAAGTAACTGTGTTTTTGTGCAATAAAGTGTTCATTTATCTAACTTATAATTTTACGATGACATTCCTCTTGTTAATATGGTAAAACCCAACTGAAACCAGTTTCTAAACGCGTGGACAACCATCCAACTATAAAAGTTTTAATTAATGAATGAAACGAGTGACGTACCTATTTAGCTAACGTAGATACCTAACTATACTTTAAATCCTTACAAGATTTTGACTTCTAATACACTGAATCCTACTTCCATGCTATTGACCATTCGATTTTTCATTAGAGTTTATTGTTATAGGTTTTCCACCATGTTGTCTCTTATGAGTTACAAATTCTTCAAATAAATATTGAAAAATACCTTATACCTACTTTCTCCTAGCTCAACTTGGTTACATTTCCGCAAAATTTTTCCCTTTCCTGCTAAGTAGCATAGAGTTCACACATAGATTTCAATGCTACATGCCCGGATTCAAACTCCGACCTATTAATAAATTACGCCAGTTAACTAGCCCCAATAAGCCAGGACCTGTATTTGGCTTTTTTTTGTATAAACAATGGGCTTGGTCTTGACTTCATACTTAACTATACTGTTAAAACGAAGCCTAAGCTTACCCAGAGGCACTGGTTCTCCCTCACACTAGCGGAATAAAGAAAACAGTTTTTGTGTGCTGTGTGTATCCAGCAGTATAGCTATGGTAGCATCCAGGCGGCCTTTTACGAAACCTATCACCGCAGAGGGATCTGTTAGCCGTCGTCATTGATTAGAAAACCAAAGATGCCGTTGCCCAGGGTGGACCACTAAGAGGTAGATCCCACCACCCCATACCTAGCTAGATAACGGACGGACATTTCTAGTAAATATAGGTAGGTACTAACCGACTTCCATGAGTCAGACTTAAATAATTTTCAAGTTCTCTAGGTATGCAGACATTTCGGGATTTGGATGCTCGATTTTACATTTACAACTTACAATAAATTCAAATTTAAAAAAAAAATGTAACCGACGTAGCTTTAAAATACCATAGCCTTTTTAATACTCATACCTACACAATTTTTTTTGTCACAGGATACACGACTTTCAAAGTTAGTTAGTGGAACTTTTTGAGATGCGTCAGAATCGCTTTTTTTAAACAAGATTTATTTTTTGCGCAAATGTGTTTTTTTTTTAGAGCCGGCCGGTAAACGAATTGTTTTATCATTCGTTACATCCCAGCATCAAGGCAAACCGGAGGTCCACTAGAAGTGGAAAAGGGCAAAAGCCTTGCTGCGACCCAAGTTCACTCACCTCTGTCTGTCAGAACCAGAAAGATTGACCAGTCACTTTCTACACAAAACAACACTATCACATTGAGAACTATTCACGAACAATTAAACAAGAAATGTATTCCTTAAACACAGTTTTCAGAGACCGAAACATGGGTAGGTAATTGTTGTTAAAAAATGTTGGACGAAGTTGAAAACACAGCAAGTAGGAACGGAGGCTCGCGGCAACTCGCAAACCTGTTTTCCCTCTCTCTCGCACGCGAGACTGGTACTGTGTTGCCAAGTTATGTTTAATCATTACCCTTGGTTTGATTTACCCATGGACGTAATAACTAAACTTTTTTTATTATTACGTCCATGGATTTACTTATTTGTGGAGCAAGATAACTGTGATTTAAAGCTGATCGTTAATGTTATTAATAATAAAAATTACAATATTCCTCATAAATCATAGATGATTATAAGTCTTTTGTTGTGTGCTGTACCTACTCTTAATCTACTTATCAAAGACTATACATTCTTACTTTTCCACTGTGAATATAAACTTACTCATTAGGAAGAAAATTATTACTATTTTGAAATTATTACTAGACAAAGTAATTATAGTATAAATTACAGAGAAAAGGAACGGTTTTGGCGAAACAAGACCAGTATGGACTTACTAGCTAGTCAACTCTAGTTAGCTACTTATATTCATTAGAGCATTAATCATGTCTTCGTAACTCTAAGACAAAATATTTGAAACCATAGCAATAATAACAATTTTAGTGAATACTTGGTTATATGTAAACTGCTATTTACTTATGATATATTTACGTGGGTTTTGATGTTGTAGCTATTAAAATGTATATTTTCTTACTGACATTATGAGGATCAGCAATACCAATGTAAGGTAAGTTTTGTATACTAACTAAGTATGTATCTTGAAATAAGCTAAGAAATAAGTTTATAAAAAAATATATTTAGAAATGCGTCAAATTCATTAGTACCATATTCTCGGTAGCTAATAACGTGGCAACACCGCCAGAATATAACCTCAAAGGCTGCCATGTCCGAGCGAAACGTCGCGGGCGCGCTCAAACGAACCAACGTGACTCACTAGCACCTCCGGCATACCACGACAAACGTCCCAACCACGGCACACCTGAACAACTCTAAAACCTTGTCAGCGTTAACTAACATTGGTTGTTTTATAAGCGCACTTTCAATCGTAGAGTACAGTATTGAAGCACTTTTACCGCTCTTTCTATGAAAGTCGCGCCGATTTTGAGCTTTCAGAGCGGGAAATAGGAGACAATTTTCATTTTACTTATGATATTTAAGTTAGTTTCCTCGTGGAAGCCATTCGGACTCGCTTCGTAATTATATTACCAACATAGAGATAGGAAAGTACGAACGCATTAACGTAGTGCAGCATTATGAAAATGTAATCAAACTACCCTGCAAACAGAGTATAACATTTGTACAGTTTTACTAAAACCAGCTTTTGGCCCCTACTTCGCACTTGTGGAATTTGAAATCATGAAATGGGGCCTAAATTTTTTATTAAATATGGTTTTTTTATTATTATTTATTCATTTGGGACTTTTTGATATACAACATGCCAGCCCCATTGTACCTTAATCTATACAAACAGTTGCGCAGGCGGCAGGAACTCAACTCAACTCAGATAGAATTTTATTAAATGCACCTAAATCGTAAATGTTTACATTGAATTTTTTAATCATTGCGTTCCTGCGCCTCCGATATTTTACAAATTCTACAAAATATGTTGGGCGTCATCTATAGTGCCACAAACATCACAATTTGGGAAAGAGGCCTTTCTCATAGGGAATGCAAATTTATTTGATTGAAAATGTCCAGATCGCAGTCGGTGCAGTATAACAATGTGTTTTCTACTTAAATTATTATGATACAACCACTGGATCCGAAGAAGCTGACACTGAATAGTTTTAAACCAGATACCTTTTTCAGCAAATCTTTTATTAAAATATTTTTTTTATATAGTAAAACATACATTTTTAAATTTAGGTAAAATTTCAGTATAAAATGGCAAAATAGAAAAACTAATCCCAGTAGAACTAGCAACTTTTGCAAGTCTGTCAGCCTCCACATTACCACTTAATCCTACTTGGGATGGGGCCCATTGCAATCTTAGATTAATGCCTCTATCGTTATATAGCTTTCGTATCATTTTCAAGACGTCATAGGCTATTGGAGCACCTCTGCTGTGTCCAGAGGCGCATCGAGCCACATGTTGAAGAGCACTTTTGCTGTCTGTAAGAATGACAGAGTCGGTAAGGTTTTGGCTTTCAATATATTTTAACGCTTCCAAGATTGCAATGAGTTCCACCGTCATTATTGAGACTGCTGCATCAATTTTAAACATAGCAGATTTGTCTCTAACAGGGTCAAAATAAGCTGCTCCAAGCCCTTCCTTGCTCTTTGACATACATACATACATATTATCACGCCTCCTTCCCAACGGGGTAGGCAGAGACCAAGGCCTTCCACTTACTACGATCCTGGCATACATCTTTCGCTTCTTCCACATTCATCAATCTTTTCATGCATGCTCGTCGGCTTAGAGCTCTTTGAACCGTCAGTAAATACGAGTACCTTGGTCAAACCAGTGTATTTTATCTTTAATTCTCTTATTACGAGTATTTCAAATTTTAAACAAAAGTTTAAATCCTTTTTTGCTGTATTAATACAGTCTAATTCTCTTACAATTATTATTATTTACTTGCACATTGTTTACCCATGTATCTAAGTTAAACATCTCGATGGGATTTGAGCTGGAAATATTAATATTTTTACATTCCTTATAAACTGACCTTAATAAAGGTTTTTTAACTCTCTGCCAATAATTGTCAAAACTGGTTGAGCAAAGATCATTGAGAAGTTTTATAGTTATATTATCAGACAGAGACATATTTTTAGTGCAGTACTTATATGCAAGATACAGTCTCCTCAAATATAGGGGAGAGATATTTATTTCGCACTCCATAACATGAATTGGTGTACTTCTTATAAAGCCTCCAATGACTTTCAATGCTTGATTTTGTATTCGATCAAGTTTTTCTACATTAGTTTTGGCACTATTATCATAAAGGAAGCAACCGTAATCAAGCTGACTTCTTATTAATGAGATATATAAAGATCGCATATGGTTAGGATGGAGACCCCATCCCGATCCTGACAAGACCTTTAGAATATTTAGGTCCTTTAAGGTTTTTTCCGCAGTCTCATTCACATGCTTGTTCCATCGCAAACAAGAATTCAGCCACATACCTAGGTATTTTTCATTTTTTTGTCCCTTTACTGTTTGCTCATTAATTTTAACAGTAATTTGTTTTCTCCTAAAACCCCTACTGAGTAAGCATAATTTGGATTTATTTGCGGATAGTTTAAGACCTATGTTATCCAATAAATTCATTATACTATTTATTGCTGATTGCAATTCTATTTCACTCTTTTTCAAATCTTTGTTACCTATATATAAAACATAATCATCTGCGTATTGGGAGATAAAAACATTAGTAATTTGGCGGCATATGTTGTGAGTAACTATATTAAATAACAAAGGCGAGATAGGGTCTCCTTGCGCCAATCCTACTCTAGCATGCCTAATTTCTGTATAATCGCCCTCTTTTTCACTTTTAATCATAAGGTATCTGTCACTTAAGAATGACCAGAAATATCGGCATATGCTCTTTCCAACCCCTAAATCATCTAATACACTGACAATTTTTTCTACTATTACGTTGTTATAAGCGTTTTCGATGTCAAGAAAACAGCACGCAGTAGGAATATTAGAGGAAAAGCCTATTTGCACATAAGTAACAAGCCTAGTGAGACAATCTAAACATGATTGCGCTCGTCTAAAACCACACGTATAGGTGGATAAGATGTTGTGTTTTTCAATGAACCATTCCAATCCTTTACCTATCATACTGTGAAATATTTTGCATATCCACGAAATAAAAGCAACAGGTCTCAGTTTCAAATCATCGCCAGAATCAGTGACAAGACCGGCTTTTGGAATGGGTACAATTAATATTGACCTCCATTGATGTGGAATAGTGGTGGTGGTGGTATATATACCCAGTCTAAAAATAGAGTTAAATAGGTTAAAAATATTTTTTTTACCCGCAAGAGGTAAGTGATAAATCATAGAGTAGGTGATGCCATCTCTGCCCGGAGCAGTGTCTTTTGTCTTTATTAATTTAATAAATTCCTGAATAGAGAATTGGGACTCCAGTAAATTATTTGAAGCAAATAGAGGGGGGCAACTCGCAACAGTGTCTGGTGAAAGAGAATGTAATAACTCTGCTTTTTTTCGTCTGGTATTACGCGTGTTGACCGATGGCAACCTTTGTACCATCTCATTTTACCCCACATATATCACTTACAGATATACTCTCATCAATACTACTACAAAATTCTTGCCAACTTTTACATTTAGTTTTCTGTATTTATGCTCTTGTATCAGTGACTTTTTTTTCTAATTTTTGTAGATTTTCTGGAGTTGGATTTCTTCTGAAGGTTCTTAGAGCCAATCTACGTTCAGCCACCGCCTGAGACAGTGAAGGACACCAATATTCTTTGTTTGGGCTTAAATTTATTAGTAGGATTGGTGCATAGTTTGACTAATGGGATAGTTTTATTAGATGCATCATTAATTTTATCTAAAATAAACTGTATATTGCTAGCAGTACAACTGGAACTATCGAAATCAAAAAACGAGTCTTCAAATTCCGCCTTGCAATAAAATGTAAGCCGCTTTTAAAACTTAATGACATTTGAATAATAAAGTGATTGCTACCGAGGTTCTCGTTGAGTACTTTCCAGTTAAAATATATATCTATATCAGTAGATAAAAAAGAAATATCAGGGGATTACTTTTGCAGAGTACCGTTAGCTAATTTTATCCTGGTATGTTCTCCACTGTTTAAAGAAGAGAAACCATGTTCCAATGCGGAATCGAACAATTGAAGCCCTCTTTGATCGTTTTTAACTGATTACAATGATGACCATTAAAACCACCTGCAATCATTGTTTTCCTAGAGGCTAGGCTAAAAAATTTATCCCAATCTGACTGGTTTGTGCGCACTGTTGATGGACAATAGATAGATATGATGTTCTCTAAATACTTACAATTGAATATTTTAATATGAATAGCCTCTATACCCGGATTAATGTTGTTGATGGAACAAACCTGAATACTTATAGATTTATGAGCAATCACCGCTACGCCTCCATAAGCGTCGTACAATGATATTTAAAAAACTTTTTAAATATCATTGGCGTCGTATCTATCCTTACGGCAGATGTTGTATCCAGCGGAGATGGAGGGTACCCCACCCTCTTCTAACCACGTTTCACTGAGAATATTATGCACATTTTCCTTATTTATTAAAGAGTCAAAATCCACTAATTTAGGCCGCAAACTTTGAGAGTTCCACTGAAGGATGTTAATGCACTGTCTACCCATTAAATGTTTTAAATAAGGGTTCAACTATCCACCAGAACAAAAGTTAAGAACCACTGTCTTAAATTCGTCAACAATTATTTTTAGTACTGAAATTATTTTGTTTTTAAACGTATCCGGAGATAAAATAATATTTTTCAATTTTAAGATTAAACTCCATAATTCAAATTTGCTTTCTCTTCTTTTTGATGTTTCCTCTGCTTCTTCTCTTCTAAATTCTGAATAGTCTGTTTCCTCGTTCTCACTTTGAATTGAAATAGTTCCTGTGTTATTTCCTTTTGGCCTTTTATTTTTGTCCTTTTGGGTTGTTTTAGTGTTGGATGGTTCTCCGTTTTCTTTTGTTTTAGTTTCACAGTAATTGTGTTCTCCACCACATTTAGGACAGAAAAGTTTATTTAGAGAACAGAATTTCCTGGTATGGCCAAATTTCCAGCACGCCGACCATTGGCTAAATGGAAATACGAATCTCTTCACCAGGAAGTTAATTCCAAAGGCTTTGATGACACGCGGAATCGACTCACTTTTAAAGCATAAACGAACTGTTTCGGAATCTATCCATTTGTTCTCAAAGTTTAATCGTATCATTCTTTTAACTGAGATTATATCGCAAGGAGCATTTAGATTTTCTAAAATCTCCTTTTCACTCATATCTAAGTCTACTCCTCTTATGATATACCGTACGATAAGGAACTGCGGTCAGTGAATTGAGCTCTTATATCTAGTTCGGCCAGCTTTTGACTATCTACCAGCTTTTGAGCTTGATGTTTCTCACTTAACCATATAAATAGCCTGAAAGCGCTTTGATATTTTATTTTACATATGTTTTTATGTCTTCATGTTTTAAAAGCCGAGCTAAAGCCATCTGCTTCGGTAGAACTTGTGTCTAAAACAAGCACACCTCACTTTTATCTCCCTCTAACCCTGTTTCCTCTTGAGTTTCCATAATGTTATCGTTATTAGTATTACCTTACTCACTCCTTATCAATCTCTTCGGTTTCCTGCGAACAACTGTTATAAATCCGCGCCCGGCATGCGAGGAGATGCGGGTTCGAGTCCCGCCTGAGACATAATTTTGCAAGTTTAAATACTGATATTAAAATTGCAATTTAATTGCCTAAAATATTATATAAAGTATTTAAATAGCTGTTTCATCTTAACTGACTGTCAAACATCTGCAAAGATGTTTCTTTCGGGTGTTAAGGGTGCAAACTCCTAACATTTGATGAAGCAACGCTGGCTTACAGCGATAAGAATATGCTTGAAAAATTGACGCTTATGACGTAGTGTCTCGGTGGCTGAATGGTTAAAGCGCCGCGCCCGGCATGCGAGGAGATGCCCGCCTGAGACATAATTTTTCAAGTTTAAATACTGTTATAAATCCTTCTTCACTACTTCCTTCACTTTCCCTCAGTCTTTTCGCCCTCGTCAATTCTTCTAGTTCTCTTTCACACTCATTTAATATTTCGGTATTTCTTTTGTCCTTATCGCCCATATCTTCCTCTTCCATCTTTAAAAGGAGGGTAGTTTAAGAAAAGTACACTTAAGGATAGTTTGAATCACTGCTACGTGCGTTCGCTACTGCAGTTTTCGGTTAATGTACAGACATAATTTATACAGACAAAATTCTTAAAACTGTTTGTTTTGATTTCTGTAACTGTTATACTCTAATAAAAACCCTCCATAATAGTTTTTCATTGTTTAGGCTTCTGTAATTCTAAGGCTACTTCCGCAAAGACAGGCGGCTTGCTTAGCACCTAGTGGCTGTTTAAAACTTAAACGTCTGTTGGTGAACTCTACCCAGGCCCGAGTTCACCAACAGACGTTTAAGTTTTAAACAGCGTTTAAAATATTATTTGGCATATTTTGTATGGGAATTTTGTCAAACGTCTGTTGGTGAACTCTACCCTAAGACCCGAGTTCACCAACAGACGTTTAAGTTTTAAACAGCGTTTAAAATATTATTTGGCATATTTTGTATGGGAATTTTGTCAAACGTCTGTTGGTGAACTCTACCCTAAGGCCCGAGTTCACCAACAGACGTTTAAGTTTTAAACAGCGTTTAAAATATTATTTGACATATTTTGTATGGGAATTGTTTCAAGAAGATAGTGGTTGAAATTACATTAAAAGAAATTGTCCGATTAGTAGTAACTAAAAATTAACTCTAGGCCCCGACTCTACAGTGAAGAGGGGAACACAGAAACAGTTTTTTCATACAAAATGACATAAAATATGATCTTTCCGCAGCTTTTCTTAATTTAGCTATATATACGATTTGGTGCGGCATATATTTATATTCTGACGAAGAACCAATGATCTTTGGGACTAACGAGTTCTTGAGTGAGACCGCGGATCGGCAAGGCAATCATCCGGCATCCTTAAATGTATCCTACATCAAATGTAGGATAGGTTCACAGGACGCTTGCAGTCTAGGTGGAGTAATAATAAACTGCGGATGATTGCCCTAGGTAACGAAGCCCGAGGCACTAACCCATCGTGGGTCCGACTCACTGAACGGCACCGGAGGACACGGAGGGTGGTTTAGTGGGTAGGGCCCGCTAGCTGTCCCAGGATGAGCCCCACATAACTCTGCAGTATGCGTAAAAGCATTATCTGTCTCAAAAAATAGGTGGAGTTATGTATGATATATATAGTAGCTGATGATCAAGAATCCGATAGGCTTAAAAGAGTTGAGATCGCGGATCTAGCAGCGTCCCGTTGACCGAGCGGACATCCTCAGACTAGGTAGAACGATGATCTTCGCAATTTGGTTATTCTTAATACCTAGCTGGTATTCAAATTTAAAAAGGCCAGTCGAATAGGCTTCACTTCACAACTTTGGGCTAATGAAGGCTGAAAATAATGTAATCTTTATTGTAAATAGGACGAAGGCAAATTTTTGTCAGGACAAAACTTACTGTTTTGGTGGAATAGTTACAAATTTTAAATTTCACGCGTTTGAAGTCACGTAAACAACTAATAATGTATAGTGACGACGTATAATATAATAGCACTACGCCTTTTCTCCTGAATGCCGTAAAAGGAAACTAGAAAAATACCGCCAGAGAATACAGCATCCAACAATGATAATGACAAAATCCTCTCTTAGAGAGGGCATCAGTTGCCAGCAACCCAACATTTCAAGTAAAAAAACACTACACACACAAACATAAAGGTGGCTATAGTTTTAATAAAATTGAACTGAACTGAGCATTAGGACTGTTTTTGTTCAGTAGATGAATCCGTGTCTTCCTTTCCTAAGTAGGTACGTATAACAGTAGGTATAGTATGTATCAAACACCACTTACATAGTTTAGTTTCACTCCGCCTCTTCACTCGCAGTTTGATGACGCACGACGAGATGCACTGCAACAAAAAACACATTACAGTGTTTGTTCGGTCGCAATTGTACTTAGGCCGTTACAATCGGCGACATTATCTTTTGCAGGGTGTCCAGGTTCACCGATTTATTCGGAACTAGAATGACCACCATGGAAAATGCTATAAAAGTCAATTGTAACTTCGTTCACGTAGAAATTTTTATGTCGTACGTATGTGTAAGAGGAGACCTGATTGATTAAATGAAAAATATTTCTATTCCGTGGTCCGTGAAATCAGAAACAAATCATTTCCACGGAAACTAAGTATAAAATGCCAAATATCATCTAGATCCGTTATGTCGTTTTGACGTGATTGAGTAACAGACATCTATTTTGAGTACGATGGTATAAATTGAATGGAAACGAAAATTTACAAGTAGGTATCTACTTTAGTAACTTTATATTGAGGGTCAACGTATTCGGAACATTAAATTCTCGATGGAATAGATCGGTTTCACTTTAGCACCATCTATACTTCAAATTTATACATTGTTTCTTAAGCGGAACAAGGATTATTTACCTAATATGATATCAAATCAAACAAATTATAACATTGCTGCTCTTACTACTACTAGAAAAGAAACATGTTTTGCTCTACTTCATCATATCAGCCGAACGACGCCCACTGCTGGGCATAGGCCTCCCCCAAGGATCTCCACAACGATCGGTCCTGTGCTGTCCGCATCCAGCGGCTTCCCGCGACCTTGATCAGATCGTCGGTCCACCTTGTAGGGGGCCTGCCCACGGAACGTCGTCCAATACGCGGTCGCCATTCGAGAACCTTTCCGCCCCAACGGCCATCGGTTCTCCGCGCTATGTGTCCCGTCCACTGCCACTTCAACGATGCAATCCTTCGAGCAATGTCGGTTGTTTTAGTTCTCCTGCGGATTTCATCATTTCTGATTCGATCGAGTAGGGAAATACCAAGCATCGCTCTCTCCATTGCTCGCTGGGTGATCTTGAGCCTTCTTTTGAGACCCATAGTAAACGACCTACTTATGCTTTCATAAATAAAATCTGTGATAATAAGTACTTACTCGTATATCTACATATTTTTGTAATATTCAGTAGCCCGGTAATGTATTATTAAAACATAGTTGGCTGTTAAAAAAAAGATGAAAAAGTAACGAACCAAATTCAAGAGGGTCCTATGGTTCTGAAACAACTTAGAATACAGAAAAAATATGCCGAGAAAAACAATGTTAATAAAGTTCAACCAGAACCTATGCTAATTCACGAAGAAAAGAATAAGAAACAGTGGAAATTTTTTCAAAGAGGTTATTCCGAAAGCAGTCTTTGTCCAAAGAATCTGTTTGGAAAATCAAAATCACATTACAAAATTAGCCGATTTAACTGTACTTTATTAAAAGTCATAAATAATAATTAATACCTAGCTGTTGCCCGCGGCCCGCGACTTCGTACGCGTCAATTTCGGTTAATAAGATCGCGATTATTTTTGCACCATTTTTCACTATTGCTTCGCTCCTATTTGTCTCAGCGTAATGTTATATAGCCTACTAAAGCCTTCCTCTATCAATGGACTATCCAACACAAAAATAATTTTTCAATTCGAATAAGTACTTCTTGAGATTAGCGCGTTCAAACAAACAAACAAACTCTTTAGCTTTATAATATTAAGTATAGATGTTAAAATCATCGAACTGAACAAAAATGAATGTACTGTAGATAATTCATCCGAGAAGATAATGTTATTATAAGTAGTGTTTACTTACATTATTTATTATTTATTTATTAATCAATAATGTTTATAATTAGGTTTTACAGGCATTTAACCCACAAAGCCATATTATTATTACACGTTACACCATAATACTAAATCTGTGGTTTACACTACAGACTTCAGTAATCTTACAATATTTCCCCATATAAGTATTAGTATGTTTAAGGAAATAAAATTGATTCATATTCTTTTTTTTTGTGTTTTACCAATGTTTTAAGAGATATTCTGCTATTTGGAGTGCCGATAAGTAACTCTAAGCGAATGCAAAAACATAAAAGTTAGTTCAGCCGTTCTTGACTTATAAAAGTAAAGTAACAGCCTATAAACATCCCACTGCAGGGAAAAGGCCTCCAACGTTGTATTCAAGTTACCACAGCAATTATGGGTACTGGCATAATCACCACGCTTGCCAAATGCGGGTTGGTGATCACAAACAATGTTCGGAAATTCGAAACTTTTTGTTGCCCGACCCGGGGATCGAACCCGGGACCCCGAGAACTTGGTATTTAAACCACTAGACCATTTGTTCGTGACCACGTTTCTCGCATTTGTTCGTAGCGATTTCTTACAGAATAGTGGCTACCCTGTCTTATGGCAATAGGGAGAAAACTTTCGGGAATCATAACCTTTCTCCCAAATTGGAGTCACTGACCCATTCCCTTCGTTAGTTCAATTCGATTAGATTATATCGGACTGTTGTAGTCCAATTACTAAATTCCAATTAATGCCAAGCGATACTGGGGTCAATTATAGAAGTGAAATACGTAATATATTTGAGATAATCAAGGATCATGGTGAAGTTGTGTTATCGTCACACAAGATTTAAGAAAAGTAAGAAGCAATCCAAATTGACAACTGTAACGGGCTTAGTCGCGAATCGTCTCGCTTCCAGGTTTGATGATTTCCAACAAAAATACGGTTTCTAAAAGCACCAAAATACAAACATGTGCTGCGAATAGTTAGATAGAAGACCATGGAGTAATACAACCTCTTTGCTTGCTTTACTTTTGGGGACTACAAAAAGCCTTTGATTCGATGATTGGGCAGCAGTTTATTCGTAAGTGATGTCAAGATAATATCAGAACGCCACTATCAGTTTATATTGGGAACACTACTCCCAATATAAGTGTGTGCTAAATCTATGGTTGACCGTTCTTATACCTGGGGGATAGATAGTAAAGCTAGATAAATGGTTCGGTGTTCCGCCTACTACACTAGTGTCCCAAGATCAATTCCCGGTCGTTTTAGGAAACAATCATTTTTAAATTGGCTTGACTCTGGAATGGTACTTATTAAATCGTAGAAACAAGTAACGTCAGAGGCCTGCAAGCCAGGAAAACTCTGATACTAAATTATACTTGGAAGATAATCATACGATAAGAAGAGGATTGACTGATATACATATAGTCTGGTCACCTTCACGGTGCTGAGTGGTTAGAATTTCATTGGTTAGAATTTCTGATGCTTACTTTAATGATAGCACAATGGTTAGTTTGGTGGGAGGCCATCTTGACTTGCGTTCATTTAAATGAGCTTGAGAATAATATTTAAATCACAGTCGTAGCAATGAAAAAGATATGAATAAAGAGAGCTCCCGCTGCGGATTAGAATATGACGATTTTATGTTCTCGAATAGCTAAACGTCTTATAAACTAAAGTCTATGATGTTATCTGAGGAAAACTAAATGACTCACCTCATGAATATGTCCCAGGACCTCGGCCCGGGTCATGTCTTCCAGTCTGGTTTCGTTAACGTCCATTATCTCATCTGCCAGTTCAAGGTTATCCCAATTTCCTGCTGATGGTGACCCTAAAAAATATAACATGCTTAGATTTTTTTTTGTGGCGTCCTGATATACATTTTTTTGATCTATGGTTATCGTAAGAGGTGACGCAGCATTGTCTTTTCTTCACCAATGGCCAAACTGCGAAGGCCGTCTGCCAAGAGTGGCGTTTATAGCAAAATCTCTTTTGGAGAGATGCTGGATAGAAGTGGAATGATGATAGGTGGTGATGATAAGGAAGTAATTCATATTTGTTGATATTTGTTTAGCCGCAAACGTATCGCAGTTACAAGCAGTCCTGTGGTTTCAATGTAGGTATGGTATAATTACTTTAATTTTATGTGATGCATATTCATGCAGATACATATTTTAGGTTGATTGTGGAACTTAATAGGCTTGACAACCATCTGAAGTTCTGAACCTATAAGTATCTTTATTCAAAAAAAAACGATGATCACTACAGAGATATCTCTCTATAGTAGTGGATCATCGAACATTTCTTCGTATTGTAGGCATGCTTAGAGTATTATTCATACTTAATCTAAGGCATGGCATTCCTAAAATGTCCGAAAGCCAAAAGGACGCCCAAAAAAACATCCCTACTCCAAAAACGGTACTGAAAAATGTAAGTTCAAAATACCTGTACCTACCCTGTTTGTAGCTCTACATTTAATAAAATGTGTTTTGTAATCGTAGGTAAGTGAGCCTTCCACGTTTAATTAAACTGTACATGATTCGATGTTTTTTTAATGAAATGAAACATATCGTACGAGCGGCAGATAGCGAAAATATTTTCGTGATGACTTTGACCACATATCTAATGAAAAAACTCATTAGCCCAAATATATGTTGATATTCCTATAGCCCTCTCCTACTAAGTTCACTGACAGAAACGATTGGGAGGAAAGTACCTACTAAGGAGGCCTCTGCCCAACAGAGCCAGCTAGGTAGAAAAACTATGCATAAGTTCTCTTAAATACAAATCTCAGTCATTGAGCATGTGAAGGAGAACTCCTCTTGATAAGGACAATCAAGGAACCGGATGAAACTGATGCTTATAATAAAAACTATGATCAACATATTTGCTAGATACTTACCGTACAGTTTAACTTTATTATCTTTAGTTTGTACTACTATAATAACATATCCTTCCAAGTCTACCGATTTACATTTCACTGTTGTCATTTTGTCAATCGCGTTAATTTGCGTAGTGGGAGCGTTGAAAGAATTCATTTTTATAATATTTATAACTAATCCCCTACTAAATATTATCTAGACACTGTACCAGCTAAGAAAAAATACTTATTGAACGTATTTCACACGATGTGACTCCATTTTTCTTCACTCCTACTAGCCAGCGTTTTCGCCAGCACCACTTCAGGCAAAACTTATCCTTCAAGATACTAATAAATCGGTACATTTTGTACATCAACGCACACATAATCTTGAAATTAACCCGGTGAAAATAACTCTGCCATCATTTACTTCACACGTACACGAAAGAAAAGAAAATACAAAAACGACATCTCTTTTCAATACTTATCACAATTTGTTGAGGTCCTTATAATATTTTGTTACTTAAATGCTTTATTTAAGCGTATTTTGGAAGTATTTATGGATTTTCATAAGGTTTTTTCACTACATGTCACATTTTTATGCTGTTTTATATTCGCGCCGTGGGTTTCACTGTTTTTCGGTGGTACGATGGGTTTTCAGCTTGTTTTATTTATTGTGCGTGTCGCCAAAGCTATAGGTTTATTATTTTGGTTTATTAAACTACTGTTTAAGGCGTTTAAAGCGTGTTTTGAAAATTGTAAACGGGTCCCACGTCCGCGGGCTGGGTGTTCGCCGCGAATGGATACGACCATCCCATTTTCGCGCGATCAATAATGCTCCCTACCCAGCTTCCCTTCAGACTCCCACAGACTAATGCTCGCGCTCATGTTAATTTTTCGCTGTTAGTTTTTCGTTACTATACAAGAAAATGTATAAAAGATTATCAATATAAATCCCTTGTTTAAATAAAATAAATTAACTATAAAATTGCAAAACTATAGTAAGTGAAGGTCCCACCGAGATTTGAACTCGGATCGCTGGATTCAAAGTCCAGAGTGCTAACCATTACACCATGGGACCTCATGCAAGGTGGAATGAAATATTAGTATACGTCATACTTCAAATATAAAATCGATTTACAGTCGATTTAATAATAAATTACTATAAATGATAATTACTATAAATGCCGACAAAAATTATATGTTTTATACACGTTTTTTATACAAATCTCGAAGATATAGCTAAGCTTTGATACAATTTAATCCGCAGTGAATATCGGCTTATTTCACTAGATGGCGTTGCGTGCCAGAGGTTAAAAATGGAAAATCGTATTAAAAAGAGTTGTAATGCCGCCATCTGTACGTAATTTTAAAAACTATGATCTCTTAAGTGCTGCTATAGATAAATATTCTGAAAGTGTATAGTTACTTAATTTTTTTGTTATTATTGCATTATTTTATTGATAAATGTAGCATCTTTATACATCTAAAAACTGACTTAAATTACATCAGTAATAGAGTTACTAAAGTAGATTGGTAGCTTTTATCACGTTCTGAATAACAATAACTGGTAGCAGTTACAATATTACTTCTTGCAACACCTAATGACAGTTTGTCACTGACTTCGCTGTAGTATGGTTGTCATTTCGTCCATCTATCGGTAAATGTGATAGATGAATGGGAAATAATTAACTTTCTCGCAGCGAATATCAGTCTTTAATAAAACGAAACCCGTCGTCGTGATCGAATTAACAGAATAGTGATATTTTAGCTGTGTAAACTCCGATACCGTAAAGCCATGATCGATGTAAGAAACAAAGATGGCGGAATAATACGGTGATCATAACCAAACGCGTTGTTGTGTAGCGTTATGTACGGTGGTGGGTGGAGGCTGCAGCAGTGTCGGGGCGCTTGAGCGAGGAGGAGAGGTGCGATGGGGGCGCGGCCGGGGTGATGCCGCCGCGGCCTGCGGCCGGCCGCGCGGCCATGGCGGCCGAAGATGAACGCCCGCCGTACGCTCTATTTACCGCTGTTTACGACTATGCGGCACAGGGAGAGGATGAGCTCTCCCTAAGGCGAGGGGAAATCGTCGAGGTCTTGTCCAAAGACGCTAATATATCTGGTGACGAGGGCTGGTGGATTGGCAAAATCGGAGACCGCGTCGGCATATTCCCCGCTGTGTACGTTACCGAAGAAGACCCACTAGCAGTGGAGCCTCCGCGTGTGTCGTTCAGTGAGTTAAAGTTAGAGGAAGTGATCGGAGTGGGTGGATTCGGAAAAGTTTACCGTGGTTACTGGAACGATGAGGTCGTGGCGGTCAAAGCGGCCCGACAGGACGCGAATGAAGACATCGAAGTTATAAAAGAAAGTGTATTGCAGGAAGCGAGACTGTTCTGGGTGTTACAACATGAGAATATAGTGTCGTTGAAGGGAGTGTGTTTGGAGGAGCCCAATTTGTGTTTGGTGATGGAGTATGCCAGAGGTGGTCCTTTAAACAGGGTGTTGTCAGGGCGAAAGATTCGACCTGGCATCCTAGTGGACTGGGCCATCCAGGTGGCTCAAGGCATGGCATACCTACATGTTGGAGCTCCCATGTCACTCATACATCGGGATCTGAAAAGTTCTAATGGTAAGTATTTAATTTAATGTAAGGGATACTATCCAATTGTTGGTATTTATGCATAGCAAATTAGAATGTGTCAAAAACATGTCCTATTTTAATACAGTACAATAGAAGAAACACTTGATACGAAGTTACATTTAAATGTGTATGTTTTGCAATATTCAACAATAATGATGACAATCTAATGAAATCTGCTATCTAATTACTTAGGTATTTCTATAATACTGCAATCACAAGGATATAGTGTTTTATTTTACAAGAGATTTTACATTATAGTAAGTAGATTTTACTTAAATCTACCTTAAACGTCTACTATAATACTGTAGTGGAAAAGCACTTTTTTTTCATTTGGAAAAGCTTTTACTAAGTAACATGTTTTATTTCCACTCTGTATTATTTATTTAGATTCTCTTTATACCTAAAGGTACATTACTGAAAAAGGTTATTATTTCAGTGTTATAATAATAAAGCACTCAGATCAGAGATTATGTTGCACATAGCCATAGCCTTTTTCTTTCACCTTCCGTTTTGGTTTCAATGTTTCTCTATTTGTCTTATGCGCTTATCATGTCTCCTGTTCACTGTGAAAGGGGGTGCACTAACCTAAACCTAACTTAACCTATTTCCAGCGCAATCGTTTCTGTCACTAAAAGTTTAGGACTTGTACCGTAGAGTTAAGGGGCGGGAGGGTGGGGGGGCAGGGGAGGTGAAAACCCCCCAGTAAAGTCAGGGAGGCGTGCGGTAAAAAAAAGTTTGCCGCGGCACGCTACGCTCTCTCGCCTTCACGCCTTTGTATGGTCACTGTTCTAACCTAACCTAACCTACACTTTTCCTAACCTACTGGACTTTGTAAGCAATTAATATCATTAAATGTTTCTTTTTCGACAATAGTATAAGGACCATATTTATTTCTGAAAGGGCGCAATTTACTCCGCAAGTTGAAACATTGCTTAAATAACTACATAAGTAACTACCATTTAGCCACAAAATTGTGGAATCCCAGAACTCCAGTCCGAGTCCTAAACTATATCTCTAGTCGTTTAAACGCCAATCAGCTGACTATGATACATTTAGTGACAGAAAATATTGCGCTGGAAATAGGTAAGGTTAGGTTTAGGTTAGTGCACCCCCTTTGCGACACCCTAACCCAGTTTTATTAGGGTAACTTGGTATTGCATCAGAATAAGATTTTGATGTCGGAAATATCATCATCAAGTATAGTGTTTATCTTAATCCAAATTAACGCTCCTTGTTCTAGCGGTTTAAATACCGGGTCAAGATCTCGGGGTCCCAGGTTCGATCCCCGGGTCGGGCATCAAAAAGTTTCGAATTCTAGAACGTTGCACGGGTTTGTGATCACCAACCCGCATTTCGCAAGAGTGTTGATTATGCCAGTTCCCATCATTGCAGTGGTAACTTGAATTCAATGATGGAGGCCTTTTCCCTGCAGTGGGATGATCATAGGCTTTTACTTTTTAGTTTTTACCAAATTATCTGACACTGCCATTTGTTAAAAGCATATAGAGCTTACAGTTTGTTAAATAATAAACACAAACCTAGTTTGCAATAAAATAACCATTCTATCTTTTAAGTTGGATCAAAATGCACTTATAGTGCAAAATTTTACTAAAATTATTTCAGTAGTTTCTGATTCCATTGCAATCAAACAACATGACATGAAATGTTTAATATTACGATGAATAAAGAAATCAAACTAAAACCAGTAATGTTCAAAGTTACCTAATCAGTCTTGGAAAAACACAGCTGTTCATCCCCTTTAATGTAGAAGTAAATCGAATTAGGTTATCTTTGTCACCTTTTTTTTGGTACTTAAGTACTTATAATATAAAAACATTATTTTGATGTAGTCTTTTTCCCTAATCTCTATAAATATTACTTAGATGCAGCCCTAAAAAGCCTTGATGCAGAAATAAATAAGTCAAGGTATTATTACAATATTACTTATTGATGTGAAAAAATCTGCATAAATTGCCAAAAATAAATTTGTAACTTTGATCTGGTTACTGGTTTCTAATATAGAGCAGTCAGCTGGGTTTTTGTATTTACCTACCTTACCTGTATTGCAATAAAATCAAACATTGACATAAAAATTTGTTTTTTACATTATCTAATTAGCAAAAGGAAACATCTTTTTATTTTGAATTGGATTTTAAACCTACATAACTGTGTTAACCACATTTAAATGTCTTTCTAATCATATAAGTTTTATAATCACAAGCAACGACCTACCTGATTAACATACCAATACCAATTATACCTAGATGATTAGGACGAGACTATCCACATTTGGTAAGGCTTGAAAAGTGGTAATGTTCAGATTTTGGACACAAGAGACACCTTCTATTGAGGCTATTAATAATAAAGTATTAATGAAGTAGGTACATACTTTATTTATAATTAATCAGACTAATGAAAACATGTTAGATTTGCCATTTAAGTGAATTTGATTTAACAATATTGTTCTTCTGAAAACCTTAGAGTTGTTGTATTAAAGGAGGTCAATCTTTTGTATTATGTGCAAAATTTTTAATAGATAGCCCTTACGCAAGATATTGTTCTGCCCACACTAGTTTTTTGTTATTGCAACACCCACATAGAAGACCCATCATATTAACAATAACTTATGTGTACAATGGAGGTGTTAATTTGGTTAAATTAAATTTTATTGATTCTTAATCAGATGTGTAATAAAAACCTTGTATGTTTTCTAAAAAGGTTGTATTAGTTGCCTACTACAAAAATGATCCTTCTCATTGCCTTATCATGGCCTAATGGTTTGAAAACTAGCATGAGAAGCTAATGCAATCAAAGGCATACCTACATTTCCCTAAAAAGTTTCCTGACTGAATCGAAAGTCATGTTATCCACTTCAGATTTTTATATAGTTTTAAAATAACCATATGCCTTGAAATTACGAGTACATCATTGATTTGTTGTTGGTTTATTTTTAGTTGGGAAAAGGATATTTCTTTTGAAGTTATCTTAAATTTATACTTTGAGTTAACGTCTATTTTCACTGAGGTGTGCGATTGGCGAAGGTGTTAAATGTGACTTAAGAAAATAAACTCTTTTGTAAATCATGATGGTCTAAACCTTATTCGTGAGAACTGAGAATTCATAAGAACACTTTTAGGTAGTTTTACTGGAAAATAACTGGGCGCGACGTGAACTCGTTTACTTGATTGGCGGCTAAATACGGCGATCCCCGCAGTGTTAAGCCCGAAGGGAAAACTCATTCATAATATCATAAATTAATAGTTACCTACCTACCTTAACTAACTTCTTAAAACATTTATCATTATGATCAATATTCTTTTGATTGCTATTATTCTATACCTCTTAAACTATAATGTACCTAGATGTAAGACTACTAGAACTAGCTGATGCCCGCAACTTAGCGCGGTTATTGTTTTGCTTCAAAAACCTCTCACATTACACAGTAAATTTTCAAATTTCAACTGATTAGTTATCATTGGTACAAGTTAGATTAGTGTAAATGTTTATGTTATATTACAAATAGCTGTTCCCCGCGACTTCGTCCGCGTCAATTTCTGTTTTTATGATCGCGATTATTTTTGTAACATTTTTCACTGATGCTTCGCTCCTATTGGTCGCAGCTTGATGTTATATAGCCTAAAAGCCTTCCTCGATACATGGACTATCCAACACTAAAAGAATTTTTCAATTCGAACCAGTACTTCCAGAGATTAGCGCGTTCAAACAAACAAACAAACAAACTCTTCAGCTTTATAATATTAGTATAAATTACATACGTACCTTTTTAAGGTACCTAATTGAAAAGATTTAAAGCAACTTGTCATTAATGATTATTATAGTTTCGGTAACGTTGACATTATTTACGCAGCGTACATGCTTACTCGGAATAGTGGATATGAACTATGAACGCGCCATGTTATAATTTCTAGTCAAGATCAAGTGATGGCAGCAAGGTTTAAAATTGCATAATTTTAGAATCAGTAAAAAACATAATAGGCTACCTGAGACGAGTGCCTTTGTTACTTGCACGCGCTACTATTGACACGCACGCGTCAACCGTGTTATTGTAACATATGAATTGAATGGATCTTGCTTGACTCCTGCAGTATGAAATTGGAAACTGGACGACAAAATATTTTAAAACACTTGTAACACTTGTACCTGAAGAGTTGTGGTTGTCTTGTCATTTACATGTTCCATGTTATCCAGCCTCAGAATCTCCTCAACACATCGTAAGGATATCAATCAATCAATCAGCCTATTGCAGTCCACTGATGGACGTAGGCCTCCCCAAGGGCACGCCAAAGTGCACGATCCCCTGCTTTCCTCATCCAGCCACTACCAGCGACCTTCTTCAGGTCATCGGTCTATCTGGCAGGGGGCGTCCTACACTACGTTTGCCGAGACGTGGTCTCCATTCGAGAACCCGTCTACTCCAACGCTCTACGGTTCTGCGACAAATATGGCCAGCCCACTGCCAGTTCAGCTTGCTACACTTTTGGATAATGTCCATAACTTTGGTCCTCTGCGGATTTTATCCCGCAGTGAAATACCGAGCATAGATCTTTCCATATCTCGCTGAGCGACATGCAGTCGGTGGGCCAGCCTGACCGACATGTTCCAGGTTTCGGCTCCGTACCTATGTCATGTAAAAGCGCCTCCTGGGGCCTATTTGCTGAAATAAAACTGATTTTAACTGATTTTTAACATGACGGGTAGGACGCACTGATTGAACGCCCTACTTTTCAGGCATTGCGGCAGTGACTGCGAGAAGATATGATGCAACTTCCCAAACGCTGCCCAACCCAGCTGCACTCTTCTTGCGATTTCACGTTCAAAGTTCTCTCTACCTAAGTGCAATATCTGCCCGAGGTAGACATATTCTTGGACAACTTCGAGCGCTTCACCGTTGATCAAGATCGGCTCCGGAATAATAAAGTCGTTGAACATGACTTTGGTCTTGTCCAAATTCATCCGGAGACTGACCGACGTTGAAGCAGCATTAAGGCTTTGCAGCATTTTCTGCAAATCCTGCACCGATTCTGCCATCAATACTATGTCGTCGGCAAAGCGAAGGTGGCTGAGATGTTGATGCCCAGTCCGTTCCAGTCCAGTGTTTTGAAGACATCCTCCAGTGCGTTGGAGAACAGTTTCGGAGATATGACATCTCCCTGTCTCACCCCCCTGAGCAACTGAATGGGTGGGAAACCTTTTCGAAACCCAGCCTGTTCCGGTGGCTGGAAGGCGTCAAATCTCGCGGCAAGACGGTTTGTGAGGACTCTCGAGAACAGCTTATAGACGTGGCTTAAGAGCGCGATTGGTCTGTATTTTTTCAGGAGGGCTTTGTCTCCTTTCTTGAAAAAATAAAGCCACCAAGCTCTCCACGCCTTTGGGGTAGTCCCATTGGCTATGACAGAATTAAATAGCTCCTTTAGCTTTCTCGGCACTGCAGTTCCTCCTGCTTTGAGGAGCTCGGAAGTAATCAACGTTTCGTAGTCCCTCGATTACTTTTCCAAAACTATACCGATTTAAATACTTTTTTCATTAAAAATTAAAGAAAGGCTTTGGCCGTGTTCGTATATTTTCCTTTTTTTCTAAAATTTAGCCAAATTTGTTTTCTGGATGTTTGAACACAGCGGAAAATCTGGCGAATTTTCTAAATTTTTGAGGGCTCATATCTTTTTCAGGGTTCCGTTGCCAAATGGCAAAAAACGGAACCCTTATAGATTCGTCAAGTCTGTCTGTCTGTCTGTCTGTCCGTATGTCACAGCCACTTTATTCTGAAAGTATAAGCATGACACAGTTAAAACTTGGTAGGTAGGTGTATCCTGTTAACCGCTTAACGATTCTCATACAAAAAATAAAAAATAATGATATTTAAGGGGGCTTCCCATACATAGAACTAAAACAAAATTATTTTTTTTTACTCAAACCTATACATATCTATGGATAGTTCTTCTAAAATGACATAGAGGTTCCTAAAACCATTTTTTCTAAAAGTCTAACATTTGGAAGATAGACGCTTCCAAAGTGGTAAAATGAGTGTCCCCCCTAACTCTAACTTATAAAATAAACAAGTGAAAATTTTGGAAAAAATACATAATGTAAATCTTAACAAACACTTTCAACGAAAATTGGTTCGAACGAGATCGAACTGGTAGTTTTGAAAATCTAGCACATTTTCAACAACAGCAAACATAACTTTGTCCTCCAAACAAACACTACAAAAAACAAAGTTATTTTTGCAGTCATCAAAATATTGTGGTATTTTTGTTAAACTTGGTACGGAACCCGCAGTGCGCGAGTCCGACTCACACTTGGCCGGTTTTATTAATTAATTTATGAAAACACAAAAAACATAGAAACATGCTAATAGTAGCCATAGATTTTTGTAATAAAAATTATTGCTTTACTGGCTTTATCCAGGGAGCAAACAGGGGACTACGTTTGTGTGGAAAAACGGCCCTTGTATTTCATCTTAAGACAGGACAACGTCTGTCGGGTCCGCCAGTACCTTATAATATTGCATTATTTCGATTTATCATACCACAGTAGGTAATTAATGATATCAATTACCTACCTAGATCTCAGTCCTGCTGTTACTGGTGGTGTATAAAATTCTAATGAAATTGTAAAGCTTAAATGTATTTTTTTATTTGAAAGGTCTCAAAGCTAAGTATTAAATCGTGCATAAATCTACTACATGTTTAAAAAATATTTCCTTGACACCAAGTTTGATGTTTTTATGTTATATGTCGATATATTTTTCTTTTTTGCGGTAAACCTCGTAACGTGTAAAGAACAGTATGTTACTAAAGTACTAAGTACAATGTAATATTATGTCTGGCCTTTTGGGACCATACGAACATGAATTTTACTTAATAAAATAACACAACATAAAATATGATCAGTTTCATCATCATCACCGGCCAGTATCTAGCCACTGCTGGACACAGGCCTCTCGAAAATGAGAGTATTGCCATAATCGCTACGCTTCAGGCGTGTTGGCGATCGCAGTTAAACCAAATGGTGTAGTAGAGAAAACGCTTAACTTCCCGCCTTCTTTTGGCCGTACTCCTTTGGTTGCCTCTTATGGCACCATAAGAAGACAAAGGGTACATGCTCTTAATTTCTCTCCGCACTACAGTCTTGATAAATTTGAAAGAAAGTATTCGAGCTGGGAAACGTTAAAGGTTCACCGCACTAATCACGTTATTGAACTGCAACTGAAAAAGTGCAAAGATGGAAGTCTTATAAAATTGTTAATGTTGCTCTAATCGTTTTAAGATGTCTGGCATACAGACGGTCGATGACTTTGTCATGTTTGTTTTGGAGTGTTTATCTGTGTGTTGAATCTGAAATGCACACTCCATTCTCTCACGACCTCTGTCTGATTACTCGGATTTTGAGCAACAGTGCGAAAAAATTGTTTATTCTAATGCAAGTATAATGTAATACATTATTTAAAGTTGTAACTGCAATTGGTCATTAAATTACGAGCTTAAATAAACACTGATAGGAGGATCGATTCTTATAACTTTAAAAATATTGAATGTCCGCTTGTATTCTAATGTTGCATAGGTACTGCGTATGCCCTATGTTTACGTTATTAAACAAAGCCTTTTTTACTTCATCAATCAATCAAATCATCATCAATTCCTATAAAATGTATTCTCACTATAATAATTTACCGAAGTTTTTAGCTACAGAAATATATAAAGCTTTGTACGTTCCTTTTTTGAACTCAATCTTCTTTGATGTAAAATATTCAGCAAGACGATCACGATTATAAAAGCTATTTGTTTTCTAATATCTTAATAATTTGTTTGAAAATTATTCAAATGAGTCTACATAATTCGAGGAATAAGTTTATAATTCGCTTAAATACATCTCAACATAATGTTAGTTTAATCAGTAAATCTAATCTATACGTGAAAATCGGCTCACTAATTAGAAAATGTTTCATTCCAGTCAACCCCGTTTTGCGACAGCTGTTAGTCCTAAATGCCAGACGCATCGTCAAACAATGAGCTAAAGTTGAAATGAAAATCATTTGGGACCACCAAATGCTGGTTCGCCCCTTTTATTTTGTAAAAAGCCCTATACAATGTCAACAAACATTTTACCTGTTTACTAATTACGGGTGTACAAAATTTAATAGTACTTTTTCAGTAATAATGCTATTAATAATCTCTAGATAGAATATCAAATTGAGAAAATATCGATTCCTCTTACCAACCCTTCAAAGGGTGCCTTCATGAACCTACTACTGTAAGTAACGCGTAAATAAAAAAATATAAAAAAACAGTTGACTTTGATAGCTGATGAAGGGCCGTGGGAAAATCAACATTTCTTAGTACTGTATTGTGTTTTCTGGGAAACAACGCCTTGTGTTATTAGTTTATAGGTATTGTAGACATATTTGACGGCTTGCTGTAAAACTTAATTAACAGTTAATGGGAAAGTTGTTTTATTAAAAACGGGACCCTATTACTAAGACTTCGCTGTCTGTCCGTCGCTCTGTCACCAGGCTGTATCTCAAGAGCCGCGATAGCTAGACAGTTGAAATTTTCACATATTATGTATTTCTGTTACCGCAATAACAAACAAAATAAAATAAATATTTAAGGGGGGCTCCCATACAACAAACTCGTTTTTTTTGGCCTTTTTGGTACGAAACTCTAGATCGTATGGAATTCACAGTTTGTTGATTAATAAAACAAATAATTTGCAATAAAATAATATTGCGACTATAAATTGAGATGTAAGCTATCCTATCTTTCAAGTTGGATCAAACTGCACACGGTGTGCAAATTTGATTAAAATCGGTTAAATAGTTTAGAAGTCCATCGTGGACAAACAACGTGATACTTAATTTATTTATATATATTAAGATGATGCGTGAACCCCAGAAAAAAATGGTCTTCATACGATTTTTTCATTTTATTCATAAATTTTATATAACATAAGATTTGCTTGCACACAAAGTTGTCTTACTCAAAATCAAAAATCAGTTTTATTTCTGCAAATAGGCCCCAGGAGGCGCTTTTACACGTCCCAATATTTAAAACCTACCACTGCTTCGGGACAAGTCTGGGCTAGTGCCGAGAAAAAGCGGCGCAAGAAACTCGGTCACTATTGTCAGCCTCTTTTTAAATAAATTTTTACAACGTAAGGTAATTTTTACAAGGTTGAAGCAAGTACGAGCTGGGCAGCAACTTAATGCCATACATTTCTATCATTTAAATAATCATTAACAGTGTAATAGCCCTTTTTCATTAAAATAACTTTAACATACGATTTAAGTTTATGTACAGGAAGTTCAGCAATATCCTTTGGTAATTTGTTGAAAATACGGATACAATTTCCCATAAACGATTTTCCTACTTTTCGCAGTCTGAAACCTGGAACGGCGAGTTTATCTTTATTTCTCGTATTAAAATTGTGTACGTTACTTTTCTTAAGAAATAAATGTATGTTCTTACGAACGTAAATAATATTCTCGAGAATATATTGAGAAGACACTGTAAGTATATTAATCTCTTTGAAGAGTTCTTTCAGCGAGTCACGGGGTCGAAAGCCGTAAATAGCCCGTACAGCACGTTTTTGCAATATAAAAATTGACTCAATATCTGCCGCTGAGCCCCACAACAGAATTCCGTATGACATTATGCTATGAAAGTAGCTAAAATATACTAATCTTGCCGTTCCAACATCAGTCAATTGCCTTATCTTTCTCACAGCATAAGCAGCAGAACTAAGTCTTCCAGACAGCCCTCTAATATGAGCACCCCATTGCAAATGAGAGTCTACAGTTATACCCAAAAAGGTAGTAAAATCTACAGAGTTTAGTGGTTCATCTTTAACAATTATATGAGGGGTAGCTAACCTTACGTTTGGCATCGTAAATTTAACACATTTTGTTTTATTTGCATTTAGTAAGAGATTATTTGTTGTACTGGCATTTGTTGCTTTCCGTTTTGATTGAATGATCGCGGACCAATTCTTTGAGGTAACATTTCAAAAGACAGCAGTCCCGTGGCAATTTAGTACTCGTCATTGTATCAAGTAAGGTCATGGTCATGAATCTAGCGCCGATCGAAAACTTGCAGTAGAGTATGGAATATTAGATATTATTTGAATGAGTTTGGTTTTGGTCATTCTCATTACCTTAGCCTTATGTTAAGATTGTATATTTAAAACACATGCTAAATATACAACCTGGAGGACTCGCAAGGTGTGGTTAAGTACCGCTATAGCTCTTTAAATTAGTTGTCGTTTATTAATGATGTCGTCAACGTCTTTTCTCTGACCGTTATTTTTAATAGCCTAACCGCAACTTGTTAATTCATTCCCACGCATCGAATAGCATTGAATCGAAACATTAAAGGCTTCGCATACCCATTGAAATTAAAGGTTCGATTATAAAATGTTTTGGCCTCGACATTTTCAGAATATACCAATGAGTACCAGCTCGAGAGGCGGCTTTTCCTAACAATTCTCAATTTAATTATTTAATCATTAATTTTGAACGAGTTTAAGCGTTTGTGGTTACATCTGTTTAGTAACTAGTTAGTATAATTATTTATTAGTTAGAATATCATATTCTGCGTTGTCTGACAAAAACAATTACAGAAATAGACGCGGGAACTTTGAAGATTCAATTGTAGTATGTAGTACCTACCTACCTACAGTTGTTGCCAGCCATTTCGTTCGCGGATAAAGTTTTGTCTCTATTATATCCTAACCTGCAACTACATTAATTCATGTCGATACCTTTCAATGTGGAAAACAAATTTGTTTATCCCGCATATTAATTAACAAACATCCATCCAGACTTTCGCACTTATAATGTTAATAAGAAATAGGATTATAATATTAATACGTCGTATATAATCGACGACCTCCGTGGCGGAGTGGCGTACACACCGGTTTTCAAGGTGTCGCCTGCTCTGAGGTCCCGGGTTCGATTCCCGGACGGGTCAATGTAGAAAAAATGTGTTTTTCTACATTTTCTCGGGTCTGGGTGTTTGTGGTACCTTCGTTGTTTCTGGTTACCAAAATACGAATGCTTTAAATAGTTATTCAAATTGGGATCAGAACAATGTATGTGATGTTGTCCACGTTTATTTATTTATTTATTTATAAATACTATGGAGAAGTCAGAAATTTTATATCATTATGTTTTTTTTTTTATATCATACGACATTAGCAAGATTAATTTAACCAGTTGATAGACAGATGTGGAATGTAAGCACACCGCGAGTGTCATACCGTGGGATCGATCGCTTTGGGAAATTAATCGGATTATTCGGTTTTGACAGTGTATCATTTTTCGTAGCACACGTCGTGACCGAAAAGGTGAATCTAATTCATTTGCCTTACTTGTGATGTGCAGTGATAAAAAATACGGTAAAAAAAACGTGGTGGCTAAAATTGTTCTTAAATGATAGAAGAGGACTGACCAAGAATAGGTTGATTGCTCTTACTTTTTTTAACAAAATTTGCCAGCAAAACAAACTACCTAGTGAAAAACTTTCTACTCCACCATTGTTACTAGTTCCAGATTATTCTAATTAGCTTTATTTAATAATCGGTGTTATAGGTAAAGTTTGATGAAACTAAATATAACATTATATCAACACATTTCTTTTGTACGTGCCAATGTCAATATTATAATGGATTAATCCGATAAGAAACGTCACTAATTCAGTTAAAAACGCATGATATCACAACTACATACTATCATCACTCTTCCCTGTGCCGTTGTATGTTCCGTGCGTGAGTCACACAGAAAGTCATATTATAAATCTACTAAAGTATGGTAATGATTCATAGATATAACTTCGATTATGCAATTAGCAGGCCTGACTTTTATTAAAACAAACAACTTACCTATTTTGACACTTTTACAAACTTTCTCAGTAATATTTTTTTAACTGTTAAGCAATCCTGCTAAATTATTTTTGACTTAAGTATTATTTTTACTGATCGATGTTTTACTTTTTTCCTGTCCGCACGAACGGTATCGATTATCCAGTTTGTGTCCGCCTTCACATGATTTAAGTATCGAGACGGACTGAGTGGCATGTTATTTTTAGAGGCTTAAGGATAAGCGAAGCGTTACTCAATGATAGTAAGTCGTGACCGCTGAAAGCTTTTAGTTAGAGGTATTACCTACATATGTTATGATGATGACAATACATTTCATGATATTTTGAAATTGGTCGTTTAAACAGTCCGGTAGTTTACATCTTAATTTATAGTACACTATTTTATTGCATGAATCTATGGATGATTTAATTAATTGTATTTTTTTCTGAATAAATTATATTTTATTGATGGGTGTGCTAAGGTGCGTTTCATACTGCCGCAACGACGCACGATACGACGATTTACGCAATGGACGTGCGTCTGCATGAATCTTAGTGTGTCATGCTTCTGAACGATTCCGTAACGATCGGACTAGGTCTGCCTCACGGTCACTTCAATCATCGTCGTCATGGTATATGGAGATTTTGGCTTTCGTATGTTAATGTTCGATAATTCAATTTTATATTCCAATAATTAGTTAAAAAAAATTAAATAAATACCAAGTCAACTTTCGTAAGACGCTGAGATTTCCGTATGTCAGCTTATATGCGATTAGCGCGTCATAGCATATCTCCATTATCCGTAAGCTATCGCTTGCACCCTTGTTGCAATGATTGATACGACCGATTCGTTACTGTGTGAAGAGCGCCTAAGGCAATTGCCGGCATGGCGTGTACGCGTGTACTCGCCGCAACAACCTTGGTTCTCGTGCCATGCCCTGCCCGGCACAGTCTGCACCGCAGCGCTAGCCGCGTGTGAAAATGTCACCAGAATTCACTGTGCCATTTAACCTGCCTGTCGCACCGGTGAATGCGCATAATATGCGGATCGGTTATGTAGGCTATTAAATATGTGAATAGTATGGAAGATATTTATAAGAAAAGTTGCAGCATTGTCTGTGATACGTACCAGTTCTCTTTCATTAGATTTTCGAACAGATTATAATGTAGCAAATTCATTCATACTAATAAAAAATACAGCACCGTTATACATATAATTTACTAGTTTTTTTGTAAAAGAGTAACAAATATTAATTGATATCCGTCCATACATTCATCCTCTCAAACTTTTGCATTTATATCGTATGAGAACACTAATTTTTTTTTACTGGTAGGTACTGCATGTGTATGTATCTCACATTGTACCCAATGAAAACCTTTACGGGAGTTTGACCTTAGAAATCAGTACCTAACCTCTGAGTTAAGTTGTATGTCCATTCACCAAACATTTTACAATACTTAGCCATTTTTTTGGTTACTCATAAATATCAGTAATGTTTGTTGATGATTTAATCACGGGTTATAATTTATTAATCGACAAAAATCTTTTTTTTATTGTATTTTACACAGTTCGCTTACATACTGCAAGGCATTTTATACTAACGAATTTTTATCTCGAAATACTATAAATATGTCACACACCCCGTAAAACGTCACGACTGATCGGAATGCGTTGTTTGTTGCGATAATGCGCATGCGTTACTATACCCGGGTCCTAGACAATAAGCTTTATTACCAAAGCTTTAGGTTGTATTTTGTTCTACGTATAATATTGTTTACGTTACTCGAATAAAACCTGACGAAACATTTGAGTGCCCCGTAAGGTATGTGACAAATACCACGGCCTCTGGTCCGGTTAATATATAAAGTATTATGCTCTGATTTCTCTACTGAAGTAAACTTTCTTACGGTAGGTTTAATAACTGTTTTATTAGTACAAATATATGTATAGAGCCCCTTTCTATACAAACAAAAATGTAAAAAATAGTATAATAGGTAGTAATATAATTATTAATAAATAGATAAAGGCTGGAAAAGAGGCTTTTGGTAAAGTTAAGTACCTAATATAAATATTTAAACGGCCTAGCCAACTGTAATCTGGCCCTAAAAACTTGGTATGCATTTAATATCTTTTTGAACATTCGTGTCAAGCACCAAATCATTAAGCGTACAATTTCTTCGATTTTTTCTTATTGCACATCATAACCGACTACATAAGGGAAGTCCAAAATTCGACACTTATCTTTTATTATTTATGTTACGTCTCTAGATTTTAGTATATTTTGTTCTCATAAATAGTGTGTAATTTCAAAGTTATTATTAATGTAAATAGGCGTTCAAAAAACGACAATTATCTTGGGCGCTATCTGTCGATAACGGAGATGCGCGAGCAGCTGTGTTTATTTACAAACGCAAAGTTAACGACCCAACCTAGCAACAGTTTGATTGAAATGAGCTCGTAAAACCCCGATATGAAACGTTATCTATCACAGATCACTAAATCAAATATTTTGCTTACAGAACCGCCGCTTGGCGCAAATTTCGACTAGTAAAAGATCTGAGTTTGAGTTTAATCAATGCACTTTAATACAAACATTAGGTTTTTAATGATTTACGTTTACTCAAGTCCTACATCCACAATTCCAATTGTTACATAACGCTTTTGAAAACATTTATTAATAACTTTGAATTTTCTCAATGTCGCGCCAACAGAAGTTATACCTAGGTAACACTGAAAATGTTTAGAAAATGAAAAACGGCTTAATGTAGAAAGTTGCCTATACTTTTATTGTTTTTCGAAGTAATCTCCGTCCCTCTCTTCACATCGTCGCATTCGATGGAACCACTGAGAAACGCAGTGGACCTATTCTTCCTTAGGGGTCTCTCTATTTTTATGATTAATGATTATTTAAATGATAGAAATGTATGGCATTAAATTGTCCCAGCTCGTACTTCCTTAAACCTTGTAAAAATCACCTTACCTTGTAAAAATTTATTTAAAAAGAGGCTGACAATAGTGACCGAGTTTCTTGCGCTGCTCCTTCTCGGCACTAGCCCAGACTTGTCCCGAAGCAGTGGTAGGTTTATATTGGGACGTGTAAAAGCGCCTCCTGGGGCCTATTTGCAGAAATAAAACTGATTTTAACTCTCATTTTCGTACGCTTTCACCGCATCTTCAGGGCTCGCAAAGCGAATACCTCGAATTTTATCATAAGTTCTTGGGAATAAATGAAAGTCGCAGGGCGCCAGGTCAGGACTGTATGGCGTATGACTCATTATCTCGACACCTGCCATAGTCAAATATTCAACAGACCGATTTGCGGAGTGCGCTGAAGCATAGCCGTGGTGAAGGAGGATCCTGCTTCGAGGGCGCTGCTGTCGAATTTTTTCCAAGACAATAGGCAAACAGCGATTGACATACCAGTCTGCAGTCTAACTGTCCTTCCATCTTCTAGCACAACTGTCGCGAAATGACCTTTCTGACCAAAGAATAAGGCAATCATCTTTTTTCCTTGACTTCTTCCTTTCTTTACCTTAGTTGGCCGATCCTCGAAAGGAAACACCCACTGATTGTCTTTTGGTTTCGGATTCGTAGCAAATGTAGCAATACATATATCCAGCTTCCATCACCAGTGACGATGTCAAATACAGCATTTGAGTCACCGCCATTGAACTTATGTAACATTTGGCGACACCAGTCCATGCGAAGGTGTTTCTGGTCGTCGGTTAAAGTATGGGGTATCCATCTGGTACAAAGCTTTCTGACGCCTAAATGTTCGTGTAGTATTTTTTGAACTTGACTCATACCAATGCCTAGGCTTGCCCGTATCTGCTGATAGGTCACTCTCTTATCTTCCTCTATCATGCGTCGCACAGCACTGATGTTATCTTCAGTAGTCGCTGTTAAAGGACGTCCCTCACGCGGATCATCATTGAGATTGCTACGTCCACGCTTAAACTCGTTAAACCAATTGCAAATAGTGGCACGTGATGGGGCTTCATTAAGAAATGCTAATCGCAGCCTATCATAGCTTAGTTGTTCAGTAACGGCCGGTCCCAATAATCTAATCTATCTCCAGTTTTGGCATATCGGAGATAGAAAACATCTTCTGTCTCTGATTTTGCCGTCCAGAGAAACAAAGACAGAAGTTGTTTTCTATCTCCGATATGCCAAAACTGAAGATAGATAGGTTATTAGGACCGGCCGTAAGCCCACAACGAAAGTCATAATAAATCATTGACCGAAAATTTTCTCGCGTTAGGTTCATTTTAACGTCTTACAAGAGTTTTAGATTTGCCGCCAATTCACAAAAACAAATGACAAATGAGTGCATTATACTACATTACGAAGTGATTAGGTTACCAAAGAGTTCTAAAATTGAAATTAAAATAACCGGCCAAGTGCGAGTTGGACTCGCGCACGAAGGGTTCCGTACCAAAAAGGCCAAAAAAACGGGTTTGTTGTATGGGAGCCCCCCTTAAATATTTTTTTATTTTGTTTTTAGTATTTGTTATTGCGGCAACAGAAATACATAATTTTTGAAAATTTCAACTGTCTAGCTATCCCGGCTCTTGAGATACAGCCTGGTGACAGAGCAACGGACAGACAGCGAAGTCTTAGTAATAGGGTCCCGTTTTTACCCTACCCACCAGATACGGAACCCTAAAAAGTTTTCATTAGCAATGTTTCTAACTGGCCAGTTCTAAACATTTTCCGTGTTCAAAGCTGGGCCGCGCAGTCCCTCCGTTGTAAATGAATGAAAACGTATTGCAAAACCAAAAAGGCAGTGGATACTATGAACTTCTACGGAAGGTTGTAAAGAAAGCCAGATGAAACGCGAGATTTATTACAAACAGGCACAATTAAGAGAACAGAGACACCGTATATGGTTTAATCACGCCACTCCTTGGTCCTCCCTCACTATTGCACCTTGTTTGCCTCCGTTAATGAGTTTGACTCTTGTTACGTGTAATATCGTTTCGGTTTACTGCCATTCTTATACTTAAACTTTATGCAATTCATTGATTTATAATTAAATAATATTAATATAGGTAAAATTAACGATCAAAAATGAATGTAGTTTCTACTAGGTATTTAAATATTTGATTCTGCCTCATCTTACTTTTTACTAATTAAAATTATAAATGTGAAAGTTTGGATAGATGTTTGTAAAGGTAGACTTCGGAGCAATGCGGCTTGCGGCTTGCGTCGTGCGACATGCGACACTTGCGGCCCACGCGGCCAAGAGTGTATGAAATCCTTTCCGACCGACGCATGCGGCTGCGACGCTTCGCTCGGAAAGGGTTTCATACACTCCTTTAATTCAAAGTACAGCCGCATGGCCGCGTGGGCCGCAAGTGTCGCATGTCGCACGACGCAAGCCGCAAGCCGCATTGCTCCGAAGTCTACCTTTACTCATTCACGCCAAAATTACTGGACGGATCTTAACTAAATTTGACAAGAAGGTAGATTATGTTTATGGGCTAAAATAGCATATCATAGGCTACTTATCATCTCGAACAAGAAATCTTACTTCTTATTATAATTATAAATGTCAAAGTTTTGATAGGTGTTTGTTACTCATTCACGCCAAAACGACAGGACGGATTTTAACGATAATAAAACCGCTTGAGAGATAAAATTTCAAAAATTTTGAAATTTGAATCAAAATTCAATGCGAACAAAAAATAAGGGCAACAGCTAGTGAATGATAGGCTTAAGAAACCTATAGGCTAACTTACCTAAATATTCACTAATCGACCCCCAACCAGGCAAAACTCAAATCATGGCACTAAATCACGGATAAACATACTTACTTATTATGTCTTTAAGACTATAAACATCCATAACTTAATATAATTTGGATATTCGCACTCATCATCACACAAATAAACAATTGTCCCTTGCGCGTTTTAATACCACAACCGTTAATTTTGTGGCGATGTTCAAAACATAATACCTTTGTAGTGCCATTTAAAAAAATATATAACACTAAAAAAATATTTACTTCTGTGTCTTGAAATTTAATTTTGGAACCTTTTAATTAAATTCATGTTTAAAGAATTCTGTTCAGGGTAATGGTTCTACATAAAATATTTAAATTCAAGTCTACCAGCTTTAAAATCGCCCCAGACAAACGGACAGACTGCAGAGTGACGGCTCGGCAGTAGGTTTCCGTATAGCCCTTTAGGCATAAGAACCCTAAAACAAAGCACACAATTAACATTTAATAAATCCCTAACATGATACTAAGACAAGGCCAGTATGAGACGAGCACTCAGTGCGTTGATCTCTGTAGATATTCTTGTTTTATTTCTTAGAAGTACTTATGGTGCAATCAACTTTTCTCATATATGTAAGTATGGTTACGGGTTATGATGACTCGTCATACGCTCTTAGAATCATTGCAATTTAGGTTCTAAAATTTAAATTAGTCCTATTTATATCCTATTGGGCTAGGCAAAGAAGGAAAATTTGAATTTGAAACGTTATGAAAAGTGTGTGTTAAATACCTACTCACGAGAAAATATTCTTGGAATCGTCAATGCCAATGACCTCGCAACACGTAAATACGTAGATCTTATGATTTTGTTAGTCAAATATTGTTTGTTCAGTCGTATGCAAAAAAGGCGTTTAAAACAGTAGTTTAGTCAGTCTTATTGTAAGATTGACTAAAGAAGAAATGCATTATTAATTTTTAACACCAGTTGTTAAAAAAAAAGTACATGGCGAATGCTACAACAATGTGTATATATTGGGGTACCTACTTCGGAAAAAAATTGAGGTCATACATAATATAATAACAAGTGGGGAATCAAATGAAAGAAGACAAAATTCTGAGTACAAAAATGTTTAAATAATACATCAAATAATAGGGGTTAAAGCATGAAATTGCCGATTATGTTCTCACTTTTTATTTTGTTTATAGCTTGTAAGTATAGTCGCATTATTGCGTAATTCTTTTTGTATTGTATCAAAAACTAAATAAAGTAACTTTTGACTAAAAAAAAAATGCAATACTAGTGCCTATTACTTCAAAGAAAGTCGTTGAAAAGACCCCTTACAATGTGTCAGCTGACCTTCTTGCTTCAATTAAGTATATTTGTATTATATACTTTGATTTTCAGAAATTTAAATACTATAATGCGTAGCTTTATAACCATCTAACTTTCACCTTTAATTGCATCGAAAACGGTTCAGGCGTTTTTAAAAAAACTGAAAAATTGTTAGTATGGAAAAATGACTTTTCTCGATTTCGTCCATACAAAACGGCAATTTCATACTTTAACCCCTAATATACAGGTTGACATTGCAATCATGGGCATTTTCGTAGTCGTGTTACAATATTTATTTCTTGAGGAATTAGCCTGTTTTGTTAATTATCGGTAAACGTGTAACATGATCCTTTTATCTTGAGTGTAAGTTAATCACATCATTTGTTTTGTTTTCAGGATATCAGTCAGTATATATTATACTTAATAATATCCTTATTAGCTGCTATACATCGTAAATCCCTTCATTAACATTAAAAGGTTAATGTTGCCACTGATCTGTTATTGAAGTTTTATTAATTAAAATTAGACCACATCGTTTTATGACCAGTCCCAACCAGTTCCTGTTTAAGTTCTTGTCTAGGAGAATATTGTTAAAAAATAACGTACGTGTGTATGGTAATGATTTGGTTTAATAAATTAAAATGATCTGTGTCTCAAAAAACCTAACATCCTAAGTTATATGTAACATCAAATAATTCCACCAAATAGGTGCCGATCAATGTTAAAAATTACCAGTTTATGCCATTGTCCATATTGTTAACTAATGACAATATATTCAAAATGAATAAATAAATTATGTATGGTGTGGTGATTAGATTACAAACCGGCTATCATTGGCAACATGCTTAACGGCGCATCCGAGTGGAGCCTGTTTATCAGTCTGTCACCACAGTGGCGCCGGATTGCCAAGCACTGTATTTAACCTCTGCCTACTAGTACAGTTCGCTAACAGTAAACCTGCCAGTTTGACTTGAGGTTCGAATTTTAAGTTCTACTAACGATAGCTTTTCAACACAAAGTAATGATAAATATTTATATTATATTTTTTTCAGACACGCCACACTGGGCCACACAGAGCCATCTAGTTCCAAACTAAGCTGCTAGTACGAAGCTTGTCGTATGGCTATTAAACAACCGATAAACTTACTTATATATTTTTTTGTAAACATACTTATAATACATAGAAAACACTCAGACCAGTACAAACAGACATGTTCATGCACACATATATTTGTACTGTGCGAGGATCGAACCCGCGACCCATGGCTCAGAAGCAGCTGGAATATCTGAACACCATTTAACTCAATTAATCATTTATTTCGGAAAATAAGACCTAAGTTAATGTCAATCAATGGTTTGTTTTTGTTTATATTGCGACTCGCGCCCTGTCCTTGACTTCGTATGCGTGCAATTCGGATACAGCGCGGTCATTTGAGATCACTTTAAATGTCCGCAACCGCTATATTTTTATACCAAAATGAGGAGTTTTTGATTCCCCATGCATACTTGCACCTCCTTTTCACCATATAGCTTGTGCTTTCTAGTTGAAGACTCCAAGTATCTTAATGCAAAATTTTATCTAAATCAGTTAGGCGATTATCGCTTCCCGATTCAAACTTCCACCCTTAAAGGATGATTATTGGGATATAAACTATCCTACGTCCTTTCCTGGGACTCAAGCTATTTAAACGTGAATTGGAAACAGTCAGATAGACAAACACACTTTTTTATAATTATTATTGTGTTAACAAACTGTATATTGTATGCTTTTACTGGCTAAGAAAAATAAATCATATTTCTTTATGAAGTTTACTTAATGATAAATAATGTGTGAATGAAAACAACGCTACCCTCGTTACTTAAATTTTGGTATTTGTTTTGACTTCATAGGCAAGAAACTTCGATTGTTTAATAATATGATGTGTAATATAATTTTACAAATATTTTTCCTGCAGACTACACTTTACGTGGCTGCAAATGTTACCTTAAACATCTTTATTCCATTGTATTAGATACTACATTCGTCAAGCCACGCGACGTCTCTCTTAGATATCCGGTACTTCAGTGCCGGTGACCCTCGTCTTGCTAACTCTTTTTGCGGTTTCTTTAAACCTGCTGCAGCTATTAGTTAATAGCCCGCTACGACTACAAGTAATTACTTGAGAGACAATTTGTATGCCTAAATCAAGAAATTACTAGAAAAAATTGTCTCAGACGGGACTCGAACCCGCATCTCCTCGCATGCCGGACCCAACATTTGATGAAACAACGCTGGCTTACAGCGTAAGAATATGCTTGAAAAATTCCCGCCGTGTCGCAGTGTTTCGGTGGCCTAATGTTATGGCGCCCGCCCGGCATGCGAGGAAATGCGGAGTCCCGTCTGAGACAAAATTTTTCAAGTTTATATACTGATATTATAAGTGCAATTAAGTTGCTAAAATATCAAATAAAGTAAATTACTAGAAGTTATAACTACCAAAAGTTAGCAATTTCAGCCAAATAATATGACTATTAATGGTGACCAATTTCTTTCACTTAAGCACTAGGTATGAACACTTTAAGTTATGACTTTCTTAAGCAATGAGTAATTACTTCTTTATAAATACGGGGGTTACTGTTCAATAGTAGCTTGAGATTTTGAAATGCTTTTTTCAATAGAAGTGATATAATTCAAGCTTTCATTAATAGATATTACTGTGGTGGTGTTCAATTATTAACTTTATGAAAAACCTTACGTGGCGGTCGTTGCTCAGTGGTCAGAGCTTTGCTTTACATTCGTGTTTCGTGTTGTAAGTTTTGGTTCGAAACCTTTTAAGTATTGGACATTTTATGTGATTTGCTAAAATTCAGTCAGTCAGTTCCCTATTCCCAGGAAACACGGAGGTCAAGTGGTAATTGGTTAACAAAATATAATAATTTTGCTAACCAATTACTACTTGACCTTCGTAGACAAGACTATGAATTCAGGATCGTGGTTATTTTTGAGCCTCGAGTCCTCGACTCAATCCTGCTTCTAGCAGCATAAAATAATGCTAGTAGGAGAAAGAATGAAGTCACAACAATCAGTACAGTTTTATTTCATCACTAGCCGTTTCCCGAAAATTCGGCACGCGTGGATTTAATTTAGAAAGTATTCTTCGGAAACCTTTTATTTTTTCAGAATTAAAAATAGCTTAATATTCTCGAACCTTTGAAAGATACGTAAAAAGCCGGATTAGAGTATTTTGATATTAACACAAACTTATAGACATTTTTTAAATATATTATAACATGTGGAGTATACGTGTAGTAGCTGTATAAAAATCAACCTCTCTCATGGGCAACACTTCAGTTGTGCCACAAAATAAAACACGCTCGAATTCAGCAGCACTTTATAACATCAATAAAGATCAGTCCAGTAGACCGAGTGCACTTTACTCTATGTTTGTTTATTATATTACAAACGAAGCTTGTCGTGGGTGGTCCCTCGCAGACTGTTGAGGCGCCTGCGCAACCGCGATACTAGGTATTAAATTTTATTTTTTAATGTTCTCCTCCATTTTTATATTTAAATACATCCAAAGGAGAACTCCATTTTTGGGCCCGACGTTACTTACAGCAATGGAAATTATGCCAAAAAATCCCTTTTATTTTACTTTCCTATTTCCCTAAAAATAGTTTAATTGGCAATGGACAAGTGGAAAAAATGGATAAAATACATATTGTTTTTCTAATACTTAAACAGTCTCTGTAAACCGTTATACACACATTTAATTAAAACGAGACTATCTCCGCAAACGCTCTGTCACTTCATAGAGCGGCGCTTTTAACGTTTTAATCGATTTAGTATAAATCGATTCATAGTAATACTTTTTTTACAATTGCATTTTTTGAGGAATAAGCTAAATAGTTAGTTTTAAAAGCCTAATATAAATATAAAAAACTTAGAGAATGTAGGTAATTAACATTTTTTTCCACGAACTTTGCAGTTCAATAAGTAATCATTGATAAAACAATTGAACATTTTGAATAGTTCAATCCCTGATGTAACAGGCTGCACTATTATTACGAGTATGAATATCAGGCCCCTAATTCGCGTAATCGAATCGTATCACAATCGTAATTGAACGACAGGTTTTTGACAGTTCTAGTATGGGCTAATTGTTAAAATCGTCCAATTCAATCACGATCGAACTGCGATTCGGTTACGCGAATTAGGCCTCTGTTGACAGTGATAGTTAATTGTCATTTGTCATTCACTCACATTTCGTTTCGTAATAGAGTACATTTTAACATGTTTCGTACTCGTGCGCAAGTTAATGTGGTTTGTATTTTTCTCACTGCTCTGCTGAAGTGATCTGTTTACTACCTATATCTCCTATAGATAGAAAAGGAACCTAGATCTTATCCAGTCAAAGTACCGAAATAGTATTTTTTAGTCAAATAATACATTATATATGTTATAAAATAAAATAAGTTCATTGGTTGATTTAAGTAACTTTCCCATTGCATAAAGATGTGAAAATAGGGCTTATGAATCTATTCAATATGCTTTAATTTATGGCCAATTCCCAGCCTTGTAACGTCAGGCCCGAGATTGTATGGGAAACGGCTTTGTCCTTTGCCTATATGCCTATGAAACTCGATTATGTTCTGGTAAAGCCATAGAAAATTTAAAAAATACTACGAACTATTGTTTCATTTCACAAAAATATTGTTTATAAACTAAACTCTCCCTTGTTTCCAATTCTACAAGAGACAGTTGTATTCTGATTAAGGACGCACGTTTTTAATTCAAACACGATAAGCAAGGAAAAACAACGAATTGAAGGGGTACTTAGTTCCCTTTTGCCACTCAAATTAATTGGTGTCTGGGTGCGTGCCTCGACGCGTACATTTTTAACAATAAGCCAGCCCTTTGCTTGTTACTCCGTAGTTTTAAGTTGTCGAGAGAGTGAAAAAGGGGTGAACTTTCTGTGAAAAAACAAATACTGAATTTTAAGTAGCAGTAATGTACACCACAATTAAAAAAAAAATTAAGCAAAATGCCTTATGGGTTTCTGTTCTGATTCGCAAGAATTTTGCACTTTTTAATTTTAATAAATATTATCCATGAATATAAAATACTGCTCCAGGTGGCATTCGAACCATTCTACCAAGACATTGAATGTATCGACAATTTGATTTCAAGTGCTTTGCGCTGTAGCCCGGAATCGATTTCTTCAAATTTTTTGGTATGAACAAACTATAGCATAATGTTGAAACTGTTATAGCATTTAAAATAAGATGAATCTATGTTTCTATGCTACTTTAATAACGAAAAAAAAACCTGGACCCTTCTTTTTTTATTACGACAGCAGAAGTTTCTTTATTATTCCGCGCTTTAGGGGCCTAGGGCTTATCCAATGCTTGTTCAAACAAAAGCGACCGCAGCTTGTGTCATTAATTCACCACAGGAATGCTGTACTGGCGCTGTTTAATTGAAGAACAAACATACCTTTGTCCCAACGCTGCAAGCGATGTGCGCTCCCCAATCGCCCTGTTGTTTAACAATCAACAGTAAATTTTCCGTAATAACACGTTGCTGTATGTTCCATTTTCATGTTATTGCTGTGCTACGAGTAATAGATTTTTTACAACTTATCTAGCTACATACTAATTTAATTGATTATGTGATTGTTGGTGTCTTAGTGAGTCTAAGAGATATAATGATTAAAGTATTAACCTTCCTTCTCCAGGTTTTGTTAGCAGATGCAATTAATATAATACTTAAGGCATCCTTTTGGTAAAAATAAATTGATGATAGTCACAGTAGTAAGATAACAAGTACAGTAACAGCTTATAAAATAATCAATCCCACTGCAGGGTTTACCCAGGGTCGTTCAAGCACAGCAATGATGGGTACAGGCATAATCACCGCGCTTGCCAAATGAGGGTGATCACAAACCCGAACAATGTTCGAAAATTCGAAACTCTTGTTGGCCGACTTAGAAATCGAACCCAGGACCCTGAGATTTTGGCCCGACACTTAAGAGGAAACGCTACGGTCGAGAGAATTGAAAAATAGGTATTTGTAAAATATATTGCTGTCGCGCAGTCCCGAACGCCTCCACCGCAAAGCGCGATAGAGACAACTGCATTTTGGATCGAAAAAACCTACTAAAAGCACACAAAATCAACGTTTCGTAGTCCCCCGATTCCTTTTCCAAAACTAGACTGATTTAATTACTTTATTCATAAAAAATTAAAGAAAGGCTTTGGCCGTGTTAGTATATTTTGCTTTTTTTATAAAATTTAGCCAAATTTGTTTTCTTGATGTTTGAGCACAGCGGAAAATCTGGCAAATGTTTTAAATTTTTGGGGGCTTATATCTCTTTTATTATTTAATTTATAAAAAAAAGGAAACAGAAATATACTAATAGTGACCATAGATTTTTGTAATAAAAATTATTGCTCTACTGGCATTATCCAGGGAGGAAACAGGGGACTACGTTTGTAAGGAAAAACGGCCCTTGTGTTTCCTCTTAAACCACTTAAAGCAAAAGGACGGGACGGACCAAAGGAGATTCACAGATTCTCATATAATCAAGTTAAAATTAATGTTAATATAACTCTTGAAGGACAAAAACATTAAAATCAGAAATAAACTTCCGTATGTGTAGGTATCAATCTTAATTATGTTTTAAATATCAAAATGTATAGGATTGAGTATAAATTCAACGACAACGAAAATTGACATAAAACAAGTAAATTTTGCGTCTTTCTGCAGGAATTATACATAATATCAGTCATTGGTGTTCTTAACACCCATCAACGATCAGGCGTTCTCGAAAATAACTTATAATTTCTGGGTCCGATTCCAACCAAAACTGTTCGACCTTAATTGGGCCAAAGTAATTTTCGGTCATCGACAACACTCAAAATGTACAATGCAGCTTTTAACGTGAAACAAAAAACACATTAGCCTCATTTTAATGCAGCGTTTACATTCTTGTTGGTAACTTTTTTCAGTTATTCAAGAGTCGTTTGTCAATGTCATTTAACATCCCTATCCCCATTAACAGAGCAAACTAAACAATAGTCGCATTTAAAATGTCATTGTCAACCCTTGTCTAGAAAAGTTTTGGAAACGGTCATTTTTAATCGGATTTTTTTGTTTCTTGTAAGTAGCTCTAGATACCTGTAGATAAATAGTCAAAACAAAAAAAATGGCAATTGTGGATTAAGAGTATTAGGGCGGGCGCCATACCATTAGGCCTAATGGTATGGCGCCCGCCCGGCATGCGAGGAGATGCGGGTTCGAGTCCCGCCTGAGACAAAATTTTTCGTTTATATACTGGTATTTCTTTTAGCTCAAATGCAAAATCTACTCTTAATCCACAATTGCCATTTTTTTTTGTTTTGACTAAAATTATATCTCATCTCCTCGCATGCCGGGCGGGCGCCATACCATTAGGCCTAATGGTATGGCGCCCGCCCGGCATGCGAGGAGATGCGGGTTCGAGTCCCGCCTGAGACAAAATTTTTCAAGTTTATATACTGATATTATAAGTGCAATTAAGTTGCTAAAATATCAAATAAAGTATAAAAGAAATACCTTAAGTATCTTGAGCTTAGGAAATAAATTCGCTATTTCGTGATGCTGTCCGTTCGTCTAAGACTTGCCTCCTCTCAGAGTTGATTAAATTTTAAGAGGCAGCTGGGAGCCTCTGTCGCTTTTGTGTCGAGATATAAATTTTGTATGTAGGTAGGTCACTTTGTAACATTGATAAAGTTCCTCTCGAGTTCTGTGGAATTGTTGAAGAAAATGTTGTTCTAGAATTTTTAACAAAGAACTAAGTTTTGCATTTACCGTCTAGACAAATTAACGTCCTTTTTTTTAAAAATTGAATCCTAGTAAACAGTTATTACTGAATATTTCATTAACTGCCGTATTAATCAAATAACTGACACAAATTTTGTGCGCGACTCAACTTTAAGTAAGCAGAAACCAAAATAAAAACAAACGCTATTGAAATCCTGGCACCAAAATATTGGTTTCGGTGTGACCCGTCGTGACAGTTCATAACGGGAAATTTCAAACTCTTTCTAATCCTTGCTAGATTTTCCTGTAATGGATACAAATTCGACAATTCTCTTTTGACAATACTGTTTACTGATGATCACAAAAAGAGACATTGACCAATTCATAAATACCCTAACTATAGGAATGTTCCTTTTTCCAACTAGTATAGCTACTTATTAGTTTATGCGGCAAAACATTTATCCTCCAACATGTAAATCATGTAAGGCTTTATGCTATTATTAGGTACCGCATCTTAAGACTGACGCAAGTGTGACGTTTTATTCTTATTCAATTTAAAGTTTATTTAATTTATTAGTCTTGTTAAAACTTATCTATCCAATGTCAGGAAATAAACAAGTACATATACCTAGTATATTTACTGATGACTGTTATAGCAAAAGTTTGTAATTGGTATGGGTAAACATCAAATACGATCAAAAGTCACACTTTGCGGAAAGCTTTATTTGAGCAGCTTTTTATTGATGAATGTCTGCGGACAATACTCCATCCATATCAACACGATTTTGTGTATGCAATAAGAAACTTTGTTATTTTTTTATGATAAAACATTCTGTTTATTGTATAAACCTGTTTGTATTCATGGCTGGCGGCAAGTGTATTATGTATTCACCACGGTGAACTGATAGAAACGATGCCGCTGACCACGTGCGCCGAATCAATAGTTTTATTTTAATAATACCTACCGTGAAAAGAGCCAATTGGTAGTTGGAGCATCTTTAGACTTATCTATTTTAGAATACATGTTGTGGAATATGGTGTAATAAGACAGCGTTTGGCCAGTACATGAAATAAAGGGTCCAACCCTTGCTTCCATGGGTGCCGTACGAAGGGACTTAAAAAGTACGGCCGAAGAAAGAAGAAGAGGCGAGCGGCAGTGTCTTTTCTTTACCAAGCGATTGATGGGACAAGCGTAACATTATTTCATTATCCTCCTTTTGGAGAGGCCATTTTCAGAGCTGATATAAACTGGATGAAGACATGATTCTTTCGTCATGAATATAGAACAACAAATCGAAATTGCTAATTTTTAATCAATTCGTCAATATGATTTAGTTGTTTCAGGGTTTCTGTACCATGTACCTTTTTTTGTATGAATTCCGACAATTCGTCACTGTTTCAAGGGAAGAACGTTATTCTTTTCGGTACAATTACATTTTTAATGATTTTAGGTATATTGTCAAGACTCAAGAGTTAGAGTATAATACTTTTATTTATCTATATAATGTCTTTTTTTTACAAAATATATGGATATAATCTGTACTGATACTCTTAATGCGAAAGTATGTCTGTCTGTTTGTTTCAACTTTCGAACTAGCGATGTAACTGGGAGCCCTGTGTTACTGTATACCCTAACCAAGGACCCAATAGAACGAGAGCGCTATACAATCGGAACACGGTAACGAAATCGTTATTTTACGTAAATTTTTTTAGTCAAGCACATTATCCAGTGGAGAACCGGATTTGTATCCTGTAGGGCGTTGCCTCTTCCACTTACCTCCGTCCACCTCCTGAATAATTCAATAATCAGAAATATAGAGCCGCGTGCGCAACGAACTACGCTCGGGTCGGAATCGCTAATCACAATTTCTAGGTGGTGTGTCTTATAAAACTGTTACAATCTTCATCATACTTGTTAAATTATTTTCTTGTCTAAAGCTTGACGTAAACATTGATAATTCTATGATTATTGGAACGTAAATCATTTGTAAACATCATCATTTGGTATTCTTAAATAATTTATTTATCTGAAAATAATTTTGATATAATATTTTGCTGATTACCTACTACACCTATGTAGAAATAACGTTACAAGAACGATTGTTGACGTATTATGTACGCAGGATGACGAAAAATCCTTTATCTTATCAATAAAGATGTAGCTTCAGTCAGTGCTATCAGCAATCGTTATGATGACGCTGATTGGCTAGAATATAAATATAAATATAAAACTACAACTGAAATATCCATCTCTATTGTTTTGAGACGCAAAAAGTATTCACTCAGAACCATAACCACTTACAACAACATAATATTAAAATGCAATTACATAAAGAATTCATAAATTTCCAAACAATCTGTCATGCGAATTGCGCAGACACTGAGCTGTCCCTTTGTGCGTCGATATGATCGACACCTCAATAGCGGGTATCAGACGACTGAATGAATGATACCACATTTAACACGCCTTGATGTTAAAGCTAGATTGTGGTAATAAAACTCTGGTAAGATTTCACTCCAAAAATGTCATACAAATATTTCATGCTGTTTTATTATAAGCTCCGCGAGAAACCAACCAACAAGATTATCTCGTCTTGTTCGGCAACATAAACCCAACGACGCGATTTATTTGAACTGAAGCTTGCCAACTCATACTTTTATCATTGCAACGGTATTTTTCTTTCATTATGAAACCAATTTATATCAGTTTCGAATAGCTATCTGATTCCGATCACGTAGCACTATGTCTTAAGTAATGACGGGGCAGTATTCGCAATAATCCATGAAGGTTATTTCAGAACAGGTAGTGTGGAAGTAACCGGTCCATTTGCGAGATTAGACTGTCAGCTCATCAATGATATTACTGATAATGTTATTATTTGGTAATGCATGCCATTTCAATGATAATTAATGCATTCGTTACGACATCCAACGACCACATGTTCAAAATCGGTGCAGCCCACGTTGGTTCCTATCTATGCAGTAATGCATTGCACTTTCGTTTATTTATCGAAGGTCAGTATTGACAAAGTCATTCGGTATGGATCACGTGGATGTTTGTTTACCTAAACAAGTGTACGAGTAACATTCTAGGTAGGTGGATACGTTATTTTGAGTAATAGTTAAATACCTACGACTTTTATTTTTTTGCTCTTCTGTGTATTATATAAGTTAAACATTGTGTCTCTTTCCGTTTAGGCCTACCCGTTTAACCCAACTAAAACGGCAAAATTTGAAAATTACATTTCAAGATTAAAAGAAAAACATATATTATATGATAATTATGTCTATATTAGCAAAAATAAATAACCTACCTGAAAAACTTTAAGTACTTAAAAAAATTAAGCATATCTAAGAAAAGTAAATAGATTGGCGGCAGAGTTATTGCCTCGACGAGTATTTTAATATAAAATATAAAAATAAATTTCATTTTTCTGACATTGTTGATAAACTTTAAAAACATTTGTGTTTAATTATAATACTATGACTGAAAACTGAATTCTGTTGTTAATAATTGCACGCTGAACATATAGAAATCAAAGATGTGCATTGTGCATTTCAGATTTTTACCTATATTGTAGCAAATTAATAATTCAATTTGAATTTATGGGTAGGTATTAGAAATTCGACTTCATAATACTAGCTAAACTAACTCCACTTCTCGCTACTTCTCACTAACAGATGTTTTATGTTGTTTCAGTTTTGCTCAGTGAAGCGATCCTATCAGACGAGACCCTAGAAAATAAGACACTCAAGATAACAGACTTCGGACTGGCGAGAGAAGTTTACAAGACCACCAGGATGTCAGCGGCCGGCACGTACGCATGGATGCCACCCGAGGTACAGAAAAGGTTTTTTGAAGTGAAAACTTCTTTAGCGGCGCTGAGCACTTTTTGTTGGATGGGTAAAAACTTCCAAACTCGCGTCAGGGTCACGTGATGCTGATCGAAAAAGCGTAAGATCGAGGGGAAGGGAGAGGAACTAGTATCTCCCACTCTTTCTACCGTGCCTGAGTGTGCTGTTTTCTATTATTTTTGAAGTGAAACTTCTTTATCGGCGCTGGAACTTAACCAATTTAACCAATTTAACCAATTTAACCAACTTAACCAACTTAACCAACTTAACCAATTTAACCAATTTAACCAATGTAACCAATTTAACCAATTTAACCAATTTAACTAATTTAACCAATTTCTGGAAAGTTGCGTCAAATTTTCGTCACATTTTTCGGTTACGCGCCATCTTTTTCTTGCCCCTACCACGGTTGGTTCAGACGATAGCAAAAAGGTAAAGTGAAATAATATTTAACCAATTTAACCAATTTAACTAATTTAACCAATTTCTGGAAAGTTGCATGTAGATCATTTTTCGAAAAATAAGGCCATAAAGAAGTTTCACTTCTTACGTGTGTACACTAGTACACGCACAACTTTTTACCTACTTTACTATAATATAAAACTGCATTTAAAGCATTTTTAGTAAGTAATCATTTCAATACTTAAGGAGAAAAAGCTTGAAACACACAATGTGTTTTTTAATTTAATGTAAATCTTTACAGCTACAGTGACGTGATTCTTCTAAATTCATTCGCCTCTTTAAGTGTGCGACAGTGTAACGAATGGTACAAAATCCCTAACCGATGTCCATGACAGTTGCTCTGGCGCATGATTATTTAAAAATTATGAACGTCACAACTGTCACTAGTATAAGGCCCCTAATTCGCGTAATCGAATCGTATCACAATCGTAATTGAACGACAGGTTTTTGACAGTTCTAGTATGGGCTAAATGTCAAAATCGTCCAATTCAATCACGATCGAACTGCGATTTGGTTACGCGAATTAGACCCCAGTCCACTTCTGGACACGAGCCTTCGCCATAGTCCCCTCACTTGGTAGGTCGTCGTTCGCATATTGGCCAATAGTAAATAGAAGACGACCAAAAAAAGTGCTGTCAGAAGAAGACTTCTTCTGGCAGCACTCCTTTGGTCGTCTGAACGTCATTTACGATAGCCAACGGAAAAGGAGGGATGGTGCCATTCTTTTATGTGCTGGCTCCTCATGACATGACTGAAAATCCATTCAATGTTCAGAGAACTATAATAGATGGCTTGGAAAAAGCAGACACCAGATCATTTATGAACAATAAGCTCACGACAAGCAGAATATTTTATGTTGAAAAAAAAAACTTGAAACATGAGTTGTCGATGTAAACATAAATACAATATTGACCAAAATCGGTTTTGCACCTTGATCTCGACCAAAGTTCGTTCTGTTTTCGTTCAGTTAATTAATTAAATTTGTTTTAAATATTTGATTATGATTCAAACATCATATACTCAATATTGTCATATTCTATGTGTAATGTAAATTTTGCCTAAACTATCAAATATAAAAACAATAAATACTATGTTATGACTCCATCACCTCAACTATTTGTTGCTTTTATTAAATGGCTGCAACTACAGTATTGATTTATTGGTGTTCCAATTGATCCGTATACAAATGAAACCTTAGTTTGGTTCACAGCCGATAGCTTTAGAGAAATTATATTTATTAGAAAATTTAATATGGCTCTTCATAAGAGTGTATATACAGACTTTTCAAATTTTTTTCTTCACTTCAGAATTAGGCGTTTCTTACTATGATGAACGAATATCTGGTCACAAGTTGTTTAAATTAGCAACACCTTTCTTTTTTAATATCAATCGAGGTATATACTATATTGTTCAAGGTTTGGTTATTTTTCAGTTTAGGAAAAATATGCAAGTTTAATAAACTTAATTATGACCTCTTTATTAGCATTTATTAACTTGCCGCTGTCGCGTTATAGTTCACGGCGGACGTGGGCAGATATTTCGATTTTTGATCGATTCGGAAATGAGTAAGTATATCATTTATTTGCCTTGTAGGTACTGTCGCGGGATGTGGGAGGTAAACACTTGAAGAACTTAATTTCGTTGAATGAGCTAACAGTAATTATAGTTCCAAGTGTTGAACCATTAAAGTGAGGAAACCCACAGCTCGCTGGTTTTTATCATGATATACTATAAACTAGCTGTTGCCCGCGACTTCGTACGCGTCAATTTCTGTTATTATGATCGTGATTATTTTTGCAACATTTTTCACTGATTCTTCGCTCCTATCGGTCGCAGCGTCATGTTATATATATAGCCTAAAGACCTCCCCGATAAATGGACTATCCTACACAAAAATAATTTTTCAATTCGAACCAGTACTTCCTGCGATTAGCGCGTTCTAACAAACAAACGAAACCAACTCTTCAGCTTTATGATATTAATACTATAAATTAATCCCTTTGACGCTAAAGGAATTTAAGAGTTTATAAATATGCAAAACAATCTAGTGACTCGATAACATACTCATATTTATTACACAATAATAATTGGAATGACTAGTTTTTAACTTAAACCCACCTGTCTGACCCTGATGACAGATGCCTGTTCATAATTCGAGTTCAATTTAGTTTCAGGCAAAAAAATAATATTGCCCATTGTCGTAAATTGTTTACATTGACTGCGTCTGAGTGTTTGCGTCCAGCGTTTATTTTGCTAAAGGGAAATAAATGCAATGGTTCAGTTGGTGACAACGTGACAACTGATAAAATATTTTTGCACCACTACGGCCTATTTTATTTACACGTAGTTTTCCACTGCTGAGTATTATCGTATTTAAAGTACATAGGATTTAGACGTCTCGTCCAAAATATTTGGTACATCTAAAGGTCGCCGAAGTCTTGATGGCTACACACGAAGTGCATACTTACCGCAGCTAAGGTTATACGTAGCCCGACTAATAAAAAAAGGGCAATATACAATTATGCATATTCCCTTGCATTTAATCAATCAGATGACACACTAGACAAGTGTCTGTACAAATTACTACTAGTTGCAAAGTCTCGAAGTCTCATTTCAATCCGTCGAGCGTTCAACCTTATTACTACTGAAGCAATTGTAGATTCACGTCATTTTTGTACGCCGTAGTCCAGGTAAACTTTAACCCAGCAGTTTTATGTTACTGCTTTTCCAGGATCTTAGCACAGTACATTTTTCTTTAAACTAGACATGCTCATATTAGTTCAGCATCCGTGCTACAATGTCAATAGACGTTTTATCCGCTGTTTAAATAGACTGTGCTCCGCATAATGTCCAAAGTCATTGTTAAGGCTCGAGAGCCCGAGGCGTTATAATATGAACTGGAACAGCGTAAGGTCTTGATATCTGAAGAATGAACGTGCAGATTTACTTTAGTTTCGCTGAAGACTCTCTTTGTCTCTTTAGTTCAATTTTTTTCAACTTGGCACATACTAAAGTCACCATGCATACATAGAGTGTATTCTCATCGTTGTTCACAGGTGATAAAGAACTCTACGTTCTCTCACGCATCGGACGTGTGGTCGTACGGCGTGCTCCTGTGGGAACTGCTGACTGGCGAGACGCCGTACAAAGGCATCGACGCTCTGGCCGTGGCCTACGGGGTCGCTGTCAACAAACTCACGCTGCCCATTCCGAGCACTTGTCCAGAACCATGGCGCGTACTGATGGAAGGTGAGTCTTTCTAAACGAATACAGCTACGAAGTGAGGCTGAAAAGTAGTCTTCCTAAATAATATGGAATACCCAGCTAGGTCTAGCTAAGTTATATTTTGAGAAAGAGATCTCTCTCCTTGGATGGTTAGCGTTCGGGAAGCTACCAAAAGTCGTATTCGATTTTTCTTAGCTTGACTTTCAGCTTGAGACACTGAGGTTGTTAAATTTGGTTTGCTGTTTTTTTAGATGTTTGTTTTATGAAAATGGAAAATGGAAAATTTTGAACGATTTATAAAAAATGGTAGCTCTACAGTGAAGTGCGACTTACGTGATCATTGTGAAAGTAGCATTAACACAAAAGGTCAACTTTTTGCTGGTGAAGTAATACTACATTTGTTATTTTTGTTGAAACTTCTTGTATTTTATATGTATACAGATACGATGGTTCCACGAACACCTTGAAAATAATATGGTAACAAGATACACCCTCTTGCTACCATACTTTAAGTTCACATCAGCTAACAGTATACACGTACATAATATATACACATACTCGAGTATATTGCAAGCTTTGACACCATATGAATATTACCTTATCCTTTCTTACTTATTTTAACATAACTATTTTAGCAGATCTATAAAATGTAACAACACGTGTTTTAGTCCTGAATTCGATAAACGGACATAGTACTTAATATCGTGTGACAATATAACGTCACGATGAATGTAAACCTATATCAGTTAACGTCACTATCGCGTGATATCAGTAAACGACGTCAACAATACGGAACTAAAACCTATGAAAGTTAGTTTAACTGGAAACGATCATGCAGCTAAACATAAACCTATATTTTCTATTGAAATGAATAATTAGAGTACGCTAATTAACGATCTCTTAAACATCTCACGTTTCCCAAGAAATGGTTATCGAACTGAAGTAAATGTGTTATCGCGAAATTTTACTCGCAGACATTCGATACGCTTTCGGTATGACGTGTTTGCAAATGGTGTAATATTTCATAAATGATTTTAATGTTGTTGACCCGTTCTTGATATTTCTTTTTTAATCACTAGATGACTTATATTTTAATTGTTTAAATGAATATTTGCCAAAGATCATTAAATCGGCGAATGAACAAAATGTAATTTTGTCAACTGTCAATCAAATGAACGCTTAACGTTTCATAACGTTTAGGTTGTGGGTGTAGGCGATCAAGGCAAGTCTCGACACAACAAACCTACGAGGGCGGGTCAATAAGTCCGTGACTTTTGGAATAAAACGCAGATTTTTTGATAAATAAATCATTTTATTTTTCAACGTAGTCTCCCTTGAGCTTTATACACTTTGTCCAACGCTTCTCCAATTTTTTTATCCCTTCCAAAAAATATGATTTGTCGAGGTCCTTAAAATAGACCTTTGTTTGCGAGATGACTTTATCATTGGAGTCAAATCTTTTTCCACCAAGCCATTTCTTCAGGTTTGGGAACAAGAAGTAGTCACTCGGAGCCAGATCTGGCGAATAGGGCGGATGAGGGAGCAATTCATAGCCCAATTCATGGATTTTTGCCATGGCAACTGCACATGTGTGCACCCTTGCATTGTCTTGGTGGAAAATAACTTTTTTCTTGGCCAAATGAGGTCGTTTTTTTTTTCAAATCGTCATTGAAGTGGTCCAATAAGTTGGCATAATATTCCCCATTGATTGTTCTTCCCTTTTGAAGGTAGTCAATGTAGATTATCCCACGTGCATCCCAAAAAACAGTCGCCATAACTTTATTGGCTGACAAACCCACCTTGGCCTTCTTTGGCGCTGATTCACCCTTAGAAACCCACTGTTTTGACTGTTGTTTGGTCTCTGGTGTGTTGTTATGGATCCATGTTTCATCCACGGTTACAAAACGGCGCAAAAACTCCTCCATATTGCGACTAAACAACGCCAAACCTTCCTGTGAAGTTGTTACACGATTGCGGTTGTGGTCGACTGTGAGCAAACGCGGCACCCATCTTGCGGAAAGCTTTCTCATACCCAAGTGATCTTTCAAAATTGAAACCACTGAGCCATGCGAGATCCCTACGGCTTCCACAATCTCTTTCACTTTCAATCTTCGGTCGGCCAACACCATATCGTGAATTTTTTCGATTGTTTCGGGTGTAGAGACCTCAACTGGGCGTCCAGGACGTTCGGCATCTTCAGTGCTTGTACGGCCACAATGAAATTCAGTAAACCACTTTTTTACCATTGAAATCGATGGTGCAGAGTCCCCATAGTATTTATCAAGCTTAGCCTTGGTCTCGGTAATGGTTTTTTTTTCGCAAAAAATAATGCTTAATAAGCACACGAAATTCACTTTTTTCCATTTATTCCTTATATTACTGGGTAGTCTGATAAAGATAGCTGTCAGACACAAACTAACTGACGCAGCAAGTTCAAATTTTGGTAGGAGTCAACTGACAGATACCTGTTGCCAAGAGTAGTGTTGCTTTTTCGGTAAAGAGGTCAGAAATTCAAAAAGTCACGGACTTATTGACCCGCCCTCGTACATCGGAAGCTAATTACAGATCACGTCTTTGAGGAATGAGTATACTAACAATTGGAATTTAAATTCAATCGTATTATTTAATATCAAAAAATATTATACAATAATAAAGCATTTATATCGAGTACCGTTTAACGTTGAGTTAATTCAAATACCGTGGAATGGCAACAACAATATTACAACAAAGGTGAGTTTCGTGTTTAATTTATGTGTTTTGCGAATCAACTAAAGTCTCTTGTCCTTGCGGCTTGCGTAAATTTTTAAATCAATGTAAGCTTTTATGTTTTTTGAAAAGTACTACTACTTAGTGCAAAGGTTATATCTAGTCGTTTAATTATTATTTTTATACATATAGTGAGAAAAGAAACAGCGCAAGAACAGCTGTAGTTCAAACTGGTGACTAGTCTATATTAACTTGTTTTTTTTTTTATATCCAATTAACAAACTATTATTTCCGGTATTTATCTTATTTTCTCAGTATCATGTTCTACCATTTTGTTACTTCACTAACTTTATTTAAATGTTAATATGACGTATTTGGATTTCCCATTAAATACCTCAATTCGTCAAATCATGTTGAGTATTTCAGGTACGATACACACATACTAAAATGCTGGATTTTGGTGTGCGTCTTCGCTGCACTGTAAAACATAATTACTCCGTTACCCAATTTTACAATGCTGATTCTTCATTCTTTGTCTATAGCGTGCTGGCACTCAAACCCTCGCGAAAGGCCCCTCTTCCCTGAAATACTAGAACAATTGGAACACATCAAACAGTCGGAGTTCACTCGGGCTCCGCACGAATCCTTTCATACCATGCAAGATGGATGGCGGCTCGAGATTGAGGAGGTGCTGCGGGATCTTAGAAGAAAAGAAAAGGTAGAGTAGAACGTAGCTTACGTAGTACGTAGTATTATAGGAAAAGAAAGAAAGAGAGAAAAATTGTATGGGTGACAAGCCCCTGATACAACTCGAAAATTTGCTGACATAATATGCCAGTTTTTGATGAAAGAAACTCGTAACAAATAGTAATTTACCATGACATAAATTTAAAGATCTAATCTACATTATACAAGCAAATAAAAAAAAAATACATGTTTTTAATTCTTAAAATCATTTCATTTTAAACTTGACAGTATTTAAATTAACTTATTTATAGTTTGTAATTATTAGCTCGTTTATAGTATTGTTCACGTGAGTCACGTCACGACAGTTTATTTACTGAAGTCAATATTTCCTCGTTTTAAGGAATAAACAATATACTCGCCAGATGATACCCATGAGTTATATTTTTGTTGCTTTTTTATTACTCAAGTTATTTCGTTCAGTCGCTTTTATAGCGGAGCCTATCATATCCATAACCCGCATAAGGTAGAATATATTTCTTTAGTTTATTTGATAATTTGAGTGTCGTCCTAACCATGAAATGTATTAAGGTTTTTTTAATACTTATATCAAGATACTAATGTGGAAATTTGTGTTTTTTTTTTTAATATTATGCTCACTGATAGGAATGCAAAACAATAGAAGAGGTTAGTGATAATTTATGTATCTTTTAGTTTGTTTGAGATCACTGGAGATGAAATTAGTATTGTTTTCAGCTTTTCTAAATAAAAATTGAAATACCATTCTTAATTTATTACTATTCCAGTATTACCGAATATTCAAAAAGTTTAAAATATTATTTACAAAACTTTGAATCAAGTAAATCGGTATAAATGTAAATGCAAAAATATAATGATGTAACATTGGTGCACCTTCAACATTCCTTCCATCTTTTCCAGTACCATTTTCTAGATAAACGTTAGTAATATCCTAGAAAAATAAACATCAATAATTTACGTTGTCGCTTGAAGGTATATGTACTTCACAGCTTGAATAGCTCATAAATTAAATGTAAAATAATCTTTACAGGAGTTGAGGTGTCGTGAGGAAGAGCTTATAAGGGCGCAGCTGCAACAGAGACTGGTCGAACAGAATCTCGCGCAGAAAGAAAGGGAGCTAGAGATGAGGGAGATAGACTTAGCTGCAAGGGAGCTGCATATACTTATCGTCGCCAGTAATATGTCGCATAGTCAACCACCTCAGCCTAATAAAAGAAAAGGTTTGTAAGGATAGTTTGGTGTTTACTATCCTAGTGATATTTATAGATACTAGAGGGTTGGCTTTTGTCAACAGTATAAGCTTATAGAATTACAAGACAGCCCAAAAGAAATGTACGACATATTTTCAACATGACGTAATGGAGATATTTCAAATTACTTGTCTTAACTTATTTTTAAATTAATCGTCTTATGATTCAGGTTTAACTTTGCTTTTCCTTGTTTAAAGGCAGACCAAAGTTAAACCATTTATTTTGTAGTAACACTATAATTGTCAACAGCAAAAATATATATTTCTAATGAGTTGCCAATGCTTTATTATTGTGTAGATTCTGGCTGAACAGTAAGTATTACCTGCGATGAAACATGTTCACAGCTATTGCTATGATTACATAAATTAATCAAAAGATAAAAAACATTTTTGTCACGATCTAGTCAAAAAGCGTCTGAAACATTTAGTTTTTTTCTAAGAAACTCAAGTCTACACTGGTGTCAGGCAAATGCTTCAATATCCCATCTATCTACCAATCTAGCCTACAAAGATTTTGAGAATGTGGTTTAATACAATCTGTCTTAACAAATCCTACAGCTAACCTAGTTTTTTGTTTCTAGGCAAATTTAGCAAAATAAAGCTGGTGAAGAAAGACACGATCTCATCCCCTGTCGACTTCAGACACACTTTAACAGTGCGACCATCCGACGACGAATCGAGCGTTAAACAGCTCGTCGCTGTTGCCAAGGACACACCGCCAGGATCACCCGCTATCATGAGAGCCATCGCATGTTAGTAATCTTTAAATATATTTTCTATCTATGTGTCCTAAAACCTGGTCGCCTATGCTGAGGCGACTTCTAGTAATCTTGTTACCTTGTAATAGGTACTTCGTCATGTTAGTAAATATTATTGATTAATATTAATATGAAAATGTCTTAGACCAGACCTACTGAAATGTTTGTTGATATGGTAGCTCGATTTTTTAAGAGCTAGGTATCCTATTTCTTATTGTGGTTCTTTACATTCTATAGCAGTCGCAGTGCCAATGTTATTTTGTGTACAGGGTGTAACAAAAGGATTAACGAAGCCGATACCACGTATTCTACTCATTAGTGCGATCTTTTTTTTTTCAAGACACCATACCTGGGAAATGAATCGTTACTGAGATATTGAAGGTCAAAGAGAAAATTTCTTTTTTCAAGATTTTTTCATGAAAATCTTCTGTTTGTTGTTGTTACTAAACTTTTTTCTTTAGAAACATGATGAACTTTTTCGTAAAAAACGCTTTAAAGAGAGCAACCCGCAGTGAACCGCGCGCACGCTCATCTAATTGTATGAAGTTAGGTCACACTCCTTGTCTGTAACAGTAGCGCTTCGTACGCGCTATACATTGCGGGCAATAAATACTTGATTTAATTTAATGCCTAAAAAAGTCGTTTGCCGGCGATTATTTCTGTTACATACGATTTGGTTTGATGAACCGAATGCGAGGTTTAAGGCTTCGTTAAGCTTTTTGTTACACCCTGTATATTGTTCACGTAGTCTACCAACAGCTGTGACTGATTTGGAAAAATGTGCTTACACTGTCTATGAGACTATCTATTTTTAGATTTCTATGTCGGGCAAACTCTTTTTTTTTTGCAAGTAATCTCCAAAACCGAATTAAAATAGTCCTGCATTGTTTCCAGTGCCAGCAGACGGCGTCAAGGGCAAGACGTGGGGCCCGTCGTCGGTGCACCAGCGCACGCGCACGCACCTCCCGCTGCCTGCGCTCGCTCGGCCCCGGCACGCGCCCCGCTTCTCGTCGTCGGCGCCCGACCTGCCGCCCGCCCCGCACGCAGGTAACCACAAACAACGCAAGTCCAAGTCCCAGGTACGCCCCCCCAAGCAGGACCTCGCCCGCAAACGCACCGGCAGCCACGACGACCTACTCTACGAGAATGACGAGCCTAGGCGAAACAGGTTCCTCTGTCCGATATTCGCGTCCACGGCCGACATAACCCACCAGTACGACACGGTATTCGATATACCCGTAGATAAGGGCAAACGCAAAGCGAGCCACGGTGAGGTTAAGAAGAATCTGCTAAAGAGCTTCCGGTCGAACAGTCTGGCGGGTCTGCTGGCCGTGGCGGGGAACCTGAGTTCGGACACGACGGAGTTGCTTCGTGACGAGTGATTCGATTAACGATCAGGACGTGCAGATGCCTCGCTTACTGCCTGGTGTGCCCTACATTTTCGATTTCACTGGTATTGTGAAACGATTCGATTATATTTTTATACACATGCCATGTTCATCTGTCAAAACCATGACAATAAGCTTGGCGTCTGCAGTGTTTCTGTGGCCTGCGAACCTTGAGAGGAGTGAAATGTTAACCCCTATTGCCATATTCTATTTAAGTGAAAAAAAATCGTACAAAATCTAAGATCAGAAATTATTTCGAAAAATTTTGGTCTGCAAAAAAATAGTTTTTGTTTTCTTATCTAATACAAATACGATTCCAGCCACAAGCTAGCAATATAACTCCACCGCATTTTGGTTGAAGTCAGGGAGAAGTCGCTGTTGACAATCCTTTTCTAGAGGTACTCATTTAGTACGACCCTGTTACGACACGACAGCCATAGTGGATGCTGTTATATTTTTGTGCCGGCACGACACAACCAATTTGTTTATTGTAAATATCCTGATTGCATTCATCTGATGGAACTATCGGCAATCGTGGTTAACATCAACTCCAACTAGATACGACGACGGATAAAATACGAGAACACGAACTTCGAATACCGACAAATAAGTTCGAATAGCGATAGAAACACTTTGGAACTCTGTGTTTATCAAAAAAGGAAATATATTCTATTAAACCGACAGAGTTCTCATTCGCTGAAAATTGAAATAGTCACCGAACTATGTACAAAAGTGTTGCCATATTTTGATTACATATCATTTTTACTAACATTCCTTCTTGAAAACGCATTTGACACTTTTGCCTCAGTTTTATTATGAAATAAAATAAGTAAAATGTGACATTATATTTACAATAATTCAAGCTAATGTCAATCATTTATGACTGACGAAAAATAAATCATCCACATAAAAGATAAGAAATGCCTGAAATGAACTCAAAATCTTTGTTTGTGTTCATTTTATCATTGATGTAAATATTACTAATAACAAGTTACACAAAGTTCCAAGGATTTGATTAAGTTGTAAGTTTAGTGTGTAAGGATAATGCGAGAAAAAAAAACAAAAAAGACTTACTTTTTAGGTTAGCGCTTAGAAGTATGTATTTTTTTAAACCAGTGTCTGTCTTTCGGCATATTTATAATAGGTTTGTTTCATATCATAAATATTGAGAATATCGAAACGTGAAATATACACGCGTGTAAGGTTTTATCAATTACAAAACCAACTCGAAGTTTATGATATAATCTTAAATTAACCCCCCATTTAAAGAATACTTATATCTACAATGAGACCTCAAGTTTTATAAGACCTCACTGAGCATCCATTATAACTGGCCCCCAATTCCGCTAATTTACATATGGCTCAATAGCATCGCAATTGTATATTTTGACACATTTAATATGGAAGTAATGTCAAAATATATGATTGCGATGCTATTGAGCCATTTGTAAATTAGCAGAATTGGGGCCCTGATAATATTTTTACTATGGAGGGTTGATTGATATTGGTTTTAAAAATGAATTGTACAACTTTAAATCAATGTTATTTTTTGTATCAAGGTAAAATTTTAAGGAAGCATTTATTTATCTCATTGTTTTAGTAGAAAATTTTAATTGTTAGTTCTTTAATTAATTGGTTAGTAATTCTAACTTTAAACACTTAACATTAACTACATTTCGACTGAAGAAATATTTAAGATCTTGCCAAATTGTATTAAAATTTTTGCAATAAACTAATCGAATTGTAAAAAAACAGATGACAAAAATTACAAAAAAAAAATGAAATGAAAAACTTTTGATTTTTTACTTTTTGAATTGTTTATTAAATTCAAATTGAACTAGGCAAATTTAGAGGTAATTAATGAATTTGTGAGAGTATTCGGATGTTTTATATCAGACCTTTTCTTTTTTGCTGCACTAAAGGAACCTCTCAGGACAGCCTACTCTATCCTTGTAAGTATAACGACATGATTAGAATCTGAACGCGCTTTATCTGAAACCAATTTAAAGCTTTTAACACAACGTTCAATCTCTCGTTTTCGTATTTTTGTCGAAAAACCTTAAACACGTGAAAAAGAAGCAATTGATGCGTTGTGATTCGGTAGGTGAGGAATACCTGTTTGCGATCAACTTTCAATGATGTCTACTTTAAAACATGACAAAGATCTACAGATAGAGCGTGTTGACGTGTGTCACAAAATTATTTTATTTCTGACCATTTTACGACAGGCACAATGGGAACATTAAAGTTAAGAATAGTTAGTTAGTGTTCGATAGCTAGAAAAATAAATGTGGAATTGATTGTTAAATGAATGTTTTATTGTATGCGTGATACTCAAAAAATCACTATGTGCGTGTTATGTTAGATTAGTTGATTTGTAGATGAGTTTGTAACGTATTTTTGCTGTAATTTTTAGAATACTTTGACATTTTTGACACTACATGTTATTTTATTTGTAAATTGTAAGCATTTGTTTGCTTTCAGCAAGGTTTTTTATTTTTTAAACTTAAGTGCTATGCATGCTTAGCAGTTCATAGTATATGCTATATACGATATGATGTAAGACAATTATATATGTATTTGTTGTACTTACTTATTTGTTAGTTTGTATGATCTTTGCTTTGTTTTTCACCATGTCATATGGCACGCTTTCAAATGTTTACAATGATGTTCTTCTAATATCAATTGTATTTGTGGAAGTCTATATGATAACAATCCAGTTGCTATAAGGCTAAGAGTCAAAATTGTACTGTAAAAACTCCGTTGTCCTATAAATTGAAATCTAACAAATTCGCATTTAAAATCAATTAGGCTTCCAAAGCTAGTATGTAGTGAACATTTTGTATAATACATGAGAACCGCTGTAACATTTGGCAGTAACAATGTTCCTGGCAGTTGGTGGTGGATAGGATTATAAACGACTCCAAGAGGCTCAGACGATTATGTGAATTAGAGCGTTCCACTAAAGATAGCTCTCGCTTTTCAATTTGTTAAAAACGAAAATTACTATAGAAGCTCTTTGGTGATCTGGTTCTTTAATAGTTATATACGTAGATCTTTTTATATATCAAATAAACCTTTTCCATAAAATCAATGTTGGTGTATTTTTTTAACATGGGTTTACTAATCGTTAGTTACTAACAATCCCTTTAACATCAGGAAATTATAGATAAAAAAAATAGTAACAGAGCCATAGAGTGAATGTTCCAAATGAAACTATTTGAATTACCTACGGTGAAGGGTAAAACTAGTTGAAAATTATAATGACCGCTTCCGCTTAACCTCACTCTGGCTATTCTAATACGGAACGGCCAAAACAACGGGAGAACATAAACCAATTTAACAAAACAAATTAACAAAAAGGAATCGAAAGTGCTGCCATCTCAAGTTACAATGTGCACATGTAAGTATTTTAGATTCTTGTTATAATTCACTTCTCATTTTGCTTTAATTTTATTTTGAATGAACTGTTTGGCATGTGTAGTATGTATGAAATTTGATTATAGCACTATTCACTTGCATGTAAGATTCCACAAACTAAACTAGAGGAATAAATTAATAATTTGTAAGAGGAATCGATACTGATTATGTAACATCCTCTAATTTATGTTAATATAGATGGTTGTTTATCAAATAGCTACTTATACACTGTTTTAATAAAGATAAGAATAGTATGTAATGATATTGTAGCTAATAATAACTCTTCTAAAAAATTAAAACAGTGTATAACAAACGAATCATTTCATATATTTTGTACTAAGACTGCGCTTTTGATGTGAAACTATATTTTGTAATAAAAATATTCTCATTTCATAGATGCTTCATGGTTCTAAAATTCTTAGTTGCAATTGAATCAAAGTCTTATCTGATCGTAAATAAAGACTTATCGTATCAAAAGCCCAGTGCTATGTATCTATGTATTGTCACTGCACGCACACATGTCCACACTAACGCGCCTATGTTTTCATTCACATAGGTTGTTTTCTTCCTTACACAGACTTCAGTCCAGAGGAGTGGGGGCCGGAATATCCGTTGAGTACGTCGTCAAGATATACAATACCGATGCCGACGTTATATAGTACCGAAGGTGAGGAACATTCATATGGTTCAGTTTTAGTAAAATACCGTTACTTTTCTCGTATCTTAGAATTAGTATATTTTTTTCTATTATAAAGTTTGTGATAATGGTTGCTAAGATATAATACCCGCACACGGTAGACCGACGATCTGGTGAAAATCGCGGGAAGCCGCTGAATGCTGGAAGACTCGGGAACGATCTGCAGATACTTAGGGAAAGCCAATGTTCGGCAGTGGACGTCGTTTGCCTATGATGATGATGATAAATATATGATCCACGCTCTCTGTAAAGTAAGACCGATTTTTGACCTACATTAAGCGTTGAATCTGTAGTATATTCGAATAAAAAAATCATCTAGTTCATGATTTTGTACGCCTTGTATCTGTTGTCTGTCTCCTCCCAAAACTGGAGTTTAGGAGGTGATTCTCATCTAAAATATATTTTTTAACTTATTTGTGGTGTTATTGTCTTGAATTGTAATAAATCTACTACTATTAATATCATAATATGTTTTTACCTTCCTAATTCAGGGTACAAATTCAAGAAGCCTAGTATAATAGAGCTGGTTCTGTATAATATGGCGGCGCTGCTGGGCGGCGTCGCGGCCGGCTACGATGTCAGAGTTTCAAATGTCAGTCCGTTGCATCCTACGTTGCAACCGCACAGGTAACCACATTTTTTTATAGTCGTACTTATTTACGTACAGCCGAATTACTATATTCGACTCGCCTGTTTATAGGATTGCGTATTCAACGGGTTTTATTGGAACCCAATTACAACATGAGTAAATAACCGGAACAGAGTTTTAGCTTTGGGGCCGTCCACAAATTACGTCACACATTAAGGGGGGGTGGGGTCTTACTTTTGGTGACATTAAGCAAAATAGTATGGGAATTTTTGTAAAAATGCGTGACAAGGGGGGGGTCTTAAAATCTCAAAAATCGTGTGACGTAATTTATGGATGACCCCTTCCTAAGAACGTTAACTTGTGACGATGAGATTGTCAACTGGAGACTAGCAGCCAGTGGTCACGCACACATGCAGTTGTATGAAGCTTGAACTCTGTTCTGTTTATCTAATCATGTGCTATTAACTGCACTAAGCCTCTCCGTTGTTCGTCCGTTTTTGTAATCAGATTGCACTTCATGAACCGTAATTATTGCCAGTCGAAATTCTCTTTGCTGTACTTTTTAACATACAACAACAAATAATTAGAAAAACGCAATGAAAGTGCACCAAAATGTATGATTTGAAAAATGTTCAATTCTCGAAAAGTTGGACTGCCCACAATGTTGAGTTCGTTAATATACATACATTTTACAAATGAATCCTTTCGTCGTGTGCGAGTCCGACTATTTCACGTTACGAGAACCCAGACAAAGACGGGCAATTGCGTTTTTGTCTTCACCACTACGATCGCCATCTCGACAGAATGTAAGCAATTGTTTAGGAAATAGTTTTAATTTATTTAATGCACAATTTTGTAAAACTCTTGTATCTTTCAGGCCAGAAGCAGAATCGGAACCATTGAGCTCTACACTATACGAGGGATACGGATTTGCCCACAATACTTACCACGGACCGGCGAGGCATCTGCGTGCGCCACTCAACGCCATCACTGGTTCTCCTGTAAGTATACCTACACAGCATTCCCTTCGATAGATTTATAGTAATCCTATAGACTACCATTAAACTTACGTGTATATGACTATTTCAAAATGTATAACGAGATTAAATGTGAAAATACCTTCATTTACTGTATGAATTTTCAACCGAGTCACATCGGCTGTGGTTACGTGCTAACTGGAACAGCGATAAACTCACTCTGCGTAGAAAGTAGATTTATACAGAATTACTTTCTCATTACCGTCAATAAATTTTATAGGCTTTAAGTATCGTATTTGGAGCATATTTATGAAATAAAAAATATAGGTCAAGTTTTCTTTCACCCGAAAATATTTTTCGCAACATGCCTATGTAGTTTTCAATTTTTACGTTCAGTAAGCCTGTGAAGGTATAAAGGGAAAATCAACAGCCCTAGAATAGTATCGTAATGAATGAATGAGGTGCGCATAGCGTAAAAATTGTGTTGCGAGGAGGCCGTATCCAAAATATTAGATTTTTGGCGGACATTTTCTAGGTGCTTGATCTTGACATTTTTGTACTGGGCTATACCAAAAGTAAAAATACTTCATTAATTTTTGTCTCGCAGATTTTTGTATTAAAATTTGGATGGTTATTAAAACTTCACCCATATAAAACTTCTTCAGAATATTAATTTTGGGGCGTTAGATTAGTCTAAAAATACCCTCAACTGTCACGTCATACGCTACCCTGACCGGGTCGCTATTCTGCTAGGTAGCTATCGTGTATATGCAATAAAAGAAGGTATGTTCGCGTTTAAATACGTTTCACATTTTTGAATCGTACATTTATTTTATCCATATCATGTTGCGTAGCAGGCAAATCATCCAAAATGTCCAATCGTTACCGTTTGTTTTCTAGATGTCAAGCCTCCAAACGGAGGAGCAAAAGCCGATACGTTTCACGGACTCGCCCAGCCACTACGCTCACGGGTCGCCCTCGTCCGGATACGGGCACTCTGCGTCTGCGCAGCCTCTGTCCGGCACATCCGGTCTCGGCACGAACTACACGTCCACGCAGCACACGCCCTCGCCGCGCCGCACCTCGTCCTCCACCTCGGATCACATCGCCGAACTATACCACAACTACAGGGAGAACTTCCAGCCTTCGCCCTCTCAGGTTATTGGGTTTTTAGAATTCTGAATAGATAACTTGCATGTCTAAAATTAGGACTTAAATACACCAAAATGAAATGCTGCCATATATTTTTGTGGCATAGTTCACTATGCACTATGTATGACGTCACGAGGTAACTAATACAAATCATAGCGAACTATTTTTTGATTTGAAAGCAAATAATAAAGCGAATAGTTAAATTTTGTATGGATTTTTAAGCCCGGAATAGGGTATAATTTTGAATTATGATGCCACGTCACCAACTAAGACTTAGACCTCATAAGTAAGTAATTTAATTATGAGGTCGTAAGAAATTATAATGATTTTTCATTAATCAATTTTGAAGCCCCTGTGATGGCTAGTATCCATTTCCATAAACATTTTTTTTTCCAGGACCGAGACTACTTCTATCGTGGCGAACCGTACGCGTACGACCGGACAGCCGATTACGTCGTAAAACACCCTCCGTACTACGGTTACGACGAGTGCTCCTTCGAGTACCGGGAGCCGACGACCGACTATCGGCCCACGACGACCCAGTACCTCACCCACAGACGTACGCCCTCGAACTCCTCCGCCTCAAATTCTCATCCGGAGGAATTCTCTCCGTCGAGACAGTTCCGCCCGCCCAAGGAACGGCGAGACGAATACCGCACAGCGAAAGCGGAATACCCAAAAAAGACGACCGACTACTCCCTACCGCGCGACTTCTATCGTCAGGAATCCCAGGAGCGATCGGAGGTCGAGCGCCCGGCCAATCTCGGGCTCGAGCTCGCGCCGACTAAGTTGCGCTCGAGTTTGAAGAAGTACAACAAGAAGTCGAGCGCGTCGGGGGGTAGCTCCGGTGGGGGGACGCCGACAAACCCGACGCCGCCTGACAGCTTGACGAGCGAGACGGATTCATCGTACGTGTCTGCGCGCGACGCGTCCAGCGGGTCGGCGTCGCGCGTTCGGTTCAGCCCGGAGGCGCTAGAGGGCGCGGCGGAGCGGCGACCGTCGCGCCACTCGTAGCGAAGGCTGAAGAAGTTCAACGACTACCTCGTTTGATTGCCGAGCGGACTGTACATACGCTTGCGGGTAGTGCGGGGAACGCTTCAGCTTGAGTAGAATGCACGACGGCTGCGGGTGTGTGTAGATAGTTTTTTGGAGTTGTGGTGTAATAGTGAATTTATAGTACACTAACGGGTCGTTATCGCGTTTAATATTATGAAAGTATAAATACCTATTTATTTACCCGACGTTTCGACTGGATTGCACCAAGCCGTGGTCACGGGCCGACTGAATAGGTATTTATACCTTCATAATATTAAGCGCGATAACGACCCGTTAGTGTACTATAAATAATATGTGTTCACATCGCGAAAGTTTAAAATCATTAATAGTGAATTTTTAGATCAACATCAAAAATACGAATAAATCTTTAGTTTTGCATGACATAAACCGAACACAAGTTATAGTAAAATAGTTAAATAATGATGAAGATAACATTTTGAATCTATGTAAATCGAATGTAATATTCATTTGTACAGTACTGTTGTGTTTTAATGTTGATTTAAAAATTCGACATTTATATTGTAATCGTTGCGGTTTGAGTCTTGAGTCTTTCAATAGGTGTAGGAGTATGTTTTTATGTCGCCCGTGACCGTGCGATGGCCATATCACCATCGGTAGTAAAAGGAACTGCAATAAGCTATGTATAAATGCGATTGTGTTCATTATTTAACGTAATTTTGTAGTCCCATTGTACATTATGTATATTATATCGGCATACACTTAATGTATGAATATCGTGGTATATAAGTGCGCGTTGACAGACAATACAGTGCCTATGTATGACTGGAGTTTAGAAACGTATTTTAAAACTACTTTATTCATTTGTATGATATATTTTATGTATTTACTGCAACCATATTTAACTAATTGTTGAAATTGCAAACATTTCAAATGTAAATGCGAAATTTCGGCAAACCTGATAAATGTTTTATTATTTCAAATTTATTGCAGACAAACTGCTTAGCTCATGTACAAAATGTAAATATTGCAATAAACAAACTTTTTTATTTTTTATTATTATACCCAGCATTTATTTTTGTTACAACATGAAATTAATATTGTTTTTATTTTGTTGAATTATAAATAGTACAAATGTATTTTTAAGAATTTTTTACTATGTGTGGTTAAGATAAATAAATAAAAATAACTTCTACGTAAATGTAACTTGTATATTTAAACTAACAGGTAATATATTATGTATATCAAGTTAATGAGTTGTATGCATTTTGTACAAATGAAGATCAAATGGTAGATATTTTTTACTAAAATATCAGTAGGTTATTAATTATAGTTAGATGTAGAAAGAGCAGCTTTTGTATCCCACAGTGAATATTATGTAAAATTATGTCTGCTAGTCGGATTGTTACATATTCAGCAATGGATGATATTGTAATGATATTGTGCCTCTACACGCAAAACACTGGATTACTTTGTAACCAACTATTTATGACTGTATCGAGTATCGAGTCTCATATCTTTTATTTTGTGTCTAATGTGTTTTTTCTATGTCATCATAATAGAAAAATATTGAAAAAATATCTCACATTTAGAATAAAAAGTAAAGTAAGATCTATATCGAAAATATAATTATAAATTTAGCTTTGATATTATTAGCTGAAACCAGTGCCTAATGGAAAGGTTTTTGGGATACGTCACGAAAAAGAAGTTTTGAAAGATTTGTAGATTATTATTTATTATGTGAATGATTATTTTAGTGGTCAGTATTTATCTCGTGTTCTTTTTATTCTAATGTTTTTGTGCAATAAGTGGAATTATTTTGCGTCCAATATTTATAATTTATTTTACTTATTATCGTCATTCATTACTATTAGCAGTATTTCTTACAGTATTTGAGATTCATAATAATTACTATTTTATTATTATAATGTACATTAAAAAAGTAACCATATTGTATCTATATTATTATTGTGCTGTGTAGTTTATATTTTACTAAGTTAGCTTGAATCAGTGCCAATTTCCAGTGTTTTACATAATATTGATGTAACTTTGAACTTGATCCCAAGATTTTTTGTTTTAGTACAAACCAAAACCCAACCAAATTATTATAGGAATCTTTGATAAGTTTCAGAACCCAAGTCACAAATTTTCTTTTCGAGTCAATAAATTTTATAAAAATGATTTTGTAAATATGGATCGAGATTCACGGCGCGATTACTTAAAACTCTAGTCTTGAAATTTTTATTTAATTTTAATACCTGGCTAGTATTCGAATGGTTAACGAACGAATGACGAACGTGTTACGAATAAGCTGTTTTAATTTACGTAAACAATTATTTGAACATTCCATTTTATTATGTACCTAAAATAACATTCCATGTTTTTTATCATTCGAAGTGATATGTGCTCATATAAGCGTTCTTAAGTCGAATGTAAAAGGTGGTTCTGAGTGCCAATAACACGAGGTGGGAGGATGCCTTACATCTGTATGTTAAATCGACAAATAAAAACTAGATTAAGCTTTTTACCACGTCTTATTATTTTAGTTTTTAGCCAAATGAACCCAACGTAAGACATAGCTGCACCACTGAAAAAGTATGAGGTGGTGATACAAATAAAACAATGCCCTTTTAAACGAACAGTTTATTCAATACTGAAAAGACAAATCTAAAATATAAGTATATCAGTGCATTTTAAAAACATAAGTATTCATAAATGTGCTCTTATTTACTAACAATATGTACAAGTTTTATTAACGAATGATCTCGATTGACAGAATTGGTAGAAAAATAACTATCAACGATGATGTTGTAGCAAAATACACTTATTTTAATAAAATAGTAGATTTCTAATTATTTAATTAAACCAAGAGAAGAAACATGTGTTTACCTGCTATAAATAGGCAAATGGTTTTAAATCAATTGTTCCTTAAGGGCCTGCGCAGACGAGGGAATTTTTTGTCCGCTAAAATAGATCGCTTACAACTGTATAAAATAACGCAAACTAGGGATTAAAAGTACCGTGTACAAAAAGTCCCTCGAATTACCGAGGACATGCAGAGAGCGGACCGGACAAAAGTACGGGGGAGTCCCCAAAAAAAACAGAACTCGTGTGACTTGGCGAAACAACGCACATGGCGGACTTTAGTCCCCGTTGTGCGCTCGAGAGTTAAAATGGCCTGCGCAGACGACGGACTTTTCTCCGCGGCGGAGAAAAAAGTACGCTCCGCGAATAAAAAGTCCGTTGCGGATTTACCGCGAACTCAACGCACACGATGTGCAATCATTTCAGTGCGTTTATCGTCGTGCATACGTACGTCACTCTCGAGCGCACAACGCGGACTAAAGTCCGCTATGTGCGTTGCTTTGCCTAGTCACACAAGTTCTATTTTTTCGGGGACTCCCCCGTACTTTTGTCCGGTCCGCTCTCTGTATGTCCTCGGAAATTCGGGGGACTTTTTGTACGCGGTACTTTTAATGTTGGGAGTTGCAATACCTATAGATTCTGTTACACTTTCATCCTATGCTTTCATCTGACAACGTAACTCTATCTTGGAATAATTAAAATGTTCTAGACAAGACAGCCAGTCGAGAAAAGCGGACCGAGAATTGACCGATAACGGTGCTCGACATCTGTGATCTGCGGACCGCGTAAGCGTATTGACCAAAATAAAGCGCCCTAAATAAATCCAAAGATCACACATTTGCGTCCGCTTCTCCCCCACTCAGCTCCGCTTCTGTGTGAAACGCAGCCTTATATAGGAAACCACTGCACGTCAAATACGGCAATGTGTCTTTATACACACGTCATATTATCCTTTAAACTTCAGCACAGAGCTGTAAGTAAAACCAAACCTTTTTTAACCATAACAATAAAGCAAATTTCAGGACCCTGTTATTATAGTTTTATTTCGTTTTTACCCAAGATCAACTCTTAGAGCAAACTAAATAGAACAAACATATAATTTTTTTTTTCAAATTTCATATAATTTGTTGTTTTAGTTGGTTTAGATATCTTGAGGACAAATACGAGAATGTTCGACTAATCTAACATTATATTGGGATTCCTTTAAGGTATATCTCTAAAATGATAAAAGCGAATAGATATTTGTTACTCAACAGCGCCAGAACGACTAAACAGATATGGATGGAGTTTTGTTTAAATATCCTGAAAAAAACTGCGGTTAGGTACCTACCGCGGGATAGTTACAAATACCACGCGTACGAATTTTTTAAAACAATCGTTATCAGAAGTGAAGATGAATGCCAAATATGATTTAAAATAACTAACTCAAGTTTTCAAGCAACATAAACAAAAGTATGAACTGTAATACACTCATGTGAGCGTTGCTGATATTAGTCTAGTGTATGGTGTCTTGGGACATCTATGACAACACCGAATATGCCTACCCCAACAAAGGACAATCCCCGGCGTACTTTTTTGTCCTTCAAGAACCCTTACAACTGTATTGATACAGGTACCACACCACAGAATCAAAGTACCGCGTAAGTACTAAACATCTGAGGACATCGATAGACCATGTGTCTACACCCAGCGGGATCCCATGTCTGAGAGACTTTTAAGTGATAGAGAATTAGATCTGAATATATATGTTCTACTGAATTATACTGAAAACAATTAGTTTCGTATAAAAAACGGAAATATAAACTTTTCTAACCGGTGGACAGAAAAATTACAGATCTAAAAGTCAATACATATTTATAGTTCATCAGACGTAACTTTGGTCAACGTCCCGCTGACTGGAGGTCATAGCAAAAAATAACCTTAAAATAAGTAAATATGTTCCAAACCTAACTATATTTTATTTAATTTCTCAAAGAAAAAGTCCGGTGTTAAAATTTTTAATTCTTAGGCCGCCCGCAGCTCAAGCACTGTGCCTGCACGCCGCGATGCGAGCAACCACAATAACAACAAAGGACGTCAAAGGATAATAAAATATCACTGTTTTTTATTACAATGACTATGTTTAAAAAAAACAGAGAACATGGCCGGGTTCTGGGCGTTAAAATCCGGGGTATTCACGCGTTTTGTTGTCCTAGTTGTAAAATTTGAGAGATGGCAACCCTATATTATATGGTATGTAATAAGTAATTTAGGTAGGAAGTGTTAACACTTATTACACCACACAAACATTACCCAAGTTTTCCTGAATTTAGAGCCCATTGTTTCGCAATCACTATGAAATAACATAGTAGAAAGAAAACGTTACAAAAGCGTTATTTTAATGTCTTTTAAACAATGTATTATTAACTCTAGTTTAAGTAAAATATTAAGGCAACCGTTTTTAATATTTATTTGATGTATCCTTAACGATCGGACTGATTTTTGACGGTTAATTTAGTAATCTTACGAATTCGAAACTGACTATCTTCAATGCTTTACAGCGTAAGGGAACAGGGGGCTCTGTGAATCAGGGGGCACAGTGGTTAACCATTAATATTTCGCGCGCTATTGCTTACATTCAAACGTTCACTTCGAACGAACGAGCGATCTAATCTATCCAATACCCCTCCCTCCCGCCAGTCACTGCCACGCTCTCGCTGCGGGAAGGTCGCGCTGCGGCCGTTTCGTGAAACGTAAGTCGCCATTTTTTTTTTCGTAGTTATTTTTGTGAATCTTTCAACTCATCTTAGCTGTGCAGATCGTGTGTTTGCTATTTTTTTTCCTTAATAACCATTTCATAAGCTACGTAAACTTTGTTGTTGACAAATACTTCGATTACTGGTGGATAGCCATTTCACATTTTTTTGACCTTGTATGGCAGAGTGAACTAAATTCATTTGGGGCACTATGGACCGTGATCCATAGTGCCCCCGAGTCATTTAAATTTAATATTTTTTTTATTTATTCAGAAATAATGGTGCGGAATCGAAAAAGAAAGACGGACATTGGCATGCATCCAGAGGAGAAGATTTAAAGAAGCTATTGATTTGATATTAGAGGGAAAAAAGATAAGGGAGGTTGCAAAAATAAGCAATGTACCATATACTACACTCTATGGGTATTATAAGAAGACTCTAAAACATGAAGGCAATGTAAGACTTAAACCTAATTATGAAAATAGGCAAATATTTACGAGGGATCAGGAACAAACTGGTTGATTACATCATAAAATGTAGCCAGATGTTTAATGGATTAACTCCTATCGAAGTTCGTCAACTCGCCTATCAGATGGCGAGCAAGAATGATGTGATAGTTCCTGAAAAGTGGCATGTTACACAAACGGCTGGCATCGATTGGTTATACCATTTCAGAAAACGTCATTTAATCGACAAAACGTCGGAATATTCTTTGATAACCTGCAAAATGTTATGCAGAGAGAGCCAAACTTTGGAAATGTTACTAGAGTCTTCAATTTGGACGAGACCAACACAACAACAGTTCAAAAATCAAGTAAAGTCTTAGCTGTACGAGGCCAAAAACAAGTGAGTAAAGTTACGAGTGCCGAAAAAGGCACAACTGTAACAACATGTTACATTATTAATGCGTTAGGCCAAGCTTTGCCGCCTGTGATGATTTTTCCTCGCGTTCATTTTAAGCAGCATATGATAGCTGGCGCTCCTACCGGCACTCTGGGACTAGCGACTCCATCTGGCTGGATGAACAGTAACTTGTTTGTAAAAACAATGGAACTCTTCATCAATCACACTCAGAGCAGTAAAGAAAATCCATCATTACTTATCATGGATAATTTTGAAGCCCACATCTGCATCGAAGCAATAAATCTTGCAAAAGAAAATGGAGTAACAATTCTAACTGTTCCTCCTCATTCCACTGGTAAACTACAACCATTAGACGTTGCAATATTCAAACCTTTCAAACTTGCGTATATCGCGGCCATAGACAGCTGGCTTATGAGGAACGCCGTTCGGTATATATGAAGTTGCGCAATGTATCAGAGAAGCCCACATGAAATCCATGACCCCTGAAAACATATGTAGTGCTTTTCAAAGCACAGGAATATATCCCTTTAATAGGGATGTATTTACGGACTTGGATTTTGCGCCAAGTGAGGTCTCAGACCGATAAATCGAAGAATCTCATGAAAGAATATCTCCTTCTATATTGTCAACGTGCCTGGATGAAGCGACCACTTCAAGATCTCTACCTGAGCCATGAACGCTAACACCCACTCAAAGTCCACCGCCCAGAAATCCGTCACCATTTTTAAGGGATCTAATCAGTTCTATATGTCCTGTGCAGTCCAAAATGCCATCACCTGCTCAAAACTCGCTACCAAGAATTTCACCACCAATTCCAGAAAATTCAGTCACCCGTGAATCCCATTTACCATCGAAAACGCCATCAGCTGTTCAAAACCTACTACACAGAACTCCGTCACCTTCTTTAGAACGACCAATCAGCTCTGGCTCCCAAGAGATGACTCCTGTCGCTAAAACGCCACTACCTATTGAAAATCCTGAAACATCTAAAAGGTTTATTAGTCCATTTGAATTTAGCGGACTTCCAAAAGCTGGACCTAGAAAAAGTGGACGAGCACCAAGACGTAAAGGAAAATCTATGGTTGCTACAGACACCCCAAATAAATTGGAAATTGAGAAGCGGAACGCTGAAACAGCAAAGAAAAGAATAAAGAAAGAGAAAAAAACAACTATAAAAAGGAAAGTTCTTCAGGAGTACAGTAGCGAAGAAGACACAGTTGAAAACCGTTCGGAGAAAAGAAACGCAAACAGAAACATAAGATTCAAAAAACCAAGAATAAAAAGCAATTACAGTCAGACTCTAGTGAAGAAGAAAATAACTATATGAGTGTTCATTCTGAAGAAGAAGCTGGCTATGAGGAAGAAAATGAAGAAGAGCACTATGAAAAATCGGAAAACTTCGGTCCTCTTGATTCGAAACCAAAAGAAGGTGATTATATTTTAGTGCAGTTTAATACGGGTAACAGAAAAGTCTTCTAAGTTAAAAGTGATTGTAGGAAGGAACCAAAGTGAGATGGAAGTGAGTTATTTAAGAAAATCTTCTAAAATAAAAAATGCATTTCTATTGTCCAATGTACCTAATATTGTTTTTATGGAGGATATAAAAATGATTCTACCTAAACCTTCTTTTTCTGGTGGTACAAAAAGGCAACAGGGCGTTTACAAATTTGATCTCAATTTTTCTAAAATAGATTTGCGCTGAATTTTATTAAAATAATTCAAATTATTGTTTGAAAGCTGAAAGATATATATTTTTTTGTTTGAATGATTCTTAATTAATAAGACTAAGATTTAATATTAGCCAATAAGGCGAAAGATATTTATGTTAAACTTAGTAATTTTAAGAATCATAAACTGCACTAAAGTTTCCTAATTTTAAAGACTATTGCAACATTAGAGTTGGTAACTGCTAATACACCAAATACATAATTATAATTATGAATAATGTGATTTGTAGAATATTGTATTTCATTTCAATCTCACTCCAATAAAGTTCAAAGCTAAGTTTGCATGTAAAAATTCGCTGTGCCCCATAGTGATTCATTGTACCCCTAAGAAATATCCATAGTGCCCCATACTTGGGGTACACTGGATCATATTCCATTTTTTTAAAATGATGAATAAGTAATAAACTGCTATATTTCCGGTTGATTTAAAAGTTATTTTTAATAGGTTATATCCTGCTTTACACCTTATATGCAACTGGTATGAGCTCGCTTTAATAACGAATTCAGTAGAGCTTATAGAAAAAAAACTGATTCACTGTGCCCCATTCTCCCCTAATCTATAGTCATTCCAATAACATTATGACCGAGACCGTCTAAAGAGTAGTCGCGGGATAGCAAAGGATTAAGCAAGCGTTCGATTCCCAACCAATCACACAATTTAAATGATGTACTAACACTAATGGTATGGTTGCAATAGTCCGATATTTACCTTAAAAATCATGCTCGTCAGATAAAGTCATTGTAAACATACGAAAACATAGATGTCAATATACTCTATGATTAATTACTTGGCTCGGCAAACAATAATTACTTAGGTACACGAAATGAATTAAATGTCTACGACCGACGTCGGCAATAGAAGTAAATTACTATTGTCAGCTTGATAGCTAATAGCAATTCAATACATAGAAAAAAAATGTCCTTGACCGTTAACTCGTTGAATTTGATAGTTCGAAGTTATTTTATAATACTCCTGACTCTGTCTGGCATTTGTTTTGGTAATGCATAATTTCATTTTACTAACCTGTTTTAACACTAATTTTACCTAAAATTTTTCTTATTTCAATCACAGGGACGCATTATTTATTTACCGACATACTTAACGATAAAAAGATAATAAAATTAATTTCTAACTGAGGCAAATTATTAACCTGTCATTATTATGAAATTCCGTTATTTCATGAAGGTCTAAAATACCTTAAAATTAATTACCTAACTCATACTAATATTATAAAACAGGTAGGTACACCTAGTCTTTTTGTCAGACTAAATGTTTTACTGCAATTTAGTGTGAAGGTCGTTATTAAAAATATAATGTTATCCCGGAAATCCTCCCTCATCATCATTTACATGAGTTATAAGGTGTTTAGAAGCTATAAATGCTATAGACAATCACAAATTTCTCATATGAAATTATTATAATAATTATATTCCGCGCGTACGGAGTCGCCTGCGATGTGGAAATATGTTTTATATACATATAAAGTCAACTCCATCAAATTAAATTAAATGGATGGAAAATATTTACGGTCAATTGTACGACCTTCGACCCCTAATTTCAAATAGTATTTATTGAGATATTAATTGTAAGTACTGTTTATTACTTACTAGCTGTTGCCCGCGACTTCGTCCGCGTCAATTTCTGTTATTATATTCGCGACTATTTTTGCAACATTTTTCGCTTATGCTTCGCTCCTATTGGTCGCACCGAGATGTTATATAGCCTAAAGCCTTCCTCGATAAATGGACTATCCAACGCGAAAATAATTTTTAAAATCGAACCAGTACTTCCTGAGATTAGCGCGTTCAAACAAACAAAAAAACTCTTCAGCTTTATAATATTAGTACCTATAGATTTATTCGATTACCACCAGAGCTTTGCAAAGGCCGTAAAGTACTTATGTAAATTCCGAAAGTCCGAGGGCAATTTATTTATGCCTTTTGTTGCATTATTTGTAAGTAAAGTAGGTATTAATGTATGGAACTTCTACCAAGTTTTTTCTATCACATGTTGACCTATATGCCTAAGGGAATATATTCTTGGCCTAAGAGGCAGAAATTCGATTCGGGCAATCAGTTTTGCCGTTTTCCGAATGATGGCGTGGACTGGCGTGGAGATATTACTTACTAAAAACTTTTTTTTAGTTTGATGCACTAAAGTATTATGCACATCTGCAACAACTAAGTGAGACAACTAAACCAGTACAAAGTAGTATTGAATGAGCTTATTATTGCATGTTATCATAGGCAAACAAACACGTACTCACTAATTTTAGAGGTGCTAATTATCGTTAAAATAGTGCAGCTATGTGTGAAATTGCTAAGTTTTAACACGCATCAGAAGAGGACTATGAGAATATCGATTATTATTTGACATGCATGATATTTACATACAAGAATCTCTATTAATATTGATGATGGCTACAAGTATACATAAAAATTGCCGCTTATGTGCCAAATTATATAAAAAAATCAACCAGTTTGAAGCTGTCCCTGCTGCAAACAAACAAGTCTATTAGGTAATTATCATACCGTTTATTAAGCGGAGCGAAGGATCTTACCTTTTGAAACGAGAAAATTTAAAATAAATACTTTAGTGCTTTGTGCATGACAAATCTATACGTCCACAAAATAGGTAGGTATATTTGTTTATAACGTTTTTCACGTTTGTAAATATCTAAAAACCCCTATTTAGACTGGGACACATTCAATATCAATTAACCCTTTGAGTGTGGGTTATTTGTGTTTTGTGTTTGTTCAAGCGTTACGAGGTCTACTTACTACTTACAGATCATAATATGATTATGCAAGAGAACATACATTTTCTGAACAATATACCTAGGTACCTACTCTGTTAACTTTCTCAAGTTGTTAGATTTGACACTTTTGCTAATGGCAGACGAAGGAGTTATTTTGTTGCGGAGATTTCATTTTGACTTTATGATATTTATAGTGCAAAACTTCATTTAATTTTAGAATTATAAACCCTGATTTAATTATAAAAGCTTTTAGAGAATTGAATATGAAAAAAACTGAAGATCTTTGGGGAATTTCCGTCCATAATATCAATACAATTATAAATTCAATAGAATATAGAATATTATAAATCCCCTCATCTCGCAATAATTTTCAACAAATGTATTGATGATAGACAGTTTCCAACTCTAATTAAGTTTAGTAAAATCATTCCATTATTCAAATTTGGCGAGAAATGTGATCCCGCTAATTTTCGACCAACCAAAATCTGTCTTGCCAGTACTAAGTATAATGTTTAGCCAACTTTTATCGCACTTTAGTTTGAATAAATTATTACATCACAATCAATATGGATTCAGGAAAGGTAAAAATGCCACTGATGCTGGAGAAGCACTTCTAAAACACGTGTTTGATGCTTAGGAGAGTAGGTTAGATGCTATAGGTGTTTTTTGTGACCTGTCAAAGGCATTTGATTGTGTGGACCATAAAACCTTACTTAAAAAACTTACGACATTATGGTGCTTCGAATAATTCGTTAGATTTAATAATTAACTCTTATCTCACAAGAAAAACACAAAAAGTTTGCATTGATGGAACTGAGTCTTCAGGGTCGGCCCTTATCATGGGTGTCCCTCAGGGATCAGTATTAGGACCCCTGCTAATTTTAATTTATATAAATGACCTTCCCTGTTATTTACATAATCTTTGTGAGGTGGTATTGTTTGCAGATGACACATCAATGATTTTTAAAACTAAGTGAGGCAAATTTTAACAATACCCTCTCTAAATTATTGCATTGGTTTGCTACGAATAATCTTTTGCTCAATGAAAAAAAAACAAATGTGTTAAATTTACTTTGCCTAATGTAAGGTTTTTCGCCACAAATGTTATTGTAAAAGATGAGCCATTAGACACTGTAGACTCCTCTACCTTTTTAGGTATCGACTGCAATTGTTATCGTGGCACCCGAGTGCCTCCTGGGGGTTGAGGGATTAATTGTCAAAAATAGTGACGTAGACAAATTTCAATACCCGAAATAAAGATAAACTTGCCGTTCCAGGATTCAGATTGCGAAAAGTGGGTAATTCGTTCATGTGAAATTGTATTCGTATTTTAATAAATTACCACTGTCAATTGCTGAACTCCCAGTACATAAACCCAAATCATATATCAAAGTAATTTTAGATGAAAAAGGGATATTACTTATACTATTAATGATTATATAAATGATAAGAACGTGTGGCTTTAAATTGTCCCAGCTCGCACTGGCATATATCTTATGTAAACATATTTATTTAAAAAGAGACTGAAATAGTGACCGAGTTTCTTGCGCTGCTTCTTCTCGGCACTAGCCCACATTTGTCCCGAAGCAGTGGTATGTTTAAATATTGGGACGTGTAAAAGCGCCTCCAGGGGCCAATTTACAGAAATAAAACTGATTTTACTGATACTAATGTCTGAATCATCAATAGAAAAAGGACAGAACAAGAGTATAACTGAATTGTGCATAAATTTGATATATCATTGTCGCATAAACAATATCCCTTATTATCAAATTAGAGAGTTTGTTAATACATTCACATTCCATGGGTATCCTGTGGCAAAAATATTAAATTCTACCGATGAAAACAAATTCACAAGATTCATGAAAGGATGTATGGGGATGGAAATTATACCAGTGATAGTGAAACCTTCCATAAAATTTTACCCCAAGCGTAGTGTTTTGTTTGAAACTTTACACATGAATAAATCTGGAGTAGAATTCAGGAGATATAATGGGGAAGAAATTGTCTTCTTTGAGAGCTCTACTTCAAAAGGCTTCTTTGTCCACAATGCAGATGCCCTATTGACAATAACCATAAATAGAACAACCTTGAAGAATCTTGCATTCACATTAGGGCAAATCGCTGTGTTTATGACCAAAGGTTATGATTTCTGTAAGGCCCCAACTGCTAAAAGTATGAGGAACCAAATAGCTAAGCTATTTACAGAGAAATGGTGGCAAGTTGTGGGGCTGGAAGAATCTTCAATTAGGAACGTAAAAAGGGAAATTGAGAATGGTGAAGGAGACGTTGTGATGGGGGCTCTTATATTTTCTGATTCTGTTGAGCTTGTGTACCCTGAGAATGAAAAGTGTATTATAAAGGGTGACACTCTAATAGGGGAAAGGACTGGACAACCAATATGTATAGCTCCATTCGTAGCTGAAATGGTTGTTTTAGATTTCAACATAAAAACAAATGACCCACGATTGTACTCATTGATGAACCCCAAAAGACAATTAATCAAAGCTGTGCAATATAACTTAAACTTTTTAGGGAAAATTAAAGCCAATGTGAAAATGAATCAATTTACATCACCGTTTTATCCGCAGTTGATAAAATTTGTTCCTTTCTCACTTCAAGAAAAGACATCAGAATTCTTAAAAGGAATACTGAACCTCAAAGCTATTGCTTCCGGTCAAAATGATCTCTTTATTGCTGTTTTTTACAATTTTGCTTATGGGAGAAAACAAAAAGGCTCTGTACACTCTTTAGACAAAATAATTTTTGCAAAAGAGAATATATATTTGAATCTAAATGAAGGTATGATAAAGATATCACCAAATGGGAGCCTATATTGTGATAGTGAATTGATAGTTTCTATTTCAAATGAAGTTAGGGATGAGAATGAATCAGTATGTGCCTTACTACCCAATTTCACTATAAAAAGGATCCATAAATTACAGAAAGGGGTGAGAACACATTCAATATCATGGCTAAACAGTAATAGTGAAGAAATAGAGGAAGGATATCGTGCTTCTACTATATTCCAAACAGCAATATTTGAAGTGAGGAAAACCTCTGAGATGAAGATCCAAACATTGAAAACTCTGAAAAGACACATTATAATGGGTATTGAGGAAGATACAAGCAATGCTTTATCTAGATACCTATTGAAGAGGAAAATGGAAGAAGTCTCTGGTGAGAGTTGTGAAAGTAGTAGCGGGAAGAGGAGAAGAGTGGAATATGCTTCATCCATTATATCGTAAATAATGCTCCACTTGAATATTAATACTTGGTTGGTCTAAAAATGTTTTATTTGGTAATAATAATGTATTATTCATAGTTTGAAAATATTAGATAGGTACCTACTTTGTTTAATTCTACGTTTTGTAGGGTTTATTTAGTCTCAGAGAAATGTTTAATCAGGTACTAATATTATAAAGCTGTAGTTTGTTTGTTTGAACGCGCTAATCCCAGGAAGTAAAAGTTCGAATTGAAAAAATATTTTTGTGTTGGATAGTCCATTTATCGAAGAAGGCTTTAGGCTATATAACATGACGCTGCGACCAATAGGAGCGAAGCAGCAGTGCAAAATGTTGCATAAATAATCGCGATCATAATAACAGAAATTGACGCGGACGAAGTCGCGGGCAACAGCTAGTCTCGAATATATATGTTCATATACTTTGATGCTTTTAGAACGTCGAACTGCTCAGCGTACCATAGGTACACTGAGGGAGATAAAAAGAGAGCGAACGTTTCAAATATATAATAATGGTAAAACAACGTTGTAAGACCCTATATCATCAAACTTGTAACCCGAAATCAGTTGAGACTTTAAGTTTAGACCACTTTGGAAGGCTTTTTAATATGGAACTATGGAACACTTCACATACTCGTATATGTATACTTACCACAACGTATACATGTAATAGGACCATTTAGGTTAACATTTTAAATTCTGATATTAGTGTCCCTCATTTTTTATGGACAAATGATTTCTACGTACCTACTTCAGTTCATTTAAATTTGGAGTTTGGTACTATTTGAGGACATTATTTTTTGTTTAGGTTGATGGCTTCCTTATACTAGATTTCGCCAGGGCTCAGATTTTGATTCGAGACCCCACGATTTTCGATCTACGAATCTTACCATTAGAAAGATGATACTCGTATTTTTTTATACTTATACACAAAATATCAGATCTCGGAAAACCCTGTGTTTTTTATTAATTAAGTTTTAAAATTTAATAAATGTTAATTTATTTTGACAGAATATTTTTTTTATTGCTGTCATTGCCATGTGTTGCGTACTTGCGTTTCGTTATTCGACTGTTATAGCCAAATAAGGTTAGGGCACGTTAGGGTGTCGCAATGGGGGTGCACTAACCTAAACCTAACCTATTTCCAGCGCAATCGTTTCTGTCACTAAATGTATCATAATCAGCTGATTGGCCTTTAAACGACTAAAGATAGTTTAGGACCTGGACTGGACTCCACAATTTTGTGGCAAAATGGTAGTCACTTGTGTAGTTATTTAAGCAATTTATCAACTTGCGGAGTATTGCGCCTTTTCAGAAGATTTTGATTTTTCTATGAAGATTTTACTTTTTGACAACAGATTTTAATTTTTTTATTCTCATATGTCAAATGAAACGCGTGTTATGTATGGTGCTTATACTATTATCGAAAAAGAAACATTTAATAATAGTTAATTGCTTACAAAGTCCAGTAGGTTAGGTTAGGTTAGAACAGTGACAATGCAAAGGCGTGAAGGCGAAAGAGCGTAGCGAACGTGCCGCAGCACTCAGCAGCGGCCGCCGAGCGCCTCTGAAATACAAATAAAACTAAACGATTGCGCTGGAAATAGTTAAGGTTAGATTCAGGTTAGTGCACACTGCACACCCTTTGCGATACCCGGACCAGGGGGGGAAATGGTACCAAGGGGTAGCACCCTTCCCCCCCCCCCGACGACTGTGGGTGCTTAATCAATTTTTTTTCCAAAGCGTTTACTGCATAAGTCTTTAAAATCAAGGAACGCCTAAAGGTCACGGTCACCGACACGTTGCAAGATTCGTTCTAATCTTAGTTTTATTTTGTTTATTCATTCAGGATTATGTTAAGTTTTTAATTCTTGCTGTTTAGCGCGTGAGAGCAGAAATAAAGTTTATTTGGGTATTTAAGCTCTCTCAAGAACGTAATAAAAGGGTCAATATTTTATCGAAGAAATACTTTCCCATATAATTTACCTACTCAAGTCAAGAATTACACATTAAAGTTCCTAACTCAGCTTTTCATTTCTGATCTACGACCTCAGATCATATAAAATCTACGACCTTTTTAGCTTAACCCCTCGAGCATGGGCTATTCTAGACACAATTAAAATCAATTGTTACGTACCTATTACACTTATATCGCGACAGTCGGCTGTCGCGCGGGGTTCGAAGCGTAAAAGGTGAGTTGCGTGAGTAATTGCATAATAATATGGTAAAAAAACTCTAGCAGAGCAATTTACTACTTACTTACCTACACTGATTTGAATTGTAAACCGTAAGCTATTAAAAGATCCATACCTTAACAGCTCTGTACTGAAGTACTTAAACAGTTACATTATAATAGCTAGAATAAATAAGGTTCATCGTTCTTCAATCTCTTATAACATGAACGTGAAGGTCAAGTTAGTAGCAAACGTGTCTGTATTTATGAGTAGGTAGGTACAGACGAAAACATTTGCAGACTGTGCCCTTGAGAAAGGGCAGTGTTCTAACATTGAGCCGGAGCGGATCGTCGGCAAATACCTACCTACTTTAGTCTGGCTTGGTTCACCCTCCTAACTTTTTTACGAAACTCTTATTTCAATTTAGCTCCGACGAGGGAGTGCGTACATTTTATGTCTTTCACGACGTATATTGCGGTTTAGTTTAGAAGATAATTATCAGTCGAATAGACTGTTATCTGCGATTACATGAGGTATCGAATCTATAATCGTGCCTAGTTGAAACCCTTGCACTATCCAAACGGCATGAAATTCCAATCTTAATGGCTATGTTACTGTATGCACACTGAAAAAAAATTAACGATTTTTCATAGATTGACTAGAAGACTAGTCAGTAGCCCTACCCTCTCTCAATGATGATTATCAAGTAAAAAAAAAAAACGAAGTGATCGTTTTTTTTATTATGTGTATAATATAATATAGTAGGATTTGTTATGATAATCTTATAAAAAAAAAACTAGTGTTACTCACCATGTTTCGGCGAAATACATACTTACTTTCTACTTTCACTCCTAAAACTGTAGTTTGGTATATAATTTTGTCCCAAGTAAGAGGCACTGAGGCATTAACTAGGTACTTAATTACAGAGGGCACCTAGTGCTTAGTCTACATTTGTGGCAGTCTCGATTGTCACTATTAATTACTTATTTAAAACTAGTTCAGAGGTTGGCATTTTGGACCACTTTACTGCGCTGCAATTATCTTATCAGCTTCTACATCCTATGGACGAGCATAAGATAATAGTTATTTTTATGACTGAATATTTCTATACAATTAACTTTCAGTTATTCTTATCAGTTAAACTATACTACACTAATGGACTGACTCAAAACCTTATATTTAAGAGATTAAAGCTATCTCTAACTCGTCTATGACGCATTAAGAATAAGTGTAAAATATGTAACAAGATTTTTGTATCATCTAGTGGGCCTGACATTTTATTGCGCCAAAAATAATACTGAATAACTAATGACGGAAAAAACAATAACGAAAGCTATAAACCCGATGTAACATAAACAAATAAAACATATTTTCGTTTTTTACTACACAACATGCAATACTGAAGCAGTTTTACACAGCTGACCTGCCGCTTGAGACAATACACACAATTAAATATTATGTACATGTTAAACTACTGCCACAAATAATAATATGGATTATTTATAACGTATAATTATGTAAGTAAATAAGGACACAACAGGGTGGGGAATAAGTATATAGAAAATAATAGAGAAATATACAATAAATCTATTTAAACATGAAATTTATTAAAGATTAAAAAACATACAATGCTTTGTTTTACACAAAATAAAATACCTGGAGGGCTATGGTGGAGGCAGGGGCACGCGGCTAGCGCAGGCGGGGCGCGCCCTGCCCCCACGAGAGATACATAGTGCGACAGGTCCATACATAGTCCAATAATATAATACCATATCATACGATAAAGTGGGTACACATATATGATACTGTCAAGCCAACTAAACTCAAAGATAGTCATGTCGCTCTCTCTCGCGAATATAAAACTATGTTTAATCTTACAAAAATACTTATGCGACTATTTTAAAATGCATATAGAGGATCTCGCTTCTCGACTACAAAAATATTTTGAGATTGGAATGAAATCTTTCTTTTTAAGCTTTCGGCCTGGGAACAATCACAAATAATACGGCGTTTTGAACGTCCGTTCACATCCTAATTATTTCTTTTCTGTGTCTTAAAGCTAACAGATAGAACCTGTCCATTGAGCGTGTATCCATTGAGCGCCTGAATGGCCATAGCAGCCTCATCATATTCACGCATATTAACAAAAGCAAAACCTTTGTTTTTCTTTGTTTCTGGATCCTTGATCACCTTTATAGAGTCGATTGCACCATAAGGGCCAAAAAGTTGCCATAATGCCAGTTCCTCAGTGTCCTCACCAATGTTGTATACATACACTGTTGTCTGATGTGGCGCAGGGGGCGCGCCGAGCAAAGGCACAGGGCTGGCCGGCGCGCCCAGAAGCGGTAGTGGGGAGTGGTTGGTGGCAGCCATGGGGTTAAAGCGCTGCTGTCCCTTGTTGATGAACGGGAGAGCCTTGCCTGGGGACGGCAAGAGCGGTGGTGGCGAGGCTTGCGGAAAGCCAGGTGCGAAAGCGGCCGGCCGCGTTCCGAATGCTGCACTTAAGTTCGTTCCGTTGAAAGCAGCTGGGCTTGTCCCGTTGAACACTGCTGTCGCGCCGTTGTACGCCAGAGGGGTCGCACCAACGCCGACCCTCGGGGTCGGCCGTGGCGCGTTTTTATTCGCACTAGGCTTATTCGCGAACTTCACGACAATCGCGCCAGCACCCGGTATCGGCGTCTGCCCGTTCATATGTTTAATCGCCTCCTCAGCCTGCGGTCGACTTTCGTAGCAGACGAAACCGATGCCTTGCGACACCCGACTATTTGTTATGTTTCCAAACTGATTGAACAAGACATTCAGTCGCTCGAGGGTCATATCAGGAGGTAGATTGCTTATGTAGAGATTTGATTCGGTATCGGGCTTGTGGCTAACCTTGTTTTCAGGATTGAGCAGGGCAAATGACACTTTTAGAGTCTTTCCTTGCATGAGAAGGCCGTTGAATGCAGTCCGAGCCTTCTCGGCATCCTCATGTTTCTCGTATTCTACGAATCCATAACCTCTATTTGCTATTAACTTGCAACTCTCGATCTTGCCCATTGCTGAGAACAAAGCGTACATCATGTCTCTAGTCATCAACTCTGGTATGTAATTGACCATGAGCTTGGTCGGTGACACATTGTTAGAATTAGCGTCGCCGCCGCCATTCTCCATTTCGTTATTTATCATTGTTCTTCAATGTAAAACTACACTACGGAAACAAAAATACTAATGAAACACACACTGTAAATAGTCGATTATTTCATTTGCGACATAGATAAAGAACAAAGAATGAACACAAAAACTCAGTCACGAAAACCCCAACCAACGCCGGTTCACAAGTTCATCATCATCACACGACAAGTTTGTTTTGGGAATGTTACCAGGTTTTGTTGCCTTTTGTTGTTTTAGGATAGAAAGTATCGCAGATAAAACTTATGAAAGATATTCTTTTACTTTCACCAACTATTATTAAATATTACTGAGAAATGTAACGTACACGTGCCTGATTTATTTAGTGGCTGTCAAAATTTCATAAAAATTATAAAAATTTTGTTTGCGTGGCACATTTAAAAATTTGTCTATGGTACCAACCAAACTTATTGTTCCTCCGTAGAAAATAGGGATGTCCATAGTGTGATCAGAGACCATTACAAAACCAAAGTCAAAGTTTATTTTAGGGTGGGTTTTAAATTCATTGCAGATGCACTTAGATTGTTTTTACGCCACTATGCGCAAAAGGCACACATCCCTGGCAACAGAGTTCTGGGCATAAAAATGTAAGTACCAATCGCCTACCTACCTACTACATACTTTTATTTTATTTCTTTTTTATCTGGCTAAGGCAAAACCTACTGGAAGGGAAAGGAAGGATTTTAGCAGTCTATTTAGGTATGTGGGTATTTATGTGGGTTCTACATTAGTCGGGTAGCAGTTTTTTAAACTGTTCATACTTGTTTCATTTTTAATCTAGGTTATGATTTTATAGTTTAAGCGATAATTGAGGCCGAAATGAAAAAAAAAAACTAAAAAAAGGCTCTTCGTAAGTGTTGTTGTTGTTTGTTTGGGTTGATGGCGTCTTCGTAAGTGATGGTAGGTATAGAGAAATGACATTTGCGTTGCGTTGCGACTTTTAGTCTAATGTCAAGTGTCATTGACCAATGTCACAAATTAAAGTAAGTAGGTACTGTTACTTAACTTTGCAAGGGCTTACAAAGAAGAATAAAATAAATAATCAATTATGTAATTTTTATCTTACTAGTAGGTATATTTTTAGCCTTCCATCTTACCTATATTAATATGAGAAAACTAGACCATAGACTCATGATTTCTGCAGAGGTGTATGTATGGTATACGCTTAGAATAATAGTATTATTATAATTAGGTTTAATACTCTGTAAAGCCTTATATTTATTATACTCTACGGTTGCGCGGTAATTGAAAAGTGGACGCTGGACTTTTCTTAATTTTTGTGAAAATATCATACGCGTTATTTATTGTGTTATAGTCACTTACCTCTATAATACAAGTACGATGGACTAACTACAGGCCGGGTCATAGTTTTCGCCATTTTGGCGCTGACGGCAGCAGTGGGTGGGAAGGGAACTAAGAATAGCGATGGGACAGTGAGATAAAATACATCGATAAAAATGTATAGAAAGGAATAGATCATTAATTGCATGGGTTGATTAAATGATAGCTAATGTCCAAATTAGTCAAATAGTTGGTTAATACAACGACTAAGCGAGGATAAGCCGGAGTAAGGGGTGGTGTGGGGCTAGCTAGCTAGATCCAACATTATAAATAGGGAATGTTTTTAAATAGAAATGATGAGGTTTTGTTTAGAAAGGAATAAAGTAGGTGAGGTATTTAGAGAAAATAAACAAACATGTTAACACAACTTTTTTTATTCACTTCATATTAAATACAATCAAAAAGAGTTTTTTGCTGCAACCAACTGATCATTAACCATTCTTGTTCCTGATACGGACGGTGTTGGGGCAACCATCTCTTCTTGTGTTGAACAATAATTTTCAAACCTAGCCGCCTTTAAAGCAATACTCAGTAGCGCGTCGCAACTTGTGCTTCGACCTAAAAGAAAAAAGAGAATATAATCAACAACTAAATATGATATGTACAAAACAAAAGTAAAAATACAGGACATACAACAGTATAGCGCGCTCTTGAAGTACTAGTGGGCTAGTGCCTAAGCCATAGCAGCTTTTCTGTAAAATAACATAAAAGGTGACATGTGGCCATAATCTTAAGGAGCTGTAGAGTCTGGCTAACGAAAGATGAGACTGGCTTTTTATTTCGAAAATTTATATGGCAACACTAATAATAATGTCACTGTCACTTTAACCTGAGTTGTTGATGTGTCAAAGTGAAAATTATTTCTGTGATTTTAGTGATTTCTAATTGAAAACATGACGAAAACATTGAAAAGCGACTTACGAAAGGTTCTTTTTACTATGATTAGTAAATTTGAAAAGAAACAACTTGAAAGAAATGTAGTTTTCAAGGAAAAACAAGAGTGTTTACGTGAAATATCTCAATGCATTGGTTAGTGTGACTTTGATATTTTGATACTTTTCATCTTGATTGCATTGCACATTATTATAAGTACGATTTGTTTAATATTTATTATTTTGCAGGTAGCATAGATGATACCAGTAATCCAGTAATAGAAACCATTCAAGCAACAATAAAAAAATTGAATGATCTGTTCCTTAAAGAATGTTTAAAGACACAAAATCAGTATCTTGACGAGATTTCTTCTATGACCGGTATGTACTTATTTGAGTACCGTCGTTATTAATCAAAACACCTGCACCTAACCGACAAAATACAATGCAATATGAAGTGTTGATTGTTTTACATTTTATTCCCAGTCTGCCTCTTAAATATCCCTTTGTTTATTGTTAGGCCCTTTTATGCGGCTCTTTTGCTGCTGAATATTGCAATACAAAGATATCCTAAGTAGTTGTTGTTTTCATAATAAAATTTAGATTTATTTTGTTTATACATTATTTTATACTTCATAGCAATTATATATAAAATCTAATTGATTTGTTTTCTTATTGTAACTCATTGTTTTATCTTCCTATTGGTTTTTTATAATTCAAAAGAATTATAAAAAAAATATTCTTGTCAATGAATGTGTTATTTATAAACCCTACATTTTTAAGCTTTTAGCTAAAATTAATTGTATTTAAATATTTGTTTCAGATATCAGTGTTGGCACCCTGAAAAGAATTAAAAAGGAGGGTCAAACAAATGAAGGCATGTGGAACACACCAGGCAAAAAGAGACCACATAAGCCAACAGTATCAGCTTTAGATTCTTTTGATATTGATGTAATTAAAAACAAAATAAATGAGTTTTATATCGTAAAAAAACAAATTCCAACATTAAGGTCCCTTTTAAGTGAATTAAGGGATAGTATTAATTTTACTGGATGTCGTGAAACATTGCGTCGCATCCTATTATCAAATGGATTTGAATTTAAGAAAAACAAAGATGAACGTTCTATTCTTATTGAAAGATATGACATAGCAGCATGGAGGCATCGGTTCTTGCGGACAATCACTACTAAACGTGGAGAAGGCAAATAAATTGTATATCTTGACGAAACTTATGTCCATCAAAACTATAAATCAAAAAAATCATGGCAGGGTCCATCCACAAGTGGTGCTGTCACTAATATCTCTTCGGGTAAGAGATATATTATTATTCATGCTGGCTCAGAAAAAGGTTTCGTGCCAAATGCTCTTTTGGTGTTCAGCACAAAATCTAAAAATGCAGATTATCATCACGATATGAACTCTCAAAATTTTAATAAATGGATATCTGAGAAACTAATCCCTAATTTAAGTGAGCCCAGTGTTATTGTTATGGATAATGCTAGTTATCACTGTGTCCAAATCAATAAGGGCCCTACAACAAATACTAGAAAAGCTGAAATCCAAGCATGGCTCTCTTCAAATGGTATTTCATATGAAGATTATCTATCAAGGGAAGAATTATTAGTTTTAGCAAAAGAGCATAAACAAGCACCGGTCTACCAAGTTGATGAACTTTTGAAGCAGCATGGACATGAAGTACTAAGACTACCGCCCTACCATTGCGATCTAAACGCTATAGAATTAGTATGGAGTTTGGCGAAACGCAAAGTTGCCAGTAAAAACATTGGTTTGTCTGCGGATGATATGGCAAGATTAATAGAAGAATCTTTTAATAGTGTAACACCAGAGGACTGGAAAAAAAATACGGACCACGTTATTCATGTTGAAGAGCAGTACAAAAAACGAGATGGAATAACTGCAGAAATGGAAGAGTTCATAATAAGAGTCAGAGATAATGATAGTGATAGTAATTCTGACTCTTCATTCGCGGTTGAATTTTTAGACTCAGATTTTGATTATAGTGATTAAACAAAATGAGATTGTATTTTTATTATCATGTTTTTTCTTGCTTTCACTCGGTGTTCTTTTTTTCAATCTGTATTACTTAACTGTACTATATTACTTAATACATAATATAAAGATGAGGAGTTTTGTTTGTTGGTTTTTTTTTGTTCGTAAGCATTAAACTCAAAAACTGAAGTATTTCGCCTTTGGAATGCTATTTCAATCCTGAGTGGCACAGGCTATGTATATGTTATGTTTATTTCCTAAAATAATATCTTTGTTATAGTGTAATAAGAGTATAATTTCTATGATTGGTTAGATGCATATTTTACAGAATAAGTAGCGACCGGCCCAGGCGTCGCACAGGTGTGTGTTATTCATAATATAACCCTTCCTCTTGAATATATATATATCTATAAAATAAATCTCATCAAAATCGGTTTGGCTAAGCATAAGCATAAGGACAGACATAAGTAGGTACTCAGTGGATGGATAGACAGACAGCGTGGATATGTTTTAGGTATACTATGTTTGCATGTATCTATAAACTGTTTGTGTGTTGCGATATGGAGGAGCTACTACCATATGTTAGCACTCTCAGGCGTGCTCTGCACTTGGATTGTTGACCACAAATAATATCTTGAACTGTTTCTTGCTTTAGAAGGCACCTTGGTTCCATTACTATGTGGCAGTCGTGAGGTAAGTCAGATGCCTTTATCCTGTTTGAAAAATCTTACGTAGGCACGACGAGTAACAAATATTATTAAGATAAATAAAAGTATCAGAACTATATTTCCAACTATAACCTGAGGTGCCATATGATGATTTTTTGAATTTGCCGCTTTTTTCCAGTCTCATCTTTCGTTAGCCAGACTCTAATAATGTTACGATTTGGTTTTTATAATTTAATTCAAAAATGTAATGATTTAATTAGGCAACTTTATGTATTTAATTCATAAAATGTTATTTTTGATTAAAAAATTTTACGATTTTATTTGTCAAAATTTTATTCTAATATTTAAATGATATATTAAATAAGAAGCTGGAAGTGCGGAACATGTAATAAATTAAGATCTATTAAACCAACACTTTTTGAGAATTAAATGTTTATTTTACTTTACTTTATCCACCACACTCATACTCACGCACGCACACACAAACACAAACACACACACACACACACACACACACATACACACATACACACACATACACACACCACACACTTACACACGCACACGCACACACCATACTTAAACGTATTTCGCATGTAACAAATATTGTAAATTAAGCTCTTACCATGGCATTTAAATTTTTAGAAATCTTTAGTCTGGTGGAAGGCGCTAGCGACTGTCATACAGTTTTACCATAAAATTAGTACAGTCGCTAACGTTCAAACTTATCTTAAAATAGTAGTTGCCAAAAACAAATATTGTACTAGTTAAGATACCCATGTTGCATGTAAAAATGTATAAATAAACTTATTATTATAATTATTATTATTACCAAGCACTTACCACTCAAGTTGGTGCTGTTCGGATCCATAATGAGTGTTCTATTTACTCCATCAGCGGTCAGTGTCACAAAGGGTGCGCTAAACCTAACCTATTTCCAGCGCAATCGTTTCTGTCACTAAAAGTTTAGGACCAGGACCGTAGAGTTAAGGGGCGGGGGAGAGTGAGGGGGACAGGGGGGAAAACCCCCTCCAGTAAAGTCAGGGAGGCGCGCGGTAAAAAAAAGTATTTTAATAGAATTTTGAGGTTAGGAATCATTAATCTTTTTTTTTTGTATTTTTGAGGCGCTCGGCGGCCGCTGCCGCGGCACGTTCGCTACGCTCGCTCCGCTCTCTCGCCTTCACGCCTTTGTATGGTCACTGTTCTAACCTAACCTAACCTACACTTTTCCTAACCTACTGGACTTTGTAAGCAATTAAATATCATTAAATGTTTCTTTATCGATAATAGTGTAAGCACCATACATAAAACGCGTTTCATTTGACATATGTGAAAAAAATGCAAATCTTTTGTCAAAAAGCTGACTATGATACATTTAATTTTAGTGACAGAAACGATTGCACTGGAAATAGGTTAGGTTAGGTTAGGTTTAGGTTAGGTTATGTCTTGCGCACCCTTTCGTACACTCCAACCCCATCAGCTATTGTTTCAGGTACAGAGGGTGGAGGTGTAACCATTATTTTTCCCGATGTAGAAGGGATAGGTGAACTCATATTTCCATGCGTTAAAGATACATTTTCTGCAAAAGCACATGATAATATTTTTATTTTGAAATAAAACAGCCTTTCTTCGTAATCACAACCAATCAAAAGGGACAAATAAAAGTTATATATATTTTATTACATTGCGTACGGGAACAGCTTCATCATTCCAGTCTTCTATTATCAGTTGGAAACCTGTAAATTAGTAATCATTATTAAACAATTAGTCTTCATTGATTTCCGTTCTTAACCCCTCAACTACGAAGCGGTGGCTGCGTATAGTATTAATTCACTAACTGGTGTGAGAGGTTAAAAGCAAATAGATATTTGATTGGAAAAATATCGATAAGTTTTATCGACACGGAACTTTACAGCACTATTGAATTTTATTGTACCAGTAATAGAAAGACAAAATGTGTTGTAATCACGTATAATATTAGTGAGAGATTTATAGGTGCCTGTAATATCAAAAGAAGTTTAATTTGTTGAATATTAGCTGCAAATTCACTGACTTGTGAAATGTAACCCCACTTCCCTTCTGGTAACGAGTTTTGCATAACACGCACTCTTTCATGGTTTACCTATAAACTAACACCACTTATTAATGTATCAACTATATTATTACGACACAATAAACAAGCTTAATTGCGTTAAACCTTAAAAATCACTTAAAAACACGGAGACAATCAAAATCAAGCACCGGCCATATTGCAGTTAACTAGAGCTGTAACAAACCGTATGTATCCGGTACTGAGTAGGCATGAGTTCGATATACCAAAACGTAACTAATAACCGTTTTCGGCTAGATATCGTATCGTATCGATATCGCATAACTACATAACCGATATCACAATAACTAAACGCGCGCGTAAACTCGATACGAGAACCATAACTAACGGGCAACTGAAAAACGAAAACCGAACAAAAACGATACGCACGCAACTAACTTAGGCAACGCATCATGATATTCGCTCCTTCTCTTTTCTATAAACGTACTTAAGGCGGTGTAAGAGAGATGAAGCGAATATTGCTACCGGCGCGGCAACGGGAATGCTCGGGTGATTTGGTTATTCAGTAGAATTTCGCTATTAGTTTATTAGCAATTAGGTTCAATTTGTATATTGCGTAATTTTTAGAAGTTAAGTCGTCGGTCGATGTCACATAGCAAAGCGAGTGTCTTACAAAGGAAAATGGAACTAAACAGCATATGAATACGGTTTAATTTTAGTTTTGATATCGATATCAAAAACAGTTTTTTGATATCGATATCAAAACTAAATATCGGTTGCCTAACGGTTATCGTAAAATATCGAAAACGCCCATGTCTAGTACTGAGTAACGGGTACTCCGTGTAGTACCGAGTAACGAATCGTTACTCAAGAATGCATTTCGTTACTCGCATTTTCCGTATTAGGTCGCAAAAGTATCATTGATGCATGTGTTGTAACGTTTGCTGATCGTATGTTTTATGAATTCGTGCCTAATTCGGTAATTTGAAAAAAAAACAAGACAAAATGCACCTTAATTTTGTAAATTAGATGTATTTTATCTACATATTACGATTGATGTGACTCCGTGATATCATACTTTATGTATGATATCTCGTACGGAATACTACTCGTTTTGTTGTTCCGCACTGTGTTATTAATGAGGTATCAAAAGTAACGAGTAACGTAACGATACGAAAGTAACGAGTACTCTTTGTCAAAGTAACGAGTTCATACGGGTACGCAATATTTCGTTACTTTTACACCTCTGCAGTTAACGTCAGATTTAGTTCCTTTCCCACGCATTGGGGGCGCTTCAAATTGGCACAGCAGAGAGCTGTCATTTTAAAGTTTATATAGAGGTCAGTGGATAGAGTGGTGGCATTGCTATAATAATATGTCAGTAAGTAGGATTTAAAAGGTAGGATTAAGAAAAGGCGCTACTATTTGAATCGGATCCAAGTTCTCGCGTAAAACTCCTGTAATCTATAAAATGTATAAACCAAACATACATTTCAATAAATCAGGTTAGTTTAGGGTTAGGATAGGTTTTTAGTTATTATATGCAAGTAAGTAAAGTATTTATCACGATTGATTGAATTCTCAAATCAAATCAAATCTTGGTCGGTTCCTACGGTTGGTTCATAAAAGGTTTTTTGCGCGGGAAACGAAAAGAGAATAGTGGACTTTGTTTTTTAATTTTGTGAAATTATTCTAAGTGGTTTTTATATAAAGTGGTGGCATTTTTATAACAATGTGTCAGCAAGTGGGATAAATTGAATAAATAAAAGCGAGAAATAAGGAAAGACGCTCTTATTTGACTCGGATCCAAGTTCCCGCGTAAAACTCCAATGATCTCTAAAATTTGTGAACCATCCATATTTTTTTATGAGTTAGCTTAGTTTAAGGTTAGGTTAGGTTAAGTTATTATGTGTAAGTAAGTATCTATGATATTTTATGTATTTATTCAAAATATAAAATTCGCACTAATGACATGGCAGTATAGTCACAGACTTTAACCGGTTCCGAAAGGAACAAAATAAAAAAAACAGAATAGAAAAAAAAAAGATTATCTCTGACAACATACTGACATTTGCTAAGTTTCTTAGATTTTTAAGGAATTTTTCAATTTTCATTCATGGATCATTTGCATTTCAGTTAGATAAAACATGAAAAATAGATTCTGAATGATTACGGTTTTTATGTTCTTGCACTGCCGAATGTTATGTAGATAAAAAAAATGTTTCTTACTAATATTTTATTAAAAAAGGCGAAAAGCAAGTAAGTTATCCTAATTATGTTTATTGCAATGCACGCTGGAAAATATAAAAGTACTTAACAGAATTCAATTACTTTAAGGCTAGTGATGGTCTTAATGGAGAGCGCTGTAAGCGGTCATAAGTTTATCGCAATCAGGGAAAGGCTTGCCGATAAATTGGAGATGGTACGCTTCGATCCTTACAGTAAGTTCAATTTTTTAAATGTGCTAGCAGTAACCTAATAACTATTGTAGTTAACTATACTATATTTAATAGATATATAATAAAAGAAACCTACGCAATCATTGTCAGAAAAATGTAATTACTCATTGAATGTTTGGGTGCTCTCTCAATTAAGTTATGGTTACACATTACATTGCTATAAGTTTTTGCCATTGATCTGTATTCTATACCTTACCACTTTAGGCATTTGTGCCACTGCCCAGTATGAATGAGAAGCGAGTAGCCTGACACATAATTTTTCAAGTTTAAATACTGATATTAAAATTGAATTGCCTTAATCCCTCAACCCCCAAGCGACAACCGGTTGTCGCGATAACAATTGATTTTAATTGTGTCTGGAATATCTGATCGTCAACGGGTTAAATATCATATAGAGTAGTAGATTAGCTAGAAACTACTTACTACATCGCCTCCTTCATTCTCTATATTTATTTTCTCTGTACTTTATCATAGATATTCTTGAGTATGCTGATATCAAATCCTTGATTTTAAATGCCAAAGGGAACTAGGGTGACCATGGGTATAATTGACCAGTTAAGACGGTTTTTGTTACAAAATAATTTTTTGCTCAGAAATAAAACAACATACAATATTAATTATTTTTATACATAATCTCATTTAGATGTTTAATGTAAAAAACCAATAACTTTTTAATATATCCTTACAGACTATTTTCTATAATTTTTTTTGTCGAAATACCCCTATATTTCCAAGTTTGACCAAAAGATTTCACTGTTTGACCAGTTATGTTCCAGTAGTTGACCACATGAATAAAAACACAGATTATTTAGAAAATGACATTATTGCAGCAGAAGTAGTTTTTATATTTAATAATTAACAATATTTATAATTACATTTATTACTACCTTTTTTTTTTCAAGTTTCGTCTGATCTAAACTTTTTTCCTCTCAATTGTTAAGCTTTTTAGTTTTGATGTCGCACCGCCTATAAAACATTTCTGTCTAACGCAAAGGTTGACTGGTAGAGAATGCCATTTGGCATTAAGTCCACCTTTTGTTTATTTTTACTTATTTGTACAATAAAGTTCAAATAAATAAATAAATATTTACTTGTATTACTTATGTTACTTATATTAGTTATATTCAATAAACATTCTTTCGTCAGATAAAAACAGTCTCAAAAGGTTTTCATTTTAAGTTTTAGAGGTTTTCTGCTATATGAACTTAGAATGAGATATGTCATATTTTCGTGCTGTTTCTCTTATTTTTGCCCCACCTCCAATTTGCCGCAGCGCAAGAGCCAATCTCTCTTTGCTATACATACTTGAAAAACTTTTTCTTTGTGGCAATTTGCATACCTAGTTCCTGACCTGGGATACAAATTTTTGTCGGATAAGTTTTTAAGTTTTAGAAAATCAAGGTAAAAAATCGGCTTGGCAAGGCTTGCAAGCTTCTTAATACAGCCATTTTGCACTTGTTAAATAATATACTAAAACTTTTATTGTTCTCGTGTAAGTTATTCATAAATAAATCAATTTTAGTTTGGTGGTCAAACACTAGAGCTAGATTAATGTTCAGATCACCAGTAATTGACCAGGTGGTCAATTACTGGTTACATGACAGTTAGGAAAAAAACCAATACACGCAATCGAATTTCTAATTCTCTTTCTTTCTAAAACTCATTTTTGTACAAAGTTTGAAAAAACATCTTATTTTAGCAATTGACCATTTAAAAAAAAATATCACAAACATAATCTACACACATCTCTCTACATTTTAAACATAAAATTTGCCCATGAAACAAAAATTTTACATAGATTTCAGTGGATTTGAAAAAACATACCTGGAACGAGCTCCTTACTACAGGAGGGAAAAGATGGCGACTTTTTGCGCACCAATTACAAAAATTTAAATAATTGAGGTTCAATGAAGTGACAGTTGCCGTTGAATGCGTTTGGTAGTTTGCTCAGTAGTGCTAACATAATCAATAAGACCGTCGACAACGATCTGTCAGTTAAGAAGCTTAATATTCGCACTCAAATTTAAAATTGGTCATTTTTACCCATGCATGGTCAATTATACCCACGGTCACCCTAGGTAATACTCTTAGTAATATTATAAATGTGAAAGCAGCTCTGTCTGTCAGTTACACTATCATGCCTAAACTACTGAACCCATTTTGATAAAATTTTGTACAAAGAGATTAGACCTTGATAAAGGATATTTGTATTTCACTGCTAGGCTTAGGTTTCCCCCCGTGCAATAAAAGTATACTTTACAAAAGTAATGTTTTCAGATTTTTCCATTTGCTTGTAACATATAATTATTACACCTATGGCCATCACACTGCACCGCGGTCCTCGGGGCGACACATAGCAGCTCCCGCGTGCCAACGCGGTGTCAAAATGTCAGTGTGTGGTACGGTGGCACAAGAAAGTGGTACCAATGACAAAATTTAATTGAGTTATAATTGAGTGGATTTCTTTATTCCTTACTTACAGGTTTCAGGCTGACTTGTTCTTTTTTTTGACAATATTTGTTTATCCTTTCCAGTTCAACATGAGAGCTTTTACAAGGAGAGGAAAAAGATCAGGAGTATCAAGTCAAGTTAGTTCAATAATTAATGATTCTAGTGGTTAGAAATAATACACAGTAGTATATTTAAAATGTTATAATTTAGTTATTGTACTTTAATCAATAAACAAATCTTTGGATACACGTGTTTCACTATGTTAGGTAACTAGCAAATCATGAAATTTGGTTTTAAGTACTGTTCATTAATATTCCGTACCAAATTCCATTGATTCCATTAGAGCAATGAATCTAAATATGTCAATATAATGAGTTTAGAATATATGCTTTACTTCTTTCACCCCTCTTACTCTAAACGGTGGATAAAACTGCAATTCAAATTTCAAAATACATATTAGTGCTTATTACATTCTTTTTGAAATGTGCCATATTAAGACAATTTATGTACTAACTGTGCCAATAAAAAATAAAATAACATTTTGAGGAGTACAAGACCAGTTCAGTGATAAATATGCAGTTAACAGATTTGTTATTTTACGAATGTTCATTTTATACATGCAATAGGCCCAAAATTATATATTATAATAATAATTATTATATTTATCACAATTTAAAAAACTAACTAAATGACGGATTTATACTCAACATCAAAAATGTAACCAAATGTTTCTGAACAAAAGAAATCATTTTTACAGTTTCATGTAACATAATTTTTTGGGTTTGGATTTTAAAAAGAATGTTATTAAGTTTATGATGAGTATTTATAAAACATCTTAATAAATCAAAGTTGACTTTTTTTTACGACACCTTTATAAAAAAACTTTGATGGTCTGGTATCTCAAGTACAAGAAATAGATATTTAATTAATAATATTAATGATTAATACAAGCATTTAATTTGAGAGTAAAAACCCTGAAGGTCAACCACACAAATGATTGGCGTTGTTACGATCCTATAATTCAGTCCTATAAAAGTCCAAGATCTTTCATTCTTGTTATATATTTTTTATAACAACATAGTGGGTAGGTACTTACAATATTTATTTATTTTAAAATGTTTTTAATTATGACATCATTTTGCAATGTTACAGGTAAATCTAACCAAAGAAAATTTATTGTATATGTCCTATAAAAATATTAATTTTCATCAACAGTTTGGTTACACTTGTGATCTCCTATTAAAAATCCGCCATAATACAATCCAATCATTATTTTCGTTAAAATATCGACATAAATATATTTGAATGTAAATATTTTTATTACTATAATGAATAACTTTACTATCCAAAGTCAATAAAGTGCAATACGATAATTTTAACATACCAATCAATAATTTAGATTTTGAAATATAATTATAAACATTACGAAACACTTATATTTATTCTCACTATCTTTTTATTAATTCTAAGAGCAATAATTGCATATACATACTTTTAGATTACATTCTATTAACTATTTCTATCATGAATAAACATAACTTATACAGTTTTGGATGAATTTGGCTGCCTAATATAATCAATAATGAGGTGAAGGGTCTTTTGAAGACAAAAGTTTAATAAAGTAGGTAATTTTCTAATACTGTATTTCTCGATCTTTATAGTCCAAAATAAATTCTATGATGAAATTGACTAGAATTTTTTAAATTCAAGGTGCTGAAGAGCCTTATCGAAATAAAATACAACTTAATGGTACATAATTTTAACTATATTATCACTTATCTAATTAACTGGGAGATGATGTTGCCACCATATGAACATTTACAATTAAAATACTTAATATTTTATTAAATAAACTCCTAGTATTGACTTGAAAAAAGTCATAATTCAACTTATTACAATTGATCGGAAATTATAATAATATCTATATTATTTATTCTAAGTTTTTACTACCTTTAGACAACAGGATTTTTGTTATGTTAAATTTGCAATAACAACTATGAATATGTATACAATAGTTCATATAAATATAGTCTAATTATAAAATAACATAGTGACACTGAATAGTATTAGTACCTAGCTAATAATTATGATTTTACTTATTATTACAATAATGTGAATTTGAAATAGGATAGTTTTGGTCCACTAACAACAAGACATATATATAATAAAAGTGAAATGGAATGATAATTTAAGATACTTTTTTTTCTCGCATACATAAGATATAATAATTATATTAGATAATTACTGATATCTCCAAAACTAAAAATTTAATAATTTGAATTGATCCCAGTGGAATAGTGAAAACCTTGCTAGTTTTGTGTAACATATTTTAATTTTACAGCTATACTTCAAGTATTGATGTGATCAGAACTGTACAGAAGTTCATACTTATCATCTTAAAGTTATAAATTATACAAGTCATTGAAATGGCTCACACAGTCAATGAATCAAAATATAGAGAAATCAAGATATGAGAGACTAGATTAACTGTTAACCAAAGATTAAAGTGTGATAAAGTAATTTAGTTTACTTGCGTACCCGTAAAAAGAACGTATTTTTTTAGGTTTAAAATTACTAAGTTTGCATAAGTAATATAATTTATTATGTATGGTACAAGTAGGTACTATTCTTATGTTACCTTTCACTTATTAAAATTTCTCCAAAGGCCGAAACAATCACTTCACATTTCAGTACATTTTTGTTTTCGTTATAATTTAGTCGTTACTATTAATTCGATTTAAAAAGTAAGTTTTTTAGAAATTATAGCTTTATAAGGTTTTCTATATGAATACTCTAAAATCATATTAAATCGCCTTAATAAAATTATATATCCATTTAAGAAAAATTTATTACATTGATTTGTTAAGGTTTAGGATAAAAGTACCTACAATTTTCTTTATACTCTGTTACCCTATGGTAAAGGTAAATAATGTATTTTTTTGCCAAATATTGGTTACATTATAATTGTAACTACATAATCACAGAACAATATTTCATGTACTTATTATTTACTATTTTTGGCCGTTTTTATGGCAAAGTAGACTTTATTGTCTGCTTATAAAGTTATATTTCTGTATCATAATTTACGATTGTTTTGAATCTACACTATAAACATTTAAGAGATTCATGCCCAAATGTATTTAAAATTAGTAAATATAAATAATAATGTAGTTCAGTTTATAATATTCCTCTTAATCATTAGGTATGATTGTACTAATTTCAACTAGCTTTTACATACCTAATAGTCTTAAAACTGGTTTTATTAATTTAATTATTACATTAGATAGAATATTTAAGGCAGCACGCAGATGAGACTTCGCTTATAAAAATTGTAGACCCTTGATCTAAAAAAACGAAATCTGTGCGAAACCCATCTCCTCCTTCCCCGCTTGTTTTCTAATCGAGACGTATCGCCTAAATACGTGTCAATCATAACATACAAGACAGTAAGTATTAATCTTCATAACATAAATTGAATTCCTCGTACCTTGTCACTGGAATTAAATTAAATTAATATTAAAAGAATTACACTCTGTTTGGTAACCGAATGAAACTGTGTCAACAAACATCCAGACCCCTGACATAGAAAAATCTTTTTTCTCCAATAACTCGTCCGGAAACCCGGAATATAGGAGCTGGCAACACTTTTTAAAACCGCTGTGTAGGTACACCACTCCACCACGAAGTTCGTCGAATTATATTTTGACGAAAAACAAGTGTAAAGTACTCAAAAATATTACATCTAATACATTAAAAGAAATATTTTAATAACGTCATGTTCAAAAACTTGAATAATGCTACTACTTATAATCATGTGTAGTATTCCTACTATTATAGTACTGGGTCAGTTTCATCTGCATGCTAGCTGCTCAACACTGGATAAGGTAACAGCGTAATTTACTTGAAGAGATCACTTAACACTCACTTTTTAAGTCATTTGCTCCAACAGAGGAGCTATGTCAGGATACTTTCATGCAAAGAACTCCGTCTTACTGGCCATGTCGAACTCGGATTCTTCCATTTTGTACATCTCAATAAGCTGTAATTATGAAAACACGGTTGTTAGCTTAACATGGTAGGTAGTAAGATAGATATTTGAACATTTTTTCAACGGTTTCAGCAAAGTTTATAATTTATTTGCTGCTTTTAATGGCTGCGTGGGTGACCAGAACTGGTGTGGTGAGAGGCAACTAAAGGAGTACCGTACTACCGTCAAAAGAATACGCCAGAGTCCTTTTTTCCGCCATTAGTCGAACTGCGATCAAATAATAACGATAATACAATGAATTAATAAAAAAAACGTTAATAGTTTTAGCGTATCACACGAGAGCTAGTCAATAACTTTATTAATATGTGATTGATTTCTCATGTATCATCGAGGAAAAATCGACAGTGTTCTTTTGATAGTAAAATTCTTATCATTGGTCCTGATATTAACTGAATACTTCTAAAGTTTTGACGACCATTTGGATCAGCGGTAGTAAACGCTGCTTCTGAGCCACGGGTCGCGGGATCGATCCCCGCACAGTACAAATATTTGTGTGTATAAACATGTCTGTTTGTACTGGTCTGGGTGTTTTCTATGTATTATAAGTATGTATTTACAAAAAAAAAAAGAATTTATGTAAGTTTATCGGTTGTCTAGTACCCCATACGACAGGGTACTTAATAGTAGCTTAATTTGGGACTAGATGGCTCTGTGTGGCCCAGTGAGGCATGTCTTAAATATTTATTGTTTTTTATAATAGACATTTAGTTTGGTGATTGTTTTAAAAAAATCCATCACCGCTAGCTCGCTTCGCTCTTGTGGCTTAGATTTTTGTTAATCGCCAGATACTCACATTGTCAATATCTTTGGAGAGCTCCTCCATCTGTTTGTCATGGGTAACCTTCAGCTTTTCCTTCTCACGGTTCTGTTTGATGGTTTGCGTCTGTGGACATATTATTTAGCTGTTAATATCGAATTTGATTTTATCCCCTAACTTATTTATGTAAAGCAGTAACTTCACAGTATTCATACTTTTAAAATATAGTTGGTTCTGACTGATTATTACTACACACAATTATTGCACAACCAAAACTACTATAAACTATTTTAACCATGTGGTGCCGGCTTAAGATAGAATAATTTCGCCCTATTTGGTGTCATAAGAAGTGATTTGTTACGCCTATTGACCAAACTGCCGCCAAGCGTGACGAATATGGTGAGATCCTCCATTGATGATCATGATATGCACACGTATATGAAAACAAAAGGTCAATCAACAATCAATCAACAGCTTTGCCCGTCCACTGCTGGACGTAGGCCTCCTTCAAGTCACGCCACAATTGTCTATCCTGGGCTTTCCCTATCCAGCCGCCAGCCATCCAAACAAAGGTCACTAATCGCTAAATATCAAATTCGCTTGACGTACAAAAAAGGAAATTTGGCCTTACACGGTGGGTATCTCTACCTTAGGAAGTGATATTCTGTGAAACAGAAGTAGTATCTATCTATTATGATAGGTGCTAACCTTCCTTTCGTCCATGAACTTCTTAGTATTGTTCTGCTTCTTCTCCCTGAGGCGTCGGTCTTTTTCTTGCTTAGTTTTGAGAGTCTTGTCGTTAGCCACTTCCTTGCTAGTCTCCATACTAATCTTAGCTTGACGGCCGTTCATTTCTTTCAGTTCCCTGTGGAATAAATTCGAATCAATTTGTCAAATAAAAATGTACCGCTAGGGCATTGTCTGCGATTAGTAAATATAGGTACCTACTAGAAGTGTGATTTCAAGTATACTTAGCAATATTAATGGTGCTAATCCACTTTTACCAAATTTACCAAAAAAAGTTCAGTTCTTTTACTGTCTACTACATTTTGGTCCTTTCAAAGTTTTTATATCAATCTATGTGAATGTTAGGGTATTACCTATGCTGTACCCATTTTTCTTCGAAACTGTGTTCAAACCATTTACTTTGAAACTTATAACATGATTTTTACAAGCGAACATACCCTTTGTTGTTTACTGTTGTACGTTGAAACTTATTTTTTATTCTAACATAACCGCAACTTTAAAATATCCCGCACGATTTTTTACGGACAACAGCGGGAATATATGACACAGACGAGGAATATTGACTAAATCGCTCCGCCCTTTCTTATCCTATGGGTGTCGCAAAGGCGAATAAAGCCACTAGAAGAATGGCACCAGCAAATTCTGTCCACAATGACCAAACCATTGCCTATATATCATATCTATCTACCTATGGTCGAGTAGGTTGGATGAAGATAGACTACTTAGCAGTTTACCTCTCATGCTTGCCTTCCAACTGCTTCATCTGTGCCAGCTGAGTGGTCTCCATCATCTTCTTGAGGAGTTCTCTCTGCTCGTTGAGACGGCTTCTCGCGCTGGTCCACTCTTCAACACGGTGCTTGGCTACCAATTCGCTCCATGCAGTTGATTGTTCGGTGACGAGCTTGCGGAAGGTAGGATCGTTGCTCAGTTGGTCCTTGCTGTAATTTAAACCAATAGAGATAGGACAAAGAATTGAACTGTTATTTACATAATATTAAAATGTTTTCAGCTATTTCAATAAATATATTTTTCGTGAACAACCTATTGTTGACTGCTGAAAGCAAATAACCAAAAAAACTTGAGAGGTGTCAAAGGACACACGGATGGAACGAAGTTCATTTTTAGTGAAGGAATTGTAATACAATTTTATTTTATTTTTAATTCTCTCTCTCTCTCTCTCTCTCCCCCTCTCCCCTCCGTCTCCCGCTCCCACTTACAACTATAGCAAAAAGTTTCGTTCAAAAAGTGTCGTTACAATTTTTGCCGTCTAGCCCCCTTTCGCAACGAAATATAATGAACTTCGTTCCAACAATTAGAAATTATGTTGGTTTACAGCGCAACTAAGAAAACTTATCGACGCAAGTAGTGTCTACGAAGCTCAATCGGAAGAGCAGACTCCTGTACGTATAGTGAAAGGTTGTAGTAGTTTCGAACCCCACCTGGGGTATCTGGACCTTTAACTGGTGGGTAATTTACATTTAGTTTTACTTTTACTGTATCTTAGAAAAAGACTCATGTTGACGATTCGCGTGATGTAATAGTTACCAATGCACATTGAATAAAACAGTTAAAAAAAGGAATTTTTTAAAAAGTGTGACTTACTTCTTCCCTTTGATCATCTTTTCGAGAGCAGAGCACTGTTGCTTTTGCAAAGTCATTTTCTCCTTGGTGTGGCGTTTCCTCATGGCATCTAGCTCTTTTTGCTGCTTTCTGCCGGTCTTTATGAAGCCCTTCTCTTGGCGAAGAGACTCCACTGTGATCGGCTCAAACACGAGGGGTGGTTCTATGGATTATCAAAAAGAAATGATGCTAAAAAAGGCGACAAATGACTTTTGATAATAAAAACTTTATGGCACATCAGAAATGAATGGTAGATTCAAAATTAAATTTAGGACACCTATAGACAAAAGGTTTTAATTTGTAAATAAATTTACCCCCTCTAATAATTCTTTGTCGTCTAATCATGATTTAAAGATGAACAACAACACAAAATATGTGCAAACACGACGACTTTTAGATGAAGAATATGAATAACTCATCATCTGTCCGCAGCAAGCTTTATTTAATGAAAATTATTACCAACAATGTTTGTCGATAGTAAATCCATTCTTCGTAGACTTCAAAACTTTCTTGTGCTATCAATTTTTTATTGTTGCACACGTTTTTTGTTCCTACGCGCACATTAAAATAACATCAGACCGGATTAAATAAAACTATGCAGGAGGATGTTACTTCTGAAATTCGGAGTCGTGGATGGGTTTAAACGAGTATGCAGCAGTATAAGTAAAAGGCGATTTTGATGTTTATTTAAATCCGATTCCGGTGCATCTATTTTATGATTTTTATTTTTAATTCTTGCTTTAAGTTGTATGTTTATATCTAGTATGTGTTATTATGTTTACTAATCACATTAGATGAAGATTTAGAAAATAACTAAGTACTTAGTAATTTTAGGCTTTAAGGTGTATTCCTTAGCAATCATAATAAGTAATCGTTTTAAATTTTTGTGACTGCTGATTGCTGAAAGAAAGCTAATTTTAATGTTAATACCATTTTTCAAACGCTCAAAGTTTCCGCCTTGTTCGTCTTCCCTCTAAAGGAAAGCCCAAAATATCCGGTCCTGTCATACATCGCATTCGTTTACAGTTTGGCGTAAACTCGTCGGGAATTATGACCGCGGCTATTTACAGTGCGAGTAATGTAAACAGATTTAAAATTATCATTGGCCAGTTCACAAGTTTCGCCGCTCTGATTTTAATTGGGCTGCTCAAAACCCTCGATACCTGTATGATATTTAAACGTTTCGTTCGTTAGCTGACAACTGTGACTGAGTTTTTTGCGCTACTTCTTCTAGAAAAAATGGTTCCTTAGTTCCGGGCTAACACATTCATCACCTCTACAATTCGATTATGTCTTCTGGGATGCCGCCTACATTTTACGGTGGACTCACTAGGCGAATCGCCGGCACTGCGATATAAATAAATCGACTCGCCACGCGAGTTCACCGGCACTACATCAGAGTAAATGACTATGTTTTGTTATTTTTGTGGCTGTGACCGTGTACATACATTACGTGTTTAACGAAATTAAAAAGTATTTTACGACTATTTAGTGAAAAGTAACAAATAAAAACAACTAAAAACTCTATGGATAAAAAACTGTTGAAGATGTTTCGTAATTAATGCAGTAGTTGTCAATCTTATAAATAGTGGTTATTGTTATAGTATGTTTTGGATTCCGTATACTTCTTTTTTTTATCGACTTCAAAAAAACCGGCCAAGTGCGAGTCGGACTCGCACACTGAGGGTTCCGTACCAACTTTAGACTGAATCAGGGGTCCGTTTACTTCCACTTAGCCAAACTTAACTTTGTTTTTCATAGTGTTTGTATGAAGGACAAACTTATATTTGCGGCTGTTAAAAATGTGCTATTTCTCAAAAACTAACGGTTTGATCTCATCAATTTTCGTATTTGTTAAGATCTACATTATGTATTTTATTCAAAATATTCACTTGCTTAGTTTGAAATTTAGAGGGGTGGGGGGGGGGGGGGGGGTATTATATTGATTTTACTTGAATAGCAATGACAAAAGTTCATGTTTGCCAAGAGTTTTTCAGAAGGCGTTGCATAACATGAAATTTCAAATGCAAATTTCTCAAAGGTATGTTCCCAAAATTCGGTGATTTTTTTTTCGTGAGTAAAATAAAAGGTCTTTTATAACATGCAATGATAAGTTATTGCTCAAACGTACAACTTCAATTTAAAAAAATAAAAACAAAAAGACAGGTTTTTTTATAATTTCTCCGGATCTGCAAAGCTTTAGAATTTGATGTATAGCTCAAAAAAAGGTAAATTGTGTGCTTTATTGCTCACATAAGCCAATTGTGTTACAACTTCAACAAAAGAACAGATAAACAAAAAATCGTATTTTAAACACCAAATAAGCCAATTTAATAAAAAAATTCCTCGAAAACTGTTGAAGATAGACCACGGGTTTCTTTTAGTAATATCCTTAGATTTACTTGATAAATCATGTCATCTATTCACCAAAAAATGACCTCTTCCAAGTGATTTTAAAAGACTGTGAGACTTGACGAAACTATAAGGGTTCCGTTTTTTACCATTCGGCTACGGAACCCTAAAACGAAGCAGGTTTTCAATTCTACTGAATTTTGGGTATTGATACGGATTAAGAATAGGTTATATACTACGACGAATGTTCTGTTTTCAATTTAAATATCGTTTTAAATGTACCTATTTAAAATAAAATTCGAATGAAATGATCATTAAATTTGCATAATAATTTTCTAAATATCTATAATATTTGATTTTTACGAGCTTTTAATAAAAAATATTTCCATACATTTTCCATAGAAACAGTGTTTTGACAGTTCATCATCCTTAATATGTAAGTAGTCCACGCTACTATTTTGGCGTCGCGTCGTTGGGGATATATGACAGTGAACTCGCCTAGCGAGTTCAAGACATTGTAGAATAGTTTTTTTTTCTTTCGATTATAAACTGGGTCTGCACACCCGGCCCACCACGAAAATCTATAGTTTTGGGTATGTATGTGTTTACCTATATTAATATCATTTAAAAAAAATGATATGCATTGTTTCACTTCGCCATAGTGTATGCATATAAATACTAATATGTAGGTATACTAGCGGACCCGGCAGACGTTGCCCTGCCCGGAAAAGTAGCGCCGCCACCTCTGGGTTCAATTGTCTTTTCAAGCATCCAGAAACCCATTGAAATATACACACAAAATTGCAGCCAAAACGGTCCAGCTCACATTGCAGCTATTCACGACGAGTAAGGTGACAAACACACGTACCGAATAATTATGTTTATGTATATATTACTGGCTTGTAATATTATTTACCTAACACTTGTAAAGTTTACTTTGATACCCACCTTCCTTCTTCTCCTCAATCGTCACCTTCTTCTCTGGCCCACTCTCTTCAATTCCCATTTGTTTCATGTTGTCGGTTCTCTCCTTCGCCGCTCCCATGAAGGCGCGAGGATCGGACAATGCTGCCATGAAGTCTGGAAGTAAGGTATACGTTAGTAAGTTTATCATAGCTATAGAGCTATAAAGAGAAAGAAGAAGTCTTCGATCTTGCGACAGATAATGACTCATCTCAGACCCAAGACACTTATGAAAGATCGTTTTCTAAAATGACCTGTGAGGCAATCGAACCTATGTTGTTGTAAAAACCTCCATGAACTTGTGTCAAGGATTTATAAGTATATCTGCTATAATAGTCTGACCAACACCGCTGTACCGCGCCATGGGTATGCCCGAGGAGTGGTGGTGTGCGTGAAGAAAAAATCATGACTCACAAGCTTAGAGCATTAAACCATGCTCTAAGCTCACAAGAGATTCATACGGACGTACAGATCGGAAAAAAAGGTTAAATATTTTGAAGTCGTACAAATATATTGTTAAAAACGGTTTTTAGGTAAGCAGAAATAAAAATGAACTAATTTCGGATATTCTATTTCAGTTGCGTTTGACATAGACAGTTCGGAACAGATATCGCCTCGCCGCTCGCATACTTAAGTCACGGGAAAGCTGTGTTAAAGACATTATCTAGTTACCATAGGATAACATTTGCTTAATATTGAGCTAGGTAGGTTATGTATTCCATACCTTCAAATCCATCAGGCACGTATATCTTCAGCTCTATGTTGCAGAACAACATGGGGAGTGACATGGGGAAATTGGCTTCTGTCCTCAGCGAGATGTGGCGGTAGCCGGCTTGCAGCCCGTCCAGGGGTAGGATCCTTTGGCCGAGCAGTTTGCCGTTCTCATCGTACACTCCGAAGCGGAGGACGGCCAAGTCGGGTAGTACGACCTGAAAAAAGATACTTTAAATTTCTTGAGCTAGTCGTTTCGTATGTATCCCTCTTTACAAAACAATTGATAATGAATTTAACAATCACACTGTCCGTCCACTACTGAACATAGGCGTCCTTAAAGTCACGCCACAATTGTCTATCCTGGACTTTCCCCATTCAGCCGCTGCCAACAGTTCTCCTAAGGTCATCAGACCATCGAGGACCAAGAGACCAAGCAGGGCGTCCTACACTACGCTTCCTAAATGCGGTCTCCACTCCAGAATTCGTCTGCTCCAACGGTTGTCGGGTCTTCAATCGGTCTCACCTGCACTATTTAAAATTTTATGCCTATTAATTAGCATCATCAGCTCAAAACAACACTGCCGGACATAGTTAGGCCTTTTCAAGAGGAGGATTTTGCCATAATCGCCATTCTTGGTAAGCAGGTTGGCCAATGGCTCGTCGTTTTCTGTCAGTATATCTTTAAACGCCTCTTTTAAAACCGATAGGTCAGAAGGAGTAGTGAGTGCTATTCTAATTTATGCCAGCACCACTCGGCATGTCTTTTAATTACTATCTATTAATTGCACAAGTTCAAATGATTAAGATAGAACTATATGAAAAGGTAGAAAAATGTGGTGAGATCTTTACCTATATAAGCTATAATAGCAGTAATTTAAAGTGTATCTACCTTTCTGAACAAAAATGGTTCTTCATTATAAACGGGGTTCAGGCCGTTGGCGGGAACCATTCGCGTACGGAACTCCTTACGGATGGTGTCTGTAGGTAGACCGTACATGTCCACTTCGACGTATGTACCGACCTTCTTGTCTGACAAAAACTGACCGGCTATAACCTTGAAAAAAAAAGGTGACCTTTGAATTACATAACGCCATGGTTTTTCAAAAAGAAGTCATAAAAATTTACTCTAAAGAGTTACTGTGGATTGCAGAAAGTTGTTAGGGAACTGCTTGAATACTCTGCTAAATAGTGAACTAAGACCTCTCTAAAACGAGGATTCTGGTTATTCTGATCATTTTTAGAGGCGACTTAGCATTTTTTATACAAGAGCATGATTTTCTTATCGAGGGAATTTGATGTTTTTGATCCTTAGAGTCCTGTGTATACACAGGATTCTAAGGATCAAAACCATCAATACGTTCAACCATTTCGCATTATAAAAGTTAAGATTTGGAGATGGGGATCAGAGGTTTGAAGCATCAATACAAACTTGATATAAAGTTACTATCACAACACAAGTATTATTATTACTGTTAAAAGTATCACTTAGTAAATAAATTTTCATTTAAAAGAAAAAGTTACCTGCACAGAACACTGGGCAGCGATGACACCGTCCACTGGGGCGTCGGCGAACGGGTCAAAGCTTCTGTCAGCTCGCCGCATGAAGTCCGGCTTGAGTAGGTACCCGCAGTTGCCGTTGTACTCGAACTTGCCCTGGTTTAGCTGCATCGGGAGGTCGGACGTCTGGAAGTTGAGCGACACCATCTGGCAGCCCGCGTTCCAAAACACCTGGGGAAAGCAATAAGAAGTTCTTTGGTTATACCGCCATATCTGGCGTATCAATCATGCGGGCTTCTGGCGAGCATAATGGAAAAAATAATTTACCTTTGTTTATTTGACACATTCTTGAGTATAACATAGTTTATGCGACTGACAGATAAGAAGGGGCATTAAAACACTCGTTTCAACCGTAGGTTTCAACCTGGCGTGTTTTCATGCTCTATTTTATACGACAGTCGCATAAACTATTTAAAAAAATCAAATCAAATAATTTACTTTCAGGAACCGTGTTCCACTCGGGTGTGTAATATTAGTATAACAACATATCGTATAAAGATCAAAACATATACAATCAAATATTTTTTTAATATTGCGGCCCGAATTGGGCTCCTTGCCAGCGGAGGGGATTATAATGATGGAAAGATATAATTTATAATTACATAATTTTAAAACATCAAACCACCAGAGCCAGACCAACGGCGCGTTAACCACTAGACCAACGGGGCGTTGAAACGGGCGCATGCTAAATGGTATTAAATAAAATGTATTACATATATGTAAAGTAATTGACATAACAAACAAAACTACGAGTATATCATGTGTGGTTTTAACAAATGATTATTATGTAAAATAATTGTTATTAAACTTTGATTATATCAAATGATTATATATCACATGAGACAGTGTGTCTGACACCACACCCGTTCCACTCATAGGAACAATTAAAACTAAATAAGGAAGCTATAGTCCTTAAAATATTATATAAATTAGAGATTTAAAGTTAAAAACATTAAAATAATCCAGTCACAAAAATTACACTTAACTTTAAAAGACGTCTTTACAAGGTTACATCATTTTTCATAATCACTAGTGATGACGTAAAATCGACAAATCAAAATCGACGGATTAACAATATTTCAAAATCGAAGTAATGTAACATAAATGTTACAAATGATTTGATGAGAATTGGTTGATGCTAAGAGCATCAAATTGCAATTATTAAAAGTTTACGAAAAATTTTCAAATTATTTAGATTCTATATGCTATAAAAATTTTCTAATTGATTTTCATGATTGTTTCAATTATTTTTATTATGATCACGATACTGACTTACTGTTAAATCTTAATATATCTGATTTTCGTTTTGTTTCATTCGCCATTACTGTTTTTTTTTTCGTTTGATCAGTCGAGTCAGTCCCATCACTAGTCATCTCAGTTTGACAGGTGTCATTCTAATCAAGCTATATTTTATGGACTATAGGTAATGAATATAGTAGGTATTTAATTAAACTTTTCTAAAATCCTAAAAACAAAACACGATTAGCAAAAAATTGTATGGGAAGCGCGGGAAATTAAGTTCAAACCACGCATGCGTGTGCTTATTTTTCATAGGTTCAAACTGCGCATGCCTGTGTCTTTTTTACATTCAGCCTATAGGTACCATAGCTTAGTTTAAAAAACTAAAAGTGTACTATAATGATTAAAAATTTATAAGTATTTATTTTACGATACAGCTGACGTACGTACCTACTATATTGAATTTTGTGTATGTGCGATTATAAAGTAGGTACGTCTGCATAAAACCTTTAATCTTTATATTCGTAATTCGAATATTTCGACTTTAGTGTAGGTAGATACTGAGTTTTACTTACTTGGGGCATGTAGTTAGATGAGTCAGCACGGGTTCCTTTGGGATAAATTCGGGACATCTGCCTCTTGTTATAATTGACGAAGTCGATGGCTTGCTGCTTCAGGTAGTTCATGCCAGTGGTCTCCGCGAACGAGGACATGTTGTGGTAGATGTTCTTTTCTGTAGAAGGAGACATTTTTAGATTTGACGACCTCAGTCCGTGGCGGAGTGGCGTACACACCGGTTTTAAAGGTGTCGCCTGCTTCGAGGTCTCGGTTTCGATTCCGGGACGGTTCAATGTAGAAAATAAGTGTATTTACATTCTCTGGGTGTTTGTGGTACTTCGTTGTTTCTGATTTCCAAAATATGAGTGATTTAAATAGTTACTCAAGTTGGGATCAGAACAATGTATGTGATGTTGTCCACATTTATTTATTTATTTATATCGTGTGGTGTGCGCTGAAACCTGTACCCAACAGTGGGTCCATAAAGTAGCCTATGTTACTTTCCAGGTCTTATCACTCTTTGTAACAAATTCCATCAAAAACGGGTCAGTGGTTTAGGCATGAATGCGTAGCAGACAGGCATACAGTAACTTTCGTATTGACAATATTGCCTAAGTAAGGATATCATTTTGCGTTAATTATCATGCCACTGGCTGGAGTAATAGGTGACTGTAAGGCCGGCCAAGAAAGTTGTTAACCAGGCCCCCAATTCCGCTAATTTATAAATGGCTCAATTGGATCTCAATCGTATATTTTGACATTACTACCATAATAAATGTGTCGAAATACGATTGAGATCCAATTACGATTCAATTGAGCCATTTGTAAATTAGCGGAGTTAGGGCCCTGTTTTGATGTGTAACTAAAATAGCAATAAGGTTGAAATCATGGACTCATGGCGTATCTGTATCAGTAGTTGTCACAATATTTTTGCATGGGAAAATGAACCCTGTTATTCTATGAGCTGCGAATGATTTTCAAATTAAGTGGTCTGCCACTTAAATTGGCCGACCGTAGCTCCTTTTACTGGTATTGTTAATATTAGTTGTTACCCCTACTTACTTTCGGCCTCCTCGAAGCCCTGGAACTTGATGGGCTGTGCGTAGTTGACCATAGACGACAGCCATGGGTGTACGTTAGTGGTGGACCCGGTATACGCCACTGGAGGGGGGGCGTCGTCGCCTGCGGTGGCTGCTTCTGCTACTATTTCTTCGGGCTGTGAAACATTGAGAATGCGTAGTTAGATCAATGTTTTTCTGACGCCGAACAATTGTAGACATGACTCTACTACTGACTACTGATTTAGTTTCCAATTCATCTGCTTCACCTTCTTTACAGTTTGGCGAAGCTATGAAATTTTACGAGGTAAGGTGTAAGCTTCCAACCTATTTTAAAATTTGATATATACTCGTATTTTAAATACTGTTTTTGTTAAAAACTCAAAGATTTAGTTGCAATTATTAAGATTTTACATTGTCATTTAAAACGACGCGTGTTCGAAAAGTGTACAGCGTTTGTGGTCTTGACTACGTGTTAGAAACGTCGTGTTTATTGGTACGCGAGTAAATCCGTAAATTATTTTATTCGATAGAACTAATTAGAAAGCAGTAACAGAAAAAGTAAAGTAGCAGCCTATAATCATCCCACTGCATGGCAAAGGCCTCCATCGCTTAATTCAAGTTACCATATCAATGACAGGTATAGTCATAATATAATCACCACGCTTGCGTATGCGGGTTGGTGATCACAAACCCGAGCGATGTTCGAAAATTCGAAATCTTTCGTTGCCCGACCCGAGTATCGATTCTGGGACCCTGAGGTCTTGGCCCGGTATTTAAACCACTAGACCAACGGGGCGTTATAGACAGCAATACCTACATATAAAAAGGAGGGTGAAAGGAGATGTCCCAAACTGTATGGAGGCCAGACCCAGAACCTGTACACACCACCAAAAGATAGACTAATACCTACACCTACAATATTTTGTTATTATCCAATTCTTTTAAAATGGCTTCGTTAAGTGGTTCAAATTAAGAGATAAGTAAGAAAATAGCAATACAAAACCACAAAAACCATCATGGCGGAAGATGACATTTTGATGACGTCTGTCAGTTTTGGCAGTTTTAAAATCGCGCATCTAGGAGTCGAATGCCATCGCTTGCTTGTAGTTACAACAAACATTATGAAAGTAATGTTTCGATCAATACCAAATCCAGAAAACGAAAAAGAGGTCGTTATAAAGAACTCAAAATACACTAACGCGACAGGCAGAACAAAAACTTGAAATGAATGACTATGCCAAAGTGACAAGGGGTATCTGACAGCTAGAACAAAAACTTGAAATGAATGACTATGCCAAAGTGACAAGGGGTATCTGACAGCTACTGAAATTTAAAGTTTTTTTAGATTGACGCCATCTTGGAATGCCTAATTGAGTTTGATAAATTATTCGATCTTATTTATTTTTGAACCACAAAATTATACGTTAAATAAATTTATATGTATTTTTTCCCAGAAAAAATAAGTTTTTGATTTTTGAAAATGGTGTACTATGTCTGAGCCTATTATGGGACATCTCCTTTATAGTACAAGTGCCGTTATCCTTTACCTTTTTATCTGTAATGGCTACAGCGGATGCATCTTCTTTCACCTCGTCCTCAATGACAAACTGTCCTTGACGGAAAAGCTCCAGCTCCTGCTTTTCCACTTCAGGTTTCAAGCGTTTGTTTTTTATTAAGATTTTGCGTTTTAGAGCTGATGGCGGAGCCAATGGCTGGCCAGGCTCCAACTGTAAAGAGATTAAACAATGTTAGTAGGTAATTTAAGTAATTAATGTTGGACAGAAGAAATATGTATCTGACCTAAAAAATCAAACTAATCAAAACAACAAATACACTGAAAGTATTGTATTCATGATGCCTTTAAATAACGTCAACTAACGGAAATCTTTTAAATTGCCATTAAAAACTTTGATACGGTTAAGTTGTTATTTTTAACCTACATAAGAAACCGCGCTTTCTGTACTTAATTAATATAGATACGAAAAAATTGGGTGCCCTTCGGTTCGCCTAAAATTTTAAATTTTAATTGGCCAAACCGTATTGGCCTAAATTTATAACGCATAATTATTGTCTAGTCCTTTCGCACTATTATAGTTTGGTCTAAAAATTTAAAACCCTAATTTCAGTAAGTATGTCTGTCTAATATCGAATGCACTAAAATGTATTGGCATCTTTCTTTTGGCATTACGCTTCGTATTGAAAGCACTGATTTTTTTTAAACCGAAACAGTTTAAACAACGAATCGCTCACAAACCGACCCCAAGCAGTCTTGTCTGCCCTACCCCTAAGAGTGTAATTCAAAAGGCGAGGCGGTCCGCGGGCTGAGGAGCAGGAGGCTGTAAGCGAGGCGCCGCGGCTGAGGCTGGCGCCAGAAAACCGAAGCTGCGGTGGTGAGCACGCGTGGGACCGCCAGAGCCCCGCAGCGCCGAAGCCGTCACGGAAGTCTGATTGTTTGGATGCATGCATGATTGTTTGGATGCATGCATGATTGTTGTTTACATGCATGTTTGCTTGATTGCATGCATGCTTGCTTGTTTGCATACATGCATGCATGCATGCTTGCTTGCATGCATACTTCCTTCTTTGCAAGCATATATGCATGCATGGCTATTGGAACTGTAAATGGTAGGTGTCAGATATATTCGGCTAAATGTCGCATTTGGGAAATTATAATACGGCGCTATACAGTAAGGCGTAGTAAAAATAGGCTAAACACGTGTAGGAAAATAAAAATGTGCAAAAAATTTTTAGACTAATAGTTTGTGTGCCAATAACAATTAGGAGTAGGTACAAACAATTCGGCATAACGATATATACTCGAAAAAATTTAATATTCCATCGAAAAGGATTCACGACCAGGACATAATGATGATGAGATGAAAAACTCAAAAGTAAGCGGGGTTCCCCCGCATTAAAAAGCTAAAAAGAAAAAAGAAAATGAACTTTTCAAAGATACAATTAATGTTATTGTAACTTACATAATATTTTGTCACGATATGTCTTTTTAATTAACCTTTGTACTGCCAGCATGGCCAGATAATTTTTCTGCCTAAGCGTTAGTTAAACTTTCTTCTATAGTAACTATAATTATCGTATAAAGTAGAAAGTTTAACGTACACCCAAGCCGACAATTATCCGCTAGAGGGCGTTGCTTTTCAATACATACGGTTTTTATACAAATGAGCTAAAGTTGTGGTGGACATAGGTATTAGGCTAATTAGTATCATGATATTTCAATAATACTGGATGCATTTTTTCAGGAAGCTTTTAACTTAACGGAAAGACAGAAAGAGATGAACAGTTACCGTCAGTTCAAAACGAATTTAGGGTTCGGAAACTTACCGGATATTCAGGCAGCGGTTCTTTTAGCAGCAAATCACCAAGGATCTCATCACAGTACTTGGCTAATTTGTATTGTTGCGCTTTGCAGCAATGGTTCTCGAATGACAGTATGATGGGGTATTCTGACGTCACGAAGGCGGTGTCTCTCAGGGCGTAGATGACGTCTTTGAAGAGGATGTCGGTGCACATAGCCATGCCGTGGGTAATGATTGGCTCTTCATCTTCACCTTTTCCGTCCCAGCAATCGAGCTCGACGCACCTGGAAGATGAAAGGAAATTTGATGAATAAATTTAATTCATAAAATGACACACATACCCACTTCTATATGTAGAGCTTTGCTAAGTAAAATCAAAAGTTAATTGTTTTGGGATTTCATCAAAACATTCCTAATCCACTGCTAGATATCATTGGCTTTTCCAAAAAGTAAATTTTAAAATAGAACTAATATATATTTTTTTAAATCTTTATTTTATGAGCTTGTTCACTGAGTGAATATGTCGCTCAATACCATTTACAAACAATCATACACTAAGTTCTTTTATCTAAACATTCTTTAACAATTTTACATAAATACATAGCCTCTTTTGATAGAGGGGAAGACAAAACTTCATTACAGGCACCTAAATCATTAGGTCTACTTCCGAAATAAATATGTCTCAATACCTGGCCCCGGACACATTCCACCATAACGTGATATGTATCTTCAGGGACCTTGCATTGACTACAATTAGGAGATGAAACCTTTCTCATCATAAAAGCAAACTTATTCAGTGGTATATGACCGGAACGAAGTCTTAATAGCAGCGTTATGTAATTTCGACTAAGAGCACAATCAATCCATGGAGAACTCAAGGGGTGTGGTTGAACAGTTCTATACCATAAACCTTTCTCTGCCAACCTTTTATCAAAATATTCTTGCCACAATTCATTGCATCGTATTTTAATAGAGGGAATGTGTTTAGTGTGAAATGGAACTACGGAAAATTGTACACCATCCCGACAGGCCAGTTTGGCCAGTGTATCAACTTCATCATTACCTGGGAGCCCAATGTGAGACGGTATCCATTGAAGTGTAATCAGTTTATTTTGTGTCAATAGAGAGCGAATTGATTTCAAAATGTCATAGGCGATCGGTAGACCTCGTATTACCGAGGTGCATCGAGCCAAATGTTGTAGCGAACTTTTTGAGTCGGTTAGGTTAACAAACTTGTCATAATCTAATGTGGTAATGTATGACAATGCTTCGGCAATAGCGATTAGTTCCGCGTGCATAATTGAAATGGTCGCATCTATTTTTAATTTCATTGAGCTTCCAGTGTTTGTGTCTAAGAATGCAGCTCCTATACCATTTATTTGTTTTGACCCATCAGTATAAATCGGCCAAAAGTTCGAATATTTAGTATTGAGATTATATTCTGTGCACAATTTTCTTAATTTGATTACATTATATTTTTGCTTAGCTATTTCCATCGATGGGATACTATGAATTACAATTTTATCCAAACATGTATTATTTACTCAAGTGTCTAAGGAGAACATTCCCAATTGTTTATTATTGTTAACAGGTTTAGATTTTATATATTTATGAAGTATAGTTTGTACGCGTTTAGGCAAGCGAAGTGTAGGACGCTCTGCGACTCGATAGACTGCTTACCTTGAAGAACTATTGGTTGATTGGATAGGGAAACCCAGGATAGACAAAGTTGAGTGACTTAAAGGAGGCCTCGTCCAGCAGTGGACAGACAATGGCTGTTGATTTGATTTGACTTTAATTTTAAAATCCCTTGGCAAGCGGGTTGGCGATCGCTATTTGGCCAATTGTGAAAAAAGTTGCTAGACTTATTCTCTCAGTACTTCTTTGATCGCTTCTTACGACACCCACAGAAAGAGAAAGGGTGACGCTATTCTATTTATGTGCGCGTGCACTAACTCGTATGACAGTGACCATGAAGGTTTATTAAGGTTTTTTTTTACTAACATCTAATTACATTTTCGCGACGATTTTAAAATAGAATCATATAGAGAGAGAGCCGTAGAGGTATCATACAATTCTAGAATAAGTACTGTACTTATTTATATGTAATTTTTTTTATTCTATACTAACTGAGCAATAAAGTACCTACCTATCTACTTCACATCTTTCCTCGCACTCATCTAAATATTCGACTTCTTGACAGCTAACCTAGTTGCCTAACTTTCATACAAAGTTAATTATTTTATGAGCAGAATCTTTGGATTACGCGATACTAGGTGGATGGAGGATTAATAATTACGTAGGCAAGTTCGAAGTTTGAGCCCGCTTTCAGCGAAAGATGCTTTTAACGATTTCGCCTTTCTGTTTTCGTAATGTCCGCTAGACAAATTAAAAGTTTGAAGGGATGAAATTGGAGTTTAACTACCTTAATTAATATAATGCGTTTAGCAAATGGCTTACTTTTAATCTAAAGCTCTTAATTAGCGTTCTTTTGAAATAATTTCCCTGGCAAAAGATAATGCTTTGTTTCTCCATCATTAACTTAATGTTTTTTTTAATTTTGTGGTTTTAGGTTACTATGTGAAAATGTTACTGAAAAAATCTAAAAAAATAACTCTGGTCTTAATCTTAAATACTTAGATATTTAAGGATTGTAGCTATTGTTTTCATTTTATTTTATTAAATCTGTCTTGTGTTAAGATGTGTCTCTTCGGCGTTTGAGCTCATCGGGGGCTGCCGGGTTTCTCCAGCTGCGTTTTGGGCTTCTACCGAGGTCCCGACGTATATGGGGGATTCGGCGAGCCTTGGGTCTTTGAGCCCTTGCCGCGTCGCATGCAGCCGGCGTCGGGGTCCCGCTGAAAATCAGCGACGTGATGTCTACGGCTGTCACGAATAATGCTGAGACCTTTTTGACACTTTTATTTTATGCCTTTTTAAGCTCGGTGTAAACAATGTTTGGTGTTTCGTTCCTGTTTTAATTATGTCAAATGAATATTTTCGTTTTCTTCGTTGCGTTTATTCAAACTCATGGACATTATCTTTTGTGTTTTGCTAGGATATCGCGAATGCTCTTTTTTATAATTAATGGGCTTGCTCTTGACTACATACTTAACTATACGGTTAAGAAGAAGCCTAAGATGGTGCGAGCTTACCCAGAGGTACTGGTTCTCCCACACACCAGCGGAACACAGAACAACTGTTTGGCGCTGGACTCCGGCATGAGGGTGGTAGCATCCAGGCGGCCCCTTACGAAGCCTACCACCGCAGAGGGATCTGTTAGCCGTCATCATTGGTTAGAAAACCAAAGATGCCGTTGCCCGGGGTGGACCACTAGGAGGTAAATCCCTCAACCCCAATGCTCAATTATCCTCGGTTACTTCTGCCGCTAGCCTCCCCTTGGTATAGCCAAAAATAATCGCAACAAAAATCTTAAGTCCCTTGTACACTATTGCCTCTGTATATTGTGATATTTAAAAAAATATTAAAAACTTATGTGTTGTTTTCATACGTTTAAACAACGGTACCTAAGTTAGTACCTATCGTATTATGTTTTAGCAAAACAAATTTAATTTCAATGTGTTTCACTTCATTTTAATGTCAAAGAAAATCATTAAACGATTTTGCTTTATCATAATTATTGGGAATACATTAACTACCTATATGTACTCGTATTTAGTTTATTAGCATTGTTGGTTAAGCATGAGCTCAATTACACTTTCTCTGTTAACAACATAGTGAAACATTAGGTAGCCCTTTTACGATAATTTATCTATCGGGATCTAAGAATAGAGTTAAGTTGACAAATAGTTACAGTGATATTTTAATTCTGATAAATACCAAATCTAGTAAAAGTAGCTCGTGCAAGACAATATAATTCGTACAAATATATCTCTAAAGGCGTATCTAATGCAATAAATTATTCAGCATATCAGACTTACGAATCGAATGGTCTCGTTCGGCACACAGTCATTTATAATTTACCAAAGGTTTCAATCCGAATTGCTTGTTTCGTGGATAATATTTGCATTTACATTTACTAAAATTGTAAGTAGTTGTGAAACATTCGACACTGATTCGTTAACCTTACAACATACAACTAAGATAGTAGGTATTTTTTATTAACACTTTATTGGAAATACAAAACCGGCACAAATGGCGGTCTTAATGCCAAAAGCATTATCTACCAGTCAATCTAAGGCCAAGCAGAAATGTTACAGGCGGTGCAAATGACTGAAAATAAAAAATATACAAATATGTAATATATTATATAAGTACTTTCATCTTTTTACAACTTACCTACACCCAGCTAATAGAACTTGTCTGTACATTTCCACTGAACTCTTGCCTCCGAACTGTCTTCCCGACAGGTACGTATTGTGTGAAGAGTTGATGTAGTAATGTGCCAGGGGTTGATCCATATCCATGTAGTTGTCCAATCTGTCCAGGAACACTGGCGCGTTCTCATCCGACATGAGGTAGCGGATCAGCCCGTCTTTGGTTAAACATTCTGAAAGAGTAGAAACCATAAATATTTTAGAGTTTAACAAATATTCAAGTTCTTCCTGAAAATAACAGGCTAGTGATAAATCTCACGTTTAATCATTTAAATGTTCTTCTAATTTTTATAATCATTTATGTTCGTAAATTTATCTTTCGCGTAAATTCATGTACCTAACCATAAATATTCTATAAATTTTAGCATCATTATAATCTTTAGCTTACACCAGAACTTTGCTGGAAACAGGCCTCTCAAAAAGGTGGATTCTTCTTTTCCTGTCCTTTATTTCCACGATTGGCAGGCAAGTTAGTGATCACAGTTTTGCAAACGATGAATAGAAGAACTGCTGCTACTTCTGGCAGAAGTAGTCGCATTTTACGACACCTACAGGACAAGAAAGGGTGGTGCTATTCCGTTCTAGGCTGGGGCGCCACAGTAGTGTGGTGTTAATATAAGTATAGATAGATACCAATAATAAGATACATTTTGCTACCAAAATGTAATGTATATTTGAGTTTGAATTCGTCATTGAAGAATTCGATTGTATTACACGATACCTATAGATACTTATTACGAACGGTAAATGGTTATAAGTAGTCGTGATTACAACAAAAATTTCTTCGGGAAAGTTAGCTACAACAAAACATAAACAATAGACACTCACTATCATTTTTAGCCTCCTCACACTGCTCGTACGTGGTGATAATCTCAGCAGCTCTCTTATCTTCGTACAGAGGGTACAGGATCTCGTTAAGCCGAGGGTCCCGCTGCTTCTCATTGAGGAAGTTCACGAACTGCTCCAAGTTGATGCGGTCTGATTTGCCTTGAGTGCTGCAGAACAAGTATTGTGAACGTAAGTACTAATACTTCTTGAACATCAGTTTCCAGATAATTGTTAATATTCGACCCTGAAAGTGTTTGTTCTGTGTGTGACTGTTTTATGCTTTCTAGGCTTTCTGTATAAAACGATCAAGCTTGTTTGTAGAAACTTAAATACACAAGTGTGTGCAACTGGTAAGCTTTTTTTGTTTAGTGATTAAAAATATCATAAAGTATGATTCGTTTAAAGTAACTGCTTTTCTATGCCTTGACAGCTTTCGGCGTTTTGTTAAATACAGGGTGAAATTTTAACCACTTTCCAAATTTTAATATAGCAATCTACGAGGCAAAAAACAAATGACGTATTTTTTCTTTTAGTATAGCCCAGTACAAAAATGTCAAGATAAAACACTTAGAAAATGTCCACCAAAAATCTAAAATTTTTGATACGGCATCCTAGTAACCCTTTTTTACGCGATGTGCATCTCAATCATTCATTACAATACTATTCATAAGTTTTTAATTTTCCCTTTATACCTCAACAGGTCTAGGACCATAAAAATTGAAAACTATATCGCGAAAAATATTTTCGGGTGTCAACTTGATTTACATTTTTTACTTCATAAATAGGCTCTAAATACGGTACTGATTACACATATAAAAATTTTGGAAAGTGGTTAAAATTTCATCTTGTATAAGACGATCAAGCCTTGTAGAAACTTATATGTATAAGTAAGTACAACGAGCAAGCATTTTTGATTAAGTACGTAGATAATAAACATTGTGTGTGCATTATCTTTTGAAATGATGTTCCTTCTAAGATTGCCTCAGGTAAGCATATTTCCAGTTTACACTTGTAATTTAATTATTATTAATCCTAAAAACTAGCAACACATTGTGTCACTGTTGTAAAATCTGACATAGGTACCTCTCGTCACGACTAGGTAGGTATATGACATATCAAAAAAAATTCTAGAATATCTTACATTGATCGAAACAACTCTTCAATGTCATTCCGCGGGCAGATCTTATGGTACAGCGCGTAGAATTTGTCAAAAGTGAATGCCTCCTTTTCCATCGCTTCGTTCTTCCCCGATGGCAGACCAAGTTCCGACAGGCACTGGTAGACTAGTTTCTCTGTTTTGCCCGATGCAAAGGTCCGGGCCACCACTTTCACGGGAACTTTTCCCCGAGGGTCGGTGAGGAAGCAGAGTCGCATCCAACTAGAAAATTTAAGTGATTAGTGGGTGATAAAGAAATTTAAAGGTCTGATGAATCGTGAAAGAGCAGCAGCATAATATGTATATTTCTTCTGGTTATATTTTTAAAATTTAACAAATATGAGCATTACACACAAAGCTCGTAGTACCTTTTGATTATAGCTCTAAAATAATCTTGATTAAGTACCTATACTCTAAACGCGAAGATATGGAATGATCATGACAAATAATCCAACCTTACTCTAGAAATGTCTGCTAAAGGTAATCTCTATTGTATAGCACCAAGCAAGCTTCACATGGAAATACAAAAAAATATTTAACCAAAATGTGCCTGTGAGCGTAATGTGGTGTCGTGTCACGTAATATTGCAGCGGGTGGGTGCACTTGGGGGTGTGAATATGTGCATGGTATACGTGTGTAGGTAATATGTGCATGAGCAATTGCCTGTATAAAAGCGATTTTAGCAAGACTTGGATGTAAACTTTTTTACTTACTAGCGTAGCTCCCCATCCAGATAATCTACATCCATGATTTTAAATGGTTTTTGTTGTATGCACAACATAACATATACCTACTATTAATAGTTTTCATTATGTAAAACTTAACGTGACTAACTAAATCAAGTCTTGCTTTAACCTGTGTTAAAAGGATAATTTAATATAGGGTGTCCTGTCAAAGGTTAAGCGAGTATTTTAGTTACCATGCCTTGGCATATTATAGTTAGTGTAGCGTTAACGACGTTTTTGGCTTTATCTAGAATGACTCATAAAATGCATTAACTGGTAGATTGATTAGCAATTGAATCGGATCGAGCCTTTATTCAACTATCAGCAACCAATAAAAGTAGTTTTCTATCAGATACATATAACATTATTTTATCAATCTAAACTCCTTAGAACAATTTGCTTTTGGGTAGGTACCTAAATAAAACATAATTTATAAATCTGCCTCAAATGTCGTATGGCATTATAACAGCATTGAAAAGCATTCAAAATCGATGTGGACAGTAAGCTTTTAAACCCGTCAACAGAACGAACTATAGCGTCGTTCGGAATGCACGTTTGTGAATTCATACGCAATACTCGTACATCAAGAGTCGTTAAACTCAGCAACAAACGAACCATCGCCGTTTGTATGGTGCGAATTTTTGCGCAGCCAGTCTGTAAACGTGGCTTTATGATGTAGAGCCGCTGAGCTTAGTGTGCAGCGAAAAATTAAAGCTGGCACAATAAAATATATATTTTCTGAAAAAGATAGCAATGAATTCAAAATATTATGTACCTAGATAAAATACCAAATGTTGGTGTGGGGGATAGTCCCACACTTTAGGGATGATAATGATGAGAGGGCTTTAGGGATGATAAAACAAACCACTCTGTTTGAATGCTGCTAGTGCACTAGTTTATTGATCAAAGTTAAATATAAAAATTGATGAGTTCACATATTAAACTCAAGTGCGGTGTCGACATGTAAAGGCACCGCTACAGTGCTAATGATATTAATTAGCGATAATATTTGTACATAAATGTGCGATGGCTCGTACATCTTGGCCCACAAAGAAAAAACAACAATACAAGATAAGTAGGTACCTAAAATTAATGATACAATAAAAACAATGAATCAGAAATACAAATAAATTTAAAACGATATAATGAGTAGTGTAAAATTTTTGTTTAATATTAAAGTATTCATAAAAAATATAGTTTGTGCATTTGTTATTATTGTACTGTTCACTGCTCACTGTGTTGGTTACGATACTGATTCACATGGAATATTAAACCGCACTGGTCGAGCTACCATTGGTGAGGTGCCCTGATTTACACTTTGAGTGCGTGGTATGTTTGACACTTCACTGTCACTGACACTGGTTGTGTGGGGGCGGAGGGGCGCTCCCTCCTGCTCCCCTGGCTGCTGCTGCTGGACGCGGAACTCAAAGGCCTGCTGTGCTGAACGCCTGCTCCTTATCTTTGCGCACACAAAGATGCTCCCGACGACTATGATAACGAAGATGATGACGAACGAAATAGTATAGTGGTGTACGTCATGTATGGTAAACTGTCCTGACTGTGATTTTTTCAGTGTGTCTATTTTATCTTTGTTCTGTTCATAGTGATAATTACTGTTTTCTAGTGTCGGATAGTCGAGTTGCATAGACGTATTAATTAGTTTATTTAATGCTGATATTTCTGGAATGCTTATCTCGTCATGGATACTTATTTTGTCAAGATATTTATTATGAGCGTATATTGTGAATGAATCACCTCTTAAAGTGCAACCTTGGCCGATGCTTATTATTCCGTTATCAATGAGCTTTCCTACTGTTATTCCAGTGGTTGTGCTTAAAATACGTATTGTACATTCATTGCAGCAGGAACATAACCATGATTTCTGGTGATGCAATTTGACCCACTGATTGCGGCATGTAGTAAGCGATGATATACAGGGCGAGTCATAAGTTCGCGTGGCAGTCAGTACCAACTAGCCACTCTCGCACAAATATTCACTGATCACTACGAACTGACACAGTACATAAGTTCAGTTGATTGATATAGTCAAGAATGTCTGATGATATTTGATATTGAAACCTCACGACGCGATTATTTTCGCCAAAATAATGATACGCGAGGTCCTGCTATGAACCAAAACCGCACGCTAGGTTCAAAGCTCGAAGGACCATAAAAAATGTGGGGGATAGTCCCACGATTTAGGGATGATAATGATGATAGGGATGATAAAACAAACCACTCTGTTTGAATGCTGTTAGTGCACTGATTTATTGATTAAAGTTAAATATAAAAATTGATGAGTTCACATATTAAACTCAAGTGCGGTGTCGACATGTAAAGGCACCGCTACAGTGTTAAAGATATTGATCAGCGATAATATTTGTACATAAATGTGCGATGGCTCGTACAGTTGGTTTGGACCACGACATTATGATTTATAAAGAATTATCTTAATTTAATAAGATTCAGTTTAATTTCTGCAAACTTACACGTCCTAATATTTTATATCCTAATCTTACCACTGCTTAGGGTCAAATGAGGGCTAGTCCCAATATAAAGCAGCGCAAATACCTACTTACTCGGTCAACAACTTCGTTCACAAAAAGGTAATCTAGCAATAGATTGTGGTAATTTGTTAAACGTGCGAATGCAAATTCCTATAAACGAATTTCCTACTTTAAGCAATCTGAAACTTGGTACGTCAAGTTTAGCTTTATGATGTATGTTAATCTTTTTTGGAAATAATTGAAGGATTTTGCGGAAGCAGATTTTTACGTAAATTATATTTTTGTAATAACAATTGAAATATGTATTTAGGTAGGTACTTCATACGAGTCTGAACCGTTATTCAATTTTTAAGTGTTTAGGTACTTGTCTTTTAAAATATCCAGTTTGAGAGTTTTGCAAGACTGCCAGTTTTAAGTGGTCTCTTTTAGTCTTTACTGCACTTGTAAGAAAAGATTTATACTTAATTGTCTTTTACATTAGTAGACGAACAATAATCGTAACGTTGTTTTTACCGTTATCTTAAATGTATTTTTGGAGAAGGAGTAGGTACTAGCAAAAGGTACCTGTTTTAATCAACCATGTCTAGCAACACCGATTTATCGCTAATCGAGAATTCACCCATCGGCTTTTAATCGCTGAAATACCGAGTGTGTTTGGACTCTCAAACCACAGGCGTGGGCGAGTCACGTAGGTACTGCACTCAACGTAATTGCCTGACCTGCTGGTTGTTTAACAGCTTTGTAAACAGAGATATTCATTAGAATATTAATCAACGTGCTATCATTCCAGTGAATGGTATGTCATGTCCTTTGGGAAATATACGTGGTCAACGCTGGGTTCCTAATAAACAGTAGGTATACGGATGAACAAGTGCTTAGTATATAGCGGTCTGAAATCAATTCTTAAATCGAATTCTTCTACCCAAAAATCCGTATTTGTTTCTCATATTACTATTTGGTATTAAATCTATCCAGTGAATCAACATTTCACCCTAGAAACCGTAATTAGATATTTTAAACTAGAATTAGTAAACTGTACCGCCCTAAACATGTAGAGAAATAACAGTTTTTCATGTGATTGTTTATAACCTTCTGGTGTAGCTGTATACTCAGTTTTATTTAGGTATCTTACCTTCTATGACAAAATAAAATAAAAAAAAAACGATTTAGTGAGTACAAAATAATTAAAATAAGTTTAAGGAAAATTTCACTGTTATCTATACATACAATTTGTTCCTTTTGATATCCCATAACTCGAAGGTTATATTCTATAGGTAAAAATAATATAAAACACCCTAGAACACCATTTGGATAAACGGTAGTAAACGCTGCTTCTGTGCCATGGGTCGCGGGTTCGATCCCCGCACAGTACAAATATTTGTGTGCATGAACATGTCTGTTTGTACTGGTCTGGGTGTTTTCTATATATTATAAGTACTTATGTATTTACAAACAAAAAAAATATATAATCCCTCAAATCCCAAAAAGGACCTTAGTCCCTTTTTGGGATTTGATTTTCTTCAATAAATAACAAATTTTTTTCAAGATAATTATCGAATTTTGATAGATTCACATCAATTATTTTTTTTAACAAATGATGTCACCTAGGCTAGGCACTGCCTACCTATCCCTTGGGTTAGCGTGAGACAATCCCTTTAGCGTCCATTGATTTGTTTAAGTCTAATCATAGTAATTGTAAGATTACTAAAGCAGCTGATATCTTGTCATGGATGATGTAATTGATGATTGGCGCTTTTAGATGAATCTGTAAGGCTTAGGTTGCGTCACATTTTTTACACTTACATCTTTGTAAACTTTAAAATAATGGTGGTTTTGCAATAATTTGTATGACTTAAATAATACAAAGTTTCCTCAAGCGCGAATCGATTCCAATACTTTTTGGTTGCAGGACTGCTTTGACCACTGAGGCACAGATTACTAAATAGTATGCCATTGTCGTCCCATCAATGTTCTTTATTAGGTTTTGGGTCAGTAAGTACTTATTTATTATATTATTTGTCAAAATTAATTACGATTCTAAAATGTTCTCCAACCACTTTTATCAGAACTGCATACAGAGCTGGGAAATCTAAAAGGATCAAACCAACAGCCGCAGATGGCTCAGCGCGAAATAAAAAACCTAAAAGGAGGTCAGTCGTGCCGTTAAGAGAAAACCCAGGGATTTCTAAGTGATTTCCGGGCTGGGATTGTCAAATTTATGAGACCGATTCAGGGGATTCCCGGCATTCCAGGAGGATTAGCAGCTTGCTTTGTAATTGAAACATACAATTATGCTGATTTAACAGAAATGTATTTATGAAGTAAATAAATTTTATGGACCCTGCCTGCTGCTTTTAAGTGGTTTCTGTTTGGTACCCGTTTATTTTTGGACTTCAATATCTTTTTTTTTTAGTTGATGTGACAAGTTATGGTTAACATGTGCTTTACAGATCCCCTTAAATATCAATAAATGTATAAAACACGTAATAACTAACTATTGTAGGGTTCTCAGATTTGAGCTGTGGATAAAACATTGCTATATGCAGCGAAAATAATGTAAATATCGTTTTTTTATATACTAAAATACTTAGGAGATATCTAGTGCTGTTTATTAAAAAATAGAAAATTCAATTACTTATAATAGTACTCGAAATAAGGACAGAATAGTACCTATAAGAAATTTAGATTTTTGAACATTTTGGTTTAAAGTTAATAGAAAACTTTTTATGGATAGAGATTTATGGACAAACAAATTTAGGAGAAGTAAGAGAAAAGAAAAAAAAAAGAAAAAATGTGGACAACATCACATACCTACATACATTGTACTGATCCCAATTTGAATAACTATTTAGAGCATTCGTATTTTGGAAACCAGAAACAACGAAGGTACCACAAACACCCAGACCCGAGAAAATGTAGAAAAACACTTTTTTTTTTTCTACATTAACCGGGAATCGAACCCGGGACCTCGGAGCAGGCGACACCTTGAAAACCGGTGTGTATGCCACTCCGCCACGAAGGTCAAGAGAGTACCGTTTGTGCAAAACTGTGTGTGCTTTCGTAAATTCGAAGAGTAGATCATATTTCGAAGAATACTAATACGGGAATATCTACTTTGCAATAATTAATTGAATAGAATTGTAATATTTTACTTTAGACACAGTTAAGACGATATATAGCTTATTCTCTGGTAGCCTTACGAGAACTGCAAAATTGTCTTTCCAGCTCTAAACTTTGTATTAAACAAGTTTATTTCGACTGGAACTGGGGCGCGGTGTAGGCACATCCACATGAATTAATTTAACAAGTTGAGTAACTAGGACATATTTCAGGTTTATAGCACACAGGGTTAAGCCATAAAACCGCTCTTTCGTTGTTAAACCTCAAGTGTTGGATTGCTGTATTGTGCACTTTTCTCATATAAATTGTTTGAATTTCTGAGTTCAAAATTGTATCCATATAAAAGGACTTATGATTTTTACGGTTAAATATTTACATGCTATTAAAATTTGTGGTTTAATGATGATTAAGTTTTAAAAGATATGTTCCTTTCCTCTTAGTATTTACCGTGTATTTGCCCCAAACTGGCGGAATCGTGTAAGGCTCTTGCCATAACACTAATTGCCACAACTTAAAAGAAGAAGAAAATTAGTGGTACTAAGTATATGTTTGTTAAATAAAGGTACCTATTATGTCAATAAGATCTGATCTAACATTCAATAACGCTGACTCTTTTTTTGTGATTATGGGTAGAGCTAAATGTCTGTCACATTTGAATATCAAAATACTTTTAACTTATACGGCACATTCAAGGGTTGGACCCCTTGAATGTGCCGTATAAGTTGAGTAGAGTATAAAATGAATAAAACTTTTTTACAAAAATGTTGCCAACGGTAACACTAGCTGTTGGACGAGACTTCGATCGCGTGAAATTTAATAAGTAGTACTAACTTTGTATCCCACGGCCCACGGGAACAGATTTTAATTTTTATACAGAAAAGAAACTAGGTTATATTATTATGATATTTCAATCTATAACCTATCTCGTTTAAGCCAAATATTAGCAAACCTTTTCGGTCTTATTGATTAACAAACATCTATTCTATAACTAACCTTTATACAGGTGAAATTTTTACCACTTTCCAAAATGTTTATAGGCGTTCAGTATCGTATTAAGAACCCATTTATGAAGTAAAAAATGTAAATATATGAAGTTTTCACCCGAAAATATTTTTCTTAATATTGTTTTCAATTTTACGGTCCTAGGCCTGTTAAAGTATAAATAAAGGGAAAATCATAAACTTATGAATAGTATCGTAACGAACGAATGAGATGCGCATCGCGTAAAAAAAGTGTTGCTAGGCGTCCGTATCAAAAATTTTAGATTTTTGGCTGACATTTTCTGAGTGCTTTATCTTGACATTTTCGTACTGGGCTATATCAAAAGAAAAAATAAGTCATTTGTTTTTGTCCCGTAGATTGATATATTAAAATTTGGAAGGTGGTTAAAATTTCATCCTGTATTTTAAATTCTACTTCTTATCATAATTATGACAATCTTACGATAACCTGGTAACCTGGTGTCAGAGCTTTCCAAGCCGCTAATTGCAGGCGTGTAACGTGACATGTTTTTACGATTTCCATAAGGTTCCATCTTGCCACAGTACTCAGGGACCAATGGCTCAAAAGTGCCTTCCTAAGCACGAATATAAACCCCGATCCCTTCCAGACCTGATTTAGAAAACATCGTTTCTTAAATTAACCAGACTGGGAATCGAACCCGCCACCGCACCACTACCCCAACCAGGACGTCATAAAATATTCACTTCGTCAAACATAACGTAAAGTTCGTACCTATATTTACTCGTAAGTCTAACTTTATTTTCTTTAACGCGTACAGAAACCTAGTTATTATGACAATCAGATATTATTAATAAGTAATCATTACATTAATTAAGTAACCTATCCGTGCATTACCAATTTTCAATAAAATACAAAAATTTTCATAGATGTAATAGCAATCAAAGAGAGCGCTGTGGGTGGGTATCTAAAGGTCCTAATCAAAATAAAAGCTTATTAAATAAAGCCTTCGGATACTTCGAGAGTACCTACTATGAAACAAATTGTTACTAGGCAGGTGACTGTATCACGTTAAAATATAGAATTTATTGATTCGGGGTTTCTTTATGTATAGTTAATATATTCATATTATAAAGACTCTTTTCCAAAACAAGGTTTGTTTTTTATATGTGTTAGTTATGATTCGCCGATATTTTACTTATTTAGTATTGCAGGACTAAGCACATCACGGAAAAACTGAAGCACGTTGAAAATCCCGCAGCAATAATTAACTTTTATGATATTGATAGTGAGCCGCAATACCTATGTTGCAAATTGTTTATCCTTATCAATACTGTAAACACTGAACAAGTATTCAAAGTATTATAAACGCGAAAGAACATCTGTCTAACTTTGTCAACGATTAAACCGCAGAACAGATTCAGATAAAAGTTGATAAGGAAATTGTCTGAGGCCTCGAAAGGACATTGATAGTTTTTATTCCAGTAATAATACCTTAAAAGGAGGTTTGTAAAGGGAATACAATATTTCTCAATTTGAAATAGAGATAGCGATTACGAAAATTTCAAGTAGCCTCTAACGCTATAGAAACCTAACTAGTCGTGGAGCCCGTGGAGTTGACATTACTACCATAATAAATGTGTCAAAATATACAATTGAGATGCAATTACGCTTCTATTGAGCCATTTGTAAATTAGCGGAATTGGGGGCCTGATTAAATACTACAATAATGTTTTTGGAGTTGTATTACCTAATTTCATTATCCAGTAAAGAAAACAATACTTTTGAATGTTTTAAGTGTAAGTGATCTTGCCACAGTAGTCAGTACCCTCCTCGCCTTAATGAAACAACAATTATGTGACACCACGACACCACACGTCAAACAAAGCATACATGGTTCAAGAGCAAAAAAGGTTCAAACGTTATACAAACCATTTCACTTGGGAGAAAAACTGAGAGAGACCTGGAATAGTTGCACAATACAAATCTTGACTTATTAAGTGTTAAGTTAACTAAAATCGGAAAACTAGATCATTTCTTGCACTAACAAATATTTATTGTCTACCTGCCCGTATAGACAACTATCCACGGTCTCTCTTAATATTGCTCCCTGTTAGTCACATACAGAAGCAGCAGCACTAGATTTTCACCTACAAGGAAAAAAGCCAACCATGATCTATGTGAAAGTAGCTCTAACTCCCACGTTTTTACGACTCAACTTCTGACTACATATATTGAAATTTTGGTTTATTCAAATTTAATATTCTTTTTTAATACTTTATTCTTAGTAGAACTACCGTTTCTGCAGTATAATTGGTTAAGACTGATGAAAGGTTGCCATTAATATACATTTATTCAGTTTGTTTTTAAACTTTATGCCTTAATTCTAAGCTATATCTTTGTGAATATCCTGGCTGCCATATTTGATTGCTTTACAATGAATATTAATACCACTCAGAGACGGGCCTATGCCGGTTATGTTTCTTGGCATAGCAACTATCTCTGGTGGTTAGTAAGCCTATCGCTATCTGTGAGGATAGATTATTAATATGGGCCATTGGTAAACCTGAAGACTAGTTGTCTGTAATCCAAGTCATACATTGCAGCCCACAGCACCTAGTATCGAGCTTTGAACAACCATGTACGTACTGTTTCATGAGAATTGTTCTCGGACAAATATTGTTGATTTTGTTGTTGTGTGTGATCTCCCGCAGGCTCTCCTTCCATACCTTTGGCAAAAAGCAAATGAACGAACGAATAAACATGCATTTCTAAAATGTTTTGTGTACGTGTTTTTTATTAGGGTAAATTGGTCTATGTAAGGTGAATTATCTCGTAGAGCCTAAATAAAAGCAACTGAGGTTACACAAATGTGTATACTTAAGGCAATTACTTAGTTTCCTTTGAAACATTTACCCCAGACTTAACGATGTAAGAGTATGCTACTTATTTTTCAAAAGGAATCTTAAGTATCGTTTCATTGTTAAGTACTATACATTTTATGTTAGGTCTGATATTTAGGTAATAAACCAAATACTGAAATTAATAAAGTTTTTATTAAAAGCAGGATTGCCATTTTCATCCTTCATTTAATTCCGATCAGTTAGCTTTCCACTATTGTCGGTGCAACCGTCGAAATGTCAAGCAAACAAAAGTTATTACGCGTTAATTCCCGCCACTTTAAATAATCATACAATGTGAAAATGACAGAATTATAACTGAACTCAATATTTAATCCTCATAATGCTTTGATGTACACAAAACATCGTTCGCAACACATAAAAAGCACATTAAATTAGTCAAACAGATGACATCTACAAAGTGTTAAGAGTCAGTACAAGGCATGCTTTATACACGGAACATGCTCCGACTTACTGCTTCTTCAGACAGGTCATGGGGCAGAAGTTGTTGGCTTTTACATTGTGAGTGATTTTCCTCAGGCCTTCCAACCATACCTTTTGGGTCACACCATTAAATTGATCAAATTGATTTTCAGAAAAAAAATATGCTTAAAATTCTGAAATGACTTTCGTTTCCATCGGTACAATATAGAATTAAAATTTGATACAAATCATAAAAGATTCGAAAACTATATTATATTAAATTGAATTGAATTTTATGCAATAAACACTTATACAATAGGTACACAGTCAGGTCTGCCCTCATAAAAGGTTAATCTGTGCTATGAGAGAATAGTACCTAAGCCTACAACTAGAAAGGAAATAAAAGATTTAAAAAAATACAAAATATAAAAAAAGTTTACTTATTGCTTGGTATGTCACAACACAGATAAGAGAGAACAATAGAAATCACAGTCATAACGTAGTATTTATTTTACTTAAGGTCACAAATTGATGATATTGGCTAATAACAGGGTATATCTAGATGATTTTATTAAAATACTCATCTACTTTCCTAATAATACCATTAGTATGATATCACATACACCTTAAGAGTTTTCATTGATATTGAATCAAGGACGTATAAAATGCATATTTTATATATGATATTAGGATAACGGAAATAAAATAACGGGCTCCAAAGAATTCACTTCAGCCAAACAAGAGATTGTAAACCTCATTAAAAAAAGGAAGAACAAAATTAATAGATTACAAAACTGACCTTGGCGGTTGCAGCATCAGGACAGACCACGTGTTGATAGTTGATGTTGATGTAGTCTGTGCCGCTGCAGATGGTTAGTGATTTGTCTTCCAAACTGTCACCATGCTTGTTATAGAGGTTGGTGCTCAACTTGGAGTCCTAGGACAAAATGAAATGATTCATTAGTTTAAAAGTCGCAGTCTCATAAAGCTAGTATTAACAATATATTAAACGTTTTTAAACTATTGGTTGGTCCCGTTGGTCTAGTGGTTTAAATACCGGGCCAAGATCGCGGGGTCCCAGGTTCGAATCCCGGGACGGACAACAAAAAGTCTCGAATTTTCGAACGTTGCTCGGGTTTGTGATCACTATTTTCATCATCACAATTACCCGCATTTGGCAAGCGTAGTGATTATGCCAGTACACCCATCATTGCTGTGGTAACTTGAATTCAATGATGGAGGCTTTACCCTGCAGTGGGATGATTACAGGCTGTTACTTTATTAAACTATTATTTTATTAGCATTTATGCTCGTGTAAATTTAAAATACGATGCCTTGAGTAAGAATTTCTACTGCATTAGGTGTGAGCCACATTGTTTCGTTTACCAGGCGACTGCTTGGACCACCTAAATTGGTAAGACATTTGTTGTTTCGACGAATTGGAAAATAACCCTGACGGTTGTGAGTTACGTTTCGACCAAACGCAGTCGTTTTATTCAAGGAATTCTATGTCAAGAAAATTTCGTATCTGGTTTTGTGTTACACCAATCAAAGGACAGCTCATGTAAGATTCGTTTTTACTACGTCCAATCGGTTTCAGACTCTCGAAAACGAGCAGGAGCAATCAATAAGGCGGGAGTTCGATGGAGCCTGCAGGTCTTTGACAAAGGCAGCAAATCAAGACCCGCCATTACCATAATAGCCCCATCTATTTTTGAGTACCAACTGACCTACTTCGATAGAAGGACGAGTATGTGCCTTTAATCTAGTTTTGGCACGTTTAGTAAAATATGGTTGACACATAAAGTAAAAAGTAAAGTAAAGTAACTGCTTTTAATCAACCTACTGCAGGGCAAAGGCCTCCATCATTGAATTCAGGTTACCAAAGCAAAGATGGGTACAGGCATAATCACCACGCTTTCCAATTGCGGGCTGGTAATCAAAACAATAAATAATAAATATAAAAACCATGACCCGAGAATGTTCGAAAATTCGGAACTCTTGGTGTCCGACCAAGGGAATAAACCTAGGACCCCGAGATCTTGGCCCGGCACGTAAATCGCTAGACTAGACCAACGGGGCGTTGACACATTGTAATCAATGGCGATAGTAGCGATCGCCAGCTCTGAGGTAAGTTTTGGTTTTTTTACCTGATCTACTGTCTAGGGCACTCTAGGGCAATGTGATGATATTATCTTCCATTCAACGTTCCAATCCAATCCTACAAAGTTTTATATAATCTTTAGAAGTCCAATAAAGATCATAAAAAAATCTTATTAGAAAAAGTCTATAACATGTTCTTACAACTAAGTATTCGCGGCATATTTCGGTTGATATCAAACAACCAAACTCAATATTTGCTAGGTAGGTTAATGGTATGACGTCAGGCGATCTAATCGTCGTCGTTCCAATGCGTAAATCATAACAACATTATGTATTATCTACTGACATCACAGTAATTGCAATATAAAAAGTAGAAACCTGCGTCATAGGTAGGTACTGCTATACATGGGATTCGTTAGAAAAACGGGTTCCTAAGGTGCTCTTTAGTATGGTAAGCTTTTGATAATTTTAAAGCAGCTAGCAGAAGAATCAGCTGATAATGCTTGGTAACAGTAGCTAGCTACCTATACTGTTTAGAAAGGTAGTGTGAGGCGGTAAGGAAGTACATGAGACATGTATAGAAATCGATCGAACGGGTTTCTAGGTGCCTTTAAAAATTTAACTGAAAAACTGCTTGCTAGGCAGTAGTTACCTATAGCTGTTTCATAAGGAAATAATCCCCAAAGGTACAGAATGTAATAGACCGTGTGTGGGGTAGTGTAATGCCAGGCCCAACAGCGAATAGCACCACCTCTTCTCTTCCTATTGGCACTGCCAAAGACAGGCGGCAGTGATTAGCCAAACTGCTATCGCCAACCCGCAGGCCAACGTTGAAAATAAAGGCATAACCCTCCTTTTGTTTAGAGATTATAAAGGGAATTAATAGATGCTATGAAAATCCGGACACAGCAGAACCTTCTTAACGACACATTTCCATTAAAATGAATGTTTGTATGTTTGTACCTGTCCTCTACGCGCTCCTAAACTACTATGATGATAAGGTAAGTTGTTTTGTGTGTCTCTCTAGGAAGATTTGTGAAGATAATGAACCTTTTTCATTTGTGAAGCACAATTAACACTAGTAATGTTCCTATCAAAGGCACTAGCCGTTATTTAATAATGTTTTCCATCGTATACCTACTCGTATCCACTATATTTGACCAAAAATATCAAATTAAAGTCGCCATCAAAGCAATTTCGAAGACGTTCAATGAATGTATAATCATGGTAACAAATAGCTATAGATGAGCGTCTTGACAACTTTTTACATTAGTGCCGCTTGATTTCCAGTTCACATGTCAGTTTCGTTATTTCTAAACCAGTGAGTGCGTGTTCCTTTCGAATGACTGCTCGCAGTTCATGGGATGTGATTATACGTTCCCGCAATACGCTAGATGACGTATAAATACATTGCGAAATTTAGTCATATACGACTATAATATGTCCATAATGACCAAGTGTCTTTAATATAATATAAACAAGACTGCAAAGTAATTAAATTTAAAAGTTTTTGTATAGGTACTGCAAACTTAGCATTGTTATAATTTATGAGATACTAACAATTAATTTATATAAATGATTTTTGATTGATTAATAATAGCTTAGATCTGGTTTTATGTTATGAAGGTTTGATATAAACCTGGCTATATTCATAAACGTATTTAAATCGTAATACGAGTATAATATCAGTCAGTATTAAAACTTAAAAAATTATGTCCCGCCTGAGGCATAGTTTGTCAAGTATATGTGGTCAAGTTAAATACCGATATTATAATTACAATTAAGTTGCTTAAAAATATCAGAGGATTCAACCTTTAATATTATTTGGGGTTAAAGTATAAAATTGCCGTTTTGTATGGACAAAATCGAGAAAAGTCATTTTTCCATACTAACAATTTTTTAGTTTTTTTAAAAACGCCTGAACCGTTTTCGATGCAATTAAAGGTGAAAGTTAGATGGTTATAAGGCTACGCATTATAGTATTTAAATTTCTGAAAATCAAAGTATATAATACAAATATACTTAATTGAAGCTAGAAGGTCAGCTGACACATAGTAAGGGGTCTTTTCAACGACTTCCTTTGAAGTAATAGGCACTAGTACTGCATTTTTTTTAGTCAAAAGTTACTTTATTTAGTTTTTGATACAATACAATAAGAATTACGCAATAATATGACTATACTTAAGAGCTATAAACATAATAAAAAGTGGGAAAATAATCGGCAATTTCATACTTTAACCCCTATTATATTGCTCGCTGTGGAATCATGGGAACTGTTGCAAAAGTGCCGAACTATTAGGATTTTTAATTACGAGTATAATAAGATATTACCTACATTTTAGGAATCTCGAATTAATTAAATCTTAAAACACTGTTTGTAAATGACACATAACCTCCAAAAAAAGTTACTTAGGTACCTTATAATCATATCAATTGAAAAAGAAACTTTTTGTGATTGGTTGATGAGCTCTACATTTTTCTATTTAGCAAATGATCGGTTATATGTTTGCCCCATATAAAATAGGTATTTTAACTAATACAATGATCTCCTCGTAATAATAACTCGAGATATAATGTAAAAATATTAACCTTTGTCAATTAAACCATGAGAACCTGCTTCTGGTTCACATTCTGAACTATGTATAAATTAGAAACTTTTAACAAATTTGTAGTTACAGAGTTGTTATGTAGAATTAATTACCTTTGGCACCCCTCCAGATCTCACGTCACTGACTTGGCACAATTCGATTACGTCTCCGTCCTGCAACAAAGTGAACCAAAGATGAATAATACGGAAATTAAGAAAGATACTTATACTTACAGACAAAATATTGTTAAAAAATACAGGGTTTTTCGGATTACAATCTCAAAATCAAATCGGTGAATAAGTAACGTGGTCTTCTGTAGTTATTTTATCAACGTAATCATCAACGCACCTAATCATCCCACTGCAAACACCTTTATTATTGAATCAAAGTTACCACAACAATAATGGGTACAGGCATAATCAACACGCTTACCAAATGCGGGTTGGTAATCAGAAACAGCAATGTTCGAAAATCGAAACTTGTTGACCGGGGATCTAATTCAGGACCCCGATTTTGTCCCCTGTAGGTAAACCACTAGACAAATTTAACGTATTCTTCTCTATTTCAATTGTGATTATTCTATTCAAAGATACCTTTTTTTAGTAGTTTTAACATTTGGTTTCAAATGAAAGAAACCTCTCCTTTCCCCGTGACCACGTATTTTATTGATCAGTTTCTGTCACGAATGTTAAGCAAGTTAAGGATGACCGTTTGTGGCATCATATGTTGAGCGCTTTCGTGTTTCGGAGGGCACGTAATGCCGTTGATCGGCTGTTGTCCCAAGATAGCAGTCGATATGGCCTATTGTAGGCCTTTGGGCGGCTTGAGAAACGTCCAGCGGGGTGATGCTGCTACAGCGTCGCCCTTGCCGCCCACCAACCCGCGCAAGGCCAGCGTAGTGGAACTAAGGCCTTAACCCCTCTCCATATAAAGAATTAGACAGACCCGTGCTCAACAGTGAGCGTAAATGGGTTGTTACTTTTTTTTACTTTACAAATGCATTAAACCGTTGAAAGGTTGCTATAATAAAGTGAATTTATCTTTCAAATGTTATGATTATTCTTCTTTGTAAAACTTGACAAAGAACAACAATATCCTTTCAGAATAGTAGGGGAAATTAGCTCTCACAATCGCAGGATGTAATTGGCCGGTGGAAATTGCTCCTCGTTTCTCACACGCAATGTCACTGGGTCACGCGTGCAGAATATCAAAGAATATACGGTGATTGCTTGAGAACAGCCAGTGTCAATGTAACTTATACAGGGTGTTAGGTAAATGACATAACATGCCGAACCAGTATACGTTAACATATGCATTTAAAATTACTATGGTAAAGACAGAAAGGAGAACCCCATTTTTGGGCCCGACGTTACAAGAATGAAAATTATGCCAAAAAGTCCCTTTTGACTTGCCTATTTCACCAAAAAATAGTTTTATTGGCAATGGACAAGTGGAGAAAATTGATAAAAAACATATTGTTTTTCTAATACTTAAACAGTCTCTGTAAACCGTTTTACACACATTTAATTAAAACGTGACTATCTCCGTAAACGCTCTGTCACTTCATAGAGCTGGGCTTTTAACATTTTAATCGATTTGGAATAAATCCATTCATAGTAATACTTCTTTACAATTGCAATTTTTAAGGAATAAGCTAAATAATTCGTTTTAAAAGCCTGATATAAATATAAAAAACTTAGAGAATGTAATTAACATTTTTTCCCACGAGCTTTGCAGTTCAATAAGTAATCATTGATAAAACAATTGAACATGTTGAATAGTTCAATTCCTGATGTAACAGGATGCACTATTATTAAGAATATCAGCTGACAATGACAGTTAATTGTCATTTCTCATTCACTCCAATTCACTCACATTTCGTTTCGTACATAGACTACATTTTAACATGTTTCGTACTCGTGCGCAAGTTAATGTGGTTTGCATTTTTATCACTGCCCTGCTGAAGTGCTCTGTTTACTACCTATATTGCATATAGATAGAAAAGGAACCTAGATCTTATCCAGGTAAAGTACCAAAATGGTATTTATTTGTAAAATAATACATGATATAGGTTATAAAATAAAATAAGTTCATTGGTTGATTTAAGTAACTTTCCCATTGTAGAAAGTTGTGAAAATATGGCTTATGAATCTTTTCAATATGCTTTAATTTATGGCCAATTCCCAGCCTTGTAACGTCAGGCCCAAGATTGTATGGGAAACGGGTTTTTCCTTTGATATCAGCATTTTTACTTTTATATTCATACAAAATCAAATTTTGAAAATCCTAAATGATGATATCAGATTTCTGACTTCACCATAGTATTTTTATGCATATTTTAACATAGGCTGGTTTCGGCTTGATATACCATTTACCTAACACCCTGTATAGAAGACTAGTCGTTGCCCGCATCTTCGCACTCGTGGAATTTGACTATCATACGGGAACCATACTTTTTCTGGGATAGACAGTTGCCTATAATCTATCTCCGTGCCAAATTTCATATACCTAGATCCGTTCAGCCGTTCTGGCGTGATTGAGTAACAAACATCTAGTAGTATGATAGTCAAATTAGTTGTAAGCCCGAAAAAGAATAAAATAAAAACTCAAGAAAGTTTTTGAATAACAAAAAGAGAATGAAATTAATAAAAAAAAACTGTGATGCTATGTTTTGCCACAAACTTGCAATATAAATAACTATATATATAAATACGAGTAATATAATAAACCGGCAAATGAAAAACGTTTTGTTTTATTGGACTATTCAAATAGTTCTTTGATTGTGTATAAAACTACTATTAAATAACTTTTAAAAGACGAATGGTCGAAGAAAAAAGTTAAATTCATAAATGTAAAGAAGATTGTTCGTATTATGTGTTATTTCACCATTACAAAAAGGGAGCCACCCACCTACCCTCATGGATACTTTATACGACCATCCAATAGATAAATTGTTCATAACATCAGTCGTCTGCGGTCAGAAGAAGCTTTTAGCACTGACCCACTTTACCGTTGGTGCTATTTCATTAAATGACCAAAATGGGTTCGGCGATTTTTATTCCGTAAAAGTTAATTTCCACTACCCAATGGCTGTTAGTTTTTGTAAGTGGCTTATTTTACGGTTGAAAAGCAGCAACGACCCAGTTCCGAGTTAGGAACCGGGATTGCGATATTTAGGTAAGAATACTTTATCACCAAGAATGTTATTACGATTTTCCGTTTCATACTTAGGTACTAGCGGGGTGTCTGGCCTTTCATTTTTCCCGTCCTCATTTTTCCTCAGAAGAAACCATTCTTAGCATACACACTAGAACTATTCAACACAGCTAAATTTAATTCTAGCGTTTAATTACAGATAAACTAGCAAATGAATTTTTTTATACTTTAAAATAAGATTTAAGGAAGAAGAATTATACATCATTTGATAGTCGTTGGCTGAATATTTTTAGAAACTATCCATAAAGGTAGGTATTATTATGTAAAAGGCATTGTAGGAATGTTATCTATTCTGAAGAGATTATTGTAGACAGTAAACAATCACAAATTCATGTAATTCAGGTGCTCAGGTGCGATAGACTGACGCCCGGCACTCATAAATTTTTATGTTGTCATTTTGCGATGAAGGTGTGGTTTTTGCCGCCATGAATATATTATTGCGGGCAGCTGTGTTTTTGGGATAAGGTCTTTAAATATACTGTCCCAAATATGTGTTAGATATGATGTAGGCTCGTATTTAAACTAAATTTTGCGGGTCAATAGCTTTCATGTAAACCTAAAATGTTTTGCGGAACTTTATGCCAATGTTTTTTTTTTCATTTGCAAAGATTTAGGCTAGTTGTAAAACATAAATGTAGATATATACGGATAGCATAATAAAACAGAAATCTTGTCTCCTTTTAAGAACGATATTAATAATACTTTAACCACATATTCTACGTTTTACTCGTATCGTAAAAAAAATAGGAATTCTAATGGATACTTTTAAAGTTCCATGCGTACACACACGTACGCGGGTAAAAGCTAGTAAAATATCAAGCGATAACATCAGGTCCATAAACATTGAAATGCGAGCGTCCCTTTGAAAGTAATATTTCTATGAAACGTTATGTGAATACACAGAAGCCATATTCAGAGTACATAATGGGTAACCTAGTTCGCAGACAGATAGACTATATCTACTTTCGATCTAGATTACAACTGTCAGTTGCATTCCTAGCAGAAAACTAAGCGTTTGATGGAGAGTCATTCTGTCATATGAGACATTTTTTTAGGGTCTTTCTTTTTTTTCTTTAGTGTGGCCCCAGTCAAGACAAGAAACCTTTACAGTTTTGCCATGTCTGTCTGTTCGCGGTTAAGTACCTAACCCTAGAGATTGTTAGTACCTATCTAAAAGAACGCTGTTATATGGCATGGGTATTAAAATTATCATGCTGAAAAAGTCGTAAAATACAATATATTTTTGTCTTTCGATTAGGTACTCCCATTATATGTTAAGTGGAATAAATGTTTTTTTTTCTCATCTATCCTATAAGTAGTGTGAGGTGTAAGATAAATTATTGACCTGTTACATGAACTCAAAAAAGCGTGTGAGAGGTCCTTCTTATTCCTTGACACCGTTTCATACATCTTCGACAAGTCAGTACTATTAGCATAATACAGCCAGTCAGCCAGTATGTTAGACAAAGACTTATTCTCATTTCCAGAAACAATGTATTAACATGTTTCTTCAGTTTGAATTAAAAAATGTTTTTAAAACTGTTTTTTTATGTATTAACTAAATTGCTGGTGTTAATTAGAAACACAATTCCTTGAATAAAAAAAATAGTCTTGCTTTTTTTCTTTCATATAAATGAGTCGAAGTTGGTATTGGTAATGGTAGCGGGCTCCCTTGTAGGCTTGACTTGGCCCATTATGCGTAGGGAGGATTGGGATGGTTAGTCAGTCGAAGGTGAATGAAAGGTATTAGGTACAGAGAAGGAGTACGTCCAAAACGTACCATATTTTATCAACCTTTTTGAAAAGCATAAGGTAATACGTTACTATTCTTTCAGTTCTGAAATAGCCGTTTTACACCTTAATTATTAAATTGTTATATTTTATAACCTTAGTTTATAACGTACATCCGAGTTTCTATTAGTGTGCCAGAGTGACCAATAAGCCCCTATACCTATGGGTCTCGCAAAAGGCGATAGATACAGAAGGTACTGCAAGGAGAAAACGGGCAGCAACAGCATTCCTTTCTACCGTCAAACTGTGATCGTAAACCCACTGATGCCATCAGTTATTATGACCAAATCCTTCTGTTGGAGAGGCCTGTGTTCTGCAGTGGATTAATAAGCTGTCGATAATGATGACCAATAAAAGACAAAACAGTCGTCCAACGTTTGTAAAGTACTCAACCTCCTTCGTACTTCATTGACAATATCAAACACATTATTTGTGTCAGCAAGTCTCTACAAACTATTAAATGTATTGAATATAACCTTGGTAATCAAGTTCCATTGAGTCAGTAATATGTGAGTGAGTGTGGAGACCACGGGCTGAGTGCTAAGCGAGTTGAGAGCACTCATACTTTCTTGACCCAGTTTTACGATCGACAGCCGCAGCTTGTTTGTGGACACAAACATAAGTTTTTTGAATTTATTTCATAATTAAGGCATTTTTAACGTACGTATACAGGATATTGTACCATAGGAAGAGGACATACCACAAGACCACGCATTATAAAGAAATAAATAATACGCTCTTGTAAGATCCCACAATGCCTCAAGACGAAAGTCTTCAATCAGTGCGTCCTACCCGTCATGACATACGGAGCCGAAACGTGGACACTGACGGTACGGCTAGTCCACAGGTTCAAAGTCGCTCAGCGGGCTATGGAAAGAGCTATGCTCGGAGTTTCTCTTAGGGATAAAATCTGAAATGTGGTGATCCGGCAGAGAACTAAAGTTACCGACATAGCCCACCGGATTAGCAAGTTAAAGTGGCAGTGGGCGGGCCATATTAGCCGCAGAACCGACAACCGCTGGGGTAAACGAGTTCTTGAGTGGAGACCGCGTCTCGGCAAACGTAGTGTAGGACGCCTTCAGGCCAGGTGGAGTGATGATTTGCGCAAGGTGGCTGGCAGGAGCTGGATGCGAGAAGCCGAGGATCGACCTAAGTGGCGTGCAATTGGAGAGGCCTAGGTCCAGCAGTGGACTGTGATAGGCTGATGATGATGATGATGATGACTTGTAAGAACCAATGAGTTGACCAGAAATGGTTACGTAGTTAATAGAGTTCCACTCTCACATCACACTTTTATCTTATTGATTGCATCATAACGCCATTTTTATCTAAAAATTGGTAATTAATTCTTCAACTCAATTTTTTTAAACTGGCTAGTGTAAAAAAAAACTTAGAACAAAAAATTCGCCTGAGTTAATCGAACCCTCAACCTTTCGCATACCGGGCGACTATTCTAACCATGCAGCTACCCAGGCTTAGTGTTTCTGTGTCTACGAATTTATTCAAGGCTTAAAGGTGTAAAGCTGTTTTCAGACTACGCTATACTATTATGCTTTAAAGTATAGCAAATGACCTAATGTACTAACTTACCTAATAATAAGATATGATGCGCGATATTGTTGTGCTATATGCTATAAGCTATTATACTATAGCATAGCCTGAAACCACCTTAATCCAGCGGAGTTATATCAATATTTTCGGTTAGTACCCACCTCTAAAATCCGAAAGATTCTCTAAGCTTTTTTTTGTTAGTATATTTACACTCAGTCAAGCAAAAAATCAGTCCAGTGCTGACCTACTTGTCATTTCGAAAAATAAGTTACCCTCTGTTCTGTAGTAATCTGTACCATATATGCCATTTTGAATATCAATGAGCAATGATTTCACTCAGTTTCACTCACAATTTTTACATGAAAGGGAACCCAGTCGTTTGGGAAGGTTGGCTTTTGTGTGGTTCTTATCTATCAAACATATAATCAGAATGTTGAAATGAGACCAATTCAAAAGGTGTGTCAAAGTTATGTAATATGTATACGAAAAACATATTTTTCTTAGTATTTTGCGGACTTTTAAAAGTCACGGCAAGATTACGCTAGAATTCCCAAAATAATTAACTCCTACACCTACCTAAATAATTTTTAATTTGTTCAAACGCTACTATAATACTGGCGTGTTTATCCTTCATTACAATTGAAATTAAAAAATTGGAATTTTTTGTCTAGTTGTATCAGTACATTTATACATGCAATACCTACACAAAAACTATGGCATGGAATCGAACAGAGAATTTTACCAATATATTGTTTAAAGGCAAATTAAAATTTTAAGTTAGGTATACCTCTTACTGCATGGAAATGTCTTTATCTCAGCGATTTACCCATATTACAAGTTAATCAATAATGAAACCATGTAAAAATTAGAGGAGAGAAAACGTTTATCATATTCTAAGTTATAGAACTTAGTACAGTTGTCCCACGAAAACAAACTCACGGACAATGTACAGTGATCGATTACGATTATATGCCAAGAAGGGGTCAATGAGCCGTTTTGAGAACATCTTTTCCTAACCTAACCTAACACAAGGACCACTTGAACATGAAATCTATCAATCGTACCTTGAAAACTTGCGTTTGATCTAGATTGCGTGTAAAGAAACGTTCTTATTACTACACACAAATATAAAATATAATAAAACTTTTTTGACAAAGCGTGAAATAAGTCACCAATTTTGAGTTGGTGCTTGAGAGTTGTCTGTAATTTATTTGTTTGATGTTAACTCAAAAAAGACTGTTTGTTCATTGGTTGAAAAAACAAAAGGTCCCGCTGGGTGTACGAACTTTAGTAATAATAATAGGAATACCACTTACTACCTACTCCGCTTTCTACCTTCCTTCCTTTTCCCGCTTTTACGCGAGGAATATCTAAAAGGTCGACAACCCTCAGGAGTAAATAGCCCACAAATCGCTGTTAAAAGGATATCCCCAGTCAAGAGCAGAGCTATCAATAGACGCTAATGGGGTAACCCCATCGAGGGTCCTGAGTTCCAGACAGTACAGACATAAGTTCGTCGACATCACATAAAATGGTCTTAAGTATATACGATAAGGAAAATACGAATAAAAAGTTCCTTTGATATATTACATATATTTGATATCTATATCTGACCTATTTTATGGACTACATTTACTAAAATAAATTGCTTAGGGAACAAACCTCGTTTTCGTAAGTTAGATCAGCTTTAAATATGGCTATGTGACTTGTTTTGTATAATTTGTTAAATGAAAATAGTCTATATGAATCACAAATACAAAATAGGTAAATAATTCTTGGTTTGTGTATCTGAACATCAATCTCTTTTTTTTAACAACTTATCTAACTTAACGCCCCGTTGGTCTAGTGGTTTAAATACCGGGCCATGATCTCGGGTTCTCGAGTTCGATCCCCAGGTCGGGCAACAAAAAGTTTCGATTTTTCGAACATTGCTCGGGTTTGTGATCACAAACCCGCATTTGGAAAGCGTGGTGATTATAACTACTACTTTTAAACTTTCTCGTTGCATATTGTTGCATATTGTGGTGATTATGCCAGCACCCATCATTGCTTTGGTAACTTGAATCCAATGATGGCGGCCTTTTCCCTGCAGTAGGATGATTATAGGCTGTTACTTTACTACTTTACTATCTATAACTAACTGCTTTCGGCTTTGCTCCGTGTCCGAGCCAAGCCGCTTATTACAGACCTCAAAGGTTCGACGTGAAGATCCCTAGGGAAACACTATACTTAGCCAGTGGGCGTCATTTAGCTGACATCATAGTGAGGCATCTCCAAAAAGATACTCTTACTATAATTGCCCCACCTGGCAGGAGGATTTGCGGTCGCAATGCTGAAGAAAAGACGCTGCTGTCCTGCCCATCTTCTGGTGTCTCTTATTCAATGGTAATAATAGGGGTTAAAGTATGAAATCGCCGATTATTTTCACACTTTTTATTTTTAGCTCTTAAGTATAGTCGTATTATTGCGTAATTCTCTTTGTATTGTATCAAGAACTAAATAAAGAAACTTTTGACTAAAAAAAATGCAATACTAGTGCCTATTACTTCAAAGGAAGTCGTTGAAAATACCCCTTACAATGTGTCAGCTGACCTTCTTGCTTCAATTAAGTATATTTGTATTATATACTTTGATTTTCAGAAATTTAAATACCATAATGCGTAGCTTTATAACCACCTAACTTTTACCTTTAATTGCATCGAAAACGGTTCAGGCGTTTTTAAAAAAACAAAAAAATTGTTAGTATGGAAAAATGACTTTTCTTGATTTCGTCCATACAAAACGGCAATTTCATACTTTAACCCCTAATATTATTTTTAGACTGGGTCACCACACGACTAAAAAGGTATATGATGCGTTGAATTCCCCTTAAATGTTTAAATAATTAGGTAACGTAAAATTTTAAATGTGTCGTTGGGGCCGGCACATAAAAAGAATAGCAACACATCTTCTCATTCTACGGCTACCAAAGGACCGCTACCAAAGGACCGACCAAAGTACCGCGAGGAGACCAAGAGAAGCAGCGTCTCTCCAAGTCTCCACCATGGCCAAACTGTGATAGACCACCCACCTGCCAAGCCTGGCGATTATGGCAAAGGCCTGCCTTTTGAGAGGCCTGTGTCCACTGTCCGGCAGTGAAGTGTACAAAAAAAAGAAAAGCTTTTCAACATTTCTCGAACACTACTCAGTTGTAACAATCCTGAAACGAGGTCGTATGAAAATAAAATTAATTTTCTCGACATAAACGCTTCATTTTTCTCAAATGAAAACCAATTTATTTTCCAAGTTGCTCCGTATGGATCGCAATAAGTTGACGCAACGAGCTTGATTTAATTAGCGAGTGACTTACCTCCGACAGGGATCCAATTTCGCGCCGTACAAATCGTTTTCCACTAACAAATGTTATACGGCTTCGTTTTTCTAATGCAATGGATTTTCCTTAGCATTTATAGCCGACAAAAAATAGGAGGCTTTCGAATTCAATAAGTTTCTAATGTAGGTGTTGAGATTTCATGGTTTTCTTGTTCGATTGGAAGTTACAGCTCATCGGATGATAATCATCACAGCCAATTCCTTTCCACTGCTGTATACAGGCACCGAACATGGAAAAAGGTTAGAAAGGCTGTCATGCACCCTTTGTATGAAAACCGATGTCGCCGCTTGCACTCCACCAGGTACGAGTAGTACACATAAATCTCTCGCACGCATAAATAAACGAGTTCAAAGAACGCCAATCAAGCAAATTATTGGTCGTGCGACGTCAAACTAATCACAGCGCTCACTTACTTACATGTTTGGACAGAAGTATGAGCTTTTGCTTATAACCTCAGTGGCGCACCTGCCGCCTACAAGGCCTTTCTACCGTATTGTCTGGGCTTCTCCAAAACTTCCAAAAGGAGGATTTTTTCATTATCATGGTGCTTAGCAGGCAGTTAGCGATCGCATCGCATTTGGCCATAAGGCTGCTCGCACACGTCCGATAATCGGTGACCGATTTTTTGTAGGAGAAAAATAGAACGTGAAATTCAAAACTCCGCTACTAGCTTAATACAGCTGTCCTCACACTATAATTTGAAACAGTTTAATACACTGTTAAACTCGCACGAACACACATTACATTTGGTTTTCTCTAACTTTTCCTTAGGCATTCAACATTCCACAAACCCAGTCGTTAAAGAAGATAAGTTCCATCCTGCTATAGATATAAATACATGTGATTTAATTGTACAACCATTGAAAGAGAAGTCCATTCTATTAATCTATTCTATTAATGATAACCTAAGCAAACAAAATTGGGAACAAATACTTTACAATTGCAGTATAAAGGATATGATACATAGATTTTATTCAATTTTAAATACGTTTATTTCTGACTACGTTCCTCAGATAGTCTCTGGTGCTCAGAGATATCCTGTTTGGTATAGTCGGGCGTTACTAAATGTTATCAAAGAGAAAAACAAAACACATAAGCAATGGAAACGCTAAAAAAATCCTATTGATTATTTATCTTTTTCGATTCTAAGGCAAAGGCAGAAAGAACTACAGAACAACTGTCATAAGACCTTTATAGATAAGTCACAATTCAATATTAAAAATAATCCAAAATGGTTCTGGAGATATATCAAGTCTATGAAAAACACTACATCAAATTATCCTAATGCGATGACTTTTGAAGGCATAACTATTAGTGGTGTAGCGGAAATCTGTACAGCTTTTAATCAGATTTTCCAAAAAAAATTGTATACCGGCAGCCGATAGCTATTTGGTATCTACTCCTGCCAACATTGCATAACAGAATAGTACAATTATTAATAATATAGAGGTAGTACAATCATACATTCTTAGACTTTTGCAAAACCTAGACATTACTAAAGGCCCAGGTTGTGACGGCATCCCACCCCTTTTCTTCAAAAGTTGTGCTGTAGCCTTAGCTACACCATTGACGATAATTTCAATCGCAGCTTAACCGAAGGTTGCCTTCCGGCAATATGGAAAACAGCCCTCATTATACCTGTTCATAAAAAAGGATCAAAAACTTCGATTAGTAATTACCGACCAATATCCATATTAAATACCTTGAGTAAATTTTTGCAAAGGGTAGTTCATGATCAAATATATCCTGTAATTAGTCACTCTGTGCCATTGCAGCAGCATGGTTTTATTAAAGGTCGATCGACAACTACGAACTTGGCAATTTTTACAAATGACGTACTCTGTGGTATGGATGCTGGTAATCAAGTGGATGCAGTATATACGGATTTCGAGAAGGCTTTTGATCGAGTGGATCATTTAATCCTTTTAAGAAAGCTTCGTGAACTCGATATATGTGGTAATGTGCTTAGATGGACTGAATCGTATCTGCGTAATCGAAGTCAAATGGTTGTTGTTGGTGGTCATAGATCTGACTTAATTGGTATTACCTCAGGAGTTCCTCAAGGGTCGATTCTTGGGCCTCTTTTCCATGTCGCATATCTCTATGATATAGAACATTGTCTTAGGTATACGAAATTTCTTAAGTACGCTGACGATACTAAAATATATATGCCTATTAAAAATACGGAACACTGTTTAAAACTACAGGAAGATTTGATTAGGCTTGACTCTTATTATAAAGAAAACCGTATTGGCGTTAACACAAGTAAATGCGTAGTTGTGACCTTTACACGTAAAAGTAAATACATAACCTTTGAATATAATCTCAATCATGATATACTAAAGCGTGAAAATATGACAAGGGACCTTGGTATTATTCTTGACTCTAAATTAACTTTTTCAGATCACATAACCGCTGCTGTTAATAAAGCTTTTAGAAATCTAGGGTTTATTCTTCGTACCAGCAAACCCTTCTCAGACACCCAATGTTGAAAGATGCTTTATTATGCATATGTGCGAAGTGTACTTGAGTACTGCAGTGTTGTTTGGAATTCCCAATATGTAACATACATATAAAATATAGAAACAATACAAAAAAAAAATACTAAACTCTTAAACTACAGAACAAATAAATACATTAATGACTACAAGGATTCATGTAACTATCACGGATTGGTGTCTCTTGAGAAAAGACGTACCCTTTTGGACATGTCATTTCTGTATGATATATGTTGTGGATCTATAGACTCGACTGACCTTGCATCACTGTTCTTAAACTTTAATACTCCTTCATATCGCACCAGAAACACGGCATGCACCTTATTCCATGTCCCTAATACCAAAACTAATTATGCACATAATTCAAATGTATGTCGCACACTGAGGTCATATAATAAACGCTTTTGTTCAGTGGACCCTTTCTACTTCTAAACATTCGTTTAAGAGGGGCATTTTGGGTATCTTTAGTGGTGTACGCGCACACACACATACGCACGCACACACACACACACACACACACACACACACACACACACACACACACACACACACACACACACACACACACACACACACCTTATCATTTATCTGTAAGTAATGTACTAAGTAGGCTTAATGGGCGTTCTCTGATATTGTTGTTGTTGACGAATGATATTGTTCTAGTATTTTGAGAATTGATTTCAATGTTACTCAAATATAAATTCGATGCGAGAATACGACTAAACTTAAATTAATCATGTTCCGTGTTTCTCAGTTACGAGAGGACATGTCATTAAAAATTCGTCTATATTCCGTTTGAGTCACGAACTATTTAATACAAAGTGCAAGAAGTTCAAAGTGAGTAAATTAGTTATGAATGCTCCCACGTCAAGTTATATCACAAAGTGGTGTTGGCTGAGATTCTGTTGTATGAATAAAATGGTTTCAAGGAGTTTCATTTGCACGTGTCTCGTAAATTACGAATGCATTTACTTTCTAGCTTTAACACCTACGGTCTGTTTTATAATTATGAGTTTCTGTAAATAAATTTAAATATGCACGTATTTTTATTAACCCATGTCGTGTGCTGTCGGCACATAAAAAAATTAGCAACACCCTTCTCTTCCTCTAATATCCTTAGGGGAGGCCTATTTCCAGCGGGCGTTGTTTGGCTGGAATTATGATGATCTTGTTCATCGTCATTGCAGTTAGGTAATTGTGACCACGGGTAACACCTTAAGAGAGGGTTATAAAGGTACAATAGACAGCTTCTTTAAAAAATATTATCTTTTCACTGACACGGAATTATGAACAGCGGCTGAGATTGGAAGTATGGTAAAAGTGTTCAGACTTTTCTAGTACTTTAGTAATTAAATTAAATTTTGAGATAAGTAGCTAAAAAAATTATAGCTTTGCGGATGCCCGTTTATGTACCACTTTGTATTTTTTTTGCGGGTTTCATGTATGAAATGTAATAAGAAAGATTTAGACGCACCTACAGACGGTATTATCTGAACTGTGATCAATTATTGTATCTTAGTCACAAGATATTTTTATAAAGAAATATTCGAAAAGAATAAATTGAATAATTATTTTAATATTTCAATGATTAAACCTAAACTCCTTTTAACTAGTTTCAAAAATTGTTTAAGAGCTGTAGCCACAGAACATAGAAAGAGGTTTTCCATGTTCTGTGGCTGTAGCTATAAAAAATGTACACTTTTTGGCGCTAAATATCAAGTTTTTTATATTACATCAATGGCTAGGCACGTAAAAACTAGAGAACGGTTTTTGTAGTACTTTACCCAGCCATAGTCACTTAAGAAAAGTTAGTTTTTAGAAATTGACCCGACCGCGACCTAAAACAGTGTAAGTCTTCGTCGCCATTACAGAAAGCTATTGTAGTATAGTATAATAGTATTTATACTGCTTCAGTTCTACTTTTGTGTAACTTTAATGTTGGCGGCGTATTGTGACTAGCTTTGACTAGAAAAGATTAGATTCGTTGCTCAGCAATTCAGTGTCTGTCCGCAATCTGTGCCTAGATATTCAGTGTCTAGGCACAGATTACCTCTTTGTTTTAATACAAAATATATTACAATACTACTCGTATGTTCCTAGTGTGTTTATGTCCGATATTGACAAACTCCCCCGGTGGTGCGCCTTTCCCAGCCTCAAAGAGGAGACTAGGCCAAAGTGGACAAACAGACAGTTTAATTAGTTCCGCTCTGCTCGGAGTAATTGGGCAAAATAGGAAGTGCTTTGGTGGCTCGATTTGGTGCACAGTCGCTTTGGAAACTGGAACGCTTTTAGAGAACAAACAAAAAGTATTTGAGTTCAGATTTTTTTAAATTCTGTCTTTATCCGTACCTAGTACCATTCGCTCTGATTATGTACGGATATTTAAGTTATGTAGCAGAGTTCGTCGACATTATGTCACATAAACCATTTCACACAAAGAATATATCTTTATAAACTGCCAAACAAATCATATTCTCATATGTATTGGAGTTTCGGGATATATTTCGTTTCGTCATGACCTTATTCGTTTGAATAGGAATTGAATGTGAATGTTCGATAATGCTACTTTACTGTTCAATTTGAAGACACACATTGAGGTACCTATAGGTACAGGATGTCTTTTTCAGCACCATTAAAAAAATAGATGTTACGAGTACGTATAATTTTAGAGCCTTTTTATGAAGTTAAAAATGTAGGTAAAGTTTTCACCCTAAAATATTTTTCACAACATAGTTTTACATTTCTGCGGTCATCAACAACTTATGAATAGTATCGTAATGCATAAATGAGATGCGCATCGCGTAAAAAAAGTAGTTCTTGCGAGGAGACGGTATCAAAAATTTTTGATTTTTGGCGTACATTTTCTAGGTGCTTTATCTTGACATTTTAGTACTGGGCTAAAGAAAAATACGTCATTTGTTTTTTTCTCGTACCTATTTGTTGTATTAAATTTTGGAAGGTTATTAAAATTTCACCCGGTAAAGTCCCAGTTCTTAAACAAATTATACTGAAAACGTGTCGTTTTAAATAAGTTCGTGCAAATCTATGACAGATCCCATTATTCTTGGCCTGTGATATTAAGTATCGTATTCTCCTTCAAGGTCAGCTGATACCAGAGTTTTCTAAGCCGCCTAATTCAGATTATTTTCAGGCCTCTGACGTGATTTGCTTTTACGACTTCAATGTCTCAACGTTGGATAAATAATCAAAGGTCTCAACAGAAGAAGAGAACCGTCGTTGTCTTAAGGGGACTGTGCTGCCACCGAACGATTTAATTGTATTAAGTACTTCTAAACAAAATCAATTATCAAAAAACTAGTACAGTATAATTTTAGTAAATTACCTCTAGTATTTATTGAATCACTGTTACATGAATTAATGAATGTAATTTGAATCACATGTAAGGGCAGGTGGTCATAGATTATCTTATTGTTAGTCTTATGAGAGCTTGTTGCGGTATCCCTGGTGAATTTGCCTAAATTGCATAGGTACACATAAAACTTTCAATGCCCCGTTGGTCTAGTAGTGGTTTGAATACCGGGCCAAGATCTCGGGGTCCCAGGTTCGATACCCGGGTCGGGCAACAAAAAGTTTCGAATTTTCGAACGTTGCTCGGGTTTGTGATCACCAACCCGCATTTGGCAAGCGTGGTGATTATGCCAATTCCAATCATTGCTGTGGTAACTTGAATTTGATGATGGAGGCCTTTTCCCTGCAGTGGGATGATTATAGGCTGTTACGTACGTACGTACGTACATAAAACTTATACACAGCCAGCAGACATGACGGGACCGTAAAACTCTTAGATTCCGTTTTTATTTCATACTAGCTTTTGCCCGCGACTTCGTCCGCGTGAAGTATTTATTTTTGGTATTTTTTTGTGGATCCTTTTGTTACTGTGTTAAGATGATATTTTAATACATTTCTATAGACCACATCTTTTGTTTTACTTCCCTTCGTTGCATGTAAAGTTTTTGCGACTTTGACACCCGAGAGCACGCTACAAAGAGAGCTAGTTGCCCATGAGAAAAACAGTTTTTTCCAAGTCAACTCCTGCTACTTTGAGCCCACTTTTTGTTTTTTAGGTACTTAGTTCCTATTTTTACTTTTTGCATGTTATTTTTGGTGCACTTAAATAAAAGTACACTGACATTAACAAACGGAAAAGCTTACGACATTTAAAGAATTATTTCCTGACTCCTAACTTCTAAGTAGATGAACCTGCGGTGCAGGATAGTATGGACATATGGCGATTTGTATAGTGAGGTGTAACTGCTCCATCTGTTGTTTGTCGTCGGATGTTCGAACTCCTGTTTGTGGCATGTTAGTTAGAGGTCGCCACAGGTGTCTTCGATCAATCAGGAAGTATGACGAAATAACATCATCCCTCCTTTTCAAAGGTAGGCTATATCCTTTCCCAAGGTCTAATCGATAATCGTACAAAATTTCATCAAAATGGGTTCAGTGGTTTTTGTGTTTATTCATTACAAACATACACAAGCACACACACAAAAATACAAATCTTTCCTCTTTATAATAAGTATAGTGTAGATGTAGATAATCAGGTAAGTAAGTACTTAATGTTTGCTTACCCGTCCATCACTTTTCCAGTAGATGAAGAAGCCATATTCGTCTACTTTGAAGAGGCAGTTCTGTTCTAACTCGGTGTTGTCCTTTTCTTCTGTCCATCGATCAAACACCGCACCCTGTAACAAATAGCATAGTTGAGCAATAAAATACTGCTTATTTCCACTAAGTTTAACCTTAAAAACAAGTTGAAAATTTACTACATAAATAGTCATATGCTAAGGTAATAATGTTCTACTTTTTTGAGAACGGGTTTGTTTGGAATATAATTAAATTAATTGGGGGGAGCACTTAGCTCTAATAGTTCCCTTAAGCTAAATTATATGATCAGCCGTAGTCTTTTACCATATTTAACTTTAGGAATTGATTTCATATAATTTTAGTTACATTGTGTATCAATCATCATCAACACCTGGCAAGTAGCCAGATACAAGCACGAGGTTTTCTACTCAGTTAATCAATTATTTACTCTCGAGACATCGGCAAACAATAAATTCAAGCTTATGCCATGTCAAAATAAAGATCTGGTTGTTTTCTGTTGTAAAAACGAATAGAATTTTTTTTTTTAAATGAATGCTACTGCTGTTTACCTACTATTGATGTGATAAAACACTTACGAAACAGAAACTTATTTATTAAATAAAAAGAAAACTAAACATTTAAGCTTCTTACAACCTCTCTAAGAGGCAACCAAATTTAATTAATTCCATTTCACACCCTGAATGGATATAACCAGCAAAATAATTGAATAGGTATACCCTCCTGAGACCCCCGGTGTCACTCGTGACACTTGCAGATATTTTCACTTTTTCGCGCTATCAATTGATATAAGTGCAAACTACGTCATTGGTGTGAAAGGTTACGACTTGTGCTAAACCACTAGGAGGCTATGGCTTGTCAATCGGAGTTTGAGTCAAGCGAAAAAGTTAGTTGCAATTTTGAATAAGTGCAAGTACCGACATGTCGACACCCCGGAGAGGTAAATATTGTTTACATTAAATTTTATGTTATTGTTTTGTGTTATTTCTGTACATGGTTCATTAGTCTCTCATTTATGATGATAAATATTACGAAAAAACATAATTTTGACCCGTATTTTAAACCATTTCTTAGGGTGTCACCGGTGACACTTTGGTCACTCATAACTTAAAATGTGTACTTTTACAGGATTGAGAAAAGCTAAAATTGAAGAGTCGTTGTTTAATTTAAACAACTCTGATATCGAGGATATTGATGAAGATGAAGAGGATAACTTTATTCAAGGACAAGAAGACAAGTCTGAAGACTTAATCCCTCGATCATCTGATAGTAGCGAGTGGGATGATTCAGACGAGGAGCCGCTTTCCTTTGTAGCGAGTTCTCGTACTGTTAGGAGATCCACAGACCGCCCCTTACGATGGGATCGTACAAATAACTTCCATTGCCCTTCAAGCAATCTTCATGAGGCGTTTAGTTGAAGCAGCTACTAATGCAAAACCATTCTATGTATACTTTTCCCAATACATAAAACCTGATTTTTTTTGACAAATATCACATTGTAAGTACTAATATCTGCAGCACCCACAGAACCGGCAGATCTTTAGATACAAACCCAGAAGAAATGCAAACTTTGGCGTTTCGATGGCTATTGGTCTACTAGGGCTTCCTCGAATGCATATGTTCTGGGCTGCGGAAACCAGAGCACTATTGGTGGCTAATGCTATGACGCGAAATATATATTTCCAGTTAAGAAGCAACATCAAAGTTGTTGATGATGAGTAACATCATCTATGAAAGAAAAAATTGGTCCTCTGGTGTTTCAGAAAAGTGCAAAATTAAGCAAGTCGTTAAAGGAAAACCCAATCCTAAAGGGATTAAAGTATTTATAATGGCTAATCCTAATGGACTTTCACTGGACTATTGACTGGCCCAATATCTTATTTACGGACGTCAAGCACCAGTCACGCCCCAATGCGCAAGTCCTTCTCTGTCACGTGTCACTCGGAATAGTCCTCGAAGTAGCCCAGTTACTGAAAAAGAAGAGGAAGAATTTGACGTTGAAGCCCTGCCTTCAAACCGAAAACGTAGACTTGTCGAACCCATTCCTCACGTTGCCAAGAGACTAAAAGACGCTCAACACTTGCCCATATTTGTAAAGGAAAATCGCTCAAAATGTCGGCTTAATTCATGCAACCAGCAGACCTTTGTTAAATGTTCAAGCTGCAACATATTTCTTTGTTTTAATGCCAATCGTAATTGTTTTTTCAATTTTCATACTTCACAATAATTCAAATAAAGCTTACACAAATAGATTATTAATCGTGAGTCAGGCAAACAAGTTTAATTCACCGATCTATAAAAATACCAACCTAATGCTACATTTATTTCATTATAAAGTTAGTTTATTAAAAATTTAAAAGTTGTTTGACTGTTACCTTTTTTAATGTCTTTCAAACCCGTAGTGTCACTGGTGACACCCCCCATTTTAGGCTATTTAAGAGGGCTAGATTTTTTTTAAATTTTTTTCTTGTTATTTGTATCACAAATAATCTTATTTCCAAAATTCATTACAATCCATAAACTTTTTATGGTCTGGGTCTCAGGAGGATACATGCCGGGAAGATAAAGTGTTGATGAAGTAATTTCACGTTTCGCCGAAATACACAGCCGCTTTCGAAACGATAATGTTGACGTTCGAAGATCGTTTACTAGAGTTTCGTTACAGACTAGACACATTAATCGTCAGGCCGGCCGCCTCGAACACTAGCTCTGAAAAACTCATTCATAGAGTTCGACGGCACTACGAACTACTGACTGAGTCAATGGCATTTGAATCTGAGCCAAAAAATACCTGTACCAAGCAGTTTTGTGTGTTCAGTTTTGGTAAAGATTCACTAATACTAGTTTTTCTGTAGTAGTCAATGATATTTAAAAAGTATAGATAGGTTATGCCCTTACAAAACTATCGAAATATATGTGCCGCTTGCGAACAACTGCACACATGCGTAATTCTTATTTTGTCCTTGTCATACTCGTGAAAAGAACAATTACTTTCTCTTTCATGGATTTGAAAAGACGTCACAATTGTGACGTTTTAGGGACGCACATTGAGAGCGTATGTAACATATCTATTACTTTTTAAATATCATTGGTAGTAGTACCTTAGTATCTCGTTAACGCAATACGTTTTAAAGATGCAAACAATTCTTATTCATATAATATAAGATATTGTTGACAGTGAATGAAAGTACTCGTAGGTAGGACTAGGTACTAATTATTGGTTTAACAATTTTTGGAATCCACGGATGTCTATTAGTGATTTCTTATAAGATATTTGATTTAACTAAACATTATCAAAGAAAAATGCGTAAAATGCTTGAAAAATGGCGCTGTGATGTAATGTCTCGGTAGATTATTCGGACAAAGCTCCGCTACATGGATATGCCGCCTGAAACAACAATTTTCAAGTTTAAATACTAATATTCTTATAGCAGTTTATTTTTAAAATGAACTAGGTATTATGTTCTCTAAAACAAATCAATTCTTGTAAATTTGCAGTTTTTGATGTAAGCAATGAATTGATCTACGAGTATTACCTCTAAATAAATAGTGTCATTCTGAATGACTGTGATAATATAATGTGCACCATGTGATAGTTACATTACATTATTAGTTCCTTCGTTTTCCGATATTCTGCAGATGTGGCCCGCCCACTTCAATTTCAGCGTCCTTAGAATATTCGAACTGCGTCAGCCGTTTGCGGTTTGGGAAGGCAATATAATTGGACGATTTGAAAAGGAACATTGCAAAATGAACATGTCAGGAGAGTCAAAGTTATTCATCGAATACAAACTTATCGAGTTATGGAAAAGAGAAGACGTTTCATACAAAGATTGCTCGATCCCGGTCTTGATGATATTTGTATAAAATCTTGTTTCCTTTCGCCTTAAAATACAGTATGAAATAATCCATACCCCTTAATGGCAATATGAAAGCAACATTTATCTAAGTATTGCGATTTAGAATTCCTTTGGGATTAGTTAGAATAGAATATAAAATATGTTTATTTCGCATTTCGAAATTGGATTAAATTTACAAAAATAATGTGCCAAAAAATAGGTAAAAAAACTTTTTAAGTTAAACGGTTTTATGTTAAACATACATTGCAATGTTTAAGATAAATGTACTAAAAACCAAAAAATTATAAAAAAGATACAGTCGTGGGAATTATAAACATATGCATAGACTAGACTAAAATAAAACCGTGGGGCACGTCAATTGTCTACAATCGTTTATTAAAATGTTTGTTTTGTAATGTTACACTATAATTAGGCAGTTGTTCAACCGACAACGATGGACGTGTGATAAGTAGGGCTAGAATGTGGAAACAAGCTAGCAAGCTCGATTATAAGCGAGTTTTAGGGTTTCATAGTGGTGAGCGAGTAGTACTTTTATCATATGTTTTGTCGATTAAAGACAAACTACGAGCAGTGAAACGATTCCTCGCCAGCCAGCAGTGTGAATGTCCAACGATAAACTAGTTGAAACATCTCTTTTATTTACATGGAGTGTATAACTATTGGAATTTCCATGAGCAAGAAAATAGTAAGTAATTTCCTCACCGTCTGCGGGCCAACTGCCTATTTTAACGACGAATTAAACGATTCTTCTATCGCACATTAAGTCGATAATTTGTAGACAATTGACGTGCCCCACGGTTTTATTTTAGTCTAGTCTATGCATATGTTTATAATTCCCACGACTGTATCTATTTTATTATTTTTTGGTTTTTAGTACATTTATCTTAAACATTGCAATGTATGTTTAACATAAAACCGTTTAACTTAAAAAGTTTTTTTACCTATTTTTATTTTCTAGTTTTTAGTTTTTATTTCGCATTCTGTTTAATTCATTTAATGCTTCATTATTGCAAGGTTTCTTGCCCGTTAGTTTATTGCAGTCCAACTCCTCTATACGTAGTCCCTGCAAAGATCTTACTCTACTAAGAGCCACGTAGGCTTGACCTTCTTCAAACAGTTTCGCACCTAAGTATACGACTGCGTGATCCACAGTGCTGCCCTGCATTTTATGTATTGTAGAAGCCCATGATAGTATTAAAGGCAACATTCTTCTTTCAGCCGTCCCGTAATTGTACTTAGCTGGAAACTGTATGGCTTTCGGGTGTATAAGATGTACTCCGTCTCTTGCGAAATCAATTCGGACGGGCGGCCATCTTAGATTTCAATTTTGCATAGTAAATTGTATTCTACTTGTTGAGACCTTTCATTTGATACCCATGTTGATGGGATTGATAAAACCTAAGTTATCCGCCATTTTGTAGAGGCAGCCATCTTGGATTTTAATTTTATATAGTACATTGTATTATACTGGTTGAGCACTTTCATTTGATACCCATATTGATGGGATCGATAAAACCTACGTTATCCGCCATTTTGTAGCGGCCGCCATTTTGTATTTCAATTTTTTATAGTATATTGTATTCTGCTTGTTGAGCCCTTTCATTTGATACCCATATTGATGGGATTGATAAAACCTACGTTATCCGCCATTTTGTAGCGGCCGCCATCTTGGATTTCAATTTTTTATAGTATATTGTATTCTGCTTGTTGAGCCCTTTCATTTGATACCCATATTGATGGGATTAATAAAACATAAATTATCCGCCATTTTGTAGCGGCGGCCATCTTGAATTTATAATGATAATGAATAAACATAATTGTATTGTCACCAAAATCCAAAGTGTATACAAAATTTCAGATTAATCGGTTGACAGGAAGAGGGTGAAATTTGAATTACTAAATTTGACCCAAGAATAATAAATAAAACAAACGGGGTGAGCTAAATAAAACCGTTTAATAAAAAAGGCCCCCACTCAGCATTAATAGCAACAGCTACTGCGGCGCTGATTTTCAGTGGTTACCCAACCCAAGTAGCATTTTACTCCATTTAAGAGTACACACTTACCCCTGTATTTATAAAGAAGTAATTACTTACTGCTTAAGAAAGTCCTAACTTAAAGTGTTCATACCTAGAGCTTAAGTGAAAGAAATTGGTCACCATTAATAGTCATATTATTTGGCTGAAAATGCTAACTTTTAGTAGTTATAACTTCTAGTAATTTCTTGATTTAGGCATACAAATTGTCTCTCAAGTAATTACTTGTAGTCAAGTAATTACTTTTACTTGTTTATAAATACGGGGGTTAGTTCCCAGGTGTACTTGAAGCATTATTATATTACAGTTCACTCGTGATGTATAAGCTGCATTATTGCAATTAATGACACCTATACCTGTCTAAGGGACTTATAGGAGTGTAGAGTCATACTTTTATACGATTGTTGGTGTTATAATACTCTAACAACTATCCTTTAGTCAGCCGTTTGACTAAGAGCATTATAGGAGGGTAGAGATAGTGCCGTAAGTCAGCCTTAAGTCCGATGTTACTACTTAAACTGCTATTATACTGCTAATGTACAGCCATAGTGAACTTAAGGCTGTCTAATTTGTGCCCAAACTGGTTCTATAAGAGCATTATAGCAAGCTATACAGCTCTTATACAGCTGACTACACAGCTTGTGGAATACATGTGAACAACAAGACATCTTATATAGAACCCTGAATGCTACTTGGGTAGTGGGCTCAGTTTCAGTTAGTTTTAGCAACCTTGCAATTTAGGTTATTTGCTCTCATTGTACGTGAACGACTGGGAAAAAGGAGTAGTCGGTTCTGGTTTGTTCTAAGGAATGGTTTTATAGTGAAAGTTGTTCTTAGTCATTCCTCTAAATAATAGAGGCGAGACTAATCGCGATCGGAAAATACTGCTTGTAGATGACGGACGACAATCGATGGGAAGGACTGCCTATGAGGCGGCTTACTTAAGCGTCATACTATCAACTGCAAGTTTATAAATATCTTTCGTGGAATCTGCTATAAGCTGTGCTCTCATGGCATACCTTTTAAAACCAAGATAAGTATAAAAAAAATGAAAATTAAGTTTCTAAAATATCTACTCGTATTAAATTAATAAACTTTAAATAAATGCAACGATAAGTAATAGAAAGTTACTTATATTAAGTCAAATCCTTGCAGTGAGCGTATAAAACTTATTATCATTTTTAAATCAACATGGCAAAACCTGTGCCTCGTAAGTAACGGACAGGGAACGAAAACTGGAATTATCGAGACAGAGAGTGATCAACCACTATAGGGATAAAATATTAAAGGAACGAATACTTGATCTACACAAAACAGTTTTTCATAGACATAAGAAGACAGCCACGCACGTCGCACGCGTTAGTTTTAATAATCCTTACGTAAATGGTATCATGAAAATTAATAAATAATAATACCTACTTGGAATAGCAAATTACACAGGGTGTAGGGCTGGCCGGTCGATTCGTGGTATTGGAATAATGTATTGTTAAGATGAAGCATTATTTAGTATGTGTCATTATTATATTAACTAGTATTTGTTATCTATGGCGAAAAACCCAAATTGAAACTAATTTCTTTTAAATACATAAATCATTTCATTGCTATGCCGCTAATTTTTCTATGAGTAGGTACCTAAACTCCAATTTTAAAATAAAACTCTTTACTAGTGTAGTATGTTGGTGCCAGTATAGTCAGCGCATTAGCGTCGTAAGAGTAGTACGCGCACTTATGTGTAAACAGTTTACGTTTGCTATTGCGGTCATAGTGCGGTAATCATAGCTCGGCTGTAAACATCAAATAGCCGAGGTTGAAGGTTTACCGCTGGTTTGAGCTATTTCAGAGCAAATGAACGAGCTTAGGGAGCAACTAAAGGCTTGACTCACTGTCAGCGGTTTAAAGTTGGATATCGTTTTAGATTTAATAAAGTCAGCTATTATTTGGTATTTAAACTTGAAAAATCATAACTCAAACGGGACTCGAACCCGCATCTCCATGCATACCGGGCGCGGTACTTCTCCAATATAAGCTACTGAAACATTCCGTCACAGCACCAATTTTTCAAGCATATTCTTATCGCTGTAAGCCAGCGTTCTTTTATGAAATATTAGGAGTTTTGCACTCTTAATACCCGAAAGATACATGTTTACAGATGTTTGACAGTCAGTTAAGACCGCTATTTTAAGACTTTATAATATGATATTTTAGCAACTTAATTGCAATTATAAAACAGTCCACCCGAGAAAGTAAAATTCTTACACTTTCAGAAATGAATAAATACATATTATAAATATGAAAATTACGAATCTTCAAACTTGAATAACTTGGTTCACAGCAATCTTACAGCCTTGGTGCCATATTAACTATTATGCCAGCCAATGACTAGCTCTAAACATGCGTGCCTATTTTTTTTTTGTTGGCGGCAAAACTTTGATAAAGATCCAAAAAAAATTGTCCTTTAGGAAAAATCTTTTTTAATTATGTCATTTATAAAACGATTGGCTGGTTGGTATTGTATATCTTATGACTAGATAAAGATTCACCAGCAACAGTGCCATCCTAGTTTTAATACATAAGTATGTATCAAGTGATATCGGTTTGATTTTCGTATTTTCCAGTATTTTCCATAGGTTGTCTTATTTATTCCAGACAAGCCTGCGTGGTTTTTGTTTAGATAGACTTAATAAGATGCATGCATTTGTGGTGTGTGTGCGTTTAGAAGGAGAATGAAATGTTCTAACTCTTGCAGTGCTGGTTAATTAGCGATTAAGTACCTCAAACAATTACATTACAATTATAAATTTTGGAATAAGATGCACTTAACATAATGGAAATATAACTCAGTCAGATATACACAATCAGCTAATGCCAGTATTGTGGCTACAACCTTAGGGCGGGCGGGGGCAAAGGAGTGCCGTGAACATCACCGCCCTTCTTTGATTTACGGTCTCTTTTCCACAAGAGTTCACTCAAACTTCGTCACAGACATCTTATTTAGAGATCGCTCGTAAAACGTCAAGGCAAGTGTTGAATAAAGACAGGTATAATAAATCTTATGGATAAATATCTAGTTTAGTTTAGGTATTATAAAAGTCATAAAACATTCCTAGCAACCTGGTATTAAATCTTGTAGGTGTAGGTACTGTATTTTAACTTAAACACATTCTACTGTTGATTTTAAAAGGTATACCAAAAACGATAATTATACAAAGGATAGTAATAAGATGAATTGTCGTATGCCAGCTTAGTATACAATACTCGTAGCACCACCCCATCTCGTCATATAAGTTTCGTTGAAAAAGGAAATACTGTCTGCTCTTACGGCAATCGCCAAACCGCCTGCCGAGGCGTGGCGATCCACGCTTTGCTTGCAAAGTCTTCGGTTATGTGCTGTCTCCAATTCAATCAATTCTCTAAAAATAAGAACATTATTACCTCAGCAAATTACCTCTGGTATTTATTGAATCACTGTTAACTGCTTTTCATTCTGACATTCTTTCGTACAGTACCTATAATTATTGTTAAAAACGGCCGCTTTTGGCGTTAGCAACAAATTCGACTTTATAAACAACTAAATGAAAAGTTTACTGTGATTCAATAAATACTAGAGGTAATTTGCTAAGGTAATAGTGTTCTAGTTTTTTGAGAATTGGTTTTATATAGAAGTAATAAAATTAAATCAATTAGGGGCAGCACACAGCTCTAGTAGTCCCCTTAAGTGCAGCCTATAACCTGTCAACTAATTGGGGCAATTACGGTAAAATCTGTCCTTTGGAGAGACCCATGGACGTGTGGAAGAATATGTAAAAAGATAATAATTAAAAATCAGCCATACACCCATAGGAAGAAAAGGGATGGTTATTTTCTAATTTATCCTGGTACCACTCGCCTGCCGATACGTATTAATTTAAGACACGGTGACTTAACGAAACGATTCCTCTCTTAATTTAATTTGGGATTAAAGCCATTCACAGAGCAGAACGGCTGAGTCTGATTTCCTCGATTAATCTTAATCTGATTTATACTTCTCGCATTTCAAGAATGGTCTTGATTAGGTACTTACGATTTACGAATGGATGAATGGCCAAATCCAATTAGCACCATTTTTTTAGATGTTTTATTAAAATCAACCTTTTTGTAGGGATTGAATAATTTCTCATTTAATTGTGATCAATTTTGTAAAGAAAAAGTTTGAGAAGCTAGAAAAGAGAAAAAGTTTGAGAAGATATAACCGGGAGAGCGGTAGGTAGTATAGCAGAATATCACGCAGATAATAAGTCTAGTATTCAAGTTATAAGTCTTACCTGCAGCAATGGCTCGGGAACTGGAATTTGCCAGTTGAATTCGAACCTCTTCGTCATGATTAAAAATTTACTTCAGCACCGCGCCCGATACCGTGTTCAGTAGTTCAAAATCCAGTCATAATTGGCACCACCTGTAGACAAAGAAAAACATATTTTATTACCATACATACATACACTCACGCCTTTTTCCCGGAGGGGTAGGCAGAGACCACATCTTTCCACTTGCTACGATCCTTACAGACTACTTTCGCTTCATCCACATTCATTAATCTTTTCATACACGTTCGCCGGTTTAGGGTACTCTTGACCTGACCTTTCTTTAGAACTTCCCCGATTTGATCAAGATAAGTTCGTCGAGGCCTTCCCCTTCAACATTTCCATTCATACTCGCCATATATATCTTTTTAGTCAATCTGCTTTCATTCATCCTCTCAACATGTCCAAACCATTTAAGCATTCCTTTTTCAATACTGGTCACTACATCCTCTTTTACACCACATCGATCCCTTATCACACTATTTTTAATCCTGTCACTCAGATTGACTCCAATCATACTTCTTAACGCTCTCATTTCCACTGCATTTACTCTGCTTTCATGTTTTCTCTGCCACACCCAACTTTCACTCCCATACATCAGTGTTGGAACCAACACCCCTCCATGCACAGCCAGGCGGGCCTTTTCGGACACCTTCTGACTGCTCATAAAAGCGTGCAACGCTCCATTCACCATGTTGCCGGCATTTACTCTCCTTTCAATATCACTATTACACCTTCCATCCGATGTAAACATTGATCCCAAATAAACAAACTCTTTCACTTGCTCCACTTTTTCATCTCCTATCAAAATGTTACACTCTGCAATTGAAATTCTAGTTATATCAGTTTATCATGTTCTTAACGGGTACATAAATACGAAAAACTTAATTCCGATATTGACATTCACGAATTTCAAAATACCGATTTTTATAATTTCGAATGATACAGATTTCTGAAAATCACAAATCCGATCTATCATTAGTCCTAATATTATAAAACCTAAATTTTAAAATGCCTGATGTTTATAAGAACTATTTTCAGAGTGCAGAACTTCATGATACCGAATCATATCAATTCCGAATCTTTAATAATCTGAAATATCATAAATACAAATTCCGAATATTAATATATATTATTTTCCCAAGAATCTACCGAGAATATTAAATTACTACACAATAACAACAAAAACAACAAAATAACAAAAGTATTTATTTTCTCCACAATCTTTAAGTAATAATAACTAATGTAACGCGGCAACACTGCAGAGCGCGACCCTCTCTGTCTCCCACCATTTCCGATCCTACTTGCGCGAGCGCCAAAATGTGCGTTACACGGAGTATGCGCACCCGCGCGCTTCCAAGGACGCTGCGCGATTATGTAGTTGAATAGAACACGAGTAGACGCTAAACCGTGATGTTCCGTCCGCCATTTTTAGTTTGTGCTAACTTGTTAAATAACTTTGAACTCTGTTTTGTGTAATGTGTGTTAAGTTGTTAATATACAGACTGTTGTTAATATCAAGCGTGTTATCCTTCAGCGTCGTCTTCACCCAACCTAGAACCCTGAGAACGTGGATCACGTGTGCGTCCACCCCGTCTGCGTTCATGAAAAATGGCTGCCCAAGCGCGGGCCTGAAGGAAACAAAGTAAGATACAGATTGACAACAACTCGTCTACAATGCCAATTACACGCCAAGGAACGGCTTACGACTCGCACGTCGCCGGTGATGAAGAGCAACAGACGTCACCGGAGTCGCCGATGGAACAACACCCGGCGTCCCCGTTACCGGCAGCGGGAAACTTCAGCTTAACAGATATTAATGTTATGATGTCGTCGTGGCAACAATCGTTTGAACGTCTTCTCGATCGAGTGATGCAACACGAAGATCGACGTTCCGCCCCACCTGCTACCAACTATACGTCTACTCAACACGGCAATTTTTCTACGTGCAAAGCGCGTTTTAGCGGAGCGTCCGACGAGTGTCTCGATGGTTTTATAGATGCCGTTCAAGCCTTTAAAGATTGCGCCAATGTTAGCGACGAGAATGCTCTTAGAGGCTTCTCTATGCTTCTTACTCACGACGCTGCAACGTGGTGGCAGGGCGTGAAGCCCACCATTACCAGCTGGAGCACAGCACTCAAGGTTTTGCGCAGCGCTTTTGGCGACAACCGGCCGCCTCATCGTATATATAAAGAATTGTTTTCAAGTGCACAAGGCGAGGAAAAAACAGAGCTTTTTGTAGCGCGTTGTCGAGCCTTACTCGCGCGCCTACCATCGGGAGATTTAAGTGAAAAGGTGGAGCTAGACATGCTATATGGCCTCCTCAACCACCGCATACGAGAGCGGATACGCCGCGAGGAGTTTGATAGTTATTCAACGTTATTGAAAATCGCACGCGAAGTTGAAGACTCCCTTGACAACGTGGATGCCATCACGGAACCCCGTTCTATGAATCCGAACAATCCGAAGCCGCCGTCGTCCGCGCCGCCGCCGTCATCGAGTACCGCGCCGCGCCATCCTGCAAGGGCCCCGACTGCGCCGTCCGTTTTACCTGTTTCAAAGAACATTCAGCGTCCTCCAGTGGCTCCGTCAGCGAGAAAGTACTGTGTTTACTGTAAAAATCATGGACATGTTCGCGAAGAGTGTCGTAAATTAATGCCAATTAATGCAAAGAAGTGATAGTGCGGTTGTTCGTCCTAGTGTTAGTTGTTATGGTTGTGGAGAGAGAGGAGTCATTCGCTCAAATTGCGTAAAATGCAGTACGTCCGAGTTCAACTCCATAGATTGTAACGCGCCGCCTAAGCAACAGAAATTATATGAATCCTCATCGTTTACAATTGGTTTGTCTAGTAAACAGGTTAGTAAACTTAATTTCCCTAATTTTAAAATTAATAATTTTGATTGCGACACTACGGTTCATAACTATTCATTGCATCCATCCTCTCTAAGTACAAGTGCTTTTAATAATTCTAATAATAATTCGAATTCATGTTACAACAATGTTAAACTTGAAAGTCCGTCTAGTAGTAATAATTTTAATAATAGTACAGAAACGATTTCCGAAGTAAATCCTCGTTTTAACCGGAAATGTAGGGCGACCATGAGTTCGAACCCGAAAAAACGGGAAAATCCAAATTCAAGTAGGGTGACCATGAGTTTTTCATCCACAACGGATATTCCTAATAAAATATTGCAAAATGTTAATTTACGTCCAATTTTAGGCATTGAAATATTGGGGTATCGAGGTCGTGCGTTGATTGACACCGCTGCGAAGTGCAGTATGGCTGGAAGTACGCTGTTCAAGCTGCTCAAACAACGCAATCATCCCTTCGTGAGTACTTCTTTGCGCGTCAGAATGGCAGATGGAATCGCCCAGATGCGCCAGGTGCTCACCACTACCCTGGAAGTGAAAATTGGATTATCTGGTGAGGTGGTTACCACAGATTTTATTATTTTGCCTGATGCAGTTGATAACGACACATTACTTGGCATCGATTTCCTTGTGCGTTGTGGCCTTATTTTGAATTTTAATGCAAAAACATGGCACCTACCTTACGAGAATAAAGTTTACCCACTCCAATTCGAACCTGATACTTCAAAACTTACCGCATGTGCTTCGCTGGATCTGCTTCGTGATGATGAAGGTGTTATGCTCAGCCCTGATGAACGCATAAACTTGGCCAACTTACTTAAATGTAATGAAGACATCTTCAATCCAGGGAGAGACCCCACACCTTATGCAGAACACCACATAGACACCGGCAATCATTTGCCCATTTCCGTCCCGCCTTATCGACTCACGCCTGCCAAGAAGGAGATTATGAAAGCTGAACTCGATAAGATGTTGCAAGATGGAATTGTCGAAGAGTGTGAGTCCGCCTGGACGTCACCTGCTGTTCTCGTCCCAAAGAAATATGGTCAAATAGGATTTTGTGTAGACTACAGAAAAATAAATCAAATAACAAAAACTGACCACTATCCGCTTCCGGTGATTGATGAGCTGCTCCAATCTACAAAGAAGAACTGTTACATCAGCACCATTGACCTTAAAGCTGGTTACTGGCAAGTCAGCGTCGCACCGCAGGATCGAGACAAAACAGCCTTTATAACGCCATTTGGGACTTACCGTTTCACAAGAATGCCGTTCGGTCTGAAGAACGCGCCGGCGACCTTCCAAAGGCTCATGGATCGTTTCAGATCTTCGGCTAGCCTGCAAAATATTATATTGCTAGCCTATCTCGATGATTTGTTAGTGATTACAGCTGGAGATTTCCAGAAGCATCTAGCAGATCTCCAATTAGTCTTTGATCGTCTCCGTCAGTTTGGCTTGAAAGCAAACCGTGAAAAATGCTCATTCGCGTGCCAGGAGGTAAAATATCTGGGTCACCTCCTCACTGCCAACGGGATCAAGCCCGATGAGTCCAAGATCAGCGCTATTGTGGCTATGGAAGAGCCCCGAAACTTGAAACACCTAAAATCTTTTTTGCAAACTTGTGCGTGGTTCCGCAAATTCGTTCCCAATTTTTCTGCAATCGCCCAGCCGCTCACTAAACTGACAAGGAAAAACGAACCTTGGAAATGGGATGAACCGCAACGCAAGTCTTTCATGGAGCTCAAGGAGAAACTAACTTCGGCTCCTATTTTAACTCAAGCTGATAACGATCAGCCTTTTATTATTCAAACAGATGCAAGTAATTACGCATTAGGCGCTGTGCTATTACAGGGTGCAAAGAACAATGAGCGACCTATCGAATATGCTAGCAGAATGTTAAGCCCTGCAGAACGCAGCTACAGTACAACAGAAAAGGAAGCCTTGGCCGTTGTCTGGGCCGTTGAGAAGTTCCGCCCCTACATTGATGGACATTCCGTCATCGTCAGAAGCGACCACCAACCACTGAAATGGCTCCTGACACTTAAGTCTCCCAGTGGTCGTTTGATTCGATGGGCCTTAAAACTTCAAAGCTTCGACATCACTTATGAGTACATTACAGGTAAGTCTAATGTGATAGCTGATACTTTAAGTCGACCACCTTGTAAAGATGAAACCAAAAGTGACTGTGGGATTTGTTCCGCTACTTTGGATATTCCTCAGATCACTCCTACAGAGTTGCGTAGTTCACAGTTAAATGATCCTGAGGTTGCCAAAATTCTAAAAGAACTCGAGCACACCGACCCCGTTGTGTCAAGCCGTTGGTCAGAAAGAGGATATATGTTAAATCAAGGAGTTCTCTATCGTTTTGATCCGGAAGTTGAAACTGAATCTCCTCAACTGGTAGTGCCAAACGCTATGAGAGAAAGCGTCTTACAAGAGTTCCACGATGCTCCGACAGCCGGTCATCAAGGTATCGAGCGTACACTTCAACGGATACGCCTGAAGTATCATTTTACAGGTATGCGACAATATGTTACCAACTACCTTAAAAACTGCGAAGAGTGCCAGCGGTATAAGATCTTGACCCAGAAACCTGCCGGACTTCTCCAAACCCCAGTGCTAAATCAACGCGGTGAAGTTCTTGCTATCGATTTTTTTGGCCCTCTACCCGAAGGTGAGAATAAAGAAAAATGGATCCTATTGATTGAAGACACTGCCACCCGTTGGGTAGAGATATTTGCTCTCAAAGAAGCCGTAGCAGAGGACGTAGCTCCATTACTTATAGAGCAGTATTTCCTTAGGTATGGTTTTCCTCGAAGGGTTATATCGGATAACGGTGTTCAATTTGTTTCTGCTGTGATGCAGCAGACCATGCACCTTCTCGGCATTAAGCAGAATTTAATCCCCTTATACCATCCGGAGGCGAACCCAGCTGAAAGGAAGAACCAGGATATGAAGACACAGCTCTCCATCTTAGTAAAAAATCACCACCGAACTTGGCCAAAATTCTTACCCGAAGTTCGTTTCCCAATGAATAGTGCCTACTGTAATACCACAGGGTGTACTCCCTCCTATTTAATGTTTGCCAGGGAAATGAGAACCCCTTTCGATGCTCAACGTGATTTAAGAGCTATTTTAGCCAAAGAAAACTTCTTGCCACAAGTCACGCCCTATCTAAGGTCATTTATTGATAAAATGGATGAGGTTAAGGAGAGAGTGGAAAATCAGCAGGATAAAAGCAAGAGCTATGGTGATCTGTCACGACGACCCATACCCCAATTTAAAGTCAACGATCTAGTCTTAGTTAAAACTCATTTGCTCAGTAAAGCCTCTTAAGGTATAACTAAAAAGTTTTTCCCTAAACGGGACGGACCTTACAAAATCTCCAAAATAGTTAGCCCCACTTCTTATATTATAAGCGAAGTTGATAATGATGTTAACCTTGGTAAATCTCATGTCTCGGACCTTGTTCTGTATCGAGGTGATTCAGGGAACGTTTCTGTGCCAATTCAGCTAAGACGACATCGTGGTCGTCCTCGTAAAGTTGATACGTTGCCGCATCACAATGTTTCCAAGTTTCGCCCGGGACGTGCTTGTAACTTGGAGGGGGAGGATGTAACGCGGCAACACTGCAGAGCGCGACCCTCTCTGTCTCCCACCATTTCCGATCCTACTTGCGCGAGCGAGATAGAATCTCCCGCCAAAATGTGCGTTACACGGAGTATGCGCACCCGCGCGCTTCCAAGGACGCTGCGCGATTATGTAGTTGAATAGAACACGAGTAGACGCTAAACCGTGATGTTCCGTCCGCCATTTTTAGTTTGTGCTAACTTGTTAAATAACTTTGAACTCTGTTTTGTGTAATGTGTGTTAAGTTGTTAATATACAGACTGTTGTTAATATCAAGCGTGTTATCCTTCAGCGTCGTCTTCACCCAACCTAGAACCCTGAGAACGTGGATCACGTGTGCGTCCACCCCGTCTGCGTTCATGAAACTAATTATAAAAATACATAACAATGCATAAAACTATATAAGATTGTGAGAGACTGGCGACTGAACTAGGAGAGCCTGTATTCCAGTACAATACTAATGCATATTAAATGCTACTCTAACTAGGTGCTGCCAAGTGTAAATGCAAGCATGCAGATACCATGCGTAAATGCAAGCAGGCAAACATGCATATGCATGCAGGCAAACAGGCAAGCACGGATGCATTTAGTTTTGCTCTTCTCCGGCGCTGCAGGAAGTGCAGTCCTTCCGCCCTTGCGTAACAAAACTCGGGCACCCACAGTTGCTTTCGCTGCTTCGGCTTGATGGTCGCCCTCGGCGACCAGCCTCAGCCGCTACGGCTCGCCTGCCCGACCTTCGTTACTGCGAGTTTTTCAGTTCAATAACACAACGGATTTTTAATCCTTCGTAAAATGAGATTCGGAATATAAAAGATTCGTATTTTGAACATTCTGAAAAAATATTAATCATGGTTTTGGATAGTCGGAATTTTGATTCTTCGGAACTTTGATATTCGGAGGTTTGAAAATCGGAATTAAATATTTCGGATTTTTTTGGTGTTCCCGTTCAACATACATACAATTACTTTTCGTATAATAACCATAACGGCATAGTAATCTAATTATGTTTAAAAATTACCTCAAATGTTCTATCATTGTAAGTCTTTACATATATAATAGTCAGTACAGGTGAACCTATAAATGTTTATCAAAAAGTACAAATCTACAAACAAAGGCAATGTGAACATGAATTCTTTTATTTCGCGAAACAATGCGGTTTCCATAATGGTGCCTAATAACAATCCCCTTTGGAGACGAGATCCGAGAACTCTCACTACATTCCAGTGCCTAATTATCTGGTATAAATGGGCCTCGCAAAGGGCAGGAAACGTTCGGCTTAGTTGCGTGGGTAAATCGATCTGTAGTAGACTACCTACATACTTACAAGACAAAGTGGAGTTAGGCTGTAAGAGAGGTAGCTAGAAGCTACCCTGTAACTTTTTAACTTTCATTCGGAATGAATAGATCTCGAAACTACGTTTATTTGTATTGGACATGTTATCCTTTGTAACAACAAATTGTAAAAAACTTTTGCCTTTAAAATGCGTCGCTTCGACCTAAACGAAACTTCGTCAAGTGATTTCGTTTAAATCGTATTTTTGGTTTAAAATGAATAGTTACTTATTATACATTTTATTACTTAGGTATACATTTTGGCAACACACTTTTAAATGACTGTTTGTAATTTTAAAATAAATTGTACATGCAAACTGCTTCGAGCCTACGATGCAGTATATGTTGTCTGATCAAAGTTTCCTATTGATTTAGTGTTACTGTTTAATAGTTACGTCTCGAATAGGTTCTGTATTGACCGTACGGATTATGATGAAACTTTTACGGAAAAGTAGCAACCGCTCAAAGTCCTCTGCCCGAGCGCGTTGCTTAGAACCAATAACTATGTCTATGCTTCTCTCCGACTCATCAATGTGTATCGTAAAGCGTTGCGTCAAAAACATTGGAAAATGCCATCTTGTGCAATATTTACTTACAGAGCAAGTAGTCAAGTATTAACTTTAGCCAAAGGAGGTATTTTTTAGGGTTCCGTAGCCGAATGGCAAAAAACGGAACTCTTATAGTTTCGTCAAGTCTGTCTGTCTGTCTGTCCGTCCGTATGTCATAGCCAATTTATTCTGAAAGTATTAGCTTTACACACTTGGTAACTTGGAAACTTGGTAGGTAGGTATATCCTGTTGACCGCTGTACGATTCTCATACGAAAAATAAAAAAAAATGATAATTAAAGGAGGCTTCCCATACATAGAACTAAAAAGAAAAAAAACTTTTTACTTAAACCTATGCGTATTGGGTATCTATGGTTAGGTCTTTTAAAATGACATAGAGGTTCCTAGAACCATTTTTTTCCAAAAGTCAAACATTTGGAATTTTGAAAAAATACGTCATTTAGGTCTTAACAAATACTTACAACGAAAATTGGTGTGAATGAGATCAAACAAGTAGTTTTGAGAAATAGCACATTTATACAACCGCAAATATAACTTTGTCCTTCATACAAACACTATGAAAATCAAAATTATTTTTGCAGTCAATTAAAAATTGTGGTATTTTGGCTAAGAGGAAGTAAGTGAACCCTTAATTCAGTTAAAGTTGGTACGGAACCCTCAGTGCGCGAGTCCTACTGGCACTTGGCCGGTTTTTGACGTGATAACGTCTTTAAAATCGTTTTAGTCGGGTGACATGTTCAGAAACTTGTGTCACACCAAAACCTCACGAGCGCGATCGCAGGTATAACGAGAGAGAGAGACGGACCGATCTCCCGTCTCATCTCGAGCGCTGCCAGTCATTCCGTGAAACTTGTCACGCGGAATCCTCACGAGCGGAGGCTGGCATAGCGTTCGAGTGAGTGGACCGATCTTCCGTCTCTCTCACTCTAGCGGCATACAAACGAATGGAGATTTTCTCGTGCGGTTAAGTTTTCGTTGAATGTTTAAGATGTAATTTAAAATTTGAAAAAATTGTTATCTTCATTAATTCCTTACTTCCCAAAAACTTATATCACCAATAAGACGTTATCACGTAAACATCTCGATCGTAAACCTACTTTACAAACAACCAATTTTTTATCATTGGTAAGTATTAAAACTTCGCAAAATAACGTTATTTCAGTAAAAATATGTTAAACAAATTAAAAGACAAAACTAGTTTCCCATTAAATATAGCACAATAATGTTACGAACGTGGAGTTCGGGATTTGGATAAAACACCGTTGACTTATAAGAAGATTTTATTAGGCGATGAACAGGTCGCAAACACTATCACAAAAGCCAAATGACAAGAATCAGAGTCCGGTGGGTCGCTGAGGTCGTTGGTTCCAATACACTATTTAGCCAATCCGTAGAAAGAAAGAAAGAAAGAAACGTTTATTTGTCGAGACCCAGAGTTCTAGGCCGATTAAGGTGTACAAAAATAGGTAGCAAAATAAAAACATTAGAGTAGTCCTTATATCCGTTGGTATCGCTAAAGTCGTCGTTACTTCGCACTAAATCACTTTTCGCAGGTATCGCACCGAAAGCTCAGAATGAACTGACTGTGGCGTCTTAAGTCCTGTTATTTATATATCTCAACATCGATGCCGGTCGTACATACTAGAATGTTCGTTTTCCAGAAAAATCACAAGGACGTTTAAACGTGATGTGTAAACAACTCTAGTGAGTTATACCATTTTGCGCCTTAATCTGTATACTTAAAGTCCAATGTCGCTTGCACTAACATCTTGTTATTACTTTGTGGTTCAACTTAGGTAGTTATGTACATTCCTCTAGCGATATCTCGAAACATCTAGCATGTCCGCGACACTGCCCTCCTCTTAGAGATGCTCGTCCCGAGCGTCATCGTTATTCCCGTTATAACGTGCCAAGCGGTCGATGTGAACTACACAAGGTCTAGCGGTAACCTTAGCTCTCGTCCGAAGTTAATATATGCCGGCGTCGTTTTCGTGCTTTCATGTTCCGAAGTCCTGTAGGCGAGAAGGAACGGTGCAATGTACTTGTCCCAGTCCCTTTGATGGTTGTCCACCAATTTTGCTAAATGCCTCTCTAGTGTTTGGTTAAACCTTTCTACCATGCCGTCGGACTGAGGATGATAAGCAGTGGTTCTCGTCTTGTGCATGCCCAATATTTTGCAGACTCCTTGAAACACGTTCGACTCAAAGTTTCTGCCCTGATCGGAATGAATTTCCAGGCGTACACCATACCGGCAAATGACTTCTTCAACCAATTAGGAGGCTACGGTCGTAGCTTCTTGATTAGGTATAGCGAATACTTCTTAAGCTTCGAGAATTCTTCAAGGCGTTCCTCCAACTTTTTGCTAAATATTTCAGCAAATTTAGCTGTCTGCCTCTCGTTCATGGGACAGGTGAATTGCAGATGGCCCTTTTCTCCACATTTGTAGCACATCGGTCGGGTTGCCGTTTTCCTAGGGGGAAATGACATCTTCTTCTTTTGCACTTCTCGTATTTTATAAGTTGGCCGAACATCTGTCCTCAGGGCTTCTACTTCCAGAGCGTGCGCTAGAGCTTCCTTCAGTGAGGTATGGTGTCGAAGCCACACTGCAGCCCTTATCTCCGTATCTATGATCCCATCGATAAATGCTTGGAGTACGGTGGAGTCCACCATCTTAGTATCAGCAGATGGGTATGCTTTGCGGACTAACTTTTCAAGCTCGAGAGCCCATTCCTGTAGTCCTTCTCTAGAACGCTGAACCCGGTCCCGTAGTTGAGCGCGGAAGACATGCTCCAGATGGCGTTCTCCATAACGAGCTTCGAGTGCCCCCATCAGATCGCTGAATGTGCTATCCGAGGATGGTAGCGCCTCCAAAACAGAAAGAGCCGATCCCCGCAGAGCAACAGTGAGAGCTGTTAGACTCTGTTCCTCTGTCCATCCGTTAGCAGAGGCAACGGTCTGAAACTGTTGGCGGTAAGCGGTCCAGGACGTAGTGCCGTCGTAGGATGGTACTTTCACCCCAGGGTGCCGGGCTGGTAAATACGACGTCACTCGGCGCGGGGGGTCCAGCGGTCTCCAGTTTCAGAACCTTTTTCTGTAATCCAGCGAGGTTCACTTTCACGCTGTCTATGTTGGCCTCCAGATTAGTTACCCTTTCTTCTACCAGGTCCACATTCTTCTGTAGATGCTGCACCATATCACCCACTGAACTTACAGCATGCAGTAATTTTTCTTGTTTTTGACGCATTTCTTCCTGTTTTCCTTGCATTTCTACCTGAATTACTTTTTGCATTTTATCCTGTTTGCGTTGAATTTCCTCTTGCATTTTATCCAGTTTTCGTTGAATTTTCTCTTGCATTGTGTCCTGCTTGCGTTAAATTTCCTCTTGCATTTTATCCTGTTTTCGTTGAATTACTTCTTGCATTTTATCCTGTTTTTGTTGAATTTCCTCACGCATTTCTTTTTGCTCTTGGTACATAAAGTCCATCATCTGCATTAATCTACTGAAGTCGAATGCAGATGCTCTGGCCTCTTGAGCTGAGGGTGTAGCGCGGTGAGTGGAGCCAGTAGGTGGGGTCTGTGACGTAGTTGGTAAAGCTTCCATTCCAGTAGATGGGACCTGGTCGGTTGGCGATGCTTGATGGGCGGAGCCAATGGGCGTATCCCGCTGATCGGTGGCTTGTCGAGCAGCAGCCGTGGCTTCCGCAGCTTGCTGTGCCCTGGTTCTGACGCCAGCAGTATCTTCCCTCGGAGTCACTGGCATTTCCAAATCTCACTTCTGACACCAAATGTTACGAACGTGGAGTTCGGGATTTGGATAAAACACCGTTGACTTATAAGAAGATTTTATTAGGGGATGAACAGGTCGCAAACACTATCACAAAAGCCAAATCACAAGAATCGTAGTCCGGTGGGTCGCTGAGGTCGTTGGTTCCAATACACTAATTTTAGCCAATCCGTAGAGTAGTCCTTATATCCGTTGGTATCGCTTAAGTCGTCGTTACTTCGCACTAGATCACTTTTCGCAGGTATCGCACCGAAAGCTCAGAATGAACTGACTCTGGCGTCTTAAGTCCTGTTATTTATATATCTCAACATCGATGCCGGTCGTACATACTAGAATGTTCGTTTTCCAGAAAAATCACAAGGACGTTTAAACGTGACGTGTAAACAACTCTAGTGAGTTATACCATTTTGCGCCTTAATCTGTATACTTAAAGTCCAATGTCGCTTGCACTAACATCTTGTTATTACTTTGTGGTTCAACTTAGGTAGTTATGTACATTCCTCTAGCGATATCTCGAAACATCTAGCATGTCCGCGACAATAATATGCTCTAAACATTTTGATGAAAATGATTGTGACATATAAAAATCTGTGATAAAATTTTTGAAAGACCTTCAAAATAACAGAGAGTAAACGTAATTCAAAAAAACATTACAAGGAGTATACTTAATTTTGTTTCTTCAAATAAATAATGAGAGCACCAAAAACTTATGTTGTAAAACAGTACCTAATAGGATTTACACACTTACTTAAGATAGGTACTCAATATCGATAACAATTCATCGTGCGTTGACGAACACATCACTGTCGCGCAGTGCTGCTAACTTATCGCTTTCTGCGCGCAGTGCTGCTAACATAGCGATTTTTTTGTCTCAAAGCGCGTTTTAGCGCCTAGCGCTTTTTTGAAGTTAATACAGTTTCATATAAAACTGTATGTACTTGGCGTAAAATATTATAAATTAATAGTATTCATTAAAACCACCTACCTACCTATTACAGAAATTGAAAGACTAAAAAGATGTCTATGATTTCATTAGAGTCAGTAATTACAAGAACGAATATTTTCAGGGATTCCCCGCGTATTGTGTTGTATCCCTTCGCAGGAAGGAAACTTCACTGCGATCGTTTTATTTCACTTTGTAAGGTAGGCACTAACTACTGGCACACAGGAACGCACACCTTATTTCAAATCTCAATAAAAAACTAAATTAATAAGTTTTATCAAAAACAACTATTTGTAATGTTGCACTGCTTTATTAACCTTAACTTCTAAAAATAATAAAAAATAAAAATTTTCTTTCTTAATCCTTTGACGATCGGATAATCCAGACACAATTAAAATCAATTGTTATCGTACCAACTGGTTGTCTCTTGGGGTTCAAAGCGTTAAAGTTATACTAAAGAGGATTTCAAAAAAACACTATAGTGGACCTAGTTAAAGGTACATAATCTTACTAAGGCCCGTTTATGACTGACTGTTACTCAAAATCTACTTAATATTTCTGCAAAATAATTAACTAATCAGGTTTAACAGTTTCAAATATGACCATTCAACCTATATTTTAGAAATTAATATAATTTAAATAAATGCACACTGGGCCTTGCCCCATTGTACGAAAAACAAAAATAGTCATTAAAGCAAAATTCTGCTCTAAATCAATGAGAAAACAATTATTTCTGATGACCAACTCGAAACTCTAGGCCTTCGAGCAACGCGGCCTTCCGTCCCGTAAGGGAGTAGCCATACGAAGCGTTTCCCCTCTGTCAAAGGTATAAGCCCAATTGGGCATTAGCGTTTATAAAAACTAGTTGCGCTCAGATTTCTTCCTAGACCGAGTCCAGTCGCGCAAGTGAACGCTGCCGTATTAAAAATGCCGAATTGCTCAGTTTTCTGTTGTAAAAAGAGGTCTGCAACATCAAGTTTACAAAATGACGGTATTACATTTCACATGTAAGTAAATTTGTATCCTATTATTGCCATTTAATTACATTTAAACACTAAATTCGCACATTTTATTCTTGAATAGTTGTTGGATTTGTTCAACAACATCAGGTCCGCTCGCCCGTGCAAATTTCAGTTCGGTCGCGCGATAAATCCGATTTCTTACCGCTGGGCAACATAGTGATGTTATTACTTTCGCATGACATAATGTTTGTCAATAAAGGGTGGTGGTTATCGACGAGGTTATATTTAATCACATTAGACAAATAATTGTTGATATGGTTTTATGTGTGATGTAATATCTCTTTTCTGTCATTAAGTTTGAAACTCTTTAATAGTAATAACATAATAGTAATAATTTATTTTTATTTGATTAAATCATTCTAGTTAGTAGTTTTTAGGATTCCGTACCCAAAGGGTAAGAACGGGACCCTATTACTAAGACTTCGCTGTCTGTCCGTCTGTCCGTCGCTCTGTCACCAGGCTGTATCTTAAGAGCCGCGATAGCTAGACAGTTGAAATTTTCACAAATTATGTATTTCTGTTACCGCAATAACAACAAATACAAAAAACAAAATAAAATTAATTTTTAAGGGGCCTCCCATACAACAAACCCGTTTTTTTGGCTTTTTTGGTACGGAACCCTTCGTGCGCGAGTCCGACTCGCACTTAGTAACAACCTATAATCATCCCACTGCAGGGAAAAGGCCTCCATCATTGAATTCATGTTACAACTGCAATGATGGGAACTGGCATAATCACCACGCTTGCCAAATGCGGGTTGGTGATCACAAACCCGAGCAACGTTCGAAAATTCGAAACTTTTTGTTGCCCGACCCGGGGATCGAACCTGGGACCCCGAGATCTTGGTCCGGTATTTAAACCACTAGACCAAAGGGCGTTACTCGCACTTGGCTGGTTTTTATTAGGTATTGTGTGCAACTTGTTTCTTTTCCTTTGTCATTGAAATATATAGAAATGTTTTTAATGTAATCATTTAAACTCGGTTTTTTTATTAACTTTTTTTATTAAATTTACTTGCAAGATCAATCATGGAAAAATATATTGACACCAGAATTTCTTTTTTAATGAAAAAAATTGCATCCGCCAAATTTAATATACACAAAATGAATTCATTTTAAGAATCAATGAACTTCTTATCACTAATTTTCACGCAGATACGTAATTTACTATTCTCAAATTCATTATTAATCCATAATTAGCGGATCCGGCAGAGTTCGTCCCTTCCATCCCTCAACCCATACCTCCAATCCCTCCAGTCCTTCCCATCCCTCTAATATTTTTAACCTCTAATATTTTTAAATGTCGTGTCACGGTTTATATGGTGTCACTCCTCTAAAAAGCTCATTTGTAGCGATAGCGGTATAAAATCATCAGCTCTCAGCGGTATAAAATTTAGTCTTCGTCCTAGTTTCGTACCCATCAAATCTAGCACAAAAAATCAACATCAAAATCGATCGTTATTTGAATATCAAAAGTTGTTGTTAAGATCCTACTAATAAATAAATATTATAGAAATTACGTTATAATTGCTTTTAATTATAATTCATAATTTGTTCTGTAAATAAAGATAATATTTAATACAAAAAATGTTGCACTTTGTTACTTTTATTCCGTCTTCAGAAAAAAAATATCGATATTGCTACATGAACAGTTAAGTCCAACTCTATTTACGTTGAAAAACGGGTCAATGTGTGAGTTGTAACTTATCCGTACACGAATTGTTGCTGAATTGTTTAATTTTTTGTGTGTGAGTGTCGTCACTACAGTGTTGTTTTTGTATGTGAGTATGCGAACCTGCGCTTGTGTGCACATTTCCCCCCGCAAAAAATGCCAGAACTTTTTGTATAGAATAGAATCGCTTTGCCTACTCCCTTCCGGGACGGAAGGCCGCGTTGCTCGAAGCTCTAGGCGGTATAGCTCAAGAATCTGAATATTAGGTCCTCTTTTGCCACTCGAGTTTTAAGTGGGCCTTACTATGGCTATGGAATGTTTATTTCCTATTTTCACAGGCAATACCGCTTAAGGAAAATCTCTCTTTAGTAGTTAGTATTTATTTAGAAAAATCTAACAATACTAAAATTTATGTAAACTCAAAATTAACACAAATATAACAAAAAACAAGTATCCTAAAACCATCTTCTAAAACCAACGTTTTATTTATATTCAAGTACTTAAGTTCTTACAATAATTCGCATTTGCCATTTTAATAGATTTTGTAAAGTCCATAGGCCCCTACGTAGGCCCAAGCCATACTACGTATTTTTCATAGTAAGTAACAGCCTATAATCATGTCCTAATGAGTTTTAACAATAAAGTAGTGTTAGTGACTGAGGCTAGTTCAGGAATAGGAGCAGCTATAGCTCTGAAATTTTCCGAAGAAGGAGCGAACGTAGCAATTGTATTTAGAAAAATCTAACAATATTAAAATTTATGTAAACTCAAAATTAACACAAATATAACAAGAAACAAGTATCCTAAAACCATCTTCTAAAACCAACGTTTTATTTATATTCAAGTACTTAAGTTCTTACAATAATTCGCATTTGCCATTTTAATAGATTTTGTAAAGTCCATAGGCCCCTACGTAGGCCCAAGCCATACTCCGTATTTTTCATAGTAAGTAACAGCCTATAATCATCCCACTGCAGGGAAAAGGCCTCCATCATTGAATTCAAGTTACCACAGCAATGATGGGTGTACTGGCATAATCACCACGCTTGCCAAATGCGGGTTGGTGATCACAAACCCGAGCAACGTTCGAAAATTCGAAACTTTTTGTTGCCCGACCCGGGATTCGAACCTAGGACCCCGAGATCTTGGCCCGGTATTTAAACCACTAGACCAACGGGCGGTTATTTTTTTCATAGTGGCTGTAAACATTCCAAAAATACACAAATAACTAAAATATCGGTATACTTACCATTGCATTCTAGTCTCAAATGATTACTTAACAATATGATGATAGAACGACTTGAAAACTGTAGCTATTTGTGGAAAAATTGGCATAAACAATGAAAAATAAGAGATATGAACGAGTTTAAGAAAATGGCGGCGCAGAAACGATTTTACGCCATTGCACATAAAATGAACGTGTGCGCGAAATTTCAAATGTTTTAGGCAGTGGCAAGTGCGCTTTCTTATAGTGGGCATTGAAAGAGGCCGGGCCTTCGTATGTGCAAGTACCTTAGTTGTCACAAAGTTGCAGAGCTTGTTTTTATTCACATTAATTAAAAGTTGGGTTCTAATAAAATGGATTAGCTTTTATCAAGGCGTACAAACTATAAGAAACATCACAAGATATAATATAAATCATGTAACGAGCAATACATAGGTAGTAAAACCATTATTTTGTGGTTGGCGCGAATCTTGCGCTTTTATTTAATAAGTCATTTTAGCCCTTTCTAGCGCTTTTCTGTAGAGCTGGCAGCGCGTTTTTGCTCAGGCTAGTTGGCTGGCAGCACTGCTGGCGCGTGAAGTATTGCTTTTAAATTGCTTTGCACTCGCGATGTGTGCAAAGTGAGCACTGTGATTGGTTCAGTTTGACTTCGCGCGACGCGTGATGGGTCGCTTGATTGGCGTTCTTTAAATCGTTTATATGTGCAAAAGCTTGTGTTTACTAAGCGCACAAATAGAAGTGGGGACTGGGGAGCAAGCGGCGACATCGGTTCCCATACAAATGGCGCAAGACAGCCCCCTTCTAACCTCTTTCCATGTTCTGTGGTAATAAATATCGATTTTAAAAATTGCAACACAAATTTAATTTTGCTTAATTACATTTGACTACGGTGTATTATGATATTTTATGTATTTATTTTGTATGTAGAATTCCCATTATTGACATGGCAGAATGGTCTCAGGCTTTAGCCGATTCCGAAAGGAACCAAATAAAATTTAAAAAAAAACACTGACTGTCAGTCAGATATTATTTTCCTCTATGGTCGACCGACAGACGAGACAACCAGGGGACCAGGGGTTATTTTATTTATATTTTAACTAGGCTCTTGCTATAATAACACTATTATAATCGCCACAATTCAAAAGAAGAAGTATATTTTATCTACTATTATTTGTTCAGTGCAGTGAATAAACAAACCTACCAAGAAGCATGAAGAAAAGGTTGGGTTGTTACCTTCCAGTTAGTTAGTTAGCTGTCCTTGTTGCAGTTTAATTTATCAGTTACTGATAAAATTACTGCCTGATTAGCAGGTGTCAAAAATTTTTTGCCTATCAGTAATACACCTATGTTATAACATAAATGTCCTAATGAGTTTTAACAATAAAGTAGTGTTAGTGACTGAGGCTAGTTCAGGAATAGGAGCAGCTATAGCTCTGAAATTTTCCGAAGAAGGAGCGAACGTAGCAATTGTAGGACAAGATGAGAATAAACTGAAAAACGTGTATGAAAACATTGCTAAGCTCGGTAACAAGCCTCTTATAATCGTAGCAGATGTGACAAAAGAAAAAGATGCACAAAGAATTGTATGTGATACTTTGAAACAATATGGAAAACTTGATGTGCTGGTTAATAACGCGGGTGTAGGTGAGTACACTGTCATTAATAGGGAGAACGTAATGGCTGACTATGACCGTATTATGACGGCAAATCTTCACTCAGTAGTCTACCTGACCCATCTTGCAGTCAAGCACCTTATTGAAACGAAAGGTAATATTTTAAACATTTCAAGTATAGCCGGACAGAAGGTATTAGGAATGAGATTTGCTTACTGTGCAGCAAAAGCAGGTCTAGATCATTTTACAAAATGTATCGCCCTAGAATTTGCACCTACAGGTGTTCGTGTTAATGCAATTAGCTCAGGACCAATTAAGACGAGTATTATGGAAGGGTACGGACAAACAGAATTTTTATGGGATGAAATGCTTCTCAGACAGCAGGAAAGGTTAAGTGAACCAATGGAAATTGCTGAACTTGCAGTGTATTTGGCGAGTAACAAGGCGGTGGGCATCACAGGATCGATATATGTTTCAGATAATGGTAGTTCATTATCCATTTCTTAGGTTGTGTATTTGATTTTAAGTAAAATAATGTCTACGAGTACTGTTTCCGCATCAATAAAAAATAAAATTGACTAATCCCACTTTTTACTCAGGAAAATTTATAAAATTTAATGATCAGTCCTATAAATAAACAAACAAAAAATAGCTACCTAAGGCAACTAGTGAGTAAAGAATATGTTGTCATGGTCATGTAAAGCACAATGATGTCACCTCTTTTTATTGAAATCTAAATGAAAACAGATTACTCCATTATCTTTAGAATATATATGTCACCGTAAAATTGTAAACCTCGTCAGTTCATAATTTAACGTTGATGGATTACAATCTAACCTAACCTAACCCACCGTTAGTTTATAATCTCACGCATTGTTTTGCAAAGTGACAAATCTCACAATTTTTATGGTGACATATAGACAAACTAAGCAGATGACATATAGACATGCGAGACAGAAGAAAACTAATTAAAGAAATATAGCAAGAAAAGGAGAGCAAATCTATTCATGCTGTGATCTGTTTTGATTGACAGAGCGTCATTTAGGCTGCCCGCCCACGTCCTACTTTTTGTAGGACCGATAATCGGGCCGATTTTACTATAGTAGGCAGCAGCATACACAATCATGACCGATTTTTTTGTAGTAAGTGTGCATTGCTCCGTTGCTATCAGTACGTTCTATTTTTCTCCTACAAAAAATCGGTCACCGATTATCGGACGTGAGCGGGGCAGCCTTAGTGACACCCGCGATATTACCTTCATGGTTTTTTGGAATTATTTCATAAATCATAAGTTATTTTGTGTAAGTACAATAATAACTGTATACAACAATGGTCACATGTTCTGTGAGTGACTGTTACTGTAGTGTTAATTACAGAAATTATTTGGGAAATTCCACATTTCAAGGTGAATTATTAGGAAGACGACACAGCATAAACAGTCTCTTTATTCTGTTGTTAAAATAAAATTATGTCGAACCGTTCTTCACTTTAATATTTTGTGAAGATAGAGTTCTATTTGTTGATGATTTAAATTATTTTTGTGGATAATTCTTTCTTCAATATATTTTACATGTACCTACGCTAGCTAGAGCTTGACTCAAACTAGTATGGCGACTCCTTAGTTTTGCGAGACGTTGGCAAAATTACACTAAAGTGTAGTAGTAAAGTAGCGGGAGAGCGTAACTTGTAAAAAACATGTAAACGTGTGTGGGTGTTTCATTGATAAGTAGGTACGAGTAAATCGTTTTCATTCAAAAGTTCATTCATAAACAAGGTAAGGGTGTTTTACATAAACAGTTGTGACTTTTTAGAATTATTTTGCATGAAAAAATTAAACAAAAAAAAAATTAATAATTGAAAAATAGTTCATAATTATGCAATTTGATTCTTTACCATGGTCTGTTTAATACCCTAGAGTTATGAGATATCAAAACTTTAAGGAATCAAATAACTAAGATTATCCTGTATAAAGGTCAATAATCAGAGATTGATTATTTATATTATATGTCTGTCTAGATAACAAGACAGACAATGTAAAAAGACATTGATTTTAGTTTTATGTTTATAAACACATAAAACTAAAATCAATGTCTTTTTATTTTTTTATAATGAAAAATATTAGGTATATATTATCGGATTGCCGAATTATTTGTAAGTACCTACTCCTAATTGTCATTCTCACACAAATTTTAAGCCTAAAGTTTTTTCGCACATTTTCTCTCTTCCTAAACTTGTTTTGCCTATTTTTACTAAGCCAACTTTATATCGCAGTATTATATTTTCCCAAATGCAACATTTAGCCGAATCATCTATCTATCTATCATATAATATATCTATCATCGTCAGTTACAAATTATTATTCGCAGTAAAATTAAAACGTTTTCAATATTTTGCTAGCAAATAACCATGCTTGCAAGCAAATTGCAGTCTGCAATTTATTATTGTTGAAGTCGATTGGGGATGCGAAATTGAGAAGTTTTCTAAGATGTTTGCTAGTGTTGTTCTTGAGTTTTAGACCCGAGTTCACCAATTCTTAAATTGACGATTAATTTGACACAATTCCCATACAAAATATGTCAAATAATATTTTAAACAGCGTTTAAAATATTATCGTCAATCTGTGTTTACCGGCTGTTTAAGAATTGGTGAACTCGGGTCTTATAAGTTTAAACTACAGTTTAAACATAACCAGATAGATCACTTACACACAGAGACCTGTTGGTAATAAAAGCAGAAATACGAAATATTGTTGCGTTCCTTAATGTATGTATATGTAATGTTCCTTTCTTTTTCAAGTTTATATACTGATATTGTACTTAGGGAGATTAAGGAATAAGTTTTACCTAATTTGTTTCCAAAAGACAAAATTATGAAAAAAAAGAGACTGCTTCATGAATAGGCAAGCTGATTTCATTAGCAATAAAAGATTTTTCTCATCTTTTTCAAGATTCACCAATTATTCACATGGATAAATTTATGTAAAAAAAGTAAAGTAACGGCCTGTAGACGCTTGTAGACTTTTTGGGGGGAGTTGTCCCCATTTTAATTGTGTCTGGAAAAAAAGTCTACAAGCGGTTAAGGGCAATGGCCTCCATCATTGAATTTAGGCTACCACAGCATTGATGGGTTTCTTCAGGGTTCACAGACCTTTAATGCTCTAAGGTACAGGCATAACACCACGCTTACCGAATGCGGGTTGGTGATCAAAACCCGAGCAATTTTCGAAAACTCGAAACCGTTTGTTGCCCAACCCGGGGATCGAACCTGGAACCCCAAGATCTTGGCCCGGTATTTAAATCACTAGACCAACGGGTCGTTTAAATTATGTAGTTATGTACATTATAAAAGCGTAACAACAGAAGCTTATGAATCGGAAGAAAATTGTGTCAATATTTTTTTATAATCAATAAATAAATTTAAACACACACCTGTCTATAGTCTAATTTCCGTCATAACAAGATACTTCCGACAAAACATAACCCTCTTTCTGACGCAGTCGGGTAAACAGTCAGTAGATTCAATAATCTACCGAATGTTTACCCGAATGCGTTCAGTTGCGACAGTTCTTTAGTTATGTAACAGTGGTATATAGATTGAAGATATAACCAAACCAAACACAGTATTAGAACCAAAACACATAATAAGAACATATTTGAAAACTCTCTGTAAAAAAGTAACGTCTCTCGAGGAGATTGTTTGCTAACTCACTGTATGGAAGTGAATATTGTGTTTGCGAACAGTGAACTATGGTGGAGCAATCAGTGGCAGCGGTAAGTATCAGTGTCATATGTAGGTAATAAAAGACTGCCAAGGAGGGTAGGACCTTTTATCTACTTATAACAACTGGGTGAGGCCGTAGATTTTGCCACTTTTTAAAAAAGAAAATTGTCTCTAATGTTTATCATATTTAAAGAAACAGAAAATACCAGATAAACTGTATATTGATCTCATAATTATTTCTTTCGGTTATCTTTTATCTCTTTTAAGATCAATTTAAACGGATTATGGTGAGCTATCATGTTAAAACGTCAATCTGAATATTTTTGGAGCCTAATTTTAGATAAAAAAAAGTGATGTCTTTGATGGTAGACTACTTACTTGTCGCTATTTTTTACCTTTATTTTATGAGTCTACTGAGCTATTTTTCATTTATTCTAATTGTCTGATTGTTGAGATACAAGAACGTGGTTTTAAACTATTCAAAACATGCATAAATCAATGATTTATAAACATTCAAACATTTGTCTTCTTTATTTCACTTCGACGTTACTTTTTTCTTCGTTACCGGTATTTCGATACACAAACATATAAATGTAATCTTTAGTAGAAATTAGGAATGATTATGCCAACACCGAGTATTTAGGCCAAAAAAAAAAGAAGAAAGGTCGCCATCTTATTAGTGACCACATTGCGACAAGTGGATGATCTGTTTTTCGGCAGCGAAAATCAAAAGTGTTTTTTGGTGGAATAAAAGGTAAATATCGACTTTTTAACTATTTTTTACTTAAAACTATGTGTCGAAATGGATAATGTAGATGACAGTTTATAGATCTATTCCAAATTTGGCTTAATTTAGAAATTATAACCTATAAAACACTTAAAAATCGAGCTTCTACGTTACTTATGCGTTACTTCTATGTTACTGATAACAAATATTCTATGTTACGTAACGTAGAAGCATTGTAATGGCTAGTCCATACTGTTAATTTCGCTAGTTATTGAAAAATCGTCGGAATCAGTCTCTTTTCTATGTAAATTGAAATTAAATTTAAAAGTCGAAAGGAGTGTAAAAGTTAAATATGGTCAGAATTCATAGATAAACGCAATCAAAATTGTACCAATATAATTAAGAATTGGTAAAACAAACAATAGGTTCATATGTGAATTGACGTCAGTCAGATGCAAGTTTCAGACTCTTTCCGTGTTGTGGTTAGCGTAGATAATATTACTTGGTGGATGACTTCGATGAAGTATATTTTTAATAATTGTCTACCAGTCAGTTGCACTGTATTCTAAGGTTAGAAAGTTGATTTTAATTGTTATATTGAGTAATTATGTTAATTTTCTGTTTCTATCATAGTATAATAACTACGTATACGTTTTTTTAAGGATTTATAATTGTAAAATATATAAATTCCTAAGTGATACTCGTTACTTGCTCCTGCAGTTTAAAAAAAATTTGTTACAATTTAAAAATATTTTTTTTATTACCACCGTACACCCTCTAGTTTTTTTTAAATCTTAAGTGTCAGTATGATATAAGCCTAACAATCCAATACCGTTACTTTCGCGTTACTTTAGTGTTACTGTAACGTAGAATATTCTGCGTTACTATACGTTACAAAGTGGCAAAATCCACGGCCTCACCCAACTGCCCCCCGCATCGGCATCGGTTTTTCCTTGATCTTGGCGTTTGCTTTGCAACAGTGTCGAAACTTCAAAAACTTATTAAAAATATGATATATAAATATGATGCCCAATAGCAAGATGGTATTGGGTTGGTGACGGATATAAATAAATAAATAAATATTTTAAGACACTCCACACTGGGCCACACAGAGCCATCTAGTCCCAAATTAAGCTACTATTAAGTACCCTGTCGTATGGGGTACTAGACAACCGATTATAAGTATGTATTTTTTGTAAATACATACTTATAATACATAGAAAACACCCAAACCAGTACAAACAGACATGTTCATGCACACAAATATTTGTACTGAGCGGGGATCGAACCCGCGACCCATGGCTCAGAAGCAGCGTTTACTACTGCTGATCCAAAATTCCAAATGGTCGTAAAAATACTTAGTTATTATCCCTGAAATCAACGATTTCAAATATAGTTAACGGTAACGGTTTGTACAAGAAATCAATAATAACTTAATTTGTGTAACAGTTATCATGATATTTTAAAGCAAATACAAAACTATTTGTTAAACGCCTTGGGTTTCTTTTGTGCAATCACCAGACTTATCCAGAGCAATTACACGAATAATTTTGTCTTTACCTTACAAAATAAGAGCTAGGTACTTACATAATTGTTTGCTACGTGCATGTACAGATAGTGACATCAGTCGTCATTAAATATCTTACTTCATTACGTTCTGCTATCATGATTCGTCGCAATTAACTCACATTTTTTGCTTCGTTAAACCAACAAACATAAACAGCTTCTGCTCTGAAAAATGTGTCCTAAGTCCTCAACGAACTTGGCCGATATAAGTGGCAAGTTTGATACTTACAGTTGCGGCTAAAGCTCTGCGGCTAATGGACGGAGTTGTCGAACTTCGTAGTTCGATGAGTCGACAATGCTCTTTGTCAGTGTTTCCCAAACTTGTTCTGCCATGGCCTGGCAATTTTCACATTGCCCTTTTGTGACTCACTTACTTCTTTTAAACCCAAGCTGGTTCCACTAGGTAAAATAATATACATTTATCAATAGTAAAAATATTATTATACACTATTTAGTCACTTTGGTGCTAAGAATGGAGCTGCTGCTTATTTTTAACTTACTAAAGAATTCAAGTTCGCGGAAAATGACGAAAGAAGATGTTTTACGATGCGTCAATCGAAAGGTATTATCTTTAAAACAAGGCGGGAATAGTGCGATGCGGTGGGTATTTTATTTTTATGGCCCGGTACCGGGTCGCGACCCGACAAATGGGAAACGCAGCTCTATATGGCTCTAAATGCTCTAGAATTCTAGATGGCTAGATTAGGTTAGTAGAGCCCTTCTTTATATGATCTGAGGTAGAGCCACTGCGCTCACTGCCTGTTAAGATACTAATCATATCATCAAAAAAAAAAAATTATCGTACCCTTAGATCGTACCTACTTCTTGTGATTTCCTGTAATTACTTATATTGGTTGACTTTGAAGAAAGAAGACTGCCGCGGTAAAGCTATTGCATAGCATTTTTTATCAACTTATGCAATTATAAAACTAAAAAGTATCACCGCTGTGCCGGTCGGAGTGGGGGGGTGTTAGGTTATTTTCGTTACGGAATTTCTGGATTCGGTCTCCCCGCTCAAGGCCCGCGATAGAAGCTATGCAATAGTTTAATTTTATAAATATATGTATTTTCTAATTTTGACTTTTGTAATTAAATTTTTCTGTTATTTTGGCAGATATGGTTACCATAGGCAACCATACTGTCAAAATCCTTAATTTCTTCTAAATTCTTTTAAATTTCGGAAATTCAAAATTGTTCGATCGTGCCTCGCCCCGAGTGTTAGGTTAGGTTATTATCGTTACGGAATTTCTGGAATCGGTCTCCACGCTCAAGGCCCGCGATAGAAGCTATGCAATAGCTTAAAAAGATTTACCAGTGTGTATTTTTCGTCCTGTCCAATCATTGTATTTATATTCAAATATAATTATTTCACATTTACTACTGTTATTGGTTAAAAAACGTAACAGATTTTCACTAGTAAAATAGCAAAAATGGTAAACGTACTGTGTCACAGGGACGGTTTGTTTGTTAGTACAAACCAACAAATACGAATGCAGGTGACATTTCTCTTAGCCACGTCCTGCCTAGACCACCTCCTGAATTCCCTGTTCATGAAGGACATGCTTTTCTGCTATAAAGCTTTAAAAGTAACGTGGGTTCAAGATAAGGATTTGATTTCTGATTATCTTGTCCTGTTAATATATCTATATAAATAAAAATGAATCCCTATTACCCTTGGGCATCGCATCACGCGTAAACGGCTGGACCGATTTCGCTAGTTATTTTTTTGTTTTGTTTGTTATTGTCATGAGAATGTTCTTATGAAAGAAAAAATTAAGAAAATTGCGCGGAAAATTAGAAAATTAAAGAAAACTTATCACCATATACGTACTAAATTATTTGTAATGTAACCTTATCGCTTTTGACAATTTAAACTTCTTTAATGTCGTCTGCAAATATCTGCAAATATCGTCAAATAGGGGGTACAAAAACTGAATTTTGCACATGGCCAGTAATATCGCCTGTTCCCGTGTCGGAATATCATAATAATAATAATAAATAAACAATTAGTAAGCCATAGAAATTATTTATAATCGTATGGTTCACAATTTCGATTCAGCATCATCATTGCCGTAGTAACTTGAATTGTATTCTTGACTAGACAAATGTTGAAACAATATTTATCAATAATCGACTGATATGGGCAAACAGTCTCTGTGGAATAATTTATCAAAATTGATATGATAAAATTACTGCCTCATTAGCAGTATAAATCAGGTGTAAATATTGTATTGCTCAGCAGTCAACATCCTTAAATAAGTAACTAACCTATCCTTAAACTTATATCGGCAAAATGAGCTTTAGCAATAAAGTAGTGTTAGTGACTGGGGCTAGTTCAGGAATAGGAGCAGCTATAGCACTGAAATTTTCTGAAGAAAGAGCAAACGTGGCAATCGTAGGACGAAATAAAAATAAACTAAAGAACGTGTCTGAAATCATTGCTAAGGTCGGCAACAAGCCTCTTGTGATCGTAGCAGATGTTACAAAAGAAAATGATGTACAGAGAGAGAATCGTAAGCGATACTTTAAAACAATATGGAAAACTTGATGTGCTGGTTAACAACGCAGGTGTAGGTGGAAGTAGTGACATCACTGAGGAAAACGTAATGGCTGTATATGGCCGTATTATGACGACAAATCTCCGCTCAGCTGTCTTCCTGACCCATCTTGCAGGCAAGTACCTCATTGAATCGAAAGGAAATATTATAAACATTTCAAGTGTAGCTGGTCAGATGGTGATCCGATCAAGTTTCGCTTATTGCACTTCAAAAGCAGGTCTGGATCACTTCACGAGATCTAGCGCCCTTGACTTTGCGCCTTTAGGTGTTCGTGTCAATACAATAAGTCCAGGACCAGTGAAGACATATTCTAGAAAACAACGGAATCCCTGCAGATATGTTACCAGCTGTCTGGGACCATATGCTACAATTAACACAGCTGAAAAGGCTAAGTGATCCAATGGAAATTGCTGAACTTGCGGTGTATTTGGCGAGTGACAAGGCGGTTGGCATTACAGGATTGATATGTGTTAATGATAATGGTAGTTTATTATCCAAATCCTAAGTTGTGCATTTGATTTCAAAAAAAAAATTGTGTACGGAACAGCCTTTGATTCTATGTAAAATAATGTCAACGAGTAGGTAAATACAAATTTTATGATTGTGGAATTTTGGGAATAGTCCTCTAATCCCATTAGTACAAAAAATTACTTCCCAGTACCTACCTACTCTTCTAAATATCATTAAATCTAACAAAAAATTCTTAATAGTAAATGTATTTTTTTCGGAGATTAAGAGAAAATTCAATTAATTACTTAGGTAGGTACTACCTGTACGAATAAGAGAAGGAATTTCTCAATGATTAGCGCCTGATTGCCTTGAAATTAAATTGGAATAAAAACTTCATGTAGCAAGAGATGTTAATAAGTTATTTTAAGAGATCCTCCTTGAAACTGCGGGAGATTGACTTTATGTAATATACCTATGGAATGTTCTTCCAAAGGTTACAATGTGTGTGCATAATATTTCCTTAGTGGTTGAAACAGTCAACAATAAATAAACAATTTATAAAACAGATCTACAAACAGACCTAGAAAGGTAAAAGGTTTTAAGTACACCCGAGACTGATATAGGTACATATAAGTATATGTATAGGTACTCTACCCAACACTGGCTGATAGCGGAATTTGAACTCTACCAGTTCGGTTAAATTCCAGAATCACTAGTCCTAGATCTCCAGAATCACAGTCTGGTATAATGATTAATTAAAGTAATTATATTAAAATAATAACAACACCATTTTTAATTAATTATTAATTAATGTTTTTAACAATAACAATACAATTTTGATGTAAACCCAGTGATAACCCACACTAGATAAATATTAATTCATCCTATCCTTTCAGTGGGTTCAATACGTTTGTATGAGGAATCAATAATCGCTGAACCGACTTAAATGGGTATGTAGGTAGTGTGAGTTGTGGAATGATTTTGTAGTGTGTGACGCACCTCACCTCATAACGTAGCATAACCGCGTAGGTATGTCAAAATGTTTTTTTTTTTAAAGATTTGTAATAAAACTTTGACGACTTCCTTAAAGTAACGATATTTGCGTTAAGTTGGTTCTATTACATGTATTTTATAATTGCAAATGATTGTTGAAATGAAAGATAGTTTACGGATTTAGAACGCGTTTATTTTTGATTTAACCCGACGTTTCGAACCCTTTACAGCGTTCTTGGTCACGGGTAGACTAAGGTGTTATTCGTCTCTAAGATGGTAATTTGAAAAAATGTTTAACTACCGCCTCTAATTTTTATCGTCAGTTATGTTCCTTTTCACACAAAATGAGCTAACTGTGTCCGGAGTCTTCGCAGTGTTGCCATGGTTTGTGGACTTCAATGATGATAAGACAGGGTCCCAAGCAGCTGGTAAATTCCAACCATCTTATCTATTGAAATTAGGATGTTTTTTAATTTATATTGCTTCGCGTATCATTCTAGGTACATATCGGTTTTCCTTAGCAAGAACTTTAGGTTTATCAAATCTAATGAAATGGTTGGGCTTATCAAACGCATGACTACAGACTGCAGATTTCGTTATACGCATGTTTTTCATATCGGCTATGTGTTCTTTTACCCGAGTACCTATATTGAGTTTAGTTTGACCTATGTAAGAGAGCCCACATTCACAGTCGAGTTTGTATACGCCTGGTACTTGAAGGGGAATGTTACACTTGACTGGTCATGGTATCTTTCATTTCAATGTATAGTGTTCGCGTAAACTCAAGAAAACAGTATACAAATGATTGTGTTTGACTTCATACTCTAAATCTAGAAGATTACCGCCAAAATCTCGGGGTCCCGTGTTCGCTCCCCGGGTCGGGCAACCATAAGTTTCGAATTTTAGAACGTTTGTGTTTTGTTATCACCAACCCGCATTAATTTTAAAGCGTGGATGCTAGTACCCATCATTGCTATAATAATATAGTAACTTGAATTCAATGATCGAGGCCTTTTCCCTGCAGTGGGATGATTATAGGGTGGTACTTTTACCGACAGCTCTGCAGTAATCACCCTTGTAGTTGAAGAAGCTGGATTTTAATCCGCGAGTACCTAATGTCTTGCGAGAACAATATGCTGCAGGCGGCTGAGCCTGTAAAGTGGTAAGTTTCTCATACTACTATAGCGAACTAGGTTTAGTGTCTTGTTAACCTTTTGAGTGCCACGCCTCAAACGCACTAACTGTAAGCTCGCGTTAGTTGCTTTTGTGACAGAGCTGATCTTTGACAGAAGATAGATTTTTGTTGGTATGTAGGTTCTTTTATTATGTTATTATTTTTAGTAATACTACAAGACAAATTGATCGGGGATGGTACGGGTCGAAAAATGTTTTTTAAATCATAAAGTGGAATTGATTTCATTCATAATTGAATCTTTAATATAAGCTCGCAGACAAAGAACTATCGACTTTGAATCGTTTGCGTATCGAAAGCAAACGACACAAAGTTCGTGCTTTGTTTTGTAGGTCTCGTTTTGACCGCGCGAGCGCTGTTTAAGTTTTCATAGTAAATATTTCGATGGCGATACGAACACGCAAACGATTCGAATTCGATAGTTTTTCGTGCTAGACCCACTGGGCTTCTTGTATCTCCCCTCAGTCACATTATTAAGCGTCGACCGTTCGCAGCTTAACGAACAATAGACTCAGACCACACCGCTATTTAGTGGCTAATAACTAGCAAGATTCCATTCGGCTCTTAGTTTAACAGTATTATATTATCTGTGGTTTTACCAATCATGCTGGTCCCCGGCTCACAGGCCTTATTTATTTTCGCGGTACCAACGGAGTTGTCTGTGATAGCCATCGTTACTTTCGGTCGCTGGCTTAGCACGGCCAAGAAAAACGCTGATGGTGGATTGTGTGTCCGTCCTCGTGGAACTGAATACATTAAGTTGAAGTAAATAAACGCTTAACTACCGTAACCATTTGCTGTACCCCTACTATTACTATTTTATGGCGACGATCAACTGAGTCTGAGACCACAAACCCGGGTATGCTCGATAAAGTCCCAGAAGTTTTACTGTCGAAGAGATTCTAATCGGAATAAAACTGAACGAATGCCATATAAACGTATTTCTTGGGTAAGTCTATAAAAAGGTAGAGATAACCTTTACCACCTTTATATACTTAATTAATTCTAAACTCAATAATAATCAACTTTACCTTTAAAAGTCGTTTCGCCTACGTGGAATTTAATGCGACACAGAAATTCTAGTATATTTTATATCTTTGTACCTTGGAAGATGGTATTAATATTGAATCTGTAACATTTTGACTGGTCGAAACTTAGATGACGCTTTTATCTAATTATTCTATACACTGTAGTTTCCTAATATAATTAATTGTTATCAAATAACGAAGGTTACGTTTTATTACATATGTATTAAAGGATCCCCCTCCAGTCTCTACCAACGACCGGGTAATTAACCAAACAGCTAAAACATATTTTGCAAGGTAACAAAGCTTAATCCATGTAAAAAGCTTTGACATCATTGATGAGAATGTTTTAAATAGGTATAAACAGAATAATGTGCCTAAGAACGTGAACTCTTAGAGATGGCTATGGTCACGTGAGCACGTCACGTTGGACTTCACCCTTCGTCACATGCTGCAGACAGGCGTCAGAACAATAAATACCCGCCCACTTCTTGGTTCAAAAGAAATCCTACACTTTTATGGAATGTCTGTTACTCGTATTAAGTATTTTATTACGCATTTTTCTAAACGACTTGTGGAATGGAGTAGCAGTTACAGAACTAACAAATCATGGAATTACTTACGGATGTTCTATAAACTGCATTATTTAAAGATGCTCTATAAAAAAAAAGAAATTCAAGGACGGCAATCACAATTACTTATTCTGTGGTAGGTATACTTAGCTTTGAACAAAACGTCACAATACTTACATGTGTTATAATGACGAATTTAAGAGAGTATCTATAGGTACTGGGAATACGACATCATCTTGGTAGCAGCACTAAGCGTTAAGGTTTTGGTCAGATTTTTGGAGAAATCTATGTGCATCTGTTGACTGATGTGTGCTGATAAATTATTATGACGACTGTAACCTTTTCATGGGGCTTACCTAACGTAACCTAACCACGAACGTCAGATTGCGGGTAAAGAGTGTTTCAACGAACTCTAATATACAGGATGAAATTTTATGTACTTTCGGAATTTTTTATAGGAGTTAAATATCGTGTTTAGAGCCCATTTCCGAAATAAAAAATGTAGGTCAAGTTTTGACCTTGAAATATTTTTCGCAAAAAAATTTCTAATTAAAAGTGGTCGTCCTACAACCTTGAACGTAAACATTGCATTGTAAAACGAATTCGTTTTAAACACTTGAGTACTTTATTTATCTTACCTCTTTTAATCCTCTCCTAGCTCCCTTAAGTAATCCATTCCTACTTATGTAGTAAAACTTTTGCCGAATTCATAATAAAATTGAAACACGCACATTTTAGGTTAACAACATGTAGGAACCACCAAACTTGTCTTTCGAGTTACACTCTTGGCTTGGTATTTGCCCATAAGCTTTCTCAAACTCTCATTAAATGTTTTTCACGTATTCACTATTAAAACTATGATTAAAACCCACATTAATTATTTTGTATTCAGAACAACAATGATGCAAGAACTTAATATCACAAAATGCAGCCATCTGACCTGTCAATTCTTTACAGTCCTTGTTGTTTTTCGATCCTTTCGGAACCGGCTAAGGTCTGAGACTATGCTGCCATGTCATTAGTGTGAATTTAATCATTCTTAATTATAAAATATCATAAACACTTACTTAAACTGGTTTGGTTGGTTACTGGTTGAAACTATTAATTAATTAAAAGAAAAGAAACATTAACAGTATTTTAAAAACTGTTCGAAATGCAGACCGTTTCTCTCCAAACATAATCTTGCACGTTTTTGAATATTTTCTTTAAGTTTGTTGAGAACTACATTTTCATTTTTCACTTCATTAAAAGCTAACACTATCTGAGCTTTTAATGCCTCGAGGCTTTGGGCTTCTTCTACATACACGCGTCGCTTTATCCCACAAAAAGAAGTCGCAGGGTGTCAGATCAGGTGATCGCGGCGGCCACGCGACGGGACCCCCGCGACCGATCCAGCGGTCACCGTATTCAGAACTTAAATAGTCTCGTACGGAGGCCGCGTAATGCGAGGGTTCGCCATCATGTTGGTAATAAAAATCACGATAGTTCAATAAAGGCACATCGTCCATAAAGTTCGCCACAACATTAGGCAACATATCCAGATAGGTACCACCGGTCAGTCTAGTAACACAATAATGAACAAGCTAGTGATTGATTACTAGTGAAGAAGGAAAGAATAAGACGGTTGAAGTGAATGCACGATTTTGCACTGTTTATAATGTTTTGATACATTTAGCACGCAGGAATTCAATGTCAATTTGCAATGCCATAAAAAAGAGCAATGTGCTAAATTTAAAGTGTGTTTTTTTAATTTATTCGATACAATACCTTTCAAAAAGTACTCACTGAGTCAAAGTATCGTATAAATCACCCATAAATTTCGATAAGTTAGGTTAGGTTAAGTTATTAAGTGTAAGTAAGTGTTTATGATATTTTATGTATTTGTTAAGAATGATCGAATTCGCACTAATGCCATGGCAGCATGCGGTCTCAGACCTTAGCTGCCTGGTTCTGAAAGGAGCAATAAACAAACAAAAAACGCAGCTGTCAGTCTAATTTATTGCAAGTGCATAATTATTTTAGTTTATTCATAGTTTTAATTATTATGGTATCGTGAATCTGAAAAACATTTAATGTGAGTTTTAGATAGCTTATGTGCAAATACCAAGCCAACAGGGTAACTCGTTAAATTCAATTTTGGTGATTTCTTCATGTTGTGAACCCAAATGTGCGTGTTTTCGATGTATTGTGTTGTTCAATGTATTGTGAATTCGGTAAAAGGTTTACTACATAGGAATGTATTGCCTATGGAGCTAGGAGAGGATTAAAAGATGTAAGAGAAATAAGTAACTCAAGTCTTCGTTTTAAAATGAGCACTTGTAGGTTATGGTAATGTTTTTGTTTTTCATACTGTTCCATACTGTATTTGTAATTTTGTTGTGGTTTCTAATAAAGTTAAGTTAGTTTTAGTTTGTTCAATGAACATTCATTAGCTGATTGGAGGCTTTTGCTTTTTACGATCCTAAGCCTCTCAAAAGTCAACAACAAGAATAGTTTCGTAATGAATTAATGAATGCATGAATGAATGAATGAATGAGATGCGCACGGTGTAAAAAGTGTGTTGCGAGGAGGCCATAACCAACATTTTAGATTTTTCGCGGACTTTTTCTAGGTGCTTTTTCTTGACATTTTTGTACTGGGCTATACCAAAAGAAAAAATACGCCATTTGTTTTTTGTCTCGTAGATTGATATATTAAAATTTGGAAAGGGGTTAAAATTTCACCCTGTATCTACGGTATAAACGAAAGTTGAACTTATACTGTTTTATTATGTTATGATGACTATAAAGGTGGTAAAACTTGTTCTAGTATTATTATATGACATTAAGCGACGCGCGCCCCGCTGCACGCCCCGCCCTAGCAATTAGCGGACATTTCTAGTCTTATTTTTATCGAGTTGCTTTCGAGACGATATTATAAGTTAATCTCTCCCTCTATTTACCTATCTAAGTGTAAAATTGTAGTAACAGATTGGTTGCTATCCTTGGGCTAAATATGATAAAACAAAAAAATATACTTATTATAAATTTTGTTGTTGTTTTTTAATATAATAGTGCACACACACGCACACACACATTAATGTTTAACAGTGCTTTAAAGGCTTGGGGTCTGTCCTTTAGCCAATTAGCTAGTAGGTATGTCATCTCGGTCCCCATTCAGAAATTGTACAACCCAAATTGTACCTTTGTAATAATGTTACCTATACCTACCTAATATTAATTTATGTATCAAGTGTGGGTGTGCACACGTGTGTGTATCTTTGTCATTCATTCGTAGATTTTAACAATACACGGGAGTTAATCGTACTTCAATTTAGAAATACCTACCTATTGAGAGTTAACTTAAACAAAACAATGTAGAAAAGTCTTAACAAATATCGGGAAGAGGAATTCTTATTCTAAGATTAACACGTTTCAGTAATAAATATGCATGTTTATAACGAAATTTCAAAAATAATAAGTACTGATATAAGAAGCCAGACCAATTAATTAATTGCATGTAGATTAATTTAGATTAGTGTTTGGAGTTGGGTTCGCAGAAACCATTACATAATCACAATTCCTGGTAATATATATTTTTACACCCTGGAACCCTAGGCGAGCTTCCACTAATTAGAAATATTATTTCACCAATAGATACTTTATATGTTACTCCCTTGTAAATAACTTGTAAATATTTCTCTCAGCTATTTAAAATTAGAATTCTATGCCTAAGTTTATTGTTAAACTTTGCATCCACAATAACAATTGGCTGACTAAGTAGGTAAATCAGTTGCTTGATTGTTCTTATTTTGCTAGAGCCGATGCCCTTGTGTCCCAGGATTAGGTAAAATATTGAAACCGTAAAGGAGCCTTATAATGCGCTAACTTACAATTAAATGTAGTTACTTTCATCTAATTTTGTCTGCAAACTAACGCGTGTAGTCATGAAAAGAGACTGGGCACATTTGTATGGGAAGTAGTCCATGAACCAATACCGATACTGCTATGCTATTTATGTAATCAACATCAACTACCTACATCCATGTGCGGGGGGGCATCAAAACCTGACCCTGCAGTTTTTAGAAAAAAAAAAAACTTTTGAATACTCCTTTTTTTGTTTGAGAAACTTTTATGTCGGCTATTTATGAATGAATTGGGCTTCAGTAATATTTTTTGCTTTTAGATACAGCCACTTATTCCAAGAAAGGCAACTTTTTCTAACAGCAAACCACTAAACTATAAAAGAGCAGAAAAACAACTTTTTTAATTTTTTTTATTCACCTCTTTCTAATAAAATCTAGAAATTCAGCAAGACGTAGTTAATATGAAATTTTAACTACATTCCAAATTTTAATATATCAATCTACGAGACAAAAAACAAATGACGTATTTTTTCTTTTTGTATAGCCCAGTACAAAATGTCAAGATAAAGTACTTAGAAAATGTCCGCCAAAAATCTAAAATTTTTGATACGGTCGCCTAGCAACACTTTTTTTATCTCATTCATTTATTATGATAATATTCCTAAGTTTTTGATTTACCCTTTATACCTTAACAGGTCTAGGACCGTAAAAATTGAAAACTATATCGCGAAAAATATTTTCGGGTGACAACTTGATTTACATTTTTTATTTCATAACTGGTTAAAATTTCATCCTGTATAGTTTCTTTAAACCTAAATTTGTGTAAACTGAAACTATCTTTGAAATAAAAAAAAATCGACATATACAGATTATTATAGCTTTTCTTAATTCAGGTTAAGCATCTGGACTGCCAAATAAATCATCGGTTAGAGAGACATTAATTCTCCGTCCAACTTGTTCTCTGATTATATGGTCACACCCTAAGTGAATGGGAGAACGAAATCGTGCGTCAAGGCATTTCTCGCAACCTTCATGGAACGTTCCAGCTTACGACGGCTCATGTGAAACATCAGACTCAGCCGCTCATTAGAAATCCAGTTCTAATTTATGTCAAGTGTATTTTCTAGAGAAATACCTTAAAATGTTAATGACTTAGGTAAACGTTTTTCAAACGAAAACTGCGGCAAACTATTTTTTTTTTCAATACTGTTGGGTCAGATTTGGATGCAACTTCGCACATAGATGTAGCTAAGGTATCCTCACATAAATACCTCAACAGTATCGGTATTGATTCATGGACCACTTTTGCTCAGTCTCCTTTGCATATTTAGCAGATCCAAGTCTCCTCAATATTGCCGAAATGTGAAATTAACTTAGTGCATTATGGTAGAAAAGAAATATTTATAACTATAACTTTTGTTTACCTTTTTCTAACCTAAGCCGTGAACAAACATATAACGCAAGTCTTTGATCAATGCCTGTTGACAGTGATGATGACTCCCGGAGCTGAAAGGTGGTCGCTCACATAGGTCTGATAATAAAGTCACTCAGCGGGCAAGCGATGCTTGGCATTCTCCTACTACGCCATAGAATCAGAAATGAGAAAATCTTTAGTAGAACGAAGGTAAATTGACAAGAATTGCTGAACTGAAGTAGAAATGGGTGAGGCACATACTCGTAGTAAGATCAGATGATGGCCGTTGGATAAGGGTGGCGCGGGACCGATGGGCATGGAGATGGATATCCTTTGGGAATGCCTACGTCCAGCAGTGGACACCATTTTGCGGAGATGATGATGAGATGTTGATATACCCCGCTAAATTAGAATTTCGTAAATCTGATCAACAATCACATTTCATGACAGTACAAAGCATTATTTGCTTCATTTATCAGTCAATATCAAAAATTTCGACTCGGCTATGACTAGTCTACATTGATTTAAATGTATCGTATCATCAATATTTGTCAAATTAAATTGATATTTATGTGTTGAACATTAAAGCTAAAAATAATTTAGGTACGTGTAGACGTGCTGTTTGATGTACATGAAAGGAAAACAGGTAGTAATAGATGCGGGTTGCGAAAGGTCTTTTGAAATTCATCCGCTAAGCCCTAAGGGACTATTATCGAGTTGCGGTGCGGGGAATTGAAAATACAGGATTTTTTTAATATCTAATAATATGTTGCTAAACTGATTTAAGATTATAAGTATAGTTAGATTTTAGTTAGTCACACTCAACTATTTATTGCTTACCCATATTCTCTCTTTTTTCACATATCTACGCTTATAACCAGCAACTTCACGTATTTTACGTTTTCAAGCCGTAGCAATTTCAAAGGATCTCTCAACAATGCCTTTGTTGAGAGATATTGGTACATTATATTACCTCATTTCACAGAAAACGCTGGCGCTTGTACGCTCAATCTTTGTAACGTAATTTCGTAACAATATCCATTTGCACCTTGACTTTATTTTTTATAATAACTTGTCAGAAGCCAGGCAGTATCAAAAAACATGGAAATCTCATTTCTGCAATAGCATTAGCGAAGCCTGTGAGGCCTTATGCCGTAATGCGATTAGACCTGGCGAGGTCGGTCACGTGACCCAAGGCCCAAGGCCAGCGGCTAATTAGATTTCTCAAGCTGTGACCTGAACTGTGAACTGGAGTATTGCAAAGTTATTAATTAATACATATACCTAATGCGATAGAACTTGTTAGCATATAAAAACTTTATGGTTGTGTTTTTACAAGTTTCAGTTCATTTTCAGTGCGTGTTGTGTGTAAGAGTTTCTTATTTGCCACCGACTCGTTAATAGCGGAAAATTTTGTGGTTTTCGTTCGACAGTTTAATTGTTTTGCTTCTGCAATTATTTTTCTCTATTTAGAAAAACAACCCAATTTTTTTCTACACTTTCACCCCTTCAGGTGTAACTCTCATTTCAAATTTTAATGTCGACTACTCAAGTTTGTTCAGCTGTACTTAATAGCAAATAAAAAAAATTATCACATTCAGTTAATCCGGAAAAACGTTGCACAGATTTTCGTCATATTTAATAGGTACGCGTTAAATTGGGAACCTTCTCTTTTAACGCCGGTAAAAAAAGGCTTCCTTTGTTTATGATTTTATTTATTAGGTAAGACATTATATAATTACTACTGAAAGCGTAGTTAAATTCATGTAGTGAATCTACAGCTTTTCATTCATAAGTATTTTACGCAGCAAAGAAACATGCAAACATTAAACTGCCTCACTAGAACAATTAAACAACAACAATAGAATTGTTCAGTTATTCCTCCGACAAAACCTAAACAATAAATTGATTATCGCGAAAAAGTTAATTATTATAACGGTAATAATAAAAATACTTATCCTGAGTTTTTGTTTTCCTAATCGGGTTATTATTAAAAACCACTTTAATAGATAGGTATAAAAGACCCCTTTCAAATCACTTGAAACATATTCTCTCTAATTAATTAATCCGCTACCTACGGGCCCCAATTCTGCTAATTTACAAATGGCTCAATAGAATCGCAATGGCATCGCTATCGTATATTTTGACATTACTACCATATTAAATGTGACAAAATATACACTTGCGATTATTTTGAGCCATTTGTAAATTAGCGGAATTGGGGGACAGTTTGTTTTAATCTAAGGCTACCAGGGACTTGCTTACCTAATTAGTTGTTGAGGTCCTACGCAGCGTCATTGTAACCTCAAATTTCTTTTAAATTAGTGACAGTAAATTAATGTTTTTTTAAAACATTTATTGTAGGGTAGATTCTCATGTAGGCTTTTATCCCAAAAAAGTACCTATACTTACGAAGAAAATAAAATAAAAATTAAAAAATATTAATAATTTCACTTTAACAAATAACGCTGGTTTTATAGATGGACGGAGTGCGCGTATGTGATGTGATATGTATGATAGATACTTACGAAGACATTATTTATTCATAACTATAAGAACATAGTCTTTACAGTTTGCAGGTCCATTCTTTCTAGTTTGTAAAATCAAAACCTGTAATAAAAGTTGAGTAAACAATTCGTTTTTCAATCAAAAAGTTTCATTTTGGATCAATCAAGTGCGGTCTGCCCCTAAAGTGTAGGTTTGACGTTAAGGTAAATAGGTACTCATACTCTTACACGTGCTGTATATTTTTCTAAATTCCAAGGACATTTTCCGCGACACAACAACCAAACACAGCATTATTCATGCACATTTTTATCAGTTACTCCGTTTCTCTCTTGTACCGCTCATAATTATGTTTACTACAAAGAGCCTTGTAAAAACAAGGATTTTTCTGAGCCTCGAGCTATCTCCTTTTCATAAATACGTCACACCGACAGGGGATTTATTACGTACGATATAGTAAAGAAGTACAGTAAAAAATATAATATTCTCTGAACGCAACCTAACTATAAAAACGAATTTTGGTTTACTGTATAACAGTATAAACAGCCTATAATCATCCCACTGCAGGGAAAAGGCCTCCATCATTAAATTCAAGTTACCACAGCAATGATGGGTGTACTGGCATAATCACCACGCTTGCCAAATGCGGGTTGGTGATCACAAACCCGAGCAACGATCGAAAATTCGAAACTTTTTGTTGCCGACCCGGGATTCGAACCTGGGTCCACGAGATCTTGGCCCGGTATTTAAACCACTAGACCAACGTAATATCTATAATATCAGTATATAAATTTGAAAAAATATGTCTCAGGCGTTTTTCAAGTTTATATACTGATATCATAATTGCAATTTAATTGCTAAAATATCAAATAAATAATATCTATAGTTTGATTATACTTAAGTATAGTTAATTAGACGGAGCCAAATTCGAGGTGTTGGTTCAGAATCGAGTCTAGAATAAAGGTTTTTTTTTAATATTTCTTATTTACATATGTATGAATGGGTATTTTATTAACTATAGAGTAAATTCCACTGTCCACCACTGACAGTGACCCAGGGTCGAATTCTGACACTGCAACCGCTGCAGGGCGTAATAGGAGATAACTAGCTGTTACCAGCGAATTCGTCCGAGTGGAAGTAGTAATCTGATTAACTTGTTTTTTATCCAATCTAAATTTTTACATATTTGATTACTACCTACTATTTAATTTAAATGTGTAGTTTGTGTTAGGAATTCAAACAAGTTTAGGGTAGTGGTGTTGTGTATGTACCGATGACGATTGACATCAAACGCCGCAGCCTGATAATTACCTGGAAAAAGAAAATAGGATTAAATATACCTACCGTAATATACATAACTGATAACTTTTAAATGGAAATGAGAGATATACATATTTATGATAAAAAAAGACGTGTGGCACTCGGAGACTGCCGCGGTAAAGCTATTGCATAGCATTTTTTATCAACTTATGCAATTATAAAACTAAAAAGTATCACCGCTGTGCCGGTCGGAGTGTGGGTGGTTAGGTTATTTTCGTTACGGAATTTCTGGATTCGGTCTCCACGTTCAAGGCCCGCGATAGAAGCTATGCAATAGCTTAATAAAAATCCCATCAAATTTCAACTTTTATTTTTTCATCTCTTTGTGAGGGTTGTTAAGAAAAGTAATTATTTTCACGCCAAATAAATTTAGAGTATATTATGTGAGTTTGGAGTAAAGCTTTATAAATACAAAAAAAATCCATATAAACTTACATCCCCTTTGTAAGCGTAGTTTCGAAAAATAATAAACTAAATATTTTTTATTTTATAATAACTACTTGTAGTAATTGGGTTCCACAATTTATATTATAACTATAGGAGTTTCATTCAAATTTTGTCACCCTTTTTTCCCCCTTTAGTGATTAAACTGTTGTAGTTCGTGATAAGTCAGTCAATGAGTGAGAGGCCTTTTGCTTGCGTGATAAATAATGTTTAAAAAAGTTCATAATACTTCGATTAAAACAAAAGGAGGAAGCTATGATACATTCATAGGTACAGATAATAACACGTAAACCACCACGTAAATTTTTCGCCAAAAAAACAAACACAAAACGCCAAATTTTCGCAATTGATATTAATCTCTACTTGTTGGACTCAAAGTTAAAAATCAATTCAATGTCCTTTCAATCTTTTGGGGTAGGTCAACTTCCCCAAATCATCAACTTTTTGGGTAGGTTTACCTGCCGTTGTCTGTAAATGGCTTTTCTTCATTGAATTCATTCGAATTTGCTGTCTGAGTCTGGACCAGTTAAGTGGTGGACTTCTGCGTGCCGACCGACCAATCAACGTGGCGCTGCGCTGGTGCAACGACTAAATGTGTTAAAATGGCCTTATGAATATTTGTTTTATAAAAAATATTTGTTTTGTTTAGTAAAGACATATTATATGTGTCTTGTTATGGTGGGTTGAGTAGTTTTTGCACAAAAAGGCATTTTTAACGCTTCTTAGCACATAAACATCTTCCAAATTTTTTATAGGCGTTAATTATTGTCTTTAGAGCCCATCTATGAAGTAAAAAATGTTGGTTAAATTTTCACCAGAAAATATTTTTCGTAACATACCTAGTTTTCAATTTTTACGTTTCTAAGCATGTGAAAGTATAAAAGGTAAAGCAACAACTTATAAATAGGATCCTTATAAATGAATGAATTGCGAATCGTAAAAAAAGGGTTATGAGGCAGCCGTACTTATCAATTTTTTTAAACTTTTGGTGGACATTTTCTAAGTGCTTTATCTTGACATTTTTGTACTGGGTTATGCCAAAAGAAAAAATACGTCATTTGTTTTTTGTTTCGTAGATTGTTGTATTAAAATTTGGAAGGTGGTTAAAATTTCAACCTGTGTAGACCCGTCGCTGACCTGTTGGGACTGAAACATAGTACGGCGGTAAGGCTGACTTTTATAAGATGACGAGTGTAACGCGATCTTCCTCTTTTTGTTGTTTTAATCTAAGCATTATCAGTTCTGATTGTAAGAATTGTATAGTAAATATTGGAAACTCATATATAAAAAGTAGGTACAAGGTAGAACAAATAGTGTCTGACCTTAAAATATGGTATAATTTAAACGTTTAAATAACATGTAGTTTACAAGTAGCAGTTTTTAACATTCGCACTTTACCTATCATTTTAGCATATTTTATTGTCTCGCCGTTTAATTTATTGCAGCACGGGCACGCGGTATCATCATGCCTGAAAGGCTAAGCCTAATCACTGGTCTCGGGCCTCGCTCGTGCCGACATTTATCAGTTTACTCTGGCTTAACTGGCTCGGTGTTGGAATTGTAAGATTCTAATTAACATTCTACTTAATAAACAATAAGCTCTGATTTATATAGGAATAGATACTGTTTGAGCAAGATCTTATTTTGTACTTTATATTGTACTAGCGAGCGGCCCGTCCCGGCTTTGCACGGGTGGACATAAAATTTTATTATAAGGACCCCTAATCTTTTCAAGCAATAAATATAGCCTATTTTAGTCAGGGTGAATGTAGCAAGTACTTTTTGAGTTTATTCATTACAAACATACACACACACAAAAATACAAATCTCCCTTTCAACACCTACGCGATGCTCATCTTATTCATTCATTACGATAATAATCATAAGTTGAAGGTGGGAACCTTCATACCTTCACAGGCCTAAGACCGTAGAAATGGAAAACTATTGCGAAATTTATTTTCGAGTGAAAACTTGACCTAAATTTGTTTTCATAAATGGGCTCTTAATACAATACTTAAGGCCTATATATTTTTTTACGGTGATGAAAAGTCATAGTCGTGAGAACTTCGTATCGCCTCTGAATACTTATTTGATTTTGACGTCTTAAATGTCATTGTCATTGTCATTTAAATATTAAAAAAACTTTTAAAAGTATTTGTGAAATTAACTTTTTAATGATTTTAATACTTAGGTATTATTATCATTATCCCGACCCAAACAAATCATAAAAAAACATAAAAACATAAAAATCAGACCAGCAGTTCTCATGTTTTAGGTTGTGTGACTAACACGACTTTCTTTTATATATACCTACCTATAAGATTTAATTTTGTGTCAATAGTGGGAAACATCTGAACTCCGTCCTACAGGCATAATACTAGTACGGAGGTTAGAGATATCATTCTATTCTCTGTACCTAGGTATTACTAGTCTTACCCCCGTATTTATAAACAAGTAAAAGTAATTACTTGACTACAAGTAATTACTTGAGAGACAATTTGTATGCCTTAATCAAGAAATTACTAGAAGTTATAACTACCAAAAGTTAGCATTTTCAGCCAAATAATATGACTATTAATGGTGACCAATTTCTTTCACTTAAGCACTAGGTAAGAACACTTTAAGTTATGACTTTTTTAAGCAATAAATAATTACTTCATTATAAATAGGTACGGGGGTTACTGCGCTAGCTATATGTACTCGTATTCATTATTCATTGTGCCGGATGGAATAACATTGCTGAATCTTGTGTTGGACTATCGTCATTGGAGACTAAAGTATTACTGCCAGAGGAATACGAGCAGCGTTTTCTGTCAACTTGCCCAACAGAAATTATTATACCTCGCCTGACAATTTAAGCGTGGTGTTTATGGAAAAGTCCTCCTTTTGTAAGTCCTATGTCCAGCAATAAACTGACGCCGATTGATTATGAATATTCATTGTGATGGCACAGAGAAAAATAAGTATAAAACGGTACATCGAACTTTATCATTCACATTTAGGGTTACCAACCTATTTTTACCAAGAGTATAATTCGGATTTAGTTGTAGTACCTACCTGTAAAAATATGGTAGACAAGGAATTAGATTTGCCTACTTACTATATTTTATTTTTAAGTGAAAGCAGTTATGGTCACCTAAAATATTATGATACCACATTATATTAATAGAGTTGGCAACCTTATAACAGTTCTCTGTTAAGCTGGGCCCCAATTCCGCTAATTTACAAATGGCTCAATAGAATCGCAATTGCATCGCAATCGTATATTTTGACATTACTACCATAACAAATGTGTCAAAATATTCAATTGCGATTCTATTGAGCCATTTGTAAATTAGCGGAATTGGGGGCCTGGAATTAGACACTCTCAATGAGTGTTACAAAAAAACACATTTATTGACTATTCTTTCTTACCCGTTGCTAGCAGCTTGTCAGATTACAAAATAAGTACTTCCCAACACGCACACATTTCTTGTACACTTATATCAGTATTTTATTGTATAATATATAATCGTTCATTTATTTTCTTGTTTATATAATTATGTATCCTCACTCCAGGGGCCCACAGAAAACCAGCGTCGTGGCCTACGTAGTGGGCCATGATTTATGCTGAGTGAGGTCCTTTTGTGATGGGGCTCGCGACGCACATAACGTCACTGTTTGAGCATATATTTTTTTTACTTATCAGCATGTACTTTTCTTTGTGTCTTAATTATAATCTGTATTTTTTTTTGTTACACCTATTCTGTTAATTTTGTTTTTATTTCAATGTTAATTGGTGTTGTATTATTGTGTCGTTGTGATGTCCATTACCAATAAATGTTTCTATTCTATTCTGTTCTATTCAACGCTGCTAATGACGACCCGGTTGGTGTAGTGGTATGGCGGCGAAGATCCCGGGTTCGACTCCTGATCGACGATATTATCTAAACTTTCAATAAAAACCGAACCAAACTAGAGTCGAATCAGGGACGTGATACGATGTGGTACTAACAAGCAACTATACTTATCAGGCCTTAAAGAAGCACAAATGGCATAACGACTAGCCACACTACAAGTTTCAACTTTGTTAGTTGGCAGCGAGATTTCAGTTCCGTTATCGATCATCATCCCGTCATCTCCATCCCATTACGTTTTAACGCTGTTAGCCCGATTGAAGGTTAGCCTTAAATCAATTTACTTACTGTCATCACTATCACGAGCCGTTGGTACCTACAGTTAACCGCATTAACCTTCTGCCACTAAGTATAGTGCGTCCTATGCACTACACAGAGTGGTAAAACTTTTGGTTTTATTTCATTCATATATAGTAATGACCTATAATCATCCCACTGCAGGGCAAAGGCCTCCATCATTGAAATCAAGTTACCATAGCAATAATGGGCATAGGCATAATCACTACGCTTGCTAAATGCGGGTTGGTGATTACAAACCCGAGCAATGTTCGAAAATTCGAAACTTTTGTTGCCCGACCCGGGGTTCGAACCCGGGACCCCGAGTTCTTGGCCCTATATTCAAAACCGCTAAGCCAAAGGGCAATTCATACAAGAAAGTAGAAAGATAAAGATATAAGAAAGTAGTTAATCATTTTTGTAACGTACACAGGAAATGTTTATTTTCTCATCTTACAGAACATTAGTTGACTATAGGAATTAATGACATTACATATTAGAGAAACCTATATTTCAAAGTAGCTGTTGCACGCGACTTCGTCCGCGTTAATTTCAGTTATTATGATCGCGATTAATATCTATAATTTTTCCCGTTTTAGCAACATTTTTCACTGATGCTTTGCTCCTATTGGACGCAGCGTGATGTTATATAGCCTTAAGCCTTCCTTAATTAATGGACTATCTAACACGAAAATATTTTTTCAATTCAAAGCAGTACTTCCGGAGATTAGCGCGTTCAAACAAACAAACAAACTCTTCAGCTTTATAATTTTAGTATAGATTTATGTACAACTGCAGCTCTATTGGTATGAATGCAAATTCATAAGAGACTAAATATCTTTAACGCAATATCAGCCTTATTGACATCCTGACAAGCTTTTGAAACTCTTGAAAGGGAGGGGCGTAACTATTCTATGAAAAATGATATTTTATTCTGTATGTATTTGAATTTGATAACATAGTAAATGTTTTACAACCTCGTCAAAGTCAGTAATGAAAATTGGAATTGATTTTGATTTTCATTCAAAACAGTACATTGTTGTCTGCGTCTATATTATTAGAATCTCATTCTGGGAAGCGAGATTTAACTTTTTTTTGAGTAAAACAACTGTATACGTGCGAGAGTAATATCATCTTTAACACAGCATCATCCCGAATCCTGATCATGATGTTAAGCATCTGCAAGGCCTGTAAATACTGTTTTATTCTGTATGTCTCTGAATTTAAGGGATATGACATTAGGTAAATTTAAATATAATCTGAGGAACCTGCTCATGACAGAATGTTTTTATACTACGAGTATTAATGACTTTTTAAGCATGACTATTAAAAATGACAACAAATATAAATAATATAATATTTGACGACTAAGGAGCTGAAATAATGTTATGATTTTGTTTTTATAATTTTATTAAATAATGGCATGATTTAATTAAGTAATGATATGTGTTTAATTCAATAATGTTATAATTTGATTAATTAATATTATGATTTTATTTGATAAATTGTGTATTATATTTCAATGATATGTTAAATAGGATAATTCATATTCATTGCGTGTTTAACTAATAATAAAGTGCCTAATAATAAATTACCTTCAATATTTTTACGCCACTAGTGGCAGAAAGTGCAGAACAAGTAACAAATTAAGATCTATTGTACCACCACTTTTTGAGAAATAAATGTTTTTGATTTGATTTGATTTGATACAGGTAAAGATGAAATAAAACGGCTACATAGTAATGTTTTTAGTACATCCAAGTCAACATCATAACGACTAAAAAATGGAATAGAAGAGGTTCCAATGCTCTCTATCTAATGATAACATAGCAGGTGAAAGTTTGTTATAAATTGGATTCTCGTAAAGGTACGAGTGGACTTTGATGCTGATTGAATTGGCCGTACCTACGGATACTGCTCAAGTGTTTTTATTTGTTGAAATACGAAGCTAAGTGAATAGGTGCCTGAATACATGGGCCCATGTACGAGAGTACACGTATACAAAAACATATGTAACTCAATAAATAGTTCATTTAATTAACGACTAGGACTACAAGTACACAATCAGTAGGTACTTGAAAAACGTCCTAACCCAAAGGATCTCCTGAACATTTAGTCAATGAAAATAATGTTATAAAATTATCTGAAATAGTATTACATACACAAATAAATAAATCTGGACAACATCACATATTGAATTACATTGTTCTGATCCCAATTTGAATAACTATTTATAGCACTCGTATTTTGAAAACCAGCAACAACGAAGGTATACCACAAACACCCAGACGAGTACGAATACGAGTAATACCAACACTATACCACAAACACCCAGACCCGAGAAAATGTAGAATACACTTACATTGACCCGTCCAGGAATCGAACCCGGGACCTCGGAGCAGGCGACAACTTGAAAACCGATGTGTATGCTACTCCGCCACGGAGGTCGTCACATACATGAGTATCTATTCTAATCCATATTGTAATTGCTCTTAGTAGTTTTGTGTTGTAGAATGAAATACCTATGTATACAGGCTGAAATTTTAACCACACTTGTCTCGTAGATTGATATATTAAAATTTGGAAGTTGGTTAAAATTTCATCCTGTATGCCAGTGACTGTACTAAAAGACATTTCTCGTGTATTTTTACTATTTTGTGTGTTTTTAACAACATCCAAGCTTTAGTTAGAAAGAGAAAAAAATATTTTTTCAATCACATCCATGCTTAAATTAGACTTATCACATCCTTTAAAATTAAAGCAAATGAACAACTCGTTTTAATCCCCAAAATGATTCATTCATGAAAGAATTTCGAACTCAAATTTAATTTATTCCTGTATATCTTCGTACAACGTTGACCCTACCTGATCCCAGTTCAAACTCGATTTAACACGTTTGCAAGCCAGGCTTCTGCGACGTGACGCAAAGAATTTCATTACTCAGACTAAATTACTCGGGACTCTAAAATCTGGGACGGCCATTAGTTCTTCGAGCAGTTAAAACGGTGGTATGCCTGGAATTTGGAACTCATTTAGTTATTGTTAATGCTCTCAAATTATAACGCATCTACTTAGTGATATAATGTTACTTGTCCAATACAAGTAACATTATATCACTAAGTAGATGCGTTTTCGGAAGTAGGCGACAATGAATTGTGTTATTACAAAATTCAATCATTTGATTCAATTATCAGTTCTCTGTTTTTTTATTATAAATTTCCCTAGGGTCCCTGGTTCGATTTTCAATGGTTGGATTAATTTTTAGACTATCTCCGTGGCGGAGTGGCGTATGCACCGGTTTTCAAGGTGTCGCCTGCTCTGAGGTCCCGTATTCGATTTCCAGACGGGTCAATGTAGAAAAAATAGGGTTTTAATACATATTCTAGGGTCTTGGTGTTGGTGGTAGCTTCGTTTTTTCTGATTTCCACAATACGAGTGCTTTAAATAGTTATCCACTTTGGGATCAGAACAATGTATGTTAAATGATGTTGTCAACATTTATGTCTTATTCCAGTCTTCTGTAGCAAGATGGAAGTCGTAAAAACTACTCTCTTCAGAGGCCTATAATAAACAGCTTGGAAAATTACACGATGGCATGAAGAAATCACTCAAGACAACAGTGTCAGAATTCGGAAGGTAATATTTTCATTAAATCATTTGAAAAATATTGTGAACTTACTTGTAGGTATATGGCATTACCCCCTTGGAAGAGCGGCCGGTCGGATAGCAAAATAAAGGGTTCAATATCTGTGACAGCCGAAATAAACTTCCCAATACCTACATATTTTTATTTCGCTAATTGCATGCAATATGCATTTAAATGTGCCTGTTATTTAAAATAATACATTTTAGGAAACGCCATTTCAATCCATAACATCTCTCGTTTTTAGTCCAACTGACATAATTCAAGTTATTAACCCACAATATTTAATACTAGCTGTTGCCCGCAACTTCGTATGCGAGGATTTTTGAATTTAAAACTGTGTATTACAATTATTATCCCACGAGAACCGTACCTTTTCCCGGAATAAAAAGTAGCCTTTATGTTATTCCAGCCAATAAATAATTAATTGATAATAATAATAATTTTTAACCTATTTATTTAATATTTAGCCGTAATAACTCCTTACCTTCCCCACTTATTTCGATTTTATTGTCCTTTATTGAGGTTGTCTGGAAGAGATCGCTTGTAGCGATAAGACCGCCTAAATTGTACAGCTTAAAATATATTATATGTTAAAAATTTATTCTGTATGGTGTGCAATAAAGAGTATATATGTTATGTTATGTTAAACCATAGGGAAAGATTAAACTAACACCGTGCCGAATTTCATTCAGATCCGTTGAGTAGTTTTAGCGTGAAAGAGTAACAAACATTCATACATTCTTACAGACTTTCACGTTTCTAATATTGATAGGATGAATCACAATACAATCCAGCATTCTATTTGTAGGCGTTAAAGGTTATTTTTGTAACTATTTCTTAACGTCATCAATTCACTGAGTCAAAACGGATATCAATGTTGCGTTTACAAAACATAAACAAATGGTATATTAATAGAAGTGTGAGTCGATAATGTCGTACCTACCCGTATTCGTGTTACGTTTAATAATAATACAGTAGCTACCTATAATACGCGACAACGAGCACATAATGTAAAGAGGATGGCAATAACCGATAACACGCCACATCCCAAACGAAACAGCTTATCTTTTTGTATTTTTTTTATTGACTTGCATTTTGCATGCTCTTGCTTCTCAAAGGAAAATTGGTTAAGTCCCATCGGATACACATTGTGGGCGAGTATAAAGGAAACAGTGGAAAAAAAAGAGCAAAAACGTACGCCATTAGCTGCGCGCCCTTGAATTTGTGCAAAAAAATCGACACCATTTCGTGATGATAGAAGAATACCTAGTAAGTGACTATTATGACAAGTGAAGTAAACCAAATGAACTCTATACAGGTTGGCGTTGGTCTTATCTCAGTCAGCTGGGCGAGCGAAACCGAACGTAAACCAAGGACAATGCGCTATCTGTAGGTAATGTGTTCATATTGGCCCTCGCTCGACAATACTTAGCCAGTATTGCTAGTTTAAGGCAGCAAGCAACAAGCGAAAGCAAAAATACTTGTCTGTCAATCCAGTTACAACTGGCTTGTTCCGACGAGCGTAAAGGCAATCTGGTCTATGGGTCGGACCCAAGCTAGTGTCATCTAAGATGTATCAGTACGGTGCGCAGAAGTCATTTAAATTAATGGCGAATCCGTTACTAGTTCAAGACGTGCTCGTGACTGCATAGAGTTGAAGCGGACCGCAGTCAGGTTGCATTCTAGCTAGATCTCAAGCTCGAAATGCTTCTGTCAGGGTAATACACACAAGTATTATAAACAGCAAAAAGCTTTGCTAAGTAAGTAAGTAAGTTTTGAGTAAATTTCATCATCACTTTTAACTTTATACCAAATTTAAATTGAAGTGTTTAAAGATAATGTGGGCTGTTTTATTTATGCAGTGGCTTAGAAGTGACAAGGTGGTCGGCTATCGCGTATTATGTCGTAGGTGCATACGATCGTCAGCTATTTGATGGATTGGCTAGTTGAATAATGATCGAAGGCTAGGTAGATTACTAAACACACTGGAAATTATGCCTGTTATAAGACAAATCGTTTGGAGCAAAGACAAATTAGCCTTTTATGCACCAGTGGCAAGCTAATTTTCCTTAATTATATACTCATTATTACACACATTTACAATGTCATCGTAACATTAATAACGTTTTACTTCTACTAGGAATCACTGGCACTGCCCTAGTTACACTCACAGCACTGAGGCTTCACTCCGCAACACGAAACCTTACGTTCGAATTCATCCGTCTTTATTACTCATGCCAAAGTTTTAAAGAAGACAGAGACAAAATTAAATGAGGTCGTATTAGCGCTTTTTAAAAAAAAACAATACATGACCGATTGTATTGTTTTTTTTTAATTTGTTAATCTGGTTAAAAATTATCCATAAAACAAAAAAAAAAATTGTTTTATGTTGAGATTAAAAACTTCTGTTTTTTTTTGTTGGTTGAAAAGTGATGTTCGTACAGAAATAGGTGAGCGATGCAGATGCCACGAACTATTAATTAGTCTATGTCGCAATATACGTTTCGTTTCCTAAAAATCTGGCGTTTAGTAGCAACTAGCAAGTCGTTTTCGCCGCCTCGCGCTTTAGAACTATGAATCAAAATGTTTATATCAGACCGAGAAACTAAACACGCTAAAATACACCGGTTCAAGGTGATTTTAAAACTATATAACACACGAATACTTGTTTTGCTATTCAAACTCACTACGTATAGATAAACTTGATGAAAGATGCCTACTGTTACCCGCGATATCGTGCGCTTGGAATTTTAAAAATATGAAATTCTGTAACGAAATATTTCCTGGATTAAAGGTTATCTTATTTGCCATTCCAGTCTATAATATATCTCCGCGCAAAAATCTGGCCTCTTACAGTAAAATAATGTAAAAACAATTATAGAACTGAATTTAAAGAAAAATGGAACTCTTTCTCTTTTACAAGACTGTCATTTGATTTTTATTATGACGCCATAATTCGCTTTCAAAATGAGTAACTCGTAAACATTTACGCTTAATTTATGTTTTTTTTTGGATTTTCGTTGTGGCTTAGCCGCTTAGGTCAACAAGGGAATTGCCAGAGGCTTAAACTGGCATGAATATGGTAAGAAGCACCATGTTGCAGCTCCATGTATTCGTGGTTCGGAGACAGTTCTCCAGACAGACGAGAACGTGATAATTTAAGTAAATAACGAGGTACCTACGCGACGTGAAGGACTGCCTGCGACTGCGGGTTTTATAGACACCGTACGACATCTTATTGAAATCGACATAAAAAAGAATAATTGCCAGTAAATTTGTACTTTGTTAGACAAAGGAATGAGCCAAGTGCAAAATATTTTACATGTGGATCTGAAGGTTCGGAAGCTTTGCACTTAATTAATATCTCATAACTTTACTGTTAAAAATAAACCGTAAATGTTGAAAAGAGAACTGAAAGAAAACATTACTTGAATGTATAAAAACTCAAAGAAAGGACATTGGCTGTGTGCTATGCTACGTTTTTCTAAAGGTCTCTAATACCTACTCAAATTTCTATTATCGACCATCAACTGTTGTTACATTAGTATGAATTGGTAACGTCCTTCATACTCGTTTCGGTAATACTTCAGCTTCAGTCACAGCCTGCACACCCATTGTCCAATCATTAGCCACGCTACATAAAGTCGAATTAATCCGTTCCGTCCGAATCCGATACACCCGCATCGAATATATCTTGATAATAGAATTGATCCCGTTTATTTGGTATATTTGTTTTCTTCAGGTCTTTAAATGATATCATCAGTAGGTAAACTTAACAATTTTTATAAAGAAACATAAAAGTGTCAATTTTGCAAATGCAAAATCTCTCAAGTCACATCAACACTCCTTGGGTTTACTTCGTAACCTTTATCACATACCTAGTAGTTCTTCGATAATATACCTACGTGTGATTAAGAAGATAATAATATAGTTAAACTGGCGCATGAGTCATCTGTAAGTGATCGCCATGGCCCATTATCAGTAAAACTTTGCCAGTGCGTTGCCTAACCTGCTTGACATATAAGAGATTAATGGACCATTAACACTGAGCCTTTTGAGGAGCCATTCCACTAAAGGTACGCTAAAGTATACACTACTTAAAATATTATTTTGTGAATGTCAGCAAAAGAACACATAAATAAAACCGGCCAAGTGCGAGTCGGACTCGCGCACGTAGGGTTCCGTACCATTGACTAGGTAAAAAACAGAAGGCACACAAATTTCGAGCAAAAAAGGGCAAAAAATCGCGTTTGTTGTATGGGAGCCCCCCTCAAATATTTATTTTATTTTGTTTTTAGTATTTGTTGTTATAGCGGTAACAGAACTACACAATTTGTGAAAATTTTAACTGTCCAGCTGTCAATCTCAATCTCAAGACGCTACGGTTCTTGAGATACAGCCTGGTGACAGAGCGACGGACAGACGGACAGATGGACAGACGGACAGACAGCGAAGTCTTAGGTCCCGTTTTTACCCTTTGGGTACGGAACCCTAAAAACATACGAGTATACTTATTATATTACTTGCTAGGCATACGTCTTCGATCGTAAGAATTTAAGCGACTAAAGGATAACTGCCAGGAAACGGGCGGCAGCGTTACCCCTACACATTGTCCAAATGGTCCACCAGACTGCGATCCCCTTCACGCCTACCAATCATGGCGATTATTCCAAATTTCTCCTTTTTGGGAGGCCTGTGTCCATCATTGGACTGATATATGTTGGTGATAATGATGATGATGATGATATTGTCTCAGGTCATGGTACCCCACTTTTTCTGATTATCAGAAAACAAGTGCCCTTGATAGTCACTTACTTTGGGATCAGAACAATGTAATGATAATGTTGTCCACGTTTATGTGTTGACAATAGGCGTATGTATTTAAATTTGTAATGTATGGTTCCCGCGAAGAGAAGAAACTATGTGACGACGCACATTGGGGCGGGCCCCACGTAATAATGTCTAGTAAAACTAAATGTATAAATAAAAATGAACCGCTAAATGTGTTGCTAAGCTCCAAAATCGTTAACGCATAATTTATATTCCCATTAATTTGGACAGAATTAGTGACATGAAGAGAATAAAACCAAGAAAAGTTAAAACAACACTTTTCTTTGAACGTACAAATCGGAGTAAATTCATCCCTTTTTATTTAACACTAGCTGTTGCCCGCGAAATTATCCGCGTTCATTTCTGTTATTATGATCGCGATTATTTTTCAACATTTTTCACTTATGCTTCGCTCCTATTGGTCGCAGCGTGATGTTGATATAGCTTAAAGCCTTCCTCGATAAATGGACTATCTAACACAAATATATTTTTTTAATTCGAACCAGTACTTCCTGAGTTTAGCGCGTTCAAACAAACAAATAAACTCTTCAGCTTTGAAATATTACTATAGATTTGACATCAACCATACAAAAAGCTTTACAATTCCTTCAAGCTGTGAAAAAATCAAGATACGGCCGTTTACACAAAAATATAGGTTATAAATAAGGCCTGTACTTATTTTAAGCCAAGATATTGAATTTGTGTAAACAAAACGCAGACAGCGTTTACATAAATCCATTATTGTATTGATAATGAGGAATGATACTGATGACTAATTGTGTTGTTACACAAAATGTATAACAACATATAAAAAAATTTACTAAATGATCTAATTTATTTCAACAATGCCCTAAATATATAGAAACGAATATCATGTCATATATTAAAACACAATTTTGAATGAAATATTAAAGACCCTTAAACTTTCATTTCGTTTAACTTTTCACTATTCGTTTTTTTTTAAATGAGGACAGCTAAAGACATATTCCTCATTACGTTGAACTGTTTTACATTATGTAGATATTTATGTTCGAAGGCATATGGCCTAGTAATAAATAAAATCACTTTACTCATAAATAATTTGAAAACTGTTAGTCTACAAAAGAGCCGAAGATAATGTTGAAAAGATAAAACAAGTATTTAAAAAAAAAAAATCTTCCGAATTATAATAAATATGATTACAAAACATTTCAGCCGAACAGTTTCCCCAAAATAACACAACTTTTTAGACTTTATTGCCTTATAATAAGAACTAGATTAAATATTACCGGTTACCAAAATTACAGTATCAAACGCTACAGAATCTACCGTTGCGATCTCAGACATAATGAGATAGTAAATCATTTTATTTATAAAATGAGCGTAACTAACCTTGTTAAAGTTTTTCTTTAGTTTTAAGGCCAAGGAAGCGTCTGCGAACAGCTTCAAGGTCGCACCATTGTGTGAATTATTTAAACTGAAAATGCTTTTTCGATAAAGGTTTTCTCTTGAAGTGGTTAGCGTGTGGTAATTAATGGTAATCAAATCGTTATTTGAATATTTATCTATGTTCCGAAAATTCCTCTAAATTACGAAAACATTTGGGTAAGATAAGTTCTTTGTATAGGTACGTTATTTTCATGTAACAGTTTATACCGAAATTAAAAAAAATAGGTACCTAAACAAAAAAAAATCCTCACCAAATGAGTGCCACAAGAACATCTAGGTGCTTGTTCAACTACGTACGCATTCTACTTTATGACAAATACGTACAATTTTCAATGAGGCATGAGTTTTTATATATTGACTAGAAGGGCAACGTACTACTAAAGCACAGACTTTATTTAATTTATGCCTTAAGATGATTCTGACTTACATAATTATGCGTTTCGAATGTATAATTAATGAATAATGACATAATTATATGACAAATGATTGCCTGTAAAATAAAATTTATGCTTTCCGCTATTATGCATAGTAAAGTTATGACAAAAAAGGTTCTTCAATAAAGGGTAGACCCAATGAAAACACATATTTGACAAAGTTGACGCTCAGCACAAGTCCTAAGGTTGGTGAAACTATAAAATATATTACATTTAAAACGAAAATCTTATTTACAGCAACTAACAGTCCCAGGATGCTAAGGTAATTGAACTACAAAGCATAAAGATAATAGTCTGTAAGAGACATAGTAGTGGACCCTTATTCGTCCGACCAAGATGTAGGTCGGTGCAGTAAACTGGTGGACAATGCCAATGATGCCGCCTGTGGTCTGTCGCAATTCTCCTTTTATTGCCACGCCACATTGTGCCATCTTGGTGAAATCAGGTTAATGTAACCATTTACTTCTATTATCTAATGGCGACAATAATTTAACATCTATATTTATAATTCTTTTAATCGATAAAAATAAATCTAGTTAAACTTTTTACAACATTTAATTTTTAATGATTGATTATTTACGACACTGGAGAGGCCTGTGTCGGAAGTGTAAAACAAAATTAAATCAATACTCTAACTTCAAGAAATCTATAACTTAAAACTAACATTTTAAAACAAAAAGGGGAAGATACGGTACGTTCACACTCGGTAATTTTGGTTTCTGATCCAGTTAGGTACACAACACAACTGTATTCGGTGAGACACTATTCTGCCGTGTTTGATTTTTATACCTCGCTTACTCAAAAACGGCCATATGAATGAATGTTTTGTGAATTTAGACGTGAAAAGTTATTCCATGTGTCATTTTATGGTGGGTTGAGTGGTTTGTGCCCTGAATAAATCCATAGAATGGCATTCGAACAGTACTTACAGAACCAATAGGATGAAAAATTGGTGCTATTCTATTAAAATTCTATTATTCTATTCTGCCGGTGCTTGCACTACACATCAGTGTAAATTATAATATAAAATTAATTTCATTTATATAAAAATACAAATAAAATATTGTGGTTATTTCTTACTACTTATTTGGACTACCTGTATGTATTTCGCGAATATTATATACCACATCTATTAGGAAACATTATTTATCAAAAATATACCTTCCACACACTGAATTAACTACTATAAATAAAAAACTATACAAAAATATTGACAGATTTAAGAACTTAAAATTTAGAAACGACATAGGATACTTTGATATTTTTTCACAATTTGTTACCCTTGTTACAAGGTAACACCTAAAAATAAAAAAAATTATCGGCATTGGCTAACTTTGTAAAAATGTATGCCTGTTGTTAAATTTGTATGAAATTAACTAGGTAATTGTATAATAGCATCTGCATAACATCTGCGCCTTTTTTCTTAGCATAAAAAATACAACTCCCAACGGAAAATTTAACTTTCCACGCGCTTCAAGCAAAACAAAAGAAGCGGACGCGTGTCTTCGAGCAACCGTTTCCCGCCATCAAGAGCCGCCATGATACTTCCCTCCGTTCTGAAACCGCGTTGTCTCATTGTTCGCTTTGAACGTGAAGCAAAAGCAATAGTGGAAATAATAGCGTGCTTATAGACACCGGCTTGTATTATTCCTTGTCGACAGTTAATAAAGTGGAGCACAAGTTCAAATGCAAATTTCAGTCCAGAAATTGCTACCCTTTAGTCTGATAATTGAATAGCTGAACAAAACTTAGCTGAAGCTGAATAGCTGAAGAACTTTCAATTTAATCCCTCAACCCCCAGGAGGCACTCGGGTGCCACGATAACAATTGATTTCAATTGTGTCTGGAATAACTCACGATCGAGGGATTAATTGCCGATTAAAAAAAAAAAAACTAAACTCGTATAGTTCGAAATTAATTGAGAAAATATAGATATTGATATCATCATAAACCAGTACAATAAGTGTGCGTCGTCTGCATACAACGGCTTCCTGCGATCCTTTCTAACCAGGTCCATCATTCCACCGAGTGACAGACCTACAGATGGGCGAGTATGTTAATAGGAATATGATCAAGACGAAAGTTATATCAAATATCCCAGTAGTCTCGTTCACAGATAATTTTACAACAACTCCAACGAATCCAGTTAGGCAGTGTGCAGAAAACTACGAAAGACACATCTTCACGTTTTATATTTCCCAGATTCTACAGGCTAACAGCTTGAGGCGATTTGTGTTATTAATAGTGTAATCAAATACGTTAAGTTGTGGTCTGGTCACCCATCGAACCAAGCGAAGAAGATCGGACTAAAATCGAAATGTGTTGCCACAACACAGTCATGTAATAAGTATATTACTTAATGGCATGTAATCAGCATATCGTAAGCCGCACTACAATATTCCGGCTGCTGCTCAAAGATAAAACAAAACAACTAATAATAGGCTTTTCACGTGAATAATTAAAGCATCTCAAGCAAAGAGTTGCTCCATATTTGCGCTCAGTTTATGTTAAAACACATGCGGCTATTTGCTTGGGCATTATTTATTCTTCAGTTTGCTTGTCGACGCCGCCGCGCCGTGGGAGCTCGGTTTGCTCACCCATGTAAACGTTGCTATTATAACTGTTTGTTCTGTACTAGCTATTGCGCTAATAGGTTTCTTGCTTGCAAGAAATCATGATTGTTAACGCAGTATTTTCAGAATTAACACACAGTGGTAAAATAATGTACCTGTACGTTTTTACCTTAAGGGAGACCAAAATGCACATTTGGCAGTGCTCAAAACTGAAATGATTTGATTTTTTCCTCAGTAACTACCTATCCCAAATTGTTCAATATATTTTTTAATAGTAACTTATACATAAAAGCTTAGTTTGTCAACAATTTTCAAGACTTGATGGAATAATGTTATGTTACTCTTGATTGTTAAAGTTAACCCTATTTTGGTTGGTTGGCTTTGGCACAAACATATTTATAAATAACCATAATCATAATCATAAAATCTTTATTGTGGAACAACAGGTGAACATAGGGGTCATACAAATGTGATACTTAGAACTAGCCGTGTCCTGCCACAAGGGTTTGCACAAGGGTGTACAATATTTGAAAGTAACAAAATTGCAATAAAATAAGTTTTGCCTTAAAATAGATAGCTTGAACATGCGAGTTAATATTATAGCTAATTAGTTTTGTCCGTCATAAATTCATTAATGGAATAATAACACTTGTCAATCAGACATTTACTAAGTTTTGTTTTAAAAATATTTATTTCACTAATGTCTCGTATGGATTTTGGTATTCGGTTAAAAATAAAAGGAGCATTACAAAATATACTCTTGCTAAATAAGCTAGATCTGGCCCGAATTGAACACAGTTTATCATTATGACGAGCTCGTGTCCTAAACTCAAACTTGTCTATGTTAGATTTTATAAAAATTGCACATTTCAAAATATACAAACAGGGAAATGTTAAAATATTTTTACTAGTAAAATATGGCTGACACGACTCATCTGATTTCAAACGATACATAGATCTGAGCTTCGAGCAACGCGGCCTGCCGTCCCGCAAGGAAGGCCGCGTAGCTCGAAGGATCTGAGCTCTAAATGATATTTCTCTGTAGGTACAATTACCCCAAAAAATTAAACCATATCTTAGTGTCGATGCTACATAGCTGTAATAGGCCGTCAAAACTGCAGATTCGTTAACTATTGTCTTCAGTCTATGTATAAAGAGCAAATGAAAACTGTCTTAGCTTTTTGTGATTGATATGCTCAGTGTGATTTCCAATTTAGTTTATTGTCTATGTTAAGTCCAAGAAATTTTGTTACGATTGTTTTTTCAATTTTCATGCCTAAGTAGTTTATATCAAGGTTAATGTATTTTTTTTTATTAAAGTACATAATTTTAATTTTATTTAAATTCGCTTTGAGATTAATCGATTCAAGCCATGAAATTATTAATTTATAGATTCGTTTATGTCAAGAAATGTCAGGTTTTTGTTAGCAAATAAGATCGTACTGTCATCAGCATAATATGTTTAGTAACGCGATAAGCTTCCCTCCTCTAATAGGTTAGCCAGCAAAATTATGTTTTCTAATGTCTGCAATAAATAAAACCACAAACTAATAAAAATAACATTTTCCTAACAGCTCAAAAAAATCGGCCCATTACTTAGATACACGAACGGATTCTTTATTTACAAGTAAGCTACGCGTTTCTTTCGTATCTTGTTCTAACATTTAATCTAAAAGGTAGGTAACATAGTATTTATTCACTAGGCGTACGAGATTGATCGTTATACCTAACTGTGATCACTGCTACGTGTACGCCATTACTTTAACATCAAACGAAATAGAGCGTTATACGATTGAAAGGTGACTTGCCTAGAATAAACGGAAAAACTTTAAGAGGATTTACTCAAGAAAACCAAAAACTCTTACTTTATTACACTTTTAGTGAATTATGCCCATTGGTTTCATTTATTAGCATGTTCTCGGTTCAACAGATTTGGCTTTAGATTAAAATAAATATTTGTTAGTATTTCAAATTGAACTAAGATTTTCTATCAAGCTCCTCGTACAAGATAGTGTGAATAAGTGCATGCTAAAAAAGAGGTTAATAATTTTTTTAGAGATCCGCGCCCCAAAAGAAAAAAACGATCCCATAAAGGAACACTTTGTGATCTATCCGACCGATTGTTCGGCTGTCGCCGAGACAGTACTCGGAAAACTGTACGTTTGTAATGTAGTCATAATAATTTTGTAATCTCTATTTTAAGTACGTAATGTAATGAATCGTCGAATAAGGCAGCGGTAAGCGCGGTCATGAGTGTAGGTACCTACTAACAAGAACCTCCCGTGGTCAAATCCGAATCACACGTGTGCGTTTTTTGAATATTGCAGACACCCGATATATATGTAAAGAGCTTGATCCATCTTGAGTTAATCTAAGAAAGTCCCTGTTTCCTTTACTGTCATGTTTACTAGCAATATCTTCTTAAAATCCACCAATTGTATCATCATGTGAAATAGTGTGGCTGGAACTATGGGCTGGAATGATTGACCATGCCATCAAGTGCCAAACATATTCGACTTGACTTGAATAATATCTAATGACACATTTGGTAGGTACTATCTGCTAAGTGATTATTGGGTGGTAATTTGTATGTAAAATAATAATACGCGATAGACAACTCAAGTATTTATAGTAAGAATTAACATACTTGCTTAGTGACGTACGAGACAGCTTTTATTACCGAAGGCGACTGACGACCAGGGTTGGGCAGTATTGCAATTACCCACTTGTAATTAAAATACGTTTTTGGTATTTGTATTTTTTTATAAATTTATAAATTTTCTTTAAAATGTAATTTAACATTGATATTACTAATACCTAACGCTCAGGTATTTTGTAGTTAGTAAGTATTTGAAAAAACGTAAGATAAGTCTGGGACCAGCAGTACCACCTACTATTTTATTGTTTTTGTGAACAAGAATGGGGATCAGCTGTGGCTATTAAAAATGGAGTTAGAGTTAGTCAGCTTCCTGAATGATAAAGTTTCCATCCTTCAACGCTAGAGATAGGTATGAAAAATGTGTTTATACATAATAACAAAAGTTTGTGCTCATTAAGAACTGTAGATAGGTTATTTTCTTTAGCAGGTTTTATTAATTCTTCGACAAGAGGCGGATTGGCTGATAGAACATTATAGAAATCTATTATTCATAAAAGGAAATTATTCTTTTAAGTAGGTACTGATTAAAGAGGCTGATCTGGATTAATTCTATTTATATACACTGACTGTATTTTGTATTTCAATAATACGACTTAGAAATATTTTGTATTTAACATGATGGAAGTGTTTTGTTATTATAATTAAATGTATTTTAATTATATCAAAGCATGCATTTTGCCCAACCCTGCTGACGACACACCCAGACTTGTTGCTAAGTAATTAGTAAACTTGATTAATCATCATCACAGGGGTGGTGTGACGACCTAGGATCTCCTCCTCTTGTAGTCATGAGACATGGGGGAACAACATTTAACATAGCTAAGAAATATTGTCAATACATCCAGCTGTAAACACAAATACAAACGAAGGCTAAACGTAGTTTCACACTGCATTTGCACGTAGTAAGAACCTACACCTACTCCAAGTTACATCCCTCAGAAATTTCAGCAAAACTCTCGTACCAACTTGTATAGTAAGTATATTTTTTTCCAATAGTGATCTTCGGTGTACTCACAGTTTTAAAATAGATTGTTTTTTAAATGTCCGTGCGGAATCTATAACAGTTTTACAACTTGAGTGGGCAGTGTAGTGTACGAAACTCAAGTTGATGCAATCAGAAATTCGATATAATCTTACGAAATGGGTTTTCATTGCTTTGAGCATAGATTTATAGGTAGTATATTTCATTATTTAAGTACACCAAATAGATGTTTAGGGTTTACACGCAGATAAAGTGACGCCATCTTAATCTATACTTTAGTATTATCTTATCTGTGTTTATACTCATTTATAAAGCTGAAGAGTTTATTTGTTTGTTTGTTTGTTTGAACACGCTAATCTCAGAAAGTACTGGTTCGAATTGAAAAATTATTTTGGGTTGGATAGTCCATTTATCGAGGAAGGCTTTAGGCTATATAACATCACGCTGCAACCAATAGGAGCGAAGCATCAGTGAAAAATGTTGCAAAAATAATCGATCATAATAACAGAAATTACGCGTACAAAGTCGCGGGCAACAGCTAGTATTAAATATAGTATAGATTAAATAACATCCCTAGATTAAATACCTAACAGAGTTCTACTCACGACGTTGAAGGAGATGAAAAGAAATAAGAAGTAGGCAGGCAGTATTATCTCTCTATCATTGGCCATACCGCAAGCGCCAACCTGCTTGTCAAGCTGGCGATTATGGCAAAACCCTCCTTTGGATACGTATATATCCAGCCTGTCCAGGTATGATTTATTATGGTTTTATAATTCTATTTTAGGCTTGAACCCAGTGGCGTACACACACACAAACAATTGCAAACATTTTAACAATTGAGTACCTACCTACTTTTAAAAAAAGGTGAGTAACGTACAAACGCCCCATTGGTCTAGTGGTTTAAATACCAGGCCAAGATCCCGAGATCCTGGGTTAGATCCCCGGGCTGGACAACAAAAAGTTTCGAATTTTCGAACAATGCTCATGTTGGTGATCTGGTGATTATTCTAAATTAATATTTATTTGTTGATATCATTAATTTATTAATAATTAAATAAATTGATTTCATTGTTGCATTATATACATTTAAATTGACATTCATATAAATCGGAATTGACATTGATGTTATTGACTATGTAACTTAATTTGCATGATATTTTAACCGTCTACTGTAATATTCACACGCTAACTATGGCAAGATACACTGTGACGAAAACTACATAACCATAAGATCCAATATGTACGTGTATTTCAGTGAATAAATGAATTTGAATTTGAATTTGAATCACCAACACGCATTTGAAAAGTTTGGTGATTATGCCAGTACCCGTCATTGCTACAGTAACTTGATTTCAATGATGGAGGCCTTTACCATGGCAGTGGGATGATTATAGTCTGTTACTACCTACATTCATCATCATCATCATCATCAGCCTATCGCAGTCCACTGCTGGACATAGGCCTCTCCAGTTGCACGCCACTTAGATCGATCCTCGGCTTCATCATCATACATTAAATAACGGTCATTCCAAACTTATGCTAAAACCGTTTACTGTGTACGAAACCCTAAATACCAGACAAAGCGTTATTCGCTTTAAGCGCCTGTTCCGTCCGGCGGACTTAAAGTCCATTAAACCTCTCTAATGTCCCATTTCGTTTGATGTCCTCTTTACGCCGAATCAATATGTAGGTACCTATGTTCATCACCAGATTTATCAAGGGAAAAAGTGACAGCATGTTTAAGAGAGCAGTGACACAATATACGCATGATGAAACCAAAATGGTTCAAAATTTTACGAGTATGATCGACCTAGTTACAATCTAATTTTCATCAAAAATTTTACAAAATGGAAAATCAGTTCAGTATAGGTAATTGTATCATAAATTTTTGATGTGTGTTGAACAAAAGTAAAGTTAGTAGGTATACCTAGTTACTTAGGAAGTAAGTATTTAATTTTGAGATACCTAAGTAGGTTAGGGTAGGTGATACACACCGAGTGTATCATTTATTATAATGTTACTAAAGCTATTTGACAGTCTGCAGCTATCTACATAAGCTACTAGACTTCAGACTCGATATAAATTACGGCTGAATAATCCCGATGTATTTTCCATAATGACATATTTGAGCCCTATCCCTATTTATTAATACAGTATTCCCTCGCTGGGTGTCACGGTACGTTAGATTTATTTCTTGGGTCAGTAGCCATCTAGTTTATTTACAATGCCCTTCCATCGGCCAAGTACCTACGGATCAAAGAATATCGTCCGTACGTAATACACGCGTTAAAGGTCATAGGTGATATCGGTAAGACATTATAAAATTAGTAGTTTCTTGATCTTTTCAGATGATAATGGATTCAAAGTTTTTTTTTAAATTGCTTTAGGTGAGTATCACTTGAGCCTCTTCCGGCGTCTAATATAGCGGTTCAAAACTATCTTAAACCTTTGTCAAAACACATGAATTTAACAATAGTTTAGTATATTATATTACTTTTACTATTTAAAGTAGCCTCCCTGACCCGTCCCCAGAATGCAAAGGAATACCGGACCCTACCCCTAATATTTTATGCGAAAAAGTAAAGGTTTCAAAATCATCACTACAAAATGATTTTGTTCTAATATCCGCTGAATAACAAAAGTCGGATACTTGAAAATATAATTGGACATTACAATTTGTATATAGGTGAAATTAACAAAAAAAAAAAAGTTGTCCGGTAAAGCCTAAACATAGGTAGAGTTAGGTAATATAGGGTTGACTATAACAGCCATTATAAAAAATGAAACTATTTATTGAATAATGACTGAAATTGTGAAACGGTTACTAATTTTGAGCCGCCATCAAACAAGAAGGCAACGACAGTCTTCATGCAATGACTTAAAAATTTTAGTTTGTTTCACGCTTTCCATCGGTATTTTTTTTCCAAAATGGTTTACCTATGTTAATTTAATTTTTAAATGCGAGTAGAATGCGAGCGTCATGTTTAAATTTAAATTTAATGTCTCCTCGTGATATGGCAAAGTTATATAAGTTTACTCTTTTTAATTAGGACCTCGCGAGGGATTGAAGCTAGCTTCCGTAGTTCCGCACTCCAGAACGTCAGATAAATGGACCATGTCACGAGATATTGACACATGTCATATGGCATTAAAGCGAGGAAATCGCTTTAATAGCGAAATACTTGTAAATACAAAAACATTTTAAAAGAGCAACTGCGTAATGTTATACATGTTAAACGTTGCTAAGTGCTAGACCTACATTTATAAGTAATCTTAATAAATTAACATTGCTTGTCTACAACTTCTTATAATTACAATTTTTTTACTAAACCTTTTTGAGTGGGTATGTAGGTACGAGTATGTAAACGCAATTTTCAGTTGACTCTTTATTTCAGTACCTATGTAGGTATAATTTGTTAACTCGGTTTCTATGTCCGAATGAATCCCTTGTGTTTAATTCGGAAATCACGTTTGTATTTTATATGGATCGCATACTCCGCGGTGAACATTCTCGAGTATTTGTAATTCTCACCGAATTGTTCGGTTACTGAAAAATTTGAAACACCAATGGTCGAAAATATTGCTAGCGAAAATTTTTATTTGTATGTTTTGCTGATTCCTCAAACTTTATCAATTAAGATGTGACTTTAATTGTGACCTCGTTCCCTCGTTTAATTGGTATTTAGTAAAACCACTGCGAATTCATTTGGTTTATGTTATGAAGATATTTATCTATATTATATTATTCTAATAGATAATTGTGCCTGCAAACCTCAAGCATAGCGTCTTTTCGGCATTTGCCCTACGCATATATGTATACCTAGATAGATAGGTATATAAAGTAGATGCTTTCGAGAACACCAACTACGAAAAAAAACATTTGTAGAGGCTCTAAAACTCTAAGAAAGTACTATGTATAATTACTATGTAGGTATTATGTTATTAACAATAGCGCTTATCCTGCGACGTTTTTTGCTTATATTTATTTGCACCTGAATCCTTTGAAGATCTTACTTAAAATTTTGCAATTACTGCACGTACTTGCACCCCCTTTTCCAGCTTAGGAATGAACTCCAGAATAAAAACTATTAAACTACTTTCTGGTTGTGCCAGGTTCTCTTACTATAGCTGTCTATATTGATTGAGAAAATATTGATTAACCATACAAAATTTCAACCCTTGCCAACCTCTAAAAAGTGGTAATACCGGTATAGAAACCATTCAATGATCTGTGTCAAAATATCTCTCTACTAAATTACTTTCAATTCGATTCAGCGGTATTTTGCTAGTTTTCATGCTAGAGTTCCTAATCCACATGCTACTCGTAAATCCAAATATTCAACTAATATCATTAATTCTGCAATGTTATTATAATAAGGATGATTGCTTTGTGTAACTACTAACAATTTAATGTAATCGTATGCAAACTAGGGCATTGTAATGTTACCATTAATCAATAATACACAGTCGAAAGATCGGGCTGGGTCGGGCGTCATGGGAATCAACTAATTTGGCGGATTAAATGATCTCGGTGGTTGCTTTTATAAAAACCGAACCGTATATCGTTTACTGACGTTGAAGCCGTGTATAACCACAATGTTTCCATGAAAGCATGTAACTATTACAAACACCTCAATATTTTCAGAGCTTTTGGAGATAAACATTTCCTAAAAAGAAGAATCTCCATTCAATGACATTATATTATTACTTTTTACACAGGACTATTTAATTCAAATATAATTTCTCTCTGCCTACTGTCCCATACAAGTTTTATTCAAGGAATTGCATTTTTAATTGATATATATCAAAAGTATTAAAAGTAGAAAATGTTATGGAAATATTTATATTTTTTAGCCACTTTATCTGCCGTTGACTATACGGCAGTGATAGCCCTTAGTTCAAGATGTCATCTTTACCAGTAATTAATACAAGCTAAGGGTACTGGTATTATCTTTTGTGACCACTTGGACTTGTTTACATGCGGAATCTCGTTTATCACGATGGCTTATCAGACAAGGTCGGATTCGGAATCCGGTTATTGCCATATCACTAACCTAACTATTATATCTAATGGTTATATTCGTTTTGAGTACTGTTTATATGAGTGCTTTCGAAACAGAATATTTTTAGATATCGTAGTTATTATATAGATGGGCTGAAATATGCTGACTTGTACGCGTTGTATGGTGGTTGAGTACTTTATGACACTGAGGATTTTTTAAATATATGAAACTCACATTGTCTCTTTAAAGCCTAGATCTTGTTAATATGTTCTAATTATTTGCCAGATTGTGTAGGTATTAAAGAAAAACTAACATTGGGGGTCTTTATTAAGCCACTGATGTATCGCTATTGGTCTGAACTGAAATATAGGTTACATGCTATGATTCAAAATCAAGTAGAAACACTAGACAGATTCACAGCTTAGCGTTAAAAATACATAAATGACTTAATAGTTTTTTACTCCTCGTTTATCATTGCTGCATTGGCAGGCTGTAAAATATCAAGTTTTTACCCAATTTGTTTTCCGAACCTGATCTGTTAATTTGAATCTCATAGGTTGACATGGCTACAAATAAATAACTAAATAGTTAAATTGGCTCTTTCTAAGTAGTACCTACTTATTTTTGATACATGTATTTTATTGGTTTCCAAGAAGTAAATAGAAGACAATATGGAAGAAATTAAGATGTAGAAGTAACTAGTATAATATTTTAGATAGTACATACATTTACATTTTATTAGTTTCCAAGAAGAAAATGAAAGGCAATATATAAGACATTAATATGTACCTACCTAGTACCTGAGTTCCTTCTACTCAGATGTGATCTTTGCCAGTAACTGAAAGATCTTTTCCTTTTCATCCATGCTTTTCGAGGATATGATAACATCCTGCTGGTTTCATGTTTTCTTTCTCTTTTTATCTTTACTGGTAGTAAGTACTTCTTCGTACTTGATGATCTTAATGAAATCTTTTGCCATTTCTAGTAGGTATTATACTAAGAAGGCATTTGAGGTCTTCATTTACTTATAACATTAATGCGGTTACCTAACTTATGATGTCCAAATTGTTTTTTACCGAATCCTATTTTACCGAAAACTTTACAACTAATTTCGTTTCGACTTTTTTCATTTCTTTTTTTTTTTTTTTTTTTTTTTATTTATTTATTTTTTTATTTATTCGGGAAAACAAACAGTTTCACAAAATCTATTGAAAAATAACTCTTAATAACTAATTATTTCTATGTGTGAAACCCACATCGTAATCCACAGACTGACAATATAATAGGATTAGAGTGGAGGGCTTTCAAATCTGATAAATAATAATTATTTATTGAAATTCATTTAAATCCTTCTGCAATACAAGTTTTTTATATGAGAACTTACTGTGTTTAAAAATGTCTACATCATTGAAAAACCCGTTACAAATAGCTGATAGACGAGCAATCGGTGAACGTTTTCCAGCATTAGTACGAGACTTCGTGATGTGAAAAAGTTTATATGGTCTACAGGTTCGTATGCTCGGTCTAACCGGCACATTGTAACAGATTCTATTTACAATATCAATGCAGTCATATTTATTGTGGCAGAGATCATACATCAATATTGCCTGTAGTTGTGATCTTCTACATCTAAGATTAGGCATATTGTATTTTTGTAGCAGTCTCGTATACGATAGGCGACTTCGGAAACATTTATAATGCATGCATGACAGGAATTTTCTTTGTACTCTTTCCAGTTTCTCCGTATAAATATAGTAAAAGGGGTCCCAAATGGCAGAGGCATACTCTAATTGTGAGCGAATCAGTGATTTATAAAGATGGATATATGTGACTGGGCGTTTGAAATCACTACTAGCACGTATAACAAAACCATACATCTTAAAGGCTTGATTACATATGTGATCGATATGTTTGTCCAATGTTAATTTTGCGTCTAAAATAACTCCGAGGTCTCTGATAGTGGAAACTTTCAAGATTTGAGTAACACAATGAGTAATCATATTTACTAATTAGTTTTTATTTTTTATTTCGTCTAAATGACGTTTCGGACTGTATCAGTGACCTATTATCAATTCGTTTTATATCGTTATCCCGACGTTCATTTGGTCAAAAACTTGTTATCGAACTTATTCTTCGCCGAAATAACATTTGTTCGAAGTATTTTTTCTTTTTATTCATTACACCACTGTTATATTTGTAAAATTTTTATAATAATACTATAATACTACATTAATAATACATCAAACTCATTAATGAACTCGAAGGTAAAATTGTTTCTACGTAGATACTAAAGCGTTTCATAATGGTGTAATGCAGTGTAGCATGCTTGCAAGCATGCAGCATACCATCAAGCATGCAACATGCAAGCAAGCATGCAGCATGCAGCATGCAGCATGCAAGCAAGCATTAGGAGTTCCTCTTCTCCGGCGCTGCGGGAAGTGCAGCCTCTTTGCCCTTACGTAACAAGGTGTAATTATCCACGCTCGCCTCCGCAGCTTCGGCTTACAGCGGGCGGAGGCTGCACTCCCTCCGCGCCTCCGGCTTTTAAATTACACTCTAGTATTGGGCAGACCAGTACCACGGCGAAGGACCACGGCGAGTCGGGCTGGTAAGATGTGATTTAGGTAAAGTGAACGTATGGCGAATAAGCCATCTGGTAAATGAAAAAAGTTCAAAAGGAACTTCGGCCAACAGTAAAAAGTTATCAAGAAAATCGATGAAACGTAGTTCGGTAAATATGTCAAATGATGCATATAGCAAAAGAAATGTCGGTCTGTAATTTTCGGACAACTGAAATTCTGTCAAGTTTTCGGACAAGTGATCGGTTCCCCATTAATGCGTATTAGAGAGTTGAGCTCTTTTAGGATATAGATGCTTTTTTTTTACCTTAAAGCTATTGTATCGGCATAGGATTTAATACTTTTGAGGTTTATGCACGGGTAGGTACATAACTTTAAAGGGGTTGTAGGAACGACTACAGCTGCAGGGAAACAGGGCCAGAGCCATAGAGTTCGAATCATCGACTGTATAAATTGTTTAACGTATATTGAAACTATTTGAAACACGTTCTTTATTCGTAGGACAAGCTTGAGCAACGGAAATACCTAACTAAAACCTAAGCAATTAAAACTGAAATACCAAGAGAATTTGCAGACTGGAAAGTGCTTGAAATGTGTGAATGTTATTGTTTACGTTAAAATATGGATAATATTTTATAATCTGGTGGAGAAGTGGATGCTGTAGAGCAGAGCTCACTTACTTACTTCATTTAAATCTATTGGCACTTTAAAGAATACGCATGTGGTGATGTGATAATTAAAAAACAAGAACATAGTAACACAGAACTAAGAAATAAAACGCTCTTTATTAAGTACTTTATGTTTATGTAAATTTGTTATTTAACAGTAAAATTCCTACGAGTGTTTAACGTTTAGATAATTTTTAACATTGTATCAGTAGGTAATTAGTAACCGGTAAAAATAAATTTAAATCTAAAAATATTTTTCCTCTTTGTAAGTACATGTACCTACCGATAATTTCAGCTCAATGACGCCCTGCATACAACAGCGGACTAGAGACTCATAAACAAGACACTGTTTAGACAAAGAAATCTATCTGATCTAGTGGAATTTTAAGTGTAACTGTAGTACCTACTGTACCAACTGTAGCTACTCGTAAAACGTTCTATCACTAGAAGCATTAAAAGTATAAAAGCTAACGATGCACGCCAGCGGGCGTTAGACTAACAAACAGATAGACAAACTAAACCCTGTATGGATTGAAGCTATTAACAGCGCATTGAATTGTCGAAACGTGACAGCGTACAAGATTATTGCCATTAATACTAACCTTATAAAATCGGAATATCCTCTTGATGTATGGTCACGTGCACCGTACTCGACTTATTTATACTGTGTAACGCGTTCGGCGTGGTGATGTATGATTTTTTATTGATGTGTAGCGTTTTTAGTGTGGATGTTCTCGCGGCCGCGTTTTTTATCGCGGTTTGCGGCTGGAGACGCAGCCGGCGCGGCGCGCTGTGTCGGACTGTGGAAAAGTGGAAATCCGATGTTCGTCTGCGGCAGCGTCCGGTAGGTGGCGCCGCGCTTGCGCGCCGCCCAAGGTCATGCGCGGATACTGCTGTGTGCACGGCCCGCCGGGGCAGCCCATTTCGAGTACACTGAAGACAACACTGATGACCCCCAGCGACGCTTCAAGCAGAATGCGCATTGGAAAATGCTCGGATCGAGATGAAGTTTTGCATAATTTAAACTTTTACTGTGAACGTTATGCAGTTACGGAACGGATATGCTTATTGGGAAGGGACGCCTGAATTTCTTTCATTAATTTGCAAGTCCATTTCAAGTAAAAAACGTGACATGAATTTCAACCTGTAGATAAAATAATGGAGATAAATAAAATGAAAATGTTACATGAAGGTAAGTATAATAGATAAAAGTTTATTACACACACACAAAACATAAAGACTCATTACATTGAAAAAGTTGAGATACCTAAGTGTCTATTTCCATTCGGTATTGGTATAAATAAAAACAAGTAGGTGACTAATGCACTTTTGTATTAATCCAAGTTAACTCATACTCTTTTACCCAAAACTTAATTGAATCCTTGTGAAGAGCTGGCTAATTTCTAAAGAAAAATTTAACTAAGCTTTTGTTTTAAGCCAATTTGTTATTAGTTTAGTCGTTTGTAACAGAACTAATAATATTAGGCATATAAATAAATATTTGCATATTAAGAATTTTAAGAAATATTAAAACAGTTTCTTGCTGTTGGGCTATAGGTACATAAAATTCGTTATGTTTTTGTTTCGTTTTTTGTTTTTAATATTTCCCTCACCCAAAATTATAATTTACCTATGTATACCAGCTACATTTTAATTAGTGATTTAGGACATAATTTAAATATAACATATTGTAAACACAATATAAAAAGAACCTTCCTAGTCATATATAAAACAAAAACAAAAGCACCTATAAGACAAATACAAAACTATTATACAAAGAAAAGATTTAATAATCACAAATAAAAGAACTTGTTGAACTAATCATCAGTCTTGTAACTAAAATCACGATTTATAAAAACGAGCAAATACATAGCTTATTAAAGACATTGGACTATCGTTGTGGGACTTCTGTCCAGCAGTAGCTTGCAGCTAGAGAATTAAGATAATGACAAAGAAAACAAAAACAATGAACTACAACTTACTATTAATTTTAGGCGTGTAATCTAATTACTATCTAGTATTGCAGATTGGCTTTATACTAATGTAAAAAAATGTGTAAACGCTCACAAAATTAAAATATAAATAACACACTTAAAAATGTAATAACATGAAAAAGGCTGAGCTTTTACTTGTACCTTTTCTTCCTTAACAGTTTCTTAGCGGGAGGGATCTCCATATTATGGACATCAATACAGTGCCTTTTTAGCTCCGAATATTTTCTAAACTTGGAACCGCAGATTAGACAATCTACTATCATCTTCCTGACGTTATGCACGGTCCATTCGTGATCCCACTTTTCTTTAAGAGTCTTAAAGTAATCATGACAGAACCTACACCGAAATCTATTGGAAAGTTCTTTAGTGTGAGCACATTTAACATGCTTATTCAACATTGACTCAAAATAGAACACCTTATCGCAGTACTGGCATTTGACTGGCGAGTGTTTGTTGTGGTATTCCATGTGCTGTGTGATCATCTTTTTAGAGTTGAACTTCCGCTGACATAGATCGCACTGGAGGTATTTGGTGCCATGTATTTTTTTGTGTTTGGAAAAGTTTGACGAGTCACTGAAGGATTTGTCGCAAAAAGTACATTTGTATAGAGTTAGTTTCGCGTGTTCGCGTAGGTGGGCTTTGTACCTGTCGACTTTGGTGAAGGTCTCGACCTGGCAGACCTCGCATTGGATATTAAGGGTGCCGTTCTTGCTGACAGGAGTCTTCGCGAGGGTGCTGCGGATGATGTGTTCGATGAGGTGTCTCTTGAGGTCACCTACTCGATCAAACACCTTCAAGCAGACGTCGCAGGCCTGTAAATTATGAGGTGTTATAAATGGTGACAGATAGGCCGTAAGTTCCATTAGGACATGAGAATAGTGGACTGTGAATGATTTCCCGGGGTATTAATGCCTGGGGCACTGATATGTGGTTCCAATTTACCAAATGGTACCAGAGGATACGTGCATATGTTAATACAGTTTCATAATTAACTTAAAAATAGTTATGATAAGCCTGTATAAAAAGGAAAACAATTAGTACATGACGTGATTGTTGCTAATTAAGTTAATTTAAAATCATAACGAAATTGGAAGTCACGCTTAAATATAAATTCTACTACATTTTTTATTACACTTTAATATTAAATCCGATAAGTATATATTTAAATAGTGTTGTAAGCTATTCAACTTTTAATTTTGTTATAGTTAGCGCCTGCCTCGATTACATAAGCAAATATGTTTATGACGAGAATATTACTGTTGACTAATAATTTTAAACAATTTACCTTGTTGTATCTCCTGTGTCTCCTAGCTTTTTTGGAGTGTAACAAAAATATTTTATTCGACATGACTTTTGCAATAATTGAGTCAGCCTTTTGTATTTCGTCGTTCGTGCAGTCCTCCAATATATCGTTTTCAATCTTGAAAGCTTCTCCCTCCTCTGGTGACGGAGCCATGATGTCAGCGTCGCTTATCACTTCATCTATCAAGGATTCAGTGAAATCGTTGTCGCTGTGTTCTTTCCCAAAAGGTTCTATGTGCATTTCTTCATGCATCTTCAAATGGCTTAACTTACTAGCTACAAAATTGCAATGCTCACACATGAAGATGTAGTGGATTTTAGCGCAATGAGTCCTTAAGTCCTCGAGGTCAGAGTATGTTTTACTGCAATGCTTGCAAGCGTGTTTCCTAGAATGAATTTTCCTATGAGTACGAAGGGTGAATTTTGATGCGAATACCTTGTGGCACTTATTGCATTCTAGTTCCGGGTCTCCATGTCCCATGCAGTGAAGCTCGAATTTCTCCTGATTCTTCAGACTTTTGCCACATTCACTGCACATGAATTTAACTTCGCTGACTGATGCAGAACTAGAAGAGTCCATGTCGTAGGAAGTGGAGGATCTTGGTGTTCTGTGGCTGCTGACCATGTGCTGTTTAAAAGCAGATATCTGATCGAATATCTGCTTGCACTTGTCACATTGATACTTTTTCTGATGGGGGTTCACATCATCTGAAAGGAAATTAATATGAACTTAATAATACCCTTCATAGTTACTATTTTTTTTAGCCGTTTATTGCCGCCGGACTTTTCTGGAGTAGGTGCTATACTAAAGCAGTTCCTTTAGCCACGTAGGTGTCGCAAGAGGAGACTAAAGAAGTACTGCCAGGCGAAGACAGGCAGCAGCGTTTTTACTGTACCATTAGCCAAACTGCGAACGCCATCCCGCCTGCCATAGGTATTTGGCCTACTACGTACACAACAGTGAACAGATATGAGCCGATGAAGATGATGGTAATGTGCAGCACTGGCCGGAAGTAAATTTTAGAATTGAGCGAGATCCAATTATGGCGCGTCTCCTGTTTGTTCCTAATATTAAATACTATACTTTCTTTACCATTTAGGCGCCCTCTAGGACTTGGCTCCTGGAGCGACTGCTCCGTTCGCCGTATGGGCGGGCCGGCCCTGGTAATGTGTGTAAAATAATATTAACAGTTTTATATTGCGAAGTAGAACACCTATTAACGATGTTGTGATTATGCAGATACACGTAAACGATTAAAAATACACTGAACAGGAAAAAATTAAAAGCTACTGCTAGGTAATCAAATACAGAGCTACCTTTAAATAAATCACAAGGAAATAAAAGCAAAAGTGACCAAACATATGGATGATGTGCATACTAAAAACAAGCCTTTGGAGGTGTCTAATATTACTGCGCTTTCTTTTCAATTTTTAAACAATTAATTTTAGAATATTATTGATTTAATAGATAGCATCATAGTACCTATATATTAAATTATATTAAAAAATAATAAAATATTGATTGCGCTGCATCCTCTTAACACTAAGTACCCGCCACGATATGAGCAAGTGTCCAGAAACAGTCGTTAAGAAATACATATATTGCAAGAGAAAAATAAAATTTTAGCTACCTCAAACTAACTATCTTTTTGTATTTGATTGTAAGAACTATCTTTTAATCCTCATATTAAGTGTTTGTGAGCTGTACAAAAAGGTTTTACAAAAATTCTACTGCCGAAAGTGGATATTATTAATATCGTAATGATTACTGTTCGGGCAAAATACTCCTTTTAGAGAGGTGTGTATCCAATGTGCGTGTGGATTGATTGTTCTTTTTCAAAAGTTTATCATATTATGAAATTCACGAATTTTTTAGGAAAAAATGGTGCAAATTCAATAATGAAGATCAAAAATTTGTGACGAGTAAAAATAAAAAGTAACGGTCAATTAACTGGAACACTCACACCGCCGACCTGAGAAAAAATCTGTATCTCGTTTCTCTAAAAGTAGTAGACCTATGAATCTAATTTTTTGTGATATGATTGGGCCTGATTTGTGACGCATATTCACAATTGTGCAATCGTTTTTAATGGTTTATTTAGATTTTATTAAGATATATATCTTTAGAACACTCAATCCTCACATTGTGCGCAAGGGGTGTTCCCAAAATCTCAAACTTCGGCTACATAAATTCTTGATTTTTTTACTCTATTACACGAGCACGATCTCGAATGAATGTGTGACACAAAAACCTTTAGATAAAATATAATATTTCTAGAGTAATTTAAAAAACCTTTCTTTGTAATGTGCCGTGTGAGCGTTCCATGTTTTAGCGTATATTTAGCTAACCCGGACTTGGATGCAAACAGAGACTACATCAGAAATTGTGAAAAAAAATTCACAGAAAGTTGACACACCTTCTGTTTCTGTGAACGTTTAATTTACAAAAATAATTAACTTTTTCATATTTCCATACAAAAAAATTTTTATACCATAAATATTATTTATGGTCTAAAAATTTTAGATAGGTACTATATGAAAATAATTGTGTTATGCATTTTACTAAAAACAATATTGATTATTTATTAGTTTGTGTAATAAACAATTAACTGTCAAAACAAAAATATTCATATTTATTTTTATTTAAATTTTTATTTTCATTTATTCATAGTCAAGACAAAACAACCGACCGCGACGTCCGTCGGGTCCGCTAGTTAAAAGAAATATACAATAGTAAATGATTCATGCAGAACCTACAAATATTTTCATAGCATATTTAGATTCGTAAAATATTGACGATAAAATTTATAAAAGGCCAATTCATTACGTAAATATTTTAGTTTTTAAGAAAACACAATCACAAAATTGTGGCACTAATAGATCATTAAGGGTTAAAAGCGTGTGTTAAAATGCTGCTTATTTTCGAAGTTTCTTTCCCTAATGAGACACAATAATGTAGGTAAATGGTTTAAAAATTAATCTGTCGTCACTAATGCACTTTCATAGATCATCATCATCAATATCCTTTGATTTAAATAGGGATTGTTAAGATAATCTTGGATCGTCTGGAACGTCAACTTTCTGTGAATTTTTTTTCACAATTTCTGATGTAGTCTCTTTTTGCATCCAAGTTCGGGTTAGCTAAATATACGCTAAAACATGGAACACTCACACGGCACATTACATAGAAAGGTTTTTTTAAAATACTCTAGAAATATTATATTTTATGTAAAGGTGAAATGTGTCACAAATTCATTCGAGATCGTGCTCGTGTAATAGAGTAAAAAAATCAAGAATGCCGAAGTTTGAGATTTTAGGAACACTCCTTGCGCACAATGTGAGGATTGAGTGTTCTAAAGATGTCTTAATAAAATCTAAATAAACCATTAAAAACGATTGCACAATTGTGAATATGCGTCACAAATTAGGCCCAATCATATCACAAAAAATTTGATTCATAGGTCTAGTACTTTTAGAGAAACGAGATACAGATTATTTCTCAGGTCGGCGGTGTGAGTGTTCCAGTTAATAAACGGTTACTTTTTATTTTTACTCGTCACAAATTTTTGATCTTTACCATTGAATTTGCACAATTTTTTCCTAAAAAATTCGTGAATTTCGTAATATTTGGATAAACTTTTGAAAAAGAACACTCAATCCACACGCACATGTGTATCCAGCCAGCAATGGACTGATTTTAGCTGATTATGATGAAAAGGGTTGTTGCTCATATAATATGCATCAGATAGCATTGCAAAACATTTTGTCTCTAAGGAGAGCAAAATAAATACGTAGGTATAGACAGTTTTAACAGTATCTCACGCGGATGGAGTAGCAGCCAGAGCGCTAGTGTACCTATATTAAATAGTTAACTAGCTATGCATCAAAAGATAATTTAAGTATTAATAGTTTGAGAAATACAGAAACGCTCCGTTTGTCTATCGGTTTGAATACCGGGCCAAGATCTAGGGTCTAGATCTAGTGCAGATCTAGGATCTAGGGTTGCCGGGTTTATCCTCCTTGTGATTGGCAAGCGTGGTGATTATGCCTATACCTATCATTGCTATGTACAGACAAGTCAAATTTTCTTAATTGATATTGATCTCTACTTGTTGGACTTAAAGTTGAAAATCCTTTAACTTTTTAGTTTGATATATAAAAGCAATCGATGCCTCTAAATCCTAGTTTAACATTTTTGGTAGGAAAACTTATAACAACACGTTAATTAATATCGTATGTAAAAGAAAAACCGTTTAACTATTTTTTTCTGTTTGTGTGCTTTCTTGTATGTACATGTATAACGCAAAAAATATTGCATGGAATTAAATGAAGTTTTCGCTTAACAGAGTTTTCTGTTAGATATCTAAATATTTAAAGATATAATTTTACTCTGTTAACATAACTAGTAGCTTCGTACCTACGTATCTGTGGCGTAGATAACTTACAATAGCAATACGAAACATAACAGACAATTAGGTAAGTACAGTTTAAAAAGTCATTTTGTTCTCATAATCAGGTTGTCTCATGTGGTGCCTAAACTAGAATAGCACCACTCCTTCTCTTGTGTATAAAAATTACCTAGATTCGGTTAAACACAAGTATATTAATATAACCGCAATGACTAACTAGATTGTTTTACCCTACTCATTCGTGGTGCTGCACGTCAACCTAGACATACCTACCTACACATACAATTTCCCCAATCAATTTTGTACCTTTAGACAAACCAGTAAAAATAAAATTTTGTTAAGAACATTTAATTATTTGAGGTATTGACAGGCCGTTAATTGACACTTTGTAACGGTTTTTCTTTTTACGAATTGATCGTACCTATCGCCGAAAACAAAAGAAGCGATAAAAAGTTTCTTAGCTATACAGATAAAATGAATAAATAATACTTACCAATAATGACTTCATGATCTATGTCTCCACCTCCAGAGCAGACCAGCGACGGGTCGTTGACCGCTATCTTCTGGATCGTCTGCCCACAGTGCGAGTCGTGCCCCAAAAACAAAATCGTCTTCCTTTGCTTCGACACCGACTGTATGTCTGAGGACATCAGCTGCTTCAACGCCTCGTTTTCGCTCTGAATACCAATATACTTCAGCTCCTCCTTCGCCTTACTCTCCTTCTCGTTCATTATCTCTTCCGGCAAGTGAGACAAAAACACCCCGCATTCAAATTCATCCTCCTCATACAAGTTCAAGTTGCTCGCTTCCGATGTACTCGCCTGAGCCGGATCTGCTTGCACCTTCCTGAACTTCTTATGCTCGAAATCCTCAGCCGGCGAGTAGTGGATCGACTCCTTGTAGTTGTACACATTCTGGGTTATATACGTGTTATGCTGCTCAACGGTTATATGGCCTGACCGCGCCTGATGGCATACGGAGTACTCCTGAGTCTCTGTCGCGTCATACTGGTTGTATACGTAGGGACTCCTCACCGGATCGATCCAGACCTGCGACTGGTTGTACGACGGGTATGCTATCTGGTTGCCGGTATCAACAGGCGCCAGCTGTTCATTATCAAACCCCGACTCGTCTATGGGAGATTCCACTTGTTGAACATTGACGTCATAACTATCTATAAGTTTCACGTTGCAAAAACCGGTGTAAATACACATCTCGTTACCTTCAGTGTCTGGCGAGGTGATGTTCAGGTCGATAAATACGTTATCAGTCACCTCACAACTGGTTTCCAAAGTTGTACATCTCTTGGGTATGAGAAGCACTGGATATATGACCTCGGACTCGGACATAATGTTTGCTTGCTCCATTTTTGTCGGTAAAATCTATGTAAACAAAGAAATAACATGTTGATCAAATCAGCTGACTATGTTATGGTAAATGAAGGTAAATTAATAACAAATAATTTCAGAAAATACCAGCGAAAATGATAGAAATTATACTTACCACGTGCTGCGACGGTGGCTGAATAGGAATGGTCTCTGAGAAAATATAAAGAAGGTAAGTTTGAATGTAACGACGCACATTCTGCAGTTAAATCTACCTTCAACTTGTGACATAATTATTTTTATTGAAGGTACGTTTAAAAATTGATAACGATGACATATCACTGAATCTTTATTTACAACATTTCGATTAACTTTTAAAAGTTAGCCTCATTCTTATTTCAAGTGTTTTAAAAATAGAACGTGAGACTTATTTTTTTTATGTTGTTAATAATAGGCAAAAATAATTAGGTACGAGAAAGGTATTTTATAATGAACTCGTAACGTGTAGGTTTCATGTAATGTAAATGGACATTGTTTTATTTGTTACTCAATCACGCCAAAACGGCTAAACAAATCTGAATGACATTTGGCAGCGAGATAATATTTGGCCATAGCTTAGGTATAGGTTTCAAATAATTGAAATCCCAAAAAAATGTTCGGTTGTTTAAATACAGAAAAATATACAGTATGAGATATTTTGTTTTTTTGTCGATAGGCTAGCTCAAAGTTGGTCCTCTATCAATTTGCGACGATAATTCCTAAGGGCAGATAAACAGGATTAACGGTAATACACGAAGAAACTTTTCTTATGTAATATTTAATTGTCGTATTTTATGAAATTAATCACCAAATGAAAATAAAATGACGACCATTTGGATCAGTGGTAAACGCTGCTTCTGAGCCATGGGTCGCGGGTTCGATCGCCGCACAGTACTAATTTGTGTGCAAGAACATGTCTGTTTGTACTGGTTTGGGTGTTTTCTATGTATTATAAGTTTATATTTACAAAAAAATATCTATTTAAGTAAATTTATCGGTTGTCTAGTAGCCAATACGACAAGCTTCTTAGTAGTAGTTAGTTTGGGACTAGATGGCTCTGTGTGGCCCAGTGTGGCATGTCTGAATATATTTATTTAATTATTTAAATTTAAATTTGTACCCAACAAGGTTAACACCAACTATGCGCCGACTTTTTGTAAAAACGCAATTATGTAATATATTATAACAAAACGGATATCCTACAATCAGTGACAGATACGGCCTTACTAACGGCCGTATAACCTATAAAGACAGAAGTTGTTTTCTATCTCCGATATGCCAAAACTGAAGATAGATAGATTATTGGGACCGGCCGTAAATGGGCACCCACTTATCAGTTGCTCCTTTACCCTTAGTTGCATTCATCTTTAAGTCCTGTAGTCCATTGAAATGTTACATTATTTTGGGCGTGCGTTTGTCAGAGGACGCTATTTTATTTTTTAGTTATGAAGTGGGGGTTAGTGTAATGTTTAATCCAAGTTTGTGGGGTTGCAACCCTTGTCCCACGGCCACCATCTTAGAAAAAAGGTTTTTTTATTGCACATAACTATTTTGAATGTTTTTTGGACACGATTTTAGATTAAGTGAACAAAGTTTTGAGTTCAGTAACAACTTCATATCCATGGTCATAACTGAAAAATAAAATTGCGTCCTCTGGCAACTCCAAAAGTAGCTTTTTAATGAACTACTACGAAAGGTTGAATTTGTATTAAGTAGGTGACCTTAGCCGCTTAAAACTTGACAGTTTAAATTGAAATTTTTGCGCAGGGTGTAGATAGATCTATCTTCTTCTATCTTTATCTTCTATCTACTTAAATAAAATAAAGTCGTGCTAGTTACACCACTTATAACTAGAGAACGACTGAACCGATTTCTATGATCTTAGTGTTTTTGAATTCGTCTTCGTTGGGAATAGGATAATCAATCAGTACCTATTAAAAAGGAAAGTCAACTTTAAAAAAAATAAGAAAATGTATTTCTTGTAAATGTATAATGTATTTCTTCTTGATATTTTCTTGCAAACACGCCATATTAAATGACTATAACATTCAAGACGTCAAAATCAAACACTATTCTGAGTGATGCGAAACTAAGTTAGCGGGTTAGTCAGCTAGTATTTTATATATTTTATTGATGCTAATCGTTTTTCTTCATGCAAGCACATAAAAATGAAAATAAAAAAACAAAATACGCAAAATGTATCATTTATTGGGCACCGAAAATCCACCTAGCTATCCAGTCCTGGTAGGCGCTGATCCTCACGAACATGTCGGGGGCGCCGCGAGCGCAAGGAAAGCCCCAGGAGACGATCCCGATCTGGGTACCTTGGTCCACGCGGACTAGAGCGCTGCCGGAATCACCCTGTAAGAGAAATCAGTAGATCCTGTATTTCTTCTTCTTCTATACGTATGATTGTTCTTTAAGGATAATCTTGACTAACTCTGCTTAGTAAGAATGAGAATGAGGAACAGTTTATTGGCGATAGGCATATTACAGTAGACATATTCGTAAGTATAAAACAAAGTGTGTGGCCAATAAGATCCAGGTAGTCTTTGCAGCTTGGTGTCATCCATCGGTCAGTGTTATCAAATTACATCATCAACTAGCTCTAGCATCTGCTCGACATAGGTCACATCCAGCTTCTGCCGCCAGCAAATCGTCACTCAACCAAGATGGGGAGCGTCCTACACTATCCTTACCCAGTCGCGATCGCCACTCAAGAAATCGTTTGCCCCAGTGGCCATTACATCGGTTCTTCGACAGATATGGCCAGCAAATAGCAAATTCATCCTTCATCATAGCTTGCTTATCCTGTGTGCTATGTTGATGACTTGTGTCGGATAACTACGCTAAGAATTTTATTTTTCAGATAAACTCGTAGCAAAGGGCCTCCCATAAATAAGCTCAGCATTCATATAACTCGTCACCAGACGACCTTAGCTTTTAGATTAGAACCCCTATCTACGAGAGTAATCCATAATCAGTTTCATTTCTGCCAATGAGCCCTAGGACACGTTTTTGCACATCTACCTCGGGACAATTGTGGGTTAAAGCCGAGGAGAAGCATTTTTTCAAGGAAGGTACAGATCACATAATAATATATAGTCGATGTTTGTCTTAATAACGCCCCTTGGTCTAGTGGCTTAAATACCGGGCCAAGATCTCGGGGTCCCAGGTTCGATCCCCGGGTCGGGCAACAAAAAGTTACGAGTTTTCGAACGTTGCTCGGGTTTGTGATCACCAACCCGCATTTGGCAAGCGTGGTGATTATGCCAGTTCCCATCATTGCAGTGGTAACTTGAATTCAATGATGGAGGCCTTTTCCCTGCAGTGGTATGATTATAGGCTGTTACTTTACTTACTTTACTACTTAGTCATAATCACAGATAATATAATACTAGTTAGGTCATAATAGTTCTAAGTAGGCAGTTCCCATAGCAGAGTCTGTACTTACATTGCACATGCCATGGTTTGGCGAGTGGATGATGCAGAGTTCGATGTGGGGCTCGATTGGTGGGGGGATGAGGTTAGAATCTATGGCAGCTTGTATCACGTCACGGACGCATTGCTCTCCGGAGATGGTAGTCACGACGAGTTCCAATAATTCAGCCGAGATGGGACCACCGGCCTGGAATTGAACAGTTTTGATAATTAAGAAAAATAAATAAAAGTGGACAACATCATATTATATTGTTCTGATCTGAAATTGAGTAACTATTTAAAGCACTCGTATTGTGGACCCAGACCCGAGAAAACTTGTAAAACACTTTTTTATACATTGACTCGTCCGGGAATCGAACCTGGGACTTCGGAGCAGGCACCTTGAAAACCGGTGTGTGCACCACTCCGCCTCAGAGGTCGTCGAGTCGAGTGGGTCGATGTAACAGTGTTATTTGTAAGTCGAAAATTTAACATATAAATTATTGAATCTTAGCTAAAAAATTGTGTGCCCTCAGGAAGACAAATTTACAAAACATAGCGAGCATATTTACTTCGAGAAATAAAATCATTAAGTTTAGTAGGACTGATGTGAAAGTCAGTCAAAGTAACCTATAATACGAGTAATAGTAGGTACTAATACTATCAAGCTTACCATGATTCTTCCCCAGCCAGCAGCTTTAGCCTGGATGCCACCGCCTACATAGTCGTAGCTAAGGGGGATACGTTGGACTCGGGCGTTGTAGGATATAACTGTGGATGTGTACAGGAGGCCAATGTCGTTCTTGATGGTACTGGACACATAGTTCTGATGGGTCGCATTGCTCACGAGACTGTATGACACTCCACCCTGGTTCCAGCGGTTGGTGCCAACAGTCACACGAAGGGTGCTGTAGTGAATTAAGTTATTTTAATAAACAAATAAATATACTTGGATAACATAATACACATTGTTCTGATCTTAAAGTCAATAACTATTTAAAGCACTCGCTTTTTTCTGCATTTACCACCCATCCGGAAATCGATCCCGGGACCTTGAAACACCTTGGAAATCAGTGTGTACGTCCCTCTCCTCCGCCACGGAAGTCATAATACATAAAATACTGACAAATTCACACTAAAATGTCTGTCTGTCTTTATGTCTAGCTGTCTGTCTTTTTGTCTAGCTGCCTATCTGTCTGCCTATCGATCTTTTTGTCTGTCTGTCTGCCTGTCTAGCTGTCAGTCTGTTTATATTTTGACCTGCCTGCTTGTTTTGTCCGTAACATTACAATTAGATGAATGTGGGAGATTCTAGGAAGGTCATCGGATAATTTTTGTCATCACAGAAATCATCCCTCAAAGTGGTGAAAAGAAGACTAAAGAACTAGAGACACTAAGAGGCACAATATAGCCAATTTTATAACATACGAACCTGCTTAGCGAACCAAAATTAAACACAGCAGCAATGCAATGGGCAGCAGTCAAGACAGTTCGGGTGGTGATGATGGAGCCTCCGCACAGGAAGCTCCTGAGCATCAGACCAGTGGTCATGGCCACCATGTGGGGGTGGGAGCCCTCAGGCGCGACCGTGCCACCGACGATGCGACCCTCTGGGTTAGCATGTTCGAAGAACAATGTCACGTCATCCGACGCGGGCTTTGGGATTGCTGAAATCAATTTGGATATCTATATCGCCACTCCTTCTCATTCTTTTCTTGTCAAATAGTGAATTCTCTCTCAATGAAAGAACCACTGGCTAAACTTCACTTGGTTTTACAAAAGGAACTAGGTAAGTACCTAAGTAGGTACTACGGAAATAATTGAATGAAAAAAAAAGAAAATAATACCATTTTTTTCAACACAAAATACTTAGAAACAAGTTAAATAAATACAACCATATTTCACAACAGTAATAAAAATACAATTTCTGAGTGTTAGTACAATTTATATACTGATATTATAATTGCAATTTAATTGCTAAAATATCAAATAAAGTATGTGTGTGTTTTAACGGGCACAAAAAATTAAGAATATTATGTTTTAAGTCTTACCTATACATCCCACAAAAAGTGTGAAAAAAAGTATTCCTGCCTTGATCGTCATTTCGCAAGCCCGAGTCGGATTTAAGTCTTTACCAATTACAGCACAGATTTTATACACCTGTCCGGTTATCAATCTACTTATAAACGTACGTATTAATTAATGATAGTGATATATAGATAAAATGTCCCTAGCATGTGACGATAGGGTAATAATTATTAGAACAAACACTATAACTACTTACATGATTTGATTTATCTTTTGTCCGTGCGTGACTTCGATCAGGAGACAGTATTGTAGACAAAGTCCCTCAACCCCCAGGCGGCACGCGCGTGCCGCGATAACAATTGATTTCAATTGTGTCTGGAATAACTCACGATCGACGGAATAACACCGCTTTTTTGTAGTAACTACGAGTAGGTAGGTACTATTAATTTCATGCCGGCTTAGAGTAGATTGAAATTATTTAAAAAAAACATTAAAAAAAAAATAAGAAACTCCCTAAAAAGTAAAAAATAACACAAAAACACTGTTTTTATTTCGAAAACTATTTATCTATTTACAATAACTTCTCGGTGCCGAGCCAAATAGAATAGGTAGGTATTATCTCGCGAGTTGATTGCCGCTCGCCAACATAGTACCTAAATATATTTTTTAAATGCCATAGATATTTGTTTTGGTTGTAATTAAATTTTGTGCATATAATACAAAATTTTATTATTATTTTTGTATTGTTTAGGCTCATTAAAATAATATTGAAAAAGTTAAAAAGGTTTCTAAAAAACGTGTTTTTTGTGTTATTTTCCACCTTTTAGTGAGTTCCTTATTTTTTATGTCAATTCCTTTTTTTTTAATTTATATTTCTCTTTTTGGTGTTTTATTAATCCTTAGTTGAGCGGTATACCATCATAACTTGTTCGCCATACTTTTCAGCTTTCATAATTTTTTATCTTCACCATTGAATTTTGACAATTTTTTCCTAAAACATTCTTGAATTTCTTAATGTTTGGATAAACTTTTCAAAAAGAACACGCACATGAAAAATTGACTAGTTACCAATCAACGTTGCAGAATAACGCCGAATCGGCGCGAACACTGTTGTGTCACAACTTGTGTTTCAGGTTCAGAAATCGAATTTGCGAAGAACTAACTAGGACCGAAGTCCGTATCTTCCCCTTTTTGTTTCCCCAGAAGACTGAATTGATATTAATTAAAAACAGGCTCGCACTCTGTAGCCAATTGGCAATTTTATTATTATAAGATGAAATCATAACATAGTACATTTTGCTTTTTAAATGAATGTTAAAAAAAGATAACAGATGCTCCAAAAATTTCAAGTTTCAAGAAACAGTGTCGAAGGCTAAAGCAGAAACTCAGGTCATAAAGTAACTTAATAAAATGGCGAATTGAACAATTATTAATTTCTTGATTTAGAGTAGAATTCGGTCCCTGAGCCAATCTGCGTAGGCGCTGACCCTCACGAACATGTCGGGGGCGCCGCGAGCGCAAGGGAAGCCCCAGGAGACGATGCCGATTTGGGTGCCTTGGTCCAGGCGGATCAGAGCGCTGCCGGAATCACCCTGAGAGAGAAGTAAACATTATTTAAATATGTACCAATCTAGACGTATTACGAATATAAATGGCTGTAAAGTCTCTTAATCAGCCTACACAAGTCCACTGCGATGATGTCCAAAATATTATTATATCCAAGATGAGGCGAGAATCACGCTTGAAATTCGTTTTGACAATCAATCATGCCAATGGTTTGAAGATCATAAAACGCTGCTTCGGTGACGCCCATCTGCATCTGGCACTTCTTGATTGGTCGCTTTTTAAAACAGCTATGCGAGAAGGGGTTCTGCTATTATATTGACCATAATCCTATCGAGATGGAGCGAGTAGGTACCATCACATTTACTTCAATTATCACCAGGCCTCGGTGACCAGACAGACCATTTTGGAGAACATTATTTTATTTTGATAAGATCATAAGTGTGGCATGAACTGACGACTTCAACCTGAGTTTATCCTAATTAATATTGTCGCGGTCATGCTAGAAGGTTCGAGATATTGCTAGAGGAATGTACATAACTACCTAAGTTCGGCCACAAAATAATAACAAGACCTTAGTGCAAGCGACATTGAACTTTAAGTTTACAGATTAAGGCACAAAATGGCATAACTTACTAGAGTTGTTTACGTTTAACGTCCTTGTAATTTATTCTAGAAAACGAACATTCTAGTATTTACGACCGGCGTCGATGTTGAGATATATAAATAACAGTACTTGAGACGCTGAGTCAGTTCATTCTGAGCTTTCGGTGCGATACCTGCGAAAAGTGATCTAGTGCGAAGTCACGACGACTTTAGCGATACCAACGGATCTAAGGACTACTCTACGGATTGGCTAAATAGTGTATTGGAACCAACGACCTCAGCGACCCACCGGACTACGATTCTTGTGATTTGGCTTTTGTGATAGTGTTTGCGACCTGTTCATCGCCTAATAAAATCTTCTTATAAGTCAACGGTGTTTTATCCAAATCCCGAACTCCACGTTCGTAACATTTGGTGTCAGAAGTGGGGTTTGGAAATGCCAGTGACTCCGAGGGAAGATACTGCTGGCGTCAGAACCAGGGCACAGCAAGCTGCGGAAGCCACGGCTGCTGCTCGACAAGCCACCGATTAGCGGGATACGCCCATGGGCACCGCCCATCAAGCATCGCCAACCGACCAGGCCCCATCTACTGGAATGGAAGCTCTACCCACTGCGTCGCCTGCTCCACCTACTGGGTCCTCTCACCGGGCTACTACGCCATCTGCTCAAGAGGCCAGAGCATCTGCATTCGACTTCAGTCGGTTAATGCAGATGATGGACTTCATGTGCCAGAAACAGGACACAATGCAAGAGGAAATTCAACGAAAACAGGATAAAATGCAACAAGTAATTCAGGAAGAAATGCAAGGAAAACAGGAAGAAATGCGTCAAGAACAAGAAAAAATACTGCATGCTGTAAGTTCAGTGGGTGATATGGTGCAGCATCTACAGAAGAATGTGGACCTGGTGGAAGAAAGGGTGACTAACCTGGAAGCCACCATAAAAAACATGCAAGTGAACTTCGCTGAATTGCAAAGAAAGGTACTGAAACTGGAGACTGCTGGACCCGCCGCATCAAGAGACTTCGCATTTACCAACCTGGCACCCAGAGTGAAAGTGCCACCCTATGACGGCACTACATCCTGGACCGCTTACCGTCAACAGTTTCAGACCGTTGCCTCTGCTAACGGGTGGACGGAGGAACAGAGCCTAACAGCTCTCATTGTCGCTCTGCGGGGATCGGCTCTTTCTGTTTTGGAGGCGCTACCATCCTCGGGTAGCACATTCAAGGACCTGATGGGGGCACTAGAAGCTCGTTATGGAGAACGTCACCTGGAGCATGTCTTCCGCGCTCAACTACGGGACCGGGTTCAGCGTTCTGGAGAAGGACTACAGCAATGGGCTCACGAGATTGAAAAATTAGTCCGCAAAGCATACCCATCTGCTGATACGAGAGATGATGGACTCCACCGTACTCCAAGCATTTATGGATGGGATCAGAGATACGGAGATAAGGGCTGCAGTGGGGCTTCAACACCATACCTCACTGAAGGAAGCTCTAGCGCACGCTCTGGAAGTAGAAGCCTTGAGGACAGATGTTCACCCAACTTATAAAATACGAGAAGTGCAAGAGAAGAAGATGTCGTTTCCCCCTAGGAAAATGGCAACCAGACCGATGTGCTATAAATGTGGAGAAAAGGGCCATCTGCAATTCACCTGTCCTATGAACGAGAGGCAGACAGCTAAATTTGCTGAAATGTTTAGCAAAAAGTTGGAGGAACGCCTTGAAAAATTCTCGAAGAAGCAGAAGACCCCATCTTTTGCCTGGGGGCTACGGAAACAAGAAACAGACAGGCCTAAGGAGCGGGTGTTGTTAGGAACGGGAAAAGCCATCGAACATCGGAGTGGAAAGACACATGGGAATGCAGACGCTCTCTCAAGAAGACCGTGCCCAGGAGAGTGCAAGCACTGCATCAAGCTGGAGTCTAAAGAGGACTGTGTACAAATAACAAGGACAAGTCCTCCGAGATCCTGGGAAGATGAGTCCATGAGAGAAGCTCAGGAAAAAGACAAAGACATACGACTGATCATTGCATGGAAGAAACGCGGTAACGATAAGCCGAGATGGCATGAAGTTGCGCCTACGAGTGCTACGACTAAAGCGTACTGGGCTCAATGGGACAGTTTCATTTTGCAAAACGGGATACTTTATCGGAAATGGGAAAAACCTAACGGTAGAGAGTTCCATCTACAGCTGGTCGTCCCAAGGGAAAGGATCAAGGATGTTCTCCGAGAGGTACACGATGGCATAACAGGAGGACATCTGGGTGTAAAAAGGACCTTGACAAAGCTACGGGATAGATTCTACTGGCTTAACTGCAGAGCTGATGTACAAGATTGGTGCCGGAAATGTACCACTTGTGCTGCAGTAAAAGGTCCATCCACCAGGAGTCGAGGACACCTTCAACTTTATAACGTTGGTGCACCATGGGAGCGGATAGCAGTGGATGTTGCCGGACCGTTCCCTGTGACAGAGTCGGGGAACAAGTACTTTATGGTCGTCATGGATTACTTCACCAAGTGGCCAGAAGTCTTCGCTATACCTAATCAAGAAGCTACGACCGTAGCCTCCAAATTGGTTGAAGAAGTCATATGCCGATATGGTGTACCCCTGGAAATTCATTCCGATCAGGGCAGAAATTTTGAGTCGAACGTGTTTCAAGGAGTCTGCAAAATATTGGGCATGCACAAGATGAGAACCACTGCTTATCACCCTCAGTCCGACGGCATGGTAGAAAGGTTTAACCAAACACTAGAGAGGCATTTAGCAAAATTGGTGGACAACCATCAAAGAGACTGGGACTAGTACATTGCACCATTCTTTCTCGCCTACAGGACTTCGGAACATGAGAGCACGAAAACGACCCCGGCATATATTAACTTCGGACGAGAGCTAAGGTTACCGGTAGACCTTGTAACCGGAGGAGCGCCAGACGATCACGTCACCGTACAGGATTATGTTTCCGATTTGCAAGACAAGATGCGGGACATTTATGCCATGGTGCGAGAAAACGGCTTGCAGTCGAGTGAAAACATGAAGACTAGATATGACCGGAAAGCGAATACCAGTGGCTTTGACGAAGGAGCACTAGTCTGGCTGCATAACCCGATACGGAGAAAAGGAAAGTCGCCTAAATTACAGACTAGATGGGAAGGGCCGTACAAAGTTGTCACGCGAATAAACGATGTTACATACCGGATCCAACGGCCACCGAGAGGAGCACTTAAGGTAGTTCACATCGATCGCTTGGCACGTTATAACGGCAATAACGATGACGCTCGGGACGAGGAGGGCAGTGTCGCGGTCATGCTAGAAGGTTCGAGATATTGCTAGAGGAATGTACATAACTACCTAAGTTCGGCCACAAAATAATAACAAGACCTTAGTGCAAGCGACATTGAACTTTAAGTTTACAGATTAAGGCACAAAATGGCATAACTTACTAGAGTTGTTTACGTTTAACGTCCTTGTAATTTATTCTAGAAAACGAACATTCTAGTATGTACGACCGGCGTCAATGTTGAGATATATAAATAACAGTACTTGAGACGCTGAGTCAGTTCATTCTGTCATTCTGAGCTTTCGGTGCGATACCTGCGAAAAGTGATCTAGTGCGAAGTAACGACGACTTTAGCGATACCAACGGATCTAAGGACTACTCTACGGATTGGCTAAATAGTGTATTGGAACCAACGACCTCAGCGACCCACCGGACTACGATTCTTGTGATTTGGCTTTTGTGATAGTGTTTGCGACCTGTTCATCGCCTAATAAAATCTTCTTATAAGTCAACGGTGTTTTATCCAAATCCCGAACTCCACGTTCGTAACAATATTTACCGGGACACTACGTCATAGCGCCAATTTTTCTAGCATATTCTTATCGCTGTACAAGCTATTGTGGTTTCATCAAATGTTAGGAGTTTTGCATGCTTAACACCCAAAAGAAACATTTTTTACAGATGTTGGACAGTCAGTTAAGATGAACCAGCTATTTAAATAAACAACTTAATTGCAATTACAATATCAGCATTTAAACTTGTTAAATCAATAATATATTATGTAGGCAGATACTTACGTTGCACATGCCATGGTTTGGCGAGTGCATGACGCAGAGCTCGATGTGAGGCTCGACCGGTGGGGCGTTGTAGTTGAAATCGATGGAAGCTTGAGCCACGTTACGGACGCATTGCTCACCAGAGATGGTCGTCACAGTAAGTTCCAGCAGCTCAGAGGACAGGGTACCACCAACCTAGAATGAAACGGTTATAATATGAAATTGAGAATTAGATTCCATGAACTTAAAATTATTGTAGATTGGTTAAATGAACTTAAATGTGTAGAAGAAACTCATAAATAACAAAGTTGACGTCACAACCATTAAATCTATGATCACAACGCTTGCTAAACGCCGGTTGGTCATCACAAACCCGAGCAATGTTCTAAACTCCGAACTCTTGTAGCCTGCTGACCCAGGGATCTAATCCGAGGCTATAGATATTGGTCCGGTATTTGAAGCCATTCGGCCAATGGGGAGTCATAGTATTTCGTGGTTATTTAGGTTAAATGTTAACTCCGATAATTTGAATAAAAATTTTAACTTTCTCAGTAATTGGGTGTTGAAGGAACAAAACCAAAAATCTTGATGAATCTCCGCTGGCTACAGCACCTTGAATAAATTTGCCGTCACACAAAATATCTTGGTTAGAGCAGTTGCCTAACAAATAAGCCATGGTTAGGGATTCGAGTCCCATCTAAGGCAGGTAAAGTTTTTATTTAAGGAAATGTATTTTTCTCTATTTTTTATTATGACGCCATAATAAAACTTTCTAATAGTCTCTGATATTAATCAGGAACAGATAAACAACCGGGCATAGCGCGAGCATAGCGTAACTTTAATGCTTCCATGTTGACATCGGAACCAAAAAATAAAATGCTTAACTCACGCATTGAATTGAGAAACTCCTATGGTTTTCAGTTAGCTAACGTTACTATGCTGCATAATAAATGATACCGTAACTAAACGTATTATTAAATAAAAATAAACCAACTATGATTCTGCCCCAACCAGCAGCTTTGGCCAAGATACCAGCATCGGCGTAGGAGTAGCTGATGGGGACGGGTCGAATAATGTTGTTCAATTCCACGCGGTAGGTGGTAAACAGAAGTCCAATGTCGTTTTTGATGGCTCGGGAAATATAGTGCTCATGGGTAGCATTTCCGGATAGGGTGTAGAATATTCCACCGCCGTTCCAATTGGTGGTGCCTACAGACGCACGGAGGGAGCTGGAAATAAAGTTGTAATATTATATAAAGGATGAAATTTTAACCACTTTCCAAATTTTTTATAGGCGTTCAGTATCGTATTTAGAGTATTTATGAAGTAAAAAATGTAAATCAAGTTGTCACCCAAAATTTTTTTTCGCGATATAGTTTTCAATTTTTACGGTCCTAGACCTGTTAAGGTATAAAGGGACAGTCAAAAACTTATAAATAGTATCGTAATGAACGATTGAGATGCGAATCGCGTAAAAAAAGTGTTGTTAGGCGAGTGTATCAAAAATTTTAGATTTTTGGCGGACATTTTCAAACTGCATTATCATGACATTTTTGTACTGGGCTATACCAAAAGAAAAAATACGTCATTTGTTTTTTGTCTCGTAGATTGATATATTAAAATTTGGAAGGTGGTTAAAATTTTTCCCTGTATATCGTCCTGTTGCATTGTTTTACATTGTATTATTGTACAATTAAAAAAAATATGACCTATTCTCGAATTGCAAAAGAAAAAAATATGATATGTGTTTTTCAATTTGGGGACAACTTAGTTGCCCAAAAGACATATCTGGTTGTCCAGTAGACATTTACAACCAAAATCTTATATGGCTAGTTGGGCATCGATCAGTAACGTGTCATCCACATACAACGGCTTACCGCAACCTTCATCAGATCGTGGGTACACCTGGTGGGGGATATACCCACAGATCGTCGTCTGGTCGCCATTCCAAAACCTTTCCGACCCAACGGTTTTTCTTACTATGTGCCCAGCCCATTGCTATTTCAGCTCCACGATTTCTGATTCTATCACGCAGAGGAATAGGTACCAAGCATGGCTCTTTACCTTGCCCGCTGTGCAACCTTGAACTACGTTTCAGTTGTCAAAGACTTATGTCTTGAAACTTTGAGGTAATTTGAAAGTTGTTTCTTGACTTTCCGAATGCTACTCAAACATTGAAACGTAGATATTAAAAATTTTTGTTCTAAGGACAACCAAAATGTCCTACGGACAACCATTTCAGTTGTCCAAGGGACTGGTAATTGTCTAAGGGACTTATTTTAAACTTTGAATCTTACAGTAAATATAAAAGATTTTTTGTGTTTTATTTTATTTAAAGGTAAAACAAACATAAAAAATCTTTTATATTTACTGTAAGATTCAAAGTTTACCCGTCCAAATTATAAAGGGTTCTACCTATGAAATTGCCGTTCTGCAGTACTGGCCATTTCAAATCAAAATAATTTTTGTTTGGCTAAGAATTCTAATTTCAAATTAATTTTATTTTAAAAACATAGAATTCTTTTTTCCAACTAGTCATTTGTTTATTGATTAGTGTTACATTTTCATCGCATTTCAATCTTTTTCGTCATCATGGATACGCTAAAAATTCGATTAATTATGGAATATGAGTACTGTCGCGGCAGCAACGCGGCACGCAACGTCAACGACGCTTACGGAGCTAACACTACAAACCAACGCACCGCCTGTTATTGGTTTGCTCGCTTCCGTTCTGGAAATTTCGACCTAAAAATAAATAAATAAATAAATATTTAAGACATGCCTCACTGGGCCACACTGAGCCATCTAGTCCCAAATTAAGGTACTATTAAGTACCCTGTCGTATGGGGTACTAGACAACCGATAAACTTACTTATATACTTTTTTTTTTTGTAAATACATACTTATAATACATAGAAAACACCCAGACCAGTACAAACAGACATGTTCATGCACACAAATATTTGTACTGCGCGGGGATCGAACCCGTGACCCATGGCTCAGAAGCAGCGTTAACTACCGCTGATCCAAATGGTCGTCAATCATGTCATTAAAAATGAACCTCGCGTCGACCGAAGACTTTGGTCGACAATGACGAATTAAAGGCGATTGTGGAAGCTGATGATACACAATCTACGGCTGAATTAGCAGCAGCTTTTAGCGTCAAAACAATATTGGTCCATTCGTGTCAAATTGGCAAGGTAAAAGCTTGGCAAATGGGTGCCCCACGAATAGGGTTGCCAGGTAGCCAAACCTAATAGCCGGACAGACTAGCCAGTTTGGCCTGACATTTGAGTAGAAAGGCCCGACACCCTCCATTATTGAGGATTTTGTGTCTCAGTATCAATGGGTACGAAAAAATTGGATGTAAAATCAAGGTTTTTTTGATTATTATCATAAATTTATGTAATTTTTTTGTAAATGCGAGAGCGACCGACAGTCGGCTCGGCGCTTGCTGGTTTGCGAATTGTAAAAAGCCTAACAAAAGCCGGACAAGCCGGACACCGTTTATTTTGGCCGGACATGATATCAAAAAGCCTATCTATGTCCGGCTTTATCCGGACGCCTGGCAAAGCAACCCACGAACTCAATGATCGCCAGCGCGAAGTACGCGTCGAGACGTGCCTTGCACTGCTCAACAGACACACAAATGAAGGAATTTTGAACCGCATTGTTACCTGCGATGAAAAATGGATTCTGTTTAATAACCGCAAGCGCTCAGCGATTTGGTTGGATCCTGGTTCAGTACCTAAACAATGCCCTAAACGAAAACTTACCCCTAGACAAGGGATGGTCACTGTTTGGTGGTCTAGCGTCGGTGTGATTCATCACAGCTTCTTTCCAAACGGGGTGATCATTACTGCAGATGTGTACTGTGAAGAACTGAACACAATGATAGAGAAGCTGGCACATCTCCAACCACCATTGGTCAATCGCTCGTCTCCGCTTCTCCTGCACGACAACGCGCGACATCATACTGCACAGCAGACGGTCTCCAAGTTGCAAGAGCTAGGGTTGGAAGCTCTCCGTCATCCGCTCTACTCACCAAACCTTGCGCCTACAGACTACTACTTTTTCCAGAATTTGGATAACCTATTAGAGGGAAAAAAATTCAATGCCCGAGAGGCAGTACAAAATGCCTTTGAAGAATTTGTTGCCTCCCGTCTAGCTGATTTCTTTAAGAAGGGCATCAATAAACTGCCACTGCGTTGGCAAAGATGCATTGATTGCATGGGTGATTACTTCCATTAATACAAATAAAAACATAAAAAAAATTCGTTTTAATTTTTTTATACAAATCGGCAATTTCATAGGTAAAGCTAATATTTTGATTAGTTGTGCCTTTAAGCAAAGAAAGTTTGTCTTTATTTTCTTTGCTTTAAGCGTGAAAGTGTAACAGACAGACAGACAGAGTTACTTTTGCATTTATATTATTAGTAAATAGTTAATGGATTAAAGTTACTTAACAATGTTTTTTTTTCAGTGATACTGCAGCAGTTAAATCAGCAGTTATGTATATAAGTATGTGAGTATTTATGTGGGAAAATTTAAAAAAATTTAGAAAATTGCGCGGAAATATAGAAAATTCATTTTAAATTATTTGTAATGTAACATATCGCTTTTGACAATTTAAACTTTTTTAATGTATGGCGTTTGACATAACATTGAAAAAATGCCGCAAATATCGTCAAATAGGGGGTAAAAAAACTGAATTTTGCTCATGGCCAGTAATGTCGCCTGTTACCGTGTCGGAATACCAACAAAGCTATAACCACCAGAAAAAAAAACAAAGAATGTTGTGTATCATCAAGCATATTAATAATAAACTATTGGTAACATATTTTTTATTTTACCATTTCGTTATCAATATTTATAGTTAAAGACAGGACAACGTCTCTTGGGTCCGCTACTAAAAATATAAAAATATACTTTGAAGTCATTGCATTTTAGTGTATTTAAAAACTGTTACCCGACTAGTTTTAAGTAGTCGGGTAACAGTTTTTAAACTATTATACTTGTTTTCTTACATGCTTAGAGATCCGAAACTGAACACGGCCGATATACAATGGGCAGCAGTCATGACCGTGCGAGGGGAGATCAAGGAGCCTCCGCAGGTGAAGCTCTTCAGCAGCAGACCGGTGGTCAGGGCCACCATGTGGGGGTGGGAGCCAATAGCCGCTGGCGTACCACCGACGATGCGAGCCTCAGGGTTGACATGTTCGAAGAACTGGCTCACGTCATCCGAAACGGGCTTTGGGATTGCTGAAATCAATTTAAATATTGTAAGCACGCAAAAAAATGTCGGAGAGTATGGAGTTTGACGTAACAGGGGCCAGATGTTGCATCAAAGTTTTACGGCCGTCGACATAAAAATAAGAATAAAATATATTTTTTTATCTCGGATAACTACAATCCAAATTTATGAATTGTATAGTACAAATAGATTCATTACAAAAAAATTACTAAGTAAGTCTTAAAGTAAGTTTTATCAATTGGTAGGGAAATTACAAAGAGTTATTCCCAAAGGTCCACGACTCTATTGTTCTTCTATTCCCAGCGGGTCCATGAAGTATATGAATTTTTAAATTTTCATATATGAATTCCCAATAGGTTTACGAGACTTTTTCAAAGTACAATCAGCAAAAACAACACAAACTCTCTGGTATCGAGAGTATGTGCTCTTTGAATCGCCAGAAAGATTTTTATTGGTGAATCGTTATCGTGACTGACTATCGTTGTAGAAAATCGGTTTAATGTAGGCTAATAAACTTAAATAATACGCGAAGATGCGACGTTCCTATTGTATGTAGGTACTTGAAACACGATTAATTCAAGCAGTTCATCTGTGGCATAACAGATGTAAAAATAGTCTTAAACATAAAAAATAATAGTTTTGGTATAATCATTGGATATCCTCTCATCTTCGACTAAAGTAAACTTGAGCATTAAAAAAATCACAGTTTAGGTATAACATTGTAGGTAATTTTTTCTTAACTAAAATAATAAAAAAATGCTAACATAATTAGCTATGCAGTACTTGCAGGCCGTTGTAAATACTCCGTTGAGTGAAACCCTGGTGACCTATATAATACAGATTCTTCCAGAATCTACTGTAGGCACCAGTCTTCACAATACGGTATATATATTTGTCTAACGCCTTAATTGTATGTTATATTATAAGCCTATTGTGAAGAAATAAAGATTTTATTTATTTATTTATTTATTTACTTAACTAAAATAGTTAGTTAATACTAACTTAACAATTTCCGACTTTTGCAAAGAATTAAGTTCATTGCGATGTAGTCTTGGATATTTAAGACAGCAATTCATTCGAGACAACAAGTGTGATTTAAATCCGGATACTTAATACATTTTTCTTTCCCGTTTTTACCTCTCAGAGATGACCTTATGTAAAATTATACTTTTGAATGTTCCTTTAGCGTACTAAGTTAAAAATTACTTCTTTCATAATTCAATCGGGAAAATAATATCTTATCTTTCAAACTAATATTATAAATGTGAATGGACGGATGTTTGTTACTAATCACGCCAAAACGTCTGAACATAACTAAATGAAATTCGGCAGGGAGGTACCTAGTATAAATTATGATCAGGCTACTGGCAATAAATTCCGGAAAAATTGTACGGTTCCCCTAGGAATATTTTTTTATTTTTATTTTAAAAAGGATCGTCTTGTTTTTGTATGCTTTTCTTTCTTAATAACGGGTTCCGTGGGATAGATTAATATTTTTTTAAAGAGAGTGTTTTAAGGAAAACGACGTCGCGGGTAACAGCTAGTTTCTTATAAGTATAAACTTTTGATCCAGTGAAATCCACATAAGGGTGAATTTGTAAAATTCCGTAATTCCGTTTTCATGTGAGATGCGAGAGTTTTTAATAAAACGTTCCAAATTATCAACATTCAAGACTTTTTAGTTGAAAGTCGGTCAGAACATGGCCAAGTATTAATTATTTTAAAATATAAAATTCTTCAGTAACGTGTTTTTGTCACATAAATACTCCTAAGCGACTGGACCGCTTCAATCATTCTATCTGGATGTTTGAAAAGACTATTGGATTTTTATAAGGCATGAAGGTCTGACAAATAATTTAATATTAATAATAACTATTCAAATCATTTAAAATTCATTAGGTAGTGGTTTTTACAACCTTTGGATTTCGATAAGTTTTGATTTACTAAATTCGCTGAAAAGGAGTCCTAATTAAATTAAAAAACATACCTGTATAAGAGTTCGAATAGTTACTCAATTTGGGTAAGTATGTAATTATTTTTGTACACATAAAAAAAAAATGGTTTCGAAACCAACAGAATCTTAAATCGGAAACTCATAAAAAACAAGGTAACATGGTAAGAACCGGTATATTAACTCTAAAAACTAAAAAAGTTAAAATACGGGACATATTTTTAATTAACCAATTACATAAGTGGCTAAGTTTTGTAAACATTTACGTAGGTACTAAATTATAATAACGGTAAAAGAAGGTCTATTTCAAGCGTTTTATATGAATGTGTGTGCGCGAATTTATTGCTTAAATTGTATTATAACGGCTATTTAATAACAGATTGTTAATAAGGAATTTTGGACCTTACCTAGACATCCCACGAAAAGTGTGAAGAAAAGTATTCCTGCCTTGAGCGCCATTTTGAAGGCCCGAATCAGATTTGAATCTTTACCAATTACCGCCCAGATTTATATACTTATTTGTTATCAATGTATTTAATAATCTAAGATAGGGTCTTCCGTATCATGGTTTATTAGGTAGTTCTTTGAAATTTAATTCTTCGACTGATTCATCTGAAAATTCATTTTCAGCTCCATCACATAATATTTGAATGAGGGACTCGTTTTTATAAAATACTAGCTGTTTCCCGCGACTTCGTCCGCGTCAATTTCTGTTAATAAGAATTCGATTATTGCAACATTTTTCACTGATGCTTCGCTCCTATTGGTTACAGCGTGATGTTATATAGCCTAAAGCCTTCCTCGATAAATGGACTACCCAACACAAAAATATTTTTTCAATTCGAACCAGTACTTCCTGAGATTAGCGCGTTCAATCAAACAAACAAACAAACGAACTCTTCAGCTTTATAATATTTGTATAGATTTCTATACAAACTACAAATTTGAGATTCCGCTGTGTGAAAATATTTAAAATAAATGATGATATAAAGTTTCTGACTTCACCATAATATTAGGGGTTAAAATATGAAATTGCCGTTTTATTGTAATAGGTTCTTTGATTGATATAGAATATTCATGGTTTGAGGTTTTCCAATGAAACTTTTTTCACATGGTTTCTATGATGTTCTTCTTTTAAAAAAAATGTGAAACATTTGAATATCGACTTTTACTTTCAATTGTTTTTGTTATTTAACTTAGACAAGAAAGATGGATACTGCGAAAATTCGAGTGATTTTTGAATACGAGTTCCGACGCGGAAGTAATGCCGCAGAAACAGCCCGCAATATCAATTTTGGAGCGGGATCTGCTAATGAACGCACCGTGCGATTTTGGTTTAAACGCTTTCGTGATGGAAACTTCGACTTGAAGAACGAGCCACGAGGAAGACCGCCCACACAGGTGATTAACGATGCATTATGAGAGATGGTGAAAGCCGATCCTAGTCAAACTACCCAGGAATTAGCGGCATGGTTTAACGTAACCTTACCCACAATATTGACTCATTTGCGTCAAATCAATAAAATAAAAAAATACGAAAAATGGGTGCCTCATGATTTGACTGATGTGCAGAAAGAAACGCGTGTTGAATTGTGACATGTTATGAAAAGTGGATTCTTTATGATAACCGTAAAAGAAAAATGCAATGGCTGACCCCAGGTCAAACGCCACAACAGTGTCCTAAAGCAAAACTTACCAATAAAAATTTGGTGGTCTCAGCATGGTGTTATTCACTATAGTTTTCTCCGATCTGGTCAATCAATAACGGCAGATGTCTATTGTGCCGAACTCCGAACAATGTTGGCAAAACTAGCAGTAAAACAGCCCCGACTCATGAATCTATCTTCACCATTATTGCTCCATGACAACGCGAGACCTCATACAGCACGAGAAACCATTTTGACCCTTCAGGAACTGCATTAGAAACCATTCGACATCCTCCGTATTCGCCAGACCTTGCTCCAACGGACTACCATTTTTTTCGTGATTTGGACAATTATCTACGTGACAAGAAGTTTTCTTCCCAGGAGGCAATACAAAATGCTTTCACACAGTTTGTGCAGTCTAGATCCTCAGAGTTCTATCACAAAGGCATAAATGACCTTCCTATTAGATGGCAGCAATGTATAGATAGTAATTGTAACTATTTTGATTAAAAAAATTCGTTAAAAATTAAAAAATAATCAATTTTGATTTTCAGTACAAATCGGCAATTTCATACGTTAACCCCTATTATTTATTTATCTATACTAATATTATAAAGCTGAAGAGTTTGTTTGTTTGTTTGTTTGAACGCGCTAATCTCTGGAAGTACTGGTTCGAATTGAAAAATTCTTTTTGTGTTGGATAGTCCATGCCTCGAGGAAGGCTTTAGGCTATATAACATCACGCTGCGACCAGTAGGAGCGAAGCATCAGTGAAAAATGTTGAAAAAATAATCGCGATCTTAAAAACTGAAATTGACGCGTACGAAGTCGCGGGGAACAGCTAGTACAGAATGAAATTTTAACCACTTTCCAAAATTTTTATAAGTGTTCAGTATCGTATTTAGACTCTATTAATGAAGTAAAAAATGTAAATCAAGTTGTCACCCGAAAATATTTCTCGCGTTATAGTTTTCAATTTTTATGGTCCTAGACCTGTTAAGGTATAAAGGGAAAATCAAAAACTTATGAATAGAATTGTAATGAATGAATGCGATACACATCGCGTAAAAAAAGTGTTACTAGGATGCCGTATAAAATTTTTGATTTTCGGCGGACATGTTCTAAGTGCTTCATCTTGACATTTTTGTACTGGGCTTTACCAAAAGAAAAAATACGTCATTTGATTTTTTCCTCGTAGATTGCTATATTAAAATTTGGAAAAATTAAAATTAAGTTAAAATTTCATCCTGTATATGCATATGCTAACTTAAGCTGGTTTTGGCTTGTTTTACCATTTATCTAACACGCGGTAGTGTTTTAAGTGTCCGTTTTGCCGTAACAAGCTTATCATTGGTTTGTTGCTTATTATCGCTCATCTTATTATTATTTATCCCATAAAACATATCTGGTTAGACCAATGGTCGACTGGTAGAGAACACCACATGGCGCTATGTATTTTTTTTTCTTAATTGATGATGGTAAAATAAAAAAAACATTCACGCTAATCCTTTTTGCCCTTGACTGTACCGAAGTACAGAATGATACTTATTCAGCTATCAAAACAATACTTAGGTTTTTCCAAGATTAACAATCCGTGGAAGTTAAATATTGTAAAAAACTATCTGCGCAATCGCTTTCTGGAAATTAGATTTATCAGATGATAGGTAAATATCAAAATATTAATGCCTTCATCAAAATTTAAATCGTAGTTATCCTGAGAAACAATAACAATAATGTTATCAAAAGTTCTTATCGTTTAGTTACATCTGAAACGGTCAGTACAATCCGCGTGCATCCTATACCTATTATAATTAACCTACTTATTTTAATTTCTGATTAATTTAAAGTGACATAATATCTGAATGTTATGGTGCACAGTGGGTCGAAAATGCTGTTTGAGTTTGAGGGACATAGGGTGTTTTTTGTCTGTCTGTATTTTTTTTAAAGTTTAAAGATTGTTTACAAAGTCTGTCATGGTCTGAAGTAGTCGAGAAAATTGACCTCGATCAGGCTTTCGAAAGTTTTCATGACTTGCTCTGCCTATTTTATAAGCTATGTTTTCCAAAAATAAGAATTCAAATAAGCAATATAAACAAAAGAAACCAAATTGGATGAGCTATGGAATTAAAAAAAGTTGTAAAACGAAACGCTCATTCAGATATAAATATTACAGAAATAAAAATGACCATGGTAAAAATAAATATATTAAATATTCAAATATCCTAAAAAAAATTATTAACCTATCAAAAAAAAATTCTAATATTAAATTTATCAACAAAAATACCAATAGTGATAAAAAATGTCATTTTTAATACAGAATTTAAAGACAATATAGAGAGTATAAAAACAGACAAAATAAATATTAAGGACCCAGTAAGGATAGCAAACATATTCAATAACCATTATATCGACTCCACACAACATGCGACAGTAAACATTAGTAGTACATCTTGTAAAAACCCAAGAATAAACTCGCTTTTTTTGAAGCCTTTGACAGAATGGGAAGTTATAAAGGTAATAAAATCTCTGAAAGACACAACCGCAGTAGGTTATGATAAAATTAACACAAAAACCATAAAAACTTGTGCTGTTGAACTAGTCCCAATTCTGACACATTTGATTAACTTATCTTTCTCCACTGGAACTTTTCCACATACACTAAAGTTATCAATGGTCAAACCATTATATAAAAATGGTTGTAAGGAAGATGTTAACAACTATCGCCCTATAACATTAATCCCTATCCTATCAAAAATTATTGAGAAATGTATGCTGAAAAGAATCATAGACTTCTGTGAAAAATACGAAATAATAAAAAAAGAACAATACGGGTTCCAAAAAGGGAAATCCACAACGTTAGCTATATTCTCTCTTCTTAAAATAATACTAACGAGTGTCGATAACAAATGTTTTACGACTGGACTATTTTTTGACCTATCAAAAGCCTTTGACTTTGTATCACATGACCTATTACTCAAAAAACTTGAGAATGTAGGAATAAGAGGTCCTGCTCACAAATGGTTATCCTCATATTTAAGTAACAGACAACAACGCGTTTCAATAAGTTGTGACATTACATCGTTTTCATCGGTACTTAGATCTAATAATCGTGGCGTGCCTCAAGGAAGCGTGCTGGGACCACTTTTGTTTCTACTTTACATTAATGATATAACTGACATTACAAATCATAATTGCGTATTATTTGCTGATGACATATCTATTATAGTGACATCTGAAAAAAAAATTAATATAATTAATGATCATGAAGACGATATAAATAATACAATTGACAAAATCATTACATGGCTAGAAACAAATAATTTAAAAATTAATCTCAATAAATCAAAATATATTCAATTCAATCAATCTTATAACAAAAACTATAATCATAAATTGCAAGTTGAAAAAATAGAACAAGTATCACAAACTAGATTCCTAGGGGTAATAATTGACCAAAATCTTGACTGGAAAATGCATTTAGAACACATTACAAGTAGAATAAATTAATTCGTTTATGCCTTAAAGCAAATTAAGAACGTTATAAACAAAAAAACTGCAACTATGTGTTACCATGCCTATGTAGAGTCTATATTACGCTATGGCATAATAATGTTTGGAAATAGCACAGATCAGAACAAAGCATTTGTAGCACAAAAAAAGTGTATACGAGCAATGTGCGGCATCCAACTAAGTGAATCGTGTAGACCATTATTCAAAGAACTTGGTTTACTACCTCTGCCGTCTCTGTATATTTACGAAGTATGCCTATTTGTACGTAGACACCCAAATCTGTTTAAGAAGGCTTGTGAGATTTATCCACGTAATACACGAAACCCAAATAGACTTGTATTGGAAGGTGCTCCCAGACTGGCCAAATACGGCAAAAGTTGCTTGATTATGACTATCAACATATTTAATAAAATACCGCATGACATTAAAATGCTGACAATGGAAAAATTTAAGAATAAATTATTTAAATGGCTTAGCACGCACAATTTCTACAGTGTAAAGGAGTTTTATGACTTAAAAGAGTAATGTTAAAATATGGTTCTTGTATTCCTTAATTATTGCATGCTATTTATAATTTGGCAAAACATGAATGTTCTATAATTTCTATAACATCTACATCATGTACCGTGTTTTATGCAATTTAATAATAAATCTTTAAATCTTTAAATCTCTTTATTTTATCGATCGATAGATCTTTTTAGCCTAACTAATAAAGCAAATAAAGTTTTTGTATAAAACTAATGTTTTTTCCCGTAAACGATTAGTTTAAAAAAAAGTTGATAAAAATAGTGCGTGTGCGTAGGGGAGATAGGGGCTACAATTAACGGGGGTAACAACTAACAAGCGAATTGCAGCCACACTATTAATCTTTCGGTGCTCTAAATAGTTATGCGAACCATTTGAATAGTAGCGAATCGACCTGTGTCAACCAGTCTGTGCTGACGCGCCGCACAGAGACGTCACGTCACAGCTCTCAAATTTGTCAGGTTAACGAACTTTTTTACGCTTGATATTTTTTGATTTATTTATAAGATAAAGTTCTAAAACCAAGTTATTATTTTTTCTTTTATGGATTGTTTATTTAACAACAATAACAGCCTGTTTGATTTGCTGTTAAATGAATACTTTTTTAAATATATATATATACATATGTATATAAATATAAAAAATGAAGACTTGGGGTTAAAATTAACAAACTGATGGGGTAACAATTAACTACTTGCCCCACAGCAGGGAAGCAAGTTCCTTGGTTTCCTGTAACAACCTTTGCAAATCTTGTTTAAGATTGTGATTTTCTAAATATTTGTTGAAATTAGATAATAGTTTTCATAAAGAGATTTAATCGTTTTAAGGAATAGGTTCCTATTTAATTACTTAATAAGTTATAGTTAGGTTACTAATTGATTAAACTTGATCTAAAATGTGACTGAACCAGTAGTTGTCATAAGATTATTATTGTTGATTAAAAATAATGTTGTTGTATTAGCTGTTGTAATGGTTTAACTTATTTAAGATTTTTGATCAATAAGGATGTCCATTATGCTCAAATAAATGTTTCTCTCTGATACAATTACTTTCATTTCACTGAAAAACTAAATAAAATCAAGTATGTTAATACAAACCGCTCCTGTTAAAATCAGCCCCAGTCCTGTTAATTATTACCCCAAAACTGGGGCTAAAATTAACAGCGTACTTTTTTTGAAAAAAAGTAGTTTTGTTAAGTAACATATGTATTAACATTACATTTATTTTTCTATACCTAGCTATAGCCAATTAACTTTTCTAAGATATGAACCAACAACCATTTTCATGTTATCATTAGTTTCAGAGATATGAGTTCCTAACTAAAATTTGTTAATTGTAGCCCCTATCTCCCCTACTTATAATATAAGTGTGATATTTAGAGTAAACATTTGATCATTCATGATTTAATATGGAGATATGCTATCAAAATTAACAATGTAAATAGGATATGATCGAAGCTCCATGATGATTATTTCAATGTTATAAGTAAAACTATGATATAATTTGTATTACTGTAACTAATCTAATTGATAATAGGTATATCAGATAGTGAAATGTTTGATGCTAGATATACCTAATGTATTTAATTTAAACGAGATAGATTTGTATTAGTATTTAAACTTGAAAAATTATGTCTCAGGTGGGACTCGAACTCGCATCTCCATGCATACGGAGGGCGGCACTATACCATTAAGCCACCGAGACACTGCGTAACGGTGCAAATTTTTCAAGCATATTCTGATCTCTGTAAGCGAGCGTAGTTTCATCAAATGTTATGAGTTTTTTCTTTAGTTGGCCGTACCTACTAACCTAACGCAAACACAGCTGCTTTTCAGTAAACTTTGATGCGCATAATTACAAAAAACACTCAGGTTTAAGATATTTATGTTCTCACAAAGAAGTAACAAATTCACTTATAGAGAAAACCTTATATATTAAAAAATAATAAATTCAAAACATAGCAAGCAGTCGTCATCTTGTTTACTATCACCGAGCAACCATGGATGTAAAAGCTATTTGAGCGTACTTGGTATCCTAGATGTGGCATCCGTTAAATTTAGTTTTCATGTTAAGTTATAAAATGATTGTTTATTTTTAAGATTGAATTTACTGTAAACCGACCGGTTTTCAAGGTGTCACCTGCTCAGGATTCGATTCCCGGTCGGGTCAATGGAGAGAAAAAGTGATTTTCTACATTTTCGCGGGTCTGGGTGTTTGTAGTAGGTACCTTTATTGTTTCTGGTTTCCAAAATATGAGTGCTTTAAATAGTTATTCAAATTGGGATCAGAACAATGTATGATGTAGTTCACATTTATTATTTACTAGCGGAACCCGCGAACTTCGTATCGCCTCTAGTATTTGATCTTAAATTTCATTGTCATCAAATATGGCGTGGTTGGAAAATTTATGAAGAAATATATTTTTATTTTAAGTTAACTTTTCAACGGTTTTATTACTCACTAGCTGACCCGGCAAACGTTGTTTTGCCATAAAAATGATTAAATTACTAAAATGGCTAACAAAAAATAGGGGTTGGTGGTAAAAGGGTAAAAATTTAGGTTTGTATATATTTTATAAGATTTTAATATTTTACTACCCTACCCTACCCCTACCCTACCCCTACCCTACCCTACCCCTACCCTACCCCTACCCTACCCCTACCCTACCCCTACCCCTACCCTACCCCTACCCTACCCCTACCCTACCCCTACCCCTACCCTACCCCTACCCCTACCCTACACATACTCTACCCCTACCCTACCCCCAAAAATTGTGAATCTAAACCATTCCCAGATCCCCTTGAACACACACAAAAAATTTCATCAAAATCGGACCAGTCGTTTGAGAGAAGTTCAGTGACATACACACTCACAGAAGAATTATATATATTCCGGTGTACTTCATATCACCTGATCCTAACATCATTAAAACTGACTTAATGGCTCAAAAATTTGATGTAGAGCATTTTATATGGGAATAAGAAATTAACGTTTTTACTATCTTCCTCGCAATTTTTCCATGTTTTCTCACCTTTTAAACCTTCCCTGGACTACGACAAACATTTCAAAACCAAAATCAGCTTAATCGGCCCAGCCTTTCTCGAGTTTTAGCGAGACTAACGAACAGCAATTGATTTTTATATATATAGATTTATTACTAGCGGAACCCGCGAACTTCGTATCGCCTCTAGTATTTGATCTTAAATTTCATTGTCATCAAATATGGCGTGGTTGGAAAATTTATGAAGAAATATATTTTTATTTTAAGTTAACTTTTCAACGGTTTTATTACTCACTAGCTGACCCGGCAAACGTTGTTTTGCCATAAAAATGATTAAATTACTAAAATGGCTAACAAAAAATAGGGGTTGGTGGTAAAAGGGTAAAAATTTAGGTTTGTATATATTTTATAAGATTTTAATATTTTACTACCCTACCCTACCCCTACCCTACCCTACCCTACCCCTACCCTACCCTACCCCTACCCTACCCTACCCTACCCCTACCCTACCCCTACCCCTACCCTACCCCTACCCTACCCCTACCCCTACCCTACCCCTACCCCTACCCTACACATACTCTACCCCTACCCTACCCCCAAAAATTGTGAATCTAAACCATTCCCAGATCCCCTTGAACACACACAAAAAATTTCATCAAAATCGGACCAGTCGTTTGAGAGAAGTTCAGTGACATACACACTCACAGAAGAATTATATATATTCCGGTGTACTTCATATCACCTGATCCTAACATCATTAAAACTGACTTAATGGCTCAAAAATTTGATGTAGAGCATTTTATATGGGAATAAGAAATTAACGTTTTTACTATCTTCCTCGCAATTTTTCCATGTTTTCTCACCTTTTAAACCTTCCCTGGACTACGACAAACATTTCAAAACCAAAATCAGCTTAATCGGCCCAGCCTTTCTCGAGTTTTAGCGAGACTAACGAACAGCAATTGATTTTTATATATATAGATTTATTACTAGCGGAACCCGCGAACTTCGTATCGCCTCTAGTATTTGATCTTAAATTTCATTGTCATCAAATATGGCGTGGTTGGAAAATTTATGAAGAAATATATTTTTATTTTAAGTTAACTTTTCAACGGTTTTATTACTCACTAGCTGACCCGGCAAACGTTGTTTTGCCATAAAAATGATTAAATTACTAAAATGGCTAACAAAAAATAGGGGTTGGTGGTAAAAGGGTAAAAATTTAGGTTTGTATATATTTTATAAGATTTTAATATTTTACTACCCTACCCTACCCCTACCCTACCCTACCCCTACCCTACCCTACCCCTACCCTACCCCTACCCTACCCTACCCCTACCCTACCCCTACCCTACCCCTACCCCTACCCTACCCCTACCCTACCCTACCCCTACCCCTACCCTACCCCTACCCCTACCCCTACCCTACCCCTACCCTACACATACTCTACCCCTACCCTACCCCCAAAAATTGTGAATCTAAACCATTCCCAGATCCCCTTGAACACACACAAAAAATTTCATCAAAATCGGACCAGTCGTTTGAGAGAAGTTCAGTGACATACACACTCACAGAAGAATTATATATATTCCGGTGTACTTCATATCACCTGATCCTAACATCATTAAAACTGACTTAATGGCTCAAAAATTTGATGTAGAGCATTTTATATGGGAATAAGAAATTAACGTTTTTACTATCTTCCTCGCAATTTTTCCATGTTTTCTCACCTTTTAAACCTTCCCTGGACTACGACAAACATTTCAAAACCAAAATCAGCTTAATCGGCCCAGCCTTTCTCGAGTTTTAGCGAGACTAACGAACTGCAATTGATTTTTATATATATAGATTATCTTATTCCCGACAAATACGAATTCAAAAACAACATCTCTCTCAAAGTTGAATGAGGATTTTTAGGACTCACTACTTCCTTCACTTTTGCGATGTTAACTTCAGTTGCAGACGTTGATGCTAGAGCTGTAACAAACCGTATGTATTCGGTACTGAGTAACGGGTACTCTGTGTAGTACCGAGTAACGAATCGTTATTCACGAATACATTTCGTTACTCGCATTTTCCGTATTAGGTCGCAAAAGTATCATTGATGCGTGTGTTGTAACGTTTGCCGATCGTATGTTTTATGAATTCGTGCCTTATTCGGTTATTTGAAAAAAAAAAACAAGACAAAATGCACCTTAATTTTGTAATTTAGATGTATTTTATCTACATATTACGATTGATGCGACTCCGTGATATCTTACTTTATGTATGATATCTCGTACGGAATACTACTCGATTTGTTGTTCCGCACTGTGTTATTAATGAGGTATCAAAAGTAACGAGTAACGTAACGATACGAAAGTAACGAGTACTCTTTGTCAAAGTAACGAGTTCATACGGGTACGCAATATTTCGTTACTTTTACACCTCTGTGATGGACTACCAGAGTAAGGTAAATCTTCCAATATCGCTTTTGAACGCTTTGTACCACTCATAAGCACGTGTTTATGATAAAGTCGATTTACCGTAAGTCTTCTGTATCATTGACTTCAAACACAAAATTTCACTGGTGATGGAAAATTTCAGACAAACTCTTTGTTCGATGTTTTAGTCCATTATGAAATTCGCAATACACACTAGAAATGATTTTACTAAAAACAACACTTTAAATAACTTAAATAAAAGATGCAACTCAAACTCCGCGCCAAAATGGAAGACAGTTGTGCCAATCTAACAATAAGAAAAAAAAAACAAAAAATTGATTTTGGAACCGTAAACAAATCATCCATTCACGATTTATCAAACCAAACCATGAGCGAGGATGGAAAATGACCTCGTTGGACACGCGGAATACGGTTGCTCGCTTCTTCATTGCTGTGTGCGTACACCTTATCATTTTGTTTGTTGTAGCTCTCTTCCACGGTTAAAATTTTTTCCCCCAAAAAAAGAATTTCCCGATGTTTTTTCCCGCGTACCGCTTCAACAAAGCGCGGCATCTCTTCAGTCTCAGGTCCATTAAACGAGCGTCCAAACGATGTCCGGTTTTTCTTCGATATGCCCTAAGCCCTAAGTCTTCATTTAACACCCTTTTTACCGTGGCCCTGCTTAACCCCATCTGAAGGGCCAACAGTTTCTGTTTACGTATGGGATTTCTTTGAATTCGCGCCTTCACAGCTTTTATCACTGCTGGAGTCCTAACAGAGCGAGGGCGACCACTTCTTGACCTGTCATCTACACTAGAGTCTTCATTGTATCGTTTTATGGTACGATAAACGAATCTTTTGGTTATATTCAATTTTTTTCAGTAAGTCGATAATCTGAATTGGCGCGTAACCGCAACGATGCAACGCAATAACCGCGACACGGTCGTTTTTAAGTGTCCACTTCATATTTAAAAATTAGGAAAATTCTAAAAAGTACACATTTTTTTTATCATGAAAAATTCGAAATTCGAATTCAATAAACTTTTTTGTGGCCAGCATTCTAAATTCAAAAGTTTTTATTGTGTGACAGAACTTATGACCTGACTATGTATAATGTTATACGATGATGATATAGGTTGATTCAATGATATTTAAAAAGTATAGATAGGTTATGCCCTTACAAAACTATCGAAATATATGTGCCGCTTGCGAACAACTGCACCCATACGTAATTCTTATTTTGTCCTTGTCACACTCGTATAAAGAACAATTACTTTCTCTTTCATGGATTTGAAAAGACGTCACAATTGTGACGTTTTAGGGACGCATATTAAGAGCGCATGTAACATATCTATTACTTTTTAAATATCATTGGGTTGATTTAAAAAAAACACACTAGACAAGCCTAAATATGCTGAAATCCACCTCCAAAGAACTTTTAACAAAGTAATTGCAATTTCTCAAATATATCAACTGAGAAGGGAGCACAGAGGGAATTCCTCTAACTTCGCCAGTCCTGGTTTTCATGGAATAACATAACACAAATATGCCCAAAAAATTATAATTAGAGCAGTAAAAACAAAGCTTTGTTTTTCTTAGCTTAAAAATGTACCGAAAAAGTTGTACAAAAAGGTATTAACGTTATTGTGAACAGTGTACCTATCTAATTTTAGAGGTCAGTAGGGGCGGCAAATGTGTGAATCCTGCACTGACCAGAACCCATATTTTACAACTTATATTAAATTCAAAAATAATATATTTGAAGAGATAATTTTGTTTACATTAAACATAATGACAGATTTGATAAGTTTCCTTTACTGTCCACATATTGTCTCTTTCGTCGTTTAGTGCTGCCACCTATAGTTCCTGCACTTTTTTTTTTATTTTTTTTAATTACTTGATGAGTCGCTCGATTTGCCGCACCCCTGGACGTGCCGCCCGCGTGCGGTGCACGCGTTGCACGCCCGCTTACGGCGGGCCTGCCTATAGTCAACCATCCCCGGTGTCCCCTACATTTATTATGTTCCTTTTAATATCTCATAGAGTCATAACTCTAGGGTCTAGCTAGGGTATTAATCGGACCATGGCATGGTAGAGAATGAAATTGCATAATAATATGAATTTTTTTTTGTTTTAACTTATTATACTTACTAAATAAATCTAAAAGGTCACGACTGTTTACGTCGTTATGAATGAAATTACGCTCTCCCGCTACTTTAATACACTTTAGTGTAAGATTGTCAACGTCTTTCAAAACTAAGGAATCGCAATACTGGTTACATATTTTCAAGTAATTTAACAAATATGATGTTATATTTCATCAGTTGGAAGTAGTTAAAATAATATCACGTATGGGTTTCAAATCAACAATGAATTTATTTGGTTACCTTTTACTTTTTAGAGAATCTTATCGTATCTTTTCAATTTTCAGTTTTCATTAAATAACAGATAAAGATTCAAATTCAAAAAATTCAAATTCAAAATTGTTTTAATTTAAAATAAAAATTGATCCTCAGTTGGTGGTTTGGTGGACTTTCAGATGAAAATGCATTACTTAAGTATTAAATAATAGAATCATAAGAATCGTCATTTAACTCCTAACTAGGTACTTAGTTAGGAGGTTGTCCTCCCATCATGAGCTAATAACAAAAAAGAAGATCTGTCTATACGTGCCTATAATATATAAAGAATTATCCTCCAACTGCTAACCGTTAAGTAGTTGTACCTTACATCATCAGCTCATCAGCATAATATTTACTTAAGCCCAATTTCTGCAAAGGGGTGACATGGCGGAAGTTATTGAGCTATGGCCTGTATTGCTATTTCTGATAAATGGTGTAAATTATTTAGGGAGAAGCAGAGTTGGAATTGATACGAAAATATGTAATACAAAATATATTATTTTACAAACTTGTTGTAAAATAATATATTTATGTTATACTCCAACACTATTCCAATTTATTATGGCATTGGTCAGGGAAACATTAGGTAGGTACCTACCTACAGTAAGGCATGACACCTACATGTGTTTTACAGCTTAAATCTTTTTGCACTTGCACTTAGTTTATCCTCCAAGATACGCATTTTTATTTAGTGATACAAGACTATAATGCCGGCAAAAGCATGTTAACTGTGAGTGTTTTAGTTCGAAAAAGCAGTCAAATTTCCTTCCTTTGCATCTGTGCATTTACTCAAGTCAACATAACATGAAACAAAGAAAGCACCTACCTTAATTTTCCCCTTTTGTTATAATCTCAGCTAAGGTAACTCTTTCGATATATGTAACTAATAAATGGTTTTTTGGGGTAAGGTAGTGTGGTAAATGCCAAAGCATACGAGAACATTGATCCATTTAGAAGACTGACTTTACATCTAAATGTCATTTGCATTGATATAAATTAAAACTGTCTGGTAGTCCCTAGTCAATTGGCAATTTTATTATTATGAGGGCAGATCATACATTAACACACTTCGTTTTGCTTTTTAAATAACTGTTATAAAAAGGTAACTGATCCTTTTACTTCCAAACTTTTAAGTTTAGAAATAAACTTTTTAGTCAAAACCGTGTCGAAGGCTGTTGCAAAAACTCAGGTTATAAAGTAATTAAACAAATAGACGAATTCAACAATTATTTATTTCTTGAGTTAGACTTGAATTCTGTCCTCGAGCCAATCCTCGTAGGCGCTGACCCTCACGAACATGTCGGGGGCGCCGCGAGCGCAAGGGAAGCCCCAGGAGACGACACCAATTTGGGTGCCTTGGTCCAGGCGGATCAGAGCGCTGCCGGAGTCACCCTGAGGGAGGAATAAACATTATTAAACTACCTAGCTAGACGATATCACGAATGTAAATGGTTGTAAAGTCTCATAATCAGCCCACACTAGTCCATAGCAATTATATTCAAATATATTATTATTATTTATATCCAACCCAGAGCTTCATCACGCTTAGAAGGCGTTTTGGCAATCGCAGAGTGGTCAATGGTAAGGAGATCGTAAGACGCCGCTTCGCTGACGCTCATCTTCTTCTGGCAGTACTCCGTTGTTCGCTTTTTACAACACCTATGCGAGAAGGGGTACTGCTATTATATTGATCATAATCCATTTACCATCACATTTACTTCGATTCTCACCGGGTCTCGATGACCAGCCAGCAGACCATTTTGGAGAACATTATTTTTTCGGATAAGATCCTAATTGTGGCTTGAACTGACAACTTCACCCTGAGTTTATCCTAATTATATTTCCTTCAGTTAGAGTGGAACTTCAGCAGCCCAAGACAGAAAGGATCCATTGCCTGCCATTACGATCTGTAGATACTTACGTTGCACATGCCATGGTTTGGCGAGTGGATGATGCAGAGCTCGATATGGGGCTCGATCGGTGGGGCGACAACGTTGAAATCGATGGAAGCTTGAGCCACGTCACGGATGCATTGCTCACCAGAGATGGTCGTTACAGTAAGTTCCAGCAGCTCAGCGGAGATGGGACCACCTGCCTGGAATGAAAGGTGAAGTTTTTAATGAAGGAATCGTATTTTTCACTATTTTATTTTTATCAAGCCAAACTATAGCTTCTATTTAGTAGACTCTGAGATTAATCACTAACAGATTAGACAGACGTACAAGGCATAACTATAGGGGTTTCTTGTTGACATTAGAACCAAAAAAGAAAATGCTTAACTCACGCATCGAATTAAGAAAATCATATGGTTTTCAATTAGCTAACGTTACTATGCTGCATAGCAAACCGTAGCTAAACATTTTATACCAACCCTGATTCTGCCCCAACCGGCAGCTCTGGCCTGGATACCAGCACCGGCATAGGCGAAGCTGATAGGGACGGGCCGAACAGTGTTGGTGAAGGGAACGCGGTTTGTGGTAAACAGGAGTCCAATATCGTTCTTGATGGTTCGGGAAACATAGTGCTCATGGGTGGCATTTCCAGATAGGGTGTAGGCTACTCCGCCTTGGTTCCAACGGTTGGTGCCAAGAGTCACACGGAGGGAGCTGAAAATAAAATTATGTGTTTACTGACGTTGCCGTTACGATAATGACAACTTAAAACGCAATTTTTGAATTTAGTCATTTCTTGATTGGTTATTTTTTGTTTTACTTCTTACATGGTTATCTGGTTTCTTTTTCATCAATACCTATAGAAACGATTAAAAACAAGTCACTATAAAAAATATTTGATTCAATAGCATCTCTGCATATTTTGATCCAAAATTAAATGTATTTTTAATAATAATATTTTAAAACAATTATATTTTATATTTAAGCCGCAATTTTAAATGTTAAGACTACATATTTGCAAAGACAACAATTTTTGTATTGCATGCCTCCGATGCGCTTTGAAAACCCTTCATCATAATATCTTTTGATAAGTTGTGCCTGTAGGCGTGAAATTGTAACAGACAGACAAACTTAGTTACTTTTGCATTTATATTATTAGTAAAGAAGTAAGGATTAAAGCTACTTATATCAATGAGTTTTTTACAGTGATAATGCAATAATGGGCCCAAGCAATGTTTCCGTTATGCCCTGTGGTACTGGCGAACTCGCTTCCAAGCTTATGGTAAAATCCACCTTTTAGAGAAGTCCCTGTCTGTAGCACAGTGAGAAGAGTTAGCAAAAGGTCTAATCCAAGAAGCAATCGGTACATTTTTGCAAGACCCTTATTAACCTAATTTTCTAACCTGCTAAGAGATCCGAAACTGAACACGGCAGCGATACAATGGGCAGCAGTCAAGACCGTGCGTGGGGCGATCAAGGAGCCTCCGCAGGTGAAGCTCCGGAGCATCAGACCGGTGGTCATGGCCACCATGTGGGGGTGGGAGCCAACAGCCGCGGGCGTACCACCGACGATGCGACCCTCAGGGTTGGCATGTTCGAAGAATTGACTCAAGTCATCCGAAACGGGCTTTGGGATTGCTGAAATCAATTGAAGTAGGTAAGTATTGTCAGCACGAAAAAAAATGTCAGAGAGCACGGAGTTTGTCGCAACAGGAGCCAGATAACATAGCATCAAAGTTTCACGGCCAATTCTACATACAAATAAAAGGAATAATAATCCTTTTTTTTATTTCGAATGACTACAATCCATAAATAGATTCTTAACAAAAATGTTACTATGCTTCAAAGTTACTTATATTAATTGGTAAGGAATTTCCAAACGTTAAAAAATATAAACATTATCCCGTAGGTACGTAGGGTCCTCTCTTTCTTAGAATGCTGTTGCGGCTGGTTTGTACTCTGCTAATAAGGGACGCCGCGAACGCCCCTGAGGCACTACAAAAGCAGGGCAGCCCCAACAGCATTCAAGACATTTTTGTAGTAGGTACCTGGTCGAAAGTTTTCCCCTGCAGGTGTTTTGGCAAAATGCTTTAATAAGCTAATATTGTCATCAAAATTAGTTCTGGAATTGTAACGCGACCTATTGCCTATAAATCGATGCAAGACTTGCAAGACGTGTGGTCCGGAATCCAGTAGGTAGATACAGTACGTAGGTAACTAAAACGGTTCAATTGAGTTGTCATTTCTTATTAAGAAATTCAGAAAATAAAAAAAAACGCATATTTTTTTCTGCAAAATGGATCTGCATTAAAATTGGCACGGAAATAATTGGGCTGGAATAGCACATATGCGACGATTTATCCTGATAAAGATTACGGTTCCCATAGAATGGTAGATCGAATTTCATGCATAGGCAAAGAAAATAAAGATTTTTTTTTGGCGTAGGTAAGTACTACGATGTCGCGGGAAAAAACTAGTCCTACATACATTTCAATTACAACACCACAAACATCTGTCGTTGGATTTAGATAATGAAAGCTTGAGTTGTTTCCATATAAGTGAGTATTGCTACCTACCTACTACATTTTACAAATAAATAATTACATGATTGTTAATATCATTAACAGCTTATCACAAATTAACGTGCTTATCAAATTTTAATCTGTGAGCTTACCTAATGTAGTCACGTTTATATATTCTCTTGTATCTATTTATCACTTATCTTTATTATTAATTATATTTAAATCATTTCAAAGTCATGACATTTATTTTGAAAATAACACACTGACAATTCGGTATCTAATAAATTATTAACTATTCTAAATTTTTACAACCTTTTCATTTCGATTAATTTTGTTTTATTATATTCGCTGAAAAGAATCCTAATTAAATATAAAACATTTGAGAAGAACACCTAAGAGTTCGAATAGGTAACAAAAAAATCGAAAATCGGAATCTCATAAAAAAGAAGGCAACCCCGAATAAATTAACTAAACGAGATATGTTTTAGATAAACCGATTCATTAAGTAGGTATGTGTAATATTTAGATATTAAAGTAAAATAATAGAAGGTCTATTTTATAAGTATATGCGCATATTTTACAACAACAGCTATAGTCCTTAAAATATATCTTGATTAGTATGACAGTTCTCACTAAAAGAGACGACGTAACTTTGTACCAGCGTCACACAAGTGAATAACATTTGCACACAAAAAAATATTGGTAACTGGCATGTTAAGAAATTTTTTTTATACATGCTGTACATATTAATCAATTTAATTATATAAAATAGATATTTAAACTTAAAATCATTAAAATAATCCAGTCACAAAAACTACACCTAACTTTAAAAGACGTCTTTACAAGGTTACGTCATTTTTCATAATCGCTAGTGATAAGGTAAAATCGACAGACTAACAGTATTTCAAAATCAAAGTATTGTAACATAAATGTTACAAATGATTTAATGAGCATTGGTTGATGCTTAGAACATAAAGAACATCAAATTGCAATTATTAATAGTTGACGAAAAATGACAAATTTATTAGATTCTGCGATAAAAATTTTCTAATTGATTTTCATGATTGTTACAATTATTCTCATAATGATCACGACACTGGCTTACTGTTAAATCTTAATATAACTGATTTTCATTATTTTATATGCCTTATCTGTTTTTTTTTCGTTTGATCAGTCGAGTCAGTCCCATCACTAGTCACCTCAGTTTGACAGGTGTCATTCTAATCAAGCTAAATTTTATATAAGTAGCTAGGTACTTATGTGGTTATTTCGTGCTTTTTACACATTTTAAAGAGAAATCTTAAATGACAGCTAAGAACTTTTTATAATATTTAATCAATTTAATTGCAATTATAATACTTGAAAAATTATGTACCCGCATGCGAGGAGATGTGGGTTCGTGTCCCGTTTGAGAGATAATTTTTCAAGTTTAAATACTGATAGCTAAGAACTTTAAAAAATAAATAAATGTGCAATGACAATCACGAAATAATATCAAAGTTAGATATTTGTCTTGTTTAAGGCGTTCTAAGTAAAGGGCTAAGTGTGCGAATATTGTTTTTTAAATGTTAACTGTTATTTGATAACACGTAGGTTTAAAATAATAGTTTTGATCCTTACCTAGACATCCCACGAAAAGTGTGAAGAAAAGTATTCCTGCCTTGAGCGCCATTTTGTGAGCCCGAGTCGGATTTGAATCTCTACCAATTACCGCACAGATTTTATAGACTTATTTGTTATCAATGTACGTTTATATTAATCCAAGATAGGTTTTTCCTATCATGGATTAATATATTATTGTATATTTTTATTAGAACTGTACCTAGTTAAATATACAGGTGTAAAAAAGAACAAGCCAAATTTAAGTTTCGTGATAATTTTGTAAGTTTTTTTTTGTAATGTCCTATTAAGGGACTCGCAGAGTAGGTATTCTGTTTAGGTACTTGTAAGAGCCTGAAACCCAAAACTAAGCACAAAAAAAAAAATTGTGCTATTTAAAATCCTACAACCATTTAAATTTAAAAACATATTTTATTTCACTTTTTGGCTCTGTTGACACTGTTGAAGACATTAAATTAACAAATTAAAAATAAATTTTACTGTTTCGAAGACAATCAGCCTATCTATAAGTTGTTTCTATTACGCACAGATAGAACATATTATCCTACAAATTTTATCGGAATATGTAGGTCACACTAAAAGGTTTTCGTATAAACGATAAAATGGCGTGCAACTGGAGAGGCCTATGTCCAGCTGTGGACAACGATAGGCTAATAATGATGATGAAATGATAAAATAAAACCTAACAAAAATGAACCTTATACACATGAAAGTAGTAGTATGAACTAGAATTTTCGATAACACCTGAAAAATTGCGGCGTGGGTCGTGTATTTCTTTATTGCCTACCTAACATAAAAAACAACAGGTGATAACCAAAATACTTATTATATTTATTGCTTTTCAAAATTTTAAAATGTATAGAAGAGTAAGTACTTTAAATTTTAATTTTTTATTCATGCGATATACCATTTTTTAAAACAAGAGGAGCACAGATCTGAAGGCATGCTTGCTACGTGCTGATTGAACGCTACTATCACTGCCTTTTCGGAGTTAGTAAAAGTGAAACCTCTCATTAAATCTTAGATTTTGGAGAAAATGATGTAGGAGAACGCGGCTTGTGCAGATGGGACCCGTAGCTGGGAAAAAACGCGATATTTTTTTTACCAACGTTTCTCGCCTTCCTCACTTTTGTTGGCCTGTTCTCATTTTCAATCACCCATTCACAAGATTGCTGTTTCTTTTTCGGGTTCAAACCAATAAATCCACGTTTTGTCACGTGTAAAAGTGTATTAAACAGCATTGGAATGTCCGTGGCCGTACTTCAGTAGCATCTGTAGCATCTGTGTGTGTGTTTAAGACGACAAAAACAAACATTATTCTGAGGTGATACGATGTTGGCGGGGTCTGCTAGTTGTATATGTTTTCGCATCACAACTTAGTTTTTTTTTAATAGTCATATGTTTACTTTTCTTCCCTACTTAATACCTATCTTAAGTATCATGTTGTTTTTTTTTATATTTAAATATTATAATATACTATAGGTCTTGTTTTGTCAACATAATTCTTACATTTTGAAACCTGTATATGACCGGTTGTTTCTGAATAAATAAATAAATAAAAAATAAAAAAAAGTTCTGAATTTGACTCATACCAATTCCTATTAGTCCTCGAATTGTCTCATAGGTAATCCGCGGTTTTTCCTCAATTAGCCGCTTAACAGTAGCCACATTATTTTCGTTGACGGCAGTTGAAGGCCGCCCTTCATGAAACATTATATTACCTATCTGTGGTCATGTAAAGAAACCCGACCTTTCTCAAATTCAGCAAACCATCGCCTCACGGTGCTTCTCTCCCAGAAGCATTTTGAAGACGAGCGGCACAGTATTGGCGAGAGAGAGAGAACTTTTAAAATCATAAAAAATCATCGCTCTTTAACCTTATTGACTTAATTCCATTTTCCAAAAAAAACCAATCGAAAAATGATTTCCCGCTAATATATTTTTTTTCAAAAATATTACACTCGAAATTCAAATAAGTAGTTCCGAGGGTTTAGCTAGAAGTGCAAAACTTATTGTGTGCCCCATGTATAAAAATCGGAATAAGTAAGTATTATTGACTAATAATATACCTACATTTAAGATAGGTAAGCACCTAGTCGTTTTTTAAATTCACTTGTAATCGATATATTTTGAATCATCCTGTATACCTGTACTTACGTACCTACTGATAGTTGATAGTGATTACTAGTTTGATGAATGACACATTGCTAAACGGTTTAAAAACAAATTCTAATCAATGTGTACAGTCAACACATCAAGTCACACAAAGTATTTAAGTATAAAATTTAAATATCTTCGAATAAAATATTTATGTAAGTAGGTTTATAATATAGTTTTAAGTGTCCGTTCTACCCTCTTTGTCATTCCGGCTATAAAAAAAATCTGTTTAGACCAATGGTCGTCTGGTAGAGAATGCCACAATTTTTTGTAATTGATGATGGTAATTACCCCAAATTAAATAAAACACAGTAATCAATTTTTAAGCTTTTACATTAAAAATCGTCCTCACTTCATCGCTAAGATTTAAAAATAATAGGCAAGCGCCAGTCCATCTTACACATTAAGGGTTTCATTCCATGATACAAAATGAAACACGGTACATTTTACTCATTTGGTCAAGAGATTAAAACCTCAGCTAAACCGGAATCGAGTGATAAATAGCAAACAGTAGGTAAGTAAAGTTTTTTGCTTTTGTTGGGTATTTAAAACGACAAACGTTTTGCAAGTTTTGCAGGCATATTCTTATCGCTGTAAGCCAGCGTTGTTTCATAAAATATTAGGAGTGGAGACATAATTTTTCAAGTTATACTGATATTATAATTTGCTTAAATGTCATATTAAGTATTATTATATACCTACTTCAATCATATTTAAGCTTACTGTAGGAAGCGAACCCAAAAATAATTCACGGAAATCTTTTTTGCCCTTGACTGTAGGTATCAAGTAAAGAATTATACTTAGGGGGCGTCCATAAATTACGTGAGGTGTTTTTTTGAATTTTCTGTCCCTCCCTTTCCCCCCTGTATGGCTAAGATGCGACACCAAGATAAATTTGTCGCACGACATGATAAAATTTGTCTACTTGTGTTATTTTATCATTTTTCCTAACATGGCAACCACCCGCGATAAAAATTCTTCGCTCGACAAACGTTTATCTACACGACAAACGGATGTAGCCATATTACATAATTATATAGTTTTTCGGTGTGGAAACATTGGTTAATATTATAATCATTCGTTCAATTTTACGTCAGACTTGGCTAAAACACTTCTTGCCAGAGACGTCATCTGCGTTGACACATCTTTGGGTGACAGTCACTGTAAGACAGTGACACCTGTCAAACAGCATTCGCGGCATATTTTTCGGTTTGAACTTTGATTGAAGTGTGAAAAGTTTTAAAATTTGAAATGGCCTCAAAGATGTGAGTAAAACTTGTAATAAACTGAAATAAATTCTTATCATGGAAAGTACTAATGGTTTTTATGTTCTTTTAGAAAACTTAGAGGCAATAAGGCACAGATCCAGTATCTGTGCCAATACATGGCTGGAAGACCTCCATTTTTTGGCTCCAAGTCCTCTTTCAGCCTATCTATCAAATAAAAAGCCATGGGCTTGGATATACGCCACAGAGCCTGGAACTCCATATCCGGAAGGTCATACGGGTTGCACACGTCGCGGATACGCTTGCGCTGAATTTTACGCGCCTACCGTTCTTCATAAGTGGCCAAAATGTAATTAAAATATAGCACGGCAATTTTTTATAAAGGGTTTATGCCTTGTCGTGAGCTACAAGCGACCACGATAATTTGTCATGCGCAAGTGTCAAAAATCGATTAAAATAGACAAATATAAGAGGCTCATGTTAGAGTTTGTAGACAATTTTATCGTTTATCGTATTTTGACAGTTAGAGATGACATAAATAGTCTGCCATGTTAGCAGCGATAGACAAACGATATAACGCTGTCAAAATGCGATATAAGGCCGCGATAAAATTATGTCGTGGGTCGCATCTTAGCCCTACTGGTGAGATGTCGTGAGATTTTATTCAACCCCCTCCCCCATCCCCCAATCTCACGTGAGATTTTTCAAAATGTGGAATTCTTATGTAAACGCGTTGGATTAAATTGTTACTGTAAAAAGAAAAAAAAATTGCTTCGTGCTTTTATTTACGACTAGTTAAGACTAGTAAATAAAAATTCAACAATAGAATACTTAAATCGAAACTGCTGTGATTAAAAAAAGAATATCTACTCTAATTCAGTCCTCAGGGAATCATGCGCGGTCTCAAGAGAGACTATTGGATCTTAAGCATGTACAATCTGGATTAAATGAACCAAAACTTTTTTTATTGTTTTAATCAGAAAAAAAAATTGCGTGATATTTGCCGAGACCCCCCCTCTTTCTAACGTAAGATTAGATGAGATTTGACTCGACCCCCTGCCCCCCTTAAACATCTCACGTAATTTATGGACGCCCCCTTATTTAGACATCAAAACAATACTACCTGGGTAGGTTCTTAGGTTTTTCCAAGATGAACAATAGGTACTATTATAGTACAATAGGCATAAATATAATATATCAATTTCTGACTTTACTATAATACTCGTAGTAATGTCAGAAATTGATATATTATATTTATTTTTATTTTCATACAAATGAAAATTTTGAGTAGAGTTATTTGATTCGGGATTTATACCATGTATCTTATAAGGTATTTATTATGAGTTTCCTATATTTCGGCACTGTTGCGAGCGGGAGAACCAGAGAGAGTTCTCGTGATCGAGGCGCGATAAAATCTTCTTACTTCACCACAGTATTAATATGCATTCAATTAACATAGGCTGATTTCGGCTTGATAAACCATTTAGGTACACCTTCTCCGGACGCGTTGGACTTCGATCGAAGTCGAGGCCCGCTGGCATTATATCATGACATGGCTCCCGCAGTCGATATTGAATCTGATTACTAAAACATTAAGGCTCTGGTTGGCCTGAGACTTTTTTGAATGAATGACTGATAAATTCCCCGTCAGTTCATGCCAAAGACAAATAGACTGTCAAAGAAAAAAAGCTTTACATTTTTAAACTTATTGTTGTTAAAAAATATATATATATATATATATATTGTTGTTCATGCTGTGTTATGAATTGATTAAATGAATATGAATATGAAGAGGCTGCACTTCCCGCAAGCCCGGGGAAGAGGAGATCCTAATGCATGGATACTTGCTTGCCTGCATCTATGCAGGCATGCTACTTGCTTACTTGCATAAATACTGGTTGCATTGCAAAAAATAAGTTTTTTGATAAGTACTTACGCTTATATAAATTATGCCCTTTTACAATCATGCCTTACAAATTTCGGACTTTTAATGTTATGCGTTATAAAGTTATGACTATTATGACTACCTAGTAACTTTATGCAATGTAAGTTTATGGCGAAAAACATTATGCGTTTCAACAGTTAATTCTTACATAGGGTGCTTACATAAAGAAACAGGTTTCCGGTACAGACAAATCTATGCGGGTTTGTACTGATCGGTGCAGGTATAATATTTCTATGTTATTTTATGCGCTCACTTATAAAGAAACATGTTTAAACTTGTCGGTGCCGAATTTCTGGACCGAGCCGTACGGGTTCGAGCATTAGCCGGTGTACCTAAGGTCCATTATTGTCAATAAGGCCAGATTTTCCTACCAGTTTCTTTATGCAAGTTAAGCCTGCGTCGATCGGTACCGAGTCGCACAGATTTGTCAGTACAGGCAACCTGTATCTTTATGTAAGCACCCTTAGCTAGCTACTGGATCCTCTGGTCTGGTATACCTATATAAAGCAAAAATCGGATTTACTGATTTAACTTTCAGTCACTATCACAAGAGTTAATTGATTCGGGGTTTTTACATAGATTTTTTATTATAATATTTAATAAATAATTTAATCCTTAAGATTCATCAGGTTCAATTACCAGCAGCAAATAATATCAAAATATATTTCAATTCGCAGGATCTATAAGTCTAATAGGCGGATTTTGAAGACAATTCTTTAAGTAAAATTATTGTCAGAATATAAAGTAAGTAGGTACTAGCTCTTCGCCCGCGGCTCTGCCCACGTGAACTTCACGTCATATCGCGCGGTCGGAAACCTGTGCCTAGCGGTGGCATATAGAAAGAAATATTATGTAGGCTTAATACATTCGTGTCTGTGAAACCATGGAAATACACATACAAAATTTTAACCCAATCGGTCAAGCTGTTTAGTAGTTGGCATACAGAAAGCAGCGCCACCTATCGGGTCCCGCAGTAAAGTAGCCCATGTTCATCAGAAATAATGTCGGCTTCTAATGGTTAAAGATTTTTTTCAAATCGGTCCAGTAGTTTCGGAGCCTATTCAATACAAACAAACTATCAAATCTTTCCTCTTTATAATATTAGTGTAGAACTGATGTTGTGTCAACTTTGCTTATAGCAGTGTAAATGACAACCAATGTGTCGACAGATTAAACATATTTTTGCACATAACTTACGCTCGCCGCTCGTATTACCGTGCATTTTAAACCGCCTGACAAAAGAAGCCCACGTTATGTAATCATTATGTATCACATCCTGATCATCGTCATCATCCTCCCTTCATTGGTTTTGGACTATATTGTAACGGCATAAGGTTTAAATTATGGTGTCAATATACTTGCCACTACCCTATAAGGGTTAAATATAATCTTTGTATATTTTTTCAAACTATTCATTTTGAAACACGCTGTGACGCGCACGGTAGTATTATTTTGCTGCGTCTGGGTCCCCCGGATAAATGAACGTTACACGCAGCAACGTCTTTTGCGAGTTTCATAATGTATAGCTGAATCAATACTTTATATTTTTCGAGGATTATTTTTTTGATAACGTAACACTGCTAAGATTTTTTATAATAATGGTAACGTGGGCTTCGTTTCGGCAAGAACAGGTCATTAATGAGAAAGGAGGTATCTAAATGCAGAGAATAAATAGCGTTATTTTTTTTGTCCTAGCAACCTCATTCAATAAAATCCCCATACTCCGTCAGTGTATTGTCCTTCTTAATTAGACAGTTGTATATTGATTTAAACAGTTATTTATTTTCAGCTCTCCCGTGATCATGGCGCTTGCAACAGTGCCGAAATATCGGAAACTCATAATAAATAAGGTACTAATATAAATCCCGAATCAATTGAATCTAGACAGTTGTATTAAAAATTTGAGGTAGCGTCCGTGTGAGCAGCGGTAATAACTGACCACAGCACGCAATTACGCTCAAAACTATAAATAGCTTTTGTCAAAATCTGAATATTTATGATGGTATCGAAATAAATTAAACATCTTATAAGGACCAAATCAAAGTTTATTATCGTATGTGTTGGTTGACCCAGGACTGGTAGGCACTGACCCTCGCGAACATGTCGGGGGCGCCGAGAGCGCAAGGGAAGCCCCAGGAGACGACGCCGATTTGCTGGCCTCTGTCGATGCGGACCAGAGCGCTGCCGGAGTCACCCTGTAATAACAAACATTGACAAGTTAGAGATCTGAAATTCTCGTAAGGCTACTTGACCTTACAAAACACCCGATGACCAAGATTTTATTAGGAACATATTAAGGAGTGACCGAAAACCTCAAACACTTAAATGATCATTGAATATATAATATATTTTGCTTAATTTCAGATTTAGCTCCTAACGAATCGGACGGCGCGGTGCTTCTATTGGTTCTCTAGTCCAGATACTCGGGGAAGGTATAAACCACCTTTTTATATAGGCAACAGTTGGTAATATTTACCATGTACCTTGTTGTACCTTATTAAACAAGGTACATGGTATAAATTATCAGCTCTCTATTAATTAGTTTAAAGTGTAGACCTATTGGACTTTAAATGGTCAAAGGTCGCTGTTAAATCTAACCCTTGCATATTCCTAAATACAATTCGTCGCTGCGCTTGTGGCTGCGACCTCGGATGTGTCGGCCGTCACATCGACCGCGGCTTTTTGACAGTTTTGCGTTTGGTAGCCATGCGGCGCTAGTGTCGATCAGCGTTAGAAGATAATACAATCGTGGGTATTGCTGTTACAGCAGCTGTAACCAAAGCTGTTACGACATTTGTGCTTAGAGAATGGCACCGCTGTTAATTTCGTTTGCACCTTACGCGACGTTTTGCGTTTGTTAGCCATGCGGCGCTAGTGTCGATCAGCGTGAGAAGATAATACAATCGTGCGTATTGCTGTTACAACAGCTGTGACCAAAGCTGTTATGGCATTTGCGCTAAGAGAATCGCACTGCTGTTAATTTCGTTTGCAACTTACGCGACGTTTTGCGTTTGTTAGCCATGCGGCGCTAGTGTCGATCAGCGTTAGAAGAGAATACAATCGTGCGTGCTGCTATTACAGCAGCTGTAACCAAAGCTGTTACGACATTTGTGCTTAGAGAATCGCACCGCTGTTAATTTCGTTTGCAACTTACGCGACGTTTTACGTTTGGTACCCATGCGGTTCTAGTGTCGATCAGCGTTAGAAGAGAATACAATCGTGCGTGCTGCTATTACAGCAGCTGTAACCAAAGCTGTTACAACATTTGCGCTTAGAGAATCGCACCGCTGTTAATTTAATGACCGAAGTCGCAACCAGCACCATTTCTGGGTCTCGCCCGCTCGTGTTGCCGCTTCGGTACATGACACAATAGTAATCAAATCTTTAATTGTCCTCACCTTAAATTGTATTTATTAACCCCTTATTTTTTTCTTTATTTTTATAAGCTATTTGTACACACAACAGTACGTCAACCTACCACAAAACGTCAAATTTTCACAATTGATATTGATCTCTACTTGTTGGACTTAAAGTTTAAAATCAATTCAATGACCTTTAACTATTTGGGTAGGTCGACCTGCCACTGTCTGTACTACTGCCCCTGCATGGACCTATGTAGTCTGTAATAAATAAATTTTGAATTTGAATTTAATTTCGTTTGCAACTTACGCGACAAGTACCACGGCCCTGCGAGTGGAAGGTGCATAGTTCGATGTGCGGCTCGACGGCCGGCGCGCGGATGTTCAGCGTCACCGACGCCTGGGCGGCGTCGCGCACGCAGCGCTGCCCGTCGATAGTGGGTACCTGAACCTCGAGAAGCTGAGCCGAGACCCCAGCGTTAACCTGCAATTGGAATGGTAAACAAATATGTAGTACTAGCCGTTGCCCGCGATTTCGTCCGCGTTAATTTCTGTTATTGACTATTGTTGCAACATTTTTAACTGATGCTTCGCTCCTATTGGTCGCAGCGTGATATTATATAGCCTAAAGCCTTCCGCGATGAATGGACTATCCAACACAAAAATATTTTTTCAATTCTAACCAGTACTTCCTGAGATTACCGCGTTCAAACAAAAAAACAAACAAACTATTCAGCTTTATCGCTAACGCCAAAATCGTTGATTTTGTAGGTTTAGCGCCACTTGCAACAGTGCCGAAATATCGAAAACTCATTCCAATTTTTCCAAGGAAAGTTGTAGGTCGGGATCATGTTTTTCAGACTTTAAGGCGAGAATCTATGTATGTCTTTGCTGGAACGCCAAAATCGTTAATTTTTTACTTAGGATCTTCGGCGTACCTGATTGAAGAAGTTAACAGTAGGTTTATACGAAATGAACTTACGGTAGTGGCGCTAAACCTACAAAATCGTTGATTTTGTAGGTTTAGCGCCACTTGCAGAAGTGCCGAAATATCGAAAACTCATTCCAATTTTTCCAAGGAAAGTTGTAGGTCGGGATCATGTTTTTCAGACTTTAAGGCGAGAATCTATGTATTTCTTTGCTGGAACGCCAAAATAGTTAATTTTTTCCTTAGGATCTTCGGCGTACCTGATTGAAGAAGTTAACAGTAGGTTTATACGAAATGAACTTACGCTAGTTCTCCCCCAACCGGCAACTCTAGCCTGAACGCCGCCTCCAACGAAGTCGAAACTAAGCGCGATGGCCCTGACTAGGTTGTTGAACACAATGTTAGAAGATGTGAACAGCATTCCGATGTCGTTCTTGATCGTGGAGCTCACGTAATGCTGATGGGTAGCATTGCCTGACAGGCTTAAAGTCTGACCGCCCTGGTTCCAGCGGTTGGTGCCGACGGTAACGCGGAGAGAGCTAGAAGAAAATGAATCATGTTAAACATACGAAATCTGTAAATGGTAAAAGCATTCATGCCTTAGTAGCTCAATAGTTAAAGCAGTTACCCTGATATACAGAATGACTTTTTCATCACATTTAATTTTTTTTACAGGCGTTTAGTATCATACTTAGAGCCCATATATGAAGTAAAAAAATTTAAATCAACTTTTTACCCGAAAATATTTTTCGCAACATAGTTCTCAATTTTTACAGTCGTAAGGCTGTTAACGTATGAAGGGAAAAACAAACACTTATGAATAATATCGTAATGAATGAATGAGATGCTCATCGCGTGAAAACTCAGTAGCTTTGCGTACGCTCTGCGTGAGCTTCGTAGATGTACGAATGAAGAGTGTGCACTCACGGCGTATCATAGCCATGCCGCTGCTCGGATACGGTATGGAATTATTTTCTGGGGTAACTCGACCGATGTACACTCAATATTCGTCTTGCAAAAACGGTGCCTCCGAATCATATCACTAATAGCACCAAGAGACTCGTGCAGGATGGTATTCGTTAAGTACAGAATGCTCACAGTCACTTGCTTATATATCTATGAACTGTGCCGCTTCGTGAGAAGGCACAGCAAGTATTTTCAACGCATCGGCGACACGTCAAGGCGTTATGGTTCGCGTCGCTAAAATGTCTTATGGCTGTCAAAGTTTATAATCATATGCCAAAATATGTAAAGGCCCTCCAAGGTGGAAAGTATGAAGGTGCAATAAAGGATTTACTAATCCAAAAAGCAGATTATGACATTAAAGAATATTTTGAAGACAAATTATAATTAATTAAATACATGAATATAATTTATTTTTTTCTTTTTTGTCATTTTTTTTCTTAATAAGTACATTTGTTTATATAGATTCTTGGTTTGATATGTAAATTTTATTGTAAATTACTTAATTATTGTATTTAGTAATAGGTATTGACATTTTTATAATGGTTGCATGATTTCATTTACATGTTTACATTTGACATCAAAATTCACAATGCCTAGAAAAGGTAAATTTGTAACCAATTTATTGACCTCAAAGTACTGTATCTTTTGTTACAAATTTAATGTGATTAAATGAATATGAATGAATGAATATGAAAAAGTGTTGCTAGTTGACCGTAAATTTTTTTTTTAATTTTTGGTAGACATTTCCTAAAAGCTTTATCTGGACATTTTTGTACTGGACTAAACCAAAAGAAAAAATACGTCATTTGTTTTTTGTCTCGTAGATTGCTATTTTAAAATTGGGAAGGTGGTTAAAATTTCATCCTGTATATAACACTAACCTAGTAAGAGATCCGAAGCTGAAAAATGCATCGATGCAGTGGGCAGCGGTCAAGACAGTGCGTTGCGAGAGCACTGATCCACCGCATTGGAAGCTCCGGATCATGGTTCCTGTCGATATGGCCACCATGTGCGCGTGGGCGCCGTTAGCGGCCACTGTACCACCCACAATACGACCATCGGATAGGTCTTCGAAGTCTTCGTGGTCGAAGAACATCGACATGTCCTCCGACTCGGGCGTCGGGATAGCTGCAACATAGAGACAGCTTAAATAGTATCAGTGGCTTTAACCAATCATGAATTTTGTTTATACAATAAATAATCTTACCTAGACATCCCAATACGAGGGTGATGAAAATAATTCCAGTTTTGAAAGCCATTTTTGAAAGCCCGAGTAGGATTGGACCAAATATATCAATTGAATATATTTATATACTAATTTGACCGTTGCTATCAATTAAATAATAGATAACACTTTTTTACCAGATAACGTTAAAAGATAGCATATGTGATACATTAATGAGATACTTTTTAACACGTGTTTCAAGAAATTACCATAAATATGTGTTTGAACGCTAATTAGGAAAGTACGGATTGATAAGAGGTTTGCTTTTGGTATTTCCAAATAAGTTAGAGTAGGAAGGTAGATCATAATTCAAATTTCCGACGCTAAATTAAGCTTTAAATTCTGAGATGGTGTGTATGTTGATTATGAAGTCACATGGTGCGTTGCAGACTCTTAAGTTTTACATGGTTTTGCGAACATCCTATTAACAATATACTTCATTTTGCATTTGAGATATTTATGTTTTAATCATAAATTTTGTGGTAAAATTTTGGTGATCGACACATTACACCACTAATATTGTACAACTCGATGGTTATTAATCCGTTTCGTGTTACCACAAAATAAAGTTGATAAATTATATGCAATGATGAATTGTAAGATTACAATCCAATTTACAACTTTGGCGAAAGAAACTGTTTTAAAGCAATTTTTTGCAAGTGTTAATTAAAAATACAAATCCAAATAAAAATGTTTATTCAAGGAATTCTTATTGATTGGTTCTGCACAATGTGTTGAAAGCCTAAACCATTTTTCGAGATACGGAATGTCAGCGAGAATTAATGACATTACTTAAGACAATTTTAAATCTACACCATCGATCAAGAGATAAGCTTGCGATAACTTTGAATTAATTGACAAAGCATGCAGTAATAATTATATTCCTTTGTACGTTTGTCTTGTATACCAATAGCCTAACAAGAATTTGCAAAAGTTTAATAAATACGAGGGCGGGTCAATAAGTCCGTGACTTTTGGAATAAAACACAGATTTTTTGATAAACAAATCATTTTATTTTTCAACGTAGTCTCCCTTGAGCTCTATACACTTTGTCCAATGCTTCTCCAATTTTTTTATCCCTTCCAAAAAATATGATTTGTCGAGGTCCTCAAAATAGGCCTTTGTTTGCGAGATTACTTCATCATTGGAGTCAAATCTTTTTCCACCAAGCCATTTCTTCAGGTTTGGAAACAAAAAGTAGTCACTCGGAGCCAAATCTGGAGAATAGGGCGGATGAGGGAGCAATTCATAGCCCAATTCATGGATTTTTGCCATGGCAACTGCACATGTGTGCACCCTTGCATTGTCTTGGTGGAAAAGAACTTTTTTTTGGCCAAATGAGGTCGGTTTTTTTTTAAAATCGTCATTGAAGCGGTCCAATAAGTTGGCATAATATTCCCCATTGATTGTTCTTCCCTTTTGAAGGTAGTCAATGTGGATTATCCCACGTGCATCCCAAAAAACAGTCGCCATAACTTTATTGGCTGACAAACCCACCTTGGCCTTCTTTGGCGCCGATTCACCCTTAGAAACCCACTGTTTTGACTGTTGTTTGGTCTCTGGTGTGTTGTGATGGATCCATGTTTCGTCCACGGTTACAAAACGGCGCAAAAACTCCTCCATATTGCGATTAAACAACGCCAAACCTTCTTGTGAAGTTGTTACACGATTGCGTTTGTGGTCGACTGTGAGCAAACGCGGCACCCATCTTGCGGAAAGCTTTCTCATGCCCAATTGATCTTTTAAAATTGAAACCACTGAGCCATGCGAGATCCCTACGGCTTCCACAATCTCTTGCACTTTCAATCTTCGGTCGGCCAACACCATATCGTGAATTTTTTGGATTGTTTCGGGTGTAGAGACCTCAACTGGGCGTCCAGGACGTTCGGCATCTTCAGTGCTTTTACGGCCACAACGAAATTCAGTAAACCACTTTTTTACCATTTAAATCGATGGTGCAGAGTCCCTATAGTATTTATCAAGCTTAGCCTTGGTCTCGGTAAAGGTTTTTTTTCGCAAAAAATAATGCTTAATAAGCACACGAAATTCACCTTTTTCCATTTTTTCCTCAAATTACTGGGTAGTCTGATAAAAATAGCTGTCAAACACAAACTAACTGACGCAGCAAGTTCAAATTTTGATAGGAATCAACTGACAGATACCTGTTGACAGGAGTAGTGTTGCTTTTTCAGTAAAGAGGTCAGAAATTCAAAAAGTCACGGACTTATTGACCCGCCCTCGTAGCATGGTTAATTCATTTGTCGAAAACGACTTCATTTAGATGATTATAAAGCAGGGTTAGAGGAAATTGATAAATTCATACCAAATGTTGGAAAATAGGTCGTGTGGTGTCAGCACATTAAAAAAAAACCAGCATTTCCCCTTCTCTTAACATCGGTGTCGTAAGAGGCGACAAAAAGGGTACTTTCCGAAGAAGGCTGGCAGTGCAGCATATTCTTTCTACCATTGGCCAACTGCGATCGCCAACAGGCCTGCCAATCGTGGCGATTTTGGCAATATCCTCCATTAAGAGAGGCTCGTGTCTAGCAATAGGCTAATGCTGATGTAGGCTGGTATATGGCGGAAAAATATACAGATTTATGGTAATTTCTGGTTTGACTAGACACATCACTGCTGATAGCAAATTGTAGTCCCTACCTGTTTGTTCTCTTCTGACCCTGAACGCAGCCAAGGCACTTCATTTATATATGGTGGAAAAATATACAAAATTATGGCAATTTCTGTAGGCTTACTCTTGAAACTCGATTTCAAGCAGTATTGGAGATTGGAATCGAAATCTTGTCGTTTGGCACTTTTGAATGCTACACTTGCGCCAAATCGTACCCGGATTGGGTGAAATTTAAAGGAACTAAATGAAATCGACTTCAAGATTTTTCGGCACTCTTGACGTAATTTTGACATTGATCTATCGAGTTTAGATTCGTGTTTAGGATCGAGTAAACACAGTTACAAGAAACTAACTTTTTTGAGATTGAGAGTGATATTTTGACGATTTTATCTAGTTGTATTTATTTAAAATGGCACGTTTAGGTCTAATAAATGATATTTTAGACATCGGACATAGATTCGATGTGAGACAAAGGCGGAATTTGATAAGAATGGTAAGTTATGCAGACAACGCATTTGATATGAGTGTCGATGAGTTTAGGAGAAATTATAGAGTATACATTTACCTATCTATTTGACGTAATCTTTCTGCGCACCGCCTAACGCATTAAGCGTCAGCGAAATTTTATCCCACTCCACTATAAACAACTAGCGGACCCCGCGAACTTCGTATCTCCTCAGATATAAGATTTTGACGTCTTAAATGAGTTAAATGTCATTGTCGTCAAAAATATGGCGGGGCCGGAAAATCTTATGTTTGTACGGGAGTATAGAAAAGTGTTGCTTTTTTACTTTTTCAGGCAATTTTCAAAAAAAATTTCTGTGTAAGAACCATCCTCGTACTTCAAGGAATATTATAAAAAAGGAATTAGCGAAATCGGTTCAGCTGTTCTCGAGATTTGCGCTTAGCAACACATTCAGCGATTCATTTTTATATTATAGATAAATTCACACTGAGTCGAAACTTACTTAAGTATCGAACCTCTTCACCTTACAATTTATTAGTATTGCTTTCAAGTTTTTTACACTTTCATAATTGGAGAATGTGTTGAAAAACATCGGTAACATTATTTAATTACAAGTACAAGTTCATTGGTTAATAAATAAATCGTCCAGCACAAAGTTATTTTTGACGTGTGATTTTGGCGTGAAGTTTTTTTTTTCACACAGACATTCTCAATTAGCCACTTTAACTAACAAAGTCAGCTGTAAAATATAGTTGCACTAAGCAAAAATGGGAGGAAAGTACATGTTACAGTGAATAACATTATATTGAACATTAAAATAATAAATATGGCAAGATTTTACGTTTTGTTACGATATTACATTCTTGGTAGTTTACATTTTTTTCTATATGGTCACCCAATTTGATCGACGGACGGTACTCGATCGTGATGTCGAATCCGATTTCATAGTCGATCATGTTCAAGAGTGCCATATCTTTGGAGATTGGGATTGAAACTGGTTCGGATTGGAATCGGATTGAGATCAAGATTGGTTTCAAGAGTAAGCCTACTGGTTTGACTGGACACATCACTGCTGATTGCAAATTGTAGTCCCTACGTGTTTTTATTCTTCTGACACTGGACGTTGCCAAGGCCATTTATTTTATTTATTTATCTACGCTTTTTGTACAGATAATATCAAGTACAAAATAGCGGACATAATGCCAGAAGCATTTTCTACCAGTCAACCATGGGGCCAAACAGAAATACCACAGCCCTTAGCCCTTACGCCCCCTTCTGTAATCAAAAGCATAGTCTAAAATAACTTTTGATCGTATTGCATTAGGCTGGCTTTCCACCAGCGTGCTACTTGACTGAGCTACGAATTTTTTTCAAACCATACCAAAAGGATCCATTGAATGTAATAGCCAAAGTAAGAATCATCCACATAGTAACATAGCGCTTCTTTGGTGCAAAACCAACCTCAAAGTTAAAATTAATATTATGGAAATATTGAAATGTACAGTTTTCATAAACATTTATTTTAATAATGCTTACAACTTAAGTGTAATATTAATATAATTTTATCACACGTTCATAAATATTATAGATTTTCTATGGTGCAGTACAAATTTTGTTGTTAGCAAGCCATTTCGCACCCATTATATTTACATTAAATAAATAATGATACTATTTTTCTGGATTGCCGAATAATGTTAACAAGATACTCGTAGATATGCAGACTAGACTCACATGGAATCTAATTATCAATATAAAGTAAAATTTAAAATCGTAAGCATATATATTTTTTTTAATTCGACTTACATTGATGTTACTTGGGTTCTTTAATGTTTGTAGTCAAAACTGAACAAAAAAAAACGGTTCCATAAATTAATCCACGCGACAAATGGGAAGGAAGTGGATGAAGAATTCTCACTCAAAGATTTTTATTTTATTGTTTTCTGAGAAGTGTTATATGAACGTCAAATTATAGGGTCCAACAGTTTTTTTATGGTAAACATGTGCGAGCACCTTTCGTGTATTTAAAACAGCATTATTATGAGTTTTGTAACTTTTAAACCGGGAAGGAAGTAACGAAATTAAGTAATGCAAGATCTAAAATAGGTGGGTAAAACCACTTCTCAGTCTTTTCTGACCAAATCGATATTTTATGAAAACTAAAAATATTTTTTTAAATATATCAATAACGACCAACTTATTCTGAGGGAGAAAACTACACATAAACTAACTATTTGTTAAATATTATAGACAATATCTTAACAGTAGTCCTCTGACACGTATTTGCAATACGACACTAGACGAAGTTTCTTTGTTATGATTTTAAGGTTTGTGACGTTCTGACCCCACGTGACTTAGGTAACACAAAACTGTGATTACAAAAGTTATTAAAGTTAACAGTCTCAACACCAGTCATGAACACAATCCCCGCGGCAACGAGAGCGAGTGACATACCCGCAGGATAACGACTTCAATCATCTAAGCAACAATTCAATTTTGCTCAGAGCATCAACACTCAAACTCATATTTTCCAAATCCATCATGACGCCCAACTCATTGTCCCCTACTACATTCCTCAGGACGCCTCTTGGGAGATCGTGGTAGACTAAATATGCACTAAGAATTTTTTTCATATCTTCTTCGCATGAGCTGATTTTTCTACTACTCGGTAGGCCTAAATATTTTCTCAAATACGGTATCGTTTTGATCTCCCATCCATCGAAAACGTTGCCCACTCTTTGTTTGATTGCGAGAGTGAATTCTGTTGATATTAGAGGCTCGTTCTGAACATCTTGCCCGTCGATTTTCATCTCGTCCATACAGCGTTTGTTGTGGTTCTCGATTTGGGATAATAACAATTTAATTTGCCACATGTGGTATGTCGAGGGATCGTTTTTCATCGTTTTTATTATCTGTAAAAGATATTGTGATCAAAAGTTGAGTTAATCATTAAAAAAAAACTATTCACTATTAAAATTTGGTAAGTGGACCTGTCAGTGGCTGCAAGCTGATTTGATTTTTACACATGAGAAACTTCAATGCATGTTGAACAATTTGAAAAAAATAAGCATCTTTGTTTGCAAAACAAGACAACACATTAATATTTTTACATCTACTAAGTTGTAAAATTATTTTTGCAAATGAAAAAAATAGCTGACTAGTCAATTAGTTAATAGCGAGAAAACTGAACTACATAAAGACTTGGGAGATCTTTTTATATTGCGGGACTGCTAATTTTCATTACAATTTCAAAGGGTGAAGCAATGACCTCTTTATGGCTTACCTTCAAGAAAGTTGTCCAAATAGGCAATGCACACAGTATATCTTTGACGACACACTCGTAGGTCACCATACTAAGCCCCTGGATATGCTCTTGCTCTTCTTTACTATACTTTCTGCACAAGCACTGTTTAGTCATGAACGGTTCGTTTTTGACTCCTTTTCTTTTCTTTGCGACGAGTAGACAGTCAGCACAAATATTTGTTCCAACATTATCCTTTGACAAGTAATGTTTGATGAAATTTCGTACTTTGTCGTCATTGGTGAAGAGCTCAATATTGTCTGGCGTGGCGGACCAAATGTTGGCCTTGTCTAAGGTCAATGTCTGGGCCAGTATTGTCAGGAAGCCTTGGGGGTCGTCTAAGTAGGAAAGGCAACCAGCGCGTTGTTTAATGTCTATGCACCAAGTATATTCTAGGAAAATCCTGAAAGTAATTTTACCTTTTAATAAACTTCTTATTGATTGTTCAATGCAAGATAGGAAAATTATTAACAGTGCTATTACTTATCTTCTATCTTAAGATAGTTCAGATAACTGTCTTAAGATGGAGATAGAAGATAAGTCAGATACCTCAACTTCTGGACTGCAGAAGAATTTAGACGGTTTTTTTAGAAGTATGTTTTTTCTGCCATTGTGATCATAAGATATCATAGATATAGGATACAAGTAGATCCACTGACAGCCCGATAATGCGTGACCAGTTTTGATTTGTCAATGTGTGTGTTAACTAGTGACGTACCTTTAACATTTTTAGACTATCGATAATAATTGCAGTTTGTCGTTTGGAAAATAATGTTTACTGTCACACTGTTTATATCTCGAGATTATGCACCTACTTTGCGGCATACCTAACCGCCCTCACTTCTTACAACTATAATAGTGGGCAGATAATTGTGCCCGGTGAGTATATTTTTTACATATAATTTAAAAATAAACAGTCTTAATTAATAAAAAAATAACAGCCATTGTTAATTAGTTTTCTTTATTTATTTCTTCAAAAGATTTTCCCTTGTCATCTGCTGTGCCGTGTGAGCTTATCAATGGCAGTAAGTGAAAAAGATCAAGTAAACAAAATCTGAATAAACATTTACATTCTGATGTATCAAACACTGATTATTTACTTTTAAACAAGATTATCTTAGTTATGTGATTCCTTACAGTTTCCTTCTTCTTATTGTTAAGTTAACATTCATTTGAGACGCTAAACGTAAAATAACATCAAATTTCTCCGGAAACATTCAAGATAAATTTCGACAATAGTATCGATAAATTTGAGTCAAGCTCTAGCGTACATGTAAAATATTTCGATAAATTATTTATCCACCAAAATAATGTAAATAATCAATACATAGAACTTTATCCATACAAAATATTAAAATGAACAAGTGGATTGAAATAATTTTATATTTACAACTTAACAACAAGATCAAATTCAACAAAAATAACGCGTTTTTACGATGACGACTTTCTACGTATTTACCTGTGAAATGAGCAATTTTCTGGATTATTTTTGTGGTTGATTCCACAGGCACTCACAGAACATGTGACCATTGTTAGATAAAACTGTATTTACTTTAGATAATCTACGATGTACTAGATAATTACATAAAATGTTGAACCTTATATCGCATATGCCACTGGATACGACAGGTCACAAAACGAAAATATTTGTTTTCTTTTTCTATCTTGCTAGATTTCCATAAGAGGTTTTCTTCTATCTCGCAGGCTTTGTCCGTCTATTATATTCTACGTTTATGTAAGATATGTACAATACTTATAGCAAAAAACTATTGAATTGAATTGAAGACCAGAATACAGACACACGTTTGGGCCTTTTATTATCAATTAGTTAGTATAAAAAATAAAAATAAAATTAGTCCATTAAAAATAATGCTACTTTTTTACATGGGAACAACATATTTCACTTATCACATCTCTTTTCTAGTCAGGTTTTTAATATAATGAAGGCAGGATACATTATGACCATAGATTAAACTGAGTGTGTTCTACTTCAACAGATATGCTTGACCATGGATTTAATTTTGACGACCTCCGTGGCGGAGTGGCGTACACACCGGTTTTCAAGGTGTCGCCTGCTCCGAGGTCCCGGGTTCGATTCCCGGACGGGTCAATGTAGAAAAAATGTCTTTTTCTACATTTTCTCGGGTCTGGGTGTTTGTGGTACCTTCGTTGTTTCTGGTTTCCAAAATACGAATGCTTTAAATAGTTATTTAAATTGGGATCAGAACAATGTATGTGATGATGTCCACATTTATTTATTTATTTATTTTATTTTATTTTTATTTATTTTTTAAACACAGATTTACACATTCTCTAATAATAATTGCATTTATTTTAATGCTATTATTATTATATTTTTTAACTGTTTTACTTACTTCAGATGATCCCAGTTGCGATCTCTTTGGAATGTAATTGGCCAGTATCGCGGGTCGTTGATTTTCACTTCTTTTAACGTGTCCAATTCAGGTATTATGCAAGGGGCTTTCAAGTCTTTTACAACACCGCTCAAATCTATCAACTGAAAGCAAAATTATTTTACTAAGAAATGGCTATCTAGTCATTAAAATCGCTAAGATTAATAAATTTTTATCGTTATTTCATTTTGAGCTTTATTCTCGACTTCTTTTTAAGCATTAAATTTAGGAAATTGATCCGACTAAAAACTTTTAATGTGCAGTGGTAGGATAAATGTTGAGACGCGTAAAAGCTCCTTGAAGCTTTCTAATGAGCTCTTTTACATGTCCAATATTTAACAATCCACTGTATATTTGCAGTGATATTTTGTTTTACTGACTTTTTTCAAATATAATTAACAGCTGAAAGTTCAACAATTAGTAATTCCGCCTAGATTGAAGTAAAAAAATAATTCACATGACACAGACACCAATAAATCTTATATTCTACCAAAAACTATTCAATCGTTCTTTATTTATAAATGGTGTAACTAACACGACTTTGTTTTTTATAAAGAAGATAGATTAGCTAGATAGGTACTTGTATCGACTTACCTGTATATGCGCGTAACATATTTTTCCAGAGCACAGATCTCGTGGTAATATCAGTCTAGGCTCCACGGCTAACACATATAAATGTCTAAATGCTTGTAAGTGATACCTGTAAATGGTTTTCTTATTAGTTAATACATGCATCAATAACCTAACCTAACCTAACACAAAATGTATTTTTTTCCTCTTGATATGGTATTGAAGTCCACTCGTGCAACTAGTGTTACATCAAAACCATAAAATTAAATCATACAAAAGCGGACTTTCCTGGGCCCCAATTCTGCTAATTTACAAATGGCTCAATAGAATCGCAATGGCATCGCAATCGTGTGTCAAAATATACAATTGCGATGCCAATGCACATTTAATATGGTAGTAATGTCAAAATATACGAATTGGGGGCCTAGTGTCTTATTTGGTCATTGGTTATTGCTCAAAAGGAGGTTCTAACAACTGTTTAGTTCAGTTTTTTTTTTTTTTTAATTTAGATTGGTAATTTAAAATGAAAAGGTGTTCGATATTTTTTCATTCTACGTCATAAATTAGTTATTTCTCTATTCAGTTAATTTGATATATACTTTTATCAAATAATATCATATGATATAGCTTTAGTACACGTTATCTATTTTTTGACTTTCCCTGTTGTTTATTTTTATCAGTTAGCTAAAAAACCCAGTGTGATAAGGTTGTTTATGCGAGTTCACTAATCGCTAGGGGGATAATAACATGTGATACATTGACATAACATAATCATACTAAAATGCTGTGACATGATTTTTTTACACAAGGTTTTCGACATTAGCAGTCACTTGTCTAGATAGATAGGCGTAGATATTGTTTTGTTGTAGAGTGTCGTTTTACCTGTTATCTTCACTATGAGTGGGGAACTTGGGGAAGAATGCAGCCAGCAACGCAGCTATGGACGTGGGAGTCGTACTCAGCGTGGCCCGCCCTCCTCCCAGGAATAACAGCCCAATTGTGCAGTGCACAGCCATCTAAAGTTACAATAACTGCATAAAAATTTATTTTTGGATAATGTCCAGCAAAGCTATTATACATAACTTGTTGAATACTTTAAGAACTAATATTAAATTACACTGCATCAAATTTAAATTTACCATGTCAGTTAGTGCGCAACTGTCGCCCTTTAGGCTCACATTTGACACGAGTTTAGTGGTTCATCAGCCAAAACAATGCCATCCTGCGTCTTCAATAAATTGACAGTAGACTATTGTCAATAGTTCGTGAACGAGTAAGCATGCCAAATATTGCCCATTTTTGTTTACAGGAAAGTTAGAACATGCAACAACATCATATGTATTCCGTTTACTTTAAACCATTTTCGATTATATCAATAATTTATGAAGAATGATTGATAAGCCCAATTTTTGTTTTGTTTCGCGCTGTATGTGTGCGAATTCGGATGTTAACTTGTAACATAGATTTTGTCATTTGCTCATCATTGTAGCGGCAACATTCGGTAAACTTAAAGGTGATGCGAAAGTTAAGTTAGATTTATCTAAGGCCGTCAACGATGGCCTCGGATAGGATGGACTGGAGCTGTATAAGATTTATGTAGGAGCATATCAGCAGTGGAAACACAAAAGTTAATCATACAAATTAAGTTAATAAGTTACTAATCACTATTCATTGATAATATCGAAGCAATCACAGTTTATTATCTAAATACATCCGCTTTGTGATTTGTTAAAATATCACTGTAAGTTTATAAATAATAGGATTAGTCGTGAGGACAAATTGTGATAAGATTAGATAATGAAGTTACAAGTTAACGAATTAAGGACGTAGAGATTATTCAGCACCAGTTTGGGTTATTGTTTGTTTGTACACACCTACAAACTAAAAGTGCTAAAATAAGGAAGAGGGATCCTGCTTATCTCATTTAGAGGCAAGATCAAAGGCCGTTTTTAAGAATGAATAGTGGATCATGTTATTTTCTGACCTGTAGACAGTCACTGTAAAAAAACACATAACGGACCCTTTAATTATGCAAAACTACCATAGCAATCCCACGGGAACCTACCTTTTCCCGCGATTTCAAGTAGCCTACATATACATATATGGTATTTCTGATCATATACTACCTCCTTGCCCTATTTAATTTAAATCTGTTCAGTTGTTTTGACGTGATAGAGTAACCATCCATCCCAAAATTTAAAAAGAGTTTGTTTGTTTGTTAGAACGCGCTAATCTCAGAAAGTACTGGTTCAATTAGAAAATCAGTGAAAAATGTTGCAAAAATAATTGCGATCATAATAACAGAAATTGACGCGGACGAAGTCGCGGGCAACAGCTAGTATTAAATAAAGATAGTAACTAAGGCACAAAATGAGCATAAAAATAAAGCTAATCATCTAAGTCTTCTGCTCCACTCGTAGCTTCTCCTCTATAATCTCTTCGTTTACACCTGTGGCATTGACCACGCATTCGGTAATAGTATCACATGAATAAATATTCCCACCAGAATACAAGCTACATATATGCGGCCCGCTGTTGTTCCACTCACACATAGCGCGGCGATGTACGCGTGACATCTCACCGACGCGTTCACCGACGCGTCGCCGGGGTAAGAACTGGTTTTCGCCGATTCAGTTGCGGTATAAATGACAGGGCTGCCGCCTGCACGTCGCGCGCATTAGACGACATTTATTTGAGTGATTTGCCTACCATTTCTATGATTCAATTATTTATATAATATTGATTATGGAAAATTGGTGTTAAATCTAAATTTTAAATTGATGTACTTTTTATTTATATGCAGCTTCAACTGTTTGTGTGTGTTGTAGTTGTATAAGATGCAAATAAATGAGTTATCTATCTATCTATCTAAATATATTAAACAAAGGGTCAGTTACGCACTGCTATGGTTTGTTGCCGAATAATTGTATAGGAAATGTCTGGATCGACACAAGTACAAGAAATCGGAATCCTATCGGAAAATGCCATAAATATAAGCAATGATTCCCTATTAATTCATCGTAAAGACTTTAATGTAGGTAACGTATCTACAGGCCGGGTTCCTTAAAATACCGCCAGGTCCAGATAATTATGTTAATTTTATTGGTGAAATGGAAAAAAAAAACATATACCAAGATTATTTTAATAATGATCCGAGAATTCAAAATATTGGAAATTAAATATTAAAATAAAATTATCAATTAATTATCTTTTGGCATGCCATGCGAATGTTTTCTGATCAGTTATTTTAGGATGTATATTATATTTAGACTGTATCAAACGTTAAAAAGAAATAAGAAATATTTAAAGAAAAATAAATTATTTAGGGTTAGCCATTTATAAACTAATTCAACTTTAGTATTGTCAAATTACACTAAACCTTATATTTTATACCTTTTGAAATACACGTTTTATTATGTAGGTAGGTACTTACCGTATTTTATTTGTACTCCCTATTTTTTTTGACTTGCAACAGGTGTCAGCCCTATCAGAATAGTTTAAAAGTTAAGAAGCTTGTACTCTGTAGCAATATTTACTCATGTGATAGTATTGTTCTTTTAAAGACGGCGGGTAATGTCAAATAATGTCTCGAAATCATTGTTTCCGAGTTTTCGGCACTGTATTTTTTATATTGTTCTTTTTAAATAATCGTTTATAAGCATTTTTCGAGCACGTGAACTTGTCGCCATATCGGTCCATTTCAAAAGATCTTGTCTTACATTTGAACAGGGATCGGAACCAAGGGGTATTTGTTTGGGTTTTAACAGGCTTGTTTTTAAAAACCCTATCCGAAAGGTAAGCTTATCAATGGGCTTACTCCAACGATATGCTAAACCAAACAATACGATTAATCCAAGTAAGCACTTACCAATACTGAAAACCCCTTAATAGGCTTACCCTATAAAGTGTTTTGGAATGGTGTTAGGCTATTTTAATTTCTATGCGCAACCTATTTTGCGGTAAGCGGTTAAACCTTATTTAAAAGGTTACCGAACTAATAAGCTAACACAATCAAAGGTAACCCTATAACATGGGTAACCCTATCGCATGGGTAATCCTATCACATGGGTAACCCTATCGCATGGGTAACCCTATCTCATGGGTAAACTTTTCGATAGGCTTTCCTTTTTAATAGGGTTACTCTTAAATAACTACAAAATACGTGACTAATAATAGCGCGACGGCTCGTCAGGCCCGTACTATCGCGCGCTGTCGCTTACGGTGTACATAGGCGCTCCGTAATAGGCGATCAATGGATATCGATCCATAAATCCCGAACTTCCGAGCCTTAATTTATACTTTTTTACTTCCGAGCCTTAATAAACTTTTTTTTCATTTTCTGTTTTGTGCTTAAAAAGGGGTTTTCCGGTCCCTGCATTTGAACCGGATAATAAGGTTTATTTTTCAATCTAAGTTCATACCTGTCCACCGTGTGTGAGGGCGGGCGCGGCGGGCGCGGCGGGCGCGGCGGCGGCGGGCACGCGCGCCCTCAGGCGGCGGCAGATACGCAACACTGAGATATCACCGCGGCCCGCCATTATCTAAATATAAATAATTATTTAAAATTAAAAATTATTCATTTCTGTTATCTGATTTACATTAGCTGTTGAGTCCTCTCAGTGAATTGTCATAGACAAGCACTCGTATTAGGAATAACTCGCTCGATACTACCTTAAGGATGACTAAGATTATAGATAACATAAGATTACGATTATCTATATGGATTATATGGATTCATTTTTATATAATATATATCTATATATTATATAAAAATGAATCCATATTTCCCTTGGTCATCGCATCACGCGTGAACGGCTAGACCGATTTCGCTAATTCTTTTTTTTGTTTTGTTTACTGTCAGGAGAATGTTCCTATGAACTTTTGACGACCATTTGGATCAGCGGTAGTAAACGCTGCTTCTGAGCCATGGGTCGCGGGTTCGATCCCCGCACAGTACAAATATTTGTGTGCATGAACATGTCTATTTGTACTGGTCTGGGTGTTTTCTATGTATTATAAGTATGTATTTACAAAAATAATATATATATATAAGTAAGTTTATCGGTTGTCTAGTACCCCATACGACAGGGTACTTAATAGTAGCTTAATTTGGAACTAGATGGCTCTGTGTGGCCCAGTGTGGCATGTCTTAAATAATAAACAAATAAATAAATAAAAAATTTAGAATATTGCATGGAAAAATAGAAAATTTCAGAAAACTTAATCACCATACAAAATTATTTGTAATGTAACCTTAGCGCTTTTGACAATTTAAACTTTTTTAGTGTAACATTATGGTGTTTGACATAACATTGACAGAATGCGTGCTGCAAACGGTTACAATTTCCAGTGCGGCCAAAGAGTATGTAGTGCGGTTAGCATTTGCAATGTCGATAAATAAATTTGTATCTCAAATATTTTTTTTACTAATTATACCAATTTGAAATCAATATACATAGTTAAGACAGGACAACGTCTGTCGGGTCCGCTAGTAGGAATATAAATGTGTTTCTTTACGCGAACACTACATTGAAATCATTGATGTAAAATAAAAAAACTAGTTACACAATCAGCGTCAAAACAGTGCACCCATTTGACATAGTGGTGCTCTCTTTTTTTTGTATTTTTGATGTATAGAACTTTAATGTATTAATGTAAACATATTATTATGTTGGTTGATCGAAATATATAAATAAATAACAAATAAAGAAACACTATGAGCTTGTCCAGAAGAGGAAAATTCGTCGCAAAAAGTTTCGCGTGTTAGTGAGATACTAGGCGTCCACAACCATCGCGCGAATTCGAAATACTCGACAACGCACGCAAATCGCGTACACTACGCCAGACTCTCGACTCGCGCGTATTGCAAGCCTTCTGAACAAGCTCTAAGACAAGTAGTAACAAATATCTCACTCACCATCCCAGCAGACAATAAACAGACGCACAGACACGCTTCCAAGGTAGATCTCCCAGCTAGTTCGGCCACACTTTTCCCCCCTAGAGTAAGGAACAGCCGGACGAAGTGTAGTACGGCGTCGCGAGCGTCCTCGTCACCGGAGCCGGCGAAGCGAAGGCCCACCGAGAAACACGCACCCGCTATTATGTTGCAGTAGGCTTGGCTAGAACGAAAAACATTTTATAGTCTTCAGTGATTTTAGTCACGTATATTTTAGATTACATATTGAACTTACGTTGTGGAATAGGTATACAGTGGAATCCGTTTATAATGACATCGAAGGGAAATAACAAACACGTCATACTAAGCGGACGTCATACAAAGCATTTCAGCACAATCTCCTTTTTTTGCTTGATTGTCGAATGACCAGCCCCAAATTTCTTTGCGAGAGATGAGTTTGATTCGCCATTTTCAAATATGCATAGTATTGCACCTTTTTCCTCAATCGTAATCGTTTTACGACGACGCGGCGACGATGAGATGAAATTTTATTTACAAATCACTAACAAAAAAATGGATGCCCTTCATCTAACGATTCCTCACTGACTCGAGTCGGTCACTAAAACCAGACACAATTTATTAAAAATGGGTCACAATAAGCGACATGTCACTATAAGTGAAGTCATTATAGCCGACTTAGTTATAAAGAATTGTATATGAAAACCAAACTTCGCTGCGCAATTACTTACATTTATCATAATAAACGGATTCTACTGTATTTACAATAGGTTTAAAAAGCGACGATCTAAACAAATCGAGGAACAAATTAGAGTGGCATGACGCAGTTTCTTTGTTAGGCCAGGTAATTTTTTTTTTACCCAGTCAGGTGTCCGAGTATTCCAAGGCGCTTATTACAATTCAATTCAATTCAATTAATTTATTTACAAGAAAACATGGTACAATAAGATCATAAGAAGAGTACAAAAAGGTCAGCATGTCTCGCCATTATATTGGCATGTAAAAATTTTAATATTGATTAGTAAAGGTAGCAATAATAATCAAAATAGCAATATGTCAAAATAATATGTCAATAGTAATATGTACTTATGTCAGCAATATACGAGTAGCAATATTTCAATAGTTACATTAGGTTTGTCAAACAGGATTCATTTAATAAGCTCATTTATTCTGTAAAATTTTTTTTCAAGAAGCCAATCATACAATTTGCTTAAAAATAGCGGTTTTTTAAGATTTTTTATACATACGGGTATCTTGTTATATATTACTATACACATGTACAAGCAACTCCTCATATTCAAAGCGGTTCTCGGTGCAAAATGTAAAACCAACCTTTCAGAGTTCCTTGTGTTTCTGGGATAGATGTCACGAGCTTTGTAGAAATATTTAGGGTTATTATTTACCAATTTACAAATTTCAAAAATGTAAAGGCTTGGTAATGTTAGAAGGCGAAGTTCTTTAAACAGTGGTTTACATGATACGTATGGAGGTACACCATATATTGCTCGTATACATTTCTTTTGTGCCAAAACACCTTACGTATGTTGACGCCATTTCCCCAAAAAATCAAACCATAACGAAGAATTGATGCAACATAAGCATGGTAGGCTGTAAGTATAATACCACGATCTGTTACGTGACGGAGCCTTTTAAGGACGTAAACGAAACGATTTAATTTATCACACACTTTTTCGATTTGAATTTTCCACTTTATATTTTCATCCAAATTTATGCCCAGGAACTTAATTATTTTAGTCTGTTCAATACATGTATCCTTATATGAAATATTGTAGTCATATTTACTGAAATTATTAAATTGTACAAAGTATGTTTTGGTCAAGTTAGTTTTTAGATTATTTATGTCAAGCCATTTAATAATATCGGAGAGTGTGTTATTTATCTCAGCCTCATGCTTCGTCAAACATTCTTTGAAATCATTTGTTACAATAATTGATACGTCATCTGCAAATAGTATAGTTTTATGTCGGGTTACAGTAATAATGTCATTGATATAAATTATGAAGAGAAGTGGCCCAAGGACACTTCCTTGTGGCACTCCAAACCTATTACAGATATACCGTGATTGAAAATTTTCTCTTATATTGTTTCTTACAGTTTTAGATATAACCACCGATTGTTGTCTGTCGCTAAGGTACGTTTTGAAACATTGCAATGTAGTTCCCCTTATCCCTATTCGTTCTAATTTTTGTAGCAAAGTATTATGATCAACTAAGTCAAATGCTTTCGACATATCCAAAAATAAAGCAGTTGTTATTTTTTTTTGAATCAACATTTGTCAAAACTTCCTTAAGCAAAGCAAATATGGCAAGTGTGGTGGATTTTTCTATCTGAAAGCCATACTGGTCTTGATTAATTATATTAATATCTGTACAGTAATGCATTAGCCTAGTAAGCATGCATTTTTGAAATATTTTTGAAATAAAAGGAACCAAAGTTATTGGTCTGTAATTGTTTACGTCATTTTTGCATCCCTTTTTATGTATGGGTTTCACGATACATAATTTTAGTCGCTGAGGAAATTTACCTGTTTCAAACGAAAGATTTATAAGAAATGTCAAGACTGGAGTCAACTCACAAATACATTCTTTGATAATTGCGGTACTTATTTCATCAGGACCTTCTGATTTTGTATTTTTTAAAGATAACATTTGTATTTTACTTCATTTTCTGTCATAGGCTTAAGATACATTGACTGTCCTAGTGCGTTTACACCTGTAGTATTTTTTATATTTGGTGACACATTATTAGTCATATTATTTGAACACTCAACGAAGTGTTCATTAAATGCTTCAGCTATACCTAATGCATTCATGATAGTATTATTTTTGTAGTACACACTGCCTATATCTTGATCGTTCATATTATTATCAGAATCTTTTATAACATGTAGGCTTTTGATTTGTTTTTACTATTTTTAATAAAATTATTGTTGCTACTTTTTTGCGCTTGATTTATACATTTTTTAAGTAGTTTTGAATATTTTAGATAATCAGTTTTATGTTTGTTAGTTTTATGTTTATAATATCTAATTCTAAGTGTCCGTTTTGTCCTACAACTTTTCCTTAGTCCTGCAGTTATCTATTTTTTTATTAGTGTCAATGTTTTGAATTTTTAATTTTAGCTTAGGAAAACATAGATTATAGTAGAGTAATATGAAATTCATTAAATGCCATGTTTATATCATTTGCCATAAAGGTTTCATTAAAAGACAATTTGCTGATACAATTTTTAAACGTAGAAATGTTTGTTTGACTGTAGTTTCTTTTGTATATATAATTTTTGGTATGGTTTTTTTTTGTTCGACAGGAAAACGTATCATCTGTGCCGTCTCATGGTCTGATAGACCTAAACGTAGGACAGATGAAGTAGCATTCCTGATGTTACTTAGTATGTGGTCAATACAAGATAATCTTCGCGTTGGTTCATTTATGTGTACAATCAAGTTATAGTTTTTAGCAAGGTCTTGAAAGGCACTGGTTATGTTATTTAATTTAAGAGTGTTGAGAGTGTTGCAGTCTCTGGTATAACTCGTTTCTACGACACCTATCTCTATTCTATTCAAAGCATCGTTTAATACGTCTCTGACATAACACCTAACAAGAGGACCGTTTTAGTATAGAACACAAGCACTCACTTCATAGCTTCATAATCGATGTGATCTTCAGTGGGCTTGACGAAACAGTAAGGCTTTATCGTCGAGGGCACTTGGTCTTCGATCCATTCTTCCGTTGCTTCTATGCTGTCCCATAGCACCAAACCTATGAATAAAACATTCACATTTAAGTCACTGGTCAAATCGCTTGGCAGACGGTATCGCGATTGCAGTATCTTTATGTCTATCTAGAGGTGGTGCTATACTTTCACTGAGCCGGCATCAAACGACTATGACAGTAAAAATATAAACAGATATAAATAGTCGAATAGAGAAAATCGGGTTGACAATGGGCACGGAAATGGATAATATACTGGCATACAAAGACTTATTATCCCAGACATATGTACTGTTACTGTGGAACAGCTTTAAATAAGAAAGTCACGGGCAATATAGAAAAAAAATAATATACAAGCATAGGTACCAAAAAAAATTGATGGTCCACCGCCGAACAATCGGTACTTACTTACTACCAGACTAGCAGGCCTCACCTCTGGATATGATCCTTAGCATTAGAAGGTCTGGCCTAACGAAGTCGAGCTGGTATGCCGTGGTGGGAGCTTGTAGCCAGCCGGCCAGCGCCGTATTGTTGGAACGAAGGTAGATGAGGCCCAGCGCTACCGTCGCCCCGGGCGATGTCACATCTAGGTTCACCGTTTGCCCTTCCCTGATCGCGAACGAACCCTGCTTGTACTTTTCTCTTTGAGCACCTGCAGAGTATGATATATGTAAGGATAATTAGGGCCTAATGTGAACACGTTTCGAAAATTAAGTAGATACTACTGTTTGTAGGTGTTTTCTGTTGTAAAAAAAAGTAAAAATAAATATAATGATGATAGAGTTAAGGTACAAACGTAAAAACGTCAAATTTTCTCAATTTTTACTTGTTGGACTTAAAGTTGAAAATCAATTTAATGACATTCAACTTTTTTGGTACCTAGGTTGACCTGCCGTTGTCTGTACTCAAAGAAGAAAAAAAATGGAAAGGTTCTGGGACATCTCACTGCTCTCCTCATCAATCTACTAGCTAGGGTAATGATCAGACAAAAAAAATTCTAATCAAACAAAGCCAGAACAAGTCTTGTTTGCGGTTATTGGAAAATTTCCATATCCAATAATGACTGACAATCCAAAAATAGTATATCAGCCTTACCAGTAAGCGGGTGTTTATCTCCTCCCAGCATATAAGTTCGTAGTCTCTGTGCGATATGATCGGGCGCTTGCGAGCCCGCCCGGACGCACACGAAGCCGAGCGCTAGTCCTGCGGCTAAAGCGTAGCCTTCCCTTTCTACACAGTTCTCCATTTCTGGACCTGGTGGTTTGCCTGATAGAGAAAAAGGCTTTATTATTCGATTTTTCAAACAACAACACACCAATTAACTTTTGCATGCAAAATATTGAAATTGCCTATAATCATCCCCCTGCAGGGCTTTTTTTATAAACACTTGGCTTGCTCTTGACTACAAATTTAACTCTACGGTTAAGAAGAAGCCTAAGATGGAGCGAGCTTACACAGAGGTACTGGTTCTCACACACACCAGCGGAACACAGAAAAACTGTTTGGTGCTGGACTCCGGCAGGAGGGTGGTAGCATCCAGGCAGCCTCTCAACCTACCACCGCAGAGGGATCTGTTAGCCGTCATCATTGGTTAGAAAACCAAAGATGCAGGTAGATCCCACCAAAAAGTTACAGGCATAATCACTATGCTTGCCAAATGCGGGAGATGATCACAAACCCGAGCAATAATCGGAAACTCGAAACTTTTTTGCCCGATCTGGCAATCGAATCCGGGACCCCTAAATCTTGGCCCGGTATTTAAACTACAAGACCAACAGGCGTTTCATAAAAGTATATAACAGTATCAATTTTTAAGTTAGTTTTATGAATCCACTCAAATAAAAGGCACCGAATCAAGCTGGGACTACAAATAATAATCATCTAGAAACGTAAACAAAAAACGGTTCCACGAAATAGGACCCGTGGTAGGCGTGGCGTAACAATAGGGACATCGCGGCGCGTCAGTCATGTGACGACGTGACCTTGACATTACTAATCGCAGGCAAGCTATATATCTAAGAGACTGTTTGTTTGTCGTTGTTTTTGCAGGTGCGTAAGTGGAATCAAAATAAAAGTTGTTATTGTTGATGTCACTTGCTAGGTGATTAAGTGGAATTAAAATCAAAGCTATCATTGTCAGGTTACTTTGCCAGAGAGCTATGCTAGATTCGGTAGCAAATAATTAGACGCTTTTTTATTAAATGGGTTTTTGTTCCTCTATTCAGACATGTTGACGTTCCTGGCAAAATTCATATTGAAATACGGTCGGCCAGAAAAGTGGTCCCAGTTTTAACAAAATTTCATGTGTAAGTAAATAGCGATAAGGTTGAAATGCATAAGACGTATTAGTATTAGCATGTATTAGTAGCTGTCAGAATATTTTTGCATGGGAAAATCAACCCTGTTCTGAAATTCTGTGATGCGTGAATGATTTTTAACTTGATTGAGTGATAGACCAATTTCTTGGCCGACCGTAGCTGGTCATTGGGCATTTATCATGTTAGAAATCTTACCAATTTCATTCAAAAGAACTTGCGCATAGTGTATGTGCCCCGTGTCTTGGTATATGAGCCCGACTCCCAGCAAGGCCGCCACTAGAATGTTCTGCTGGATATCTAACTCAATAGAAGTTGGAGGCAGAAGTGGCTCCAGGTGTATGCTCATCATTTTAGTTGCCTGTACGTCCATTGTACCTGGTGATTTGACATTGTATTACTTTTATAGTAATATGACCAATCTATACTAATATATAAAGTTGAAGAGTTTGTTTGCTTGTTTGAACGCACTAATCTCAGGAAGTAATGGTTCGAATTGAAAAAATATTTCTGTTGGATAGTCCATTTATCGAGAAAGGCTTTAGGCTATATAACATCACGCTGAAATCAAAAGGAGCGAAGCAACAGTGAAAAAAGTAGCAAAAACGGGGAAAATTATTCATATTTGAAGGCTTCCGTTGCGTGCGCTGCGTAAACGGTTCAAGTTACCCAAAAAATATGTATGAAAGAATTATTTCTCTTTAAATGATTTAAAAAAATGTCCACGACAGTGTAGACACACACACACACACACATATTTTAAGAATGAATGGCATTTTACCTCGATACGTAGCCGCGAGACCTAGCAAAAGTCCAACGCTGATCATCTCGTGGCATTTCACAAGATACTCGTACATATTCATGAAGGGCATATCGCGCAAGTGGCCGTTCAATCCCAAAGCCATTAGGAAGCCGGCGTGTTCTGTTGACATTTCTGTTGTGCCCTGCAACAGTTAATAATTGATAATATAGATTAATTCTAGAATTAATACTATAAATACTCGTATTACATCTGGGCACAAGTTAAGCTTACGAGGAGAGGGTAATACGAGTATATCTATATATAAAAAATATGAATTAAAAAAAATAGTTCATCTAATAATAGATGAACTATTTATATTTGTAAAATATTTTGTAATCCCCTTCAAATATTTACAACAAAAATAAGTGATATTGGTCAATTAAGTGTCATTATATCATTAAATAAAATCTACAGATAAAGCAACGAAAGATGATGTGAATGATATTTGTAACACTCAACACAACGTAAAACATTTTTAATGGTACACTAACACTATAGTCCTTAAAATATAGCTTGATTAGAATGACAGGTGTCACTGAAAGAGACGACTTAACTTTATACCAACGTCATACAAGTGATACACATTTGCACTCGAAAAATTATTGGTAACTGGCATGCTTGGACGAATAAACCACTGGACGCGCAATGACAGGCAATTTCGCTTTTGCCCCCTTGACAATGAATCGGGCTTTTTAGCCTCACTTACATGTGACGACTTGTCAGTACGGTTTCAGAGTTCGGTGAGAAACATTGTCGGGAAAAATGGATAAATGTGCCGTATTTTTGTGTAAAAATTATAGCGGCAAGACAAAAAATATTTCTTTTCATCCGTAAGTAACTTTTTATCCCAATAAAGCTGTTAATTTTTATTAAAATGGTAAAATGTGTTTTCCTAGAGAAAAGTTACATTGCCATTTAAAAAAGTAGTGGTCAGTTACTACAAAATCATTCGGTAGGATTATCGTATGTTCATCATTCATTATTCTAGTCAATTTAGTTTTAACTGTGCTTGACAATTGTCGATAAATCATATCGATAAAATTAAATGTACTAATAAATTTATAATATAAATACTTTTGAAATAAAATCATAAATCTGTAAAATGATTAACTCTAGGGCAGATTAAAGTACTTATTCTTAAAAATACAACAGTTTGCTTTAAAATTTTAAACTTCATATTTTATTACAATACATCCTATTAATGTAGTTTCAGATTTCCTGTAGATCCATTAAGTAAAACAAAGTGGGTCGAAACTCGAAGCCGTCCGAAGAGAGGCAAAATGGATCCCTACAAAACACCACCGAATATGTGGTATCCATTTTACACCAGAGTGTTTTAATACTAACGCAAAAAACCATAAGCGACTATTCGTTTAATTGTTTGTGCTTACTTAAACATTCCCATACTGTAATTTCTGTTTTGGTAATAAAAATAAAAAACATTATGCATAAGATTCGGTCATTCATTCGTTCAACACATATCGATTGAAAAATATCGACACTTCCACTCACTAAATGTCAATAATTGACACGACAATCTCCCCCCGCCCCGCAGAAAATGATGTTTTCATACATTGCGTTTCATATCCAGTGGTTAATTCATCCAAGCTGGCATGTTAAGAATATTTTTTATACATTGCTGTACATAATTAATCAATTTAATTAAATAAAATAGATATTAAAAGTTAAAAATATTAAAATAATCCAGTCACAAAAATTACACCTAACTTTAAAAGACGTCTTTACAAGGTTACGTCATTTTTCATAATCGCTAGTGATGACGTAAAATGGACAAATCGAAATCGACAGACTAACAATATTTCAAAATCGAAGTAATGTAACATAAATGTTACAAATGATTTAATGAGCATTGGTTAATACTAAGAACTTTAAATTGCAAATATTAATAGTTTACGAAAAATTTACAAATTTATGACATTCTATATGCCATTAAAAAAAAAAAGATTTTTTTGATTGTTCCAATGATTCTGATAATGATCACGATACTGACTTACTGTTAAATCTTAATGTATCTGATTTTCGTTTTATGTTATTCGCCATAACTGTTTTATTTTTCGTTTCATCAGTCGAGTCAGTCCCAGCACTAGTCACCTCAGTTTGACAGGTGTCATTCTAATCAAGCTATATTTTAAGGACTATAATTGACTATAAATGTCACACATTCCTAATTACAGGGGATTTTCTAGGTCTTCCTAAATACATTTGCAGGGGATTACAATGAAAAAAAAAGTTATATCCAAATATCCATCTTTGTATTTTTTTATTTTAAGGTATTTTACTTTGCAGCCCCCTCCTACACCAAAGTTGACTATGAGGAAGATATAATTTTCAATATCTTTACTCACTCTAGGCTTGTTATAAATAACCCAACTGGAATCGATGCTGGAGCCAGTCATGGGAACGAGGGCTAGTCCTGCCGCGACCCCATTGTGGAATGTTGGCCACAGCAGACATTGTGGCGAAGCATCGGAACCACCAAGGTTGATTGTGTTGCAACGAGGTGGTGGCCCTCGCCCGGAGACACAAAGCTTCGGAAGGGATAAAGATTCCGTTGGAGCACACGGCAGACTACGGAGGGTCAGCATACCTCTGTATAAATAATATAGGCTCTTGTTACAGGAAACGCGAATTTATAAGCATTTCTTTAGCAAATTTTATAAATGTAATATAACGTATAGTAACGTCGCAATCAAAAACAATGACTTATCTTCACAGCTAATGATGATAATGATGTTGAATTTATGCAATTTTAACTCTAATTAAATGGTAACTCCAAAAGCCTAGTCAGTCTTTACCATATCAAAATGAATAGCATTTTTAGGATTTACCTATACAGTCCAAGAACTTTTTTTATAAGCTAGATATTATCATATCAATGAAAAAAAAATTCTACCTTGCAACAGGCAACGCCATAGTTCTAGTACTTATAGCATAAAGGTGCTTCTCCTGCTCTTCTATAAAGTCGTGGTCTGATACCTCTGGTCTCTGCGTCAGGTTGATCGTGACTGGGATCGAAGATTGGAGAAGGTTGAACACTTCTGTCATTCTAAAAATATTAAAAAGAAATTTAAAAGTCAAAACGGATAAAATAATTGTATTTTTTTTATGGGCTGCACTTGTTATTTGAGTAAATAAAGATGTCTGATGACTCTGCCAAATTTTCAAAGCCGAATTAATGTATTGTATTCAACGAAAAGTCATGGTCTCTAATTCATGATGTTAAATTAATATGGCAGTAAAAAAGAAACACTTTTAAAAATTACACTATCTTATAATTGTTTAAAGAAAAAACTTTGATCTTACCTGTGATCTCGAGGATACAGGAGAGCCAATAGTTTGCTATTGAGATGTTCCATTCCTGTGCTAGAGTCGTTATCTTCGTTCTTCGGTTGGACCTGTTTTATCTGGCCTTGTGTCGTGTTTAGCGAATATGCAGTCTCTTTTTCTAATACTTCTAACGCCAAAGCTACGAGTTAAAAATTTGATACATTATATGTATATATATAGGAAACATTTATATGTTAAATAGGGACCCTATTTTACACGAAAAATAGTTTCTATCAGGGCGAGTCGAGATATTAAAATTACAAAAGAATCGAGTTAAAAAACATACAACGCTTATTAGATAATCCACCAACTATGGTAGACCAACGCATATTTTCATTTTAATATTAGAAAAGTCCACTGCAAAACATAGGACTCCCTTTTTCACATATTCATTAATATTAATCAATATGTTATGAGTACTCTTAGGAATTCATAGAGAAAACAGAAGGAAGTATCAAATAATTAATATTAAACTACAGAATAATTTCTTACTCTCCATATACTCAGATGAGGACTTGATTGTGTCTGCGATTTCCACCTGTAACGCCAAGTCTTCTCTCATGATGAGATTGTAGGCTTCAACCGGCCAGTCCACTGGTGGTTCACTCTTGCACCGGCTAAATATGGTCAGGAGCAGGAGGCCTATTGCTGGGGGTAGATTGTCCACGTCGCGTGGAGTCATCCCTGGATTATACGAAAACACACTAATTATAAGGTGTATGCATCCTTAAAATGTAGCTTTAATGATGAGCAACACGGTTTTCTTAAGAATAGATCAACTGTATCAAATTTAATCCTTGCGAACGAATTTGTCACTGCGGGCATGAAAGGTGGATCCCAAGTCGACGTTATTTATACTGACTACCAGAAATGTTTTGATAGAATTGATCATAGGTTATTGCTGTCGAAGCTTTGTGCTGCTGGGATTCATGGCGACTTGCTTCGTTGGTTTGCCTCTTATATTGAGCGACGCTCGCAGGCAGTGGTAATACAGGGTTACGCTTCTCGATGGATTTCTATACCTTCTGGTGTGCCCCAAGGACCTATTTTGGGTCCACTGTTGTTCACTGTCTTCATAATGGACATAGCCCATTGCTTTCTATATTCAAAAATCTTATTGTTTGCTGATGATATGAAGATACTTAAGGTTATTTCAACTCCGTTTGATGTTCTTGATTTGCAAGCAGATTTATGTAGGTTTCAATCTTACTGTAGTTTAAATAAATTAGATTTGAATGTTTCAAAATGTTTTTACGTAATATTTACTCGCAAGAAATCAGTGATTGATATAGGTTATGAACTACTAGATGAAAAACTTCAAAGATTAAATGAAGTACGGGGTTTGGGTATTATTCATGATAGCAAACTTATTTTTGATAAACATATAGACTATATAGTTGGTAAAGCATCAAAAGCATTGGGCTGTATTATGAGAGCATCAGTGGACTTTAAAACGCTAAAGACTGTGAAAATTTTGTATTGTGCATTCGTCCGCAGCCATTTAGAATATGCATCACAAGTATGGTGTCCCCAGTACGCAGTATACATAAATCGTATTGAATGCATCCAGAAAAGGTTTTTGCGTTATCTGGATTACAAGGCGCGTCTGAGGAGTATTGATTATCAACACCGCTGTAAGCGATACCATTTTCTGCCTCTCGAGACACGACGTAGTATTAGTGATATTTGTTTATTGGCACAAATTATCACTGGTAAAATAGATATCCCGGAGTTCTAAAATCACGATAAACACCAACCAACTTAAGTTTCGATCGCGTCCTTATTAGATGTTCCTTCCGCGAGTACTAACTATAGGCGGAATACTTTCCTTACTCGTAGTTGTCGTGACTTTTCCAGACTTCCTATTAATATTGCCCTGTTTTTTACCAGCATTCCCTCAATAAAACGACAAATGACTAAATCATATTTTGAGATTCTTGAACCTTAATGATAGTTACGATTAGTTATCCAATTAAATTAGTATTTGTTACCCAACATTTATTTACTGCATTAAGATGAGTTTGTTACCTACTTGAATATTCACTTGTGGAGATTTGTAATAGGTATAGAATAAGTAATATGTTGTTATTCATTGTAAATATTTAAGCTGTAAATCTTCCTAAAATAAATAAATAAATAAATAAATAAAATAAATAAACATATTAAATCTAATACATATAACATAAGCGTTGGTTTAATAAAGTGTTTACAGTCGTAGATCAAGGCAATGTGTCACAAAAATTGGATTTCGCTAAAACCGAATGCGAGGTTTAGTAGATAACATTTTAAATGTAGTGATAATTATTTCCTGTCGCAACAAATATTAACCACAACATTCATCAAAAGTTTTAATGACCAAACTGTCAGTCAAAGACAAACGATTGTGTCGCCATCTGTGTTTCGCTTTGACTTCGCCACAATATTGGCTGGTAAACAGTTATCTACACTTGACAGAAAAGGCGCTGAGTACTGTTGTCACTTCCAATCATTACCGCTGTACCGGGCCTTAGGTATGAAAGCCGTCCCGTCCCTTCACTGGCGGCCAGTAGTGTTATATGTTTCGGACTAGACAGTCCAACTAACTACATGAGAAGGGATATTCAAACGTGGTTTGTGCTTTGTCTCGAGATGTCAAGGCTGAAGTTTTCAGTCTGAATATTTTAGAGCAAAAAAGCAGACGCAGTTACAGAAATATCGTCAAAAAAACCTTTGACAACATCGTAACAGAATGCTGTTTTCCGATTATTTTTTGTTTTACATGTGTTATAAGCTTGTAACTATGGCTTCAAATACTCCATGCTCTGGTACACCATGTAAACTAGTAGCTTATTTTTTATTTTTCGTTTCACATATTAATTGTAATTTATTTGTGCTTACTTAAAAACCGCATGAAACATTAATAGGGATAAATAATTTATTTTACAACTTGGAATATTGAAGTTTGATACTTCAGATCAGTCCGTCAGTATGAATCTCTTGTGAGTCATGGTTTTTCTTTTTCGAACCCAAAACATCCAATGTCTGCGCATACCCATAGTGCGGTACAGCGGTTGTGGTCAGACTCTAATAAGATAGTTAACAGACGAACAAAACTAACGCTCGCAGTACTAAATGCCAAGAAAACCTTTCGTTATTACCAATTTTTAGCATTCATAGACTAATTTATACTAACCATGTTCGCAAACAGTCATAACGGCTTGATAGTAAGGCGAGGAGTACTGCGAACACTCCCGGCGGCTGCGGGGAGTACTGCTGGCCGCCATAGTGTCGCGGCTTGTGATAGTTTGCACTCCTGCGCACCTCCCCACTCCTACTATTGTTAGCACCTGGAATTGTCGATTATCATCTATCCTATACTGTCAGAAAGCTACAACATTTTGTTTGATTTACGCGCTAGTCTAATGAACTACTGGTTCAAATTATAACAATCCTTTATTTGTCAGATATCACAAACAAACGCGGGTGAAATCACAGAGAAAATAAATATTACATGTATTATTTTTAAAAATAACCTGAGAAGTTTTCCCAGAAAGAGGGGCTCACGTAAAATTGATGTAAATTTTACCTCATGTCATACATGAGGCTATGAGCTATGCAGTATGATCGATAATTATGCATTGGACTATTCCAAGATTTATTTAACCTTTTAAATGAAAATAGTACGCATTAGCATTGCACATCAGCATCATCAGGAAGATTTTACACTTTATCGGCACCTATTCACACGGCAGGAGAGTTGGCGATCGCATTTTGAATGGAGAGAAGACACTGTCTGTCTTCTTCTGGCAATTCTCCTCTACACATGATGAAATTTTAACCACTTTCCAAAATTTTTGTAGGTGTTCGGTATCGTATTCGGAGCCTATATATGAAGTAAAAAATGTTAATCCAGTTGTCACCCGCAAATATTTTTCGCGATACAGTTTTCAATTTTCACGGTCCCAGACCTGTTAAGGTATAAAGGGAAAATCAAAAACTTATGAATAGTATCGTAATGAATGAATGAGATGCGCATCGCTAAAAAAAATGTTGCTAGGCGATCGAATCAAAAATTTTAGATTTTTGGCGGAGATTTTCTAAGTGCTTTATCTTGACATTTTTGTTCTGGGCTATACCAAAAGAAAAAATACGTCATTTGGTTTTTGACTTGTAGATTGACATTTTAAAATTTGGAAGATGGTTGAAATTTTATCCTGTATGGCAGGGAGACCAGAAGACGGCTGCTCATCTTCTCCTTTAGCCACCTGGAGAAATGGGGCGGTGCTAATCTATTTTAGACACACACCACAAGTACTAAATTCACCAAAAAATTGATGCAATAGTTTTCGAAACAAAGAATAAACACAATATAATAATTTTACCTCAATAAGATCCCTGGACATATTATTCACGTCTGTCAAATACGGGTAATATCCAACCTCTTTATCTAGCAACATTGAGTTCAGATAGCTGAATATATTTGGAGGTTCAGTATTGAAGTAAGTTGGTTGATTCAACTTCTGTAATATAGCATCTGAAATCTGAGAATTACTATCTTCATAGTCAACATCGTAATCAGTGGGGAAATCCAGCCAGTAATGATTTACGTAGCTTTCTAACTTCAAATCTTTTGATATTTGGTACAAAAACGCTGATAGTGGTTTCAAATCCGTCCACAAAAGAGTATTCAGCTTTGTCTCTTCATATACTAAATGAAAAGCGTATAACACTTGTATCGCATATGGGAAAAGCAAAGCGTTTGTGTTAAATTGAGAGGGTTTATCCATTTCAATACTGTTTCTCAGTATGTCTATTCTTGCTGATTTTGTATCACCGCTTGGTACTGTAATTAAATGCAGCATAGTTGCTAGGGAATTCCCTACTGCTTTATGCAGTTTCGAGTTTAATAGATAATCCCAATCTTCTTGGGAACCATCGCTCGACGTCCTCTGCTTTTTTGTAACAACTTCTGTACTCTCAGTTTCTTCGTTCTGTTTTGATTGGGATAGCTTTTCCACGTCGTAACCCATCAGAAAGAAGAGGATGTTGGAAAACATTGACCATTCTTGATCCGGAGTCAGGTCTTGAGTGCCGGGTGCGTTGCGAGCACCGTACCATTTTATTATAACCTGTAAGGAAAAAATATTATTTTAATTACTTATTAATGCCTAACAACCATTAATGTTTTTTCATTATTTTTAAATCAATCATTAGAATAGAAAGTAATTTTTTAAAAACTCTAGAAACAAAAAGTGGCGTCATAGCTTGCTATTCTCATACAATCATGTGAAAGTTTTTAATTTTGTCGACTTATACAAGAACTAAACAAGTGAGGAGGAGTACGGTGCCACGGATTTTAATTGGGATGATGATTCTTCAATTTCAATTAATTGATATCCTTTTTATTATCTGTCAAAAAGCCATAGATTTATTATGGCAGTTGTAGACTATGACGTCACCATTACCGTACTCACACACCAAACTCTTTATTGATTTGAAAGCATTTAAAATTTTATGAAACAAATATCTAAAACATTTTTAAGGATTAAATAAGATTTAACTATAAGGGTGAAAGTGTTTCCAAATAATTTGTGAATGGTGTCATATACTCAGTTATTAACAATGGCATTTTCATCTGGCAAAGTTGCTGAGATGACCTGGGTTATATCGAAATTAAGGAAATCGATTGGTTTTTTTGACCTGGTTAATTGGTTGACCTGTGACTATGACCTTTGCCAAAGACAAATATTTATTTGCATAATGTTGTGTGGTACATCGAGATGGAAAACAATAAAAACAATCGAGATATTCGTTTCGTATACATTTAGCATATTATAATTACGTTTTACCTGCATAGTAATATCCTTAGGCAGTATTGCCTTTAGCGCAGTACAACACCTAGCGACAAGTGCTGAGCAGGATGTAGTGGGCAGTGAGATCCGATACATGACTCCGGAATCGAACTGAAGCGTCACGCGATACCCAGCCGCGTCGCATAGTCCACTTAGACCTGTTAAAAATGAATATTCATGTAAGTATTAAACCTTACTTCTTACCAATACTATAAATGCAAAAGTTTGGATGGACCTTTGTTACTCAATCACGGCAGAAAGGTTTCAAAAATCGGGATGAAATTCGGCACAGAGATAGACTATAGCCAGGAATAGCACACATGCTGTTTAGATCAGTATAATGTCCCGTGGGACAGGTTTTCATCGCTTACGAAAACGCTGGCAACAACTAGTATAAAATAAAACTTCTTAAAGGTAGATTTCGGTATTCTAGGTTACCTGGTATTCCAATTTACTATTATCTCATCTATTATGTTTTTAATGTCAGTGGCATCTCAACCGTATTGGGAGAGGGCGCGGTTTAGGTCGCATAATCTTTTTAATCTACACGACATAAAGTTATTTTGCATAAATTATTGTAAGAAGTTTTGTTTGCAAAAAATATATATTTAAAAGTAGAATAAATTGTCAAATAAACTGTATCCAACTTTACCCAATGTTTCTTTCTGCTCCAATCTCGAAGCGCTAGTATGGGGCACTGGTGACAAGAGATGCAGTGCTGAGTCATCAAAAGTGGACACGTCGTTGCAGCGGCTAGGCAACAAGCTACTACGTCTGGGAAACGGCGATTGGAATGTGGAACGCTTTGTGTACGGCGAATCGATTAGACGGGCCAGTACTCCACCGACGTGAACCTAAAAATGAAATTATTTAGAGTGAGATAGCATTTGTTAAAAAGTTGTAATTAATTGTGCGGAGATACGACACATAGAAAATATTAAAACAAATTACATCTACAACTTAAAAATGCCTATAAATAATCTATAAAATGGTCATTGGGTAGGCATGAGTTCGATATATCAAAACGTAACTAATAACCGTTTTCGGCTAGATATCGTATCGTATCGATATCGCATAACTACATAATCGATATCACAATAACTAAACGCGCGCGTAAACTCGATACGAAACCCAGAACTAACGGGCAACTGAAAAACGAAACGCACGTAACTAACTTAGGCAACGCATCATGCTATCATGATATTCGCTCCTTCTCTTTTCTATAAACGTACTTAAGGCGGTGTAAGAGAGATGAAGCGAATATTGCTACCGGCGCGGCAACGGGAAAGCTCGGGTGATTTGGTTATTCAGTAGAATTTCACTATTAGTTTATTACCAATATGGTTCAATTTGTGTATTGCGTAATTTGTAGAAGCTGAGTCGTCGGCCGATGTCACATAGCAAAGCGAGTGTCTTACAAAGGAAAATGGAACTAAACAACATATGAATACGGTTTAATTTTAATTCAGGGTATTCATAATAGTTGTTACGACTGATATCGATATCAAAAAACTGTTTTTGATATCGATATCAAAACTAAATATCGGTTGCCTAACGGTTATCGTAAAATATCGAAAACGCCCATGTCTATCATTGGGATAAGGTGTCCAAGATTCTGGCATCATTGTCTGGCTGGATTGCAATGATCAGTCGCTTTCCGAGGTAATGGCCAGCTCTTAGGTGATGTTTGATGAACGTTATGAATTTTTAATCTTTTCTTTTTAAATGAGGAGCGCATTTGGGAGACCAAACGCACTTGGTTCGATGAGGACCAAGTATTTAGACCCCAAAAAGGATAATGATAATGTTAGGTGACTAATTGGCTATATTTACTTGTTCTAAAAATTCATTTAAGAACACGTTTTATTTATTAGGATAGCTAAATTCGTTGGGGGGGAAGTCCTTTGTAGTTTACTCGGTAAAACGTTGTCGTTCTTAGCATTAGTTACCAGTCCTGGGAAAAGAAAACAATCTATACCAACCTTGCCAACCACATTGTTTCCAGATTGCAGAATAATATTTCCAGCTTCATCAATCAGAGCTATCATTTTCAAGTGATCCAATACTACTGCATCTTTAGCCAACACCGAAGATACTGAGCCTACAATTAAATTACTTTTTGACGATTGCCCATGCGAGTGTGACTTCTGTAATCTCACAATTTGAAGTCTGCTTACACCATTCATCTTGACCATGAAGCAAAGGTATTCATGGCCAACTAAATCTGTATGCAAAAATGTTTTCATATCAGCTGCATTTTCGACACGGTCTCGGCGTAACTGCTGGCTGTCCGTCCAAATGTGGTCTAAACAAATGTCAGGGTACAAAGGCAGAGAGGGAGGCGTTTGCATCATGGTATTTGCCATCATCGATGTCGAAGAAGCTTGCCCTATAGATGCGTGAGGAGACAACCCTTGCTGGTGAAAAACATTAGCCATCGGACTGTTCTGCCTCGATCTAGAAAAGGTTGGTGTACTCGGACCTTTTTTAGATTGATAGGGACTCCCTATACCAGTCACCCAGCTAGTAGCATTCCTCCCAATGTTACTATGCATAGGACTGCCGATGTAATCGCACGATTGACTGAACAATGTTGTCGTATAATTGATATTAGGACACATTGATAGGCATTCATCTCGTAACGCTTTGCGAATTTTCCACAGTGAATGTGTACCTAATTTCCAATCGTATAAGAGGATAATACTGGGGTTTATGCTGACAAAAATGATTTGAAGATCCCCATCGTTGTAATACTGCAGTCCTTGTGATGGTGATTTTATCAAAATGGGCGTTACTTCATCCAAGGGATGAGATAGAGAAAAGCATGTTGGCAAAGGCACATCATGGTCGAATCCAGACACTGATTCCGCGCGGAGTCTGGCGCTCATATTGAAGGGAAAATTCGTCTTCGATCTGGAGAATGTACTATTATGCGACTCATTTAGTTTGAAAAACGATGATGGTAATATAGAATTTTGTGACTGGGGTGAGGCTTGTTTTTCTAGGAGAACACCATACTTCATGGGCCAAACTTTTTTAACTTGAAAAGGCACATTGTTTATGTACTCTCGGCCGTCTGTTGCAAATACTTGCATGCATTTGTTGTCCATTAGTAGGATTGCAGGCATCACTTTGGTTTGGATATGTTCTGTAGTGTCCTCAATTTTAATGTTTTTTTTCTCATCAGCTATTTGTGAATTTAAAGCATCGATAAGCATGGTGTTGTTGATGTTTACATAAAAGTTACAAAAGGCAGCATGTTTGATGGGATTTTCTAAAGTGTAGCAGCAAATAGTTTCTCTGTGTTCTGGAGCGGAGATCTTAGTTGCTGGAGTTGAAATTAAACCTGGAAGAAATATGTTTGAACATGATAATTATGTGACATATAAACAATTATTTTTAATACAATTTGTATTCTTTCACATTTTATTGTTAACCCTCAAACTTATAAAATCTATCAAAGATAAAGATAAAGATAAAGAGTTTGTGTTTTTCACGGCAGTGCAATAGGCTATTTGACTGGCTTTTGAAATCCATTTTATATTATTGAGTAGAGGTTGAAGAACCCAGTAAAAGTAGTTTTTTTAAATTCTGGTACATATTTGATGAAAAATATTAAAATGAAAATTAACTCTAGTTGAAAATTTAAATAGCGCGCTTAAACGTTATTTGTCAATATGGCGCTGCAATGGGGTCGGTGACATCACCTGCCATGATTATGTGCTACAGATCACAAGATCTGTAGCACGTAAGATTGGATCTATATTTTAACAGTGACTTATGTATAAATATTAGGGGTTAAAGTATGAAATTGCCGTTTTGTATGGACGAAATCGAGAAAAGTCATTTTTCCATAATAACAATTTTTTTGTTTTTTTAAAAACGCCTGAACCGTTTTCAAAGCAATTAAAGGTGTACGTTAGATGGTTATAAAGCTAGGCATTATAGTATTTAAATTTCTGAAAATCAAAGTAGATAATACAAATATACTTAATTGAAGCAAGAAGGTCAGCTGACACATTGTAAGGGGTCTTTTCAACGACTTCCTTTGAAGTAATAGGCACTAGTATTGCATTTTTTTTTTAGTCAAAAGTTACTTTATTTAGTTTTTGATACAATACAAAAATTTACGCAATAATATGAATATATTTAAGAGCTATAAACAAATTAAAAAGTGGGAAAATAATCGGCATTTTCATACTTTCAACACCTATTACTTCCATAAAAACTTCGGAAAACTATTTGTAAGTGTTCAAAAGAAAGTCTAAGTGTTCCGAAAGTGGTTGCAACTATTTCGGAGGGATCATAATAACATTGCGAATAGTACAAATATTTTCCTCTGTGAAGACCATTTCAATTAAAGTAAACATAATATTTTTAATTTTTAATAATTAGGAATGTAAATATTTTGTTACTGGTTTGAGGTTATAACACCTCTAATGTTTTTAACAGAATGCCTCTTGCAACTCACTTCGAATATTTACGATGTTTTCATAATATTAGCTTATAATTGTAGCTACAGTCTTATGATTTCAATAAACATTACACATAAAGATCCCGACTAACTAGTTTGTTTGTTACAGATTTGAAATGAATAGGCAGGTTACTGCTTTCTGCTTTACAAAATCGTTGTCCATGGTACAAGTAATGGACAGAATTTGTAAAATATTGGAAATAAATCACACAAAAACAATGGATACTATTATTATAGGAAAATATTATAAAAACATTTTGAAAAGCTATTAAAACACAAGTAGGAAAACGAAGTTATCAAGCAGGTGACGTCATCATAAACCCGACCAATCAGGAGCGTTTCGTGTCACGTGACAAACGTTATAAATGCATTTTTATTTCTGGATTTATAAATAAATCGTTTATTATTTTCAAATTCCGTTACTAAATAACCATTTTTAAACTCATAATATAAGCTGATAATAGTAATTCACACTTTATTTTTCGCAATGTCAAATAGCCTATTGGCACATGCTGTGTGAATTCATATTTTCTACCTGTTTTACTTGTCCAAATTTTTTGTCACTGAGTAGTTTTAATATGTTAGTCAAAAAATAGCTAGGTAAATACCATCTTAAAATGAGCCTTTTAAAATGGTTACCTAAATACTACATAAACAAAAATTAATCCTCAAAATTTATGTAAGCGCATAACTTCCAATCGACTGCATCAAATTGGATAATAATTTTTTTATTATGTTTTGAATGTTTGTATGGGAGAAAATGTTGATATAAAAATAAAAATAAAAACTGATTTGAGTAAAAACCACATGGAAATTGTATAAACAGGTAAGAATGGTCATTAAGTCTGTTTGCATCAAAATCTAACAACACCTTACACCATGGGATAGATGAGAAGAAAAAAATTTCATCCCCACTTTCAAGTAGGGAAAGTATCAGCATTAAAAAGGTTTGTCATAAGTCTTGCAGATTCTTTTGCCATTGGCAGATAATGGATTATAATTTAGGATGGGCTTGACTTGGGTGAGGGTTAAATAAGGAAGTAGTAAGATCGTTCTGTTAACTTACTCCATTAGTGTTTGATTTGTTATGGGAGGACTCTGATATGCTTTTAAGGAGTTTGAGCCCCTTAGCCCTGCTTCCCTTAGATCCACCTCTGAACATAGCTTTGTTTTGCAAAAGCAGTATAAAAAAGTAGGTATAAAACAGGTTAAAGCTCACCTTTTGACCAAACAGCAGTGCAGCCTTTTAAGTACAGTTCTTCCTCATATGAACAATCTGTTTTAGGGTTTAACGGCTTATGCTTGGAACTTTTACAGTGTGAACTGTTTAGATTAAATTTTTTTGACATATTACTGGAACTATTTGCACTGCCTCCTCTGGATGTTCCCGCAGTGTTCACACACTCAGTTTCCATTTTCTTAACACCACTCAGGAGTTCTGATTTGATGGAAATATTGAAGTCATTTTTGAGTCTGCTTGGCGGTCTAAATGACTCTGAATTGTATTCATACTTTTGATCCTTTTGGGTCATAGCTGGTTCATCTTCGATTTCTATAAATGGATCAAATTGTTATTTTTATAATAAAACTTAAGTATGCCACCCTAGTAAAAGCTCAAAAATTTGTTACTATATTACCATTGTTGCCCCTATGGTAAACTTCTCTTATACACCACCACTCATGTTCATCGGCTTCCTTTGCTTCAAGCAAACTCTCATCTTTTATTGCAAAGTTGGTTAATTTGTACAATAAAGAGTTCTCTGATGCCGAGATGTTGTGCCCCTTCCCATAGATTTGGCCTGGATGCTTGGCTATTACTGTTCTGCCATGTGGCACAAACTCCTGCAAATTAAATAACTGAATGGTAATGTATTTGATGACATAAATATATAATATTAATGAAAATAAATAAGCTTTGAAACGTCATTTACAATATTTTTACTTTTCAGGTAAACGCTTTTAGATTTTAAAAATCTTGTAATGATTTCTGAACCTGTAAATCTCTACTTCTCGCACCCTAGCAGTAGTAGTTCAAATTTAAAGAAATGCTAAACGATGAACGAAAATGTTACAGATTGTCTAGAAAAATACAAAAATAAATAACAAGTACATACCAAAGGTTCCGAGGCGGCAATCATTGTATTTTCATCCAGATTTGAAACGATATATTATCAACACTCGGTCATAAGCAATAGTTTTTCCTATTATAATTAGTTTTATGGTTTTGCAAAGATTTGCTAATTGCAAACACTCGTTTGGAGTTGTTAAGGAGTGAATTTTAAAAAACCACAACAAGACAACACCAACCAAACTTGTTGTTGTTGTTTGTTTGGGTTGATGGCGTTTTCTTAAAGATTTCGCCAGTGTCAAGTGTAGGTGCTAAATCGTATTATACATATACAGCGGGCTTTGTGAACGAACAAGGTCACTGTTATAAACTAAGAAAGTGGTTACTGCTGAGACAAACCAAACTTAAAGCTTGATTAGATAGAATGACACCTGTCAAACTGAGAGGACTAGAGATGGGACTGACTCTACTGATCAAACGAAAAAAAACAGTAATGGCGAATGAAATAAAACGAAAATCAGATATATTAAGATTTAACAGTGAGTCAGTATCGTGATCATAATGAAAATAATTGGAACAATCATGAAAATCAATTAGAAATTTTTTATAGCATAAAGAATCTAATAAATTTGAAAATTTTTCTTAAACTATTGATAATTGCAACTTGATGTTCTTAGCATCAACCAATTCTCATCAAATCATTTCGATACCTTCAGGTTCAATTGTCGTATAAACCAAAACCGTACTTTTCAGGAGAGCCAAAAAACGTTTTTTTATTTATTAAAAAAATCATAACTTTTTTATTTCAGAAGTTTTTAAAAAATGACCAGGAGAAAACATTCTTAAAATTTTACGATGGAAAAATCTAAATATTCAAAACATGCCCATCTTCGTTAGTTTTAAAGTTAGCTTGGATTTACGTCTTTAAAAAACACACTCGGTGGTTTATACGACGTCCTATAATGGATCTAAAAATATCTCTTTACGTCGTATTTGAAATTTTTAGTAAACATGAGTTTGCAATTGCTGACGTAAATACCGATAGATGTAGATTTTTTGGTTTTTACAACCATTGGTTATAGTGATTTATTTAAATGAATTAATAAAACATTGCATAAAAGTAATGTAATGTTGACTATAAGCACACTTTTATTGTTTCGAGAATGTATAGAAATATATTTTTAGTGTTTTATCTATATTTGGTTGATGTAGATAAAATAAAATTGCCAAAGTGCGAAAATAACTTTATTTTATTGTTTTTATTTTACTATTTTGTAGCAAAGTTATGGCACAACATTAAGAATTTTTAATAACTCTAAGTAGAAAAAATCAACATATTGCAACTTAAAAGACGAAACTAGTATTCACTTCTTTTATGCAATTATGGCAAAAAATTAAGACTTCTTTCCCGGTTCAGAGCTGCCGCCAATAAAATTGATTTCGATTGGTTGTGATTAATTTGAGACTTTTAAACAGGGAGTTGAGCCATGGTGTGCTCGAGAGAGGAATTTGTAGTTTTTTGAGAAGTTCAATGGTGAATTTATCTTTTTACAACTTTCATTATTGCTAAAAGTGACCGTTTATGGCAATAATTAAAAGTTAGGGTACTTTTAAATAAATAAATTCATTAGAGAGCATCTCAAAAAGTTATAAATTGCTTTCTTGAGTACACTGTGGCTTGTTTTCTGAATTTATCACTTTTAGTCGAAGTCGATAGGCAGCGCCACTGGACCTGAAAAACAGTCTTATAATTATGAAAATAATTCCAAGTAGAAATAGCTAATCAACTTTGTTAAACTCAAAAAATAAAAGTTCCTAGACCACCAAACAAGATACGTTTGTAGTGGCTAATAAAATAACATATTAATAACAAAATAAGCCTAGGCCTATGTAGAATATGTGAAACAAAATACTAGTCAATCCGCTTTTCCTCATCTTCTTAATCAGTAAGCGTTAGAGTATCAAGTACATTACTTCCGTGTAATAATTGTAAAAGTCAGTATGAAATCTCTTTGGTATTACTCCATTATCGCAGAGACGATTTAAGTCCCTATATTTTGCACCATAACTGTGGACTTACGACATTTAAATCTTTAAATACGTCTTAACACTCTTAACGTAAAAACCATTTGCAATTATCATAGAGTTTTACGCCCGGGCTTAAAAAAATGTATGGTCATTACATCTTAAGAGAAATACCAAAAACAACCACTCGGCTTTTACACTGTTTTTATGGAATTGGTTTAACTTTTCGGCAATGCTTTTTTAGGGTGTATAAATATTTTTTTAGCGAATTTAAACATTTTGGGTATACAGATCGATAGAGAAAAAAATTCTGATCAAAATGGTACTCGATTTGGCCAAAATGGTTTATACGCCATTTGAACCTGAAGGTTCGATCGTTTTGTAACATTTATGTTACATTACTTCGATTTTGAAATATTGTTAATCTGTCGATTTTACGCCATCACTAGTGATTATGAAAAATGACGTAACCTTGTAAAGATGTCTTTTAAAGTTAAATGTAATTTTTGTGACTGGATTATTTTCATGTTTTTAACTTTAAATCTCTATTTTATATAATTAAATTGATTAATATGTAATAAAATATTCTTAACATGCCAGTTACCAATATTTTTTCGTGTGCAAATGTGTTTCACTTGTGTGACGCTGGTGCAAAGTTACGTCGTCTGTTTTAGTGACACCTGTCATTCTAATCAAGCTATATATTTTTAGGGACTATTATAATTATTTTACTCTTTGGCAACAACAGCAGACAGAAAGTTGCCAGCTCTTTTTTTTCCTTTCGGTACCGGCTAAGATCTGAGACCATGCTACCATATTATAAGTTACTTACTTACACATAGTAACTTAACCTAGCCTGACCCCTAACCTTACTCATTGAAATCTGTGTGGACCTCAGATAATCTAGAGCAGGGCTTGGAAACGATACCAATTTCACATTATAAGTAACGATACGTAACGATGTTTTATAAGGTGACTTTTTTTAAAGGTAAGATATTTAATGCGCTTATCGCGTCTTTAACGTAAACTCAAAATAGTTTGTTGTCACCACCGTCCAACGTTGCCATATTAAAAAAAGATAATGAATTAAATTGAAATACCACGGTTTATGGGAAAGAAATCCCAAGCCTTACAGTGGAATGGGGGCTATCGCTAGTGAATTTGCCACTAGAGGCGCTAGTGTCGCGTGAGGTCCAATATCATTCACTTTGTACTGGTTTTTGCGGAATTTGTCGCATAAATTATAATTTCTTTAATTTACCTGCTGGAAAGTGATCTCCTTCGTAAAATATCGCAAATATGGATTATTTGGCGATTAATGTGAACGCTTTAAAAGCGGCATTAAGAAAAAGCGCAAAAATAGGCGGCCTCAAGAGCAACTATTTCAGAAGTTAGTTCGTTGATATCAAGATAGTTATTTATAAACAATATAACCTTAATTAGATTCAAGATATAACACTTTGTTTCGGCGCCAATCGCCTTTGACTGCTATACCTCCGGACCTCAGTCTACAGTGGCGCCAACTGGTGAGCAAAGAAACGGTAGTCCCCATTGCAGGAGTGCTAATCATAAGAAAAGCGATCTCATTTAAATGATGAACAAAATAGAGCTTTTTGTAGTTAAAATCAGTTAAAATCAGTTTTATTTCTGCAAATAGGCCCCTGGAGGCGCTTTTACACGTCCCAATATTTAACCTACCACTGCTTCGGGACAAATGTGGGCTACTGCCGAGAAGAAGCAGCGCAAGAAACTCGGTCACTATTGTCAGCCTCTTTTTAAATAAACATGTTTATATAAGATATATGCCAGTGCGAGCTGATACAATTTAAAGCCAAACGTTCCTATCATTTATATAATCATCAATAGTGTAATAGCCCTTTTTCATTAAAACAACTTTGATATATGATTTGAATTTATGTACAGGGAGGTCAGCAATTGACAGTGGTAATTTGTTGAAAATACGGATACAATTTCCCATGAACGAATTACCTACTTTTCGCAGTCTGAATCCTGGAACGGCAAGTTTATCTTTATTTCGGGTATTGAAATTGTGTACGTCACTATTTTTGACAAAAAATTCGAGGTTTTTACGGACGTACATAATGTTTTCGAAAATGTATTGAGATGCAACTGTTAGTATGTTGATCTCTTTGAATAGCTCATTTAGAGAGTCACGGGGTCTAAGGCCGTAAATAGCCCGCACAGCACGTTTTTGCAATATAAAAATAGACTCAATATCTGCCGCTGAGCCCCATAACAAAATTCCGTATGACATTATACTGTGAAAGTAGCTAAAATATACTAATCTTGCCGTTCCAACATCAGTCAATTGTCTTATCTTTCGCACAGCATAAGCAGCAGAACTAAGTCTTCCAGAAAGAGACCTGATATGAGCACCCCATTGCAGTCGAGAGTCTACAGTTATACCTAAAAAGGTAGAGGAGTCTACTGTGTCTAATGGCTCATCTTTTACAATAACATTTGTGGCGGAAAACCTTACATTAGGCAAAGTAAATTTAACACATTTTGTTTTTCTTGCATTAAGCAAAAGATTATTCGTAGCAAACCAATGCAATAATTTAGAGACGTCAAATGATAATTCGCCCCTCTTAATTTTAAAAATTATTGAAGTGTCATCTGCAAACAATACCATCTCACAAAGATTATACATATAATATGGAAGGTCGTTAATGTATATTAAAAATAGCAAGGGTCCTAATACTGATCCCTGAGGGACACCCATGATAAGGGCCGACCCTGAAGACTCAGTTCCATCAATGCAAACTTTTTGTGTTCTACCTGTGAGATATGAGTTAATTAAATCTAACGAATCGTTCGAAACACCATAATGTCTGAGTTTTTTAATTAACGTTTTATGGTCCACGCAATCAAATGCCTTTGACAGGTCACAAAAAACACCTATAGCATCTAAGCTACTCTCCCAAGCATCGAATACGTGTTTTAGAAGTGCTACTCCCTCATCAGTGGTATTTCTACCTATCCTGAATCCATATTGATTGTGATGTAATAATTTATTCAAACTAAAGTGCGATAAAAGTTGACTAAACATAATTTTTTCAAATATTTTACTTAGTACTGGCAAGATAGATATTGGTCGAAAATTAGCGGGATCGCATTTCTCGCCGGATTTAAATAATGGCTCTTCAAGAAACATGGCTTCATCCAGATTTCGTTTTTAAAATCTCTGGATATACATACATAAGAGAAGACAGATAATATGATAACTATGCCGGAGTAGCTTTATTTAATTCAACAACATCTTCCTTTCACTCTCATACCTCTTCCTCATCATACTTGCTCAGTGATCATAGTAACGAACTTTCTATCTGCTATGGCATCATCTGTCAATCATATTTAATTTGTATCAGTTTATGTACGGGACAGCATTTTAAAGTGTTAATTGGATATAACTTTTTATTGTTTGAATATGTTTTGTTATATTGTGATGATAATTATGTTTGAATTCTACTTGTACAATGTTTATTGTGAATCGTAAATATTTGTAAAATTTTATATTATTGTGGGAAATAAATGAATAACAGCCGGGGTTTTAGGAAACACATCCTAAGTAGGCACACATCCTCGTCTAGGATAACGAGGACTAGGAAGGGAAATAGGACGCGGCTCTCTTTACGGTATTGCCTTTTCAAGTCAAAATTCAAGCCTGTACTATTTCCCTCTCTTTCTAATCATGAGATGGCATGCGGCTCTCCCTACGGTATTGCCGATCGACCGCGGAAAGCACGCGCATGTCACCTCCCCTCTCGCTTGCACCGACCCCTCGCTCACACAGTGATTACGTGGGTGGGGATTTTCCCGCCAAAAATTGTGAATAAAAGGCGGGCAGGGGGGCCGTAGAATCATTCGATCCAGCAGCAGCATAGAAGAGTCATCTCTCCTAAGCAAGTACGAAGAGCCCTAGAAGATCAACCTGAACAGATCCTGGGAAGAAATATAGGAAGAATACACAGCCACCTCACCGCATACAATACAGTCCACACTGTAAACATTGGGTTGGCTGTTACCCCGTAACCCGACATAAGGCGTTATTATTTCAACATCATCATCAAACAAGACGGTCGTCTGACCGTCTGGCTTCCTCCCTCATCTTCGTACCAAACCCGGCCACGTGTCATCCGGCACAGTTTATATCCCTCATCCATCAACCTCTGTTTATGATGAGTTAGAACGCATTCTGCCTCACATTCCTAAAATAATAAATAATAAAGCCTTTATTTCCGAAATATTAAAATTCACTGTGCTACACTTATAATAGAATGTCTCTTATTTCGGCATGCCTTCCTTACGACAAAGGCCTCCTCCAACTCTTTCCACTGCTATCTGTCTGCCGCTACTCTTATCCAAAGGGCTCCAAGGTCATTTTTAAGTCGTCCTCCCTCTTCTCTCTTCTCTTGTTATTTTACGTCCACTGCTTCTTGTCTTTCTGTCTGCCGTCCCTTGGGTACCAAGTGGTCACCTGTTTACTCCATTTATCATTTTTGCAACGGAGCATATGTCCAGTCCATCTCCATTTAAGCTGATCAATACGTGACAGTATGTCTGTTAGTTTCGTTTTTCCCCTGATATCTGTACTTCTAACTTTGTCCATTAATTTTAAACCTAGCATGCTTCTTTCCATACTTCTCTGACATCTTGCTAGTTTTTCCCTATGGCTCTTCGTCAAAGCCCAGGTTTCACAACCACATGTAATGTAGGGGAGTATACAGGTATCATAAGTCTTTTTCTTGATCTTCATGCCCAGTTCTTTGCTCTTCATTATTTTTAAGGCTATCAAAAGCTTTGGAATAATCTATGAAGGCTAGGGGTTTTGTTGTATTCATTGTATTTTTGCATGAGCTGTTTGACTGTGTGTATGTGATCGATTGTACTAAAATCTTTTCTGAATCCTGCTTGTTCCACAGTTTGATTTTCGTCGAGTCTGAGTGATATTCTATCTAGAATCACTTTAGCAAAAACTTTATCTACATTTGAGATTAGAGAAATGGGTCTGTAATTTCCTATATCATCTTTTGGACCTTTTTTGTGTAGAAGTATAATATGTGATTTCGCCCATTGGCTTGGGGTGTTGCCTGTATATAGAGACTCATTAAACAGCTTTGTATGTGCTTGACTTAGTTCGGTAATAATTGTCCCTCTCGTGCCATCTGGACCAGGGGCTTTTTCCATCTTTTGACTCTTTATGGCTTTTTCCACTTCCGATACCAAAATTTCTGGTACAACTTCTACTTCTTCGCTATAGTTTTGTATATTACTATGTTCTTTATCAAACAGTTGCATTTTAGGCTTATTTGCACCGTCGTTTTTGTATAGTGAGCGATAATAGTCTGTCGCTATAATTTGGATTTTGCTGCGAGTAGTAGTCGGCATATGTTTGTCTCTTAGTTTTGGTATCCATTCTATTCCCTGTTCCCGAAGTTCCTTTAGAGCTTTCCTCGTGCTTCCCGTTCTGCTAATGTGACTCTCTAGTGTTTTGATTCATCTATTTTTTCTGTCCTTCCTCATATTTTCACGGATCTGTTTGCTAAGTTCAGAGATTTCTTTTTGGTTTACTTTCTTGTCTTTTTTCATTATTAAAATTCTTCTGTCCTCCATTAATTGTATGGTTTTTTCATTTAGATGAGATTCTTGACTCTTTCGTATTAAAGTTCTGGACAGTTCTTTGAGCTTGTTTTCTATTTTCTTGTATTTTTCAGTTAGGTTCATATCTGAGGTAACTACTTCCATTAGGTCTTCTGTGGTGTCGTTTGGGTTTTTCTCTTTATCATTATTTTGTAAGTAGTTTAATTGAGTAAATTCTGGTCGTGGTTTTTTTGTACCACTTGCATTAAGACAGCTGCGTATTATACGATGGTTAGTATTGAAATTTAGGTTTTGTATTATTCCTGTATAACTGAACAAACTAACTTTGTTGGTTATTATGTAGTCTATTTCGTTTCTAGTCTTTCCATCTGGAGATATCCACGTCCAATTGTTTTTGGATTTTTTTGGAACATGGAATTCAAAAGGGTTGGGTTTTTCTCAAGTAGGAATTCTACCAATTTTTCTCTGTTTTTGCTTCTATTACCTCGTCCATATTATTTTCCTATTACATTTTCTTCCCCTGCTAATCGAGGGCCGACTTGGGCATTAAAGTCACCCATGATTACTATATTGTTTTCCGAATATTTCTCAGTAATTTCACTCAGTTTGTCGTAAAAATTATCTATATCTGTTTTTGTTGCTTGTTCCGTCGGCGAGTAAACTTGTATGACTGTCCATTTTTTTGAGTGACCCCTTCGAACCCAGTGATGACATGACATTCCTAAATTTCAATGCACAACATCAATCGTGGGGAAGCACAAAATCCAATCACTATGGCAATAGGGTCATTGACTTCTTGGATAAATATAATTTGATGCAATGCAATGCATCTTTGAGTTGTTCAAATGCTTTACTTAATAAAATTTTATACGTTATACAATTTAACAATTTGTTTATTAATCATAAGCGTGCTTCATAATTTACCTAAAAACTATAACTTCTATATGCATAATTGAGTATTTATTGGTAAAAAACGAGAAATCTTTGACACCTTGCGCAGATTCATTTGGTGTTTGAAACGCGCGGTGTATTGACGGTCTGGCAACTGTTTGTCTAAGTGAAGCGAGTGGGTATATTACGGAGTGATTACTTGCTCAGTGGGTATATTGAATACTGGTAGTCACACACGCCGAACGAAACCCCATGAGGGTGTGACCTGTCCTACTCCTGATGTAGCTCATAATAGTCAATCATTAATTATTTTATGTTTTAATTTTTGCATTTAGTCTACCAGTCAGTACTAAAATAGAATAGATAATTATATTACCTATGTAAAAAGTAGTAGTAGTCTTTTACTACACAGTGTAACTGAATCAGAAACTATTCAAACCCTAGTTTTATGACTACATCGCCTGCAGAATTTAAATTTCTGCCACCCTTGCCATTCGCTTGGAGTGGTCTCCAGCTGTTAAAGATTTAGTTATTTCGAGATTTCTACCATGTACCTTGTTTTTTATGAGTTTCCGATATTTCGGCACTGTTGCAAGCGCCATGATCGCGGAAGAACTGATGTCACTGCGGGTGGGTGATTGTTACGAGTAGATATATCGATCTACCCTCCGTCGTAGTCTTTTATTGCACTCGACACTGGTACCATTGTTTTCAAACTCACTATTCACTCGAACCTGTTTTCGAGACACAACACTCACAGTATCCGATCGCGAAACATTAGTTTTTGGATTTTTCTGGTTATTACAAATTTTAACCACTGGATTCCAGACACACGACAATTTAAAGCCATCTTCACGATTAAAGTTTTTATGTTTGGTGATTTCGATCGCTTCTCTAACCATTCTTGAATTCAAAATGATTATCCACACTTTCAATAACCCAACACTGTACATTAAGTACTATCGCCAAGAAGGTAATTATACTAGAATTTAGTATTTTAACTAATCTCCTGCAAAATAGCAACATTTAGATCGACCTATTCTCTTTAAAATCCAATAAGTAGAAAGTTTTTTAAAAACCGGTAATTTGGAATAAATCATGTATTTGTGTATTTGAACGTTTTCAACTAAAAAGAGACAGATTTATCTGAACCAGTATAGCTCTGTCTCGTTCATGCAATCTGCAGACAAACAGACCATAGACAAGCTTAGCTGTTCACCTTTTGGTTTATAGCGATGCTAAAGTCGTTCAGCTTTTCAGCGGTTATGGTATGATTTTTAGCAGCGCAAAAGCAGACCTACTGTTGAACTGCCTGGAAATTGAGTGGCTTGCTATAAGCCAGCCCCCTGGCCTTATTTCCTCTCAAAACTTTACCATCAACCTACGGAAGTGATCACTACCCAATCACAATAACTTTTTCTACTCAAAACAGATCAACAACACTTCGTCCCCCCCGTATTAAACATAAATTACAGAATGCTGACTGGAGCTTGTATAGAGAAAAAGTGGAGGAAAAAATTTCAACTCTCCCTTCATCAGACAACGGGAACCATACGGAATGTGCTGAAGCGTTAGCATGATTATATATAAATGTGGACAACATCACATACATTGTCCTGACCCCAATTTAAATAACTATTTAAAGCATTCGTATTTTGGAAACCAGAAACAACGAAGGTACCACAAACACCCAGACCCGAGAATTTTTTCTACATTGACCCGACCGGGATTCGAACCCGAGACCTCGAAGCAGACGACACCTTGAAAACCGGTGTGTACGCCACTCCGCCACAGAGGTCGTCAAATAAAATTATTGATATAGGCTGCAGACGAAATTTTTTCCATTAAAAAACAGTGAATAAATAAGTTACCCTCTCCTCCTTGGTGGGACAGTGAATGTTCTGAAGCAATTAAAAAAAGAAAGGCAGCTGAAAGAACCTATACCTACATTTAATACATTTACTACTACTGAAGAAAATTTCAATAACTTATCAAAAATTACAGCTAGTACGTAAGCCGGTACTCATTAGCGAGCCGTATAACTTGCGTGATACAGGAACGAGGTTCTAGTGTGTACGCGTGTTACAGTTTAAGCTTACAGAAATGAACACCTTGTTATCGTCGGCTCGCTGCGAGCCGCACGCGTACCGCTCACAGAAGGTTTGCGAACCACGTACACACTATGTTTTTTGGTAACAGTGGTGCAACGGTTACAGTTACGGCTCGCTAATGAGTACCCGGCTTAAGAAGCTTTTCAAGCAAAAGAAATGGGAAAGTTGGAGGAAGTTTTGCTCTTCTATTCCTCCTGATAGACAGTTTAGGTCAGCCTATAAGGAATCAAACTATCTACTGAGGACTTTTTAGATAGACTAGCTCCATTCTCTGTTCCAGAAGATTATAATATTATGTTTTAAACTTTGTCAATATGGATAAATCAGGTCTAAATGGCCCCTTCAAGCTTTCTGAACTCAAGGGCATCTTGGCTTACGTCAAGGACTCAGCTCCTGGTCCTGACGGAATGCCTACCATATTCTTTCCTCTCATCTTTATCTGATTCCAGTTTAAATTGTTATTTATCACTTATCAATTCAATCATGATTTCTGGCAATATTCCTTCTACATGGAAAACTCAAAAAGTAATTCCTGTTTTAAAACCCAACAAACCTTCTTCTAAAGCTGAATCTTATCGACGTATAGCTCTATCTTCAGTGTTAGCTAAAATTGCAGAACATTAAGTAAAGAACCGACTCGAATAGTACGTTGAATGAAAGCAAAGGGCTACTAAGTGATAGCCTTGGATCCTGGTTTAGCACCTAAACAATGCCCTAAACGAAAACTTACCCTTAGAAAAGTGATGGTCAAAGTGGTGGTCTAGCGCCGGTGTGATTCATCACAGCTTGTTACCAAACGGGGTGAGCATTACTGCAGATGTGTACTATGAAGAACTGAACACAATGATGGGGAAGCTGGCACATCTCCAACCAGCATTGGTCAATCGCTCGTCTCCGCTGCGCATGCACGACAACGCGCGACCTCATACTGCACAGCAGAAGCTCTCCGTCATCCGCCCTACTCACCATACCTTGCGCCTACAGACTACCTGCATGTGGACTGAGTAACTGGTAATATAGCTAGCCAGGATCAGGGACTCCGTTTTAAGTCTAACTGGTCTGTGAACAGTGCACTGATTAATATTGTTCAGATTCGGAAAAGCGTGTGCGTGTCAGTTTTCTAGAACGACAAGGTCTGGGTGGACGTCTTGCTAACATATTAATAGTACTTACTAAAAACGTGAAAGTTTGGATGTCTGGATGTTTGTTGCTCTTTTTTCGCTTAATAGACTCATCGGAGCTCAATGAAATTTGGCATGGTGTAAGTTTATTGACTGGAATAACATAATATAGGCTACTTTTTATACAGGGAATAATTTTGATACCTAACTACTAGTTTTAAATCAACGGATCTGAATGAAATTTGGCGCGGTGTTAGTTTATTGGCTGGAATAACAAAATGACTTTTTCATCATCTTCAAAATTTGTTATATGTATACTAGGCGTTCAGTACCTATCGTATTTGATAAAAAAAGTCACCTGTATTTTTACTAAATTCCACGCTTGCAAAGTCACGGGCAACAACAATAGTTATCCTTAATTTTATTGCAGTTAATAATAATTATGTAGGTATTATCCTACCTCATGCGCCGCGCCGCGCGCCGTATTGACGCGCATCATATCCAAGCGGGCATTATGCGGGTTTAAGATATTAGGATGATCGTCCACTAAAAACGAATTCTACTTACCTATTACACCACATTATACAAATAATAAATTGCCCACGACTTCGTACGCGTCAAATTCTGTTATTACGATCGCGATTATTTTTGCCACATTTTTTACTGATGCTCTGCTCCTATCGATCGCAAATGGACTACCCAACACAAAAAGATATTTTCAAATTCTCATGTGATAAAAGATTATTCTTATAAAATGTGTCTAGCAATGCCTATATTTTTTTTATTTTATGAAAATCATAGCGTGTAGGAATGACGCAATACTATAGTAATTGTGTAAGAGTTACTAAAATTACTTGCTATTTGACTCAGTTTAACTTGAATCACGTAATGTGTTTACCTACACGTGTAACACATTTTACTTCTAAATGTAAATAACGTGGACCATGGTTAAACGCCTTTAGCTTGCCAAAATTCGCTTAGTCTTACTGGAGTGGCATTCGCAAAGGCTAATATTAGTTGGTTAGAAAAACACTTCAAACTTTATTATTCCGTGCTATAGGTTTGTCTCTACTTATTAAAATCCTTTGGGTCCGATTCTTGTGCTCAATTTCCACACACTGTGATTTAGATCACAGATTTAAAGTTGTTATTGTTCAACTACTGGCACACTTGAATTATAGGTAATCTTTAAGTTTATTGTCTGGCGAGGTTTTGGAATGAGAATATTTTAGCTACTCCTCCTTAGTAACCATGTGAGTAAGAAGAGTTAAGATGGTGAATTACCTATGTAACTATCTACTATAAGTACAATGTAAATGCCTTACCAGTTATGTAGGTACCTTTTTTTTTGTTTACGCAGGAAAAAATGCATTACGCATACCTACTGCTTCAGGGGCAGCAGTTGGTTATGTGGGACTCTCTAGTCGGTGCCCGACAAGCATACCCACTAAAAAGACCTGCGGTGTATCTTGCAACGTATGTTGGCCTTGTATGGGTTTCCCTTAGGATGTCCTCCATGCACTGCCTACGTGCGGCCTATGCCGGGCCTCAGGCATAAAGTAGGGGTGATCCTGTACATCAGGAATCACCCCCAGTCTAGCAAGCTGTGCAATGAGAGCATTGAGCCCCCCGGCACAACGCCCACTAGCCTGCTAGAGGGGGGAAGTTGAGTTCGGCGTATGCCTTCTCATCCTCCTCCATCTACAACTTCGGGTCGGGTCCGAAAACAACCTCGCCGATTCGATCCGTGGCCACCCTTTGCAACGACAGTGCATGTCGTTGCAAGGGGCCGCCAACGTCTCACGCCCACTCTACTTGACAAGAAAAAACATTTTTTTTTAACTATCTCATCATTATTATAAAGTATGAAAATGGCTTCAGTGGAAAACAGCCTCAATGCATCTCTGCACATCTCATTCGTGTTAGGTACAGGTATATTACCTACCTAGTGTAAAAGATAACTCTAGTCCGTTAGTGTTCAGTGCTTGCGCCTACAGTGATGTATCATGGACACAATAAAGCTGAAAGTAAACGGACAGAAATGTTCAGGTCTGTAAATCAGTACCGTTAAATACGATTAATTAAAAAAATGAGGCGATTTGTAAATGGCAGTTAATTTGTATGAATTATCTGAAAAAAATCATAAGTTACAATTCCATGTTCTGTGGTTACAATGAAGAAAGAAGCTACATCCAGCAGTGGACAGATGATGACTATTGATTGATTGATTGATTGACAATAGGGACTCGAATTACAAGACTACAGACTTACTTACTATATACAGGGTGAAATTTTAACCACTTTCCAAAATTTTTATAGGCATTTGGTATCGTATTTAGAGACCATTGATGAAGTAAAAAATGTAAATCAAGCTTTCACCCGAAAATATTTTTCGCAATATAGTTTTATATTTAAATTTTTACGGTCCTAGGCCTGATAAGGTATAAAGGAAAAAAACGTATGAATAGTATCGTAATGAATGAATGAGATGCGGCCGTATCAAAAATTTTAGAATTTTGTGGACATTTTCTAAGTGCTTTATCTTGACATTTTTGTACTGGGCTATACCAAAAGAAAAAATACGTCATTTGTTTTTTGTCTCGTAGATTGATATATTAAAATTTGGAAGGTGGCTAATTATGTATTAGTCATTTGGATTATCGGAAGTCCGGATAGCTAATTATAAGAAGAAAAACGAAATAGAAAAAATCGTGAATTAGGAATGCAAATTTCTAGGATCACTAAGATAATGCTTCCTATGTGTTTATTCTCTACGAACCAAACACAAATTCAGCTAATTTCAAATCCGTATAAATAAAGATCAGATTTACACCTATTGTCCACTTTTCTAATGGGGCCAACATAGCCTCCGAAGCAAGTGGACAGATTTGCAACTGGACAGATTCTAAGATAGACGGAGTAGCAACTGGACAGGACAGCCTGTCCTGGACAGGTACAGTCCATAATATAACGACAACCTCTCGTGCAGTCATGATAACTACTTACATTAAAAAATAATAGTTTTAAAATACTTTTATTAATATCTCCACCAAAGTTCTAATACTGTTTCTATTGGAATTAATAATGCTTACTATGGAGACGTCTTTTCTTGAATAGTGCCAAAATTAATAATATAAAGGTAGGGTAATATTATGTCCTAATTTATATAAATATTTTAGTGTTGAGTAGCGAAGTGAGCTCAGACACGATGCTGGTGGACTACATAAGGAATCGCTTAGAGTTGAGAGGAACCAAGTACATGTGTCGAGAAGGTGGCTGCGGTGCTTGTATAGTATCAGTCGTCAAAGGCCCGGGGGATGTGGCGGTAGCTGTTAACTCTGTAAGAAAACAAGTATTTGAGTGCATTAAGCTAGACCCCTAATGTTTAATCAAACTACGCTGGCTTACAGCGATAAGATGCTTGAAAAATTGGCGTAGTAGTATCTCGGTGGCAAAGCGCCGCGCCCTGTATGCATGAAAATGCGTGTTCGAATCCCGCCTAGGACATAATCCTTCTATCTAATATGTTTAATAAAAAGTCTTAATATCTGAATCAACGCTTTCACCTTGCTGTTTGAAAATTTGCAGAATTGCAATTGTCGAATAAATAAATAAATGATTTTAGCTACAAAAATAAGAAAAGATTGTAACTAGGTACTAGTTAGTGAGTCGTTAAGAGAAACATAACTAAAATACATTTAAAAATATACATAACTTTATTACTATTGACAACCCCAAAAAGGTAGGGTTTTTTTGTTGCACACACAATCGTAGCAAATGATATTTAGCTAATTTTGTTTATTTTTATTAAATTTTACTTGATAGTGATATGTCAATGATATGAGAAACTATCGAAGTTGTATTTCCTTTTTGTTTCAGTGTCTGGTATCACTCCCTTCATGTCAAAACTGGGAGATAACGACAATAGAGAAAGTGGGTAACCGGCTCGATGGATATCACGCAATTCAAAAGGTCCTTGCAAAAAAAAATGGCACACAATGTGGCTATTGCACTCCTGGCTGGGTCATGGCTATGTATAGGTGAATTATGTTCGTCAATATAAATAATTAATGATCCGTTTTATGCGAATGCGGGTCATCATAATTGCAACTTAATAAATTATGTTCGTCAATATAAATAATTAATGATCCGTTTTATGCGAATGCGGGTCATCATAATTGCAACTTAATAATGTATCAAGTAAGATAATTTATTTTAGAATATTTGCATTGATACCGTTTATCCGCATGATGAATCTATAGAAGCAAGAAGTTTCGTTTCATTTATTTATTTGATTTTTACTTGACACAATTAGCTTAAAAAGATGACCTTTTACTTTTCAGTCTAATCAATAGCAAAAAAGATCTTTCAATGCATAACATAGAACAATCTTTTGCAAGCAATATCTGTAGATGCACCGGCTATAGGTCAATATTAGAAGCATTCAAACAATTTGCAAAAGACGCGCCAACTGGTAGCAGCATTTTGGACATTGAAGATTTACGTTTGTGCGGCGATACAAAAGCTTGCGTGAAGAAATGTAACGATAGGGATTGGTGTCACGTCATGAATGAAGAACTTTTAAATAAATCTAAAAAAGCGTTAAGCCTTAAAGATGGAAAATCATGGTACAGCGTGGAAAATGTAAGCGACATTTTCGAAATACTGGAATTAGAAGGCAGTGACTCTTATATGTTGGTTGCGGGGAACACAGGCAAAGGTGAACTGTTAAAGTAGTAGAGTTGCTATACGTGGTTATAACACAATGTCTAAATCAAACATAATATTAATTTTATTGCAGGAGTATATCCTATTGAAGAATATCCACTAGTTATAATAGATATTAATAAAGTATCAGAACTAAAGGGCTACATGATAGACCAGAACCTTGTGATTGGGGCAGCTACAACATTAAGTGACATGACGGATATATTTCAGACAGTAGCTAAAGAAGAATACTTTGGTTACTTGAAGAAACTGATTGAACACATGAATTTAGTTGCCAATATTCCTGTTAAAAACGTATGAAATTTAGGAACAATTATTTGATTACTGAGCCTATTTAAACAATAAAGATTATTTGTAGGGAATGTACCTATAATTTTGTAAAGCAAATAAAAATGCATCTTATGTAATATACTTAAAAATAATTGCAAGACGTAACATATTTAGCACTTAAAAGTTGTTGTCTGTACGAAACTTTTTAAAGATAATTTGCCGATAATTTTATATTTTTCTCCAGATAGGATCAATAGGAGGTAATCTTATGTTGAAAAACCAGCAAAAGGAATTTCCTTCTGATGTTTACATATTATTTGAGACTGTTGGAGCGATGGTAACCATTTGTATGTATAATAAGTATAACAACATCTAAGCATTATAGATAATTTACAATTAACAGTAATATAATCATAATTAATATTGTTCTCAGTAAATTCTCAAAAGAACAGAGAAATATTAACAATGCAAAAGTTTTTACAAACAGATATGAAAACAAAAATCTTGTACAATGTGATGTTACCGCCTTTAAATGACGAATACAAAATTGTTACTTTTAAAGTAAGTATATAAGAATTTTTAATTTTAATATAATGCTGTATTGAAATATTTATATTTAATATAGGAGAGAATTACCTGACCTGCAATGTTTCAGATAATGCCTCGCGCGCAAAACGCTCACGCAATCGTCAACGCAGGTTTTCTGTACAAACTTAGCAAAGAAGATAGCAAAGTTTTAGATGCAAGAATAGTCTACGGAGGCTTATCTCCGTCGTTTACCAGAGCATACACCATTGAAGCGGTGTTAAAAGAGAAGTTGTTATTCACAAACGAAGCTTTGCAATCAGCACTTTCAGCTTTAGATGATGAGTTGAAGGTTGAAGAGAATCCACCTGAACCTTCTGCTAGTTACCGAAAACAGTTAGCTTTAGGATTGTTTTATAAAGTAGGTGTAGATTTTTTATAGACCACAACACACTCAACTGATGTAAAACCATGCTAAAATAACTTCGTTAAAATCAGTCAAATCAAAAAAATATTATGTCCAGTTGGTTTCAATATCGGGCCAAGATCTCAGTGTCCCAGGTTTGATTCCCGGGTTGGGCAACAAAAAAGTTTCGAATTTTCGATTATTGCTCGGGTTTGTCATTACCAACCCGCATTTCGCAGGTATGGTGATTATGCCTATATAGTATAAGATCCCACCATACAACGACGATTTTCACCGAGCTGTTTATTGGATGAAAAGTTTTTTATATACAATTAATAATATGCCAAAAAATATATTGCAAATGGGTTGCCTAAAAAATTTCAGTCCAGAGTAGAATTTTTAAAATTTGACAACTGAATTTCATGACTTTTTTTTTGCATTCAATTAACCAGACCGGTGCAAGTGACTAGTTCGATTTACCTGTTTATATCTGCCTACTCAAGAGTTGTGACGGGAAAAAAATAGTCAACCTAACGTTTGCATATTCTTTGGGCTTCATATTTTCGATTGGTATGAAATTTATCTATTAACAAAACCAGAAAAAAAAATTAAATTAAAATATTAAAAAAAAAATTAATCATACTCTGGACTGAATTTTTTTAGTCAACCCATTTGCAATATATTTTTTGGCATATTTATTTGTATATAAAAAACTTTTCATCCAATAAACAGCTCGGTGAAGGTCGTTGTATGGTGGGATCTTAGACTAATAGGTACCCATCATTGCTATGGTGACTTTAATTCAATAATGGAGGACTTTCCTTGTAGTGGGCTGGTTACAGGCCGTTGCTTTACTTTACTAATTAAATCGAAGAGTTCCTAAATAAAAATTTCAGAGTTTACTGTCTTTATGCCCAGCCGATAACCTAGACCCTCGCATTCGGTCAGGGGCTGTAGATCTAGGTAAAACAAGACCTGTCTCCAAAGCCACTCAAGAATATTCTTCGGACCGAAAATTGTATCCTTTAAATCAACCTGTACAAAAAGTGGAAGCGCTGGTGAGATGTTTAACTTAAGCCTAACATATCGCTTTTAGAGCTGCACGTTACTTGACATTTTCTAGCCCTTAGTTTAGTTTTTGTATATCTTTTATTTTTTACACTAAGCATGATATGGTCATAAGCCACATAAATTCAACGTCGAAAACCTTCTGTCCATAAACTTCTGAATAATAGATTGATGAGTATGGTGTTGACCAAAATATTTTTGTTATGCATTATTATAATAAGTAAAACCAAGTAAAAAAAACTTCGAATTGACCTGATTTCGGGGGCTTATTACTATATTATAATGTGTGAATAGAAAACATAAAGAAGAATAATGAATCAAAATATTTCTTTAGTGCGAAATAATCTTGTAGATTCAAAAGTTTTCTTATTTGCTTGAATTTAAAACAGCTTGTACTATTATATATTTTCATTTTTTTAAATATTATAGCAGTAATATTTCAAGTGTTAACTGACGTATTTTAGATTCAATGCTCTGGAGAAGCGAAATATACAGAAGATTTGCATTCATTCACTCATGAAGTATTTGCATCGTATGTCACAAGCAATATAGCTGTAGGAGATATCGAATCTATAGATCCTAAGGATGCCTTGGTAACTAAAAATCTGGGTTCGAAAATATCCGATAACGTTACTAAAATCCTACAAGGGGATAAAAAATATCAAAATATCGGATATTCATGATATATATCCGATATATATATACCAAGTTTGATATACATATATCCATTTTGTATGAAAACCATATTATAAACTTGTTTATGTGTTACATGAACATGCTAAAATTATTTAAAAAGTACAATATTTGTTTGATGTTTTATTTATGGAGGTAATTAAAAATAAGTCAAATAAATCAAAACATAAAAGCTTAGATAATGCAAATTATACTAAAAAACATAAATCTTTTATATCAGGCAAAATCAACAAAAATACAAAATCTTTTTTTATAAATTCTAATCAGTCATACCATATCACACTGTTATAATACCTACACTTAGGTAACAAAACAATAAACATTAGAAATACCTAATACGAGTAACTCTCGAATATAAATAGGTCATAATAAACTGTTATTTAGCAAACAAAAAGGATAGGAGGAAGGATACAAAAATATGTCGCGACTTAAAGGAATTACTTGAAGGTTATGACTTAGAGTTGCATATCAAGACTCCCACGCGACGGCTGGCCTGCATAGACCATTTCGCAAGCAATATTAGGGGCGCACAAGGCTGTACGGAACCGGTCTGCCTGTCGGATCATGAAACTGCTCAAATATTGACTGTGCCTGTTGATAAGCGAGTAGAAACCATGCAATATTATTATAGAACAGTGAGAGACTTCAGTACAGAAAATATAAAAAAATTCAAACAATGTCTATTAAGTTACTCATGGTCAGGTCTATATGACAGTAACGAGGTGGATGAGGCATTTAATTATTTTCATGCGGAGCTTTGCCTCCTTTACAACCTCTGTTTTCCGGAATATGAAGTTAAAGTAAGTGATGAAATATTGAAGCCTGACTGGCTCACAAAGGGTATAAGAACGTCTTGTGTGACAAAAAGGAAATTGCGAATGACTTTTTATAGATATAAATCTAACAGAGCAAAAATTAAATACAAAACATATTCCAAGTTATTAAAAAAAATTATAAATGCAGCCCAAAAATATAAAAACAGTAAATATATAAATCAAGCAAAAGACAAATGTAAAGCTACTTGGAATATAATAAATAATCGTAAAAATCGTTTTAAAATTAATACCGTAGATTATCTTACTATAAATAATAATGGCAAAAGTGTTAAAATTGACGATGCTGAACAAATTGCGTCTGAGTTTAACCTTCATTTCATAAATATCCCAAAAATTAGTTCAATTCCAAGTCATCTAAATTATTCCAAAAATATTAATAATAATAAAGCGACTCTCTTCTTATCACCTACTGACGAATACGAACTAAAAATTATAATAAAATCTCTAAATAATACTGGTGCAACCGGATATGATGGATTGAGTACTAGAGTAATTAAAGCATGCGTAGATGAATTATCTCCATTATTGACACATTTAGTCAATTTATCCTTTGGCAGTGGATTGTTTCCGTCTTCTCTCAAATATTCTGTCGTAAGGCCTTTGTTCAAAAAGGGCGAAAGAGATGACATTGAAAACTACAGACCAATAACACTCATTTCAATTATTTCAAAAATATTTGAAAAAGTTTTTTATAAGAGACTGACATCATTTTGCGAAAAATTCAAAATTATTCACCCAAACCAACACGGCTTTCAAAAGGGGAAGTCAACATCTCTGGCATGCTACAACATCGTCCATCGGGTTTCATCTCTTATGGATCAACGTGTTCCTGTCAGTGTGATCCTATTTGACCTCAGTAGAGCTTTTGATCACGTGTGTCACACAACTCTACTTGAAAAATTAGAGAAATACGGAGTGCGTGGGATTTCGCTTAGTTGGATTGCATCATATCTAAGCAAGAGAGTACAAAGGGTTGAAATTGAAAGGATTGACAAATCTCTTCATCTAACAACTTTTAAATCGCAGTACCAGTGTAATAGCTATGGAGTACCACAGGGAAGCATTCTGGGACCTTTACTGTTCATCTTGTATGTAAATGACCTTCCTTTTGTGACGAACTATCAGTGTACATTGTTTGCGGATGACATTTCTATAATTATCAATAAAAATCCAAATAATGATTATGAATATGAAATTAATAATACTATTATAAATGTAATTAATTGGCTCAAATATAATAATTTATCATTTAATATATCAAAAACAAAATTTTTGCAATTTTACAACAGAAACGGGAGTCCCCAAATGGTATCTGTGGGGCATGATGGTGGTCAAATCGCAGAGTGTACAAGTGCTAAATTCCTTGGTATCGATTTGGATAGTAATCTAACGTGGAAAGATCAAGTTTCCAACGTTTGTAAAACAATTAACAGATTTACTTTTGCATTATACCGCCTTGCAAAGCTTAGTAATCCGAGAACAGCGCTCACTGCGTATCATGGTTTTGTGTGTTCTGTTTTGAGGTATGGGCTTATTTTGTGGGGGAACTCAGTCGACGTTGATCGTGCATTTTTAATACAGAAAAAGTGTCTCAGGGCTATATGTGGTTCTGATCCTGTGGATTCCTGCCGACCATTGTTTAAAGAACTTAATCTATTAACACTACCTTGTATGTACATATTTGAATTATGCGTTTTCACAAAAAATAATATACATTTATTTAAAAAAAAGCATGAGGTTTGTAATTTTCGAACTAGGTATCCAAATCGTTTGGTGATACCATCTTGTTCAACGAAGGGTTGCCAAAGGAACTGTTTCTTTATGTCAATAAAATTATTTAATAAGTTGCCAGATGACATGAAAATCTTACCTATAAAAAAGTTCAAATATTCTTTGTATCATTTATTAAGTAAGAAATGTTTTTATAGTGTGAATGAATTTATCAATTGTAAAATGTGAGTGAATGAATTAATTGTTATTAATTTAATAATCAATCCTATTGTATTCTATAATTATTTTTTGTTGTGCTTTTATTTTGTTCTATTTTTTATTTGTTGATAATTTAATTTAATTGTTAATCTCTCTCACTTATTGCATGCCATTGTTTTCTGGCTAAATGTGAGCAGCCATGTATTTTGTTTCATCTCTTTGTACCACATTTACTGCAATAAAAACCTATTCTATTCTATTCCTATTCTAAACAATTTACAAAAAATAATAAAAAAATGCCGTTTTAATAATTGTGTTTAGTTTATTGATTTATAACGTCGAACCTAGCTTGATATATATCGGATATATATCTTGATATATATCGATCCATCCTCGAAACCTGCTAAAAATATTTACGTTTCGCCATGATCTACTATATATCTTTCCATAACAAAAATACATTTTCAGGACGAACCAGGGGTAGTTGCTTTTTACACTGCTAGTGACATTCCTGGAGTAAATAATTTTATACCAGTAGGAATGTTAATTTTTGCTGCCATGGAAGAAATCATGTGTAGTAAGAAAGTAAAATATTACAATCAGCCACTTGGTATAATCGTTGCTGAAACACAAAGCATTGCTGAAAAAGCTGCGAAAATGGTAAAAGTGAAATACAGTAATGTTAAACAACCCGTTTTGGATGTCAAAGAGGCCAAAAAAGATCCTAAAAGGACAAAAGTTTTGATAACATTTCCTGCTATAGGGAAAGGTTTCGACGTAGCAAAAGTGATTAATACAGAATACACAATATACGGTCAGTATCATTTTTGTATGGAGGCTGTATCCTGTGTATCGCGGCCAACTGAAGAAGGCTTAGAGGTTTTTACAACTACACAATGGACGGATGTAATACAGAACATGATTTCACAGGCTTTGAATATTCAATTAAATAAGTAAGGATATTTGTAACTTTTAATACTTTAAACGAGCATACCTTTGTTACTTTTAAATGCCTATAAATTATCGAGTACCTCTAAAGGAAATAGTTATAATATCTACAAAATAATATTTCTTACAGAATTGACGTTTATGTTCGTCGCCTTGGTGGAGCATTTGGTTTAAAGATATCTAGAACTACACAATTGGCTATTGCTTGTAGTTTGGTGGCATGGAAATTGAACAGGCCTTGCCGTTTCATACAATCTTTAACATCAACTATGAGAACTGTTGGAAAGAGATTTCCCTGCTCAGCAGATTTTGAAGTAGGTACCGTCAACTCAGTGTTTACATATTTTTCAATATACTTCTCTACATCTATTAAAATTGTAACTGTTTTACAGGTGGGGGTAAATAAAAAGGGAGTAGTGCAAAATATGAATTGCCAAATTTATGAAGACAACGGTTACATTAATAGCGAAATAGTAGCTTTACTTGGATTTGATTCTTACAGCAACTGCTATGATAGGATAAGATGGAGTTATAAATGTTATAATACAAACACAGACAACGCAAAAAATACTTATTGTAGAGCACCAGGTAATGAAATCAGATAAGAGAGAGAGAGAGAGATTATCCTAATACAAAATATATCTTACGTAATGGTTTTGATCTCAGGTACATTAGAACACATCGCAATGACTGAATGGATCATGGAGCAGATTTCTTATGAAATGGAACTAGATCCTTTAACAGTAAGATTTGCCAATTTGGAAGTATTAAAGTATGAGGATTATAAAATAATGGTTGACACCTTAAAACATAAATCCGACTATGATAATAGAAGAGCAGTCGTTGATAACTTTAATAAAGATAACCGATGGAAGAAACGTGGTTTGAGATGGTCTTTTATGAAATGGAATCCTTTGAGTCCCGCTTACTTTGATGTTAATTTATCAGTATATCATGGAGATGGATCTGTAATTATCACACATGGAGGTGTAGAAATGGGACAAGGAATCAACACAAAAGCCGTACAGATTTGTGCTTATTTCTTGAAAATACCAATGGAGAAGATTCAAATAAAAGCGAATGATACGACTACAGCTCCAAATGCATTTTTAACAGGCAGCAGTATTACATCCCAGAATATAGGTAGAGGCGTGGAAAAATGTTGTAAAGAACTCATGAAAAGATTAGCGCCGGTTAAAATCTTAATGCACAATCCACCTTGGGATAAATTGATCAAGAAAGCTTTTGCATTAAACATAGACTTGCAAGTTCATGAATTTGTAGGTGAATTTGTATCACCAATATTTACTGCGATAGGCGTGACATTGGCTGAAGTAGAAGTAGATGTTCTTACGGGAAAATTCCAAGTTCTGAGAGTAGATTTAATGGAAGACGCGGGGCGAAGCATTAGTCCTGAAATAGACGTCGGTCAGGTAAAATTAATATGATCAAAATATTTTAAAAGAATAAGAGTCTTAACTGTGTTTGCCGTCTACATATATGTAATAATCAGAGATCGGAATAGGTAGAGTAAAATGGGGTCATTGACCGGAATCGTATATATTAATATGGATATTCCTCCGAATTACCGGGCTTTATATTTTTATACCAGGTCTTTTAAGTCACATACATAATAATTATTTTCTGGAAAATGTTTACAAATAATCTGTATGCTTTATTTAAATAATCCTTTGCCTTATATGAGCACCAAAAATTGCGTCATTTTTTATACCGGGTTTTTCAAGTTACGTAGATATGTTCTGGAAAATGTTTACAAATAATTTTAATGACATATTTAAATAATCCTTTGCTCTATGTGAGCATTAAAAAATGCGACATATGTATACGATTAACGTCATACGTCAGATCGCCAGTTAGAACTTTGTTTGACCTTGGCTGCAGCAGGTAATATGCTTAATCTCGTATTTATCACTTGACGATAGTTCAAAAGGAGCCATGCACACCTGTCGCGAGCTTACTTTTATCTATTCTAAGAAACTATCCATTGTTTTCAATAATTGAATAGAAGGCGGTTAGCTCAAATATTTCCCAGTAATTGTATAAAACAAAGAATTCCAGGAGTGCGCGCTTAACTTAGTGCAACGCCCAATCAGATCACAGGATTATAAATACTGCACTAACAGTGAAACAATAGGCGTGTGCATTGATAACACGCCAGTAGCTCACTCACTTATTTCGGTTTGTTTATTGTTTTGATATTTTTACTGAGTGTTAAACAATGAACAATGTTAATTTTTATCTCTTTTATTTCATCTTTACTGTCACAGAGAATGTACCTAAAAGATGTTTGCCATTCGTTCAATCAGTTTTACGCTTAATTTCGCAATACAAGTTTTCCCGATGCTCTTACTCCTTAGCTTAATTCGTGACTTTCCGTTGCCAGGTATTTCATCTTAAACTTGAGTCCCGCTTAGAATCTATTTCCCCTTAACTTTAATCCAAAAATACCTAAGCGTTTGAACGATTTTGAATCTTCGGCAGGGGGTTGAAATTCCTACACTTGGAGGGTGTCAGAGGTTCCCACCAAGCCCCGAACCTTTTGATCCCCCTAGCCTCTAAAATCATATTCTAATCAAGCCTCCTAGTTTATGGAGATATACATCGTAAAGGTTTAAACTTATTTATTCAAAAAGAATTTAAAAAAACAGTAGAACAAAATATATTTGAAAATTACGAGTAATCGTCTAATATTTGTTCGCATTATAGTAAATTACGAACATAATAATAAAAAATACCGGTAAGTATACCGGAACATCAGACCCGGTAAATGGCTTATCCATGTTATTATTTCTGGGCGTGGTTTTGGTGCAAGTAACAAAAATCACTCTACCTATTCCGATCTCTGGTAATAATATTCACTGCCTCTTCTGCTTGCTGATCTTTTCTGAGCTGAATATTCTTCTGTTAATTGTGTTTTTCTATTACCCTTTAATAGGTGGAAGGTGCTTTTATAATGGGTATGGGATACTGGACGTGTGAGAAATTGATTTATGCGGATTCCGGGGAACTTCTCACTGACCGCTCCTGGAACTATCATGTGCCACAAGCCAGAGATATCCCACAGGACTTCAGGGTCTACTTTAAAAAGAATTCGTACAGTGTCGATATAGCCCTTGGGGCTAAAGGTAATTTATATTTCTTTTAGACACGTTCAGGATGTAACATAAAAATATCGCATGGAATAAAAACTTTTGTCACAAAAAAATTATAGACATTATTTCATTTTAATTTACAGAAACGGAGTAAATCTAAATGTTTTGCAATGAACTCAATTGAAGCAAGTGTCGGTCGTTTCTCCAAAAAAAATTATATATATATTTTTTTAATTTTTAGTAACTGGTGAACCTCCAATATGCATGTCAGTGGTGGTGCCTTTTGCAATCAGAGAAGCCATAGCTGCAGCCAGAACCGAATGCGGTGTACTTACGACAGAATGGTTCCATATCGGTACGTTTTCTAGTACACTAGTCATTCTTTGTCATCAAACTTCGGCCTTCATAGCTTGGTGATCGCGGGTTCAAACCCCGGGAAGGGTAAATGTTTGTAATATGACAGAAAGCATTCATAATGACATGGACTTCGTATCAATTTGGGTAGATCCAAATTCTTGGTTTCTAATCGTTATATTATAGTATGTACATTAATGTACAAGCCGGCTAGATGATGAAATCGATGCGAACAAAATGGGGTGCGTCTCATGTTGTATACAATCATTTGACATAATCAAACTTTAATAGCGATCACTTTACATAATAATCATTTGTTACAACAACACATGATATAATTTTGTTTGACATAACGATTTCTTTACATAACATACAGTTTATTTAATACTATTTAGTATAACATTCATAACAAATAAAATGGTTTGAAATAAAACTCATTTTATGTATCGTTCATTTGATATAAATTTGTTTGTTATACGCATCATTTCGTATATCTATAATTTGAGATAAAAACGTTTTAAATATTGATTAAAAGTAATAACCGTACTGACATACATTGGTAAAATTAAGAATTTGGTTGAATCTCGACTCGCCGTGGTCTTTCCGCCGTGGTACTTGTCTGCTCTACACTACAGTGCAATTTAAAAGCCGGAGGCGCGGAGGGAGTGCAGTCCTTGCTCGCAGTAACGAAGCTCGGGCACCCGGGCGAGCTGTAGTGGCTGAGGCTGGTCGCCGAAGGCAAGCCGAAGCTGCGGAAGCGAGTGTGGGTGCCAGAGATTTGTTACGCAAGGGCGGAAGGACTGCACTTCCCGCAGCGCCGGAGAAGAGCAAAACAAATGCATGCATGCTTGCCTGCTCGCCTATAAGCATGCTTGCTTGCCTGCATGCATGCATGCATGCTGCTTGGCTGCGCATGCCTGATTGCATGCATGCTGCTTGCCTGCTTACGTGCATGTATACCTCCTTGCCGCCGTATTTATGGCATTTCTTACTATTAGAGATTAGGAATTTACACTATTGGGTATCTTTAAATTCTGCATTCTGACGATTTTGTATCAAGTAATCATTATCTGTTTTAAATGTTATAAAAAAGGAATGTTATCGTAATTACCGTTATACCAAATGTTATATTCTAAATAAAATTTATTTGTTTTTAGCATTATATCATGTGAGTGTTATAATAGACGGTTGTTATACTGAATGATTTTATCCTAGTTTATACTTATACGTTTAAAAATTATATTAAACAAAATTATATCATTTGATTGTATACGTCTTGATCATTATACGATATGTTTTTATACTATATATTACACACCCAACAAAATGCACTTAATTAGAGTCGGTGCCAAAATTGAGGGTTTATTTCATGTTTTTCGTCAGTTGTATTTTTCGTAAAAAGGATATTTTTTAAATGTTTGAAAGCTGTGATTGCTGTGAAGTGTGAACCAAATTTTTCTAATCGTGCGGAGACATGCAAATTGTAATGTGAAAAATTGGAAATTGGAAATGTGTGTCCAATTTAGAACCTGCCAGCCAGCTATTGTGTCGTTGGTAAAACTTGGATATAGGTACCGACGCGGCAACGGGAGGACTTTGCCGTAGCCGTCACCACGCTTGGCAGGCGGGTTGACGTTCACAGCTTGGCCAATGATGGCGAGAAGACGCTGCTGCCCGGCTCCTTCTGGCAGTTTTCCTTTAGTCACCTCTTACAAGTAACGGATTCAGGGCTAGAGGGCTAGAGGGCCCCTCTCTCGAAAGCATCTGAATCCACTCATAAATTGAATTCCGGCTACTAGTATTATATTATCTGTGATTCCGGTAACTTACACTACTTGGAGTAAGTTGCTATGTAAGTATTTCCTTCTCCTGAATCCTATCCCCAACCAGATCGAGCCCCTGAAGCCAGGATGGGGTGATACTATTATTTTAATGTGCCGGCTACACCGATACCTCCAATGGCCTTAAGAGGAAACACTACGGTCGAGAGAATTGAAAAAGATACAGATACCGCAGAGCGCGATAGAGACAACTGCATTTTGGACCGAAAATACCTACAAGCACACAAAATCAACGTTTCGTAGTCCCCCGATTCCTTTTCCAAAACTAGACCGATTTGAATACTTTTTTCAATAAAAATTAAAGAAAGGCTTTGGCCGTGTTCGTATATTTTGCTTTTTTTCTAAAATTTAGCCAAATTTGTTTTCTGGATGTTTGAGCACAGAGGAAAATCTGGCGAATTTTTTAGATTCTTGGAGGCTCATATCTCTTTTATCAATTAACTAGCTGATGCCCGCGGCTTCGCACGCGTGGGTTTTGATCTGTTACAAAGTTTTCGTCACGACTCACCCCCCTCTCCTCCACTCTTTTCCTCCACTTCCTTTGCCTACGGTGCCGAAGGTGCCCATCTCGGGCGAGGTGGTGGTGGGCACTTAGTGGGAGCCGATACGTCGTTGCCGACTTACCGGGGCCCGTTGATACAATAGTTGAATGAAAGGGGCCGATTTAAACTATTTAGGGATCCGGTGTTAGTTCTCCTAGCGAACCGTGGTCCAAGCGAGCTCGCACCACATCTGTTTGCATTTACATGAAATCTGAAGTACAATATCATTTGAAACTTTCAAAACTGTTAACGCTATAGTACAACAAACCATTCAAAGAAGCTTGCAAGGCTTTATTCGAATATGATCAACACTGGCGTAGAGCCCTGGAAGAAGTGGCCCTGTGTTAAAAACCACATTCTTAATTTCCAACCAAGTAGGTTACCATTTTTCTCGATCTATAAGCGTTAAAAAGGCGATTTTACAAAAACAATTTGTATGCATACTACGTTTGGATAGAAGACCGGTGTAGTACCAGCATCGGTGTAGAGCTCTGAAAAAGCCAGTCCTATGTCATTCTCCCTTCATGATCGATAAACGAAGTTTCAAGTACCTCAATATGATGTTAAACACAAATAATTAATCACAAAATTTTCAACCGTTTTTCACCCCCTCAAATATTTAATTATAAAAAAATCCTTATAGACAACATAACAAAATTTATTTTATTTTATTTTTTTTTATTTAGAAAATCAACGTCGATACAATATAAAATTACATTCTGTTTCTTAATTACTTGTAGGTACAGCTAATTATAGATTTCCATAAGTGTTCATACAAAATTATGTTAAAGCTAGAAAACTACTTGCACTAAAGACAAAGTACAGGAATAAAACATAAAGTATGTGTAAATATTTAAATATCAATGATATACTGCTACAACTGTCCTTATGTCACTTACCATTGTACATTTATTTGTACGGGTGTGTGTGTGTGTGTGTGTGTGTGTGTGTGTGTGTGTGTGTGTGTGTGTGTGTGTGTGTGTGTGTGTGTGTGTGTGTGCGTGTGTGTGTGTTTGTGTTCTATTCATTTTTATATTTATTCAACGCCTCTATAACTTTAGTTTTAAAAGTCGATTTACCGTAAGTAAATAAATCAACTTCATTGAAGATGTCGTTGTAAACTCGCGGCAAACGAGAAAGTGGAGCGTTCTTGGCATAGTTTGTAGTGGAGAAGGGGACGCTCAGAAGCCGGGGCTGCTGGCGCCGGGAGCGGCGGCCCGGCACACGGTACGACACGCCAGCCACCAGCTCTCTGCAAACGACTCGACCGCGCACTATATCATAAAGCAGGCAAACATCTATCAGCTTGCGTCTGTCTGAGAGGGTTAGAAGACCGTATCGCTTACAGTTTACCTCGTAAGTCGGTAAAGTAGGATGACGAATACGATAATTAAGAAGTTTAATAAAAAGTTTTTGTATTTTTTCCACGCGATCTTTATATATTGAATATTAAGGACACCAAATAGGACTGGCATATTCCAGGATGCTGCGTACATAAGCGTAGTATATAATTTTGAAGGTATGCTCGTTCGTAAAGGATTTACATGTTCTGATTACAAACCCTAGATTCCTAAATGCCTTATCAACAATCTTATCTACATGCTCAGCTAACAACATTTTGCTGTCAAAATATACACCCAGGTCTCTGACTATTGTTGATCTTCGAATTGGAGTTTCATTAAAGGTGTATTGAAATTTAATTGGCTGAGTTTTACGTGTAAAACTGATACATTCGCACTTATTAACATTAACTGTGATATTATTTTTCTGATAGTAGCTATAAAGTGAGTCTAAATCATTTTGCATTAATAAACAGTCCTGATAATTTTGAATTTTAAAGAATATTTTTTTATCGTCGGCATACATTAAGTGTTTAGTGGACGTGAAACAATCTGCAATGTCATACACGTAGACGCTGTAGAAAAGAGGCCCCAAATGCGATCCTTGAGGAATTCCAGTGGGTATGCTGATGAAATCCGATCTATAGCCACCCACTACAACCGCTTGAGATCTATTGTTCAGATAGGACTCGATCCATCTCAGCAAATCACCGTGCACACCCAGCCTCTGCAGTTTGTTTAAGAGAATGATGTGATCTACACGATCAAAAGCTTTTTCAAAGTCCGTGTAGATCACATCAATCTGTCCCCCTCCGTCCATATTGGATAACACATAATCGGTAAAACATACCAAGTTCGTAACCGTGGAGCGCTGTTTGAGAAACCCATGCTGGCTCTCAGGGAGGCCCTTGCATATCACGGGGTAAATAGAGTCGTAAACAATTTTTTCGAAAATCTTGCTAATGATATTCAGAATTGAAATACCTCTATAATTTTCGATCATAGTTTTGGCTCCTTTTTTATGCACAGGAACTATATGTGCTTTTTTCCATATCTCTGGCATCCATCCCTCAGTAATCGATTTGTTAAATATGTTTGATAACGGGAAGCACAAGGACTCAGCACAATTGCGCCAAAATAGAGGTGGAAGGCCATCGCACCCAGCTCCTTTGGATACATCCAGAGACTCAAGTCTCCTACGTACGTCATCCTGATTTACGTGAACCCGGGACATCGTATCAACTGCGGTACTACAACAGTCCGGTTCAATGGTTGCATTAGATGGACTGCCAAAAACGCTTTCAAAGAAGTTACTAAAAGCGTGGCAAATGTTATTACCATCCCTTACTACAGAGCCACTATATGTCATTTGCTTCGGGTAGTTTGAGCCACCACGAAGCGATTTAACATATTTCCAAAACCCTTTCGGGTTAAGCTGTATAGATTCTTCGGAAGATTTAGTAAAATTTGTAAAACATAATTTTTGTACACTTTGTTGTCTTTTACGTAGCAGGGAAAATTCTTCATAGTCCAATAGGTTGCCAAACCTCTTCCATCTTCTATGGGCTTTGCTTTTTTCCTTTATGATTTTAATTAAGGCACGACTGTACCAAACTGGATAGTTACGGTTACTACTATGCTTGATTTTCAGTGGGACATATTCAAGAATTGTGTCATTTATGATTTTATACAAGATTTCACAGGCTTCTTCCGTAGAGCCATGGTTCAAAAGAGACCAGTCGGTACTTCTAAAAATCTTGTTTATGCTGTCATAGTCTCCTTTTGCAAAATTGAACTTTTTAATTTGCAATTCATTTAAGGGTGTTATTGCTAAATCATGAACTTCTACCACAAAAGACGGGTGAGCCTGGTCTATTTTTATTAAGGGATCATCTGAAATCGTAACATTTAAAGGAAGATTAGAAAAGACTAAGTCTAGAGTATTATTAGCGTGATTTATAAGGGTATTGTACTGTTTGAAACCCATGAAACTTAGGCTTTCAGTTAGTTTTACGCCGGCGCTTTGTACTTCTAAGGTTCCAACCTTCTTATGAATGGGGCCATCATTGGTCCATAATATACATGGCAGGTTAAAGTCACCAATCAATATAAAGTTGTTTAAGGAATTTGTATAGAATAAGCATTCAAGAATTTTTAAAATATTGGCAGTATCAGCTGCAATACGATCTTGGTAAGGAGGTACGTAAACCGCAGTAAGAATCAGGTCCGTATGACCCGCAAATGCGGGCGCTGGTATAGTAATGGTCAACATTTCGGTAGGAAGCAAGGGGTCAGCAGAAGCGTAGTGCATCGCACATAATTCATTACGAACCAATATCATGACCCCTCCACCCGTCGTCTTTTCGCTGACTAATAGATTACGATCGTTCCGAAACACATCATAACGGTTATCACAGAATTCCCGATCGAAAATTCCACTATGTAACCAGGTTTCCACAATAACAATTATATCGTATTCATTGCACAAAATTTGCTGTCTTAACTGTAAACATTTAGTTCTAAGCCCACGAACATTTTGGTAATAGATAGTTAGGCCTTTGGTCTTATTTACGGGATCCATTTTTGTAGAAATTCAATTAATAGTATTAATTTTAGAAGTATGTTAGATGACCAGTTTAATATAAAATTAAGAGTATGTTTTAAAATATTGTGTGTATGAGAATGCCTGAGTTGCGATGCAACGCATAAGAAGTACGATGACAAAACTAAAACGATACTATAGTTACGTTGAAGGCAATGCAAATAGAATAAAACATTCCAAACGATCAGCTGTGTTTGTATTATATCACCGTATTGCCTGACATCGCATCTACGCACCAAGCTTACTCGTATCGGTGGCGGCGGCGTAGCAAACTGGTTTTGCATGCAATAGCAAATACTTGGCAAACGGCGGCCAATCCATTCAGTGCAGCAAGGCGAATAGAAGGCAGCGGGTTGAGTTGACGTGCATTTACGCGATGTAATCATAGATATTATATTAAAGTTAATAATAAGCCAACAAGATAAGGTGTAATTATCACAGCTGAGACGATGATTGTGAATAAAGTTAATAATTGTTTGTGTAATTAATAAATTAGGTAATGGCAGTGGCTTTAAAACTATATTCGTGCGATATTTTTGTAATATTCCCGCTGCCTCATCCGCCAGTAAGATAACGTATTTAGCGTTACTACTACAGCTGATAGATCCGCTCATAGTTTCGGTATTTGGCAACAAACTCGAAACAAATGTTGCTTTATGATTATGACCAAAACGAACGATGTAAGTTTTAAGATGATTTTTAGCGGCGCAGTACGTGTGAATCGTGTAATTTAATAGATGTGTTAATATTTTTAAAATGGCAGAGTATATAAGAGTTTATACCAAAAAGCTAACATAGTTTCACAAAACTTTCATGTGGGATTTGGGTTCGAGGCATGAATGGTAGAGGATGATCAGTAGGATAAAAAGTGTTCAGAATCTTGACAGGATAGAGAACTGATTCGACTGTACTACTACTACTACTGTGTCTATAAATTTTTATATTTCTTCAGCTTCAAATGATGTCAGCAAAACATCATTAATTACTGCTGCTTGGTCATTAGTGGGTGCGAGGTGATAGCTATTCCTAAGTTAAACAACACGGAATTATGAAGTGAGGTGATTTTTTTTTTCAACGTTTTATTTTCATGTTTAAAAAGTGTATGTTTTTTAAATGGAGGATATTAAATTAAAAGATAATTTGGATGCGTTAGAAAGGCAGTTTCACTAAACAAACTTTGCCAGGCCCCCAAAAGCGGTGCGTCCTAGAAAAGATGAATCGTTACTAAATGGAAGTTTATCAAATTAACTTCTAAATGGAAGCTTGTCAAATGGTCTACCAGTCTATATTGATTAAATCCACCAGTCAGCTGCTTAGTGTTGTTGCAACACACCTGTTACCTTTTCCTGCCTGAGATACGGGTCTATGCCCAGTTTAGGAATAATTTTTGTACTGCTTAATATAGTTGATAATGTCATAAGGTACAACAGTGTAATTCTATACACTTTTTTCGATTTCCCAACATTTGTCTCTACCGTATAAACAAAAATCGTCCAAGTGCAAGTCGGACTCGCGCACGAAGGGTTCCGTACCATTGACTACGAAAACAACAGTAGGTACCTACATTAATTTAGTTAATGTAGTGCTTACCTGTTACCATTTATTGATATCAAGCAAAAATAAGCAAAAAATTGATTTTTTTGTGTGGGAACCTCCCTTAAATATTAGTTTAATTATTGATTATTAAAGTTAGAAATATAACTGAGTGTTTTGTGAATATTTTTGTCCCTTCAATATTTGTTTTATTTTATTTTTAGTATTTGTTATTGCGGTAGCAAAAATACATAATTAGTGAAAGTTTCAACTGTCTAGCTATCGCGGCTCTTGAGATACAGCCTGGTGACAGGCAGACGGACAGACGGACAGACAGTGAAGTCTTAGTAATAGGGTTCCGTTTTTACCCTTTGGGTACGGAACCCTAAAAATGATTAAGTTCTAAATAATACCATTCTTATGGTAAGTACCGATATTTATTTTCTGAATATGTACCAATATACATATAGATAAGACATCCAATAGGAATTTTCAAGTTTTGTCTTTTCGTTACATAGCCTCCTTATTTCTTCGTCAACTTTGTCCTTCAGGGCATATGGAATACGTCACAGCTAGATGAAAATTGGTGTCACATTTTCTTGAAGCACTAATTGAGCTTTGTAGTTTGATATTCAAACAAGAGTTCCGTCAAACACCATTCTTAAATCTTCTAGTAATCTGTCCAATTTTGAGTTGTTGATAATTTACTAACCGAATTTTATCCAACTCTTCAAATTCTGACTCACAAGGATCCCGTGGAGCACAAAAATATAATATGATAGGTTTTCTGATGTAATTCTGGGCTCAAAGATGTATGATTGACGTGTATTTCCTTGTATCGATATCAGCACATCTTTTCAGTTTTAAGTACGTATCCAACCGTTTAATGATGTTTTTGAATGTTGCGTCCTTGTCTAATGGTACTAAGTTCAATTTAGATGTCCTAAGATTTGTTTGTGACCGACCTTTGCTCCTCAGTACCTTCTGCATACATGGAATTGTTTCGTGCTATCGAATTCAAACTCTGCAGTTTTAGTTTAAGCTGTGTTGTAATACCCTGAAAGTTATTTTTTTCTTCAATCTCAGTTTCCAACTGTGGGTCATCAGTAACATTATTTGTAGTCGCATCTCTTCCAAATTTATTCTTGGTAAATTTGTTCATTTGTCACTACACCAGCTGATCACTCACTAATTTTAATACATAATCAAAAATTTCACGTAGGTTTTGTGTAGCTGGCTGCCGAATTTTGTAATGCAGCCTTTAATTAAAGTTCTACACGTTTTAATTCAGTTAATTCATCCATTTCGGCGTCAATAATTAAATTCTAAAATAATACCATTATGTTTGTAAGAAATTACCTATTTAGCAAGTAATCACTACGTTTTATTTTGTGATTGACACATTGAATGTCATAACAAACTAAGTAAAGTCAGAGAGTACAAATATGTAAAGAGTATGGATATGACGCGGAACCAAACAAACTTTGCCCCCATTTTTTATCCCCTTAAAGATTAAATTTTCAAATATCCTGAAAAACATCATTCTTTATTTTTAATCAGGTAGCTGGATACCAATTTTCATCGACTTAGCTTCAAAACTGACGGAGTTTCATACAAACTTATGGGGCCCTTTTTACCCCCTTAGAGGCGGAATTTCCAAAATTCCTTTCTTAGTGCTCACCTACACTATAAAAGGAAGCACGGTGAAAATTTTCAGATTTTAAATCCCAGTAGTTTGGGCTGTGCGTTGATATGTCTGTCAGTCAGTCAGTCAGTCAGTCAGTCATTAAATCAGTTTTCATTTTTATATATTTAGATTTATGAAAAAAAGGAAAACATAGAAACATGCTAATAGTGGCCATAGATTTTTGTAATAATAATTATTGCTCTACTGGCTTTATCCAGGGAGGAAACAGGGGACTACGTTTGTATGGATAAATGGGCCTTGTGTTTCCTTGGGACGGGCTTACTGCGATTCGTCGATTAGTTTAATCTGGTCTGTCTGCAGTACCTACTATAATTTTATATAATTTTAATTTCAGCTAGATTAAAATAATATACTCTAAAATGCCAAAATAAAAGATCGAAACCGGTAAATACTTATTTCCTGTTAGTTGAAAAAACAAATAGCTAAGTGTACAACCTGAATACATATTATATTATGTGAATTATTTACACAGTACTGCTATAACAACTGACATAAGTTCTTATTCACGTAATAATAACGCAGCGTTTATATTAATTAAATAACTTTGCACCTGTTACTACTTTATAAAGGCATTCCATAAAATTCCTTATCATTGTATACCTATTTACGTTGTTGCAAAATAAATGAATGTTTGTTCCGATTCCATACAGAAGTATAAATAAGGCATCACATCACTAAATTCGATCTCTGTTATGAATGAGTTCGGTATGGGTTAAAAATTACAGACTTAAAAAATTACTAATTACCTACTTCTGTGGTTGAAGAGTAAGGAATACTTCGATTCAAATTTAGGCTTATACCTAATACTTATATGTTATCCTTAATTTATATGTTATGAATACTTTTGGCGAACCAATTTCCTACCGAACATCTTTTAATTTTTGTTTATGTTTTTACGTCTATATTTGTTTTTATTATAACTACTTATAAAAAATATATTCAGAGAATTGCATTTTCAGGTTAAATTAGATTACACCACAGTTAAGATAACTAATACTTAATCACATGTAAGTATGTAGTACAATTACGACATAGGTACTTATCGATTCTTGTTAGGTTATCGAAGAAACTAAATTCACAAAATTAAGTTAATGAAACGGGTTTTCAGACATTATTAGACTCCGTTAGTACCGATTTAAAAAAAAAACTTTTTCGTTTGGGGCTATGGTGGTATGCACCAATCATTGAAATTACATAATAATATGAACGTTTAAAGATGCAATTCCTTAAATAACGACTGCCTTAGATGGTCCTTGAACCATATTTTCCGTTTACAGTAATCCGCTCCAACCAAATAGGCTAACAAGTCATTGAAATGAAAGATAAAACCGATTTAGCTGGCGTCGGTTTAGGGGTCACAGAGCTTAACCTAAACTATTTACACATAACGTGATTGTGTCCATTGTCTTGAAGACAGTACATACAGGTGCCCAGCTGGCTAGTGAAGTCCGCCACATTGAATGGCTAAAGTAATAGGTAGGGGAAAGTGGGGTACCTAATTGGGAATACCTAATTTGCAACCCTGTTAAATAATAAAAGGAAGTCATAAATGTAATTAACTTTTATTGCAACATGAACGTTATTAATCTAACTATAAAGAAATTTACTCAAAACTCTTGGAAATAAACTTTATAATAAAAAAAAACCGGCCAAGTGCGAGTTGGACTCGCGCACCGAGGGTTCCGTACAAACCTGCAAGGTTTACAAAGTTCGTTCATAAATTTAAGGTTTTCGGAATTTTTCCTTTATGTGTGCTATAAAACGTTGCTTCATGCCAAATTTCAAGATTCTAGGTCGACTGGAAGTACCCTTTAGGTTTTGATTCCCTTGCGAGTACTTGCGAGTTTTAAAATATGCAGCTTAAATTGCTGTTTCTTTTGATTGCGTTGACATAGAAGTTTGATTTTGTTACAGCTTAAAGGTATTATAGACCTGAGTATTTGGTATGAATTTCAATTTAATACCTCTACGCGTTAATGAGGAAATGGGTAGTAAGTTTAAAATTATTAAAAAAAAATATATTATGTGATGTAACTAAAAATTTATGGTTTTCGTAATTTTTCCTTTATCTATGCTATAAGACGTTGCTTCGTACCAAATTTCAAGATTCTGAGTTCACGGGAAGCACCCTGTAGGTTTTGATTCCCTTGCAAGTGTCGAAAATTTGCGGCATAAACGGCTGTATCTTTTGATTGCGTTGGCTTAGAAGTTTGATTTTTTCACAGCTTCAAGGAACAGTAGACCTGAGTAATTGATATAAATTTCAGCTTCATACCTCCACGCGTTCCTGAGAAAAAGGGTCTTGACAGACGGACGGACGGACGGACAGACGGACAACAAAGTGATCCTATAAGGGTTCCGTTTTTTCCTTTTGAGGTACGGAACCCTAAAAACAAAGAAAATAAAAAACATTGCCGTTCGTATTTACCCGATATCGTGTGGGGTAATTGAGATTAGTCCGCGGTGGAAATACGAACGATATGGGGCAAGACTGATGGAGGGATGCCTAGACATGAAAGAATAATACCAGTCTTTGCCTGCTAACCGCAAGTCTTTGTTGAAACTATGTTTCAATTTATTAGCTTCAGCAAACGTAAAAGCAATTTTTCGTAGTGACTTTGGTGTTATGCCATAAAAAGATTCACAGCAGTCGAGTATATATTTTTCTAACTGGTCTTCCTGATTCTTATTAAAGACAGTGTACCGACCTTTCTTTGGCTTCTTAAAAACTCCTTGCTTAACTTGTTTATGTAATGTTGTTTTTGGTACTGAATATTTGATCGCTGCTTTGCCCAAAGTAAGCTATTTACTTCTAACATCTTATATAGCACGGCGAAGATCTTCAATTTCGTATTTGGGTGTGGTTTTTCTTACGTAATGTCTAGGCATTAAAAACAATATCAAATATGAGAAATCTTTACAGGATCAATTACCTATTAGGGGTAATTAGGAACGTTCTCATTTACCCTCCTGATGCCGTTCCTAATTAAATCAGTCTCGTCGTACGCGCGATCGAGTGCGAACGCGTCCGATAGTGCCCGAATAGGTGACTCATAGCTTGTTTACGATGTCGTTAACTACCGTAAAGTGCAATAGTTGTAATGTTGTTATAAATGAATTATTAGCGTTTTTACAAAATGTGTTGGACGTAATGGATGAGGAGAGTATGCATCAGTTGTGTACGACCTCTTTTACCCCAGAAGAAATTGTGAAAGCGAAAAATTTGCTTTATGAGTCGATCCCAAGCGGGAAAAAGATGCCAGTGCGACGAAGAAATAGCAAGAAAAAAGTGTCTAGAGATCTGGAGGACATGATTAGCCTTTTGAAGGTAATGGATCCCGATCTTTTTCCAATATTCGTGGCAAAGGATTTACATAAGATCCCTCCCGTGACATTTGACCATGTAGATGCCACCCGTCTACTTAAGGATATATCCAAGCTTCAATACAAGGTTGGTGAATTAGAAAAAACAGCAGTTTCAAAGGAAAACTTTGAGTTACTGAAAAAAGAAGTACACGAAATGAAACATGCATCGTTAATTGATAGTTCACAGCTGACGAATAATATAAATAAAAGAAGAGGAGCATGTTTACAAACAAGTTTTGACTTCGATAGTGGGCCTATAGGCCTACAATATGTGCCTATACAACAATCGCAAGGAACAGCTGATTCAAAAGTTAACGGACAGGTGACAAACCACGTATCAAAAACACCTGATCATTGTGACGAAAATAGTTTCATCCCTGTCTTACATGACCATCAATATGAGATAGGTTGCACTAGCAAGGAGGAGCGAGACGAGAATGCGTCGGAAATGCTGTGTGCGAGCGGGATAAGCGACAATAAACCAGTTGTAGAACAAACCGGTGTGAAGTTGCTGCAATCCCCTACCAAAGGACGACGAGTGGAGCGAGTCACGGCGGGATCGGGTTCGAGTGAGTCTTGGGCCTCTAAAGCGGAACGGCCGGCCGCGGCCGGCGCGCGGCTACGTTCAAATTTGTGTGAAGTGAAAGTGAATAGTGATCATGAGGTAGGAGCTGTGAATGACGCGAACACGGAATGGAAGTTAGTACAAAATAAGCGGTATAAACAAAATAGATTGACCAGTCAAAAGGGTAGGGCGATGACTGACCCGGATGGAAAATTTAAGGCCGCGGATATTAAAGTGCCTTTGTTGATTTCCAATGTAAGTGTTGAAGCAAATGAAGATGACATTATTCACTACATTAAGGACAAAACGGGTGAATTTGTTTCGCTAAAAAAGATAAACACTAAGCCTTTTAGGAAATATAATGCGTTCAAACTGTATGTATCAAAACATAAGGTAGACTTGTTTTTAAACGATGAGTTATGGCCAGACGGAATCGTATTTAGGCGTTTTGTACATTTTATGTACAGAACAAAAGATAGACAATTAAAGCGAGATAGTTAAAGTCTTTTGTTATTTTATAAAATTATGAATACTGCAAACAAACATTTAAAATTCACAAGCTTTAATTGTAAGTCGGTTAAGCGATCTATTGATGATGTTAAGGACATATGTATGTGGTCGGATGTGGTGGCTCTTCAGGAGACGTGGCTTCTCCCGCATGACGTTCCTATACTCAACTCAATTAGCTCCGATTTTGAATGTACGGGTAAGTCTGCAGTGGACACGTCTGCGGGCTTACTGAGAGGAAGGCCTTATGGGGGAGTGGCCATTCTCTGGAAGAAGGGCATTTTTGAGTCAGTGTCTGTTGTAGACTGTAGCAGTCCTCGTTTAGTAGCCATCACAGCCACTACAAAGGGTCGTAATATTATTGTTTTTTCTGTCTATATGCCTACAGATTGTCCTGACAACCTACCAATATTTACTGACATATTGAGTGAGATCAGTGCTACCATAGCAAGTAGGGATATAGAAAATGTTTTTATATTGGGGGATTTTAATGCGCACCCTCATGAACTGTTTTTCACAGAGATGAATAATTTCTGTGCGGATCAGTCGTGGGTGTGTGCGGATGTGGAGGTATTGGGTGTAGACAGTGATACCTACACGTTTATAAGTGACGCACACGGAAGTAGGAGATGGCTGGATCACTGTTTAGTATCCAAATCAGCGTGGAATACAATTAAGAATGCTAGGGTCTCCGAGGAGGTTTACATATCTGATCATTTACCGATATATATTGAATGTAACTTAGAGGTGGTGAGGCCTAAGCGCATGGTTAGTGGTACTGCAGATAGAAATTCAGTTTTATGGGGCGAAAGAACAAAGTCTGAAACGCAATGTTACCACAAACTTTGTAACAAAGAACTGCGGAATGTTGACTTCCCCCGCGATTATACGTACTGTGCTAATGGTTTCTGTGGCTTGACCGAACATAGAGTTGTACTGGATAATATGTATGAGCAGATTGTGAGCATATTGTGTGAGGCGGCTAGGAAATCCAGAGTTACTCATAGAGGGGGACCGAAGCGAGGCGGGCGCGTATGTGGGTGGAACGAGTATGTTAAAAAAGCTCACTTTGAGGCCAGAAATAGTTTTAAGGCCTGGGTAATCTGCAACCGTCCCTCTTCGGGTCCTGTTTATGATGAAATGAGGGATAAGCGAAAAGTTTTTAAAAGCAGGCTTAAATTTTGTCAGAATAACACTGAGCAAATAATAATGGATAGGTTAGCTAAACAACGAGCTGATAAAGACTTTGTTAAATTTTGGAAGTCGACTAGTAAGTTGGACACTAAGCCCAGTATTGCTGCGAGCGTCGGAGGGATTAGTGAACACAGTGGCATAGCAAATATGTTTATGAAACATTTTAAGGTTCAATCCCCACTTGGAACCTCAACGCAGATGGGCTGTGCTGGGCCCGCGTGTCAGGGAGATAAACCTATTGTACACATCTCAGCGAAACAAATACGCAACATCATAAACGGTTTGAGCCGAGGTAAGTCTCCAGGACACGACGGGCTCAGCATTGAGCATCTAAAGCACGCTGGTGTCCACCTGCCGCGCGTCCTGTCCTTGTTTTACACAATGTGTATTAGTCACTCTTACTTACCTTCAAATCTGATGAAGACCATTGTAGTTCCCATTGTGAAGAACAGGACGGGAGACATCTCTGATAGGAATAACTATCGTCCCATTTCCCTTGCGACTATCACAGCGAAGGTGTTGGACGGTGTGCTTGATACTATTTTAAACGACTACATACGTCTTCATGATGCACAGTTCGGGTTTCGACCAGGACTATCAACCGAAAGTGCGATTTTAAGTCTGAAGCACACCGTCCAATACTACATAGATCGCAGTACGCCGGTGTACGCCTGTTTCCTCGATCTCTCCAAGGCGTTTGATCTTGTCTCATACAAAGTGCTCTGGAAGAAGGTGGAGGACAGGGGTGTACCTTCTGAGATATGTGGTCTGTTAAAGTACTGGTACGGCAATCAAACAAACCACGTGAAATGGGACGGTACACTTAGTAAACCGTATAGGCTGGACTGCGGGGTGAGGCAGGGGGGTCTAACCTCTCCCAGGCTCTTCAACCTCTACGTAGACGCTCTGATAGGTGAGCTCGGCAGCAGGCGTGTCGGATGCAGTGTTGGTGGAGTAAATATAAACAACATCAGCTATGCAGATGATATAGTGCTGCTGGGTCCATCAGTGGGGGCGGTCAGGGAGCTACTAAAGGTGTGTGAAGCCTATGCTGCCTCACATGGTTTGATTTATAATGTGAAAAAATGTGAATACATGGTCTTTGGGGTCAGCGGCAAACGTCGAGAAGATGGACCTGAGCTGTTCTTAAATGGATCTAAGATTAACAAAGTGTCAGCCTTTAAATACCTAGGCCATTTTCTTGCCGATGACCTGAAAGACCATTTAGATATTGAAAGGGAACGTAGGGCTCTAGCGGTCAGGAGTAACATGCTGGCTCGCAGATTTGCACGATGTACAGACCAAGTTAAAATTACCCTTTTTAAGGCGTACTGCCAAAGTTTGTACACGGGCAATCTGTGGTTCAATTACACCAAAAAGTCGCTGGATGTCCTGCGCGTCCAATACAATAATGCTTTTAGAATGCTGCTGAGACTGCCACGGTACTGCAGTGCTTCTGAGATGTTCGCGCAAGCCCGCACGGACGGCTTTCACGCGATTATACGCAAAAAAAACAGCTTCTCTGCTAAGAAGAGTGAGAGATAGTCCCAACAGCATTCTGAAAACAGTAGCGGAGAATTATTATTCTCCCTTAAATAAAAAGTTTGTCCAAACCTTAATGTAAGTTTACTAACACTATTATTAAGTCCTTTGTTACTAACACTCGTATGGATTACTATTGGTCCGAAATAAATGAATTATTATTATTATTATTATTATAATTACCCGAACTTGGAATGTCGAAACAAAATGACCGTTACTCGGGATAGTATTAACGGTGAACTTAAAACTACTCGGATTTTATATACTGATAGTACATGTAAGATGGCAAGAAAATATGTTGTCATAAAACTCAAAAAGATTCTTTTTACACTGACATTTACCTACGGCAAAAATTGTAACAAAAATGTGTAAAAGATTGTTTGACTCACCGTGACGGAATGTGTGCGTGCTCTCACTCACATTTATGCGGGCAGACTAAGGGACGACAAACGTATCAACTTACATATGTGATGGCGGTGTAGTGCGGGGGGTGTATTTGATATTTAACTGTTCCCAATTACCCGCCGTTCTCAATTACCCCACCTTCCCCTAACCCAGGAACAGCATATCATCAGATGTCGCAATATAACCTTATAGACATCTCACGATATCTACAGTCTGTGGGATGATAGACCCACGGTTCAGAATTAAAGGTCATCAGTCTATGATAAGATTCTGCCAGCACTTATGCAGAAAGGGAGACAATGGTTAGCAAACCGATCTATGACTATTCTGCAAGCATATTATGGTTGGAAACAGAATTTAAAACTTTTAAGCTGAGTCTTTTGGCAGAGGCAGAGATTACAACCAAAGACTTAACTCGAGTATCATCAGCGGCAAAAAGACGAACATACGAGTAGTATGCAGATATCTTAGTCATAATGGTAGTCATAATTGGCACTGGAAGAAAAAAAGTGTAAATTGTTTATTAAGTCTTACATGAATGGTGGCTATAACTCGTAAACCTAATGTGTTGTTTTGCTTATTATGTAAGATAAAATAGTATATTTAATGCACGTGTGGCGGCCTATAATTAAGATTTCACATTTCAATTGTAAAATTTTTGCATGAAGAAACATGATTGGATAATGTGACTGTTCTTGTTGGTTGTCCTTAATAAATAAAATAAAATAAAAAATAAATAAAAATAATCATCTTTGCCAAACCCCTACAGCTGAACATAGGTCTTCTTCTGGATCTACAAAGATTATACACTTTTATTATATGTATAATAGCCGTTGCTCGTGACTTCGTTCGCGGATAAAATGTAACCATGTCAACCATTTGGAGTGGTGGGACCTACCTCCTAGTGGTCCACCCTGGGCAACGGCATCTTAGGTTTTCTAACCAATGATGACGGCTAACAGATCCCTCTGCGGTGGTAGGCTTTGTAAGAGGCTGCCTTGATGATACCAAAGAAAATAAAGATTTTCTTTGACCCTCCTGCCGGATTCCAGCGCCAAACGGTTTTTCTGCGTTCCGCTGGTGTGTGGGAGAACCAGTACCTCTGGGTAAGCTCGCTCCGTCTTGGGCTTCTTCTTAACCGTAAAGTTAAGTATGTAGTCAAGAGCAAGCCCATTATTTATAAAAAACAATATGACAAACAAACATAGTGATACTGCGAGGAAGGTAATTTTTTCCAGGATTTCAAGTAGCCTAAGTATATGCTATTCCTGACCAAATACTATCTCTTTGCCAAATTTCATACAAATCTCTGCCAAATTTCATGCAAAAGATGTTTTGGCGGGATTGAGTAACAAACATTCTAATATATAATATTAGTAAGATATAGATAATTATTTAAAAAAAATTCTTTGCTCTGTGATTAGATAACTAATTAATATAAATTACAGAAATTGTTTCAACTTATGTAATCAACATGTAACTACATACGGTTAATAAATTACATCAAGAAATAAAAAAAGTATGTATTAAGTAATTTTATAATATTTTATATAACGTTTTTCGTTTTCAGATGGTCCTTATACCTTGGAAAACATTTGTATGGCGTCTTTAGCAAAACCAAGCCAGTTTAAATTCAATTAGTCAACAGATATTTTGATAATATTGTTACTTTCTTTATACATCTACAGGTTGGTTTTATTTTTGTTTTAGTACATTTTATTTTAGGATTAATCGTGTCACTGTTGTAAAATTAACGAATTAAATTGTATTGTTGATTATACTAACAACAGAGCATTTTCATTTTTAGGGTTCCGTACCCAAAGGGTAAAAACGGGACCCTATTACTAAGACTTCGCTGTCTGTCCGTCTGTCCGTCGCTCTGTCACCAGGCTGTATCTCAAAAGCCGCGATAGCTAGACAGTTGAAATTTTCACAAATAATGTATTTCAGTTACCGCATTAACAGAAAATACTAAAAACAAAATAAAATAAATATTTAAGGGGGAACCCATACAACAAACTCGTTTTTTTTTGGCCTTTTTGGTACGGAACCCTTCGTGCGCGAGTCCGACTCGCACTTGGCCGGTTTTATTTGCAATCTGCCTTTTCGGTTTTATTAGGTCAGGTAATCCTGATATCTTAATATAAACTGCATCTTGCATTTCTACTTCAATTATTATTAATTCATACTGATTAAAAATCTTTTTATTTGCCTCGGCATCACCTGACAATAATATATCTCTAATGCTACATATGCTTGGATCTTGGAGTTGCACTGATAAAAGCCAATCTCCCTCGGTTATCGACATAACACTCTCATCAACTGTTGGTATATTATTGTTCGTTACAGGATTTCGACTAAGAGCGTCGACGTGAAGCATCTGACTCCCTGCCCTATGCACAATATCAAAATTAAACTCTTGGGTTTGTAAAACCCACCTACCAATACGCGGAATAATCTCCTTTTTGCCTAAAGCATGTCGAACTGCGTTACTAGTTTATTTATTTATTTAATAAGGCACACCAACAACATAATATATTAAACACTATTTTTATAACACATTCTTAATTACACGTTACAATCTGTGACAATTTTAAATTCTACACCAAGTAAATAATGACGAAATTTTCGTAAAGCTATCACAACTGCTAGCAGTTCAAGTTCAAATGAGTGATAATTTTTCTCATCAGTGCTTGTTTGTCGACTGTAAAAATGTACTGGTTGCTCCCCGTTTTGTGTGACTTAAACCATTATACACCCAATACCATCACGACTAGCGTCGGTATACAAAAGAATTGGTAATTTAGGATCGAAAATATGTCGCCCGCTTAACATCAATGACAGCTTGCTCTTATTGAGGACCCCATTGCCAGACTGCGTTCTTTTTCAGTAATTTGGTTAGTGGACTACATAAAACTGCGCAATTCTTAATGAACTTTCGAAAATAGTTTATAGGCCCTAAAAATTGGCGAAGTTGGTGCACGGTTTTCGGAATAGGAAATTCTTCAATTGCCTTAAGTTTCTTGCTATTGGTTCGAATACCACTCTCGGAAATGTCATAACCAAGAAAAATAATGTTATTTTAAAAAAAGGAACATTTTTTTAGATTAATAATTGTCAATCCATTGTTTTGAAGAATTTCTAGCACACTTTCTAAGCAGGAAATATTCTCCTCTAGAGTCTCAGTGGCTATTAAAAGGTCGTCCATATAACAAATTACTTTTCCAAATCTAAGAGTTCCCAAGACTGTATTCATCAACCTTTGAAATACTGCTGGTCCATTACTCAAGCCAAAAGGCATTCTAAGATATTCAAAGTGTCCGTCAGGTGTGATGAACGCAGTCTTCGGAATAGCTTCAGGTTTTATAGGAATTTGATGGTACCCACTTTTTAAATCGAGCGATGTGAAGTATTTACAACCTTGCAGTCTGTCAATCAAGTCCTCAATCATGGGCATTGGGTATTTCTCTTTCACCGTAATTTTATTCAATTGGCGATAGTCGATACATAACCTTTTACCTCCAGATCCCTTGTCTACTAGCAATGCAGGGCTTGCATAAGGTGAATTACTGTGCCTAATAATGCCATTGTTTAATAACTCGTCAGTAATCTCTTGAGTAATTTTCTTTTCCGACTCTGACATGCGATATGGCCTATAACAAACCGGTTTGTTGGAAGTCAATTCTACATCTAACTCTACGCAGTGAGTTTGTCCTAACGTCGACAAATCATTCGAAAAACAACGTGGGTATTTCGACAATATTGAATTTAATAAGTTCGTACGCTCGGTGGAATATACACCCTTAAAATTTGAATTTATTTCAAATATATTCATTGTTTTAATCGGTTGAAAGATTAAGACATTACCTACACGAGTGTATATTATACTACAATCTTCAATGAAATTTCGTCCCATTAATATATCACACCCGGTTAATGTGTCAATCACATATAACACCGTTACTAACTCAACCGTATCCACTTTCAAACTAACAGCAACAGCTTTGGATACCTGAATTGTCGTGCTGGTTGTAAACCCTGTCAAATTAATTAGATTATTTTAATTAAAAGTCTGTAATTTGTATTTCTCGATGACATCCCCAGTAATCAATGAACAATCGCTACCCATATCAAAAAATGCCTCAGATTTGACATTATTTATATAAATTTCCTTACAAAACTTTTGTTTGCTTTTTTGTTCGTTAATCATTTTTATTTCCGCGTCATTATCGACTTTTATTTTAATTTTTGCCTTACACGCCTTGTCTAGATGCCCCCTTTTTTTACAAAAAGTGCATTGAATATCATCCTTTATACTACAGTTATTTCGACGATGACCTACTTCACCACAACGAAAACACGAAAGGGAAGTATACACAATATTATTCCCGGTGCTATTATGAGAATACTCGGTTTTAATGTCAGACTTTTGCGCGCTACCTTGAAATGGAGGCGCTTGACGTGGAACTGATTTCGGTATCGAACAGGATTTCGATTGTTGTTGTGACCTTTCAGGAACAGTATGTATTTTACTGTGCAGAAAAGAGGCTAAATCGTCGCAATGAGGAAAATTCCCTGCCTCGGCTGCTGTTGTTATATTTAGGTCGCCTATTGAGCCTACTATAATTGACACTACGTCACGGTCTTTGTATACCAATTGCAATCTATCTATTTTCCCTTTTTGTTGAAAATAAAATTCGTAGAGAGACTGATTAGGTACTGGTCTGGTCTCGACAAGTTGCCTTAATAACCTTTCACGCCAGTGCTTCCAGCGCCATGTAGTCCAAGAAGTTTCATTTTTTTGCAAAGAATCTAACCAAGTTTTAGCAGTATTGCGCAATTTTTGGAGCCCCTGATACTTAATCATAGAATCGGACCAACCAAATGCACGGGCATTTTCTTTAAGCACATTAATCCACATATTCACATCATCCACTAGCGCGTCGAATTCGGGGATCACTGACGATAATACAACATTTTGACTCACGGTTGGTGATCCTCTTCGGCGTTTGTCTACTTGCTTTCTTCGGCGGCCACGTTTACCACTGCTGCTTGAAGCCGTGCTCGAATCAGTGCTTGAACTTCGTGACGGCGTATAGGCAGATGAACTTGTGGATCGTTTCCGCCTGTGCTTACGAGGACGCGGCATGATGGGAGCCGGTGAGCGTGTAGGTATACCTGTACCGCTTCTGATATAAAGAAATACACATTAGTCATGATAGAATACTTTACTACGTACAAATAATTGTTACAACACGACAAACTCATATTAGGTACTTATTGAACTACGTTTAGAGGGCTATCTAAAAATCATAATTAAGTCGATATTAACTTTCTGTCACTTGAGAATTATTTAAGGTTTAAACAAGAAATCAGATATGTACAATCGTTATGAAATAATTTAGGTATTATAATTATAATTACGTTCAGAATAATTAATATTTTATGTACAATCTAAGCGTATCAGTTAAGAGATGTTGACTCCTCGAGAATTTCTAACAAAATGGGTAGAGTGCAGCGCCCGGCGTGTTGAAGCAAGTGCAGCCGGTCTCGTTGCCAGGCGGACGTGACGACATAGTGCGTTCGGAAACTTGGAGCGATACCACAAACACGTCACATTTTGTAAAGATACTATCGTATCTCACGCTTTTGAGTTGATGATTATTTTTTTGATTAGCTGAGAACAACGATATCTATATTTTCAAAAAATAACTCGCACGATTCGATGGTGCTACTAAAGGTAAATCGTTCTGTTGCGGGAAAACAACCACTAAAATTTCACAATCAATCAATCAATCAATCAGCCTATTGCAGTCCACTGCTGGACGTAGGCCTCCCCAAGGGCACGCCACAGTGCACGATCCCCCGCTTTCCTCATCCAGGCACTACCAGCGACCTTCTTCAGGTCATCGGTCCATCTGGCAGGGGGGCGTCCTACACTACGTTTGCCGAGACGTGGTCTCCATTCGAGAACCCGTCTACTCCAACGCTCATCGGTTCTGCGACAAATATGGCCAGCCCACTGCCAATTCAGCTTGCTACACTTTTGGATTATGTCCATAACTTTGGTCCTCTGCCGGATAATCTCGTTACGGATTTTATCCCGCAGCGAAATACCGAGCATAGATCTTTCCATAGCTCGCTGAGCGACATGCAGTCGGTGGGCCAGCCTGACCGTCATGTTCCACGTTTCGGCTCCGTATGTCATGACGGGTAGGACGCACTGGTTGAACACCCTACTCTTCAGGCATTGCGGTAGTGACGACGAGAAGATATGACGCAACTTCCCAAACGCTGCCCAACCCAGCTGCACTCTTCTTGTGATTTCGCGTTCAAAGTTGTCTCTACCTAACTGCAATATCTGCCCGAGGTAGACATATTCTTGGACAACTTCGAGCGCTTCACCGTTGATCAAGATCAGCTCCGGAGTGATAAAGTCGTTGAACATGACTTTGGTCTTGTCTAAATTCATCCGGAGACCGACCGACGTTGAAGCAGCATTAAGGCTTTGCAGCATTTTCTGCAAATCCTGCACCGATTCTGCCATCAATACTATGTCGTCGGCAAAGCGAAGGTGTATACATTTAATGAGTGATTGTCAAGTAATAACTTAATATATTACACCCACCATCTTGATGTCAATATGGCGGGTGTATTTTAATATCTAACTAATTTCGTTTTGAAGAAGGTACTGATTTTTTAGAGCGAGGTAGAAAAAGGTATATTTTAGGTAATTTTTTTTGTTACAAGTATAAGGTACACCCGCCATTTTGACTCTCATAATCAAAATTATATATAAGGTTGGCGGGAAGCAATATCTTGTAACGCCAGTATAGAAACAAATCCGAATCCAAAACTGTAAAGTTATTATCATGGTACTTTCCTCATAATCAGCCCACATCAGTCCACTGCTGGACATTAGGATATCTAAAAGCACGATTATTAGCACATATTTGCAACGCTTGGCAGTCTTGTAGACGAATGCAGTTTTTTCAATCGAGAAAGAAGACGGTGCTGCTCCTCTTTTTCTGGTGGTGATTCTTTAGTTGTCCCTTTATAACACCCATAAAACGAGGATTGTTCTATTCTCGTTCTAAATTTAAGGGAATATTGATTCGATCAGGTGACTGCTGAACACATAAAGCCATGACAAAAGCGGTCTGAATTTGTAGGATCATGATAAGTATGAAAAAAAGCTATAGTGCTAATGATATTCAATGGTGGTGATTCTTTAGTTGTCCCTTTATAACACCCTTAAGACGAGGATTGTTCTATTCCTGTTCTAAATTTAAGGGAATATTGATTCGATCAGGTGACGGCTGAACATATTGTTTTGGGTGTGGTTCCAACCATAGATTATCAGTCGTTATCGTTTGCGTTCGGATACTTCGGATACGGATAAAGCCGATAGTCACAATTATTTTAATAAATGGATATTATTTTTTTAAGTATGTATTTTATATTATACTCGTATATAGGTGATCTATTTTAACATAACTTATTTATATACACATTCAAACTTTTATTTTTTTATTTAAGTACTTTTTTTTACAGTCTTACATCTATACAATATGTTATAAAAAAAAGTTGTGCGTGTACTAGTGTACACACGTAAGAAGTGAAACTTCTTTATGGCCTTATTTTTCGAAAAATGATCTACATGCAACTTTCCAGAAATTGGTTAAATTAGTTAAATTAGTTAAATTGGTTAAATTGGTTAAATTGGTTAAATTGGTTAAATTGGTCAAATTGGTTAAATTGGTTAAATTGGTTAAATTGGTTAAATCGGTTAAATCGGTTAAATCGGTTAAATAGGTTAAATCGGTTAAATCAGTTAAAACGGTTAAATCGGTTAAATCGGTTAAATCGGTTAAATTGGTTAAATTGGTTAAATTGGTTAAATTGGTTAAATTGGTTAAATATTATTTCACTTTACCTTTTTGCTATCGTCTGAACCAACCGTGGTAGGGGCAAGAAAAAGATGGCGCGTAACCGAAAAATGTGACGCTGTGACGCGCAACCGAAAACTTTTTCGTGACGGTCCGAAAACTTTTTCGTGACGGTAAATTTTTTCCAACGCCGATAAAGAAGTTTCACTTCAAAACCCCGTCAGATCCGAAAGGGTCATAAAGTTGCTATATTAAAATAAGTATCAAAATTACGTAATTCATGAATACAACTTTTTTATCGATTTTTAAAGTCAACAGGTTTATCACCCATTTACCCTACAACGGGGAAATTTTCAAAATAATGTTAACACTCCCCGTCGCGCGGCTCTATTGTCGGCATTGACGCAAGCAAACTACTCGCTTTTCGGCACCGCAATAAACATAGGCGGCGCCTTTGACATAGCGTAAAGGTAGCCGCCCGCTTTGATTCAACTCGCCGCGCGGCACGTGTCGGTGGATATGTTACGGTAAGAGTGAATAATTAAAGATTATTAATAATTATCTATTATTATTAATAATTACCGAAAGTCGAGGTTAAAGTGATAAATTAATCACATTTGTCGGTTTTTATTAATAATTTAACCCTAGTAGTGATAAATGTAATAAGTGGCCAAGGGTTGCGGGGCGGGGCGGTTCTAAGTGCCATAAAAGTCTTTCTTGCAAAAACAATTTTTTTTTTATGAGTCTTTAACTGTTTTATTTTGATGTTATTTTTATTGCAATTTAAATGGCAATATATTTTACCTGCATAACAAATATTTGTTGAATTCTATGATAATACTTTTAAAAATTTAATTTGTTGCATTTATAGGTGCTACAGAAGATTTACAGGCAACCAAATATGATTGTTAATGATTGCTTTTAGGATTTGAGTTGATTTTGTTAATGAAACAATAATTGTTTAATTTTATTTTTGTTACAATTTTATGTACCACGAAAGACTTTCTTGCATAAGTTTGAAGGTAGATTTGATTTGTATAAGAATTTTATTGTTAATTTTGTGATAAATGTGCCCTTATAGTTTGATTTATTTAATATTATAGTTCAGAATATATGTGAATTTGTTGTCCTTTCGTTTCAAAGCAAGGACAAGTAACCTTGTTTGTGTGATCTCTAATTGCTATAATTGTAAGACTGTGTTTAATATTATAAATAAATACCTGCTGGTCAAAAAACATTGGGTTTTTATTTATTTTATAACTTTTACCAATATGTCTCGTGAATTATTAATAATTATTACTAAAAGTAATAAATTTCGATCGTTTATTCACATTTACCAGAACATGTGGTTATTATTAATAATTTTGTAAAAATATTAATAATTTTCAATTAATCAGATTTACCGTAACAGATATATCCTGATCATGCATTATTATTTATTATTACGACAGGTCAGTTCCGCGAAGACATTACTTCCGAGTGGTCGTACCGTTCTGCTCCGCGAAATGTCGTATTCTACAAATAGTTTTCTTAAAATTATGTGACAGTGAAGCAAAAATGCGTGTGCGGATTGTTGCGCTTAAAGCGGATACGAGTGTGTTACAATCGGTGCGGGACAACCTAGTGCGACGCTGTGAAGCCTGTATTTCTGACGGTGGCAGAAATATGGAATAATGGTATTGGGATTACCATGTAAGCTTTTTTAATGTAGCGAATTTTGTATTTTTTTTTCATGGGGTAATTTCTTTCTAATGTTTCATGAAAATTATTACACAAATAGAATCTCATATAGATTCCTAATAACACCTTAATGGATCTGACAGGGTTTTTATAATATATTGTATATTTTTTTTCTGTTCTTTTAAATTTTCCCTCATATAATAACGGTAGGTATTTATGTAATAACGTTATTATTCTTATTCTTTTTTAATGTGTACATCATGCTAACGATATTAATGCATTATCAATGTTCTCTTATTTATTTATTTTCTCTCTTTTCTTTGACACAATATGCGTCTGTCGTGTCACTCATATGGGTCCCACCAGAATACCAGCGCTTCAGCGGCGCTTGGTTCGTTGCAGCACATGCTAAGGTGGGACCTAATTGGCTATATTACGTGTCAATTTATTTTTAGTTTTTCTTTTTTTTTGTTTCGTGTCTTTTGTTCTATTGTCTACCTATGTCTATTGTAATGTGTTTGTTGACAATTAAATGTTTCTTTCTTTCTTTCTTTCTATATAAAGCCATGACAGAAGCGGTCTGAATTTGTAGGATATATGTATGGAAAAAAAACTGTAGTGCTAATGATATTCAATGATAAGAATACTTGTTGTGGTCCGCGATTTCGTATGCGTGGAAAAATAATCCTAAATTAACCTTACGCTTTTCCGGGATAAAAGTAGCCTATTATAGGTATTTGCTATTCTAGCTGCTTTCTTTCTTTCTCCGTGCTAAATCGTTCATAATCTGTTTAGCCGTTCAGGTGTGGTTGAGAAAAAACATCCTGTACTAGGAAGATATTGTTCTAATTAGTTAGTAATCTAATCGAATACTGTCGTTGCACTTGCATACAAGGTTCATTCAATTAATTTTATATATAAACTGATAATGTTGTCAGTTGAATACATTTGCAAGCGTATACGCGAAGTTGAAGAGTCATGGATCGGATAAAACTGAAAGTAAATGGTGAACCTTACACAGGTAAAGTAAAATTAATTTATTCTTCCAGCGGGCCCAGAACTGAAATCCTATTCCACTTTGTGCTTAGTAATGTTATTTTAATAATAAGTAAGATAAATGCACATTTATATGATAGATCGAAAGTAAGAAGCTTTTTTCTAGATAATTGGAATTATTATGTTTAGCAGTTGTGATTAATCATAACAGCTAAACATATTAATTCCAATCACGAAAATTTTAAAGATCATGTATAAAAAGAAGTAAAAAGGTACTTTGCCTGTGGCTCCATCATTGAATTCGAGTTACCACAGCTATGAAGAGTATAAGCATAATCACCACGCTTTGTGTGAAATGCGGTTTAGTGATCACAAATCTGAACAATTTAAGAAAATTCTAAACTCTTGTTGCCTGGCCCTGGGATTGAACCTACCGAGATTTTGGCTAGCTGCTCAAACCACTATGCAAATGAGGCGTTTTGTTCAAGATTAATTTGTTGAATTGCCAATATTATTATCCCTTGATGCAGATTGCTAACTGAAGCACTTTTTATTAATCTACTTATATTTTATTTAGGGGTTTTTATATCCCATCGTATCCATTTTACATTTATATTCAAAGTTTAACTGAATTACAATATTATTATAACGGGACTTACATCTGATAGTCTTTTGCTAATTTGGACAGCTTATGGCCAATTTTGATTTAGGGTTTGATAAAATAGTTTGCACTAAACAAACCTACGTCTAATAAATTTAAATTAAATTCCTTCAGAATTCCCTCTCGTTCTCCTCTAGTTCGGGAACAATCCATCAACAATTGTTGTACATCCTTAATCACATTACATTGTGAACAATTTGGAGTATCACTCTTTTTCACTAGGAAAGTAAATTTTTAACTGAAGCACTTAGTTTATCTGTAGGTATAGCAGGTATGAAGTTTATGTACGTGTAACAGTAACGTCAATAACATACATATATTATATGTATGTTTGTTGCAAAATCGAACCTATCACAGCTCCATAAGATACCCCAGTATAATAAATAAAGGGATCTATTGCTTCAGTGGGTGGTGAGGTGAGCTCAGACACGATGCTGGTTGACTTCCTCCGACAGCACTTGGAACTGCGAGGCACCAAGTTCATGTGTCGCGAAGGTGGCTGCGGGGCTTGTATTGTCACTGCTGTGAAGTCAGCTGGAGAACAGCCACTGGCCGTTAACTCTGTAAGAACACAATAAAAAAAACTTTTTGTCAAAGCTAGCGTCGACTTTCAGTAAAGTAGAGTTACCGCTTATTCTTCCCACTGCAGGACAAAGTCCGCCATCACGCTTGCCAAACGCGGGCTGGTGATCACAAACCAGAGCAACAATAAAATTCGATACTTTTTGCTGCCCGACCAGAGAATCGAATCCAGGACCCCGAGATCTCGATCTCGACATAAAAAAACTGCCAGAAAATATGATGATTCTATTGTAAGTGGATTCAGTTTGAAATCTGGTTGGTTAAGGCTAACAATACTTTAAGTAATCAATCAAGCAAATAATTTGTAGTGTAAACTGAAGATAATAATAATAATAGGGGTTAAAGTATGAAATTGCCGAATATTTTCCCACTTTTTATTTTGTTTATAGCTCTTAAGTATAGTCATATTATTGCGGAATTCTTTTTGTATTGTATCAAAAACTAAATAAAGTAACTTTTGACTAAAAAAAAAAATGCAATACTAGTGCCTATTACTTCAAAGGAAGTCGTTGAAAAGACCCCTTACAATGTGTCAGCTGACCTTCTTGCTTCAATTAAATATATTTGTATTATATACTTTGATTTTCAGAATTTTAAATACTATTATGCGTAGCTTTATAACGAACTAACTTTCACTTTTAATTGCATCGAAAACGGCTCAGGCGTTTTTAAAAAAACTGTAAAATTGTTAGTATGGAAAAATGACTTTTCTCGATTTCGTCAATACAAAACGGCAATTTCATACTTTAACCTCTAATATAATAGATGTGTTTTCTCGCTGTGATATAGCCATGTTCTAATTTAAAAAACAAAATATAATCTAGATTGAACTAGTGTAAATACAAGCGTTCTTATACTAAAGAAAATAGACCTATGATCCGTAACTACTTGTCAGATTGGGAAGCCTATTTTTTTACTGCGATTGAAAATGGTCCCATTTTACCATTTGCTAAGCGTTTTTATACTTTCTGACTTTTCATTTTTTTTATTACGGGTTAAGAGCTGAAACGATAATATGGTTTAAAACTGAAGTTAGCGTTCCCATTGACTTTGTGACGATGTAGTACATACTAACTTCGTGAAGGCTAGTATACGGAAACTGCTGACTTCAGTCACGACAGTGAAAAACGAGTCAGAGAACAACATTGTTGTAGCAAAGAGCCCTTGACGATAGAATTTCTTCTTCTTAAAAAACTAATCACTTGAAAGTTCGTGTGCAATATTATCCAAAACGGCTCTAATTTAAAGCAGCAGTTGTACAAAGTAGTTTCAACCTGTCAAAAGCTATTTTAGACTCGAGATAACATGATCCCCAAGAAATAGAGTCGCTAGCATTCGTTACTGTAGAGCAGTTGACTCCATCACGAGCAGATGTTCGCATAGTCGTTACTGTAGAGCAGTTGACTCCATCACGAGCAGATGAACTACTTTACTTAACGATGTTCTGACAGAGGTCATGGATAGCGGCTGTCAGGCTGATGTTAGGATAGGATTGACCAATGACCATAATAGACAAATTTTTAAGCTTTCCATTATGGGTATCAACGGAGACTTGCTTAGGTGGTTTTCTTCCTATGTCGAAAACAGGTGTCAAGCTGTTGTTATTAATAATTACATTTCTAGTTGGGTCAGTATTCCTAGTGGAGTTCCACAAGGATCTTTGCTGGGCCCGCTGTTGTTCCTGATATTCGAGAATGACATCGAGGATTGTTGAGAATTTAAGTCTTTAAGGCTACTGTTCATCAAATTATCTGTATTTGAACCCATCTAAATGCAGCGTTGTAACGTTTAGTCGCAAAGCTAATCCGTTGATCTGTGACTATACACTCTAGCGTGAATTGTTGACTAGAAACCACTGTGTGCGGGCTCTGGGTGTTATTCACGATTCTAAATTATTGTTTGATAAGCACGTTAATCACATTGTTGCCAATGCAAGTAGGGCTCTTGGTTTAGTTCTGCAGATATGCAAAGATTTCAAATACTAGGTATTTGACGACCTCCGTGGCGGAGTGGCGTACACACCGGTTTTCAAGGTGTCGCCTGCTCCGAGATTCCGGGTTCGATTCCCGGACGGGTCAATGTAGAAAAAATGTGTTTTTCTACATTTTCTCGGGTCTGGGTGTTTGTGGTACCTTCGTTGTTTCCGTTTTCCAAAATACGAATGCTTTAAATAGTTATTCAAATTGGGATCAGAACAATGTATGTGATGTTGTCCACATTTATTTATTTATTTCATTTATTTATATAAAAACTGTTAAGATACTTTATTGCACCTTTGTTCGTACTTGTCTGGAGTATGCATCTTAGGTCTGGAATCAGAGATATGTAGTTTATTTAGATCGTATTGAGCGTATTCAGATAAAGTTTATAAAACATATTTGTTATCGTGTTAATATACCATACAATTCTAATAATTACCTTAACTTTAATAAAACTGTAAGTTACCTACATCAATTTACCGACGCTAGTCAAGACTTTTACACTTGAAGTTAGAGTGTCTGAAAAAGAAATGGTAGCTACAGTAGAAACATTGGTATGGCTATCAATAAGTCTTTTGTTTCGAATGTCTACAATTAAATTATAAAAAGAAAGAAAGTCTACTCCAATAATAGCCTTCGTGACATCAGCTACAATGAATTTCCATGTGAAGTCACGACGAAGTCCAAGATTTAAATTTAACTGCACGGAACCATACGTCTCTATAACAGATCCATTGGCTGCACACAACTGATAGTTCATCTTCGCACGACGTTCTTGAAACACAGATCGAGGGATAACACATAGGTCGCTCCCAGTGTCCACCAGGAATTGGACTTTTGATCTGCGATCCGTCACAAACAGGCGACCAGTCGTCTTAGGGCAATCGTCCGTCGCCATTATCGACCGCCCTTTAAGTTTTCCGCCGTGTAGTCGCAGGGTGTAACACACTTATTGGCCTTGCTTCCGAATTTGGCATGGTACCAACAGAGTGGATGCTTTTTGTGGCGCGAGCTGGATTGGCTTCGGTTGCGATAACGATTGTTCGACTGGTGTCGAGGTCTAAAACGCTGAGACGTAAGAGATTGCACCTGTCTAGTAAGCTCTGCGATCTGTTTTGCCATGTCATCTAAGGTACTGGATGAAGTACTGCGCGATGAAGTCGCTGCGACCACAGGAGTTGGGGCTGCAATGTCTTGAATCCGGTCTGCCAGATCAGCTAAGGTCTCGATCGGAGATGTCGATTGTGAAGCGATGATCTGCTGCATGTTGTGTGGCAGGCGACTAGTCCAAATCGTCTTCACAAAATCTTCCGGAACGCCTGGCTCCTAATTCGCGTAACCGAATCGTATCACAATCGTAATTGAACGACAGGTTTTTGACAGTTCTAGTATGGGCTAAATGTCAGAATCGTCCAATTCAATCACGATCGAACTGCGATTCGGTTACGCGAATTAGGCCCCTGGCCCTGCCAGGTTTTGCAAATGTCGAAGAAATTGGGAGGGTTTTCTATCCCCAAGTTACTCATGCATGAGGAGTTGTTTAAACTTTTTCTCCTTCGAAGCTGAGAGGCGCTTAATTAACTCTGATTAAAGCTTCTCGTATTTATTCGTGGATGGAGGCGAAACGATTATGTCTTCTACTTCTGCAGCATATTGATTGTCGAGTTGAGTTATAACATAGTAAAATTTGGTTGAATCTACGGTTATTCCGGATATTGCAAATTGGCCTTCTAATTGCGCAAACCATATCGCGGGCTTGTCCGGCCAGAAAGGTGCGACTCGGATGCCGACACGACAAATGTCGGATGAGACAGTGGAATCGCGTTCTCCGGCATCGCCATTTTAAATAACCTGCTCAGAGCGATTATCTTCAGATACCGACTTATTAGATTCTGCACTATTACTTGCCATCTTCTCGAAGTGTTCTGGAGGTGGTCACCAATTTGGTTGTGGCGAGGATGACGCCAACAACCGTGTTGAGATATGTGTGCGGGGTAACTCCGTAGAATAATTAATAACGAAAGTTTGTAGTTTCACTAATATATTGTTCTACACACGCAAAACACATATCGCACGTCCTCTAAAAGACTGTCATAACACAGAAAAAGTGTGTTTTTAGTTATAAATGTAGTTTCATTCCGTTTTTGATTTTCTATTTATGGAAAAAACAGCCGTATATGTAGTATGAAAACAAGATACTAGATGGCGCAAATGTCAGTTTTCACGGGAGCAGGAATTTGCATGACTCACTCACGAACAGAGCCGTATCAATACTTACGAAGTGTGGACGTGTATTAGTGCTTGTGAAAACTGTCATAACCTGTCTTGGGGCTATTTTTTGGCTAAGTTAAATTAAAATTGCATAAATATAAAGAGTGTAAAACTGTCATAAATCGTAATACTACAGTTTAGTTCATTGATTATTTATTAAAAGTTCAAAATGTTATCCAAAAAGGTGTCACATTACAGTTTATGGCGATATTTTACTAAAAAAATATAGTTATTTGTGTATTTTTTGTCGACAAAACAGGTGCATTCTAGGTTGTGTCACTTTTTTCTTATTATATAGCAAAAAATTGTATTGTAACTAATTAAAAAATAAGTCACAAAATAGGTTATGCCTGTTTTATCCATTCCAGTTTTAAAAGTTTTAAGTTATACGTGCTTGGCATTCTGTAATATTGTAGGTTATGGCCGTTTTGTATTCAAACTTCTTTTAGTTTTACTGTATCCCTCGATCGTGAGTTATTCCAGACACAATTGAAATCAATTGTTATCGTGGCACACGAGTGCCTCCTGGGGGTTGAGGGATTAATAACAAAGTGTTATTGTCAGACATTACCATTTTTTGGTTAAATAATGTTTCAGAATTTAAAGATGAGTAGCTAATTTAAGAAAAGCCGAGCTATAAAGTTACTACAATTAATAAGTTCTCGTGAAATTGAAAATAAAGGAAATTGTGATGACAATTGTGTAGGTAAGTTGGAGAAAACATGTTTTTGTTTAGTTATACTAACTAACATAATAACTGGTCTATTTTGTAAGTGAGCTTTGATAAATTTTTGTACTTCATAAATAACATAAACAAGTACCTATTGCATGACAAAATGGTTTTCTTTTGTTGTAGAAAATGAAGTTCTGGCTACAGGAATTGAAGATTCCATGAATATTGAGTGCGATCAAAATTGCGTAGGTAAGTTGGATAAAATAATTTTTTGTTTACTTATCATAAGGGGTGACTCATCAGTACTGTTTAAAAATTTGGTTGCTCATTAAAAACTCACCCCCTATAGTAACTGATTATTATAATGATTGAATTATATAGTTAGTGAGCTTTAATTGATTTTTACTAAGCTACATAGCATTAACAGAATTTTTATTTGTAGAAAATCAACTCATGGCTGCATCAAAGGAAATGGAAGAATCAAAGAATTTTGAGATCGTAAAAGAAAACTATTTAAATTAATGTTTGAGTAAGTTTGTTGTTAATAATTGTTTTTAACCCGATATCTGTCTTTTTAGACCCCGCTTTTTATACCTTTTTGTTGCTTATTTCAGAGAAACCAGTTGACAATTTCTGAATCTTCACAAGATCCTGAACCGATTGCACATTGCAGTTACAATACTCCTGCAAATAAATCTTAACATATCACTGGTGCTTGCGAGCCCTTTTCAGAAGACGATGATGATTCTGTGAAGGATCCTACCTTCAAGTCGACTAGTGCATCATCCAGTACTTCCACATCCATTTTTTATGTTCCTATTAGAATTATAAATATAAAGTTGATTATATTTGTTATGTTTTAAGCATTTACCATGTTTTTTTTTAAATAAATATTAAGACATGCCTCACTGGGCCACACAGAGCCATCTAGTCCCAAATTAAGCTACTATTAATCCCTCGATCGTGAGTTATTCCAGACATAATTGAAATCAATTGTTATCGCGGCACGCGCGTGCCTCCTGGGGGTTGAGGGATTAAGTACCCTATCGTATGGGGTACTAGACAATCGATAAACTTTACATAAATACTTTTTTTGTTTTTGTAAATACATACTTATAATACATAGAAAACACCCAGACCAGTACAAACAGACATGTTCATGCACACAAATATTTGCACTGTGCGGGGATCGAACCCGCGACCCATGGCTCAGAATCAGCGTTTACTATCGCTGATCCAAATGGTCGTTAATTGTTTCTTTAAGTTGATTATCTAGAGTTATAATAATAAATAATTTCATTTACATATATTGTATTATTTCATAAAGTACAACACCCTTATCCAAAAAAGTGACATATTATGGGCCATTTTTCATAAATTTAAGGAAAAACCCATATTTTTGCAACCTTTTTCCAACCTAAAATTTTCTGAAGTAAGCTTGATACATTTTCTATAAAATAAATTTAAAACGATTAAAAAATCTCTCTACCGAGTGATGATAAGATTGTCACGAAGTTAAAAAAAAACTCGAAACCTCTTTTTCTCGAAACACGTTTTTTTGTGTTGTGACAGTCTTTTAGAGGACGTGCGATATGCAATTTAAAAGTCAGAAGGAAGAAGATAGACAGTACAGATAGAAATAATAAGCAAAGCTTTAGCACTAAGAAAATATCACTCGCGAAATAAGTAGGTAACGTAATATTCATACAAGCGGTCATCAAGCGACACAGGCTTCGCGAGGGAACGTAAATCTCGACTGGTATGCCGTCCTAGCGGCCAATGCATCTACGCATTGCAATAATGCTGACACTCGCAAAATATCAATGTGCGTCTTTCCATTACACTCGGCCGGCAATTACACTGTTCGATCCGTTACGTTATTTAGATAATGTAGTACGATAAATTGTTATGTTCATAATGTAAATATTAAGTACTAGCTGATACCCGCGGCTTCGCGCGCGTGAAATTTGGTCTGTTACAAAGTTTTCGTCATGACTAAACCCCATTTCCTCCACTTTTTTCCTCCACTTTCTTTGCCTACAGTGCCGGGGGTGCCCATCACGGGCGAGGTGGTGTTGGGTACTTAGTGGGAGCCGGTACGTCGTTGTCGGCATACCGGGGTCCGTTACGCTGATACAATGGTTGGATGAAAGGGGCTGAATTATGCTATTGTTTGAAGGGATCCGGTATTGGTTCTTTTAGCGTACCGTGGTTTAAGCGTGCTCGCACAACATCTGTTTGCATTTACATGAAATTTAAAGTCTAATATAATTTGAAGATTTAAAACTGTCAATGCTGTAGTACAACAAAACCATTCAAAGCAGCTTGCAAGGCTTCATTCGAATATGATCAACACTGCCTAGAGCCCTGGAAGAAGTGGTCCAGTGTAAAAAAACACATTCTTAATTTCCAACCAAGTAGGTAAATCCATTTCTCGATCCATATGCGTTGTAAATGCGATTTCACAAAGACAATTTGCTTGCATACTACGTTTGGATAAAAGACCTAGATCGGACGGTGGACGACGGACCTAGACGGTGTAGTACCAGCATCGGTGTAGAGCTCTGGAAAAGACATTCCTATGTCATTCTTCCTTCAATCAATCAATCAATCAATCAATCATTTATTTGCGTCAAATATGGTATACAAGATGTCAGATTACAATAAAAGAATCACATATTTGGGCTACAATAATTAGCATGCAAATGTCAGGTTACAATAAAAGATGAAAAATAATAATAGTCGTTAAAATGTCAAAACAAATCTGGTTATGTCCGAATTCCAAATTATTCATATTAAAAGGTGATGATCGATAGACAAAGTTTCGTTTTATTGTCATGTTTTAAAAGTGTCTTTTTTAAAATATGGAGAAAATTTAATAAAAAGGTAATTTTGATGCGTTAGATAGGCAGTTTCACTAAACAAACTTTGCCAGGCCATCAAAAGTGGTGCGTCCTAGAAAAAAAAAGTTACTAAATGGAAGTTTATCAAATTACCTACTAAATGGAAGCTTATTCAGGTAGCTGGATACCAATTTTCATCGACTTAGCTTCAAAACTGACGGAGTTTCATACAAACTTATAGGGAACTTTTTACCCCCTTAGAGGCGGAATTTCCAAAATTCCTTTCTTAGTGCTCACCTACACTATAAAAGGAAGCGTGGTGAAAATTTTCAGATTTTAAATCCCAGTAGTTTGGGCTGTGCGTTGATATGTCTGTCAGTCAGTCAGTCAGTCAGTCATTAAATCAGTTTTCATTTTTATATATTTAGATAAATATGTAATATTAAATATATGTTTGCAATAGCATAATAATGTTTTTAATATGTAAATAAATAGTTATAAGTTGTTTTAATTTAGATATAATTTTAGTTTGCATATTTTGTTTTGTATTGTGTATTATTAATTAAATAGGTATATGTAGATAAATATATGTAAGTTACCTACAAAACTATTCATCCTCTTCCATTTGACAAAAGGCGTGGTATTGCAAATTTTGCTTACCTTTTTAAAATTGCCTATAGTCAAGTCGATTGCCCTATGCTTCTCTCACTTTTGTAAATTACAGCACCACCCAGACAGTTTCGACACAATTCCTAATATGCACCCCATCCGCAGGAACTAATACCGACAAAATAGTTTGTTAATTCGTGCAGGCAAAAAATTTAATAAAATTTCCAGTTCAATTGATTTTGATCTGTTCAATTCCAGTCAGGTGAAGCGCAAATTACCCATCAATTCTTCAGTGATGATTTGGCACATAAGTAAGAACTAATTGGATAGTTTGCAAACCATAATTTGTTGTTTTAACTGGAATTCTTGAATATTTTTGAATTCTTGAATTCTTTGTTGAATAACTGGTGCACCGACAACGATACTGAAGACCCAATTGGTGGTGGGTTAAATTCCCAGTCAGGATCAATGTTGGAAACGATTTTTTTTTAATTGTGTTGTATCTGGAAGTGGTAGGGGTTGTAGCCGTGCTTCAGAGAGTAGGTTGGTCCCTAAATATTCTGTCGCATGATGGAAGTCGTAAGAAAAAGTCACGTTAGAGGAATAGGCGGCTTGATAAACCCACACCAGCCTATTCTTGAAAGACAGCCATATAAAAAGAAAATTAACTACACATTAAATAAAATTAATCATTAAAGTAATATTGAGGATTCTCCAGCTGCAGCCATGGATGAAGTTAACCTGCCAGTTGGTCTGCCAGTGTTACTCTAAAAGTCGTACAATCACTCAGTGTGATAAAGCTTACAACCACTTAAAAAGATATTTAATAACAGTCATGAATATAGTAAGCACATGCTATTGGAATGGATTTTTCTAATAAAATTATTGTACTTGTAACTACGATGCGGTTTATTCAAGTCTTTTGCACAGTGTTTATTCTTCTATAAGTAATATATTTCAAATACTCGTACTTAGTGACAGTGAAAATCATTAATAACATTGACGTAAAAATGTTTTTTTTTATGATTTTGAAATGTATGTATGTTAATTATGATAACGGATCACAGGTGTTTATTTAACATTGTATTTCAGTTTATTATAACATTTCGAACACTTTACAGCGTTATTTAGCCGTGACCACGAATGCTGTAAAGTATTCCAAAGGTCGGGATAAACCAAAATATAAAAAAAACGCAAGATTATAACTATAATCATACCTTTTATTTCAACAGTAATACTGTTTTTTTTTTCTATTTAGTGCCTAGTATCAATAACGTCATGTCACAATTGGGAGCTTACAACAATAGAGAAAGTAGGAAACAGATTGGACGGCTATCATCCCATTCAGAAGACATTGGCTGAAAACAACGGCACTCAGTGTGGACACTGCACCCCAGGGTGGATCATGTCGATGTACAGGTAAACAATGATAGATATTGCTATATTTGAGCCAAAGTCAATTTTAATCTGGACAAAATTTAGGACGTAGGTTTTGGACATGATCACTGATAATTGTTTGGGCAATTTGAGTAAGAACATTGTGATAGTTATGTAGATTATATTATTTTTTTTTTATCAAGGAGAAGCTGCTTGTAAGTAAAGCAAATGTAAATATTATGCATTATGCTCCGCTTTCAACTACGTTTGTATTAAATTATTCTAGGTTATCCTTTATAAAAAAAGCAAAGTTCGAGGTATAGTCCGTCATAGGCTTTTTTAGGGTTCCGTACCCAAAGGGTAAAAATGGGACCCTATTACTTAGACTTCGCTGTCTGTCCGTCTGTCCGTCGCTCTGTCACCAGGCTGTATCTCAAGAGCCGCGATAGACGGTTGAAATTTTCACAAATTATGTATTACCGCAATAACAACAAATACTAAAAACAAAATAAAATAAATATTTAAGGGGGCTCCCATACAAAAAACGCTCGTTATCATTAACTAAATCAATGTAGGTACCTAACTGTTGTTTACCTAGTCAATGGTACGGAACCCTTCGTGCGCGAGTCCGACTCGCACTTGGCCGATTTTTATATATTTAAAGTTACCTAAGTCATAAAAATAGTTTGTATTAACATAATTTTTTTTTAGTCTTGCAAGTACCCAAAGAAATTTGACCGAGTTGGAAATTGAAAAGTCTTTTGGCAGCAATATATGTAGATGCACTGGCTACAGATCAATTCTGCAGTCATTCAAAAAGTTTGCTGTAAATGCCTCTGATAATAAAATTGCTGATATAGAAGATTTGTATATTTGCAAGAACAGTAATAAACCATGTAATAAATCATGTGACGATGGCGATTGGTGCTTCGTTACACGTGATAGTTTGCATCAGGATCAAGTTCTAAAAATACAGCTTAAAGATGGAAAAATGTGGTATAGAGTCACAGAAGTCTCGCAGATATTTGATATTCTAAGAGCTGAAGGCGAGGATTCATATATGCTAGTTGTTGGTAACACAGCCAAAGGTAAGGGCTAATAATAATACTAGCGATTTTTCCGTATTACATTATAATATGAACTTTTCAAATATAAACCATAAATTGACTTAAGATATATTTTTCTAGGAGCCTATCCAATAGATGAATATCCAAACATTCTGATAGATATCAGTGGGGTATCAGAGTTGAAAGGTTATAGTTTTGACCAAAACTTAGTCATTGGTGCGATCACAACTATTTCTGAAGTTTTAGACATATTTGAAAGTGTGTCTCAAGATAGAGAAGATGAATTTGGCTATCTCAAAAAGTTGCACGATCATATTGAGTTAGTTGCTCACATACCCGTGAGAAATGTAAGTAACAATAAAAATATTAAATCATTCAAAATTTTTATCATTGAATTTGAGTATCTTATTTTATAGGTAGGTTGCATAGCTGGAAATCTTATGACGAAGCACGGACATAAAATGTTTCCATCGGACATATTTTTATTATTTGAAACTGTTGGCGCTTTTTTAACAATTGGTAAGCATTATTATTATTTAAAACTTGCTTAAAAATAATTGCTCAACGAAGGTAATAACTTGCTAATGTAACTATTAACATTACTAACCTAAAATCAATGCATAATTTTCAGTTGATGCACAAGGATCTAAGGATACGGTATCTATGATGGATTTTCTGAAGTTAAATATGAAAGGAAAGGTTATTTATAATGTGATGCTACCTCCAATGAATAAAGAACACATGTTAGTTACGTTTAAGGTAAAAAAGTATATTTTATGCAAACAATAATGATATATCATTCTTTTGATTCGAAGAATGAAATACACTTTTTTGCATAGCACGCGAAATAAAGAAGTAAATGAGAGTAATTTTGAACTGCACAATAAGGCTAAGAAAAAAATAAGTATTCAAATCAAATTCCACATCGAGAGTAGTGTTAAAGATTGAAAGAGGAAGACGGCAACTAGTTACTAAAATAGGAGAAAATCAGAAAAAATCTACTTAAATTAATACAAATTTATAAAATCCATTAAAATTATAATATTTTATTAGGTACAGGAAATATTTGAAAGTTTCAAGAAACATAATTTTACCAGATAAATAAGAGAAAAACGATAGGTGTCGAAACGACTGTGGAAAAAATCTGCTTCTCAAAATTTGTGAGTCGTTTAGTTTGTTAAATGCATATAAGCTATGATATAAGATAGATATACAAAAACTGTAAAGTTTCTTAAGCCTATTAGTACATTAAGATCTAGGTAGCAACAAACTGTAAGATCAGTATATGGGAAAATGTTGGTTAGTGTACAAGTCTAACTTAATTGATGCGGCATCAAACAATATTTTCTGTGTGACACTTTCTCTGTTTCTTGTATTCCGAATAACAACTTTCCTTACAAGATCCTGTACCGATACTGAGATGGTGCTGAATATGATGAGTGACAATATACTCCAGCCAATGAACTTAAATTTCAGAGCTATCTCTAAAATCTAAATGAACAAAAGATTGGCCTTGGAGCCATTTCTCCAGCTTACGATAAAATTTATATTCATTATTTAGCTTATTCATTTCTACTAGAAAGGTCTTCAATAACTGCGGCGAAATAATTTTTTTTTTTAATTCTTTCTTTAGTCGGTCCCTCATGTCTGAGGATTGTGGTCAGCTTCGATGTTTGCATCTGGAGCTGTATAGAATTTGGAGGATGACGGGTCTCTTAGTTGGTCGGTCCATCTTGCTGGCTAACGCCCTCGCGACTTTTTGCTTTAGTGTTCCCAACCATTATCAGTTTTTCGAGGTTATCGTCTCGAATCGATATATTTGTGCGTTTCGTAGTCCACGGTATTTTTAGCACGCGTCTCCAGCACCACATCTCGAATGTATCAATCCGTTGCCAGAATACCAGAGCTAGTACTAACTTACTTTTTTAATTACTTATGTAACCATCAGTATTTTTTTTTTCTGTTAATGTTCCTACAAGTTTATTTACATTATTGTTGGTTGTAGATAATGCCTCGATCACAAAATGCGCATGCTATTGTTAACGGAGGGTTTCTGTACAAAATTAACGAATCTGATAATACAGTTAAGGAAGCTAGAGTAGTATTTGGAAATCTATCCCCTGATTTCATCAGAGCAACGAACACCGAAAACCAGTTAAAAGGAAAAGTTTTATTCACAAATGATACCTTACAAGCAGCACTCAAAACATTGAATGAAGAAGTGGTTGTCATAGAAAATCCGCCAGATGATTCAGCTGCTTATAGGAAACAATTAGCTTTGGCATTATTTTATAAAGTAAGCAAGAAAAGAAGGTATTATATTATTTTAATAGTGCACTTATTTGAAGTCAGATGACTAAATACTCGAACACATTTGTGATTTTGAATTGCCGGTATGCTAATTATACACGGTGCATTTTTAACAAACCTGTAAAACGAACCATTATGTATAACATTTTGGCAACGTTTTTTTAATTTTTTTACCAAAAAAATTTTCACATAATAATGGTTTTGCTATTTATTTTGAAACACGCTATGACGGGCACAGATGTAGCTGTGTAAGGTCTATTCAACCGATACCCCACCGCAGCACGTAAATAATACGTCTGTGCGCGTCACAGCGTGTTACAAAATTGAAAGTCTGAATCAAAATTTTATATTTTTCAATAAATATTTTTAGTCAAAAAATAAATGACTGTCAAATAACGTGGCCGTCGTTTTCAATGTGGTTCAAAAAGCACGGTGTATAAAAAGCCGTTGTAGTCAAAAAAGCTACAATCCGACTAGTTAATATTATTAAAAGTGTTTTGTGGCAATTTTTAGGGTTTACTGACACTATGTCCAGAGGACAAAATAGATAATCGCTACCAATCAGGTGTGAAACGACTTCACGAATCCCGACCTGTATCTCGAGCTGAACAAGACTTTGAAACAAATCCGAAGTTATACCCTCTTAACCAACCAATACCTAAAGTGGAAGCTTTGGTAAAATTTAATTGTTTATTTTAATATGTACCTATTATTATATTAATTTATTTATTGGAAAAGATTCACCAGCAACATATTAGTAAACATTACAATTTAGAGAATAAATGAGTAATATGTGTAAAAGATATGCCTTTACAGGTAAATACAGCGTTTTAAACAATTTGTCGACTTCAAACAATTAAAACAGCAGTACGTTAGGAACAAACTAAGAAACAGTAAATTTGAAAGTTGAAATTATATAAATACCTATATATTGTTGTTTACCTGTTTGTACCTGTTTGTCTTTCTGAACTTATTATATTATTTATTGTTTTGTGAAATGAGGAAAGAGGTCTATAACAAGATGTAATCGTTTACTAAAAATAAATACCCCATTATATTTGAAAGAAATGTTAACTTCTGTATAATACTGATATAAGATTTTGTTAATATATGTGATTCTACAGTATTAAGTACCAACTTTGACATGAGAGGAGTTAGAGATCAGTTGCTTTCAGATTCAATGTGCTGGCGAAGCGAAATATACTGAAGATCTACCATCCTTACCAAATGAGGTATTTTCCGCGCTTGTATTGAGTACTATACCTAAAGGAGATATCGAGTCTATAGATCCAAGTGAAGCGATGGTATTTATAGTTTCATTTAATTTGACCTTATATTGGATTTTTAAAATACAATTAACTTAATTTTTTTAGAAAGTACCTGGAGTAATTGCGTTTTATTCAGCGAAAGATATTCCTGGAAAAAACTCCTTTATATTAATTGGAGCAATAGCATTTATAAAAGAAGAAGAAGTATTCTCTAGCAAAAACGTAAAGTACTACAACCAACCGATAGGAATTATTGTGGCTGAATCGACAGCAATAGCAGAACGAGCTGCTAAAAAGGTTAAAGTTACGTACAACAATATTGAAAAGGCTGTCATTGATATCAAAGACGCCAGGAAGGATAAAACTAGAACAAAACTATTCATACCAATTCCAAATATTGGACGTGGAATTTTTGTGCGAAAAGAGTTCAAATCTAATTACACTATACGTGCTCAAATCCATTTGCCAATGGAGACAATTGTTTGCGTTACCTGTCCGTCAGAGCAGGGTCTCGAAGTTCACTCAAGTACTCAATGGATGGATGCAGTACAGTATACAACAGCGAAAGCTTTAAACTTAGATGTTAACAGGTAGGTAACAGTTGATATTAAATACAAAAAGAATATATTTTTTAGATTTGTGAACCTGTACTACATTACATACACACAGACACTATTCTATGAAAAGTAATTTGAAGTTAGACTTCTTGCGGTTTTAGTGAAGATTTACCAAATAAGTCTCTCTCCAATATACTAAATAAAATAATCTTCAAACTAAATTGAGAAATTGTGGATTTCCCTTACAGATTTCACACCTCTTTACACCTTTGAGGGATGATTTTGGAGATAAAAACACTTTGAGATCCTTCTTCACAACTTAAATAATCTCTATACCTTTGTACCATTACTTAATTTATTATTTATGTCATGCAAATAGTGTTATTTTAAATTAGGGTGTTAGTAGGTATGTTCGTCTGCCATTATACGTCTATTATGGATGGATAGGTTGCAATGGTAAAATGTATTGTTGAAAAATGTATGTTTTATTGTAGTCACCATGCATGAAGGTTAATTACATAAACAGGTTTAATAATGTTATTTTATATTTCACAGAGTAGACGTTTATACAAATAGAGTTGGTGGTGCCTTCGGTTTGAAGATATCACGGAGTACTTTGGCCGCTGTTGCTTGTAGTTTGGCCGCGTACAAGCTTAATAGACCTTGTCGCTTGATACAGTCTTTGTCATCAGTGGCAAAAGGTTTAGGCAAAAGGTTGCCCTGCAGCAGTGACGTAGCGGTAAGTCTTAAAATTTGTATGTGTGAAGTGGATACATGATAATAACTTATCATAATAATATAACAGTATAATCCAATCAGAAAGCGTAATTACAAAAATGTCTTTCTTATTCACTAATAAAGTATGCTAGTGCTAGGTGATTGGTCTTCATTATGATACTTTAATGTTTACAGGTTAAAGTTGATAGCAAAGGCCTTGTACAGTATATGGATTATGATGTATACGAAGACAACGGATATATTCTTAGTGTGTTAGTTTCTGTACTAGGAGTTGATGTCCACCATAACTGCTACAAAAGATTATGGTGGAATTATAAGTGTTACGACACAATAACTGACACTGCTAGAAATGCATATTGCAGAGCGCCTGGTAAGAATTATTATGACTTGGTTAAGTTTAATTCAAGTTTAGTTACGTAGGTAGTAATATTATATGCGGAAGAAGAAAGTAAGATTCAGATAATAATACGCCGCAAGTGAATCTATCTCTAGCGAATTAGGGGACTGTTAGATAAATCCTTGCATGTTATGACGTTTCATTTATTAAATCTATTTTAGGGTCATTGGAAAGCATTGCTATGGCAGAAACAATTATGGAACAAATATCTTATGAGCTTTCACTCGATCCATACGATGTACGTATGACTAATTTGGATGTACTTCTTCATGGAGAGATCAAAGAAATGGGAGAAGAATTGAAAACTAAAGCCGAATATACAAAAAGAAAGGCTGCTGTTGAAAAGTTTAATAACGAAAATAGATGGAAGAAACGAGGACTCAGATGGGCATTGATGAAGTATACACCCCTTAATTCTTCAGGGTACGAAGTTAGCATCAGTATTAATCATGGGGATGGATCGGTTACTATAAACCATGGTGGCATAGAGATAGGTCAAGGAATCAACACTAAAGCTGTTCAAATCGCAGCACATTTCTTGGAAATTCCTATTGATAAAATACAAGTAAAAGGTCAAAATACTATTACCAGTCCAAATGGTGTATTTACTGGTGGAAGTTTGACGTCACAAAACATCGGACAAGGCGTGGAAAGATGTTGCATAGAGCTACTTGCGAGGTTAGCGCCTATTAGACTGCTTTTACTAGATCCAAATTGGGAAACGCTGATAAAGAAAGCGCATTTACTCAATATTGACTTACAAGCTCGTAGTTTTGTCAGTCATTTACTTTCCCCGATATTTTTCGTTTATGGTGTAACCTTGGCTGAAGTTGAAGTTGACATATTAACAGGGGAGTCAGAAATATTAAGAGTTGATTTGTATGAAGATGCTGGACAAAGTGTCAGTCCAGAAGTTGATATTGGTCAGGTCAGTAAAATATACCTCCACAATTACATTTTACAACAAATAATCATAATTTATTAGATATAATATCAAACATTAAGACCATACTATGACCTTTATGTTTGAGCGTGACAATGTTATAGAGATACAGTCAGACACATAGACAGAGTCTTTTCTATTTTTAATATCAGTATAAAATTACCTCATATTTCAGGTGGAAGGCGCATTCATCATGGGTATGGGTTATTGGACTTCAGAAAAGGTCGTGTATGATGAAAACACAGGGGAAGTACTTTCGGATCGGACCTGGAATTACCACGTGCCATTAGCCAGGGACATACCGCAAGATTTCAGGGTCTATTTAAAGAAAAAATCATACAGTTCTCCGCTAATACTTGGATCCAAAGGTTTGTAAAAGAATTACATACAATATCTTTCCTATCGAATAATACGATAGCGATCTGAAACTTAATCAATATTTTATTCTTTGCTTGGTTCTGTTTCGCATTCTAATTTAGACTTTGTTTACTTGGAATTGCAAGAGATGATTTACACATTAAGTGAATACGTGGAAATGCATTACTTTTATGGAGCTTTTTAAGTTCAAGTCCCACCTAAATTAAAAGCAGTCAAAACTTTTTTTCATGAATTGTTTTTTCCATTTGCATCAGCAAATTATTTGCATAAAAACGGTTTCTATAATTATTCTAAAGTCTATCGTTGATTGCAGTGACCGGGGAACCAGCTACTTGTATGTCAATAAGTGTACCGTTTGCGTTGCGCCACGCTGTCAGTTCAGCGAGGGAAGATGCTGAGATTCCTAGTACAGAGTGGTTTACGATTGGTAAGCAGGTTATTTTTTTCTGTAAATCGACATAATAAACTGTTATTGTTATTGCTTATCACAGCTCTATAAGTTACTTAGAGAGATTTCAAGCTAATAAAATGTTATTTGCAATTAAAAATAAGTCATTTTTGAGATCATAATGATATTATGATGGGAGGTAAAATAGTAAGTTACGGTTGTAAGTTACACTTCCTTCTGAAGCAGACCGCAATATCTTTTTCAAAGTTTACTATTAACCAAAAATAAAGATTTTTCTTGTGTCGATGTCGATTCATAATTGGTGGCCTAAGTATGTTAATGTTTTTTTGAAGAACATAATGAATTGTTTCTTTTTGAGCGGTCAACAGTATTTTCCTTTATAAGGCGTGCAATAACCGCATCCAACGGCTTCCCGCGACCTTCACCAGATCGTCGGTCCTACCCACAGATCGTCTTCGGATGCGCGGTCGCCATACCGGAACCTTTCCGCCCTTGCGGCCATCGGTTCTTCTTACTATGCGTCCCGCCCACGCACTGACTGCCACTTCAGCTCCGCCTTTGAGCGATGTAGGTCGTCTTAGCTAAGTTGATTCCGTAAAAAATAAAAAGGATAAAAATACATCGATATAAAAACTTATTTTCTTCGTTAAATGATAAATATAGCATCGTACAAAGAAGGAAACTCTACATTAAACGAAATGTTTTGCCTATCTTTGATTTTATGTTTATTTTTACCTTCTCAGTATTCATTTAAACAAGAGAATAATTAGTTAGTTAATCTTTCAGACGCCGCCCAATTGGTTAAGATCTCAGGGTCATAGGTTCGATTTCTGGAACCAGATATTTCAATTTCACCAACCCGAGTTTGTCCAACACGTGGTGATTATGTCTTATATCCATTATGGTTTTTTCAACTTAATTCAATGGAGGCCTTTGCACTGCAGTGGAATGTTTTTAGGCTGTTGCTTCACCTTACATTAGTTTTTAATCTTTCAGATGGACCTTATACTACTGAGAAGCTGTGTATGTCTTCTGGAACGAAGCTGGAACATTTTCTATTTACTAATAAATGATTTTGTGAATGAACTTACAAAAATAATCATATGGTTTAATTTAATAATCGTTGGTAAACACGGGCTTTTCCAAAATTGTTCTGGTAGTAGACAACAAAAAACCTTAAGTTTGTAACACTTACCATCTTTCCCTAAGTTAACATTAGTTAGGTATTAACCGAAGTACAAAAAATATATTATCAGAATTTTGTAAATTTTCATTTCCCTACGAAATTTAATTATGCAAAATGATAAGAATAGTTATGCTAATATACCATCAAAATATTAACATCCGTATTTCAGCATTTGCTTAACACCTATGTATAAGCAGTGACTCAAAATTGCCTACATACAAATTCATAATTTCGTATAAGGTACCTAGTTACATTTTTAATATAATAAATTTCCTTTTTTTATGTTTTTTGCCTCGTCTGGTGTAAAGTATAACGAGTATCTGAAAAGCTGCTACTTTACCTACTGAGGACCGTAAAGAATTGTAGAACGTGATTATTCTTAAATTAATAACATAGTTTTTAGTAAACAATGTAATTTTGATAACTTTTGTAAGCGTCATTAATTATTAATTTAAAGCATTTTCGGTATAGATAACTTTCAATTTATTTTATTACATGTTTACATCTACATAGTCACATTATTAATAATTATGATAAGATACGTCAAACCCAAACCTTTTTTATTTTGGCAAAAAATATTAATAAACTCTGCAACCTACCTAAATCATGCAATAAATTTCCATGTTCTCTAAATTAGGCAAGTTGAAAAACAATCAATAAGGATAATATTATCAAATCGTGTTGAAAATAACTTGTTGACATAAATATTTACATATCAATAAACGATAGGAAATAATTTGAAAACGGATGCACGTTGGTACAGGTTTTAAATGAAACTGGTTTTAGATAATGCTAACTGCTCATAAAGGACTAAACCCTTGAAGAGTCCTTTGATATTTTTTATTGAATACAATATTATAAAGAGAAAAGATTTGATTGTTTGCTTGCTTGCATTGAACAGGCTCCTGAACTAAATGGACCGATTTGAAAACTATTTTACCATTAGAATCCTACATTGTCTCCGACAATCATAGGCGATAGAAGATTTTCAAGAAAGTTAGAATCCGTATGAAGACTTCGATTTTTTGATAATGACGTTTTGATAATGTAACCCACAGTGGGTCATACTTACCGTAATGCAAATTCAAAATTACATTAAATGTAATGTAATGTAATGTAAGAGTATAATAAACTCTCTCTAACTCAAATAAGTTGAACACTGAATAGGTAACGACGTTTTGCTGTCATTAATTGTGCTTACATAGCTTTCATGGCTTACATAGCTTTTATTTACACCAATGTTTAAAACTAACAAAACAATACATAATTACTTACAAACAAATAAAAATGAAGCGATCAAGTTAACTACGTTACGAAGGTCTTATACCTAATACCCACAATAATAAATAACTCTCTTAAAGCTACACAAACATATACTCTCGCGAATGTGTTTTTTATTTTGTGATTTAATTGTGGTTGTAATCTTAATACCTATGCTGTTTTTATTAGGTCGGCCTTTTAATAGTTTTAATGTAACAAACCTTTTTAAGATGTGAATTTAAACATTTAAAATAATTTTATGTTAAAACTCAAATGAGTTGAACACTGAATAGGTAACGACGATTTGCTGTCATTAATTGTGCTTACATAGCTTACATAGCTTTTATTTACACCAATGTTTAAAACTAACAAAACAATACATAGACTCTCGCGAATGTGTTTTTTATTTTGTGATTTAATTGTGGTTGTAATCTTAATACCTATGCTGTTTTTATTAGGTCGGCCTTTTAATAGTTTTAATGTAACAAACCTTTTTAAGATGTCAATTTAAACATTTAAAATAATTTTATGTTAAAACTCAAATGAGTTGAACACTGAATAGGTAACGACGATTTGCTGTCATTAATTGTGCTTACATAGCTTACATAGATTTTATTTACACCAATGTTTAAAACTAACAAAACAATACATAGACTCTCGCGAATGTGTTTTTTATTTTGTGATTTATTTCTGGTTGTAATCTTAATAGGTACCTCTTTTTTTCTCTTTTTGCACCGCCTGTGTCATCTCTGCTTGACCCCAAGGTTGACTGGTAAAGAATGCTTTTAGCATTAAGTTCGCCTTTTGTACTTTATTTTTTTAAGTGTGCAATAAAGTTTAAAAATAAATAAATAAATAAATACCTATGTTGTTTTTATTAGGTCGTCCTTTTAATAGTTTTAATGTAACAAACTTTTAAAGTTGTCAATTTAAACATATCAAATAATGTTATGTTAATTAATCTTCTGTAAATTTAGTAATAAACAAATAAAGATGTTACATATCAAAAAAAATATTTTACTTTGTCGAATGCGGCCCGTTAGTAATAATATAGCTTCTCTCCGCGATTGCCCAAACTTCGCGTCAACCCGCTGCCTTCTGAGGCGCTACTACGCTTCACGAAGCCAGTATTATTTACTTATCTTTATTATCTCTTTCACATACTCTAAGATATTGATACGAGTAAGAAAGACAAACGGAGTTAAGTTTATTGTAAGGCTTCTAAAGTGATTTTCTAAAGTAAATTTTCATGGTGATCAAATACTTAAAAAATGTGGGAAATATAACATCACATGCATCACACAAATAAGTAATTAGCTTACTATTGAAACAATTATGTAAAGAAAACCTCTTTACCTTCTACATACAAGCTTTTTTTAGGTAGTTATTTTTAAATGTAGATGCGAATTATAAAATAGATCTTCTATATTTACAGAAAGAAACTCAAATATCGTCTTATTTCAAACTTGCTGATGCCCGCGACTTCGTTCGTGTCAATTTTTGTTATTATGATTGCGACTATTTTTGCAACATTTTTCACTGATGCTTCGCTCCTATTGGTTGCAGTGCGATGTTATACAGGGTGAAATTTTAACCACCTTCCAAATTTTAATATATCAATCTAAGAGACAAAAAACAAATGATGTATTTTTTCTTTTGGTATAGCCCAGTGCAAAAATGTCAAGATATAGCACTTAGAAAATGTCCGTCAAAAATCTAAAATTTTTGATACGGCCGCCTAGCAACACTTTTTTTACGCAATGCGCATCACATTCATTCATTATGATACTAATCATAAGTTTTTGAATTTCCCTTTATCCCTAAACAGGCCAATATTTCCAGGTGAAAACTTGATTTTAATTTTTTACTTCTTAAATGGGCTCTAAATACGATAATGAACGCCTACAAAAATTTTGAAATGTGGTTAAAATTTCATCCTGTAAAGCCTACAGCCTTCCTCGATAAATGGACTACGCAATGCAAAAATAATTCAATTCGAACCAGTACTTCCTAAGATTTACGCGTTCAAACAATATTAGTATAGATCTGACGACTCCTCGTAGTTTAGTGGCATACACACCAGTTTCAAGGCGTCGCCAGCTCTGAAGTCCTGGGTTCCAATCCAGGACGGGTCTGTTAGTTTTTTCAAATATTTTTAGGTCAGGGTGTTTGTGGTGTCTTCGTCATTCCTGATTTCCACAGTAAAAGTCCTTCATTGAGTTAGTATTTACTTCGTAATCAAAACATTGCTTAAGCAGCTCTCAACATTTTATTTTTAAATCATACGTAAGTAGACACATTCCTACCAATGATTGTACATTTTTTGCACGAGGTAATTTTAACATTTTATTTTCTGAAAAAAGCCATTAAAGTTAAGGAATACTTGCCTACTTTGAAGACTAAGTATTCAGGTTGCTAACATGCCATTGGCGGGCGGCATGTCCCTTATACAGGGTGGTAAATGCTGTAACTTAACAGCCTGTATAATAAAAAATAAGTAACATTATTTTTTTTTTAAATGATATGAAAACGAAAATTAAATACGAAATAAATAATCGTCACATGGCTCACAACAAGAAAACAAAATACGTTTAAACCTAGAGGCCCCGTAGGCATACACAGAACATGAAAATTCATCCAAGCCAGTGGGCTACATAATAATATATGACGTATTTTTAACTAAAACATCAGCTGTGACAATATTACGTTACATTTAAGGTTTAATTTTTATGTAAACTAGCTGTTACCTGCGACTTCGAACGCGTGGAATATTGAAAAAACTATGTTTTCAAATTTTCCCGGTACAAAAAGGAGCCAATAAACTAACAGCCTTTCATTCAGATTGGTTAAATAAAAAATATGTATTAAAATTATACCACGTGAACCGCATTTTTTCCCGGGATAAAAGTAGCCTATTTTATAATCTAGCTAATAACCTAACAACGTGCCAAAATTTTATTTAGAAACGTATAATTAAAAAATAAGTGTCAAAATTATGCCACGGGATACGGGAACCGTACATTTTCTCGCGAGAAAAAGTACCCTCTACGTTACTCCAGGCAACAAACTAACACCACGCAAAATTTAATTTAAATCCGTTAAATTAAAACTATGTTTTAAAATTATGACACGGGAACGGTTCCCGTGTGATAATTCCTTTTCTGGGGATAAAAAGTAACCTATTTGTTTTTCCAGGCAATCACCTAACACTGTGCCAAATTTCATTCAGATCCGCTGAGTCGTTTTAGCGTGTAAGAGCTATTTAGTAGGACTAGTTGTTGCCTACGATTACGTTCGCGGATAAAATTTAGCCTATGCTATTAGACCCTGACCTATAAACTACCTCTATGGAACAAACCATGGCAATCCCTTTAATTATAAATCAAACATAGCGATCCCACGGGAACCGTAAATTTTTCTGGGACTCCAAGTATCCTTATTAATTATGCTATTTGTTCAATGTTTAGTCTTAAGAGTTAAGTTCCTAGTCGCTAGATGGCGCTATACTGAGTTAACTTGCGGTGACGTTTCGTTTACGTGGTTTCTTATATGTTCTTTCGAACAAATACATTTTGTCTTGCTATCGGAACCTTAGTTTCATTTGGGGTTCCTTTCTGTGGGCTTTTTTGGGACTTGTACATGGTCCTTCGAGCCGGATAGAGGCGATACGGAAGTAGACCTAGTGCACTGTCCGTACGGCGCTGAAGAGGTTGCGGATTGCGGCCTATGGTGCTAGGCCAACAACGGGTGGCGGCGAGCTGAGCTGTCAACCTACGTCAGAGCGGCAGAGGGAAGGCCCTCTGACATCTCATCGGACTTCGTCATCGGCGCGGGGGAAGCACCCCCGAGGACATCCAACCATCAACTGGAGTGACATCATCCGTGTACAAGTGTGAGTGTGTTGCGGAAGAAATACTGTGAGTACAATTTGAACCTTATTTACGAGAAGATTTAAACTTAGAAAATTCGTGATTAGTGCAGTGCATGTGAAGAGTGAAAAATTTACAAGTGTCCGGGACTTAGAATAATTTCAAGAATTTTGAACCGACGGGGAATCCACGCCGGTTTTCGGACTCAAGTGTCAAAGACTTAGAAAATTTACGACCAATATTCTAAGGACTTAGAAAATTTACGATAAATATTTTAAGGACTTGTAAAATTTTAAGTTTATCATCATGGCAGATACTGTTTTACTTGTAGATAATATGTCTAAAGAAATAATTAAAGCAAAATCTAACTTTAAAATATCACCTAAAGACCGCATAACTTTGTCTTATGTAGAAGTACGATTAGAAAACTTGGAAAAGCAATGGAGTTTTTTTTAGAGCATCATCATCAAAGCTGTTAGAGAAGGTCGCAATCCTGACAAGGATTATAGTTATGACAAAACCGAGGAAGAATACATAGATTATAAGTCATTGTTGAGGGAACATTTATTGTTACGTAACGTTGTACATTGGCTAGATACAACGCAACACAATTTATAGCAAATTTAGTTATAAAAACAACATTTTAATACTGTGTAGAACTTAATAACTAATAGATACAATTAAATAATCCTAATAAATAGTTCAACAACTTCGAGTGCAATGTTCCCAACGTTAACTGGAGCGGGTGCAACATGGGCATTTAACATGATTTTCGTCTTGTCCATGTTCATCCTAAGACCCACTCTTTGAGAAGCATTACCGAGATCTTCGAGCATAATGTTCAGGTCTTCCAAGGTCTCAGCCATAAGAACTACATCATCGGCAAATCGCAGGTGTGTTAGGTATTCGCCATTAATGTTGATGCCGCGTCCTTTCCAGTCCAGAAGCTTGAAAATATCCTCCAACGCAGCTGTGAACAGTTTCGGAGAAATAACGTCTCCCTGTCTCACACCTCGCTGTAGTTGGATCGGATTAGAGCTCTGGTTCTGTAATCGGACCGACATGGTGGCGTTTTGGTATAAGTACTTTAGTACCTCGATGTACCTGTAGTCTATTTGGCACCTTTGGAGAGACTGCAGCACTGCCCAGGTCTCAATCGAATCAAAGGCTTTCTCATAGTCCACGAACGCTAAGCAAAGTGGCAAGTTATACTCTTCGGTCTTCTGTATAACTTGCCGCAGCGTATGAATGTGGTCTATGGTACTATAGCCTTTTCGGAACCCGGCTTGTTCGGGAGGTTGGAAGTCGTCGAACCTGCGAGTGAGACGATTCGTAACGACTCTCGAAAACAACTTATAGTTGTTGACCACTATGTTTACCTGGGACAGATAGTCCAGTTAGGTAAGTCCAACTTCGAGAAAGAGATCTCTCGTCGAATCCAGCTCGGATGGGCAGCGTTCGGGAAGCTCCGGCATATATTCGCGTCCGAAATACCTCAGTGTCTCAAGACGAAAGTCTTTGACCAGTGTGTGTTGCCAGTAATGACCTATGGGAGTGAGACGTGGTCGTTTACTATGGGTCTCATAAGAAGGCTCAAGATCACCCAGCGAGCAATGGAGAGAGCGATGCTTGGTATTTCCCTACTCGATCGAATCAGAAATGATGAGATCCGCAGGAGAACTAAAACAACCGACATCGCTCGAAGGATTGCATCGTTGAAGTGGCAGTGGGCGGGACACATAGCGCGGAGAACCGATGGCCGTTGGGGCGGAAAGGTTCTCGAATGGCGACCGCGTACCGGACGACGTTTCGTGGGCAGGCCCCCTACAAGGTGGACCGACGATCTGATCAAGGTCGCGGGAAGCCGCTGGATGCGGACAGCACAGGACCGATCGTTGTGGAGATCCTTGTGGGAGGCCTATGCCCAGCAGTGGGCGTCGTTCGGATGATATGATGAATAAATAGTTATGTAACTAACGCTATAAAGTAATAATTCTCATAAAATCTTATAAAACTAATATTTACATGGTACGGAACCCATCCGTAATGATTATTGCGAAAAGGTTTTGATCGGCGTAGCGAGTCCGTGAGGGACCCTTCTAGCGGATGCCGATATGCTCCGAAGCCTCTGATCGGAAGGATTCGGGAGCGCTCGCGCATCCTTCGGTTTCCTACGGCCGCAGACCATTTTTAGACGTGAGACGCGGAGCCCGTGCGCCTCGCTAGTCGATTGCCTATCCGTATCTACCTACGAGCTTACGATTATTAGGAGAAATAAGTTTATATTGAAATCTATGTGATTTCTGGATCCCGCTGGGGTGAGTTCTCATAATAAATGATTATTATACGCTGTAACTGTTCTCATTAGACCGCTTGAGCTGCTTGGTGATTTAATTAGAGGTCACTGTACTTGGCCGAAGTGGTCAGCTGTTGATCCTGAGTGTAATGCCTGTTGTCTGGGCTTCCAGGACCTTTGCTACGCCTAAGCCGTGCTGACTATTACCACGCCGGCCTTGCACCTGCTGACATCACCAGCTGTGACAGCGCTCCAAGTCGCGGAGACCGTTAGACCACCATCTCGGCAGGCCAGTGTACCCTCTATTGTCGCAACCGGTCACCTTGTGCTAGGAGGAAACAGACAATTATACTTATTTTATAACTAACTAGAATTTCATTGACCCACCTACCTTCTGTGGCTCAGAACGTCACAGTTATTAAAACCTAAACCAAGTGTACCTGCTATTACTTGGCCTACTGTTTGTAAGGGAAATGAGCACCGATCTAGTGTACGCTTACCTGAGATATCTATTCCTAAGTTTTCAGGAAATTACTCTGAATGGGTCAGCTTTCGTGAAATGTTTATCTCTGTTATCGATAGTAATTCAAGTATTGATGATGTACAAAAGCTTAATTATCTCCGCGGTTGTTTGACAGGTGAGGCAGAGCAATTGTTAAGACATATTCCTTTAACAGCAAGTAATTATCAAATATGTTGGTCTCAGCTAGAAAGTCGTTACAATAATAAGAAATATTTGTCCAATTGTATTTTAAAACGTTTAACTGGCCAGAAGGTATTGATTTCCGAGTCTTGTTGTGGTTTAAAGCTATTATTAGATACGACCAAAGAATGTTTACATGCATTAAAAAATACAGGTATACCAACAAGTTCATGGGATGTTCTTATTATATTTTTGGTTAGACAGAAACTTGATTCAGAATCTCGAAAATTATGGGAACGAGATATGGCCAACTCAATTCGGGAACTTCCTACATTTCAGGAATTTGAAGAGTTTTTAGAAAATAGGTTTAGATCATTAGAGTTTTTAGATACAAAGGTTCAAAAATCTAATTGTACTCACCTTGCCACAAACGTTTTGTCCTGTGCCTTTTGTTTGGAAAATCATAATTTATGTAACTGTAAAAGGTTTGCGAAAGAACAAATAGATTCTAGGCGAGAATTTGTTCAAACTCAACACTTGTGCTATAATTGTCTTAACTCCGGCCATTCTGTTTATCAGTGTACGATGTCTACTAGGTGTCGTCTTTGTAAGAAAAAACATCACACACTTCTCCATCCTAAAAGCCCCAAATCGGTCAATGATACGACCGATCAGTCTGTTGATAAAGCTGTTGGCGCTACTGTTACCAAAACGGTATCAAAAACGCAGACTCCAACTCCAAGCGAGACCAACAACTACAAGGTTTATACTACCTGTTTTCCCTACGCACACAGTCAAATTCTATTGGCCACGGCTTTAGTAAACGTGCAGTCAAATAAATTTAGAACTCCTGTGGTGCTGAGATCATTACTAGACCAGGGTTCGCAGGCATCTTTCATCACAGAGTCGGCTGTGCAATTGTTAGGTCTTAAAAAGATGCCTGGAACCAACTTACTCAAGTTTAGGCGGCGATCAAGGTACGACTGTGGCATCAAAATCCACGGTCCTTATTAAAATTCAATCCCGCTTAGATCCCACATTTATTATTACCGTCAAGGCTCATGTTTTAAACAAAGTAACGTCATTATTACCAACTCGAAAGGTTTCTTTAGAGATAACTACAGCATTTTCGTCCATGGCCCTGGCAGATCCGTCGTTTGATACTCCAAACAAAATCGATCTGCTTTTAGGTGCCGAATTGTATAGCCAGATTTTATTAGATGGGTTATTCGGGGGTTCACCGGGTTCCGTAATAGCACAGAACACCAAACTCGGTTGGATTCTCTCTGGCAGAACACTTGGTCAAATCAGCCAAAACGTAAAATGCTACAATGTTATTGTTAACATGCATACACAGTTAAACGACTGCGATAATAACCTGCATAAGAAATTTTGGGAGCTAGAATCAGAACCATCTTTGATCACAGGTAAAATGTTAAACGAAGAAGAAAAACTCTGCGAAGATTTCTTCTCTCAAACCACAAAAAGAGATTCACAAGGTCGCTACATAGTGAAATTACCATTTAAATCGGTTTTTCCATTATGCAACAAAGGTGATTCAGAGCGTATAGCCTACAAGAGATTTCTTATGTTAAAAAAACGATTGACAAGAAATCCGGACCTAAAGATTGATTATTCAAAGGTTATACATGAATATCTTGACATGAATCATATGGCTGTAGTTGATGATTCAAAATTACCCGGCGTCTATATTCCTCATCACGTCGTAATACGAAAAGATAAGACTACCACGAAAAATCGCGTAGTGTTTTATGTTTCTTGCACTGACTCAAACGGAGTCTCACTAAACAGTGAACTACTGGTAGGCCCAGCACTGCAACCAGAGCTTAGGCATTTAATCATGCGGTGGCGAAGCTATCCTATTTCACTTGTCGCTGACATTGTAAAAATGTACAGACAACTGAAGGTGGCGGAGGAGGATACAGACTTTCAACGCATACTGTGGCGCGAGGAACCAGATTCGGAACTGCAGCATTTCCGACTCCTGAGAGTTACCTTTGGTCTGTCGTGCGCACCCTACTTAGCTGTTAGAGCCTTGCAGCAATTAGCCTATGACGAAGGCCCTGATTTTCCTTTGGCCTGTCCTAGAGTCCTAAATGATTTTTATATGGACGATCTGTTGACAGGCTGCCAGTCCGTTTCTGAAGGAGTAGAAATCTATGAACAGATGACTAAAATGTTGAATCGTGGCGGATTTCCACTTCAAAAATGGTCTACGAATAGCGAAGAACTGGCAATCTTGATAAAACAGGCGGGAGATGAGACATCTGATCTGGAGCTGAAGACAGATGATATGTTAAAGATACTGGGATTAGCATGGGATAGACATAGTGATGAGTTTCGGTGTATCGTTCACTTCTCCCTACAGAGCTCCCAGTTACAAAGCGCAAGGTTATCTCAGACATCGCTCGTTTGTATGACCCTTTGGGTTGGATAGCTTCAGCTATCACAACAGCCAAGGTGTTTAATCAAAGATTATGGCTGTCTGGTATCGAATGGGATGCTGTTCTACCATCATCACTTCTCAGTGACTGGATTACTTTCAGAGATGACTTAAGTAGTCTTAAAGCCGTTAGAATACCGAGATGGATTAATACGAGTAAAGATACCGATTATCTCCTCGAACTTCACGGCTTCTCCGACGCCTCCAATGTCGCATACGCAGCAGTTGTGTACATACGCATTATTGACCAAGACGAGAACATACACGTGCACTTGATTACCTCTAAAACCAGAGTGGCACCGATTAAACAGGTATCCATCCCACGTTTAGAGTTGTGTGGCGCAGTGCTTCTAGCAAAACTATTGAATGAGGTCGCATAAATATTGGGCGTACCCAAAACGCAGTTACATGCTTGGACTGACTCCACAATAGTTTTAGCCTGGTTAAGAAGTCACCCAAGTAGATGGAAGACCTTTATTGCAAATAGAGTATCGGAGATACTTACCATCACAGATGCAAATCAGTGGTCACACGTAGGCTCAAAGGATAATCCCGCAGATAGCGCCTCCCGAGGCTTAATGCCATCTGAATGTGCGTAGCATCAACTCTGGAAAGAGGGACCTAAATGGCTCTATGAAAGAAAGTTAAATTACGATTCGAAGGTAGTGACAGAGACAAACTTAGAAGAGAAAAAGCAAAAAATCAAATGTCACGCTACTTGTGAAACTACTGATGGTCATAACTTGATTTCTAGATTTTCATCTCTATCTAAACTTACCAGAGTGTTGTCCTACTGTCGACGACCATTTGGATCAGCGGTAGTTAACGCTGCTTCTGACCCATGTGTCGCGGGTTCGATCCCCGCATAGTACAAATATTTGTGTGCATGAACATGTCTGTTTGTACTGGTCTGGGTGTTTTCTATGTATTATAAGTATGTATTTACAAAAAAAAAGTATATAAGTAAGTTTATCGGTTGTCTAGTACCCCATACGACAGGGTACTTAATAGTAGCTTAATTTGGGACTAGATGGCTCTGTGTGGCCCAGTGAGGCATGTCTTAAAATATTTATTTATTATCAGTATATAAACTTGAAAAATTTTGTCTCAGGCGGGACTCGAACCCGCATCTCCTCGCATGCCGGGCGGGCGCCATACCATTAGGCCACCGAGACACTGCGACATGGCGCGAATTTTTCAAGCATATTCTTACGCTGTGAGCCAGCGTTGTTTCATCAAATGTTAGGAGTTTGCACCCTTAACACCCGAAAGAAACATATTTGCAGATGTTTGACAAATTTAAAAACATATAAAGCATAAATTTTGTCCATTCGTTCTTATGTAATAAACAGTTTAACTAACACGACTTTGTTTTATATGTATAGATAAGTAGAATATGCTTAGTTAGACCTTCACTAGTTGTTAGAACAAATATTTAAATTTTGTTTCGCTTCAGTTAAGTGTTCATCGCAAAGCAATAAAGACATGGACCGAATAAATTTTCGAGTAAACGGGAAAGAGCATTCAGGTATGTAAATTTATCATAATAATTTGCTTAAGTTTTCAGTGGGTAATTAATAATTTTTTTGGCCTTATTTATTATGAAACTTCCACTTTTTTTGTGGAAAAATTAATTATGATAAGTTTTTTTTTCACGCCCTATTATCTCACTTTCATACCTCATCTTTACATCATATCATCGGAAGTCCAATCTTTTTCTATAAAGTCGGTGCGTTGCCGCACTGGTTGCGAGTCGAAGGCTTTCTTTTCTTCTTCTCGACCTTCGTAAAGCCCTCCTCATCACACTTATCTGCTTGTGATGCCAGCGTCTTCGGAGCCGCCATGCAATTGCTTTTCCGAGCGGTAGCTGCAGCATATGCACGCGTCGGAGTTGACGTCACAACGCGTGATGTGTCTTGCGGTGCTGCGGCGCGCGCGGCGGGGCGCGCAGTAGCGGCACATATTTATTCATGTGGTAGCGGTGACGATGAAGATTAATGGCCTGCGCAGACGACGGACTTTTCTCCGCGGCGGAGAAAAAATTACGCTCCGCAAGTAAAAAGTCTGCCGCAGATTTACCGCAAACTCAACGCACACGGTGTGCGATCATTTGTTCATTTATCGTCCTGCATACGTAAGTCACTCTCGAGCGCACAACACGGACTAAAGTTCGCCATGCGCGTTGCTTCACCTAGTCACACGAGCTCTCTTTATTTCGGCGACTCCCCCGTACTTTTGTCCGGTCCGCTCTTTGCATGTCCTTGGTAATTCAGGGGACTTTATGTACGCGGTACTTTTAATCCCTCGTTTGCGTTATTCGATACAGTTGTAAGCGATCTATTTTAGCGGACGAAAAAGTCCGCGGACAAAAATCCCTCGTCTGCGCAGGCCATAAGAGGAAACACAAGGGCCGTTTTCCCATACAAACGTAGTCCCCTGTTTCCTCCCTGGATAATGTCAGGAGAGCAATAATTTTTCTTACAAAAATCTATGGCCACAATTGGCATGTTTCTATGTTTTCCTTTTTTTCATAAATTAATTGATAAAAGAGATATGAGCCTTCAAAAATCAAAAAATTCGCCAGATTTTCAGATGCGTTCAAATATCCAAAAAACAAATTTGGCTAAACTTTAGAAAAAAAATAGGTAAAAAAACTTTTTAAGTTAAACGGTTTTATGTTAAACATACATTGCAATGTTTAAGATAAATGTACTAAAAACCAAAAAATAATAAAATAGATACAGTCGTGGGAATTATAAACATATGCATAGACTAGACTAAAATAAAACCATGGGGCACGTCAATTGTCTACAATCGTTGATTAAAATGTTTGTTTTGTAATGTTACACTATAATTAGGCAGTTGTTCAACCGACAACGATGGACGTGTGATAAGTAGGGCTAGAATGTGGAAACAAGCTAGCAAGCTCGATTATAAGCGAGTTTTAGGGTTTCATAGTGGTGAGCGAGTAGTACTTTTATCATATGTTTTGTCGATTAAAGACAAACTACGAGCAGTGAAACGATTCCTCGCCAGCCAGCAGTGTGAATGTCCAACGATAAACTAGTTGAAACATCTCTTTTATTTACATGGAGTGTATAACTATTGGAATTTCCATGAGCAAGAAAATAGTAAGTAATTTCCCCACCGTCTGCGGGCCAACTGCCTATTTAACGACGAATTAAACGATTCTTCTATCGCACATTAAGTCGATAATTTGTAGACAATTGACGTGCCCCACGGTTTTATTTTAATCTCGTCTATGCATATGTTTATAATTCCCACGACTGTATCTATTTTATTATTTTTTGGTTTTTAGTACATTTATCTTAAACATTGCAATGTATGTTTAACATAAAACCGTTTAACTTAAAAAGTTTTTTTACCTATTTTTATTTTCTAGTTTTTAGTTTTTATTTCGCATTCTGTTTAATTCATTTAGTGCTTCATTATTGCAAGGTTTCTTGCCCATTAGTTTATTTTCATTTGATACCCATGTTGATGGGATCGATAAAACCTACGTTATCCGCCATTTTGTAGCGGCCGCCATCTTGTATTTCAATTTTGTATAGTATATTGTATTCTGCTTGTTGAGCCCTTTCATTTGATACCCATATTGATGGGATTGATAAAACCTACGTTATCCGCCATTTTGTAGCGGCCGCCATCTTGGATTTCATTTTTTTATAGTATATTGTATTCTGCTTGTTGAGCCCTTTCATTTGATATCCATATTGATGGGATTAATAAAACATAAATTATCCGCCATTTTGTAGCGGCGGCCATCTTGAATTTATAATGATAATGAATAAACATAATTGTATTGTTACCAAAATCCAAAGTGTATACAAAATTTCAGATTAATCGGTTGACAGGAAGAGGGTGAAATTTGAATTACTAAATTTGACCCAAGAATAATAAATAAAACAAACGGGGTGAGCTAAAAAAAAGCAAAATATACGAACACGGCCTAAGGTTTTCTTTAATTTTTTATGACAAAAGTATTTATAAATAGGTCTAGTTTTGGAAAAGGAATCGGGGGACTACGAAACGGTGATTTTGTGTGCTTTCAGTAGGTATTTTCAATTCAATATGCAGTCGTCTCTATCACGCTCTGCGGGGAAGTGTTTGGACACTGCGCGACAGCAATAGATTTTACAAATACATATTTTTCTATTCTCTCGTCCTTAGTGTTTCCTCTTAAAAGCCGGCCGTTTTATAGCGTGCCGAAAACAATATCTGGGTTTGGTGATATTGTTCAGACCTTCAATAAAATTATGTATGACTGAGAGGTTTTTTTTCAGTGGGTGGTGAGGTGACATCTGACGTCATGCTGGTAGACTACATCCGGAGCAGCTTGGAGCTGCGTGGCACCAAGTACATGTGCCGCGAGGGTGGATGCGGCGCCTGCATCGTCTCCGCCTCTACTGGCCCCGGGGAGACTCCTATAGCCGTCAACTCGGTACGTCTTTCTTTTATCATCGTCATCATCATGTCAGCCAAACGACGCCAACTGCTGGACATAGTCATCCCCCACGGATATCTGGAACGATCGGTCTCGCGTCTCCCTCGTCCAATGGCTTTCGGCGATGTTCAAACTTACAGATAGTCGTCAGGTGCGCGGGCACCATTCCTGAACCTTCATGCAATCGGTTCTTCTTGTCCCGTCCACTGTTGCTTCAGGTCCTTAATTCTTCAAGTGATGTCGGCTATCTTAGTTCTCATTTACTCATTTCTGATTCTATCACGCAGGGAAATAGTCTCCTTCATTTCCCGCTGTCAGATCCTTCTTAATACAAAGTATTAAACGACCACGTTTCAATTCCATAAGTCATAGCTGGCATTACGCACTGGTCAAAGACTTTTATCATCATCCTCTTTAATTTTGCTCATGAAATGACAACAACGAAGAGAAATAGAATATTCACTTCCTTAAATAGCAATTTTGACTGCCTTAGGGGTGATTCGAACCTAGAACATTCCTCTTGGACAATCTAAGTCTATTCTAAGAGCTACCAAGACATTTCTGGTTTCAACAAATTTATTGGAGTGTACCTAGTTGACGCCACTTTAGAAAGTGATCTTGCGCGGTGCTCAAACATAATTTAAGCTCAGTTATACCTATCGTTCCTCAGTGCTTAAATCCTACCTAATGTTATTTTGAAATGAATAACTCACGTTCATAATATATGAAAAAAGGTTGCCGAGTTAAAATTTAAGCTGAAAAGTAGATAATAATATGTAAAAGTAACAGGCATTAGGCAAAAAAATACCTAAGTTAATGACAGTGACAATTTGAACAGAATGTTTCTTTGCATAAATTAAATTCAAGAAATTCTTAGAAAGTTTAGTCAAATTGATACTTTGAGGAAAATAATTTAAATTTAATCATAGAAAGCTATACAATACTTAGAACATAAATAATACGGTGTAACCTGTAACACTGAGAATTGTTTTTATTGAAGTGATACTTTTCTAAAACATCTATTTATTTATTTATTTATTGCATATTTTATTTATTTATTTATTGCGTATAGTACATACAATTATTAGCCACTTGTTATATATAGATGTATCTACTATCTAGACATTATATTGTGTAGGTTAGTAAGATAAACTATAAATAGATGTGTTAGTTTTCGGATACTGTTACTGTTTAAATCTTAGTTACCTACTTACCTATGTGATTTTGTAAATTTATCGGCTTCAAGTCATTGTTTTAACGTTTTTTATTTATCTTCAGACATTTCTGTTCCTACAACATTGTGGAAAATTACGATTTCATAGAATTTTATTTTTGTTCGTGAATGGACTGTAATTTTTATTTCTTTCTATGACCTACGTTAGGTTACATTAAGTTCCAAAGTTGTATTCAATGATTATTTTGATAATAGTAATTTCTTTCGACAGTGCTTAGTATCTATCACATCATGCCAGGAATGGGAAGTCACGACGATCGAGAAAGTGGGGAACAGACGTAAAGGGTATCATCCGATCCAGAAAACTCTAGCGGAAAACAATGGAACTCAATGTGGACACTGTACTCCTGGATGGGTTATGTCTATGTACAGGTCATTAAAAGTACCTACTTTACTTAACGCATTCATTATGAGAACCTACACTAATTAAATTTATTATGTATCTGTATTGCGCGAGTTGATGGCTTGGAGGTCGAAGTCATGCACATCCCATGTGTGTTTTAAAATCTGCCTCTACGGTAATAGGAGTTCAGATTTGTACCATCTGCTCAGCGTAGGAACATTCCTAGGATAGTCAAAGACCACAGTCTAGGGAGATTTTGATAGCACTCAATTCAAATAAATGTAGTGATTTGTCACATCCGTAGCGTAAAAGCGTACCCCGATTAGTAACAAATCAATGCAGGGCATTCCTCATTGATGAATAATATCATTATCTTACAGCCTCGCTCAAAACAAAAAGGACTTGACACAATTGGAAATTGAAAAATCTTTTGGAAGTAACATATGCAGATGTACCGGCTATAGACCCATTCTAGATTCCTTTAAGAAGTTTGCGGTAGATGCAGATGACAGTAAGATTGCTGACATAGAAGATTTGTATGTTTGTAAGAAATACAATAAACGTTATTCTAGGACATCTGTTGAAGATGACTGGTGTATCATACCTAGGTCAAATGACTTAATGATTGATAATGTAATTAAAATAGAACTCAAGGATGGCAAAAAGTGGTTCAAAGTGACAAAGGTATCTCAAATATTTGATGTCCTAAGCAGCGAGGATAACGATTCCTATATGTTGGTGGCAGGAAATACAGCAAAAGGTAATTTAGGTTCGGTCAACAGCGATATAATCAATCATAAATTAAATAAATAAAACTTGATGTTTGGTAATAAGTTGATCAGCTTTTGACTCTGTCTAATATTATAAACGATATAGTTTATATATATATATATATGGATGTTTGTAACTCTTTCACGCAGTAACCAATGAACGGATTTTGGTAAAAATAATAGTAATACGATATAAAAGTTGTATTTAGTATCAAGTCAAGAGGCACAGGCAATTGATCTCTTTCGGTTGGTTTTCATTTTTATTTTATGCAGATCACATTATTCGTTTCCATCTGAAACCTATTTCGTAACCCATGCGAACGATTTCGTAGGCAAAAGCTAGGTATAGGTATAGCTAACGAATGGGTACATATCGGAATGCCGAATTATTTGTACTCCTAATTGTCATTGGCACACAAACTATTAGCCTAAATTTTTTTCGCACATTTTTACTTTTCCTAAACGTGTTTAGCCTATTTTCACTACGCTTTACTTTATATTGCCGTATTATAACTTCCCAATAGCGACATATAGCCGAATGTATTCTAACACCTACCATTTACAGTTCCAAGTCTTTATTCACAGAAAGTTAAAATCTTCACCAATATTTGAAATAGCCATGCATGCATGCATGCTTGCAAATAAGTAAGCATGCATGCAAGCAAGCAAGCATTAATGCATGCAAACAAGTAAACATGCATGCAAACAAGTAAGCATGCATGCAATCAAGCAAACATGCATTCAAACCACTAATCATGCATGCATCTAAACATTCAGACTTCCGTGACGGCTTTGGCGCTGCGGAGCTCTGGCGGTCCCACGCGTGGTAATCGTCGCAGATGGCTTACGCTCACCACCTCCACCTCGCTTCCACCTCGCTTACAGCCTCCTGCTCTTCAGCCCGCGGGCCGCCTCGCCCCTCCGCGCCTACGCGCTTTTGAATTACACTCTAGGGGTAGGGCAGACAAGGACTGCTTGGGGTCGGTTTGTGAGCGATTTGTTTCTTAAACTTTTTCGGTTTAAAAAATCAGAGCTTTCAATACTTAGCGTAATGCAAAAAAAAAAGATGCTAATACATTTACGTGCTTTCGATATTAGACATACTGAAATTAGGGTTTTACAATTTTTAGACCAATATATAATAGTGCCAAAACAACTTTAGACTAGACAATAATTATACGTCATAAGTTAAGGCCAATACGGTTCGGCCAAATGAAATTAGGACTTTAAATTTTAGGCGAACCGAAGGGCACCCCTAGGTAATTCATTAATATTAATCCAAAAAAAATGTTAGAACTGTCTAACGTGCTTATTTTTTCCTATGTATGGGTAGTAAAAAATCTACATGACTTCATAAACTACGTACATACATTGCGTCAGTTGTTATTAAAAAAAAGTGTAATATTCTATTTTTAAGGAGCCTATCCTATTGATGAATATCCTAAAGTTTTGATTGACATATCTGGAGTAACAGAGTTGAAAGGATATGAAATTGATCAAAATTTGAATATAGGCGCCAATAACACCCTCACTGAGGTACTGGCTATCATGGAAGAATCATCTCAAGAAGAATATTTTGACTATCTAAAAAAGTTACATGATCATTTACAATTGGTTGCCAATATTCCCGTTAGAAATGTAAGTATAAATAAGGTTTTATTCATAGCAAAAACATTATTCTTCTAAAATCAAACATGCAAGCGCAATTCTCTGACTCTGAATTCTGAATCTAAGAATTGTTACTAAGAATTGATGTAAAAATATTTTTTCAGTTAGGAACTATAGCGGGAAATTTAATGACCAAGTATAAGTATCGTGACTTTCCATCAGACATTTTTCTGCTATTGGAAACTGTGGATGCATATGTGACTATTGGTATGTAATTTTTTGGTTGTCTTTGGCCTTTGTAATATAAACGATATATCGCTAATATGCTATAACCTAAGCATTATGCTGATATTCAAGTTGAAAAACACATATTCTAAAAGTATTTTTTTGCATGGTTTTGAATTAAACTATTTTTTTTTTAGTTGGTCCACGAAAATATGAAAAAACGATGCCTATATCAGATTTTTTACAAATGGACATGAAAGGTAAGGTTTTGCATCATATATCCCTGCCGCCGTTAAACGACAAGTACAAACTAGTAACATTCAAGGTAAGTTTCCACATTTACGCACGATCTGTATTAATTGTATTATAGCATTCGGTTCCAATGCGACAAGTGTGAATTATAATTTTAATCACTTACAGATAATGCCACGTTCTCAAAATGCACATGCTATAGTTAATGCAGGTTTTCAATACAAATTAAAAGATGCAAACAATACAGTAGAATGCGCCAGAATTGTGTTCGGGGGTATATCTGCAACATTTAGACGAGCCTTCAATACTGAGGAATATTTGTTAGGAAAATCACTTTTTGAGAACAATACATTGCAAGGAGCTATTGGGATGTTAAATAAAGAAATTATTGCTGTTGAAATATTGCCAGAGCCATCACCTGAATATAGAAAACAATTAGCCATGGCTCTATTTTACAAGGTATGTAATGTTTTTCATTTTTTAAAACTTAAATTAGACAATTGCACAAATCACAGAAGAATATACAGTGGGTACTTTATACATAAAAACCGGCCAAATGCGAGTTGGACTCGAAGGGTTCCGTACCATTCTCTAGGTAAACAATAGTAGGTACATAAATTTAGTGCCTACCTAAGCATAGGCAAAAAAATGTATTTTTTATTTAATTAATTATTAATTTTATTATTAAGTAAAATACAACTGAGTGTTTTGTGAATATTTCAAGTGTTTCATACCTGTTGCCATTATTGATATCGAGCAAAAAAGAGCAAAAAAATCGTGTTTGTTGTATGGGAGCCCTTAAATATTTATTTTATTTTGTTTTTAGTATTTTTTGTTATTGTGGCAACAGAAATACATAATGTGAGAAAATTTCAACTGTCTAGCTATCGCGACTCTTGAGATACAGCCTGGTGACAGGCAGACGGACAGACGGACAGACATGGAAGTCTTAGTAATAGAGTCCCGTTTTTACGCTTTGGGTACGGAACCCTAAAAACCATCATACAGCAAATGTGAAACAAAATACAATTAACTCTTGCGCTTTCATTTTATTTTCAGGGATTATTGACGTTGTGTCCTAAAAATAAAATCAAAGAGATATACCGTTCTGGAGCAAAACGACTCCATGAGTCCCGACCAGTGTCACAGGGCCGCCAAGAGTTTACCACAGACCCGAGTGTCTACCCTTTAAATAAGCCCATTATAAAGGTAGAAGCTATGGTAAGAATACAATTTTAGAATATAGAAGGGTTACTAAACTAAACTTAAATGGTATAACATTACTCAATTGTGATATATTAACATCATGTCAGATCCAATGTGCCGGAGAAGCCAAGTATACAGAAGATTTGCCATCACTACCAAACGAATTATATTCTGCACTCGTACTGAGTACAGTTGGTCAAGGGAAGATTGAATCTATAGATCCAAGCGAAGCTTTGGTAAATACTGTCATACTTACTTATAGTATTTATATGAAAGCATTAAAGGGATGATAAAAATAAGTTACATTCCGTGACTAGCGGATAACCAAAACTTCAAATTCTATACAATCTCGAGAATGTTCGGTAATAAAATCAAATAAGTTAAAGACATTAAAATTCATGATGATAACCTTACATTTTAGGATCTACCAGGCGTAGTAGGATTTTATTCAGCCAAGGATATCCCAGGCAAAAATACATTCCAGTTGATTGATAATATTGAACTTGGACAAATTGAAGAAGTATTTTGTAGTAAAGAAGTTAAATACTACAACCAGCCGCTTGGCATAATTGTAGCTATAACAACAGCATTGGCTGAAAGAGCAGCTAAACGGGTTAAAGTAACATACACAAAACAAAATACCGCAAAACTCGTAATTGATATCAAAGAAGCGAAAAAAGATAAATCAAGATACACTTTGTTTAAGCCCATACCTAATACAGGTAGAGGTTCGAGTAATTATAAAGAGTTCCAGTCGAACTATACAATATATGGACAATACCATTTTCCAATGGAGACGTTAGTTACTGTTAGCCGGCCTTCAGAAGATGGTCTGGCTGTATTTTCATCGACCCAGTGGATGGATGGCGTACAAAATGCGGTTGCTAATGCTTTGAACATCGACCACAATAGGTCAGTAGCATGAAATAATTTGTTGACAACCGACCGTTTTACAACAATATAAAGTTATTTTATTTGATGGGAAATGGTTCATTATTCTTTAAAGTATTATTAGCAACATTTACTGAAATTAACGTGCAAATGCTAAGACTGCTTGCATTTAGCTTTGAGTCATTTAAGTAAGGGTAACTTTGCATTACGCTAGATATAACAAATAACAATAGCTGTTTAAATTTAAAGTAAGACATTTTTAGTGACATATTTGTATGGACTGTGTATCTAGTTTTTATGTTTTATTGATATTTAAACATCAAGCCAAAACATTTTATAAGTCCCTTGAACCTTTTTTAGGGTAGATGTATTTACTAACCGTCTTGGAGGTGGTTTTGGTTTAAAATTGTATAGCAGTAATTTAGGGGCTGTAGCTTGTAGCATTGCAGCCTTTAAATTAAACGTACCAGTCCGCTTGATCCAACCCATGAGTACAAATACAAGATCATATGGAAAGAGGTTTCCATGCTCAACTGATATTGAGGTACGCGTAATACACAAAATAACTAAGTATGTTATTTATTGTATATGTGTATTTTTTGAAGATTTTTTTTTCCTATAGTTTATAATGTAAGTTTGAATATGAAATTTTTAAACAGGTGTCCAGTCAGCAATCTCGAACCCGTTAAGGCTAATTAATGCTATCAATTTTATCGACAAATCCGCAACGATAAAGTATTTTGTCCTTAATGCTTACAAACAGAATCCTTTTATTTTTTTCATGAATTTAGGTATATCTTACCCATGCGAGGTCCTCCATGCATAATATTGGTAATATTCGATAGCTTCAGGAATAGTCAATAAGCTGACATTCAAAATGACAAAAATCTTTAGATCCGACATCGCTGACACACTGTATACTATAAAACAACGTCGTGTTGTTTAGAATATTCATAACTCAAGAATGACTGAACAAATTTTATGGTTTTGTCTTTGTCCGGAATAGAATAAAAAGTATTAAAAATATTAACATACATAAAAAAAACTCTTATCCTTCATGACGGATCAGATAGTATATCATAATTTTTATGCAGGCAACAGTAGACAAAAAAGGTCGCGTGCAGTACTTGTCCTACAACCTTTTCGAAGACAATGGCTACGATAACAGCGAATTAGTATCATCGACCGGAGCGGAAGTCTACAATAATTGTTACGACAGCTTGTGGTGGGACTATAAAAGTTATAACGCTACGACAGACACAGCTAAAAATACATCCTGCAGAGCGCCAGGTTACGTTTTCTGATTAATATTTATTATCTATGATAAATTTGACTTTGTTTGAAAATTTAAAAATCGTAAACGTTAACGAAGCTATCAACGACTCTTCGCAAATCTGAAGGTATTGCCGACCTACTATAGTATTTCGATAACTTTGCGTTGCCAAAAGTATTTTAGCTGCATCGTTGAACAGTTTACTTTTATATTTGTGTAAAGCAGCAAAAATCAGTGCAAAAACTTAATAACATAAGCCGCATTCATGCGTTACAGAGAGGGTAGCGTGGACGCATAACTGTCGTTAGCCTTTGTTCCTTTGAATAAGTACGTGAACTTTAGTTAGTTACACAGTTGAAAATGATTAAAATAGGACGGTAATAACTTCTTCCGTTTTATAGGTTGAAGGTACCAACGATCTACAAGTAGGCATTGGCCGATACATATTTTTTTTTCTGTTAAATGTAACAATACACTTGTATTTTATAAACCAGTTTAAATCTAATCAAATAATATCTGTAAATATCTATTAGCGACATACGAATAGTCGCTTCTTTTTGTTTTCGGAAGATCCAAATTATTATGTTTTGATTTTTGTCATGATTTTGTTACACCAATCACCATCTTTTTTGCTAAGAGATGATTGGTTTAATCATTTCTGAAGTTTGTACCTACTTCAGATAACCTCAAAAAAATATAAAAGAAGAAGAAGAAATGATTTATTTTTTGGTTGTTCAAGTTTTTTTAGATTAAAATTTACTCAAAATTCTGCATTTGAATATGATTTAGCATATGCCTGAGTGTCAAATGACAAGATTTCGTTCAGTTATAAACATAAACCTTGATCCGATTCGAGTGTCAAGAGTAGCTATATTATTTAGCCTCACCTCATACACGATCGTCAATAATAGCTTCATAAAAGTCGGAAATAGCTCCGCGGCTATTGTTATGAATGTACGATACCAACATTTGACTTTGTCACTTTATACATTACTTTTTACAAGATAATTATTTATTAAAGTTGTTTAACTATTACTAATTTTTTTAACTTTTAAAGGGTAATATACACATTATATTATATATTACCTTTTAAAAATAAAAATGAAAGTCTGAGCATAACCAAGTACCTAAAAATCTTTTCGATTTTAAATCTGAGTCTTTCTTAAGAGTCGTTGTTACCTGCGTTTACCTTAATTCTTATAATACATTTGAAGATTATTGACGGATACGCGTTAAAAGAGATTTGATAATTGGCGAAGCTAATTTATGAACTCTATTCCAGGTTCATTAGAAAATGTCACTAGCACTGAATATATTATGGAACAAATTTCTTATGAGCTTTCTCTCGACCCTTACGATGTACGCATAACTAACTTAAATACGTCACTGTATAGCGATATAAAAACCATGGCTGAAGAACTGAAAACAAAAGCGCGATACACACAAAGAAGAGCAACCGTTGACAAATTTAATTCTGAAAACAGATGGAAAAAACGTGGGCTGAGATGGTCATTAATGAGGTTTACAGTCCGGAATCCAGTATTTTATGAAGTGAATATGGTTATATGTCATGGTGATGGATCTGTAGTAATAAATCATGGAGGCATTGAGATGGGCCAAGGGATAAACACTAAAGCTATTCAAATTTGTGCTTACTTCTTCAACATACCAGTTGATAAGATCAAAGTGAAAGGACACAATACTCTCACAGCACCGAATAACTTAGGTACTGGTGGTAGTACTACATCGCAAAGTATTGGAATGGGCGTTGAACAATGTTGTAAGGAGTTATTGATACGACTAGCACCAATCAAAATACAACTGCATAATCCGTCGTGGAAGCAGTTAATAAAAAAAGCTTATTCTTTAAAAGTAGATTTGCGAGCCCGAACTCCGATTAATGATAGCCCGTCTCCGGTGTCAGACGTGTATGGCGTGACGTTAGCTGAAGTCGAAGTGGATATATTGACTGGAGAGTCTGAGATACTCAGGGTGGATTTATATGAGGATGTTGGGCGGAGTGTCAGTCCGAATATTGACGTTGGACAGGTTTGTTTACACGTGCAATTTAGGCTAATTGTATACATATATACATAGCCAGGTCATAAGTTCTGTCACACAATAAAATCTTTTGAATTTAGAATGCTGGCCACAAAAAAGTTTATTGTATTCGAACTTCGAATTTTTCATGAAAATAAAACTGTGTACTTTTTAGAATTTTCTTCATTTTTAAATATGGAGTGGACACTTAAAGAAGACCGTGTCGCGGTTATTGCGTTGCATCGTTGCGGTTACGCGCCAATTTAGATTTTCGACTTGCTGAAAAATTTGAATATAACCAAAAGATTCGTTTACCGTACCATAAAACGATACAATGAAGACTCTAGTGTAGATGACCGGTTTAAGAAGTGGTCGCCCTCGCTCTGTTAGGACTCCAGCAGTGATAAAAGCTGTGAAGGCGCGAATTCATAGAAATCCCATACGTAAGCAGAAACTGTTAGCCCTTCAGATGGGGTTAAGCAGGACCACGGTGAAAAAGGTGTTAAATGAAGACTTAGGGCATATCGAAGAAAAACAGGACATCGTTGGGACGCTCGTTCTCAGGTCCATTAGGACCTGAGACTGAAGAAGCGTGAAATCGACTTCATACGGCACGAAGACTGGCCCTCCTCCAGTCCAGATTTGAGTCCGTTAGATTACAAGATATGACAACACTTGGAGGAAAAGGCCTGCTCAAAGCCTCATCCTGATTTGGAGTCACTCAAGGCATCCTTGATTAAGGCAGCCGCCTATATTGACATGGACCTCGTTCGTGCTGCGATAGACGACTGGCCGCGCAGATTGAAGGCCTGTATTCAAAATCGCGGGGGGGTCATTTTGAATAAACTTTATTACCATATGAATCTATGTTTTATTAAGTTAATTTTGCTATATAAATGGTTACATAAATAATAAACATGTCTAAATTTTTTCATATTACACATGTGACAGAACTTATGACCTGACTAGGTAAGAGCACGAAATATATATGTATTTTTATTTAAGGTGGAAGGTGCTTTTATTTTCGGACTGGGTTACTGGACATCAGAGAAACTAGTGTATGATAAAGAAAGCGGCGAACTAATATCGGACCGCCCTTGGAATTACTACGTGCCACAAGCGAGGGACATACCACAGGACTTCAGAATTTACTTTAAGGAAAAATCGTTTAGCTCAGAGATAATTCTGGGAGCTAAAGGTAACCAAGTCCTTTTCCAAATGTAGTTACCTACTATAATTTATATATAAATGTATTTTTAGATGTTTGTGAACGATGCATTTAGTACACGTTACAAATAAATAGAATTGAAAGTTTAATAAATGTGATAATATTAGGGGTTAAAGTATGAAATTGCCGTTTTGTATGGACGAAATCGAGAAAAGTAATTTTTCCATACTAACAATTTTTTAGTTTTTTTAAAAATGCCTCAACCGTTTTCGATGCAATTAAAGGTGAAATTAGATGGTTATAAAGCTACGCATTATAGTATTTAAATTTCTGAAAATCAAAGTATATAATACAAATATACTTAATTGAAGCAAGAAGGTCAGCTGACACATTGTAAGGGGTCTTTTCAATGACTTCCTTTGAAGTAATAGGCACTAGTATTGCTTTTTTTTTTTAGTCAAAAGTTACGTTATTTAGTTTTTGATACAATACAAAAAGAATTACGCAATAATATGACTATACAGCTATAAAAAAAATAAAAAGTGGGAAAATAATCGGCAATTTCATACTTTAACCCCTATTATTCCAAAGTTTATCACCAAGAAAATAATTTTGTAGTTAGTTAATGAACCTACCTACATAAGAAAGGTAAGTTATTTTTTAATAATATTTAAGCGTAGTTCTGTATAATTGCAATTATAATATCATGTTTCTTTCGGGTGTTAAGGGTACAAACTCCTAACGGTTGATAAAACAACACTGGCATACAGCGATAAAAATATGCTTGAAAAATTGACGCCTATGACGTAGTGTCTCGGTGGCTAAATGGTATAGAGCCGCGCCCAGCATGAGATGAGATGCGGGTTCCGGTCCCGCCTGAGACGTAATCTTTCAAGTTTAAATACTAGCTACTAGCTACTAGGCTAGGTAGGTTGTTTAGATTTTTTTCTAACCTAACCTGGTAATTCAAAAAAGACGGTGTTATAGTCCTTAAAATATAGCTTGATTAGAATGACAGCTCTCACTGAAAGAGACGACGTACTTTGCACCAGCGTCATACAAGTGAAACACATTTGCACACGAAAATATTATATTGTTAACTGGCATGTTAAGAATATTTTTATATATGTCACCGTAAAATTGTAAACTTCGTCAGGTCATAATTATACGTCGATGGATTACAATCTAACCTAACCTAACCCACCGTTAGTTTATAATCTCACGCGTTGTTTTGTAAACTGACAAATCTCACAATTTTACGGTGACATATACATTGCTCTACATATTGTCGCGGTGGGGAAGGTAAAAATGACCAACACCAAGCGTACACGTAAAATAAAAGGTATTTATTACAACAATTTAAATATCACAATAACAAGGGTGTGGGTGAAGGCCCGACTGACAATTTGCTTTCCGTGCTGAACTTCCCTGACGGAGCGACCGAAGGTGGATGGTGGCCGAAGATGGAGAACGCAGCTAGCAGCAGTAGATAGATGTGGTGCGGTGACACGGCGGTCCAGGGGAAGCCCGTAAGTGGACACGCCGATGCTCTGATCCGAGGTACGTTCGGTCCAAGTTACGTTAAGCCCGAAGTAGGTTCGGCCCGAAGTTAGTTCCCTGGGGATCAAAGCACAAGCCTAAGCCACATTTATAACTGCGTCTCCTCTGATTCAGACCACCATTAAAGCCAGGCCAAGCAAGTCGGTTTACGTAAGAGGGTAGAAAGTAATAATTTTAATTATACACCGTGAAATTGTAGTGGTTGTTTTCCCGCAACAGAACGATTTACCTTTAGTAGCACCATCGAATCGTGCAAGTTATTTTTTGAAAATAAAGATATCGTTGTTCTCAACTAATCAAAAAAATAATCATCAACTCGAAAGCGTGAGATACGATAGTATCTTTACAAAATGTGCCGTGTTTGGGTACTGCTTGCCGCACGAAATCAATGTTCAAAGCAAAGGAAGCTCTACGCACTAAGTAATACAGCATAAACTGCACCGCGCGAGGGGCAATGACCCCGGCCGATGACCGGCTGCGGCGCGGCTGGTACCATTGGTTCGAGGTTGCTTTCAAATTTCGTTTATCACAATCGTGAAACTGCTATTTTTTTATTTGATTAAAAATAAACTGCACTAATCTATTGTACTACTAAGATAGAATCATTTTACTGCGGGAAAACAACCACTAAAATTTCACGGTGTATAAAATAGATATTAAAAAGTTAAAAACATCTCAATAATCCAGTCACAAAAATTACACCTAAATTCAAAAGACGTCTTTACAAGGTTATGTCATTTTTCATAATCGCTAGTGATGACGTAAAGTGGACAAATTTAAATCGACAGACTAAGAATATTTCAAAATCGAAGTAATGTACGAGTAACTTAATTGTTACAAATGATTTAATGAGCATTAGTTGATGGTAGGAACATCAAATTGCAATTATTAATAGTTTATTAGGGTGTAAAAAAACCAAACGCAGATCCAAAAACCACGTATTGTCCCTATCATTAGGATCATTTTTCTCTTTATGACCATACCTGGGAAACAGCTGGTTGCGAAGATATTTTATTACAAAAACTGTTGCCAAAGGATACATAAAAACTTTTCTTCATACAAACATAGTGGTTGTTTTTATTATTTCGTTCACAATAAGGCTTTATTAATTACAATACGCAATGTACGGCTCAGCGCGGACGACTTTTGAACTTAGCAGCCATCTCCAGCGCAGCGGCCTACGCTACGGCTGCTATACATTACGCGCAATGGCGCGCTACGAATTATAATATTTTTTTGAGTCCCATAAATAAAAATCATTTCCCAGCTATAATATTTTGTAATATGGCTTGGTTTGCTTTTCAGATTGCGTAACTTCAGGGTCTTCGTTCAGTTTTTTTACATCCTGTATACACGATAAAACAAATCTAATTGATTTTCATGATTGTTCCAATTATTCTGATAATGATCACGATACTGACTTACTGTTTATTCTTAATATATCTGATTGTCGTTTTATTTTATTCGCCATAACTGTTTTTTTTCGTTTGATCAGTCGAGTCAGTCCCATCACTAGTCATTTCAGTGGTGTCATTCTAATCAAGCTGTATTAAATTAAAAATTTTATAAAGTTGTACACCACAGTTGTTTTATGGGTACTTTTTTTAATGTTTATTTATTATTAGATAATATACTATTAGAAAAGAATTGATTTTTAAAAAATAACTCGAAATTAACAAGGATCAACTATTTAATCGCTAATTAACCTAAACGCAATTTGAACCGAAACCACCAGAACACGTCCGTCTAGTCCGAGTGCCACCGCAAAGTGAGTGCGCCTATAATTATGAAATGCTGGAGTACGCGCGCCGCTGCTAATGCGCCTGAAGCGCCACTTCCACCACCGCTCGATCGCGCGACCCTACGTCACAATTACGCGCTGCTAGGTTCCGCCTCCTTCTTCTTCATTTTTCTTGTTTTTATTCTAACAATACAATTTCAAAGTATCCACACTACATAATATAATAGTTAGAATACAAACATTAAAACATATAATTGCTTACAGGTTTGAGAACAGACCTCTTAGAGCTTTTAAAACTAACTGTTACATTTTTAGTTTTCATGAATTTAGAATTTTATTATGATCCTACTTCATGAGCCTTTTAGTATAAAGCACATTTAATAAAAGTGACTCAGAATTAAATTTAAAGGTTAAGTAATCGATACAAAATTATTGAAATATGGTTCGACATGTCATTTCATCCAATCATATTAGATGACATATCATGAACTAACTTGATATACATTCAAATAATCAAATTACTTAATATTAGTTTAACGGTTCACCTACCTTTTAATGGACAAAATCCTTCTTATTCAAAAATCACACATACTACTTATTCAGATAATATTATCATCACAATTACACAATCAAAAAAATAAATAAATAATAGATTACACGTGGTACTATAAGCGATAACCAATGACCAATAAATCCTAATTAATTTTGAAAGACTCAATTCATATCTCACAACAGAAAAATCATGATTTAAATAAAAATATCGATAAGACAGGAGATTTATAGGTACTAAAAATCGTTAATTGTAATAAAGTGATCGGTTCCCAGTCTAGGGTCCCAGTGTTTTATGTAGGGCTTTTTGCGACCTGAAGGATAATGTAAATAATGTAGTGCTGGCAACTGCTGGCAACCACAAGACGGTGGCATTTTTAGGGTTCCGTAGCCGAATGGCAAAAAACGGAACCCTTATAGTTTCGTCAAGTCTGTCTGTCTGTCTGTCCGTCCGTATGTCTCAGCCACTTTATTCTGAAAGTATTAGCATTTCACAGTTGAAACTTGGTAGGTAAGTGTATCCTGTTGACCGCTTTACGATTCTTGTACAAAAATAGAAAATAATGATATTTAATATCTTCCCATACATAGAACTATAAACAAATTTTTTTTTTCTCAAACCTATGCGTATATGTTTGAGAAAAAAAAATCTATGGATAGGTTTTTATGATGACATTGAGGTTCCTAAAATCATTTTTTCCAAAAGTCTAACATTTGGAAGATAGACTCATCCAAAGTGGTAAAATGGGTATCTAAATTTTAAACTAAGCTAGTGAAAATTTAAAATAAAATATATAATGTAGGTCTTAACAAATACTTTCAACGAAAATTGGTTTGAACGAGATCAAACTGGTAGTTGTTGAGAAATAGCACATTTTTAACAACCGCAAATATAACTTTGTCCTTATTAAAAACACAATGAAAAACAAAGTTATTTTTGCAGTCAATTAAATATTGTGGTATTTTGGCTAAGTGGAACTAAGTGGACCCCTAATTCAGTTAAAGTTAAAACGGAACCCTCAGTGCGCGAGTTCGACTCGCACTTGGCCGGTTTTTTTCAAAGCAAATTTTATTTTCGTTTCCTGTCATTCCTATTTTTTATACTCTTTCATTGAATTGAATTTTTATTTTTCATTATTGTACTTTTAGTACATTAGGGGTCAAATCAGTAAACAAAACTGTTTTTTGATGGAATATAAAAAGAGTGATTGATTTATTTTCTTTTTCAATTACTGACTGACCTATCCGCAGTGACTGGCGAGCCGGCTACCTGCCTGGCAGTGTGCGTGCCCTTTGCCATGAGGGAAGCCGTAGCTTCAGCAAGACTAGATTCGGGTATACCAACTACAACATGGTTTCCAATAGGTAAGGAGTGTTATATTTTTTAATCTTCAAGTATTATGAAAGGGAAATTATGAGGTCTATCTCCTCACTTAAACTTTGAAGTAGTCTAAGCGAATGATGAAGTAACGACTCGGTATGTTTAAAGAAAGATTTATTCTGGTTGTTGATGTTAATGTAGGTATGTTAGTCCATTTATGGAGCGCTCTATTAAGGACACAAAATTGAGCCCATGCCAAACTATCCTACCAAAAATTATTAATACACATCAACTTTTATTTTTCAGATGGACCTTATACAACTGAACAACTTTGCATGTCATCTGCAACAAAATTGGAAGAATTTAAGTTTACGTAGTCCTAAATAACAACGGGGTGTTTTTATTTTTGAATGTAGGCTGAACTTTTTTTAATGTTTTTGTGGTTTTGTAAATGTTTGTAAAGTTTTATTCAAAATAAAAGTGTTACAAGTATATAAACTTGAAAAATTGCGCTGTGTCGCAGTGTCTCGGTGGCTTAATGGTATAGCGCTCGCCCGGCATGCGAGGAGATGCGGGTTCGAGACCCGCCTGAGACAAAATTTTTCAAGTTTATATACTGATATTATAAGTGTTCTGCAGTTGCTAAACTAACAATAGTGTACCGGCGAGCGTTGATGGAGTACAGGATCCCAAAAAGATAGCCGACCTGTTTAGTTCTCATTTTAGGGTACAAGCGCCACTGAGCAAACAGAGTTCTGATGTTGGGGCCGTCGTGTCCAGTGTGCCAAAACGTATTACAGGTCAAGAGGTTGAAGTGTTAATAAAAGGCATGACTAGAGGCAAGTCACCTGGTCATGACGACCTCAGCATTGAGCATTTCCTGTACGCTGGGCCACATCTTCCGAGACTACTGGGACTGCTGCACACTATTGTATCAGACACTCATATCTACTGGCAGACCTAGTGAAATCGGTCGTTTTGCCAATCATCAAAAATAAAACTGGCGATATATCCGATAAAACTAACTATCGGCCGATTTCATTAGCGACTGTTACGGCTAAGGTACTTGACGGTTTGATTGAGAGACAGCTTAAATGTCACTTAGACCTGCATGACGGTCAGTTCGGATTCAGGCCCAAACTGTCAACCGAATGCGCTATCCTGGCTCTCAAGCATACTGTCAGGTACTAGATAGGAGGACACCGGTTTACGCAGCTTTTCTAGACCTGTCAAAGGCGTTTGACCTGGTTAGGTACGACATTCTTTGGAATAAACTCCTAGATGTTGGTGTGCCAGGTGAAATTATAAATATTCTTAAATATTGGTATGGCCATCAGACTAACCAGGTCAAATGGTTGGATCAGTTTTCTGATGTATATGGGTTGGAGTGTGGGGTAAGGCAGGGCGGCCAGACTTCCCCGACACTTTTTAACCTGTACGTAAATGAGCTAATTGTTGGGCTCAGCAGCGCTAGTGTCGGCTGCTCCATAGATGGTCAATGTTTAAACAGTATTAGCTACGCTGATGATATGGTCCTGCTGAGTCCATCAGTTGCTGCTCTCAGAAGGCTGATCACAATTTGATAGAAGAATGCGAGATCCCACGGCCTCTTGTATAACAGTACCAAAAGCGAGTTGATGATATTTAAAGCCAAGTCTCGCAAAGTCCTGTTTGTACCGCCTGTTAAGCTCAATGGTAATGAACTTGTTAAAGAGTCGTCCTTCAAGTATCTCGGTCTCGTGGTTACCGAGGATTTGAAGGATGACAAAGACATTGAAAGGGAAAGGAGAGCGCTGGCAGTCCGCTGCAACATGTTGGTTCGCAGATTTGCACGTAGCAGTCCCGATGTAAAAATAACGTTATTTAAGGCGTACTGCCAAACACTTTACACGTGCAATCTGTGGGTCAACTACCATCTCTCTATCTATAGAGATGGTAGTTGACCTATCTATCTAGGCTATCAACGCTCTCAGAGTACAATATAATTACGGTCTTAGGTTGTTGTTGGGGCTTCCGCGCTACTGCAGCGCATCGGGTATGTTCGCGCTGGCACACACGGACAGTTTTTACACCGTAGACCGTAGTGCGAAAGCGAATCGCATAACTTCTTCGCACGGTGCGTGGGAGCGCCAACAATATTTTAAAAACAATAAGCGATAAGCCTGACTGTCCGATACTGCGGCACTGGGTGTACACACACACACACATGTGGCCGGGGTGTCGAGCAGTACAGGCAGATATTTAAATTAGTTTTTAGATTATTTTTTTTTCAATACTACTATCATAAGTATAAGTTTTTTCCTTTCTGTTACTAACAAACATATGGACACATCGTCTGAAATAAACCATTTATTTTATTTTATTTTATTTAATTTAAAATATCAAATAAAGTAAAAGTGTTACAACATCACAGTATGGAGTAATATTTATTTTGTCGTCTAAATCAGTATTAATTGATTAAAAGATTAATGGATTAGGATTTAAAGCTGTCAGTACGTTGTAAATGGGTTGCTTCTGTCTGAGTATGCTCGCTCCATCGTAAGCTTCCTCTCAAATCTAGGGTTTAGTGTGAATCCAAGATCAAGCCAATTAACAACAAAATAATATTAATAAAATGAAAACAATGATAAATTATCAGTCTGCATCAGTTCACTGCTAGTGACAACTCCATAAAGGACAATTGCCATTACCGACACGCTTGACAGGCTGGTTATTGATCGCAGTTATTAAATGTTCACAAATCCATCTCCAAGTTTAGTGTGAATCTAAAAACAAGGCCATTAACAACATAATAAAATTTAAAAAAATATAAACAACGATAAATCATCAGTGTCAATGATATTTAAAAAGTAATAGATATGTTACATGCGCTCTCAATTTGCGTCCCTAAAACGACTTTTCAAATCCATGAAAGAGAAAGTTATTGTTCTTTTCACGAGCATGACAAGGACAAAATAAGATTTACGCATGTGTGCAGTTGTTCGCAAGCGGCACATATATTTCGATAGTTTTGTAAGGGCATAACCTATCTATACTTTTTAAATATCATTGATCAGTGTGCATCAGTCCACTGCTAGTAACATCTCCTTATAGTGAAATCGCCATTACTGACAGGCTTGACAGCACAGCTTATATATATTTAATGACAGGCTGGTTATTGATCGCAGTTATCAAATGGAGAAGACTGGTGAAGAGAAAACGCAGCTGTACGTCTTTCTCTGGACTGTGCGAAGTGGTACTATTCTAACAACCCTGACTGGAACGTTTTCCCTAAACTTGCTTGAATCTCATTCGTTTTTGGCCGTATAAGTCCACATCGATGGTTTTGCTTCGCGCTAAAGGATAATGAATAATGTCCTTTCAATGTTACTGTACACAACATCATCTTATTGCATGCTAATCAGTGATATTATATTCAAACGGAGTAGATATGTTATAAGCGCGCACGTTGTGAAGACTTAAATACGTCCTAATGTATGTCGTTTTGTACATGTCAGCGTAGAGACTCGAGCGCAATCACGAGCGGTAATCGTTAATTTGCGTGCTATTTCGCACTTTTGTTCTGCTTATCAGTGAAACTTGTCAATATGTGCAGCAGTTTTGGATTGCTCGGAACAGATTTAATTAGTGATGTACAAGGCTCGAGGCCTCCGAGTCCTTTTGGCTAGAGCTCGGTGCCGTCTACAGGGCTCGCCTCATTCTTATAACGCTCGAGAACTAGGGCTCATGCCTTTTTGAAAGCTCGAGCCTTTTTGAGAGCTCGATCGATCTCGAAGCTTTTTCAGAACTCGAGCCTTTTTCAGAAATAGACTTAAGCTCTAATATTACGCTCATAGGCTCACGTAAACTCGCAGTCGTCGATCAATCCGTCAAAAGATTCGAGCTCTGTAACTTGTAACTTGAATCATGTAGGTACACCACACTTTTAATTTATTATTTATTTACATGAAATAAAAGTAACATAAATTTGAGTTTTTATTGTGAAGGCTTGCGCTCATTTCAAGACTCGAGCTCTTTTGAAGGCTCGAACTCTTTTAAAGCCTCGAAACATGGCTCAGAGAACTCGCGTCTCGGCCAGGCTCGGCACTACGAGCCTACCAAGCTCACTAAGTGCTGACAATTCGCCTCGAGGCTTCAAAAGCAGAACTCGACGCCTCGAGGTTTGTACATCACTAGATTTAATACGCTTATTACTATGAAAGTTACATAACTATACTTTAAAATTCTATCATTGGTGCTAATACGGTTTACGACACAGTCGGTGGAGTTTGACTTCTTTACCGTAACTTACGACTTACGACTATGATTCGCACGATCGTGTCGTAAGCGATTCACTTACACCCAAATTGTGAAGTATGTGATACAGTAGAAGACGGTTAGCACTTGTTGGTGGAATGTGATAAGAATCGGGCAGAGCGCAAGTCTTTGACGTGATCATTAAATACGAGTATTAAATAATATATTAACAGCAGATGTGAGTGATTTTGAATCTTTTCTGTCTAAGCCCACGTCAATTGCAGCCAAGCTAATTTGTGACATATAATACCTATATGGTGACGACTGATAAGGGTCTGTCTAATTTCAAGTAAAATTTATTATTTAGTATCTAGAATTACTTTCTGACTATTCAAAGTTCTTTGTTTATGTTTCATTTAAGAATAACACATTATTTAGGGTGCAATGGGACTGACATAGCCTGTGGTTAAAGTCCCATTTTTTTTCAATAGTTGTTCGGTTTCTTTACGATTCAATAGATAATCGGAAATGAGTAGGTATACAAATCATAAGGTTTCTTTCACCCAAATATGTAGTAGTAGTAACAGCCTATAATCATCCCTCTGCAGGGAAAACGCCCATCATTGAATTCAAGTTACCACTGCAATGATGGGAACTGGCATAATCACCACGCTTGCCAAATGCGGGTTGGTGATCACAAACCCGAACAACGTTCGAAAATTCGAAACTTTTTGTTGCCCGACCCGGGGATCGAACCTGGGACCCCGAGATCTTGGCCCGGTATTTAAACCACTAGACCAACGAGGCGTCATTACCACCCAAATATAATCAATGATAATTATACAGGCCAGTGTTCACAGTTAAAATCAGTTAAAATCAGTTAAAATCAGTTTTATTTCTGCAAATAGGCCCCAGGAGGCGCTTTTACACGTCCCAATATTTAAACCTACCACTGCTTCGGGACAAGTCTGGGCTAGTGCCGAGAAGAAGCAGCGCAAGAAACTCGGTCACTATTGTCAGCCTCTTTTTAAATAAATTTTTACAAGGTAAGGTAATTTTTACAAGGTTTAAGCAAGTACGAGCTGGGACAACTTAATGCCATACATTTCTATCATTTAAATAATCATTAACAGTGTAATAGCCCTTTTTCATTAAAATAACTTTAACATACGATTTAAGTTTATGTACAGGGAGTTCAGCAATATCCTTTGGTAATTTGTTGAAAATACGGATACAATTTCCCATAAACGATTTTCCTACTTTTCGCAGTCTGAAGCCTGGAACGGCAAGTTTATCTTTATTTCTAGTATTGAAATTGTGTACGTTACTTTTCTTAAGAAATAAATGTATGTTCTTACGAACGTAAACAATATTCTCGAGAATGTATTGAGAAGACACTGTAAGTATATTAATCTCTTTGAAGAGCTCTTTCAGCGAGTCACGGGGTCGAAGGCCGTAAATAGCCCGTACAGCACGTTTTTGTAATATAAAAATTGACTCAATATCTGCCGCTGAGCCCCACAACAGAATTCCGTATGACATTATGCTATGAAAGTAGCTAAAATATACTAATCTTGCCGTTCCAACATCAGTCAACTGCCTTATCTTTCTCACAGCATAAGCAGCAGAACTAAGTCTTCCAGACAGCCCCCTAATATGAGCACCCCATTGCAAATGAGAGTCTACAGTTATACCCAAAAAGGTAGTAAAATCTACAGAGTTTAGTGGTTCATCTTTAACAATTATATTAGGGGCAGCTAACCTTACGTTTGGCATCGTAAATTTAACACATTTTGTTTTATTTGCATTCAGTAAGAGATTATTTGTTGTAAACCAATGCAATAATTTAGAGAGGGTATTGTTAACATCGTCAAATGAAGATTCGCCCCTCTTGGTTTTAAAAATCATGGATGTATCATCTGCAAACAATACCATCTCACAAAGATTATGTAAGTAACAGGGAAGGTCATTTATATAAACTAAAAATAGCAGGGGTCCTAATACTGATCCCTGTGGGACACCCATAACAAGGGCCGACCCTGAAGACTCAGCTCCATTTATGCAAACCTTTTGTATTCTGCCTTTAAGGTAAGAACTTATTAGATCCAAGGAATCATTCGATGCACCATAATGTTTAAGTTTTTTAAGTAATATTTCATGGTCTACACAATCGAAGGCCTTTGAAAGGTCACAAAATACACCTAAGGCATCTAGCTTACTCTCCCAAGCCTTAAACACATGTTGTAGGAGAGCAACTCCAGCATCGGTAGTATTTCTACCTTTTCTGAAGCCATATTGGTTGCTATTTAATAATTTATTTACACTAAAGTGAGATAAAAGCTGATTAAACATTATTTTCTCGAAAATTTTACTTAGCCCTGGCAATATAGATATAGGTCGAAAATTAGAGGGGTCACATTTTTCGCCAGACTTAAACAAAGGAATGATTTTGCTAAACTTCATTAAAGTTGGAAACTGTCTATCATCAATACATTTGTTAAAAATAATAGCGAGTTGAGGGGCTAATGAACTTATGATTGTATTGATAATATTGACAGAAATTCCCCAAAGATCCTCTGTTTTTTTCATATTAAATTCTCTAAAAGTTTTTGTAATTATATCAGGGTTTATATGTCTAAAATTAAATGAAGAATTGCACAAGCAACACAAATCTTTAGAATAATTATTGTACTTTTAACTAATTTAAACTCTCGCTTTGCATAATCGTTTTAACACAGAGACCGGAGAATCGTCTACTTGAAAGTTGAACTTCTATAAACTTTTTTCATTACAATACGACACAGTCACAGTTTTATTAGCAAGTATTTATTCTGTAAAAAACTAGAGGAAAGCATTAGCATTATAATCGCTAAAATAACAGTTTAAACATACAAATAATTACCTCAACTAGGCAATATTAACATTTTATCTTTTGTTAATATTTAAATTAACGTTAATTGGCATTAAGTAGGTATACACCTACTTCGATCACATCAGCTGTGACAATAGTCTTGAACGTATTTCGTAAAGTTTTGTCAGTTTGTTAATATTTCTTGTAAAGGTATTTAAGCCTTTACTAATTAGAAGTAGAGCAACTGCTCTTCACTTCAGTTAGTTTTTCATTGCATAGCAATAAAGACATGGACCGAATAACCTTTCGAGTGAACGGGAAAGAGTATTCAGGTATGAGAATGTGCGTTAGTTTTGCGCTAAGTAGGTACAGGAGGTATAAATTAGTTTTAAATTGATAAAATAGATGTGCACAGTTTGCCATTATGTTATATTACCTCACTCTCTTGGTTGATCCTTTACATCTTCGTTTTGGGTCCAAAGGCCCAACTCAAGAGGCTAAGTGCGGAAAATTCAAGTCCAACTAACTAACTAACTGGGTCCAAGATTTTGTACACAGCCGGTACAAACAAGCTTAGCAATAGCACATGTCAGACCATACTGTTTTTCTATTGTCTATACACGATGGATCTACCTTTTATTAACAGCGGAAAGCATACTCTTCATTTTGCAGAAAATCATTTTGCTTGAACTCATTAATCATAATTCAAAACCCATCATTTTAAAAGTCAGAATTATCTTAAAGGTTTCAAGGTCTCAATATCCATTAGTAAAGGGGCAGAACTATCATATCGCACAAAGTTAACATTCAGAATTTCGTTTGGTATACTTCTGACTATAAAGAAAGTAGAGTTAACGACTCATCACATCACTCTCACACTGCCATAAATGTATAGTTTTTATTTCCCTGTAGGTAACAGCATTTTCAGCAATTTTTCGCCAAAAATTAAAGTATCATTTTTGGTTGAGGGAAAATTGTATAGACTACCTACCTATAGTACGCTAAGCGGAATGTTCGCTATACGCTCGCTGCTTTGTATGGTCACTGTTATAACTTAACCTAACCAACATTTCAATAGCAGCTACGAGAAGAAGAAACAAAGTATTACCTATTTATTTTATGCATTTCATATTTTGGAATTGTAATGTAAGGTTTATTGAAAATTAGAAAATTATAGTTTTGGTATTTAAAAAAAATTATGTCATATGGTTTTAGTAATTAAAATTTTGGTATTGTACAGTAAGATCTAAATAAATTTTATGCGTAATTCTTTTATGCTTTATTGATTTGAACCCCACGAGGGATCCGGGTGCCACGATAACAATTGATTTCAATTGTGTCTGAAATAACTCGATCGAGGTATTAAGTAAATATGCTAATTGAAATTGTGCCATATTTTAAGTATGCCATTGGAATTCGGACATATTAAAAGTCAACCTTGTAATAATTACTTACACTAAATATTTTTTATGTCTTGAACATATTCGTTTAGATAAAATTATCGCAAGTACCTATGGTATGCCACAGAAAATTCACGATCAATTCAAATCCACGATGATTCATTCATGAATGAATTGAAGAATTCATTTTTAAATTGTATTTATTGATATTTCCATAATTTAATTAATCTAATTTAATTAAAAAAAAAAATTGTAATGTAATTCACGCATATCTCATCGAGGTCATAGCATAACCATTAAACATCTTTCTGTGCCTATATACAGGATGAAATTTTAACCACCTTCCAAATTTTAATATATCAATCTACGAGACAAAAAACAAATGACATATTTTTCTTTTGGTATAGCCCAGTACAAAAATGTCAAAATAAAGCACTTAGAAAATGTCTGCAAAAAATCTAAAATTTTTAAAAAGGCCCCCTAGCAACACTTTTTTAACGCGATTCGCATCTCATTTATTCATTACGATACTTTTTATACGTTTTTGATTTTCCTTTTATACCTTATCAGGCCTAGGACCGTAATAATTGAAAACTATATTGCGAAAAATATTTTCGGTTGAAAGCTTGATTTACATTTTTTACTTCATACTTTAAATACGATACCGAACGCCTATAAAAATTTTGGAAAGTGGTTAAAATTTGACCCTGTATTGTCTGCTGTTATGTTATGAAGCGATTAAATGAATTTGAATATGAATGAATATGATGATATCCATGAAAAAAGGTATTCATAACTGAGGCACTTGATTTGCTTTTCAAAGATATCTGTAATTTTTATTTTTATATCAGTGGGTGGTGAGGTGAGCTCTGACGTCATGTTGCTGGACTATATCCGGAGCAGCTTGGAGCTGCGCGGCACCAAGTACATGTGCCGTGAGGGCGGCTGCGGAGCCTGCATCGTCTCCGCTTCTACTGGCCCCGGGGAAACTCCTAAATCCGTCAACTCGGTACATGACATGAAAGCATATTATTAGTAACACTTAGAGTGATTATTGTAAACAATCTATACTTAACATACAACCGTAGCGGAGTGGCGTGGCATCCACCTCATCAAACGGCACCCACCTCGTCGAACAGCACCCACCTCATCAAACAGCACCCCACTCGTCAAACAGCACCCAACTTGTCGAACGGCACCTGCCTCGTCGAACGGCACCCACCTCGTCGAACGGCACCCACTTAGTTGAACGGCACCCACTTCGTCGAATGGCAAACGCCTCGTCAAACCGCACGCACCTCGTCGAACAGCCGTATCACCGCTGTGCCGGTCGAAGTGGGGAGCGTGAGGTTTTTTGCGTTACGGAATTTCTGGATTCGGTCCCCTCGCTCAAGGCCCGCGATAGAATCTATGCAATAGCTTAAAAATACTATCAGATAACACGTCTTTCAACAGTTTTTTTGGTTTGGAAGAGTTATTTTAAGTAACAATGATGTTATTTAGTTAATAGGTAGACTTCCTTCTTAGAAGGTTTAACTTTATTCTGTTGTATAATAACCAAAGGATTATTATTCTTGTAGGATATTTATAGACATTATCACATTAAAAAGGCTACAAACCACAGAACCAGACATTTACTCGATGTAACTTTTGTGTGAGCCATCAGTTGAAAGTTGATCCCACAACTTCGTTATTCTATTTATCGTTTCTTAATCGAAATCGTAATTTGTTTTCCTAAATGACCTACAAAAGACATTTGCGCAACTAAGCTTGGCGTAAATCACTTGAAGTTTATAATGCAAATTACTTAATTTCAACAGTGTTTAGTATCTATCGTATCATGCCAAGACTGGGATGTCACGACCATCGAGAAAGTGGGGAACAGACTCGATGGGTATCATCCAATCCAGAAAACTCTAGCGGAAAACAATGGAACTCAATGTGGCTACTGTACACCTGGATGGGTCATGTCTATGTACAGGTTATTAATAGTATTTACTTAACTTAACTAAATCATTAGAAAAACCTACACCACTTTTGCTGGGTTTCCTCTTTCTGGAAAAGTCTTGTTGAAAATTTGGGATAGCTCGTTATAGGCATAATCTATTATACGAAAATGTAGGTATAAGTCAATAAAATTATTCAATGTTATGGTTGTTTGACCAAATTTTTATGTTATCGAATTAACTATTACATATTTATACGATGGCAAAATTTTATTCCCTATTATTTTGACTATAGTTCTAATCGTTTTGGTCTAATTTAACTTGGCATACTATGCAGATGGCACAAATTAATTTGATTTCTTCATCAATTCTTTGAATCAGGTATTTTATTAATTATTTTAAAATATTGTCAAAATCAGTCATATGTTGTTCTGAATTAGTCAGTGATCAAAACGAGTCTTGTCTTTTCTACCGCTAGGGTGTAATACAAACAAACATACAACAAATGCCATGAACATCTGCGATATAATTCCGTTTTTGTTTATATACAGATTTTTTTTTGCTAAAGTTTGGACTGGTCCAAGACACACAACATACGAGTAGATGCGGGTTCGAGTCCCGCCTGAGACATAATTTTTCAAGTTTATATACAACATCATGAGTTCTGGTTTCGGTTTTCCAGAATCGTCAAACCTCTTAACCCGCAGTAAATGGGTTACAGACTTAGAGCATTGAACCTGCTCTAAGGCTACAGAGATCTTATTGCATGTAATAGCTAAATTTGTGGCATAGATCGTAAGTCACTTAGAGAAAGTATGAATTAATAGCGTACTTTTAATTTCATTATTTTACAGCCTCCTTCAAAACAAAAACGACATGACGAAATTAGACATTGAAAAATCTTTTGGTAGTAATTTATGCAGATGTACTGGCTATAGACCTATTCTAGATGCTTTCAAGAAGTTTGCGGTAGATGCAGATGACAGTAAGATTGCTGACATAGAAGATTTGTATGTTTGTAAAAAATACAATAAGCGTTGTTCTAGGACGTGTGTTGAAGATGACTGGTGTATTTTACCTAGGACAAATGAATTAATGATTAATAATGTAATTAAAATAGAACTCAAAGATGGCAAAAAATGGTATAAAGTGACGGATATATCCCAAATATTTGATATTATACGCAGCGAGGGTAACGAATCCTACATGCTGGTGGCAGGGAATACAGCTAAAGGTAAGTATTAAAAGGTTTAGTCGTCAGATACTAAAACTATACAGAAATGTCAATCCGTTTTTTAAGATCATTTCATAGCGTTTAACTTAAATAACTGGTTTAATGAGTGGTCAGGTATTGAATCTAAATTTAATCTAATGGTACACACCTATCTGTGCTGAACAGGTTAAAACTGAAGAGCAGAAGGTACCCACAAATCGGAAAATCAGTACTTTTATTAGTCAGAAACCAGGAAAACTGTCGCTGAAAGGATCGGAACTACGAAGAGTCAGGTGCCACGATGTGACCTCCTTCGCGAAAGTCAATCTTAGGCTCAACCCTTTTGCAGAGTGTAATTTGGTCGAAAACCATCGAAAATTTATTCACTGTTGTCTGCAAAAGGGTTAGGTCCAGACACATTATATGAAAGCCAATGCAGAAGGCGGATTTCTTGAAAAATTACTCTTTCATTTTAAGGTGCCTATCCTATAGAAGATTATCCGAAAGTGTTAATTGACATAACTGGAGTAACAGAACTAAAGGGCCATGAAGTGGATCAAAATTTAAATTTAGGCGCCAACAACACGCTTACTGAACTGCTGGATATCATTAATGAAATATCACAAGAAGAATATTTCGACTATCTGAAAAAATTAAATGAGCACTTACAGTTGGTTGCTAGTATTCCCGTTAGAAATGTAAGTCGTAAAAATAGAATTTTTCAAAAGAAAGTTTTATCCAAATATTATACAGTATTGATTATTTTCAGTTAGGAACTATTGCGGGTAATTTAATGATGAAACACCAGCATCATGACTTTGCATCAGACGTTTTTCTGCTTTTGGAAACTGTTGACGCATATGTGACTATCGGTATGTAATATTGCATTGAATCACAGTTCAAGAGTGAATCATTGTTTGATTTTACTTATTTTTTTAAAACTTAGTACCTACCTATATGGTCTTGATCAATATCATCCAGAATTGCTGTGTCTTAACTGTTAAGAAGCACATTTCTCTATAAAAGTCTTATTACGATTTTATTAACTTTGTTCGTCTTGATATGATTTTAGAATCTTTTTGAACCCAATCTTGTAATTTATAGTTGGGATACAAGGATTTAAAGAAACGGTATCAATGACAGATTTTTTAAAAACAGACATGAAAGGAAAGGTTTTGTACAATGTTTCCCTGCCGCCATTAAACGATAAGTACAAACTGGTAACATTCAAGGTGAGTTTGACCATTTACCTACGATCTGTATTGTATTATAGCATTCGGTTCCAATGTGACAAATTTTAACTGTAATTTTAATCACTTACAGATAATGCCACGTTCTCAAAATGCACATGCTATAGTTAATGCTGGTTTTCAATACAAATTAAAAGATTCAAACAATACAATAGAAAGCGCCAGAATTGTGTTCGGTGGTATATCTGCAACATTTATACGAGCCTTCAATACTGAGGAGTATTTAATAGGAAAATTACTTTTTGAGAACGATACTTTACAAGGAGCTATTACGATGTTAGATAAAGAAATTATTGCCGTTGAAAAGTTGCCAGATCCTTCACCTGTTTATAGAAAACAACTAGCAATAGCTCTATTTTACAAGGTAATGTATAAAATGTGATAAAGTCAACACAAGTAATAAGTTTTAAAAACTGTAATCTGACTACGAAGAAAGAATCGATTGACGCCTTACAAAACTTTGATAAAAACTTTTTCGCTACTAAGGAACATGCAAGTAGGCAAATACAAACATACATTAAAATAGTTTTCTTTGCATCCGAGGGACCATGGGAGCCAAAAGGAAGGGTTACGATTTTTAGCAGTCTAGATACCCATAGTCAAGTTAAAAGAAAAAAATAATACAATACAAGTATTTTTTAATAATGATGTTTTAACTAGTGTCGATGCTTGCAAGATTCTTACAAAATTTAATTGTTTCTGTGTAGAATTAGCACAATAAAATAAGTTCAAATAAATCATGTTCAAAACGTGCAAGAATAACTGTTTATCTACTCTCTTAACACTTTTAAGAGCATATAAAAGACATAACAATTACATTTGGATCAGTATAATATTATCTGTGGCGGTAGTAAACGCTGCTTCTGAGCCATGGGTCGCGGGTTCGATCCCCGCTCAGTACAAATATTTATGTGCATGAACATGTCTGTTTGTACTGGTCTGGGTGTTTTCTATGTATTATAAGTATGTATTTACAAAAAAAAAAGTATGTAAGCAAGTTTCTCGGTTGTCTAGTACCCCATACGACAGGGTACTTATTAGTAGCTTAATTTGGGACTAGATGGCTCAGTGTGGCCCAGTGAGGCATGTCTTAAATATTTATTTATTTATTTATTTTATTTACATTTAACTCTGATGCTTACATTCTACAAGTTTATTTACAGGGACTTTTGACACTGTGCCCTAACGACAAAATAAATGAGAGATACCGTTCTGGAGTAAAACTACTCCATGAATCTCGACCAGTGTCACAAGGCCGACAGGAGTTTAAAACAGATCCGAAAGTTTACCCTTTGAATGAACCTATAATAAAGGTAGAAGCAATGGTAAGGACATAATTTTCAAATATTAGAGCATTTATCCTATCCATCTACAAAGTTTCACAAATTATAGACTATGAAATATTAATTTCATCCCAGAATCAATGTGCCGGAGAAGCAAAGTATACCGACGATTTGCCATCACTACCAAACGAATTATATTCTGCACTCGTAATGAGTACAGTCGGTCAAGGGAAGATTGAATCAATTGATCCAAGTGAAGCTTTGGTACGTACCTACTGCGTAATTATAATATGCGATAAGTATCATAGTAAAAGTTAAGTATTTAGGTGTTAAAATAAATAGCAGTTCGCAATAACGTAGCACTAAAACTAAAATGATGGAACAATTTTAATAATCTTGTTTTTTTTTGTATATTTTAGGCCCTGTCGGGAGTAGTAAGTTTTTATTCAGCCAAGGATATCCCAGGCACAAATTCATTCCAATTGATTGATAATATTGGATTTGTAAAAAATGAAGAAGTTTTTTGTAGTGAAGAAGTTAAATATTACAACCAGCCGCTTGGGATTATTGTAGCTATAACAACACCACATGCTGAAAGAGCAACTAAGCTGGTTAAGGTTACATACACAAATGTCAGCAAGCCCATGATTGATATAAAAGAAGCAAGAAAAGATAAATCAAGATATACTTTGTTCTTGTCGATTCCCAATATAGGTAGAGGATTGAGTACTCACAAGAAGTTCCAGTCGAATTATACGATATATGGACAATACCATTTCCCGATGGAAACTTTAGTTACTTTAAGTCGACCTTCAGAAGATGGTCTTTCAGTATATTCGACGACGCAGTGGATGGATGCCGTGCAGTATACGACTGCTAATGCGTTGAAAATCAACCATAATAGGTCAGTTGGATAGAACACGGAACTATTTTGTCAGAAGAAGACTGAAGAAGCAGTCCTAGTATACTTTATTAACGATATGTAAATTATTTATTTGCAGAGATATTTGTTTATTGGTTTAAAATTTAAAGGATAAGTAATCTATTTAAACCAAAATAATTAAATAGGTAATATTAGAACATAATTTGACAAATTGTTTTTTTCAGAATACCTACTTAGCACTTTTCTCAACCAAAGTGTTGTTTTAAGTGGTATATTGTCAGTTTTCAAACTACTCGTATATAAAGCATTGCCATATAAATCTTACTTTTTAACATTGATGCTATCAATGAAAATTTCTAGGTCGCCATCATAAGAGTTTCAGGGTTTCTGCCATATTTCCCTGAACTATCTTGTTTTTTATGAATATCCATCATTTTGCTATGATCAAAACTATTTATTTTCAAAAAAATGCCTCGTACATTTTCGTTAGCAACACCGGTTAACTAGTCTTGTACAAGGTTGATACAGTCAGGGTCGATAATAATTACCAAATTTGATTATTTAACAACTATTCGAATCCTGCAAAAGACATTTATGTTGAATAAACGCAAGCGTATAACATTTAATGAGCCATGACCGTTTTTTAACCATAGTAGATGCACGCCCGGCTTACCACGGATAAAGATCCAATGGAAAAAATTATACCAAAGGGTCCCTTAACGAAACCATAATTATGGCATCTTTCTCACTCATTCAGTTAAATTTTATGTCCATCTTAAACCCATTCGTTTTAGCTAGTGACTAAAGTGAGCATAATTTGAAATAAGCAGCTTAAGAATGTACTTTATATTTTGATCAAGTCTGGGCATATTACGTATCCGCTAAACTTTTTTTTAGGGTGGATGTATTTACCAACCGTCTTGGAGGTGGATTTGGAATAAAAGTGACTCGAAGCACTTTAGGGGCTGTAGCTTGTAGCATTGCAGCCTTCAAATTAAACTTACCAGTCCGTTTGATCCAATCCATGAGCACAAATACGAGATCATTGGGAAAGAGGTTGCCTTGCTCCACTGATATTGAAGTGGGTATTATCTATGTGTTAAACATGTAATTGAAGTGTAATTGTTTTCTAAGCAAGATTAAGATCTAATATATTTTTTTAGATTAATGAATTGAATTTATTTATTTTCAGGATGATCTTTTATCTTGATTTTGTTTCTGCGCATAATGACTTTATAACAAATAGCAACGATATTATGATTGTGATTTGTTGCATATTGTTCTGGTAGTTGGCGCTTTTTGATTTTTGCGATTATCTTGTCTTGAGTGACTGTCGCAAAAGTATATTAAAGCGTATGATATCATAAACAAATTTAATCATTTCATCGCCTGCAAGCATTAAATTTTTAACGACATTTTTCATCCCGATTTGTCGATGTTTTATGATGCGCGCTGTACCTTTATATAGGTATTAGATGAAATAAATGATATTTTTTATAGGTAACAGTAGACAAGAGAGGTCACGTGCAGTACTTGACCTACAACCTATTCGAAGACAATGGTCACATTACTAGCGAGTTAGTGGCAGCGAGTGGAGTGGATGCCTACAATAATTGTTATGAAGGCCTCTGGTGGGACTATAAATCTTATAACGCTATAACTGACACAGCTAAAAACACATACTGCAGAGCACCAGGTTTCTTTTTTGTTTATAAAAATTCCATTAAAAAATTTGACTTGTGTAATACTCGGAAAATTATAATGTCGACATGACCAAGAAACAATCAGCAGAAGTTCTTAGCTGATATAATATATTCGTTCCAGGTACATTAGAAAATATCGTTAGCGCAGAACATATTATGGAACAAATTTCTTACGAGCTTTCTCTAGATCCTTATGATGTACGTTTGACTAACTTGAATACCTTACGGTATGGTGATGTAAAAACCATGGCCGAAGAATTAAAAACAAAAGCGCAATACGCAGAAAGAAGAACAGCTGTTGATAAGTTCAATTCTGAAAACAGATGGAAAAAACGTGGGCTGCGATGGTCATTCATGAGGTATACAGCTCTCAGTCCAACATTTTTCGAAGTCAATATGGTTATATGTCATGGCGACGGATCTGTAGTCATCAATCATGGAGGCATTGAGCTAGGTCAAGGCATAAATACTAAAGCTATTCAAATTTGTGCTTACTTCTTTGACATACATGTTGATAAGATAAGAGTGAAAGGGCATAATACTTTGACAGCACCAAATAACTTATGTACTAGTAGTAGTATTACATCCCAAAGTATAGGAATGGGTGTTGAGAAATGTTGTAAGGAGTTATTGCTACGGTTGGCACCGATCAGAATCCTATTGCTCAATCCATCGTGGGAGGAATTAATAAAAAAAGCGCATTTTTTGAGAGTAGATTTGCGAGCCCGAACTTTGATCAACGATATCGTCTCTCCAACATCGAACGCTTATGGTGTGACGTTAGCTGAAGTCGAAGTGGATATACTGACTGGAGAGTCTGAGATACTCAGGGTGGATTTATATGAGGATGTTGGGCGGAGTATCAGCCCGAAAATTGACGTTGGACAGGTATGGTTGGCAATGTCTATTAAGAGCAAGCTTATTTAAGTTTTCATAAATCCAAAATATGTAGGTAAGTAATTGTTTTTATTTAAGGTGGAAGGCGCGTTCATTTTTGGTCTGGGTTACTGGACATCTGAAAAACTAGTCTATGATAAAGAAAGCGGCGAACTTATGTCGGACCGCCCTTGGAACTACTACGTGCCACAAGCGAGGGACATCCCACAGGACTTCAGAATTTACTTTAGGGAGAAATCGTTTAGCTCAGAGATAATTCTGGGAGCAAAAGGTAGGTAACCAAATCTGTTTTCAAAAAAGTTACTGGAGAGGTTGTTTATTAAGAGAATTGTATTTTCAATTAACACTAGTAATTTAATTGCCTGAAAACACTTTTAAAAATAATCATTTTTACTGTTGACAAAGGCATGTGATTAGGGTACACTACCTACATAAATACGAAAAACTTAATTCCGATATTGACAATCACGAATTTCAAAATACCGATTTTTATAATTCCGAGAGATACAGATTTCCGAAAATCACAACACGATCTATCATAAATCCTAAAATTATAATACCAAAATTTCAAAATTCCTAATGTTTATAAGTAGGTACTATTTTCAGAATGCAGAATTTCATGATCCCGAATTATTCAATCATTAAATTATTACACAATACTAATGCATATTAAATGCTATTCTAACTAGGTGCTGCCAAGTGCAAATGCAAGCATGCAGATAACATGCATGGATGCATGCATGCAAACAAGCATGCAATCATGTTTGCAGGCAAGCAGCATGTATACAGGCCAGCAAGCATACAGGCAAGCAAGCATGCAAGGCAAGCAAGCACGCCAAGCAGGCAAGCATGCATGGATTCAGGCAAGCAGGCAAACATGCATACAGGCAAGCAAGCATGCATACAGGCAAGCAAGCATGCATGCAGGCAAGCAAGCATGCATGCAGGCAAACAAGCACGCAAAGCAGGCAAGCATGCATGGATTCAGGCAAGCAGGCAAACATGCATGCATAAACCTATGTGCTAAGCAGGCAAGCATGCATGCATTTAGTTTTGTTCTTCTCTGGCGCTGCGGGAAGTGCAGTCCTTCCGCCCTTGCGTAACCAATCTCGGGCACCCACACTCGCTTTCGCAGCTTTGGCTTGCCGTTACTGCGAGCGAGGACTGCTCTCCCTCCGCGCCTCAGGCTTATAAATTGCACTCTAGTGTTGGGCAGACCAGTACTACGGCAAAAAGACCACGACGAGTCGGTACTCAACTAAATTATTTATTAATGAGATTCGGAATATAAAAGATTCCTACTTTTGATATTCTTTAAAATGTTAATCATGGCTTTGAATATTCGGAATTTTGATTCTTCGGAACTTTGACATTCGGAGGTTTAAAAATTGGAAAATTCAATTTCGGAATTAAATATTTCGGAATTTTTGGGTGTTCCTAGTTATTAAGCCTCGTTATTCGCCTCGCCATTTATTGTGTGTTATATAGGTACTAAAAGTTAAGTAGTTGTATTTATTTAGGATAAGAAAATTCCATCCAAACCCATTTGCTGCAAGAATTACTAGAAGTAGTACCAACCTAAGCATGTTTTTTTTTAAAGTAAGTATACCACGGCACCCTTAAATTATTTTGGTATAATAATAAACCTATGTGCTATGCTATTTTAGGCTATATTCTATCTGCGTGCCAAAGGCGGCGGGCGAACTTCCATACAAAGCTGGGCCTGAAAACGTTACATCCACAAATGGGGTGTTATTTTAAAGAAACTATAGTCTTATATCAAATACGCAATGATTTAAAAAAATCTTCCATGAAAGAAAAAAGTTATAGCATGATATTGATCAACAAAGAACCTCAAATGTGAAGAAGTTATTTTGGTTATTCCTAGTACTATGAAAAGGTCTGTGATCGACATGCTTTGTGGCAATATAAATAAAGGGATTTAAATAAAAAATCATTTAAGATCTATTTTTTATTTTTATTACATTTATTCATCATCATAATAAAATGATTGTAGGTATATGAATATTATACAAGAATCGTGCAGGTAGTATAAGATTTTCGTAAGCTCAAAGCAAAACGAAGCCAACCAATGACTGTGACAGTTGACAGTCTTGACATTTGTTTTTCTTTTTTTACAAATCCTAATGCCATCTATGTAATATTAACTTTATATCGATTTCTCATGCTTTAAAGACATTTTTAAAATACGCCATAATTCTATTGTATTGTACATTGAACTAATAAACAGTAGTGTGTACTTACTTGCATTATCGCAATATACCTTTTGTAGGAAAAAATATAAAAGTGGTGTAGTGGTGTATCAATGCATATTATGCCTGGCAACATTTCAGGACCGGAAGAATACACTTAGCAATTTAGCGTCAATCGTGTTTTATTTTAAATGATACTGTAATACCCCATTGTAAAATATCGTGATTTTAAGTCAATAGAAATTAAAAAACATTAAATAAATATTGAATCATATTTCAACAGTGTAACGGGCGGTAAAGTTCAGGCCCATTTTCGCCCGTGGCCTTTGAAGCAGTTCTAGCCACATAACATAAACTACACATAAACGAGTTCAAAGAACGCCAATCACAGCGTTCACTTACAAGCATTTGCTCATAACCTCTGTGGCGCGCCTGCCCCGCATACATGGCCATTTTGACCATTTTCCATGTTCTGTGGTTCCAGCGTCATTGTGTTACACTTACAAGTACCTTTAGTTATTATTTTTCAATCAATGACTGATCTGCCCGCAGTAACTGGCGAGCCGGCTACCTGCATGGCAGTTAGTGTGCCCTTTGCCATGAGGGAAGCCGTGGCTTCAGCAAGGCTAGACACTGGAATACCAACTACTACATGGTTTCCAATAGGTAAGGAGTATTTTCAATTTTTTTATAAAAGTTTCTGTGATTAACTACAGAAGGACCTGACGAAACTATAATGGTTTCTAAAATACAGGTGCATTTTGAACCATAGTCTGCATTTATTATTTTTCGATTTAGTAGGTATGTATCTTTTACTTATTTGAAAATATACATTTTTTAAGCTTTGTTTTTATAAGTGGTGATTTTTATTTTCAAAATATGCATTGTTTTATTGAAGTGAAACTTCTTTATCGGCGTTGGAAAAAAAATACCGTCACGTTTTTCGGTTGCGCGTCACAGCGTCACGTTTTCAGCGTCAGATTTTTCGGTTACGCGCCATTAGAGCTGTAACAAACCGTATGTATTTGGTACTGAGTAACGGGTACTCCATGTAGTACCGAGTAACGAATCGTTACTCACGAATGCATTTCGTTACTCGCATGTTCCGTATTAGGTCGCGAAAGTACAGTTGATGCGTGTGTTATAACGTTTGCTGATCGTATATTTTCTGAATGTGTGCCTTATTTGGTTAATTTAAAAAAAAAGACAAAAAAGCACCTCAATTTTGTAATTTAGAAGTATATCTACATATTACGATTATATGATACGACTCCGTGATATCATACTTTATGTATGTACGGAATACGAGTACGACTCGATTTGTTGTTCCGCACAGTGTTATTAATGAGGTATCAAAAGTAACGAGTAACGTAACGATACGAAAGTAACGAGTACTTATTGTCAAAGTAACGAGTTCATACGGGTACGAAATTTTTCGTTACTTTTACACCTCTGCGCGCCATCTTTTTCTTGCCCCTACCACGGTTGGTTCAGACGATAGCAAAAAGGTAAAGTGAAATAATATTTAACCAATTTAACCAATTTAACCAATTAAACCAATTAAACCAATATAACCAATTTAACCAATTTAACCAATTTCTGGAAAGTTGCATGTAGATCATTTTTCGAAAAATAAGGCCATAAAGAAGTTTCACTTCTTACGTGTGTACACTAGTACACGCACAACTTTTTTTATTTCACGATTCGATAATCGATTGTGTTTAATTTCATCATGTAGTCAGGTCAATGTGTAACGGAGCTATTTTACACACTACTGCGCACGCTAGCTTTGTACAATCTTTAAATAGCGAAATTAATTTTTATTTCAGATGGACCCTACACAACTGAACAGCTATGCTTGGCATCTGCCACAAAACTAGAAGAATTCAATTTTACGTAGTCTAAAAATAATGTTGGAAAAATCACAGTCTTGTTTGTTCCCAAATTTTTTTTCGTTGTTACTCATTTTTGTCAAAATCAGTAACAACGAAATACCAGCAAACGGAGACCCGAGTCTTTCAAAAGTACAGCAACACAACACCAGTTTAAAAAAATGATTTTCTACACAAAATCGTCAGGGAATGAAACCCGGAAGCTCAAGAGCTGGCGACCACTTAAAAACCGCTGACTAAGCCACTTGACTACGGAAAGAATAGAATACAAAAATAAAAGCTGGATTATTTTTGTTACAAATAACATTTTTTCACATTAAACTACGACGTCTTTACTACATACGACTTTAACACTGTTACTAAACAAGAAAATAAAAAACTAAATTATACCTAATGCTAAACGTAAAAGTTCTTCCGGCTCTACCCACAATGTAAGCAAGGTGCCTTGTGAACTTTATTTGAACCCTTTGAATCCGATGGGAATGACTGACAGACAGGACTTGCGTACTCCAAGGTTGATTGAACGAGAGTTGTAGAGAATGTGATCTTTGTTGGAATGCGTTAAACGTCTTTAGTGTTTCGTATTACAAACCCTAAAATCTTAGAAGATTTCTTTATATAGTCTAAGATCCCACCATACAACGACCTTCACCGAGCTGTTTATTGGATGAAAAGTTTTTTATATGCAAATAAATATGCCAAAAAATATATTGCAAATGGGTTGACTAAAAAAATTCAGTTAAGAGTATGATTAATTAATTTTTTTTTTATATTTTAATTTAATTTTTTTTTCTGGTTTGGTTAATAGACAAATTTCATACCAATCGAAAATATGAAGCCCAAAGAATATGCAAACGTTAGGTTGACTATTTTTTTCCCGTCACAACTCTTGAGTAGGCAGATATAAACAGGTAAATCGAACTAGTAACTTGCACCGGTCTGGTTAATTAAATAAAGTTAAATACAAATAAATATTATTCATTTATGAACACGGTGGTATACGGTTGAATGCAAAAAAAAGTCATGAAATTCGGTTGTCAAATTTTAAAAATTCTACTCTGGACTGAAATTTTTTAGGCAACCCATGTGCAATATATTTTTTGGCATATTTAATTGTATATAAAAAACATTTCATCCCATATACAGCTCGGTGAAGGTCGTTGTATGGTGGGATCTTATACTAATAGCATTGTCTATATGTGGGATAAAAGTTAGTTTGCTATCCATCAACACACCCAGATCTCTGACCACTTGAACCTCCCTTAAGCTGATCCCTTGTTGGAACGACATTCCTTTTTCTCGTAAATTTTATACAGATTTTGATTTTTATTTTCAAAATATGCATTGTTTTATTGAAGTGAAACTTCTTTATCGGCGTTGGAAAAAAAATACCGTCACGTTTTTCGGTTGCGCGTCACAGCGTCACGTTTTCAGCGTCAGATTTTTCGGTTACGCGCCATTAGAGCTGTAACAAACCGTATGTATTTGGTACTGCCCTTTTTTAACGTCAATTTCCATTGCATTATTACCATTAGAGAGTCAATATCCTTCTGAAGTAATTCAAATTCAAATTATTTATTTCACCATAAAACATTTTAAAAATAACTAAAACTAAGGTTGACTCCTTATAGTAAGCGCTAGAAGCACCTGTAACAGAAGAAGTCACTCTTCCTTGGCATACTCTTACATCAGTACCTACCTATTTATTATGGTACGGAAACAAAGCACCAAATTAGCAAACAAAACCAAGAACTATATGTGAGTGTGTGTGTGTGTGTGTGCGCGCGCACGCATGTGTGTACATAACAGAAGATGTATCCAGTTTAAACGAGGTGATACAGAAGAAGGCTACATTATGATTGTTCCTCTTTTTGCTTATATTTGGATTGAAATCTATTCTTGTATGCTTTCTTATGATAGTTTGCAGTATAAAAAGCCTTCTAATGGAAAGAGTATCTGTCAAAGTGTATAAGGATTGTGTTGAGAATCTACTGTTTTTAAAATAGGATACCTTAAGCAGGGCCCGCTGGGCTCTTTCCACTTGCAACATTTTAGTCTCAGATGCACCACCCCATTCTGTTAAGCAATAAATGGAAATTGATTGAGCCAAAGCGATATAAATTTGATTAATTAATGTACTTGTCGCAACATGCCAAAGAATTTTAAATATCCAAATTAATTTACGAAGCCTAGACGAAACTATCTCAATATGCGGCTGCCATGAGTCTTTGGTCCAGCACGACACCAAGATATTTCACAGTGGGCACTTTTGTTATTGAGAGACAGTCACAGTCCATAGAGCGCAAGATATTGTTTGTTACACCGATGCACTTATATGTTAAAAAAATTATCTGGCTGTGTTCTGTTTTGAAGTGAGAAGGTAATGTAATTTGTTTTGTGCGTATTTAATGAGACCAAGTTACTTCCCAGCCATTCCGCAGTCACCTTCAGACCCACCTCCTTGTCAGCTTTGACAGCTTCCCAAGTCGTATTATTAGAAACCACTGCAGTATCGTCAACATATGAAAAAATGTGAGCGTTGCCAATTTTTAAGTTGCAGAGGTCATTTAGGTAGATTAGGAACAAGGTAGGCCCTAGAACACTACCTTGTGGAACCCCATATCTTATTGTTCCTTTGTGATGCGCACCGCTAAGGAGTGGATGCCCTGCCTTCACCTGTTTTCCCGAAAAATTATAACCCTAAAATTTTAAAAGTAAGATCAGAGTGAATAGGCTGCTTCTGGGTAAGCTCGCTTCATCTTAGGCTTCTTCTTAGCCGTAGAGTTAAGTATGTAGTCAAGAGCAAGCCCATTGAATATTTAAAAAAAAGAGTAGTGGAAACAAGACGGCAAATCGTTCACAAAGATATAAAATAAGACAGGGCCTAAGTGCGACCCCTGTGGGACGCCTGTTTTTATAACATGCGTGTTCGACGAGAAGCCCTTTACAACCACATAGAACGATCGTTTTGTGAGATATGAATTTAACCAGTTCAGCATTGACCCAAAAAAGCCATATTTAGAAAGCTTATTAACTAGAAGTTTGTGCGGCACCCGATCGAAAGCCGTGCTAAATCGGTGTATACTACGTCAATTTCTTTATTGGCATCGATCTACTCTGCCAAAACCTCAGTAAAGCTTACCAAATTTGTGCACGTTGATCTACCCTTCAGAAATCCATGTTGACAGCCAGAAAACAAATTCTAAAAGTATTGCTGAAGGTATGGACACTTCATCTATACTTAAGTTTAAGAAAGGGAATATAATAAAACAAAGATTAATGAATAAACTTTATTTCTACAATAAAAGGATATAGACTGAACCGCGCTCATAACAAAACATTCAACAATAAACTTTACTTTGGAACCAAAAAGGTAAAACTTTGGGTGCCGACTTATCATGTCTATAACTAACGTAGCCTAGACCAGTGTTTCTCAAACAACACAATTATTTAACTAAACCCCTCACAAAAAATACTACCTACATACGTTTAAAATTTTGCGTTTTATAATTATTAAATTTTATAACGGGAATTGATAGGGATCATTCCTCACTGTCTGTGACAGTCAGCCTTTGACCACGGACGGCGAAACCAGAACAAAACGTAAGGCAATCAAAGCAGGAATGATGATCGAACATAATAATTCCCGTTACGATTTTCAATAATATTAATCAATTCACATTGTGCCGTAAAACGTTTAAATTCTTTAACCATATACTTAGAACGAAATGTTGTAAAAAAACTTTTTACATCACAAATGATTGATCTACTCGTACAAGCATTTCAATATCTACTTTGAAAAACCTTCCACTGCTATGGAAAATCATCAATGGTGGTTGCTCCCTAAAATAATTTATTACAGATCTTCCAGCACCATAATATCAAGGAAAAAACAAAAAGCCATGGACTCTAAGGTAATTTGTAGAAGTTAGGTTTTGTAAATAAGCTCTTCACGTTATATATTTTTAAATCCAATAGAATATATTTTATCTCACAATTTCTCTTTTGATAAATATCGTTACTGAACTTACTGGCCCCAATTCATTTCCCCTATTACTATTACAATATCGATCTATAAGTTATGGGGTAAGGCTATAATTCAACAAGGCAAAAAATATGTCTTATAAGAACACCCGTCGGTTATTGATGTAATTCCTTTGATTAGTGTAATTCATTTATGTATATATAATTCTTTAGGAACCCACGAAAGTTCATAACTTCATGTAAACGTAACAATTACTTAATCTTTACACAATAATAACGATTCGATTAAAAAGCTCTGCGAAAAGTTAAAAACAGAAAATAAAATGCAACAAATCTATATCATATAAAATAATTTCACAATTTTGGCATTGGAATGCCATATTGATAGCCGGTTGTATTAATGTATTATAATACATATTATATCACTTAATTAAATATTATATATTATACAATATCTATAGCCTAGCTTTCTAATACTCTAAATACATTTGGTCTTTGGATGAGCATGTCACATTATGGCTTGTGTCATCTTTTGTAACTTATAGAGCAACTTGCGCGTCTTCCTTATACCAAGACTTTATTTTAATTGTTACGATTTTGCTCTGAAATGTTAGTAACACTATGTGTTCTGGATAATTTGTCTCTTAACTCAAATAATTTGACAACTCTCTACAGTTAAACACGCTTGCAGTTATATCTCGGTTTAAGCAAGTTAATCAAGTGGACCTACAAAATATAAGTGCACTTTTAAAATGTAGTACCTGATCATTTCATTAAAACTCTACACTCTAGACTAGATCTGTAAAACAAACTTCACACCATAAAAGGAGTACAGGAAGGCGAGTTAAATCACAGAAATATTTAAAATTCAACATGCACATTGCATATTATAGAACAACAATTTGAGAAACACTGTTCCAAATAAAACAATAAATAAATAAAAGTGAAGTTGACAATGGTGTGTAACTTAAAATGTAAGCTTAGTAATTAATTTAACAATTGAAATGTTACCAACGTGAAATTCATGAACAATTTCGATAAACTTCAGGTACCTATAAAGGGACAGGATCATAACTATCATCTAAAACAGTGAACATTTAAAGATTCGTGTTTTCTAAAGATTTTCTTTCATTAATTATAGTAACACATTGATTAACCCTAAAGATTAAAACATTGTGTAGAATGACAGTTAACATAATAGCGTAATTTATTTATTATCTGTTAAAAATTAGGGTATTTACTAAATATCATTATCACAAAAGAAAAACAGCGAGTTTCACTCACAATAATTTTAGCCGAATTAGGCATATTGAAAAACTAGCGACTAAATAATTATCATGTTTGTTTTTTTCAATTTACTTCAAATATATTTTATACCTACTTAGAAAAATTGTTTCAATTTTGCGCATGCATGGCAACACTCCCTGTACCAGTCAACCTCACATAATAACTTTTTAAAGGCACCGCCATTTAGTAGTTAATTCCAACAATAATGTTGCCATGTTTAGTAAATTGTGTAAAAAAGTGACCATTATCACTATAATACATACGTTACAAAAATATATTGTACAAATGATAATTTGACATTGTAATAAAAAAAAAAGGAAATCACCTTAAAAATGCAATGCAGTCTATGCATATGGTGTCCTAGTTTTGATTAAATATCTCATAGTAAGGCGATTTAGATAATCTAACTTTATACTAATGATGTTTAGTATACAATAAAAGAAATAACTGTTTACGTTTGGCATTTTTATAAATGTGATGTTAAAGTTGTTAATGTATTAACGTTGATATATCATTTTAGCAACCCCCTCTCTATTAATAAACGAACTTAATATCATTAATATTATTATGGTAGGTACGACTTTACTTGATATTCTTAACACATTAATATACATTATGCCGTTTTATTTTTGTGATGTTATGCATTTAACTATCACCTTTAAAGTTCTTTTACTAACCCTAGTAAAGCAGGATGCAGCAGCCTACGACCGACTCAACTAAAATAAGTATATATATATATCAATATAAATAAACTCTATTTCTATTTTATAAAAACTACAGTTAGGTGTACAATATTTTTTTCTATGCGTACATGTAAAAGTAGATTTATAATATATAAATATTATCTGATTATAAAGTAAATAATATTTGGAATTAAGGCTAGTTTTGTTGGTATTTTATACCTTGGAAGCGTATTCATCGCTTGCTTTGGCGGTCATGGTCTCTGTGTTATATGAACCCTCAATTTTCGACGTGTTCGAAGCGACCTCGGCTAGGGTTGCCAACGCCAGCAAGTCTACGTTGCTGTGTTGAGGTTGTTTACAAATTTCCATACTTTGAACGACAGTGCAAGGCGCTTCGGTCGCTATCTTAATTTCAGGGCTTATTTTGTGGGATTCTCTATTATCCATGCTCGAATATAAACCCTTCAATTCTAATCTAGTTATGCTTACCTTCCTCGGCTTGCGTTTTTGACTGCCAATGACAGTATCGCGCCAATTCTCGGCCAACTCGCGCCTATCGTCCAGAATGTACCTGGGAACAGAGTTGACTACGTGCGAGGACTCAAGCGCTTTTGGCTTGAGGCTGAGAGTTTTTTTTTTTCGTTTATTTTCGCGCTTTTTTTGTTGAAATTTCTCGAGACTAAGCGACGGTAGAGCTCTAATTTTAGCGTCTAAATCGAAGTCGGCAGCCTTAAATGTTTTGTTGACGTTATTATCTGACTCGGGTACATCTATTGTGTCGTTCTTTGCTTCGCTTTCGACTGTAATTTCATTAAGAGAGTGACTATGTTTAGGATCCTCGGTGATGGATGACTCATCGCTACGGGAGTTGCCAGTTTCCCAGCTGCAGGACGCGCTGTAACCCTCGTCTGGCATTTTGTCACCGTTGTCCCGCTTTTGCCTTTTATTCACTATCAATCCCCCTACAGCCATGAACTCCTGGTATCGCTTCCCTTTACACGACCGCCCAGATCGCGAGTTCCTTTCGTCGTCTGACCAATTCCTCTGATAACCATAATCGTCATCTTTAGAAAATCTCTTATCAACTATTTGGTCTATCACATCCTGATTAGTGAATTGGTCATTCGGCACACTATACTGATATAACCCTCCTTTCTCCTCGTCAAAACCTTCTTCGAATATCCTTGTTGTTTCTGTAAGTGCATTTTGTAGTTCACGTATACTTTCCTCCCTGGAAACTCCTTTCGAATTGGCCCTTTCTAATATATTTTGAGATCGGAATTCGTTTGGGGTTGAGATCGCATTAAATTTAAGACAGTGAGGTGAATAGTAAGGGTTTGGAGTTTGTGGTTCAGTCTTTGTAGCTAGGAGGCTACTGAGGCCTCCCATTTGGGCTTCGTCCGCCAACTTGCCTGGAGTGAACATTGACAATGGTTTAGGATCATTTTCGTATACGAATTCATTGGTTTTTTTGTTGAAGTCTACTTTAGTTGAGTTATTGTTTGTTTTTTCTAATTCAGTTTCATGCAATTCGCTGTTAGGGGATTCTATTTGTTTATCATTCGGTTCTCTCGGTCGGGAGGAGAGTGTGCGAAGCGGTGGAGCTGGCAACTTGTACCATTTGAAGTCAGGGTTGGCACTAAAGAAGGCGTCTTTGTACTGAAATAAAGAAATCAGTATTGGATGGAATGAATTGTCAAATATTTTAAGCATTCTACATTTTTAAGAACTTCAAATATATACCTGTTTTGCAAGACCCGTGTAGCAAGCTTTCTCTTCCTTGTCCAAGTTAGCCCACCACTCTCCAAGAATTTTTGTAATAGATCTGCAATTGATGAAATACGAATTTAACAAGTAAAATACTTTTTGTATTGAGCATACAAGACAAATTTAACAGTATGACGATTACTAAGACCATGTCTGACAGTTGACTGAAGCAGTAAGAAAAACTTGGTCCTTTTTATAAAGAACTGTCACATTGAAATGAAATAAAGTAGGGTAACAAAGGGTACCTAAACATTTTAACCGTAAATCTGTTCTAATGACTTTAGAGTACCTAAATTGCAACAATAATAAAAATTGGTCGATTGTCAGAATGAATAGCATTCTTATATTATTTTTTCTTATTACTAATTTTTAATAAAACACTTTAAAAAATATTCGTCATTAAAATACAAGCGTAGCTATAATTAAGTTTCACTAAGGCGACAAAACAAATGTTATCGCGATGATGGTGACGTACCGGTTTTCCAGATTAGGATATTTGTCTCGGACGACGCTTCGGTGACGTTTGCAGAATATAAGGAATGCGTTCATGGGCCGACGCGCGTGGTGCGCCGGCTCCGTATCACCGTCCTGCTCTTGCATTGTCTATTATCTGCGGAAGGAAAGAGACGCACGTATTACATTATGTGTCAATAGGAAGTGTAAATAACAATGACACTGATCAAAAGAGACGTCAGTATGCATTTGCATGTTGAGATGATTCGGATCTCTAATAATACGCCCTTCTGATGCATATTGCATTATATTATGAAATAAGTGCGCTATGATTAATACTATTGCGACATAAGATAACAATTATTATTATTATTATTATATATGTTACACAGCCAAGAAAGTGTATAGGTACAACTTTTTTGACAAAATTATATTAAAAAAAAGATTGGTCAACTAAACTTGGAATTTTAATAACGAAATGGTGCGTAATACTTGCTGCTTGATACTGTTCGGATAGTCAGATCTGAGAGATGCAACAATTTTTTATCTTCTGGTTTTACGTTAAAACTTCTATCTGACATTATTCTCAATGTGGTTTCATATGCTTAACGATATGCAGTCCTGAGTTTAGTATCCTGTACACCAATTTTTTCACAAAATTTATTAGTGTCTACGTCTAGGTATCACCCCTTGGTTTTCTAAGAGGTGACCAATAGATGGACACTGCTAGAAGATGGGTCTTCTTCCATCTTCGCCCATTTTCCCCGCTGCTGCGTTTCCCCTCCACTAATGGCCAAACTGCGACCACTGCTTACGCCAAACATGGCGATTATGACGTAACTCTCCTAATGTAGAGGCTATGCCCATCAGTGACATGAAGTGTGCTGATGATAAATATGTACATAGTATAAATCAAATATTCCTCAAAAAAGTTTTGTGTTTTGAACTTTAACCCTAAAATGGCAACAATGAAAGCAAACCACTAAAACAAAAATCATCATAATCGGTCCACGTAACTAGTTATACAGTCACTACACAGAGAAAATAGCTGAATTGAAACTCTACCTCGGCACAGACTAAGTACTGGATTGTTAGTAACTTAATCCTCGGTTTATCATAAGGACTATCGTTTTACTCATTCAGTGCATATTTTTATTTAGTTGACATGTACATTGTACAATATACCTCAGCTATGTAGGCTCCAATCTAATAAGTTATGATAAAGCGTTAGTTGGAAAATATCTTACTTAGGGATGCAAAGTTTTTAAAAATATCGATGTATCGATATCGATATATATCGAATTAAATCGATATTAATATACCGATATATCGGTCTATTACGCCGATATATCGATATTTCTCCTTTTTTAAAGACTTACTAAAATAAATGTAGTTTTATAGCCCCTCTACACAATGGGCTATGATGGTGACCATTCGCTGTACATTACGGTGGTTAACTATACTTTTAGAAAGAAATTCGGCCTTAGTAAAATCGACTGTTGACTCGACGGTGTACAGCAAATGGTCATCATCAGCATGGCATGATGATGGCCCATTCGTGTAGAGGACAGGAATACTTCAAGTATCCTTCAGACAATTTAAGTACTGCTGTACCTAATACTACTTATGTCTGTATTTTTTAATACCGTACGATTTCTCGATATTTCGTTACGATATATATATATTTTTCGATATTAATATATCGATATCGGCGTATCGTCGATATCGATAAATATCTATATTTATCGGTTTTCCGATATATCGTGGCATCCCTAATTTTACTGATCTTATAATAAAGAGTGTATGGGTACTTATAGATAGATTTCAGTTTAATACGATTATTTCAACAGAACGTAACGAAAGTAGAATAAAAACACCTTATTCGGTTTCACATCTTTTATCTATAGATAGCAGCACTTTCTTTGCCAAGTGCAACAATAATACATCGTGTGATAAGCGCGATAAGAAGGGTCGTTGATCTCCGCAGACCCTTATCGCGTAGAACCGTCAGTTTTAATATCTTGCAATTATTTGGTTCACAGCTGTGCCTATTGGTTTAATAAAGTATGTTTAGAAGTAAAGCACGCATACCCCCCACTCACATACACACACGCACATACGCACGCACTCACGCGAGCGCATGCACGCACACACTCTTGCTTATTTAAATTGTTTATATTTCTAAAGTGATTAAGGAACTGCTAAGGTACTATAGTTACTGATGGGAAGCCTCTGTCCCCAATACCTACTATTATAAGCTTTGTACCTAAAAAAAAGGCAGAGTAAAAATTAAATGGCATTGCAAGAAGTATTGCATTGTTACAAAACTATTGTCCTTTTCCTAACATGTTTTATGCTGTTAATGGAAAATGAACGATTTATTTATAATCATGAAATGAATATCATATTACTTTTGCGAAGTTTTGTTTTCACCTTTGTGAAAACATTGTAAAAATGTGAAGATACTATAAAAGTAGTGTAACCAAGTACTTAAAAATAAATTTTTGAGAATCTGACGAAAATTCTAGTGTGAAAGGCACGTAATTTGGATTTGAGAGAACTTTAGTCTCCAAAATATTGACGTTTGTCAGAAACAGTAACGGCCCTAGAACTGAACCCTGCGGTACTCTGCAAATAATCACTTCTCTGTTGCTTTCATTTGTTTTTCAGAACTGTGTCAATCGGTCGGTAATTTGGTAAAGTCTAGATGATTTTGTTTACTTTCTTTTTATATTGAAAATCTCAATTTTCAACATTTGGATTTATATCTAAGGTATGGTCAAAAAAGTGATGTACCAGTTTTGACTAAATTTCATATGTCAGTAAAATAGCGATATATACTTTGATGTTTTAATATTAGTAGCTGTCAGAATATATTTGCATGGGAAAATTAACTCTGTTGTTCTCTGTCGCGCGAATGACTTTCAACCTTAGGGCGAAAACCATCATGTTCTTGGTCAACCATCGATGGTAGAGCGCTACATACACATACCTACGCTAAATACGCTTTTTGGTTTGTATCGATTTAGACAGTTTACAAACACTGCCTAACAGGCATTTTACTTTTTGTTCCTCATTCATTGTGTAAATGTTCAAACAAATAAATGTAAAGGTCTAACAAAAATATTAAATCATTTGCAAAGCAAATAATACTTACATGTTTTTATTCAAAGATGTCTTTAATAGTGGTATATTGTTTCTTTCTAGAAACTGCTTGATAACATTAATTATTTATACTTTTTGAGACATTAAATTCTGAAATTCTAAAATGCGTGTACGCGTTAAACCTTTAAATGGGTTTAAGATTTTGAAATCTGGAACCTAGGAATAATTGAATATTCTGATCAGGCAGATATCAGCAAAATGTTTTTGTGTCAAGAGGTCTTAATCCAAAAAACAATGCACGTATATACGATTTCTTCTATTTCTCTTTTACCCATACCGATGTCTCAGAGTTTGTAAAAGGGAGAGATAGACTCGTATTATACGGGCACTGCGTTGCGTAGGATCTTTACTGTTACTGAAACATATAAAAATATGCGTTGTGCAAATGCAAAACCTAAGATCATTGCTTTCCCTTATAATAATCCATCTTAGACTTATCACATTCCTTCACCTCATTAACTTCAATAAGTTCCCATCTTTAGATTTTCTTTTTTATTCTTCCCCCAACTTTGAACGTAGAATCATAATTATCATCCTTCACACCAGCCAAAACTTCAAAAAATCTAAAAACAAACATCTAGAAATAGCCCGAAGTGAGCATGCAATATGTATTTGTTCTCTTATGCCGTTGCCTTAATAATAAATATCCCCCTTCTGCTGATGCTATTGTAGAGTCAAAGGATTAGATTGTTTAGCAGATTCAAGGCACTTTGATTTTTCCAGGTTATAGAACGAATGAACCATTCGTCGTGTCATTTGCCTGTTATCAATCGTATGATCTCTTGTGAGCTGGTAAAATAAATATTTCGTAAATCCGCACTTTTTGCAGATTCTTACTACATATAGGTACAATACTTAGGCAATGCTCTTAAAAGCTATCGATAAATACCGCAGTGAAGTCATTACAGCAACTGTACTGCAACGATTTCATTGAAAGCTATTATCGATAATTTCAACATAAAGCCGTCTATCATATCGTTGGGTTTCCGTGACCGTACCACCACTACCGTCCACCATCGTCCCCATCCTGACGCACCGTCAGGGGTCACGTTACACTTCTCATCAGATCCCAGGCGGATGACCTTGACACACTAGGCCAGAACCGTGTCGAGGCTGGGCGGGCAACGGCCCGTGAAAGTGAAAACCGAGCAGGATAGCGGCCGGCCGCGGCACTGCGCGCGCGCACTTGCTTTCAAATCTTCGGAAGTATTCGGAATGAGTGAGTCGTTGCGTTCACGGGCGATTAGTTTTTTATAATATTAAATACTTCTGTGTATGGTATAATTTGACGTGTCAAGCGTGTGCTTTGTCCCACACATGCAGACTATAGAGGTTGATTTAATTCACACTACTATCTTAATATTTTTATGTTTGCAAGAGATGCGTCACGTTATTCGAAGACTTCAAAAAAAAGTTGACATGACTTCCCTATTTTGGTGTAACTGAATTCAATTGATTGATCCAGAGCAAAATATTTACTGCTGAATAAAAAATAGGTCATTTTCAATTGAGATGCGAAAGTCTGCTGTGTCTGTAATAATTTTGTCGGCATTGTGCAACTTTGCTAATACCTAAACAAATAGGTTAAGTCTCTGATCTAAATTATTATTATTATTGTTTTTTAAATACGAGCAACCTTTAACTGGCTATCTACTAGCGATATCTTATTCTGCTGAGCTACAGATATAGATGTCTTAAGTCTACAAACATAAATTATCATGAAAGTAACTCGCCAACAATGACAGCTTTTATTTTAGTTCCTTTTACGCACACAAAGTTAGTCACAACGAATCCATTAAGAATCACTTACGGCCGGTCCTAATAATCTACTTTAGTTATGGCATATCGGAGATAGAAAACAAAGTCTGTCTTTGTTTCTCTGGACGGCAAAATCAGAGACAGAAGATTTTTTCTATCTCCGATAAGCCAAAACTGAAGATAGATAGATGGTTATCTATTGTTTGCCCGAAAAATATATGCCATAATATTCATATGCCCGAATTTCAATTGCCCGAATGGTTTGTTTATCATAAAAGACATGTGACTGATTAGATTCCATAATGATTCGAATGCCATACGTATTGTTATCCATATTTTTAATTGCAATAATATTATGAAACAGAATTTTCAAACGCCATACATGGTTTGATAAGAATTACATTTCTGGTGCAGATAATAAACCTCCGCGCTTCCATCCTTCGTTGTGAAGTATTATTGATATTCATAATGCTGGTCTTCCACGAACACAAAACTTTGCCGAAGATTGGCACAATCGAATGAATACTTTAATAGGAAAATCCCATCTCGGTTTTTATTTATTCAGTACAGAAATAATGAAAGAGTCGCATAAAGTAATGATGAAAATTGAATCAATTCTAAACGGACAACCAGAGAAAAAAAAAAACGGAAAAAAACATTTATATCGTTAGGGCTTAGGTCGGGGCTGTACGGCGGATGGTCTAATAATTCTATGTTTTCTTGCTCTAAAAACTCTTTTGTTCTGTGCGCGGTGTGAGAACTCGCACTGTCGTGATGGAGGATGATGCGGCGGTTGCAGTTCTCTTTACGGAGTTCAGAAACGACCTGTGGCAAACAAATGCTAGCATACCATTCTGCATTAACCGTTCTTTGTCCCTCAAGAGGAATAGTCGCAACATGGCCGGTTTTGGAGACAAACGTGTCGTTGCAAAAAAAATGTTTTTTTTTTGCAACACTCTGTGAACGTACAATTTTTATTGGCTTTAACTCATTTTCGAACACCCAAACTCGTGACTGGTTTTTTGTTTCGGGTTCGTACGCGTATATCCAGGATTCGTCACCTGATACGATGTTGTATACAGCATTTGAGGATCCTGTATGGAATCTTTCGAGAGTTCTGACGCACCAAGTAAAGCGAGCCGCTTTTTGCTCTTTACAGAGCGAATGCGGTATCCATCGGGAAAATAACTTCTTTACACCTAATTGTTCATGCAAGATTATTTGTATTTGACTCATGCCAATGTCTAAAGTTGCCTGAATTTCGCGGTATGTCACATGTCGATCTTCCTCAATCAGCTTACGCACAGCATCAACGTTTTCTTGGGTGACTGCAGTTTTTGGACGACCTTGACGGGGATCATCACTGAGCTTGACACGTCCACGTTGAAATTCAGCAAACCAGCGATAATTTGTGGTTTTGGATGGGGCTTCATTACCAAATGCAGAAATCATCCGGTCAACACACTGTTTTTCTGTTATACCACTACGAAATTTCATAATAAATCATCGCTCTTGAATTTTCTCGAGTCAATTCTATTTTCTCAACGACTAAACAAGTTTGACAGGACCTTGTGATAAGACCGAGAATCTTTTTTTAAATAAATAAATGGTATTCGATTTTTAAAACCAAGGAGTTTGCAATTAAAAAGATTTTAATATGATAGGAACAGTGGAAATATTCAATTCCCGTTACTTTTAGTGCAGCTTATGTACTTATCACTATAATCAGTCCAAGTCACTTCCGTACAAATTTAACATAACGCCTTTGTCCTAAAAAGCGATTGGCTTTCTGGCACTTCGCCGGCCGCTGCCGCGGCACGCTCGCTCGGCTCGTACGTTGTCTTTAATGTTTCTAACCTAACCTAACCTATTTTTTTTTATAATTATTTTAACCTATTTTACAAAAAATTTTAGTGGGAAATGATGTTATGGCATGTGATAATTACAAACGATGTTATGGAAATTGATTTTATGGGAAACAATGATTATAACAAATGATGTTATGGAAATTAACTTTATGGGAAACAAAGTTTCTAGCACGTGACTAATATGGTAAACAATGAGTATGACATATAAAATTATGAGAAACAATAATATGTCTGGTGACTATTAAAGCAAATAAAATTCGGGCAAATGAAATTCGGGCAAATGAAATTCTGGCAAGTGGAGGTATACCTAGATAGATTATTGGAACCGGCCGTTAGTGGGAGGTTAAACAGTCAGTATTTAACTTCGATTGACGACCAATGACACTTTTAAACATCAAACAACTGACGACTAGTGACGACAGTATAAGAATTTAATTGCATGGTTGCACAATCTTTCCGTAATGATGGCAGACTGTAAGAATGCATGCCAGTCATCCATCCGGCTCAATAGTGACTTGGGCGTTGATGCTACAATAAACATTCGGGACGGACTGACAAAATATTTTATTTTTATAATTTCTGGAACAACAGTCTGTCATTCCACGGATTAGGTACATGATGAGGCTTATAAAATACTGATAATGTAGCCTCCCACTAAGAGACAAAGCTTGTACGCGTCACAATCGTCTGCGTCAAAGTTTACGGTTATTTTACGTCCCGCGAACCTCTGTTACGTTACGTGAATTGTTATTGTGTCAAAATCATATCAAATAGGTCTCTTGATATTGATAGACTTAGAAAACCAACTTTATCAACTATAACTACGAGTATTGATCGATTTGAAGAATTTGCAACAAATCAAAGGACCTTTAACACATTAAGCGCCATGGAGGTCACCGGTGACCCCCAAACAATAAAATTTTAATTGTGTCTATTCCTTCGGCAGTTAAAGGCTTAAACATTTAGTACCTATCCTATGTTAAAGAAAGATGTAGGAATTTTATTAAGCCGAGTTTCATGATCTAAGGTCTTACATATCTCTAAGGGAAGCTATTCGTCCAGAGCATTATTAATAGTGGTTTTATTATACACAGAGTGGGTATTTATTCGAGATCCAAAAGTGAATTGATTTAATGCAAGACCATATTTTTACCTCACTCTCTCCACCATAGCGCATCCAAGATTCGTGAATGCTAGACTAATGCCATATTGCATGTTAAACGCTATACTAAAAATCTAATTTAATTAATTTTAAAAGTAATTCACTGGCTTAGTAGAAAATGCCTCAATGAATAAAGTTTTTCCGTTTTATGTTAGACATAGATACTTAAGTTGTACATAATCCGATGGATTAGTTTCTTTCTATGCTATCCTGAAAATATTTTAACAGCAATAATTGCATTAGCTTTGTGGTAGCAAATGCAACCGGGATTGCATACAGCGTCTCACTAAACCGAATATTAGGTATCAACTGTTGCACGTAAGTGTTTACATTTCTGATCACTGGTGGACCTTTATATAGCTTGCAATACTTAATAATTTGTAAATCATACTCATTTGTTCGTGGAGATTTGATTACCGACAGACCGAGTGTGTGACATGTACAATAACGTATACTGTTATCAAACTGCCGTAATATAACTGCGAGCCGCGGTTAAGCAACACTACTTGAGTATGCACCGTGCCCTGTGGGGCCTACTTTGTGCTTATAGAATCGATAATGGCTAGCGATGGCGATATATATTAGTACAAACACTTCGTTATTAAATGTAATGACGCCAAAATAGAGAGGCACGATACAAATTTTCATACGAAATATTTGACGCTTTTGTTTGACAGTTGTGATGGCTTTGTGTTTTCCTACTTCGCGTCGCTGCGGCAGACGAGTGACTTGGAAATTAACAAAAATTTAGTTGCGTCATGGCATCTTGTTATTCTGACTACAAGCTTTCAATTAGTACACTGCAATTTTAACGCAATCAATTACGTTTCTTGATTAAGCTGATAACATTATAATTGTTCAAAATATTATTACAGAAAAAGTGGAAATTAAAAGACAAATGTGGACAACATCACATACATTTTCTGATCCCAATTTGAATAACTATTTAAAGCATTCGTATTTTGGAAACCAGAAACAACGAAGGTACCACAAACACCCAGACCCGAGAAAATGTAGAAAAACACTTTTTTTCTACATTGACCCGTCCGGGAATCGAACCCGGGACCTCGGAGCAGGCGATACCTTGAAAACCGGTGTGTATGCCACTTCGCCACGGAGGTCGTTTGTCTCTGAGCTGTCGTGTACCTGTTAGGGTTTGTTTACTAATCAAGGTTATTGTGAGAGGAATCTGCCTACCGCGAAAATTTAACAAATTTGCCGTCGCGCACAAGGTCACACACAAAATCATCTTGTACACACTTGATAATCGACAAAAAGAAGGCCAAATCACAAAACATGACTAGAAAACACAATAACGAAAAAAAGAAATGAGCAAGCAAGATAATTAATTCAAATGTAACACTACTGGGTAAATTAACTTTTTGAGGCACATAAAACTCTTTGAGGCACATAAATACAAAAGAGATGGCAAATAATCTGACCATTACGTTAATGATAGATAACAACAATAGGAGAATGGAAATGAATTAAAGGCCTTCTATATTTTTTTCATAAACTATTGCACTACGCTTAAAGTTTACGGATAGTCTAGAGTTCAGTCAACAGAAAGGTAGGTAGGTTTGCACGGTTTTGAAAGTGCAGCAAGTCAAACATTCTGCTGTATTCTCATAAGTTGATTTAAGGATCCTGGTAGAATTAGTAATACCATTAGGAACAACTTTATTCGTTCTTATAAGTGATAGAAAGCCGATCTATTCTAAATGTGAAAGATCTCGGAGACTGACATTTAAAATATTCACGTCAATAGATGCGTCAAGGTAGGATAGAAATGTTAATAATGCAAGTTACATTAAACGTAGAAAGAAATAACGAAGTCTAGAGCATGGAACAAGGCCAGAATACAAACATTAAAATAGTCGATAAACAGCTTACGGAACGGTAGTATGACAACGGACATAAAGTTTAGAGATATGATTTTAGTGAAATCATTCTTTGCACAATTATTGGAATAAGGAAACCAATGTTCAGAAACTTTCGAGGTTTTCCAATACATTTCTTATTCATTTTCCTGGTAGATAGGTACCTACTTTATTGTTATTAGTCTTATTAATCCCTCGATCGTGAGTTATCCCGACACAATTGAAATCAATTATTGTTACCTGGGGGTTGAGTGATTAAGGTCAAATTGCATAGCAACAAAATCTCATACTACTTAAGACGTTTATTTTTATTTCATCTAATAGTTCCAGACCGAAACTACCTACTCGAAAATTGCAATTTTCGTGATATAATAAACAGTTCGTACTTAATTTCTGTTAGAAAAAAATCGTTCAGAAGGCTTACGCTCTGTTCAATGTTATTATTATTTTTGCAATGGCCATTAATAGGTATTTCAATATCCATTTAATAAAGGAAATTTCATATTGAGTGAAAATTATCTCAAGCTCTAATAAACATCAGGATTACAATAAACAATGTATTTTCTTTAACGAAGCGTGTAGGCGCCAGGAGATTACATATGCATATCTATTCGAATTAATGTGACACCCTAGCGTCAAGAGGTATTAACAGGGATACAGTCCATTGGTTCTCGACGTAAGTTGTCAAATAAATTTAACTATGTTATGTTAACATGTAAGTAGGTATAATTAATCATGTAGGCGTTACTACAATTTAAAACTTTAAAACTTACACTTTGTTTTTCACCCGATTATGACGAATACAAAAGAAAGGGTTAGGTACAATATTAGCATTCTATCGTGTTAGTATTTTTACGTTAATACAACCTAAGACTAAAATTATTGTGGAATATACTGTTTTAAACTTTCATGGTCACTATCGTAAGAGTTAGTTATTTCGAGATTTCTACCATGTACCTTGTTTTTTATGAGTTTCCGATATTTCGGCACTGTTGCAAGCGCCATGATCGCGGAAGATCGCATGTCACTGCGGGTGGGTGGTTGTTACGAGTAGATATATCGATCTACCCTCCGTCGTAGTCTTTTATTGCACTTGACACTGGTACTATGGTTTGTAAACTCACTATTCACTCGAACTTGTTTTCGACACACAACACTCACAGTATCCGATCGCTAAACTTTAGTAAGTATTTGGATTTTTCAGGTTATTACAAATTTTAACCACTGGATTCCAGATAAAAAACATGGTAGAAATCTCGAAATAACTAACTATTGTTGAATAGGTTATCAATCGATAAATTATTACAGCTTGGGTAGTATGAGGCTTAATTCTATGCACTGAATCCCTTATTATTTTGCAATGTACTATCAAACGTAAAATAACAATCGGCCAAGAGCGTTTCGCGCCACGCCTCGTATACATAATTATTGTTCCGTAGGCGCACATTGCAAATCTCGTCTGAACTGATTTTGATAATTCCGTAATTTCGCTTCTCTAAGATTAAATGCTGATAGACAGACAGATACTTAGACGGCATTGCTAAATTTCCTTGATAGAAATTACCCTTGATAAGTAATATAGGTACATATAATTTTAGAAAACTACTAGGATTGAAGTTTAAAAACACTAGCGGACCCCGCGAACTTCGTATCGGTATCGCCTCAGAATAGTATTTGATTTTGACGTCTTAAATGTCATTGTCAATTTGTCATCAAATATGGTAAAGACAATATTACTAAAGAATTGGCTGTATGGACAAGTATCCGAGGCCGTTAAACATACTAAAGAAAAAAAAAATGGTTGGAAAACATTTAGATACATTTTAAGTGTGACGTTAAGTCCCGAAATCATTAACGGAATTGTGTTTTAATAAAAAACATGTATTGTTTGATGTGACCTACACATCGTTAAGCGTTAATATTTAAGGCACGACCAGGTATATTCGTATAACAGTACTGTTTCAGTTTTCATCTGTGTTTCCTTCCGCACGTTTTATCGGGCAGGAAACTGGTTGTTAATCGCAACCGAGTAGCGATTACCAGTACGTGTTTAAGGGGCTACATCGCAAATAAACAGCATTCTACTTTGCATTTAATCTATATTGCATAAAACTGTTTTCTTATATTATAAATATTTTCACAAAAGCGAAAACATGGAAACTTACAATAAAATATTTAAACGATATTTCTTGTGAAATGTTTTCTTGTTTTAGAAGAATACTGTTTTTTAGAATGGCAATAAACAGTTTTAAGTTTAAATAAGTTTGTTTTCATAAGGAGTGCTTATCTTATTGAAAGTAATAATTTTCAATATGTCGCTTACAACACTTCTTCTTCTTATCGTGCGATTATCCTTCGAGGATAGGATATGCACAATAATATTGTCCGTCTTCAGGCAGCGAAATAAAATCTCTATACCTTAGGTACTAAACGGTATTAAGTGATCTAAAAAGATACTATCACATATTACACGACACGAGTAGACACCGCCTTAACTGACACATTTACACTATCGACTCCAGTGTGACGATGAACTCTCGTTATTTTTAAATACTTACAAACTTTAAACATTAGTACTTTATGGTACAATTTCTAAGAAAGTGAAAAAGCGGGCCTTGTGAAATGGTCACTAGTGATAGTTAGATATAAAATTGAGTTGTTAATACAGTTTAAATTTTGAAGTATCACTTCTATATTATTTAAAGAAAATATTTGTTTTTCGATATAAATAATCCACCCAAATTAACTAATAAATTTTTAAACAATACTTCACCAACAGAACGCTGTAGTACCTATTATCATCAATTAGCAACATAGGGTTGTATTTTAATTAAAAAACGTTTAGAGAACTGTCTCTCGAACACGGAACAAAACCGGCAGCTTCTATTGTTGAAGTCGGTTAAAATGTAGTTTAATATTATCGTGGCCATAATAACGATTCGATTAACGATTAATTCACCAAAATCAGATATATAGTTAAGGCGTTACGGAGGAACATACGGCTGCAAAAAAAAAACATTTTCAACGGGTCGTTAAAGCCAATACCTATAATGGAAACCATGAAAACAAATGATGTATAGTAAAACTTAGAGTTAGACAGATAAAAACTTGGTTTGTTGAAATAAAAAATCTACCTGCTATTAATGCTATGACGATGGTTAAGTAAAGCAATTTTGCCACGTGTTAGTTATTTCTTATATAATCTACACTCAAAATTTATATCAACCAATAAAACATAATAGACAAAATTTAATTTTAATATTTCCTGCTTAAACTTCCACGACAATTCGTGAAAGTTCAACTTTTTTTTTGTGGTTATATCTATGCTATAACCACAAAAAAAATGTTTGATGTAATAAGGCAGATAGGATAAGATTAACAACAAAAAGTAAGAGGATCTAATCAATAACCCTGTTTACCTCGGCTATCATAACCATAACAAATCATTTTCGAACGTTTGCTAAATAATATGCAAAAAAACCTCTTTGCACAAGTTGAAAACCGGTTGGGTAATAAAATCAATAAGGGAACTGCAAAAAAACATAACTTCAAACAGAACAAGGCCCGATGAAATAATAGAATAAGCCGTGACCATGAACTGAAACATTTGGACAGACAAATCTAGTTTAAAATTATAATAATTATGAAGATTCCATGTTTGGTCCTTAAAAAGTTTGTGTTAGTATTGTTATTAGTGTCGTTGTAGTTAAAATATACGTCAATCACTAACTGCTAATGAAGTATCGTTATAGTTTTTTTCAAACCGACCCAACAGCTGTTAGGATTTTATAAAGGGTTTTCGACAGCTATGACCAGCCGAGAGTTTTTAATAGGCGATATGGGGCTCATTAAATTGAAAAAAGTGAGTAACTATTGATTATAATAATCAACCCACTTCAGGGAATAGGACTCCATTATTAGATTCAAGTTACCACTTACCACCACAATGATACAAGCCGAACCACCACGCTTGCCAAATGCTGGTAAGTGATGATCACAAACCCGAGCTATGTTCGAAAATCCGAAACTCGGGTTGCCGGAGTCGACCCGGGACCCCGAGATCATGGCTCGGTACTTCGGTACCACTGCATCAAAATCAAATTGAAAATATCGTTGTAAATAATAAATGTCGACAACTTGTTTTTGTGGATTTCAGAAACAACTCAGGATTAAATTACACTGGACGTTTGTTAATAAAGTGGCGATGAAACAACAAAACAAAAAACTTATTTAAAATATAGTTTAATACGACATAATTAAATGTAATGGGGCAAAGAAAGGCTAGAATTTAAAAGTTTGTCCGAAAGGTCAGTAAGTTATTATGTATAAATTAAGAAGATATTTTTATCGCTTTTTGCAATAAGACTGCTCAAATTGTACATCTTTGTGGAAACATCGGCTGGTAATTACTTGGTTTATTGCACTTTTGAATTCTTCTATCTTTTACCTTCAACATTTTAGTGAGTAGTAAGCATCTAAAAAAGCACAAACACAAGCTTTCATATGGTAATAAATCATTAAGTACTTAGGTGTGTAGATTAAAATGTTAACATTTTAAACGGTCATTGTGAATAAATTCTTAAAAACAAAAAAAATCAGAAATTCATAAAATGTTAAAAAAAAATGCGGTGCGGAACAATACCACCCCCTTTTCCTAGAAGGATGTATCGTAAAAGGCTGGCAAGGAGTACCGTTAAAATAAGAATCAAATAACTTAACTACCAATGCATGATAACACTAAAAAAATAGGTATCCAACCAAATCTAATCCACAAAAAGTTGTGCAGCGTCATAGTCATAATAATGCATAAAATAATAATAAACGCTTCAAATCATGAACCTCTACCTAACATAGCCATAAAAAAGGTCCATTAATTAAGAAATGCTTTAGTGATTATTGCACATCAAAATGTAAAAACGAAAATACATAAAACTAGTGTGAATGTGAATAATAAACGTTGATGTATTTTGTAATTTTTGTAGGCAATACGGTTTTACCTTTAATTTTATCTACAATATTCACACAGCTTGTGTAAAAATGAGTACAAATAAATATGTTTAGCTCGTTGCATCTTATTGTTTATTCTATATTATATGCACTATTTAAAAAAATATATTAAAAGATAATTATTAAATTTGCACAGTATAATAGTCACCCAAAAGCAAATTTTTGTAAAAGGCCAAAAGTATACAAAAATATATTAAAAGAATATATTTTGAATAGCTAAAAGTTATATACCAAATTGACAAACGAAACACGTTTAAAATTTAAATTACCTACACTGGATTCCATAATATCACGATACAATTAGCAGCACAAAAATAAGCATGGAACTCTCATTAATACTGGTTTAAAGGTTCGAGGGCATCTAATGGAAGCGGTAAATACTATTAGTGTTAATAAAATGGGTCTTCATTATAATAATACCATTATATATATTTATTGACATACAATGAATCGATATGTATTGAACAGGACGTTGTTACAATTATTTTATATTTAGGTAAAAAATAGGAAAGAATTTAATGAATATACAAAAAAATTACAGACGACATGGAAGAAACATGTATTATATTCTTATTCAACAGTGAACCACTGAAGTATGAGTCGGAGCTTTGTAGTTTATTTCTTGCTTGGCAAGTTGGTTCCAAAACATTTACTTTTAGTTTAGATAGAGGTTAGGAATTAATACATAATATTAAAAGTTTGTTTATCATTTGTTACGTTTCAAATTTCACGAAAATTATATACCCTATATGCGGAATGTTCTAACTTCTTTTATGATATTTTATTATATAATTTCGTGTATCCACGGATACCGAGATCAGTGGGTAATAACATTATTAAATATTGAAATCGCGTAACCTGCCTTTAAAACTAATAAGGTTATGCATGGATTAGAAGCCCCGTTTTTAATCGGTAAGAATTACCTAACAAGTAACCTTATGCATACGCTTATCGTATAAATACTTACATTAACAAATCAGGAAAATTGTTGACATATAAAAATTCGGAAAATTATGTTGCTCTTTGCAAAAATACCGCATCATATTGCCAGTTGGCAATGAATTCGAATAAACTGCCCCTTATAAATGCTAGTACTGTGTCTTTAAATATTTTAAAATGGAATGTATCCCATGTTGGTTAAGGTACCTACTAATTATTCGTAGTTTGTTTGTGGTTCTATAAATAGAATGCAGCGATAGCGCTATTGCTGCTAACTGCGATAAAACCGTTTGCAGGACAATATTTTTAATATTGGACATTTCAGCGATATTTGCTTTATTTGTAATTATAGTTTTAAGTTATTTTTAACATTTACCATTCTAAAAAATATTAACTTTCTGTAGTATGGTTTGACTTTGAATTTGGTTTATTAACTTCGTAATGCAAAAACTAAAAAAAATCAAAAGCTATAGAACAGTAATCGTACCATGGCGAAATATAAAAAAAATATTTATAAAAAGGTACAGGACCTGCATGGCATGTTATGATAGTTTAAATTACTGATGCATCCGATACGATACCGACAATTATCGGCGATGCTGGGTTTGTCGATTGTATCTGCATCGGGAATATTTTTTTGGCAATACAACTATACAATTAAAATTTCGTTTGAAAATATTTTTTTAAGCGCAACTGCTGTCTCCTGTTTATCACTGTTAATTTTAAATACATAAACTATTTATTAAGTAATGTAAACCTGTCTATCTTTTATATAAATATTTATTTTAAAAAATACCTAATTTGTGTTTAACTTAGGTATTTTACCACGATTTTTGGACTCAATAAGCGTATCGGTATCTCCGATATTTTTATAAGAGCAACGGTACCGGTATCGTATCGGCAAAAGGCGCCGATGCGCATCCCTAATTTGAATCATTACCATATAATATTTTCTTTTAATATGATATATGTAGATTATAACAGATAGTGATTGCATGACAATAGGCTACTTTACTCTTCTTTGAAGTAGATTTTAAATGATTAAATATTGCCTGATTAGACGAAAAAAAAAAACTATATTTTACCTAGAAAACAACAAAACTTTGTTTTAAGTCCAAATTTCGTACACCGACGAAAACGCTGTTGGTCATATTGGTCTACAGATAGTTTGTTCTGTAACGACATACGGGTCAAAACAAACATTTGACATTTAACCAACATTCATATTTGTATTAAAAATTATCAATTACACTCGGATTAAGGGTTATACATACATATAATATTTATGTATTACAAATATTAAACCTTAATCACTGAACTTTCTCAGCCACTTATTTAAAAAAAAAACAAATATGTGTGTATTATGTATATTTATAATATAATATATGTAGTACCTTGCACTTTTGTTAAAGTAAATCGATAAACATTGGTTTCTTAAGTGAAATACTATAAAAACTATTCATTTATTGCGTCAAATTTGATGTGAGTCAAGTAGCCTATTAAGTGATCTTTAAGGAAAACGAAATTTGGAAACGAGATTTTGTTACATTTATTGTTAACATTATGCAATGAGTAAATAAATAAATAAATAAATAGATATAGCCGAGTCTATGCGGAAGCACAGCGAAGCACTAGTAGGTAAACAAATAAATACCTACGTTGTATTTTAATTGTTTGGCAGTTTTCGGATAAGATTTCGGTCAGTAAAATAAGAAGACGAAGTAAATATGAATGTTTTTGTTGTGAAAAACGTACGATGGGCATTTGGCATGAACGAGGTTTTGATGAGTGCAAATTACGGACTAATCGTCTACTTGGCTGGATTTGTGAAAACACGAATACGCGTCATCGTCATGTCTACACCCACTTTTGTATGAGATGTTATCATATGTTTATTATGTTGTAACATCATTTAATACTATGTCTAACAAAGTAAGTATAGGCCACGCGCCAGAATATTTTAAAGAACTAGGTACAAGTAGTTTTAAAGTGGCAAAAATTTTGATGTATTTTCAATTTTATAATTTGAATATGACCTTTTGTTGAACATACCCAAACTAACAAAGTAAGTATAGGCCACGCGCCAGAATATTTTAAAGAACTACAATTAGTTTTTAAGTGGCAAAAATTTTGATTTATTTTCAATAAATAATTTGAATATGACCTCTTGTTGAACAAAATGATCGTTTTAGTAATAGTTTGCATTTGAGGAGGACGTCAAGTTAAAGAATGACAGTTTTGCAAATCACAGAGTAAACATCTGACGTATGAAATTGAACAAACACCATCATAAAACAAATTGAGTCCTTCCTCAGGCAGACGAAATTTCTATTCAAGGAATTGTATATTCACGAAGAGGATTACAGGCATTTTGTTTTCTGATTTGCTTTAATTATAAATTAAGTAGGTAGATGGCTGTAGCTCGCGACTTAGTTTGCTCGAACTTCATTTACCTAGATTCAGAAATCAAATTTTTAGGAAATATACTACATCATGTTAGTTTTTTTACTTTTTCTTCGTAGGTACAATTTTTTAAATTATTTTCTCTTCGGGAGTCAGTAAAATAAAAATAAAAGGTTTAATTATGGTTTTAGTTCGGAACATGTGTAGCCATTTATTATTTAGATAGGTTATGGAGTAAATCAAGGTAAAGCAGTTATACCAAGGTAGGTAGTACTATAATTGAATAACCGGACGGCTGTTAGTCGTTGATAATCTATTAATGTACTAGCTGTTGCCTGCGACTTCGTCCGCGCCAATTTCTGTTATTATGATCCCGATTAATATGAATAATTTTCCCCGTTTTCGCAACATTTTTCACTGATGCTTCGCTCCTATTGGTCGCAGCGTGATGTTATATAGCCTAAAGCCTTCCTCGATAAATGGACTACCCAACTCAAAAATATTTTTTCAATTCGAACCAGTACTTCCTGATATTAGCGCGTTCAAACGAACATACAAACAAACTCATCAGCTTTATAATTTATAATATTAGGTAGTATAGATTACATTCAATAGAGGTATATTCAATAACACTACCATCAAATATTAAACAATTGAGTTCAACCGTAAAAGTTCCAGAATATTTGTAATATATTTTTTTCCAATTTGTAGATTGTACTCCAACAGTAAGACTATGGCTATGTCTCTATCAAAACAAGCTTACTTAATAAAAATGACAAAGAAACGGTTGTGGACGGTAATTTGAAGATATTTTTTTGTTAGTATTTTTAGTTAATATTGCCTCTGCAATGTGTCTCATCTAGGATAGCAATTACATTATCAATAGCTATTAAAAGATCGAATAGGTCGTGCGTGCGTCAATTGACGCCATTGGTCGGTATTTCGTTAGAGACTTAAAAACTGTAATTAGATTTTTTTTTTGTGTAATACAGGTTGATAATGTGACTGATAATATATATATTTTTCATTTTCCAAGGATTAAATGTCATTGTTTTAAATATTATTTTTGTTTAATCTTGTTTTAGCTATTTGACTGATTTGAGTCAAATAGTTAGTGAAAGAAAAGAGATGATACTATTATCACTTGTTTTTAAAGCAAACAGTACTGATAATGCAACTCATGTACGTACATGCATTTTTATGAAGTAAAAATAAAACTGCATGTCTAAACAGTTATATAATAAGACTGTATTTTGTTAGTGAGATTAAATCGAATTCCATCGGAATGGTGTCGATAGTTTTCTTTATCTTCGAAACGTGATGGAAAGCGTAAACAAATCAGCAGTATTGTTGTCAAAGAGAGGCATCCGGCTATTTATAACTTGCCGTCAATTATTTTATCCGCCATATTGTAAGCGAGTAAACGGAAAAGTTCCCGATGGTGAATTGCAGGTTACGCGATAAGTCACCTGGGTCTTAATTAAGCTTCAAGTCGTGAATCAAATAATTTGTGTGCTTTGTTATTGTGGTTTAAAATATGGACATCTTATAAAGATTCAAGTGTTCCGATATATTTTTTTACCAATAAATTTGATGTCAGTTACATTTCATTTCAGTTGAAACTGAGGATCTGCCTACACACCTTAATCCGTCTGCAATTAAAGTTACATTTCTGAATTTAGTATTATGTGCAACAATGCATCGAATTTGGTTCATGCGTCTGTGTCATTCGTCTTCAAGTAGGTATTTAATTAAATTGACTATTACGTAGGTAGTATGTCATGAATCATGATACCTAGTTTCTTACACATTTAAAAGAAAAATCAGAGGTCACTTTGTGTATTAAAACTACAAAATCGCATAAAGAAAACATGTTTACAAGTTAATTCTAAACAAGTTGCGTGAATGTTTAGGACTATGCTTAATTTTGGATAACATAAACTAAGTATCAGTATTTAAACTTTTTATAAGGTATGATAGGACTGGCATATCTTTGTAAGATAAAAGTCCTCACAAAAATATGCGAATTAAAAAATATATAAAAAAAACTTGAAAAATTATGTCTCAGGCGGGACTCGAACCCGCATCTCCTCGCATGCCGGGCGCGGTAAAATACTGATATTATAATTGCAATTAAATTGCTTAAAATATCATATAAAAGTATAAACACTCGTACTTTTTTCACGAAAGACATGGTCAACTAAGTTTTGCACGTCTCATAACTTGTAAACAAGTGATAGATAATTGTCAGTATCGTCTACTATCCAAATATTTGACTGTTTATCTTGTTCATCTAGCAGCAACAACAAATTGTTTTCTGATTCACGCATACAAGTTTATCTGCCCTCAGAGCCTCTCAATTACAGCCGGCCTTGGTGTTTTTTTTTATGTTTCAATTTAGATTTTATTATTCTCCCAAGATAAGAAAGAAAAGAATGAAGCATAATGCATTAGTGAAACCTTTCAAGAAAGTATGAATGGCCATCCAACTTCAGACCTAATGAGTACCTGTACTCATAAAGTAAGTAGTTGGTAGGTATAAAGGTAGGTATTTAGACGTAGGTCTATTTTGTTATAACTACTCCCATTAGTGAATTAGCGCATAAAAGACTCTGACTAATGTTATCCTAAGCAGGTAAATCTAGCCTTTTTCTATCACTTTCGATTTCAGTACCTTTATAGTTGAAAAGCCCGTCTTCATATTATGTTCTGAATAAGGACATATATTATAATATCATGTTAGGTATTAATGACCGACAAAATCTCATATAGGCAATTCGTTTTGCTGTCCCCAGATACAAATCCCATCGATAACAAGTAATTATTCACCGATAAAATACGCGAGACTATTCGAATCAATATCGTTCCGACTCATTGAATCGACTATGAAATTGACGTGTAAAGACAAAATTATAATACCTAGTTCGATATCTCTAGAGACTTGTTAGATTCAGAGTTCGATGATTACCAATCATTTTGCTTTGCAGAGAGATCTCAGTTTCAGTAAGGGCAACTTAATAATAATAAAAACTTATAATATAGGACCTAGAAAAATGCTGCAGGATTTATAAATAAAATATTATGCTAGATAGAAAGAGAGAGAATTAGGTGGAAACAAAAGGCAATTTATAAAACTTGCTTCAGTAATAAAAAAAAATGTCCGTTTTGCACCAAATGACGAAAAAAGAGCAAGTAGAATGATGATAATTACTTAATGAGTTAGGTAGTTTTTTTTTAAATTTTATGACGTAGATAAAATGTCATTAACTAATAAACAATAAGGTTGCAAAAATTTAACGAGCTTCATAAATAATATGTTTTATACAACAAGACAAGGCGAACACGGAAAATTTTCAGCTCACACACTTATAATACAATTTCATTGAAAATAAAGTCCTTTCACAACAACAGGTGAAATGTGTGGGCGTTGTCTGTACCGAGAATCTTCTGGGAGGTGGATATTACATATTTTCAGATTGCTTTTGTTCGCTAATGCTTTGTGTGGGTTGCCCTACTACCTACGTATTATCTTGAGTCGTATCATTTAACTGTTGATCAATAACTAAACCGAATGTCGTGATTAGAATTAAGTACCTACTGCTTTATCGAAAGTCGCAACAATGAATGTGTTGTCGACAAATCTTATCATAGAAAGTTTGTTAGCATAAAATGTTTTTAAAACAAAGACATTAAAGGGAAAACGAAGTTATTTTGTTGCGAAATTCCGCATCACTATCGAGCATTCATCTTAGTTTATCGTTTTGCGATGGATGAATCATTCGGACTAGCTATAACTGCTATCAGTGATCTCAATCTAAGCAAAGGTTTACCAATCTGAACCCATTTCATACAGACACCTAACCACAAATTCAACTTGTCGTAACTATGATTATTCTTTGAGGAAGAAGAACAGATTGCGAGTGCAAAACATCTCCTTGACAACAACTTATTTTGCTACACTAAAAATGTTGTCTAGGGTAAAGATAATTAGGGAGTTTGCTTTTGACTATGATTTGTGAAATTTTGATCTCATCAGTTACCTACCTATCATCTTTTAGTACTTGCCTACATAGGTACTAAGTCACGCCCCCATATAGCCTAGGTAGGTAATTTTACCTATTGACTTGTTTGATCTGTAGATTGCGAATTTGCGATACTTCTACATAGGCACCTACGTAGGTAGTTCGAAGTGGGAAATCCCGGGAACTTCCTCGTGGGAATTACCTACCAACCTACGTATCAACAGCGGAAAAGTCAAAAACATTTGAATTCTTATTGTAAATGGTAGCCTATTTCGATGATCTAAGTCTAGCGATTTTCCTTACGACATTTAAACGTATTTTGACCTACCTATACATAGGTACTTATATCAAAATGCATAATTATCCCTCAACCCCCAGGAGGCACTCGGGTGCCACGATAACAATTAATTTCAATTGTGTCTGGAATAACTCACGATCGAGGGATTAATGTCCAAATATGTCGGTAAACGTAATTTACGGCACAAGAAATACCTTAGTACCTAGGTATTTATTTAATATAGGTAATACCTATTATGGTTGTTAAAACTTATTTTAAAGAAGGTAAGTAAGGTACCTAGGTACCTATCTACTTACTTAAAAAAATGACAACGAATTGTTGTGCGCTTTTGTGGGATTATAATAAAATCAGGTTTAATTACTTAACGCATTGTTGTTGCCAACCAACCTATTGACATTATTAGAATACCCACACCTATTTAATTATCTCTTGTACTATGATAACTTGGTGAATATGAGATACCTACTTAAGTAATTTACAACTAAATAAGTAAATGATGCTCATTTGCGACATAGACACGAAAACGGATAGGTATCAGCATTAACAAGTTTGTTGTAATTAAATTCTGTTTAACTGTGTCAGATAGCGTGCTACGATACGACTGGGTCGAAAGTTAGGCAGGCGTTAAGATTCTTTAAGACTTGGTAACTTTTATAATTGACACGAGCCGATAGGTCCGCCATTTTCAGATAGCTACTGCATAAATATTACATGTTTATACTTTCAATGTTTCATACAACACAACACTTTCTACGCGTCGAGAGCGTTCCATTTTTAGTAAAGTGCGCGATGAACGCACATTCGTTGCCAGGCGGAATCTTTGCGGGCAGGCCACGACCTTCGTGGCATTCATCATGAATGGAACAAAATTTGCTGTACTGCCTCAATGGACTCGGTAGATCGACTTTAGCGACGCGATTTTGCTGCATAATTTTCAAGGGCATTTTAAACATCAACTCGTCACGTATGGAAACTGGATGGGGCCCCTGCGCCCGATTCCCGACGATTCATGAATGAAAGTCGAAATAACCAGCAATGGAAAACTACTAATAATTAACACTAGATTAATAAAAAACACACAGAAATAATAGAAAATACTTACGAACTCAACAGCCGCGATACGTGTTTAATAATCACATACATGACGTCATTTGACGCAACACAAACCCGAAAATATTGAGCAAAATGTATAGTAACCGCGTCAAAAACAACTCCAACATAAAATATACACAATACTTAATAAGAAACCAACTTTGTTTTAAGTCATTACGAGCGATTTACGACATTTTACAATATTTATTTGTTGACACCGAACTCCAGTTTTGACAAGATGGTCGCACACCGACTGTTTTTGCTTTGGTTGTCAGCTGATACCACAGAGACTGCTGTACTTGAAACGCAATAATAATATCGCTCATCTCTTTCTAACTACAAAATACATGCGTCTTGTGCGAGAGAGATAAGTAATATGACAGCCATGACTCCCTTATTTTGTTGAAACAAACTGTCATTTTCTTGTTGCGTTAAGATTGCAAATAAAAAATGATTAATAAAGTTACTTTTGCTATAATAATGAATTAAAAATATGATTAACATTAATGCCAAGTAGTTTCTATTTTACCACGTCACTGTATTATTTAACTATATTGGGGCGTGACAAATTTTCTTGTTTACCGTACACGTAGCGCCATCTATGATTAAACTTGCTAGCTATAATGTAAGGTGATGGTGTATGCTTTCATCTTTTATCTACAAATCATGCTACTAATGTCCAAACGGAACACAAAATAACTGAATTTCCATTAAAAAAATGTTTTTGACCCTCATTGAATCACCATATATTTCACTTTTTTTATAGTAAATTAAATATTCATTGGCCTATCTAATGTACATTGTGTCTAAGTTTGTCCTGGTTTTGATAGATGGCTCTGTGTACTTAAGATTCATCATCGTTTAACCAACATAAAAGAGCGGGTTCTAAATTCGTTCAAATTTCAATGTGTCCTCTGTTTAAAATTTGGTAATAGTTTTTATGGCCGCACACACACTCCCTTCATGGCTGCTTTGGTAGTGATAATAGTAATGGTTTATAATTCTAAAGAAAGAAACCCTAAATATAACCTAAACCTATGTTACAAAGTCTATTTTAATAATGTAAGTAGGTATTCATGCTAATTGGTTCTTGAATAGTTCTTATTAAGTATATTAAATACCTACTGAGTGTCAGTTATATAATTGTTATTATTAACATATAATATCTAAAAGCACTTCCTAAGTCACAATATTTATAGCACCTATACCTACATAATTGCAATGATTAATAAAATAATAAAATAAAAATTTATTAAAAGATAAATAAAAAATGAAAGCTTCGAATTTGAGCAGTTATGTAAAGAATACCTCTACCTATCCTGTTTAGTTCCGTTTTTATAACAAAAATAATGTAAATATCTGAAGTCATGTATCAGTTTCCTTTTATTCAATTTGAAACAAAAAATTCCTTAGGAAATACACTTATCTAACCAAAACAGAAATAGAATAAGCAACAAAACTTTATTTGAACACGAAGTTGCGGGACAGCTAATGGTACCTACTTATTCCATAGACCATAACTAACTTCACATTGAACAAGAAGAAATTAACAAAACTCTTCAACAAACTATGTACAGAACTCGTTAATCAATTAATCTTCAGGAGTTTCAAAGTATCGGTAACTACCTATGTAGTATAATTCCTTAACTACCTACTTAGTTACAATTACTTTATTAATAGGCATTAGGTACTACCTACTATTTTGGGGGTCAGAGGACCTAGAAAATACAGAAAATACATCGACAAATAAAACAGGTTCTAACTTTGTGTACATTTTTTATGTAGCCATTCCTACAGTGACTACGCATATTAATAAGCTTATTTTTCCCTGGTGGACCATTTCGATATTATATTAGCTTTCTTAAGTGCAGAAAAATAGAGTCACCGACAACGTTCAAAAAATAAAAAATATTTTTTTTTTCCAAAAAAAAATTGTTTACTATAGAAAAGCATGACATAGACATCAATTCGGAGTCGACGTCAAACAAAAAATCACTGACTATCATAATGCATCGACTCAAAATAGGTGGCATAAGATAGACCTTAAAGATATATTTTATAGTTTTTTTTAAAAACTTATATTATTATCATCGCACTTATGGGCAAAGGTCTCTTCCAAACTGTCACGATCATTGATCTCTGCATCGCTAACTACTCCCATTCCCCCGTCAGTCGGAACAAATCGTCGCACAGTCGTGGGTCCTCCTCGGCGATAGCCATCTTCATCTTGTTGCGATTTGAGCCATCATTCTACATACATGCCCGGGGTGCATTCTACAATATGTACTACACTCTCATTTTAGCTTTGCTGTTTTCTCGCCGACATCTGCTACCCCGGTTTTTAAGTGGTTTGTGGTATTATATATTATATTCTATTATTAAAAAACACCTCGTTGGTTTAGTGGTTTAAATACCGGGCCAAGATCTCGGGGTCCCAGGTTCGATCCCCGGGTCGGGCAACAAATAGTTTCGAATTTTCGAATGTTGTTCGGGTTTGTGATCACCAACCCGCATTTGGTAAGCGTGGTGATTATGCCAGTTCCCATCATTGCAGTGGTAACTTGAATTCAATCCTGGAGGCCTTTTCCCTGCAGTGGGATGATTATAGGCTGTTACCTACTTTACTTTACTACTTTTTAAAAAAAAAAACTCTTTACTTGTAAATACTTTGGAGAACGTAAGGTAAAGCTTTGGTGAAAATTTACGTAAGTAGGTGGAATTAGGACAAAGACCTGGCCCCTTATTCAGCTAACCAAATCGTATCATAATCGAAATTGAATTGCAGGTTTTTGACAGTTCTAGCATATGTAAATCTAGTATGTATGTAAATGTCAAAATCGCACAATCCAATCACGATCGAACTGCAATTGAAATAGCTGAATAAGGCCCCTGAGGGTAAGCCACAAAATAGTGGATTAACGATTACCTACACCTTTCGCCTCGTTGGTCTAGTCTAGCTAGAGGTTTAAGATCTCGGGGTCCTGAGTTCAATCCCAGGGTTGGACAACAAAAAGTTTCGAATTTGAATTCAATGATGTAGGCCATTGCTCTGCAGTGAGATAATTATAAGCCGTAACCTTATTTTTTACCACACACTTGGTATTTAGGTATTCGTACGATTATGTATGAAACAAAGAAAAAAGTTGTTGAATTTATCTTCCATTTATTTCAACATTAAATTGTACAACATTTTACTTTTTCCATATATTTTTTTACAATGTTATTTACAGTTAATTAAAGCTAAAAATAAAATATTTTTGATTCTTAACTTGTCTTTGGCATCAAATCTTTGGGTAAACATAAAAATATTAAACATAAAAATAGAAATATTACTTTAAATCTGAATGAATATAATTGTTAGGTATCAAAGATAGTGAAATGACTAGACGCTTGGTAAGTTTGTTCGATATTTTACCAATAATATTATACAAAATGAAATTTTAACCACCTTCCAAATTTTAACATATCAATCTATAGCCCAGTACAAAAATGTCAAGATAAAGCACTTAGAAAATGTCCGCCAAAAATCTAATATTTTTGATACGGCCACCTAGCAACACTTTTTTTACGCGATTCGCATCTCATTTATTCATTACGATACTATTCATACGTTTTTGATTATCCCTTTATACCTTATCAGGCCTAGGAGCGAAAAAATATTGCGAAAAATATTTTCGAGTGAAAGCTTGATTTACATTTTATACTACATAAATGGGCTCTAATAACGATACCGAACGCCTATAAAACATTTTGGAAACGGGTTAAAATTTCACCCTGTATAGGCAAAACTTAAAAAAAAGGTAGACACAATAAGTACCCAAAACATATTTAATACTTCCTTACTGGACTTTACTTTTATTTTGGTTTAGTGAAAAGGTAGAAAACGAACTTAGAATTCTATGAAAACAGTATATCTAATAGAGATTCATATTCATAAGTTAACTTGCTTTTAGGCGATGATTAAATTGCTCTAACCTAAAAACTCTGTTAGCAGGTAATTATTAAGATTTTAAAGTAAATCTGTACATTTAATAGTTTTAAAAGTGGTACCACTGAAACATATTGTAGTTTATTTTACTTACTAGTTAATGTCATTTGAGCAACCTAATTATTAACTAAAAGAAAGTTAACCAATAAACTACTTATTATTTAATTAGTACCTATTACTTTTATAGTTTTTGAAACTAATTAGTAATTATAACATTTTACTGTAGTGCAGTACCAGTTAACAGCGCTTCAATCTTTGCAAATGTCAAAATTTTGTACATTTTTTAACGTAAAATAAAATGATTTATTGGTATCAATTGATGACATCTAGCAACAGATGTGCTATTGACACTTAGTGTAGGTACTTATGCTTAATTATTATTTTAATTGATTATGCCGTTGATTAGGTATATCTACAGTTGTCTAGTCACATTAAATATCATGATTCTATATGAACATTTAACTAATATATAATTTAATTAATACACAGCTAAAGCTCATATTTTATGATTAGAGGTACCTACCTAATCGAAATGTATGCTGTACATTGAGGACATTTATTTAACTAATAAAAATCACAACCATATGGATCCTTAAAAATAACATTAACTTAAGTAATAGTTTCAATCGATAAAAATTGTAGTATTCAAAATAATTTAAATTATGTCTTACGTTATAAATCTTTTAACAGAAGTAGGTACTTTTTTAATGCAACATATAAAGAATATACGAGAGTGTAATTTAAATATAAAATAAAATAGCCGCTTGAAGCAGCAAAATGGAGCATTAATAAAGAAATATGAATTTAGGACAAAACGTTTAGGATTGCTTAGTTACTATCGGGTATACTTATACAGGGTATCTAGATATACAGGATAGTAAAGTAATGGTCAGTAGTTTAATACCCATCAATACAAATTACTTTCGTTACATAATTCTCATTACGCCCAACTAAGCGTTCGCTACTTCCCTCGATCACTGTCTTTTGTATTTGACGTATATAATGTAGGCACCTGCAATGCTTACGACATCAAAGAAATTGTAATGATAAAAGTTATGAAATACTAAAAAAAACCCTTCTTCGCTTTATTTCAAACACGTTAGACGTAGCTAACTAAAACAACACTTGGATGTCATGCGCCCAATTGTTTTGGTCAGATTTTTTAACAATGCTGGACACAACAGAAGTTTTATTCACGCCGACAGGCGGTTGGTACTCGATAAAAGAAGAGTTCAATGCTGGTAATGCGTTTTTACATGCTTCACTTAGTTTTTCAGTATCTATTTAGGTACGATCATATCCTGAAGTCTGTGAACTTCATTAAACACTATTATTGCACAGGAACGACATTCTTAAGAAAGATATCAGGTAGGTATTAAAAAGTCCTTATAATAAAGGACAAAGACCCCATCGCCATGAAGGGCTTAAGAAATATATTAATTATACACAAAATAAAAATCCAAAGGCTAGGTGCCGCAATGTAGTATCTTCCTGAATGCCTTTCGAAACTCTGGGTTGAAGATTGTGTAAATAACTGGGTTAAGAAAGGAGTTGATGTAGCCGAGCCAGGTGGTCAGAATGAAGGCGGTTACACCCGGTGAGTAGGATAACTCAAACTTGGTGCACAACGCGTCAAGGACGGAGCAAGTAAAGAACGGCGCCCAGCAGAATAGGAAGACACCTGGAAATATGAAAAATAATATTGTAAATCTGTACTTACTATTATTTATAGAAAAAAATATTACAGTAAATTAATGTAGGAGAGTATAAACAGAGTTAGTACAATGGCGGAAATAACAAAAAAAAAAAAGTTAACAAAATGAAAAAACTAGACCAATTATACTGCACTATTTAAAAAACAGTGCATGTGCCAAAGCAAGAAAAGTTAAATTTGTTAATAGGCGTACCTACCTAAATGTACCTTACGAAATCAAACCTACATTTCATTTTATTTTCTAAATAAATAAAAAATAAATAAAAAAAAATAACCTCTATTTTGTACATGGTTGTACAACACAGTATTCTTTATATCTCAATAGATTTACAGATATTTATTTTATTATAAAAGTAAATAAATGACGATAATTTGTTATTTTATGGTAAAGTCGTTACCTATATAATGTGAATAAAGAAACTATATCATAAAATTGCCTTAATTCGGCTATGCGTATATTTTTCAAAGACCATATAACGACTGAATATCTTTTAGTGTTTCGGCACTCCTCTGTCTGTATGGATATTTATCCTGACAGTCGCCATAACTGAACTTGTATGTCCCAAGTAAAATGAAATATACATGCTGGCTCTCGATTCTGACTGATTCATTGGATTACTAATTAAAAACCAATTCATTAAGTGACTGCATGATTTAAACTTGGTAGTTATGATTTATCTGCCGTCAATTATTTAACAAATTGATGGACTATAAATTTGAGAATAGTTCTGATTTACCTACTTCAATTAACTTCAATTAACCCCTCGATTGTATGTTATTCCAGACACAATTAAAATCAAATATCTTGATCGCGGGCGATCATAAATTCTGTAGAAGTTAAAAGTAATAGCAAGACTATTGTGTTTTTTAAATGTTTTTAAGATATTTTTCTGGGCAAAAATAATCAAGGAGAATTTATTTGATATACCAGAAATCACTTTTATTCAAAAAAAATATCTTAAAACTAGCGCTGTATCCGCGATTACGAAGCCGCTATATCTTATTCACGGATATATTGTGTTTCCAATTATATCGCTCACTTAAATTTTGGCAATCGCCAACTGTTATTCTCTGATACGATATTAAGAAATTATTGATTCCTTGCACAAATTTCTCACCCTCCTTTTCAACTACTGTCATTTCCCGAGACGTAAACCATTTATAAACCAAATTAAAGCTAAATCATTCCTTTACTTTTGAGTTTATTTTCTATATATTTTTTTTAATGTGGACAACATCACATACATTGTTCTGATCCCAATTTGAATAACTATTTAAAGCATTCGTATTTTGGAAACCAGAAACAACGAAGGTACCATAAACACCCAAACCCGAGAAAATGTAGAAAAACTAATTTTTTCTACATTGACCCGTCCGGGAATCAAACCCGGGACCTCGGAGCAGGCGACACCTTGAAAACCGGTGTGTACGCCACTCCGCCACGGAGGTCGTCAAATCTATTATTTATTACCAATATACAAACACACAAATCTTTCATCTTTGTAATATTCGTGTAAGAGTTAATAGAATATTCCTGAAATTGTTTTTTTAATCATAGAGCGCGATGGGGAACTTAACAGATTATTTCTTTCACTGTAGAAATCAAACTACAAATACCGCGATGATAATGTCATTTTCAAAGTAGTTATCATACTCTCTTACCTAAAACAATAGCTAGAGTCTGTGTGGCTTTCTTTTCTTTCTTAGCGAAAGACTTCGCCCGCAGTTTTCCGACCCTGTTAGCCCTGAAGATGGTGAACCTAGCAGCTGATGCTGCACTCCTGAACCTCCTTCGAGGCGTAGATATGATTGAGCTGCTGCTTATTCGGCTTATTTTCTTCCTGTATATGAAATTTGAACATAATTATTTGTAACGAAGTTTTTATTCGATTATCATTTTTGTTACTGGAGAACTAAGTCTTAAAACATCTGAATGTCTAAATTCCTTACTTAAAAATGTTATTCAGCTGAAGTAAAATTTATAGTTAGGTGAAAATTATTTGGCTGTAAAATATGATTTAAATCTTGGAAAGTATATATTTATGAAACAAACAAAAGCAAAAGACACGCTATTTGCTACCTGACCTTTTGTTAAAATTTTCATGTGATATATTATATATCACTACTATTTCCTCTCCCTTTTAAACATGCTGGTACAAAGCCGTGACTGACTAACAATAATGTACTGTTTTACTAACTAGCAAACAATATACGAGGCCGAGGCCTCCGAGGCCTTTTGGATAGAGCTCGGTGCCGTTTACAGGGCTCGCCTCATTTTTATAACGCTCGACAACTCAGGAGTCTTTTTCAGGGCTTGTGCCTTTTTGAAAGCTCGAGCCTTTTCGAGAGCTCGATCGATCTCGAAGCTCTTTCAAAACTCGAGTCTTTTTCAAAAATAGACTCGAGCTCTAATATTACGCTCATAGGCTCACGTAAACTCCCAGTCGTCGATCAATCCGTCAAAAGAATCGAGCTCCGTAACTTGTAACTTGAATCATGTAGGTACACCACTATTTTAATTTATTATTTATTTACGTGAAATTAAGGTCAGAAACATAAATTTGAGTTTTTATTGTGAAGGCTTGCGTTCATTTCAAGACTCGAGTTCTTTTAAAGGCTCGAGCTCTTTTGAAGGCTCGAGCTCTTTTGAAGGCTCGAGCTCTTTTGAAGGCTTGAACCCTTTTAAAGCCTCGAAGCATGGCTCAGAGAACTCGCGTCTCGGCTAGGCTCGGGACTACGAGTGTACTAAGCTCACTGAGTCCTGCCAATTCGCCTCGTGGCTTCAAAAGCAGAACTCGACGCCTCGAGGTTTGTACATCACTAGTTACAACCCTAGCATTGATAACAATAACATTTCCTGTGTACGAACCAGATATATTGTGCTTTGACTTGTGCATCCTTTAAGTTAAAGTGAAGTAAAATAACAGCCTATAATCATCCCACTGCAGGGGAAAGGCTTCCATCTGGACCTCAGACCTCCAATGATGGACTGGACTGGTAACTTCAATTCAATAATTCAAGTTACCAGAGCAATAATGGGTACTGGCATAATCACCACGCTTGCAAAATGCGGGTTGGTGATCACATTCGAAACTTTATGTTGCCTGAGCCCGAGGGTCGAATCCGGGACCCCGAGATCTTGGCTCGGAATTTAAACACTAGACCAAGGGGTTTCTTAAATTTCATCATCATATCAGCCGAACGACGCCCACTGCTGGGCATAGGCATCCCCCAAGGATCTCCACAACGATCGGCCCTGTGCTGTCCGCATCCAGCGGCTTCCCGCGACCTTGATCAGATCGTCGGTCCACCTTGTAGGGGGCCTTCCCACGGAACGTCGTCCGGTACGCGGTCGCCATTCGAGAACCTTTCCGCCCCAACGGCTGTCGGTTCTCCGCGCTATGTGTCCCGCCCACTGCCACTTCAACGATGCAATCCTTAAACTTATAAATACTTAAATCATTGGTAAATATTTAAGTTCTGGCTAACCTGTCATCTACGTTAAAATATGTTGTTCGGGCGTGATTCATTAAAAATAAGGTCTCACGGTGATGTCGTTATGAAAGTTTTAATCAGTTAACATGTTAAATAATTTGTAAGTAAAAGAAGATAAGCTTACTGCTACTAAACTCCACTGGGCTAATATTAAATGTACTGAAATATATCTCTATGTTATTGTGCAGACGATGCAAGTGGATACATTTTTCAACTTTACGATGAAACTTTATCTTTCATTTTCTACAACGGAACAGGTGAAGAATTTACTGACAGTAATTTTTTGTAGATAAAGGTATATTCAGTAGCGATAGGCTAATAAGACGGATATAAATACATAAACATATACGTTTTCGTATAAAGGTTTATGCTAACCTCACCTGAAAGAATTAGGCAGTAAACAATAAATGAAGGAGTTATAAACAACGCTTAATAATTAAAAATAAATTTCTATAAGAAATTACATCGCCTGATGACGCTTTTTTTTAAATAGTAAAGTTTATAATGAAAAGCTGAGGTATATTATACACAATGATATAGATACACAATTACAATACATGCATTATGTTCGAGCTATACAATCATCTTATTTGAAAAAGATTTTTCATGGGGCTTCTTTATATGACAATTTTAAACTTAAGACCAGATACTTACACAATTATTTACTGTACCTACTTCATTGATAAATTTAAAATCTAAAGTCTAAAGCTCTAAACGGCAACTTTGTTTCTTTGTCTAGGACAGTAATTTTGAACCTACTATTATAATATGTAAGAAAACCATTTATCAAATAAAAGTAGAGTATATAAACTCTACGAGTATTTAAGCTCGTTGGTATGTTTATAACACAAATTTGTATGTTCCTTACAAGTGAAAGTTTTATAAGGTACTTAAACAGTTTCAAATATTTGCTTCGGTTCTGAGTTCGGTGAATCGTAAGCTAGTAAAGATTTAAGCTATAACTTAAATGGGATTGTAGCTGACATTGAAGTTTAGAATTATGTCGATTAAGAAATTCATCGTAAATTACAACTATGCTATGTACCTACTGTACATACTTATAAGTACTGGACATTGAAAACCAAATACATTAACAGTGTCTTGGATTTACGCGAACACTATACGTTGCCCGCGACTTCGTCCGCGTCAATTTCTGTTATTAAGATCGCGATTAAGAAGTTTTTAAAAAATGGACATAGAAACTCGCGGGCTTTTTTTAAAATCATTTGTTCATACATATTTTTTGGGTAACTTGAACTGTTGACGCAGCGCACGCAACGGAAGCCTTTAAATATGAATAATTTTGTCACTAATGTTTTGCTCCTATTGCTCGCAACGTGATTTCATATAGCTTAAAGCCTTCGTCGATGAACGGACTATCCAACACAAAAATAATTTTTCATTCGAACCAGCGCTTCCTGAGATTAGCGCGTTCAAACAAATAAACATTAATGACTTTAATAAGTTTTTCATGTTATTACCATCTCAAATTTTTATAATGTGTCCTTTTACAAAACAGTAACACATACGCTACTTCGTAAGTGAGTTGTGTCAAAGCGTTATTTCGCAATTAATTTGCATTTATATTCGGTTTTCAATAAATTACCATAACGATGACACCGTCGAGTTGCCGTGTAATTTATTGTATCTTTGTAAATAACTTCACATAATTACAAACAGTCACATAATTACAAACACAACGCACGCGCTCGCACGCACACATAAAAACACACACACATACACAAACACACAAACACACACACACGACTGTAATACAGTTTAAAAAAAAATAGCACAGGTGTTAACGTTCAACCGTATCTTATTATTATGTCGCCAATACCTTGTATTATTTTTAAGATACCAGATGTAGCAATTTTTGTACAAATAAACTTTATTTATTATTTATTATTATTATAACTTAAAAAACAGAGCAGAATATTAATTATTAAGCATCTTTTTATAATAAGATTTTGTCATGACTTCTTACATAAGTTTTATTGTCCCGACTGAAACAAGAAAAGTTTCTTCAGTTTCATCTCCACTACACTTCAGTCTAGAAGTGGTTTATGACTAGCTGCATTCTCTTTATTGCTGTTGTTTTCACGTCAGTTTTATACATAAGAATAAAACGATATTTTGGCCAGCTACAAATAAAGGTCAAAATATTTTCAATGAGCAGATTTTAAAATGCTTGCTACTTTAAATTAAACAGAACTAACTTTGAACAGAATTCTTTTATTTTGTCTTGTTTATATGCATATTCGTATTGTTATTTGATAAATGCGATACTTTCAAGGAACAGAATTTTTGGTATGATAAAGTATTATGTAAATACTAGATGAATTTACAATCAGATAGTAGAAATATTGTAATTCTTTAATAATCAATTCAAACAAACCGTCTTTTCAAGTTTTGGGAGTTACATTTGAATTTGGAATAACTTTCAAGCTGTGATTTTGATTAGAGAACTAGAAACGGTAATAAAAAGAGATGACTAAATAGGTAGTTCGTATTATTTGTGATGAGATAAGTGTGATAATAAAACAATGATTTGAATGGTCAGTTAATTATTGTCACTAAATTTATATTAATTATATTCATCGTGATACAAAAATCTAAAATTTTTGGCACGAAATGGTAGATAGTAAAATATACTCGTATCACGCTAAAGTGTTTTTTATTGGAAGTTAGTTACACTCGGCGAACATTTCTGGCTGCTCTCTGGGCGAACAGATGCATTTTTATATTACAAAAGAGCGGACTGGTTGAAAATTTCAAGATTTTCCTTTTGCATCTTGAATAGAAATTAAATATTGCCAAGATTTCTACATTAGAATCGAGGTGTCTCTCCGCAATTCGCAGAGATAACTATGTAGTAAACTTTAGAAATGCTGACACGGAAAATTGTTTAAAATTCGGTGAAACATTAGAATAAAAGCATATTAATATAAATTACAAAATAAATACTAGGTCCGCAGCAAACTCCTCATACCTAAAAGGGCAATCTAGCGGGTATTAAGCTATCTTGCTAGGACGTATGATTGTTGACTGTTAATTATGTAACGGGTGATAACAGGATATTAATTACGTAACACGCACTAACTTACTTTTTTATTCGGTCGCTGTAAGGTCGCTGTCACAAAACGCGGCGCTACATTTTTCTTCTAATTACGTAACTGTTACACTTATGCCTAAAAATCTTCTCTGTGAGGATATGTTGGTCTGGAAGAAATCGCGTTTTAGCGATAAGGCCGCCTTGTTGTACCGACATTAATATCTTGTTTGTATTATTTTCTGTTCTTGTGTTTTTATGCAATAAAGTGTTCATCTATCTATCATCTATGTTGGCACTAATCCTCTAGACGTATAACTTTTTGGAGTTTTGTTGTTTAAAAATACAATTTGTTTGTAATAAACTTACTTCAACTCAGGTTTCTTCACTGTGTCAGGCGCGTCAGTCTTTTCTTCTTCCTTCTCTTCTTTCTTCTGCTCCTTCTGCGTGGGCGACGCAGGAGGCGTGTGTTCTTTAGCATCACCATCTATGTTGGATGGTGCGTAGCCAGAGTCATTGTTGGTGTTTGGATCCATCATGGGAATGGGTGAAGCAAGGTTGGCCATTATTCTGTGGACAACATCAAACAAAATTGAGGTTAATTACCAAAAGCCTCAAAACTTTGAGATCGTCGGGCATCCCGCTATTGCAGAGTACCTATGCGTAAAGGCATCACCCAACCCCAAAAAAGGTTAATCATAAATATAAACTTAAAAAAGTATAATCTTCGTAGTCGAGGGACATTTATAGACATTTACTTACACCAGGCATAAACCTAAACTTGCCCTTCCAGGTTTCAGACTACCCATCGTTGGAAAATTCCTTTATGGGTATCATGGGCATTCGCAACTGCATTCAACAAATTTTCACAGTCCATTGCAAAATTATCTGTAGATTGCTAAATTATCTGTACCTATTTAGACTCAAACCGCACTGTTAATAATTATTTGAACGATAAAAATGTATGGAATTATAATGTCATGCACCAGTATATACTTTCTTGTGACATACTTATTCAAAAATAAGCTGGTAAAAGAGACCGATTTTTTGTGCTGCTTCTTTTTGGCACTAGCTTTACCCTTGTCCTGATGCAGTGGTAGAGACATATAGGCGCTTCTTGGGGCTTCTTATTCGTAGAAATGAAACTCTTTTTTCCCTATGGTTTCAGAAGAAGACAAAGACCAGCAGCGTTTTCTGTTCACCGTTGGCCACTGCAATTGTCAACACGTCTTTCGACCGTGGCTTTCAAGATTGTTAAAAAATCGTCCTTTTGGATTTGAAGCTGGATAATGATGCTGACAATTTTCTATTTGGTCTTGAAGTTATTGAACCCCCTTGATCTAGTGGTTTAAATACTGGGCCTAGATCTCGGGGTCCTGATTCGATCCTTGGGTCGGGAAACATCAGTTTCCAATTTTCTTACATTGTTCGGGTTTAGGATCACCAACGCGCATTTGGAAAGAGTTGTGATTATGCTTGTTACCCATGGCTATGGTAACTTGAATTTAATGATCGAGGCATTTGCTCTGCAGTGGGCTGATTATAGGCCGTTACTTTATTATTTAGAAATAATCAATCTGAAGTACACTTACAGGCCAGTTTCCTCAACAACCGCTGCCAGCATGAACCGCGCTGATCTGGTAGTAGCCAACTCTTCAACATACGCACCCATTTCTGTTCTAAAGCTGAAATATATATTAGAACGAAGTTATAAGGCTTTGGCACGATTTTAACAGTAAAACAACTATGTATCTATTTCTACAAACGTAACAAAGAAGCATGTTGCTAAGGTGCCCTTTATTGCATAACGGGTTTAGTTGTAATATTGGTCAAACAACTTAGGTTATTTGATAAATTAGTCATACATTTGTTTCCATTTTCGACATCAGTAAATTCCTTATCTGAGAGTAAGTACTTGACTTTGTAATTAATTATTGAAATCGAACATGGACAATGTCGGATTCGTGTAATCAAAGTATTGAGCTAGTTTCTATGAAACATAGATTAAACTATTACCGATGTTATTATTGATCTTATACTTAGTTTTAAAAACTATTGCATATCAGCAGCTGATAACGTATTTTCAAGGTACTTATATCCTATTATTGTGTACAGTCATGTAAAGATATTGTTTTCAAATACCAAATTAAGACGATGTTTTATTTGCAGTCACATATATTTTTTTAAAACGTTAATATTCTAAATGTTGTAAACCATTTGAGGTCAGCCATCTGATTAGCATCTTACAGCATTACCTACGTAATTAATATTAGTGATTTATGGGACTTAAAGTTTAAAGTATGGACCTCACTTTTCATCATCCTCATCTTCATTGCTCCCTGACGCAGTATTCGTTGGTTTATCTTCTTGTAAGGACCCGTCAAACTTCTGCGTCTGAGCTATGTTCTCGATGACCACTGCTGCTGTACCACTTGATACTGCGGAACCAAGCGCTGAAGTCGTCTTCTTAGCTGTTCTTTGCTTTTTCGCTCTTTTTCTAATTGCCTGAAAATACATTTTAGACAAATAAGTCATTTCATTAAATACAATTTTATATAAAATTAAATCAAAATTAATCTTAATGCCTTAGGTATTAGCCTATAATGTCTAACTTCTTAATTCCCGTTTAATCCCAACATAGGTATACATGGTCTGAATTAAATTAAGACGAAACCTCCTAAGCGATTCTGGTGCTCAAACACAACAATTATTATTGTTTGTATCAGATCAACAACGAAATAATGGGTATTGTGGCGTTTCGTACCACGGGTGCTTCGGACGGCGGTATGAATCGCTCAAGAGCTCTTTTAGAATGGGTCGTTTTGCACCGCAAGTGTTTCAGTGGTGCGAATGGCCCAATGCATCTTTTGAAATGGATCGATTCGGACCAGGGGAAAAAAGAACCAGAAATAATGGGTACGGTTTGTACGGAAAAAACTGGCCAAGTGCGAGTCGGACTTGCGCACCGAGGGTTCCGTACAAACCTGCAAGGTTTACAAAGTTCGTTCATAAATTTAAGGTTTTCGGAATTTTTCCTTTATGTGTGCTATAAAACGTTGCTTCATGCCAAATTTCAAGATTCTAGGTCGACTGGAAGTACCCTTTAGGTTTTGATTCCCTTGCGAGTACTTGCGAGTTTCAAAATATGCAGCTTAAATTGCTGTTTCTTTTGACTGCGTTGACATAGAAGTTTGATTTTGTTACAGCCTAAAGGTATTATAGACCTGAGTATTTGGTATGAATTTCAATTTAATACCTCTACGCGTTTATGAGGAAATGGGTAGTAAGTTTAAAATTATTAAAAAAATATATATTATTTCAAGATTCTGAGTTCACGGGAAGCACCCTGTAGGTTTTGATTCCCTTGCAAGTGTCGAAAATTTGCGGCATATACGGCTGTATCTTTTGATTGCGTTGGCTTAGAAGTTTGATTTTTTCACAGCTTCAAGGGACAGTAGACCTAAGTAATTGATATAAATTTCAGCTTCATACCTCCACGCTTTCCTGAGAAAAAGGGTCTTGACAGACGGACGGACGGACGGACAGACGGACAACAAAGTGATCCTATAAGGGTTCCGTTTTTTCCTTTTGAGGTACGGAACCCTAAAAAAGATGGGATGTCCGATTCCATAAAAAAAGGTTTTTTTAAATTAGGGAACGAAGTATGTCAGGTTGTCCACATTTGTTGTAAATTTATTTTAACTATGAACTCTAAGTGGCACAGAAGAACACAATTTGAATAAATTTTAATATATCAATATAAATGTATTGACGTCGATATAATTTTTCGGCAGGTAAATCAACCATTATAAAAATGTAGGTTCTACGAGTGTGCAATTGTTTACATTTTGGATTATTTTAATACCTTTGATAAATGTGAATCTTGTAAGCATCATGTTATTTCATAAACGCTTTGCCTCAAAGATTACACATATAAAAAAATTTTGCCTTTTGTTGCTTATGTTTGATGGCGTGCTATTAAGAGTTTTATAGATGATAGCTCATTAACCTAATTTTATTATATTGCGACAATTCTTCAGTCTATTTTCAAACTGTAACTCTGCATATAGAATTGTAGAGTTTAATATCAATATAAATAACTCGACTTATTTTATAAATTCATGTCTAATTACTGTTAAATTTTACTTCTTATAAAAAAAAACATGCATATAGCATACACTATTATATTATTATTATATGCTATATATCACTTCAAAACCCAGCAGAAACAAGCCTTTTTACACACTTAGATCAAGACTGTTTTAATGTATTGTCATCATTTTCTATATCTATAGGTACTTACACTAATATTATAAAGGGGAAGTAATAAATTTGTTTGTTTAAAACATTTGAGTCCCAATTACAAAGAATTGTTTTTATACCAGAAGTCATCATTGAAGGGTCAAAAGTCAAAGGGTCAAAATGATGACTTTTATGAAATTTCGTTCGGAGAATTTTAAAAATACTACCATATGATAGTTGTTGCCCTTGAAATCATATTTTAAATGGGTTAAAAGGGGTTTGGAAATCTGTCATAAGAATAAATATTTTCGTAATTTGGTAAAGAGAGTGACAGATAGCGATTGCAATATTATAGGAGAGCGATATACCTAATCGGAAACGTAATATAACCAGTGATGCTATATATTCTAAGTAGAAGGAGTCACGGGCATAGCGTTAGTTTATGACACTTTTAAATAATCGACCAATAACTTTAAATATACACATTTTCGGACTAACAGAAAAGGATAAAAAATACAATTTAGCGTTTCTTTTGATCGATGAATTCTGTGGTGGTTGAATTATTATTTTATTGCCGGGCGACTTGAAGTAGTTTTTAGTAGCACGAATTTCAATTGATATTGGAATCGCGAAGTGGTTGACCAACTAAGAATGTAGGTCGAATCGAGTTTTCTCCAGTCATTCTTTAGCATATATTTTTAAGAAAAAAAAAGGTATATAGGATTTTAAACTTTCTTGTTGCATTTTTTTTTACTTTACTATTTACCTTTAAATAAGGTATTTCGTTGCATTAGACCCCGTAAGTGTTAAGTGTTAAAAAAAGTTAGTATTGAAATAGTTTAAAACTTTGCTGGTTTTCTTGTTAGCGAGAAAATAGTGACCCGAAGATAAGTCAAGTTATTAAAATATTTAGGACATAGGATAGGTATCCTATTTTTGATAATATTTTAAAGAGAAGCCCCTATTATCAAACATAGGATCCAAGTTTATTTTGGTTTATAATTATTTATACAAATGTATTATTGAAGTGCCTAAGTTTTCTGCACTGGGCTAAGGAACAATTCGTTATACATTTAAAGTATTTGATTCATAATTTAACCGTCAAAAAACGAGAGAACAATATGGCTACTACCTTCACCTCGCGTAAACCTAACGTGAAGTACATGCTAAAAAGGCTTTCCCGTCAACTAAGTGTGTGCTTCAAAGCATAATCAGTGCTTGATAAATATTGGTCTAAAATCCCCTAAAATTTTTGTTTTTAGTATCCAAAATGTTTATTTTTATTTCACTTATTTATTCGAAATATCAATGAAAGCCAATGAATATTCGTTCAAGTAGAAATGCGGTTAATTAACTCATACTCAGGTAGGTACTCTATCTCTCCCTCTGCTACAATTAAATTATGTTATACGCATTCCATTAATTAAATTTCCTGTTTTCGGTTTAATTAATTTAATTTTTTAATTTACAAATTATTACAAACTATGTTTTTTGCTTTTGATTTGGACTGCAATTAGAAGTAGTTACGATTTTGTAACATTCAAAATTACTTGGAATCTATTGGATCGATTTGAAAAAATCTTTTACCACTGTAATCCGATATTATGCTGCTGAGCATTGGTAAAAACATGTTTTCTAAGAAGTTAGGGATCCGTATGAAAACTTCGATAATGTAACTCAAATTTAAAAAAAAATACCATACATAACGAGAATTTTATGTATAAGATAATAATTTGACCATAGAGCAAAATGACGTTTGCCTACTGCAATATAACATTTGATTACGCACTTTTATTGAAGAACATAGTATCCTATTTCTATAAATGGCAGGCAATTAAATAAAACCCATATCATTTAAATTTATATAAATATACGGATTTAAGTCGCGTTACTAAGGGTTTTAAATCCTTATTTGTTTAGACACGAGTAGACTGACCACGAAGGCTGTAAAGTATTTGAAACGCTAGTAAGTCTATATATTTACCTTATTTCAACGTATATTGTTCGCGCGAATTAAAAAAGCCAATTCAATACCCATTTTAGTACAATTAAATTATGCTACAACTAATTATGTAGCTCTTACGATATTGTTATCAAAGGTTCGGCCAAACACGAACGAATATTTTTCTTACTTATTGACAGGGCTATTAATATTGACGAATGGACGAAAGTCGTGATCGGATTATGGAATTACGTGAACAATATTATTTTCAGTTAAGACGTTTGGTAGTTATTATACTCATTTATAAATTAAATAAATGATTGCTTTATGGAATTAATTCAAAATACCTAAAAAGAGCTATTAACGATAGCGTCTGTTGGTGTAGTGGTTTTAGTACCGGGCCAAGATCTCACGGGGTGCTAGGTTCGATCCCCAAGTTGGGCAAGAAGATTATTTTTTGGAAAAATGCTCTGGTTTGTGAGCAACAACCCGCATTTGGCAAACGTTCAAGTTACCACAGAAATAATGGAAACATGCATAATCACCACGCTTGCCAAATGCAGGTTGGTGTTCACAAACCTGAGCCATGTTCGAAAATTCGAAACTCTTGTGGCCTGACCCGGGTAGTGAACCCAGGACCCCGAAATCATGGCCTGGAATTTAAGCCACTAGACCCAGCGGGGCAAAAGATGAATAAAAATTGTTATACAACGGTCTATTTTGATGCGTATTAGATGTTTTTTTCCTCACATATTAGTCACAGTTATTGGTGATACTTATTGATCAAACATTAAATACTCGTAACACTGACTACGCATCAAAATTGAGAACCTTCTATTTGTTTATCACATTCTGTTCAAACCATCACATCGGTAGGTACTATATGGATCTCACTCACACAGCTCACTTTGTATCATTCGCTCGTACGAACTTAACATTTCTACAAGTTCTCCAAATCATCAATAGCGACATCTTAGCAAAATATTTAAGAGCTGGGGTAGGTTCTTCTAAATGTGAGAATTGTAGTATCTTTTATAACTTATGTTAATAAATTGACTTCTATAACAGTAAACTAAGTATCGAGGATAGGTACTAATATGACATCTGCCATAAGTAATTAATATATCATTTATAAATCTACTCGTATATTTAACAGTAAATTTCCGTCATATCTAAAATATGATCTTTCACCTTTACAATTAGTATTAAAGTAAGTAATATCTATATGTAAAACCTAGATAGGTTGGTAGTATAATTCCTGTATGTATTAGAAGTTAAAATATGAAATTGCCGTTTTATTGTAATAGGTTCTTTGAATTGACTTAGAATCTTCATGGTTTGAGGTTTTCGAATGAAACTTTTTTTCACATGGTTTCTATGATGTTCTTCTTTTAAAAAATGTGAAACATTTGAATATCGACTTTCAATTGTTTTTGTTATTTAACTTAGACAAGAAAGATGGATACTGCGAAAATTCGAGTGATTTTTGAATACGAGTTCCGACGCGGAAGTAACGCGGCAGAAACAGCCCGCAATATCAATGTTGCGTTTGGAGAGGGATCTGCTAATGAACACACCGTGCGATATTGGTTTAAACGCTTTCGTGATGGAAACTTCGACTTGAAAAACGAGCCACGAGGAAGACCGCCCACACAGGTGATTAACGATGAATTAAGAGAGATGGTGGAAGCCGATCCTAGTCAAACTACCCAGGAAATAGCGGCATGGTTTACGTAACCTTACCCACAATATTGACTCATTTGCGTCAAATCAATAAAATAAAAAAATACGATAATGGGTACCTCATGATTTGACTGATGTGCAGAAAGAAACGCGTGTTGAAACTTGTGTTGCCTTGTTGAATTGGTACAGAAATTAAGGAATATTAAATCGAATTGTGACATGTGATGAAAAGTGGATTTTTAATGATAACCGTAAAAGAAAAATGCAATGGCTGACCCCAGGTCAAACGCCATAACAGTGTCCTAAAGCAAAACTTACCAATAAAAACGTGATGGTAACTGTTTGGTTGTCTCAGCATGGTATTATTCACTATAGTTTCTCCGATCTGGTCAATCAATAACGGCAGATGTCTATTGTGCCGAAGTCCGAACAATGTTGGCAAAACTAGCAGTAAAACAGCCCCGACTCATGAATCGATCTTCACCATTATTGCTCCATGACAACGCGAGACCTCATACAGCATAAGAAACCGTTTTGACCCTTCAGGAACTGCAATTAGAAACTATTCGACATCCTCCGTATTCGCCAGACCTTGCTCCAACGGACTACCATTTTTTTCGTGATTTGGACAATTATCTACGTGACAAGAAGTTTTCTTCCCAGGAGGCAGTACAAAATGCTTTCACACAGTTTGTGCAGTCTAGATCCTCAGAGTTCTATCACAAAGGCATAAATGACCTTCCTATTAGATGGCAGCAATGTATAGATGATAATGGTAAATATTTTGATTAAATAAATTTGTTAAAAATTAAAAAAATAAACAATTTTGATTTTCAGTACAAATCGGCAATTTCATACTTGAAACAAAGACACAAACAAGAATTGGCCAAATATGTACATTACCTGATGAAAACTTTTATGGTCACATGATATAAATTAGTTGTTTCGAGATTTCTACCATAAACCTTGCAAGCGGAAGAATGGAGTTCTTTCGTGATCAGTGATCACAGTATACTATACTTGTAAGAGTACTTAAAATATCGAAGACTCATTAAATAACATGTTAGGAATTTCAACACAATTAACTCATAGAAATGAAAGATAATGGTCAGATATTTATTTATAGAATTCGTTGTTTACGCAAAACCGTGATGCAACTCAACTGAAGTCGAAATACCGATCGGATGTATACTGGCAATCAGGCATAATATAATGAATAAGAGATGAGGTAACTGATAGATGAAAAACTATAATTTATTGCTGCGTTCTAAAAACTAGTAGGGATTATGAAAGGTAAGATGTCAATTGTGATGAAGCACGTAATTTCTTAAATAAATAAGCTAAAACTTATCACTTACCTTAAAAATACTGTAATAAAGGAACATCATGATGATGCATGGGATGTAAAAGGATCCCAGCGACGAGTAGATGACGTAGTTAGTGTTGTTGAACAGACATTGGTCGGGGCTCCGGTCTGGGGTGTTGTTGAGCCCCAGGACGATAGGGGATCCTATGGCCATCGACACCAGCCACGCAACGCCAATCATAAGCCACACGCGTCCGTTGCTTTTATGTTTTGCGTATTTTATTGGTTGTGTTACTGCTATATACCTGTGAACAAGAGATCAATTGTTTTAAATTCGTATCAAATCCTTGACAACACAAAGAAAACGTCTTTCTATTCATGGGTTTACCGTGCACGTGCCGGCTGCATCGTGTGCAGTGCCTACGACCCTAGGTGTAGGTTTGGGAGGGCTCTTCTTTAGACGTAAGGTTTCACTGGTATGTATTTCGCTAACCTCATTAAACTTAACTACGTGACCATTTCTGGCTAACTCATACAGTATCATTTGTAGCGTTAGTAATCAACAGACTCAGTAACTAAATCTATGGCATTGTGAAAAGTCCTAAAACAACAATGTAAATACAGACGGTCTATCTATCTACTAAAATTGTTTTTCCGAAAATTATTGTCCATTAACGCCCTGTCCCCTTATTCGCGTAACCAAATCGTATCACAATCGTAATTGAACGACAGGTTTTTGACAGTTCTAGTATGGGCTAAATGTCAAAATCGTCCAATTCAACCACGATCGAACTGCGATTCGGTTACGCGAATTAGGCCCCTGTTGGTCTAGTGGTTTAAATACCGGCCCATGATCTCGGGGTCCCAGGTTCGAATCCCGGATCGGGCAACAAAAAGTTTCGAATTTTCGAACGTTGCTCGGGTTTGTGATCACCAACCCGCATTTGGCAAGCGTGGTGATTATGCCAGTAGGTAAACCCATCATTGCTGTGGTAACTTGAATTCAATGATGGAGGCCTTTCCCCTGCAGTGGGATGATTATAGGCTGTTACTTTACTTTACTTTAAACGGTTGTTAGGCACTTAGCAAGCTCATAATACCCAAAGTAAAAAATATGGTATATTTGTACCGCTCAAGTTTATTTAGATGACATGGTAGCTCTATTATGCAAAAAGATTTAAAAAAAAATTAATGTAGTACTTGTGACTATTAATATTGATAAAAACGATTTTAAACCATTCGTCTATTATTGACTTCTAGTATTTATGACAAAAAAATTTAGAACATAATTATTGTATTAAAGGAATTACTTTTTTTAGTAAGGGCAGCGAGCCCTTACTAGTTATCATTTGGATAAATGATAGTTAGAACAAAAAATATATGGCACTTTAGATTACGAATAAAAAAGTTAGAAATTAAAATAGATAACCGATGATCATTAGCTATTTAAGATCAACGCCATTTATTACAGTTCTTTATTTTAGCTAGATTACTTTAGTAGTTTATTTCTTAAAATCCATTCCCCCCCTTTGAAACGTTAATGTAACTAGCCTGTATTTATCACGGATCGTGTTTAATTACTGTCTCGGAATCAATAGGAAAACTTCGAGGATTGATTACAGTGGTAAATTACTTTGTAATTTAACTTTTCCATCAGTTTTATTAGTATTTCCCAAGAAATGACTCGTATGGCAGTTGCCTACTCAAGATTATTATGTCTATAAAGAAGTTACGACAAAACAAACAAGTTATGTTATCTACATATACTTATTTTATCAAGAGGGTAGATTTGTGCTTTTGTATGTTTGAAGCGAATTAACTCAAAAACTAGTGAACCGGCTTCTAAGAAATTTTATGTGCACAAAACTGAAATCTCCTTTAAAGACATAAGGTTATTTTTATTCCAGGGTCATTTCCCCTCCTTTCAAGGGCTTGAACTTGGGGGAAGAAGTTTCTTTAGGCAGTCAATAATTCCTTAAGTTAACGATTTAAATGAAATTAAGTGGGTCATTTAAGACTGTGTCACTAAAGGTGTTACGAACTCTTCTTTAGATTGTGTCTATGTTTTAAATTGACTTTTATAAAAACGATGTTTTTTTGATTGTCACTCTAAATTACAAAATTTTCACATCAAGTTCTCTTTTTATTTTGCTTATTAATTTTCCCGTATTTACAACATTTTCTGGCGACCGTGACAGGACAAGATTTGAAAAACATGGAATCTCTGAAAAAGTTGCGTTCGATCTCGCGCCGATTCTACTCAAATGCGGAACGGGACTTGGAGAATGCGCTCAGGGACGGATCAGATTCAAATGTCCATGCGATGTTCACCATCGCAAAGCAAAAGGCCGAAGAACTATTTAGTGTTGATGAGAAAATAAAAGATATGTGGTTTGCAGACATAGACGCAAGTGAAGATGTCATTTTTGCCGATCTACAAACAGCAGATTCTTACAAGTCACGCTGGATAGTCGTGAGTACGAATTATTATCGTCAATTCCGTAGTAATGTTGACGTTGCGTGTGACGTTGCCTCTATAGGCACGCACATGAATACTGCTTGCTCGGAGAAGTCAGCACAAAAGCGATTCACTCTACCAAAATTAGAGTTACGTAAGTTCGATGGAGAAATTGGCAACTGGATTTCTTTCTGGGGACAATTTTCAAAAATCCACGATGACAATGACATTGACGAGAGTGACAAGTTTCAGTACTTAGTACAGGCTACAGTACCGGGGTCAAAAGCAAGAGAACTGGTAGAAAGCTTTCCTCCATATGGAAAAAATTACCATAAGGCTATCGAGCAGTTAAAAGACCGATTCGCAAGAGAAGATCTGCTTATAGAAAACTACATTAGAGGACTTCTGCAGTTGATCTTAGCTCGGGACAAGCAATTACCGCTCGATTCATTATACGACAAGCTGTCAACGCACATTCAAGCACTCGATTCTTTAAATGTCACCTGTGACAATTATGCCTCGATGCTGCTCCCAATGGTAGAGTCTGCAATTCCCACTGAAACGCTAAGAGCTTGGGAAAGATTTAAAAATAGGCAGAACAAGAACCAGCTTAGGGCATTGATGGAATTTCTAAAGAGAGAGGTTGAAGGAGAAGAACGTATTGCCATTTCACGTGCGTTCACGAGTGACGCACGCAAAGATCCGACAGCATCGTGTTTAATTGCAAGCGAATACAAGCACAAGGAAGATGCACAGAAACACAACATCTGCGTCTGGTGCGACAAGACGACGCATTCTTCATTAGAATGTTTCAAGATACCCAAAATGTCTTTAGAAGAACGAAAAGGACACTTAAAGAAGAAGAATGCATGTACTGTTTGCCTACGGATCGGACACTACGCAAAGCGATGTAAGAGCTTCCCGAAATGCATTGTATGTTCGAAAAGGCATACTGTACCAATGTGTCCAGAGCTTGACAAAAGGACGAAGACTGGAAATGAAGATCCTAGTATAAGTAATTGTAGCAATAACGTACCGCAATTATCCCTTTGCCAGAAAAATAACACCACCTTATTACAGACTGTAATGTTATATGTCAGTTATAACGGTAGAAAAATGTTAACAAGGGCCTTATTTGATAGCGGTGCACAGCGCTCTTATATAAAACTAGACGTAGCACAGTCTTTAGGTATACCAAGCACTGACAAAGAGTCAGTCAGTCATTGTTTATTCGGCGGTACACATTTAAAAAAAGGTACGTATTGTAAATATGATTTTGAAATACATAGTGTAAATAGTAGTTTTTCTTTTTCTATGACTGCTTTAGGCTTAAATAAACTGACGGGACCATTGCCTAAGTTGAACTGTTCATCGACAATTCAAAAACTTCGTAATTTAAATATATTGCCTTCCGACATTGGCCACGATTCCTCAGATGTAGGCTTATTGATTGGTGCTGATATGTACGGGTATTTACTTTTAGGCAATGTAGTTCACGTCCACGAGGGCCTATATGCAGTGGAAACGAAATTGGGATGGTCTTTGCAAGGGGTGATTCCAGACAATTCTCACAATATATCCAGCTATCTTTCAGTTAATTTTAATGTTACGGATTATTGGGAACTGGAAACATTGGGAATTAAAGAACCTTGTGATAAAACCCCTATAGAAAATGGAACTAATACTTACCAGTTTTTCAGAGAGACTTTAACTACCAATGAGGAAGGTCGTTATGAAATTTCCTTACCCTGGAAAGAAGGGTTTCCACAGGAGCTTGGCGAAAGTAACAAATTTTTGTCGCAGAAAAGGTTGTATTCTACTACCAAGAGGTTAGTGGGTTTGAATTACTTACAAAAATATGACCAAGTACTGAAAGACTGGGTTACGGAAGGCATTATTGAAGAAGTGGATGGCAATGAAAATGGGTTGTATTTACCACACCATGCGGTGATCAAGGAGTCCAGCGCCACCACTCCTGTAAGGCCGGTATTTGACGCTTCGGCTAAAGATAAATTCGGAAACTCCTTGAACTCTAGTCTGGAAAGGGGAATAAATCTGTTAGAAATAATACCTAAATTAATGATAAGTTTTAGACTTCAAGCGGTAGGCGTTACAGCCGATATTCGAAAAGCTTTTTTACAAATCTCTATAAAGCCTGAAGATAGGCATTATTTACAATTCCTTTGGTGGCGAGATATTGATAGTCGTAAAGATTTGATTACTTACCGCCATAAGCGTGTTGTCTTCGGTGTCACTTGTTCTCCATTTCTGTTGGCTGCAACTATTAATTATCATTTAGATAGTGTCAAGGATGAACGACAATTTATCGCACAGAAACTGAAATCTTCATTTTATGTCGATAACTGTGTGACTAGTGTAGGGTCATTAGAAGAGTGTAAAAGTTTTATTTACACTGCAGAACAGATAATGGACGAAGGTTCCTTTGATCTCCGTTGTTGGGTTACCGGTCCTAGTGACAAAAGTGAGATATTATCTGTCTTAGGCCTGTTATGGGAAACGAAAGAAGATATTTTACATACCAATGCAAAGCTCACTAACTTGAATAAGGAGAATTTAACAAAGCGATTACTTCTTTCTTACACTAATAGTGTCTTTGACCCCATAGGCTACACAAGTCCAGTTTCTTTAAAACCTAAGCTGTTACTACAGAAGACTTGGAAATTAAACTTAGACTGGGACGACCAATTACCGTCCGATATAAAAATTCAATTCAATGTGTGGGTCGATAAATTGAAATACATAAACGAAATTAAATTACCTCGTAGATTGACTGTACATAATGTAAAATATTGTAAAAATACCATTCATGTTTTTTGTGATGCTAGCAAGAATGCATATGCAGCCTGTATATACTTACGAAGCGCGTTAGAAAACGATGTGCATGTACAGTTAATACTAGCGAAGTCTCGTGTCACGCCTGTAAAGGAATTGTCCTTACCTCGACTAGAATTGATGGCTGCTGTCATTGGGGTTCGGCTACATCAACAGGTAAAACAGATTTTTGAATTGCATAATATAGATACAGACACAGTGTTCTGGTCAGATTCATCTGTAGTATTAACGTGGATTAAAACTGATGGTAGCTGGCCTGTTTTTATCAAAAATAGAGTGAAGGAGATACGACATGTAAGCGATTCAAGCCAGTGGCGTCATATTCCAGGTACCTTAAATCCTGCTGACTTACCTTCACGCGGTTGCGATGCAATGCAGCTACGAGACAGTCGTTGGTGGGAAGGGCCGGAGTGGTTAAAAGAGGACTTTTCAAGTTGGCCTACATCGTCTTTTGACATTATTAATGCAGAGCATCAGAGTATTATTCCTGTTGTTACGAGCACAGTGGATGAATATTTTTCCAATTCCTTTCATTTTTCTTCTAAGTATCCAAAAATTATAAGAACATGTGCTTGGATATTTAGATTTGTGTATAATTGTAAAAATAAAAATTGTAGGAAAACTGGCGATATAGGCTTTAAGGAGTATACTGACGCTGAGAAAATAATATTTACCCTTATACAGAATGAGTATTGTACGGACACTAAACAAAAATACAAGCTCGAGATTTATAAAGATCAGCAAGGATTGCTTAAGGTTCAAACGCGTTTGGTTTTGAACAGAACGGAATCTGAGAATTTTAAATACCCTATTCTTTTACCCGGAGAGTCCAAGATTGTACAAAAACTAATATACTATAAGCACTGTACTCTTCAGCATGCTGGGACAGCAACTTTATTAAGTAATCTCAGAGAAGATTATTGGATTTTGAACGCCAGAAGGTGGGTGAAGAAGATAATCCATGATTGTTCTCTCTGTCGTAGATACAAATGTAAAGCTGCGTCTGCACCAGTGGCTCCACTTCCTGAAAATCGAATCAAAAGCACAAAGGCTTTTCAAGTGACCGGTATCGATCTTTGTGGACCACTTATTCTAAAGTGCGGCAGGAAGGTTTGGATAGTGTTATTCACATGCGCAGTGTACCGAGGAGTACACTTAGAGCTGGTAGAGTCGCTATCCACTGAAGCATTTTTAATGAGTCTTCGCCGTTTTATTTCTAGAAGAGGGAGAGTCAGTGTGATCTACACCGATAATGGCACAAATTTTGTTGGTGCCAACAATTTATTGAAAGCAGTGAATTGGGATCAAATTCGAAATTTCTCGACAGTTAAGGGCATCGATTGGAAATTTAATGTGCCTAGCAGTCCCTGGTGGGGTGGTTTTTGGGAAAGACTCGTGCGTACACTCAAAGAAATGCTTCGTCGGATGCTAGGAAGATCAACTCTTAACTACGTAGAACTTGAAACACTGCTCTGTGATTGTGAGGCTACTATAAATTCTAGACCATTGACATTTATGGCCAATGACACAGAGTGTCTTCAACCCCTTACACCGAACTGTTTTATGCAAGAGCTGTCAGAGTCCGGTGTACCTGATCTAGATCAGATAGATGCCACGGAAATTAACTCAAGACATCGATACATACAAAAAATACGAGCGGACTTTAGGTCTCGATTCCGTAGCGAGTATTTAGGTAGTCTGTATCAAAAACCACATAAATGTTTTGCGAACAATTTGAAGCAAGGAGACATTGTATTGCTAGATACAGATAACAAACGACATCTTTGGCCAATAGCTCGAGTACTAGATTGCATCAAGGGTAGGGATGGTAATGTACGATCTGTGCGATTAAAGACCGATCGAAGTTCTGTTTTAGTCCGACCGATACAAAAATTGTATCCCCTTGAACTGCAAAGGTGAGTTAGAATAATACTTTATTTTATTTTACTACTAGGTACTAATAAGTTGATAACTTATTTATTATAAATATATTAGCCTCTCATATTTTTCTGGCTTCGGAGGATGTTACGAACTCTTCTTTAGATTGTGTCTATGTTTTAAATTGACTTTTATAAAAACGATGTTTTTTTGATTGTCACTCTAAATTACAAAATTTTCACATCAAGTTCTCTTTTTATTTTGCTTATTAATTTTCCCGTATTTACAACAAAAGGTCTGACACACTGACTCTACGACAGCTATTATTGGACTATTTATAACTCTAGTTCCAGTTTTAGGCTCAAATTGTATAAGGAACTCCTAGGAATCCTACTTTTAAGGAGTTTCATGGTAGGAGGAAGTTAATATTTTCTGAATTTATTAGAGATGACGATTGCAAAAAAATATTTAGAGTGACGAATGCTTTTTACATGGATGCTATAAAGCTAATTCCCACCCGGACGAAGTCGCGAGGAGAGCGCTAGTGGGTTATTGCTGTAATATTTTCCGGGTGTCGTTATCGAGATCTTACTCTATTTATTCTGACGGAGTGCGTTTAAATTATGGAGTTAAATATTTATGAGCTTCGAACGATTTGCGAAGCGTTTGCTTAAATGAAGTGGAAGATATTATTGATTGATGTACAGTCAGCAGCTTATCAGCCTATCGTAAATCGATAAAGGCGTACCAATATTCGTCTGACGTGTTGAATTTTGGGTCGGAAATTGATTGGGGAAGTTGGTATTTCTAGAAGTACTGTTGGGTGTATTAGTACTTCCTTTGAATTTTTTTGGAGTACTTACTATGTTACTGCGTGCACTTAACTAAAGAGTTCTGGAATACATCTATAGATACGATTATCATATCATAGAAAAAAATAGAAAAATCCTTTCCTGTACGGATTTAATGACTTTTATTTTAGTTTTTATTTTAGATTAGTTAGCCTGGTCTAGTGGTTTGAGCACCGGGCTAAGATTGGGGTCCTAGGTTTGATTCCCGGTTCGAGTAGGTAACAAGAGTTTAGAATTTTCAAACATTGCTCGGGTTTGGGATCACCAACCCGCATTTGGCAAGTGTGTTGATTATGTCTGTACCCATCATTGCTGTGGTACCTTGAATCCAATGACTGAGGCCTTTGCCCTGCAGTCGGATGATAACCGTTACTTAAAATTTTTAAAACTTTACGTTTGCATTAATTAATAATATTACCCTTATTATAATGTTGTTCTTATTTATAAAAAAAGATTTTACATGCAGATGGGTTTACTCGGCAGCTTTAATTGTAGGACCAATGGCGAAACCTAAAAAAAAAGGCAAATTCTCCCACAAAGTTAATATTAATGTCTAATGTCTCTGTGATAAGAGGCTAACAAATGAGGCGGGCGTATTTAATATCGTTTGCGACCCACTGGGCCAGCCCCGAGTCCGATTCAACCCGGTTCACTTGTCGGTCCACGGGTAGTCATAAAAGGTTAACTATTCCTACTTACACCTCTTCGTATGTAAACTTTGTTTCTTTTCGAACGACTTGGACTTATTCCACGATTTCTATCTTGCGGCAGAAGCCAGAACCGACAACCTACCTAATGAAGCACGATCAAAACCTCATTTCCCCTTATCTTAGCCAATTTAGAAAATATTGTTTTTTAACCCGAATAGGAATCGAATCCAGGGGCCAACTTCGAGGGTTGTTCAGCAGCGATTTTGGAATGCATGTATCAAAATTTCAAAGTTTGTAATTCGATGTAGAAGCCAGCTCCCAAAAAAAAAAGGCTACGTTTGATCTCGCTAATGAGGAACATACATTAATTTGTAGTAGGTGTTTTATGTGTTAGCTTTAGCAGCGGCAATACTTTCGAGAAAACCATTGTTAATTAGCAATGGTTTTCCTACGATAAATAAAACGAAAAAGGCCGTCAGAAAGCTAAGTTAAGGAAGTGGCTTCTTGGGTTCGAACCCGATATTTATCATACATTTGATTAGATCATTAGAGGCAACGAGGCGCGCGTAGTACGTATCGTATCGCTCGCGACCCACTGGGCCGGTCGTCAGGGCCGATGTGACCCGGTTCAGTTGTCCGAGAGTCAGGTTTAATGGGTGCACAAATTGGGTAAATTGGCCTTCTATATTAAGACAATAAAGTATCATTAGTTTTACGATACGTAAATTATCTGTTGCAAGTATCAAGAAAGATTGAGATTTGCTATTGAGGGGATATTATGTACCTAGACATTTTGGTAATTATTTTCAACCAAAAACATAGGGCGCCAACAGTTGGTCTTAGTTCATTAAGGCCTGATTTTTTCAGCAATCAATTATGTAAATGACATTTTAAAATCAGTCGTTTTATATTTATTCAGTCTGATAAGTTTTATCTGACGTTTGAAAAATCAGCCCTTAGAAAGTTAAACTATCCCAAAAATAGAGGGTCTTGGCCCCAGATTTTTTTTTAAGCCTAGATCCACTATGTCAATTAGGCCAATTTTTTGCCACTATTGATTGCCACGGATAAATTGCTGAAAAACATAAAATATATTTTTTGATGGTTATTCTTAATAGTATCAATTTATAAATATCTCTTATGTATTCTATTTTATTCTGTGTTATTTTTATTTTCAGGTAGATTACTTTTCAGCCTTTCCTCGCAGATTGCAATCCAGTAGATGATGTAACATTGCTTTAACCTTCTATTAAGTACTACTTTAAATCCACGCTATTTATCCCCTCAAGAAACAAGAATTTCCATTTCTACGCTGCGATTTCTAAAGCAGTTCATCGATTGACTATACATATATGAAAACAGCTGTGAAGTGTTCACGTTCTTGCAACGTGGTCTGAAAGTCAAACGAAGCAATACACTCACTATTACACAGATATAGCTCCTGTGTGGAATATATTAGTTGGACTTTGGAGCATGTGACTGTTTTCTAAGTAGCAACACTAACTACCTAATAAAAGGCAATGACTCCCAACTAACGTTATGGGAGACAAGACCCATTAAAGTTTAAGAGTTGCTGTAACTAAATATCTTTGTTACCTGTTATGGGATGGTAGTAACATAATAAGGGAAATAGAGACGTTGTTTCTGCAATTTGGGCTTATAAACAGAGTACCCATTTATATTCTTGTAAGTTAATATACTCTTATTGTCTGACTACAATGTGTATGTGGGTCAACAAGTATTGTAGAAAGTTAAAAGGCAGTTTTCTAATTGGTATTACCTAGGTAACACTGAAAATGTATAGAAAATGAAAAACGGCTTAATGTAGAAAGTTGCCAATACTTTTCTTGTTTTTCGAAGTAATCTCTGTTCCTCTCTACACATCGTCGCATTCGATGGAACCACTGAGAAAAGCAGTGAGGCCATTCTTCCTTAGGGGTCTCTTCTATGGCATTTTCGTACGCTTTCACTGCATCTTCAGGGCTCGTAAAGCGAATGCCTCGAATTTTATGTTTACTACTTGGGAAAAAATGAAAGTCGCAGGGCGCCAGGTCAGGACTGTATAGCGGATGACTCATTATCTCGACACCTGCCATGTCAAATATTTAACAGTCCGTTTTGCGGAGCATTGAATACCAGTCAGTACAGCGATTGACATACCAGTCCTTCCATCTTCTAGCACAACTGTCGCGAAATGACCTTTCTGACCAAAGAATAAGGCAATCATGTTTTTTCCTTGACTTCTTTCTTTTTTTACCTTAGTTGGCCGATCCTCGAAAGGAAACACCCACTGAGCTGATTGTCTTTTGGTTTCGGGTTCGTAGCAATATATCCAGCTTTCATCACCTGTGACGATGTCAAATACAGCATTTGAGTCACCGCCGTTGAACTTATCTAACATTTGGCGACACCAGTCCATGCGAAGGTGTTTCTGGTCGTCGGTTTAAGTATGGGGAATCCATCTGTTACAAAGCTTCCTGACGCCTAAATGTTCGTGTAATATTTTTTGAACTTGACTCATACCAATGCCTAGGTTTGCTTGTATCTGCTGATAGGTCACTCTCTTATCTTTCTGTATCATGCGTCGCACAGCACTGATGTTATCTTCAGTAGTCGCTGCTAAAGGACGTCCCTCACTCAACTAAACTCGTTAAATCAATTGTAAATAGTGGCACAAGATGGGGCTTCATTAAGAAATGCTAATCGCAGCCTATCATAACTTTGTTGTTAAGTAAGCCTACAACGAAAGTCATAATAAATCATTGACCGACAATTTTCTCACTTTAGGTTCATTTTCACGTGTAACAGGAGTTTTAGATTTGCCGCCAATTCACAAAAACAAAATAATGACAAATTAATGCAATATACTTCATTAGGTTACCAATGAGATCTAAAATTAAAATTCAAAAAAAGTTTTCATTAGCAATGTTTCTAACTGGCCAGTTCTAAACATTTTCAGTGTTACCCATGTACTTTGGTGTCCTGAAAGTTCTTTTGGACAAAGCACCGCGCCCTATACCTACACGGGGATACCGGTTTGAGTCCCGCCTGAGACAAGATTTTTCGAATCCAAATATATTCTTTGATTTGAAATTCAGTGCACTCGATTTAGACTAACGCCACGAGTAGTTTAACAATGGGAAAGTTAAAAATAAAAGTACAGAGATAAAAATTAGTAAGAAAATACTTGAATTTGAATAATGGTTGCAGCAAGTGTAAGTTAAAAGATAAAGTATCAGAAAGACAGTAACTTGAGAAACTTGTCTCGGAAAAATAAAACCGCTTAACTTCCTATTAGTTAGTAAAATACCTACGTAGTCGTTACTTTTTAGTTTCTCTGTTTATTTTAAAATAAAAGTATGAAGCTAAAATTTTGAATAAATAACTGTTACATTTTCTAAGACATTTCTTTTTAAAATATTCGTCATCGAAGTATTTAATTTTTTTATTTTAAAATAAGAGTAGAATTCTCTTTGCAAATATGTGGATAAAAATCTTAAGATTTTGACTTACCTGTCCACAGATATGGCGACGAGGTTAAATATGCTTGAGGTGGAGCACGTGACGTCCATCGCGATGTAGCAGTCGCAGACCACTGCCGGGAGACCCCACACCGCATTGAACTGTTGAATGATATTTATATTAGATACTGATTGCCAAACTTGCCGTTCCAGGATTCAGACTGCGAAAAGTGGGTAATTCGTTCATGGGAAATTGTATTTGTATTTTCAATAAATTACCACTGTCAATTGCTGAACTCCCAGTTCATAAACTCAAATCATATATCCAAGTAATTTTAATGAAAAAGGGCTATTAAACTACGAGTATTTATGATTATATAAACGATAGGAACGTGTGGCTTTAAATTGTCCCAGCTCGCACTGGCACATATCTTATGTAAACATATTTATTTAAAAAGAGGCTGACAGTAGAACCGAGTTTCTTGCGCTGCTTCTTCTCGGCAATAGCCCACATTTGTTCCGAAGCAGTGGTAGGTTTAAATATTAGGACGTGTAAAAGCGCCTCCAGGGGCCTAGTTTGCAGAAATAAAACTGATTTTACTGATTTTACTGTAACAGTACACAGGCGCTAGCTGAACATCATCACCGGCCTACAGCTAAACACAGAACTTTTCAGAAGAATGATTTACCTAGCCCCGACGCTTGCGGATTAGCGAAGGCAGATTGGACAACAGTGGAGAGCTATATTGGTCCACAACTGGCTTTTTCCTTAGTTCCTACGCTTGGCAGGTAGGTGGTGGTGCCCGTCGGAGGTACTCGTATAAAGGGAAAATCAACACTTATGAATAGTTCGGGATGAATGAATGAGATCCGAATCGCGTAAAAAACCGAGGAGGCCGTATTATATTTTTTTTATTTTTGACGGACATCTTCTATGTGCTTTATCTTGACATTTTTGTACTGGAATATACCAAAAGAAAAAATACGTCATTTCACCCTGTATTTGTAGGAAATGCATGAATGAAAATAGTATTTTATAAGGCGATTGAAAAGTCTTTATTTTAATTGAATTTATTTAATAATCCACTTTTCATTTTTAATGAAACAGAAAAATCTGAGTTTAAACGTTAATATTATGTATAAAAGGCATAATTAATCAAATATGAATTTTTATTCTAACATGTGGTGAAGATAAAAGAAAAAGCACAAATTTTCTATTGAGCCTTTTCATTTTAGCTTAAACAAGTTTAAGTGATCGTAATAGTTAAATGAAAAAAGCAAAACTAAGAAATATGCAACTTTTTATTAAAAAAAGAACAAAATTTTATATTAAAATTAGTAACTGTAATTTTACAATAATTAGGGACTTATTCTTTATTTTTATAATAAAATGAACTTGTATAAAAATGTACTAAAACGACCATTTGGATCAGTCGTAGTAAACGCTTTTTCTGAGCAATGGGTCGCGGGTTCGATCCCCACACGGTACAAAAATTTGTAGGCATAAACATAGCTATTTTTACTGGTCAGGGTGTTTTTCTATGTTTAATAAGTAAGTATTTATTAAAAAAAGTATTCGTACCCCATATGCCAAGCTACAGTAGGTTAATTTGGGACTAGATGGCTTTGTGTGACCTAGCGTGTCTTAAAATATTAAATACGTATATAATATTATACATCATAGGTAGTCATCATGAAAATTAGTAGTAAGAAAATCACTCTTTGTCAAAAGATTAGCTTAAATCAAAATTAGTAGTAAGAAAATCACTCTTTGTCAAAAAATTTTAGTGATCCATTTATGACGTATTTAGTCCTAAAGAGTTAGTTTTAGTTAAATCCAAGTAACATTAATAACACAATAATATAATGTCAAAACAACATTGCTTGACTATTGTTTGTCTTCATTGTTAGGGCCTGCAGGTATCTTTGCTGTGAGTTTGAACTCAAATGATTTAAATCATTTAAATGATAGATATGGGATTTTGATACATTTTATTGCGTATAACCTTAAAAAATTTATGAATGTGCGAAATATTTCTTATGTGAATACTATATAAATACAGAGGGCAATGAGCGCGGCAACAGTACTTAATTGACTCTAGCCAGATGTTAGCCAATATTAACTGTTAGTACCTATGGCGCGCCGTACATTTGTTTTGTGTTCCCTAGAGAAATAGTGCTGCCAATCTTAAACTAAAATAGACCAAAATTCCTTAAAATATTTGCACATACTTTCACATGAATCCCGTTAGTGTGCATTCGGTGTTAAATGTAAGAGTACCTACCTATGTAATTACGATGTTAGTTTTGCAAGCTTTGCACTTTAGGTACATGTTCCGTTTCAGGGGAAAGAAAATAAACTCCTCCAAAATCATCGATAATTGTTAATTTATCACCGCCTTAAAATAGTCATTATTTATTATTTAGAATTTGTTACACTTTGTTACACAGTGGTCCACCCTGGGCAACGGCATCTTTGGTTTTCTAACCTATGATGACGGCTAACACATCTCTCTGCGGTGGTAGGCTTCGTAAGAGGCCGCCTGGATGCTACCTGCCGGAGTCCAGCGTCAAACAGTTTTTCTGTGTTCCGCTGGTGTGTGGGAGAACCAGTACCTCTGGGTAAGCTCGCTCCATCTTAGGCTTCTTCTTAACCGTATAGTTAAGTATGTAGTCAAGAGCAAGCCCATTATTTATAAAAAAAAACTTTAGGCCTAACTTTAAAGCAAGCTCATCGGACTAAAGAGACTGTAAACGAACAACTTGATATTACTCGTATATCAGCCATGCATACGGAGGATTAATTACTTAGTAACTTAAAATACCATTTATTTTTATCACGCTTTCATTAGCTTTAAAAAATGAATTTATTGGTTAAATAAAAATATGAATATCTTAGTTAACATTTCTAACATTCTTACAAAGAAGTTAAGTTAGTTGAACAAGTGTTTGAAATGTACCATGTAACCTCTCTGTCATTATTGTTTCAGTTAGTCTAAAGCAGCTTATTAATTGCGAGTAATTAGGTTCCTACTTGCAACGAGAAACAGGAAAATTATTAACAACTACCCTCAAGCTCCGTCATCGTAAGGTTTCATTTGTTCTGAGTCCGGAAGCTTTGAACTCGGCTTCTACGACTGATAACGGGCTTGTAGAGTACCTAAGCTTTTTTATAAGTTATTTTTTTTACTTCAAAGAGAATGGGTAGCTCTACTATTCTTTTTATGTGCCAGTACCACATGACACAGAATCAGAGATTGTTTCAGTAAAATAGGGTTCATTTCCGGCAATTAAAATAGGCACATATATTCCGTATCTTAATTTAAAAACGAAATACATTCATTAGATATCCACTTAAAAATATCCTCGCAACGTGACCTAAACAATGTTACGAGTATTAGCTCAAAAAAATGGGAACCACCTAATCTGTAACTGGCCTTATCAAACTCATCTCACTCGGACTGTGCAACTTCATTGTTGTTTTTGCTTGCAGCGTTCAGAAAATTATTAAAATTACATTTTAAGGCTTTTGAAGATTGTGGTCTTTGTAAATGTAGTATTGTTTGTAGAATTTTTGGTAGAAAAGACTTTAATTTGATCCCAATTTGATTTTCGAAACCGAAACGAAAAAAAGCGAACGAAAGCGAATCTTAATTTTTTAGGAGATGATAAAAACTTAATTCCTTGACAATTGTCACACAGAATATTAAAAGATAAAGTTTATTCAACGTCGTTTTTAGTCCTAATTCAACATCTACGAAATTGTGTGAAAATGTTTAGATTACAAAATTACTGGACTCGAAGGATAGAGAGAATATAAGATCAGTTGCTTTACGGCTTTTGAGGCTTGTTAATTATTTTTGTAATTCACAAGGATGACATTTTCAGGTATTTTACAAGCGCGAAGTTATAATTTACAACATTATACAGAAAAACTTTGGACATGGTCTTTAAGGGTGTTGGAGACAGCGCAAACCGTCGGAATAAACTCATCGAACTGAAAATATTATAATGTCGACCGCCTGAGATGGGAATCGGATCTACTATATTCCGTCTACCGACCACACTAACGATTGAGCTACTAAGACATAACTTGTTGCAACGAATTTATTCAAAGCTTTCGCTGTGACTCAGCGATGTATCTTAAACTCAAAAGAAATATTTTTACAGATATTTGAAAATTGGTGGGAATAAAACAGGTATTAATATTTTGAATTGTTTTTCAAGAAATCAAATTGCTAGTGTAAATTGAAAATAAAATACCTACCTTAAAATAAAGTCGATATGTTTAGATAGATAGATAGAGCTTAATTGAAAGGGCCTTGCCCGATTAGCAATAATATTATAGTCGTGACTTCAAATCTCACAATGTTTCTTCTTAACATAAAATAGGAACTAAGTACAAAGTCAATTATAGGCAAACACTGCATACATTATACATATGAAATAACAAGCAAGACTTTTGTAATATACGACCGCAGATTATAATATAGCATGAAGCTTAAGTGCTTGAACAGTAAAAAAAAGTATTAGATATAATAAATAATCGTACAAATAATCCAAAAAACTGAAAACTAAAAAGGCATGGTAATAAGTAATAAGTACCTGAGTTTAAAAAAAATGAAAAGGTTCTACAAATAACATCCTATGGAAACATGGTTAATTTCGATGAGATTGCTGATTTGGTTATAAAGTTTTTAATATTCTTCTTGTGTTTAGTGCATTAGTCTATATCTATAGATCAGTGTTTCCCAAACATTGTTCTGCAATGGCCCGGTAATTTTCACACTGTCCCTTTGTGACCCACTTAATACTTTTAAATCTAAGCTGTTTCCATCAGGTAAAAAAATAAATATTAATAGTGAAAAGTTAAAACTTGTTAGATTAGCACATAATTAATTTAAAGCTACTATCACTGCCACAGGACAAATCACGAATATTTTGCTTAAATTTTGACAAGAGTGACGCAAGAATATCAGCTGTTTGAAATTTTTCATTGCAGCTGCAGTGCAAAAAGTGTTTTCAGCATACATGTTTGATCATATAATGGGGTACATAAAATTATCTCTGATTTCGAACACTAAGCCACCACAGATAATATAACTTACGAGCTAGGCGAGTCAATGATGTCATGTGAAAGTTTAACTTAATTTTAAATGTTTTAGTGCATAAGTTGTTGGTAAACCAATAATAAAAAAAAAACCAAGAGAAAATGTTAAATAAGGCGGTCTTATCGCTTAAGCTCTACCAGACAGCCTTTGGGTAGAGGTAGATAGGTAGATGAACTATATAGTAATAGTATAAGATATCTTTTCTCCTTACCAATCGACTATCCAACACAAAATCAATATTACCATTAATTGTAAATATTAATTATAATTAATTAGCAGTCTCTGTTATTAGAACGTTATACGAAACAAACAAGGTACCTACAGTTTATAATAAATTTTGTAAAAAGATTATGTTCTTAACTATTGTAAAGCTTTCCGTGTTAATCCTATTGTAAATCCAGATGATAATAAAATATTGAAAAATTCATATGTCCATTTTCGCACTTACTATCGGCAAAATATATCCACGCGCCATCAAGAGAAGTAGGTATACTATTGATGGTACGAGTATGATCCCAAGCTTCGGGTAAAATTGATGCAATCCATGGCTGAATGCCTCAATTTGAGCCATAATGACAAACGATTTACGGGGCCAGCGATATATTGCCATTAGGTACTTTAGCCAAAACATTTTATATCTCATGTTTCTCGTTCCTAAACCTGACTATACCAAACTTTTTCCTCTCAAAGATCTTATCGATAGAAATTTTTATTTAAGTTATTGTATTCTCAAGATCTAGTAAACTCAAAGGACTTATACCTAACTTAAATATATTTTCATAGTAAATGTATATAATAAAATAATTACCTTATATACAGATCTATACAAAGAGCCAAAAGTTTTTAAGTTTTGGTTTCAAGGCTTGCAATGTGCCTGGTCACTTTTGCTTTCTCAGAACACCTTCTATATTGATTAAATTACCCTAATCATAAACTTTATTCAGAACAGTTTTGGTAAAACCAGACCCGTCTCAAGTAAAGTGTATCGACCTAAAAGTTTTGATGGGTCAAGTCAGTCTTATAAAACGTCTACTCCCAACTGATTGGTATACTTGGGCTTTCTGTAAAAACAATTTGTTGACATGTAGGCTGTGTCGGGATCAAAGGCAAGACGTCTGTGCTTGTATACGTGTTTCGCGAATGACTGAGTTTTAAACATATTATTATTTTTTATTATACATATATTGTGTTGCTGATGTCAGTTGTGTTTTTAGCGGCCAGGAAAAATCGTACACACGCGTTAATTTATATTTGTACGAGTGTCAACAGAACACTAGAAAAAATGTTTACAATGATGATGTTACGTTATTTTTATACAAATTTATCAATCATAATGAAAATGCAAAATGTGTGTGCGATTATGTAGCGTGTAAGCAAAAAACTAACGCTACGTTCTCATCGAGCGAAAAGATGCAAAGTCAACATAAGTGTACATGCTGCTACGATAAAGGAGAACCAAAAGTTCACCGGCCGTTTTCAATATCCTATCTATCGCTAGTTTTGACATATCGGAGATAGGAAACAGTTTCTATCTCAGATTTTTCCGTCCAGAGAAACAAAGACAGAAGTTGTTTTCTATCTCGGATATGCCAAAACTGAAGATAGATAGGATATTGAAAACGACCGTTAATGTATATCTAACTTTTTATTTTGCAACAATGGAGTTTTGTGTTTTACCAATTAGTGGCTATTTATAAAATAACCAATGGGGAACTAATAAACTAAAATATGCTTATGCTACTAAATTAAATAAAAATATATGTTAAGAATGTACTTTGCTGTATCTTTAAGTCACTTCTGAACCACTTTTTCACTTCCAGTTTAAGTAACTGTAGGTTACAATTACTGTTAAATTTATAAGAGTTAATTTGCTGACTTACTACATAGATACGTGACTAGGAAAAATAATGGAAAAGTGGTTTGACTTAAATAGTGTGCTCATTTTACATGTGTGTGATTGTGTGCGTAAAATATCGCTTTAAGTACGGTATAAAACTATTTTGAGGGTACATTTTTGGACCCATATAAATCATCTCTAAAACTTTGCCCCGACGGACCGGAGATAGCTGCTATCAGTCAATCACTAGGCTTTAATAGATTAGGTCAATTTATCAATTCACCACAAAATTGAGGTACTCAGATATGTTCGATCATATTCTAGTTCAAATAGAACCTCCAAAGATTTTACGATCTCTCTGGTTGAGTGGCTTAGACATAGGTATTCAAGGGATCGCTAGCTCTGAGGTCCCGGGTTCTCGGACGGGTCAATGTAAAAACAACTTTTCTGTACTTTTTTCTGTTTTTGTTATCTTTGACGACCTCCGCGGCGGAGTGGCGTACACACCGGTTTTCAAGGTGTCGCCTGCTCTGAGGTCCCGGGTTCTATTCCCGGCCAATGTAAGAAAAAAGTGTATTTCTACATTTTCTCGGGTCTGGGTGTTTGTGGTACCTTCGTTGTCTCTGGTTTCCAAGATACAAGTGCTTTAAATAGTTATTGAAATGGGGATCAGAACAATGTATGTGTTACTGTTTTCTTGAGTTTACGCGAACACTATACATTGAAATGAAAGATAGTTTACGGATTCAGAACGCGTTTATTTTTTATTTAACCCGACGTTTCGAACCCTTTACAGCGTTCATGGTCACGGGTAGACTAAGGTGTTATTCGTCTTTAAAATGGTAATTTGAAAAAATGTTTAACTACCGCCTCTAATTGTTATCGTCAGTTATGTTCCTTTTCACACAAAATGAGCTAACTGTGTCCGGAGTCTTCGCAGTGTTGCCATGGTTTGTGGACTTCAATGATGATAAGACAGGGTCCCAAGCTGCAGGTAAATTCCAACCATCTTCTCTATTGAAATTAGGATGTTTTTTAATTTCTATTGCTTCGCGTATCATTCTAGGTACGTATCGGTTTTCCTTAGCAAGAACTTTAGGTTTATCAAATCTAATGAAATTATGTGATGTTGTCCACATTTGTTGCTTCCTACTTCCTCAAAAATAAGTGTTTTAAAGCTAATTTTCGGATTTTAAATACCGGGCCAAGATCTCGGGGTCTAGGTTCAAACTTCGGGTCACGCAATAAAAGTTAAAAATCTTCCAACATTGCTTGGGTTTGTGATCACCAACCCGCATTTGGCAAGCGTGGTGATTATGTCTGTTCGCATCACTGCTATGGTAACTTGAATTCAATGATGGAGGCTTTTTCCCTGTAGTAGAATAATTAAAGGCCGTTACTTCGGGATCAAACCGATGTGTGTGATATTGTTTAAATATGGCAAATTTAACATTTTATTAGTTTTAATGTCGGTGCTGTGTATGGGTATCGTAAGAAGCGAATAAAGGAGCTCTTAATGCTAAATGAAGATGGGCAGAAGCACCTTCTCTCCACCACTGAGCTAACTGGGGCCTAATTCGCGTAACCGAATCGCAGTTCGATCGTGATTGAATTGGACGATTTTGACATTTAGCCCATACTAGAACTGTCAAAAACCTGTCGTTCAATTACGATTGTGATACGATTCGGTTACGCGAATTAGGGGCCTGCAATCGCCAACCCGGCTGCCGAGCGCAGCGATTATGGCAAAACACTCCTTTAGAGGCCCATGTCCAGTGGACTTGGGCTCGTGATGATGCTGATGAAGTTTTAGCTATCTCAGACATACAAACAGTAACACTAGGTTATCCTGTAGCATATAGATTATGCTTACCAACTACAACAATCTCAAACAACTACAACGTACCTAACGTGAATGTTTGTAAACTTCATGAAATACATGAGGTACTAGGCTACACGTTGGGCGCCAATTTTATCAAGTGTAAATTAAATTCAATTTTGCTGAAATGAGATGGTTATTCCCATTTAGCTATGTACACTCAAAGACTGACAGACAAATTACTTTACCCCATTTACTCGATCACGGAAAATTATGTGGGGTGGGACGTAGGTACTCGTGCAGTCGATGTAAAAAATATTTATTCAGTTTCACCAGTGCTGTACTACCCTTGTAATAAGAGTTAATATCCATTCGAAGCGTATACAAGTTTTGAAATCGACAGCACTTACACCTTGTTTTATGGTTTAACAACATCATCAAAATAAAAGGGCGCACTGAACAGCTTTAATGAGTCTTACGTAATGTGGTTTACTCACGCACTGTTGATCTATCGACAGACATTTCAGTCAACTCCAATAAAAAGGTGGGGGTAACTACCCAAGGTATTTTTCGTGTATCTGATGTTGTTTTTGTTTTGTGTAATTTTACCAAAGTATTTGACAAAATGGAAATATCAACCGTCTTATTTTGCTGTGCAGTGTATTTTAAGCAATTAAACTGCTGGTGTTTATAAAAAATTCGGAGATTGAATGTAAACCAAAAATATTGATTAAACTTTGCCTGAAGATTTTTCCGCTCTTGCCACATTTGGATGGCAAGTTGGCCATTAGAGTTTGACCAATAGTGGGGACAAAACGATGACGCTTTAGGGCGACAAAGGGTGGTGCCATTCTTTTTCAGTCCAGCACTACATTGACTTATTTGCTTTATTACTTACCACCCATGTACATGTTTCCATAACGAATAATTTAACTGAAACCGTATGACTTCTGCATCTCTAAAAGGAGGATTTAGACTAACAGTTTGGCTGCCGCAGTTTGACCAAAGATCGACAGAAGACACTGATGCTTGTCTTCTTCTAAGGTCTATCTTTTAACTACAACAATAGGAAGGAAAGTCTACATTACTTGGCACCAGACGTAATCTCAGTCAAGAGTAATGGTTTCAGTTTAAAGCTACTATCAGATTAACTTGCGATCCATTGTTGGATGCTGTGTCTTATTCAAACCTCTGCCTTTTCGCATTCAAAAGTTAACTGGGTGAATGCTACCTCGCTATTGACACCTGTTGCATTCAGTTAGTACTAGCTTCCTTTGTTGTTGTGTCTTTAGAAATTTTGCCACAGTGTTCCGTCTCAGCTACCTATTTCAAACCTGTTTAAAACTCTGCAAATGGAACGCACGGTCGTCAATCAAACCCGAAAAGAGCGATTGTGATTGCTTTCGCTCGTGGAGCATGCATTAACATTCTGTTCTGTGTCGGGAATCGTGATCCTGTGGCGTAACGGATCGCTTGCGATAAAACAGCAGGAGCGAACAGGGATGGGAGAATAATAGGCCTCCATTGGAAAACGCTTTGCATCCAATTCTGCGGGATATGGGGCACATTTCAATTTACAATCACGGTTCCTGCTTTATCGATAGCAGGGGTAGCTTATTATGTTTCCTTGGGGAGACGCTTTTTGCTATCTCACACATCATGTTACTTGCTATCCACGAGGCGATGTAATTTGATTCTTACAGTGGTATCCCTTTATGTTATACAAATGGTGACGAAATTAATGTTATTCTTTTTGGGTCAGAATAACGCCAATTGTCATGGTCTATCTGTAATTAGAACTTAATGCTCTGGGACACCTAACTTTTAACAGAAAAATAGGGGACGTAACGTAACTGGACACACCCAGACTCTCATTATTTCTGTTTTTTTTTATTTAGGCTAAACCGGGAATAAAATTTGGGTAGTTTTAATCAAGGCAAACCATCGCTACGCTATGCCATTCGGGAGCTTAATAGTACCTATCTAATAAAGCAATTGTATGCAAAAGATCCAAAGTTTATTATGTAAAATCCATACGTGTGTACGTCAGTAAATTTGAGTTAAAAGCTAAGCTTGAGAAATGCTTTTTGAGATACTGTTTTTAAATACATAATTATTCTATACCTGTAAAAATAATTATGTAAAAATCTTATAAAATCTTAGCTTCTGCAGTAATTTAGTAATTTTTTCAATTAATGAAAGTAATAAAAATGTGATTTCATAAAAAAAAAAACGATCACCTTAAGTGGTACTGGAACCTATAACGTTTCGGTTAATGGGCGACTAACTATTGCGATACAAAGGTATTTATTGTGTGACTTTCCTTTGTGAAAAAGTGAAGTTTTATCAATGTTCTTGGTTACGTACAGCCAAACATTTTCTTGTGGTGCATGTTACTATGAAAGAACATACAATCTCAATTACCCCAAATTATTAGCTTACATTACACGTAACGTCTGAATAAGTATATCTTGATTTTTCATTATAAATGAAGAATTTAAGGGCAATGCGACCCATTTGCAAGCCAACGCATATTTTTTATGGAGTTGACCGACTTCGATGTTTCTTTTTGTTTGATAGATTCCAGCTCAAAGTGCTCATAGTACCGCTATTATGAATTTAAAAAGAAAGTTTTGTAACAAATAGTAACAAAGTCGATTCTTATCATTTCTTTTAGTTTCATACATTCAGAGTAAATTAGTCATTATCATGACAGAGTAGATAAATATTGTTGTTCTATGTTGTTGTAAATTCGTTAATAGTTCCCTTTGAACAATGAAAGTGTGACGAATTTACACACCTTACTTGCTGTGACGAATCAACTGCGTGACAACTCGACAGCTGATCGACATAAACGCTTTAGAGCCTTTGTCCCAGTGGCCTCTAGGATTGCTACTAAATTGGCGTAAGGCACTCGTCAGATACCTCGATATCCATCTATTTAGGTGCCTGTACACTGACTTGCATCCTCTGAGTTCCGTACGAGCACTGAAAATTTCGGGAATCAATGAAGTGACACAACATTACTATTTAAAAATGTATTTGTTGCTTTTCAAAGTATTCTCCGCGAAATTTGACACATTTTTCCATACGACGGAACCAATCATTGAAGCAACCATACCATTCGGAAGTTTGGGTCTCCAAAATGGCCGTTTTGTAGGCGTCCACAGCTTCTTCAGGTGATGAAAATCTCTGACCACGTAATTTATTCTTTATTTTAGGGAAAGTATAAAAATCATTAGGGCTTAGGTCGGGGCTGTACGGCGGATGGTCTAATAATTCTATGTTTTCTTGCTCTAAACACTTTTTTGTTCTGTACGCGGTGTGAGAACTAGCATTGTCGTGATGGAGGATGATGCGGCGGTTGCAGTTCTCTTTACGGAGTTCAGAAACGACCTGTGGCAAACAAATGCTAGCATACCATTCTGCATTAACCGTTCTTTGTCCCTCAAGAGGAATAGTCGCAACATGGTCGGTTTAGGAGACAAACGTGGCCACCATTTTTTTTGCAACACTCCGTGAACGAACAATTTTTGTTGGCTTTAACTCATTTTCGAACACCCAAACTCGTGACTGGTTTTTTGTTTCGGGTTCGTACGCGAATATCCAGAATTCGTCACCTGATACGATGTTGTATACAGCATTTGAGGATCCTGCGTGGAATCTTTCGAGAGTTCTGACGCACCAAGTAACGCGAGCCGCTTTTTGCTCTTCACAGAGCGAATGCGGTATCCATCGGGAAAACAACTTTTTACACCTAATTGTTCATGCAAGATTATTTATATTTGACTCATGCCAATGTCTAAAGTTGCCTGAATTTCGTGGTATGTCACATGTCGATTTTCCTCAATCAGCTTACGCACAGCATTAACGTTTTCTTAGGTGACTGCAGTTTTTCGACGACCTTGACGGGAATCATCACTGAGCTTGACACGTCCACGTTGAAATTCAGCAAACCAGCGATAAATTGTGGTTTTGGATGGGGCTTCATTACCAAATGCAGAAATCATCCGGTCAACACCCTTTTTATTTGTTAAACCACTTCGAAAGTAATAATAAATCATCGCTCTTGAATTTTCTCGAGTCAATTCCATTTTCTCAACGACTAAACAAGTTTGACAAGACCTTGTGATAAGACCATAAACGTAGAATATCCTATATATATGGATAAGACCGAGAATCTTTTTTTAAATAAATAAATGGTATTCGATTTTAAAACCAAGGAGTTTGCAATTAAAAAGATTTTAATATGACAGGAACAGTGGAAATATTCCATTCCCGATACTTTTAGTGCAGCCTATGTAGCCCCATTTCGCTTCTACGTGCCATGAATTGGAGTGTTTTCTTGGACAGTTTGTATGGTGATTAATTCGTTCACGGTGGGCTTTAAAGTGCTTGATCCTACCATATGGACAGTATTTATCACCGTGTTGTTCAGATTTTAAGGGGTTCGAAGCGGTTTTAAAGTTCGAGTTAAAAGCTGAATTCCAAGGTAATATCACACTATAACGTTCTATCAGTTTCTTCCAACTCAAACAGAGTTCGAGTCTGTCCTCAAGGTATGTGTAATTGTGTACGTATGCTCAATGTTGCCAGATTTATTAGTTTAGCATTAGCATTATCAGTGTGATATCGCTTGGTACCTTAATAATTATAAATCTAAGAAAACAAAAAAAACTTTTTAAAAAATCTGAACCCTTCAAACAAGGGTTATTCCTAACCTTATACTTTTAACACATGTAAATCTTCTTAACCTTTCTAACCTGCTTTGAAAACTGTTCTAAAGGCAAATGCTACACTCTTTATGAAAAGAAAGGTCTAAAGAATAAACAGTTATTTGCATAATATGACCTCGGGTCTGCTGTAATGTATGTGAGACCACGCAGGGCATATGATAATGAGAAATGTTGGGTTCAGAGTGAATGCATGGCCGAAAGAAAACAGCCAGCAACTTCATAATGAATATGTATGCCAGATATATGTATTCATAAGAATTTTAATGTTCTGTATTAAGTTTATACTATCAACAAAATAAAAAATTGAAGATGTTTTTGCCATAATATTTCTTAAATTGATCATCGATATCAAAGTAAAAAATGCTTACACTGTTTTTAAAATTTTGAATCTGTTTTATAGTTATTCTGTCAACAATTGAGTATAGCAATAGTGAAGTGACTTCATTTATTGATTGATAATGATCAATAACATTATTAATTATCATTAGTTGCATCTGAAAAACATAGTTTGCACAGTTCGACTACGGGCAATCTTTAATAAAAAACGACATAACTGTTTACTTATCTGATGAATATTCAAACTATTGTTTCTATTTGCTACTTACAAAGATTTGCTTCTTCTCGCTCCTTTCATATGTAATACGGATACGGACAGACTGACCGTTACCGGACTCAAATGGAAATGACCTACGTACTTTTTTAAGTTCAAACCATGCCTTTTGCAGCGAGTGTCTCGAAAATGACCTGATCATCCGTTCTTATGGCGTCTTTAAATTATTTGTAAATAGGGTAACTATCCAAATATTAGCAAGTCAAGAATTTAGCTCTTGTGCAATACTTTTTGGTCTGATGTATATATTTGGGCTATGGCTAAGGTGTTCTTTTAGCCCAATCTTCAAGATAAGTCGTGTGAGGGTATGGGCCACAAAGTGTCCACTTTGACTTTTAAAATCACTTTGATCTTGACAGCTCACAACGGTAACTTAGTTGATAAAAATGTTCACTAAGGATTTCGTTTTCTATTAGTGACTTGGCCTAGGTAAATTTTGGTTTTTAAATAATATTTTAGTTACTTATTTTAATAATAAAAAAAATAATTTCCTAATGAGCCGGAGTAAGACGATTATCGTTGAATTTGAAACCATCATAATGTTAGCATAAGCCTAAAAATCTTACAGCGAAGTATAAAAAATATATGTGTTTTTTGTAAATTTAAGCATAAAATTATGCTTACCATATCGCACCTTTAATAAAAAAAAGAATTAACACAAAAATAGCAAATGTTGGGAATGAGCGTTTAAAGTTTTGCTCTTTTTCTGTGCTGTCTTTGAATGACAATTAAACACGATATATTAGACTTTTCACTAATTTAAATACTGCTTTGTTTAGGTAAAACTATACAGATTTTAATGACGATATAAAATATGTTAAAAAACATTAATTAGTTACTTAAATTTGTTGTTAATAAAATGTTCCGACTTAAATCTGTTTATGCAAAAAATTCATTAGCACATGAAACAATAAATGCGTAGTAAGTCGAAAAAAATCATATTACTATTGAAGCAAACATGATAGTTTTGAGAATATTTACAATTAAATCTTTTTATAATTATTCAAATTAGGTAATATGTAGTGGCATAGCATTTACACCATTTTATAGGAAAATGTAAATCGAAAATTCATAATCTTGTTTCAATTAAACAAAGTTTTTAATTATCATCTTGTATTTATTAAACAATGTACATGTAATTATAGGGAATCATCAGCCTTAATACAATACAATCAATAATTAATAAAATAATAATTAAAGTACAATCTTACAAAAGGTTTACTTATAACAATCAAATTGGTAAATAAACCTCATTATCTACTCAAAAGTAGTATAATAACTTTTTTGTAAGGCCTAAGTTTCTAATGAGTATCAATACTATAGGAACTAAAGTAATAATTAACAATATTTTCAACAGTCAAACTGCTACAATAATTACTATAAAAACAATAAAAAGTCTTCAAAAATAACAAAGTTTCAATAATTTCTTTGTCAAAAAATTTCTTAATTATAAGTCTCAATCATAGTTAAAACTAATCAGTTCTTTAATTGTACCCAATAGTTTTGTACTCATCTCAAAATAAAAAAATAACATAATATTGCTTCTTACTCTTGTAACATTAAGTTTAGAAGTTAAATTATTGAATCATAAAAAGTGGAATAAAATGAAGGAATCAACTTCTTAGTTAACAATTCTTTCAAATCTTTTTTTTTATTTTCACTCAGCTGTTGTCTTTGATTGTAAGCTTGACTTAAAGAAATTTCGGATATATTAGCCATTTTCTTCCTTTTATTCCTCACATCAACTCGTTTGAAAGTACTGTCACCATAAGAATTCTTGTAGTAAAAACTCATTGGCTCTATTTTTAACATTTGCAAAACCTTAATATCATTCCAGTTTACAGTCTGTCCATCATTGTCAATATTGAAATTATACCCCCACTGCTCTTGAAGGGCTTTAAAGTTCATAAATGATTCAAATGTTAATTCGTGTACATTGATTTCAGGTGCGCTTTTTTTTGCACTTTTAATGATTGTAAAGTTGCTATGAATTTATTTTTGTTCTGCCCACAGCAGTTATCTGAGTAAAAAATTATTTCCTTAGGTTCTGTATCTTCCGCGCATGTTTTATTTAAGTAGTCCCATACACACGACCCTATTTCATTGGCACCCCGTTTAGCGTCTACTTCCGTCCAAAAATAGCAGTGTACCGTGTCGTATGCATTTTTATCGCCCTTTAATAATTCCGTTAGAGTTAAATTGTAACTATTTAATTTAGATTTGTAATAAAAAGCTGACGTATCGCCACGCGGACACTGCAACACAGCCTCTAAATCATAAATAACAACTTTCCTATCCTTGCTTACATTTTGACGATCACGTTGTTTTTCAATACGACTTAAATTCTTCTCTGTTAAGTGCTTTTCATACTTTTCTTTCATTTCTTGTTTTTGCTCAACATTCGAATTATCGTACGATACACATAGATCACATTGATCTTTTTTCGGTTGATGAAAGCCCAAGTTAAACTCAGTAGTAAAAATTTTATAATATGCCATATAGTTACCTACTTCTTTGTTATTCTCAATCTGCTGTGCTACAAAATCATTGTACAAGTCTTTTATTGTTTTATCTCCACCGATATACTGTTTCGAAGTCGAGGATCGTACATAATGTGAATCTATTTTTGGAATTTTATCAATATGTTTCCTGATATCTTCCTGTAATTCAGAACTAAGTTTCTTATGTCTACTGTGTTTACCTCTGAGGTCTTTCATAGAAAATCCAACATTACTTCTTGTTTGTACCGTGTAAACCATTCGCTCGGAAATTGACAGGGTATTTTTAAAAAAAGTTTTACAGACCCTAATTCTTTTTTCCGGAACAATAAAATAGAAGGCTTTATTAGGGTTTCTGGGCTTATCGGCATTTGTGTATTTGTATTTGGGAGTAATATCTACCATACACGTTCGAATATACGATCTCTGATCTTCTAAGTTACCGAGATCATAAAACTCAAAAAAAAGCTTGTACCTCATATCAGTGGAAACGTTCTGTGCACATTTTAATTTGCACTTTTCAGTACACGTATCTTTTATAAAGCGAGCAGGAACTGTTTTACGAGATTTTGCCATCGACACGTACGATTTGCCTGTATTTCTTCTTCGTTTTGAAACACTTTGTTGCCATTTTTCAACATTCCTTACGCGCTTACGACCTCTCCGAATATTCTTTACTGGTTCAGAGTCCGAGTCAGATGTTGATGCTTCACCAAATATAAAATTTTTTTTTTTGACATTCTCATGAAGGATCGTGTTGAAATCAATAGTGGGATCATCATCACTGAAATCAACGTCACTTTCATCAGTGTATATAGGAGAAATGTTGTAGTTAGCCATACTGCTATTATTTCTTCGCTCTCTATGCTGTCCCTCATGTGAGCAAGATGGCATATTTACCTCACATTCTGCCAGAACACTCTGTGATTCGGTATTTTCTTCATCTATAAATCTGTGAGATCTTGAAGAAACTAATGATGAAGATGAACTAGATGAGGAAGAACTTGAAGACGATGAACTAGAAGAGCTTGAAGACCGCGAACGTTTATAGTGGTTAGCGGAGGTCAAATTACCCAAGGCGTAATCATCATGATTAGGATTGTCGGCTAAATCTGTATTTTCAATTTCACTAAGAGTTGCATCGCTGCTATAATCAGGTACAAGGCTTTTGTATTTTTTTTCATTTTGTGTCAATTCTGGCATCGGTGCTGTGTCTGGCTCTTCACTTGCTGAATCGAGCCGAGGAAACATATTTTCCTGGTGTTCTTCAATCTCAACATTTGTTTTTAGCTGCAAAAACGAAGAGGTGGTTACATTACAATCTGATCTGATTAAATTGAGGTGATGAAATAATGAGTCGAGAGTCGAACTCTCGCACAGAGGGTTCCGTACCATTACTCCAAGCTGTTATTAATATCGAGCACAAACATGAGTAAATGCGAAAATATATACATAATATATCACGTATGGAAGCCCTTAAATATTTATTTTATTATGTTTTAGCAGGTATTTAGTTTTTACCCTTTAGGTACGGAACCTTAAAAAATGTTAGTCAATTCACCATCATCAATCGTAAAACGTCCACACCCGAGCAAAAGCATGTCCCCTTAACTTCCAGAGTGATCGGATTCTTGGTAACAAAATGAGTTTATTTATATCTCAAGGAGGTAAGTACATAAAATAATAAATTATTAACTAGATAAAGGGCATAACTTTGGAATTATGTTAAGTACCTATCACACCAGTAATTTAGGAGAAAATTTAGCAAACAAAATTATTTATTTACCTGTATGCAACTTTTTTCTTTCATTTCCTCTAATTCTTCATTTACATTTCTAGAATTAATCTCCGTATCGGAAATCAATCCTAGAATTTTCCTGGATCTCCAAGAAGACGTCATTTTAATAATCTACGACGGGAGAATTAAACAGAATTAAAAGCTTTATTTTACATGGCACTTACAAGAAAAAAGAAGTAATGTTAAAGATTTTTAGATATTTTGGGTCATTTGCAATCATAAAGCGAAGGAAATCAAATAAATATTTATAAGCGTTAATATTATTTTTTGAAAAACTGAAGCATTCTCAATTACTCCTGCAGCGAAGTGATATTTTAAAACAAAACTGAATCATTACGCATTAGCTTTATGGTTGAAACAGCTCATTTAAAACAAAACAGAATTAACTCTTAATACTCCCAACATTGAGCGAGTTAGTTTTCGGAAATAGCGTAGTATTTTACAAATAATGCGGTTTAGTTTTAAAAATACGTATAGTAAAGAGTTACATTTTAATCGAAAATAGAACTATTCCGTATTACACCCTGCTACTCCAAACAACAACACTTCCGCCTTCAATCACTGCCGGTTGATCACTGAATCACGCCACTTTTTGAACTCCGACTTGACCAATCGTGTTCATTGAAAAGAGAAGTATGAACGTGCATCTCACTCATTTTGATCGTAAGAGCGCCGCTGTCAAAGTGTGTGTATTCTTTCCGTCGCGTTGATGCGTTTTATCAGGAAATGTCAATATTCATGATTTTTGAGTTAAATCGTTTTTTGATTAAAGCAGCGATATCGTCGCTTAAGTTCTAACACCGCGGAATTCACATTTAGACCAAATAACGTTACGCATAAAATACATCAAATTTCAAAATTGAATGACACAATACTTATATATTAAATAAACTTAACACTATAAGGTTATTATATCCAAAATAAATTAGTTTTTTTGCTCTCCTGACACTCCTCTCCGTATTTTGACATCCGCGGTGTTAGAACGCATAATTATGATTTCGTTTCTTTTCTTAAAAATATGTTTACTTGGCTTTTTCACACATGTTGTTTTTATATATCAAAAAATATTAGTCCAGATAGTATTTTATTGATCAGACATTTGATTAAGATTATAAGCAACTTGTTCGTACATCCCTATAATATAGATGATTTAGCACAGCCAACAATGTAACTTCTAACCACACCATCCCTACTCTCACCAACTTTTAACTACTTGTTAAAGACCAAACAAGACAAACAACCTATTCGGAAGGCCGAAAGTTTAAATTGTTTGGAAAATTAGAGGGAGATTTATGACCTTTTTCGTTGAAAGTGTTGAACCGTGTTACTTTAGCAGACCAAAACATATAAATCTTCGGTTAAAAAGAGACGGTGCTTGTTAAAGAGGTTTTACACACAACGATTTAACTTTTGTCATTACTACACATTCTAAGTCAGCCTGACTTAGATCCAGTTATGTACCTATTTTAGACAACAGAATACCATATATCTCGAAATTTTAAAGTAGTTTACACGGAAACATGACAACAGCTGTATTTTATATGAAGCTTCGTAATAAAGACGATAGATGGCGCTGTATGTTGATAAACATTTTCAAACACAATTATATTTTGTTTCTGTCTGCTGAACTAAATTCCGAAACCCAGGCCGTGGAAGTTGCGGGAAAAAGTTAGTTTGGCATCATAATTTTCCTTGACTGGAACACAAAAACTACTTAAATATGATCCTGACAAATGAGTAAGTGGATAATATTGGATAACTGTACAATATTTAATAACACCACTGAATATTTTATGAGCGTAGTATTAACTATTAATAAAATGGGACAGCTGCTCATGAAACATTTACGTAATATGTATTGATGACTGAGAAATGACTTATGTACGTAAATATTTTATCTGTCGATAAATTGCTCAGTCAACATCTTTGGACATTTAGGATTCGGGTTTTTTAACCGACGAAAAAAAAGTTCTCAATTCTGCGAGATCTTAAATTATTGTTTTGTTCGACCACATAAGTTTTTTGTTACAGGGTAGACCAAGTTCAATGACTTCTTTTTGTTAGTTATTTTTTTACGCATAGCTCAGCATTCGTACCCCTTAACCATCATTCTGCCTAGGCCCCTATTCCGCTAATTTACAAATTTACCTTTATATGTGTTAAAATATACAATTGCGATTCTATTGAGCCATTTGTAAATTAGCGGAATTGGGGTCCTGGTTGTCTGTCTTTCTTTAAACTAGAAAGTTTTAAAGATATTTCCGATTTCAGGATAATTTAGATAATATATTAAAAAAAATCATAATCAATAAGAATTTTGTTTTATCGAAGTCACAAAAATAGTTATCAATATTTGTGTATTTTGAGGTTATATTGAAATAAACCCGCAGAGACCCAGACAGATTAATAATGGAAGTTGCACCTAGATCTAAGAAATATAGCCGAAATTGTGTGTCGATGTGTATAAAAATTTACAACAAAATACCAAAAAGCTTGAAAACGCCAAATACTAGCCGTTTTACAAATAAACTGGGTGAATGGCTCAAGAATAAAAACTTTTGGAGCGTCACTGAATTTCTCAATGATCGATAGCCTTAAATGTATACGCGGAGATAAAATTGTATAATGATAATCTATACTCTATACTAATATATAAAGCTGAAGAGTTTGTTTGTTTGTTTGAACGCGCTAATCTCCGGAAGTACTGGTTCGATTTGAAAAATTCTTTTTATGTTGGATAGTCCATTTATTGAGGAAGGCTTTAGGCTATATAACATCACGCTGCGAACAATAGGAGCGAAGCATCAGTAAAAAATGTTGCAAAAATAATCGCGTTCATAATTAATGATTAAACGAACTTACCTGTACGTGAAGTTCTATCATAATTATATGATAGTTTTCGTCCGAAGAGATTGGCATAAGACTATGTAGTACCGCGCAGGATTCGCCACTTGTGCACTTTAATTGAGAGGGTAACCGTAGTTTTTTTTTTTTTTGAGGGTAATCACTGAATTTACTTCGTTCGACAACTAACAGCCGCAATCATTCCGTTCAGAGCTTGAGTATCATGGTGTACGTATATTCATAAATTTGCGGGAGGATGGGGGGGATGCCAATCTCTTCGGACGAAAACTATCATATAATTATGATAGAACTTCACGTACAGGTAAGTTCGTTAAATCATTAATTATATTTAAGTTCTCGTCCTCGAGATTGGCATAAGACTATGTAGATATTGAGAGTTATAATAAAGGTAAGAAAGGCAAATTTATGAATGCAATTAAGTTGTATTCAAAAAAAGTTAAATACTTATACAGTATTTAAAATCAGCATATTTTTAAATTATAAGTATATCCGTTGACAAAATATACCCACATTTTGTGCTTTAATTCATTTAACAACATAATGTCTTGTTAAAACATCTTTAAATAATAACTAATCTGTAGATAAGTAGATTTTCATTACATTTTCATTAATTACCGTAAAACGTAACCTGTATTCAGCGATCGATATTATTATTAATTGAATTTGACATCATGTTAGCAAAAACATTGTTATTAACATAAGGTTTGTTATCCACAATAACCCTATTATAAAATCTCCCAAAGACCTGCGAACTGCCGAACCACCCAGCAGTTCTTTTAATCAAATCCAACTTGACTCCCAGACTACTAGCTTTAGACGTGGCAGCATGCCTCGTGCTATGCGCCGTGAATGTTGAGACGTCTGAGAGCCGACTACATTGTGTGATTTTCTAAAACTTATAAAAAGACTATTCCGATTACCACGCAAATCTTTAAATTTCTCTATATACTTAATTAACGTTTTGTAAGGACATATCGATGGATTTTGGTTAAAAAATGGTAGCGTAAGAGTTGGTTGTAATGATCTGTTTCGAGAGGTTTTGATAAGATCAGATTTAATATTATCAGGACTATTCCGATTACCACGCACTATGTTTAATGTTTACAATACTAACTTAAGAAAGGGTTTGCATCCTATGCGCTGTAACTAATACCAATAATGTAATCAGTTTTTTAGCCAGATTATCAAAGCTTATTTCGGAATTTAGATACAAATTACTGCATGAGAAAATTTAGAACAATAGAGGTATCCCATGAGATTACTATATTTAGGTAATGTTGCACGTAATCTAAAAACACCTCCAAAAAGCGTTTAACGCGATCATCATCACCAATCTGCTTTCCTGATACATATTAAGGACCGCGCAGACCTGCAACTGTTAAAAGTTCCGAATTGGGCATCATTCTTAAACAAGTCAATTAAAACAACATTAAATTTGAAACAGATGTTGATACATAATATATCTAAATATTGTTCTTACAATACATAGTGAAACCATTTTTTAAAACAAGAATCATATTGACGTATGGAATTTTCAGACAGCGAGGCCATCATAATGACTAGAGAAGAAAGTGGAATACTCCTTTTTAGCAGTGCCGTGTGGATAATAATGCGGCAACCAGGGTAGTCTGTTGATAAATCTTTCGATTGAACAGAAATTATATTCTCGCTATGTGAAAATACTATCTATTTTCCGATAATTAAACTGTTAAATAGGGGGTACCACGGTTGTGTGGGCCATAACGGAACAACGAGTATACCTGACGGCCTTTCCGATATAATTTTGCGTATGATAGAAAAAGTTGGTAATAATCAGACCAGGATATCGTAAATGGATTAATTGCATAATCGTCCGGATCTTTGTGCCACGACACATACAAATAGATCTATTTCAGGGTACCCAATCTTTGTGACTATATCCTGAAATGCAAAGTCTGCAGGCTCCCACTCGATGTTTGGTTGTACGCGGCGCGACTCCGCGTCCGCTACGCAAGCAGTTGTCCGCCGAGCGGATGATGAGTTGATGATCCGGGTTAGTTGGGGTAATTGCACACCACCCATTCTATTTATGTATGATATGGTAGTGGTATTATCAATTCGTACAAGGATATTACAATCATACAAGTTTTTTGCAAATGTTTTTAGACCTAAAAATGCTGCTAAAATCTCCAAATAATTAACGTGGTTTTTCTGTTCCGTTGTACTCCACAAACCGCTGGCTTTGTCATCCCCAGACGCAGACCCCTAACCAGTCGTTGAGGCATCCGAAAAAATCTCTAAACGATAAAAAATACTTTTATCTTGTTGCCCACATTAAGAACAATGGCATTATACATTTTAAGTAATTGGTTAAGGAATCAGGTTAAATCTGTCGGATTTATCGTCAGGTAATAAATTTTAATATTTTACTCGTTCAAGGTCTTATATGTATATTCGCCCATATTCTACAGCGTTACAAGCATAGTTTAATAATCCAACAAAAATAAGCAAAATCTCTTATTTCACATGTGTTACGTTTTTGAAATTTTAGTAATTCTTTTTTAGTTTTTAAAACTTTATCTGCGGGCAAGATGATTTGTAATTTGTTTGAATCAAAATAAAAAAAACAAGAAATTTGCATATTTTTTTTTGCACGAAATTACTTTTTTCCGTGTTAATTATAAATCGTAAGGCCCTTAGCAGACGACTAGTGTCGTACATATTAGCCATACATTTATCATAGTCCAGTCCGTATAAAAGTTAGTCATCAAGATCATCAATCATAAGGCTTAATTCTCTTATAACTGATTTCATAATTTTCGTGAAAATAAATGGCGCTATACACAAACCAAAAGGTAAAACATAAAATTAATAAATCTTTTAGACTCAGGGTGCATTTTTACTAAAAAATAGGCATCTTTAAGGTCAAGCGTGCTCATATTATTATAACAGTTTTTTGAAACAATTTTTAAGGCAGTCGTAAAATCTTCAATATTAAAATGAGCCGTATTTATATATTTATTTAGCTTTTTTACGATTCAGTATTAAACGTGATTTTCCATTAGGTTAAGGCACTAAAAAATAGCTTGATATGAATCGACCTTCGAAAGCAAAAAATTTTGAAACAGCACCAATAGAAATAAGCTTATAAATTGCTTTCTGCATTTGTATATTCTCATTCTTTGAAAAAAAAACACATTATTAGGCACAGAGGACTAAACCACTGGCTCAGAAGAAAGAAACTATTTCATATGCTTGAATCCATGACAACTTGAGTGTCATCTGTTATATTTTGCCACTGTGCATAAAATGATAAAAGACTACCAGCATATTTTACCTCCTCTAACGCCAACTCCAAGCTTGGCCCTGCTGTGATGACTTCCGCGATGGTCTGGTGGGCTGACTCCTCTGAGCAGCAAGCTCCCTCGTCCTACGGGTCCCCACTGGCCTGCGACCCGGGGGAGGACTCTTCCAGATTAAATGCTGATGCTGCGACCTCGATGGAAAGGTATTTTTAGGTTGGCCCGATAAGCCAGGCTTTTTAAGTGGCACTGGTTTTGGCGCACTGGGCTTGAGTTCAGCGCACGTCTTTGAAATAGCTTTTGCTGTTTTTAAATTATCCGCACAATTGTGTCCAAACAGGTAGATAATTGTCAAATTTTGTGCCTTGAATTTGATCTTTTAGATCTATTTTAAGATTATTTAAAAGGAGACCTCTTCTTATAGATATATGTTTATGTTCGATGTAACTAGCAGATGCACAGCATCCATCATTAAATGGAGTTGACCTGGATCGTTTTAGTCGTTTGACATTAAGGGCGTTTGTTATAGCTTCAGTTACACATGAGATAGCTACAGCTAATTGTTTCTGCTTACCTTCAATACTCTGATCTCTTTTTAAAAATGAATCTGTAATAGCAGCAGTCGCATCAGGATTCAGAGACGGCGCCCCAATAAGGGGACAGCTGGACGGCACGACATATTTATTTTGAATGTCTTTACGTAACTCATTAGCCAACCCAAAAGTTTCTATCTAGTCTAACAGCCAAGGCAGGTAATATCTCCTTACTCACGACTTTAGGTGCAGTCGGATCTTCTTCAAGAATATCCAGAACATCACTATCAACGTGTACCGCTGGAGCGTCAGCACGTGATGGGCCCGGCAGTGGCTCAGGCGCCGGGCGCGAGAGCAGACACCGACGTGGGCACGGAAGCGATGCCGGGCGCGGCCGTGCTGGCTGCAGTCTTAGGCCCCGGCGCTGTTTCAATTATATTGAGCACCCACTCAGGTGTCACAATAACAGATCTTATTGATTGATGCGACTGTATCTCCTCATCACTAATTAGGGAATTTCGAAAGTAATTAAATTGCCAACATGAAGGTATTGTTGGTTTGTAGTTATAAATTTTGTATGAAAAACTATTTAGACAATGAAATAGTTTAACTTGGCACATTTTGTTTAGACTGCCTACTCTAAATAGAGAAACAGACTGTGTATGATTGTTACATACATGTGCATAATAAATCCATTACGTAAGTAATCCATTACGACAATAATGCAAATTCACAGTTTCATAAAAACCAGTGAAGCTATAAAAAGGTGAAAGAATTAATTCACATCCAACAGTTAGGGTAATTCTATGTAATGTGACCTTGTAAGTACCTTTAACCTCTAGTTATAATCGTCAACAGCCCCTACGTCTGTTGAATAAACGCTACTTCGTTAAAAAGTAGGTGAACATGAAAATCGACAGAGTGACAGTCCTTCCACAACTGCCCGCATCTTCGAAGTCATGAGTAAGAGGTGGGATAAAAAATAAGTTTATTAGTATACCACATACCTGTGTTATTCAGAATTTCAAGCACAGAATCGTCATTAGAAGTTCTCGGCGAGCTAGAATACTGTAGTTATTTGCGCCGAGCTTTTTTCAATTTTCGTTTAATGTTACGCAGTTTTCTGGCAAAATAGTTGTTCATTCGGATCACTATTTTTCCGTTTCGGCATAAAACACTATACACTGCACAAATTACATAGAAAACTAACAAACTTTTCGTATATTGCGAACGGAGCACCTTAGTGGCGAAACACTGGAACGCGAATGATTGCGGCTGTTAGTTGTCGAACGAAGTAAATTCAGTGATTACCCTCAAAAAAAAAAAAAAAAAACTACGGTTACCCTCTCAATTAAAGTGCACAAGTGGCGAATCCTGCGCGGTACTACATAGCCTTATGCCAATCTCGAGGACGAAAACTTATGGGCGGGAGCGGCGGAGGAGCGGTAGATTGCTCGACACCGTCCTCTCGTGGTGGGGGTTCCATAGTCGGGATAACTCAGGGAAACGCAGATTTCCAATCACGTTGTATTTCAGAATCACAGGTAGGTACAGTAGGTAGTGACGGTGAACGTGACAGGTTCGAGGATGTGACTGTTCACGGTGGTGGTCCGCAGTAAAGTGAAAGAGCAAAATGAATCCATCGACTCTGTCCTCGTGTAATGGCGCCAAAACGATACTAGCGCCACCACACTGCGTTCACTGGCACTTTACAAATCAACCAATCAGATAATTGTTACGTCATTACCGGTACTACAGATTTAAACTAGAAACTATAATGTTGCCAGGTATACGCGCGCGACGACACGGCCATACTGACTGGTTACACGTCCTCGAGTATACCTGCAACAAAAAATACCTTGGAATGACAGAACGCTCGGCTTACCCTGACTACAGGGTTGTAGATCACAACAAAATCCAGAAGAAAGCCTCAACAGTAAACACAACACAATATGAACAATGAACAAAGCAATATGTACACACACGAACACACTTAAAGACGCAAACATGTCTCAGAAATTGGTAGTAAGTTGCCCTTTACAAACAGGTCCTCATGGACCAACCACTAAGTCCCCATGGACTTATCACTAGGTCCCCATGGACCATCCACAAAGCACACAGAGGCCGTTCACTACACCACACCTCCAATCGCACATTGCGCCCTGATCGACCAAAAATTGAGTCCCAGTTACAACTACGTTGGAGGTATGTTGTCTTAACGAGACTGGCCGCTGCCACGGCCCAGGTCGCACCTCGCGCCCTGATCGGTCTCCCACAGGACCGCAGTTACGAAAACGCCGGGACCGTAGCATACGTAACCAAACAAAATAAACTAAGTGTGTGTGTGTGTAGGCAAATAAAATAACTTACTCACTATCAGATTTAGAATCTATGTCATAAACATTAAGTTCAATAGGAACGGTACTTTGAGGCATTCTTCGAGGGCGATCGTGAGCGTATTTATAACTTCTGTTATTAGTCAAAGATTTTAAAGTATAACGATCACCTTCGAGGACTTCCAGAACTTTGAAAGGTCCCTTGTATTTAGGGTCAAGTTTAGTCTGATTCCTTTCCTCATTTTGGATGAGGACTAAATCACCTACAACAAACCTATCAAATTTTGCCTTATTACAATCAAAACGAGATTTTTCGTAAGTTGCACTCTTTCCGATATTGTGGGCCGCTTGTTCTCTTGCTTCGGTAATATCGATCTCGTTTTCGGTATCGTCAGCCGTCAAAAGATTAAGAGGACGTGCTACGCGACCAATCATGAGTTCAAGTGGGCTCGCTTTAGTTACGCGTTTCGCGGTGCAATTTAACGCTAACTGGACTTCTTCGAGTGCATCTTGCCATGACCTATCAGAAGTCTCTACCGCGGTAAGCATTCCCTTTAACGTGCTCATCAAGCGCTCCACTTGACCGTTCGCTCGACTCGAACCTGTCGCGATCAAATGTAACTTAATGCCGCTTGATTCACAAAAATCTTTAAAATCTTTGCTCGCGAAACATCTACCTTGGTCAGCTATTAAGCGCGTGGGTGCACCAAAAAGGGAGACACTAGACTTCAAAGCCTTAATAGCACTGGGAGTGTCAATACGTAGAGTGTGATATAAAAGCACGAATTTTGTAAACGCGTCAATTAACACGATCACGTATTCTCATTCAATTCGCGGTAATCAGTCACCATACGCTTCGTTCCGTCACGCTTATCCACGAGTAGTATAGGACTAGCGAAGGGAGAATTACTCGGTCTAATTATGTTGGCATTCAATAGTTATCGTTAACTTTAGCGCGCACTAAATCTCGCTCTTGCGGACTGAGACGATAGGGACGGCGATACACGGTACGCGTCGGGTCTTTAAGTCGAATTTTCAATTCACCAGTTGTCACTCGCGTCTGTGGCAAACCGTCAATAAAGGCAAACGAAAACTCCGTCAACAAATTAACAAGATCATCTTTTAACGCGCCGCAGATGTCTGTACAGATTGAATGCAAATCTATTTCCGTAATTGCACTACAAAAACTAACCGGTTTAGTAATTGTAAGCCGTGCACTCGATAAATTAACGTTCACTCCCAAGTTTAAAACATCTGAACCGATCATGATATACGGCATACTGCCGTCCGGAACGATAAGAAATTGCAAATGTAGGGAATGCCCGTCTATACCTACCACATTAGTAATTTGTTCGGTACAATGGATATGGGCGTTGCCGACGCCTGTTAAACGCACATTAGTTAAACTACGCACTCCAGAAAACCGGTTTGCTATACTAGCCTTCACAAGAGAACACTCAGCGCCACTATCAAAATAAAAAGGGTACGACTCACCAGATTGTGTAAGTTCGCCTCGGACGCCGCTGATCTCGCAGACGTTGACCCGTCGCTCGAGCGCAGCGCCGCTGGCAGCACCGCTGACTCCAGCGCCGGCGACGGTGCTTGCCCTTGCCAGGCGCGCCGACTCCGTTGCCTCCGTTCTTGCTGCAGTGGGGAGCGATGTGGCCTTTTTCTCCGCAACGGTAGCAGGTCACGAACTTCTTCGGATCTTGAGTGGAGCTCGAAGACGTCGGCGCGTGCGGTTTGTTACTTCTAGTGTTGCAGTCGACCGATCTGTGCCCAATTTTATGACAATTGTAGCACTGAATCGGTTTGTTTACATCTCGTGAAGTGAAGTTCATTCTGTTTCGTTTTGCTTCATTTCTGAGGGTATCCGTGTTTTTTTTTCTTGCTTGCGTTTAAGAGAAAACGCTTGCACTTCCTGGATTAGCTTCGTTCTTGTTTTAATGTCCGTTGTAAATGCTAAGCGGTTGATTCTACCATTAATTTGTGCCAGATGTGCGAGGACATATGAAACGGCGATTTCTTCAGACTTCATGTCCTTCCATTTGGCCATTAGTGACGTTATTATACGACTGGCATATGCGGCAAGGCTTTCTCCCTCTTTAGGTCGGCTATTATTCACCTGAATAATGGTGGCGGCGCAAGTTTCAGCAGTATCGTAGCGCGCCAAGAACAGGTTTTTGAAATCTTGCCATGTCATCCGGCACCGCCGAATCATAACAGAAATTGACGCGGACGAAGTCGCGGGCAACAGCTAGTGTTTTATAATACAACCAATGATCCACTTTACTGATGCTTGTTAATGTTTCGCATGTCTGGTTATTGTTGTTAAGTTGTTGCTGTAATGACTGGGTTAATTATCCCAAAAAATATTTGCATGCTTCTTGTAAGCAAAACATGATTGTTCTTTTTTACCATGTAACACCTTGTTTTAAGCAAATTTTATTCTAAATCCTAATTCTAATCAGCAATTTTAATTTCCTGAAATACCTACAAAAATTACATTCCTAAGTAGCGACTAGGTACCTAGTCAAAAATAAAACACAACTGCCAAAAATCTGGCTTCGTAAAATAAACTGTTTATATATACTTTTATCTCGATACTTTAATGAGTTCGATACATTTTTTTATAATACTCATGACTCATGAGTACAGTATCGAAACGATACTTTCTATTCGATACTGTGTCCTTACTGTCAAAATAACGTTTAGTTTTTGTTTTGTCACATTTGCCATTGTATTTTATGGTTTCTGCTAAGGGTCGATTGTTTTACAATAAATCTTTTTGCATTCCGATATATATTTAAGATAGATAAATATATGATAGATTGAAGGATATATATACATCTTTCTGCAGAAAAATGCAATTATAATTTGTATTTTCTTTTATTTAAAGTAGAATCGAATTGAAAACATATTACGCACACAGTATTTTTTTTAATGGCAACACTAGTGAATTTACCAAACTTAATCAATTAAGTGCTTTTTAAAAATTACAATTTAATTTCAGCTTTCACATCAAAAACTGTTTACGTGAAAAAAAACATGCTAATTAAAAGATTAGTCTTTACAGGATCTCCTAACCATTGTGGCAAATATGACTACGACTGTATCTTTTCATTTTGGTACCCTCTTTTATGTATTACTTTCTTTCTTTTTGCTGGAAAGGCTTATATCCAGCAGTTAATTATGTTGCTTGGTTTTAGCACTCTAATTATGTTACGCCTGCTACAACAGAATAACATATTATGCTGTGATTGATCGAGACGTAGTGTATCAACCAATCACATCGGTTAATTGTTGACGGACGAGCCGAGTACGTAACGAGCGCTTAATCAGTGTACGGGAGACAGACCGTTACTCGTTAGCTTTTTTAGTTTCGTTTTTTACTATCTACACAAAACACTATTGTTGTCTGCAACAGTATTATATCTACAATACAATACTATTTTAATTAAAAGGTCTATTATTAATACTATGAATGGTTTTCTAAATGATAGAGAACGGATAGCTTTAAATTGTCTGGCATATATATTTGGATTATGTATTTATAAATACGAGTAGGATGACAATACTTAGTGACCCAGTTTCTTGCGCTGCTTCTTCTCGGCACTACTTGTCCTAGCAATATCTACTTGTCTCTAAGCAGTGGTAGGTTTATATATTGGGACGTGTAAAAGCCCCTCCTGGGGATCCTATTTGCAGAAATAAAACTAACTAAATGAAACTGACCATGCAAGCAATAAAGTATGTGGCATGTTATGTTCTAAAGAAGGCTGACAACTGAATGCTTGAAAACGGCTCATAGAAGAAGAGCCAAACGACATTAAGAATAGCACAGTCAATCTGACATGATTTAATAATCAACATGCATAAAAAACTTTGGCATTTTTATTATACTAGCTGTTGCCCACGACTTTGTTTGCGTAGAATTTGATATTATTCTACTGGAACCGAAATTTTTTCCGGGATGAAAAATAGTTTATGACTTATTTTCCGACCTAATAGATGTACACAAAAATTTCATAAAAATCGGTCGAGCCGGAGGATTTCTCTAACAAACACTGTGACACGAAAATGTTATATATTAGATGTCAAAAATAATTTTAAGACAAGAACAGATTGAAAAGTAGTAGGTAATATAATGTATTGATTAGTATAACGAATTTAACTGACCCATAGTTTAGTCACAGTCTATGAATCCATACAGTCGTCCGACGAAGACGTCTAGGCCGGGCAATTGTGCGGGGTGTGAGGGGCGAGACGCGGGAAGGCCGAGCCCGAACTGCGAACATAACGATGTTAGCAGTTCGGGACACAGCATTCAGGGCTAAGAAATATTTGTGTTTTAAATTATTTTATATTTGTTTGTTGGAATTTATTGGCATGCTAATAATGAAAATAACATCTTCATAGTAATTAATTTAAGATGGCGGACTTTTTTATTATTTACTAAGAATGAATTTCGAGATGGTGAACATATATTTTTTTAATAAGATAAATAGTTGTAAATTTCGAGGTTAATTGGGTTGCTGATTACGAAAATGCTATCCTTTTTTAAATTCAAGATGGCGGACGTATTTTTTTATTTGATATGAGTGTCAATTTTGAGGTTCAGTGGGGTGCCGATTACCAAAATGCCATCCTTTTTAAAATCCAAGATGGCAGACGTATTTTTATAATTTGATATGGGTGTCAATTTTGAGGTTCACTGGGGTGCCAATCACGAAAATGCCATCCTATTTTAAATCAAAGATGGCGGACGTAATTTTATATTATTTGACATGGGTGTCAATTTTGAGGTTCATTGGGGTGCCGATTACCAAAATGCCATCATGTTTTAAAATCCAAGATGGCAGACGTTTTGTTTTATAATTTGATATGGGTTTCAATTTTGAGATTCATTAGGGCACTGATTCAAATTCAAAATTCAAATTGAAATATCTTTATTGATAACAAAGTTACAATTTAAATTAATGACTCTGAATCCCAAACTAAACGAAACTGTATTTTAGGAATCAGTCTCCTCTCCCAGAAATATGACAATAATTTTTATCTGTTATTCTTCAACATACAAAACAAAATTTTCTTCTAAGTTATATAAAATTAGTTATTTTTATGGAAAAAGTAATATATTGATATAGATATAAATACATAGACATACACATAAACAGACATACACATATATATATACATACACATAATATAGCCTGTAAAGTTTATCTGATATTAATGTACATATTTATATTATTTTATTTTTATACGACATACAGTACAGTTGATTATAACAAAGTTATTTTGCAATTAAATCAAGATATTTTCTGTACTATCATAATCTAGAGACATTAGCCAATCTCGGACTTTACCTATACACTCATGTTTAGAAAGAGGATAAAAATTTAGAATTTAGTTTAGTTTATTATAAAGTACAGACAACAGACACGAATATTGTCGCCTGGAAAATGCAGTATAACATCTATTAATAATCAGTATGTCCGGTATTCTGCGTTTATTGCGACAGATCTCAGGATCATAAGGAGTGTGTACATGTTTCTTTACGATTGATCTTAGGATGCACAACTGCCTGAGTCAATAGCTTACACTCGCGGTATAGCAGATTTGTAGGATACCTAAATGGTTTAACTGCCATAGTTTTTATAAGACATATTTGTGCTCTTTCTAATTTTATCATAAATGTTTTGCATGCTCCTTCCCAGGTAGTTATACAATATTCCATAATTGATTGTGCTAAGGCATAATACACAGTTTTTAATAGATCGAGATCAGCAATGTGCCGATTACGGAAATGCCATCCTATTTTAAATCCAAGATGGCGGAAGTAATTTTTATAACTTGACATGGGTGTCAATTTTAAGGTTCATTGGGGTGCTAATTACCATTATGCCATCCTTTTTAAAATCTAAGATGGCGGACGTATTTTTTTTAATTTGATACGGGTGCTGATTACGAGTGTTTATCTGCAAGAAATAAATATTTTTATATATTGTTTACTTTTGACAACCCTGGCCGTCACGATACTGTCTAGACGTTGTCGGCATTTTCCATGAGATCAAAGGCGTCGAACGACTGTATGGTTTTATAGACTGTGGTTTAGTCTTAATTATAATTAACTAGCGGACCCAACAGACGTTGTCCTGTCTTAACTATGAATATTGATTCCGAAATGGTATATTAAAAAAATGTTACCAATTGTTTATTATTATTATGATTTTATGATACACAACATTCTTTGTTTTTTTTTTCTGGCGGGTATATATTTTTTTTTGTATTCCAACACGGGAATTATAGGCATCCGACATTACTGGCCATGTGCAAAATTCAGTTAAGTCAGCAGGCATTCTGTCAATGTTATGTCAAACGCAATAAATAAAAAAAGTTTATATTGTCAAAAGCGATAAGGTTACATTACAAATAATTTGGTATGGTGATTCAGTATTCTTAAATTTCCTAATTTTCCGCCCAATTTTCTAATTTTTTTCTTTCATAAGATCATTGTCCTGATAATAACAAACAGAACAAAAAAAGAATTAGCGAAATCGGTCCAGCCAGTTCATACGTGATGCAATGACCAAGGGAAATAGGGATTAATTTTTATATATATAGATTTAGTATGTGTCATGCTTTTAATTACCCTTCCATTGCTATAAAATGCAAAAAAAAATTAAATTTTTAACGGGTAATTCATTTGCCTCGATAAAACATTATAATAAAGAAACTAAAATTGAAATATCAAGATAAAAAAAAGTTGTGCGTGTACTAGTGTACACACGTAAGAAGTGAAACTTCTTTATGGCCTTATTTTTCGAAAAATGATCTACATGCAACTTTCCAGAAATTGGTTAAATTAGTTAAATTGGTTAAATTGGTAAAATTGGTTAAATTAGTTAAATTGGTTAAATTGGTTAAATTGGTTAAGTTGGTTAAGTTGGTTAAGTTGGTTAAGTTGGTTAAATTAGTTAAATTGGTTAAATTGGTTAAATTGGTTAAGTTGGTTAAGTTGGTTAAGTTGGTTAAGTTGGTTAAATTGGTTAAATTGGTTACGTTGGTTAAGTTGGTTAAGTTGGTTAAGTTGGTTAAGTTGGTTAAGTTGGTTAAGTTGGTTAAATTGGTTAAATTGGTTAAATTGGTTAAATTGGTTAAATTGGTTAAATTGGTTCAATTGGTTAAGTTGGTTAAGTTGGTTAAGTTGGTTAAGTTGGTTAAGTTGGTTAAATTGGTTAAATTGGTTAAATTGGTTAAATTGGTTAAGTTGGTTAAGTTGGTTAAGTTGGTTAAGTTGGTTAAGTTGGTTAAATTGGTTAAATTGGTTAAATTGGTTAAGTTGGTTAAGTTGGTTAAGTTGGTTAAGTTGGTTAAGTTGGTTAAGTTGGTTAAATTGGTTAAATTGGTTAAATTGGTTAAGTTGGTTAAGTTGGTTAAGTTGGTTAAGTTGGTTAAATTGGTTACGTTGGTTAAGTTGGTTAAGTTGGTTAAATTGGTTAAGTTGGTTAAATTGGTTAAATTGGTTAAATTGGTTAAATTGGTTAAATTGGTTAAATTGGTTCAATTGGTTAAGTTGGTTAAGTTGGTTAAGTTGGTTAAGTTGGTTAAGTTGGTTAAATTGGTTAAGTTGGTTAAATTGGTTAAATTGGTTAAATTGGTTAAATTGGTTAAGTTGGTTAAGTTGGTTAAGTTGGTTAAGTTGGTTAAGTTGGTTAAGTTGGTTAAGTTGCGAGCTCAGTGGAGCGAAAGAGATGGCTTAACGCCGGATCGAGTGAGAGAGAAACGCACAGTCGATTGCGCGTGGCGACGCGTCGCCACGCCAGAAATCGGTCTCACGTGCGCCTATAGATGTTTCACATCAAAAATTAATTGATGATCCTTAATTGCGACACCTTCGTATTATATGTTTACCGCATTAATAAATGACGTAACACAGTCTGTTGTAAACCGAGCGGTAACTGTTAGCATCCGATACGGTGTGACAAGCCATATTCAGGACGGATCAGGATACAATAAAATGGTAACTTTGATTTAAATTAATTTAAATATTGAGGGATTTCTGTTTTGAATAGACCAGTTATACTCTACTTTACTTAATGCTGATTAACAGAATCAGTTTTTGTTATAAACATTTGCTAAGAGGAAAATCAATCTTATTCACCTATTAGTACTCACCAAATAGTATACTCCGAAAGGCATCACTACTACTGCCACTAACAAATCAGCCACCGCCAGACTAACTATAAAATAGTTGGTCGCAGTCTGCAAGCTGCGCTCTCTGGCGACACTCATAATAACTAACACGTTACCGAATAACGTTAATAACGGGAACACTAACAACGACAGCGCCCAAAAGTTATAACTTAACACGTCACTAGCACACGTTCCGTTTTCGAAAGTGCAATTTAAAAACGTTCCGTTGACTCTTTCGAATCCGTACAATTCACTGAATGAGTCGTTCAGGTCCAATATCATGCCTATGGAGTCGGTTTCATTCCTTTCGTTTGTGAATGGTCGTTGTAGGAATGTGCCGTTGGGATCCGGTGGTCTTAGTTGGAATGCGGTTAGTTTGCTCGCATTTTGGCATCCGTTTGTGCATATGGTTTTCGGTAGATCCATCCGAATTTCGTGCACGTGGAGATTTTCTCCATCCGCGTTCATTATTCAAATTTGGGGGCGACCTATTTGATTGTGTGGAGGCAAGTGATGGACTGCGGCAGGGTCGGCTCGCTCTGCTGGTCGTACCCGCGGATCATTGTGTTTGCTCGACAATCTGCAACAAAATTGATTTTTATTAAAATCCTGGCCTTCAAAGGCTATGTTTTATTCATCCGTTTTAAAGTCGGAAGGGTGATTGCAGACGTAGATGCGATATCTTTTTTAACTTGACGATCGAACCCGTCAGTTTATTTTTAGCGGATATTGCAAATCAGGAAATTTATATTTTAGCAGATATTGCAAAATTTATTGTAAAAGTCATCTATTCAGGAGTTTGATTCTAATACCCTTGTTGTACTTAACGTGATAACACTCTTTCAAATATTTAACTGTATAAGGACATAAAGTAAGCAGGTTAAGTATCCGTTCTAATACTCTTAGATATTACTATACTGTAGCGGAGAAAAGCGGATCGTGAATTTACCAATCACAGCGCACAAAATCTCTACAGATCACTGATTCTATGCCCTGTGATTGGTCAATTCAAGATCCGTTCCGCTCCACTCCGCCTAACTTCGCTTCTATGTAAACGCAACCTAAGCCGTCCAACTGGAAGACTCAACTAGGAAACTCATTCTATATAAAAGTATGTAAATGTTAGCACGAGCGTAATAACAGGAAGCTATTTACTTGCACATACATGATGATATTGTGGAGAATTTCCTGTTATAAACTTTTCAAGAAACCTTGCAGTAATACGCTTGCTCTACGTCCGTCACGTGTGAAATTTTCATCTCGCACCATTTCCAAGAAATGATGTCGGATTTAAGAGGTCAAACAAACTCTTACGACCGAATCTTCAGGTTGCGAGAGGTTGTAAAATATTACAACTCCTCAATGTTTTAGTAAATCAAAAGTTCTTTTTAATATTTACAATTCATTGAATTGAAATTTTGGCTTACTTAGGTGGAACATGAACCCACAACCTGTCGCATATAACCTAACCAATTGAGACTGATGACTAAGATTGACGAATTCATTCAAGGCTTTGTACGCTGTATCCTAGCCAGCGGAGTTTCATAAATGTTTTTGGTCATGTACCTTCAACAACCGAGCGAAATAATTTAAAAAATCGATGAATATAAAATAAGTTAATAAGATTTTTGAATCAATTCTGGTGTAATTTTGAAATTAAATTCCTAGAATAAATAATTCGACAGTCTTGGGGTTCGACCAATGAGACAGTCAAAAAATTTGTATTTTACTATTTACACCAGCAACTTGTTTTCTTCATATTTTTAAATACATGTTTTAAATGAATGTTTTAGTTAAATAGTTATTGCATCGTTGTAATTAGCTTTGCTGCCAATGTTCTCTGTAAATTATGTATTGGAAGTGGTCGCTTTTAAAAACCGCCAAAATTCTAAATTTCATGGATTTTAGAACTCCCCTAAATTGTGATAACTTCTGGAACCATGAAATAATTCATTGACCCAACGGTAAAGAAAAGGTTTTTATGTTTCAGTATATCAAAATAATCAAGTAATTCAACTGTTTATAAAAAAATAAAAAATAAAATATTTAAGAGACAACTTTCAAAACACATTGGAACTTCAAAGTTCCATCATTATCATCAATTTCAGAAATTTGTTGTTTGTTGCTCAAAGCAAAGATGTGCAATATTTTATTAGAAATATTCTTCTCAATTCTCGTTGTCACCACTCACACAACTTTTTCTCCTGTTCACTTCATCATCAATATGTAAATCTAAATGTACAAATTTTAAAAATCTGAATTTTTTTAATTTAACATTACCAAAATCTATCAATTTTGTTCCCATAAATAGTCCAGGACTAAATTACTGTGGACCATTATAAAGCATTGTACCGCTGACGAGTCATCAATCTGGGAGCTGTCTTTTCGTTCAGGCTCGAAAAATTGTGATTGAACACATCGTCTGTTTCTGCCGTCAAAAATGCATTAACTATGACAAGTTTGATCCTACCTTTTTGAAACGATGTCCAGGAATTTTTGTTTCATTTGTTTATTTATTTAAACAAACAAACTTGCAGGCAGTGGTACAAATTAATTCGGTCATCATTTCGACTAAACGGTAATTGTCAAAATGAAAAAATAAGTACATATTATATTCAATGTACAAATAATACAATAAAATAAAAAGTAATGGGTTTATCATCATTATAATCCTCTATCGACATCATAGAGCAGTATTTATCTGATTAACTTTCAAAGTGGGTGTTTATATTATAGCAATGATGGGTAAGGGCATAATCACCACGCTTATGCCAAATTCATGTTCGAAAATTCGACACTTATTTTTGCACGTCCTGGGAATCAAATCCGAGATTTTTTCCTGGTATTCAAACCACTAGACCAACGAGGCACTACAACTTTACTGAAATTAAATACAATGTTTAGAGGAAACACTACGGGCGCGAGAGAATTGAAAAATAGGTATTTATAATCTATTGCTGTCGCGCAGTGCCAAACGCCTTTACCGCAGCAGAGTGTGATAGAGACAACTGCTTCTTGGACCGAAAATACCTACTAAAAGCACACCAAATCAACGTTTCGTAGTCCCCCGATTACTTTTCCAAAACTAGACCGATGTAAATACTTTTTTCATTAAAAATTAAAGAAAGGCTTTGGCCGTTTTCGTATGTTCTCCTTTTTTTCTAAAATTTTGTCAAATTTGTTTTCTGGATGTTTGAAGACAGCGGAAAATCTAGCGAATTTTTTCGACTTTTGGGGGCTCATATCTTTTTTATCAATTAATTTATGAAAAAACAGAAGACATAGAAACATGCTAATAGTGGCCATAGATTTTTGTAATAAAAATTATTGCTCTGCTGGCTTTATCCAGGGAGGAAACAGGGGACTACGTTTGTATGGAAAAAAGGCCCTTGTGTATTAAGTAGAGGTCAGTATCATCAACAGCCTTTTTCAGTCCACAAACCTAGGCCTCTCCAAAAGAAGTATTCTGTCATATGCCTTGATCCAGGTTGGCAATCGCAGTGTGTGCAATGGTGGATGAACGTTGCTGCTGGCCTTCTTCTTCTGACCTTATTCCGTTAGCCTATCTCTTACGCCAAACATAAGAATGGATATTATTTTCATTATTTTTATGTGTCTGCATCAAATATTTATTTGTGTTTCGTGTATGTAATATGTCTTTGGTCTAATATTTCTTCAATAAACTCCTTCAGCTTACTACTCGATTACTTGCCTTCCATTACAATATATCTAAAATACCTACTACTTATTTACGTTTTGAAGCTCACATTTCCAGCTGTAAACTGAATGCAAGCCAAATTGCAACCGGCTCAGTAAAAATAAAACGCACAGGGGTAAGAAAAAAATTGAACGTTCCAATTAACGGTTTTTACCTATTTGGTTCCAATATCGGATTCATTGCACGTCTACCGGTTGGAGCAAGTGCAAGCGATCAGCAAAATTGAACGATTAAATATTTTCGGTCGTGCTTTACGATAGAATCGTTCGATTGGATAATCGCTCGATCTGTTATCCGTTCGCTTATCTTTCTGTGCCAAAATGATTGATTGCTCGTTCCATTGATTAATGCTTTCGTTTAATCATTAGCTCGTTCAGTTCCGTTTATTTAAAGTCCGTTTTAAAAATCTAATAAAGTAATTACATGTCATTGCATTTAAAATGCCGAAAGAAGAGCTTTTGATTTAAAGCCTATCTTTTCTATGCATGACTGAAAATGGACATTATTATTTGATACCCAAACATAAAGATGGCCCCATCCTAAAAAAACCGTGTCCTAAATTTAGAGCTGACATACCTAATATTACAAGCTACATAACTTCTGCTGTAAAAAAATTACCTGACAGAAAATACGAGATAATTTACCAATTATGTGTCCGTGAAGTGATTGACGGTCTTGTTTGGCACCGGCAACATTATTTTTATTTTTGAAAATTGACGACTTTTTATACCTGAGTGATGTGGATTATTTCTAAAATAGAAATGGGATAAAATTTAAGCTTTTTTATTGTAACAAAAATTGAAAAAACTTATATAGAAATCGTTCAATCCAGTGATATGAGAAAGAAATATGGAATACGCAAACTGAGAAACCTATCTTTTTTTTGTCGGTTAAAATAGGTATTAAAGCAAATGTTTTGAAAAATTGAACGTCAATAACAAAACTTGTTTTTGTTTCTTACGTACCAAACTCTTTTTCATTTGGTGTCCAACTTAGGTCTGAATATATTTCTCTAATTCAGACTTCTACAGAATCTTACCTAGGGTTTTAATCGAGCGTTCACCCCTTGCTAATTCAGCGGGTGCTCGGAATTACTTAAAAGTAGTGTATTGGCAATGTCGATAGTTCTAATATCGATAAAGCAATACTTATAATGCAATGATCCAATTTATTTCGTAAAGTTTCTTAAAACACGTTTTCACTCTTCTTGCTCAGGGGAATTGGGGAATTGCAATAAAATTTAAATCGTATAGTATTTTTTGGAATAAATAATAATAGTAACATAACAAAAACAAATAAAACAAGTAGGTAGTTATAAAAGGAACAAAACTGTTTTTTTTTAATTCATCAAATTTGAAATGCAGTTATGCACTTTTGATTTGTTTTTAACTTTAATATTTCCGCTCATCAGCATATTGACAAAAAATGCGGTTAAGGTTTATTTAAACAAGTTCGTACCTACATTTTATTAGTGACTATGTCGAGAATGTCGAGATCAGCCATAAATAAAAACAAATATAGTATACAAATTTATCGGATAATACAAACAGTATACCGATACAGCTGAGTTCACCGAAAGAGAGCTACTCTCGTAATTAATAACAATATAAAACGATAAAAATAACTTGCTGCTCATTGCCGTCTATATCACTTTAAAGTTTTAAAATCGGACTTCAAACCTATTTATATCACTCTAGTTTTTGACCTGTCTATTTCTTATATTTTCCCCCTTGTCTTTCAATTCTAGTTCGACTGTTCTCTGAATTATCTGAGAGGGAAAGAAGACTTCGCTTCTAGCTATAGGATCGCCTCAATTGTGCTACTATAAATAACTGAGTGTCTTTTGTTACATACATATGTTACGCAATATCATTAGATATTCTATTTATACACACATCTAAATAAGGTAAAGATGTCAAAATCTTGAAGGGTCATATCATCGTCAAATCGTTCACAAATAATTTTTATATTCTATCATATTTTTATCGATAATTTTTTTGCATCGCTCTTTGTTGCTTTCCTCCACCATGTCCATAAATAGCACACACGTGGCAAGTAATGCACATGGCATTAGCAGACTATTGCATTTTTCATACCATGAGACGGCTATAGGATCTAAATGAAATTGTAAGAACAGAAATCCTAAGTACCAGATCGTGTTAATAGTTCGTTCGCACTGTGAATCATGCAATTAGATCTACAGTCCATTTGATTTGCATAATTATCATGTACCTAGTAGATATTCTGCTAGTAGATTCGTCGACTTCATAGGAAGTAAGCAATAATATTGCATGCAGTTTGTTGTTTTGTATACATTTTGATGCAAATTCCAGATGTGTGTGTGTTTTAGTAATTAAAATATTAGAGTTTTTCTTATGCATCATTATTTTTGTTGGCTGTGTTAATATTTAATTATGTTATGTTGGAGGAACAATGAACACCTTGAACACCCAGTGTTTTTTCTGACACCAATAACGCTTGCTTGTTTAGTTTGCAGAACTGTCGCCCCGGACCGATCTGAAGTAGTCGAAAAATTTTTTTTAAGGATATCTTGCTACGTTGTTACGATTCATTTTTTTACAGAAAAGTTGCCTCCATTTTTATTTATAATAGGTAGGAAAGTATAGTGCAGGAAATCTAATAGATATATTTATATTTATAGATTTAGGACTTTGTTTTTACGATACTATTGTTATTCATCTCATACAGACTGATGTTCAAGATATCTCTGGTCTGTTTTAAATACGATACTTTAAAAAAGTCAACTGCCTGTTTAAGACATAAAATATCATTAGAGGACTTAGTAAACATCCTTCTCTCATAATGTTAAGTGTCAAGCATTAGATTATTTTATATACGAAAAAGATGTACATTAATTGGTGCTAAAAGTAAAATCTTTTTTTTACTGTGGAGGGGTAATTGCAGGTATACATTGTGTTCCTCCATCCTTTTCTTATACGCGAAAGTACATTGAGGCTATTCTAGAAAATGTGAATGTCATGGTTTTTGCAAGATTCACATCTCAGCTAAGCCTCAAGAAAACACATTGCATTGCAAAAACACGCCTTCGCTTTCCTTTTGCTTTTACGCACTTAGACGAAAAATAAGGGTAACCTCGAAAATCCACGCAAGCAGAAAAAACACAAAGCAATGTTGAAAGAAATTTGTGATTTGACTTATCACAAGTATCACAAGAATCTTAATTATTATTTTCATTAAAATTGTATTTTGTGATTTTTGTTCTTTATCTAGTAGTTTAGTTTGGTTGTGTTTAATATTTATGTAATCTGGTTTCAATTTTACAAATGACTAGCTGTTGCCCGCGACTTCGTATGCGTCAATTTGTGTTATTATGTCACGATTATCTTTACAAATTTTTTCACTGATGCTTCGCTCTTATTGGTTGCAGCGTGATGTTATATAGCCTAAAGCCTTCCTCGATAAATGGACTATCCAACACAAAAAGAATTTTTCAATTCGAACCAGTACTTCTTGAGATAAGCGCGTTAAAACAAACAAGCAAACAAACTCTCTAGCTTTATAATATTACTAATATTAGATTAGATTCTGAGTCATTGGTCAATCTAGGGGTTTCCACGTTGCAAGGCGCCAAGTCAATCAATATTTCGACACTTAATCATATACCACTAGCCTGTCAAGTGATTTATTGTAAATTCGTTATCAAATGGTTCTGTAACAGGAGCTTGGTCATTTGTGTGTACGATATACTGTGAGATAGTGTTCATCGGGTCAAATTAGAACCTTTTTTTTGATTGTCTGACAGACAGATAATCATTGGTAAAGATAAATACATGGACCTTAAAGCGTACATTTACATTTGCTTTACCCGTTGCGTCATTTTAAAAATCAAATGCGTTAGAAAGAGAAAAGGGTTTTTTATTTTTTATTTTATTCTTTATGAAAATTCGGAAACGTGTGGCAAAGCTTTACATTTATAGCCTTTTTATGATGATTTCAATAGTTGATAGTTTGAATTTCACCCATTTGTAAGATAATTTCGCTTACGCAACGCTACAAAAGACATTGAGCTAGGAAACATTATACGTCAAACGGTTATAGAGGAAGTTCGAGCTTGCCAAATAGTGTTTTACTATAGCCAAACAGAATCGCACGAGATATCCGTTTCGGACAAAGCACTATGCTCTGAATAAATAACCTTAAAACTTTACATTACCTACTTAAAGATCGATAGAAGGACAATTCTTTTAGAATAGTTAGAATGTATCCAAGTGGTTGTATGAAGCAAAATTCTTTTAGAATATAATGTATTCATTTGTGGTTTTATATAGGCTGACGATGATGATGATGATGATGAAGACTTAATTTAATATCGAATTGCTACAGATTTTGTAAATTGAAGATACTTTTCTCTTACATACTATTTTAAATATACAGTAATTTGCATTATTTTTTATAATATTTACCTTTAAAATTAACAGCCTATAATTATCCCACTGCAGGGAAAAGGCCTCTATCATTGAATTCAAGTTACAACTGCAATGATGGGTGTACGGCATAATCACCACGCTTGCTCAATGAGGGTTGGTGATCACAAACCCGAGCAACGTTCGAAAATTCGGAACTTTTCGTTGCCCGACCCGGGATTCGAACCTGGGACCCCAAGATCTTGGCTCGGTATTTAAACCACTAGACCAAAGGGGCCAATATTTATCTTTAAATTGCATTAAATTCCATAAAATGTTAAGTTTTAAGTGTTAATAATGCAACAAGAAAGTACCAAGTAACAACCCATATTTATACCACTGCAAGGCAAAGGCCTCCATCTTTGAATTCAAGTTATGTAAGCAATGACGAGTACAGACATAATCGCCACGCTTGTCAAATGCGGGTTGGTGACAAACCCGAGCAATGTTTGAAAATTCGAAGCTGTTGTTGCCGAACTCGGGAATCGAACCTGGGTCCTCGAGATCTTAGCTCGGTACATAAAACACAAGACCACAGTGGCGTTCAATAAAAACAGAAAAAAAAAGCAAAATTATTTCCTCATACTCTACAAAGTCATATTTGATTACAATGATATTCAAGGCGTCAAATTTAAATCAAAGCACTGATTATAGAGTCACGGAAAGGTTTCTAAAACATAAACAATAAAAAATACCCCAGATCTCACCTCCAGTAGATGGTCTCCACATCCTACGTAATCACTGGGAACACACGAACACTTTCCATAAACTTGTTTATCACGACTTAAGTGACGTTAGCGGCAAATTATATAAATAAAGTCGGTCGGCGTAACAACGGGACTGGACAGGAGTCTAGTGTCTTGAACGAATTGAATTAAGTCTCATAGGACGCGTTCCTAATGGACGGTACGAATAAGAAGGAATTGGTACAGATGCAGACAAAAGTGTTACGTCTTAAAATGTCTAGTATAAAATGTAACGCGTCAGTATGTCCTAATAGCGTTACGAATATTATGAAGAATAATCTTTTTTCGATAAAAAACCTCTGCAATTTATTTGAATAAACATTCAGTGTTCGTGTGGTGTGCATAATAATGTTTTTAAAGCAACGCTTTGCTAAGCCATGCAGTGGAGCATGTCTTAATATAAACTGTTTTCAAACAAACAGTATTCCAGGAAAAATATAAGTTTTAATGTTATCTAGGATAGAGGTGTTAAATATTTAACCGTTAAATCTGCTGTCTACTTGTCTACTTTTATAGACTGTTAAAGGTTGGGTTGCTAATGATAAGATCGAAAATAACTATTAAGAATGGATTACTTTATGGGAGCCGAAAAACTTTACTGTTGAAAGTGAAAGTGCCAAACCTTATAACGTTTTATTTAGGTAATAGGGATAATTGTTAATTTCTCAAGAGTCACACCTTTTCAATGCGCATTGCCACTTTACATGGTGATTGTACTGACAATTGTTGTACGTAGATACTTTGTCAGTAGTAAGCTATGAATACATGTCTAGGTTTCTGGTATTGGTTCAACCATAGAGCAAGAGATTAGATAGAAAGAGAACGAATCTTTGAAAAGATTACCCTTCCCCAGAAAGGCTTTATGTACCGGCAGTCTTTCAATAAGCCCGAATAAGGGTACATTATACCTATAAATACCAATGCAGATTTTAGTATGAATTTTACTAAAACTGTGTTTTTCTCTCCCGAGTCGGTTTTTTTTGTGGGCACGCAAACGCACACTAATTGCTGTCCTCGATAGTAAAGAATGTTAACTTACTAACTTTAAGCGACAAATTCTACGACTGGAAAGTAAAGGAGTTACATCTAAAAAGAATAAAGAGGGTCTATACAAAGTGGTCCAATACCAAGAAATTCATAGAGTGCTGGTATAAACCAAAATATCGTTACTATCTTACATCGATACCGCAATAAAAAATTCAGAGAACATAAAATCTTAAATTCCATTTTCTCAATGGAAAGGCAGGAAATGTTGCGTGATTTCAATATTGCTTCTACATTACAGTTGTATCATTTTATTCTATTGTTTTATTGTAAGAAGTTGATGATTTTTGAACATTCCACGCCTGCATACGTTTCTTAAGTTATACCTGTGGTAATACCAGGTCATACAGAAAGTATTTGGTATTTTTTTTATGAAGGAGAGACTGGCCAGTTACAATTTATTTGGAAAATATGTAAAAATATGAATGCTGAGAAGCTTATTGTTTGATAGCTAGGCAATTAGCTAGGTCAAAATATCGTGTGTCAATATGGTAAAAGAGAACATATGAAGCATTGCCTGTAGAAGATGAGTTGCAGTGTCATTCTCTCTGCAATTGGCTAAACTACGACGCCAACCCGCGTACCAGTATGGCGGTTGTGGCAAAAACCTCCTTTTCGGAAAGGCCTATATCGAATATTGGATTCTTATGGGGTGAAATATGACAATAAATTCAAGCATCACCATTATTTCTGTTATTCATCATAACTGACTTCTGATTTTATTGCAACAATTAATTTGGAAATTCATTACAATAGAATAACACTATTGTTTAAATCGTGAGGATGTTTGCTCTTAAAAGAATTATTAAGCATCGCAAAAGAAACAATTTCGTAAATGTAAACGAAACAACGTTTTCAATAAACTAACATTTAAAGGAATAAATGTACCAAACTCCCTTGTTTCTCATCCGTACCTAGCTTAAAGACAACCGTTTTAGAACTTCTCTCAACCGAATTTGCGGAGTAAACATTTAGAGAAATTTGCTTTTAAAATGAAAGGTATTATTTACAGACTTAAATCGCGTATATTAGGGTTAACTTTATATTAATTTGCTTTTAAAATGAAATCATTTATATTCCGAACAAGACATCACTAATAATCATAAGAATATTTTACGTTTTTTGTTGGTTTAAAAAAAACATTAGGCTACATCACCACACTGCTTGAAATAACAGACCTCTGAACGGTATTTCCATAAATACCGCGCTTGGCAGACGGTTTTGCGGTAGGACATATGATACACTGTTGTTACCTCTAACCTGTATTTCCAACTGCACATTGTACACAGTTTGAGCAATAAATTATATTCTATTCTATTCTATTCTATACGAATATAGAAGACGATGCTGCCCGTCTTTTGGGAGAACTCCTTTAGTCACCTTTGACACCCATAGGACGAGAAGTAGTGTTATTCTATTCCCGGTTACCAACACACGCCACGTATATAAATGTGCATATAGGATGTCTAGAGATATGTATATTTGTGTAGCAACTTTGTTGCAACTTATTAGTGTAATTATTTGAACAGCATAGATAGCATTCCAACATCTTTGGATTAACTGTCCATTGTTACAAACACAAAAGGTATGAAGTAACTTACAAAATGATATAATGTGTCCGCTTAGGAAACTTTGCTTACAAAGTATCTATAAGAAGTGCGCAGAGATTTAAAGTTGGATATGCAATATAGAGAAAATATAAAGTAACTAGTTTCAACTGCTTAAAATAGAATCTGCAACGAGCAATTACGAGTCTTTCCTTTACTTAACTCAAACTTAAGATTGATCCCTTCTAAATTGTGCAGACCTACCTACGCCATTTTGTAAATAACTAATATATCGGATATATAACGACCGGTCACAATAAGGGACGGTCGAGAAAAAAATAATTCATCACCACTTCACATGTACAGGAGGTGCCTACTCAAGTTAATAAAATGTTGATAGATTTGTTTTTACCACTTTCTTCGCATAATTAAGATTAAGATATTAACACTACGAATAACCAAGTCTCTAAAATCAACCGCGGATGGACAGACACACACGAATTTAGTGAAACTATAAGGGTTCCTTGTTATTTACGGAATTCTAAAAGATACTAAATCCTCACAGTAGTCATTTCTATTTCACCATTGCGGCAAATCAGTAGGACATTACGGCCTTAGTCGGACCCTCCGTCCTTTTGTTTGTCCTTGTATCTGGGACAAAACACGCATTCGGTCGTTCATCAATCAGAGAGAGATAACATGCGGATGTACGGTTAAGGGCGAGCTCACACATGCTGATTTTGTATCACCTTTCATATAGACTCCCTGTTACTATAATATCTTTTTTTAAACCACCATCATTATCATCATTTCAGCCATAGGACGTCCACTCCTGGACCAGTGTTTACCCGTTGTCCCAGTGGGTCGACCTATTACCGGGTCCACGGATAATTTTGATTCCCCGTCGTCCCATGGCATTAGGGATATAGGTCTCCTCTAATACGCGCCTTCCTGGCTAATGCTTGTCACCAGCTTCTCATCGGAATTTCTTTTGAAAATCGTCACTTCACCTAACTAGAGGGCTCGCTACCTATGCTACTCTTGAGTAGATCAAGACTGTACTACCCTAAAAGAGTTTTCATTAAAAAGTAGACAAATTTAAAAAAAAAACGGTACCATAATATGTTCATCACTGAATGTTCTTTTTTTTTTTTTGGCGGTTGTAATACGTGTTCCTGCATTCCAATAACGTACTTGCGGCAAATAAGAGCCACTATTATTTAAAGTTTAATATTTCAAAACGTGAGGGAACTACGAATTAAACTAGTATATATTATGATAATTCGTTTAATAAACTTTGTGAGAAAATATAACATTTAGTGGAAATTATTGAAAAAAAAAAAATGGTTGCCTGTAAAGTCGGTTTTACGGGCGAAGATTTTACGTGACAACGTCTTTTTCTCGGTAGAATATTTATTGATATGAATATAATTAAATTGCACAATAGGAACAAGGAATTGAATGAAAATAAGAATTGCACAAATTTTAACTATAGAAAATCTAAGCACTCCACATTTTCACTACAGACACAGCTGACGATACTTTAACCACACGTGTGAACTTGTATTATGACGCTTTCTTGTTTTTCCAACGCCAAGAACGTTCGAGAAAGACAAAGACAGAGACACAAGCATGCGCCGATTCAATGCGCCTAATTCTCTAGTGCTGCGCGCGCGGCAGACCGATCATAGTTGAGTGGGAGAGAGGCGCAAGGCATTCGGCGGGCCTCTCTCTCGTTCGGTGACTCATCGTAACGTTACCGAGCGTTACACTTTTTCATAAGTGACTCCCAGCCGCAACCTAATTTAAGACGTTGTCACGTCAAAATATAAAAATAACAGAGTTAAAAAAAGTCATAAATGGCCCTTATTAAAATCCAGCTGGACATTAAGGGCCACAAAACAACTATAAAAATTAAAGAGATAAATCGAAAAAAAATTGAGTCACTTATCAAATAAGCATTAAAGAAAAATTGTAAGTCAACGACGTTGAAGAATAGTCACTAATGTGAACAAAAAAATGTCCTGGCCCTTATTAAAATCAAGCATAACGTTTTTTAAAAAAAAACTAGTCAATTTCGACTAAAAATATCAAAAACTTTTTTTACTAAATAAAGACTGCTTAGCCAAAGTTAACAATAAAAAGAAAACAACAAATAGAAATGATAATTTTAGAGCAAAAGATTGCTTGGCCCTTATTAAAATAACAGATTTAATATTTTTATGTTGAAGGTGATTATTATTTTTTCTGAATGATAATAAATGACGAGCTGATCATTGACACACAAGAAAATCACCTTTAACCGTAATAACATAACTATCCTTAGTACTTAAATAGGTATACAGGTGGATATTTTGGAATCATACCTGGAGTAAGTGAACTCACTTATTATAGATAGCTATACTAAAAGAAATAATACGTCATTTGTTTTTTGTCTCGTAGATTGATATATTAAAATTTAGAAGGTGGTTAAAATTTCATGCTGTATATAAGAACATAACTATGATAATATTTATACTTAAACATAAATTAGTATATATATTTTGCTGTTGGTGTACCGTATATAAATAAATAACCTAAACAGTACTGTATACGTTAGTCATATATTTATATTTAAGTTGGGTACTTTTTTTATATTAATAATATAAAATATTTTTTAAAAACCCAAGAAAGTATGGTAACTTTTCGATGATAGTGATATTTTGAAAGTTTAATAAGGGCTGGCCCTTAATCACCGCAATACAAGTGGCTCTTATTGCACATCTAAATCACTTTTTGCAAAAAGTATCATAAATATGGGAAAATGGCAACTATTTAATAGGACTTACCTTGAGTTGTAGTTTCTGCTGTCTAATAAACATTACTTGATAGTTCTTTGATTAAAACGCACTAAAAATTCCGCGTAATTATCGTATTTATACGAAATATTTTTTCAAAACGGGCGTCGCCTACATACTTAACCGACAGACTGGAGCGTACTAACAAGATGGCGGCGCATCTGATCCTGCGGCGGCGGGTAGTTGCTTTCCTATTGGTCTATTTCATGTATGTGTGAAAGGTCTAACAAATTCAACCGTTGAAGTGCGATTTTTATCTAGTGGTTCTTATTACACGCCGGCCCTTATTTGCCGCAGGTACCTTAGTAATAAATCAGTATTTTACATATTATTATGTGATTTGTTGCACAACAGTATAACATGTCTGTCGTTGCCCTTAGATAGAATGTGGTTATTGAAATTTACGCTAATAACTCCCTAATAGCAAGCTTGTGTTTTGGCATAATGCTTTGTAATTTATTAGCGTATAACGCTCACATGTTTTTACCGCACGAGCGTGGAAACTAATAAATTATTTTTCACTAGGTTATGTCCATGACTCTGCCCGCGTGGACTACGGAATTAGGTTCAGAGAAACGATTAATGTGTGCTTAAAAAAATAGACATGGTTACCGTCTGTGTCATATGACTTCATAAAAAAAAGTTACTTTTATACCGTGTTACCGCTGAAACTGAAAGGAATTTCGGGATAAGTGATAGCTTTTATTTTGATTTAAGAGGAAATACAACGGCCGTTTTTCCAAACAAACTTAGTCCCCTGTTTCCTCCCTGGATAATGCCAGTAGAGCAATATTTTTTATTATAAAAATCTATGGCCACTATTAGCATGTTTCTATGTTTTTTGTCTATTCATAAATTAATTAATAAAAAAGATATGAGCCCTCAAAAATGGAAAAAATTCGCCAGATTTTCCGCTGTGTTCAAACATCCAGAAAACAAATTTGGCTAAATTTTAGTAATAAAGAAAAACATACGAACACGGCCAAAGTCTTACTTTAATTTTTAATGAAAAAAGTATTTAAATCGGTCTAGTTTCGGAAAAGTAATCGGGGTACTACGAAACCTTGATTTGGTGTGCTTTTAGTAGGTATTTTCAGGTCCAAGAAGCAGTTGTCTCTATCACACTCTGCGGTGAATACGTTGGGCACTGCGCGGCAGCAATAGATTTTACAAATACCTATTTTTCAATTCTGTCGCCCGTAGTGTTTCCTCTTAAGAAGAAGAAGAAGAAAAGTAAAGTAAAGTTTCATTTTAATGAAGTTTTCCGTTTGGCAGTATTTGCGTGAGAGAGATCTAGCGTTGGACAATATCAGGAGGATATTTTAGTCAAAAATGTGTACTTTTCTGTTTTTAATTAATAGGGAGTGAGTGGGTATTCAAATAATGATCTAATGTTTATTAAGAAATTAAGTAAAGTTTAATCCCTCAACCCCCAGGGGGCACTCGGGTGCCACGATAACAATTGATTTCAATTGTGTCTGGAATAACTCACGATCGAGGGATTAAATACGAGTATGTGAAAATCTCGTGTCACTGAATAGTTATTGGACTTTGATAAGTTTGAGAAATACTGAGTATTACTGCTAGAAGATGGGTCCGCTATCCATCTTCTTTGTTGTCCATTTTGGCCAATCTGCGATAAAAAAACCTGGATTGGAATAAAGGAGACATCAAATTCATTACTCTGATACCAAGGTAACTATTAAAGCATTTGTTTTTGTTGAAATTTGAAACAAATAAGTTACCACAAACACACAGACCGCATACGCTAAATAAAAAAGAAGACTGTTATAAGAAAGTTACCTATCGTTTGTGTTAGGTACTACTGTAATCTCTTCCTAAGGCCTCTTTACTACGAAGGTCAATGAAATATTATGGTCAAAAACTCCTTTCGAGGAGGCGTGTGTCCAGTATTAGCCAATTATTGTAAACTGATAACGGTTATAGTGTTACCAGGCCAAAAGTGAAAAAAGTATCCATTTCGGTAATAAAATACCTTCGATATTTGAATTGGAAGTTTAAAAATAACGAATGGAAAACCATTCTAAAACAACTCTTGCAATAATAAAGTTAGGAGCACACATTTTGTAATATGTGCCTGTTGGATGTATATCTTGCACGGGACTTTAGTGGATAATAATGGCAAATTAAAAAAGATTATGCCAAATTTACCTTTTGGAGAAACCTTTAAAATGACGAAGGTATTTATTGGTTTGTTGAATTTAAGTGACAGCTATACATTGGAAGATAAATTTACGGATTCAACTCGCGTTTTTACATTATTGTGTTTTCGTTTATTGAAATTCGCCGTTTCATACTTTACAACATTCGTAGATACAGGTAGACAGATACCAAAGTATGTTATCAAACCTTAACAAACGCTTTTTAAATCCGAATAGGTATACATACCTCCTTTCGTGAAAGGCAATTATCGGTATTTCCAAAACAAAAACCAGATTGCAATTTTTTCATTAGAACTGGTATATATCCTGTAATAAACTGACGGTACCGACTTAAGTAGAATGACCGCAAAGCTGAAGGGGGATCGTTACGGCAACATGCAATCCAAGAAATTTATTTGGAAAGACTTATGATCTAAAAAACACAAGAGTACGCAGAAATCCCCATCGGCTTAATCTAAAAGAAAATCCTAAGTCTTCTAAATTTAATAAAAGTTGCCTATCAATGTGCGTAAAAATTTACAATCAAATACCTAATGACATAAAAAATTATAATTTACCAGTATTTAAAAAACATTTATTGTTCCGCTGGCTGAACCACCATAATTTTAATAGTCTAGAGGACCTTTTCAAATTTAAAAAAGGCATTTAGGTTAAGGCATTAACACTGACTCAGTAATTTTGTGTAATTTATAATATAATATAATTCGCCTTTTAATATGAATAATTTGGAATTCGGACATAACCAGATTTGTTTTGACATTTTTGTAGTCCAAATATGTGATTCTTTTATTGTAATCTGACATCTTGTATACCATATTAGACGCAAATAAATGATTGATTGATTGATTGATTGATCAGATCTTCTTGTGAATTTTCTGTGTCTTTAAAACCAATAACGGATTTAGCTATAAAGAGACTATTTTTTGGTGATATTATTATTTAAAGCGTCTTAGGCAGCCCGCTGCGTTGGGAAAGCTTCATAAGGAATTTTTGTTTGTTTAAGATCAAAACTAATATCATATCCATCAAAACAAAAGTTAACATAATGAAATAACGTAGGTACAAACAATACACAAAACAAGTTTTGCGAGATCATTTAGGTCTCAAAATACATAATAAGTTATAACTTAGCAAAATAGAAAAATAAGATAGTCAGTCTCAAATAATTGTTTCTTTGGCCTTTTAATTAGTGATTCATTACTGTGCTTTATAAAAACTTTAGAAAAATTAAAATCGTCAAAGAAACTTGTTTCCATAGCGTACAATATTTCATATTGAACAGCCTCAAAATATAAGAATTATGAACAAAAATTTACGAAAAACATGTCCGCATTCTATTCCTCCTAAATGTGTTCGCAGGCAATGGATTCCAGCCATTATACAGTGTTTATAGTTTGATTACGACTGAGTGACAACAATTTGGTGACTAGTAAGAACGATTCTTTTATTAGGTCAAATAAACATAAGAAGTGATAAATAACACTATCTTAAAAAAACACTATATATTATATACTTATAAGATAGTGTTAGAGAGGGGCTTAGACGAAATTTAGTCGTGCCAGGGTAAAAAAAGGGGTTAGCAGAAAAATACTTAGTAAGAGGGATTGACGCCAAATTAATACAAAGCAGGGAGGGATACCAACGCAAAATATATTAAGTCAGAGGGTGCAAAAAAACAGAGGTGCTTACATAGATTAAGAGCGATACTAACAAAAGCAAGAATATCAGAAATAATTAGGAGTACCAATGCAATAATAAGGCAAAGTGTCAGTTTTTCTAATGCCAGAATAACCCAGAGTCTTGTAGATAAAGTATCAAAGGAGCCAACTTTGGAATAAAATAGAGTATGAGGTGCCAATGAAAGAATATTAAGTATCAGGCAGGCATGCAAACGCAAGAGATAAGATATTCAAAACATCGCAAAAATAATTCAGAGTATTAATTAAGTTTACCAGCACAGAAACAATAGAAAGACGAAGATTGTCAACTTTACATCCTGAGACCTAACTTTCTTTATGTTTGTTTTTTTTTGTCTGGGGCAAAATGTGGATAAATGTCTGTTAGTACATTTTTAAGTGTGTTATATTTAGAAAGAAAGAATGAAATATTTATTAGACACACATTTGATAAACAATTATACAGAAACATTACAAATAAAAAGGTGTCAAAAAGGACTCCCATAATATACTCCAGATACTCCAAAGCTCAGCATATGTCGTGGCAGCTTAAGGCGTGCCACGACGCTGATATTCTGTGGTAGCCTAGAATTGGATTAATTAAAATAAAATTAAATGAAAAGATAAAAATAATTGTAGAAAAAAAAGGACATAATACAGGATGAAATTTTAACCACTTTTCAAAATTTTTATAGGCGTTCAGTATCGTATTCACAATATAGTTTTCAATTTTTACGGTCCTAGGCCTGATAAGGTATAAAGAGAAAATCAAAAACTTATGAATAGTATCAAAATGAATGAATAAGATGCGAATCGAGTAAAAAAAGTGTTGCTAGGCAGCCGTATCAAAAATTTTATATTTTTTGCGGACATTTTCTAAGTGCTCTATCTTGTCATTGTTGTACTGGGCTATACCAAAAGAAAAAATACGTCATTTGTTTTTTGTCTCGTAGATTGATATATTAAAATTTGGAAGGTGGTCAATATTTCACCCTGTATAACAGACAATAATTTAACTTCACAAGAAACACATACAAATAACTAAACAAAAAAAAAAGAAAAACAAAAAACAAGTGGTAGCCATAAAAATTTTGCATGTTTGAATTAATAACAAGCGCCCCAATTTTTTTAATCTCATTTTTTAATGGTAAAATAAATGTTGATTTAAGTCTTCTTCGTTTTTGGTTGTGAATTACAATTTGTTATCTTTTAATTTTGTCTTCAATTTCACATTTTATGAACTCATTCCTTTCAGCTATGGATTCAAATTTGTCAATAACACATCTGAATGCAGTAGACCTCGATACTATTTATCGATGAGAAAGTTAAATAATAACAATATGATTCAATAAGCAGATGAAGCTGATTTTGAACCCCAATTATATTGTATGTTGGCGCTATCGTTTATTGTTTTTGAAACATTTTTAGATGTTATGTTTATCAAATGCACTCACATGTCAACGTCAAATTACCCTAATCGATTTTCAACTTAGTCAAAGAAATAGTAATACCGCTTTAATTGTTTGTTTTGTAGATTGATTGAAGCAAAAAGATGCCGTTTGATTAACTGATTTGTAGTAGTTCTAGTTACTAATGATTTAAATTATTTAGACTATATTTGTTGAAAAGGCAATATACTCTCCATTACCCTTTCTTAATCCCTCAACCCCCAGGCGGCACGCGCGTGCCGCGATAACAATTGATTTCAATTGTGTCTGGAATAACTCACGATCTAGGGATTAATATTGTCTCCTAGCAATTCCAGAAATTATTGTTACTAGGTATAGCTCGAATGCTGTTGTTTGTTGCTGGCTTTAAGCCTAACTTATCATAGCATAGCACCAACACTCTCTGCGTCTTGCGGAGGCTACGAGTATAAGAAGCGAATAAATGAGTATCGCCAGAAGAAGACGCTGCGTCTTTTTTTACCATTGGTCAAACCGCGTTCGCCAGCCCGCTAAGCGAGGTCATTTTGGCAACATCGACATGGCGAGGTTTAAAGATGACTAATATTTTATGTGCTGATGATGAAGATGGGATGAATTCGAAATAATACTGTAATATAGTTTATTTTGTACAATTAAATTAAATTATAATATTACATTTACAAATATATAAAAAACAAAATGAAGACTGTACCAAATAGGTGAGCATTATGTTGAGGCATAGAGTGCCACGGTATTTGACGACCTCCGTGGCAGAGTGGCGTACACGCCGGTTTTTAAAGTGTCACCTGCTCCGAGATCCCGGGTTCGATTGGGTGTTTGTGGTACCTTCGTTGTTTCTGGTTTTCACAATACGAGTGCTTTTAATAGTTATTAAAATTGGGATCAGAACATTGTATGTGATGTTGTCCACATTGATTGATTTATTAAATATTGAGGAAATAAATGATAATATAATGGCCGCCCGGCATGCGAGGAGATGCGTGTTCGAGTCCCGCCTAAGACAAAATTTTTCAAGTTTATATACTGATAATATAATGAGTATAGTAAATATAACATTAAGATAGCATACATAATAGGGGTTAAAGCATGAAATTGCCGATTAATTCCCACTTTTTATGTTGTTTATAGCTCTTAAGTATAGTAATATTATTGCGTAATTCTTAAAAAACAGTTTAGGCGTTTTTAAAAAATCTAAAAAATTGTTAGTATGGAAAAATGACTTTTCTCGATTTTGTCCATACAAAACGGCAATTTCATACTTTAACCCCTAATATTTGTATCTTTATTGTATCTTTGTCTTGTTATCATCTCGATTGTAAATAAGAACTTGCTGTTTATTATTCTATTGTGATATGTTCAGGATCTGAAAGATTAGATTTTGGGATAATCCTAAACGATTTTTTCAATCTTCTCTACTGACTTGTAACGGATATTTCGACTCTCAATGGGATCATATGAATTGGATTTATGTTGTTAGATGAAAAAAAAGGACTTCCATGTTGCATTAAATAAATTTGTGTCGAATTTTAAGTATTGCTTTATCTTACAAGCAAAATGACATGTAAAAACATCATACCCACTCTATTCTGATTCTAGGGTAAATAGCTATAAAGAGCTTGTTGTATACAGATGAAAATAGCCCTGTAAAAAATTGTCAAGATAAAGCACTTAGAAAATGTCCGCCAAAAATCTAAAATTTTTGATACGGCCGCCTAGCAACACTTTTTTTACGCGATGCGCATCTCATTCACTAATTATGATACTATTCATAAGTTTTTGATTTTCCCTTTAAACCTTAACTGGCTTAGAACCGTTAAAATTGAAGACTATATTGCGAACAATATGTTCGGGTGAAAACTTGATTTACATTTTTTACTTCATAAATGGGCTCTAAATACAATACTGAACGCCTATAAAAATTTTGGAAAGTGGTTAAAATTTCACCTGCATAATAACTGATAAACTACACGTTAAACAAATCTACTATCTCAAACATGCGATGGCACAATGTTACTATAATATTAATATTTTTGGATTATTTTGGTTTAGGGTAATATCCAAATCGACTTTTTAAGTCTAAAGTTTTATTTTTCATCAATAACTCTACCTCAATTTATCATTAAAGCACTTACAAAAGGAAATGTTCTCTAACTAATTCGATCAAAAACGGAAATTTCGTTTCCAATGCAAATATTTTGTCTTCACGAGGTTTGAATATCTGAAATTGGTATTTTTTTGAAGAACCGATCAAGATTTCGGATCACGTACTCTGCAAACAGATGGCTCGTGCTGTTCTGTTGTAGCAGTTCAATTGTTTACGGTTATTTGAACTTCTTTTAAAATATTCAAGTAGCGTTAGCAATTTCAAATTTGAAATAGCCGAAAACAGTGGTTGTCAAACATCTTCAACGTTTTATGTATCAGAATTTGATAAAAATTAAAATTAAAAAAAAATACCTTGCATTTGTCACGTGTCACCTCACTTGTGCAATTAATTTTTCGTGTTCATTATCAATATTCATGATTTGTATATAAAATGAAGATAACTTATCATTTTTGATTTAAAAAAACTTTTTTTATTTTGATGTTGTTGAATATCACCTTCATGCTGTGTGTAGAGAGAGCTGGCTGCAATCGCTATGATTAGGTTGTCACCAAAAATAATGTGTTGACATTCGCTGTTTATTTATCCAGCTCTCGTATTGTATTCTGTTGTAATTCTATATGTGTACTTTTCTATTAATATATTTTATGTTACTGCACGCTCCTTTGTTCTGATTGCTCTGCCAATTCCCCCTAACAAAGGTTATGGGCCCAGAGCAGCAGTAACTGATAAAATAGTATTCGTAAAAATAATTTCGTGAAAGTACATGTATGAACAAAATGGCGTCGAATGTACGAATCGAATTATTGAATAGAGAAAACTATGATACATGGAAAGTACAGATAGAAGCACTATTGATCAGATATGATTTTTGGGAATACGTGAGTGGTGAAAAGCCGAAACCTACGGATGGGGTGTCATCAACGTTATGGGAGACTGCTGATAGGAAGGCAAGATCCGAGTTGATTTTGGCATTGGATCCAAGTGTAGTCCATCATGTAAAAAGAGTGAAGACTGCACGAGAGGCATGGCTGAAACTAGAAAGCATGTTCGCGTCACGTGGGCCTGCAAAGAAGGCAACGCTGATGAAAAGACTTATGTTACAAAAGATGAGTGAGGAGAAGAAAGCAAGCGAACATCTTGATTCATTTTTTGAAGCCGTCGACAAACTGTCGCCGTCGGAAGAAATGGACATCGTTATTCATGATGATCTACTAGCGATAATGCTGCTTTACAGTTTACCAGCAAGCTATGAGAACTTCAGATGCGCCATTGAGTCAAGAGACGAGCTACCAAAGCCTGGTCAACTTAGGGTGAAAATAATTGAAGAATATAGTTCAAGGGGCAACATCCAAGTTGAGAGTAGAGAAGGGGCTATGTTTATAAGTAGACATCAGAAGAAAAATTATGGAACTGGATCAAAATTTAAGTATAAATGTTTTAAATGTCATGATTTTGGACACAAGGCATCAGACTGTAAAAAGAAGAAGTCTTTGCAAACAGAAACTAGTTGCGTTGAACAATTATTTATAAATGAAAATGTAGAACATAAAGCTTTAACCGTGTATCATGTTTCAGATGATTGTTTGGCTATTGAAGCCAAACGCAGTCGTCAGGAATGGTTGTTTGATAGCGGTTGCAGCTCGCACATGTGTAATGACGCAAGAAGGTTTGATGAGGTACTGCCAACTAACCAAAATTTAAAATTAGCCACTGATTCCATAACAACAGCGCAAGGTAAGGGTACAGTTAAGATATTAGCATGCAATGACGATATTACGCGAAAAATCCAATTTGAAGATACGTTGTTAGTTCCCGAACTACGCAGTAATTTAGTATCCATTTCTAAATTGACTGAACGAGGTTGCACAGTAACTTTCAAACGTGATGTAGCTTACGCTATTAAAAACGGGGAAGTAAAGTTGACTGCTGACCGACGAGGTAGTTTATATTATTTAAGGGAGCCAGATGCTTCAGCGTCTGTCGTATCAGGTAAGCAAGTAGATTTGTATAAATGGCATGAGCATATGGGACATTTGAATGCTAGAGATCTTATGAAAGTACTGAAAAAGTCAGGTATAGATCATGTAAAGTGTGAAACTGATTTGCGTGATTGTGATGTGTGTGCTAAAGGAAAGATGGTTTCGTTGCCTTTTGTGAAGTCCAGAAAACCATGTAGTAAAATTTTAGAAATAATTTATTCTGATGTGGTAGGCCCGATGAGAGTTCAATCGAACGGAGGAAATAAATATTTTGTCACTTTTATTGACGATTGTACTCGTTGGTGTGAAGTTTTCATAATAAAGAATAAAAGTGACGTGTTGTCAAAATTCAAAATATTCAAATGTCAGGTTGAAAATTTGACGGGAAAACGAATAAAATATTTTCATTCCGATAATGGAAAGGAATTTGTAAATAGTGATTTTTCGAATTATTTACAAAGTGTAGGAATTAAGAGAAGGCTGACGACACCGTATTCACCACAAAGTAATGGAATTGCAGAGCGGATGAACCGCACTTTACTTGAAAAGGCTAGGTGCATGTTATTATCTTCTGGTTTATCAGCAAGTTTTTGGGCGGAAGCTATTTCGACCGCGTGTTATTTGCGTAACAGATGTCCAAGTAGTAGCTTAAATGGTGAAATTCCGTACGAAAAATGGTACAGGAGACGTGTAAATATTGAGAATTTCAAGACATTTGGCTCTAAGGTACATGTTTTAGAAAAGGAACCAGGTAAAGATAAATTTGCAGCACGAAGTTCTCCCGGCATTTTCGTGGGCTATCCAGTTGAATCTGCTGGCTATAGAGTGTGGTTATCTGAGAAAAGAAAAATAGTAGTGTCAAGAGATGTTAAATTTCAGGAAGATAAGAAACCTGAAAGTGATCTTTTGAAGGATTCCACTATTGAACTGCAATGTGAGCAAGATAGTGCTGAAAAGAAGAAAGCGAGAACTATCGAAGTGGAGTTGTCTAGTAGTCAAACTAATTCACAGCCTTTGAATACAGACTGTCCAAATGCTGGATCCCCAAATGTACCGTTAAGAAATGATTTAACTACCGAGACTACAGAAACTACTAGTACTACTGATAGTAGTGGTGTATCTCATGGTAATGTCACTTTAAAAAGAGGCCCTGGAAGACCGAGGATTGAGAGAGGACATGTTGGACGCCCTCGTAAAATCTATAATATGGTTGAAGAGAGAGAAAGAGAGAATAGTGGCAGCGAATCGCAGGCGGAAGAATGCGTTAATTGTCATGATTTTGCTAGAACTATTGAAACTTTTTCGAAGGGTTCCTTGGGAAGTAGTCAAAAAGTTAAAAAGAAAAGCAAGATACTGTCGGAAAAAGGAAGGTTAGTAAAATGTCATACACGGAAGATTGTAAAGAAACCTCCTGATCGAAGTATTGTAGAATGTCAGTATGACATGTTATTTTAAAGTAGTTTGTGTAATTTATAAGCGGTCACCGGCTATTTGTTATAATTTTAGGGTGTGCTGATATTTCATGGGTATCACAAAAGCAAAGCACGTTGCGACATCGACTTGTGAGGCTGGTTTTGTGAGTTTGGCGGAAGCTATGAAAGAGGCAGTGTATTTAAATTGTTTGCTGAAGGAACTTGGTCTTCGCCAATTGTCTAAGGTAAACATGCATGCTGATAACTTATCTGCTATCTGTCTCGCTGAAGATCATGGTGTTTATCACGCGCGAACTAAGTACATCGATATTAGGCATTTCTTTATTAGGGATGTGTTGCGTGAGAACAAGTCGATTACCCTAGAGCATTTAGCAACTGAAAATATGTTGGCAGATATTTTCACCAAACCTTTGCCGCGTATAAGGCACAACTTACTGTCAGAGGCGTTAGGGTTGCGAGCCATTAATTGACTTGTATAAAGCATGAGTTGAGGGGGTGTGTTGAATATCACCTTCATGCTGTGTGTAGAGAGAGCTGGCTGCAATCGCTATGATTAGGTTGTCACCAAAAATAATGTGTTGACATTCGCTGTTTATTTATCCAGCTCTCGTACTGTATTCTGTTGTAATTCTATATGTGTACTTTTCTATTAATATATTTTATGTTACTGCACGCTCCTTTGTTCTGATTGCTCTGCCAATTCCCCCTAACAGATGTTTTCCTTAAATTGTATTTTTTATGATTTTCTGAAAATATTCGATTGCATGAAAATATTATGTCACTCACTAAATGTAGTGGTTTAATCCTTACATTGTTAACACTGTGGCCGCAAAAACTTTAAATGTTTATTGTTTTCAAAAGCGGATGTATTTTTCTAAACATTCGAAATACCTTTTACGGAAATTAAAACGGTAAATTTTGCAGAATAAGTGTTTATTCCTTGTAACTCAAAATGATCTAAATGGAAAATTCCTATTGAGTTACGTTAATTTCAAACATATTTTAATTATTTTTATCGCATGTAAATAAAATTTTCTATTTAGCAGCACCAACTCAAAGCGTCATAACTGTCAGCTATTTTTTAAACCGCGACGTGAAGCTAATAGGACGGACGTTAGTTTTGTACAGTTAAAATTTTCCACTGATAAACGGTAAATAGTCGAGGCAAATTCAAAGTCAAAACAATTACTTAAGTGTTTTTGTATTATATTTTCTAAAAGATTAAGGTTTATACTATAAATTAAATATAAAGTTTAATGCAAAGGCAAAAACAATAACCTGTGAAATAATTTTTGTTTTAAATTATCACTTACACGGAAGCGTTACATCCGCTGAGAAATATATCACTCATTTGAATAAATTTGTAACTCAGTGGAAGGTAAGGGCGTATACAAATTATAAATCTTCAATTTCAATCTTCTTGAAAATGTATGTGCTGTTCAGCCTGGTACTGCAAGCAATGTGCTGGGATGGAAACAAATCAATTCGGTTACGATGACTACATTTGTGACGAATGTTTAGGCAACTAGTTTTTATTTTTTAATTTTTTGTTTTAAATACTGCTATGCTCTAAATAAATACTTGTTTTATATAAATTGACTATACTATTAACTTGTTGATATAAAATAATATGCTTCTAGTTAGACTAGCTTCCTGTTCCTGTTAAATAGAATATTATGAGGTAAAGTGAATTTTGCGAACAAAGCTTTACTTGTTCCATTTAGTTATTTCGTAATTCCATTGAGTGATTTCTACCAAATCTAGTGCTAAAAATTTCCTTGGATTCCTAAATAGGCTTGCCATTTTGATAGGTACCAGATAGTTATATTTTTTCCTTTCATTTACATTGTGTTACATTTTATCGTAAAATTTTCTTAAAATACATTAATAGCAAAATTAAGTGTAGGTTAATGACCAAAATGTAACTCAAAGGAGAGTATTTAGATATTTTCATTGCTCAGGTTGAGTTTAAATGTTAAATATTTAATAGATAATTGTAGTATTGACTGATAATGTTACCGATAAATATTACTTAAAGACTACTGACCTGTTTTATTTATATATTTTCTTTGTATTAAACTCAATGGAGTACTTTATTAGGTTTAGCCCATTAAACGAATACGAACGAATTAAATGAATTTTTATTCCAAAAGATGTGATATTAACTTTGAAAACGTATAAATATTCAGTAAATACATATAATTATGATTAGAAAAAAAATATCATAATGTATTTTATTGCACTTTTATATTTAAGAACTATGGTACACGATAATAAAAATACGCCATGTCACGTAAAGCAATGAAAAGAAAACTTAATTTAAACAGTTAAGAGAAGTCTACTAGATCACCATGTGTTTGATATAAATAAGTGTCTAATAAAGGTAACAGCCTATGATCATCCCAACGCAGGGTAAAGGTCTCCATCATTGAGATCAAGTTTTTTTTTTATAAATAATGGGCTTGCTCTTGACTACATACTTAACTATACGGTTAAGAAGAAGCCTAAGATGGAGCGAGCTTACCCAGAGGAACTGGTTCTCCCACACACCTGCGGAACACAAAAAAACTGTCTGGCGCTGGACTCCGGCAGGAGGGTGGTAGCATCCAGGCGGCCTCTTACGAAGCCTACCACCGCAAAGGGATCTGTTAGCTGTCATCATTGGTTAGAAAACCAAAGATGCCGTTGCCCAGAGTGGACTACTAGGAGGTAGATCCCACCACCCCAAGCAATGATGGTTACAGGCAAAATTAACCCGAGCAACGTTGAAAATTAAAAACACTTATTGCCAGAACCGGGAATCGAGCCCAGGACCGAGATCATAGCCTGGTACTTAAACCACTAGACAAACGAGGCGTTGTAAGTAGGTTATGACAATATGTGAAATCCAGTTAAAAAAGAGGAACCATTTTTCTTTTATGTATTTTCGGAAATCTAATAATCTAATAAATTCTAATAAAGTAATAGATACCGATTGCGATCGGGAAATAACATAATGATAATGGTATTTTCTAGGAGAGATTTATACGATGTTAAATAAATAAACATTGAAAATAATCTGCACTCTATGCATGAATTAGTTTGCATCCCGGAAGGATAACAAGAAATCCTTACAGGATCACGTTTTTGACTGTCTGTCAAAACAAGACCTTTTTCCTCGGATATGCGAAATATGGGGTAATGTGTATTAATAATCAAATCCACTCCGTATGTATTAATATAACGTAAAGAAATGGATGCTAAAGTTCCATATAATGTGCACACATTCCATGCATTTTTTGGGAACCTAGAATAATGTTTTGCAATATATATAATATTATTTTAGAAGTGATAGGATATTCTTGGTTTGTCTGTATCTTACAAACATATTATCAAGAATCGTACGGAATCTGTTTGCACTATTTCATTTTTGTTATTTTGTTGATAATAAAAACAGCTACATGTGAGGGTTAAATTACACATAGTTTCTTTTTATTTTGAACTTCTATCTAAAAGCTTAAAATTTTTAGATAATGTGATTTTATCTAGCATTATTAGAAATAAATAAAACAATTCTAAAATAAAGACACATGAAACACACGTACGAGTACAAAACAAAAAATAGAAACAATGATTAGAACGTGGGTTGGTTTATTTATAATATAAAAGTAGTTCTAACCTAAAATAGTAACGTTTTTCAGCACACTTTGCAATTTTATTAATAAAAGTCGAAACCACCAGTATCATCAGCATAACTGCAAACATGCACATCACCACAGAACATGAAAAAGAGGTCTATGTTCTGTGCACATCACTAAAATAATTCACCTACTTAACTGAAATTCTCAAAGACATTTGATAGAATAGCTTAAACCTTGATTGTATACTAGAGATATCCAAAAGTATTTTGGAAAGTAAAACTCCTTTCAGATACCCTCACTATGAGAGTACAAAAATACATAATATACTCAAAATAATGTCTTGAAAAGTTTTGGACACATAGGTTGAGATTATACAGCATTAAAGAGAATATTGCTTTACGCTTTCCTGTCGCCCAAAACGTGGTCTTATCTTTTAATAGTTAAAGCCAGTTTTTCTTTGCTTTTATTTCATTTCGTGGTTTCACAAAATTCTTTGAAGGGTTTTTTGGCACATATCCTGGCGTTTCCGTTTGGATATTGTGTTGCCGGTCTGACGACAATTGGATTAGCTCTTATTTTTATTGTTCTGTTGTTGTTTAAGTTCAAGTCTGTAATCTCCTTACTGCTTTTGTATGAAATATTTGTGTCAATAGCGTAAGATAATGAAAACAATCGTTGAAACACTAGATCAGATTTGACCTAGCTAGTTTTTCGAAATGTTTTGTAATGTTAGAATATACGAGTATATACATTAAGAAATCACGTTCTACACTATGAAGCTTTTTTTTTTGCAGTGGCTGGATGGGGAAAGCCCAGGATAGACAATTGTGGCGTGACTTTAAGGAGGCCAGCAGTGGACGGACAATGGTTGTTGATTAAGGTGGGATTAAAACCCTCAACCTTCCGCTGACGGGCGACTACTCTAGCCAATTGAGCTATTTAATTAACCAATTGTGTTGAGGAATTTATTCAAGGCAGTACTTAAGTTCTCATCAATATAAGCACCTCTCCAGCATCCAAGAGAAACATTTGTATAAATATTTTACAATAGATTAAAATTAAAAAAAATTAAAAGCTTTTTAATATTTTTATACAACTTAATTTACTTCAGGTTCGATCCCCGCACAGTAAAAATATAATATTTGTGTGCATGAACATGTCTGTTTGTACTGTTCTTGGTGTTTTTCTTTGTTTAATACCTAAGTATATATTTACTAAATGAAACGTTTACTGTAATTCAATAAATACAAGAGGTAAATTGCTAAGGTTTTCGTTTTTGAGAATTTCTTTTGTTTAGAAGTACTCGTATAAAATTAAATCAATTGGGGGCAGTCAAGCATAGCATAGGTCAAACGGAAATGCAATATACGTACAAAAATGTATAACGCGATAACACTGGTCAAGTTTGTATAATTTTATTAGTCTACATGACTGATAATATCAATAAAGGGAATGCGATGTAGAAAAGGATAGCGGTTCCCAAAGGTAACAATAGAATCTCTTACAATTCAGAAAAATAGTTGGTAAAAGAAAAAAGGTAAGCGAGGGTAATAAATTGGCCACATTACTGAGGTTTTGCCTTGGCCGGTGCCTTTGCTATGCGAATTTGTTCTCATGATTTGGTTCTGATTGCACTATATGTTAGGGATTCTTATTCTGTGGAATAGTCTCTGAGGCTGCCGACTGTACCGTAATGGGTAAGAAAATAAAAGGGATTTTGCCATTCAAATCTAACTTGATTTGATTTGATTTAGAATCTTTTCAATGTGATATACTAAGAGCAAGGTAATGTGTTAATTTGGTTTTTCTATAAATATATTGATGGAAGAGTCTGGACTTTAGTTACATTCTATATCTGACTTTTCAAGTTGCTCAAAATGTGTATATATCCCAAATTTTCTACTTTCATTTAAATCCAGGATCATAAAAAAAGACGTGGGCTAGCAAATGCTTCTATTCAATCTACGCAGAATATAGTTCGTAAAAGATCGTTTACCATTAAACTTTTCAATATTGTGTAGTTTCTTCTAAACTACTGAACAATAATTAAATATTACTGAAGCTTGCTTAAAGCATGACGTACAGACAGCAAATCAGGATACACATGCCGATGTCGTCCGACACGGTCGCGCGTCCACATCGATACAGTCGCGATGCTGTAGCGCGTTATTAGCGCGTTGGCATCACTTCTGTAGTGCGTTGCAGAAGCGACTAACGCGCGTAAGTAACGATGCTGTCGCTCGTTGACGAAACGCGGGACAGAAGCGCTACAAAAAGTCTCCGTGGACGAGGGCCCTATGTACGAGCTTGCAACAAATATGCGTTGCTTAATGTACAGAAGAGGTACTTACCATATCATATTTTCACATAGCAATCGCACAAAAAAACATGATGTTCTAGGTGTCCTGTACCATACTTATTGGGTTTATCTGTCAACATAATAAGGATAGCGGTTCTTAGATCTATAATTTTTCGATTTACTTGTCGAATTTACATTCATAATGAAAATATAGATTCATGTTACTGAATCGTTTTCTAACTGACCACAAATATTTTGTCTTGAAACGACACGAACATGCATGTAAATGAAATCATGTCAATGAATGACGGTTTAGTTATTAAGTTATAAGTTTTTTTTTACAACAATACTTACATATGGAGGGTGGGGGTAAGAAGGTGAAAAATAACTTACGACCTTTTTTGCGTAAAGTCAATCTCTACTCTACATTGAGAAATAAGTGTTTGATTCCCTATTCTAATAGGGAATAAAAATGAAACCTCCTTTTTAACTCCTATAAGGAATGATGTGTTAAATAAAAATAAACAAATTACATTTTTAAGTCCCAATCTATCTCCATACAAAATTACATAACATCACAGCACTCGTATTGTGGAAATAAATCAGAAATTACGAGGTACCAAAAACACCCAGTTCTGAAAAACTGAAGAAAAACACTTTTTTTTCTATATGACCGGGAAAACCGGTGTGTATGCCACTCCGCCATGAAGGTCATCAAAAAAGTAAACCTAGTATGAGCTTTTGAACGAATGTATGGCTGATTTTCATATGCAACTATCTGCCAGTGATAAGTTTGGCAAGTTGCCGGAAAGTTGCTTGAGATTTTAAAGCTATGAAAACTGTGTAAATGAAAATAAAATTCCATGCATAAAAATTTTCGACTGCCTAAGTCTAAGACTTGAATCCCAAACCTTTCACCGATTTAAATTTACTGCTGGTGATTTAATCTATTTGGAATGTATGTAGATATCTATTTACAATGTAAATAAATACAATTCCCAAAAATAAACACTGTGTAGTCTGCTTATTTGTCAATTGAAAAAAAGCTGGGTATCTTAATTTTCTGTTCAGATTTTACCTATATTATAGAATGTAATATACTTTTAACCAGGTAAACGATTCAGATATTTTTCCTTATGTTTCTTTTTATGTAGGTATGCTATTTTACTACATGAAATTTTTAAATATTTTTTTACATATAATGTATTTTCGCCCAGTCTATTGTTAATTACGAGGACCTGTTATTGGCTTTCTGATACCTACCTGTTAATGTTTTAATGTTGCATTAGCTGTTGGTCTTCCGAATATTAAATAAATAAATAAAAAACTTATTTTAATCTTGGTGAAGAAAAAAAGTTCAATTTAGTAAAAAAAATTGCGCAATTATTCCTAATTGAGACCCTTCACTTTATTTGTCGGTTATAACCAAAAATGTTGTATTATTGTATGAGGCTGGAGTCTAACTAAGGCAGTTACAACCTGTATTTTTGAACACCAGGCTTACTTACGACACTAGTAGCGAGTGAAGAAAAATAACAGCCATACTGTTGGATGAATTGGGTTCGTGGATTGGTTAGGTCAATGAACTCGTTAGTCATATGATGAATAGCTTCAAGAGTGCTCCTCAAACTTCTACTTGAAGTTTCTCTTTGATCCCCATCTGACTGTATGACTGCCGTATCGGTCTAGTACTATTTAACCACTTTCTTGTTGTTTGCCAAGTTCGAAAGTAATGCTCATGTTTTGATCTGTATTACGATGAAACTTTTACTGTGTATCATTTGTATGGGTGTCCATGCCTCGCCCCTGTTTATGAAGCGGGGAAAACTAAGCCAACTTTTTGAATTATTTTTTAACTTTTGTAAAAGCAGAGCGTGACGGAAAAATTATAAGATTGCACAAAATTTGTTCCAAATTCAAATTCAAATTCAAATTCAAATTCAAATTCAAACATTTATTTGCATCACATGTGTATGAATAACAAGGTATTAATTTATAATTGTATGTGTGTAAGTCACATGCACCCTGCAAGGGTATAGCAAAATATTATATAATTTTAAATTCAATTTAATTATACTTAGGGCTACGTAAAATTATTAAGTTTAAATCTAGTTACATTATCATTTTATTATACTTATACTCATTTTAATATACATGCATTAACTATTTCAAAACTTAATTATAATGGTTTGCAAAAAAAAACAATGAGTATGTGAGGCAGAAAACAAGTAAAATATACAGTTAGTTAAGAAAAGGAAAAAAATATTGAAAAATTAATATATACAGGTCAGAAAAACAATTAAACTACCTAAGGTCGATTTCCGCCCCGAGCTGTCACTACAGTAAAAGTGCCCATGACGCTAGCCGCGTTACCTCGCTGGATAGCAATGGACAACCTTTGCACCAGGAACAACCCGGAGCGGGGGTCACCGGTTTTATGCCTGAGCCGACGCCCCAACTCCCTAACAAATTTGGATGCTTCCGACCCCCAGCAACCTGCCGTCTCCACAGCCAAAGGGACGAAAATATATTTTTCTTTTAATGGTGCATACTTAAGGCACTTAGCCGCTGCCTGGTGTTCTGCTGCAGCCCCGGCTTCACGCGATGTACGAGCAATGTGGGTAGCGGCAAAGGTGCTAACACAAGTCGCGTCCCATATCAGACATCGGCCTCTTTCCCATGGCACTAATGTTAGTCCATCAGGACGTTTGCCATCGGTGCGACTGAGGCCAGGTGGTTCAAGAACCGATGGGATTCCAGCGGATGTAAGAGCCCTCAAGACGATGTCATTCAGGGCATGGTGTCGAGGATGTCTTCCTGTGCATCGACGACAGCTCAGTGCATGAAGACCGTCGGCCTCCACCGTGGTCCCGCAGATGCATATATGTGGTTCACATACATTGCAGCCCAGGCGAAGGGCGACCGCCACACGCAGAGAGTCGGCGTCAAGTAAGGTGCCCAAATAAGACGAAGGTAATGCCTTCAACCATGCTCCTGATTCTGGTTGAGACACCGCCAAAAGTCTAGCTCGATCCACCCCCACAGCCCTACCAATGAGATGTTCGAGTGCAGTTTTGCAACCCACGTCATCCCATGAGCGCTGGAATTTCGGGAACATAGGAACGGTTGCATTTGGGAAGAGACCCCGCCAGGCCGTAATGGCATCATTTGCATAGGGGATGGTTACTATATCGCCATTTAGAAGCATAATATCAGCGACTAGGTTCGAAACCCCATGAGACGAAGCCAAGAAAGCCGGCAGGCTCACATCCCGCACACACCGCACCCCTATACCCCCATACCGGACCGGTAAAGTGGCTTGTGTCCACTGTAGCTCATCCAGGGAGACGTTAAGCAAAGTCTCAACAGCGCTCTTGATGACTGCGTCAAATGTTTTCACTTCTTCAGGAAACATCCAAACTGGGGCCGTTCTCAGCAGATATGTCAACCTTGGGACTGCGATACACTTTTGCATTAGGGCTAAAGCGACATGCGGATTGATGGACTTAAGACGTTCGGTGCATTAACTTATTTATATTTCAATTATATTATTGTATTTATTGCAGTTTCGTATAGTATTCATTTAATGCATAAAAACAGTTTGAACACAGAAAATCGTTTAAGGATGTCATAAATTTACTATATATTTCGATGTCTCTTATATGCTTTGGCAGAGCATTATATAACCTTATTGCCATAGAGTAAGGTCCCGACCCATGTAAGGCTAATTTACTTTTTGGCAATACAAGCTTATTTCTTTTCCTCAATGCCATGGAACCTGCGTAATTTTCATCAGACATAACAAACAATGACATATTTTGCCTTACCAACTTACATATTTCAAATATGTACAATGATGGAACAGTCAATATTTTATAGTTTTTAAAGTATGTCTTACAGCTTTCCCTAGACCCTATATTGGCAAGTATCCTTATACATTTCTTTTGTAAGGTAAGTAGTTTGGACGCGTCGGTGCTGTTTCCCCATAGTGCGATTCCGTAGCGCAGCCATGAGTGCGCATAAGCATGGTACGCAATTTTAGCAGTATTTGTATCTGTGGACCTCTTCAGTTCGTTTAGCGCATATATAAACCGTGATAGCTTGCCGGATACATACTCAATATGGTTTTTCCAATTCAAATGACTATCTATTTTAATGCCTAGTAGTTTATAGGTTTCAACGCATTCGAGTTCTACATTGTCTATTAATATTTGCAAATTAAGTGGCTGTTTTTGATAGGGGTGAAAAACCATTAATTTTGTTTTATTAAAATTTATTATTAGATTATGATCACTTAACCACGAAACAATTTCCTGAATGATTTTATGTACTTTTTCTGTTAGTTTTATTTCATCTTTAGTAGGTAATATAATCGATATGTCGTCCGCAAACAATATACTTGTTTCATTTAAAGATTGATTTGTATATGAGCAAAATATAAAGTGAGTGAGTGAGAGAGATTTTTTTCAGTAAAACAGAAACTTATTACATCTAGCAGTCGATTTTAATTGCATTAATAATAACATTAGCAAAGCACTTCAGTAGTTAAGTATTAGAGTGACCGAGCTTCGTGAGGTTTCCAAACATTATTATAAAATAAAAGCGGCCAAAATGTAGGGCATGTTAATTCCAAATTAAAAAATTATAACAACAAGACTCGAAAATTTTGTGCTACTCTGTTGTAAGCGGCCATTACAAATCTAAATTTAACACAATTTGGATTTTGAAATAATACTTAATTGATTTCCAAAGCAAGTTTCATTATGAATGGAGTAATTGTAAAACTGAAATGTTGAAATACAGAATTGTCAAAAATTTTGTTTACTGGGTATAAATTATACGTTAACTACTTCATGACTGGTTAACATTGCGGTAAAAATTACAATAATTACCTGACTCCCGACTAATTTAATTCAGTTAATTCGAAATCCATTACCAACTTTATTTTACCCTGTTTCAGGGGTTTTATATGCAGGTATATTGAAAAGGACACGAACAAATGTATAAATATTTATGAAAGGAAAATACTTTCCTGGATATAACACAGCTCGATATTAATATTTTAAACTGAGGTTTCAGTTTTTATGTTTAACTAGCGGACCCGACAAACGTTGTCCTATCTTAACTATGCATATTGATTTCAAGATTAGGTACTAGCTGGTGCACACTGCACACGACTATAAACGTGTGGAATTTGAAATTATCCTACGGCAACTGTTCTTTTTCTGGGATGAAAAATAGCTCACCTATATAAGCATATCATGCAAATAATTGACTTTTTTATTGGAAAAAAGAATTTCCAAAATAGATTAAATAAATTCAGAAGTTATAGCCCACAACATTACAAACTTACTAACTTTTCCTCTCAATAATATTAGTAAAGACTAGCTGTTGCGACTTTGTACGCGTAGAATTTTGAGTTAAAAATTAATTTACTGGAAACATACCAACAATTTTTCGGTCTAAAAACTAATGTGCAGGGTGTTAAGTAAATGGTTTAACAAGTCAAAACTACCAATGCTAACATATGCGTATTTTAACATCATATATAAAAATTTCAAGTCACGTTGTTTGTCCGCGATGTAATCCTAAACTATTCAACTGATTTTAAACAAATTTTGTACACTGTGTGCAGTTTGATCCAACTTAAAAAGATAGGATATTTATTAACTCAATTTATTGGCGCATTATTTTTTTATTTGTTTTATGGCAAGGCAATTTGCTAAAGAAGAACGCCATGTTTGATGACAATGACATTTAAGATGTCAAAATCAAATTACATTATTCTGAGGCGATACGTATATTACTTATAAAATAAACACTGTCTATTTTCCCCTATCGTGACATTGGCGGAATCGTGTAGCTTTGGCCGAAACCCTGCCTTCGCCATATTATAAAAGAAAAAGAAGAAGAAGTTCGCGGGGTAAGCCAGTATCACAATAGTATGGTTAAGTCAGAAATTTGATATCATATTTTTTTTTTATGTCTCATCAACATATTTAGATTCCGATGATTGCTATACCATACGTTTTTTATTATATATTTTAATACAAATCAACATTTTTAGATTCTAATTTGTATTAAAATATTTATTTCAGAAATGATGATAACAAATTTCTAACTTCACCATTTATATATATATATATATATATATTAGGGGTTAAAGTATGAAATTGCCGTTTTGTATGAACGAAATCGAGAAAAGTCATTTTTCCATCCTAACAATTTTTTAGTTTTTTTAAAAACGCCTGAACCGTTTGCGATGCAATTAAAGGTGAAAGTTAGATGGTTATAAAGCTACGCATTATAGTATTAAAATTTCTAAAAAAGTATATAATACAAATATACTTAATTGAAGCAAGAAGGTCAGCTGACACATTGTAAGGGGTATTTTCAACTACTTCCTTTGAAGTAATAGGCACTAGTATTGCATTTTTTTTTAGTCAAAAGTTACTTTATTTAGTTTTTGATACAATACAAAAAGAATTACGCAATAATATGACTATACTTAAGAGCTATAAACAAAATAAAAAGTGGAAAATAATCGGCAATTTCATACTTTAATCCCTATTGGTGAAGTCAGAAACAAGCTATAAATAAAGGCTGGTTTCGATTTGTTATACCATTTAACTAACACCCAGTTATGCTATTCCAGCTTAAAATCTATTTACTTGTCAAATTTCGTTCAAATCCTTTCAGCCGTACACGGACGTGATTGTGGAACAAGCATCTATCCATACTTTTGCATTTATAATAGGTATACGTAAGATAGTAAGACTAGCTCATCATCAGGCTAAGTAAGTCCACAGCCGGACGTAAAGCCTCTTCAAAAGGATTAGCTTTAATCGCCAATAGTACTTGTGGCGAAAGTCCCGTGTCCCGGGCCGTGTCTATTTGCAATGTTGCTGGCTGGCACGGCCGACTTTCGCCGACTAGATCGGCAATTTTTTACTGTATGACAGAGGATTGATTATGATGTACAATATTATCGTGTATTTGAAATTGTGAAGCTAAATATATTTAATATAACGATAACTGTGTTTCGTGTGTGTAATAAACATTTACCACCAACTCTGGTGTTCATATTTTAACGGGGATCATATCCCGATTCCCGCATACTCATTTAGTCGCCTCTTACGTCACGAGGAGGGGTTATAATATTTTAGACCGGAACTATACGGCGTGATGACCTTTATTAGTTAGGTTAGGATGGTTATTTTTCAGTGTCCGGAAAAAATTAGGCTTGTGTGTAATAATATGTTGTTAATAGTTTGTTTGTAATGTGTGTCTATAGGATATCTATTTGACATAATACATGTTTTACCCTATGTAACCGATATTGAGTCATTGCCAACCCTATATAGTTACTTGTCGATGTGTTTTTTCGTATTTAAATGGTATCTCTCGAACCACATCGAACTTAAATAACTTCATTGAAATCGTTCAACCTGATAACAAGTTACGAGATACAAAAACTCGCATTTTTTGTCGATTGAAAACAATATTGGTGAAGAAGAAGTAACAGCCTGTAATCATCCCACTGCAGGCCTCCATCATTGAATTCAAGTTACCACAGCAATTATGGGTGTACTGGCATAATCACCACGCTTGCCAAATGCGGGTTGGTGATCACAAACCTGAACAACGTTCGAAAATTCGAAGCTTTTTTGTTGCCCGACCCGGGGATTGAACCTGGTACCCCGAGATCTTGGCCCGGTATTTAAACCACTAGACCAACGGGGCGTTTAGGGCGCTAATTGGTGAACTATGTCATAAACTGTTTTCGTACTTTTTTCTTACAAAGTAGATATTCATATGATACACCACTTCTTTTTAACTATATCTAAAAAAGTAAAGGGCGTATCTCTACCCTTAACTAACTACGAGTATATATGTGCAGTTAAAAGTTAAAAATTTACATATGTAATTAAGTTATTAAGGTTTATTTGTGTCCCATACTTTAGACAAAATTTTAGACTGTGCGTTTGAATCTCATTCATTAGTCACGCGTAAAATCACCGCGATAGCGTACATACATGCTCTCTCGCTCACACCCTTGCCCCGCCCACAATAGTTGAAATAATATTACTTAGGTAATAATCATAACATTTCAAAGACAATTTTAGGACATTTTTTTTTAAACTTTTAACTGAACAGATACCTATGTTCAGCGACGTGTTCTGATACACCCATTTTTTTTAGATATACTTAAAAAGTAGTGGTGTATACATATAGCGATTGAGGGTTGCAACTTGCAAGTAAAGTATAACTTCTACAACATTCTCGTCAAATTTCTAGCTAAGGTAAGACGCTTTCTATTAATACTATTTTCGTGTTCCAATGCAAATTTATGCACCATAAGCCAGTATGCAAATGTTTGGATACTTAAAGACGAAGGCTTAACCAAGAACGACGAAACAGGCAATGTGTATTTACGTCAGTACAGAAATAACTTTAAGCTCAAATAAATTCGTTACATACAACGGAATGATGTTTTTATTTAAAAAAAAAATGTGTCGTGATGTACTGACACGTAAAAATAATAGCACCATTCCTTCTCTTCCTATGGAAGTCATAAGTCGCCTCTTATGCCCGAAGAAAATACGAGTAATATGTGGATAAAGATGTTGGTTGTACAATAACAAAGTATATTTACTAACACTATTAAGTTAAGTGGAATTGTACAATTGTTTTTTGTCCATAATAAAATAAAATAAAACGGGCAGCAGTTTCTTTCCACCAACTGCAATCACCAACCAACCTGCCAAGATTGGCGATTATGAAAAAGTCCTTCTGTTGGAGAGGCCTGTGTCCAGTCGTGGATTGATTTAGACTGTTGGTGATGAGGACAATCATGGTGATGATTAAATAAACATAAATGACCAAACATAATTGATACGGACTCGACCTCAGATCATATAAAGGAATAGATATTAAATGGGGGCGTGGCGCGTGCGAAACCGATATGGGCAAACAGAACTATTGCACTCCATCCACAAAAAAATCCATGTAACGATAATTGAATCGGCACAATATACATTGAAGGTTTGATACTAACTAGCTGTGTTATAAGTACTATGCGACTGCGCAATGTATCGAGGTTTAATCAAAGCGTTCGCCGCCCGACGTGTGTGTACGCGACCAGTCATTGTCGTTGCACAAATTTGCACACACCAAATGACACATTGTGTAAGTGAGTAAGTGGTAGCCGCTGTGATTGGGTCCATGTTTGTGTGCACACCAATGAACGTTGTAAATTGATTTAGTGTGATCCTTATGCTTACAACAGTGTTATTGTAGTAGCGTTGCACCCATAAATAATACGGAGACACGGGATCGCTAAGGATTTACGAGTAATTTCATATTTCCATCTTTATAATATAATCTGAGGGACTCAACTAATTCATACGGACCAATAAGTCGAGGTTCATAATGAACTTGGCTAGTGTGTGCATGTATTTAAAAAAAATAAACCATCGTCGAAATAGTCACATCCTCCTTTTGAACGGCTTATAAAATGCCCATTACAAATATTCAAGACCATAAATATTTCAGGACCAAAATAAATATTATCATACTACGAATACAAGAGGTATCAAGATAAAATACACACGAATCCGAGTTCCATCAACACGGCAAACCCTCGTATGAGTTGATAAATTGTTTCTCCATTTTCTTGGCTTACTGGTCGAGGTTTTCAATTTATGTGAATGCAGAACCTTGGTTTTCACATATTTCCCCTGAGGGGACAACAGTAAATATCGCTTTGGTCTCTTACGGAATATGCTGGGAATTATTTAGCCCGACGGCCATTTGTGTGGTTTCAATGGAATGGTACCTGAGTCTTTTATATTGCGACAGGTACAAATTATTGCGATAATAGCTTACAAAAGATGTCATAAATGTTCGTATGTCCGCAAAAGATAAAAGTGTAAAGTGAAAAAATACGAGAGCTTGTAGATTGTTTCGGGACTTGGTACTATACAATTATTCCGTAGTTCCATTAATAAAAAGTAAAAAGATATATTATCATTACCAGTAAAACGTCTTCACTAAATGAGCACTTACTGTACGTTTACATATCGAATCCATGAATTTCTTTTATACTTACGCTTAGTATAATCGTTTCTTTAAACGTTTAGCATGATCAACAAACTAAAAAATAACATGGGTCTAAGCTTGTTTAGTCTAAATATCGTATTTAATTAAGTTATTACAGAATATAAACGTTCTCAAAGACCGCAGTTGTTGACAATGTTAAGGAAAACTAAACCTGACGACAACATAAAAATGCAATAAGCGCATCGACGCGGTAACAAAATGAGAAAAAAGTAATAGTGTGTTTACTATTAAGTTACAATAGGTATATAAAAGTAAGTAGTAATAGCCTATATTATACATTCCGTTTAAAACACAGGAAAAAGGCCTCTATCATTAAATTCAGCACAATACCACAGCAATGATGGGTACAGGCATAATCACTGCGCTTGCCAAATGCGGGTTGGTGATTAACATATTGTTACTATTTTTATGGTTATTATTTATTTAAAACTAGCGGACCCGACAGACGTTGTCCTGTCTTAACTATGAGAACAACATTCTTTGTTGTTTTTTTTTCTGGCGGGTATATAAATAGTTTTGTTGGTATTCCGACACAGTAACAGGCGACATATTACTGGCCATATGGATAATTCAGTTTTTTTACCCCCTATTTGACGATAGTAGCAGCACGCATTCTCTCAATGTTATGACAAATGCCATACATTAAAAAAAGTTTAAATTGTCAAAAGCGATAAGGTTACATAACAAATAATTTAGTATGGTGATTAAGTTTTCTTAAATTTTCAAATTTTTTGAGCATTTTTTTCTTTTTTTTCTTTCAGAAGAACATTCTCCTGACAATAAAAAAACCAAACATAAAAAGAATTAGCGAAATCGATCCAGCCGTTCACGCGTGATGCGATGACCAAGGGAAATAGGTATTCATTTTTATATATATAGATTATAAACTGTAAATATATGTAATAGGATATGTGGATCAAGATTTACATTATTACTCGAAGAAATGATAAACCTATATGTGTAACCTACTTGAAACACATTGCTTTCTGCCATTGTTCTTTATGACATATGTTACGCGTTCCTCTTTTTTTTTTCAGCTTTTAAAGTTAACTCTACAGGGTGCATTTTTAATAGGGATGCAAAGTTTTTAAAAATATCGATATATCGATATCCATATATATCGAATCAAGTCGATATTGATATATCGATATATCAGTCTAGTACGCCGATATAGGTATCGATATTTTATCGTTATTTCTACTTTATTAAAGGCTTAATAAAATTAATGTAGTTTTATAGCCTCTACACAATGGGCTGTGATGGTGATCATTCGCTGTACATTACTGTGGTTTACTATAGTTTTAGAAAGAAATTCGGCCTTAGTAAAGTCAACTGTTCACTCGACAGTGTACAGCGAATGGTCATCATCAGCATGGCCATGATGATGGCCCATTCGTGTAGAGGACAGGAATACTTCAAGTACCTTCCAGACAATTCAAGTACTGATTTACCTGCTACTACTTATGTCTGAAATTTTTTTATACCTTACATTTTCGATATTTCGTTACGATATATAATTTTTTTCGATATTGATATATCGATATCGGCGTATCATCGATATCGATAAATATCGATATATTTATGCGTCGATATATCGATATTTATTGGTTTTCCGATAAATCGTTGCATCCCTATTTTTCAACCACCTGTAAAACGAAGCCCACGTTATGTGACCATTATGTATAACATCATAGCAGGGTTATTTAATTCATAAATAACAATAGTTTTTGAAAAATATTAAATATCGATTCAGACTTTTAATTTTGTAACACGCTGTGACGCGCACAGACGTATTATTTCGCTGCGGAGGGTTCACGGATGAATGAACCGTGTTACAAAAGGTTACAAAATGTGAAAAAGCGTGTTACAAAATTAAAAGTCTGAATCGATATGTAATATATTTCAAAAACTATTATGCGCAAGGTGGCTGGCAGGAGCTGGATGCGAGAAGCCGAGGATCGCCCTAAGTGGCGTGCAATTGGAGAGGCCTATGTCCAGCAGTGGATGTGATAGGCTGATGATGATGATGATGATGAAAAGCTATTGTTATTTATGAATTTAATAACCCTGCCATGATGTTAAACATAATGGTTAACGAGGGCTTCGTTTTACAGTTTTGCACCATGTACATAAATACTTTATGCGACGTATACGCGTTAGCTTGAATCTTTTTTTTCATCTTTTATAACAGTTTCCTGGCGGCGGTAGGTAGCCGCTATTGCTGTCCTATCTTGAGGCACTGGAACAGTGTCCATGTCGACTCGAGACCAGCTCTGGTTAATGTAAAGTAGTAGTAGTCTTTCTTTAAATATTATTTGTATCGATTTACTAACCCTAGCTTATAAGATTTCTGTAACTACTAACCCATTGTATATTATTTTTTACGACCTCCGTGGCGGAGTGGCGTACACACCGGTTTTCAAGGTGTCGCCTGCTCCGAGGTCCCGGGTTCGATTTACGGACGGGTCAATGTAGAAAAAATGTGTTTTTCTACATTTCCTCGGGTCTGGGTGTTTGTGGTACCTTCGTTGTTTATGGTTTCCAAAATACGAATGCTTTAAATAGTTATTCAAATTGGGATCAGAACAATGTATGTGATGTTGTCCACATTTATTAACAATATATATATATATATATATATATATATTATTAATGTTCGCATTATGTGGTCCTGTATTGTGCGGTAAGTTGAACGTTACACAACAAGGCAGCATATTCGCTACACAGTACACACTCTAAGACTTGAAATGGCATAGAGGAATTCTCGGCAAACATTAGGCAGCACTAGTCGTAAGTCAGGCACGTAAAGCTCTATCAGAGTGCTCGTCTCGAGGCAGATTATCAAGTGACCGCAGACTGAGTATTTCAACGATACCTACCCACAATCGGGTAAAGTATTCTAGTCTTTATGTCCATACAGTTTAGGTTGAAACCTAGTTCTAAATCTATATTTGTTTTGTATGTGACCCTTTTATTGTAGCTTCTATAAGTTATTTTTCACGAAAACAAAGTTTATTGAAAAATTGGTGCAAGTAAATCATAATAAATCGGATTTAGACGACACTACCAATATTCACGTCTAATAGCAAAAACGAGCACTAAATAATGTAGATACTAGGCTAAAGAAGCTAGAAAAACTTCCTTGGCTGTTTCGGCTTAGCAATAGAATAACTACTTGTCTTTTCAGTGACATTATGCTGCGTTTTTTGAATTAAATAATGATTTATAAGAAATTTTGTAAGAAAAAACAAGATCGACAGTATCAGTGAAATTACAGCTTTCAGTACTTTGTCTTTAGACTCTGAAAGAACGTTGTATTGTTGTATTTTTCCTGTTTTATTTCACTTAGCCGAAGACGGACAGACAAACTATAAAGTTTCCTTGTTGATTCGTCACCATAAGCTTTTTAGTTTTAATGTACCAACTACACAACTGTTGTGCCCAACCATACTTATCTTTCTTTTACTTATTGTTATGCTAACTAAACATTTCACGTAGAAAACTAACGTTAAAGAATGTTCTCGAGAGTTATGAGTTACCAAGTCTTTATTCAATTTGAGAGTTGCGAGCGAAAAAGTCTTTACTTCGGAAACTACATTATGAAAACCGAATAGCAAATATCAACTCTGTTACGGTGATGGTAGATCGTTGATTTTATTTTGGCTCTAATGATTTATGAAATAGATTTATTGTAATTTATTATAAAACTGATAAAAAGTGGAGGTTTTGTATAGACCATAATCCTTTACTTGTGTGACTAAAATTACAATTTGGTACTGAGTTTTGGAACTAAAGATTCAACATTAATCCTATTTGTCTACAGAACAATTTTCCATAATAATAGAACACAACGATGTTCAACTCCGATAAATCCAGTCGAATTGGCGGCCTCCACGAGTATTGTCTTCGCATTAATATTTCGGCTTTCCATAATATCAAAGAGTCATAGAAACAAGCCAATATAATTTTGCTAGATGGAAATATATTCGCCGAAACAAATATCGTAGGTATAGCCTGCTCAGTCAAATAAAAACGTTGGAATTTATTTTCAATCTATTCAACTTTTCGGGTTTTTCCGATATTTTTCCTATACAAACGTCACAGCGCAACTTTAGAAAAGGTGAAAAACACTGTTCCTGAATGACTCCAAACTAGAAAACAAATTGACATGATTGATGTCCTACCAGCAAAACTCGCAATGGTCAAACGTAGAAAATGTATGTATAAAAATCTGAGCGTTATTTGTGCCTTGATATTAACTTCAAATATACGCGTACACTTATTAAATTTATTGAACTCACAACATAATAACTAACTTCCATTGACATCCATTTTAATTTTTACCATTTTAATGGTGATTTACTGATTTCTACTTTTGATAATAAAATAATTTTCTCCAAATTAATACAAAATTATTTAAACGCTAGGATGGTTCAGATAATCTTTCAAACTTTCTTTCCATTGTTAATAATATTAACAACCATAGATACAGGTAAACTCATACCAAATGAAATCGGAAGACGCGAAGGATTTTCATTAAACGCTTTATATTAAGCCTGTTTCCCGAGCACTTAAAACCAATCAATTGCTAATGAAACCTCGCATTAAACTTGTTATTACCTGAACAGGCACCATACAGTTACGTCACCGGTTCCTAGTGTTGTTGATATGTCGATAGTTTTAAAACGATATTTTCCACAGAATAAGTTTAATATTAATACTAGCTTTTGCCCGCGACTTCGTCCGCGTGAAGTACAGACAAGGGCAGGTCAACCTACCCAAAAAGTTAAAGGTCATTGCATTATTTTTTAACCTTAAGTCCAACAAGTGGAGATCAATATCAATTGAGAAAATTTGGCGTTTTATGGTAGGTTGACGTGCTGTTGTCTGTACTTATTTTTGGTAATTTTTCCCCAAAGTCTAATCGACCATCGTACACAATTTCATCAAATTCGGTTCAGTGGTTTTTGAGTTTATTCGTTACAAACATACACACACAAAAATACAAATCTTTCCTCTTTATAATATTAGTGTACATTTAGGACTAAAAATTTTTAACAAAAGTAACTCTAACATTAATTACGTTTTATTTATACACAAACTAACGACAATCACAAAGAAACGGTGATCTGTAGTTTCCCTATTTTGCGCCCCGACCACCGTGGGTTCTATTTTGTGTACCGTTTTTTTGGGCCTGGTTCCGGTTTTTCTTTTTCACTTTTCATGAACGTACAATTTATTTTTCATAGCGTTTTCTGCAAAGTTAAATTACTTCTTCTAATATAATTATTCTGGTGTTGATAACATAAATATTTTCAGTAATGCAAAAAAGGTAAATTCAATTATTTGAAACATGAGAAGCGTTTAATACGAAAAAGTATAAATAATGCAAAATATAGAAAAAAATACAGATGTTAATTAAATATATTAGGTTAAATATTGTTTCTGCGCATATATTTCTTATAAATTATATTTTGGCCATGTTAACCATTTTCTGGTCACTTCCACACACCAATCTTAAAATATTTGTGGATGTTTAGATTAGACGTCTATTTGAAAAAGATTTTTTTTTATGTCTACGCCTAGCTTTTTAGGGAGTTCACCGGTTTAGATGACTTAGCGTTGGATAGTTTGACCTCCAAGATTAATTTAAAAAGTTCCTCCCTTAAAGGTTGAAATAAGTAATAAGGGTTAAAGAATGAAATTGCCGATTATTTACCCACTTTTTATTTTGTTTATAGCTCTTAAGTATAGTCATATTATTGTGTAATTCTTTTTGTATTGTATCAAAAACTAAATAAAGTAACTTTTGACTAAAAAATAAATGCAATACTAGTGCCTATTACTTCAAAGGAAGTCGTTGAAAAGACCCCTTACAATGTGTCAGCTGACCTTCTTGCTTCAATTAAGTATATTTGTATTATATACTTTGATTTTTAGAAATTTAAATACTATACTGCGTAGCTTTAAAACCATCTAACTTTCACCTTTAATTGCATCGAAAACGGTTCAGGCGTTTTTAAAAAAACTAAAAAATTGTTAGTATGGAAAAATGACTTTTCTCGATTTCGTCCATACAAAACGGCAATTTCATACTTTAACCCCTAATATAAGGTTCTTTAGTAATATTAACGAAGATGGCTTTTATTTTGTGACACTGCTAACCAAAAAATCACAATAATTATCAATCATCCCTGAGCTGTTACTTGAAATGGGTATCTTATTTAATGGTTTCTCTCAAAGGTAATTTTATTCAAGTTAAATATTGAGACAAACATGAATGTACCTGCCTACCTCGATGAAGCTTTTGTCTGTACCTACGTTCACACTTAAATGCTGTTTCATTTAAACATGTGGTTTCAATATTCAATCTGATCGCTAATTTATATCGTAGGTATGTTATGGTATGAAATTTGAAGAGAAGTGTAATAAATATTTGCTCATCACCTGTTGGATTGGCGCTTTAGCATACTTTTAACATTATTTAATATTAGTTTATTAATTTCCTATTCGTGTAGTGAACGCACAGGCAAAGAGTAGGACCACCGCTTTTCTTGCTATTGGTGTCGTACGAGGTGTCTAATGAAGACTGTCTTTCTCTTCACCATTGACCAAAGTGATTTTTATTTAAGCTTTATTGCACAAACGAACAGTTATTGTACAAAAGGTGGACTTAATGCCACGAGGCATTCTCTGCCAGTCTACCATCGGGCTAAACAGAAATGCTTAGTAAGCGGTGCGATAAAAAAAAATAGTTATTAAATAAAATTATCAATAAAAAAAAATACTAAACTACAAAAAATACATACCTATACTTACATATAAACTAAACACTAATATTTAGACAATTATTATACATACTAAATACATGTAAAATCTCTAGTGATCGCCAATACGCCTGCTTAGCGTAGCTATTATGGCAAGCTAATAGAAGAATGAGAAGCTTCTTTCTAGTAGTGGACTGTTTTAAGCTAGTGACAAAAATGTAATCAAATTAAAATGTATATACATCATTCCTATAAACGTGTTTTTTTATTATTAATTTGGAAAGCCAACAGTAAATTAAAACATTAATATTATTGATGTAATTAAAAGACTACTTCTGCAAAAATTAAAAAATATACTCAAATAGTTTCTATATTTGAACAATAGAGTGTGTGGTACATTCAAGCAGATTGGTAAGTCATGATTTAGTTAGGTAACTGGTGACAGTAGGATTAATCCAATGTTGTTTCAACTGGATTAAAATCTAGTTGTAAATTAGCATAAGACCTTGTGAATATTCTGAAACATCCTAGCATTTCAGAGGAATTCACAACGGATCTTGCTTGGAAGTTCAACACTGGAGCCAAGACAATTTGCACTAATGAACAGATCATCGTGCGATATTTCAGTTTTGTGTAAACATATACCTTTTTGACTACGAACTTTAAAATTAAGTACGGGTCTCTAGTGAAATAGATTTTTAAAATATTGAATTCGTTTCACAGGATACTATACCATAATTTTCAATATCTTTATTTTTTTAAGCACCGAATAATCTAGAATCGCAAGTCGCAATCGAAAACATTACTGAACAAATGTTCTAAAGTTTGTTTGTATTTGAATGAATATTTCATTTAACATTATATTTTTTTTTGTCACGTACTGAAAGTGAAAACTGTAAAATCTAATAAAATAAAGAAATAGCACGACCAGCTACCTGATACCGCTATTCATTATTTCGAAGCTCAGTATATATATATATGTATGTATATAAAATTAAGTCTAACAAAATTAATATGGGTCTAACGCTCCGTACCGCTGCACTGCAGCACGCTCGCTTCAGTCACGCCGTTACGCATGATGGTCATTGTTCTTACCTAACCTAACTCATATTATTAAACTATCTATTACGTAAATTAAACCTGTTAGCAAGCTTGCAAAAAGACATACTAAGAATTATATATTATTTGTTTTAAAAAGATATGATTCCCTAACACATAAGGATATTTTGTAAACTGATATTTACGTCGAAACAAAATTATGAATAACTAAACAACGTTCCAACCAAAAACTTAAATAAAAAAAACGAAAATGAGTCAAACGATTATAGGAATTGTTTAATAAAATCAGAAAATAGTTTTATGTGAAATTAAAATTTTTTATTTAATTGCAGTCAAGTTTTTGCCTCTTTAACAACTCTTAATAGGTACATTTTATTTTTGTCTACCTGCCCTATAAAACTGGAACTCATCACGAATAGGTATTTAGGATGTTTGTTTAATGGTATCACAAGCAGATTCAAACCTAGGTTAACATGTGTAGAAAAATAGGTTAACATGTGTAGAAAAATAGTTTAACAAAGTCAAAATTGAATCTTTAAAATATTCAGTTTTTTACTAAACTCAGTTACTTCAGAACCATTTTGTATTGGTACTTTCAAAATCATGACATCAATTATTTTACTCTACCTTAGTATTTACATGCGTATACATTAACTATAACTTTGTTTGCAAGTTTTTACTCACTTGTTGCTACTGTCATTTTTAAACAACCCATAAGAAATGTACATAGTAATAAAGGTTGAAAGACATTTTACTGACATATCGCCATTACGTTGAACGACATCAATTATTTTATTCTACCTTAATATTTACATGCGTATACATTAACTATAACTTTGTTTGCAAGTTTTTACTCACTTGTTGCTACTGTCGTTTTTAAACAACGCATAAGAAATGTACATAGTAATAAAGGTTGAAAGACATTTTACTGACATATCGCCATTACGTTGAACGACATCAATTATTTTACTCTACCTTAATTTTACATGCGTATATATTAACTATAACTTTGTTTGCAAGTTTTTACTTACTTGTTGCTACTGTCGTTTTTAAACAACTCATAAGAAATTTACGTAGTAATAAAGGTTGAAAGACATTTTACTGACATATCGCCATTAGGTACGTTGAACCTGCATTATAAGTGCGATCTTTACTGGATCAATCGTTCTGGCGTGATTGAATAAGAAACACCCATACAAACATTTACACTAATACTATTATTACCACCTGTTCCTTCAACAAAAACCGCTTTTGCAAACGTACAATTGATATAAAAAACGCTCTGCTTATATATACAATAAATAAAAAGATAGATCTATATTTTAAGACATATAATGACTGTAAAATAGCATTGACTGGATACTTGAAAGGGCACACACACACTCACACACACACACACACACACACACACACACACACACACACACACAAACAAGCACACAAATATATTTGTAGTTAGTAAATTAAGTTAGAATATTGTAAACACTAGTTGCATTTAGTATATGGGAGAGCGTTACGTTCTGATACAGGCATATTATGCATGCTTTAAAGAAGATTACCTTAAAAAAACATGTAATAGCAATTTTGTTAAGTAAATAAAGCTTTATTAAGTATTTTGTTTTATTAAGATAAAGTCGTATAACTAAGTTTAGCTTTTTCAACTGATAGCGTAGAAATACTTGGACAAATTAATCATAATTAAATGTCAAAATATAATCAAGCGTAAAAAGAAATAACAAAAACCATATGTCCAATAAAATCACAATAATAATAATATTAGGGGTTAAAGTATGAAATTGCCGTTTTGTATGGACGAAATCGAGAAAAGTCATTTTTCCATACTAACAATTTTTTAGTTATTTTAAAAACGCCTGAACCGTTTTCGATGCAATTAAAGGTGAAAGTTAGATGGTTATAAAGCTACGCATTATAGTATTTAAATTTCTGAAAATCAAAGTATATAATACAAATATACTTAATTGAAGTAAGAAAGTCAGCTGACACATTATAAGGGGTCTTTTCAACGACTTCCTTTGAAGTAATAGGCACTAGTATTGCATTTTTTTTTAGTCAAAAGTTACTTTATTTAGTTTTTTGATACAATACAAAAAGAATTACGCAATAATATGACTATACTAAAGAGCTATAAACAAAATAAAAAGTGGGAAAATAATCGGCAATTTCATACTTTCACCTTATTATTATTACAATAATTATCAAATCAAATAAAAACAAATCAATTACTTATGAGTATTTTTATGAACATATAGGTTTATTTTAACGCTAAAAGGTTTTATGTCCATTGTATTTTGTAAATACCTACGGTACAGTAAAACTAATAGTATTGTTAATGTAAGCGTACTACACGAAAACAGAAAATATTGCTATGTTCAATGGAAGCCTTTTAACAGAAATACTCGATCAAAGGTATTAAAAGCACTTCCATTTCGTTTAAATATTGTTGAAAAATATCTTTACGGGGTGGACTTTCTGATGTTAATATTTGTGTTTTTTTTTTACATGGATCATGATGATAAAATTGTATCACATTAATCATTATCTGAGGAAATGTAAATAATTTAATACTGAAAGGTAATGAATAATGTTATTAATGTTATTTTTTGATTGTTATGAAATGTCAAAAATGGCATTTTATTGACTTATTTATTCAGTGTTGTCACCCAAAAAAATATTATCGCCATTTAAAATGTAATATTTTAAGGAAATCGTTTTTCTTTGCAATGGCAACAATTTAACTAGATGTTAATTTTAACGACTGGTAGAATTTACATCAAAAAACGCAAAAAGGCTTTTACCATTGGTTATCTGGCAACTGATAGTTAGGTTAACAAATGGTTAAAGTAAACTTTACTACTGATCAAAAAACCGGCCCTAAGTGTTGTTTCACCACATGACGGTAGATTGACTGCTTGTTATATTTTTTTGTAAAAGTTTTTACGAAGTATCGTATTATTAGAAATGTATCTATAACTTTTAATTGGTGTTTTGATTTTAATTGTATTTTTTTAATATTGTAATGCCCTAGCGGGGCTCTCTTGTGTCTTTTTTAGGGTTCCGTACCCAAAGGGTAGAAACGGGACCCTATTACTAAGACTTCGCTATCTGTCCGCCTGTCCGTCTGTCCGTCGCTGTCACCAGGCTGTATCTCAAGAACCGCGATAGCTAGACATTTGAAATCACAAATGTTACCGCAAAAACAACAAATACCTACTAAAAACAAAATAAAATAAATATTTAAGGGGGGCTCCCATACAACAAACGCGATTTTTTTGCTCGATATCATTAAATGGCAACAGATAGGCACTACATTAAGAAAATCAATGAAGGTACCTACTGTTGTTTACCTAGTCAATGGTACGGAACCCTTCGTGCGCGAGTCCGACTCGCACTTAGCCGATTTTTTCATTTTATAGTCTAGTCAAATGAAGGAATAAATGATCATGTTGCCGATGACGATTATCTACCACTTACACTGATTTGTAGACATAGGAGAGACTTTTCAGTGAATTCTACCTAATCATCGACGGAAACATCGAAATAAAAACGGAAAACTATTGGCAGCTATTATAGAACTATTTAACCGATATTATATTTACAAAGCTTCAGTTGTAAATATAACTTGCTACTAAAAATATCTTCTTTACTAATTATTCTTTACGTTTTCTAAACGTTTTAATTTTATTGTAAAAGTAAAGTATATGATAGAATTACTTTTGATTCAAGTAAATATATATGTATACAAAAGTCATTTTCAATTTACTCAAAGCGGGTAGGTACTAATTGCTGTGTTATATCACGAAAATTTGAGCGCTTAAACAATGAACAATATTATCCTTACGTTATCACACTAACAACAGTTGAACCAGTAAGTGATATAAGAGAAGTGTTGTTGTGACCTATTTACGTGTCCCACAAATGTCCCGGCTCCGCGCCTGATCCAAATGAATGGGGTGCATGTCCCTTTAAATTACATATTTTTACCGGAGCATCCAGAGAATTCACTATTTGGGATGATATTACAGATGAAAGGGAGCCACGCGTGCAGAATATTAACAAGAGGTGGGTGGTTTATATGATATTTCAGTGCTGTAGAAGAGATTTTCGTCAAGGGCGCAAAGGGATTGTAAAACGAATTGTCTTTGTTACAATATTTACTTTTTCAAAGTAAACGAAGTTACAAATTTATACTATAATAGGGAAATATAGTTTCATGGCAAAAACTACTAAAAGATTCATTTATCTGTGAAGTCATTCTCTTACAAGCAGTACTCCTAAATCTTCTTTTAAGACCACTATTATTATAGAACGCGAAGTGATGATTTGGAGAAGCACCAAACAACACGTATTTTTACTTAAATAGATCTAATAGATACAGTTGAGACAATATTGAACTACGAATATCTCAACTGCAAAAGCGACACAAAATGTCAGTATTAACATTAAAAGGTGCTAGACAGAGCTACTATTGTCTTCAGAAATACCTCTACAGAGATAGTGTGGATTGTATCACTAAAGGCGTATGAAGGCATATCATTAAATTTGAACCCGTTATACTATTATGCTGTTTCACGAAGTTTATAGAACATTAACTAGGTTCAAACTGGTTCAAACCTACACTGAATGTAGTGGTGTGAGACGATCTACTCGTCACATAATAGGATTACAGGCAAACGGGACGGATTGCACCTGATGTGGGCTTTTGTGCCTTCTCTATAGATATTTCTGGTACAGCTAAATGTCTTTAGTAGTGCCTGTATTTGAAATAGATGAAACTTCCGGGTTTTCGGGATAATCAGTTGGGCCTGCGACATTTTTGCGAGGATATTTATTATTGTAAACTCTTTACAGTTTAAAATGTTTTTTCAATCTGTTGTAGAAAGTAATATATTTTTAATGTAAACAACTTTTAAGCAAAATACGAGCTGTAACCCGCAACTTTGTACGCATGGAGTTTGATACTATCATACATCATTGTTTGTGTGTTTGAATTGAATAGACTCTAAACGATTTAAATAAAAATCTTTCTCCATTATAGTCCTACGATTTGATTCGAGAATGTACTTAGGTAATGTAAAAAAATATCAATAAAATATTCTGTATCGCGGCGGAATACATTAGTTATTTTAGTAGTACACAATAGCTGTAGGTACTACATATTTATTGAATCCAACATTATCTACAATTATCCACTATACCGCCTTACTACGAGTATTAGGTACAATTATGTAACAGTACCTTTTCTTAAAAATATCTTTTAGTATGTAATATCATCAACTGTCTCTCGATAGAGAAAAATCAATGCTACGGCAATACTGGCTTTGCTTCATGCCTCTGCACAGCAGGTGCCTCCTTTCACGAGACACTTTTAAATTTATTTTATCTTGCTGCGATGTAACAGGTAGCATGAAAAGATAAAAACTTTAACTACGGGTTGGAACGTTTTATGAGAATCCCTAAGAGGATTACAACAAACGGCCGTTCCGTTTGTTGTAATCCTCTTAGGGATTCCAAAGACCGAACCTGATGTTCTTTTGTGCTCCGATCTGTTTAGGCTTAGATATTTTTATACTTCAGGGGCTATGCCTTCAAATACCATGGGATCTTTATCCCACGTTTAGATTTTTGAACTATTTTTGTACTGTGTTGGCGTACTGTGCTTCGATATCAAAGCTTTGTAGTTTCGTATGTAGCCTAAACTGAAGCGACCATTGACAATCGACTCTATATTTGCTTTGCCCAAGTTAGAATTTCCTTAATATCACAATGATAGGATTATAAATATGAAAAGTGTAAAAAACACTCAAAGCATTAACATGGTGCTTAAAGTCTTGAAGGAGATTAAAGGTTTTTTATTCAACTTTCATGTAGGATTTGATATCACATTAAAATTTGGCTAACAGCTGTGCTACTGCTTCTTCGACTAAACAACCGAAAATTTGGGTCATAATTTATATATATTTAATTAATACCATGTGCGTAAAGAAAACTTTATTTGCATTACTTTATCATTGAAGAGAAAATACTTTAAATTTTTGTAACTTTTATTTAAAAAAGTATTACATTTAAGATTACGTAACCGCCACCGAATCAAATGTTAAAAGTAGAGGGATTATTAATCTCATGAAATTCAAATCTGGAATGTCAGTTGACGAATATCCTTTGTGGTTTTATAGACGGTCGGGTTTAACTGACGTGGATTATTCAAAACTCGGTCTTATTCCCGTGGGAGAAGAGATCAGGTGTAACTCAGATTGAGGTACATCATAATTTTTAATTAAATTCTTCGTCAGTTCCGCTATTAACAATGCAGTACAAGTCTCCTTTTGGTTACGAGCGAAACTGTAGTAATTGGATTTGCATAATGCATTTCTACTTTAGCATTCAACCAGGCGTGTTCTGGACAGCTACTTTGACGAGATTGAATTTCATTTCAAACTATATATTTTTATGTAGATGCCGTGTTAGATACGTTATTAACTATGAATAATAATTAATCTATGATAGCCACCTCTTCTTTTCCTATGTGAAATGCAATGAAAAAAATACCGCCAGAAAAATACAATATCATCACTCCACTATAATAGTTTCGCCAATAATTGACGAAACTTCGATCGGCAACTCTGTCAAGCGATTATGGTGAAATTTTCTTTTTGGAGTAAAGTAAAAAGTAACAACCCATTTCGCCCACTGCTGAGCATGGGTCTCCCTCCTTTTTATGGGGAGGGGTTAAGGCCTTAGTTCCACCACGCTGGCCTAGTGCGGGTTGCTGGACGGCGAGGGCGACGCTGTGGCAACATCACCCCGCCGTTGGACGTATCTCAAGCCGCCCGAAGGCCTCCAACAGGGCTTAACGACTGTTATCTTGTAGCCGGGACCGACGGCTCAACGTGCCCTCCGTAGCACGGAAACGCTCATGGTATGATGCCACAAACGGTCACCCATCCAACTAGTGACCACTTCCAGCGTTACTTAACATTAGTGACAGATGCTGATCACTAAGAAGCATTGCGCTATGAGCGCTTTTTGGAGTAGCCCATGTCTACCAGTAGTCTATTAGTAGGATTTTTACGAAGTTTTATGGGGTATCTATGGTGTTCGACTGCGTAATAAACATTTATGCATAGTCCTTTAATTGCTGATAGATCATGATGATCTGTCAAACTATGTAGTTATCATCAAGCTGTATATTTACATGATAATTCAATTACCTACGTTTCTGTATATACTCGTATAATTGTAAGGTATACTGTATTACAAGCAGAAACCAACCTTTTTTATATCATGTGTAAAATGATATATATATATTTTTAATTTATATTATCTTGGGTAATTTAATTATTGCAAATATTTGTTGTTTCATCAATCAGTTCACAGCTTAACACATACCTCTCGAAAATGAGGATTATGCCATGATAGCTTCGCTTGGCAGGTGGGTTGGCGATTGCAGTTTGGTGTTGGTAAAAGGAAGACGCTGCTGCTAGTCTTTTCCTACCAGTACTTCTTTTATTGTCGCCTCTTAGGGTGCGTCCACGTAAGCCGCCCGCGAGTGTAGCTGCGCGCGTGCATTTCAGACTAGCGTTTTATACGCGCGTATACGCTCGTTTTTGGAACCGTGTTCACGCGTGTACAGGTTTGGTTTTATTTTCTTCTTGTGTTGACGCATACAAGACGAGTGAGAATACTGGCCTATTTCATGTTTCGAGCAAATCCGCGTAGGATTTGATAGGAACACGTTCGTTTTAATGTAGCACGCGAGTAAGCGCATATGCTCAAAAGCGAGCGTATACGCGCAGAAAAAATGTAAGACTGAAACCGCCCTTATGTTTGTGCGCCACTCCTGCGCTGCTCGCAGCTCGCGCGCAAGCTACGGGCACTTTATGGGGAATTATACTCAATACTAGCACAATTCGCGATACCTAATTGAGTGCACGCAATAGCACTTACTTTACAAGCCTCGCATGTGTTGGCGCACCAAACCATTGCAGTGACTGTATGCGTGCTGCGCGTGCGCAGCTCCGCATTTGCAAGATGTGGACACACCCTTACGATACCCATACGGAGGTGGTATAGGGTGGTATAGGAACAGCTATGTAAGGCGACCAAATACCTGGTGGCAAGTCCACGAACGGGGCAGGATGGGTATGACGTACCGCAGCAAGGGACCGCCACACTACCAACACACCCGTCGGGTTCCACCGTGCACACCAGTGCGCATTCTTGTTCCAATCAGCCTAAACAGTAGGCCAGGCTAAAGAGCCAGACCTGCAACGACAAATACAGTCAGATACGGGAACTCAAAGATTCGGGGTGAAACCGAAAGGGGAACATCATGTATGTAGTTACAGGTATCCCTCCACAGCCGTGATTGAGCAATATTACGCTACACTAGTCCAATTGTCTCAATCTGGTGTAGCCTCCACACGCTGCCAAGTCTCCGAGCAAGTAACCCCTTTCGTTTCGAATCTCGTCTGATCTTTTCTAACGACAATTTCAAAATCCTAGCTAGTCATTCTCGAAATGTCAAATCATCTAACCCTAGAGTATAGACTCAGACCATAGATAATATTGATTGCTAATTTAATAAAATCGATAACGATGAATGCAAAGACGACGCCGTTTGCATCGTCACACTGTGACATAGTGTCTCGGTGGCTAAATGGTGAAGCGCCGCGCCCGGTATGCGAGGAGATGCGGGTTCGAGTCCCGCCTGAGACATAATTTTTCAAGTTTATATAATGATATTCATAAAATTATTAGACTCAGGCGTTACTTTGCGGTAAGCCATACTAAAATGAATTGTATGAGTCGTCGGAACGCAGCGAAGGATCGTACCTCCTGAGGATGAGGAAACGCATCGAGTTTTTTCTTATATCGGTGTTGGGTACTCATAATTGCATTACGTTTCTGTACTGCACGCATTTTTGAGGGAGGGCGGGCACATTTCTTGCATGTTCTAGTGCTTGCTCATTCGGTGACGGTTCGGATAGTGTGGTGTAGGTGCCTAAATGGTAAAGCGCCGCGCCCGGTATGCGAGGAGATGCGGGTTCGAGTCCCGCTAGAGACATAATTTTTCAAGTTTACCTATATACTGATATTATAATTGCAATTAAATTGCCAAAATATCATTTATAGTATAATTTTATGAATTCCATATTACGAGTATATTTGAGTTCCGAGTAAATTTCAGAAAAAAGAACTAACTATGGCTAGTCATTTTACAAAAAATATTTTTTCTTGAAATATAAATCAAATCGTTCACATTTGACAGAAAGAATATAACGATTGTTAAAACTTCTCCAGCTTTGTTACTTTCAAAACTATTATTAGAGTCATAACTTTTAGAAGTGACTTTAACAATTTTCTTTTCATGGGAACGTCACGGCGATATATCAACCCCGTAGCAAGCGTAGCATTGTCGCTTAGGTATTTTTGTGTCCTGCTGTTGTAAAAGTGAGAATTGCAAAGAATAATTGGAGCTAAGGATTTCTAGGGAATAAGGTAAATTAAAACACTTAAACTAGAGGAGACAATAGAAGAACGTGGTAGCACATTTTAAGAGAGTAGTGCTATCCCTTCCCTTCTTATGGGTGTCGAAAGAGGCGACTAAATGAGTATTGCGAGGAGAAGACGTGCAGCAGCCCTCTTTCCATCATTGGCCAATTTATTAGGTCACACTGATAACACAAAAAATTTCAAAATTTTAAATTTTGTGATCGTTGTTTTTGTTATTTTGTGTGCATTCATACAAAATGTTTGATTAGTTATGCATGAGACGCCTTGCAAGCTGAGCGAAATGCATTCTGTGCAGTGAATGAGCGCTTGCTTGATTGGGCCCTTTGTTTAGGTAAGTTGTTAGGGTTCATGGAACGTAATGAATATATTGCTTACACTACAACAAATAATGAAACCTTTGTTTTGATACATTCTCAATTAAAGTAAACTTAGATTTGCTTTGCTATTTCACTAAAATCGTCTTTAAGTGCGTCTAACAGATATCTCTTTGCCATAGAACAATCGCTAGTGAATTTGCCACTAGAGGCGCTTTTGTCGCGTGAGGTCCAAAAACATTTACTTTTCACTGGTTTTAGAGGGCTTCGTGACATAAATTATATTTTATTTAATTACCTACTGGAAAGTGTTCTCCTGCGTAAAATTATCGCTAATATGGTTTATTTGGCGATGAATGTGAACGCTTGGAAAGTGAAATTAAAAAAAGCGCAAAAAATAGGAGGCCTCAAAGAGCAACTATTTCAGAAGTTAGTTCGTTGATATGAAGATAGTTATTTATATATGTAGGTATTGTGGTGTTGATGTTACGATGGGTAGAAATTATGTTGATGAAGTGATGATGCGTAAAGCGAAGTGTGCAATGCATAACCCCTACATATATAATAAACTTAATTAGATTCAAGATTTAGAATTTTGTTTCGGCGCTGATCTAATAAAATCACCTTTGACTGCTATATCTTTAGACCAGTGTTTCCCAAACATTGTTCTGCCATGGCCCGGTAATTTTCGCACTGCCCCTTTGTGACCCACTTAATATTTCTAGTTTACTAGTTCCATTAAGTTAAAACTAGAGAAATCAAGTTCCTCGAAAATGACGAAAGTTTAAGAAGAATATTTACTATGCGTCGATTGATAGTCGGTATTATTTCATAAACAAGGCGGAAATGTTGCGACCCAGTATTTAATTTTGATGGCACGGTACCGGGTCGCGACCCGGCAAATGGGAAACGCTGTTCTTGACCTCTGTCAACAGTGGCGCCAACTGGTGAGCAAAGAAACGGTAGTCTCCAAAATCTATGATTGCGAGTAGTCGTGTAACGCTATTTGACACGACCTATACAGGTCAAAAAGTACCCGCAATTGTGTTAAGATTGAATTTTTTTTTTAAATTGTAATTGAGAAATAATGAAATGTATCGGGATAAGTTGCAAACGCCATGGTCGCAGAAAATAAAACAGTTGTTCCATGGATGAAGTCCCGATGTGTCAGAACCTCATAAGAAGAAGGTGTGGCTATAAAACTCAAAACAATCAACTCTTTGATACCATCATTATTATATTAGCCAAAGGACGTCCACAGGATATTGGCGCCCCATAAGGATGTTTACTCCGATCGGTCTCATGCTAACCGCATCTAGTGCCATCCCGTGCCCGTCACCATATCGTTGGTCCACCGAGTAGGGGAATACTCACAGATTGCCGTCAGGTGCGTGGTCGCCATTCTATAAACTTTCCGCCCTAACGGACATCGGTTTATTTTCTATTTATGTGCCCGACCCACTACCATTTTAGCTTTGCCATTCGTCGAGCGATGTCGGTTATCTATTTCTCCTACGGGTTTGCTCATTTCTGTTTCTATCGCGTATACCTAATACTAAACCTGGTTCTCTCCATTGCCCTCTGTCTAACTTTTTAAGATATCCATACTAGACAAACACGTTTAGTTTGCATAAGTAGTCACGTACACACAACACAATCAAAATAATGATAACTATAAAAAATTATATCCGTAAATAAATTGTATATTACAGTTCATGAAAAAGTTATAACTCCTAACATTTTTAAGCCAATCAAGTTGTAAGATAGACTTTACGAAATATTTCGCTAAGGGTCGCAGGTTGAAGTTGTTTTAAGTAGTGTCAGAAACTGTCGTAAAAGCTACTTTATTGTTAGGATACTCCATTGTTCTGGAGCTTCCGAGCTGAATAAGGTCAACGGATTGTTCCGAAAATGTTTTTGCACAACACTGAATTTCACAAAAATGCTTTTGGTATGCACTCCGAAAGGCAATATACTTTATTTTATTATTTTACATCTATAATAAAAAAAAGCTTTAAGCATCACTTTTGAAATGGTTAAATTTTCATTCACAATACTTGTTTTAAATCTGTTTGTTCAGCAATGTAATTGCTGGTGTATCTTCACGATAAAGTTCTTCTTTTTAAGTTCTTAATGCACTTCCTTTAGTTGCTCCTTGCGCAAACCTAGAGCACAACAGGGGGAGGTGTTCCGCATTACCTTTCTAAATATTTCGTTTCGTTTAATTTGAGTGCGAATACCGCCTGGGACAGCTATTTTTTAAACAATGATAATGTTAACTAGTACAAATATTATCTTATGTTTAATCATATATATTTTATATTAAGAAAGTGTTAATTAATATTCATTGTATAAATTCAAACTTACTTAGCCGTTCTAATTTAACGACATGTTACAAATTCAAATGTCGAGTTTACCCTTTTATGACACAGTAAAACTTATCACGAAAACCATGAATACGCTTTGTAAGTTATAAATCATTAATGAAATCCAACGCTACTCGTATCTAGCCCGGAACAATTTTACAGTGGTCCCATTGTCACAGCAAATACAGAACAGACAAACAAAACATAGTTAACAGTACATTTAAAATATTCATAGGGTCTATGCAGAAGACTATTACTTGTGGTATGTACATTAAGTACCTAAATTATTAGTGAACTATTTATTACAATAAACATCCGTATAGTATAGTTACTGAGAGTTGATAGTTAGAAATACAGTATTTTGATACTGCTCTTTAACTATAGTAGGTACGTACTTACACATAAAGCTTGGATCAGTATTAAAATACTGTTTTCTCTACCATTACTTCGCAAACTCTAACTTTGCATAACCTCGAATAAAATTTTCAATACTGCCTTTTGAGTATAAGTAAGAAATTATAGTTATATAGTATCTTTGAATTTCTCTGTACGTAAAAAAAAGTATTAAATCGCTTTCAGTGTTACACAATGTCAGTTTTCAAAATAAATATTAAAAATAATGATATTAGTTTAAGTCTGCTGTGTAAGAAGCTTTTATTTAATAACAATTGTAACTATCGTAATATTATCAATTGCCATAGCCCTTCAACGGTACTTTCTAACTATGAAATATAAAATTCTATTGAAGATCAAATGGTACCAACTTTGAGCTAATACCGTCTAATGAAAAGGAAAACTGTCAATGTCAGACTAAATTGTGAAAAAAATGAGTTTTATAGGTCCATGAATTAAAAAAATATACTTTTTGACTTTAAAACTTATTCTTCTTTCGTCAGAGAGTCAGTTAGTTCATATCATAGATTTAGGATACAAGTAGATCGACTGACAGCCCGATAATGCGTGACCAGTTTTGATTTGTCAATGTGTGTGTTAACTAGTGAGGTACCTTTAACATTTTTAGACTATCGATAATAATTCCAGTTTGTCGTTTGAAAAATAATGTTTACTGTCACACTGTTTTTATCTCAAGATTATGCACCTACTTTGCGGCATACCTAACCGCCCTCACTTCTTACAACTAGGTAATGTAAAACTGAATAATTATGAAGTAGCGACCAGTTTTTGTAGGAATAAAAGTAGAGGTGGGTCTTGCATATTCGTGAAAAATAATTTAGAATTTACAGATTTAACATTTTTAAAGAAACACGCATCACAAAACGTATTTGAAATATGTGGTATACAGGTTCCTTCTATAAAATCGGCCATAATTTGTATATATAGAACTCCAACGTCAGATCCAACAGTATTTATAAAGAAACTGGAGGAGGTGCTATTCGAAATGTTTAAAAAAGATAAGTTTAAAGGTAACGTCATTTTATTAGGCGACTTCAACATTAACACATTAAAGTTAAACTCTATTACCAAGAACTTTCAAGACTTACTATATAACTATAATCTGAAAAGTCATATAAATGTCCCTACACGGAAAACTGCATGCTTAGATCTTATTCTAAGTAATATAGACACAGCAACAGCTTTTGTGCTACCCTTGAACCTTTCGGACCACAATACAGCACAAATGCTTAGCTTCCCTATTAAATGTAAACAGGTTAAACCAGCTTCTCATTATATTTATGTGAGAGACTACAGTCCTGAAAATATAAATAAATTTAAAAAGTACCTAGGCAGTCTCACGTGGTCAAATGTATACGCGGAGACAGACTTTAACAATGCCTTTAATGAGTTTCACGAATTGTTCTGCCTCTTTTATAAATTATGCTTTCCAAAAGTAAAAAAAATGGTTAATAATATAATTAAAAAGAAACAAAACTGGATTAGCAAGGGACTACGAATTAGCTGTAAAAGGAAAAGATATTTACGCTACCAATATTACAAAAATAAATCAAATATAAATAAAAGTAAGTACAATATATATTCTCACATATTACAAAAATGTATAATTAAATCAAGAAAAAATGCTAACATTAAATATATAAATAAATGCAATAATAAATGCAGAGCAACGTGGACTATAATTAACAATGAAATAAGAAATAAAAATAATCTTAATACTATTGACAGCATAAAAATTGATAATGTAATTATGACGGACCCTGTAGACATTGCAAATGCAATGAATGGATATTTCATTGATATGCCTACGAATAAAAATAATAAATGTAAAAACGTTCATATTGCTAAAGATAGGCAAAGTAACTCAATATTTTTGAAGCCGATGACAATGTCAGAATTAAAAAATATAGTCAGGTCCTTGCAAAATACTGAATCGGTTGGCTACGACGAAATCAACACAAAAATACTTAAAATTTGCATTGATAATATCATTGCAGTCATAACTTATTTAGTGAACTTTTCATTCGAATCGGGAACTTTTCCAGAATCTTTAAAATTATCCATCGTGAAGCCACTTTATAAAAAAGGGTGTAAAGAGTGCGTTGAGAACTATCGTCCAATCACGTTAATTTCAATCTGGTCAAAGGTATTTGAAAAGTGTATGCATGATAGACTTACAAACTTTATAAACAAATACAGTATAATCAATAGTGAACAATATGGCTTTCAGAAACAGAAGTCAACTACTTTAGCAATTTTTTCACTAATACAACATGTTTTAAACAATATTAATGCAAATAAAATGACTACTGCTCTATTCCTTGATCTGTCAAAGGCTTTTGACCATATTTCCCATGAAAAATTACTTGATAAAATTGAGGCAATCGGAATTAGAGGACATGCTTATAGATGGATTGCATCATATTTAACAAACCGCAAACAGAAAGTGGTTATTAGCAAAGTGACAGAAAATAGGGATCGTATATTTTATTCGTCTAATGAGAGACATAACGGCGGTGGAGTCCCACAGGGGAGCGTGCTAGGTCCTACTCTGTTCCTATTATACATAAATAATATATCTAACGTAACAAATCACAAATGTATTTTATTCGCAGATGACATTACAATCATTGTGACCACTGACAAAAAAAAATATACAATTAAGGACCATGAAATTGACATAAACAACACATTAAATACTATTATCCAATGGCTTGACATTAATAACTTGACAATTAATCTGAATAAAACGAATTATGTGCAATTTAATCAATCTAAACACTTGCAATATAATTTTAATTTAAATATTAACTTTGAAAATGTAGCAATAATCAATGCACCGCAAACAAAATTTTTAGGAGTATTGATTGACCAAGACATAAACTGGAAAACTCACGTTAACGATTTATGTAACAGAATAAATCGGTTTGTATACGCTCTCAAACAAGTAAGGAAAGTTACTAATATCTCAACAGCACTTATATCATACCACGCTTACGTTGAATCCATTCTGCGTTATGGTCTCATAGCATGGGGAAACAGTACGGATTTTAATAGAGCGTTCATTGCGCAGAAAAAATGCATTAGAGCTATAGCCGGGATTCCATCGGACGAATCATGTAGACCTTTTTTTAGAGAGTTTGGTTTATTAACACTGCCATCACTTTATATATTTGAAATATGTACTTTTGTTAAAAAACATTTTACTTTATTTAAAAGAGCCTGCGATATAAATTCGCGAACCCGCAGAGACCCAGACAGATTAATAATGGAAGTTGCACCTAGATCTAAGAAATATAGCCGAAATTGTGTGTCGATGTGTATAAGAATTTACAACAAAATACCAAAAAGCTTGAAAACGCTAAATACTAGCCGTTTTACAAATAAACTGGGTGAATGGCTCAAAGATAAAAACTTTTACAGCGTTACTGAATTTCTCAATGATCGATAGCCTTAAATTGTATAATAATAATGATTTATAATACAACCAATGATCCACTATATTGATGCTTGTTAATGTTTCGCATGTCTGGTTATTGTTGTTAAGTTGTTGTAATGACTGGGTTAACTGGCCCAAAAAATATTTGCATGCTTCTTGTAAGCAAAACATGATTGTTCTTTTTTACCATGTGACATCTGTGTATACCGTGTTTTAAGCAAATAAATTTATTCTATTCTATTCTATTCTATTCTAGGTATAATAGTGGGCAGATAAATGTGCCCGGTGAGAATATTTTTTACATATGATTTAAAAATAAACAGTTTTAATTAATAATAAAATAACAGCCATTGTTAATTAGTTTTCTTTATTTATTTCCTCAAATGATTTTCCCGTGTCATCTGCTGTGCCGTATGAGCTTATCAATGGCAGTAAGTGAAACAGAACAAGTAAATAAAATCTGATTAAACATTTACATTCTTATGAATCAATCCCTGATTATTGACTTTTAACAAGATTATCTTAGTTATGTGATTCCTTACAGTTTCCTTCTTCAAATTGTTAAGTTGACATTCATTTGAGACGCTAAACGAAAAATAACATCAAATTTCTCTGGAAACATTCAAGATAAATGTCGACAATAGTATCGATAAATTTGAGTCAAGCTCTAGCGTACATGTAAAATATTTCGATGAATTAATTATCCACCAAAATGAACAAGTGGATTGAAATAATTTTATATTTACATCATAACAACAAGATCAAATTCAACAAAAATAAGGCATTTTACGATGACGACTTTCTACTTATTTACCTGTGAAATGAGCAATTTTCTGGATTATTTTTGTGGTTGACTCCACAGGCACTCACAGAACATGTGACCATTATTAGATAAAACTGTATTTACTTTAGATAATCTACGATGTACTAGATAATTCCATAAAATGCTGAAGCTTATATCGCATATGCCACTGGATGTCACTCTGTCAATTAAGACAGGTCACAAAACGAAAAGATTAGTTTTCTTTTTCTATCTTGCTAGATTTCCATAAGAGGTTTTCTTCTATCTCGCAGGCTTTGTCCGTCTATTATATTCTACGTTTATGGTTCATATTAATATAAAAACTTAGAATAATAACGCTATAAAAATATATGTGTGCAAGTGAGAATGTTTGTTATTTTTACTCTGTGACAGAGCAGCAATGAAAGTGTCCCAGTCCCCATTTGGGACGGGAATAAATTTCATTATTGTTTCCGGAAGAAAATCCTAAGTCTAATATTTCCAACAATGTTCCAAAGTAATTACAGGCCCTTTTATGTTTTTTTCTGTCCTGATTTATAGTAGTTCAACATCTCTTACCGAGATTTAGTACTAGGCCAGCTGTTATCGCGTGTTCGGCGGTCGCAAACCGTTTAGCAACTGTTTGACGATCATTTAGCTGTCACATAAAATATAGCGATTAAGTATTTTACTGCGATTTCATTAGAACTAGTTTACATGTTTCTAGTACGGTCTTTGTCAAATTTGAAAAGAAGAGCTTCGCTTTTAGTAATTCATGTGAGAAGTTAGCGTTATAATTAAGGAACCAAGGTTAAGTATTATTAAAGTAGTAAATTAATTAACTACAGGGGCCTTATTCAGCTTTTACAATTGCAGTTCGATCGTGCTTGAATTGGGCGATTTTTACATTTAGCCCATACTAGAACTGTCAAAAACCTGCTATTTTGATACGATTGGGTTAGCTGAATTAGGGGTCATGTGTTGTAAGAGGCGACTCTAAGAGTGCTGGATTACAAGCTGCAACGTTTTTGTCTACCACTGACCTAACTAGGTGATGGGATCCACCTCCTAATGGTCCACCCTGGGCAACGGCATCTTTGGTTTTCTAACCAAAGCTAGATCCCTCTGCGGTGGAGGCTTCGTAAGAGGCTGCCTGGATGCTTGAGGGTGTCTGCCGGTTTCAAGCGCCAAATAGTTTTTCTGTGTTCCGATAGTGTGTGGGAGAACCAGTGGCTCTGGGTAATATCAATTGATATTGTTCTCTACTTGTTGGACTTAAAGATGAAAATCAATTCAATGACCTTTAACTTTTTGGATAGTTTGACCTGCCGTTGTTTGTACATAGAGAACTGGAGAAGTGTAAATAAAATATTTAATTTTGTAAAATCTTGAAGATGTAACTTTGTATGTACCTATGTATGTAATGTAACTTCAATAAGGCTTTAGTGTACCTCAACTGACTATAAACGCGACTTTAGCACAGTTTGGGTTACGTAAGCTTGCTAATACAGTTCCAAAGTTGTCCTTTGTACTTAGAAACTAACTGTAAACAGCGGCTTTATCATTATGTTATTACTCGAACAATCTGCGGAACCCTAAATTAGCATACTAGTGACATTTTGTGTAACGTTGACGACTGAATTTGCAAGAGTAGGTATATCAATCGATTTAAATTAAAGAGTTAGCCCTTATGTGTATTGTGAAGTAAATTTTTCGAGTATTCAGTCTATTGCCCTGTCAATTTTGCTGTTATTGTTATTATAAGCCAAGTAAAAACAAACATAACATAATAGCAAGATGTTTCTAAAATAAAATTAACATTATTATTAAATAATTTTAAACTTTTGCGTTGCATAATGATTTAAATGTTTACGGGAAATAAAGCGCGATCATACCTTAGAAACCGACCCGAATTCGACCTGATCGAATCGTCAGGCAAGATAATAAGGTATGATCGCATTTAATTTCCCGTAAACATTTAAACATTTAAATATCATTTTTCGACGACCTCCGTGGCGGAGTGGCGTACACCCCGGTTTTCAAGGTGTCGCCTGCTCCGAGGTCCCGGGTTCGATTCCCGGACGGGTCAATGTGAAATAAAATGCGTTTTTCTACATTTTCTCGGGTCTGGGTGGTACCTTCATTGTTTCTGGTTTCCAAATTACGAGTGCTTTAAATAGTTATTCAAATTGGGATCAGAACAATGTATGTAATGTTGTCCACATTTACTTTAAGCGTCGCATCCCCACGAATAGGCTTATATGTAGGTATAATACAATTATTATAACAAAACGCAATTCATCATCTGCCAATACCAGTCCACTGTTGGACACACTCCTTCCCAGAAGAAGGAATCTGTCATAATCGTCATTCTTGACAAGACCAGTTGGCGATCGCGTTGTGCTAGACTTTTTTACTCTCTTAAGTCTGCCTACATATTTATAAGAATTAAAGTGTCTTTTTTTCAACAAAAATATCTTTCTACCAAATTTTCATAAAAACCTGTTTAGTAGTTTTTGCATTAAACCGTAGCAAACAGAGTTAGTCCGCATTTATAATTTGCATTATTTTGAATCCCCTAGCAACACAAATCTTAGTAAAAATACTACATATACAGGTGAAATTTTAACTACTTTCCAAAATTTTTGTAGGCGTGCGGTATCGTATTTAGAGCCCATTTATGAAGTAAAAAATGTAAATCAAGTTTTCACCAGAAAATATTTTTCGCAATATAGTTTTACATTTTTACAGTTTTATGCCTGTTTAGGTATAAAGGGAAAATCAAAAACTTATGTTTAGTATCGTAATGAATGAATGTGATGTGCATTGCGTAAAAAGTGTTGCTAGGCGGCCGTATCTAAAATTATAGATTTTTGGCGGACATTTTCTAAATGCTTTATCTTGACATTTTTGTACTGGGCTATACCAAAAGAAAAAATACGTCATTTGTTATTTGTCTCGTAGATTGATATATTAAAATTTGGAAGGTGGTTAAAATTTCATCCTGTATAGTACTATAGTACCTAAGTACTTACAAAAGTAAAAATACTGAAACTCCATTTACGTGGTCCTACCTACCTATAAACTATAAGACTTGCGCTAAAAGAACTCAGGGCAACGGAAATTTGTTCCTGGCGCGGAAGTTCAGTACCTATTTGTAAGACATGATAATGAATCAGATAGATATGGCACCAGTCACTGCTGTAAGTGTCTACAGTGTTCTGTAATGTAAAACAATGCATATACATCGCAGTAAGTAAATTTTAAACTAAGGACTCACGTCTTATGCAAATGTGTATTCCATCTGCAAGACGTAGTTTTGTGTTAAAAATACTAAGAAAATGACGCCATTTTTATTTAACATGACATATTTATGTCCACCGAAACAAAGTGTTTGTGCTTTCTACAAATAACACAGATTAACTAAAAAAGTTCACAATTAGAATAAAAAGTTAAAGGCTTAATAGAAAAACTAGACACAATAAAATTTTTACTGTTTGGGGGTGACCTACGGCGCTTAACGTGTTAAACAGCAGAAATAGTAAAACGAGTGTAAATAAAATATTTGGCTGCAGTGTTTTACTTATTATTTACTAAATTAATAGAAATCATTGTATCTATTTACTTACTATCTATAGTGTACCATGTTTTGTGCAAATAAAGATTCTGATTTTGATTCTGATTTTGCAGACAAAATGCAAATTATTCACAAGTTAGAAAAAGTCGATTCTTTCAATCAGTTAGACACAGTCTAGTTTTAAAAAGTATTATTTATTTATTTCTAGGTTCTAGGGTTCTTTCCTTTTTTTCTAGAAGTAATGTATTTCATTGCCATCGACGGAGAAAACAACATAGATATACAAGCAGCCTTTTGCAAAGAAACCTACGACGTACAAAAGGCTTGCAAACGGTAAGCGGAAATAGAAATAAAAGAAGATCCCTTTGCTGCGTAAAAGAAAGCCAATTATGCTAAACATTGTGAGCTGTTTGTCATCTCACTTATTTTAATAGTAAAAATTTTAAAAGGTTCGTATAATTTCTATCGTTTGATTTCGTTTTATGACATACTGGCAATGAGGTCTGTTAGTACAAACCAGGTTTTATTAATAAAAAAGTCACATATTTATAAACGTGTATCCTTTCTTCTAAAATGTAGTCCTCGATATTACTGCATCATTTATGTTTTTCTTATTTATTTTTCTTTTTATTATTTATTTTTTCTTCTACCATCGCATCGAAAATAAAAGATAAAATTCACATAGTTTAATATGAGTACTTTCATGAACAAAACAGTCCAGACATTGTTAGTATGATAAGTACATTAGTTAGAAAAATAATGCTGACATAAAAACCCTATTTTCCAGCAAAACTTTTTACATGACAAGAGCTTAGATATAAAACATGTCGTCTTTAATCAAAACAAAAGGATAACTGGTATTAAATGAAAAGTGTCGGAATGTAACATTGTTATATAAAAGTTATGAAATAGGGATTACTTGCCTGTGTTCTTAGCGCCTTGTTCCATCTGAAATTTAAAGAAACTCAGTTAGAAGTTGTTATTTTGGTAAAATTATTTAAATTTGTTTTGGCGCACAAAATAAACATGTAAAAGGTTTGGTCATATTATTTTTAAGTAAGTTGACAGTATTTCCTGCACTATCACGTGGTAGTATGTTAATATACATAATATGTACATTAATAGAACACAGTTTCAGCAAAAAAAAATGCAGCGATAACCTCCATTCCTGAAGATTATGCGATAAAACCAAATAAAAACACAAAATAACAAGTAACCAGAAAATTTATATGCAGTACCTAAAGTAAAAGTGAAAATAATGTCCTCTGAATTGCTAAAATACTTTGACCTACTAAGATCTACGAGAAGTCCAATGTTAGATTAGTTAATGTATTTAGTTGCTAAAACGAATGTTTAAAAACAACTAGTAGAATCTAGACAGGGCAGGAGTGCTGAACGCGCTCTAGGTCCCGTGTACAGTATACCCTGCTTTACGTGAGGGATACATTTCGGAACATCTCGCGTTTGTTGAAATTCGCATATATCAGGGTTTATGGTGAAATATACTTAGTTAGCAAAAACTTAAAACGAAATTCATACATTCTAAAAACATTTAAGAATTATTACAATATGCTATTTTTACTGAAAATTACATGTACGAAATCGCCTTGAAGGTTGGGTTTTTTTTTTACATAAGATAAGTATATTGATAACACCTAACGTTGATGAAATAAAAATAAGTTTACGGTTTTGAACTCGCGTTTATTTCAAATTTAATGAAAAGTGGTGGCATTGTTGTATGTACAGCGGCATTTATTCCGTTACAAAATGGCCTTCGAAATTTGATATGTGTTCGTCAATAATCACAATAATAAGCCACGTTACTGTTCATAAACTTTGTTTAATTAGGAGTCGACTACAAAGGTGAAAAATCTTCTGCCTCCAAACTTGCAATGATTAGAAAAGTTACGCCAAGCTAAATTAATACAGTTTCATAATTAGAAGATTCTGCAAGAGCAGTTTTTATTTGCAAGATTTATTTTCCTGGAAGTTTGAAGAAAAGATTAAGTTTTGGGTGCCCATTAAGTATTTACTAAGTCCTCGGCCTCTTTGGTTATGTAACGAAATTAGGTACAGTTGGTTTAGTTAAGAAATACAGAAACCAATTAAAATGTTGTATTAGTTTTATTGGCAAGATTAACGATGTGCTATTTGTCCTTTTTTGATACATTATTTAAAGAATAATCTGTTGATAACTCAAATCATTGTAAGCATGTATAATTCATTCATCAATAAAAATTATATCATTACATTTGCAGGGTGGTGTGAGCATAGAGTAGTTTGTAGTGCTTTGAAAGGCAGTCAGAAAAACAAGTCCCTTCAGAGAGCTGCAGAAATAAGCAGCTTGGAAAACGGCGCTAAGTGTTTTGAGGCAAGAAATAGACTCTTACTCGATCAACCCCTTTAAAATAGAGGCTATAAAATTATGAGACAACAAGTATGTATTTAAAATTACAAATACTTATTTATAATTTTGTATAACATCACGTACATTTTTCTGATTCTGAAGTAAGTACTTATTAAATAACTTGTCTTGTGGAAATAAAAAACAGTTATTAAGACCCAACAAACATCAGTCCCAAGAAAATATAGAAAAGTGTTTCTTGCATTTACACTGGAAATCAAGCCTCGGCCACTCTAGCATGGAGGTCTCCTACGTGATGATCAACAAAAGAAATCGCATTTCTGAATATGTGCTAGGGGACCAATTTCCAATGACCGATAGTAGTTATCGAGCTCACTTACTTACCATCACTGTACTGGCTACATAACCACGGGCTAATGCAAGTTCAGACATCAAAAGGCGGTTTTAATCCCTCAACCCCCAAGCGACAACCGGTTGTCGCGATAACAATTGATTTTAATTGTGTCTGGAATATCTGATCGTCAACGGGTTAAATAATATTAAGAACCCAAAAGTTCCCGTAATATCTTCAATTTCCCTCTCACTTTCATTCCTCCCCTTTAAAGTTAGAAATCACTTAGGATATTCGTTATCGTTAAGTAGATAGATACAGTTACCGAAGTGCGTGAAAACTTTAGTTAAATACTGGTTACTTATGAATCTATTTTCAACATTTTGAGTATCAAAACATATCACGAAATGGATTTGTAAATTTATAATATTTACAAATTAAACAAAACATAAAAATGTGTAATGAATGTTAGCACTTCTACTGGTGTTAGATTAAAATATTTTTTTCAAAAAGTAATTACAATACTTATATTTTTTTATTTTAAAGATCCTGTTATATATCTTGTAACTCTCTTTAACTTTATTTGCATATATAACTAGCCATTGTTTAACTACAAGCCCTCTCACCTCACCCAACTATACCTTATTATATTTCCATTTAGTTTAATGCCACCGACATCGTTGTCTGTTCGCTGTAGTACTAGTCAGACAAATAGAAACAAGGTATTCATATCATTAATTTTTAAGAGATAAAAAAAATGTCAAAAGCTTCAAAATGCAACGTCTTTCTCATCATATGCAATTGCCGCGCCTCCCAGGCAAAGCAACTGCTTAAGTGCTCCTAGCGTACTACTCGAGCACATGAATATTAGTGGCAACTCTATGAATTGCACTGCTACAGTTGAAACACGAACTGTTCTGACACATTCATAGTGTGACGCGCAAACAAATTAAATTCTCCGCGCGATGACGGCGTAATGCGGAGTCGCGTGAGTACAAGATATATGCACGCCACTCTAGAGATTTAATGTTTAGTATTTTATGAAAATAACTATTAAAGTAACACATTTAAGGTCAGTGCACGACGATTTGTATTTTGTTACGAACGTGGAGTTCGGGATTTGGATAAAACACCGTTGACTTATTAGAAGAATTTATTAGGCTATGAACAGGTTGCAAACACTATCACGAAAGCCGAATCACAAGAATCGTAGTCCGGTGGGTCGCTAAGTTCACTTTAAGCCAATCCGCAGAGTAGTCCTTAGATCCGTTGGTATCGCTAAAGTCGTCGTAACTTCGCACTAGATCACTTTTCGCAGGTATCGCACCGAAAGCTCAGAATGAACTGACTCCGGCGTCTCAAGTCCTGTCATTTATATATCTCAACATCGACGCCGGTCGTACATACTAGAACGTTCATTTTCCAGAAAAATCTCAAGGACATTTAAACGTAAACAACACTAGCGCGTTATGCCATTTTGTGCCTTAATCTGTAAATTTAAAGTTCAATGTCGCTTGCACTAAGGTCTTGTTATTACTTTGTGGTCGAACTTAGGTAGTATATCTCGAACCTTCTAGCATGACCGCGACACTGCCCTCCTCTTAGAGATGCTCGTCCCGAGCGTCATCGTTATTGCCGTTATAACGTGCCAAGCGATCGATGTGAACTACCTTAAGTGCTCCTCTCGGTGGCCGTTGGATCCGGTATGTAACATCGTTTATTCGCGTGATAACTTTGTACGGCCCTTCCCATCTAGTCTGTAATTTAGGTGACTTCCCTTTTTTCCGTATCGGGTTATGTAGCCAGACTAGTACTCCTTCATCAAAGCCACTGGTATTCGCTTTCCGGTCATATCTAGTCTTCATGTTTTCACTCGACTGCATGCCGTTTTCTCGTACCATGGCATAAATGTCCCGCACCTTGTCTTGCAAATCGGAGACATAATCCTGTACGGTGACGTGATCGTCTGGCGCTCCTCCGGTTACAAGGTCTACCAGTAACCCTAGCTCTCGTCCGAAGTTAATATATGCCGGCGTCGTTTTCGTGCTCTCATGTTCTGAAGTCCTGTAGGCGAGAAGGAACGGTGCAATGTACTTGTCCCAGTCCCTTTGATGGTTGTCCACCAATTTTGCTAAATGCCTTTCTAGTGTTTGGTTAAACCTTTCTACCATACCGTCGGACTGAGGATGATAAGCAGTGGTTCTCGTCTTGTGCATGCCCAATATTTTGCAGACTCCTTGAAACACGTTCGACTCAAAGTTTCTGCCCTGATCGGAATGAATTTCCAGGGGTACACCATATCGGCATATAAGTTCTTCAACCAATTTAGAGGCTACGGTCGTAGCTTCTTGATTAGGTATAGCGAATACTTCTGGCCACTTGGTAAAGTAATCCATGACGACCATAAAGTACTTGTTCCCAGACTCTGTTACAGGGAACGGTCCGGCAACATCTACTGCTATCCGCTCCCATGGTGCACCAACGTTATAAAGTTGAAGGTGTCCTCGACCCCTGGTGGATGGACCTTTTACTGCAGCTCAAGTGGTACATTTCCGGCACCAATCTTGTACATCAGCTCTGCAGTTAAGCCAGTAGAATCTATCTCGTAGCTTTGTTAAGGTCCTTTTGATACCCAGATGCCCTCCTGATATGCCATCGTGTACCTCTCGAAGAACATCCTTGATCCTTTCCTTTGGGACGACCAGCTCTAGGTGGAACTGTCTACCGTTAGGTTTTTCCTATTTCCGGTAAAGTATCCCGTTTTGCAAGATGAAACTGTCTTATTGAGCCCAGTACGCTTTAGTCGTAGCACTCGTAGGCGCAACTTCATGCCATATCGGCTTATCGTTACCGCGTTTCTTCCATGCAACGATGAGTCGTATGTCTTCGTCTTTTTCCTGAGCTTCTCTCATGAACTCATCTTCTCAGGATTTCGGAGGAGCTGTTCTCGTTATTTGTACATAGTCCTCCTTAGACTCCAGCTTGATGCAGTGCTTGCACTCCTCTGGGCACGGTCTTCTTGAGAGGGCATCAGCATCTCCATGTGTCTTTCCACTACGATGATTGATGGCTTCTCTTGTTCCAACCAGCACCCGCTCCTTAGGCCTGTTTGTTTCTCGTTTCCGTGGCTCCCAAGCAGAAGATAGTGTGTCATGCTTCTTCGAAAATTCTTCGAGGCGTTCCTCAACTTGCTAACCATTTCAGCAAGCTTAGTTGTTTGCTTATCTTCCTGGGACAGGTGAATTGCAGGTGGCCCTTTCCTCCACATTTATAGCACATCGGCCTGGTTGCTATTTTCATAGGCGGAAATGACATCTTCTTTTCCTGCACTTCTCGTATCTTGTAAATTGGCCGAACATCTGTCCTCAGAGCTTCTACTTCCAGAGCGTGCGCTAGAGCTTCCTTCAGTGAGGTATGGTGGCGAAGCCCCACTTCAGCTCTAATCTCCGTATCTGTGATCCCATCGACAAATGCTTGGAGTATAGTGGAGTCCACTATCTTTGCATCAGCAGATATATGCTTTGCGGACTAATTTTTCAATCTCCAGAGCCCATTGCTGTAGTCCTTCTCCAGAACGTTGAACCCGGTCCCGTAGTTGAGCGCGGAAGGCATGTTCCAGATGTCGTTCTCCATAACGAGCTTCGAGTACCCCCATCAGGTCGTTAAATGTGTTACCCGAGGTTGGTAGCGCCTCCAAAACAGAAAGAGCCAATCCCCGTAGAGCGATAGTGAGAGCTGTTAGGCTCTGTTCTTCCGTCCACCCGTTAGCATAGGCAACGGTCTGAAACTGTTGGCGGTAAGCGGTCCAGGACGTAGTGCCGTCGTAGGGTGGCACTTTCACTCTGAGTGCCAGGTTGGTGAATGCGAAGTTACTTGATACGGCAGGTCTGGTGGTCTCTAGTTTCAAAACCTTTTTTTGTAATTAGGTAAGGTTGTTCTTCATACTGTCTATGGTGGCCTCCAGATTAGTTACCCTTTCTTCTACCAGGTCCACATTCTTCTGTAGATGCTTCACCATATCATCCACAGAACTTACAGCATGCAGTATTTTTTCTTGTTCTTGACGCATTTCTTCCTGTTTTCCTTGCATTTCTTCCTGTTTCCCTTGAATTACTTCTTGCATTTAATCCTGTTTGCGTTGAATTTCCTCTTGCATTTTATCCTGTTTCTGGCACATGAAGTCCATCATTTGCATTAACCGATTGAAGTCGAATGCAGATGCTCTGGCCTCTTGAGCAGATGGCGTAGTAGCCAGGTGAGCGGAGCCAGTAGGTGGAGCGGGCGACGCAGTTGGTAAAGCTTCCAGTCCGGTAGGCGAGGCTTCTAGTCCAGTAAACGGGGCCTAGTCGGTGGGCGATGCTCGGTGGGCGGAGCCAATAGGCGTATCCCGATGGTCTGTGGCCTGTCGGGCAGCAGCCGTGGCTTCCGCAGCATGCTGTGCCCTGGTTCTGACGCCAGCAGTATCTTCCCTCGGAGTCACAGGCATTTCCAAATCTCACTTCTGACACCAAATGTTACGAACGTGGAGTTCGGGATTTAGATAAAACACCGTTGACTTATTAGAAGAATTTATTAGGCTATGAACAGGTTGCAAACACTAACACGAAAGCCGAATCACAAGAATCGTAGTCCGGTGGGTCGCTGAGGTCACTTTAAGCCAATCCGCAGAGTAGTCCTTAGATCCGTTGGTATCGCTAAAGACGTTGTTACTTCGCACTAGATCACTTTTCGCAGGTATCGCACCGAAAGCTCAGAATGAACTGACTCCGGCGTCTCAAGTCCTGTCATCGACATCGACGCCGGTCGTACATACTAGAACGTTCATTTTCCAGAAAAATCACAAGGACATTTAAACGTAAACAACACTAGCGCGTTATGCAATTTTGTGCCTTAATCTGTAAACTTAAAGTTCAATATCAGTATATAAACTTGAAAAATTTTGTCTCAGGCGGGACTCGATCCCGCATCTCCTCACATGCCGGGCGGGAGATGCGGGTTCGAGTCCCGCATCTCCTCGCATGCCGGGCGGGAGATGCGGGTTCGAGTCCCGCCTGAGACAAAATTTTTCAAGTTTATATACTGATATTATAATTGCAATTTAATTGCTAAAATATCAAATAAAGTATGCTAAAATATCAAATAAATGTCGCTTGCACTAAGGTCTTGTTATTACTTTGTGGTGGAACTTAGGTAGTTATGTATATTCCTCTAGCGATATCTCGAACCTTCTAGCATGACCGCGACAGTTTGTTTCGACTTATTTAATTACTGTAAGGGTTTAAGGAAAACTTCGTCAATGCGATGAAGTGATTGTTTAATGTACAACAAAAACATGAAATGTAACACAAAAAAGAACATAAGTATTATTTATAGTCAAAAATAATAATTAAAAATATAATAATAATATTTTGTCAAAGGAACGAACGTTGCTGTCAAAATGTGGTCTGTGCTGTCAAAGGTCTTCTTTTTAAGTCACCTTATTTTCTATTATAAATTCATGGCCACTCTGCCAACGACACCATAAAGTCCGTAACAGTTTGTATAGTCTGCCACCCTACAATTGACATTTAGGAATGGAATTTATTTTTGACTTGCATGTCGGTTCAGTCGAGTTACTTGACTTTGTAGTTCCGTCGACATTCACCGTGACGCCATTTGAACACAATCAGGCTGTGCAGAAGGCTGATAAATATTAATCGAAAACTTTATGAATTTCACTGCAACAGTTAAAACCCGAAATAGTTTGACACAGTGTGAAGCGGAGGCAAATGAAATTCTCCGCGCGAGGACGATGTAGCGGGAGTGAACCAATCGCGGTCAGGCCGCAGCGGAGTGCTAGTTTGCACGCTATTAGGTACAGAATAAGCAAGTTACTTGAGTGATTTGTAATTTTTATCTTATAAGGAATTGTAAGGTATAAAAGGTTTTTTAGGTTCTAGTCCGTTATTTATTGTCATATCCTTATTTTATATACTTACTACTAGCCTTTACTAGCTTAACCCGCGAACTTCGTATCGCCTCAGAATAATGTAATTTGATTTTGACGTCTTAAATGTCATTGTCATCAAACATGGCGTTTTTCTTTACCAAATTGCCCTGCCATAAACAAATAATTTGCAATAAAATAATATTGCGACTATAAATTGAGATGTAAGCTATCCTATCTTTCAAGTTGGATCAAATTGCACACGGTATGCAAATCCAATTTGAAATCGGTTCAGTAGTTTAGGAGTCCATCGCGGACAAACAACGTGACACGTAATTTTTATATAAAAAGATATTAGGTAAAGAATTAATAATACATTGATATACAATAATAAATTTCTACCAACTTCATGTAGTAGGTACAAAAAGGGCAAAGGGCACGTAGATAATTTTACGTTACAATAATTTACTTCCCACTTGTTTGTAGTTTGTACAAATTATGAAATTGCTTTATGCCCACCAAAACATGACTTCAGTTAGACACAAAGACATGACTAACATTTCCGCCCAACACCAAACAATGTTCCGAAAATATGCGACGCCAAAATGTTTTAAAAATTCGTATTCCAGTTACACACGTGGAGTTGTTTGCCGCTAAAGTATGGTCGGCAAACAACACATTCAAATATGGGATCGGATATTGAGATTTCAACAAACAATACGATTCGGAATGGAACGAAAATGTAAAAAAAATATAGAACATGATACTTAAATACAAATACGTAATTTCCCAAAATGCTGGTCTAAAAAACATGTTTTTGTAGGAGAATCAGTTTGTTTTTAAAGCATTTGAATTATAATTAACTGCTAGGAATTTTGATTAACTTCAGGTATTTAAAAATAAACAATTCAACAAATTCTTTGTAGAAATTAAACACTGTAATATAATTAGACTTACCTACAATCGTATTTAATTTGATTAGAAGATTAAAAAAGAATGGTTTCATGGAACAAACGGAAAAGCTATAAAGCTTTTTGTCAATTTAATAAATAATCCAGTATTAACTTAATGCTAAAAAGTTTCTAAACACATCATATTTCCGCGTAGAAGTAGCGTGCGGTTCTGATGAGTATTTAAAATTTAAGGAGGCTGCGAACGCAAATGCAAGCCTAATTACGTTTGGGTAATTAACGAGTTCCACATTTACTTTGTATGTGACACCGTAAAATTGTGAGATCTGTCAGTTTACAAATCAACGAGTGAGATTATGAACTAACAGCGGGTTAGGTTAGATTATAATCCATCGACTTTCAATTATGAACTGACAAGGTTCACAATTTTACGGTAACTGTCTACACAGTAAAATTTTGAGACATGTAATTTATGTTGGATTTTAACCTTTCGTGTTACATTATTATCATTGCCAATTATAAAAGCAGGACTTGAAACGATATTCTATTCTATAGCTGGTACTGCCACTTCTTTCTTCGAGATTTTGGTTGCATTACAGCGCATGGCGACTGCCACGGCCGCTGTAGCGCAACTGAAACCTCTAAAAGTAAGTGTTGAGTATTTATTAGTATTTACGTTAAGTTGCGTTCCGTTTTACGATATTCACTGCGTAGGTATCTGGTACTAATACCACTAGTAGTTCCTGGTACCAGTTACCAATGTAATTAATACCGATAAACATATAACGTAACTCAAGCAACTGTTTTTCCTTTGTAGACTCTACTCAACACTTTTTTGTTACCGAACAAAAAGTTTCACGGTCTGTTATATATGAAAAACCCTTAGTGAAACTAATGAAGAAGTGCTTCATCAGCACTTCTCCCTCAGGACTGAGCCTAGTCGTGTTAGAGCCCTACGGCAGTTCACTCTCAACCGCCGCGCTGGAAACTCGCCTTTCCCTTACCTCATAATTATTGTCGCAGAACTAAATTACTTCCAACAAATTGTGAACTTTTAAAATTCAATTTTAATATAAATTCTAGTGAATTTAAATTTTGTTTTTTTTAAAATCTCATCCGCCTAGTTTCGGATAACATTGGTGGCAGCTTAAAGGATTGTGAAAAGTGAATAATCCACGGAAACGTCTCCGTAACCATAAAACTGCAATTTTGAGAACTAAATCCAGTGTGTCCAGTGTATAATCCATATCACCGTTAGCACGCAAAACATCAATACTACATCCTCTACATCATCAAGAACTGGCGATCCCGCGGCCCCTATATCCTCCGATCCTGGTGAACTCCACTGTCAACACCGGCATCACTGTTTCATCATCACCCGTGACTGACGTCCAGGTGTCTTCGAGCTCTCCGTATCCTGCCAGGTGTTCCAGTGCCTCTCTGCATCCATAATGACATCGACGATCCTGTGAGTCTTTTCCATATCAGTAATATCAAGTGAAAATTTTGAAAAGTGTGAAAACCTAAATTATAAAGTGAAAAGTTAAGTGAAAATCCTTCAACTTCGTTGCGCTGAAAAAACCTTAAAAGACTTTCATAAAACGTTTTACAATATTCTATGTCCAATAATTATTTTGTTTAACATAATTCTATTAATAGATTTCTTATTGTTCATATTGTGTTCAGTCTGAGACCAGTGTCGTTATCGCCCCGCATACTTCGCGGAATCCGTCCGCCGAGCGCCTTATCTTTGTTTAGACTATCCTCATACTCGTAAAGGAATACTTTTACAATGTCCAAAGACGTTAAGGATGAATCTGCCGTGACAGGCCCCAGTGTAATTCAACCTAGTGCTCCCGGCCCACACACCCGGTCGCAAACCGCAATCACTCATACCTCAAGTAATGAAATAGATTTAAACATTCTTTGTAAATTCATTAATAGATTTGACGGCAATCGGGAAAAGTTATGCCCATTCTTAAATAATTGCAAGAATGCAATAAGCCTTGCATCTGCCCAACAACAAGATATACTTTTAAAATATATCCTTAGCCAACTCGAGGGACGCGCTGAAAGCGCATGCTCAATTAAACTGTTCGACAAATGGGACCAATTAGAATCATTTCTAAAATCTCAGTTCGGGGAAAGAAAACACTACTCGGCACTGCTCTCAGAACTACAAGACTGTCGCCAAGGCAACAACGAAAGCGTTCACGAGTTCGCACTTCGAATTGAATCGTGTTTATCAAAACTTTTGACTGAAATTAACGTGACCATACCCACAAAAAAGAAAGGGGAATTGGCAGGCCGTGTCGCCGCGATGCAGGACCTGGCCACCCACACTTTCGTTGTTGGCTTAACCTCTCGACTTTCCACCGTGGTCAGATGTCGAGACCCGGAAACTCTCAACGACGCCATCAATTTCGCAGTTTCAGAAGAAAAATTGCAACAAACCACTAACTCAAAACAAAACCTTACTCAGGGACCCAATAATTATCAAAGGCGTCCTTCTCAAGCTAAACCACAGCAAAGTCAAACTTTTCCAAATACCACATACCGCACAAATGATAACAACGCGTCGTCATCCAATGCTCCGGTGTGCCGATACTGTAAAACAATAGGGCACACTATCGACAACTGCCGTAAGCGGGAGTATAATAATAGCCGTCGATTTTCAACACCAAGCACGAATCGTTTTCCAAATTCTCAACAGCAGAATCAGCCCCAATATTCCCAACCACGACGCGTTCAATTTATTGAACATAATAATCGCGACAAATATTCACCCGAAGAACAAGAGGAGTATCAAGAACAACATTCTTTAAACTCCTAATGGACTCCCGGCGGTGTCCCGTGAGTCCACCATCTAAATTTACTAAATCGCTTCCAAATCCAAAGACACCCACAGTATCCACTGATTCCACTGTATCTGCAGCACCCACTGCATCCACTGTATCCACTGTTTCCGCTGTATCCACTGTATCCACTATATCCACTGTATCCACTGAATCCGCTGTATCCATTGCAAAAGCAAATCCAAAACATATTAAACCAATTTCAAAATCCGCCGTTGTGCTTAACTCCAAATCCGTAAATCATTCTAACTCAAGATTCGCCGATCCCTCTATCTCTTATGCATCCATCGTCTCTGGTGCCAGCTCATCTCCCAATTCTAAAGAACCAACTGCAATATCCGAAACTTCTCTTTCTCGTACCATCCCTGTAAAAGAAAAAAATATTAGTGTCTACAATATTACAACAAACCCGTCAAGAAAATACTTACCGTATATTGAAGTCCAAACCTCCGTCTCAACGAAACCACTCACCCTATTAGTAGATAGTGGTGCATCCATCAGCCTCGTGAAAAAATGTTCCGTCGAAAACATGCCTGAAATATCACAAGAACCCATTACATTCAATGGAATTGGTACAACAAACAATTTAATGAAAACTTTGGGTCATATTCCTATCACATTTAATACACTAGCACATAAATTCCACGTAGCCTCTGACTTAGAATTCCCATATGACGGAATCATCGGTAATGATTTCCTTTCTAGCTCTCGTAGCAATATTGATTTTAAAAAGGAGACACTGACAGTCAACAATATCGAACTTACTCTTAAATTCAACGAACCAGTTTATACGATTCTACCACGCACCGAAACCATAATCGAATGCACAGTACAAAACCCCGAATTACAAGAAGGCCTCATCATTGATCAACATCCAATTAGATCGCTCCTCATAGCAAACTGCATAGTTCGAGTGAAACCAAACTCTAGAATCAACGTGACTGTAGTGAACACCTCTGAATCTCCGATAAAAGTCAATTCTAATCTTAAATTAAAACTTCTTCCCCTGAAACAATCAGAATGTCATAAAATCTTTTACACGCGAGAATCTGACGATCTCCTATTAAATGTGAAAAGCAGGACCGAAGAAGTCCTTGACCTTTTAAGAGTCTCTCATCTTAATGGCGAAGAAACTGACGCCTTATATGACCTTTGTTCAACATATTCAGATGTATTCCATCTTCCCAATGACAAACTTACAAACACTGATATTTTAGAATGCGAAATCCCAACATCATCTTCTGTGCCAATTAGTACAAAATCATATCGATTTCCTGATATACATAAAAGAGAAGTTGAAACTCAAATAAATAAGATGCTCGATGACGGAATCATCAAACCTTCTACCTCTCCGTGGTCCTCCCCGATATGGATAGTTCCAAAGAAAATGGATGCCTCTGGTCAACGAAAGTGGCGACTGGTAATTGATTATCGTAAGCTGAACGACATCACTATTGGAGACTCTTATCCTATTCCAAATATTTCTGAAATTTTAGACCAATTAGGCAAAAGTAAATACTTTACCACGCTCGATCTTGCCTCTGGTTTCCACCAAATAAAAATGTCAGAAAAGGACGCATCCAAAACCGCATTTTCTGTGCCACAAGGACATTTTGAATACACACGAATGCCCTTTGGACTTAAAAATGCTCCGTCCACTTTTCAGAGACTAATGAATATAGCCCTGTCGGGACTACAAGGCATTCAATGCTTTGTTTATCTCGATGATATCGTTATTTATTCATACGATTTAACTACCCATGTGCAAAAGCTTACCAATGTCTTCGACAGACTGAGACATTGTAATCTTAAACTCCAGCCAGATAAGTGCGAATTTCTTCGCAAAGAAGTATCTTATCTCGGTCATATCATCACAGATAGTGGTGTGAGACCTAATCCAGAAAAAACCAAAGCTGTTCAAGAATTTCCTCAACCTAAATGTCCCAAAGATATCAAATCTTTCATGGGGTTAGTCTCCTATTACCGCCGTTTCATCCCAAATCTATCAAAAATTGCTAAACCCCTTACTAACCTTCTCAAGAAAGATGTTCTATTCAACTGGCAAAATGAACAGCAACTAGCCTTCGAAACTCTGAAAAATTGTCTTGCTACTGCTCCAGTTCTAGCATATCCCGATTTTACCAAACCTTTTGTCTTAACCTGTGATGCATCAAATTTCGCTATCTCCGCCATCTTATCACAAGGACCTGTAGGAAATGATAGGCCAATTGCATTTGCTTCCAGAACCCTTAATAAAGCTGAATCCAACTATAGCGTAACGGAAAAAGAATGCTTGGCAATCCTCTTTGGTACCAAGGTCTTCAGGCCATACTTATACGGCCGTCGTTTCAAGATCGTGACCGATCATCGACCACTGAAGTGGCTTTTCAATTGCAAGGATCCCGGATCCAAACTCGTAAGGTGGAGACTAAAACTAGAAGAATTCGACTACGAAGTCGAGTATAAAAAAGGAAAAATCAACAGCAATGCTGACGCATTGTCCCGTTTCCCAGTGAATCCAATCCAAACAGACAATGATCCTCAACCTTCTACATCTAAGATCCAAGACGATCCCGTTTCTACTCAAGCTCCTGATATCCCAACTGAGTCTGACATACCTCAAGATATCCTCGATGACCTCATAGACCTGGGTGGTTTTAACCTAAGCCCATCAGAAGTCCAAGGCGAAAACCTAAGTCCAACAAACCTACCAAATCTCTTAGATCCTCGCTCCGATTCCAATGAACCGCAACCCTCTAACTCCAATGAAGCTAGTATGACTCCTTCAATTTCCAATCAAGAATACAACGACTTCTTAAAAGCTTTTTCAAACAAAGACGAAACGTTTAACACTAATGTCTTAGAACATAACGAAAGTCTTCTTAAATCAAAATCCAAAGCCATACTAATTCCAACCTCAATCGATTTTGACGATTCGAATCCTTACCTTCAAGATGTTCTTTCCGCTGCTGAAGAATCTTCCATCTCCATTGATGAAGAACGTGAACTTAACTCTTTCCTTAAACTGGAAATAAAAGGAAAGAAATACTATCTCCTCTTCACAAAGGCGTACTATTTCGACGACTGCACATATCCAGAAATCTTTAAAACCCTCAAAGCCGCAAGAGATGATATCATTTTAACGGGTGACATAAACGACATCGCCATTTCCGACTTCAAAAATCTCTTTGAACAACATTCCTTTGTAAAAATATATGGAATGCTTTTATACTTATTTAATAACACCAACATAACAGTAAACATACATCACAATTCAATCATATACCCCGTACCGACCGAAATTGCCAAAATACTTAAAGAAAACCACGATATTCCTATTGCAGGCCATTTGGGCTCAAACAGAATGTACAATAGAGTAAAAGAGCGCTATTATTGGAAAAATATGCGCACCGATATTGAGAACTACGTAAAAAATTGTAAATTATGCCAATCCAATAAGGCTCTTCGGAAAATCAATAAATCCCCAATGCAAATTACTACTTCTTCTACTCGCCCTTTTGAAAGAATTAGTCTGGACATTGTCGGCCCTTTACCCGAAGCTGGAATTACAAAATTACGTTTCATACTAACCCTCCAAGATGATCTAACAAAATTCTCAATTGCTTACCCAATTTCCAACACCACTGCAGAAGAGACTTGCGAATGCCTTGTCCATTTCATATCAGTCTTTGGTATTCCAAAAACAATTCTCACAGACCAAGGTACAAATTTTACGGCTGATCTCTTCAAGCAGACATGTGAATTCCTAAAAATCAAACAAATCTGGTCCTCACCTTACCACCCTCAAACTCAAGGAGCTCTTGAGCGCAGTCACTCGACTCTGAAGGAATACTTAAAATCATTCGTCAATGAAAGTCAAACGGACTGGCATAAATACGTCTACACTGCAATGCTAACTTATAACAGTAGCGTCCATACAACTACCCAATTCACTCCATATGAGCTTCTTTTTGGTCACAAACCCTACATTCCCGACTCCGTATTCGAATCACGTTCTGATGTTACTTATCCCGAATATACTAAAATGTTGCAACATCGTTTAAAAGTTTCCCGCGAGAGAGCCTTACAAAACATCAACGCATCTAAAGAAAGGTCGAAGACCTACTACGATAAACACACACGTCACGAGACCTACAAAGTCGGAGAATATGTTTACCTTAAAAATCACGTACGGCTTCGAAAATCCCTTTCTCCACTTTGGAAAGGACCTTACAAAATTGTTAAGGTCCATAGCAATAACACGCTGTCCCTGCTTATTAACAGGCGTCACGTCAGACACCACTTTGATGAGGTTAAACCTGCTCATACAAATGAGTCCTCCGAGTGAAAATACACATTCACTTATTCTAAAATATTATTCTTTAATCTATTTACAATTTTAATTCTTTTACATTTTACAATTTTATACATCTATCATATACAAATCTTTTTAGAATCAAACTGTTTATTTTCAGAATATCTACACTGTGTTTTATTGTCGTCTCCGCGAGCAACGACAACCAATTTGTTGAACATATCGACAAAAGTCCTGGCATACTATTCGATCCTGTCGGCACACTGAGGATTGTTAACGACCAATTTCATATTGTTATCCCGGTAGACGTGTCCTCTATTCAACACCATCTTGAAAACATTTATGATGTTTTTGGAACTGTTCGATATCACTGTCGCGAAAACGAAGAAATGGATATCCAACATTGCAATAATATGCTACAACCTTTGCAAGCTTTGTATAATGATATCCAACGAGATTTCAAAGCCATTTCTCATATTATTTCTAATTCATTTACCAAAAGATCTGCCTGGTTTGCTGGCATAGGAACAGTATTCAAACACATTTTCGGCACAATGGATGAAAATGATGCTGAAAATTACCATAATGCTATAGTGGCCCTGTATAATAATGACGAAAAACTATCAGAATCTCTTACAAGAACTATAATGGTTTCTCAATCTGCAATTTCTAATATAAATAATTCTTTACATGAAATTAATATGAATCAAGCGAAATTGAACGACGTCGTCAATGAATTGTCTCTGTCATTCAAAAATATATCAAATGTTATTAATGTTATATCATTTAAGTCAAAATTAATGTCTATATTAAATATCTTGCAATCTAATTTGCTTACACTATCTTTTAAAATTGAAGATTTGTTAAATGCTATTCTGTTTGTAAAAAGCAATACCGTACATCCGTCAATATTGACGCCATATCAAATGTATAAAGACATTGTAAATAATCTCAGGGTAATACCTAAACATTTGGATTTCCCTATAAGTTTAGAAATAAGTAATATTCATACCTTAATTAATGTAGCCGAACTTGTATGCTACTATTTAGACAATAAGCTTATATTCGTTGTAAAATTACCTTTAGTTAGTTTGTTAAGATATAACATTTATCGGAACATTCCTCTTCCAACACCTCACGTTAATAGCTCACCGGATTCTTTCGCCATGATCTTGCCTACCAAACAACTCCTTGCCTTAAGCACAGATAAATCTACCTACACTTACCTTAAAGACCTAACCAATTGTAAAAATATTCCTACAGAAACTTACCTTTGCGAAATAGCCGACATCCACACCGTCCTTGATAACCCATCTTGTGAAATTGAAATTATAACTAAAGCATTATCCTCGTTACCTGATAATTGTCCGTATAGATTTATTTTTGGTAACATTAATATCTGGCATAAACTTAATAATAATAAATGGGTATTTGTCCTATCAAAACCCACTAAACTAACTTTAGAATGCAAAGATTCTGTATCCGATACAATTATATCCGGTACAGGTGTACTTAACATCCCCTATGAATGCACGGCGTTTCATGGTAACGTAAGATTAGTTAGAAAAGTGTACCCTAAGATGAATGTTCCAAAAGTCTCTTCAGACTTTAATATAATTAGTGATAGTTGCTGTAATATTAGTAATTTTAATAAGGTCAAAATTAATTTACCTATTTCACAGTTAGACAATGTAAATCTGGATAATTTAAAACAATTTAAAACTATTACCGATGAAGTTGTTAAAGATTTAAAAACAATAGAGTTTCCAACCAATTTTAACAATCATATTAGTTTTCCTATTATTAGTGTCATCTCTTTAATAACAATTTGTATTTTTATAATATTCCTAATCATTAAGAAAGGCAAGTTTTCTCGCAAATTTACTCCCCAAATTACAAATGAAATTAGCAAAACACCAGTAGACAAACGAAGCGAAATTGACATCCCTTTAGAAGATTTTCCCAAATTACGTATCGAATAATTACATGAAAACTCACATTCCGTGAGTTTCCTCTTAACGAGGGGGTTGTTATATATGAAAAACCCTTAGTGAAACTAATGAAGAAGTGCTTCATCAGCACTTCTCCCTCAGGACTGAGCCTAGTCGTGTTAGAGCCCTACGGCAGTTCACTCTCAACCGCCGCGCTGGAAACTCGCCTTTCCCTTACCTCATAATTATTGTCGCAGAACTAAATTACTTCCAACAAATTGTGAACTTTTAAAATTCAATTTTAATATAAATTCTAGTGAATTTAAATTTTGTTTTTTTTAAAATCTCATCCGCCTAGTTTCGGATAACAGGTCGATCAACAACAAAAGTCGCAAAAACGAAATGCAGTTGAGTTGTTGTTCCATAACAGTTCTCAAGTTCCTCGACATTCATACAAGTTTTTGCATAACATTCACTTTGAAATGCATTTTTACTGACTGACTTTCTAACATTTCAACATTGTTGTTAACTGTTTGTAACATGCAAGGTTTCTTTTGCAAGGTGTCATAAGCCGGCATATAATAAAAATACCTGCTTTTTTTACTGGTGCCAGAGGTAAGAGGCAACTTTTAGAAGACGGGCAGCAGACCAAACTTTCATTGCAAAATCAACAACAGTGAATTTAAGTTGCAAATCACTAATAGAGGTAAAGTATTAACTAATTCAATGTGCACAATGCACATTGCGTCCTAATATGATAAACTAATAACTATTGAATAAATACATTTATAAAGTAGTTATAAGTATTTTTGTAAACGTTTTGTTTCGAATTGCCTTTGTAAATGTAAAAGTTTAAGTTTTCTGCCACTGGCAGCGCTGTTGTTCTCTTTCTGCGAATATAGAAATGGTGTATAATCCTTGTGTGAAATAAAACAATATTAAAGAAATCTAACTACAGTTTAATTGAACTACTGCCTATCCTGAATAATAACTTACCTAGGTAAATTAAAATCTCATTAAAACAATTGCAGATCTTTAAGCATGATTTTGATAAAACCATTAAAATCTGTTGATGTGTTTAGTATACAATCCAAATTATTAAAGTTGTGAGGTTTTAGTAGTCGAGTTTGTGATTTATCATTTTAGTTTGAACTATTGACATCAACATTAAGCACGCTTAAATCGATTTTAGCTTAATTTGCAATATATGTGGTTGGCGGTAGGTAAATGTTTAATGTAATAAATATTTTCCCCGAAAGCTTTGGCAAAAGCTATTTAATGGAGTGTGCTACTGGACTTAAATAAAATAAAATTGTCGGAATAACTTTAAAAGCTTTCCACGTTAACCGAACTATGTCTGCAACTATCGCACTAGACTTTTTGTACATGCGTACAAATTTATACAACTTATGTAGTCACGACATCACGATGAAATCAGCACACTCACATAGTACTGACCCCCTAGTTATTTCCCAAAGCGAAAAAAAGCTTTGTGGTGAGATTCATAGCTGCCAAAGTCGTCGAAGATTTCCGACAGCTATTATTTGACCTTCCGCATGGTGCGTTTTTCAAATATTTTGAAAACTGGTTTAGCCGAATACACAAGTGTATTAGTTCCATTTGCTGATGGCATCTATAAAAAGGAAGGTTATCTAATATACCAAAGATCAGAAGTTATCTCTTCAACAATTCAGCATTTGAATCACGTGTAGGTATACACAACGAGTTCTACACAAATATTTTAAGCAACCCCTCATGCAGGGAAATGTAACCTCAGTGTTTGTTGAGTTAATTATTCTGTTAGCTCATTCACATCACGAGTTTGTAACGAGTGCGACAGACAAATGGCATAAAATTTTTAAAATCCATACTTGTTTAGCGAGTAAAATGGTACATACATGTCATTTACTCAAATGAGAACGTTCGGTAATAACATGTTGCACAAGCTTCTGACGTTATTTTTATTTACAACATCCATCCGTAGTAGGCGGTTTAAATAAATACTATAAAAACAGAATATTCTCGAAGGATAAATTATACGACAAGTAGTATAGTGATAAGCATATTTTTCCAAAATGTAATGAAAGTTTCTCCATCATTCTACACTTTAATTTTTGAGTTGTTGAAAAACTAAAGATCCTAAAAACGTTAAACTTCGGCATAAAGAAGCAATGAAAAACAAGGTTTGTATAAAGATTTGGACACAGAGCTAGGCCCTAGTGAATAAATATACGAGTATAACACAGTTCTGGCTCTAGGTACAATATTATCTTCCAAAAATATAACATTTGATATTTATGGGCCGTTCTGGGCCTAGGCGTAGTTTATCATTTCTGAGATGTTCGCGTGATAAATTTGTTGATAAAGAAGGAAAATATGATCTGGGATTAGAATTGAAGTGGGATTCTATTGCCAAATTCATACTAATTAAGTAAAAGAGATAAATATTTTTTTTAGGACATGCCTCACTGGGCTACACAGAGCCATCTAGTCCCAAATTAAGCTACTGTTAAGTACCCTGTCGAATGGGGTACTAGACAACCGATAAACTTACTTATATACTTTTTTTTTTTGGAAATATATACTTATAATATATAGAGAACACCCAGACCAGTACAAACAGACATGTTCATGCACACAAATATTTGTACTGTGCGGGGATCGAACCCGCGACTCATGGCTCAGAAGCAGCGTTTACTACCGCTGATCCAAATGGTCGTCATTATCAGATAAACAATGACCTACGATCTAGAGGTGGCACTAAGCTTAACCGGAACTATTACAAAATTACGTTACTCAAGATAATACCGAGGGACTAATCCATCCGTATTATTGTTACGTACTCGTATTTTGAAAGATTCATGTCGCATAAAATAAGTGGCATCATCATCAGTTACTATCACATCACAGCTGGACATAAGCCTTCCCAAAAGGATGTTTTTGCCATAATTGCCACACCAGGCATGCAGGTAAGTTGAAGAAATGAAGGATGCCCGTCATTTTCTGGCAGTAATCATTTTGTCTTATACTAGAAGGTGTGCTGCTATCTATGGGAAGGTCATAACGAATGGCTACGGCACGAAAAAATTAGGTTAATGCTTTGAACTCCACGAGGCACCCGGGTGCCACGATAACAATTTATTTCAATTGTGTCTGGAATAACTCACGATCGAGGGATTAAATGATATTTATATATCGGTATATATAAATATCATTTAATCCCGGTATTTCGGTAAATACCGCGAATCTGTTAAAGTGTCAAAACTAAAACTGGTTTTGATTCAAATACAGATCTTAAAAGCTTATGAATAAGAACGTTTTATAAGCCTAAAGCTCAAAACGCAGAATTAAAACTTATGCGATTCGCATAAACTGTTTGGTAATCATCAAACATTGCTTAACGAGTATTTGTCATCATCAAACTAACAAAGACAATTTTATGTGTAACTATTCTTTATGCTAGACAAACTCGCAATAACTCTACGCAGTAATAAATAGTTAGATTGGCTATGCAGTGTCAACAATGTCAATTTCGTTAATAATATAACATTATTATCACCTAGACTACCCGAGTACTGTACTCAAATACCATAACACTATCAATGTAATTTAATAATAGACACAAAAGCATTGGACATTGTGAAACCATATAATACTCGTATTCAATATCCGGACTCCATGCGTTTCCAATATCCCAGTTCAATAACTACAATTAAAATGTTGTGTTGGATAGAATATAAACTTGGCACAGTGTAAAAACTGCAATTTTAGAGCGTGAAGCATTTTCACACAATTTTCCTTCGAACTAGTATGATCGATGACTTTTGGGATTATAACTGTACGTAGCGCTATTCTGTCTGACATGCCAGCAAATATTGAAATACTTTGTTGGTTTGAAATATTCTGGATACATTACTATGTAGCTAGAATATTTATTGGGAATCTGAATTGAGTGTTCCTTATATAAGATACCTAGCTACTCCTTATTGCGCAACATACAATATTGATGCAGAACAGAAGAAATAACTGGGAAGTTGATGAAAATAAACTAGCTAGATTTGATTAAAGACACGACTGGTGAAACTAAATAAAAGGTTGTAAAACAATTAAGATGTTGCATAATTTAGGCGATTATATCTATAGAAAAGATCTATTCCAGACATCCATAAGATAAAAGTCACTTAGGATGAACATTAAAAATGAAAAGGCGCTTATGATATAATTGGAGCCGGTTGTTTCCATTTGAAATAAGTTCATGAATGATTGACGGTAAGTCAAAGGTTAGGTAGGTATCTATTACCTACTAGTGATAGTTTTGCTATCATCAAATTTAAACTACCTGTAGCCGATATCAATAATAGTTTTGATCGCTGTTTTACCTACAAAAAATCCTCAACAAGAGTAATAAACTAACATTCGGCGTTCGCATTTTATAATTAGGGAAAGAGCATGGCAGGAAAAAATACATTTTACAAAGGATACTCGTTATACTACTACCATTACTACACAGTATCGTACCGTATTGTATTCTGTCATCTGCATCCTGCCAAAGGTACATAATTAGACAGGTAACTTTGAATTATGATATCCAAGCGATACCTATCGGAGGCATCGATATTGTGTTTCTACGTTTAATTAAATTGAACACACATCTAGGGAGGTTATGAATGGTTAGGATACGGTTTCGCTCCTGACTTCTTACGCATGGGTTTTAAAACCACCATCAATCTCCAAAAAAAGGATTTTAGCCATAATCACTACGTTTGATAGACTGCTTTGTAATCGCAGTAGAGCCATAAATGGGCACCGTTAATCAAATAGTTAACTTCGTCAAAAGTTAAAGCGTTACATTTCAGGAAATTTAACACAATAATTTTTTTTTTTTTTTTAGTTAAATGTTAGGTAAAAATTAACGTTAATCTGTTACTGTATCTTATAAAAACTGTTGGTTCTGGATGTAAACAGGCTAGACACAAAAAAGACGGGTATTATAATTATTAGATTGTGTAATTTAAGTATGTTGACAAATAATGATTTTTCATTTTTTAGATTAAGATATACAATTTATTTTTCTAAAATAGTCTAGTTGCGATCTGAACAAAGCACTATTTAGACGAATTGCTACATAATAGTGTAAGTGTCAGTGGCAAAATAGTGTCTTTTCACTGGCAACACGCGGCGCGCCGCACTTGTCAGCCAGCTCGAGCGTACTGTCAGAACGTGTTTTTCGCGGCGCGGCGTATCTTGCGGTATCTGTGCTGTATTAACGATTAACAAACTTTAGGAAATTTAAAGGAAGTTAACGAATTCGTTAACATATTATTTTGAAGTGAACTTAAATCTGATTTAAACTCTCATGGTCACTATCACTAGAGTTATTTGATTCGGGATTCATACCATCTAAGTACCTTATTTATATTATGAGTTTCCGATATTTCGGCACTGTTCCAAGCGCCATGATCACGGGAGAACTCAGTTCTCCCGTTATTTCTTTCTTTCTTACGTCTAACTTATATCTATATAATATAATGTAATAATCTGTTACTCGAACAGTTCACTTCGTTAATTCACAATTAACGGATTAACGACTTAATGCTCAGTTATATTTGAGTAGTAGAGAATGGTGGCAAGTAGATGCCACCGCGCCTTTTCTTCTAGCGGATCTCCTTGAGTAGCCTTCTAAAGCAAGAGAAGAAAAAAAAGGGTTGGAGCTAGTATTTTAATGTGGCGGCATAGCACGATACGTTATACTGTGATTTGGGTTTACTACTCAACATCGAATAGCAATATATCGAAGTTCATTCGATCGACGTCAATATATCGAAAAAGTATATGATCGATGTACTATTACATCGAAAGTCGTATAAACGAAAAATCAATAAATCGATGTGCCATTAAATCGCAAGACAAATAATCGAAAGATCAATATATCGATGTGCCATTACATCGAAATACAGAGAAATCGAATCATGTATGATTGATTACGTTCAATTAAATTAGGTACGTAGATGTGAGAGACTTGATTGACACATACCTACGCTAATTTTATACTTCGGTAGACTGCGTAGCGATCGCGCGATAATCGATGTCCAAGCAAACACATTAATTTCCAATTTACCAATTAAATTAAATTAAAATGAAATTAAAATTTTATAAAAAAATAATAATAAAGCAATGTTAATCGAAACAACAAGTTTATTAAAATTTTGACAAAAAAATAAATAAATGAAAATTCAAAGTTCTTCATAATATTTTTATTATAAGTAGATTTAATCAATAAAAAATTCTCAATAAGCGTCACCTTGATATCGAGCTAATTGGTACTACTCATAGTAAACCCGGTCTTATACAAAGTTCAACACTCAAATAGCAAAGTTGATTAAAGTTTATTAAACATAATCTTCTTCCTATAGTACTTAAAGAATATAGGGTACTTACCTACTTTATTTGTTTATTTCAATTAGCTTAGATAATAATCAATAATTGTTTTTCAGCTGTAAAACTTAAAAAAACACTGTATACATTGTATGCTTGATAACAACAAAAACTTTTTCAAAAATAAAAAAAAGGCAAAATAAGTACAGTAAATCAGTCATCAAATACATTAAGGTAGATTACAATGTTATTATAGTAGGAATGAATTTTAATTATAGTTTTGTAACATTTGCGATACCTCTTAAAAATCAATATTATTCATATTTGGCTTGTCTTCGAGAAGTTTTTTTAATGCGTTATCGTTTCGTTTTCCACGTTTTTTGGACGGGTCGGGTGAAATCCGCGCATTACATTTTTCTATTTCATGTTTTGTGACGATTTGCTCCTGGTTTAACATTCTAATTGTGGCATAAAGTCCATGTTTTTTATTGTTGAGCAAAGCGTTCCACCGGCGGTGCCACGCCTTGACGTTATTTTGCGTTCTCGGCAAATTCGCAGTTACGTTACGGGAAACCGACCACATCTTAGGCGGAAATATCGGTGGTGATCTACATATAGCCACTTTATTATTTGGCCTCTTTCGGGATACCAGTTTGCCAGAAACATAGTTAGTTTCAAAGTAGCTGGTTATATCTTTCGCTTCATTTGGGAGAACCTGTTCTTTTAAAGCTTTAAACGCATTGGGTATCTGGTTAGGTGGCAAAAAAGCTAAAGATACTCGTATTAAATGTCTAATCCTTAGCGCAAAGTCAGAATTTTCAGCGTATTTTGTTTGTAGCCCATGTCGCTGTACAGAACGCCAAATATTTTGTCCAAGATGAAAGAGACAACAGGTATGGTTAGACTCCGGAAAAGCTTCTTGAGCTGCATTTATTGCGGCAAGCTCAAAATCAGTCATAATTATATCAGGATTTAGTGCAATATCAAACTCATGGGCATACTCTTTGAGAGCTTCAAAAAAAATGAAGGTAAACCTCTTTACTTTTCCTTGTTAGTAAACCGTAAGCTAAGGGGACAAATCTACTAACGCTATTTGTGCCAATGTTGCTATGGATTGAATATATTTGGCAGAATAAACGCGGGCAGGTTTCAAAGGTGCCATCCATAATCCAAATTTCAGAGGCGTTTAATAGTGCTAAGTTTTTTTCTGTTGTAAATAAAAGTACACGATCGTAAGTTCCAATTTGAATAAAAAAAATCTCTTGCAAAAAAATTGTCACCCTCAACTTTTTTTAGTTCTTCAGGAATCTGTATGTTATTCAAACTAGTTGGTTCTGCCGGCATATCTGCTTTTCTAGCTCTTCTAATAATATGTCGCATGGCATTTTTATTTGGTAAAGAACACGCGCTTGTACTGGGTATTTGTGTCAAGTTCCTTTGAATAATCTGGACAGGCTTATCCATACACTGAACCGCATCTTTCTTAAGTAGTAAAGTAAAGTAACATCACAAACTTTGTCAGGATTTGGTGCATGATTGTGCTGTTTCATATCTGTTTTTAGACAATGTCCTGCATCATCTTCTTTTAAAACACTGACAGCAGTACTCGGACAATGCTTATCATATCTGTGAATGCAATGCCAATAATAGGTATTACCCTGACTCTTATTTCTAGCCATAACATAGCCATTTATTAATAGCACCGGCTTACCTCTTTGAGATAAGTTAATCCTGTAGTACGAACCAGCAGACATAATGCTCACATAACACAAAAGAAGTGACTAGCAAACAAATGTTAAACAAAACAGCTTGTCAATTTTCTTAAAATGATAATACACATAAAATTTTCACACTACTCATACCTTCAACTTCAAACATATTGTTTACAGCAATACTTTATTGAAACGCCTTGGACTATAATACAAGCAATATGAATGTCGCCCGTATTATTTAATCTATACTAATATTATAAAGCTGAAGAGTTTGTTTGTTTGTTTGTTTGAACGCGCTTATCTCAGGAAGTACTAGAGCGAAGCATCAGTGAAAAATGTTGCAAAAATAATCGAATTCTTATTAACAGAAATTGACGCGGACGACGTCGCGGGAAACAGCTAGTTTATGATAAGGCGCTTGCTCAAGTACCAACATCAGCAGTTTTTGTCGGTGTGCTACCGGAATAGATTAAATTTTAACGCCGTAGCATGTAGACAATACGTCTACAGTCTACGCATTATATTCAACACCTCTAAAACAGAATTTCGATAAAGTTAGACGGTCGGTGTAGTGGCAGTCGATCAATTGTAAATTTGATCTAATGAACCATCGATCATTCTATTTTCGATTAATTGACACCGATCTAACGACATCGATGTAATAGTACATCGATCATTTACTTTTACGATATATTGACGTCGATCGAATGAACTTCGATATATTGCTATTCGATGTTGAGTAGTAAACCCCTGTGATTTATGGTCTCTTAAATGGCATCAACTCTATGTGGCTTATTTAACGCTTTTCATAGCCTATATTTTTGTGTAAATAGTTTGCTGTTTTTTTTAAGGTTTTTAACCCTACTTTTTCACTCTGGAGCTATATCTAAGTAATCGGTCCAACAAATACTAAGTAGAATTAAGATTCCCCTCTTTTGATTTAATTTTCACAAGTTAAAAAGAGTAGATTTTTTTTAACGTTGGACCTTTGACAAGACATTGGTGAAAACTGCGTTCATTTTCATTCCAAAGTTTTCACATGATGCATGTCAAAACTACTGAATTTGTATAGCACTTAAATAAGTGCTATACAAATGTAAACATTCTTGATATTCAACGCCATACAAATTCATGTGGTTATTATATTAAAACCTAATTTTAGTATGTCTAATATCGAATGCACTAAAATATATTCGCATCTTTCTTTTAGCATAAAGCTAAGAATGAGAGCCATAATTTTTTTTTAAACCGAAAAAGTTAAATAAATGAATCGCTCACAAACCGACCCCAAGCAGTCTTGTCTGCCCTACCCCTAGAGTGTAATTTAAAAGCGCGTAGGCGCGGAGGGGCAAAGCGGCCCGCGGGCTGAGGAGCAGGAGGCTGTAAGCGAGGCGCCGCGGCTGAGGCTGGCCGGCGCAGCCGGCCAGAAAGCCGAAGCTGCGGAGCTGAGTGTAAGCCATCTGTGACGATTAGCACGCGTGGGACCGCCGGAGCCCCGCAGCACCGAAGCCGTCACGGAAGTCTGATTGTTTGGATGCATGCATGATTGCTTGTTTGCATGCATGTTTGCTTGATTGCATGCAAGCCTGCTTGCTTGTATGCACGCTTGTTTGTTTGCAAGCATGCTTGCTTCCTTGCTTACTTGCTTGCATGCATGCTTGCTTGCTTGCATGCATGCTTGCTTGCTTGCTTGCATGCATGGATGCTTACTTCTTTAAAATATTGATAAAGTTTTAATTTTTTGCGAATAAAAATTTGGAACTGTTAATGGTAGGTATTAGGATATATTCGGCTAAATGTTGCATTTGGCAAATTATAATACGGCGATATACAGTAAGGCGTAGTAAATATAGGCTAAGCACGTTTAGGAAGAGAGAATCTGTGCGAAAAAAATTTAGGCTTAAAGTTTGTGTGCCAGTGACAATTAGGAGTACAAATAATTCGGCAATCCGATATATACCCCACCCTTAAGATCGGCCTGCTACCATTTTGTTATTCATAGATTTTTCCAACTTACGTTATGTACTTTCTACGCAGATACTTCGTATTACTATAGAATACAAATTACAGTATTAACATTTTATACTACTTTATTTCAACCTATTTATTAAGAAACTATACGTTTATCCAAGCTAACATAACGTGCCTGCAAACTATAATGTCTCATATTCGTGCAAACATAATACTTAGTTCTTTTTATGATTTGAACAATTTCCCGTGAATTTGTAGAGAAATCGACGTAGTCTTTAAATGTTACGGATTTTTACTTTGTAATAAATATTATTTTTCAGATCAAGATGTCAAAAAATTTTGAATTTGAGGAATATTAATATAAACCTAAAATTTAGATACCTTGCGCCAGTATGTAGTTTTATTAAGTACCTACCATTGTTTCAGGTTTACTTTTGTATAGTAAGGGCAATCTAGAAGATGAAATTTCAATGATTTGTCGAATTCATTTCAGCTTCATTTTTTCGTATTATCTAAGTTGACATGGCAGAAACTAAGAAGATCAACAATCACACAAGAAGACCTAACGAAATAGGTACGTTAAAATCGAAACCAATTTAATTCAGTAAAAAGTAATCACAACATTTATTTATACTGAGGCGATACGAAGTTTGCCGGGCCAGCAGCCAGTAGTGGTATAAAACCAATCTGTGTGCGCTTCGGCAAACATTCCTGATGGACTGCATCGCCGGGGCAGCCCAAACGAAATTCTGAAAGCATCAGAGTTCGGATACGAAGGGTACTGTATATATTTTTTGTATAAAAGGCCATGGGCTGTCCATACAACAAAAGTGCAAAAGGCTTTGAAGAGGAGAATATTTGGTTTATCTGAGCACTTTTATTTCTATGGGAAACCATGTTATGTGTAAATGACAGCGCCTTTGGTCATTATTGGTGGTAACAGACTTCTTAATAAGGAAGGTTTTAGCATGATCGTCATGATTAGCAGGCAGAAGACGCTGCTAAACTTCTTCTTCTGGCAGTACTTCTTTATTCACCTCGTACGACACCCATAGGATAATAAAGATTGGTGCTGTTCCTTTAATGTCTCGGCATTACACGCGTTTTTTGTCATTGACTTGTCTTTTAGATTAGCCGTTACTAGCTGTCCAAGTAAGTACTTAATAGAGTTCAATTAATTTGAATTTGCCATCAAATTTGAATTTGCTTACGACTCGAAGAAGTAGAAGTTCAATTAAGGTTTTTGTATGGTAGTACTCTAGCCATTTTGATGTCAAAAACAACACAGATACCCTAATGATAGCAGGAAGAAGGTTGTGACTAGCCAAGTGATAAAAACCAGGATTACAAATACTTCTTTTTCCGAGCGCACATTTAAATATCGAACGTAAAAATTTAATGATTCAGATTAATGAACCTTCGATTTTTTTTTGACCAATACAATACATTGTCTTTGCATCCTTTCTGTTCCTTTTTGCACACATTTTCATTAATATCAAAGGTGCTGGAAGTAATTTAAAAAAAAGTACCAGGTTTCGAAATTAATTTGTGACTTTTAACTGTCAGTAATTCGTTAACATAACTTTACTCCTTATAAGTATCGTTTGTAAAATATATTTTTTTTATCAAACTTACTAGATTTTCTGCCTAGTTAGATTTTTAATATAGTGTTTTAGCAATTGTCAAATTAGAGAAAAAGCTAATGTCTATGTGAAATAAAGCAAAATTATCTTTCATTCGAATGTTTGACTTAATTAGCGTTTCTCAAAGATAACATTAACCTACTAATTGACATTTATCTCGTTAAAACTGCCATTTGGAACAATAGTAAATTTCAAATAAGTGTGTCGAAAATTCGGGAAAATGGGCTTTAAAAAGAAATGGCGGGCAAAGTGCGTATTGAGACAAGAATTTAAATTCGTCTGGCGTAGAAGCGAGAAAAAAATCTGAGTCTCGGATTTTATGTTACTGAAATAAAATGAGTTTAGGTACTACTTACTTATAGTAATTTGGTACTTGAAGCTAAGAAAACAAATTATCGTAATTATCTTCTGATTGCCTTTCTTTATTAGCTTGTTTTTGTTTATCTATCACATCTCTTGCAGAACAAGCCTTGTAAAATACAAAAAAGGAAAATAAGGTAATAAAACACTTTTGATGAAATGTGAAAACGTGGAAAGTCATACTTTAAGCAAATAATTTATTTGCCTGCTACACGGCACAAAATAGGGATAGCATGACCCTTCCTTTTCCTATGGGTTTCGTAAGAGTAGTGTCCAGAATTTGCTAAACTGGCCTTGTCAACCCGCATGCCAAGCGTAGAGATTATTTAAAAAAATGTAGGCAGTATGGGAATGAGTGAGAACCCTTTTTGGTTATGTTTGTAACAATTAAAGATAAATTGTTTAAGTTTATTGTACACCCTCAACCTATCAGAAACGCTTAACCAAAAGTTACTGTTACGTTCAAATATAAGCGAGAACCGTAATACCTTTTTATTACTCAAACAAAAAATCCTTAGGGTCCTTTTCTTCGTAGTTAGCGCAAAATATCATTACGAGTTTTTGACATCGCGTCGACATCATCACATTAATGACTCGAACGAGTCAAAGGCATGGTTCTTTATATGCATGGACGTACAAAAAAGACGTACAAAAACCCTTTTTTGTACGTCCATGTAGACAGTTTGGCTTTTGAAGAATTCGTAATTATGAACTGAGATTTAGAAGCATCTTTTTGTATTTATGATACAGATTAATCATCTACATTAACTTTTACTGGCTTACAGTTTTATAAAATACCAGCTGTAACTCGCGACTTCATTTGTGTTAATATCTTCAAATGAAAAAATTCTTACTCTATCTCACGATAACCGTTTTTAAGGATTAAATGTGGTCCGTCTTATTTTATGGCCCCTAGACGACACAAAAAACATGACAGTCCCTTTAAATATGAAAACCAAACAGTAGATCTCATGGGAACCGTAAATTTTTCATATATCCTTATGTATCCTCTTTGCCAAATTTGGTTTAGATCTGTTTAATTGTTTTGGCGTGACTGAGTAACAAAAATCTATCCTTTATAACATTAGTAACATTAGTAAGATATTTGCCAAACTTATACTAGATATCTAATAGATAGTTTTTCATCAAAATCAGTAAAATTGCACTTAAAAAACTAAATGGTATTGCAACAAAGAAACATAAAAACTATTACTAGAGATATTTGGTTTGGGGGTTTATACCACCAACCAGTTCTCCTGTGATATTTGCAACTGTGCCGAAATATTGGAAACTGATAATAAATAAGGTACTGGTATAAACCCCGAAACAAATAACTTTAGTGATAGTGACCATGAAAGTTTAAATCTATACTATATATATCTATACTAATATTATAAAGCTAAAGAGTTCCAATTTTTTCTTGCTATAAAGTTACATGTCCTAAGTGTTAAATTGTATATACGTTAGTCGGAATGGTGGTTTATGATAATATTGACAGTTCTAATGATGGTGTATAATAATATTGTTATGTAGTCCGAATGATGGTTTATAATATATTGTTAGTCCTAAAACATATCTTTAGGAGGTGGTTTATCTTGGTTATGTTATCCTCATGTAGTTTAGTTAAAGTCACATTATCATACACTTGTAATTGTATGGATTTAGGATTGCGTGTCAAATCTGTCTCAGAACCGAATCAGCCAACCCCGACTTCACGTGGTACTTGTCTGCCCTACCCCTAGAGTGTAATTCAAAAAGGCGGAGGCGCGGAGGGAGGCAGCTCCCGCCCGCTGTAATAACGTTCAGACACCCGGGCTCTCCGCAGCGACTGAGACTGGTCGCCGAAGGCCACCAGCAAGCCAAAGCTGCGAAGGAGAGCGTGGGTGCTTGTACTTTATTACACTAGGGCGGAGGGGCTGCACTTCCCGTAGCGCCGGAGCACACGCAATTCTAAATGCATGCGTGCTTGCTTTTATGCCTTTTATATATATATTTTTTTTATTTGTTTAATTGCAAACTTTACAGCTTCCATTATTTTACATAAAATACTAAAAATAAAATTCTTAAATAGCCAATTAAAAAGTTTGTCACATTAAAATTTTTATAAAGGACGATCTAACAGTTTACTCATGTGCTAACAGTGAAGGCTACACGAAGAAAATATCTACTACTTAGTAACAAAAGAATGAAATGCGCGAGAATATGACCGGTAAGTGTGAGATGTGTGTGAGTGAATGTAAGTGTGAATGTGAGTTGAGTGTGGGATGCTCTGTTTACTGGGGTGGCTCACGAATCTGAGGTAGTTTTTCCAATACATATGAGATGAAATGGGTTCGTTTCAAGAAAAAAATATCAATATCACTAAATGCCTTTTCAAAAGTGTTCACGATTCTGTGTATGACAGAGTGAGCAGCATAGTTTGACCTAACCGCTCCAGTGTGGAAACAACGCGTATGCCTGCGCCTGGAGCGCATTGCAAAGGCGCACAGTCCGATGCGTTCAGTCAGCTCCGGGCTGTCCAGCGCTGCGCCCACAACATCATACAGAAATTTCATGTCTGCTACCAAACGCCGTTCCTCTAGTGAGTGAAGACACAGGGTTTTAAGTCTCTCTTCGTAACACTCTCGTTTTTTGAGACGAAACATTAAACGGCGACTGAAACAGAGCTGCACGCGTTCCAACTGAGCTATGTGCGTTACATAAGATGGTAAATGTGACCATATTAATGAGGCATATTCCATAATGCTTCTAACGTAGGCGAAATAAAGAATTCTTAAAGACTGAATTTCAATAAAAGGTTTTGTCGATCTATAAAGAAATCCAAGCATCTTATGGGCCCTCTGAGTAATATAGTTATATTTATAGTATTTAGACTTTAGGGTACGTTAAATTATGACACATTACGTTAGGACTTATAACTGTTATATAAAAGCCTTTTATGTCTTTTAAACATTATAGATTGTAATATTTATAGCAAAAAATTTTAGGATAAATTATATTTAGGGATATCGATTTTAGGGCAAGTTATATTATGACACATTGAGTTAGGGCTAATTAAATATTCGGACAAATGATGATTAGGTCACAAAACATTATGACACGTTAGATTATGGATAAAAAATATATGAGACAAAATATAGAATCAGTACGAGTATTTCAATGAGAATTAATAAAATCCCTGTACAAGGTCATAATTCGCTATTTGGTCACTTCGCTCATATTGGATGAAACATTCCCCGCATCGAATGCCATAGGAATCGCAATGAAAATTGATCCGTAATAAATGGAAACAATGTTTGATTTGAAACGCGACAACACGTGATAACGACACCGTTCGATAAAATTGGCAATAGGTCGTATTTCATACGTATCGGCATGGAAATATTTGAACGCCGGACCATTTTGTTTTGTGACGGTCTTAAAAGTTTATTGAATAAAAAATAGGGACGAAATATAATCCGCATGAATAATAAAATATTTTCCATTAACTTCATAACGAAATTCGTAATTTAATCCAAAGGTTATATTTTAAATGTCACTTTTATACGGTATTAGTCTGCTGCACTTGTACAGACAACAGCACGTCAACCTACCACAAAACGTCAAATTTTCTCGATTGATATTGATCTCTACCTGTTGGACTTAAAGTTGACCTTTATCTTTTTGGGTAGTTTGACCTGCCGTTGACTGTACATGACGATCATTGATAGTTTTAGTTTGGTTCTCGTTACACTAGTAGCCGTCATTTCGTTTCTGTTGAAGTGGTAAATTTTCAAAAGACAAAAAGACAATAGGTAGTCATCATAATCATCAGTCCACTGCTGGACACAGCCTCTCAAAATGCAGGGATTTGCGATACCAAAAATGTTTTTTTGTTCGTTATCACAAAACATGTAAACCTCAGCCTGATTATGATAGGCTCGAAGATTTTTCAATAAGTGAAACACTGCAGTTTATCCAGTGCTCTGGACAAATAGGTTAAAAGTCTAAGTTTGCCCAATGGTGAAGTGACACAGTCACCAGAAGCAAAACCCGGGTAGTTGATATGATATCGGGTTTCATAGCTGAAGAGGTCATGGGCCGGGCATCTATGTTCGAAATGATGGCAGGTACGAGCAAAGATGTTTTGGAGTGGAGGCTGCGAAACGCTAAACAAAACGTAGGCACACTTTTAACCAGACATAATGATGACATGAGCGTCCTATGACATAAGGTTGACACGAGCTTTGGCATCGGAAAGAGTGGAAGTTGACTGGAGAATCGGTGGGTGTAGAATGCGGAACAAGATGAAGACAATTTAATAGATGTTGCTGCACGATTTCTACAGTATAGTAAAATACGTGCGTATTATATTCCGTCTCTATTGTTACCTGCCAGAAGAAGACGGAAAGCTATCTCAACTCTCTTGTTCTTCTTATTACAGCCAACACTTCAACAACAACTCTTACGAATTCACTAACATTAAAGATATCATCAACGTACTTAAAAATGTGTGTGTTTTAAGCATAATATTCAAAATTTCTAATTCTCAAACAAGCATTACACAAATGCAATGTTAAAATATTGAATAAGGTTTTTCTTGGCTCCAGAAAATTCTATATTGAACCTAGAGCTGACTCGTTCGAGAATTTCTCATAAAAGCGTCAAAGATAAAGTTCACTCAAAGCGTGACGGCTGAAAATAAAGCTCTATGTCTCCACATAAAGCTTTATTCTAGGCTGATGTTACACTACATGATAGTATGCGTTAATTTATTGCATTAAAAACTCTTTATTTTTCATAAGTTAGCTGCTGTATCAAAGTTTCAGTAGCATTTATATCAAAAAACTCTTCATTATAAGATTTCGATATAAGGATATACCACCGGTTAGTAGTTCATAGTCAATTTTGCAGGGATCATAATATTTTATTTGTAACAGTTCTGAAATATTGTTAAAACTTTTCAAGAAACGATAAATGAAACGAACGATACACACGACCATCCACAAACTTTTACATTTTCTGATTTGAAATTTGAAACTGATGTTTAACTAATATCAGTATATAAACTTGAAAAATTTTAAGTTTAAAAAAAGTTAATATAAAATGAGAACATTAACAATTCGTACGCTGATGTTATACTAACTTTTTAAGTTTTCAACGCATAAGGACGAAATTTTACTGTATATCCGTTATTGTTTTTACGAATAATATTTACCTGATAGTGTAATTAAATTAAAAAAAAAAAAGTATTTTCAAACTTTTCGTTGGATCAAAATTTGTTTAAAAAAGATAAATTATTCTAAGTTTTAAGAGCCTTGAACCTTATTTTCTTATCTATATGAGATTAAATGCATGCATAAATAAAATATAAAACATAGACGGTTCAAATTAAGATTTCATCTTTTCTTATCATTGGTTGAAAACAGACTGGTTTTAAAATGTATCCCAAACCATACTAAGCTCTTGTGTAGCTTTGCCTTAGTACCGTACGAGAGACGCGTGGTGTCCATTAGGATACCGGAAGCAGCTCCTGTTTCTGAGATAACAGATTTTCTGCAAATGCAGAATTTTATTCTGTTATGAGTTTTCCTTGAGAGGACGGACAGGCCAAACTGTTACTTAACTTCAAATACAATTAAAAGTTAGTGCGAATCCGCTGCCTACAGACAAGGTAGTCAGTCATGTAAAGGGCTAATAGAAGGTAGGTAGGTAGGTAAAAATAAAAGTATACAAAGAGGAAAAAAGTAGATAATATTGTATTGGCCAAGAAAGTGTGATTTTGTCAAAATTTTATGAGTAAGTAAAATAGTGATAAGGTTGAACTCAAAGACTTAATACCTTTTTAACAATGAAAGAATAAAACACAGTTATGACGTAGTAATAGTACTTAGCTGTCAGAATATTTTTATTTGTGAAAATCAACCCTGTTGTTCTAGATGCACGAATGATTTTCAACCTCAAGGTTATTATTTCTTGATTTTTTATTGCCGACCATCCAAAATAACGAGAAACAATTCAACTTTATTTAGGGTAACTAAAGCTTAGGAGCAAGAAAAAAAACTGTATAATAAATGTTTTAAGTCTAGCTAAAAGACATTTCAGTAATCAAGTCAAATACAGTATAGCATTAAGCGGAATGCCTCTAATTATGAAAGTTGCGAATCTACTTGTAAACATCTAAATTGTCGGGGAAACAATTTAATTACTTCCAACAGCCCTCATCAGAAGGCCCGTTAAATTTACAACAAAAACAGGCAATTGTAACTTGCGATAGATTGTTGTGAAGCTTTATCGCTTTACGGAAACTTTTGTGACCAAACATTTTCAAATGTAATTTATGAGAATGCCTAATTAGGATTATGGAGAAAGGGTAAAGGGATAACAAAGGATAACTAGTTTGGATGGAACAAAGGAAAATTTACAAAATATAACAAAACACATTGACGGGGCTAAAAACAATAAACTTTTTTATCAATTTTAAATTGTTTTTAACCTAATGTATTAATTTGGGTCTCATTAGAAATCTCAAGGATGAAAATCAGATAGTGGAAAGAGCAGTGCTTGGCATTTCCCTGTCTCATAATTTGTGGCTTGATAAAATCAGAAATGAGCAAATCCGTAAGATACTCGTACCTTAATAGTCAACATCACTCTAATTGCGGAACTGAAGAGGCAGTGGGTGCGACACATAGAAAGAAGAACTGATGACCGTATGAGAGATTTAGATTTAGATTCTGGAATTGTGACCACCACGCCGGGCGACGATCTGTGGGTAGGATGAAGTTTGGTGAAGGTCGCAGGGAAGCCGCTGGAAGCGGGTGGCGTGAGACCGATTATTATGGAGATCCTTAGGGAAGGCCTATTTTTAGCAGAAGCGTCGTTTGGCTGAGATGGTGAAGATAATGGTGATTGAAACTGTCACAGTCATTATCATAAGAGTTCGATGTTTCAAGGTTTCTACCATACTTTTAGTAATAACGTTTTTTCCGTGATCACGGCATTTGCAAAGGTCAACTGCCCAAATATCGGAAACTCACAAAAAACAACCTTATAATATTTTTTTGTATGTATATATATAATTATATATTTTTTTAAATATTATTGCCTCTCTTTTACCGTTATTTGATAACCTTGCGCTGCTTTCGAAAGTAACGAATTAAAAATCGGTAATATAAAAAAGTTTAATAATTGTTCATAGTTTATACCAGTCCGTTTTGTTATATAAATCCCTAAAGGATTAACAAGTGTTGTCCTAAAACGCGTTGTTTTCTGAAGTTTTAGGTTAGGCCTGCTGGGGTCACATACTAATACTTTAAATTACTGGGCGCTGCAAAAGTTTAATTATTAATATTCTTGTTTTATTTAATAGTCTACTGACACCAGCTTATATCAAAAGCAGTAGACTCTACTGATTTTAATATCTGCCAGATTTAGGTCTTAAACAGATTCAAGCTACAAAGAAAAGACAGTAACTTTTTGCAAAGTTATTTATTTACTGTCTTAAGTGTCTGGGCAGTTAAAACCTTTTGTCTACCCGGGCGACAGACAACTTGTTCCGTAGAAATCGCATTCAAATTCTAACTAAGGTGGTGGATAGCATTCCTAAAATGTATTTACGAAATGAAATAGTAACTGATACCTATAGTGCAACGGCATGAGCTTGTTGTTGTAGTCAGGACTTTATAAACGAATAATATTAGTTCGGGGTAGCAGCAGCATCATCCTGAAAACTATTTCGGATAAGTTCGATTGTCCCATTCAGTCATATCTTGTCAGATTAGTGATTGGGGCAATAAAATAGATTTTTAGTTTTAGTTTTTATTTTTTTATTATTTATTTTTTCGTTAATTTGTTTAATGTCAATAATTATAGCTTTAAATATTACTGTTTCTAACCTTAATTGGATCACTGTAGTCTGAATAAATAAATGCATTATTATTATTATTATTATCTTCACAGTGATAACTAGACAGGTTTCAATAGTTTATGACCAAATGAAAAGAATACGCTGCTACCAGAGATCTTATGTCAGCACATCTTTGGAGACCTGTAACGATATCTATAGGATAATTCCATTCAAGAGCATATTACACTACCAATCTGATGTTCTACTAATTTTATATTAACGAATACGACATCAAATCCTTACCTGACAATAACAACCAAAAAGAAAACAATCATTGCAATAATGCACAAACTATTAAAGACAATACATGTTACATTCCTTGTCTTTATTTTAAGACAAAATTCGATTAAGTATTTTTTTGCTAAGAAATGCGTAAATACGAGTAAAGATCAGTGATCCAGAGCTATCTCTAAGAATCTTACACATTTTGAGGTGGTATTTAATCGTTAATAAGAACTGTTTTATTAGACGCAAAAAAAAATATTTCAGCGCTTCGTCCGGGGTGTCCATTGGAGGAACTTGTCTGTGTCTTGGGCGAAGGTTAAATGGTAAGCTTAGCGAATTCTCAGACTATTTATTACTGAAAAATACTTTGAACGGTATAATTTTTAACCAGTTTCAATGATGCATTTTAATGGTTTTGTAGAGTAGTGTTATCGACAAGTTAATTAAAATGAGCAGTTGAACACATGACATGGCCATGTTAAATATAAGTTATACCCATAATAACTACTTTAATACTGGATTAAGAATAGCAGTTTAAAAATTTTGATTAATGTTGTAAGATTAATGTCGTCACAAAATCATCCTGTACTGGCTCATAATTTGTGGCTTACTTTTTTGGATGTTGTAAACCTTTGTTTAAACAATTAACTTAACTTGACTTTAGTTTACATGCCTTGATAGGCAAAGAGCACAGTGATTCTCTAAGCCAATCATTCTCGAGATTCTCACTTTATTTTATTACACTTTTCCTAGCCCTGGCGCAAGGGTAACGGGCTCGATTCCCAGTCGGATCATTTTAGGTGAAACGAGCTTTTATAAATCGGTTTGGATAACCCAGGGCTGTTTGTAGTTATATTGGTGCGGAAGGCACGTTAAGTCGTAGGAAGTCACGTCAGAGGTCAGTAAAAGGTTACTGACAGAGGAAAAAACTCTGTAAATACAAATGTCATAAGAAAATATAAAGATGGCTGAAATGATAAGAAATTTGCTCAACTGATACAAACTACTACCATTTTCAAAATGTGTATGAATGATAAAAATAAGGATTATTCTCTGGATTATTCTCTGTGCTCCTAATCCTTAGTCGACTGGATACGACGAAAAGTTTGAAACTCGAAATTTTCATTACATCCGTGTACCTATAAATAGAGATAAATAACAAAAATTGTGTACACCTACTATAAGTCTATAACAAAAATCTATTACCGAAATGTAGTTCCATTTCTTTATTTCAACATCTCTCCAAACTGTCACACTGATAATATTAGTAAGATTAGAGAGATTGGTATTTGTTCAGTTATACTTTGTTGAAATATAAAACGGTAAACAGTTTAAGTACCTACCATGGTTATGCAGCTAACCTCCAAAATATAATGCCTTGAATAAAAACTATGACCTTAGGTGTTAGTCGAAGTCACGACCTAAATGAAATTCCCTCATGTACGGTAAACGGTAAACAAGATCATAAATAGACCAGAGGTAGTTTTTAATCATTTTTCAAATTAACTACTTTAAGACCTTAGTCTGCCCGTGACCATGAACGCTGTTAAGTGTTCGAAACGTCAGGTTAAATAAAAAATAATCGCGTACTAAATCCGTAAACATAGGTATCTTTAATTTCAAAATATAGACCATTTGCTAGCATTTTCTTCATTGGAAAACGCATGCAAAACTTAGACGGATAGACATAAAATAAAACTAAAATTCATGAGACAAGTTTTAAATACCATACGGACCATTAACATTTAAAAAAAAAAATGTCCTAAAAACCTTTTTCTTACTGTCCCTTGAAATTGGATCCTAAGCGTATTTAATCTTTTTTGACTTTGACGAAGGTACAAGTGTACTTTATAAGAAATTCTAAGGTAATAATGACAAATTTAAGCAGTGAGGACATGAAATAGCCAACGACATTTTTTTTGGGCAGTAAAAATGGCGCAGTTTGGTAATAATTTGACAACTGATATTAAGATAAGTAATTTCAAAACAGAATTTTACTTATATTGCTAAATATGAAACAAATAATTTTGAATCTCCTAAAAATAAGTGAAAAATAATCCAAGTAGAAAGTCTCATATTTATATAAACAACTGGGCTTTGTCTTCTTCTGGCTTCTGTTAGATCTCAGTGTCCCTAATATTTATTTTTGTAAACAAAATATGAAATGGTAAGCAAAGGATTATACTTTCTAAATCATCTAATACGCCTTGGTTTGTGTTTCATTTAGAAACTAGTTGTTTTCCGCGATATCATACGCATAGATGTTTGAATTTTGAGTGTAATTTCGATTTAACAAAACCATTACTTTTTCTGGAATACCTAATAGTTTATGTGCTATTTCAGCCTGTCAATCTCTGTGCCAAATATTCATTTCTTTATTTCAACGTCTCTCCAAACTGTCACACTAATAATATTAGTAAGATTAGAGAGATTGGTGTTTGTTCAGTTATACTTTGTTGAAATATAAATCGGTAAACAGAAGTTTAAGTACCATGGTTATACAGCTAACCTCCAAAATATAATGCTTTGAATAAAAACTATGACCTTAGGTGTTAGTCGAAGTCACGACCTACTGCAAACCTTTTGAGTGCTCTAACAATTAAAATTAATCATTCAAACCTTCGCTCGTGCTTTAAAGAAATCAGCTATACAAATATAAAACGGTAAATAAAACAAATCAATAGGATTTAAAATTTACGAGTTGCATTATTTGCACCTAAAAGTTGACACTTTACGGGATTTACCGCAATCGAATTATTTATAGGTAATAAAGGCAATCGAATCGAAACGTCGGGAAGGTAAAAATTTATTTACCTTTCTACATTTCACTAATATTATAAAGAGAAAATACAGGATTAAATTTTAACAACTTTCCAAATTTTAATATATCAATCTACGAGACAAAACACAAATGAAGTATTTTTTCTTTTGGTATAGCCCAGTACAAAAAATGTCAAGATAAAGCACTTAGAAAATGTCCGCCAAAAATCTAAAATTTTTGATATGGCCGTCTAGCAACACTTTTTTTACGCGATGCGCATCTCATTTATTCATTACGATACTATTCATAAGTTTTTGTTCTTCCCTTTAGGCCTAGGACCGAAAAATTAAATACTATATTGCGAAAAATATTTTCGGGTGAAAACTTGATTTACATTTTTTACTTCATAAATGGGCTCTAAATACGATACCGATCGCCTATAAAAATTTTGAAAAGTGTTTAAAATTTCACCCTGTATTTGTATTTTTGGGTTTGTGTATGTTTGTAATGAATAAACTCAAAAACTACAGTGCCGATTTCAAAAATTCTTTCACTATTAGAAAGCTACATTCACTCTGAGTTACATAGCTCTGAGGCTATATTTATTGCTAGAATAGATTAGGGATCCTTACTAAAACGTAACGGGACCACCCGTGCGAAGCCGGGACGGGCCGCTAGTAAATAATAAATTCGGTTGCAGTAAATCCCGAAAAGGGTTAAGTTTTAAAAGGATTCAAAGTACCATAGGTAAATCAAATAAACCTCATTTTGCGCTTCAAAGAAATCAGTAATAGGTCATGTCTACTTTGTTAGAATGATAAACACAGGATTTAAAGTCATCATCATCATCATCATCTCAGCAAAACAATCCTCACTGCAGGACAAATTAGGGCTCACCTAAGGATCGGTCCTGCGCCACATGTATCCAACGGCTTCTTGCGACCTTCATCAGATCGTCGGTCTACCTGTTGGGGGGGGGGGGGCTGGCTACTCCACCATTCCAGAACCTTACCGACTCAACGGCTATGGATCTTCTTACTGTGTTTCAAATACCATTCAATCGATTTAAAGTACGAGTGCCATTGTTAAGTCATCTACCTTAATTAGTGCCTTAATGAAATTAGTGTTTGATCATATTCACTTAGTTTTAAGATATCAAGTACCCTTTTTAAATTATCAAACAAATAATCTTAAATATTGATAATTGGCTTAACTTTATTAATAGTTGTGATAAACAAGCACACCACATAAAAAAAAGGACAAGTCAAAATCGGACTCGCCCATTGTGGGTTCCCACCAAATAACTATGTTATCACGTCATATTATGACTATTAACTATTCCGTTCCTATTAACTAGATGGTTGATTACGTACTTTCAATAAATATTAATAATAATAAAATCATGACATTTAGTCATGATTTTACAAGGAACTTACATTAATATGTAAGTTTCTTGTGATTTTATTACAAACTAGCAGACCCCGCGAACTTTCGCCTCAAAATAATATACGTATTAGATTTTTGACGTCTTATATGTCATTGTCATCAAAAATGGCGTGGTTGAAAAAAAATATAAAGAAATACATTTTATTTGTGATGTTAGCTTTTCAATGTTTTTAATACTTATTATCCTATTTCCGAGGAAGACAAATCCAAAAACACCAAAATCATAAAAATTGGTCCAGCCGTTCTCGACTTATAAGTGGTGTAACTAACACGATATTCTTATAAATAGAGTTTTTAAGATATATAGTACAAGACGGTTTACTTGTCCAATTTCATTAGAACTATGAAATTTGGCAAGCTATCCCGTAAAGTGACAAACGAACACCTTATGGAAATTGATTCTCTTGAGTGTCAATATACATTTTTGCAGTATAAACGGTAACTTTGACCAATCGAGGTTTAAATTGTACACAAATCTATCTCAAGAAGCAATAATCTTAAATCATAGTCGCACAAAAGCCAAAGCGATTATCCTTATAAGATGTGAAAGGATATGCTTCTGAATGGACCTATTGTTCACACGACGATAAAAAGTCCGCAAATACTCTACTCGTAAGAAATGGGATTCCTAATTGGAAATCTAAAATTCTACATGAAAAGAAAAATAACACTATTCTGGTTAAAATTATATATTTAAAAGCTCATACGTTTTGGTCCGAATTTTATGACTCGCTAAGGTGAAGTGGATTTCCTAGGAGTTTATCGTCTACATAATTAAACGAGTGGAATTTATTAGGTCGTAAGGAATTTTGCAGCTCTTAATTAGGATATTATCTTGTTTTATTGCAATCATAAACGTGGGAATAGTTTGTTTAATTGACTCTGCAGCTATTTCTTTACTTAATGTTTGAAATTCCGTATATATCTAAAAGAAAAAAGTTACTCAAGAACTCTTCGTCTACTTTCTGTCTGTCTGAATTGAATCGTATTTGAATTTTTGACAAATTATTATTTTATATGATGCTAAAGTAATTCTGATGAAAAAGGGCTGCTACAATCCGAATGATAACTTAAAGGATAGAGATATAAGGAATTAAATTGTCCTAGGTTGCACTGCCATTTTCTTCTCGGCACTCACCCATCTCTTGTCCCGAAGCAGTGGTAAGCAAAAATATTGGGACGTGTGAAAGTGCCACCAGGGGCCTAGTTGCAGAAAATAAACTGATTTTACTGTTTTTAAACGCTAGCATGAAGAAATTTAAGACGTGATACTTGAACGTCAGCGAAACCGACGCAATATGGAGCTGAAGGGTTAAGGGGCTAAGGTGCTCTTGAGTTGAATTACTCTCGACTATACTAAGATTACATTCCTCTTAGTAATTCCGTTGCAGAAAACCGTTATCAAGTGGATACTTTAGAACTGGTCCGTCACTTTAAGACCATCACAACTAGTTTATTTAGGGGCGTTTAGCTTTGACAGTGTTAAAACTGTTTTTTTAATTAAATAACAGGTATAATGTCATTAAATTTATCGTACTGTGAAAATTAATTTACGAGTATTTATAGGTCCACAAATTGAAGCGTTAATCAAAATTATGAATTCCCAAATACGATCTGTACATAGCTCGGAGCCCAATCAAGTGATCCAATTTCCATACAATGCATCTCATACAACGGGTCGAGAGCTCTCGCACTGAGCGCCCCGTGATGAGATTAAGCCCCGTACACATAAATTGGCCCCTTGGACCGGATAAATTCTACGATCAACCTTTTGAGTTTACTAACGAATTCAGACTAAAAGTTGCGAGGACGGAATTCAGCGTCCACGTAACTTTATATTTGAGTTGTAAAAGAATTTGCTTTATTTTGTAGAAGACATTTTAAATAATGTCATTCTTTAAACTTGGATTTTAGAATTTTGCATTACATCACAACTGACTAGCTGTTTCCCGCAACGTCGTACACGTGGAATTTAGAATCAATCCCATGGGAGCCGTTTTTTTCCGAAATAAAAAAAAGCTACTTACTCAATACTACCGAAATCAATGCTCAATTTTATTTAGATCCATTTAACCCTTTTGACAAATATTAAGCCAAACTTTTGCATTTAGAATATTAGTTAGATAAAATTAAAACAGGACTGCAAAGCAGTTAGGTAGTAGTACTAGTTACGCAAATAACATTCTGTTTAGTACCTATGACAACGATGGTGCCGCGGTGGTGCAAAATGATTATCATTTCCGACTGATTGCTCTGAAGTACTGTTTTGAATCATAGCGCGGACAAGGATTTGTACGCTATTCATAGATGATATGCAGATTGTCTCAGATGTTTTTTTTTACGATAAACCTGTACGGTGTTATTACAAAAAAATAAAACAACGTTCAAACCGTGTCCAATTGTAAGACGGCCAATTAGAGTTGTTTGACATATTACTGAACTAATATTATGGATGCATATTTTTAAATTAGTCGTCCTAAAATTAGACAAGGCTTGAACACCGTTTTATTTTTTTGTAATAACAACGTTAATGTTTTCAAGAATTTACTGAGTATTCTTCTTTATTTTAGATTGTTATTTACACAATCGGAAGAAAACACTGGCTAACCAATACTACTGATGTTATTACTGAGCATAATACTCGTAAGTATACAAGTACTGGCATGGTATGTACTTATCGACAAATTCTGCTTAATTTACGTCATTAATACCACTTGTTATTGTAAACTATTAACTTTTTATGTATATAAGAATTGATTCCAATACCTATTTTTTCTTGAATAACGTGACGTTTTTTATAAACGTCTGTAAATTTCTGAGTCTAAAATAAGTCTTGTGAAGCAAAATTTTTAAAATTTAATATTAACCCTATTTTTTGGGATCATTTGACTCTGTGTATTTTAAATTACTTAATCGTGGAATTACTATTAAGCAGCCACAGAAACTAACCGAGATGCAACTCTGTAGTGTCACAATGCTAATTAGCGAATGCATACGCGACACATTACGACGGATGGCTTCTTGTTCAGGTTACATTAGGTCTATTGTTCGCAAATTAACTGTTAACGAGATAATTAGTTGGCTATACAATCAGTAATGAAATTACGAGTATAATAAGATGCTTCATGTTTGCAAGAAATAAATCTTATCTAATCTAATAGCTTCTGGAACAAGATCCTGTGTGCAGCAGTGGGCTGCAGTAAAAATGCCTTTCTCTTCCCTATCCATATAGTAGTACTTCTATAAATGCTTGGGTAGTTCAGCAGCCTTATTCACGTATTTTATAACAGACCAAATTTCTCTGAAAAGCGGTCTCAGATCCGTATTCACGTGTCATTTCGATATAAGGATAATTCGATAGGATAGCAACTCAGCGATTTGTCAACGATTATTACTGTTGCCATTACAATTCTACCAAACAAATTCTTATACTTTTTGTTTACGAAAATATGCAAAAATTTAGATTATTTCGTAGAATGATGTTTGTAAACATATTATACTGCATCTACATCGGATCAAACTATTTCAAAATAATAGGTGAATACCGCGGAGGCAACGATCGAACTTCGATTATTGCACGTGAATACGCTTAGGTACACAAAACTAACTTAAACAAAATCGTGCTAAGTACGTGAATACGAAAAGTGACATCAGCGATTAAATCGCCTGCATGTCGTTGTAGTTTTGTTACGTGAATTAGCCACAGTCCCTATACACATGTTCATCCCTCCATCAGCTTCTTCACAGCCAGCCCGGCCTTCCATACTTCTTCCTACTCCTGTCAATAACGGGTTTCGCCAACAAGTCATTATGCACGGCATGCGTAGCTAGCCCATTCCTTCTGTTAGGACTGCGGAGAGTCGTAATGTTCCCGAAGTATTATTTTATTCAAGACTATTAGAGTCACAAACTGTAAAAAAGCATGGATAATAGTGACCATTGTCTAGCAGGTCTAATTTGTCCCACGCTTTGGGTATCTTTCTCTTAATCTATTGCCTTCGCAATTTCAGTAACGATCAGCTTCTCCAAGGCTATCACTGTCCTTCTGGTTGAATACTCGTATTTCCTTTGTTTTATTACATGGAACAAGAATTAAGTAAAGATTTTAATACCATTTTCTTTGTACATTTGGGTTTCGTTTTGATTTCATTCACATCACGTTTATTGGAAACAACAGATAAACAAAATAGCATTGATTATACAAAATGAAGTCATTACGTGCTTGATTATAATCCTATTAACAACTCCATTATACAAATGACAAACAGTTGCCGTAGGTACTTTTATTTTGTTTATATAATAAAGATTTGTTTCGGAACATGTAAAAAAAACATAAAAGTAATGGTAATAAAGAAGATTAACTGATAAAAATAAACGATACCACATTTATTTTTAATTTTACAACGATAATCAGTGAATTGTAACCTAATCATAGGTTTGTGAATTTAATCTGATAGTCGTAATGAAATCATACCCTCTTAGTCACAATGTTATCAATTATTGATTTAAACTAAGTAAAAACTTATTAGAATCAAAAATTCGTACACAAATTGTACGCCGTGACCACAAAAGTTGCATCGTTATCACTGCGCTTGTAACAGTGTCGAAATATTGGAAACCTATATATAACAAGATATTTATGTAGGAACCCCGGAATAACAAACTCTCTTAAGCATAACAAGGTTTTGTTGTTTATTGAGTCAGTATTTTTAGGACAAATCTTCTTACTCTACAATTACAGAAGCTTCACAGTTTTATCTAATAAATAATAGTGAGTGTAGTGAGGCTACTCAAAATCTCTGAATGGTTCAAAGGTTGCCTCGGACTAAATTTTGTGTTCATATTTTAAGCTATTGCATAGCTTCTATCGCGGGCCTTGAGCGTGGAGACCGAATCCAGAAATTCCGTAACGAAAATTTTATAACCTAACGCTCCGAGTCGAACAATTTTGAATTTTCGAAATTTAAAAGAATTTAGAAGAAAATAAGGATTTTGACATTATGGTTGCCTATGGTAAACTATATCTGCCAAAATAACAGAAAAATGTAATTACAAAAGTCAAAATTAGAAAGTACATAAAATTATAATATTAAACTATTGCATAGCTTCTATCGCGGGCCTTGAGCGTGGAGACCGAATCCAGATATTCCGTAACGAAAATAACCTAACACCCCCCACTCCGACCGGCACAGCCTTGATACTTTTTAGCTTAGAATAGCGATATTATTCTAAGCTTTTTAGTTTTATAATTGCATAAGTTGATAAAAAATGCTATGCAATAGCTTTACCGCGGCAGTCTCCGAGTGCCACACGTCTTTTTTTTATCTACATAATTATAACTCATTGATTTTTGTTTATATTTTGTAAACATATGTACAACTTAAACAAAGATGATTTATTCCATTGAAATTGTGATCATTACCGATTTGAGAAATGGACGTTAAAAACACGATTTAAATTCACGATTTCTCGATTTTACTGGCACAGACCGTGCGATTCTAATGGCACAAACATCTCCAAAGAAAGAACCAGCCCAAGGGAGCTGCTATAAAGGTGTCTCGGAAAAAGATTTAGCTCAGAAAGTATTAATACTAAATGCAGTTTCAATATTTTACGCTTCAAATATTTCCGATTTGATCGCACTGGAGATTGCAAATGTACGATTTTATTTTTACTGTTGCCACAAATCGTTTAAATACAGTAGAATTTCAAACGAGATAACCAATACTATACCTTTTTTGAGCACACGTTTAACGCAAATAAATATTGATAATTTATAGTCCTTAACCATCTCCATCTTATTTTTTTTTTGTTAATTATTTAAATTTGTCGAACCAAAATCGTATTCTTTGTATGTTGATGCATGCTTTAAGATGCCCGTACTTTATTTAATCCTACAGCCAATAAAGGAACAATAACCCGATCTCGTGAAAGGTCATCGCGGCAAGCGTTTCCGGGCAGTTTTGTCCATTGGGAGTGATGTTTAGTTATGTTGGCTATAAATTATAACTTGTATCAAAAAATCTAAGATAAAGAAAAATAAAGAAATAAATGTTATTGGTTCATACACCATTACTTGTATTACGATGTATTACAAAGAATAATTAAAAGATAATGCATTGCTGGTTTGTCAACTCTGTCATAAAGTGGGTGCGCGTGTGTGTAAATGAGAGAGAAAATAGTTGAGAAAGGGTAAGTGAACAAATCTTCATAGTAATATGCATTCATTGCTAGCGCCAGGAACATGTTTGTCAGACAAAATATAACTGGTGATCACGGCGCTTGAGATAGTACCATAATACAGAAAACTCATAGAAAACAAGGTACATGGTAAAGACCCCCTAAAAACTAATTCTAACCACCATGAAAGTTTAAATCAGCGTATTACCTAAATAACGGTCAAAAGTAGTTAGGTGATACTACTGTTTTATAATTATGTTGTTGTATTGAAAAAGTTTGATTTTTTTTACGGCTTCTAGTGGTAGTTATTGATACTAGATCAAGCGTAATGTCTTCAGGTTTTCTTTATTGATTTCGTATTGAATGTCCTTCAGACCGATTCACCCTTATAAACCAAAATCGAAAGACGCAATGAATGTGCAAATTGACCATTGGGTTTGAAACATAAAACGCTTCAAAATTTGAAAATTATAAAAACCTCGTCTGTTGTGCAAAAGCTACAGGACTTACAGACGGCCACAATAATAAAATACAGGGTGAAATTTTAACCACTTTCCAAAATTTTTATAGGCGTTCGGTATTGTATTTAGAGCCCATTTATAAAGTAAAAACTGTAAATCAAGCTTTTACCGGAAAATATTTTTCGCAATGTAGTTTTCAATTTTTACGGTCCTAGGCCTGATAAGGTAAAACGGGATAATCAAAAACATATGAATAGTATCGTAATGAATAAATGAGATGCAAATCGCGTAAAAAATGTGTTGCTAGGCGGCCGTATCAAAAATTTTAGATTTTTTGCGGACATTTTCTAAGTGCTTTATCTTGACATTTTTGGGCTATACCAAAAGAAAAAATACGTCATTTGTTTTTTGTCTCGTAGATTGATATATTAAAATTTGAAAATTGTTTAAATTTTCATCCTGTATTATAATGCCTCAGCCAACAATCAAGTTTTAAACTAATGCAACAAGTTTTTTTATTTCATAATATATACAAACTGTTAGTGTGTTATATAAGACCATAGAATGCCAGAACATTTTAACCTCACATTGGGCAGATGTTCTGAGATTTTGACATTAGCTTTTGAAGTAAGTATTCAGCAAGGTTAACTTAAACGCATTGGATGAGGAAAATGTACCGTAGCTTAAAATGGTTAGCGCGTAGAAGACTAGAATAATTATTTAGAAAAATAAATACTAAGTGATTAAATTCCTACATTTTCTGTCTATAAAACAGGTTACAATGGTTGCCTACAAATGCCTAATTTGATTTTTAGGCTATAACTTGCAGAAATATGAACATTTAACTGTTTAAATAAACAAGTTGGCTATTTTTATCGAGCTGAAACAAAGCTTTGTCTCACCTTCTCTTAATCAATAACCTTAAGTACCTACGCCACCTTATTTAGAATAAATTTTGAATTGTGCTGAAAACATTTTCAAGAGACATTTATTAATACAGCAAACTCATAAATCTCGAACAGATACGTCATCAAAAATTTGTAGAACAACCATTCAGCATTTGTCTTCGTTTAATTATTCTCTAAATTTAAAGTATCAGGTTTCTTGCTGGCGAAGCGACTCCTTATCGGCGTGGCTACGCTTATTATCGAACACTTTTCTGTATATTTTTTACAAAGGCGACATTTTGATTACACTTCAATCTTCCAAAACCCGTATATAAACAGTTTTAGCGATAAACATACGCGTTTACAAACCGCAATGTATCATCCTGTGATTAAAGCAGGTAAAAAATTATAAAGAGATATTGTAATGTGGGTGAAGTTTTTTTTTTAGAAACTGATAATTAAACTTTTTATAATATGGTGGAAGGAGCAAGGTTGCAAGGAGTTTATTTTAATTGTTTTTGGAAATGTTTTAATTTTAGATAAACTACTTTTTATCTAGCTGCTATTAACTTAACTTCTACGAAGAAAAAAGTAAAAATGCCCGATATAAAAGAGTAGAATAGAATATATTATGCTTATTTGGCACTTCGAGAAAAGATAAAATTTACAAAAAATAATAACAAAGAATGTGCCAAAAAGCCCCCCACTCAGGATTAGTCGCAACAGCCGAAGGCATACTGCGACGCTGATTTTCAGTGGGAGCCCAGGAGGCATTTGAAAGATAAAAAAAATCGATAGAAAATAGCCCCCGAATTTTTCACTAAAATATCACAATAAACTTTATAAACTTAAACATATTTAAATAGTTATATTTTCGGATCTTGCAGTATTTGAAAATAAATAGATTTTTATTAATTAAACTAATTTATAGGCATAAAGGATTCTTAGAACAACGCGTTAAATTAAAATTTTGCCTAAGCCGCGAGTGAAGTTTCATGAGTTCCTTTGTCAAGACTCAAGAAGCCAAATGACATCCAAATAATTGATTTAGTGAATTAATTTAGAACGCAATTAATCCCGGCGAGAGAAAATTGGTTTATTCTATAAAATGTCATAAACTGGGTATTTGAATACCTCAATTATATTTCAGTTTAATTATGCTCAGTACGTCACAGGAAAATCATTATTGCGCAAAAGTAATTATGCGGTCTCAACTTTTGAACATTTTCACGGATTTTCTTTATAATTGGATTGGATTAAGCGCTTAATTGAAATTTTATAGCCTCTTGAAGAAAGGCCACGTCTTATTGAAATAATAATTGTGTAGATGGCTGCATGGGTCATTTCAAACAACTACATTTAATCGTCCAAATTTACCACAGTGTGATTTGTGGGATAGAAAATTTTACTAGACTAGCTTTTTTTGGCGACTTCGTTAGTATGGAAATTAAAATCAAGTATATTCTTCTCAGAATCTGTACACTTAGCTTGAAGTTCATTTAAGTAAAATTCGGGAAACGTTCTACTTAAATTTATTTACCTGCACTAAAATAGCGCTTTTATTTTTAGTTACACCTTTAGTACGAATTATATCGATCAAAACTACGATTTACAAACATACGGGTAACAGACAAGCTAAAAATATAATATAATAACAGTCCTTTCGGTTTGTTGTATTAGGGCAACAGCCGTTACTAGTCTTTCTTCAATATCTTATTCAGCGAGTTTAAAATTTAATAAAATGTATCGACAAAAGTAACTTAAAGCCTTAGCAGTTTTTACGTATGAAATAATCAGGCTACTTATTTATTATCGTTTTAAAATATATAATATTTTGAAAAAAATATATTCAAACGCATTTTTCTTGTCTTTTTTAGAGTCTGGGTATTCTATTATACCTATTAATACACGAACAAATAATCATTCAAAGAATACAAGAAAACCAACTATGTATTTAGGAGATCTACCGACTTGTATGTGTTTTTTTCCTAGACTTTATTTCAATTTATCACCTCACTTCATTATCACTGCTATTTTAACACAAAAGAATAATTGCTTTAAAAATATAAAATAAAACGCTAGACAAAAATAAAACAAAATATTTTACCTAGATCGCATGTTCACAAAAGAGAACAAAAGTAATACACTTAATCCGTTTAAATGTACAGATCCATCAAAGGTTACAAATTAAAAACGGAGACGAAGAGAATTTTATTTCTTCCATTTGAGTTAAAAGGTTGAAGGAAAGGTCCGAAGACGCTTTGATGCGGGTTTATTGGAGTGTGAACCACCATACTTACTAGCGATAGATAAGACCATTTCTACTTTTTCTGACGATAGTAGAAACGTTTACTGCTGTCTGAAAGTGAATAACCAAAATATAAATGAGTTGGTAAAGAATCAACATGAATGTGTTGTGCTAGCCTAAAATAAAATAGTATCACCCCAATTCATTTTATGGGTGTCATAAATATACAGGATGAAATTTTAACGACCTCCCAAATTTTAATATAGCAATCTACGAGACAAAACACAAATGATGTATTTTTTTCTTTCGGTGTAGCCAAGTACAAAAATGTCAAGACAATGTCACTTAGAAAACGTCCGCCAAAAAACTAAAATTACGCTTTTTTACGCGATGCGCATTCATTCATTCATAACGATACTATCCATAAGTATTTTATGTTCCCTTCATACCTTAACAAACTTAGGACCATAAAAATTGAAAACTATGCTGTAAAAAATATACGTTTGGTTGGTTTGATAAAACGCAACCTGCCAGGATACATAAACATTGATATAACTTTTCTGGTCAGTAAAATAACAGGTTAAATCTAAGAATGAATATTATGCTACTATCTTCACGATAGCAATGATTGTAATAGAAACGATCCGTTTTCTAGCACCTATACCCTTTGTGGTCGAAAGGTCCTTGAATGTTCATTGTTATGTAGCATGAGGACATTTATGAGATTCGTAGTTAGGAACTCTTTTTATGTATTTAGTTGAGATAAAAATGTAGCCATGATTTTTCTGCGTATTTTTCTTTCACTTTCGGAACATGACTTGACGACATTGTTACAAGAAATGTATAATTTCTTATGAATATCTCGTTTCTTGTCTAAGCGAATCACAAATATCTTCTTAACTTTTTGTATCGTGTATGAACTTATTACATCAAAATAAATTAGGATTTACGTCTAGCAATTATGAGGTATACTTTATATGGTATTTAAGCAATTTAATTGCAATTATAATATCAGTATTTAAACTTGAGTACTCTTAGTTGTCGGTGACACTCGAGTGTCTCGGTGGCTAAATGGTAAAGCGCCGCGCCCGGCATGCGAAGAGATGCGGGTTCGAGTCCCGCCTGTGACATAATTTTTCAGGTTTACATACTGATACTATCTTATAGGTATTCAATTTATGCATTATTATATTAAAATTTGGTAAGCCATATAGATATGCCCTTTAATAATATAGCGACGATGTCATATGAATATTGTATGAGGTGATTAAAGAAGTACTACTAGAAGAAGGCGAGTAAAAAGTATCTTCTCTCTTACCCATACGACAAATGAAGCAATCATAACAAGATTCCCCTTTTTGAGAGGCCTTTGTCTAGCTGTGGGCTGGTGTGGATTTAAAGCGTTGTTTTAGTTATTTTATTTTATTTTAGTTGTTACACAAAAATCTCTGCTAAATTTAGAAATGGACCATTAGTGATTGTTGGCATCATTTGTTTATACGTTATTTGATATTGCATAGCTATGACATAACTAGTAAGGGTTATGCATCTGTGACTCCGGAAGCCTTTGAAATGTTCAGAAACGTGGTTTGCTTTAATTATTATGCAAATATAACGAGAGTGGCCCACAGCCGCCGTCAGTGTCCGCTTGCCGTTTAATTAACTATACTTCATGCCTTTCATATCTCAGGGCTATTATCTCTTCAACAAGTGGACGGGTCTTTCTTCAGTTTTGGAATACAAAATGAGAAATGTCTCATTGAGATTTTCATAAGATATTAAAATTAGGTACTGGAGAAAGTGGTTTATAAGTCTGTGGCCCTTTCTATATTGTTAATGAAAATATTAATCGGATAGCGCTCAAAGTAACCTATAATAAAAGAAGATAAGCCTTCTCAATTAGACTTGTGTAATTTTTTTGCATAACATTTTTTTAATGTTATGCAAAACAAATTTGAAAGGGCCACAGTGTTATAAACTACTTTCTTCAACGTAATGGATCTGATTGCGATAATTGTTTGTAGCTCAAAACTTGCTTCGTTTAAATTTAACTAAAAGTCTATCCTTAAGTAGCAGCAGAAATATAATCTGAAATATTTCATTTGGATCTTTGAAATATATTAAACAAAAAACTCAGCTGTCCGTGTAAAGTGTAAAGCCTTGAAAAATTCTTCGACACAAATAATGTTTTTTTTTTTTTAATAAATAATGGGCTTGCTCTTGACTACATACTTAACTATACGGTTAAGAAGAAGCCTAAGATAGAGCGAGCTTACCCAGAGAAACTGGTTCTCCCACACACCAGCGGAACACAGAAAAACTGTTTGGCGCTGGACTCCGGCAGGAGGGTGGTAGCATCCAGGCGGCTCTTACGAAGCCTACCACCGCAGAGGGATCTGTTAGCCGTCATCATTGGTTAGAAAACCAAAGATGCCGTTGCCCAGGGTGGACCACTAGGAGATAGATCCCACCACCCCATTGTCTTCCTAACTCAATGGTTAGAGCAGCCACCCAGAAAACAATAGGTTTTGGGTTGGAGTCCTGCCTTAGGCAATTGAAATGTTTCATTCATGGAATGTTTAATCAAAAGTCGTTATGCAAAGTGATTTTAATCAACAAAATCTATCTATTAACTGTTGCACAACGGTGTTGGTCCAGTACTAAAAATATTCAATACAATCTTGGTCAAAGAAAAAACTATCACACATAAACATTTTTTCATAAAATAAATGTTGAACGCATACATTGCTTTGGTATCAAGTAAGTAGCTTTTTAAATATTAAAATGCTTGTTTTTATAGAAGTCAGAAACAACGAAGTTACCACAAACAGAACTCAAAAATATAAAGTCTTCCTATAAGTGTGTCGTATAGGAATCAAATCAGGGATCTCAGCTGACGACCACTTAAAAATTGGTGTCTCAGCCATTCGACAACAGAGGCTGTCTCACTTGATGGTAACTCATTCTTCCAACGACCGCCATTATTTTCAAAATGTGCATCATATTGTGAACAAATCAAGGTAACTGTGATCGAATATTTACTTGTAAAACCAATTTTCTGCCGACAAACATATTCCATATTTCACAATCGTTCCTTCTAACATCATGTGTATACATAAAGTACCTATATTCCTACCTATAATATATGCTTTCACAAGATGTAAGATCGAAAAAAGGACGTCTGTATGCTGATCATCATACTGAGAAATTCAGATACATTGTGTAACTAGTAAACTAACACTTACTTCTTTGATGTTTCAGTCGTGTTAGGCCGTATACAGAATTAAAGCTGGAAACTTATAAGCGCTTACCGGCGCTTGACAGCGCTGGTAACCCGCGCAGGATAATATATGAACGCGCGCCGATAAGCACTGAACGGTGCCGACAAGTTCCGACAAGCTTCAACACGCGCTGGTCAGCGCTGGGCGCTGCCATTTAAAATTAATAAACAACTGCGACAAAACAAAACCAAATCATCGTCCGATGAGTCCGACATTTTGCTTGTTCTGCTTCAACCTGCTTCCTTTGTGTAGAACGGACCAGCGCTGTCAAGCGCCGGTAAGCGCTTATAAGTTTCCAGCTTTCTTTCTGTATACGGCCTTACAGCAGCCGTCGCTTTGTGACCTTGTCCTCTAATGCTAGTATATCTTTTATATATCGTGCTTTTTGAACCACCTAAAAACGAAGCTCACATTATGGCACTGATATTCATTTGATTAATAAAAATAATTTGAGCAAAATATAAAATATTTATTCAGAATTTATTATCATTTCGAAATACGCTGTGATGCACACAGACGTTTGTAGCGGCGGGGTCCCGGGTGAATGAATCTTACACAGCTATGTCCGTGCGTGTCACAGCGTATTTTAATCAATATTTTATTTTTTTAAGGAGTATTTTTATTGTTAAAACAAATTAAAAAAACACTGCCAAGATGTTATACGTGGGTGACACTGAAAATGTTTAGAACTGGCTACTCAGAAACATTGCAAATGAAAACTTTTTTTTATTTTCAGTGTTACCTAGGTACATAATGGTTACATGACGTGGGCACATGAATAAATATTCCCACATTTACTCATGTGACGTGGGCTTCGTTTTTAGGGCTCCGTACCCAAAGGGTAAAAACGGGACCCTACTACTAAGACTTCGCTGTCGGTCCGTCTGTCCGTCGCTCTGTCACCAAGCTGTATCTCAAGAACCGCGATAGCTAGACAGTTGAATTAATCACAAATTATGTATTTCTGTTACCGCAATAACAACAAATACTATAAACAAAATAAAATCAATATTTAAGGGGGGCTCCCATACAACAAACCCGATTTTTTGGCCTTTTTGGTACGGAACCCTTCGTGCGCGAGTCCGACTCGCACTTGGCCGGTTTTATTTCACTATAATAATATGTCGTTGACTCTCTTGGAGGGCCGATAAGGATTATAACTTATGACAGCGGTTTCCCTTCTAATTTAATACCTACAATAAATTAGACCTCAAACATGGTAACCTCTATAAAATAAAATGCTACATGAATTTACGATGCAAATAAGTTATGTTGCTTGATAAATACTATTACATCGTAAAAGTACACAGTTAAAGATTAAAAGAATTAAATAGGAAGTTTTTAAATTACTTTAAATTACTACTATTATATAAATGCGAAAGTAAAAAAAAGTCTGACTGTATCCTTTTTCCACGCCTAAACCACTGCACTGATTTTGATGAAATTTGGTACAAAGGTAGTTTAGACCTTAAGAAAATCTATATTATAAAAATGAATCCCTATTTCCCTTGGTCATCGCATCACGCGTGAACGACTGGACCGATTTCGCTAATTCTTTTATTATTCTGTTTGTTGTTGTCAGAAAAATGTTCTTATGAAAGCAAAACTTAAGAAAACTTACTTTATTTGATATTTTAGCAACTTAATTGCACTTATAATATCAGTATATAAACTTGAAAAATTTTGTCTGAGACAAAAAATTTTTCAAGTTTATATACTGATATTATAAGTGCAATTAAGTTGCTAAAATATCAAATAAAGTATATAAATAGCTGTTTCATCTTAACTGACTGTCAAACATCTGCAAAGATGTTTCTTTCGGGTGTTAAGGGTGCAAACTCCTAACATTTGATGAAGCAACGCTGGCTTACAGCGTAAGAATATGCTTGAAAAATTCGCGCCGTGTCGCAGTGTCTCGGTAGCCTAATGGTATGGCGCCCGCCCGGCATGCGAGGAGATGCGGGTTCGAGTCCCGCCTGAGACAAAATTTTTCAAGTTTATATACTGATATTTAAGAAAACTTAATCACCATACTAAATTATTTGTAATTTTATTATGGATTTAGAAAATTATTTTGCTAATCTTTTCCGCTTGTTAATACCGGCTTTAGATACCTTCACCATACTACCTGCACTAACACTGATTTGAGGAAGCACTATTTCATGCAGGAAAAGCGCCCGCCCTTCCTTTAAAAATGAATGCAGTACAGTTAATGCAGTTATTAGTACCCAACACCAAAATGGAGGCTTGGTCAATAGCTTAGCAGGTCCGATAGCAACCAAAATTTTGTTCATGGTGGAGAAAACAATGTGGTACAGTTTGGTCTGGTGTTATTCCTATAGTCACCTTTTACGATACCCATAGAAAGAGCAGGCGTATACTACTATATGTATTTATATTTTTAAGACATACCACACTGGGAAACACAGAGCCATCTAGTCCCAAATTAAGATACTACTAAGTTTTTTTTGTAAATATATACTTATTATACTTAGAAAAACACCCAGACTAGTACGAACATAATATACTTTAATATCAGTATATAAACTTGAAAAATTTTGCCGCCCGGCATGCGAGGAGATGCGGGTTCGAGTCCCGCCTGAGACAAAATTTTTCAAGTTTATATACTGATATTATAATTGCAATTTAGTTGCTAAAATATCAAATAAAGTATATAAATAGCTGTTTCATCTTAACTGACTGTCAAACATCTGCAAAGATGTTTCTTTCGGGTATTGGGGGTGCAAGCTCCTAACATTTGATGAAGCAACGCTGGCTCACAGCGTAAGAATATGCTTGAAAAATTCGCGCCGTGTCGCAGTGTCTCGGTGGCCTAATGGTATGGCGCCCGCCCGGCATGCGAGGAGATGCGGGTTCGAGTCCCGCCTGAGACAAAATTTTTCAAGTTTATATACTGATATTATAATTGCAATTTAGTTGCTAAAATATCAAATAAAGTATATAAATAGCTGTTTCATCTTAACTGACTGTCAAACATCTGCAAAGATGTTTCTTTCGGGTATTGGGGGTGCAAGCTCCTAACATTTGATGAAGCAACGCTGGCTCACAGCGTAAGAATATGCTTGAAAAATTCGCGCCGTGTCGCAGTGTCTCGGTGGCCTAATGGTATGGCGCCCGCCCGGCATGCGAGGAGATGCGGGTTCGAGTCCCGCCTGAGACAAAATTTTTCAAGTTTATATACTGATATTATAATTGCAATTTAGTTGCTAAAATATCAAATAAAGTATAATATACTTTATTTGATATTTAAGCAATTAAATTGCAATTATAATATCTAGTTTATAAATGTAACGTAACAGTATATAGGTACTTAAACTTGAAAAATTATGTCTCAGGCGGGACTCGAACCGAGGAGATGCGGGTTCGAGTCTCGCCTGAGACATAATTTTTCAAGTTTATTGATGATATTACAAACATAATATATTCATGCACACAAATGCGACGCAACCTGCGACCCATAGCCCAGAAGCAGCGTTTACTACCACTGATCCAACTGGTTGTCAATATATCATACCTTTTGTACCAGTGATGCCGACACAGCACTAGTATAAAAAACGCAACGCAAAACTGAAACACATCCAATTTCATCATTCTATTCTTGTCTTTTCAAAAAGGTTAATGACGCTTTGAGAGAGCTTCAAAAACTTTTCGCTCTGGCAGTTCCGTCTTGCCTGTCACTCGTAGCTACATTACAAAGGTTGCGTCAATTCTGGCGACATTTTGATCGTTGAAAAGTAATATAAATTAGTGATAAACCAATCCTTAAGATGCTTTTGTTTTCATACCTAATTTGTGCTCTTCCATGAAAAAAGAAAAGTAAGTAAGTAAGTCGGAGTAAAAGAGGATGTAGTGACCAGTATTGAAAAAGGAATGCTTAAATGGTTTGGACATATTGAGAGGATGAATGAAAGCAGGTTGACTAAAAATATATATATGGCGAGTATGAATGGAAATGTTGGAAGCGGAAGGCCTCGACGAACTTATCTTGATCAAATCGGGGAAGTTCTAAAGAAAGTTCAGGTCAAGAGTACCCTAAACCGGCGAGCGTGTATGAAAAGATTAATGAATTTGGATGAAGCGAATGTAGTCTGTAAGGATCGTAGCAAGTGGAAAGATGTGGTCTCTGCCTACCCCTCCGGGAAAAAGGCGTGAGTGTATGTATGTATGTATGCATGAAAAATGATTTCAAAAATATTCAATCAAACTCTTTTTTCTAATAACGTATTCAACATCTACTACATGTAAATCATGTTATACATTGTACTCGTATTGTCTTAAAAACTGTTCTTTTAGCAAATAAACTGCTAGTGTGTTTAGAAAATACAAGCTTTGATTAAACTAGTGTGGGCTTATAATATAGTATAAAGCCTGGTCAGTTGATATTAAAAAGACGGCTGGGCCGACCTGGAAGAGTAATGCCGCACTGAGAGCAAGTTAGTGAATCATTACGAGGTAATGCCCAGCTGTGGACCTAGCAAATTTTAATATGCTAAAACAATGAAATCTAAAACATAAACTATGCCCCTAAATATGAAAAAAATATTAATCTGCATGGTCAGCTTAAAGATATTATTACTTTCAAATTTCATTGTTTCTCAAAACCACCAGAAATAAAAACTATAATAATAATATTATAAACGCGAAAGTGTGTGAGAAGAATATGGATGTTTGTTACTCTTTGACGCTAAAACTACTTAACGGATCTGAATAAAATTTGGCACGGTGTTAGTTTATTGGCTGGAATAACATATAGGCTACTTTTTATCCCAAGAAAAGGTACGGATTCCGTGGGGTAATTTTAATACACAATTTGTGTCCGGTGAACAAAGGCTATGCGCACGCATCGCACTGAATTGACTATTGAATCTATTCGTACCTTAGAAATATTAAAACCACTTATTATCTTTGGATTATGTTTAAGCTGAAAGTCATAATATAAACCAGGAATAAAAATGCAATCGCATACAAATGTATGACTTATTCACATTATAGCAGCTGATGAGCTTAAATACACTATGGAATAATGGAATACTCTAAAGGACTTTTCTCATCAATAACAAAACCATTATTCCGAATAGAGCTCGTGTTTCCGAAGATATATGGACCTTACACAAGGTTAGTGTTATATCATTGTATGTAAGTCGAAGTAAATCGGGGACTATCTATCTACAATGTACATATAATAAAATTGTAATAAAAGATTTTAAATAACATTAGGAACATAAGCAAAGTATAGATTAAAGCATCCTTGTTTGTCTGTCTATCCTGCGTTTGTTTGTGCACGCATCATTAAAAAATAAATGTATAAGGTTAAATGCAGTTCTCACCGTTATACCTAGGTAACACTGAAAATGTTTAGAAAATGAAAAACGGCTTAATGTAGAAAGTTGCCAATACTTTTATTGTTTTTCGAAGTAATCTCCGTTCCTCTCAACACATCGTCGCATTCGATGGAACCACTGAGAAAAGCACTGAGAAAACGAACAAACAAACAAACAAACTCTTCAGCTTTATAATATATGATTTTATAATATGGAAACATGTAAACCACTATTTGTAAAACTGGGTATACTCACTGTTCCTGCGATGTACATACTTGGAATCTATAAATTTGTAAGACAACATCCTCAACTGTTTAAAACTGCTGCTGAGATCTACCCCAGAAATACGAGATCGCCTGATAGACTCGTAGTTGATTTCTTTCCAAAGTTAGCATTATGTAAGAAAAATTGTTATTGCATGTGTATAAAAATATATAACAAAATTCCTGGCAAATTTAAACATGGTCCGGTTAAGTTAATGACCGAAAAACTACGGGAATGGCTGACCAGCTCCTGCTTTTACAGTGTTAAGGAATTCCTTGACCAAAAAACATTTGCATGTTAATGTATTTTAACAGAATAGAGCACAATTATAAATTTTGTAATGAGAACCTGTAATACCTATTCTTAGCGAATAAATATCTTTTATCTTTTATCTTTTATTAAGTATGGATATGGGCTCAATGTATGTTTCTTAAATCTGGCAATATCGTGGAGGGAAACTAACATCGGTCTACTTTTTTATTGTTGATGGACTTTATCTAGGCGTCACACTGAACTCTAGTATTTCCGAAAATTCAATAAAAAATGCGAAGACGAATAGAAAATAAAGTCCTGTGATACATTTTGTCAGAAGCATCTGGCGGTGGCGTTTGCAGATTAATTTGCAAGAGTAATTCCCTACTGCCAGTTCTCAACGAAAGCTTTCACCGCAAATTTACGATATCGAAGGGACAGACGAGTGTCTAGAAAACGGTTAGTCCCTGTGGAAAATGAAACTTAGACGTGGGATATTGTAAATTATATTTGTTTACAAAAAAAAAAACAATTCTACTATGTAAAATGTAATATGGTAGCAGCAGTTTATCATGATAATTACAATTGGGATTTTATGTTTTATTTACGTTACCAAATATTTTTTATATGTCGCCAAAATATTTTACTATAGTTAAGGTTTCTCGTGGTCTTTGGTCTTGGTGTCGTGGTTTAAATACCAGGCCAATATCTCGGGGTTCCAGATTCGAACCCCGGGTCGGGCAACAAAAAAAGTTTCGAATCTTCGAACGTTGCTCGGGTTTGTGATCACCAACCCGCATTTGGCAATCGTGGTGGTTATGCCAGTTCCCATCATTGCTGTGGTAACTTGAATTCATTGATGGAGGCCTTTTCCCTGCAGTGGGATGGTCATAGGCTGTTACTTAAGGTTTCTCATTTTTTAAAGGTGAAATTTTCATGGATATAAAAAGTAAAAAACCTACTTAACGGTATATAATCTTTCCACCGCAGGGTAAAGGCCTCTATTATTGAAACAATAATGATGCGTAAAGGAATAATCACCACGCTTGCCAAATGCGGGTTGGTGATCACATAACCGAGCGGTGTTCTATAGTTCGAATTTCTTATTACCTGGGGATTGAACCCAGGACCCCGAGATCCTTGGCCCAGTAATTAAACTTCTAATCCAATGGTGTCAATGAATTAATACTGTTAAAATGTAACTCTTTTTGCAAAATGCTTTCTGTCAGTGATCTCTAATAGTAAATACAAAAATCATTGGGGTGCAGATTTTAACATTAAAAAAATATACTTTATTTGATATTTTAGCAATTAAATTGCAATTATAATATCAGTACTTATGTACATGTTTATACTCGTACATGAAAAATTATGTCTCAGGCGGGACTCGAACCCGCATCTCCTCGCATGCCGGGCGGGCGCTATACCATTAAGCCACCGAGACACTGCGACTCAGCGCGAATTTTTCAAGCATATTCTTAACGCTGCAAGCCAGCGTTGCTTCATCAAATGTTAGGAGTTTGCACCCCAACACCCGAAAGAAACATCTTTGCAGATGTTTGACAGTCAGTTAAGATGAAACAGCTATTTGTATTATACTTTATTTGATATTTTAGCAATTCCCGGCATGCGAGGAGATGCGGGTTAGAATCCCGCCTGAGACATAATTTTTCAAGTTTATATACTGATATTAAAAAAAAATATATTCTTATACGTATTTTTGTTTATTTATTTTTATTATTTTTATTAATAGGACAACTTACAAAACATACACAAGATTATAGTAATGTACACCTGTTATTAGAAGACATGATTACAGTGCTGTTTTAATTACAAATTGCCACGGCATGCAATGAATACCTACAGGAAATAAAAATTAAAAATTATACAAAAATACTAAAAAAATTTAGAGCTATTAAAACTAAAATAAACAAAAACCAATTGAACCCGTCCGGAGTCCGTGCATCTTCAGTATCTATAAGTCAGTGAGAGATAGCGAGTATGAGTTTATGTGTGAGATTGCGCGTGTAGTAGCGTGTACGTAGCCTCGGATGTATGACGCGGGTGTGGGAGCAAAATTAAATTACAAAATGTGTTTTAGAGATGTATTTTTTTTTTGGAATGATTGTGTGCTTTTTTTATGGTGTAATAGTAATAATACGAGTGATTAATTATTATTTCTTTAAATTTTAAATTATTTTTTAATTATTGATCCTATCTTTTCATTTAAATATATATTTTTTAAGTGTGATTTATATTTTGGTAGGTTATATCTAAAGATATCACAGTTAGAGAGCTTTTGCAAGGAGTTATAAGATTTTTGCAATCGTGGGATTGGGGTATTAGTAAATTTCTCATTTATGAAGGTACCTACTTAGAATATTATATTTTAAATTTCTATATCACTCAACTGTCAAGCTAAATATAAAATAAATTCATGGGCGGAATTATTTGAAATCAACATAAGATTTACTTTACAAGATTAACTTGAGTGGCAGTTTTAGGGTAGGATACCCAATAATATTTATAGCCAAAATATCTTGTTTTGACGTTCCATTATCAGCAGAAAATTTATAACGCTTCGGAAATATTAAATTGGTATTTTCGGTAACCAAGTAGCCCATTATCAGCTCCTTCATATAAGGCCCTTTTATAAGGATAAAAAATCTTAGGTTTACAAAACGATCTGAAATTAACGGAGAATATAATTTATCAGTTGATAATTAATTAGATATTAGTATAAATTTGTTAATTATATTCTCTTTGTACCACAAAAACCGATAGTAATTGTAGGTAGGTATTTTGTGTTATAGCGTTTACACTGTAACTAAACAAACAAAAATCTCCTTTACTTATAAAAAAAACATTACCTACTATTGTCCTTAAAAACATGAATTGCTTTCCAATGCCGCAGAGAAAGTATTTAATTTTAATGAGATTAATGTAATAAACAAAGTTGATCAGTAATTACTGTTTATGGTTAAGAATTTGAAAAGCTCAAAAAGCCAGAATTTTGATTCTGATTTAACTTGGAGTAGACGGGTAACCATCTTAACTTGAAAAAATTATGAGCTGAATTGGCTGTGGGCAAGACTCATAATAAGAAGTAAGAACCGATGGCTGTTAGGGCAAAATAGTTTTGGAATGGCGACCGGATGACGATCTATGAGTGGCCCTACCAATCTGTGGGTGGAGCAATGATCTGGTGATTGCCGCAGAAAGTCTTTATGTGCGGATGCCTCAGGACCGATTGTTGTGTGATACTAAGGGGAGGTTTTTGGCCAGCAGTAGACGTCGCGTCGTTTTGCTTTGATGATAATATCCCGGTGCAGGCTTTTATAGGGTTTTCGTAGGAAAACCCTACAAAAGCCTACCTACGTACACCACACTTTGAGCTTAAAACGCATAATTATCTATGTTGTCATCGTCGTCTGTCGTGACGTCTTTGCATTATTATTTTGACTTAGTCGTAATTTAACTAGTATGCCAGCTATCCAAATAAGTACAGGAAAAACGTTTGAAAGTAAAAATAAGACTTATTTAGCCAAACAAATTTATCTTTAAATAACCTAATGAACATTAAAAATAATTGTTACCAACCGTTTGTTAATAACTTTCTAATTCGACTTTCGTCAGACTTAACTCAATTTACGTCGATTTTGTCAAACTTCGATAGAATAACCTTTTGAAGAATGCCAGAGATGCAAGAACCTTTTCTTTCATGAACCAAGCATGTCAAGATTGATGTATGAATTAAACTTCTACTTTTGGTCAGTAATACTACATAATTTAACATAAAATCTAATTCACTAACGCTTAGAAAAAATGTTAGAAAGGTTTTGTGGGCGGGGCAGGCGCGCCACAGAGGTTATGAGCAAACGTTCATACTCCTGCCAAAACATGAATGTAAGTGAGCGCTGTGTTTGTTTTCGTTTGACGTTGTTCCATCAATAGGTCGCTTGATTGGCGTTCTCTGAACTCGTTTATGTTAGCGAATGCTTGTGTTTATTATGTCCACACATAGTAGTTTGGCGCAAGTGGCGACATCGGTTAACATATAAATGGCACATGACAGCCTTTCTAAGCTTTTTCATCTTCTGTGGTAGTAATGCAACATGTAAGTTATCGTTTCGATTCCCTGCGATATTGCGATATACTTGATATTCGTAGGAAAATAAATATTATGTTATGTTATAATTGAAGGCCTAGCCAAGTTGGTCTAGCGGTTTGAATACCGGGGTCCCTGGTTCGATTCCCGGGTCGGGCAACAAAAGTTTCGAATTTTCGAACATTGCTCGGGTTTGTGATCACCAAACCGGATTTGGCAAGCGTGTTGATTATGCCTATACCCATCATTGCTGTGGTAACTTGATTTCAATGATGGAGGTCTTTGGCCTGCAGTGGGACAATTATACTTACTTACTATAATAAAAAAGATACCACATAGTTGACGTATAAAGGCGAAATTTCCATGGAAGGTAGCAAATCTATAAGCTAATTTAATTTTAAAATTTTGATTCCAGGATTTTTATTTTAAGGTGGCTAATTTAGATAACGTTCAATAAGAACGGATTTTGTGACAGGGCCGAAATTGTCAGTGAAGTGGAGTATTTGCATCAAATTTTGAGACAAGAAACTGTCTGCACTGTTTTCCTGTCAGGTACTGCTGCTGTTTGGACTTGAACCTGCCTCCGCTGAAGGTTTACGTGCAGTCACGGCAGATAAGTCACAACGCTTCCTCGCTCAGGCTTGGCAATTATGAAGTTAATGTGTTGCACGGTATCCTCGTCGATATAGTAATGCGCTATCTCATTCATCCATCATCGTTTACCAAGCTTACCAACATAAAATATCTGTCATAATTATAAAGTATAATTTGGACAGTTAATGTTGAAGAGTTTATTGTAAGCGGCTTTGGTGGAGGTTTTTATCACAAAAATGTGTCTTCTGTCATGACACCTTTGTTATTGAAAAAGGTATCAAATATTGTGTAATTTTACGAACATCTGTTTAATATTTGCTTAGTAGAGTTTAAATTATAAATGACTTGCTATTGATGCTAATTGATAGAAAAAATTATAGCCCTAATTATGGAGTCGTATGTATGTCAGTTTTATTAGCTATAACATACTCGTATAATTAATTATAGGCTGATATGAACTCATTACCTTAATTAATTCTAAAGACTTAGCTGAATAATTATGTTATGTCTATAACTGTTTTGAAAATTGTTCGTAAGCAATTAAATTGTTGGTGTTCATTTAAAATATAATTCCTTGCTAAAAGCAAAAGATTTTGTGGGTTCTAGTCCTCAGGCAGTCGAATGTTTTTTTCAAACAATTGTATTTTCATGTCTATAAATGTTTGGGCAAGACATTTATTCGTACAAGAGCCATAAAACGTGAGAAAGTTAGGCATACTTTATAAGTTTTCTATTTTATCACACATCAAAATATTTATTACGGCCAATAAATAAAATGCTGGGCATTGTTCATATTTCAAGCACTATTTCGATTTACGGTCAACGTCCGTTATTTGGGCAATGAATCTTCGAGCCCTTATTGCCGGCTAAAGCTGACTCTGTCCTCAGTCCGCGCTATGCCCGTCGCTTGGTGAGCTCAAAGGCTGTAAAAGCCAACACTACTTGGCTCTTAGCCAGTGCTCGAGTTGCTTACCAGTTTTATTAGTTTATACAAAGTTTGACTGTTTAATAGATTACTCACTCGATTCGGCAATTTGGCGAAATTTAGTTCATGATTTTCTAAGAATTTCGCGGAGAAAATTAAGTTACCTTCCGACTATTTTGTTCGTAAGTAACGGTAGCAAAAAGGTTTACGCAATAAAAATTTGTACATAAGTAATGTTTTTTTTTAATACTTTGAGCATTGACCATTATATTAGGTATATCAGCCTTAGACTATATCAGTCTGCTGCTGTACACGGGACTTTCCAAAAGAAGAATTTTGTCAATATTGCCACACTTGGCAGGTAAGTATGTTGGCGATCGCAGTTTGGCCAAGGGTGGAGACGGGACGCTGCTGCCCGTCTTTTTCTGGCATCATCCGTAGGTTTTCCTTCTGTTATCTTTTACAGGTGGTGCTTTTTTTTAATTAGTCGACTCTTACGACAGCCGTAGAAAGATAATAGGTGGTGTTTTTTTTATCGTGCCGTCGCCAAATGCGCAATTATTTTACTATACTTGTCGAGTAGTAAAATGGTAACGGAATCCTGTTCCAAAGTGGAACTTCAGTCAACAAAAATGTTGCACAAGGATAAACCAAACTTTTATGCCTGTTGAGAAACCACAACGAACTTGACATCCATTTAGGCTAAAGATTCATTCGGGGCCCGTTTGCCGAGTTGAGTTTCCGTTGTTGAAAAGAAAAGATTAAAAACACCGAGAAACGACGGAAATATTCAAAACCAAGCTGTATAATTTGAATTAAGGTAACTTGTTTCCAAGACTTTAAATGGAGCTGTATAAAGATCTGTTTTAATTTATTATATTCAGAAGGAATTAGAAATTGCGGCGGTTTAATTATTTTGTTAAATGTACCATTGAAATTTGAAAAATTAAGCTGCGCTGTACAAATCGTAACAGTTGAAAAGGTTCTGTTTTTAAATTCTTGTCCTGATTCAACACATTTTCCATTTCTTTACGTAATTAAAATGTTCATAATTTCTTTTACTTACCAATTATGGAAAATGAATAAGGAGGGTTTAATCAAGACGCCTTCCTTATTCAAGGTTAATTGATTTTACTGTTTAAATTTTTTATTAGACACTAGCTGTTGCCCGCGACTTCGTCCGCGTCAATTTCTGTTATTATGAACGCGATTATTGTTTCAACATTTTTCACTGATGCTTCGCTCCTATTGGTCGCAGCGTGATGTTATATAGCTTAAAGCCTTCCTCGCTAAATGGACTATCTAACACAAAAATATTTTTTCAAATCGAACCAGTATTTCCGGAGATTAGCGCGTTCTAACAAACAAACAAACAAACAAACAAACAAACTCTTCAGCTTTATAATATTAATAAGTATAGATAGCTCAGAATTGGCCAGTGTTTATTTTAAACTAGGTGTTACTTGCGACTTTGAACTCGTGGAATTTTGAATTAAAACTACTCCACGGGAATTATAAGTTATTCCGAGACAAAACGTAGCCTTTTTGCTATTTGGGAATGGTGGAGACGTCTCTCGGCTGCTGTATATCTCCTTCTGGCGATACTCTTGACCAATTGGAACTATATTTGTACTTGACAAGTTGGGTACTAAATCCTTCAGTCGTCACTTACAACACCTGTGTAATATAAGGAATTCAACATTCTCTTAAAAAAATGATAATCTAGGTCTAAACAAATATATTATTCAAACATTTAGCTGGTAAATAAATATAAGTAAAATTAATTTGGTTTGTTGTCATTTACTATCTTAAAATTTTCAAAATACAACTTCATAAAACAAGTTTTATATTACATACACGAACAACGTGCTACAACAATTACAGCTGCAGTACGTAAGTAGCGTCATTTTCTGAAGCTCTCGTAAAATAAACTTCAGTATCAAGTTCCGAGCAAGATTTATTAACGTGAGTCTGTGCAAGTGGATCTCTCGATTAACAAAAACAAAACCTCTTGCTATCGGTGCACTTGGGTGAACTACTTTTGTCTTAATTATCTTACTCTTCTGGATCGTGGTCATTTATATTTTGAACAAGAATTTGCCTTGTAAAATTATAGAAAATAATATGATGGTACTTCTTCTTCTTGATGCCCCGTTGGTCTAGTGGTTCAAGTACCAGGCTAAGATCTTGGGGCCTTGGGTTCGATCCCCAGGTCAGACGACAACAGTTTCGAATTTTCTCACATTGCTCGGGTTAGCGATCACCAACCGAGCATTTAGCAAGCGTGATGATCATGCCTGCACCCGTCATTGCTGTGGTAACTTAAATTCAAGGATGAAGGCCTTGGCCCTGCAGTGGGATGATTAATATAGGCTAGAAGATTAAAGGCGAAAAAAGTATAGTAACGACTTAACTTCTTTAAACCCACTGGTCAAAAAATTTTATCTTGCGATACTCAAAAAAGGTTTAATAGGGGAGGATCTTTGTAGTACCTCGAAAACTACCGAATCTGTTTATCAATAATAATTAACAAGAATTGTAGATTCTTGTTTGTAAATGAAATCATTTTTTCTCCGAAATATAAATATTTGGTTTTGATTTGATATAATGTTTGAGGTCCAAAACGACGTGATGGTAATATGTAATATGGTATCTTCAAAAAATTAAATAACGCCCCGTTGGTCTAGTGGTTTAAATACCGGGCCAAGATCTCGGGGTCCCAGGTTCGAATCCCGGGTCGGGCAACAAAAAAAGTTTCGAATTTTCGAACGTTGCTCGGGTTTGTGATCACCAACCCGCATTTGGCAAGCGTGGTGATTATGCCAGTACACCCATTATTGCTGTGGTAACTTGAATTCAATGATGGAGGCCTTTTCCCTGCAATGGGATGATTATAGGATGTTACTTTACTTTACTTTTTTACTTCGAAAAATGCACGTCATAATTATAGCGTCAATTTTATAATATTTTTTTATTGTCCTAAATTATTGCACTGTATTATTGAAAATGTAATATAAGAGGGGTGATATAACTTTATCATTGCACGGTGGCGAACACCGATCCCGTTGAAAAATGAGTAGATACATTAGGTAAAGGAAATGGAAATTTCACTTTGACCTCATTTTCTTCCAAATGGTGTTCTTTCATCGACTTACTCAACACAAAATTAAAGACAGTATTTTTTGTTATGTAAATCGTCAGTAAATATCGAGGTATCTTAAAGCATAATATATTTTTTAATGACGTTATAGTTTGTAAGTATATACGATAAACAGAATAATCCTACTGTTAGTAGAACAACTCCCAGTCTTGTCTGCACCAGCGCTGCTGTCAGCTACATAGTTTTATGTGAGAGTCTTCACCCACACTTCAGCTTCATACATACCTAAGGAGGTACAGTTACTAAACTAATCAGAGTGACTTTAAGTTAACTATTTACTTCGATAACAATACCCAGGCATACGATAAAATACTTACCTGGGATTCCTGTAAAAGTTCCAAGGCGACTGGGCTGACGAAGACTTTAATGATGGGGCGACGCAGCCTAATTTTAAAAATGTCCGCGCCACGCTATTTCAGCACAAACCACAAAACCCTTAAGATACTATTTTACCTGGATAATATAGTAACAATAATGCAAGAGCCAAAATTTCCTAAGCGTGAGTTAAATGTGACTGTGATGATGATTTGTGTCGTGTGATGCCGACACCACAGAACAAGGAAAATGTTCTGTGACCGGCACATTGAAAATAAAAAAATCTCCTATAGGCCAACCGCCTGCCAACCGTTGCAATTTTGGAAAAATCTTACATTTTAAATACTATCTCCGTTGCTGGATACAGACCTCTGTATCCAGCAAAGGATAAACATGGGCTTTAGATCATGAAATTTGGCGAGCAGAAGATTAACGTACCTATCTAAAAACTAGTGATCTGATTAACGTGCGTACGTGCTTACATCAATAACGATATTGCAGATAGTAATCAGAAAGCCTTGGGCCCCTTTGGCTTAACAATATTAATTAACAGGCAATGCGCACTTTGTGTTGTTGATAAAATTAATTTATTGGGGAATTAATTGAATTTCGTTCAGAATTTGGTGCTTTAGCGATGCTTACGTCTTTGTTATCTAGTTGAGACATAGGTACATATTACTAATTATCATACAGATTAAAATCTTTATTAAACCTGTTATATGCAAGGGATACCCAAAATATTTTCGCTATGCTTTAAGCGATGAATCATTTTAAGTGTTATTCTATAAAGTGCTAATAAAAGCTGGAAGAGCTGTCTTCCAAAATTTTTTATCTATCCTCCACATGAATGATCATATTCATTTATCATATCTCTTGGATTTTTGTATGGTTGTCTGTGTGGTTCTGATGCTTTAGCTAAATAAATAAATAAATAAATATTTTTAGACATGCCACACTGGGCCACACAGAGCCATCTAGTCCCAAATTAAGCTACTATAAAGTAGCTTGGCGTATGGGGTACTAGACAACCGATAAACATACTTATATACGTTTTTTTTAAATATATGCTTATTATACATAGAAAAACACCCAGACCATTACAAACAGACATGTTCATGCACACAAATATTTGTACTGTCGATCCCCGCACAGCCCGCGACCCATGGCTCAGAAGCAGCGTTTACTACCACTGATCCAAATCGTCGTCAACAACTGACAATTACTTACTTCATATCGGAGCGCGAAGCAAACACTGCCGTACCATCCTTTACTGGAACCATTTCGCCACATTTTCAGGCCCCTATTTGAGAACCTCTGGATGAGACCAGAACACAGAAATTTTCGTCATCCAGTAAGCTATAATTACATACTTTAAATCCAAAATTTCAAGTCTGTAGGTCATTTAGTTCCGAAGTTAAGCGAAAGCAAAGTTTCGCATTTACGACACTCACTCACTCACTCATGATCAGCAAAATAGAACTAGTACTTCCCATAAACTCAGAGAGCTGAAATTTGGTACAGAGTTAGGGTTTAATGGCCACATAAAGGGAAAACTATAAAAACTAGGATAATCGAAGATCTGGAGTACCTGGTGACCCTGATTAGAAAATACAAGAGCCCAACAAAACTATAAGAGATCGACATACCGCCTTTACAAAAAATATTCAACTTGGTGGGCCGCTTCATTTGGTGTCAAAAATCGAAGGTCTGAAGTATCTGATGAAGAACCTTCAGCTGGTCTCAGCTGTATTAGAGATATGGTAATGCCCCCTTCTACTATTGGTACATAAAAAAATCGACTGTCATTGCAAAAATCCAGCGTAGTGGGACACATCTTCTAATTTTATCTTGCCTACAGCGTCCCACTGCTGGGCGAATGCCTCCCCTTCTGCTTTTAATATGCATATAAATAAAATTAAAGGAAAACTCTGGATAAGACTAGACTGGCTTTTATACTTATACTTACAAGTTTACAAGAAGAAATAGTCGAACGATAAACTTTATTCTACTCAAACATTACACAAATTGTTTATTAGCCGCAACAACAGATTGGTTTTCTTTCAATAAATAATCTGCTTATGAATGTTGATAAGACACAATTGATACATTTCAGACTTGGTAATCAAGTTACACATCTATGTGTGAGTAATACTATTGATAATCTTGATTTAAGTGAACAAAATAAAGTAAAATTTCTCGGAATTGAATTAGACAATAAGTTAAAAAACAAAAAACCTGTCAAATAAGAAAATCTAATAAAATAAATCAATATGCCCACGTTTCTACAAAAAGAAGTGAAATCCCACCAAAAACATTCTGTAAAAAACTAGCCAAGTCTCGATGGAGCTGCTTGTTTGTCTCTAAAAAGTAATGAAATCTAGACAAAGTCGTGCCAAGTCTTAGGTTCCTTACTGCGATTTCTTTATTATTGTAGTTACTGTTGTGTGACTTGGCCGTTGCAGGGTACACAAGGGTACAAAACCAGGTGCTCCAGGACACGATTGCACCAATCTGTCGCCAGAACCGCTACCCATTGACGATCAAAAATTGCCACTTAAAAATGTTGATTTAGTAACCAGTCAATTGTAGGCTTGATAAAGCTGCGTATTTCAATGATACTTATGTACAGATGGAATTCTTATCATTGTTGTATGTTAGATCGGTGGTTGATTTGGCTCTCCGAAAAGAAGAGAGCAGAAGTCAGCATTGTCACTGGTGAATGCATGTGTTGCACAATCAACAACAGCCTAAAATGAGACATTAGCGTCCAATTACCAATACCAGTATGGGCTATTATCTCGCTTAACAAACAGGTAGTTACAACTGATATCATTACGTGTAAACTAAATGGACTTGTACCCACTAACATATAAAGAATGTTCAACGGCCAAGTCACACAACATTGACTATAATAATAAAGAAATCGCAGTAAGGAACCTTAGACTTGGCACGACTTTGTCTAGATTTCATTAGTTTTTAGAGACAAACAAGCAGCTCCATCGAGACTTGGCTAGTTTTTTACAGAATGTTTTTGGTGGGATTATAACTACACAAGATGGTAATCTTGTGTAATTATAATATGAATTCAGATAAGACGCTTCTTTTTTTAATTATCTACCTAGTATACAAATTGTTTCAAGACAAGAAAGTGAAAAGTAAACATCGTTAATTTAAAAACGACGCAGACCTGCACATCGTAACGTTTAAGTACTTGTACTTGGTAACTTATAGAATACCCATAGCTATGTAGGTTCTCTATAAAAGATGTTAATTTATCTAAAATCTTAGTTATAATTAGCCCTATTTTCCAGCACCTTGTCTTCAACTCAAGGACTTTTGACATTTTGTGATGAAGTAAAAGCTTTTAAATCTCTTAGGAATTCTGCCACTAATATTTTGAAAGTTTCATTAGTACCTAAGGGATGAAATCGGGTAGCTTCTGGCAATTGGCAACATATTTAAATGTATTTGGGTTTTATTTTACGCTAAAAGTTTGTTACTTACCTAAAGATTATTTTTAATGTTTTGAATATAAAGCAGCACTAACATTGAATTAATCAACTAAAAATAACCATCACAATTCAATAACTTCGTAAACATGAATGCTATTATACTACTCGTACTATGCAGTTTATATTTTAAAGAAGAGGTAAATTGAGTATTTTATCTTGTTTGGGAAGTTGAAAAGTAATCAGTATTAATACCCTTTTTCAGCTATAGTAACAAAAACAAGGCTACACTTCACAAGGGGTGAATCATTGCTTGTTTTTCCGACGATTCTCTCGAATCTTTTTTGAAGCAATCCCAACAACGAGGAACTGTTGTATGGCAATTTCATTAGTCAAATGGCTCTATAAAAATCTCTATGATGTGTTTAAAAAAAAAGGGATTTATATCCTACTTCTAACTACAACTAATCTTACTAATATTACAAATGTTTGTTACTGAATCATGACAGAACGTCTTAACGATCCTAGATATACCTAATTGAAATTTTCCCGAAAAATCATAAACCGAAAATTTTTAAAGCAAGGCTGAATAGGCTGCTTCTGGGTAAGCTCACTCCATCTTAGACTTCTTCTTAACCGTAGAGTTAAGTATGTAGCCAAGAGCATACCCACTGATTATAAAAAAAAATATTTTGCGGTGGAATCATATAAGAGGTTAGAATAGCACATTCAAACTTTATATTGCGGAAAAAAATTAATGTGTCCTGTGGGATAAAAATGTAAGATTCCATATTAAGGTCAGGGTCAAGTAAAGCATGGGCTATATTTTATTAATAATACGAGTACATTTCCTAGCGATAAACAATTTTTTTGTGTTTTAAATACCTACATCTGCATTATCAATGGGGTGTTAAAATGTTTCCTATTTTCACTAAGTGATGCATAGGTTTTTATTTTTTTTATTTTTATGTCTTAGCCAATCCAAATGGAAAGAGTTGATTCGTTCAGGATTTGTATCATGTACTTTACATAAATGTAGCAGATAAATAAGAAAGTTGTCCCGTGAATATTATTATGGCGCAAGCCACGGTAACAAAATATCGAAAACATAAATAAGAAATGGGTTATTATAGAAACCCCGAAATAATTAACACTTAAAGTGGTGACCATGTTATTTCATATTAGTATATAAAATTTATTACATTTTCATAGCTCCTCTCTTCAGATAAAATATTCCCATGTAGATAGTTTTCTTAAATTACTAGGTAGGTACACTTGAAAGAAATTTATTGCAGTCATTTATTTTACATATAATATATTTTTAACAGATTAAAATATTTCATAATAATATTGATTCCTTGATAACAGTAATGAGACAAGTTGCGTATAACTAAACACACTTCAACAGACACCATTCAAAAGTAATTCTAAACGACACACAATAAAGTTCCTTTTCTTATTTCACATTGTTTTTTAACGTTGTAAACGTTTAAATATACATTTAACCTCATAATTTATCTAGGCCTAATAAGTTAGTAGTTTTCGGCAAGATTATCTCGGTTAAATTGTACTTATAAGAATATTTGTAGACACCCCAATAAAATTGTAATAAGGTTATTTACTTTCATTAAGCCTTTCAATAAGGATACTTCTTTAATTTAATAGAAGTTTCTTTTACCAGATCAAACTTGAAAAAGATTTTGTATTTGTTTGATTAAATTTTTAAAGATATTATTTTTATTGTTATTCTATCATTTATTCAGTCGATCATTTTGATCTGTTTATCATTGGACAATTTGGAAATAAAATTATTAAATACTATGAATGCACACATATTGCTACGAAATTTACAATAGTGGCTACGAGACTCGTAGTCAAGTATTTCTGCTACGTACGTGTATGCTGACTCTGTAGCAAGCTTTTTATGTAGTTGCAATCCTTTTAATAACAATAATGCTCTTTTAAGCAGTAAAAAGTTTGACCATTCAGAAGCCTATTATATTTTTAAAGATATTATAGTTAGCTCCTAAACATATTTTTGTTCTTATTAAGTGTAATCATTTAGATATGGTATAGTACCTACTAGTGGCATGAAATCCCGTTATTAGTGAGTTTGAAATTAATAATTATGCAAAAAAAAGCACCAAGGCAGTGTAAACTTCTGTTCTGAAATCTTACTTAAAAACCGGAATTAAAATTTAAATTAAAGTGTAAAATTTGACATTCAAATTTATGTTGTATTAAATGAAATTTAATTTAAGTGGAGGTTTAGTAGCTATGCCTAAATTATGCAACAAAGCTTAATAAGTAAATTTAATATAACAGACACAGACTTATGAAAAAAGTTACTGTCACATTTGTTTTATTAGTAAGGTAGTTATTATTGTATTTTTGTTTAATCTTGTTATGGGGTTTTCCCGCTTATCAATAAAGTTTGACGTACTTTTTTTATTTATCAATTTAAAATGTAGCTCATAAAATATACAGAACCATCACAACAGTAATATTCTCCCTAGTTCGCTTTTTTCCTTTCGTTCCTCAAAGTCAACAGTCGTAAATAAAATTTACCAGCATTTTCTCCGCTTAGAAGTTGCCTTCTAAATAATTTGCCTTGCAAAGTTAATAAAAGAATTAAAGATCCATCTCGAGATAGCATTTGAATGCATTACTGAGAGAAATGAGGGTGTAAAAGAAACTTTATAGGATTGTTTGTGTGATAATAATGGTCTTGGAAATTTGAATTTCACGCTATTATATTTGTACGTCAAAGCAACACCGCTCAGCTAATATTTGAACATCATCATCTGATGATGATCATATTTAAAGTATATCCTAGAGCCACATCACATCCTAAGGCCAGAGTCTACAGGTCTTCAGCTTGATGCCAACATAAGTCTTCTGCACATAAGCAATTTCAGTTTTGTAAATTTTGAAGATAAGACGCAGCTGCCGTCTAGTAACTCATTTACTTTTCATCACTCAGCTAAAACAAAAAAGATGTGCCATATTCTTTTTAGAGTGTGAGCCACAAAAAAGATTCATGTCACGTGGTCTTTCAGCAACCAATCACAGCCCGGCAAGCCATGGTTAGAAGCTATCGTCGCATGTCTCGGTCATGTCATACACAATTGCTCTTTTTCGTACTCATTTCAATAGTTTATTGACATCAGGGAATTACATAAACTAGTACATTCGTCTGCCGTTTTACACGTATTTAATAAAAACTAGCGGACCCGACAGACGATGTCCTGTCTTAACTATGAATTTTGATTATAAACAAATTTATTTATCGACATTGCAAATGCTAACCGCACTGTAAATTGTAACTATTTGCATGCAGAACGCATTCTGTCAATGTTATGTCAAACGCCATAATGTTACATTAAAAAAGTTTAAATTGTCAAAAGCGCTAAGGTTACATTACAAATAATTTTGTATGTTGATTATGTTTTCTTAAATTTTCTAATATTCCGCGCTATTTTCTTATTTTTTTCTTTCATAAGAACATTCTTCTGACAATAACAAACAAAACAAAAAAATAATCAGCGAAATCGGTCCAGCCGTTCACGCGTGATGCGATGATTAAGGGAAATAGGGATCCATTTTTATATTATAAAAATGTATTGCACAATCTGGGAAGTATGGTCAGACTTCTTTATTGTCATGTCTGAAATTAAAGTTTTAAAACATTCGAATTGCTTAAAATATCTATATTTTATATATATTTGCTTTTTTACAAATTTATTTAACTGCACAGTAGCAATACAATACGGTTGTATTGAAAAACTCAACAAGACTTATAATAATTACGTACACTTATTTATATATTTTTTTATTTTCAACCAACTTGCCTTAAATATTTCTTTCATTAAATGAATTCATTCATTAGCTAAAGACAAATTTTGTCTTCAGCTCACGGACTATGAATACAAATCAATTTATAAAATTTAAAGCAAAAGCTTATGCCATTTAAGTCAAATAATGCAATAATCATCCTCATCAAAGAAACACTACTTAAATTTAGATATTTATTTCTCAGAGCACTTTCATTTTAATTTTTACAATCAAAATATTTTCAGGTTCTTTTTCCGAATGGGCATTTACCTAGTACAAAGAGATTCACTCTTAGAACTCAACTTACTTAAGTATTTGTTAATTATTCAAACGTAGACCTTAATGGTGTTAGTTAAGAGCTGTTTTTGAATTACGGAATATTTGGCACAATTAGAGACAAATAAGTCAGAAGCGTCTTTTGGGGCAAATTATTGTTGTTGGCGTCTTTTGTTTGTTGAAGTTGTAAAGTCACCTTTGACCTCACGAACTCAAAGAGATGAGATAGCACTGATTCCTTTATAATTATTATTGTTCGATCGTGTTCTTAGATTTTATTCATAGACTAAGCAATAGTTTGTGCCTCTAATAGGGACGTTTTAGAATTAGTATTTCATCAGGCTGCTTTAAGTATGTACTATGCTAGACTGTCACCTTAAAAACATTTATTTAAAGACTTTTATGACATGATTTCAACATATTGACGTTTAATTACATCGCAATTATTTGGTTTTCTTGTCAATGATAAGAAACGCTGAATTAACTACGAAACTAAAAAGAAAAAAAGAATATCGACCATGTTCAATCTAATTTAAAAAAATATGTGACTGACTTATGTTTATCAAAGTCCTGGTTATTTTGATATAGGTATCAATATGACCAGGACAAATTTGATGATGTAAATTAATTCGACCTAAATTGACATCAGTTTTTCCGTAATCATGGTGTATGAAATAGTGCCAAAATATCGGGTTCACTCATAAAAAGCAAGGAACATGGTAGAAAAAACTCTTATGTTACGATTAACTTTAGGAGAATCAACATATTGAGACCTTTAAATATTCTTGCCGATATTAATTCTTACCAAAGTGTGCATTATCATATTGCTGAGATAACAAGATCAAATATAAATACTAACTCTAAGGTACTTATTCTCTATTTGTACGAGTACACGCTTATTGTTGAAGTTTGATTTCAAAGTTGACTGAAAGTAAACTCAAAGCAACTAATCACTGCACGAAATGAGTTCTCAGATTTATCTACAGTCGGCTTGAGTTCTAGTATGTTAATATGTAAGCGGTTTTTATAAATCTTACCGTTACTAGTTAAATACCTTCGAGTGTTGTTCAGTTACCAGGTTTACACATAATTGTATTTGTTATGAAAGATTCATTTGTACGGTATAATGTTCGCGTAAATATAAGAATACAATATAATGTTATTTATTCGACGGAGATTTCAGTAAGTATACTTGAAGCAATTTATAATGTCTGCCTTTCGAGGCTCCTCTTACTCGTTTATGTTGATAGATTCAAAGGTTGCCATCGTGCTCAATTGTTAAATACTCGTAGAACTCTTTTTTTATTATTATTTTCAACTTCCACTCCAGTCGTTTGCTAAACATAGTTCTCTCCGTTTGTCAAGTAGGTTTATGATGGCCGTTTGGCCAATTGTAGTGATAGGATGATGATTTGACTCGCCTCCCATTCCCATGATACCTATACGACGAGAAGTTGACCAAATGCGAAATTGACCAAGTAGACCAAATACGAAGTGGACCAAATGTGACGAAACGGTCTTTTTTAACATTTTTGAATTATTACTGCTGGACACAGGTCTTTCAAAAACGAGGTTTATTCCATTATCACACGCTTCGGTTGTCGGTCGCAGACTAGTTAAATATTGATAGGAGACGTTGCTGCCAGACTTCTTCTGGCAGCAGCGTCAGTCAGCGTCAGTGATAATTTAGACGCATGTTACAACGCCCACAGGAAAGAAGGGAAGGTATGATTCTTTTCTAGAGCTGGTATCACACGGCACAACCGTAAAATATTCTTAGAATCAGTAGTAAAGTAACAGCCTTTAATCATCCCACTGCAGGGAAAAGGCCTCCATCATTGAATTCAAGTTACCAATGCAATGATGGGTGTACTGGCAGAATCACCACGCTTGTCAAATGCGGGTTGGTGATCACAAACCCGAGCAACGTTCGAAAATTCGAAACTTTTTGTTGCCCGACCCGGGATTCGAACCTGGGACCCCGAGATCTTGGCCCAGTATTTAAACCACTAGACCAACGGGGCGTTAATGGAATCAGTAGATATAGTTTGAATCAGTTCTTAGCAAGTATAGGTCTGACATAATTAGAGCTTCAACACTAAAACCGATTGTCATATCCTAGACCAGGCTCAGCCTAACCTGGAAACGTATCAATTTGCTTAAACAAAAAAACATCATAGTTCGTAACGTAAAGAAATGTCTAATATGTATCTGAGTGTCTATGGTATTACGTACTAAGATATGTTCGGGAAACCGGAAACTTCCCTCCATGCAGACTAATTAATGAACGAGTCGTATCTCAAAAGACACGCCTGTCTTAAGAGTGGTTTGAAGGCAAAACTTTAAGCCATTATTTAAGCGTACCCATAAAACAAGATAATAATATTGCTTTTCTATGATGTAATGCTTTTTACCCGACTACGAAAAACGCAACAGGAAGGCTTAAACAGTCTATGTATAGGTATGTATGTGAGTATTTATGTTGGTTCCACATTTTGGTGGATAAGGTATGAATCGATTCCATAATATAGACCGGGTGACATAGGCTACAAATTGTTTTAAAAAAACCAACATGGCGAATGCTATGTTCAATGATATGTTATCTTTAAAAATAATTTACAATCATAAAAAGTCCGGTATCAAATGAATAAAAACAATATTCTAAGTACAGAGACGTTTAAACAGTATAGCAAATATACAGGGCTGACTTTGAATTCATTGCATTTTAGTAGTCGGTTACAGTTTTTTTTACTATTTATTTGAATGAAATAGTTATATGGGATAAGAATGGGATACTGGAGGCAGAAGTAACAGAGGCCAATTTTAATATTGGGAATATTCCTGATTCTCCAATTCTGATTTCTTGTCTGTACGAGAATACGCGAAATAAAAGCCTGTGCGTGTAGTACTCATACGTTTGTGCTTCATTAGTAGAAATGAATATCGCCAAAATTTCAATGTTACGTTACTTTTGCCCCCAGTCTACCCTAAAAAAATGTTCGTGTTAGGTACATTATAAGTTTTTTATACATTAGAACTTTAATGGTTTGATAAATGTAATTGACACACGAAACTCTAAAATCTAAATGAAATTTCCATAGCTTATACGTAATACGCTACTATCAAATGATAAACTTATTCATTATTGGTTGATATGCGTAGACTAGAATATTTTATGAAATGAAGTTTTTCTTTTCATAAAACATCCGTAAGTACCAAAGAAAAGTAGGCCGTCTTATGTTGTAAATTATTTTTCATCCCACCATCTCGAATAGAGTATTTTTGCTCTTCGATATCTGAGTGCAAAAGCGGTTTTTATTCGCTAGAGGATAAAGTAAATTTGAATTTAGAACATCGTGTGCACTAGGTATGTGATTTCAAAACATCATTAAACCTATTTACTTTCATCTCCATGGTGCCGTATTTATCATACAACTTTTTTTTAATTTGTTGGAAACTCAGACTCTTAACCTCCTTAGTGTACTTTTATTTTCAATTTACTTTGCGCTCGATATTTTGTTTTGAATTCGTATTGTTATAAATAAGAAACTTGAAAACAAGTATAAAAAAAACGAAAATGAGTGATTCCAGCGACGAAGAAGTTTATTTTAATACTTACTTATCATAATGTTGTAGTAAATATGTACATAAACTAAACTAAAAGTATCTTGTGATTGTAAATGTTTTATTTTGTATTTAGTCATTTCCTTGCTAAGGGGGATGAAAAGTTACGTGTTGCACTCGAGTGCAAAGATTTTTCACCTTGTGCTCTTTTAATTCCCTCGCTAACGCTCAGGATTCGAATTTTTTAATCCTTTGCTTGCTCGGTCATCAAAGTTGAGCACGCGGTTAAAAAAGAACTTTGCACTCTTGTATAACAAATAACTATTATCGTGTTTATTTGAAGAACGCGTAAAATAAATGCCGAATTTTATACATAAGTGGATAAAGTAACAAAATACCTAAGTAGTAGGTAAATAAACTAAATAAACAATTTATCATTTCCAAGGAGAAGATGAATGATTCTGTCTCGCAAACACTTACATGAGATCGCCATTAGTCCTTCAAAAGTTTAATGAGCATGCTAAGTACTGTAAAGTTGCCACAAGTATTTAATGTGTGTTTTGAAGTACCTCGACAAAGCTAAAAGCAACGTCACACGTCTTGCATCCTGTCTCGGGATGTGTCTTTAGACAATGTTGTCGGGTAATACGTGAGTTAACGAAGTGTTATGTCCCAGTACCCGCAGTGTAAAGCCGTTAGCCAGGCTACATTAAGCCAGTATCTGTTCCTCTACGGGCAGAATGGGTACGTACGTCCAGGAATAAACAACGCTACAAAATAGGTACGTACCTACATCTAGGAATAAACAATGGTGTTTCCCACCCCACCTGACCGATCAAAGATTTCATTTATTAAATTGGGTTTTGTATGAACTTTTGGTATGGAGATTGAAATCCTAAAAAAATCCTACGTAAGACGTCTACTCGTATAACATTTTTTTACAGTTTACGCATTCATCATCACCATCATTTAAGCTAAACGACATCCACTGCTGAACATAGGACTCCCCTAGGGATGTCTACAATGATCAGTCGCGCGCTAGCCACTTTCAGCAGCTAAGTACTACCTTACGTATACTTACGTATACACAGTACATTTTCAACCAACTGAAAAGCGCACCACGATACCTATGTAACCATTATCTTGGCAGTGTTATTTTATTTGTTTATCAATCCAAATAATTAAAAAAAAATACAAAATATTGATTCAGCTATTTTAAAACACGCTGTGACCGGGACGGAACGTAGCTATATAAGGTTCATTCACCCGGGACCGCACCACACCAAAATAATACGTCTGTGCACATCACAGCGTGTTTCAAAATTAAAATTCTGAATCAATTTTAATATTTTACTAAAATTATATTTATTGATAAAATAAATAACACTGCCAAGATGTTATACATAATGGTTATATAACGTTGTTTTTTTTCTTTTTCACCCCAACGGCCATCGATAATCCTTACTATGTGTACCGCCCACTGCCATTCACTTCCATTGCTGCCTCCATTGCCCGCTGAGTGAGAATTCTTAAGAGACCCATTATTAGCGAGAAGTTAACTACAGAATCACAACAGCGAAACATACTCCTATTTAAAAAAAATACACTTATTCTGTGAACTTAGGACTAACCAAAAATAAGATAGATAGATACTTATAGGTATTGCCTAGAACAATATTCTATTTATTTATTCATACTGGTAGTTTTCCTTTAAGTTTTTTTTTTAATATTTCAAGTACTTATGTACAGAAGAATTTGGGATATAATTACATCTTCACTAGTGTGCCTTAGGACGGATCCGACAAATTATAATGACAGTCAACACATCCTAATGGCTAAAGTTACATTTGATTCGAACATTGTTCTGTAGGGACGTTTAATGCTTGTTGTTTGAGACTTTGACTTATAAGATAATTACTTGAGAGAAGCAAATTAATGGTTACAAATTGATATTCATCGGCTACAAAATAAAAAATGTTATTGAATTTTTGTGTCATCCTTATTGGTACCCTGTGTGCAGAGATGGAAAATGAGAACTACATACCTAACAATCTAAACTGAAATATCCTTGATTTAATCTCTTAATGGAAATTCAACCTTACGGTAAGGACTTTACAGTTGTATGCTACTCGTACTAAGATAAAGGAGCACAAATGATCTAGAGACGGCGCTCAATTGGTGAGGCGTTTATCGATCGCTAAATGTGTGTATAAAGTTTTTTATTTAATACCTTTGCTTGTGTGACATGGTAATGTGATTTAACTGTTACCTATATGGCAATGATTGAGCTATATCTCCAATACCTACATCCTTTTTTCACATAGCCAAGCATGCATTTAGTATTACTTTTGCTTAGTAGAATTCGCGATCGAGACTTTACATTTAGTTATTTGTATTACCTACTTTGTTTGTTTAAAACAAGTTTATCTTAAATGAAATAAAAAAAAATTTGCATGGATATTTTTAATGATCATTAAAAATATCATAAGCTATTCATGCTTACATAATTTTTTTTTGTGACAGAACATGTAATTAAATTCTATGATAACTTAGTTTTTCCACCTTATTTCATGTTCAAAATTCACAAATTTCTACGTCATTGTTTGAAATGACGGATCCCTAAACAGATTTTGGTTTATTCTCTACGCTTTCCGTTGGGCTTAACGAAAGAAAATATTATTTATTTTATGCAAATCTTAGATTTAACGTTGAACGCAATCTGAATTTTCGTAAAACGATACGTCTCAGGGATGTATTATTACTGGTAACTTAAATATGGGAAAAAACAAATGTCATGATGATTGATGGAGTCGAATTAATGGCTTAAGCCATTTATCACGGCCACCAGCCGTTAATAAATCAGCACATAATTGTTACATTCTGTGATTGGCTTTTTTGTGTAGTATTTGCAGTAGTTCCTTATTGGATCAGGTAGTAATTTTAGATTTAGTCTATTTTTATATTTCACTTCAGATTCTTACGAGGCTTGTCAAACACTAATATAGTAGTGCTTCTTGACGCATATCCTTACTTAAACAGAATAAAATTTTGATCACCATCCAAATTTTAATACAACAATCTACGAGACATAAAACTAATGACGTATTTTTTCTTTTCGTAAAGCCCAGTACAAAAATGTCAAGATAAAGCACATAGAAAATGTCCGCGAAATATCTAAAATTTTGGATACGGCGTCCTCGTAACACATTTTTTACGCGATGCATCTCATACATTCATTACGATACTATTAATAAATTGTTAATATTTCGTTCATATCTTCACATGTTTAGGACAGTAAAAATTTAAAACTATGTTGCGAAAAATATTTTCGGTTGAAAACTTGACCCTCATTTTTTACTTCTTACTCGTAGATCTATAAAAAACGTTGACGGCGACGAAAAAGTCATCTTGAATAAATGCGAAATTAACTCAGTCTTTAACGCTATCACGCCTAAACCTTTGATGAAATATGATACAACGATGTATCAGACATTGAGAAATGATAAAGGCTGTTTTGTATCCCACCGATAGGCACAGATATCTGCCTGCGCGATTTACTTAAATAGTTAAAAACTAATCTATAAATATAAAAATCAATTACGGGAATGTACGTACGCGCATCAATCCAGAATGGCAGCACTGATTTGGCTAATACTCTTTTGTAATGTTTGTAATAATCAGGAGAAGATTTTTATGGAAGAGTAGTAAATTAGCATTAATCAGCCCAATGCAGGGAAATAGCCTCCATCATAGAATTCAAGTTACCACAGCAATGATGGGTACTGGCATAATAATAACCTAAGCAATGTTCAAAAATTCGAAACTTTTTGCTTCCTGGTAATTAAACCGCTAGACCAACGGGGCGTCATGGAAGAAATTTTTGATGGAAGAAAAAACATTTTTTTTTAAATTTGTCATGAAAAGTTTGTAAAGGCTAGACCATTAATTTTCTTGCATTATCTTTAGTGGTTTACCCGAGCAAAGTCGGAAAGTACAGCCAGTTTCTAATAAATTTTTATATGCAACTGTTCAACTTTATTGATTAACATGAAAGTAATTCATTCAGAGGACTTGCAAATATCTCCCTCTCTATTGATACATTTTGTCTTAACTGAGCTAAGTAGTCCTAAAAATCTCCAAATCGAGAGAGCCATTCAAACTTTTGTTAATAATCGCTTGCTGGAGAACTCTTGGAGCACAAGAACCCTTCTGTTGGGGGTTCAGTGTCGTAATAAAAAGTGACGATGGGAGAATCTGAGCAATACAAAATAATGAGACTCGAGGTAGCATTTTTTACTTCGTATATTTATATCATTTACCTTGCGTTGTCCTGTTTATGAGTGATGAAGGGAAACACGTAGTACATTTACGAATGATAAACGGAAAGAGGCAATAAATTGTCTTTAATAACTAAGTTGTTTTAAATCAAATCTACATATACACAGCAGTTTTGCAAGATAAGTCAACCCACAGAGCAAAAAAAAAAGATTGGTTTCGTAATCTAAATAGCGGAGTATATACCTACATAAATTGAGCGCCGAGCTTAATAAAACTTTGACAATCTTTATCCTAAACGCGACGAAAATTAATCAATAACCATTTATTTAAAACTCAAATTAAATGAAGTTATCTTCTAGTTCAATTGTTTGCATTTAATTAAAAGTAAAGGATGGGATTATTAATTATTTCTTCTTAATATTTTTTCTCGTGTTGATTAAAAATAATAAAAATAATAGGTTGACCGTTGTACGCTCTGCAAATGGGAGCTTTAGCCTTAATCGTTACGCTAAGCAAGCAAGTTGTTAATTGTAGTTTGGTTACTAGTACTGTTGGCAGCTGTTACGTCTTACGATATATAAGTAACAAGAAGAGGTGGAGCTCTTCTATTTTGAACCAAATTCTTCTTCTTGAGAAATGGTTAACCTTTAATTTATTCTGGTGTCAGTATTTTGCGCTGCCGTGACGCCAATTAGAGGCTTTTGACCTACCTCTTGCGAGAGAAGACTGTACCAACAGCTTCACTTGCCTTTCGAAGCGTGAAAGCCCCCGCCCCTTCAGATACAAGCCAATGAAAAAAAGAGGTATTCCTAAATTAAGACGTCAGGGAATCGATTTCGCGTAGTAAGCGGACTGCCGCATCTCTACCCCAACGAATTTATCTTGGCCATCAGCTATAATGAATGAGCCAGTGGGGCGTGGGATTCGATTCTCAATCGGTTAAATTAGCAAAACTTTTTTTTTTTAATTAGCTCGGGTTGAGGACTTGTTCCGCAACACAATGTCCGTATATTCAAATCCATCTGTCCCTATCACTCATACCGATGTCTTAAAGTATCTGAAAGAGATAGACATATCCGTGCATACGTGCTTCGTACGTATTGCAGAGTAGGGCATCTGGACCGAGTATAGTCGAGCTTCGAAAGACCCCTTTAACCTTGGATACCGGCTTCTGTCGCAAGTTGGAAATCCTAAAAATGTGACTCTGACGGGACTTGTCGGACTCACTATCTATATGACAAAGAAAACTCGTACTTACGAGTATAGTAGGAAAGCGAACAATAGTAAATCATTCAGGTCAAATTTGTGTAGTGAGCGATAAAGAGTACTTGCCGATATAAAATATTGACATGTGAAAAGCAATGTACATTCCTTTATTGCGTGCCGTATTTGCATAGCCGGATCCAGCAACGATGTATTCGAACGGGTACTATTGTTTCAGGCTTATCGATGCAAAATGAACGCCAGTGGAAACCGGAACGCTGTGTTAGCATAACAGACCACTCTTACTATCTTAACTAATTAATATCCGTCCGGAACGCAATGTCCGTATTTTCGAATGTGTCTATCACTCATACCGATGTCTTAGAGTATCTGAAAGAGACAGATACGAGTATATCCGTTAATATGAGCTTTTTACGGGTCGGGCTATAAGAGCTTCGAATTTTTCAAAGATTGCGAGGGCTTGTGATCACCAACCAGCATTTGACAAGCGTGGTGAATATGCATGTGCGCATTATTGCTTGACTTTAATGATGGAGGCCTTTGCCCTGCAGTGGGATGATTATAGGCTGTCACATTATTTTTTTACTTTTATATGTTTGAATAGTATTTTCCAGGTTAGGCTTTTTAAAATTCAGAACTATAACGTAGTTATTTTTTACTTTAACAAATTGAAAATTACTAAAACTCTCCTAATTTTAATTGTTAATGTTTGACGAATCCTAGTTTAAGTATTACAGGTTTCGTCGCCTTTGGTAAAAATATTTGATTCTTGGTTTGGACAGTATTTTTCGATAGATTTTTTCTTTTTTCTTTGAATTTCTATGACAGTGCATTTTTAATGATTTCATCATTAATAAATTATAAGAAACAGATAGGTACACAGTGCCATTACAAAAATGACATTTCGAACTGTACAAGTTTAAAGATAATGACATGTAACAAATAACTTTATATCTATGGTGATTAGGGCACGAAAGTAAAAAATATGATAATCTAAAGTTTGTTCTAAACAACTAAACGGTTAAGCTTATTTCATCATCTTATCTATACTTTAATATTATAAAGCTAAAGAGTTTGTTTGTTTGAACGCGCTTATCTCGGGAAGTACCTGGTCCGAATTGAATTTGTTTTTTGTGTTAGATAGTATATTTCTCGAGAAGGCTTTAGGCTATATAACATCACGCTGCGACTAATAGGAGCGAAGCATCAGTAAAAAAATGTTGCAAAAACAGGGAAAATTTTTCATATTAATCGGGATCATAATAACAGAAATTGAAGCAGACGAAGTCGCGGGCAACAGCTAGTGAAAACATAAATATAAAAGATCGGAAAGTATTCGCGTGTAATAAGTAATTTGAAACAAAAATAGGAAATGGTAAGCAGTGACCGTGACATGAAAATGTTAAGGCAGCTACCCACCTTGGGAATGTAAGGCGAATGCTATTGCTTGCGAAAAGCTTACAGATATCATCCGTTGATACAAAAATCATTGCACCTATTGACGAATGTCTTTTTACACCCTAACCAACGTAGATTTAATTTGAACAAAGGCGATGTCTTAATCAGATGTAACACGGACCTATTCAAAAGCTTTAAAAAATGTGATGAATATTTAATAAATGAAAGATAATTAAGGTAGTACCAGTGCTGTGTGTGGCAAACTATATCTTTGGACTTCAGAATGTTAAAATATAAATTAATTTGTTAGAAAGCGTATTATTCACTTGTTTGCCGATTATCAGAAACAAATTATCATTAACAGGAAAAAAACTTTACTATAGAAAAAAAAAATGTTTCTGTCTGTTTTTATACCCTTGAAGGGTTTCTTTAACAAAATAAATAATACCAAACCACAAAATAAATAAAAATTTATAATATTAAAATTTGTAAAAAAATTCTAAATAAGTTCATTAAAAATATCAATATTTATCATATTAAGATTGCAGCACCTGAAAAAGGCAATTAAGTAGGTAGTTAAGCTCCATTGTCTAATTTTTTAAGGCACACACTTAATTCGCATTAGATAACTTAAATTGGAATAGGTACCTACTTTATGAGTAGTCTTAGCTAATAAAAAATAGAAATCTTAAGCTCGGATTAATCGATTCTGTAAAAGCGACGCGTATAATATGAAAATAAACTGTTACGGACACACATCAATCTCGTTTAATTTAATATTTAGTTTATGTAATTAACCTTATTATTGTATTATTTTAGCTTTGAATATGTATGTATGTAAAGACTTTATATTTTATAACAAATAAACGTAGTTTCTGTTAGGGCCTTAGTTTATAAGGAAATGTATTAGAGCAGGGCTTGTTTTATTTCAATAAAATAGCAAACCGGTTTCTTATTTCCATTTACAATATCTAAAGTATTAGGTAGGATCTGGTATGGTTGTTTAAAGGTACTGGGGTGAAGGAAAATAACTGTAGGCCGTCCCGCTCACGCGCGGCGGAGGTATCCTATAGGCTGTCCCTGTCCCCCTAACAGATTCTGAAGGTCGGTAGCAAAAACCCATGTAGGTAGGATTGTAAGTGGAAAAAATGTTAAGAAGCCTATAGGTAGGTTTAGAATATGTAAGACAGAGATAGCAATACACATATCGGACCTCTCTTTTCTCCGAAGTTATTATGTGGGTGGATCGAGAAAGTTTCCAAAGAGTAAAAGAGACTATGTGTGTTCTATCTTTGTCTATCTAAGGAAAATCACGAATTTTGTATAGTCACTAGGCTAATTTAAGAAATGTGAATAAGAATAGGACGTGATCAGGCGAAAATTGTCCCTGCCCTCACGGTCACCTTCAAGAAAAGAAATAAACTCTGAAGAAATCAACAAGTGTTTTAGTCCGCATACAGTCCACTCAGGAAGTTCATGGTCGGCTTGTTCCTATAACCAACAGAAACATTATTTATCAAATTTTTACCTGACTACGGCATAGCCAGTAGAAAATTTTGGTGAATCGGGTAGGTATTACCAACCAATGCATATAGCGGCAGCTTTTAACAATCATTTTACTTCGATAGAAACCTGCTCAACAACTAGTCACTATGCATTAGGACCCATAAATACACAGAGACATAGCATATTTATAATACCGACAACCGAAAAAGAAATTATAAAAATTATAAAATCATTAAACAATACAAGAACAGTTGGATATGACGAGCTTCCCACTTTTTTGTTAAAGCGATTTGACTATTTATTTGCCCCAGTTTTAAGCTACATTATTAATCTGACTTTTTTACACGGTATTTTTCCAGATGCTCTTAAGATTTCTATAGTTAAGCCACTCTTTAAGAAAAACGATAAGAAAAACATGACAAATTACCGACCTATAACCAAGGTACCTATAATATCTAAGATTTTTGAAAAGACAATGGCAACTCGGCTACAGAGTTTTCTGGATAAACATAAGATCATTGCCAAAGAGCAAAATGGCTTCCAAAAATCAAAGTCCACTTCATTGGCGGCATACTTGTTAATGAAAACAGTAACGGAACACATTGATAAAGGGATGGCTACAATGACAATATTTTTCGACATGACCAAAGCCTTTGATCTTGTTAAGCACAAGATACTAATCGGCAAATGCGAAAAATATGGTTTTAGGGGACAAGCTTTAGGTTGGATATCTAGCTATTTATCAAACCGCACGCAATGTGTAGAAATAAGCAAAGTTAATGAATACGGAGAGCTATTGTCATATAAGTCCTCATTTTTGGAAACTCAGTGTGGAGTGCCTCAAGGAAGTGTACTGGGTCCTTTATTGTTCCTCCTTTATATTAACGACCTACCGAGCATCATAAAATACCAAACTGTATTATTTGCAGATGACCTTTCTGTAGTAATACCTCAAAATATTACACATAGTCTTGCAGATGAATTAAACTTTACTGTAAATAAAATAAATGAATGGCTTACGGCAAATGGACTTCTTGCCAACGTATCTAAAACTAATTTTATTCAATTTCGAAACTATCAAGCAAACCCCGTTAATCCAAATATATTTTGTCAGGGTGAGTTGATTCAAGAAGTCCACGAAACAAAATTTCTAGGCATCATGGTTGATGAGAATTGCAACTGGAAATCTCACGTCCAGTATATTTGCTCAAAATTAAGCAGATTTGTATTTGCATTAAGACGACTGAGATCTATATCAGGAGAAAAAATTGCATTACAAGCATATCATGGCTATGTATCGTCGGTATTGCGTTATGGGATAATCCTGTGGGGGAACTCGACAAACATAGAAAAGGCAATAATTGTGCAAAAAAAATGCGTAAGGGCGCTTTATGGAATAGGCCCATTTGAAACATGCAGACCAGTATTCAAAAAATTAAAAATTCTAACACTGACTAGCCTCTACATTCTAGAAATATGTGTATTTGTTCGTAATAATCCTCATTTCTTTACAAAACCAATAGCTAATAGTAAACTGCGGCCGAGAGATACTGAAAAACTAGTAATGCCATTACATAAAAGTAAGTTATTTAGTAAAAATTGTTATATAATGTCGATTAAAATTTACAACCATGTACCACGAGAAATGAGAGCTTTGCCAACTAAAATACTGATATCAAAACTGCGTAAATGGCTAATTGAAAAGTGTTTTTATAACTTATCCGAATTTTTTGACTGCACTAATGTTTGAAGAATTAATTAAATTTTATAACTGACCACTATTATTAATTTATTGACAAATATGTTTGTAATCTGTTTACGTGCCGATCTAATTTAATTTAAATTGTAACTGACATTTGGCAAATTTATTGAATAATTGTTTAAGATGAGAATGTTTGGGTCTGACAATTAGACAAATATTATAAAAATTTTGCATGCCAAGATTTGGTAAAATATGTGGATCAAATTGTTCTTAACACCTGTCTGTACCATATTTTATGCAAATAAATATTTCATTTCATTTCATTTCATTTCATATTAATCGATTCCTTATTATAGTCTGGGTAACATAGGCTACCTTTTGTTAAAAAAAAGTTACATGGCGAAGGCAACAAAAATAAATGTTGGGGTAAGTGTTTAAAAAAAATGCAGTCATAACGAGTGAGGAATCAAAAGAAAGAAGACAAAATTCGGAGAATACAGCAAATATATAACGCCCCGTTGGGCTCTTCTTCTTAATCGTTAACTCTTGACAGAGTGGGCGTGATTATGGATTCGATTTCCTGCAATAGGCCGCTGCTCTAGCGACGGCCCTCCACGTATTGCGATCTGCAGCCTTCCTGGAGCAAACAGTTGCTGGGCACTGTGTAACAGCTTTAACGAGATCCAGCCATCTAGTTGGAGATCGACCGCGTGACCGCTTGCCTTCAATTCGACCTTCAGTTACCAACCATTCCATAGCGTCATCTTTACATGTACAATGAACTTTAGGATTCTTAATTGCACAATCGATGAGAGCCTCTGACTAATGCGTAATTCTTTTAATATGGAAGCGTTGGTTCGGTGGGCCTTCCAGCGTATTTTAAGAAGGCGTCGCCAACACCACATTTCTAAGGCGTTGATTTTTCTTCGCTCATTAAGTCTTAGTGTCCAAGTTTCAGCTCCATACAGGAAAATTGGAAAAAGCAGACAGTACATCACACGAACTTTTGTGTTTTTCGTAATTCAGCGGTCCCTCCATTGTCACAGCGCAGCGGATCTTGTCCCGTTGGTCTAGGTGGTTTAAATACCGGGCCAAGATCTCGGGGTCCCAGGTTCGATCCCAGGGTCGGGCAACAAATAGTTTCGAATTTTCGAACGTTGCTCGGGTTTGTGATCACCAACCCGCATTTGGCAAGCGTGGTGATTATGCCAGTTCCCATCTTTGCAGTGGTAACTTGAATTTAATGATGGAGGCCTTTTCCCTGCAGAGGGATGATTATAGGCTGTTACTTTATACAGGGTGACTTTGAAATCATTGGCATTTTCGTAGTCGGTTTACAGCTTTTTAAAATATTTATGTACATACATTGGCATGTTTCGGTTATCAAAGCGCATTACATAAAACCATGTAATAGGTACTAACTGCTACCCGCGACTTTGCACGCCTGGAATTTTGAGTTTAAAACTATGTATTAAAATGATGCCACGAGAACTGTCCTTTTCCGGAATAAAAAGTAGGCTATATGTTATTCCAGCCAATAAACTAACACCATGCCAAATTTCATTCAGATCCGTTAATACATCCTCACAAACTTTTTCGCATTTATAAATAGGATGGCAGCTAGGAACTATGCACTCTTAAATGAATCACCAACCTGTTTGCAACCAGATGTACTTTGTTCGGCTGGCTTGGACCAACGCCATTTGCAAAAGTGATTCCAAAATGTGGTATACACTCGAGTGGATTAGTAAAACACTAGGTACTGATGTCTTAAATTATGAGTAGAACGTCACCCGTCGTCTAAGTCCCAAATGAATTATGAAATAAAACAAACGTCTAAAGTTTGCGTGAAAATATTTTGTACTAATCCAGTACCACGTAACGTGTTATATATAAAAAAATGTTAACAATACACTTCGATGTCCAATATTTGTATGAGACAGGAAAATAGTTCTAATTAAATTTGAATGCATATGTTGTTAATGATTATTATAGTACACAACCTCTTAATGTCACTAAGTGACAACATTATGTTTGGCTATTTGTCCAAATTACGAAATAATTATTTTATGTTGAGAAAAATATTATGAGGAAATGAGCCTTACAAGAATATGTTGTGATTCAAGCAATATAATTATAATATTTACACTTTAACCGAAAGAGATAGTAAGTTTAATTTAAGGCACATAGGCCTCATCAGTTTGATTCTCCATATTTTGAAACTATCACTTAGTATTTAGGCGTGGTTTAACAGGCGAGGAGACGGTATTTTAATGAAATACGATTTGAAGCTAACTGACACTATATAATTGCTACACTTGACACTAATTTGACAATAAAATTACAAATGATCAGTTAGATAATGCAAGATTAAAACTAGGACATCCACCGAACACGTGGATTCGTGCGCGCTCTCAACAACACCCGGTAATAGAATGCCCTAACAAATCGAAAGATGGCCGCCTCTTCAGTGTTCGGTGTTACGTCAGAGTGAGAACTCTATTACGTTCGGAAACTACAAGAATCACAGTAAATCATTAATCGCAGGTTTTGTCGAGCTGATTCTCTAGATGCGCCCGTCAAATTCATTAATTTATTTATATACAATATTTACAATTCAAAACTACACTAAATTTTTGTTTCTATGTAACACATGACAGGAAGGAAGTTAAAAAAAAGGTAGTAAAATTAATAACAAAGTAACTTAAAAGTCATAAAATGCAATAGATATCAGCCCCAGCGCTGCCTCCGGGTATGGTTCCTAAAACGCTGGCAACATTACCTCTCTGGATAGCGATGCTTATACGCTGCCCGAGGGCTACCTCACCTTGATCACCAGAGAGCATGGGCGCTTGGACCCCAAGGACCAACAGTCTAACGCCAAACGGCGCAAATACGTAGCCTTCATTTAAAGCTGCGTATTTGCGTCGCTTCAAAGCCTCAGCAGAGCCCGCCACCGCACATGCAGTAGGATGTGGAAGTATTGCTTATATGGGATGGCGCGAGTGTTTTGCAGGTTGCATCCCATATAAGAGGACGACCTTGTTTCCACGGAATGAGAGTCATGCCGTCAGGTCTCTTGCCGTCGTCACGGCTGATGCCGCTAGGCTCGAGCACAGTGGGCACATTGACGGCTACTAGAGTTCTGCAGATAACGTCATTGATACTGGCATGGCGGGAGACACGGCCAGCGCTTGGTTGGCAGGAAAGACCATGGTGCCCAAAACTCACTGACGCGGTCACCACAGCGGCAGCGATGGGGGTGATTTGTTTTGACGCCAATTCTTGAAGCAACTGTCAGTGTGGTTTTATCAAGCAAGGTCCCATTATTGACTAAAGGAAGAGCTTGCAGCTAGTAACCGGACTCTGCTTGAGAGGCAGCTAGAAGGTGGGCACGGTCTGTTGTATTATCAGAAGAAGCGAATATCTCACTCTGAATTTGCAAACAAAGAGGCTCATCCCACTGTCTCTGGGAGGCAGGTGATGAAGGAGGATCAATCCCCGGGCACGCCGCTGACCAAGCACTTCTTGCTTCCGCTAAGTAATCCAACTTCACTGAGCCTGACAAGGGACCCAGTATTTTATTATAAAGATCAGAAAGTTGGGTTTGAATAATAAAATAATACAATGTACTAAAGTACTTTATTACTATCGTCATCACCCACGCTTGGCACAAACCTCTCCAAATAGAGGATTTTGTCACCATGGTCACGCTTTATTTGGAATTGCACATTACTTAGTTTTAGTACTTAATGTGCAATTCCAAATCCCAAATTCTTCTGGCAGTATTTTTTCATTATAGTTAATTTAAATAGATATTATTTATCTATTTTAAATGTGGACAACATCACACATTGTTCTGATCCCAAAACATTCAATCAATAAAACAATAAGTTTTAGTTAGGTAAAGTTTAGCTTCAACTGAAGTGAAACTTTGTAAGCTTCCAAAACACAGTGAACCCATGGTTATGTTAAAGAACAATAATAATCTGATACATGACATCGAATTGAGTACAAACATTCCATATTTGAGATCGTTTCATAAGCCGAACAGGTAATAACTCTCATTAATGGTCTCCTAACGTAAGATAACTTTTGGATGAACAGAGAAACGTTTCAGACGTGTTAAGAATTGTTGATTTAGTAATACATTGCAGCTACTTGTTTTGTCAGCTAGGATGTCTAAATATCATAGGTAGTGAGAAAGTAGGTTAAGCAAAAAATAACTTTATGATCTACGAATAGAATTAAATAAGTAAGCACCTTGAACAGTATTTAAACTTGAAAAAGTTTTTAACCTTTGAGTATGTGACTATTATGGTGTTTGCAAGAGTACAAAATCAATTTCCCATCACATAATTTCATCATACTGAAATAATCCAGGAATAGAGCTAAAAGGTAAAGAAATTATAATCTTAAAACTTCGATTAAATGCATCATTACATAAATAAATTTATTTTTCAATGAATGTTTAATTTATGTACCAATTAAGGTTTGGGTAAATGAAATACTAATTACTATCAGGCAATTACACTGTAAGGTGCTATTATTGCGTCTTAATAGAAACCTTGCTGAAAGATTTCACCAATAAATTACGCGTTCACGGCTTTAAGGCTACTTAGCTACCGCTATTATTTCGGATTACTTCCCTTGGAAAATGGTTTTTGAACAGAGCTATGAAACAAACGATCTTGACGAACGCTAATTGTTAATGCGGTTCACCCGTTTGTTCTCTACTGCAGTTTACGAGTAATTGTAGGACTTATTTCATAACACAGCACTTTGCGGCAGTATGCAGAAATTCCACTATTATGAGAATAGTTCTTACGCCTAGGTCAAAACTTTGAAAATTTGTACTTGTATAAGTATAAGGCTGGTTTGTGCAGTTCATGCTGCTATCACAAGGCTGCTTTCTAATATTTATAGTGAGTATAAGTCTAACGCAAGATGATTATAACCATTTAGTGAAGGCTACAACTATTAGGATGGCCATATCAATTCTATAAATAGTGAATATTATGTAACCCACTCCACACAGGGAAGTATATTTTTCCCAGCATTATTTCCCAACATTTTTGACGAAATTTGAACAAAAAAAAAATTGGTTGTTTGTAAAGTAGGTTTACGATCGAGATGTTTACGTGATAACGTCTTATTGGTGATATAAGTTTTTGGGAAGTAAGGAATTAATGAAGATAACAATTTTTTCAAATTTTAAATTACATCTTAAACATTCATCGAAAACTTAACCGCACGAGAAAATCTCCATTCGTTTGTATGCCGCTAGAGTGAGAGAGACGGAAGATCGGTCCACTCACTCGAACGCTATGCCAGCCTCCGCTCGTGAGGATTCCGCGTGACAAGTTTACCGGAATGACTGGCAGCGCTCGAGATGAGACGGGAGATCGGTCCGTCTCTCTCTCTCGTTATACCTGCGATCGCGCTCGTGAGGTTTTGGTGTGACACAAGTTTCTGAACATGTCACCCGACTAAAACGATTTTAAAGACGTTATCACGTCAAAACTATTAAATAAAAAGTTTGTATCGTTTGTTTATGACACAACTCTGCACGTGTTAGACACTGACCAGGTTGGCTTTAGCTATGGTGGTAACTGACAACAGTTAAATTTTTTACTCAAAATTTGTTCATTATGTAATTCATCGTGGTTCAACTGTTTGTAAAATGGTTTCTATACTGTAACAAGTTAACCTTTACATGCAAATATTAATCGTATTGTACTGTTTAATGTATTAAACAAATTTTATGAAATATCCTTGCTCATATTTCCTTTTCTTTTGTGAGGTAACGGAAGCGTGAAAATCTGCGTGTAAATTGTGTTCGGTAGAGTTGCTCAGCGCTACAAAAAAGGGCAAAGCTTTAAAAAAGGTCAAGTTAGCCCAAATACTCACAACATAAAATAAAATACAAAAATATAACGCTTTTAAATTTAACTGCAATAAATTTTACTAGAAAGGTTTTCTTTTGTAACAAATTCCAATCGTATGTCGAAGGTAGAAGTATGTGCAATAATAGATGAATTATGGTAACGTAGGTTCTTAACATCAAAAAGCTTTGATAGAAAAGCAATCGATTGGATAGCAAAGAAACGTTTTATTGAGTCAGTAAATTTTTAAAGAGTTTCATTTTCACACTCTTTTGCAAGCATTAATTTTAAGCTTGTAATTACCTCTTACGATTTTGAGAGAACGAGATAAAGTAGTGATTTTACTTTAGACCGGTACCACACGACAATGATAGAGTATAATACTGAGACGTGTAAAATCGCCTAATCAATTCGAAAACTCTTCTTTCTTTTTTAATGAGGAACCCTAAACTGCCAGTTGTAAATAATGTGTCCGGCGTAGCCACGGTGAAGCATCCAACCCTTTTCCGTTGCACAATTTATCACAAAACAAAGAAGCGCGAAACATCGCCCGTTTACAAAGACACGTCGGCTTTCTGTTATTTTGAACAAGTTACAAGAAGGAATATTAAGCAAGAATGTAGGGCATAAAGACCTAGTTCTTGTATTTGTATAGGTTATAAAAAATACTGTTTTGTCTATTCTTCAATACTACAGTAAGATGTTTAATAACCTAACAGAATAGGATTTAAACTATCTTCTTGCATTTTTTACACATAAACCTAGTGTGCCCGCGACTAGGCTGTGATTCTTGCAATCGGATCAAGACTTCGTAAAGATAAAATACTATGTATTTACCTTTAAACATTAAATTCGTTTGCAGTTAACCTAAAAGTAATATATATAAGTTAGTAAATTAACCAGCATCAACAAGTTTTGCATTTTATATAAAGCGCTAGTCTTCTCTGCGAACTTCGTATCAACTCAGAATTTAAAGTATTTGATTTTGACGTCTTCAATGTCATTGTATTCAAATATGGTGTGCTTTAAAAAAAGTAACAAGAAATACATTTTTTACTTTCCAACGTTTACTTATTATCCTATTCCTGAGGAAGACAAATCAAAAACACGAAAATAATATATATCGGTCCAGCCGTTCTCGAGTTTGAAGTTGTGTAACTAATACGACATTCTTTTATATAATTAAATAGAAGATTGATACCTTCTCACCAAAGAATATTAAATATTCTGTGCTCGCACATAATTTCAATTGCCATTATTCGTGTCTATTTATAAAAAAAGCCAATCAAAGGAAACCAGATCCCGAAACAAATTAAAACCTGTGTCAAAACGTGTCAAAATATATACAAAACACGAAAAATTACGAATTAAATTTAGACACTGTTTCATAAGCAATTAAATTGCTGATTTTTATTGAATATAAAGTACGTTGTAAAAAAAATTTAACTGCCTTCGTCGATTCTTGTACACACAAACTTTCGCTTAAAAGGCGACTGCCCTAATCAACTGAGCTACTAAGACATGGTTTGTGTCGACAAATTTATTCAAGGCTTTTTTTAAGCCAGCCGAGTTTTCAAGTAAGGAAAGGTATTTACAATAATCCAAGTTTTGTTGAACCCAAAACCTTATGAGATCCCCTAGCGATGGCACTAACATAGGGTGAAGCAACAACTGCTAAGGTGGGAAAAAATAGTTTCTGATCACAAAAGGCTAAGGCAGGATAAAACTGGCGGAGAATGACTCAGGTGCAAACTAAGGGACTGAATCAGGGCAAATTTTGATTGCTTAATCAACATTAGGGTCGTACAAGTGCTCACGTGAAAATTTTGCTTACTTTTGTAGAGTTTGCCTGTCTTAGTAATTGTCAAATTATCTTAGGGATACTAAAATTGTTAACGACAGCAGCTACGACGAGAACCTCGGCAATACCGTAGCGAGAGCCGCGTATCAAGCCGACGTAATAAATTGTTAAAACGGCAATACCGTATAGAGAGCCGCATACTGTTTTTTGTAAATATCTTCGTTGATTTCTATTTTTGTGTGATAAAAAGTTATGTATTGTTATTAGAAAATAAGTTAGCATTAAGGAAAATTGTAAGAACTGAATTTGCCTACAATAAAATTTGAACGGGCCGTAGAGAGGGACAGCGCGTCACGAGGGAGGGAGAGGGCAATATTGAAACCGTATGAAAACTCCCGACCTCGTGATTGGCTAAAACTACGGCAGGGTTTAGCGACTAGAGCCACGATAAAAATTTGAATAAAAGACGGCGACCCGGCTAGGCAAAATCAGTTCGCTCCAGTCCTCCGAATAAGGAACAACAAGAAGAATAAACAAGTGACTTCAAAATAGTGCCTTTAGATGGGAAACGGCCCACCGCCCCTACTACCAGCGACCTACTCCTACTACAGTCCACTGCCCCACCGTCTTCAGCTGGTCCTGTCGGAGCCGGATATAAAGAAGAACCATTATCACTATGGTCGTCACTCGCAGTCAAGGAGGAATTGATCAAGATCTCCCACGGATACTGCCCGATCCGCCACGGTCACCGTCGCCGTCGGTACACAACACCGACATCGAGGCACAACGACGTCGTCTGGCGCAATCCCGTACTATGGATACTGTCCATACCGAACGTGACAGTACCATGGTTGCGCCGAGGGAAACAACGACTTCGGGTACCGCTTTTCCGGTAGCCAGAGAAGCCCGCCACACGCCGCGATCTACGAGGTCGACGGCTAGCGCGGCGGCTAGGCTACGCTATGAGGCAGAACAACGGTTAGCCGCTATCCGTCGGACAGAACTACAGATCGACGCTCACCTAGTCAAGACGAAGCTCGCCGCCGACTTAGCGGAGCTCGATGACAGCATGCATGAAGAAGATATGGAGCCAACTCAGAACATGGATCGAGTGAACGAATGGCTCGATAAAGCTACTCCAAACGTCAACAACGTACGGGGGGAGCGGCGAGAAGACGCCGCACCTACAACGGATCCGGTCATGAATGAACCCACAACCCCGCCTGTAATAAGAAAGGCGAGGTTCGACTGGACGCCAGCACCAAACGAGCAAGCAGCAGGTGCTAGCGAAAGAAGAAGATCAGTTACACCGAGAAGCCGAGGCATCGAACAGCTGGCAAACGTACTATCTGAAATGATGGCAAGCCGGCCACCGCCGCGACAAGCAACTGATTTACCGATTTTCTCCGGATCACCGATGGAATGGGTCCAGTTTGAACTGGCCATGCAACAAACTACGAAGATGTACAAGTTCTCACCAATTGAGAATCTGGCGCGACTACGCAACGCACTCCGAGGCGAAGCACGCGACACTGTGGCGTCACTATTAAGTACTGCCACGCACCCCGATGACATTATGAAGACCCTGAAGCAATGCTATGGACGTCCAGAAATAATCGTTGACGTGGCGTATGAAGATCTACGAAGACTGCCGAAGATGGGCTTAACTGCAAATGAACTCAACACGTTTGCAGTTAGGGTCCAGAACATAGTAGCAGCTTTGAAGAATGTCAACCCCGCGTACCTATACAACCCTCTACTGGCACGCGAAATTCTCGACAAACTCAGTCCTCATATGAAGAGCAAATGGTGCGACTACGCGGAAGAGAACCCGGGTGCAACAGCGGAGATAATCCAGCTGTCTCAATTCCTGATGCAGCAGGCGGACCGCGCATTGAGACATAGCTACAGCACGGCTAGAAGAGATCCTCCGTCAAAACCTGTGCCAGCAAGAACAGAAAACCAAAAGAAGAGAGTCTTCAACGTCACAGAAACAGCAACAGCAGTACCTAGCAAGCCCGATGCTTGTATAATGTGCAACAAGGAACACCGTTTGCCCACCTGTGAAAATTACCTGAAGCTCTCAACCAAGGACCGCTGGGACACAGTGAAGAAAGCCGGACTCTGTTTTCGATGCATCAGCAGCCGGCACCGAAGATTCAACTGCAGACAGAAACCCTGCGGAGTCAAAGGATGCAAATATCCTCATCACGCATCCCTTCATGCCGAAGTGCCTAATGCTAAACGAGAAGACACTACCGACGTCGAAGAAGCTACCGTCACGACAGCAGCAACCCCAGGAAGCGAGATCAAGTTGAAGATTTGCCCCGTCGTCATCAGCGGTAGAAAGGGAACGCGACGAACATTCGCACTCTTCGACGAAGGAGCAACCGTATCATTAATTGATGAAGACCTGGCGAACGAGATTGGAGCCAGCGGACCGACTTCACAGTTGAGAATAAAGGGAATTGAAAACGGAGTGAAGAACATGAAGAGCAAGATAGTCCACGTCAAGATCAGCGCCGATGAGAACACTGGTCAAGAACACATCACGCTACGAACAATGGCAGGCCTGAACCTCTCGACGCAATCAGTGCCGAAAGAGGCCCTACGGCTGAAACACCTGCAAGGCCTAAAGCTAGACGGACTAGCTTATCACAACGCCAAACCACGAATCTTGATCGGAACTGACAACTGGCCTCTCATCGTAACACGGGAGCTACGTGCTGGCAAACCGAACCAACCAGCTGCCTCCAGAACTTCACTAGGCTGGGTAATCCACGGACGAATCCCACGAAGCCATCGAACTAACGAAGAGATTCTTCACATCACGGAAGATGAACGATTGGAAGACATCATCGAACAACACTTTCGTATTGACTCACTGGGCATATCACTCGATAAGCGATATGCAAGAGAAGAGGATCTACGAGCAGAGAAGATCTTCAATGAAACGGCAATACGAAAGGACGGAAGATTTGAAGTTGGCCTCCCATGGAAGACCGAAGATGTCAAACTGCCATCAAGTCATGGTGCTGCGCTACGAAGACTCAAGACGTTAGAAGCCAGCCTGGAACGAAAACCAGACCAGAAGATTCAGTACCATGAACAGATGAAAAACCTAATAGAAAAAGGGTACGCAGAAAAGTGCAACGGCAAAGAAGAAGAAAGTCCGATGGCCTGGTTCCTACCACACTTCGCCGTGAGAAACCCTAACAAACCTGGGAAGATCAGACTAGTCTTCGATGCAGCAGCCAAGTCCAACGGAATCTGCCTGAACGACTGCCTGTTAGAAGGACCCGACCTACTGCGATCGCTACAAACCATCATGTTTCGATTTCGAGAGGGGGCCTATGCAATAACGGCAGACATAGAAGAAATGTTCCTACGTGTCAAAATAAGAAAGGAAGATCAACCAGCACAGCTCTTCCTATGGAGAGATCATCCCACTCAAGAGCCAATTAAGATGAAGATGACCTCAATGATATTCGGAGCCACCAGCTCACCATTTCTGGCACACAGCGTACGGAACCGCAACGCGCATGATCACGCGCACACCCATTCCGAAGCCCTACGAGCAATTACGGAATCGCACTATATGGATGACTTCGTGGAAAGCTTCGACGAACTGGACAAAGCCAAAGCCACGATCATGCAAGTCGACGAGGTACACAAGATGGCTGGGTTTAACCTACGAGGCTGGAACAGCAACAATAAGGAGCTCCTAGCAGTCACTCCGAAGGAAAGACGGGCAAAACAAGGCGCCACACCATTAGGAGAAACGGAGAAGACCCTTGGGCTGCTGTGGAATGCAGATACCGATCAGCTGAGTTTTAACACATCGATGAACCGAGTCCCAGAAGCTGTGAAGACTCAAGAACGACCTCCAACAAAACGAGAAGCCCTGTCAACAGTCATGAGCATCTACGATCCACTGGGACTCTTAAGCTGCTACACGATAACTGCAAAGATACACCTGCAACAGCTATGGCGACTCAAGACTGGTTGGGATGAACCAATACCCGAGAATATAGCGAGCGGCTTCAGTGAATGGATAACAGGATTGCAGATCGTCGATACACTGCGCCTTCCTCGAAGCTACAACGGGGGGAGAAAGGTTCAACGTCGTGAGCTACACGTCTTTTGCGACGCGAGTGAGGAAGCCTACGCTACAGCAGCATACTGGCGTCTCAGTTACGAGAAAAGCATCGAAACAGAAGTTATTTTGGTGGCAGCTAGAGCCAAAGTAGCCCCACTAAAGACACAAACGATGCCTAGACTCGAACTGCAAGCAGCACTTATAGGAGCAAGACTAGCAAAAGCGATCAAAGAAGAACACAGACTACGTATTGATCACGTCACATATTGGAGCGACTCGCAGACCGTATTACACTGGTTGCGAAACGGCAGCAGGCGCTACACACCCTTCGTAGCACACCGACTTGCTGAGATAACAGAAGAGTCCAGTCCAACAGAATGGCGGTGGGTACCAACCCGCTTGAACATAGCTGATGTGGCCACGAGAGCTGGATACATACCTGTCTCGAGTCAAGATGAATGGTTCCAAGGGCCATCATTCCTAAGACGACCTAGATCAGAATGGCCAAGACAAACAGAAAAGAACGATGACATCGCTGTGGAGCAACTCAATGTCATCACGCAAGATGCCAACGACGCGCTGCCGGACATAAGCCGATTTTCATCATACGATCGACTGATTGGCGCAACAGCACGAGTACTGCAGTTCATTGAACGCTGCCGCGGAAGAAAGAACTCCCTCAGCTACGAGCACCTGAAGAAAGCTACTCATCTATGGCTACAACGAGCTCAGCAAGATGCCTTCTCCCGCGAACTAGACTGCACAAGAAGAGACGTCCTCGTGCACAGAACAAGCCCATTGCACCGGTTCAGCCTTTTGTATGAAGATGGGCTCCTGAAACTGAATGGAAGAGCCAACAAGATCGATGTTCCTACAGCAACCAAACGACCTATTCTGCTGGATGGCCGTCACCCGTTCACCAAACTCCTCATAGCAAGAGAACACCGAAGAGCAGGTCACGCCAACTGCGAGAGAGTGGTGAACGACGTACGACAAAAGTACTGGGTGACCCGACTGAGACCTACCGTGAAAGCAATAGCCAGCACCTGCCAGATGTGTCGCCTGAGAAGAGGACAGCCCCAGAACTCACCGGTCGGCGATCTTCCCGAAGAGCGCCTACAACCGCATCAGAGACCCTTCAGCCATTGTGGGTTGGACTATTTCGGCCCCATGATGGTCACGATCGGCAGGAGGAGGGAGAAAAGATGGTGCGCACTCTTCACTTGTCTGACAACGAGAGCGGTTCACCTGGAGTTGACCAGTTCCCTCACTACGGACTCGGCAATAATGGCACTGAGAAGGATGGCAGCAAGAAGAGGATGGCCCTCGACTCTCTATAGCGACAACGGCACTAACTTCAGGGGAGCAGACGTCGAGTTAAGAAAGGCATACGCAGAATGGTTACCTGAACTGACCCGATTGGCCATGAACTACGGAACGACATGGAAGTTTATCGCCCCTGGAGCACCGAACCAAGGAGGAGCCTGGGAAAGGATGGTACGCTCGGTGAAAGCCGCGCTCATGGCAACCCTCCGAGAACGAGCGCCGAAAGAAGAAACATTGAACACACTCCTAGCAGAAGCTGAACATGCTGTCAACTCTCGACCGCTGACCCATGTATCAGTACACCCTGACGATCCAGAGGCTCTTACACCTAACCACTTTCTGCTGGGATCATCATCTGGTTTACCGTATGTGGGATCATGCAACAGATCGACGAACATGGAGAGCTGCACAAAACTTAGCGGACCACTTTTGGCAAAGATGGCTGCGCGAGTACTTACCCACGCTCGTACCACGCCTAGAACAACATGGATGCCACGAAGAAATCAAGAACGGAGATTTGGTCCTCATCGTCGATCCGCTGCTTCCTCGAAACGTGTGGCCACGAGGCATCGTCGTCCGTACCTACCCAGGGCCAGATGGAATAGTACGAAACATAGACGTTCAAACCAAGGGAGGTGTCCTGAAGCGACCAACCACCAAGATCATCAAGCTGACCACCATACCCGCACCTTCCCCGGACCAGAGGGAAGGGACGCGCTGCAATGAAGCTGAGCTGTCTACCAACCGAGGCTGCGGTACACCTGCGCCGGGGGGAGGATGTTAACGACAGCAGCTACGACGAGAACCTCGGCAATACCGTAGCGAGAGCCGCGTATCAAGCCGACGTAATAAATTGTTAAAACGGCAATACCGTATAGAGAGCCGCATACTGTTTTTTGTAAATATCTTCGTTGATTTCTATTTTTGTGTGATAAAAAGTTATGTATTGTTATTAGAAAATAAGTTAGCATTAAGGAAAATTGTAAGAACTGAATTTGCCTACAATAAAATTTGAACGGGCCGTAGAGAGGGACAGCGCGTCACGAGGGAGGGAGAGGGCAATATTGAAACCGTATGAAAACTCCCGACCTCGTGATTGGCTAAAACTACGGCAGGGTTTAGCGACTAGAGCCACGATAAAAATTTGAATAAAAGACGGCGACCCGGCTAGGCAAAATCAGCACCAGTTGTTTCCGCTCTCAGCGCTCGCACAGGTCGGACGCTCGCTCCGCTGTCGATCCGCTGTCGATCCGTCTCGCTGTTCGCAGCATTTCTATCTTATTTCTTTCTACGTGGTTTCGCCCGCGGCTCTCCAAAGGTTAACCTAACGGTGTCAACTGACCTTTGTTGAGTTAAACGCTTTTTTCAAAGCGGTTCTGTTCGATAGGGAGCGACAGACAGTGCCTTTTTCAAGGCGCTGAAATTTCCCTCCGCCGCCGGTATATCGGGCTGTAAGTCTAGGCCTCCTGGAAGGCACGTTTGAGAGGGTGAGGCGTTCCTCCTCGCCCTAGAGACACTAGAAACTGCAGTCCTTTCCCTGCCGGGCGTGACCCACCCTACCCATCCTTATATTCCATCCCTTAGGGAGCGTATCCCGGGCCATTTCGGTGGCTCGGTCCCTCCCGAAGGACTGCTAGGCGTAGGCCACTCACCCCGCGGCGACATCACATCGTCGTGGGACCACCCAGTGTTAGGGACCTCACATCCTTTTTAGGCACACCCGACTCAACCAACCTTCCTGTGGCAGGTTGGACCACACAGACACCCATCACTCACCGTCACCGAGTTTCTTGCCGATTCTTCTCGGTGAAGGCGCGTTCCGAATCGGTGGTAAATAAAAATTACTCACTAAAGTCCTCCCTCCACGATGGAGGTACTCTTATTAGAGTACCTCCGATCGTTAGGAGGCGACGCGTTGAAAGGCTTTAATGCCTTTCGTCGCGCTCGCGAAGCCTCCGAGGACTCGCCCGCCTCCCCAGACCCAGAGCCCGTTCCCATGGAGGAAGAGGAAAGCCCTTCAGGCTCCTCCTCTCCTCCCACACCCTCCAGCTCCTCATCAGAGGATAGTAATGAGTCCCCCGTTAGTGACGGCTCCTCCTCTTCGGAGGAAACGTCTCAAACCGAGGAGTCAGATTCCGAAGGGTTCACTCCAGTGACCCACGGAAAGCGAGCGCGTAAACCCGCGCGTTCCGAACCCCCGGCGAAAACCGCCAAAATCTCCCACGGGCAACCCAGACCGGCCAAGGCATCCGCCGCCAGCTCCGCCCCTGCCCCAGCCCCAACCTCGCAGTCTGCTTCACAGACAAAAAAGGCCCCCCTTCCCCCGCCCATCGTAGTCCAGGACAAGTCTGCCTGGACAAATATTTCGGCTGCTCTCAATGAGCGCCACATTGCGTTTTCACACGCAAAGTCGGCTTCCGACGGAATCCGCGTGCAAACGCCGGACATCGCCTCCTACAGGCAGCTCCAACATTACCTCAACGTAAGGAAGATCTACTTCCATACGTACACTCCCGTCGAGGAGAAGAAGCTCCGCGTGGTTGTACGCGGAATTCCGAAAGAAGTCGACACAGACTTCATACTCGCCGACCTTCAGTCGAAACAGCTTCCAGCTCTGGAAGTCCACCGCTTATTTAAAGCGCGTGGCAAAGCCCCTTACGATTTAGTACAAATCGTACTAGAAAATACCCCTGAAGGCAAAAAGATTTTTAATATAAAATCTATATGCCATATCTCCGGCCTCCGTATCGAGACCCCTCATAAAAAACTCACCCCTGGCCAGTGTCATCGCTGCCAGTTGTACGGGCACTCTGCCCGTAATTGTCACGCACGCCCGCGCTGCGTGAAATGCCTGGGCGACCATGGTACCGCCGACTGTCCTCGTTGTAAGGACACGGCGACTACCCCGCCCGCGTGTGTACTCTGCGGAGAGCAGGGACACACCGCGAATTATCGCGGTTGCCCCCGTGCTCCGCGAGTAAACTCACGGGTGCAGGCACCAAAGGCCGCGCACTTCCCAGCCCCTTCGTTTCGCCAGTTTCAGGCTCAACCCGCAGCCTTCCCAGAGTTGCGTCCTTACGGACACAACGCGTGGTCTCGACCACTATCCTGGGCAAGGAATGCCTACGCCCCTGTCCCGGCCTTAAGCCAAATTACAGCAGTCCCGACGGCCCCTAAGGCCCCAAATATGGCCCCTACGGCCCAATCTGTGGCCCCTAAGGCCCCCACTATGGCCCCTAAGGCCACCACTATTGCCCCTCAGGCACCGCCAGTAGTCCCAAAGGCCCCTCAGGCACTGCAGGCTACAAATGCTCCGGTCACCCTCCGTGACCCGCGCTCTAATGCCCCTAAGGCTTCGCCAACTGTCCCGTACGAGCAGGATGCCATGCTCATATATAATCTCAGCCAAATCAACCCGGCTGAAATTAGATATGTAGCAGCCCAAATCCGTGCGCATCAAAAAGACCCATGCGCAATGCTTTGTCTTTTAGATAAGCACGCCGACCTCCTCCAAAAAGTTAGAAACATTTCCTCACCATGAATAATACACCCTCTAGAACGAAACCCCGGTCCCTTACCATCGCATTTTTTAATGCCTTTGGTCTTCAAAAACAAAAGGTAGAGATATCACTCTTCCTTATGAAGCACCAAGTCGACATCTTTTTGGTACAAGAAACCTTATTAAAACCCTCCATCCTCCCTCGTAGTGCTATGATTGCCAACTATAACGTAGTTCGCAACGATAGGCCCACTAGAGGTGGCGGCACTCTAATTTATTACAAACGCTCCTTGCATTGCGTTCCCCTCGACCCTCCCACGCTCACAAACGTTGAAGCTTCTGTCTGTCGGCTAGCCATGACCGGCCATCAACCAGTCATAATAGCTTCCATTTATCAACCTGGCGACAAGACTCCCTTAAGGAGCGACTATGAGGCTCTTTTTGCTATGGGACCCTCCGTCATTCTCGGCGGAGATTTCAATAGCAAAAATACTCAGTGGAACTGTTTAACAACCTCCAGCAATGGTAGAGAGTTAGCAGATCTCGCAGAAGTCCTCAATTTTGACATCATCGCCCCCCTTTCTCCGACCCACTATCCTTTTAACGTAAACCACAGACCCGATATCTTGGACATGGCGGTTCTAAAGAATGTAGGCCTGCGCCTTCGTTCAATAGAAGTCCACCATGACCTAGATTCTGACCATCGCCCAGTTGTCCTCCAATTAGGTCCCTCTGACCAACAGATATCCATGAAAACAATACTGGACTGGCACAGGCTCGAGAGCAATCTCGGACCTAGTCCCGATTCAGTATTGAACTCAATCCCAGACAGGTTAGGATCGCCTCACGAGACTAACCAAGCGATCGATGCCCTCACTAGCCACATCACGACCGCTATTAGCGATTCGTCTAGGCAAGTTCCAGATATGCCTAGGCATAGATTGAACTTGCCGGATGACGTGAGAGAGCTGTTGAGGGCAAAGAGAGCTGCGACCAGAGCTTATGACTCCTATCCCACCGAATATAACCGAACCCTTCTACGCACTTTACGGACATCTGTAAAGGAACGTATTAAGGCTCTTCGGGAAAGTCAGTGGGATAGCCTACTTGAAACGATCTCACCATCTCACCAAGCCTATTGGAAGTTGGCGAGATCCTTCAAGTCAGATATAGTCACATCTATGCCTCCTCTCTCTAGACCCGACAACTCCGTCGTATTCGACGACGAAGAGAAAGCCGAATGTCTGGCCGACAGCCTAGAGGCCCAGTGCTCTCCTAGCACGCTTCCTATAGACGCTGCCCACCTTAGTATGGTGGACAGCGAAGTCGAACGTCTCTCGGCCCTCCCTCCAACCTGCCCCCTTGCACCCACCACCGCCGATGAGGTGCAAACCATCATCAAAGGTTTCCGTCCAAACAAGGCTCCCGGTCCGGACCGGATCTCCAACAGAGTCTTACGAGTCCTCCCCGCCCAACTGATTTGCCTATTGGTTGCTATCTTCAATAGTGCCATGGCAAACTGCATCTTTCCAACCGCGTGGAAAGAAGCAGACGTCATAGGTATCCCTAAGCCCGGCAAGGACCGCTCCAAGCCCGCCAACTACAGGCCCATCAGTCTCCTCAAGACTATGGGCAAATTATACGAGCGTGTTCTCGTCTCCCGCCTAAGAGATTACATTTTCTCGAACAATCTCTTAATCAACGAACAGTTTGGCTTCAGAGCCTCCCACTCTTGTGTCGAACAGGTGCACCGCCTAACGGAGCACATTCTCGACGGCCTCAACAGATCCAAACCGATGGTAACCGGTGCACTCTTCTTCGATGTAGCGAAAGCATTTGACAAAGTCTGGCACAACGGCTTGATCTACAAGCTGTACCAACTCAAAGTGCCCGACAGTCTCGTGCTCATCCTTCGAGACTTTCTGTCAAATCGTACCTTTCGCTACCGCGTAGAGGGGTCCTATTCATCTCCCCGCCCCATCAGGGCTGGAGTCCCTCAGGGCTCCGTGCTATCTCCTCTTCTCTTTTCAATTTTCATTAACGACATTCCCAGGTCACCGCAAGTAGAGCTAGCTCTATTTGCGGACGACACAGCCCTCTATCACTCTGGCTACCATGCCGGTTACATCATTAAGGCACTACAACGTGCAGCCCAATCCCTAGGTGACTGGTTTAGGATGTGGCGAATAGAGGTAAACCCCGAGAAAAGTGCAGCAGTGTACTTTACTCGGGGTTTCTTCGCTTCAAAACATCCTAAACGATGTCTCACACCAATCACCCTATACGACCGTCCGATCCCTTGGGAGAAGACAGTCAAATACCTAGGTGTCACCTTAGACCGTAGAATGAGCTTTAAACCTCACATTAAACGCGTCCGTCAGACTGCAGCCTTTTACTTTTCAAGGCTCTACTATTATATCGGCAGGAAGAGTAAAATGTCACTTAGAAATAAGTTGACAATTTACAAAGCCTGTATTCGACCCGTGATGACTTACGCTAGTCCAGTGTTTGCTCATGCCAGCCCCTCAGAACTAGAAAGACTCCAAATCCTCCAAAACAAATTCTTACGCTCTGCCTCGGACGCCCCGTGGTATGTGCGTAACGACAATTTGCATCGCGACCTTAACATTCCGTCGATTGCCAGCTTTATGAAAGAAGCGTCTCAACACTTCTTTGATAAAGCCGTAAATCATACGAATCCTCTTATAGTCAAAGCCGCCACCTACTTGTGCCAAAAAGATGTCGAAGCCCGTTTCCGCCGACCGAGGAACGTTCTCGAAGATCCCGACGACAAAATCACATCGTTCGTAAAACAATTCACCACTCACAACAGTACACACCCGACAAGCACTAGATCGAATCAGCGCACTCGCCGGCGAGTGCGAGGACCCTTGCATCATTTCGGCAGGTACAGACATGTACCTGGCCGCTTCTCACCAGTCCGCCCTTCGGACGACGGCCCAAGCCGAGGTCCGAGCCTACAGAGGCGCCCTTGAGGCCTAGTCTGCCCCCTTCGATCGGGCCCACTAGAACGGGGCTCGCGTGGATCGGTCTGTATGCACAGACCAGTCTGTGTTGCAGCACCGAGCTACGCGATGCAACCACTAGTTGGGCTGACCTCTTGGCCGGGTGCCTTCAGCACCCGGCACGGTCCGATCGCGCCGCTAGTACGGGGCCCCTGCGCGGGCGAGCCCTAGGCTTCGCTACGCGAAGCCTAGGACTCGCCTCGCGCTCGAGGTACCCGCTAGCAGGCCGCTTTTGGGCTGAGTGCCTTCCGCACTCGCCTAAAACCCGCCCGGTGAAGCTGTAACGGCCTTCTGCCACAGCATAGGTCCTTTCACAAAAAAAAAAAAAAAAAAAAAAAAGGCAAAATCAGTTCGCTCCAGTCCTCCGAATAAGGAACAACAAGAAGAATAAACAAGTGACTTCAAAATAGTGCCTTTAGATGGGAAACGGCCCACCGCCCCTACTACCAGCGACCTACTCCTACTACAGTCCACTGCCCCACCGTCTTCAAAAATATAAATAGAACCTAGAGTAGAAGAACAACATTTTTGCTTGACAAAAGTCATATGAACAAAAATTGGATATTATAACTGAAATGAAAATTATCAGTTAACTGTTTAAATAGATTAAGCAATAGAATTGAATGATTTCACAAAACAAAGTGCATGAAAGAATTCACAAGTTGAACCTTAGTTTGAAATACAAAAACTTAAATAGCATTATTTTCGTGGTCACGAACACGACATACTGGCGAGTAAGGTCACACGAGGGAATAGTTATGAAACTATTAAAACGAGGCTATCGAATAGCACCCAGCACGTACAGACTATACGACCCTGTGTAAAAAGTCCCCAGTGCCCAATAAGTGTGGCCAGTTTCATCCCTGGATTCATTTTAAGGATAACTGGTAAGAAAAAAGTACCCGGTCCTAAGCGTGAGTTGTCTATTATTGTAAGTCAATAAAATGGTAGTTTACTGAAATAGAGTACGTTTAAATTTTTCATGTTCGTAACATAGAGTGTGTTAATTATATGTATTGTGACGATATTCCATTCATCATTAAGTTTCGATCAGCAGTTTTTTCATATTTCTTGCACTATATTGCCGGCAACAATAACACACCGTTCAATTTTTAATAAAACCAATAAGGATTCATTGCTGATACTTCAATAGGTTTAATTTATTGATGTCAATCATGCAAATCGTTAAGACTAGTCTCTAGGGGGCCAAGCTCGACAAGTTAAAACTTTTTTTTTAGTGTAAGTAAAACGTGACCCGAATTTTTATTTAAACTCGAGAGTCACTACGCAATAATACGACAGGATATGACATCAAAATTGAAAAGTCCCCAGTGCTAATTGCATTGGGGACTTTAAACATGCCTATACCTACTATATTGTGTGCCAATATTTAAATATCAAACATATTTTATTAATTATGTATTTTTTTGCTCGTGCTACATTTTAGTGAACACGTAGATCTAGGTACTATGAAGTAGCAAAAGGTTATCACGCAGAAAAACCCTTTGCCAACATTATATGTATCAAAGTGATTTCATGTTTGATGTCTTTCATGTTAATGTGACGAAAAATCGTTTTATGTGTACAAGAAAACGCTCTTTGACATTGAAGAAAAAAGCAAATAAATAATGTTCAATGTTATGTTAAGCGCAAATTACGGGTATGTTTTGTTTTCATCTCATCGTAAAAGATTTTTCTTTAGCATTGAAATGAAATGTTGTACATGATAATATTGTACTCGTGGATGAGATAATATACTTTGCCGAGATCATTAGCTCACTTAAGCCTACTCCCAGACATGACCCATCCAAGAGGAGGGTTTTTTCCATGATCGCTACGCTTGGGTGCTATATTAAACGCCGGTGCCCGCCTGCCTCTTGAAGTTCGGCTTCAGTCAACCTTGTTGACATTTATAAGTCAAATAGAGGTGGCCTAAGCTATTATATTTAAACCCACTATTTCTGTGTCAAAACAAGGTTCCTTGTAATCCCGTCTTTTTGTTAGGCTCGTAAATTAATAAGATAAGAAGTAGTTCCTAAACACGGTCTAGTCCGGACATAATACCTTGATAATGATCCTAAAACTTTTCCAATAAACTAATTACTACAGCTACTCGTACTTAGTTGCGAGATTCAATTTAAGTTGGGACATTTTATTTGTTTGACACTCTATTAATGGAGTTCCTATTTTAGAAATAAACCTTAATTAGCAACTTTAGGGATGTAGCATTAGAAGTTAAATTAATGAAATGTGATAGATTGTATGTATTACCTGCTGAAGTAAATGTCAAAAAAAAGGTACTTTTAAAAAACGTGCTTTAGAATAAGTCGTCACCGACGTTTAAAATCTTATTTTGAGCCTCATGGCAATTGTGATAAAACTAGTCACACAAAAAAATATTTAAACAGTTTGTTTTAAGTTACAATAATATCGTTTGATCATTGAGCCCATGTGTTTTGTTATTGCTTCGCAAGATATTACGTTTTTCCTAACTTCGATATGGAATCCCCTTTTAATCTCAATGGGAGTTTTTTTGTGATCAGTATTACATCTGTGTCAGGCCGATGGAATATCTTTGTCAAAGGATTTTTTTTTATTTAGGTATTTCCCCGACAACTCGATAATATATCTGTGAGTCAAAATTTGCTCAAGCTAATGGCAGCATGAGCAAAACCCACCCAGGTGACAAAGGACCTGCTTAAGATTGTAAGAAGCTTTTGGATGCCAATGTACCAAAGTTGCTTATTACAGTAACAATTCTATGGGGAAAGCATATGTCGAGCGATTATTTTTGAAAGGTTGATAATGTGACGATGAATAGTGACAGAAGTAATGTTTATGATGACGATTGCAGTTTACCAAGAAAATAAGACCGAACATGTTTTAAACGAGTACATGTTATAAACTTGTTTGATATTGGCAAACAGTAAAAATTGAAAAAAATAACATAGTCCATGAACAGTATTATGAATAGGGTAATATCAAAACAGGGTCGCACTGAAGTACCCTGTACTAAGAATGCCCTCAGTTATGCCACGCACGTCTCACATCCAAATTATGCATCCTCTCTCAGAGTGCGGCTACTGTAAATGACATTTAATATGGTTTCACACTAAGGATAACTTGCAAATAACGAGTAAGACCCGAGTTCACCAATTTTTAAATAGCCGGTAAACATAGATTGACGATTAATTTGACACAATTCCCGTACAAAATACGTCAAATAATATTTTAAACGCTGTTTAAAACTTAAACGTCTGTTGGTGAACTCTACCCTAAGTAGAATAGTGCTTGAATAAAATGCAGGTTTCCAGCAAATTGTATTATACAAGGAATGAACTGAAAATGTTATCCAATTTATCATTTCCTTGGTAATTATAATTACGCAATGGGGACTACCGTTTCTTTGCTCACCAGTTGGCGCCACTGTAGACTGAGGTCCGGAGGTATAGCTTTCAAAAGCGATCGGCGCCGAAACAAAGTGTTATATCTTGAATTTAATTAAGGTTATATTGTTTATAAATAACTATCTTGATATCAACAAACTAACTTCTGAAATAGTTGCTCTTGAGGCCGCCTATTTTTGCGCTTTTTCTAAATTCCGCTTTTAAAGCGTTCACATTAATCGCCAAATAATCCATATTTGCGATATTTTACGAAGGAGATCACTTTCCAGCAGGTAAATTGAAGAAATTATAATTTAAGCAACAAATTCCGCTAAAACCAGTACAAAGTGAATGATATTGGACTACATTATTGGTTAACTGTGATCGCCGCCGCCGCCATCCTGGTATACCATGGGCTAATGATGATGATAAATTAAAACTGGGCTAGTTACAGCTTTCCAAGCTTTAAATAGCTAATAAAGCATCTTCAGAAAATGTAAAATATATCTTAACATGAAATAAAGGTTTTTAGTATCACAAATACCAATATTAGTCTACTGTCCGACACACGCCTATCTATATGGAGGATTTTGCCATGATCTCTAGCGGCCGGTCCCAATAACCTATCTTCAGTTTTGGCATATCGGAGATAGAAAACAACTTTTGTCTTTGTTTCTCTGGACGGCAAAATCAGAGACAGAAGATGTTTTCTATCTCCGATATGCCAAAACTGAAGATAGATAGATTATTGGGACTGGCCGTAGGTAGGTAGGCGGGCTGGCGATCACAGTTTAGACAATTGTAGAATGAAGACGCTGCCGCCTATGTTCTCCTAGCAGCACTCCTTTAATTGCCTCTTAACACAACTGTAAGAAGTGGTAGCGCTACTCTTTTATTGTGTTGACACCAAATGACAACGATTTTTTTCTTTTTTTTTCGGAATGACCTACGCTGTTGATGGAAGGCCTTCGCAGCTTCACCGGGCGGGTTTAGGCAAGTGCGGAAAGCGCTCAGCTCAAATGCGGCTTGCTAGCGGGTATTTCGCGCGTGGGGCAAGTCTTAGGCTAAGGCTTGCCGCGCAAGGGCCCCCGTTCTACCGGGCGTGATACTGGTGACGACATGAGTTTATCACTGTTATAAATACTTTGTTATATTACCTATTGGTCTCGGGGCTCTGGTTTTGATCCCCGGGTCGGGCAACAAGCGATTTGAATTTTCGAACTTTTCTCGGGTTTGTGAGAAATGTTTGGCTTTGCCCATTAGTGGGCCAATTGACGGCCGTTACTTTTAGACTAATATTGTTATGTTGCGCAGTAATATGTCTTTTGGTACAAAATTTCGGCAACGCTAGCGGTTTTCACGAAAGCTAAATTAAAATCCAGCTAATCCTCAACTAAGACTTAATCCTCAGATAACAAGTATCGCGAATTCTTTTGGCATATTTGTTAACTGGCTTCATAAATTGAAGCAAAATAATTATTGTGTAAATAAACAGTTCTTTGACTTGCTGTTTGAAATATACTTTGCTATGTGTTTTGTGATTTATAAGGCTTTTTATAATAATGTTTTAAAATACATAATGTTAATAAGCCCTGACTTTTAAGTAAAATAGTTATCTTTTAAATCTGGTTGTTTTTATAATGTCGTTAGAGTAATAACGTTGGATAACCTGTACGTAGCTACTTCTCAATAAAAGCCACCCGCCAAGCGTGGCGAAAATGGCAAAATCCTTTTGGATATACTCATATCCACCAATGGACTGTAAATCATCTTGAAGTACCTTACATCGTTATCAGTCTTCAGATAAATAGTCGACACGAAAGAAGATAAAATTAATTAGGTTACTACAAAAACAGATCGGGGCACAATGACACGAAGATTTTCTTACACACATCTTAAAGGAGGCTGTAGCTTTAATGTAGGTATATGCTACTTTACATGTATTATTTAGTGAAACAAAAAGGTTTTTCCTTGAGCAACATGTGGAGAGGTTATTGGCCTTTAGATTCTATCGACGCGGGAGCTTTTTAGGCTAGTAGCCAAATAAATTATAATGGCACTACACACAAGGTTTCTATTTGACTTAGTTTGCCAAGTTTATGATTAAATACAATAGAACTCGCAAAGCGTAGTGATCTCTTTAAAAGCATTTCACAATTTTATTATTAAACTTGTAAGATTAGGTAATTCGAGATAGATATTTACTTGATATTAAGGACATAAATTACTTTGAATTTTTCTGCAAAACACACCATTGCGACAAAATATAAGTCAGTATAAATACTAGAAAACTACAAGGATGTATAAGTTTATCACTGTTTTATGAATACTAATTTTTGTGCAAAAAAGAGATTTTTAACAAACAAAATAATATTGATCAAACAACAACAAAACCAATGAATGTGTTTGTCGTTTCCTAAGAAACAACATTAGGTACAGACCTTTCAACTCGAACAAATACCTGACAGTAATTACTGTGTGTAAACAAACAAAACCACAAACATCTCTTATTTGACTTACGAGGAATGGATTGAAAATGCAATTAATATTTACTTTAGAACTAAATTACGTGAACACCTTTTGAATGATCAATGTAATACAAAATATCATCATCATTTTTGACATAATATATCATGAGTCTACAACACGAAAAATAATTAATAAATATTTACAGTGTTTACCGACATAGCCCACCGGATTAGCAAGCTGAAGTGGCAGTGGACTGGCCATATTAGCCGCAGAACCGACACCCGAGGGGGTAAACGAGTTTTTGAGTGGAGACCGCGTCTCGGCAAACGTAGTGTAGGACGCCCTCAGGCTAGGTGGAGTGATGATTTGCGCAAGGTGGCTGGCAGGAGCTGGATGCGAGAAGTCGAGGATCGACCTAAGTGGCGTGCATTTGGAGAGGCCTATGTCCAGCAGTGGACTGCATTACGCTGATGATGATGATGATGAATATAAAATGTTTAGTAAGCGGTTAAATTTTAATTGTTTCGTTAACATAATTATTTCTGTCGTCGTCAACAGCTGAAATGATTCAACCAAATGGTGAAAGGTCATAAATTTAAATTTAACCTGTGGTAATTTAATAGACTAACATTAAGAGTATTATGGTTTTCTCATACAAAGGCTCTTTCACTCATAATACCTACTCATACATAATTTTGGTATTCCAATAGCAACTGAGTACTTTTGGACGTATTATTCCACATTTCAACCGAATCCTTTGATAATAAATTAGTTATTCATTATGTTTGGATGTTTGTATTTACCTGGAATGTAATACCTAGTTCACTGACATTATTCACATGCACGTGTAGATTCGAGTGGTTTCGCTGACACTGTAAGTACAGTGCCAAGAGAAGACGTAAGCCCTCTCCGCTCCATGCATCCAAGAGGTCAAAATACAGTGTAGTGTAGTGTATGAGCCACCTCGCCCCCCGCCTTAGTATATAAGCCTTACTGTAGTTATGAGTGAAGGATTATTAATCCTGGCATCCATTAAAGAAACAGAAATTCCCTGGAAGCTTCTGCATTCCCAAAAACTTGATAATCGTCATAATATTATTTTGTCGAGAGAAACAAATTAATAGATTTACATAATAATGTTGTGGCTCTTTAACTTTAATAATAAATAAATGTGGAGAAGACTACTAATTGAAGCACTTGTTATTTTCAATTCAAAAAAATTATTGCATTATCGAAATTTATAAAGGTGCCACTCCACCATAGCAGACAACCTACAACGCAAGACGCATAAAGGATTAACTAAGTTTATTTCAAATGAAATTAAAATTTTTGGAATTCCTTTCGTAATTACTTAAGTTATGTCGTGCAAAGGCCACAGAGCAACAATATCCTTCCAATAAGGTCACGTGTATTGCTAAATTGAGATGTTTCTCTATGCGGTCTGTATTCTAGAAGAGCTGTAACACAATTTATTTCTAGTACGCTAGTATAGTCAGTCACCTATCTGATTTCCGTTAAGTTATTAGTTACAATAGTTGCCATGATAACAGTAAAACTTTATTATGTCTGAATTACATACAAGACAGAATCAAAAAGTTCTCTCTTTTTTTTCGAAATCTCATAAAACGTTAAAAAATCCCCAACAAAGAGGAACCCAAACATTTTTACTTTTGTTAATCTTTATGCCATATCTACTGTATGTACTTTCATCTATTATACATTTAAAGCTACTTCATACTACATCACAGCAACATTACCGACCCTTAAAAGTATGTTTATTCTTGAGTAAAATTTCCATAAATATTTTGTTTGTGTCAATAAAAATCTCATTAAAAAGCTTTACTTACACAACAAAAAACATAAAACACATAAGCAACCCCTTTTACACCATTGCCTACACATGATCTCATTAAACAATTTTGCTTCCACTGTGATAATCAACTCAGCATTTCTTGTCTATTTATTTAAGTACTTAGGCACATAGTGAAAATCAGCCTTAATCTCCGGTGTGTGTAAGCAAGAGCCTGCTCAGTAACAAGACATGACTTCAAAGAACAATATGCCCTGACGTCCAAGTAATCTGCATTCTACAAGAGGTAATTAAAACTTGTGTGCAATTTCAGAAACTCTGACGTGTATCACGCACCGCGTATGTAGTCAATAAATAATTTATCACTGGTAATGAACCTAGCAGTTTCATTTTTGTTTATTGAATTCTTCTCTTATCTCGTTCTGTTTATATAAAGTGTGACCAGTATCCTGTAACAAAAATAACACCATCGGTGGCGCGTAGTAGAGACCTTACTACGCAACGTTCAGCCCGTATACATATACGGATATATCTGTCTCTATCAGGTACTCCAAGACATTACTATAAGTGACGGAGACAGAGTCGACATTGTGTTGCGGAATAGGGTCTGAGGTCCTAGCGTTTGCATCTGTCCAGACACGCGGGTATGACACAAGGTTTTTTGGAAGCTCCGCAGATACCTATGGTGACTGTCCCTACCTGCGAATTGAATTCTGGGATTGTAGTGCTTGTTTTTTTCTTTAAGTTCTTAAATAGCTGTTATAGCAGGCAGGTCTTTTTTGTTTTATTTGGTTTATTTCAATCTTTTAAGTGGACCTTAAGCTACGGATGTCGGGTCTCAGAGAAACTGTTTCAGTTTCTCGGAAAATCCACCCTCCTTTCGCGCTCTACCCTCGCTGGTTTGTTTTTATTGTTCCAGACCTATGCGTACAGCAGATAGAGTAATTTTAGTAAAGTTAAAAACTCCTGTTGCCCAATCCGGGGCTCTAAGAAAGACCCCGCGATCTTGGCCCATATTTAAACCACTAAACCAACAGGGTGTACAACGCTACTAGATGGAAAAGGTATATATACGGATCGATCTGTATCTTCTACATAGTTTAAGGCTGATTTTAGAGACACGCTGATCATCGTCGCTGACCGTCAAAATTTATAAACTTTTCCATACATTTCGGTGTACAACCAGCGTGATTCTAAAATCAGCCTCAGACTTTTTATGAGTGAAAGAGAGAAAAGACTAATATGCGGACCCTGTGTTGTGAAGTAAGACCTTTAGTTCTGTCTGTCCACAAAGTGATTGATGTGGGGCACATTGGCCTATTGTCTATTGTTTATGGGCCAATATTCTTGTGGCCTTTTACGTGAAAATACGTTTTTGTCCATCCAATATGTTTGGACAGAATATATTGTAGTTGGAGCTAAATAAATGCCGCGGCAAAACTGCAGATTCGAACTGTAAAATTGTTCATGTAATGTAAAACTTTTTATCTTGTGTAATGTGTGTGTTTTAAAAAGGTAATTAGTATTATTCATTGTTTTTTTATAGAGATTAATTCAATTTTCCGTTTGTTTAATAGTTTTTGAAGTCTTTATATTTTATCCACATAATCCATTTGTGTTATGATTTTTATTTTGTATAATTGATTATTCTATGACAGCGCAATAATACAGTGACAGATTTTTTGTGCAAGTCTAGTATAAATTATAACAAAGCTGTTTTCAATAATACCCATCCAAAACAAATTACGCACAAAACGCATTGGTCAGTCGATTGCATCGAACTTCTAGCGATAAGTTTAATATTACTGACATCTTTGATAGCAGTAAGAATGTGTTTAGGAAGGAAGTTCTTGAAGTACTCAAAGGAAATAGTTAATAATTAATATGTACATACATACACACACACACGACGCGCATACACATCAGGTAGAGAAAGAAGCACCGTTATGTGAAGGTTTCCCATGTTTAAATTATTTAAGACTTCATAAAGATGATGTTAAAAAAAAATCTTTCGTTATTTAATTCGGAATGCGATTGTCGGACGATAACAAAGTTGCAAAATTTAAAAAGTAGATCCGTTATTTTTCTGTAAGTTTAGTCCATAAGTTAATTTAATTGTATTTAGAGCTGTGGATCTTGTAATAAAATAAAATAAAAATAAATAAATCTTAAATTGAACTGATGAAACCGTGTCAAACCGGTTCTTTGATGATCATCATCTCAAGCAAACGACGCCCAATGCTGGATATATGTCACCCCTTTGATGATCAGGATAGAGCAAAGTATGTTGAATTAAACAGTAAACAGTATATAAATTGCTAGTGTAAAGGAAAATATTCAACATTTTTATTCAAGGCATTGTATTTTCAATTTATACCAGCATGTGTGTTCCTGTAATTATTATATATATATATTTATTTCGGACATCTAGATCCATATTTGTTAGTAACAAAATTACTTAAGGCTAGTGTTAGAACAAACAAGCATCGCAAGACGTCTTCAATCGTCAAGTAATAAATTCACAGATTTAACAAATCGAATTCATAATCAAATTATTCCTTGTACATGAAACATAATGCAATTCTTAAAACTCCCATGTAGTACTAAAATCTAAATTCACTTACCCAACTTTTCCGAAACTTTTCAAACTTCCTTCGCTCCCTACCAAACACTATAAACTGTATATTAACCGTTAGATTCTAAAACACTCACACGTTCATTTGTTTCAATATTTAAAATTCGATTGTTCGTTACACTTTTGAATTTCGAACGAGTTTCGCTCCATCTGTACTAAGGGTAGCACACCCTCCCCGTTCGGATGTCCCACTGAAACTGAGTTTCAAAGGTGATGTGGTCTAACGCACACGCGCACAATACCCGTAACTTTTATTTCAGTTATTTATTACATTGTGATTGTGTCGTCTATACGCAATGTCAGTAGTTAAGATTCGATATTTTCTTTCTTTATCAGTCGAAGAATCAACGTGCCTGGGATATATCGTCTTGCGAAGCTTGTTTGTTGACCTGACCCTATTCCCAAACTGGCATTGGAAGATTTTTTTGTAAATAAACTTTGATACCCATTTCGGATTTTATGAAATAGTTAGGATTGTAATTTGACTTCATTTATTATTAACTCATTATGGCATAGGAATATCTGATTACTTTGTTTTTATTTTAGATTGCCAATTTTTTAACGAATTACATTGAAACATATTTTTTGGTATCCTCTATGTTATTGTTTTTAATAAACACATTGTAGAAGGTACTAGCATCTAACTGTATTGAAAAATCTCCATAATCAGTTACAAAATTTTTGTTGCAATTTTCTTTTGTGCATGTTAGTAGGTACATATTAATTTAATATCAATAGTGTTAATCTATATATATATAAATGAAAACTGATTTAATGACTGACTGACTGACATATCAACGCACAGCCCAAACTACTGGGATTTAAAATCTGAAAATTTTCACCGTGCTTCCTTTTATAGTGTAGGTGAGCACTAAGAAAGGAATTTTGGAAATTCCGCCTCTAAGGGGGTTAAAAGGGCCCCATAAGTTTGTATGAAACTCCCTCAGTTTTGAAGCTATGTCGATGAAAATTGGTATCAAGCTACATGATTAGAAATTAAGAATGAAGTCTTTCAGGATTTTTAAAAATTTAATCTTTAAGGGGATATAAAATGGGGACAAAGGTTGTTCGGTTCCGTGTCATATCCATACTCTTTACATATTTGTACTCTCAGACTTTACTTAGTTTGTTATGACATTCAATGTGTCAATCAGAAAATAAATAGGTAATTTCTTACAAACAGAATGGTATTATTTTAGAATTTAATAATTGGCACCGAAATGAATGAATTAACTAAATTAAAACGTGTGGAACTTTAATAAAAGGCTGCATTACAAAATTCTGCAGCCAGATACAAACCCTACGAGAAATTTCTGATTATGAATTGAAATAAGTGAGTGACCAGTTGGTGACCAGTGACAAATGAACAAAATTCCCAAGAATAATTTGGAAGAGATACGACTACAAATAATATTACTGGTGACCCACAGTTGGAATCTGAGATTGAAGAAAAAAATAACCTTCAGGATATTACAACGCAGCTTAAACTAAAACTGCAGAGTTTCAATTCGATAGCACGCAACAATTCCATGTATGCAGAAGGTACTGAGGAGCAAAGGTCGGTCACAAACAAATCTAAGGACATCTAAATTGAACTCAGTACCATTAGACAAGGACGAAACATTCAAAAACATCATTAAACGGTTGTATACTTACTTAAAACTGAACAGATGTGATGATATTATCGATACAAGGAAATACACGTTTCTGACATCTTTGAGCCCAGAATTACATCATAAAACGTATTATATTATATTTATGTACTCCACGGGATCCTTGTGAGTTAGAATTTGAGGAGTTAGTTAAAATTCAGTTAGTAAATTATCAACAACTCAAAATTGGACAGATTATGAAGATTTAACAATGGTGTTTGACGGAACTCTTGTTTGTATATCAAACTATAAAGCTCAATTAGTGCTTCAAGAAAATGTGACACCAATTTTCATTTAGCCGCGACGTATTCCATACACTTTTAAAACATGACAATAAAACGCTGAGAAAAAAAATCACCTCACTTCATAATTCCGTGTTGTTTAACTTAGGATTAGCTACCACCACCCACTAATGACCAAGCAGCAGTACTTAATGATGTTTTGCTGACATCATTTGAAGTTGAAGAAATATAACAATGTATAGACACAGTGGTCAGTACAGACGAATCAGTTCTCTATCCTGTCAAGTTTCTGAACACTATTTATACTACTGATCATCCTTTACCATTCATGCCTCGAACCCACATCCCACATGAAAGTTTTGTGAAACTACGTCAGCTTTTTGGTATAAATTTTGTGAAGTTATAAGGATTTTTTTATAATTTAATATTTGAGGGGGTGAAAACGGTGGAAAATTGTGTGGTTAATTATTTGTGTTTAACATCATATTGAGGTACTTGAAACTTCGTCTATCGATCATGAAGGGAGAATGACATAGGACTGCCTTTTCCAGAGCTCTACATCGACGCTGGTACTACACCGTCTAGCGGCCGGTCCTAATAACCTATCTATCTTCAGTTTTGGCATATCGGAGATAGAAAACAACTTCTGTCTTTATTTCTCTGGACGGAAAAATCAGAGATAGAAACTGTTTCCTATCTCCGAAATGTCAAAACTGGCGATAGATGGATTATTGGGACCGGCCGTAAGTCGTCGTCCACCTAGATGTCCGATCTAGGTCTTTTATCCAAACGTAGTATGCAAGCAAATTGTCATTGTAAAATCGCCTTTTTAACGCTTATAGATCGAGAAAAATGGATTTACCTACTTGTTTGGAAATTAATAATGTGGTATTTTACACAGGACCACTTCTTCCAGGGCTCTACGCCAGTGTTGACCATATTCGAATAAAGCCTTGCAAGCTGCTTTGAATGTTTTGATGTACTACAGTATTGACAGTTTTTAAATTTTCAAATGATATTGTACTTCAGATTTCATGTAAATGCAAACAGATGTAGTGTGAGCTCGCTTGAACCACGGTACGCTAGGAGAACCAACACCGGATCCCTAAAACGATAGTTTAAATCGGCCCCTTTCATCCAACTATTGTATCAAAGGGCCTCGAACGACGTATTGGCTCCCACTAAGTGCCCACTACCACCTCGCCCGAGATGAGCACCCTCGGCACCGTAGGCAAAGGAAGTGGAGGAAAAGAGTGGAGGAGAGGGGGGTGAGTCGTGACGAAAACTTTGTAACAGATCAAAACCCACGCGTGCGAAGCCGCGGGCATCAGCTAGTACGAGTATAAAACCTCTAAAGGGTTAGACCAATTTTATATTTTACTCCAAAAAAAGCCATGCAAATCTGTCAAAACTCATTTTTAAATCCATCACAATAAAAATCGTTGTGGGTTGTTATGCACCTAAAAAGGTATATAATTTATTAGATTTTTATCAACAAAAACTTTTTGTGCTGTAAACGAACCCAGTTGGTGCAGTGGTAGTGTAGTAGGCCAATTTAGGAAATGATGCTTTCGAAATTGTCGTAAGCCTTTAAGAGGTGGGGGCTTAAAGTCTTGGTTCTAGTGCTTCGGAAGGAACAATAAGCTTTTCATCTCGGCTTCTCTCGCAAGGTGAGTCGTAAAAACGACTCCCGCCAGAATCTGGTAAATCTGGTAATATGCGACTATCACGTCCTATTTTTAAAAAGAGACTTCAATCTATCTTCTTTCACTTTAATTTCTATCTTGTGTATTTTTAATTTAAGTAATTTCCTATTCTTGATATTGTTCGGTCACTTAATCCTCTTTCGTTTATTTATGTGTTTGGGTGTGTATTTGTATACATTGATTGTATAGTTTATGTTGTTTCATATACTGTATTTAATGTTATGTAGGTAATTGTAATTAAATCCATTTTTATTTTGTAACGTTCACATTTAAAAACTATCCGCCGCGCCGCCTTCCTCTTCAATTCTGATTCAACTCTCCTCTACTTATAGGTTGTCTGGTAGAGATGTGTTATTGTATTATTTTTAATTTGTTTTTGCAATAGAGAGTATCTATTTATCTATGCGGCATTCGAAAACTCCCACACCAGGCTATCCTTGAAGGAGGCAAACAGCAAGATGAAGAATTACAAAACAATACATCAGTACTAATTGAGACTCGCAACAAACATTTAACCCAGCCGACATTAAAATGAAATGTGCCTCTAATAATTTTATCAATAAACCGGATAATTTACAACAATGTTTTCTTTGAAGCACCTTTTACAATGCAGCCAACAAAGTAAAGCCTTGTCAAGCGTGTAATTGAGAAAACAAGTTTATCGGGAATAAAAATGAACTTATCAAACTGTTATTATCGTTCGTTAAGACGAACTTTGTTGAGTTTTATTTGAATGTTAAAAAAACATGTTAAGAAGCTAAGTTATCAAAATAATTGATAAATAAATGCGGACAACATCCGTACCCGAGAAAATATTGGAAAACACTCTTTTTCTACATTGACCCGACCGGGAATCAAACCCGACACCTCGGAGCTGGCGACACCTTGAAAACTGATGTACGCACTTCGGCCACGGAGGTTGTAAAAATAAATGCACAACCTAATCATAAACATTAAAATCACTGTATCAAACATAATAAATACTTACATCCACAGGGTAGCATTTATTTCTTAAGACATATATTTTTGTAAAGATGACTACGTTGGTACAGTTAGAAGAAGACGGGGCAGCAGCGTCCACCACAATTCTCCTTTTGGAGAGGTATATCCAAAAGTGGACTTATGGTGTTTAACCGACGAAAATTTTCTTATTTCGAGACAAATATAATTTTTGTGATCATGTATAAACTTTTACCACGCTGACCGGGTTCGATGTTTTTTGTTTCATTCGATAAGGTAGCTGGTAAATAAGGTAGTAAACAGCTCCTAGTTCAATTAAAGTTTGGAAAAATATCCCCAAAAAGTAAATCATTTGGAAGTACTTGTCACTATCAAATCACAGCCGCTACCTACGCACTACATTTTTTTAATGGTTGCTATTTTAGTACTAGTAAAAGTTGGTAGTAAAATAGTAATTTGATAGTGACAAGTAAAATTGCTACATACGTCGCGTTTATCGTCTTAAGGGTATATTCTCCTTGATCTTGAATATAAATTGATTTGTACTCAAAGTACACGTTTTTTTTTGGATGAACAAACATTTTTTTATTTTCTTGGTCACTTTATGTTTCTTATACAAGGGTCGAAGGTACAGTGTCAGTGCTAAATATGAATATATTTACTACGTATCTACTTACAAGAAATTATCTAGAGTGTGAAGTTCAACATTTGCGGGTTTTCAAACTTATGAATTTAATTAGTGATTAATTAGAATTTAGTAGGTAACTGGATATAATTATGTAACTTGATCCTCAATTAATTAATCTCCTGTTTGATTAATGCTATGCTCAATAGTTTCAGTTCCATCATAGGAAAAGTATATTTCTTTCCCTATGGTTCCATGTTATGCGGTTAAATATTCAGCTAATAACGAAGTAAATAAAAATTGAAATTGTGATACTTAATGATGTTATCGTTTAAGCCGCAAGTATAGTAGTGACGGTAAAGTAACGTCCTATAGTCATCATACTGCAAAACAAAGGCTTCCATCATTGAAGTCAAGTTGCCATTGCAATTATGGGTACATGCATAATACCTACTCCAAATGCCAAATGCGGGTTGGTGACCCGAGAATTGTTCGAATATTCGAAACTTTTGTTACACAACCCGGGAATCAAACCCGGAACCCCGAGATCTTGGCCCAGTATTTAAACCTCTTGACCAACGGGGCGTTAAATATTTTATTTTGTGTAATTTCTATAGCAAATATTTATTTATATCTTGACACCATGTTCTCTCAGTGTCAAGAAAAATCATGATTATAACAGTAACTTTTATTTTAAATCTACTTATACCACAAAATTATTTTTCATTTATAACTTGTTAATCTAGCTACAGACATAAGAGTAATCCTTTATCTTTTTTTTTCTGTCGAGATATTGAACCTCGAAAACGTAATAAAAATATGTACCTACTCTATCAGTTTGTTTAGTATTTTGATAAGAATTTTATGATCTAAACCACATAATATTTATTACCGCATAGTATTTACGAGGTTAACTTTCTATCTGCGAGTACTAAAAGTTGTACCAAACCATTTTTAAATCTGAAGAAAAATTGTATAAAGCATCGGTTTCCAAAGTTTTCTGGGCTAGGACCCATATAATACAAGATAACCCCACCGCCAGCTTGACCCAAAATTTAACGTTATCAATAGAAAGAAAATACTTTCAAATCAAACGAACAAAGTCAGTCCTCCTTAAAACAGGGCCCACTCAATATAGCTTGGGAAACCCTGGTAGCACAAGTGCTATTATTTTTAAAATGATAATTTTAGAGATCAACCTGATTTTATGATTTTTTTCTCTATAGGGTAAGGCTTACAATTGGTCGCATATAAATTTGATTTCTCTGCATTCCCGTATGTAGTAAATTATTACAAAAATATAACTTTTCGATAGTTAAAAATAACCTTGCAAAATTTAAAAAGAAGGTATTTACCTAAAAACTATCTACGAAGGTATCCACAGATTCAAAACTAGTTACTTATAAATAAATAAGTATCTCAAACATCCCAAACATTATTCTGATCCCGAAGGGGGTAACTACTCGTATTTTAATGTTTTGTAGAAATCAAAGACAACGAACGTACTAAAACCCCAACCATGACCACTATAAAATAATATAGTTAAATACTTTTTTCTTCATTGATCCGTTCAGAAATCGAATCTCGGAACAAGCGACACCTTGAAAACCAGTAGTCCAATACTTACTTAAATTATTATGACGATATTCTTTCCATGCGCAAGGATTCCAAGAAGCTTTTTAGCAAAATTAATTCATAATCAAGCATTCTGTCTGTATCCATCGTAAATTTCCAGCAACTATAAATAACTAACATTGCAAATCAGTTTTTTCATGTAATAACGGGATAACCTTAAAAGCAGTACTCGGCATAAAATGAGAAAACTCTCACCAGTGGCGTTTCTGTCCATAAACTGCTGTAATATGACGCTTGTGTGCTGCTGCTAAGAGCTTTCACTGAGAAATGGACGAAGAAACCGGGAATTATGGTCACCTAAGGAAAATGCTTTAGTAAAGAAGCTTTAAAAAATTAATTAAAAACACTGGCTGGTTATTATAAGTAAACTTTTTCCTAACAAAAAAAGCGAACGGGATGCCGATGAAATTGGAAAAACAAAGTTCGCACATTCCTTTTTCGGAGTATTTATTTATAGTCCTATAGAAATATAACAAATTAATATACAGAACATAAATGTGGAACGTTGCCTTAAATTATATTTCAAAATTTAATTATCTATTAGTTATCGTTTTAGAGTTTTCATTTTGCGTGATGTAGGTAGTTACGAAAAAATTATAATGTGGGAACAAATTAAATATTCTCTCAACATAAATATACTTTTTTATACACTATCTTCTATATTATTTTTTCTCATAAAATTGGAACAACATCTTAACATACCTTTCGAAGCACCCCTTCCAGATTCACGCTAATTGAGAATTTTCTTCCTAAATTGATCCGACCGGGAATCACCTACGATCCTTATCTAAGTAGTAGCCTGGACACCGAACAATTATATCAACCGGGTCGTCGGTCAACAGAGTTTGAATTAAATGTTTGTATACTGTAATTTCTTGAAGGGAGTGAATCAGAATCTAGTTGTGAATAGTACTCTCGTATGCGTGTCTTTCAGGCACAATATAAATCAATTGTCAAAAAGGGACCCTTGGCCCTTTTTCCACTTGACCGGTTTTATTCATAGAGCTCAAAAGGTGCTTTTTTTCTAAATGTTACCTTAATTTTGGGAGTGGTGGCAACATTTATTTGATATTTTGAAAAAGAGATAATAACCGAAAACGTTTGTGAAACTCCGCTAGCTTACAGCGTTAAGCCATGAATATTTTTTCGACACTATATGTCTGGGTACCTTAATGGTTAGAACAGTAAAGCGTTAAGCGAAAAGTAAATAAGTATAGCAATTTACGATACGCTTTTCTCCACTTTGTCCAGCTCCGCTTCTATAGAAACGCAGCTCTGTCAATTACAAATCGAAATCTGTGCGGAATTTCGAGCATTGTGGTTGGTCCATTCGCGGTCTGCTCCTCTCCAGTCCGTCCAGCTCCGCTTCTGTAAAAATTAAACCTTCAATGTAGTTTCATATTCCTATTAATTACTATTTAGAAGAAATCTTTTTTAACAAGTATTTCCAAATGTCGTGTACCTACTTAGATACAAGTTGCCAATATCGGTGCGACCGTACGAAACCAGGGCATTTTGCTGGTTAGCTATAAAACTTTATCATTTCAGACTAGAATTTCTCATCATACGCTAGTGTAGAACTTGAGGCAGAAATTCTAGCTATTAACAACAATGTAATCAAACAATAGGTTAGTTTTGCAGTCTAGACAATGTTGATAGAATATCTAACCTGAGTTAGTACTATGGCGACTTAAAAGCAGATTGATTTTAACTACATTGTCAATTAAGGTTATCTATCTAAGGTTTAAAGATATACGGCCGGTCCCAATAACCTATCTGTCTTCAGTTTTGGCATATCGGAGATAGAAAACAACTTCTGTCTTTGTTACTCTGGACGGCAAAATCAGAGACAGAAGATGTTTTCTATCTCCGATATGCCAAAACTGAAGATAGATAGATTATTGGGACCGGCCGTTAGAGAGTTTAGAGAAACTCAGAAGAAAAAAAGACATGAAGATGACACGAGGAACATTAAAGAACATGAAATAATGAAACGACATACGACGACCTTTGGGGTTTACACACCGATTTTTAGGTGACCCTAGCTCCGTCGCCCCGCATTCGATTGCCGGACGGAACTAAAAAAAAACTTTTTTTTCTCGGGTGTGGGTGTTTATTTGTGGTACCTTCGTTGTTTTTGATTACTATGTAATTAGTGTTTTTTAGTAGTATAGTAACTTACTTTGAAATCAGAACAATGTTTGTAATATTGTTTACATTGTTTTTTAATCTTTTTTTTGTACCGCTATTTGTTTGTCTAGTGGTTTAAATACCGGGACAAGATCTCGGGGTCCCAGGTTCGAATCCCGGGTCGGGCAACAACAAAGTTTCGAATTTTCGAACGTAGCTCCGGTTTGTGATCACCAACTCGCATTTGGCAAGCGTGGTGATTATGCCAGTACACCCATCATTGCTGTGGTAACAGATCGTAAACCACCTATAAATAAAATATTAAAAAATATTCATTTTTTGTGCTCTTGTAGTACCTAGTAATAAATAATAACAGAACATACATACACGCTTTTCTTTTGTAAGTACTTAATAAGCTTACATTAAAACTATTAGTAAAACGCTTGCATAAAATAAGAAAAGCGCTTATCTGCAGCTCAGCTGCTTTTAAAATAGAAAATTTTATTACGGCTATCCTGAAAAAAAAGGGAGCTAGGGAAAATATCATATTTCGAGCTTATTATACATGACAGATGGACAACTTTCACCCTTGGTAATCCTACCCCTTAAAGTACCTACCAGTCAACAGAACACAGTCACTATAGAAAGGAGGTCGAAAAGAACTCGACCGAGTACATCGCTATAAAAAAGGAAGCTAACTTTTTATTTTTTAGACCAGGATAACTTACGTTGTCTAGATCAATTTGGTACCTATTGATTAAGTGTTAAAGTTTGTTTATGGCTAATCGAAAAAAAATATATATTGTGATTACAAATTACCTTCAAAATATACCTACATCATTATTATGTGCATAAGGGGACTACTAGAGCTAAGTGCTGCCCCCAATTGATTTAATTTTATTACTTCTAAACAAAATCAATTCTCAAAAAAATATAATAGTATAATTTTAGCAAATTACCTCTAGTATTTATTAAATCACTGTTAACTGCTTTTCATTCTGGCATTCTTTCGTATTGTACCTATATTATAGCTAAAAGCGGCCGCTTTTGGTGTTAACGAGAAATTTAACTTTATAAACAAGTAAGACTTGCACTTGGCTGATTCCATTTTTATCATTGAGGTAAAACTACACAATGGGGGCTATCGCTAGTGAATTTGCCACTAGAGGCGCTAGTGTCGCGTGAGGTCTAATATTCTGGTTTTAGCGGAATTTGTTGCATAAATTATAATTTCTTTAATTTACCTGCTGGAAAGTGATCTCCTTCGTAAAATATCGCAAATATGGATTATTTGGCGATTAATGTGAACGCTTTAAAAGCGGAATTAAGAAAAAGCGCAAAAATAGGCGGCCTCAAGAGCAACTATTTCAGAAGTTAGTTTGTTGATATCAAGATAGTTATTTATAAACAATATAACCTTAATTAGATTCAAGATATAACACTTTGTTTCGGCGCCGATCACCTTTGACAGCTATACCTCCAGACCTCAGTCTACAGTGGCGCCAACTGGTGAGCAAAGAAACGGTAGTCCCCATTCAATAACAACGAAAAAGTTAGCAAACCTGTAACCCGACCACAGAGTAAAAATTGTTGAAGTCTGCTAGAATGGGTCCTATGTTCATTAAACTCGGAGGAATAAATTAAGCGCTACGGGAGCATCCGTAATTTAAAACATACATTACACTGCTAAAACCACAACCTTTCCTTTTGGCGTTGCCGTAGTTGGCTAAAAAAGGTTGGATACACATGATAAAAATAATTAATGCTCTTTCGGTACTTGAAAATAACCTCCTGTTAATAGGCGATAAAAAATAAAGAACATATTTTTACCACGCTTTTATTAGCTTGGGTTGTATCTATGTATGTATGTATGTATGTATGTATGTATGTATGTAATGGAATCTTTGAGCTTAATTTTCACCGATTTCCAGAAGTTTGATTAATTTGAAACTTTGCACACGTATCAAGGGCCGATGACAATGAAATAATTTAATAACAGTTTTCCCAGTTTTTCTCTGTAAGAGGGAGTAAAAGAGATAGAGCTAGCGCGCGATCTGTATCAATTATGTTTCCTGCATAGGTTTGGACTTACAGTCGGTAAAGAAGGAATCAAATCTTATAAACTAAACTAAAAAGTAAAAAATAAATTATAGTTTAAAAAACTAAAAAACTACGCTTTTAAAACAGATTGAACTAAAAAATTAAAAATAAAACTGTAGTAATCAATTGAAAAATTCATATTATTGTACAAAAAGCGTGGGGGGCTTGATTTAGATTGTTGTAAATATTTTATCAATAATTTACTATATCTGTGGATATCATAACAAGCACCCCACGCTTTTTGTACAATAATTTGAATTTTTCAATTGATTACTACAGTTTTATTTTTTATTTTTTATTTATACAGCATCCCTAAATTTATGGCGTCCATAGGTGCCTACGCAACATCATTCTCGTTTACATACGTATCTTTCTGGGTCTTTCTTTTTATGGGTCTTCTATAAAAGCCTAAGGTCGCACAGTGGGCGAGCTATGGCTGGTTTATCCCTGCGTGATAGAAACAGAAATGAGGAAAGCTATAGGTCTAAAGCTAAAATAACCGACATTGCTCAAAGAATTGCAGCACTTGCGGCAGTGGGCGGGACACATAATAAGAAGAACCGATGGCAGAAACTTTCTGAAATAACAACCGAGCACCTGACGACAATCTGTTGGTAGGCTTTTATCAGGTGGACCGACGATTTGGCGAAGGTTGCAGGAAGCCGCTGGAAGCGGGTAGCGTGGGATAATCTTAGGGGAGGCCTAGCTTCATTAGAGGGCGAGTTGTTTGACTGAGATGATGATGATGATGACCCTCTTTCAAATAGGTACACTAATAAAATAGCATAAGTAAGAGAGACAGATGAAGTCGAATATAGAGTTGCGGAGTAAGGCTTCAAACTCAAAATACAGTAATGTATCTCAAATTGAATAGCTACGTGTCAGCCAACAAGCCCTCCCAGTTGCACCAGATAATCTTATTGGTTAACCGTCATGTCTCGCTTGCTGTGCATGACGGCCGGAATGCCGGCCGCTGGGTGACTCACAAGCCCGCTCTGCCGTGGCATATCCTAGAAATTCTGTGACGTGTTTAAACCACAGATATTGTGGTACAGTTCAGTGAGTTAAAGTTACGCCGGGATTGGCTGTGTGCAATATTCCGATTTTTAAGCGCACATTTTCGTGTAATTTTTTCGGAACAGTATTCATGTGATCAAAGTTATACTCGTAGTTACTTTGTTTTTTGTTGTGATATTTTAATTCAAAAGTAAGTTAAGCTCACTGATGCTATAAGTTTTATTATTTTATAATATATCATGAACCATTTCTTCTAGCTCGATAGTGTTAACTGGACAATAGTTACCAAATGACAGTTCCGCTCCTCTATTAGACATTGGGCCTAATTACAGGTAGTTAGGTACGGAACCAGATTTTTCAGATTTTTGCCACTCTTTTTGATATTCTTTCATTGTTGTTATGTCCAGTAAAAACTATCATACATACTTAATGAGTATAGAGCCAAGACTATCAAAACCGAATTTAATGTTAGATTTTCCGTAATCGGTGAAACTGCCAGATATTACAATAATTTATGCAAGTTTAGTATGCTGCGAATGTTACTAGAAAGCCTGCAGCTAGAAGCACCGCACCGACCAATGAATTTCCTTGTAATTACAAGGAAAGTTTAGGGATGTCTTAGAATTATTACCGTAATATAATTAAGTGCTATTTATTTTCACAGTACATAGACATGAAACATGAAACCCGCTGGCACTTTATATTATTTTTAAACGAACATTATTCGTGTATCTCTGACCCTTTCATAATTATTTCACGCAAACAAAGATGCGATCCAAAGTTAGTCACAAAATAGATTTATAGTAACAATGATAAAATAGAATCATTCTTCTTAAGTACAAAAAATCACCCTTCTTCTGACGCATTCGGGTAAAAATACAAGTAGATTTCATCAGGATAAAAATTGCATAAAAATACTCACAGACATTTTAGAGTCAGTTCTCTTTACTTCTAACCCATGTCACTCGTAATGTGTCGCACGATGTCAAAGGTTGTATCAAATTACTAATGCAAACGCATTTCAAGCGAATATAATTTAATATGCAGCAGCAATTTGGTCCGTGAATATTATCTGTGATGTGCAATCCACTTAATAAGTCTCTTAATAATAGTTGAATATTATAGTACCAGTACCAACAGCGTTTAATGTAAACATTACGTTTAGTTGATTTATCGTCAAATCTCTAATATGTAAAAATTTCGTGTCACGTTGTTTGTCCGCGATGGAATCCTAAACTTCTTAACTGGTTTTAATTAAATTTTGCACAATGTGTGCAGTTTGATCCAACTTGAACGATAGGATAGTTTATAACTCAATTTATTGTCTCATTTTTTTTATTGCACCATATTTGTTTATGTAATTTGGTAAAGAAAATCGCCATGTTTGATGACAATGACATTTAAGACGTTATTAAATCAAATTACATTTTTCTGAGGCGATAAGTTCGCGGGATCCGCTAGTTTTTAGATAAAAATCAAAGTGTAGGGTTTAGACGTCGCCAATGTTAATTTACTTAATATTTTTGTTTAAAAAATTCTATTCATTTGTAAATTAGGTAGTCATTATCACGTTAGAAACGACTTTATTCTGGTAAAATAAAAACTAGATATACAATCAGGAACAGAAAAACATCCTCACCATATTATGAGCACGCATTTGGGTGTTCATAGAATTTAATTGAATTCATCTTTATGTTACCTACGTAAGGTTGAATCTGCATTACAGTAGGTATGACACAATTACATCAGGAGCTTATATTTAAACTTGACACAGTTCGAAGTGAAATTTTTGTATGTCACTGTAGGTCTAGTTCATAAATTTTATCAATTCTTTTATTTAACAAATTCTAATGGAATAATACGTCTGTAAATTGGCCGACTGCTAATAAATAAATAATAATCTTTATTTGTAATAACAGTTTTTTACATAAACTTGACATTTACGTTAACAACTACATTAGTCAAAGACTGTATAGCAGTTATTAGCGCCCACCTGACATTACAATAAAGACATATGAATTATCTGGATGATAATAAAAAATACACAAAAAAAAAATACAAATACTAACGTGTGTGTGTGTGTGTGTGTAATAGGTGTGTGTGTGTGTTCGTAGGTCAAGCTGCTCTTCAACTTGTAAGCTCTATTTAGCACTAATAGTATTTGAGCAAACTTCTATAGTTATTTTTCACCTACAGCAGGACCTCTTTAATCCGAACCCCCTCTAGTCCGAACACCTCTGTAATCCGAACCCCCGACCCAAGCCCGACCAGAGCCCGCGCTTATTCAACCGCCCCCGCCACGCTGTCTCGCTCTCGCCCGCCAGTTACTTTCCGAACGTCGAGTAGATATTACGCGTATTTGATTTTGTTACCCGTCCGCCATTTTGTGTAGCTATTGCGTCGCTTGTGCATTTTGACTGTTATTTGTTATTTTGCATCATGGCTTCGACGTCAAAGAAAAGGAAACACGTTACCCTGAATATTTCCCAGAAATGCGAGATTTTAGATCAACTTAAAGAAGGTATTTCTCTTAGCTTTCTTGCTCAAAAATATGATGTGGGCAAATCTACCATTTTCGATATTAAAAAGAAGGAAGAACAAATACGATCTTATGTTGTGAGAACTGAAAAGGGTCTAGGTGCTCGAAAGACGTTAAAAACACCCGAAAATCCACAACTCGAAGATGCATTATTTACGTGGTTTATAGAACAACGACGAAAAAATGTTCCCTTGTCAGGCGATATTTTAATGGAGAAGGCGAAATACTTTCATGGAAGGCTTGGGCGCGGTGAGTTTTCTGCTAGTAAAGGTTGGTTAGAAAAATTTAAAAAAAGACACGGTATACGGCAATTAAAAATAACCGGCGAGAAGTTATCAAATAACGAAGACGCCGTAAAACCATTTCAGGATAAATTTATGGATATTATCAAGGAGAAAAATTTATCTGCAGACGAAATCTATAATGCGGATGAGTGTGGCTTGTATTGGAAAACAATACCAGATAAAACGCTGGCTTCGGAATTAGAACTTAGAGCCCCAGGTTCTAAAGTTTCCAAAAACAGACTAACATTTATGCCCTGTGTGAATGCTTCTGGGACGCACAAACTGCCTTCGTTGGTCATTGGCAAAGCACAAAAGCCACGTGCCTTTGCTTCTGTACGAAAACTACCCGTACATTACATGGGACAAAATAATGCATGGGTGACGAGATCTATATTTCTAGAGTGGCTTAAAACATACTTTATCCCTGAAGTAAAAAAAATCTTATGTAAAAAGAATCTGCCTCTGAAAGCGCTATTGCTTCTCGATAATGCACCAGCACATCCGATTGATGCAGACCTGCAATATATTAATGAAAATTTTACAGTTTTCTATATGCCTCCTAATTGCACAGCTTTTATCCAGCCAATAGACCAAAACGTTATTCAAAACATAAAGGTGAATTACAAGAAAAAACTTTTACTGCAAGTTTTTGCTCAACAAGAATTGGAATCTGAATGTACTGTATCCGATGTCCTTAAAAAGACCACTATGAAAGATGCTGTTTTCTCTCTGGCTGAAAGTAGGCATCACTTGAATGCAGTGCTAATAAAAAAATATTGGTCTCCCTTATGGCCTCAATTACACATCGAAGAACAAACAGGCGAAGACTTTGAATCCGAAGATGATATCCCTTTAGCTTTTTTCGATAATAGATGCTATTATGAGGCTGAAATTAATAACTTCTTACTAAGCAATGATGACCTAAATGAAACTGAACCTTTTACTGACGATGGAATTATACGGCAAGTAACACAGGAATGTGATGGTAAAAGTGAAGAGATTTCATACGCTGAACCAGTGGCAAGCGTTTCCAATTCAAGCGCCATGTCTGCCTTAAATACATGTCTTTTATGGGCTGATCAAGTGGATATTCCTTTGCCAGAAAAAATGCTTTTACGTAAATTACGAAACAAAGCTTTTTATTTGTCATTAAACACCACACGACAAACCAAAATATTGGATTTCTTCAAAAAAGTTGAATAAAATATGTAACGTTTATAGATGAATACAGATATTGTATTATGTATGTACCTATTATGTAGTTTTATTCACAAAAAATACCCTTATCATCTATAATCCGAACGCTCCATCAATCCGAACGGGGCTAAATTTTGAGAATTTGGATTAAAGAGTTCCTGCTGTATATATCCATGAACAATTTGACTTTACACGATTCCCAAACACAGTTTGACTCTAATTAAATTTAGCAACAATTTAACTCTTTAAAAATTTTGCACTTTTATACTTAATAGGTCTTAATTTAAAAAAAAAATTAAAAAAAAAAGTATATAAGTAAGTTTATCGGTTGTCTAGTACCCCATACGACAGGGTACTTAATAGTACCTTAATTTGGGACTAGATGGCTCTGTGTGGCCCAGTGTGGCATGTCTTAAATATTTATTTTAATTTCATATCCTGTATATAAGTATACGTAAATTTATAATACTTACATAAACCACAAAACATCTAAGGAACATATTCAATTTAGTAAAACGACTGTCGCGACGAACACTTTAGGCGAATAGGCAGAAAATCCTTTAACAAGTTTGTGGCACGTACAATTTAAATGAGACATCACGCAATCTCAAAATTAGGTAACACGTGCTGTGTTCTGTAAAATATAGCGGAATCGTCTTAAAATTAATCCACTTATACATTTGTGCCTGAATAGGAGTTGTTCTGGTGAACAAAGCTTTTGCATGGGGTTACATTTTAATAAATTAGTTGTATTGTAAGTAGTCTTAAACTATATGCTATTAGTGTTTGATACTTCAAATTCTATTACTTTTTTTTAGTTTTCCTGCGTTTTTAAACTGCTGAGACCCTGCAATGGCGACCCAGTCATGACCCCCCTAAAAATCACCGGCTATCCTTGGGTTCGTGTTTGTTGTCGCTACTTTTTTTAATTAAAAGCTCAAAATTAGTAGTCTTCTGATTCGTAGTGTAAAATTCACATCGTTCACGATTTTTCCTCCAAAGCGCCTGCAAATCCATGAAACCTAACAAACATAACTAGACCTGCTTCCTCTTCCATGGTAAAAAGATTACCCAAACAAAGTTAGGAAAACAAAAAGCAATTGAGAGGTCAAGTGCATAAGGTTATTATTTATCAACGTTAACATTCTAAACAAGACACGAACTAAAGCAACTCCTATTTGTCAGGCTGTGCTCTCACTAAAATAGAATAAAATCACCACTTGCCTTCCTATGTGTGCCGTAAGAGGCGCCTAAAGGAGTAACGCCAATAGATCACGGGCGGCGTCTTCTCTTTACTCATGTTAATTTACGATCGCAAAATGGGGAGTATGGAATAATAATCCTTTTAGAGATGAGTGAGTCCAGCGCATATAAAGGAATAATTGGTTATTTCATAAAGTTGTATCATACAATCGTATACAGTATTATGATTTTTTAATTATAAATAATGGGCTTGCTCTTGACTACATATTTAACTGTACGGTTAAGAAGAAGCCTAAGATGGAGCGAGCTTACCCAGAGGTACTGGTTCTCCCACACACCAGCGGAACACAGAAAAACTGTTTGGCGCTGGACTCCGACATGGAGGATGGTAGCATCCAGGCAGGCTCTTACGAAACCTATCACCGCAGAGGGATCTGTTAGCCGTCATCATTGTTAGAAAACCAAAGATACCGTTGCCCAGGGTGGACCACTTGGAGGTAGATCCCACCACCCCAAAATATTTTTAGTTTATTAAGCAATAGCTTTACGCCTTCGGCTCTGCCCATGTGAACCAGATGTTACTTAAATCGCGCGGGCGGTAGGTACGCTTAATACCTTTTAATAACTAATTCGGTTGAAGTAAACCCCGTTTAGTGTGGTGTTAAGTTTTAACCTATGTTTATTAGCACTATTTTATACCATCTATAGCAAATTTCATCAACATCAGTTCAGCAGTTGGTCCGGTTTACGGTCAGTTTACCCTCGCGTTTACGGTCAGTTCACAGAATTGTACTAATATTTCGCATTTACAATTTTATTTAGGATTATGAAAGACATAGCTACGCAAGCTTTTTAAGTCACCGACCTGCCATAACTTTTGGACCAACTTTTTTCCTGACTACGGATTAAAAGAAAATTATGCTCACGTAGGAGTGGTTTACGATCGGAATATTTTATAGCAAGAAGTTTTCTTTTAATCATTTCATTCATATAAGCATAAATCAGACTTAAACTAGCGATGTAGGTTATAGTGGAAAATAAGTTAACGATATTTTTTTGTGAAAATATAACTTTATATTATCTTCTACATCATCTGTCTGATAAAAATAATAATTAACCACCAAGATGTATTTGTATAAAAACATATTCCAATCTGTACTGTACCAAAAAAAACCGTTTTGTTATGTTCGCAATGGTCTATGAGGAAGGTTTAGTACATACAAAATTTCTTTTACAAGTTTTTTTTTATAATTGTATCAATACTCGTAAAGTAACAGCCTATAATCATCCCGCTGCAGGGAAAAGGCCTCCATCATTGAATTCAAGTTACCACAGCAATGATGGGTGTACTGGCATAATCACCACTCTTGCCAAATGCGGGTTGGTGATCACAAACCCGATCAACGTTCGAAAATTCGAAAGTTTTTGATGCCCGACCCGGGATTCGAACCTGGGATCCCGAGATCTTGACCCGGTATTTAAACCACTAGACCAACATGGCGTATACTTAATAGGTTAATACTTGTAATTATGTAATAAAAAATGAAAAACAATGGAAAAAAAAGTTTTTTATATATCCACAAGAAAAGTGTGCAAAGGTTAAAAAATATGGTCATAAACAGACAAACTTCTTATGCATTCTCCTCATTGTTAAACCGGCATAGACATTTAGTATAGAATAATAGCCATTATTTGATAGCCCAAGTTTTATTTTTAGGTTATCATGATTAAAAAATATGTTCTTTTTACCTCTTGTTAAGATGTGAAAATGGAATCATTACTTGGGATAATAATATGATAATATTTAAAGTTGCCTTTAAAGCTAATGAAATTAATAAATAGACTAAGTAATAGGAAAGTAAAGAATCTAATCATTAGACAAATGAAATGTATCTGTAACACGAACCTTGTAATGTTCCTGTGTCCCAAATTAATAGAATTATCGGCGCATCAATCCAGGCGTTCCGATTTTACAGTTTGAATTCTCGCAATCAGACACATGATGTAAGCTATCTATTAATAGGTATTATAGTACAAGTGTATCACTGCAATTAGGATTAGGTAGCATTAGACAGTATCTGGAAATACAGTTGACTTGAACCATACCTCTAAAACTGGTTTCTTGTGCCTCTGTAGCGGAGTAACGTACTAAACGATTATTATCAAGGTGTAACCAGTTCTGAGGTCTCAGGTTCGATCTCCAAACGGGTCATTGCAGTGTTTATTACTCTCTCTATACAAGCTTAAATAACTGAACCCATTTTCATCAAATTTGGTACAAGGACAGATTAGACCACAGAACATAAAAAAAGGTTAGAAAGGCGATGTAGGCGGGACAGGCGCGCCACAAAGGCTAAAGTCTATGAGCAAATGCTTGTAAGTGTGCGCTGTGATTGGTTTCTTTTGGCGTCGCGCGACCCTATCCGAACGACGACGATTGGCGTTCTTTAAACTCAAGCGCGTGACAAGCAGCGACATAAGTTCTCATACAAATGGCGCATGACAGCCTTCCTAACCTTTTTCCATGTTCTGTGGATAAGACCTTAGAAAGGACATGGAACTAATAGTATCCCAGTGCAGGGTTTGGGTTTCCGTCCGTACGATATAATGTGTAGGTCACACAAGCAGGGCCACACACAAAAACGCTAGGTGTATATAGAATCTGGGTTCAGTTCAACACTTCTTCTTAAAATTTGCAGGTTTAAACGTAAAATCAACATCTACACAATATTGATGTTTGATGTTCAGTCAAGTCATAGTTCTAGGCAAAAATGTTACCGTCCGTGACTTCGTAGCATATTAATACATAACTGAGTTAATTAAGCCGTGTTTAAGCCCAGATGTTGCGATTGTCATGATCTAGAGGAGAAACCCCCGTCGTAATATGAATATTCATATCCCAACTATTCTAGCCCATTTAATTTATCAAGTGTGGTCTATTTATTCCTGTTTTGCTTTAGAACAAATATATCTAGTAAAGAGGATCGACTAATGATTGTAAAAACTAAATATGTAATAGTATTATGCAATTAAAAATAAATTTACATATCTACCTATAATTCCTAATTAAATGTGGTACACATTTGGTTTCGCATACCTGAAACTGTATCCTTGTGAAAGCATCTCCCGGCAAACTAAGCCCGAATTGTCACTGTTTGCTAAATAGTCTACTTTAGTAGACTTATAAACTATACCATTTTATTACATATTCATCTATTTGTTTGAAAATAAAAATAAAGTCGGGTTAATTACACCATTCATAACTCAAGAACAGCTGAACAAATTTTTATTACTTCCTGTTGGCTTTGACTCAGTCAAGTAAAAAAGGACCACATGGACATTACATGACTTTTTAGTATAATTCTTGAACCAGCCAGCAACCATGATGTCATATTTTCGTATTAACTTAACCATTTTTTTTTGTTACCTCAGATCAACATTTCAACTGTTTATTTGACATTTAAAGTTACATTTAGAAATAAACTTTATACGATATTCTAATAAAACGTGCCTTATCATTATTCTATATGGTAATAATGAATTATAGATTTTTTCGTAAGATACGTAATATCCCGAACATTCTACTGAGGGATTCGCTACTCAAAGGAGGTGTTCAATTAAATCGAAATTATCTAATCCATTTAACATGCAAATCGATTCACTCAACTGTCCGCATAGAGCTTTGGTCATAGCCAAAAAGAAAACAGCTATGAATTTTGCAATAATTAAGTATTTAATAAAAACCGGCCAGGTGAATGTCGGGCCGGTAAACATCTCTATTGCCGTCATATTTGATTTTGTTTTCGCAGTACTAATTTACATGCATGGTTTGAAAATTTGTATAAACTAGGTTTCTGTTTTTTATGTACCTAACTACTAACTTTATCATTTCTTCATTACATTTTATAAGTTTGTCGTACTTCGTATAAACTTAATTGATTTTTTTCTAGTTAGATTAAGTTGTACGCAAACACGAACGAACAAGAACTTTTTTTATACCTATATGTGGCCAACAACATCACATACATTGTTCTGATCCCAATTTGAATAACTATTTAAAGCATTCGTATTTTAGAAACCAGAAACAACGATGGTACCACAAACACCCGGACCCAAGAAAGTGTAGAAAAACACTTTTTTTTCTACATTGACCCGTCCGGGAATCGAACCCGGGACCTCGGAGCAGGCGACACTTTGAAAACCAGTGTGTACGCCACTCCGCCACGGAGGTTTTTTTATAATATTATTTACAGATTCGTCACGTATTTACATAGCAACGTCACGTCCAAGTTGTAATTAAATTATTCTCAAAAATTGTAAAATTATAGGTTACAAAAAATCGGTTTCTAACACTACACGGCTAGCTAATTAAAGAAGTGAACATAAAATAAAGTCGTAAAAGGTGTAAAAAAGCACTTTTTTGTTCCTCCTGACATTTTAATCTGCTTAAAGTGACCTGTTTGATCTTGTCCATACTATGTTTGAGTCCTATCTTTCTTTAATTAAACTTTTAAGTGTCTCTGAAGTACGGATTTGTTTGTCTCAGAATTGCAAGGATCTATTGTTTGACCCTAGATAGATTGTTCGTTCAATCTTATGAGTATCTACTGGGTAGTGCACAATTCAAACTATTTACATTTACTTTGTTTTTGTTTACAAAGAACCTCGAATGAAGTGAAAATGTGTAATGTTATTTATGGTAACAACTCCTCACAGTTTTACTTACCGACATAAAGACTATATTCTCTCAAGCTAATCAACATAACGGCTTTTTCTGTAGATTTTATGTATCTAAAGTTTTTTATCGGAAAGAAAATGAAATAAGTTTAAAATATTACTGTTCTGTTTTTATTCACTTATGTAGGTATCAACAATTATATTATTTAGTGATTAAATTAACATATTCTAAACTCTATGTATACTAAGTAAGGTCATTATAGCTCAAGTATACAGGGTGACTTTTTTATGATCTTCAAAAAAAATATATGCGTTCATTATCGTATTTAAGAGCCCATTTATCAAGTAAAAAATGTAAATCAAGTTTTTACCCGAAACTATTTTTCGCAACATAGTTTTTAATTTTTACGGTTTTAAGCCTGATAAGGTATGTATGAAGGAAAAATCAAAAACTTATGAATAGTATCGTAATGAATGAAAGTGTTGCTAAGAGGCCGTATCAAAAGTTTTATTTTTCTGGCGGATAGTTTTTAAGTCTTTATCTTGACATTTTTGTATTGGGCTATAATAAAAGAAAAAACAAATCATTTGATTATTGTTAAATGTTTTGTTTTGCTATATTAAAATTTGGAAGTTGTTTAAAATTACATCCTGCATACTCTTAGCTCATTAAAATTATTTACTCACGTTTTATTTGCTTTATGCATTTACTTACCTTTGTTCAAAACGATTGATTATACAAACTTGTTGATACGTTTAGCTCAAAATTAAGTTAAAAAAAATACTACCCTGAATGGTAGAATAATAGGATTGATAAGCTCCAAAGGAAATTCATCACAAATATGAAGCCATTGTCAAACAAAAAAAACATCGGCAATCATCATGTACTATTTTTAATTTATTGAGAACAAAATTTTGTAAAAAAAATGTATAAACATAAAAAAAAATTAACGTCACAATCTAAATTAAACTCTATCGTTGGTATTCCCAGTCTAAGTCGATATTGGTTCCACTAACTTATTCACGCACAAATATTTGTACGAGGAAACCCTTTTTATCCGGTAGTCCCTTGTCAAACACAGTGCATTTGTGATCAGAGGCAATCCGAAACCGCAAATAAATGGGCATAAAAATATTGTACTCCGTATTGTTTTTACAATTATGATGACTGAACGCTGTGGAATTTCATTTTATTTTTACTTAAAAGTGTCTAGCATCTTATAGAACTACATTTTCATTGTTAGTTTATCATTTAAGCAATCCTTAAGTTTGAAGAAACCTTAAGCTATCTGCTAATAAATCCAGAATACCTATAATAAAGAGAAAATGTACCAGGTTTCTACATTCAGAAAGGTCACTTAGGTATTGACAGGAAGAACAAAGTCTTAGAAACAAGTTTCAATTTAAATCAAAATTATCATTCGTCTTCCAAATTTCGTCTTCCCTTTCACCTTGCATTTCGATTCACATTTTCCATATTAGGTATATACATTGTTAAGGATAATGTAAATTTCCTAAATTAACAATTTTACGTGATGTCGAATAACGATAAATTTGGAAAGACATAAAAGTCCTACAATTACACTAAAAAGATTGCGCAACAATATTTTTTTCTTTTAAAAATCTATTCTGGCACAAATAGTACTGACGCTGTTACCCCTGGCACTGTATTGAAAACTTTCAATTCATCACTCTATTTTTTAGCTTAACAAAGCTCTAGAGGAAAATTTACAAAAAAAGCGCAGTCTGCAAACTTTACTAATTGGTAAACAGTGCAAAGGTCGCGGGTTCACCCTCGTCGGGGCACACTACTCTGATATTAATCAAACAATTACAAACTGTCTACAAGGTAGGTGAGTGGCGAGAACTGTATCCCTTGGGAACGAACAACGAAATTTACTGTATTGAATGGCAAAAAGATATTATATTGGTGTTTAACCATACATTATCTACACTAATATTTAAAGAGTTGTACCTATTTTTATATGTTTGCAAGGACTAATAACATTTTTCTGTAATATTGATAAAATAATAATAATTTTGGGGTGATAAAAGAAGTGGCAGTTTTTATTGGGAATCAATAGTTTCTTAACCGATTAAGATGACAATTTATTTTAGTATGGTGATAGATTGTCATTTTGAAACCAAATTTTGTAAAAAATCATTCATTTATGGGTTCGCAGAGGCAGTGAAAATATGCTGTTACTTATATAAATTTCAATAGTCAAATTGTTAAACTTCTATAATAATAAGTACTTATCCAGAACAATTTTACTACACATGAGGAGAGAGGTAGGTATACATTATTTTTTGTATTTCTGTAAACTAAAACCTAAACTTATATGGTAAACTCATCAACTCGCGAGATAAACTAAAAATTATACTAGTTAAGTACCATAGAAGTCAAAAATTGTAAAAAAAGCTTTATAAAAGTGGGGCTATGTTATAAATGTAAGTGTTTACTGTTATACTTTTAAAACCATTTTATTTGTGTCCATCCCTCTTCTTTTCATCGCAGCAAAAACGTCAAACATAAAGTAAAAAGTATTTTGAGAATTATGGTAGGTATCATTTCCTTCGTAATTTGCAATCTTCAATATAAACATTTGCTTCTTTGTATATGTGCATTTATGTTACAGAATGTAGTTTGCCTTTTCTTATGTAAGGACTTTTATTATTATTATTAAATTGTTAGTTGGTAGTTACACTTATATTACTTTGTAATTGACTAGCTGAAATATAATTAAAACAATGATTTGAGATTTGCCTAAGATAGAATGCGAAGTCGCAACCTCCGCTAATCTGGTGACTGTTCTTCCATAATTCATTTTCAAGACATTGTGTGTGCCTAAACGATTTATTGAAGTCATTTCCAATGCAAGTGGTACGAGTAGTATAACTGATCAACTGCGACAATGTCGAAATATCGGAAAATCATAAGAAACAAGGTAACCTACATGAAGTTAACTCCGAATCAATTAACTCTTGTAATGGATACCATGAAAATATAAATCAGAGTGTTATCAATGTTTTTTTGGTAGAGTAGGTACGTCTAGCATTTGAATGAAGCATTTGACCAAACATTTTTAATTGGATTAAAACATATTGATAGAAATCAAATACTTTTGACTTTTTTACCTAGTTTTGAGTCGTATGGTGCAGCACATAAAAATGGCAAAAATCTTTTATTTTTCTGTGCAAAAGCAATTTGGATAAAGCTAAAGAGAAGATATTGCTGTCCATCTTCCTTTAGCAGAACTCCTTCAGCTTCACCACCCATAAAGCGAGAAAGGGAGGTTCTGTTATATTTTGTGTTGACACATAACGCATAAAAAACATGATAAATGAACATCTTTTTAATTGTATATCAGCTTAGAAAGTACGTATATGTGAAAGATATCGATCTAAAGATCTTTATATTGAAACCACAGACGCAGTGCGGTAGTTCAAAGATAACAAAAGAGCTCCCTCAAAAGGCTCTGAAAGCTTTCGCGCGAGATATTGATCTAATTGCGCTTCTTTAGAGCATTCTCTCTTTTAAATGCACCTTGGATTAAACGTCTCGACCCCATTCTAAGTGGGTAAGGTTTGGTTAAATTTATAGACCTCTCAAAATTAACAGGGGACGGACTTAAGGAAATTAGATTGTAGGGTTCTAATTGTATGAATACCCTTTCAAGTCAGTTATGTAACATAAATGCTTTGATAAGACAGCTATTGATTTAAAGTATTTAATATGTTTTTTTAAACGACTTCAAATTGTATACATTCTTGATTCAAATCGATTATAGTTGTTATTTTATACGATTAATCTAAGTATGATCACATATAACTTAGGTATACGGGGTTAACAGCTTTCGGTGATTCTCTTTTGCTAGTTCGGCTACAGCTAAAATTCGGTCTCGTTTCAAATTTCAGGGAAGTTGCCGCTTTTTGGTAAAATAAGTTAATTTTAAAGCAAAATATTTATTTACTTAAAAATATTAACGTATCATGACGTTTATGTACATATTGTGATTGCTATAGAAACTAAAATCAGTATCTTTTGTTCCTGTTAGTTGAGCAATTGTTAATAAGTATTTTGTAATTAATTTATTAATAAGTGATATACATATATTTAATAGCTCATGTGCTTTCTAACTGTAATGTAATAACAGCAGACCAAACCTCGCGGTCACGAAGCGACGCTTTTGCCCTAGACATGCTATCATACCTACTGCCAGATACATGACCTAATATCATATTGTGTAAAGTTCTTGCGGCGACCGATAACCATGAATGTCCCACTAATTTATCCTAGCACACGTGATCACGTACACTTCACGATTCACGTACAAACAGTACGTGACGGATGTTGTTTGTCGCCGAGTTCGACCGCAAATGGAACACGCATTTCTTGTTTGAGGATTTTATCATACTATTTACTTAGTACTTCAAATGCTGCAAAAAAGTTGGCGTATTGTGTTTCTTGACAATATGGACAAACAATGATCCCTACGTATAACCTTTTAACGGTTAAATTGCATTGCTTTCAATTTCTATAATTATTCTTCATAATTTTCACCATAGACTAAATTTTTAACTTTAAACGAATTCAATCTGATATCATTAAACCACCCAAAATTTTCCATGATGCAATATTATGGCATTTATATTTACCAAACATTCCAACGTACAGGAATACCACTGAACGTAATTTATGTTTACCAAATTTAAATTGTTAAAGTTCAGTATTATTACGTTGGACAGTCAGCTGAACCTGCGGGTCCCTCTTTTGCAGTAACTGCCACTTGTTTTTTATAGATTCTACTCGGATTCTGCATCGTAGAATCACGGATATGGAAACGATTATGTCTTTTAAAAAAATCATACGTATAGGTCAATATGTGCCATTTGTGTTATCTGCAAAAATAAAACGATCCCGATGTTCAAATAAGAATATGTTGAAAATTAGTTTTAAAAACCCTCAGATTAGTTTTCATTTTAAAAATAACTAAATTTTTTTTAATTTGTTATGGCATGATTTATTATATAAGTAATGGAAACTTTAAAGTGATCATTTATTTAAATATGCCAGTTCTAAATAAATAGGTAATTGTAGATCCGTCAGTAAAACTGCTGGCTGATGATGAAATAGAAGAGAAAAGGTAAGACTAACAATCGTGTCGTGCATTGGGATTGGGATGAATTTGTTCAAAAGCGAACTAGCATGGGCTGTTTTTAATAGCGATACTTTTGCTTGTTTCAAGTTTTCCAAGCAACTTCTGCATCTATTAGGTTTTAATACCTCTTTCAAATTATATTTACTATTGCATGTGTCAAAGTAAGATCACATGCAGAAGCAATTCCCAATAATGTATGTTAGCTATTTTGCACAAAACAAAATTTATCTGGTTTCATTTATCTTGCTCGAAAAAACACGCTCTTTAAGAAAAAATCTTGCGTGTAAGAGAGTTAATAAGAAATAATTCGAAACTCCGCTGTACGTTTTGTTTGGAAAATAAATTAAACAGGAACACTCAGAGTTTGCTAAACAAGGGAACGTGAACCCGTGAAATTTGGACGATGTACGGTCACTGCGGTTGAAAATGTTGTGGAAAACATTTTCGTGGTGCTATGTTTGGCCAAACAGTGAAGCTACTCTGCAACCGTGTGAGTAATTTGACAAGCTTACCTGAAAGTACAAATTGTAAACATTTTATTTTAGATAGGAAAAATTTATAACTCTCAACGAATTTTAACAGTGTATAGTCCCTAGATGAAATATTTCCTTGAAATGGCAATACACAATTTACAATTTCAGTTCTCCAACCCAGGTTTTAAAACTCATCAAGACCTAGGATAATCTTTACATGTAATTGTACCACCGCATTATACTACCTATAAATGAACATTAAATGATAATAAATACTAAGTAATTTTTTTTTTTAACAAACTTATTTAAATATTTAATAAGAGACCGACAAAAGTGTAGACAATAGAGGTTTGATTATTTGAGAAAGCACTTGCTGGAGTCTATTTTTAGCTGTTTAATTTTTTCCATAGATTACATAAATTATACTACAAAAATTTTCGTTGTTGTTCTGTTGACTAATTTATTGACATTAAGAGGCTGAATTGTTTGGCGCAATGAAATAAATAGATATTGCAAAATTATAACAGTCGTTTTTTTAAAAACGTCGTTAACTAGGTCAATTGCGTCTTACTACGTTAACCAGTTGTAGAATTGTATAAATATATCTAAGCACAGGAATTAGCTCTTGCGATGTTTGCATAAGTTTAACTAATTACAAAGAAACATATACAAACATATCGTAACATTTAATTTGAATATAAAACGCTGATCCGAAATTTGATCAGAAGATCTATATTGAAACTGGCTTCAAAATGGGGTAAACAATAGAGCACACTTCAAATCCATTTTAAATCTGGCCATCTTGCATCGCTTCGATTCTCTTGCTTCTGAATAGGAACTAAATTGTTAAGTTGTTCTAGTTTGGAAGATCCTGAGTATAGTGAAGTGGCACATTACAGGCTGACTTAGCTCGAAAGATCTACAGCTATAGGTATAATATTCCCGGAGAGAATTAAACTTCAATGATGCTTGCCACCTGGAAGTTGCTAGTTGTAAATTGTGATGATAATCTAGTCGTCAGTGTTTGGTAGTTTGGCACCGACTAGATATTGGTGGCGTATTTGATGCTTCTCGTTGGTTTTGTTTTTCGATTTTTTTATTGTAGAGATTCCTACTTTTATACGTGTCTGGGTCAATTTTTGTATCAAATTTCATTAGAACAACTCTTGAGTTATACCATATAGAACACTAAAAAACATCTAAATCAGCCTACTTTAAAAACGTCATCATGATGATGATGACGTTTTTAAAGTAGGCTAATGAGCCTATTGCAGTCATAGTCATAGTCATATGCTGGACATAGGCCTCTCCAATGCACGCCACTTAGGTCGTTACCGTCGTTAAAAACGTCACCACTCTTCAATTTATAGTTATGCTCATAGAAATTAAAACGTAGTGATTACCTACTTGTAATAAATGACATTGCTATTTGCTAAAGATGTATGTCAAATTAAAATTATATTTAAGTAAGTATCTTGTTCATTAAGTTGATCGTGCAATTAAAAAGGCATGAGAATAGGCAGATCGATGCAAGTAATGTAGGCAGTTAAATTTACAGGGCCAATGGCACATCCGAGAAGGATACACGGAAAATTGTGTTGGATTAGTGATTGTAACCCAGATATAAGTTTATAAATGGTTGTCCGTCTAATACATGTCAGCGCTAACCTCTCTATCCTAGTAACCTTCCTTGGCCAAATTTGGTACCATTCCACGTAATGAAATAGTTTTTTTTTATTAAAAGGTTCAAGTTATTACTTTGCTTGAATACCTAGATTGTTTATTGGGTTAAATAACTATTTTTCTGATATAGTTATCGCTTCCATTTCTACCTCATATAAAAGTATAATACTTTGATTCTTTTTTGGAAGATTCATCATAAAATCATTTATTCTAACTAGAGAGCTTTTCTATGAAAAATTACAGACGTAACAATCAACACGATACTAAATACACACGCCTTTTCGCCTGTGAATTCACGCGATTATAAAAGATGCATTTTGCTAGCCTAACACTCTTTGGTTCCATTTTCCAGTAAATAAAGCAAAAATCTAAAAGTACGGTCACCGACATCTGCTGAATACGCCACTAGCTTGTGAAATTTATGTTCGCTTCGAAAACATGTGTGACTAGTTCTCCTTTTTGCTTAGACTTTGCAATAGAATACTTTTAGCAGTGACGACTAATGACATAGAATTAATATGAAGATAGTTTATCAATATTGTGTTTATATGTTTATGATTATATCATCCTTGACACAACAGCAACACTTGATACTATGTGAATATTTATCTACTTATCATGCCCAGTATCGGATTAAGACTGATTGATGATGATGACCTAAGTAATACACCTCCTAATTGCCGGGAAATACACAAAAAAACAGAATAACAGTGGCATGAAGAGCTTACTGTGTCAACGACTATTGTGTGCAAGTATGCAATAGTTCAAACATGCAAAACATGGGAAAGCTATGCTTCATGGGATTTATTAAATCCTGAACTGGAGTCTCATGTTCACTTTTTTATTGTTGGTGAGCTTGCTATTGGCGTCAGACTGAACCCTGGGGTTGAGAAGAAGCCTACTATAAAGGGGTACACTTTATAGTAGGCAAAAAGGAGTCTGAATACTCTTGCTTAAAAAATGTTGGGGTTGTAGTTTAGTCGAAGAAGAAGAAGGAAGAAAAACGCTTTGTACGCAATTTCGGAATATCCACCTTGAGGATAGAAGATACTCGTAACGGATAACCTGGCCTTGGGTAGATAATGTGCTTATTCAAAATTCTTTGCTCTAGCTTGGTGTGCCAAATCATGTCTAAAACAATTTATTATTAATTTATTTCCTAATGGCATTTTGACTTTTGGACCTATAAAGGGAAATGACTTACTGATTTTGCCATCATATTCCAACGCTTACTCTAAAAGCAACAATAGCACAATAGCTTCTACAGAGTACGGAATAACAAATACCTAGTGTCGAGGAGTTGACGAAGTTCTGAACCTGTCTGTATTGAAATAAAAATTGGAAAACTGTTGTGCAAATGTCAACAATGTGTGTCCCTCTGTTGTTTCAGGCGACATTGAGTGCTCGATGGTATAATAAAACATGGTTTCTTTATAATGGACCCATACACATAAACCAAAATATTCCATTTATGTTTAAGCAAATAAAAAACTTGGAAGAAAAATCTACAGCTTTGAATTTTTCTACAAAAAAAATCCTGATTTTAAATTATTTGAATTTAGAATACTCGTAAATATTTTTTCTGATCTTTGTTTTTACTATTGTCGGTGGAAATGATATAAACTTAATTAAATAGATTTGCAGATTTGCCCTTACAACAAACAATTACAGGATGGACAAACAAAATGGCGGTGCACAAAGGTTTCTTTAGATTTTAAATTTAATATTAGTGCATAGATAAAATATGAGTTGAACGTCATAGGCCCATACGAATTACCTTTTTATAAGGGAGTTTTGCTTTTCTTTTTGGATGTGGCACTTAACGACATCTAAGTTATATGAAGTAATTCACGTAACTAGATCCCACCTACCTAAACATTACAATAAAAATTGAAAGTTTTTTTTTTATAGTACGTTATTATTTAAGTTGGTTATTTTTGTGTCTTTAATCTATACCTATATGTAAAAATCAATTGATGTTCGTTAGTCTCGCTAAAACTCGACAATGGCTAGGCCGCTTTATCTGATTTTGGTTATGAAATAGAAGGTTTAAAAGGTGAGAAAAATAATTTCACATGTCTTTAGGATAGGTGACACGAAGTTCAATGGGTCATCTAGTTTTAAATAAATATATTTATGATACACAATATAATAATATATAACGTAATAATCTCGAAACACAATTTACTATTTTGGGTAAGCAAATCAATTCCGAGAAGACATAAAAAGTACCATTACAACATTTCATATCTGAGATCAAATAAATACTCGGCTCAGACTGAAACATCAATGTTTATGATCCTCAACATAAATTTTTTTTTCGCAAATGTAAACTGTATATCTTATGGTGCCAGCACAAAATAATAACATCACCAACCCCTCTCTTCCTATGGGTGCCGCATGAGGTGAAGGAGTACCACCAGAAAAGATGGGCATCAAGAGAGGGTCTCTTCACCATTGGCGAATCCAGGCCAAATCCGCCTACCAAAAGAGGTGTTTATGGCACAACTATATATTTTCAAAGAAAATGAACTTTGATATTTTGGAGAGGCCTATGTCCAACAGTCTAATAATAAAAGCTGATTATGAAATATTAAATGTCTTGACGCCCCGTTGGTCTAGTGGTTTAAATACCGGGCCATGATCTCGGGGTCCCAGGTTAGATTCCCGGGTCCAGCAAAAAAAAAAGTTTCGAATTTTCGAACGTTGCTTGGGTTTGTGATCACCAACCCGCATTTGGCAAGAGTGGTGATTATGCCAGTACACCCATCATTGCTGTGGTAACTTGAATTCAATGATGGAGGCCTTTTCCCTGCAGTGGGATGATTATAGGCTGTTACTTTTTACTTAATGTCTTGGAGAAAAAAATATATGGATATGTCCAAAAAAAATGTACAGTGCGAAATAATAGCTGCAAAGTTTCTGATTCAATAACCTATAATATATTAAAATATGTGCTCATGGTAATTTCAGTTATGTTGAAAGTGTAAAATTTTCAACATAACTAAAATTACCAAGACATAACGATTCTTTCGGGTGTTAAGCTCGGGCACAAACTCCTAACGTTTTATGAAACAACGTGGGCTTACAGCGATAAGAATATGCTTGAAAAATTTACGCCTATGACGTAGTGACTCGGTGGCTAAATGGTAATGCGCCGCGCCCGGCATGCGAGGAGATGCGGTTTCGAATCCCGCCAGAGTCATAATTTTCAAGTTTAAATACTAATACTATAATGATTTAATCAGTTTTTAGCTATTAAATCTTCAATGTTGTTAGGAGTTGTAAAGGAAGATTCAGTTGACCTTATTAAGGAGTTATAAAAGTTACAGGTTTACTAACAGATTTTAGTCCCGTTTATTTTTTGATTTTCCGATGAGTTTTTCCAATTTTATTTTCCGACGTATGAGAATCACAAATAGATTATGTTCTCGGGTAGTCCACGGAAGTCGGGGAAAAGAATAATCCTGACTAACGCGAGGTAATCCCGAACAATGTTTTTTATTTAATACCTATATGTATAGTCTGTGTAAATTCAAGGAGTTATTGGTTCACATTAGTTATATCCTAAGCTCTTCTTTTAAAGGTAACCCTTTTGTAGCTTAAATGTCACGGTGTGTTATAAAAAGCCTGCTGTATTTTAAAACCAGCAGCATATAACTAATTAAATTTTAGTTCACTACAAATTAAGTTCAAAGCCGAGATAGGTTAACGTAAAAAAACACTTTTTCCGAGTGTGGATTTTAGTGGTAACTTATGATTTGTTGGTTTTACTCCAAAAAATTAGTTAGTTAACAGGAATCCACTGAGTGGAACGCTTTCTGGCTTGATTGGTGCTCCCCTCTGAGGATATACCTCTAGCAAATTATTTATTTACTTGAGGATCATATTAATGCATTGAATTTGTCCATTTATGTATTAATAAAGTCGTGCAATAGTGGCATTCAGCCGTGGCTCGTGAAATAATTAGATTGATCGTATCTAATAATAACAATAATATGTCACATTAAATAATACCCTTCACTTATTTAAGAATCAATGTTCTCTTCGGTGACCAGAAATATTATTAGTAATTTAGCAAAAAAGATTAATAAACTGTTTTTACTTATGATAACAGTTATATATCAAGTTAAGTATGATAATGTTATGACGAAATATCTACCTTGGAATACAAAAAAGAAGACGTAGCTGGAGACTGCATGCAAAATGAAATAACTGAGAGACGTTACGCAAGGGTAATAAGGAAAAAAATCAAATTATCCCCCCGGGGTTCGCGGTGAAATATTTATTTAGTTACGAAGTTGTATTCTTTGCTTTAATATTTTTTTGTTTTTAGTTAAAAGTTATAACCCATTGAATACAATTTACTGAGATAAACACTGTTTATAACATTAACAAGCCTGATTCAAATTCAAACAACTATTATCCTCACTTTATTCTTAAGTTTATTAATCTTCGTACTTCTATTATTGCAATGAAGACTTTCATAAATTAAAGTAAGAAATATAATTAAAGTTATATGTTAGTATTTTGATAGAACTTTGAAACAGGGAGTACAATTATTTACATTCAAATTCCACATTTCGGGTACAATTAAATAATAAATGTTTGTGTTATCGCAATAATTTAATCTTTATTAGATACGAGGACAACCACAAAGGTAATAAACACGTCACAATGGAATTTATTGTAAAAGCTAATGGTTTGCATTGCAAGTCAGATCTATAGTACAAAAAGATGCAGCAGTCACAGTAATCTATGATACCATTCCATGGATGAGACTAATTGACAAATGTAAATTAGGTTATGCACCAGGTCAATCAACTGTTATATTTTACCGAACTAATTATAACAATAAACTTAAAATTAAAGTCAATTGCGACCTGCCAAGAAAGCAAAATTATTTTTATGGATTTCTAGGGTATTGAAATATATTTGTATACTTGCGTAAGTTGGCACTGACCTCTTCCTTTACTGCTAGTAAGAAGCGCTGCTCTGATCACTAGCTAGACCTACACGGTTTTCTAAATATATAAACCACCACATTTTGTCTTCGTGTTTCATTGACGCTGACAGTCTATATTCCTAGTACTACTTATCACAGGTTTATGTATTAATTATTACGCCATTAACCTGAGTAAACTGATCCTATTTTAATTTTTTTTCTACAATTCTTATTTATGTCCATCATCTATCATTACTGTAAACTTTGTCGTAGCAAATGAACAAGTGTTTAAAAGCTGTTTTAAAAGCAATTAAATTGCTGGTGTACATTTAAAACACTTTGTTTGTTAATTTAATGAATTGTTTACTCAATTGAAAACTGTCCTTTTAATGCACAAGTCTTGAAAGCCTGATTAAAAATAGCTGATGTTCAACTTATATTAGAAAGTACGTTACGTTGAAAAACGGGCCTACTGGTCTTTCTAAATTATGTCTGCGTATAGAGTTAGCTGTAGTTGTATGGTGCCAGCCTAAAATGTAATAGCGCTCTTCTTGTCCAATAGGTGTTGTTAAAGGCAACTAAATGAGCACTAGCAGAAGAATATTTAAAACCGTATTTAATTGTGCCAACCTAACAAGAGCCCACTCCATTATTGCAAAGTTATTCTGTTATCCACCGCACTGTGTAAAATTATATCAACTGATGATGATGACTGATACTTTTCATAAATAGATTTATAGTTACATCATAGAAAAAACATTCTAGAAAAGAAAAACTATTTTTGAATTTTTCGGTTTATTCTATCATCTACATTTTTTATATGAAGTAAAACGTACGAACCGTACATTTTGGTGGCATTTATTTTGTCTCCATCACAAGCAACGCATATTTTGCTTAGTTGTGAATGTAAAAATGAATTTTTCGCGCGAAACACTTTTAAAAACATGAAAAATTCCAGAGTTTTCATGTCAAACAGTAATAGAGATTCCAGGGGTAGCGACTAATTAGGGTTACCACTCGCCGTATGTACGCAATTTGCTGAGTCCGGACGTAATTATGAGAATCGTTTGTAGTTTGGATCCCTCGCCCGTGCGAGAAATCTGAGGCTGGTTGGGACGTACGCAGAAGTTCGGATTTTGAAGGACTATGAGTATCATCCTCTCTCTAAAACAAATGACATTACAATGTTACAATATGATGTACGTTAGCCTTAAAAGCCGTGACCATATCCTGAGGCCCTACTATGAAACGTGATGCCCAGTATACAGATTATCCGTCTCTTTCAGATGCTCAGGGAAATCAGCATGAGTAAAGGAGACGGATGAAGTCGAAATTGCGAATTTTGTATAAAATAGAACCACGCCTTCTCAGTACTGGACTATAGCAAATTAAATTAAGCTATTACTAAAGGCATCAGCGCTAAAAATATTTGTTAGAACATGAAAGATAAGACAAACTAAAATTCGCAAAATTTAAGAAAAAAAGAATCACAATGCTTACGGAGAGGCTCTATTGTAAATCGTATTTACTTATAGCATCAATTGGTCTTAATCTGACACAGCTTTTTCAAACTAGGCATCTACAAGGAATATCGTCACAAGGAGAGCATCACCATTTTCCTTCTACTTTTGACCAAACAGCTATCACTAACCCACTTGCCAGTCAGTTGCAATAGTTTATGTCAAGCTGTCGATCAGCTGACGCTGATAGTGACAAAATCAAGCAACCCCAGCATGTTCTGTGAAATATTTTTGATTCGTCAAATTATCCCGAATTTTACCATACCTAACTTTTACTAACTCCCTAGCCCTGAAGTTACGAGTTATTCGAGTTTATAAACTACTTTTATTAGATGCTGAAGAATATTTTAATCTTGGCCCATTCCAACACATTTCACAACTATTTTGTCAAAGCAATACTATAAAGGAGAATAATTATATTAGCATAAGTTAGAGAGTATTGAAGTAGTGTAAACGCTGTAAATAAATCGATTGATAGTTATAATTTAATTTGAGATACTCTCGTTTCAATTTTATGACATTCTAATGTCTTCATTGGCTACCTAATGAATACTCACCGTAATGTGTCGCTAGCAAATTTACTATTAAAACTTGTTTTATTATTTTTTTTAAAGTTTTATTCTTTTTTTCTTATTTGTCACTGTGGTACACCACTTTTTTGGCTTTTCTCGGTTATGAATAAATTTCAACGGAAATATCCATCTTAATTTTAAGAACTAAAGTTTTTAGGGAGAAATAAAGCAGTAAGAATCTGTTTTCCCTTGACAATGTAGGTAAATACCGGTTACAAAGTCCCAGTGAAGACTTACCTGGATTTCGAATGTCCCAGGACGTATTGGAGTCGTGAAAGTTTTAGTCCGATCGTTATTTGGTATATTGGCGGAGTCGACGTGAATAATCAAAGTCAGTTTGATGGTTAAAATTTACATTAACACATCAATATTGAGGCATGACACAAAAGCAGACAGAAGTGACATGGTACGGGTTAAAAAGATAATTAATTTGGGGTCTTTCATCGCCTTTTCAAAGGGGTTGGTTCAAAAATAAAAACCATGGAATGTCACTTCTATAATAAAACCGACCAAGTGCGAGTCGGACTCGCGCACGAAGGGTTCCTTACCAAAACGGCCAAAAAAACGGGTTTGTTGTATGGGAGCCCCCTTAAATATTTATTTTATTTTGTTTTTAGTATTTGTTGTTATTGCGGTAACAGAAATACATAATCTGTGAAAATGTCAACTGCCTAGCTATCGCGGCTCTTGAGATACAGCCTGGTGACAGAGCGACGGACAGACGGACAGACGGACAGATGGACAAACGGACAGACGGACAGACAGCGAAGTCTTAGTAATAGGGTCCCGTTTTTACCCTTTGGGTACGGAACCCTAAAAATCATGCCTCATTAAAGTACCTACTAGTGTAGATCTAAAACTGTAACATCTTATAGCCGTCAGTTTTACAGACTAATGGTCATTGTGTATGACTATAAGTGATGCGTGAATGAACGCCGCTGCCGCACCAAATTCAAGTTAGCCAAGAATCATGCAAATAAAACAGTAATTGTGAAATGTGAAGCCTTTACATCAATAGTTACAAACATAATAAACCAAACGAAAGTCATCGGTATGGTTAACTGCATTTCAAAAGCATATTGATGACGCTGAGTTTAAAATAGTTAACTGATAAATTAACTTTATTTCCGTTTGGTATTTTGGCCTCTTATATTACTAGATCTTACCCGATGAATCTTATTTAACAGACATTTTTGTTCATGCACAAAAATAGAACCAGATTAATCAAATTATTTTTATAATATCAGTATATAAACTTGAAAAAAATTTTTTTTGTGACTTTCTCACTTAATTGCACTTATAATATACTGATATTATAAGTGCAATTAAGTTGCTAAAATATCAAATAAAAGTAAATTATTTTTATGTTCAAAGATTTGCATTCACGGTGTTGATTCACATTCACATTTAGTTGCACATACGGTCTGTAATTTTGCTGAACGTAAATACGCCATTCCTATTTAAAAACTCAACTTAAATAGAATGGGAAATGTTAGTAATATGGTGCAGAATGTTGTGCTTCAATAATAAGTTTGGCATGTGCACACATGCAAAATACATAAAAATGCAAAATTCTGCAGTAAAGTGGAATTTTATAGCTGTCGGCGTCGCGAGGCACCTGACTGGTCTAATGCTAAGAACCCAGTTGGTAACACTGTTATCATAATGGTTTAGTTGACTTTTAGATTTGATGGGTATATCGTTAAATTAGAAATACGTGCTCAAGAAACCACAGGAGACTTATTATCCTTAAAAAATGCAAAGAAGTGTACTTTGAAAATGTCTGTTCAGTTGGATTTTACAACCGGCAAAAACTGGGAAAGTTCTTAGTTTGACGGAAAGGTAGGTGGTATACTTAAACAGGGCGCTAGGTAAATCGTATGACAAGAAGATACTAGCTTACGATAACATTGTAATTAAACACTATGGCGAAAGTCATATCTCTGATATCTTCAAAAGCACGGTTAAAATTGGTAAAAAACTCGAAAAATAAGCTCTTATAATGTAAAACAGGCGACGGGAGGTTCTTGATCTTACCTTTTTATTCAAAATTTTAACTAACTCTATCGACTGTCCCCAGCTTCTCAGTAGGTTCGGCTTCAAAATCCCGTTTCACTATCCCCGTAAAAAAATTAATAATTTACTGAATGCTCCTCAACGCAGAACGGTCTTGGGTGCCTCGTCACCCGTTCCGCGTCTCTGTAAACTGTATAACAAACTTAGTGGCCACTTGGATGCTCACTTTGACTCCATCCGCCAATTTCGTAAAAGTGTTTCTGATAGTTAAATATATAAGCAATTTCTAATTTTACCTAGGTTGTAGTTCAAATTTTCATTTTATGTGTGATTCTAGTTTAAATCTGTTAACTTGTGTGTATTTCAACGCAAGCTGTGTTTATCTGTAAACCTGTAGTACAATTTATTAAAATCCTATAATATTATGTACCGCTAGATAAGAATTATTGTAACCACAGTTGATAAACCAATAAAGGTAAAAAAAAAAAAAAAACAGTGGACCCGGAAGACGTTGTCTTACCCGGAGTAAGTAGTAAGTGATTTCAAAAAACAGATATTTTGAAATTTAGTTGTTTACAGTTCAATACATTTGTTCAGGGCTGTGTATCTACCCCACTACGTCTGCGTCTGCCCCATTCCAAAACCTATTAGATAAGAATCCAAATCCAGAATATAATTTGATATTCTTGGCTAAATGTTACTCTCCAGTAAGCCTTAATCTATTGCAGAAATACCTATAGTCACGTTTCATGGGTCATTCACCATAATACTAAATTCAATTTTACGAACTTGCATGACAAGAGTTTTCTTAATGCTAAATAATCTAATATGCTCTACCCTAGTACTCTACAGCATTTTATGGCGCTTTGAACAAATAATTACATAATTGTAAATGACATTAAAGCACAAAATCTACACTGAAAAGTCTCTTACGACTCCCATTCCAGTGAATCTGGCGAATTCAACAGAACAAATATGTTGCTTGGTGTTCTCGTATAGCAACACTGTAAGTAAACTTAAACTAATTAGTATTTGTAGCGGCGGTATCTGCATCTTCAGCGGCAACTTTCAGGCTTGCTGCGGTTGGTAATCCGATTTATAGCTAAGGAATCATTTCTGCTACAGCAATGCACTTTGTTTCTTGGATCTAGTAAAAACGAAACAATATAATTTTATTTAAGACATAAATAGGTTTGTGAATCATTACGATGTAGTACAATTAGTTTCTCAATTGAAACAGAACTTAATGCGTTGTATTTAAAATTCGCTTGCGGTTTTTTTTGTTTTTAACATAGAGGGAGAGAAAGGATGAGAAATTCACATTCCAAAAAAGTTACATTTGATACTTAAATAATGATTTTAAAAACATTGAAAGACATTACATAATCTATCGTTGTTAATCTTTTTTTTATCGATAAAACATAAAGTTACATGAAGCTACGTCCAAAATGTCGTTACTATTACGATGACAGGTAAATTTCGCGCCAAAAGAATTGAAGACCCAGAAGGGTCATAAATTCAAATCGTTTTAGTCTACCCAATAAGAAAATGTCTCGTAAAGGAGAAAGGTAAAATACGAATACGACTTTAGCTTTTCATTTTTAACATTGTATATTAAATGAGGCCCAATAGCAAAAACGTGTGAGTAAAAATATACAGTATGTACTTATGATAAATGTACAACTTGCGAGTAAAAATACAATTTGTTATGTAACTTTTTAATTAAATTAAAAATGTTAAGAAACTTATTTTATTTCCTATGCTTTCTGTAAATAGGATGTTTAGATAAGTTATAAAGAAATAAAACAATTTTAAGGAATTTCATTGCGTTTTTCTAGAGAAACGGGAAACGTTTGTACATTTTGTAAAAGAAAGAAAGAAAACATATTTATTTGGCATCAGACAAAAACATAAAACACTTATCAATAAAAATAAAAATATAATACACATGATGCCAAAAGAGTCCCCGAGCTCAGCATTTGTAGTGGCAGCTTAAGGCATGCTACGATGCTGATCTTCTGCGGGACGGGACGTTGTACTTGTAGAGCTTACCGTGCCGTGGGAAACTAACATACCTCCACTCAATGAAAGAAAACAAAATAATGTTATGATCTCCTAAATGAATTAACGAAAAACGGTTATATAGTTAGTCTATATGCTGTAGAAGTAAGAGCGAGAGGTATACCAGCAAAATTTCTCTATAACCTGTTGAAAGATCTTAGCTTGGCCAGAACTGTATTAAGTTCTATACTAGAGCGAGTGTCTAAAGCTGCATTAGCCGGTTCGTACCAGATTTGGCTGGGCAGGGAGATAAACACGAGTAGTGAAGGTGAGTGTTGATGTACGTCAGAAAGTAATATTTTTATGTAGTTTACTCTATGTTTGCAATATTTCTTTAAAATTGTACGAGTGAGTATGTATTTTGCTTTTCTGTACTTCTCTCTTCTTTGCGCCGCGTGCGAAAAGTGTCAATCTATTGATGAATAAATACTGTACTAACTGTTTACATTATGTAAGTGGTGTAGTTCACATTTATTTATTTATTTACTATAACAGTAAGTTTTTACGAAACCAAAATGGCTGGTGGTATTTATTAATATATCTTAGACTGTGTTACGTGTGGTCGCACGTTACTGCAGACACTACTTGTAGACGAATTTATTCAAATGGTTTGCTCTGTAAGACAGCGTTTGTTATGTCAATGTTTTGCTTGTATCGACGTAGATTCAGATTTTTCTTGTCATTGAAAAAGTAATTTATAAATGTAACAGGTGTTTTGTGTTTTGTTTTCTATCAAAATGGCCAGAATTGTCTTATATCTGCTATACTATGATCATAAGTCCGCATGCCAAGCAGTAGAAACGGTAAAATTTAAAAAATAATAATTGGCGAACTTTATTTGAACAATTTACCATGATTGGCTATAATAAATACAACAACAAAATGTATATTGTTTCATCCATTCAACTAAATGTTCGTGTCTGTTACTAATATGTAATTTCATAATTTTAATCAGTTTTAAAATTATCTGATTCGTTAAGTGCAATACTTAATCTAGACATTTAAAAGTAATTCCTCAAACACCTCACTTATTTGCAGATAAAAAATCTACCTATATAAAAAATTCAAAGAAATCATTTGGTCTAAATACACTACTATCAAAATTTTCATTTAGATTTAATTCTAATTGCTTGAAAGAGAGTTGAATGTTAAAATATTCAATTCCAATTTATTTGACGACCATTCAACTGTTCTAATTAAAATAGTTGCTCACCGCAACTGCGGCTAGACTCATTTCGGATATGGGTATGTCTGAACTTAGCGTGATTTCTGTCACTTTTGTCCGTGTTACATAGAAGGTCAGAGGACCATCTACGAGTATTAATCAGTTTTAGTATTATTATAATAATATGCTTACATTGTTTATGGCAATCATGTTCGTGTTTCGCTGTGAAATATGTGTCTGTCTATCGCTTTTAAGTACTAGATATTATGTCATATTATGTTATGTCACATGCCACATTTAGGTACCCCAAATGTAGGGTTTGGAAAAAAATGCATCATAGTTACTTGGAGGTTCAATTATATGTCTTATTTTTCTGAAACTAAAGTTTTACCAAATAATGACAAGGAAACAATGGAATTCAATGCTCGACCTTAGAAGCATTTTGTCTGATGTGTGTTTTGCTAGGTTTTCAGGAGAGCAAAAATAAAATTCTCACATTAATCGCCTCATAATTGTTTATTTAAAACCCATAGAGTTATAGTTGCATTTTTAATTTGAGTAAACTATTCAGCATTATAATATGTTTAGGTATTTAACAATCTATCTTTTATATTTTAAATAATATAAACGAAAAACAAAAAAAAAACGCACTTGTAACATTATGCTTCTTCATTTACGTAACATTGCTAAAAAACCTTTGGCGTACATTAAGATATAACAATATACTCAAATTTTAAATCAGATGTTTACACTCTAAAATCAAATATAGCTTTATGCCTCAGTATAATTAAGAAAATCAACGAGATCTATTCACAGGTACAGCTTTGTATTTCTAATAAGTTTCTATCCGCCTTTGACTCTATTTAAAGATAACACTATGCCTCATAACCTATTGAGCACATAACATATCAACATAGCAACATAATTAAGCTTGGTGGCCACAAAACGGATAAAAAAAATTAAATTTAAGTTTAATTACCACTACCTACATATGCTTCAAAATTAAATTAATAATTATTGCTTGATCTAAATTAATGTTGAATAGGTATTGTTTGTTTTGTTTTTATTAACAAGGAACTTAAAATTTATGAACAGTTTCAATATTGATTTGGAAATCATACAAATAACTAAGTCAATAAGATAGTGGTAATAATAATTAGCTCTTATAAGTGATATAATTATAATGACAATCATTGCAAAACTTCTTTATGCCTATAAAAAAAACAATTTAAAAAATTGAATCTCTGCTATAAAAGACTGCTAGTTGTAATAATTTAATGTAAACTAACAAATTGATAGCTAGAAGTTAAGCTCGGCTATTCAGCTTCGGGAAAATCAGTCACGTTATTGGAATGCTTCAAAGGTTTTTTTTTTACTATGGAGCTTTTGTACCTCTTCGAAACCATACTTAAAACCTAGTATGAGTACTTCCTAGGTTTGATAATGGTTAATAAGGATCGAACTAAAGCTCAAAAACTATTTATAGCATAGTAAGAGTGAAAAGTTCATTATTAAAACTGAAAAAATTTTTTTTTGGGCTTGAATTTGACTACATATGTAACTATTCGGTTAAGAAGAAGCCTAAGATGGAGCGAGCTTACCCAGAGACTGGCACTGGTTCTCCCACACACCAGCGGGAAACAAAAAAACTGTTTGGAGCTGGACTCCTGCAGGAGGGTGGTAGCATCCAGACAGCCTCTTACGAGACCTACCACCGCAGAGGGATCTGTTCTTATTAGCCGTCATCATTGGCTAGAAAACCAAAGATGCCGTTGCCCAGGGTGGACCACTAAGAGGTAGATCCCACCACCCAAATTATTAAAAATATATATATATATTCCTGGGCACTAAAAGTATACGGTGGCAAATTTAGGCCGGCACTAAGCAGAGTTACACAGCCTCGTGCCAGCCATCAGATAAAGATGCTGAGGTTGATGAGCGGCGTAACGCAATACAAATCGCATACGCAACTCATCCATCCGAGGTAGTCCTACGTGACGTGGGGGAAAAACTGCAAGAGTGTCGTCAGCGATAGTATGCCCAATGGAGTACGTTGGTCGGAAATGCATGAATATAGTTGTCCTTGGGACTAGGTCCCGTGGTCGGCCTCGCAAGCGCTGGCTGGATGTCGTCAAGTTCGAAATGAGAGCCAATCACCTGACTTAAAAGTATGTTGAAGATCGGGCAAAGTGGAGTAAGCTTAATCAGAAGGCGGACCCTGGAAATAGCCGGGACTAACGCCAGGTGGAAGAAGATTAGTAGAAGGAGCAGTAGATTGCTGGTATGACAAAAGGTGTAATGATTCGTCATTGACAGGTAAATTATACCAGAAAATATAATGTCTTCTTGATTCGGGCATCAAATGTATATGTATGTAATATTTTATTAATCTCATCCTTTTATTGAGTTGACACACACGTGGATCCGAAATCAACTTACGCACATTGCAGACATTGAATCTTTTCATCAAGAAATCCAGCTCAGAGATTTGGGAAACAAATCTAAAAAGAGAATTGGTAAATTATTGATGTTAATTGACAGTGAAGAGACCATACCAGAAGGAACGGGCTGCAGAAATAAATTATATGAAATTAAGATTACATGCAAGTAAATTAATTCTAATGTGTTCAATTTAATATTATTAGCTATGCCCGAAGATATATAGATTTTAGTTAAACTAACCTACAAACAAACCTAGTTTTGTAAAGTGGGTTTCTTGAACCTGCTAATAATTTGACTTCTACTACTGAATTCAAATAAAATTATTTTAAAGGCTCGTTTGGGAGAGGTATTTCATTGTCTTTTGCCAGGCTTGTTTTTGTTACAGAACTCTTAAAGACCTGGATGCCATGTAACGCATATATTTACTGGCTTCGTGTTGGTCAAGCGGCGGGTGGAAATGAATCTTCATTTCCTAGTAAGACACATTGACCATTACAAAACCTAGTAAGACCATGCACTTATTATGTTTGGAAACGGTTTAAGTAACTTATTAGGCTTTCATAATAGTCAAATCGAAAATGAAATGTACTTACTTGGTTTTGAGTTGCACGTATTTCAGTTGTTTATTAGTTTTTTGCAATTTCTGTCTTTGTTTCCGGTGGGTACTCTTATTTTATGAAGATTTGCGATAAAAAACGAAAATTAAAAACATGTCCCTTACTAGGTTCTTAAATGGTTCAGCTGTGTTTTGGTATCCTTAGAGAGAATAACTCATATACTTTTAAATATGTGCAAATCATTAACTATTTTATTGGACTTTTTTTGAGTAATCTCAAAAAAAAATTAAAAAAAAGTGTTTTGAAATCACAAAATAATTAAGAAATGTTTTTTTTTCTCACTTAAATAATCTTAAACGTATGAAACAAGTAATTGATTAGTTAGCCAGTGTCATTAGCTACCGTTTGCCATTTTTTCATGTTTCTACAACGTATGAAACCTTTGATATCGCATAAAGTTTCAAGTACGCCGCAGTACATTGAAATAAAATAGTAATAATTTACAGGGGGAGGGCGTTGGACCCCCAATTTTTTTTCCGATATATTCAGATATATTATTTAGCCTTAGCGGGTAAGAAGTACCACCCCTATCACATTGTAGTAGTCTCGTACTGGTTGGCTTCCACTGAATGGCGAGTAAAGAAGTGTTTGTTTATGTCGAGCACGGTCGTTCGATCGGCGGAAATGCCCGATCTCACCCGATTCGTGGCGCTGTTCGACGAAAAAGTCTGACGCATAAATTTATATCTTTATATAGAAATTGACAATTGAAGATTTTATAGTAGTTAGTACAAGCACAGTGTCTTATGTTGATATGCGTAAATAAATTGAACTTAAAACGTTAGAAGCATAACGCTTTAAACAATGGTAGAACTAATATTAACATACATTTTTAGAAGCATAATGCTATAAGTTAACTTGCGATTTATAGCATGATAAAAATATTTTGAAGCATAACATCTCAAGTTTACAAGGACCGTGATGATGTTAAGAATAACTTTGAAGCATAATAACACATTCTAACATACATTAGTACAGAGTTTCAAAAATTTATAAGCATAAATATGTAAGTTAAAATATGGCTTTCTGGGTCGTAAGGAATTAGAAAACTCCTAACATAGAGCATTATGCATCTGTGTATCCCCGAAACTAAAAGAGATAGAAATATGTTTCTCAGTGTGTTAGAAAGAGAACAGAAAGCCTGTTCTTCTTATGCAAAAAAACGAAAATACCTTATGTTGACATCAGACCTTTTGCATCTGGGGTCGAGAATGGTTTTTAAGGTTTTTTTTTATTGTGAACTATATACACACATACAACTACTGCAGTTTTCTTGAACTTACGCGAACATTAAACATTGAAACGAAGGATAGGTTTACGGATTCAAATTCACGTTTATTTTACTTCCTAATATTTTGGTATTTTCCGACGTTTCGAACACAATTCAGCGCAGTGTACGTGGTAGTCTGATGATGATGATCAACCGATTGCTTAGATATTTATGCTCTGCTTAGGCCTAACGATACCATTATCGTATCAAGTCGGTTGTAAAGGGCAGAGTATCATTAAAAATGTTCGTTAAATCGAATCTGTCATGTAAGTAAAACATACGTGATTGATATAACAGCTTACATACTAAACATATGGTAATTTAGTGTTGATACGGATTTGTTGTTGTTCAATTATACTTGCGCTAATGTCAATAGACTGTCACGCTAGATTCGTGATATTCCGTATTTACTAGTTATCTAACAAAAGCAAAATATTTCTAAGCTTTCAAATCGTTACATAGATTTTTGTGCGCGAGGAAGTATGATTTAATCAACCGGGTGTTGGGTGTTACCACCTTCTTGCATATGGGTACGGTTCTTAAAACTATTCAGTAAAATATATCCAGTCAGATGGTTTATGTAAGTACCCTGTGAGTGCCTGTCATCTATTTTAAGGAAACTGCAGTAAAAGAGCAAAAAATAGGTAATAATAATATTTTTATGACCGTTCCTTGATGCGCCTTGGAAGACCGATACGGAGACTTACTGTATCTTATCTCTGAATAGGTTAGTCTTTAAATAGCACTCTCTCTTTTTAAACTAAATGGAGCTCGATAATCAGCACCTTATTTCTAATGAGTGTCGCAAGAGGCGGCTGAAATACCGCCTTAAGAAACAGGCTCAGCGTCTTCTTCACAATATAAGCCAAATTGTGATTGCCCCACGTTTACCAACAGTGACGCTTTAACAAAATCTTTCTTTTGGTAAGCTTATGTCCAGATATGGACTGATTGGGATGACAATGATGAACAAACCAGCAACAGCTAGAGAAAAGATAAAATATATGCATGTGGCCTGTTGTGAATGCATGTGGCCAATGCCGCCCTTGTGGTATGTTAAAAAGTGTGTTAGTATTTGGTTGGATCTGACGATAGAAAGGGGTAAAAGTGTTAAATTACGGTAGCCTGATTGCCGGTCAGCATGCAAAGTTGATTAATCCATATTTCTTTAGGGTCAAGCCTAAACATAATTTCAAGGTTAATTTTAGACGATTTGTCCTCCATTAATTTCTAAATTTGTATTTTTCAGCCAAAATTAACTTACCACAACCTTTTCTCATGACTATCAAATTTGTTCTAAATTTTTTTCTTAGTAGTTTTCATAAACATGATACTAATCCTTATTAGATTACTTACACTATTCATGCCAATTACATAATTTAAAAAAAAATTAAGCTACTCTAAGGGGCTGATAATTAATACGAGGTCCGTGAGGTAAAAATGCGTTCATTCACTACACGTTACATTTGGCAGGTGCGGGAGAGCGCCAGACAGTTTTGCCAACACAAAATAAAACTAAACAATTTTACCAACATACAAAGCTAACATGTTGGTGTTGTCAACAGCTAACACGGGTGTATTTATGACGTCCAAGTGTTACTCTCAAACGAGCTAATGTTGTCGATCCCTTACATTATGAAAAACACTCCATGGTAACTGATTATTTTTGGGAATAAAAATACTAATCCTCTTGGTGTGAAGAAATAACAAACAGTTCTTACTTTTTACGGACGTTCAGAAAAGACACTCATGAAGAGATGTAATGATCCCCAGAAAGGCAGGAAAAGGCCAGTTGCCGCCTTGAGTGGAGGAGCTTGGTAAATAACAAAGTCAATGACTTCGAAGAGCAGATAAAATGCGAACTGAATGCGAAACGCGATGCTCTTAAGGCTAAATTACCAGCAGCCATCTTTTATAATTATGTCACCGGTGTCATCACGTACAGCCAATGCTCGTGCGCGTTGACTAAAAAGTCTGGATACTGTAGCTATCAAAGGGCACATGCAAAAGCTGATCATCCTAGCTCCTCAGCTAATAAATCAGTAGCAGTCACCATTAGCCTGAGTCGGCTGGAAAGTATTATTCTAGCAAGAAGTAAAATTTGTAAGGCTAATAAGGTTAAGATTAATTTATCGTTAACTAAAGTTTATATTGAATAATTGAAAAGAAAATTCCTGAAGTTACTTTAAGCACTTTAAATACTTTTTTTACTAAAATGACGGTCCTATACATATGGAATACATTTATGGATAATGTAAAAATAATGGTGGTCATTAGTTGAAAGAAGCGGCTGAAAATAATTTTATAAGTCAGACACTTAATAATAGTTCGAAGAGCGTCTTCTTTTAAATAAACAAATGGGTTCTTATACACACGCCATATTAACTTATTGATTTAAGATTGATACAAGTGAGCTTATCAGAGTTTAAGACAATTATTTAAACAAACGAAAACAACTTAAGGTAGGTATTTTAAAAACGTCAATCGATTACAATTTTTCTTTTCCTACATTATAAATAGTTATAATAAACCCCCCTCGACATCGTACGTCCTTTCTCAGGCTCTAGAGTATCTGTGTACTAAATTTTATTTAAATTGATTCAGTAGTTTTGGCTTGAAAGTATAACAGACAGACCGAGTTACTTTCGCATTTATAATATTAGTAAGTGATAACTGAGACAGTTGAGAAGATATTTCAAGGAAAACATTTCATAAATGTTCATTTTGAAGCTAAGCATCTGTCCGATTTTACTGAGTACGAATTCTAGAATTGGAACGAATGACTTATCACGATGCGTATCTAATCAATGTAAGGTGGTCCGGGCACCTAATCACAGTTTCGCGTGTTGGTTAAATGAACAGTTGATTTCTCATTCGATGCAAGGATAACTGTGTTTTAGGGAAAAAGTCAAGGTTTCAGTTAAGTTAATTTGACTTTTTATCCAGATTAATACTAAGCAGGTCAAGGTCGTGTGAAAAGAATAGCAAACTCCGTACTATGGACTCCCCATAGGACACTATGAGTGTCTATACTCTCGACTAAAGGAGTGATAGAAGACAGACAGAAACGTCTTTCTCCACCGTTTGCCAAACAGCAAACGCTACATGGTCTGTGTGGTCAAAATTATCCCTTAGGTGGCCAAGGTTTTGAAGAGAAGCCAAAGAATGTACTGATGGCGATAAGATTATATTTAATTTAAAATAAAATAATTTCTTACTTTACATCTAATGAATTGGATTTAAGAGTACCTACCTACTGACATTTCGAGACGGCGTGTATCGATTGTCATTCATTTCTTGAGAAGCAAACTCCAACATTGTAGCAATGCCAGTTTTATATTACAAAGTTTCATAATATGTTTTTTACAGCCTATTATATATCTTTTTATTCCTCTTACAAGTTAGATTTCAATTTATAATTTGAACTATTAAACAAATAAATTGCTGAACTCTAATTTTATCTGGATCAACTCTAAAAAATCATGGTCGTGCATTAAAACATTGAAGGAGAAGGACAACAGATTCCTTTTTTCGACATTGGCCAAACTGAAATCACTATCCAGTTCGCCATACGTTGCGATTAACGCCAAATACTCTGTGCTATACACGTGAATCATGAAAGCCCAACATTCGATGATCCCCAAATATACGCAAATTATCGGTTTTTGGCCGTAATAAGTTAGTAAAACCGCAGGGACGATACGGTTGTAATTCTGTTGAAAGCTGGCGGCTTTTTTATGACCACAATCCAACATCGGCTTCCAAACTTGGTAGTATTCGTACTAAAGCTCTACATTATAGTAAGTGATCGAAAAAAGAGGTCTGCATGCATCGTTTACATTGTTTTTTTTTTTTCAGGATACAATATATTTATTTTTAATCTTATAATTGCTTGTCTGTGACTTATGAAGCTATTACCGCAAAAATGTTATTAAGACTGAAGATAATATTATTATTATACTACGAGGTAAACTTTAGTAATAGAATAAAGAATTTCAAATACCTACTATGAACTTATTAAATAAATTGACATTGAGATAACTTTAATCACAAACTTTTAACCGACAAAAAGCGTGAAATTGTTACCAATTTGAGTGGGACCAAACAAGAAATTACTGAAAAATTATCAGGAACTGACTCCAAGTTGGTAGGTCATTCACGCTTTTCGCCAGTTAAATTTTTTAAAATATTTCTGAAGGCGTAGGCAGCCTGTTTATCTAACCTTCAGGACGTTATTTCTGACTTTAAAATAGGACCTACTTTGAGTTATACCTTTGCTTTATACCTATAACTATGGAACAAAAAAATCTATTGAATTGGTCAACCTGTTAAAATTGTGCATGGTCACGACGAATTACGAACCTCTTCCTTATTTTTAAAACACTAGGAGATAGGGTTTTGTGAATAAATCAGAAACCAAAAGACATCTGTTGAATTAGCATTGTATCAAGTGGTATCAAGTGTAAACGAAGAAATTTTTTCGTGTTCTACCCTTATAGGACTGAAAAGCGCCATCTGCCGATACCAGACATAACTTGCACCTTTCACGGCTTGCGTTAGGGGAAAAACGAAAGTTGGGGTAACCACCCTAGTCAGCGTGTAATATTTGAGAATAGCTCTGTAAGATGGCGTTTTCATAGAAAAGATAGAATGTTTAAAAAATATAGAATCGTCGTAACTGTAATTATTAGTTTTTTTACCTTATCCGATTAAAAATAAATAACAGCACCGCCATTTCACATCAATAAAGCGAGCGAAGTTGGATGGTAGCAATTTTATACTACCTATATTGAAAAAACTGAGATTGCCGGTCTGGCAGCCAAACATGGCGTTTATGGCAAAGTCTTACATAGACTGGTTCGGGAATGGAACCTGGAATCTCGGAGCAGGCGACATCTTGAAAACGGTATGTGGTCGTCACCGTCACCACCGAGGTGGTAATCTTGAGGGTGAAAAAAGTTTTGGAAATTCAAATTCAAATACAAGTTCAAATATCTTTATTATATCCTAAATAAGGGAACATTTTAAATTAAAGACTCTGATTCCCAAACTAGACGAATCTGTATCTTAGGAATTAGTCCCCTCTCCCAGAAATATTGCAACAATAACTATTATCTGTTATAATAAATATTTACTTTTGATAGAATTCAACATACAAAATAAAACTTTCTTATAAGTTATGTAAAATTAATTATATCCATATGAAAAGGGTAAACATGGTCATAAGCAAATTATTTGCTTGCATTATCTTCATTGGTGATTCCCCATATAAACTTTTACTTCAAGAGCAATTGCTGGTATACAAAACTACAAATCTTTCCTGCTTATAATAATAGTACTTATAGTTTAAAATTACTTAGGATTTTCGCAGAAATACCAATTAACTGATGCACAGTGGCAAAGAAATCAGAACATGAAGTTACTTTTTTTGCAACAACATTTAGCCGATTGTAAATATTCGTAGTAATGGAAAAATATAAAAAAACGTTAGTGAAACTTTTCATTTTAATATCTTTACCAATAAACTAAACCTATTCTAATTAAGTAACAGATGTAACAAACTTGTTGATCGTAAAAAAGGGCTTAACGCGGTATTAAAATTTTCGGTTACAACATGTACAGATTGAACATAAGAAAATAAAAATGCTGTCAAAATTCCTTAAAAAAAAACACAGCGGTCTTAACAAATGAAAGTTAAAAAGTTTCCGATGCAAATAAAACTATATCTTGTTAGGATAATAAATAAACTTCTAGGTAATATACGACTTACGCCTTTAATAATGAAAATAAATCACTTCTTCTAAAATTAAAAAATCTTCCTAAATATGGTCGAAGTTTAAAAAGCGTTTTAGGATCTAATGATATTATGAAGCTCATCACTAAAAAATAAATGGTAGCTAGAGTTATGTTTGGCGATATTTTGGCTGAACTCATTGGCCATACTATGCCTTTCTTTGTTTTTATCCAATACACTATTTACATAAAAACGAAACCACGAAAAGCGGTAAGTAGGCGTTAACCTTATGTCGATATTGATGATTTGGATGATTTTTGCTTTGCAGTGGCTCAAATTAGTAGCTGCTGATTTCTGACATGACATTTATTCTATACTTTGGGATGTATTCAATAAAAATAAAAATGAGACCAACTTTAAGCAGAAAATAATAAGTACACAAATAAAAATAAAACTAAAATTAGCCAACCCAGTTAAAAACTGTGCATGGTCATAAACAAATACTTTGGGTGTAAAATATTCTTAGACGACGTACATCTTTTATTAGCTTAACTAAACAACTGCTCTGAAATATTATTTTCTGTTAGTTGTAACTTCCGTTGCACTTCAGATTACATACAATTCAAATATAGATTCATACCTTTCTTCTATTTCTGTATATTTTCCGTTCCCTAAATGAATTTAAGGTAACAAAACGACAAGCGTTTCCTTTTGTCCCTATTAATTTGGGGTAAAAATACCTGAAGAAAACAGAGAAAAGGGGGAACACCCGCCCGGGGGAACAAGTAAAACAGGGTTGAATATAAAAACCGCTATGAGTGCAAAAACCTCACTCCATCGCAACAATCTTGGGGAAATTTGCTTACCCCTGACTTTAGCACGGAGGTTTTCTGACAAAGACTTTTTGTTTTTAAACAACTTTCGCGTAATTCGTCAAAGATGCAAACAAGTTAAATTAACTTCGAGTGTAATGGATAAGTATGTTTTTTGTTGTTGTTTGTGAGCGAAATTTTTTGTTTCTTCAGATTTCCTATAGTATTTGCATGTGATAATACAATATCTCATTGCTTTTATTTCTGTGCTCTTTCTAGCGCTTTTGATAACCTGTAAAAGTTATTTTGGAGTTGAACTTGATTAAGGAAAAGAAAAATGTCTGCTATTTTTAAGCTTTTCAACTTTATTTTATTGATTGAATGATAATTTTAGTAACTTTTTCCAAGATTTGTTGACATTCTGATATTAAAAACCGGAGAAGTGCCAGTAGGATTCCAATACCGAGGGTTCTGAACAAATTTGTAAAAATATGTGAATGTAATTATATAAATTTCTACACATACACAGATGTCACTGGTAGGTGTAATGCTTTTTTTTCCGTCGAAAAACTGTGAAATGTATGCGGGAAACTCTGTTGGAAGAAAACTGTCCATAGAACAAATATTTTTCACATCTCTGAAAATTTTGTCAGCTGGAGTGGCAGTAAATCGCACACCTAGTTAAGAACGGATGTAATTAAAAATTGTTATTTAAGACACGTACGAAAAAACATTTTTTTACCAACTATCTACTAACTAGAACAGAATTATTTGAGATATCCAGTAGAACCGGTAGTGATAAGGGTGTAAAGGTTCTGGAAAGTATGGGCCTCTTACCAGGTAGATTGTCAATCCAGAAAAGCGGGAAGCCACTAAGTCTAGATACAGACAGCTCAGCTCGAGAGTAATTTCGTAGAGTTTCTCAAGGGAGGCATATGCTTAAGAGTGGGTTATTCGGCTAAGAGAGAGAGAGAGTCAAGACGGAGAGCGTGAAAACTATTGAAACAAATGTTTACAGTAAATACCACTCAATTTCTCTTATAATATATAAAATAAAATAAAATAAAATCTTTATTGAAAAAACTTATTTGACAATATAACAATAAAATACTTAATATACTTACAAACAAACAAAATACACTTATGCCTAAACTAGGATTCCCTATAATTTAAGCAAAAGAGGCTTACATAATTGAGTTAACCTATCACAAAAATATTAATAAAATAAAATCTTAATCCAAAATAAATAATATTCTAAATACAATCATATACCTACATAATAAGTACTCACACTATTATTAATTAACAATGATTTAACGAAACTAAAATATTTTGCTTGTTGAGCATTTTTTATGTGGTACGACATGCAAGTATCTGTGTTATCAGAATAATAATTGAAAATTAGGTCAAAGTCAATGATGCATAAATCCATAACGAGTTTATTTGTGTTTATTTTTTATGAAGTTTTTGTACAAGTTAACAATTTAAGGTTAGTAGGGCAGCGCTATGTTTAGTTATTATAGAGTTAGTAACAGTGGTATAGGTTGGAAATTAGAGTTAAGCATTAAATGATCTAAATACGAGCCGCTCTGATGCGTGGGTGGCGTAAAACTATCTAAATTGATAATTAAAGTATCTATTTATACAAACACTAGGACCTACAAATAAAAACAGCCAATTTACAACTTTTGCAGTTGCCAAACAAAGTTAAATCAAGCTACTATAAACTTTTAAAAGGAGGACATCCTTTGAAATGTTTTAAACTCAGATCATGCTAATTAGCCAACTCCAACAACTAAATAATACTAACTCTATGATAAAAAATACCAAAAGTTCATTTTATATTTTATAAATGAGTAAATGTAAATCTAATTTGTTTGCTAGTTTTATGAGGAAATTGGCGTTTATGCCTAAATAATAAAGGTTATATAAAGACATGATCTTTCTCGTATTTAGCAAATACGCCGGTCCCTTGCCACCGTCAACGTGCCATGTCTACTTGAGCCGACTGGTATTGCAAGAGACGATGGCAAGAGACCGGACGGTATGAGTTTGATTCCATGGAAGATGGGCCGGGTGCTGATATGGGATGCAACCTGTTCAGATACGCTGGCCCCTTCCCATCTACATGGAACCAACAACAGAGCTGGTGCGGCTTGTGAAGCAGCTGAAAAGGTTAAAGTATGCAAATACAGGGGTCTAGGCTCCGAATATGATTTTGTCCCATTCGGTGTCGAGACCCTTGGTCCATGGGGTCCTAGCGCTAAAAGGCTTTTCAAGGAAATTGCAAAAAGGTTAGTTGACATCACAGGAGACCGAAGAGCTGGCAGCTACCTCGGACAAAGAATTAGTTTAGCTATTCAAAGGGGGAACGCTGCCAGTATCTTCGGATCCTTGCCTAAAGGGACTCCTTTTAATAATATATTTTAGTTATTATATAATATATACGAGTATTTTTTAAGGTTTTTTAGTTTTAGGTTTCTTGTTCTTGTGTATATAAAAATAAATACTGTCTCATTTAGCAAATACGAAAAAGATCATGTCTTGCAAAAACTGTGATAATGTTAATAACGTTATTATTTTAAAAATATTAAACATCGTTCTGTTTTTTTAATGTACACGAATACGTTTATTGGGGTTTTACATTATATTTTGGTTTATCCGGACATTGCAGCATTTGTAGTCACAAGGTAGGCCGCTTGAAAGTGTTAAATATGTCTTTCATTTTAATATGACATATTGGTTATTCATTATCTTCTCTTGGGAACCTAATTATGACTGGATCGTGGTTACCTATTTTAAAACCAAATTGTTTTAGTACGAATTAAATTTTTCCGAATACGGATTGCCACATTTTTATTTTCCCTATTTTATTGCTGATATTCCGATTTTCGGTATTTTTTTTTTCAATTCTATATGATTCGAAATCTAACTAAACATAATGCCAAAGATACTCGTATTTTTGTTAGATAATGTAGTTTCCGGAAAAACGTTTCCAATATTTTTAAAAGACAATAATTTAAATATTAAATAAAAAATAAAATAGACGATACATAATATATACGATATATAATAACTTACTTGTATTTTTTACGATTAATAAATGTTATAAATGAAAAAGTGCTTTATATGTGAAAATAGGGAAAAGCAAAGCAAGCAAGCAAGCATGAAAGCCTGCAAGCATGCCAGCAATCATGTATGCATGCCATTAAGCATGCATGCGCATGCAAGCAAGCATGCAAAAATGCTAGCTAGTATATGCAAGCAAGCACATATGCAAGCGAGCACACATGCATTAGGATTTCCTCGTCTCCGACGCTGCGGGAAGTGCAGCCCCTCCGCCCTTGCGCATCAAATCTCAGTCACCCACGCTCGCCTTCGCAGCTTCGGCTTCGGCATCGGCTGCTCTCCCTCCGCTCCTCCGGCTTATAAATTACACTCTAGTATTGGGCAGACAAGTACCACGGCGAAGTGACCACGGTGAGTCGGGGTAAACATTATTAGTTGTTAAGAATGAAAAAATCAAAATAAAAACATGGTTAATTAACAAAAAAATTCAGTGCTATTTTTAAACTTTATTAATTATATTGAAGAAAAGACGATACAAACTTACTTAGTTTTTTTTTCGATGAATAAATCATGTTAACAAATAAAAAAGTATGTATGTAAAAATAGGGAAAAGGTTACTTTGAGCTTTAATACATCTAGAAATCAAAATTATTGTATGTAAAACCACTGTGAAAAGAAAAATAAGAGTTTTAACAATCAGGTATCTGTTGTTCTGGAAAATGAAACATCTATAAAATACATTTATTATTTGCAATATTATTATTAAAATATATGTGGAATTCAAAACTTCGTTAAACCATTTTCGAATTATTAAAATTCGAATAGAAAAGTTTCAAAAGTAAGATAGATTACTCTGAATCGTAAGATCAGAAGATGTAGGCTGAGGACAATTAATATGACACTGGCACATAGCTACTTCTACACATGGAGTTCTCCCAATGCCTGATTAATCCTTGCCCACTAATTTTCAGCAGATTTGAATATACTCGCATCATTTCTACTCATCCAATGGCATTTTACGCTGAGGTTGCCAAGTTGTGATCTCCTCTTAAGATCAACTCTATCCCTTTGTCATTAGTTCAGCAGCAAATGAGTAACTACTCGTAACATGCGAACTGCCGCTTTGGTATATCATTTCTTTAATCGATTCCTCGACAAATCTCATTGTTTATTTTAACCCAAAAAAATAATCGTCACGCTTGGCAGGTGGGTTAGCGATCGCAGTAAAAAGAATGCTGCTGACGTCTTCTTCTCGCAGTACTCCTTCAGTTGGCACTTGGCGCCTCTTACGCCAAGTGCCAACTATAGGAAAGGAAAGGGTAACGCTATTCTTTTTATGTTTAAACCACATACGATGACAGATTTTTATCTATCCTTTGGACAGGTAATCAATTCAGTGTAGAAAATTATTAGGTTCTATTTTAATTTAATTACTTGATTTTTCCCTTTTTAAATTAACTGAGTCCATAAAAGGCCATGATAGTATGCCAAATAATTCCATCCTTGGTTAGCAGCAACAAAACTAAATGAAATCATGATAGCTTTTTTGACAGTAATGTTTCATTTTTGTTTAATTAATTAATTAATATTTTAAATTTATGCAGTATTATCCGTGCACACGACACGTGGCTACAGTAACAGAACTTTCTTTCCGGTAAAAAAGTGACGTGATCGAGTATGTACGTAGTAGTAAGATTAGTAAAATTTGTATGATAATTTGTTGTAATTTATAATCACTTTTTAACCAAAAGAGGGTACTGAACATTTGTTATTAACTAGTTTGCATGATCTGGAAATGTAATAAAAGGTAATAATGGTATTGTTTAATAATTCAAAGTTAGACGCTGCTAAACTGAGCGTACGCCTATACTGCATACTGTTACGTTACTTTGGAAAGTTAAGGTACGAGCTCATCTGTAAGCTGAATATCGAGTTTTTCCAATGAAATACGAAAACTCTGAAAAACCAACTATTTATCAAATTTACATTGGTCATTAAAATTAAAAATATGTTTACAAATTTGAATTCGCGTTTATTTTGATTTAACCCGACGTTTTAAACACTTTACGGCGTTCATGTTATAGTCTGCCTATGACCATGACGTATAGTGTTCGCGTAAACTCAGGAAAACATGACATTAGTCAGTCAAATCAGAATTTTCAGCCAAATGTGTTGTTTTGTTTTTCTGCAGTTAATACTCATAAACAACACAGTACTCATTCTTGAATTCAGGGAAAGTAATTACACTATCTAAAATATACAGAAATATACAGGCTATAATAGACTAGATTCCAAGTCAGTGACAAAAACGTCTTGAAATAAGTACCTATATAACGTATGAGTGATGATTTAATTTAGTATTATTCAAATTTAAGTTATTTACGTTATGATGAATTTTCAATAAGATTAGTACAAATATGACAAAAGCTGGTATTTTGACGTGTATTTTTATTGGTCTGTATACCTACATCTAGTTTCCTATATTATCCTGGGCACCAGTTGATAAATGCAAAGAGGACAATAGAATTTCCTTACTGCTTTCACTAATCTTTTCTAAATAAATTTTCCTTTTAAAATTTAATTCAGAAAAATGAGTTTACGTTTGGCAGGTACAAAAGATCCGGAAATAGTTAAATCAAAAATCCTGTATTTGATGCTTGTCTGCAGAAAAAAAGTATCAGAAATCATACCCAAAAATTATAACGTGGGAGTAAAGTTGAACCACAAAGCCCGCATATAAGATAACTTAACCTAACGTGTGCTTATACCGCGCCTACCGCATACCTAAAAAGTTGCTAATTTTAGTTATAAAATTAAAATCCCAGTGCAAATGCTCTTGGTAAAAGCAAATAAGATTTTTGTAACAAACAAGTTTCAGGTATGGTACTTAAGTACTTATTTCCCTTTAATACTGATAAAAGATAGGTATTTAGATTTATCAGGCTTAATGTATCGACTGAAGGAATTAATAAATATCTAACATAGTGGATAATATAGAGCAAATGAAGCTAAAACAATAGTCTTTTCGAAAAATATTTAATTTTAGATTTTTTTATGTTTGTGTAAATCTCACGTAAAATTAGCACCTAGGTCAGCTTCCATACCGTAAAAATACATAGTTGTTGTAAGATAAACCAGTTTTATCGGTGATTTTTTGCATAATAATAGATTATATTCTAGAATTTATTATTAGCAAAGTATGTGATGCTGCCCACATCTTTCGTTAATAATAAATTCTAAAATATAAGTTTAATTTTATGGGTCTAAATTTTACGCGTACGAAGAAGCAAGCAAAATCAAGTTACATGATTATTGTGTCGTTGTGTACTGAATATTTAATCTATTGACGGTTAGGAACAGATAACAAGATGTTCTCATAGATGTTGTGAGTTCAACCTACAAATTTATCTAATTTTGCCATCTCTTCCGTCATACATTTTTAATAGAATCCCTTCCAAATCCATCAGGGACTAAAAGTTATCCAACGAAATAAGGGCAAGGCCGAACTTACAATTTGATTTGAATTGGAATTTATTTGATTTTCACTCGAAAATAAACTTAGTAAATTGATTCGGCTACAGACCCAGTCCCGTCACGTACACGGGTTTACGGTGCTTTTTTTGTAGTATCGATCGGATAGGTATTCGTTTATTCTTGACTCTTTCCGTATTTTTTGGTTCTTACAATCTTTAGCATTCACCAGATTGTTATTGTCGATATAATAATACCTACGAGTATTTCAACCGCAACCAACAGAAAAATTTAAGGCTGTTTCAAAATCTGTTCGATTCACCACCTTCCAAATTTTAACGTAGCAATCTACGAGATAAAAAACAAATGACGTGTTTTTTCTTTTGGTATAGCCTAGTACAAAAATGTCAAGATAAAGCACTTAGAAAATGTCCGAGAAAAATCAAAAATTTTTGATGCGGCCTCCTAGCAAAACTTTTTTTAAGCGATGCGCATCTCATTCATTTATTACAATACTAGTCATAAGTTTTTGATTTTCTTTCATATCTTAACAGGCTTAGGACCGTAAAAATTAAAATTATGTTGCAAAGAATAATTTCGGGTGAAAACTTGATTTACATTTTTTACTTCATAAATGAGCTCTAAATACGATAATGAACGCCTATAAAGATTTTGAAGATGATGAAAAAGTGTCATCATGTATATCTTATAAAAATTCAAGAACATAGTAATATAGAATCGACAATATAAAATTTACGCTTATTTACATCATATCTCCAAAGTCCAAAGATTCATACATAATTCTTTAATTTTTGTATTGCTAAACAATCAATCAATTTAGCTGTGATAAAATAGTCATAAATGCTGTCATGACAGCTTAGTCCTCTTTGGAAAAAAGCATAGTAGCAGAGTAATAACGATCGGAGCTGTGATCTAAGATACCTACTTGTGACTTGTACGTATTTATTTAATACTTTTTCAGTTTCGGTGGAGTGCGATCACAAATACCTTGACATAAGAGCAAATCACAAATGCCTTCAAATATCATGTAAATATCTTTTATACCTTATCTGAAAAATCTCTGCCCGAAATGTTAATAATGACCTTTATGAATCATCTTCGAAAACTCGAATATTCCATTTGCGGATCATAAACCTAGTTATAAAAATCCGCCGAATTAGCCAAAGAATACAATTAAACTTTGTTAATTACAAAAGAGATTGAAGAATATGAAAGCTTTCTTACCTAAGGCACGGTGACGTAACTCCTAAAGAATTTGTGTAGGCACTTTGAAATTTCCTTCAGATGCCTTACTTACTGGAAAATTATTTTGAACTTATATTTTTGAGTTTATATTTAGTTACACAAAATCTGTTTTAAGGTTTTTAGTAAAATATTATTTTATTTTCGTTCGTTCGTATTTCCGTTTTGCTGTAAATAGATTCTGAATCCTTACTAGCTACCTAATTTTAGCATAAAAAACAGGTTTTTAGCAACACAGTTTTTTTATACAAGAAAACGAGTATGGCAAATCGTACCAACCCCTTTTATTGTGTTATTTTTTACATATTTGTTAAGATCTGTATTTAATATGTGTAGTATATCCTTTATAATAGAGGTTAAAGTATGAAATTGCCGATTATTTTCCCACTTTTTATTTTGTTTATAGCTCTTAAGTATAGTCATATTATTGCGTAATTCTTTTTGTATTGTATCAAAAACTAAATAAAGTAACTTTAGACTAAAAAAAATGCAATACTAGTGCCTATTACTTCAAAGGAAGTCGTTGAAAAGACCCCTTACAATGTGTCAGCTGACCTTCTTGCTTCAATTAAGTATATTTGTATTATATACTTTGATTTTCAGAAATTTAAATACTATAATGCGTAGCTTTATAACCATCTAACTTTTACCTTTAATTCCATCGGAAACGGTTCAGGCATTTTTTAAAAAACTAAAAAATTGTTAGTATGGAAAAATGAATTTTCTCGATTTCGTCCATACAAAACGGCAATTTCATACTTTAACCCCTATTAGTATCTCTTTGTTTGTCTGACCATCTGCAGTTTAGCCTGTGACTCGTAGTAGATATAAGTTCTAGCATGTCATAATTTGGCGATTCGAAAAAAAGACCTTTCTTAAAGGAATATCAAAAGAAGGCATTACTAGTATCGTTCCAAATAAACTAAGATATGATAGGTTACTCAGGCCTTGAAGGTGAGCAGCGGAGACGCGCCTCTCAGAAGGAGATCTCCTAAACCATTAAAAAAAGTCGTTAGTCCCAAAAACTACCCCTGTTCCTTTTTCGCCAGCGCACTGAAACGGTGATCAGGTCTCGACGCACGTTTCATTAAAAAAAAATATATATTATTGTGGTCGCGGACTCAAAATTGGCTGTTTAGGTCGGAACAATGTTTTTTTTTTAATAATCTAAAGAACCAAGTCATGACTTACTTGCAGGGCCTGTTTAATATTCCATCTTGGTCCGCGTCGATAAAAATATCATGAAAAGAAACTCCGTGTAACGCACTCTGGGTTTCAATTCGGTTTCCACGAATATTTGACGGTTCGTTTCGGTCTTACTTTGGAAGTAAGAAGAGACATTACGCCAAAAATATAACGTAAGGCTGCCAAAAATTGCCTCACATAAACTTTGATTAACATTATTTTAAAGGATATACTTGCTTTAAAATATATATCTGGCTAAAGTCGCTGACCTTAAAAAAAGCACCAATCTCAATGTTTCAAAGATTTCACTTACAAAAGTCATCTTCTAAAAAATATATAATAAAATTTGAATATGATTTGAACATATAATATAAATATTTAAAACCTATAAGGTCTTTGACAAAGAAACAAAATTTTATTAAAACAGGCTATTACAGTTTTTTTTATGAACTCTTAGCATATTTCAGCCTGTTTCATGTCTTTCTTGTTTAATATTGCTTCATAAAACCATCCGTCTGGAAAATATTTAGGTGACCAGGTGTTTTAGTGATGTTAATTCTCTTTAATAACTTTTTGACACATTAAAAAAAAGCTACATAATACTGACGTCAATTTGTCAGTATTTTGAGTCGGCGCTTGACGATTTTCGGTGATATCTTGTTGTGACGCCTTTGGTAAGGCGAAGCTTATCAGAACTGTGCAGAGGCCTAACGATATCCATAGGGCCAGAAGGTATGTTTAATTTTATTTTTGTCTAGTGCTACAAGACTACTAAGTATATAGTTTTGCTATTGTACCATAATTATAATAGGGACGCAACTGGCTTTTGTTATATAATTTCCACCCTTTCTCATCTCTTCTATGGGTATTGTAAGAAGCGACTTAAGGAAAATTGCCATTAAAAGACGACCAGCAGCATCTTCCTACTACCATTGGCAAAACTACGATCACCAACCTGCTTACCATTCTTAACAATCTTCGCGATTATGGCAAAGAGCTCGTTTGCAGCAGTGCACTGGTTATATTAATGATCTTAAAGCATGCCAAATTCAATACTATAGTTGAATCTGAACACAGCAAAGAGCTATAAGCTTAATAAACCAATTCTAATACCAATTCTAATAAGGCAGGCTTAATAAAATAATTAGCTATTTGAAAATTTCCCTGGAAATATCCGAATAATACTCACCAAATATAATTTATGCTTTAAAAGGTTAATTAAAATTTGATTTTACGCTTATTAATCAGTGAAAGACAATTTTGATGAGCATACAGGTAGGCTTAACATTATTAAAAAGTTAATTAGTAAGTGAGCTGTATTAATCAGCAACCTTGATGTGTTATGCTTCGTAGGTCATGAAATTGAAAGAAAAAGGCTCATTAATTTTGTGAGTTTGGTGTTTGATTTCCATGGTGTTTGATTTTGATTCGGCAAGCGTGATGATTATGCCTGTACCCATTATTGCTGAGGAAACTTGAATTGTGAAGTGGCATGATTCTAGGCTGTTACTTTACTTTTTTCTACATTGACCCGAATCGAAGTCGAGTTTTTCCGAAACCTCGGAGCAAGTGATATCTATAATTATGTGGCGTTTTTCGGATCTAGGAGTTTGTGGTTTATATTTCCACATGACTAGCACTTTAAATAATTACTTTGCTATCAGAAGAATATACTATGTGACTAACCCTGTTCTGTTCCCTTCGAGGTTTTTTTTAATTTGAATTAAAGCTCCTATTTTCTTACTTTATGCAAAATACGTTTCATCAAACCGCACGCATCAAAAATACTCGTGACCACGGGACTGGTATACATAATTTTTGGTACGCAAGCACAAAACGCTCTCATCGTGTCCTCCATATGCAAATTTGTTAACGAGCACTCGGCGAAGTTCTAACGAGGCTATTCGAATGTACAGAGGCCTTACTCCGGAACGCAATGTCCGTATTTTCGACTGCATCTACCTCTATTACTCATGCCAACTCTTACACCCGTAGTTATTAATATGTAAAAGTTACATTACTAAAAGTAATTATAAGTGCAAATTGGTAGTCCTTAACCTTGAAATTACTAGAAGTTTTAAGAATTATATGTCTATTAATGGTGACCCATTTTCTTCACTAAAGCACTAGGTAGTAACATCTTAAATTATGACTTTTTTATGCAATAAGTAATTACTTTTTTAAACTTTCATGGTCATTATCGTAAGAGTTAGTTATTTCGAGATTTCTACTATGTACCTTGTTCGAAGAAGAAGAACGTTCTTCCGCGATCATGGCGCTTGCAACAGTGCCAAAATATCGGAAACTCATAAAAAATAAGGTACATGGTAGAAATCTCTAAATTACTTCTTTATAAATACGGGTGTTAAATTCTAAACACACTATGCCGAAGGTACGCGGTTGAAGTTCGGCATGATTTCGTCTGCAATGCTATTTGAATCACTAAGGATACATTATGCTTAAATAAATAACGTTGTGTTACAGATAGATATATAGATAAAACACTTTATTGCTCATATTTAAGTAGGTAAAGTCAATAAGCGTTCAGTACAAAGTAATGTTAGCAAACTTCGGTCGAGTACCTTCGGCATAGTGTGTTTAGACACTTAGAGTATGCGACAGAGACAAACAGATCTGTATTTACGGGCATCGTGTTGCGTAGTATGGCCAGTGCTTCCTACAGTGCAGAATTCACGACACTTTAATAGTACACAGAAGGTAAACGGTTATTATTACCATAGAACATGGAAAAAGCTTATAAAGGCGATCTAGGCGGGGCAGGCGCGCCAGAGAGGTTATGGGCAAATGCTTGTAAGTGAGCGCTATGATTTCTTTTGACGGTCATAAAAATATGTCAGGATAAATACTAATTATCCTGACATTCAGTTTATTTCCCGCATGAAGACGGTCTATCGATGTATTTTGTTTGAAGTCTCGTGACACAGACGATAGATTGAGCTGCCGATTGGTATCCTTAGATTTTTTTATGGAAACTTTATTCATTATTTTCTCTTTGAACCCGCACGAATTCGAGGGCAAAATAAAACAGTATTTCGAAATATTCTAAGTCCTGGGAAAAACATTACAAAGGTCTTAAACTCAACAACCATGAAATATTAAAAATACTGTCATAGGTTTAAATAATAAATTACTTTTCATCTCAGAAAAAAGTACGGTTTAAATTCAGTAATACACAAGTTGAAATCTTAAATGAGATATGTATGTATGCTAAGCATAAACCATCAGCACTTATTCAAAATTGCCTCCCAACTGCGTGCTTTCAAGTGTTTTTCAATATACTACTGCAACAAAACTTGTTGCCACAAGAAAGTTTCGAATTGCACCTTATGTGACGGGTATGCGTGCAGTTGAACGTCAATATTATATAAGGTGATAATATAAAAATATTACGGTCAAGTAACTTATAATATGTACGTAAAAACTTAAACCATGATAGTCCATAGTTCTCAATTTATTATCGTATTTAGAATTTCACTAAAAACGTATATAATAAATTTTAAAATGATGTTATTACTTTTAAAATATGTGACTACATTCAAAATAAAACACACGGCAGATAAAAAGAGAAGCACTTCTCTTTTTCTGGGTGTCGGAGAGGTAACTAAAGGACATCAGCTAAAAGAAGATGAGCAACAATGTCTTCTCTCTTCTATTGGACAAACTGAAGTCCTGGCAAAAACGTGTTAAGGACTTTGCTTCTGAGCCATGGGTCGCGGGTTCGATCCCCGCACAGTACAAATATTTGTGTGCATGAACATGTCTGTTTGTACTGGTCTGGGTGTTTGCTATGTATTATAAGTATGTATTTACAAAAAAAAAAAAAAGAATATAAGTAAGTTTATCGGTTGTCTAGTACCCCATACGACAGGGTACTTAATAGTACCTTAATTTGGGACTAGATGGCTCAGTGTGGCCCAGTGAGGCATGTCTTAAATATTTATTTATTATTATTTATTTATTTACTTAATGCAAATTACGTAAATCTACCTACTTATACGAATATCGCTGACTCCTAAACCTCTAAGGAGGACACAACCGAATATTGCAAGATGACGAAATCGCTGATGCAACTCTCGTGCAAATTCAACGTGACCACGCCATCGCGCCACCAACCCCGAGATCATCATCATCGCCGTCACTTCGTATCCAACCTCGATCGGGTCAATTTGTAACTAGTTGTAATTTAATTATTAATAAATTAGTTTAAAAAATTAATTTCGGTTTTTTTCGAACCTCCTGCTGTCGCTTCTATATTTGGCGCAGTCGGTAGGATTCTCGCGGTCGGTTTCGCGCTTCATCACGAAGATTTCCGTCATAACGAGCCGCCCGTGTGGCTATCAAGTCGCGTTCGAGAATCCAGAACCAGAAGCCAGCCAGCTAGAGGGTATCCAGACATCGATACACAAGAAAAGCCGAAATATGTTCATGTAAGTGCACTTGAATCATTCTCGTGTTTCCTATCCTATCCTATCTTTAGTCCCTAATTTTAGTCACAATTTTTCATCCAAGAAATTCTGGATCCCGTGGGTCTGCATCTAGCAGGCAACGCAGGGAACATTTGCTAGACTTAAATAGGTTATTTAGTTTATCAGAAGAAATGGAAATTGATCCCGATAGTATTTACAAGGCCTTACGCCTTGTTCCCGATTTTGACGGGAACCCCAACGTCTTAACTAGATTTATTAATATTTGTGATAGGTTATGTTCAGACTATTTGCGAGATGATCCCAATAGTCAACTTAATAATTTGTGTCTCCTAAACGGCATCCTGAACAAAATCACGGGACCCGCCGCTACCATTATTAACTCAAATGGCATCCCAGATAACTGGTTAGGGATTAGAAATGTCTTAGTACATAACTTCGCTGATCAACGGGACGAGACAGCACTCTATAACGACCTCTCCCTAGCTATGCAAGGCAATAGTAGCCCACAAGAATTTTATGACCATTGTCAAACTCTTTTTAGCACGATAATGACCTATGTTACATTACATGAGACACTAGGAACCACTATTACGCTCAAGAGAACGACGCGTACAAAATGAGTGTTTTAAGCATTTTACAACATGTAGCGGAAACAATATCAAAAAACATCCCAAGGCATTTTGGACATTTGTTAAGGCTTTGCGAGGTGGATCGGCATATCCTAAAAAGTTTTATCTAGAGGGAGTTGAATTTACGGATGGAAAAAGTATATGTAATGCGTTCAGCTCATTTTTTCAGAGTGTATTTGGCACACCCACTAACAGTTACTCTCCAGTAGTACAAGAACAATATTCATGTAACACAGTATCAAATATACAAACTTCCTTGTTAGTTGTGGAGAACATGTTAAAATCCTTGGACATTAATAAGGGTGCTGGGAGTGATGGGTTGCCGGCTGTTTTTTGGATGAGATGTGCTGAATCGCTTGCCCTTCCCTTGACTATATTATTTAACCGCTCTTTACGGGAGGGTATTTTTCCACACAGGTGGAAGTCCGCCCTAATAGTGCCTGTACATAAGAAGGGGTCGCGAATGGATATTGTAAATTATAGAGGCATTTCTATATTGAATACGGCTGCAAAAATGTTAGAAAAAATTGTTTATAATGAGATATATTCTACGTTGGCACAATCAATACCTGAAAATCAACATGGTTTCTTAAGTGGTCGCTCAACCATTACAAATCTGGCATGGTTTACAAGCTATGTTCTGGAAAATATGGATGGGGGTGGGCAGGTTGACGTGATCTACACCGATTTTGAGAAGGCCTTTGATCGGGTAGATCACGTGATCCTATTAAACAAGCTACAAGTCTTGGGAATTCATGGGGATTTACTTCGTTGGACTGAATCATACCTCACAAATCGTTCCCAGGCTGTAGTGATGAGTGGTTATCGTTCAAATTACATTAATGTTCCTACAGGGGTTCCACAGGGCTCCCTTCTGGGTCCTCTCTTTTATTTATTATTGTTAAAATATTTGTTTACTCTGTGGTAAATTGTGCGCCTTTCCGGTTTATATAGTCTATGCCCTCTAACTACTACTCTGTGATCATCACGTTACGTTGTGTGTCTAATTCTAATATAATATAAAAGTAATCTCGAAGAATCAGTTGTTTCACTGCATATTGCAATAGGTTATGGGCCCAGGAAGCCCTGATAAATGTGAACACAGTGCAAAACGCCATAAAGATAAAACCAAAATTACGCAGTACCGAAAAGATAACCACAAAGTGCACGCCGGTTTTACATACTGTGAAAATATCATTGTTCGCCAAAATAACATTAAAAAATGTCGTCAAGCAGCTCACTAGCTTTAATCGAGAAGTTAACTGGCCGGGAAAACTATTCCACCTGGAGATTTGCGCTCAAAACGTATCTTGAGCATGAAGAATTGTGGGACTGTGTTGAACCAGTGGGGGGCAAAACTATCGATCCCAAACGTGACCTCAAGGCAAAATCAAAGATAATCTTACTAGTGGACTCTGTAAATTACGTCCATATTCAAGAGGCAAAGACTGCCAAAGAGGTATGGGACTGCTTGGCAAACGCTTTTGACGACTCAGGGCTAACACGCCGAGTGGGTCTGCTTCGAGATTTATGCACAACAACTCTCGCTGGATGTTCAAATGTAGAAGAATACGTGAGCAAGATCATGACCACGGCTCACAAACTCCGCAATATCGGTTTTAAAGTGGATGACGAGTGGCTCGGTACAATGCTTCTCTCCGGTCTACCTGAAACATATAAACCTATGATTATTGCAATAGAAAGTTCAGGCATGAAAATAAGTGCAGATTCTGTCAAATCAAAAATTCTACAAGATGTCAGAATGAGTGAAAATGACACAGCGGCTTTTGTTGCAAATTCGAAGTACAAAGGTTCTAAGAAACTATTCAAAAAGGGACCTCGATGCTACTCCTGTAATAAGTATGGCCATGTCGCTGCTGAGTGCAGGTCTAAACCTAAAAGGAAAAATCATGAAAGTTCAAGTTATGCTGCTGCGTTCATAGCTGTAACAACAAATTCTGATGAGGATCCATGGTACATAGACTCTGGCGCTTCAGTTCATATGACCAGACATAAAAGTTTATTGCAAGATGAGAAGGTGCCACTAATCAAGACAATCAAGGTAGCAAATGACAAGTCATTACCAGTTCATAGCACTGGACAACTGAGTTTAGATGTGTGTAATGATAAAGGTCAGTACAATAAAATTCTGTTTCAAAATGTACTGTATGTACCAGAATTGTCAACAAATCTACTGTCAGTCAGTCAGATAATAAAAAATGGGGGACAAGTAAAATTCAACAGTAAAGGCTGTGTGATATTAAATAGAAATAATGTGATTGTTGCAACGGCAAGTTTAGTCAATAATATGTACAGGCTGGATGTGAAAAGTGAACAGGCATACATATCTGATGTTGACAAACAAGATGTTTACCTCTGGCATCAACGCATGGGCCATTTGAATTTTAAAGACCTTGAAAAATTAGTAGATAACACTGAAGGTGTTAAATTATCTAAGAAAAATGATAAATTAACTTGTATTACATGCCTAGAAGGCAAACAGACACGTTTACCTCTGAAACAAAGTGACTCAAAAACATCAAAGTTACTCGAACTGGTGCACTCTGATATCTGTGGTCCGATGGAGACAAGTTCTTTTGGTGGTGCAAAATATTACATCACATTTATAGACGATTACTCGAAAAAGGTGTTCATTTATTTTTTACATAAAAAATCAGAAGCCCTGGAAAAGTTTATGGAATTCAAGGGCCTTGTGGAGAAACAATTAGAATGCTACATTAAGTGTCTCCGCACAGACAATGGCACTGAATATGTTAACTTCCATTTTACTGAGTTTTTAAAGTCCTCTGGAATAATCCATCAAACTACAACACCTTATACACCGGAACAAAATGGAGTTGCTGAACGGATGAATAGAACAGTAATTGAAAAAGCAAAGTGTTTGTTAATTAATGCCAACTTACCTAAACAATATTGGGCTGAATCCGTACACACTGCTACTTACCTAATTAACAGAACTCCAACTCGATCACTGCAATACAAGACACCAGAAGAAATGTGGTCCGGAAACAAACCAAATGTCAGTCACTTAAGAATATTTGGGTGTGATGCAATGATTTATCTTCCTAAAGAAAAGAGAAGGAAATGGGATCCAAAAGCACAGAAAGCCAAATTCATTGGTTATTGTGATCATACAAAAGCATACAGATTTTTGATTCCTGGTTCCAGAACTGTAATAAAAGATAGAAATGCTGTCTTTCTTGAATCTACAGTAAAAAGAAATTATGTTCCGGTGGATTTAATTGAAGATAGCTCAATGTGTGACTCATCATCTGATCAAATTGACAAGCACACATCTGAGAGCTTTGATGCTGAGAATACATCAAAATCCACAAACACTGTAACTGAAGACTTAACTCAGCCAGATAATAGTACAGATAGTGAATACTTACCTGGTGAATCCTTTGAAACACCACCACCATCTAATATAACTCTGAGACCTAGAAATAGAAAGATGTTTTCAAGATACTTGAATGATCAAGAAAGTGGTTACTTGTGCTACAGCGAAGATATTCCTATCCCACTGAATTACAATGATGCAGTAACATCAGCTGATTCTGAAACATGGACAAAATCAATTGAGAAAGAGCTAGAATCTCATCATCAGAATGGAACATGGAAATTGGTAGTAATGCCTCAGAATGCTAAGCCAATTGGATGCAAATGGGTTTTCCGGGTAAAAGATGAACCAACAGGTCCTCGTTTCAAAGCTCGACTGTGTGCAAAAGGATATGCTCAAAAAGCAGGCATTGATTATGATGAAACATTCTCACCAACGGTAAGGTATGATTCTATCCGCCTTTTATTGTCCATTGCAGCTCAAGAAAAATTAGAAATAATTCAATTTGATGTTACCACTGCATTTCTGTATGGCGAGTTGAAGGAAAACATATTTATGACACCTCCTGAGGGACTTCACTGCAAACCAAACATGAGTAAATATATTAACCAAATGTTGAAAAAGTTCAACATGCAAGATGCCAACCCCAACAGTGTTCCTGCTGATCCGAATGTGAAGCTGCTGAAGTCTGATGATGCACTTAAGGAAAAATATCCTTACCGAGAAGCAGTAGGAGCTCTTATACATGCAGCAACAGTAAGCAGACCTGACATTATGTTTGCTGTGAGTCAGGTGAGTCGTTTCTTACATTCTTATGATGACTCTCATTGGAATGCTGTAAAGAAAATACTAAAATACCTAAAAGAGACTAAAGACTACGGATTATGCTACACATCTAACTCTGACAGTACAGTTTTGATTGGATATAGCGATTCTGATTTTGCCAATGACATAGCAACTAGACGCTCGATAACAGGCTATGTATTTCTCAAAAATGGAGCTGCTGTCACTTGGTCATCTCAGCGTCAGCAAACTGTGGCCTTATCCACAACAGAGGCCGAATTCATGGCTGCCTGTGCAGCTACCAAAGAAGCCGTGTGGTTAAGACAACTACTTAGTGATTTATGTGAATTCAAGCAAAACTCTGTGTGTTTGAACATTGACAATTTAAGTGCCATTACAGTAATTAAAAATAGTGAATTTCATAAAAGATGTAAACATATAGACATAAAGTATAATTTTATTAAAGAGAAGTACTATGAAAATATTATTAGCTTAAATTATGTACACACAGACAATCAGTATGCTGATATTTTTACAAAGGCTTTACCTAAAGATAAATTTAGATTTTTGAGACATAATATTGGAATGTTAAAGCTTCTCTCATGTGTGAGTAACTGATTGTACTTATTGTAAACATTTAAAGTATGTAAAGTAAGCGCAATTTTTTTAAGAAAGGCTCTAATTTGGTAGGAGTGTTAAAATATTTGTTTACTCTGTGGTAAATTGTGCGCCTTTCCGGTTTATATAGTCTATGCCCTCTAACTACTACTCTGTGATCATCACGTTACGTTGTGTGTCTAATTCTAATATAATATAAAAGTAATCTCGAAGAATCAGTTGTTTCACTGCATATTGCAATATAATGCCTACCTGTACGATATAGGTACGTGCTTTGAGCATTCTCACTATCTCATGTATGCGGATGACAAAAAGATATTTTATAAAATTAGTAACTTGCAAGACAGTGTTTCTATGCAGTGTGATTTGAATCGCCTATATGATTATTATATTAAAAATAATATAACCGTTAATGCGGGTAAATGCGAATGCATAACATTCACTCGAAAGACAAAGCCTCTCGTACAGAATTATAATATCAACGGAAAACAAATAGAGAGAAAAACCTATGTTAGGGACTTAGGTGTATATTTTGACAGCAAAATGCTACTTTCCCTACACGTTGATAATACTGTTACGAAGGCATTCAAAAATCTAGGCTTTGTTCTCCGTATGTGCAAGCCATTTTCAGATTTATCAATCGTTAAAACAGTTTATAACGCGTATGTGAGAAGTGTCCTCGAATATGCTAGCCCTATATGGTCTCCTCATTATTCTGTATACAAATCCCGTCTGGAACGTATACAAAAAATTTTTGTTAACCACCTAAAATATCGTAGTCGTAGGACTTTTAGAACTTACGAGGAAGGCTGTAAAGATCATAGTATCTTGCCTCTGGAGCAGCGGCGCATATTGTTGGATATGGGTCTGCTGCATGACATAGTAAATAATAAAGTCGACTGTCCGTATCTGGTATCCAAGATCACATTTCGTACGCCTAAATACCGAACCCGTCAAACCCCACTATTGGAAACTATGCGGCATCGTTCGAAATTCCTTCAAAATTCAGTTTTGTTGCGTCTGCCACGTGAATATAACGCGCGTTTTAAAGGTGTTGACCTCTTTTCGAACACTAAGCGCAAGTTTAAAAGAGAAGTAGGTGCATTGTTGGATTCGGGTGTAGGTGTGTGCAGTACCAAAAAAAATAACAAAAAATAAAATAATAAAAATGGCAAAAAGTAACATTTATTAGGAATAAAGTTAAATAAAATTTATATTACATCAAAAATTAAAAATAAATAGAACAATTTAATATGTTCTACATTAATTTCATGTCTCAAATGACATTGAGTTGGTTGTCATGCTGATTTCTGTTTTGTTGTTTAATGTGTGTGTTCTTTGATAATGCGTGGATATTGTTAGCATTTCCATCCTTTACTTGTGCTATTGATAAGATAAGGGAAACCTGTTATTGGCCATATTTACTATCAATTAATGTATGTTAACATTGTATATATACGCTGTTGGTTTTCTCAATAAAGTAAAATAAAATAAAATAAAATAAAATCCCAATAGTCAACTTAATAATTTGTGTCTCCTAAACGGCATCCTGAACAAAATCACGGGACCCGCCGCTACCATTATTAACTCAAATGGCATCCCAGATAACTGGTTAGGGATTAGAAATGTCTTAGTACATAACTTCGCTGATCAACGGGACGAGACAGCACTCTATAACGACCTCTCCCTAGCTATGCAAGGCAATAGTAGCCCACAAGAATTTTATGACCATTGTCAAACTCTTTTTAGCACGATAATGACCTATGTTACATTACATGAGACACTAGGAACCACTATAGACGCTAAGAGGGTTCTGTATAAAAAGTTGACCATGCAAGCCTTTGTACGAGGTTTAAAGGAACCGCTTGGATCTCGTATAAGGTCTATGAGGCCAGACAGTATAGAAAAAGCTTTAGAGTATGTGCAAGAAGAATTAAATATTCAATATCTTCAGCAACGTAACGAAAGTATGCCTAGACACCAACTAGCCCTTATAGAGAGTAGGAATAAATCCCGCGAACCAGAAATAGAATATATTCCGGAGCAACAAATTTTTATAAAAAACCCTAAGGCCAGTAGACAGAAAGTAGCCCCAAGATTTACCCAGGACAAAGTTTTAGCCGACTTACCTATCCACATTTATACCTCCAAAAAACGGGGACCAGTAGCTAAGTCTAGACTGAAACGAATTCCTAAACATGCTAAATTGCTGCAGAATTCTGCCGATACTGATCCTGACGACAACAGCCCAGGAGATAAGACTTGAAACATTGGATGACGGACCAGGACTTTTACCGTTCAAACTGGGACCAACTAGACTCATAACACACTACCACACCTTTTTACAACGCATTCAGTTAAATGATGTCGAAGATAAAATCTTACAACTTCAGAATCAAATTCAAGCTTACGAGACTAGACTTCCTAACGAAACTTATGCTTTATATGAACTCCAGATTAATTATTTAAATTCTAAATTGAATATAGTATTAGAACAGTTACATAGCTTAGAGCCCAGCCGAACTAAACGAGGCCTTATAGACGGATTAGGATCTGTTATAAAAAGTATATCGGGTAACTTAGATCATTCAGATGCGATTAAATATGATAATGCCATTAAAACACTTCACAATAATGAGAATAAGATTTCATTTGAGGTAAATAATCAGATAAGCTACAGTAAAGATTGGATGACGAAAAACTTTGGTATTCTCTCTAAATTAGTCAAAAATCAGCGTATTATTAACGGAACTTTAATTTTTATAATGAATAAAGAAAGTCAGCATTCTGAGACTTTAACTAAATTTGCAAAGTTTGCTCAGCTACTAGTTATAATTACTGAAAATATAGATGACTTATTAAGTGAGTTAATTACAGTAGAAAATACTTTAGCATTTATTCGTGCATCGAGCACACACCATTCAATGCTAAAGATTAACATCTTAAGTAACATGTTAATTAGATTAAAAAATATATACGGTAGAGATAGCATCTTAGATTTAGAATTACGGGAATTTTATGATCTTATAAAGCCCGCTTATTACTTTATAGATAAAGAAATAGTTTTAATATTCAAATTCCCGATTGTGACTAAAATATCCTATGACCTATATAAACTATCAATAGCACCTAATAAATATCATCAAGCCCTCATACCTACTTATCCTTTCATTGCTACCAACGAGAATGCATTCGTGTACATAGAGGCAGAATGTCCGAAGTTATCTCACGGCTATCTCTGTGAAGAAAACATCAACCATCAGATCCGTACCGTACCTGACTGTATCCAGCATCTCATCTCACAACAATCTCTGGAGAAGACCTGCAAATTTACAAACATCACTCTGAGTAAAGAAGCAATGGAAAAGCTAGACGACCAACACTATGTTATCTCGCTGCCACATCCCACGAAGATTCATCTTATCTGCGGCCGAGAAGACTACACTCAGCTTCAAGGAAGTTACTTTGTCACTATCCCACTCACCCGCCAACTACGCACACCCGAATTCACTATAATCAACGATAGTGACGAGATAAAAGGTCAACCTCTTAAGATAATGAAGATACCGAATATTGAAATGCAAGCCACAGATACATCCCGCATTGATTTGCACTCAATCAACCTGCAGAGCCTTCACAGCATCCAAGATAAAATAGCGCTCCAAACGCCTGTACAAATCGACACACCGCCTGCCGAGATATTATACCACACTACCATACCATTCTATTGCGTACTATTAAGTGCAACTGTACTCATCTTCGTAGTCTTGCTACGACGCTACGAGATACTTACCTGCTAACGTACCAGTAATCAAGAAAATATGAAGTCCGAAACTCACGAATACGAGAGCCCGGATAAATCTGTAATAGAAAGAGAAAGAAAACCGGGAAGCAGTCATATTACCATACCAGCAACATTTCCTCTCAAAGTTCTCAAATAGTTGCTGATCTGTGGGCGGAGGAATTACGTAAATCTACCTACTTATACGAATATCGCTGACTCCTAAACCTCTAAGGAGGACACAACCGAATATTGCAAGATGACGAAATCGCTGATGCAACTCTCGTGCAAATTCAACGTGACCACGCCATCGCGCCACCAACCCCGAGATCATCATCATCGCCGTCACTTCGTATCCAACCTCGATCGGGTCAATTTGTAACTAGTTGTAATTTAATTATTAATAAATTAGTTTAAAAAATTAATTTCGGTTTTTTTCGAACCTCCTGCTGTCGCTTCTATATTTTGCACCAACGGTCTGATGTAAAGTGAGGATGACGATGGAAACACAACAATGATAAATACCTAAAGATTTAACTATTTTAGACACAGCAAATACATCAAACATTAAAAAAAACACTTCTGCCTTGTTTTATAGAGGAATGTATTTAATCAAACTAAATACATTACACCATACACACACACGCTAAATTGAAACCTTATGCGAGCAGCAGCAGTGAAATTGTTCTCACTAAACTTAAACCTTGTGCACTACTGAAAGGTAATAAAAACCTGAAATAGATATTTTTACAAAACTGTTTTTTAATAATGAACGAATAAAAATGTAGCCTACTTTTTAAGTCACACTTGAACCCGCAACTGCAAAGATGTAAGTTTAACATAAATTACATTTTAAAGCCTTGAATGAATTAGTTGAGAGAATTAATGCCTAAGCAGCTCGAGAGTAAAGCAGTAAGCGAAAAGTTATTGTTTCGAAGGTTCTAATCGACCCCTATCTAAAGCAATCAACATTTTATTGGGACTTAAAAATTCATAATTATCAATAACATTTTTATCGTTAGTTAAAATATTTTATGCCTAAGTACGGGTTCTAAAAAATTCTAATTAGCTTGAACGTAAAAACTATTCCAATAATGTCTTTTTCAGTTCTCAAATTAGTCATAAAGACTAACAAAACGCTTCTGATAGTAAATTTAACCAGAAAACAACACAAACAAATGAGAGACCATTAGATACTTACTTCACATGTGCAAATCCCCAACTCCATTAGCTAAAAGACTAGAATGGTTTCGCAATTTAAAAATACATTAACTATAATGACATCTTTTCTAGTTCCTTTACAGTTGAATACCAAAACATTCCACATAGCGGATCCAGAGTCCTATGGCGGATCGTATAAAATACCACTTATAACAAAGAGTTAGTTCGTCTGAATTCGAGGAAAGAATAAATTACGCCCGAGTGAAAGACCAAGATGGCGCCACTTTGAGGGACACCATGATGTTGGAGTTGTAAAGATTTTAATTCTCTTGCAGCCCCATGTAGCTGTGTCATTTTTAATATTCAAATTGATACAAGAAAATAAATAGGTACCTACGTAATTTCCATTTGTGCGTCAATCTTATTTTTTTGTAATAAGAAACGGTCATCCGATCCAAGGTTCCCGGGTTCAGGCCAGCGTGTTTGTTGTAACTTCGTTGTCTCTGATTTCCACAATTCAGGTCTTTTAAATAGTAACTTATTTTGAAATCAAAACAACTCATGTGATGATTGTCCACATCGTTTTTTTAATACTTGTATAGAATTTAACGTAAATACACCTAAATGAAGTCCTATAAAGTTCTGATGAATGTCGACCCTAGTCACACGTCCGGCGAAAGAGGACAGCTGGAACGTTTGAAAATAAGGAAAATGATTATTCAGATGTGGTATCTTGTTTGAAAAGTACTCACTTACCTTTACCTTCATTTTGAATTATTATATGTTACGTTTTGTCTCAGTGTGTACTTTTATCATCAATTGCTTTACAGAGATCCAAGTTCGTGCTGGATACAGGTCCCCCTCAAAAGAAGATTTTATAATAACCTCTACGTTTGGTAGGAGGTTAGGCAGTCGCCGTAAGGCCAATGATGTACCAAAGACACTGCTGCTTGTCATATCTGACAATAAACAATCTAACTTTTCCTTATTACGATAGGTCGAGAGGATGGCGTACTATTTTATTTTGGTGCATCGGTGTATTTAGAAAACATAACTTTACTAAGTAACGCCCCGTTGGTCTAGTGGTTTAAATACCGGACCAAGATCTCGGGGTCCCGGGTTCGATACCCGGGTCCAGCAAAAAAATTTTGTGATCACTAACCCGCATTTGGCAAGCGTGGTGATTATGCCAGCACCCATAATTGCTGTGGTAACTTGAATACAATGCTATAACTATATACCCTGTACCCTATAATTATATAACTACGAGTATATACTATAACTACTTGGGTATGTACACATTGGTATAGTTTGGACTTCTCCGTTCATGGTAATCCATTCAATGCACGTTATGGAATTTGTATCTATTTTCAAAGTAAACATACATATTATCAATTTGCGAAATGGCTAAAAATTAATCCGTTTCTACTACAGCAAGTAAAAACAGCGTTGCTTCAGGATCAGGTGCATTTCTTGTTCTTCTGGAAAACTTAGCTGCAAGTTTGGTATTTGTGCATTAATTAAAATTGTTTAACTGTTGCATTTTTTTACAGTCAATTATATGTAATTGAGTTCAAATTTGATAAGCCTACATAAGTAAATTGCCTTGGCCACTTTTGTTTTCCTTTAAAAACATCGCTTACTCGTAAGCATTGTAGTATTTATTAAAATATACTTAGTAATAGCACAGTTCTAATCCTATGCTTATGTCCGTTTGGAAGCTTTGAAGTCACATACATACAAGCGTTAAGACTTAAAGGTCAAAATTATATCCCTCACTTTTCATCAAAGGTCAAAAAGCGGTCATTTATGATAACCTGCGTTAAATACAACTATATCAAAACGTTTTATTTACCCATGCTTCTGTTGTTGTATAGTGTTAGTTGCTAATCCGATTTATTTTTAGGAATTTTTTTTTTCTTTAGTATTATTGAATTTTCTAACTAATATTGTATTCGCAATATAGGCAGCATAATTATTGGCACTATTTTTTGCAAGTCTTTTTGCCATCTGTCTTTGTACAGATAGAATTCATTTTATTGCATTTTCTAATGTCACTAACTTCACATTGTTACATTTAAGCAATTAAATTAAACCTAAATTAATGAGCAGATACACGCTCATTACCCCCCAAAACGAATCCGTAATACAAACGATTATCGCTTCGCAGAGCAGAGCACAGTCCGTGATAATCTGACCAGCTGGCGCTTGCATTTAAATCCCGAAGTCTTCACAATTCACAGATAATGCACACAGTCTTGTAAATAGTTGAATTTGCATTTAACTGGTCCGTAAACCAGTTATCCTGGTCCGGAAATTCGAGGGGAATGGTCCGCGGGGCTAATACATTCCCGCGCGGAGACACCAATTTTTCTACACCATATATGCGGTTATAAATTGAATTTCCTTTATGACATTTGTCATGTGGTTTAGGATAAATTTGTAGATACGAATGTTTCCAAGTTTGTCTCTGTCTTTAAATTTTGTTGAAAGCGACATTTACTTTCATATTATAAAAAATATATAACAGAAATTACTTGTCTGAAGGTAAGGGTCATTAAATGCTATTCTCTTGTGCTTGTTTTCTGTTGTATCTTCTTTGTTTCTTGTATGTAGTTTAGTTTATGTTGTATTATGAAACAGAAATCCAATTTAGTTTCAAAGTCTTAGCACATCGTAAAGCATACGAAGAACGTTGTCATGGACGCAATTTTCTCTAGATACTGATGTTGCAGAGAACTTGTGTTGTCAGGTGCGAATATTTGTATAACAATGCTCGGTCCAAAAAAATCACACTCATTTATACACTTGACGTTGATTTAATGTATTTTATAGTTCTGTATATATTTTTCTTGAAAATCCTTGAACCTCTTCTTACTGGACTAATAATCTTAGGAAAAAACATGATAAGGCGACTACTAAAGTTAAGTTCTGTTCTCAATTGATTTAATTTTATTACTTCTAAACTAAATCAATTCGCAAAAAACTAGAACAGTATCATTTTAGCAAATTATTTCTAGTATTCATTGAATCACAGTAAACTTTTAATTTAGTTGTTTATAAAGTCGAATTTGTCGCTAACGCCAAAAGCGGCCGCTTTTAGCAATAATGTACAATAAGTAAGGATGCCAAAATGACAAGCAGTTAACAGTGATTCAATCAATACTAGAGGTAATTTGCTAAAATGGTACGGTCCTAGTTTTTTCAGAATTGATTTTGTTTTGAGAAAAATAAATTAAATCAATTGGGGGTAGCACTTAGCTCTAGAAGTCCCCTTTTTCGTTTATTGCCTGCCACTGGATGCTGGTGGTGCGGGGCTGACAGTCATGGATATCCTTAGGGGGGCTTTTGTACTGAGCAGAGATAATGATGAACTAAATATCGACGACCTCCGTGGCGGAGTGGCGTAAACACCGGTTTTCAAGGTGTCGCCTGCTCCGAGGTCCCGGGTTCGATTCCCGGACAGGTCAATGTAGAAAAACTGTGTTTTTCTACATTTTCTCGGGTCTGGGTGTTTTTCGTACCTTCGTTATTTCTGGTTTCCAAAATATGAATGCTTTAAATGGTTATTCAAATTGGGATCAGAACAAATGTATGTGATGTTGTCCACATTTATTTATATTTATTTATTTATTTAAATATAATAAAGTGGGCTTTATACCCTTTTCGAATAATTATCTTTGAAGGGATGTCATTAGGCGTGACTAGTTTATGTAATTTCCATCTTGCAACAGAAGCAGGGACCTATCTTTTTTAGACCCGAGCATACAGCAATACAGTAAAGATTGTTTCCTATACTGACCTGACTAGGATTAGAACTCGTTCTTGGCAGTGGGCGGAACACCACACTACTACGCTGTCTGCGTCATCGATGATAATTCGTTAGTTTTGTTACTATCACATGTGATTGCTTTTATTGTAACTCTTTATCCTACTTTACATAGCAAGGCAACTCCTCAACAAAGTTTCCAGTTTGCGATATTGACACTCGTTTTTTTTTTTTATATTTGACGCATCGCAAATCACATAAATCACGTGCAGCAAGAAACCACGCTCAGTAGCGAACTTGTAAATAAATCTAAGAAACAGTGGTCTAGCAGAAGTTTCGAATAAGAACTTTGCGTTTCAAGCTTTGTTCACGCGGTGTAGAATGGGTTTTAAAGTCAGGGTGTGTTTGATAGAGAGTTTAGTTGTTGGTTAGTAAAATATTTTGTGTGTTATAAAAACGATTTTATAACTTTTTATTAATGCAATTTGAATTTACTTAAGAATGTGAGGCATATATAATATACTGAGTATACTGATGTAATGTTTATTTAAGTTGTTTTTTTTATTAAAAGTACTCGTATGACTTCGACAAAAAAATATTTTTTATGGTGATGTTGAAACAGCGCGGAAGATGATAATATTATATAATTATTATAATCGTTTTTGCAATCTTCCTTCTTTAAAATAACAACTTAGTTTATTGCAGACGTTTTGATCAATTTACACTGACTGTTTATCACAAACCGACTAATGTAGCAATCAAGTCTTACTCTACCAATATTAGTATGTTTTGCCAAGCATCGAAATCGTAATTATATTAATCAAAAGTTTAAGTATGTTACTCGTTCACGCATTAATTTTTATAAAACTTTCCAATAATATAGCATAGACATCAAAATAACACATTGACTTAAATTTATTCCAAATTTTACGTGTAGTTATCGCAGGAACACGGCTTAGCAGTTGTGTTTTATGTGAACTCACTTGGCGCTGATAGTCGGTTACTTTTAATTTTTTTAATTAACATTCCTTTCTCTTTGAACCTAATACCGACCTTAAGTATGTAGTAAAATTTTAATATTTTTATTCAGTCAAAATATAATTATCATAATTAGATTTCAAAATCTCATTAAATCTGTTTTAAGCAGGTAACTGTAATCAACGTTAAAACTTCTCTTTCACAGAAAGCAAAAAGCTTTTCCAACTGTATTCTTTGGCCTTTGTGATTATTCATGTATGTTCCATACTAATCCGCACATAGCCCGAGAAAACCCTTTAGCACAAATAAACGAAAGGGTCCTTGAAACAATATTCTTTGATCTAAATACTGCGTTTGCAGTAAAAGGGTCAAACGACAACTTTTAGGGCGAAACGTAACTCTTAATATTTTCGAATAGAAGCTGTAACAATTTTCGAGGAACCTACTTAGCAGGCGCATTATAAATTCAAGTAAATAATTTACAAATCCCTTCCCCAGTCTATTATCGATATAAAGAAGCTAATTTACCGGTTTAACGTGTAAGCGAAAAATGTTTTTTCTTGTAAAGGAATATTTTATAAGATCTGTAAGACGACCGAGCCGCGTTTATTTATTGACAACACATTATTTGATTTGTTTTCCCGTGGGATCTAAACGTTGTACTTAAAAACCTTTTTTGGTTTTATAACTAAAACATGAGTAAGATGAAATGTTTTTTACCATCGAAATTGATTTTAGCTGTAGGAGAAAATTTGGTAGAGATTTCTGGAGTTGCGCAATTTAGGCCGTGGTTTTATACTGATAGTGATTCCAACTGTATATGTGTAGAATAATGTGCATTATTTTTATAATACAGGTTAAAATTAAAGTTTTAATTTCTACGGATTCAAATTTTGTAAAGATTTTATATTATAATTATAATTAAGATTTTATAGTATAACACCATTACAACACTCTTAAGCAAAGGTTACTAATAAAATACACAGGTCACTGTTTGGTGTTCTCTTTGAAGTGTTATTCAACATACTGTGTGTGTGTATCAACCACGGGGTGGTGGGATCTACCTCCTAGTGGTCCACCCTGGGCAACGGCATCTTTAGTTTTCTAATCAATGATGACGGCTAATAGATCCCTCTACGGTGGTAGGCTTCGTAAGAGGCTGCCTAGATGCTACCACCCTCCCGCCGGAGTCCAGCGCCAAACAGTTTTTCTGTGTTCCGCTGGTGTGTGGGAGAACCAGTGTCACTCTCTGGGTAAGCTCGCTCCATCTCGGGCTTCTTCTTAACCGTAAAGTTAAGTATGTAGTCAAGAGCAAGCCCATTTATTATAAAAAAAGAAAATACTAATCTCAGGTCTAGTCAAGCAATAACAATAGTTTACTGTGTCGAAATACAAAAATGCTGACGTAACTGGCAATAGAACAGCTTCGACTTGCGATTTTTTTCTCGATAGCATAAGACCTCACACTCCACGAAAAACCGTTCGAACTCTACAGTTAGAAACCATACGTCGCTATCCTTACTTGTCAGACCTTGTTTCAACTAACTAAAATTCTATCTCAAAAAATAGCTGTAGCAGTGCAGTAAGCGTAGGTTTGTAGAATTGTTGGTAAAATGGATTTATCTTTAGAAATGGTTTTTGCTCACACTCTACGTGTCTAGACGACTGAAGCAAAGGGAAATCTTTTGCTGATTGCGCAGTCCAATAAACATTGAACAAATCTTTTTTGTATGAATGACTTCTATTACTTGATAAACTTACTTAAATTAAACATATTTTAATGATAGTTGTACACAAATATATCATGAATACCCTGCTCTGATGAGACCGTTATAAAACAATAATTTTCTTCAGCCTTTTTTGAGATATTTTTTAGAATTTGATGTGAAAACAACTTGTTAAGTTATAATTTGACATTGATGGATAGATGACTAGATCTAACCACATATTAGGGAAATTTCAAAAAATATCATTTTTCTAATATTATAAATGCGAAAGTTACTGTGTCTGTTTGTTTGTCTGCTGCGCTTTCACGACTAACCTACCAAACAGATCTTGATGAAATACAGGATGAAATTTTAACCACCTTCCAAATTTTAATATATCAATCTACCAGACAAAAAACAAATGACGATTTTTTCTTTTGGTATAGCCCAGTACAAAAATGTCAAAATAAAGCACTTAGAAAATGTCCGCAAAAAAAATCTAAAATTTTTGATACGGCCACCTAGCAACACTTTTTTTACGCGATTCGCATCTCATTTATTCATTACGATACTATTCATACGTTTTTGATTATCCCTTGATACCTTATCAGGCCTAGGACCGAAAAAATTGAAAACTATATTGCGAAAAATATTTTCGGGTGAAAGCTTGATTTACATTTTTTTACTTCATAAATGGGCTTCAAATACGATACCGAACGCCAGTAAAATTTTTGGAAAGTGGTTAAAATTTCACCCTGTATAGCAAAAAATCTGATAAAATCAGTTTATTTGATCTATTCCTTTCTAATACCAAAAACGAATACCAGTGTTATTTGTTTATAATTACGAATACCATGAGTCCCCAAATACTATATGAAATTTTGTCAATAAGATTTGAAATGATCATAATTATAACTATTTTCTTATACTATTAAGCCACCGAGACACTATGTCACAAGCGTCAATTATTCAAGCATATTCTTATCGCTGTAAGCCAGCGTTGTTTCATCAAATGTTTGGGGATTGCACCCTTAACACCCGAAAGAATAATCTTTGCAGATGTTTGACAGTCAGTTAAGATGAAACAGCTATTTAAATATTTTATAAGGTTATTAAGCAATTTAATTGCATTTATAATATAAGTAAGTATTTAAACTTGAAAAATTATGCACCCGGTATGCGAGGAGATGCGGGTTTGATACCTGACGCATAATTTTTCAAGTTTATATGATATTATAAACGCAATTAAATTGCCTTAATATCATATAAAGTATTTTAGTAACTTTGAGTTTATGGGCAAAATTGTTACCGAACACACATTCTCTGCTACGTATTTTAAAGTATGGCACTTGTCCTAGATCCTAAAATATCTAATTCCTTCCACACACCAGCATAAGTGCAAGACATACCAGCTCATGAATAAAAAGATGCAATTCTCTCCGGATATCCTGCTGCCATGCCGTTATTGAAGATTGCACTATTGCTCATTATTGAATGTTCGCGGTATGTTATGTTAACTGCACGAAGAGAATTCGTGGAACATCTTTATTTCAACCTAAATGTATTCCGCGTAGGAATAACTTATAGGTACCTATGTCGTTATTGGGTACGAGGTCGAGGAATGCAAACTAAATTTAAAATAGGCAAGATTATCAGTATTGTCTTACTAATATTATATAACATGAACCACATGAATATGTCCGTTTGTACCGGACTAGAATATTGTCTAGTCCGGTAATACTAAAATAATATCAGTATATAAACTTGAAAAATTTTGTCTCAGGCGGGACACGAACCCGCATCTCCTCGCATGCCGGGCGGGCGCCATACCATTAGGCCACCGAGACACTGCGACACGGCGCGAATTTTTCAAGCATATTCTTACGCTGTGAGCCAGCGTTGCTTCATCAAATGTTAGGAGTTTGCACCCTTAACACCCGAAAGAGACATCTGTTTCATCTTAACTGACTGTCAAACATCTTCTCTTCTCAAAGATGTTTGACAGTCAGTTAAGATGAAACAGCTATTTATATACTTTATTTGATATTTTAGCAACTTAATTGCACTTATAATATCAGTATATAAACTTGAAAAATTTTGTCTCAGGCGGGTCTTTGTTTATATACTGATATTATAAGTGCAATTAAGTTGCTAAAATATCAAATAAAGAATATCAAAATAATTGAATAACGAATGATTAACTAGACTTTAAAATTAACTTTCTTTGTTATCTATAACCGCATAACTTTTTGAACAATTAAGAAAAAAATCTCTTACAAAATTTTAAATATAGATAGACAACTTTAAAGCAATGAAAAGCGTAAAATAAGCAACTAATCTTGAGTCGGTGTTTGTCGTCCGTAATTTCTTGTTTTGCACAAGCTGAAATTCGGTGACTTTATTACGCTTTTTCACGGTTAAACTTTTGTTAAAAAAAATGTAGGTATTTTTAATTATTGATGGCTATCAACCCTATTTTCCTTCCCTTCGGGGTGTAACAAATGTATTACCATAAAACAAAAAACAAAAAATTTGCCCAATCTGTTAAAAAAATAAGCGTGGTCATAAAAACATATATTATTAATACATAAAAAAGACCCTTTTTCAGCCCTCTTTTATTCGTTGGTTGCAAACAGTCTTAAATTCTTAGAAAAAAGTCTAAATTTATTGTCAAAGGGTTCTGTTATTTAGTCTTTACTGGCTGTAGCGGACACGACGAAAATGAATTACATTTCACAATATTTACAAGTGAAGGTATATACTTTAAGAGACTCTTGATTTGTTTAATGTGATTTAAATTTCATGTAGATGCATCTATGCTGTCCCTAGATAAACGATACTGGCACACAGATGGACGTACGGACAGACAACACAGTGATCTTGATGAAACTTTGCAAGGCGAATACGAAAACCTTATAGGTTTTCGTATTCGCCTTGCAAAGTTTAGAACCCTAAAAAGATGATTGAATTTTTCGTATAAAAACGCTTGTTTCATTAAAATAGATTCCAAATCGTCTACTAAGGCGTTACCTATAAACAACACTTACATAAATGCAGTTATTTTGTAACACAAGTAACCGATATTCACTCAAGTTATATAAAAAAGATACTCAATATTTAGTACGTACAACGTAGTCAAGTAAAAAGCAATCAAAGCGTGAGTTGCTCGGAGATTGTTTTTGTTTACAGCGGAAATTGAGCCGAATCCTGAGATATGGTTCAGAAATATATGTTATATACATTTTGTATTAGATGACACTGAGCTAACTTAGCTTTTATTTGATTTGGGTAGATAGGTATTTATTACAATTGAATGACGCAGATTTTTTTTTTGTAGTTTTTATACCTCTTTTATTTTAAGAAGGAATAACTTGTCATGTTTTGCCTATCCTTTCTATAGGTTTTTGTTCTCTATTCAATGTAAAAAGAATTAAATTATATTTTATTTATTGATTTAGGTATTCATTTTCCATTCATGTTAACAGAGAGAACTCCGAATCACAAGCAAGTCAAAAAAGCAGTCAAGAGAGAAAGAGTTAGTCGTCGAATAATTAAAGATACAAGACAAGATACGTACAAGATAATTTCAATTTATATAATGTCAAAATAAAATAGTTAAAATAATTTACCTTATCAAGTTACAAAATATGTCAGTTAACACGAGTTTAATATTATTATAACACATATAAATCAATTAAACACACAGTAATTAAAAAACATTTTTCAAGTAATGTCCAAACTGTCAGCAACAAGTCTAAATCATCACACCGAGTGAGTATGTCTCCGATCAGACGCAGGGCACGAATCGTAGGTGCATGTACAGCGTGCTGTGTGCGCGTGACAAGTCTGCGCAGCTAGCGCGGCCGGCGCCGGGGGGAGACCGCGCCCGAGACATCCCGAGGCATTCGCGAGGGAACAAGGAGACCCATTTTTGTCGTGGTGCTGGGCTGACAACTTTTTGATGCAATGCAAATAGATAATGCACCACTAACAAAATTCATCTTCCACACTCAAGTGTTTCAAGGCCAACCATTCCATATACAAATAGGGAAGGGTATAAGAAAGGATAGTACCCATATCTTCTCTTGTACAGCCATCGTGAAAACTTTCGTTGTATTCTTTCAATCATAAGGGTGTACTTTGCTTTATAGGGGTCCCAAACAATAGCTCCATACTCAAGTTTACTTCGAACATACGAATAAAATAGCACCTTAGCCACTCTCAAATTATTGAATTGTGAAGCAGTTTCTATTATAAAACCTAGAGTCTTACTCACAGATTTTCAAATTTCAGTCATGTGTAAATGGAAGTCAACTTTGTATCTAATGTCAGCCCAAGATCACGAATATGATTAAGTCTTTCTAAAGGAGCGTCAGATAACGTGTAAAACACCTGCAATGGATGGCGTTTACGAGAAAAAGTTATTACTTCTTTACATTTAGCTGTATTAAATGGAAGGGAATTGTTTTGACTCCACTCCAATACTGCGTTAAAGTCAAATTGTAAAGAAACTGTATCAATTTAATTTCTTATTCCTAAATACAATTTGAGGTCATCTGCAAATAGAAGGAATAGAGCATTTTTTTACAGTCTCGGGTAGGTCATTAATCATGATACGAAAGAGAGTTGGTCCTAAGGTACTGCCTTGACTCACACCTGACCTCGTATAGAAGGGTTCAGACTCATACATAACCTTCCAACTTTACATACTGACGCCTATCCCTCAGATAACTACTAAAAAGCTGCAAGAGCTTGGGAGTGAAACCTACCATTGCTAGTTTCTTCAGTAGAACGTCATTATCGACCAGATCGAATGCTTTCCTAAAATCAAAATAGGCAGCATCGACCTGCCGCCCAATATCAAATTCAGCACACACATAGTCAGCTAATGATACTAGATTTGTAGTCGTCAAACTAGCCTTGCGAAAGCCATGCTGACTATGGTGCAATAAACCATCAAGTTGCAGACTAATTCGACGAGTCAGAACAGCTTCAAACATTTAAGCGAACACATAAAGCACCGCTATCGGACTGTATTTATTATTTTATTTAATATTTTTTAAGGAAGTGACGAGAAAACCTTCCTTGTCAATTGTACTTATATTAGTAGCGTTATAAGGTAACAAATAGTGGACCAACTTGAAGCGACCTGCAACGACGGAACCCTTTGCCTCTCTTGACTGTTTTTTTTAATGTACTATGTTTGTGCATTGCCAGTTCTTTCTTTTCATAAGTCAGTAATAAATACTAATTGTGCTACAAAACTGATCTGATTCTACCATACTACACAGTTCCACCTTACCTTTTTTACATGCAAAAGGTAATACATTCGTTGTCTTAGGCTTTATAAAAGAAAATACTGAGCAAGTTTTCGCACACAAAATGAATATTGAATATAAAACGATACGCACCTTTTCCGGCACACACCTACTATGTTTTTGCATAATCTTTCTAGGAATAAACGGTTACGTTCCCTAACTAACAAAGGGCAGTGAGCGACCCTCGGCATATTTTATGAACAAAGGTTGTAAATTCGAGTAATATAAATGCCGTTCGTAGCTGAAACTCAAGGTAATCTAGTGTTTAACATTGCAAAGTTAAATTATGTTAATTCGAAGGACTGAAACATCGGCGTGTCCCTTCGAGGTTTCGCGGTAACAAATGGTCCCGATACAAAGTGTCATGCTGTACGAGAAGGCATCCATGTTTGTTAAGTTTAAAAAAGTGACGAAAAGCAAAAAAAGAGTGCAAACCACTATTATTGGGGTGACAATACGCTGGGTATAGTATTTCAGCTATCCACCCGATTATATTCCGATTCCCGGTCGGTTATTGTATCTGAAAAACTCGTGAAAATTATTATATCTCAGGACATTTAAGGGGATCTTTTCTCAATTGGCTGAAGTCATTTCGGTGCCGTCTTCTGTACAAATAAGTCACGTGTGTCAGTCAGGCCTATTAGGCGACTTGGAAACCTGTGACACCAGATATTTCCTAAAGGATAATCACACGATAATTGTTGTTAACTTGCTTTCCGTGGCAATTTTGCTAATGCAATCTTATTCTTAAATCATAAACATGTTATTGATTGTGTATGACTTTATTGGTTGTCTGCGTTGGTTGTGTGTTTTTATTACCTTATATAGAATTTTAATGAATGAAGTTTAAACATGTATTCCTTCCAGTTGTGACTTCTGCAAAATAAGCTGCAATTTCTAGAAAATATATAAGTAAAAGACAGGTCTGCGCACTAAGTGCATCTTCTAGGTATTTAACCTAACTACCTACTATAACCTCAACCGCTTTGGACAAAAATATTAATACTTTAAATCAATCAATCAATACCATTTATTGATAACTACACCATCGTATCAACATGTTTACATTTATTTTGATAATTGTATTGAAGCTAATCAAAAGTGATTGGTCCGAATACTCCGAATACCATGTTATGTTCGACGTATATCTCAACGAAATTTCTTCTAAAAAGGAAAATACACCGGCGGACAATGAAATTGCACGACAAAAATAGAACTAATTATAAGGAAAGAATATTTTAGTGAAACAAGACAACCGCCATCTATAATCGATAATTTTGCTCGACAACAATCAAACTTTAAAGTATCTCACAGATATAGTTTCATTACCTATCTACGTCGGTTAGTCTATTATACAGGGTGAAATTTTAATCACTTTCCAAATTTTAATATAGCAATCTACGAGGCAAAATACAAATGACGTATTTTTTCTTTTGGTATAGCCCAGTAGGTACATAAATGTCAAGATAAAGCACTTAGAAAATGTCCACCAAAAATCTAAAATTTTTGATACGGCATCCTTGTAACACTTTTTTTAGGCGATGTGCATCTTATTCATTCATTACAATACTATTCATAAGTTTTTGATTTTCCCTTTATACCTCAACAGGTCTAGGACCGTAAAAATTGAAAACTATATAGCGAAAAAAAATTTCGGGTGACAACTTGATTTACATTTTTTAACTACTTATAAACTTTCGCGTTGCATAATTATTTGAAACGATAACGGGAATTAAACGCGATCATACCTTATTATTTTGCCTGACGTTTCGATCGGGTTGCACCGACCATGGTCACAGACTGACTGGAGACAGCGATGCACTCACTCATCGAAACGTCAGGCAAAATAATAAGGTATGATCGCGTTTAATTCCCGTTATCGTTTCAAATAATTACATTTTTTACTTCATAAATAGGCTCTAAATACGATACTGACCACATATAAAAATTTTGGAAAGTGGTTAAAATTTCATCCTGTATAGAGTATAAGGAAGTTTTAAAAGTCAAATAAAAGTTAAGGCACTTTTAAACCTGCCAGTGGAAATTGTCAATAACGATAATTCCTAGATTACTACTTAATAAAAAGTAAGAAATCTCTGATTTCTGATTTGACTTGACGGGATTATTAGACTTTAAAATTTAGTTTAGACATTTGTTGAAGGTTAAAATAGGTTTACTGGAATTATAGTAAAGTGGGAAATTAAAATCGTCTCAATTTACATTACGGGTTATACATATGATATAAACGTAAGTACCTACTCTTGCAAACGAAAGGCAAATTTACACGATCGTTAAAGTAAAGTATAAATGACGGGTGCCTTACAGCCTAAACATTAAAATTACCGGCACAAAGTACATTCCATCCAAACTCTCGTAACGTTTATAGCGTTGAACATCTCGTCTCTAATATGCCTCATTACTTGTCTGCGGTGATAAAAAGAAAACGGCATAATTCCGCGTGTTTTTTATTGCATCGGATTCGAGATTCGAATGTAGACAACAACACAATCGTGAGAGGACTTGCAAGGACTAACTAGGAACACCTGACAGAAGCGGTAGGACGCATGCGTTAAAAGTTGGGAGTGAGCGCGTGGTATTCGTACATTCAGTAGTCGAATGAATCTTGACTGTTTCCCACGACGAGAACGATAGAGACCGTTCGAAAAGCGCGGGACGAAAGTACCGATTGTAATTTTTACCCAACACTCAAAAGTTGTGAGTTTAAATAACTGGGTGTAAGTGTGTAATTTAGTGAAGTTGCAAAGTGGTGGAGCCTAGTCCCGTTTGAGGTAAGTCACTTCTCAAACTTGGGAGTTAATACGTGTTGTTAAATTAATTAATTTCGCCCTCACTTGATCACACCCAGTCTCCGAAGTTAATTGATGGCTCACAATTAATACCCACCTTTCTCCCCTCGTTAAATACTCCTTATAAGTTGAAAGAAAAGGGGAAAATTTGCGTTCTAACTTATTTGTTTTTCAGGTACAAGTTTTTTACACATACTATTTTTCTGATCTATTTTTTTTAATATCACATAACCAAACTTAATATTAACTATTAAAAATAATGTTACTCAGTAAGTTATCTAAATAGAAGCCGTCATCGTAGAAACTTAATATCAATAAATGAATGCAACGGGTTACCAGAAAATAAAAAATCATTAATTTATGTTGTTCTAAATGTATCAAATTTCCTTTACGTTTAAAACCGTTTAAGTCTAAAACTGAAATAATTTAAAAATAAAAATAAAAATATATTTAAGAAATAAACTTTGTCACACCATGATCACAAACCAACAAGACTAAAATTACGAAGCCATGTAATCAAATAGAGTGTCAGTCACGGTCTCTCGATTGACTTAATTTATTCGTACTATGTTAAATTATTCCATGTTATTAAACCTTTCCGAATTGAATTCGGACCAATTAAAATGTTATGCAAATTTATCCTTGCTGAATATTTGATTTAGGGACCAACATTTAGTTCTAGAATTGTTCCAAATTTAAGTGTTACAGTAAACGAAAATGTGCCGTTGATTTATTCCTTGAAAATATATCAGACGTACAAATGCCTCCATTTAATTAAATTAAATTTAATAAATAATCTCAAACTGTTTACTGTTAAAATAAAAGTTATAAAAGTTCATAATAATAAACAATTTAAAAGATTATAATGTTTTATGGATCAGAGGTGGAGGTTTAATAAGGACATGATCAAACATATACAACTGAAAAAAATCAACATCAGTTTTATCGACGACTTCTTCATTCGTCTTTAGAGGTGAAAAGTAAAGCAAATAAATATATACTTTTTACAAACATTTTGTTTTAGTCCTAGAAACTATTTTCTGTATTACCTATTTTATCAATCAATAAATTCTTAATTTGCTTCATCTTCTGGCCGTGCTTATTATTTTATCAATCCTTGAAGTACAATCTGAGTTATGAGTGTCTTCCAAGCCGCCTGTTGGAGTTCTTTAACGCGACTTGTCTAAACAATTTCCAGTGACGGTAGCCAGGACCAACCGCTTTACGTGCGAAGTACTACTATAACTTACCACCCTTTTCAGTCCCAAAGCAATTTAAAGGACATTGTGTCCTAAATTTAACCCCAAAACCTGATTGAGAATTGAACCCCGGACCCTTGCATAATAGTTAATAAAAAGCTAAAAGAAATGTACTTTATCGAATTCAAGGAACACATCTGTATCGACGTATCGACCAAAGTGACAACCACAGATTGCAAAGCTATCATTTTCGACTAAAATCTGCCAATAATTTTTCTCAAAGCCTAAGTTCCAAGAATGAGAAAAATAATAATAGTACATTATAATAAACATTAATTTATTATTACAATCACAAAAACGTACAGGAGCAAAGATTTTGCTCAAAAACGGACCATTAAAAATAACCTTATATGAAACATGAGTCTGATGGATTTATAAGACTAAGAATAATTTGATATCTTATTTTCTCAGATCAAAAATCTCTTTGTATAAGGGTAACCTAATTTCGTTTTTATTCGCCTCTGTATTAATTTGTCTCATCTTCCTCAATTTTCAGATACTTTGAAACGACAGAATAAATTATGGTGTTCGATTAGAAATAGCATAAATCACAGTTACATTTTTACATTATCAGTTACATTATTTATTCAATTTGATGTGGTTGCTCAAGTTTATATATTTCTCGTTTATAAATGTCATAAGTGCTACATTTCCGTATATCTAAAGGTAATTGGCACCCTTGTAAGATCACTTCGTTGTTCGTCTCTCTGGTCATTAAGACTCTTTTTCTCAGGAACGTAGTAGAGAAATAATACAGTAAATTGATAAAAACGTAGTAAAGGTATAATACAAAAACTAAGATCTGGCAAATCAAACTTCTTGATGCACCTAGTTAGAAGGTGAAACCTTTTATTTTGTATTTCCCATACATTTTGCAAAGGTAACCGAAATCCGTTGACCTAAACCATGATGTTCGTAAGAAGTAATTTCCTTTAAATACTTCATTAGAGAAAAATCCGTAAGCAGCAAATTCGTTTTTTGTTTCCCTTGATGAAAGTTTGTTAGCCCGTCTCGCACTTGCATACAGTATAGGCCCCCTGCAACTTTTCCTAAAAAACTTATTTAGAGAAATCCCGAATTGCCTAATTGAATTTAAACATTCAACTTTCATTTTGTGAAATAATAATAATATGCAATTACTTCTAATTCAGACCAATTTTAGATTCTGGATGAAATGATACCATTTCATGATTTGCTTAGGTGTTTAATATTAGGGGTTAAAGTATGAAATTGCCGTTTTGTATGGACGAAATCGAGAAAAGTCAATTTTCCATACTAACAATTTTTTAGTTTTTTTAAAAACGCCTGAACCATTTTCGAAGAAATTAAAGGTGAAAGTTAGATGGTTATAAAGCTACGCATTATAGTATTTAAATTCCTGAAAATCAAAGTATATAATACAAATATACATAATTGAAGCAAGAAGGTCAGCTGACACATTGTAAGGGGTCTTTTCAACGACTTCCTTTGAAGTAATAGGCACTAGTATTGCATTTTTTTTAGTCAAAAGTTACTTTATTTAGTTTTTGATACAATACAAAAAGAATTACGCAATAATATGACTATACTTAAGAGCTATAAACAAAATAAAAAGTGGAAAAATAATCGGCAATTTCATACTTTAACCCCTATTATAAAGACATGACGTATGTCTTCACTCTTCATTAACGATGTCATACGTATAAGTGTTCATATGCTTCATTTGGCTCTTAAAATTATTTAACTGAAGGTTTTATTGTTGCTAGATTTGTCGCCAAAACTGCTAGCAGTGAATACAGTACCAATAGTTTAGGCGTCAGATCAATCATCTTATGATAGCGTAAACGGAATTTGTAAAAAGTATATACAAATATATTTTTTTATTAAGTTTTCATTGAAAATGGTTTTTACATCAGTTTTTACATCTGAAGTACTATCTATACTAATATATAAAGCTGAAGAGTTTGTTTGTTTGTTTGTTTGAACGCGCTAATCTCAAGAAGTAATGGTCCGAATTGAAAAATTCTTTTTGTGTTGTATAGTCCATTTATCGAGGAAGGCTTTAAGCTATAGAACACTACGCTGCGACCAATAGGAGCGAAGCAATAGTGAAAAATGTTGCGAAAACGGGGAAAATTATTCATATCATTTGACGCGGACGAAGTCGCGGGCAACAGCTAGTTAAGAATAATATCAAAGAATAAAAAATTTGTAGCCGTTTCACTGCACGCAATAAGTAATACCCACAGTCATAATTTAGTAATATATAATAGCCTTCTTACTACCCAAATGACAGCACATTGTATCTCAATGTTGGTAGAGCGTAGTCACACATACTCGTAATATTAATTAACGTGAAAACGGGTATGGTGATTTTAAGCAAGAGTGGATTTATTTCGGGAACTTGCCGGCCTAGCGGTTTAATATCTGACACTACTTATCACCTACCAAAAGGCCTACTATGACAGTAAGTATAGTTACGGGGTCAGAATGTGGTTTCTTAGATGTTTATTTACCCACGAAGAAAAAAGGAATTCGTCTATTCAACGTACCGTTACACCAGTAAAATTTCCACACTTCTAGCCAGTTAAATTTTGTTATATTCTTTTATACTATGCATCATTTCTGTAACTTGAATTCATTGATGGAAGATTTTCCCTGCAGTAGGATGGCGGGTACTTCTACTACTACTTTATACATCATGATGATAGTAAAGACATCGTATAAGATGTTGTTTAACCTGTTCTACTTACGTAACTCAATTCTTTAGGTATAAGTCTTTAAACACGGCATTTCTCGAAGACTTTTAAATATTTTGGTAAAGTAAAGTCTCCAGTTAATTTGACGTTAATTTGTTAACCCTTTCATCCATTGTACAGCGGAATCTTGAAAAACATTTTTTTCTTAGTCTTTTTTGCGAAGAATTCGAGTTTAATCCTTTTATCTTGTCTTGTAAAAGAGGATTTAGGAGGTTGGTAAAACAACTCAATTTAATATGTACATGAATTCTTTGGAGGAATTCTACTTTTACTGTGTAAGCTTTCAGGGTTAGGATCTGATGGTGCTTGAAAACACTCTGCTCCATTTCAAAGCTCGCAAGCGTATTATAGCTATTAAGCTGGTTTCGTTTTAGGCTGACTTCATATCAATTTCATAGATTTCCCCAGAAAAGCTTGGTTTTAGTCTAATCCAGGTCCGAAAAAACCTTTGATGTTTATAAGAAAAGATAACCATGGTTTAAAATTTCATAGGTGACTATTCAAGTTCTCTGAATCGATTAAGAAATTATTTGGGGTTTATCTTGTTTTTTACGACTTTTCGATATTTGCGCCACTTCTTGATCAGGGTGTTGCAACAGTGTCTAAATATTGGTAACTGTTAATGAAAAAGCATATGAATATACCTACCCCGAATCAAATAACTTTAGCAAAAGATAATCCTGCCTTCTGAGTTATTAATTAAGAGATATCAAAAACATTCAGAATGCTATGGAGTCATCCGGAGTATCTGTTAATAAGGTTCAAATTAGAAATTCAAAGTTAATTTTTACACAGAGTCAAACTTAGGACGAACAATGTCAAAATTTTTCGACACACTGAAAACCATAAATTTGTTGTTATTTTTGTCTAGTAACAGAAACAGCTAACGTTGATTTAGAGTTACGTAGACTAGAAAGTTCTTAGGACTAGAAAGTTCGTGTGTTTATTAATTACGTCGATAAAATGGTAGGTATTTTGCAGGTGAGATAGAAATCGCAATTTGGCCAAATATGGAGAGGTGTCGCTGCTGCCAATCTACTGATAGTAGAGTTTTTTTTTAATTTTGGTTTCGTATATTCTTTTCTTATTCCGGTATCCATTATTAAAGTTCAAGTTTAAAATCCAAATTCAATTTAATAAACACACGTGTTATTTTAATTGTATGTCCTCTCTGGCTGAAAAGGGTATAACTCAAAGTCGATCTTATTCTGTAAGATAGCCAAATAACATTAAATAATAAAAAAATATGCTTAATAGTTCAGGATAGTTAAATTAGTTACAACAGTGGCCGCCCGGTAAACGAAAAGTAATGGGTTCGAGTTCAATCCAAAGTAGTCAAATTTTTTTCCTACTGATTTTAATTTTTTTAATCTAACCTTCGTTGTACTGAAAATGCTGGAAAGACTAGTAGTTGGAAATCTAAGAATACAAGTTGTATTATCACGAAATTACAAGGAAACTGATACAGCTACAGCTTACGAATTATTTGCATTAAGATTGTACTTTTGTTAAAATGTACCTCTGCAATTTAAAAAAAAATCTTCCAATCTTCACTAATCATTTTAATGATTTTCGAGTACTTGGGAAGTTATTTTGGAAATAAATACTACCACATTGCCACCGTTTTTAAACGTTTCACCATATGATTTAATATCATTAATGTTATGTGATTTATCGGTTGTCAACTTATTATTGATGGTTTATGGTTTTTGAATTGGGGGCTAGGACAGCAACATAACCGATAACCTATGAGGACGTGATTTGGATACCGACCATGACTCAGCAAATTTGGCGTAGGTATATTTTCTTGCAGAGTAGGTTAATGAAGTTCGAAAAGCTATTGAAGGTGAATGGAAAATAATTGACGGATATCAGCTTTAGTGGTGTGCTCGAAAAATTTACTGCAACAATGTGAAATGACGAGTTTTTTTATTGCTTTAGCATCTCCAGTATCTGTTTAAAGAGTATTTTTAATCACAGCAGTTTTAGACAATGCCTCCCATAGTAAATTGGAAAAAGCATTCATTAGCATATAAAAATTATATTTATATTTATAACAGTTATATTTATAATTGGTCTCTTGAATCTATGCAGCATTAGATTGAAAAACATATTAAATTTTCATTTAATAAGAAAAACCCGTTATATGCTATTAAATGATTTGCTTAGTTTTCATTTATCCGTAGTTTAATTGCTAATTCGACCATTAAATTCTGTTAAACAGAAGTCGAGGCGGGACAGCTCATGCACTAGAAACTATAAACGTTCCTTTCATTAAAGTTACTTAGCGGAACGTAATTTCTGTGATAAAATAAGCTTCCAAACCAGAACAGCTTGAGATTATCTGAAAAATAAGTTGCTTAGTAAAAATTTGTAGAACATAATCTGTAGAATAAATTCTCCATATGACTTTTTTTGAAACATATCTCTGACTTGAGTTTTTCGAAGTTAAACGACTTCGTTTAAACTTCTGGAGTTGACTTTCCTGGCTGTCGATATAAATAAATAGGAAATTCAAGACTTAACATTTCCACTTTATAAATATTTGATAAAGTATACTTGTATAAAATCGAATAACTAAACTTTCATAATACCTACTTACTGAACTCGTGAAAACCTTTTTATCTTTTACATTCACCATATCTTCTCACTAGGTAGATACGAAACTTTACGGCACCAACGCTATCCTGTTGGGGATTACGTCATAAGTGAATTATAATATTTAAGGCCCAGGTGTTTGCGGTTGTAACATCCGGAACAGAGATGCGAATTTCGCTTCTCGTTCCTCACAGGAAATGGCGATGACTGAGGTTTAGGTCAAGGCTATCTCTGGAGCCATCAGGTTAATAATAGCTCTATCAAACCGACCATAGGATTGTTATAACAAGAAACACGAGAGATAAGGACAACTTAGATACCAGCACTGCTTAATCAAGTAACTAGAGTTCAAATTCTTGATGTATTATGCAATTTGTCTATTAGGGCTGTGTTTTGGGAATATTGTATTACTATGATATCCTTGTTACTTTACATTTCTTACTAAGATCCAAATCACGTCTTCTAAAGAACGTAATAAATTTTACATAGTTAAAAATTTGTGCTTCAATGCAACTTACCAAACCTTAAGACTAATGGGTTATGGTACGTAGTGGTTTGTATTAAGAAAAAGAGTCACAAGAAATAAGCTTCAAATTATATTGCTTGATATGGTCGTGGGAACTGTATCACTTACTGGCCGTAATTTATCTTTACTCTCATTATTGTCACCTCATTTTCAAAGATAAATGATGCCGTTTCAGCCGTATATTGATAAAATGAGTTTTCTGTTGGTAAATATTCTAACAACTTCTCTATAGAGTTCACTTTACAAGAAACACAGATTTAAACATTTCAACAGTTTCTAAATTCATTATTTGCGGGTGAAAGTTATGCTGCTGTAATTAATAATTAAAAGTTTGGGAACGATGAGGCGGATTGGTACCTACTATCTTTCACAGTAAGAATACTTTCGACAGAATTCTACGAATACCATTCCTAAATAACCAATTAATTTTAACCGATAACAAGGCCTTTGATCTTTTATTGACTAGAATTAAAACAGTTTAGTTGACCGTTCTGCAGACTCACTCCTCAAACAACGCAATAGTGAGAATGTATTATATACTATTATGATACTCAGATAAGAAAATATGTTTCACCAGTATAGTTCTTCCTTTGACTATTTATTTACTTATTTATTATATGAGGACAACCAACAAGGAAATACGTTTATGACTTAGGAATAAGATTTGGTCACAAGATTCTTTGCTTCATATGTTGGGATACATATTATATGTAGTTTATTGTATTTTACCACCTCTGTAAGATTTGATTCAATTTAAATTGAATTTCGTAATATGCTCATTTTGAAACTCTTCACCGCCATCTCCTGTCAATATTAATTTAATTGTCCTCTACATTAAAGTTGTCTGGAACCGCCGTGATTGTGCAGCTCTAATTGTATCTTCTGTATTACATTTACTATGTAGGTAATGGAGAGCAATAGAGAATATATACTTTATCGGTTTTTCTACACATTTTGTACGCTTCTACGTTTTGGGTCTTTACGCCTGTGCCTGGGAAGTGTCCATTCACTAATATCGTGAAATGTCTGAAAAGTTAATTGAGATATTCTAAAATACCAAGGGTGACCTGTACCTAGGAAGACGTAAGTATTTGTTAAGCCAGAGTTACTTCATGTAAAACACACTGATGGTACACACGATTACGGCATATTTTATATAAGATAGTAAGTTTAATCATGTTACGTACATAACAATCTTATTATATTTTTTTAAATGTACGTGATTTAGGGGCTTTTAAAACTCAGTATAAGTTTAGTTTAGTACATTCCGTAACTAAAATCTTCTCTTACTGTGCAACCACTAAAAATACTGTTACAATCGAAATCACTGAGTATTGAATACAAAATATTGCGATTCGAACCGAATGTAAGTATATAACAAAACATGAAAAAACACGTCGCTAGCTTTTTCTCGATAGACAACACCACGGTATGGTTATGATACGCCTCAAATTGATTCCACATCCGCCTATTGACATTCATGTATCGATGTATTCATCGGTTCGAAGAGCAGTGCATGAGAACGTACGCCTCCAAATCGCCAAATAATCAGGAAAATCGTTTCTTAGAAAATTATCAGCAGAATGGGAGATTGTGTGTTTTCCTCTTGCTTATTTTTGTTGCATTAGCAATTCCTTATCTACAAGTTGGTTACACACAATATTTACTAGAGAAAGTAATTAGGTGCTTCACTATTTGTCCTGTTTTTCTGTATAAGCACTAATCATAGTATAATAAATAACAAGGCATTTATATTATAATTGCTTACATACTGTTGAAATAAAATCTTTAAACGTCTATGAAGTAACTTAGATCCAAAATGCTTTCCAGTTAAATGTTGCTTCAATTAATGTTGATGTGTACTTGTGTTATAAAAATAATGCAAAAATAACATTAGTGTTACGAAATAGGACTTCAAAAGTATATGAGTATGAGGTAACAAAGTTTATCTCAAATAAAAGAAACACGAAGTATTGTGTTTTAAAAATACATATTTTTCTAAAATAACATATTAAACCATATTGATCTAACATCCATTTCTATCCTGATGGAAATCTGGATTAGGAAATCCTGGGTTCAAATAAAGAAATAATACTAATTTCTCAAATTTATTTTTGGCCTCGAAAGGGCGTGTTATAGTCGTGCTTTAGAACCGTTTTGGTCCCATCTTCTATCATAAGATGAAAGTCGTAAAAAAGTCATGTCAGCCATAACAGGGCAACCGCAGCAATCTTCTTTCTTACTTTATTTTCTTCTGCATCTTAAAACATGTCACTCAACTTAAAACATTCAACAAACTTTGAGTTACTTTTGTAGACTTTAGAGACCATAAACGCCAGATCTGTAGATCTTAATGGTCATTTATAAGTAAATATTTAGGGCATGCCTCACTGGGCCACACAGAGCCATCTAGTCCCAAATTAAGCTACTATTAAGTACCCTGTCGTATGGGGTACTAGACAACCGATAAACTCACTTATATACTTTTTTTTTTAAATAAATACTTATAATACATAGAAAACACCCAGACCAGTACAAACAGACATGTTCATGCACACAAATATTTGTACTGTGCGGGGATCGAACCCGTGACCCATGGCTCAGAAGCAGCGTTTACTACCGCTGATCCAAATGGTCGTCAAATAATAAGTATCTGTCAGCTGAAAAAATTAAAAGGTTGTATAGTTACAAGTCCAAACCTTATGGCATTAAGGTTTAAATACCTAATATTATCATCTCCCCTAAACCGCAATCACATAATAGTTTCTCTTTTGGAGTGTATTCATAAGTCTTAGATCGTAAACTGATTTTTACGACTTCTTTAGGCGGCTCCAAAGTCCTGATATTACTCTCAAGTGAGCACTGTCAGGAACTAAGAGGCGTTCCAGTTTGGTAGGAAGTTATAAAAGAAGCATTAGTTTAATATTGCCATACGAAAATAATACTCTTGTCATAGCTACTTTACGATCGAATGAAAAAATCAGTTTTGAATATAGCTCGCATGTAAGTCGACGCACTGGGTTTATAATATTTTTGTGGATCTTTTGTTTACATACGAGTAATAAACAAAGATAAGAAATTGGATACGTTAATACATTTATAACACGGAAAATTGGACAACTACTTTATACGAGTAAACTTGTACTTAACAAAAAGTTACTAAAATGATGTAAATGTCCATGATGTTTGTGAACATTCTTCAAAAAAATACTGGACCTAAAATTAACGGTTTATGATTTATGTTATTAAGGAGTTTAGAGCCTTCAACTTGACGTAAGAACTGTAGCATTATCATATTTTTTTATTAGTCAAAACTTAAGTAGGTACATACTAAAAACCTTACTTTAAATATTAAAATACTTTAGTAAGGTACTTAAACCTTAATCTGCTACTTTATGTATGGTTGTGTGCTCTAAAATCAAAATACGTGCGCTTGTATTTTAGTCACACATTTATTTATTTATTTATTTAAACTTTATTGCACAAATTAGTAAAATGTACAAAAGGTGGACTTAATGCCAGATGGCATTCTCTACCAGTCAGACCTTTGGGTCAAACAGAAATGTTTTGTAGGCAGTGCGATATTTAAAACAAAAAAAAAACTTTACATTTGATAGAAAAAAAAAATGAAGATCAGACGGAACTAAAAAAAAAAAAAATAACACGTAATATAAACTACATATATACAACAGCAATATACATAATATAAACTACATACTAATAATGATTACACTAATACAATACTATGTAATAAAATTAAAAAAAAATGTAAATTATAACAGATGGCGACGAATTTAGTGAAAGCAGAGTTTATGACGATGATTGCATTTTACGTATGTAATAAGACCTAACATGTTTCCTAAAAGCAAATTTACTAGGCGCTTGTTTAACGCTTTCGGGCAGAGAATTCCAAAGGCGAGTGGCTTTAAGAAGAAAAGAATTTGAGACAAAACCAGTACGGTGAGAAGGAATAGAGAGAGTGAGTGAACATTGTCACACATTAAAGCTTTGCGTATCTCAGCAAAGTGTCTCCGCCAGCAACCATTATATCATTCCGTCAAAATCGTAAAACTACGGAAAGCCGAAGCGAAAGTGTCACTCTATAAAAAGTCCTGCTCATTCAGCAAGTCCACGTAATAGATTTCAGTCGGTAAAATCCCTCAGGAAAATTACCTTGCTATTATTACGGGATGGAAAAGTTTACTTTTGTTACAATTTAATGAACATTTTAAAACTGCCTTTTAGGAAACTGTGTAAGATTGCCTACGAAAATTATACCTAGTCTCCAAAAAAGAATGAAGATGTAGTTCCTACGAGTAAATCAAATTTCAAATCGCAATGCCCTATACACATCGATCAAACAATGTTGTCTCCCTTTTGTACATACCTACTGAGTAAGACAAAAACATTTTAATTCACAGCGTTCTTGCATAAATGATACAATTCGCTTTCAGTGGCGATTGAATTTCGTTTGAGACAAAAGGCGGACTAGCAATGCATAATAGAGTGCTTCTTTCTTGCGTTACTTATTATGGCTTCGTTCCTTGTGGGATCAATGTGTAGGAGATGCTAAGTCAGGAATGTATACAGCTATTTAATAAAATCCGAATCAAACACGTTTATACATCATCTTAAGAGAATATACAGTTGTTCCCAAAGACAGTTCAATATAAAAGAAGTAGTAAGGTAAAATTTGTACAATAAACAATGAATATTACGAGTAGATCTAACTTAAAAGATGACGTCATAAACGTTAGGCCACACGAGCGTTTCCAAGTGCGTTATAGCATCCATATTCCGTTTCGTGCTAATGAAACAAAAGTGTTCTCAAAACGTTTATAAATCGTTACATTTTGATTGGCATTTTGGAGCAAAAAATCCTTACGTAACTTAATGTTTATCTTTCATTTACTTTCATTTTATCACATAAAAATCTATCATAGTATTTTTAGCTGTAAAATACATCTGAAAATCCTCCTGTTAATAAAACGAAACATGCAATCCATTAGAATTCGGATACAACATGCAGTTGGAGGCTTAGCCGTAAAGTAATGACATTCTGATTTATCCCTATGTATTGATTGATTGAACAAAAAAAACAAACGTACATCTCGCGTTTTATTCTTCCATGCTTTACACTGCATATTTTTAAGGTTTTAGGTTCCGCTATGTCCGTCTGTTCCGCTATCTGCGACTAATTTTAAAAATTCATAGTAATAGCAAGCCGTAATTTAGCAATCCTCAAAAAAATGGACTTAGAATTTTGTTAAATGTATATAACGAAGATAAAAGGAAAACTATCATAGCTTAGTAATTTACAATGTTTGAGATTCGTCATCATTACAATATTGAACTGCTGGCCATGGACATCTCCAAAAGAAGGGTTTTGGCAATATCTCCCCTCTCAGCAGGCGGGTTAGCGATCGCAGTTAGGCCAATGGTAGAGTGAAGACCATGCTACCCTCTTCTTCTGGCAGTACTTAATTATTACGACATCTATAGAGAGAGAGAGTGTGGTTTTATTATTTAAACGAGCCGGCACCTAAGAATATTTTATTTAATTTATTAAAACCAACAATAGTTGCCAAGCAGTGAGAAAATTTTATGAGGTATTATTATCGGTAATTTCAGAAATAATCAAATCCAACTTAGTATCAAGGAAAGCGTGTACCACCGCTAATTTGTCATTCGAACTTTAATGTGGTTAAATAATAATCAAACACAATTTAAAATGGTTCTGCGCCATCTATTGACATTTAATCTTTATATATATAATTCTTCTGTGAGTGTGTATGTCACTGAACTTCTCTCAAACGACTGGACCGATTTTGATGAAATTTTTTGTGTGTGTTCAAGGGGATCTGGGAATGGTTTAGATTCACAAGTAGGGTAGGGTAGGGTAGGTTAGGGGTAGGGTAGGGGTAGGGTAGTGGTAGGGGTAGGGTAGGGTTAGGGGTAAGGTAGGGGTAGGGGTAGGGGTAGGGGTAGTTGTAGGGTAGGGGTAGGGTAGGGGTAGGGTAGGGATAGGGTAGGGGTAGGGTAGGGTAGGGGTAGGGTAGGGGTAGGATAGGGGTAGGGTAGGGGTAGGGTAGGAGTAGGGTAGGGGTAGGGTAGTAAAATATTAAAATTTTATAAAATATATACAACCCTAAATTTTTACCCTTTTACCACCAACCCCTATTTTTTGTTAGCCATTTTAGTAATTTAATCATTTTTATGGCAAAACAACGTTTGCCGGGTCAGCTAGTATAATATATAAGTTCTGAAACAAATAAATATAAACAACGTTGCAATTTCTCATTTGAATTCCATACATTTTTTCTACTGATTGTACCACACATCACCAACATACATCCTAAAAAGGGTTTGAATCTCGTTCCGCGCGCGCATTAAGAAAATAATAGGATCAATGTAAAAGTAATTAAAACAAACGAGTTTTGTTTGCTTTTTTGTGTGTTCAGGCTCGGCAGCTTAACTTTTTCGGCGGTAATAATTAGGAGTACAGTCACACGGAAAAGGAATGCGAACAAAATTATTCGTGAATATGAGGAAAAAGTAATTAAAATTAGGTTATGGGTTTTTAAACGGACCAATTTGCAAGTGTATTTTTATTTAGTCGAAAAATTTTACTGTTATGTGATATTTATATAAAATGGTTTCTTTTATTGAAATGTATTGTAATAACTCGATATAATTATGTATAATGCAAAATGTTTAGCCTGATTTTCCATTATTACCATCACCATCCATAAATTTTTTGTTACTTAAAATTTAAAAAAACAAATCAATCAGACACTGGACCCATTGCCAGAGGAGAAAAATCTTGCAAAAACCTTGAAATACATAAAAATAGTGACTCAAAGATAGATACAAATTATTGGGCGGTGGATGATGATTGTCGGTACTGTCGTGTTTGGCAATGGCTGCTGGTGGTTTATTTCTAGCTTTTCGTTGTTGAAAAAACCTAGATTTTCCTTATTTTTGTTGGTATTAACTGTGTTTAAAAATTTAGATTCCTTTTTCGAAACGCTAATTATTAAAAAACAAAATAATAGAAATCGGTAAAGCAGTAGGTATGTTTTATCTTCTAATAAAAAAACCGTTTTACGTTTTTAGGGTTCCGCACCATAAAAATGAAAAACACAAACTTTGTTAGTACACTTTGGTGTCTGTCCGTCCATCATTCCGTCCGTCTATCTTTCAAGACCGTTTATTTTGGATTCGCATCAAAGTATTGAGTTGAAATTAAATCCTTATACCTACAAAATTCTGCCGCTGAAGCTATGAAAAATTAAACATCTAAGTTAACGTGAAAAAGATACGTATAGTGACGCTGTACCTGTATACAGCTGAAATTTTAACCACTTTCCAAATTGTAATATATCTACAAGACAAAAAACAAATGACGTATTTTTTCTTTTGGTACAGCCCAGTAAAAAATGTCAAGATAAGGCACTTAGAAAATGTCCGCCAAAAATCTAAAATTTTTGATACGGCCGTCTAGCAACACTTTTTTTACGCGATGCCAATTTCATTCATTTATTACGATACTAATCATAAGTTTTTAATTTTCCCTTTATACCTTAACAGGCTTAGGACCGTAAAAATTAAAAACTATATTGCAAAAAATATTTTCGGGTGAAATCTTGATTTTAATTTTTTACTTCATAAATGGGCTCTAGATACGATACGCCTACAAAAATTTTAAAAAGGGGTAAAATTTCACCTGTATAACCTACATTTCCACACTTTCAAGTTAATTAAAATTCATAGGGTATTTCCCGTTGACCTAGAACTATCAAGTTTGGCATGTAATACCGTCTTATTACAAATATAGAGTTAAATTTGAAAATTGTACATTTTAATGAAGTATAAATGTAATTTTAATTGAGTATAATTATAATAAAATTATTCATGGGAAACTCGGAAAAAACAACGAGATTCCATTCATTTGTACGGACTATCGGATTTAAGCAATTAAATTGCTGGTGTAAATGTTTTATACAATAATTTCCTGGAATAAAATATCATGAATCAAAAATCTTATGTTTTATTCAAGGCTTTTCATTAAAAAATTTTGCTGATGATTTTAGATATGACGTCATTATAGTTTTTGAGTGTCCAGAGTCATTATAATAATATTGTTACTCATGTATTCTATTGGTATATTAACAGTACCTGCTGTATCATTCTTTCGTTTTCTTAAGTTAGCTGAAGCTTGCATATTTTCCAACATTCATGACTTTTAAATGAAAATGTCTTTTCAACTTATTATATTCGAAAGCGAAAGTTAATGTTGATGTTTCTGAATGCTCGAAATGCTTTAGTATAATTTTTACTTTCATTCACTTGGTAACAGGGCACCATGAATTCAATTTGTTACAAAGTTGTCAAGCACTTTGGTACAGTGGGATACAAAAATATACATGTTTATTATTTTGCCTTTGGAAACAAAGTTATATGATAACACGGTGTACGATTTGGCAGAAGTGAGAACATTTTTGCTCTTGATTGTACTGTCAGAACTTTAAACGGAGTTTACAAAAGGTACACGTACCTTTAAAAGCACCTTTCTCAGGAAGATACTTGACGGCTGAAGTTTACATAATTTTATTCTGTATTGAAGCTTCCGTTTTGTTTGAATTACACAATAATAAATAGAAAAGCGTAATTTCTAATTTAGTCTTGTTTATCGTGTTGACAATGTCTTTACATAGTTAGAAGTTACACCTTTATATTTTAATATTATGTTATTGAAATGGGTTAAAGAAATTGGTTTGGGGACATGCCTTTAATAGAATGATTTGGATCTAAAATAAAATATATCCTTCGATGCTGCACTTTTGGATACCTAAGCAGCTTCGAAGTTTTCTGCTAACGATACCTATGTTGATTAATTAAATTAAATATTTACTTTTTTAAACTCCCTATTTCATGTCTCTGTTATAACAGAGTTTACAAGAAAATAAATGTGGTAGTAAACAAATGTGCTAAAACAAAGTTAAATGCAGAATCAAGAAAAAAAATCTTAAAACAAAATTAGGATTCGGTTTTTATAGTTTTCAATTTTTTGTTATTGTTCTAAAGACAAATCAACGCGGGTCAAAAGCTTGTTTGTCCAATAAAACAAGCAGAAAAAATATCGAGGGTCCTAATGGCATGGTCCAGTGGCTACATTGCCTACATTTGGGGCATTTATGTGTTCGGGTTCAACCGAATGTATTGGCTGCAAACATTTCAGATGTCCCGCTGTCACAACATTTGTTTTCCTCTGATCTACTGTCTTAGATGTAGGTACAAGGCAACTGGAGTCATTTGTTTATTCATTAGATTGAAAATATTCTATTTAACTTTGAATGCGTTTTATGTTATTTGCCATTTCAAAAATGTTGTAATCAAACAATTGTTTAAGTAATAAAATAAAATTTTCGGCTTGGTACCAATTGAAAATGAGATATCTACTTATATTATGATTCTCGTCCAGTGAAATTTAGGTATGTAAATCTAAAATAAATAAGTAAGAGCTCGGTGGCAGCGCATGGGCTAAACTGTTTCAATATTTGTTAGTTTTTGCATAATCTGTATGTGGGGAACAAGGGTTGGAACCACAAATGAAAATCTTCTCGGGTAATTCGTTACGTTTATTCGTGAAAAACCTCGTAATTGCCTCGTCGTACCTACTTCACCGCCATTTCAAATCTAACTCTAGTGTCCAGTCATCCCTCCCACTCATACACCTCTCGATCTCAATCACTCGTCTTGCGTTCAAAAACCGTACAGCCATCATTCATTCGTCCAATCACCTTTCTAATCATGTCGTTCAGAAATCAATCCCACATTCGGCCATCCTGCGCAATGTCTGTCCTCAGACATTCCTTTCATTAAGTATCCTCAATCATGTACATATCGTCACCTTTCTTACAACATACATCACCGTAACATACTCGTTATATAATATTAAACAATTTACTCCTAAAACTATTTGAGTACATAAGAATCTAATTACACAGGTATTGAGTATTATAAATACGTATTGGCTTTTAACAATAGATTTAACCACACATAGAACTGACATATAAACACAATATAACTCAAACATTTTACTTTACAACTTCGAAGATAAAACACGTTTTAATCATTACAGTAACTCATGATCAAATAGCAGGTAATAAACAACTGTTTACTTATCACACAATTTACCCTATACATCCATTCCTCATCTGACGGCTTAATCCATACTGAACCTCCTTTCATTACTGTTACAACTTTGCAAAGAAACTCATTGCCCAATATTAAATCATAAGGTAAGTATACAGGTACAACATGAAACTGGATATCGTCATAATTATTACCATCTAGATTTATCTGAACGCTACACATTCCGAGTGACCTTACCTGCGCAAAACCTAAACCAGACATAGTTATTTTAACACTTTCGTCGTAATTAAGGGAATTTAGACTTTGGAAACACTTGATTGTCATCAGATTTAAGTCACTACCTGAATCTACTAACGTAGTTAACGTTTTGTTACATATTTTTACACTTTTAACCGGTCTTGAATAATTTAGGTCTTGTTGATGCGGTTTGTTTACGTTTTTGATGTCGAATCTGTCACGATGACAGTTGAGTGAGTCTTTTTGTGATGTTTCATATGCGTCATACTTCGTGTCGGTCTCACATTCGTTCTTCATCATGGCGGATACGTCGTCGTCCATCTTCTCCGTCGGTAAAGCAGTACGATTCGCATACAAACTGTCGCCACCTCGCGCCGAACTGAAGTAAACTTGTTTCGATCGTCGTTCACTCCGATCGTTGCTGCCAACATAAGCACCTTCACCGTCCTCCTCCTTGCCCAATGCGACGCCATCTTGAGCTTGAGCGCTGAAGTAAACTTGCTTCGACGGAAGTTCGCTCCGAGTACGGTTGCCAACATGATGCTCGCTGCCGTATCCTGTTCGAGTTTGTTGCATTTGAGATGTTTCCGCAGCCATCTTGAAACTTCGTGGTTTACTGCAATCCGCTGACAAATGCCCAAATTCATTACAATTGAAGCATTTTCGGCCATGATCTTTATGAGGGCACTCTGATGAAATATGACTACGCCCGCCACAGCTGTAACATCTTGTAGTAGGTCCTCTAGGGAAATTACTTGCTTTGGAATGAACGCTTGTTTTTGACTGTGCTTGCTTGTCGTGCGACTTCATCATCTCATATATTTTGAGTTTTTCTTTTAAATCTGCATATGTTGAGACGCCTAACAACATCATTTTATTTAACACGGTGTCGTCTATGCCTTGTACAATATACTTTATGGCGACGTAATCTGGGAGTTTACCGCGCTTTCCAAGGGCTTTCATTGTAAGCATGTAATCAAAGCAAGACTCACCATGTTTTTTGCGTCTAGAACTCATCATTTCGTGGATGGCTTTCGCATCCATGGTGTCCGCGAACTCTTTGGAGATTGCCGTCCGCAGCTCTTCCCATGTTTTGTATGCTTTTTCAGCCCGTAACCACAATGCCGCAGTGCCTGTAAGCGAACGCCTCGCCACCAGAAGCCGCTGAGTCTGAGACCAATCAAAAATCTCCCCATTATCCTCAATATCTTGGATCCACGATGATACTGTGTAAATACTGTCTGTCCCGCTGAATTTAGGTACCAGTTCCTCGGCCAGGTGCAACAAACCGCCGCCACGTCGTAGGCATTTTTCGTCGTCGTAATCATCGTTAAGATCTGGCTGCCTGCTGCCACGCCTGTCCTTGTCCTTGGGCATCGTTGTAGTACCTATCGTCGTCGTCGTCGTCGTCTTGTTGGTTGTCCTCGTCAACTCCTTAGTGCACGCCGTTGTCTACCACGTGCTTGCGTAAGACCACGCCGATCGATCCACCGCGATCCCCAAACCCTTGATCCCGGACGAGCCCCCAAAAGATGTGGGGAACAAGGGTTGGAACCACAAATGAAAATCTTCTCGGGTAATTCGTTACGTTTATTCGTGAAAAACCTCGTAATTGCCTCGTCGTACCTACTTCACCGCCATTTCAAATCTAACTCTAGTGTCCAGTCATCCCTCCCACTCATACACCTCTCGATCTCAATCACTCGTCTTGCGTTCAAAAACCGTACAGCCATCATTCATTCGTCCAATCACCTTTCTAATCATGTCGTTCAGAAATCAATCCCACATGTATTTAAGAGTACACGTATGTTTAACCATCAAATGAATTCAAATTTTTGATTTCCACATTGCTCGAACATTCTTTTTACATTTATTTGCAACCAAACAAACGCTTTATTATCCTATCTTGACTTACCTTTTCATATAAAAAACAAGAACAACAAAGAAATCTGTGCTTGAGTGAGATACAAGACTTGAACCAATAATCGTATTTCTGTCTTCAAATTTAGAAAAATGATACTTTTTTTATTGTTACACAAAATGCCTGTTAATAACAATCATCAGTATCAGAATAAATTAGTCCACTGCTGGATACAGACCCCTCTAAAAGAAAGATTTTGCAATCGCAGTAGCCAAAGGTGCAGAGAAGACCCTGCTTCTTAATATGAATGATAACAATCAACAAATGAACAAGCTAGAATAAAACTAATTCCCAAGGTTTATTAACATCCACTGAGCAACAATCTGTTTTAATTAAACCCTTGATAAAGCACAATAAGTGTTCATTTCGCAAGTAAAGTGCCCACACGGGTGGCTCAACTTTAACGGGCCCGTTAAATGAGATCACATTGATCCGCATATAAGATCACACCTGTATTATCGGCTTGATTAAAAGGGTGCGTTTGACTAATGGGGATCACAGTGACCTACTTCCAAGGTTACCTCGATTAAATTTGACTTGTTGATTTAGATTAATTGCTCCAAAGCTCGGTATGTAACAAAAACCTGGTTATGATGCGTCAGAAGAAAAAAATTATATAAGTTATGAGAGTAAAGCCTACTGTCCACGTAAACTGCACGTCATATGCACGCTTTTGTCAATTGACGATTACTTGATGCTTGTGTGCATATTTCATAGATAGAAACGAAACTGTGTTCACGTCACGTCTGCCGCTCGTCTTGCGTTTGTCATGCGGTGCGTGCGTCAGCATGTCGCTCCGTGGACACAGTTTCGTTTGTATTAGGGGTTAAAGTATGAAATTGCCGTTTTGTATGGACGAAATCGAGAAAAGTCATTTTTCCATACTAACAATTTTTTAGTTTTTTTAAAAACGCCTGAACCGTTTTCGATGCAATTAAAGGTGAAAGTTAGATGGTTATAAAGCTACGCATTATAGTATTTAAATTTCTGACAATCAAAGTATATAATACCAATATACTTAATTGAAGCAAGAAGGTCAGCTGACTCATTGTAAGGGGTCTTTTCAACGACTTCCTTTGAAGTAATAGGCACTAGTATTGCATTTTTTTTAGTCAAAAGTTACTTTATTTAGTTTTTGATACAATACAAAAAGAATTAAGCAATAATATGACTATACTTAAGAGATATAAACAAAATAAAAAGTGGGAAAATAATCGGCAATTTCATACTTTAACCCCTATTATCTAATAGATCTATGAAATATGCACGCAAGCCGCAAGAAATCGTCAATTGACGAAAGCGTGCACATGACTTGCAGTTTACGTGGACTGTTAGCCTTAGAGATAATAGAATAGCACCACATCCTCTCTCCCTAAAGACGCCCTCCATGGTGGAGTGGCGTACACATCGGTTTTCAATTTGATTCCGGGTTTGAATTCTGGACGGGTCAATGTATTGGAAAAGACATATTTGCCCGAGACGGGATTTATGATTTCCTGAAAACAAGGACTTTAAGTAGTTACTTACTTTAATATCTAAACATGACATGGGATGGCATGACATATTTTATTTTGTTTATGTCTGATTGAAGAAGTACCACAAGACGGGCAGCAGCTCTCTTTATTGATTTTAAGCTATTGCATAGATTCTATCGCGGGCCTTGAGCGCGGGGACTGAATCCAGAAATTCCGTAACGCAAAAAACCTCACGCTCCCCACTTCGACCGGCACAGCGGTGATACAGCTGTTCGACGAGGTGCGTGCGGTTTGACGAGGCGTTTGCCATTCGACGAAGTGGGTGCCGTTCAACTTAGTAGTTGCCGTTCGACGAAGTGGGTGCCGTTCGACGAAGTGGGTGCCGTTCGACGAAGTGGGTGCCGTTCGACAAGTTGGGTGCTGTTTGACGAGTGGGGTGCTGTTTGATGAGGTGGGTGCTGTTCGACGAGGTGGGTGCCGTTCGACGAGGTGGATGCCGTTTGACGGGTGGGGTGCTGTTTAACGAGGTGGGTGCTGTTTGACGAGAGGGGTGCTGTTTTTCGAGGTGGGTGCTGTTTGACGAGAGGGTTGCTGTTTTTTATTTATTTATTTATTTATTTATTTATTTATTTATTTATTTATTTTTGAATTACGCAATAATATGACTATACTTAGGAGCTATGAACAAAATAAAAAGTGGGAAAATAATCGGCAATTTCATACTTTAACCCCTATTATAATTGCATAAGTTGATAAAAAATGCTATTCAATAGCTTTACCGCGGCAGTCTCCGAGTGCCACACGTCTTTTTTTTTTCTCTGGGTCTCGTCACATTAATGAATCTTTATCTTTATCTTATCTTTATCTCTCATCTCTACCAATGGTCAAACTACGATCGCTATTACCCAGAAGAATGAATAAAGGTATCGGTATCAACACAATTCATTTTGGTCAAGTGTAGAAATATCCGTCTTAATGGAAATCTTAAGTCAGTTAACAGAACACGCAATTGCAATTAAAAACTCCCCTGTTGTTCTAGTAATTTAAATACCGGGCCAAGATCTCGGGGTCCCGGGTTCGATCCCCGGGTCGGGCAACATAAAGTTTCGAATTTTCGAACATTGCTCGGGTTTGTGATCACCAACCCGCATTTGGCGAGCGTGGTGATTATGCCAGTACCCATCATTGCTATGCTAACTTGAATTCAATGATGGAGGCCTTTGCCCTGCAGTGGGATGATTAAAGGCATACAGAGTATTTAGTAACCCTCAAACAAACAAATATCATCCAAATCGCTCAACGTGTCTATTCTAATTTCCTCTCAGTAAAATTTCACAACATGCTGCAGTCATTTGATTTTAATCAAGAAAGTTTGCACATTTCCAGTAGGTACCACCGCTAACAAACTGAAAACTAATTTTATTAATTGCTTAAATTCAACCCGAGCATGGTGTTCGACTGCGGCTATAAATAATTCCACTGATAGAAAGAAACTTTGTTGTTTAACTTTGCTCAGATATCAAAATCTAAATAGACAATTATGTATACCAACATTGTTAACGGTATTCGTGAAATGACGGCAAGAAAAGTGTTTCTTTTGCAAATGTCACAAAGCCGAGGTGGTGGAATCTTCCTCCTAGTGGTCCACCCTGGGCATCTCTTTAGTTTTCTAACCAATGATGACGGCTAACAGCAGGCTTACTCTTGAACGCAATGTCAATCTCAATTTAATTACAATGCAATACCGATCGTGTGACAATATAGTACTCTGGAAAAAAAATTTAGCAGGCTTGTTTTGCCCTTGGAATTGCGGCCGGGATTGTAAATTCGGTATGAAGTTAGTTACATCTTCCACTTTGCGTTAAAGCACCACAGACTATTAATGAACGAACGAAGAGTAACTACGAAAAACATTAAAAAAATCCAATGTGATGTCTAAAGTTATTAATATTTTATATTTACAAACTTAATGTAACATTATTTTTTATGTAAAACCCAATAAGATACTTTATTTTGGACAGAAATGGCAGTGTATGAGTTAGTTCTTTTGCTTACTGTATCTATAAAAAAAGCCATGTTTTTGGATTTGTTTGTTTACAAATATGAGATGTTTGGTGGAATTCTCGTTTGCAATGAAGTATATAAGTAGTTTCAGTGGTTTTCAAGTGCATTAAAGTTTGTGAGAAATGTAAGATAAAAGTTTTGAAGTGTAAGAGCTTGTTTTCAAGGTAAATATATTTATTTATTCGGTACAATACTGCTTATTTTTATTGATGTTTAAAACATTCTACTCGTAGCTAGATTCTAATATCACCGATTCTTTTTGGTACTGGCATCAAGGGCTCTAGTTCTTGGCACAATTCTAGAAAAAGAGCCTTGGTGAGCCTATAGTTTGCCTTCAATTTATTGTCGATCATAAGCTAGAGCTTTATCGTAAATCACGCCTTTGTCGTAGGTCCATCTTATAGGCTTCACGAAGAATAACACTTTGCAAAACTAAACGAGCCATTTTAGGCACCTTTTCACCTAATTATAATGAAAGCAATTTCAAAAAAGTAACACTTTAGTTATTGCGTCAATTGACAATAATTACACAAGCCTTACGCAATAAACAGCTGTCAAACTAGCGTCAAGAGTATCATTTCGCAATCCCAGGATGCGATCACACTGTCTTTTAGTTCCCTCAATTTTCACGCAATTCTATAACAATGTGGCGCTAGTATCGGTTTCAAGAGTGCGTTTTGACGTTTTTTCGATTGAGATTGTAATTGGAGATTGAAATTGTAAGTCAAGAGTAAGCCTGCTGATCCTTCTACGGTGGTAAGCTTTCCTACCGGAGTCCAGCGCCAAACAGTTTTTCTGTGTTCCGCCGGTGTGTGGGAGAACCAGTGCCTCTGGGTAAGCTCACTCCATCTTAGGCTTCTTCTTAAACGTAGAGTGAAGTATGTAGTCAAGAGCAAGCCCATTAAATATAAAAAAAGCTATATTCGTTTTAAATATATTATTATTTTACGTTTTAGGTTTTGTGAATCTAGTTACTTTAATCAACCAGGATTTACGCACAGAGCATTATGTTACACTACACAATACCGAAAGCTGATTTTTTTCTAACCTTGGACTACATAATATTTATTTGATGTTGGGTCAAACGGATATTTTTTTTCTTTTTGCGATTATTTAAAAAATGCAATATATAAATATATTTAATATTATAAAGCTGAAGAGTTTGTTTGTTTGTTTGTTTATTTGAACGCGCTAATCTCTGGAACTACTGGTTCGTTTTGAAAAAAATCTTTTTGCGTTGGATAGTCCATTTATCGACGAAGGCTTGAGGATATATATGTATAACATCACGCTGCGACCAATAGGAGCGAAGCATGAGTGAAAAATGTTGCAAAAACAATCGCGATCATAATAATAGAAATTAACGCGGATCAAGTTGCACAGCTGGTGCAATATAAATTAAAAAAATTTTTTTTTTCAGAATTTAATCCGTATACGACCATTTGGATCAGCGGTAGTAAACGCTGCTTCTGAGCCATGGTCGCTGGTTCGATCCCCGCACAGTACAATATTTGTGTACATGAACATGTCTGTTTGTACTGGTCTGGGTGTTTTCTATGTATTTTAAGTATGCATTTACAAAAAAAAGTATATAAGTAAGTTTATCGGTTGTCTAGTATCCCATACGACTTAATAGTAGCTTAATTTGGGACTAGATGGCTCTGTGTGGCCCAGTGAGGTATTTCTTAAATATTATTATTATTATTATGTTGGTCTGTTTCCGATCACGGGACTACAGACATTTGGAAGGCGTACGAGGGGCCGAAGCCAACTCGCAGAGGCCCGTTAGACAACATTTATCTTTACGATGTGATGTGACACCGACCGACGATTATTCCTGTACGCACTAAATAAATGCGTTCAAGGACAACCCCCGGTCAGTGCAGGACTATTGTAGAATGTGGATATAAAGGATACTGGGCTATGGGTTTGGGTGCTAGTGGACTGGGTAACTGGGACTATGGAATTATTATTATTATTAATTATTTACATCTAACTTACAACTACAAATCTTAAAAAATAAAATAACACATAAAGTTAATATAATAATAATATGAGCCGCCATTTCTTTCGATTCCGTAGTTTTAAAGTTTTATTTCCACAGCTGTAAAAACCGCATACCTACTTCATTCATTGTAAATAATGAGCAAGTGAAGAGCACTTACATGTCTCGATTAATTTTACGACTGCTTCGAGACAATCTTGGCATGTGCCTAAATGCCTAAAAGGAGAAACTAAAAATCTCAATAACTAATAAGTATGTTATTCTATTAAATATTTTGTCTCCTCGCTGAGGAGATGCGGGTTTGAGTCCCGCCTAAAACATAATTTTTCAAGTTTATATACTGATATTATAGTTGCAATTTAATTGCTAAAATATCAAATAAAGTAAATATTTTGTCTATTGATCTTTGGCACGGAATAACTAATAGTACTTTCTTTGGTGGCAAACCAAGGTTATAATCACACAAGAGTACAATAATCACATCGTTAAAAGACTGTCCCCTCTTTACTGACCACGAAGATTCGTCAGATGGTCAATCGATCGTCTGATTCTATCAATCGAAGATCCAATCGCGACAAATATCGAGATCGCAGAATTCAAAAGAAACTTTGGAACGACCACTTCGAGAATGAAACAAGAGAAAATCCCATTCGATCATCAATTGTTTCCATTAAAACTTCCCAGTACACTACAAAAACACAAAACTTAGTATCGTGTTGTTTACAAAACATTTTGACTCTAAAATACGAAACCGTCGAACTTGCCAAAGTAATCTTCCCAAACGATCGCCTACAAACTTGTCCCGAGCCGTGTCCTCATAAAAATATGTAAATAGAACCCGATACAAAATAAAGTGTGGCTATTTGCGATAAAGATTGCACCCCGAGTGCGGGTCTCACACAAGACAAACAAAAACCGAACTGGCAAGGCCCAGTTTTGTTTCAGAGCAACTGTTCTGTACTTTTAATTCTGTTCTTCACAAATATGCCCTGAATCACAATGGTATATTAGTAATAGTACTACTATTATTTAGAGAAGAATACTACATGAATTTTTTTTTAATATATTACAAGTGTTACATGTTACGAGATTACTGAATGTTGTGAGGTGCTAAGTTGAGGTACCTAATTCTGAATAATCTACAATAAGTACTTAATACGTGTGCTGTGTTTTTTGACACTTGTTCGAATAGATAATAATATTATCTTATTAAATGATATTATCATTTCTTTTAACTCAAAATTCTTGTAAAAAATATTTTACAATAAAAATACCTACATTAAAAACTGTAAAAGTGTAACCAACAAACCAATATATTTTTTACTGAAGAAGAAGATTTTACTTGGTACACAAATTTAGAAATCTCACAATGGAATCAAACTTATGACTTCCTTATGTATCTAGGCACCTGCCATTCCAGCAGCAATACACATAAAATAACTAAAACATTGTTGACATTACTATCTTCTCTCAGTTTCAGTAGCGTGGCTCCGAGAATGGTTGATATTTCCCAAACGTTACAACCGATTTTCATAAATAAAATATCTTATGCAACAAATAGGTTGTAATATTCCGTTCAACTGATACGGAATACTAAAATCTTATCTGACTTGTTTACCCAATACATTTAACTCACTGAAACGCTGTAAACATTGAATGGAAAACAAATAATATATAAATTACTTGCAGTGATTTTGTTACTGTCATTTCCTTAGAGTGCAATATGAATGAATTAGAACTCGTTCACTTAGGATTCTTAATGAGCAGTCAATAACTCTATTTTGTAAATGGAATCTCTAAAATGTGAACATGAGAATTTTCGAACATTGCTCTGGTTTGTGTTCAGCAATCCGCATATGGCAGGCGTGGTGATTAAGCCAGTAGCCATCATTGTAGTTGTAACTGTAATTCAATAATGGAGACCTCAGCCCTGCAGTAGGGATGATTGGTGGCCATTTCTTTACCATGAGATATAATACAGCGATGATGTTTGTAAGTTGCTGACGCAGAAATTTAAACAAGGTAATGACAAGCAGACACTCATTTATCCAAATAAAATATAATATTTTTTTTTAGAAAAATATTAAATAATATATGAATATTGAGAAAAAAATATGCTTCTGTTATTTATTATTAAGGTTTTTACCCGACATCTTTTTAAAACATACTACTATAACTACTTATTTTTGAAAACTATAAGACAGTTAAAATAAAAGCCGATCTTGTATAGAGATTCGACAAAATAAACATTTTCTCTAACCTTGTACAAACTTATCAAATACTTTTTTAAATCACTTAAAATTTAGTAACTTCTAATATTTTACTTACACTGAAGTCATTTCTTTACTCTTAATTCTAGTTTCATGTTAAAAAAGTTTAATCACTTCTGACCAGAACCTAAAATACCCAGTTATAAGTTTAAAAAGCTAATGCAAGTTTTATTTTATTTTATTTATTAAGGAACAGCAAACAGCTACAAAATACATATTATAAAAAAAAAAAAAACATAGGAAGGAACATAAGTTTTGAATAAAAGCCCATTATAATATTCGATGTATTCGCAAATAGAGACCCAGTCTTCCTTTTTATATTTGTTTATTTACTTTCTTATAGTAAAAGTGATCATATCAGTACCTATTAACAGACGTGTCATAACTAAATCTAACTAACCTAAACTAAATAAATACCTTAGTGCAAATTCAGTAATTGAGTGTTTTATTGCCATTAGATTTATGTGCAAATAATTAATTTGTGGGAGTTATTAAGCGACTAATTACAGCCTCGTAATAAGGTACAGAACGGTGCCTACGTGAGTGTGTGCCCAATATCACATCTTCCGAATGAAGGCTTTCCGTTAATTGGAACTAGTAAATTTAAGCCATACCTATTTTCCAATTAATGGAACGGGTATTTTTATAATTATAATGAACCGCTTTATTTACAGCCGTCCATCGGAAATACACTTACCAGAAATCCACCACAAAACATGCGAAAACAAAAAGAACGTGGAGATCGTTTAAAAGTTAATAAAAGTTTAAAAAAAAACGTGCTTAATAGTGCGTATAATGAAAATTTCGTGCTAGCGTTATAATAATGTAGCAGTTCTAGTTAATATATTAAAGGTTATGGGATACTAAATAACGTAAAAACAATATATTTATCTTTATGACACGCCAGTACCAAACTGAAATATAAATCTTAATGAACTCGGTGTGAATCCTTAAAACTATCTTAATTTTATATAAGAGACATTTTTTTAATTTTTGTACCACGTCATCCTTGCTCCATCGTTTTCCCTTTAAACCTATTCTATTGTTTTCACATGAAATTATTATATATACAATTTATAGGTATCTATAATAATTTCTTTACTCAAATCTATTATGCCAAAACCAATCAAAGACTCTATATCATACAAAAAGCATCAATAAATAAATATTTTGCTTTGTTTTATACATAAAATAATTTTGTTGGTTAATTAATAGGTATGTTCCATTCTAATTGCTATCACACAAAAAGTAACTAAATCGTATGTCTTTATAGGGTTTAATTAATATAAACACGAATTGCAACATACTCGACACTGCAGCACTCGTGTAAAAAGAAATAAATTGCACTAACTTCAGAATAAAACTATGTCCCAGAAGGTTCTAACTTACGTCGTTAGTACAAAGTAACTGACTTTAAGGCTTAATTTTTGATTAGTTCAGCGCTTTTGAAATAGAACAGCGCATACTTTAGGCAAATTAACAGGCCAAACCTGATTTCAAAATACCTAGTAATACTTACAAAAAACAAGTTTACTAGTGTTCTGCACGCGACGCCGTCTACGTGGAGATAAGCTATTAGCGTTTCCGATCATACCTCTCTTACAAGATATTATCAAAATTTTTATGCAATTGCTATCTTTTTTGTATAAGAGTACCAAATTATGAATCTATTTATTCCGCTACACTCTTTCATAAGTCATGAATGCCAGGAAAAAAGTTATTTATGTAGTTTTTGGGGTCTTAATCCCTCGATCGTGAGTTATTCCAGACACAATTAAAATCAATTGTTATCGCGACAACCGGTTGTCGCTTGGGGTTTGAAGCGTACGTACTACCTTCATACGTATTACTTTCATCTTAATTGGTATAGAAATTACCTACTCATTGGCCCATCAAACTTTTCCCCTTTATTTAAATGATGTTTTTTGAGATAACTATCATACGGTAAAAAGGTAGTACAGAGATAGACAGGTAGATGGACAAACAAACAGATACTCGGAGTTCGGTCTCCGCATTTAAAAATATCAGTCTAGATTTTTTACATATATTCCAGTTGACTACTTTAACCATTTAGTGACCCAGACATTGTTAGTATTGACGATTTTATTAAAACTCTTTCGTGTTGATAATGACTACTACCTTTAAAAACTTACGATCTCTGTTTTCACGTTGGTTCATGTATTCTTGACTGAGAGGCAAAGGACATCAACAGATGGGTCATGGTCTAAAGTAATCAACAGATGGGTCATGGTCTAAAGTCAGTTTCACGCACTCTGAGCTTTGAAAGGAGTAAGCGATTCAGAGATTTATGGAAGCTGTGGCTGTTGGCCAGCATGGCAACTCTGAAATGTGTGGAGGCTTTTTATCAGTGCCCCGAACCAATCACCGAGATTGGTATCTGTGTACGCACTACTAAGCATCATATTCCTGTGCACGTAGCGTCCAATCGTACGATCGGTTGCCCTATTCCTGTGATCAGGTAAAGTTTATGCAGAGGTATTTGCGACAGGTAGGTGGTTTTTCACTGACCATGAATAAAATTCCCTAAAATGTAAAGATATTTTTTTTACCAATATTTAAATATAGTATTGCGTAGTATTAAAAAAAAAGTTTCTATATCAACAAGTCACTCATACAGCTAATTATTAATAATAAATTTAGGCTACAACTAATGTACCTGTATGATTTTGAACAAATTTGTATAGGTATTAGTTGTACCCCAAAATTCATCCAAAATTTAAATGGAATTCTTTGGATAGATCTAATCTGTCATTCAACAATTTTAGCCCAGCTTTAAAAAACGAGTTATAACATTAAAAAAATAAGTTAACATTAAAGCTTTATTCCCTTGGTATAGTGGTACGATACTAGGTATGTGATGAAGATCATCCCATCGTATCTAAGTAAGTTAAAAACAGAGAAACTAACTTATTACTTTTAATAGAATATACGAATACAGCATTTTGGACTCTACCGACTTCAGTAGAGTAGGTGCGACTAATACCTAGGAAACACTGAAAATGTTTAGAAAATGAAAAACGGCTTAATGTAGAAAGTCGCCAATACTTTAATTGTTTTTCGAAGTAATCTCCGTTCATCTTTACACATCGTTGCATTCGATGGAACCACTGAGAAAAGCAGCATTCTTCCTTAGGGGTCTCTCTCTATGGCATTTTCGTACGCTTTCACCGCTTCATCAGGGGTCATAAACAGAATACCTCAAATTTTATCTTTAGTTCTTGGGAATAAATGAAAGTCGCAGGGCGCCAGGTCAGGACTGTATGGCGGATGACTCATTATCTCGACACCTGCCATAGTCAAATATTCAACAGTCCGTTTTGCGGAATGCGCTGAAGCATTGTCGTGGTGAAGGAGGATCCTCCTTCGAGGGCGCTGCTGTCGAATTATTTCCAAGACAACAGGCAAACAGCGATTGACATACCAGTCTGCAGTAACTGTCCTTCCATCTTCTAGCACAACTGTCGCGAAATGACCTTTCCGACTAAAGAAAATCTCCGAGGCAATAATCTTTTTTCCTTGACTTCTTCCTTTCTTTACCTTAGTTGGCCAATCCTCGAAAGGAAACACCCACTGAGCTGATTGTCTGTTGGTTTCGGGTTTGTAGCATATATCCAGCTCTCATCACCTGTGACGATGTCAAATACAGCATTTGAGTCACCGCCATTGAACTTATCTAACATTTGGCGACACCAGTCCATGCGAAGGTGTTTCTGGTCGTCGGTCAAAGAATGGGGAATCCATCTGGTACAAAGCTTCCTAACGCCTAAATGTTCGTGTAATATTTTTTGAACTTAACTCATACCAATGCCTAGGCAATCTGCTGATAGGTCACTCTCTTATCTTCCTCTATCATGCGTCGCACAGCACTGATGTTATCTTCAGTAGTCGCTGTTAAAGGACGTCCCTCACGCGGATCATCATTAAGACTGCTACGTCCACGCTTAAACTCGTTAAACCAATTGTAAATAGTGGCACGAGATGGGGCTTCATAACGAAATGCTAATCGCAGCCTATTATAGCTTTGTTGTTGAGTAAGCCCACAACGAAAGTCATAATAAATCAGAGTTACATTAACCGAAAACTTTCTCGCGTTAGGTTCATTTTCACGTGTAACAAGAGTTTTAGATTTGCCGCCAATTCACAAAAACAAATGACAAATAAATCTTCTTCTTCTTCTTCTTCTTTATTAATGGCGACGAACTTGTGTTGGATACACTGTTCCGCCAAAATCACGTGTGCAGCTTTTACACGGAAAGACTAATAGAATTAAAAAATATTAAAAAATTAACAACTTATAACTAAACAAACTTATCCACGTCTACTTATAGATTTATTTTGTTAACGTTAATAAATTTAGACAGGGATTTTATAAGATTAGAATTAAAAGAGTTAAGAATGCATTTAATGTTAGTTGGGCGAGGAAAGTTATTCGGAAGGAAATCAAGTAAAGAAGAGCCAATTTTGGGACAGTGACAAATAAATCAAAAAAGTTTTCATTAGCAATGTTTCTAACTGGCCAGTTCTAAACTTTTTCAGTGTTACCCACGTATACTGAGGTAAAGTTCGACATCAAATCGGTTTACGTTGAATTTTTTCTTTGAATAAATGTAGGTACCTTTACCTAACCTTAAGAACAGTAGCGATTTCTCTAGCGAAGACTCTTGAATGACTAAGGCATAAAATCAGACCTAATATCTTTCTACGAGTCACACAAATGGTTTTACAATTGTTCGGTGGGTACGTGGGTTAGACATAATAGTGAAACTTCAAATTGAGTTGTAAACTAGACAAGATAAGAACGTGAGATCGGGTTTTGTCTAGGGTCTTAACTTTATCAGATGGAATGAGTTTCAGACTTCCTGCTTCAATGCTGTAGTATTAGAAATGAGTATATACAAGAACAATATAGCTTAAACATAGTCAAACTCTGCATCACTGGATTTTAAATTCAACTCTGAGAAACGTACGGTTACCCAAGCAAGTGGTCTACAAATGTTGACAAAATTTCATGGGTAAGTAAAATAGAGATATGGTTGAACTCGGACTTAATACCTTTTTAATAGTTACAGACATTCATATTTATGACGTATTGGTATGTAGCTGTCAGAATATTTTTGCATGTTAAAATGAATCTTGGTTTTTTATGATGCACGAATAATTTTTAACCTTAGGGTTATAGAACTCTTACTTGGCCGTCCGTACCTACAACAATAATTATGTTTGAATAAATTTGCCTCCTATATAGATATGATATGATATTTGTCTGGGTTCTTAAAATCATCACGTACTATGTATACTTACATCCTTTTTTTGGGCCTGTTTTTTTTTCTTGGCTATCCAATATTTAGATTTTTATATCAAATATAGCATTTATGTTCCCTTATCTAACTTGGAGTTACACTCTACCGAACATAATCAATAACAGAAGTGGTTAAACATGAAAAGTTAGGCGAAATATTTATTTAAATATACGCGTGGAATACCTTTCTCATAGTTTGAAAAATGGGTACTTATCTTCAAGTAGGTACTACCAAGGAAGTCACGAGCACAAGTTAGCTTTTAATCCCCAGGAGGCATTCGGGTGCCACGATAACAATTGATTTCAACTGTGTCTGGAATAACTCACGATCGAGGGATTAATAATTCAAGTGAATTTTCGTATCAATTTCCCCAGACTAATTATGTTAAGGCCTTATTACAAGTCTATTTGCTTATTGTACCTGAGAGCGTTACCACTGCTACCCTTGGGCGTATTTACACCCTTCTAATTTTCTTTAATCCGTATTTAGTTATTCGGATAAAAGGAAATTGTTCTGCAAAGACTTCAAACGTTTGAACGTTAAATTTACATTTGGATGTTTGTTTGTTCGAGCCTATGTGTTTCGTTACATTTAGTAGTATTTAGTAAACAGGGAGGCGTGGGATTCTGTTTGCCTTGAACAGACTGAAGTCAATTCGTGAAACTAGTTATTATGACAGTTAGAATAGTTGTATATTTTGAGTGAAAGTATTGTTGTCAAAATTAATAATTGGAACAGAAATCAATTATTCTAAATAGTAATGTAACGCTCCGTTGGGCTTGTATACCAGGCCAAGATCTCTAGGTCCCGGGTTTGATCCTCGAGTCTGGCATCAGAAAGTTTCGAATTTTCGATCATTTCTTGGGTTCGTGATCACAAACCCGCATTCGGCAAGCGTGGTGATTATGCCTTTACCTATCATTGCTATGGTGACTTGAATTCAATGATGAAGGCCTTTTCGCTGCATGGGATGATTATAGGCTGTTAGGTACTTTAACTTGTTTTATTTTTATTTTTTGATAATTCCAGTAAAGTTTTGGAAAAACTTTGGCAAAGACGTTTTTGTAACGTTCTTTTATTTGCTTTTGCATTAGGTATATTTACAGTGTAATCGATATTAATTTAGTTCTATCTAAATAAACCGGCAAAACCCATCGCGGAAGTCTATTTTTTGTTGTTGTATCGTCCTTGTAGGTACCAATTATTTTTTTAAAATATTTTTCTGGAAAATGACTGAAAACATTTAAAACATAGGTACTAATAAATACTATCTGCATAGAAATAACTTGCCACACACTTAAACCCCATAATCAGCTGGTATATGGTTTAGATTAGAATGACAACTTATGTAAAAAGTTTCTTCTGAATACTAGACCTTTTTAAAAAAACTAGAAGCCTTAGTTTTTTTTTCGGACGGACCTATCACTGAATGAAACCTTATATGGAAGGCTTTATTTAGTTAAACCGGGCGAAAATTTGGCGAGCGCTGAGGGCGCTCAGCCTAGGTCCGCCGCGCCAGTGCAGCGGTATCCCGGTGCGGTCGAGGGTGAGACTTCGCCAAGCGAAGCCTCGGGCACGCTCGCACCGGGGCCCATACTAGCGGGCGTGATTGGACCAGTGTGGGGTGCAAAAGGCACCCTACCAAATGGCGAACCCACCAATGGTGGCGCTGCCGGAACCGGAGATGCCGTGGCATGCCGTATCACGGTCGGGCTCCATTCTGGTGGGCCCGATCTGGGAGGGGGATCGGACGGCGACCTCAAAGGCGCATCTGTAGGCTCGGACCTCGGCTTGGGTGCCGTCCGAGGGGGGCAGGGGCAGGGGAGAAGCGGCCAGGCACATGATTGTGTCGGCTAAAATGAAAGGCCACGCATCCGCCACCGACGGGTGCGGTGTGAAGAACTACTGTGTTGTGCAGTAATTGAAGTACCTACTTAAGGCAGTGTTGGCTGTTGTGACATTCGCGGTGATCGGATCATCGGGGTCGTTCAGTACATGCCTGGGCCGACGACATCGAATAGCGACATCCCTCTGGGTGGGTGTACGTGGCGGCTTTCGCTATGAGCGGATTGGGGTGATTCACTGCTTTATCGAAAAAGCGTTGCAGGCGGAGCTGCAACCACGGCCGGGCTGATACTGGGGGTCGAGGCGGAGGCCTTAGTCCGAGGCACATTGTCAATATATTCAACAACGTCTGTCTCTCTTACTCATACCGACGTTTTAGAGTATGTAAAAAAGAAAGATGGAGCCCTAGTTATAACTAGGGACTTTGTTATAAGAAAAGAAAACGAAATCATTTCGTTCTTATTGACTCTGGTAAAGTGACGTGCAGAACAATCTGGTTTCGGAGCCTGGTTTATGGATTCTGTGTAATTACAGTACAGTATTGATTTCCTTTTAAAGTATTTGTCAATCATAAAAAAATATCAAGCAAGGTAGCCGGAAAATTTATTTTTAGGTTATACCTACTATAATTTATGGTTTCTGATGTTTGTCTTTGGTTTAACTCTGACTCTTAGTACCTGCAAGAAAGTTCTGCGTTGTTTAACATAATATTATTTACCTAGTCGACTAAGTTTTAAATAAAAACCAAAAAAAAACATTTTTCATGCTTGCATGATTTGGATGATTTTTGTATACGATTCCAATCATAAAAAGGTATTTATTATTTATTTATTTTAAGGACAACCAACAAAGCATACACCTTAATATTACAGGTTTTAAAAATAATTGGTGAAACATTCTATAGTGCTGCCTTACTTATAGGCTGCCACGGCATGCACAACAACAATAATAATGTAGAAAGCACATTACATGAATTAATAAAATATTGAATTACAAAAGATAAAATTTAGTCTATTTTTATTTCATTATTTTAAGCTGACTTCAAATTTAAGATATCAAATTAAATTAAAAATAAATATCTCTTAAGGCCTCATCATTCCCAATAAGGTTTTATACAGCCCTAAAGCCCCTTGGAAAGGTTTAGCTTCATTGTGATATAACGAATTCTACGGTAAGCCTGTTTGTGATTACGCAGTCTGGCTTCGGTACGACAGAGAGAAATTATATGGCATTAAAGTTGAATCCTATCTTCTGTTGACAATAGTTGCTATTCTAGACCTGCTTAGGTCAACTCAGCTTTGTTGCGTTTAAAGCTAAGTGCAGTTCATTTTATTTCATACTATTGTTTGAAATGAAAGCACAAGCTACAAAGAGAACACTCGAAGTTTGTTTTATCTTTTCTTTTGCTTATTTTCCAAACTATTGGAGTGATATCGTTCTTTTTTTGTCTTACACTATTTAAGAATAAATTATTAGTTGTTTGTGGTACTAGATGTAAATTACGGTTACGGTTAGAGATCTTTATTTCTCAAAGAATACATGAATATTCACTTAAAGAGAAAACAACAATTATTCAAAATAAACAAATTCCACGTGATGTGACGAACTTTCACTTTAACTTTAACAGTTTTAATTAACAGTTTTAATCAACTTTTAATTTAACAAATTTCATAAGGTATTACAATTTTACACAATTTCAAAAAAAAATAGTTCACTCATAAACAACTATTCACTTACAATACATTAAACATTTTAATAATACAAAACAATGTAGGTAGTTCGCTTATTTTTGTTGTTGAGTAAATTTTTTAAAGGGTACGGTAAAAAACATTAAATTTAAGGGTATCTACTTGCAGAAGTTAGTTCGATAACTACTACTAAATAATACAATTTACTTGTAGATATCTATTATTCTTCACCTTTCAGAAATGTTGTTTCATTGTATACTTAAAACAAAAACATGACGTTTAAAATGAGTTAAAATAAGTCACCAAAGTATTGAAAACGGGTGACTTTAAGACCATAACAACAAATGGCTTTTTGCTTTTTTAATCAGGTCTTAAGTAATTTTTAGCCCTCTTCAAGTGAAAATCTTACCCATCTCATTGATTATCTGTCCTGCGTGCAATCTTAAATTCATGGGATTCTATGTAGATAATTTACTCGAACTCTAAATAATTAATCTTTGCTGTAAAAAATCTACAATACACCATTTGAAATTAAAATTTTCAAACATAACGCTCTTCACATCATTCTACTATCATTCAATCAAAAAATATGCTATATTCTCGTACATTACCCGAACGCCACCAAGCGTGTAAGTCTGTCAGACTCATTAAGTCAAAACTAATTCCCTGTCGAATAGTGTATAGAAAGGAGGACGTGTTTCTTCAACACACGTCAGTTAAGTTCGGTGCGAGTGTATTTGCCAGGTGTGCTCAACCCCGGCCCGCTAAGTTTCACGGCTCAATAGCCCCGCGACCCTTTGATTTTCCACCTGGTGCCCGCCGCTTGAAATAGACCAGACATGACAGTAGACAGAGAGGCACCGAGAGAGATACCGGATTACATTTAATGATATTACACGGTAGCACCGCCATGATTACCTTATTAGGTAGTCAAACACTGACTGAAATTTAAACTGCGGTTCTAGGAGTTTCTGAATCCAATGTGCTTAATTTTTACGAGCGTTATCTAAATTTGCTATGTGCTTAGGGCCTGTTTCGTAACTGAATTAAGAATTCACGTGTTGAAAGTATTTTAATCCCTCGATCGTGAGTTATTCCAGACACAATTGAAATCAATTGTTATCGCGGCACGCGCGTTCCTCCTGGGGGTTGAGGGATTAAAGCTCATAAAACTTGCAAGGTTTCATGGTTGTAGAATTAAATTAATTTTGACGTTCCTTTCACTCACTAAAACTGTTATTGTATACGACACGTAAAAAAATTGTATACATCTTAGAGGCAATGAACTAATTGAAAACTCGACAAAACTTAAATTTCACTTCGAACTTTTCACAATATTTATTTACGTATATTGTAGACATACCAGTGCAGAAAATAAGCAAAAAAAATTACTGTGTACATTAGAACTTACTAGGAGACTTTATTTAACAAACATTAGAATACAATTTGTTCTATATTAATAATAATATAAACATCGTTGTTGTCCTTATTTTTATTAATAATTATGTTAAACATATAATTAAAGAAAGTTAATTTGCTTTAAGGTTAAAAAACTTAAAGTTTTCTATTATATAAACTAAGATAAGCAACTTAGTAGACAGTAACAGAGTTCACATCACCAATTAATAATTATTATTTCAATATCAGGAAAATGCCAACGCCATCCCAATCCCAACAAACATCCCAGTTATCAGTAATCACCCGTTACCGTGAGAGCTAAGAGGATCATTACCTCTATCAAGTGGCTGTTTCATTTGCCGTTGATATTCAACGATTTAAAATGTTATCGTCGATTAGCTTCGAATATAAACGGAATATTTGCGCTATTAAAGCTTCTGTTTTCTCCTAAAGAGAGATTTAACCTGAAAAGATACAGCGATGAAAAAATCATCGAAATGAGCTTTCTTCATAACCATACCTTCGAACAAATGTAAAAGACAGCGTTGCGATTCAGCAAACTGAAAAATAATGACAAGCAAAAAACCTAATTTTTTGACTTACATGTAGCACCTTACATGGCCAAACCGCAAATAAAATGTTAAAAGAAAGTTATTTATAAAATGAATGCAATAACTATATTCAAAGCAGCACCATTGATCTGTTACTTTAAATCATCAAACTATTTAAATGAAACGCTACAGACCCAGTAATGATGGAAGTCTCTACAAGATTGGAGGTGGTACCTATTACTAATCGACTTGCTTGGCTGTCGATTTGCATAAAAATGATTCTTTTTTTAAATATAAAATAGGTATTAGTGTAGTAACTTATAATAATATGTTTCCATTTCTATCTGAAATAACTCCTCTTACTTTCATCTTTATATGTGCTTTTAAGGGCGACCAGCTGTGCCAGCATTGTAAACAAAGCTCATAACGATAATGACAAGCGTTCATTATTCATTCGCTAATTAAACGAATAGCTTATGTTTACTGCGGCAATTACACAAGTACAGTCTTTATGACTGCAAGATTAAAAGCGTAATTAGCGCGAACTGTCGATCGCGTCACGTTCGCTTTATTGCCATGTTGCGGATCTGCTTTACTGTAAGAATGGTGGGTAATAATTTAGTTAAACATTTTATTTGAATTCAGAATTAAAGTTCTAGGCCTGAACAAATTAGACACAACGACTTGATCGCAGTTACCAGGGACTATTTTAGTTAGAAAACCTCTTTTAAATGTTTTCGTGTTTTAATAGAAGTGTTATATTCTCTTCAGATTCATTTTATTGTGAATGTAGTGATCTGTTCCTGGCAAAGCTTTTTCATAGCATTATAACTTGAATTTTAGTAGTAATGCTATATTAAAGATTTTGAGTGATTGCCATTAGACCTTCGGAACCCTTAAGGACAATTTTGAACCATGAGTCAAATCAATTGTTACATAAGCAGGTTATCTTCAAAAAAATACCTTACCATCATATTATTGGCATTATATAAATGTATGTAAAACTATTGCCAAAAATACAAGACTTACACTGGGCCGGGGTGCCATTTCACGACCCACAGATTGTTAGGTGTTAGACTTATAAATTCCACAACGTTGCCACCGCTCTTTGTTATTACGACACTGAACTTCTGTCATTTATTATTCGTAAATTCAATTTGTAGAACAGTCTAGACGATGAATAAGTCCTTGAATGTCCGGGTCGTTTCAGAATAAAAGCTGTTAACTGGTAATATTATAGTTAAAACTGAAAGTCTGTAACGAATTTCGGCCTATGTTTGCCCCACCCAAAACCTTGAATAGTTTACAGCTTCAGATCACCTCTATGCATATATACCTATATTTAAAAATACTAACTGTTTGCAGCCACCAGCTTCTTCATGTCACTGGTCCACTTGGCGTAGTTATCTGCATTTTCCAGTTTTTGAATACCAATTATTAATCTATGTTCTCCAACGATTCTTTGTTCTGCTTGCAATGTGGCATAAGTAGTAGACCAGTTCAGCCAATGGGTTAGATGTTTTTCTACCATGTACTTTGTTTTTAAGACACTTGCAAGAGCTATGATTGCAGAAGAACTTAGTTCATAGATATAAAAGAAATCTCGAAACAAGTAGGTCCCGCATATAATGGTGACCATGAAAGGTAAAATCACTTCAGCCTAATATCAAAGATAAGATAATACTAATCACACTAATACATAAACTGACGTAAAGAAATAGTTCTTACTACGAGTATATTCCAATAAGTGACTATACATTTGCTTATTGTTCCAACATAAGAACCACGCTTATAGAAATAACGTTAATAAAATTAAAACCGGTCAAGTGCGAGTCGGACTCGCGCACGAAGGGTTCTGTACCAAAATGGCCAAAAAACGGGTTCTTTGTATGGGAGCCCCCCTTAAATATTTATTTAATTTTGATTTTAGTATTTGTTGTTATTGCGGCAACAGAAATACATAATTTGTGAAAATTTTAACTGTGTAGCTATCACGGCTCTTGAGATACAGCCTGGTGACAGGAAGACGGACAGACGGACAGACAGCGAAGTCTTAGTAATAGGGTTCCGTTTTTACCCTTTGGATACGGAACCCTAAAAAGACGGTGACTTGGAAAATGCGACTGTGATAATGACTTTTATTTCCCCGAAAGCCTAACTGAGTTGGATTCGTCGTGACATCTCTTTGTCGAAGTTGATCCTACCAAGACGGATATTTTTTTAGCGCAGGGAAAGACGCCGGGTATAAATAATAAATTCAACTGAATGTTTTCGCTCTTCATGGGCAAATACGAGTAGCGCTGACATGGGCAGGACCGATTTTATAACAGCTTTCAGGCTTCAACCGAAACACTTATTACTAATCGTAAATAGTCACGCATTTTTAATTAAATAGCTAGCTTTGGGGGTGTTTTTCAAATTTATGGAGTAGGTACTTAATAAATGTGATCGAGTCTGAACAAAAAAAAGTTATTTTATATTGTGACATTTTTAGCTTTTTTAAATGTAAAGCAATTGACTAAATGTAATGTAATAATGATGCGAGAAGCCGAAGATCGACCAAAGTGGCATGCAACTGGAGAGGCCTATGTCCAGCCGTGGACTGCGATAGGCTGATGATGATGATGCATAAACAGTTCAAAATAAAAAACAGAAAGTATTAGTAAATAACTTTAGAAATACAAATAATAATATACTGTACAATTGCCTAATTTTTAAATAAGTTTAGCAACACGCTGACATAAACTAAATTGTTGATTATTTTTACTAATTGACTTTCTTATTGAATTTGTAACTAGCTTTTAGCTCCCGACTCTGCCCGAGTGAACTACACGTTCGCTCGAGCTGGCGGGAAGGTATGCCCAGCAGTGGTGACCAAAATCCTTTCGTCCACTAGGATCCCCTAACCCGATCCCCCAGAGGATCCCCACGAACTCATCTGTTCATCAGAACCTGTTAAACAAAAATAAGTATAAAAAGATGCTATCACATTGAGTCCGATTTATATTAAAAATACGTATTTTGATCTATAACTTTATTTTAACTGGCTAGTGCAACTAAATGCAATCTTTTTGTTTATCAAATGACGTTATCAATAATAATGGCAATCCAATGACATGCATATCCTGTATATCATTGCGTTGTTTATTTCTCCATAATAATTATGAAAATCCTAGTAGACGAAAGGAAAATGCCTTTCGTCGACTAGGATTTTCATAATTATTGAATGAAAATGATTCTCTTACTAAAAAGATAAATAAATAAATAAAGATAAACTAGAAAAAAAGGAAAAAAATAGATAGATAAAAAAATAGATAAATTATCTTATCTAATTTAATTTGTTTCCTGTTTTTTTGTTTTAATTTCAATAAAAATACTCAGTGTGACATTGCCTTTATGTACTTTTATTTAAAGGGGATTCTGATGAACAGATGAGTTCAAGGGCATCCCCTGGGGGATCGGGTTAGGGGATCCTAGTGGACGAAAGGACCAAAATATCCAATATCCTCAAGGTAATATCTTTGTACCAAATTCAACAAAATCTGCTTGGTACTTTATGCGGAAAAACGTGAACAGATAGACAGAGTTATTTTTGTGTTAATTATAAGAATTTCGCTAAGCATAAATATAACTAATTTAAACAAATAACCATGACATTGGTGAGATAATAAGCTTGAACTGAGCGTTGACAAATGCAAATGTATAACCTTCACTAAAAAAAACTAATTAGTAAATATGATTACTCATTGTGTTACTCAAATCTTGAAAGAGTTTCCACTATCAGAGACCTCGGAGTTATTTTAGACGCAAAATTAACATTGGACAAACATATCGATCACATATGTAATCAAGCCTTTAAGATGTATGGTTTTGTTATACGTGCTAGTAGTGATTTCAAACGCCCAGTCACATATATCCATCTTTATAAATCACTGATTCGCTCACAATTAGAGTATGCCTATGCCATTTGGGACCCCTTTTACTATATTTATACGGAGAAACTGGAAAGAGTACAAAGAAAATTCCTGTCATGCATGCACTATAAATGTTTCCGAAGTCGCCTATCGTATACGAGACTGCTACAAAAATACAATATGCCTAATCTTAGATGTAGAAAATCAGAACTACAGGCAATATTGATGTATGATCTCTGCCACAATAAATATGACTGCATTGATATTGTAAATAGAATCTGTTACAATGTGCCGGTCAGACCGAGCATACGAACCTGTAGACCATATAAACTTTTTCACATCACGAAGTCTCGTACTAATGCTGGAAAACGTTCACCGATTGCTCGTCTATCAGCTATTTGTAACGGGTTTTTCAATGATATAGACATTTTTAAACACAGTAAGTTCTCATATAAAAAACTTGTATTGCACAAGGATTTAAATGAATTTCAATAAATAATTATTATTTATCAGATTTGAAAGCCCTCCACTCTAATCCTATTATATTGTCAATCTGTGGATTACGATGTGGGTTTCACACATAGAAATAATTAGTTATTAAGAATTATTTTTCAATACATTTTGTGAAACTGTTTGTTTTCCCGAATAAATTTAAAAAAATAATAATAATAATAATAGCTAACATTCTTAAAAGCTTAGTCAAACGGTCTAAAAAGTTTTGGATTCGATTTCCAGTATAACCAACAATTTCTAAATATTATTTATTTTCATTTTATTTATTTTTATTTTTATTATAATTAATACAAATGTGAAAGTGTGTTTGTTTGTAAAGTTTTCACGCAAACTACTCAACCGATCATCATGAAACTTTGTAGGTACGCATATTTTAAAAACTATCAGAAAGGATAATTTATAGGCTAATTTTTGATATAGCTTCTGCTCGCGCGATATCCTGTGTTTCACGCGGGCAGAGCCGCGAAGTAAGCTAGTGTATAATACAACGTTTCCCTACTAGGAAGTATAACAATTAGCAGCAAACTTTGGCGTAATGTTTTAACAAGTACAAACACAATTTGCATGAGGCCAAAACTTTGTTTAGAGTAAACAAAAAATTCACCCAAGTGAAGTATAAATTTGGTACGCTGTAACTGTGTAAAGTATTGCGATGTTTTGAAACTTCTTAACCACTGAAGCTGAACATACAAGCTGACTTTTTATTCCCGTCAATATATATATTTTTTAATATATACGTCACTTGCTTTTTGGACTCGTAATTTGTTGTATTAATTTGGATGGTGATTAAAATTTCATTCTGTATGGGAATACTGACAGCTGGTTATGTTATTTAGAAATTCTAACTAACATCATAATATATGATAGAGAATTGTGACGTGACATAGAGCAGGCCTACTTCCAGCAGTAGACGGACTTATAATAATAATAATAATTTATACGACGACTACTTTAAATTTACCAGAGCAGGTTTCGAGTCGACATGGACACTGTTCCAGTGCCTCAAGATAGGACAGCAATAGCGACTACCGCCGCCAGGAGACTGTTGGGGCTATCCCGGACGCGGCGCCACGCGGAGGCGACCCGCTTGCGCATGACAGCGGGGAAGCTGTCAATACGAGCCTCAGCAAACATTGCGGATGCGCTGCAGTACCGGGGCAGCCCCACCAACATCCTGAACCCGTTATTGTATTGGACGTTATTGTATGATTTACACAATATAAGTATGTAATGGTAATGTAATTTAATCTTCTTATGTTATCAATACAAACGTTTGAATTGATGTTTATCACACAATTTTAATTACTGCTTTAATTACTAAACGTTTCTAAATGAAATTTGGCCCAGAAATATTTTTTTTGTTTTAGCCTGGAAAATCATAAAATATGGTTCCCGTGTGATAGTTTTAAATTTAATAGCAAATCCAAAAACTAACACTGGACCAACACGCTGAACTTTAGTGTGTCGAGCACGCACTTAGATAGATCATACGAGAAGTACCACGACTTCTTTCCAAAAACCACAGTTGAGCGCGATACTCCCCTTTATCAAGGATATCACAGACAAAATAGGGAACATCTTGAAGCGTCCTTCATCAAGACTTAGATACTTCAAGCCGCTGAAGACGATCACTAATTCTTAGCACTAGTCAAGTGTAATATTTCCCTTGAAGAACCAGGCAGTTGGACAAACATAACGCAGTAAAGGAACAGTAACTTAGGTAAAAAAAACATAGTCATTTTAAAACCATGTGAGTAAAAAATCTGCAATATATAAAAACTCCAATAATTTCATTAGATTTCATAAACTCCAGATACTAGCTAATGAAATTAATACGTTAAGCTATGGATGTTAAAAAAAACATCCTAGTTTCTGTACAGATGATGGTTGGAAACTAACTGGTTCCTTTCACCAACTCCATCATAGCATCAATGAATTTCACGAGCCATGCATTACTGCAAAACTTTCGGACACTAACAAAACTGATGATATTAATTCCATTTAAATGTTTTCAAATAACCTTCTAAAGAAAATGATCATCTAAGTCTATCCGTTGCTGTGAGTTTTACATTGTTTTTATTTTTTGTAGAAAAGTTTTATTAGAATAAAAAAGTTGCATTTTATAAGCTGGTGACTAGCCTGGCTATACTATCTATTATCTCCCTGGAGTAACTTAAAATTTCCGCTAAGCTTCTACCGTATCTGAACTTAAGCAATGGTCTTCTAATGCAGACTTAACAACGGCCACAGAACTCATTACATCGTGAGACCGTTCAAACGTTGAGACACAATATTATGTGTAAAAAGAAAATCTCATTTTTATCTAGTTTATCGTTTAACTCGGATTCTTTATTTGATATTAAATGCTGAGGAAAAAAACTAAAAATTAATTTTGTTTGGCACTTAAAAAATTATTAGTTGCATTTTTATGAAAATTTTTTTAGGATGTATTTGTAATTCCTTAGCTGTAATTGAACTAATTTTATGCAACCAAAACATTTAATATTGAATTAAAACACCACATTTCGTGATTCGACAAAAAAAAGTATGACCGCCAGCGAAATAATGTTGTTTTTTCTTAATACTGAGCATATAATGCCACGAGGTCTTACTTATTTTTATTTCATTACCTAATTCAAAGGCCTATGTTTAGCAGTGGACGTCATTTAGCTTATGATACTTGAACTTGATTGATCATCTTCATCATTAGTTTACATCGGTTTCCTGCAGTACATAAAACTCTCCAAGCTATCGATTTTGCCATAATCGCCACGCTTGGCAGCCAGATAGGAAATGCATTAACATAATTTGTAAACCGTCCAGATATGCATTAAGATAATTTGCAAACCGTTGGTCTCAGCTTCTGTCGCTAGATTATATTTCTGAATACAAGTGACTTCATAAGCCTGTATAATAAGTGACTTGGAAAATTTGGACTAGAAAGATATCTTTCACCCTAAATGCATGCACATTCTCTGTTCCATCTTGGGTAAAAAAATAAGGAAACGACTTCGATAAGATGACAAGAAGTGGAGCTATACAGGTTGAAATTTTAACCACCTTCCAAATTTTAATATATCAATCTGCGAGACAAAAAACAAATGACATATTTTTCTTTTGGTATAGCCCAGTACAAAAATGCCAAGATAAAGCACTTAGAAAATGTCCTACAAAAATATAAAATTTTGATACGGCCGCCCAGCAGCACTTTTTTTACACGTCGCGCATCTCATTCATTCATTACGATACTATTCATACGTTTTTTATTTTTTCCTTTATACTTTAACAGGTCTAGGACCGTGAAAATTGAAAACTATATCGCGAGAAATATTTTCGGGTGACAACTTGATTTACATTTTTAACTTCATAAATAGGCTCTAAACACGATACTGAACGCCTATAAAAATTTTGAAAAGTGGTTAAAATTTCATCCTGTAATATCTTAGGCCAGCTCAATGTGACACATTTTCATCAAATGAAGTAAGACTTTCTTACATTCTTATGTTGTTTGGGAGATCCTGATGAATGAACTAGTCCTTGGAATCGTTTCTTTGAGCGCACACATACGAATAAGTATTAAAGGGTCAATGTCATGCTGCCGGATTAGGGATTATTTTGGACGTACCAAGAAAATGTAACGAAATTAAAAAAAAAATGAAGAACGACCGTAATTAATATAACAAATTAAATATAATTACAACGAACCGAAAAAAGGGAAATATCAATAAAATACACCGATCTAAAATTTTGTGTACATACAGAAAGTTGTTACGGGGTTTCTACGGGGCATTGATTCAATTGCCATGGATCACTGACTCACTTAAAATTGTTTATTTATGAAATGTTTTCGTGATCCAAAATGGCGATGATCCCTGAAGAATTGTCGTAATATCAGAAACCACATTACAACTAAATCTTATTGATTTAATATTTTGTAGTGGATGAACTAACTGCGAAAGTAATACAAATCTTAAAAATTTGTGTATTTGGCATATAATTTGATAAATAAAAAGACAGGTCGTAATCATCTTCCCAAATCTTCCAATTCTTCCAAAGAGTGGATTAAAGTATGGTTCTGACAGAGTGTGACGAGATGGTGGCTGGGCGAAATTGGGGCGAGTCCCTGAATACGTATTTACAAAATATGATATATGAGTAAATCATATTTTTATAGAGTTACAACGAAAATCTATCTTTTGGTATAATAAACTTACAAATGGTTCTATATACTTCATCATCATCATCATCATCATCATCATCAGCCTATTGCAGTCCACTGCTAGACATAGGCCTCTTCAAATGCACGCCACTTGGTTCGATCCTCGGCTTCTCGCATTCAGCTCCTGCCAGCCACCTTGCGGAAATCATCACTCCACCTGGCCTGAGGGCGTCCTACATTAATATTTAATTTAAGACATGCCTCACTGGGCCACACTGAGCCATCTAGTCCCAAATTAAGGTACTATTAAGTACCCTGTCGTATGGGGTACTAGACAACCGATAAACTTACTTATATACTATTTTTTTTGTAAATATATACTTATAATACATAGAAAACACCCAGACCAGTACAAACAGACATGTTCATGCACACAAATATTTGTACTGTGCGGGGATCGAACCCGCGACCCATGGCTCAGAAGCAGCGTTAACTACCGCTGATCCAAATGGTCGTCTGCCAAGACGCGGTTTCCACTCAAGAACTCGTTTACCCCAGCGGTTGTCGGTTCTGCGGCTATATACTTCAATCCATGATAATTGGTAGTTGAGTAAAAGTAAAGCCTAACAACGAAGACAACAAAATCACCAAACGAAGGTATGTTTAAAACATGCAGACATTATCTATAACTAAAAGAGAAGAATTTATGTATACCTACCGCAAAAATGTAATGGGATGAGTGAGAAAATCGCTACGCAAATCATCATTATCATTAAAAATGGTCGACAATGGCTGAAAATCAGCGTGAGAAATTAGAGGCCTTTTTAGCGACCTAAAACGGCCTGATAGTGGGTGAGTGATGGTAATGCCTCACACATTATTTTTGTTGGCAACCAAATGTGGCCCGACACTTCTGGGACATTCGCTTTCATAACGCGTGGAAACATTACACGTTTTATAAAAATTTGCACAGGTACGTTAAATTTCCTTTTCAAAATGCTGTTTTTTTTTGACACGTTCGTCATATAAGTAGATTTATTATTTTTTTAGGATTAAGCATATTTTTAGAAATAAATAACCCGTATCATTATGAATGACCACGAATTTTTATACGGGCCAATTAATAAATAAAATGGTTTACCACACTTTTGGTAAGGTATATATTTTTTCTAACAATAGAATAATGGGCATTGCCAGTCAAATAATTAAATTTCTTCATAATTTGTCTCAAAGTTTATTTCTACAGTCGGTAAATGTTTCCTGCTTTGCAATTTCTGATCGGATAGTTTTTGATTGTTTTGTAGTCAACAAGAAACTATTTTTTTGCCGTATTCATCTACTTATCTGTTCGCTTAACTGTCTATTCGTCTGCGATATTTAGGTCAGTGACTCTTTATACTAGAGATCTATTTGTCATGGATAAATATTTTTAGCACGCTGATAAAGTGTAAAACAGTGTGTTCAAAAATAATAATATTTTTGGTTTTTATTTTAGATACTTTCCGTAGGAAAAAAGTATTCAAATATTAATAAATATAATAGGAATGAAACACATTCAAACCTTTTTTAATTGCTTGACATTACGATCAAGTTACATCGACCGTGGTCACAGTCAAACCACGATCGGTATTAGGCAATCAAGAGAGACCTAATCCCGTTTCATTCACGTTATAAATCTGAATAAAACCAATATAACAGGATTCAAACCGTAATTGCTGATTTTTAAAGAGTGGCTGCAATCTAAGGTATCAAGGTACATAAAGAGAATTCTGGAAAATGCTGTGAGTTGGATAGTTGACAATCATTACAAATAATTCGAAGATACTACTCCTTTAAATATACCTCCTTATTGTAGGCCTGACAAAAGGATTAATGTTACCTATATGTTCAGCAGTAGGAATATTAAATATGAATTTTTTTGGGTAAAATTTGTTATTTCAACCATAAATATTGTATTAAGGATAAGTCAAAATAATAGAAAAATTACAAAAAAAAAATTTTGGGTGTATATTTTTGAAAAAATAGCATGTATCTATGTGCACATTGCCAGCTTAGTAGAGTTCCACTATTAAAAAAGCGTGTGCATTAAAGTGCACATTGCCATATGCCAAACATAGTATATTTTATAGAAATCTAACTTTCTTTATTAAAATCTAGCTACAAAACAGTGTACTATTCCTGAATAACTATGCAGCAATTCCAGAGAAGTGAAAAAAATTACGAAATATAGCTGTGTACTTAGTTTTCGTTTGACTGTCTGCTGAAGATAGGCCTCCTTCAAGTAACGCCACAATTGTCAAACCTAGGCTTTCCCCATCCAGCCGCTGCTAAATGTTTTCCTAAGGTCATCAGTCCATCGAGTCGCATGGCGTCCTACAGTAAGCTTGCCTAAACGCGGTCTCTACTCCAAAATTCGTCTGCTTTAACGGTTGTCGGTTCTACGGCAGACGTGACTAGTCCACAGCCTCTTCACCGTGGTTATTCTTCAGGATAAGTCGATAATTTTCGACCTCAGACAAATATGCTCGTTTTATATTCTGTCCCTTAACCAGATACCAAGCATAGCCCTTACCATAGCTCGCCGAGTGACTTTGAACATCTGAACTAGTTCTCCTGTAACTGTCTACGCTTCCGCAGCGTAGGTCATAACTGATTGAAAACCTAGCTTGTTTTGGCTTTAACCAATACCAGTTTGTACCCGAGCCCATGCGCACTTAGTTTTCAGAAAAAATATTGTAACTGAAGATATTTTCACCACTGTAAGCTTAGAAATTGTTAACAATTCCAGAGCTTATTTTTAATGTATTGCTTTCATGATTAGCTCGCGTACTTTTATGAGGACCATCATTTTGTTACAGTTGGTAAAGTAATATAAGCGAGTGAGGACTACGAGTTTGGGCCAGGAGAGTAAGGAGAAGAAACTTCTAGCTCTCCCTGTGGTCGCTCCCTCATGACTGAGGATCGTGGTCATCGATGGGTTTGGATGTTCTACATCTAGTGTGTACTATCTGCCTCCACTGGCGCCTGTCCAACGCATCTTTGACTACTGAGAAAAACTTGGTTGAGGATGAGCCTTTCACTTGATTGCTCCATCTAGCTAGAGACCGTCAACGGGTTCGTCTGCCCTCCGTGTTTCCAACTATGATCAGTTATGTAGCCAAAATGGGATAATATGCGCTGTTGACAAACTGTGGATAGGCGGGTTCGGACACGAAGCTGTGTAAGGATTGATGCATTAGTGCGTATGATGGTCCAGGGTATCCTTAACATATCCAGCACCACATCCCGAACGCATCAATCCTTTGCCGCTCTCGGGCTCTTGTAGTCCATGTTTCCACGCCATGCTAGTTTTGTATAGTATAACTTTGGACATTCCTTAGTTCTGATCCTCCCTCTCTAGAATCTTCGTTAGAAAATCTACATTTATTCTCAGATAGTGAGGAAGATATTGTTTGTAAAGTAAATGCCATTCTTCAGCGATTGAATTAAATTCTAACTAGCTTGAAGTATCTTCTCTTTACTCTTCCGGCAACAGTGTTTGTGGCGTAATTGAGCTCATCTTGCAAAAAATCACTAGCACCAAAAGTCCGAACTAGCACCAGACTTAGGCACTTTAGTGCCTAAGGCTAGGTTTTTTGAGGTATAGATAAAACAAATAAAATATTACAAAATATGCAAAAATATAAAAGAATTTCATAAAAATCACACCATATATTCACAAAACCAATACATTTACTAACCTGGCAATGTATCTTAAAATGCACAGTATGATATATAGGTAATCTGCTGAAGAGTTGGTAATGTGCATTTATAGATACATGCAAAATTACACCAAAAAAAATTTAATAAAACTGATTTAATTAGTCAAGATACATTATTTATTCAAAAGCTTGTTTATGTAGGTAACAGTTCAGATATATTTGTTTATGAATTTTTTGATAATTTATTGGATTTCAATCGATTTTTACCATGTAAGTCATAGACGCCTGCGCAGGCTCCGACATCTTGCGTCATACTGAGCGATTTAGTGGTTTCAGTGTTCATAAATCATTATCTTACTAAAATATAGCTAATACACTACGCGACGGGGACAAAAAATAAATAAATAAACCTCTTGGTTTATGCTCAGTATTTTTTTAAAGACAGTGTGCATTTAAATGCACATTGTCAAGTATAGGGTTAAAATAAATAGGTATATAAAGTTGATGATAGTCCAGTAACTTAACCATTTCAAATGTATTCTGTTACTAGTAAATGTTCCCGTTGTCCAATTGGTTGGCAAAATTTTTTTATAAAAAAATATCAAAATGATTGTTTGGTCTTTATCATTAAAGTAACACATTACAATAAAGAATGAGTATGAGCTGTATCCCGTAGTGACAGATTGGGCCATTTACATTCTAAAATAAAATAAATTTCATCCAGCAATGGACCCCCCGATTTCAATTAGTAGATGGCATTCAAAAAGAAAACATACATCAAAAGACATTGATGAATAGGTATGGTCCTTTGTTATTAATAATGAATGTTGGTAAAAGGTCAGAAGCTAACCGTTTTGTCTTTATTTTTGGCTTCGAACTTGCTCCGTTTTATTTATTTTTATGGAGTTGTATCAAATCAACACTGTTTGAAATGTGTTTTTTGTTAATAGTCAGGTTTCCCGAATTCCCTGAATAAAATGCTTACTTTTTCTTGACAGGTACTGCTGGCCTGCCAGTTAGTAAATCTGAACCTGAAATTCATGTGTTCTAGATTAATCTCGGTCCCTATAACAAACAATTCAAGTCATAACTGACTTAAGAGTCAACATGTACAGACCGTCCATCAGTGCCAGAGACAGGAATCTCCAAAGTTTCCGAGGGTACTCGGAAACAATTTGCAGAAGTCCATCGCGAGATAAGCGCTTGTAACGATTCAAGATTCTTTCCAGATCAAATCGCTTGTTCAGGATTGTTTCGAGAAAGTTCCAAAGCAACTGTAAGGTGAGCGAGATATCTCACCTTTCGAAGTTGGAAATCAGTAATTTATTGAGTCTGAAAAGAAAGTAAGTATATTTTTTTTATGGATATGTATTTATATACTACAATGTGTTAAAAGCAAAGGTAAAGCCATAGGGAGACAAATGAATATTCAAACTTGAAATAACATTATTTCAAAAGTCAAAACATAACCTTAAATTTTTGACAATCATCTATTTACTTACCAAAAAATATTGGACCCTTACTGGGCAAACTGTTTTTGGGACAACTTCAAAAACGTTTCAAAAACAAAAAGCGTAGAAACATTATATTATTATTATCTTTAGAATTATTATCTCCTACGAAATACCCGAAGGACCCTTTTAACCATAACACACCGTATAGGTCCTCTTTCTTTAATGTAATATCATTGGTACAGGTTTTTTATCCTGAACATAATTGTAGATGTTTCTTCGTTAACTGTTATATAAAATAAATTGAATGACTTTAATATTTCAGGAATTTTGAGGCAGAAAGACAAATAAGTTTTTCACTTGTCATTCACATTAAGTTTATAAAATAACTAGCTGACCCTGCGAACTTCGTATCGCCCTTAGATATATAATTTGATTTTGAAGTCTTAAATGACATTGTCATCAAATATGACGTTTACCTTATCAAATTACCTTACACCGCTATCTGTTATAATATTATGGAAGTCACAGTTTGTTACTTAATAAATAAATAATATAATATTGCGACTATAAATTGAAGTGTAAGCTATCCTATCTTTTAAGTTGAGTCAAACCGCACACAGTGTGCTAAATTTGATTACAATCGGTTCAGTTCAGTTAAGGATTCCATCGCGGACAAACAACGTGACACGAATTTTTTATATATTAAGAATTAAAAGAGTACTAGGTCAAGGTTACATCCACGCTTCGAACCCCGCATGACAGCCGGCTGTCGCGATAACAACTGATTTTAATCCTTCTTACTTGTCCTCGAAGGGTTAAGAATATAATATGCCGTGTGATTCTGGTACAATAATAGAATATTACCACACCTCCTCTTTTTATGGATGTCGTAAAAAAAGCAAATGAGGCATACATCCTGAAGAAGGTGGGCAGTAGCATCGTCACTCTACCAGAAACCAAAATCTTTCTTTAGTGGACTTCCAGCAGTACATTGATGATGATAGCATGATTAAGGCTAATGATGATGATGATGACGATGATGGTATAGTATTTAATCCTGTACCTAAATATCTAGTTACAGAAATAATAAGATAAATTAAAGAGATTTATCTCAAGGAACCAAGCCCATTATAATAATAATATGAAATCTGATAATTTCCTTGTTGAAATATAATCTCTCATTATTAATCTAAACTAATGAACTTGAAATAAAAGTAACATTGACAAAACAATTAAGAATGTTTAACATTGTTTACTATAATTTGACTTCATTATAAAAGCTAGATCTTAAGGGTCCTCTAACCCTTAAGAGGTTGAACAAAAGGGTATTTTCTTGCCGAAAATGTAAGAAAGGCCTGAATTATATTGAATGGGGACGCGAAAATTCTACTTAAATGATGATAAATAATTTAAGGGATGCTCCTATTGAATAAGGGCATGTGAAATGTGAGTAAGGAATTTAAATTAAATCCGCTAGAGGTTCAAAGTAGGCGCGTCTTCCCTTCGTTTTATTACGTAAGCAACTTTGCTTAATAATTTTGGAGATGGTTTAGAATCGCGGTTTTTTTACCCAAAATGAGATTACTTGAGCCAGTATTGTTTTCTGTTACCATGCCTAATCTCCAAGCTTTACACATTTTCTCCTCAGTAAAGAAAAACACTGATTTAATTTATTCCTATTAACTTAATATTTATCAATGTGTTTGTTTTTTTGATTTTATTAATGGCATTATGTAAAAGCGCATTTCCTCAGACAGTATAAGTAAACGACGTTGTCAAAAATGTTTGTTCACAACAAAGATCCCTTTGTTTTCATGTTTTTGTTCAGAAGTAAATCGTTATGTCACCGTTCTGCTCAAGAAAACATAATATAACAGTCACTGGAAAAACAAAAGCGGTGTTGTAGATGATGTTTTCTCTCACTGCAAAGTTTGTGAACTGGCATTTTGGTGCCAAAAAAAATTACATAATTAAGGGACCTCCTGTTCCTTGTCTATGTGTCTTTTATAATTCTGAAAAAAAGCTCGTCAATTTTGGCTCCTCAGGGGGCCTCCATCATGGAATTCAAGTTACCACGGCAATGATGGGTACTGGCATAAATTACCAAGCTTGCCAAATGCGGGTTAGTGATCACAAGCCCGAGCAATGTTCTTTTTTTTGCTCGACCCGGGGTTCGAACCCGGGATCCCGAGATCTTGGTCCGGTATACATATAAACCACTAGACTAAACGGGGCGTCCACCAAGAGATTTAATTTAAATTATAAAATACACATGATTCTGCATTCAATACTTATTTGCTTTGCATCAAGCTCCATACGCCGAAGTTCCTCAAAGTCATAAACAAAGACATTGTCTCTGACAAAGGATTTCCACTCTTCGTGTTTGGATACGAGCTTCTCCCATTGCGTGGAGTCAATGGCACACCGTTTTATGTGGCGTTTCAGCACATTTTTGTATCGAAGAAACTGCCCACCTTGCTTACGCTTGCCCTCCTTAAGCTCAGAATAAAAGATGCGCTTAGCCACTCGCTCTTCCGCCATTCGTGAAACATGGGAATGACTAGCGATGCTGTCTCCGCATAAGGTAGGCTTCTATACCACCAACATTAGCCCTTCGCAGCACTTCAGTCTTCCGCACACGATCGTACCATTTGATTTTAAATATTTTCCTTAAGCGTTTCAGGTGGAAACGATCTAGCATAATAATGTGTCGGCGGTACACAGTTCACGTTTCAGCTGAGTAAATGATACTTGGCAATACTATGGCCAAGTAAATAGATATTTTGGTAGCCAGTTTTAGGTCATGTGAGCTGAAGACCTTTGTATCCAATTTCCCAAAAACTGCGGCAGCCGCACCGATCCGGCTATTAATTTCAGCGTCAAGGTCGCACTTGGACGTTATCGTGCTTCCCAGATAACGAATTTTTTCGACCTGCTTTAGCACATCCTCACTAAGCTGAATATTTAGCGTCTGGTGACCATAAATGTCTAAGGACATTACTTCAGTCTTCTTGACGCTGATTTTTAAATCGAATTTACGGCAAACATCGTAAAGAGCGGACAACTGCTGCTGCACGCCAGCGGGAGATTCAGCAACGAAGCACAGATCGTCTGCATATTATACATGATTTAAGAAATCATAGTATATGACACTTTTGTGCGGGCCCTAAGTCTGGCCAAGTAAAGAACGCTGCTATCAGTGCGGAAACGAATTCGAACTTCTTCACACACCGTTTGCAAGACCTCTCGGACTACGACGGAAAAGTATAAGGCCAAAAGTGTGAGCGCCAGGACGCACCCCGGCTTCATCCCACAGGTAACGGGAAAGAAGCTTGATTGCTCACCATTGACTGCGACGCAACATTGCATATCGTCATGCAGGAGTCTTAAAAGTCTCACAAATTTCATTGTGCATCCGAGTTTTTTCAGCACCATCCACAGTGCATCTCGAGGCATGCTGTCAAAAGCCTTCTCTTGGTCAACAAAGCAAAAATGCAGCTCACGACCCTGTTTTTTACTCTTTTCTTGGAGTTGACACACTGAAAAAATAGCCTCACATGTGCCCTTGTCAGGTCGAAAACCAAAATGTGTTTCTGGCAAAAGTTTCTCAGATTGCGAAATAATGAGGCGGTTTAGAAGTACTCTGGCAAAAACTTTTCCAAGGACTGATAAAAGTGAAATGCCACGGTACGAGCTGCAATTAGAACGATCGCCTTTGTTCTTATACAGGGCCCTAATACGTGACACTTTTAAAGTTTCAGGGACTCGTTCTTCCTCCCAAATCTGAACAAAGCATTCCCATATCCACGAAAACAGCTTTTCACCACCGCATTTTAGTAGTTCTCCGGGTATAAAGTCTATGCCAACCGCACGCTTACTTGGCTGTTGCTTATGAGGAAATACAACGGCCGTTTTTCCATACAAACGTAGACCCCTTTTTCCTCCCTGGATAATGCCAGTAGAGCAATATTTTTTATTATAAAAATCTATGGCCACTATCAGCATGTTTCTATGTTTTCTGTTTTTTCATAAAATAATTAATAAAATATGATCCCTCAAAAATCGAAAAAATTCGCCAGATTTTCCGCTGTGTTCAAACATCTAGAAAATAATCGGGGGACTACGAAACGTTGATTTGGTGTGCTTTTAGTAAGTATTTTCGGTCCAAGAAGCAGTTGTCTCTATCACGCTCTGCGGTGAATGCGTTTAGCACTGCGCGACAGCAATAGATTTTACAAATACCTATTTTTAAATTCTCTCGCCCGTAGTGTTTCCTCTTAATGGTACGAACAACTACACCACGTTTAAGTGGATTTTCCAGCTCATTGGCGACCGGTAGTTGAGGAATCGAAAGGATGTGTTGTAAGTTTGCTGACATTGAGCAAATCATTGAAATACTCTGACCAACGACTCAGGACGTCTTCCCTGCTTTTCAAAAGTAATAATAATAATAATAAGTAATAATAAGTATTTATTCGGTCCAAATATTTTTTTTTTTTTTTTTTTTTTTTTTTTACAACAATTTAAGTGTGGACTTCCTCTATTAAGTACATAAGCACCTGTGTTGGAGGGAGTCACTCTTCCTTAACTAATTAGTATTAACTTAACCTACACCTTAATTATTACAGAAAAATTACAAAAATATGCAAGTGTGTGTTGTGTGTGTGTGTAAATGTGTGTGTGTGTGTGTGTGTGTGTGTGTGTGTGTGTGTGTGTGTGTGTGTGTGTGTGTGTGTGTGTGTGTGTGTGTGTGTGTGTGTGATTGGTGTGAATTCGTGCGTAAAATAACTTAATTAATCAAGATCAAGATCATGAACATGATGATAAGATTTTTTCCGTCTCATTATAGTCTAGATTCTTTAGCCATTTCATAACTTCTTTTTTGCATTCTTTTGTCGTCAGCGAGTAGATTTTTAGAATTTTATTAATTTTGTTGTAAATTTTCGATGATAAGTGTGTGAACTGATACTTAGCGAACTGAGTGTGAACATATGTTATTGGAGCTACTTTATCCTTTCTTCGTCTTGTTACATTATCAGAGCAGTATCCTATAGACTTGTGTTTTTTTAAAATAGTGTTCAGTATATAAAGCTTTCTAACCGTAAGTAAGTCTGCAATCAAATATAAACGTTGAGTAGAAAAACGCCTTTTTTTAAAGAACATTACTTTTAGCAAAGTTCTCTGAGCACGCTCAACCTGAAGAAATTTGGTCTTAAGAGCACCTCCCCACAATGCAATGCAATATATAATGATTGACTGTGCTAATGCCACATATATTTCCTTTAATAATTGTTTATCAGTAATATGCCTTAGTTCCTTAAAAACCCAGATCAATTTTCGCAACCTATTGGAAACTAGATCAATGTGACCTCGCCAGTTAAGTCCCTGATCTAATATGACTCCGAGATATTTTGTAGATGTAACCTTACTTATAACAGGACATGTGCAATATGGGCCCAACGCATGGTCGCACCGATGAATTTTAATCTCAAAAGCTGCATCAGGCTGATACCTGTCACATATTGAGAAACACATGTAATTTGTTTTTGAGGTGTTAAGCGTAAGCAGGTTTGCAGTTAACCATTCAGCAATTTTGGTTAATGCTTGCTCAGCATGACTCTTTACACAGTTCCATGTATCTCCAGTAAAGACCAGGGCAGTGTCATCTGCGTAGGAAAATATCTTGGTGTTTGGGATCATCATATTGCAGAGGTCATTTATGTAGACCAAGAACAGTGTTGGTCCCAGTACGCTCCCTTGCGGGACGCCATAGCTTACACCGGCAATATTACTAACTGTTTGGTCGAGCTTAACTCTCTGGGACCTTCCATTCAGGTAACTCTTAAGAAGTTCAAGGGGAGTACCCCTAATTCCCACTTTTTCCAGCTTCTGTTGCAGGATGGGGAGGGACACCGTGTCGAATGCCTTTTTTAAGTCGAGGAATACGGCCAGACATTTATCTTTGTTATCAAGACTTTCAGCAACCACAGAGGTCAGCGCTGCCACAGCATCTTCGGTGGATCTACCAGCACGAAATCCATATTGTGAATTTGAGAGGATGTTATATTTATTTAAATAATTTAGAAGCCTTTTATTGAGTATTTTCTCCAGTATTTTAGATATTGATGGCAGAACCGATATAGGTCTGTAGTTGTTAACATTCCCCTCATCCCCGCTCTTATAAATCGGTGTTACCAACGATTTTTTAAATAAAACTGGAAATATGCCCTTGCTAAAACTTAGATTTACAAGGTGAGTAACTATAGGCACTATTTCAAACTTCGCGAGTTTAAGGAATCTTGTAGGTACGTCGTCACAGCCAGGAGCGCTATTTGTATTAAGACTCATAAGTGTGGTGTGGACTTCCTCTTCATCAGTATCAAACAGGACAAAGGAGGATGGATTCGAAGGAGTACAGAAATCAGATATAGAACGAGCTGCATCAGATTTAACAATGGCATCGGCCAGATTTTTTCCTATATTACTAAAGTAACTATTCACAAAATTTGCTGATTCACTTTTGGTAGGTTTGATATTTGTCAAATTTGAGATGTTAGATTTTGTTTTTTTTGAATGAGTAATTGTAGCTATGTTATTCCAGAGACACTTAGCGTTGCCTTTGGAGTCTCGTAGAAGTTTTCGCTCGTATTCACGTTTCAAGTTCTTAATTAGCCTATTACAAAAAGTACGGTATCGCCTAAAGGTGATTAAAAGCATCTCATCATGTGGAGAACGCCGGAGTTTCTGTTGCATTTTATTCCTGTTTCGAATACACCTTAAGATCCCCGGGGTAATCCAGGGTTTAATTATTCGTTTGTTATTTGGAATATGTACATTTCTTGTATTGTCTTTTAGGGTCTCGGATATTATATTAATTAGTCTTGCAGTTACTTTCTCAGGATCATTACAGAGCAGCAGTTGATTTAGGTTTTTGTTTTTTAAGTCATATAATGCATTTTCATAATTGGTCACTAGTTTAGTTTTTGTACATTTTAATACCATATTATTGTTATGTGAAAAGGGGAGTTGTAGTAGTACCATTGCATGATCAGTTATTGTGGTGTTTAGGACCCTAATTTGCGCGTTTACCTTCTTTCTGTCAATTTTGAGCATAAAGTGATCTAGGCTGGCTTGTTCTCTAGTGGGTAGATTATGCCCCATTAGGATACCATGAGTTCCTAACATGTTGAGATAGTTAGATCTATTGTTTTGGTCTGAGCTGGACTCATTTTCTCTTGGTAGAATATTTATGTTTATATCTCCTGCTATTACTACCTGTGTATTTACAACTAATGTTTCTAGATGATTATTTAATGAATCAATGAACCTGTTCGTATTAGTGATTGAGGGTGAGCGGTAGATGGCTAGTATTGTAACTTTGTTAATTTGAATCTGTATCGAGGAAGCATCTTGTAATTGTATTTCATTAACTTTTGCATTATGACTATCTTTTATGTAGACTATAACACCATCGCTTTTGTTAAAGTAACGAGATGATGAGTATGAGTTATAATTTGGAATGATAGGGATTGGTTTATGATCATTGAGCCAACACTCCGTTAAAATAATTATATCTGGGTTAAAGTTGAGCTGTGATAGTGAGATTAAAAAGTCGTTAAAATTGCAGTAGGCACTTCTGATATTTTGGGTAACTATAGTAAGATCTTTTTCTTTTATTTGTAAAGTGTCTAATACATCTCCGATGTCACAAGAAATAGCGTTGGCGATTTTTATTTGATCGACTTCACTTATAATATTTAAGTTATGGTCCATTTAAAGACAACGTTAGAATATTCGTGTTACTATAAATTAAAACATTCGTGTTTCTATAATACATATACACTGCTGAGCATTGTTTGAAATGGCTAATTAAGTTTATGCGTTGATGTGAATGTATGTGTATGTGCTTGTGTGAGTGTATGTATATGTGTGTGTTTGAGCAGCATTGATCATAAGGATTTTGATTTAGTGTAGTTATTTTAAAAATACAGTAATGTGTTTTACCAGTATACAGTTTTGTTAACATCTGTGAATAATCATACAAAAAAGCTATCTTGTACAGCAAAAGAAAGAAAATACGTAACACTGCAGGACCACAGACCGCGGTAGCTAATACAGAATTTCTCTGGACTAGTCATTTGTTCATTAAGTGGCCTTCACCATTAGCTGATCTCAAAGGCACCTTTGCAAGACTAGACGTTCCTATGAGTTTTCGAACCTCATCGTAAAACTCGCCAAGCTGATTCGTATCGGCAAGCCCTGTATGCAAATTTTCAAGGTTTTAAATTTTACTTTACCAAAGTCAAAAGTCAAAAATAATTAGTGGCCTCTATTCACAGATATTAGAAGTCACAGTTTCCTAGAATGAAACTATACATTTAAAATTTCTAAATTCGGATTAATCGCAACTACATGTAATTTTTTGTTATTAGTAACAAAGTTGAATATTTGCGAACTAGGTACCGTACTCGCTAGCTCGCGTCACATGAGTAAATATCCTATTTATTCATGTGCTCGCGTCGTCGGAGTTCACTATTTTCATACAAATATATAGCATAATGACGTTATTTAAATCTTAAGAAACATGTCAACTGAATGATGAAGTGTCAACCGATTAGTGTTATTTAAAATAAGTGGTATTTACATACTTCGTGGGTATCAAAGTTTGTAAACCACTGGTTTATACTAACTATTGACACAAACAGGGGGGTTGATTGTGCTCGTAACTTCAGGATACAAACAGATGTCGTGCCTTTAAATCAATAGCACCCTTTCATTATAATTCTGTAAATTTACATAAGTCTAAGATGTTTACATGTATATTTGCATACGAAATTGGAATCTCTGCAACATCTGTAATTAATGTGTGAGATATTTGCATGAAAGCCCTTTTGTATTATCTTATGTGCGTTTTGTGGTTATAAAATTTATTATACTCGTACCATGCACTGACTCAAATTTAGTAGCTTATTTCGTTTTAGTCGGTTTCTTTTAAGAAATCTTATTAATATTGCTATTAATGTCATTATTTATATTTGTTTCATTAATATTACTTTGAATAATGATTGTGTATTTAAACAATAATAATTGGCAGACATTAACATTCAAGGCGGAAGGGAAATGGGGATTCTAAAGATTTATTGTTTGGAACGGACATGCCTTTCGCTTGCAACGGGGTTTTGAGACTAAATAGTGACTGTTATGGCTTCAGTGTAGAGATTTATACAGTTTGAGTTGACGGGACATGAATGAACAAACAATCCGCAAAAAATACATGACTTTGCTTTATGCAAAAATGCAAGCATGAATACTTCCCATTGTTTATAATAATATTTCATCTTCTCGCCTGTCGAAAGTTATTTTCTAATTCTAACATCTATTTACACTTTTGCCTACTGTGTGTGTTGGCGCTACAGTATTAGTTATTACAATATTAGTTAAATGTGAAAAAGTAATTATAAGAAATAGAATAAATCGTCTTGTAGCTTGCTAAGATTCTAATGTACTTACATACTAGATGAGAACTACTTCCGACAAACTGCTGAGCAGTTTGGCAGATGATACAAATGTATCAAATTACTGTACAGACAACCTACCACAAAACGTCAAATTTTCTCAATTGATATTAATCTCTACCTGTTGGACTTAAGGTTGAAAATCAATTTAATGGCCTTTAACTTTTATGGATGGATAGATATAAACCAAAATTTAAAAAAAAAGTAAAAAAAAGCAGTTTCAAAAACATTTATAAACCTGTTTCATCTTAAACGATTGTAAAATATTTCTCTCGGATGTTGGAGGTACAAACTGTGTAAACAGTTTTGCGTGACATTGTATATATGTCAAATTATTGTATGTATAATAATAAATAAATAAATAATTTAAAAAAACCTAATGAAACTGCGCTAGCTTACTCGTCTCTTCGTACTCGTAATATATTCGTCGATACAAACAATTTATTGTAACTTCAATTGTCCAGAGCTGTGGTTTTAAGTCCTCTAAGGAAGATGAAGTTATTATTTAAAAATAAATATTTTTACTTTACACAAGAATTTTAATTTCTTCAAAAACATTCCTTACCCCTAGTATTACCATTAAAATGATTGAGTTTACCGGTATCACGTAGTTTATAGAGTTAGTTAATTGATTTGGGGCTTATACCATGTACTATCTTGTTTTTTATGAGTAAATGATAACTTAAGAACTTTTCCGTAATCACGTCTCTTGCATCAGTGTAATATCGAAAACACATAAAAACAAGGTACATGGTATAAACTCCGAATCATTTTAACTCTAGCGATACCAAGTGTGACCATGAAAGCTTAAAACGTTGTCAATAAATTTGTTTTGTGTTAAAAATCACGACCCAGTTCCCGTATAATAAGTTGCTTAAGAAAATATACAAACCTATGCAAAGTCAAAAATAACGTTTTGCTAAATAAGACATCGTTATTAACGGCTTAAACTCAACGATTACCGTTATCCGTGGCGCTCCCGCATGCTCCATCCCCAGCCCACCGGATAACAACGTGATTAATTAAGTTTTAATTTTAATCGGGAACGCCGAGCGCATTATTTACTCGTGCGGGATACAGTCGTGAATATTGATGGAGTATGTTTACCGGTGGATCAGTAGGATTTCGACTTATTGCATGAGAAGAAGAGGCATTTTTTGTCGAACTGCACGACAAACAGAGCGTTATGTTAATAAAATTAAACATTAATTACGCCGTTAATTGAACTTCATTTATACTTTGGCATTGTAAAATAGTTCACGTTTCCAGTACGCGGTGGTGACGGACCTCGGCCGATTTTAAATAACTTTATTGTTTTTCTCATTAGGTCCGAAGAGGCGCTTGATGTCCCAATATTTTATCCTTCTACGTTAGGACAAGACAGCGACGAGAAGAGGTAGCGCCAGTTGTCAGAATATAAAAATATGCCCGTGCGAGCTAGGATCATAATATTATTGTAATGCCATATTTTTTTGTAATTTATTAATCATTCAAGACGATAATTTATTATGAATATACGATCAAACACCATTTGTTTATCGAGCGCAATTTATGCAATACATATCACAAACCATTTAAAATCGATCAAAAGTTTGAACTCAAATCATAGAAGAGTTATCAACTACTTCATAAACATCACACTGTATTCAAAATTCTTTCAATTAATAAAATCTAGGCAAGCATTAACGCTTCACTCCATTACAAAAATGGGGCGTAATCTTACTTGACGGTTGTAAAAATTTAACAAGATAAAAGAAAATTTCAGAGATGCCCAGATGCTACCTTATTTTGAAACTTTTGCATAACAAATGGAAACTTACAATTTGTACTAATGGTGTATTTATCTGATAATCGACTTAAGAATTTATATTGTTATGTATTAACTGCAGTTATCTTTTAGTGTTTACTATACAAAATATTAAAATATTTAAGACATGCCTCACTGGGCCACACAGAGCCATCCTGTCCCAAATTCACTACTATTAAGTACCCTGTCGAATGGGGTACTAGACAACCGATAAACTTACATAAATACTTTTTTTTGTAAATACATATTTATAATATAATCTGGGTGTTTTCTATGATATAGAAAAGACCAGTACAAACAGACATGTTCATGCACACAAATATTTGTACTGTGCGGGGATCGAACCCGCGACCCATGGCTCAGAGGCAGCGTTTACTACCGCTGATCCAAATGGTCGTCAATATACTAATACTTAGTTGATGTGTAAATTTCAGCACTAAACAATATTAGTAATAAAATTGCATAAATGACAGTTATTTGCCTGACATTCTTTTAAGAATTTCATACGATAATAATGTTTCAAGCCAACTAGTTAAAGTTTAAAGTTTCCTAATAGAAAAAAAACTTGATTTGAAAAAAAAATTTAAAAAAAAAACCTATAGCAAGTAAAGATATAAGTCTCAATGTTAGCGTTGATTGATTGGTGAAAATTACTTAAAATTTATCAAGCACCGACACAAAATTGGTTGCTTATTTTACGCTTATCATCAGTTCATTTAAAAAAAAAATGTCTTAGTAAAACTAAAGAATGGGACAAATAAATATTATATTATAGTTTCATCATAGCCATAAGGATATCCCTGTATCAATCAGTGATATTCGAAAGTTATTATAGTGCAAAAAACGCATGTGAGAAACATGTATAAAATTGAAATGCATTTTTATTTGCATGAAATGGTTCCAGATATCAAATAAATTTAAATCTAAAGGTTTAGTTTGCTTTCATAAATATGTATTACCTACGCTATGATTCAGAGTCTGGACGTAGGTATTGTCATATTGAAAACTTCAATGTAAATTATTAATTTTACTTTTCATGCGACTCTTCAAACTACGACGACTGAAATTTTGGAAACACTGTCATAATATCGGTTCAAATACGCAAGCACATTGTCGAATTTATATTAGGTATGTAATAAGTTCGAAAATGTTTGGAATGGATTTCATATGGCGAAACCTTTTAGACTATAGATATTCTTACATTTTTTTTACACCGTTAAAAACACATTTCCCACTGTATCATTTGAGTTATTCCCAATTGATTTTTAACAGTTGCATACCTCAAAAAGAAAAACAGAACCCATATAGAATCACTTTTTTATCTGTCTAGACCGTTTATCTCGGAAACGCGTTCGAGTTGAAACAAAAATCATTTACCAAAGTCTACAGTCCCATGAAGCTGGAATAAACTAACTTCTCAGTTGAGTTAAACAGAGTCATTAATGTTGCTAGGATGTAGGTACTTTTAGACATTTCCAAGGAAATCCAAATTTTAAGAGTATATCTGCTGACCCAGATCTTCGTATGGTCACTTTTCAATCCAACCTCAACCACATGAGTCACTATATATATATACACTTTGATATTTAATACTTCTACTACTTCCATTGCAAGTTAAGTGTAAACGACAAATAAACAATGTGGCAAAAAAAAAAAAATAGTTTTAAAGCTATTTCGACCGAGGCAAAAACTATTGTGTAATTCGGTATAGGTATAGTTATTCCTATGGTAAAAAAAGCGAACTGCACACAAAACGCAGTGGCATCAGTTTCAAAGCTGTTGCAAGGCGAGACCGCGTTGAATCCCCTCTGAAACCACGTTAGGTGTGACGAACTAGGCGGTCAGTTTGCTGCAAGATGTCTAAGTCTAAAAAGTTCTGGTGTTCCTGTCTCTAAAGAGAAAGAAAACAATGATTCCTCAAAATTTAAATATTTTTTTGCACTGATTCGGTAACACTTGCATCGAAATTCATTAAATAGTCGTAAACAATATGTATATCCGTTGACGATGCACTGCGCGTGCCCTGACACGACGACATAACATAACCGCCATAGTATTACAGGTTAAGAAAATATAAAAACCGGCCAAGTGCGAGTCGGACTCGCGCACGAAGGGTTCCGTACCAAAACAGCAAAAAAAAAAAGGGATTTTAAATAAATATAGCCCTTAAATATTTATTTTATTTTGTTTTTAGTATTTGTTGTTATTGCGGTAACAGAAATACATAATTTGTGAAAATTTCAACTGTCTAGCTATCGTGGCTCTTGAGATACAGCCTGGTGACAGAGCGACGGACAGACGGACAGACGGACAGACAGCGAAGTCTTAGTAATAGGGTCCCGTTTTTACCCTTTGGGTACGGAACCCTAAAAAACAAAATACGCAATCAGCGTAAAATAAGTGTAAATAAAGTAACTGCCTATAATCATTACAGTGCAGGTAAAGGGCCTCTTTTATTGAATTCAAGTTACCATAGCAACGATGGGTACATGCATAATCACCACGCTTGCTTAATGTGGGTCGGAAACTTTGCCCGAACTGGGGATTGATCCCGGGACCCTGAGAGTTTGCCTGGTATTCAAGTTACTAGATCAACGGGGCATTACTCTATGTGTCTAATCAGTGTACCCATTTGACATAATGGTGTACATTTAGTCCAACCTATATCATTTGAATAGTCACAACATGACTTAAATACGAGAATAAATTTGAGTGATAATTTTTTGTTGCACCGATTTTGTTTTTGTAAAACTTTATGATTTTTCCAAAAGTGTTATGATTATCATAACAACTCGATGCTACCCATAGATAATAACAAAAAAATTTAGAGAGTAATATAAAATAAATAACCGGCCAAGTGCGAGTCGGACTCGCGTACGAAGGGTTCCGTACCAAAAAGGCCAAAAAAACGGGTTTGTTGTATGTGAGCCCCCCTTAAATATTTATTTTATATTGTTTTTAGTATTTGTTGTTATTGCAGCAATAGAAATACATAATTTGTGAAAATTTCAACTGTCTAGCTATAGCGGCTCTTGAGATACAGCCTGGTGACAGAGCGACGGACAGACGTACAGACGGACAGACAGCGAAGTCTTAATAATAGGGTTCCGTTTTTACCCTTTGGGTACGGAACCCTAAAAATAGATACAAAATCAACATCAAAAACTTAAGGTGCACCCATTCTACATGGGTGCACTTCTAGTACAACCTATATCAATCGAATAGTTACAACATGACATATTTTGGCTGGGTTATGAAGTTTTAACTGACATAACATCAACGTCAATCATTTATATGGGGATAGTTTCAGGTGTAAAGTTTGTATCGGACTGTGTAACTAGTCTATCTATATACAGGATGAAATTTTAACCACCTTCCAAATTTTATTATATCAATCTACGACACCAAAAACAAATGACGTATTTTTTCTTTTGGTATAACCCAGTACAAAAATGTCAAGATAAAGCACTTAGAAAGCGTCCTCCAGAAATCTAAAATTTTTGATACGGCCGCCTAGCAACACTTTTTTTACGCGATGCGTATCTCATTCATTCATTGCGATACTATTCATAAGTTTTTAATTTTCCCTTTGTACCTTAACACGCCTAGGACCGTAAAAATTTAAAACTACTCGTATATTGCGAAAAATATTTTCGGATGAAAACTTGATTTACATTTTTTACTTCATAAATGGGCTCTATAATATGATACTGAACGCCTATAAAAATTTTGGAAAGTGGTTAAAATTTCACCTGTATATAAAAATGTTATGTTGGATTGTGTACGCTTCAAAAACTCAAAAAGTTCTGCATCGATCGAGCTGAAATTTTAGTATGATATATAATCCGCATCAAGGATTGCTTTTATCTATTTATCCGCGACCGCGAAAAAAAAAAAAGAATAAAAAAGAATAAAAAACAAAAACCATTCAATCACAATGTGCCACAGCTAAGCGTGGCAGGGACAGCTAGTTTTAATTATAATATGTCGATGTTGCTACAATTAAAAGCAGTTTACCTGATCAAGTTCTAAAATTACAAGTATTTAATATACTCGTACATCTCAATATACTCGTGAATTCACTAAGAATATTAGGTACAACGAGAATAGCGATACGTCCGGAACAAAAACGTATCGCCATCAAACGTATTACATGTCTAGGGCTCCTCACATGTTCTGGCTTTAACATTTGATACCAAAAGTCACAACGCAGCCCGACACATTTCATGATAATTATTGGCAAAGTTCGAGCCGTTAGGGTGACCAGACGATAGTCGTATGGGTAAGCAGAGTGTTCTAACTATAGTTTTTCCACCGTATTCCTGAAAACTGTTTATACAGGGTATTCCTAAAGAAGATAATAAAATAAAACATTGCCATTTGAGAGGCAATTTTAAAGTTACCAATTCCTATAATTATGTCCAAAGCCAAACAGAAGTGCAGTGAGCTGGCTATCTGTCAAAGAACCTACGGATAAAACGAGTTCTTGAGTGGAGACCACGACTTGGCATTCGTAGCGTTAGACGCTCCTAGCTAAATATAGTGACGATTTGCGAAAAGTCTCAGGCAGAAGCTGGATGCGATATGCCAAAGACGATCCAGTGAATTTCGCCTAATGCGGGTAGCGTATGATTTCTCTTCGTAGAAATCCTTACAGGCATACCTATACCAAGCGGTAGTTATGGGTATAGAAAAAAAAATAGAGACATAAAAAGTATTTAAATGTATTTTATATGTAAGTTTATAATGTATGTCATGTATTGACGCGATACTTAGGCATATGTTTCTCAATTAAGACCTACTGCGTAGAATAAAACTCAATATTGTGTATCTAAACGTCAAAACTTCATCAAGCATCATCATTGTCATAGTAGCAATACAATGGCCACGGCTGGACATAAGCCTCTCCTAAGGATCTCCACCAAAGGTCCCGCACCACTCGTATCCAGCGCTTTTGGCGGCTTTCATCATATCGCTCCAACCGCCGATTTTTCTGGCTATCTACTTACATTGGTTTTTATACTTAAGAGGAAATACAAGGGCCGTTTTTCCATACAAACGTAGTCCCCTGTTTTCTCATTGGATAAAGCCAGGAGAGCAATAATTTTTATTACAAAAATCTATGGCCACTATTAGCATGTTCCTATGTTTTCTGTTTTTTCATAAATTAACTAATAAAAAAGATGTGATCCCTCAAAAATTTCGCCAGATTTTCCGCTGTGTTCAAACATCCAGAAAACAAATTAGGCTAAATTTTAGAAAAAAGGAACATATACGAACACGGCCAGAGCCTTTTTTAAATGTTTAATGAAAAAAGTATTTAAATCGGTCTACTTTTGGAAAAGTAATCGGAGGACTACGAAACGTTGATTTGGTGCGTTTTTAGTAGGTATTTTCGGTCCAAGAAGCAGTTGAGCTATCACACTCTGCGGTGAAGGCGTTTGACACTGCGCGACAGCAATAGATTTTACATATACCTATTTTTCAATTCTCTCGCCCGTAGTGTTGCCTCTTAAGAATTTTTTATTTATTTATTTATTCAACCAAGCTTATATCTATCATTACAGGCTACTTACACGTAATGCGACAGTATAGCATTGTCTTATATTTTCTTAATCTAGACTTATATTTAAGTATGTGCCATTCAAGTACAATAATTATCATTAATAACATATTACAGTCAGAGCAGCCCTTGTGAATTCAATCAGAGACCAAGTAAATAGATCCACCCGATCCGCTAGCGTGTTGAGGAGTCGCGCGGCGCGTGTGAGTGGCGCCTCCTGCAGCAGGCCGGTGCGCGCGTTCGGCGCCGCCAGCAGCCGCGGCCGCCGCCTCCGCTCCACGAAGCGGTCCCGCACACTGAACCAGCAATTCCGGATTACTTACCTTTCCTCTCATCAATTTGTAAATATATATTAACAGTGCGAGTTCTCTCCTGACCCTGAGTTTGTTATATCCCACCATACCCAGAATGAATAAGGTAGGATATTTCAACGGGTAAAATGGATATACCCCGTACTGTCTTATATATATATAAGTACCTTATAAATTTATTTTGAACCCGTTCAAGCATTAGGTTATACCTACTTGGTTTCGTGTGGTGCCCAAACAACTGCATTACATTCAAGGTGACTTCTAACTAACGCGTTGTAAAGTGCCACAATAGCTTTGATGTTTTTAAAGCCGTGAGCCCTACGCAGTATAAAACCTAAATTACGGTAGGCTTTTTTGCAGATTTTTACCACGTGATTTTTAAATATCAAGCTTGAAGTGAGTTGGACGCCCAGATCCCTTACTTCATTCACTCTAGTTATTGCGACCCCCGCTACCTCATAAGCATTCAGAGTGAGATTGTGTGCGGGCGTGAAAGTTATTGTGACACACTTGGAGGTGTTAAATTGCAACCTGTACTCCTCACTCCAAGCCACAACTCTATCGATGTCCCTTTGCAACTTCACACGGTCCTCAGGGCTTCTGATCGTCAAATACAGCTTTAAGTCGTCCGCGAAAAGTAAACACTTGGCGTCTCTCACTACCCCCGGCAGATCGTTTACCATTAAAATAAACTCAAAAGGCCCTAGGTTACTACCTTGGCTTACACCTGATCTTGTGTAGTATGGTTTTGATGTGTAACCAGCGTATTCCACATACTGCTACCTATCCTTCATATAACTAGCAAACAGCTGTAAAATATAAACCGCATGCTGAAAACTCGTTTTAATTATTTTTATTGTTTAAATTTGAAGACTTACTTGAACGTTTCATCAAATCAATGCTATTTTATTTAAATAGTACATTATTATGGACTGAAACTAACCATAAACTCAACCGGTAAGAGTGTTTTAGTCTGCAATTATTACTCTTACGCATGGTTCCACTACACGAATATTTCTTGAGGCAAATGCCTCCGTAGTTCACATTCCTCGCCTTTCCCATTAGTGATATTAGTAGGACACGGTAAAACATATTTACTGATATTGAAGGTGCGATAAATTTTGTTGCATGAATGATAAAATATAATATCGGGTCGTGGGAATTTTTGAAATCTATAAAATATTTTGACTAACAAGAAATATTAACCATAGTAACTATATATTACGTACTTTAGGATGAACATCAACCAAGTGCATCTACCAACTGTATGGTTCCGTAGTAGTTGATTTATAGGTTTTGTTAATATTGTCAAATTTTCAACGGTTTATATTTGAAATTTTCCAAATTAAAATACGTTTGATAAGTTATTCTCTCCCTTAAATTTGCAAACTCTATCATAACCGTACCTTATCCCGGGATCCCGGAAACCTGTCACATTTCATTCAGATCCGTTGAGTCGTTTTAGCGTGAAAAAGTATCTAATATCCATCCATACATCCCTAATCACAAACTTTAACGTTTATAATACTCGTATTGGAAGGTTAGGATTTTAGTAAATTAAGTGCAATTATGTTAGCAGTATTTTAACTTAAAAAATGCTATCTTACAGAGATAAATACATAATTGAAAAATTTGTAACGTAACGTCTCGGTAGGTTCATTGAACAAAGCAGCGCCCGCGCGCTGTAGGTTCGAGTCCCGCCTGAGATATTGTTTTTCAAGTTTGAATACTGAGCTTTTGAATACTGAAGTTTTGATAGTGTTTGTGTTAACTTCGTTATAAATGCTACTACTTCACCCTTTTCATGAACAATTCTGACTTCTAAAGGAGATGTCCCATAATAGGCCCAGACATAGTACACCATTGTCAAAAATCAAGAAAAAAATACTGTTTCTGGGAAAAATACATATAAATTTATTTAACGTATAATTTAGTGGTTCAAAAATAAATAAGATCGAATAATTTATCAAACTCCATTAGGCATTCCAAGATGGTGTCAATCTAAAAAAAACTTTAAATGTCAGTAGCTGTCAGATACCCTTTGTCATTTTGGCATAATCATTCACTTAAAGTTTTTGTTCTGCTTGTCGCGTTTTAAATGTAGTTCATTATAACGACCTCTTTATCGTTTTCTGGATTTGGTATTGATCGACACATTACTTTCATAATGTTTGTTGTTACTACAGCAAGCGCTGGCACTCGACTCCTAGATGCACGATTTTGTAACTGCCAAAACTGACAGTTGTCATCAAAATGTCATCTTCGGCCATGATGGTTTTGTTGTTTTGTATTGCTATTTTCTTACTTATCTCTTTATTTGAACCACTTAACGAAGCCATTTTAAAAGAATTGGATAATAACAAAATCTTGTAGGTGTATTGGTCTATCTTTTGGTGGGGTGTACAGGTTCTGGGCCTGGCCTCCATACAATTTGGGACATCTCCTTTAATGGTCATTTTTCTCAACAATTTAACGTATGCCTAGAATTTTTTAGTATGAATTATTTATAAACATAAGCTTATTCATAAATCATAGCTTTCAAGTAAGTACCCTATCAGTATTAGTAAATAATCTTAAATACTGGTACTACTTGTCGGTATTAACCCCCTCAAACAAAAGCAATAAATTTAAAACACATTTAGATTGGCGTTATAATATTGAATATCTTTCTATTTTGTCAAACTTCTCGATCGTCGAACATTGCCGTTGCGTAAAAAGTCATAACTCATAACTTTTCAAATTACGGTCTCGTCTTTGATCGTTTATGAAAGTGTGGCAATTTCAAAATTAATATTTCCTCTATCTTTTCGCTCGTATAACAGGAAACATCTCGAGACTGAGCTGGGATCATTTTTTATTAAACAAAAGATGGATAAACGCGAGTTGTACGACTTTAGACTCCTAGGGGAATTGTCCTGGAACTATTTTTATTTTTATTTATAAGATACTGATTATTTATAAGATTTATTTATAACTTTATCTATTTATCTATCGTCTCTTGAATCACTCTGACATTGTTTCTGTGTACATATTATGTGTATGTATTTTTGTATGTGTTTTGTATGTATTTATTATTATGTTATGCATGTAGCTAGTTTGTATGTATATATTATAAATTATTATTTTTAGTCTTCTAATTGATTTCTGTTTTGCATTTTTTTTTCTCTACTTTTGTTATTAGTTTTACTCCTCACTTCTTTGCACCGCCTATATAATCTCTGCTTGGCCTAGTGGTTGACTGGTAGAGAATGCTTCTAGCATTAAGTTCGCCATTTGTACTATCTTTGTATATGCAATAAAGTGTTTAAATAAATAAAATAATAAAATACTGGTCTAATAACTGTATTTTAAGTATGATTTTATTCTCACATTGTAACGGAGGTCACAAAAACTACCATTCATTCCGACGGATAACAGCAAACTGTTATCGATTAAAAAATATATACTTTAAATATAATAAGGCATACTTACCAATTCTTCCATAGCTATACAATACAAGGCCTTGCAGAACGATGATATAAGCGTTTCACGATTCAAGCAGATGGCATTACACAGAGACTCTACATTTGCATCCTTAGGTCTCATCGTACCCCAAATTAACGAGCTGACACAACCCGTGACTCTTGTTTCGCGGAAATAAGGGCCATATTTGGTTATATGCTGCAAAGCGAGTGGAACGACTGAATAAAGATACTGGAAATGACAACGCAAGCTCAGTGAATTTGAATTATGTCACACAATCTGCTTTGAGCAACCACGAAGGTATTTTTGACGGTATATATGCTTAGACGTATTACAATTTACTATGTTCAGGTAACGTTACTATTTAAAAAAAAATTAAAATAATGATTAATAATAATTATTGGGAAGATTATAGGCTGTTACTTTTCTTTACCAGGGATTGCTGTCATGCTCTGTATGACGATATTTAGATACGCCTCCCTTATAATGAATTAATAATCTGGCGAATGTCGCGGGAAAATTGCTGGATGTGAGTGGCGCTTGACTAAACGCTCAAATGCTTAAGTTGCAGCGGGTGATGTAGAATGAGAAGATTATTGTGCAAGTATTGTTATAAACTATTTTTCAATTTAATATGACCTTCTCACACTAACGTTTCAGGAGCGTAAGTGTTAAAGTCGTGTATAACTTGGCATACAAAAGTTTACGCAAGTCAAGTTGCCTTAGCATTAATGCTAATACATCCGAGAACAACGCTCACTGCGTATCATGGTTTTGTGAGTTCTATTTTGAGGTATGGGCTTATTTTATGGGGGAACTCAGTCGACGTTGATCGTGCATTTTTAATACAGAAAAAGTGTCTCAGGGATATGTGTGGTTCTGATCCTGTGGATTCCTGCCGACCATTGTTTAAAAAACTTAATATATTAACTTAACCTTGCATGTACATATTTGAATTATGCGTTTTCACAAAAAAAAAACATTTATTTAAAAAAAAAACTTTGTAGTTTTCAAACTAGGTATCCAAATTGTTTGGTGATTGGTGATACCATCTTGTTCAACGAAGGGCTGCCAAAAGAACGGTTACTTTATGTCAATTAAATTGTTTATTAAGTTGCCAGATGACATGAAAATCTTACCTATTAAGAATTATTTGTATCAGTTGTTAAGTAAGAAATGTTTTTATATGGTGAATGTATCCTATAATTATAATTTTTGTTGTGATCAGTTTTTATTTTTTATTTGTTAATAATTACCTACCGCTTCTCTCTTACTTATTGCATGCCATTGCTTTCTGGCTAAAGGTGAGCAGCCATATATTTTGTTTCATATTTTTGTACCACATTTACTGCTATAAAAACCTATTCTATTCTATTCTATTCTACATAATACATTCAACTAGCTCATAAGATAGAGAAATCCTAGCAAAGAAAACTAGTAAATCAAATAAAAAAAGATTATTCATCAAGGAACAGTTGAGTCATCATGATCAGCCCACATCAGTAAGGCCTCGGCCTCGAATTTCGCGGGCAACGGCGCGGGAGCGGGGCGGGCGCCTACATTTGCAGTGCCTGCGCCGCTGCCGCCCCGCTGCCCGCGAAATTCAAAGCTGAGGCCTAATACTCTTTGGACAGGTCTCGGCCTGTATACACTTGGCATAGACCTATCCAAAGAGGTTTTTATAATCGCCACGTATGGCTGGAGGCTTAATAATCAATTTTAGATAAAATTTAGCTGCTATCTGTCGTCTTCTGAAAGTACATTCCTTAATACACTTTTGAAACACACATAGAACAAGAAGGAGCGGTGTTCTATTTTAGCCAGGTGTCTAAAACCAAATATTTCATTAAACTAAATATTTGATTAGGTCAATCTAAAACTAAATATTTTCAGAAAACGGGAAAAGCACATCTATCTTTACTATATCGTTGTTAAATAAAGTGTATTACGAGTTGGGTTGGCAGCACACTTAGCGCAGGAAATGTGGCCGATCGATTAACACATTATTTCAGGTTCAATGCGCGTGCGACTCATCCTTTGAAAGTCCTCGGTACATAACAAAACAGTATTTATGGATAGTCTTCTTTGAACGTTAAGTCAAAGTAGTATATTATTGGTGGAGCGTTCGGTAATCGTTTGAATCTGTACTTACTTAAAGTTAATGGAAAATTGTAGCGTAAAGTAATATTTTGTGAACTACGCTAAAATTAATATTCTATGAGTGCAAATGTTGTGCAAATGCTTAAATAATTTAGAGTAAGTCAGCAAAGTTAAATCACCAAATATGACCTGGCCCTAAAAAATTTGGTTCTAACCTTACTTATTTCATAAGACTTGCTCTATTGATTTCAAATTAAAAAGAAACCTTTAGATCGGTTAACCCACTAAAGTTATTAATATCAAATTAAAGTATAACTTAGCTAATATAGTAAGGGAAAGACAATGCATACTTATCATTACATTATTAGCAATAAGCAGAACTTTAATTTTATTGCCGATAGGATCTACGCTTTTGGTAGATTACCATAACAGGGCTGAAGGCACTAAACTCAAAATGACTAGATGGTATCTCGGCTCGCGCCCCATCTAGCGAGTGCCGGGTGCTGACGGCAACCGGCTAAGAAGTGAACCTGAATAATGGTATGATGGTTGCACAATTACGGTGAAGCATTACAGACTGGTTTATGTATTCAGACCAGTCCAAGCGAGCCCTGTTCTAGTGAGCCTGATAGAGGGCAACTTCTAACATTCGACAATCAAGAGACGTTACTGCAGACAGCTACCGCCGCTTTGTTGTGTTAAGGAATGATGAATCAATAGCTATTGGAGTAGTTGGAGTAGAGTAGCTGTGTATATGTGTTTTTTAGATATCGTTTATAATCATATGTATCTGAATACCAAGCCCCGCCGGTAGTGACTGTTTGCCATATGTCATGTGCATTTTTGATAAAGCAACCAATAAGTTCAATTTCCAACCTTCGCCAAAAAGGTCATACCAGGTCAAATCAAAGTTTATGTGACCCATACTTCGGGTCGACATATCGGATGTGTTGCCATTTATTATGTCGTCAATATGAAATCGAATGCACACCCACTTTTTACGACGATACCGTTCACATTATTTTATGGATGCCTTTGGGGGCCATAAATTGTGTCCCTACACATTGATTTGTTCAAACAGGACAACGCGTTCTATAATTTTTATGGCAGTAACTAATACCATTTGTCTTTTTCCCCAAAAGTTAATAAGTTTTCTCAGAAACATTTTTATCTGCATTCAAACGCAATTAGCTATTGAGAGTACTTCGCCTACGTGGTTTGATGAAAAAGGGAAAAAGATGATTTATGCCATTCATCATTCGAACGTACCTATGACACTAAAAGATATGAATGTATGATAGTAAATTTCCGTAGTTTGCACCGGTATTTATGATTTTTTTTAATTAAAGGTTCACTAACAACTTATACATCAAAAATAATTATAACAAACTTAAGCATATATGGTCTAGTAACGCCCCGTTGGTCTAGTGGTTTAAATACCGGGCCAAGATCTCGGGGTCCCAGGTTCGAATCCCGGGTCGGGCAATAAAAAGTTTCGAATTTTCGAACGTTGCTCGGGTTTGTGATCACCAACCCGCATTTGGCAAGCGTGGTGATTATGCCAGTACACACATCATTGCTGTGGTAACTTGAATTCAATGATGGAGGCTTTTTCCCTGCAGTGGGATGATTATAGGCTGTTACTTTTTTTAAGTCTAGATGTTAAGCTAAATATAAAGCCTTTTATAGGCGAACACAGCTTGCGTATATACAAAAATTGATTGAAATCATTACAAATAACATAACACACAATTACTTAAGGGACAAGAAACAACAGCTTACATTATACATACCTACTAAAAGTTATTATTTATTTATTTATGCAATAACATGGAGCAGACATCAATGTCTGTGAAGCGGGTATAAGCGTTGTAGAGCTTGATGATTCTAGGGACAGGTGAGTTAACACCTATTACAGTTCTTCGGAATGGGGCTCTGAATGTTTCTATGGGATGACGGGGCAAGCGAAAAGGAACGCGAAACTAAATTTTTTCCAATAGGTTCGGACAGCAAAGATGATTATTAATAATTTTGTATAAAAACATTAGGTCTAAAAGGTCTCTGCGCTTATCAAGTTTGACTATATTGAAATGAGCCAATCTCTCTTCATATTCGAGCGATCTTGTGGCTCCACCGATGGAATACCCAAGATATCTGGTAAATTTCCTTTAAACCCTTACAATCCGTGTTTTCTTGTATCATGTATTTAAAAAGAAGCAGAAATTCTGATTAGGTTTTTGGCACTGTTTTTTATAGGCATAAGTCCACAATGGTCCTGAAGCAATGGTGGGATAAAATATTGGGACGTATCAAACTAAGCGTCTCCTGGGGTCCGCTTGCAGAAATAAAACAGAATTTTTAATTTATACTTTAGCCAATTTTTGGGCATATAATGATAGTCTTCAAGTACCATTTAAGAATTTTTTTTGTCATATTTCTGAAAATGAATGATGATGGTGGTGATAAAAAAAAACATGTAAAGTGGTATTATAATTTTTGTGTGTTGCAGTCTGATTATTATCTAATTATCATTTAAAAAGACTTAGAGTACACCAAATCCAAATTAATCTCAGAAAATAAAAATAATCATCCCACTATTGAGCAAAAATATAAAAAAATATCTAAATTATAATAGACAATAGTGTGCATTTAATTTTAGAAGAGTTTTTATGACATGAACCAAAGTGAGGCGACACAGATACTCGTAAGCATAAAAGGCGGTTAGCCGAAAAATGTTCCCGGTATTTTTTTACGGTTAAATAAAATATCCGAAAACGACATAATTGAATTGGAACAAGATCTTGTCACCTCGGCCTTCATGTCAAATTATTATATTTTACTTTTTTAACGTTCCTTAATTATTTAATTTAGAATTAGTTACCCGTAACCTCATTATGGACAATTAGGTTTGCGGACCCGAGGAGTGCTTTCACTTTTTTTTATTAAAAACATTTAGAAACATATTATCTTAGTTCATTAGTTAGTGTTTTTTTTAATTGTAACGCTTATTGGAAAGATTTTCAGCTCACTTATATATTTAAAACCTATATGAAACTGCTTTTTTCGTACGTTTTTTAAACATCCGTATTGATTCGTATATTGCTAACATACTACATTATATTTTTCATTTAAAAGAGTTTTTTTTAATGGTGTAGTACACTAAACGGGGAAGTAGACAGCTTATTACCTAAAATAGTTTGTATAAAATATCACTAGAACGGGATCACATGCAAATATTACTTTATTTTATTAGTAATGGTTGGTATTTAATTTAATGTTACATTATTAAGGTACTTTTCAGACGTTTCTATGGGTATTTTTTTATACAGCTTTGTTGTAAGCTCATTAAATAAAGTATTAATAAGAGATGTTATCGTCACATAATTATTTTGTTGGACATTCGGATAACTAACTCTCATGTAGTTTATAACTGTACAATAACATTTTTATTTGGTGTTGCCCCTGTTGGCAATAATTTAACCTGTTATAACGTGTCTCACCTAGATTCAGATCCTATCTGAACCTATCCGAAACTTTTACACCAGATTCGGTTACGTTTACTGATATTTTCTGGTTTCGGATATCTGATAGTTTCGGTTTTGGTAACGGAGCACCATAAAATCATATTACTATAGTTCGTTCATGACGTAGACCGCCCTTGTAAAACAGTCTGCATAAAACATTCTCGATTCCTAAATGTGTGTCAATTATCTTGGAAGCTTTCGTTTCTCTCGAACCATAACGCGTCGTTAGTTCCATGACACTTTGTTTTATTCTTGTTTCATTACTAGCTTTCTTCGCATAAGATTTGGCTTGTCAAAGAAATTTGTAAGATAAAAAACATAGGTACGCATTGTTTTAGTAACAAATTCATGTTTAGATCTGCGACATTTTTGTTAAGACAGACAGACTGTAATGATAAATGAATGGTAATAAAAAAGTACGAATATCATTACATCCTTATTTTTCGAATATGTCTTCTTCTTGTAAGTCTCAGACGTAAATAGGTATACTCAAATACTTTTTATGATGTTTTAGCGACTTAATTGCAATCATGCTATTGAAAAATTATGTCTCAGGCAGGACTCGAACTCCGCCTAAGACATAATTTTTTAAGTATACATACTGATAACAGGTATTGATATTGGTAATAAAACTCACTTTACCTTTTTATAAAATAAAATCAATGAAAACATTGATTATCAGAACAGACTGAATGTGTTAGATTGATAAAAAAAATACATTGGGATTTTAAATAATATTAGGAGTAGTATCTTCCCTTAAGCGACAGATACAGAGGCAACAGAAATGTTATTATTTCTGGTACGAATTCTAGTCATCTACATACTCATACAATATACCTACTTATTTATATAATCATAAAAATTTGACTTAAGCGATAGATACAGAGGTAACAGAAATTTTATTATTTCTGGTACGAATCCTAGTCATCTACATACTTATAATTTCATATACCTACGAGTACTTACTTGTATAATCATAAAAATTTTACTGGAATGGATATTTATGCGTAATTTGCCACTGTAACGGCTAAAAGAATTAAAGGAAGGCCATACCGAGAACTGTCTTTCTAATAACAAGGTAGGTATAATGCAAGGCGAAAATTTAAAAAAAATGTGATAATTCTATCGTAATAAAAACACGTTCAGTGGAAATACAATGAAAAAAAGCAGTTCAAAAAGAAAAGTATCACGAGCTAGTTAAAATAGCGTAGCAAGTCAGTTCCGAAAGGCTGGCTCGCTTATTGTTCCGACGATGACGAGACTCATATTGTTCCGTTGCTTCTACGGAACACTCGATGCGTGTTTCTGTTTATTCTCATGTGTCGGTTTTTAAAGCGCATCATCGCAATTTTTTTTCCATTCATTGTCTACAACCTTCTTCGTCGAATAGACGTGTATTTATAAGATAGCAAACAAAAACAGTAGTTATAAAAAAACTCTAATGTCTACACAGACAACTTAGACATTAGGTAGGAAAAATCTACGTTGTTAAAATCTTGTTTTTATTTACCAATTGAAATAAATGTTTTTTCTGTACATTCTCTTCTCTTTGAGTTGAATAACAGCTTTATACTGCTAGATTGAAACGTGGATGACGAAGAAAAAGGTTATAAATTTGCTGTTTCGCCTTCTCTTATGCGTGAATTACTGGACTATTATTCTGTGTTCATGACACTTTTAACACCAACAAATAAAGTGTAAAATAGATAAAATTAATTTCATAGTTCTAAGTCAACGGGATGTACCTTATACATTTTAATACCCTGGAGAGTTAGGAATATATCTTATTTGCGACATAAGCGGCCGTATCTTTTCTCATGTTAACTTAGATGATTTACAGCTTCAGGGGACTGTACACTTGAGTATACTATACTTTTAATTTAAAATTTATACCTTTACGCCATCTCGAGTTAAATGGTCTCGACGGATAGATGGATGGGGTGGAAAACAAAAATCCTATTTTATTTTTATTTTTTTTATCAATAAGGCACAGCTACAGAGAACAAAGCGAACACAATACATAAGTTAGCAATTACACATACTATGTCTGAACTTTTTTTTCACATAAATACATAAAAACATTCACATAAAACAACAATACATTAAAAATAACCCTTAGAAGATACTACAGTTGTGTTAATCTAACAACTATTCTCATTCACCTTTTCCACGCAAACTCTCATGTATGATTGAAAAGTTTGATTGAAAAGGTCCTCATTAACATCGTTGAAGGTTCTGCTCATGCGGTCATTATATGCGACATTATTGCGAGTAACCGGTAAAGAGAACAGACTTTGGGTTTTTTGCACTACCTATTTTAAGCGAGAGTGGACTATGAGGTACGAAACCGTAAAACCAGGCAGGATATTATACTGACCCTTATACTGATTGTACTTCGCCTTAAAGGTTGCTGTTTTAACAACAACTCAACGTAATTTGGCAACGCATCTATCCACGGGATTCCGATTAGAACCAATCATTTCCGTCCCATTAACAAAACCTTATTAAGTTTACTACACACCGTAAAAACGGTTGCCTGTTTAACAAGTTTACCACGTCTTAACAAAGACAAAGATACGAATCGAAGTTTGGCTATCACCATTTCCTGCTCATTGCAACGCATCCCACGCGGTGTGCGTTTGGAAATTGTTTTCGTTTCACAAAGAATTAGGAGAAGAGAGTGATAGTGCTGAAACGGTAAGATAAAAGGCTTGAAAGTGTAAAAGCAACAAAACTTTGTAATGGGAACTTTTTAAGAGATGTGGCGTTTACTAACAAGTAACGACTTTCCTGCCAAATTTTAAGTTTGTAGCACAAAAAATTAGGTAGGTACTACTCATACACACGTGCCCATACTCCTTAATCCAGCCTTGTCGAAAAATCTGTGCCAAATTTTATCTTTGCATGTAAGGCAGTATTTGATATTTCGTGACGTGTGACCTTTTGCTTTTATTGATATCTATATAAATGTGATGATATTTATTCGGAAGGTGACTAAAATAAATATATGTTCCATAAAAACATCAAGAAAACAATAAAGGTACACTTGTCGCTACAAATGAATATATTTCAGTGTTGTCACCGAACATAAAAAGAAATTTATCGCGGTCTCTTTTCAGGTACCTTTGTTTTATAGTCAAGTCATCGCAACACGTGGACCGTTGGTACAGCTACAGACAAAATTGTCTTTATACCTACAATAGATAAAAAATGACAAGGTTTTGGTTTGTTTACAAAGTATAAAAAAGTACAATTTTAAAATATTGTTCCATAAATGAAAAAAAATTAAATGCCTTAGGTGGTACTGCATTTTTATAAGCTTTTTGATATTTTTTTATAAATGCAACTGAGTTTTAAATTGAAACTTACAGATAACTGCTTGAAACAGTTTCAAAAACAAGAACCATAACAATATAGTACTAATCATGTAAGTATATTGGGCTATAGTAAGTAATTTTCTTATTTTAACACATTTATAACTCAAAAGATTACACAAAATGCTAAAGCAAAAAAAAGTGAAGTTAAGAAACGGCCTACAGTCATCTCGGTGCAGGACCTCCATCATTGAATTCAAGTTGTCACATCAATGATGGGTACTTAGATAATGCGAACAATGTTTAAGAGTTCGAAACTCTTGTTTCCCGACCCGGCAATCGAACCTATGACCCCCAGATCTTGGTTCCGTACTTAAACCACTTTAAATGGGTCATTAAATACTAAAAGTAATTGAAAATACGTAAATCTACGTCAACTAGACCTAATTTGAGATTAAATGAAATAAAAGTTTCATACATTTATCTTGATCATCATTGTGCATTATAAAGACCATTTTTAGTCACCAACTTCGCGTTTTATGAAAAATCAATAAATATCTTATCGCGAATCGCACATACACACAACTCGTAGGGTCTCATATAATATGTAACCTTTGGATTTGCATAAAAAACAATGAAAGCACACAAGCATGTAATAATAGGGGTTAAAGTATGAAATTGCCGATTATTTTCCCACTTTTTATTTTGTTTATAGCTCTTAAGTATAGTCATATTATTGCGTAATTCTTTTTGTATTGTATCAAAAACTAAATAAAGTAACTTTTGACTAAAAAAAAAGTGCAATACTAGTGCCTATTACTTTAAAGGAAGTCGTTGACAAGACCCCTTACAATGTGTCAGCTGACCTTCTTGCTTCAATTAAGTATATTTGTATTATATACTTTAATTTTTATAAATTTAAATACTATAATGCTTAGCATTATAACCATCTAACTTTCACCTTTAATTGCATCGAAAACGGTTCAGGCGTTTTTAAAAACACAAAAACATTGTTAGTATGGAAAAATGAATTTTCTCGATTTCGTCCATACAAAACGGCAATTTCATACTTTAACCCCTAATAATACACTCAAACGTACAGATAATAGCGTTACTGGCAACGTTCGAAAAAGCCATAATTTACATAAAAACTTTAAAATCCCTTACAGTTTTTGAAGGTGACAGTACACTGTAATACTAAAGTGTATTGAATTATTTACAATGCTGGTGTGCGATGAAATCCTGATCCTGTGCTAAGGTCGATGATGCCCACTTTATGTCTAGGTTTACGAATTCATGAGACCTAGAAACATTTGCAATATATGCTTGAGTACCGCTGGTCGAAACACAGCTGCTCAAGTTGTATTTAATATTCGACAGACTTATAAATACTTGAAAACCATGAAGTTACAATATTCAAACATTTTGCTTGTGTCCATAACTATCCTAATCCATAACTAATTTTGTAATAAAATAAAACAATGTTATAATAATATGGTTTCATTAGATTAAGGTAGGTGAGTCCAATATAGTAAATCAGGGCTACTGCTAAAGTCACTTATTAGAGCAAGCAATTCATAAGGATGTACGTTCGTCTTATCGCCACCACTAGTGGGTTCGTCATTTGATAGATTGCTTTTTGCCCCCCACACCAGCATGATCTCATTCGTTAGTACAGGGCCCGGCACGAGCGAGCTTGAGGCTTCGCTTCGCAAAGTCTCACCCTCGGACGTAGCTCGGACAGGAGACTGCTAGCGCAGCGGACTTAGGCTCAGCGACCTCATTGCTTGCCAATATCTACCTGGTAAAATAATCGAAGTCTTCCAATAAGTGATTAGGTGATAGGTCCTTCTGAAAAAACAAAAAGGTTCTGTGACGTTGATTTGAGGAAAAATCTATTCCTAATTTAAGTGGCTGCATGTTAAAGTGCGTGAACATCGTAAGGTAATTTATGTATCACAATCAGTCCTCGTACTTAATCAACTCATACTGCAAATAAACATGAAGAATCCTAAACATAACCCTTCCATGAAAGTGGATTCGCTAGACTAAACCAAGTAGCTAGTAACGGCTACAATTCACAAGTAGTATCTTTTACGGCTGCTTCAGAACATTTGTCGGAACTATTAGGAAAGCAGGAAACCCACCGAAACACTGAGACAACTAGAGGTTAACGTCAGAGTGCACATCTGTCGCAGGATGCTAGACCGAAGTAGCTACAATACTACACTCAATAAATAAACTACTGCGAACAAAATGTCACGAACGGAACGCGACAGCTCCTAGGGCTGTACCAGGCTTATTATTTTACAAACGTGACATCTGTGTGACGTTATGAAAATTAAATCTCAAGAACTGAGCACCTCGGGCTTTGACTGACAAAGATAAAGAAGTTAACGCAGAAATTTTATGGTAACACATATTTTATGGACGCTAAATCGTAAAAAGTTGGGTAAAATATGTATTATTATCTTTTCCGTTACGCTGGATTTGAGGTATAAAACATAACTGTAATAGATTAAATAAATAATTTATAACATTATATGATCCAATCAAGCTGTAAAATATATATGTATAATAATGAGATGTTGTTTTTTTACTTGTATTTATGAACGATAAAACCAATCTAACGCAACAGAAACGATCAACTTAACTATTCTTAGCTATACCAGATGTATCATATTATTAAAAATAATAATTTAATTATAAATAAAGTGAACAAGTACTACGTTGGAACCCCACTATTCAATACGAAAAATTGCCAATTTATTCAAAGGCAGACCTAAAATTTACGTAAACGTCACACCAATTCGATTGCTCGAAGTAATAATGGTAATTCAGTTCTTTGCCTGTATAATTAACTGTTGCGACAGCCCTGAGAGCCGCCCTACGATAAAAGCGAAGCGAGAAGAACGTTTAAGTCTCAATTTATTACAGCGATGCTCTCTAATTTGTGTGTTCTTTCACAGTATTAAACTTTGATGTCGAATGATTTAATGGTAGGGGCCGCCGGCAATTATTTCTGCCGTTTCTAAGGGCAATCAAATTTCGCAACACTGTACACGGAATATCGGAACAACCAATGAATTTCCTTATGAAACAATTTTGTTCTCAAACACCAACTAAACCTTATTAGGTTATATTATTAACCAATAATTTATAATCATAACAACGGCATGCAGTGACGGGAAACGATTTACCTACGAGACTGTCATACATTTTTGTCTCGAAATAATAATAAATCGATTTTTGATAATTCTCTTATGTCATTTCGTCGAGTTCTCAATATACATATGCATAGTGATTATAAATTTACATAATAAACTTTTATGTTTTGCACTATCTTAACCAAATGTATTAATTAAATAATTGGATTCGTTGATGAAATAGGAGGCCGTTGCACTATCTGGGGGATGATCTAAAAATATAAAAAAACTAAAGTAAGAGCCTATGCTCTTACATTCGTTTTTTAGATTGCTTTTAAATGCAAGAATATAATACAGATAAAAATTTTAAAATTTATGTGTTAAATGATAATACACCAAGATTTAAAGGAGACTGTAGCATGAAACTTGAAATATATATTCAATAGTTCTTATATTAAAATCATTGCTAAAGTACGAGTAATAACCTGTAAAAAAAATATATCAAATACTACGCCTTCAAATTATGTAGGTAGGCAGGTAGGTAGCTACTAAACAAAAAATATTTATTTGATATTGATACCAAGTTAGACTATAAACCAAGTAAAAACAACCATTTGTCGTTTCCTGTCGAAGACACGCCATAGAGAACGTCTAACACGGAGATTAAATAAAAATAATATTTTTTTAATTGCCAAATATAGAACCAAAATGTTGCTTTTAATGTTCGTTCGTGACTGTTTTCTTCGTTTTTTTTTTATTATTTTTTTGTAATTTATTTGCTTCATCGTCATATCATAATTTTCTGGTATTTACAATAATTAAATCTCAGAATCGTCATCATCATCATCAGCCTACGGCAGTCCACTGCTGGGCATAGGCCTCTCCCAAGGCACAATCTCAGAATACAGAACATGAATTATTAATGAAACTAAGAATCTCTATGGCTTGACCGAAATGTATCATGGACCTGAAATAACAATTGATATCATGTTTAACTTTAATTTTAGGATGCTATGCTAAATCCCAATTATACACATTGTTTCCATAGGTACCCTTTTCCACTATTCCACGAGTATTATCCAGAACAAAGATTTCTCTATTCTAATAATGGAATGCATCGAAGAAGAAAATCCGATAGGAGCAAATGGCATTGCTGAATATCAATGCGATTTCTCAGACATAACTAAGTAAATTAAATCTTTAAGACTTTTTTTTATACATACATACATACATATTACCACGCCTCCTTCCCAACGGGGTAGGCAGAGACCAAGGCCTTCCACTTACTACGATCCTGGCATACATCTTTCGCTTCTTCCACATTCATCAATCTTTTCATGCATGCTCGTTGGTTTAGAGTACTCTTGACCTGACCTTTCTTCAGAACATCCCCGATTTGATCGTGATAGGTTCGTCTAGGCCTTCCTCTTCCAACGTTCCCTTTCACACTCGTCTTGTAGATCTGTCTAGTCATTCTTCTCTCATTCATCCTCTCTACATGTCCAAACCATCTAAGCATCCCTTTCTCAATCCTTGTGACAATATCTTCTTTTCTTTTTTATAAACCAACGAAAATGTTGAATATGTTCTTATTTCGATTCTTCATGTATATTTTTTGTCTCGCTCACAAGAAATTCTATCGAGGTGAAATGACACCAATAACCACTACCATTTTAAAGACCTACCTACAAAAAGCGTGTTATAAGCCATACATTTTTAAGTCGGTATGATCTAAGAAATCACTGACAATCATCCACCACCAACCTAAAATTGTTAACTTGCGAATAAAATACTCCAAAATTAATTACGAGTATTTTTTTTTAAGTTTTTTTATAATCTGATAGGTACTGTAGTTGTAACCAAAATGATGGATATTTGTCACTGGCTAAGAGATACCGATGTGAAACATCGTGTTTAAAGAGGAGAATTTGAATGTCATTTGAAAATTTTTGGGGTTTTTCTTTTAAATCTAAATATATCTAATTCAAACTTTAATACGCCGCTGTTTTATTATTGTTTAAAATACATTTACATCAGCAATTAAAATATAGAAGTACCTACCTAGTTAGTTCATGTCGACTTGCCATACACATAAACATTTCTATGAAGAAATAACATTTTTTTTTATTATACCTAATAGATAAGACAAAATAACTTTTACTACCTTTGTCATAATCTTAAAAGCATAAAAAAGGGAAGCTCTTTTATGACCTACTTAATTCATTTGGTTAGCAGCAGAGGCCTCCCTCCTTATTCTTTTAACACATTTTGTGCCTGCAAATGAGCTTTATAGCTTCCGCTAATCTTCACTCGTAAATGGCCTTAAACAAAAAAAAAAGCGTAAATGAAGCTTTTAGTATTAATCTATTACAAATTTAACATTTGGTTGTTTTTAAAAGATTCTAATGACCAATGGCATTCGGGATTCATCTAAAAGTCTTAATATGGGTGTGGGCCAAAACCCACATCAATTAATAATTCATGTTTTCATTAAATAATTCGCCGCGGTGTGCAATAGTTCCGTTTGCACATATTGGATTCGCACGCGCCACGCCCCCATTTCATATCTATTTCTATATATGATCTGAGATCATAATGAATAAATGAAATGCGCATCGCGTAAAAAAAGTTTTGCTAGGCGGCCGTATCAAAAATTTTAGATTTTTGACGAACATTTTCTAAGTGCTTTATCTTGACATTTTTGTACTGAGCTATACCAAAAGAAAAAATACGTCATTTATTTTTTGTCTCTCAGATTTAAATTTGGAAGGTTAAAATTTCACCTGTATATAAACAAAACAAAACGAAACACGACTGTTATAAGCCTGATGAACTATCTTTATTATACAAATAAAAAAAAAAACGCGGGATCACTCACGTACACCCAGAATATATCAATCCACTCGTGAATTTAGTTCACTATTTAATAAGGGTTATGGCCTGCCTGTGACCATGACTCGTGCAATCGGATCGAAACGTCGGGAAGGTTATTAGATAGATAAATATTATTATTTACCTTTAAACAACTAATTCAGTTGCAGTAAACCTCGTGCAGTGTTAAGTTATAAGTGTTAAAAAAATACAACAAAAAAGTTTAAAATCCTACACTAAATTAGGGATTGTACGGACAAGCTGTATTTTATATGAGCACGTTGGTTGGTATGCACTTAAAATATTTTTCTAATTGTTTCAGGTAAGCTGTAATCAGTGTAGCACTTTCAAGTGTTCGATCGAGTTACGTTAACAATATTCTACAATATTATACCAAGGTAAAATTTGATTAACCTATTGCTTGAACTAGCAGATACTTGTTTAATGGGGCTAACTTACAATGGCTCATATTGATTGGATAATCTCAATTTGATATTTGTATACTTACGATGGGTAGCTGATATAAGATTTACTTTGTTAAAGAAAGTTTGGAAAATGAAACTGATTGCATTCTTCTTACATTTCTGGATGATTTGTTTTTTTAGTTTACTTCTTTTTTAAACCAAGGATTTAGCACGTCGTTATTTTTTTAATTGGGCCGATAGAAAATAGAAAAATTATAAATACTGATCTACTACATACTAAAAATATTTATAAATGCAAAATTTTTGATGTATGTTCATTACCTACTCAATCACGCCAGAACGATTAAGCGGATTAAAAACGAAATTTAGATAGGCTAAAATAGAACATAGACTATTATTTATTCCGGATAAAATTAAGGTTTCTGAGAGATAGATTCAGTATCATAATTTTATGCGAACGAAATCGCGGGCAACTATAACAGTAATTATATAACAATGCTTGTATATAAGTTCCTTTAAGTTTTACAATTCCTTATACCGAACTTTTTCTATACAGCAAATCTCTGTCCATTAAAACAGTTTAAGCCTAAATTTTATTTTATCCAAGTTTATTAAAACCAGTAAGTTACAAAGTTTAACTTGAAAATCAAACTAACATGGTACAAGAACTTCAGCAATAACAAACGACGGTACTAAATAATGACAAACATAAGTGATTTTTCACTATGAAAAGGGTTAGTTTGGACTGTTTGGACACAATGTAAATAAATGGCTTATATTTTATTTTATTTTAGCAAGGATAGCTAACAATTTGTACCTTTTCTAGCGTTGCCAGTCCAAATATAAGACACAAACAAATTTTTGCCTTTTGTACTGGGTGTCCCGGTAAATCTATTTTCACACATCCCAAATTGAAAAGGAAAGATAGAATTTAACCTTTTTCTCTTTGATTGAGACGGATACACAAAGACATGTTTATTTACAATGTCAAATAGAAATGAAAACGTGCTAAGAAAAAGGTTAAATTATACTAGGTTTTTGCTCATAGCCAGGAGGGAAATTCGTATTTAATAAATTTTATTTGCGAGGCACCTAGTTCTTAACGTACCGAGCGATGTCGGCTTTTTCTTACAAAGAGATTGTACGTAAAAGTTCGAGAATGTGGACAAAAAAATTACAATTGAAAATATTTGATGTGCAAAACATCTCCTTTGATACATTCTTCCTTACTTAATTTCCCTAGCGCAATTTCTTTTTAGCGTTGGGAATGATAATAATTCTCTAAAACTTTGACTACTGAAACTGTTTAATTTGACATGTTTTTTAGCTACCTTAACAAACGCTCGCTGCAGTCGGATTAATTTAGAATCAGTGTTATAAGCTTTTATGTCATTTTCTACATTGGTGACCCTCAAGATAGAACTCGAAGGAATTTTCTGACTTATTTAAAAAATGCATAGATCTGTGCTAAAGTTTTGTTCTCTCTGTTTTTTTATTGTCTGTAATTATCCGAAAAGAAAAAGTTTATGTACTGTGTGATTTTTTCTTTTCTATCCTTAACAGATTTATTACAATGATAATATAGTAGTTTCATTTTTTTTACTGAGCTAAAGGCACACACTGAGAGACACACACATACACACACACACAAAGAGATAGAGAGAAAGAGAGAAGAAGGATTTTTTTTTTAAATGTGGACAACATCACATACATTGTCCTGATCCCAATTTGAATAACTATTTAAAGCATTCGTATTTTGGAAACCAGAAACAACGAAGGTACCACAAACACCCAGACCCGTGAAAATGTAGAAAAACTCATTTTTTCTACATTGACCCGTCCGGGAATCGAACCCGGGACCTCGGAGCAGGCGACACCTTGAAAACCGGTGTGTACGCCACTCCGCCACGGAGGTCGTACACATATAAAAAATGAAATGATACAAATACGCACTATTTGTTTGACTTATCAAGTTATACAAATTACCACGTCTTTGTTACATGTTTGAATCGTGTAGACCGCATTACTCGCATTGTAACACCATCCCATTGATAAAATGTCTAACTTTGCTATCTCACAGCAACAATATAGTCAGCTGTTGAATATTAAAAACTTATCTAAACGACATATTTCAGTTGAGCCTTATGAATTATTTAAAACTCCTCAAATACAATTTGAGCTACCGAATGAGTTTCTAAGACGTTATTAGGAATAAAATGGATTAATCAAACTTCTCGATCTTACTTTTTCATGGAGAGCATCGTTGAATGGAGGTCTAATCTTTTACGGTTCTTAATAATTCGGCTCGGATAGAGACAGATTAAAAAAAAACTGAATAAGAGCAAGTAACAGTTGCGGTTCAACGGTTTTGTACAAATAAAATTGTTTGTAAGTAGGTATAATGTTCATGTTAGGTAATAGAAGTAATTCGTTTCGATTAAAATATTATTGTGTTACTTGTGCAGACTTACCTCTTTTCTTAACGAATTGTTTATAAAAAAAAAAAAAAAATTTAAGACATGCCACACTGGGCCACACAGAGCCATCTAGTCCCAAATTAAGGTACTATTAAGTACCCTGTCGTAGGGGGTACTAGACAACCGATAAACTTACTTATATACTTTTTTTTTTGTAAATACATACTTATAATACATAGAAAACACCCAGACCAGTACAAACAGACATGTTCATGCACACAAATATTTGTACTGTGCGGGGATCGAACCCGCGACCCATGGCTCAGAAGCAGCGTTAACTACCGCTGATCCAAATGGTCGTCTAAGTCTTATTGTAGATGAATTGCCACATACAGCATCGTAAGGATAAAGAATATCCTTTTCTTTTCGAATTTGTGACACTAGTTTTGAGATAATATGTTACAGCAATAATATTCCCACATACTTATTCATACGGGTGCATTTGGAAGTTGTTTAAGGTATACAAAATGAAATTTTAATCACCTTCCTAATTTTTATATAGCAATCTACGAGACAAAAAACAAATGAAGTATTTTTTCTTTTGGTATAGTTTAGTACAAAAATGTTGAGATAAAGCACTAAGAAAATGTCCACCAAAAATCAACTATTTTTATACTGAAAGAATCTATTAAAAAAACAATTTGAAAAACCAGAGCTTAACCCTTTAACCATCGGATATTCCAGACACAATTAAAATCAATTGTTATCGTACCAACCGGTTGTCCCTTGGGGCTCAAAGCAAGATCATCAAGATCGTAAAGTACAGTATGTTCAAGCGTACTCCCAATAATTCCCAATACCGTTGGAACATCGTTATGTAGTTTATCATCAACCATGTCACTGCACTACTACTTGTAAACTCCAACATAAACAGCACCAGCATAATCGACTTCAAATATTCGACTATGATTTTAACAGTATTACAGTCTATGTATTATAAGTATGTATTTACCAAAAAAAAAAAAGTATACTTATAAGTAAGTTTATCGGTTGTCTAGTACCCCATACGACAGGGTACTTAATAGTACCTTAATTTGGGACTAGATGGCTCTGCGTGGCCCAGTGAGGCATGTCTAAAATATTTATTTATTTATTTAGTTAAGTTTTTACACATTCAGTTGTCCACTAGACTATATATTTCATATTTTTAAATCGATATAAAGTACCTATTCAAAATCCTATCATAGGCATAAAAACGCCCACTCTACCGTTAATGTCAATATACTAAACTCGGAACCAACAGGTGTACGCAAAGTTGATATATAAATCTCCTACAAGTTGGTTGTAATTTACGTGCAAAGTTTGCGCTGTCCAATGCACAATTAATCCAGATACAGTAGTTTCATCAAAAACGAATTAGTTAGGACGTTGATCAGTACTGGCAACTTATGCAGTGCCATAACAAACATCATTCTATGCTATATTCCTGGAGTTAGATTCAGCTGCCACAATATAACCATTTGTCCTATTTTATTTTATACTATAAGAAAAAATACATACACAATATCAATAACAAACATAAAAATTAAAACGATCCAGGTTTCCTACCCGGAAAATTGCATTTGCATATTCAACAAATTATCACAGTTTATTGCTGAACAAGGTAGTAGTACAGTGTACATGAAATTAATTTTTATATTATAAAATTTTTAATAAAAATGTCAGTTGTCCTTTTTCAGCATTCATAAGCTTTTAATGATTATATTACTACATAGTTCACAACAAAGTCGCTTTTCGTCTGTCTGTCTGTCTGTCCCTATGTAAGCATTAGGTCTTTAAAATTACGCAATTAACTTTGATGGGGTAGAGGCTATGGCAAAATTACCTCCTTGAAGAGGCCTATGCCCAGCCTTGGATTGGTATGGGATGATGATCATGATGCTGTTAACAAATGTTAATGACGATCAATAGACATCTATTATAAATTAATAGCTCCTTACTAATCTTGAACTTAATCATGGATAACGAAAAGTAAATTATAGCTCACAATCGAATCTAACAGTTAAATGCACCTGCGTTAAACAGTTCTGTGCTGCATTCTTTGATCTGATGTATCTGGAGCTTGTGAATTAGGAACGGGCCACCTCATTGATATTCAAAGGAGTGACAACACCGTATCTACCTATGTTATGTACAATGAAAGAATGTTGTGATAAAGACGTATGCTGCAAGAAGTTTTAACGTTTATTCTCGCACCCTTTTTAAGAAGTACATTCTGTGGTTCTTGTTAACTCGTATAAACAAAAGATAAAACAGTTTTGGACTTTAGTTTTCGGGAACCGAATGTTGGAAATGAAGATGTAAAGTCCGAAACGAGGGCTTATACATGACGGTATGAATAGAAATACATTGAGTAGTATCCGTGAATTTGTAATTTTGTTTTTAGCATTCCTATGAAGTTTTTGCAAATTTATGCCGTTTAACTTATAAGAGAGAGTAAAAAATCTATTTTTTAATGTTTAACTTTAATAAAAATATTTTACAAGAAATATTTAGGCTTAGAACTTTAACGCATGAAGGTGTGACTTATTTATAATACATTTATTTTTGTGATATATTTATTTTTTATGAAAAATAGCAACATTTGTAATCTTAGATTTAGTTGGCTTAAAACTGTAAAGTAACCAACTATAAAATTAAAATACATAATATAATACCATTATATACGCCAACTTCATAAACTCATTTTTCGTAGCTATATAATTGAAGTGAAACTAAATAGTTTGATTCAACTTCCATCACTTTATCTCTTACTAATTTTATTGATAGAAGTATGCTCCTTTGTGGAACCTTTGCAGAGATAATAATGTGGGTCATTGTGACATTGTTCTTAAGTACTAATTGATTTCTAACGTTAATTGACTAGACTTACTGAGGGCTTTAAGACGAATTGGAATTACATTCATTTCACCTTTCCTCTTTGTCTGATTTTAGCATTAGGAATACAATTAAACTATAGGTATAGTCTTGTCAAGAGCCCTATGAAATGTTGCTTTGTTATATTCTCATAGTTATGCAATACATCATAATACATCAGATTTCAGATTTGAACTCTATTTCAGGTTTTAAAATTATAAAACCTTTAAGATTTTAAAATTATTAAATCGGTTCTGGGTGTTTTCCGAGTAGAACTAGAAAGTAACACTTAATTTATCAATAATTTTATTAATTTGACATGTTGATGTCCCAAAAGTGAATTCACCGTATATAAAGTACCGTGAATATTACGTGTTACGTAGGTATTAAATAACATAAGCGGAACAAAACCTTTTGATAAAAATGGATTGACCCTTTAATAAACACACCCGTTGGTCTAGTGGTTTTAATACGAAGCCAAGCTTTTGGAATCTTGGGTTTGATCCCTGGGTCAGGCAATGAGGTTTTTAATTTTCAATTATTGCTGGGGTCACCTTGGTTCACTTGGACAAATGTCCAAATGGCTTGCCAAGTGGCAAGCGTGGTGTTTTGATACGTAACAATTGGTTTTCAATTTAAATTCATGAACAATGAGCCTGTAAAATATTTTATTTAAACAAAATGAGATGATTTCCAAACCGCTTTGTTCATAGCAAAAAAATCGGTTTTTCAGATTTTATGCAAGAACTAAATGTTCTTTGATGGGTAAAACAACATAATCTCACTAGGAGATTTATCTAAATACAAAGTCGAATTCAAGAATCATTTTGTAAAACCCTACAATCCTTAACGATCGATCAGATAACGCTTACAGTGTTTATCTATGAAACTTCTGAAATCTCTCGTAGTTCAGAGTTTATTCATAAGCCAAAGTTCCAAGGCCGCTAAAGGGATCATTTGTAAAGGTTTCTTACCATCAAGTTGCGTGTTCCTTCTCTAATTTAATCAATTATACTGTTCTTGTAGTTCTGTTAAAGCAGGAAGTGTACAAGAAAATCAGTTAAATCATTTCTATACCGAAGTTTTTTACAAACTTTAACAGAGAAATACGGAATAGTGTATGTTTTTAGTCTTTCACAATATACGAGTAATAATATCAAAAACTAAATTAAATATTTAAAAAAAGTGTAACTTTATAACCAAGTGACAGTTTTGTTTGTAAATCTGTCTCTCCTCAGTATTTTCCAAAATGACTTTGGCCGCGTAGGTATAAAAGATTTTGAGTAGATATACACGTTCAACTAAAAAGTCAAATACAATTTTGATACTTTAATTGTACAAAATATATTTATTTTTATGAATCCTAAGCTGGCGCAGCAGCAACGAAGAGCTCGTTCGTCAACAATATTAACCAATTTTACGGTTGGTTACCTCTGTAAGCCATAACGGAAACCATCTAAGCACCGATACGTTAAACGTATTTACTGTCTCGTTATTTTTATAGATTCCTTGAACTTTTATGAAATAAAAATTTAACTTCTTTTAATGGATTTCAGACGTTTCATTTAAAGTGGAACCCGTTTGGTGTATTGCGCTAGTCCGTCTACTACGCAAGGGTCCATCTCCAATCGTGTTAATTTAGGAAACAAAGTCGACTTTTATTAAATAAATAAATATTTAGGACATGCCTCACTGGGCCACACAGAGCCATCTGGTCCCAAATTAAGCTACTATTAAGAACCCTGTCGTATGGGGTACTAGACAACCGATAAACTTACTTATATACTTTTTTTTTTGTAAATACATACTTATAATATATAGAAAACACCCAGACCAGTACAAACAGACATGTTCATGCACACAAATGTTTGTACTGTGCGGGGATCGAACCCGCGACCCATGGCTCAGCAGTAGCGTTTACTACCGCTGATCCAAATGGTCGTCTATTGGCAACATAGTTTATGGTTGCGGTTAAAAAGAGAATGATCCAAGAAGTGCGTGTATCTGTGTTATTTTAATTATATTCATGTTTTTTATGAAATGCTTTAAGTACATAAATTTGATGTTATTTCAGAATCACCACCACACATATGGGTGGCGTATGTCCAGCAGTGGACATTGTTTGTTGAAGATGATTATGATGATAATGAGAAAATCCAACCACTAAGTGAAAAAATAGAGCTGATACCGTATAAGATATATCTACATACTTTCTCCAAATAAAAGTGAAATATATAGCCAGTCCAAGATGGTACCAATTATAGTAATCGTTCTTTTTTTTAGAACCATATTTTTTTGTGAATCTTACACAATGACGTGATTTTTTCTAATTCAATCAATTACTCTTCGCGTAGTTTTGTATAAGAGAGGCAATGTGCTGGAAAACCAGTTGAATTTATTCCTTCCAGATGGTTGGTTATTCAATGAGATGTTACATCTTGTTATTTAAATGGCGGGGCGGGATTGTGTTATGATCGTTTATTACACATGAAAAGGATTTCTTTTGTAAGCGAAATTACACGATGTTTGGTAGCTCTTTGACCAGGAAACTGAAATAAAAAGACGGACATAAAAACTTTTGCGATATGTAGCTAATGTTAAATTTGTCATTCTAACATGAATTTTAGATTATCTATAAAGATTATGGTTGTAAAAAAACAAATATATTTTCGTATGAATATAATACGTATGGAGATCCTTATAAAAGTCCTATGTCCAAATATTGATTTATTTATTTTTATTTTATTGCAAAAATATACTTAGAACTATGTACATACACAGAGCTAAAGTACAAACCCTATTAGGGTACAGCAATCTAAAAATATCATAGAAATACAAAGTTATTTTAAATTGTCTGTCAAAAATTCTTCTGCCTTATAGTAACTCTTTCTAATTAATAAGTTTTTTAGTTTGCCTTGAAAGGTTTTGTCTGAGTCTAGTAGTTTTAGGGAATCTGGAAGCTTATTATAAATCAGAACGCTTCTATAAAGTGGGCTATCTCTGAACATTTCTATTCTAGGTGTTGGCAAAATTAACTTAGTGTTACGATTATAAAAGAAAAGACTAGAGTAAAGTCAAAAGTAACGTATAATATATACTGATCAATTAAGTATATGAGTTATAAAAATATAATCTTTAATTTTGTGTGGCTGGACCATACTTAACCTTGAAATTTATTTATACCTGTTAGTATCTACATACATTTTAAAACATGTGCCTATATTAAAATAGTACTCCGTTATGATTTATTTCATCCTATAATATAATAATTAATACTATAAACGCGAAAGTTTGTAAGAATGTATGGATGTTTGTGACTCTTTCACGCTAAAACTACTCAACGGATCTGAATGAAATTCGGCACGGTGTTAGTTTATTGGCTGGAATAACATAAAGGCTACTTTTTATCCCATGAAAAGGTACGATGCCGTAGGATAATTTTAATACACAGTTTTAAATTCAAAAATCCATGCATAAGAAGTTGCGGGCAACAGCTAGTGTAAAATATTGATTCTCGTGCTAAAAATTTGTATAATAAACAATGATTTCACATGAGGCTGATTTCGGTACTAAATCGCTTATATTTTTCTTCATTCATTAAATTTCATAAAATGCTGCACTGTTAGCGTTAGCTTAATGTCTACAATAATACTTATTGCCAATCTCTCATTCAAAAAATAATGCTTACGTCATCAATACAAATACAGTTGACCTGCAAATCGACTACACATTTTTGTTGCAAAATCACACTTATATCAACTTCATAAGATGCCTCTGTGTTTCGCCTACATGCTGTCGTCTGCTGTAACAAGCCGTGATACTCGTTAGCGGAGGCATACGGGATTCGCTCAGGGTTCACAGGCGGGCGTCCTATTAATTATTTCCTCTTTGAGCTTTCGACTCTTTCCGATTTATGGTGCTGATGAACGATGTATTAATCCCCCTTTCATGCACTGGCGCACCGTGGTTAATAATTACATGGACATAGTCGGATATATTTTTCAGCGACATTTTTGAAAACATTTACTGTTAATTTTTTTTAACTGTCCATTGTTTTTATTTAAAGCCGGGTCATTAAAACTATTATTTAATCCCTCAACCCCCAGGAGGCACTCGGGTGCCACGATAACAATTGATTTCAATTGTGTCTGGAATAACTCACGATCGAGGGATTAAAGAAAACAAAGTCTTGTGTGGCTTATGGGTATCGGAAAGCGGATGCTGCGACATGAACATAATATGTTATGAACATAAAATGACCTTGGCAACGTTGTCAAGGTCCCAAGTTCCATCACTAATACGTTCAATTTGGAAAACGATAATTTGTTCCACTTGGGTCTATCTACCTATATTGGGAAGGGGAATCCCCTACGGTTATAGTCGTGCCTTGGAAGTTACGCTAAGCCGTTGGTAACTAGATGGAAATCTTAAAAACAAGTCACGTAGAAATGTCTTGCTTCTTTTGACAATTGTTATGCTGTCACAGCAGCCTGGCACTGATCCAATCGTTAGAAAAGTAGAAAAAGTCTTAGATAAACACTTAAAGAACCAAAAAACGAGTTATCTCAGCAACCTTAAATATAAGTAGTAGTTATTGAAGACTGAAATAAGCAATTCCATTGACTTAATATGACATGAATTGAAAATAATATAACTACTACAAACTAGTGACTCCTGCGATATCTTGACTTAGACAAAACTTGCTGAATTTAATAGACTTATCACAGCTAATCAAAAGTGATGTTGTTGCATTCATTTTGTATTTTTGTCTTTACATAATATACATATACATACAATATTGATATTAATGGCTTATATTGAGTTAAATTTTAAACTCGAAAAGGCAAGGAGAATAATGAGAAAGTAGACAATGCTATTTACTCTGCTAAGTGATTCTGAAAACTATGCTACGAGTATTAAGAACAGAGTGTGACCCGTTGCTACGAAAAGCTACAACAAAGTTTATTTACGAAATCGTATACAAAACTACGACGTAGCACATGAAAATTAAACCTTTCCGTGCCCTAAGTCCTATATAAAAATAGTCGATTGTGGCATAACTCCGGACCGATAAGTTACCCATAAATGGCACAGGTACACCCTCTTAAATTCCTACATTTATTGCCAAAGAGCTCGGTATAAGATTTAAAATTCAATGTTTCCCACTTTTGTGCAGAAACTTACTGCTTGTTTTGAAAAGCCAAACTATGTTATTTTAAATATAAACGAGGAAATTGAACGTCTCCTATAAAATGGGACTTTATTGTGCCATAATGCTTTCCGATGTTGAAGTATAAAGTTTACGGGTGATGCACTCTCAATTCTTCACTCATTCAATTGCAGAATCGTTGTTATATGTAGATCTTTTAAAGTGATCGCAGCAGATAGAACGGGAACTATCCACACTTTAGACTTCATAAAATAGACATCGCTTAAATAAAACGAACAGTTGGCGGTAAAAATAGGTTTCTTTATAATTCAGTTTCTTTTGAGGTTTAGTAGGTATGCTTTACTGTGTAGGTACTTAACCTACAACCGTCATAATAGAGATGTCGTTCTCGTCAAAATGTTATACACAGCGCAGAAGGTGCATTTCAACTAAATTAGAATAAAATAATGTCACCTTTAGTGTGCATTAGTCCACCGCTGGCTATAAGTCACCAAATCTCTGCCCGGTTAAACTGAATAAAGCCTTCCATATAAGGTTTTGAGTGATAGGTCCGTAAAAAAAAAAAAAGAAGTTGTACTATACGATTTACGGCAAGTACTACTGATAACATATTTAATTTTCACTGGCGGTATTTAAATCACAACCGGATTTGAGGATCACGTTCTACGCTTCTAACCAAAAGGTCGACGAAGGTCGTTAGGTTGGTTTTCAATGTGCTGGCGGTTTTGTATAAGCTGTAAGAATTATCTAGATTTCTAGAGCAATAACTAACCAGTGACTTTCAGCACGGAGAGTACCACTTTATCCAGAGATTTACGAGTGTCCATTGCGCAAGTTTTCACATTAGAAATTCAATATCGGTCTTAAGCCGCGTTTGTTTCGATTGATGATAAAATTCGATTAAATGTAAATAGACTTTGTTCTAAGTCTGAGAAGTGGGATTAAGTTTCATGAATTCTTTACCATTCTGACATTATTATTCTTTTATTCTGAAATATATACAAGAATTCGGCTCTTTTGTAATGAATTCGTGTTTTAATAATGTCTATCCATCCATCAAAAATTTGTGAATATTATTGCCACTTTCTATAATTTATGTTCACTATCAATTTTTCCTTTTTCACCAATTCAATTTACATCACGTTATCACAATAATTAATAACGTTTAATGAACGGACTCATCCTACCCCATGTGTATTGTTCTACTATTTCACTTTAAGTTGTCCCCCTTTTGCGACGTAAATAGAAAGTTCTTCGATGATAGAAGTCGTGCTTCATCTAACAACTGTTTATAGACGATTATACTTTGCAGCAATTATGGAACTAGAAGCTTTACTTATAATACTCTTACCATTGCGCCTTCCGGTACCACCTGCACCGGTTAGTTATTGTCGTACCTAATGCTGTGTTCGCCCACTACGTAAAGGTTTGATTGTCGGTCGCAAAAAATTGAAGGAATAATAGTTACTAAATTGGTCGGTTCAACTTCTTTCACAAGATGAAAGTCGTATAAACAAGTGACTTCAGAGTAATGTGCGACTTTGTCAACTCTGCAGACTCAAAATTCTCTTTAAAGTCAAGTCAGACAAAAAAAACCGGCCAATTGCGAGTCGGACTCCCGCACTGAGGGTTCCGTACCAACTTTAACTAAAATACCACAATATTTTGTTGCCTGCAAAAAAAACTTTGTTTTTCATAGTGTTTGTATGAAGGACAAAATTATATTTGCGGTTGTTGAAAATGTGCTAGATCTCCAAAACTACCGGTTTAATCACGTTCAAACCAATTTTCGTTGTAAGTTTTTTTAAGATCTACCTACATCTTATATTTTTTTCAAAATTTTCACTTGCTTAGTTTGAAAGTTAGAGGGGGGACACCCATTTTACCACTTTGGAAGCTTCTATCTTCCAAACGTTAGACTTTTGGGAAAAATAGTTTTAGAAACCTCAATGTCATTTTAATAGACCTATCCATAGATACATACATACATATTTTATTTATGACAATCTTAAAGCGGTCAACAGGATACACCTACCTACTAAGTTTCAAATGTGTAATGCTAATACTTTCGAAATAAAAAAACTGTGACATACGGTCGGACAGACAGACAGACAGACTTGACGAATCTATAAATCCGTTTTTCGCCATTTGGCTACGGAACCCTAAAAACCTTTCCAAAACATTTGGGTTAACTAGCATGCCATGCCAATGGTTTTGGTTAAAGGATGCAGAGATTTACTAATTACATTCAATTAAATATATTAAATTCGACGACTGTCAGCTATTATTTTTCTCAGTTGGTATTCATAATGTACCTGTTACGGACACACGTCAATCTCGTCAATTATTAATATTTAGTGTATGTAATTAACCTTTTTATTGTATTATTAAGCTTAGAATATGTATGTATGTAAAGAGTTTATATTATATCAATAATAAACGTTCTTTCTGTTAGAGCCTTAGTTTATAAGGAAATGTATTAGCGCAGGGCTTGTTTTATTTCAATAAAATAGCAAACCGGTTTCTTATTCCTCTTTTATCTAAAGTTATTATGTGGGTAGATCGGGAGAGTGTCCGAAGAGTAAAAGGGACTATGTGTGTTCTGTCTTTGTCTATCCAAGAAAAATGACGAATTTAGTATAATCACTTGGCTAGTCTAAGAAATGTAAATAAGAATAGGACGTGATCAGGCAAAAATCGTACCTGCTCTCACGGTCACCATCAAGAAAAGAAAATAAACTCTAAATAAATCAGTGTTTTCGTCCGTATACAGTCCACTCAGAAAGCCCATGGTCGCTTGTTTCCTAGAAGCAACAGTACCAATGTATTTATGTAAATAATCATCAGATATTATTAAAATTATACTAAACCATCCAACGTTGTTCAATTGGCGTTAAAATTACATTATACCGTACATTCTATAAAGTAAAAGCTCACTTTGCGCGGACTCTTTTTAATAAATCAATCTACGGCCCTATTCTCAAAACAAACGATAAATTATTCATAAGTCGTTTATGCGTACCTTTCAGCTACTGAAACGTACGGAATCATTTTTCATTTCATTAATAATAAATAAATATTGGATGACACAGCCAATATTGTCCCGATTTCGGACTAAGCTTGATGCTACTGTAAGTTAACCAGATAAAAACATTTTATTACAAATAATTGTAAGTTAATTCTTAGAAACAGAATAACAAAATGAAAGTTTTACCAAATATACTTTTAAAGGTTAGGTAAATTTTATTATTTATTTATTTTATTATTTTTAGTAGCTATGTTTATCAAAATTTTAAGGTATGTGCAGTTATTCGTACGAGCAGCCAATACGACAGAATAGCCACTTAGATTAGCATAGCTTAATGTTGACTACTAAGCCCGCGTATGACTACTAAGCCCGCGTCTTTAAAAAAAAACTAAGCAGTTAAATTGCTGGTGTAATTTGACCATACAGTTCCACAGAATAAAAACTTTTTGATGGTAGTCGATTTCTTATTCGAGACATGTATTTCCATTTTACGCCTTGAAACACAGTTTTGTAACTTAATATTCAGTCTCAACAAAATTTATTATAAGCGCCTGATAACGAAGATATATTATTAGTCAAAATCAAAGTTATAATTGAAGGTATATTGAACAAGTAAAACAAGAAAGCAAATTCGTTCACCGAAATCAAACAGTTCAACTGTTCGGTTAGAAACTAGTTTCTGCTTCATACTTAATAACTTCTATGGAGTCTAATAGTATTGCGATTTGTTCGCAATCGAAACTTGCCTGATCAGTCGGATACTATTGTTAGTAACCGTAACTGTATCATCCTATATTAATACCTACATAAAATATTATTAAATGTGCTGAGAAAAAATTGTTTTTCAATGCAAAATTGTGCATTATTAACGAAATTATATATATTTTTTAAAGTCAAATAAACATTGCATGAAATCAAAACAAAAAATGATTAACGCAAATACTTTGCTTGAGATCTCTTACAATCTGCTGAAAACAATAGATGAGCGGGTGTTTTAACGTCACACTCCACATTGTATGGGTAACATAGTTTGGTGAAATCACGTCAACTTTCGACCGTTCTTAATGTTTCTTAGACAAGTAGTGTCCACTACTGTTGCGTATTGCTAGCGAAACTTAGTTAATCAGGGTTGCGACACTGGAAAGTCGGAGTTCAAACCGCGGTCCCCGCAAGTCGCCAAGTTCGCTTAGCTATTTAACAAGTGACTTGTTGTGAATGGAGCTAACTGGCCGTTAGAACATGTCTGGAAATATCGTTGCATTTATATTAAAATTTAAAACTGTTACGTATAAAGAGTTGTCTATACATTTATAGGTATGTGGCTGCGCCCTCTACCGTCGTCGTGTCAATAAATCAGTGCGTTGTAAACCAACAAGCGTTTAACTCGTGTCCCCGTTCCGATATCTATCAGTGGCGACTTCGTACCCACCCACATTTAGAAATAAAATGGCTAGTTTCGGAATTTTGTCTAGTTTTGATCATAATTTGCAAAATTGGAATACGCATAAAGGGCGTATAAAGCAGTTTTTCATTGCAAACAGTATCGACTCGACAAGTGATCCAACGGGAACAAGAAGACGCGCGATATTTTTGAGCGCACTCAGCGACGGTACATACAAGCTCGTAGAGGATTTAGCTTTACCTAAAGAACTAGGAAGCGTGCCGTATGAAGACATATTGAATTTACTGGATTCACACTTTACGCCGAAGCGTGTTGGGTTCGCTGAACGACACAATTTTTATACAGCCACGCAGCAGCCAGGAGAAAATCACGCACAGTGGGCTGCGAGACTACGCGGATTAACAGCCCACTGCAAGTTCAGCAACATCGAAGAGGCTTTACGTGATCGCTTCATCATAGGGATGCTGCCTTGTATAGAGAAAGAAAAGTTGTACATGCAGAACTTGGACGATTTGAATCTGGCAAAGGCAGTCGAGTTAGCAGAAAGTTTACGGTGCGCCAAGGCTGGCACGGTAGCCAGCAGCGTCATTAGTGGAATTACTAGCGCAACCTCTGATCAGCTGTTCAAGCTTCAAAGTGGCAAAAATGTCAGTGTGCACAAACACATTAAGTGTTCGGTATGCGGGTATACAAACCACAAAACATCGGAGTGCCGTTTTGCGAAATATACGTGTAAAAAGTGCAATGAAAAAGGTCACCTACGTAGAATGTGCGGAAAAGTGAACTACGTGACAGCCAGTAACGTAGAGGAGGTCGAAGACGATGACGGTGAGTTATTTAACATTCGTTCGGTAAGAGGAGAACCTTTAATAGAAACCGTTATGATTGACGGTGTTCAGTTTAAATTTGAAATCGATAGCGGTTCCGCAGTAACAGTTATATCTGAAAATTTTTATAATTCAAGTTTTAAAAATGTGCCATTGTCACCTACAAATAAGAGGTTAATGACCTATACAGGTGTTAGCATAGCGTGTGTAGGTATGGTTGCATTACCCGTGTCTTACGCCGGGTTTACACACACGCTATCCATTTATGTAATTCGCAACGGCGGCCCGCCCCTCCTAGGTCGTGATTTCATATCTCTTTTTAAACTAGAATTATTAGCAAGTAATTATAGCATACGACCGAAAATAAGTCTTGAAAAATTACAGTCACGTTATCCAGATGTATTTTCCGATAAATTAGGCTTATTTAACAAACATAAAGTTAGCCTTACCTTAAAAGAAAACTCCAAACCAGTGTTTTTTAGGGCGCGTCCTATTGCATTCGCACTGCGAGACAAGGTAGACAAGGAAATCGATAAATTGGTCGATTTAGGAGTTTTAAAACCGGTGGATCATTCTGAATACGCGTCACCTATAGTGCCTGTCCTTAAACGTAACGGAAATGTTAGGTTGTGTGCTGATTACTCAGTGAGCATAAATAAGCAGTTGGTAGTCGATCAGTACCCCTTGCCTACAATTAAAGAGTTGTTTGCAAGACTACATGGTGGCCAGCAGTTCACTAAACTAGATTTATCGATGGCTTACAATCAATTTGTTCTCGATGACGTTTCACAAAACATTACTTGTATAAATACGCACCGCGGACTTTTTAAATATACACGCCTCGTGTTTGGTCTTTCTAGTGCACCGGCTATCTTTCAAAAAGCCATGGAAGGTATTCTGTCAGGCTTGGATGGAGTTTTGTGTCTACTTGATGATGTATGCATAACGGGCAGTAATGAAAGTCAGCACCTGGAACGCCTGGAAGCTGTCCTTCAAAGATTTCAAGCCGCAGGATTGACATTGCAGAGGGAAAAATGCGAATTCTTCAAGGATGAAATAAGTTACCTCGGCTACATAATAAATAAACAGGGACTAAAAAAGTGTCCAAACAAAGTTAAAGCCATAGTGGAAGCTCCAGTACCAACTAATATTAGCCAATTGCAATCATTTTTAGGGTTGGTAAATTACTACAGGAATTTTGTACCAAGTGCATCTTCAATATTAAGTCCTTTGTACGAATTACTAAAAAAAAATGTTAAATGGAAATGGACGCCAGAGCATAGCGTTTCATTTAAAACTATAAAAACGATATTGTCATCGGATAAAGTTCTTACGCATTTTAACCCGACCGCAAGGTTAATACTGACAGTGGACGCATCTCCTGGCGGGTTAGGCGCGATCTTATCACAGGTGGACACGGACGGACTGGAGAGGCCAATTTCGTTCGCGTCACGGACTTTAAACTCCGCAGAAAAACGTTACTCACAAATCCAAAAAGAAGCCACGGCAATAATATTTGGAGTACGTAGATTCCACCAATATCTGTACGGAAAATCAGATCCGTTTTTACTCCGTACCGACCACAAGCCCCTTATTTCAATCTTCGGTCCGTATCGCGGTATTCCGGAAGTAACAGCAAACCGGTTGCAGAGGTACGCAATGTTTCTGAGCGGCTATAACTATAAGATAGAATACATACGGAGCGCTGACAACAGCGCAGACTATTTGTCTCGTGCGAGCCTGCCGGCGCCGGCGCCGTCACCCGCTACAGCTGAGCATCATGACTCATTGTTATTGGAATGCGATCGCGCTGCCTACGTAAACTTCGTAGTTGACGGAAGCCTCCCAGTTACAATAGATCAGTTGCGGGAGGAAACGGAGAAAGATATTATATTGTCTAAAGTCAAAAAACTTGTAATTAACGGTTGGCCGAGGAAATTGAATGAACTACATTTAAAACCATTCTATTTATGCAGAATGCAATTATCCTACGAAAACGGTTGTCTTATGAGAGGGCACAAAGTAGTATTACCACAATCATTACAAAAAAGAATTTTAGAAGAATTGCATAATTCACATCTAGGTATTGTCAAAACAAAAGCGGAAGCCAGATCACGGTTTTGGTTTCCTGGTATAGACAAAGCCTTGGAAAGCCTAATAGGAACGTGTGATGTTTGCATACAGCTGCGCCCCTCGCCCCCCCGCGCACCATGTTCGCCGTGGAAATATCCTTGCCAACCATTCCAGAGGGTCCACTTAGACTTTCTTGGGCCGTTATATGGTCATACGTACTTAGTGGTTGTAGATGCCTATTCAAAATGGGTGGAAATTTATAACATGAATAGCTCAACCACTTCGGGGGCGGTCGTTGAGAAATTAATAGATTTTATGTCGCGGTTCGGTCAACCGCAAACAATTGTAAGTGACAATGGCACAGCATTTACATGTCACGAGTTCCAACGTTTTTGTCAGATAAATGGAATTATTCACTTAACTTCACCAGCTTATCACCCGGCCAGTAATGGTCAAGCGGAAAGCTACGTGAAAATTATTAAAAAAGGTATCAAATCTTGTATCAACTCGTGTAATAATGGAAAAACCGCGAAACTAAAGCTGTTAAAATATTTATTTGACTATAGAAACTCCGTACATTCAACCACTGGGTTTTCACCTGCCGAATTAGTGTTTGGTCGAAAATTAAGGTCACGCTTAGATTTAATAAAACCTAAGATTTCAAACTTACCGCCGCCTTCGTCCTCTTCTACGTCACTGGCTAATAATGTGAAAAATAATCAGTGTTTACAGAATAAATATTATAATGGAACCAATGTACAAACCTTTGCAACGGGTGCCAATATTTTATATAAAAAATTTTTTGGTACTAATAAGTTTAAATGGTGTAAAGGTATTATTGTTAAACGTTTAGGTAAAGTAATGTACTTAGTAAAAGACAAAGATTCATTTAATTGTATTAGGAAACATAAAAATCAGTTAATGTTATATAAGGGACACCTCAGCGATTGTAACCCAAGACGGGATCTTGACATAAGCATCCAGGACATCATATCATCATCGCATACGATGACGCCGGCAGCAGTAGACCCCGACCACCAGTCCGCCACCTCCGTCAGAGGGGACGATGTTGTTGCACCAGTGTCGTCCGCCGACGCGTCTGGAGATCAGCCGTTAACTACTACAGAGCATGCTACTACAGTTAATGATGATGATGAGGACGAGCAGTTCGAAGAAGCTAGGACCGACGGCGATACCGAAACACGGAGTCAGGACCCGCCAGAGTCAATTCAATCGACTGAAACTACAGCAACGTCAAGAGTACGCAGGTGTCCCAGGGTAGATTATAGGCCGTTTTTTTAGTTATGTAATAGTCAACTAGGGGTAGGAATGTTACGTATAAAGAGTTGTCTATACATTTATAGGTATGTGGCTGCGCCCTCTACCGTCGTCGTGTCAATAAATCAGTGCGTTGTAAACCAACAAGCGTTTAACTCGTGTCCCCGTTCCGATATCTATCAAAAACGATAACTTTTGGTCTTCTTAAAGCCTGCTAAGTCCGGAACAAATTATGTGGGATCATTGATTCCTTGAAAAATAGCCATACGATGAGGAAAAGAAGAAGCTATTACTATATTTGCTTTATGATGAACATCGTCATAATAATTTTCATAATTTTTACCATCATCATTTTCAGTCTTTATTAAACCGCAGCTGGACCAACGTCATTCCGAATACACATCTCTGTTTTTGATACATTGGATATTTCGATCCAGTGTATACTCATTTTATTTTTTTTCGCTAATTGCTTTTTACAAATTTCCCTTTCGGAAGGAATCCGATAATGTTTATCTTTATTATTTCTAACTACGCTTTATCTTACTGCTAGGCAAAAAGCTCCCTTAAATTCTTTCGATTCCCTTGTCAATCTGACCAAATGGTCACTCCAACTCTTTTTAGGTCATCCTCTTCGGCAATAGCCGATCGTTGTTATCCACTTTGTGACAATCTGAACCCATCTATCAGGCTGCATCCTAGACACGTGGCCCGCCCACTTCTTCTTTAGCTTTGCTGAATTTTCGCTTACATCTGCTATCCCGAATTTGGAGCGGATGATAGTATTCCGAAAGCTAATAAGCTACTTTCTTATTAATGCATTTTCCTGACATTATTTATTTTCCTTTTTTTTTAATCAAAAGAAATTATTAGGGATTTTTGTACACATGTGACGATGACAATCCCATCATAACTTATTAACTATATAGATAAACATACAACTTATTCCCTAATATACAAAGTATACAGCATTTTGGCCTCTACTGAGGTAGGTTTAGCCAAAATACTGTGAAAAACTCCGACATCAAGCCGGTTTAAGTTCAGCCCTTTCAGAATCCAGTCCCGTTTAGCTGCGTTACGGACACATTCCATCAGCATGTGTTGCACGTCTTCGTCTACGTTGCAAAGATCACATTTAGACGTAGTTACCTTTTTCATGAGGTAAGTAAATTTATTAAGTGGAACATGACCGGAACGCAGTCTGTGTGCAATTACTATTTGCTCCCGTCGTAAGTCTGAAATGGAACACCATTGGATATGCAGAGGTTCGCTTTGGATACTACGATACCAAATTCCTTTGCTTTTTGACCGCTCGTTAAAGTACTCTTTCCATTTTGTATAACAGGTATTTTTAAATTTGGCTAATGGTTTTGACTAGTATTGTGCTACTGAAAAGCTGAGCCCACAATTATTGCCCTTCGAGCCAAGGTATCGACTTTTTCGTTTCCCTATATTCCGACGTGTGATGGAATCCATTGCATTACCAAGGTCACCCCTTTATTTGTAAATTCATTTATGTACTATTTAAGTTAGGTTTTATTAGGTATATAGATTTAAAATAGTGGGACACAAGTTGTAGTTCAAACTGGCGGTCGCAACTTGGGCAAGTTTGCTTTTAGCCGGTTTTACGAGTGACTGTAACTGCCGAGCTCTCCGCCCATTAGCGTTTGTTGTTACGTGGCTTTTAACCTTTGCCAAAGTAGTCTTCAAAGTTATAGGTGGATGTGTTTACATTTTCTTTAAAATACTTTAAGTACTTCATTCCTTTATACTGTTACGTACACTGTATATTGACGGAAATGGAAATTAAATAACATTCCACACTTCTGCATCGACTAAAATGGGGACTTCAAAATCTACATTGCAAAATATAAAGTTTCTTTTGAAACTTGTACTTTATAATGTGGTTCCTTTTCAACCAAATTTTATATAGTATAACAAAATTTTAAAAGTTCTTAAACGCCCTAACTGAATTAAAGACCACACAAGTAAAGTCAGACGCTAGATCAGTTGTTCAAAATTTAAATTTTCATTAATTTTTTTTATTAAAATCGTAGTTTTTCCTATATTTTCCTAACTTTTTACTCGGACGCCTACTCTTCTTCCTCTTCGAGGTTGACTGGTTCGCTGCTCCGCCTGCTCCCGCACCTATCTGGATACCCTGGAAAAAAATCATTCATTAAATTCATTTATTTTCATTAATTTTTATTAAAAATTTCAGTTTTTCATACATAATTTTATAATTTTACACCGGCGCCACCTCTTCTCTGCACGCAGATTTGTAGAGGGTGCCGAGACCTTTCATTTGACACCCCGTTCGCCGCTCTCCGGCAAAGGGAACTTCAAAAATTTGCATATTTTGTATTTTTCCATACAACTGATATCATACCGAGTTTACCTAAGCGATGACAATTCAGTAAGAAATTAACTCTAAAACACTAAAAAAGGTCTTCTACCACTCCGATTTGAAAAATTGTTTTCTCTTATAAAAAATAATTTAGTAGGCAGCTACTCGTACTTTGTTCATCATGTTCTTTCAAACAACATTTAAAATTGCAAATTGAAATATAATCTAACTAATAGTTTGTGATTCAATCATCAAATTTGAGAAAATATCCATAGAGAAAACAAAAATAGCTTTATGTTGAGTGGTCTAAATGTATAAAATTTTAAGATACCGATTCAGAATTTATATATTGCGAAAAACTGTGTACAGTGTAAACATTTTTCGATTAGAAAGAGTCAACAAAAGTTTTAATCGAGGGATCATTTTATTTACCAACTCGTTTAATTGGTTCTCTACGTTTCGTTTAAATTATTGTTTTGTACGGCTGAATGAAAATAGTAATAAAAAAGATATTAATAACATTGAAAATAGAATGCAATCATAAATTCATTAATAATGTTAGAAAATTATTGAAAGTTAAATATAGAGTCTAAAGAATCTTGTAGACTAAACTGATTTTTGCCAATGACTAAAAAGTGAGTTTCAATTTGGTCAATGATAGAAAAAGGCTACCCGTATTCTTGTGACAGTACTTCATAAGTCGCTTCTTACGACTCCGACAAGAAGCAGTGCTTTTAAGTTGTCGGACACTGAACGGCACAATAATTGTTGAAAAATTGGAAATTCACTTTAAAGATTGAACAATTATGATGATTTTATACTTGTACCTATGTTGTTCGGTATGCTACAACTCAATATTTATACCACTAAATTTTGCACAAACATTTCTCTCAAAAATTCAAAAATCGGTTAAAATGCTCTAAAACCGGAAAGATAAATCAATTTACATGATGAAATGAAAAACTTGAACTTAATTTAAAAGCAGACAGGGCTGCAGGTAGCCTGGTCAGCAAGAGCCTGGTGTAATTCTCACTAAAGGCAGTCAACAAAGTCAAACTTTGATTTGCACAACGTTCTGTGATACATTGAGATGGAAAAAAATGGGTTCTAGATTCAACAAGGTTCTGCCTTATTTTGTGGGCATGCAAATTTATATGTAGGTTATTTTATATAATTAATTATCATGAAAGTAACAATAAATTAATAGGTTATTTTACATAATGAATTATCATGAAAGTAATAATAAATTAATATGTTAGTAAATTAATAAAATTGCTTCAATAATGTTAACACATCATGCTCAAACAAAAAAGAAAAACCAATCAAATCATCATCATCCTTTAACGGCCGGTCCCAATAATCTATCTTTCTTCAGTTTTGTCATATCGGAGATAGAAAACATCTTCTGTCTCTGCAAAATCCAGAGAAACAAAGACAGAAATTGTTTTCTATCTCCGATATGCCAAAACTGAAGATAGAAAGGTTATAGTCAGTTGGAATAATTTTATTTACAATTTTTTTTAAAGTCAATTAATTATAAGTAAATATACACCCAGTAAATAGCATATGCAGCTGGATTGTAATACAATGTCAATCTATTAATTTTCAAAATTATATTATTATTTTTGTTAAAAATTTAACTAGCAAATTTACAATATCCATCGTTATTCAAAATTAAATTATTGCTATTATAAATTAAATTGATAATTTAACTGAATTATTTATTCATATATTCGTCAATAGTATAGAAATTGTGCTGTAAGAGCTATTGGAATAACTTTTGAATTTGTTTTTGTCTAGTGGCTGATCAATAATATCCGACGGTAGTTTATTAAATACTTTGATAGCCATATAATAGGCATTTTAAAAAAATATATAAATGACAATTTGGTATTGCCAATTTATTCTTTCTCGAATCTCGTATATTTGTCACATTTTTCTCAACTTGTCACATTTTTAAAAATATTCGGGGTGCTTTTTTACAAGTAAACATAATTCTTGTATGTAGATACATGGTAGCGGAAGTATTCTGTGTTTAAAGAACAGAGGTTTACAAGATTCCTCCTCTTTAATTCCACGAACGGCGCGAATACATCTTTTTTGTGCCCTAAAAGCTCTTTCAAAATCTACACCGCACTACAACATTTTCATTCTATTAGGAAACGTATTTTTAAATTTTGTTCGATAATTCCCAAAAATTCCATGCGTGAATTATTTCGTGTAGCAATTGATGCAGTGCAGCAGACAGACAGATATATCATCATGACACACAAATCAGGGGTTTATAAACATGAATTGTAGGTATCAAAATGCATTATCAAATTAATTTTAATGAATCTGTATTGGGATTACTAAAGACTGAATTTCAAGTTGGGTTTTAATTTTTAATTTCACATTGCTCAAATAGCGCATGTCACGATAGCCGGACGTAGGTGCTTGTGGGATTCCGTACGCTAAGGGTCCAAACGGAACTCTATTATTAAGCATCTCCTGTCCATCCGTCTGTTTGACAGCGGGCTTAAAAAATTATGAACCGTAATAAAAAGGCAGTTACTAAAATTTTATTGAGTAGGTACTTATGTCTTATATTAGCAGCTTACATTTAAAATGAATGTATGTTACACGATCACGACATAATGGACTGAAAGACATGCACATAGATACAAAAATCGAAAGAAAGGCCATTAGTAGTAAATACAGTGATAGTTTTATAAACATACAATGTAGTCGACATTCACAAAACTTATAGATACCATAAATCCCTTTATATACGTGAATTGCATTTAAGAACCCTTTCACAATAGTGGATAAGTCGTTAAAATAAGAATAACTATTTAGTTCGAACATAATTTAAATTCGAAAACATTACAAAGCGCTTAACTTTGCATGCACTAATGAACAATTTACTGCGAGCACGACTCGCACTTCACCAGTTTTTTTTTCTGAAAGGCTGCGATGACAGGTGGCGTGGCGTCCGTGTGACGTCACACGTGTGGAAATTAGAGCCTTTCGGGAACGTGCCAGGAATTTTGATTCGGCGCCATTTTCCAGCGTTATGCGAAAAATCGTATACTCGTAGTATACGATTTTTGTTCTCTCCATCACAGACAGTTATTGCGAAATATTTCTGAATATTTCAAATTCAACCCGTTTCAGTCGTGCTGTCCTCCCAGATGCAAATTTAAAAGGTTTGCTTCTAATTTATACTTTACTGGCTTTTCGCCCGCGACTTTACCCGCATGAAGTATACGTTATATTATTATCTCGCAGGCGAAAGCCTGTGCCTTGTAGTGGGGTACGAAATATCTTACGTCCGTTTTTAAGATCAATACTGTTGAGATCTATAAACTTATATTTTTCAACAATCTATCGTCGTGCTAAATTTAATCTTGATCTGTGATGATCTGTTCTGGCATGATTGAGTAACAAACATTCTCATTTATTCTACAGGGTGTAAAAAAGGCTTATCGAAGCCGAATACCACATATTCTACACATTTGTAACATCATTTTTTTCCAAGATACCATACCATACCTGGGAAATGAATCGTAACTGAGATATTGAGGATCAGTGAAAAATTTTAATTCAAGATTTTTTAATGAAAATCTTCTGTTTGTTGTTACTAAACTTTTTTCTTTAGAAACATGATGAAGTTAGGTCACAATCCTCGTCTGTAATGTAGCACTTCGTGCGCGCTATACATTGCCGCAATAAATACCTGATTTATTTTAATGCCTAAAAAAAGTCGTTTGCCATCGATTATTTTAGTTACATACGATTTGGTTTGATGAACCGCATTCGAGGTTTAAGGCTTCGTTAAGCTTTTTGTTACACCCTGTATTAGTAAGATAAGTAAGAAGTAATATACAGGTGACTGTTTCATCATCTTAATTTTTTTTTATAGGCGTTCAGTATCGTATTTAAAGCCCATTTATGAAGTAAAAAATGTAAATCAAGTTTTCACCCGGAAATATTTTTCGCAACATAGTTTTTAATTTTTACGGTCCTAAGCCTGTGATGGTATAAAGGGAAAATCAAAAAGTATAGATAGTATCGTAATGAATGAATGAGATGCGAATCGCGTAAAAAAAGTGTTGCTAGGAGGCGGTATCAAAAATTTTCGATTTTTGGCGGACATTTTGACGTGACAACGTCTTAAATTAGGTTGCGGCTGGGAGTCACTTATGAAAAAGTGTAACGCTCGGTAACGTTACGATGAGTCACCGAACGAGAGAGAGGCCCGCCGAATGCCTTGCGTCTCTCTCCCACTCAACTATGATCGGTCTGCCGCGCGCGCAGCACTAGAGAATTAGGCGCATTTTAAAATTTGTGCAATTCTTATTTTCATTCAATTCCTTGTTCCTATTGTGCAATTTAATTATATTCATATCAATAAATATTCTACCGAGAAAAAGACGTTGTCACGGAAAATCTTCGCCCGTAAAACCGACTTTACAGGCAACCATTTTTTTAAATGCTTTAACATGACATTTCTTTATAGTTTTTCCTGTAAAGGTTGTCTAGGAGAGATCGCTGACGGCGATAAGACCGCCTAAGTTGTACATTTTAATGTAAGAATTAAATTTTGTAATTTCTTTGTGGTTTGCAATAAAGAGTATTCATTCATTCATTCATTCATTTATTACATTTTTGTACTGGGTTACACCAAAAGAAAAAAAACGTCATTTGTTTTTTGTCTCGTAGATTGCTATATTAAAATTTGGAAGGTGGTTAAAATTTCATCCTGTATTATGATAAGTAAGCTTTGAAACTTAGTTTATGAGTCAAACCGATCGCATTATTTATTATTCACCAGATATATCTATTATTATGAATGTGACATGAAGTAGGAATTTGGAATCAATATGCCAATATAGCCTCCGGGAGGAATCTCGGGTGTTCAAAAGAAATTAAACAATATTTTTTGCAAAGCACTGGGGAGATTATCTACAAAATCAATTAGTGGGAACATGAATTGGCCTCCAGAGATGACAGAAAATTTTTGCCCCCAGGATACAATAAAGACTTAATAATAGAAATTCTTAGCATTTCTCTTTTCACAAAAGGAAATAGCAGGTTCTTAGGGATATAAAAACTTCTGAAGGTCGTTTAATTCTTATTCTTAAGGATGTTGTATCAGAGCTTTCGTTTACTCATTATTCTAATTGAAAATGCGTAACTAAACTTAGTACGATACTTTTATTGGTGATTTGAAGTTTTATTGTCTAGACTCATACAGAGTTCATTGTTACGGAATTTTAACGGAAGAATTTAATAGTTTTTATAAAAGGTTAAAACTCACTATTAAATCATGTATTGACTAGAAAATAGAGTAGTAAGTATTTCAAGTTTTTTGTTGCTTAAATGATTGCTTATAGGTTTGAGTTGTTATTCGAGCATGTAACTTCACCGCTAGTGACGTAAGTGCTCGCAAAAAAAACCCTCCTCTTTCTATAGTTGTCGTGAGAAGCGATTAAAGGTATAACGGCGGAAAAAGACATCCTTCTGACATAGTTTCATCTTTAACCTTAATTTATGGTTGCCATCTATAGATTATAAGGTTGCTTGGCATACGTAGCGCTTATGGCAAAAAGCTTTATTTGGAGAGATTTATGTGCATTGACCATCAGTGGCATAATGCGGGCTAGTGTAGTATGTAGTATTTATATAAGATAAAGGGTTTCGTAGTCAGTCCGTTTTTCTATCTGTCTGTCCATTCGAGGTTAACCTCAGTGACTCTAATAACTACTGAAATAAAGAAGTTGGCACAGATCCATAAACATCGCGTGGCCCGACACGCACATCACCTTTTCTGTTTTTAAATAAAACATAACACAAATCAGAGCTCGCACTCGCAGAAATGATTTTCAATGCCGCCATTATGATTGACAATCATTGGAACCATTGAATCATGGAAATCATTCAATATCATCATTATGACACGACAGCAATGATTTTAGTGTTAATTTAAATAATTTGAATATTTACTGAATATCTACCTACTATGTAATAAATACTGAGTACCTACCTACTATGTAAAAAATTTTAAATTAATAGTAGGAGTAATAAATTAGAATAGTTAAATTAAACAGTATTAGTCAATAGCTGACTAGATGGCGAGCTGAAACTTGTGTTGTTAATATTTACATAAAATTAAGAATCATACGCATGATATCCAGTTCTGTATCATTATTATTATCATTTGTTTAATTATTCAACGATGGAATATAATATCTAGCTTAAACGTTTTATATTAACAATTTTAAATTTCATAAAATTGAATCATAAAAACATACTGCTTAATTTATTGGTATTTTAATTATACGCTGCAAAATAAATTGTTGTAATACTGTTTTCAGATCAGAGTTCATAATAAGCCTATTATGCGATTATTATGCAAGCGACAAATTATGTAACTGAATACTGATTCACTGATCCGTCATGTGAACAAAATCATTTAATAATAAATAGAAATAAAATGATGAAATTTATTTGCTCATGAAAAGGGATTCATAGAGCTGAAATTGTATTATGTCAACATACTTTTTTAATCTTCCATAGGCGATTAACTAACTGTATTAAGCTCCGCCAAGGTACGCAGGATGGCAGATTTAATCATTATAATGATATAACTGAGGTACCTGGCATATGCCAGTAGGTACCTCAGTTTATCTATATAGAAAACAAGCGTGGTACAACACACTGAAAACGCGTTGGCGTACGGGAGCAGACGCGCCCTGCTATCGGGATGCATTGGGATGATGTCCATAGACACTACCTCAAGAGTCTCCTGATTCGGGATTTCTACCATGTACCTTGTTAATTATTTCGCCATTACTGCAAGTGCCATAATCACAAAAGAACGTGGAAATTCTTCCGAATCAATTAACTCTTTGGCATCAACACAAAATTGATGCCATATATCATGCCTTTTGTCTGTTTTGATTTTTAATATTCTTCTTAAATAAACCTATAATAATATGATCTATGAATAAAAAAATAATTTTTTGAACTGTACAGTACATATTTATCTACTCCAAACCCACTTCTTTTGTTCGTTAGTTAACAAATTAAAATAACGCTTAGTCAACATTAAAAGGAATGAATAACAAACATGGACAAAAATAGAATAATAATGCTTCCTAAAATTTTCTTTAGTTTATAGTCTTAAAACGAGGTGGCTTAAATCAATAAAATGTAAGGTTCAATCCACAAAACCACAATTTACATGCAAAGTATCTGAATATGTACTAAATAAAACCGTCAAGAACCTACAGTCGTTCATATTGAACTTGTCTGATATGGAGTTCTGAAAAGTTTACTGATCGTATATTGCGAACTTCTAGTTTGCAAAGTGACCACACATTGTTAATATCTCAAAGCATTGGATATTGTCCACACGGAAAACCCCGAGGATTTGCGAACTATTTGTAATCAAAGTTAGGAATTTCATATTCAATTTGTAATTTTGAATCTTTTAACCGCCGACTAAAATATAAGGTATCAATTCGACAAGTATACTAGCTATGCAATGCAATATGCAACAGGTGTAAATACATTTTATAATGAATTCAGAATTCAGTAAAATTAATGAGAGTCAAAATCATTACTTACTAAATAAGAGACTGAAAATCGTAAAAATACATAATAATAATTATTAGGACATTCCTTTTTTTTACTGAAAATATTAAGTTCGTATATTTTTGCCCCTATATTGCTGGATACGAGAAGCTTTCAAAAGAAATTGGAAAAAACCTGTCAACTTGTCAACATGATTGTGTCGAGCCACAAGCCCAATTGCACGCCATTCACACACAACATTGTCATGTACAATTTGCAATTTTTACCCTAGATATGTTTTTATGCTATGAAAAAAAGGAATGTTCTCAATTAGACACGTGAATTTATGGAGATAAAATGTCTTGAGTATTAAAGGACAAACCCGTTTCCCATACAATCTTGGGCCTGACGTTACAAGGCTGGGAATTGGCCATAAATTAAAACATATTGAAAAGATTCATGAGCCCTTTTTTCACAACTTTCTACAATGGAAAAGTTACTTAAATCAACTAATGAACTTATTTTATTTTTTAAACCTATATCATGTATTATTTTACAAAAAATACCATTTTGGTACTTTACCTGGATAAGATCTAGGTTCCTTTTCTATCTATAGGCAATATAGGTAGTAAACAGAGCACTTCAGCAGCACTTCAAAAATGCAAACCACATTAACTTACGCACGAGTACGAAACATGTTAAAATGTACTCTATGTACGAAACGAAATGTGAGTGAATTGGAGTGAATGACAAATGACATTTAACTGTCATTGTCAGCTGATATTCTTAATATATTAATAGTGCAGCCTGTTACATCAGATATTGAACTATTCAAAATGTTCAATTGTTTTATCAATGATTACTTATTGAACTGCAAAGCTCGTGGAAAAAAATGTTACTTACACTCTCTAAGTTTTTTATATTTATATCAGGCTTTTAAAACGAATTATTTAGCTTATTCCTTGAAAAGGCAATTGTAAAGAAGTATTACTATAATCAATTTATTCCAAATCGATTAAAACGGTAAAGTGACAGACCGCTCTATGAAGTGACAGAGCGTTTACGGAGATAGTCATGTTTTAATTAAATGTGTGTAAAACGGTTTACAGAGACTGTTTAAGTATTAGAAAAACAATATGTATTTTATCAATTTTCTCCACTTGTCCATTGCCAATTAAACTATTTTTTGGAGAAATAGGCAAGTAAAATATATAAAAGGGATTTTTTGGCAAAATTTTCATTGTTGTAACGTCGGGCCCGAAAATGGGGTTCTCCTTTGACTACTTTAGGAATGGAGTTCATGGAGTTCCGTTTATCGGCCGTCTGCTCTTACTATTAAAGTACCAAGACATTGTGTTGACGAATTTATACAAGGCTTTACGCTGTAAGCTAGCGATGTTTTTTTTATACGTTAACATATAATAATTTTTCATACATATCATTTTACGAGGATGACCAACTTCGATGATTTTCTGTTAGATGGTAGATCAAGTTGAAACTGATTAAATTTGTACTTAAAAATATATATGTAGGATCGGGGAACGAAGTAAACAATCATTATTGAACGTCGTTGTATTTCATCCACATCACAATATACAAACTACAATAATAAAACACGTCTTTCTCCATTCGCCGCGATCCTTCAAGTCTTTCAACTTGTAGCTCTCTTCAATAATTTCTAAATCATTCTACTTTTGTTCGTTCTTTCACTCTTATCATTCAAGCCATCTTCGTATCTCATCGTTCATACCGATCAATTACTCTAGTCTCTTTTAATCATTCATTCACATTCACAAATTCATTATCCCATTATACATGCGCTAGTTTTTCTAAATTTTACCATGTACCTTGTTTTTTATAAGTTTCTGATAATTCGTCATTCTTGCGAGCACCATGATGACGAAAGATCTCTTCAGATACTTCAACTTCTTCTTTTTTTCTCACAGTTCAAATCTTTCTAGGATCATTTGGAGTACCAAGTTTTGACGGAGATTCCCGCTGACTTCTCACTGAACATGTTCCAGACTTCTCATGTAACATATTATCCTTACTCAACCTTCAGTCTCCACCCCGATCGCCGCTAATCTGTTTAAGATAAGTTGAACAGCTAATATAGCCGGCCTAACTTCGTGGAGCACTAATGATGCGGCGATTGGTCATCTATCAACTCAGATCGTCGCCTGTCCGATCGACGAGTACTGAAATAGTCCGCTGCTTGTTTAAGAGCGGTAAGTTAAGCGTAGCGAGAATCTACAAATAATAATTCACTAGAACAGTAAGGCCTCTGCCTCGAATTTTGCGAGCAGGCGCACACATTTGCAGTGCCGCGCCACTCCCACCCCGATGCCCGCCAAATTCGAGGCAGAGGCCTTACTGAGCCAAAAAAAGGGAAATATGTTTTTGTGTAATTCCCCAAAAAATATTTGACAAAAAATGTACCTGTAAAATTTAATGTGTAATGAAAATGGGAAAAACACCAAATTGAGTCGGAGCGTGATGAATGACGGTGATTTCTTATTTTTCACAGTTTCAAAATTGGTGGCATAAATAACAAGATCACAGCGCGGTGGATTGGCGTAACTCCCGGTTTCAAAGTATCACCTGCTCCGAAGTCCCAGGTTCTATTCTCAGACGGGTAAATGTAGGAAACTAAATGTAGTTTTCTAAATTCTCTCGGATCTGGGTATTTGTGGTACCTTCATTATAAAAAGTGCTGAAACTTACTTCCTTTGGTTAGACCGATGGTGTCACGCTTCCTGTCGGTTCAATTTTGTAGATCACATCGAGAACGTAACGCAATCGGCCGATTGCAAGCTGTAGTTAAACTAAGAGAATCTGTCTAAATTAAAAAGTTGCTTTATTTATTAATAAGTATAAGTTAAGAGTTTGTGACATATTTGCAGCCTTTCCGCTTTAAGTAAGGCTACATCTCAAGTGGCCAAGAATCGGGTAATGACTCATCTCCGAGAGTGCTGTAATCGCTTTTATAGGCACTTTGAGATGAAAATCGAAAAGTTAAAATGAGAAGATTTCATGATTTTAACTTTTTACTGTCATTATGTTTGACTTTTCGAATTGTTATTTTGATGTTTCCTAACAAGTTTGATAAAACTTTCTTGAAATAACAAATCGGTGCCATCATGCATAGAAAAAATAAAAAAAACAGCAAGAAATATGTTGTAAATGTTGTTGTTTTTCTTATCAACACAAATCATCTTTATGATTGTTTGTCTACACTAATATTATAGGAAAGATTTGATTGTTTGTTTGTATTGAATAGGCTCCGAAACTAAAATACTGATTTGAAAAATTATTTTACCATTAGAAGCCGTCATTATGCCTGATGAACTTAAGCTACTTTTTACCACGGGACCCATTAGGTGACGCTGCTGTCGGTATGTCAACTACTAAATTGCTTGTCCGATTGGGTCGAAATTTTGTATGTGTATTTCCATGGTTCTACAGACACGAATTTATTAAACCTACCTAATCTATCTTTCTATATGCCACCGCTAGGCACAGGTTTCTGAACGCGCGATATGACGTGGAGTTCACACGGGCTGAAGAATTAGGTACACATTTTAATTAAATAATTTTACTTTTACTTTGATAAGCATCTCGTCACTAATTTCGTTATAAAGTTAAACATTTATGTAGCCTGTACCTTTGTTTTTAATAAAAATGTGAACAACATGAATGCATTGTTCTGGTCCTGAAGTGAGTAACCATATAAAGCACTTGTTTTATGGAAATCAGAAAAACGAGACAATATAGAAAAATACTTGTTTTCCTCCATTGACCCATCAGAGAATCGAACCAGGCAAGACCTTAAAAAACACTGTGTAGGTACGTCATTCCACCATGGTCGTAAATTAAGTGAAAGATTATCTGTAGAAAGTTATTTTTCTGCGATCATATTATATAAAAGTATACAAAAATATGAAAGTAGTAATAAAGAAACAGTTTTTTCACACCCTACTTTGTCTCAGCCGGCAGGGCAGGAAACAAAAATAAAGCATACCGTAAATCAGCCAGTTTCCAACAGAAAGAAACCCTTATCTTCTGTGCGGACTGTTAGCATCTGTAACGATGTTTTGATAGCGCCCGCTTTCGGATACGACTATAATTAAAATGTCATTAAGAAAAAAGTGAGTTTTTTCTTTGCTAACAAGTAGGGCAAAGGTTTTTATAAGAAAACCTTGTATGTGAAGAGCCTTTGCGATTGTTTCTGACTTGGATTTTATAACCGACGGTTGCTAATAAAACCCGAAAGGGATAAATGAGAAGACGAATGAATGACTGTGTACATTCAAATCACATTTTTAAAACAAATATACATATTTAATGTGCAGGCAACTTAATAATAAATAAATATAAGGGATGACTTTTCCATTACGTTCCAAATTATTTATAGGCGTTAAGTATCGTATTAGAAGAGCCCATAGTTATAAAGTAAAAAATGTAGGTCAAATTTTCACCCGAAAATAGTTTTCGCGACGTAGTTTTCAATTTTTAAGGTCCTAAACCTGTGAAGGTATGGGAAAATCAACAACTTATGAATAGTATCCTAATGAATGAATAAGATGCGAATCGCGTAAAAATAGTGTTGTGAGGAGGCCGTATCAATAATTTTCGATTTTTGGTAGACATTTTCTAAGAACTTTATCTTAACATTTTGGTACTGGGCTATACCAAAAGAAAATATTTGTAATTTTTTTTTGTTTTGTAGATTGTTATATAGGATTTTAAACTTTCTTGTTGCATTTTTACACTTAACACATTACGGGGTTTAATGCAACGAACCGTTATTTAAAGGTAAATACTAATTTACCTTCCCGACGTTTCGATCCGGTTGCATTGCGGTAGTCTGCCCGCGACCATAATTCGTGCAACCGGATCGAAACGTCGGGAAGTTAAATAAGTATTTACCTTTAAATAACGGTTTGTAGATTGTTGTTTTAAAATTTGGAAGGTGGTAAAAATTTCATTCTGTATAAGCTAAATATTACTTATTTCTGAAGTGGTGGTTGCACGAAATCTATACTAATATTATAAAGCTGAAGAGTTTGTTTGTTTGTTTGTTTGTTTGAACGCGCTAATCTCTGGAAGTACTGGTTCGAATTGAAAAATTATTTTTGTGTTGGATAGTCCATGCCTCGAGGAAGGCTTTAGGCTATATAACATCACGCTGCGACCAGTAAGAGCGAAGCATCAGTGAAAAATGTCGAAAAAATAATCGCGATCTTAAAAACTGAAATTGACGCGTACGAAGTCGCGGGGAACAGCTAGTAATAGATAAAACACTTGTGTAAGTTCCAAACGTTCCAAGTTTGGAACTTACACAAGTGTTTTATCGGATTGCTAATAAAACTGAGTTTCCCGTTTTTTACATAAGTCCCAATACATTAAGTATAACTTTTAAAGATCGACGTCTAATTGTATAATTTTGATGTTTTATGGTAAGGTCATCGACATTTGATTCCCTGAATTAAAATCTCGATTACGTTAGGAGCCACAATTTTTCGCTTACCGGGCGACTTTTCTGTCCATTTTGCACTAAGAAAATTCTTGTGTCGATGAATTTATTCAAGGCTTTGTGCCGTAACCCAGAGGAGTTTCAACAATAACTTTGGGTAGCTCCAACAGGGATCTTTATTAAATTTTATCTGTTATATTGTCGCCTTAGTTGCTTAGTTTTGGGATTGATTATTGTAAGGGCGCCCGTTAAATTAGTTAAAGAAGCAAAATTAACATAACAATTATTTAATTACAAGAGTTTATATCGTACACCATGTGTTTCTACAGCTCTTCCGTGATCAAGGTGCTTGCAACAGTGGCGAAATATCAGAATCTCATAAAAAACAAGGTACCAAGCCCTGAATCAACTAACTCTTGTGATAGTGACCATGATAGTTTTTTAGTACCTATATTGTTCAATTGGAATGTGATCAGTCCCCTAAACTTACTAATGTAATAACACAATTCATAAAAGTCCGTATAACACAACTGCCTTTTAAAACAACACCAATCTTATATTTCTATTTTCTGAGTGTATGGCCAATATGGCAACCAATGGGCCACATTACAATAAATTATGTGGCTTTTAAATTTTTCAGAGAAGAGGCCACCCTTGTGATATATCAGATCGTCGGATATTCTTCCATCATTATAATATCGTCCATCATACTTCAGTGGAATTCGTCTTGTGAACGTATTTGCATAATGATGGCATTGGCTCGTCTATTCCATTTTGAGACAATTCGCATTCTTTTAATGAGATAACGATAAGCAGTAATAAAAATGCAAAAATGCCGAGAATAAATAATTAGAAGAAATAGGAAAATTCTGATCAGAATTCCCAGTTTTTTGGGTTAATCGTATATTCTGTATCTTATAATAGTCTGGTGTCAGAATTTTCTAAGCTGCCTATTACATCGCTGACCATTTGGATCAGTACCTAAACGCTGCTTCTGAGCCATGGGTCGCGGATTCGATCCCCACACAGTACAAATATTTGTGTGCATGAACATGTTTGTTTGTACTGGTCTGGGTGTTTTCTATGTTTTTTTTGTATACATTTACAAAAAATATATGCTAAGTGAGTTTATTGGTTGTCTAGTACCCAATACAACAAGCTTTTTAGTAGTAGCTTAGTAGATGGGGCTGTGTGGGCCAGTGTGGCATGTCTGAAAATATTTATTAATTATCTGAGGTAACTTGTTTTTACGACTTACGAGAGAAGTTGACTCCAACGATGAAAAATGCCTTCCGTAGAACGACTCTAGCCTACACTCCTTTTAAACTTAAACCAATTAATAAAATACTAGGGGTTGTTCGCGACTTCTTTCGCACGTAATTTTGTCATATACCAGGCTCTATTTCCATGCTGAATTTCATCCACAGATGTTCCAGCTGAACATTTGATGTATCAAAGATCTATCCACATATTTTATAATATTCGTAAGATAATTTCTTAAATTGGCTTGATCGGCCAATTTCGCGAATCTACCTAGACACTATTTAATGTCACAATATAGCAAGTAAGTTAACATAAAACATAACGTTAGATAACACGATACGATACGAACTAACACACGTTATATTTAAGAAATTGGTGAACCTGTTGGCCAAATATTTGTTGTATTTAAAAACGTTGTCTCAAGCGTATACATTTTAGAGAAACTTGAATAATTAGACGATGGCGGATAATATTTTTCAGATTGACGTAATTCCATTAAATCAAAAATTAATTTGTGACAGTAATTGCTTCTTCTAAATTTCTCTTCACCAAAGGATGATGGCATAGTTAAAATATCATCCAGTCAATCAATAGTTAAAGTTAATGGATGATTTATTACTTCGGATAGCTGCGCTACTGTCCCATTTTTTGTTTTTTTCCAATCAATCATTTTCAATTAAGTAGAAAAGTTGCAAAGTTTTCAATAACCTGAGATTTTTAGGTGACACCCTTTATGAAATACTCTATCAACTTCAACTACTATAAAAACACCAAGCACCTCCATTTGTTGTGTATAAACCAATACACTTATTGTTTTATATGGATAAAGGAAATACTTGTATAACTTCAATAACAGTGATTTATTTGTTTCAGATATGTCGAGTAACAAAATGAAAAAGAAAAGAAGAGAGTCATCATGAAAACGACAGAAAAAATAAAATTATGAGATATTGCCAAATAATAAATCAAAATGGCGCAAACGCCACAAAGCGGTACAAAGTTAGACAGTAGGACAATGGTAAACACGACGCAAGTGCCATATAACTATAAAACAACTTATCATAGTTCCACGACATACCTTTACCCATCAAAAAGGCCACCTGATGAACTAAAGTTGGAAGAGAATCATACAATAGTAATTAAGACCAGACAAGTGCAAGCGTTCCACAAAAACTTAAGAAATGTTACAAATAATAACTCTAGTGGAAATTATATGATGCTTGTAGAAGATTTTAGTGATTATTTCTATGGGAATACAAGTCATGATATATTTAGCGATCATAATGGTACGTTAGATGCTTTAAACGACGTATATGAGTACACTAATTGTACTATAAATGGCACTTTTAATGTATCTTGCTTTAACAAGGGGGATTTAACGCCAGAATATAATTTATGGGCGTTACTGTTATTAATATTTCCTTTTTTTACTCTTTTTGGGAATGTATTAGTTATAATGAGTGTTGTGAGGGAAAGAACATTGCAGACTGTGACGAACTATTTTATAGTGAGTTTGGCTGTAGCTGATTTGCTAGTAGCTGTCGTGGTTATGCCGTTTGGAGTTTATTACTTGGTAAGTGATTTTTTAAATTCTAATAGACTATGTTGTTAAATATGACCAAATATTTTATTAGAATTAATCATGTCATTAAAAAAGGCTTTATACATTTAAATTGAGAGGCGTTTATTTTTTTGTGCTTTTGAACTAAACAAGTTCTGTTCATTTGGTCGATAATGATCAGAGAACTTCAAGACAAATGATTATCAAATAATTAGTCTTTAATGAGCAGAAAGTTTTGCCCTGTACTCTGTCTCTTAGATGGGTTGAAAGATGTAATTAATAAGAAAATTGATAAATATAAGTTACAAATATCTATAGTAGTTAGTTACGTACGAAATATATTCTTGAACACTGAAAACACTGAATTGCGTTCATAAGCAGAAAATGAAATTAATGTTTCAGTTATTTGTATGATTTACACAACAACTAGTCCTTAAACATATTAATGGTAACCAGCTACAAGGCGTTAAGCTGTATGTCAAATTTATGCCCAGTTCACTAATTATCCTTTTATATATTTTGTACTACAATGGTCACTCTAGATTACTCTGTGATAAATGATGGGTTAGACGTGTTATTGAGTGGATACTGCCACTTGGCAAATAGCGAAGGTCGTCCTCTGTTAAAGGCACAGTGATAAATACATACGCAAAGCTGCTGACAGCGGATGGTAAAGATTAGCCTAGGAACAAGCTTAGTGGTATAAAGGTGAGGAGAACGTTCACCAAAAGCTCACAAAATTGATTAAGGCTACCAGGTTTGAAGGCTATCGTGATCATTGGTAACATTTATTATTAGTTGAATTTCTTAATTTCTATTAAGAACATTTTCTAGCAGAAACCAAGGTTAAGTGCATTTACTTTTCTTTCAATCACAGTTAGCAAACATACAAACAGAAAATCCAAATACCACTGGATTTCGTCGTGGGCTAACTGTTGAAACTTTCTGTCTGGCCCCGAATAGACAGGGGAATACTAACACTGTTTCAGTAAACACGAACAACGGGACAAAAGCTGGATTTACTTGCTCGAGATGAGTTTGTTAGATAACGTATTAACAAGTCGGGGATGAGAACGAAAAGGGTTAGATAATATCTACTTAAGTACTCTGATTATCGTGTTTGTAATATTTTCCAGCTTAAAAAAAAGATAAGCAGATTAGACAGTATGTATTAACTGAATAATTATTTAGAACAAACATAAATAAATATTTTTAGGTAACTACCGTAATACGAATTTATCATGACATAAGTTTTAATGATACGAGTATTGATGACTATGATAAACATACATACAACATAATAAAGTTAACAATTCTTATTCATTTCGTGTTGATGGCAGTGATGTAAAAGTTTTCGGAAACATTATTTCGTCATGAAAACCAAACTATCGTTGGCTGCACGACACACAGGCTGAACTACTATAATCAGAACAAGGTTGAGTCTTATAGGATCACCGTCCTCTATGAATGGTAAATCTTTGTGATTTTACATTTTATCATTATTTTATAGAACCAACCGAAGTTTGACAACTTAAATACTCTCTTTCCTAAAATTATGGTTTCAAAGCAGTAATATCCAATGTAAAAATTTGGTCCGTACAAAAAATGCATTATTTGGAATTAATTGATTGAGGTTTTTTAAGAGTAACTGTAAGTCTGTAACTTAAATATTTAGATTGGAAACTATCCAATGACTCTTGATTAAATTCATATTAACCTTATCAATAAATGAAATATGAACATTACGGTTTTATTTCATTATTATCAATAATATTGTTATTGTCATGATGCTCTTACGCATGATCCATTTCATAACCCAATGTACTACTCTGATACAAGAAAAAGTCGTAAAACTTTTAGTGTGACATGAACTTCGGCTTGCCGTAAAATATTTGCAATAAAATTATATTTGCCGAAAAGATACACTCTTTCGTGCTTTATTTTTCGGATTTTTTCCCTTGAATGAACTTACGTAGGTTTTAGAAGCGTTTTATTGCAAATCAGCCTAGGACTTAGGATTTTGGGCTTATACTTTTCCTATCAGAAGCTTGACCTATATTTTTGATAATTGAAATACTTTCATGGTGTCAACACTCAAGTTTATTTGATTTTCATGAATGGCACCAGCGCTGAGACGTTGTTTAACTAAAAGAATATAATTTTAAAACTGCAGAAAAATCAAGACTTTTAAGATTTAGACTTTAAGTATAGATATTATTTAGTGGAACGTTGTTTTAAGATTATTGTATAAGATCTAAATGATAAGTAGGTACGACATGAGTCAAAAGCAATTAGGTAATCTAGAATGCTTTTATTTTGGAAGTCAGAACAGTTAGATAATATAATAGGGCGACGCTTTACCCATATTGTTATTAAACTGTTTTATAAAGAGTGTCAATATACCTAAATTCATAATATCTTTTGAGTAATTCCATCAGAGAGAAGAAAGAAGTAAGTTGGACTGGAACAGCACTTAAGCTACAATTTGAGGGAAAATGCGGGACTCCTAATGGGCCTTTAAAGGCGTACAGGCGATTTACTGTTTAAACAACTTAACGATTGCGCCATGATTTAAACTTTGAGCAATTTGAATCTAATTTTCTGGCTCTGGAAACTGATTAACAATTGTCAAATTTATCCCCGTTTGGCTATTAAACAGTAATATAAATTTTTGCTATGTAAACTTAATAGTTGACATTATGTAAATAAACATATTTGTGCAACACATGCAACTATGCTAGGATTAATAACTATGCTAACTATTATATGATTTATTTGGAATTCAGAAACAACGAAGATGACATACCCTGACTTCAAGAAATGTAATCCATGGTTTTCTACATTGACCCATTCAGAAATTACACCCAGGATCTTATACCTGAAAGCCGGTACCTAAGCCACTCTACCCGGCGAGGGCTAACCGGAACTATGTTTTAAGTCACTAACTATTATATTTTTCACCAAAGAGAAATCTGTATCTGTAGTCTGTAAATAATAAACCCTTGTTTGGTTGTTTTAAATTTGCCGGAAAATAATACTCTATGATATGACATAGCATACATAAATTAAAATTCATTGGACATACCTGAAATCCACTGTTAGCAGAAATTATTCTAAATATGTCAGGAACTACCATGTATACTTACCAAGAGTATATTATTAAAAACCGGCCAAGTGCGAGGCGGACTCGCGCACGAAGGGTTCCGTACCATTGACTATGGTAAAAACAGCAGGGTAGGTGTACAGTTTCATATTGTAGCAAAAATAAGAAAAATGTGGCGTTTTTTTTGTAAAGGAGCTCATATTTAATTTATTTTAATTTTATTATTTATTATTAAAGTAAAAATGCAACTGAATATTTTGTGAATATTTCAAGTGCCTACCTGTTGCCATTATTGATATCAAGCAAAAAAGGGCAAAAAAAATCGCATTTGTTGTATGGGAGCCCCCTTAAATATTTATTTTATTTTGTTGTTATAGCGGAAACATAATTACACAACATAATTCGTGAAAATTTCAACTGTCTCGCTATCGCGGTTTTTGAGAAACACCAGGACGGACCGACGCACACTGGGGCAAGCTATATGAAGGTAATGCATAAAATCGTATCTTTAAAATTTGGGTAATTTGCAAAAGATATTACAAATCATCAAATTCTAACACATTTTACGTCAGTTGACGCACACTAGGGCAAGCTATATGAAGGTAATGCGTAAAATCGTATCTTTAAAATTTGGGTAATTTGCAAAAGATATTACAAATCATCAAATTCTAACACATTTTACGTCAGTTAGCATTAATCATATCTATTGTAAGGTTATCGTTTGGCTATCATAGTGCACTAAAGTTCATTGTATGCATTTTCAATAATTTTCAAAAGTTTTTTATTAAGATAGGTGACAGTTATAATAAAACTAAATTATGGCAAGTGAAGATCAAGGTTAGTACAAATTAAAAACTTAAAATAAAATCAGTTCAGTGTGCAGATTAAGCACATGGGTAATTTTTTTAAATTTACCTATTTATGGGTATTTTCCAAATTTGCAGAAAGTTATTTTGAAACTATTTGCTGTTTAATATACTCAATAACTTTCTTAATACTATTCTATAAGCAGAAGTGAAAGAACTTTCTGCAAATAGAATATATTTAGAAAATTGCTGTGACTGTTTTTTAAGGCGGGTAATGATTTTATATTATTTTTTAGATTTGTCGCCCAAAATCAATTTTAAGAGATAATTTTTACTGGATGTATTTTTTTAAAAGCAAATGTAAGTCTTTTGAGCAAAAGTTTGAGGATATTGTAGATTTTGTGGCATTTACATTGCTGGATACAATTGTTTGAATCATTATTGCATCTTTCGTATAAATTATCGATTCAGGAGTGGCGTGTAAACAAAGAAAATAAAGATATTGTAGAAGAAAATAAAAAACGTGTACAAAGAGACTTTAAGAAACAATTACGAGTATATCTTATTGTAGATAGACAATAAGATATAATTGTTTCTTAAAGTCAGTCAGATAAACCAGGTTTTGGCAATAGCAATTACGACAATACCACTCGAATCTTTTTTCGAAATTTTGATAGATCTGCAGATATAACACAAATTGACTTACAACTAATAAAACGGCTAATTTTTTTCGGCGGTAGGCAAATAAACAGTTTACATCACTCTCCTGCATCAACTTAATTAAAAAATAGTATAAACAATAGTTTTTACCTTTTAATGAAAGTTTTGTAGTGTGCACATTACCACTTATTCACTATAGTGTTTGCAAAGTTTTATATGGTGTAATTCTGTAGCACTTGCACCTGACCCCGGCTAACTTCTTCTCGCACAACGTTTTGACAAGATGAGCAACTATTCCGACATTCATCAGATGCAATCATCTCTGGAGGCATCACTGCACAAGAGAATGAGTGAGTTTGAGGCACAACTGAATTCCACAACTGAACCTACATCTATTAGCCTTCTCAGTGTTGAATTTAGAGCATTCCGTGACAACGTGTATAGTGTGCTTCAGCTTCTTCGGCAACAGATTGGTGAACTTGCAAGAGTCACCGACAATTTGGAAATGAGGTACCGACGGAAATGCCTACTATTCGGTGGGATCCAAGAGGCACCTAATGAGGATGTATCCAAATCTATTGGCCGTATTCTGGGAGAGAAATTCTTCATTAGCGATACCAGTCCTTCGACATTTGAATCATGTCATCGGCTGGGCTCATATAAGGAAGGTCGGTCTCGGCCCATACTAGTCCGCTTCACCAATTATTCCACAAAGTCGCTGGTGTGGAAAAAGAAGTCAGCTCTTAAGGGCACGCCTATTGTCGTGTCAGAGTTTCTCACTCGAAGGCGACAGGCCTTATTTATGGAAGCTCGCAAGCGTCTCGGCATTTCTGGTTGTTGGACAATTGATGGGAGTATATACATCAAAACCCCTGATGGTAACCGCCGCCAAATCTACAGCGATGAGGACCTTGACAGAGCTATTACTTTAAGTCCTAAGCCATGTGTTCCTGATTTGCCCCAAGGGGGGAGCCCTGCAATAGTGAACAGTGGATCTAAGCCAGGCCCCTCCGTAATGGCGCAGGCGCATCGACCTAAACGAGCGGCGACGGCTAAAAAAACTAAGGTCTAAGTAATTTAATTGTTAATTGACCTTTCATGTATACCCTCTTTACTTTAATTTTTTTTCTCCTTTTTGCTTTTCGTATGTTTAAATTTAATTTTGTTGAAACTTCCTGTCAAATTGTCAATGTCAAACTATTTTTCTTTCTTATCAAGTAAGTCCTAGTTTTACGGCCATGGACGTATCCATACAGCCTAATATCAAATTTTAGGACACTGATACTTCTTTTTTTTTTTTTTTTTTGCTTTACTTGTTTCACAGCCAATCGTCATTAGAAATGCTTATTTGTTTTATTGGATTGGTTATGTAATATTTTAATTATATTGTTTAATATATATATATTTTTTTTTGTAAGCCGGCAGGTCAGAGCAGAAATGTTTTTTTTTTTTAAGTGTGTTTTATCTAGCTAGTTTTAAATACTTGCATAATTATTTATATATATTTATTCATTATTCTTTCGTAGTATATGGATGACGATTCATTTTATTCTGCTCAAGATCATTCTTCAAGTGATGATGATTCTTTTTGCGACACTTTCACTCTCAGTGACCAAATTAAACAAAGCTTTAGCAACTCCAAACGATTTCTCAACGTCTGCCATATTAATGCGCAGAGTATTCCCTCCCATTATTCGGAACTAATTGACTCTTTCTCTTGCGATTACCTTGACGCTGTCCTTATCTCCGAGAGTTGGCTTAAACCTGGCTTAGATTCAGCAATGTACACTCTCCCTGGATATACTTTAATTCGCAACGACCGCATCAATAAGGGGGGTGGTGGTGTTGCCATTTACCTTCGTTCTAACATACCTTTTAAAGTGATTCGTATGTCACCAGCCCCTTATAATGCATCAGCTGAATATATCTTTATTGAGGTAAACGTCAGGGGTACTTTTGCTGTCCTTGGGGTGGTTTACTGCCCTCCTGGCGTCAATTACTTGGTGGATCTTGAGTCTGCCCTTGAGTCAATTGGTTCCGATTACGCACATCAGCTGATCATGGGTGATTTCAACACTAATTTACTAGTTCAGTCCCCAACTTCTTCTAAGTTTCTTTCTTTGGTTAAGTCTCTTGATCTTACAAATCTGTTTCTACAACCCACACATCACAACATTGACTCTCCCGATACATGGTTAGACCTTATTCTAACCTCATCACCATCAAATATAATCTCCCATGGGCAACTTGCCGCCCCAGGCTTCTCTCGCCATGATTTAATTTTTGCATCTTACAATCTTCACACGACTAAACGCATACCTGTTACTGTGCTCATGCGTAATTTCGCTAGGGTGGATGTAGTTGCTTTGAGAAGGGACGCTGTCGCGCTAGACTGGGAGCCTTTTCTTGCAGCAACCTCAATCGACACTAAGGCTTCCAATTTAAACTCCAACTTGCTCTCGCTTTTTAATACCCATGCCCCACTTCGTCCAGTTAAGCTAAAACGTCCTCCCGCTCCCTGGATCACCAGAGGGGTGCGGATGGCTATGACCCGTCGCGACCGTGCATTTCGAAGTTTTAAGCGGGACCGCTCAGATGCTAACTGGAGCAATTTTAAATGTGCCAGAAATCGCTGTAATCAGATGGTGAGATCAGCCATACGTCGATACATCCACGATAACATTTCTGATTCCTCTTCTGCCAACGTGTGGAAGTTTCTTAATACCTTGGGTATAGGCAATAATACAAATATACTTCCTTTTTCCTCATCTTTTTCGCCGGATGATTTTAATGTACATTTTTCTTGCACTACTGCTTTAGATCAAAGTGTGAGATCTCTCACAGTCTCCGAAATTGCTTCCAAGCCTCCTCTTACTTTTGAGTCTTTTTCTTTCTCGCAGGTGTCTCTTGATGTGGTCAGGAAAACTATCATGTCCTTAAAATCTAGCGCTGTTGGTTCTGACGATATTAGTCGCCCTATGATTCTTATGATCCTCGACGAGGTTTTGCCCTACATAACACATATAATCAACTTCTCCCTCAGCTCTGGATCGTTTCCCATAATGTGGGGCAAAGCCTTCGTTATCCCGCTTCCCAAAATTTCTAATCCTAGCTCTCTCAATAACTTCAGACCTATTTCCATCCTCCCATTCCTTTCCAAAGTTCTTGAAGCTGTTGTCCATTCCCAAATTTCAAAGTTCGTCTTAGCCAACAATCTATTGAGTGATTATCAATCGGGCTTCCGTCCTGGCCACAGCACCAGCACCGCTCTGCTCAAAGTCACCGAGGACATCAGGGATGGAATGGAGCACGGTATGGTCACTGTGCTTGTTCTTATTGACTTTTCTAATGCTTTTAATACTGTTGACCACGATGTCCTTTTATCATTATTAGCTCACTTCAATTTCTCTTCAGACGCGCTGGAGTGGTTTGCCTCCTACCTTCGGGATCGCCAGCAGGCAGTTCGTGTAGATAAGACTCTTTCCCATTGGCGTAATCTGCTTACTGGTGTGCCTCAGGGAGGTATACTATCTCCGTTGCTGTTCTCTATTTTCATTAACTCTATTACTCTTGACATTGGCTCTTCACACCATCTGTATGCGGATGACCTACAACTTTATCAACAGTGTCGCTTTGATGAATTACATCTTGCTGTGCGGCGACTTAACGATGATCTCAGGCGCATATCTTTGTGGTCTGATCGTTATGGCATTGCTGTGAACCCTAATAAATGCCAAGCAATTATTATTGGGAGTCAGCGACAAATTTGTCGCATTGATATATCCAGTGTTTCTTCGGTTAGCTATAATGGTGTAGTCATTCCATTTTGTTCGAATGTCAAAAACCTTGGCCTACACATGGATGCTACGCTTAGTTGGACAACTCACGTGGCTGAAGTTAGTCGAGGGGTCAATGCCACACTGCGCTCCCTTTCCAGGCTAAAACATTTTCTTCCTGTTAAGACCAAAATTTCTCTTGTTCAGTCACTTGTCTTCCCTCTTATTGATTATGCTGATGTGTGCTACTCAGACCTTAACCAATCTCTTCTAAACAAAATGGATCGTTTAATTAACAACTGCGTTCGTTTCGTCTACTGTTTGCGTAAATTTGACCATATCTCCATGCGCCGCTTGCAGCTCCAATGGCTTCCTCTCTCTTTTCGGCGCGACGTGAGAATTTTGTGTTCGCTTTTTTCTATTTTAACCGATCCTAATTCTCCCACTTATCTTAAATCCCGATTCGCTCTTCTTAGTTCGACACATTCGCGCCAATTGCGCTCCTCTGATAAACTCACTCTTTCTATCCCTTCTCACCGAACCGGTTTTGTCTCCAATTCATTTCTTCTTCAATCCATACGGCTTTGGAATTCACTGCCCGAGAGTATTAAACACGCTTCTAGTAAATATGCTTTTAAGAAATATGTGCGGTCACATTTTCTACATAAGTTGCAATCGTCATCATAGACCTTATACTTCCACTATTTTCGTCATTGTTTGTTATGTATATTTTTATATAATATAATTTAGGTATATATTGTATCTATTTATATGTTGCATTTATTTATATATTGTATTTATGTATTACATTGTTTTTAAATATTTGTTTTATTCTTATCTGTTGCACCGCCCACAAAACATTTCTGTTTAGCCCAATGGTCGACTGGCAGAGAATGCCGCAGGGCATTAAGTCCACCTTTTGTACATTTGTTTCGTAAATGTGTGCAATAAAGTTTAAATAAATAAACTAATAAAACGATTTTATTTAATACTGCAGACAATATCTAGTGGATTTCAAATAAATGTCAATAAGTTCCAATTATTTTTTCGCGACACAGCTTCTCTATACGAAAATCTCTATCCATGGATGCCAATGGAAAATATTAGTACATGGCCCTGAAATCGTTAACCAGGCAATATTACCAATCGGTCAACTTAGCGAAGAAGCCCAGGAAAGCAGGAATAAGGATTTCATATGTTACACAGAACGCTTTAGTAGAAAAACTTCCAGAAATGAAAATCTGACAGATATTATTAATCGTTTATTTATATCATCAGACCCCATCATAAGCTGCGTGAATTACCCAAATTGAAACGAAAATCTTTTGATCCGGAGGTCATTGACATGTTAGAAAAAGAATAAAAGCTAATATTGTATTTATTTATTACATTTGACTTTTGCGCATTATCTCCATATGGTGCCCCAGTGCGCGACGGACTGACAGCAAAGTCTTAGTAATAGGGTCACATTTTTACCATTTGAGTACGGAACCCTAAAAAAGAGTCAATTTATTATTTCTTTATGCCCGCTTTTAGTGTAAGTAAATATTCTTTCAAAAAAGTAAAATCACGTAATGTTTTCAGGTAGGTACACTGAATTTTCTTTACTATTAAGAGTATTAAAACTCGGTTGAAAATTAACGGTAATGTTAAAAGGGTATAAAATGCTGACTCTCCCTGGATACCAATGCTGGAACCGCTCAGTAAATTATAATTATTATGACTTAAAGTTTTTGCTTCTGCAAGTTCTTAAGTACTTAAGAGCTAAATGGTCTATGGAAGGTGAATTTTAACCGCAACATTAATTGTATTGTATTTGCATATTTTTTTGTTAGCGTTTTAGTTTTTAGATGACAATTGTAACGTTCAAAGTTGTCTAATTGTTCCCGTTATGATGGAAACTTTTGCTAAAAGCATAAATTATGTTTTGAGTTTGTTAAACAAATGAAATAATTAAGCGCTGAATCAACTTTCTCAACAATCATTTTTTGCTTGATGGCATTCCATCGTATTCGTCGTGCCTAACAACAAATACTAATGGGCTTAGCTAGATTTACAAGTAAAAATTCCAATAATGACATGGACTGTACGGCTTCAAAACAAAGTTATTTAATACAATTGTATGATGAGTAAAAAAGACATGTTACTTAGAAAAAAACAATACCTGACGCACGTCACAGTTATTGAACCAAACTTTAATAATTTTAAGTCTCATAAACAAAACAGTAAACTTATTAAAATTCAGAACTTATAAACAAGTACATACCAAGCTAATTAAAGTTTGAACATAATATTTATAAAAATCAAATAAAAAATGTAGTAATAAAATTTTAAAATTGGAACAATCGCAGCCAGCGTTTTATGTTATCGTCTTTTATTCACTCAAACTAAATTAAACTGCATGACGTCGTAAAATCTTTTACTGCTTTTCTCAGAGACCTTGGGTATGCAAATACTTGCATACTTAGGACATAACAACAATACTTGCCATTGGCACGGCGATATTATAAAATGCCGATGGAATACGCCACGCGGTAGATACTGTGGTTGACTTGTGACACGCGAAACGTGTGCTATTCAACCACAGAGAAAATCTATGTATGCAGAAACAAACACGTTCGAATCTCAATCTTACGAGTACTGACCTTAAATTGATTTTTAATTGGACGAATCAGGCTGATGTTACATAATTGAATCGCATTATCGGCTATTCGATTTTGGGACGTGTCATGAGGGGTTAGAGTACAATTTCACGGTAAAGCGGTAGGGCGTGATGGAACGGTTTACGTCGCTAATTGGGTATTTTGTAGACGTAGCAGCACAGAACTGTAGATATATTTTTCGCCGAACCAAAACATGATTATCTAGAGAATCACAATCTGGTCAAGTATGTACTCACCTCTATAAAACTATGTATTGAAGATACAACTCCTTGAATAAAAATTTTTGATTGCCCTAGGTGAGAAGTACCCACAGCCTTTTACTTACCGGTTGACTCCTTTATCCATTAAGCTACCAAGATTCTGCTGAACGATACAATTTAGCACAGACACATATTACCGGCTGGAATAGCATAAAAACCAAAAAAAATTTGTTGTTGACTTTTGTTTCAAGGCTCTGTACCTCCAACTTAAAAAAAAACCAAATGAAAAAGTGTTAAATTAAACGTAGCGTTTTTACAAAATGATCTAGGTAATCATACTTACCTACTTTTATGTTCACCAAGTCCAAAGTATGTTCATAGTCACTTAAGCGTGCTTAAAATGTTTGGAACGCGAGTACCTTCCTCTTTTATCATCCTCTTTTTATTTTAATCTAAGGTTGCATTTAATATAAAGTTTACGCTTTCATTAGTCGAGTGGCTTAGACTGAGCTTCAAGGTCTAGAATTCTAGATTTTATTCCCGGCTTAATGTAGAATATCCTTTTTCTATATTTTCATGTTTGGATGTTTTGGTAACTTCGTGGTTTCTGATTTTCACAAAAAACAAGTGATTGCTTTAAGAGCTTAGTAAAAATAAAAAAGGGAGTTGTGCACATTTAGAATTCCTTCATCACATAAAGTTTTATGAAAACCTTAAAAGTATAATAACTATGTCACATTTCTTTTGATAAACTTTTAAATATTATGCTTATTAAATAATAAAAGGAACTTGGAGCCCAAATAATAGTCTGAAAATGTTCCGTGCGTTAAATAATATATTTAGATATTTATACCTATCTCAATGCTGACCAGTGAGACAAACTTCAAACATAATTTTTAAACCGTTTTTATAGCTATAAAATGTCTTCTAAACATGCTTTTAATATTAAACTACTTCAATGTTTTTATGTAGACCAAGTTTGAAGTTCTCCGTGGCGCAAGTGACTCGGAATTTCAATTTGATAAGCCAAAAGGAGCTATAAACCATTCATGTAAAGACGGAAATTGAATACTTAAATTTTAATACGCCAGCTACACATGGCACTCTGGAACACTTTATCTTGCCTTCCTGAGGGAATAATTTCATTACGCGATGTTAATAGAGAATTAATGGACTAGGCACGTTGTCGATTGGAGCAGAATGCTTTTATTGAAACAGTTCTCTTAGTAATTCATAGCGTTACAAAGTTCCGATTCCCTTAAGGCGGTGTAGTTCTAAGAGGCAGCGTTTTGGAGTTTTTAAAACCCATTCGAGAACTAGAAAACAGCATTTTAAAGTCTGAAAAAAAACATGTATTAGTTGGGAATCTAGTCTAGTCAAAGTCGCTATCAGTTATTCGATTTGATTAACTTAACTCTATAGTAAACAATCGCAAACCTACATCTCTTTGAAATGTTTTTTCAATTTCACGATTAAACTATATATATTTTGAATATTTTTTTATGCTTGTTTAAAGCTATCTAATCTAAAGGCCCAGTAGTTCGTGGTTTATGGATCGATATCCATCGATCGGGATCGAGGTTTATGATTTTTTACTATCGAGCCAAGTTAATCTCAAAAAAAGTCGAAAACGATGCTTCTTAGAACTACGCCGCCTTAAACAATGAAGCAGAAGTGATATGTCTTTTTACCTTTACGCAACATATGAATGGCTAATTGAAATATCTGTAAAGATTTATTCTTTAACTTTCTTTCAATAAATGGTTTTACTGCTAAAGCTTAATGTTGAATGCTAGTGCAAAAATTTAACTGTAGCACCTACATGACATAACAAAATACTTTGGTGTACCAAAGCATTCAATTAACGGGTATGATTTCTAAGATAAATCGAATCGAAATATAAATATAGTCAAAGTAAATATTAAATGAAGTACCTATACGAAACACATTTGCCACTAAGTTACACTATATAATGGTAATACCTGCAGTTTCTACAGAGTGGCCAGAGGAGTGACGCCCAAAAATTATTTTAAATGCCTCGTGTTGAGAGGTATCTAAATCACCCCTATGTATATTCTGCGATTTTTCGTAGTTTTAGAGTTACTTTTTTTTAATGAATTTTTCCAAAATTGCGACCGGATACGTTCGAAAAAATTTTAAAAAAAAGTAGAAGGTTTCTTCGTTTTTGTTTCTTGCAGCTAAATTTCTATGAACTGTGCATTTATGCATAAAATAACCAGCCTCATAACGTTAATGAAAGTTACTACAAAATTGATCTTTTTTTTTTGAAAGGACCTATGCTGTGGCAGAAGGCCGTTACAGCTTCACCGGGCGGGTTTTAGGCGAGTGCGACCGTGACGAAAATTGACCTAAAGTTGAGAATTTATGTATTTATGTAAGTGAGTTATAAATTTTCAACTTAAAATTAAAAATCTAAACTGATAATTTCTTAGTTTCTAAGTAGCTTCAGAAAATGCGCTAGAATCTAAGCTTTCATAATAATAATAATAAAAAAGTAGTACTTCATAGGCTATTTGGATAGTCATCAAAGACATCGCTGTCTGGAAATTTTTAATACAATAACGATGAACGGCACTGGAACACTTTATCACACAACAAAGTAGTCGGAATTTCGCGGAGCGTCGTATTAAGGGGGGGGGGGGGGAGTGCGACTGTTTTAACCACTGCTCGTTTATTGGACTCTTGAAAATTTAAATTATTTCTTAATTTCCAAAAAAAACATCTTAAAAAGCTTACAGAATACCTACATCGAAAACGCTTCAAAGATTAGATTTAATTAAATTAAATTAAACAGATACATGTCAAAGAATATTATAAAAATTAACAATAAAAATTTGCACAATTTATTTATTTATTTAATAGGTAAAAAATGCATTCGATAAATTTTATATGTCATTTAGGATTCTATAAAATTGATTAAAAGATGACAATAAAATCAAACTGACTGTACATCAATTTGACAGTTTTATTTCCGTCATTTAAAAATTAAGACATTTAAAAAATCAGACATTTTGGGAAAAGGTTATTTTGAAATTTGTGCATAGTGTGGACCAGTACATTTTGAAATTCAGACCAACCCGACCGGAAGGATAAATGATAACAAATTTTCAACTTTAGGTCAATTTTGTAGTAACTTACATTAACGTTATAAGGCTGTTTATTTTATGCATAAATGCACAGTTCATAGAGATTTAGCTGCACGAAAAAAAATTGAAGAAACCTTCTACTTTTTTTTTAGACATTTTTAAACGGATCCGGTCACAATTTTGGAAAATTCATTAAAAAAATCGTAACACGAAAACTACGAAAAATCGCAGAACATACATAGGGGTGATTCAGATACCTCTTTTTTGGACGTTACTCCTCTGGCCACCCTGTATATTCACAAAGTATTCTTTTAATTGGAATTTTACAAAATGAATTTTATAAATTGTTAACTTATTGAACAACTAGCTGTTGCCCGCGACTTCGTCCGCGTCAATTTCGACTATATTTGCAACATTTTTCACTCATACTTCGCTCCTATTGGTCGCAGTGCAATATTATATAGCCTAAAGCCTTTCTCAATAAATGGACAATCCAACACAAAAATATTTTTTCAAATCGAACCAGTACTTCCTGAGATTAGCGCGTTCAAACAAACAAACAAACAAACTCTTCAGCTTTTTAATATTAGTATAGATTCTTTAATAAAATTGTTTCTTTTTTTAAATGTTCCAACTAAACAAAAACTTAACAGAAAGATTCAAATTGATAGAAAGGTTAATTAGCTTAAATGTTAGCTAATTACAAAAAAAATGCTTTTAAATACAGACCAGAGCGATGCGGCCTAAAACAACAAAGTCCTTACTCGTTAGCCAGTGCGTTTTATGAATCGGTCATAGTTCAGTGACCAAAAATTATATGCGTAACTCTCGTCCAAATAGGTACACTTTTTTTTAACACAACACTTAATAAACAAATGAGTTATTAGTATCGAGTCTTGTGTTGATTTACCTATTGTTTACCTATCCTAACACACGCCACATTAAGAGCAAACTACGCGCCGATAAATTTGTATCAACAGTGGCAATGATTTAACAGCTAAACATTAAATATTTTTGTTAGAAATAAAGCCAAGGAAACGCCTCTCTTATGTAAATTGATAAGCATAAAATGGCGGCAATGCGAGTCGCGGCGAGCATTCAACAACTTTGTCGCTCATAACTGGCTCCGGGGCTGGGAAACTTTTTTAATTGGCTTCTGTGTGCACTCGCTCCGCTTAGTTGAATCCGAAAGATGACATCTTTCACACTCCGCGTCTAACTGAAAGTAATGAATTTGCTCATTGTTATTGATGATTTTTGGGTAATAGATATTGTTTAAAAGATTTATTTTATGACCATTATGATCGTTTCAGTACTTTTTAAGACACTGTGAAAAATATTGCATTGATTTTGACGTTTGACTTTATTTTAGTAAAATTTTTGATGACATGGCCTGTTACAAAGATAGCAAAAATTAAAGCTTATTTAAAAAAATTTTAAAGCACAAATGAAGCCACCTCTTGAGTCGGTCACAAAAAGAAACCATCGTCATGCACTGAAGCAAACTTACCTACTTACTTATTTACATGTTACTCACTTGTCTATTTTCGAAATATTTATTATAGAAGCATTAAATATCAGTGTAGCTTTTTATTGTTGTGCGAACTTTGCGATAATACCATAAAAAAATATGGTATTATCGCCAAGTGGTACCTTATTTTCAAGGGATATGCGTATAATTTCGTGCCTATCCGACGAAAACTTTACTTTTAACATGTAACATATGCTGTATTCAATGTTTATACGTTTAAATACCAAAATAAAAAGATCAGAGGCCGCTAAAAACTACATAACTACCTAAGTCAGCTAAACATGTCCATAGTAAATTTTTGGACAAGTTGCCTGAATTTACAAATCATGCAAAAAGAAGGATAAACAATTGAAAGGTAAGTATAATGCAATTATAATTACTTATTAATTTTAATACTAAATAGTATAAAGGATAAAGGTACTAATGTTTCCTTTAAGACGGAGATCTACTCTTTACTGCAGTACCTACACACTAAACAAAATAAACAAAGTTCTTATAAAGGTAGGAAATGATACATTTTGGAGTTCTTATCGCTATCAGAATCCTCTTCTTAAACTGTTTGTTTATTTCTTATGAAAAATGGCATTGGCATATACTTTAAAAAAAGTTAATATAAAAGATATCTGTTTTCATTCAATAAAACTTACAGTGCACTACATTTTGCCAACAAAAATAACATTTTGATCTGCAATGCAGAGTTAATTTTATTTCAGAAAAAAACCCGTGTATTTTTGGCTTGGTAAAAAAACTGAGCTTCACTCGTAAGCTCCCTAAATAAATTAGTAAAAGTTTCAAGTCTTTAGCGTTTCGTAGCTTAATATTCTAAAGCCTGGACTAGTCGTCTGCGTATTTAGCGTGTAATTTAGACAGGTCAGACAATTTGAGATAAATTGGCTAACAGTTTAGCTTTAGTGCCTACACTTGAAAATGTTGGAAAATCATGTTAAACATTATGGTAATTTTGTGTTAACTAACGGCAATTAGCATCATTATAACAACTCGCAGTTTCGCTAACAAGTACCTACTTGCAAAATATGTGGAATTAAATAATTAAAACAATGTAGGAATTCGTTCTACAGAAGCTACTTACAAAATATTTCATTTTATCACGCAAAAGCGAAATAAGGGCAGAAATTTTTGCTGTTATGAAGTTGCTTGAAAAACTACAACAAGTGGTGACTTTTTTTACCTTGTATACCTAATGCTTATCAACTTATACGATACATTTATGTCGCAAGGGCTGTATTTAACTATATGCATTAAGTTCATTAATTTACCAATTACTAATTAGGTACATAATAGAGCTAAAACTAACTTTTCTAATATTTTGTCACAAGAGATGAAATGGATCAAAAGCCGGAAATAATTAAGCCACCAGTTATGAGTTGGTGCATGGTGGATAATTATAGGTAATTTACTGTGTGGAATTGACACAAACTTGACGGCTTACTTATGCATATTATCGGTTACATATATTGTGAAAAAATAACATTCTGTTTCTTGAACGTGTACCTAAAAATTTCTTTTTAAATTAATTTGCGCTTAGTCGCTTTAAGCTTAAATAATAAATAAAGAAGACAACGGTTTGAACGTCATAACCATTCATTTGTTTCGTATGTTAAATAACGCGTTCTACTTGTATGATACGTCACACGAAAACGAGGTCTTAGTCATTTTTTTCTCTTTAACAAAATGTTTACGTACAAGTGCTCTTACTGGACAACATCTGGACAATAAGGCAAAGATTGTGAAATTTTAATATCATTTACCAACAGTTCTAACAATGATCAAAGGAAAAATCTCCATTGCCCATCTCCATTACCTATATTACTCTTAATGAAAGACGCTTGCCTGGTGTGATCTTTTAGAACACTATGCCTTTGTTCCTTTTTCATTTAAGGTATTTGAAGAACCGTAAAGTAGAATATATTTGTGAAAGCGTATTTCACATGCATTTTAAAAAATTATAGATTGACCTTTGACCGTTGATTTGAAACAAATCGTCACTCTTATCATCATCTACAGCATTAAGTTTTTGTCAGTCGACTGCTGGACTCATGGCCTCCTCAAAAGGAGGCTTTTCCAAATTACCATGCTTGGCAGGCAGGCTGACCACAGAACACGGATAAAACCTTTTTCCATGTTCTGTGGGGTTGACGATCGTATTTTGGCCAATAGTGAAGGAAAGACGCTGTTGCCTGTCATCTTCGGGCAGTACTCTTTTAAGGTCATGGCACACTATACCGGCACCGCACCGGCACCGCCTCAACCCAGCAATTAACTTGCCATTTAAATTAGAGCATTAAGTTGTGAGTCGCACAATATATTTTGTAATATTAATATGAAAAAGCCAACGGCGAGCAGTCAGCGCGCTGGCCGCTACTATACAACTCAACTGGCAGCTCGCGTCCTTTCAGCGCGATGACCGCGTCCTTACAGCGCGATAACAGCGTGCTTACAGCGAGCCGGCTGCATGCTTAGTACGCGCCAACTCCGAGTCGCCAGCAAAACAACAACGTAACGTAACACTGCAGGCTTCCACCTCGGGACCGGCGCGCGGGCTGCCTCGGGGCCGGCGCGCGGGCTGTGCGCTTGCACCTCGCGGCCGGCGCGTGGTCTGGGCCCCAATTCTGCTAATTTTCAAATGGCTCAATAGCATCGCAATCGTATATTTTGACATTACTACTATATTCAATGTGTCAAAATATACAATTGCGATGCTATTGAGCCATTTGTAAATTAGCGGAATTAAGGGGCCTGTGAGCTTGTACCTTGCGGACGACACGTAGCTAGCGCGCTCGCGGCTAGCCGTAGCCTAAATTCGAGGCGAGGCGACGCCGCGCCGTGCTGCAGCCGTGCTGTTGCGAAAGCGGTATAGTGTGCCATGACCTTTAGTCGTCTCTTACGACATCCGCAGAAAGAGAAGGTGTGGTGCTAATATTTTCATGTACCGGCACCACTTTACACTTGGTACAATAAACAGTTTACCGTTTGTTTCAATTTCATATGAATAAAAGTGCTATCTGTAATTTGTACTAATAATATTCGTTATTAATTTATACTTGCATCATTTTGAAAGTTAGAACTAAAAATAATACAAAAGAATGCAGAAATAGCATCATTTCTATTAACGCCATATCTGGATCGCGAGGACTAAGTTGAAAGTGAAATTAACTCGCAGCGAATACAACAAATCTCGATATCCGTTGGATGGAAATCGAAAACATCCAATTTATAGATACGCGGGTTGGTTTTGGATAGACGAAGGTACTGTTACGATTCATAAATATCTGCAGTCTCCCACAATCCTCCATTATTGGTTTCTGATGGGCATAATAAACAATATTTTATCGTTTTACATGGTCGCTCTTTTAGATATATTTTTTTATGTTTAGTGAAAAATATTGCGTATTAAGTCAGTAATATTTACTATAGTAGATCCACTGATCTTTAAATTCATCATCATTTACTATATTAGTTCACTGCTGGACATAAGCATCTCCAAAGGCAGGGTTTCGTTATAATTACTACTTTTGTCAAGCGGGCTGGCGATCGCAGGTTTATTAATCGTAGCGAGAAACGGTATTGCTTATCTTATTCTAGCAATGCTCCTTAGTGGTAATGCAACACCAATTATTGGATGGGAAGAGGTGCAGATATTTTTGTTTGCACCTGGCAATATTAAATTTGGCATACATCTTTATATGATGTAGTACTGACGAATAATAAAATGGGAGAGTTTTCTAAAACTTGCAGCTTACTGACTATTATAGATATATAAAAATTTTTGAAAGTGTTTAAAATTTCATCCTATATAGCTTCATACAAAACTAAATTTAGCCATAACCCCTCACTTACTGTAGTATGTTGAAAAGAAATACATCGCCAGAATTGTATGTAAACATATTCGTATTTTTAGTTAAAGTTTGGTTTAAGCTTCCCTTATTTTTACCTTGGCATCGACCAAAAATTGAAAAATAATAAACAGCCCATTTTTACTGGCTCATTTAATACCCTCACACTTCAGCTGACTTGGAATGCCTTATGAAATATGAACGCGATTTATATTCCAAGGGTTATACCAAAATCCATTCAAGGCTGGGTCCACATTAATGTTCCATTTTTTATATCCCTGAATTTCTATCTAGTTCAATATAAAAATTGATCTGCTAATGTAAAAAGAACGCTGAGTACTGACGGAAAGAATAACACGCAGTCAATACCACTAGTTATAGAAATGCTAAGTCTTTAACAGAGGTTTCCTAATAACAGTAAATATCCGACCAAGTGCGAGTCGGACCTCGCGCAGTGTAGGGTACTTATTTTTAATACATGAGCACTTGTTTAGTTCGGAGAAATGAGGGGCATTGGACACTAATTGATTCTTAACAAAATTAGCACCTTTAAACTTTATACGTCATAAATGGATAGCTAATTCGAGAAAATGGAGTTTACACACCTACAATATGAAATACATATCCAACGGACATTTTCCGCTATGGGACATATGATAAAGTACAATTTAAAACTGTACTTTACATTTTCGTAATAATAGATATTTACGTTAATTAATGTTAAAAATCTATCCTCATTAATGCCATGCGTAAGTTAAACTACATCTTTTACAGTTATAATAAGCTACACAGTAAGTTTGGCTATATGGTATAATAAGGCGTTATTACTGTGATCAACCCTTCCTAAGACCTGGGCACGGAAAAAATCTTCAGGATAATGCTCTTCAATTTAAATAAGTACGTGATTCAGCGTTTTGTAAATTCAACCCCTAAAAAGGTGGCAAACGGGTAAAAATTATACCACCCTTTAATAGTTATCTAGTATTATATTATCTGTGGTTATACCATATACTCGTGCAGTGCTGGATATTGCCGGTTTTCCATAAAACTGTATAGATTTGATCGGTAGACGAAGCTACACTTCTGTAAAAACAATGTTTTTTTTATCCATCGAAAAATTAATAACCAATTATACTAATAGAAATATTTCAAATTTCTCCTTTTAAAATCAGGATTAAAAATACCCATGATACATTCTGATACTTTCAACTTCATAATTTGGATTTTACTTTACTTTGTATACCTTTAAAGCTGGAAGTTTAGTATTTATCTAAATTTCCGCATGTATCGACCTAAAACTGGTATTAAAATTGTATTTGATTTGGTAGAATATTAAAGAATATCAAATAAATACGCGCCTCCCTTCTCACGTAGCACATAAAACACAATGTCCGTTATATACAACATAAAAACGTAATGCCTTTACTTCGGGACTCGACCGGAACATCACGAATCGAGTATCAGGCGCAGCCAATAACGAGGCAAAGCAATAAATCAGATAAAGGATCTCAGTAGTGATGCTCCTCGGTACTACAAATAGCGGCGATCATTTCCATTAGCAGCCGGAAACTAGTGTGTGGCCTTCGATGTTGGGACAAGTGATGAGAGATAGTAATGAGAAAATTGAAACTATTAAATAAACTGTTACTATTTTTTTTAAACTTGGTTAATTTTTACTAAACCAGATGCTTATTTATTATTAAAATACCAGGAAGGTATATGGTAACAACCCCAAAACAACTGACTTATCAGTACTAATGATATGATATTGAACACAGAAGCTTAAATCAAAAGAATATTAGAAATATTTTGTACCTAAAAAAAAGATTGAATTAAGACTCAATTACGTGACTACTTTAAATTATATGGTGGAAGATGCAGAACATACTTTTCTGTACGAAATTAGTTTAAAATAAAGTCAAACAAAACCTCTAATGAAATTGAGAACATTACTAAAACCATGTTTTGTGCTAAGTTAGCAGCAATTAACATTATCGCACACCCGCTAAAAAACTGTCATAACATAAATCTAGGCAAATCTCATTTTTTGCATTAAGAAATGAATTTTTCTGGGTACAATCCGATGTAAAAACGCCACAAAATAAGTTCCTAAATTTGCCGAATGAAGACGCAAGTGTCACTTTTCTCGGGAGCCAAATGAATCCGCCATCTTGTAAAACAGTGCGCCATCACATCTTGCTACTAGAAGACGCATGTTCGTGCTCTAAAAAAGTGTCGTAAGCTGTGTAACATTTATATTCTGGTTAAGTAATTCATTATATTCTTATAAATTATCAGGTGAAAAAGAGTCATAACATGGTTTGTGACCATTTTTTACCATTTAAAAAGGCTAATTAAAAAAATTGCTTGTACAAAAAAGCACCAACATGTAATATGTCATTTTTTTAATATTATAGCGAATATTTATTTGTCATAAGTTATTTTGTGGCGGTATATTAACGTAACTGTAATAAAACAAATAGCTTGTGGCTCTTTTTAACGTTTTGAGATTAACATTTTTCGTTGAAATAAATAATTTTGAGTTGCTGAATTTGATGTTAAAATAAAAATAAATTAAATTAAATAAATTTTATTTCAGATAAATTACATCCATATTTGTCAGTACATTGCGTTAAAATATTAATTAAATTAAATTATTAAATTATATTATGTTATTTAAATTCAAATTAACTTGTTAAACTATTATTATTTATTTAGTTTTATATTGTACTGACACAAAATATTCTTATGATTTTTATGTAAACTAGTACGATGTTTGTGACTGCTAATACAAGTGCTTAAACTTTTAATATTTGAAAGGTACCGAAAAGACAGAAAAAAGTTTTTAGGAAAAATTTGAAACATTTAATTGATAAGCACGAAGTTGATTATGGGGATAAAAATGCCACGCCACGGTGAACCAGTACGTTATTGTTAATACTTTTTACATATTTCTTTCTTCGTTTGATACCAAACTAACTTTTTGTACAGTTGAAAATTGTGAGATACCTGAAGACAACTTACAGATTATTCATACTAGTTTGGCAGAACAAAAGGGGTCTGATTTAAATACAGGTAAACACATTATCTAAATGTGATAAAATTGGTATGTTTAAACATAGAGCGTGAAACAATGAAGTTATTACAAATATGCCGCATTGTAGCAACGAAAAATCCTGTGGCGAATAGTTCATTTTCTGAAGATGATGATGATTCGGTAAAAGATCCCAACTTTAGGTCAAGAAGCTTCTGGAGGACCTTAAGTATCGGCTTACCGCCCGCTCTAAGGAGCTCTGTTGTGATTCCGTCATCACCCGCCACCTTGTTGTTTTTAAGTTGCTTGAGAGCCATTCTAATCTCGCACAGGCTGACGTCCGGGATATCTTCAGAATAGTGTCGGGTAAGCTTGGCTCTAGGGTCTTTAGCCTTGCTTTCAACAGGTGTTTTCGTGGAATTTAACTGTCCGTAGAAACTCTCAATCTCCCTCAGGATTTCAGGTGTTGACGCAATCATGCTACCTGTCTCAGTTTTTAGCTTCGTCAATTGGCTTTGCCCAATTGACAGATCTCTGGCGAACACTTTGGAGCCTTTGTTGCGCTAAATGGCCTCTTTAATACGTCGGGTATTAAATTGACGAAGATCGCTCTTCAAAGACTTAGATATCTGTCTATTGAGTTGCCGATAGCGATGCGATAGCGAGTTCTGTAGCCTCATTTCGTTTCTCTGATCCATGAGTAGAAGAGTCTGACTGGAGAGTTTCTTTGATTTGGGACGGCGGGTTTTAAAGTACTTAGACCCTACCGTATGGACAGTATCCACCACCATGTTGTATAGATCGTCCACATCGATGCTGTTCTCAAGGGCTTCGAAACAGTTTTGAAGCTCGAGCTGAATGCACTCGGGGTTTTGAATTTGAGCCGGTATTGGTCGGAGCGTGGATTTTATCAGTCGCGCTCTTTCAAACTTTACGTCGATATTCAATGTGCCTCTGACCATGCGGTGATCGCTTCCTGACTTAACAGCGTTGACCACAGAGACATCATCGAATATGTGCTTCTTCGTTGACATGATAAAATCGATCTCGTTTTTGACTTTACCGTCCGGGCTGATCCAGGTCCATTTGCGGCTTACGGGTTTCTTGAAGAAGGAGTTCATCATAAAGAGGTTCTCCCTCTCCATGAAGTCTGCCAGCATCTGGCCCCTTTTGTTCCGTTGCCCAAATCCAAATTTCCCCATTCTCATCTCATCACCGCAACGTTGCCCCAACTTCGCATTGAAATCCCCCATCACAACCGTGTAGTGGGTTTTAAAGCTAAGCATGGCTTTAGAGATCTCCTCATACATAGCCTCCACTTCGACATTGTCGTGTTTCAAGGTCGGAGCGTAAACCTGAATGACATTCAGCGAATATCGTTTCGACATTCTGAGTATCAGGTACGCTACCCTGCTCGAATCGTACGATTAATAAAATTAAAACTAGTTAAAGATTTACGTCTACTACGGACGAGATTATTATTTTATGTTGATTAGTTGAAAGTGATGTTATTTAGAAGTTGCGAATTTTTCGTATCGTTTTCTAAGTTATTGTAAGGCAATGAATGATTATTATAGGACTGATTATGCTCTTAAAGTTAATAAGAGTTATGTTATAAATAGAATGACTGCAAAGTATAATCACATTTCCACAAAAAGTTTAAAGCTTAATTACTCGATTCACGATTTTTAGCCTTGTGACAGTTTTTTAGCGGGTGTGCGATATATAAATTACGTCTGTCGCCATTTTAGCTTGATTGTAACAAATGTGAGAGTTCAAATTTTGTTTATAGACAGGTATTGTAATATCCTCAATGTACTGTATAAAAATAAAATTATAGAGTAGGTGACCATCCCTTTTCCGTTCCATCGTTCTGGTACACTGAAAGGGTGCTATTTTTATACTAAATAAATAATCTAAAGTGACGAATGTGCAAATTACATTAATATTGTAAAATAATGAGAAACCATCAAAAGTAGCTGAAAGTATGTATATTGAAAAGGAAATATACTATTTAAGCAAAGTACAAACTGCTGTAAAATTGCTGTAATTGTTTCAATCTCAAACTGCTCTCTTGAAAAGTTATTTTCTTGCAGTTTTGTAAATTTATCGTTCGATGTGACGATATTACATAAGAACCAACCATTTCTATAGCAATTAATAGAATTCCTGTTGGAAATACTTCATAGCTTGGGTCAGCTGGCATGCGATGAAATACAAAACAGTGGATTGCCATAGTCTTCAGGAATTAATAGCGCAAGTGACCAACCCTTTTCGAGTGAGTTTTGGTACACAGAGATAGTGCCCGTATTTTGGCAAACGTTGGTTGACACCGATAAAATAAATTAGGTCCAGCAGAATTGCAGGTTTTCAACTAAATATATGATCAGTTTTTAGAAATTATGTTCATTTTGTTTAAAAAGTAATTACGCTAGTGCTTTCGGGACTATAAATTACTCGTTTATTCATTAAAACAATCTATCAACTTTTTGGACGTTTGATTAAAAAAATTGAGTTACTTTCGAAAATATGAATAACTAGCGGGCTTCAGTTTTAAGTGCAAGGTATCAACTAATTGAGGTATTCATATTTTGCAGTTCTTTTAAAAAGACAACCAATTTCGTTGTTTTGTTGTCTGTTAAGAGAACAAGAAACAAAAGAGTCTGATTATATTTAAAAATATTTTTTAAAAATGGAACAGTCAAAATATGTAAGGTTAGTAAATTAAGGAATTGTTGATCATCATGATTAGATAATAATAAGTGCCTCATCTACCTGCGTGTTTCTGGCACAAGCTACGTCTGTGTCCCTCAATGTATTAAGATATGCACTACACTAAAATATTGAAATGTAAATAATTTACACTCGTCATCTCATCAGTTAAACAGTTTTATACTACACTAGCTGTTGCCCGCGACTTCGCCCGCGTCAATTTCTGTTATTATGATCGCGATTATTTTTGCAACATTTTTCACTGATGCTTCACTCCTATTGGTCGCAGCGTGATGATATATAGCCGTTCTCGACAAATAGACTATCCAACACATTTTTTTTTTTAATTCGAACCGGTACTTACTGAGATTAGTGAGTTCATACAAACACACAAACAAACTCTTCACTTTTATAAGGTTAGTACAGATTATATGCAAAAATAAATTCATTATATCAAAAACAACGATTTCGCCCGCCTAGAAACTCGTAAATTTACCCGTGCGGCTCAAAAAGTATTTGCAATTCAAAATTATCGACGGACTCACGCAGCAAAAAACATTTTTTTACCCGTCATTAAGCCCGGTGTGATATTTTCAACACATTGTGAGGGAGGCTTTCCATTAAATTGATTTATTCTCGTTTGGTTTTGTTCGCTTTACCTGGTGTATGACTTCCTGGACGTGTTTGGTAATTACGGTCAAAATATACACTCGATTATACTCGCTGGCTGTGAATTCAGTTTTATGTAGACACGCTTTGCTTTATACATTTGTAGCTAGCTAATGCCCGTGAGTTTGTACAAGTTTTTGATTCTTAAACTATCGTACCTACAAGGCCTTTTATTAAAATAAATGTAGCTTATGACGTTGTTTGTAAGTTTGCAATTGTTGATAATATTAATTTAATGCATTTTTCATATTTTATGTAGTTTCTTTAATTTTTAAAACGGTTGGTTACCGTTTCTTAAGATTGGTCAGCTTATCCCAAACTATGCCTAGCTATTTAGTAAAAAAACGATTTTGGGCTCGTCCGGGATTTGGACCCGGGACCTCTCGCACCCTAAGCGAAAATCATACCCCTAGACCAACAAGCCAGTTGGTGTGAACCGTAAAAGAATTGATCTGCCTAAGTTTGCTAATTATTTTCGGTGTAAGGTGATAAAGCTACATTATAATAATTATCATAGTAAAGTAAAGTAACAACCCGTTTTCACTCACTGTTGAGCATGGGTCCCTCTCCTTTTTTAAGGAGAGGGATAAAGGCCTTAGTACCACCACGCTGGCCTAGTGCAGGTTGGTGGACAGCGAGAGCGACGCTGTGGCAACAATACCCCGCCGTTGGACGTTTCTCAAGCCGCCCGAAGGCCTCCAACAGGGCTTAACGATTATCTTGTGACAACAGCCGGGACCGACGGCTTAATGTGCCCCCCGAAGCACGGAATCGCTCAAGGTATGATACCATAAACGGTCACCCATCCAATTAGTTACCGCTCCCATCGTTGCTTAACATTCGTGACAGAAACTGATCACGAAGAAGCATTGGGCTATGAGCGCTTTAATAATCACATTCATAAGGAAAGAAATATTTTCCTATGATAATAATATTTATATTGCTCGAACGTGTATCGTCATATCAAATGATAGAGAAGTATCTGCAAACAAGTAATTTATGTAACTCTTGGCGGTACTTAATGACCTACAGAGGCTACAAACTATTAAGCTAACCGTCTGCCATATTATGTTTAATTTGAGAGGTGGAATCCGCACAACTTAATAAAACGGTAGATAGAAAATTCTACGTAGTAAAACCCCTCGATTATATGTTATTCCAGACACAATTAAATTAATTGTTATCACGACCGCCGGCGGTCTTATGATCCTGTAGGAGATAAGAAGAGTGTGTGCTTAAGTTTATTTACTCCGACGCGTCATTATACCTACCGCTATTTTAACTAGCAAACCTTATAGAACTTTCCATCAACTTCTATCAAAAAAATAGGTATATGTCGGTGTTACTCAATCAAATTTGATGACTAAAAAGTATTAAAATGATGTAATTTTTGATTTTGAATCTGACAATATTAAGCGCAGCTAAGTTTTTAACTAACCATAAGTTTATTCTGTAAAACATTGCATACGTAACGAAGCACGACTAAGTGATGCGAGTTCAAAACAAATCTACTTAACTATACTGTTCCTGTATATACTTGTTCTTTGCATTAAAACTTTAAATTAACCAATTCCTAGCAGCTCGCACATAAAGTAAAGTCAATGATGCCTAAGTAGAAGGAAACAAGAAGCTCGACCTCTTTGCTCGCTATATCAGATTTTAGTATCTTTCACTGGAAGCCTGAATAGTTCGATACGAAAATCGAATACCTACTCCATTGGCAACCAAGACAGTCTTCTATTATAGGCCAAGAGACATACTACGGACTATTTATAATTGTGAATTAGGCATTAAGCATTATAATTATTATAAAACATACACTATATTGCCAGATATAAAAGTGCACATCACAAAATATATTGAATACTAATTGAAAGAAAAATGTTAAGTTGAACCCCCAAAAATGCCACTTTAATCTTTTTTTTTTGCATATTAAACTGTCTCCAATTTCTTTTTAGTTATCAATTGATTATAACGAAAAAATGTTTGCTCCATTTTAGTTTGTGTAGGGAATAAAAAGGATGTATTTAATTTTTCTGGCACAACAGCCTTCGTCCTTAAATGTTCAATTATAGCATAACAATATTTCATAGCTTTTCACGTATTTATGATTTAAAATTAGTAAATCTTTTGTTTTGGTCTATTATTATGTTGTGCAGATTATTTAATTTATATAAAATGTTTGTTGCCCGTATCTATTATAGCAGTCGACTCATATTATAGGCTAGTTATAATGATGATAATGATAGCGTACAAAGCAGCATATCTTAATAGTTTTATAGGGTTCGATAGTGATAAGACAATTTATTATTTTATATGCCCTGTACAAGTATTTTAATATCGATAAATATAGTTAAACAGTGAGCTAGATATTCAAAAATAAATACAAGTTATCAACCGGCTCGTTGGTCTAGGGGTATGATTTTCGCTTAGGGTGCGAGAGGTCCCGGGTTCAAATCCCGGACGAGCCCAAACATTTTGTTTATGCAGATATGTATTTTATAATTAAATTATTTGAAATACAGTTTACTTAGTGATAAACTTAAGTTAATTTGTACAGATCCTAATGAACAAGTGTTTTTAGCAGCTTACTAGTTCAGTTGGCAACAAAACATAGTCTAAATTACAAAATATGTATATGTAGTTACAACTCTTGTACAACATTCATCACAGAATGAAACATTTTGATGCATGCAACAGGTTATGCTTTTTGCATGCACATGCTTGTAGTGAAAGTCCTTGCTAGATATTGTTTCATTAAAAACCGTCAGGAGATAAATAAACAGAAAACTATGTTAACGGTTTAACAAGACAAGTTGACACCTTATTCTGATGGATCACACAATCCTTCTTTACCAATGTAGAGAAAAAATTATCTAGGTTAATTAACATTTTCATTAATAAGGTACATAGGTAATAACGTCTGTATTAGAATTTGTAGAGAAGGCACTCTTTTTAAATATTACTTTGGCTTAGGTTTCATGATTTTTTAACGTTACAAACTTTAAATTTAAAAAAAAAAACAAATTAAAGAAAAATATAAAAAAAAGTCTGTAAAAATATCAAATGAAAAACATTTATCCACATTTGTCATTTGCGGTGATTCAAAGATAATACAAGTTATTTACATAAGATTCAATTATTTTTGTTTTTATATTTTACAGTTTTTTTAAAAGATAATTATTTAGTACTTTGTAATGTAGTAAACAACACATTTTTAAGTTATTGATAAAAAAAAATGGCTACAATAACACAAAAGCCTCGGACGTCAGCACTAAGCCTATGATGGTGCTAAAATAATTTGCATTGCAAAACGCCTCTTGTGTGCTGCACTTTGTTGCATACCTCTTTGACGCAGCTTGCACTGCGATGGGTGCTGAAATAGTTCCATTAGGTATTAAGTTTGCCTTCTTGGAGGAAGTAATAAATAATACAGTTATGCAGTTTCTCTGATTCATCCAAATCTAGCGTCAGTCTACTGCTGCCTCTCAGAAATGAAGAATCTTAATGGCCATAATAAAGAATAGCACAACTTAGGTGATTAAATTAAGATGCTCAAAAAAATCGTTGTTCTTATTATTACTGTTAGGATAAATTGTACCTTTTTATGTAATATGTTACTAATTAAACGATTGTACATAATTCCTTTTTTCTATTTTAACATTTCTGTATAGACAAAAATATTAGTGAAATCAACATTTTTATTTAATACGTTTTTCAGGGTTCAGTTCAGTCAAGAAAAGGAACCCATAGTTTCGTCATGTCCTTTTGTCTGTTCGCCAGCGGTTAACCCAGATAAGCCTGAAACTAGTTTTTTTCACAGATTTAAATCAAATATCGATATATGTTTTATTATAGCCCTAATTACTCAGGAAAATTATTTAAAAAAAAATTACGTACCAGGAAAAGCTGGAAAATGATGACCCATGTATGGGTTGGTCGGTATGAGACTGCCGTTTATTTATTTTATTTATTTATTTCATACACATGCTTCAGACAGTAAATATAAATGTTAATAAAACTGTTTTTCAAAATAAAAAATAGTAATGTTTTTGCATACAGACAAATCAATATGTATTTTTACTTTTATGAATATTTCCTATAAAAATTTATACAGTGTGGTAATTTCAAAAACATTTTTTAGGGTGTAAATATATGTTACATATGACACAAATGAAATGTAATTTTTTTACATATCTTACATTTTAGAATTTTAGTAACATAGCTTATAAGGTGACGTACTTATTTGATCGTATTTTGAATCAACAAGGTGGGATTTTGACACAGGACAAGGCCCTCGCTTGTAGCACCTTCTAAAGGTTTCTAATAAGGCCTTAGTGATAGACCTGCGAAAACCTAAATGATCCAGATCTCCGCCATCAATATGATACAATTGCCATGAAATGTGACAAAATAATGTAAAGTACTGTAGTGTGTACGTCACACTTCCCCTTATTAGGATATGTATGACATGATCTATGTATATAACATAGTGTCATTAGTTGTAAGAGTTAGTAATAAATCAGACTTCCATTAGTTAACACCTCTCTTTCATTGGTCGTCCCGGTTCCCACATTGCATGGCGACCCTGCCAGTGCTGCCTTCTAGGCAGTGCTGTGCGTTTAAGTTAATATCTGATAAAAGTGTATAAATTAAATTTTGAAGAAGAAGAAGTAGATCGCTGAAAGAAAAATGCGAATTGCGAAACAAATTAATATATTTTTGAAAAGTTCTATACTCATTTTGTGCCGTGCTTGATTTGTATTTTAATTTTTTCACTGTGCAAATATAAATTTTACTAGACCATGGATCCCTGCAATGCAACACGACAGGTTGAAGAAGTCGAGGCCCTTAGTTCAATATATGGCGATGATTGGGTAACAGATAGTGAGTCATGTTACTGCATAAAAGTCAAAGATACAAACAGAGAGATCTTGCTGAATGTAACCATGCTACCGGACTATCCGAGTATGTCTCCACCTAAATTCGATATTTCGGCCCCTTGGATGAAAAGAGAAGCCAAGCAAAAACTACATCAAACTTTAGATGAGGTGTATTTAGAAAATGTTGGCGAGACAGTGATATACCAATGGGTAGAGGCGATTCGGGAGTTACGATACGACGTTTTGGTAAAGAAACATATACACTATAAAGCAGTATTCCAATAAATCATTTCATTTTGCTCACATTTACATTGCCTAGATTATATTTTTGTGTGGCATAAACATTTGTGTATCTACTAGCAATTTTTAATTGTCTTATTGAAAAATCGGTCAAAATAGTCTATAGGAGAACGTACTTTATTTTTGGGTCCTTCTAAAGGTTGAAAAGCTGGAAAATCGTTCACATTATGTCGATTCCTCCACTGGTAGGTCTTATTCACGACAGATGGGATGTCTTTATTTGAGTAGAACTTCAACATAAGCTCTCTTCTATAAACATCCCAAAGTAATGCTATCCTCTTCATTTTTCGAATCAGAAGAATAGCTAGTTGGATTAGGATAAATAGCCTCAGCAGGTGCACGTTGCACAAAAAATAATTTTGTATAGTGATAGCATACTCATATCCAGAATCTTCGTCAGTAACATCAGCGTTCGCGTTATCAGGTGGTTCAAATGTAATGCATTTTCGAACTGGGTCTTTACTGTTCTGCAACTCCTCTAAAATGTCATACAATGACATAGGTTTTGATATAAAACAACAAAGCCAAGTTACTCATTGAAAAAGTCCATAGTATAGTGGTTGCGCCGACGGACCCATGAATGGGTACGTGTAATTTACTTCTAAATATTTCGTAAAATACAAGGCTAAATTGTTTTTTTGTTGCAGTCTGAATATTATAATGTTTTATATTTTCAAATAATACACAAGTAATTTTAGTGAAATAACAATAATACAGTATAAACTTACCTTCTTGAGGACATGTTTTATAATTTACCCGTAACATATTTTCACTCATTAATAATAACCTCGAATGATTGAATACCCTAACTTACTTGCCATTCAGAATAACAAGTACCCCCTAAAGTTTCAAAAAATGTGTAAGTCCTGTTTAAAATTAATAAAATAATGACAGTAGATTTTTTTAATTCTCATAACCCTTGTATGGGTCGGTCGGCTTAACTTCTGCACACAAATTGTGCAAATTAATTTTTTATCGAAGTTATTTTCTTTACTGCACACAAATTGTGCAACAAATTGTGCAAATTATTTTTTTATCGAAGTTATTTTCTTTATTAATGTGTGAGCTTGTGAACACATTTTTTTAATTCAGGGATGCATACTTATATGACGTTTCAAGTTTTAAATTGCAAATCTTTGTTCGATTTGAGTTTTCTCCTACTGTTCCTCTTTCCGGTCAGAACGGTACTTCTGTGAAAACGTTAAAACTTAGCAGTAGCACTATGTAAACTATTAGAGCTAAGTAGTTTTTGTAAGCTTGAGAGCAGTCAACCAACTTAGAAAACATATTTGAAGTAGGAATGTTTTTATTAAGTTACTAAAAAAATAGGTACCTACCTATAAATTCACAAACGATGTGAAATTGTGTTACAAAAAAGACAATTATGCAAAAAAAAACAGTATCTACTCATATTTGCGATGTAAAACTACGGAACCTTATACTGCGAGTTACCCGATACTTACTTGCTAGATTTTTCACATTCCATTCTCCAGACCCTCAAAGCTTGTTTTTAAATTAATCGAGGTATTGTAATGCGGATTTCAAAATGCCAGAGTGAAACGAAAACAGTTGAAATGTTTCAATTGAATAGCGACACTGACTTTAACTTATTTGATAATAGGTAGGTACTCCATCCAAAGCAAGAATGGAATTATTCGCTCACAATTTCTTTTCGTTCCCTCTTCTTGCAATTAAAATGAGTATCTTCAAAAATTTATGTTTTTTGAATTTACGCATCGATGTATGCTCTACTTTAAGAATATTGTTGACCATGTAATAAACCTTGTTACAACGATACAAGGTCAGTTTTTCCATCCGCCCTATACGATTGTTATTCGAGATATCCAAACAGTACATTCTTACCTCATTAAGATATACATGCTGTTGTTACAATATGAACGTACATGTCTAATAATTATTTAATCTATCTTTTAACTTATTAAATAAAAGAAAGTCGTGTTAGTTACACCTATTTCACGTTGATTTTTATGATTTTGGCCTTTTTTGGATTTGTCTTCGTAGGGAATAGGATAGTAAGTATTAAAAACGTTGGAAAGTTAACGTCACAAATTGATATTTTTTTTCTCACCTCCGCCATATAATTTGATGACAATGACATTTAAGACGTCAAAATCAATTTTGTGAGGCGACACGAAGTTCGCGTGGTCCGGTAGTTTAAAGATAAAACTGTTCTCTACGCAGTGATAAAATATTTTTTAAATGTAAAAAAAAGTTACTGGGCTCGTCCGGGATTTGAACCCGGGACCTCTCGCACCCTAAGCGAAAATCATACCCCTAGACCAACGAGCCGGTTGAGTGTATGAGTAAAAATAACAAGTTTTATCGATTATACTATCAACAAAGTTGTAATGATTATGATGAAGTGAAAGCGAATTTGTAGAGCCGGGGCTTTAATGTCAGCTATAATGATATAACTACTTGACATACTCATTACGACAAGTACCTACTTAGGTTTTTACGAAAAGTTCTAGTGAGTAAAGCAATTTGCACGTTTTCTGTTAGTTACCTAGCTTTAAGCAAAAGCGTTTTCAGTTATCAAAATACATCTCTAAAGTATTAAGTATGTAAAACTATCATTATTTTAGACGGCACCAATGGGCGATCTCTTTTGAATATGACTATTAACTCAAGACAAAAACATCGGCAGCCCCAATTCCCAAAACACTAGATAGTTGTCGATTCATTTTTACACTAGAAATTAATTTGCTTAAAGAACAGTTTTAAAAACATCTTTTCTACTGCCTCTGGCTTGACACATTTCGAGTGACTAAAAACTTTTACTGCTGTAAAGTGTCAATTTTATCTTTATCTGTTTGACGATTCTCTACAAAACTAGACAAACTAACAAAAAGTTGCGTATGCGTAGGTAAAATAATTGAATAAAATATGCCAATTTCTGAATCGATTTACGTTGTTATTACAATTTCTTAATATTCCTCATTATTTATGCTTTTGTTTTACCATGAAAATTAACAGTAACTGGAATAAGTGAGCAGAAAATAATATGTTTAATTCAAACCACGTCCCAACATATTGGCTTGTTTGATTTCTTTTCCGCGGTTCGCCCGCAATCAAACCACGGCCTAACCTCGTTACGTTTTGGAAATACACGACCAATCATGTATCACAAGAGCCCTATGTTTTGTACGAACAAACAATATTTGTTTTATTTTCAACTTTATTAATCGTTGACTTTACTAAACGACCAAAGGTTACTTATGTAATAAATCTTTCAAAGTCAAGATTGATTAATTATATTTTATAGTAGTTTAGGTGACATTTTGCTACCGTAAATAATAATGATGAAATCAATAAATAAAAATGATAAAAAAAAATAGTTTAAATTCACAATATCGGGTCAAATCCCAAAAAATTTACAACACATGTCTATTTAGATAGTAGGTTTTTCCTTGCAAATGTAAATAATGATATTTCAACTATATATTTCGCGTTAATTGTGACACATAATAATATATTTGCTCTGACCTACACTTCCAAGTCTCCTTATATGTATAAAAAAGTATTTCGAACTGTCAAGCTTGCCTTACAATGTTTTGTAAGAGCTGCTATCATTTTGAGATTTAAGTAAATGCTGTGATATGCGTATGCGCAAGATCCAAGGTCACCTTTCACCAAAAACGTCGAGTATGAATATAATATTATGTATTTTACTTATAGTTACAATCGGCTCGTTGGTCTAGGGGTATGATTTTCGCTTAGGGTGCGAGAGGTCCCGGGTTCAAATCCCGGACGAGCCCGCATATTTTTTTTGTTTAATAACTTTAGCATACGAGTATTATTGAGTTTAACTAAATATTAATAAATTGACAACCCAACATAGTCCCATAAAATTATCTTATGTATTTCCTCTATGAAACAATAATAATAACTCCATTAACAATCAAATGAAACAAATTCCGAAAACACTACTGATATTACAATCTGATCAAATATGAAAGAGGAAGCTTTGTTTATTTACCACCACATTATCCACGCTTGAGTAAATATTTGACGTACTGATGAGGATGAAAGTAATTATTATGTGTCTGTTTTGTCTCAAGCTTGAACAAATATTAAGTGTCATGTGTCTTACAAGAGTGGTATAGCAACACCCCATCCTCTTCTTATGGGTGTCGTAAGAGGCAACTAATGAAGGACTGCTAGAAGAAAAGAAAACTGGTAGAAGCAGCGTCTTTTTCCTACCATAGGCCAAACTGCATTCGCCAGTCAGACTGCCAAGAGAAGAAAAAATCATTCGTTTTGTAGATGACGCCTTTACTAGTAGTGGGCTATAATTATTGTAGGCTGACTACTTTTAAACAGTTAGACATATAAAGTAAAGTAACAGCCTATAAACGTACCACTGCAGGGCAAAGTCCTCCATCATTGAATTCAAGTTACCACAACAATGATGGGTAGGTACTGGCACAATCACCACGCTTGCTAAATGCGAGGTGGTGATCACTTACCCGAGCAATGCTCGAAAATTCGAAAATCTTGTTGCACGACACGGGGATCGAACAAAAGACTCGGGCCAACCTATTGTATTGATGACTAGAACGTAAAAAGAGATCTATATTTATCTTATCTCATTAGCGCTGCTACTTTGATGGCAGTTTGATACATTTTTACCTAGTAGTCTTATCAATAATTATAGTCCATAAATTTATAAATTTACAATCTTTATGAGAAGATAAACATAACAAAATGTCAAATATGGCGATGCTTATTGACGGTATGAAATAACTCTTCAATGATAGTATCATTTTATTATCAACACCATTATTTAAAAAAAAAATTAAGGATTTGTATTAAAGTTTATTATTGAATTAATCCGTCATTAATTTATGAGACTCGTAGGACTTTCTGACAAATGTATCAATAGTCTTGCAGGACACTGTTTTCACTTTGTCAGACTGTGGATGTTGAATAAATAAACAACATTTTTTAACCAACTTCCAAAAAAAGGAGGAGGTTCTCAATTCGTCTGTATTTTTTTTATGTTTATTACCTCAGAACTTTCACTTTCGACTGCACTGAACTGGTTGAACGGATTTTAAAAGTTGTTTTTTTGTTTTAAAGCTGGTGCTTCCCGTGTGGTCCCATTTAAACGAAGTCATGATCTGAGGGTGAAATCCGTGGAAATCGAGGGAAATCCTCAAATTTTATAAGCACGTATTACGTTTTAGCATATCTTTCTTAAGGTTTTTCAGTATTTGCGTCTGGTACTCATCATTTTATGTTGATGAGCTGATGATGGAAAGTACAACTCCTTAACGGTAAGGAGTAGGAGGATTATTCTGTAAATATCATAGGCGCGTATAGTCAGATAGTTGACTTCCTTCAGATTATTTATGTATGTATGTAGCTGATGATGGAAGGTCAAACTCCTACGCAGTTAAGAGTTGGAGGATGATTCTTAAGATTCTAGAGCGATGAGGGGGTGAGTTTCTCAAATAATTCGTACATTATCATCTAGAAGTCGTCATCACTATATTTTTGTAGGTACTGTTACTGGCCAACAGTTAATATTGATTGCCGCTCGCCAAAATAGCATTTTTTTTTAAATTCCAAATATGATTTGTTTCATTTGTAGAATTATTTTTGTATTTTGTGGTCTCGGCACCGACTTCAATCTGTTTAATTGTTAGTAGTTAAAATAATATTGTAAGTAGGTAAATAATTTTTAAAATAAAACATTGTTCTTGTGTTATTTTGTACTTTTTAGTGAGTTTTTTTTCAGTCCGTTCAATTTTTTATTTAAAAATAATTTATTTTACACGCATTATATAAATTAAACGCCATTTTACTTAAATATTGCTATAGTCTATAGTATTTAATTCCATTTTAGTGTTCTTAATTTCACGAGAACGAAGTCATAAACATTATAACATAATATATACAAGTTAGTCATTCAAAACAACAATATAGAGTCAAAAATGTTCAGCCAACTAGTTAAAAATTTACGGGCTCGTCCGGGATTTGAACCCGGGACCTCTCGCACCCTAAGCGAAAATCATACCCCTAGACCAACGAGCCGGTTGATAGTCGCACGAAATTATTATAATCAGTTCGGGCATACCGGTGTTCATGATAACGTAGAGTTACCACTAACAGCCATTTTCAATAACCTATCTATCTTCAGTTTTGGCATATCGGAGATAGGAAACAGTTTCTATCTCTGTTTTTGCCGTCCAGAGAAACAAAGACAGAAGTTGTTTTCTACGAGTATCTCCGATATGCCAAAACTGAAGATAGATAGGTTATTGGAAATGGCCGTAAACCTGTCACTTAAGAATATTAGGGTAGAGTTCACCAACAGACGGTTAAAATTTAAACAGCGTTTAAAATATTATTAGGTAGTTCACACAATTCCCATACAAAATATGTCAAATAATATTTTAAGCGCCGTTTAAAACTTAAATCTCTGTTGGTGAACTCTACCCTTAGTTTGTTTAATGTTCTTTGGTACTACCTTTTAGTATCAAAAACTAGCCGTCTGAATAAAGACAATGCAATTAAATTGGTCTGTTTATCACAATGTTTAACCGTTCACATACTTTTTTCGAATCGATTTTTCGAAAAAAAATTGTGTTGCTCACATAGGTATTATATTTCTGTAAATGCTTTCATTTATGTAGAAAAAACAGAGAGAAAATTAAATGATCAACAATTAAAATTTGCGTCTTTTGTGCGAAACTAGAGCCTCATTAAAGATTTATGGTGAGATTTGAGACGTACGGATAAATTAATTGATGCAAAAATCACCCTACTAATCAAAGTCTTAATACATAAATGTACATTTTCCACTTTTGGTATTAATCCTGAAAGGGAAATATTTAATGTGCCTTCAGTAATGTAATCAGCATGAAGCACTAGGCCAAACAGGTGTTTAATTTAAACCAACACAAATTCTTAACTTAATAAAATCATTCAACATTTTTTTTATATCGAATAATGTCCATAGTGTATCTGACGTCTGATATCCCAATCCGATAACAGTTCTTCCTTACCAAAAATAAAAGACAGCTGAAAGAAGGCTTCTAAGATAGATTTAGAAAACTTATTACACGAACGATGTCGAGATTGTGTGAAGAACGTGGCCATTTCCAACATTACCAATATTATCGTATAAGACGAAGTAGCTAAATTGAATAACACATTCGATTTAGCTACTTATCCACTGTAATAAAATTGGCTCGAATTCAACGGACATTTGTAAGATTTTTTTGACCTAATACCAAAACTCTCAGGCTCTAATAGTAAAATACTTGAAATGATTCCACAGGTAACAATAATTATTTACCCAGCTGTATAACTTTAACTATAGTCAGTTCAAACTAACTTGGCTTATTTAGTAAACAATAATGGCCTCTGGGCGACTATAGACAATCGATAGTGTTGGGATCATTGATTGAAATAGCAAATGAAATTTAAAATAATCGCTAACGAATATTAAAGTATTCGTGATGATAAAACGATTGATATCTTAGATTTTAGAATTAAGCACATTACCGCTGTTGTGACCACGTGGAGCAAGCGTTGCTTGTATGTGTCATATTTTATATACCAGGTTGTTTTTCTACTTTCGTTTGTTTTATCGAGGTTTACTTATTTATTTCTTCTTGCTGCAAATATCGTCAAATAGGATGTAAACAAACTTATAGGCAAGTTATATGAAGAAAAGAAGATTGTTGTCTTTCATAATAAAGCATTAATGAACAATTTGTATCTGATTTTTTTTAAATAAATTATTCCAATTTCAAATCAATAGTCATAGTTAAGACAGGTCAACGTCTGTCGGGTCCGCTAATCGACAATAAATCTCTATCTTTGTGTGACCGCAAGGAAGAAGGTGAACATGGTTAACAACACTACCACCTAGGGTAAATAAATTGTGTTCTGTGACCACGACAACCAATACTATTTTGATACTAAATTCTCAAAGCAGGTTGCAATACACCGGTCTTTACATGCGTAATGCTAACATTCGTTTACCTGTCTCAACACTAAAATTCAAAGATAAAGTAAATTTACAAAATGTCAAACAGTCGTGTCATGTCTTATATGTTATGATGAATTTCGAATCTGTTGATAAATTGATAAATATCGGCAGTTTTCAGTGAAAAATCAAATTCAAACGAGTTGTTTTATCATAAAGTCAGGAAGACGTGTTTTTGCTATGAGTGCTGTTTGTTTACCAAATAAGTCACGTAAGAATAAATTGACTATACTTTGGAAGAAGCACCCTAATTTAGTTCATTAGGCTAAGCATTCCATGCTAAGACCCGAGTTCACCAACAGACGTTTAAGTTTTAAACAGCGTTTAAAATATTGTTTGACATATTTTGTATGGGAATTGTGTCAAATTAATCGTCAATCTATGTTTACCGGCTGTTTAAGTACCTATTGGTGAACTCGGGTCTTAATCTAATCAAATCATTTAAAATAAAATAAAACTATAGTAACTCCAAGCTTCAAATAATTGCAGAATGTAAGCTTACATCATTAACTTTTTTGATTTACGTAAACTGTAACTCTGTTATTTCATGAAAATACATTTTAACCTTAGTCGTAGCTCTGTGCATTTTCGATATACCTACTTAAAACTTTGGCACACACACTGCCATGGTAGCTTCTTAAATATAGCTTCCATGGGCTGTTTTACACGTAAGGTTATAATTGTTATAGCGTATAAAAGCATGTTTAAACGACTATGGAAATTTTGATCGCTTATAACGTAAAAGAATCACATCATCCATGTGTTTTATGAAAACAGTTGAATAAGCGATATTTCGTAAGTAAGTATTTCACCTCCTCGCTCGTTATAGAGGTGAATATTATGCTCTATTAATTTATTCAACCATCTTTCATACTATCATACTTTCGACAAAAGAAAAGACTTTCTCATAAATGTTGGAGATGCCCACATCTTTCAATATTTAAAAATCTCCTGTCACGGTTATATTGGTCTCAAATCCTAAATTTCACGCACACGTCGCGGCCAACAGCTAGTGTATAAATAAATAAATAAATAATTTATTGTAACACAGTAACAGTTACAAACAATGACCCCAAGCTTCCATTTAGGTAAGAAATATACCCATACCAGGAAGTGTATTCATATGTACCGGCAATGCAAACAATTAGAATAAGCTTATCGGCACTTTCAGTAGCCTAGTGCAGTGTTTCCCAAACATTGTTCTGCCATGGCCCAGTAATTTTCACACTGCCCCTTTGTGACCCACTTAATGCTTTTAAAACCAAACTAGTTACGAGTACATTAGTTAAAATAATACACATTTATTAATAATAAAAATGATTTATTTATACTATTTATAAATATAGGTAATACTTCGCACGCTGCCAATGTTTTACTGAAGAATTCAAGTTCCCCGAAAGTGACTAAAGTTTAAGAAGAGTATTTACCAAGCGTCGATCGATAGTAGGTATTATTTTATAATCAAGGCAGGAATGTTGCGACCCAGTATTTTATTTTAATAGCCCGGTACCGGGTCGCGACCCAGAAAATGGGAAACACTGGCCTAGTGGATAGAGCGTCTGACTGAAAAGTGAATGGTAGTAGTTTTAAGCCTCATCAAAATAGTCATAATTTTCAGATCTTATGCACAGTGGCGTCGATCCGGCTATATATTTTTGCTGAAAATTGGCACCTATTAAAACATTATGGGATGTCTCAGTGATGTAATGGATTATGCCCTGATGTGCTGTCGTCTATGCCAAAATAATAGCTTTTTTTTGTTAAAAGGACATTTTTACTTCTAATTTTGATAGAAATATAGACATAACATTCAGATAGTTATTAAATTTCTATGATTTTTAACAAATAAGCTATTAATCAAAACAAACTAAATTTAATCTATTGTGTCCATAGAGGTCATCGAAGACTACTTAGTTTAGTAGGTTAATGACTTATCAAATAAGATATTATTACTTTCTTACTAAGATGATGTGATGATGATCTAAAGTGACTAGACCTTTAGACATAAGAAGGTAAATCTGGAATCTGTGAATAATTTCTCTAAGCAACATTCAAAATAAAAGCATGTCTAAAATCAGCACAAAAATCGCTTCGAAAATGTAGGACAAACGTTTTAATATAATTCCTCCTTTTAGTGCCCCTGTTAATTATTCTAAAAAACGAGGAAAGCGCCTGAAGGTTAGTGCTGCCATAAAGGAAACGAGTTTTCGCAATAAATCTGCCCAAACACTTGATTACGCGGTTGTACTTCACGCGGCTCGTTTTAAGTGTACACTCATGTACAGAAGTTATTCCTCAGTAATTAGCTACAGTATTTTCATGGCTCACGGCTGTCCCAGAATAGGTATCATATTCATAATTGCGGTTACGTCCTTCCCATAAAGGAAACAAGGTAACTTTGTACATACGGAGCTCTTTTATGCCTCCAGTAATATGTCTGCTGTAATATGTTTTACCCGTCGTTGTTTCTTTAAAATAAGGTCTTTTATTTGATCACCAAAACTAGTTTCTGGGAGAAAATTTACAATCTTGTTTTTAGTAATTGCTTATTGTTGTACAAGTTGTTATATGATACTCTTTTACTTAAAAATATAACTACCTACATATAATAACTTTCCAACCCACTTGTTTATTATTTCTTTTCTTTTTTATCTTAATCTCTCGAGATTTTTAGTAATCGTTTTATAGACCAACTAAGATAAGTATCAAAGCATCGTTTAATACTATTTTCCCCATCCTGAAACAGAGTCCATCTCAGTTTTCCCGGTTAAATTCGAGCAAGGTAAAGATGTTGTACTTTCGATTCGAAATGATATTATAATTAACTGTTTTTTTTATATTGGACCAATATTACTAATGTGTTGTTATTCTAAAAAACTTTTCCTTTTTTTTATACATAATTATATTCATTTTTAACTTTTTACTTTATCCCTTACATTTGGCCAAAACAGTTTACCTATTGGGCCCCCTTTGTCAAATGGATGACACTGAAAAAATCAGAAGCATAGAAATCCCAATCAATTGTCATCCGGTATACCTACTATATCCTTATCTGTTACTATCAAATTGTAGGATTAGACTCTTACGGCCGGTCCTACTAACCTCTATCTATCTTCAGTTTTGGCATATCGGAGATAGAAAACAAATTCAAATTCAAAAAAATTCAAAAAAATCTTTGTTTCTCTGTACGGCAAAATCAGAGATAAAAACTGTTTCCTATCTCCAAAATGTCAAAACTGGCGATAGATAGATTATTCGGACCGGCTGTTTATCGTTGCTATCCTCAATTGTTATTTTTAGCGTAAGTATTTTCTGTGTTGACTTTTTTTATAAAAAAAGATTTTTCTTGATATTATTTGGTTGTTCTCTGGCAAAGACATGATGCGCCTTGATTGCCTTGACTTACACACATCTAGCGCGGTCTGGCACAGCGACAACCGCTACCGCCTCGTAACCACAAAAACAAATGAAGGAGCAGAGAAAGCTTCTAAATATCGTGCAAAATGTATATTCATTACACAAGAGGATCAAATTATTTAAACATCATAAATGTTTTTTACTTCTTATGATTATCAATATATAGTAATGTAATCAAGTTTATATACTGAAAATATTGTTTTCCTAAGGGCTTTGACTAGTATTCAAATAAAAATTTTAGAGAAACATAAAATAAATTTTTGTATTCTTATTATTTTTGGACTAAGGAAGTATGACCATGTTTCCAAGTTCCGAACACAACTAAAGTGGCTTCCAATCCGTCTCCGTCGTGATCTTCATGTTCTCACTTTACTTTATTCGGTACTATTTAACCCCCGAACTCCACTTTACCTTAAGGAACGTTTTCAATTTCTGCATTCCACCAATGGCCAGAATAATTTGCGGTCGTCTCGTAAACTACAACTCACTTTCCCTTCTTCACAATTTTATTTACATCTTTCACTGTTCAGTCTGACCGTTTTTGGAACTCTTTACCACTGACTGTAAGAGAAACAGAGTTCATTTCTATTTTCATGACTAGAGTCAAGGCACTTTTTTTGTCGCGCTGATGTTGTGCATCTGGTTAGATTTGCGTGGACAAAATTAACTGTATTTTGTTTGTTAATTTATTTAATAGTTAAGTTGTACTGTATTTTATTTATATATATGTATGTGTGTTTATATATATGTATAGCTATGTATGTGTCGTTCCTTTTGATATCCCATCATAACTCTAAGGTTATGTTCTATAGGTAAAAATAATATAAAACGCCCTAGAACATGTGGTTCAAAAATCAATAATTTTGAATATAACATAAATTTTAGTTAAATTTGTTAAAAAAATGTAACCAGTATGGCGAATCCTTAGTTTTGCGAGACGTTGGCAATCTTACACTAAAGTGTAGTAGTAAAGTAGCGGGAGAGCGTAACTTGTAAAAAACATTGACGTGTGGGGGTGTTTCATTGATAAGTAGGTACGAGTAAATCGTTTTCATTCAAAAGTTCATTCATAACAAGGTAAAAGTGTTTTACATAAACAGTCGTGACTTTTTAGAATTATTTTGTATGAAAAAAGGAAACAAAAAAAATAATAATTGAAAAATAATTCATATGTAATTTTATTCTTTACAATGGTCTGTTTAATACCCTAGAGAGTTATGGGATATCAAAAGGAACACGTTGTATATTTATATTATCTTTGAAACACAAAATTAAATGTTCCTTTGCACCACGTCACCCCTACTCCACTAAGACGTAGTTTTCCTTTTTCTACCCAAAGGTTGTCTATTAGCGATTGTTTTTAGCAATAAGACCGCCTTATTATAGAGATGTGTCAAATCGGAATTCATATTACCTTTGTTTTGTGCAATGAAAGTTTTTACGATATCTGCATTAGTAAACATGACAAAATCATGTTAAACATATTAATACTGCTTAGCTGTGTAAGATGCTAGGTTTTTGTTATAATCTTTGTACAAAAATGAGTTTGACTACACACTAATTTCTTACAAACGATAAAAATATTCAACAAAACTTCATCGAGTGTTTGCATCAATCAAACAAGTTGAGTGTCAATAAAATTTAAGTGGCATCCGATAGTGCTTTCGATAGGATCTCATTTTCATCCATCAGTTACATAAAAGTGAATAAAAAATAAATTTCATTTATTCCGTTCGCTGAACGTAGGTAAATGTCAAGTGCGAAAGCAATTTAACAATTTTTATTTGCGCTCTCCGCGATCTTTTGCACTGTTTAATTTTCCATCGATACTTGGGTGAAACGTTTCAGAGCAAAAACGAAATAAAAATGCAGAGAGAAAACGAATATTCACTTTTCGTGCGTCCAAAAGGTGTAATTACAACGATCGTAAAAGAAGTTTTGTTATACAATGTCACTACAGTTTTCGTATAGACTTTTATTTTGAATCTAAGTATATTAAGTACTAGCTGTTGCCCGCGACTTCGTCCGCGTCAATTTCTGTTAATAAGAGCGCGATTAAGAAGTTTTAAAAAAAATATAATAGCCGAAAGCCTTTCTCGATAAATGGACTATCCAACACAAAAATATTTTTTCAATTCGAACCTGTAGTGTCAGAGATAAGCGCGTTCATACAAAAAAAAAACTTTTCATTTTTTTAATATTAGTACTTACCTATATATTTATAAGTCCAGTCTGAAAAGATTTGTGGAATTTAAATATAGGTGTCAAAAATATCGCGTCGATTAATATGGCTACATCATGAAAACAAATAATTCCTATCGTAGCAAGAGTATCAAGAGCATTAGCGTTAGCAAACTGAAAAAATATTTTAACACTATCAAATAAACGTACGTGGTAATTAAGAGAAGTACATACGTTTTTGCACATTATCATTGGGTTATAGTAGTGAAATATTATTTTGCTCAAAAAGTTTCTGTGTTTTTCGTTTTTACTCTACCTTTAAACTGGCGAAACATGCCATCACATCGCATCATTAGATGTGAGATCCTATTGCAATTTGTCGAGGCATTCGATTGCTTGCATCTCCAGGGATTCTCATCGAAGTATTATGATTTCTGCTCAGAAATCTTGGTACTTGTTGTTGCTCAAAAAGTAGAAATCTATTGCACAGATAAAAATAATATAGACCCACATTATAGGGTCCTTAATTATTTTTCATTGTAAATTGGTGATCTTAAACCAAAAAATATTTTCTGCAGCAAAAAAGGTACAACCTGGTCAATATTTCACAATAGCACGTTTAACTTTTGGTTTTTGTTTTCTATGTATTCCACTTCCAAAAATACTGATTTTATTCTAATTTCTAATAAATGAAGTGTCTGTGCCAGAATTACTCTAGAAGTGATATTTCACTAGGTCGTGTTGGCAGGTGGGGCATGATCGTAAATTCCAAACTTTCAGCTTTATTTAAAATCGGATTAAATACGGCTTCCGCCTCTGCAGGTATTGCCAATTTTTATTTATCATCGTTTGAGTAATTTAATTGCTCAAATTGTTTATTGCTTAGAAACTCCTGATGAATAGTCTTTAGCTGCGATTGTCGGAAGTTTTAATTGGAATTCATGCTGTTATTCCTCATTACAAAAGTTAAACGTGTATTTATATCGGCAAAGTTCTTTATTTTAGAATTTTAGAAGCGTATTGCATTATTATTTTTACCTTGATGTCAATTGACGAAAGTTTGGCACGGCATTTTCGATTGATGGACAATGATTCTTTAGAAACAAATATAATGCTTCAAGTTACAAAAATCTTTAGTTTTCGTCTCTAAGACCTCACGAAAACGCATGAATCAAAGCACATAAGCCCGCGTCGCTTAACTCAAAAACTGTCATAACACAACCCTAACTATTACAAGAAATTCCCGAAGTTCTCCCATAAGTGTTCCATTATAACCGTTCCCACATTAAGGTGGCATGTGTTCCATTCAAATTGATGCCGACCTTCCTGAAGTTAAGCCTTTGAGATATTCGTAATTTTAATTGAGTGGAGGTAAGCTAGTGGTAAGAACTTATTGTATTTGATCAGTCACGTGAAGTGTATTTCAACTATCTTTATATAATATAACCTTTCTCATGGCTACTATCATGAGTTATCAATTTTAGGGATTCAACCATGTAAGCACTTTAGTTTGTATATTTTGGGACCGTTGTAAGCAACCTTTTTAACAGATAAGTACTCGTACTTAACAGTTTTTCCGTATGCATGTAGATTGAATTTAACACAGTTTAATCGTGAAAACATCAAGACATGGCAGAAATCCTATAGCATCTTCTAACTCTTTTCATTTAAATAATCTCTTTTTCTATTTTAATATTTGTAATGGTAGTCATTACAAATATTGAACTTTTTGACTTTTAAGTTCTCAAATAATTTTAGGAGACTTCTTGAATGTGTATAGGACTTTTCTGTCCAAGTTTTTGGGACATTGTTATAAATAATGTCTAAAAACAGTTATATTCTTAAGACACCTTCTCAAGAAGACAAACTAACGATTGCGAATAATTAATTTATACTAAAATTGATAATTAGGTATTTTAAAAATTTAGTTTTTAGCAGGTTTACTTTCCTACTCAGTTGCTTGTATGTATTGGTAGTAAAATTGTTTTATTTCTTGTGATAACTTTTTTAATAACTGTTTCTTACCGCTGTTATATTATATGATAATGAAGTAGACTTGGTTTAAGCATTAACATTTTTAAATAAGTCATAGAGACATTTTACAGTGTATTCATATGATACAGCAGAGGTACTTTTACTTAAAGTGATATAATCAGCCAAATCTTAGTCGTCGGAGCGCAGCGAAGGCGACAACATCTCCTGAGGATGCCACGTGAAGTGGCGAAACGCGTCGAGGTTTTATTGTTTCGGTGTTGGGTACTAATAATTGCATTAACTGTACTGCATGCATTTTTGAGGGAGGGCGGGCGGTTTTCCTGCATGAAATAGTGCTTGCTCAATCAGTGTTAGTGTGGTGCGGGTGCTTCCTCAAATCAGTGTTAGTGCGGGTAGTGTGGTGAAGGTATCTAGGCCGGTATTAACAAGCGGAAATCATTAGCAAAATCTAAAGTTTATTGACAAATTTTATGACACATTTTAAGTTCGATAAAATTATGCAAATATCTCTAGATTGGCTGTAATATTAATATGACATAGGCTTTCAAATTCAAAATTAAACTCATATGTCAGGCAAGAGCTAGTCTTAAATAAATGCGACGGCAAATATGGAACCCCAAAAATGTCGTACGGATAAATCAGCCCATTTCCCGCTTAAGTCGACAGCCGCCGTAATTCTGTTTTGGCATCGTTTCAAACTTCGTTGACAAAGTTCTTCGATTTATTTATTAAAGAAAAGCGGTTGTCCAAAATGTATCCGGCATCTAGTTTGATTTTTATGTTGACGATCATTTCTCATAGAACTTATATTTATTAGTCCAGTCACGCAAAAAATTGGGTCAATCTCCAAATGAGAGATAATAAGCTGGAAACTCTAATAAACTTTTTAAATTTTTGTATAAAAAGAAAAGAAATAGCCTATAATCACTGAGGTCAAGTTACTATAGCAATTGATTAGTTGTTGATCACGAACCCGAGCAATGTTCTAAAATGCTCTTGTTTACTCGAGATCAAACCCGGGACACCGTTTTTTTTTTTTTGCACACATATGACCGGTCGTTTCCTATTGAAACGATCGCTCGACCGGCAACCCTCCCACGGGGGAAGGAGGTGGTGAATCCTCATGGATACCTCACAGCCGGCTGTGAGGTGATGTGAGACTTTTACTCACTAAACACCACCTATATTCACTACCACCAAAGGTGCCGTAGCGTATCTGAGGCGACCACACCCCATGGGGGAGTGTGGCGCAGGGCGTCACTCGCCTAGGCGGGGTGCGCACTGAATGAGGCTGGCATTCGGGAGGAATGTGAGCCTAGAATTAATGAATTTGAGGAGCCATTGTCCAAAATGAACGTAGGCCTGAATTAATTATATAATTATCGACTGACTCCCAGAAGGGGTGACAGCCGATTTAGAGTGCTGGGCGGGACCCCGAGATCTTGACTCCGTCTTATACATCAGCTTCTTAAACAACTAGACGAATGAGGCGTTAGGTGTGAGAGATTAAGCTGGAAAGGGAAGGGATATTCTCAAAAACAGCTTGATGTACAAAAATAAAATTTGATATCGAGTTATTTATTTAATTAAAACTTTATTGCACAAAAGAAATATAAATGTACAATGGTGGACTTAATTTCATGTGGCATTCTCTCCCAGTCGACCATTAGGCTAAGCAGAAAAGTTATGTAGGCGATTCGACAGACAAAACTAAATGAGACTGAAGTAACATAATTATAAGTGATATATTAGGGATTTAAAAAAATATAAGTTAGTTTAACTACGTCCGCTAAGAACGGATTATGTGACAAGGCCGGATCAAAGAACTCTTAAGCACTCTCTCAAGTTTAAGAAGATAGTAGTTGCAAAAAATTTAAGTAGGTATTTCTAATGAGTGAGACATGTTGAGTACGCGGTATAACCGAGAGCGTGTCTTACCGGTAGCGCAATTTAACTAAGAACGATTTTACCGAATTCTACGTAGACAAAGTCGCGGCAAAGAGGTAGCATCTATAAGAATTATTATTTCAAAGCAACATAATAAAATATGCAGCGTATTCACTACAATGCAGTTTGTTTTACTTGTACCGATCAATCATTATCTCTCTCACTTACTTATTAATTTCCCAACGCACAGTCCCATATATGATTATTATAAGTAAATTAGAAGTACACATAACTGTTTAGTTAAACATAGCTTAAACTATGCCATACCTATAGATCAGGATTACCAAGTAACCTTAGTTTCTCGGTATTTTTATTTAAATTACCTACTATCAAGACATAATTATATTCTATATGATATTTCAAGCAATTAAATAAAGCGAGGAGATGCGGGTTCGAGTCCCGCCTAAGACATAATTTTTCAAGTTTAAATACTGGTATTATAATTGCAATTTAATTGCTTAAGATATCATATAATAGCTGTTTCATCTTAACTGACTGTCAAAAATCTGCAAAGATGTTTCTTCCAGGTGTTAAGGGTGCAAACTCCTAACATTTTATGAAACAACGCTGGCTTACAGCGATAAGAATATGCTTGAAAAATTGACGCCTATGACGTAGTGTCTCGGTGGCTAAATGGTCAAAGCGCAGCGCCCAGCATGCGAGGAGATGCGGGATCGAGTCCCGCCTGAGACATAATTTTTCAAGTTTAAATACTGATAGTTCTATTCATTCATTCAAGACATTTATATTCAAATTATTCTAACAAAGCATGGATAATTATTAGTACCTTTAAAAATAAACAATTGATGTGATAACATTGTTTGCGTTGAAGCTCCATAAACATAAACAAGTATGAGAACAACATCATCCTATTAGTAGAACACTTAACCTAGTTCTGAAGATTCTAATTCATTAGTTGTGTATCAAGCTACCGAATAAACAACATTTATCAATATAAACTTAACCCATTCTGCTAAATAAGCACAGCGTATAGCTATGCAAGCAATGATACCAACTTCAATCAAAGTTGCAAATCTTAGAGCAATCGCTATATTGCTTTGCAAATAGTAATTATATTCCAGAGAGGATGCTAGAACCGATTTTTTGCATTCAAATAAAGTTTATTTTAGATATCATCTCAAGGTTTTTTATGATCCGAACAAATCAGTAAAGCTGAAAACACTCCATAAATTAATGACTATTTTGTTAACAAATAATTGACCTGAATGTGTAATTTATCGTAGCTTAGTTGGAAGAGCTCGATTATTTTAAATACTTTAAAAGGAAAAAAAAAATTTTAGCAAACTTTTAAGCCTCATTAATTTTACTAGGCTAGTATTTTATTTGAATAAAAATCTATGTACTCGTATTAAATTTAATACGATACGGGAAAACTTTGCACCTCTTTTAATGAAAATTGCGGGGACGGAGTAGTATGAATTTTTGTACACTTATAGTTTATTATAGAAAGGAGGTGCAGAATGCAATGTTTTTAATTATGCATAAGAATACATAAAATGGCAAAAGTGCATAAATAACAATAGTACATACTTTGATTAAATAAATATAATATATTAAAAAAAATTGACTTTGTTTCTCCCATACCAAACGCCAATTTCATATCTAAGGACCATATTAAATGAATTATGGTCTAGGCGAGTACTGTAAAGTCTAGGCGAGTCCTATGGTAACTTAGTACTAGTGATACGTATCAATTGAAGTCAATAATTTTATTTTATTTTATTTTATCGGTTCACCAACAACTTATGCACTAAAACATTTTCACTTATTCTAGATTAAAGATAAAAACTAAGTACAAAGTTAATTAAAGGTAAACACTACATGCATTAGGTACTTTAAATACCAGGACTACTTAACTTTTAGGTATAAATGTAAACCTAAACTTACTTAACCTAATTAGTGCTTTAATAATAAGCTAAAATAGATAGAACAGCAAGATGTTTAATAAAATAACTCAGAGAAGGATAAATCTAGATTGTTTCAGATACTTACGAAACATACCCAATGAAACATGGTTAACATCGATGGTATCGTTAATTTCGTTATAGTCTGCTCATCTTACAAATTGGAGAATGTGATCCCAAAACAGTACGTCGAAACGGGAGAAGGAGTGGTGTGATGGGCTTTCGAGGAGGCCTCCGAGGAACCCTTAAATTAACTCTTTGTAAAAGTTCCGGGCAGTCTATGTTATTGTTCAGTAATTTAAATAAAAACAACAAATCCAATATTTCTCGTCGTTTGGATAATTTAAGCATGTTAAACCGTTTTAAATGGGTCTCCTAGCTTATGCGCCTGACCCGTAGTCCTTCTGAGTAATCGCGTTGTTGTTGCATGATGTCTTGTATTTACTTCACGTCTTGTAAGCATTTTTTTTTTAATTATTTTTTAGATTAAAGCATCTTACTTATTGGCGACTTGATTGTAGACCCGATTGATCTTAATAGAGTTCTATGATATTAATTGTTGGCACACCCTTAAATCGGTTACATTGTAATACGTTTGTTATAATTTGCAATAAAGAAACAAAAGTTGCTTATCGTTATATAACATTCGTTAACTGATTTGTGTGTCTCCATAACATTGAGAGATTAAACAAGGTTTCCATTCTGTTAAGGTCGGTGTTTGGCTAATACAATTACCTTCGCAAGACTAGGAGAAAGTGAGTATATTGACCCAGTAAGCGACGGTGTCGGCCGTATGTAAACGCCGATTGAGATAAGGTTGATAATACATCTGGAGCAGTATAAAATTTACGTTTTGAAACGTCATTATTTTATTAGGGGTTAAAGTATGAAATTGCCGTTTTGTATGGATGAAATCGAGAAAAGTCATTTTTCCATACTTACAATTTTTTAGTTTTTTTAAAAACGCCTAAACCGTTTTCGATGTAATTAAAGGTGAAAGTTAGATGGTTATAAAGCTACGCATTATAGTATTTAAATTTCTGAAAATTAAAGTATATAATACAAAATTATACCTAATTGAAGCAAGAAGGTCAGCTCTCTCTCAGGCTGTCAGCAAACTTCCTTTGAAGTAATAGGCACTAGTATTGCATTTTTTTTAGTCAAAAGTTACTTTATTTAATTTTTGATACAATACAAAAAGAATTACGCAATAATACGACTATACTTAAGAGCTATAAACAAAATAAATAGTGGGAAAATAATCGGCAATTTCATACTTTAACCCCTATTATTTTATAACCATTACTCTACGCACACTCATACAAATCATGCGTTTTGAATATAGAATAGTGATCCAAATTACATCTCCTCTAATAGGTGAAACCCGGTTGTTGTTGTAGCACGATGGTACGATCACTATGCAATGGTTCAGGGTTCAGTTCCCGGTTGGGTCAATCAACGATCTTATTGTTTGCTTGGGTCTGGAAGGTTTGTGGGCAGCGTCATGTCAACGATAGAACTCTTTCGTAATCATGGCGCTTAAGAGGAAACACTACGTGCGAGAGAATTGAAAATAGGTATTTGTAAAATCTAAAAACTAGACCGATTTAAATACTTTTTTCATTAAAAATTAAAGAAAAGCTTTGGCCGCGTTCGTTTATTTTGCTTTTTTCTAAAATTTGGCCAAATTTGTTTTCTGGATGTTTGAACACAGCGGAAAATTCGCGAATTTTTACGATTTTTGAGGGCTCATATCTCTTTTATTAATTAATTTATTTATGAAAAAAGGAAAACAGAAACATGCAAATAGTGGCCAAAGATTTTTGTAATAATAATTATTGCTTTAGTGGCGTTATCCAGGGAGGAAACAGGGGACTACGTTTGTATGGAAAAACGGCCCTTGTGTTTCCTTTTTTTTTTTTTTTTTTTTTTTCGCACACGGACTACCGGTCGTTTCCTATTGAAACGATCGCTCGACCGGCAACCCTCCCACGGGGGAAGGAGGTGGTGAATCCTCATGGATACCTCACAGCCGGCTGTGAGGTTATGTGAGACTCCTACTCACTAAACACCACCTATAATCGCTATCACCAAATGGTGTTATAGCATATCTGAGCGACCACACCCCCTGGAGGGGGTGTGGTGCAGGGCGTCACTCACCTAGGCGAAGTGCGCACTGAAGAGGGCTGGCATTCGGGAAGAATGCGAGCCTAGAATAATTGAATTTAAGGAGCCATCGTCCAAATGAACGTGGGCCTGAGTAAAATAAGTTATTATCGACTGACTCCCAGAAGGGGTGACAGTCGATTGAGAGGGCTGGGGGTTGACCTGAAGGGTCCTATAGGGTGGGGCTTAGTTAACCTGGGGCTTAAGACTTTTGATGGTTTTTAGACATCTTTCATGATGACTGAGAGTCATAATGATGTCTCGGGTGGAACGGGCATTTCGCAGTTTGTTTGCGATTTCTTTGACTTCATCAATATCGATGTTATCGAAGAAATCGGACACCAGTGTGAAATCGTCGTCGTCACTGTTGTGTGAGCGCGATTTTTGCGGTGGTGCTAGGACCCGCTCATGCGGGGTGAAGGGGGGAGGTTTGGGTAGTGAATTGAGGGGTTTCCTCCAGCTCCCTGCCGGCTTAGTGGCCGGAGCTGCCTCCCTGCCGCCCGATTTCGGGAGAGCAGGGAAGTTGGTAAATGAGTGGGTAGGGGGGCCAACCTGCGACCTCATGGGAGGTTGGGGTTTCGGGCGCGGCGCGCGTGCACATCCCCGCCAGTTGGCGGGGTGGCCGATAAGGCCACAGTTAACACACGCCGGTTCCCCGGGGGTGTCTCGCGTGCGTTCGCACTCCCTGGTGGAGTGGGAGCCAAGGCACTTAACGCACCTTGGTGGGGCTGTACAGTTTGCTGCCGCATGCCCATAGAGCTGGCAACGGTGACACTGGGCTGGGACCCCGCGGCTGCGCGGGGGTTCTACCCTGATGTTGGACAGGCCGCAGACTACAATTTCTTTGTGCCTGAACAAATCACGGGAGCGGGGACAGTTGGTCATGACGACCAACACCAGGGGACAACGACGTTTTCCCTGGCCGTACATTGGATGTACAGCTTCAACAGGGAAACCTTGTTTTGTGAGGTCGGCTTTGACCTCATCCGTATGGATCTCAGTTGGGACACCGCGGAGAACTGCGCGTACTTTACGCTCTTCAGGGAGAGCGTAAGTGTGGTAGGGAAGTTTCCTATGAGCTAACAGCTCGATGAGGCTACGAAAGTCTGAGATGCTTGGCACCTCTATTTTGATAGCATCACCCGTGTTGGAAGCACGGGTGTATTTTATGTTGCCCTCGATGCAAAGCTGGGACACTTCAGTCCACTTCTCTTTGCATCTAAGGAAAACCGGAGGGGGTGCCTTTGGCTTGGCAGGAGCGGGATTAGACCGCAAGATTGGGCGAGCAGCGGGAGCAGGGGGCACCTTTGGTGCAGTCCTTGCTCGATGCGGAGGGATGTTGACAGTGGGGGAGGCCGGGGGGTCCGGGGATGGTACGGGGGAAGGTGACGCGGGGGACTCAAGGACCGGCGAATTCCGATTCTTGGTGCGTTTTCCGCGCTTCTTCTTCCCTGTAACAGGCTGGAACGCCTCGTCAAGGGGGAGGGAGGAAAAAAAGTTCTGGGACTGAGTCGGAGAAGTGGACCTATCAGACAAGGTCCTCTTCATGGTAGGTGGGGCTGTACAGACGTACTCCATTCCATCTGTGGTCTGGGCGTCCATAGGAGTGGTTTGACCAGTCAAGGTAGAGGGGTGAGTGAAGCCAGTAAATTGGGGAATAAGATCCCGGACATAATCGATGAAATCTGGGTTTGTGTCCAGAAGTTTTCTGATGGCTTGTTCAGTGCAAAGATCAACCATGGTGGCTGGGACTAGTGGGACTAAAGATTATAAAAGAAACAAGAGACACCCCTCCACCAGAGGCAGGGGGGAGGGGGGGCGGCGAGTGAACGGTATCCCTAATGGATAGCCGTTCTTCCCTTCCCCTTGGGACTAGGCCCAAGTGCAATGGGTCCGGGACTGCGGTTTTCCCAGGGCCTGGAGGCCCCGGAGAGCGAACCGGGAGCGCTCAGTTGGCTTCGTTGCCACCGTAAGGTATCAACCAACTCAAACGCGATCGGTTATTTAAAGTATCACTGTTTTGATACAAACAGTGAGTACAGTTAATAACAGATAAATGCACAACGATGCAAAATAATGCGAGTGCGAGTGCTGGTGTATGGCATTCGCCTATCACCGGTAGGAAAGGAAGGAGCGCATGGGCAGACGGACGTCTGCACCGAACTGAGTGGAAATGGAGAGTCCTTTTGTGTTTCCTCTTAAGACAGTGCTGAAATATCGGAAACTCTTAAAAACAATAAATAGTAGAAACTACAACTAACTTGTATGATATTTATCATGAAAGTTTAAGTCACTTTTTTTTTTAAATCCTGTCAACATTAAGCCTAGCACTGTTATACGATAAAATATTTATGATGTCTATTATTGTATCCTGGAACGTGGTATGTTATTTAAATAATAACCAAAAAACACGAATAAAAGCTAGGCTGTTATGACTCTAAAGGTATAGAGTACATATACACACATAATAGCCTGGCCTCTTGTTTTTGTAGCAAACAAATCATTTGTTATTCCATTGTGCCCTCAACTTTACCCAAATCGCAGTCCACGCCTCAACTGGGTCAGGACGCACTGTTCAGAGTAAACAAGCACAGTACGTGCAGACCAAACTCTCCTGCGGGAGAGGCGTTAAGCAACCCATTGTTTGTCATGGGAGCTGTATTGTTTTGTGGAACGATCTATGAATTAATCGTTTATGGTTCTGTCATCAGTAAACATTTTCATGAGAGCCCTTAGGCAGGTAAGCATGAACGAATGATATGGGTGTATTATTCGCTGCAAATAAGGGTCGTTTGTATGTTATAATTAATGAAAGAGACGCATATTATTTCAATACAAGATAATTTTGAATTCTAAGAGAAATCATAATTATTTAAATTTTCTGATAAATAGTCGAAGTAAAGACGAGTCATTTTCTTTGTGCACTGACAGACCGTACACAAACAAAGATCCAACGTGGATTAAAACACCACACATTCTATCAAGACGTACAATTCACTAAACAACAATAGACTGCAGTATTTTCCTAACACTAAACTACAATTTTAAAACGTCGGCAACATACGAAACCTCTTAACCCAATGTAATTGTTTCAAAGAAAATTTCCGGGGGAGATACAAAGGCTGCGGCAGAAACACACGTTCGAGTGTATGATGTATGGACATAAGCCACTTCACTGGAGTATTATAAGGAAGCCCACGACCCACATCAGGCGATTCAGAAAAACAACCATTTATAAAACAAAATTTGACGCAACTGTAGGGCTTATTCTTCGAAGCATAAAGGCCAAATTATTGTGTAAATCCAAGGCTGGCACAGTGTTGGAGTTAAGACATGTCACGAGATGATTTGTGTCTGTCACGTCTTGACGTCAACGTCTTAATCCACACAGGTCCTATATTATGATAAGCTGTCGAGGTTAACCCAACGGTACGCCTATTGTACTAGAATTTATTAATATACAGCAGGTAGTTTACAGAAATCCGACCCGGTGACAAAATGCGGTAGTCCGCCTACTGAGCAAGGGGAGGGTTCGATTCTCGGTCGGGTCTGATAATTGTAACGTTTTTTTCTAATTTTACTTTTTGGAGCGTCCAACCTGGTTAGGCTGTGTTTCGACAGAAGACTCCACATAACAGATCATAAATTTTGCGTACTGTGATGGTCAATTCACGATCCGCTCTGCTAGACTCCGCCAAGTTCCGCTTATGTGAAAACGTAGTTTACAGTCGTGCTTTGGAAAACACGCTAATCCTAAGCTTGCTCTTGACTGCTATTGCAAAAGAAAAGTCATAAAACGTCAAAAATCAAAACAAGTTACGTCACAGGCCTGATATAGGCTTATAAAACTCTGATACTAGATTATTCTCGAAGGATAATCATGAGATAACAAAGACAGGAAGACAGGTTACTTGGATTACAAAAATCTACATTATAACATCCCCGAGATAAATTTTGATTCGTGCGTCGTGACATGTGCGAAAGGCTGGGAGTAATACGTGCAAAGTGAATTGCACTTAGCGGAGGGCGTCCTTCAACAAAGCGAAGCGATGATATACGAAGGGCATAGCCGAAGATCGAAATCAGTGATGTGCATTGAAATAGGCCTATATGTTAAATGATTTATTGTTATACTTGCAGTGCAATGTGAATGGCGTGGAAAGAGATAAATATTTGATTTCTCTGAACAAAAAAAGAAGTCACAACCACGCAGGCGGTGAAAGTTGAAAGACTCGTGTTATCTTGTAAAATGAAAGTTGAAAGACTCGTGTTATCTTGTAAAATGAAGTGAACGTACTGTAACATACTTGTTTTTTTGGGTATTTATATACCACGAGGGTTTCGGTCCGCGGTATGAATCGCCATTGAGCTCTTTCTGAATGGGTCGTTTCGGACCGCGGTGTGAATCGCCCAATAACTTTTTGTCATGGAGTCTATTTAGACCGGCAGTGAACAAAATAGAAGAAGAAATTATTTTAAAGTACAACCAGGCACAAAACAAATAAGTTAAAAATGTCTTAATATTGAGGGTTTATTTCGTTATATTTGTAAAAGTATTATTAAATATTTTACGAAGTAAACATAGTTTGAAAAATTATTATGTTAAATAGATGCAAAATGGTGCAAATAATATACGCGCACGAAAATTCCAAGAATCACAGGTAAAATTAACCCTTTTTAGAAAGTTAACTTACCGGTCTAAACAATAAAATAATAACCTGCATACCGCACCCGTGCTTGATAGATAATTTTTAGTATATATTGAAAAGGTCACAGTCTCATATTTACTTTGTGAGTATATAATAAAAAAATATTTAAAAACACTATCCGGTAATTTTTTATGTTATTTCTCTTATATTTTTTTAATAACATATCGAATAAAAAGTGAATGTATTTATGTTACTTAAATGCTGCAATGATTTTTCTTTTTATCTAAATTACAAAAAAAACTTTTGTATAAGTCCAGTTATTTTGAAAATAAATTTAGAAAATAATATATCATGCAAACGCGTTTCTGATTTAGAACACCGTGTGTTTTTAGAAAAATATAAATAACCTATTTCTCAAATAATTGTTGGGTTGTGTGTAAGGCTAGTTTTTTTATGTAACGACGAGAGGAGTTATACACAAATAAAAAAGCTTTGTGTTTTTATGGTATTTTTTGGAATTTTGTGAATTCTAATAAGCAAAGAGTGTTTTGTCTAGATAAAAAAGTATTACCTATTAGGTAAATAGCGTTTTTTTTTCACAAAACACTTTTCTACTCTCCTGTACTTATATCATTGAAATCCTTAAATTTGAAACAAAATCAGCACTGGTTCTTTTTTCCCCTGGTCCGAATCGACTTATTTCACAAGACTTAATTGATTGCCGCTCGCCAACATAGCATTTTTTTTTTAATTGCATATTTGATTTGTTTTATTTGTAGAATTATTATTGTATTGTTTGGGCTCGGTACCGACTTCAATCTGTTTAGTTGTTGGTAGTTAAAATAATACTGTAAGTAGGTAAATATGTTTTAAAATAAAACATTGTTCTTGTGTTATTTTGTACTTTTAAGTGATTTTTCTATAAGTCGGTTAAATTTTTTATTTAAAAATAATTTATTTTTCTCTTTCTAGTGTTAAATAAATTACACAATTATTAATTCTCTATTGACCGGAAACAGTACTCACATAAAAATAGTGATGACGACTTCTAGATGAAAATGTATGAATTATTTGAGAAACTCCTCATCGCATCGCTATAGAACCTTAAGAGTCATCCCCCAACTCTTAAATGCTTAGGAGTTTGACCTTCCATCATCAGCTCACGTGAATAATCTGACTATACGCGCCTATAATATTTAAAGAATAATCCTCCTACTCCTAACCGTTAAGGAGTTGTACCTTCCATCATCAGCTCCTCATAAAATGATGAGTACCAGACGCAAATACTAAAAAACCTTAAGAAAGATATGCAAAAACGTAATACGTGCTCATAAAATTTGAGGGTTTCCCTTGATTTTCCCGGATTCCACTATCAGATCATGACTTCGTTAATATGACCACATGGGAAGCACCAGCTTTCAAACAAAAAAATAATTTTAAAAATCCGTTCAACCAGTCGAAAGTTCTGCGGTAACAAACATTAATAAAAAACAGTCGAATTGAGAACCTCCTCCTTTTTTTGGAAGTCGGTTAAAAATGACGCTACACCGGGCTATCTAGAACTGCAATACCTAGTCATTTTCCAAAAAGCAATTACAAAACTGGTATTAGTACGATCGTGGCAAAATATACACGATGAAATTATACCCACTTTCCAAATTTTAATATAGTATAACAATCCACGAGATGAAAAACAAATGAAGTATTTTTTCTTTTGGTACAATCCAGTACAAAAATGTCGAGATAAAGCACTTAGAAAATTTCCGACAAAAATCTAAAATTTTTGATACGGCCTCCTAGCAACACTTTTTTTACGCTATGCGAATCTCATTCATTCATTACGATACTATTTATAAGTTTTTTATTTTCCCTTTATACCTTAGGCTTAGGACCGTAAAAATTGAAAACTATGTTGCAATAAATATTTTCGGGTTAAAACTTGATTAACATTTTTTTGGGGTTGGGATCTAAACTGAAAATATATATAAAACATTTTGAAGATGCTGAAAAAATCACCCTGTACTAAGTCTATGTAACAGATATGGTTAAGCAGGTATTATTACCATAGATTTAATATACTGAAATCTATGATTGTTACTCGTACTTTACAATGTGTGAGCTCTGACGTGCGTCAGAAAGAAGGTCGTCTTAAAACCTAGCTCTGCAGCACTGTCTCGAGTTTCTCGTAACGCGATAGACCCGGTACCCACAAGGGGAAGCTACGCATGCTAAGTAGTTTAATTTTATGTACTTAACTAACTTTGAAGTTGACTTCATAAGCGTGGGTTTTCGAAATCAGACTGCAAAAAATACTGAGAGAAATGAATAATGTATTGCTGAAAAATAATACGTCAGTCTGTTATCAGAATGCGTAAGTCCAAAAAAAGACCCTGCTGGCTTTCGTTTTTTGTTGCGAAAAACTTGCTAATTCGCTATAGGTTTACTATGGCTTTGCTGAAATTGAATTCTCAAATGGCTTACATGCTAAATTTAATCAAATCTCAAAAAATATTAGTAAATATAATACAAATAATCATATTTTTCTTCCTACTGTAAATTTCACCAAAATGGAGTTACGTATTTTTAAAATTAGACCGCAGTAACCTACCGGCCCGCTTCATCTATGGTAAATCTACAACATATAAATTAAAGCTGTTATACCGTGTTCCCACGAGAATTTTGCGATAACTTTAGAACATCATAATGTTTAAATTAAATTACAATAAAGTTTTATCATCCATACGCCTCCACCAACTCGACTATAACAAGTACGACACCGTTATTATCTAATAATTTAACAGCTGATATTGTTGCAGAATTTTTGATCAGTTACTTCAATGCTTTTTTGAGTTTTCGATACTTCGGCACGACGCGACATCGCGAAGTAGTGCCACAAGCACCGCGAAAGATTTGACAAAGTCAAACTTTACATTATGTATCAGTATATAAACTTGAAAAATTTTGTCTCAGGCGGGACTCGAACCCGCATCTCCTCGCATGCCGGGCGGGCGCCATACCATTAGGCCACCGAGACACTGCGACACGGCGCGAATTTTTCAAGCATATTCTTACGCTGTGAGCCAGCGTTGCTTCATCAAATGTTAGGAGTTTGCACCCTTAACACCCGAAAGAAACATCTTTGCAGATGTTTGACAGTCAGTTAAGATGAAACAGCTATTTATATACTTTATTTGATATTTTAGCAACTTAATTGCACTTATAATATCAGTATATAAACTTGAAAAATTTTGTCTCAGGCGGGACTCGAACCCGCATCTCCTCGCATGCCGGGCGGGCGCCATACCATTAGGCCACCGAGACACTGCGACACGGCGCGAATTTTTCAAGCATATTCTTACGCTGTGAGCCAGCGTTGCTTCATCAAATGTTAGGAGTTTGCACCCTTAACACCCGAAAGAAACATCTTTGCAGATGTTTGACAGTCAGTTAAGATGAAACAGCTATTTATATACTTTATTTGATATTTTAGCAACTTAATTGCACTTATAATATCAGTATATAATATCAGTATAATATCAGGTGGCCTAATGGTATGGCGCCCGCCCGGCATGCGAGGAGATGCGGGTTCGAGTCCCGCCTGAGACAAAATTTTTCAAGTTTATATACTGATATTATAAGTGCAATTAAGTTGCTAAAATATCAAATAAAGTATATAAATAGCTGTTTCATCTTAACTGACTGTCAAACATCTGCAAAGATGTTTCTTTCGGGTGTTAAGGGTGCAAACTCCTAACATTTGATGAAGCAACGCTGGCTCACAGCGTAAGAATATGCTTGAAAAATTCGCGCCGTGTCGCAGTGTCTCGGTGGCCTAATGGTATGGCGCCCGCCCGGCATGCGAGGAGATGCGGGTTCGAGTCCCGCCTGAGACAAAATTTTTCAAGTTTATATACTGATATTATAAGTGCAATTAAGTTGCTAAAATATCAAATAAAGTATATAAATAGCTGTTTCATCTTAACTGACTGTCAAACATCTGCAAAGATGTTTCTTTCGGGTGTTAAGGGTGCAAACTCCTAACATTTGATGAAGCAACGCTGGCTCACAGCGTAAGAATATGCTTGAAAAATTCGCGCCGTGTCGCAGTGTCTCGGTGGCCTAATGGTATGGCGCCCGCCCGGCATGCGAGGAGATGCGGGTTCGAGTCCCGCCTGAGACAAATTTTTTCAAGTTTATATACTGATATTATAAGTGCAATTAAGTTGCTAAAATATCAAATAAAGTATTTACATTATGTATTATCTACTAACATAGATATTTGATCATATTATAAAAAATAAACTCTACAATATGTATTCCTTTTATTCCTGAATGTTAGATAAGATATAACGTTTTATTTTCCGCGCCATTCAATGTGTGTGGAATATTTAAAGCGTACAATGTGAAAAGCTTATAATATTTCCATTTTCCTACCCAAACACTAAAATAGGGTTACCAAGGAACAGCGAAACTTATTTCGTATGCTAGCAGCGGCCTAAGCTAGTAAATCTTGAAGGAAGCCAATCGCTCGGCGGTTATATGGGGGCCCTGTAAAGCCTCGTGTTCAGCTGGAGCCATGCGAAAGAGGTATTAAAGGTGATTATATTGAAATGTACCTTAACGAAAAAAGCCATCCGGCACTTTTTCAAAGCGATATGCAAACACACAGATGTGAATATATCTATAATGTCTAATGTTGTTTCTAAAATATCATCTATACTAATATTATAAAGCTAAAGAGTTTGATTGTTTGTTTGTTTGTTTGAACACGCTAATCTCTGTTGTTGCCAGCGCATGGCGATTCTTGTCTATAGCTCGTTTAGGACCTGATCAACTTTTTTTTAAATATTTATCTATTCCTAGTTTCATAAGGTTTCATATAAAGATTAGGTTTTGTTTAATTTGGAAACTTAGGCCCCTGTAAAAATATTTCTTAGTTTTTAACAAAAATAAAGTTAAATACCAATTACTTCAAAAAACTTGAGACTTTGAAACACAAAAATTATTAAAAGTAAACCTAATCTATAATTTAACACTAGCGTTGATTTCAATTTTCTATGATATAGAGGTTTCGTGTCCGCAAGGCTTAACAATTACAATCATAATGTCGCTAGACTTTGAAGCTACACGCTCTGGGGAAATCTACTCTTTCAACAACGTGAGCTCACAGATTTCACATCGGGGTTGAGTTAAATGAATAGTTTGCTCTACTAAGATTCCTATTAATGTTTTGTCTTCTTAATGTAAAGTACAAAAAGAAGATTTTTCCGTAAGCATCACTGTACATACGAATTTAATTGAATCCATAAGTGTAAACTAATATTTTAAGTGCGACGACCGTTTATAACGTTTAAGATTGCTGCGTGCGTCCAATCTGCGAGGCTATAAATTGTGTAATAAATTAAATTATGTATATGATATTTATTGCGATGCCGTTTTTAAAGTTGGCTATCAACCGGCTCGTTGGTCTAGGGGTATGATTTTCGCTTAGGGTGCGAGAGGTCCCGGGTTCAAATCCCGGACGAGCCCGATCCTTTTTGTTATTGCATGGCTGTTTAGATAGCTTTGCATTATTTCGTATATTTTGGAATGACGTATAATGGAATAAAAGAAAAACTTCTTTTACAAACGTGAAACTGATGAAAAGCTTCAAATATGCTTCTAATTTTGAGTTGGTGCTTTTTATTTTGAGTACTTTTTCTGAATCAACTTAATGAATAAAATTATCGTATCCCACATGTACTATATCTTTTTTTTTCACGGGCGCAAAAAAAATTGTTTGATCAACAGATTATCCTTCAGATAACACAAGCGTAGAACACTGGGCGGATGTAATGCTAACGCCGGGAGTAACAAACACTGCGTTACATGGCCAGGTGGGGTTTTTCGGCAAGCTCCGATGTGGACTGTATTTGCGGTGCAGTGCAAACTATGGCACACTTAACATCGTGCCTGGCGTGCCCCAACACCTGCACGTCAGCGGATTTAATGAACTGCAGTCGATCCGCAATACAAGTGGCTGAATTCTGGGCTGCTACGACGTAATTTCTTGTGTTCCATCGACACGCTAAGAAGAAGAACACAAGCGTCCTTTCAAAATCTGTACAAATTACATAATCAAAATGAGGGCCTGGGTGTGGCGGTTTTATTACCCTGTTTTTCCTTATTTCTTCAATTGTAGCGAATAAGCAAACAAAATAAAATTTAACGCAAGGAGTGTTTCATATGGGCCATGTTGCGTGTTTGTATGTAGCTGGCACCATACAAAGTAATTTTCTCAGAAGCAAAAGAATTAAAATTATGAATATGATCTAATTAAATTGCAGAAGTATACTCTAACAGCGTACACGCGTAAACTGGATACGCGCCAGGTGCTCTGTGATAATAAAATTAGCCTGCTTTGTTAAAGCTTAGCTGCTGCTCTGTCAGTGCTTGACATTTGTACCACAAGATACTGCTTCTTCTCTAAATTTTATGATTCTAAAACAACAGAAATAGTATACTAATTTGAACTTTCATGGTCACTATCACTAGAGTTATTTAATTCGGGGTTTATACCAGTTCTCCCGTGATCATGGCGCTTGCAACAGTGCCGAAATATCGGAAACTCATAATGAATAAGGTACATGGTATAAACCCCGAATTAAATAACTCTAACAGAAATAGGTTTTACTTATATTTGCGATGGTTTGGATAATGCTACATAAGCCCGTATTTTTTAATTCCTTACACTTAGAGATTTGAAACCGCAAACTTTAGTTGTTTGTATGAATTTCAACTTAAGACCTCTACACGTTCTTAGGGAAAAAGGTTTATATCGATAGACAGACAGAGCTAAGTGCTGCCCCAATAGATTTAATGTTATTACCTCTAAACAAAATCAATTCCTAAAAAACTAGAACAGTAAGTATCATTTTAGCACATTATCTCTAGTATTTATTGAATCAATGTTACTCGTACCTGCTTTTCATTCTAGCATTCTTTCGTATTGTACCTATAGTTGCTATAAAATTGGCCGCTTTTGGTGTTAGCGACCAATTCGACTTGATGAACAACTAAATGAAAGTTAACTGTGATTCAATAAATACCAGAGGTAATTTGCTAAAGTGATTCGATTTCGTTTAGAAGTATTAAAATAAATTAATTGGGGGCAGCACTTAGCTCTAGTAGTCCCCTTAAGGGTATGTAACTATAATAATGAACGCAAGTAACTAAATATTAGGGGTTAAAGTATGAAATTGCCGTTTTGTATGGACGAAATCGAGAAAAGTCATTTTTCCATGCTAACAATTTTTTTGTTTTTTTTAAATACGCCTGAACCGTTTTCGATGCAATTAAATATGAAAGTTAGATGGTTATAAAGCTACGCATTATAGTATTTAAATTTCTGAAAATTGAAGTATATAATACAAATATACTTAATTGAAGCAAGAAGGTCAGCTGACACATTGTAAGGGGTCTTTTCAACGACTTCCTTTGAAGTAATAGGCTAAATAATTACTTTATTTAGTTTTAGATACAATACAAAAAAAATTACGCAATAATACGACTATACTTAAGAGCTATAATAAAAATAAAAAGTGGGAAAATAATCGGCAATTTCATACTTTAACCCCTATTATATTGTCATGTGGTAAGTAATAATTGTCTAAAAGTCAATAATTGGGATTACCAAAATTTGTGTCAGTATCTATCTATCGATATATTTCTTTCTTATACCAAAAACTAATACCAATGTTTATTATCGCAGTTAACTTTTAATATTTTTCATTATCTATCATGTATTCTTTCGATATAGAAAATTAATTTGATTATAAACAAATAACATTGGTATTAGAAAGGAATAGATCTCGCGTCGCATAGTCATACCAAATGGCAACCGAGTTGTGTGCGAATTGAATTGTTTTGTGTAACGTAACAAACGTCCTACAGACACGCACCCTAAGTGATCATTATTTGGAACACATGCCTCTACTTAGTAATCGTATACGTATATACGAAAAATAAGGTTCACAAATCAAGATTTAGTATAAATATTTTTAAGTGACTTTTGTTGACAGTTGACTGTTTCATTTTCTTATTTTCTATTAACTGATTTGAGTTAAAAAAAAAACTCTATTAAGATTTTAAATAATGACTGTGCTTATGTTTAACCATAGTTTAACTAATTATTGCCTGCGACTTCGCTATGGTAAAATTTTAAATTTGAAACTATCTCTAGGGAACCGTTTAATTTTCTGGGATTATGAGATGTGCTATTTCAGTCTTTATATCATTAAGTTATATCCAGATATACGAGTAATAGGGGTTAAAGTATGAAATTGCCAATTATTTTCACTCTTTTATTTTGTTTATAGCTTTTAAGTATAGTCATATTTTTGCGTAATTCTTTTTGTATTGTATCAAAAACTAAATAAAGTAACTTTTGACTAAAAAAAAAATTCAATAATAGTGCCTATTACTTCAAAGGAAGTCGTTGAAAAGACCCCTTACAATGTGTCAGCTGTTCCTTCTTGCTTAAATTAAGTATATTTGTATTATATACTTTGATTTTCAGAAATTTAAATACTATAATGCGTAGCTTTATACCATCTAACTTTCACCTTTAATTGCATCGAAAACGGTTCAGGCGTTTTTATAAAAACTAGAAAATTGTTAGTATGTAAAAATGACTTCTCTCGATTTCGTCCATACAAAACGGCAATCTCATACTTTAACCCCTAGCTGTCCTGGCCTAATTGAATAACAAAAGTTTAATTTTAAAATGTCGTAAATGACAGTTTAAAAATATAAACGACTGGCATCACTTTCTTTTTATTAAGCTTGCGCACTGTTCCTTGAGATGTGCCAGGAATGTTGCTATAGATATTAATAATAAATATCAAAATGAAATATACAAAAGAGATTACAAAATAAATAAAACGTGTTGATCTTTGATTGTGCTTCATCTCTCACAGGATATTTTTATGAATTAGGTAAAACCTTACATTTAAGATTGTTTATAATTTTGAGAATCCCGTAAACAATCAAAGTATTTTTCAATCAAAATGGAAGTTAAATAAAAATTTCTGTTACAAATACCGGTTTAATTATTTTTTTATTTATAAATTGTGGAAGCTCGAAATTTCAATACTTGTAATTGCAAACAAATTAATCCGAATGTAGGTTTTGAACGACTTTCTGTTTTCCTTTTGAATTTCTCAACGGATCCTGTATTAATTGTGGATATTAAAAAGTTGAAACCGCTTATAACCGGTTAAATCCAATTTTGGTGAGTTCGACAAATATTAACGAACGCCAAACAAATCTGGCATTTGCGTGTCAGAGTATACCTAATTTTGCAATCAATAAACGCAATAAACGATTTTGGTTACTTAGTTCGTGTTTGAACAGTTAGTAGTTTGGCGCCTAACTTGTAAAAGGGTTTCCGATATAATTTGTGCTATTATTATGATATAATACGCTATGCTATTGGCAGAAAATGTAACTCTTGTAATATTTAAGCTAAAACAAGACGAAATTTTCTTTTTTATTCTGTTAGTATTGATTTCTTATTATTATTGCTAACCGATAATGGGTATAAAAATAGTATAAGACCAATAGTAATGCAAGACAATTTTTAATATTGTTATTTTTAATTTACAAATTTAACTAGCGTTTATTAGAGTTTTGACCACTTTACGAGTAGAACCGTGCCCACGAACGTTGTGAAGTGGAACCCTAATTAGAGGATTAGCAAGTCAAGTCCGTTAATCTTTCATTTCAACGCATGTTCACACAACGGCAGGTCAACCTACCCAAAAACTTAAAGGTCATCGATTTGATTTTCAACTTTAAGTCCAACAAGTAGAGATCACTATCAATTGAGAAAATTTGACGTTTTGTGGTAGGTTGACGTGCTGTTGTCTGTACCGTAATTATAATATGGTATTACGCAATACTGGTGCTACTGTTTGAAAATTATTAATTTTAATACTTCTGTTTACGGCATTCAACAGTTATCGTGCGAACATATCCGACGGAACGGATTAAAATGTTCGTATTTGGAAAATTCAATCGCTGCCCTGACCATACTTGATTGTATATATATCTTCAAATAATGTGCATGGTATAAACCCCAAATCAATTAACTCTAGTAAGCAGTAAGGTCTCATAAAATGAACTAATTAATTGAATGAAAGGTAAATATTTACGATACATGTAAATGGCACATAAAAGTGGTTAAGTGTGCTCTGGTATAAGGAAATTAATGCTAAATTTAAAATTCATGAGCACTTTCCCGGCTCATAAACGTATGCCACGATTGTATCATTCAAGCGTTCGTATTCGCGGACACATTCACTCGGCTCACGTGGCTCAACTCACCATGAAATTCAGATGAGCGACAATTTTAAATTCCGTATACATAGTGTTCGAACCCGCGTCGTCAATACGAGTACTCCAATGTTTCCAATTTGCTAGATTGTTCCAAATTTGAACGTCGGCGGTACGAAGATAAATAGAACAAATTGTTTTGCAATTTCCATACGTATTTCTTGTTTAGAATCCGAAGCGCGCATTTGATTTTAAACCTTATATTTTGTTAACTAAGGTCCGAGGAGTTCCCACGACTGTCCCATCTAGAGGCGAAGAGGCATCATTCACTTCGAGTTGACTGCCAAAGAATACTAATGTTAATATCAGCTATTTGTTTAAGCGATTATTTGTTTGCGAGACGTTTCCAGTTTAAAAAGTATCTTTAATCCTTTGACATTTTGAAAGTGATTTCTGTTTATTCATTAAAGGCTTTATTCGATTTGTATTTGATAAGATTTTGACTAGCAACATTGTTCACACGATACCTGCACTATTTTAATAAAAAGTTTTTTTTACACTTTTTGTTACACAGTAAGTATGTTACATACCTACCAAGAAAATATGACACAAACTAATTGCGACAGCTGCAAAACAAATTTTTGTTCCGTGACATTTTATTCAACCAAAATCATATAGAGTGGGACCTAAAAAGCTAAAATATAAACTTGATTGCCAATCAGGGAAACAAAGAACAAGAAAATTACGTGACAAATTACTTCCAAGGAAATCTTACAACTTCCTATTACTAATGAAAATACAAAGATACTTCATTATACGAGGTACATTTCTGTTTTCGCATCTGTGTGGGTCTAACGGATACAAGTCGACTCCTAATCAAGACTATTTACTAAGAGCGAATAATACTTACTTTTACTAAGGAACAAAGTTAAAAAAATTAACAAATGATGTATATTAATTGAAACCTCTACCTCAATGATAACATTATTAAGAATTTGTTACAAACTTAGTTTTTAAAATTTCGGTGTCGTTAATAATACTACGGCCCACTATAAAATTTGTTGTAAAGCAGCATATTTTTTACCTTTCGTCCTCTAGGATCCCCTAACCCGATCCCTTAGGGGATCCCCGTGAACTCATCTGTTCATCAGAATCCCCTTTAAATAAAAGTACATAAAGTCAAAATGTCACACTGAGTATTTTTATTGAAATAAAAAAAATCAGGAAACAAATTAAATTAGATAAGATAATTTATCTTATTTAACAATTTCTAAGAAATGACCTACTGCTATATTCAAGCGAACCACATCGAAAATTTAACGTGGCCAAGTTTCTGTGCCCGTGAGTAAAGAAATAATTCGGATAGAAATAACGTAATAATCATCTCTTGTCAATGCAACCACGAAATATATATCAGTGCTGGATCGTTCTTCGAGTATATTAAGGTTAAAAAGCCTAAAAGTATGATTCGTACAACAATCGACACATTTTAGGTTAAAATTAAGCCATTTATTAAGTAGCTTTCTTACTATATTATCATGATGACTTGCAGTAAGTTTTCATTTTAAAAAAATGCTAAATGAGTGTGACTTCAGCGCAGCAGAAAAGATGAACCAATATGACATATTTTTGCGAAAAATTTATGATAAACTCAAATTTATGATATCAGTCTAATATTAATAACGACGAGGAAAATATTGGGAAAGCCGTGTCAGCCGAGTTACACGTGCAAAGTCGCGGCGGATTATTTTTATAAAATTCGCAGCTGCCACTTGTCAAATTTTTATGAGGCGTTAGATCCTTTAATTTACTACGGAACCATTTTATTTTAATGGTTTAGGTTTAACATTCTTTTAGGCTAGTTTCTTTTTTACTTTGTGGTGAACTTTTTTATTGCTCGTGGTTGTGATCGTGACTTGTATCAAAGGGATCATGTTTTTATTTAGTCTTTCCTACATTTACTTAGCATCTCTTGTGAATAGCCTTTGAAGGGATTGTTTGTACGTAACTGCGATACTTTCGAGGTTATTTCTTAAGAAATGCACGATAAAATAAATGTTGCGATGTTGTAATAAAGGTCTGATATGAAAAGTCTTTCTCTGTAATAGTCATCTTCAGACCATAATGACCATGTGAAAAGGAGTAGTATTTGCCATAATTGCCACGCTTGCCATAGATAGATAGATAGATAACACTTTATTGCACAAAATACAAGAAAACAAAAAAAATCAAAGAAGAGAAAATGTACAATAGGCGGCCTTATCGCTTTATCGAATATCGCCAAAGGAAAGGAATTTGGCGATATTCCTTTTGCAAATGGTAAGAGATGACGCTTCTGTCCAACCTATTCTGTCAGTATTCCTGTTCTTAATACGACACGCATTTGGAGAGAAGTTGCGGTGCTATAATATCTGGCAACGCGAGGCACGTTTGGTTTGCTTTTTTAACCGTCTTACAAACGAATGCCAATTTATCGTTGAATTGGTGTTCGTTTTGCAAGACGTTTAAAAAATACGGTGTGTAGTAAGACATGTTTATTGTGTTTTAATTAAACACCTATTTCAATTTTTTTTAAATCTTTGTCAACAGGATGAAATTTTAACCACTTTCCAAAAATTTTGTAAGCGTTCAGTATCGTATTTAGAGCCAATTTATGAAGTAAAAAACGTAAATCAAGGTTTCACCCGAAAATATTTTTCGCGGTCTAGTTTTAAATTTTTACAGTTTTAGGCCTGTTTAGGTATAAAGGAAAAAATAAAAACTCATGATTAGTATCGTAAGGAATGAATGTAATTGCGTAAAAAAAGTGTTGCTAGGCGGCCGTATCAAAAATTTTAGATTTTTGGCGGACATTTTCTAAGTGCTTTATCTTGACATTTTTGTACTGGGCTACACCAAAAGAAAAAAATCGTCATTTGTTTTTTGTCTCGTAGATTAATATATTAAAATTTGGAAAGTGGTTAAAATTTCACCCTGTATATAAACATTGTTGGCTGATTTTGATAGAAACTTAATAGTCCATAACTCTTTGCTCTTTTTTAAATATTACCTACCTCCTGAGTGTGATTCTTGATCTTTGGAATTGATCTTCAAAATGTTTAACATATTATAAACAATCTGTAAAGTCTGAAACGAAGAAGTTACGTATTCTATTTTAACTTTACTGTGATACCTTGTGTCTGTAAATATTCTGTATTGAAAAAAAACTTAATTAATTCATCGATGAAAAGCGTGAATAAACTACCAACTTTTAGTCGTTACTTGATAATTGTTAGTTATTTCTTGATTGGCACCTATTCCAAACCAATTACTTTGATCCTGTTAATAAGTTATGCAGGCGTAGATATACCCTATACTATGTGTTACTTTTTATATTGAAACCTCTTATTTTTTTCGTCGGTTAAAAATGTCATTTAAAATACTTTTTAAATTTAACACGGTAGTCGATTTCATGTCCCTAAGATTTTATATTTTCCGTACCTATTTTTTTTGTGTTATCAAACAACTATGTTGGTAAAAACACAAACAGTATCCGAATTTACTCGGCGAGTCGATTGGATGTGTCTCAAGACTTAAATGGATATTACTGCAAATCGATCGCGGATCCATTACCCACACTCCGGACTAAGGGAGGGCCGCTGAGGTAACACAGGAATATAGTGCGCTCAGTTATGACGCGTTTCTCTATCATATTATTATTTTACTGTACCATCTTTCTATATAAATAAATTATATTGTAATTTTATTAAAAATTAAATAGGCGTAATTTTTTTCTCCTAGTAAATGAATTTCAGTTCAGATGCATATAGACTATGATTAAAAAAAATCTATTACTAAAATAATTTAAAAAAATCATAACAAGGGATTTTGGTATTATTGCAAAATTTTAAATATAACAATACTTTAGATATCCCTTATATATTCTATAAACAGTATTAAGCAATAAACAAATATATTAAAAATTAAATAAGTAGGTACACGTAATAAAAACACATTTCCAATCAAAACAAGTTCTGTATTAAGTACAACTTGTTATACAAATTATAACATTCGGATCAAATTTTCCTTTTAGAGCAATCGGTTTTGTTTTATTTATATTGTCTGGGCTTTGACTGCACTTAGCCTCTTTATTTGGCCATTGTACGTAATCCTCATATGTATTTGATAAGGGACAGTCTTTGTGAAAACCAAGTTTTTTGACGCATCACCAAAACTGCAGCGTCTGCGAGCAAACTTTGTAACCGTATGCTCCCATCGTAAATCGGAATAAGAATTCATGTGCGCGTCCCTTCAAATGACAAATTTCAACTGAGAAGTATAGTTATGTACCGTCTATCGCTTAGAGTTCGATCAGAAAGCTTTCATGTCCTTACATTCCGAATTAAACGAATTGTAGCAATATTGGAGACGTTTATTGCCCTATTCTGTCTTCGCGGAAGAGTGGAAGGAGGAAATTTAATTGTTATTTTTCTTTGTAAATTTTACAAGCAATAACGCAAGAAATGGAGAGGTACTCATTTGGCAGTTATTGACTTGATATACGGATTGGGTGAACAGCGATTAATTGCTACCTGTAGATTTTTGCTTTTGTGACTAGAATGTTAAGGAAAATGATTTCATACCTAGACTTGGTTTAAACAAACATGTCCTCTAGGATGATTACTTAGTAGACTAAACAAAAAGTACGTTTTTGATATTGATAATAAAATATGGTTGGAACAACGTTTCAAAAAAGTTCCAAGGATTGAAAAATACAGTTCGCCTAAATTAATAAATTAGTCTCTCATTTCGTTGTCCTTTTTAAATATTAATCCTTACTAATATTAGAAATGTGAAAATGAATCTGTCTATATGTCTGTCGGTTACGCTTTCATGCCTAAACTACTGAATCGATTTTGATGAAATTTGGTACAAAAGTAAATTATACTTGAAAAAGGACATAGGCTATTTGTATCCCACTTCTGGGCACAGGTTTAAAACAAAAAAAAACGTATTTAACAGTTGTTTATATGTACCAAAACCGTCTAACCTATTGCATACTTTAGGACGCTATTCAGCAAATAGATCTAGGTCGGGTCTAATAGTGAGCTAGCCACTGCGCGTGCCGTGACTTATCTGAGCCTTACGAGAGCTTTTCTGAGCGGAGCGAGCGAGCGTGCGGCTTGGCTGCTAGCCAATGCGATGATTGTTGCTTTACTGCTCGTTTTACTGCTTAGCTCATCGTTTTTTCGATCTCTGTAAGGCAATGTTGTGGCTGTTGGCGGCCCCTGATTGGGCTACTGTTTTTTTTTTCTGATAGGAGCCCAATGTAAGCAAGGCACAGACAACTTGTATTACAGTAGAATTTGAAGCGATGTCCGAACATGTTGTGATTTTTGTTTAATATACCAATTTAATAAAATGTTGGTGTCGTACCCTATTCACACATTCACTTAACATTATAACAAGCTTTTCTTTTAAATAACGAAAAAAGTTCCTTTAAATCTTGTCCGAGTGTTGTTTTATCGTGAGTAAAAATTGCTCGAAACATAAATTGGTTAAAAAGAAAAAAAATACACAATTAGCTAAGTTCACCTGCCGCTGAATGTACGGCATCTATTTCAGAATGAATACATAGAGAATGAAACGAAAAATGTATCAAATTGTTACCCGTAAAGTACGAGTATCAATGCAAATATTGTTTAACTAATATTAGGTGTACCTAACTTTCAATCTATCTATCTGTCTCTTCAGGTTTAAACTGCTAAACCGGTTAAAATGTAATTTACAACAAAGGTACGGACCCGTACTTTACGAAAGGTACTTAGGTACTTTGTACAAAGTCGCGGACAGCAGATAGTATTATTTTAAAACATAGGTACCTACCTATTTAATATTCTAAAGCCTTATTTATTTGACTAGTACACAATAGGGTCTTATAAAAGAGGCCATTCACTATCAGTTGATTGTTTTGTTACTCCCTTGATAGCTGACAGGCAGTTGTCTCAATCAGATTTGGTAAATATAACTGTTGTGACCAAAATTATTGAAATTGAGTTAATTAAACAAGTTCAATAACACAGAGACATCTAGTGAAAGTGATACATTAATGTTTTTAAGTTTGTCATTAGGTCGTTTTTGACAACTTGAAACTAATCAAGTAGGTAATATGTGTTTAAATAGTAACTGTTTCCTAGGACTTGTACGCTTGGAATTCTACATTTGATACCATTCCGACCCGTATATACAGAATGAAATTTTAACCACTTTCCAAATTTTAATATAGCAATATACGAGACAAAAAACAAATGACGCATTTTTTTTGTTTTGGTATAGCCCAGTACAAAAATGTCAAGACAATGCAATTAGAAAATGTCCGCCAAAAATAAAAAAAATTTGGTAAGGCCGCCTAGCAACACTTTTTTTACGTGATGTGCATCTCATTCATTCATTACGACACTATTCATAAGTTTTTGATTTCCCTTTACCGACCGTAAAAATTGAAAACTATACTGCGAAAATGCTCTAAATACGACTGAACGACTATAAAAATTTTGGAAAGTGGTTAAAATTTCATCCTGTATTTTTGTTTTTTGCGTTCAGGTGACCGGTCATTTCCTAATGAAATTATCGCTTATCCGGCAACCCTCCCACGGAGGAAGGAGGTGGTGAATCCTCATGGATACCAGCTGTGGGGTTATGTCAGACTTTTAATTATTAAATACCACCTGAAATTTTCTTGTTTTGTCTTATTTGGATAGATTTTCTATAGACTTGTAAAGTACCCAAAGGAAGAGAAGTGGTGCTATCCTCTTTACGAGCCAGTAACACTAAATATGTTTTAATTCCGATTCGAATCTAATACTACGCCATTTCCTCCGTATTCTAACTTAACTGTCCTGTTCCTAAAAGTTGTGTGAAAGAGATCGCATCTAGTGATAGTACCGTCTAAATTATGCAAACTCTTATTGAAAAGTCTAAAAAGATAAGATAGAGCTTGAGTTTATGGCAAAAAGTTACTTTTAGAGCGGCTCATATTTATTTTTCCTACATTGACACGTTCGGGAATTGAACCTGTGATCTCGGAGCAGGAGACACAATCAAAATCGATACGCCACTCCACTACGAAGAACGTCGATTGTAAACTGTAACTGAACTAGGAAAACCTAGCTCTACTACCAGTTAAAATAGCTCTTTATTTTCGGCAATATCTTGAATTTCTGCTACGAGATATTACCCCTCATTCACCGAGAAGGTAATAAAGGACAATCAAATTGGGCTACGCTGTTTTATGGTCTTTCATATCCTTGACCCAATTCCGAAGCGAAGAAAACAAGTTTCACTATAAAATTAATTCAATGGCGTTTTTCATACGATTAGGTATAGGTACTTATTTGAATATATAAAAATAAGCGAACGAAGTGATTTAGTCAACACAAACTTAATTTATCATCATCATCATCAGCCTATGGCAGTCCACTGCTGAACTTAGGTCGATCCTCGGCTTCTCGCATCCAGCTCCTGCCAGCCACCTTGCACAAATCATCACTCCACCTGGCCTGAGGGCGTCCTACATTACGTTTGCCGAGACGCGAGTTTCCATTCAAGAACTCATTTACCCCAGCGGTTGTCGGTTCTGCGGCTAATATGGCCAGCCCACTGCCACTTTAGCTTGCTAATCCGTTGGGCTATATCAGTAACTTTAGTTTTCTGCCGGATCACCTCATTTCTGATTTTATCCCTAAAATAAACTCCGAGCATAGCTCTTTCCATAGCCCGCCGAGCGACTTTGAACTTGTGGACTAGCCGTACCGTCAGTGTCCACGTTTCGGCTCCGTATGTCATGACGTGTATATAGGACGCACTGATTGAAGACTTTCGTTTTTGAGTCATTGTGGGATTGACGATGAGAGGACTCGACGTGGTTTCCCAAATGGTGCCCAACCCAACTGAATTCTTCTGTTCACCTTATCCTCAAAGTTGTTTCTACCTAACTGCATGTCTGCCCAAAGGTACACGTATTTTTCAACAACTTCGAGGACGGCGCCGTGCACCGCAATCGGTTGCGGTAGTACATGTTCATTGAACATAACCTTGGTTTTATCCAGGTTCATCTGCAAGTCAATGCGTACAGAAGAGTCAGCCAGGTCATTGAGCATCTGTTGTAGGCTGCAGCGTTTTGCCTATAATAACGATGTCGTCTGTATATCGCAAGTGAGAGATGTATTCACCATTGATGTTGATGCATCGTCCTTTACAGTGCAGCGTCTTGAACATATCCTCCATTGCAATTTCATCTTGTCTATGTCAGCAATCCTTACTGTAAAAAAACAAAACAAAAATTGTGAAATTTTTAAGTCTACAAGAATTATTGTATATTCTTATTTATAATATAGCTGTTGTGGATCTCAGACCTAACCGACAAAAGGCATGAAATCGCCACCCTTCGCCAATAAGTTCATTGTTTCTGTATTTGAATATAATCGGTGAAAAAAAACAGTCCCGTTTGAATATGACTTCGAAAGGTTTGTCATTAAATCCACAAAAAAAAAGCTAATTTTGACTTTGCAGCTCTGTGTGTCACGTCATGATCAGGACCTAATCTCTCAGTGCGTGAAACATTATAAGATAAAATAAATTTTAAAATATTTACTTCAGCAAAACTGTGAATGATTTGTTTAAGGCGACATATTATTAGGCTTAGAATGGTGTTGAAGTTTCCAAAAGGAAATTACCAAATATCCGTTTCGTAAATTTCGTCGCTCAATGGTGTAGGCCTAAAGTACGTAAGTCGGAGCTAGCCACGTACATAAGTACTAGTACTACTAAGTATTAGTACGAGTTTGGATTAAGATGTAGTAGTTTGTCAGTAAAGTTGTACTTTAAAGTGGTCATCAACTACTTAATAAAATAATATGACTTTATATATGTATAATAATATTTATTCCAAGGACATTTCATCACCATCATCATCACCATCACCAGCCTATTTTAGTTCATTACTGGATACATGCCTCCCTTAATAGAGAATATTGCCATAAACGCCACGCTTGGCAAGCGGGTTGGCGCTCTCAGATTGACCAATGGTGGGATATTTGTGATATAACGGGTGTAATAAAAAATCGAGATCCGAAAACCACATATTGTCCCTATCACTAGGATCATTTTTTTCTTTAGGACTATACCTGGGAAATTGCTGGTTCCAAAGATATTGAGGGTCAAAGTTTCAATTTTTTTTACATTTTATTAAAAATTAAAAGCTGTTGTAATAGGTTATTTGAAAAGTTTTCTCCATAATAAGAATTTTCATTATGTATATTTCGTTATAATGTCTAGTAAAAAGTGCACATCGACTTCTATACCAAATTGTGAAAGATAAAATTACGAACTTATTTCTGTAATCAATTTCGATAAATCAAAATATAATCATCAATTCTGATAAAAGTCAGTTAAATCAATAAATTATCTTTCATTTCAATTCATATTATATACGTAATACGTGCATGCGTTAATACAAGAAACCAATATACCAAAAGTAGTAGAATATTATCATTTAAATCCCGTTATAAATAGTCATGCAATGCGAAAGTTTCAAAATAAATAATGCCTTAAACGGTTCAACGATAGAAGTGTTATGCAAAGAAATAAAAATGCAGATACCAAAGCAAAATATAGCTACCATTATTTATAAAAAACTAATCCCCTAGGCCATAACTTCGATTGTTATTACGCTACAAATTTACGATACTTTTATCCGTAAATAGCCGAATAGTTTCGAAGTTTACAAATAAACCGCACTATTTGTTTAATGCGGCAAACTAGAACTATGCAGGGACACAAACAAGAAACTAACTTCTCTACTGTGGATCTCCAAGAATTTGTTATTATAGTGATTTATTTTGAGGATGACGTTACTCCTTTCTTACATTATCCTGTTGACTATCGATTATTCGGTCGGGTAAAAGCATCTTATCTGTGGTAAAAGTAACGTCAAAATTTTGATGATAACAAGTATAATATAACGTAGAAAAAAAAGTATTATTTTGACTGTAGAAGGCGGAGTGTTGCCACCCTAAAATAATATAATTAAGTAGGTACTACCATTTCCTTTACTATGGTTAAAGTTAGGTATCTTCATTCCATCATTTTGTGACAAATTTTCATCGCCAACCTACCTGCTGTGCATGTAGCGACAATGGAAAAAAAGTCTTTAATCAATTTAGATGTATCAATATTGCTTACCTCAAAATAATTTAAAGAACCCAATATTCATAAGTAACATTTGACCCTAGATAATAATTAAGGCACGCTGGCATGACGTTAATTAAGACATGCAAACATGACGCTAATTAACCAACGCAGTCGTAACGAATATTTTGAATACGAAAAAGAATGGGTAAGTATAATTTTAGCAACTTAAAATTCCATATTTCATTTTTATCTAACGGTTATGTTTATAGTTTGAAAAAATTGGTTGCCTGTAAAGTCGGTATACGGGCGAAAGTTTTACGTGACAACGACTTTGAGTGGTAAAATAATTTTAATGTGAATATTCATTCGTATAGTAGGAAGAAGGATGAAATAATAGTAACAATTTAAAACATTTATTTATACAAAGAATTATATTTAAAACATTAATTTATACAAAGAATCTCGCACTGAATTTCATATTAACAATTTTTTTTTTTTTTTTTTTGCACACGAACGACCGGTCGTTTCCTATTGAAACGATCGCTCGAACGGCAACCCTCCCACGGGGGAAGGAGGTGGTGAATCCTCATGGATACCTCACAGCCGGCTGTGAGGTTATGTGAGACTCCTACTCACTAAACACCACCTATAATCGCTATCACCAAAGGGTGTTATAGCATATCTGAGCGACCACACCCCCTGGAGGGGGTGTGGTGCAGGGCGTCACTCACCTAGGCGAAGTGCGCACTGAAGAGGGCTGGCATTCAGAAGGAATGATCAGCTGAATTGAATTTAAAAATAGGCCTGTGTCCAGAGTGGACGTGGGCCGGAATGGAATAAATTTAATTTAATTCGACGGACTCCCAGAAGGGGTGACTGCCGATTGAGAGGACTGGGGTTGACCTGAAGGGTCTTGGGAGAGAATGGCTTCTGCGGCTTCTTGAGCCTCCAATAGGCGGTTCAGGTCGGCCGTGAGCTCGTCGGGCGGGTCGTTTAGAACAGATTTGGGTTTGCGGGATAGCGGAGGGTCAGGGGAGGTGGGTGGGTCATAGTCCGCCGCGGATTTGATTAGGGGGTTAGAATGGTTCTTTGCGGATTCGAAGAATCGCTCGGAGACCTTTCGGAAGTGTTGTTGGAGTGTGGGAAGCTGAAGGTCCCTATGTAAGTCCGCATTGCGGACATAGTAGGGGGCATTGACCGCACGGCGGCAAAAGATGTTTTGAACTCGCTGTAGTTCTTCAAGTTTGTTTGGATTGGCATGGGCGAATACGACTGATGCGTATGACAGTACCGGTCGTATGCAAACCTTGTAAAGCGTGCGCTTGTTTTGTAAGGACATTTTACTGTATCCGCCTATCATTGGGCTCAGTCTATTAAGATAAAATCGGGCGTTTCGTGTCACATTTTGAACGTGAGGCTTGAAACTGAGTCTCTGATCTAATGTGACACCTAAGTATTTAACTGTACTTTGCCAGGGGATGGCTTTGCCTAGTAGGGTCGGGGGGCGGTGATTGGGAGGTCGAATGTGTCGCTTTGAATCGAAGTAAATCGCGGAAGACTTTTCCGGGTTTACTTCGATTCGCCATTTGCAAAACCATTCACCTAGCTTGTCTATTGAGGTTTGGAGCCTCGGTAGGATTTTACTAAGGGAGGACGCTCGTGCGTATAGTGCCGTGTCATCGGCGAAAAGGGATAGTTGAACATTTTTGTTCGGGATGGGGATGTCATTAGTGTAGGCTGTGTACAGCAGTGGCGCCAGGACCGAGCCCTGCGGGACACCGGCTGTAATAGCCCTGGGAGAGGAGAGCGTTTTTTCGTGCCTAAACCGAAAAGTACGATTTTGTAGGAAGGAGGCGATCAGCCGGACTAATCGAACTGACAGATTGAGTCTGTACAGTTTGACTATAAGTCCGGTGTGCCAGACCTTGTCGAAGGCTTTGGCAACATCAAAGAAGACTGCTACGGTCTTGTACTTGCGTGGCCAGAAACCGTTCAGGATAAACTCGACAATGCGATGTACTTGTTGGGGGCACGAGTGTTTAGCTCTGAATCCAAATTGATGGGGAATGATTAGGTCCTCACCGTGGAGGTGCTCTTTCATACGAGCCAGAATACATTTTTCTAAGAGCTTTGCCATTGCCTTGAGGAGGCTGATGGGGCGGTGGCTCGACGGTTGGTTAAGGGGTTTCCCTGGCTTTGGTATGCCTATTACAATAGCTTCTTTCCAGGAATCCGGAAAGTAGCTGTTCTTGAAACAGGCATTGAAAATGAGAGAGAGGAAAGTCAGGACTTGTATTGGGAAATACTTCAGCGCCATGTTGGAGACACCGTCGGCTCCAGGGGCTTTTTTGACTTTAAGCTCTCTGATGAAGGTTTTAATTTCATCAGTAGAGATCAAAATAGGGTCGGTGTCAGGAGATAGGGGGGCGGAGTTCAGAGTACTGAGCTCCTTCTCTATTTTCCGGATATGGGCTGGGTCGCAGGGTTGTGTACTGACAGAGCATTGTGAAGCAATGCTGTCAGCAAAGCATTCCGCTTTTTCGTCATCCGCGAAGGCTACGGAGCCATCGGGACGGACGAGTGGGGGAGTATAGGTAATAGCGTCAGTACGGAGGGCTCTCGCCACTTGGTAGTACGCTTTGTGAGATGGGGAGACCTCGGCCATGAGGTCATTGAACTGGTTCGACCTCAGTTCCTTTAGCTGGGTTTGTATTTGGCGCTGAAGGCGATTGGCAGTGGCTCTATACTCGGGAGTGGGGTATTGGGCTGCCCTTCTAAGGGCTCGGTTTTTATTCGTAATCAACTTTCTGAGGGACGCGGGAATGTCACTGCGAGGTTTCGCTGGGACAGACTTTACGTTCTCCTCAATTGATTTTTGAATAAGGTTGGTGAGGGAGCTCACCGCACTGTCTATCTTTTCCTTACTATCAAGATAGTCGGGTTCGATAGCGTACGGGGAGTTTTCGGCATCCATTGCCGTCCTGAGTGACTTTTCAAAACCGTCCCAGTCGGTGATGGTTTTAGTAAGGGGCTGGGGAGGATCACGGTGCCCTAGGACGAGTGACACCGGCCTATGGTCTGAGTAACAAAATTTTATTGAACTGGATTTTATAGAAGCGCAAGACATGAACCGGTGTGTATGCCTATCTCTCTCACTCTCTCTCTCTCGCTCTGTCTCTCTCGCTCTTAGGCGGGCTAACTGTGCTCGAGTGGAAGGGACGCGTGCCTTTCACTTTTTATGTCTGTCTCTCTCGCTCTTAGGCGGGCTAACCATGCCCGAGTGGAAGGGACGCGTGCCTCTCACTCGCTCTCATTGTGAGCGCATAACGTGAGCGGAGCGTAACGCAGTTTCTTGAAGTGTCACCCGGCAAACCAATTTATAAGACGTTGTCACGTCAAAATGAAAAGACAAGCGTTTTTTGGAGATACAGCACATGCGTGTATATCTAGTTAAGCAGGTATTGGGGCGTTTTGCACCACGAGTATTTCGGACTGCTGTGCGAAACTCTTAAGAGCTTGGATTGAATGGGTTGTTTCGCACCGCGGTGTGAATCGCTCAATAACTTTTTGTAACGTGGTCTATTCGGACTGAGGAACAAAATAAAAGAAAAAAATATTTTTTGTTACATTATTCCATAAAGTACAACCAAGCACAAAACAAAGTAATGTATAAGTTTAAAATGGTACCTCTGTGTATCTCTGCACTAGGATTTTCAAAAGCGTTATTATGAATAACGCCCCGTTGGTCTAGTGGTTTAAATACCAGGCCAAGATCTAGGGGTCCCAGGTTCGATCCCCGGGTTGGGCAACAAAAAGTTTCGAATTTTCGAACGTTGCTCAGGTTTGTGATCACCAACCCGCATTTGGCAAGCGTGGTGATTATGCCAGTTCCCATCATTGCAGTGGTAACTTGAATTTAATGATGGAGGCCTTTTCCCTGCAGTGGGATGATTGTAGGCTGTTACCTTAGTTTACTTTACTATTATGGATAACGAGTTATTATGAGCGTTATAAAAATCCCTTTTACCCTTTCGCTCATAGCATTGATACTCAATAAATTAAGTCAATAAGTCTAATCACAAAATTAAGACATTCATTAAATGCTAATAAATTCTAAACAATTTTTAACTGTATTGGTATCTATTCGTAATAAAAAAACAATGCTGTTGTTAATTCATGGTACCAAATTTATTTATTCAATCATCACTAAGTTGTTTTAAACGCGACACGTTCACATAAACCCTACCAAATGATGTGTTAAAGATTAACCCTATATTTTTTGTGGACCCACCGCGTGTATATTTTTGTCACAGCCTATCATGAGATAATAACGTCGCCCGTTTTCCCTATCCATTTAACCCTTTCCCGCCACAGGGGTGTTTATCTTAGATCAATGAGACCCAGTGCCGTGGCCCAAACAAAACCGTTTTTCTTTTTAAATTTATAAGTGTCATTGTTTAAATTCTTCAAAGCAGTAAATTTTATCAAAGGACTTGTTTTATGATAATCAGATACAGCGAAGATACTAGAAAACACCCACAAATGCCTTCCACCCAGCCTCACTACCACTGAGGATGTCAAAAGTAAAAAATGTTTTTATTAATTTGGATAGCCTAGTGTTAGTTTGAGGACTCCAAACCCAAGAGTAACAATATAACACCATTCGTAATTTGTCCGTTTTTTACCATCGGGCTGTGTCTCAATTTCTTTGCATTCCAAAATGTTACAAAGGTTGTCAATGTAATTCAATATTACATCAAATACAATTTTAGGCCGTTATTTTTGTCAATCAAGGTCAAAACGTTGTGATTTGCAAAGTAAAAAAAGTGTTACTGTTTTCTTGAGTTTACGCGAACACTATACATTGAAATGAAAGATAATTTTACGGATTTAGAACGCGTTTATTTTTGATTTAACCCGACGTTTTGAACCCTTTACAGCGTTCATGGTCACGGGTAGACTAAGGTGTTATTCGTCTTTAAGATGGTAATTTTGAAAAATACGGTAAATTTTAGAGGCGGTAGTTAAACATTATTTCAAAATTACCATCTTAATCCCTCAACCCCCAGGAGGCACTCGCTTGCCACGATAACAATTGATTTCAATTGTGTCTGGCATAACTCACGACCGAGGGATTAAAGACGAATAACACCTTAGTCTACCCGTGACCATGAACGCTGTAAAGGGTTCGAAACGTCGGGTTAAATCAAAAATAAACGTTCATAAAAAGTGTTTTCCTAATTTTTATCGTGTTTGGGTGTTTGTGGTACCTTCTTTGTTTCTGACTTCCATCGATCGTGAGTTATTCCGGACACAATTGAAATCAATTGTTATCGTGGCACCCGAGTGCCTCCTGGGCTGGTTGAGGGATTAATAGGAGTGCTTTAAATAGTTACTTGCTTTGGGATCAGAACAATTTTGTGTATAAATGCATGTAAAGAAGCATGCAGTATTTAATTTCGGTTTGATGAAATGGCTTATACATTTTTGCTATGCAGTCATGCTTGTCGTATGCCTTTCAGTGTATAAAAACGCTCGTTATCATTTTGCTGTCCAACGGTTTGAATTTCACTCGAACCAAAGAAATGGAATGCGACATTTTTGATGTGATTTATACTTTTGTGAACGGAGTGTCGAATTGAGGTAAGTTATTGTATGTGTGAAGTAAAAACGTTTTGGGCACATTTTTAATAAATAGTTTCTTTGTGTTAGTCCGCTTTTCGACTGGTGAAAAGAGACAGGGACTGGCAATACATTTTTGTGCGAGTTAATTAATTCTTTTTACGCAACAGATACCGGTTTTAATAGTCTGGTTTGTTTCATGTTGTGACATCAATTTTAGATACGAGTATATCTGTATATTGTTAAAAAGAAAACAAATTTATGAGAGCACGACGAAAATTGCGAATTCAAATAAATGCGTTAAAGAAGAAATACAAATCCATGAAAATCCCGTTCAAATGCGTTTTAGTTGTTATTTGTATGAATACACATTTTTACTCTCCCTCGCACAGGTTTAATGTACCAGCCTAAGGGTAGAAAAATAGGTAGGTGCGTAAGGGTTGGGTCACAATAATTTAAAATCGTTTTTTTTTTTCAAAAATTATTGATAATAATATATTTTACAGTGTCTTAGTCATGTGTTTCATGTTTCTTTAAAAGTCTTATGATACATGTATAGTCATACTATATATATATACAGGGTGTAAAAAAACTAAACGCAGACCCTGAAGCTACGCAATCTGAAAAGCAAACCAAGTCATATTACAAAATATTATAGCTGGGAAATGATTTTTATTTTTGGGAGTCAAATAAATATTACAATTCATAGCGTGCTATGTATATCAGCCGGAGCGTGGGCCACTGCGCTGGAGATGGCTGCTAAGTTCAAAATTCGTCCGCGCTGAGCCGTACATTGCGTATTGTAATTAAAAAAGCCTTATTATGAACGAAATATTAAAAAAAAACACTTTGTTTGTGAGAAGAAAAGTTTTTAAGTAACCTTTGGCAACAGTTTTTGTAATAAAATGGAAAACAAAATTGTGACTTTGACCCTCAATATCTTCGGAACCAGTTGTTTCCCAGGTATGCTTTCAAAGAAAAAAATAATCCTAGTGATGGGGACAGTACGTGGTTTTCGGATCTGCGTTTGGTTTTTTTACACCCGTTATATATATATATATATATATATATATACAATATGTTATAAAAACCCTGTCAGATCCATTAAGGTGTTATTAGGAATCTATATAAGATTCTATTTGTGTATTAATTTTCATGAAACATTAGAAAGAAATTACCCCATGAAAAAAAAAAACAAAATTCGCTACATTAAAAAAGCTTACATGGTAATCCCAAGAGGCGGTGACCGGACGCGCGGGAGCCGCGGAGATGCGCCGGCGCTCGCACTCGCAGGTAGCGAAGTCATGATCCCAGTTGACCCCGGTCCTTATTAGTCAGATAATAATGTGTCAATTGTACGAAACTGAGACTTCTTGGTAGCTCTGCAAGTAGCTTTTTTATTTGGTAGTATGAGGTCACTCAATAAGGACACTGATTTGATGGTTGTGGCGAAGATGTTGTTCCATATTTCTGCCACCGTCAGAAATACAGGCTTCACAGCGTCGCACTAGGTTGTCCCGCACCGATTGTAACACACTCGTATCCGCTTTAAGCGCAACAATCCGCACACGCATTTTTGCTTCACTGTCACATAATTTTATGAAAATTATTTGTAGAATACGACATTTCGCGGAGCAGAACGGTACGACCACTCGGAAGTAATGTCTTCGCGAAACTGACCTGTCGTAATAATAAATAATAATGTATGATCAGGATATATCCACCGACACGTGCCGCGCGGCGAGTTGAATCAAAGCGGGCGGCTACCTTTACGCTATGTCAAAGGCGCCGCCTATGTTTATTGCGGTGCCGAAAAGCGAGTAGTTTGCTTGCGTCAATGCCGACAATAGAGCCGCGCGACGGGGAGTGTTAACATTATTTTGAAAATTTCCCCGTTGTAGGGTAAATGGGTGATAAACCTGTTGACTTTAAAAATCGATAAAAAAGTTGTATTCATGAATTACGTAATTTTGATACTTATTTTGGTTATGTTAATATAGCAACTTTATGACCCTTTCGGATCTGACGGGGTTTTTATAACATATTGTAGATATATATATATATATATATATATATTACATATATATACATTTGTAAATCAGTACCTTAGCTAAATAAAACTCATTTTTTCAAGATAAAAAAAATGTAAAGCGTTTTCTCATTAAGTGGGACGAAATACGTAACGCAAAACGACTCCCTTGACGATCCATAGTTTGCGTTTGCTTGCTTACGCCATTATAGAAACTTCCGTGATAAAAATGTGTCATTTTGTATAAGAAAATAAGGACCATTTAAATCTCAGTTTTTCTAAAATGTCTGTGTCAAACTTAGATCCAATAAAGAGTTGTAGTATAAATAAAGTAAACGTAAAGTAATGGCCTATAAACATCCCACTGCAGGGCAAATGCCTCCATCATTGAATTCAAGTTAGGTACCACAGCAATTGCATGGCATAATGGCATTGTCACCACTTGCCAAATGCGGGTTGGTGATCACAAACCCGAGCAATATTTAAAATTCTTGTTGCCCGTCCTGGGGATCGATCCCAGGGCCCCAAGATATGGGTCCGATATTTAAACCCATAAACTTAGGATATAATAGACGTACAAAGCCTGCGAGATAGAAGAAAACCTCGTATTTATTTATTTATTTAAGGACAGCCAACAAAGCATACACATAATGATATTTATATTGTCATACACTATGACAATATAAATATCATTCTTAATTTACACTGTAGTGTTGCTTACGGAAATCTAACAAGATAGAAAAATAAAACTAATCTTTTCATTTTGTGATCTGTCTTAATTGACGCAGTGACACCCAGTGCCAACTGCGATATAAGCTTCAACATTTTATGGAATCATCTCTTACGAGTACATCGTAGATTATTTAAAGTAAACACAATTTTATTTAACAATGGTCATCATGTTTTGTGAGTGAAAAATAATCTAGAAAATTGCTCATTTTACAGGTAAATACGTAGAAAGTCGTCATCGTAAAAACGCGTTATTTTTGTTGAATTTGATCTTGTTGTTATGTTGTAAATATAAAATTATTTTCAATCCGCTTGTTCACTTTAATATTTTGTATAAATAAAGTTCTATTTATTGATTATTTACATTATTTTGATGGTTAATTAATTCATCGAAATATTTTACATGACATGTAATACCTAATACATAATACATTGTATACGCTAGAGCTTGACTCAAGTTTATCGATACTATTGTCGACATTTATCTTGAATGTTTCCGGAGAAAATACATGTTATTTTACGTTTAGCGTCTCAAATGAATGTCAACTTAACAATTTGAAGAAGAAAACTTTAAGGAATCTCATAACTAAGGTAATCCTGTTAAAGGTCAATAATCAGGGATTGATTCATCAAAATGTAAACGTTTGTTCAGATTTTGTTTACGTGTTCTTTTTTTACTTACTGCCATTGATGAGGTCACACGGCACGGCAGAAGACACGACAAAATCTTTCGAAGAAATAATTAAATAAAACTAATTAACAATGTACTGTTTTCTTGAGTTTACGCGAACACTATACATTAAAATGAAAGATAGTTTACGGATTTAGAACGCGTTTATTTTTGATTCAACCCGACGTTTCGAACCCTTTATAGCGTTCATGGTCACGGGTAGACTAAGGTGTTATTCGTCTTTAAGATGGTAATTTGAAAAAATGTTTAACTACCAATGGCTGTTAATTTTGTCATAAATTAAAACTATTTATTTTTAAATCATAATTATGTAAAAAATATACTCACCGGGCACATTTACCTGCCCACTATTATAGTTGTAAGAAGTGAGGGCGGTTAGGTATGCCGCAGAGTAGGTGCATAATCTCGAGATAAAAACAGTATGACAGTAAACATATTTTCCAAAATAGTCTGAAAATGTTAAAGGTACGTCACTAGTTAACACACACATTGACAAATCAAAACTGGTCACGCATTATCGGGCTGTCATCGATCTACTTGTATACTAAATCTATGTTTAAACCATAACCATATAATATGTCTAGTTCTTATTTTTATCTATTTTGCCATATGACATTGTGATAACAATAAAATGAAAATTAAAGTATATTTTAGAGGTATTGTGTTTAATTATAAGTATACATTCATACCTCTCAATTTTACATCAATCAATCGTTTTGTCTAAACTAATGTACGCATGTTTATAACATTTTGAGTTTGTCTATAATCTGTTGTGCGACTGATCGTATTTAGAAATGTTTTTTAAGTAATGAAATATTCAAAAGTTTGGTTGTTATAACAGTTGACAAACGAATTAAAAAAACCGGCCAAGTGCGAGTCAGACTCGCGCACTGAGGGTTCCGTACTTTAACTGATTTAGGGGTCCACTTACTTCCACTTAGCCAAAATATCACAATATTTAACTGACTGCAAAAATAACTTTGTTTTTATGGTGTTTGTATGAAGGACAAAGTAATATTTGCGGTTGATAAAAATGTGCTATTTCTCAAAAACTACCGGTTTGATGTCGTTCAAACTTTTTTTGAAAGTATTTGTTAAGATCTATATTATATATTTTTTTCAATTTTTTTTTTACTTGCTCTGTTTAAAAGTTAAAGGGGGTGGACACCCATTTTACCACTTAGGAAGCTTCTATCTTCCAAATGTTAGACTTTTGGAAAAAATGGTTTTAGGAACCTCTATGTCATTTTAGAAGACCCATCCATAGATACCCCATACGCATAAGCATGAGTAAAAAAAAAAATTTTTGTTTTAATTCTATGTATAGGAAGCCCGTCCTTAAATATCATATTTTTTTATTTTTTGTATGAGAATCGTAAAGCGGTCAACAGGATACACCTACCTACCAAGTTTCAACTGTGTAATGCTAATACTTTTAGATTAAAGTGGCTGTGACATACGGATGGACAGATAGACAGACTGACAGACTTGACGAAACTATAAGGGTTCCGTGTTTTGCCATTCGGCTACGGAACCCTAACTAGTATTTAACGATTTCAGTTAATAAATATGTAAGATATTGTAACTCCATAATTTCAGTTTATAATTATTTATTTATTTATTTATATCTCTAAAAATGCTGCTGACCAAGTCATGCTCTCATAGGGATCTACTCAAACTTCATGACGAATATTACCGTGTCAAGTTCGTTAAGTAGTGTTTGCCCTCACATTATCATTGATGAAACAAGTGACTGAGAAATAGCAGTGATTGAGATTGTTTCTGTGATTTGAATATTTGTGAAAACCTCTACTCTAACTCTAACTATGTAATGCAAATACTTTCAGAATAAAGTGGCTGTGACATACGGACGGACAGACAGACAGACAGACTTGATGAAACTATAAGGGTTCCGTTTTTTGTCATTCGGCTACATACCCTAGACTAGAACCCTAATAAAAAAAGAAATATGATAGCAATCTCGCGGTAAGAAGTCGGCAAGTAAAACGAAATAACTACTTGTTTAGTGAAATAAGAAAGTATGCATAGTTTCTTTCTAATGACACCTCTGTGTCTTCTTGAGGGAAGCGTTTCAATAACTTAGTTATTATGTAACAGAAAAAATAACAATTTCTGAATAGCCAGCAGTTTGGGTCAACTTCTTGATTATTGTAACTAAACTCTTTAGCAAAGTTCCAAAACATTACAACCATCATTATGGTCGCCTAATGACTCAAGTTTCGGAAGTAATCATTTTGCATTTAGATATCAAAGACGGTTTTGACTTTGAAACTTGCTTGGTGACCTCTTTTAATTTGGGCCGCAATCATTTACTACCCGTGTACTTTCTTTCCGATCTAAAAAAAGTTTTGAACTATTTGGTGATGAGTTGACAATTAGGTTTACTTTGGTCTGTGTAATTTGTGCATTTATTTATTACTAAAATTTTGAAGCAGCTTTTATGAGTATAAAGGTTCCTTCTAATAAAATATGAGCTGTAATAAATTGAATCTTGATACTGTTACATTTAGAAAAAGGTTAAACTACCTTAATACCTAGCTTTGCCAGTAAATAGGCCAGGACATATTTTATAATAATTATTATTACCTATCATTAAACCTTAGAAATCCACAGCTAAACATAGATAAATATTAATTGCATCCAAAAACCTTCTGCAATTTTACCCAGGTCATCAGTATACAAAGCGTAAGATGCTTTCTCACGCTGCCTGTTCTCTCTTGCAATATTCAAAACAGTACATGTTGATATTATTATACACCGCTTGTTCTTGAACTAACTGATTACAATCATCCCAAAGGTAATTTATAAGCCGTTGCTCTGGACGCTATATAATATTATAAAGCATCTGTGCAGCGATTCTTTTCTGTATTTTTGATACAACAAGGTAAATATCCCGCTATTTACCTTTTAAAACCTACTAAAACGAGTTCCAATTTAATAGAATCCTTACTTAAAACCATGATGGGTCCCGCAACGCGTACAAAGTGTTATGAAACTTCTCCTATATTCATTTTACTAAATTAGGGCTTCCCAAAGAGTGTCAGATAGGGGAGACGATGACAAGATTGGGCGTATATTGGACTCCATAATATAAATATATTTTATTGCACTCTTGTGGTTTACAATGACGATATTTGTGTTCGTTTAAAACACCATGACAAAAACTTTCTTTCGTAGGTAGGTAATTCTTAATAAGTAAAAAGATGTCAGGTTATTATCCTCATGTTATAGATACCAACTATGTTAATACAAATACACTCACCGTGTCTCTAGAGAGTTTAGTATTGCTTCGTTAACTAGAATTTGTCGATGTTTCAAATAGATTTGTTTCCGTAACGTTTAGGAATTGATGTGACACTTAACGAAATGAAATGTGAAATTTTATACGGCCTTAACCAAAAACTAGTGTCTTAATACACAAGTGCGTATTACCAGTTATGACTTATGACACTGAATTGCGGTCGCTAAGTCAAGTTCTCATTAAAAGAAAGAGCAATGCTTAGTGTTTCTCTGCGCTATAGAATCAGAAAATAATGTGGAAATCCGTAGGAGAACTAAGATAATCGACATCGCTCTAAGAATAACGGAGCTGAAGTAGCAGTGAGTGGGATGCATATAAGAAGAACCGATGGCAGTTTGGGCGGAAAGATTCGGGAATGGTAACCTCGCGCTGGAAGACGCTCTGTAGGTTGACGCCCCACCAAGTAGAGCGACAGTCTGGCGAAGTTCACGGGAAGCCGCTGGGTCCTCACGGGAGACTTATATTCAGCCGTGGGCGTTATTTTGCTGAGATGGTAATGAGGATTATGATGATGGATAAAAAATTTGTTTTCCGCAGCCTTATGTTGTATTCGTTTTATAAAGGTTACTGGCAAGTTTTCTTTTTAATAACAAATACAACATCAGGACCTTAACCATATTTCTATTTAATTAGGTATGTTTATACATTGTAATGCTTAACATTCCAATTATTAATTTGCTACTAAAACAAATATCAAACTTACCCTTAAAATGCTTGTAAAGTTCTACCTGCTAGGCAAAAGCAAATGAATGTTTTAATCTGGATAACCCAGGTTACCGTGAGTTACGATATAAAAGTTTTAGGTCAGTTAAACAAGGTTTAAACGGAACTTGGTGCCAAGTTTTTAAATTTATTGAAACTTGTATGGTATAGAATATCTTTGCTTTTTCTACCTGTATGATACAGTTGTTTCCTTACACAAGATGACTTATCAAACTTTTATTCTACTTCTAGCCTTATGAACATAATGGTTTAAGATCATTATGCTATATTATGTGCTTGTGGTGTTAACACAAATATAGAATAGGGACGCATCATAAGGGTGTTTCAAGTGAAGTGTACCTATCACTAGATCTATGTAGTTGCAAGCGAAGTGTACTCATTACTAGAAGGAAACGGACAATACCGTCTTCTCTCCACCGTTTTTTAATTTACGATTGCCAACCCGCCTGCTAAACTTTGGAAAAGCATAAATATTAGCCAATGATAAAAAATTATAAGATACACATGTATTTACTACGCCTGCATGTCAGCCAATAACTATACCTTGTTATCTTTCTAAGCATGAATAGCACTGTAATGGTAACAGTGATGATGCAGAAAGATAACCTCATTCCCGATTTTATCCCGGTGAAATAGAGATATCGTCGCTTTCATAGATAGTTTAACTTGGGTAAACTTGCTCCTTCGTCAAAGCTTAGTCCAAAAAGCAGATAACAAGAGATAAATTAGTTGATTATTTTTTAGCGAGTTGCCTGGAGAATGCAACACCACTAACAACTGAACTATATTAAAACTATTGTGATTCTAATTATGAAACACATTTTAGTAAATTGTTAAATACTGAGTCATGTCTTTACGAAGAATTGCGAGATAGGTATATTTATAACACTCGACATGATAATGATCTTCGTTTTCAGCGTTGGTATAGTGCGAAATGCGAATACTACTACGTAATAGTAAAATTAATATATTAGCTGATTAGCTGAAATATACCAAACAAATATCCATGGAGTATTATTATTATCATTAGCAGAACAGCCTAAATCCTTTTTTCATTGACCTTCAAAAGTAAAAAAAATATACAAACGCTCCCAAAATGGTTGCTGTAGAAATTTTGTTGTTTGCCAAAATATGATTAACTGTGTTACACAAAGAAAGCTCAGCAAAGCTTCCTTCTGCGATAGTTTTCCAAGATACAGAACGTCTTGTCCGAAGGCAGACTACCGACAGCTGCTGGAAGTTATGCTGAACTAGATAAAACCAGTTAACTTTGTTGTTATGTACATTCAACAGTACGTTAACCTTTCCTTAAATCTATTTTAAACTTTCAAGCTTAATGCACAAAAATCAAAATCAATTGCAAAAAAATGTGTGGTTAGCATCACTAACTTCATTTTTGTTTATCTTTATAATTGGTTTTGTTAATACTTTATTAATATCCCAGTTATTGCTTGAATATCAAGTGTTTATAAATGCCTTCTAATAGTTACGATTGTGTAAGGATTTCGATGAAAATAATACATTAATATAGATTTATTCTATTTGCAGAGTTTAATTAACAAAACGCATTACCGACTCGGTGTTAGTGGTGTTAACTAACAAATGGTAATGGCTGCCTATCTCCAGTCAGGGTTGCCACTTCCTTTCTTAAATACTAGTAGTACCTAATTATTAAAAAAAGAATTTTTTTTAAGTAACATTTCATTGAGAATATGCTTCCATCGTCATAAGCCGTATGCACAATGGCTTATGGTGGAAAAAGACGCTCCTGTCTTTCTGCTTACAGTGTAACTCGTTCAGTAACTTCTTACGACGTCCATAGAAAGAGCAATGAGAGTGATACTTTATTTGATATTTTAGCAACTTAATTGCACTTATAATATCAGTATATAAACTTGAAAAATTATGTCTCAGGCGGGACTCGAACCCGCATCTCCTCGCATGCCGGGCGGGTGCCATACCATTAGGCCACCGAGACACTGCAATACGGCGCGAATTTTTCAAGCATATTCTTACGCTGTAAGCCAGCGTTGTTTCATCAAATGTTAGGAGTTTGCACCCTTAACACCCGAAAGAAACATCTTTGCAGATGTTTGACAGTCAGTTAAGATGAAACAGCTATTTATATACTTTATTTGATATTTTAGCAACTTAATTGCACTTATAATATCAGTATTTATAAATTTGTTTTTTTTATGTTTGAAAAATTCGCGCCGTGTCGCAGTGTCTTGGTGGAAAAATGGTATGGCGCCCGCCCGGCATGCGAGGAGATGCGGGTTCGAGTCCCGCCTGAGACAAAATTTTTCAAGTTTATATACTGAATGAGAGTGATATTCTGTTTTAGTGCCAGTACCAATTGGAAATTTAAACTTAACTTTAATAGAATCATCTATGACTGCAGTACCTAAGCTAGTTCTCTTAATCAAAAGACTTACCACATCAAAAGACAACCCTACTACATCTCACCTTGGCCTCCGTTCGATTTATTGAACTCTATTCCCCTAGGTTAAAGCCTTTAAATGAAGATTGAACTACTAATGTATTTCATGACCTTATCTTCGGAACATGCTGCGATATTGGAGCGAATGGGATGTGTTAAAGGTGTGAAAGTTAGGGTCAAGCCACAATTAACTATTTTAATACAAATATGCAATAATTGTACATACTTACATTATTTAGCAATATACGTTTAAAATTACTTAAGTAGGTGAAAATAATTACAGTGAAATGCAAAATAAAATCAAACGAAGTTTCAGACTTGTATAATTCTAACATGGCTAATTTGAAAATAATGCCCTCATTAAGTTATATCTACAAATCAAATTCATATGAATCATTCAATTCATTTAGGTAATATATCTACAAAACAACAGCCGGCCCTAATTAGACTCGACTTGAACCTTATTTTATTTTGTAGTGTGTATTAATAGTGTATATTAATGATATAATAAATTAAGAGTTAGTTATTTCGAGATTTCTACCATGTACCTTGTTTTTTATGAGTTTCCGATATTTCGGCGCTGTTGCAAGCGTCATGATCGCGGAAGAACAGTAAAACAGTATATTATTATATAATAAATTGTTATTACTTTTTTATTACCAGATAAAGAGTTATTGTCTGTATTATTCTAAAATTAATAAACAATTTTATGTTTATACAAGATAAACCGATATCGATAAATGGTTGGGACGCAGCTCAAATTTAAGTCATTAAAATTATAAATTACATAATTCTACCACCAGCTAGGTATGCCCACGTCCAAAATAATTATAAATGTACTTTTGTAGATGCTAAAACATTCATCGGTGCTTATTACAATTATGAATTATTTTGTAGCTCGCAATAATAATAACTCAAAACAAATTTGCTTGTATTATCGTGTCACGTTGAACTATCAACGCCCAATTAATGTGATTGTTTACATTAATTATGGACTAAATTACACTGAAAATTATTCACATGATATTGAGCGCGGATTTGCATAATATTTGACGTGTACTTAATTGTTGGAAAATGTTAATTTTAGTTGGTAAAATTTTTCATTGAAGGAATTATATTTTAAATTGCGTTTTTATAATAAATTGGCTAAATTTTCAATAAAAAAAAAACAGTCAGCGAGCTATAGAGAGGGCTATGGTCGGTATTTCGCTTTGAGACAGGATACGAAACGAGCATATTCGACAGAGGACGGAAGTTATTGACATAGCCCAAAGGTTGAGCACGCGCAAGTGGCCGTGGGCTGGTCACATCTGCGGTAGAACCGACAACCGTAGGAGCAGACGAATTCCGGGGTGGAGACTGCGTTGAGGCAAGCGTAGCGTAGGACGCCCTGCGACTCCGATGGACTGATGACCTAAGGAGAACTGTTGGCAGTGGCTGGATAGGGGAAAGCCCTGACAATTGTGGCGTTACTTAAAGGAGGCCTACGTCCAGCAGTGGACGGACAAATTCAATGGCTGTTGACAGATTGCAAAAAAATTATCACGGCTGGAGAAGGGTTTTGTCCTGATCGCCTCGTTAGCAGTCGGATTGGCGATCACAATTTTACCATGGTAGATACAATATGCTAATATTTGTTTTCTCATCTGGCAGTCCTAATGTAGCCTCTTACTATGCCCATAAGACGATAATAGACCTAGAATATACTGATTTAAAGTTTTATAGACACTATCTTAAAGATTTTAGTTTCAGGGCTTATACCATGTATAGTCAGCTGCAACAGTTTGTGTACAGTTTTTACTAATTGACACTTAATGCAGCGACATGGTTGGTGCAAAGATAAAAGTTTTTTACATAATTTTGTCGCTGACAGTACTTGGTTTTATATGACTTGGATATTCAGACACTGTTGCAAGCGCCATGATCACAGAAGAATTTGCAACAGTGCCGAATATAGGATACTTTAAAAAGGTAGGTACACGGCATAACCCCTAGCTATTCAATTACCTCTTGACAATTTACAATTACGATTATAAAAACCTTCTAAAAATTTAGAAAACGAAAGGGTACTAAATACTTCTCAGATATATTACTAGATTTTTTATTAATTGTTATTTTTTGTTTGCAGGTAAGAGCATCGGAATATCCCGTCAAGTGCGTAAGTTCGTTTAAACTCAGAAGTAGATAAGAGATTGACCGCCGAAGCATATTTGATTTAATTATTCTTATCAAATTTATTCAAATTAGAAATCAATTCTTATTATAATTATATCCTAATTTATTTGGATTTCTATATTTAACAACCATTGATGACTTTTCTTTTGCTCTAATTTTGTTTTTACGCTAAGCATTCTGCTCTACTTTTTCTCAAATTATTTGCGATACATATACACGAAATACACACGTTCTTGCTTTATCAAACGTTCAACTTGTAATATAGTATGATTTATTTCGATAATGAACGTAGCAATTATGTTAAATTATGGCATTTGAAACATCTAACTTAGGATATTACAATACGAGCGTGACTTTGTTATCATTATACATAGCGGTTAATTTTAAAGTTAACTGGATATTAAAGTTACTTTTGCCTTCTAAACATTATCATAATCATTGGAAAGCATATTAGTTGGCATTCATATCAAGAGGATCTTATATCTAACTTAACCTGGAATCTTTTCTTTTAATCTTTAAGTCTTTTCTAAAGTCTGAATTATATTTAGCTTTATTTTTCTTAAGTATGAACTAACTGTATTAATTCTAAAACTGAATGGACTTGCGTGTGGAAAAGCAGTGCATACAAGTTTTTTCAACCCTCCAAGTGCCACTATCTTTTCTCCTTCCATTGTTTGGGATTTCCAAATCCTAAACGGTTTAATTAATAAACACTTTCACAAAACTACAACGTGCAAAATTATCATTCAACAGTGATGGTTAAAAAAAAATTTTACTGCAAAATTGATTATTCATTTAACTTTCAGTCTTAAAATCTTTGAGATAGACAACTTGATTCAGACTACATGTATTTGAGTTACCAAAACCTTTTTTCCAGGGCTGAAATATCCAGATATATTGGTCAAAAATACAATTCTTTTGTCTTTCGTGGGATTGGAACTATTGTTGACGCGGCTCTGGCTAGCAAAAATTTGTGGTTTTGAGTCAGTATTATTCTGGCAGTACTCCTACCACTTCTCAGGACATACATGTGAAGAGAAGGGCAGAAGGATAACCAAGGAAAAAGCTTAACACGACACGTACATAATAAAATAAAAAGTAACAGCCGTCGCAGCTTGACTTTAGGGTCGTGTTGTTGTCACAACGGACTATATAGTATAATAAATCTTATCGCAATGACAATATCAGTTCCCGTCAGAAAAATGATCTGAACACGAGCGCTCACTTAATTCAATATAAAACAGGCTATTGAATTCCCTTCCATCCTTGAGGAATGCGACCTTCGCAAATCTGATAACGTATGTGTTACGTACAATTATTACGTTATAGCAACATCTTGGGACGCTTGAGCGCTGAAGTTGCCGTCTGAGGGTAGTGTTGGTTGCGGAGCGGATGATATTATAAAATAGTTTTCTAGTGAAAAGGAAAGATAGAGTAGTAAATTGAAGAAACGATTTCGATTTCCAATCGGGTCAAGTTAGGAAATAACTTTCTTAAATTGACTTGGGTCTAGAAAGGGAGGAGTAAAGTCGTACCAATAAAGGCATATTAAGCTTATGGTCCTGGCTTCAGTTGCAGTATGAATGACGTCAAAGAAATCATGCCAAAGAACTGTTATTTTAATTTAATTCCATTCACTAATTCTTCTAATAGGGTGGCAAAGGCAAAGAGAGTCACAGACAAATTAAATCACAATCGTTTTAACTTGACAATTTGTAGTTTTTACACAATACTAGCATTATCAAAATGTATGTTGCCTCACGGGCATCATAAAGTTACTATGGTTACTATCAAACATCTTAGAAAACTCCATGTTTCCTTTTACCATTATCACTATAGTGGTTCTTATTCAAACCCTGCAAACGGGGATTGGCAATTATTGGAAAGGGTCAAAGTGTACTCACTATTCTGCAACGTCGAATATTATTATATTCCGCTCGCAATCCCAATATGAACTAACCTTTAGGCGCGGTGGTGAAAATCGTACGGCGATTAGATTAGCCCCGGAATTGTGGTTGTTAGTTACGCCACGGTTGATAAAACAAATCCATGTAAGCCTAACGTAACGTTCAGGTTTCGGCGAATGGTTTAATAACTATTAGGAGGATAATGAAAGACAATGAACAGTTAGGTAACATGTTTGATACGGAATTATTGTTTACTTACATTAGTTGTTATATTAACCATGAGAAAGTGATATCAGTAAACTACTGAATATAGAGATGCCTTTCCTAAACTTTGCCGATTGTGATTTAACCATTGTTGGAGATAAAACATTGCTACTGCCCGTTTTCTCCTTGTAGTACTTCTTAAATCGCCATTTAGACTCACGTTGGAGAACAAGGGGTAAGTAGTTTTATAAATTTTTGTCGGCATCACACAATATGCATCTGAAATATTAATAGTGGTTTATTGTAAGATATAAATAATCTAATCGAAGAGTAGTAGTTGAAAAATAAATATAAATGAATTTTGGACAACACATTTTCAAACCATGAAAACAACAATGACTGTAAGTTACTATCTAAAGTACTTGTCTTGTAGAAATCAGAATCAACGAAAGTACCATAAATACCCAGACTCGAGATATTTATAAAAAATCCTTTTTGACTGCATTGCAGCCGCCCGGGAATCAAACTTTGGACCTCGGAACAGGCGACACCTTGAAAACCATGTGCGGCACTCCATCACAGAGGTTGCCACAAATTATAGTAAATTAGCAATAAGTACTAGGCCTGCATAAAAGAAGTACTTTTACTTTACAAAAATGTACACTACAAAACTAATAAAATAAGCCACCAGTTTTGAGACGGTGATGTTTTTTGGAGATGTCTTGTTTGGTATCTACTCAAAATTAAGTTTTTTTTTTTTTCGTTGAACTTGTACAAATAGCCACTAACTGCGCATACGTTGTCAAATTGTCTCTCTATAAGGAGAATTTTGCCATAATCGCCACGCTTGACAGGCGGGTTATCGATCACAGTTTAGCCAATGATAGAGGAATGACGATGCTCGTCACATTTGTGGCAGTACTCTTTTGGTTGCTTATTACGACACCCACTGCAAGGAGAGATAACTCTTTTTCCCTTGGTTTAAAACCAGTTTAGATTTTTGCAAACAACGCGTACCATAGTTATGCATACTCATAATCACAGGCATGTAATACAAGTTAGAAGAAGGTAAATTAGAAAACGAGCGGTAGATACCTAGAAACGGCGTCACTAATAAATATTTACTTGAGACATGTTCCTTACGCACTTAATTGAAATAGTACACACAAAACATGAATAAAATTAATATTGAGATAACGTAACTGATAAGTGATGTACAAAGGAATAACCTGAACATCGGACTATACCTACTTTCTTACGTTCGTTTGTTACACAAAATTGCCTAATTACCATAGAACTGCAGCGATGCTTCATTAAGCAATCACACGTAATCAAACGGTGCGAGCTAATGCCATGAAGGTGATTGCCGATGACGACTAATTTATATGTCATTTGTTACAATAATTTGGGGCGCAGTAAGCGCCAATCACCTGTGTAGTTTAGTCGGCCGAAAGGTATATATAATTAAACCTACATGTGAAATGTATGTTGTTTCTGTTTAACAACATAAAATATACTAAGCTGGCTCACCAACAACTTAAAATAGTTGAGTGATTCGGATTGATCGAGCTAACTGCTAATTTTTTCGATAACCTGTTGATATATAATCCAGTGGGGTGCCGGGTTCGATTTCATTTATCTGTAATGGTTGGAGACTTTAATAGAAAGCTTGGAAATCTGATACTTAACAGAATATACCTACTTGACAGTCATGCGATAAGTCAAGGAAGACCTTTTCCACATTGCAATGGTAATTTTGACATTGCTATTTTGATTTTTTTCGCTTAACATCTCTTTTACTTGTAAATTTGATACATAATCATTCATGGAAATAATTATTGGATTGGCAGAGCGTTAGGGTCATTCAAAACATTATATCACAATGCGTTTTACCACTTTTACTCTAAAACCGACATCAAAATATTATTATGGATTAATTTTGCAATATAACTTGAAGAGGCTTGTGTCCAGCTTGACTGAAATGAGCTGGTGATAATAGTAAATCCTTATTTTTGAAGACATTTTAGTGCCTCTAAAGTTTCCTTGTATTTAATGTTCTTATTTTAAGTTGCTTTGTTTGATTGTGTCTGCCCTAGGAAAATTTCCAGTGCAGACACAATCAAACAAAGCTCATGTATCAGATACGACACACTACAAGCGTTACATAGTATGTTGATGCAGCATGCACGTTCAACAAGCTAACTGAACATTACCACAAGATTTCCATCATAATGGGCCATATCCCAGCCCAATTTTCCGCGCAAAAAGGAAAGTTCCTTGCCGTTTAAAGCTAAACAACTTAGTGATCATTATTTTCTTACATCCGGAAGCGTTTGCTTACATACTTGTGGGGGTAATCCGCTGTGACGTTTAGTCCTCCCCCTCTTTGACATACATTACGGCTCGTGTCACACTCGACACGACTGTAGGGTTAGCATATTTAGAACGTTGACCAAATTAACGAGTGTGAAATTTTCGGTTTACAGGATTATTTAAAAATGCTAGATTTAGGTCGAATCTCTTCAAAGGTAAAATTGTTAGGTGTATATTTAAAACAAAAACAACCATTCCATTCTTCCACCATTCTTTGTTTTATTTTGGTTTTTTAAAAAAAATTTTTGGCCGCATTACATGTTTATTGAATTTTATTAAGTTAATCAGTTATTTACGACAGAAAACCATTTTGTGATGCTGCTGATAATGATGATGATGATGATGGAAGCTATAGCAGTATTTAACAGTTAATTGTTATATGATAAGGCTTAATTTATGTAACCTTACCAGGTATTTGCTTCTGAAAAGGCATACAATTAAACAAAATAAAACACTTCTACAACTTGTAATCTTAGATTAATTACATAACATACCTATAATAGGTACTTCGAATATAAACATTAAAAAGTTTTTCGACCAGATGAAACGACGGGGTTACGAAAAATAAAACCAATTGATAATACCTATGTCTAATGATACAGTGACACAGATGATTTAGACAAGGCAACAATATTTTATTATACTTAAAAATAGAGCATGGACATTACTCTGATTTGTTTGTACAATTATTATAGTTAAAATGTGTTAAATGTCTGTGTTGCCATCCCTACTGGGTACAGATAAAGTATCTCGGATGAGCACGAAATGAAATATATGAGGACATCACGTTTATCGTTTAATCGCCATGATTTTAGAACGGATTTCGAAGTCGTAAAATGAATCTCGCTTATAGTCGTTTCGTGAATACTAAGAATTTAATGCTCGTTGTATTAAGCACACTTTTGGTTATATGAGAGGGTATAAGTGTATATTTTACAGCTCGCTTTGCAAAGGTGCAATTTTCAGAATAATGAATTAGATTTTATTTCGAAAATTAACCATGCCGTACTACGCTATAAACTTTATAGGTACTTTTCAAATGTTAGTATGCTATTACAATAACCATGCACTTTACGCCTTATATTTAGAAAACAGAAAAAAGGCCCTAATAATAACCAACAAAGAGGAGGTTCTTAATTCGACGCTTATTAAACTTAATTTTTATGTATGACATCCATAACTCTTACCAAGTGGAACAAATTCAGCGTTTTTTGTTTTGGGTGATATCTTAAACTGGTTTTATTTTATTTTTGAAAATAAAATCCACTCTAAAAGGCTGAAAACTCTTTATTTAAAAAAACTTGGACCGACTTAAAACTGAATTCAGACATCAGTTTGAGTCGGTGCCAAGAAAGGAATCACACATTGTATTCATGCACCGATTCAAAATAAAAAGCGTAAATATTTTACTTTATTTCAGTTATTTTTACATTGAAAAAGTGTATTTGAATAATGGAAGTTCGTCGTTCTGCGACCCATTTGTTTCTTTAATGTTATTCTGTGACTGTATTTTTATGGTTTGCTCGACCATTCGATCCTTATATTTTAATTAGTATAATATTATTTTAATTTTAATAAGGCAGAAATGAAAATCTAGCATGTAATCATTTTGAATACAGTGTAAATAATTAATAAAATAATAAAGATAATGAAGTTTACCCCTATACACAAGATCCTTGAAAATATATCAGGAGACAGAAAGCAGAGCCTGTAAAGGGCATAAAAATACCTAGTCTTCATAAAAACTTTACAATTCATAATTCATAGAACATCATATAAAGACTTATACAGGGTGAAATTTTAACCACTTTCCAAATTTTAACATAGTAATCTACGAGGCAAAAAACAAATGACGTATTTTTTCTTTTGGTATAGCCCAGTACAAAAATGTCAAGTTAAAGCACTTAGAAAATGTCCGGCAAAAATCTAAAATTTTTGATACGGCATCCTAGTAACACTTTTTTTACGCGATGTGCATCTCATTCATTTAATACAATACTATTCATGAGTTTTTGAATTTCCCTTTATACCTTAACAAGTCTAGGACCGTAAAAATTGAAAACTATATCACGAAAAATATTTTCGGGTGACAACTTGATTTAAATTTTTTACTTCATAAATAGGCTTTAAACACTATACTGAACGCCTATAAAAATTTTGGAAAGTGGTCAAAATTTCATCCTGTAGAAAAACGAAAAAAAAACTGGGTAAAAAGCTACTGGAAAGCATATCACGGTTGTCCTACCCGCCCGGTGAAGCTGTAACGGCCTTCCGCCACAGCATAGGTCCTTTCAAAAAAAAAAAAAAAATAAAAAAAAAAAAAAAAAAAAAAATCACGGTTGTTCGCAAAATGCATGGGCTACTTTATACGCACATTGATTACCCGCCAACCGCAAGCCAGCCGAAGTCATGTTTACGCGATCGAATAAACTAGCGACGCACAACCATTTTTCATTCGGTGCGATGGACCGCGAGCATTCATACATAGCACAAAGAGAAAGGTATGAACCCACCACAAAGTTTTGTGTTATGTTGACGCTAACACTTTACAATACAAATAAATACAAAAAATGTAAAACCTATAATCGCGTGAGACTGGTGTCTAAAAATTTCCAAAAAAAAAAAACTTTATAATGCAGTACAGCTATTAGCCAAAAACATAGAACGTAATTGTAACTAGTTGTATGACAAAAGTAAGTAAATAATGGCTTATCTTACTGCAGAGCAACGGCTTCCATCATTGAATTCAATTTTATAGAAAATTATAAAAACTGAAAATGTTTGGCCTATTTCATGCTTTTTTTTTTAGTAAATAACCAAATATTTTGTTTGTGCATATTTGGTGAGGACGTTTTTATACCTATCACTGATAGGTTATTTAGTTTTTTATTATAATTCGTTTTTTTTTGTTAAAATATATTTTATGTCATAGGTAAAATATATCATAATTATATGCTGCTTATATTTTAGTAAAATGTTATTTTTCTTTATGATTGTTTTTTAAATTAAAAATTCCACGCGAACGAAGTCACAGGAAATAGATAGTAATATACAGGATAAAAATTTTTACCACTTTCCAAAATTTTTGCAGGCGTTCAGTAAAGTATTTAGAGCCCATGTATGAAATAAAAAATTGAAATCAAGTTTTCACCCGAATATTTTTCGCAATATAGTTTTCAATTTTTACGGTCCTAGGCCTGTTAAGGTATAAAGGGAAATTCATAAACCTATGATTAGTATTGTAATGAATGAATGAGATGCGCATCGCGTAAATAAGTGTTTCATCAATTTTTTTTTATTTTTGGCGGATATTTTCTAAGTGCTTTATCTTGACATTTTTGTACTGGGCTATACCAAAAGAAAAAATACGTCATTTGTGTTTTTCACGTAGATTGTTATATTAAAATTTAGAAAGTGGTTAAAATTTCATCCTGTACACGCTTCGAATTGAGAATCTTCTCTTTTTGTCTGTTAAAACAGGGCAACACATGCAAGAACAACGTGAGTTACTAAAATTACACGATACAACCAAGTATGCCTATTGCAATAACCAATAACAGTTTGCACGCCGGTTAAGCCCTATCATTGTAATATCCAATCATCTCAACACTAAATTTAGCCAATTCAGTTAACAACACCGTCTGAGATGATTGTATGAACACGTGTATCTGGCGTAAGCTTAACCTGTGAGATGAATACTGATAGGTGATCGTGTATTATGCCGTTCACAAATCGAGATTAAACGGAACAGATTTAAAATAATTATCAGACTATGGATAAGTTTTTAAGGCTTTGAATAGTAAAACGACGTAATATTTGAAGCGAAAGATGAATTGCAGGAGGTCTATCAAATAAAGAATACAATAAAATACCCAAAAAATTAGGTACGCAATACAAAATCAAATAACGCTGTTAAGCGACATAACTCTAATGTACAAATCCATAAAAAGGGTACTAAAATAGGTCCCATCAGCAAAACACGACAAAAGCACCTTCGGCGGAAATAATTTAGAAATCCCTTGCCCTATTGGCCATAAATCTCGTCTTTCAACGCGGCACTAACCATTCGTCATCAAATTTAAATTTGATTGGGCATCTTTGCCTGCCCGTAAATTTATACCTCCCCTTACCAAACTCAATGTTCGCAATCAATGCTATTTAGTGTCAAACGGCGATTGGTGGTGTATTTTATTATACCTGTCCTTTTATTACAGACATAACTTTAATATAGCCTAATGACGCATAAACATTAAACACCGCCATTATTTATCAAACAGCAACAATTTCAATGTTACTGGCCACTCTAAAAAGAAAGAAAAAAATATTTACACAATTTTAAAACATTGAAAAAAAATGCATTCATTTTTCAAAATAACAAAATTGCCACAAAATGTAGAGTATTTATTTCTTTGTTTTAAAACTAATATTATTATGTTTAATATACTTCATAATCTATTTTAATAAGTTTAATAATCTTAATTGAGGCATTTGTCTTAAATATTTAATATTTATTTAATAAATAAATAATGAACTAACGACAGTTCACCAGGCTAAACACTAGAATACCGCCCATGTCGTTGAAATAGGTGTGATTTAGTAGAAACCTACAGTCTGGTCACTAATATATATCACGGGATATAAAACTGAATTTCAACTACGAACAAACGAAGGGGTACGCGATTGGATGCGTATATTTTTTATTATTAAGTGCAAACATAAATTTTATCATTAGATCAATTTCTATTTATTTTTATGGATGATAGAGTATAGATCAATCCCATTTAAACTGGAAAAATATCCCGAAAGGTAGAAAGCAGGGTTGACAACAGCATTAAAAAAACAACAAATGTGACCTATGAAAATCGTAAAACACACCCACGATTTTGAGTTGGTGTCAATCAATATGTGACTGTCTATTATTATCAAGTACTTGTCTAATCAAAATTAATGGCTTTTTCAACGTTTTTTATTTGTCCGATAATATGTTATAAGCAAAGTTTATTACTTTGTTTGAGAAATTTTAAAACGGGACTTTAATCATCGAAAATTTGTTTGGAATCACCCAATGTAAAACTTGTATTCTTTACCAATGACTTAAATAAGGATAATTAAAAAAAGAATAATGAAATTATCATTGAAAACCGTATTTTAGCTCGGCTCATGATTATATTCGTTAGTTCTTTGATTGAGAGAGACTTAGCACTCATAATTATTTAAACTACTCACCAATTACTGATATTTGTTAAATTTATTTAAATACGAATAAATTGTTGGGAGTATTTATTTGAATGATCCTTAAAAGTGCTTATCATGAAACAGTATTGCCTAACAACAATCTTCAAAACGCTTTATTACATTAAAAATTAGGAGCAAATAAACCTATATTGTTCGAAGAAATTATTAAAGCAAATTATATGGTAATTAAGAGCTCTAGCAAAGGTACAGCCTAAGATGAGCAGTAAACACATATGTAGCAAATAAATCGTATTGAATAAATGAAATATGGTCAAAGTCACACGACTCCTTCTGACGCACAAATTATTTAATGGACTCATCTGCTCTACTACGTAATACTGACTGATGTCCATATATACGGATCTATATAGGCTGAAATTTTAACCACTTTTTAAATTTAAATATAAAAATCTACGAGACAAAAAAACTAATGACGTATTTTTTCTTTTGGTATAGTCCAGTACAAAAATGTCAAGATAAAGCACTTAGAAAATATACGCCAAAAAATCAAAAATTTTTGATACGGCCTCCTAGCAACAGTTTTTTACGCGATGCGCATTTGTATCATTCATTACGATACTATTCATAAGTTTTTTATTTTCCCTTCATACCTTAACAGGCTTAGGACTATGTTTCGAAAATTACTATCGGGTGAAAACTTGATTTACATTTTTTACTTCATAAATGAGCTCTATATACGATACTGAACGCCTATACAAATTTTTGAAGACGATAAACAAGGCATCCTGTATTGTCTATATCACACACTTCAAGACATTGAGTGAGAGAGGCAGATGAATTCAAATACGAGTATACAAAAAGTATTAAGGGGAAAGGCCTATTAAAAAAATTAAAGGAAATGAGTTTTCTACATTGGCCCGTCGCGGCGCCCACATGGAGCCTTATAACAGAGCGATCACGATGGTCTTCAAAATCGATGTTTAATGAAGTTGATCTAGCTTGCTATTAAAAGTTGTGTTTCTTTTGCCATACAGTAGACGATAATCATACGATTCTCTTTCAAGGATAATCTGGTCTAAGTTTTCCAAGCCGCCAATTTATTACAGGACTCTGATGTGATTTCTTTTTAGGACCCCCCTCCTCATGGAAGAACGTTTATCATCTACCTGCTCCTTCTAAACTTAGAGCGTTTTAGAAAAGACTATTCCCTACATTGATAAGACCATATCAGACGGAACGTCTAACCACTAAGCCAAATCGCCGCAAAATAAAATAAATTATTAAATTGATTTATAATAGCTATAAATATTAATGTTTTATCAAAATGTTGATAAAATGTCATTTTTAATAGTCTAGATAAGCAAGTGTTTAATGTTTTGGTCGTATAGTTCTAAAAAAAGTAACGTTTATCAACCGGCTCGTTGGTCTAGGGGTATGATTTTCGCTTAGGGTGCGAGAGGTCCCGGGTTCAAATCCCGGACGAGCCCTGTTTTGATAAAACTCAATTTATTAGTCAACATATATTGAAGTTTTTTGGTAATACATATTTGTCTGGTTAGAAGTATTCATCTTGGCTGTAGGGCTTGCCATCCGATAGCATTTCATAATATATAGGCTTTAATATCAGGTTGACTAACATCGGCATTCGTAGAATGCTTTGATAAAGCAAACAATACAACTAGATTACGACGGCAAGTTAATTTCTAAAGATTTCAAATGCAGGGTCAAATAATTCCCTTAAGACATAACTACCTCTACGATTCCGCATCCGTCCCCAAGTGAAACAAAGGGTTTGTGGATGTTAATCTACTCGATTGGTGTGGATTTGGTCAAATGTATTAATACCTTTGTCTACTCTCCTTGGACCTTACCCTTGGGTTTTAATTTAGGCGTGGTTGACCCTAAAAAGACGTTGGAGATGAGATCTTCTTTTTGCTCAGCAGCACATTTAAGGCTAGTTGACTCTTTCTTGACTTAGGTCTTAAAAATCAGTTAAAATCAAAATCAGTTGAAATCATTCTTTATTTTCTTATTTACAACGACAAAAATGCTTTCAGACATAATAGTCTTTATATTATCTGTTTTGCGACATCATACCCATCAAAACAAATACTTGACATTTCACTAACTTTTAAATGTGTACTATCTGCCTTTCCCTAAATTCCAAGTTTGCTCGTATCAATAAGAAGGAAGAAGTAACTCGGAATAGAGGTTTTCACAAATATTCAAATGATTACCATCACAGAAACAATCTCAATCACTGCTATTTCTCAGTCACTTTTTTCAATGACAATGTCAAAGCAAATAATACTTAACGAACTTGACACGGTAATATTCGTCATGAAGTTTGAGTAGATCCCTATGAGGTCATGACTTGGTCAAAAGCATTTTTAAAGATATAAATAAATAAATAAATAATTCTGAACTGAAATTATGGAGTTACAATATCTTACACATTTATTAACTGAAATCGTTAAATACTAGTTAGGGTTCCGTAGCCGAATGGCAAAACACGGAACCCTTATAGTTTCGTCAAGTCTGTCAGCCTGTCTATCTGTCCATCCGTATGTCACAGCCACTTTAATCTAAAAGTATTAGCATTACACAGTTGAAACTTGGTAGGTAGGTGTATCCTGTTGACCGCTTTACGATTCTCATACAAAAAATTAAAAAAAATGTTATTTATGGGGGGCTTTCCATACATAGAACTAAAACAAAAAATGTTTTTTACCCAAACCTATGCGGATGCTAGGTACCTATGGATGGGTCTTTTAAAATGACATAGAGGTTACTAGAACCATTTTTCCAAAAGTCTAACATTTGGAAGATAGACGCTTCCAAAGTGATAAAATGGGTGTTCCCCCTCTAACTTTTAAACCTAAGCAAGTGAAAATTTAAAAAAAATACGTAATGTTGATCATAACAAATACTTTCAATAAAAATTTGTTTGAATGAGATCGAACCGGTAGTTTTTGAGAAATAGCACATTTTTAAAAACCAGAAATATAATATATCTTCATACAAATACTATGAAAAACAAAGTTATTTTTGCAGTCAATTAAATATTGTTGTGTTTTGGCTAAGTGCAAGTAAGTGGACCCCTAATTCAACTAAAGTTGGTAGGGAACCTCAGTGCGCGAGTCCGACTCGCACTTGGCCGGTTTTTTTAAATAAAATACTTCAGAAACTATACCTCTATTGCGCCAAATTTTATGTGAGTCAAGTAGCCTATTATGAATCACAGGTTCATATTGAGTAAAGTCACTAAAACCAACTGCAAATGGACATGCCAGAATTGCTCAGGCTCCTTGTTGACTTCAGAACCCCTAAAAGTGACACTAGTGTCTCAACTAAATAAACTATTTTCAGCGATAGGTCCTAAATAAAAAGGTTTTGAATACAGGTTTGTTTGAATGAATGAATGCATCTCTTTATTGCACACCAAATAAAGAAGTTGCAGACGATTTTCATGAAGATGTTCAACTTAACAACCTGTTTATAGACTGTTTGTTTATGGACTGTCGTACAATGTGTTAGACTATGATGATAATGCGATATGTGAATGCTATATACGGTATATGTGTATTTCTTTTTTTCTTATCATCTCTTTCTATTTCTTTATTAAGCCATTTATTCCATACCATTTCCCAAGTAAATCCACAAAAAACATGTACAAGGAAAACCTCACGGGTTTCCGGATTGATTTACTTTCTCATTTTGCCGATGATATTTTATAGCGTATGGCGTTTTCCTGAAAATATCTTACTTAGTGGAATAATCCCTTGATCCAGTTTTTCTTTTTGGTAACATAACCCAACATACTCTCGTAGTACCTTATCCTTTAATGCACTAAGATGAATTGATGAATAAATGAAACTGAAAGAAAAATATCCATGTCATATCGCATCGCAAAATGGTATTTATTTAAAATAGGCACTAATATTTATGTTAAAAATGAAATGTCAACTTCAAAACCACATAATAAATATTTTTAACTAATTCTGCTCCTGTATTAATTTATTTTTAATGGTATGTAGTAACAATAACACATTAGCAACTTCGATTGACTCAAGAACGCTGTTTGCCAATGTGTTGCCATTTGTAATTATAAGACTGATTTGCAATCTAAATAAATAATATGTGACTTTACTTTTTTTTTTATTGGTTATTGAATGATGTTGGTGGAAAACAAACTCAAAAATTCCAACAATATCTTTTTTGACCAAATTATGACCCACCGTATATAAACTGACGTAAAGCAAAGACAATTTTATAAGTTGTTTTAATGTCTTGATTTCACTAAAGTCATTTTTTTGTACAAAAATATGCTCTGTCTTAATTAATATTTAGTCAAAACAAATTAGCTAGTAATTACTTACCTAATCTGTGATTTCCTTACACAAACATTAATTACCACTATTGTTCTACGGAATATATCACCAAATCTGTCCAAGGCCTCAATAACTAGAACCTCTTAACCTAAGCCCCTAATAGTCTCAAATTGCGATTCCGATCGCGTCTAAATCAGCCGCAGTACTTCGTCTTTGCGTAATTGAGTTAGAGAGCACGAAGGTACACAAAGTATAACAACACCAGCCATCCCATAAAACCACAAACACGGTAAACATATGCTCAATATTTGTTAGGTGCTATTCCAGCTCAACTAACAAATCCCCAAAAATTTAAACCGAAGTACAAGATACAAAAAACAAACAGTAAATGTCAGTGTTATTTTTGCAAATAGGCCCCAAAAGGCGCTTATGTTATATTTTTAATATTTAATCCTTGAGTAAAAAGACTAGCAATGTTACTGTTTTAGACACGTTATGTTATCTAGGATTGTAGGCAAGAACACCTTAAAACTAATAATGATACTTAATTACATGTTATTAAATGTTCTTTTTTAAATTTACATTAGCAATTAAACGCATAAGAAAACAGTTTTATAAACCAAAAGTTTAGTTTATTATTATTAAAAAAAAAATAGTTAGCTAGCGACTAAACGACGAAATTACAGCGAACTATATGCCATACGCTACGATTACTTTGCAAAATAGCAAAACATTTTTTTTTTCTAAAAATATTTATAATGTCACTTTCATTGTTCCAATCATAAAGTTAGAAGCTAACAAAGCATTTGTTTTCTAGAAATCAGAAACAACAAAGGTACTACAAATTATAGAAAACTGGCTAATTTACATTGACCACTTATTAAACAGATGTGTGTGTTGTGTCATATTTTTTAATTTCTAGTTCCGGTTTTAATGCCTACCTCCAAAGAAAATGGATTGTCTGTTTTCATTAGCCTATGCACAAGGTAGCATAGCAACGGCCCTAGGATATCAACGGGACCGACACAAATCTAAATTGTAATTTCGTTAATTGTCTCGTGATTTCTCCTTGTCATGTAGTGGTTTAGGCTTTATTGGTCAAAATAGATTGAGGTTTACTAACATTAATATTATTTACTCTTTCTTAATCGCTTGTAATCTACGTTTATTAATGATTCTTTTGACATTAAACGATTTATTATTCGAATAAAGCCTAAAAAATATGATACAATCATTTTTTTTTATTTTCTCTGCGAACGAAATTTGCGTCGAATAAATAACGTTGCGGTAAAACATATTTATTACTCAACGTCTCTTTATGAAACATAGTGATTTATGGGAAACCCTTGTTGAGTATGGAATTGGGCAATGGGTAACACTTTCAAGGGTTTTAGGAAAAGGATTTATACCCTTGAGATATTTTATAAGGTTTATATTTTTGTCATTACTTTAATATGACATACTCGTATTTAAAAAATCTATACTAAGTTATTTTTAAAATTCTGGGTTTACACAAGTACGAAACTCTTACCTAAATACTGCTAGTACAGTCAGCTGCAAAAGTATGTATACACTTTTGACTAACGTTGATTCTTAATACAACGACATAAGGTTGGTAAAACCAAAAAGAGTTTACGTACTGTTGCAACTGACTGTACACTTGCAGACTCTTGAGACGACTTCAACTCGCTTAGAACAGGAGATCTCTTATCGCTTGACTATCATTCAAGATTGCCGGCTTCTGTGACAAGATGGGTTTGAAGGAGACATTGAAAACACTAAAAATATATAATAAAAAAATGACAGTGTATTTTTTTTTTATTATATATTTTTAGTGTTTTCAAAGTCTCCTTCAAACCCATCTTGTCACAGAAGCCGGCAACAACTATTCAACGTTCCTTGTGAAGCACGAGTCCTCCAATTACTTCCAATCTCTTCCGGACTCAAGGTAACTTAGAAGACAAGATTTCCTAAATTGACTTGATTGAGAACCGAACCCAAGACCGAACCACTATACTAACCAGGTCGTCAAAACCGGAGATATTAACCTGCGGGAGATCGTTGACTTAGAACCAACACCACCATCAACATTACGACCCCTAGCCTGTATCAATGGGGGCTATCGCTAGTGAATTTGCCACTGGAGGCGCTTGTGTCGCGTGAGGTCCAATAACATTCACTTTTCACTGGTTTTAGAGGGCTTCGTTTACATAAATTAAAATTTCTGTAATTTATCTGCTGGAAAGTGATCTCCTTCGTAAAATTATTGCAAATATGGATTATTTGGCGATTAATGTGAACGCTTTGAAAGCGGAATTAAGAAAAAGCGATAAAATAGGCGGCCTCAAAGAGCAACTATTTCAGAAGTTAGTTTGTTGGTATGAAGATAGCTATTTATAAATAATAAACTTAAATAGGATTCAAGATTTAAAACTTTTTATCTTATAAAGGTCCGGAGGTATAGCTTGAAAAGGCGTTTCAAGCTATACCTCCGGACCTCAGTCTACAGTGGCGCCAACTGGTGAGCAAAGAAACGGTAGTCCCCATTCTGACATAGCTATTATGAATACGATTCCTTGAACAGGAAGTATATTATTAACAAAAGACAATAAAAAGATAATCTATACTTATAATTATACTTATAGTCTTATATATATATAATAATATATAAGTATAAGTATAATTATAAGTTAAAAAAAAGCTGAAGAGTTTGTTTGTTTGAACGCACTAATCTCAGGAAATACTGATTCGATTTGAAAAAATATTTTTGTGTTGGATAGTCCATTTGTCGAGGAAGGCTTTAGGCTATAAAACATCACGCTGCGACTAATAGGAGCGAAGCATGAGTGAAAAATGTTGCAAAAATAATCGCGATCATAATAATAGAAATTGACGCGTACGAAGTCGCGGGCAACAGCTAGTGATAAATAAATTGCTATTCAGTTTTCCCAATAGAAAAAAAAACTATTTTTGGAGGTACATAAACAAAAACATTGATGAATTTAATTTGGCTTGAAGCCTTGTATGAATTGGGTGACAAAAATTTTAATAATGATTTGGTAGTTCAATGGCTAGTTCAGGAGGCGGTTAGTTATTGGTTCATGTCCCACCTACCGATAGCAGTCAACATTTTTACTGATATTACGCTTATCAGTAAAAATGTTGACTGATATCGGTATTTACAGATTATCGTTTTTCAATTTACACTAGCAGTATGAAAAGAAATAAGATTTTGCTATTGACCCTGATCATCGATTATTAGGTTCTATCAGAAGCCAGCAACTTGCTTATAATGAGGAATGGTAGGTACTAACGTTTAAATTTGGCACAAAATTTATAACAACATTAGACTAACATTTAAATACCTAACCTGATTTAATACTTTAGCAATATCACTTACAAAATTTGATCTTGTATAAATAACTTCGTTAATTCTGGTCGTATGATTAATCTGATATAAGTTTTCGTTTTGCTTTTATTGAGGGATGTTACCACATTCTTCAGCATTTTGCTGTCACAACTTATATTTTATCGCTTTAATGGCAGATGTGACCAGCCCACTGCCTCGTAGCATTATTAAACTGTGAATTTATTTTAACTTAATAGTTCTTACTGTTATCATAAGGTTTATTATCATACTTATGCGATGAGTTTCTATTTGTTATAAACTATTGTATAGATCTAGCAAAATAACAGTTTGAAGTTGCCGTTCTAGAATACTGGCCATTAAAAAAGTATTTTTTTCTGTTTCAAACGGAATAACAATAAATTCCAAATTTAATTAATTGTAAGAGTTAGTTATTTCGAGATTTCTACCAAGTACCTTGTTTTTTATGAGTTTCCGATAGTTCTTCCGCGATCATGGCGCTTGCAACAGTGCCGAAATATCGGAAACTCATAAAAAACAAGGTACTTGGTAGAAATCTCGAAATAACTAACTCTTACGATAGTGACCATGAAAGTTTAAAACAAAGTCAATTAATTGTGTTTTAAAAATATATAATTCTATTAACAAAATTAGTTAGTCTTTTGTTATTGATTTGTGTTTGCTTTTCATTTCATTTGTATGTTTTTCATCAATTGGGAACGATAACAATGCGCGTAATTACAAAATACGAGTTCCGTCGTAGTAAATAGCGATACAGCAAAAAACGCACAAACCTCTCCCAACAAACAACATTACGATATGGCTCAAATATAAACGGCCATAAAACAAATAGGTTTAAAGAAAATTTGACATCATTTTTCTGATAACGAGCAATCATTAAATCTCTCATCATAATCAAATACGAGTACTATGAAATATTTGAAAAGACAGATACGAAATGGACGCCCTAATTATAGGTTTCAGAATCTTTTAACGTTATCCAATATTTTATTAGGCATCGCGTGACTCAAAACAACTGCGTATTGCCTTACTGTTACACACCATCAAGTTTATGGTATTTTTATATAGTGTTACATAAGTAGGTAATATAGTTTGGATTTGAACTCCCACTGCTGTTTAGTATTCCGCTCCCGAACAGGCTTGCCCGGAATTGTCACTTTCATACGAAAGTATTATATTATTTGCGAGGGGGTGAAATTTATTTGTACGTAACTTCTAGTTTTGGTCCTCCTTTTGAATTTTATTATTATACATACGAGCTTATATTCTAAGCATACGAGTATGTTGAAGCGGCGTGGATTGAATAGGTAAATTTTCAATGTCATTATATTATTGTTTTGTGCCTTAAATAGGATAGCGTTACCTCTTGTCGACCTAAAGTCCTAGAATTTGGAAATAAATATTATCCGGAAACAAAAAATAATTTGGCAAAAAGTGTCGGAATAAGCCGTCAAGGAATTACTCATAATCATCCAGCACTGACATAATAGAATAGCACTAGCCAACCTCTTCTGATGGGTGTTGAAAGAGGCGATAAAATGAGTACTACTAGAAGAAAACGAGCAGCAGCATTTCCTCTCTACTATTACAGCAAAGCGATCGCTTTTCTGAAATAGTAAAATCATAATAGCAAATCATCCTTTTCAAGTCCAGCCGAAGTCAGCTAGAATTATCCAGCGGTGGACAAATGTTTTCTGCTCCTGATAAATTCTATCGTTAAAAAAAACAAACGTATGGACATTACTCACACTTTCGTAAACTGTGCATGTGTATATTCGTGATAATAGTGAAACTTATCTGGCATAACTGTCCGCGGAGGGAATGTGTGATAACGAAGGGAAATATGTAAAGTGTTATCACAAGGGATTACTGATGGAATGTTATTTTAATCTTTCACCCACGCGGCAGGGTTATCTTGGAGCGATTTGAATGTTAACGAAAAATATCAAGTTGAACAAACATGACATACCCTATTTCCTTGGTACACAAAAGCTAACGAAACAAATATAATGTGTTTTCTTTTATTGGCCAAAGAGTTTCATTGCTCATAATATACGGATCTATCTATGTCACATATTTCCACAATTTCAAGATCTTAATTAGAGTAAAAGAGACAGATGCATGTATATAAATGCTGAAGATTCAAAGACCCTGAAAAGTTGACAACATGTATCATACCGACTACCCAGTAATTGTAATGTTAGTAACATTCGAAATCAAAATTCAGCACATCAGCAAATATTAATCCGCTGCTACTGTTGGCAACTCTAAAAGGAAGATTTTGCCTTTGCCTTGCTTGACTAACGCTTGGCAGGTGGGTGGCAATTTGGCCAATGATGGGGCAAAGACGCTGCTGCCCATCACTTCTGGCAGTACCTACTTTAATCGCCTCTTACGACACTCACGGGAAAAGATGGGGTGGTGATATTCTATTTATATTCCGACGTCACATGACACAGTGCAAAATAATAAATAAATAACGGAAACATAAAAGCATTGTGTCAGTGCTTAAAATTTTCAGTCATTTTTAATTAACACCGACTTAAAATTGGACACTGATTTTACAATTTTCACCGGTAAAATTTTTGAGATAGAAATTAAAGATACATGCAAGGTATGCATGGAGATGCGGGTTCGAGTCCCGCCTGAGACCATTTTTCTCAAGTGTTAATGCTGATACTATAATTTCAATTAAGTTGCTAAAATACTACCAAGAGAATTCAAAGATGTATCAAAAGTAAAAAACACTTAGGTATAGCTAAAAAGACAAACGCAAAACGAAGAAAAATTAAATCTTGACCTTGAAAGTATTAAAACACATCGAAAGAATAAAAAAATATTTGGACATATTTTAACTATGAAAATAATGTGTGATTCTTTTGTTCCTTTATGAATTTCTTTCCATTACACACCATAAAGGCTCCGAATTCCCGGCCCTGGTAACCCTGAATAAAATTAACGCAGACATTTTAAATAATTCACGGAGCTTGCAGTGTCTGGTTAATTATGAGAACATAAATGAATTGCACAATATGTTGCCCCAGAGCAAACTGTTAAATTGTTTCATAACTGTCACTTGCATGAATATGGCAGTTTTAAATATAATAGGTATTCTATTCATTTTAAGTCAATTTTATTGTGTTCGGGTGTAGTCGCTTTTATTGAACTAAGAATAACAACTTTAAAAGTACGCATAGCTTGTTAGTAGAATGTTTCGTTTTTTCTTTCTCTTCAGATATACCTGCCACCGAAAGCCTTATCTTATAATTTGATCTGCATATACAGACAGATATTAGAGCAGCACGAGAAATTAAGAGCCACAGACTCATTTTGATAGCTGATTTATTTCACGATCTTCGATGATTCAATTTTGAGACAACAACAATATTTTGCGAAATATATCCTGGATTTGATGTCAAAAATTGAAAGCCCTGTCTAAATCACCCTGTATTTTTGTCCTCTTTCATTTGTTACGACTGCAAACTTTTATTTTTCAAAGTACCTTAATATATTTGGATAGCATTCGCCATGTAACTATTTACTAAATAAAAGGTAGCCTTTGTTTCCCGGACTATAATAAGGAATCATTTGAAACGATAACGGGAATTAAACGCGATCATACCTTATTATATATTGGAGAAATAAACATTTAGAAGGTAGATTTATATGAATCTACCTTCCCCTCAGAGTGAGTGCATCGTTGTCTCCAGTCAGAGTCAGCCTGTGACCATGGTCGGTGCAACCCGATCGAAACGTCAGGCAAAATAATAAGGTAATATCGCGTTTTATTCCCGTTATCGTTTCAAATAATTATGCAACGCGAAAGTTTAAAAGTAGTTATAATAATGAATCGATTGATACCTCATTCACCAAAATCAGGTCACTAGTTTAGCCGCAAATGTGGAACCCACATAAAAACCCACAAACATAAATACATAAACTGCTAAAATATAACTATAATAAATAACTAAAAGAACCCTTCCTTTGACTTTACCGTAGTCGGGTAAAAAGTAACAGACATTGCTGACAGACCGAATAGTTTTCGTGCTTTAATATTAGCATGGGTTTTGTCGTGAATTTGATATTTGAATAATAATTTGTCTAGGCCCTCAAGTCGCGTTGTTCAAACGATCGCATTACTTACGGATCTCATATTCTCAATACGACAAGATTAGCTCACGTCTTGAATTTGATATTCGCATTTGCTATTCTAGAGACGAAGCCTCGCGACCCGAAACAAGCCCTTAATTTTTGGAATTCTAACGATGACTTTTATAAAATGAGTTCGCTGAAATTGTCTGCTTATTGTCCGCTGCTGACCTAATGCCTTTTTTATCATTTTGTCAAAATAGGTAATTAATATTAAACTTACTGTCAAATATAAATCAATAATTATTAGGGATGGACCGAAATTCGTTTCACATTCGGTTTAACCGAACTTCGGTAGCTTATACCGAACTTCGTCATTCGGCCGAATTTCGGTTCATATGCCGAACATTCGGTGCGAAACAACAGATTTTTTATTACACTTGCATTTAAATTAAAAAAACATATTCGTAATTATAACAGTGAAATAAAGGTAGTCTGATATAGGTAAGACGCATAGTCATTTATTGGAAAAAAAGGAAAAGTAGTCATCAAATGTTTAAAAAACTCAAACAATCACAAAATTAACTTATAATCAGCCTTAGATATCTTAACGACTTAATTAAACAACAAAATTAAACTGCTCTACTTACTGATAATATGCGTATATATATTTAAACTATAAACAATAGCACGTGACGAGTTGGTGACGTATTCACAACTGACCGGCCGGCTGAGGGCTCGCGGGGTAGCGCGGAGTGCGGGCGGGGACATTTGCAGCGAGCGAGAGCCGTGCTGTTTACAAGTCACGACATTAAAAAGCGCGCCGAAATTGAACCGAAGTTTTTACCGAATGTTCGGCCGAAGTTCGTATTCGGTTCAAACCACATTTGGCCCATCAGTAATAATTATACATAATAATAACGCCACAAAACTTTTAACATACTTCACGACTTTCGGAAGTTGGCAAATGTTATGGTAAAGCACAAAAAACTGATGTTTGACGTTTTCAACTGGGTAAAACTAAACAGGATACCTTATTTAAAATTTTGTTATTTAAAGTTTGTAGACGCTATCAAAAAAGTTAACTGTTTTGAAGTTTCTACCTTGTTTTTATGAAATTTTTTACGATCTCAGATCTCGGAATTTCATGATACACCAGGTTAAAACTTGACAGAAACACGAAACAAATCGTTTTTTTGTAGTTTTTCAAATACCTACTTATTTGTGTTTTTCAGTGGATTGTACAGAAAAAATTTTAAAAGTTTATTTTAAAACATTGTAGATTTGATTTATCCCAACTTAATCCGGAAGGAAACTCAACCACAAAATATTGTTACAAAAAAATCAAAAATTCATTATTTTTATTAAATTACTTATTCAATGAAATTATCAAATGAAAAGTTGCTTCTCAAACCTTTGGCTTGTATTTTTTTATTTCCGTTTATAGTAATATTCGAATCATGAATATTATAATTGAGATGATGTATTAGTACTTATGTACCTAACTAGTTTGCTTATAAATAAGTGTCAATATTACGCTCACTAGTTTCATAACCGTTATTACCAGACCTCTACTTCCCGCCGATCAATAGCCGAACAAGATGTCTAGAATATTTGGCTGGAGCTATTGCTGAGTAATCTTTTTTGTCTGAAGCTTAATTAATTCTCTCACTTCTTATTTCGTGTATCATTATTCATAACGCCATCTGGATCAGTTGAGAATATTTGTGAAGATAGATGACAAACTCAATTAGAAGAATGAATAATATCTCAGACTAGACAAGGTAGTTAATTCGTAAAGAGGTCAGTCTCTTTTTCAACCGATGAAAAAAGATAACTTTTTCAATATAGGTAAGACGTAAATTTTTTATGTATGACCAGCATAACTTTTTACAAGTTGACCGATTAAATCGGTCCAATTTTCAGGTGTTGAAGGCATGAATTCGAAAAAAAATACTAGATGGGTAGAAAATTTACAGACCTACCATTTCCTACACGCATCAGATGGATTCAAAACCTATCATACGTTTTGTAAAAGTACTTGTACTTCTTTAGAACACAAACGAATGTAGTACGAGTATTAAACTTCATTATTGCAAAAGTAAAAAAATATTAATGAGAGTCGTTTTGATTAAAAGGGGTCAAATAAACCACGAAGACGACCATGACTAAGTCGCAATTTCGTACCTATTGGAACAAGACTAGCAAAAGTGTTTTAACAGTTGTTTTAGGCAAATGGAACTTTTTGTGGAGAATAAAGGAGAAAATTTAAAAAAAAAAAATTAATATCAATAATTTTGTATTAACAGAAAATGGACTTACCTAGCTGGACTATATGTCCATTTTGAGAAAAAGATCTCTTGTGGAATACCACTCAGATTCGCGTTCGGGATATAAGTAACGAAATCTTTGCATCCAAATTACCTCAATATCTCAAGACAAGAGTGACCAGTGCGTTTTGGCAGTGATGATTTATGAAACTATATCGTGGTCGCATAGATAGTATAGGTCTCAAATTAAGGCTCAAGGTCGCACAGCGGGCAATGGAGAGAGAAATGCTTGGTATTTCCCTGCGTGATAGAATCAGAAATGAGGAAATCCGTAGGAGAACTACGATAACCTAAATCGCTCGAATAATTGAGGTAAAGTGGCAGTGGGCGTACACATAGTACGTAAAACTGACAGCCGTTGTGGCGGAATGGTTCTGGAATGGCAACCGCGCACCGGACGAAGATCTGATGAAGGTCGCAGGAAGCCAGTGGATGCGTAGGACCGATCGTTGTGGAGATCCTTAGGAGGGCCTTATGTCCAGCATTAGGCACCGTTTGGCTGAGACCATGATTATTAATAAGTACCTTCTATTGTTTTTTTTTGTGTCAATATAATTAGTCAATATAATATGTAAAGATAAAATTAATTTGACTAAGAAGAAAGCGAAAAACAATGTTTTTAATTTTCCCTGTTCAGCAAAAATCGTACGTGTATAAAAATAATTTTGTCATGAAACTTGTAAAGTAATAATTAATGTAGGTACACGCATTATCCCATCAAATTAGTTTATTAGTTAGCAAAACTTGTTTGGGTAGTAATTGGATAGTGTAACTTTAAAATATGATTCCTTAAAAATGGTTTGTACTGTCTAAGATGGGACTTATACTAAAAACATTGAGGAAACAACGCTGGCCTAAAGCACAAAGGACTCGTATAAATTAATATTTAGGTAAGTCTATTGGAAAGAGCAGTAGTCCGGTGAGCAAAAGGTTCGTTTTTTATTCATAGAATGGTATTACTTTTCTTCTAGATATTGTGTTCATTTTCAGATCACGTTAGACAATCATACATTTCCACACAGCAGTTTTCAATTACATTCTGAGGCCAGAGTTTTAATACAAAAGCATAAAACCTTTTAAATAGCCAATGATCTCAAGCCCTTGAATGGAAAATATAAAGCACGACTGTATGGACTTCTTTAAAAAAGCATTAGGATTTATAAATCCATTCTACAAAAAAATAAGATTCTTTACACAAAAAAAAAACTTAATAACCTAGCACACACATGAGGTACAAACAAAACGTCTTTTATTTATTAAACACTAGCTTATTGCCCGCGGATACAATCGGGTGGACAGCATAGGTATATCGTGAAGGCAGAAACTTATGCCCAGTAATTAGATACCAAATAGCCTACGTCCTTTCTCTTAGTCTTAGATAGATAGATAGATACACTTTATTGCACACCATAAAATTGAAAAATAACACATGAGTAAGATTTAGATTAGTACAATTTAGGCGGTCTTATCGCTTGCAGCGATCTCTACCAGACACCTCCTCTCCGACCTCTTAATGCACCAAATTGCATCAATATCAAGTGTAACAGATAGACGGACATGCAAAGTTTCTTGCGTATTATTAATACTAGTAAGGAAGTAAGAATTCAATGACAATTTAACTAATATTATAAATGTGAATGTTTTGATGGATGTTTGTTACTCAATCACACCAAAACGACTGAACAGATCTGAATGAAATTCGACACGGAGTTAGTATATGACCAGGAATAGTGTTTAGGCTACTTGAAATCTCAGGAAAAGGTACGATTTCCGTGGGATGACTATGTTTGCTGGTTATATTTAAAGGGACCCTCAAGATTTTTGTGCAGTGATCGTCTAGACGTGCCAAAATGATAAATTCCAATTTTCATCCTTAAAAACGGTTCCCTTTGAATATACTTAATTATTATTTTTTTATTAGAAGATATTAACGAGAACGAAGTCACGGGTAACATCTAGTGTATAACATTAAGCTAGGATGCTCTACTGCACATTCTTAACACTTCCGTGCCACTAATCGCCTGTCGTCGTGATAACAATAAAACTTCTATTGTGTCTAGCATTGTGTCCGTGAAACTTAACAATACAAACAAACCTTTGATCGTATGCTTTATTTATTTTTACGCTTAATCTACCGCACCTCACTTTCCAAAGTTTAGAAGAAAGCCTGAGGCAACTTTTAAAACGCTTGGGAACTTGCACCTAAGTTGTAAGTTTCTAGTTTTAAGTTTGTCCCTCGACTGGGAAATTTTCTGGAATACTCAAAGACGTTTGAACGCCATTCAAATCAGCTAACAGAGAAAACAAGATTGCTACCTAATAGATTTATTAGCAACAGGCTATATTAAAATGATAATACATTTAACTGGATACTTAATAGAACCTACACTTACTTAAATGCCCCATTGGTCGAGGTTTCAATACCTGACCAAGACCTCGGGGTCCTGGGTTCTATCGCCGGGTCGGGCAACAGCTATTTCAAATTTTCGAATGCTCGCGTTTGTAATCACCAACCCATGCGAGATACTTTGTATCGGTTTGGGTTTGCGTAGATGGGTAGTTGTATTTTATTTATTTATTTTTAAGTTACGTAGGTTCTATGTATTTATCTATTTATGTTATAATAAATATTTTTTATGTTTTTTATTTATAAAATGTATGTATGTATTTTGTGTATAAATTTTGTCGTAATCATGTTTTTATTCTTGCACAGCGCTACCCCTATTCTGCATATTAGTTTTCTTCTACCATAAGGTTGTCTGGTAGAGATCGCAATTCAGCGATAAGACCGCCTTATTGTACCAATTTTTTGTTTTCATATTTTTTTTTCTTGTATCTTGTTTTGTGCAATAAAAGTGTATTGTATTGTATTGTACCTTTGGCAAGCGAGATATGGTGACCGCGCACCACAAGCGTGTCATGCCTTTTCGGAATAGCTTTCAAAGTATTGAGGTTATTGCTTTACAATTTAATTTGCTATACAGACTGGTTTACAGCTTTAGAGATATCCTGCGTACATACAGCTTAACTTACGCATATTTGTATGTGAGGAAATTCTTCTGATGACGATATAGAATATAGACATGCTATATCAACATCGGAAGAATTTCCCCATATGACTTAGCCATAGATAAGCACAGCTGACACGTTTCCAAGAGCAGCCTCCAACGAGACAGTTTGCCTTAAGCGCCGTAACGCATGAATAAAACGATCCAATTCGTTACAAATTTCATTTATCTGTATCTTCCAATTTAGATACTTATCCATTCTATTACCTGAGAACTCTAAATCGTCAACTTCTTTAATTAAATATTATCACATTAAATATTGGTCGATTGTAAGGTTTGATTTTTTTGTAGCCGCGTCTGGAAATCTAGTTAATACCTAATGTAATTATCATACGAGCTGTCTTAGTATACTTCACAGATGCTAAAAGTCATCAATGTAAACAACAAAACACCCTAATTAAATTAGCAATAATTAAGGCACAAACAAAGCTACGGCCAACAATACCAGTGACAAATACGGCCTAAAAACTTAACCCTTCTCATTTCGCGCGCTGTCAGCTACATAATACGTGCTGGGCCAGACGCGTAATCGAATTAATTATAGAATAAGGCTGGCCGATGGATCACAACTGAATCGTGAGAATTGATCTGTTCGAAACCCTAAAAAAAGAGCTGAAGTCGAAAAAAAGAAATAAAAAATAAAAAACTTAATGTTGCTACTAAACATAGAACTCCGAAAACTAATAGGAGATGATTTCCCATTAGCGATTTATGTGAGAGGCAGTAAACTAAAAAGAGAACTTCTGATCAGTTTGCATTCAGCGATTATCTGCTGTCATAACCAGGTCACAGAGGCTTATTAGACGTATTCCCACATAAAAAAACAACGCCTACCATAGCATTTCTTTATTTCATTGTATGACTTTGTGTTTGCATAGGCAAGCATGAGGTAGAGGTTTATAATCGTGCTTCGGATAACACGTCAACTTCTGTAGTGAGAAGTCATTCAAAACAAATCAAGTCAGAGGCCTCAACAAAAACAAACAAAGAAATACCAGACTACGTGTGTATGAAAGTCAAAACGGACAAAACGATCCAAAAAAAATTGGATGTTATCAGCACCGGCACGTGAGTGACATGCCTTAATGGTTGTCAGCTGTTGAAAGCTACATGGATCGAAATCTGTTTAATTTACCAATATGAATTAAATAAACTTCCCATTCAAATTGTTTTATTGAAATATTGTTTGCTTAGACGTAACACCTAAAGTAGACTTCACAATGGCTTGCAAACTGAAAACAGTTTTATTTAAAAGGAAAAAAATATATACCTTTTATAAATTTTTAAATTGTTAATAAAATAAAATAAAATCTCCACTAAAGATATCAACAGTAACTCATACAATTAAAGTTATCTATCTTACGAGTAAAATAATTTAGACACAGCTTAAACCTTACACCATAATAATTTTCGCACTCAATTTTCCGTGAAAATTTAAAATCCATAAGTAAGATGTTACAAATAACATTTTGTAACAGTGTAACCTATTTAAAAAAGAGTAAAGGTGTATTTTTAAAATAAATGTCATAAATTCAACTGACATTAATTATTTATTAATCATTTTATTTGTTTAAAGGTGATATACAGATGGAATAAGTTTTGTTTTTATTAATACAGAAAAGTAATATCTGAATTTATTGCTTAAATTTTTAATTAATTTCTCCTATTTTAAATTGGCTTTAAATAAGAAAACAACATGCATTGTATGAAGGGTTAAATCAACAGGTGATATTGCAAGTAGCTGGTGACAATAATTGGATATAATTACAGGTATGAAGCGGTTGACGGTTAATTTCACGTCAAAGAGCAGTAGCATCAGGCGAGTAAGATTAATTTGGATCGCTTTCGCCGTGCTGGCAGGAATGATGGATTACATTTTGTACATGAAGTAATCAAACCGAACGTCACATTCTCATTAATATTTTAAACAAAAACTCTCAAAGTTTGTTTGTTGGATGACTTTATTGTTATTATTTTTATCGGCCCATATTAACTCTATGAAATGTTTTTAAAAGGAGGACTTATCCATAACCAGTACGCTACGTATGAGAGTTGGCGATCGTTGTTTGGCCAGTTGGATGAGAAGGAGTGGTGCAATTCTATTTACAATACTACTTTCGGAATTGACTGACTTCGATGATGTAAAAAAAAAACTCTATTTATAAAAAACTGAATGAATAGGGTTATTTTTTTCGTTTTCATTGGCTATGCAGCTGTGGGTATTTCAGACTTTAGACAATAGACATAATATTTTGAAACCGTTCTGTGTTTGAAACCATCTTCTTGATTTGATTGCAAAAATAGCGACCCATGGGGAGCGACCAAATTACGGACACGATAAACTTTCGAAACTATAGTAGTAAGATGTGGTCCGAATCATAATGCTATAGATCAACTGTAAAAAAAACGGTAGAGCGATATAGCGGATGCTTGCTTGCGCAGACGGAGCGCTAGTATCAAATATAGCAGTCCCAAAAGACGAAGTTCTTGGCAAATGAATGAGTTAGTTTGTCATAATTACCATATTTCACTTCGAAATCAGGTCAAAATCAACAGGTAGGTAGTACATAGTAGAAGCGACAATGAGCATTAATTACGAGTACATTAACGCCAGCGCAAGACGTGTTAATTTCACGTCAAATGTAATAATTTGCGGACCGTCGTCAATGTCAAGGCTTTGAACATGGCGGCATGGGACCCGCGAATAATACAAACATTTAATGAGTACAAGCACAGTAGGAGTAGGGGATTATTGGGCATTCTAAAACAGTTTTTCACATCATCGATCTCACTATCGTTCGATCAATAATGCAAAAAACTTTTTTAGAATCCCCAATAATCCCTTCGCAAAGTTGAAATCTCACTGCCGATCAATCAACGTTTTAAACTTTTTAACGTAGTTTAGTACATAAAAATTTATACAAATTTGAAACTGGTTGGGTTGGGGAATAGAATACACCCAAAGATAATATAACTTAAGCTGGATGGGGCTTCTTGGCCTGCCAAGACTGGATCCCCGAATAAGTTACACATCAAAAAGATGAAAATCCGTATCAGTAAAACTCATAAAAACATATTTGACTTTTTAGCGTAGTGAAGTACAAATGTGAATACAAATTTGAAACTGGTTGGGGCTTCCTGGCCTCCCAAGACTGTATCCCCGAATAAAATCTGTATCTACAACTTGCGCTAACACTTCGTTTCAAAGTAAGGAAACCTTATTCACTCTTATGATAATACAACTTAAGCTGGTTGGGGCTTCCTGGCCTCCCAGGACTGGATCCCCGAATAAGTTGCACATCAAAAACATGTAAATCGGTTTCACTGAAATTCATAAAAACATTTTTAACTTTTTAACGTTGTGCAGTACAAATGTGAATACAAATTTTAAACTGGTTGGGGCTTCCTGGCCTCCCAGGACTGGATCCCCGAATAAAATCTGTACAACTTGTTCTTACACTTCGTTTCAAAGTAAGAAAATAGAATACACCCAAAAGATGATATAACTTAAGCTGGATGGGGCTTCTTGGCCTGCCAAGACTGGATCCCCGAATAAGTTACACATCAAAAAGATGTAAATCCGTATCAGTAAAACTCATAAAAACATATTTGACTTTTCGACGTTGTGCAGTACAAATATGAATACAAATTTTAAACTGGTTGGGGCTTCCTGGCCTCCCAGGACTGGATCCCCGAATAAAATCTGTACAACTTGTTCTAACACTTCGTTTCAAAGTAAGAAAACAGAATACACCCAAAAGATAATACAACTTAAACTGGATGGGGCTTCCTGGCCTCCCAGGACTGGATCCCCGAATAAGTTGCACATCAAAAAGATGTAAATCGGTTTCACTGAAACTCATAAAACGTTTTTAACTTTTCGACGTTGTGCAGCACAAATATGAATATAGATTTTAAACTGGTTGGGGCTTCCTGGCCTCCCAGGACTGGATCCCCGAATAAAATCTGTACAACTTGCGCTAACACTTCGTTTCAAAGTAGGGAAACAGAATACGCCTATAGATAATACAACTTAAGCTGGATGGGGCTTCCTGGCCTCCCAGGACTGGATCCCCGAATAAGTTGCACATCATACAGAGGTACACATTGTTCTCCGATTTTAAATGTGAATGTTCAAACATTATATACCCGTTGTCGCTATGCGACAGCTACGTCACGCGCCACACATCAAGTTCGTAAGTAAAAATATTTATTAAAGTTCCATATGTTTTAACGCAACTAAAATTTGTCATAGTTAATTTACACACGGAAATAAAGCTTGTGTGTTGTGTGTGTTGTAAGTGTGTTGTTCTAACTATTATAATAAAAAAAAATACGCCTGTACAAAAAATGCCTGCAAAATACCTATATTGTAAAATATATTTACCTTACGTAATGAGGTACATAGACCATATGTCTCAAACGTTCAAATAGGTATCTACTTATAAGTTTCTACAAAAAAATTATTCTTTTTATTAGAAGTTAGTAATAATTTTATTTATTGGTTACTTATGAAACTATCAATCTAACTTTATATAATATTCTAAGTGCCTATCATTAATCTCGTTTGTATAACAATAAAATAACAAACCGAATACATTTTAAGCAAATTTAGGAAGCAACAATAGGAAAGTTATAGTTAAGTATTACTTAGTATCAAACGTGAATTATGAAAGTTATTTTTTTTTATACTTAAAAAACAACTGACGTTATAGTAGATCATTATGTTTAATTGAATCATAAAATAGTTTCCTCATTCTACTAAAGGTTTTATATAAGCTAAATGTACCCCAAATCAATAATATCAAATTAAATCAAGTCAAAATTAAATAAATACTGCTGAATTTTGTATTTGGTTTGCACAATATATTATTCGCAATACATCTTAATTAGGTTACGAGTTGTCTGACTAGGCATTAATACATGAAGGTTGGTTCATATGGTTATGAAAGAAGTTACAAAATGTTATCGGTATTACCTATCGTTATTGGATAAATAAATGAATTAAATTTTTATTACGCCTTTAAACTACTAACAACAGACTTAATGCCTTAACAAATTCTCTACCCGTTAGCCATGGGGTAATGCAAATATTTTAACCATGTTAATTGTTGTCTTTTCATATTTATATTTTAAACCGACTTCAAAAATGAGGGTTTTCCATTCGTGAGTGTGTTTTTTAAATGTGTATCCTGCGATTGTTCTGACTATTTTAATGATTTTTTTTCGTTGGATAAGACATACTACTTTAGAAGCGGTCCCATATGAACTTTGTTGAAATCGATTCAATACTTTTCGAGAAAATCTAAAATCTTTGAACACATAGTTCGCATTTTAGTATAGTTTAAGTACAAAACAGTTGTGCGTAGATGTAGTCTTGAAGTCAGTTTACGTTTATTTAAAAAAGATTCTAGTAGTTGTAAATATAAATGTATGTTTAATGCAATACTTATATATTTTTATTCGGTTGATATTTTAAAATATTTATGGAATAATTTTCATGTTCAGTGTAAACCGAGTTTTTTTCGCGTTGCGTAAGTCAGCGGATACAAATAATGCTTACAATTATTACAAATGGGGTTAGTTTCACAAGTATGAACAACTAAACAAATAATTATGCTGAATTTTGTAAAATTCAGAAGTAGTCAACTTTATGAAATTATGAATTATTCTATTAATATTATAGATACGAACTGAATCCTAACTTACCTAATTATTAATGTACATAAGTGCTATTCAAATACTTACAATGCCTTAGCAATTAATATGATTTAAACATGATAGTTATATTTGAGAGGTTTTATATAATAATAGCATTTGATTCTTCTACAAAATAATGTTTTTTGAAATAAGTTTACACATACTATTCTGAAAAACGATAAGTAAAAGAAACTAAAACGAAATTTTATTTATTCTATATTTATTATGTGGTGAATACCTATTTATTATATACATTTAACTATAAGTTAAATTAACACCATTATTGAACGGCTGATTGAAATTTTACACATTCTACTTAGAATTTTTTTTCAATTACTTTCCTATAGATGATAATAACATAATTTTAGGTTGACTACTTCTGAAAAATTATTGCTTGTTTTGCGTTTTTCTATAATAAAAACGTGAAAAATGCTTGGCATTGTATCAGTTCTCCGCAGTAAGGTACTGCTCGTAAATCTTCACAAGTAAATCACCAGGAACTTCAACGCTGCCCAAATAATGTTCGTAAGTTTTTTATCATATTAATTATTTTACTAACATACTCTTACCTTATTTTGTCTTTATTATTTGCATTTTATAGTATGTTTTACATATTTATGTATATATTCTTGTGAAAATTATCTTTTGGTACTCTAACAGTACTGGTGTGTCTATCTATTGCAGGGCTGAGAGCAAGCAAATTAAAAGGTCTGCAAAGAGCAGCAGTGAAAATCTTTACTTTGATTCAGATGAGGAAATTATAAGGTAATTTACAATTTACATTGATTATTATTACAAATTAACTTATGTTAAGTTATTACTTATTCTTAATATGTCTGTTAAAGATAGGTTAATGAAGTAAGTTTTTATCTTTTCAGTTCCAAGAAAACGAGTAAGCCTGCAAAATCAAGCAAGCGCCAAAAGACAGTCAAAAATCAACCATCAACGAGTAACGGCTCAGATTGGTTATTTGACTCGGAATCTGACGACGAGTTACCGCCACAACACACGACGGCTAACATCACAACAACCAGTTGCCTGACTCGTAGAGTTCCTGGTGGAGTGACACGTCGGACTGCACAGCTAGACGGAGGTTTGTTGGCGGAACTCCGTCTTTACAACGCGGACGAGGTACGAGCCTTAACAGGTCTGGACAGGTGTGAGAAGGCGATTGTTTGGGTCCGCTTGCAGGGCGAAGAGGACTCACCAGAATTTAATACGCTAAAAAAGTTTGTTAAATTAGCTAAAACAAAATTTAACGAAGACGGGGTTTATTTAGCTCACAAAAAGAAAAAATAAATCATTTTTTAATGATTTCCTTTTTTTTCGTTAAAATATGCTTTAGCTAGTTTAATAAATATCTTTTAATAAGGTAGATCTTACTTAATAATTTTAAACCGCTTTACTATCTACATTATTATCATGGTTAAGTCTACTTTCTGTTCAGTTTGCGATATATCCGTAAATAACAAAGTTTTCTCTGCCCACTTAAAAAGTATTTTACACAAGAATAATAGTTCGGTTGTTGAGAGCGAAGGCATTGAAAAGATTCATAGCGCTTTTCGCAGTCGTATCGCATCTTATCGTGTTCGAGGCGTGGACGTCGGCCAGGACAACAACTCTGTCACGAACCTACCCATTCAATTTTTATCGCACTTGCGCACACGCGTACGTCTATTACTTTCAGCACGAATAGAAACTTATACTAATGTTAAAGTTAACTTTGAGCTATTTTCTGAATTTTTTCAGCATAAGAATAATATGATTTCAATTAAATCTTTTGCAACTGAAAACATTATTTTGTATCAAAATTTTAATTTTGAAGATATGTTTTCAAACGTTATACGTTTGCTTTGTAAAAAAATTGAAGAATTTGAAGAGCGAGATAGCGGTTGGGCTTATTTGCGAAGCTTATATCTAGAAGTTAATATAAATAAATACAATCCCTTGAGAGCCTCGGGCTACGTAGATTTACCTGACACTATTAAATATAAACGCGCGTGTATAAACATACAAAATTCTGATAATTATTGCTTTTTGTGGTGTGTAGTGGCAGCCCTTTTTCCCGCAAAGAAAAACGCTCATCGAACATCAGCTTATCCACATTTTGAAAGTGTGCTTAACGTAAAAAACATGCGCTTCCCAGTGGGTTTCGCGGACATTAAAATTTTTGAGAAAAATAACCCTCGTCTAAGTATCAACGTTTACGGTCTTAAAAAAAACAAAGTTGTTGGCCCTTTATACCGAAGTGAATCGCGAAAAAAACATCACATAAACATGCTTTATCTTGAACATGGAAATCGTACTCATTACTGCCTTATTAAAGATTTATCTAAATTAATACGCAAGCAATTAACTAGGCATCACTCAAAAATATATTTTTGCGAGGATTGTATGATATTTTTCGATAACAATAAAAAATTAGAAGCTCATGTTTGCAGTGGTGTCGCAACCATTTTACCCAATGAAGGGGCTTATATACGTTTTAATCACTACGAACGAATGCAAGATATGCCTTTTGTCTTGTACGCAGACTTTGAGTCATTGTTACAGCCAACTGAATCCAATACTGGAACAACTTGCACAGTATCGTTGCAAAAACACATACCCGCTGCATTTGCTTATTATATTGTATGTTCCTATGATAACTCGCGGAATAAATACGTATCCTATCGAGGTCCTTACTGTGTAGATAAGTTTTTCGAAAGTTTGTTAGTTGATTTAACTGATATTCATAACATTTTGCAGTCAACAGTGCCAATATCTTTAACAGACGAAGATATTGTCAATTTTTCTCAAGCTAAAAATTGTTTTCTGTGTGATAAAATATTATTTGATGATAAAGTAAAAGATCATTGCCATCACACTGGGCGGTATCGCGGTGCAGCTCATTCTTATTGCAATATAAAATACCGTTTGCCTAAATTCGTACCGATTTTTTTTCATAATTTAGCTGGTTATGACAGTCATCTTTTTATACGTCAGTTAGGAGAATTACCTGGTAGAATACAAGTGATCGCGAAAAATAAGGAAAATTATATATCGTTTACAAAATTTTTTCAAGTTAATGTAAAGGACATAATACCTGTTCGATTTGTCGATTCTTATAAATTTTTAGGTACCAGTTTAGAAAAACTGGTAGCAAACCTTATTAACGATGATTTCAAACATCTACCATATTTTTTTCCTTCTAATGAGCATTTGAATTTATTAAAACGCAAAGGAGTGTATCCTTATGAATACATGACTGCTTGGAGTTCATATGAAGAAGATAAACTTCCTTCCCAAGATTGTTTTTTTAGTAAATTACACAATTGCCAAATATCAGACATGGATTATGAACATGCGAGAAAAGTTTGGCAAACTTTTAAACTATCGAACCTTGGCGAATACACTGATTTGTATCTTAAATCTGACGTACTTTTACTAGCAGACGTTTTTGAAAGTTTCCGTCGAACTTGTAAGGCAAATTATAAATTAGATCCAACTTTTTACGTTACTGCTCCAAGTCTCAGCTTTGACGCGATGTTATTAAAGACGGGTGTTAATTTAGAGTTAATAAATGACTTGGAAATAATAAGAATGATTCAAAAAGGAATACGTGGTGGTATATGTTTGTGTTCCACAAGGTATTCAAAAGCTAATAACAAATACTTAAAGAATCATGACTCTAAAAAAATTAATAACTTTTTAATTTATATTGATTGTAATAATCTATATGGTTATGCAATGTGCGCTTATTTACCTCATTCAAATTTTAAGTTATTAAACAATTTAGAAATCGCTAGAATTGATTTCAAAAATATCTCGATAGACGGGGATACTGGTTACATACTAGAAGTAGACTTAGAGTATCCCGAACATCTGCATAATGTTCATAACGATTTTCCATTTTGTGTGCAAAAATTTACTCCACCAGGTTCTAAAACCTCAAAATTAATTCCAAATTTGTACGATAAATTTTTTTATGTCATTCATATTGCTCACCTGCAAACATGTCTTAAACATGGATTATTGTTAAAGAAAATACATAGAGTGATTCAATTCAAACAAAGTCCATATTTAAAACAATACATTGACATGAATACTGAATTACGTAAAAAGGCAAAATCTACATTTGAACAAGACTTCTTCAAACTTTTAAATAATAGTATATTTGGTAAAACTCTTGAAGACGTTGAAAAAAGAGTTAGTATTAAATTGGTAAATAAATGGAGTGATGATAAAAATAAAACGAAAAAAAGTTACTGTGCTGAGCAATTAATTGCTCGACCAAATTTCCATAGTGCTTCAATTTTTTCAGAAAATTTTGTAGCTATTCAAATGAAACCTGAAACTATTACTCTAGATAAACCTATATACATTGGTTTTACCGTTTTAGAAATATCTAAAAGTCATATGTTTGATTTTCACTATTCTATTATGAAACCTTTTTATGGGGAAAAGTTAAAACTTTGTTATACGGATACTGACAGTTTTCTTTATTCAATAGAATGTAATGACTTTTACAAAGATTTAAAGTCACATTTCCTTCCCTATTTTGACACTAGTAATTATCCTGATAACAACATCTTTAATATTCCACGTCTAAATAAAAAGGTACCAGGACTATTCAAAGATGAGCTAGGTGGGAATATAATTTCTGAATTTGTCGGATTAAGGTCGAAATTGTACTGTATCAAAACAACTCAGGATGAGTATAAAAAAGCAAAAGGTATACAGAAACAAGTTTTAAGAAATGTACACTTTAAAGATTATTACAGGATATTAAATGAAAATGTTTACTTAAGAAAGAAAAATGTTATATTTAAATCTCTAAAACATGAAATATTTACACAAGAACAGAACAAGATAGCTTTGTCAGCGAATGATGATAAACGTATTATTTTAAAAAACAAAATTTCCACTATGTCATGGGGTCATTGTGATACTATATACTAATGGTGATGGTATTAATAAAATAAAACATGGGTAGTAATATGATGTATAGTGGTTGAATTAATAGACAACTTTTGTATAACTAACATGTAGGAATACAATTTTAAATTGTCTATACTCAGTAGATACCTGATCACTTTTTGTAAATACGAAATTATTTAATCAGTGGTTTTAATAACTAATTTCCTGTACATAACAGATATTTCATCATATTTGTGATTGTGAAAATAAATATATTATTAGGCAGCAATATTGTATGAGTGGCTAAAGTAATAATGTACTAGTTTAATTAGGTTAAGAGCCTCAGATTTCATGTACTCGACAGATATTTATACTTATGAAAATAAATTACTTTACTGACTAATAAGCATTTTTATTTAAAAACTTGTAGAAACCTGTGACATGATGAAATCCAAATATTTGTTGCTGTATCAGCATTTAGAACACGTATATATAGCTATTAAAATTTGTTTATTTTATACTAGTTTCAATTTGAGTCAGCGATCTATAGACAACTGTCAACTTCCTGCAACTAGCAAAATGGTAAGTAAAAGTATGAATTTTTTATGATGACAACAACTTCACTTTTCCGGCAAAGTGTAGCAAAATGATTGTTGCTGAGACAAGTTTTGTAATACTTTCGTTGTCTTTTTGTTGTTGTTATCACAAGTGCTTTAAATCCATTTATGTGTTTTCTAAATTAGGTATGTGTTTTTTCTTTTAGAATACACAGCAAGTCAACACTCCTTACTACGGCATTTCCAGTGAAGAGGTACCTTTAAGGTATTTGCAAGATGCGCAAGACCCTCTGGAAGGGTTTGACCAAATGTACTCGTTGCAGCACAAAGTGCGGCGAGCAATCAATAAGAAGAAAACGAGTGAGAAAAAGACGTACATCCATCATCGAATCAACAAAAACACATCGTTTGTGGCTAAGAGCAAACCGGCTACTGGACGACGATTGATTCGAATAGAAATAATTAATTTAGAGTCAACTGGTGTGCAGGAGGAAGATGGAGACCGGCTTCGTGCACAGTACATAGTGACCGATGACATCGATCCAATATTGGATCAAACAGAAAATGTGGTAAATAACATTTCAAAAAAATTATGTGGTTACAGTTACGGATTTTAATAAAATGTCATATTTTATAAATTAAATAATTTTTCTCAGGTATTTAGTCACGCATAACCTACCGAAAAGTCTTTTTTTTTAATTTAAATAAATAATATTATGCATAATTTTTTATTAAGTAAGAAATCTGTTTTTTGTATTTATGTATTAGATAAGTTTGTTTTCTAAATAAATGTAAACTTTATATGAACACTTTGTTTTACTTCTAAAAGGAATCCTCATAATAAAAGAGTTTTTATTTGGCATGTATTTATTAGGTATCATTATTTATAACATAATAGTTTTCTTAAAAATCAAACAGTTACTTTATTTTCAGCACACCATTTCTTTATACATATTACATTTTTTAATGCACATATTTTCTTATGATTAAAACAGTTATATAATATAGGGTTGCTTAAACAATAAAGTTTACAAAGAGTATTTAAATTGGGAGCGCCTAAAGAAGTTATGTCTGAAATATCATTTTCGTTATCACATAGATCATGCACCCATTTAATTTTTTCATCTCCTTTTACAAAAATCTTTCTACCTTTTAAATAGGATTTAATAATTCTTTGAAATTCTCTATAGTCGACGTATCCTTCGCTCCACCGATAGCCTCTGTTCTTTTCGATCCAGCAAACCTGTTTCTTTTCTTCAGCACTCAATGAAGTAAAAGGGTATGGAGGCTTTATCAAAAATATGTGAGTATGCTCTTGAGTAGCTATAGCAAATTCTTTCACTATAAATTCATTCAGACTATTTTTAAATCCTTGCAGATCTACGATTATTGAATTTTTATTCATGATAGTTTCCTTACAATATTACTCAAAGGCTTGTACTCAAATATACAATCGTTTAAAATCAAGCAATAAGCAGCTGTCTGATCTGGAATTGCTTGATCTGTTTCGATTTCAACTCTAACATCGATCGATCCCTTTAAAGTTTCGTGCTGTCGTGAACAGTCGATAACAAATAAAGGAGCAACGTCTTTGAATTCTTTTAAACTCATCAATGGCTCTGGTCGACGTCCGTGATACGACTGTTGAAATCTTGCATACTGTTCGTATAATAAAGTAAATTTGTCTTCTGAAAAACTGACATTTAGTCCTTCATACGGATAGTATGATGAATTTAAAAAGACTCTTATATCTCGTACGTGACAATGATCAAACTCTGCCATTGACAATGCAGCGTTATGCTTGCGGTTGGTTTGTAAGCCAATGACAACAAATCGTGGTTTTTCTATTTGTGATGACGTTTTTATAGACCAAGTATGTTTACGTGTTTTAGGTAATAAAGGGTATTCGTACAGATCCCAATTACGAAACGCTAATGGAATAGCTCGATCTTTCTCTAAATGTTTTAATAGGTTAATTCTTTCTCTATCTGATACTTTAATGTGTGGGACTCGCCAAATGATTTTATTGATTATAATATCCTCTACGATTTCGCCTGCATTTAACTTGATTGCATTAAGATTTGTATTACTTCTTAATAACACTAGCTCGTGTTTACAGTTGATAATTATTTTTTCATAATCTTCTGCAAATCCCAATATCTTGTTTAACGGAATGGACGCGGAAAATGTTCCACCACTAACATTCTTTGTTCCTGCGGTTGACCAACCCCAAACTCGAGCACATTTGGATTCATTTTCATTTAAGGATAGGTAAGATTTCATTGTTGTAGTAATACCTGCATTCTTAGTTTTATCTATTTCTACTCCATTCAGTTCATATCTAATATCTTGAAAAAGAAATAGTGCTGGATTATTAACGAAATGTACATTGGATATTTTTTCTTTAGTGGTGCTGTTAAACACATTTACTTTGCCTTCGATATATAAACTACTAAGTGAAGGTAACACGTACAGGTCTTGTTGGTTGATAGGTATTCGTATTTCATCATTCTTGTTAAAACTTGTTACGTATGGTTTGTATGAATGATACTCGAAACTTTCAATGCTGTTATCATGTGATGTTTGTTGAGAAATATTTAAAATATTCATTTTATTAAACCAATTATCTTAAGAAATTCTTTATTGGTCTTAGTTAGCTTCTTTTTAAGCTGAAGCGATCTGTCTTTGTTCAATGTTCTGTTAGAACTGAGCAGAGTACATGATGAAGAAGGGCTTTTATTGAAATTAATCATATTTTTCTGAAATGTAAATACAGTTGTACTTCTTCTCCTCGTAAGTTTATCTCTTTGTTTTCAGCGTCCAACAGCCTTATATTAATAGCGCTTATAGAACTTTGGTTAACAGGAAAATAAATTAAATTTTTAGGTATTTCAATTATTCGATAACCAGGTGGTACATTAGGCACGAATTCATAAATTATATGGCTTGCCTTCCCGTTTACAAATGAACCACTAATTACATCGCATTCGATCCGCACTATGGTTGTAGATAGAATGCTTACAGGATACTGCGATTCGGTACTTATATTTGCATTTATTGTTTCCATTCCAAAACCTAAAATTTTACCAAGTGAGTCACTTTTTTCGAAATGAATGTCTTTGGAACAATAAATATTTGTTTTCAATGTGTTATTATTGCAGTTTAATTTCAATACAGTGTTCTTGATGCTATTTTTTAAAAAGTCACAAATATCCTGAAGCTCATAAGACCCTTCAGGAATTTCGATGATTTCATTTTCACCATAATAGAACTTGTTGTTTCTTTCATCAATGTTAGGAATGGAATTAAAGGTTGAAAAATATAGAAGACCACATTCATAGTCTCCTCGAAGTTCTAACGTTGGTGAATAATTTGTTGTTAGGGAGGCTCCTCTCCCGGTTATAGACACAGTGAAAGACATCATTATACTGACAATTTTATTAATTATTTTCATTTTATAAATGCTTTTTCCAATAATTCCTTAAAAATTTTAGACACAAATGACCACAGTTTACAGTACCAAAGGCTTGATGTCGTACATAATTATAGTATATAGGTATTTTACGCAAATACTTGACTAATTCCAGCGGTGGTTTTAAATTACCGAAACTGTCATAATATTCCACGTAATTATTTTGCTTTACAAAGGCTACCCAATGCGTACCAGGATTTTTGTTACTGTCCAAATTCATGATTGCACATTCCATCTTTTTAGGTTTCGAAGGTAATGTATCTCTCATGAATACACCACGAAAGAATGGAATGTTACTGGCATGTTCTAATATATCCAAATTAGTGAGCGCACGTCTAGGTAGCCGCTGAATTAGTTTTTTGAGGGATTCAGATATAAACCTGTCCCTTTTTTATGAGGTTTAATATATAACCCTTTTCCAAGAGCCACCGCTTCCATCATTCTGTTGTGTCTTTCAGATTCCTGAAGACTCTTTTGTGCGGCTTTAGAATCATTAACAGCTTTTGCTATACCTGCCGCTCCTCCAGCAAGAGAACCTAAAGCTGATAACCCCGCAAAAATGGGAATAAGTGGTAAAAGTCCTCCACATTTTGGAAGAGGAATAAATCGAGGTATACGTATTCCCTTTTTATCACCAAAAAGTTTCTTTGCAGCAGCATAGGCATATTTTATAGCAGAGTGGTTATCTTTGGATTTAATTTTTTTTAGTCCTGATTTTATTTTCTTTATCGCTTTCTTAAATGTTGTTATGCCATGACCTGCTCTGATTTTCGCTTTCATCGCATTTTTAACTATCCATGAAGCAATTTTTTCCCCTTTCCCAACATCTTTTGATTTAAGCCTTCTCTTAGCCATATTTAACAGTTCTAAGTCAGCCTTATGTCGAGCACCAGAATCTTTATTCAAGTAAGCAATATCGTGATGCATACAAGCTTCATCCAATTTGTTTATCCCTCGTTCACCTTGAAGTAATCGTTTCTGAAGTTTTGTACCAGGACCACAAAATTGGTACCCAGGTAAATGTAACTCAAACGGTAAATGATCTATCAAGCTATTAATTATACCACTGCCTTCCTTCATCGATAATCATAAAGTGAGTTTTAGAGGTTAATAATGTGCTACTTATATACCTACACCACTAATTTGCTTTTGTCAACCCAACTGTTTTCCTTATCACTTAAACCCAACCATTTTACAAAAAGTTTGTTTCCTTTTCTCTTTATAACTTTCTCAATAAGATAAAGGTCTGGCAATTTAGTTTTTTGTAATTCATATCCGTAAAAAGAACCAAGAATAATTTGATTATGTTTATCTTCAATTTGGTACGTTTCAGGAATTGTTTGATTGACTTTTATGATACGGAAAATTTCGGTAGACCAATTGGGTGTATAACCCTTATAAAAATCTCCTTTGTATTTACTTATACGAACAAAATCGTCAACTTGAAATGTTGTTCGTTGACGCGTTTTTTGCTTTTGGCTTTTAATAATATTAGATTTGACAACAGTCTCATTAGAACTATTAACATTTATTGGTTTGAATTTTGTAATACGATGCAAAGTGTTGTTATACTGCTGTACAGCGGTATCTAAATTATTTCTAAACCATTGATATCGACCGCATAAACTAAATAATTTGTAGAGCAGAGATTTTATCGTTCTTATTACTCGTTCCACAATAGCTGCTTTTTTAACCGAGTACGTTGAATAATGATTTATGTTATAATTGTTTGTTAACTGTTTAAAAGAATCGTTATAAAACTCTGTACCCAAATCAGTTTGCAAATGTTTAGGCTTTCGTGCTGATTCTATTAATATATTGTGCATTGCATTTGTGACACTCTGTTTGGATTTTGACTTCAATGGTCTAACCCATAAGTATTTTGATAAAGCATCAATTACAACTAAAACATATTTATATCCTTTATTAAATGATGAGTATTTTTGAAAATCCATTAGGTCCGCTTGCCATAAATCATCTATTCCTTTTATAATAGTATGCCTACGAGAGAAATTTCTTCTCGCTGCTTTGTGAAGCTCGTTTACGATGTCTTGTTTACTCATTTTTGAAAGGTTTCGCTGCAATCATGAGATCGATGTCCTTTTTAGTGTAATACAATGTACTCAGATTGATAGTAGTTAATTTTTCTAAATTGTTGAGGTATTTTTTGATATTACTTTGAATTGTTTTCATTTCATTCTTTAGTTCTTGAACACATTTATCTACGTATTCTTTATTCACAGCCTCATCGTTTTTCTCTGGAGATTGTAATCCTTTTAATCTTGATGATTTTAAATCAAAATCGCCTGCATCTGTTCTTACTAATGTATTTGTAAGAATATCTGTGAATTCAGACAATCGTAAACGCTTATGAACGTGATGCCCAAATTTATCTATATTCATTGCCGTCTTCTCTGTTTCTGTAGTGAAATGATACTGCCTAATCCTCCTGATGGAAGCTTTATATATTTTTTGTCTTTTATAATACCAGCTTCTTGCATTTCTTCGATTATTGCATAAATTTCATTGTGTACCCCGGTGTTACCAGCTGCCCAGGATCCAAGTAGTAGTTTTAATCGTTCCACTAACTCGTTTGGATCGTTCCAGTAGACTAAATCAGTATCTTTCTTAACTTCTTTTAAAACATCGATACCTTCTCCTCTTGGAAGACTTTCTAAGCTACTTGTATGATGTCTTGTAAACTTAAACAAAGGTTTAATAATATTCATATATTTAAATCCTTTGTTACTGTTTATTGGTTTGGATGGATCATAACTACGTTTATGTGCATTAGTATCCGTAAGTAACAATTTATAATTTTGTAAGTCTTCTTCTGTAATAATATCTAAATTAGGTACCTTTTTATACAATAATTCTTTTAAGCCTAGAGTTTTTTTCAAACTACGATTTCCAATTTTCAGGATGTGGTCATCATCATGAACACGGGTTTTGCCGAGCCAAAGTTTCCCTCGTTCATTTCTAACACCATAAGGTACATCTTTCATCACTTCAGATGAGACCGACCATGTTAAAGAGTCGTTGTTTATACTTGGTGAAGATTGAAGAGATTTAAATGAGTTTTCATGGACATCGTGATCCACCGAGGACGACGTGGTTAGGGTTTTGTTAGATGTTTTGTAAACATTAGTATCCGAGTTGATTTCATCATCACCAGATTCTTCAAAATCTTCAGTAGAAGTACTTAATGCTTCGCTTTCGTCGTATTTAGTTCTTTTAGGTTCAGTTTTAGGGTTTTGTTCCGATTCTTTATTTGTAACACGTTTATTATCAGTTTTGTTTGTCAACAATGTCAGTGGGTTAACGATAGGTTTAAATATTGTATCCAAAGTCATTTCATTTGTATTTTTTACGTCTTTAATCATTTCTACCTTTCTTTTTACAGCTGCAGCAGATTTTACAATTTGTTCTTTGAGGTTCCGTTCCATTGTTGAGAATTCCACTCTGTTTGACTTGTCTAATAAAACTGAATGGTTAGTAACTTATCAGCTTTATAAAGGGTTTAGTTAGTCCATTACTATGAATGTATCAAAGTTCATTCGATAACAGCCTTTGTTACGTTCACAATCCTTATTGATAACCACATAACTGTAAGGTTTACTCCATACAGTTGAACACATTTCACGAAACTGTGGCCATGTCATATCAGACCCAACGTGTTCATCGTAAGCATGTCTTAGATTTATATCGTCTTGCTTAAACAATATAATAAGATTAGCATTATCTCTTACTAGTTGCTTGGGTATTTTAGTATAAGTTTGATTCATATAAAAACAATCAATATTTTTATGTCGACCCATGGCGAAATAACTACGTATATTGTTTTGGTTTTCACAAGCAACATCGTCAAATATGATAATTGAGTCAGGCAACGCTTCATGTGGAGATAAAATTTCAGTATTATGATTATACTTGTTATATGATGTGCCTGCAACCTTCTCCAATACTTTTTCTAAGAATACGTACTTAGGTTGGTATAAAGACTTAGAGTAAACATAAAGATTACGAAAACGTGGTCCATCCTTATGTAACAAAAGACTGATAACCAAATTGGTCTTCCCACAGTTTGATGGACCACACACAATACTGCGTATAGTGTTTGGCAATAAATTCCCATGACGCTTAGCCTCGTTCAATGTCGTAGGACAGATGCATTCTAATTTAAGTGAATCTTTTTGTTTTAGAAATTTCATAACAGATTTTTTAACTTGACCGTCGTGAATAGTGGGTTTTAACGAACTGATTACAGTATTCTAGCGTCGATGATTAAAAAGTGTAGCTCAAAACATGATCAAATGCATTTACCTACTGCAAGCGCGATGTACTTTCATTTGTTTTATTGAGCAATCTATCGCACAGAGTGAGGTCTTGATCGGCAGTGAGATTTACGTATTTATCGCCATAATACGCTTATGCGTAGGGATTATTGGGGATTCTAAAAAAGTTTTTTTTAACATTATTGATCGAACGATAGTGAGATCGATGATGTGAAAAAACTGTTTTAGAATGCCCAATAATCCCCTACTAGTAGGAAACCAGTTAACGCTTTCACGCAAGCAACGTATGTATACGTCAAATTGTGGTAGATGTGGTGAAGCACAGCGTATTAGTACGTTCAGCTAATAAGTGTTGTGTTGAGCACAACGTAGTAGCACGGCGCCTGTTCATACTAATCTCTATTAGTTCGGTTGCTGTGCGACAACGCATCAAACTCTTAAAAATGTAGTGCTACACCGTGTCGGAAATTTTACACATCTTTGAAGACTCCATACACTGGCAGTGATTCGCTCCTTGTAGACGCACAACGTTACTATACGTCAATCAGCGCAGGTTACGTCATACATTCCGTTGACCTGTGCGAGCCGCAGGGGAAGGCGCGCGTGCGTTGCTGTCCACACACAGCCCGCAGTGAATAATATTACGCATAATCTTATTTTTTTACTATTTACGTAGTTATTACAATGTAACTATTCTAAAATCACTTCAATGGTCATTGCTTTCTTATTACTTTTCAATATTTGTAAATATACTTCAGTATTTATACGTATATGCTCCGTTGCAAAACGGAAAAGTGAAGCAAACAGGTGACGACTTGGTACCCAAGGGACGGCACTAGAAGCAGAAGACGTAAAGTAACAAGATGAGAGGATGACTTAAATATTACCTTGAAATAAGAGTAGCGGCAGCCAGAAATCAGTGGAAAGAGTTGAAGGAGGCCTTTGCCATAAGGCTTGCCTAAATAAGATACATTTTGTAATAGGTGTAGCACAGTATAATGTAAATATTTTGGAAATAAAGGCTTTATTATCATATGTATACGCCAACGTTATTACACGTTGTTGGGAATTGTATAGATGTTTATCTGTACTTTTTGGCACGACGTATGTATACGTTGACGTCCTATGACGTAAGTGCTTTATAACATAACACTAAATTCACGTGCTCTTAGCAGACCGTCTCTGGGCGTCGATCCAGTTTATATGAAAAAAATATGTGCGTAATCGCATCGAGCTCAGATAATAGCATGTTCGCATGAAAGTGTTAATAATGTTGGGAGTCACATGAAAATAAGTCAACCTTTATAGAAAACTAAATCTGAATTATGACAAAAGGCAAAAGTCATGATAGTCAACCCCTCGAATGTGGTTTCCAGACACAAAGGAAATCAATTATTATTACCGCCGCGATAACCGGGTACCGCTAAAAGTTTCAGGAATCAGATATCAATCAATTTTACCATAAGTTGCTGAATAATTTAGTAAAATGTCAAAGTATCAAGTTTGTGTAAGAGATTTCAAGAAATTGGCAATGTGACGCTGAATGTTTGTATGTGCGTTTGTATTTATTTGACGACCTCCTTGGCGGAGTACACACCGATTTTCAAGGTGTCGATTGCTCTGCGGTCCCTGGTTCGATCCTCAGACGGGTCAATCTAAAAAAATAGTATTTATTACATTTAACGGGATGTGGTACCTTCGTCGTTTCTGATTTTCACAATGGATGTAGCTACTAGCTGACCCCGCGAACTTCGTATCGCCTAAGAATAGTATGTATTTGATTTGACGTCTTTAATGTCATTGTCATCAAATATGGCGTGGCTGAAAAACTATATCAAATTTTAATATTTTACTACCCTACCCCTACCCTACCCTACCCCTACCCTACCCTACCCTACCCCTACCCTACCCTACCCCTATCCTACCCTACTCCTACCCTACTCCTACCCTACTCCTACCCAACCCCTACCCTGCCCCTACCCTACCCCTAGCCTAAACCCTTCCCTACTCCTACAAAAAAGACGATAATTGATCAGTTATCGAGCGGGATGAAACATGATTAAATTACTAAAATGGCTATAAAAAAATAGGGGTTGGTGATAAAAAGTAAAAATTTAGGGGTGTATGTATTTTTTAATGCCACAATAAAGAAAAATAAAAACAAAAAAAATTGTCCAAAAAATTAAAAAAAAAATTTAGGGTTGGACTACCCCTAACATTTAGGGGGATGAAAAATAGATGTTGGCCGATTCTCATAGATACCGGATAAGCACAAAAAATTTCATTAAAATCGGTCGAGCCGTTTCGGAGGAGTTCAAGTTCGAACACCGTGACACGAGAATTTCATATATTAGAATTTATGATACTGACTCGTTACAAATAAAACTCTGACTAATGTTACATAACACTTTACAAATCCTGCGATAGCTTGGTGGAATAAGATTCCTATAACTCGTTCGACTGTTAATCATCTGAGGGTTTAATTCGTGCGTGCAAAATACTTAATATCTTATAAAAAAAAACTTAATGAAAAGTTTAGTTGCGCTTATATTTGGTAATTTAACTCAGAACTCCAATGTACCAACAGCGAGTGATACAAATATTTTTGTTTTTGTTTTTAATGTATATAAATGTCTACCCATCAGTATTCATAATATTCAGCAATACTCTGTGGTATTTTGTTGAAAATACGAATACAATTTCCCATGAACGATTTTCCTACTTTTCGCCTGGAACGGCGAGTTTCTCCTAATTTCTGGTATTGAAATTGTGTACGTTACTTTTCTTAAGAAATAAATGTATGTTCTTACGAACGTAAATGATATTCTCGAGAATGTATTGAGAAGACACTGTAAGTATATTAATCTCTTTGAAGAGCTCTTTCAGCTTTCAGCCACGGGGTCGAAGGCCGTAAATAGCCCGTACAGCACGTTTTCGTATTATAAAAATTAACTCAATAGGTATCTACCGCTGAGCCCCACAATAGAATTCCGTATGACATTATGCTATGAAAGTATTTAAAATATACTAATCTTGCCGTTCCAACATTAGTCAATTGCCTTATCTTTCTCACAGCATATGCAGCAGAACCAAGTCTTCCCGACAGTCCCCTAATATGAGCACCCCATTTCAAATGACAGTCTACAGTTATACCTGAATAGGTATTAGAATCTACAGAGTTTAGTGGTTCATCTTTAACAATTATATGAGTCCAAATGTAGTATGGTCTTGTTGGCATCTCTAAGTTCATGTTCAAGCTCGTTGTTCCGTCTGAGAGTCTGTTCAAAGATACTGCATTGTTCGAATGTGCTGACCGTGTTCAATAATTCAGTACGGTGTATGGTGACCTCTTCGAGTTGGGCATGGACATCAGCTAATTCTTTCTTAAGTTGAGAATTCCGCAAAATGATCGTTTTGATTTCCTCTTCACTATCGTCTCTATCCCTAAAAAGCTGGCTACAACTTTCTCTACTTTGCTGCAATTCGTCGAATGCCTTTTTAAGTTTCATCTCAGTATTATGAGAGGTCATCTTGCGAGTCATGATTCCAGTCTGGGTAGCCATTGTGTGTGTTTTAGTATGGTCCCAGCCTGTAATAATGCAAAGAAAAGTGTCCAACAGATGGTTTGGAAAGAAATTAAGTTTATTTAGATATTTTATGATTTAATGTCGCAAGAAAACTGAACTGTTATTGTGTATTTATTGTACGAGATATTTAGTGGAATGCTTATAATTGATTAAAATTGGAGCTGATAATTGAAATTGTAGCAGATAATTATGTTAATTTATTTAAGTTAATTAAACACAAAAAAATAAAGAATATGTGCAATCTTAAAATGAACTGCTTTAAATAACTAATATTGTCCAGTATCATCATTTGACTACTGCAATGTACCTATAAATGTATTACTGTATAGTTTAAGAAGTAAATTGTCTGTATAAATGTAGGTATTTAACATTTAAATGTATTTAAAAAACCCTTGCATGCAAAAACCAATACAAGTGAATGTCGATATTTATTCATTTGGCAGCTTCGCAATATTTATTTTGTTATTCTATATATTTTTGCTGACGAGTGGATTTATTACAAAACTATTTGTATTAGTCTTTTCCAATTTATATTTGGTCTACTCCGTGTGAAGTTTTGCGTTTTTAACCGTTTTCAAAAAGGACGAGGTAACCACAATGTACAGACAACGGCAGGTAAACCTACCGAAAAAGTTAAAGGTCATTAAATTAATTTTCAACTTTAAGTCCAACCAGTAGAGATCAATATCAATTGAGAAAATTTGACGTTTTGTGGTAGGTTGACGTGCTGTTGTCTGTACCTACATGCATCGACATTCCAGAGTCTCCTCTCTCTATGGTCGTTGAAAAGTATTGACAGTATTACTCAAACATCCAACAATACACCATTAAAATTGTACAATCGATTTTGAATTTAAAATTCAACGAGTGAAGGTTTTATTTATTATTAGATTAAAGAGAAAAATATGTAATTGCCGGATTTCTGTGAACTCAAAATAGGACAAAACAGTAAATGTTTAATGAATTTCAAACTGAACTTATTTTTAATAGGCTCTCACTTAAAGTTTCTCAACGCCTGTACAAAAATATCCTCTCGTTATTTTTACCTTCCAAAAGTGAGTCGAATTTTCTCGAAAGTTTATTGGTAAAACGATTAACGGGAAAAGTTCAAACTTAGAAACGTTACTAATTAAAGTTACCCTAGCTTCGAAGTTAGATGGAACATACCTTTAGCAACTTATCAAGTACGAAGTAAATAAAAATATCTACCATACTTGTTAAAATCTTTATGCCGATTAAAATTGTTTAGCTGAACATTTTATTATTACTATACCAAAAAACATGCGGACTTAAAATAGATAGTAGAGTTAGCTTATGACATTTTCAAGTTCACTTTAAAACTATGGGTTCGATCCCCGCACAGTTAAAATATTTGTGTGCAAGAACATATCTGTTTGTACTGGTTTATTGTATGTACAATAAGTATTATATAATTACAGTTTATCGGTTGTCTAGTATCCATAACCCAAGCTAACCCAAGTAGCTTAATTTGGGACTATAGATGGCTCTGTGTAGCTCAGTGAAAAAAATATTATAAATTAAACTATTTTTTTTATTTGATTTATTTCTATAACATAAAAGTACCTACATGTGTACTTAGATGGTTTTCGTGGATGTTTAGACCTAATAAGGAATTCTAGATTCTGATTTTATAGGACTTTATAAAAACCTATGTCATCATCATAGATTCTGAATTTATACCAACCTTTGTCATCATCATCAACATCACTAGCCTATATCAGACCACTGCTGGATAAGATCTTAACACAATCTCCAAGCTCGATTTAGGGGATCGCAGTTCGGCCAAAGGTGGAGATAATACGATGGCCCCTAATTCACGTAACCAAATCGTATCACAATCGTAATTGTATAGCAGGTTTTGGCAGTTCTAGTATGGGCTAAATGTCCAAATCGACCAATTCAATCACGATCGAACTGCAATTGAAATAGCTGAATAAGACCCCTGTTGCCCGTCTTTATCGGGCAGTTCTTCTTTAAGCATATCTTACGCTGCCTTTCTCTCTCTGGCTGTTCAACTTTTGAGCTCCTTTAACGACGCTCATAGCACAAGAAGGTGTGTTTTTTTCTAAAAGCCAGTGCCACACGACACATTCATGTACCAGTGAAGAATCATCAAGAAAAACTCAAATTCGAAATTCAAAATAAATAAAAAAGTCGTGTAAAAGCGCCTCCTGGGGCCTATTTGCAGAAATAAAACTGATTTTGATTTTAACTGATTTTAACTTCAATTAATAATTAAAACAACGTACGAAAGGTGTGAAAATCGTCATGTGTGTGGACATCCCAGGGGTTCAATTACGCAATCAGCGGAGCCCGAAATGGTAGGCAATAACCGCGTGCACACCTTTTATTTACTACTGTTTGTTAGCAACTGCCTGTTTCATTCACTTACTTCCACCGCCCAGTACTAGTTAGACACACTCGTGGGTAGATTTAACGTGTTACTGCTACGTTATTCTAGAATAACGGCTTGGCTGTAGGTGCAGTGTTATTTCCATATCTTTGAGGATGTAACTAGCGTCTATTAGAACTTTATAGAAAGGATGGAACAGAAGCCTTAAAGTTTTATAGTACCTACATTAAAAATATTATACTATGTTCATGATATTGTTTTAACTGTTCTACTCGTAAATATTTATAGAAACTTTAGTAATTCGGAAACAAAATTGGGAGATTTTCTTTGATGTTTTTTTTTTGTATTTAATTCAAATCAAATTCAAATTTGGTGACATAATGTACCTATTTTAATTTCGGAATCATTTAAAGTGACATAATTTGTGATTGTTACATTTGAGTAACCTTTTTACACTTAGTGAAGTATTGGTATTGGTATTTTTCAAATTCTAATACAGAAGACATGATCTTCTTGAAATGCATGACTATAAATGGACTATATTATTTTGTTACAAGCATTTTATATACTTATGTTTTAATAATTTTATTTGCTTTAAGTTTTTATTTTTTTATTACAAATTTGTAGGCAGTAGTACTTGCACGTGCATAACCTTACTTTTTTATAAAATAATATGTGGATAAAAATGTTGGTTGTACAATAACATAGTATATTTACTAACACTCTTAAGTTAAGTGGAATTGTACAATTGTTTTTTGTCCTTAATAAAATAAAATAAAATAAAATAATAAATTACCTACTTTCTTAAGACGAAAACCACCTTATCCGCATGTAGACTTTTTTTCCAGACACAATTAAAATGGGGACAACTCCCCCTAAAAAGTTTAGAAGCGTATAGTATAAGTACCATCTCAGCTTCACAAACTAAACGCTCAGCAAAAATTTGTGACATTCATTGCCTAAGCGTTTACGAGCCAAGTGTACGCACACACGCTTTACGTGATTGATTTGCTTCCCAACTTCAGAGCTCAAAGACACAGAATTGACTAAAGTCAATACGAATTCGGTACACAATTATCAGACGATGTGAATCCACAAAGAACGAGAGTGCAAATTGTCACACCTGTTGTCATTCGGTCTGCTTTAATTGAAGCAAATTGAAAAGACAAAAGCGAATTAAAATTGGACCAGCCGTGTATGTCACACGGGGCTTGTCTCGGTTCTAATGTAAAACAATTTCGATGACGGTGTTAATTAAGTTGTTTTTTAGGGTTCCGTACCCAAAGGGTAACAACAGGACCCTATTACTAAGACTTCGCTGTCTGTCCGTCTGTCCGTCTGTCCGTCGCTCTGTCACCAGGCTGTATCTCAAGAGCCGCGATAGCTAGACAGTTGAAATTTTCACAAATTATATATTTCTGTTACCACAACACCAACAAATACTAAAAACAAAATAAAATAAATATTTAAAGGCTCCCATACAAAAAACGACCTGGAAGACGAAGCCCAGGTTATGTGACCATTATGTATAACATCATGGTAGTGTTATTTAATCTAGCAATAAAAATATTTTTAGAAAAACTATTAAATATTTATTCAGACTATTAATTTTGTAATACGCTGTAACGCGCACAGACGTATTATTTTGCTGCAGCGGGATCCCGGATGAACGAACCTTATACAGCTACATCCGTGCGCATCACAGCGTGTTTAAAAATAAATAGCTGAACCAATATTTTACATATTTATAAAAAAACAAATGATAATAAAATGAAAATAACACTGCCAAGATGCATGCATAATGGTAACATAATATCATGGGCTTCGTTTTACAGGTGGTTGAAATTGCACCGTGTATAAGTGTACCTATATGTCGCAGTATGATAGATAAAGCCGTAATATACGAGTAGTTATATCACTAGGAATGTAATTATAAACCAAAAAATATTTTCATTATCTTCAAAATTGTTAATAGCGTTCAGTATCGTATTTAGAGCCCATTTATGGTCCTAAGCCTGTTAAGGTATGAAGGGAAAATCAAAAACTTATGGATAGTATCGTAATGAATGAATGAGATGCGCATCGCGTAAAAAAAGTGCTGCTAGGAGGCCGTATAAAAAAAATAGTTTTTTTGTCATTTTTGTACTGGGATATACCAAAGGAAAAAATAGGTCATTTGTTTTTTGTCTCGTAGATTGCTACCTGTATGAAAATTTGGCAGGTGGTTCAAATTTCAACCTGCACATGTATAAATCAAACTTGAGTTTACACTTCTCAAGTTTATAAGGTACGAAAAGTGTAATCCTTATAAACAGTTTACAAAATTAAATCACAACAAACTGGAATCATTATTGCAGAAAATAAAACAAATTCCGAGGGTGCTTAGTTAAACGTTTTGATGCAAATGAAAAATGGCGTCGTAACAGCTACGACGACCCACAAATTATAGTCTATTCTTTCAGCGGAAAAATTAGATCCCCAGGGTTGTTCTAATTAATGCCATTTTTACTGAGGACTCGGTGAAAATGGAAATTCCTTACAGATTTGCCGCTGAATTAACTGAGCGAGCTACTGTGTAGACTTGTTAAGAGTGAATAGATAGTAGGTACTTTGTAATTAATATATTAATTAATAGAATTTGTTGTTATCTTCTTTATTTTAGCACTTCTTTCAATATTCACACCCTATTGACTCACACACAGCACATCAGAATAGTTCATACGTGATTTTATTTACCTACTAGCTGTTGCCCGGGACTTAGTACGCGTCAATTTCTGTTATTATGATAGTGATTATTTTTGCAACATTTGTCTGTGATGCTTCGTTCCTATTGGTCGCGGCGTGATGTTATATATCCTAAAACTTTCCTCGATAAATGGACTATCCAACACAAAAAGAACTTTCCAAATCGAACCATTACTTCCTAAGATTAGCGCGTTCAAACAAACAAACAAACAAACAAACTCTTCAGCTTTATAATATTAGTATAGATGAAACTGATGGTAAATTTTTTTTATATGTTTTTTTAATTTGCTGAATGAATAGTTTACTTCACTTTAAATACATTCTTTATTTAATGGACAGCAGTTTTCCTTATTTTAACAATTTTCGATTCAATTTGTATACATTTAGCAGTTGCTTAATGACTTCATACGTGTGGAGAAAAGATCTATCACCTTTGATCCTGGATAAACAGAAATCTATTCAAACTTATAATTCATCTCATTACAAATTTTTATCTAGATCCGTATAGCTGTTGTGGCGAGAATTATAGGCTTTTATTACGCAGACACTGACTATCATTCTATCGGTTGCATTTAAAGTGTGTTTTGTCTAGACATTCATAAGAAACAGAAAACTATGTATATGGATTTGAGAGAAAATAACTCTCTTTCTTTTTAAAACTTAGTTGGCTTAAAAAAAACTGTTTATTTCTGTCAATATATTTTCTAAATGAATTTACTAAAGATATATTTTTTGCTTTGGCATTTCCTAATAAAATGAATTGTTTTCGACTCAAATTTGGCAAAAAATATACAATAAAGGTTTGCGTATCCGAAGTTTTTGGAATAATGCCAGAGACAGGCTGTGATTAGATCGGATTACTTTAATTAAACTTATCCATTTAGATGTAAGCCTCGTCTAGCGAATCACCTGAGATACAGACGTAAAGCGATTAAGATTTTGTTTTGTTTTTACGCGTAACTATGTAAGTAAACAACAATATAATAATGTTAATTATCAAAAATAGGTATATCTTATGCAAAAAAACTTTTAATTTGATCTTTGATAAAAAATAAAAATTTGGCTAAAAAACTGTCTTCCGCAGCCATTCCCTGCAATATTTTACCAAAATATTAAAAACATCTCCGCAAACCGAGTGGCTGCCTTCTACTTTATTTAGGAAAGGCTTTTGGGGATTTCCATAAAAGGGGACTCGCTTCCAATAGACGACCGTAAGCGAAAGGTCACTAATTGCACCATATTTCACTCTGTTGTTTGACACTACAATTTTGCAAGGTTAATTAGAATGTACGACAAACTTTATGTTTTCCGGGCTTATAAGTTAAGTTTTAGTAAGAAATAAGTGGAAAATCTGTTGAAAAAGTGAACAAAGAAGCAGTTTATCAAGCGTTTAACTTATATTACGGTTTGATCGTTTAGTATTTAAAATTTAACAGAATTGAGTAATATAGTATATGTAAACCTTTTATATTTAAAACTAGCCGCCAGTCCCGGCTTCGCACCGGTGAAAGTTTTTTTTTATAAGGGTCCCTAATATTTTCTAGCAATAAATATAGCCTATGTAACTCAGGGTGAAGGTAGCTTTCCAATGGTGAAAGAATTTTTGAAATCGGCATAGCAGTTTTTGGGTTTATTCATTACAAATAAAATGAAATGAAATGAAATATTTTTATTTGTTCTTGAAGAAGGTACATTTTAGTTGTTACATAGAGTTGCGAACCTCTTCTTCAGCTAACCAATGTTGCATACAAATATATTCAATTTAGCTACAGTACATAATTATTTAATTAATTCAATCCTTTCTTAAAACACATGCATTATTTATATTAAATTTCAATTTAGATTCTTTATGTAAATCAATGTCAATCTTATAAAATCAATCAATTAAACTTAATGTCAATATTAAAGAAAAACAAATGTCAAAGCTAGTGTTAAAAAAAGAAAAAAAATTCAAGCCTTACAGGTGCATGCATTATTATAACAATTGTGCTTTAAATATTCGTTTACAGTGTAAAAGACATGTGTAATTAGCCATTTAAACAAATGTGTTTGGAACCTTTTACCAGTCAGTTCTTTAATTGTTTCAGGCAATTTATTATAAATGACCATACACATCCAGGCGACATTTTTTTTAAACGAGCACTTTTTGGGACAAATGCTGACACCAACCTATTTCCATTCCTTGTGTTTCGTGGATAAATATCACGTGCCTGTTTGAAGTAATGTAGATTTTATTTTACAAACTTGGCTATTTCATATATTATGTATAGGCATGGGACCGGCAAGATGTTTAATGATTTAAACAGAGGGGTACACGGTTCGTCTGGTGGAGCACCGCAGATTGCTCTGATGCACTTTTTTAGTGCTAGAAATACCTTTTTGATGTCCGTGCTATTGCCCCATATGATGAGACCATATCGTTGGATTGACTCCACATAGGCAAAGTATGCCGTAAGGGCTGTATTTTGTGATGCAACTTTAGTTAGTTTATAAAGTGCGAATGCAAACCTATTTATTTTACTACATATTTTTATAATTTGTTGTTTCCAGTCTAAGTTATGGTCAATCTCTATATGTTTTCCCTGATAGTTAATATTTAATTGTTCATGAGTTACATTATTGAAATTTATGTAGTAAGTTTTGTTAAAGTTTATTTTTAGATAAAATTCATCAATCAATCAAACATACACTCACACATATATACAAAAATATAAATCTTTCCTCTCTATAATATTAGTGTAGATGTAGTTAAGGAGATTTCTAATACTCAAAGCACTCACTAATCATACAGTTTATAAGATCTTAGTTGAATCTTTTAGGACTACGCAAAATACGGGTTATAAGAGCGTAGAATAATCATCATCATTATCAGGATCTCAGCCAAACAACTCCTACTTCTGGGCATAGGTTCCCCTGGGATCTTGTTGCCCGCATCCAGTGGCTTTCCGTGGCCTTCACGAATATCGGTCCACCTGGTAGGGGGCTACCATCAATACGCGCTTGGCATTCCAAACCCTTTCTACCCCAAAGCAAAAAAGGGAGATCCAAAGGCTGTTTTCCGCCAGTTGAATACCTACTATATTTAGTTTTCAATCTTCATTTATACTTCTTCTCGGCACTAGCCCAGACTTGCCCCGTAGCAGTGGACGGTTAAAACATTGGGAAGTGTAAAAACGCCCCCTGGGGCCTATTTGCAGATATAAAACTAATTTAACTGATTTATGAGACTTGACGGTTAGTAATTTTGATAAGTTCTGTTCTTGTTGTGACCTATGATACTAATCAAATGATTTTTAAGTACTTTTTATCATATCATTAAAATGTAGGAATAAATATGAATCCTTAAATATTGTTTGTGTGACTTGTTAATTCGATTCCTTTAATGTAATTCAATGAATTTTATTACCATTTATGGTTTAAATCACGACAGTTAAATAATTATGTTCTGACGATGACCTTTGAGTTCTGTTTAACAGCACGTATAGGCATTACCATAAGTAGGTATAATTACCTACAGCAAATTGTAAAAGCGGTCAAAAGTTCCAAACGGTCCGCTACATTCAAATTGTTCAGTAACTTTGTAGACTTTACGGGAATTTATTGAGTCCAACAATTTAGGTAATTACATACCAACACACACGTAACGTTAATGTATTCTAAAACAAATGACTGACTGAGTGAATGATAAATCATCATCATCATCATGATAAGCCTTTATACAGATAACTTTTGAATACAGGCCTCTTCAAATGTAATAATAGGCGAGACGAAAGATTTTGCAATAATGTGTGTTTTTCGTAATGTGGGTACACATTTTACTATTTACGAAAAAAACCTTTATTTCGATAATAAAAGCAATTACCGAAGTTTAAAGCATTTTTTAAAATATGTCTCACATGTGTCATGGCGTCATAAATTAGTAATTGTGCCTATGCGTACCGAATTTATCTGATTAAAATGTTGTGCAGTACCTTAGTGTAAAAACACGTAATCAGTAGAAAGTATTCAAAATAAGAAAACACAGCAATTAGAGTATTGTTGACGGCGTTTATGTGATCGTGACGTCATGATCTGTGAATAGTGTTTCAGTCAAAATGGCCGATTGCAGTATTTAAATGTATATTTTTATTTAAAATCTTAATAATCTCAATTATTTTAATAAAACTAAACCAGTGTTTAAAAGGTTTTTAATGTGTATTTTCCCTAATAATCACTAAATCGTCGATTTTTTGATACTGTCGTCATCTATTTGCCATATGGTAATTAGACCACGTTTGGCAAGGGCTTTCCGATTGCAGTTTGGCCAAAAATGAAAAGAAAACGATGCTGCCGACGACATCCACAGGAAACCCCTTTCCTATGGATGTCGTCGGCATTATTTTTTTAAAGTACTGACACAACAAAACATGCTGATATCCGAGTATGAGTCATAAATCTTCGTCATTAAAAAAGGAATTTTCTTGATGCATTTATTACACAAAACTTAACACTAAAACGGGATTTCTAATGCACTGTTCTATAAGTTCCGCGATCTTGCCATTGAATGGAAACTCGGGAAGGTAAAAGACACTTATTTTGAGTTTTTAGTTGTTTTTAAAGTTTGAGTGTAATTGAGACCATGCTTACACTACTTATTAAGTTATGTGACCGATTTTTTGTGACATAACTTACAAACATATTATTTTAAAGTTACGTGACAGTAAAATCGCAATCGCTCATCCCTAATAAAGTTATGAATCAAACCGAGAACGTCTTTTTCTCAACTATTAATAAACGCCTTACTGATTGAAAAATATAAAGATCAACAGTGTTTTACCAAAAAATGACAGCCGGGTACTAGATACATCAGTAATACCTTCAACATCACAAACAAAATGTATGCAATCTATTAACAAAATACTGTCACGGGTGTCTATGTCATCGAATTATGTCACCCGGACCCATATCATGCCAGTACCTACTGTCAAAGTGACATAGGGAAAACGTCATCGATCTTCATTTGATTGAGGCCGGTCCGCTCGCCCTCCAGTCTCAAATTGCATGTTTGGTGTATTAATAGAATGAGTATTTTAATATCGCATTGTCACACACTTACTTTACCTGCCCCGAATATTTTTATTCAGGTTGATGAGTAAGTTTCGTTGACATACGTTCAAAAACATAATATTGTAAATCAAACTTCAAAACTAAGTATCTATGCTAAGTTTCAGCCTTTAGCCAAAATTAATAGACAAAACAAAAACATGATTATATTTTTTTAATAAAAACATCAAGTGAGATCTTTTCATTGCCAGTAAACATTTGCAATGGGAACTTTTAAGATTTGACTTGGAAATTATTGTTTTGAGTCAAAACCTTGTAGAAGTAATCAGGCAACATTTCAACACAAACTCGATATTACCCTTGAGTAGGCTCGACATGTATTTTCCTTTATGTTTAACAGTAACATGTTCAAACACTATGTACTACAAAGGTAAGACAAGGGTTCTGCGTTTTGTCTACCTGACACCTAGGACACAATATATATTAATACACAAAGTAGTCTGACTATCATCTCCTACCCACAAACTGGAAGTAGTAATGAACATTCAAAATGGGCAGCATATTTATAGAAGTATGAATAAATAAAGTGCACGAAAAATCTTTGCGTCCTAATTACTTCTATGTCTCAGAACGACCCGACCAGAATTTGACCAGTGCGTGTTGCCAGTGACCTATGGTAAGTATGGGTCTCATTAGAAGGCTCAAGGTTGCATAGCGAGAAATTGAGAGAGTAATGCTTGGTATTTTTCTGCGTGATAGAATCAAAAATGAGAAAATCCGTAGATGCCTAAGAAAACCGCCATCGCTCGAAGAATTACAGAACTGAAGTGGCAGTGAGCTGGACATAATTATAGTAAGAAGAACCTATGGACTTGAGCAGAAAGGTTCTGAATTAATGGAGACTTTGCTCTGGAAGATGATCTGGTGATATGCTTTGACGTTTGTTGCATAGAGTCTGACATCTAACAGTTTTTTTGTCAAGCATATAAATAAATTATCGGCCATTGATCTTACTAAAGGAAATTTACATACCGGATAAAAGTACTGTCCAATATATTATATTCCTCTCATCAATTAACAAAACTGAGTAGCAGAAAAGACTGAGAATACTGTATTCACAACTATTACAGACTTCATGTCTAGTAATGTCATAACAGACGCGCATAGCATTAGTGTCACATACATGAATGTTCAATTAAATGGTTAATCAGCACGTGGCGTGTAATTGTCGAATCAGTAATTCAATACAAACACTTTTGGGTCCACAGGGTTCTGTTATTTTATCACTAGTATGTATAACAGTGGCTAATGTTACTTTTGTAGTAAGTTCAAAATAACACTTTCAACCTGATCGATCAAAGTCTATTGTAAAGTATCAAATTAATACGCGTTCCACAAAAAATTGGTGTTGCTATAAAGGATAATATTAATAAATTTGATATGAGCAAAAGTTTAACGGAGTTTTAACATCTGTTAATTCAAATATACGAGTATTACAGCAATTAAATTTTAGAGTGAAGTAGTTTGTACCTAATAAGAAAATGAATGAAAATTACGTCAACATGAGAGCCCAAAAAAAAAACCCATCATTAAAAAAATTATGTGTTTATTTTGATTTCTCGAATTTAAACGGAGCCTACTTTAGTTATGATGTACCGAATGATACATTGAAATAAAAATTATTGTTTACCTCGTTTATCGAGTGGAACATTGGAACCTTCGTTGTTAGTAGTCTCCACAAAACAACCGCTCTAGCTTTACTTTTTAACTTTGTACTTGCTTTGGTATCAAAACAAAGTAGGTATGTAATGACGTATGCGAACCACACTATGTATAAGTGATTTATTTATTTACTAGCTGTTGCCCGCGATTTCCAACACTTGAACATTAATTATTTCTAATTGTATGTAACACATAAAAGTGTTCGTCGTGCTGGATAGACCTTTTAATATAGAAATCGCTCATAGCGATAAGGCCGCCTAAATTGTACATCTTTTTGTAAACATTGTTTTTTAATTTATCTTGTTTGGTGTGCAATAAAGAATATTCTATCTATCTATCTATCTATCTATAGTTATATATCTTATCTTATACGGATAAAACAGTCGGAGCCCACTTTGGGATATTAGCAACGTTACACGCCGAAGATTAAAACAAAATCTTCACAAGCTGAAATTAAAATCCCATCATCAGTTCTCATTTTTTTAATGCCAACGCAATTTTCTCTCCTCTCAAGGTAAAAGCTCTCCATCTCGAGATGGTGCAATATCAAAAATTGTCGTCGCTATTCTCTGTAGTTGCTTTACAATATTTAATCAGAGCCTTTTTATTTAAGAGTCGAGTCGAAACTAGATCTTTTATTTTGCAGTTTGCCTTTTTAACTTCAACTTCATGTGTTTCGATATTTCATTGACATTCGGCAACGAATAAACGTTTTACTGATTTTATAATTAACCTTTGATATTTTAATAAATTTTATAACTTTGCGCCAGTTTGCCTTTCCTACGTCTTAATTTTTTTAATAGTGATATGAAATCTCATGCATCTATGTCACGATATTTTGTTGACATTATTTGATTGATTGTAGTACAAAAAAGCTACATAATTTACTAATTCCATGTAGGCGAAGTCTCGGGCAACAGCTACTTCTTAACAACAGTATCGAAATAGTAATCTTTGCATGTGTGTATCATGCATAAGCAATTTCGTTTTTTTTATGTGAGCTAGATTGCTTTTACAATTAGACATTGTTTTTGAGTGTTGCTTTTTCTATTAGGACGAAGTCTTCTGGGTTCGCTATTACTTAAATCGAATAATTTAGCCTACCCAGTTAGGGTAGTAGTTTGTACTAAGATATCTTGGTTTTTAACTTGGGTGGTGCTTCAAAAGGTATGTCAAGACTTTTGTAATCTAACAAGTTTCGTCAGAGACCTGTTATAGATGGCTTATTGAGCTATAAAACTAGATCCTTGGAGAATTAATCACAGAAAGGGGTTCACCTTTTACACCAGCATCACACCTTGTTTTTGGTACCCTCTGGTTCTGGAAACATAACTGACTAGGGTGAGTCACAAGTTGTTCTTATACAATAGTACCTAACACAACAAGTTAATAAAAATCATACATTACAAGCGATGAATAAAATTTAGGTACAGCGAACGAAAACCACAACAGGACAAAATTGTTTCATCAGATTAGCACGCAGAAGTGTGTTTGGCAGGCCATGTGGTCGGCTGTGTGGTACTCCACAATTTTACCTCGGCCGTTATGGTTATTGACAAAGGGTCCTAATTTTGACGCCGGGCAAAATGGTTTACGTAAATTACGGTGGAATAGTTAAGAGTATTGTTTTACTTACCGATAGCAACTGTTAAAATGAAAACAATAAGAGTGTTATCTAATTTATATATTTGTTTTGTTGTAAAAGTTTTGATTGTAAAAGTTTTCAGTTCGTGTTTTCATGGGTGCCCTTCGGTTCGCCTAAAATTTGAAGTCCTAATTTCATTTGGCCGAACCGTATTGGCCTAAACTTATAACGTATAATTATTGTCTAGCCTAACAGTTGTTTTCGCACTATCATAGTTGGGTCTAAAAATTTAAAATCCTAATTTTAGTATGTCTAATATCGAATGCACTAAAATATATTCGCATCTTTATTTTGGCATAACACTAAGTAATGAAAGCCATAATTTTTTTTAAAACCTAAAAAGTTAAAAAAACGAATCGCTCACAAACCGACCCCAAGCAGTCTTGTCTGCCCTACCCCTAGAGTGTAATTTAAAAGCCCCGCAGCACCGAAGCCGTCACGGAAGTCTGATTGTTTGGATGCATGCATGATTGCTTGTTAGCATGCATGTTTGCTTGATTGCATGCACGCCTGCTTGCTTGCATGCACGCTTGTTTGTTTGCAAGCATGCTTGCTTGCTTGCATACATGCTTGCTTGCTTGCATGCTTGCTCGCTTGCTTGCTTGCTTGCTTGCATGCATGCATGCATGCATGCTTACTTCTTTAAAATATTGATAAAGTTTTAACTTTTTGCGAATAAAAATTTGGAACTGTAAATGGTAGGTATTAGGATATATTAGGCTAAATGTCGAATTTGGCAAATTATAATACGGCGATATACAGTAAGGCGTATTAAATATAGGCTAAGCACGTTTAGGAAGAGTGAAAAAGTGCGAAAAAAATTTAGGCTTAAAGTTTGTGTGCCAGTGACAATTAGGAGTACAAATAATTAGGCAATCCGATATATACCCGTGTTTTCATATATCGTTATACTTACTAGTTCAGTGCCAGAAAAGAACCCGCTAGAAAAATTAAATGGTGCACAATTTTTGAGTCGTAGCACGTTGTCGGTAGTTTGTCGCTTAACGCCCCGTTGGTCTAGTGGTTTAAATACCGAGCCAAGATCTCGGGGTCCCAGGTTCGAATCCCGGGTGGTGCAACAAAAAGTTTCGAATTGTCGAACGTTGCTCGGGTTTGTGATCACCAACCCGCATTTGGCAAGCGTGGTGATTATGTCAGTATACCCATCATTGCTGTGGTAACTTGAATTCAATGATGGAGGCCTTTTCCCTGCAGTGGGATGATTATAGGCTGTTACTTTACTTTACGGTGGAATAGTTAAGAGTATTGTTTTACTTACCGATAGCAACTGTTAAAGTGAAAACAATAAGAGTGTTATCTAATTTATAAAGCTTCGCGTATCATCACGAGTGATTGTAAAAGTTTTAAGTTCGTGTTTTCATGTATCGTTATACTTACTAGTTCAGTGCGAGATAAGAACCCGCTAGAAAAATTAAATGGGGCACAATTTTTGAGTCGTAGCACGTTGTCGGTAGTTTGTCGTTTGGCACTCAATCGAAAGGCTTTATTTACGTTTTTTGTTAGTTTAGTATGTTTTATAACTAAATTACCTATCTACTAGTTCATAATTTAAGGTAAAATTTCCTTTACAAATTCAAATGGAAAAGTGAACTATAGAATTTAAATAGAGGAACTTTGTAAGAAAATGTCCTGGTTGGATATTCGGAAAAAAAATATTCACAGATAATACAATAATAAGCAATTATTATCAATGAAATAATTAAAAGGTTTTTTTAATGATTCCAAACAATAGAAAACACCAATTTATTGTCCGTTATGTCGCGCATCGGTGCCTAATTTAAAATAAATGTATGAACTATTAGCTCCCAATACAACTTTTCCAGCCCTTTTTAACCCTTTCTAGGGTATCACACTCTCAACACCAAATTTAATCTAAATCGGTTGAGAGTTTGTTGATAGCAAGTTTAAACTCTCAACACACTGACAGTGAGGTGACGCTTTCGCATATATATTATTAGTAAGTGTAGATGTTTTCTATATAAATTAGATTCCGAATGAAAAAGACATCAAAAATTGAATTGAAATCGACAGCTTGATTTAAAACATTTTCCTGTATTCTCGAATCATTTTGATCGATCGATTCTTTTCTCTATAATTATTACCTGTAGATGTTGTCCGTTAAAATTTGATTCCAAATAAAAAAAACAAATAAATTCTACAATTATTTTTATTATTATTATCCTGTAGTCTCGACTTGTTTCAGATTGTTTATTATTTGTTTATTTTTCTCTTTTAATCACTTTGCATATATGTATACGTCATATTGACCTTTCCTTTTTTAAACTCACATAAAATTACCAAGTTTTTTTTTTTTAGTAAAAAATAAATGAGTACTGCCTAAACACACTATAGCCCAAGAGATTCTGCGTCATGTATCAACACGCGGTAAATACGAGTATAATAGTCGATCCGCACGACTATATGTCGTAACAGATATCGGTACAGCCCCAGTCACTGACAGGCCTAATCTATAATCGGCGAATATTATATCAATACCTGTTTTCCGTGACTTCATCCGCATGGAATAGTGATCTAAAGCTATCCTACCGGAACCAATTTTTTTTACATTTAAAAGTAGCCTAGGTATATACTTTTTCGGCGTATATTCTATTTGCGAGGTGAATTTCATCTAGATCAGCCTAGCTGTTTTGTCGACATTCAGTAACAAATACCCACACTAATTTTGGCTTTTTTAATATAAGTAAAATAGTAATAGTAATAATCGCATTGGATAAAGTAAATAAGAAACTTTTCTCCTATGTAGGATCGTGATCCAGACAAACAAACCAACAATTTGTTAAGTACATAGTACTAAAAGTAAAATAATATCTTAGTAAAATCCGATTTCTATAAAAAAGGATTTCATTTTATTTTTTGTTGTCTCACAATTTTGTTATCGGTATCAAACCTTGTGTCCACGTATTGATGACAACATTATTAACAAAACATCCGAGTCAAAGTTTTACTTCCCACACACAGCCCCAAAGCCTGACATAAAAAAGAAGGCAAAAAACATTTGCTCAAAGTATTTGATAACACAATACCGGACCACAGACCTATTCCGAGCGACCGACATAATTGCTATGTTGAAACATCTGTCGCGCGAACTTCCAATGCCTTGTTTTTGCGGCAACTTTTACCCGGGGCGGGAAATTCAATGAAAATCGAGGTTTCGATTGTTTATCTACAGATAAACTCGAAAACATTCGAGCTTAACTAATCAATTTTACAATTTTGCGGACACTACTCAGCGTTGTTTGAAAATTTGGGCGTCTACAGATCATTCATTTTTTATTTTTATTACCAAATTATATCACTCCCAATTAATATTCAGCTTTATATAAGTAATATTTTAAGTTTTAATTTATTTCGACATACATATAACAGAATATCAGGATTGTCACGAGCAAGCCACGGTTCATTTAGGTAAGTCAAATCAGCTAATGAATCAATCAGGCGAAACTTTTTAAAAGGTATTAAGTGACTTATAACATCATTAGTCCGCATCAGTTTTTTAGCTTTTCATATAGAATCCTTCCTTCAAAAGTAAAATTTGAAACAATCGCCAGATTTGGCAGGCGTAGTTTGGCCAATGGCAGGAAAGCGCCTCTGCCCGTCTTCTTCTATCAATCATCTTTAAGACACCTCTTAAGGCACCTATATGCTAGCGGCCTAGATTTTCTATACTTACTCGTATTTACCTTTATGTAACGATACATTGGCAAAATATTTAAAGAAAAAGAATTGGCCCCCAAGCCACACTCAGAATTTTTCCACAGAACCTTTCAACCGTTTTCACAGTACACACTGGTGAGTTTTCTGAATTCAGTTCATTTGTTAAAGTAATAAATTAATGAGTCGCTATTAATTCACCCGTTGCGAATAAGGCTGGTTGTTAAAGGAAATGTTATTTCTCAATTTTTGTTATGTTTAAATTATAATATAAAATTAACTATAGGCGATTGTATCGCTTCAGGAGGTTTATTTGGCTAGGAATCATTCATAAAAATTCCGAAACTTTTTTAAGTTTATTAACATTTTATAAAAATTATGTTGTTCTTGGAGTCATCCTCAGCAAGTGGGTTGGTGATCGGAGTTTTAAAATTGGTCTACTTCACTATCGCATTAGGAGTAAACCTGCATAAATAGTTTGTAAGATATATAATAAGTGATACTCTTTTACTCACCTCTCACGTTACCCACACAACACTTGTACATGTAGGTACGACGAATTACGATGTACCTCTGCCCTAAGTATAAATCCAGTAAATGGCTGCCTTTGCAAAAAGTGTCACCTTCCTTATTGCTTATTTATTTAAATTCCAGTAATTAACATTGGGCCGTTTTAATTTTGAAAATGCGAATCTGTACCTTTCCACGGCCCCTAAATGCTTTGGTACTTTGCCAGGCTCCATTATTTTTGGGACGAGGGCACTGAATAAATACATTTACAATTCCAAATTGATTAATCTGAAAAAAAAAGCCTGACTTTCGATGGGTGGTTCAAATAATAACGTTGTAACGACTCAATATTTTAATTAGTAGGTATTACCTTTTAGCAATTGTTTAAACTCACTCGATTTGAGCAGGACGGTTTTATTCAGTGTCTATCATTAATACCTATTAACTTAGCCAAATGGCTTTAACAGCTAGACATAGGCCTTCTCTAAGGAATTCTATAACCATCGAATGTTCGGTAAATCTTCGTTCCACCTACTGGAAGGTATGGGCCACCCACAAATTGTAGTCTAGGGCGCGGTCACCATTCCAGAACTTTTCTTCTTTCTTCATTTCTTCTTCTGACTACAACAATTCTTTATTTAGTATCTCAGTGTCTCTGAGACTTCAGATATTCTTAATTTTGAGCTCTACGATAGATAAAGCTGCATTGCTTACAGAATCGACTGCCAAAGAACAAAACTGTTAGCCCCTACCAATAAGCCAGATAGCCATTAAGAAATAAATAAAAGTAAAATATATTTTTTCAGACATGCCACACTGAGCCACAAGGAGCCATCTAGTCCCAAGCTAAGCTACCACTAAGAAACTTGTCGTATGGGGTACTAGACCAGTACAAACAGACATGTTCATGCTCACAACTATTTGTACTGTGCGTGTATTTAAATAAGTTCACCTTCCACTGATTTAAAGTAATGACTACTTGTACCACTGACAGAAGTTGACAGTGGTATCTTCTCTTCGGCATTGGCCTACTTCAGTGCCCGCCGAATCAAGGATCCAAAACAAGGACTGTTCCTGTGACTGTGACCAGAAGTACTAGACCAGAAGACTGTAAAATAAGGATAAAACCATCCTTGATCATCAAGATATTTCCCTCGTACATTCAATCTAAGATCAGATTAGATCAGTAATCTGTCGAACAAATCAAAGACGAGCTCAAAAACTGTAACATTTCAGAACCTTAATATTAATGTTATCTGAGTTCAGATCTATAAACTATAACCTTGAGCAGCACACAAAAGCAGTGTCTACCCTTTTATTGCGCTAAAAATCGCGTTTCATTCCGTCCGGACGGGCGGGTTGATTGTCGACGCGCGAGTGCCCGCCTTTGTCCGGTTCCTTTGCTTTTGAAAGAATCTTTATCTTTAGCCGTCCGCTCGAATATCTGCACGTGACGACTGAAGTGACGTAATGTTATTTTATATTTATGTAACACTAGGTTTTGCCCGCGGCTCTGCCTACGTCAGCCACACGTTTCATGGCGCGGGTTGAAACCAATGGGTAGCAGTGGGATATAAAACGATCTTTATCAAGGTATTTTAACAACAAGATAATATAAAACTCTTACACACTTACCTATCTATATCTACACCATACATCTACACCATTTTCGCGTAAAACCCTCATAAGCAAGCGCAGATAATGAGCAGCCGACTCCAAACAATCTTTTGTAATTAAATCATATTTGTGTTATACATGAATTTGTTACTGAACTTTATGACTTTTACATACTTCTAAGAATAAAAACATTTGTACTATAACTTTGTTAACTCTTAAGAATAATTTGAAAAACCAATACCTAATATTTACACAAAATTTCGATATTTTAGTACTAGGCGAGAAAGTACAAAAGACTAGAAAAAAAATAGCTTTCATTTGGCTTAGGAAAAGAAAAAGGTCCACTGCAAAAGTTCGCGTACCTGCTCGCGCGATGTTGTTAGAGCTACTTAGGCCTTTAAGTAACCCATGTTGTAACAGATATGGGAGAGTACCATCAGCTCGCAGTTAAATCGAAATAGCCTGTAGTCGGCTATATTTTCAAGAGCCTTTACAAAGAAGAGCATGTTAACAAGTCTACAGTGTATAAAACAGCAGTCGTTATCTTCTCTGTACTGCTTGTTTTAGATATTTCAATAAATTATCTAAGTATCTGAAGAACAAAGCCTTTGACAAGTGTTTGTTGCCTGCCAGTGATGACTTTCGAACTGAAACGTGGTGCTTAATATAGGTCTCTCAAAAAGGCTCATGATCATATAGCGGGCATTAGAGAGGATTCGTAGGTAGGTATTTAATTAGGTTGCTAAATATGTTTCCCTGCGTGATGGAATCAGTTTTCTCTGCGAGCTATGGACATCCCTTTAGGCTCGGCATCTCGTTAAGAGGCAAGATATGAAACGAGCATTACGGACGATAGCAAACGAACTGATGATTTTAGGAGAACTATTGGCAGCGACTGAATGGGGAAAGCCCAGGACAGAAATTTGTGGTGTAACCTAAAGGAGGCCCAAGTCCAGCCTTGGACGGACAATGGCTGTTGATTGATTGATTGATGGAATCAGAAATGTGGAAATCTGTAGCAGGACTAAAATAACCGAAAATACTTAAAGAATTGCGCAGCTGAAATGGCAGTGGGCATAACACATAGTAAGAAGAATCGACAATCTGGCAAAGATCGCGGGAAGTCGCTAGATGCGGATGGCGCGGGGCCAATTGTTGTAAAAATCCTTGTGGTAGGCCTATGTCCAGCTGCCTGTTGCGGCCGTCATTTAGCTGAGACGATGATGAGATGTTTCACGATGTAAAAAATACAACTAGATGCTGTCGTTTGATTCCTGCCACTAGGTATTAACCGAAACTTATACAGACTTAGCTGATATCTTCTCATTTATCTAACTCTTGGTAAATACTCTGGCTGCCATAATAATATAATGCGTGTATACAGAAATTGAAACTGACAGCAAAATATAAAGATTCTCTCAGTAAAAGGAAACGGACAAGAGCTTTAGCAATCAACGAGCTCATCCGTCCGAAAAGAACTGTTTAAGATATTTCATTGGATTCAATACGATTTTTAAGTATAAACGATGAAAACATCGGATTGGTGGAATTGAACACCAGTAACGTGACTGGATCGACTTGGAATGTTGTTTTTTTTCCAAAGATAACTGTTTTTGTACGTTTTAATACATTTTATTTCAGAATAAGTTTCTAAAACTAAAATGTTTCGTTCTAATTATTTGATATTTTATTTCCTTAAAGTTGAAAAATAGACAACGTTATTAGGATTTTTACTATTTGCAATGTAAAAAAAAGTTTGAAGTAAATAAGACGAAAATCCATTTTTTTACTAGCGTTACCGTTTTAATTTGAGTCAGACGCTTACCAGAAGAGACTATTAAAAAAAACTAACTATCACGTCTAATTAGACATGACAGAGGGTCCCAAACATTTGACGTAAAGGTAAAGCGATAACTAATTTGGGTCACTGAAGATTGAAGCTATGTCAACTGGAATTTGGCGGGTTAATAATGAATGAATTTTTAGCTCTCACCATGAACAACAGAACCACTGCTACTTTATTAATGACTTAATAAGTGACGACTTGGTTGATCTGGTCGTGCAGTGGTCTGCCTACTACACAAGGGTCCCAGGTTCGATTTTCGGTTGGATCAATATAGGAAATGATATTTTTTGACCTTAATGCTCCAAATTTTGATTATGAGAGATGTTTGTGTTTTGTTGTAATTGCTTTAGTTTGTGTAAGTTGGTCCAAAATCAAAATTTTCATTATTGCAGAGTTTATTGCCCCATTGATTAGTATTCGCAGCTTTTTATGAATTCTGTGAAGCATATTTTAAATAGCCCTTGGGTCTGAAGCCATTACTAAAAATTTTCTAAAGATAGATACGCCCTGGCTCGAGAACCTTCTTTTTGTCTTCATTTGCTAATCCGAATAGCATTTTCCGCTCCACCGAACATTCAGACACCTACCTGGCCCGAATTAGGGTCGTTTAATTGACTTAACGAGTTCTCTTCATCCCTCAATGGGGTCAGCGCTGTAGTCTTATTTCCACGTCTTGTTTGACCGTCGCATAATCTCATTGCCGTCATGCGAGACCACTACATGATTGCTGAAATGCTAAATATTCAGATTTATCTACCGTGACCTACCATGCAGACGGAGTTAAATTAGTACCCGTACTGCCAAGTTTTATTTGTTTATTTATGTAGATGTGAATATTCTTACAGTTTGGAGACCAGAGATATTGGCTATAAAGGATGTAAACCGATACCTTTACCTACATATTTAACGTAAACACAAACTCGCATTGTTGCATCAGTTCTTTTTAAATAGTTCAAATAGGCTGGTTTTTGGGTGAACACTGCATCATTCGACCCTCATAATCAACTATACCGGTCTGTCTTATTCAATCTGCAATAAATTGTTTAAATAAATAAGAAAACATACTTTACTATAAAAGCATACCAAAGACCACATGTAACTAAACGTACCACAGAACATGGAAAAGAGGTTCTGTGAAACGTACTAATGCAAGTATGAAATTCTATCCTTAATAGACTATCTGACTAAACCACTCCTTGGTTGAGTGGCATGTAACGGTTTCCAAAGTATGGTTTGCTCTGAGGTCCCAGTTTCGATCCCCGGATGGAACAACGTAAAAAAAATTCTGTAATTTCTTGGATCTGGGTGTGTTGTGGTGATTTTTGTTATTTATAATTACCACAAAACAAATGCTTTAAATACTTACTTACTTTTGGATCCGAACAATGTATGTAATGTTGTCAATATTTAAATATTTATCAGAAAAAAAAAATAGATGAAGGTAATAAACATCACTATTACCTTTAGTGCGGTACAATAATTAACCTAACCATATTTAATTTATAACAGATTTATATTTTTACAAAAACGTTTGTTTTTTCATCTATGTGCAGTACGTCATGTCAATAACTAAACCAATTTTGTACTAGGTTAAAAACTTGTTGCTTATGGATGGTGAAAAAGCTATCAACATTTTGAACGGTCCGCATAAACCCATACATATTGCATTAGATGCGGTCAGACGTGTTCACTGTTCAATGGTTTCTATTCAGACCAAAGAGTCGGTCGAACTATTGTTGTATTTTTAATACCTATGGAGAGTTTTTGAGGTGGAAGTGGACTTACAGGCTAATTGTGCCGACATTTAAAACATCAGATATAAGGGTTTCGTAGTTAAGACAAGTATCTACGCGTGTTACAGGTATATTATACAATACGCACAAGACGCACAGTTAACAAATTGCGGCGAACGACTCCTGTCCCCTTATTCGCGTAACCAAATCGTATCACAATCGTAATTGAACGACAGGTTTTTGATAGTTCTAGTATGGGCTAAATGTCAAAATCGTCCAATTCAACCACGATCGAACTGCGATTCGGTTACGCGAATTAGGCCCCAGGTCTAATAATAGGTAAGTATATGCGTTAATTGTAGATTATCATTTTATTTAAGTAACATAATCTCGAAACATTGTAATATATCTACTGATGACTATTGATTTTTTTAAATTATATCTACTCTTGCAACTAATGAAACAATGGCAAGCATTTCTTGCTTATAAAATTCTATTCAATTCGCCTGGGTATTTGATAAGGTATACTTTTGTAAGGATGACTATATGAGTTAGAAGTGTTTGCCCTACAAATAGTTATAGAGTGTTAACACTATATAGGTTTGAATAACCCTAGCTTTTATGACGTATTGTTGACGCATCAATTGCTTATTGCTTATTCATACGGTATGTTTTAACCCATTTAGATAAATTTTATATTATGGAGTTTAAGACTGAAATCTATTTTATAGGACAGTTTTTGTTTTTATATCACCCTGAAAAGGGGTCGCCTACGGAGCTGGGTTTAGGTAGGCTAGATCTTTAAACGTAAGAATTGATGAATTTAACAAGGTGCAAGGTAAGAACTTGCCATTATCCTTAACTGAATTAAGTTTACAATATTCAGTTGAGCCTACTTCATCTGCATAAACTGTAGCGCTATCATCATTATGCAACAAGCCTGTTCACTCGCAACTCTAATCTCGTGAGCGTCTCAATGAAGTCACTCAAGGAGCATTTTACCTGCAAAATAATAAATGAGATTTGAAACATCCAACAGGTTGCTATGGCAACAGGTGGTTGAAATGAAAAGAACTGATTTCCACATCCCTAGCTTTTGATTTGGGGCTAAAACGGCTGTCTTGTTAAAATTGGTATGGGAAGTGGCTTTAGAGAGTCCTTCAAGTCATTTCAAAAACACTTTGTTTTTAAATGACGAAAACAAGAAGATGTTCTTATATCGATGTGGATATGTTTATAATACTCGTAATATCGCTCAACGGATACTAGCTAATCTAAAATGATGTACACAATTTTAAAACCATACATAAAGATAAACTTCCCGTTACAGGGTACAGACTGCGAAAGGTGGGTTTCGTTTATGGAAAATTGCATTTGCATTTTCAACAAATTACCCCATTTTTTTCTTAACTAAAAGCGGATTTTTGGATTTTTGTCCCACAGGAACTGATAAACTTTTAATAGGTCAGGTCGTTTTAGAATAGTTCGGTTAAAAATATTGTACGTGTATAACTTTTCAGACGAAGTTACTTTCATTGTACAATTGAGAAGCTCAAAAAAAACTTGGTAACTGGTGCATGTTTAAGTAAAGGTACAAAAAGATGTTCACAAAATTACTTTTTATTTCGAAGTATTGTGCATTTAAGAAAATAAATCGAAACCAGAGCCATTAAATAAATATGAAACAAAACAAACTCCTACTGTTATTTAGCCTTTATCATTAAATTATCAGTACCTATATAGGTACTACTGTTTGTACCTTTTGTAACAGTTATTAATTTTTAACCTATTGCATAGCTTCTATCGCTGGCCTTGAGCGTGGAGACCGAATCCAGAAATTCCGTAACGAAAATAACCTAACCTAACACTCGGGGCGAGGCACGATCGAACCATTTTGAATTTCCGAAATTTAAAAGAATTTAGAAGAAAATAAGGATTTTGACAGTATTGTTGCCTATGGTATATCTGCCAAAATAACAGAAAAATTTAATTACATAAGTCAAAATTAAAAAATACATAAAATTATAAAATTAAGCTATTGAATAGCTTTTATTGCGGGCCTTGAGCGTGGAGACAGAATCCAGAAATTCCGTAACGAAAATAACCTAACACCCCCCACTCCGACCGGCACAGCGGTGATACTTTTTAGTTTTATAATTGCATAAGTTGATAAAAAATGCTATGCAATAGCTTTACCCCGGCAGTCTCCAAGTGCCACACGTCTTTTTTTTTGTGTTGTAACTACTCGTGTTCATAGCTTTGATTTTTGTTTCAGGTAAGAAAGCTTATAAAGGTGTCATGACAATGAAAACTACGGTAAGTATATTGGTAGTGAAGTTTTTGAAGCAACAATAACGCATAATGATCACAAAAATCTTAGCTTTAGATTTAGGGGAAACATTTTTAGCATTTTTAGCACACATAAAATCAGAAACGCTAGAAATATATGTTTCAATCATTTTCCGTCAGTCAGTAATTGATGACCCAGTTCGGGTAATGCTTCATTGTTCCGCCTACTACGCAGAGGTCACGGGTTCGTTTCTCAGTCGGGACAATTGAGTAAACGATCTTTCCTAAATTGGCTTGTGTTTGGAAAGGGTGGGGAATTCAAGTCTTGCTTCAGAAGTCACATTAAGCCGTTGTTCCTAGCTTTCGTCGGAAGTCGTTAAAACCAGTCGCGTTAGAGGCCTGTATTAGCCGGCTGAATGTTTAGGTTAAGGAAGATTATGGACATAACCTTCAATGCAGACGCACACAGTGGCTGGCAGCAGCTGGATGCGAGAAGCCGAGGATCGACCTAAGTAGTGCGCAATTGGAGAGGCCTATGTCCAGCAGTGGACTGTGATAGGCTGATGATGATAAGGCGGCTTGGAAACTCTGACACATATCTGACAGATAATCCCACGATAAGAAGAATAATATCATAGGTAAGTAATACTCGTATAATTTTAAAGCATTCTGACAAAAAAAACCCTTCGTCGAACGCTGCTTAACTGTCTGCAACATGGTTTCAGCACCACTTCACCAGTGCTGCTACTTAATATATTTTTATTTATTATGATTCATTTAAGTCGTAGTTTAATCATTGATTAGTTGTTGAGATTTAATTTAGGATTAGGTCACGATGGGAATACTCTGCAAAACTACCTAAATTAATAAACAGAAAAAAAGTAATATCAATAATTTCAAATCATTGTTTATAAACTTTACGTAAAATAAACAGCATGTTATAAGCTTAAATGAACCGCCATTCGTATTGCTTACATAACATTTGTGGTTTATTTAATCACACCAAAGTTTGGATTACAAATTTAAATTTCGGCACAAAATTTCATAACCCTGCTGTTGTTTCATTTAAATGCATAACTTAAACGTAACGGCAACTATCTGGCTAGTTTGTACAAATGTTATTTAGGCGAGGATTGTGTGCAGTCAAGGGTTAAGTAATTTTTGTTTAAAAGGTGCTTATAATTTGCTGTTTGTTTTTTACTGACTAAATACTTATAAGATAACTGATTAACTTTGTTATGGATCGATATCCATCGAACGCCTTTTACGGAGCGCCTATGTGCGACAGCACGCGACAGTACGGGCCTGACGAACCGCTGCGCTTACTTATTTTGTAATTATTTAAACATAGTTTTTAAGTATATAATTTAATGAGACCAAAATCAGTGACTTTGTCCTTAAATATGAAGCTTTAAATTTGCATAAAAATGTTACACCAAATGTCCGTAGTTTAGTCTTAATTTTGAAAAAAACATTACAAACAGGTGTAGGTTTGTGATTTGTACCGATAATGAATGTGACTAGACTAGATTCTTAAGTAAGACATATATTTTTTTCAGACTTCAAAACGCTGTTTTCTAAATCTCAGACAGGTTTTAAAAACTTAGTTGTAAAAACACTCTTTGATGTAAATATTTCTGAAACAGTTAATTTTTAATAAATAATCACCAAACATTCTTTTTTTAATACAAACCACCTCACCGTTAACATTATTTAAAAAAAAAACAATTTGGTGAGTCGATCGGAAGTTTTGCGCATACATTCATTTGGGTGATTCAATTTTATTTATATGTTTGTATTAGATTACAATGTTAATAGTTGGGTGTTGGGTCCATCACCCTCCCGAAAATGATACCCAGGTATAGATATAGCTTTTTATGACGCGCATTAGAGCTCACCTTCCCTGCCCAAATTCCTTGCCTAACCATAGAATAGAATAGAATAGAATAGAATAGAATATTTTTATTGCCGAATCATAACTTAATCTATTACAATTTACCTGTGATTCCTACACTAGGCTAGGCCTGATTCGTAAGAATCACATTGAATTTACTCACAAAAAATGAACCTAGTAAGTTTTAATTTAGATCAAAAGTTTCTAACATTGTCATTAAGAACTATGTTACTAACACTATGGATCTAAAATTATCCGAAATAAATAAATTTGAATTTTGAATTTGAATTTGAAATTAAATTCATACTATTATATATTATATGATTTACATAAAAACTAAAATTAAATTAAATTAAAATTAAAGAAGCGCTTGTGTGTGTGTATATGTGCGTGTGAATGAGCGTGTGTGCGTGTATTTGCGATTATGAGTGTTTTATGTATGTATCAGTGCTTGTCCATGAGGGTGCGAGTGGGTGGAAATATCTAAATTGAAACTTTGAAAACATCTTCAGTCTCCTCATAACTCCAAGTCAGCAGAAGGTTTTGGACATGTCTCCTGGCTTCATATAGTTGGACGTACTTTAAATTACATAAGCCAATGAACTTATTATAAATGCGAGGGAAAAGAAATGCTTTGAATTTGTGCGAAAAATTTGTTTTTAGGATAGGAGTTTGGAGTCTAAAGACTCTTTTCCTGGACCCACCCTGCTCCAGCAAGTTGATGGCTATTTTGTGCATGTATACTACGACTCTGAACAAATATAGTCTCCGGACACTCAGCACCTGGGCTTCTTCGTACAGATCACTAGTATGGTATCGCCGTGGCCTGCCAAGAGCCACCTTTAGAACAGCTCTCTGTGCCCTCTCCAAAACCATCAATGTAGTCGACCCAACGCCACCCCAGGTCAAAATGCAGAAATTAATGACGGACTGACACAACGCTAGGTACACCAATTTTAATAAACTACCATCCGTTGTCTCTCTTAGTAATTTCATAGCATAAATCAGTTTGCGAACTCTTCCTGCAGTGATAGATATGTGCCTCTTAAAGGTAAGTTTTTCATCCAAAAAGACTCCTAAGTACCTAAGAGCTTCCACTTTTTTTATTTGGGCGCAATTACAGCTGGAAAAAATTTCGTCCAAAGATGCTTTACATGTCCGATCGTGCACTTTGATGTACAATAGAGCTGGAGGAGGTCTAGAAGCAGCAGTCTTGTGGAAACACAAGAATTGGGTCTTGGCAGCATTCAGAGTCAGGAGATTGATACCATATTTGGTAGGATCCAACTAAAGCCGCTTTCGACATTTCTAAGAAAGGATTAATAGCAGACATTGGTACACCAAGGTCTTTTAATAGGAGGATTTTGCTAGTATGCCTATTGCTCCTACTTCTACCGCATACAGATAAACCACGTAGCATTATATCGTTCTTAATAGATACCTACATGCAATAAAACTCGAAAATATAACTTAAAAACTTTTAAGAAAAACATACAGACACTCAGCTTTGAAGGACTAACTAACTACTAGAAACATAGATATACCATAAACGCGTAAACTGTTCCATGTTCCAAATGCAAATTCTAAGGCGGAATACTAATACTACAGTCTAATACCTAAATATCACGTTACTGCTACTTTCACAAGCGTATCGACATCAAATACACGGACGTGCTGTGTATTCGTTGGAATAATCCCGTTCCTCAGCGAACAGCTCGACCGTATTATACTGAGTTACTGTGAAATTCGAATAGCGAATGGATTTTCTGGTTTGTGCGTTTACTTTTTAGTCTTTTACATAAATTAATTGACTAGATCTTGTATACGACTGTACAGTTTATTGGTTCATATTTATTAATTTTATAACATTCATAAATTTAGAAAAACTGTATAAGTTAATAGCATTATCATTTGAACGGTTATTTTATTTTTTAATTTGATACCCATAATAAAACCTACGTTATTTGGCAACATATGTTATATAACATTTTTAAAATAATGTCAAATTATTCATGATGCAGTAGATTAAAAAACCTGCAGTAGTAATCTCACAAAGTGCATAAATTTTATCAAAATAATTATGCACATTTTGTGATCTTAAGTCAGGGCTTACTGATTTAAACTTTCATTAAACTATGGCAGTGTTTATGAGAGTAAATTTTTCAGGTTATCTGATATTTTGGCACTGTTACAAGACTTACAAGTGCCATTATCATGAAGGAACTAAAGTTTTCAAAATAATAACGTTCTTAACATTGAAATTCTTATTTACGGACAGCTCAGATGACCAACAAATTTCGCACCTCAGTTACCAATGTGAAGTAGTTATAAACATACTAGGTAGTACTTTTAATCTTATAGCTCAGTATAGATCCAGCAGAATATCATCGTCCGTATAAACCCGTTCGCATTCTGTACAAAGGGAAAATTGCATAACGATCAGGCAGGCGTCGAGCCGTGCTGTCGCGGTCACATTCCCGGATTGTCCCGGGAAATGACCGGGAACTACAGGAAATTGTGCGACCCGCACTAGCAACAAGTATGTTGGGCGCTTAGCGATATTAACATAACGATGGTTAGACAATCAAGGTTTAAAAATATTTTTCAATTATTATGTAGTGGTTTTTACCATGAGTAAAATATTATATCTAGTGGGTTTGCTTTAAGCAGACCATATTATATTCATAACTAGCTGTTCCCCGCGACTTCGTCCGCGTCAATTTCCGTTATTATGATCGCGATTATTTTTGCAACATTTTTAACTCATGCTTCGCTCCTATTGGTCACAGCGTGATGTTATATAGCCTAAAGCCTTCCTCGATAAATGGTCTATCCAACACAAAAAGATTTTTTCAAATCGGACCAGTACTTCCTGAGATTAGCGCGTTCAAACAAACAAACAAACAAACAAACAAACAAACTCTTCAGCTTTATAATATTAGTATAGATTAGTTTAAGATATGTATATAGTATATGCTTTTAATCACATTTGTAGTCAATTAAATTGTTAGTGTTAATTATCGAAATTCCTTGTCACAAAATTTATCGAAGTTTGTATTTAAGGAATTGTATCTTCAGCTTTATAATATTTTAAGCCGAAACTGCTAGTATAAAACAGAATAGTACAACTGGGGGAATAGGTGGATAACAATGCCTTCGTGCGAGGCCGCCTGGATGCTACCACCCTCCTGCCGGAGTCCAGCGCCAAACAGTTTTTCTGTTTTCCGCTGGTGTGTGGGAGAGCCAGTTCCTCTGGGTAAGCTCGCTCCATCTTAGGCTTCTTCTTAACCGTATAGTTAAGTATTTCGTCAAGAGCAAGCCCATTATTTATAAAAAAAAATGCCTTTAAATAACGTACCTAGTAAAAAAAGGTCCTAGCAATGTTTTGTTTTGGAAAATATCACGACATTTTTTTGATCATGTTCATGATCGACATCTAATGTTGATAAATTGACTGAAAAATATATTATTAATATTTAATTTAAAACCACAAATAATTGTTATCTAAATCTTTTTTTAACTGCATTGAAATACCAATTTGTTAAAAAAAAGGTACATTTAAAGCTAGGTGTACAAACCGTCTACTTATGGATATTCGTTTGTTGTGGTTAAAAGGTTTATAACAAGTTACTCGGTCAACATTTGCCTAACGATACAAAGGCAAAATTGCTACGTCCTGACTGCTGACTCGTGCTATTGAGGGCATTTACCAATTGTTAGGCATATAACCCAGGGCTTAAAACAGGCACCGTGTAGGCAGGTAACAAGAAAGCTACTATTTTGAACGAACAAGCCTATTGTATAATATGTAGATATCTATCTTCTATCTGGTTATTTTAATCCCTCGATCGTGAGTTATTCCAGACACAATTGAAATCAATTGTTATCGCGGCACGCGCGTGCCTCCTGGGGGTTGAGGAATTAAAACAGATGCTGAAAAGTAATACTTAATGTGCAATCGACCAAAATAAATGTTAAGAAAAGAAACAAGAATAGTTTGCAAACCAAGCAAATCAAAACTTATTTTACCTTATTTAAAAAATAATAGAAAATAATATTTTGAGATATCACTTTTAGCTAAAAGTATCTATCTATCTTTCACGTTTTCAATATTTTGTACGACTATTTATGACATCATAAAATATTAAAATAATGATATATGGCAACCAGATTAGTAATAAAAAGGTCTGGTAAAACATAATACAAGTCCATGAGTAAACGAGTAAAACCATAGACATAGTAGTACCTAAGTGTATGAGTAAAGCAAATGTTGGATGTTATGTTTAACGTCACATACCATGCGATCGTCATCACGGAACAAGTAATCACTAAGTATCGTCATAATCATTTAATAAATAAAACATATCAATAAATCTTATTTACCTAAGTCTTTATCAATTTTGCCATGCCTTTCAATGTTTTCAGTTTTCTTATTTAATAATAAGAAAACCGAGTTTGATAATTTTAAATTAGATTTCGATACAATTCGGAACAAGGTGCCATAATATATAGCAAAGATTGACTATGACAAGTAAGAACAAAGACAGAAAGGCAATTGTGTCTAGGATGTCACAAAATCTATCTATCATGCTTGACGCAAAGGAATCAATGCATTTATTCATAAATATTTTTAAACCATATCATATTCTTTCCAATGTCTGGTTTTTCCAGTTTTTAAACTTAACAGAGAAAAATGCGCACATTCGTTAATTAAATGACATTATGATTTAAAATTTTTATTTATTTATTTATTTACATTTATCTCCTAATTCAAACAAAAAAAGTTACGTGGTAAGACTCGATTCGAAAGGTTTTTTTTTAATTTTTTTGCGGGTAGTTCAAAAAATGTTTGAATAATTTTTGACCTTAAAATGACAATGACATCTTACATTACAAGAACTGGGCTAGGCATCCTTACGTAGTTAATTTATAAAAAAACGAGTGAAAGGTTTCTTCAAGATCTACATTTAAATATTTTAAAGACAATGATGTGGTTTAAAAATGAAACATTCATCTGAAGTAAGTGTTTGTGGTACTTTTTAGAAAAAGAGATACTCGTTAGAAAAAAGGGATAGCTGTATACAGTTATCAAGTTGTTGCAGATTTATCAGATAATTATAAAATCAAATTCTACTAACTAAGTACATGGATACTATGAAATAAATAAAACTAAAAGTACAAATGAGAATTGTCTTTGAGTTATTTTGAGCAGGTACCTTTTGCTATCTTAAAGGAATGCTGATTTTTGCATAAATATTCTTCTTAATAATATATTGAGCTGCTTTGATTTTTGATGTCTTTTAACTGTGTAAAAATCATTAAATAGGTAGGTATAACCATTTTGTTGTTGATTACTCGTATAACAATTATGTCTCGAAAAAAAGTCTGCCATGATTATGTTAGCCTTTGCAATGATTATGCAAGGGTAAACTTTACTGAGACAGAGTGTTTGATGGTGTTTTCTCAATATTTACGCCACCTATTGTAGACCAAAACTAACAAAGTAATGTTTTTTTTGCAAAGCTTTAAGCCATGAGCACAATCTAAACATAACTTTTCTTGTGCATATTTATCTTCAACCAAACAAATTTTCTTAAACAGTCGAAAGTTTTTACGTATTCGTAAATAAAATGTTCACGAACAATGCCGTGAAAGACTTGTACAGTCATCACTAAAATAGGTATAGCAGTTTTTAAATTAAAGTCCTTCCGAGAGTAGGTATATTTTATTCTGCAGCGATATTGAAAGTATTATAATATTTAAAAAAAACATAACTTTAACACGTAATAATCCCCCAACCCCCAGGAGGCACTTGGGTGCCACGATAACAATTGATTTCAATTGTGTCTGGAATAACTCACTATCGAGGCCCATCAAATTTAAGTCTGTGCCAGGCAATTATCATTCAACGGTGTGGTATTTTTTGTCGAAAATATGTTTATTTGTTTATAAAACACTTTTGTAAATTTATTTTCACTAAATCACTTACACTCCATGAAAAACTAAAAAGTTGTAGAAGCTGTTATTATAAAGTTTCAGTTTCACAACGTCAGTTTGCAAATATTTCTCTGGACTGTACCCGTCTAGTGTCTAGTGTGTATTTTTGAAAAGCAAACATTTCTGTTGGCAACTGTACACTGAACTGCATGAGAACGTGATGCGGTTGGCCACCGAAACACGTTTTAGCTTTTTGCTAAGTCTTTCCCAGATGTAGGAGCAATTTTCGTGTTACTCTTTTATTGTGCTAAAAAGAATGAAAAGTCTTCATTAAAATGATACTACAGTAGCTTTGGGGTTGGTTTATGCATAGTAAGTAATCCTGTTTTAAACATCATTCCCTCTTTTTTTGTAACATATCAGCTGCTTTTATAATATGCCGTATGTATAGCGTTATGCTCGCTTGTGTTTTTATTACTTAGAATTACTAATAGAGTATAAGTAGGTACGTAATATGACATATTACGTACTTATTGCGTTAACGGATAGACTTTATTATTTTCTCGTAAGTAGGAGAATATATTTAAATATATTGCCGATATTGTTAGTATATTTCTGATTCACTTATTTAACTGACTAATCTTGTTTTCTTGCATCAATGGTAACAATGGTTGTAGAAATCAATCATTTTTCACAAATTGTGTTACTTACCTTACCGTAGTTTTAATAATATTATTTACTTTTGGAATATTATAATTTTCAGTTTGCTAGCATAATCACAATGAATACTTATCTAACATTTTATCATCCGGTGTAATAAATAATGCATATTTTAATTAAGTAATTCGTTCTAGGCTTGTTGTGTCGTGTGCCAACTAGTATTTTGCTGCCCCGATTGTCGCCGAAAACACGAAAAAGCAGCTCATGGTTTAACTTACGACTGTCCGATTTGCAGAGGAAATAAATTTATTTGTAAGCCCCGAGAGCTAAACCAGCAATTTATTAAACATTTATTCCAAGAACACTCTCCCTTACAGTGCAAAAAGTGCAATCAATATTTTATTAAAATGGAAGATTTGAATAACATTACAGAATGCAAAAGTATTTCTGAACTGATTTATAAAGAAAATGAAATAAGTAACTCACAATTAAGAAGTGTGGATGAGAAATTCGATTCACTTTATGATAAAACAAAAAACAGTGAAGGTGATAATTTTGAAGCTATAGTTTCTGTAAGTAAGTCAAATAAAACGGCTGTAATTACCCCAGTTATTAGAAAAAAGAATATAGTTGATTATGACTCCAGCGAAAGTGAAACGGAAGACCCTAAAACAACGAGGACTGAAACGACTGATGCAAAATTAGCACCTAAAACACCAAAGTTGAAACGGCAAAGAGTTGCTACTCCTCATGCAAAAAAATTGCTAAGTTTGATGAGGCAAAAAGTGGTAGAAGAATATGAAGAAACGGTTAATGATGATGATTATGACGGTTCTCCAGTTACAAGTAAGACAACTCCGTCTCGAAGTGACAATTGTGCTGGTATGTTTGAGTTGCAAATAATTACTTTCAAAGTATATTTCACAATAATTTAATTCATATAACGTATAAATACTTACACACGATATCAGATACATTTTAAATATCTCCCTTATTGTTATGGTATCCTAATAAAATAAGTTAGAATATTATGAAAGTTTTAAAACAAACATAAATTGTAAAAGTAGTTATTGCCATTTACTATTTCAAAAACTTTGCATTTATGTCTACTGAATTGCATTAAAGTATCCATTATAGTTCCAGATAATCAAAAGGAAATGACCACACCGACTTCTCACATTCCACACAATTTACTGAAATTAGCTCAAATAGTCACCACCAGTACTCCTACGCATCCTGTTGTGGGGGGCTGGGCTCTTTTTCCTGAACAGAGTGCCGACTCTCCTCTCTCTGAGATTGAAAATACAGAGAGTCCAGCACAGAACACTGGTAACGAGGTACTAAATTTAATTTTTAGTATGTGTTGTCATATATAATGCCGAATATAAGCGTTTATATATTTCATTTACTACTTTAGGCATCCAAATCAGAAAATATAGCACCAAAACTGAAGAGTATTATTGTGTCTGGCAGTCGCACTCGATTGGGCAGTCAAGATAGTTCAGAAAAACATGTCACATTTCAAGAATCGGTGAATAACACGGATGCCTCATCAATTAAGACTAAAAAAGTAAAGTTCGCTGAGGATACTGTTTTCGAACAAGATAACAAATTAAATCGAGGTACCTACTTAAATTGGGAAAAGCAAATAAGATTTTTCCAAAAACTTAATTATATTTCCTCAAACTTGTTAGTTTGAACAAAATTTGTTTATTTAGAGCATTTGTTTCTTGTTTTTTTTTAATTTCAAATAGCAAGTCAAAGTTTCGAGACAAAATGGGGCTGGTTAGGGTTTAATTATATTAATTGTTATTTTTAGTATACAGAAAACCAAAACGGATGCTCACACCTGGACCTCAAAAACCAAGATTTTGCCTTAATCCTCGTTTTCAAGCTCTCATCAATCGGTTTGAGAATCAAGGCCAAACAGTTGCACGGACCCCTGTACACAACAAAGAAAAGACCCCTGAAAGTACACCAGCTATTGGCGAACCGACGCACATGCCAGCTCGTGCAATAATCTTCAATGAAGATAGCCTTGTCTTGGACACAGGGAACTACTCGAAAGAATCAAATGAATTATTCAAGACATGCAGCGATTCTCCAACCAACTCGGCAGGAATGAACACGGCCTTAACAGCTCTCACTACCAATTTGGCTGGCTCTTTACAGAACTGTCTGGCTTCTGTTATGAAATCGTCTGGGGATGAGACAGAAATACAGTTTAAATTTGTTATTACTAAAAAGAAAGTGAGCGTCAAACGAATTGTGGATGCAGGTGTTATAGAGGAGAAATGCAATGAACTTGAAAAACATTATGAAGCAAATAAAGAAAATATTTGGTCAAGTGTAGCGAAGGCTGTTAAAAATGTATTTTGGGGTGACCAAGGGACCAACTTACGTATGTATTATTTTAGTCACATAAATTCATTACTCATGCTTAAATTAATACCTTGCCAAGATTAATACACGATATTTTAAATAATAATAATTCTATCTCCAAACATTTAAACTTGAGCGTTTCGGGATTTTTTACATGGTAAACCTTATTTTTCATTTTGATATTTAAACATGATTCAAAAGCCACAAACAACTTGCTCCTAAGATAATTACAGTTAATTATTTTAATACTTTTCCCAATCAAAACATAGGCACAATAGTAACGATTTAGGTTAAAACTGTTACTGGATCTCGCCCAAATCTGTTTGATAGGTATTTAAATTCATAAAATCTGGAACAGGTCCAAGAGATAAGAGAGCAAATAAAATTCCAATTGTAAATCAGAACTTTTCGTGTCCAGCAAAGCAAGCAAAACTCAATACTGAATACTCAATACTTTATTGTAAAACCATAATGTATACAGAAAGATGTTACAATTAATAAAATACCAGTGTTATGGACCCTGTCGGGCACCCAACTTAGGGCTAGGAGAGAGGAAGCGTCTTCAACTAGGATAAATACAGTAGACTATTCTGTTTACAATTTGAATTGAATTTCAATAAATGTCAATAGGATTAAATTAAATAACTTGAAATTTATTATATATTATATACTATGTTGCATTTTTGTCTGTCTGACCTCGATGATTTTATTATTTCAAGTAATCCTGATGATCATAATGTATTTTCTATTCGAATCCTTTAAAACTTATTATTGCGGTTTTAAAACAATTGGTATTTCCATTCAGCCATGACACCACACGGATCCTGCGTCTCTAACGAGTCTGCTTCATCATCGGCTTCCAAGCGAAAGTGTGACGAGATGACAGACCCTGAGCTCAGTCCACTAAATCACAAGCGGCACAGATACGACGGAAGGATAAAAGGTCGACCGCCATTGCGAAGGTGCAAGACTTGGGGTGTTTCAAGCCTGAGGAGCTCGCAGTCAGCTGAACAGCAATCCTTGATGAAAGAAGTTTCTCTGGTGCATGATGATGCTATGAATCAAAGCTTTTAAAATTTAAAGATAATGTTTATTTATTTCACGTAGGTTTAACATTTTAATTAGTATAAAATTATTTCCTGCATCATACAAGTGATCCAGATTTGTGATAACGAAAGTGATTGTTAGTTTCTGAAAAGCTACTTTATGCCGTACGAGATAATTAAAAGATTTCCAAAATTAATCTTTTAACACCACCGAATGTTTATATCGTAGATATTTGGTAAAAACCTGTGATACTAGTAAGTGTTTGTAATAATGGTGATTGCTTTATCAATTCTTTTAAAAGAAATTTAATTATTGTAGGTTTTATCAGTTTGTGTGTAACATTTAATTAAGTAGGTGTCAATGTTTCAGAAGGGATTTGTTTTGTACATTGATTATTGATTGCCAACGACTGTATAAAAGTTCTTAGTACCAGCACTTTGTACGTATAAATAAATCCAGTGAACAACAGCGTCCGGTTCTACATTTCACGGTAATTCATTTTGCATACGAATCCATCAGAATGTTTTAAATTACAATTGACATATTTTTAACGTTATTTTTCAGTGCAGGAATGGCTATTTTTGTGAAACAAGAAATATGCTTGTTAGATAAGTGTGTGTTAAATATAAGATACAAAAATAAAACTTCTTTTGATGTAATGTGAATTTGAAACCACCACACGGGAACCGACTATTTTTTCGGGACATAAAGTAGTAAGTGCTTTTCAAGTCAAATTTTATTTAGGTCCATTCTTTTGTGATGAGTAATAAACATCGATCCAAATTTCCGCATTTGTAATGCTAATACGACTTAAGAGTGCCATATGTCATCTAATTATAATCAAAAAATGGTTAGGTGCTCACGTAATTGATAGAAATGTAATAATTCCTCACTGTTTCTCTTTTTAAATCGAAAGCCAAATACACGGTGCATTTTTTTTTGCCTTGCATTTTCAACCACCTGTAAAATGAAGTCCTCGTTATGTGACCATTATGTATAACATCTTGGCAGTGTTATTCTTATTTTTTTATAAAAATACCAAAATATTGGTCCAGCTATTTATTTTGTCACACCCTGTTACGGTCCCGGATGTCGCTGTGAAGGGTTCATTCATTCGAGGCCCTGCCACAACAAAATAATACGTCTGTGCACGTCACAGCGTGTTACAAAATTAAAAGTCTGTTTCAATATTAAATATTTTTCATAAAATCTTTTTATTGATAAATTAAAGAACACTGCCATGATGTTATACATAATGGTCACATAACGTGGGCGTAGGTGGTTGAATATACACAGTCTATAAATAAAGCTCTTAAAACTCCAAGGATCGCAAGTGAGTATTCATATCAGCATAGGCATTCCAAACAAGTCAGACACTATTTGCAACTTCTAAAAAAACATGTTCTCAGTCGAGCCTAGAACGATTACCTGAACTGTGCTAGTTTATTATTGCCTCATTTAGTGATTGGGTTAATTTTTCGTTCCCAACTGCATATATATTTCGGGTCATTGTGAAAGGTAAGCGGTCATTAGGCCAATCTGTCACAGTCTCGTTATCCTCACTAATACATCTCATGTCAATCCGCCCGCTAATTTGCAAACGCTCTTGTCACATGCATTTGCTCTCGTGCATCGTCGAAAATTCCAAACCTCAATTAGCCACTACGAGCACTCGTTTAAATCCACAATAATATACCGTATTTTAACAAGAATAAAACTTTTAATCCTTTGATAATGTATCATTATATGAATGGTTATTTCACGTAACTGAAAAGTATTTTAACTATCAAACAAAATGTTGTAGAATATTTAATGCAAACGTAACAGACGTGTAATTTATTATTACACTACTTTAATTTCATATTTAAAACTTGCGTAAAATAAGTTAAATAATACTAATAATAATATTTAAGACATGCCTCACAGGGCCACACGGAGCCATCTAGTCCCAAATTAAGCTACTATTAAGTACCCTGTCGTATAGGGTACTAGACAACCGATAAACTTACTTATATACTTTCTTTTTTGTAAATACATACTTATTATACATAGAAAACACCCAGACCAGTACAAACAGACATGTTCATGCACACAAATATTTGTACTGTGCGGGGATCGAAGCCATGGCTCAGAAGCAGCGTTTACTACTGCTGATCCAAATAGTCGTCAAATAATTGATATAGTAATTATATGAAATCATAAATGCTAGTAGTATGCACATAGGTGCGAAATAGAACATAAAACAAAAATCGGCCAAGTGCGAGTCGGACTCGCGCACGAAGGGTTCCGTACCTATAAGGCCAAAAAAAACGGGTTTGTTGTATGGGAGCCCCCCTTAAATATATATTTTATTTTGTTTTTAGTATTTGTTGTTATTAAGGCAACAGAAATACATAATTTGTGAAAATTTCAACAGTCTAGCTATCGCGGCTCTTGAGATACAGCCTGGTGACAGAGCGACGGACAGACGGACAGACGGACAGACGGCCATACGGACAGACAGCGAAGTCTTAGTAATAGGGTCCCGTTTTTACCCTTTGGGTACGGAACCCTAAAAAGGCAAATTTAAGTTCTGTAAGCAGGTATATACTCGTATTGGAACGATTGGAACGAAGTTCCTTATCGCGCGTTGCGAAAAAGGGCTAGACGGAAAAAAAATGTAACGACACTTTTTGAACGACACTTTTTGCTATAGTTGTAAGCCATGCGGCGTGTGCGTGTTTCTCTGTCTCTCTTTTAGGGAGAGAGGGAGAGGGGTAGGTGGGAGGGGGAGAGTGAGTGGGAGAGGGAGAGGGAGAGAGAGCGGGAGGGGGAGGTGGGAGGGGGAGAGTGAGTGGGAGAGGGAGAGGGAGAGAGAGAGAGTAAGTTTATTTAAAATTTTATTACAATTCCTTCACTAAAAAGGAACTTCATTCCATCCGGGTGTCCCTTGACACCTCTCAAGTTTTTTATATGTCCTGATAGGCCTGTTGGCCTAAAGAGGAGCAGTGGGCGTTGTTTGGCTGTGACGATGATAGTAATGTGAGGTATTTTAAACAATAATTTATTACACAATCTATCTATCTAAGTCTTATAATCTAATTAATCTTTTTAATGAACCCACCAGGGTGACGCCCACGTCAGCTACTTGCTTAGAAAATTTTTTGTGATGGTAAAGTGTTAAAAAAAACGATTTTAAATTGTCTTATTTCGGACCACAGCGGACAAGAAGCATCGTTCGAACACCATTATGTCTCTAACAAAGTAGATTCTGTGTATAGGCAATTCACTTTTAATAAAATAGAAAAGTTTAAGGAAAAAATTAAAGAGGGTGTGAATTTGCTAAAGCCTAATGATCAGAATGTTGATGAATTATATGAGAATCTTTTTGGTTTAGTAAAAAAGGAATTTGATAAACATTTTAAACAGAAAAAAGTAAAAATAAACAAACAGAAGTGTAAGTTTAATGAATGCGCTACACCTGGTATTTATAAAAGCAGAAAAACCTTATATGATTTATATAGTTTAAAGGCAGATTCTCAAAACCCACATATTATAGAACATGTTAAAAAATACTCTAAATTATTTAAATTAGTATGTGCCAAAGCGAAGTCAATATATCTTTATAATTTAATTTCGGCTTCCAAAAATAAGGCAAAAACCACTTGGAATATTATTAATAAAGAGACATGTAGAGTAAAACCAAATAATCCTACTTACTCTCTCAAGTTAGGGGATTAGCTAATAAACACGAACACAGAGGTTGCAAACACATTTGAGACATTTTTTTCAAATATAGCTCCCTCTACTACTGAAGGGCTAGCTTCTTCTGCTGATCTAGCTGAATCCCTTCTCAAGTCTGTTGTCGAAGAGTGCAATTCTTCATTTAATTTTAGACATATAAACCCTGATATAATTACAAAAACTTTTAGAGAATTTAATATGAAAAAAACAGAGGATCTTTGGGGAATTTCTGTCAATATTATCAATACAATCATAAGTTCATTAGCCCCTCAACTCGCTATTATTTTTAACAAATGTATTGATGATAGACAGTTTCCAACTTTAATGAAGTTTAGCAAAATCATTCCTTTGTTTAAGTCTGGCGAAAAATGTGACCCCTCCAATTTTCGACCTATATCTATATTGCCAGGGCTAAGTAAAATTTTCGAGAAAATAATGTTTAATCAGCTTTTATCTCACTTTAGTGTAAATAAATTATTAAATAGCAACCAATATGGCTTCAGAAAAGGTAGAAATACTACCGATGCTGGAGTTGCTCTCCTACAACATGTGTTTGAGGCTTGGGAGAGTAAGCTAGATGCCTTAGGTGTATTTTGTGACCTTCCAAAGGCCTTCGATTGTGTAGACCATGAAATATTACTTAAAAAACTTAAACATTATGGTGTATCGAATGATTCCTTGGATCTAATAAGTTCTTACCTTAAAGGCAGGATACAAAAGGTTTGCATAAATGGAGCTGAGTCTTCAGGGTCGGCCCTTGTTATGGGTGTCCCACAGGGATCAGTATTAGGACCCCTGCTATTTTTAGTTTATATAAATGACCTTCCCTGTTACTTACATAATCTTTGTGAGATGGTATTGTTTGCAGATGATACATCAATGATTTTTAAAACAGAGAGGGGCAAATCTTCATTTTACGATGTTAACAATACCCTCTCTAAATTATTGCATTGGTTTACAACAAATAATCTCTTACTAAATGCAAATAAAACAAAATGTGTTAAATTTACGATGCCAAACGTAAGGTTAGCTGCCCCTCATATTATTGTTAAAGATGAACCACTAAACTCTGTAGATTTTACTACCTTTTTGGGTATAACTGTAGACTCTCATTTGCAATGGGGTGCTCATATTAGGGGGCTGTCTGGAAGACTTAGTTCTGCTGCTTATGCTGTGAGAAAGATAAGGCAATTGACTGATGTTGGAACGGCAAGATTAGTATATTTTAGCTACTTTCATAGCATAATGTCATACGGAATTCTATTGTGGGGCTCAGCGGCAGATATTGAGTCAATTTTTATATTGCAAAAACGTGCTGTACGGGCTATTTACGGCTTTCGACCCCGTGACTCGCTGAAAGAGCTCTTCAAAGAGATTAATATACTTACAGTGTCTTCTCAATATATTCTCGAGAATATTATTTACGTTCGTAAGAACATACATTTATTTCTTAAGAAAAGTAACGTACACAATTTTAATACGAGAAATAAAGATAAACTCGCCATTCCAAGCTTCAGACTGCGAAAAGTAGGAAAATCGTTTATGGGAAATTGTATCCGTATTTTCAACAAATTACCAAAGGATATTGCTGAACTCCCTGTACATAAACTTAAATCGTATGTTAAAGTTATTTTAATGAAAAAAGGCTATTACACTGTTAATGATTATTTAAATGATAGAAATGTATGGCATTAAGTTGTCTCAGCTCGTACTTGCTTAAACCTTGTAAAAATTACCTTACCTTGTAAAAATTTATTTAAAAAGAGGCTGACAATGGTGACCGAGTTTCTTGCGCTGCTTCTTCTCGGCACTAGCCCAGACTTGTCCCGAAGCAGTGGTAGGTTTAAATATTGGGACGTGTAAAAGCGCCTCCTGGGGCCTATTTGCAGAAATAAAACTGATTTTAACTGATTTTAACTGATCCATTTAATAGGTAATAAAAATTTTGATTCCGCCAATTTCCTAACGAAGGGAAGTGAAGCGTCAAAAACAAATTATGTAACGTGTAACTGATAGTGTATTTGTGTATCTCGTTTTTATGTTATACGTTAAAAAGGTTTAGTTTAGTTTTTTGATATTATTATTTTTCATGTGATCAAACAAAAAAGGAAATAACAACGATGTTTGACTATTTTTGATTTAATAACCTGTTAGTGTGGGTATACTGTTGCAATAATTGTTGATAAATTTATTAAATTTAGAAAATAATAATAATGATGACATCGTAAGAATACGCATATTTGTGAGATTTTGTTTATAAATTGAATTACAAAAAGCGTTTTGTGTCGAAACACTCCCAAAGAACAGTAAACCCTTACGCATCGCTCACTCCGGACAGCTTCCATTCAATTATTCATTCTACTTTGATAAACATTTAATCTTTTGAAACGATCGTCTTAATTTAATATCGTAGACAGACAATACTGGGTTTAATTTACGTATAGCTCCGCACATTAAAATATACATAAATAAACTTATCTGAAATAATTCTTATGAATTGGATTGTTTCATGGAAATTCCAAAGGCAAAGGTAAAAAAAGAAGCACCGAACTTCAAATCCACGCTCGGACCTATACATTTTTTAGAACATTGCATAGTCTCGCAATTTTCTTACCGCATAGCATAGGGAAAGAGTATATTTCTTTCCCTATGCCGTCTAGACATAATAAAATATGCGACATCTGGTAGGACATATTATTTAACCAATTTGTACAAAAAGCAAAGTAGTACCAAGTAGACAATAATGTCGCAAAACAATAACAGAGGTCGCCAGAGTATTGGAAAAGATAAGGTGGTAAATAAGTCCATTCAACAACAATGCAATAAAATAATAAAAACGCGCCAGTTTCTTAAATGTGGTATCTGTGAAAAACCTTTTGACGTGGAATGCACCGAAGTCTCCTTAAAAAGATTTTTCTTGATGACTAAGGAGAATAAACAAAAATGGAAATGTTATAAATGCCATCAACCAATCCACGCGGTACATGAAAGTACTCCGAAGGCTGTAATTAAAGGTGATACTCAACCCACAAATAGTATGAATGATAACTCACGACTTTATATTAGTATTCCAACCGAAAACTCATTTGAAACGCTTACTGACACAGACTCAATTACGGAAATGATCACGGATACACTGGAGGACGAGCATGTAACGCATAGACTAAAAAAAAAGGATTCCATCGTTACCAGATCTATCAGAATCCTTTATGACAACTGGTGAAAACAGTTTCGATATCAAATCCCAGAGCCTCCCCGACATCAATGCTGGAGAAAGTCTACTGGTTCAAGAATTGAAGGATGAAATTCGGAAACTACAAATGGAGTTACAAACAGCAATCAGCGAAATCGAAAATTTGAATATGGCTAATGGTCAATTAAATAAGAAAGTACAAAGTCAAGATAAAATTATAACGCTTTATAAGTCTGTAGGAGTAGATAGCATCACAAAGAATTGCGAATCTACTATGTCTACGCCTACTAGATCATACAGTAAATCCACAAAGAGCTCGCACAAGAAACAGCGAATTTCTTTAAAACATTTTCAAAGCGCCGAAATTATAACGTCTACTGAACAAGGTCCTATTTTGAAGGCAGTGCCGGCTATAGCGCCATCTAGCGCTACCCCAATGACGGATGAACTGACAACAGGTAACCAACACCATGGAGTGCCGGAAGATGGCGCCGCCTATAACGACGCATCGAAGACAGAAAATTATTTGAACAAGCACTAGATCTTCATACTCGGAGATGAGTTAGTGTTAGGCTTGGCTGGTAAATTAGACACATCTAGGCATAACAGCTGGAACGACCATTATAAACCTTTTGCATTTGTTAAACCAAACGCTTCATCATCAGAAATTCTCAATCACTGTATCAAAATAAAACAACAGGTATCTAATAGGGACTATGTAATATTAGGCACTGGCAGCCATGACAAAAACCCTAACATACTTATCAAAAGAATCTGCATCGCATTACATGAGCTCAGTGGAACAAATGTGATCTTATTGCCAGTTAACAGAAATAGGTATTTAAATGAAAAAAAAATTAATGACTGCCTAAAACAATTATGCAAAACATTTTCAAATTGCACCCTGATAAATATTTTTGATTACAATCAACCTCACAAAATATTTTTAGATTCTGTGTGTTTAAAAATTAATATTGCGATTGATTACCCGGCTTACGAGTCCTGCTTCCTGAAACATAAAGCCAACACTACTAACACTTCTGAAAAAAACAGTCTTGCAAAACAAATAGGTTTCTTCGGTTTCAGTATTACAAAAATAAAACACCAGTCTATAAAAGCAAATATTTATCATACGCTTCGGTACTAAAAAAATGCATTTACAAATCAAAACAAATCTAAAACAAAAATTTTATTAATAAAAGCAAAAATAAATGTAAAGCTACATGGAGTGTAATTGGAAATGAAACTGGTAATAAAATAATCGCGACATCATCACGATAAAAAGAAATGACATAGTATTTACAAATCCTTTTGACTTAGCAAATCTTTTCAATGACTTTTTTATAGATACCTCTAACACACGAGCACATACTTTAAGGCAAACGGTTAAAAGTGCCTATCTCCCAAACTCGATGTTCCTTCGAGCAATGACTGAAGAGGAAGTAAAGAAGGAAGTAATGTCACTGAATTGTACTACCTCTGTAGGTTACGATGAGATCAGCACAAAAATAATCAAAACTTGTATAAATGAACTGATTACTATTGTAACGTATTTAATAAATCATTCATTTAGGTCGGGGATCTTTCCTGACGCGTTAAAGCTGTCCATCGTAAAGCCTCTGTACAAGAAAGGTGACAAAGAGGATGTTAATAATTACCGTCCAATTACATTGATTCCGGTACTTTCAAAGGTGTTTGAAAAATGCATGTACTTTCAACTCATAGGTTTCTGCAACAAATTTAATATTATCAAAAACGAACAGTACGGTTTTCAAAAAAAAAAGTCCACAACTCTTGCAATTTTTAATCTAATTGATGCAATATTGACTAATATTAATAATAATAAATTAACTACTGCTATTTTTTTAGACTTGTCTAAGGCTTTCGACGTCGTGCCGCATAATCTTTTACTAAATAAACTTTAGGTCCAGGGTATCAGAGGTCTACCTAATCAATGGTTGTCATCCTATCTACACGATCGAAAACAGCGTGTTGTAATAACAAGGATACATGATAATGAAATGAAGGCTCATTACTCCAAATTTAGAAATAATTATTATGGCGTCCCACAGGGCAGTATACTGGGCCCCATCTTATTTGTTTTATATATAAATGACATAGTTGATATAGTAGAACATAAATGTATTTTATATGCTGACGACATCTCAATAATAGTGACATCTAGCAAACTTTATAATTCAATTATTAGACATGAAAAAGACGTGAACGATACACTTGACAAAATTATTCAATGGCTGGAAGATAATAATTTAAAAATTAATTTAAATAAATCGAATTACATACAATTTAATAAATCAAAACATGACAAATATAATTTTAAACTTAATATTTCAAAAATTAAGGAAGTATCGCAGGCAAACTTTTTAGGCGTTATCCTGGATCAGGATCTTAATTGGAAAATGCATATCTCTGACCTTTGCAAAAGAATGAATAAATTCGTATACGCTATTTACCAAATTAAAAACATTACTGATAGGAAGACTGCTATTTTATCATACCACGCATACGTAGAGTCTGTACTTCGCTACGCTATCGTTATTTGGGGTAATAGCACAGACAAAAACAAAACGTATATTGCACAAAAAAAATGCATAAGGGCAATATGTGGGATTTCACCAGAAAACTCGTGTGAACCACACTTTAAAAATCTTGCTCTTCTACCAATGCCATCTTTATATATATACGAGGTATGCAATTTTGTAACCAAACATAGGGATTTGTTTAGTAGGTCCTGTGATTTAAAAAACACAAGAGTACGCAGAGATCCCTATAGACTTATTCTAAAAGACAATCCCAAGTCATCAAAATATAATAAAAGTTGCCTAGCTATGTGCGTTAATATTTACAACCACATACCAAATGACATAAAAACCCACAGTGCCGCGGTATTTAGGAGGCATTTGTTCCGTTGGCTCAATTATCATAATTTTTATAGCCTTAAAGATTTCTTTGACTTTAAAATAAATAAGAGATTTCTTTGACCACGTGCAAATATTTGCAATAAAGGGACATTTAACTTTAATGAGAGCATTTTGATGATAATGACATTATGTATTTCTTAATATTATTTTATTTGGATCTATAATTTAATTGGACATTGTTTAACTTCTAGTATATTTTTATTGTGACATTTGCATGCTAATTTATGTAGCCCAATATGTGCATCGACATTTTTAATTAAGACCTTGTATATACCATATTGAAGCAAATAAAGATTTATGATTTATGATTTATGATTTAAAAAAAACAACTGACAAGCTTGCATTATCCATCAATAATATTGAATCTGCTTATGGTGATAATAAACGATTGTTGGTTTTACATTGAAATTTTATCTAAATGTTCTAGTTTTACTTTATTACTCATTGCGTTCGTAAATTTATGCTTGGGTACGAGTACTTTATACATAATATGTGGACAGTATCGCATACATTGTTCTCATTTTAAAGTCATAATCTATTAAAGGCACTTGTTTTGAGAAAATTAGAAACAACGAAGGTAACTACCACAAATACCCAGACCCGAGAAAATATTGGGGGAGGCCTATGCCCAGCAGTGGGCGTCGTTCGGCTGGTAGGATGATGATGATATGATGAGAAAATATAAGAAAAAATCATTTTTTTTCTGCATAGTGTCTGGCATCGACCTCTCAACTGTTCAACTGTCAACTGTTTTAATATCTTTTTGAATAGACTACAGATTTAAAATACGATTTGAAAGCTATAATATAAAATGCGTAGGCGAAGCCGTATTTACAGCAATTTTATTTTTAAACGGTTTTCTTTATTGCAACTCAATATAATGAAACAAAACTAAGTGCCTCCCTATTTGATTGTTATTTACCTGAGTAGACAAAAAATAACAAATTAAACTTTTTTAACGAGCCATGCTAAGAACGAAGGCTTGGTTAATGACACTAAATATTAAATTATTCAGTCATTTGTTGATAATTATAACTTATTTGAAATATACTTATATAAAATAGCCAAGTGCGAGTAAGCTTAGCCAAGAATATTTTGTGAGCAGATGTACGCACTACATAAAGTTTATGAGAATCACCCAGAGAAACATAATGGATGACCAATCTACTACATTAGTCCATTAACGCAGAAGGATGTTTCCAAAAGGAGAATTTGTGAACTTAAGAATCGCAGGTCAACGGTCGTATTTAACTTTGCAATTGTGACTAAAAATTGCTTATAAATTGTTTATATTTGCTTATCATGATGAGGGAATTGCTTATTGTGTAATTTTAAAGAATTTATACATTTATGGTTGACCATCCCTTCTGATATCAGAATGGCTGGTCAACCTCTGTAAATTAGTAACTATGCAGAATTACTGAAATTTGTATGAACCAAAAATTGCTTATCAATTGCTTGTTTCACAATTTGTAACTTTTGTAAGCCTAGAACCTGTTATTCTTAACGTTTCCATAATCACTACGCTTGGTAGGTGCAACCCTCACAATATGTCCGACTGTGAAGAGAAAATGCTGGTGCCTGTTTCCTTCTTTGAGCATTTTAAAGTACCTACTTTTAAGATTAATCAAACTGACATGTTTTTGACGGCTTATGGTACTTACATGGCATGTAGGCGTAACGTGTTTTTAACTTTATTGAATGGGTTCGTTACATATAACCATACTTAGCTTTTTGATTAACACCTATCACATTAAGTAACGCCCTGTTGGTCTAGTGGTTTAAATACCGGGCCAAGATCTCGGGGTCCCAGGTTCGATCCCCGGGTCGCGCAACAAAAAGTTTCGAATTTTCGAACGTTGCTCGGGTTTGTGATCACCAACCCACATTTGGGAAGTGTGGTGATTATGCCAGTTCCCACCATTGCAGTGGTAACTTGAATTCAATGATGGAGGCCTTTTCCCTGCAGTGGGATGATTATAGGCTGTTACTACATTAAGTAAAAGTAAACCTGAAACTCCGTATTAAATAAATTTAAACATTTCATAGCATGCCTTTCTAATTCATAACAATGCCGAGTGTAGAAGGAAAAATGGAAGCCATTCAATACACCTACTCCGTTCGATGTTTGACAGATGATCGAAACGCACTGCTTGTTTACGTTCGATCGTAATGCAGTACACACAGTAGCACCACTTTCAACTTAAACCTTGTGTGAAATGTGATTCCAGTTTCATGAATTTTTACACTTTTCCCCAAAATAATTAAAGGTATTTTTTCATTTATTCCACATTACTTTTTTCGATGCTTCAAATTTTTTTTTTATTATTGTTTCATTTAAATCAGGCAACAGATATGAAATACAGGCCTATAAAATAAATACCTTACAGACTAACATACATACAAAATGACACATATAAATTACACTAAGTATTAATACACACTATTTTGACAGCGTTGTGTTTCGCAACTTGGTGTCAAGTAACCGTCCACGAAACCGACGATATACAACACCCTTCGGCCAAAATTCTGCCTGCATGAAGGTCGACAGCTGTTCAGTCGGAACCCTCACCACAAACGAATTAAAGTTCGTGTTGTGTCGTGACTCCAACCGTTCGACCCTCAGTGTATATCTGGTCTTCACTCGAATGTACTCTACAATCTCTTCGACCTTTGTAGAGTAATGTAGCCGGGAAACGTATAGCAGCGTCACTGGAACTGCGGGCCGAAGTAAGTGGTTCGGTCCAGTCGGTGCGTTGCCGCACTGGCTTCCTTTTCTTCTTCTCGACCTTCTGACGTGACGCCCTGCAAAGACATGCCAAAAAATGTGTGCTAGCCATGTGGATAATAAGTACACAGTTACCTAAATATTGTATTTTTAAAGATACAGTGTCAAATGATTACAAAGGGCATACTAGGCAACTATCTGGTTTGTAATCTAATCTAATCTAAATATATAAAAATGAAAACTGATTTAATGACTGACTGACTGACTGACTGACAGACATATCAACGCACAGCCCAAACTACTGGGATTTAAAATCTGAAAATTTTCACCGTGCTTCCTTTTATAGTATAGGTGAGCACTAAGAAAGGAATTTTGGAAATTCCGCCTCTAAGAGGGTAAAAAGGGCCCCATAAGTTTGTATGAAACTCCGTCAGTTTTGAACCTAAGTCGATAAAAATTGATATCCAGCTACCTAATTAAAAATTAAGAATGACGTCTTTCAGGATTTTTGAAAATTTTATCTTTAAGGGGATAAAAAATGGGGGCAAAGTTTGTTCGGTTCCGCGTCATATCCATACTCTTTACATATTTGCACTCTCTGACTTTACTTAGTTTGTTATGACATTCAATGTGTCAATCAGAATATAATAGGTAATTTCTTACAAACGGAATGGTATTATTTCAGAATTTAGTAATTGGCGCCGAAATGGATAAATTAACTGAACTAAAACGTGTAGAACTTTAATTAAAGACTGCATTACAAAATTCGGCAGCCAGATACAAAACCTACGAGAAATTTCTGATTATGAATTAAAATTAGTGAGTGATCAGCTGGTGAAGTGACAAATGAACAAATTTACCATGTATAATTTGGAAGAGATACGACTACAAATAATATTACTGATGACCCACAGTTGGAAACTGAGATTGAAGAAAAAAATAGCCTTCAGGGTATTACAACACAGCTTAAACTAAAACTGCAGAGTTTGAATTCGATAGCAGGAAACAATTCCATGTATGCAGAAGGTACTGAGGAGCAAAGGTCGGTCACAAACAATACTTAGGACATCTAAATTGAACTCAGAAAAAATTGCTCTGGTTCAGGCTTTACTTCTGCCAATTCTAGATTATGCTGAATGCTGCTATCTCGATCTCAATGAAAAATCCCTCGATAAGCTTGAGCGCCTTCAAAATTTCTGTATACGTATTATCTTTGGCTTACGGAAGTATGATCACGTTTCCATGTTTCGAGCTCAGCTTAACTGGCTCTCTATTCGTCTCCGTCGTGATCTGCATGTTCTTTCATTACTATACTCTGTATTATTTAACCCGCGGACTCCTTGCTATCTCAAAGAACGTTTTAAATTCTTGCAGCCGACCAGTGGTCCAGATAATTTGCGCTCGGGTCGTAAACTATTACTATCTTTCCCTTCCCATTCTTCACAATTCTACTCACAATCCTTCACTGTTCAGTCTGTCCGCTTATGGAATTCTTTGCCATTAACTATTAGACAATCCGAGTCACTTCCTATTTTCAAGACCAGGGTCAAAACACTTTTCCTGTCGCGATCGCAGCATTAGGTTAACTATGTCGGTTCGTGTATGTGTGGATGGTTATTTTTATTTATCATTATTTAAAATATTATACTGTTCTTTAGGTAGGTGTATGTATTTTAAGTAGGTATATTATTTTGTATTATGTGTATTGTATATTAGGTATTGGTATGTAGGTATATGTGTATTGTATTTTAGTAACATGTATGTTATTGTATCTGTTATACATCGCTTGTCTTGCACAGTGCTACCCCTACTCTACTAAAACTAAATTTCCTCTACCCAAAGGTTGTCTGGTAGAGATAGCTTAAAGCGATAAGGCCGCCTATTTGTACATTTTCTCTTCTTTGTAATTTATTTGTTTTCTTTTATTTTGTGCAATAAAGTGTTATCTATCTATCTATCTCAGTACCATTAAACAAGGACGAAACATGCAAAAACATCTTTAAACGGTTGGATGCGTACTTAAAACTGAACAGATGTGATGATATCGATACAAGGAAATACACGTCAATCATACATCTTTGAGCCCAGAATTACATCAGAAAACGTATTATATTATATTTTTGTGTTCCACGGGATCCTTGCGAATTAGAATTTGAAGAGTTGGATAAAATTCAGTTAGTAAATTATCAACAACTCAAAATTGGACAGATTACTAGAAGATTTAACAATGGTGTTTGACGGAACTCTTGTTTGAATATCAAACTACAAAGCTCAATTAGTGCTTCAAGAAAATGTGACACCAATTTTCATCTAGCCGCGACGTATTCCATATGCCCTGAAGGACAAAGTTGACGAAGAAATAAGGAGGCTATGTAACGAAAAGACAAAACTTGGAAATTCCTATTGGATGTCTTATCTATATGTATATTGGTACATATACAGAAAATAAATATCGGTACTTACCATAAGAATGGTATTATTTAGAACTTAATCATTTTTATGGTTCCGTACCCAAAGGGTAAAAACGGAACCCTATTACTAAGACTTCGCTGTCTGTCCGTCTGTCCGTCTGCCTGTCACCAGGCTGTATCTCAAGAGCCGCGATAGCTAGACAGTTGAAACTTTCACAAATTATGTATTTCTGCTACCGCAATAACAACAAATACTAAAAACAAAATAAAACAAATATTGTAGGGACAAAAAAAATCGCGTTTGTTGTATGGGAATACAACAAACGCGATTTTTTTGTCCTTTTTTGTTCAATATTAATAATGGCAACAGGTAGGCACTTGAAATATTCAAAGTACTCAGTTATATTTCTAACTTTAATAATCAATAATTAAATAAATATTTAAGGGAGGTTCCCACACAAAAAAAACAATTTTTTGCTTACTTTTGCTTAATATCAATAAATGGTAACAGGTAGGCACTACATTAACTAAATTAATGTAGGTACCTAATGTTGTTTTCGTAGTCAATGGTACGGAACCCTTCGTGCGCGAGTCCGACTTGCACTTGGCAGATTTTTGTTTATACGGTAGAGACAAATGTTGGGAAATCGAAAAAAGTGTATAGAATTACATTGTTGTACCTTATGACATTATCAACTATATTAGGCAGTACAAAAATAATTCCTAAACTGGGCATAGACCCGTATTTCAGGCAGGAAAAGGTAACAGGTGTGTTGCAACAACACTAAGCAGCTGACTGGTGGATTAAATCAATATAGACTGGTAGACCATTTGACAAGCTTCCATTTAGAAGATAATTTGATAAACTTCCATTTAGTAACGATTTATTTTTTCTAGGACGCACCGCTTTTGGGGGCCTGGCAAAGTTTGTTTAGTGAAACTGCCTTTCTAACGCATCCAAATTATCTTTTTATTTAATATCCTCCATATTTAAAAAAAATACACTTTTAAAACATGAAAATAAAACGTTGAAAAAAAAATCACCTCACTTCATAATTCCGTGTTGTTTAACTTAGGAATAGCTACCACCACGCACCCACTAATGACCTAGCAGCAGTAATTAATGATGTTTTGCTGACATCATTTGAAGCTGAAGAAATATAAAAATTTGTAGACACAGTGGTCAGTACAGTCGAATTAGTTCTCTAACCTGTCAAGTTTCTGAACACTTTTTATCCTACTGATCATCCTCTATCCTTCATGCCTCGAACCCACATTCCACATGAAAGTTTTGTGAAACTACGTCAGCTTTTTGGTATAAATTTTATTATGTTGTTTATAAGGATTTTTTTATAATTAAATATTTGAGGGGGTGAAAAACGGTTGAAAATTTTGTGGTTAATTATTTGTGTTTAACATCATATTGAGGTACTTGAAACTTCGTTTATCGATCATGAAGGGAGAATGACATAGGACTGGCTTTTTCAGAGCTCTACACCGATGCTGGTACTACACCGGTCTTCTATCCAAACGTAGTATGCAGGCAAATTGTCTTTGTAAAATCGCCTTTTTAACGCTTATGGATCGAGAAAAATGGTAACCTACTTGGTTGGAAATTAAGAATGTGTTTTTGACACAGGGCCACTTCTTCCAGGGCTCTACGCCAGTGTTGATCATATTCGAATAAAGCCTTGCAAGCTGCTTTGAATGGTTTGTTGTACTACAGCGTTGACAGTTTTGAAAGTTTCAAACGATATTGTACTTCAGATTTCATGTAAATGCAAACAGATGTGGTGCGAGCTCGCTTGGACCACGGTTCGCTAGGAGAACTAACACCGGATCCCTAAATAGTTTAAATCGGCCCCTTTCATCAGACTATTATATCAACGGGCCCCGGTAAGTCGGCAACGACGTATCGGCTCCCACTAAGTGCCCACCACCACCTCACCCGAGATGGGCACCTTCGGCACCGTAGGCAAAGAAAGTGGAGGAAAAGAGTGGAGGAGAGGGGGGTGAGTCGTGACGAAAACTTTGTAACAGATCAAAACCCACGCGTGCGAAGCCGCGGGCATCAGCTAGTTTGATATAGAGTAATAAATTTGAAATAGAGTTGAAGAAAATATTAATGTCGAAAGCTTACTATACATGATTAAACTGAATATTTTAATGACAAAATAATGTGTGATGCTATCCAGCAAAACCTAGTTAAATGCAATGCTTATGACTTGCAGAATAAAATGTATGCAATGAGTATAAATTTGTAGCGAATTATTCAATACCATTGACGTTATTATAATTATTTTTCAAATTACTGATTTTTATTCGCCTTTTGATTTTGACATAGTAGTTTAGTTGAAATATAAAATATAATGGTAACTTAATGACATATTGTGAAATTTCCGTGACCACTGCGCTGACACATTTTTTTTTATTTGATTGATATTGTGATTGTAAATAAGATAATTTTTAATGATAATATTATGTATAATCAATCACGAATACCTAATTGAGGTCAGAATATAATTAAATTCTATCTACATGCCTGTATTGTCTGCAAAATTATATTATGTGTGAATAAATGAATATGAATATGAATATACAGGAAGTGACTGGCATTCGTTTACTGATGAAAATTGATAGATCAGATTTGAAAGTACATCATGAAATATTCGCCGTTAAAATACGTATCTCTAGTTCTCTTAGCCAGACCACTCGACTTCATATTGGTGGAACGAGTCTGAAGCTTTTCTAATAAAATGTTGGTTCTAACAACGTTATCGATAGCGTTGTGATAATGAGTAAAATAATAACTGTTGATATGCTTCCCAACCTTTGTTAATGCACATTAAATCGACGAACCTACTATACACCGTCGCTTACAGTGCAACGTGATGTTTGTAGACTCGCCTTCAAATAGTTTCCAATCTTTTCCGCAAAAATCATACCGCTGGAGTAAGCATTCTGTATCTATTTGTGTTATGTGCACGTTGTGATGTTCATCGGAATTGATCGGAGCTGAGTGTTTGTTCGTTTTTCATTTTGCTCCGAGAGTATGCTTTCGAATGAACTATCAAGATATCGAGAAACATGTGATTAAAATTGTGACACAGTCATTAACCAAGATTGATCAATTATTGCTGATAAATCTAGAGCTTCGAGATTTCAAGATTTGGAAATCTTAATGCCAAAATATGTATGAAACCAACATAGAAATCTATTTTGCCATTATTCTCTTATTGTAACACTTATCTTTTTGGTCAGGTTAGAGTCAAAGTTTTTCAAGCCGCTTGTTATTAATAAATAAATAGATAAAAAAATGTGGACAGCATCTCATACATTGTTCTGATCCCAATTTGAATAACTAAAGCACTCGTAACTACTTTTAAACTTTCGCGTTGCATAATTATTTGAACGATAACGGGAAATTAAACGCGATCATACCTGTAACCATAGCCTGTGACCATGGTCTGTGCAACCCGATCGAAACGTCAGGCAAAATAATAAGGTATGATCACGTTTAATATCCCGTTATCATTCAACGGCCGGCTCCAATAACCTATCATTCCTCAATTTTGGCATATCGGAGATAGGAAACAGTTTCTATGTCTGTTTTTGCCGTCCAGAGAAACAAAGACAGAAGTTGTTTTCTATCTCCGATATGCCAAAACTGAAGATAGATAGGTGATGCAAATAGAGTACTCATATTTTGGAAATCAGAAGCAACAAAAAGGTACCAAATGACCCAGACCCGAGAAAATGTAGTAAACACTTTTTTCTACATTGTCCCGTCCGTGAATCGAACCCGGGTGTTCGGAGCAGGCGACACCTTGAAAACCAGTGTACGCCACTCCGCCACGGAATCGTCAATATAAATTATGCCTCTGACGTGACTTGATTACTACTTCCATCATGCAACTAGGGCTGAAATCTTCCGAAGTAAGACTACAGAATCATCAGTATCATAATACTAGACGGTATTTTTTTAAAGTTTACCAACATTTTGAACGGTTGAAATATTGCAATGTTTATCATTTATAAGTTAGGATATATTTTTCAATTCGCAAGTGGTTATTTCACCATTTTTATAGGTTTCACACGAAAGAGATACTACTAATAAAATATATCTGTAAGATCTTTATTAATTTGCCACGATCCATTCAACGCTTCAACACAATGACATATTGCATTTTGTGTTTCGGTGATGTCTCATAAAGTTGTTTATATTTATAGGCTTCCCGTTTAATGGATTTGCCTCCTCAAATCTGATAAATAATTCCTAAATTGAAAACATTTCCTCCTTTCATTGTCACCTGTAGTAGCGCACGAAGCGTAACGAAGTTATATGTGACTGTAAATACCTGTAAATAAAATAATTTTTATTCATTGACAAATAAGAATTTATTGTGACAAGCAGATTACAATAATCTCATGATTTATTTGAATCAAATTTCACGTTTTTATACTAAATCCTTGATTGTTTTGCTATGCAACGCTATTCAAACGCTAAAGCAATACTAAAGTGAATATACAAATCAAACAACCAGACCAACTATAATGTGGTCAAAATGTCAAGGGAAAATATCAGTATCTAAACTTGAAGAATTATGTCCCAGGCGGGACTTAAACCCGCATCTCCTCGCATGCCGGGCGCGGCGCTTTAACCATTTAGCCACCGAAACACTACGCCATAGGCGTCAATTTTTCAAGCATATTCTTATCGCTGTAAGCCAGCGTTGTTACATCAAATGTAAGGAGTTTGAACCCTTAACACCCGAAAGAAACACCTATGCAGATGTTTGACAGTCAGACATATTTTCGAACCCGCATCTCTGCGCCCGGCATTCGAGGAGAGGCAACTTATAATTTTTAGTGGCCACTTATAGTAGGTAACAAAGTTGTCAACGAAAGAAAAAGAAGAAAATCTTTTAATGCTACCTATATCTATAAGTATTAGTAATTGGAATTGGAATTCTCAGCAAGAAAGCCTGTGGATACACAGTACCAATCACTTCCAATGCCGCTGCAGGATTACGGCCGTACAAATGCGTTTGTGTGTAAACCTGAAGTGGCTACATAGAGATAAAACACGTCGATTCCCGTAGTAAAGGTAAACACTTCGAAGACACGAGACGCCGTTAGCAAATTGATCGGTGTGTGAAATGAAAAAGACAATGGCAAACCACTCCATTAATTCCATCGAGATAGTCGTTCCGAGTGTTTCGTTCCGCGGAATGATCACGACCCCTAACATTAAGTGGCGCAGCCATAAATAAGTGCCGAGTTATTATTTGGCTTAGAGAAGTGATAAAAATACCAAATTACTAACAATCCTCTCGTGACATTTCCCGTATTTACTGGATTTTAGCCAACTACAGGCCAATGATGAAAACAGCGAAGGTTTTGATGACGTGGCGTATATTTTAAGGAGCTGCACATTCATATTTTTGTATCGTCTTCCTACCTCTGAACTGAGTAGAGATCGAGTTACCGTTGCTGCTTCTTCTCAGTACTAGACCATTTGTCAACACGCATTTGGATAAAATACTCGTATTGGGACGTGTAAAAGCGCCTCCTGCTAACTATTTACTGAAATAAAGCTGCATACACCCGACTGCCGGATTTTTATCTCTGATGAGTAGAAAACAATTGATTGAATATAATCTCGAAAGCTATACTAATTCGTATTTAGAATGATAACATTCAAAAATATAATAACTGTGACCTAATTATTAAATGACCAAAATTAGTAATAAATTTTGATTTATCTTCTTATGGAACAACAATAGCATAGCGACAAAGTTCGTGACCGTGTACCTACCTACTGTTTTTGTGTGAATTTAATTTTAAAATGTTATTGAAAAGACTTCTTAAATTCAAGTTACGTTGCTAACAGTTAAGAGTAATACCAAATAATATTCTTTTTGCAATCTAAAATTGTGTTTAATCTGGACTGGTGCCTGTTTTTCAGCTAAACTGGATAAAATTTAGCTATAAAAGCAGTTAATTTAGGCGACTAATTGGCTGCAATTTTGGCTAGATGTCCTACTATGTTGTCAAGGAATTAAACTGTATGTTCTGCGGCTTTGCACCAACACATCCACAACACAGCCTAAAGAGAAAAGTTACTGCATTTTGCTTTGTATTATTAGTTAGTCACCTAACTCTTAAATTTTTTAGCAACTGATTTTAAATAAAATAGAAATAAAAGCATTATGCATTGTTCTGATTCCAAAATAAAAAGCTATTGAAGCACTTCTCTTTTTTAAAATCAGAATCTATTAAAATATCCCAAACATTCGGACTTGAGGCAATATAAAAAAGCTCTTTTACCCGTTTGTCTTCTGAGAATCGAACCTCGCCAGGTTTAAGTGAAAAAGCGCGACGCGTTGGACGCCGGAAAAAAACGTGGCTGAGAAATATCAGAGAGTGGACCGAGATCAAATCCGTTGAGTAACTGTTCCGTCTTGCAATGGACAGAGAGAGGTTTGGAAAACTAGCGGCCAACCTTTACAATTGAAGAGACACCCAAAGAAGAAGAAAATGGCAATTGAACCTGCGGCAATACCTCGAATACCGTGTATACGCTACTTGAGTACGAAGGTCTTACAAATATTATAGAAAGTGAAATTCACAGGTTGAACTATAAAATCAAGAAGTTAAACTTAAAGACTGTCAGAATTATTTATAAATATAAATTACTAGCGGACCCCGTGAACTTGCATTGCAGAAAAGTATTTGATTTTGACGTCTCAAATTTTATTGTCATCAAATATAGCGTGGTCAAAAAACATTTATAGAAATATTTTTTTTTGTGACGTTAACTTTTCAATGTTTTTAATACCTTTACTACCTCCTAAGAAAAATCCTTAAACACCAAAATCGTAAAAATCAGTCCAGCTGTTCTCGAGTTATGAGTGGTGTAGCTAACACGACTTTCTTTTATATGTAATAGATATAAATATAATAGGTAAGCTGCACTTGAAAAACAATAAATCGACTGCAATAGAAAATAAACGCCAAAGAACTCATACTGAAACCTTCCATGAATAACGTCTTACATAGTTTTTTCAGGCGTGTCAATATGCTGTTATTGATCTAGGTAGAAAGGGAACTGAATTCACTTATTCCAATTCATATGCCATATAGAAAAGTTTATAATTCTACCGAATCGGTGATCGAATGAAAAGGCTGTTCTTTCTGTCATTGACACTTCATTCGCGATATACGATGCATCTGACAGCTAGTTATTCCAAACGCCGAGAAACATGCATTTGCAAGACGATTTAATAAATCAATTATTCGAACAAGTCACGATTACTATTAATCGTTACACACTTTAATGGGGGTGAAAATAAGAAGTGGAAGTTTTTACGGGTAACCAAAAATGTTATAACCAATTTCGATGAAATCTGTCAAGGATATAGTTTGAGACTCTAAAAGTTGTTGATGATTTATGCAGAAACAATATTTTCGTAATTTGAAATAGCAATAAAAAAATAGTACCTCTAAGGAGAGTGACATGATTGGTAACGCGATATAAACGAGCTGATACGCGCAAATTTTTTTTAAAGTGACAATTGTGAGCACTGATTGATTTTAAATCTGAAATTTCTGTGATTATATTTCATCCTACAGTAAAAACAGTATTGTAATGCAAAAAAAAAAAGATAATTTTGCTCACATCCCAGCAGTTGGTATTCAAGACACGCGCGTTTTATCACATGATGGTATTATTTCAAATTCAAAGGGCAAAAAGCAGAGGCTGTATTAAAAAGGATGGCTGGCCTGTAATAGAAGCTGGGCACGAAATGACAGTACTTCATAGCGATTGGCGGTCGCAATGGGACAACATATACGCAACTTACTTTCATGTCTTAGTGCCTAGAGATAGAGACTCCTTTTGTTTGGTAAGATAGTTTTTCTGGCCGACAGCACAGTAAAGTAAGTGAAAGCAAGGAAAATATGGAGTCATCATAGATATAAAATTAAAAACTAGATACACAATTAGGAACCAAAAACCGTATTCACAGAATAAGCGCCACTAGAACATTTCGGTGGTTCTTAAAACATAGTAGCATTAAGCGTCACCCATCATTTGGGGTGGTGGGATCTACCTCCTAGTGGTCCACCCTGGGCAACGGCATCTTTGGTTTTCTAACCTGCTAAAGTCCAGCGTCAAACAGTGTTTCTGTGTTCCGCTGGTGTGTGGTAGAACCAGTACCTCTGGGTAAGCTCGCTCCATCTTAGGCTTCTTCTTTACCGTTTATTTAAGTATGTAGTCAAGAGCAAACCCACTATTTAAGAAATACAATCTAATATTATGTATATAAAACATAACAGCAGTTGAGCAGATTTAATCGTAGTCTTACTTTTGTATGGGACAGTGAACTAGGTCTTTGTTTTTCAACTTTTGGTACTATTTTGAAATAATTATATTGTGCGTTAATATTTTCATGAACAGTCAGGAGAACCTTAACTTCATCATATAGGTTAAGGAACAACGTAAATCACACGACTCTAACTAAGGCACTTAATATGCAAAGGTAAATAAGACATTAATGTGTGCCTGAGTGCACAAATACGAGTAGAATTAATAAAATTCTATAAGTTAAATGGATGATTCAATTTTCACGTTAACTACTATAATACTTAATGCAGATAATACTTCCAGACAATACTGTTTAAAAAAATATTAACTATATTGTGCTATAGTCTAACCACAAACCAATGTTGAATGCGAAAATCCTTAAGTGATATACTATTGGTTCGAAACTCAAGTTTCTTTTTGTGTACTAATAAAACATCATTACTTTTGGGAAGCGAAAATTTACGATTCAGACGCGATCCAAACAATTTATCCTTTGAACATTTACATAACGGATTTGTAACAAACGATTCTCAGTCATAAAAGATTTAAGAAACATTTCTTTGACCTAGACATTAATGACACAATGGAGAGTTCTGAATACTTTTTTACCGCTTTTTTTGGTGGGTGGTAAAAATATTAAAATGGTGGCTCGCTTAGGTTATCAAAGATGGAATATGATATTTTACTTTATAAAATTTCAGTAGTTTTCTTCTACTGATGACAAGTTAATACCTGTTGTAGTCTTTTATTTTATTTTATTCGAAAATAACAAGCAATCGAAGCACTTGTTTCTAAATTACAGACTGAATGAAACACCAATTTCATGTTTTAGTAAATTTTATTGTGTATTTGCTTACAATTTATTTTATAAACAGCCAAGAACTTGTATGAGAAATATAAGAAAATCTAACTTTTATTATTGGGTATAGTTGTAATCTAATTTACTGTGGAAGTGAAAACAATATTAAGACTAATGACAGACATTAAACCAGCTTAAACCGACTTCTCCTACTAATTTTATATGAGTTTGCTTTGAATAGATCCAGCTCGCAGTTATTGAATAAAAAATAGAGAAGTAAAAATATTAAGAAGGTTTAAAAGAGTCTTCGACCAATAATAAAAAGTTGTAATAAAGTTAGTGTAACGTAGTTCAGCAAAATTATAATTAATAACTTTGTTTTAAATAATAATCAAATAGTCTGAATATAATATGATAAATAATAGGTACATACTACAACACCTATAGCAAAAAAACGCCGCGTAACCGTTCCCAGTCGAATTAAATTCTGCAAAGAATATATCGTACAGGTAATCGGTTCCCAATTTGGTAACTTTTCTTCAGTTATTAAATGTAAATCTCTAACGAAATAAAACATATTTATAGCATATTTTTAACCGATACAGGACTCCTCACGCACATGCACACCCAGCCCTACACCCGTGGCTTTCATCTTTCGAAAATAAATTTCGTTCGAAGCAAAGATTTACGAGAATCTGTAATATCGTAATTATCTGGTAATTCCAAAACCTTTTCATGCATACCTACAGCTACATTATTAGTATTTCCTTCATATGCCAATTTATTTCCAACCTCATATTTACCTAGAATCCTTTCTTTTCAAAGCCAGAAAAACCATTATTACAGCGTTAGTAACATCTCTAATAAATGACAAACCAATCATGAAGTGGGCCGACAAAACACCGGAGAATACCATCAGTGTGATTGATAGAGGTACTAATAGCAGCGGAAAATAAACCGGGCTTTAATCGGAACCGTGATGGGCATACTGCAGGTTTAGGGTTTATTCGATGTGAAGTAAAGTAACATCCCATAATCATCCCACTGCAAGGAACTAAGGCTTATTCGATGTATCTATTGTGAAACTAAAAATAAGCCAGAAAAATTTTTTTATGTTCATTTATATACCCACTAATGCATTTTTCGAAACTTAGTAAATGCATTATTTCTATTATATATTATTTTATTATACTCGTAGCATATAATAGGGGTTAAAGTATGAAATTGCCGATTTGTACTGAAAATCAAAATTGTTTATTTTTTTAATTTTTAACAAATTTATTTAATCAAAATAGTTACCATTATTATCTATACATTGCTGCCATCTAATAGGAAGGTCATTTATGCCTTTGTGATAGAACTCTGAGGATCTAGACTGCACAAACTGTGTGAAAGCATTTTGTACTGCTTCATGGGAAGAAAACTTCTTGTCATGTAGATAATTGTCCAAATCACGAAAAAAATGGTAGTCCGTTGGAGCAAGGTCTGGCGAATACGGAGGTTGTCGAATGGTTTCTAATTGCAGTTCCTGAAGGGTCAAAACGGTTTCTCGTGCTGTATGAGGTCTCGCGTTGTCATGGAGCAATAATGGTGAAGATCGATTCATGAGTTGGGGCTGTTTTACTGCTAGTTTTGCCAACATTGTTCGGAGTTCGGCACAATAGACATCTGCCGTTATTGATTGACCAGATCGGAGAAAACTATAGTGAATAATACCATGCTGAGACCACCAAACAGTTACCATTACCTTTTTATTGGTAAGTTTTGCTTTAGGACACTGTTGTGACGTTTGACCTGGGGTCAGCCATTGCATTTTTCTTTTACGGTTATCATAAAGAATCCACTTTTCATCACATGTCACAATTCGATTTAATATTCCTTCATTTGTGTACCGATTCAACAAGGCAACACAAGTTTCAACACGCGTTTCTTTCTGCACATCAGTCAAATCATGAGGCACCCATTTTTAGTATTTTTTTATTTTATTGATTTGACGTTAAACCATGCCGCTAATTCCTGGGTAGTTTGATTAGGATCGGCTTCCACCATCTCTCTTAATTCATCGTTAATCACCTGTGTGGGCGGTCTTCCTCGTGGCTCGTTCTTCAAGTCGAAGTTTCTATCACGAAAGCGTTTAAACCAAAATCGCACGGTGCGTTCATTAGCAGATCCCTCTCCAAACGCAACATTGATATTGCGGGCTGTTTCTGCCGCGTTACTTCCGCGTCGGAACTCGTATTCAAAAATCACTCGAATTTTCGCAGTATCCATCTTTCTTGTCTAAGTTAAATAACAAAAATAATTGAAAGTCGATATTCAAATGTTTCACATTTTTTAAAAGATGAATATCATAGAAACCTTGTGAAAAAAGTTTCATTCGAAAACCTCAAATGTAGATTCTATGTCAATTCAAAGAACCTATTACAATGAAACGGCAATTTCATATTTTAACCCCTAATACTTATGTCAATTTATTAAAAATACATGCTGTATCAGTACAAAAGATTAGTTACAAAATGTTACTAAGCATTGAACTATGTGACCCATTAGTATTACGAATCTCCCTTTTCTCTGCAGCCAAATTGTATTCCTACCCGTACCATCCCACGAAACGGCCCTCCATTCAATTTAACTCGAGCATAATCTTATATTTGCCATATAAATTATGTTCAGTCAATTAAATATGTCTCAAATCCCCAAGAAATGTCTTTCAACCATAAAAATCTGTATTATTGCGCTCATGCGATTACTTCGGTGTCACGTGATGTGCTCGCTCATGTTACACAAAACGTAAAATTTTCTTAAAATACTGATACTGATTCGTTGGGTTTAGAGTTGAAAAGTGTTTGGAAATGTTTCATGTTCATTTGTGAAATTGACGTGCCGTAGTCAATTGTACCTTTTCTAGAGATTTTTAATCAGAAAAAAAAAGTTTAATTAATTTAATTTAAAATTAAAAAAATAAACGTTTAATTAACTTTAAAGTCTAACTCATAATTCGTTGCAATCGAAAAAAAATCAAAACGTTTGTTGATTATGAAACTATTAGTTTCATACTAAAAATATTCTATAAAAGTTTTTCTTTTAAGTTTCAAAAATTGTAGTTTAAATTATACGGTAGTTGCTTTTTGTCAGCAACGGAAACCTGTTTCCAGTTGTAGACTGAATATTTTCAATCGATGCCATCAAATAAAGTCCCCAATAGAAGTCGCCAAAAGCACATGACCTACTTATTTCCAAATTGTCCCATTCTATGTTCGGCAATCGTTCGATCAAACTTTAGATAGTGGATCGTAAAATAAACTATTCAGTCAGCTATGAAAAAACTCGTCAAGATTTTCTGGAAAGTGTTTTTGTCGAAGTACGAGTACTTCAGTAAGTACGTTTTAAAACCTAAGGTTCAATAATTTGTGTCTTATAAATAGTAATCATCTAAAGAATTTGACCATTTATGAAAGCTTCATAAGCTGTTGACTGTTTATTAGTTTTTATGATTACAGTATTTTACTTTTTTTTTATTTTAAATTAATATAATTTTACATCGATTCATGTCCAATGTAGGTACTTCCTATATACAACCGAAACTTGAGTTACTTGTTTATTATTACGTTTGTTTAGACGAAAACAATATAGGCTACCAGAATATTAGTGTTTAAGAATTTGATAAAAGCCTCGAAGTAGTAACTGTATGATAACACCTTCTTTTCCCTTTTATTATGGTAATTATGTCCACTATTCTTAGTTCTATATTACAGTCTTATTAAGAAAAGCACAGATAATACAATACTAGTTAGAGAAAAGTATGTTAACAGCTTTTAATCATACCATTGCAGAACAACAGGTTAAACCAGCGGTCGTCAAATTGCGGCCCGTGGCCGTTATTTGTGCGGCCCGCGACTAACCTAAGACAGAGGGGTCCCACAAGGATCTATATTGGGACCGATACTCTTCATATTGTACACAGCTGACATCATTCGTAATATAGAGAACTGCAGCTACCATTTATATGCGGACGACCTTCAATTGTACATTTCTTTTAAACCCGACGATACTGACGTAGCTGTGGTCAAAATAAATAAAGATTTGGATCGTATTTATCAGTGGAGTGACCGTAATAATTTGGTCTTAAGCCCCTCAAAGTCAAAGTTCCTGATCCTAGGCTCAAAAAAAATCATAAATAGGATTACAGCCCGTGCTCCACAGGTTTCTATGATGGGTGGTCGTTTGGAAGTGGTTTCACAAGCTCGTAATCTTGGCCTTCTCATGGACGGAGGTTTGAAATTTGAGGGGCACATTCTAGAAATTGTGCGCAATTGTTTTTATAGGCTCAGAGTTCTTTACCGTGTCCGAGATTATTTTAATGTGGAGATGCGGGTGAGGTTGTGTGAGTCGCTCATTCTTTCAAAATTGAACTATGCTAACACTGTTTTTGGGAGTTGTTTACTAGGTCGTACCAAAAAGATTATACAGCGTATTCAAAATGCTTGTGCTCGTTATTGCTTTCCAATCCCACGACGCTCACACATAACCCCTTTCTTGAACCGCAACAATCTACTGAATATGACGGCAAGATACACCTTACACTTTGCATCACTGCTTTTTGATGTAATTAAAACACAAGAACCAGTTTACCTATATGAAAAATTAAAATTTTCACAGCGTGCGATAAGGATAGCCCCACGCTTGATGTGTCCTCAGCATGGAACGGCTGCGTTTCGTGGCAGCTTTCGCTACGCTGCTACGAAATGTTGGAATAATTTGCCCCCCCCGATCAGAAACTTAAAATCTGTTGTCACCTTTATCACCTTTAAAAATCGTCTTAGAAAACTTCTGATTGATCAGCAACTATCAATAAAATAGCAATCGTTCTGTGTTGTTGTTGCGAATATTTATAACTTTTTTAAAATGCATAATTTGTACACATAAACACACACACACACACACACACACACACACACACACACTCACATTCACAAAAATTTATATGGAAATTTATGTAAATATATATTTTTTTGTTTTTGTTTTAAATGTTTATAACTGTTTGCGTGGGCCGGTGGCTCCTCAACCACTATGTTTTCCACAGAAAACCAGCGACATGGCTACTCTTGCCATGGAACAACCGCTGAGTGGAAACCATTTTGGCTACATATCGCAGCAATGTTGTTTGTACCTATTTAACTAGTGTGATGATATGTACCAATAAAATATTTTTCTTTCTTTCTTTCTTTCTTTCAATAGTCAACTATATATGTCATAAATAAAAATCATTAACGGAGTTTGTGTTTAAATTCAAAACCAGCGACGCGACGGCGATTGACGAATGACGATATTTGCCGCACGGCTCGTTCGCGTCGTCACTACCTACACGCTCGCTACATGTGGTTAGTTGACCTGTGCTCCCCGCTCGCGTGTGTTACGATCCCACGCGGCCACGGCGCTAAAAAAGGCGGTGGTTGTGTCAGTAAGCTGTACGGGTGAGTACCATCTGGTACTCAAGAGGAAAAAAAGAGTACCGCAGTATTTCACCAGTTATAGCACATTTTTTGTGGCCGGGCTACAGCGTATGCGACCCAGCCTTGTCACGCTTGTATCTAAAAGAAACGGCAACCTTATGGAATAAACGTCTCTTTTCTTCAAAAAAAGTAGTTAATAAAAAATATTTAGGAATTAAACTTTGTGACTTGAAACGCCTGACAGGAACTTGTCTCTAACTCTTGTGTACAAGAAGTCAAATTTTCTAATAAAAAATTCTAATGAACAAATTGTATGATTACTTTTTTTAAATAAACTCCCAAGTGAACGATGTCACGAGCACAGCTGCTAGTTCGGGTACATAACGAAATAAGCTGAATGCATTGTCTTGAGCAAACGCTCTCAGAGCGCCTTTACATACTCTGCGGCCCAGCGCTGGCACTCACATTGTCATGTGTGGCCCTTGGTCAGTAAAGTGTGACGACCGCTGGCTTATACCATTGAATTCAAGTAACCACATTGATGGGTACAGGTATAATCATCACGCTGGCCAAGTGCGGGTAGATGATCACAAACGCTAGCAATGTCAAAAAATTCGAAAGTCGACCCGAGAAATTAATTCAGGACTTCGAGATCTTTACCTGGTTCTTAAACCACTCGAACAAAGGGTTGCCCTATAGTAAATCATTACTATCTTACCTGCTTAATATTATAAATGCGATAGTTTGAATCGATGTTTGTATATCAGTCACGCCAGAACGGAACGGATCTAAATGAAATTCTGCACAGACTTGATCTTAATCTGGAAAAGCAAACACACATAATATTATCTTTAAAAAAATATAAGAAGTTCCAATAGGATAAATATGTTTGTGACAATAATATTTTCCGCTGGTAGCTTAGTGGTTTTTCTATTATAGAAGAAGTAGTATTAGTTATGCTAAATAATATCATCATAACACAAAGAGAAACCATCAACTGGTAACTATAAAACAAAAAGATATTCGACCATTCGGCACGGACGATTGATCACAGTGAACGCGATCGTTTGATGCATGGTCAAGATTCTATTAAGACGAACCCATTACGGCTTGACAAAGGGCACATTTGATCAGATCATCGTATTATGATAAATAAAATATTATACTTACGTATAATTAGATAACTATTTCTTGATGTATTAAATGTTTTGTATTGATTAAATAAAAACTTTAGCTGAAATAGATTAGTACAGAGACCAGATGTTTTTGAATTGTAGTGCAGGTTTATGTTTAGGCAGAAAATTAACTTTTTAACTAACGGTGATTTTCAGTAAATGGATGGTTTAATTCTTGTGTAGGTATAATTTGAAGAAAACTTGTTGTAGAATACTTTAGAAATACTTTCCGCCATAAGTAACGGATAATGTTATTATTTAGTGCTCTGAATTCAACTCTAGGGATATTAATTGTTCGTGAGAGGAAATACTTTTCGAGACTTAATTTAAAAGCGTTCACTGCATACTAAGTGTATAAAGGATTTTTAATTGAAATAAGAAAATAAAATAAAGGACTATTTTAACTTTGTTTAATCTGAAACCAGATTATCCTTGAAGGATAATCATACAATAAGGAGAAAAGCTTTTGTTAATATTATAAATACAAAACAATAGTTGATACAAAAACAGTTAGGTCAAAATATCAATCGCTTGAATTTTTAAAACTAGGATATATTTTCTTAGAAATCAACGTAATCAATTCTCCGAACTGACCTGACAATAACGAACGTCGACAGTTTCCAGTCTATTTCCCAAATCATTGATCGAAAACTTAAAACTCCCTACAAAACTGACTTACGGTGTGTTACGGTGGTCCTATAACGTGGAATAATTCGAGACAACAAATTAAGGGGTGGTTTTGCCACGGTACAGAGGCCGCTGCAACACAATTTCCGTATATTCGAATCCATCTGTCCCTATCACTTACTTATATACCGATGTCTTAAAGAATCTGAAAGAGACAGATATATCCGTAAATACGAGCTTCATGTATCCATCTGTCCCTATCACTCATACCGATGTCTTAAAAAATCTGAAAGAGACAGATATATCCGTAAATACGAGCTTCGTGTATCCAACTGTCCCTATCACTTATACCGATGTCTTAAAGAATCTGAAAGAGACAGATATATCCGTAAATATAAGCTTCGTGTTGCAGAGTAGGGCATCAGGTTATTACGCTAACGACCACGGTCAAAGAGAGCCCTAGCCCTCATTTGTATCTGTCAGAGGTGACCTCTGTTCCTTGAGATTTTAATGCCATAGAATTGCGGCTTAGGTATAAAGGGAGTGAACAAAAGTACCTAAAGAAAGGCATGCAATAAGTAAAACACCTACTACAGTGCACGTGGCACACACTTAGCCGGTTAGATTTAATATTATTTCACCGAAATACATAACAAAAAATTATCAAGCACTAACTCAATTTTGGTCGCTTATTTCACGCATTTTGTTGGTTTAATATTTGTGACCCCATTACTCTTTACTCTCACGAGAAACTACTTTTCGAACAAAAATATTACTGAAATCTGTCAAACCTGGTAAGAAGTAAATTACATGGTGATACATAAAAAAGTATATAATATGAAACTAGGTGAATCAAAAACCTTCTCTTTTTGTCGTCTGTTGATAAAACAATTATAATTTTAACAAACAAACACATGGACAAAAACTAAGGTGCTTTTTTTATTTTCTATCATTCGTGTTTTTATTTAAATTATTCGTACCTACTAATATGACTCGCCATTCTAGTAGATTTATAGCGAGTCGTGGATTTTCATCATCCTTCAAAAAATGTTGACAAGGGTGTCTCACTTATTGTGACATCCATATCATTTTGCAAGCAAGGATATTGGGTTCGATGCCTTATCCTGACCTTCTTCAATATATTAATCCAAATACATTGTCTATAAATTGTTACATATATAGGTAAATAATTCAGTATTTTCAGAGTTTCCTGTGCTGAAATTGGATGTTAAATAGTATTACTCATTTAAAAGCTATAATTAATGAAATGAATGAAATGAAATGAAAGAAATTTATTTCTGACCACGGTCCATATTGGTGTTAGTGTCAATTTTACATAAATATTAGCTATTTAGTGTATATAAAAAAAAAAAGAATATCAGAACATTCAAAACCAAAATCAGCTAAATCGGCCCAGCCGTTCTCGAGTTTTAGCGAGACTAACGAACAGCAATTGATTTTTATTTAGATATAGATTTATTTTATATTTGTGTTCGGAGCGGATTAAAAATGAATTATGATCTAACACTTTGTTTAAGACTTAGAATTTATCTTGATTCTGGGTAATAGCGGTACAGCTGTTAGATCAAGGTTTAAATAATTTGTCTGTTGCGGTAACTTACTAGCTAGATTTTTACACGAAGAGATGATATTTATTGCTGAACTTAGTAGAGACATCATATCGATTAACAACATATTTACAGACAGCTAAAATTATGTATCAGTTTATTATATATTCGATATTGATATTAATTAATGAAAGAAGAACGAACTTTAAATGGAAGAGACTATGACACAGTACATAGTTAACTACAGTTTGAAAGCCAATACCATATTTGAAACAATATTCTTCGACATAACGACATGGCCGAATAAGACCTAACATTTGCAAACCTGGCTCCGCTCCAGACAGCATCAAGGGTATTTCTATGATTTGGTGCAATTCGAACAGATTCGTGAGAAATTTTTAAACGCTTTTTTTTCAACTTTCACAAGAATCTATGTCAAGAACATAAACTATTTATGTAATTTATACAACATTATACGCATTAGATAAGTAGATATCGACCGATAAAAATCTATATTGCTGATGGTAATGAAAACTGTAGAGTTGGTAATGAAAATTGGGGATAGGGTAATGAAAAACAATTGCTGGTAATGAAATCAGAGACTAAGGTAATGAAAAATAATTGCCGGTAATGATGATATAAATAAAATCACATAAATTATACGTAATCGGAGTTTATTTAAAAAAAATAACAAAACATACAATTAATTACGTTAGCTGCAGTCAGAGGATCGAAAAAGAAATTACTTATAAAATATTTAATAAGAAATTAATCAAAATTACAATTATTACTTATTAAGCAAAAGATGAGTCCTAATTGAAGTATGATTATGGAATGCCACAATAATTATCTACAGAATTAATGAAGATGTCGATTGACGTCAGATTCACTGACTTGCAACTGCACTTCGGACCATTGCACAAAATGTAGGGCAGCAACTCAGCGATCTTCATATTGGGCGACTGAAAATTCCTCCACCCTCGGAACTGCAACTATTTTAGCACGTTGAGTGAAGCGTCATGATATTATTGATTCCCGGAAATAGGTGGTTGCTCGTCTTTCTTTGTAGTCTGGTTGCACTTCCATGTATTATAGCGCCGGTATACAATGAAGATTATGAACACACATGCAGCAAGCAGTATCACGTAAAATGGTATAGTTGTATGATATAATGCGTCAAGAGGGGCGCTGGCATTTTTGATTGGGGCTTTCATCATGATCTTGTCTTGGATGCTGTATAGTTCTTGTAGATTGACAGAGTTTAACTTAATGTTGGATGAAATCTTGATTTCTCCTACTTCATCAGATGAGATTTCTGTCAATTATATTTTTATATATTTATATTTTTTTAAGACATGCCTCACCGGGCCACACTGAGCCATCTAGTCCCAAATTAAGGTACTATTAAGTAACCTGTCGTATGGGGTACTAGACAACCGATAAACTTACTTATATACTTTTTTTTTTGTAAATACATACTTATAATACATAGAAAACACCCAGATCAGTACAAACAAACATGTTCATGCACACAAATATTTGTACTGTGCGGGGATCGAACCCGCGACCCATGCCTCTGAAGCAGCGTTAACTACCGCTAATCCAAATGGTCGTCAATTGGAAAGGTTGTCCTCTCAGTTCATCGTTTTCATTGGTTATGGTGAATTCTGTAGTTTTCTCAGATGGCAGCCAGCAGGAATAGTTACGAGGTAGCTTCCAATAAGAGTAATGTAATCTTGTCGTCCACAAAGGAGTTAGACTTTGCTTAGATGTGGCAAAGATATGATGTCATGTTGAGCGTCCAGTTTTTCCATGGGTTCTTTCTTCAGAGTGATTGTGGAAAATTTGGTTGACGATGAGTTCGTTGATTCAATCAGGTTTGGTACGTATGTGGTGGTGAATAGTGTTTTCGCATAAAAACCAGTTGTTGAACTGTTGACTGTTTGACATTCTGTCTCTATGTACATGAATTAAATCTCATTTGTTGCTAGGAAAGGATAATTTGGAATAAGGTCCTGATTGTTTCTATCAGGAACTATAGATAAATGGTAAAGGTTATAGACGTCCCTAGATATTATAGGAAATTTAATTATGAAAACTATCTGATTGGCGGTATAGTATGAACCTGGTTTGATATATAATATCGTAGCCTTAGTTCAAGATTTACTATATTATGGTCATCACCATAAATATTCCTAAATTTACCTATCATAAAACTTAAGGTATCTACATCTGTCATAGAGTGGTGTGTGCTAGATGCACGTATAAAAGTTAAGTTATTTTCTAGTCTAATCAATTTCTGAGCTAGGTTATCTATAATTAAGAGTTGAGCAAGTTTAGCATATTTAATCAAACTATTTTCATTATAGACGTTGCATTTTAATACTAATTCGATTGTTGAATTTGTTTTCCTCTGATTATTTAAAAGCTGTGTCAAAATTTCATCATGTTCAGATATCCATTCCTTGTTGATACTGATATGAATATGAAATTCAGAGAGATTTAAGTGGAATCAGTACCTTGCCAAGCTTGTCAGTTATATACTCAATCTGAGTCAGATAAAAGAAGGTATGTGTCGTTAATTAGTCGTGTCTTATAACTCGTTAGCTGATTTTGTAGGGAGTCGATTTTGTCTTTGATGCCGTTAAGCTGTACATATTGTATGAATGTATGATGGCGGGTGGTCAATTTCATAGGTCCAAGTTTTTGAGGTAGCCTAGTATCCTTGTCCGTCAGTCAAACTTTCAAGTTTTATCTCCTGAGGCCGGGTGATCCAAAGGATCATTGTTAGAAGAATCCTGTAACAAATTGACCGCTTTACGGATATGTTTCAAACGGGATTTGACTATTGGGCCGCGTTTTTTGGACGTATAGATATTTATGGGCAAGTCTGCCAGTACAGTATCTTGAGTATAGCGAGGGGTTATCTTTTGTCGTCCGGCTAAAGGATTTTTAATAAAAATTTGTTGTTCGGGGGCATATTGAATTTCAGGCTCCCGATTTTTTTTTGTATTTTCTATTAGCGCTGTTCTTTTTTGTAGGGATTTGCTATTAACTGTATCATAAACCAATTTCATTCTATCTTTGGGATTCTGAAAGTATTGCTGTGGGCGGTGCTGAGTTACATCGATGCTTAAACAGTCTCTAGCGTCAAGGTGTCCAGTTAGTAAGTCAAACGGTCTACACTTTGTAAAGCTATGTATGAAGGAATTGTAAGCTATTAGTGCATATGGCATAAGGTTCACCACTGGCTCATCTTTATGCTGTAATTTCAGTAGTCTCAGGTGTTCTAGGAGTGTCAAATGAAATCTCTCGATGTTACCATTATCATTGGGAGAGTGAGCTAAGATCCTGTGATGGTTGATCTTATGTAATCTGGTGAATTCTAAGAAAAGTTGGTTTGTAAATTCAGTACCACTGTCGGTTACAATAGTCATAAAAACTCCATGATGTTTACAGAATTTAATAAAGCTTTAAGAACGCATCTGTTGTAATACCCTTTCCTTTTTCTTTTTTTCTAAATAACACTTACTATTTTCGTTCCATTTTTTTCTTTACAGTCTTTTTTCCCTCGGAGTCATTTTAGCAACAGGCTTTATTTTATTTTGTTCTTTTCGTTTCAAGTAACTCTATCATGAAATTAAGGTGATAATAGGGGCTAACTAGCGCTGCCATTTGATTTATTTTAATTTGTATTATTTCTTGGGACATTATCTTTGCAGGTTTTTTTTATAAATGGTTTATTAAGTTATTACCACATTGCATTAAAAACTCAATTTCGGCAAAATGGCGATGCCTTTCGAGCCGCAAGGTATCGATGTTTATAGATATGAAAATATGATTTCACATTGAAATATAAATGTAAAATTCATTACCTTCATTTTAGTCTCATTACCGTCACCTTTATAGCTGAAGGAAATCGATGGTAATGAAAGTGAGGGTAATGGATTTTTTAAACTGTTTTTATTTTACTTGGCGATTTAATCGATTACCGTACACAATAATAATAATAATGAATATGAATATACAAATAACAAATGCTCCAAGACCAAAAGTATAAAAAAACGCAAGTACTTACATGAGAAATCCGATGGAGGTAATGAAATCCAAATTGGTTAAAGAACGTAGTGGACGATCTTTTTTAACAGCCACAAAAAATTGACGCGCGTCCCACCTTCTTTGCTGTTGCTGGCTGATTGACCGGCAACTTAATTGGCGGGAGGGGGTGCTCGACCGAAGTACGATGCATATACAGTACGATTTTTTATATTTCAAGCCGCGCTGAAGGTAATGAAATACTTTTTGTGACAAATTGTTTTTATCACAATGTATCCAAATAATAACAATATTTCAATCTGCAAATTCATAATTCAATTCCTTATTTCGTACTTAAGGTTTCTCAAGTTACAATATGCAGCATAAACCTCTACGTATAATGTCATAATTTTTTTTCTTACTCGTCGCAAAAAAAGACACCGAAGGTAATGAAATTTAAGCAACTAAAATATTATTTTCAGTCAATAGCTCGTCATGATTGATTTTAATTCCATATGGCACTAATAGTTAAGTAGCACAGTTATAGATAAAAAATATTTGTGGACCCATAAGATGTTTAGATTCGCTGAAATATTGACGGACATGTCATTTGCACGAAATCAGAGAAATACCCTCAAATGCAATAAAGGCGAACGAAAACCATACGTACGAACAAGTGATAAGTCACTAGAAAGTGATTGTTCGGCGAGTAAGATTGTAGCCTATATGGCGACAATATTATCCAAGAGAGCTGTTGAAAAGATGCGTTTAAAAAGAAGAACACTTAGGCTAAAGTAATCTTTTACTGTTTTTAAATTACAAATATGTCGATGTGTGTCGCTGTGCTATTTTGTACGAAGGCGCTGTGTGTGGTTATACGAGTATATCACTAATTAACTAATAGACTATGTATTCTATGTAATTATTATCTAAGGCTTACGATGAAAATACCACACAACGCAAACTTTTTATCTTAATTAGAATAGATACTTTTCAAATTAAGAGAAATATACTTGTTGTTGACAACAAACTATAATTTTCTAGGCACTTTTCTATTCAAAAGAAAAGGTAAAGTACACCTCTTTAGGAAAACGATATGCGTATAGTACAAATTATATGGCATAATATTTTAGCTAATCTCTGATAGCAACTGCCAAAGCCAAAGAGATATGTTTATAGGATTATTTAAATTAGGAGTTTATATTTGTGATTTTAAGAAATTATTCTTAACGATCTGAAGAATGAAAATAAAATTCCTTGAATAAAAATGACTACTGCCTGCCTTATATATAACGTGGGAACCGAACCCACAGGCTTCGGATTAACGCAGACAGTCGACATTTTTTTCAAAAATATAATTACTTGATGAACAATTTCAAAAACTTACTTCGTAAACAACAACAACAAGAGATAATACTCATAAATTCAAAACAAAATAAACGTATGCTATCTCTCACGTGAAATGTAAAATCGCCCTTTAGAGCTAGTTCAGACACGGCGGAATCCGCCCGGATGCGAACCGCGCGGTTCAATCCGCCAGGATAAAATGTGTTCAGACACGCGCGGTAAGTGTGAGTCAAAGAAGCGAGCAAGATGTGTGTACTTCTCCTAAAAAAGAAAAAAACTAATGTATTAGGTGCAAGGATAAATCGATCTAAGACTAAGATGATGATCGTGGATCGCGTCAACGACAACTCGCCCGAAGTGACTCAGATTGCGAACTGTGACGTGGCCAGACCTACATATACCTTGGAGCTTTAATTTCAAACAACGGCAGCTGCGTGGATGAAGTGAAGCGACGTATGGCCATAACCAGAACTGCAATGGAGAAGCTGAGGAAAGTATGGAGGAATCGGAATATCACTAAAACCACCAAAGTCAGGCTTGTTCGAACATTGGTATTTCCCATCTTTCTTTACGCGGCAGAGACGTGGACAGTGCGCGAGTTGGAAAAGGGGAAGATAGATGCTCTGGAAATGTGGTGCTGGAGGAAGATGCTCGGAATATCATGGACGGAGTTCCGCACCAACGTGTCCATACTCCGAGAGCTCAACATCACACAGCGTCTGTCAACCATAGTACAGTCGCGCATACTACAGTACTTTGGCCATGTCTCAAGACGTGATAACGACTCCATAGAGCGGCTGGTTGTACAGGGAAAAATGGAAGGAACCAGATCGCGCGGCAGGCCACCGATGCGCTGGACTGACCAAGTGAAGTCCGCAGTGGGAGGCCGCGTGTCTGACTGTGCCAGACAGTCTGCCAACCGAGAGGGGTGGCGGGAGATCGTGAAGAAAGCTGTGTCCGCCTCTACCACTAACACGGACGCCTCAACGTGACCACGACCGCTCTGCCAAGAGCGAAACGACAGAGAAGAAGAAGAAGATTAGGTGCATACAATTTTGCGTGATCTCATGCTGTTCACCCATGGCCTGTTTAAGTTGTGGAATTTTGAATCCAATTTTTTTAACTATTTATGAATGTCTTTTAAGATGTTTGATGAATTACTTTAATAAACAAATTGCATGTTCTGATACTTATATGAGGTTGAGCGTGTCACCAGAAGAAAAACCGATCCATTGTCACCGTCCAATACGTGCAGCTTCCACGGCGCATCTGAACGGCTCTAGGCACATCAAGCAAATAGCGCCGCGCGGCGTCCGCACGAATTAATTTTCTAGCCGCGCGGATTTTGAATCCGCGCGGACAGGTATGAACGAATGATAGGAGCTAATGTAAATAAGATCCGCGCAGTCGAACCATGCAGTTCACATCCGCGCGGATTCCGCCGTGTCTGAACTAGCTCTTAAACATATCATTTTATTACGAATTCTGCATTCACAAACTTGAAAACTCTTTCATGCATTCCGCAATATCAAAGTTCAATACTTTATTTTTACCAACCAAAGAGATAGGAATTTTATTTACCATCACTACACTGGATTTTAAACCTTCAGATGAAAGAGCTAAAATGTTTTCTTGTTTGCAGGTACACGGCTCATGGGGGCTGCCAGCGTTCGTCTGTGACGTCTACATTGCGATGGATGTCACCTCTTCGACTTCAAGTATATTCAATTTAGTTGCTATTTCAGTTGATAGGTAAGTTCAGTTTGGTAACGTTGAAATTCAATTTTTTCCATAGCTGTCCTTAAGGCATTTCTTAATAATGATATTCCCAATCAATAGTTTGTAAAATATTATCAGCTACTCCAAAGTTTCATCGAATTTACAATGATGACCTTCTTTATGGTAAATGAATGGATTACATATTTATATAGTTTATTTAATTTACAAGGGTTTTTTAAATAATTATACCTATCAAGAAGGAAAATTATGCATGCTTTTTATCACGTTAACAATTTTGTATGGCATAGTATCGTTACTCTACTTAAAATATCATTTGAATGAATAATATGTGATAGCTTGTAATATTGGATACTAATTATGTTTTCGTTGTTACATTAAATATTTTACTTTACTTGCTTACTGATAACATTAAATTATTTCTTTAATTTGTCAAATTCTTGAAGATGATGAAGTTTACCCCATCGAAGTTTTCACTGATCCTCTTACTTGTTATTGAGATAAAAATAAACAATATTTTTCAACAGGTACATAGCAGTAACACAACCAATCAAGTATGCAAAGCACAAAAACAACAAGCGAGTCTGGTTCACCATAGTCCTGGTGTGGCTGATCTCGGCTGCCATCGGTGCCCCAATAGTCCTCGGTCTGAACGACACGCCTGACAGAAACTTCGACGAATGCCTCTTCAATAGCCAGAATTATGTCATCTATTCATCATTGGGCTCCTTCTACATACCTTGCATCATGATGATGTTCCTTTATTATAGTATTTTTAAGGTGAGTTGGAAACGAAAAGTCAGTTTTAAATCCTACTAATATTATAAACGTGAAAGTATGTGAATATGCATAAACATAGATGTTTGTTAAACTCAATGAATCAGAATGAAATTAATTTGGCATGCCATTAGTTTATTGGTTGGAATAGCATATAGGCTACTTTTTATATCGGGAAAAGCTTAAATTACCGTGGAATAATTTTAATGCTTAGTTTTAAATTCAAAATCTACGCAATCGAAGTCGCGGGCAACTGCTAGTTTAAAGTAATACTATGGAGCAAGTAGTTACTTTCCATAAGTTATTTTTTCTCGCATACAATTTTACCGACTTAAATCACGGACATCCATAAACTCTTTCTTTTGTGATTTTTAGAGGCGGTCAACTTTTTTTTTTTTAGAATTTACTGTTCAGACTAAAATGCTGCTTTCATCTTTGAGACATACATAATAATTATCATATCAAAGAGTCATTAAAATTGGTCAGCTTAGTAAAAACTAAAATAATGTGGACAACGTCACATTTATTGATTTAAAACTTCCGCGGTCACTATAACAAGTGTTATTTGATTCGGGATTTATACGAGTACCTTGTTTTTTTATGATTTTTTTGATATTTCTTCCATGATCAATTAACTCTTATTATATTTACTATTCTGAATCCTAAATAGTCCGATTTTGTTTTTGAATTTGATAACTCTGTTTTTCGTCCGTTGAAAAATACCAAAATAAGTGATTGTATTGTCAACAGGCGTTAAGAAATAGAGCAAAAAAACAAAGAGCTGCCAAAAAGCCTCCGATAGCCGGTGATAACACAACGGGCGCAACCGCAGCCGTGGTCATAGAGAATGTAGCCCAGACAAGACGACTGGCAGAAACTGCACTGCGCGAAGACCGACCTACAAACACTGGGTCTGGAAGCAATGAAGATGACCACGAAGATAGGTATGCTTACATTATTCGTTGTATTTGAGGCTCATTTAATATTGCGTATTATTTTAAAATAAACGAAAAGTTAATGCAGAACCGATTTTACTGAGGATTTAAGAGTATTGCGATGCATTGTACGTCTTTAGATGTTTCGGTCGCATCACAGCTGTCGCGGTACTGACCGCGTACCAGTAATAGTATTATACTCGTATTATGTCCTTTTTTAATGGTAGGATAATAAGAAAATATATATAATTATGTATAGTCAAAGATCCGGTCCCAGTTGCTTTCAAATGTTCTACTAACAATAGCTGATTTTAATTGTGTCTGGAATAACTCAAGATCGAGGGATTAACAGAAAATAATAATAGTACATTTTAATAACCTTATACTTATAATGTGGTATTTATAAAGACGATAATAGGAACTTTTCTAGAAATTAAATTGTTGGTTTAAATTAAACTGTAATAAAAAAAAATGTATTAAATATAACGGGAAGGTTCATTAAATTAATGGAATAACAATTTAAACAAATACAGGCGTTGCAACGTTGCTATCTCAAACTTATTTTTATTTTTACTGTCAACTAGTGTTACTATAATATGTAGATATAACGCAAAAAGCTACGAATACTAACAAGTATGTGGAAAACATGACAAATTAATGCTCATCTCAAGTATTTCATTTTATTACTTACTAGCGGACCCGACAGACGTTGTCCTGTCTTAACTATGAATATTGATTACGAAATGGTATAATAAACAAAATGTTACCAATGGTTTATATTATTATGCTCAATGATACATATCATACACAACATTCCTTGTTGTTTTTATATAAATAGTTTTGTTGATATTCCGACACGGGAACAGGTGACAGACATTATTAGTACCCCCTATTTGACGATATTTTCAGCACGCATTCTGTCAATGTTATGTCAAACGCCATAAATTAAGAAAGTTTGAATTTGTCAAAAGCTATAAGGCTACATTACGAATAATTGAGTATGGTGATTAAGTTTTCTTATTTTTTTTTCCGCGCAATTTTCTTATTTTTTTCTTTCATAAGAACGTTCTCCTGACAATAACAAACAAAACGAAAAAAGAAATAGCGAAATCGGTCCAGCCGTTCACGCGTGATGCGATAACCAAGGCAAATAGGGATTCATTTATATATATTTATGGATTGTAGTGCTTATTCAAGTAAAAAAACAAGCCCTCTACGTAAATTATTTATTTCTCGATTAGGTTAAAGCCAAACTTTTCCATATTGTGTTTGTTGCAAAAGAAAACATTTCCGATTTCTTTTCAGCCGGTAATATGGTAAAACTCTTACTCAATCAAACTTATCCGGGGCGCACTTGACAATCCGGATCAGACTACATGGGCGTGAAATAATGTTGATGCGAAAAGTAAACCTTATACCTACTTTGTTTCGGAGTACAAAGCAACGAGTTTTTATTTCACTTTCAATAGAATTTGCTGCCATGAATAAACGTGGGCCAATATTTGGAATTATACTAGCTTGCGTTCCATTTTTTCTCAATGGGTACTTCGAAGCAGTCTTGGATAATAATAATGGTTACAGTTATGAGAATAATATGTTTTGAGTTTAGATATTTAGGTATCTTTAAGTGCATTCATGGTATCCTACCACTTAGATAGAATAAGATAACTTAGCAAAAACAAAAATTTGTTACGTTAAAAAAAAGCGTGGCAATTTTTAAATTATAACTTTTCTTATTACAGTTTCGACAAAAGGTCAGCAGATTTGGAAGCTGATGTTGATGAATGTCACGTTATACCCAATGACAAATCGACGGAGTTCATGTTGGCTACAGTAGCTGAAGAATCTGGAAAGTAAGTCAATTCGACTAAAATCACCTTAAGTCGTAATAAAGTCATCCTCAAATCACAATATATTAAGTAATTTTCAGGATTAAAACCTTATGATTTCTTGAAAATACTTTCGTTTAATTTGATAGCCAATATTCTAATGTCATATTCTCTCAGCAGTCCCAAAAAAAATGTTAAGAATCAAGCGATTGACCCCAATGGGAACAATGACTCTGGTTACGCGCCGTCCAATCTTGAAGATACTATCAGGGAGCATGTGTCTCCTCCAGGGTCACCGGGGTTGAAGGATGCAACCGTTCTAAAGAACATTGCCTGCGATAGTTCAAAATGGAAAAAGAACGGCAAAACTGCTAAAGTTATGTCGGATTCAAGGTAAAAATTTGGCATTTCTTTTAGAACAAAGAAATATAAAACTAATTCAAAATCAAGAAAACAATATTCATATATATTTATTAAGTACTGTACATCTATATTATTTGTAAACAATTCAGTATTTGCATTGACTGACCCATTAGAATATTATATGGCCTATAGTTAGTATAAAAACATATTACTTTTTATTATTAGATTGTACCATGTGCATTTTTTGCTTATTCTATGCAAAGTTGTTTACTTGTTTCTCTTAATAAATTGTGTTAAGCATTGTACGCTTCTCAAAAATGTACCTTATTATAAGGATGACAATCATTACCTTGCCGTAACTCAGTCTAGCACTAGCACGGGAGGTAAAGGATTTGTTAATAATTTAGTACCCACATTTTTTATGAAACATATTATTTGGTTAAACTGTATTACCGATGAGTACAAAATGTATTTTGTTATGCAGAATAAATGATTTTGATTTGATTTGAAAATTTAAGCAAAATTCTGGGTCGTAACCATAACTTAAGTTACTATTGACCCTGTCTGATTTTAAATCTATTTTACAGAAATGTTTCTCTACAAATTCACTCCGAAGAAGAACACGAGACGAGCCAATACGATATCAGAGATGGCTCGTCAGCTAAGAAAGAGCGCAAAGCGAGTGCCGCAACCGCTCGTTTTACAATCTACAAAGCGAACAAAGCAAGCAAGAAAAAACGTGAAAAATCATCCGCAAAGAAAGAAAGGAAGGCGACTAAAACATTGGCTATTGTTTTAGGTTTGTATTTTTTATCTCTATTTTACAAGATTTAGAGCTATAAAAATAGGTTTTACAAGCTATTACAACATGAAAACATTTTTACGTAAAATTTTGTGTCTATTCCCTATTATAAAATATATGTATTCTGAATTACATAAATTTGATGATTTTAGTATTAGTTTTAATTACTTATGTAACTATTATCAAACTTAGTTAAATTGTCTAACGTTCTCTAGGAATCATTTTTGCATAATATTAAAGACTGTTTGAACTACTCATCGTTGCATAGGTATTAAATAAAAACTATCTTTATTTCTACAGGGGTCTTCCTTTTTTGTTGGGCGCCATTCTTCACGTGCTCCGTTTTGGGAGCGATTTGTGACAAGTTCCTGCTGCCCTTCTCGCCAGGTGTCACCACTTTTATCTTGACCACTTGGCTCGGCTACATTAACTCCTTCCTCAATCCAGTTATATACACCATTTTCAATCCGGAATTCAGAAAGGCCTTTAGAAAGATACTCAAGTGCGGTACCTAGCCTTTAGATTATTTGGTCGTCTTTACCCAGTAGATCTCGGTTTTCAGTTACGATTTGTGTTGCGGTAATATCAACAATGCAGTGGCTCATTTTGACGTTAACGTTATTATTATGAGTTAGCTTGTTTTTCTACAAAAATCTAAAATTTTAATTAACATTTAATGCTCGATCTATGTGTTAGAATTATAAAATTATATTTAACCCACGTTGTTAAACATAGTTTTTTTTTGTTTGCTGCAATTCGCAGATTAATTCAGATATATTCTTTAGCAGTCAATATTATCAAACTATCTTCAGAAACAGATAGATTTATTGTTGCTCAGTAATCTCAATCTGAGGACATTTCCAGTTACTTTGCAAAAGCTCTATTGTTTTCTCATATTTATATCCTCTAAATATTAATATTTAAATATTCAAAAACTGTATGAAAATAACAACGAAACCGTTTCATCTACTTATCTTATAGTAGGTAACATCGTAACGAGATCTACAAGGCGACCAAATATTTTAAAAAGTAATGTTTAGACTAACGCAAATGTATTATTTATTGTGATAATTCAATAATGTAAAAATATGCACATTTGTGTGTTAGTCTTAGATTAAATAGCATATCAATATTTAGATAAAAAATAACTTAGTTACAAAACAAAATACATTGTTTACAATATTATTAATAATAAAGAATGTATATATATAAAAAGTATAACCTTTGTTTTTGCTTCGGTATCTAAGATACGGGTAATTCTAGTCGTTGCATCGTTCAGTATTATGTAAATAAATGTTTAAAATTTTTATGCCAAATCTATAGAGATACCTAGTGAATAAGATTTAGTTATTTTAAGGTTGTGATTATTTTAAATTTTAATTAAATTACTAGTATTGTCAATACATATTTATGTAAAATATTATGAAAGCTGTATTATATTAAATAATTCCATATTTTTTCAAAACATGCTACAAATATAATGCAATAAAACATCAAGTAATATACCAATATTGTATAAATTTTAAAGAAATTATATTTAGTGTTTCTTTAGTTGTTCCTGATGAAAGTTAGGAATAACAAATTTATTACTACATTTAGTAAAAGTGTCATTGTTTTTGTTATAAAGTATTTCAAGGCAACTCTTTGTTCATTAAAATTGGTTTTTAAGTTTTCTTATTTCTTTGTAGGTAAGTCAACAGGTATAATGTATTTGACTGTCGTTCAGACACATGAATTGCACTGCGAGATTTGAATAAGGTAGTTTGTAATTATTCGCCAAATAGTAAATTTGACCATATCAACTATATAATTGTATCAAAACTTTCAAATTAGCTTTATGATTTGTATAAGAATAAAATGTATTAAATTTTGTAGGTTCCTAACTGTTTAGATGTTCCAATCAATGATCTTCCAAAACGTGTATAAACTTGGAGATGGATAATGCATTTAATACATTTTTAAAAGATTAGTTCCTTTTTACTTTTTATACTTTTTTTTGATATTAACCTTGATATTGATACTAACCTTAGTTCTCACATTCCGTCACATAATGAAAAGAGCTAGTTTCAAAAATGTAATTCTAAAAACAATAACTATGAATTTGTCTGGGTTTTGTTAAGATTTCGAAGACTATGTTAGCATCGTGCACCTATGATGATAATAACATAGGTAGACATGCTAAAAGACAAAAAAGATATATAAATGACATTTAAATTGAAAATAGATTTATTAAATTTAACGGTAAGTAATAGTTTCTCATCATGTTGACTATCTTTACTTTCATATAAAATTATACTTTTACAGATAAATGCTCAAACAGCCACTTGTTATTATGCCTGAGTTGAATATTACTTACTTAACTCAATTCGCTCAAAATTATTTTAAAAATAAATCATTATATTTAAATTGACGTTTCTCAATTTTCATACTCTTTTTTATTGCTCAATGTTATGAGATTGTATTGCTAATAATGTTAACGAAACAATAATATTATTATACGAGTATAATGTAGTTATGTATGTGTGTATGCCATATTAAATAATGTATAATTATACTTGTATAGATGTATATAATTTGATGTAATAAATGCAAAAGATAACAGGGTTCCTAAACAGAATCTAATAATGTAAAACATTTATTTCAAAAACATTCATGAACAGATATTGCCATAGGTTAATTTCATTATTTCAGTGTTTAAAATGTATAATAGGTAATAAATTGTTTAACAAATCTCAAGCTTTATAGAATAAACTAGTCCACGCATAGGTTTATAAAATTAAAACTTATAGTTACAAAAAACGTTTGTTTTTCTGCATAAATCTTTTAAGTAGGTACTACAAAACATTTCTATATAATATATAAAATATAAAGCGCCAAATGTGTGAGTTAGAATAATTAATTCATATGTTGTACATATTGCAATAAGAAAATATAGATATTACAATTTAATTAATATTTATTTCTATTTAGCAGACGTGACTGTACAGATACATAACAACTTATTTAGTAATAAATATAGCATCAGATATTTTATATTAAGTTTTTCAGCTATCATATTTTATAAATACTTAACACACGCGAAAAATATGTGACTAAACTAAACCGATTGCATTGCGACACGTTACGTAGTTGTTAAAATATGTTTGTAAGGTAGTGTTTTAACTTTCTATGCGGGATTGTGATGATGATTTAAAAGATTCTGTTTTTAATTAATTGTTTCATTTTAATCTACCTGTGATTCCAACCCCAAGGCGAGACTAGCACTACCCCTAGACCTACGAGTATGAGAGTCATAATGACACAAGAAACATTCTAGCCCTGAAAGATATAAAATTAAAGATGTGGACAACATCACATGAAATAGTTAGGATCCCTAAAAAAGCAGCTATTAAAGCACTATTTGGATACCAGAAATGAAGCTCAATTAAAAAAGTAATTAATCCCAGAATATAACGTGTGGAATGTCTTCTGGACATACTGGGATTGCCGAACCACCGTCTTAGCAAGGTAATTATGTGAAAATACTCCTTTTAGATAGGCATGTCCATCTGTGCTAATAATGAGATTTTGCACAGTGATGTCTCGTGATAAAAGACAAAAAAGATATGTAAATGACATTTAAATTGAAAATAGATTTATTAAATTTAACGGTAAGTAATAGTTTCTCATCATGTTAACTACGAGTATCTTTACTTTTATATAAAATTATACTTTTGCAGATAAATGCTCAAACAACCACTTGTTATTATGCCTGAGTTGAACATTACTTACTTACTCAATTCGCTCAACCGCCTTCTTAGCAAGTAATTATATGAAAATACTCCTTTTAGACAGGCAGACAGGCCTGTGTCCGTCTGTGCTAATAATGAGATTTTGCACAGTGATGTCTCTTTTTTTTGACGTGATAACGTCTTTAAAATCGTTTTAGTCGGGTGACATGTTCAGAAACTTGTGTCACACCAAAACCTCACGAGCGCGATCGCAGGTATAACGAGAGAGAGAGACGGACCGATCTCCCGTCTCATCTCGAGCGCTGCCAGTCATTCCGTGAAACTTGTCACGCGGAATCCTCACGAGCGGAGGCTGGCATAGCGTTCGAGTGAGTGGACCGATCTTCCGTCCCTCTCACTCTAGCGGCATACAAACGAATGGAGATTTTCTCGTGCGGTTAAGTTTTCGTTGAATGTTTAAGATGTAATTTAAAATTTGAAAATATTGTTATCTTCATTAATTCCTTACTTCCCAAAAACTTATATCACCAATAAGACGTTATCACGTAAACATCTCGATCGTAAACCTACTTTACAAACAACCAATTTTTTTTTTGCACACGAACGACCGGTCGTTTCCTATTGAAACGATCGCTTGAACGGCAACCCTCCCACGGGGGAAGGAGGTGGTGAATTCTCACAGCCGGCTGTGAGGTTATGTGAGACTTCTACTCACTAAACACCACCTTTATTCGCTACCACCAAAGGTGCCGTAGCGTATCTGAGGCGACCACACCCCATGGGGGAGTGTGGCGCAGGGCGTTTCTCGCCTAGGCGGTTTACGCACTGAAGGAGGCTGGCATTCGGGAGGAATGTGAGCCCAGAATAAATGAATTTAAGGAGCCGTTGTTCGTAATGAACGTAGGCCTGAATTAATTATTTACTTATCGACTGACTCCCAGAAGGGGTGGCAGCCGATTTAGAGGGCTGGGGGCGACCTGAAGGGTCTTATGGGGTGGGCTTAGTTAACCTGGGGCTTGAGACTTTTTATGACTCTTAGACACCTGTCGTGGTGACTGAGTGTCATAATAATGTCTCGGGTGGAGCGGGCATTTCGCAGTTTATTTGCGATTATATTTACTTCGTCGATATCGATATTATCGATAAAGTCGGACACCAAGATGAAATCGTCGTCACTATTGTGTGAACGCGATTTTTGTGGAGGAATCAGGACCCTCTCATGCGGGGTGAAGGGGGGAGGTTTGGGTGCTGAGTTGAGGGGTTTCCTCCAGCTCCCTGCTGGCTTAGTGGCCGGGGCTGCCTCCCTGCCACCCGATTTCGGGAGAGCAGGGAAGTTGGTGAATGTGTGGGTAGGGGGGGCAACCTGCGACCTCATGGGAGGTTGGGGTTTCGGGCGCGGCGCGCGTGCACATCCCCGCCAGTTGGCGGGGTGGCCAATAAGGCCGCAGTTTACGCACGCCGGTTCCCCGGGGGTGTCGCGCGTGCGTTCGCACTCCCTGGTGGAGTGGGAGCCAAGGCACTTAACGCACCTTGGTGGGGCTGTACAGTTAGCCGCTGCGTGCCCATAGAGCTGGCAGCGGTGACATTGGCCGGGGACCCCACGGCTGCGCGGGGGTTCTACCCTGATATTGGACAGGCCGCAGACTACAATCTCTTTGTGCCTGAACAAATCACGGGCGCGGGGACAGTTGGTCATGACGACCAACATCAGGGGAAACGGCGTTTGCCCTGGCCGTACATTGGATGTACAGCTTCGACAGGGAAACCTTGTTTTGTGAGGTCGGCTTTGACCTCATCCATGTGGAGCTCTACCGGGACTCCGCGGAGGACCGCGCGTACTTTGCGCTCTTCAGGAAGAGCGTAAGTGTGATAAGGGAGTTTGTTTTTTGTTAGTAGCTCGATAAGGCTACGGAAGTCTGAGATGCTCGGCACCTCTATTTCTATGGCTTCACCCGTGTTGGATGCACGGGTGTATTTAATTTTGCCCTCGATGCAAAGCCGGGACACTTCAGTCCACTTTTCTTTGCATCTTAGGAAAATGGGTGGGGGCGCCTTTTGTTTGGCGGAAGTGGGCTTAGACCGCGAGTCTAGGCGAGCAGTGGGAGCAGGGGACACCGTTGGTGCAGACCCTGCTCGATGCAGAGGGATTGGGACAGCGGGGGTGGCGGGGTGGTCGGGGATGGAACAGGGGAAGGGGACGCTGGCGACTCAAGTACCGGAGAGCCCCGGTTCTTGGCGCGTTTCCCGCGCTTCCCCTTTCTCGTGACAGGCTGGAATGCCTCATCAGAAGGGAGTGACGTGAAGGACTCCTGAGATAGGGTCGGGGAAGAGAACCTGTCAGACAGGGTGCGCTTCAGAGTAGGTGGTGCTGAACAGACATCCATCCATCGTCTGAAGACTGGACGTCCTCGGGAGTTGTAAGACCAGATGGGGTCTCATTGGTTTAGGAGGCTTTGTAGCTTTGCATAAATGCCACACTTTTAGCCAGGAATACTGGATCTTTATCCTGACGGGCAAAGAGTTTGGCCTTGTGGTCGGCCATAATGGAACAAGTATATAAAAGATATACTGAATGTATTGGAAGAAACAAAAGACAAAAACAATGGGACACCCCCCGCCAGAGGCAGGGGGGAAGGGGGGGCGGCGAGTGAACGGTATCCCTAGTTATTATATCCGTTCTTCCCTTCCCCTTGGGACTAGGCCCAAGTGCAGTGGGTCCGGGACTGCGGTTTTTCCAGGGCCTGGAGGCCCCGGAGAGCGAACCGGGTGTGCTCAGTTGGCTTCGTTGCCACCGTAAGGTATCAACCAACTCAAACGCGATCGGTTATTTAAAGTATCACTGTTTTGATACAAACAGTGAGTACAGTTAATAACAGATAATTGCACAAGTGTATGGCATTCGCCTATCACCGGAAGGAAGGGAGAGGCGCACGGGCAGACGGACGTCTGCACCGCACGGAGTGGAAATGGAGAGAGTGTCTGTGTCTGAGTGATGTCTCGTGATATCGTGAATTACATACTATTACCGTAAGTAAGTTGATGACCCGGTAGATGGATGATCTGGCCGTATTACTTTACTCTATGACCTGGCCAATTATACGGAAAACCATCAGGCTGATTTAAAGCGGCGTGGTCCTAAAAGGCAGCGTTTTTGAGTTTTTAAAACCCATCTAAGAACTAGAAAATAGCGTGTTAAACTTAAAGTCTGAAAAAAATATATAATGTAATTATTAGTTAAAAATCTAGTCTAGTCATATTCGTTATCGGTTACACGATTTAATTAACTGTCCTGACTTTCCAAACGAGCGCGCTTTAAAATACAGTTAGTGGGTAGTTGCGTTTTATAATGACGCAGCTGAATCGCGCCGATAGTGATACGCGCACCAACCGGCGCTGCCCAAACAATAACGCACCAAAACTCGTTTCACAGTAATCCGTTATTTTAGGGGGCGCTGCATACGTGGTTTAGCGGTTCGCGTTTAGCGGCGTAACTTTGACAGTAGCCTTACATACACCCGACTGAAAGTAACTCGTTCTTGTATTTTATACCTAGCTGTCAACTCCTGAAGGCTAAATGATAGCGGAAAAAAATGTATTAACCGATTCAAATATTGTTAGAATAAGACCTTTTGGAATGGAGCGGCATATATGATCTCAACTGACGCCTGTCAGTACCGTTAGCACTTAGCAACGCTGTCGAGAAAGCGCGTAACACGTGAGTAATGAATACAACTTCACGGAAGTATTTCATTCATTTTTCATCAAAATGAAATGCTTATTAGTGTGAACGACTATTTTAAAATAGGTTTTTTTTTAATTAAACATTGGATTTATTGTTAAAAGACAGTACCGACAAGTCAGAAATAGTGATGTCGAGACAGTTATTAACGGCAATCACCAACCGTCTTAAAAATAACAATAAAGTAGGCCGCGCTTGCTGGCTATGCCGGCCGCGCCTGCTGGCTATGCGGGCCGCGCGCACGCGCCTGCTGGCCGAGGCGCCACTGACGCGCGCACTCCGGTGGATCTATTTTGTTGCCATCTGAGTTAATTCACAAAGGTTGCATTATTGACAGTGTCATATAAAATGGTTTAGGTATGTATTAAGGTTAAAATTAGGGTAGTACGAGTATGAATAGAATTTAAGGTTTTCATTTACATGTTATTAAGTTTTGTTACTAAGCTTTTTGTTTATGTCAATAGTTACTTCACTATCGCAATAGGGTAACCTGTAATGATAGTTCGTAAGTTTTAATAAATAAATAAATAAGGATAATATTACCGAATGCTTGGTCAAGGTCACATAGGTGTAAACAAAGTGAGTGAAGAGGCTATGAGTGGAATAGAAGATTAGCATTATTTCTATGCTCATTATACGCCTTAGTTCCTATCTTTATTCAATATTTTAGTCGCCTTGACACTTGCAAAAAAATTAATTAACTGATTCATATTATGCATCTGACTTTTTTTCTGCGTCAACAAGTCATCATTGTTGCTTAACGCAACTCCAAAAGTTGGTATCCTAACAGCATTTGAACCGGAAAGTAGATAGCATCATCACCATCAAGTGATTTGATTTGATTTGATTTGAGTGACTTTAGCAGATTGATGGGCATGGCTTTTTCAAGAGGCTTATGCCTATGCATATCAAGTGACTTCAGCACATTGATAGGCATAAGCGTAGGCCTCTTAAAAAGAAGATTTTGCACTAAGTTTGACAGGTAGGTTAGCAATTGTAGTTTGACCAATGGTAGCTAAAGCCTCTGACCGTATTAAGTACAATTTTTTTGGCAACATTACAAGGATTTTCCTACAGTCAACTCTAAAGGCATCCATATAGGATAAGAAGAGATGGTGCTAGCTGATAGTGATAGTCTCCCCCAGTAAAAGTAAGCTAAGGAAGAGATCAGAGTTGTCTGCACATATATTTAGTAGTTCTTTTTAACTTGTTAACCAAAACCTGTTGCAAACCAAACAAATTTTGTGTCAAAACTAAAGCTCCATTCTAACCAAACGTAACGCTAGAAGATAATGTTAGAAAGTGTTAGAACATCAATTTTGTTTTTCCTTCATTGTAGGTCTTAAATTTTTTTATAAAACAAAGAAGGCAAATGTAGGCACAGCCCTCATAAAACTGCACGTAGAAAATTTCTTTTAGTTCGATATTTGCCACTGAACTAACAAGACAGCCAGTCTGGTGTAGGTACAACATAAAGTAAACAATGTGAAACAATGCAGAAATAACGCAGTTTGAAACAAACTCTGACTTGTACGGCAACACCAAAGAGATAAAGTGAGAGGCTAGAAGCGTGGTTAAGCAAAATTATTTCTTATTGTATTCGTGAATAAAGTGGTCTCTTACGATTCGTTGTGCTGCTGCCTGTACTTGGTGACTCTCGATAGCTGTCATTTCATTATGAGATTGCATTGCAAAACAAGAACAAGAAATTCATTCACTCTTCGTTCTAATTCCATCAATAATACTAACATGTACAAACGAGTGCTTAAAATATTTTTTTACTTTGAGATCAGAACAATGTATGTGATGTTGCCCACATTTAAAATAATCCCACTGCAGGGAAAAAGCTCCTCTATCATTGAATTCAAGTGACCATAGCAATGATGAGTGTACAGGCCATCATCACCACGCTAATCAAATGCGGGTTGGTGATTAAGGTGTAACAGTCGTTATTTCGAAATAGTATTGAGACATAAAAATATTTCATTCTACTACTATTTAGGTTACAAAATTCAAAATTCAAGTTGAAATCCCATGTGAGACGTTCAAATGTTCAATTAGTATGGTTTTTGAATTCATGATTACAATAAACGAATAATACTGTCTTTGTTATATTTAGACTGTCAATAATAAAGCCATCGAAACATAACTGGTAAAAAAATCATCAGCGGCCTTAGACAAGTGGGTGCGGTTTGCTCCTTTTGTTGAGGCTTATAATCCTTTTGTAGATAATAAATAATTAAAAAAAGTTTTATATGATAATCATCATCAACAGCCTATATCAGTTCACGGCTGGACACAAGCCTCTACAAAAGGAGCAAACCGCAGTTAATAACTAAGTTTAGCAAGTGATAATGATAATATACGTAGAATCATAAAACTTACTTTACTATGACATGTGTGGTCCTTAAGTAGGTACCTAAACTAGATCTTGCCTGCTCTATAGGCACTTATGCTCTTTAATCTGATGTAAGGTAGGCAGATGTTGTACATACGTAGTGCGTTTTGAAATTTTTGGAAGCGCAATCTAGAAATCAGAAGACAGACGTTGCCTTCTTCTGATAGTTTTCCATTGGCTGCCTCTAGTGACATACATAGAAAAATAGAAAGAAACATAAAAAGCTCTATGTTTTTGTGCCGGCACCACACTATTTTACACTATTTTCGTGTTATACTGTATTAAACTTTCATGGTCACTATCGTAAGAGTTAGTTATTTTCGTGTTTTCCAAAGGTACCATTGTTTTATTATTTTCAACATAAATAACGCTGCTCCATGGACGAGTGAGTAAATAAACACCGTAAGTAGACGAATTAATCAATTATTGCTTTAGTATCTCATCAAGACACAGATAAATCGAATGGCTACAGACAGGAATGATTAATTAAAATCTTTTCTTGTTGAAGCTTATTTTTGCTGTTTCCTTGGAGATTATACGTTATGCGTAAAGCAACAAATTAATAGTGTTATTGGATCGTATTCGCTGTCAAAACATTATCGTAAATTAACAAAAAGAAAATACATTTTTTTTTTACTGTTTCAATGGTCGATTGCTCTATCCAATTGATTCGTTGACACACTGTATTGAAATTACTTTATTCAAGAAAGCGTATTTTATATTTACACTTACAATCAAATTGACGGAAACAGACGAGAAACTTAGCTAATTAACTACTACTACTAAAATGGCTAAAAACTTCATTGATGCATTTTATTTGCGAACATTAAAATGCATTGCAATTCTTGATTCATTAAAATATTATTTTTCTTTACGTTACTCCCCCTTAAAGGCAGGACCAATTTGGATAAATTTTTTATTAGGATATTTCAGTGGGTTTCTGGGTGGTTTAAAAATACAATTGGATACGGTAGGTGGCGCTGCTTTCCCTGGTAGGACAAAGGAAAACTTCTGCTGGGTCCACTATTTCAAGTATTTTATTTTTAATAAATCATACAATTAGTTGATAAAAATAAAAACTAACTAAAACAATATATGACCAAACTTACACTAAAAAGCATTTCATGCAGTTAACTAAGCAATCAAAATGTAAGTAATGGATAATATTCTATTCCGCCGAACTACATACTGACGCATGAATGCGGCTTAAACAACAAACAATACATGTCAAAATAGATTATATCTTGTAAAAGATATGGACTCAAGTTTCACGTAACAATGTTTTAGAAAATGGTCCGTAAGATTGTGAATCTTGGTACAATATCGTGATCATATGAAGGAAAGCCGCAGTCAGAAGCTAATACCGGCAACAACGCGTCTATTGTCGCAGTCTCAAAGCGCCTGTTGTGCGAGAGTGATTCTACTTTTCTGTTTGCTCGTGGTCTTATGTGTTAGCGGTAGCGTATTTAACCATTTACATTTTAATGAAGTTTATTCGGCTAAATTAGTGTAATCAGTTAGGAAGTCCTCCTTTGTAAGCGCTGGACAACTGGCTGGCCAGTTGATGAACCTTTTAAAGAGTCTACACATGCTTTTTTTTATTGTCACAATATTTACTGCATTCAATGGTATAAATATTCTCCGACTACCTCCGTGGTGGAGTGGCGTATACACCGGTTTTCAAGGTCTCACCTGCTCCGAGGTCCCGGGTTCGATTCCCGGACGGGTCAGTGTAGAAATAAAGTGTTTTTCTACATTTTCTCAGGTTTGGGTGTTCGTGGTACCTTCGTTGTTTCTGGTTTCCAAAATACGAGTGCCTCAAACAGTTATTCAAATTGGGATCAGTACAATGTAAGTATGTGATGTTGTCCACATTATTTTAAAAAAAAATTGGTATGGCATATTATTCTCCAAACCATAGTTTTCTAGGCACCTAGTCAACTTAATGTTCATGAAAATATCGGAAATTTTTATGAAAAGGTATAGTCAAAATTGGATGTTATAACGTTATTTTTGTTTACTGAATAGTGTTCGCCTTGCACTAGCACACGTTGAAGAACGCCTCTTTGGTCAAGAAGTTTACGCACTGGGCCAAGATCTTGGAGTTCTGGGTTCGTTCCCCGGATCGGGCAACAAGAGTCACGAATTTTCAAAATTTCTCGGATTTTGATCACGAAACTGCATATTATTATGGCAAGCGTGGTGGTAGTGTCTGTATCTATCATTGCTGTGGTAACTTGAATTAAATGATGGAGGCTTTTGCGCTTCATTGGTATGATAATAGGCTGTTACCATACTTTAAGACTAAGTTATGGTATGAATAAATAAATACATTTCATTTATACTGGTATTGTAAAACTTTTATCAGAATACAAAATTATCCCTTTCGCAATAACGTGAACTAGGTATTGATACTGGTTTTGGTAACGTGAAACATGTTGAACTCAACTCTTACAATTTGAGTAAAATATTCACACACAAATATGCAATCATAATTTAGGTAGGTTATTTCAAATGCTATAAATGTTATTAAAAAAATAATAAAGAATCGTCGTAACAACTGCCAGTTGTTATTTGTCGCACGAAGTACTACCCAACTAGTCAATACAAACATTTTTATCTTGACAATAAACTTTCGCGACAGTTCAAGCCTTTAACTCTACACAGTCCTGGATAATGGTCGAGTTGTCTCGAATCCCGAAGTCAATTCCGGCCATATTGTCCCTGGAGAAAGGGCCGGGATAGCGTCTCCCGGGTGCAAAACTAAATGTACTTTCAGGACATTTTTATTAGAGCCGCTAGATATGATACATTTTGTATACTTATTGTAAACTCAATAAAGATTTGGCTTACTTCGAATTACTTTTTTTTTAAATTTACTTTTAGAGTATACTCGTAGATGATTGAAAATTGTGTTATGTGACTTGGACCTCAAATAAAATAGCACAGCGCATCCTCTTCCTAAGGGGGTCGTAAATTAAACTGAATTATTTCTGTACAACAGCAAACAGCAGCGTCTTCTATTGAGGTTGACCAAACTGCAATTTCCAGCCCGCCTACCATGTGTGATGTGCGGGATTGTAACAATATTTTTTAAGGAAACCAATATACAGCAGTCGAGTGATTTAGACTGATGATATATAGTACAGATAAGATAATTTTACTTAGTACCTATTTATTCCTACTTAAACTATCGTTTACCAGCCAGACTTACCTACGCTTTCAGCCATACTTAAACCAAAAAGACGCGAATACTTGTTCTTTTTAATTCGAATAAGGAATCATATCGGATTTTATCAAAAGGGGAAGGGTTTTGATTTTCTTCAACTACGTTTATACAGTCCACTAAAAGGTGTAATTAAAAATACTGTAAAATGCTGTAAAATATTAATATTCAGAATGTTTATCCAAATATATTAGTAGATCACACTGTTAAAGAATGAAAATATAATTTTCATATACAAAAAACTAAACAGGTGACGGTACAGATAAAACTTTTCAAACGTAGTTAGAACGCCAGCTTGAAAAATAAACCCGTAGTAGATAAACACCTTTACAATTATACAAAGAATAAAAAAATCTTATTTTGCAGACTGCAATTTTAGGTTTTACAGTTGCGTTTTGACCTTTTTCTGGTTTCGTAATGTTCTCGTCGGTAAGAATTCACTGTTACAATGTATCAGATATTGTTGGTGTTCAGGATAATACGTGACAGCTAAATGCACGCATTAATTACAATATATTAATGGTGATTTGTAACTGACTTACTTAGGTACAATTTTTCCAATGAAATTTAACAATAATACTTGGATATCATCGTGAAGTAGTTTATCTATTAATTAAAACCGTAACACAGAGAACTATTTTTTCTTATCGTGTGATATCATCTTTCAAAAATGTTCTTATGTCAGCGTTTTTCAAGCTACCCCCTTACATGCCTCTGACGTGACCTTTCAGACACAGAGGCTCATTCATACAAACAGGCATGCCAAAAATGTTTTACTTATAATTAATAGATGATAAAGAAATATGATTATTTTCAACCGAGATAAGCAGGATATTTTCAATTAAAAAATTATATACACGCACTTTTCATATATTTATTTCAATGAAAGTTATTCAATCGATTACTTCTTCGATAAGTAATGGGGTTGGTACGAGTATTATTAAAATTTGAAAAGATAGTATTTTGTAGTAATAATAGACTCAACTAATTTGGTTTTATCTCCAAATTTTCCTCATATTTTATCTTTTGTGGTACTAAAATATTTGGTCAGAGTTTAATACACAATTATTTGAATAACTTCTCAAGCTAAATAATTATAAATTTAGTATCACATTACCAAATATAATGAGATCTAACTAAGAAGCCACGTACAAAATGTCCTACTGTAATTTTATCGTGTAAGCCCCTCAACCGCCATTATGAACATTATTAAGACATTGATTAAGCCGAAATCCCTCATCGCCTTTAAATATTATATTACAATGCTATAATCTACACGAAAACGTAAAATGTAACGCCATTTTGCCTAACAGCGGCAAGTTGTTCGTAGGTATAAAATGTAAGTATTAAAACATAATGTTTTGGTCGTTAATCTTTGACAATGCGCTTTTCTTTTATCCAACAAAGGAAGCCATGAAAAAAGCATCTCTGCAGAAAACGGTTGATTCTCGGCGAGCCGGAGAATCTATTGAATAAAAAATATATTCTCTCCCACAATTTGCTGCGCGCAAGGCGTATAAAATTTTCTTTTTAACCAAGTTACGAGTACCTTATGAATTTGAGGTCTTTTTACCACTGTTTGGAAATAATATTTACTTTCCTGTTCACTATTTTGGTTCTGTACCAATATAAAGAATAATTTAACTAGCCTGTGCCCCAAGGTTTTACTAGATTTAGTTTAAGGTAACATTCTACTGCTTTGAATTTAAAGATAAGCATTTATATTAAAATTGTATATCTTCTTCGTAGTTCTACGAACATTTCATTTTATACGTTATTCATCAGTACCTATGAAATTAATAACTCATACATTAAGTTGTTAGTCTTGCTTGCTACAAGAGAGAAAACTTCAAGTGTCGCTTAAACGAATCTGATGCCGTACTCTGCAGCACGAATCTCGTATTTACGAATATATCTGTCTCTTTCAGATACTCTAACGGCTGGTTCCAATAATCTATCTATCGCTAGTTTTGACATATCGGAGATAGTAAACAGTTTCTATCTCTGATTTTGCCGTCCAGAGAAACAAAGACAGAAGTTGTTTTCTATCTCTGATATGCCAAAACTGAAGATAGATAGGTTATTGGAAATGACCGTAAGACATGAGTATGAGTGATAAGGATAGATGGATTCAAATAGACGGACATTGTGTTGTGTTAAGGCCTCTGCTACGATCTGGAACATAGAAACCCTTTATTATAATTTCTGGCTGTAATGGAGGCTTAGGGATAGTTCGGTTAGTTAGTGGTGACTGGTGTTAAAATGATTATGATTATTCAGGATTAAAATTAAGTCCTATCTCAATATATGATTTCAAACCTTTCAAACTTCTTACACGTGTATATAACGTGCACATTAAGCGTAGGCTAATATTTATAGTGTATTCAACAATTACTAGAACTTATAAGATTCATAGTTTAGGTTTTGTTATTTCAGTTACCCAGTAGGTAGAACAATTGTATAATGTAAGATATTTTCAATTCAGAAGCCATCACTTGGACTTGCGAATATCAGGTGTTTGCAAATTCAAATCTTGATCAGGATAAAAGTGATTCTGATGAGCACGAGTGTTGGAATAAAACTGGCCAAGTGCGAGTCGAACTCGCGCACGAAGGGTTCCGTACTAAAAAGGCCAAAAAAACGGGTTTGTTGTATGAGAGCCCCCCTTTAATATTTTTTTTTTTTTTTTTTAGTATTTGTTGTTATTGCGGTAACAGAAATACATAATTTGTGAAAATTTCAACTGTCTAGCTATCGCGGTTCTTGAGATACAGCCTGGTGACAGAGCGACGGACAGACGGACAGACGGACATACAGCGAAGTCTTAGTAATAGGGTCCCGTTTTTACCCTTTGGGTACGGAACCCTAAAAACCAAAATTCAGTGGCTTTGACTATATTATTTGGGTGTGATGGATCTGTGATTGTCACTAACCACACTAACAATCACAAAAAATAATAGTTAACTACCTAGAATAAATGCATACGACTACGTTAGGGTAAAGGCGGGATAGATGCCCCACTTTTTGAAATATCCTCCTATTTTTAAAAATATTAATTTTATATAAATAATGTGTATGAATTTAGCTAGTTTAATCCTTAATGTCTAACTGTGACTAACTGTGTAACTTCAAACTTTGACGAAATAGCACGACGGCCCGTGGCTAGCTTAGGTGTTGGGTGAGTGTGGCTCTTAGTTATACTATTGTTCCTTAGTCGCAAGTTTGGGAAGTTAGGTTTTTTTGAAAATGATCTATCCCACTGGGGCATCTATGCCGCTTTTACCCTATTTGCGAATACATTCATGTGATCTTAAATTGAACCATCTTAAATACTTTCAACCTTGTGCATTGGTATCATCATTGTTTCACTGCATTCAAATGAATGTTTCTGGAATGTACGAGTATACCTACCTAAGGGGCCATTACAAAGCCACATGCGATTCTTCATTTCACGGTTTTTACATTCTAAGAGTACTCTGATCTATTCGTATCAATCGACACTCATTGATACAATAGATGATGATGATGACGAAAATGATGATTTTAACTTTGTCATATGCAATTATTTTGCCAGTTCATAATACTGATAATGCAATTCCTTGAATAATAATATTGCCTGCTTTAGGTGGGACACGATCCCCTAACCTTGAACATCCAACAGAAAATCAAATATTTAATAATTCGTTAAAATAAAACAGCTAACAGCTTTATAAATGCCTAGATTTTTTAATTAATTAGTTTGCTAGATATAAGATGAATGAAGAAGATTGATTTCTAAGGAATTTGAAAAATTCCAAAAATACAGGGCTAACTGAATGTAAAAAATATGAACCATGTTCTCTTAGTAACTATCTAGGTATGACCATTCTCACCGTAAACTATTTTTCTGAACATTAAATAAAATGTAGAGTCTTGTTTTATCACACCACTACATAATCCTCGCCGACTGCTCATTACACCTATATTTTCTCTTCATTGCCATCATATTTTGTTTCTCCTCTCTCGTTGCTTCGTATTTTTACGAGGTACCTCGTGAATAAAATTTGCCTTAATTAAAATATGGCTAATTGAGTTCGTAGAAAGTTACACCTGGATGTTTTTATTTACTTGTTAATGTTGTTTTTTTAGGATTATGTTACGGATGGTTCTGAAGAAGTGTTTCTCTGTTTTAGTAGCTCAATTGGTTCCTATATACTCCGTGCTTTTTTAACTGCCTGAAAAATAAAGCTTACGTTATGTAACCATTATGTATTACATGTTGGCAGTTTTATTTTTATATTTTTATAAAAAAAAATCTTAGAAAATATAAACTATTGATTCAGCTATTGATACATTTTGAAACACTCTAAGATGCGTATGAACTTAGCAGTGTCAACGTCGTAAGTCATTCGCCCGGGACCCGGCCGCAGCAAAAAAATACGTCGATGAGCGTCACAGCGTATTTCAAAGTAAACGTGAGTTTCTTTTTCAGGCAGTTAAAGAAACACGGTGTATACGGCTATTGGGGCCGAAATGGCGGCTGGCTGTATGGCGAACTGTAACTATATGTGAGGATAATATCAGCTGGAATCACGATCTGGTGAAAGTCGTGGAAAGCCGCTGGAAGTGCATGGCGCTGGACCAATCATTGTAGCGATCCTAAGGGGAGGCCTTTGTCCAGCGGTGGACATCGTCGTAATAGAAAGCGATACCCTTTTCTAATTTTAAATTATCCTTTTTGCTTTTATTCCATTATGGGACAAAATAATTTTACTCAGGTAGTTAGGACTCCTAATCTATACTAATATTATAAAGCTGAAGAGTTTGTTTGTTTGTTTGTTTGTTTGTTTGTTTGTTTGTTTGTTTGAACGCGCTAATCTCAGGAAGGACTGGTCCGATTTGAAAAATTCTTTTTGTGTTGGATAGTCCATTTATCGAGGAAGGCTTTAGGCTATATAACATTACGCTGCGACCAATAGGAGCGAAGCATCAGTGAAAAATGTTGCAAAAATAATCAAATTCTTATTAACAGAAATTGACGCGGACGACGTCGCGGGAAACAGCTAGTTATAGATAACTAGCTATTATCCGCAATTTCGTATGCGTGGATTTTTGAATTTAAATTATCCCACGGGAACTGTACCTTTTCCCAAGATAAAAAGTAGTTATTCCAGCCAATAAACTAACACCGTGCCAAATTTCATTCAGATCCGTTAAGTAGTTTTAGCATGAAAAAGCAACAAACATCCATACATTCTTATAAACTTTCGCGTTTAAAATGTTAAAAGGATTTGTAAACTATGTTACATCTTTTAAGTGAGGAATGAATTGTTATAATAGGGGTTAAAGTATGAAATTGCCAATTTATTTTCCCACTTTTTATTTTGTTTATAGCTCTTAAGTATAGTCATATTATTGCGTAATTCTTTTTGTATTGTATCAAAAACGGAATAAAGTAAATTTGACTAAAAAAAAAATGCAATACTAGTGCCTATTACTTCAAAGGAAGTCGTTGAAAAGACCCCTTACAATGTGTCGGCTGACCTTCTTGCTTCAATTAAGTATATTTGTATTATATACTTTGATTTTCAGAAACTTAAATACTATAATGCGTAGCTTTATAACCATTTAACTTTCACCTTTAATTGCTTCGAAAACGGTTCAGGCGTTTTTAAAAAAACTAAAAAATTGTTAGTATGGAAAAATGACTTTTCTCGATTTTGTCCATACAAAACGGCAATTTCATACTTTAACCCCTAATATTAAAATGTTATTGTAAACTTCTATTACTATAAAACCCGTCAAATATTCACTTAAGATAGTTGTTTTTTATACAGAACCGTTTCCTGGTGCCCAAGATTCATCATGACATCACCAGACACCACATAAAATGAAACAATGGATTTTCCAGAAAACATTTGTGGTTTATGATGTGGGTTTTTATTTGTGTAATAAACAAGCGAAGCCCGTAGGGCTATATTGTTTGATATTTTCGTATGTGTTGAGAAATGATAAGAGTTTATTGACAATCAAACATGAATTAATGTCCAACATTCACATGTGACAAATTTCTCTGATCAAAATTTACAAAATAATATCTCTATATTTTTGAGATTATACAAAGTGGAATAGAAAAAGCATGCCAAATATAAACAGGTTTTAATAATACATTATCTTGTTTAAACAAAATTGTCTTTGCTTATACGACAGTGATATTAATATTCTTAATATTAATTTTAAAGAAGGAACATAACAGCCAACAATCATGCCACTGCAGGGCAAAGGTTTACCTTTTTTTAAAACCGAATTGTTTAAGTACGAATTTAATCTTCCGAAAACGGTTTGCCACATTTTTATTTCCCATATTTTTTTTTTACCGAAAACACGATTGACATGTTATTCTGATATTCCGATTTTTGGTTGTTGCAGCAAGCATGCAAGCACTCATGCAAGCAAGCATGCAAGAATGCCAGCAATCATGTTTGCAATATGCAAGCAAGCAATCATGTAAGCAAACATGCAAGCAAGCAAGCACACATGCATTAGGATTTACTCGTCTCCGGCGCTGCGGGAAGTGCAGTGCTCTCCGCCCTAGCGCAAGAAATCTCAGTCACCCACGCTCGCCTTCGCAGCTTCGGCTTTTTCGCCGCGCCTCAGCCGCTACGGCTCGCACGGGTACCTGCGCTTTATTGCAGTGGGCGGAGGCTGCTCTTCTTCCGCGCCTTTAGCTTTTAAATTACACTCTAGTATTGGGCAGACAAGTACCACGGCGAATTGACCACGGCGAGTCGGGGTAAACATAATTAGAGTTGTTGGGGAATTTTTTTTTTTAAAAAAACGGATATTTAACAGAAAATTTAAGTGAAATAAAGTATTTTGGAGAAAACTTAAAATTTATTACCTATAATAATTAAATAGTACTAGGTATGATATAGTACAGATTTATTAACAACGATTATGCATGTTCCGATTATTTTTTTCAATAAAAATAAATAACACGATACAAACTTACTTGTTTTTTTTTTCGATGAATGAATCATGTTTACAAATAAAAAGTGTGTATTTAATAATAGGAAATGGTTACTTTGAGCTTTAATACATCTAGAAATTAAAATTATTATTTGCAAAATAAATGTGAAAAGAAAAAAAAGTGTTTTTATAATCGGGTACAGACCTGTTGTTCTGGAAAATGAAAAATGTATAAAACAAATTTATTATTTGCGATATCATGTATTAAAATACATCTGGTATTTAACACGCTCACTGCGGATCACCCATAATCGACCTGATGCTGTACCAAATCAATGTGCGCACAGAAAAAACCGGTCTTTCTCGCTTGTGCGGAACGGGTTTTCTGTTGATTGTTACGAGTATGACAGAGACAAATATAGGTTTAAATTTGTGACTAGATGTGTAAAAATATAGGCAGTTTACTTACGCGGTAGGCAATTTTTTACCTCCGCCGCATAGGAATAAAAAAAATATATCTCAGTGCGGGAGCGGGCTTGTGTCGGTGGATGACCGGTGGCGACCTGTTGTCGTACTGTGCAGATGCGTACGTGTTGAGCAGCTGGTAGTGTTGTGCATGCAGGGAGGACGAAATAAATACAGGCAAATGTTTCAAAAAGAAAAACCTAAGCCATTCACCTACAAAATCACAATTTTGGAAAATAAAATAATCCTCCCAGCAAAGTATCAACGCCAAAGTACTATCGACGACAGTGAGAGCGAAGAAGATTTTCCCTAAAAGAAAAAATATGATAATCCTGATTTTATCGAAGAATTTACATCAGTCCCAGTGGAACACAACTTCATGTTATAAAATCTGCCCCATCTATAAAACACGTAAGTTTACTTTCAAATGTGTATTTAGATTTTAATTAAATATTATTATTTATGTTTGAAAGAATTTAAGTTTGCGTGGTTAAGAGAGAGAGAGAGAGAGGTCTATATTGTGTGTATTCGTTGTATTTTTGATTTTTATTTAAATTAGTCAGTAAGTGGTAAGTATAGGTAATGATTGAGAAACAATTTATTCAAATGTTTTTTTAATAATAAGTAATAACAAATAATGATTTCCATTTTTTTATTAATATGTTTTATAATACTTGTCACATTTTTATATACCTCTAATTTATGACTCGATATTTTATTTTCTTTTACTACCTACCCCATCACTACAAAAATTACACTTTGGTGCGGTATCAGGCCTTGTCGACCTGACATTTTCGATTGCTAATTTCTCATTTTCTGTTTGAAAATTCCAGGGGCGGGGTCAATGTATTGACAAATGATTCCTGACGAATTGAAAACTATAAAAAACATGAATATACTATACGGGTTGGCTAAGATAATAAAGCTTTAATGCCACTCGGAAGTGTCGGGTCGAAAGGGCCTGCTACGCACTAATAAGAAAGTCAAGTGGGTGCATTTTTAGACTGCCACCGCACCAGCGAAAGTCACTGTTTTTTTACGCATTTAACGTGTTAAAAGTTCGTTAAACCGTTTTCGAATTATGGAAATTAGAACAGAAAAGTTTCGAAAGTAAAATAGATTACCAAGGCAAAGGCCTCTATCATTGTATTCCTTACCACGACAAAGATATTCATCTTATCATCTTACTATCACCACATCAACCATTTTTATCACAAGCCCGAGCAATGTTCGTGAATTCGAAACTCTTGTTGTCCAAACCGTGGACCCTGAGATCTTAGTCTGGTTCTTGAACTACTAGACCAATGTGGAACTAGATCAATTCAAATCAACCGAAATTATTTTAAGCTTTCTATCACATTATATTTGCTCAGATTTTCACTTAATTAAAATTTAATTTCAAAGAATATTATATTGTCTGCCACCACGTCCCTTTGTCTGACGAACATAAAGCTTTCAAGATCTATAGATTTAATCAAAGCTTCAAGCAACACTGATTAAATACTCCTATATCAAATTTAAATAAGACGTCGCATTCATTAGGCATCTTGTTCATAGTATTGACACGCGTAAAATTACAGGCTTACGCTGATTATGAATAGTAGTTATAATTGCAAGACTGCAAGAACGCCTTTGCTGTTTAATTACTTGCATTATCTTTTATTATAGGGAACTGAGGCCAAGCTATACTCTCTATTATCAATGTTACCTAAACCTAGCTTGCTTTATTTGTATAGGGTTTGAAGGGGCGTGCCAACTCCACTCTGGGATTTAATGAACTGGGTTGAACCCTAAAACACTGCATGTGGGATAAAACCGAACAAAAGTGTTAGTCGAATTCGCCTACCAAGGGTTCCGTACAGTAGGTACATATTATGACGCATACCGTTTCTTAACCTGTATGATCGATGAAGTTACTTTATTAACATTATATTTTACCAATGTATAGTTTCTAGGTTTTTACTACATTTAAACACTTATATAATACGGTATATTTTCATTGTTCTCGGTAATCGGGATGCATCCTATAAATTTTGATCCCCATTATGTGTCAAATAACAGTGAACCAGCTTTGAAACAAGCGCGATTAATTGATAGTAACGACATTTCGTTATTCAATTTAAGAGTTCCGAATAAAAGTCTGAGTATTAAGAACACTGACTGTTTTAATTTGAACTGGTTATAATAATCATAATATGTGATTGTCATTGTATCATGTAGATAAACACGTCATGGGTCTAGTGGTTTAAGAACGTACCGGTGAAGATCTCGGGGTTTGGTTATAACCAAAAATCCACTTCGAAGGTTAAATAAACAAAGTTGACAGCATTCATATAATTGAAATCTAATTTTGAGACAGTGGTAAAAAAAATCACACACAATAATCTTCACTGATACAAATTTGATAACCTGAAATAGGTTTTCATCAGTTAAATTTATGTATACAAATAGTTTTAACGATAATGTTAACTTTAGTCATAACAAAAGTTGTGCACGAAATAAACTTACTAGCCAAAACAAATATACGTAGAAAAGTATTTCCTTTTAAAGGACTTACATTCGAAACGGAACGGGGCATGTATAATTTTCCATATAGAATCATACAGTTTCCCATTTCCCAACACGGTTGGCTTACAAATTGGGTCATTTGTTCGAAGACTGAGTTAAGAGGGAGAGCAATTTTTAAATTATTGGTGTACAGAGACATAAATAACGTTTTATCATATTGCCTCATTAATGTGTTTAACGGTGCTGCGATAGGCGGCCACAGGGGAACGTTACACGGACATCAGATAATTTAACGTTTTAAATTTAATATTTGAACAATTTGTGAGATAAGTGGGGAAATTTAGGGTTTTTATTCATTTCAGTTGTATTCAACGTTTTTGTTTTGTTTTTGCTATACTAGTATTCATTGGAGGCCGACCTCAAGATGTAGAAACGTCTGCGGAGAATCATTTATGTGTTTAAAAAAAAGGCTTACTCAATGGTTAAGGGCACATACGACCATCGACACGACATTTAAATAATCAAAGAAAACGTAAAACTATTTTTAATATGACTGTTTGTGCCAAAATAAATGGAAAAATAAAGAAAAAAAAATGACATTTCAAATAGAAACTTTATACATTAATGAGTATTGGGGTTAAAGTATGAAATTGCCGTTTTGTATGGACGAAATCGAGAAAAATCATTTTTCCATACTAACAATTTTTTGGTTTTTTTAAAAACGCCTGAACCGTTTTCGATGCAATTAAAGGTGAAAGTTAGATGGTTATAAGTTATAAATCAAAGTATATAATACAAATACACTTAATTGAAGCAAGAAGGTCAGCTGACACATTGTAAGGGGTCTTTTCAACGACCTCCTTTGAAGTAATAGGCACCAGAATTGCATTTTGTTTTTAGTTAAAAGTTACTTTACTTAGTTTTTGATACAATACAAAAAGAATTACGCAATAATATGACTATACTTAAGAGCTATAAACAAAATAAAAAGTGGGAAAATAATCGGCAATTTCATACTTTAACCCCTATTATTTTACCAAATAAGTTACAAATATTAGTCGGTTCATCATACTAGTTGCTGATGGTTTGTTTAATTTGAAATTATTAGCACGTTTTATTATAATATTTCGTGTATGTATATCAATAAATTTGTTTTTGTTTTAAATTTCACATCGCTTAGTAGCCAAACCCACTGGTCAACAACGATTTCAATAAATGTTTAAAATATAATTATGTAAATGCACTTAGCAGCAGTACAGTCGTCTAGATAGTAAAATGGTCCGGTCCCCAACCAAAGGCAATCGAATTCATATTGTTTTTAAAAAATCAAGTTAGATTTCATTCGTAAATGTTAGTATTTAAAGTTCTTTATTTAAAAGCTATTTAAATTAGATAATATGTCGATTTGTGATAGGTAACGTACCTAAGTATACACTTACATTTTATAATATGTTTGCGAATTAGTTTCAATCTGGTTTCGGTACTAAAATGTTCTTTGTTTAAGCAAAATAATTCTGCTTTTATAATTTTCTGACTTGTTCTAGGGAAATCAGAATTACATTTTACCGTGTTGATTTCACCTAACTATTGCCAGCTACAAAAATGCAAAACTGAATCTGCATCGCAAATCCTTCTGCATACAACTGTCATTTTCCTACGCTAATTGCCTGCTTAATTTGCTTGCTTTTGAACTATTGTGTGGGCTTATTCAAGAATCGTATCATTTGTCTTTTTTTGTTATTATGCCCCAAAATACTAGGGTTTGAATATTTATGAAATGTATTCAATTACAGAATTAACCTGATTAAAAATAGATTTAGTATACTGTTTTAAACTTTCATGGTCACTATCGTAAGAGTTAGTTATTTCGAGATTTCTACCATGTACCTTGTTTTTTATGAGTTTCCGATATTTCGGCACTGTTGCAAGCGCCATGATCGCGGAAGAACTCGGAAATTCATAAAAAACAAGGTACATAGTAGAAATCTGGAAATAACTAACTCTTACAATAGATTTAGTGTTATGATTTTGCCATTTATTTTAATAAATATGGATCTGGCAACACAGACAATGTTATAGATCTGCTGAATTGAACCAAATCGTATCGATTAACAGTCATTTTTGCATCGCACATAATAGTTATTAGTGAGTTTCAGAAGCATACAATTTACAAAGCAAGCAAGAAATAAAATTTACTTCTATCGAGTTTCAGGAAAAATAATTTTATTGTTTTAAATAAGCTATTTTGAAAACAAAGCTTTATAATTTGTAGGCAAACGATATTAGTCAAACCCGCTGTAAAGTAGAATACTCGTACATACCTATAATATTTTCTGAACTTAATAGACTCAGGCGTTTCTTTGCGGAAATCCATGAACTTACCTTATAAATCACCTGTTACTTATTATTGAAGAAGGAAGCATAGCTTTATCCATTTTACTGGAAAATATTGGAGAATCCCTTTGTTTTAAACATGGCATAATGTTTTACATTTGAATATTTGCTTACATTTTCCTTTGCGTCAAAGTAAATGCAAAATTCTTCACAACCATGCTAATAGCGGTCCGCTATATTTGGTTTATATGGGCGGTAAGAGCCTATGTACATAATACATTCCATATTTATTTAGCCATTGCATAGTACAAGTAGAAAAGCCTACTATAAAATTTGCCGATTTTAAAATTTCATAATTTTCGCTTCTGACGTAGTAAATTTTCTAGCTCGACAAACTATGCATTGTTGTTGCGGTTGTCATTCTTGTTGTTGTATTGCAAAAGTTAGTGTTAGCTACAATTTGATAATCAACAAAATAAATAATTTTTAACGATCGTTTTTTTAAGGATTTATGATATGAGAGTTGAGGGTCATCAATGAATCAAGGGTGTATATCTTAATAAGTGTGGACACATATACGAGTAAATGCATATCTTTCTTGCTTCGCCCAATACCAAAAGGTTTAACCATGATTCTACTTATTAAAAACATATTAGTAATTATTGAAAGATGGCCGTTTTAGTTGGAATGTGGATAAAGGATGAATATTCAGGACCGGACTCCTGAGGTCGCAGAAGAGGTTAGACACACCTGCCATGTTGCGGATTAATTTCAATATACGAAGCATAAAATTTCGTGTATTCAGTACTTAAATCAGATTTGGGCTCGCTTTCCACGAATCTCAAAAGAATCTCTCTATCTATATATATAAAAATGAAAACTGATTTAATGACTGACTGACTGACATATCAACGCACAGCCCAAACTACTGGGATTTAAAATCTGAAAATTTTCACCGTGCTTCCTTTTATAGTGTAGGTGAGCACTAAGAAAGGAATTTTGGAAATTCCGCCTCTAAGGGGGTAAAAAGGGCCCCATAAGTTTGTATGAAACTCCGTCAGTTTTGAAACTGAGTCGATAAAAATTGGTATCCAGCTACCTGATTAGAAATTATGAATGACGTCTTTCAGGATTTTTTAAAATTTAATCTTTAAGGGGATAAAAAATGGGGGCAAAGTTTGTTCGGTTCCGCATCATATCCATACTCTTTACATATTTGTACTCTCTGACTTTACTTAGTTTGTTATGACATTCAATGTGTCAATCAGAAAATAAATATCATTTCTTACAAATAGAATAGTATTATTTTAGAATTTAATAATAGGCGCCAAAATGGATGAATTAACTAAGTTAAAACGTACACGAACTTCATTAAAGGCTGCATTATAAAATTTGGCAGCCAGATACAAACCCTACGAGAAATTTCTGATTATGAATTAAAATAAATGAGTGACCAGTGACAAATGTACAAAATTACCAAGACTAATTTGGAAGAGATACGACAACAAATAATTAAATTACTGTTGGTCACAGTTGGAAAATGAGATTGAAGGAAAAAATAACAACACAGCTTAAACTGAAACTGCAGAATTTGAATTCGATAGTACGAAACAATTCCATGTATGCAAAAGGTACTGAGGAGCAAAGGTCTGCCACAAACAAGACTTAGGACATCTAAATTGAACTCAGTACCATTCGACAAGGACGAAACATTCAAAAACATCATTCAACGGTTGGATACTTACCTAAAACTGAACAGATGTGATGATATCGATACAAGGAAATACACGTGCCTAACATCTTTGAGCCCAGAATTACATCAGAAAACGTATTATATAATATTTATGTGCTCAACGGGATCCTTGTGAGTTAGTTAAAACTCAGTAAGTAAATGATCAACAACTCAAAATTGGACAGATTACTAAAAGATTTTTCAATAGTGTTTGACGGAACTCTTGTTTGCATATCCAACTATAAAGCTCAATTAGTGCTTCAAGAAAATGTGACACCCATTTTCATCTAGACGTATTCCATACGCCCTGAAGGACAAAGTTGACGAAGAAATAGGAGGCTTTGTAACGAAAATTTTGATAAAACTTGATAATTCCTATTGGCTGTCTTATCTATATTTAGGTACATATTCAGAAAATAAATATCAGTACTTACAAACAGAATGGTATTATTTAAATAAATATTTAAGACATGCCTCACTGGGCCACACTGAGCCATCTAGTCCCAAATTAAGGTACTATTAAGTACCCTGTCGTATGGGGTACTAGACAACCGATAAACTTACTTATATACTTTTTTTTTTTGTAAATACATACTTATAATACATAGAAAACACCCAGACCAGTACAAACAGACATGTTCATGCACACAAATATTTGTACTGTGCGGGGATCGAACCCCCGACCCATGGCTCAGAAGCAGCGTTAACTACCGCTGATCCAAATGGTCGTCAAAACTTTATCATTTTTGTTTATACGGTAGAGACAAATGTTGGGAAATCGAAAAAAGTGTATAGAATAAAATTGGTGAGTGAATTTATTTATTTGTACAACCAACGCTACAATATACGTATAATAAAATTCCTTTACATGCAATATGCATGCAAAACTTAAAGTAAGTAAAAATGGAATAGGTAATGAATTATCAAATCTTATAAATACACTGTTGTACCTTATGAAATTATCAACTATAATATTAAGCAGTACAAAAAACTGGGCATAGACCCGTATCTCAGGCAGGATAAGGTAAGTGTGTTGCAATAACACTAAGCAGCTAACCGGTGGATTAAATCAATATAGACTGGTAGACCATTTGAAAAGCTTCCGTTTATTCTGGTTTGCTGTACTTGGCCAAAGTGTATCTTACAGGAACAAAAGCGGGGATTTTTCAAAAGTGTATCTACGAGGAAAGTGTATCTTAGAAGAATGATTCGATGATTTGATAAACTTCTATTTAGTAACGATTTTTTTTTCTATGACGCAAAGCTTTTGAGGGTTAGGCACAGTTTGTTTATTGAAACTTCCTATCTAACGCATCCAAATGGAATTTTTATTTAATTATCACCATTTTTAAAAAAAATCACTTTTAAAACATGAAAATAAAACGGCGAGAAAAAAAAACCTCACTTCATAATTCCGTGTTGTTTAACTTAAGAATAGCTACCACCATTCACCCACTAATGACAGTGGCAGTAGTAATTAATTATGCTTCGCTGACTCAATGATGTCAGCTGAAGAATAAGTAACAATTAATAGACACAGTGGTCAGTACAGACAAATCAGTTCTCTATCCTGTAAAGTTTCTGAACACTATTAATCCTGTTGATCCTCCATCCATCCATGCCTTGAACCCAGATCCCACATAAAAGTTTTGTGAAACTACGTCAGCTTTATGCTATACTAGCTGTTGCCCGCGACTTCGTCCGCGTCAATTTCTGTTGTTCTGATCGCGATTATTTTTGCAACATTTTTCACTCTCCGCTCCTATTGGTCGCAGCGTGATGTTATATTTAGCCTTAAGCCTTCCTTGATAAATGGACTATCCAAAAAACAAAAATATTTTTTTATTTTTAATTCATTACTCCCTGAGATTAGTGCGTTCAAACAAACAAACAAACAAACTCTTCAGCTTTATAATATTAGTATAGATGTTGTATAAATTTTGTGATGTTGTTTATAAGTTGTGAAAAACGGTGGAAAATTATGTGGTTGATTATTTGTGTTTAATATCAAATTGAAGTACTTAAAACTTCATCTATCGATCATGAAGGGAGAATGACATAGGACTGTCTTTTCTAGAGCTCTACACCGATGCTGGTACTACACCGTCTAGGTCCGACGTCCACCGTCCGATCTAGGTCTTTTATCCAAACGTAGTATGCAAGCAAATTGTCTTTGTAAAATAGCCTTTTTATCGCTTTTGGATCGAGAAAAATGGATTTACCTACTTGGTTGGAAATTAAGAATTTGGTTTTTTACACAGGGCCACTTCTTCCGGGCTCTACGCCAGTGTTGATCATATTCGAATAAAGCCTTGCAAGCTGCTTTGAATTGTTGTACTACAGCATTGACAGTTTTTTAAGCTTCAAATGATATTGTACTTCAGATTTCATGTAAATGCAAACAGATGTGGTGCGAGCTCGCTTGGATCTCGATACGCTAGGAGCACCAACACCGGATCCCTAAAACGATAGTATAAATCGGCCCCTTTCATCCAACTATTGTATCAACGGGCCCCGGTAAGCCGGCAGCGACGTATTGGCTCCCACTAAGTGCCCACCACCACCTCGCTTAAGATGGCCACCCCCGGCACCGTAGGCAAAGGAAGTGGATGAAAAAAGTGGAGGAGAGGGGGTTGAGTCACGACGAAAACTGTGTAACAGATAAAATACCACGCGCGCGAAGCCGCGGGCATCAGCTAGTATTAAATAATTGTGACCACAATGCCCGAACAAAGTTGTGGATGGCTCTGGGTGTAAGAAAATGATTTCCATAGCAGGATCATTTACTTGAATGAATGGGCACAAGCAAATGTTGGCATACAAAATAATATTCTGTAATGTATGTTTAAGATTTTTTGATTGGTAGGTAGACGCTTGTTATATGAATATAGCTAGCCATAAAGCATGGCCATAAAGAGGTGAGAATCTACCTGCATATTTGAATACTCTTTTCTTAAAGATAATAAAACGAGTATAATGTTCTAGAATTTAGGTACACAATCTATTGCTTGCGACTTTATTTGCAATTTAAATGCCTACCCTGGTCCCTAAGCTTCCACCTATTATACAAAAACACATTTCGATCCCTATCGATACAAAAAACAAACGTGTTTATCCTATACTAGCCTATGCGCTACTCCTGACTATTACCTATCATCTCTGTGTCAAATAACTAGATCTTAGTAACATGTCAAAACTGCTGAACAAACTTTCGCAATTATAATATTAGTAAAAAGTAAAATAAGTAATGTCATTATATTTTATCATTTATTAAAATTGTCTTTATATTTTATTCACGTGCCTAGTTCAGCTATGACCTTTATCTAATATGTAGTTACACACAAGATACAGTTGACGAAAATCATTCACTATTCCAAGTATTTTACCGAAACTTCAATAGAAGTTTGGTATGAGCTTTTAGTACAAGCAATCGATAGTTATTTGTACTATCTATGCCGAAATTTCCAGAAGCTTTTTGCCTCAAAACCGTCCCAAAATTCCTTAATGGGTTGCGGTGGCCGACGAAGACATCCCTTACACATATTTGAGTTATTTCACTAGCCATATATTGGGATATAAGATAAAGTACGTAAGCCTATCTGCACTCACGGCGTTATTTTGTCCATATTGGTAGCGGAAAATAATGATATTAAAAGCATAAAAATGTGTCAACTGATAGATATCATTTCGTAATTTCAGAAAAAAGAAGTCAGCTTAGGTTTGATCTAACAAAGATGCTTATTACTAGCATCTATCTACCTACATTGGCTGAAGTTAGTTATACCATAACTTAACTGACTACTAACGTTATCAAAGTGAAAGTAATGCTGTCTGTATATTTCTTTTTCTTACGTGAAACGATGAACCTATATAACTGGTATTACTATGATAATAGTTTAAAAAAGGCATTGCATTGTCATCCAAAAACTGAAAAACGGTTTGGAACTTCCTACGGGAAATTTAATATCACAAATTAGCTTACATTTTGTAGCTGTTTTTTATTTGGAACACATGATTTAATCGGTTTTACTATGTTATTAAATTTCATGTAGATTAATTATTAGTTATCTAGACTTGTTTACTTTATGTACGTCCTACATAATGTAGGCCTCTACACAGTTCAGAGGTGATATAGTAAAAGTGATGATAGTCACCCATTATAAGACAAATTTTAACGATTTTGATTAATCTTTGCAGAATTTAACATTAAAGTTCTTATAATAAATGTCCTAAGTAAAGCCAGAATATTCTTTATAAACTTTATAAACTTCAAAAATACGAAGATGCTTGTCGTACATATCAGCAACTATAGTCGGACTTTACTCTCTGAAAGATACTTAGTTGCGCAGAATACTAAACTTCGATAAACAACCATAACAACCAAAGAAGCAGCGACGAAGAGAAGCAGGGACAGAAGAAATTTTATTCATACCAACTACATTCGGACCTTTAGAAAGACGCAATGCTTTATGCATTTTTTTTCTACTGAAAAATTTCCCAAACCCACGCACTAAACTTTCCCAGGGCAAGTAGTTAAAATGCGGAGGGCTCCCTTATAATAAATCGAGGGGTGACCTAGTGACCCTGCAGTAAGGAATTTCCCTTCATAGTCAAATAGAAGTGACAGACGAGGAAAACATTCATCGCGAGATTATTAAGAGGACTGTTTAATTAAAAAGGCAGCACTTAATTCTAACATAATTTAGCAAAGCTACTTATTTTCACCGTTTTATTACAAACACTTAAGTACGTTTTCACTGGCAATTTGAATTGCTCAATCCATACCAATTGTTGATTAGGACGCCATGGTCACATTAAGTGATTCAGTAGGTTTTTTTTTAAATAATCAATGAGCTTGCTCTTGACTAATACTTAGCTCTACGGTTAAGAAGAAGCCTAAGATGGAGCGAGCTTACCTAAAAAGAGGCACTGTTTGTTTCTCCCACACACCAGCGGAATACGGAAAAACTGTTTGGCGCTGGACTCAGGCAGGAGGGTAGTAGCATCAAGTAGCCTCTTACGAAGCCCACCACCGTAAAGGGATCTGTTAGCCGTCATCATGGTTAGAAAACCAAATATGCCGTTACCCAGGGTGGACCACTAGGAGGTAGATCCCACCACCCAAAATGGTTTCGACATATTACTACTACTATACTAGGTTTATCTTCGTATCATTTAACTCATTCTTCATAGATAAATATTCGAAAGAAGCTGGGAGTACCTAGTGGGATCAAATCCAAAATCCTTGCGTGGTAGGTGGACTACCGCACCATTACACAAACGTCGTTGGTCGTCATGCTGGTTGAAACATGTATAGTTCAGTCCAGTTATAGGCCTTCTTTTCCTCTTGTTCATGGAACAGTTAAATGTGGACAACATCACATACATTGTTATAATCCCAATTTGAGTAACTATTTAAAGCACTCGTATTTTTGGAAACCAGAAACAACGAAGGTACCACAAACACCAAGACCCAAAAAAATTTAGAAAAACACTTTTTGTCTATATTAACCGTCCAGAAATCGAACCCAGGACCTCGGAGCAGGCGACACCTAGAAAACCGGTGTGTACGCTACACTGCCACGGAGGTCGTCAAAATTTCCTACATCAATCACCAGATGGAACAAAAACTATCAGTTCTATAATTTTTAGGTGTTAGAGTAACAAAATTATACTTTGATACATCTCATAAAACCCCTAGTGTCAAAATAACAAAATGTCAGGCATCAAAAAAGTTGCTTTTTAAACATGGCGATTAATGAAAAAAAATATATTCCTATCCCACTTTGTCTAGCCTCTACGATTCTAAGATTATTATGAAAGTTTTACATATTTGTGGATCAGAGTTTTCCCCTCTGGCGGTTACACAGGAATTTGTACGTTATCCTTATGCGTAGAATATTATGTGAGGTATTCCGAGGAATACAGTTTCATGAGGTAAAAGGATTCAGCTAGTGATACAGGGGTTATAAGAGTAGCAAAACCATGTTGTTCCACTTTTCATATTCGAACAACAAAGGATGCGTCTTGCTATATGATATTGAGTTACTTATTCACTGTGCTCGTATAGAGAATCGTTACCGCACATTCATAGGGAAATATTATTCAATTTCTGATGAAAATGTGTAATTCAGAGTTGATAGCTCTGAAATCTTTCCATGTAACTTTTTTTTTATTACTTTCCGATACTTTTAAAAAACAAGATACGTACATGATACTCTTATGATAGTAACCATGAAGGAGTAAAATTATCTGCCACGACCGCAACGATTTAACTTTTGTAACTCAAATTAAATTAAATACTAAACTTGAACCTAATGCCGTGTGACATTAACTATTATAATTTTTGTAGCCAACAAATGCTATAATGTAATACTTAAAGTAACTCCATTGTAATAGGGGTTAAAGTATGAAATTGCCGATTTCTAATTTTTAACAAATTTATTTAATCTAAATAGTTACCATTATTATCAATACATTGCTGTCATCTATTAGGAAGGTCATTTATGCCTTTGTGATAGAACTCTGAGGATCTAGACTGCACAAACTGTGTGAAAGCATTTTGTACTGCCTCCTGGGAAGAAAACTTCTCGTCACGTAGATAATTGTCCAAATCACGAAAAAAATGGTAGTCCGTTGGAGCAAGTTCTGGCGAATACGGAGGATGTCGAATGGTTTCTAATTGCAGTTCCTGAAGGGTCAAAACGGTTTCTCGTGCTGTATGAGGTCTCGCGTTGTCATGGAGCAATAATAGTGAAGATCGATTCATGAGTCGGGGCTGTTTTACTGCTAGTTTTGCCAACATTGTTCGGAGTTTGGCACAATAGACATCTGCCGTTATTGATTGACCAGATCGGAGAAAACTATAGTGAATAACACCATGCTGAGACCACCAAACAGTTACCCTTTTTATTGGTAAGTTTTGCTTTAGGACACTGTTGTGGCGTTTGACCTGGGGTCAGCCATTGCATTTTTCTTTTACGGTTATCATAAAGAATCCACTTTTCATCACATGTCACAATTCGATTTAATATTCCTTCATTTGTGTACCGATTCAACAAGGCAACACAAGTTTCAACACGCGTTTCTTTCTGCACATCAGTCAAATCATGAGGCACCCATTTTTCGTATTTTTTTATTTTATTGATTTGACGCAAATAAGTCAATATTGTGGGTAAGGTTACGTTAAACCATGCCGCTAATTCCTGTGTAGTTTGACTAGAATCGGCTTCCACCATCTCTCTTAATTCATCGTTAATCACCTGTGTGGGCGGTCTTCCTCGTGGCTCGTTCTTCAAGTCGAAGTTTCCATCACGAAAGCGTTTAAACCAAAATCGCACGGTGCGTTCATTAGCAGATCCCTCTCCAAACGCAACATTGATATTGCGGGCTGTTTCTGCCGCGTTACTTCCGCGTCGGAACTCGTATTCAAAAATCGCTCGTATTTTCGCAGTATCCATCTTTCTTGTCTAAGTTAATAACAAAAACAATTAAAAGTCGATATTCAAATGTGTCACATTTTTTAAAAGAAGAACATCATAGAAACCATGTGAAAAAAGTTTCATTCGAAAACCTCAAACCATGAAGATTCTATGTCAATTCAAAGAACCTATTACAATAAAACGGCAATTTCATATTTTAACCCCTAACATTAATTTGTTTTAGCTATTAGCTTTATTTAGAACAAAAATTTTAATGAAATACAAACAAAACAAAAAAAAATGAGTAATATCAGAGAGTAATGATGATGACAATAATTTTAATAGCAAATAAGACCTACCAAGTCGGAACAAAGTATTCCAAATTCACAGTATTAAGGCAAAAAACAGTTAGAGCAGAAACCCTACAGCCATAAATGATGACGTTAGTGCCATCTAAAATTAAACAATAATGAAACAAAAAAATATCCTGCAAAAATTCCTTTACCTCTGTAAAAGCAATACCTATGTATTCAAGACTAAACATCTTTTACCATCAATAAAAACAGTATCAAAAATATCAGCACGCAAATAAATTGGTACTTCACATTTAAAACATTAAAAAAATTACTATAGCACATATTATTCCCAGTATTCATTTCAACATAATATTTAATATGTTGAAATGAATACTGCAAAAATAGCATATCGCACACATCGATTGAATATACTCGATATAAACAAATATTGTTTCGGTATCTGTTAAAACAGTCAGTCTTAAAGGAGTCGATTCTTTTCCTTATATAGTATTACTATTAAATATTGCGCACCAATATCTGTCAGTCTATGTTTAACACGAAGACAGATGCTGACTTCAAAAGGTCGGCCCCGATCCGCCAAAGTACTCCATACATTAATAATCGGAACAAGGCAATATCCAGGCGCTATTGACTTTATAGAATCAAACACGCCCGTTGCGTGTAATGCCCCCTCAAGGGGTCACTTTGCAATAATTTAGTCCGGCCCGCATAGAGGTGGGCGGAGTCAGGTGCTTATCAAGCTTGTTAGTAGTACTTTAGTATTAGGTATATTATCTGTGTTAGTAGCAAAGGTAGTCACAAAATCATATATCAATCCAAAAACACCGCTTCTGCGACTCAAGGATCAAAATGTTCTAAATGATATATAAATTACTTACACAATTTTATTTTATTTTTATCTTATTCATATTTGGAAAACAAACAGTTATGTATAATATAAACTAAATAACATAAAATAGTCACATAAACCAATAAAGTTTCCACTAACAATAATTACATAATTTATGAGCAGATATAAAATTAACATTAAAACAAGAATTAAATGAACTATATATTAACTACAAATGAAGGCAAAAAGTTACAAAAGAAAAGTTAAGTTAAAACCAGGTAGTTCTCGTATGATACTCAATTAATTTAAAGCTACTTTGCGCGGCCACAGGACAAATCACGTATATTTGTTGCTTAAATTTTGACAAGGATGACGCAAGAATATCGGATGTTTGAAATTTAAGTAAGAGGTAAGAAAGTGTTTGCAGCATATTTGGTCTTATAATGGGGTACATAAAATAGCCTCTGGTTACGAGCACTAAGCCGGGGGCACCGCAGATATATCTCATTTACGAGATAAGGCGAGTCAATAAAGTTATGTAAAAGTTTAAAAATAATCATTTGGTCTCTTTAAACTCGTCGACCATGTTAAAAGGGTACATACTTTAAGTGAGGACAAGATTCATTATTTAAACATCTAAACCGAAGATGTTTTATAAATTTATTACGAATACGCTCGGTAATATCTACGTACTTCTGATAATGCGGATTCCAGACTACTATAAAATCAACATAAAAACTGAAGTTGCTTCTTTTTCTACTTGTAATCTTCGGTAGTTACTAATAATTGTTTGTACTGGTCTGGGTGTTTTCTGTGTATTATAAGTATGTATTTACAAAAAAAAAGTATATAAGTAAGTTTATCGGTTGTCTAGTACCCCATTCGACAGGGTACTTAATAGTAGCTTAATTTGGGACTAGATGGCTCTGTGTGGCCCAGTGTGGCATGTCTTAAAATATTATTATTATTATATTGTAGAGCTCATTTCTTTTATACATGTTTATATACTGTCCTTCAAAATTTTAATTTCACATTATAATTAGTTTCTAATTTTAACATAACTCCGTCCGTATTGTGCATGATGTGGCCGCCTTAAGAAGATTTTTACATTTTATAAGTATCACCTATGAAGACTATATAAGTAATTTACCAATGAAATTATCCCTGGCAGTCCAAATTAAATAAATAAATAAATAATGAACTATTACTGGATTTAATTTAATCAAACGCAATTCCTCTCCACAGATCATCACTTTTATTCAAAAGTTGTGCGTGAAGCGATTGAAATAGAATCACTTTTTTTATCGGGAATACGGTTTTAAACTATCTGTGACTTGGAATCCGGTGATTGAAAATTCAAAGCCTCCCATTAATAGGCAATCGAAAAAACATCATAATACGGGCTCGGCGGCTGTCTCGCGAAATAAAGAAGTGTCAATGATATTATATTAAAACGAAGAAGATAATATGTTATAAGCACGTGCGTTGTGAAGACTCAAATACGCCTTATTAAAGACGTTTTTTACAACGTCCTCGTCGAGTGCAGTCACGACGTGTAATATTGAAATAGAATCATATTTTTTCTATCGGGAACACTGTTTTAAACTATCTGCGACTTGAAATCCGGTGATTGAAAGTACAAAGCCGATTGCTATTGAAGGGATTAATAGGCAATCGAAAAAGCATCATAATTTGGCCTCGGCGGCTGTCTCGCGAAATAAAGAAGTGTCAATGATACTCGTATTATATTAAAACGAAGCAGGTATGTTATAAGCGCGCGTGTTGTAAAGACTCAAATACTAATGATAAATCTAGGTATGTAATAAGGACGTTTTTTTACAACGTCTACGTCAAGTGCAGTCACGAGCGGTATTCATTAGAAATTAAAGACATCTCTTTCATTTGCGTGTTATTTTGCATTTTTTGTTCTGCTTATCAGTGAAACTTGTCAATGTGTGCAGTTTTGGATTGCTCGGAACAGATTTAATACGCGAATTACTTTGAAGGTAACATATAGATCTATACTTTAAAATATCATTGGGAAATGTAGTGTGTTACGGACTACGATGCTTGGAGAAATAAACACTCGGAGGTAGTCGTAGGTACTTAGGTAATCGTTACAACCAAGCTTTTATATCAACTACAATATCGTTACATACAGTCACAATCCAAGATATTACAACAAACCGAGAAACTATACATATATTTTAGTGGAACATCCGGCCGACGCTTCCTTCCAGTTTATGTTGATGTTATCTTTATGCTGCTTTCAACACATACTCAACCGTATTTTTCTGTGAAAATCTATAGCGCGAGAGGCCCATTTGCAGCCCTTACTCCGCCCCTGTCGGCCCAGTTTGTTTACTAGACCCCTGGGACCCTTCTTTACGACCGCTTCCTACGAACACATAATTGATAATGAAGGAGGAAGATCTCACTCTCACTTATGAACTGTCCGTCAGTTTATTTAGTAGGATTAGTTTTATTTTATTCGCGTGTTTAACGGGTCGTTATTGGGTTAGTGGGATTTGGAGCTCTCAAGTGGGACTAGCAAAGGATACCGCAAATCTTTTTGTAGGGGTTTCGACAGGTCGTGAACTTATGGATGTTAAAATGGCTTATATAATTTTGAAAAGTGTTATGGATGGGTCAATAAATATAGGCAGGTAACGTTTGATTTTTATAAATAAAACTTTGTGTTTCAAACTCTCCAAGTTACTTTAGATGTATCAACATTGAAATCACGCAGTGATATATCTTTTTTTTTTTTCAGATCAGCTACTAAAGGTAGGTAAAACTGCCAGGTAAACTAGTTGTCATTTGTTTTGTCACGTAATGTGATAACTACTTGTGTCTAGTATAATACGTAGATGTTCTGGTTACCACTAAAATATTATCCTATCCACAATACGCGTAAGGTGTTTAAATATCGTCTCAAATTCTAAGTTAAAATGTTATTTCATCACACGTTTTCGTATAACGCCCAACGTTGAGGGTGGGCGTGACATAAAATATTCATTCGTAAAGCTAGAAACCTGTACGGTAGTGGAACCCAAAGAAATGCGGTCGTGCGGTGCAACGGTGTAAATTGCATCTGATACGTTACCGCACCTCGGATGGAAATATTAGATTGGCATCCTGCACTGAATATCAACTCTCGGAAATGTCAGGTTATATTTTTATTTGACGTAAACCACATGTCGCGGAAAGATTCTGCAAATTTACGATAAGTTAATGATGCATTACATTTGCTATTTGCGGTTAGCACTGAAAAATATATATCTCATCTTTAATTGATAAGTTTGAAATATTATATATTTCAAGTACAAATTATCAGCTGGAAATAAATTGATTTAATGGATATTTAAAAATAGTATGTAGATACAAGTTGTTTAATTTTACTTACTTATTTTTTTAACTGATGATCAATGCTATCTATTATTCAAACCGATAATTGCCGTTTGAACAAAAGTTAAAAAAGTAGAGCATCTACTGAAATATGAACCTTATAGTGCATTTGTTACATTGTCTTATAATACTTTACGAAGCATTGTATATTAATGCATCCAAAATTTTGTAGGAGTGTATGCATTTTGATTTCTAGCTTTATCAAGTGTCTAGTATCTGATAAATTCTTATATTATATTTATTTTCAGTACATAATAACAAAAGTTCGTTTATGAAAGACTTTGATAAAATGTTTATTTTAAGTCCTTTGAGCGAACCATATGATACGTCTTGTTGTGTACGTACATATATAAACCAGATGTAATAGGTAATACGAGTATGATACCATGATACTGTCTATGATATTTATACAATTTAATTGCAATTATAATATCATAAATTAAATACTTACCCCTACTTTATCCTGTTTCTGCCATCGATATGTTTTTTTAATGACATTACTGGTTTCTGCCAGCATCTTCTCTTTATTTTACGTCTTATAAATATGTAGATATACAACGTTAGACGTTATGTTTTGTTTTAGGACGTTTTTAAATCATATTTCATAAGACAGCCTTGTGACGCTATAGATTTTATGTACAAGGCTGATATATTTTGTTAAATATCTTGTAAGAAGTAAATACTACCAAAAGATTTCCAAATGCACCATAATGCTATGATCTCAAGGGAAGTCGCAATATTCTCGGGTAGAAGCCGCAAGAATGCAACTCTGCGCACGCTGGCTGACTCCGACTTAGCTAATGTTCAGGGATTTTAAGATATCTTCCACTTTAGCTACTTACTTGTTAGGATGTGTGTTACATAGTAGGTATCTTAAAAGTTAATTCCAAATGGTAAATTACTTGCTTTGATGGATAAATTTGAATCAATAAAAGTAAAATGAAATTATTGATACTTCAACTTCAATAAAAACTTGAAGTAAATTCATCGAATACAGACGTTTATGTAAAGGTGAAGGAAGAGAGAGAATATTGTTATTTCCTATATTATAAAATACTAATTGTGGTATTTAATTCTGCGATCGTAGTTTGATTGTGATAATTGGTAGCAGTGCGGGACACAAGGCGGTTGAAATAATTTTAGAGTTCGCTCATATCAAGCCACTGACGCTCGTGGCAAAAATTTAAAGATGCTCACGTCTCAGTATGATCCCTCTTAATTCCCCTAATTACATATGACCGATAGCCATTAGCGCATTGTTGGAGAATGGCCTAAGTCAACAAAGCTATTAGATCGTGTGATTGTCTCGGGACCACAATGTATAAATGCTTACTTTGCCTGCGGTCATTTATATCAAATATGTGTGGTAAACGGTAATGGGTATGGCTTTATCGGGTGATGACACTGTTAAATGTCTAATAAAATGGGAATGTTTCAATTGGAACATCATGAGCTAAAATCTGAGTTTTTATAACAATTACTAAAGCTCTAAAGCAATCACTAGGTACTTCATTTTACAAAATATTTCATAATTCCAATAAAAAAACGTTCCAACTGAACAACCGATACCTACATTATTTGTTATTAATGCTTATTTATTGAAATCGCTTCAATAAATCAAATCAATCGTATATTCCCACACCGCATCCATATTATTTAAAATGTGTTAAGTATAACAATTAAAATATCACACTGAATTTAGAATCTTTTGGGACTCGGAAAAAATCTCGAAATGACCAGACTTTAAATTTATGAGTTACAGACATGAATAGTATTCTTCTTTGATAGATAAGAGACAATAAATAATATCAATAATGCCTCTGACAACTCCTGTATTTTTTTTGAAGTAAATAATTAACATTACTTGCTTACATTACTGTACGTACATGTTAATTAATGTAAATATTCATTTTTAACTGTTAATGTTGACAATTTTCCTTAAAAATTAATTTAACCAAATCTGTCACCCAGCTGACATTATACCCCCAGGCCAATTCATAACAGACCTGAATTACTTGTATCTAGAACTGTACCCTGGATCATTTTGCACGATTTGCCGCGCCACTAACTGCGCCAAATATGTACGAAAATAAATTTCGTATTCTTAACTCTGGATTTCATTCCTTTCAGCTAAAAGCCAGTTTTAAAATTGATGTTGAGGGGTCGGCCTGTAAATAGATTTTTAATAAACTCAGACCTTTTGTCGAGATCTCATTGTAAATTCAATATTTGTCGCAGAGGTTCGAATTGAATGCCTCACCTTTCTTTCGTAGAGCTTTGTTGTTAAACGAACAATAAAGATATCTTCGCGAGCCATCCTCGTCTCTTACAATAGTTCTTCAAAAGAGCAATAGAAAATTTAAGTGGTAATAATGGTCTAGGCTAGGATTACGGGATAAGGTTGAATTGCCGTTGCAATGTGTCAAAGTCAATTATATAAATTCTCGAATTAAGTCTTACCGTCAATTTTTTACAACCTGATTAATAAAACTATACTTCCATGAATGTTTAGCAACAAAGAAAAGATACTTGATTACTGGAGATAACTTCTAGAAGTTTCTAGAAAAAATAGTCGCAAATGACTGTTTATTGTAATTTGAGCAACAATCCTTCACTAGTGAGCTAGAAAGATCTACAAGTTGCAAACATTACCTACTATCTTAAAGTTCTGCGTTTTGCTTTAAAATCACTGCGACATAATAAACTAAGAGCTTGTAAAATCAAACGCACATTCCCGATGAGTTTATTATAAGGTTCACAACTCATTAAACAAAGTAACTAACAAAAATAGTTGATAATTTCGATGATACTTATTTTTCAACAAAAAAAAAGATGCAAACTCAATTAAAATTTTAGACAAACAAATAATGAACGACGATTTTCAAGCTACAATTATCTAAGTATTCAATTCAACTCAATTGTTTATTTTCGATAAATATGTTATAGACCTTATTGCTATGATTAATGCTAAAGGCAGTAATAAAAAATAGTCGAATAATTAACATAACTCATACGTCTCATCACTTCGGTTTAAAAGCAAAAGCATTTGTACCGCCCTGCTAAGTTTATTGAATGGACCAGGAATAAAAAAATCACGGTTTAACATCAACTAAAAAGTTTTTATTTAAAACATTGAACATGCGAGTGACACAAAACATACAAGAATCATTTCAGACTAGGTATGTGTGCGATAACAGTAAGGGTAAAAGAGACAAAATGTGGCAAACTACCTAAACTTTAGACACTAGACACTTGATTAATATTACTTTATTTATTTATAAGAAAAAACATACACTTCTACAACATTGTGTGTGTTATAAAGTGTTTAGTAATATAAAATGAGAGAAAGCATACGATGTATTATTTTTACTTTTGGCATTACACTGGAAACGCTTTTTCTCATAATTCAACCTGTATATTAAAACTCTACGGAAAATATGTATAGTACTATAAATTTAATATTTTGTTCGTTAAACAAGAAATCCTAGTACAATTTTTATTTATTTTGTTGCTATACCAACCTCACTAGGTCGTTAATATGTAGAAATCAATGAGTACTTATTTCGATACTCTTAATATGTATACTTTAATATTATAAAGCTGAAAAGTTTGTTTGTTTGTCTGTTTGTTTGTTTGTTTGAACGCGCTAATCTCAGGAAGTACTGGTTCGATTTGAAAAAATCTTTTTGTGTTGGATAGTCCATTTATCGAGGAAGGCTTTAGGCTATATAACATTACGCTGCGACCAATAAGAGCGAAGCATCAGTGAAAAATGTTGCAAAAATAATCGAATTCTTATTAACAGAAATTGACGCGGACGACGTCGCGGGAAATAGCTAGTTCTTTATAGCTGTTGCCCGCATCTACGTCCCCGCCAATTTCTGTTATTATGATCCCAATTAATATGAATAATTTTCCCCGTTTTTGCAACATTTTCCACTGATGCTTCGCTCCTATTGTCACAGCGTGATGTTATATAGCCTAAAGCCTTTCTCGATAAATGGACTATCCAACATAAAAAGATTTTTTTAATTCGGAACAGTACTTCCTGAGACTAGCGCGTTCAAACAAACAAACAAACAAGCAAACTCTTCAGCTTTATAATATTAGATTATTATGTCTTAAGTTTTCAGTTTTAGTATTCCCATACATACATACTTCAGAAGGTCTGCCAAAAAGTTTAGTACCGTATTACAAATTAATTAATTGAACCCCGTTCGGAAGTCTATTTAAACGGACTACGGCCTTCATACCTTTAGACACACGGCCAAACTTTATCCTTTCAGTAAAACGGTGCACATATACCTATTATACTTATAAATAGTTTCATTAGTAGGATACTACTAGGAGTGCCACGATACATATAGAAATCAAGAGATAGTAAATGGTAGATTCTACTTTTCAAAGATTTCTTTGAAGCTAAGAAATAATTTTCAGTTTCTTATCTCAAAAGGAGCTAGCTAGTCTTGTAATTCATTACAAAATGAGTGAACCTACAAGAAACTTAAATGTATTTCCTGTACTTATTTTTTTTTTGTAGCGCTGCAATATTTTAACAGAGTTTTTAGTAGAGTATTGTTTAATGCACATTTCACGGATCAAATGCAACAGTTGCACCTTTATTCTGTTGAAAATATCAACCAGTTACTTTGCCAAAATCTTCATACTTCCACAGAATTTATTTCAACATAGTGCTGATGAAAATAGTAGTGGCGTTAGTTTTGAAGCTTTGTGTCCTGAATTTCCCTCGGGCTAACCCGATTTAGCGACTGCCCTCTTATACGAAATACCAATATTGACAGGACCATTTCTGCACTCCAAACAGAATGTTTAAACTTTTATTTCAAACGTGAAAATTTTCAATATTCTCAGTCGCAAGTTGTGTTTTACACTTTTGCAAAACATTTTGTTTGCCTATCAATCTGTGAGTAGGAATATAAGACTATTTGTATTGATATTATAATACTAACGGATTCGTATATTTATTCTTTTGTTACAGTGGTTTAGGTAAAATCTCACTAAGACAAAAAGCAGCGCATAAGGCATATTCACAATAAATAATATGTTCGCAATAAACTTGAACGTGTAATAAAGTAATTATAAATAAAAAATAAATAAATAAATGTGGACAACATCACATACATTGTTCTGATCCCAATTTGAATAACTATTTAAAGCATTCGTATCTTGGAAACCAGAAACAACGAAGGTACCACAAACACCCAGACCCGAGAAAATGTCAAAAAACACATTTTTTACATTGACCCGTCCGGGAATCGAACCCGGGACCTCGGAGCAGGCGACACCTTGTAAACCGGTGTGTACGCCACTCCGCCACGGAGGTCGTCATCAATCAATATAATTGTTTGCCTGTTGAAATGTATTTTTTTACATTTGACATTTAATATTTATTTATTTTGATGTTTACACGTGGAAACGGGTTAGAAAGTTAAACAAAGACAAAAAACCTACAAAAAGTCTATAGTCTTGACTTGCTTTGGAACGCAGATTGAAACATTGGTCTCGGATTCTGACGCAAGATGAAAGTCGTAAAAGCAAGCCACGTCAGAAGCCTGATAAATAATATTTGGAAAACTCTAACATCAAATCATCGTACGATAAACCTACGATATTAAGAGTTAAGCAATTTTACCTTTTTTACCATGCCCTTTGTTTTTTTAGGTATAAAGTTAGACGTGAAAAAAACAATAGTTTGCATTGTTTGTCCTACTTACTAATACACAATTTACCGTAACAGTTCTTTCCTAAAGAGCATTCAATGTAATACAAAAGTATCTCTAAAAATACAATACAGTTACAACAAGCACAAAAGTAGCAAGTTTCGAATTAATTCTCTTACTGCTTTACTTGCTCTTCTGTATCGACCACCTATAGTAAACGTTCCTCGGAACAATCTAAGTGCTGAGTTTAGTTGCTATTTGACTTCCCTACCTGATGTAAATACGGGCTTTTGACACGGAAAGCCTTTCTGAATTAGATTTAAGACGAAACTTGGCTTCGTTGTGAAGTTAACCGAACGAACTTCTTTTAAACTTGACTGAATTTAAAGCACTTGCCGAAGGAAGTTGGTTAGCGCTCACTGATTTAAACTGTACTGTTGCAATTATTTTAAGTTTGAAAAGGTATGTAATTAGTTTTTTTTTCTATTTTCAAACTCAATAATCATCAAGTTTGCAGGAATATTATCGAAGTAAGATTTATCATTTTCGTCATGTTTTTTTTTCATGACCATTATCATGAATATTATTAATATGTTTAGATTTTCAAAATACTATTTGTTGGTCGAAAATTTATTTTAGTTCCCCGAATTTAGCAACCGTTGAGATGAATTAACAAGTTCATTTACCATGTTTTAAATTTAATTATCTATTGGCTTCAAATATTTTAAATCACAGAAAGTATATGAGATATTGTCATGGAAATCTTCATCGAATATTTAGTACGTAAAACACTGAAGACAAGCCTATTGTACTACACAAAGGGAACAAATTTTCCAAAGACCTTCCTTATAGATCAAAGTCTAATATCTACGTAATTTGTCAGCACCCGTTCAAACGGTTTTCACGTCAAAGTAGCTTCGAACTAACACACGATCGTGCTTAAATGTAATTTAATTAGAGAGAACATAATCTATGCGAATTAAGCGGTGGTTGTTAACTTAACGACATGAATGGATTAGTAACGCTGTTAATGGCCACAGTGTAAATTAAGTTACAGTAATGTGTATTTAACATAAGTACGAAACTCATTTAAAAACACGTATGTTTATTTCCTACAACAAACCTTACAAAATGTATTGAGCTACACGGAGAAAAAAATATTTTACAATACTACCAGAAAACCAAATCTATTAAAAGTTAACAAAAAACTATCAGAATTAGTTTTAAAGATAAATAGTCGCTTAGTTGCAAATACTAAAAAAATCTGGTAAATAAGTGAAGTGTACGAAACATGTCAAATAGTATCAGTTATTAATTTCTTTGTAAAGATCAAAATAATGTTAGTAATGGGCACAACTATGTTTATGTATTGCTAAGCAGTACAAATTAAATGGTAAAGTGTACCGAAAAAGGTGTGTAATGTACCAGAAAATTCAGGTTACTAAAAACTAGAATTTCAACGATAAATATATCTTACAAATGATTTTTAGATGCGTAAAACAAATGGTTTTACGTATTAGACTCCTTAGAGATCTAACGGATCCTTGACGTATCAAATTACGTGCAAACTTTGAGGCGAAAACAATTTTTATCATATCAATAAAGAGAAAGAAGTCTAAGTCACACTCTGAATAGGGATGTCTTTCAAATATTAAGCCTCACCCACTGCGCTTGCTCAGTCACTAGTTCCATAAATGTTATGAATGACTTTTAACCCAATGTAATAACAATCGAAATACACAAGCAAACTACCTAATTAGATTATTCATGATACTAATGTATGTTTTACATATATTTAGTTTAAGCAATTCAATTGCTAGTGTAATCGATATTTAGAACGATTCATTCTATAAATAATATTGATTGTCTTGTATGGGACTCGAACACAATAACTGAGGGGTTAGAGCCTTGATGCTCTCTCTTGAGTGAAGATCGTAAAGTAAAGTGTTGTAATGATAGAACTGATGACTGAATACTTATAGAAAGAATAAATAAAGAAAAATATTTTGCTTATCATTTCCGCTCGTTAAAACCGGCTTAGGTCGGTACCGTTTAGAGCCAGAATTATCCCAGCATAAAAGAAACCTAACATTGTAATAGGTAGAGTTATTTCAATATTATATTAAAATATCCCAACCCATATAATCTTATTTAATTTGAAAATTAAACTAGACCACATTGACAATCTATTCATACTAATATTACATTATTTCATTTACTACTTAGGTTAAAAATAAATTAACAAAGATACCCACTCCCTTTAAATTTCAATGCAGCGCGGCGCGCCGGAGCAGTTATGTAAAAAAATAAAAATGTGATTTATCGTGTCTTACCACCGCACTCAGAGACTTTTCTTAGTCTTAGTCATCCATTAATGTGAGACTTCAAATAATGTCAACCTTATGTTTTAAATTTTAAGGGAGACATTGATTGACGTTTCAATTTAATAGACGATTAAAAATAACTTCTCTGAGTGCGGCGGTTAGCACGCAGAGGTGTAAAAGTAACGAAATATTGCGTACCCGTATGAACTCGTTACTTTGACAAAGAGTACTCGTTACTTTCGTATCGTTACGTTACTCGTTACTTTTGATACCTCATTAATAACACAGTGCGGAACAACAAATCGAGTAGTATTCCGTACGAGATATCATACATAAAATATGATATCACGGAGTCGCATCAATCGTAATATGTAGATAAAATACATGTAAATTACAAAATTAAGGTGCATTTTGTCTTGTTTTTTTTTCAAATAACCAAATTAGGCACGAATTCATAAAACATACGATCAGCAAACGTTACAACACACGCATCAATGATACTTTTGCGACCTAATACGGAAAATGCGAGTAACGAAATGCATTCGTGAGTAACGATTCGTTACTCGGTACTACACGCAGTACCCGTTACTCAGTACCAAATACATACGGTTTGTTACAGCTCTATTAGCACGTTTACAGGCAAGCTTAGCGTAACTAGATGGCGTTATTAACCTCAAAGCAGTTTTGGGATGACTAAGATCATTCTTGCTCTGTGCTCTTCTTTTATTTCAATGCGCTTAATAGGCCCTGGTCAGGCGTTATTTTCGAAATTAGGTTTCTTTTATGCAGGGATACATAACTCGTATTTAGCAAACATTGCAAAAACTTCTTGAAGATTATTCTGGTTTTCAAACACAACTATTCTATCTACAGGATCATTAACATCGTAACAGCTGGCTTGTCACTTACCAAAACGAACTTATTTTTTTCGAGATACTATACTATGTTAAAAGTTTTCTTCGGCCACCAAAATAAAATAAGGTATATTATTTAAGAACATAATTCTGAATGTTATTTCGCTGCAGTCGTACCTATATAATATTATAATCGTTTGTTGTGCAAAGAACACATCAAACTTTTAGTTTTGTAGTAAGTGACGTAGGTATACAAATCTAGAAAGCTAAAGTATTCAGGTTAGGCAGTAGTTCAATTAAACTGTAGTTAGATTCCTTTTATATTGTTTTATTTCACACAAGGATTGACACCATTTCTTTAGTCGCAGAATGAGAACAACAGAGCTGCCAGTGGCAGAAAACTTAAACTTTTTCATTTACAGAGGCAGCTCAAAACAAAACGTTTACGAAGATACTTATAAACTATTTTATAAATTTATTTATTCAATATAAAGAACATATTTTTTTTATTTTATTTAATTAATTTCTTCACTTACCTTTACTTTCTAATGTTTCTAATGTCTACTGACAAAGGATCTTTGAAATAAAAACTGTAACTAACATTAAAATTTGAATAAAAGCTACTGAGCTTTAAAATCAATATTACTATTAACTTCGGGTTCTTCATAAGTTCGCATTTTATAGTACAAAATTAAATTGGAATAGCTTCTATGATGTCTTACAAAACATATAACTAAAGTTTGGTTACTGGAATATAATGAATTGGCACTGTTATCTTAAACACGTTCGTAGTGTCACCATTTTATGTAAATTTATGGACGTGACGACTACAATACATGTTCAGGTAATTTAGATTACATTTAATCAAAGTAAAGTTAGCTAACTGAACTAACTTTAATTATAGCATTTGGTATCACAAAATAATGATAAGTAAAGTAGGTACAAAAAACTCATACTCTCAAGGTAACTTTGTTTGTGGGTAACATTTATACATCTATTATTTTTTAATAATAATATAATAATAAACTTTATTATATTTCTATATTGCAACTTAATGGAAATTATAATATAAGTATTTAAACTTGAAAAATTATATATTATGTCAAACATTTTTAAAGATGTTTCTTTCGGTTGTTAAGAGTGCAAAACTCCTAACATTTGATGAAACTACGCTGGCTTGCAGTGATAAGTATATGTTTAAAAAATTTGCATGTAGTGTCTTGCTGTGATGTAGTGTCTCGGTGGCTTAATTAGTAAAGCACCGCGCCCGGCATGAATGGAGATGCGTTTTCGAGCCCCGCGAGTTTTGAAGTTTAAATACTAATGTTATATTGTTTGAGATGAGGCTAAATCTAAGCTTCTCTCATCTATCTGTTACCAGTCAGCTAGCAAACATCATTGCTCTACCAAGACTAAAGACGTCCTGTGTTAAGATTGTTAATTCGCAATCTTTACTAAACAATCGTTTACCCATACAATTATACCTCCTACCAGTTCAGTTCACTTATCCGGTGATCTATGTATAAAATCAACAAAATTCATTTTGGTACTCAATCAGAGGACCTCGATCTGAATAAGATCCTTAAGAAACTATCTATTGCGCGTCAAACATGAAGTGTTTATACTGTGAGCTGTTTTATAATGCTCCTAAAATTAAAACCGTTGTATACCTCAAGAACGAGCTTATTAACTTAACTCGGCACGCATACCTAGGTAACACTGAAAATGTTAAGAAAATGAAAAACGGCTGAATTAACTTAACACAACATAACTTTTATTGTTTTTCGAAGTCATCTCCGTTCCTCTCTACACATAATCGCATTCGATGGAACCACTGAGAAAAGCAGTGGGCCCATTTTTCCTTAGCTCTTCTATGGCATTTAGTACGCTTTCACCGCATCTTCAGGGTTCGTAAAGCGAATACCTTGAATTTTATCTTTAGTTCTTGGGAATAAATGAAAGTCATAGGGCACCAGGTCAGTACTGTATGGCGGATGATTCATTATCTCGACACCTGTCATAGTCAAATATTCAACAGTCCGTTTTACGGAGTGCGCTGAAGCATTGTCGTGGTGAAGGAGGATCCTGCTTCGAGGGCGCTGCTGTCGAATTTTTCCAAGACAACAGGCAAACAGCGATTGACATACCAGTCTGCAGTAACTGTCCTTCCATCTTCTAGCACAATTACTGTCGCGAAATGACCTTTCCGACCAAAGAATGAGGCAATCATCTTTTATCCTTGACTTCTTCCTTTCTTTACCTTAGTTGGCCGATCCTCGAAAGGAAACACCCACTGAGCTGATTGTCTTTTGATTTCGGGTTCGTAGCAATATATCCAGCTTTCATCACCTGTGACGAGGTCAAATACAGCATTTGAGCCACCGCCGTTGAACTTACCTAATATTTGGGGACACCAGTCCATGCGAAGGAGTTTCTGGTCGTCGGTTAAAGTATGGGGAATCCATCTGGTACAAAGCTTCCGGACGCCTAAATGTTAGTGTAATATTTTTTGAACTTGACTTATACCAATGCCTAGGCTTGCCCGTATCTGCTGATAGGACACTCTCTTATCTTCCTCTATCATGCGTCGCACAGCACTGATGATATCTTCAGTATTCACTGTTAAAGGACGTCCCTCACGCGGATCTTCATTGAGATTTCTACGACCACGCTTAAACTCGTTAAACCAATTGTAAATAGTAGCACGAGATGGGACTTCATTAAGAAATGCTAATCGCAGCCTATCATAGCTTCGTTGTTGAGTAAGACCACAATGAAAGTCATAATAAATCATTGACCGAAAATTTTCTCGCGTTAGGTTTAATTTCACGTGTAACAAGAGTTTTAGATTTGCCGCCAATTCACAAAAACAAATGACAAATGAATGCATTATTATACTAGGTTACCAAAGAGTTCTAAAATTTAAATTCAAAAATGTTTTCATTGGCAATGTTTCTAACTGGCCAGTTCTAAACATTTTCAGTGTTACCTAACGTATTAGCTCAAAGCAAAGGTATCTATTTATGCTAAATTTAATATACCTCCATCTATTAATACTAAATTACTTTGCTATCGAAACAAAAGAAGTAACAATGGAGTAACTAAGACAATAAGTGCTAGAACAATTAAGTAGCGAGCTAAGCGGTAATGTCCAATAAGATCCCGGCGGAATGCGACACACGGGCACTTGGCGCCACCGTTTCAGATTGTCAGCGCGTTCACAAATGACGATTCGACGACGATCCGACCGCAGTTTGTTTCCCCTTTTACGTACGAGGGGAAACTGAAAAGTAATCTAATAGATATAGAAAAATATGTAGGTGGATGATTTTTAGCTACTTTTTATTATTTCTTGTAATCCTCTGCAAATACAATAAGTACATTTGTGATTGAACAACCAACTGTCACAAATTTAGTGTCAGCACTCATCACACCATCAGAAAAAACTTTTTGTGTTGGAAATCAAATTCCGTTGTTCACTTTTCAGCCACCTCTTGTAGCAGTGGTAAAATTTGTAAACTTCATAGCATTTAAGATAAGAGGCAAATATGACTTGGACAATAGGTTAATGTAATAATTAGTAGCACTGGTAATAACTTTAATAAGTACTTCATAATACATACAATTTCATAAATAAAAACTTCGCTTGTCGCAACAGCCCACCTAAAGCTAAAAATTCAACATAGTTTTTATTCAAGCAATTTCTATCAATATAATTCAAAAAATACTTCATAATACGCAGCTTGGGAAATAGTAAAACAATATGAACATTAAGTTCATACCTATCACATAACGTTTTTTGGTGTGTGAGTTGTTTAAATTTATTATTTATATTAGTTGTAATTAACCATTGTATGCAATCATAATAAATATTGTTCCTTTTGAAAATTTGGTTTAGTTAAGTAGCTGATTGAAATCTATATTATTAACAAAAACGAAACCGAATTTCATAGCTAAATATTTATATTCACTCGTATAGTGTAAATTGCTCGGTAAATTTAGTTGGGTGGAACCAATTAGAAGTAGCAACGTCTTTTACGTACAAACATTTCAGCTTTTAACTAAAATATTAACCCAGCGATATCAAGACTACACTGTGATGTTTGTAAGCAAATTGGTATTTACAATGTGAATCATGGATACACTTAGGTACCAATGCAAGCGCAAACAAACACTCACGCATACACACACACACACACATTCACAATGTCGACAATATAAGTTACTGATAATCGTTTTTATTTTTATTTTATTTTTTTCATCTTCATTAGGTAGAGAAGAAGTGATTTTATTCTTTTAAACACATTTTCATCTCTCATCTGAACTTGCAGTTCTTATGGTTTTTTTTTTTCAGTAAGCAAATATAATTGATGTAATACTTCAAATATCAAATGATTACCTAATGATTTTAACTTTTACAAGTTTTGTTGTGACATTAACCCTTGCTTTACTTTACCCAGCATGCAGCGTGCTTATCAGCTGCAGTCCAACACCAGGAAGTCAAAATATACTTGAAAGGAATCGTATTCACAGTATGATTTCAAAAATCTTTAAATCCTTTGACATATCTACACTAATGATTATTAACATCAGTAACTGCCATTGCTTATAGAACAACTAGAACATCGGACTATCTCTCGGGTAAATCTTAAACGCCATTTACGCGTACCCAAACCCTTGCATCTCAGGGCATCTGGAGGGATGGCGGCGACAAACGACCAATATAAATTAGGGTCTTAAACTTGGGCTCAGAACAAGCCTGCTTAAAGGTATGAAGGATACATCGACCGGGATACCTTGGATTTATATGGCTTCGGTAATAAGGTGAAAAGGACTCGGCGTATTTACATTGAATGATTGTATATTTATTGCTTTTTTACGAAGGGTTGAATCTGACCCGGCTGAGGTATTAAAAAGGCATAGAGGTACTATTAAGTTTAGAAAGTACAGTTGACAAATACACTTCGCTGCAAAACAATAATGTAATTTTCTTCGGTTTTTGCAACTTTTTATCAACTATTTGGAAAACGTGCACGTTACAGGAACCACCTAGAGAAGTACCAAAGCTGGCGCTCAGAAATACAGGATCACAAAGTTTATTTGCCAGCCTCTCACAATCTATTTGAGAACAATTAGTTGGTACTTAATATTTCTTCATTCAACTATATAAGTACGAGTATCACTGAAGGAAATTTGTTGTCAGCTATTAATCTTATCTATTAACGTAAAATATTCTGAAATTAAGAGTAATTTGATAGGATTGCGATCAGAATTTGAGAGAGTCTTACATGTCTTACTCATATTATAAATGTGAATGTTTGGATGGATGTTTGCTACTCAATCACGCCAGAACGGCAGAATGGATCTTTTTGTAATTTAGCGTCTCAAAGTGCGGCCCCCAATTAATTTAATTTTATTACTTCTAAACAAAATCCATTCTAAAAAACTAGAACAGTAGCATTTTAGCAAATTAGCTTTAGTATTTATTGAATCACATACTGTTCATTTAGTTGTCTATAAAGTAGAATTTGTCGCTAACGCCAAAAGCGGCCGCTTTTAGCAATAATGTACAATACGAAAGAATGCCATAATTAAAAGCAGTTAACAGTGATTCAATAAATACTAGAGGCAATTTGCTAAAATGATACTGTTCCAATTTTTTTTCAGAATTAATTTCGTTTAGAAGTAATAAAATTAATTGGGGACAGCACATAGCTCCAGCCATAGGCTCTAGTAGTCCCAATAATGCCTCTACTTCGTGCTGCCCAGTCAATCTCATTAGGATAGATTTATCTGAAAACAGTTTTTATTCAACTAAAATAATTTTCTCGTGGTAAACATTAGTATTACTTTATAATCTCAATGCCTAAAAGCAGGACCAGCGTCAAAGTTATAAAATATATATTTTAATTATCTAATCACGCGTTTTGGATAAAATTGATTCACCAAAAGCTTTTTATAAAAAGGTTTCAAGTGCTAAGTTTTTTAACTACTGTCAGATGTATGTCAAACTTGTCGGCTATGTCAAACGACAATGCCACGATATTTTTATTTATTGTTATTATTACTAACTATTAATTGGACATTTTGTTATGATTATATTGCGGATAGCCAGCAAAACAAACATGGAAGACGACTGAGGAAAATGCTAAGAAATCAGAAGTCTAGACATGAAGATAACGATTACTTTCGTAGGAAGGGCCAGGAGTTTGAAACGGATAAAGATCCTTTGGCGCATATAGATGTTGCTAGGTTTATACAAAAGCCAGATGAATACTCTGTCGATGAGAATTGGCCTTATGAAATGGATAATAATAGAAAGTAAAGGAGCCAAGTTGTTAATTTGGTTTCATATGCCTTTGTGGATCTGCTTAAATTTGTGGATTGCCAAATAATCAAACCATTTTTATTGCAGAAAAACAAAGTTGAAACACGAAAATGACTACGGGTCTGTACTAGGATTTAGCCCAGATGAATACATTATGAAAAGAAGCAAGAAACAACCGTATTATTTGAACCCAAAACCGGATAACTCCTTTGATTTCGGTCCCGACCCGCTTCTTTTAAAAGACACGATAAATTCGCGACATTTAAATTTAGATTCCCTGTCCTTACATGGGTTGAATAATGTGAAGGTAGCTGGGAATCCGGATAGTAAATCGTCTTTCGACAATTACAAGGGGTTTTATGACACAAATGACGAACCGATTCATAGAGCAGAAAAAAAGAGGTAAGATTGCATTTATTTTTATAAGAAATTGAATTCAAATTCAAAACATTAATTTGCATCATTAATAGCATAACATAAGTGTAATTTTCGTCACTGTCGGGAACAAACGTATACAAAGTGATATTTTTATAGTTGTTTCTCTGCAGCAAATCAATTTGAAATTATGAATAGAATAAGAAGATCTTAAGTAATATGAAAACTACGAGATATTTTATTATATTTTTAAGACAAACGTAAAATACCTAATAATACGTCATCCCGTACTATATCGGCTAAATAGGTATCATCACTCATGTATACATGTAAAAAGTAAGTTTTGAAAAAAGGACAAAGAGTTTAAATACACTTTTCAACTACAAAATATAATCATGACAGTTATCAACAGATGTAAATGGTCAAAACGCTCCCTTGCTTTTTATAATCTTACAGAATGCTTGATTTTTTTCCTAATAAAAATATATACATAACTAAATTGCTACACTACGTTCCATCTAATTATTTGTCACAGTCATGTCAATTCGAGTCCAATAAGTATTAATGTTATTAAATAATTTAACACAGTTTAACTTACTTGATGGCCTTTTCAAAGTATGAAACACTTATGAATGTTCCCACATGGATCATTAAAATGCGTTTTGATGAGCTCTGCTCCATGTCATTAGAATACAATATCACAAATAGAAAGCAAATGCATGTGATTTGAGTTTTTTGTCATTAAATGTTTCTGGTATCACACGTAGTTATTGGGATCCATAATTTGCCTTTTGGGGTAAACCACCACAAAAGTGTTTTGTTCATCATCATCAGCCGCCATCAGTCTTCCGCTGGACATAAGCCTCTCTGAAAGGGAGATTTTTGCCCAAATTGCCACGCATAGCAGTCGGGTTGGCAATTACAGTTTACTCAAAAAATGGTGAAAACAGGAACGCTACTTATTGTCATAAGTAGAGGTACCAAGATCCTTATGATATCTAACCGTTAGGGCTTGATTATTCTAAAATTCACTAGAAAGCAAAAATGTTGTCATGTGCAATGAGATCCATATATTAACAAAACCTTCTGACCGTCCTCATAGGCGCTACTATTAATTTTTTATTAACACTCCGCAGCGTATTGAAATACATGAAGTTTCCTTTTTTTTCCCATAACAAAACTGAGTCATCAAAATCAAGAAAGGAGAAGAGAAAAAAAGCTTTCTGCTTCAATTGTTCCAAGAAAAATAACAAATCAAGTGACATCGCTGTAGTAAGTTATTATTTAACCGTAGTAATAATTTACAACACTTAAGACCTTACTTTTATTGCAGTAGCACAATTTACGTTAGATATCTTACTCTTAATGTAATTTTTAAAGTCAAAATTTATATTTATTTTCAGAACGACACTTTAAAAGTAACTTCAAACAAAGAAAATGTAGAAACACTTAGCAAGACTGCAATGAATGCTCCTAGCGATAGTTTTAACAATCTTAAAACTCAAACAAAAAGAGGTAAAAGGGACTATTGGACAAACGCTAACGATAGACAGAGACAACTACAAGAACTAGAGGAGATACAGAGGAAAGTTGATAGTGTTGAAATTACATCTACGTATCAAAAGAGTGCATAAGATATATTGTCACTTAATTATTACGAATATTATTATATGTAATTGTTTCAGATAAAATGTATTACTATAGGTAAATTGATTTTTGTACATTATTCTATCTTTAGCTTTCATAAATTAAAGAACATGGCAAATTACATTTGTTTCTGTAATATGGTTAAGGAGTTTATTGCTAGACAGTTCAAATGGCCACCAAATCGAAAATATAGTTCAGTTCACAGCATCTCCATTTCCTAATATCATGATTTATGCCACCTGAACCAATCGGCGCACAGATCCATAGGCGCGCCCCGCGACTTTCCCCAGATCGTCAGTTTACAATATCCTAACTGATCGTCATCCAGTCCGTTGTCTCCATTCCAGAACCTTTTCGCCCCAACGGATATCGATTCTATTAGTATAGGTAGATAAACTAAGACAGATAAGTAACTAACAACTTTAAGTGTAGTATTCTCAATATAAACTAAAGCCCGCCCGGCATGCGAGGAGATGCGGGTTCGAGTCCCGCCTGATACAAAATTTTTCAAGTTTATATACTGATAAACTAAAGCGGGTACGACATGGGTTTCTTTGGAAATTTATACTAAGATCTGTGAATATTGTTTTCAGATCTTATTTACTTAGTACTCAAATTTTATCGTTTGGTATTTAATCCTATTTGCTTGATTTAAAACTGAAAATGAATTGAGGTATCGAGAAAATTCGACCATAATATCGATTGGCACGTATTGGGCAAAATCCAATGTAACCTCATTGAGGTATCGAGAAAATTCGACCTTAATATCGATTTGCACGTATTGGGCAAAATCCAATGTAACCTCATATCACATATTCATGTGCTCATATTGTCATGTGGATTATAGAGCAATATATTTGCACAAATGTCGACTATACTAAATCAGGTGTGAATCGACCCTTAAGTTCCGGAACAAATGAGAAATTGTCAGCAATCTCACGGGTAGAATAAATTGCTACCGTATATCACGCTTGTCAAATGGATATTACAATTCTTTTGCAATGTCTGTCCATTGCACATTTTTCGTTAAAAGTGTTTGATATGAGTATATTTTTTTTTGTAAATGACATTCGTATTACATTACAAAAATAAACTTAAACAACATTAAAATATATCCGTAACATAAGCTAAACGAACAAAAAGGTCACTTCAAACCTGCAAACATAACAGCAAGACTTTTCTGCAAACATAACAGCAAGACTTTTCATAACGTCCAGATTTTTGTTATGTTACTCGAGTTCTTTTTCTAGGTAGTTAGCTTAAAATTTGCATACATGATTTGTCAAATTTTGTACAGTTAAATCTTTAATTTTTTCTATTGTTGAATGTAAACCTCCATATTTTATTCCAAATGAGTTTAATTAAAATTTTAACTATAATTAACATAACCTGTTCACCAAACTAAATTGAGAGATAATAAGATGAAAAAAATCATTTATACTTAAAATAAGAATTAACTAAGAAGTAGCTGTAATTTTTTTACTTAACCCCTTACTGCATAGATTTTTATTTCTTTGGAATAAAAAAAAATGTTGTAGACTTAACTATTACAGAACCGTAAAAAATAAAAAAAAATATTTAGAAAGGATTTTTTAATTAACAGATTAAATAGTGTTAATGTCATATGTGGTACAGTATGCATTCAAGCATAAATTTATCATAATCCCAGATATGAATTATGGTAAATTTTATGGTATTTAAAATTGCCAGCACAAAAAACTAAACAGAATTTAAACTTTACCGCAAAAATCTTGCTGTGCAAATCTGCGATGAAAAGCAGTAAGGGGTTGTTAGTCAGAGATAAATTCATCTATATGCCAACAAGTATCCTGCAGTTTTCAGAGCGTCTAGATCTCATTTCCTATTCTAGTATTTGAGAAATATTTAGCTGGACTACGTAGTAGTAATGTAAGGAAACGCACGTCTAACCGTTCAATCATGTATTCGCAGACTGGTGCAACACAAAAATATACATAGCTACCTACATTTATTTAATAATGCGTATACCTACATTACACCTCCACCATTAAATCTAACAATCTTAAGTAACTCATGAAAACTCAAGAAATTATAACAATGCAAAAATAACATAATAAAAAAATAAAATAAAAATTGACTTCAAGACCCGTCTCGAAGCAAGCCCCTTATTGATCTAGTCTATTTCAAAACCAAATCGTACTACGGGTTTACGTATTCTTTTAGAGCTATTGGGCTCAGGTTGCTGTGGTGTATGGGACGCGTCTGGTGCAGCACTTACTGCCTTCGGCATGATATGTTCCGGTGAATTAGCGCGCATTGGTTGATCAACATTTTTTTCATTATTCAGTGTTTCTACCGCAGTACCGCTATTCCCATCCACCACTGCACCTTCGACCGACACGACATCCTCCTTCCTATTGCCTTGAGTATTTGAGGGCGAGTCTTCCGTATGTGGGATTGATAGCCGGGATCTGCGACGTATCTGATCGATATGTCGTTTAAATTGACCATTACCATTTTCCACTACACACCTACGCGACCCTAACCTGCTAACTATGTTGCTCTTGAACCATTTATCTTGTGTTCCGTAACCCCTTGCCCACACAGGTTCGCCGATACTAAAGCCTGGCTCCCCACCCCCTGCATATTTTACCTGATTTTCTTGCGCGTGCTTAACTCGCTCTTCCACGCCGTAATTACCGCGAAGAAGATCGAACCTCGATCGCAACGAACGCCTATGTAATAACCTAGCAGGAGATTCTCCAGTTGTACAATGAATTGAGTTCCTATAAGTTAGCAAAAAAGTCTGAAGAGCAGTATCGACATCCACATTATCGCGTATAGCTTTTTTTATTGCCCGCTTGCATAGCTTGACTGCATTTTCAGCCGCCCCGTTCGATGAGGGATGGTAAGAAGGCGAAAATAGCTGTCTAATGCCGTTGTTTCGTAAAACGATTCAAATTCCGAGCTCGTAAACGGTGGACCTTGGTCCGATACCAATTCCACAGGTAGACCGAACCGTGCGAATGTGCTTCTCAATGTTTTTATAACACATGATGCAGTTTTTTGTTTCATTTCGTAAGCTTCGAGCCACTTAGAACTGGAATCGATCAAAACCAAGTACGAAAAGCCTCTATACGGCCCTAAAAAGTCTATGTGGATACGCGTCCACGGCTGCGGCGCATAAGGCCACGGGCTAGGGGCGCCCGGGCGGCCCGCGGCGGCGCGGCTGCCTCCAGCGCGCACGTCTCGCACTCGCGACACTGCTGCTCCACGCACTCGTCGATGCGTGGCCACCAAACGTAGCTTCTAGCTAAGCTTTTCGTTTTCACGATTCCCAAATGACTGGTGTGTAATTGCTTTAATACAACTGACCTTAACGTTTCTGGTATAATTATTCTATAACCCCACATTACGCATCCATTTTCCAAATACAATTCGTTCCGCCTAGTAAAATAAGGACCGAGCGTTTCTTCTGGACAAGTAACTGGCCAACCAGATTCAATATAAAATTTAACCATGTTCAGTGTTTTATCTTTGGATGTGGCTTCTTTGACATCGGCATTCGTTATTGGCAAAAAAATTTCTACAAAATTACTATATGTGACCTCTTTGGCATTGTTATTTTTCTCGCGTTTATTTTTAACCGGTGGCAGCCTCGACAATGCATCTGCACAATTTTTCTTAGAGGTAACATACTCAATATCATACTGATAACCCGACAAAAGAACAGACCAACGTTGTAAACGCGATGCCGCCATTACTGGAATACCAACTTTATCGCCTAAGATATAAGTCAACGGTTTATGGTCAGTTCTCAGAATAAAACGTCTTCCATATAAATACTGATGAAATTTACGTACAGCAAATACTATCGCCAGTGCCTCTCGATCTATCTGAGCGTAATGGCGCTCGGCGGGCGAGAGGGAGCGCGAAGCGTACGCGACCGGCCGCTGCGTGACGTGCGCGAGCACCGCGCCCACGCCCACGCTGCTCGCGTCCGCCGTCAGCACCAGCGGCGCCGTCGCCGAGTAGTGTGTGAGCACCTCGCTGCCCGCCAGTCTGCCCTTGAGCTCCTCGAAAGCTCTATGACACTCATCACCCCATTCGAATTTTACCCCGGCTTTTAGTAAGTTGTACAATGGCGCTAACAAAGTACTGACGTTCGGCACAAACTTAGCATAGTACATAATCATCCCTATAAATGATCGCAGTTCAGACACGTTACACGGCGCGGATATGTTAATTATGGCCTTAATTTTGTTTGGGCAAGTATGAATCCCGTCCTTACTAATAACGTGACCGAGGTAGCTTATGGACTCAGAGAAAAATTCACATTTCTCTTTTTTTACTTTAAGACCATATTTCTGTAATCGCTCAAATACTTTACTCAAATTGTCCAAATGTTCGGTTGTATTTCTACCCGTTATTATTATGTCATCTAACATTTCTTCCAAAAGCCGTTGAAATATGCCCGGACTTGAAGCTAGTCCGTATACTAACCGATTATAAACAAATAAACCTTTATGCGTGTTAATTACAGTGTATTTCTTAGAATCATCAAGCTCTAATTGGGCGTAAGCCTGGGATAAATCAATTTTGCTAAAATGTTGCCCTTCATGTAAGCGAATTAATAAGTCATCTACCCGCGGTAATGGATAACGGTCAATTTCTATGATTTTATTTAAAGTTATTTTATAATCCGCACAGATCCTGATACTACCATCCTTTTTTACGACCGGTACAATAGGCGTCGCCCAGTCAGAGCGCTCGACAGGAGTGAGGATGCCGTCCCGCACGTGGTGCTCCAGCGCGCGCTCCACCGGCTCGCGCAGCGCGTACGCCAGCGGGCGCGCGCGCAGGAACACGGGCCTCGCGCCCGCGCGCACGTGGATGCTCACAGGGCCGCCGGTGTACCGGCCCAGTCCCTCCGCGAACACATCACAGAATCTGGAACTGAGATCGGTCAACAATGACTCACCGTTTACTAAATTTAAATTGCTATACTCAAACCTAGGTAACTGTATATTCAGTTCTGCGAGCCATTGTCTACCCAGCAAAGCAGTTTTGCCATTTTTAATCACATATAAATCCAATGTTTTATTTACATTATGATACCTAACATCTGGCTGTATCATTCCAATTGGTCTTACAATTTCTCCCGTATAATACCTTAATATTAAATTACAGGGTTTTACTTTAAAATTACTGAAATGTTTTTTATACATATCGTGACTAATATAAGATACAGCACTGCCAGTATCACACTCCATCTGTACAACTTTACCGTCAATTTTAATTGAAAGTAACATTGGTTTGCAATTATTTAACGTTAACTTATTTACATCAATGAAAATTACCTCTTCACTACTGTCACTATCACTGCCGTAATCTTCACATTCACCTGCAGCCTGCACACAGTGTTGGTTCATCAAATTAGGGCACACCCGTTTTAAGTGTCCGAGACGGTTACACACGCGACAGACGTAACTACGAAACTTGCAGCCCGATACGTCATGCGAACCACCACACGCACTGCACATGTGACCTCGCTTCTCCCGCTCACCCAAGCGGGCTGGCCCGGGCGCTGTCGGTGCGCGCGTACTTTTTTCCCGCCACGTACCTCGTGAAAAGAACTCACGTACTGCCCCGTCGTAACCGTGGTCGCGCCTCGGCGTCTTCACGGCAGGTCTCAATCCTGTCGACATCGCTTGGCACTCCACCGTGTCCTCACGCGACCGTGACCTGTGTCCTTCCACTGTAGCTGCGTCTTTTTCCGCCGCTTCCATGCTAACGGCGATGCTGTACGCCCTTGCAAAATCGAGCTTGGTCTCTGCGAATAAACGTTGCCGAATGCTTTCACTATTAATACCACATACTAACTGATCCCGTAAGCTTTCTTCTAGCCAGCTGCCGAATCCACAAGACTTAGACATTTTTTTCAGCACCGCTACGTACTCCGAAATACCCTCGTCTTTCTTTTGTGTTCTATGTCTGAACTTATATCTTTCGGCCAGCATACTTGGCTTAGGCTGTAGGTGTTTTTCCATAATGTCTACAATTTCGATAAACGTTTTATCTTTAGGTTTCACTGGTGTACATAGGTTCACTAATAGTTCGTAACTTTCCGTCCCCATAACCGTTATCAATGTCGGCACTTGTAAACTACTTTTCACTTCGTTCACCACAAAATATTGTTCCACCCTTTCAATATAAAGCTTCCAGTCGTCCTTGTTTACATCGAACTCCTTTATTTTCCCGATAGGCATTGTAAATGCGCTGATACACACGTTTAGTCCAATTATGACCCGTCGCCACTGAGAAATATTTAGCTGGACTACGTAGTAGTAATGTAAGGAAACGCACGTCTAACCGTTCAATCATTTATTCGCAGACTGGTGCAACATAAAAATATACATAGCTACCTACATTTATTTAATAATGCGTATACCTACATTACAGTATTTTACTAGGGCTTGACGACATACTATATATTATTCATAATAACGCAAACAGTCGAATAAACTATTTCAGCTATTACAATGTTTTGTCTCGTTCTTTCTTAGCTCTGTCATCATTTGAAAGAAAGTGACAAAATAGTGTACTATGCAAGGGTTTGATTCCCAACTCTCGTTTGGGTCCATTGAGAAACGATCTTTTCTAAATTAACTCAGGTCTGGAAGAGGCGGCAAAATTACAGTCGTGCTGTATCGGCGGGGCCAACAGCCGGCTTCTGTCGCAAGAACAAATCACCTTAGGGGGTCTTATAGGTTTCCGACTTAGAAACTTCTGTCACCAGACTATTTTTAAGGGTAGTCAAAACTAATTCAATAAAATTTTAAATCCGAAATTTTTGTGCTAGCTGCCAAGCATACTTGTTCTGATGTATACGGCCCATCTGAAAACACAAAATTGTCAAATTGTCAGAGTAACTTGAAATTAAGCATAATGAACTTACTTAAAAACTTATATATATATATATGAATATATAGATATATAATATATTTAGTTATATATGTTTAAGAATATTATTGTTGTTGTGTTTAGGTTTAGGTTGTGTATTAAATTAAGTATTTATTTATGTTTAAGTAGCACTTTAGATGTGGTTTTGTTTAAATGTGATTATTTTCACATCAAGTACTCTACTTCACCTTCCCCTTCCTCTGTGTAGTATCCAATGCCCAACGGTTGTAAGAAAGAAAGAAAGAAAGAAAGAAACGTTTAATTGGCCACAAGGACATTACAGTAGGCATAGACGAAATTACAGCTAGACAATAGAGCATAAGAGACAAAACAATAAAAAAAAAACAAATTGACAAGAAAATATGGCCAATTTGGTCCCACCTCAGCATGTGCTGCAACGAGCCAAGGGCTCGTATTCTGGTGGGACCCATATGAGTGACATAACAGACGCACAAAGAGAGAAAAAAAAAGATACAATTGCTATTTGTATTCGTAACGTTATAATTACATAAAAAATTAAAAATAACGTTACTATATGTGAGGCAATTTTTTTGGGAAAAGTAAAATGGATGATAGAATAAAAAGAAATAAAAACTATCAGTATATGTATACATATAAAAATCAAATGTTAATTAGGTGACATAGAAGAATACATACATACAATAAAATTATATTTATAAATAATATTGTCTCTATGGGCCTTGAACGCGTATCGGAAGTATCCGAACGCAAATCACAGAGAAATACAATCTATGGTCGGAAACGCACCCCTCCTTCACGTCATTGCCACGCTGTGTCATGCTGGCAATTTAGAATATAATAACTAAAAAGAAAAAAAAAGGATTGAGCAAATGAATTCTTGTTCAAGTCCTTTTATGATAATATATTTCCGAACAAACCAACGCCGATTAAGAGAAGAAGGCCAGGAGCCACACAGTGTCCAAGAGCACCAGCCCAGCCGTATCTACCAGAGGAGCTCATCTTCCCGCCCCGCAAATGTGAACAAACCTAGTGTGAGTTGAATTCTATGCGTTTTGTTGCTGTTGTGTAAGCAGGTGTTTTTTAAGCTTCTTCCTAAAAGAATGTGTTGTTTTTAGGTCACGCAATGGAGGCGGGAGATCATTCCAACACTTAGAGGCTGCGAAACGAAACGATCCGCGGAATTTGATAGTCCTATGTTTGAGCGTGTTGAAGACGTGAGTACAGCTTCTTTTGGGGTACTTTTTGTGGTCCTTAGCCCATTCCAGCTTGTTAAAAAGATAAGGTGGCCTCTCAGCTTTCATAACTCCAAACAGTAGTGTGGAAGAAATCGCTGTTGGCGATAAGACCGCCGAAGTTGTACAACCTTTTGTTTTAAATTTTACTGTAATTTTTATTTTTATTTCTGGTGTGCAATAAAGAGTACTCTATCTATCTATCTATCTTAAAAAGTAAAATACTATACCGATTTCAAACCAAGATGAAGATGGGATTTCAGTTTCAAGTCTGGCCGAAGTCACTGCTTCTCTTATAGCCAATGGCACTGCTATTGCCAAACATAATGGTGGTTCTCCAACAGCTACACATGAGAAAAACATTTCATACAAAATTAGTCTTCATTAACCTTAAAAAAACCTTTACGCATACTGTAAGAAAAAAAAAAACCTTTTGAACCAAATATTATTGGCTTCGTATATGTATTTTTCCTAAAATTTACTCTAAAATCTTGTGGAATATCTCTAGCTTGTGGCAAATAATAATTCCATGTTCGATCAGTTAATAATTCTCCAGTGTCCGAATCATATTCTAATCGTTCAGTTAACCAATACCCGAGGCCCATAATAAAAGCTCCTTCGACCTAAAATTATAACTTAGCTATTAGTAAACTATTCAAACTGCTGCAATTACACTCACTGCGCTACTAAAAACGGAAAAGTAGAACATAATAAATTAACAATTTTAAGACATCAATAAGCCACTAGCAGCGCTGAAGTTATCTAATAAACAAATTGTATGCCATGATAGAGGGTAGTACGGGTTTAAACTGGGTAAAAATTTATAAGGAACAAATCTTCTTTGATATTCCTTAGATGGTCTGTTAAATAATACTAACTTGTCCAACATCGAGTTCAGGGTTAACAGATTTACCAACATCATGCACTAAGTCAACTCTTAAAATTTCTCGCTCTCCTGTCAGTATATCTACTTCTACTTCTGCTAACACCACCCCAAATATATCATATTTCAATTCATCTTGAGCGTCAACAAACCCTTGTACTTGTAAATCGACGTCCATTTCAAACGCTTTCTGGATAAGTTCTCCCCAAGTATAACTTGCTATTTTTCGAATTGGTTGCAGTCTGTTTAATAGTTCTAAACAACATCTGTGAACTCCAATAATAATACTTTGAGTAGTAAGACTTCCTCCGGAAACCGAAGCATTTGGTGCTATTGTGGTATTAGTTGGTTTTATTTGAATTTTATCCATAGAAATTCCAAGTAAATTAGAGCATATTTGAATAGCTTTAGTATTAATACCTTGACCCATTTCTATTCCACCGTGTGTAATAATAACAGTACCATCGCCGTGAAAAACCGATAAAATGACATTAAAATATCGAGGAAACTCGTGATGCCATGTTAACAACGAAAGGCGTAGTCCTCTCTTCTTCCATCGATTTTCCGTATTAAACTTTAGCGTACCAGCTTGCCTTGTACTGTAATCGGCATTGTTTTTCATAATATTTACGACATCTAAAATGCTGTCAGAAATTGATTCATCTAAATTTGCTAAGCGAACTTCAAGTGGGTCCAGAGAAGTAGCATAAGACACATGTTCCATTATTATTTCCGCAGTTGATACAGCTTCTAAATGCCCTGATAAGTTAAATGAGGTTAATGTAAGGAAATTAAGTATTAGCTTTGTCAACGTACTATACTGTAGGTAGAAACGATTTTATTTACCTGGGGCTCTGAACCAAGAATTTTTGGCAGTGTCCGTTATGATATTGAAATTTTTATAATTCCATCGTGATGGATTGTAACAATTGTTATAAGTACTAACGGAGTATAAAGTCAGTAACTCATTGATTAAAAATCCATGATCCTCGTACATATTCAAATTAAGATATTGAACGACCCCTTTAGAATCAACCGCTACCTAAAATTGTACGAGTTCATATTTATATCGCCCTGAGAACATGGAGTGACAATAAGCAAAATATTATGAAATAATATTCCACAGACGACAGCATATTATGATAATTGAAAATTGATTAAATCACACAATGCAGTATATCGTTTCAAGAGAAAAATGACATTACGATACAACAACAAAACAACAAGTAGGTAAAATACATAAATAAATCGTACAAAATCAATATATTGATACTCTGCATTTCCCATAAAATATACACTGTGCTTTTTGAACCACCTGGAAATAAAGCCCACGTTATTGGACTATTATGACGTAAACATCATGGCAGTGTTATTTCTTTTTTGATTCAGACTTTTACTTTTATAACACGCTGCGACTCGCACAGCCGTATTATTTTGCTGCGGCGGGGCTCGGTTGTATCACAGATAAGATAATACTGTTGAATGGACCTTACACGGCAACATAACATACTTATCTGCTGAACCAATATTTAATATTTTTGTATTTTCTTTTTGTAAAAAAAGGAAAATAACACTGCCAAGATGTTAAATACGAGTATAATGGTTACCTAACGTTGGCTTCGTTTTACAGGTGGTTGAAAATTCACCGTGTATAATGTAATTAGTGACAAGCGAAAAAAAATCTCCGTATACCTAGCACTAGTGCTCGTATTTTTTATGCGGAAACGTATTAACAACGTTACCCTAAAAAGACAGGTAAATATTTAAAAATAAAATGTATGGTGTACTTACTTCATACTCTGATGAAACAGGAAACCTCTTGCCGAGAGCTCTAGTGTTAGAAGTTAAAGGCATTATCATACGACAAGGCCTATTTAATTTATACGCAGCGAGGCTGCAAGCAACTGCAGGCAATGTATTTCGTGATATTTTAAGTCCAAAAGCACCGCCTAGTCGTCGCAGATGAATGTCTACTCTGAAAATTATATCACATTGTTGTTGCCCGCGACTCTGTACGCGTAAAATTTACGAAAATTTAAAACACCATAGTGTGTTTCAAATTTTCTGGAACCGAACATTTATCTGGAATAAAAGGTAGCCTATATGCTATTCCAACTCATAATCTGTGCCTGTGCCAATTTTCATCCAGACCTGTTCAGCCGTTCTGGCGTGATTGAGTTACAAACATCCTTCCAAAAATTTGTATTTATAATATTAATAAGAATAATAAGAAGAAGTTTATTTTTCTAATTGTGATTACTATGTACCTACTGTTTTGCTTATACACGATATCTACATCATACCTGTTCTGATCTATGTTCAAGGCTCTTGCAATCATTGATTGCGGTGCATCCATCCACTGTGCTGTAGTATGGACTTTTAATCCTTCTTCAGTCGGTACTGTTATACAAACTATAGTCTCCATTGTAAAATGAGACTGCCCGCGTATTGTAAAATTAGCTTTTATTACTTTGTCGATATCTTCTCCTTTGTCTGTTGAATCAATTTTTTTGTATAAACTGACTCTCTCTGGGACGTTTTGGGCCATTTTTACGTCAATTACTGGTTTTTTCACATTTTTATATTTAACAACAACCATTTTGGCGATTTTGTTAGCTGTATGTTTTTTTTCTGCTACGATAACACCTATAGGTTGGTTAAAATACTTGATTTCACCACTAGAGAATACTTCTTCGTTAGTCAAGCCAAAAGGATCTTCAGCTGGAGTAAATGAATTTAATCCTGGTATATCTACGGCTGAGTAAAATGCTATTGCTCCCGGTTGTTCCTAGTAAAATATATTCATAAATACTTATTTTAGTACTTAGTATAAGTATGGCTGTTACTTCTTAAGGTTTTGTATTATGTTATATAATTACCAGTGCCAGCTTCGCGTCTATGGAAACTATGTCGCCTTTGGGAACTGTGCTCAATACAAGAGATGAGTAGACCTCATGCTGGTACGTAGCGCGGTCTTCCGTATACGACGCCTCACCCGCACACTGAATCTGAAAATAGATACTATATGTCACTATGTACTCCTATATTTAGTTGTGTCTGGCTATCCATTATTATGAAACTATTTAGAATGTAAATGTTGATAGTAGAAGTAACTCACTAATGCTTCTATTTTTGGTAAAGGCTGTGTAAGTGGATATTGTGATGGATCCGTATCGTATATCTGTTGAGCCTGCGACACTGGTCTTGCTTCATGCAACTTTATTGCTCCAGAGAGGAATCGGGGGCCAACAATGTTTACAGGACATAACGTTAATAAACTCTGAAATTATATTAAGGAATAATCAGGTACCATTAAAATTAAGTCTAGCAAAAAAAATGGTTTAATGTACAGACAACAGCACGTCAACGTACAACAAAACGTCAAATTTTCTCAATTGATATTGATCTCTACTTGTTGGACTTAAATTTAAAAATGAAATTAATGACCTTTAACTTTTTGGATAGGTTGACCTGCCATTGTCTGTACCTTATTTTATTAATGTTCTTTTAAAAAATCTGGCTCAAGGGAAAAAATAAATTTGCCATGGACTATAATTTACTCAATAATACCTACAAAAAACCATATCCTAACTTGAGTAAAAGTAAGAGTAAAAAACAATCGTAGTGTTCCAGCTGTAGTATGTCTACGCTCACATTTACATAGCCATGACCTATATATTATGTATTGCCATTTAATTATGTTACAAAAAAAAGTTATGTGCTGTAGATAGATAGAGATAAATACTTATCTTTAACTGAATATGAGTAATTTAAAATCATTTTTCTTCGCCCTAAATTATATAAATCTAAGTTTTTATTAGTAACCATCCCAATCAGAATCAAGTTGCCATATAGAAACTGATGCATTTTTACTGCTAATTTAAGTATAATACTATTAGCGTAAAATGCCCAGGTCACCCAAACCTGGAAAACTTATTTAAATTTAATAGAATAAATACTGCAAATATTTGACATTTATATAGTAAACTCTAAACTTTACAATGTATGTTGTAGCCAATTTTTATGAAGAAAATAGATTTTAGCTATAATATAGCCAAACTGTAAAAAAAATTATTATTTACAAATCAGCCATGAATATTTTTTACTTTACAATAAAAAGTAATGCATCTGTTTACTTAATTATGCGACATTTAATTTTGTTATAGTTATGCTTATCAGTTAGTTAAAAAAGGAATAACTTTATCTCTATTGTTACGTCATATACCTTATAAAATAAAGCAAATGCCAACTGTTTTCGGTAAGCCACTGAAGATTCGCCAGGAATTTTCTCCACTTTCAGTTCTTTTTCCAACATTTGAACTGCTGACTGTAACGTTTCATTCAGAAACAAAACTTTTCCACGTAAAAATATTTCGGTACGCCTGGCTCTGGTAAATAAAGGTGACAGTCCACCGTAGACTATTCTAGACTCTATCACTTTATTGTGTGAATTTTTGTATCTGTAAAGAAACCCAGCATTTACTATTGCATGGGCATTTTGAGCTCGTGGCATAATCTGAAAAAAACGAATGTAAAATTTAAAATTTTATCAGTGTATTTGATTAGAAAATCAGTAGTGTTGGTTTGATATTCACCTTAAATGTAACAACCTTATATTCGTCACTGAAGGGTGGAATAAGTACATTCAAAATAACTTTGCCTCGCATATTTATATTTAAAAACTGCTGCATGCCCAATACTTGCGTAACTTGTGGTTTGAACACTAAAATATTTAAATGGCATTAAAATAATCATCACGTACACATTTTGAATATCAAATACGTACTTATTGTTACTTGGGCGCCAACTGTTTCTAGTAATAGGTAAATATCCGATGGGAATTCATTATGTTGATGTTTTATCATCAAATTGCCTGCGATTGTACCCAGCTAAATAAATAAAACAGTGAAACATAAATTAAAACATATTAAGTAATCTCTTTAAATTTCAAATCAACATAGTGTATAAAGCATGAAAAACGACCTTGGTAAAATACTAATACTTAATTCGCGGTCACTATATCTTACAATAATATAATATTTAGGTATTAACAAAAACATACATTTCGAACAGCTATATGTGCCACCAAATCAATATGATTTCGTAAAGTTTTAAGATATCCAAAGTACTCGAGTTGAGCAACTTCATCAAATATTTTATGTAGTTCGGTCAGAGTTGTGCCAGCGCCAATCACTAAATTTTGATCAATCGTATGGCCTTTTAATTCAGCGACATTACTTATATCTATCAGCATTCGTGGATATTCTACAATTGGGTAGGGACCTAAAATAAAAATCAGTCGTTATTTATTCCACCAAAAACGTAGCATTCCAACTGCTGCTTTCTATTCTACTTACCTTTGGCCGTGTTTCCAGCCACCAGCATGTAAGAATCGTCACCATCAGTTTTAAGGATATCAAAAATGTTTTTAGTGCTATGGACTCTGTACCAATATTTTCCGTCTTCCAACGCAATTTTTTGTACATCTAATCCAATTACATCATTGTGTGATACTACACACCAATCTTCTTTATCACACTTTGATAAGCACATTGCCTGTTTTTTCTTGCAAATATGGAGATCTTCTATGTCGTCTATATTTTTAGCTATTGGAGCATCTTTTGCAAATGATTTAAAGGCTTCGAGAATAGGCCGGTAGCTAGCACATCTACATAAGTTGCTTGCAAAAGATTTTTCAATTTCTAGCATTGTGACATCAGGCTTACTTTCCAAAAGGCTAAGAAGACAGAAATAAAAGAGTGTAAACATATTGACAGAAATCTTATAAGTAGTAAAGTGTAAGTTTATAATCGAATAAAAAATTTTGGTTGCTATTTAAGTAAAAAAAAAACTAATAAAGATAACTTTTGTTATTTGTTGATACAAGTAGGTAAAACAATATATAATAACGATATTAAACATAAACTTAACAAGCCACATTTTGAGTGAAACTGTTTTTTAATATAGTTTTTATCTGCGGCTATAAACTAATTAAATCTTAATACTCAATCACGCCAAAATGGCTAAAGAGATTTGGTTGTAATCAGACACAGGTATTGAAATAGCACATAAGCTATTTCTCCCGAAAAAATACAGTGTATAATCTGATTAACATGTTTGACTTTATTATTGAAACGTATCAACATTATTTTTGGAATAGTGTTATGGATCATCGTTTAACATAATTTTACATTCTATCCTCCAAAGAAGTCGTGGGCAACAGCAGCCAATAAGTAATAGAAAAAAAATGCAAAGGTTTTTTCTAGTTTTATATACAGGGTGAAATTTTTACTACTTTCCAAAAATTTTATAGGCGTTCAGTATTTAGAACCTATTTATGAAAAAAAATGTCTTTGCAAAAATTTTATAGGCGTTCAGTATTTAGAACCTATTTATGAAGTAAAAAATGTGAATCAAGTTGTCACTCGGAAATATTTTTCGCGATATAGTTTTAAATTTTTACGTGGGCAACAGCAGCCAATAAGTAATAGAAAAAAAATGCAAAGGTTTTTTCTAGTTTTATATACAGGGTGAAATTTTTACTACTTTCCAAAAATTTTATAGGCGTTCAGTATTTAGAACCTATTTATGAAGTAAAAAATGTCTTTCCAAAAATTTTATAGGCGTTCAGTATTTAGTACCTATTTATGAAGTAAAAAATGTGAATCAAGTTGTCACTCGGAAATAATTTTCGCGATATAGTTTTAAATTTTTACGTGGGCAACAGCAGCCAATATGTAATAGAAAAAAAATGCAAAGGTTTTTTCTAGTTTTATATACAGGGTGAAATTTTTACTACTTTCCAAAAATTTTATAGGCGTTCAGTATTTAGAACCTATTTATGAAGTAAAAAATGTCTTTCCAAAAATTTTATAGGCGTTCAGTATTTAGAACCTATTTATGAAGTAAAAAAATGTCTCCAAAAATTTTATAGGCGTTCAGTATTTCGAACCTATTTATGAAGTAAAAAATGTGAATCAAGTTGTCACTCGAAAATATTTTTCGCGATAGTTTTAAATTTTTACGGTCATGTTATAGTATAAAGGGAAAATCAAAAATAGTATCGTAATAATTGAATGAGATGCGCAACGCGTCAAAAAAGTGTTGCTATGCGACGTTGCTATGCGACGGTATAAAAACATTTTAGATTTTTGGCGGACATCTTCTAAGTGTGTTATCTTGATATTTTTGTACTGGGCTATACCAAAAGAAAAATTACGTCATTTGTTTTTTGTCTCGTAGATTGAATTATTAAAATTTGGAAGGTGGTTAAAATTTCATCCTGTATAGCAGTCACTTTACCTGTACATTGACATAACCCATCCAGGTGAGCAGTACCCACATTGCGTGCCATTATGTCTTGCCAACACTTTCTGAATAGGATGATATCCATCTAGCCTGTTGCCCACTTTTTCAATCGTCGTGATCTCCCAGTTTTGACACGATAGTACCGTCACCATACACTGTAAGAGAAAAAAAATATCAATGAGTTTCAAGTCTTTGAAAGCCACTGATTATATTTTTAACGTATCAGCAGGAGTTATAACATACGGTAACTGCTATTCCAACTGAACTACAAAACCATTATAGGAATTATTTTCTATTTGGGTTCTTCAAATATGCAAAATTATATATTGTTTCTGTGAATAATTGCTTAACACTACATATTTTCTAATCACAAAACGTTACAAAAGTAGAACAGTTACCTACCATATTTAACAGACAACATAAAACAAACAAAATAAATCAGCTATTTATCAGAAATACCTATAATATTTAAGGGATAATTTATTATCTATTTTTTACTTTACTATTATCTAATTTGCAATTGTTTCAATATTACCGGTCTAACCAAGGATAATTAAATTCTTCTATTTCTAAACAACCCGAAGAAAATCGTATGGTGCTAATTTGGTAATGAAGAAGTTATCATTTAAGCTTTTTTCAAGAACAAATGTAAAAAATGGTAGGTACAATCAATCACAGAACACTGTAAGATTTTGCCTTTGATCAACTGTAAGATATACCTACTTTAAGTCTTTATCTATAAAGGTCAAAATGGAGAATACGTCTAAGAATTGTATATTATAGATATTAAACTGTCAGTGATCATTATTTAATAGCTCAGAGTTCCGGTAATACCAATATGGGGTCGTATCCCAACTAAAAGCACCATTCAGCAGATTTTTTTCTCCATGGTCTAACCAGAGTTTTCTCAATGACGTAGAATTGTTTTAGTTTCCCGTGCCTCTAGAGTTGTAGAACTCCTATTCTACAATGCTCCTGCAAGAAGACGTTATACGCACGCGCTAATATAGACTTACTTAGACTATAATTAGAAACTAATGTTTGATCATGACGATATCTTCATCGTCATCATTATCATCAGCCTATCGCAATCCACAGCTGGACATAGGCATCTCCAGTTGTACCTACGCCGCTTAGGTCGAATCTCGGCTTTTTGCATCCAGCTCCTGCCAGCCATCTTTCGCAAATCATCACTCCACCTGGTCTGATGACGATGTAAGAAGTATTAATTACCGAGTTTACAGCAACTGGTGCTTCCCCGTCGCTCTTAACGGCGCTGACGATGCACGCGCCGCATCCGGCCTCCAGGCACATATACTTAGTACCGCGCAGGTTTGCCCTATTGCGTAGAAACTCAAGCAACGTCATTTGAGAGTCGACATCGCTGCCCACTGCAATTGATACAAAGAGGTATGGCTTGGTTACACTTTGGTTACCAAAAGTGCCTACTGTTTTTTATTTGGACAGACATATAGTACTCAGTCAGAATGGTATAGTGGAAGCCTATGCCTATGCGGGCATGTTAGGACGCTGAAGGTGCATAACATAGTTCTGTCTGACAAGAGGTTTTCCGAAGAATCAGGTTTCGATCTTATCGGCTCCATACTTAATCAGGTCAGAAAGCACTAGCATATTATGGCGAACCCACTTGTGGTGTTGCCGACAACATCTTTATTCTAGAGGTTTTGATCTGAGCAGGGCTCGAATAGACCTAAAAGTATTGTTAACATAGTGAAACAAATAAATGTCAACCAACATTTTGTATTGATCTAACATTTGAATTTTCTTTAACTGTTCTTTTACTTAGTTCTTTGTCCCAATTGTAATATGGGGTAAATTATTTGTACTAGTATTACCTTCGTAATGCATAATAAAGAAAATCTACACCATTTTAGCATTTTTACCATGACTGACACTATTATCTCAATATACAGTATGTTTGTAGTTCTATGATATGGCTTGCGAAAGACTTTTAGCCAAACATCAGTTATAAAAGTAATAAGGGTATCTCAGTTAAAAACCATCTAAACAAATATTTAAAATGTTTACAGTGACTTACTAAAAGTACGGTCGGTAAGCGTCAACCATTGTAAAGTTAAATTATGCCCAGTTGTTCTACTGACCAACAATTGCTTACATTACTTTCATGTTTAATTGGGTATAATTTTATGAAATAGAAGAATGTGCATAAACAAGAAAAAAACCTTTTTTACGTAAGTAAAAAAGGTTTTTTACGTAAGTATAATTTACATCAAGCATGTAAATGCTTGATGTAAATTATAAGTATTCAACACAACAACAATATGACTACAACATAAATAACAAAATGTACTGAGTAATAGAGCATCAGTAATGGGGTAATGAATTAAATTAAATTCTGACCCAAAAAAGTACACACAATCCTAAATAAATTCAAAACCACATATTATACAAACTGGCATTAGTTATAACTCTTTAATTTTGACACAATGGTCAACACTAATAGAAAAATTACAAATTTATATTTAAAAAAAAACGTATTGATTTGAATAACAATTTATTATGTTGATTCTATTGTTGTTACGTAGCTCTAAAGGACACTTATTATGTTCATTTACCAAAAAACTTATTTATTATGTTGATTCTATTGTTGTTACGTAGCTCTAAAGGACACTTATTATGTTCACTTACCAAAAAACTTCTTGCCATTTATTTTAAAATTTATTCGATCCATGCCTGTGTGTGCCAAGTTTGCCTTGTTACTAAGAATCCAAAGCAGCGTAACATCACCTTTTTATTACTAAATGTTAAACTCCAAGCGCTATCTGTTTTATTATTTAGAGTTCCGTCTAGTTTGTATTTTTTATCGCGTTAATGTTAATGGAACTACTAAAACTAACTTTTTAGAAAGTATTTAAAATACTGCAAGCACCTTATATTTCGGCAAACAGGACTCAGGAGCTTTTGCAAGTCCTAATATTTACCTACCGAGTATAATACTGCCGAGAAGAAGCAGCTCAAAAAGCTCCGACACTATTGTCATCATCATCATATCAGCCGCACCACGCCCTCTGCTGGGTATAGGTCTCCCCCAACGATCTCCACAATTATCGGTCCTGTTCTGTCCACATCCAGCGGCTTCCCGCGACCTTGACCAGATCGTCGGTCCACATTGTAGGGGGCCTGCCCACGGAACGTCGTCCGGTACGCGGTCGCCATTCGAGAACCTTTCCGCCCCAACGGCCATCGGTTCTCCGCGCTATGTGTCCCGCCCACTGCCACTTCAACGATGCAATCCTTCGAGCGATGACGGTTGTTTTAGTTTTCCTACGGATCTCATCATTTCTGATACGATCGAGTAGGGAAATACCAAGCATCGCTCTCTCCAATGCTCGCTGGGTGATCTTGAGCCTTCTTATTATGAGACCCATAGTAAACGACCACATCTCACTCCCATATGTCATTACTGGCAACACACACTGCTGGTCAAAGACACAAACACATAAAAACCTTATGAGAGTTGGTTTTACCAAGGAACCCTGCTTTTTTTCAGTTGATGTAATTACATTTAAGTTGATTGTAATATTTGCTATTGTAACACATTATTCTGCGTTGTGTGTTTGTAGAAGAGTTTCTTTTATTTACATGCATGTTTAAACCAAGTAATTAATACCGGTGCAGAAACAACATTAAATGTGTACAAGGTGCAGTCAAAGTCATAGGCAGTCGGAAAATCATTTACCAGTAAATACATAGCGAATGGTTCAATTGCCAGTTGACCTCTAACGGCTGGTCCCAATAATGTATCTATCGCCAGTTTTGACATTTCGGACATAGGAAACAGTTTCTATCTCTGTTTTTAACGTCCAGAGAAACAAAGACAAAAGTTGTTTTCTATCTCCGATATGCCAAAACTGAAGATAGATAGGTTATTAGGACCGGCAGTAAGAGATGTCACAGATTGCAAAATCTCAAATGTTAAGGCAGTTTTTTTTTTGTTTTTATATTTAGTTTAGTCTATAGCACGTTCCCGAATATTTTTTCCGGTAAACCGAAGGATCCATCACCATCACTTTGAATCCATGTATGCTAAGAGTCATTTCTTTTTTTTAAATGGAATCGGAATTTGTAAAACATTTGATTGCTTAATTTTTATGTTTTTTTGGCAATGTAGTTGCAATTCCCGCCTAAGATTTTTTTTAAGTAATATGCTAATTAATCATATATTTACATAAAATAATAACGTGATCAGTATTTAAACTTGAAAAATTATTATTATGTTTTAGGCGGGATTCGAACCCGCATCTCCTCGCATGCCGGGCGGTTTTCAAGTTTAAATATTGATATTATAATTGAAATTAAATTGCTTAAATATCATATAAAGTATTTAAAAATAGCTGTTTCATCTTAACCGACTGTCAAACATCTGCAAAGATGTGTCTTTCGGGTGTTAAGGGTGCAAACTCCTAACATTTGATAAAAGCAACGCTGGCTTACGGCGATAAGAATTTGCTTGAAAAATTCGCACTGTGTCGCAGTGTCTCGGTGGCTTAATGGTATAGCGCCCAGCCGGCATGCGAGGAGATGCGGGTTCGAGTCCCGCCTGAGACATAATAATAATTTTTCAAGTTTAAATATTGATATTATAATTGCAATTAAATTGCTTAATATCATACATATAAAGTACATAATAACAGGATTACAGGACTTAATGCAGTGCCTATTGCTTTGATAATCATTATCTTTCCGATTTCTCTGTCTTGATTCTCTACCGTCATATTTAAGTATCGATGCATAAAATCCTTTTATAGTGTTTAGCATACTTCAACAAGGCAATTCAAAGTTCATAAATGAAACCACTTTCAGAATAAACACTTGAATAAATTTCATCGTCAACAATAGCTTTATTTCAAATGAGCAAGGCGTTTTTTTGAATGAGAACTGACCCAGACAATGACAGATACAAATGAACAAGTTTTTTCAAACATTTAATTATTATGTGTATATTTTGTTCTGTGCTTTTCGTGTGTGTGTAATGTAATGTGCATTCAGTGCGGTACATTCTTTATGTAAATGTCACAAACAACTGTTTGTTGGGTTATTGCTAATTTGGGCCGTATAAGAGTGCTCATAAAAATCAAATCGTACAAACAAGATTTAATATATTTAATAACTTTAACATTTTGGGTATGTTAATAGGTTAAATTAATATTGTATTTTCAATATTAGCTATACACAACATAGGACTAACCATGTGTTATCTACAAAAATGTTTCATCAGAACAAAAAAAAAACAATTGATGTAAATATATTCATCTAGTACAGCGGAGAATTGTATTTGATGAATTTTAATTAGGAGTGATAAACATGTTCTGGCGTAAAAAAATAATTAAAACTAAGTGTTATTGTTTGATATGAAACAAACAACGAACGAAATTCAACACTACCAGCTACGTAATAGACCCACATGTTTCTCATTTGTAGTTTGACAGCCAGCTAACCTTGACCGACCAGACAAAGTTACGATAAATAATACAATGGAAATTTAAGGAATCTATATTAATATTAGAGTTTGGGCAATGTGATTTGCTACTTCGACCAGTTTTACTTGGCCTCATGTTTGACTGGTAGACATTGCTTTTGGCATTTAGTCCAACATTTGTTCCGTTTTTTTTTAAGCAATAAAATCATAAAAAGTGCTGCGCATCACCCTAACACTAGCCATACAACTTTACTCGCCGTTGCAGATAACAGATTACGTTAAGTAGGATATTCATTCATGGATAATCTTAATCGCATCTATTGCAAAATCACTAGTAGCTAGTAGGTACCTTATGTCGAAATATGGCATAAGTATTTGATTTTTTTATGAAGTGAGCTTACTACAGTTTGAATGATTATTTAAAATTGTGATAATTCTTTCCCTATGTAAAAATTAAGTTTATGTAGCATAACAATAAAAATGAATGTTATATGATGAGGCTGATGACAGTGTTGTCTCGAAGGAGTGGTTGCACAAAACACCAGCTTATCACCAGTATATTAGGCAACCTAATGAAATACTCGTATCAAAACTTACACCCAAAGCATCTGTCATTTCCTTGTATTTTTTTGTAAAATGCAGGTTTTGCAAAAGTAAAAAAAAAAAAAAAATATTGTGATGGAATTATTGCTAGCCATGTTTTATTATTCACAACAGCTCTCTCAATGAGTCTCATAACCTGACGTCGCAATAAATGGATAAATTACTATTATAATATTATAAAATTAATATTACAATGCTTATTAAACAATTAACATCGTCCGACTGAATTTTGTTAATTTAGGCGCCCGAAAATAAAATAGGTTTAACCTTCTCGTCCCATGGATGTCATCATTGGCAGCTCAAGTAGTAGGTACCTGCTGCTAGAAAAAGAATGGCAGCAGTGTCTTCTTTCCACCATTTGCCACTCTGATGCTAATCAGCTTTTTAAATCCTCCTTTTGGAGAAGCTTCAGTCCTGCTAAAATATTTATAAATTTTTGGGAAACAATCTTGTCTAAACTGGTTTAGGTCTGAAATGGGCAGGTAGGTTAAAGTCGTGCTCCTAAAGCCGTCAGTCCCATCTAATGTGGTAAGATGGAGTTTACAAAAAAAGTTTGCAGAAGTATGTGACAAGCGGCTTAGAAAACTCTGACACCAATGTTTACATGGGAATCACGTCACTAGAAGAATGTATTTCGATCCAATACTTTTTTACATGTATGTTAGTAACTGTCGAGAACCGCTATTAATGCTCAGTTCATGACCAGACGGACAGAAAAATATTATTTTTACTTGTTACCATAATTATCTTCTGAATGCCTTTACATCTTTATGTTAAGTAATCACTCTTTCAAAAGCCTTAATTATATTAGGGGTTAAAATATGAAATTGCCGTCTTATAGTAATAGGTTCTTTGAATTGACATAGAATCTTCATGGTTTGAGATTTTCGAATGAAACTTTTTTCACATGGTTTCTATGATGTTCTTCTTTTCAAAAATGTGAAACATTTGAACATCGACTTTCAATTGTTTTTGTTATTTAACTTAGACAAGAAAGATGGATACTGCGAAAATTCGAGTGATTTTTGAATACGAGTTCCGACGCAGAAGTAACGCGGCAGAAACAGCCCGCAATATCAATGTTGCGTTTGGAGGGGGATCTGCTAATGAACGCACCGTGCGACTTTGGTTTAAACGCTTTCGTGATGGAAACTTCGACTTGAAGAACGAGCCACGAGGAAGACCGCCCACACAGGTGATTAACGATGAATTAAGAGAGATGGTGGAAGCCGATCCTAGTCAAACTACCCAGGAATTAGCGGCATGGTTTAACGTAACCTTACCCACAATATTGACTCATTTGCGTCAAATCAATAAAATAAAAAAATATGAAAATAGGTGTCTCATGATTTGACTGATGTGCAGAAAGAAACGCGTGTTGAAACTTGTGTTGCCTTGTTGAATCGGTACACAAATGAAGGAATATTAAATCGAATTGTGACATGTGATGAAAAGTGGATTCTTTATGATAACCGTAAAAGAACAATGCAATGGCTAACCCCAGGTCAAACGCCACAACAGTGACCTAAAGCAAAACTTACCAATAAAAAGGTAATGGTAACTGTTTGGTGGTCTCAGCCGTTTTCTCCGATCTGGTCAATCAATAACGGCAGATGTCTATTGTGCCAAACTCCGAACAATGTTGGCAAAACTAGCAGTAAAACAGCCCCGACTCATGAATCGATCTTCACCATTATTGCTCCATGACAACGCGAGACCTCATACAGCACGAGAAACCGTTTTGACCCTTCAGGAACTGCAATTAGAAACCATTTGACATCCTCCGTATTCGCCACACCTTGCTCCATTCTCCAACAACGGACTTCCATTTTTTTCGTGATTTGGACAATTATCTACGTGACAAGAAGTTTTCTTCCCAGGAGGCAGTACAAAATGCTTTCACACAGTTTGTGCAGTCTAGATCCTCAGAGTTCTATCACAAAGGCATAAATGACCTTCCTATTAGATGGCAGCAATGTATAGATAATAATGGTAACTATTTTGATTAAATAAAATTGTTAAAAATTAAAAAATAAACAACTTTGATTTTCAGTACAAATCGGCAATTTCATAATTTAACCCCTATTATTTATTTGTGGTCGAGTGGCATTTAAACTAGTTCTCAACTTGACGCCTGTTTTGGAGACCGAATTCGATATCCTGGAGTGTAGAAAACCACTTGGTCTCGGGTGGTAACAGGTGTTTTTAGTACCATAGTTTTTCTGATTATTATAATATTTATTATATACTTTGGGATCAGAACAATGCAATGATTTATTTTATTAACTTATTATTTTTAGTAAAAACAAATCTTTAATAAAAAAAATCTAAGCTGTCGAAAAACATTTTATCCTAGGAATTGTCTTTTGTATTTAAAATTTATTTGCTATAAAACCAGTCTCAAAACAATTATATTTTAATGTATACCTGGACTCTAGCTGGAAGAGATGTTAAATTTATTTGCTCAGTATCCATTTTTACTCAACAACGGCATTATGTTCTACTGATCGTGGATCGTAGTCACCACGGGTGCAACAATAAGATAAACAATAACAAATGATTACACCAACTTTATGTAGTTATATTTAAAGTTTATTAGTAGTAAATAACTCACTAAAAACAAAAAAACGTTTTAGAAAATACATTAACAAACAAAAATTTCAAAGTAAAATATAAATATATCTAACTAAATTTAAATTGATCAATATTCGTCCCCGACGACATGCATATTTTATCCAATGTACTTGGTCCATCTGTAAAAAAAGAGTAGCAATTGATTGCGTACAGTACTACATTATATTAAAGATAAAATATTTATAAGATAAATATAATATGTGGTAATAATTTAAATCTTACCGATCTGAAACCATTCATTCTTAGGAATTCTTGCATCAAATCTAGCTGATGATATAGCTTCTCTTAGTGCAAAAGAGACAACAACTGCTAAACAACATGGTGGTTCACCAACAGCTGAAAAAAAATCTGCGTTAAAACAGTAGTCTGTATTTTAATAGTGGAATAGCCTATGAGTTTGCATTGTGTTAAAGTTTTATCAAAATTTTGAGACGATATAATATTTAATAACAATAATACCTCAACTATATTTATATTTGTCTTGACTTAAGGCTTGTTTACTTTATTTGATATTTTTTTAGCAACTTAATTGCACTTAAAATATCAGTATATAAACTTGAAAAATTTGTCTCAGGCGGGACTCGAACCCGCATCTCCTCGCATGCCGGGCGGGCGCCATACCATTAGGCCACCGAGACACTGCGACACGGCGCGAATTTTTCAAGCATATTCTTACGCTGTAAGCCAGCGTTGTTTCATCAAATGTTAGGAGTTTGCACCCTTAAATAAATAAATAAATATTTTAAGACATGCCTCACTGGGCCACACAAAGCCATCTAGTCCCAAATTAAGCTACTATTAAGTACCCTGTCGTATGGGGTACTAGATAACCGATAAACTTACTTATATATATATATTTTTTTGTTAATTCATACTTATAATACATAGAAAACACCCAGACCAGTACAAACAGACATGTTCATGCACACAAATATTTGTACTGAGCGGGGATCGAACCCGCGACCCATGGGTCAGAAGCAGCGTTAACTACCGCTGATCCAAATGGTCGTCAAAACCCGAAACCCTTAACACCCGAACGAAACATCTTTGCAGATGTTTGACAGTCAGTTAAGATGAAACAGCTATTTATATACTTTATTTGATATTTTTTTAGCAACTAAATCTGCAAAGATGTTTTTGTTTCGGGTGTTAACGGTGCAAACTCCTAACATTTGATGAAACAACGCTGGCTTACAGCGTAAGAATATGCTTGAAAAATTCGCGCCGTGTCGCAGTGTCTCGGTGGCCTAATGGTATGGCGCCCGCCCGGCATGCGAGGAGATGCGGGTTCGAGCCCCGCCTGAGACAAATTTTTCAAGTTTATATACTGATATTAAGACTTGTTGTTAAAATAAAGTGTAAAATACCATTTTACTTTCAAATTAAGGGTCTTTTAAGCACAATAAAACCTTGTATATTTAGTTTCATTTTACGTATTACCTTTCGTTCCAAGAATGGCATCCGTACTATATGAGTTTTTTCTCAAATACACCCTAAAGTCTAATGGTATGTCTCTTGCTTGAGGCACATAGTAGTTCCATGTTCGGTCAGTGATTATCTCACCGTTACTTGGATCGTAAACTATATTTTCAGAAGTCCAGTAACCGACAGCCATTATAAAAGCACCTTCAATCTAAAATATTAATTAAATAATTGTTGAACTAATTGCAATCCACAATTAAAAAATAAATATCAGCTTTATTTGCTTACAGTTAAATTTATATTTTTTTCATACCTGCCCAACATCTACTTCGGGGTTTACAGTCCTTCCTACATCTTCCAACAGATCTACTCTCAACAGTTCATGCTCTCCTGTCAGTATATCAACTTCAACTTCAGCAAAACACAGGCCGTATATATTATATTCCTGTGCAGCTGTGAACCCTACAAACCCATGTCCTTGAAGATCAATGTCCTGATCATATGCACTTTTAATTATATCTTCCCATGAAGCACCTGGCATAGCTTCTTTTACTGGCGCTAACCTACTAAGCAAATCTTCACACGCGTTTTGTACTCCAACTCCAACGTTTTGAGAGGCAATACTACCACCAGTAATAAATGCATTTGGTCCAATTATAGTATTATTTCCTTTTATTTTGATTTTTTCAACTGGTATCTTGAGGAAATAAGCTGCGATCTGTACTGCTTTGGTATTTATTCCTTGACCCATTTCAATTCCAGAATGCACGAGTGCAACAGTTCCATCAGCATGATATACTGATAAACTGACGTTAAGTCGTTGACCCCCCACTGGAGCCCACCTTGTAACAGTTGTTTTCAAACCTCGTTTTTTCCATCTGTTTTCTGAGTTGAATTTTTCCACTGCGGCTCTTCTTTCGGTGTAATCAGACTTAGATATCAAAGTATCATACATTTCTATGACATCGTTATATTTGGTTTTATCTATGTTTGCTAGTCGGACTTGAACAGAATCAAGATTTAGTTCGTAAGAAATACGTTCGAGTAAACTTTCAGCCATAGCAAGAGTCTCTAATGTTCCTGTAAATAAGTGGATTATGTCGTAACTTGGCAATAGTAATAATTAATGGTATCAATCTGTTGTTGATAAATTAACATTATTCAAAGAATATTTAAAATTATTGAATGTTATAAAATTTCCTATACCTGGTGCTCTACACCATGTGTTTTTATGAGTGTCAGTTAAAACGTTGTATCCTTTGAAGCTCCATCGAGTACTATCGTATACATTATTAAATATACCAACGCCAAGTTGAAAAAGCGTTTCATTAATTTTATGCCCATCATCTTCGTATAATTTGTAGTCCACATGTTGAATAACACCGGAGTCATTTACTTTTACCTGCCAATGAATCATTTTCATTATGTAATAATAATAATAAAAATGTATTAAATATATTTTATATTTATTTGCACTTAGATTATACTTGAACACTTTGTTGATTTCTTACCTCAAAATCATTGGAACATGGAAATCTTTTTCCCACAGCCCTCATATTAGTACTGAGTGACTGTATAAACCTAACTGGTCGATTAAGCTTTATCGCAGCAAGAGTGCAGGCCACTGCAACTTGTGAAGCGCGAGAAATTTTTATACCGTATGAACCTCCCAGCCTTCGGACATATACATCGATGCTGTAGTGAAAAGGGAAATGGAAAGCTTAGATTAGAATTTCTTTAATTACGCTAGATGGTATATAAAATGAATACATTTATAGTATAATAAAAAAGAAGCTTTTTAGCTCCCGTTCTGAAAGCCAACATTCCAGATATTTGAAATATAATATATTTTTCAAAATTAAAAGATTTAAGTAAATTTATTTTTATAAACGACTTAGTTTTTAAGCTTACGAGTTATAAGTAAAATATAAAAAATAACTGAAATTGTTAACTTACAAGATTTTTTTCAATTTCGGAAATCGTGAAATGTAAATTCTACTAATGTTGCTGATAACATAAACAAGACGTTCCATACTAATTATCACGGTTTTTTCTTTTAGTTCACAAATAATTATAGTTCTGAAGACATATTTCAATATTTTTATTTAGTTAGTTCGTTAAAAATAAAGTATAAATCCACATATTGTGACTGATTTAAACATTTTTACACTTACCAATTTGAATCTAGGTTTAATGCTCTGGATATCATGGTTTGCGTTCCATCCATCCACTGAGTAGCACTATGTACTTCCACACCATCTTCATTAGGCCGAGTAACACAAACAAGTGTCTCCATAGAAAAATGGTACTGAGTATAAATGGTATTCTCCCCTATAATTGTCTTTGTTACGTCAGTCCCTTGATTAGTTGCATCTGCTGATGCATACTGTGTAAGCCTACTTTGATCTTTTTTGGCTTCTTTCACATCAATAACGGGTTTTATGACATTTTTGTATGTAACGTGAACCATTTTAGCGGCCTTATCAGCTAAATGTCTACTATCAGCTACTATTATTCCTATTGGTTGGTTATAATATTTGATAGCACCGCTACATAATATTTCTTCATTTGCGGAGTAGAGCACACTTTCAGCTGGTGTGAAGGAATTCAGCCCTGGAATGTCTTTGGCTGAGTAAAATGAAATAACGCCAGGTACACTCTGAAACATAAGGGCTAAATTAACCATAGATATTTTTTCATATACAACAATACACAGACTTTGTATTATACTCGTATTAGGTTATTTTATTATTCAACTAGCTTGCCTGTGTCTTTGTTCAGGTAAAATGTAGTTTTAAAGTAATGTAAATTTACGTTTCTCTGTCAAAATTCATTTACATATGTTCAGACGTTCTTACGTCATTAGTTCAAACGTCCAACCAGATTACACCTTTATAATAAAATTATAATGTACACGATTATCATAAATATCAGCCCAAATCCGTCCACTGCGGACATAAGACTCCCTTAACATAATTTTGTCCTTATCTTCACACATTGCAGGCAAATGTGCGAACCGCAGTTTGGTCAAAATGGTAGCCTGAAGACGCTGACCACCTGTCTTCTTCGGGCAATATTCTTTTTGTAGTCTCTAATAATACCCTCGCCTTCAAACGGGAAGTGGTGGTGTATATTAGGGTTTCGTACCCAAAGGGTAAAAACGGGACGAATTTTTCAATTCAACTCATCTTACAACAATACAATAATACTACGCTTAATTTGTTTGAGCTATTTAAATATTTACACAGTCCCTACAATGAAGAATGTTTAAAAACTTTTGGCTAAAATGTAGTTAAAGTAAAAATACAATCATATTTATAATACGATTAAAACGATGGTCTTTAATAGTTCATAAAAATAAATGTTGTAATATACGACATATTTATTGCTGATAAGTTTTTATTATTTTGTAACCAATTTCGGCACCATTAGCATTCGTTATTGTAGTTAAAAATAGGTTACAGTATAATGTTGCAGTTTACAGTAGATCTTTGTCATCTGTTATAATATTAGGGGTTAAAGTATGAAATTGCCGTTTTGTATGGACGAAATCGAAGAAGAAAAGTCATTTTTCCATACTAACAATTTTTTAGTTTTTTTAAAAATGCCTGAACCGTTTTCGATGCAATTAAAGGTGAAAGTTAGATGGTTATAAAGCTACGCATCATAGTATTAAAATTTCTGAAAATCAAAGTATATAATACAACTATACTTAATTGAAGCAAGAAGGTCTGCTGACACATTGTAAGGGGTCTTATCAACGACTTCCTTTGAAGTAATAGGCACTAGTATTGCATTTTTTTTTAGTCTAAAGTTACTTTATTTAGTCCTTAATACAATACAAAAAGAATTACGCAATAATACAACTACACTTGAGAGCTATAATAAAAATAAAAAGTGGGAAAATAATCGGCAATTTCATACTTTAACCCCTATTATATTATATAATCTAGTTGTTGTTTACACACTTAACATATTTTATTAAATTTAATATTTTACCAAAGCTTGTGTCGCGTCTATACTGGCTATAGTTCCAGTGCCCTCGGTAGCTAGTACAAAAGAAGCAAATACTTCGTGTGGAAAAGCAGGCAGGTCTTCTGTGTACGGTGCTTCAGCTGAACATTGAATCTGAAAAATCCATCAATACACGTCAAAAGAGCACTGCTACAAACATCATCATCAAACTAGAAACCAGACCTCATTTTGCATTAATCATATTAATTATTTCTTTTGATTGGTATGTATTTTTAATTTAAGAAAAAATATGTTTGGTAAGCTAATAAAGATTAGTATGACAAAGTAAAATGCTGAAAATCTGAAAAAGACGCCATTTATATATCATGATTTTGAAAAAAAAATGTTTGTTTATGTTATAATACTCGAAGAAACTAAATACATAATTCACTAATAGTTATGCTTTTGTACCAGTCTCTCTTCAGCAATGACGATGATAACGTTTAAAAATGAGATATTAAAATACATACCAAGGCCTCCAATTTCTGAAGTGGCTGAGTCAGAGGCCATATAGAAGGGTTAGTATCGAATATTTGTCTCCCATCCGACACAGGTCGCTTTTCGTGTATTTTTTCTGCTGCAGTTCGATATTTAGCATTTAGATTGTCCTTAGGGCAAAGTGAAGTAAGACCCTAGAACAGAATATAACATTTTTGTATTTTTTGTATGCATATACGGGATGAAATTTTAACCACTTTCCAAAATTATTATAGTTTCAGTATCGTATTCAGAGCCTATTTATGAAGTAAAAAATGTAAATCAAGTTGTCATCTGAAAATATTTTTTGCGATATAGTTTTCAATTTTTACGGTCCTAGACCTGTTAAGGTATAAAGGGAAAATCAAAAACTTATTAATAGTATCGTAATTAATAAATGAGAAGCGCAACGCGTGAGAAAAGTGTTGCTAGGCGGCCGTATCAAAAATTTTAGATTTTTGGCGGACTTTTTCTAAGTGCTTTATCTTGACATTTTTGAACTAGGCTATACCAAAAGAAATAATACGTTATTTGCTTTTTGTCTCGTAGATTGATATATTAAAATTTGGTAGGTGGTTAAAATGGCATCCTGTATATATGCAATTTGGTGAAGTCGATTGGTAGTTATGCACGTCATACATTTCGTCAATTCATTTTTATTTATATGAGAAGATGAAAAGACTGACATTGAACTCTGTGCTAAACTTCAAGTAAGATCGGTTGGTATAATTGAAATTTATGGTTTGCTAATATATTAAAATTTCATCCTGTATATATATTTGGAGTTGTGTTTACCACCACATATATGTACTATATAAAAATATCTCAGTCTAGGTTCCATGTGGTTGTTACATTTACCCAGGTAAGTTTTAAGTCTATTACTTATATAACTGTATGTGATTATTTAACACGTTACCGCATATTTAAATGTTCGTTGGTCAAGTTCTTTCCATTTATACAGATACATTCTCTCTCTACATACAGTGTTCTCTCTCTCTAACTTGGTGGTCTAGGTTTAGGCAGAAAAAAGTCTTGATTTTCTTATTAATTTATTTCTATTTTTAATAGGCCTATCTTGCTGTCTGAGAAGTCCTTGACAACTGTACCGTACTGTTTGGCAAGTGTGGATGGTTCTGAGCCTAAAGCCGCCTGCTAGCTGCCTTGTGAGTGGATCGAGAGGGGCAGATAAGTCGACTTGAGCTGTCATCCCAAGAATGGTTTGTCAACTTTGTCAGGTGGTAGATATCTACCTGGCAAAATGGGACAAGGATGCTCGCATCTTTTGACGAGTTGCCCTAATTCGGAACGTATTTTTTTCCTGTAGCTATTTCTGTTTTTTATATTGAACATAAAAAAAACGCCAGATAAAACAGTGTCTACGAATATATCACCATGGCCACGGAATATAGTAAAGATCGAATTGCGCACTAGTGTGATGTTGCACTACCCAACCCATTTTTTTTGCGGCAATCTTATCTGCAAGCAACATTACTTCACATTAGATATACTTATGGCGGTTTGTACTCGTATCATGGTTCTAAACATTACCAGCAACATAAACATACTTGAAAGTTCGTTCTTCTATCCGTTCAATTCTAAAGGTGTATTAGGTTACATGTGAGTTTTTTTAAGTATGGCCACGCATAACTTTTTAGCAGGCTTAGCAATTCCAATGATTTTAAGTAGGATGGCACAAAACTTTCATTAAAATTTGAAAAATACAACTTCTTGAAATGTAAATTTTTTTAACTAGCCTTCAAAAATTTTAAAAGTGTTTTACTTTAGATTCACTGTTTCACAAAACCAATTTTTAGGCTCGATTCTGTAGCATCGCATTCAAATTAATTGTTGATAGATCTAAAAAAATCACCTACAGGAAGTTTTTGTTCTTCCGAAAAATCCGTGATTTATTATACCAACCTTATAAAACAGCCCCAAAGCCAACTGCTTTCTGTACGCCGCCGACGGTTCAGGTGGATTTTCTACAGCCACCAACTCTTGCGATAAAATTTTTAACGCAGATTGTAGAACGTCGTTTGTGAAGATCTTCTTTCCGAAAATATATTTTTCTGTCAACGAGCCCCTTGTGTATGGAGGTTTAAGACCACTATATACAATTCTGGATTGTCTCACAGTGTTGTCGGAAGTTCGGATGCGGTAAAGGAAGCCAGCGTTCACAACGGCGTGGGCGTTTTGAGCTCGAGGCATGATCTGAAAAAGATGTCCGTTTTCAGAATGCTTGCTCTAGAGTAAGTAGATTTTTGATATGGCTAGAGATAGGTTAGTGTCTGAAATGCCCAGGCGGAAACCCGTTTAGAGTTCAGTTAAGCATTTCCATATATCAGAATTTCAATTCAATTAAATTAATTTATTTCGAACAACAAAATCCAAGATACATATTACACACTAAATCAAATCTGATCATGCTCAGTTTTAGAATCTATTCAAATCTGACTAAAATCTTAATTTCAACTATCTACGATGAGGAATTCAAGTGCTTTTAGAAGCACCAAAAATGGCAATAATTTTTAAATTATTATGGCTAGCTATAATTTAATATATTGTTTTAGATTGCATCATGTGAACTGGTCGGCTTTAAGCAACCGTCATTGCAAAAATTCGGAATCATCTTCAATCAGGTATTATGATCTAAGCTAAGATATTTCGGAGTATGCTTAAATTTTTTTTTCATAAAGTAGTTTGTAATGTAGAAACTTAAATCTATGGTGGGAACGGCTTGTAAAGAAAAGTCTTTCTCTGTTTTTTTAGATAGAGTTGGATGTATATTCTATTTCAACAAATACAAACTGAGTGTCATAGATCTACTTGTCTATGATTTCAATTATTATTTTTCTTCGATCGTTTTCTTTGACTATTTACCAACCATTTGTTTGGAAATTATGGATTTAATTTTATAAAATCATTCAAGAAGATTATCATACATAGGTAGCAATAGTAACTTTAATAACATATACACAATAGTTAATTTTGGTATAAGTATCACTTAATAAATTATAGATCACATTCGGAAGCCGGTTGAATAAGTACTGTTTAGGTATGTGCACGCATTATCGTTAATTCGTACGCGCACATGTTAAGTTAATATGACGCGCTTACGAAACACGTGTGAATGTAGGTTACTTACACCACCTAATGTTAAAATTCAGTGTCGCAAGGTCTGTCCTCAAAAAAATCATCAAGATAAGATTTACATCCAAAGTTTTGCAGCGACCCAAGAAAATAAAGAAGTTATTGATTTAACGTACCTATTACATTACATAATTATCAAATTTAATTTAAAATTATTGATACACGTTTTAGCTTGGCTTGACTGAAAGAAAGACAATCGAATTATTGAATTCATCAAAGAGTAGATGATACTCTATGTAATTAATCAGAAAGACAGTTTTCTTTAAAAGTCATAACAAATAAAAATTCAAACTTTCTTTTTCTATACCAATAATATTTCAAGACTTTTCATACTGGGTCAAACTCATTTAGTCCCAAATCTAGCTACTCCGAAGCTTATACCATAGGTACAACCTATTTTAACTTAACATTTAGAAAATTTTGATTTCCTTAAAATGTTTATATCAAATTGGTCTGATGTAACCAGCCCCTATAAGACCACAGCTGGACATATTCCAAAAGGATAATTTTGCCAGCGTTTTCTTAAGGTGAAAATTCTTTTGGCAATTCTGAGGACACCCATAGAAAGATAGTGGTGCTATTTTTTTAGGCCGTCCGGTGTAGGAATGCGATTATAAAGCACCAAATTACATTACTTACACCCAGATTATACGTTGGTACATAAGTGGTAATTGTGTGGTATATCCGTAATACAAGCAAAAACTTACTTCACCGACCGTTCAATTGACGTATCCGCTTAATATAAAAAACGATTTTGGTGCAAGGGTACTAAGGTCCAGTAAACAGCATAATGTCGGACATAATACGCATGCAATAGGTACTGTTAATTCTTTTACCTAGAACACAGCAAGCCATTCTGATAGAATGTTTGTTTAGTGTTTTTATTTATTTTTTACAATACATGGATATTTTTGTTATCTACCATAATATCATAAAGAGGAAAGATTTCATTGTTTGTTTGTATTGAATAGGCTCCGAAACTACTGGACCGATTTGATTTATTTTGCCATTAGATGCCGAAATTATCCCTGATGAACGTAGGCTACTTTTTACTGCGGCGCCCGGTAGATGGCGCTGCTGTCGGTATGTCAACTACTTAACGGCTTGACCACAGAACATGGAAAAAGGTTAGAAAGGCGATGTAGGCGGGGCAGGCGCGCCTCCGAGGTTATGAGCAAATGCTTGTAAGTGAGCGCTGTGTGTGATTGGTTTCTTTTGACGTCGCGCGACTCTATTGGTCGCGCATCGTCAAAAGAATTCGCTTGATTGGCGTTCTTTGAACTCGTTTATGTGTAACGCCCCGTTGGTCTATTGGTTTAAATACCGGGCCAAGATCTCGGGGTCCCAGGTTCGATCTCCGGGTCGGGCAACAAAAAGTTTCGAATTTTCGAACGTTGCTCGGGTTTGTGATCACCAACCCGCATTTGGCAAGCGTGGTGATTTTGCCAGTACATCATTGCTGTGGTAACGTGAATTCAATGATGGAGGCCTTTTTCCTGCAATGGGATGATAAAAGGCTGTTACTTACTTATGTTTTGTGGGGCGGAAGCGGCGACATCGGATCTCATACAAATGGCGCATCATGACAGCCTTTCTAACCTATTTCCATGTTCTGTGGGCTTGACCGATTGATTGGTTTGAAATTGTGTATGTGTTTTCCATGCTTTCACAAACACGAATGTATTAAGCCTACCTAATCTATCTTTCTGCCACCGCTAGGCATAGGTTCGTTTCATATATGACGTGGAGTTCACGCGTGCAGAGCCGCGGAGGAAGAGCTAGTCTCTATCTATAATATTTGTAAAATCCCCTATTCCGATTGTTGCTGTTACTCCTTCCTCTTTTAATTGATACGAGCAAGCAAAGATGTTAGATACGTGAAGTCAGATATTAAAAATCTGAAAGTTGATTTAGATATATATTTTTTTTTAAACCGTACTTCAGAAAACAGAAAGTCTATTGACCAATTTAGTTTGGCTGGGTGCGTTTTCGCCGGGGTGCAAAAAGCAGACTTTCAAACTTAAGTTTTGCGTTTTACTAGCTACTAAAAATATGGGGTAGGCATTATTTTTTCTACTTATGCCGTGCCTATTTGCGACGTGCAATTGCGCAGCCTTACACTACGAGTGTCCCAACACGGACATGACAGTTTTTTTTATTTTATTTCATAACTGTTTGTCAGTAAATTGACCCTAGGAATAAATAAGTATGTCAAGTACTTACTTTATAAGTTACAACATTATGTTCTTTACTCAGTGGAGGCAGCAAGACATTTAGTATGATGCTCCCTTTCATATCCGTTTGCAAAAATTTCTGCATGGTCACTGTTTTTTTATAACCAGTGCGCGGACCTGAAAGGAAGAGATTTAAGATGATAACTGTTTCATTAGTCACAGAGTAATTTTTAAAATATTATCCTTAGTCTAGTGGCTTAAATACCAGGTCAAGATCTCAGGATCCCAGGTTTAATCCCTGGGTCGGGCAACAAAAAGTTTCGAATTTTCGAACATTGCTCGGGTTTGTAATCACCAACTCGCATTTGGCAAGCGTGGTGACTATGCCTGTCTGTACTCATCATAGCTATGGTAACTTGAGTTCAATGATGGAAGCCTGAGCCCTATAGTATGATTATAGGCCGTTACTTTACTATATTAGAATGAAACCTAGATAATGAAAACTGATTCAATTTCTATAAGCTCCCCAGAACAAACATTCAGGTAGTACTGACTAGGTCAGTTGCTACAATATTTTATGGAGAGAAAGGAGAAGGAGTAGTAGTATACCTTTAATAGTTAGTCTTTTTAAAAAGATTGTTGTGTATTTAACCAAAATTAGTTCGAATGAGGTAATTAATGTATGACAGATACCCTGGTAAAGGTACAGATAGGTAGTTGCTGAGAATAATAACGCTTATTCTAAGGGTAGTTGAATTTGGCTAAGATAATATCAAATTAAATAAAATGTTAAGATATCAAACTTGTTTTGTTGTTCGATGTTAATTATTTTGTTTGTGCAAAGTTGTTAACAAAATAATGTTCACAATTGTGTCTTTTAGGTATTATTTTAAAATGGCGTTGTTTTTATTTTAACTTACATATCGTCAGTTGAGCACCGACTGTTTCGAAAAGAAGAAAAATGTCTGACGAAAATCCGTTATGTTGATGTTTTATCATCAGATTTCCAGCAATTGTACCAATCTAAAACACAAAAAATAATTGATAAAATAGTTGGTGTATACGTTTATATCTAAATCGATCAGGCTGCGGTATCTTTATAGTCGTAGATATAGGTACGAATTTGCAATAAAAATGTATAACTTGATGTGTAAGCCACTGTTCACAGCGAAGCATTTACAGGTTCAATCACTAAACAATTCAAGTCTAAATTATTTTGAAGATCAAATATTATAATATACTAAATGAATGGAAGATTTGGCAAGATAATTATACTTATACGTTAAGAATTAGTTGTTTCGGGGTTTCTGTCATATAACTTGTCTTTTATGAGTTTCTGACGGGATCAAGGAAGAACTAAACACGAAGAAATCTGTTCTGCCATGATCATGGCGCTTGTACCATAGATAAATGGCATAAATCTCAAAATTTAAGTGACCCCTATGGTGTTATTCCCTCGATTGTATGTTATTCCAGACATAATTGAAATCAATTAGGTACTATCGCGACCGCCGGCGCCGCGGCGGTCTTAAAATCCTGTAGGAATTGACTTTCATGGGTACTTTAGTTAGAGAAAATTATTTCCGGATATCTATCAACATACGTGTCATTAACGGCAGAACTAAGGAGTTCTCATGAGTATTATAAACTCATAAGTTCTTCCGTGTTCCGTATGTACTTTACAACATTACTTGCATCCTTACATTTCTGACAGCAATATGGGCTACTAATTGGAGATGGTCGTAAAATGTCTTCGTGTATGAAAAATCGTCATCTTCGCTAGCGCTTTGAAAGATATCCAGTAGTTCACTGAGTGTAGTCCCAGAATTGATGACTAAATTTTGGTCTTTTTCCCAGCCTTTTAATTCTGATACTCCGCTTATGTCTATCAATGTTTCAGGGTATTCTTCAATAGGGTATACTCCTAAAACAGAAACAATTTCAAGTTTCATTAAATTCATCAATTCAATTAACCAGCAATGAAACTAAACATCAAAAGTCGTCACAAAAACTTTAAATAATTTGAACTAATTTTATGGTCAGTGTCATAACATTTATATTGTTTATATACTCGTACCTTATTTTTGATGAAGTTATTTTCGGGACCGTGTCTAATGAGTACATACAGAAATTCGAAAAGATTTACCTAGTAACTAAGTAAAATACCGACCCCTGCATTAATCCTACAGTTAAGTTTTTAAAACTTAGGTACTGCATAGTAATTTTTTTTCATTACTTCCGTAGAACGCCAAAAATACAAAATTAACTATTGTTTTCGTTATGATAACTTTTTTAGTTAAGTGAATTGTTAAATAAATTAACGAAAAACGGTTATGTAGTTAGTCTATATGCTGTAAAAGTAGGAGCGAGAGGTATAAAAGAAGAATGTTAAAAGGAGATGTTAAAAGACCTTTGCTTGGCCAGAACTGCAGTAAGTTCTATACTAGAGCGAGTGTCTAAAGCTGCATTAGCAGGTTCGTACATGGTTTGGCTGGGCAGGGAGAGAAACATGAGTAGTGAAACTCAGTATTTATGTACATCATCTTAAACCTACACCCGTGGCACAAGTCCCGGGATCTACTTGGAGTTTCTCTTTCTACCACACGATTGACCCGGGTGCCGGGGATTGTGAATCCAGGGAATGCTAAGAAGTTTAAGTTTAAACATTTCTATAACAGTAATTAAAGTGTGTACCTTTTGCTGTGTTTCCTGCTACTAACATATAAGATTCCACTCCTCGTTTACTAAATATTTCAATAATGTCTTGAATAGTCGATACCCTGTACCAAGATTTTCCGTCTTTCAATTCAATTTCTAGTATATTTGGGTAATCGTCTTTAGTAATTACACACCAATCGTCTCCGTCGCTGCATTTTTTGATGCAGGGCGTGCCATTCTTTTTACATTTCGGTAAGTCTTCGATGTCCTCTATGTTAATCCGTTTAGGGGCGTCTTGAGCAAATTTTTTGAAAGCTTCCAGAATAGGTCTGTATCCAGTACACCTACATATATTGCTTGCGAAAGACTTTTCGATTTCAAGCATTGTAAGGTTCTTTTTGCTTTGCAAAAGGCTGCAAAGAAAATTGCTTGCATCAATATGTTACATTACAAGTGTTCATAATAATCTAAGATATATCGTATGCCTAAGCTTGTATACTAAATCGACGACTAAGTGAAAATACAGACTCAAATTTGCTTTTCCAGTAAACAAGAGCACGTTCGCAACTCTATTCACGTGGGAAGCGGCTATATCGCACTCCCTACTTTATCGTATCTCCGATTATATAGCTCTACTTCGTTTATAATTTAAGGTTATAATTTTTTTTTAAATTTACCATGAATAATTTCAAGAACAAAAGCTAAAGTAGTTTCAGGGTATCAAACTCTATGTCAAATTTAATCTTTATCAGTCTGTATTGTTCTAAATTAGTTCAAGTTATGTACCCCCCAAATGAAATTTTTATCTCTCAAAGGATAATTTCCAAAAAAAAACTTTACAACTGTAAGCATACAAAAACGCAAATCTTTCCTCTTTATTATATAAGTCTAGATAATCTATAGCACTCTCTAGTACAGATTTATGCTTGAACAGGTTTTTAAAAACAAACTTTGATACAATCCCATATTATAAGTAAAGGTATTGTTTAGTTATCACCATCACCTCCATCATTACCAACCTATATCTGTCCACAGCTGGACAAAGTCCTCTTCAAAAAGAGGTTTTTACCAAAATTGACATTTCTGACAAAAGATTTTACTTTTATGTAAAGATTTTACCATAGATATAGGATACAAGTAGATCCACTGACAGCCCGATAATGCGTGACCAGTTTTGATTTGTCAATGTGTGTGTTAACTAGTGACGTACCTTTAAAATTTTTAGACTATCGATAATAATTGCAGTTTGTCGTTTGGAAAATAATGTTTACTGTCACACTGTTTTTATCTCGAGATTATGCACCTACCTTGCGGCATACCTAACCGCCCTCACTTCTTACAACTATAATAGTGGGCAGATAAATGTGCCCGGTGAGTATATTTTTTACATATAATTTAAAAATAAACAGTCTTAATTAATAAAAAAAATAACAGCCATTGTTCATTAGTTTTCTTTATTTATTTATTCAAAAGATTTTCCCTTGTCATCTGCTGTGCCGTGTGAACAAGTAAACAAAATCTGAATAAACATTTACATTCTGATGTATCAAACACTGATTATTGACTTTTAAACAAGATTATCTTAGTTATGTGATTCCTTACAGTTTCCTTCTTCAAATTGTTAAGTTGACATTCATTTGAGACGCTAAACGTAAAATAACATCAAATTTCTCCGGAAACATTCAAGATAAATGTCGACAAAAGTATCGATAAATTTGAGTCAAGCTCTAGCGTACATGTAAAATATTTCGATAAATTATTTATCCACCAAAATAATGTAAATAATCAATACATAGAACTTTATCTATACAAAATATTAAAATGAACAAGTGGACTGAAATAATTTTATATTTACAACTTAACAACAAGATCAAATTCAACAAAAATAACGCGTTTTTACGATGACGACTTTCTACGTATTTACCTGTGAAATGAGCAATTTTCTGGATTATTTTTGTGGTTGACTCCACAGGCACTCACAGAACATGTGACCATTGTTAGATAAAACTGTATTACTTTAGATAATCTACGATGTACTAGATAATTACATAAAATGTTGAACCTTATATCGCATATGCCACTGGATGTCACTCTGTCAAATACGACAGGTCACAAAACGAAAAGATTTGTTTTCTTTTTCTATCTTGCTAGATTTCCATAAGAGGTTTTCTTCTATCTCGCAGGCTTTGTCCGTCTATTATATTCTACGTTTATGGATTTTACTATAGGTATAGAGAGACACGCCATCCCATCTTTTTTTGACCGACACTCATTTAGTCGCCTCTTTATCGCCATGAAAAATATTTATTTTACGAATATGTGCACATTAAATAAAATTTACTGTTGTCAGCAGCTTTTAAAGAACTTTATAATGATACGTCGTGTACACACTCCTGGTGTGGCATCAGATCTCTCGATCGGTCAATACTCTAGATTTTAAAGTTCAGTGAAAGCTTTTGTTATGGGGATTTTGAATGACCGCAAAAGTACCGGTATGACCAGTAATAAGTGCACTCACGCACAAAATATGTAACATGCACTTTCTTTAAGTGGAAACGCCTGAGACAAAAATAAAAATCGTTCATGGTAGAATATTTGAATATTATTATAGTTAAAATATTTTGGAAGCATTGTGTAATGATGTTGGACGCCCTCTGCCCCATCTTGGGGACATAGGACATTAAGTCAAGTAAGTCAAGTGTTATGTTGCAGGTTAAATTCAATCAATACGTTTTATTAGTGCACAGGTTGACACAATAAAACATGCATGTCAGAGTCAGTAAATAATATCATTCTACTGCAAGCCTGTGTCTAGACACAGCTCTAAAAAAGGACTTTCAGATATAATCGCCGCGTTTGGCAGGAGTGGTGGCGATCGCAGTTTGGCATTCTCGTGGAAAATTACACATTAATCCGTGACATTCCATCTAAAAGGTGCGGATTTCAAATCAATTCAAATCGATAAAGCAGCTTTTCTTTATCTTACATATTATTGAGTAGCTGCAGATCTTTACATTTTGAATATTATCATATACTAAAGTAAACAATACTTTTTAATCCTTTTATCTAACAATAATTTAAAGTGGTTAAATCACCTGTACAAAGCCATGACCCATCCTGGTGTACAGTACCCGCACTGAGTGCCGTTGTGTTCCGCAAGAGTCTTCTGTATAGGATGGTAGCCATCGTGACGGTTTCCAACTTTTTCTATAGTTGTTATCTCCCAGTTGTAGCACGAGGTTATTGACACCAAACACTGATGGTAGATAAATTAGGAACATTTATTGATGTCAAATAAAGGTACAGATCTCTTAAAAATAAAGGGATAGATATATTCTTCTCTGCTTAGATTCGTTAGGTCTTGTCAATTGTTGCAAAGAGATATGTGCCGAATCAATGGGCTATAAGACTTTCATTATTTTATTTCTTAAATGATAGTATAAAGGATCTCATCAAAAAGTAAGGCTAGTCAGTGCCAATGTTGGATAGAGATCATAAAATTACTATAAATAAAATTAAAAGACACAAGCTCAGGTTATTTAGCGGAAAGATATGACAAAATTATATGAATTGAAAACTATTCTGGCTATAAAATCGGCTTCTTAACACCGGTTCAGATACCTTAACCACATTACTTGTCCCTAATACCGAGGAAACAAAATAATAATTCAATTTACAATTAAATTAAGAACTACTTGTGTTTGCTATAATTTTGAAACGTAAATTTGTGTTACCAAAATTGTTTGCTTAATTAACATACTTTATTTAGTACAATTCTCAATATCAAGTTGCTTTGTTAGGTACAACTACACAATGATAACGCTTATTAGCATTACAATTAGATAATGTTTTTTTAATTGATTATATATTAGCTATTATTTCATCTTTTGTTTTATTTGTTGTAAAGTCCCTGTTAGGATAATATAACCAATTTATATTATTGTGTTTAAAACTAGGAATGAGTAAAGCCTCTTTTTATTTTAGTTCAATCTATTCTTACTTCGTGATTTAGATATTCGATCCTTTACGTTTAGATCTTTTATTTTCATGTTGAATATTATATTTACTTGGCGAAGGATGGCTAAAGTATTAAATGCTTAGGTATAATATATTGTTTAATATTGGTACTCATAATCAACGCTAAAACATGTAATGAAATACACACTTTTCCTGCTATTAGTAGGTACTTTTATTGTTGTTGTTTTTATTGTAACTGTTTTCTTTTTTGAGGGATTTTTCGGGTATATATGTTCTTCTGTAGATCCCTACATTATATCACTAATAATTTTTGGAGTTGTACAATCATGCAATCATTATAAAAGCTCAGGTCACTGGTCGCTGGTCACTAAAGGACTAACATAAAACATTCTGCAAATAAGAAGATGCTATTTCCAAGAATAGACTAGCGTAAGAGAATAATGATCATCTTACAGCATTAACAGAGACTGGATCGCTTTCAGGGGTTTTAACAGCAGTGACGATGCAGGCACCACATCCTCCTTCCCGGCACATGTATTTGGTTCCACGCAGCTCCAGGAAATCTCTCAAGTAGTCCAATAGTGTAACGTGCGAGCTCACCTCGCATCCCACTATAACAAAAATTAGGACATAACTGGTTTGTTCTTGAATACTTATAAAAGGTAGCACCATTTTTTACCGGTGACGGTCTAGCCACCTATACGGGGTGGTAAGAGGCGAATACTGTCAGAAGATGTGCGGACAGCAGTGTTTTCTCTAACAATATTAAAATTGCGATGGAAATCTCATGTACAACAGTGGACCTATGTGGGATTACCCCAAGCACATCGTAATCAAATATAAAGCTAACTCAAAAGTCCATAGTTTTAAATTCTACCTTGGTGTGTGATTATGACATATTTACCTAAGTGATTAACGAAAATAAGTGCATATGAGTTGTGTTTATAAGGGTATCCTTATGCTAAAAATGATATTTTAAGTATTATTATTATTCTCCTTTATTTAATTTTAAAAAATATAAATTACATTTTTAAATATCTTTATAAAAAATAAACACATTTAAAAATATTAAAAATAGTTCCCAACCGGCATCGAGATCAGGGTCCAAGCTACCGGTGGTTAAGGTCCCAGAGACAGGAACCTCCTCACAATGCGCGCCGTGTCCAAGAGTACTGCCTTCTGTATCCTACTGTTAACCCAAGTGCCTAACGTGAGCCTCTTAAGGTGTTTATCGAGGCTCTTAGCTATCAGTCCGTGGGCAGAGACGACTATCGGTACAATGACAGCTGAATCGACGGGCCACATGTCGACAATCTCATGAGCTAAGTCAAGATATTTACATTCTTTATCTTTTTCAGCCTTTAAGAGGTTGCTGTCATGTGGCACGGCGATGTCAACTATCATTGCACGGCGATCTTGACGATCTATCACCACAATGTCAGGCTTGTTGGCCAGAATAGTCCTGTCTGTGATGATAGATCGGTCCCAGTACAATATTACACAACTGTTTTCGAGAACTGGCTCAGGCACGTATTGGTAGTAAGGGACCTCCGACGACACAAGGTTGTATTTCAGAGCAAGTTGCTGGTGTATGATTCTGGCCACTTGGTTATGCCTGTGCAAGTACTCGCCGTTATTATTATTATTATTATTTTATGGTTGACTCCTTGTGGTACTTACCGTTTCATATAGCTTTGATTCGAGTAAAATTTTGGCTAAATAGTTTTTTCAAAACAAAGTCCGCACGTTTACAATAAATAGGCAAAATAGCTAGTAAACAACTATACAGTTGCGCTCAAGGGTCAGTGGCCTTTTAAAGAGAACAATTTTATCATTTTTAGCTGTGCACATGCCTTAACCAAGTAGTTACTATCTAGTACCTACCAACCTAGTTTGCAATAGGTTTTGATTTTGATAGCGTAGTGTACGAGTATAACATTTTTATAGGCACAATAAAAATATTTCTCTGGGTGTCGTAACAGGCAACTAAAAGCCACCAGAAGAAGATGGGCAGCAACATCTTTTCTTTACTGTTTGCCAAACTGCGATTGCCAACCTGCCTGCCAAGCGTGGTGATTATGGCAAGGTTCTTCTAATGAGTAGCTACTCATTACCAGCCTAAGTTTAACAGTCCACTTCTAGATACGGAACTCTCAGGCATAGGAAGTTTAACAGGCATCATCGAACTCCTGCTTGCTTGCATGCATGCATGCTTACTACTTTAAAATATTGATAGAGTAGAAAATTTGGAACTGTAAATGGTAGGTATTAGGATATATTCGGCTAAATGTCGCATTAATTTGGCAAATTATAATACGGCGATATACAATAAGGCGTAGTAAATATAGGCTTAAAGTTTGTGTGGCAGTGACAATTAGGAGTACAAATAATTCGGCAATCCGATATACACCCTAATTAATTATTGTCATCACAAAACACCTGCGTAATAGACCTCCAGAGATAACAAACAGACAAAAAAAAACAAATTTTAAAAAATGAAGTCAGTCTTGTGTACACTCTTGACGATTAGTAAACCTTATTACCATGTACCAAGAGCCAAAATTTTGCTGATAGTGTAGGTACACATATTTTTAAAGCTAATTGTGTGTGTTTAAAACTCGACAAATTAAAAAAAACACTTGTGTAAATACTAATAGATATTTGAGATATTTCTAACGCTTAGATATATGTGTCTTCAACTTTGTAATTAAAACATTATTATTACTTGCAAAAAAACATGAAAGGCAAGTTCGATCGATGAATATAAATGAATATAACGTGTATGATATTATTATGTTTGTCCAATGTTATACACCCCGTAAACAGAAACTTTGTTACTGAAATGCGTTTTTTTTATTCATTTTTGTTAGTTTTGAATGGACATTTATTGTCTCATTTGGTTGTCAAATAAATGATTGTGATTATGAATGTGGATTATGTCTGATTGGGTAAATGATGCAATGCCTATGATATAAGGTTTAAAAACTTCACGCTGCGTAGAAATTTCACCTTTTTCAAAATTCCAAAATTGAAAATCAATTTAATCAATCAGTTCAGGTATCTTGCTCATCTGCGTACGTAGCATTAGATCGGCTAGGTCCGAAGATTCTTTCGCGGCTAAGTAACATCTTTGAATAGGACTATGTTATGTATGTTGTACTATATACTTTGATCTATGTTTTTTTTTATAAACTGTCAGTTACTTATTTAATTTAGTGAGCCTAAGTGCTGCTTAGCGAAATTCTATTGCGATTTATTTAATGAGAGATTAATTTTGGTAAACATAAAGATTCAACAAGACAGAAACTATTAATATACTCGTACGTACCTAATTCACAAAAAAAATAGCACCATTGTTGATCTAGATAATTTGCGTGTGCTCTGGAGAATAAAAGGACTGCAGGACACGTAAAAACCATTTGTGGCAAATAAAATATGAAGAAAATTAGGTATACTCAAATTTAACAGTAAAATCAGTTAAAAACAGTTTTATTTTTGCAAATAGGCCCCTGGAGGCGTTTGAACACGTCCCAATATTTAACCTACCACTGCTTCGGGACAAAATTAAATGTGGGCTAGTGCCGAGAAGAAGCAGCGCAAGAAACTCGGTCACTATTGTCAGCCTCTTTTCAAATAAACATGTTTACATAAGATATGCCAGTGCAAGCTGGTACAATTTAAAGCCAAACGTTCCTATCATTTATATAATCATTAATAATAGTATAATAGCCTTTATTCATTAAAACAACTTTGATATATGATTTGAGTTTATGTACAGGGAGGTCAGCAATTGACAGTGGTAATTTGTTGAAAATACGAATACAATTTCCCATGAACGAGTAAGTCAATATAGTGAGCAACATCAGAAAGGCCTCAGAAATAATCACCACGATTTAGAAACGTGTTGACATAGCAGTTTGGCCAAGAGCACGGTGCTGCCCTTCATTGTCTGATAGTAATCCTTTAGCCGCCTCTTACGACACCCATAGGAAAGAAGGAAGGTGCTATTATTTTTCTATAATTTTTGTTACAGACACTTATTCCTCAAACCTTTTTTGGAGCTTTTTAGTGCATATTTGACTCGATTTAATAGAGTAAGTTAAGGTAACACAGGGTTATTTCATTGATAGGAAATAAAAAATCTTGAGAAACTTTGAAACGAGCTAAATGATCCTAAACTTAATAATTGCTGAGGAACAAGGTCCGAATTGCACTTAGCCAGTGTTTTTAACAGTCCAAGAGAAATAAATTACTGAAAATACACCAGTCTCAATTATGCTGGTGATTCTACGTTATCTCATAAAAAGAAGCTTATTACTTTCCTCTAGCTATAAAAAACCTAGTTTGATACATTGTTGTTAATAACAAAAACAAAAACTACTTACCGTAACACTTAACTCCGTTCACGGTAAAATTTATCCGGTCCATGACTGAATGATTGCACTGTGTAAAGGTGACTGCTTCATGCAGCTACGAGTACCTCAAGCTGATATACAGCACGTGGTTAGTGAAAACACACGGATTGCTACTACGAGCGGCGATTCTACGTAAGGCTGCTGCAACGGCATTTCATGGAAACAAGTGTAATTACTTATTTTGATTTACACTAAGCCCTCGCCGAAAATTTATGCGTTTAATGTGATAAGGGTGATGCAGCTTAGTACCAGAAGTTACTAGGCTATCAAAAACCACTAATTCAACTATCTTCTTCAAATATAATATAATAAGAATATTAATAATTTATTGGTAGACACATTTTTACAGGTTTTAATAAATATAATTTGGCTTCATCATGGCACTTTGATATTCTTTAACAGATTCATAAAATATTATGTCAATAAATGAGATATATAAACTATTTATTGATGTGTATTTGAGTAAAAACAACTTACAGTTACAGGTAATGTTGTCTTCATACGGTTTTGACATTTCGGAGATAGAAAACAGTTTCTATCTCTGTTTTTGCCGTCCAGAGTAACAAAGACAGAAGTTGTTTTCTATCTCCGATATGCCAAAACCTGATAGGTTATTAGGACCGGCCGATAGTGAATATAAAGAAATGAAAACCTAATAAGCACGCGATACGTTTTCGCGGCCAATTCACAGCCGTATGTATGCGTTCGAAAGGGTTACAAGTTTTGTTTGGATACTGAACGTTTTTTTACTTTCGATTAGTTAAAAAATTTTACACTTGTGTAATGTGAGACGAGTTTCAAGAACATAAAAAATACTTATAAAATAAAAAAGTTTACAGAAAGCCATTTTTGCTCGTCAATAATATATGTATTATTTTATTAGGTAAATTTATTACTATTACCTAAGTAGGTAATCTTACAGGGAAAGTATGACCAAAGAACTCATTAATACTTAGCTTAAACATAATAAGGATATAAAGCACTTATATTTTTTTATGCAATGAAAAAAATAAATATCCTATTTCTTGTTACCTATAATCTAATGAAATGAATAATAAAGAGCCCATCTCATATCATCAAAGTAAAGAGGCTACATACCTTCTATCGGTAGTTTACCAAAAAACATCTCGGAATTGTCACGCATATCGACGGAAATGAAATGAATAATAAAGAGCCCATCTCATATCATCAAAGTAAAGAGGCTACATACCTTCTATCGGTAGTTTACCAAAAAACATCTCGGAATTGTAAACAACAAGCAAATAATTAAACGTTAATTATTAGTACTTCAAGGTTAACTGCAATTAAATTTTGAGAAAGTAAGGAATACGCAAGTTGTAATTTGATTTTAAGTACGAGTAGATATCCGAAATGATTGATTTGAATACTAAAATCATATTACTTAAACAGTTTTTAAAATTATTTCTTACAATTATTTTTTTTTATTTATTCGTTGATTATCGAAACATTTTGAGGTTTCTCAATTTTGTTCAGTTTCATAAATGACTGTTTACTTGGTTTAGAACCGGTATCGCGTTTTTCTTGTTTCTATTCATTTACAAACAGGCTACCATTTATTTTTTTACCGTTATTATTATTTACAACGTGCACGTCATGTACCTACATTGTTTTGATCCCAAAATACGAAGCAACGAAAGAACCCAAATCACCCACACTTGAGAAAATATAGTAAAGTGATTTTCTAAATTGATCCGCAGAAGATCAGAGCTATAACTCAGAAGTAGCGCCCCTTATACTCCGACTTTTCTGATCAGTTAAAACATAGGCTACTGCTGTGTACATCGGAAAATGTACCTTTCCCTTTGGATGGCTACAAATTCTAATTTCCAAGCATATGAAGTCGCGGGAGATAGCTAGTATGTAATAATCTTGTTATTTGTCAGTGCTCTTGTTTCTAATCTTACTGACCTTTAGGAACAGGTTTCTGACAGCTTAGTTAAGGGGATTAGGTGAGCTAAGTGCTGCCCCAAATTGATTTAATTTTATTACTTCTAAACAAAAGCTATTCTCAAAAAACTGGAATTATAGCAATTTAGCAAATTACCTCTAGTATTTATTGAACTACTGTTAACTGCTTTTCATTCTGGCATTCTTTCGTATTGTAGATTATTTCTAAAAACGGCCGTTTTTGGCGTTAGCGACAAATTCGACTTTATAAACAACTTAATAAAAAGTTTACTGTAATTCAATAAATACTAGAGGTAATTTGCTAAATTGCTATTATTCCAGTTTTTTGAGAATAGCTGTTGTTTAGAAGTAATAAAATTTAATCAATTGGGGGCAGCACTTAGCTCACCTAAGCCCCTTAAGCGCTATTTTTTTAATGAATTTTTGAACTCGAATAACGGCTATGTCTGTAGAAAAATATTTTACAATTTGTAAAATAGGTCGTATTTACCTGCAACCTTTTGTAAACAGTATGAAATCCTAGTATTCAATTTTTTTTACCAATTCAAATGCGGTTGTGAATTGAAAATACAATACTTTTAATAAAATTTTGACTGGTGTCGACGAATTTGTTCAAGGTTAAGCTGTTAGCCTGCGGAGTTTCAGCAACGTTTTGGTTATTACCTTCAACATCCAAGAGAAATATTTCTTCAAATATTTTCCAATCGGTTTAGATGTAATAGTTTGTAAGCATTTCAATTGATAATTAGGATAAAAAAAAGACATGTGGCACTCGGAGACTGCCGCGGTAAAGCTATTGCATAGCATTTTTTATCAACTTATGCAATTATAATAGGGGTTAAAGTACGAAATTTAAACCGTCATTCCACCCGTCAAACGGCATCCACCTCGTCGAACGGCACCCACCTCATCAAACGGCACCCACCTCGTCGAACAGCACCCACCTCATCAAACAGCACCCCACTCGTCAAACAGCACCCAACTTGTCGAACGGCACCTGCCTCGTCGAACGGCACCCACTTCGTCGAACGGCACCCACTTAGTTGAACGGCACCCACTTCGTCGAATGGCAAACGCCTCGTCAAACCGCACGCACCTCGTCGAACAGCCGTATCACCGCTGTGCCGGTCGAAGTGGGGAGCGTGAGGTTTTTTGCGTTACGGAATTTCTGGATTCAGTCCCCGCGCTCAAGGCCCGCGATATAATCTATGCAATAGCTTGAAAATACAATTCATTGAATAGAAAACATCTTACTGTCGTATTTAATAGTAACAAAAAATGATAGCGTTTAAATAGGTGGAAATCAAAAAGAGCATTTTTTTTTATCAATAATGTGAAACCACCACTCTCTTCCAAAACTATGTAATTTTGCCTAGAATGTTAACGTTATTGCCGAAATTAATGCCTTCCGTTTTAGCAAGACTAGCAATCGATTACAGAATAATTCGATTCTAATAGATTGTTTTGCTGTGAAATTATATGCCCGTTGTATTGCCGTGTGTGTGTTTTTGTGATGTTGACTGGCCAGTTATAAAAAAGACTTTGTCAACATCACAAAAAACCACGAATAAACTCTTTGTATTTCGTGTGAAATTGAAACATTATTCAAAATCCAAAAAAAATTCGTTCGTGCAATGTGTAACTTAGATGCTTTAGATTCGTGCAAACCTTGGTTTATAAAACTAAACATTTTAACTTTGCCATGCTTGTATTTATATGAAGTAGCAATGTTTGTAAAAAAGTATCCGTATTTTTTCACAAAATATAAGGAAAACAATTTGTACACTAGACGGTATCCCAATAAGCTTAAGTTTCCGGAAAAAAAACTGCTTTATTTAGTAAGAACTGTTTTATCATTGCTATCAAAATATTTAATAAAATCCCAGATATTACAACAGATTTACCCATGAACAAATTTAAAGCAAAACTGCATATTTGGGTTATACAGAAATGTTTGTATACGGTTAATGAATTTAAAAATTATTAATAATATTTTATGGCATAAGTACTATTCAATTTATTTGACATTTAATGTTTTATTATTGACTCTGATATTAAATTGTTTGATAGAAATTATTCATTGTGTATAATTTAATGTTTGTAATTTGTTAATCGTAGTAGTACTGGTAATAGATTAAATTTAATTAAAATTTTGCATGTCTCACCCAGACAAAACATGTTGAGCATTAAAATGGTGATTTATATAATCACCTTATCTCTACCATGTTTTTAAGCAAATAAATGTAGTTCATTTCATTTCATTTCATTTGCTTGAACTCGTTTAAGAAATTATTCTGTTGTAAAATTATTATTCTTACGACCTGACGCAATTAGGAAAGAGCCCGTGCGTAAAATTAATGCAGTCAATGGTCAGCAGAAAAATGCCTACCTAATTTATCACCGGCTACTCGAGCAAAGTAAAAACTGGACAAGTGGGAGTCGGCCTCGCCCACCGATGATTTTGTACAAATTTGTAGGTACAACAACGGCCATCAACCCTACCCAAAAAGTTAAAAGTCATAGAATTGATTTTCCACTTTAAGTGCAACGAGTAGAGATCAATGTCAATTGAGAAAATTTTACGTTTTGTGGTAGGTTGACTTGCAGTTATCTGTATCTGTAGTTAATAAACATAGTTCAAGAGGAGACTTTTTAAGCTTGATAGTCTCGGTTTTTACCGAATTTTTCCTGAAATTTGTTATTGCTTAATTACAAATTGTTGTCAGATCTTTCCCTAGACGTGTGTTTCAGACGGTATTACTTACCTTTTATAATTCTAGGACGACGGGAAATGCCCTATAAATTTAAATTCGCTAGAGAGTGCTGTAATATACGTTTCTGGCGGTATAAACGGCCGTGTCTTTTTTTACGATTACTTTTTAGTTTTATATTTAACTACTTAAAAGTTATCTTAGGAACTGAGAATATAACCTATATGGTTTTTAATTTCAACTTGATACCTACACGCGTTACCGAATTTAACGGTCTTGACAGACGTACGGACGGACGGACAAAAAAGTAGCACTACATGGGTTCCGTTTTTTCCACTTGTTTAAATCAGTTTTATTTCTGCAAATAGGCCCCAGGCGGCGCTTTTACACGTCAATATGAAAACCTAACGCGCTTCGGGACAAGTCTGGGCTAGTGCAGAGAAGAAGCAGCGCAACAAACTTGAGGTACCTACGGAACGCTAAGAAAATAATGTACAAAAATTAAAACGTACGAGTTGGTAACAGTTGCTTAAATGAGGTCATAATCTTTTAGGGATTAGAGTAAAAATACGTTAAATAAAGACCAAAATACTACCTATTGCAAGTAAAATTATAAATTTTTACTTTAATTTAATTTAATTTTGATCCCAAGTAGCTATTCTTAAGCACTTGTTTTTCCCATAGAACATGGAAAAAGGTTAGGCAGGGCAGGCGCGTCATAGAGGTTATGAGCAAATGCTTGTAAGTGAGCACCGTGACTGGTTTTTTTTAAGGACGTCAAAAGAATTTGCTTGAGTAGAGTTCTTTGAACTCGTTTATGTGTAGTGGGGCGCAAGCGGCGACATGGGTTATCATACAAATGGCGCGTGACAGTATTTCTATCATTTTTTCATGTTCTGTGGCTTTTCCCATCTCAAAACTGAGAAAATTAAAAAGGTGGTTAACTGCCTACCTCGATTTTAGTTTGCCTCCCGTACTTGAGACCTAAGGGTTACCTTTTTAAACCGATATCTAAGCCTTTGGTCAAGGAGGACTTCAGCTCTATAAAAATATAATTTATTGATTTAAAATGTCAACCATCTTAGATGGGACACCTAATCTACCCGCAATCTTTCGATTACAATCCCTCTATTAGGTAATTGAGCCACCGAAACTTTCTTCTTAACTAAAATTATTAAAAGCAAGAAGTATGTAAGTCCAAAAACAAAACAGTCTAATTATTTTTTCATCGGGATAGGTACTGACTAAATAATTTCTGAACCCAATGAAAGAACGATGTAATAAAACTGGTTCGCGCAACAAAGTATAACTTGCTCGTAAAGGTTTTTCGTAGTACTTAAAGTTTACTGCACTTGTCTATTGTCACTAGGTTTTCGTAATGATGAGAAGTGACATAATTAGCAAGTGTTTCAGGGATGCGCTGTAAAAGGTAAAAACTCCATTTTGTCTTTTTTCAATGTCGGTCCATTAATATGGCAGAGGTATAACCCATAAATTGAAATTATATGTTTTATATGTTTAAACATTTTTTATATATGTAGATAATTTACGTGTCACGTTGTTTGTCCGCGATGGACTCCTAAACTACTTAACTGATTTTAATCAAATTTGCACACCGGGTGCAGTTTGAACCAACTTAAAAGATAGGATAGCTTACATCTCAATTCGCAATATTCATTAATTGCAAATTATTTGTTTATTAATTACCAAACTGTGAGTTACAGATCTCGTTAACGCCATATTTGATGAGGATGACAAGACGTCAAAATCAAATTAAATTATACTGAGGCGATACGACGTTCGTAGGATCAGCTAGTATTTTATATAATACAAACTTTAATCCGAATATTTCATTATGAATAATTCAATTCCTTTTTTAAATAACAATTATTGTGTTCTGTAAGATCGGTGAACGGTGCTAACGATTCTGTTTTTCTTTGATCACATATCCTATTTTTACTTTAACAATTAATTTTTCATCCCCCCACCTCGGAAATGGTATTTTGCTATTCGATATCTGGGCGGAAAAGATGTTTTTACCCGCTTAAGGTTAAAGTAAATTTGAATTTAGAACATCGCGTGCACTAGGTATGTGATTTCAAAACATCATTAAACCTATTTACTTTCATCTCCATGGTACCGTATTTATCATATAACTTTTTTTTAATTTGTTGAAAACTCAGATGTTTTATTCTGCATTTAGTCATTTCCTCGCTAAGGGTGGATGAAAAGTTACGTGTTGCACTCGAGTGCAAAGATTTTTCACCTTGTGCTCTTTTAATTCCCTCGCTACCGCTCAGGATTCTATTTTTTTTTATCATTCAATTTTACAATCCTTTGCTTGCTCGGTCATCAAAGTTGAGCACGCGGTTAAAAAGGAACTTTGCACTCTTGTATAACAAATAACTATTGTAGAATCAAAATAGTGCTGATAATAAGTTATTATTAGGTCTTTACTAAAAAGTACTTACTTACCTAATAAGATAGAAAGCATTTAACCAACAATTAATTAATTACTGTTATTCAAAAGAAACCAAATGTCAGCGTATGTAAATTTTACAAAACAAAATACTTACAAAACAAGAGTCAATAAAAAAAACATTTATACTTGTATATTACTTACCCCACCAAATGTAAAACCCTAACTTTACAGTGGCAAAGTTCTTTTAATTATCTCATTACTGGCAATTTAAAATTCTCAATGCCTTTATTAAAGTAAATTCTAAAAACATGAACCAGCTAATGACTTTGAATTTGGTTTCAAATCCCTTTGATTGATAACAATAAAAAAAACTACAGCAACTTTAAACGCAACTTTCTCTAGTAGGTATAACTTAACAGAAATGGCGGCGTTCAGGGCCCCAATCCCGCTCATTTACAAATGGCTCAATAGAATCGTAATTGCATCGCAATCGTATATTTTGACATTACTACCATAATAAATTCTATTGAGCCTTTGTAAATTAGCGGAATTGGGGGCCAGGGCACATGCGTGATTAGTAGTTAGCAGATTCAAGTCACTTTAATTTTTCCGGGTTATGAAACTGATGATTCATTCATAAGTTCCATTTGGTTCAAAAAATCAATAAAGTTTAATTGCTATATCAAATTCCTTCACTACGCTTGCTATCTTGAAATACATTAACTTAGATCATCACAATTGCTACATACATACAGAGTGTGGGCCTTTTTCAGCCATACCTTTGAGGTACAGCCGGGAGATGTATATTTATATAAAAAGGTACTATAGTATCCAGTAAATTTACTGGTTGAGTTTGTTTGGTCGAATCGTATGATCGGATTCACGAATCAAAATCAAAAGTGAAATCCTAATTAACGCAAGTTACTTTTTAAGCAAATTCTTCATTTTAATATAATTATAGCGTTTGCGTAAACAGATCCTAGAAACTAATACCTACTGTTCTGTGCTAATACCTATGGCTTGTACAAGTAAATAATGTCAGATATAAAAAGAAAAGTAATGTCAGATATAAAAATTAATAGTCTTAAAATTTTTCACTTTTATAATAAAACTAATTGCAACCGTTTTGAACGAAAATACCTACTGTCAAAATTACGATATCCACTTACTGACATTACTACGTGTGATTTAAAGGAAAGGAAGAGATCCTGTCCTTCCTTTCCATATCTCTTCTACGTAAACCACCATAATAAATTTACTGAATATCAGGTTAAAGCAGGCTGATTTCGACTTTTAATACTATTTAGTTAATACTCTGGATAATAAATGTATCTAGAATAAATCATTATGCCATCATCTTTGTAGATTTTAACAAAGTATGTTAAAATCTACAAAGATGATGGCAGCATTATAAGGTATTTTAAGATAGAAATAGGTTTTAGAGTTGAACGCCTACTGAAATTTGTCATTGTTATTTTACCTCAATGCGTTTATAAGGCCCAAGTTACTGCATCCCAAGTTGCAATATACTAAATAAAGTATTATGCATGTTGACATTCTGAGACAAAAGTTTGAGAATAAAATATTAAAAAAAAACTATACATATTTTTAAAAATGCCACCATTTTACTTTTGATTTCATTATAGCAATGAAGTTAAAAGTTACAGAATTGCTCTACAATCTCTAAAAAATAAGTATACAAATAAACGTACACTGTTATAAGAGAAAAGAGTAATTTTAACAAGGTATTACCAAAAAACATAATACTTTATCATGACAGAAATAATAATATTATCTCTTCATATCTAAAAATTCTGAAATCCGAATCGAATAACTGAACATGCGAAACTTTTTAATTGTCTATCTCTAAAATGTCGTCATTACCATAACCAACTAATATTACTCTGGCTACGGGCCTCTTTAAAAATAGGATTTAGCCATAAACACCATGATTGGCAGGCGGGTTAGCGATCGCAGTTTAGCCAATGGTGTAGGTAGATAATATGGTAGTAGGTACTTCCCAAAGAGTGGGATGGGGTGGGATCTATTTCCTAGTGGTCCACCCTGGGCAACGGCATCTTTGGTTTTCTAACCAATGATGACGGCTAACAGATCCCTCTGTGGTGGTAGGCTTCGTAAGAGGCCGCCTGGAATCCTGGATGCTACCACCCTCCTGCCGGAGTCCAGCGCCAAACAGCTTTTCTGTGTTCCGATGGTGTGTGGGAGAACCAGTACCTCTGGGTAAGCTCGTTCCATCTTAGGCTTCTTCTTAACCGTATAGTTAAGCATGTAGTCAAGAGCAAGTCCATTATTTATAAAAAAAGAAAAAAAAGACTTAAGATGAACATGGAAAAGACGAAAGTTATGTTGAATACCCACGTCGTAGCCGTTTCAGTTATATTGGAAACTAGCGACCCGCCCCGGCTTCGCACGGGTGCAATGCTGATACTAAATACACTACAGAAAAACTGTGAACGTTGTATATAAAAACATAGCGGCCCGCTGCGGCTTCGCACGGGTATAAAATATATAGCCTATGTGATTAAAATCGATCCAGTAGTTTTGATTTATTCATTACTGCCCGTGGCCCGCACGCGTTAAATTTGGAGTAAAACAATCCCAAACCTCAAAAATAACAGTACTTCTCCACTATTTAATGGATGTTATTATACATATAAACCTTCCTCTTGAATCACTCTATCTATTAAAAAAACCGCATGAAAATCCGTTGCGTAGTTTCAAAGATTTAAGCATACAAAGGGACATAGGGACAGAAAAAGCGACTTTGTTTTATACTATGTAGTGAAGTGATACTGCACTCTAAGTAGTTGACCATTATGTAGGTATACCTGGGACAGATTTTCCAGCTATAGGTAAGTTCACAAAAGTACTCTGTGGGTAAGTTTAATTTCGAAAAAGAGATCTCTCGTCAAATCCAACTCGGATTTTATTCACCTCCAAATAACCTAAATTTCAAAAACGTGCTGTACGGGCTATTTACGGCGAAGGCCGAAGTGGAAGTCGAAGTTCGGGTCGAAGGACCCCGTGACTCGCTAAAAAACCTCTTCAAAGAGATTAATATACTCACAGTGGCCTCTCAATACATTTTCGAGAATATTATTTACGTTCGTAAGAACACACATTTATTGCTTAGACTCCCCGCAGACTACAGACTTTTTATCGGCCGATAGTTTGGTCGGTTTGTTATCAGTAGAAAGAGATTTGAAAATGCGCCGATACTGAATCACTGTAATGTGCGCATTTTCATATCTCTTTCTACTGATTAACAACCCGACCAAACTATCGGCCGATAAAAAGTCTGTAGTCTGCGGGGAGTCTTAAGAAAAGTAACGTACACAATTTCAATACTAGAAATAAAGATAAACTTGCCGTTCCAGGCTTCAGACTGCGAAAAGTAGGAAAACCGTTGGTGAGAAATTGTATTCGTATTGTCAACAAATTACTACAGGATATTGCTGAACTCCCTGTGCATAAACTTAAATCGTATGTTAAAGTAATTTTAATGAAAAAGGGCTATTACACTGTTAATGATTTTTTAATTGATATAAATGTATGGCATTAAATTGTCTCAGCTCGTACTTGCTTAAACCTTTTGTAAAAATTTATTTAAAAAGAGGCTGACAATAGTGACCGAGTTTCTTCCGCTGCTTCTTCTCGGCACTAGCCCAGACTTGGCTCGAAGCAGTGGTAGGTTTGAATATTGGGACGTGTAAAAGCGCCTCCTGGGGCCTATTTGCAGTTAAATAAAACTGATTTTAACTGATTTCAGACGCGCTGCACCGCCAAGGCGACCCCAACAATATCCTCAAAGCTTTGTTGTACTGAACCCGAAGATCGCTGTATGTCCGTTGACTATCTTACCCAAAGGCTACACGTGTAAAATGTTTGTCTTGTCTAGTGCAACGTGCAAACCTTCGAGTCAGCGTGTTACAGCGAACAGCCAGCGATCTGCGTTCTCTCTCTATGTCCAGATTGTCCTTTAGGTCCTCAGTGATCCAGTGACCCAGGTATTTAAATGTCTGAACTCTCTTTAGAGCCGATCCACAGAGAGAAATTTTAAGAACCTAATTATTTTAGTGACTTAGATTTAAAAAGAAGCCATTCATTTTTATTAGTGTTATACACAAGTCCATGCAGCTTCGAATAAGATTTACAGATGGCCAGCAGCCTCCGCAGTCCACTAACAGACGGACTCAAAAGCGCCATATCATCAGCATAGCTGATGTTGTTATGGATACACCTGTCAGCGTAGCATCCTATAATACATAAAAGCTATTGAGCTCACCTATGAGCGGTGCGCAGAATCAATCTTTTTCCGGATCAGGGATTCATAAATATTTTCGTCAAAAGATTTAAATCACTGTTTTAAATCTTTAAATCCCAAATACATTGATTCAATTTGACTCAAAACGTTAATGATTCTTTCAATCCAATGTGACTGGAAGAGTTGTCGGTGTTTTAAAGGATATGATAAGTTTTATATATTCAATCATCTTCTATCTCTGTTCGTTTTTCTTCATCTTCATCATCTTTACTCAATAGATTCAAGGCTCAGTTAGTATTTACAGATTTAAAAATGTATTATCTTTTCATGTTTCAATCAATCCTAACTGAATCTTAACTCAATAGATTCAAGGCTCAGTTAGGATTTACAGATTTAAAGGTGTATTTGGAAATCGTGGGATTTAGAGAGTGATTCGATCCTTGACACGGATGTACATCTTTTTTTTTAATCACTCCGCAGTGATAGAGGTGTGTAACCTCTATCACCTATCAACCCATACACATAAAAATTGAAGAGGCGGGGAAATTAATGATTTATTCTTGAATTGAAATTAATAATTAATACAAATAGATCCGATCGGGAAAAGAACAAAGATCTCACCCTTGCATAGTAGGCGGAACACCGCACCGCACCAATACACCAAACGGATCATCATTATAACGATTATGAAATACACACAAATCCGTTTTGAGCAAAAACCTTCGTAAGTCCCGTTTATAGCTTCGAGTTTTAATGTATCTATAATTTCTGTTTTGATATTAAATTTATTATATTAAAATATTTAAGGTACTATAAAGTAAAGTTTATAGTATATAGCATAATAATAATAAACAATTGGTAATTAACATTTTTTTTACTAAGTATACCATTTCGTTATCAATAATTAGGTATAGTTAAATATTTAAGACAGGACAACGTCTGGTTGGGTCCGCTAGTTAAATATAATTTACATAGGTCACTATGACATCAATCAAGAGTTAAAGAATTATGCAGAATGCACTAAAATTTACATTTAATTATGTGCTTTTAATTAAAAACTGCAAAGATAGCGTCACCAGCCTAAAAATGTATTGTTTTATTATAAAAACGTGTTCTTGTATGATTGGAAAATTTATCTACAGTATTTTTTATAAGTAAAAACTAATTAGCAGTCATTGTTTATTTAAATTATCTGAATTCACGAGGAACTTAATTTGCAAGAATGTTTTTTAATAATATTAGTTTAATTAAATAAAATGTTAGCACGTTGAATGCAACGCGGCCCGCCATATATTGGCATATATGGCGGGCCGCGTTGATCACATCAAAATTGAATTGAATACAAACAAATATTTTTATATATTTTACAATTCAGACTAATCTTCATCGATGTCATTAACATTTTTTAAACTTTTAGTTAAAAAAAATCTTATAAACTCGTTACGTCGGTACGTTTAACACTTAATTCCTTTATGAGGCTAGATAACTTCATGCTATATTCATCAAGATTACTTACTATCCGGAATAAAATATACATTAAATGAACGCGCAGGTAAAAGTCAGAACTATTTCTCTCATATCGCTTGGACCATCTTAACAAATTTATCCTCTTCTGTCATTGATAGCTTTATAACTTAGATTAGAATACTTTTAAATGTTCTAAAGCTGTAGATATCGCAAAAACCGAACCATTATAATTTCTTATGTTTGTCTGGTCTAAGGTTATAAGATCATTATTTAAACATTATAAGAACCTCTGGGTAAGCTCGCTCCATCTTAGGCTTCTTCTTAACCGTATAGTTAAGTATGTTGTCAAGAGCAAGCCCATTATTTATAGAAAAAAAAAACATGAAACTTTTATCTACGATTGACAAAATATCTAGAATATGGTCATCTTAATATTTAAAAACTGTTTGATTACTGACAGCTAAATTATACAAGCCCAGTTACTTGTTATCTATTGTTATTGACCTGAGTCCGCCTACAACAAAATGTCAGACGCTGCTAACCGCACAGCCTCACCTTACAAAGTTACAATTACTGGCAATAAGTGCCCTACAAATGATGGTTAAAGGAACTACTTAGAAATGACTCACTCGAATTATTATGAACTTTACAAGAAATCTGTGGTTTGTATGCAACGATTAATTGTCTAGCACTTGCTTAATAACAGGAACATAATTTTCCACCCTTTCAAATAATACAGTGCCGTATGGTATGGGCACATAATTGAAATACCACCGTACCTTCTCTTGCTATGCGTGTCGTAAGAAATGTTTAAAGGAGTACTTCGTCTTCTCTACCTATATTCTTTATAATAAAGAGTATCTTACGTACTAAAATACTAATAATGTTATTAATCACAGATATTTATTAGATTAGATACTCTAGTATTAGACTTCACTTTAACTGTTTTTAATTTACGAATACTTAAAACATATAAAGTACCTACGGGTGCACTCATATATATATTATGGTCTCGAGGTACTATAATGTAAAAAACTGATTCAATATTCGATTAGATCTACTTTCGATCGAGGTAAAACTTAATGTTGTAGTAGGTATATTGCTTATTTGTTGCCGAGCATTAAAAATACAAAGCTACAGACCACAACCTTGAAAAAATCATTAGTTTTATTCGTGAACTCATTATCTAACTTAAAACATGTAATTTATAAAATTAGGTCTTGATTTCCTTTTTATTGTTTCATAATGCCAGAATACGCTTCCTTGTTACTTTTAACAAAAAGTTCCAGATCTTTATTGAACCCTTAGATGACTTTTTTAGTTTTATTTATCGGTAACGCAAATTCTAAAATATATATATTTTTTAATTTATACAGAAGGCTTTTTAGATAATATGAACAGCAGCTGCTGGGTTATTTTGTTTAATTCAATTCAATTCATTACCTACTATTGCTAAGACTAAAATTTGGTTATCTACCATCTTCGGTGAAAATAAATTATTTATAAAAGTTATAAAGCTTTATCACCTATCACATACACGTATCTACTACTCGTATCATCGAAAGTGTATGATAGATATTTAAGTATAATACCAGGTGTTATATAAAAGATATTAAAAGCCTAAACTTGCTTAGGTTTTTCTTTTATCAACCTATATCATCCCACTGCTGGGCAAAGGTCTCCCCCAAACTCCGCCACTGGTCTCTATCCATCGCCAACTACTCCCATTCACGCGTCAGCCGGAACAAATCGTCGCACCACCGTTTCTAGGGTCCTCGGCGATAGCCATCTTCAGATAACCATCTAGTTGCTATCTTCAGGTACCCATCTTGTTGCGATCTGATTAATATATGCACACAAAATAAATACTATGGTTAAGTAAAAACTCTATTTGTATAAGCACTTTGAAAGTTTTAATTTGCGTATCAAAGTTTACTTCTCAGGAACCATTTACGAGTAGTAAGGCAATATTTATTTACGCGATAGACCTGTTAGCGTTAACATTGGCCGGTTTTGGTAGGTATACCCGTTCGATGATACGAGTGTCAGCTGCGTGTATGTGAAAAACCTTTATTACATCTTTTAATAATTTATGATCACCGAAGGTAACCAAAGTTTAGTCCCAGCAAAAGTAACGAATTGAACTAAATGAAACAAAAGAACCCAGCTGCTGTTCATAGGTATAGAAATTACCTATAGAAAGCCTATTTATATAGATTAAAAAATATATATACCTATATTTAAGAACCTCACACCTCACCTCACCCTGTCACAGCCCTGTTTTAGTTAATCTGTAAGTCGGTGTAATTGTAAAGGAGGCTAATGTGTTTATCTATACAAAACCGTTTACTCTGCAGCTCTACCAAAATGAAAATAGTAAAAATAAAATTAATATGAAATCACATTTCAATTCGTACATACGAGTACATACAATAGAGCAATGAATGAATCATACTAGTATTTCTTATTAACAATAATGGTACTATTATTTTTTATCTGGCAACCATAGTAAAATTGTATCGGCCTTATAACAAAAGTGTCTGCATTGTCGTAAATCATTCGGACAATACCAGTGCGATATTTGATGCGCACTTTTGTTCGTTCATGTTAACAGAAATGTTATCATCGTTTGCTTTCTCACTTTTTCGCTTTTTGCCGTTAATTTATTCATTTTATATACAGCTTCGAGCAGATTGGCGTTAGCGTGTAGTGGAGGGTCGCACGCAGGTTATGCGATGACGCCTGGTTCCAAACACTTGCCGACAAGAGACAGAAACGTCACCTAAGTGGATTGGCATCAACCACCGCTGTTTTTTCTTGTCGAGTCTGCGGCAAGGCATGCCGCTCTTGCATCGACTTATACAGCCACGATAGGAGCTGTTTTCACGGTCTCGCCACAAATTGTCTGCAATAGACGTAAAGGCGTATATAATTATATGAATATATACAGCTTAGCAACTTCTAAAAAGGAGGAGGTTCTGTTATAATTAAATACTTAACAGTACATTTGGGATCAGTTTGCTCTGTGTGGCCCAGCGTGGCATGTCTTAAAAAATATTATTTGCTATTTATTTATTTATAATGTGTACTTTTTACGGGTTTTGTAGTCAAGGCAAGGCTTTATAGTTTCACTATGGTTTTCTGTTATTATTTTTTTTTAAATGGCAAATAAAGTCATTATATCTGAAGAAACAATTGCTTTTACAAACATTCAAAAGCTGCACTTGAAAAGGTCGAACAAGCTGTAATACTGAATCAGAGCAGCGTACGCGCCGACGCGTCACCTCATTGAGCGATTGTCAAGTTCACTGGCAACCGCTGTTTTTGCGGTGTTGCGCAACCTTGGCGGCAGGGCCTGTTACTGAATCAATTTAATTCTATGATAGGTATCTAGACAATATGCACGATTAACTTACATTTTTCAATAACAAAAAAACATCAATCTTAATTTTCTTACAATAGACATCCCGAATTCAGAATACGATTGGCGGGATTGAAATTCATGCACCAAATCGTCCGGACAAATTTAAATGTAACATATTTTAAGTTTACGAAAGTTACTAAATTGATATCTCTGACTTTTTATATAAACAGCCACTGTCCGCCTACTGCCGGACGTAAGCCTCGTTCAAGGAACGCCACAAATATCTGTCCTGGGCCCCAATTCTGCTAATTTATAAATGACTCAATAGCATCGCAATCGTATATTTTGACATTACTTCCATATTAAATGTGTCAAAATATACAATTGCGATGCTATTGAGCCATTTGTAAATTAGCGGAATTGGGGGCCTGGTCTTTCCCCATCCAGCCGCCGCCATCAATACGAGTAATATTTTTTTATGTTAGAGTACTAATCTACTCCAAATTTGGCTTAAAATCATTTTCCCACGGGTGAATCTGAGGGCACAACTAGTGAATAATAAAGTTTAAATTCAAATAACTCCCATTAATAGTCAAACAACAAGTCATATTCTCAATGGCACACAAGTTTTGTAACCCAAGTTGCGTGACATGAGACACATTGCATTAAACTAAATACAGTGTGAGAAACTTCGGTGAACAACCACCGCTGTAACTCCGAAGTTAAGATATTATGGAGTTACACCAAAACTTTATGTAACTTTCATAAAATCTTGAGAGAATCCCATTAGTGTTAAACTATTCTGAAGTGTGTTATTAAGTGGTCAGAACTTATGACGCCACCTTAGCAGAGTTTTACCAACCTATCAAACCACTATAGAACATTCTTCTTTCGGTCTGTTTCGGCTTTGCGAGTACATATTTACCTATGAAGACAATGCAAGGCAATGATCTGTTTACTCTTTACATATTGTTCATGTGGATATTTCTAAAACATTTTAAGCTATTGCATAGCTTCTATCGCGGGCCTTGAGCGTGGAGACTGAATCCAGAAATTCCGTAACGAAAATAACCTAACCTAACACTCGGGGCTAGGCACGATCGAACCATTTTGAATTTCCGAAATTTTAAAGAATTTAGAAGAAAATAAGGATTTTGACAGTATGGTTGCCTATGGTAACCATATCTGCCAAAATAACAGAAAAATTTAATTACAAAAGTCAAAACTATAAAATACATAAAATTATAAAATTAATCTATTGCATAGCTTCTATCGCGAGCCTTGAGCGTGGAGACCGAATCCAGAAATTCCGTAACGAAAATAATCTAACATCCCCCACTCCGACCGGCACAGCGGTGATACTTTTTAGTTTTATAATTGCATAAGTTGATAAAAAATGCTATGCAATAGCTTGACCGCGGCAGTCTCCAAGTGCCACACGTCTTTTTTTTTATGTCATACAATTAAGAAACATTGTGTCCCATTCAAACCGGACAAACTCTACAAAATATAATTTTAACCACATTCCAAAATTTTTATAGGCGTTCAGTATCGTATTTAGAGCCCATTTATGAAGTAAAAAATTTTAATCAAGTTTTTACCCGAAAATATTTTTCGCGATATAGTTTTTAATTTTTAAGGTCCTAGGCCTGTTAAGGTATAAAGGGAAAAACAAAAACTTATGAATAGTATTGTAATGAACGAATAAGATGCGCATCGCGTAAAAAAAGTGTTGCTAGGCGGCCGTATCAAAAATTTTAGATTTTTGTCGGACATTTTCTAAGTGCTTTATCATAACATTTTTGTACTGGGCTATACCAAAAGAAAAAATACGCATTTGTTTTTTGTCTCGTAGATTGATACTATATTAAAATTTGGTAGGTGGTTAAAATGGCATCCTGTATATATCCAATTTGGTGAAGTCGATTGGTAGTTATGCACGTCATACATTTCGTCAATTCATTTTTATTTATATGAGAAGATGAAAAGACTGACATTGAACTCTGTGCTAAACTTCAAGTAAGATTGGTTGTTATAATTGAAATTTATGGTTCGCTGATAGCAGCAGCAAATTAAAATTCACAGTAATTAAATGTTTGTCTTTTGACTCCTATAATTTACGTCCTATAATTGACGATGCACATTTTTACTTTCAGGATCCATTCAGGTAGGTATACTGTTTATTTTAGTTTTTTCTTTTAGTTTTCAAAATTACAGTGTTTTCGTGGTGTAACTCGTAAAACTGACAAATAGGCGTGAAAATTGTTCTTTTATGGTTCTTTTATAGCAACAAACTTATATGTTTGAAAGGATGCCTAACGTATCTGTAAAGACACGTATTTCACACACCAGGCACAATTGAAATTTGTACATTATAGTAAAAAAATACTATGCTTTTTTAAGTCGAGTACCTTAAAATATAAAGCTAATAAAATGTTATGAATCGTGTACTTAAGCCAAAATTGCAGTCTTAAATTAAAATGACGGTATTTGTAGAGAGAAAAAAGGGGTAAAAAAACACTGCGATCTGAAATACATTCCCTCGAATTTCGTAGTAGCAAAATGAACAGACACGTTGTTTCTTAAAATTTCGATTGAGTTTCTGCTTTTCTATGGTTTGTTGAAGGATTTTTTTTTATTTGTCAAACAACATTTATAAATGTCAAACAATATTTTATGTGTCTTAAAAACAAACCGAGACACTAAAATATAGCAAACTCTAAAATATGGAATAGTAGAAGCCGAAACCAGCCTATGCATCGATAATCTGTCATTTCAACATAACTTAATAGTATAGTACATTTCAGAAAAGTGTTCGCTTAAATTCCCAAAAACCAATAAAATTTAAAGTAAAACCTTAAAGTTTTAAATTTGGTATCAGCATTTAAAGTTTTTCGTCTTCCTACTTTATTTAAGGATTACGGACTCTTTGCCAACCAACTTAAGAGCAACTTAACTCGTATAAAATATTATATATAATATAATATCTTATACGAAAAACTGCCGGCAGAAAAGTGAATGGAAATTAATTGCTGACATTCAGGCATTATAAAATTGAGATAGGCTAACATGTATAATAGGTTCTTACTATACTTGTATAATTTTAAATTGCTGATATCAAGGTTTTGACTTCTTTATAGTATGTATGTTTACGTAATAAGTTAATAACTTAGGCTATTTTTGCCTGAAAATGACATTTACCTGTAAGTATAAACTACCTTACTTTGTTGGTTGTAAAGATAGAAACCCTTACAAAAGATTTCTTTAATTACAAAAAAACTTTTGTAAGTCTCCTAAACTTGTGTCTGATCAGAAGAATAAGCTTAAACATTAAAGAGCACTGCCTTTTTCTTCGTGATGATAAGCGAAAAAAATATTTTACTATTAGAAGTATGCCAAATGTTTTTAAGACATTTTTTCTTAAGTTTCAAATTTTAACGCCAACGTTGTAAAGTTAATTTATTAAATTTACCCAACTGGAAGATGTACCTACTAGGTACATACATTTACATTGAAGGTCAATCACCCTACTGCGTTAATCAGATCTTCACACGACCTCAAATAACCTTTTTCTAAAGTACTTTAAATTACCGCATAATGTCTAAATTATGCGACTTTGAATGTGTTTTCCAAACTTTATTTACTTTATGTGTGCACCAAAGAGTGTGTACTTATCTACCTACCTCCTAATCTTTGGGCTACAATTCCTGATCATAATATTCATTACTAGTTATTGAAATTATATACTGAACATTATTTACTCACTATCAGTACATTGTGATCACTGACAATGATACATTAAACTATAACCTTTAACAGAAATACCTTTATTTTAAACAAAGCACGTAGTATTCAGCCTATGAATCATTGAGTTGGATAAGTAGGGCGTTAGTTTCTTAAGCAAGTGTAATGAACACTGATGTAGCTCTTGCATAATTAATTATGTACTGAGCTACTTCGCCTTGGTATTTTTTGTAGATTAGTATAGCACATGAAATTTTGGAGTGACTTGTGTCTTATGACAAATGGTAAAAGGCGTGAACTAAAGTGATTACTTGTTCAGTGGCGTCAACATGCATTGCCTGAATACTCTCATTGTGACTATGTAAATTTAAAATACGAACACGTATAACGTTTACTGATCTCAATTACCCAGAAACTATTTTAGATAAAAATATTTTTATGTTTAAACTGGATTTACTTTTTTTTGACATCAGCATGTTTGGCTGGTTTAAGAGGGCCATGGCACACTGGCGGATTACAAGCGTTTTCAAAGCGGAGCGGCCACGCAGCGAATACGTTGCGGACGCGAAACGATTTCGCCGCGGAGAGAAGCGTGGCCACCATTTTGTACACTCGCATACCGAAATCTTATCTTTATGTTTTATGTCACTTTGAATCAGAAATGTAACAACTCATAAAATGTAGGTCTTGACATACGCAGGTAAGAAAAAATTGTCTTGGATTATTTTTTATTCTTTTGCAAAACAACACAGTAGCCGCTTTCATTCAGTCGATTGGTTGTTATTGGATCCTCCCAATATCTTCGAAGTATTGGTTTACGTTTCTTGCGTCGTCGAAGTAACATAGCTAACAGCAGTATTTCTTCGTAGGAATCCATTCTGTTAGTGAGTGTATCGTTCGCCGCTCACTCAAGGCGGAAACGTTGCGAATCCGCGTCGCGTACGCTCCGCGTCCGCAACGTTTTCGCCGCGCACCCGCGGCGTGTTCGCTGCGTGGCAGCTCCGCTTTGAAAACGCTTGTAATCCGCCAGTGTGGCATGGCACAAGCTTGTAATACCATTTGCTTAACACTCTGTGTAGTGTGGTACTGGTGCGTCATCAGTGTAGCACCACATCGTCCCATCCTATGGGTATCGTAAGAGGCGACTAAAGGTGTACCACCAGAAAAAAAACGATCAACGACACGTGTAGCGGGAAGGCGTGTGTCCAACAGTGGTCTTTTATAGACAGGTGATGAAGATGAACACTTTATGTACAGACAAAAAAAAACTTCTCTCACAGCGTTTGAAAATGTAACTAAAATTGAACCTGTCTTGTTTGTTAAACCTGTGTTTCCCTTTTACTCTTTGAAAGCTTTTACTTTATTATTATTATTATTTTTTGTGTTATCAACACTACTGTTTTTATTCTTTCTTTTCAATGGCTTACCGTACACCTGCCAATGTATAAATTATATTAAAATTAATAAATAATCAGATTGAATAATATATAAATTGACCGATGTGCGGGAACTGGATTGAGGGGGAAGGTATAGTGTTTCTGTCCGTCAAGCTGCTCAATTGTAAAAATCCATTATCTTAGTTATAACATTATAGGCACTATTAGGTCTTTTGTAAAACCTTATTTTTAGACATACTTAATATTATTTAATTACATGAATGTTTGTTGCCTTAAATAAATGAAAAAAAAAAGACAACAGCACGTCAACCTACCTCAAAACGTCAAAATTTCACAATTGATATTGATCTCTATTTGTTGGACTTAAAGTTGAAAATGAAATCAATGGCCTTTAACTTTTTGGGTAGGTTAAACTGCCGTTGTCTGTACAGTCAGCTGCAAAAGTACTATGTAAACACTTTTTCGTTTTAACAACCTTAAGAGTATTAAGAGTCAACATTAGTCAGAAGTGTATGCATACTTTTGCAGCCAGAACACAAACAATTTACTCTTAAATTCTGCATCATCATCATCATCATCATCACCTACATCAGTCCACTGTTGGACACCTGCCTCTCTAAAAGGGAACGGGACCGGGCTAAGACTCGACATTATGACATGGCTTAATCGCCATGCTGGCTCGCCACGATGGCGTTTAGCCTATGGTAGTAAAAGACGCGCTGCTTGCAGACTTCTTCTGACAATACCGATGACACCCTTAGAAAGAGAAAAGACTTCAAAAGTCTTCATTCATAATAAGTATGGGTGCATAAAAATTGCTTTTCATGTTTCATTGTGGCATTTTAGCTTATAATACATAAGCCTTAGTTAAGCTTAGTACTGTGTCCAGTTACCTGCTCCAGTCTGTGCTTATCCAAACTTTTGTTATTGTTCACCAACAAAAAGTTCATCAATAAGGCCTCTCGTAAACTATATGAGTAGGTTGTTTAATTCAGATGAAATTATTAAGGAGTAAAATTATCCCCTTTAGTAGTTTCAGCAAAGTGTCTAAGGTTTCTTCGTAGCATCTCACGGCTTTGTAACACCGATAATTTCGTCTCGAACATTCGATCTTAACCGTAATCAAAATTATTAACATAGTAAGGATTAAATTTCAAAGATAATATACTCTGATTAATTATCAAGCTATCCTACTGAAATAAGAAGAATACATTCAAATTCATTTAAAACAATGAGATAGAAAATTAAACATAAAACTAGTGCCAAGGTATTTTATATCTTAGGCTTCAGAGTATGAAATTAAATACCGCAACATTTCATTACTCTACACCACCACAAAGCCAAGCATAGATGTCAAGTACAGTGTAAGAGTAGGCGCACTGTTTCTTTCTTATCACTGTCTCTGGTAAACACACACCACATACCACAAGAAGAGTTAATAGGTAATAATATTAGGGGTTAAAGTATGAAATTGCCGTTTTGTATGGACGAAATCGAGAAAAGTCATTTTTCCGTACTAACAATTTTTTAGTTTTTTTTAAAACCCCTGAACCGTTTTCGATGCAATTAAAGGTGAAAGTTAGATGGTTATAAAGCTACGCATTTTAGTATTTAAATTTCTGAAAATCAAAGTACAAATATACTTAATTGAAGCAAGAAGGTCAGCTGACACATTGTAAGGGGTCTTTTCAACGACTTCCTTAGAAGTAATAGGCACTAGTATTGCACTTTTTTTAGTCAAAAGTTACTTTATTTAGTTTTTGATACAATACAAAAAGAATTACGCAATAATATGACTATAAAGAGCTATAAACAAAATAAAAAGTGGAAAAATAATCGGCAATTTAATACTTTAACCCCTATTACTTGCCCTGTAATATTGAGGTCTGCTGCTCTAGTAACACTTAATGCCTTTTCGACGATGAGTATGTGTCTAGCGCATATCTCATGATATGACGAAAACTGGTGATGTTCAATTTCCTTTTCGTAAATTCTAATTTGCTTATAAGGAATTCCATACCATAGGACAAGATTCAACACCATGATGACCATGACAGACGGACGGCAGAAGCTTATTAACATAATCCTGTTGGCAATCTTTGTAAGTGGAACCTTAAATAAGCATTATTTATTCATTTATACGATAAAAGTAATTTCGTGCCTTCTTGTATATCTGTGCTACTTATCATTATCATAGCCAAACGACGCCTGATCGCCCCACGCCACCTACATCTAGCGGATTCCTGTGACTTCGACAGATCGTTGGTCTACCTGCTAGACCTACCCATGTCGCCTGATGAGCGGTCGACATCCCAGAACCTTTCCTCAGCAATGGCCATCAGTTCTTCTTGCTTTAAAATATGTTCTGTAATGGTTTATGTCGTTAGAATTGTATTTCTCTCATCTAAGCCATTCGTAGCTGTGTGACGTGCAAACAGAAGATTTAATACAAAAATTGAAGCTAAACTTAAACAACATGCTGTATAGCAAGTAGAACTATATTATGTTATCACACGCGTAATTACAGCTTATTTCTGAGCTAAACCTCCAAGATCGCCAGTTATTACTTAATAATAACCAAGCTATGATTGATTTTAAATAAATTACTCAGTGATGTAATGTATTCCCATGAGGGTGTTTGGGTATTAATAATTCAGAATTCTTAAGTGCTATTACGGTATTAATGGAAGTCTTAGTAACATGATTAGGTACTTGATTTTCAAAATGCCTATTTAGTTAACTTACGTAAACACCGTTTAAATTGATATGAAAATATTTCAAACAAAATTTATAATAGATTGAGCATAATAAATTCACTTGCAATGCATGTAAGTTATAGTGAACCAGTTGACAAATTTTCACGATCAAATTAAGCATGGTGATTTTCCCCCAGTACTTATAACATTATTTAACACATTGAGCGCCATGGGGGTCACCGGTGACCTCCAAACAATAAAATTTTAATTGTGTCTAGTACTTTGGCAGTTAAAGGCTTAATTAACCTTTATTGCACAAATTAGTTGAAAAGATACAAAATTATTAGTTAATAAACATGGCATTCTCCACCATTCAACCATTGAGCTTAGCAGAAATTCATTTTGACTGTGTAAAAGAAAAAAAAAGAAAATATACAAAAAAATATACTAAAACATTGTCATTGTTGACTCTAGCAAAAAAACTATACCTATTAGGTACTTAACTTAAGATAATCTACACAAAAGAGTAAGTCCAACCTAAAATATGTAAATTAAAAAATAATAGAAAATAAAAGTAAGATATAAATAAAAATACCTTCCATTTGCAAACGGGAATATGATAGATAAATATGACGAAGGTTTTAAATTGATTTACAAGTACGAATAAAGGTCACGCTCCTGGCTAAAAGTTTCATAAAACGTTGTTTCTGTTCAAGAACACGAAGCGTTATCTAAAAATCTTGACATAACTAATAATAGATCCGGAACATTCGTACTACAATAAATACAAGAATGCGGATGCCAAATAAATAAATCATCAATGTTTAAAAATCTAAACAACGAAATTAAATACCTCATACTTATTTAATTAAACTATAAAACTAAAAACATCGCAGTCCAACAGTATTTTCAAACATAGTTACAAATGGTAACAAACAAAAGACTGCCGTGTAAGGGCTTGTACAGACTACAGCACGTCAACCTACTACAAAACGACAAATTTTCTAAATTGATATTGATCCCCACTTGTTGAACTTGAAGTTGAAAATCAATTCAAACATCTTTTACTTTTTGAGTAGGTTGACCTGCTGTTTTCTGTACATAAAACTGCGAATCAGCGCGTAGCGAATGGGGGCTATCGCTAGTGAATTTGCCACTAGAGGCGCTTGTGTCGCGTGAGGTCCAATATCATTCACTTTTCAGTTGTTTTTTTGGAATTTGTTGCATACATTATAATTTCTTTAATTTACCTGCTGGAAAGTGATCTCCTTCGTAAAATATCGCAAATATGGATTATTTGGCGATTAATGTGAACGCTTTAAAAGCGGAATTAAGAAAAAGCGCAAAAATAGGCGGCCTCAAGAGCAACTATTTCAGAAGTTAGTTAGTTGATAATTTGTTTCGGCGCCAATCGCCTTTAACAGCTATACCTCCGGACCTCAGTCTACAGTGGCGCCAACTGGTGAGCAAAGAAACGGTAGTCCCCATTGAATTTTAGTTTGAATGCGTCGTTCGAAGCTTTTTAAGATGCGATGTCACATCGCAGTTTTAAACAAGCTCTAATGCACAAATAAAAAGAATAGCTTCACCTCATCTCTTTCTACAGGTTTCTAAAAGGCGACCAAAAGAGTAAGTACTGCCAGAAGAAGACGAGCATCATTGCCTTCTCTCCACTATGGGCTATGATCGCCAACCCAACTGCCAGGCGTGGCGATAATGGCAAACTATTCTCTTTGGAAATCCCGTGTCTAGCAGTGGACTGACATGGGCTGGTGATGATTATGACAAAATATAAGTCAAAAACAAAAGATTATTTATAATTATGTCATTCAAGAAAACCCTACTTCACCGATACAGAGACAAATCTATACCAATATTATAAAGCTGAAGAGCTTGTTTGTTTGTTTGTTTGTTTGAACCTTCGAGCAACGCGGCCTTTACGGGACGGAAGGCCGCGTTGCTCGAAGGTTTAAACGCGCTAATGTCAGGAATTACTGGTTCGAATTTAAAAATTCTTTGTGTTTGATAGTCCATTCATCAAGGAAGGCTTTGGATTATATAATATCACGCTGCAACCAATAGGAGCGAGGCATCACTGATAAATGTTGCAAAAACTAGGAAAATTATTGATATTTGAATGCTTCCGTTGCGTGCGCTGCGTAAACGGTTCAAGTTACCCTTTTTGGGTGTAAATACCCAAGTAATAACAGAAATTGACGCAGACGAAGTCGCGGGAAACAGCTAGTGTACTATATACTAAAAATAATAGGTAGATATGAATTATTTATTAAATAAGATCTCTTTGATGTTTAAACAAATCAAACTCAGTCCACAACAAGGGTAAATGTAATAAACATATGCCAAGTGCGTGTCGGTCATGGCGCAGTGTAGGGTCCCGAAGTTGCACGTTGCAAATTATGATTTACTTATTTCGTTATTCAATTACATGACATGGTTTGTAAATTTTTATTTACTACCAATTTTACGTAACTTACAAGTTAATGTAACAAAATTTCAAAGGAACATGTGTAAACTCATCTTTAATCGTAAATTATGCGATATGCATTAATTGGTAGTCATCTAGAAACAAAAGGAGATGTCTCAAATTGTATGGAGGCCAGGCCCAGAACCTGTACACCCCACCAAAAGATAGACCAATACACCTACAAGATTTTGTTATTATCCAATTCTTTTAAATTGGCTTCGTTAAGTGGTTCAAATAAAGAGTTAAGTGAGAAAATAGCAATACAAAACAACAAAACCATCATGGCGGAAGATGACATTTTGATGACGTCTGTCAGTTTTGGTTTCATAATCGCGCATCTAGGAGTCGAGTGCGTGCCATCGCTTGCTGTAGTAACAACAAACATTATGAAAGTAATGTGTCGATCAATACCAAATCCAGAAATCGAAAATGAGGTCGTTATAATGAACTACATTTAAAACACGACAAGCAGAACAAAAACTTGAAGTGAATGATTATGCCAAAATGACAAGGGGTATCTGACAGCTACTGACATTTAAAGTTTTTTTAGATTGACGCCATATTGGAATGCCTATGGAGTTTGATAAATTATTCGATCTTGTTTATTTTTGAACCACTAAATTATACGTTATATAAATTTATATGTATTTTTTCCAGAAACAGTAAATTTTTCTTGATTTTTGTAAATGGTGTACTATGTCTGGGCCTATTATGGGACATCTCCTTTCCATAACTGTTAATGAAAATGACGATGCATATCGACAATGAAATAATTGGTTCAATTTCAATCTTAGCATATGCACACTGTGTGCATAGAACTGTAACAGTTCTCTACATTTGTATGACGACGGACGGCTTGCTTGTAGCTTATTTGTGGAAAAAATATTGTTTTTAACGGATAACGGTTCTGTGATTTTGAAATCACAACTGCTCATCGCTTTTATCGTATCAAAAATGAGCTTGTTTAATTTTTCTGCAATAGTTAATAATTTTGTTACTGATAACAAAACTAATTTTCATTGCAAAAGAATAGCATTCAGATATGATTTATGTATTGGCTGCAAATTGGCAAATTTAATCCAAAACATACCAGGTAAGACAAGAGTTTAATCTCTACTTGTCTCTATTTAATTAATAAACCAGCTATAGGAAGTCAGGTCAATGTGTAATATTAATTTACCCAATTAAGTTACATATTTAACAATACCATAAGATGGGATCGATAACATAAGCGATGTCAATTGGAATAGTTTTTACTAATACCAATAAAGTGTCAATATGTTCATGTCATTAACTTTTTATGATTATTATTGGGAAAACTCAACAAAACTTACTATACCACTTAGCTTAGCATCCGATCAATCGGGTGCCGAGTCCAGCGCATTGCCGCTGGGACTTCTTTGGAAGTACTCAGTAGTTTTGGAAGAGGGCTTGTCAGCACTCGCCTACCCGTTGATTGTTAATCCCTACTAATAAGTACTTATTGTAAATGCAAAAGTAACTTTATCTGTCTCTTACACTCTCACGCCTGAACTACTGATCCGATTCTATGATGAACTACTAACCTGAATGAATTAAGACAAGTACAAAGACAAGTTAGACCATGAGAAAGGATAAAGGCTATTTTGTTTTCCACGGCTGGGCACAGGTTACAGCCCGCGCGTTATGACGAGCAGTTCACGCGGGCAGAGACGCGGTCGAAAAGCTAGAATAAGTAAAATTTGAGACGAAGTTGAACAGAAATAACTCACTACCTCTTAAAGACTGATTAGGTGAAATGGGGGTTGACACTTCAAGGTTTTATTACCCTAGCAGATTCTCCTGACTTCATTTAGCAAAACTACGGCTTGATAATCAGTAAAGAATTATGACTTGGCCTATCCAAAAATATGCTATCATCATAAGCTCTACAACACTCTGAACAGTCTACTTCCATTCCACTTGCTAATTTTCTTACTCGGTTACAAGGCTACAAACAATAGATAACAAACATGGCATGCTAAGCGATTTGCTACGATTAAAATCCCATAGCTACTATCTTGCTATTGAAGGTAATTGCTGCCGAATATTCACACACTTGAAAATGATTCTTGCGTGTCAAGGTCAAGAGCGCGTGCAGGCTAAACGTTTGTTTTATTACACCTGCACCAAGACGCTTCCTTACACTCGGTATTCGACAGTGAAAGATTAGTTTACTAGAACTTGCTTTATTAATAACTACAATTTTAGTATGCTAAAACTTTATCCACAAAATTTAACCGGTTTCTTCGGTCTGTCCTTGTTACCGACGCAATATTTTTAAAGTTTTACTTTAAAATTTGATTTTTAAGATTATCAATCAACAATAGTTTTCTACTCTTCATGGTATTTTTTTCCAAATTTAAATCGAACTAACCAATCGAACTTGCTCGCCTAGTGGACGGAATGTAAATTGTAAATATCAAAAACTTGACCACTTCATATGGGCATCGAACTCACGTTATCCAGGTCGCTCATCCTCGATAGCTCTAGCAGTTTCACAGTAAACAAATAGATGCAGGTTTCATTATATTCTTTATTTAGTCCTTCTCGTATTTCCTTGTAATACATCATTATAAATAAAGCTATCTTTATTTATTTTACTATAAATAGCTGCAAAAAGATATTACCTACCCTTGCTTATGGACTAAGAATTCAGGAGCTAGACATAAATTTATTTTAGCCACCTAACTTAGAGGTTGCTCTTTTCCTTTTCCTAACATATCAGCAGTACATCAAAAATATATAGCGGTGGATATTTTGCAGGCTTGACCGGCCTTTTATTTCTTTCACATTTTTTTCGCAAATAACCTACTTCAAGGCTCGTAACAGTACATAAACTTACCAATTCTACATCTTTTCTAATTAGTACCTCTAATTAAGTAATCAGTTGTTTCGACGAATATAAGTGAGCGGCGAGGTTTTTTCTACTAAATTGATTATTATGTTAACTAGCCCAACTTCAATGATGTTCTTGTTTGTTATTGTTTTTTAATTAGGCGGAAAAGAATTCAAATTTCATGATATACTGGAAATCACTGTTCTGATTATTTGAAATAGAATTAGGATTTTATTTCGTTAACTTCTGTATTTTGGTTAAAACTAATAATGTATGCTGAAAGATGCCGTTAGAGAAAAAGAAAACACAATTAACCCCTTTTTAACACAAAGATGTTATTAAAATGGTCAGTATATTGTATCTATGCCGCATTTTATTATTTATAAGCGACTTTTTACATTGATAATCTTATCATTAGTCCATAAAGTCGTAGTATACTCGTACATTTAGTTTTTGTAAATTACCTTTCAAATTAGGCATTACTTTGTAATTTTTTTTAATTTAAATTGAACCGACTAGTTTTAAATCGTTTATCTTGAAACTTCTATGACCATTGAGCCTGTTCTATATCCGAGGTAGAACAAATCGCTAACATTTCGTCGCAGTCGCGGCTCCAGCGATTTATCGTGCTATCGCTACGAGAGGTGGTGAGCTTAGAGACTGTTTCCACTGTAGTCGTATATCGGAACGTCATATGTTGTGCTGGAATAAGACACACAAAATATGTTGTTTATTGTAGGCCTAAAGTAGGTAAACACATCTGGTTGGTGAAAAGCAAAGTTGAAGTAATGTTAGTAGATACAAAGTCACTAGTTTATCTAAAATCATGACAAATTTTCACTAAAGCTATACGGTTTAAAAGCAGTCATAAAGACAAACACAAAAATCTTTGCAAGAGGACCTGAAAAAACTAGAAAACAAATGTATCCATCTGCCTATAGGTATCCACAGCCAGCGGCGTATTTCTGTATCTGCTAAATTGTATGCAATCTAGATAGTCAAGCTATGCAACGGAATGTTTTATCATCTGACAATGAAAACAAACCCAACAACGTGATATCATCACGGATCCCGTCCCGTGATAGCCAATGCGTTACTACTACGATTCTCTCTTGTGCTGTAAATAGCCTTTAAATTGTCCCTCTGTCCAAAGGTCTTGGCAGTTGATAATAAGTTACCGTCGATAATTACGGTTTCTAAAATAATTGTCAAATATATTTTGCCGATAATTGTAGGGTAAAATACGTAAATTGTTGCATGAGGTCATTTACAACGTGAAAACCATGAATTTAAACCCAAAATTTAATGAATTATTGTATTTAGATTTATGGTTTATAATTGAACTAACTGCCTGCCGCTGTCATTCCAAAATGTTTTTATACAATGGAAAAGTTTTTTTGCTTAGATTATTAAATTTTTATCGAATAGGTGGCTTAACGGCTTTCAGTGAGTAGGAATATTTTATGAATTACAACATGAATTTCGATACAAGTCTAGTTTGAGTACAAAATATATCATATTTATTTATACACAAAATAATTTAACTTGAAGGTTTATCGGTGTAAGATCCACAGGTATGAATTCCGGTCTTATTTATTTTGTAAAAAGTGACCGCTTCGTTGACTAAAATAAGAAATTTCGATTATATTCAGATACTGAAAATATCATGTTTTATTTACATTAATATTCAAGAAACATTTCAACATCTAAATCTTTGTTACAAAATCATAAGAACGTTAATTTATTTCACAAATAACCAAATTCGCCAAATTAAATCCGTTTGTAAAGCCTGAAATGGATCCTAGAACCACTTATTGATTAAAGCCGGTGTCCGTCTGATTCGTTGTCAATTTGTTGTTGATCGTTGATCTAAATCTATTATTACCTACAACTATTAAAATAGTTAAAAGCTTTTAGATTTTGTCAATAACAAGATAAGAATAGTGCATAGTCATTAAGTTGAAGGATGAAATACTTTAGCGAATTTTATTGTCATTTTTTGTGTTGTGTGAATGTTGTTAGTTTCATTATCACTCGAGGACAGCAGAATGGACACCAGATTTGCCATTAATAAAAAAGATGTTTATAGAAGTTGACACCTGACAATATTTTGAAGGATCCTCGTGTAAAAATGGATTTATTGGAAAAAAATTGACAGAACAAAAAGTTAAGCTAAAACCTTCTAATGAAGGTTGTGGGTTCGAGTCCCACCTCAGGCAGTAGAAGTTATTATTCAAATAATTGTATTTTGAATTCTAACAATTTATTTGCCCAAAAAAGAGTTTTCAAAAATTAATTTAATACTAGAAGGTGCTACTCAAAAAAGGTAAAGTAAACAAAGTAAAGTAATAACAATTAAAATGAAACTGGACGGATAAATAAATTTTATCAAGTAATCTACTATTTGTAGGCTTAGTTGGAGCGAGCCTACCCGTAAGTCATTCATCGTAAGCTTTTATAGCAATTACTTTAAACGAAGTGTTACAATTATCTTTTCTTTAGACATTAAAATTCATTTTATAGTTTATTTTATTTTTATTGTAAGACAATTAAAAAAAAACTTTTAAAAGCCAAGTAACTCATATTGTGTATGCTAAATAGTAGGGGTAATCGGCGCGTAACAGGAACATTTTCCCATTTACCCGCGATCCTTTGTATTCGATCTTGCCAGGCTCGATAAACACACGACCGCGCCTTTGTGATTCACCCAATTCCTTCGCCATCGTATTTCAGCTCTTATCTATTTTGGATTCTCCAACGCAATACATTATGAGAGACAGTACACTAATCGTGACCTCTGGGAGTTCAGGGTCAAAGAAAATATTCTTATTTTTCGTCTTTTACTGAGCAACAACCTTAAGACCAACGAAATATAATAAAATCCTTTGCTGCTTCTCTCACCAGTAAGCTAATAATTAATGTATGTTTTAATACTCGTAGACATGGATAATCGGATCGACCTATTTATATTTATATCCCGTATAGAGATTTGCTTAAGCTACTACTATGCAGTGTATGTATATCTATATTAAATAAAGCGAATGTTATTACTAGATGTAAGAATTGCACATAAAAAAAGAAGATACACCATTTAATAGGCTATTCAAATTCCAAACTAATTCAAAGTACTTACGATTCTTTAAATAAAATGGCTGACTGCTTTAGGTGGAGCTTGAAGCCACAACTTTCCTGCTCAGTAGGGCAGTCTTCTTTTATTCAAGAAGTTATATTTTTAACTTACGATTACCAATATCATTGCTTAATAATTATACTCATACCAATAAATCTAGACAAATCTAGCAAAAGTTTTGCTTTAGACTCTCTTGAATACTCAATTGGATTATTTGGAATACCTATTCGTCTGAAACAAATCAACATCAACTACAGCCTATTTCGGCCCAGTGCTGAACATAGGCCAAAAGGAGACTAAATAACCGCCGCGCTTGGCAGATGGTTTGGCGATCACAGTTTGGCTCATGGTGAACAAATGACGCTGCAGTTGGTCTTCTTCCTACATCAAAGACATAAACATTTCTATACCTAACATATTTAAAGATATTATTTTATTAGACAATATACATATCACAAGGAAAGAAAGACCAATAAAAAAATAATACATTTTCATCTAGAAGTCGTCATCACTATTTTTATGTAGGTACTGTTTCCGGTCAACAGAGAATTAATAATTGTGTAGTTTATTTAAAAAGAGAAAAATAAATTATTTTTAAATAAAAAATTGAACCGACTTAAAAAACTCACTAAAAAGTACAAAACAACACAAGAACAATGTTTTATTTTAAAACCTATTTACCTACTCCCTCAATTCCCAAAAGGGACTTTTGTCCCTTTTTGGATATGACTAATTAGCTTTTGGGAATTAATACAATATTATTTTAACTACTAACAACTAAACAGATCCAAGTCGTTGCCGAGCGAAATAGAATAGGAGTATAATCACTACTGAATTGATTGCCACTCGTCAGCAATTTTTTTTAAATTCCATATTTAATATGTTTCATTTGTAGAATTATTTTTGTATTGTTTGGGCTCTGCTTAGGAGTTTGACCTTTCATCATCAGCTCACGTGAATAACCTGAAGGAAGAAAACTATCTGACTATATGCGCCTATATTAATCCTTCTACTCTTAACCGTTAAGGAGTTGTACCATTCATCATCAGCTCATCAACATAAAATGATGAGTACCAGACGAAATTATACTGAAAAGCCTTATGAAAGATATTCAAAAACGTAATACGTTCTTATAAAAGAGGGTTTCCCTCGATTTCCCCGGATTCATTCGAATGGGACCACATGGGAAGCACCAGCTTTCAAACAAAAAAAGAAGTTTTAAAATCCGTTCAATCAGTCGAAAGTTCTGAGGCAACAAAAAAAAAATACAGTCTAATTGAGAACCTCCTCCTTTTTTTGGAGGTCGGTTAAAAAACTGGAAAAGGCATTGTTTAAGGGCTACGATCACTTCTATAAACGCCTCTTCGCGTCGTCACGTCGTAGTAACCAAATTTGGAGTTAGACACTAAGTTGTACGTTGCAACCAAGACAAACATTACATGAGGTGTGAATAGAATACAGCCAGCGGTTGATAACTAGAGCGACCTCACGAAGGACGCGCGCGCGCAGCGATACGGTTTTTTGTGGGAAAAACCTTATGTTGGTATGAGGTGAAGTTTGAGTACAAAAAAGTGACAATTTACTCGTTGACAATGGTGGTGTAGAAATCTTGGACAAATCAATGCCAGAATACCACTTTACAGTTGTTAACTTGTCAGCTTTAATGATCAATAAACAGGCTTGGTTTTCATATGTTACGAGATTTGGTAAACCTGATGGAATGCTATAAAAAAGATCTTATCTATTTTAGCTACTTCTATTCTGCGTGAATGAGGGTCATTTGTTTGAATCTTAGAGAACTCTGAAAAATAAATTTTGACACACAGTCAGGAATTTACCTTTGCCCTTCACGTTCGCGCTATTTTTATGGCTCTAGAACATTTGTTTTAATTACAGTCCCGTCCGTCCGTCCGTTTCATTATAACCTTCCTATATCAGTCCACTGCTGGGCACGGGTTTCTCCAATAGAAGGATTTTGCCATAATCGCCAAGCTTGTCGTCGATGGCGATCGAAGTTTGGCCAATGGTAAAGAAAATACGCTGTAGCCCGTTTTCTTCTGCCTACTTCTTTAGTTGCCTTTTACAACACCCATAGGAAGAGAAAGGGTGGTACAGGTCTTTCAATCTGTCGACACAACACTCTAGTTAATTGTTATTTTTTAACTAATTAATTTAATAATACTTACTCTAGATTACACAACGCACGCCAATAACGCATCAAATAAGAATCCAGTACAATGCCGTAACACCGATTGCGAAAAGGCAAGGAAGGCCTAAACACAATCCTAAAGCTATATCTCCTAATGGGATCTAGGAACATATTGCAATTAATACAAACAATGTCTGCTAGAACGCAATGCTGTTCCTTGTATAGGAGGGATAATTGTAGTGTGGAAACACAATTTCGGCCTGCCTCAGATTGAAATTCTTCAGGCAAATCGTACTTGTTTTATGATGACTCTTCGTTATGTCCCGTTTGAATTATGCCTCTTTATTTTCTTTAGACAAGTGTAGTATCTTTTAATTTAATAAAGTTTTAGGTTTAGTTGCTTTAGGTTAGAAAAAGTAATAGATTTTATGTCATAAATGTATGTTTACATATAAAAATGGCCTGTTTTAGGTGATAACGCTCTTACATAGCTGAAATTATTTAATATTATTTATTGAAACTAAGCTAAAGGTATGTGTGTGTGTGTGTGTGTGTGAGAGAGAAAGAAAGAGATTGAGTGTGAGTGTCTTGGTGCGTGCGTGTGCTTCATGTTGTTTTATTTACGTATACTTTAGTGACTTTAGTTCTGTTAAATATCTATTATAAAATATGAAGCATAATATGTGTGCGAATATTAAAAATATTATCCTTCTTTCCTTAATAAGTTTGTCAGACTAATTTTAACTGATAATAATAAGATATGGTGTCTTCTTTTTTTTTTCAATCAAAAAACTAAAACTAAAATATTGAAAACTATTTTCGGATTTAATATATAATTTGCCATTTTGTAATTAAACTAATTCTATCATGCACTTCATTTGTCATAATAATAGTCATTTAGTTGATTAAGAACAACCTTAGCAATCTATGTTATCAAATCACTTATTCTATAATGGAATAATCATTTTGTGAGAATAAATGTATGACAGATATGGATGAACAAGGTGTCAGGTTGTCATCTAATGTAATTACTACACTTGTTGCAGCAATGCATTTAAATTGCAGTATTACAAATTTAAAACAACTAATATACCTTTATAAGTAATTTCAAAAATTAATACTAAAAGGCCGAGTTTAAAGAAGCTTTAAAACTAAATAGATATTTTTATTTGCAAATCTAGCTAATGTTATAAATGCAAAAGCTCGGATGGATGTTAGTTACTAAATCACGATAGAACGGCTATACGGATCTTAATGAAACTTAGCACAGTGAGAGATTATAAGCTAGAATAACAAATAGGTTACTTTTTGTCTTAGAAAAAAGAACAATAACCGTGGGATAGTTTCTATAAGGGTACGAAGCTCGGGGCAACAGCTAGGCTAGTAATAAATGTACCTGCACCTATCAACCAACCAAAAACGGTTTTTGAATTATTTTTGCTGTTACTCGCCATATGGTTTGCCATAGAAGGATTATGTATAACCGTCACGCTTGGCTGCATCTACTTCAGCCAGTGCTCTTTTAATTATTTTTTACGTTTGAATATATTATACTTCTTTAGAAAGAGGCCGATAACAGTGACCGTGTTTCTTGTGCTGTTTCTTCTCGGCTTAAGCCCACAATGGTGCCGAAGCAACTATGAATATTGGGATAAGTAAAAACGCCACCTATTTGCAGGAATATAACTTATTTTAGTAGACTTATTTATTTAAAATTAAAATGACAAATAAAGAAGAAGACATCATATGGTACTTTTTTCACGCAACCATTGGGCCCAGCAAAATATTCTGCGGTTAGTAATGGAAAACTAAAACGACATAAAATGTTTGTTTTGTTCATATTTGGTATAACTTATGGGTAAGTTGAAGTGTTGTGGACGTTACTATAACTTAATGTCAAAGGGTGCTATTATACTACACGTCATGTAATTGTAATATTCAATTCTAATAATTTACAATGGACATATTCGTCATGGCCCTTTTTTAATAAGCGCGGAATAAATAATAAAGTACTGTGGTTGTAATTAAAGCAACTTCCGCTTTATTGTTTTAGGTTAACGACTTAATTAAGCAGAAACTTTAATATTAAAGAAATACTTCCAAGTTAGCGAGATGTGAGTGAAATAAAAAGAAAGAAAAGCGTCTTGGGAGCTTATTACTCCTATTTTATTGATGACTTTAGCTTAAGCTTTACTTCAACTCCGTCTCTCATTTAAGTACGTGGGTAACACTGAAAATGTTTAGAACTGGCGAGTTAGAAACATTGCCAATGAAAACTTTTTTTTAATTTTAATTTTAGAACTCTTTGGTAACCTAATGTAGTATAATAATGCATTAATTTGTCATTTGTTTTTGTGAATTGGCGGCAAATCTAAAACTCTTATTACACGTGAAAATGAACCTAACGCGAGAAAATTTTCGGTCAATGAATTATTATGATTTTCGTTGTGGGCTTACTCAACAACAAAGCTATAATAGGCTGCGATTAGCATTTCTTAATGAAGCCCAATCTCGTGCCACTATTTACAATTGATTTAACGAGTTTAAGTGTGGACGTAGCAATCTCAATGATGAACGCGAAGATAACATCAGGGCTGTACGACGCATGATAGAGGAAGATAAGAGAGTGACCTATCAGCAGATACGGGCAAGCCTAGGCATTGGTATGAGTCAAGTTCAAAAAATATTACACGAACATTTAGGCGTCAGGAAGCTTTGTACCAGATAGATTCCACATACTTTAACCGACGACCAGAAATACCTTCGAATGGACTGGTGTCGCCAAATGTTAGATAAGTTCAACGGCGGTGACTCAAATGCTGTATTTGACATCGTCGCAGGTGATGAAAGCTGGACAATCAGCTCAGCGGGTGTTTCCTTTCGAGGATCGGCCAACTAAGGTAAAGAAGTTTTCATATGCGGATACCTATAAATAGCTAAGTAGATATAATTTATGTAATCTATTATTTGTTTGATGTAGCTGTTGGTGTTCCGAATATAATAAAATAAAATAAAAATAAATAAAAAGAAAGGAAGAAGTCAAGGAAAAAAGATGATTGTCTCATTCTTTGGTCGAAAAGTCATTTCACGACAGTTGTGCCTAGAAGATGGAAAGACAGTTACTGCAGACTGGTAAGTCAATCGCTGTTTGCCTGTTGTTTTGGAAAAAATTCGACAGCAGCGCCCTCGAAGCAGGATCCTCCTTCACCACGACAATGCTTCAGCGCACTCCGCAAAACGGACTGTTGAATATTTGACTATGGCAGGTGTCGAGATAATGAGTCATTCGCCATACAGTCCTGAACCTGGCGCCCTGCGACATTCATTTATTCCCAAGAACTAAAGGTAAAATTCTAGGTACCTATTCGCTTTTCGAGCCCTGAAGATACGGTGAAAGCGTACAAAAATGCCATAGAAGAGACCCCTAAGGAAGAATGGGCCCGCTGTTTTTCTCAATGGTTCCATCGAATGCGACGATGTGTAGAGAGGAACGGAGATTACTTCGAAAAACAATAAAAGTATTGGCAACTTTCTACATTAAGCCGTTTTTTCATTTTCTAAACATTATCAGTGTTACCTAGGTATTATACTAAGTCTACAACTCAAAGTTTTAGAAAGACAAACCAAAATCTTCATTTATGATTTTAGTATGAAAAGCCATATCAGAATTGAATCCTTAAATTTTGGTATATTTATTAAAATCACAATCTTCAATCATGACGTATCTCATAGGTATTTAATAACTAATAATTAATAAAATTTCATAATACGAGTATAATATTGTATTGGATTATTATTGAAAGAAAAAGCTATTTACGAGATTGGATAACGTTTTCCTTTGATTATCAGATCATGGGATATAAAATGATTAAAATTTAATATCATTAAATGGTTGCTTAAATACGCCAAACAATCTTCTTAAAATTTAAAAAGAGCTTTTATTTTATGGACCTATCGTCTCTTGCCTGCGTTAAAAGAATTCCACCACCTCTTCTCTTTCTATGGGTGTCGAAAAGGAGAAAAAGGAGTACTACCAGAAGACGACGAGAAGCAGCGTCTTTTTTCAACAATGGTCAAACTGCGATCGTCAATCCGCCTGCTAAGGAAGGACTTTTTTCTTTTTTTTATAAAAAAATTGCTCTTGACTACATACTTAACTCAACGGTTAGTGGAGAAATCTTCCTTTCGATAAGACTTGTATCCAGCAGTGGACTGATATACGCTGGTGATGATGATAATGATGATCTAACATCAGCATGATACATTTTGAGCCTAGTATAAACAAACAGAAAAATAAACGCTTCTACTCTAAATATACACCCTTTTTATTTTAAAAGCTAATTAAAGTATTTTCTGTTGTACATTATACAATTTATCCCTTTTTTAAAAATTTTTTTTTTTTTAAATATTTCAGACATGCCATACTGGGCCACACAGAGCCATCTAGTCCCAAATTAAGCTACTATTAAGTACCCTGTCGTATGGGGTACTAGACAACCGATAAACTTACTTATATACTTTTTTTTTTTTGTAAATACATACTTATTATACATAGAAAACACCCAGACCAGTACAAACAGACATGTTCATGCACACAAATATTTGTAATGTGCGGGGATCGAACCCGCGACCCATGGCTCAGAAGCAGCGTTTACTACCGCTGATCCAAATGGTCGTAATTATATATTATTAATTCTTAAAAATATTTATATTTATTAATTTATACTTGGAAAAATTTTGGATTCCAGCGGGATATTTTCAAATTCAAATTCCATGCGTACGTAGTTCTGGGCAGCAGCTACATAATGAGGTATAATAAGTTTTACACAACTCAAACTATAATCAAATGATCATGTTTTACAATTTGACATAAAAAAAATATATTTCTATAGCCGTATTAGACTTCAAAAACTTCAAAGAAATATTTCAAATAGTTACATAAATTTTCAGTAGGTAATGCTTCTTTCTGCTCCGTACAAATACATTGATAAATTAAATACACTACTACTACCCATGTGTTTCACTATGAAATAACATTTGCCTTTATAATTTTTTAAACAAATGACTCCCAGATAGCTCCCAGATAATAAAACGGAAAGACGGACCAAGCATTTATGCTCTCAATGTGTTCTACTATGTTACACCAAACCCTAATTTTATAAAACAAAGAATACTAGAATTGTATTTTACTGTATAAAAAAACTAATAATACTCGTACATTTATCAATGAATGCTTTGAAACCTTTCACATCATCCCTCGCGTAATTCTGATGCATTACAGTATCCTTGGCAGTAGAAAAAATGTACAATAATTGGTGCTGCCTGTACTGGCCGCTTCCAATCCTAAGTATATAAGCTGGCTGCGCCGGAGTTGGTCATCAGTCAGTCAGTGTTCAGTGCTGTGGAAATACCTTATACATACAACATGAAGTTTTTGGTAAGAATCTGTTTCCGAAACTACCACTAATGCTAAATTTAAAGTAGTTTTATACACAAAAACTTAAAATGCTTATAATTTGACTACGTTGCATAATGTTTTAAATTACTTTTTTTTTGTTATACAATATTTTATATTAATTTTATTCAAATATTCATTTTTATCATAAGCATAAAATAAACCTTTTAACAATTTAAAATGCTTTTATCTAATTTTTTTATATTCAGTCAATAAGGTAATAGAGTCTTAAATATTTGTTTTCATACTTATATAGAAAAACGATAAATAAACATATCATATTATGATAAATAATAATAATATGATAAATCATTTCTAATATGACCCAAGGACATTAAAATACCGCGCCCTATGCGTGAGATTGATTGCAGAAAATTATACTCCTACATCAGATCTGCGGTAAATTGGAATAGTTCATTTCGCGTAATACTTACTTAGCTTTGACATTTAGAAAAGGTTCTTTATATTTATGATTAGACCAAATAATCATGTCAATGTCATCTTATAAGACTAGTTAAGACGAAGCAAGTAACTTGCAATAGTTTTTGTACTACGAGTAAGTATACCTTATGCCAGTTATAACTTTCTGCTTTGATTTCTTAAAGCATTACCTTAACATTTTTATTGTTTCTATGGATGTCTCTATGTTACTGTGTAGAGTTCGAGATCGCAAGTCAAAAAATCAATGTGGATTTGAAAATCGCATTCAAGTTGAATCTGGCTGAATATAAGTTCAGCAAACAATCTGACCAAACTGAGTTCAGTTGTTGCTACTTTATCAAACAAACCATAGCTTTTTTAAGAATGATTGATACGAAATATTACACCATTATTTGCTATGTACAGGTAACAAATGTAAATAAGGCTAAGATTATGTTAATTCTCTATAACAAATTAAGTACTTAACACCATGTACTTAATAATAGCATACATATCAATGAACAAAAAACAGTGTATAAATTATAGTAATCTGCATAAAATCTTATCAGAAAACGTTCTTATATATAAAGTACCAAGATAAAGTTTACTCTGCTATATAATTTGCACTCAGCAGAGCGTGAAATAATTTATCATTTCGGATTTTAAAATTTTGCTATGATCTTGTGATTATATCATAGCCTAAATAACAGAGTTACAAAGGCCTTTCATACTTAAGATTATTAACTGTGGGTTACAGACACGTCTAATCCTAGTTTAGAATAGAAAAAGAATTAAAAGATTAGCAAAAACTGTTTAATTAAAGGGACTACTAGAGCTAAGTGCTGCCCCCAATTGATTTGATTTTATTACTTCAAAACAAAATCAATTCTCAAAAAACTATAACAGTATCATTTTAGCAAATTACCTCTAGTATTTATTGAATCACAGTAAACTTTTCATTTAGTTGTTCATAAGTCGAATTTGGCGCTAACGCCAAAAGCGGCCGCTTTTAGCGATGATGTACAATACGAAAGAATGCTAGAATGAAAAGCAGTTTGATGTTTTTGTGACTATGAACCATAGACATATCTTTTACTATTCAAGTATAGAACCCGCTGAAAGGGATATTAAAAATATTTGTTTTTATTCTTAACACTATAAATTGGACCATACATTATATACTAATAATGTAAATAGTAACAAATCTTATACTGTTACTTCAATATTAATAAATCTACAAATTACCTTTAAGACCTTACCTTTAAGAAACTGTTAGATTACTCGGCATGTTGTGTTTGTTTAGTTTAGGAGGTAAAAAGGAAACCCTTAGTATTTTGTCAGCAATATGCATGCAAAACTTTACATTGCTGTGTGATATTGCAATTTCCTGTCTTCTACTATATTTACGAAAATTGATTGAAAATTATACGTTTGAGGATTTTACTTGCCTTAAGTATAGTCTACCCATGACCAAGCTGTAGAAGCTTCAAAATGTCGCAATAAAAATTTAAATTTCCAAAAAAAGTTATTTTGATAAGAAATGTCTATCAAAGATTCCAAAAAACCTTTGTCATTACATCACAATCGTAATCATCAATTTCGATTACAATCTTGATTAACCAAACAATCAAGACAAAACGTTAATTACCTAAGATTAACTAAACAAACAGTGAGGTGCTTGGTTTCTTGTCGAACCTCAAATTATCCTTTGTCTATACATTGGAAGTATTGTGCAATAGTATTGTCAGTATTGTCCGCTGATGTGACACACTGTGGGCAATTAGTGTTGGCTCATTGGACCACCACTAGTATTACGACCCACATGTAATATCATGGTTATATTGGCAGCGATGGGAAATGGAGCAAGAAACTATGCTTAAACCGGCTTTCCACGTTATCCGTGCTGTTACTAAGCTAAGGAAAAGCTTAAGCTAAGCTAAGGCAAAGCTAAGGTAAATCCTACAAAAATAGTATAAAGACAATTTTTAAACTTGGACAATAATGTCAATCGCCCTCATTGTATTTGATCTGTAGTGGAAGCTTGTGCCATGCAAGACCAACTGTGAATAATAATTTACTCAATGTGTTTTAAAATATCAAATTCTCAAGTTAGTTAAATCAACAGTTCAAGTCCAAAATAGGAAATGCGGAAAGAATTTGAGTTTTAGGAAAGTGATGTCCCATTTCAAAAAGACAATCATATCTTTTTTTAGCCTTAGTAGTTTACCTTAAAACCTGTGTTTGAAAAGGGTTCAAAGAACATACTTTTAATGATAAAAAAATTTGACATTACAAAGTTTATACGGACTACTCATTATTTATAATTTAAAAACTCTGTAATTAGTAAGTTTAGTTTTTATTTAATTGCGTAATGGATTTTTTGTAATTACTTAAGTTAAAACTTTTATAATTCGTCTTTAATTTACATGCATTCAATATGTTATATGAAATAAAATATCTTTTTGTCACGGAAAACAATCGACTCTACATACTCACAGTGACCAATCAATTAATCAAGATATTTTAATTAGTTGAATGTTTTTAGAAAAATTAATATCATGACAATAGCCATAACTATTTTATTTATAATGATAAAAACTAATATTGAAGTAATTATTAGCTGTCAATTGTTAAAAAATTAATTAGTAATTTCTGCAATAAAATCGGCAGTATCATAACATGACTAAATCAATTTCCTGTGCGTTTCCACTGAAATCATGTCTATATTTTTAATTAGCCCGGCAAAGTATAATATCCCCTAGAAAAATTAATATCGCTATGTTATAAGATACCAATACTTTTTGCTTGAAGTGTCACGAAAAAATAGCAAGGGTTAGAAATACTTACATTCAAATACAATCATGGCCTGCATTCTAACCAAAGTTAAAATTTTCGCTGTTATAATAATAAAGCTACTAATGGTCCAGCATGCGTTCAATTTGAGATTTAAAAAAAAAACATCATAACGACTTCCTGAATTGATCGATTGATCGATTGTTGCATCGAACTCGCAACCGCTGGTTTACTCCGCAGCCCTACTAAATATCCTAGGTAAGCTGTTGCGATCAAATCCCAATAGGGTCAAATGTTTGGGTGATAAGTACGAGTGTAGAGCATATTAACAAAAACTCAATTTTGCCGAGTTGTGAGATACTAAACGACAGATTCGCATGACCGAAGGCCCTACGCATCGCGGTGACCGTCTTTATACAGATCTATATGTCTCTTTCATATATTCTAAGACATTGGGCAAGAAAAAGAGAGACATATGAAATTGCATAGCTAATTAGGAGTAGCTGTTTTTAAAAGTGCAGTATTATTAATACACTCCTGATCTCTATACTTTAAACTTACCTTTTTGAATAGATCGTAGCCGCCCTTGCCATCGCTGCTGTGTGCGCAGATGAGGCCAAGAAGACCGAGAAGCGAGGCCTGGCTGGCCTCGGTTACGGCGGCCTTGGCTACGGAGGCCATGGCGCCGGCTACGACGGTTTAGGCTACGGTGGCCTCGGCTACGGCAGCGGCCTCGGCTATGGTGGTGGTCTCGCCTACGGTGGATATGGTAAGTCAAGTATAAAATTGAAGTTAGTTAAAAAAAAACTTTTTTGTCTAAATTAAATGGTAAATGTTCAAATGATGGCCCTGTTAACTGAGCTACGGCTGAGTGCCTACGTTTATCATTTGTATCCATCGGTTTAAGATGTAAGTCAGAAGAGCGCCAAAGATGAAGTCGCTGATTCGAATCCCTCCTGAGGAAGTCAGTAAATTTTCCTAAAATACGATATTATCACTAGTAAGCATTCACTTATAAATTGACAAAATAAGTATTAGAAAATAAACTATAAATTTGTAAGATGTTTGGTTGATTTCATTTGGCTTTACTCTTATTATCAAGTTAAGATGTCATTTTTAACGTTGTGAAAAGTATGTGTAATTTAATACCGATTCGTAAACACACTGCTTTAATACCTAATTTACTCTATTTAATCACATTAACAAGAATATCGGATACATATCAAATCGTAGTATGAAAGTGAAACTTATATTTTGACTTAGCAAAATCAAAGCACAATGTTACATTCTTACAAGAACAAATTTCATAAAAATACACACGAGTAGTAGCATGTTTCCTATAATAACGTTACTAAGCTGCAGCATAAAGTGCTACCTTAACCCGATTTATTGCAGGCATCAAACTTTCTTGTTCTTTTTCAAGCGAAATTCCTATATTTTAAAGGCTGAAATCAACTACCCTAGTTCGTGATTCAATTTTAAATGAAAAGCAAATGAAACTTCAATTTGTTAAGATTCAATTTCGGAACAAAATTCCATAAGATATCTCCAAGAACTTGAGTCTGATTCAGTTCAACTTGGAATTGACCAAAAGCTTTTAGAGCTGGTAAGCGTGACGGGATACTCTCAACACTCAGTAGTTTGTGTTCAAAGGGTTTTATGTTGATTATCTAGCATTTTGATAGTCTGTATAATCTTGGGTCATTTCGGCTCTCTAAACTTTGTAAGACCGAAGTATATTAATTTTTCGCATAAATTTAAGAAAAAGAAAGAAAATGTTACTTTAAAATGGTTACAGAAGTAGAATTAATTCAAATATAAGTAACAATGTTTAGTATTACTTACCATATGAAAAATATGGTAGAAGTAGAAGAATCACTATCAATAAAAACTGTTTTCACTCAATAAAAGGGTTTTATTCAAGCGAATAAAATAAACTTGTATGGGGTAACGTTTCCACAGCACACAAAGTGTCTTGTCGTTACACATCTATAATAAAATTTTTATAATAACGTAGACTCCAACAGCTATTAAATGTTTGGCCGACATGTTGTGGTGCGAAAACATTTTTGCCGTTTTAGTCCAATCAATTTCACCTTCCACTTTACCGTTACTTAACAGAACAAAACAGGAAAAATGTAACAACCCGGATCTTCAGCAATTAAAGTTCGAACTAACGTATAAATTTTTAAACTCTCAAATCCCAAAGCGTACAAGGGATAGGATAAAATAACATTAGTGGTGCAATAAAATAGCAGTTAAGTGCACTGAGAGCAGAGCAAATCGTTCCAAGAGATTAATACCGGAGCAAAATGAAATGGTCGTTTCCAGTGCTCATTATCTCTTGCAAACTATCCCGATCTTTGCGGACAACGTTTCATTCTACTTTAATCGCTATTTCAAAACAATAAGGGTGAGTGGTGAACACGGGTTAGGAATAAAACCGGTACAAATAGTCTAACATTAAAGCGATTGCTTTTCACGCATGTACTGTTTAAAAATTATGCTGATAGAGGTAATTTAATCAAAATCGTACTTTTACTGTCACTGAATGTCTCCTACATGGTTATTTTATGTCAAAATTACCTCTTCGTAAGCTACACAATTATTTATTAGCTGTAAATCATGACATTTTAATAAGTATTGCAGTACAGTAAGTAAATACATGTTTAGTGTTAACTATAAGTACCTAGATAAATTATACGAAGATTACAAAATATTTATAAATTTGCATTTACAATTTAAATTGATTCATAATAAGGACTTTGTTTTTCAGATTAATTATTTTAATCAAAATAAGTGATAATTATATTGCTATTTTGAAAATTATGCCTATACGGAGCTTGTAAAATTAACTTTAAATTGTAATTCTCATACTGGGGAATCTATTGATAATTTAACTAAAATCATTGAAATGATTGAAGAGCTGGCGGACACTTTTATGATTTAATGTCGAGTTTACTTACATAATGATTGCTATCAAGTCCCTACTGGCCGTCGCTGGTACAATGTCACAAGGTGTAATGACATGACGTGGGAACACCGAGATCCTTGACACACAACATGGCTAATTGCCACTACGGTGACATAGGTACTACTGGACGCTGGCTAATTTGAATTTGATGTATTGTTTGTCTGCTACTTACATCTGACCGCCATTTTAGATACGCCTCACTCCGCATCTTGGAGAATTCAGAGATGGTTTAAGAATAAAGTTATTTTTTGTTTACATCGTGATCATTATCATTAAAATCATCATCGGCACTAAAACACAGGCCTTTTCTAGAGGAGGATTATTTCATAATTGCCATGCTTGGCACTGGGATTGGCAATCACAGTTTGGCCGATTAAGAAGTGAAAACGCTGCTGTATTATGGCGGTACTCCTCTAGTCACCATTTGGGACACCCATAGGATGAGAAGGATTGGTGTTATTCTGTTTTAGGCCGATATCACCACGTAGCTTTAAATTATGTTTAACATAGACGCGAATATTTTGTCTGATGTAATGTAAGTAATTAACTTATTCTTCTGTGTAATTAACTTATTCATTTGTGAAAATATTTTCAGAGTGGTTATTGTTCTTTAGTTAGAAGTCATAAAAACATGAAAAGAAGTAACACAAAAAATATTTCGTCAATGTCCACCTTGTTGCATTATTTTTTATCTACATTAACTGAACGGCAGCGGTCACGCGAACATAATACAATCTATTATAAGCTTTTCCGGTCAGAAATTTTATTGACCTTCACATTGACTATTCGATTAATGCGAATTTAGCACGCTTTTTTCCACCTTTACGAAGTTTTTTTTTTACTTATTTCCTCCTTTTTAGTTAAGATGGTTAACCTTACAATTAAATAGGGATTATTTCTTTTAAATCTAGGTATCTTTGATCCATTCTAATTATAAATTTTAGGAAAAATAATCAGTTTGAAATGGAGATTATCTACTTAACTATCACCAAATATTTTTAAAACATGAATTCACAGATAAAAAAAATCTAGATACACGACCTATACACGTTGCATTTTCAACCACCTGCAAAACGAAGCCCACGTTATGTGACCATTATGTATAACATCAGGGCAGTGTTTTTTTAATTTATTAACAAAAATATTTTTTGAAATAATAAGAAATATTGATTCAGACTTTTAGTTTTGTAACACGCTGTGACGCACACAGACGTATTATTTTGCTGCGGCGGGGTCCCGGATAATTGAAATTTACACAATTACATCCGTGTGTGTCACTAATATTTTATATTTTTATAAAAAAAAATGTATCTGTGCATTGAATTCTTAAAGTAAGATTTAGTTTGGATTGCTAATTAATACAAATCTAAACTTTTATTTCTAAGCACCCCAGGAAAATTTTAAGTACCTACCTACAAGGCCGTAAATAAAATGTCGCGGGATCAGTCGATATCCTTATTACATGGCTTATATTTTTAGTTAACACTAGAAATTTTAAAAAGAATCAGTAACAAAACACCTTAAGTGTTACCCTGACTTAAACGACTATAAATATTGCAAGCCATATCACTAAGTATGACGTTTCTTTCCAGCTGCTGCTCCAGTCGTAAGCAAGGTGGCGTACACCACCAGCCATGGCCTCGGTGGCTATGGGGGATACGGCGGATACGGATACAACGGCCTCGGATACTCCGGCCTTGGCGGTTACTCCGGCCTCGGTCAGTATTCGAACGTGGGAATCACACCACGTGAGAAAAACCCTTCAATAAACAACGTTATATATTCCATTCGTTTAATAATATGAGAACTCTATCAATTGGTCTTACAAAGCCTATTGTTTTTAGTTTCAGCCGACATTGTTTGCTCGAAATCCAATTTTAACATTTCAACTTATTTACGAACTATTCTGCCTATCGTCAGTGCTAAATTGGACGGGCACCAAGGACCGGATTCGATTACGTTGCGTATCCGTAATTAGAATTTGATCCGATATCTCCGATTGTTTCGGGCCAAACGATATCACCTGACCGTTGTAACACGTGATCTAGTATTTTAATTCTTAGTTGAGGGGTTTCATCGATTATTTTGGATAGTTTACTATAACAATATACTGAATTCCATCGATCTCAGTAGAACGTAAAAGTCGTCACAAGTCGATTAGTATTGTGAGCATGCCTGTCGTGCTCTTAACGGGGGATTCGGGCTTTAGTGATTTATAACAACTTTATTTATAACAGGCTACGGTAGCCACGGATACGGCGGCCATGGTTACTACGGAGCCCCGGCAACCAGCTACGCCAACCAGGTCGCCTACACCGGCGCCGGCTACGGCGGCTATGGCCACGGCGGCTACGGCCACGGACTCGGCGGATATGGCGGACTCGGATACTACGGACATCACTAAATCTTCGAAATACTTTACATTTTAACAAAATTGTGTTCTTTCAACTAATTTTAATACTCACGACAAACAAAATTACACTGCCAAGTAATTTAGTTACTTAAAAAACTAGTCAATCCTTGACCAGTTAGTAAAAATGGGCTAACATTCCACAAAATGTAGTAACATCTGCAATACTGGTCGGGGATTGTCAAAATGAATCGATCAATATTTTTGGTACAACGAATTGTTACAAACTTTGTAAATATATAAAATAAAAACTATGTAAAATATAAAACAGTTTCATTCCTTAATTTTAATTAATTTTTGCCTAACACTTTGTCTACAAACACAATTTTCCTAGGGTGAATCTCGCAAGAGCCATGATATGCAAAAGATAATTAACTATAGTTTACTTGCTACACACGGGTAGCAAGGTAAGGATCAGTTTTCATAGCAACTTGCAAATACCGTTGAATTGCAAATCAGTAGATATTATTTTCATGATTGTAACCTCTCTTGTTTATTTTTTACACAGAAAACACTGAATTAAAGGTTCGATTGCAAGAATCATGGTCACACGTATTTAATTCAACTAAATTAACTATTAAAAGTCAACTACTTACAAAACAAAATACATGCCTCTTACCCCTGAATAAAAAATGTTGTTGCACTAAATCGCGCTCAGTGTTTTAGTGTAAGAATAATTTTCCTTTTAAATGAAAAAAAATACATACAGTCAATGTTCATCATTGAGATTTCAAGGCTTTTTAAGGATCATGGTAGTAGAGATTCTGACCACTGGATAATTAATTACAATTCAGTGCTCGAGGTAAGATACAATTTTAAATAAAGGGCTCTGCAAATTTTACAGAATCTGTACCTATAAAATCCACCAAATCAAAAACTGACACTTCCCTACGATCATACAAAATAACCACGTTGTGGATATTTAGAAAGCAGCGCTACCCTCTTTTATCCGCTCGCAACATTGTCTGGAAACTTCATGCGCTGTTTATATATCAGATTTAATATAAAATAGGCCGTCGATCACACTGTCAGTAAGAAATTACATCAAGGCATATTCAGCTCGACTGTATCTAACTCGGGCCGGGTGTATAGCAAACGGCGGATTAGCATAAATGAATTATTGACACCATGCAAAATAAGCGGGTCTCTAAGAAAAAATGTATTATTCAGAAAGGTAAGCCGCGAGTTGAGGATAAAAAGCGGGATAAATGGTGTGTGGAGTGATACACTAAAGAGAGTTTGAACCCGCTTCCAAAGTTTCGTGACTACTGATATTCCAAAACTTTACTGATGTTGAACCCAATTTTCTTTGAGTGGGACTATACCGCATTGCCGAGTACACTCGTACGAGTGTTTTCAAGTATATATTTGATGTGAAATTGCGGGTGAAATTGCAGACTGCACTCTTTTATCTTACAAAGAGTAGAGTGTGGCAATTTAATAAAGTTAGCAGAGTTCCTAAATGGAGCCGCTATGTTGCCAACAACTGTATAAGTAATCTACAGCTGATGCACGTAGCAAGAAATTACCAAGTTTAAATGAGGGATTCACTAACAACAGTAGTTTTAATCTTATTTGGATTCCAATAAAAAAACTTTTGCGATTCTCTGTTCATTCACAGCTCAATTGATTAATACATTCTACCCATAAGTCAGTTTCGTTATGTGATAGATTACCCGGTCGTGTATATCATTGCAAGTGAATAATTGTTAGGAGTCTTTAGCCCTCTTTGTGGTGTGGCTTTTGTGTAAGATCACGTGTTGTAGTACTGATTCAAAACAAAAATAAACTGACAATTTCTACAGCATTTTCATTTTACTGCTGCTAGTGGGGTAAACATTACTCTTTTTAACATTTGATTCCTATTTAAAATGTACTAGGTACCTAAAGTAGATAGTTAGAAAATCATTATATATTTGTCTTCTTTACATAGATAAACCTTACCCCAACGACAATAGTATTTCGTTTAGTTGGCTTTTAAGTACTGTTACATACGAATGGACAAACAGACGGCTTAAGTTGAAATCACGGTTCATCGGTAGTTTACTGGATATTTTTATTGCAGTTGGCATAACTTTGTTTACTGCTACCCTTAAAACCATGATATGAATACTATTTGATCGAATAGTAAAATGGGATTGTGCGCGCGGCATATTATCACCTGTTCGCTGGACTGACCAGGTAAAATCCGCATTAGGCAGCAGCGTTTCTGAGTGTGTAAAACAGTTTGTCAGCAAAAAGAGATGGCAGGAGATCCGCCCTTAGCAATGATGTGGACGCCTCAATGTTGGTAACCACGAAAAGAGGAGAAGAATTTAATTAAAATGTTCATCTATTTGTTAAGGATGAAAATGTTGTGTGAAATTATTTAGATTTCTCATTATCAGCCTACATTAATTTGCCGGTGGAGACCCTAAAGGCATCTGTAAAACGTAGATTGTGTCATAACTGCCAAGCATAGCAGGCAAATAACAGTTGTCGATCAAATTTTGTTCAATGGTGGGGAAGAGGAGCTGTTGTTTGTCTTCTTGCGACAGTTCTAATTAAGTCACGTTTTACACTAGACACCTACATGACGACGTGATCTAGTTAAGGTTGTATCACTCGGAAAATGTCATTATCATCTTTGCCAAATCAGCCCACTACTGGACATAGGCCTCACGCCACCCGTATCCAGCGGCTTCTAGACCTTCCCCAGATCGCTAGTCCAGCTGGTGGGGGGGCATTCCAGAATTCTGCCCCAATGGCTTTTAGTTCTTCTTACTATGTGTCCCGTTCACTGGCACTTTAGCTCCGCAATTCTTCCGATTTATGTCAGATACCTACCAATCTCGGTTCACCGACTTTACTTAGGGTTAAAAGACATTGAAGTTTTACACGACACAAATGAATAAAATATTATGTAACTAACTGTGTATAAAATAATATTTGTGTATGAATATTGAGCATAGTCTGCTAAGATGTCAGCGAAAGCAGTTCATCCCTTGTGTGCTTACCACTTTAGTATTATTAGCAGAGCACACAAATCACTATGAGCAAACTATCCATTTGATCAATAGGGCTAATTATGTTAATGTAATTGATCAAGCATTATGATTAACTTCATAATTCACGGTTGACTTAGCGTATTAACTAAAGCACTTCCAGTCTTTAGCTTAATTAATATTTATTTTAAAATATTACTGTTACTATTAATGCTTTCTTTTTCGCTTAAAACATTTAGCTTTGTTCGACATGTAAAGCCTTTTACTCGTTGAGTTTCTAGTACATTGAACTGTCATACCTAAAAAAATGAAAATGCTGATGTAAAAGAAACAAACGCTTTAGAGATTAACTTCGCTGAAAAAAACACGTGAGAGGTTATTCAGAATACATAGGTGGCTTTGGTAACCTAACATGCACGATGGCGATATGATAACGCCTGAATAAAAATACCAAGCAAAAACACGCGACTGCTCTTACCATGCTCACAGGCGTTTATAAAACTCGTATGAGATTTTTTAATTAAACATGTGTATGCAGTTCTAACGTTCACTGAATTGAATTTCAGCGGCAAATTGCTTTTCCTCGCGGTAAAAAGCTATGTTTCCCTTCGGCACGGTGTTACTGAAGGAGTTTTTCAGTGAATTTTCTAGTCGTTTGGCTCTTTCGAAAAAAGTTCTTTGATCGTGTTGATCGTCACACGGTTAAACCACACCACAGACGCGGTATTAGGCAGTAAAGGTGTACTGAAATGCAACAGGTAGGTAGTAGGAAGTCTACACAAAGAGTTTTAGGTGTTGTTACGCTTATTTTTATATACAAGGACTGTAATCAAACAGGAAAGACCTTTTAAAAACAACAAAGGTGCCTATGTATTTTTGCATCTTTAATATGGTATAGGTGAGAAAAACTGTCACACTTAACGTGACCAAATACTAGGATTGCATGGTAACTAACTTTATTTGTTTGATTTGTTAACCTAATTGAAAAACAAAAGACAAAGTTAAAAGCAAGTGGAAAAATCCTGTATGGTGTGCAATAAAGAGTATTTATTTTATCTTATCTTATCTTATCTCACTTAATACAAAGACCAAGAAATCACAGCTAACATTAAAATCATTATCACTTCTGTTTCATTTATGGACATAAATAAAATTCAATACGCTTGAGGGAGATCATTATTTTCGAGTCGCAAAAACATGTCATTAGAGACAATACATTCATGTTAGCATAACGACCGTCGATTTACGTTAGACGCAAATACAACTCGCAAAAAGTGTCATATTCGCTAAGAAAAGTTACAGGGAATATACTGTTATTCATTAGTTATACGCCCTATCACTCTGTTAACAATTGAAACACAATGAGAGAATGGCCCAAACATTTAATTTTAATTTTATATGGTGTCAATTTTTTTTTATTTTGCAATCAGCGACTTAATAGTACCTTATCTGTGCTTAAACTAATGAAAAATTTTTAGAATTTTATTTTATAATACTCATAAACAAGGTGAATCGTAATTGCAAAGTTATTTAAATATGTCACTGTTTAATAGGTAATAAGGTTTATGTTTTTTTTTAATATATTAAAACTAAGTGTTTTAAATAAACATAATAGTTACCTACCTACCTAAAATTAAAAAACTTCCCTCGAACACAACTTTTCGTTGGTGTATTTAAAAAATTCGTACTGAAAATGTTCTTTTGTATTTTCAAAGCTTTTGTCGCGAACTTCCCGCTCCAGAACGGTGCCCATTCGGCTAATTTAAAATAACATATGGCAATGAAGTGCATCTAAATTGAGTTCAGGTGTTGCCAGGCACACTTTAAAAAATGCATTCGCAATGAAACATTTTTAATTAAAATTTCACATGTCATCCCGTGCGAGCTCCGGCTAAAAGGGTTCATAAAGGATAGGGTTGATAAATGACTACCCGACCGCTTTATTTAGTTACTAGTAAAATATAAGGGCCGTAAGGTCGACATCTTACCGCCCTTCTATATTAAAAGCTTTCTAGCTAGTTTATAGCATCCATGACACGTAAACACGCGCTTGACTCTGAAGAGTTAGGCCAACCTTCAATGGCATTTTACCCATATTTCTTGCATCAATAATCTATAAGTATATCAATAACAATCAATGGAGTGAACCAAAATACTTTTTTTATACATAAAGATGTGTTTTATTCTTTTACATTTTGTAATTTTTTTAACGATATCATCAATCATAATAACTTTGAATACTGATATTATAACTTTGAACTTTGTGAATATGCTTTTTTTGTACAATAAAGTAAGGAAAAGACAGATTGCACAAAAGCAAGGAATAAAATCATTTTGACCAACAAAAACCATCAAATCACGCATTAAAAACAATTTTTAGTCAGTGGCTTAAAAGCGGTGGCTGTTTCCCATTTTATAAATGTTTGATAAACCTTTCGACTTGAAAAAATCCCTCAAAGCCCGGAATAGAGCTGAACGTTCGTTGCTATTCCCTCTCGAACCTATTACTTAACAGCGAAGTAAGTTCTGACATGGTGACAAGGTGAAAATGGCATACCTTTCGTCAGATCTTTTGGTAGATATTAACTTTGTTTTTTTTATCGTTGATAACGTTTTTAAATTAAATAAATGTATACTACAGGTATACTTTTAAAAGTATGATAAGGGTTAAAGAAAAGGAATCACATTGCTTATGGGCCCTGACAGGGTTAATCCGGCCCTGTTTGTAACCCCCGTATTTATAAACAAGTAAAAGTAATTACTTGACTACAAGTAATTACTTGAGAGACAATTTGTATGCCTTAATCAAGAAATTACAAGAAGTTATAACTACTAAAAGTTAGCATTTTCAGCCAAATAATATGACTATTAATGGTGACCAATTTCTTTCACTTAAGCACTAGTTATGAACACTTTAAGTTATGACTTTCTTAAGCAATAAGTAATTACTTCTTTATAAATACGGGGGTAAGAGTCTTACAGTGAAACATAGTAATACGCGACTCGTGACGGCGTCGTTATCGTTTTTTGATTTTTTGTAATTAAGTTTTAAGCATGTACAATGGCTATTAGAGTAGTGGTTTGTTAAATGACATACCTACTATGACACTGGGAGATATGACAACTTGAAAGGAAACATACTGTGTACAGTTGATTTCCAAACTTCCTGCTGATAAAATAGAGTGCGTAACTATTCCCAAATGGGTTAAGTTCGAAAGAGTATTCCGAAATTACAACCTAAAAGCGCCCTGGAGGCCCATTCGCAGAAACAAACAATACGAATGTAAATTAGGTAGCATCTCAATTTAATAATACATCACCAGTCGCTCAGGGAGTTTGCAACAGACAGGAGCAACGGGATACTCGAGTTGCTCGCCAATTTACGGCGTATAACATATTGCCGTGTTTTATTATCGAAACAGTTTCCACGGTAATGCGGCTACGCGAGCGTGAGGCGTGGAAAAGCACTCGAGAATGGATTTGCGGCCACTAAACCTGCGATGTGTTAACATTTGCTGACACCTGACACTATCAAGGACTTAAGTTTTTATTTGTCACTAGTCGTATATCTATATCTATTATTATAAAAAGGCGTGTTAGTTACATCAATTATAACTCGAAAACGGCTCAACCGTTTTTTTACTATTTCTGTCTTTTTTTTTGTATTCGTCCGGAACAGGATAATAACTTTTAATCCCTCAACCCCCAGGAGGCACTCGGGTGCCACGATAACAATTGATTTCAATTGTGTCTGGAATAACTCACGATCGAGGAATTAAAATATTAAAACTTATGGAGACGGGACTGAACTGGTCGGAGGATAGTAAGTGCATCTGGTCCACTAGTCTTCATATATTTATTCTTCTGTACGTGTGTTTGTCAACTATCTCCTCCTAAACGGGTGGATCGATTTGGATGAAATTTAGTATGTAAATTTTGACGAGTTTCTGGACGGCTTGTAAAGACAATTTGACCCGGTAGGTGGCTCTGCTTTTTCGGGCATAACGACGCCTGCACGGTCCAGTTCGTCGTTCGATAAGATATTTTAACTTTATTGTGCAGATTCAAAAATCAAGAATGACATATTGTTTCAACATGATAACAAAAAACTAAAATAGGAATACAAATTTATAAATTTTTCTTTCGGGCAAAATGGATATTTAAATTGTGAATGTGTTATATAACACAGTTATAAATTACACATTATTACCAATATACTCCTAATCATGGATTGAGAAAATTGCTTTGCTAATGATAAAAATTTTAAAAGGTTTTTATTGTATTTGTATACTCGTATTTGTGTTGGGTACTAATAATTGCATTAACTGTACTGCATGCATTTTTGAGGGAGGGCGGGCGGTTTTCCTGCATGAAATAATGCTTGCTCAATCAGTGTTAGTGTGGGTAGTGTGGTGCAGGTGCTTCCTCAATGCAGTGTTAGTGCAGGTAGTGTGGTAAAGGTATCTAGGCCGGTGTTCAGAAGCGGAAATCATTAGCAAAATTTTTTTCTTAATCCATAATTAGTTATGGATTTCCGCAAAGTAACGCCTGAGTCTAATAATTTTAATATACTCCTCCTTAATATTATATCAATAAGACTTTGCAATGTGTGTATCATCATTATCATAACCAGCCTATATCAGCCCACCTGGACAATATCCACTACAAAAGGATGATTTTGCCATGATCGCCACGCCAGGGCTGGCTCTTGTAGTTTAGCCAATGGTAGAGATTAGCCGCTACTGCCCGTCTTCTTCCAGCAGTAGGTACTTCTTTAGTCACCTCTTACCACATATGAAGAGAAGGGGTGGTGTTTTTCTTTTAATGTGCATACACCAGAGTATGTGTAAACAAGTGCGGTAGATATTCATTTAAATTAAACACTGAAATTGCTGGTTTAGTGGCCCCTGAACTAGCTTCATGTGCTTTACATGCAATGGCTAAGAAGCGGTGCCACACACAAGACGCTATTCTAAATCACCAAGCAGCAACATCGCCTAGTAGCTCTTTTAGCTTCTGATCTCGAAACAAGGCGTAAGTATCTGTGTTAAAGAAAGGACGTTTAATTAACTTGTATTTGTGACGACCTCCGTGACGGAGTGGCGAACTCTCCGATTTTCAAGGTGTCGCTTGTTCTGAGGTCCCGGGTTAGATTCCCGGACGAGCCAATGTAGAAAAAATAGTTTTTCTACATTTTCCCGGGTCTTGGTATTTATGGTACCATCGTTGTTTCTGATTTCCATAACACGAATGCTTTAAATATCTACTTACTCACTTTAGGATCGAAAATGTATAGGATGTTGTCCACATTTATTTATTTATTTGTCTTTTCAACTGAGGTAACTATTCAAGGCGAGAGAATATAATTATTATGAGCAGGTATCACAGTGGATACAAGGCGTACATGTTAAACAAAAGCTTTATGCCATAAGCTCACGCCCAGCAGAACATAAGCCTACTACAACCAGACTTCGCACTCTGGTACGACAAGCTCGCTAACATTCTTTGTCTGCGGTGCAACTTCGGGTTGCAATTACACTCGTAGTAAACGTACTAGGAGTATAATTTGCAACACAAAGTTGCAACGCTTATCAAGCTTAATAATAGTTATTGGCTTGCTTCTTTCATCCGATTCAGAATCCGATCAGATTAGAGGCGATGCGAAAAATGAACTAAGTAGTTTAAAAAACTTGCAGATGTCAGATATTCATGTGTTTTTTTTTACGCTGAAAGTCAATGTTTGTATTAAAATTCGAATAGGAATTTTCATGACTCCAAGGGTGTCTTTTAGTTTTTACATTCTACAAATATCTTAAATACAAAATAAAAATCTTACTCATTTGTATTAAACATGTTTTTATATTACTTTTAAGTTACTCGTATCATACGATAACTTATTACTATAAAAAAAACAATTAATTGACAAAAAAAACTTACTCATTTTACTAACATTATTTATCAAAGTTTGGATGAATGTTTTTTACTCAATCACATCAGAACAGCTAAATGGAACGGAATGAATTCTGGCACAAAGATATATTACAGGCTGGAATGGCAAATAAGCTTATTTTTATATTAAAGTAACGTACAGTTACTATAAAGAAGTATCAAAATCCACGCGTACGCAGTCACGGCAACAGCAAGTATATAAAAAAGTAAAAGTATTGTCATTTACTTCCGTAGACTCCTCACAACCCCGATACCTATCGTCGTAATGATTAGTTAAAACTGACTTTGTGTAATTTTATTTAAACAGAATTTTACAGTGTTTTATGGTACACTATACAGACGGAACTTTCCAAACGCAATTCTGTTTTAGCTTGTAATTATGACGTGAATATTAAGTACTACTGCCACAGCTTCATACGAGCAGTGCTGACAGAGTAATCTGGAGCAGAGCTAATTTACCGGCCTGCATCCCTTGTTATTTATTACGTCCACTATTGCATTTCGCGGGAGCGGACAAGTCATAAGAGGTAGCGAACGTTACATACACCAAAAAAAATTATAACACTTATATCCAAAATAAAATATAATAAGCGAGTTCAAGTGCCATATTACTACACCCTGGCTCATTTTTGTGTTGTTTTTTTATTTGACTCCAGTAAAAGTGTAAAACATTTTTTCAAAACACTTCATCGTTATACTTTATTTGATATTTTAGCAACTTAATTGCACTTATAATATCAGTACATAAACTTGAAAAATTTTGTCTCAGGCGGGACTCGAACCCGCATCTCCTCGCATGCCGGGCGGGCGCCATACCATTAGGCCACCGAGACACTGCGACACGGCGTGAATTTTTCAAGCATATTCTTACGCTGTAAGCCAGCGTTGTTTCATCAAATGTTAGGAGTTTGCACCCTTAACACCCGAAAGAAACATCTTTGCAGATGTTTGACAGTCAGTTAAGATGAAACAGCTATTTATATACTTTATTTGATATTTTAGCAACTTAATTGCACTTATAATATCAGTATCGGTATGGCGCCCGCCCGGCATGCGAGGAGATGCGGGTTCGAGTCCCGCCTGAGACAAAATTTTTCAAGTTTATATACTCACTTCATCGTTGTTAAGTTTTAAGTTTCATTGATTACTTAGCCACCTGAACAATAAGTTGTAAGGGTCTTTGTTAGCCCGTTTCTGTAATTAAGCCGTGTCCAATAAATAAAAATCCGACAACATCACATACCTTGATACCAGACACAGAACAAGCACAAATGTTCATCACATAAATGTTTGTCCTAGGTGGGGATTGAACCCACGACCCTTGGTTTATAGGGCAGGGTCACTAAAATGCGCCATCGGGCCAGTCATATTTGATTTGGCATAACTTTTATTTGGAATCTTATTTAACAGAATTTTCGTTTTTCTATATTTAATTTGTTTTAATAGACTTCAAAAAAGGATTATTAGGAGTATTTTTTTTCTGTTTGTTACCGCTAAACTTCTTAGAGGATGTGCCAAATTGGATGTTTAATGTTTATCCTATTTTATGTATGTATGTATGCATGTTAGACGACCATTTGGATCAGCGGTAGTAGTAGTAGTAGATTAGCTTCTGAGCCATGGGTCGCGGGTTCGATCCCCGCACAGTACAAATATTTGTGTGCATGAACATGTCGGTTTGTACTGGTCGGGGTGTTTTCTATGTATTATAAGTATGTATTTTTACAAAAAAAAAAGTATATAAGTAAGGTTATCGGTTGTCTAGTACCATACGACAGGGTACTTAATAGTAGCTTAATTTGGGACTAGATGGCTCTGTGTGGCCCAGTGAGGCATGTCTTAAATATTTATTTATTATTATTTATTAATGTTTGTTTACTCCTATTGCTGAAATTGTAGATTTACTTATATTTGATTTACAAGGGTACATTTTGCGATAGGTGCATTTTGCGATAGGTGCAATTTGAGATGGGTGCATTTTGCGAAATGTGCGTTTTGCTAAGGGTACATTTTACTAAAAAAAACCTGGCGGTACGTTCTGCGATAGATACTTTATACGACGAAACGATTGAATCATGCCTTTCAAAGTACAAAAATACTTGTTGTGATAAATGTCACTAAGCTTGATCAGAATGAAAATACATAATAGGGCAATGTCTAAATAGATACAAAACACCTGCGTGAATTGCATATATTTTATGATAATTACAAAATATCAGTACCGCTGCCATTTACTAAATGCAAATAAAACGAAATGTGTTAAATTTACCATGCCCAACGTGAGGTTTGCTGCCACTCATATAATTGTCAAAGATGAACCACTAAACTCTGTAGATTCTACTACCTCTTCAGGTATAACTGTAGACTCTCATTTGCAATGGAGTGCTCATATTAGGGGCTGTGCGTAAGACTTAGTTCTGCTGCTTATGCTGTGAGAAAGATAAGGCAATTGACGGATGTTGGAAGATTAGTATATTTTAGCTACTTTCATGGCATAATGTCATACGGAATTCTGTTGTGGGGCTCAGCGGCAGATATTGAGTCAGTTGTTATATTACAAAAACGTGCTGTACGGGCTATTTACGGCCGTCGACCCCGTGACTCGCTGAAAAAGCTCTTCAAAGAGATTGATATACTTACAGTGTCTTTCTCAATACATTCTCGAGAGTATTATTGACGTTCGTAACAACATACATTTATTTCTTAAGAAAAGTAACGTGCACAATTTCAATACCAGACACAAAAATAAACTTGCCGTTCCAGGCTTCAGACTGCGAAAAATAGGAAAATCGTTTTTGGCAAATTGTATTCGTATTTTTAACAAATTACCACAGGGTATTGCTGAACTCTCTGTAAATAAACTTAAATCTTATGTCAAAGTAATTTTAATGAAAAAGGCCTATTACACTGTTAATGATTGTTTATACGAGTATGATAGAAATGTATGGCATTAAATTGTCTCAGCTCGTACTTGCTTAAACCTTTTGTAAAAATTTATTTAAAAAGAGGCTTACAATAGTGACCGAGTTTCTTGCGCTGCTTCTTCTCGGTACTAGCCCAGACTTGTCCCGAAGCAGTGGTAGGTTTAAATATTGGGACGTGTAAAAGCGCCTCATGGGGCCTATTTGCAGAAATAAAACTGATTTTAACTGATTTTATATATATTTTTTATTTTAAGTACTTTTATCATATTAACTGACGATTAATTGTTAACTGATCATTTTACGCTAACAATTATGCATCGGCGGTACAACCAGAAAGTTTATTTGAGTTGAAATTTGTTTAAGGCAGTTAATAAAGTCAATTGTGATTATTGCAAATGAAATGATAATAATAACCCCTAATTGTTATGATACCATATTAAAAAATATTGGGCCATCTAGATACCTCCTTTGCAAAATGTATTATCAATTCGCTAAAGTTAGTCTCTTAAGCCACGTCTAAACTTTTACCTGGCGAACCACTTCCGTGCCTAGAAGGTAGCGTAATATACGCCTTGTCATAAAGCCAAGAGGTCCAATTTTGGTAATTAAGTGTGCATTTCATTACTACCCCTAGCATGAATTTTGCTAGATTTACTTTTAGTACCTATTAATAAATGCTTTCATGATTATAGGTATAATTAAACATGGCTTATCGACATTCATGTTATAACTAATTTTGCATTTCTTAATTTTACGATTTATTAAACCCTGATATGAGGGTAACTTTAATTTTAACTTGTATTTACTAGAGATTAGAAAATAAAATGTGGTTTAATTTAAACGACTATTCCTTCGTACGCAGAAACTAGTATTAAACTCTTAATAATCACATCTTTTCTGTTTAGGAACTTTCACGCAAGCAAAAACAGACCATAAAAAAGTCATTTATGAAATAGTTGTCACAATAACAGCCGTTTCAAGCAAAATGTGAGCGGTTATTTAAAAAAACACACATACCATTCTTATAATAATACATCCGAGTAGCTAATTTGTTACATTTTATTATTAGAAACATTGTAAGTCAAAAATATTTACCCTAGCTTAAAGGAAACACTTGAAAATAATTAGTTTGCTCTGTTAGAGAAAAGGCATTGCTAACGTGAATTGTAAAATTAGTTTCACCCCAGGCAGGGTAGGAAAAAGGCAAAATAGCTTTAACGCCCTCCGTGTAACAATTAATTAGACTGTTACATAGATAACTTTAGATATAGATACCTCACATACTCGTACAAAGGAGACACGACCTTGCATTTGCAAATTATTAAAAAACTATAAGCAATTTTTCTCAACTATACATAATCATGATATTCAGCTGATCACTCGATTTTGGAGTAGGTATTTCTCATCTTTACTTCATTGTCAGTATTTTCTAATATTTAATTCAATTATTTCTCTAAAATTAACAAAATTCTGGATCTCTGAGAACTTTTTTCATGACATATTAAGATTGCACTAACAAACTTTATTTGATGTCCACTCTCGTCGAGCCGTAGACCTGATTAATATTCGGAATCAGACGTAGCGTCACCTACATAATACCTAGTTAAAATATTAGTATGAATTTTAATTCTCAACCAATAACTATTCTCTAAGAATTATTGACGAGACAAGAAGAGATATAAAAAAATTCTAATTACGTGTTCATTAAAATCCGTTTCCTGTTGTATGTTAAAGTGACTGCAATCCATCGCCTATGTTATATTATTATGTACTATATACATTAAAACAATCATAAAATCTAATAAGTAAGAGAAGATCATCACACTAATAAAATAAAATAGTAACGTAAATTAGTGTAGCATCAAATTTTAATGTACAATGTCAATGTTGCTACCATAGCTTAAGGTCATCAGCTGATTAGGTTCTTTTAATATTCATAATGTTCGCACACTGTGTACAAACACATAAAACAAAATGAGGATGGTCTATTTTCTCGTGTGTACAAAATGTATCAAGCGTTGCCATAAAGACGTCATTGATACATTTCAGTTTTTCAAGTTTTGAAGAAATTCTTTGCGCATAATGCGGCGTCTTTTTTCCTATAGTCGTCTGTAGACTGTGAGCAATTAAAGCTAAGCTGAATCGCTATATTTTCAAGTTCCACATTTTTCTCAGAGACAACCGAGTTAACGTTTTCTTAATTTATGTAAATATAAACTCAGGCAGACGGTAAAAAGTTTTTGCTACCGAAAGGAGAGCGACGTAAAAAACGCAATGAGTTCAAATAAGATTAAACTGCAGTTCATCATGAAAACTTTCGTTGATAAAAATAAATTAAACCGGAAAGCAGTTAAATAAAAATGGTAAAAAAAGGCAGGGAATAGTCAAAGCTTTCTCATTCCCTGAAGATTCATATAACTATAGATGTCAACATAAAGCTCAGTTGAAGAAGCTAATTGTGATTCAATACATTTGCTGTCTGTTTGTATCTTTTATTATTATACGAAAAGAACAACATCTCTAGGTAATTTGATACCGTCCTATTACTTAGTAATAAGAACAAATTTTGCAATTTTACAGGTGTAACAGAAAATATACCATCACAAGTAATTCATAAAACATCAAATTAGTTTTGTAATCTTGTCAATTGAATTGTCGCACACTTCACACGTAACACCAGACTAGTTGCACCACAAATCTAATTGGAAACGGGTTCAAAAAGGTCTCCTGGCCAGTAAGATCTCAATTTAGGCCCGAGTGGCATTTCGCATTACGACACAGTTAACATACAAAAGCACGCATGTGGGCACATGGCTGCCACGCCTTGTAGGAAATGACATTATGGTACGTGCGAAAGGGGGACCAAAAATACGTACATTTTTCAGGACCGAGACTTTTGTGTGTCAATATTTACAGGTGCTTTTTACTAGTAATAGTGGGGAATACATTGTGGCCTACTTTTGCAAAGTGCAAACGTTACATAAAAAATGTTAGTATTTTATGGTAATCCACAGAAAAGACCGTGCTACAAATGTTAGAATTATGGATTTAGAAAATAATTTTGCTAATGATTTCCGCTTGTTAACACCGGCCTAGGTACCTTCACCACACTACCCTCACTAACACTGATTGAGCAAGTACTATTTCATGCAGGATGACCGCCCGCCCTCCCTCAAAAATGTATGCAGTACAGTTAATGCAATTATTAGTACCCAACACCGATACAATAAAAACCTTGACGCGTTTCGCCACCCCACGTAGCATCCTCAGAAGATGTTGTACTTGTCGCCTTCGCTGCGCTCCTACGACGAACGAAGGCAACAACATCTCCTGAGGTCAACTAATAGATAAAGATATCCTACCAATTCTGCTATACACGCAGAAAATAGTTATTCAACTTTTATTTTCTTTTTATGAACGTCTTGTATTTATTGATGTTAACTAAATACAGACGTAAACCATGAAGAAAAAATTTTTATGTATAAACATACTTCTACCTCGGCAAAATAAATTTCATTCTAATTCAAATTTATAAATGAGCCTATACCCCAAGGAACGAAAAAAACATCATGATGCATGGTCGATACCTGGTAGGTACATAATAATATATAAAATAAAAATTCGACGAATTTAGAATCTTCTCTATTTAGCTGATTCATTAAATGTTAATTGTTCTCTCTTAATTTGACACATATTATGGTCAACAGAGTTATACACACATGTAAAACTGAACTGGACTTTATGTAACATACTAAATAGTAATTTAAATATACTGATACTAGATAGGTCAGCAAACTGATAATGTGTAAATATATTAGTCGAGAGTAAGTATAGTCTTTGAGACGGTGTCCTAACCATTAAACGGCAATTTTTCTTACGATTAATTTACTAATTATATGCATTCCTAAAAGGTGTACTTCAATGATATTAATTACATTTATTTTTATTTTCTGGCAGCCTAGAAGAGAATATCACAAGGCCTTTTTGTCCTATGTGGGTCGTAAGAGGCGGCTAAAAGATTACTGCTGCTAAAAGAAGACAGTGTCTTCTTTCCAGCATTGCAATATCACATAAAAATAAGTAACTAGTAAAAGTACTTATTTCGTGGAAGTAAGGAATAAACACCGAAGCCCGAAAAAATACAGAAAAATATTTATTTCCTAGATTGACCCGTCCGGGACTCGAAACCAGAACCTTGGAGCAGGCGACACCTTGAAAAACCGTTCTGTACGCCACTCTATCGTGAAGGTCGTCATAATTATGGCGATAATACTCGCTTCAGAGACCTTTTTCCAACGATAAAATAGTTTCATCTTCGGTTTACTTTTACGTTAAATAGTTTTAAATAATTATACTATATTTAATTTTAACCTGCACTAATTGACAGCGAATATTAGGTGGTATCTGGAGCATGTACGAATAGTTGCATGATCCACATGCCTGTCCTCACCGCAACATTTTCAGGTCAGGGCGGTGGAATGTTTTAGTCATATCCAGGGCTTTGAGAGACTATACAATATTTAGTTCTAATGCGTTTTATCTGAGGCATATAATACGCCTCCTTTTATATAAAGTAAAATGAACTTACGACAAAGTGATGGATGATGCTAAACTAGATTAAGTTTAAATCGAAATTTTATCGTAGTGCAGAGTTACCTATCCAAATAAGAAAAAGATTATACATTTTAATACTTCAATTTTGCCACTGATCAAATTGTATGGTACCTAAACATAAAATATGATTCTTTGAATAGAAATGTCGACTGCTTGAGGTCGTACTTGAACCACAACCTTCAACTTACCAGGCAAGACATTATAATTTGTGTTAACCAGCTTAGTATCATAAGTATATCAGTTTATCTGTACTTTATGGCCAATGCCGAAAGTTTGTTTAAGCTTATGTTTTAGTGCTAATTTAAGTCTTTTGTTTGCTTATACCCTTACAAGATTTTGTTACATTTATTTTGTAAACAAAATGCAAAAATTGAATAAATAAATAAATTGGTTTGGTTACCTCCAACGTCCAGAAGAAAGGCTGTTTGTTTTAGGAATCGTATTTTTTATTTATATTTCATATATTAACTTAACACATGCCAAAAGAAAAAAACCGTAGTTTCATATATTAACACATTACAAAAGAAAAAACATCATGAACATTATAGAAGTTTGTTTAACTTTGCTTTAATATCTATTGCCGTGTTAGTTTCAGATTCAGAAGGATAGGTCGTAACATAAAAGGTATTTTATGTCGTCCCCTAAGTAAGTCACATTGTCAGTAACATGGGGTTACAAGAGCGTACGGGACAGGGAAGATATAAAAGAAAACCCCAAAACCCAAAATTTTATAGGCAAAAGAAAAGAAAACCACTTTCTAATAGTGGTTTTCTTTGCGGGCCTAATAATTCTTCAACCACACAAACAATCGTGCGGTAACCACTTAGAAATTTCTAGTTCACAAATTCTGATTTAATGCTACATTAATATGATATTGATTTAACTATAAAACAACTATTAATTATATACGAGTATATTCCTCGCTGTCAATTTTATTTATGTTTTTATCATCATGACGTCACAAAAGTCCACTGCCTGCTATGAACTGTTTTCAAAAATCCTAAGCCCAGCATCGGGCACCTCCACGAGGAAGATTTTCCCCTAAACTTTGGCAAGTGGATTGGCCAACGGTGGAGAAAAAATGCTGCTTACCCGTTTACTTCTGGTTTGTGTTGGCAAGTAAAGTAAAAGCACTAACCCTACTCTACCTATAGGTATCGTAAGAGGCAACTGCCTGAAGAAGACTAGTAGCAGCGCCTACTCTTCACCATTGGGCAAACTGCGACAACAAACCTGCTTGTCTATTGCAATAGTAGCAAAATATGGCAAAATCATCCATTTAAAGAGGCCTGAGTCCAGCAGTGAACTAATATGGGCTGGAGATGATGATGACTCTTTAGTCGCCTCTTAGCACCCCTTTAATAACGCGAGAAAGATACAGAATCCTTTTTCATAACCTTCCAAATTTTTTATAGGCGTTAAGTATCGTATTTAGTGCCTATTTATGAAGTAAAAAATTTTGGTCGAGTTTTAACCCGAAAATAGTTTTCGCAACATAGTTATAAATTTTTACGGTCCTTAGACCCGAGTTCACCCACAGACGGTTAAAATTTAAACAGCGTGTAAAATATTATTTGACATATTTTGTATGGGAATTGTGTCAAAATAATCGTCAATCTATGTTTACCGGCTGTTTAAATATTGGTGAACTTGGGTCTAAGCCTGTGAAGGTATAAAGGGAAAATCAACAACTTAAGAATAGTATCGTAATGAATGAATGAAATGCGCATCGCGTAAAAAAAGAAACGTGGCCGTATCAAAGATTTTAGATTTCTGGTAAACATTTTCTAGGTGCTATAACTCGACACTTTTGTACTGGGCTATACTAAAAGATAAAATACGTCCTTTATTTTTTTATTCTCGTAGATTGTAACAATATTAGAATATTAAAATTTGGAAGGCGATTAAAATTACATACTGTATACTATTTTAGGGCGGTAACCACACGGCACCTGTAAAAAAAAAGGTAAGGTTTAATAATAATGTTATGTCATTCTCTGAGTAAGTACGAGTGTCAATGTCTCTCGTATATAATCTTATGCGCTACGTATACAAGCGTACAAAACGCTTAAATTACTTAAAGCATCCCTTAAATCAGAGGCTAAAGTCTTGTTTATAATAGACATATTAATACTTTAAATCAGCTTACCCTATGCATAAAACAATTCCAAACACTAACATACTAGTATCGGTCTTGTTGAGCCCGTTATAATTTTACGGGCGATAAGCTCAGGCGCACTTTACGAGGCAACTCCAAGTGCGAGCTCAGTCTCGAATAACGCCGTCCAATTATATCCACAACTACACTTTATTGTTGTTTTGATATCTCTTGGGAGAGAGTCTATGCTATATGTACATATCTATACAAAGTCAATATTTTACAAGGTGTTTATATCTAATCTGAATATTGTAATTTATTATTTATTTATTTATTTGGATATCCAACAGCAGAGTCATAAATATACATTGGTGTAACAAATGACAAATAGTACAGAGCAGGTTAAACCGCCTTTCAAGTAAAGACATAAGAAAAGAAAAATAAAATATGAAAAAGACGAATAAATAAAATTTTGTAAGATTAGTAAAGTTATATGTTAACGCTAGCTATGAAGTATCCTTCTTACACGACAGCATATCAACGTACCACCAAATTTTACTCAGTAAAACTAATTTTATAATTTACTATTTGCACTCAAAATTGAAAATTGATTTAGGAAAACTGTATAATAACGGTTTTAATCACCTATTTTAAAAAAAAGATGATTCCTACTTAGATTGCTTAATTCATTGTTGAACGATTTTAATCGTTTATTTAATAAATACAGATGATTCCTTTCCTCCCGTTTTCCTCAGATTGCTTACACGAACAAACAAAACAAAACAAAAGTACCGCAAAAAAAATCTAATTGAGATTAAATTTTGACTAGGTTGGTTACAGAAGAATACAAATATACATTTCTTTATATTCAACAGAACTCTGAATAAAAATATACCATTGCGTCGCGTCTAGATTATATCTTCCATTTTTCTACGAAGTTATGAAACGAAAAGATTTAGAGTGACAGAATAGGCTTATTACATTTTGATGTTTAACAGCGTCTTTTGATTTTTGTAAGTAATTTCGATTCACAGTAGCTAGCGAGTTTATTGGGAGTGACAAGTGTGACAGTAACAAAGAATTCACGAACGTTATAAGAAGTAATAATAATTATAACTTATATAAAAGAACAGAATATTGTAACCTTATAGCATTTAATGCTCTAAGATTGTAACATACAAAAGGAAGGATTGAAATTTGCCCTAGTTCATTTGATAAATACACTTCTCTCTTAAATTTCTATGTTGTAGAAACAATAAGCTATAAATATCCTCTCTCATCTTATCTACCACTAGCTGTTCCCCGCCTAGCTTGTACGCGTCAATTATTGTTTTTATGATCGCGATTACTTTTGTAACATTTTTCACTGATGCTTCGCTCCTATTGGTCGCAGCGTGATGTTATATAGCCTAAAACCTTCCTCGATACGTGGACTATCCAACACAAAAAGATTTTTTCAAATCGAACCGGTACTTCCAGAGATTAGCGCGTTTAGACAAACAAACTATTCAGCTTTATAAGATTAGTATAGAAATAACAAAAATAAAACCGGCCAAGTGCGAGTCGGACTCGCGCACGAAGGGTTCCGTACCAAAAAGGCCAAAAAAACGGGTTGGTTGTATGGGAGCCCCCCTTAAATACTTATTTTATTTTGTTTTTAGTATTTGTTGTTATAGCGGTAACAGAACTACATAATTTGTGAAAATTTCAACTGTCTAGCTATCGCGGCTCTTGAGATACAGCCTGGTGACAGAGCGACGGTCAGACGGACAGAAGGACAGAAGGACAGACGGACAGACAGCGAAGTCCTAGTAATAGGGTCCCGTTTTTACCCTTTGGGTACGGAACCCTAAAAAGCCTTTTGCTGTATATACTTCGTTGTGAAAAAGTTAAGCCTTTTTTTGTATTCTTGATTATTTCTAATACCTAGGTTGCAAAAATTAGTTTTTCATTCAGAAACGTTGTAAATGTTTTAATTATGATCAGTCAATGATTTACGTGTGCAATAACGAAAACACTTTATTTAAAAGTTATTATTAAACTTATAAAGTAAATAAATTGATTCACACTTTTAGCATTACCTATTCTTTGTATTTACTTCCTTTTGTCTCGTTAATTTATGACCCCTGCACAAATTATCCCTACCAAATAGTCAGCGATTAAGATTAAAACTTGATAAATAGACACAACACGACAAAACCAATTAACAGATTAAACTTTGATGGACAGCCATCTTTAGCAGCCGTATTTCGGTCATCAATATTACAATTTGTAATTAGTTATCTCGGCGATCCCCGCGATTTGAAACTAATATTGATGTTGGTAATTTGAATTTGCTCTTTTTTTGTACTGATTTAAATTATTGGTGGAAAAATATTGTCACATTCATCAAAATATAGATAAAATGTTGAAAATTATAGTTAAGTCGCTAAATCATCTATTGGTGGCATTAAAATCGACCACTTTTGTTTAAAAACTCTTTCTCTCTTAACTCTTTAAAAACTTTTTCTTATTAAACTTCCAGAAAACTTTTTAGCTGTGTATTCATCATACACGAGTTTTATATTGACACTCTCAAGGGAATAATAATAAGTAAGGTATTTCCCGTTGTCCGCGAACTGTAAAAGGTAAGTAATAGGTACCTTCGTATACTACAAGCTTGTGGGAAAAACTGAAAATAATAGGGGTTAAAGTATGAAATTGCCGATTATTTTCCCACTTTTTATTTTGTTTATAGCTCTTAAGTATAGTCATATTATTGCGTAATTCTTTTTGTATTGTATCAAAAACTAAATAAAGTAACTTATACTGTAAAAAAAATGCAATACTAGTGCCTATTACTTCAAAGGAGGTCGTTGAAAAGACCCCTTACAATGTGTCAGCTGACCTTCTTGCTTCAATTAAGTATATTTGTATTATATACTTTGATTTTCAGAAATTTTAATACTATAATGCGTAGCTTTATAACCATCTAACTTTCACCTTTAATTGCATCGAAAACGGTTCAGGCATTTTTAAAAAAACTAAAAAATTGTTAGTTTGCTAAATGACTTTTCTCGATTTCGTCCATACAAAACGGCAATTTCATACTATAACCCCTAATATTTGTAATTTAAAACCATAAAAAAATGGGAATACCTCGAAAAAACACTATAGGATTCGATTTTTGAACTATTTAATATTAATTTACGTGTTTGCACGGGACCCCGGTGAGCGAGCACGACTCGCACTTATCCGGTTTTTAGTCATACGCAAAACAGTCGTAAAATGTTGCATTCAAAATGCCCTGATCTTTAACCCATGCCATACTATTGATTTGAAACGCAAACTGCAAACAACAGGTAGATACATAGAAGTATCAATTTCCAAAACTAAACAAAAGATCCATTTGGAAACAATTACACGGGTCATAAGAAACTGATTATTTCGACATGCGCAAAGTTCGTTCTGGCGAACAAACCGACTTACACAATATCGAGAGGAAAATACTGAGCTACGGAAAATTAGAATTAATTTGCTACTATTATTTTGCAGATAGAAAGAAAAACTTTTCCATTAAAGAAATTCTAGCTCCATCTTTTCGAACAATAAAATATTTATAGGCAGTTTCTGATTTTAATACAAAACAACTAGAACTGTCTCATGTGAGACAATGAAAACTTAAAAAATAAATAGACATGTGATACAAATATAGAATATGACTTTAGAAATTTTACATACTGTCCATAAATGTTTTATTGATGAGTGTTATCCGTAGAGAACTTCTCTAGTACTTAATATTTTCCTAGATATTGTAAGTGTTTCGAACGTGCCCAGCCGAGCATCCCACCGCAGATGATACTAAATCAAATTCCACGGCTTAGGGGAGTTATACAAGCCTCTGCCCTGAACTTTACCTATAACAAAAAGGTTCAATATTGGGTCGAGAAGCTTCAATCATGGTCGCGTTTCATCCTATGAATATTTTTGCATTGGGTAGACTTTGCTGAGAAAAATAGCTTTCAATATGATATCCATGCGCGATTTAGGGTTAGAAGAGAGCATGCAAGACTCGGAAAAAATATGTGGTAATATATAAAAAGCTACGTTCAATTACGTATTGAAAACCGTATATATAGTATTCAATACGTAATCGAATCGACGAGGTTAGGAACTACATACGACTAATACATCCCTAGAATGTATTACACTGTTACTTCCATAATGTAAAACGCAGTAATAACAGACGAAGCTAAATTTCACTCGTACTAAGTCAGGGCTGGTTGTTAGTATTGTCTTATAAGCATAAATACATTGATAGAAAAAACTAAGTAAAAAATCTATAGCTTTTGACATAAAAACATGCACGTTACACATTTATGACTATATTTTGATCTACTCAACACAGAAATTCACATCAAATTTAGCAACCAATATTGCCCTAGATTTCAAATAACTCTCTTTAGGAATTTAAAGTTATTGTGATAAAATCAAAATTCAAGCAGGTCAAGAACTTTATTAGATGGTTAGAACAACCTTCATAACGAAGACTGATGGTGACTAATACCAAATGATAACCGGAATTTAATAAAAGTGTTACAAATACATATTATTGGCAGAGATTGTAAAAGTAAACACGCAAATGCTCCACTATTGCTCACAACATATGACATAATAAGTTACTCCTACCGGTTTGAAATTTCAAACATTACTTACGTGCTAAATATAAGCTAATTTATTTGTATCGTGAGAAATAAACAGCTTTATGAGCCCATTAACAAATTGTTAGATTAAAAATGTAAGCAAACCAATTAATTTTTAGTGGCAGTCATTGCAACATGTGAAGGGCTTCCTAAGTTTATAGTTATGTATATTGTGTTCAAGTTGAGTCACTTGTGGTAGGTATTCAAAACTCGTGTCATTTAGTGTGTACAATACAAACTTTTCCAGTTTCTGACTTAGACTCTGTGCTTAGACGAAAGTATGTTGGGTTTTGTGTTACAAATTAAAAATGTTTAACATCCTTACATAAAACATTAATAACATTAATATCGGATGTGTTTTAAAAAAGGGAATCCAATGACATTTCAGACGGTAAATATTAAAATTTCATCTAAGCAAACCCACTCACTTACTTTACGGCCTCTGTGGTCGAGTGGATTCTGGCCGAACCTCTGTCAGATTCTGCCAAGATGCTCTGCGCGTTAGTAATAAGTGGTTCATAATTGAAACGTAAAATAGTCAATAGTACACAAAGATAAGGTTAACGATGGGACTGGCATGTTCTTATGTTAGACAAAAGTCCTTAAATAAATCTAGACAAAAAAAAAGGCCACTGTCCCATATTTTGTCAGGTCGGTGTGTTTTTACTTCTTTATAGATTCTTGTTTTCATATAAGAAACAAGTTCTTAAAAAGCTACTTACTTTGAGATCAAAACAGTGTAGATAGCGCTGCCAACTCACTTAAGTTTTTTAATAAATCCTAACACAACTTAGGAAAATTAGTGCGCAGAGTAGGATTCATGCAAAAAAATATAATATACAGTTACGCTCATATGTTTTATTACCATAAAAATAAAATTTAATTATGGTTCAGGCAGAAAGCCTAAGTTTATATTCGTTTCGAATTTATTAAAATGTCGGGCGGCTTGAACGAGCTTAGTAGCCGTAAGAACAATAAATCTTTCTGTTCCCATAGAACACCCACATCCGTCTGGAATTCAGTAAACCGCCAATCTGGAAAATTCGAGTCGGTGATCTGTTAAATTAAATACTTTATAACTCTTTTTTCACGCCACGACAGTCCGCGAAACATTTTCAAATATCACCATTTTATTTGTGACGGGATTAATCCTCCCGAATTTTTTCAGTCAAATTGCTATTCCATAGGATTTACAGGCAACATTGCTTTGTTTTACTATGTTGGCTTGTTAAAAGCTAGATTAAGTGAACGACTGAGGAATAGAAGTGTGCAGAATATCCGACATGCAAATCTATCTTGGTATGTATGGTTTAATCTGCCACCGTAAATAAAGTGCAATTTATAAAAGTTAACTTTTTTCAAAATCTGCCTCTATGTTGTAATCTTTCACTGAGCTGGAAATACAATCCGCCTACAAATAGTTTGATGCTTAAAATCCTCTAAATTGCAAAACAAAATTTGGTCTGCACAGCTACGCGTAAGTTTAAAAACTGCATGCATTGCACTTTTCTCGCAGTACTTAAATTAAGTTGCTATATAAATATAAGGTACGTTTGCAGCTGGCTCTTTTTGTTTTAATTTAAGAGCACTAACTTTTTTATTTAAGAGGCAACTAAAGAAGTACTACTAAAAAAAGCCGAACATAAGAGTCCTCTCCCCATCATTGTCGAACCTGATGATTGCTAACCCAGCCAAGCGTCATCACAGAAGATGAAAAGCGAGGTAGTAACAGCTTATAATTATCTCACTGCAGGAAAAAGGCCTCCATCATTAAATTCAAATTACCACAGCAATGATTGGTACAGGCTTAAGCACCACGCTTGTCAAATGAAGTTTGGTGAAGAGCGAGGTGATATTGGTTTCTATATATTTTTTGCATAGGAATAGAATTCAAGTCGAATGTCCTGCAATAGTCTTATGAAAGCTTATAATGACGGCAAATACAGTATCTTATTGAATTTCCATTATCAAGCAAAATACTAACTCTTTAATTGTTTTTTAACTGCAAAATCAATTGAAATATTAATCAAAGTAATTTCGTTTACTTTAAAATAATAAGTTATTAAGTCGAGGGATACGTTATTCTTACTGCTTATAGGAACCATTGTACGTTTTTGATCGTTAGTAAACTATGGTATAGCTCTATCACGTATTTTGCAGACAAATACGTTTTATTGAAATGAAAGATATGTTTACGGATTTAGTACGTGTTTGTTGTTGATTTAACCCGACGTTTCGAACACTTTACAGCGTTCATGATCACGGACAGACATATCTTTCATTTCAATGTATAGTGTTCGCGTAAACTCAAGAAAACAGTAAATACGTTTTAACAATAGAAAATAAAAATAGTCGACAACAATAAATTGGAGTGTATCCCCAAATATTTACTACTGACATTACGACCCGCTTACTTCAAATACGTTATTCTGTGTGCTGTTGTAATGGAAAAGACAGCACGTAAGATTTGTATAGACAATACCTTTGAGTTAATACAAGAACTTACTACGAGCAAACGTTAGGCGTAACTGGTTGTTTGACATTACATACAACCCGATGTGCCCGCAGTTCTTGGGTTATGCCACACAAGTATTTTATAATCTCTTCAGTCTCCGGAAAGATTCATAGTCTGTACCCCATAACAAATTATTAATCCTTTACTTCGAGACTCTGACTATCAAATAATATTAGTCTGTGAAGCACTTTAATAAATTAAATTACTTTTTTGGTTGCCTTTTAGTTCTTTACAGAAGTAGGTGAACTTTCTTATGTACTTATTTACGGTCCGTCGCCGTATGTTTCCGCTAAAGATACTATGCGTGCATCTACTTAAATTACCTAAAAAAAATTACATTTATTACCTAACAAGTACCTTTCAACATTTCCCTTGATGTGTTTTTTTCTATTTTAAACGAAGAGTTTTGTTTAACATCTTATTATAGGAAAAGTATTCGGCTAGCAAATAGACCGTACTTAAGGTAAGTTAAATGTACAGTTTTATGTACACATTTTTTATATAATCCGTTAAGCCGTTTTGATATTTAACACATAGCTACTACTTATCAACATGCCATCAATCTTTTTACGTAGGTAAATAAGAAATAATAATAAAAATTAAGTCTCGAGAAATCAAGATTATGTGTAATGTCGATCGAATTCAAACCGATCATTATAGTTCCGTCGGATTTCACTTTCGGTTTACAGATTTGAAGCCTTTTTTAAACATCTGTCTGAACATAAGAACGACATATTCATATTTGGAAAGACAGCAGTTTGCCAACCATTATATTATTATGAATGTTCGAAGTCTTATCCATACAAATATTCTGTTTTCTGCACCCCAGCCAGCGGCTGAATTGAGTTATTGCCGATTGTCGATACGTATGTGCCGTGTGCTACAATTGTTACATCACCACACGCAGTACCTCGCGCCATGTCTTTTTCAATCTTTGGATTTTTCTTTAACTAAAACATGTTTCTCGTTTACTGTTTAATGAATACAAAATACACTAACAGGCGTCATTTGACAACTTTTTTAAATATCTTCGAGGCCTACTGAGTTTTAATATCCTTTTTATATTATCATAGAATGACAATGGCATCGCTCAGCTACAGATGTTATTGTATGTTCTTAGAAGAAACTAGGTGCTCCAAATAGTCAACAAGAATACATAATTAAAACAAAACCGATTGCATAGTCTTTTAATATCGGATTAAAAGTATCTTGTTTCAACAATAGACACGTAATTTATTAAGATTAGCTATCGAAACAGCTATCGCAGTGACAACATAAGACGCTTTGACACACCTTGTTTTGCACAATCACATAACGAATTTTATCTGACAATCGCCTTCATTAATGAACTATTTTATTAAAATCGAACGATTTCAATCGGGTCGATTGCGCAATCGTGCTCAACAGCTTATGAGGTATACGTAGTGATTTTGCAAAAAAAATCTATCTAAAGCGTTTATTGCTTGCAAATACACGTCGATTATATTTAAATTCCCTCCGGAAGTCCCTTAAGGCCCCGTCTTGAGTCATTTTTGTGTCGCCTTCATTCACTTTTGGCATATATAGGAATTAGATCTATAAGTTATGAAGGCCTTTATACATTTTATTCCAATAACAACTCAAATATCTCTAGCATAGGTATTGAAATAGTTCTTAATTTAGAATTAAAATTATATTACCTAATTAAATCTTTTTTTTTTACAAAAAATACTAAATTTGTATTTGTGATTATAACATTGAACAGAAACATATTCACGATAATAACTGCAATTAGTCATAGACTGTGTCGCAGTTATTAACACCCACCTCGAACACATTTAATACAGATGAACCACAGAATAAAAGATAAAATTAAATTAAATATTAGACCTTTCTACTAAAACTGTAAAACAAAGCAATGCAAAGTGTATGCGTAACTAGGTGTGCGTGTGTGTATGTGCGTGTGTATGTGTCTGTGTGCGTCTAATCTTTACGACCTCCGTGGCGGAGTGGCGTACACACCGGTTTTTAAGGTGTCGCCTGCTCCGAGGTCCCGGGTTCGATTCCCGGACGGATCAATGTAGAAATAATTTGTTTTTCTACATTTTCTCGGGTCTGGGTGTTTGTGGTACCTTCGTTGTTTCTGGTTTCCAAAATACGAATGCTTTAAATAGTTATTCAAATTGGGATCAGAACAATGTATGTGATGTTGTCCACATTTGTTATTATTATTTTTATTTTTATTTTTAGCATAGGCCTCATTTTCACCCATCTATCGACAGATATCAGTCGATTTTTGGACATGGTCGAATCATGATTCTACTATCATGATGATCTTTACTATCATAATAATCATAACATCCAAAAAGAGGATATATGGCCAAGCTTGGCAGGCTGATTTGCGTTCGAATTTTGGTCCATGGTGGAAAGAGGACGCGGGACGCGGCATCTTCTGGCAGAATTTTTAGTCAACTATTACGACACTCACAACACGAGAATGGGTGGTGTCATTTAATTTCAGGTGAGTACCAAAAGGTATCACGCAAACGGGTTCATTGCTTCTGTTGGCCATTTTGCTGGTTGTTAGGAATCCCATTCGCAATCTTAATACAATATTGACTTCTCAAAATTCACGAATACGAGTGCTCAAAGCAATTTGATCGAAGTTAAACATGAATGGCAACCATAAAACGTAAGCGAACGTGTGAATGTCTGAATTTATCACGTCCGACATCGCATAAACAGGAAGAATAAATCTTGTAATGTAACGTTAATACGTATTTGGTCACACTTAAATCAACAAGGTGTCGAAATAAACCAATAGGTGAACTCAAATCAAAGACACTTAATTAACATGGAAAGAGTATGGGTGAGTTTTACAGCCTATTTTTCTATTCTATAAACATACTGAATAAGTTTAATGATTAGTTTTGGTATGAAAACAATATAATAAAGCAGTATTAAATACAATGGGTTTTTCAATAAGAGAGTTAAAAATATACAGGATGAAATTTTAACCACCTTCCAAGTTTTAATATATTATTATCAATCTACGAGACAAAAAACAAATGACGTATTTTTTCTTTTGGTATAGCCCAGTACAAAAATGTCAAGATAAAGCACTTGGAAAGTGTCCGCCAAAAATCTAAAATTTTTGATACGGCCGCCTAGCAACACTTTTTTTATGCGATTTACATCTCATTTATTCATTATGATACCATTCATAAGTTTTTGATATTCCCTTTATACGTTAACAGGCTTAGGACCGTAAAAATTGGAAACTATATTGCGAAAAATATTTTTGGGTCCTGTATATTAAGACGCTGACATGAGCCAAATTCAGCTCAATGAAGATTGTTTTGCTTTAAGCCTATGGCTCGTATTGTTGCCAAATTATATGTAGTTGATCATATTTTTGACTAGGTGGTTGTTTCCAAAACACGATTCTAAAAACTTTTCTCGATATAAAATAATCTCAAAGTAGCCTCTGAAAATACATAAATTACCATTTTTCTCAGCAGTCCGTATAACAATGATAATAAAATTTTGCTATATTGTATGTTACATGTTGCTTAAGCAAATGGCTGATTTAGATTTTTAATAAAATGGCAATTTTAAATTGCACAACCTATTTTGTTGTTTGGCACTTAGGCCCTTCTATTCCATGTGCTTTTTCTCTGTCACTCCTACGGGAATCGACAGTGATAGCTGCGGGCGCTGCGGCGCGTTGCAAAGAAATTCAAAGACGAATAAATATTCATTGCTCAAGGTCATCGACTGCAGTCAGCGTCTTAAGATTAAAATCTTCAAAATTGTGGCTTCAGCAATGATATTTAATAAGTATAGATAGGTTATACCCACTAGCCAATTGCGAGCAACAGCACACATGCGTAAATTCTTATTTTGAGTCGCGGACTGCGGGCAAGACGTTACAATTTGGGACGTTTTAGTCACGCACAATGCACGTACGTAACATATCTATTACTTTTTAAATATCATTGGGCTTTAAGCATTAATGCAATAAAAAAAACTAGATGCACAATCAGCGTCAAAAGTGTTCCAACTAAATGTACACCCATTTGTCATAAGGGTGCACTTTTAGCCTTACAACCTATATCAATCGAATAGTTACAACATGACATTATTATTCATACTATTGCATGCCGACATCTTATGGCCGCGTTATAAAGTTGACACTGACTTAAAATCAACATCAATCATTCAAATAAAGTGATTACCTACTTGTTCAATGGAAGACAATTTTAGGTTTCATTTTTGTATCGGACTATGTATCTAGTTCTTATCTAAACTAATATTTTAAAGCTGAAGAGTTTGTTTGTTTGAACAAACTTATCTCATGAAGTACTGGTTCGAATTGAACAATTCTTTTTGTGTTGGGTAGTCCATTTATCGAGAAAGGCTTTAGGCTATATAATATCACGCTGCGACCAATAGGAGCGAAGCATGAGTGAAAATGTTGCAAAAATAGTCGCGATCATAATAATAGAAATTAACGAGGACGAAGTCGCGGGCAACAGCTAGTCTATACTAATATTTTAAAGCTGAAGAGTTTGTTTGTTTGAAGGCGCTTATCTCAGGAAGTACTGGTTCGAATTGAACAATTCTTTTTGTGTTGGGTAGTCCACTTATCGAGGAAGGCTTTAGGCTATATAACATCACGCTGCGACTAATAGGAGAAATTATTCATATTTCAAGGCGTCTATTGCGTGCGCTGCGTAAACGGTTTAAGTTACCCAATAAATATATTAAATAAATATAATATACCCAATCGCGATCATAATAACAGAAATTGATGCGGACGAAGTCGCGGGCAACAGCTAGTTATACATCAATGGCTTCAAGGTTAAAAAAATCCCCGAAAAATTTTATAAAAAAAAAGACGTGCGGCACTCGGAGACTGCCGCGGTAAAGCTATTGCATAGCATTTTTTATCAACTTATGCAATTATAAAACTAAAAAGTATCACCGCTGTGCCGGTCGGAGTGGGGGGGTGTTAGGTTATTTTCGTTACGGAATTTCTGGATTCGGACTCCACGCTCAAGGCCCGCGATAGAAGCTATGCAATAGCATAATTTTATAATTTTATGTATTTTCAAAATTTGACTTGTAATTAAATTTTTCTGTTATTTTGGCACTGTCAAAATCCTTATCTTCTTCTAAATTCTTTTAAATTTCGGAAATTATAAATAAATGTGGACAACATCACATACATCGTTCTGATCCCAATTTAAATAACTATTTAAAGCATTCGTATTTCGGAAACCAGAAACAACGAAGGTACCACAAACACCCAGACCCGAGAAAATGTAGAAAAACACTTTTTTTCTACATTGACCCGTCCGGGAATCGAACCCGGGACCTCGGAGCAGGCGACATCTTGAAACCCGGTGTGTACGCCACTCCGCCATGGAGGTCGTCAAATTTGTTTGATCGTGCCTCGCTCCGAGTGTTAGGTTAGGTTATATTCGTTACGGAATTTCTGGATTCGGTCTCCACGCTCAAGGCCCGCGATAGAAGCTATGCAATAGCTTAACTTTGACAAAACAATAAAATTAAAAAATATCGAAATAAGAATCTCTTTTCCACTGGTTAGTTGAGTTTAAAAATGTAAGAATGGAATAATTTAGTAATGTACTGTCACTTAATATAACTAGTAAATAAAAGGCAACAAAACTAAACGAACGCGACTTCAGCAGTGTAAGATAATCTGTCGTATGCATTTTATGATACTTGCTCTAAGCTTGTATTCGTTTAAAATTATTAAAATTATACTTGCATAAATGGCCACAATCAAGCCTCTATTAGCCACCCAAATAGACTTCATAATTAAAATGCCAGGTCATTACAGCAAACGTTGTAAAAATCCCAAAACACGTATTGCAGTGACACACTGGGTAAGTAGATATTTCGCAAAGAGGTCACATATCAAAAATAATACAACTAGACCAACTAGAGCGCGTGTAGAGACGTGTTACCGGTCACTTAGTATCAAGTAACAGTGACTGTAACTACTCCTATTTGAAGACGTAGCAAAATACTCTACTGTCTTATATCAAAATCATTCGAACTCAACGAGTTATCGTACGAGTATTTGTTAAGTCACAAAACTATGATTTCGATTGCTATTAATGATTTAGTATGTGATACAATTTTAGCACATCTAAATTTATTGTTACTCTATCTACCAAGTAAAAGTCTACAAAAATACAATGATTTCACAACTTGGTCGACGTTTTAAATAAATTCACGACTATGCTAAATCTGGTAGATATTGTTATTAAATTGACACTGCGGAATTCCAACCAAAGTAATAAAATCACATTTAAACGACATCCAATTGATAAAATCAGACCTAACATAGTTTTTTCGCAATAAGAAGTATGTATATGTATAGTTTTACGCCCAATTTACCACTAGATATTGTTATTAGATAATAATTATTGACCGGTGTGCGGAAACTGGATTGAAGGGGTATAATGTTTCTGTCCCTCAAGCTGCTCAATTGTAAAAATCAATTATCTTAGTTGTAACTTTTTAGGTCATTTATAAAACCTTTTTTTTAAACATATATATTATTTAATTACATGACTGTTTGTTACCATAAATAAATGGAAAAAAAATGTAAGTACACGTATGCTCACATCCCTCGAAGCCCGAAAGACCGGTTTTGCAGAGACGTGCAGTTGTTAAGAGTGAATCTTTTGAAACTGACACAATTCTAGTTATTACGGGCTTGTTTTTTATTCTTCACTCATACACTAGTTGTATCCGATAGCAAACAAAAATAAACTAGTTTTATAAATATTTTTTTAACTGCAAGAGTAAGTTAATTCGAGATTTCTACCTTGAGCCTTGTTTTGTAGAAAAAAACAAGGTACATGGTAAAAAATCTTGAAATAAGTAACTCTTACGATAGTGACCATGAAATTTTAAATCAGCATAAAAAAGATAAGGATAGTAAAGTTCAGAAAACACGTGCTAAACATTCTCATTCTCAGTCTAGAAAATAATGTTTCCTAACAATGTTAATGTTAAAAATAAAATCACTCGGTAAGACATTTTTTTTAAATAAAATTTACGAGTGCCTTTTAAACGAATGGAAATATGTCCTTAAAATTGAGTTGCTAGCTATACAGGAGTAGATACTGGCAAAAAATTAAGACTTCTAACTATTTTGAGTAAAAAGTCTTGATTTGAGTACGTAAGGGACTATTTTTGGAAATTCAATCGGTTGTGTTAATTGAAAATACAAGTCTATGAATAAAAATATTTTCGACTGTCCCACCTACGACAGACGAAATATGTTTATTTAAGGAATTGCATTTCCTAGTCTTATTAGTATTAGGTTATCATACTTAACCATAGTTAACCAAAGATAGCTTTATATGGCATTCCTGTTCACCTCAGCCAATTTAAAATGAATATCTTTAAAAGCTGTAACATCAAACTTTGCCACACCAAACACTTCATACAATCTTTTATGTAATAGAGCAGCTTTCGTTGAGATCATTGGCCGATGCGAAAAAGCTAATAGCAGTTATGTAGAGCATTTTTTGCCATTAAATATAATACATAACTACTTAAGTGTAGCTGCTTCGGCTTATTATTCTGGATTCGAGTCACAGAACGAAAATACACATTATGGTCGGGCCCGGTGGACTTCCGTCGCACGGCCCCTTACCACGTCGTAGGTACAAGAAAACCCCGGTTTGTCCAGTTCAGCAATTTATTGACCAACAAAAATTCACAAATCACACACACAGGTTGTAGGTACACAATTCACACACACAGGTTGTAGGTACACAATTCACACAGAGTTAAGCAGCGCGAGAGCTGACTGGCGTACGGAAGGTGGGTAGCGCGGACGCGTGTTAATGGAGAGATGCGCGAGCTCGGACGCGTGTTAATAGAGAGGCGCGTGGGCGCAGACTGGCGCGGTGGCCGTTGCCGAGCGCATTCGAAAGGGGAGCGGTCGCGGGGAGAGATCGCGTCGCGTGAGGGCTAGGCGTCGCCCATTGGTGGCGTGATGGCCTGATGGTGGCGTGATCGCCTGGGCGTGTAACGGTTTGCTATATACTCCCCCTCTAGACCTGGAAAACGCCCTCGTTCCTGGTCTAGCGTCATCATCACCCATCCTATGTCCTAACCTTAGGTGGTCTTCCACGTTTCCTTTTTGGGATAACGGGTTTAGGGAGGGTGCTGGCTTCGCTGCCTTGGTAGCGGAAAAGATCTTGGCTATGATATCTACCTATAACAATGTCAGGCTGGTCTGTACTGGAGATATTATAAGTGGTAGGGCTTACCTTCCCTGCAATCTGGTACGGTCCATCACGGCGTGGGAAGAACTTGGAAGTGAGGTCTTTGGAGCCTTTGCTTAGGAGGTGAGACTTAAGAAGAACTAAATCACCAACCTGGTAGGAGTCGGAGTTTCGACAAGAGGCATCGGCGTACTGCTTGTTCTTATCCTGCTGGATCTCCACCCGTTCTCGCACAGCTGACAATGACTTCAGGAATGTCCTAAGATATGGAGTTATTTGAGGAACAAAGTTGTCTTTGTCCAAAATAGCACGAAGGTCGTGAACGACCTCTGTGGGGGACCGTATTTCCCTGCCAAAGGTCAAAAATGCTGGTGATTTGCCTGTGGTCCGACATGTGGCACTATTTAGGGCAAAGCGAATCACCGGCAATTTCTCGGTCCATGAGGTGTGGTCCTCTTCAACGAGGTGTGCTAACATCGCTTTCAGGTCCCTATTTTTGCGCTCGGCAGGATTAGCTTCTGGGTGGTACAATGGAACGAAGTTTTGTTTTATACCCAGGACCAGCATGCATTGGCGCATAACAGCAGATACAAACTGGACGCCGTTGTCTGAAATAATCCTGCGAGGTAGACCGAATCGCATAAAATACTCCTCGATGAGGGTGTGTGCACAGGCTTCTGCTGTCGCGTCTTTGAGAGCGTACAGTTCCGTCCACCTGGTTGCTGTATCTTCAACGAGTAGGATCCACCGCTCCCCCTGGTCTCCTTCTGGTAACGGGCCAAATAAATCTATAGCTAGTACCTCGTTACGCTGGTTCATGACCGGTGTCTGAAGTAAACCTTGGGGTTTGGAGTTGGAGGCTTTATATCGTTGGCAGTGAATGCAGGTTTTGACATAGTCAGTGATTATTCTCCGCATCCCTGTAAAGTAATACAATTGAGCAACCTTTTGGTACGTTCTGTCGATGCCTGGATGGCCGGCTGTTGGCGAGTCATGAAGCTCCTTCAATATATCAGCAACTTGACCGGTAGGAATTACTAATTGAGGGGTTTCGTTCTCAGCGTCCGGATTGTAGCGGAACAGGACCCCTTGATCCATGAGGTAACCCCTTTCTAACCATCTTTTTGCAGTGAGATCGTCGGCGTCTTCGAGCTCCTTAATGATCTTTTGTATTTCAGGGTCGGCGAGTTGTTCCTGACGCAGCTGGCCTGGAGACTTTGATGGCAGATCGCAAATGACTGAGCAGAGGCCACAATCTTCGCGAGTATCGCTAGTACAGATGGGTCTGCTAAGCGTATCTGCCACGACATTCGCCTTCCCCGGAGTATACTGAAATTGGATGTCAAAAGACTGGAGCCGCAAGGCCCAACGGACTAACCTACCTGCTGGCGATTTGAGAGATAGCAGCCAACGCAGGGGTTGATGATCACTGCCGATGATGACTGGCTGGCCGTCTAGGTAAGGTCGAAATCGCTCTACAGCCCACACTACAGCGAGTGCCTCCCGTTCAGTTGTCGAGTAGTTGCGCTCTGCTGCGTTGAGAAGTCGGCTGGCATATTCAATCGGCCTTTCCTGATTACCGTCACCCTGTAATAGAACTGCCCCTAAGGCGTAGTTACTTGCGTCGGTGCGCAGAACGAAGGGCTGACTAAAATCGGCTTGCACCAGTATTGGAGCTGTGGTCAATAGACGTTTCAGCTCATTAAAAGCTTGCGTTTGTTCAGATCCCCAAATCCATACTTGATTCTTTCTAGTCAACCGAGTCAGAGGTTCGGCGACCTTAGAAAAGTTCGGGATGAACTTGCGGAACCACGAACAGGTCTGCAAAAAGGTCCTCAGGTGTTTAAGGTTACCTGGTTCCTTCATCTCGAGGACAGCACTCACTTTCTCTGGGTCGGTGGAAACACCTTGCTGTGTTATAACGTGGCCGAGATATTTGACGCTCTCTCTAGCAAAAGTACACTTCTCCCTATTGACGTGGAGGTTAAACTCTGCGAGTCGTTTGAAAACTGCCTCGAGGTCCTGCAGATGTGTATGAAATGACCCCTCTGTGATCACCATGAGATCATCCAAATACGCTAGGATAGTTACATTTTGTAAAGCAGAGCAGGAGCGGAGACGATCTATGAGACGCTGGAACGTCGCCGGTGCATTCTTCAAGCCGAACGGCATTCGCTTAAACCGGTAGGTACCTAAGGGGCAAATAAAAGCAGTTTTGTCTCTGTCAGCTTCCCGTACCATGACCTGCCAGTACGAGGATTTGAGGTCCAGGGTACTCATGAAGCAGTTTCGTTTGGTGCTCTGCAGCAGCTCGTCGATGCGTGGCATCGGGTAAGTATCGGACTTGGTGACGGCATTCAAACGTCTGTAGTCGACGCAGAAGCGAATATCACCATTGGACTTCGGCACCATCAGCGCCGGGGAACACCAAGCCGATTCGCATTCTTCAATGATGTCATCCTGTAACATTTTGTCAATCTCTACCTTCATTTGCTGCTTCTTCGACGGGTTCAGGCGGTAAGGAGGCACAGCTATCGGTGGGTGGTTACCTGTCTCGATGCAGTGTTCTGTATACGGTGTAGGGCCTCCCCCTGCTCTGAAGATATGCGCGTGCCTGATGAGGACTTCAGCTAGAGCGTCGCGCTCAGCTGGATTGAGATGACAGCCTTCATCATCCCGAAGAACCTCTGTTGAAGCACAGGACACGGTACGCGAGGTAGGTTCGAACGACAGATTATATTTCATTGAACAGTGGTCACTAAAATACCATATTTCTTTGTGAAAATCAATAACAACCTTAGCAGCTGTGATAAAGTCGATACCCAATAACGTCTCGTTATTTGTAGCGTCGGGAAAAATCAAAAATGGGATTGTGATAAGCGCTTGTTCTAATCTCACCGGTAAAGTGGTGGTAAGCACCTCCATATTTCGGACTACGCCGTCAGCGAGTTTTACTTCGCGCGAGGAAGAGTGGAGAGGATGACCCAGACGTAGAAGGAGAGCATATAGCGTGTGACCCGCAATGCAGTGCTTGGCTGCTGTGTCTATCAGCGCGGTGCCATTGAAACCTAAAATATCGATATTAAAAATCGGACGTATCTCACGACCTACAGGGGTACGCGAAAAATCATCACCGCGCGTGCACGCTACATCACCTTCATTATCACATTGTACACAACAACATTTTTGTAAATTACAAGTACAAGAATTTTGAAATGACTTGAAATCTTGAACATCACTATTCTGTGACTTTTCACAGGAATGAGAAAAACTATATTTTCCCATTATGCCCTTACTATTTTTACATAAGGATTTTACGTTTAAAGAGCACTGTGATGAATTATGATTAAAGCAATCACAGGAATTTAAAAAATTACATTTTTGAAAATTGCGCCTACTATTGTCAAGTAGGATTTTATTACATTGGACACTATCGCACTGTGACGAATTATTATTATGTTCACAGGATTGGGAAAAATTATATTTTTCAACATTACACTTGCAACACGTATGTAAGGATTGACAAAATTCATTATTATTGCGCTGCGGCAAAATAACATTATGCTTACAGGATTCGAAATACACAGTATTACTCTTACAACTTGGCAAGGATTGATTATTTTTACTTTTAGGACATTTTGATTCAAACATAAAATTCCGTTCATCAAATAATCGATTTTCCGAGTTACGCCGTTTTGACATCACGGGGTCGAAAATATTACGATGCGAATTGTCATCAAAAGTGTTATTACGTCGAGTAGACGGCTTAGAGAAATGTGTAGATTTAGTATTTGATTCGTTTTGAGTAAAAATAGGCAAATAGGGACTTTGAACACTATCTGGAAAATTATTATTAATAGATTGAGATTTTGACTGATTATTTGATGTTCGAGAATTTTGCTTATTAGATTCATCATCAGAGCTTAATGAATAAACATTGTACTTTGGGGGTAAACACTGATTGTTTTTATCATGGACTTTACGCGAAAATGACTGGGATTTGACACTATAGAACGATTCACTTTTATCACGCACCGAATTATCAAAAGGATTCTGTAACTTACGGCACTGTTCCCGGGTGTGTCCAAACCTTTTGCAGTAAGCGCAGGTGGGACGCTGCTTCCGCGCAGCCGGAGCGGCGGCGGCGTCGGGCGTCGCGTGCGACGAGGGCGGAGGCCGGGGCTGCGGCGCTTGCGGCGCATTGTGGTGGACAGTGACGTGTGCGGGCGCGGGTGGGGGCGCCGGGTACCGAGCGGCGGCAGCTAGCGGTGCCGGCCGCGGTACGCGCTGGCTGGCGGGCGGCGGGAGGTGCGCACTCGGTGTCGCGTGCGATGTAGTCGTGCGTGATGCAAAATTGCTCTCCTGCGAGCCTGCCGACGTTTTTAAGATGACGTCGGGCTCCCCCTGGCTATCTTCTATGTCTCGAGCACGTCGTAATAAATCGTGGAATGAAGTAGCTTCTTCTCGTCGCAATCGGCCACGTATTTTGTAGTGTAACAGCCCGTAAATCATATCAAGTTTTGCCTTTTCGGTGATATCGTACTCCGGTATTTTCGATAATAGGGCGCGGCTGCGCGCTACAAAGATGTCCGTGTTCTCATCTTTGCGTTGCGGACTAGCGAATAGCTCTACGTAGACGCGATGTGGCGGGCGGCGGTCGCCGTAAGCACTTAGAAGGTTTTCTTTCGCTTGTGGCCACGACTTTATTGTCGTCTTCACGCCCTGCCACCAGGTAGCAGCGTCGTCCGTTAATAGATAAGCGAGGCCGCGTAGAATGTTTGAGTCGGAGACATGCGCACATTCGCTAAATGCCTCAACGGCGTCAATGAATGCCTCCACTGACTCATGTGCTCGGCCGGCGAATTGTGATTTGCAGTGGGCCAAGGTGCCTTCCGTGCTCGTGGGTATCGGTGTTGATGACGAATTGGCGCGTGTCACTGACCCAATTAGATCCCTGAGGGCATCGGTTTGAGATCTTTGTAGTGCTGCAATTATAGATGCGACGTTGTCGTTAGTGAACGTCGTGGTGTCATCACGATGATGTGAATTTAAGGCGTCAGCGTCGCGCCGTTCTTCGTCGCGGGCCGGAGTTGTCGCGGGTGGCAGAGGAGTGTGGAATGCGGGTTGCAGCGCCGCATCATCTCTGCTCCCGAGGCTTGCTGATCTAGATCTAGTTACCATAGGCATCTTGTGTGTTAGCTCTGGGCGGTCGCCTTGGAGGATAAATTCTTCTCTCTCCACCAGCTATGGCCACCCTTGTGGGTTTTTGAGTTGGGCGCCAGATATGGTCGGGCCCGGTGGACTTCCGTCGCACGGCCCCTTACCACGTCGTAGGTACAAGAAAACCCCGGTTTGTCCAGTTCAGCAATTTATTGACCAACAAAAATTCACAAATCACACACACAGGTTGTAGGTACACAATTCACACACACAGGTTGTAGGTACACAATTCACACAGAGTTAAGCAGCGCGAGAGCTGACTGGCGTACGGAAGGTGGGTAGCGCGGACGCGTGTTAATGGAGAGATGCGCGAGCTCGGACGCGTGTTAATAGAGAGGCGCGTGGGCGCAGACTGGCGCGGTGGCCGTTGCCGAGCGCATTCGAAAGGGGAGCGGTCGCGGGGAGAGATCGCGTCGCGTGAGGGCTAGGCGTCGCCCATTGGTGGCGTGATGGCCTGATGGTGGCGTGATCGCCTGGGCGTGTAACGGTTTGCTATAACATAACATTTTTAATATTAGTCTGTGTGTACTTGCAATATTTTCGAAAAAATTGCGTTACGTATTAATTATACTACGCATACTACTTAACTTCTATCATATTTAAATCTAGTAAACATAAATTTGTTATTTATGATATCTAAATTATGTATTACAAACTACCTAAGTTTATAACAAAAAATACACCAAATATTTGCTTTCCATTCATGTGAAGCCCCACGCATTTTTTGCATGGTCATGAAACAAATTTTAAGTAAATTAGCTTTAAAATAGGTATATTTTTTTTAAATAAATTCGACCACTCTTTCTTTGCACGAGTGAAATGTACATAATATGGTGTTAATATAGAATGTGTAGGTATACCTTTTTACAAAATCGTTGCGAAACTGCATCAAAAGACTTTTCACGATTTTGTTTTATACTATGCACTACATCTAACCAATATTATAGCTGATTAGGATTTGAAAAATTTTAAAGAATTAACTCCAAAACGAATTGACTGATTCAGATAAAATATTGAAAATATTGAACAGTGTATAGATTATTTGAGTCCTTGAAAATCACAAAAAATGTTTTTGTCCTTGACATCATCCCTTAAAGAGGGGGTAGAAGTATTTATGGTACATTAATATTTTCTAAACTTGTTGCAGCGATTCCAATAATTTTAAGTGATATCTAAGGAAAGCGATATAATAAGAAAGTAACTTGGAAACGTAAACCGGGAGTACGAGAAAGCCGATTCACTTGCATATGGAGTCATGGGCAAAGCGCTAGTAAAAAAAAGACTTATAGTATCCTTCGTTAATTTAATGTTACTATGTGCAATAAGAGTATTTGCAACTTGGGTTTATTGTCTAATAGTCCACTTCGGCGTTTACATACTAAAGGTCCATTCAGTAAGTTTCCACTTGGCCAAGTCAATTAGCAATGAAGAACGACAGACCGGGCTTGGCGGATGTTTGGTAACGCGGCCACGTGCGACTTGGCAGTGCGACTGGTGTAGATTGGCACGATAGTTGCGCTAAGTAAATTAAGCAAGTCTACGGAAACTGTTTGACTAAAATATGGCAATGGGATCACAATAGAACTAATGTACTTTTAAGTTTAATATGCATTGGAATATGTTCCAAAAAACTTGACAACTATGTTTAACAGTTTGAATTACATATAAAGTATTTCACTATCATATACATCATCATAATTATTATCAGGCATCATCAGTCCACAGCTGGACATAGGCCTCTACAAAAAAAGAATTTTATCATAATCGCCACCTAGCCATGCCACCAGCCTAATAAATAGCCGTTTGTGTTTGACTCGTCAGATATTTAGTGGTACTTTTTTTCTCTCAATCCCTCTATTTAACCACTCTCTCTCTTTCCTCGTCTCTTGCCATACAAAATTCTTTGAACAATGATAATTATAATTTGTGGCTACATAGTGATGTCAGTCGGCAAGTTCTGCGTTAAGCTTTAAGGTAACGATCTATACAATGAAATTCAGCTTTTAATAACTTATTGTAGCATAACATTGAGCCGTTTACGTCTGAAACGTCTTTTATCGCAATGACTCTGTCGAGATAGAAAATATTTTACATTAAATTCATATTGGAACGAAGATCCTTACCGCGCGTTGCGAAAGGGGGCTAGACGGAAAAATTTGTAACGACACTTTTTGACAGACACCTTTTGCTATAGTTGTAAGCCGTGCGGCGAGAGAGAGAGAGAGAGAGAGAGAGAGAGAGAGAGAGGGAGAGAGGGTGGGAGAGGGAGTGGGAGAGGGAGGGAGAGGGGGGAGAGGGTGGAGAGTGAGAGGGAGAGGGAGAGAGAGAGATAGAGAGAGAAATAAATTTAAAATAAAATAAAATTTTATTACAATGCCTTCACTAAAAATGAACTTCGTTCCATCCGGGTGTCCCTTGACACCTCTCAAGTATTTTTTTTTGTATATTTACTTTACAGTAGCGGGCCGAATCAAATTCCCTTTATAAAAAGTGCGTTAAAATCGAAAATGTAAGCTACTTTCATGTGCAGTTGAGTTGTTGAGTGCAATTATTAATATTAATAAACGTATGTTTCATTCTTCTCTTTTCACGCACACATATCTGCCCTGCCGTATTATTCAACATTACATTCACTGCTTAGGTGTGAATGAATGTTCTTTCAAATCTCGGAAGTAGGTACCATTGTCAGAAATTAACGAAAACCGAGAGCGATTCAATCTCAAAATTGGTAGACAAAACTAGGTAAGTATTAATTATTTAACGTAGCTGTTATAAGGTGTAATTTCAACGGGTTACCTACTTCAGTGCGAAAGCCGTATCATCGAATTTTGTTTCTTCGAAAACCTTTTATCGACATCACCATACTGCGACGCCTTTTTAAATCGATGTCTTGTTACTGCGAGGTTTCGTTATATCGAAAAACGGTACTGCAAACGATTTTGCTGCGAAGCCTTTTTCCTTCGTCGTCTTGTTACTACCCTGTTTCGTTACATCGAAAAACTGTACTGCGAACGATTTTACTACGAAGCCTTGTCCTATCTACGTCTTGTTACTGCAATGTTATGTACCCAAAACCAAGTACATTTACAACCAAGATTTTTTCAAAATATAACAAACGTTAGTTTTAAAAAAAGATAAATATACCAAGCTCTAACCACCTGTCAAACAAAGCCCACGCTATTTAAACATTATGTATGTATACATTATACATCTTGGCAGTGTAATTTTCAATTTTTTATCAATTTTTTACTATAAAATATAAATTATTGGTTCAGCTATTTATTTTGAAACACTCTGTGACGCGCACGGATGAAGCTGTGTAAGGTTCATTGATCCGGGACTCCGCTGCAGCAAAATAATTCGTCCGCGACACAGCTTGTTACAAAATTAAAAGTCTGAATAAATATTGAATATTTTTCAAAAAATATTTTTATTGATAGATAAAATAACACTGGCATTACGTTAGACATATTGGTCATATAACGTGGGCTTCCTTTTCCAGGTGGTTTAAAATGCACCGTGTATATGTTTTCAATGAAGAAAATATTTATAAAAGACATTTTAAGATATGACTTGAATATATTTGAATAAAAACTACTGCCTAGGTGGTTTTTCAATCAACAATCATTCACTCCCCGAGCGACTGCTCTTAACATTAGGGACTGAGCCGTTGAAATACGTATTGAAGGAAACGTAATTTTAAAACAGCGAAAGCAGTTCTTGTTTTACCTATATTAGCAATATTATGCGACTTACAATTGGTATGTTATGTGAAACAATAAGGCCAATTACTGCCTTATTTGTAGTACAATCTTATTATATTTACACATTATTATAACGCTGTATGGTTTCTTAATAAAATAAAATGAAATAAAATACACTATCAAATTAATTTCTTGAAAAAAATCTACTTCATATAAACAATGCTGTTTAAGCATGTCTCTATAAAACGGATAGGTAAGGTTTTAGATAATTAATGAATGCAGAAGATACGAAAAATTTGTTCTGTAAGTGAGTCTTGGCACTGTGCCTAGTTTTCTATACGGCGTCCTATCCTTCTCATGATAAATTGGTACTAGAAAATTAATAGCACCGTTAAAACCTCAAGTATTAGTTGTTCCCTAGAAAATAATTAAACCAGACCAAACCAGATTATTAATTATGTTTACTATGAAACTATGTAAATTAGGATGATAGTTTCGCAAGTGTGCAAAAAATAGGTTAAATGTATATGAGTAGACACGTGGAAAAACTCCTTTACTTTTACTTGGGGGTTGGTTTTCGTATGAATTTGGTTTTCGTTACCAAGTGCCAATCGAATCAAACACTTGATTGGGTATGGTAAACGTGATGGTAATGATGGTAACCGTAATGGTAAAGATGATAACTGTGATTGGCAACATAACAATGCCATAAGCTACAGAATAACTACGTCATAAAACAGTATTACTTCAATTTGGTTTTATAATTTATAATTTTGTTTTGACTTGTAAATAAGATTGATTAGCTAGTTAAGACTACCTCCAACATGTTTCATCCGTCTTAAGATTGAAACACCATCAATATTTTTACCATTATAAATTATGATATACATAATTATATCAGAAAAAATAAATGGCATAATTCATAATTAATACAACCATTAAAAACACATGACTACCATTTATAAGTGGACCGAAAGCCTCATACCTTTAAAGTGAAATTCCTTTCAATGTTTAGAATAAAATGTTCTACTTTTATTAATTAGGTATTCACAGTTTTATTTGTAGTATTTACTACAACGACCATTCTAATTAATCGTCACTACACCACCCTAAAGAGCCACGCCTAAGAGCATATAAGCCCCTCATCTCACCCGCCGTGCGCAAACGCATACAAACCTTACGCGAAGCTGCGCGATACTAGCGCAAAAACGTTGTGCGCATAAAATCGCGAGGTGATAGTGAGATGAAATTGACGGTTAGTTGCTTCCTTTTTTAGTTGAGTGCAATGAAAGTATGAGCCAATTTAGTTTTAGTTGCGCAAGTCTGTTAGAAGATCAGGATTGAATTATGTCATTTTGCATAAGTGTAGCAGTGATGTGTTATGATGATAGAACATAATTTATTTTGTCGTGCGCATGTAAACAATTACGCTTTTGTTTGGTGAATACTAATAAATTTAATTTATTTTAATTATATTTAAGTAATAATAAATAATAATAATAAGCCCTCTCCTTAAAAAGAAGAGAGAGACCCGTGCTCAGCAGTGAGCGAAAATGGGTTATTACTTTACTTTTTTTTTAATAATAAATGCGAGTATTATTTTTACTTAAATGGCATATTAATTGAAACATGTTTATTACTTTTAATTAAGGTTAGATATTGGTATTGCAAAATTTTTATGTATAAACCTCGTATGTTTTGAAAATCGCGTTTTGTACTTTGTAGCATTACCTTCAAAATTGTTTTACCTAATAATCGAGCACCAGGACTGCCATAAGCTTTAATCTTCTAACTTTTTCTATTGAGTCTATCTTCACTGCAAATATTTTTCTCTTCATAAGAGTTACCTACAAAATTTTAATAAATGAACGGCGAAGCTAAATAAGAGTTTGAAGCACTTTTGGAAGTAGTTGATTGAACTAAGTAAAAATTACGCTTAGCCATTTACTTAATTTATTAACATAGTTTTAATATTTTTGTTGTATAAATACATGAACTCATACACATAAAACTCTTTAACATAAAAGTACCAGTTTAACATGAATGAGCGACTCAGAGTAAATCTTGAACATAAATGATTTATGACCTCAAGTAGGAATGCGTTTTAAAGAAGGGTATTTTTTTATTATAATTTGATTTACACTTAAATTATCTATTAAATATTAGAAACCACTTAAATTATCTCACTAATAGTGAAATCTCAAAATTAATCAGCTGTTCCATACTTATTTCTGAGTGCTATTCATCCAAATTGTACCCATACCAGTTTGTACCGATTACGGGTTAATTTAGTAGGTACTGCCGCCGGCCGCGACTTAGTACGCGTAGATCTTGAATTTGAAACTATCGCACGGCAGACGTACTTATTTAATATGGTCGGACTTAAAAGCTTATTTACTATTCCAGCCTATAATTTATTTCTGTAACAAATTTCATTCGGATCCGTTGAGCCATTTTTGCGTGATTAAGTAACAAATATTGGATATATGTTTGTACTTTTTGCATTTACCATATTTGTGAGATTAGTAAGATAACTTTGTATGGGTTTTAATTTTTGATTTTGATGTATTTAACCTTAATATTAATTTCATAAAACTATAAAGATAAGCTCACCTATATAATTTAACAAACAATAAAATTGTTGAAACAGAAAGATTTTACAAAAAAGTTTATTAACAAAAAATTAAAAAATTACTTTATAGTTTTTAATTATATGGACATTGTATAAAACATTTCAAAATTCAAAGTTAACCTTTCAACACATTTATTAGGTGAGCCTATTGCTGCTAGCAGCAGCAGTGCATGCTGCAGATGTAAAATCATCTTCTAGAAGCAAACAGAAGACAGAAGATGTGAAGACTGACAAACGAGAACTATCGGAAGGAAACGCTGCGGTCGAAAAGAGAGCGCCAGTGTTACCCACAGGTAACAAACTAAAATATTTCACAAACAAATTATGGTCGGTTGAGTCAAGGAAACAGAAACCCTGGTTTACTAAAGAAAAATGTTATCAATTAAACGTGTTAGTAAGTTACGGTCGGTACACGACGATCGTCAATATAATATCTTGTTTGTTACCGACACAAAATTTATTGCAGATTTTATCCTTTTTGCATTTGTACGCGTCGAATTGAGAAACAGATTTTTATTGGTTTAAAAAACATTAATTGATCAAATTCCTAAGTAATATGCTTCTAATTGTTACTCACAAATAAGATGAAGTGGACTCATAGATACTTACAGCGACTAGAATAAAAAATAGTCCATAAAAAAATTATATACCTACTGTAATCTTACTACTACATACTACCTTGCCAGCCGGCCTAAAATGAAATACTAAAAAAGGCAATCCTACCTAATCAATCCTTTATATCTTTTAGCTTTACCATCAGCGACACCTGGAATCGAATATGCTGGTTCCAGAGACTCCCAGTCTGAAAAATCACCATCACAGGTAAGATATTTTTATCATCATAATTTAGTTTGGATTTACTGGGCTACACAAACTGCCAAACTTATAACTTTCTACACTTATCTACACAAATGTGCAATAAAAAACAAATAAACTATAATATAGTCGAACAATAAAAAAAATCGTAGTATTAACAAAATCCATTCAAGTTTCAGTCAAACCAATAAGTACTTAAATCCAATCAAAATCATTGAGTGCTTACTATAATTCGCCATTCACCCTTATGAACGAACCCAAAGGCACTCTAAAAGTCACCGACCAGTGCTAATTGAATGTCGAAATTAGCCATCTGGGTATATGTAATACTATTAGGTACGAGTATCTATTCTGTGATCTATTTCAAAGGCAAGATTGTCATACAAAAATTACGTAGTAATTTTTTTACTGTTAACTATGAACCAATAAATAAAGCAAGGTTAATACAAAAAATAAAAACACCGTGGTAAGACCGGTAATAATAATTATTGTTGTGAAATTTTGATCAAGGTATTATTTTTATCTTGATCAAATCGGGGAAGTTCTAAAGAAAGGTCAGGTCAAGAGTACCCTAAACCGGCGAGCGTGTATGATAAGATTAATGAATGTGGATGAAGCGAAAGTAGTCTGTAAGGATCGTAGCAAGTGGAAAGATGTGGTCTCTGCCTACCCCTCCGGGAAAAAGGCGTGAGTGTATGTATGTATGTATGTATGTATTATTTTTATATCTACTTAAGAATGTACTGAGCAAACAACTTACTAAAAGCTAAAGTAAAATTAAATATGTCAATTTTTATTGTATGAACAAAAACGGCTCTTTAACAGCCGTTTTTGTTTAAGTAGGTATACACAGCAGTGACACAATATTTCGCACCTATGCAAACAGATGTGATGCGAGCTCGCTTGGACCATGGTACGCTAGGAGAACCAACACCGGATCCCTAAAACGATAGGTTAAATCGGCCCCTTTTATCCAACTATTGCATAAACGGGCCACGGTAAGCCGGCAACGACGTATCAGCTCCCACTAAGTGCCCACCATCACCTCGCCCGAGATGGGCACCGTAGGCAAAGGAAGTAGAGGAAAAGAGTGGAGGAGAGGGGGTTGAGTCGTGACGAAAACTTTATAACAGATCAAATACCACGCGCGCGAAGCCGCGGGCATCAGCTAGTTTTAAATATTATTCATAGAGTGAGTGTAATATTTAGCGATAGTTTAAACTGCACAAAGGTGTAAATATTAAGATGTCAGTAGAAAATATTTCCAAACTTAATATATCTTCGACCTAGGGCCATAAACTTTACCAAGCTAACATAATGTACCTAACTTTTGCTGGTTTTATTTCTAGTCTCTTTTTTTGTACAAAAAGTTACTTAAATATAGTTAGCCACACACATAAATTAGGATATAAAAGGATTGAAACCTTTTTTATGAGGTTTTCGATAAAAATAGCAATACGTTTCATTTTATAGGGCCATATTATGGAGTTTCTCTTTTGATATTCAAACATTCGAAAACTGATTAAATACGAGTATTACGATATTTTAATCAAAATAATTCGCAGAACATCTATTTTTACGACATGAACATTTAATAAGTTTGATTCCTATTTAAAGGTTATTTCACTGCTCATTTGAGCATATTGGACTCAGTTAAAGGCATAATAGGTATTTGCCATAGGTATTAATTGTGAACATCTATTATAACTAGCCGAATAGTCAGAATGCGTAGAAAATGTTCAATTGTATAATTTCAGTATTGGTCTTGTAGTTTTTGACGTAAATGTTTTTTTTGCTGGTTTTAAAGAAGTGTGATTATTAAAGAATACCAATAAACAACCTAAAATCCTCAACTAGGTAGTTACCAATCAAACTAGTTAGTTTATAATGTTTTTTTTATAATCGAGTTAAATTTTAAAAGCAAAACTTGGGGCCACTAAGCCTTATACAATACATTGCTAGTTTCTTGGCAGCTAAATACTTAGTGGGTTGAGAGAGGGTCGTGACTCCATGACTTTAGTAACTTACGAACCAATAAAACAAATAAAGTGCATCACCGATGTACAGTCGAGCGTAAATGCTAACTGTACCGAATACTCTTACTTCGATATAATCTCAAATAATTCCATCAGGGTCGAGTTTCACCTTTGCCAGTCGTGAGGCTGAACTCGCCACTTTGATATCCCTCACGATTTAACGTCAATCTAAATCTGATCAACTGGAAATTACTACTCCGATAGTACACTTGTCACGTCCCGATCGTATCGGGAGCATGATAACACAGCAGCACTAGTGTTGTATCGATGTAATTGACAAGTCGTGTGTTGAAAACGTATTATTTAAGGTTTTTAAATAACGTCTCAATGCAGCGTAAATTGTACGAGTATAATCTGATTTCATTCTAAATACGTGATCCTAAAACACTTAAAATGAATTTAATATTCTGTGATATTTTTAAAAAGCTGTTATTTCTTGTCACTAGTAATAACAAAACTATTGGAACCGACAATAACTGTGATATATTAAGCTACCAATTTTGAATCAATCAATCGGTACTCTATAGTCATCTGTAATTTCTTTCGGCCGAAAATTAGTGGTTTATTTCACGCTTCACAAAAAGTTAAGCTTTCGAAGGATATTACCCATAAAATATTGCGAAGAAAACAGTAACAACACTTCTTTTCTCATGCATTTGACAAAGTAAATCCCAACATCTGCCCCCAAATATTTAATGTCAATTGTTCTTTCATTGGACTTGGCTTGCATTAGTTCGATTTAGATTAATAAAAAATTTTCATTAAATTTTGACTCAACTTGCACCTGTCGTTTACTGTAAATTGTTTTTGACAGAACAAAATGTTTGGGCAGCTAATAATTAAAATATAATAGGAAATAATTAATTCGAAACAAAGTTTAAAAAAAAAGTTTTACTAGTTTAATATAAAACTATGAAGGTGTTTCAAAATCAGGTTAATTTCGCGGAGAAAGCTAAAAGTTTTGATGCGCAGTGAATCTGCACGGACTCCGGCTCATTTAGAGTTTTCATTACTTTGGAACTGCATCCACTGGAGAGGTTATTAAATTATTCTCACAAAGTCAGCACAAGTGAATAATGTATAACAAATAAACATTTCGTTAATAGTACGATGCGTATTACCAAAAAAAACATAGCATGAAACCCACACATTCTGCTAATGTGTGCAGGAACAAATGGTATCGCTTGTTTTATGGAATCAAAAAAAAACAACGATGGTACGACAATCACCCACTCCGGCTATTTGACGACTCGATTGGAGTAGTGGTTTGATGTTCCGCCTACTACGCAAAGGTCATGAGTTAGATTCCCGGTCAAGTCACTTTAAGAAACAATGTTTTCTAAATATTCTTGGATCTGGAAAGGGTTCGAGGTTATAGTGGTGCTTTTGAAGGCACGTTTTGTTGGTTGTCCTGACTTCTATCGTAAGATAAATAACAAGTAGGGGATAAAAAATAGGTCTAAAAAATCAAGCTGCGTCAAAGACCTGCAATAGACGGCTAGGAAAACTCTGATATGGCAATGTGAACCAACGCTGTTTGACGATGGAGGCCGTCAAAACGGAATAAGACGATAAAGAAATGAATATCTCACTAATATAAAAAATACGAAAGTGAAATTGCTAATCAAATTGGGATTAAATACTAGAAAATATAGTCAGAAATAGCACATAGGCAGGAATTGATATATCATAGGCTGTTTTGGCTAGCTTTCATCTTGGCAAAATGTTTTCATGCGTTATCTTGTACGCGGTCGCGGGCAACAGTTAGTTGGTTATAATTGAAAATATGAATTGTCTACAAAGACAAATACTAAACCCTTGTCTCATTGTAGATCTATTCAACAGTCTTTAGTTCTCAATTCCAAAATTTACGGTCTCCAAAAAAGACTCAGTCGATCCAAATTTCCACCGTGACCTAGAAGAATGACATCTCTCCGAACAATGCATCAAGGGGAATGACGCGGGCACCTCAAAAGGAGACTTATGAAGGAAGTTTCACCGAAAAGAAATTTAATATAAAAGTTGTTGGCGCGCCTCAACTGGGCCGATAAATTTTTGTTGCGAAAATTTTTACGGTTGCCAGTTTTATGAGCGTCGTCGTTTTTAATTTTCGCCGTGGTTTGAATAGTTCCGTCTGAGAGATAAAGTTTGTTTATCCTTGCTTGAATAAATAAACTTTATCTACCTTTAACTTTCAAGCACTGTTATTATTAAATTATTTATCACCAATTTGTTAATACGTAAAATTTTTAGTTACTCTTTCATTCGTAATGATTTGATCTTGTCAATTTGTCGTAAACCGCTGTTTCAACAAAATACTTTTAGTATCAATTGCAAAGAGAATACTACATCGCCACATAAAAGTCAAATACGTCAGCATCAATAAAAATTTGGGAAAATTTTAAAATATTTTCACGAAAACAAGTTACGCTTAATCCTTTGAACTAAAAATGCCTTTGTAATAAAAATTAATGGTCAACTGCGGGCAAAGCGGACGCAACTATTTCAAACTGCATTGCTGCAACTTTTGTGAGCCTAGTGAAGAATTTACACGCCATAAGCCTAGCGGATGTTACGAGCTGCGGCAAAGTTTAAAGTTAAACTTTATACATTCCTCCCTTTTTGAAACAGGAATAGATCACGTGTGATCCATCTGGTAAATCTAGCCGAGCTATCCATCAAAGCCTACGTTATTAATCCTATGGGTAAACTCACAGATATACCTAGGCTGGATAAAGTTTTTTTTTATAGGACATTCAGATTTTTTGGCGTGGTGAACTAATGTGTATAATATATTGCCTGAATAATAAAGTAATGTTAGTTTGTCTCGTTGTACGGTAATTTGTTCTCAAACCAGGAAATATTACATGGGAACTATAAGTGGTCAAACAAAAATATAGGGTACATTTTAGTGTGAACACCTATCTTTCAAACAGAATTTAAAATCTATCGTTATTTAATTCGTTCAGCCTATGACTACAGTAGGTACCTACGAGTATATGCCGATTGAAATGTTATAGGAGATCAAAGACGATATAATTAGGTCTCGTTAAGTTTACGATGAAAAAATCCTGTTAGCTGTTTTAATGACCATCATTAGGTACAACTGATATTACAGGCAATTTTAATCAATAATCTCAATCCAGATTTTTGGAATTCATATTTACTTTTTACCCAAACATTACTAGGATACTGACCATAGAGCATTCCAGAACGATTGCAGTTCATTAAAAATATTTTTTTTATAAATGCAGGTATCTGATTACCTGCCAGACTATAGACCATTTAACATCGGCAAGGGTTATGTGAGGCTATAAAAATTATAGCATTGCGAACTTAATGCCGCACATTCCGACTAAGAAACTGCTTACAATTGTCGAGGTTAAAAAGTAACCGCTATGTGAATTGGGACAACATACCACGTTCATAATTACTTGAACATGAAATTATAAATTGACACTATGAAGCGTAATATAAAAAGTCATTCGACAAAAACAGTTAGTGCTAATGATGTAATTTACAACCAACGAAAATTGAGAAGGTTTCTAAGATATTTATAACGATGGGTTTATCAGCACTTCTTTTATAAGGTTAACTAACATTGATTTATTAAGTTATTGTGGGTAATATGTTATAATTTTAATAAAGAAAACTTTATCTTTAAGCCCATGCCAATCGATATATTTATTAACAAGTAGAGTTAATAATTTAAATTTACTCTTGGTAAATTAAATTGCCAAACGAAAAATCCACGCAGTAGCAAGTTTATGAAATAGGTATACAGTCCCATCAAAATTTACATTTTTGTTGCAAATTCACACTTATTATTTAGTATCTTATCTGTGGCCTGGCCCTGTTAAATACTGAATAGACCCTGATTAAAGTCCTTAAGTAAGCTGTAGCAGCAGAATAATGTTAATGTATCAAGCTCTTTGTCGGTATGCTCAATCTTACAAACCGACAAAAACCGTAAAAAATCTCTGCTGACAACAAGAAGAACAAAATCGCCTTTGAATCGAAATGAGATTAAAACTTCCTGATTTAGATGACTTATCAAAGAAAAAACTCTTGGTTAACTAGAGCTTAGTTTGTTAATTTATAAACTTCAAACGCTTTTCGACTTTGTAAATAGTAACTGAATATTACTAGTAGGTAAACTTCATATACATAAATTGACTCGAACGAATTATAATGAGACCTTAGTTATTATTGGGAAAGGAAATGAATAAAGCCCATTGTAGGTGGCAAACCCTTTCAATTAATTGAAATAGCTTATATTAATTTAACTTTTACGGAAACGGATGTGTACTCCCGAATTTCAAGATGGCGATTAATTACGAGAGAACTCCGTTAGTTTTGTACTATAATGACGTAATTGAATTTTATGTCTAAACATTATTTTTAGACCTTTGAGTTTGAGTTTCTTCATCAGGTAGGCACAACGACATAAGTTAATAAAAAAATTTAAAATCGTTTATTGATTGCTACCGTGAAAGTTTAGGAGCAGTGTCTAGAACTATTAGTTTATTAGAAGATTATTTCACGTTAATAACACTAACAATTGTTACAAACATCAAACAAATGGAAAAAGCAGTATATTAAAAGTTATGTCAAGCCACTGATCTGTTTACTTCATCATCATTCACAATTCGAATTCTTCGCAAAGTACTTTCAAATTCTTGTATACAGTATGTCATAAATATTCCAACAACATTATCTGAGCTATGCTAAAAATGTTTCGTGTTTCTTATAAAATATTTCAGTTACATCCTTTTAGCGTGTAACAGAAAACCCTGCGTCCTTTGTGCCGATTGTGATTGTGAGCCCTTGCAAGTATTAAGGGCTGGCATGATGGATTGTGTGATTATTGTTCACTCTTTTCTCAGCTGTCAGCCAAAGATTACGACTCGCCATACTACTGATTACAATATGACGTTATATTAGAAAGAATAATTAAAAACGACCCAGTATGGATTCACTGGAACATTGTTGACCCTCCACACTAGTGCGTGTATTGTTGCTTATATTTTCATATTTCGGACTATTAGGAACAAGATCTACGCAGTCTTGTTGCTTTTCTAAATTTCCAATGGAAATACTAAATGATTCTTTAAATCTCGTCCAATAATACAGGTCTTTGACCAGTGACAGTCATCTAAAAATGCGGTTTGCTTTGCCGTTGCCAAAAGTCTGGAGCTCTTCGAGAAAAACAGCAATCATTTTTTGTTTTTGCACGTCTTTGAAAATAGTAACCATGAAATCATAACTTTGTTTTTTATATAAACTCTAAATTTAATCATTAAAACAAATTTGAATGTTGTACATGTACACCCTCGAATAATATTAGAGCACTCCCATGTGCGTTTTTAGATCAAGCGTCCGTTTAAAAAAAGTAGTATGAATTATTCGCACTACTAGTTTGTTCAACTTTTTAAACCAAATCTCCAACTTCTCGATAACGCTAATATTCCCCATCGTCAATGTTTTTCGGGCAGTCGTGATCAGTACCACACTCTCTCTGTATTATATTAAAAATAAAATGATAAATAGGAAGCCGAATACCACATTCTTTTGACTCGCTGTCAAACAGAAAGCTTAAATAGACAAAGCTCTTACTGTTATTGAAGTGCCTACTATAAAATAATTGCCAGAAACGCTCTCTTCATTCTGTGATTTTCATTTGAGTTCAGTTTTAATCAAAAGATTTAAACAGCAACAACAAGAATTATTTTTATATTCTATAGTAATTGTAAATTTTGGAATAGTTCATGACGAGCTTACTTTAACAGTCTTTGGGATGATGGTCATTGGTTGGTAATCAACGAATTTTCGATAAACCAGCTACCCTTCGCTTCAAAAAATATAGGTCAAGGCTAGCTTATTCAAATTAAAATGTTTGTTAACCTTTTTGTTAATAGCTAATAATTAGATCCCTTCCACACACTTTACATTACTAAGTTACTTGTCTATTGATATGTAGTAACATAGATCATTTTTAGAAAAATAGCAGACTTAGGTGTATATAGGTAGATATTTTAAAATAACGAGCGCTAGTGTTATTTCCAAGAAATTTAAGTAAATTGTAACTTTTTAAATTACATAGCTAGAATCCCACAAACACAGAGTTAAATGTAGATTAATTTCAAACACTTAATTTCCACATATCCATATCTTTAAACCCAAAAGCATAAGTAAAATACCAATCCAAACCTAGCTCTACACATAGAAGCGTAAAGGTTCAAGTAACCTTTACGCATCAGAAATGCCATCACGATATACAATCTAACCCCATAAGGAATACCATTCTTTGCAAGATGATATAAATGTATCATTTATTTCCATAATAGGTTCACATTCAGTAGATTTTACACATCTTAAAGTTACATATTTCCTTATTAATAACTTATAACAACCAAACTGTCCATACAAATCAAAAATAATCTATATCTATCCACTGTGATAGTACGTCACATAAGTTTGCGAAATTAATATGGTAATTCATCAGAGGCTTTCTTCTTCTTCAATATATATCTCCAACCTATAAAGAAAAATACTGCTTTATTTATACTGAAATTGAAAGCTTCTAGCACCTTTAATGCCAAATACTCTCAATACACCTAAAGTGCTATAAATAAATCCTAAAAAGCAGCTGGTAGTGAATTTTATTCGTCTGGAACGAAAACCGTAACATTACTTTTTACTGCCAACCTGAAATTAGCCACAAGAGTGCCCGTTGATATAAATGTCAAAAACAAGAAAGTACTTCTAACTTGTTCACTGTTTGATCATTTAATGTTGTGATAACAAAATAAATTGTTAATATAAGTAAGTAGGAACCTCTGATTACCCCTGTCAGAAACAAAATACGTTAAGTAAGAATTGTTTGTGCCATCCACAGCAATTTTTTCGACTAAGGATCGCAATAATGATAAACTTCACAGACTTTTCTTGTTTAAAATATCATTTTCTTAGATAGCTATTTGATAGCTAGATACGATGGGAAATAATTTTGGACTGCGCCACATTGCCGAACAAACTTATAGTTCACTGATTTAATCTTTCATGGTCAATATCTTAAGAGTTCATTGTTTGGGTGTTTATACTATTTACATTGTTTATTATAGGTTTAATACAGGTATTTCGGTGCTGATGCAAGCGCCATGATAACGGGGAAAGTCATAAAAAACAATGCATATGATTTAAGTCCCGAATGAATTAATTATTAAACATGCACAAAAATTGCTACTGGGCCAGAGGATCGTCTCAATGGATTATGTCATCAAATAAAGGCTGATATACGTATCTAAGTTAACATTATAACGCTATTACTCATACTACAGAGTGCGCTATCGCTTTCGATGCTAAATCTTCCTTTAGATAACCCGGCAATCCTGCCGTTTCCCCGATTACCTGCGTAACCCTATGCGTAGACGTACCTGTCAGTTAGACGTAATTGGAGTGAGTTGGAAACTTTGTACCTCGCATTACGTTTCACATGTTTGCTTTCATGGCTCAGCTCGGAACACCAACTTTATTAACCCTAACGTTCAAGTTAAGGGGCCAACAAACAAACGTTAATTTGGTTTAGACATTTTAATATACTTTTAAATAACCACGCGAGTGATGGCGTAATATGATCTATGTTTGCACTTCTGTCTGTGTAGCGTGAATATTTCATTAGTTTGATAAGCTACTGCAATTTTTATCATAATGTTTCAAGCTTGTAGGTACTTATATCAATTTATATGAAGGTTTAGTAACTTTTATTAATCATTAAGTTTAAGAGTTTGCAAGAAATCTTCTTCTCCCAGAACATGTAGAACTGTAAGTCATATGTTCAGTAAAATCCATCTACATGCACACGCCTTTGCATATAATTTACGATTCTTTCGAGAAAACATTAATCCTCCTTTGGTGAGATGAAGAATATTGTAATATACTGCTACTTTGCGTGACTCCGCTGCGCTCTAATACCCGGCTTAGCCGTTTATCTCAAAAATACGCTGGTGGATTAAACACTATGCAAACAAATAATAAAAGAGTTCATACTAAGTTCGGATCTAGTGATTTCTATATATTTATATATTATACGGCCTAGTCAGGACGCCTGGCGTTATGTAGACTGCATCCTTGTTTAATTGATGTACGCCTTTAATGTCAAAATATGAGTGTTCCAATTTAAGTGACTTTTATTCGTATAGGTATTTATTAACACTAAAGACAATTCTCTCGTTGATTAAAAATCTATATTTAATTTTGCCATAGCAATGATTCTTTCATAGCATTTATTAGAGCTATATTGATAACTAGTTATATTCATTGCACACATTATTTTACATAATGCTCACCAGCCTACTAAAACCGATAATCATCACGCATCGAGTTGTACTGTAATTAAAATATTGGACCTTTTTTGTAATATTGGAGCAAATATTTCATTATAGCATCATCTTTCATAAATTTTATTTATTTTGAACTCATCATCTTGTCACACAACATTCAATTGAGTTCACACACAAAGTAATGTAGGTTAAATTAACCCGAAATCGTTAAAACGTATTCGTTCAGAGAAAACTGTCGCAAAGTCCACAAGTAGCAGTTTGTCAGAATTAAAACTGTAAAATTATAATGAGATGGCAACTAAGAGACACAAAATGTGTCCCCCAGGACTTGCAGATGGCATCTGCAAACTCTGATGTACATATCCCTGCAATTTGGCTCGTGCGCAAATGTTACTTTAACTTTATCTTGTGTATAGCCGACTGTGTTTATTAAATTCTGTAGGTTGTTAGGATTGTTCCTATTTTTATTAAGTAACATTTAGCAAGCAGTGTCTTTAATATTCAAATAATTTTCCAGCGAGTAAAGAGGCGGATGAGGCTACTGTCGTGCTTCGGAAGGCACGTGTCGTAAAAACAAGTCAATCAGAAATCTGAAGATCGCAATCCAATAAAAAATAATCTAAATAACAAAGTTATCAGATAACAACCACCTATTTTAAAGGTTATTTAAAAATAAGCTTAGCCAAAGAGGACTCAGGTCAGGTAAACATTAATTTCTCCGTGGACTGACATAAGCCAAATCAAGATAATTACGAAACTTAAACCTGCAAACGTCATTTTCGTATTACCATCGATCATTATAATTAAGTGGCATGAAACGGCTGCGCGCACGACCCGACATATGCGCAACACACATAACCGGACCCACTTTCACAGACACACCCTGAACTGTATCATTTGAATCGCTTATTACTCGCATGTGTTTATTTACTTGGAATGAGGCAACACTGTTTTAAGTACTAGTAAGTCACCCTCAACAATTTAAATAGGTTTTTTCCTTTGTAATCTGTATTATTATATTATCTGTGCCCTAGGTTGGTGCTGGCCTAAAATAATTAGCACCACCCGTTTCGTCTTTTGAGTGTCGTAGGTTATTCGTAATGGTTCATCAACTACAAAGATTCCTTGAATAAAAATACAACTGTCTTAATAATTGTGGGTGCGCAGGAATTTGTGGTTTCATGTCCCACATAGGTCGAATTCAGGAAACCACATATTACAGTTTTTTTTTCTTTTAATGCATCGATCTCTTTGGGTCTCGACAAATAAACCTTTATTTAATTCTTCTTTCTTTATGTTATTTTTTTTAAAGATGTAACTATCATCTTGTAAACAAGAACTTTTGAACTGTCTATATCATAAATTTTATATGATATTTAAGCAATTTAATTGCAATTATAACATAAGTATTTAAACTTGAAAAATTATGTCTCAGATGGGACAAATATACTTTCATGTTTAAATACTGATGTGTTTATTTCTGTTCACAAATTTTCAAACAAAATCATGTTGTCAAACATAAATATGTATATATATACAGGTGACTTTTTAATCACCTTCAAAAATTTTTTTCGCAATACAGTTCTCGATTTTTACGGTCCTAAGCCTGTGAAGGTATAAAGGGAAATTCTACAACTTATGAATACTAGTATCATAATGAATATATAAGAAGTGCATCGCGTAAAAAAAGTGTTCCATGGAGGCGGTATCGCGCCCTTTATAAAAGCCTCGTTGGAATTCCAGACTGATGAATGCTGATGAATTCGCTGAGAGAAGCGTTGCTTAAATTAATATTTTTGACAAATTGAAAGGAATACTACTAGCTCCGTCGCCCCTTTGATGTGTAAGTATGTGGTTAGCTTAGTGGCTCTTTTTTAAACCATTCATTATTCAACAAGCAATTTTACTTTTTTTTCTATACGTTTAATTTAAAACGTTAGGTTAGCAATTAGCAAGGTTATTCATCTTTTGCGTTCATATTATTGTTTTTGAAAAAATTAGTATAAATATTTAATATTTTCTTTTGCTTTTAAACAAAAGAGATATATAGATCTACTATATTTTGTAAACGTATACAAAAGATATCAAAGTACAGCGACTTAGACTTCAAAAATTTTACCAATCACTTAATTTTAAGGTATACTACTATCGAAGTTTGCATTTTAATCACTTGCATTATTATTAAATGCGCTTATTCCAAGTTAAACATTTCCAAGAAAATATAGAATTCAGTAGGTACCTTTAGACGTACCTACCTTAGGCCCTTCCTTAATGGTGCAATAAATTTATCCTCACTAATGATAAAAAATTACAGCCGAACACGAAAGAATGCCCCTGATATGGTAATTATCCAGAAGAGAGAGTAATCTCCAGGATCGTTGGCCGGATAAATCCGATAAATTATCCGCTTTTGTGGGAAATATGGTAAATTCTTATAGGTTTTAGAGGCACCATACTCTTAATGGCATTATACAATCGTTTGTTCATGTCAGATATCAGCTAATCAATGTTTTCCAATATGTAAATCATAATAACTAATTTTATATTTTAACATCTCACCTGTTCCTAAAATCATCAAGCTCTACAACGCTTATACCCGCTCCACAGACATTGATGTCTGGTGTATGTCATTGCATAAATTCAGAAGATCTATAATAGATAAATAATAACCTTTAGTATGTTTATTGTGACCTATTGTTTCTTGTCCCTTAAGTAATTGTGTGTTGTGTGTTAAATGTTATGTGTAATGATTTCGATCCGCAACTGTGTTCGCCTATAAGAGGCTTTACATTTAGCTTATCATCTATAATTATATTTAATGTAAAAGTTGGTGGGTAATTATTAATAAAAAATAATATAAACATTAAACAAAAATAACATATCATAATTCTTTATGATGTCGTTATGATAAACTGTAATGACTTAAAATTACATCCTTATAAAAACAATTGCACAGATATAAATGAACATTACACAGATAAAAATTAACGCAACTACCTAAAAAGTTATAAGAAAACTTAAATTACGATGTGATTCTGTAACTAGGGCAAAATGGCTGGCCTGATATCCTTAATATCTCATAAAAAGTTCTAAAAACCATGTTAAACGCAACTAGCGTAGGTTGTGAATGTGAACCAAACCGGTTCGCAGCACATTAAATTTTAATCAGAGCAAAAATTAAGAGATCTGCTGGGCAAAATGTCAACTGTTCGTTTTCGCTAACAATGATGTATTATACACCCGAAGCTTTTACTCCCCCCGAGCGCGCCATAATTATTCAAAAGAACTTAAAAATATTTTCCATTTTCTGTAACGGGTTTTGCTCGAAGTAGTTTGAAATTAAAAAATTAAACGGTTCTTTCGTGAATAATACATTATAAAGTACTTATTTGACTGTTTGGCTTCCGTATTTGAACGGAAACTCGATTGAAGAAATAAAGAAAATTGGATTCCAACGAAGGTTTTATTCGAACATAAAGATTCACTAAACAATACCCTTAGACATTCTTCAGCGCCAAATACTCCTTACATTGACGAGACACGATACTCCAATAACCCGGCAAGTGTACACATACCAACATTTTCGACTTGACAAAATTACAATAAGGCGACGTCGGCTTTCATTAAACAGAGTTAGGTTTTCACCCTTATTATGCTTGTGTATAAGCACAAAGCAGTCTTAATTAATTTCAGTCAGTAGATTTGTAGTCAATCCATTTTAAACGACTTAGGATCGCTCGAGGAAATTCACCGAAGTAAATCAAGATTGGGATCATTTTATCGCATCAAAGAGAGATTTGTAAGACTATTTTTATTATCAGGGCCTATGCGTATTTTTTCTTTTTATCTTGGCATGAGTACATTCTCCGCATCTGCCATCGCTATTATTTTTTAGTGTAGTCGATACGTCGTTACTTTTACGGTATTTTAGGCCTGTTATGGGCTATACAGCAGGGAATAGAAAATTGTAGCGTTATTTAATCATCCAGTGTGTGTGAGTGCGCTTGACTCGAAGTAATTAAGGACAACGATTTTTAAACCACAACCCGTTTTTCCCCAAGCAGGTAAAAACGGTCTTTTTGAATAAAATGTAATCAGATGGACTCGAGAGAAAATGTTCACGTTATTTGCGGCTGGGACGGGAGACGAAAATCGCTCAAACACTCGCACGCCCTCTCAAAGATTGCGTCATAATCCCTCAGCGTTAGGCGTCACGGTCTCTGCCGTAGCCCGTAAACCCGCCTAGTTATTGCACTCCATAGAAAGAAATCCTCATTTCAACGCAATTTCGGCCCAAATAGCCCCAACTTTACAACTGGGTAGGGACAATTTGGCCCTCATTGTCGACTTATAAGAGCTTTAAACGGTTATCTAGTGCGTTATAGGCTTAGTGTCAAATTTTGCATAATAAGAGCTCATTTGGTTTAATCCGTTCGGTCCCCGTTCGGGATTATCGCGGTCACTCGATGATGTTTTAATGGGTTTACCGAATAAATGATGTTCTATATCAATCATTTTGATTATTTGTTTAGGTCTTCATTTTAAAATAATGTGTGGTGTGTAGTGCCGGCACACTGAAAGGATAGCACCACCCCGGGTCTTTATATGAGTGCTGTAAGAGGCGACTAATATTTTCTGAAAAAGACTTTTTACTGTCAGAAAAAGACGAGTAGTAGCGTCTTTTCTCCGCCATTGGGCAAACTATGATCACAAACCCATTTGCTAAGCTTAAATTCTACTTAGAGAGGCCTGTCTCCAGCAGTGTACTATTATAGACTAATGATAATGAAGTATATCCTTAAGAAGTACCCACTTAAACTTTATGTCACCTAATTTCCTCAAATGTTTAGTGAGTACCTACTACAGCCGCATCTAAACGCTTTGCACGACTGCATTAGAGTAGGACTACATCTTTACTAATTATCTTACCTGCTCCGGACATTCATTCGTCTGCAGTTTCTGCACTTCTGGTACTGTATCTTACTTCTTAGGTCTGAAGAATCAATATCGAACGACGGGCCAGTCAAACATTAGTGCCAGCTCGGCTGTGAACCTAGATTTCCCTGGAGTTGGAATTATAATGCTATTAGGAACCGCAAATGTGGCAATTTGTGGTGGTCTAATGTTTGCCCGATTGTTCCCGCCTGTTTTGGTCAATGTAATTTAAAAGGTGACAGATCTCAAATTTTGTAAAATTCAGGCTTACTTGTGGCATCAGTAATTCGTTATTTAGTGAGATATAATTTTTGAGGTTCATTTGGTTTGTTCAGACAATTATTTTGTATTAATACTATACGACTAGTGTAATATACACAAGGTTTCAAAGATATTTACTAAACACGAAACAAAGTACACTTAACTAAATAAATACACATATCAAGGACTTTAAGAGTATCTACATGCCCCTTGATACATATAAAAAAATATATAAATATAAATACTAAGCTAAGCTTATTTATTTTCACCAGAATTAAGTTTGAGATAGACGATGTATCAACTCAATTAGGGGAGGTCTATGTCCAGCAGTGGGTGTTGTTTAGCTGAGGTGTGGATAATGTTGAATGATCTTTTTTTTTCGTATGACGTGTTTTAGAATTACGTAAAAAATGTTTTTCCAAGACTTATCTTAAGTGGAAAGTCACTTTTACGCAATTGGCACACAAATCACGGAGTGGCGGTCGAAGGGCGGTATGTATAGTCTTGACTGAGGACTTGCACAATTTGGTGATGTAAAAATGTTCTAAACTGGTTCTTTTTTCCATTTCCACGTAGAGTTTAGTACATAAACGTGTAAAAATGAAAATTTTGGACCCTATATCCACATATTTTGTTTTACCAATATTTTTGAAAGGACACACACTGTCTGATTGGGAATATAACTCTATTTATGAAGAACTACTTATCAAACTACCAAAAAATTAAGACATTCTCATTCAACGCATGTTTTTATGTAAGTACGTAGGGAAGGCTTGAAACAGAAAAAACACAAACCATTATCTTTCTATGTAACGACGAACGATTTTTCGTAAGAGACGAATGGAGCACCTCCTGAAGAAGACGGCAACTATCGCAGTAAGGCCAAAGGTCAAGAGACGGCAAGCTTCTCTTGACCTTTGGCCTTACTGCGATCGCAAACCCGCCAGTCGACTTATGTAGGCTAATGCTGATGGTGATGATTCCTTTGAGAAATATCGATGAGCACCCTCATCGATATGACGTGTATGATTGTGCGAGACTGACCTCTATAATGCAAGCCGCATTATAGAGATTGCGGAGACTTATGCCAGCAGTGACCGATGATGGGCTGAGATGATATCTTCAAAATTCATATTATAGCGTGGCGTTCTATTTATAGATCGCTAAGTAACTTTAAATCAGGGAATCAATTGGTCAAGTCGTAGGTATTCAGGTTTTTATTCTTTATGCTATTATTTTTTCAGTACCAAACAAATTACCGATAAAAGCGTGAAACAATGCCTACAATTTTGATCATAAATTTAATTGGGACCAACTTGAAAATGAAAACAAGTCTTCTCAAATTTGTCCTGCTGGCAAAAAACATGCGTGGCCATACTTAATATTTGAATAAGTAATATGCTCGTCTAATGAAAACGGTCCTATTATTTTCGTCGGTTGAAACGAAAACCACAATTCGTGTCACATCTTATGAATACGGTCCCGTGACATTAGAGCCTAAAAAGATTTCCCGCTTGAAAATAAAAAGGAGACTGTGCTTAATATACGAAGTCTCTAAAAAGCTCTGTCCATTTGCAACCAGATGGATAGGGGAAAATTTAATTCATTAACCTACAAAAATAATTATTCAGGGTCGATCGGAAAAACGTTCTATAAATGCTTTACGCAAACAATCACTTAGGCTGAAATAATTACACTTAGTGGTACAACACATGATACCTACTTTATTCCTAAAAGCAATAAGTTGATACATTCTATTTAGATAAGTGCTGGCACATAAAAAGAGTAGCGCTGCCCCTTTTCTTCCTATGGGTGTCGTAAGGGACGGCTAAAAAAGAACCAGAAGACAACAGGCAATGGCGTCTAATTTCGACCATTGGCCTCATTTTTGTTCAGCAGTGGACTAATAACTACAGGCTGGTTATGATGATGATGAAGATAATTAACGATGAACACATCATGTAAAAATCTACACAATATTTCTGCAATTAAATCCTAATAAATCTTCTTCTATCTTCTTATATATCTTAATAAAATGAATTGATGTTCCTTAGTCTCGCTAAAACTCGAAAACAGCTGGACCGATTTGGCTAATTTTGGTCTTGAAATATTTGTCGTAGTCCAGGGAAGGCTTAAACGGTGAGAAATTCTGTAAGAAATGCGAGGAAGATAAAAAAAAATCATTTTCCCATAGAAACTGTTATACGAAGGGCGAGTTTTAATGTCGTTAGGATAGGTGATACGAAGTTCACCGGGTCGTCTGGTATGAAATAAAATAAAATGCAGTGCATTTAAAGATTACTTTTCTAACGCAACATTAAACCGACAGCAAGCATAAAAAAAATAACATAAGCTTGTTTGTTTGACTTCACTCAATTTTTTTAGTATCTTGTGTTTGTGTTTTTGTTTTACTGTCTGTATACCTTACTGTTGGTACTTTGTTGTTTCTAAGCCAAAAGAACATGCTAAAAACAGTGTTATGGTTAATATTTTTAAAATAACGTCAAGAGATTTTTATCGTTATTATTTATTTACGATAACTACATAAAGTAGCCATGACGATACCACCGGTAATTCAAGCCCTCTTCCAAAGTGATGACTTACAGTTTTCTCGTTTTATGAATTCCAAGCGCGAATTGCTAGACCAACCTAACTCCTGAATTACTTTAGGTAATATGCTCTGGGTGACTGGTACAACAAACGGACATTAGATACAGTTTAGGTACTCAATATGATAAATACGTAACATAGGCTGTTTAATACTTAACTCAACCAGAATGAAATGTCAACGTTATACGAATAAATAGAAACCTGCGGTTCGGTTTGGCGATGCGGTTTCGAGTCCCGCCTGAGACATAACTTTTCAAGTTTATATACTGATATTATAAATGCAATTACATTGCTAACATATCATATAAAGTGCATAAATATAAATTATATAGCCACCATGTGGATCTAGTTCCTTTCTAGTACCAAATTTTAAAAATTACATATCATTTTTTGGGACTCATGGTTCATCTGGAATAGAAAAATAATAAAGATTACAAACAAATACCACTGGCATTAGTTTTTGGTATTAGAAAGAAATAGATCATCTTGTTTTACCGCTTTGAATTTATAATTATTTAAAAGATAACGAGTGAGCTATGCAACTTTGACTTTGAGCATTCTTGTCATTTTAATTTTATTTAATTATGCATAATAGCCCTTTTTAAAGTATTCTAAACTAACCGTACAATACCTACTACAGAGAGCTCTTTCCTTTCTCAATGTTACTTGTACAACGTTTGACTTTACCAATAATTTTATATCTGAAAATTCTAAGTATTTGTGTTTTTTATCTCGAGCTGATACAGCCCGTTAAAGAAATTAGTTCCCGTCGCCTATTCCCCGGGAATTCCGTGACACACTCCCGGTCCCGAGTGTAATATTATGACACTAATCGTCTTATCTGCGACCAGGGTAGTGGGAGGTAGGGTTGCCAACCTTACTATATAACATCACTATAATATAGCGGGCTAACTAAAATAAATAATAATAATAATAAAGCTTTATTTCTTACCACAAAGTATGCAATTACATGGATCATTTTAACATAGGTATAATAATTTACTATGTGGAAGACTGGTGCCTAAACTAAGCATAATTATTTAAATGCCTGTTCATCAGGAAACCAGGTTCCCACCTCTAGGAAAAACATACAATTTTCATTGGTATTTCACTGCTACAAATGATAAGAAGTAAATATATATTTATTTATATGTATATGTGTGTGTGTTGTGTGTGTGTGTGTGTGTTATATTAAAATTAAGATGACAACTTACCTATAACAGGATACTTCAAATATACACATAGCAAAAGAGATCGCACTCGTAAATAGTAATATATTTATTTTAATTTATCTACTATGTTTTCACGGCTACGAGTACTAGATCTAAAAACACCATTTGGTCAAAATAAAGCTGTCAACCCTAGTGGGAGGACACCCTTCGTCCGCACCCAGCCGTCCGACGATTTTCTTCGCTTCTAAATATAGTGTGGCAAGGACTAAATAAAGATTTTATTTAAGCAAGGCTTAATAAATAGGGAATTGAAGCTCTTGGTGATACCAGTGAAGCACCACACGATGCCGGCACATAAAAAAATGGCACCACCAACGGTGTTCACTGCGGTGCTTAGCTAATCATCATTATCAACCTTTGTTGAATCTCATTTCTCTCCGCTAACCTATATAAATGAGAATTTTTCCATAATCGCAACGCTTGGCAGGCGTGTTGGCGATGGCAGTTTGGGCAATGGTAGACAGAAAATGCTGCCTACTTTTTCTAGCTGTACTCTTTATGTTGCCTCTTACTACATTCATAGGAAGAGAAGAGAATACCACATGCTAATAGAAAGAAAATTCAGAATTTTATAAGGTAGTAACTTAGATGCTACATTTTATGGATATAATCTAAAGCAGTATATAGACGAAATGACTTTCATTGTCATGCGGTTTCAGAAGCGGTACTTTTTATTCTGCACTTTGAGGAAATGTAATGGGACAGGTCAGGTTGGACTTGAAATAACTTTTTTTATGTAACTAGTCCTCTCAAGTAGTCACGACTTTTTTATATTTATTGAGCGACCCTTTCGCACCCATTCTAGGCTGAATTTACCACAGGATCTTTTAGTAGAGCAATATAAGCTAAAGTGTGTTTTACTGAAGTTGCTTTTCGGAATCACGTACTTGTGTTCACATACAATTTGCTTCTCAATTTACGTGGCAACAGACTATTAGTCCTTTGTGTATCTGGAACTGTTTTATTGCTTCAACTGTAAATCCGCTTTATGTTAAAAGGAAAGGCGAATGGCGCTCCCTTTTATTGGTTTTAGTTTTCCTTATGTTTTCCCGATTCATTTCTGTGTCAGTGGAAAATTTCAAAGGTAAACGGATGAGTTGTTTGTGAGACTAAGTCAGTTTGGGAGTGTTCTGGTTGTGACATAAAGGTACGTGGCCGAAACAAAAATGAACATTGGAGCGTGAAATGGAACTAACGGAGCATGAGGCACACTCAGCCTGCGCCGACATGCTCACTCTTGGGTAATTGTCTTGTTTTAAAGGATCCCTTGCTTGTAGAATATAAAGTAATAAGTTTATCCATGCTGGAAATCCTGAAATTATGTAACAAAATGTTAATTTAATTTTAGTAGAAATCAATGAATGAAACATTTTAATACATCAGCCATTTGAATGACGAAAAGTTTGGTCTAACATTAAAAATACGTTACAACTATATGAAAGGTTACCTATATGTATATTTAAGTTAAAATAAGACACGCGAGAGCGTTTTATAATATTAAGAGAAGAAGTAGGGTAAACATTTTTTTTTTAAACCGATGAATAGCATCAGGTTCAAAATAGGACACTTATTTTATTCGGTGTGTGATGATGACGATGATGAATGACCGTTCATTGATTGTTGTTTTAACTGTCTTTAACCGTTGTTAACCGTTTAGTTTGTTGTAAGAACAACAAACTTATTAATATTTTCAATGTGGCAATGCCGCGTTAACAAACAAATATCTTGACAATAAAACCAAAAAAAAATGCATAAGGTATCTACGACTGTAATCATCTATTCAGGTATTTTGCAAATAAAACCTTATTTTTACTCATACAGAGTTCTTGTTACAGCAAATATACGCGACCCCGTTGCCTCAGATCGCGAAGATTTCTGACTTGCTGAGTGGGCAAGGGACTCCTTTCCATGCCGGTATAGCCAGCCATCTCTTCGCTCCCGTGTCAGTCTACCAACCGAGAGTAAGTTATGGCCCTATGACATAACATTTTTACTGCCAATAAACGCTGATAATGGTGATTTGGACCCCATATCCTGTTATGCAGTCGTAGCCATAGTTTCTGGGTAGATTTTCCTTATCTTGTAGATTTTTATGTGCCTGCAATCTAAATCAATACCAGTTTATCTGTACTTGCAAATCACCCTAATTTTATGGTGTCAATAAAACATTATTGAATTATTTTCTCGTTTGTTGAACGAATAGCAATGAAATTTAAGTAATGTTCAACGATAAAACTGACATAAATTTAGCGTCGTTCCCTACATTACATTCGCATATTTATCTAAAACAGTACACAAATAGACTATCAAAGAGCTGCGACCGTTTATTCAACAGTAATTAGCAAAAGCATTCTTGTTTATCTTTTAATCTAAACAACTTTATTTACAGGTCGGCGCGCCGACAACTTACGAAGTATCTAACCCGATACCATCGCAATTAGCGTACTCCGAGCACAAGATATCGTACCAGCCGCCGCAAAACGCTATACAGTACAGCCAGCCGGTTCAATACAATCAGAAATTACAGGCCCCTAAACAGCAGAACTTTGCCAGGCCGATTAATTACCAGCAGCAAATTTTCGTTCAACCGCAACCTATATCATACAATCAGCAACCGCAACCAATTGCGTACACCCAGCAACCTCAGCTTGTACCTATTCAGCAACCTTTCTATCAGCAGATACAACAGTTTCCTTTCCAAGTTCAAAGGCCAATACAGTACACGCAGAACGTTTCCCCGCAGCACTTTGTTCAACGGCCATCTTACAGTCAAGAACAACAGACATTAGTCCAAATAGTTCCACAGCCAGGGATCATTTATGCCCGTGATGAACAAAACGAAGCCCAAAACCAAGAACAGAGACAAAAACAGTTGAAGCTGCAGGAACAATCCGGCGAACCTAAGCCTGCTGAAAAATTGGCACCTGCTTCTAAAAAGGTATATTTTTAATTAAATAATTGCTTGTTTCTTTTACCTAAATTTTAAGTTGAAAGCAGTTGCAATACAATTAAACTTCCCTTTTTAAATGTAAGCTATCTACAATCAAGTTTTTACCGAAAGAAAAACATAATTTTTCATTGATTCTAAAAAATATACAGTGTACTAATTATTTTAGAATGCTTACGTTTTTAAGCTTCCTTACATATTATATATGTCACCGTAAAATTGTAAACTTCGTCAGTTCATAATTAAACGTCGATGGATTACAATCTAACCTAACCTAACCCACCGTTAGTTTATAATCTCACGCGTTGTTTTGTAAACTGACAGATCTCACAATTTTACGGTGACATATACATTAATATCTACAGTACATGTGAATAAAAATGCAATCCGTACCAATCCGCTGAAAATCAGCGCCATGATTCTATTATGATTATTATGAAACGTGATAGATATCGGAACGGAACCCATTTTTATATATTAGGGGTTTAAATATGAAATTGCCGTTTTATTGTAATAAGTTCTTTGAATTGACATAGAATCTTCATGGTTTGAGGTTTTCGATAGAAACTTTTTTCACATGGTTTCTATGATGTTCTTCTTTTAAAAAACTTTCAATTGTTTTTGTTATTTAACTTAGACAAGAAAGATGGATACTGCGAAAAATCGAGTGATTTTTGAATACGAGTTCCGACGCGGAAGTAACGCGACAGCCCGCAATATCAATGTTGCGTTTGGAGAGGGATCTGCTAATGAATGCACCGTGCGATTTTGGTTTAAACGCTTTCTTGATGGAAACTTCGACTTGAAGAACGAGCCACGAGGAAGACCGCCCACACAGGTGATTAACGATGAATTAAGAGAGATGGTGGAAGCCGATCCTAGTCAAACTACCCAGGAATTAGCGGCATGGTTTAACGTAACCTTACCCACAATATTGACTCATTTGCGTCAAATCAATAAAATAAAAAAATACGAAAAATGGGTGCCTCATGATTTGACTGATGTGCAGAAAGAAACGCGTGTTGAAACTTGTGTTGCCTTGTTGAATCGGTACAGAAATGAAGGAATATTAAATCGAATTGTGACATGTGATGAAAAGTGGATTCTTTATGATAACCGTAAAAGTAAAATGCAATGGCTGACCCCAGGTCAAACGCCACAACAGTGTCCTAAAGCAAAACTTACCAATAAAAAGGTAATGGTAACTGTTTGGTGGTCTCAGCATGGTGTTATTCACTATAGTTTTCTCCGATCTGGTCAATCAATAACGGCAGATGTCTATTGTGCCGAACTCCGAACAATGTTGGCAAAACTAGCAGTATAACAGCCCCGACTCATGAATCGATCTTCACCATTATTGCTTCATGACAACGCGAGACCTCATACAGCACGAGAAACCGTTTTGACCCTTCAGGAACTGCAATTAGAAACCCTTCGACATCCTCCGTATTTGCCAGACCTTGCTCCAACGGACTACCATTTTTTTCGTGATTTGGACAATTATCTACGTGACAAGAAGTTTTCTTCCCAGGAGGCAGTACAAAATGCTTTCACACAGTTTGTGCAGTCTAGATCCTCAGAGTTCTATCACAAAGGCATAAATGAGCTTCCTATTAGATGGCAGCAATGTATAGATAATAATGGTAACTATTTTGATTAAATAAATTTATTAAAAATTAAAAAATAAACAATTTTGATTTTCACAAAATCGGCAATTTCATACTTTAACTCCTATTATAATACATACATATATTGAGTGCCTATATATTTGTGTGATTCCGAGACTTAAAAGCACCACCACTTCTCGTTCTTTGGATGTTATAAAATGTGGAGTACTGCCAGATGTTAACAATAATAATAATAATATAATAATTTATTTATTCAGATAACAATTGATCCATTCGTTAGTAACAAAATTAACTTACAGCTATGTTAGTAGAAAATGCATTTATTTATTTAAGAGCTAATCAATTTATATAATAAATATGCTGCGAACTTGGGTTAATCAGAGCGGTAATCCAATGCCTCTTTAGCGCACTGTCCCACCTGCTAGCCAGAACCATTAGAATACTATTGGGACTGCCGATTATTCTGTTTTTGATGGACATAATTTTCTTCCTAACTACCGCGTGAAAATCATTAACATGGGCGTCGGCAAACATGCCCGACGCACTACAGAATCTCGGCAGTCCCAAAAGCACCCGAAACATATTATTGTAAAGGACACGCAGGGCGTTGTACGATTTTTTTGTATAATTAACCCACAGGCCGCATGTGTACAAGGACTGGCAGAAAGATTTGAATAATAAAATTTTAGTCTCACCTGTACAGTGTGCGAACCTGCGAGCTAGCATGTTTCCGCGTACTGCTAACGCCCTACGCTCCCTTCCAATATCACTGTCGTCCTTTAGATCCTCAGTGATTACATGACCTAAATATTTAAACGAAGGCACAGTGTTTAGTGTTTCACCGTTCAGTTGAATTGGAGGCACGTACTTTGAGGTAGAACCTCGCGCCTCAAACACCACTACTTCGCTCTTTTTACAATTATACTTCAGACCATGTTCATTGACATATTTTTCACAGACGCGCAGCATCTTCCTCAACGAGCCTACCGACGGGCCCAGAAGGACCATATCGTCTGCATAGCTGATATTGTTTATAAACGCTGATATTGTTAACGGGCAGCAACGTCTTCTTTTCACCATTTACTAAACTCGCCTAAAGAAACCCGTTTCATATAGACTGGTGATAGTAATAGAGTTAAATATTTGCATTTAGTTATGTTATAATAAATTTGACAGCGACAAATCGTCCTTTACGCTAGGAATTATCATTACCCATTTATTTCCCAACGAATGTTAAAATTGTTACCCCTTAAATGTTTCAGAACTACAACGCTCAACCCCAGGGCGCAGTCAGCTACGCCAGCTTCTCTCAAAGCCAGCCTGCACCAACCTTTGTACAGCCCTCTCGACTGCAGTACCAGCCTCAACCTCACCCACAATATCAAACGCAGCAATTGTTCTATCAACCTCATCAACAGCCACCTCAATATCAGTATGAGATTCAGCCCCAAGTTCAGTACCAAGCACTACAAAACGCACCCTCAAAACTATCCCAAGAATCCATTGCTACGGCAGCAACAAAATCCTTTGCCGTGAACCCGGCAAGACAGGTCGCCTACTTCAGGCCTGGTCCATCTGTTCAACAAATTCAACGCCACTACCAACATCAACCCCAGGCATATACTCAAGAGCAACAGGTCCTGCAAAATCCTAATCATGGCTCTCCTCAAAATTACGCAGTAGCCCCATCATTCCCACCAGTTCAATATTTTGGAAAATTCGCCCAATCTATTTTTGGTGGACAGCAACATTGATGACAAGATATTTACGATACATCATCTGATACTGTACAATTTTGTTTAGTAAAATGTATGTTCTAAGTAATTTCTGAAAAAACGTAGCCTTAATTTATAAACATAAGTATTTATAGTTGTACTATAATAAATTGTATATGTGCGCATCATATAAATAATTAATATTGATCATCAAAAGTTGGAACGTTATGGACTGCAAAGTCTGAACATTGATGAAAAAAGGTGCTTGAGTATTTACTTAACTGTGATGCCATTATAGTTCTAAGCGTTTTAAAATAAAATCACAAACCGAAATGGTGTTTTGTTTCTCTTAGTTCCGTGAGTTTAAAAACAGGGAAGTCTGTTTTATTTGTTGCGCTCCGGTACAACAAAGAATGTTCATCTTAAGTTCAAAAAATCCGTGTAAAAACTTTGGAAACCCGTATTTATCGGTTACTTCGAAACTCGGTCGATTTATTCTAACCCGAACGGGAAACTTAGAGTTTAGGGGTCTCCTGTAACCCGCGGGCTAGTTACGAGCTCGACTCGCCCAAACTGGATGAAACTTTACCAAATCTCCACGTGGGGCCTCGGGCAATCTTTATACTCCAACAAGTGCCTACATTGTTGTACCTGTCGCGTGTCTAATGAAAACAATAACTCACTCCTTTATAATCCCAAAATATCATGCTGAAAATCGTCACAAACAATGTTATTTAAAACCAGCAGAAAAGCTGCAAATGAGCCTTATAGTATTAATTAATACTCTTGAATTAAATAAATGCTTCAAATTATAATCTGAGAATATTAATTCTGTAATCAAGTTTGTTCTCCATTGATGAAAATGTCGCGGCTGATAGAACCAAAACTGGTTTGAAATCAACGCAAAATCTACGGAGCACTGAATGCGAATTATAGATAATAGAAATCTATTCAGCCCTTTGTAACATTGGGCCAATAGGCAATTCAGACGATCTAGTGAACTTGAATGTCTACTTTATTAGGTACAAGTTGAAGTAGTCGTTTTATGAATATTTAGTTAAAACAAAATAAGAACCTTAGCCAACAGACGCAGACCCAGATTATCACATTTCGATTTTCAACCAATATGTACCAATAAAAACTCTCTATCATAGTTGTTTTGTTATGACCAATTTTATTCAAGCTATTTAAAAACTAACCCTAAAATTACTGACACTAAGTACTATGTGCCTAAATTTAATTAAGTTTCAAGTGAATCACGACGCCTAATGCTCCCAAAAAGGTTCGGGTGCGATCACTGTAATATCATTCTGATGCTAATTGTAGACCGCTCGTGTCCCGTACAACAATAGACTCAAGACAATATGCGGCCCGCTTTATATGTCACAAAATGTCATATATAGTTTACATAGAGATAATTACCTAAGGATGGTTTTGCTTCGTTAACTTTGCATGGAAGCTTTGAGGAATAGTTATAAATGAAAACTACTGGATTTAAGTACCCTTATTCCTCTCGATTCTTTCCTTTTAAGTAAGAATCATCATTTTAGGCTATGATAGAAGACAAAATAACCACAAATATTTTGAAAATATTACTTTAGTAACTTAACCATTTTTTATTAATTTAGTCAACATCACATGCATCCTTCTGATCCCAAAGTAACTGTACTTCTACTCTACTAATGAATTTATAGACACAAAATAAGAAACTGTAACTTTGACTATTGACGGGCGACTCATGAGAAAATAATTATGTTTAATGAACTTGTGTAACCATGTTCTAAGAAATAAATTATTTATAAAGAAAGACGAAAGAAAGAAAAACGTTTATTTGGTACTATTAAATAATGTAAACGAAACAAAAGAAAAAAAGCAAAATGGAAATTAAAACAAAATTAACTAAAAAAGAATTATATACTTACTTAAAATTAGGTACCTCACTCATTTCATTTATCTATCTATCTATCAATCTAAAAAATATATTCTTTAGTGGAAATCAAAAACGACACAGATACCAAAAATACCGAGGCCGGATTTTTTTTTCTACATTGACCCAATCGGACATCGAACCCGGAACTTCAGAGCTGACGACAGCTCGAAAACAAGTAAGAGCAGCACTCTACTACGGAGATCCTCAAAAACTATTTATGTCAATGAATTGTAATGCTTTAACGTTAAAAACGCGTTTAAATGTATTTCCTTACCGTTTAAATAATTATGCAACGCAAAGGTTTATAAGTGGTTATTATAGCCATAGTATGATTTTTACAATCACTAAAGGCCTCAACAGCAAGAGTTGAGAATCGAGGTCTAGGCAATCGCAAAAGTTCTGAGGGGTGGTGTGTCCTGATTTCTACACGATTACGTAAGATAGTAATTGCGAGAAAAGTAAGCCCGTTAATGTCGTAGGTACTTTGAGTACCTACGTGATCATACTCAAGTATGATCAATTTGTAAAATATAAGCTATTAGTACATCGGTTTCTAGCCTTAACTGGTTAATTTGTGAATTTTCACGTATTTGTGTAAAGATGCTTATTCAATGGGGACTACCGTTTCTTTGCTCACCAGTTGGCGCCACTGTAGACTGAGGTCCGGAGGTATAGCTGTCAAAGGCGATTGGCGCCGAAACAAAGTGTTATATCTTGAATCTAAATAAGGTTATATTGTTTATAAACAACTATCTTGATATCAACAAACTAACTTCTGAAATAGTTGCTCTTGAGGCCGCCTATTTTTGCGCTTTTTCTTAATTCCGCTTTTAAAGCGTTCACATTAATCGCCAAATAATCCGTATTTGCGATATTTTACGAAGGAGATCACTTTCAGGTAAGGTAATTTTAGGTAAGGGCAGGTAAATTAAAGAAATTATAATTTATGCAACAAATTCCGCTAAAACCAGTGAAAAGTGAATGATATTGGACCCCACGCGACACAAGCGCCTCTAGTGGCAAATTCACTAGCGATAGCCCCCATTATACTAATTATAAACCGTCTTTTTTGAACCACCTGAAAAACAAATCCCACGTTATTGAGTACCTATAACATTATGGCAGTGATATTTATTATTTGATATATATTTTTTTTATTTTCAATTTTGTTTCAGACTTTTAATTTTGTAACATACTATGACGCGCACAGACGAATTATTACGCTGCGGCGTGTTTCAAAATAAATAGCTAAACCAATATTCAATATACTAGGTATTTATATAAAAAAATGGTAAAAAAAAAACACAGCCAAGATGTTACAACATGTCGCGGGCAGACTCGGGCAGTCTGCCTGCGACCATGATTCGTTCAACCGAATCGAAACGTCACGAAGGAAAATTACTATTTACCTTTAAATTACGTTAGTTCGTTGCATTAAAATCCCTCGATCGTGAGTTATTCCAGACACAATTGAAATCAATTGTTATCGCGGCACGCGCATGCCTCCTGGGGGTTGAGGGATTAAACCCCGTAAGTGTGAAGTGTTAAGCATAACGGATGTGTATGAAATTGGCTCGGAGATAGACTATAGGCAAGAATACTAATTTTCATCTCTGAAAAAGTTCAGTTCTCGTGAAAAAGTTGGTCTTATCTTCACGCGTACGAAGTCAAACAAACACTTATAAGTTTAACGAAACACATAGGCTCGAACAAACAAACATTCAAATTTTAATGTAAATCAAAGTTCGAACGTTTCAAGTCCTTACAGAACAATTCCATGAATCCGAATAACTAAATAAGGATTAAATAAAATTATAGAAGGGTGTAAAACGCCCAAGGGTAGCAGCGGTAAAACTCACAGAAACCTACAATAAGGAAATAGACTTGTAATAAGGCCTTAACATAATTGTTGGCGACAAGCACCACCAACCTCTTCCGGCTTTAATACGTCTAAATTTACAGTATTTTTGAATTTAGAATAGTAAACAAATGTTATGGAAAATTATAAAACAGTCTGAAAATATATTTAGTAAGATCAAGAACTCTGGTTTCCTTCACCCTCGATAATACATCCTTAACAATAATTGATCCGAAAATGTAGTTACTTAAATTATTAAAAGCTAGCTTATACCCGTGATTTATTAATTCCTACCTCCTAATTTTGTTCTTAAAAAGTTATACCAAGCATAACTTTTTAAGTAGGTACAGAGTAGACAGATTTTGGTGTTCTTTTTTATTTGTTCTATAGATCACTTCACACACAGAAATTGCTTCCATTCAAAGGAAGCAGTATTCCAATACTGATTTATTAAATTGAATCCTGTTTTCTACCCTTTCAAGTGGAAAATAAGATTCAAGTAAAAAACCTTAATTATGAAAATCACGGAATGATTCAAAAAATTTGTGTCGTAATAATAAATTACCGTCAATCATCATGCACCGACTCAAAATTGTTAGGTACTTAGTACTTCATCCCTTCCTCCTCCTACTCCATTCTTATCCTGCGGGTGTTGTAAGAGGTGACTAAAGTAGCGACTAAACTAAAAAGGCGTCGTTCTTGACAGAAAACGTCGGGTTTTCTTTCACTATTGGCGAACTATGACCGCCAACCTGCCTGGCAAGCGCTATTATGGCCAAATCCTCGTGGATAGGCTTAAATCCATTGTAAGCTGATTATACTGATAAGATAGTAATTAGAACCAGGTCTTTTTAGTTTTGAACTAATAAATCGGTTTGGTTATTGGAACAGCTGGTAGTAGTAGCACCATAAGTATTAATCCTACCTTCTTGTATGCCTCTCAGCCAAACGACGACTACGGCTAGCCTCCCCTAATGCTACCATAGTATTATCACTATGAGTATGATATACCTACTATGATTTAATGTTTAGTTTTGAATGAGTTTTATGTACCTAGGTACGCAATTAGAATATCAAAAAAACTGTCATGCGAATATGCTGTATACCTCGAGGATAGTTAATGTTTCAAAATTTAATGAATTAATTTTCCCTACAGTACGTTTCTTTTTTTTGGCAAGAAGTTTTTTAAAAATACTCAGATGATAAGTCACCGGCTCCAAACTCCTTTTGTAATGAAGGTAGCAAAATCACACAATTTAGAGTCCGCGATTTTGCATTACAGACGGCGCCGTGGCGCTTAGCTCCATTCGCATAAATTATCAGAGTCATTTTTATATTATAATCAAGATTCATCTCATTACATTCGCGCTAAAATGAAAAAAAAACTGCAGTTGTTTTAAAATTTTCAACACGTCACCAAAACTGGCTTTCAGCCGGACGAACCATTTATTTGTCAAAGTGGACAGTTTTATTTAAATTGCCGACTATCATCAAAGGGATAAATGTAGAAAAAATTTCGACATTTTGTACAATGTTACAATCATAGATTTGTTATACTGCTGTTAGATTGCCAATGCAAAGAGACAAAATATAATGCAGCCATATGATAGAACGAGATAGATACACAAGACCGTTCACGTACACGCTATGGACCCTTAGTGTTTTTCTGAGTTCTGACGTCTGTCACGCGCAACACAATATTCCCTTTAGTCTTACTAATTTCATGTTTATCATTGTTATAGAGTGTTGAGTTGATGTATTTTCATTATGGTTACATGTTTAGTACCTGGAAGTAACTCCTCTAAAAAAGGGAACCAACATAATTGTACATTTCACACGTAAGTACAATAGCGACTATCATCAATAAAATGCAATTTTTCAGAGCTTTGACTAAAGTTTTGTATACTAATTGATACGGTATTTTATCAGAACAAGGATTTGAATTCATAAGAATTCAATTAAAAATAATATCAAATACGTGAATTTCAGCAATTACTAACGTCTCTTTTGTATTTTAGTGATTGACGTTGTCGGTGACATCTTATCGACATTTCACTAGCTGAGACATTTCACATTGTATACCGCATACAGCCTTAATTGTTGATATACGTTAGAAATGGCTGAAAATGCTTAATAGAAAAGAATGGACGCCCAATAAATATTTGAGCATTTGCATTTTACATTTTGACCCTTTTCACACAGAGGCGTTCAACTTGTAAAATTACGTTCTTGATCAATCCCCATATTGTTCATGCCCGTAAGCTCTACATTAAATATATTTTATGTATATTTTGTGTACGTTTGTAATGTTTGCAACTTTTGCGATCGCGATCGCAAAATGAGGCCAAATTGTTAAATACTGGTAAGTAAAGCCTAGGCTATTTATACAATAAATTGATTCTGTTCGGGGTCGGGAAATATAAAATATAAAATATACCTATTTACCTGCAGGTTTTTTTGTTTTCTTTTAATAATAGGTACTTAATAATAAGTCACCTGCGTCAAAGTAAACTATGTCGATTGAATCGATATCGAAAGCCAAGCAGGCAATGCAGTACCTGCACTATTTTTCTCACGCACATGCTCACTTTACGCATTTACCTAGTAACCTAGTTTTGGTCTTGTTTTCAGGATTCAATTGCCAAACTATCATCTGTATTAAATCTATGGTTACAATACTAAAAACAAGAAGGCAAGAATTCCAAAATCAGAATACACTAATGTGTATTAATTCGATCCTTCATTAAGTCCGCGATTTTTCTTTAAATTAATTCTATCTTTAATCGATCGTATTAATCGGTTCTTGCTTGCTTTTAAATTGCATGCACAGATTTTTCATACGAGTCTAATATTGTAATATCAAATAATTTACTTAACATTTTGTCAACTACAATCTGACTGACAGAAGATAACTTAAATTAACCATGCTTTGATGCACGTAACAAAGACGTTGTAATTATTGGTAATCATCATCATCATCAGCCTATTGCAGTCCACAGCTGGACATAGGCCTCTCCAAATGCACGCCACTAAGGTCGATCCTCTGCTTCTCGCATCCAGCTCCTGCCAGCCACCTTGCGCAAATCATCACTCCACCTGGCCTGAGGGCGTCCTACATTACGTTTGCCGAGACGTGGTCTCCACTCAAGAAGAACTCCACTCGTTATTATTTATATTATATACTCGTTATATTATTGGTAATGTTAAATAGATAATGTTCCCAGTTGATCTTAAGAAAGTATTTAACACTTGATTCTTTTATGAATAATTAAGACAAAAAAAAAACCTATTAGAAAGGACCTTGTTAAAAAATTAATGAATTGAATCAAATTAATTTCAATCGACCGGACTCTCAACTTAATTCTATTAACATAAAAGTAACTAAAATATAAAAAAGACTAAACTTCATGAAACAAATTTTTACTTGAATATTTTTAAAATTTCATATTTCATCTTCATATAGGTAGTAAAAATATAAATGCGTTCGCAGCCCTTGCTAGACCTACCTACCTCCTATATATACACATCCTTGTGTAAGATAATAAACATTATTATAATGTTTAGGTACAATGATGTTTAAAAAATATTATTTTGCCGAGTACACCTCCTAACATTCCTTAATATCAAAGTATTGGTATTTTTTTCTGGTTTTTCTTTCAGAAAACATATACCTTTTCTATATTCTATTTTAAAAAACATGAATTTCCCAAATTATTGTTACAAAGATTTAGGCTTTTATAACAGGCTTTTATAACAAACTTAAAACACGAATACGATTACGTAGACACTTTTTATCTTTTTAAATTTATTTTTAAATTTTGAATTTCGAAAAAAGTTAGTACCTAAGTATCAAAGAAATTCGGAAGGATAAAATAATTATTTTCGAAATCTTCAAACCGTCAATAAATAATTGCTTATTGAAAATTAATCACCAACTATGGGTATGTAGGTAGGTACTGACCCTTTTTATTAGTCATTTGATATTTTTATTTGGTCATTATTTCAGCAAAAAGTTTTCATATTGTAGGTACACCTTTTTGCCACACTAGTTAACTAAAGTACTTAATTAAAACCGATAAACGTTAGCGGTGGTTTACAGTAGATTGATTAAATGGGTAACCCTAATATCACTTTCAACTATACCCTCGTCAGCCAACTCCGTGAGCAGTTTTACGTGAAATTGCGTTTTCTAAGTTCTAAAGTTACGTATTCTATTTCTACTTCTAACACCGATGAAACAGACGCCCGTATGAATTCGATCTACTGTCCAGATATACTGTCATTTATCGCTTTCACTTGTTTCCCGCCACAGAAATTTCTACGAGAGGCGTCTTAGGCTATCCGCTGCATTCGCAATTCGCATTGTTTTTGTGGTAGTTATAGCCAATTCAGAAAAAATAATATAGTTCCAACTGCCTCACAACGCTATACAAGTATACTTTATTTGATATTTTAGCAACTTAATTGCACTTATAATATCAGTATATAAACTTGAAAAATTATGTCTCAGGCGGGACACGAACCCGCATCTCCTCGCATGCCGGGCGGGCGCCATGAAAAGGGTCAGCCTGAGACATAATTTTTCAAGTTTATATACTGATGCTATACAAGTATGTTTTCAAGATACGAATTACAAAAAACTAAATATATTTTATCCATAATAATTATGAAATTGCCGATTATTTTCGCACTTTTTATTTTGTATTATTATTTTCCCACTTAAGTATAGTCATATTATTGCGTAATTCTTAACTAAATAAAGTAACTTTTGACTAAAAAAAAATGCAATACTAGTGCCTATTACTTCAAAGGAAGTCGTTGAAAAGACCCCTTACAATGTGTCAGCTGACCTTCTTGGTTCAATTAAGTATATTTGTATTATATACTTTGATTTTCAGAAATTTAAATACTATAATGCGTAGCTTTATAACCATCTAACTTTCACCTTTAATTGCATAGAAAACGGTTAAGGCGTTTTTAAAAAAACTAAAAAATTGTTAGTATGGAAAAATGACGTTTCTCGATTTCGTCCATACAAAACGGCAATTTCATACTTTTACCCCTAATACTACCAGTCGCTTTTAGAGATAGATCTCACCCTTTTGAGTGTTTCAAACTCTTTATTAAACATTTATTAGGATGAGATCGCTCTTTCTTAAAAAGTTTTATAAAATGAAATAAACAAATATTAGAATAGTACTAGTATATATATCTATAGAAAAATTCAATAAATGTAATAGATTAATAGACACTACAATAATAAATATAATAAATAAATAAATAAATAATACATATTATGTTAACGTAAACGCAGGCACCTACAGCTTAACGTTCCTTCCGAAGTACGACTTAAAAAACGCAACGCAGCGCGCCGTGTGGTCCGGCTCTAAGACCCATTTAAGAAACTAAATTTCCTAAATTGACAACACTAAGAAAGGAACCCAGGATTCTTGCTAGTAGACGGACAATCTAACTACTAGACTACTCGACAAAGCAGCGAAAACCGTAAATGACATAGCAACGACTGGTTCCGTACTCACTCAGCCATTCGTTAATTCAACGCATATTTAAATCCGATTGACCTTCCTTTCAGCACTGTCCGACCTTGCATTTCTTTGTCTGACTAGCTTTTTGATTAGGTAAGTAGGTTCTAAGGTTCACGGTTTTTAGGACAGCTTTATAACATATCAAATTTTACGACTATTGTCAAAAGCTTCGTTTATAAAGTATGTCTGATCTCCACGAATACCCACACGCCCCGAGAACAAATAGAACATAATTAAACTTATTTTTAAAAATTATTCTTAAGAAAATAATATACCTAATTATCATAGCCAGCTTTGTCCAGCGATGGGATGATGTGTCAAATATTTTCGATCTGTTGTTAGCAGTTTTGCTTATATTACCACTTCACCTTGTTTTAGTTCTATCTACGGTCGTTCGGTCGTTTTATTTACATTCAGCTAAATTTTGAGTATTGTCAAATTTTCTAGTTCTCTGTCGGATGACTATAATACTCGTAATGGGCTTCTTTGTGATTAGTGTAATGAATGTATTTATTCAATACAAAAAATAATTAAAGAAAAAACCTGAGCAAGCTAAAACAAATCTTGAGACTAACCAGGATTTAGAGAGCAATAGCAAGAGTTGAAAAAAATATGGAATTTTATATTCTAAAAAGCAGCATTGTAGCAAAGTATCCTCCTTCTCAATAATAAAATCAAGTATTGTTTTTAAGACCTTAGTATTGTGCTTTTGAGTAGCACTATAATACGATATAATTTTTCCTCGCATCTAATGGTTTTTAGAAACCTTGTTTTGTCAATACTGCCCAAAATATTACGAAAGCTCTTTTCTGACCTATCAAAAGGTGGCGAAAATGCTAAACCCCTCTACGTTCACTTCTGTATCATGTATCTACCCGTACCGCCCGGGGCGATGATAAAATTTTCATTGGCTGAATGCAAAAACGTCCGGAAATGAAATCGTGAGCCGCACTGCAATAAATGCGCCGGACAAGATAAAAACAATCGCGGCCATTTGTTCGACGAATGCGGGCGGTTAAGTGTTTGGTGAATGACGTTTGACGTTTCATGCCATAGATATTTTTGTTGTTATTCGGAAACCTAATTTAAAGTATTTTTGTACTATTTTAATGTTTGTTCGGAAACCTAATTTAAAGTTTTTTGTGCTATATTTATTATCTATGCTCTTCATCCCTTTACCTATAGTATCCAGTTAGTTGACAACATTACATCGAGAACTAAAATAAGTTAAATTCATTACAATTTCATCCCTTCCCTTTGGGCCACTTTGCATATGCTATATTAAAATAAAATATATAGGGTGAAATCACCACAAACCACCTTCCAAATTTTAATATATCAATCTACGAGACAAAAAACAAATGACGTATATTTTCTTTTGGTATAGCCCAGTACAAAAATGTCAAGATAAAGCACTTGGAAAATGTCCGCAAAAAATCTAAATTTTTTGATACAGCTGCCTAGCAACACTTTTTTTACGCGATTCGCATCTTATTTATTCATTACAATACTATTCATAAGTTTTTGATTTTCCATTTGTACCTTATCAGGCCTAGGACCGTAAAAATTGAAAACTACCTATATTGCGAAAAATATTTTTGGGTGAAATCTTGATTTACATTTTTTACTTTATAAATAGGCTCTAAATACGATACTGAACGCCTATAAAAATTTTGGAAAGTGGTTAAAATTTCATCCTGTATAGTGCAATAACCTTTAATTAAATCTAAAAGACAATAAATAACTTATTTGGACAGTTTATTACCAGAAATGCAATCAATGCATAAAAACATCTTTCAAAATATTTTCACGTAGGTACAGTCCAAATGAATTTAAACCCAATTCGAGTACCGATTCGACACGAAGGACAAATTTGAGTAGCGGCCTTTCCCTGACACGTAGTCTGCATTCGATCTAGTGAGGCCACTAGCTAGTTATTCGAGAACAATAACGACAGGTTAAGTAGATTGCGACAAAGCAGACAAGTAGGTTCTAAGTCTGTGTTATGATTATGGTAATAGCTTGGAATTACACTTAGTAGCTCAGTATCAACTATCTTGACGACCTCCGTGGCGGAGTGGCGTACACACCGGTTTTCAAGGTGTCGCCTGCTCCAAGGTCCCGGGTTCGATTCCCGGACGGGTCAATGTAGAAAAAATGGGTTTTTCTACATTTTCTCGGGTCTGGGTGTTTGTGGTACCTTCGTTGTTTCTGGTTTACAAAATACGAATGCTTTAATTAGTTATTCAAATTGGGACTAGAACCATGTATGTGATGTTGTCCACATTTATTTATTTATTTATCTTTTTATTACAAAGATAGTACCTACTAAGCACAAACTATGTGAGCTACCTACATAATAATACCCATAGTTTTGTAGATACGTCATGTTGTAGGACGAATTATTTTTCTTTATTTAATGTCATGAGGTGCTGCATCACTAAAATTACTTAATTGAGTAGGTTCTATAGCGCAGTGTGAGTTGAGTACGAAAAAGATTTAACAGATTTTTTTCACTATGCACTGTGACCTTCCATCCCGGATTACCTTAAATGATTAAATGGATTATTACCCTACATTTTATTACCAGCCATTTAAAATAAGACACATATTTAATTGTTCTGATTTTTCCAATCTCGCTTAAAGCAAACTAACGTTGTTGTTGTTAGATAATAAAGTCCAGTTGAGCAACCTTCTGAAGTGCTCATCCACAGACTATATTTGAAAATAGAATCGGTAGAAAAAGGTGTAAGCATAAAATTTTATTTTTTATTGAATCTACTCTATAAAACTTATCTGTTGTGGTTATTAACCAAGTTATACCATTTGGTTAGAATATAACCTGAGACTTAAATATAAATGTCAATCTCTATTAGAGCCAAAATTTATGCTGCAGTCAGAGTATCAACCTAACGGCCTCAGCAAAGGTTATCTACAGGTATGAATGATTGGTAGATTTTTCTCGAAATCTCACCAACCTAAATACAAATTTAAGAATGTAGCAACGAATGTATAAAATTAAACAAACTATCAGGTAATAAATCTTATTTAGATTTATGGATACAACGGTTGCACTTGGCTATCTGTGAAGCGGAACCAGTTGGAATTCTCAATGATAAATTTCCAAGTATCGTATTAACAATATAAATTTGTATCCTCAAGTCTTCTAGCCCCACCACGTTAACTTGAATTCTTGTTCTGGTCAATCCGCAAATATAGCGCGTTGAAGTTGGCTGGTCCCACAGCTATTCTGATTTAAAAAACATATCATAATAATGTGACAGTACCTATGTATGTGTACCTTTAACTATTAAATATTTATAGTTTGAATAAAGTGATATAGTTTTGGCGAGGTCTCGCAAGTTCCTATGGTAAGCATTATGAGCGTGATTTAGAACGTAACGTACGTACCGGCATCTTTTTTTATTTCAATAGGAATGATGACACCTATCATTTACTTTTCCGTTTTTATGCAGCACATTTTATGTGGAAATGTTGTTTAGCTTTACACGCATGTAACGAAGTCAAATTAATATTCATTTTTTATTTTAAATACCAAAAAAACAATAAGAAATCAAGCCATCAAAGGGGTGCTATGTGAAATTTTAAAATATTGTTTGTGTGTAATTAGTAAAAGGTGTCTACGTCCCGATTATCTTAAAACAACACCTTGTAATGAAAAGGTTAAATTGTTCGTATTTCCCCCTTCCTTTAGACAACCACACACAAAAATAGGCCGCGAACTTTAAGTTTCTTGATAAATTGACACTAGATTTTGGTTTGGCACGAATTCAAAATTGGTTAATTTCACGCTTTTCATTGGTACCTACAATCTTTTGAAAACATTTCAAGTGTGTCAACTGTTTACCTACCATTCTGAATGCTATTTTTTAAACTTAAATGACACCAACTTTGAGCTGTACCATATAAAAAAAATACACCGAAATCGGAAAACCTAGAAAAAAATTGAGGTGTTTATTGGTTCCAAGAAAAATACAAACGAGATCTCCTTTTTTAACCCCCGACGTAAAAAGAAAGGGGTCTTATAAGTTAAACGTGTCTGTCTGTGTACATATCTGTGTATTTATCGGTGGTATCATAGCTCCCAAACGGATGAACCGATTTTCGTTTAGTTTTTTTTATTTTATGGGTTGGAAATCATAGTGCAGATAGCTGAATTTAAGAATTTAATTGTGCTTATCCTTACAGTTATTAAGGTGGGGATGTAGCTCTGTCTATCTGTCTGTTACCCTTTCGCACCTATAGTTCTGAACCGATATTGATGAAATTTGATTCAAAGATGGACCTTGAGAAAAGACATAGGCAATGAATCCCACTTCTGGGCAAAGGTTTCCGACCACGCGATATAACCATGAAGTGCTCGCGGGCAAAGTCACAGGAAAACAATAGTTTTTTTAAATAAATTAAATAATAAGATAATGCGTAATTCCAAAGAGTACATAATAGTAGGTTTTGGAGCTGTAGCCGGTTAATGACCCACGTCCTCAGGCTTGTTTGGTTAGGGTCCCGGGGAACCCTAATCTAAACATATTATCAGGGTTACTCTGCTGACCGTATTGTTCACTGAATTATAAATATTGTGTCTGTACAGCTAGTTGAGGCTGTTTACATTTACCTAATACTTCAATGATAATTTTACAGAAATAAGTGTTTAGGAGATCAACAACAATAATAAAATATCAAGCTGTAGTCATAAATAATCTTTTGCGTTTCTGTTATATATGTATAATGGAATATGACGATCATATATCCTTGGTATCGGCCTATAATCAGACTGCCTGCATTCCAGTTTGTCCTAGACAAAGGCCTCGATTATTAATGAATTTAAGTTAACACTGCAATGATGGCTAATATAAAAAATACTTATTATAAATACGATAGTTTGCATAAATGTGTGCTATCATGAGAAAATGGCTTAATGGATCTGAATGAAATTTGGCACAGTAATAGATTATTGTCTGGAATAGAGCATAGACTACTTTTTATCCCAAAAATGTCGAGGATCGCCGTGATTCGACTAATGTTGCTTACGCACGCAAACCACTTGTAAAACAGTGAATCCCTGAATCTAAACACTATTTTAGTAGATGTAGGACTTTGATTGTTTTATTCACACCTTTATAGCCAACAAAAAAACATTAAAGTCGATAAACTCCGTTAAAAATTATGTAAAGTCATACGTAATAAACAATTCCCTTTAATTGTATTCTACCACACGACTCATAACATACTTCATCACAATATTCAAATCGCAATGGCAGCGAAATATCGGAGGTTTTAACTTCGCATTTATTTGGCCGTGATCACAATAATCTGTTAACAACTTTACATAAACACAAGGACATATTTTATACTTTTACGTGTCAGCCGCTTGTCAATCCCTATCTTCATCAGCCCACATCGTCCACATCTGGACATAAGCTTCTCCAAAACAAAGACTTGGCTATCATCTAGCCCCGCAGTTAAAGGGCTGATTGCCCATGTCAAACACTACTGGACACGGGCATTCCGGGCCGTTTTCTCATGTCCAATGCAACTTCGGGCAATCCGACGGGGACGCAGAATGCCCAATGGGAAAGAAGACGACCCAAAAGTACATGGCTACAATTCCACTCATATGTCAACGACTTGTCAACCCCTATCTTTAACAGGCAACATCAGTCTACGGCTGGACATAGGCCTCTCCAAAATAAAGACTGCTATAATCTCGCCCCGTTTAGCAGTTGAGGTTGCAGATTGCCCAGTTGAAAAGAAGACTCTGCTGCAGTATTCTTCTTGCACCTCTTACACCCGTATTTATAAAGAAGTTATAACTATTGCTGAGTAATTTCTAAATAAAGTCTTAGTCACTAGCTTAAGTGAAGGAAACGCGGGTTACCATTAATAATTTTATTATTTGACTGAGAATGGTAACTTTCGATAGTTCTAACTTCTAGCACAGATAAGACAATACTAAAGTACTTTTAGTAATTACGAGACTACTATGGACTATAGTAGCTTACAAACTGTAAATAAAGTAATTACTTTTACTCAAAATATTTACTTTTACTTGTTTATAAATACGGGTGCTAGTACCCCAATAGCAAAAGGAGTAGTGGTGCTATACTATTGAGAACTGCGCCAGACGGCTTACTTACCAAATCCTAATTATTATTCCGGTGTATCCCTAAGCCACGCCGTAACTCACACACAGAATTGCATCCAACCACAATTTGACCCGTAGTAATCAAACCGAACCGGAATTCGGCTCGCAATACCTGCAGTTAGTTAGCCACATACCTAAGCGACGATAATCAAGCAATTAATGCCTTCATTGTGTTAATTTCGAAGTAAGAAACGTTAGGATAGTTGCACAACGTATTTTTTATGTGAACATTTTTGGAATGAATTGTTTATTATAACAACATAATTATGTAATTACGTACTCAAAAACTGTGCATGGTTAGCAAAATAATAGCACTATACACACTATAGTGCGGCCAGAAACAAATGGCAAGAAGCTTCTTTTGATCGTCAACTCGCCTGTCAAGCGTGGCGATCATTTATAAGTCTTAAGGTAGACTTCGGAGCAATGCGGCTTGCGGCTTGCGTCGTGCGTCATGCGTCACTTGCGGCCCACGCGGCCAAGAGTGTATGAAACCCTTTCCGACCGACGCATGCGGCCGCGACGCTTCGCTCGGAAAGGGTTTTATACACTCCTTTAATTCAAAGTACAGCCGCATGGCCGCGTGGGCCGCAAGTGTCGCATGTCGTACGACGCAAGCCGCAAGCCGCATTGCTCCGAAGTCTACCTAGCATATATGTATGATAATGACATTATGTATTACCATTTTTTTTGCTGTTGGTCACGGGCTTCTTATAAACGAGGATTTTGTCTTATTCACTACGTTTAACAAATACCATCCAACAATTCTATATACAGTCCACGAACTCCAGATTATTGTAGGTATTAAAAAGACCGAATCATTGACTTTACGTTATAACTTGTACTTTGATCTCTAAGTTCTCCACCACAACAAAGAAAATACCTTCATTTTAAGATTTACCTTATAAAGTCACTTGTTTCGAACAAATCAGGTAGGTAAACGAATAAACAGGTAAATTCAGGTAATTGTTAATTTTGTCCAAGTAAAGTTTGGTATTAAGAGGAAATACTAAGGACGAGAGAATTGAAAAATAGGTAATTTGTGAAATCTATTCCTGTCGCGCAGTGCCCGAACGCCTCCCCGCAGAGCGTAATAGAGACACTGCATCTTGGACCAATAATACATACTAAAAGCACAAAAAATCAACGTTTCGTAGTGTCCCGATTCCTTTTCCAAAACTAGACCGATATAAATACTTTTTCCATTAAAAATTAAAGAAAGGCTTTGGCCGTGTTCTTATATTAGCATATTATACCTTATATTATACAATTTAGCCAAATTTGTTTTCTGGATGTTTGAACATAGCGAAAAATCTGGCGAATTTTTTAGATTTTTTAAGGCTCATATCACTTTTATTAATTAATTTTAAATGAAAAAAAAGAAGACACAGAAACATGTCAATAGTGGCAATAGATTTTTGTAATAAAAATTATTGCTCTAATGGTATTATCCAGGGAGGAAACAGGAGACTACGATTGTATGGAATAACGGTCCGTGTGTTTCCTCTTAAATCTACAGCAAAATAACTCATTTACTATGGTAACTAGTCTTCTTATTTATCCTATGCAAATTGCTTCATTTTACTAGTTAACGATCTGCCCATCGCGATCGTCCACGTGGTATTCCATTGCATAGCGCCCCGGGTTTATCCGCCCCTCGGAGAATCGAACCCGGAACCTTGGAGCCAGCGACATTTTAAATACCGGTGTGTATGCCGGAGGACGTCATTATTTAATGTGAAGCATTGCAGCCAATCTAATGTTGTTGCTTTAATAACTGGTGTTGAATTATATAAAAAAATAGTCAACTTCGTGTGAGTACTTGAACCCGCGACCTTTCGCTATCCGGGTTGCAGCTTTTCCAACGGAGCTCTAAAGTGGTTAACGCAGTAGTTTTATCAACGTTCTGATTTTTCATTATTTACCGCAATTTCTTTTTATAATTGCATTCTAATTCAATTTATGATGTCATTTTTTTTAAATTTCGTGGGGCCCAAACCCACAACCTTCTATTTACCAGGTAACTGCTGCAATCATCGAGCTACCAAGGCATTTCTTGTGTCAACGCAATAATGTTTTACGGTGTACGCCATCGCCAGCGGAGTTTGATCAAAACAGTTAAAAAAATCTAATCAATTAGCCTCCGTTTGATGATTTGATGATGTCACAGTACAACTTAATTTAGATATTAAGATTTATTAGGTCTTTGTCTATGAAATAGCCGTTTTATATGAAAAAATTTAAACGAATTTTTTTAATGTATTTTTTATTTGTATTAATTGAAGTAATCACCCATGCAATCAATGCATCTTTGCCAACGCAGTGGCAGTTTATTGATGCCCTTCTTAAAGAAATCAGCTGGACGGGGAGGCAACAAATTCTTCAAAGGCATTTTGTACTGCCTCTCGGGTATTGAATTTTTTTCCCGCCAAGCTATTATCCAAATTCTGAAAAAAGTTGTAGTCTGTAGGCGCAAGGTCTGGTGAGTAGGGCGGATGATGGAGAGCTTCCAACCCCAGTTCTTGCAACTTGGAGACAGTCTGCTGTGCAGTATGAGGTCGCGCGTTGTCGTGCAGGAGCAGCGAAGACGAGCGATTGACCAATGCTGGTTGGAGATGTGCCAGCTTCTCCATCATTGTATTCAGTTCTTCACAGTACACATCTGCATTAATGCTCACCCCGTTTGCTAAGAAGCTGTGATGAATCACACCAGTGACCGGCGCTAGACCACCAAACAGTAACCATCACTTTTCTAGGGGTAAGTTTTCGTTTAGGGCATTGTTTAGGTGCTGAACCAGGATCAAGCAACTGGCTGAGCGCTTGCGGTTATCAAACAGAATAAATTTTTTATCGCAGGTAAAAATGCGGTTCAAAATTCCTTTATTTGTGTGTCTGTTAAGCAGTGCAAGGCACGTCTCGACGCGTACTTCGCGCTTGTGATCATATTGAGTTCGTGGGACACGTCATTGTCGACTAAAGTCTTCGGACGGCCGCAAGGTTCATTTTTCAGGTCGAAATTTCCAGAACGGAAGCGAGCAAACTAATAACAGGAGGTGCGTTTGTTTGTAGTGTTAGCCCCGTAAACGTCGTTGATGTTGCGTGCCGCTTGTGCCGCGTTGCTGCCACGACGGTACTCATATTCCATAATTACTCGAACGTTTTGTATTGTATCCATGATGACGAAAAAGATTGAAATGCGATGAAAATGTAACACTAATCAATAAACAAATTACTAGTTTTGGAAAAAGAATTCCATGTTTTTAAAATAAAATTTATTTGAAATTAGGATTCTTAGCCAAACAAAAATTATTTTAATTTAAAATGGCCAGTACTGCAGAACGGCAATTTCATAGGTATTCCCTAAAACGTAATAAATAGAAAGAGTTTTTTGATGTACAATTTTTTTTAAATCATTGGTACCTAAGTACAACCTATTGTCATGCATTATCGTACAGTACATTGGTTTGCGGCATTTTTTTTATATGTCAAGGCTGATGTTACTAGCTGCATCGTAACTAAATAATGTTTTATTATCTGTGTATATCGGGAACGTCCTTGCTTTTTTGTCCATCGAATTTATAAAAGTAGAGCACCAAAGCCGGTGTTGGAACCAGTTTGTCCAATCCATTATTATTTATGCTAATATTAATTACATGCAATGACACCGAACGGTAAACAGGTGTGATTTATTGTTGCGAATATATCAAGTTGAATCAAATTTCAATGTTTTGAATTGTATGTGAAAGTCTTTTGGTGATACTATAAAGATTTTAATTCCTTGAAATAAGAAAAAGTTTTCGAGTGTACGCGTGTACTGTCTTGTTAAATATTTAAGATTTTGTTTTTCTGTCCCTACAAAGGCCTGACCAAAATCTATGGTAATCGTAATGTAATCCACAAAGGTACAGAATTACAGTCCCAGCAAAACCCTGTCGACAGCAAAGGGCTGGTTCATAAATAATGCAAACGCTTGCTGGCTGCTGCGACCACTCGCATAAGTTAGATCATAATTCTTAGAAGTGTCAATTTTTTTTAAAATTCTTCCTAATCTTAATGTTTGCTTATAGTATGATCTATGTTACCTACTCTTTTTTTTACATTATAATATTTTTATCAGAAAATGATCATTGAAGTTGGGTCGGAAAAAAGAGCGAACCTCTTTTTTATCTCCTTTAAAAAACGTAATCATTTTTTTCGTTTGGAACTTTACTAACATTGCACAAGAGAAATTGATTATGATATATCTTTATAGATTAGGATATATATTTATATTCTTACCAACAAAATATTGAAAAATTGCGTAGTACGTGTAGTACCTACCCAGGTACTACCATGTACTACGCAATTTTTGGTACTTAATTTACCTTTATATTTTACTAATATTATAAAGCACAAGAGTTTGTTTGTTTGTTTGTTTGAACGCGCTAATCTCAGGAAATACTGGTTCGAAATCGAATTGAAAAAATATTTTTGTGTTGAATAGTCAATTTATCGAGGAAGGCTTTAGGCTATATAACATCACGCTGCGACTAATAAGAGCGAAGCATCAGTGAAAAAAAGAAATTGACGCGGACGAAGTCGCGGGCAACAGCTAGTGGACAAATATTTCTTTCAAAATTTAAATAAACTCCATTCCCTAGGACCTATTAAATAAAAAAAAACGAATCTACAAAATCGATCAACTGGGTTGAGTTGACCGACCGTTGACCTTTCATTGAGCTGCTTATTAGTAGGTATTTAAACTCGAAAGTTTGTATGGATGGATGTGTGTGTGTTTGTTATTCTTTGCCGCAAAAACTACTGAATAGCTTTCAATGAAATACAGGTTAACTTATAGGTAAAAATGTAGGTATCCCGAAATTTCATGCATTTCCCAGCGGCACGACACAGCATTGTATTTTGTATCTATAAACTCAGAGACGATAAACAATACTTCCATTTGGTTTTCATGTTTATTTTTTGTAAGCAAACTCTAAAACCGTTTCTCTTTGAGCCTAATATCCGAGTCCAGATAAAGTCGAGGGAAATAGCTAGAAATTTGATAATTGCTGAGAGATTGTGCCACCTGTCAAGCAACAACAAAAACGAAGTGTAATTACTTACGCCCTATTTAACTAGGTATATGAGACATGTATATTATTTTGTGTATTAATCAGCTGCCGTGGTTCAAATATGCATTCCACTGTAAACTTTACATAGGAGGATTTAAGGTTTGCATTGGCGTGGATATTTTGCCTGGAGATTATGACTGTGTTTTGTAACTAACCTGTCATTCGAACTATTAAAAATTCACACCTGATCCGAGACTTATTAAATAATCAAGCTCCCGGCAAGACTTGTTGATACCCGACACATACAGGTGAAATTTTTACCACCTTCCAAATTTTAATATAACAATTTATGTACAAGACAAAAAACAAATGACGTATTTTTTCTTTTGGTATAGCCCAGTACAAAAATGTCAAAATAAAGAACTTAGAAAATATCCACCAAAGATGTAAAATTTTTGATACGGCCCCCTCACAACACTTTTTTACGTGATTCGCATCTCATTCATTCATTAAGATAGTTATTGATTTTCCCTTTCTACCTTTAAACGAACGTTGGTCTAGTGGTTTAAATACCGGACCAAGATCTCGGGGTCCCGGGTTCGATCCCCGGGTCGGGCAACAATAAAGTTTCTAATTTTCGAACATCGCTCGGGTTTGTGATCACCAACCCGCATTTGGCAAGCGTGGTGATTATGCCAGTAGGTAACCATCAATGCTGTGGTAACTTAAATTCAATGATGGAGGCCTTTTCCCTGCAGTGGGATGATTATAGGCTGTTTATTTATTTTTTTACCTTTACAGGCTTAGGACCGTAAAATTTAAAACTATGTTGCGAAATATTTTCTGGTGAAAATTTGACCTACATTTTTGACCTTATAAATTAACTCTAAATACGATACTTAACGCCTATAAAAAATTTGGAGAGTGGTTAAAATTTTTTTTTAAAAAAGTCTCTGGGGACGCCTATGCCCAGCAGTGGGCGTCGTTCGGCTGATATGATGATGATGATGATGATGATGAGTCTCTGGGTGTTTATCATTTGCTGTAAGTCTATATAATATTGAATCTGCCTGATGTTATTACATTTAATTAATAATGTTGTATTTTTCCTTCCAGATAATGTCAAGACTCAAAATCCTGCTAATCATTGCGCAAATACATCAAGTTATCAATGTACCCTTAAACACTAATGAAAAACTAACACAAACATTCAGAGTAAATCTTAAAAGTATTCCACCCAATGCAGTATCAGGCGATGTTCATGACAAACTTCCGATACTAGTTCCTGTAGTCCAAACACATCGCGTCACATTTGTGGACCCAAAACAGAATTTCAGAAAAAGGAAAGCTCCAAATATACCTAGGTCGTTGCCAATAACGCACCATCTTCTGGCGCCATCCACATTGCACGTAATACCGATCCATTCAAATTTCCACCAGAGCTCTATTCACGCGGGAATAAATCACTACATATCTAATAACAACCTGCCCATTGTGTCACACTCGTATTCACACAGTGGGTCAAACATAACTCATCCTACACAATTGATACCTATTTTAATACCCATCCATACGCACTTGGTTCCGCTCCACGATTTGACGGTGATTCCTCTACATAGAAATGTTCATCATGTAGACCCTAGATTGAGCCACTACAGGGTTTCCATGGAGAAGAAGGATACGAATGAAGAAGAACAGATTAATAGGTTTAGATCGTTCTATGGTGGTTTTGGTAACGGTCTCTACATCGGAGGTCATGGCGCTGGCCATGGGTTCTACGCTTATGGTTAGATTTTACACCATGATATATTGAGAATACACAGAGAGATTTGAATGATAGAGCAGCCGCCTGATTTGTGGGACATGGATTTGATTTCCATATCAACCACTTTTTTTTTTTCAAATATTTTAATTTATGACAACTATTGCTTATGCGCCTTTAAATACTTTAATGCATTTATTTTTGTATCAAAACAAGCTTTAACTAATAAATTGAGTAAAATGCAACAGACAATGATTCATGAGTAAATTAGAATATTGGATGTTACATGCTTTGAAACCTCGTTTTAAGTATTTATTGAGTAAAATAGTTTTTAATGTTATGTTTTGTTTTATTTTCTCCTAGTAACATTATCTTCTTTACAAAATGAGTAAAGCAAAGTCTAATAAAATTAAATATGTCAGTATTTGTTTATGCCGTGCGGTGCTGTTCCTAAATAGAATAACACCACTTCTCGTCCTATGGTCGTTAGAATTGGAAAGTAGAGGAAAACTTCCAGAAGGCTGTGATATGCTAGATAATGGATGCCTGCGTACTGCTCGCAATACAGCTACTAGCATTGAAACATGTTTTTAGATATTATAGACCAGGCGCACATGCTGAGGTTTGTCTTACGTCTGAAGAATTTTACAATTACCAAAGTAATATGTTAAATTAAAGATAAAGAGAACTAATTATGTTAACTTTACATTACAATGGAAAAACACTACTAGCCTTAATGTTTTTTTTTAATCATGACTTGTTTAAGTATCACGTAAGTATCCAAAAAATTATAATGTCACGTTTCTGCTGGCGACCTTACTCTCAGAATTGACAGGCTTCACGAATATGTTTCAAAGTCATTGGTAGTTGTTATACATGATACTTACTGATAGCGCTGTTGGTATTTCATTATCAGTCAGGGTACAATGCGGGCTGAATCATTTTTGCTCAACTATAACTGGCATCAATCACACACACTACATACATTTAAACGCATTTATGGGCGTGTGTGTAGTAAAGTCAGACAGTCTTGAGTTCATAATAAAACATTCTGTCACACATTACAAACAAATGACTGTTCTTTTTGCTGTCAATACTTTGCATTTGAATATGGAACAAGTAAATGGGAATGTTAAACCGTTATCTCAATGAGGCATTACTCAGTTGACAAACACTTACGATAGACCTGCGAAAGTGAAATGTGAAAATTTTGTGTTTCCTATATTGTTTATAGAGGTGCTTTTATGAGTTAAAAAGTGTAAGTAACGAAATTAAAGATCTCAAACCGTTTTTAATAAAAGTAAGTCATTATTTTAATTTTTTCAGTAACTAATAATGAAATAATAATCAATAAACATAACGTAAGACTTTATTTCGTTCAATAAAGGTTGCATTGAACAGAATTCGCAACACAGGATTCGAATAATCAAATAATAAAAAATATTTTGCATCTAGGTACTCACTCAAGACATCTAACCGATAAAAATTGGTACTTAGTACTTAGCGACAATGCAAATATGTGTTTCTTTTATGTTTGTTATATCACATAAACTGGAGTTAAATATATTTTTTCGTCTTTTTAGTTTCATTCTACTGGTGATTGCAAAAACATCTCACTCTATTTTTTATCTTACTCCAAGCGTCAAAATGAGGTAAGCAGACTACAAGAAAGAACTTAGATTTTTATTTTCTTTATACAAATAAAGTTCATAAATACATATAATATTTTCAGGTTATTTGTGGGAACTTTTGTCCTTGTCACAGTCTTAGCCCTATCTTCTTGTGATATTCCGAAAGGTATGTTTTATTTGTCACTAGCTATCCTGCGATTTCGTTTTTACATGATGAAAAGTAACCGATATGTTACTTTTCATCATGTAAAAATGCCCAATTTCATCAAGATTTGTTCAGCCGTTATAATGTGATGGAATAACAAACATCTATCCAAACTTTCACATTTATAATACATATTAGTAAGATTAATATATATACAGGATGAAATTTTAACCACTTTCCATATTTTTTGTAGGCGTTCAGTATCGTATTTAGAGCCTATTTATGAAGTAAAAAATGTAAATCAAGTTGTCACCCGAAAATATTTTTCGCGATATAGTTTTCAATTTTTACCACGCATTTATTAGCTTGGGTTGTATCTATCTATGTATCTATGTATGTAATGGAATCTTTGAGCATAAATTTGACCGATTTCCAGAAGTTTGATTAATTTGAAACTTTGCACACGTATCAAGGACCGATGACAATGCAATAATTTAATAACAGTTTTCCCAGTTTTCCTCTGTAAGAGGAAGTAAAAGAGATAGAGCTAGCGCGCGATCTGTATCAATTATGTTTCCTGCATAGGTTTGGACTTACAGTCGGTAAAGAAGGAATCAAATCTTATAAACTAAACTAAAAAGTAAAAAATAAATTATAGTTTAAAAAACTAAAAAACCACGCTTTTAAAACAGATTGAACTAAAAAATTAAAAATAAAACTGTAGTAATCAATTGAAAAATTCATATTATTGTACAAAAAGCGTGGGGGGCTTGATTTAGATTGTTGTAAATATTTTATCAATAATTTACTATATCTGTGGATATCATAACAAGCACCCCACGCTTTTTGTACAATAATATGAATTTTTCAATTGATTACTACAGTTTTATTTTTAATTTTTTAGTTCAATCTGTTTTAAAAGCGTGGTTTTTTAGTTTTTTAAACTATAATTACCGTCCTAGACCTGTTAAGGTATAAAGGGAATATCAAAAACTTATGAATAGTATCGTAATGAATGAATTAGATGCGCTACGCCGGTAAAAAACTTGTTGCTAGGCGGCCGTATCAAAAATTTTATATTTTTGGCGGACATTTTCTAAGTGCTTTATCTTGACATTTTTGTACTGGGCTATACCAAAAGAAAAAATACATCATTTGTTTTTTGTCTCGTAGATTGATATATTAAAATTTGGAAAGTGGTTAAAATTTCACCCTGTATAAATCTATAATATTAGACAAACAGGGCCCCAGTTCCGCTAATTTACAAATAGCTCAATAGAATCGCAATTGCATCACAATCGTATATTGCGACATTACTACCATAATAAATGTGTGAAAATATACAATTGAGATGCAGTTGCGATTCTATTGAGCCATTTGTAAACTAGCGGAGTTGCGGCCCTGTTATTTTGTTTTTTCCAAACACCTTGATAAACACTTTTAAAACCAGTAATCATCACTATTGCTATTATCAGTATTATCAGGTAAATAAAGGAGAGTAAGTATTATGTTTATGTACCAGGGTATGTATTTAAAATTATGTTTATTTTTCTTCAGGCTACATCGTAAATCCAAGTGACAATCGTGGTTACAAGTTGATGTACATAGCACAGACATGGCGCAAAGCCCGGGATAGTTGCGCTAGCATTGGAGCCAAGCTCGCTGTGCCTAAGACAAGGGTCAGTAAAATGTTTTCGCTTTCCACTTATCACGTGAAATAATTTATATAATCAAATTCCCCTTTATAAACTTTTTTCCCCATTAAGTTCTATTTGATATTCGTTTATAAATATCAGGACATGGAATAAACGGGTTTTAGCAGTCCTTATTATGGCGACTATACTAGAGCTAAGTGCTGCCACATGAGTAAATATGTGCTGCCCCCAAATAATACGCGAATTTACCTGTAAAACTTTTATTTATGAACAAAGTTATTTTGAAATAAAACTGGCCAAGTGCGAGTCGGACTCGCGCACGAAGGGTTCCGTACTAAAAAAGGCCAAAAAAACGGGTTTTTTTGTATGGGAGCCCCCCTTAAATAATTATTTTATTTTGTTTTTAGTATTTGTTGTTATTGCGGTAACAGAAATACATAATTTGTGAAAATTTCAACTGTCTAGCTATCGCGGTTCTTGAGATACAGCCTGGTGACAGAGCGACGGACAGACGGACAGACGGACAGACAGCGAAGTCTTAGTAATAGGGTCCCGTTTTTACCCTTTGGGTACGGAACCCTAAAAAGAACCTGGAAAATAAATCAAAATGCTTTCAAAATTTAAATATTTTAGAAAAATTGCTTTAAGCCTTGTTTCTTCTGTATAGTTGACACGTCCATCGAAAATATAAAAGCTAGAGTGAATAGGCAGCTTCTGGGTAAGATCGCTCCATCTAAGGTTTCTCCTTAACCGTAGAGTTAAGTATGTAGACAAGAGCAAGCCCATTGATTATTAAAAAAAAAGAAGTAAAGTTGTGGTACCGCCACAAAAATAGCAAAGCACCGTCCGTTCTTTTCTTATGGGTGTCGACATCTACCTAGCATAAAAATAATAGGGGTTAAAGTATGAAATTGCCGATTATTTTCCCACTTTTTATTTTGTTTATAGCTCTTAAGTATAGTCATATTATTGCGTAATTCTTTTTGTATTGTATCAAAAACTAAATAAAGTAACTTTTGACTAAAAAAAAATGCAATACTAGTGCCTATTACTTCAAAGGAAGTCGTTGAAAAGACCCCTTACAATGTGTCAGCTGACCTTCTTGCTTCAATTAAGTATATTTCTATTATATACTTTGATTTTCAGAAATTTAAATACTTTAATGCGTAGCTTTATAACCATCTAACTTTTACCTTTAATTGCATCGGAAACGGTTCAGGTGTTTTTAAAAAAACTAAAAAATTGTTAGTGGAAAAATGACTTTTCTCGTTTTCGTCCATACAAAACGGCAATTTCATACTTTAACCCCTAATAAATAAATACGCTTGCAAGCACTTAAAGTAACGCTCTAATACTTAATCATGCCATGCAGCGAAAAGGCCTCCATCATTGAATTCAAGTTACTATAGCAATGATGGGTACAGCTATAATCACCACGCTTCCCAAATGCGGGTTGGTGATCACAAACCCGAGCAATGTTCGAAAATTCGAAACTTTTGATTGCCCGATCCGGGAAACGAACCCGGGACCCCGCGATCTTGGCCCGGTATTGAAACAACTAGGTTATTTAAACTAAAATTCTTATTATTTTGTCAAGCATTCTTCTTCATATAGGATTGTAAAGCTATTAAAATTTTAGGAACAATTTGAATTCATCCAAGGAATAGTAGCTACTATGCACTATCCAAGCATCATAGGCGCCCGATACAAGCTGTTGGTGTGGCTCGGTATTAACAACCTCGAGAACTACCAGATATGGAAAAACATCGATGGTAAATATATCCCTCCCATGCCCATAAAAAGTATTTTTAATGTAATTTTCTTAACAATTCATTATAAATTCAAAATTGCTTACCATCTTACTTTGATTATATCTCTAAGGCCTAACACCACAAAAGTAATTAATATGTTAAGGCAATAGGGCCTTATGAAATCTTCACAGCAACAAAACTCAAACCGTCGGGAGTTAGTTGCGCACAAGCTTAAGTTCATTACATCATTCATTTTGTCTAATCATTCTTCCACTTGCTCACTCGCCTTTGTACCGACAACATCGTTTCATTATACGAGTATTACCATTTCTTCCTCATTCTAAAGTTCTTCAACCAAACCGCCGTCACAGTACAAAATTTTAAGTACCTACCTAATTAAAGTTTCATCATCATCATTATTATTTCACTGCTAGAGATAGGCCTCCCCCAAGGATCTCCTCAACGATCGCTTGACCCTGCTCTTACAGCTTCCCGCGACCGGCACCAAATCGTCGGTCCACCAGGGTCCTACCCACAGATCATCGAAATAAAGATTATTATTTGTTTTATTTCTCTTAACAGGTGAAAATATCAACGACACCGGGTTTCATACTTGGGCTAGCAACGGTAATGGGAACAGTATAAGGTAATTAACAGCTTTGGGGCAAAAGGCAAATGGTCGACAACGCCAGTAGTCTATGTCTAAATCTTAGGTCTAAATATGATAGCAACTTACCAAGAATTAAGTCTAAAGCTTTTACACTTAAGTATGTATTATCAGCCGTCAATAGATAGGAAAGGACGCCGCGGCAAGTGAATTAGAATTAGACTAAGAAAACATTAAATATCGAGAATGATCGTGTTGTCTAAACGAAACACGAAGTGTTTTTTAGATTATTTAGAATAGAATAGAATAGGTTTTTATTGCAGTAAATGTGGTACAAAAAGATGAAACAAAATATATGGCTGCTCACATTTAGCCAGAAAACAATGGCATGCAATAAGTAAAAGAGAAACGGTAATTATTAACAAATAAAAAATAATAAAAAATAGAACAAAATAATAAACTAAACACAACAAAAAATAATAATTAAGAATACAATAAGACTGATTATTAAATTAATAACAATGATTTCATTTTACAATTGATAAATTCATTTACACTATAAAAACATTTCTTACTTAACAACTGATACAACGAATTTGAATTTTTTAATAGGTAAAATTTTTCATGTCAATTGGCAATTACTAATTAAACAATTTTATTGACATAAAGTAACAGTTCCTTTGGCAACCCTTCGTTGAACAAGATGGTATCACGTATCACCAAACGAATTGGATACCTAGTTCGAAAATTACAAACTTCATGTTTTTTTTAAGCTATTGCATAGCTTCTATCGCGGGCCTTGAGCGTGGAGACCGAATTCAGAAATTCCGTAACGAAAATAACCTAACCTAACACTCGGGGCGAGGCACGATCGAACAATTGGATCATTTGGATCAACCATTTGGATCAGCGGTAGTTAACGCTGCTTCTGAGCCATGGGTCGCGGGTTCGATCCCCGCACAGTACAAATATTTGTGTGCATGAACATGTCTGTTTGTACTGGTCTGGGTGTTTTCTATGTATTATAAGTATATATTTACAAAAAAAATATATATAAGTAAGTTTATCGGTTGTCTAGTACCCCATACGACAGGGTACTTAATAGTAGCTTAATTTGGGACTAGATGGCTCTGTGTGGCACAGTGAGGAAAAAAAAAATTTTTGAATTTCCGAAATTTTAAGAATTTAGAAGAAAATAAGGATTTTGGCAGTATGGTTGCCTATGGTAACCATATCTGCCAAAATAACAGAAAATTTAATTACAAAAGTCTAAATTAGAAAATACATAAAATTATAAAATTAGGCTATTGCATAGCTTCTATCGCGGGCCTTGAGCGTGGAGACCGAATTCAGAAATTCCGTAACAAAAATAACCTAACACCCCCCACTCCGACCGGCACAGCGGTGATACTTTATAAGTTGATAAAAAATGCTATGCAATAGCGCGGCAGTCTCCGAGTGCCACATGTCTTTTTTTTTAAATAAATGTTTATTATTTTTTGTGAAAACGCATAATTCTAATAAATATGTACACACAAGGTAAAGTTAATAGATTAAGTTTTTTAAACAATGGTCGGCATGAATGCACAGGATCAGAACCACATATAGCCCTGAGACACTTTTTCTGTATTATACGAGTACTTTTGATTTTATTACGTCGCGCGCGACTACTGTAAAACAGCGTTTTAATCAAAATATACGCGAATTATTACATTCTTATTAATCAATTATTAATCAATTCGCGAGTCTAGTATGTATAGCTATTATACCTACATTCCGAAAATATTTTAAATATGTATAAAGTTGTTATTGTTCCCAGTAACAGCCCTGCGGAACCGCATTGCGTTGGTATGGACGCGATGAACATCGGACTCCGCGATTGGTGGTGCTACAAACGTCAACCATACATATGCGAAGTTTTATCTGTTCAAAATGCAACAACTTTTTAGTTAAAAATAAAAAAATATGTATATACACATTAATTTTTGTTTTACTGTCATGTACCTACGCTTTACACAATTATTACGAGTATTATCAATCTAATAAATAAAAGTAAGAAACAAGAAAAAGCGCTCTTATTTGACTCGGATCCACGTTCTCGTTTGAAATGTATAAACCACCTATATACATAGTCAGGTCATAAGTTCTGTCACACAATAAAAACTTTTGAATTTAGAATGCTGGCCACACAAAAGTTTATTGAATTCGAATTTCGAATTTTTCATAAAAATAAAAATGTGTACTTTTTAGAATTTTCCTCATTTTTGAATATGGAGTGGAGACTTAAAGAAGACCGTGTCGCGGTTATTGTGTTGCATCGTTGCGGTTACGCGCCAATTCAGATATTCGACTTACTGAAAAATATGAATATAACCAAAAGATTCGTTAATCGTACCATAAAACGATACAATGAAGACTTTAGTGTAGATGACAGGTCAAGTAGTGGTCGCCCTCGCTCTGTTAGGACTCCAGCAGTGATAAAAGCTGTGAAGGCGCGAATTCAAAGAAATCCCATACGTAAGCAGAAACTTTTGGCCCTTCAGATGGGGTTAAGCAGGACCACGGTGAAAAGGGTGTTAAATGAAGACGTAGGGCTTAGGGCATGTCGAAGAAAAACAGGACATCGTTTGGACGCTCGTTTAATGGACCTGAGACTGAAGAGATGCCGCGCTTTGTTGCAGCGGTACGCGGGAAAAAAGCATCGGGAAATTCTTTTTTCGGATGAAAAAATTTTCACCGTGGAAGAGAGCTACAACAAACAAAATGATAAGGTGTACGCACACAGCAATGAAAAAGCGAGCAACCGTATTTCGCGTGTTCAACGAGGTCATTTTCCATCCTCGCTCATGGTTTGGTTGGGAGCCTCTTATTGGGGCTTAACTGAGGTACATTTTTGTGAGAAAGGCGTAAAAACGAATGCAGTTGTGTATCAAAATACAGTCCTCAAGAACCTTGTGGAACCTGTTTCTCATACCATGTTTAATAACAGGCACTGGGTATTCCAACAAGATTCTGCGCCAGCTCATAGAGCGAAAAGCACACAAGACTGGCAGGCGGCGCGTGAAATCGACTTCATCCGGCACGAAAACTGGCCCTCCTCCAGTCCAGATTTGAGTCCGTTAGATTACAAGATATGGCAACTCTTGGAGGAAAAGGCCTGCTCAAATCCTCATCCTGATTTGGAGTCACTCAAGGCATCCTTGATTAAGGCAGCCGCCTATATTGACATGGACCTCGTTCGTGCTGCGATAGACGACTGGCCGCGCAGATTGAAGGCATGTATTCAAAATCGCGGGGGTCATTTTGAATAAACTTTATTACCATATGAATCTATGTTTTATTAAGTTCATTTTGCTATATAAATGGTTACATGAATAATAAACATGTCTAAATTATCACATATTACACATGTGACAGGACAGAACTTATGACCTGACTAGGTATACCAATTACCTATGTATACCAATTCAATGAGTTAGGTTAGTTTAGGGTTAGGTTAGGTTAATTTAGTATTTCTGATATTATTATATTATAATATATTGTATTTAAGAATAATCATTGCATTCGCACTAATGTCATGGCAGCACTTAGCTCAACTTAGCTGGTTCCGAAAGGAACAAAAAAAGGAGGATTTTTGCTTGCGATTATTTGTCAGCAAGTACCTAGATAAATCAATTATAAGTGAGAATCAAGGAAAGGCGTTCCTATTTGACACGGATACACGTTCTCGCGTAAAACTCCTGTGATCTTTGAAATGTATAAACCACCTCAACATTTCAAAGAGTTAAGTTACGCTAAGTTACTATACAGGATGAAATTTTAAACACTTTCCAAAATTTTCGTAGGCGTTCAGTATCGTATTTAGAGCACATTTATGAAGTAAAAAATGTAAATCAAGTTTTCACCCGAAAATATTTTTCGCAATGTAGTTTTAAGAATAAGAATAAGAAATCGTTTAATTTGCCACAGTAAACACAATTAACATAAAGCACAGGTAAGTACACCAAAATATTATAACAACAAACAAAACAGTACAAACACAATAATTAAAAAGACATTATTTTGTCAACAGTGTTTGCTGCAGCAAACATGGGTCAAGGCTCAGCATAAGTTTCCACCTCAAGACGGAAACACTGATATTCAGCCGTCACACAGAGGTTCCGCAGATACATTAAAAAAAATTAAGAAAAGCATCAAATTAGAATTGTAAACACCAAAAACAGAAGTATTTGTAACGTGCGTGTAAGGTACTCGTATGTGTTAAAGGAGTGTAATATTAAAAATATTTATAATAATGAACAAGAATGAAATACATACATAAATACGATTATTTGTGATAAAATTGAAAACACCAAAAACAGTAGTTTGTGTAATGTGTGTGTTAGGTATGTGTTAAAGGAATGTAATATTAAAAATATTTATAATAGTGAAGAAAGAATGAAATACATACATAAATACGATTATTTGTGAGATATTGTTGTGAAAGTAACAAGTATACATACAAACATAGAAAAATGGCAAGGATTGGAGAGAAGTGATATAACGGCAGCGATCAACACTCAATCGGTTAGGGAGAGTTTTCAATTTTAACGGTCCTAGACCTGTTATGGTATAAAGGGAAAATCAAAAACTTATGATTAGTATCGTAATGAATGAATGAAATGTGCATTGCGTAAAAAAAGTGTTGCTAGGCGGCCGTACCAAATATTTTAGATTTTTGTCGGACATTTTCTAAGCGCTTCATCTTGACATTTTTGTACTGGTCTATACCAAAAGAAAAAATACGTCATTTGTTTTTTGTCTCGTAGATTGATATATTAAAATTTGGAAGATGGTTCAAATTTCATCCTGTATGTAAGTAAATATTTAATATTTAATAAATATTTACTATATGTATATGTATAATATTTACTATGTATGTAAGTAAATATTTAATATTTAATAAATATTTACGTACATACAAGGGTTGAAAGGCTATTTGATTTACACGCCATTTTTTGTGATATCGAGTTACATTCATTTTCGGAATCAGAAAATTTTTCTCCGCCGTTTGAACTAGGTCTCAATTATTTCGTACCACTTTTTTAACGCTTAGCATCCATAGCAAAACACTCCTCATTTCTTAGCTCGTTAATCTAAACGAGACTAAATTAGACAAATTTGTGGACTCTCGGACTAAGTTTTGATTTTTCTAACTTTTATAATGTGTGTCAGCTATGGCATTTAGCTTTTCCGCAACGATCACGGAATGGTCGCTTGTACTATTCTGCATTGTATCAAAATAATAAGCGGTATCATTTAGTCTATTTTGCCTTCTATATTAAAAAGCCATGACGCTGGAACCATTTTGCAGTAAATTATAATAATTACCTTTAACGTTTGACCCATTTAGCCTCTAGTAGAAATAATAAGTAATAACACTTGTCCTGTTTTGACTTTTGACCTGTTCATTTTCATTTATGTTATGACGGTTGCAACATTTTGGTCGAAGTCGGTATTTAAGAGATTCACGTTTAGTATAATATTTTATTGAATACCGTATTACAATAATTTAAAATTAATATAAAAACAAGTTAAATACAATCCTACCTATAAACGCACCACAGTCTTCACTTCCACAGCCACTTCCTGTCCAAAGTCATTATCTTTCATCACCACCTTCTGAACCCTTTTGTTTTAAAATATCGAAATTAAAACTCTATCTCTAAAGTACTCCTATCATTAAAAGAGTGCCTCGAGGTGCCCGTGTCTACGTTGCACAAAAATTTCAGAAATCAGGTCTGTCGTCAATTCCAACTCAATACAGGCATGAGAACTTTTACTAACATTTCTTTTTAGAATCCTACAAGTTCATTCATCTCACCAAAATAGCTCTTTTTCCCTTACATCACTCATCAAAAACAATTGCACAACTGACCAACTGATAAATCTAATCGTCGATCGCCATTTCACTACATTGAAAGTAAGGTTAGCGACGGGGACATTAAGGTTGCTTCCAGACTTCTTTTCTCGGACGATGCGTGGGCTCTAATACCTCAGAGACTCTTTGTGCATCGAGGAAAACATCCTAGCCCTACCGCTAACCTTACATTACCCGATCCCCCTAATACTCCCGATGTGTACTTGTAGGCGACTTCCACCGATGTCCTCCAGGCTATCAATAGCTTCCGAAGTGGTACTGCATCTATGCTCGATGGCCTCACATCGCAACAGCTCAAGGACTTATTAAATATCGGCGGTGAGACTAGCGTAGCGCTGCTTGGAGCTTTGGTAATTCTTGCTGGTCAGGTTCACCATAGAGTCATTGATTTTATATACGGTGCAAACCTTTGTGCGTTAAGAAAGAAAGATGGAGGCATAATAAATAATAAATAATTTTAATAAATGCGGTTTAGATCTAAATTTATCTAAATGTGAACTTTTTGTGTCTCAGAATAAAATTATGATCAGCGTGATGATATTATTGATAAATTTAAACAATTAGCAACTGACATCAAAATAATCGATAAAACTTCCCTTCGCTTTCTTGGTTCTCCAATTGCAGATGAAGCTTTTCCAGCTTATAGTGATGAATAAATTTACAAATTTAATTCAGTTTCTGACCGAATCCTCAAGGTGAACAGTCACATTGCCGATACATTAATAGAGTTCTGTCTTTTTGTGCCTAAATTCACCTATACTCTATGCTCATCTCCGTTTTGAAAACACCCTGAATTGACACCAAAATTAGATATTATCATACAGCATATTCTTTCCCAATCTCTAAACATTAGGCTGAAAGACCGAACCTGGACTCAAACTTATCTACCTTTTCGTCACGGGGGACTAGGAATAAGATCAATCTCCAGTGTCAGTCTTCCAGCGTTCTTGTCTTCATCGGTCTAATATAAATAATTTAAATTATATAAAATTATAAATTTCTCAGTAAAATATAAATTTCTCAATAAATCTCACGACTACAATACTATTCATATCCCCTTTTTGGCAGAAGCTATTGATGCGTAGAGGACTCTGACCAAAGATGTCCCTCAGAACTTATCGACTCAAAGGCTTTGAGACGAGCCTCTCTGCAGAGTAGTACGTAATAATTTATTCAAACTTGTACAGACTATGTAGATAGTGCTCGTCTCCTAGCCGTGGCTAAGTGGGAATCTGGTCTCTCGGGTGGCCGTAAGTCTTGGGTTGAGAGCTTTCACCTCAGTACCACATCGCTGCCGCTGTGGAAAGGAAGTTGATCAACTTGCTCACCACGGTCTCTCGTGCTGCAGAAGTGCGTGCAGATTTTCCTGGCATGCCAGTTTAAACAACGTCATCCGTCGGGCTCTTGACAGCACTCGTATTCCAGCTGTTTTAGAACCAAGTGGCCTCGCGCGCAGCGATGGAAAACGTCCCGACAGTATGTGTCTCGTTCCATGGAAGATGGGTAGACCCTTAGTGTGGGACGCCACTTGCGTCGACACTTTGGCTCCTAAGCAACTTCCATCGACTGGCAATAAGGCGGGTTCAGCTGCTTCTTTTGCAGAGTGCCTCAAACCTTGCCTTGTTTGGGGTGGAAACTGCCCACACGCTGTATCGAGAGATATCTATCTGAATTTTGCGTTTTCATAAGTTTATTTAGTATTTCGTTACTTTGTATCCAATAAGTTTTTCAATAAAGATTTTATTTATTATTTATTTTACTGTTGCAAGCCAAGTTGGACCAAGATCTTGGACGATTGATTGGAACAACAAGTATTCTCCTAAAATTATTAAATTCTCTACCAAGATATTTGGAAAAATTAATAAATAGCATACTACCCTCAGCAATATCTTATAGACAATATTTAATAATGATGGCCTAAGTATCCATTCTACTCTTACCCTAGTAATAGTTCACTTTTCCTCATTCTGCTGTCTGTCCAATGGGCACCTGAGTCAAATAACTTCACTTTGATCCAACATCACAATGTTGTTTAAATTCATTGGGCAAATTCAGTTGCTAGTTTACAAGGCGCTTGATTTATTTTCCCTCATTTTACTTTACACCTGTTTCAGTGCTTGAACCTCTTTACTTGCAGCTATTTTATCCACTGCAAGTGATTGAACCATTTTGCTTTTCTCTAAAAATTTTTAGATTTGATGCATTTTTGGTTAAGCGACATAAAGTATTTCGATTGAATTGAATGATCGATCGATGAATATTTATTTACACAAATATCTTAGAAAAGTTCCCCATTTTTAAAGGCACATAGCGTTGTAAATACATAGTCAGGTCATATGTTCTGTCACACAATAAAAACTTTTGAATTTAGAATGCTGGCCACAAAAAAGTTTATTGAATTCGAATTTCCAATTTTTCATGAAAATAAATATGTGTACTTTTTAGAATTACCCTCATTTTCAAATATGGAGTGGACATTTAAAGAAGACCGTGTCGCGGTTATTGCGTTGCATCGTTGCGGTTAAGCGCCAATTCAGATTTTCGGCTTACTGAAAAATTTGAATATAACCAAAAGATTCGTTTATCGTACCATAACACGATACAATGAAGACTCTAGTGTAGATGACTGGTCAAGAAGTGGTCGCCCTCGCTCTGTTAGGACTCCAGCAGTGATAAAAGCTGTGAAGGCGCGAATTCAAAGAAATACCATACGTAAGCACAAACTGTTGGCCCTTCAGATGGGGTTAAGCAGGACCACGGTGAAAAGGGTGTTAAATGAAGACTTAGGGCTTAATGCATATCGAAGAAAAACGAGGACATCGTTTGGACGCTCGTTTAATGGACCTGAGACTGAAGAGATGCCACGCTTGGTTGAAGCGGTACGCGGGAAAAAAGCATCGGGAAATTCTTTTTTCGGATGAAAAAATTTTTACCGTGGAAGAGAGCTACAACAAACAAAATGATAAGGTGTACGCACACAGCAGTGAAGAAGCGAGCAACCGTTTTCCGCGTGTCCAACGAGGTCATTTTCCATCCTCGCTCATGGTTTGGTTGGGAGTCTTTTATTGGGGCTTAACTGAGGTACATTTTTGTGAGAAAGGCGTAAAAACGAATGCAGTTGTGTATCAAAATACAGTCCTCAAGAACCTTGTGGAACCTGTTTCTCATACCATGTTTAATAACAGGCACTGGGTATTCCAACAAGATTCTGCGCCAGCTCATAGAGCGAAAAGCACACAAGACTGGCTGGCGGCGCGTGAAATCGCCTTCATCCGGCAAGAAGACTGGCCCTCCTCCAGTCCAGATTTGATTCCATTAGATTACAAGATATGGCAACACTTGGAGGAAAATTCCTGCTTAAAGCCTCATCCTGATTTGGAGTCACTCAAGGCATCCTTGATTATTGACATGGACCTCTTTCGTGCTGCGATAGACGACTGGCCGCGCAGATTAAAGGCCTGTATTCAAAATCGCGGGGGTCATTTTAAATAAACTTTATTACCATATGAATCTATGTTTTATTAAGTTCATTTTGCTATATAAATGGTTACATAAATAATAAACATGTCTAAATTATTTCATATTACACATGTGACAGAACTTATGACCTGACTAGGTAAATCAATGTCTATTCAGTACTTTTCATTTTATGATTTTTTTTCTGAAAATCAAAACATTAGACCGTTTTCCTGCATCATTCACAAAATGGCGTTTAGGTCAAATAGCCTATCAACCATCGTTATGATATTTTATGTATTTAATGTATGATTTACACTAATGATATGGCAGCATAGTCTCAGACCTTAGCTGATTCCGACAGCGCAGAATAACAGGAAAGAAAAAATAGCCCGTCAGTGCCCGGCCCGTCACTGTCAAATGCAAATTTTTTTTTTAGGTTATGTGGTTGCGACCGAATTTTAGTAACTTATTTTTATAAAGTAAGCTAATAAGCTTATTACAAAAACAAAAATAAAGCAAAAGTAACAAGGTAACTGATGAACATTATTATTTAATATATTTAACTATTATTTAAATAGATATTAATTCACTAAACACTGTTTCAGATGAACGTCCTAAGCAAAGGACTATCGCTTCTTTCGCTGGGAATTAAAGCTCACATTACACAAATAAAAGGTACTTAATCACAATTAGTAAACGCGTAAATTGAGACCTATACTATTAGCTTTTTATTTAAGTTGGGATTTAGAGTTAACTGGCCTAGCGTACACTTGCACATCTTTTGTGCTTTAAATAATACCAAGTTTTTCAATTATTGAATTCAGAACACATCCACTATTAGATACCTATTGCAGTCTTCATCATACTGCAGACTGTTTGATTGATTTCATATTTTCACAAATTCTAATAAGAGTTAATAAAAAAACAATGAATCACAAAAGAAATAGAAGTTCAGCAAACAACAATATTTAAATAAAATAAGTCAATGCAAGTTAAATTCCTGATTCTTTAATATCTTCTATTCTTCTATCGCTTATTTTTTAATACATGATCAAATGAATGCTCTAGAAACTTTAATATTTGAAATTCATAGTGTTACATCTGAAAAAAATCTTCTATAAATTATAATTACAGTTCCAGCATTAGCTGCCCCCACATTGGTACATCCTATGGCACAGATTGGTACCAAACAAGGCTTGTTTTCCCGGGCCATGGCATCTTTGGCACAAATGCACCGATCTGGACCACACATAAAAAAAAGAAAGTCAAGAAACCCACTTAATGGCAACCCTTTTGCTAAAGTACATATTTATTTATTACACTATTTCTGAATGTTGTGGCTTGCTGACTATGTAAAACTCTTAAACAAAGAATCTGGAAATTAAATATTTTACAGATTCTTTGTGTAAGAATTTTACATTATATTGATTTGTTTCATCCTAAACACTTTGACTTCACAATTTACCTTTTACCTATGTTAAGGAGAGTTTATTTGATAAAATTATCTATCATTTTAACCTCGTAAGACCGGGAGCATAATTGCTTAGAGTTATAAGTAAGACCGAATGTGCATTCTGAGGAACTAACTTTTTATAGTCAGTCCCGCCGAGAACTTCAATTAACAATTTCGCCAAGTTAGAGAAATTGCATCAGTCATATTAACAGGAGCATTAAATAACTTAGTATAGAAGCTATTATTATAATAATAAAAAAAATGTTTTGAACTTTGAAAAGGCAATCGGCGTTACTGACTATATTTAGTGAAAAGTTAAAGTACTGATAAAACTCGACAAATTGAAATACTGCCGTTAATACTATCATAATTCAGTAAAACTGATTTGTGTATTTGTACAGGAGTATAATAATTTATTTCAGTGTAGCAGTTCCTTTTTAATTTGATATTGAAATTTGATGTATTGAGAGGAACAGTCGGCTTTTATTATTAAAATTATCTACTTTGATGTAGTTGTACTTTTAAAAATTGGATAAATTATTAAAATAATAACATCAAAAAAACGAGAAATCTTTAGTTTTATAAAAAAAACGAAACCAATGTATTTCTTCGTAATCTTTTTAAGAAACGGTAATTTTACAACCGATTAAAATTATCACAAAGTAGAGAAAAATCTGTGAAATCAACATTTAATTATATTTTCCAGTATTTTAACTAACACTATTGTAACTGGTTTCGCAATTGTGCAAATGTTTACTAATTGAAAATAAATAATTAATTTACCCCGTCCTCTCGTGCGCACCATCCTACCGCCGGAAATGTAAATTTCTCATGTGAAATTATTTTTTTACTAGCAAAACGTTCAACAACTGCAAAACTTGAACGTCCGTCGCCAGAAAATATGACAATACTTTTTCACTAGGCGCGAATTTTCGAACTCAAATTTGACCATGATTTTTTTGTTCCTTCACATCCACGTCTAGCTTTACTTGTAATTTGCTATTTTAAAAGCCCCTGTCTTACTGACTTTAAAATTTTTGATCCATATTAGGTCTTACGAGGTTAAATATAGTGTTTGTGTAAATTCAAGAAACTTTCTTACATTTTATTACCCAGTTTCAAATACCAGCCAGAGACAGGGCACTAAAATATACACCTTAATGTTCCTGTTGACTGGCGAATGATGTTCTCAGCTATTGATTAGCCATAAAATAAAATAAAATGTTTAGTTGTTAAATGAGATTAGTTCTCTTTTTGATTTTCATAATTACACTTAATATTTCCAGGGTGTAGTTCTCAAAACATTGATAAAGAAACCTAAAAAACCTAACTCGGCTAACAGAAAATGTGTGCTGGTACGCTTATCCAATGGTAAAGAGATGGTGGCATATGTTCCTGGTATTGGACACAATCTTCAAGAACACAATATAGTTTTAGTCAGAGTTGGCAGGTAAGAATAGTTATATTAATATTTATTTACGACTATTTTAAAAAATGCATCTCTTAAAAATATTTATGTAGCTTCACAGGGTACAATGCCTCTTTAAAAGGTAAATTATCGTATTATGTAACTTAGTATTCCAATCATTAAATATTAAAGAAGTTATCATGATTAGTTAATACTGATGATAGCATGAAGGAAGAACCAATGTTCTAACTCTTTTGTCAGAAGAATCTTAAAGAGTTTTACTTTATTAACTTACAGTTAGCACAAATTAACGCCTGCTACTTGTATGTATTTTACCAAACGTGGGCAGCTTTTCCTATCCAAAGTATTATACCGTTGCTAATATTACTGCCCATAACGAAAAACAAACACAAAAATAATGTATTACTGCTTCAAATATTTCTATCAATAAGTATCAATGTCAAGATGTATAGTATAATTACTTAATTGTGATATTCTGTTTTGAAAGTCTAAATTATTATGTAAGTACATTTTAAGTTTCAACCATACTTTTATGCACAAAGCATTATAGATTTGCAGTAAGAACAATAGATGGCGCTAGCAGTTCCTGTTCAAAAGTACAGACCGAGAGCTGTTATTGCCTAATTTTCTTAAAATCATATTACACACATACTTTATTAATTGTACAATCCGGTAAATAAATAAAGGAAGACTCGTAATTAATGTTTCCATCCAGTCTTAATTGACGTTTACTGACACCTAAAAAAAATTTTGATTACGTTTACAGACTATACAGTTGGACTCAGAGGCCTGAGTCTTGAGTCTGAGCAAAAGGAGGAATAAGCCATAGTATTGACTGGCGGGTTGACGATTGCATTTGGCCGATAGTAGAAAAACCATCATCTTTTTAACATATAATTTTCCTACATTTCAGGTTAAAAGATTGTCCAGGAGTGAAGCTCAAGTGCGTCCGCGGCAAGTACGACCTAGCGCACGTCGTCAAGCAGAAAGTATAACGTAAACACTGTTTGTTATTTTGTTTTAGTCAAATTATATAGGTGCATAGTTTAAGAGTATATTGCAGATTTTTATTTACAAAGTTCACCCGTATTAGAAATCACGAAGTTTTATTTAAAAAAACTATTTAGGAACCACACAAATATTGTGATAGTGTGATATAGATACACCAAAGCAGGGATTCATAAGGAGTGCGCTAGTGTTGCCAAACTATCGATTGTTTTAATCGAAAATCATGTACCCTATCGATCAGCTTATCGATACTATCGATAGCACATGACAAGGCAATACTATCGAATGAGTTCATTACTATCGATACTATCGATAGTATTGTATTTCGTTATTAACAAACTATTGATAATATCGATAGTATCGATACTATCGATTTTATTTGCAATAGCTTAACAATTTGCAATAGTATTAGGCATGTTTTAACAGTAATGGTAGTAGTGGACCATTTAAGCCGATAATATTATGGCAATGTCAAATAATATTACCGCATGGAATCTTTTTAATATTTTTTATTCCTATATCTGCATAGTTGATTGTGTTTGACTATTAGACCTAAAAATTGTAAACAATACTATTGCAAATTATTTAACTATCGATAGTCCAAAACAATCGATAGTATCGATACTATCGATAGTATCGTTGCAAATAAAACCGATATTATCGATAGTTTGTTAATAACAAAAGACTATCGATAGTATCGCTAGTATTGAACTCATTCGATATTATTGCCTTGTCCTGTGCTATCGATAGTATCGATAGGACGATCGATAGTCTTACGATTGTTTGACTATCGATAGACTATAGATTAAAAATCGATAGTCGACTATCGATCGGCAACACTAAGAGTGCGCCGTGGTGCCCTAGTGCGCAGTAGAAAGTAAAGAGGGGCGCCTTCTGTGGACAGACACATCGCTATTCGAAACCATTAGTATTCATTCTGTACTTACAGTCGGCCAAGAAATTGGTTTATCACCCTAGGGTTGAAGTTCATTCGCGCGTTAGAGAACAACAAGGTTGATTTTCCCATGAAAATATATTCTGACAGCTACCAATTAAATACTAAAATCATAGTCCCTATCGCTATTTTACTGAAACATGTTTTTTTTTCAAAGCTGGTACACCACTTTCTTGCCATCATCATCATCATCATATCAACAGCCTATTAGGATTTTGGCATAATCGCCACGATTGGCAGCAAGTCGGCGATCGTAGTTTAGCCGATATTGTGGAAAGAAGACGCAGCTCGGCTGTCGTGCGTCTCCTCCTTGCGGAGTACCACAAGCCGGAGGCGACTAAAGGGGTACCTTTAGCCGCCTCTTACTACACCCGTAAAAAGAGGAGGGGTGGTGTTATTATTTTTTTGTGTCGGCACCACACGACAACTCTAAGAAACAGTGTTTTGAGCGCTCGCACCTACCTACCTACAGTATCGTCGTCTTTCACTCGCCTATAAGTACGCACTTGACAAAGTTGATACACTAGGTACCAATTTATTTCGACTGCGTATGTTTTGAGTAGGTAGCTTGGGTGAGGTGGCGTGACAAAGTACTTTTGTTAAATTGGCAACCTCTACACTGTTGGATTTAAAGTTATAATTTAATATTTTTAGGGTCCTACAATAATAGACTTTCTGAGCAATAATAGATCCAGCCGGTTCGGATCGTTCGATTCTGAGCGATCTGAACTTTTGTGACTCATCATGAATCAAAATTCAATTTTGTTTGTTAGATAATAAAATGAAATAGACAACCAAATGATCCCAGCAACATATTCTTATACAAAAAATAAACCTATAGACTTGCAATTTACAAATACAATTCCATCGCACCCGCTATAGCACAGAACCCGAACACGAAGCTAGCCTTTAGATTATGTGATTTTAGCATTGGCCAATCAGGTCAATGGAGCTGACAAGGCCTTCAGACAATTTTAGCTCTTAGCTTTATAGAAATAAGCACTAATATGCACATTCCCATACAACAATAACCCTTATAATAATAATAATAATAATAATAATATAATCTTTATTTTTCTCAACACAAACAAATTACAAATAACAGTAAGGATACATTTTATAATAAGATGCTATTCTCATGTTTTAACACTCATGTAAATTCAATCTTAATGTTACTAAGTTGAACGAGCACCTACACAAACGGTGTCATATCACTAATTTTGTGTGTCTCGTCTAATTTTTTAATTTAACATCAACGCTAAAACCATCATATGTGACGCAGAAGTCACAATTGTCATAACAATGTTACCCAACAGTTCTCTAACTAATAGCAGACTACTGAGTCTAATAAACTATACTATTTATGATAAAGGATTGAATTTGAGACAAAAATAGTATTAGTATTATAAAAACTGAACTACTTAACCAATGAATTTTAAAATTACCTTCATAATAATTCGCGTATTATATATGTTCCGAGCAATCCAAAACTGCACACATTGACAAGTTTCACTGATAAGCAGAACAAAAGATGCGAAATAGCACGCAAATGAAAGAGATGGCTATAATTTTTAATGATTACCGCTCGTAACTGCATTTGACGTAGACGTTGTAATTAGGGCGTATTTGAGTCTTTACAACGCGCGCGCTTATAACATATCTGCTTCGTTTTAATATAATATCATTGTACTAAAGCATGTCTTAAATCAATATTTAAATTCTACATAAAATTATAACATTATGACACAAGCTACAGCTTATAGAAATTGAATATCGTTCACACCCGTTCTCATTATGCCGACATAATATTTCGTATGTACATTATAAGTATATAGGAAATCGCAATAACTGTCAATATAGCGGACATTGCAATACGAAATCTAACATCTGCATCAGATATGGCAGCTGTAAAACGACTTACACGCGATTACGAACCTAGTTGCAAACTCATTAGAGTCTCTATTGGCGAGTGTTATTTTTTGCGCATTGGTCAATAATAATATTTGTTGGTGATTGTTAGGTCGCGCGCCTGTCATTTAGAACCCTTCCGCGTGGACCGGATTATGTCCCCGGAGATTTGGGATGGATAGCAAAAAAAATGGAATACGAAACTAACGTAATGGAACCGTTTTATTTGGACGCCTTAGAAATATAACACCTAACGGTTTTGGTAGCGATAAGTATCGCTTTGTCTTACGGATTTAAAGGAATGTTTGTTCGGTTAAGTAAAACATTACTAAATGTTGTTGTCCTTGAGAACACCAACAGAGTTACGTGCCTGAATAGCGTTTTTGTAGTTGTGGGCAAATATCTCGTCTCACTGTCCGTCATCATATTCATATATGTATGTATTTTAGTTTTATGCGTTATAAATCAATCGTTTTAAGTTTAAGAATGTTTTTATTAGCAAAATGTATAAAGTAGATTAATTACGTATCTAGGTTTTCCTTTATCTTACCAAACGTTACACATCTGTGTATCCCTATATGCTACTGATAGGTGATATGCATTCCTTATTCTACAGTCACTCTATACTGTAAATGTTAACAATATACTATATGATTCCTATAATCTTATAACTTTTGTAGTCTATTTTTAAACTAAACTTTGCGCACTACACAAATTAACATCTATATTTGAAACCATTGACAAATGTCATCACTTTCCTGTATTACTAATTAATCTTTAAAAAATGTATGCCTAAGCATTATTTCTTACTCATTATCTTAACAAATAATATGAACGAAAAAACACACCCAAAGCAGCAATTAACATCCTCGTAACGACGTACCACATAATGATTTTTGATTGACTTACACTTAGAGACGAACCAATTAAAATAATAATTTTCAAAGAGCTAGAGTAGCTCGGTTCATCCCTTTATTAAAATCGGATGATCTAAAGACATATATACCCAATACTTAATTTTATAGAAGAATTAAATTTCTTTGTTTGTCCACTGTACTCTATCAACATGTCGTCCAAGTACTACATAAGGGCATAGTATATACTGTAAGTAAAGGGTGAAGCAAGTCAGCATCTGCAAACTGACCTTAAATTTCTCTACAAGTAAAAATTTTAGACTGATTATCAGTATATAAACTTGAAAAAATTATGTCTCAGGCGTGACTTGAACCCGCATCTCCTCGCATACCGGGCGCGGCGCTTTTCCATAGAATATATTATATGATAGCCAGGCCAGCTTATTTTACAGTTGATACTTATTTTTTGGCGTTCTCATGCGAATTCGCAAACATATCCATTTTATTTATTCCTTAACTGGATAAAGGTTTTTTCTCTACTTAGGTATGTACAGGAAGGGTAGAATGAGCAAGCGATCTCGAACTGACCAACTACACTAATCCTGGCCATTCACACCTTCGCATTGTGAACATTGTCGCTCTTGCATGACTTGAGATTTCTATTTACGATTACGCACACCAATTTTGGAGCCTTTATGCCCTTTCAGCGTAAGTTTGACTTGAATGAAAAAAATGTTGCGAATTGGTAATTCCTTTCAAATGTTTCATTCCAAGGAGATTGTATGGTCAATACTGTTCCTATTTTATACTATGCGGTCATTTGTATGTGATTCTGAGAAGAATATTAATTTAATAAATGGGTTTAATATTTTGCAGATGTTTAGTGACACCTTGAAAATACTTAAACGAGATAAATCTAGTAATTTCTCGTGGATCTATGAATCTTATGCTACAAGTATTGCTTCCTACAAATATCATGATTATGGATCAACGGGATAGATTTCCTTTGCGTATTTATAGGGTGTGCGACATACACAACCATATAATTTGATGGCGTAGACGTAGTGGTTGGTTCTTTTACAACTCCAAAGAGACGCAGACCGCATACAATGTTTAGCATTAATTACAAATTTATACCTCTGGTAAACATAAATATAATACCGATAACCGACGCTTATGTACGCATACTTGAAGTACCTGCATTTATTTATAAATTTATTTATTTATGTGTCAAACAAAAATGCTCTTGACGGTCAGAACGATTTAGCGAAGTGATCTTACATGGCTCCCTTTATCTTTAGAGGTGCGAAAATTGTCTAAAATGAGGTTATTTCATTATTACACTCGGTACATTTTCCTGTAAAACGAAACCCACTTTATGTAACCATTATGTATCACATCTTGGCAGTGTTGTTTTCATTTTCCAACCAAAAACTTTTTTGTGAAAAAATTAAATATTGGTTCAGCTATTTATTTTGAAACACGCTGTGACGCGCACAGATGTAGCTGTGTAATTTCCATTCAACCAAAACACAACAGCAAAGTAATACGTCAGTGCGCGTCACAGCGTGTTACAAAATTAAGTCTGAATCAAAATATAATATTTTTCAAAAAATATTTTTAGTCTAAAAATAATAAACAGTGCCATGATGTTATACATAATGGGCCAATAACGTTGGTTTCGTTTTCCAGGTGGTTCAAAAAGCACGGTATAGGTATACAGGATGAAATTTTAACCACTTTCCAAAATTTTTGTAGGCGTTCAGTATCGTATTTAGAGCCCATTTATGAAGCAAAAAATGTAAATCAAGTTTTCACCCGAAAATATTTTTCGCAATATAGTTTTAAATTTTTACACTTTTAGGCCTGTTTATGTATAAAGGGAAAATCAAAAACTTATGATTAGTATCATAATAAATGAATGTGATGTGCATTGCGTAAAAAAAGTGTTGCTAGGCGGCCGTATCAAAAATTTTAGATTTTTGGCGGACATTTTCTAAGTGCTTTATCTTCACTTTTTTGTACTGGGCTATATCAAAAGAAAAAATACGTCATTTGTTTTTTGTCTCGTAGATTGATATATTAAAATTTGGAAGGTGGTTAAAATTTCACCCTGTATAATTACAAGTTAGGAAACTTGAACTTAAAGAAATGCCTGAAACCGCGTACCTACACCTTACATAAATGAGGACACATTATTACTTACTTGTTTCAGCTTATTTATTGCCACCAACTAAACCTAAACATAGATATATACGTGTCCCAAAATAAACCCTTTACAAGTATTTATTCTTCCGTGTCGCGTGTACAGTTATGTGTGGTCGTGGGACCTCCCCCGCCCAAGCTTTCTCATCGAAAGCACACATCTTTCACATCAAAAGCTCACACGAATCACATAAATGATCGCTTCGCTTAATATCCGCGTGGACAAAGCTTTGTGCCCTGCTATTAATACGGAAGTTTGTAAATATCTTACAAAATAGCCGTCGGAAGGTTTATACTTTTGTCGATCTCGTAATTGTTATAGGCGACTTTTTAATATTGTTTTAATTTTTGTATACTTTATAAGTACGAGTATATTGAATTCTCAATTAATATTTTATTTACTTACTTCGAAATGGCTTAGTCACCATTTTCAATGAGTTGCCAGATTTTCCGGCTTCGATTGCTGGATGGACGCTAAGTAGAAAACCGCTATTTTATATTTTCTCGAGCTTGGGTGTCTGCGGCACTTTCGTTGTTTCTGATTGTCACAAAAACAAGTGCTATCTATCTTAAAATGTTATTTGGGGTAGTGGCACATCAATAAATAGGTAGTGGTCCACCCTAGGCAACGGCATCTTTGGTTTTCTAACTAATGATGACGGCTAACAGACCCCTCTGTGGCGGTGGCTCGTAAGGGGCTGCCTGGATGCTACCTAAATAATGATCCTGCCGGAGTCCAGCTCCCAACAGTTTTTCTGTGTTCCGCTGTTGTGTAGGAGAACCAGTGCCACTTTTTGGGTATGCTCGCTCCATCTTAGGCTTCTTCTTAGCCGTAGAGTTAAGTATGTAGTCAAGAGCAAGCCCATTGATGATTAAAAAAAAGACTTGTCGCATCTTAGATAGTAATCAAGCGTAATTCTAACTAATTGTCCTAAATTGCTGCATTGTTAGTTCAGTTAATAATTTAATAATAACAGTTGATTTTGTTTATGTAAGTTGTTATTTAAATAAAACATAAATAAAATACCATTAACCTTTTATCACAACATCGTGGACAAAATTGGTTCGTAACTTCAATAAACCTAATTGCTTTGTTGAATAAAGCAATATGTTTTTGACACAGGTAAATTACAAATGACTTCTAATGTTATTACCAGCATCCACAACAAAGTAATTTGTACTTCAGAACAATATTGTAGTTAAGTTGCCGCTTTTATAGTATAGGAACCAATTATGGGTAGTTTCTTCCTTTTTTTTAGAGGTTCTCAACCAGTATATGCTATTGAAGTAAAGTGATTTGTTTCGTTATTTAACAAAATAATATAAAGCATGAATGGATGAAGGTGATAAGTCGCAAAATTACAACAGACTCGAGGCACAGTGAATTATTTTTTTTATACGTTGACTCGTTCGAACCCTGGATCTCGATACTGGCGTAATCTTGAAAGCTGGAGTGTATGCCACTTCGCCACAGAGGTATTTCCAATTAATTGTTATCCTTCGCTGCCAGCAGTTTTAAGTATAAGTAGATATCGCTCGCATCTCGGCATCGGTGGTTTGATTGTGACGATTATTGAAAAATAATTCCATAAGTGTGTTTGTTTTAAAGCATAACAGTAGTTTTACAATTAAGGTACAGGTGTTATTTTTTCATTCCAAACAATACTTATAGTTTGAATGAAAAATAACATTTGCAATGAAGGTTGTCCGGTACAATGTGAAGATCTCTTCCCGGTAAAATATAATTTTCAATACTAATCCTTTGCACGCAGTCTCCTACTGCGTAATATTGGTTTGGGATTAGGCATTTATAATAACTTGCTGTTATTTGTAATAACCAAACTGTATTGTAAGTAGCTAAATCGACAATTGCGAAGGCGAATGAGGGAATACTGCACAATGCATTTCTGCAACTTTTATCAATGTACTGATAAACTGAGTGTTTTTTTAGTGGCCTCCTTACACAAATATGATTTACGACGTTTCCTAGGAAGGCACAATGTGCCGGTGGCTCAACTCTTGCCCATTGTCACACAGATCTTCGCGTTTATTTTAGTCTGTACCCCTTTGTAATAAGAGTTAGATGGTCGGTCAAAAAATGTTTTTTAGATCTGTCCGTCATCTGCGGACAATGCCCACTATTAGCGGATTATAACCCGCAAAAAGAGCAGGTATGTTGGTCCATAATTTGCAAGTGCAAAGGAGAAGCGATTGAGGTATATACTTAAAGGCATACCTAGTATTTGACAGCTTCTATATTTGTTAACCATCCTGATTAAATGATCATCATCATCATCACCAGCCTATATCAGTCTATTGCTGTCTGACGAACTCCGTGGTTTGGTGACGTACACACCGGTTTTCTAGCTTTCACTCGCTCCGAGGTCCCGATCGATCCCCGGACTGGTATTGTACAATATTTGACCTGGTCTGGGAGTTGGTGGTACCTTCGTTGTTTCTGATTTCCACAAAAAAATGAGTGCTTTAAATAGTTACTTAAGTAGGTACCCACTTTGGGATCAGAATAATGTATGTAATGTTGTCCACTGCTGGACATTGCCTCTCCTAAAGGAGGATTTGCCAGAATCGACACGCTTAGCAGACCGGCTGGTGATCGCAGTTTGGCCTTTAGTGTAGGAAAGACGCTGCTGACTGTCTCTCTCTGACAGTAGTACTCTCTACAGTATACTCCTTTAGTCGCCCATAACAATTGAAGGGGTGGTGATATTCTTACACGATTGAACTTTACCGTGCTTAAAATAAGGAACGAACTAAATTGACCCGATCGGGAATCGAATTCTTGCACCAATACACCTACCAGGTCGCTACTTCTCTACGATTTTTGTTGTTTCCTATGAAAATAATTCCTTTAGGTAGATACCTATTTTATGGAGCTTCATTATTTTGCCATTAGTCTGTGGCAGTTGATAAAAACGGGTATGCAACTACCTTGAAACTCCTGACTTAATAATATAGTCTGAAACCCTGGTCTCTGCCTTTAACTTAACCCACGCCCGAACCCGCTTGCGCTAGCAGATGCAAAACCATCCGCATCCCACGGGATACTCGGCACATCCGAAACAATAACAACACTGGACACTGAACGTGACGTACAGTCACCGAAGCCATTGCGTTTGTTATTTTAATATTTACCCAAATAGTTTTAACTCCCGAAATCTGTTTGGCTTCTTAGAAACTATTCAATTTTCGTTTAGGGTATAGTGTAATGACTACTACTACCTAAATGTTATGATATATCATTCTAATTTACTTCTTTAAAGAATCTTCTAAAATTGAATCTATATTGTCCCTAGCTGGGTGTTTGTCGTAGGTACCTGTGCTGTTCCTAATTTTCCAATCTAATGAAATCTGAATATTTGCATTAAATTATGGTAAATAGTTTTATGACGCCCGAGGACACATATTTCAAATTAATGAAAACTTGATGCACAATTAAACAAACAATGACTCACTCGAATTTCATCTCAATTCATATTGCAATTAGTTGCTATGTAGGTACTAAAAATGTTATTCGATGCACAATTAAACAAACAATGACTCACTCGAATTTCAACTCAATTCATATTGCAATTAGTTGCTATGTAGGTACTAAAAATGTTATTCAATGTATAAAAAAATAAATGACGTCATAGCATAGTACAACACAATTATAGGAATAATGAAATTGAAACTTTTCTCAACAAAACGGAACATAAAATTGCATCTTAAACATTATGAAATCCATAAAAAAAACATAGTGTACATTGTACTGAAACAATTATATATAGCCCTTAGATCCGGACAATGTAACCACCTTAATATGACCAAATCATCAGTGTTGCACTATTTTCAACCTACTTCCAAAAAAAGGAGGAGTTTCTCAATTCGACCGTATTTTTATTTTACTTTTAATATTCAAAGTATTTATAAATATTAAAAGAACGAAATTTTTGAACAGTCTACTAGAAATAAAAATTCTACTTAAAATAAGCTTTTGTATTTTGAAAGTTATCTAAAATTGTTCTAAATTAAGACATAAATCTCAGTGTAAAGTTTTTCTGTTGATATTTCCTATACCACTTGCAAACCGCATCACCAATGGGTTCACAGCGGGGCGACGTCAATCAAACATCACATCCCGCTATCTCCCCCGACGCCTGCGCATCTAATCGCGCCCTTCAGGCCTTCAATCCTTACAACTGACACAATTGGTGTTACGGCAACGCCTCACAAATGCTGCAATTGTTATACACAATTTCATTTAACGCAAATCCACGCCTAACTGTATTCTTTTAGACTTATCGAATACAATACTTGTTCACTTATTCAGTTTCTGTAACCCTTTATCGGTTTTATTTTTAGAGTTCAACTGATAAGTTGTGTGAATCTTAGCAGCTTCGTAACTTACTTAGTTTCCACTAGAGATACGACTAGTTGTATAGCCTTATGCCAACACATTATACCTATTTATTATCAATGGACAAAATATTAAGATGCATAGATAACTAGTACTTACTCATAACGTTACACAAAAAAAAACGCCCAGTTGTAAGTTTGGTCGTCAAAACGATAAAAATAAAGGTTTATGTAAACATACATACGTTTATAAATCAATTATGACTATGTAGGACTTATTATTTAATTTTCCCCACCGTGGTTGTCTTTTATGTCTCTGTTATAACTACTGATTTATTACGTCTATCATAATACTTATTCACAAGAAAGGTATTTAAGCTACACTCAATAGTAGTATTGACTGGTTTCAGTCAGTCAGTAACGAAGTAGGTACAAATACTACAAATTAAATACCACGGTCGGTTTCTGAACTAGTATTCTCTTATTTGTGTTTTTTTTCTACACTACATTAGATACTAACGGAACCTCGCTTCTATCGTAGTGCCACACGCTTAACCGCTTCTGATGAGTAGATATTATGAAATTTCACTGTATTCAAGAATGATCTGTATGTGTCCTTGGATTTAAGTTAATTTTGCGTTTTGGTTGTGATGTCCGTAGATAATGCTATCTAAAGCAGCAAAGCAAAGGCTGTATCTGTTCGATGGATAATCCGTGACTCCACATTGTGATGTTTAGCACCTGCGAATTTCGGTGAAAGCCTAACGGTAACTTAAACTAAATGGTATCTTCCTAGGTCCATAAAAGTTTCATATTTCTACAAAAATGTAAGCAGAATACACCCAAGCTGCATAAATCTTCTTAGGAATACGAAGTTTTTGTATTTTTCTTTGATAGTTTTATAACAAACTAGCTCTTCGCCCGCGGCTCTGCCCGCGTGAACTCCACGTCATATCGCACGGTCGGAAACATGTGACTGCCTAGCGGTGGCATATAGAAAGATAAGTATGATTAATACATTCGTGTCTGTGAAACCATGGATATACACATACACAGTTTTAACCCAATAAGTCTAGCCGTTTAGTAGTTGACATACCGAAAGCGGTGAAGCTGAAGAAGAGAGAGAGTTAGAAGGTTTTCAATACGACGCGAATGTTAGACAACATCACCCAATCAAATATACAGGATAAAATTTTCACCACATTCCAAATTTTAATATATCAATCTACGAGTCAAAAAACAAATTATGTATTTTTTCTTTTGGTATAGCCCAGTACAATAATGTCAAAATAAAGCACTTGGAAAATGACCGCCAAAAATCAAAAATTTTTGATACGGCCGCCTAGCAACACTTTTTTACGCGATGCGCATCTCATTCAATCATTATATACAATACTATTCATAAGTTTTTGATTCTCCCTTTATATCTTAACAGGCCTAGGACCGTAAAAATTGAAAACTATATTGTGAATAATATTTTTGGGTGAAAACTTGATTTACGTTTTATACTTCATAAATGGGCTCTAAATGCGATACTGAATGCCTATAAAAATTTTTAAAAGTGGTTAAAATTTCACCTGTATAACGCCATTTGCATATGGTTTGAAATTATCGGTCAAGAAAGTAACATATGCCCCGTTGGTCTTGTGGTTTAAATACCGGGCCAAGATCTTAGGGGTCCTAGGTTTAATCCCCGGGTCGAGCAACAAAAGTTTCGAATTTTTACCCATTACTAGGGTTTGTGATCATCAACCCGCATTTGGAAAGCGAGTGATTATGCCTGTACCCGTCATTGCAGTGGTAACTTGAATTCAATGATGGAGGCCTTTGCACTACAGTACGATGATTATATAGGCTGTTACATAGAAAAGTACTTAATAAAATAAGTTAGACTGCTATTCTATGATACGGCGTAATGAACAAAAAACGTAAGTACCTATCTAATCAAAGTATTATGAAATTCTTTCGATTATGTGTACTGAATAAGTTTTTTTTTAAGTTACATTAATAAAAACTGTCTCTTGGTACATAAATACTTATTAACTAATACAAGTATTAATTGAATCAAAATTCCGAAGTTATTTATGGAACTCTCTTATAAATTTACACTAGCTCATTGCTTAAAAATAGCATTTTTAATTTAAGACTAATATACAAATTTAGGCCAAAATATCGCAAACTAACAGGTATAGCAATCAACATTTGATTGTTCGATGTCAGTTTAAGGCAAAAACACTAGGATACTTACATGAACACGGGTAATATCTCAGTTGTTATGTATTTCGACTTCTTTGTTGCATTATTATTACACTTAAATCCCTCGATCGTGAGTTATTCCAGACACAATTGAAATCAATTGTTATCGTGGCACCCGAGTGTCTCCTGGGGGTTGAGGGAAACACTACGCGGTATTTATTGCAAGTATATTAATTATTTCAAGGTATAATATATTCACCTTCCTTCCGTTTCAAATCAGTTTAATCTTATGCACGTCGAGTACATGGGTCAGAGTCAGACCACGACCACGATTGTGATATAAGGGGAAAAGCTAAAAAAATATCTACCTAAATTTAAAAAAGTGTTTGCTACATGGATGATGTTTTTAATAAACCCCCGCAAATAGAAGAGTTTTGTGAATTAAAACACTTAGTGTTAATGACATTAAAATATAAAATAAAAATAATAAATAAAATAAATGTGGACAACATCACATACATTGTTCTGACCCCAATTTGAATAACTAATTAAAGCATTCGTATTTTGGAAACCAGAGACAACGAAGGTAACACAAACACCCAGACCCGAGAAAATGTAGAAAAACACTTTTTTTCTACATTGACTCGTCCGGGAATCGAACCCGGGACCTCGGAGCAGGCGACACCTTGAAAACCGGTGTGTACGCCACTCCGCCACGGAGGTCGCAAAGAGTGTTTAATCTAGGCTATGACTATTTTCAATTAATTTTTTTTAAATAATAAATATTTTAACGGTTAAAGAAACGAAGGACGCTGTAAATGACCATTTGACTGCTGGTACGACGATCACACTAATTTCAAAATGGCACAAATGTATTATATTTGCAAGAGATTACATATAAAAATAAAAAGCACTCGTATGATTTTTTTTTAATTAAGGTTGTTTAATTTTCAGCGTCCCTTCGTAGTTGCATTAATTCCCGTGTAGTGTTAACTTTAATTATGTTTTTTTTTCTTATGAGATAAGATATTCATCACTCGATAACGGATAGCTAATTGGTGCTTGACTATTATGTTTATGTTTAGAGACATTTATTCTCATAAAGACATACATACGCCACTTACATGAGAACATAAATAAAAAGAAATAAACAAAATGAATTCGCTGTCGTACCTACACAATTAAAAATAAAGACAAGAGACTATTGTATAGATTTGTTTTAGTTTCAAGTAAATCAGGATTATAATTACGAATACTTGGGTTGTTTGAATTTAGTATAGTATATACTAGACTACTAGTATTACGTAACAACCTGTTCACGTTACCTACGTGTTTCGCATCGACAGATTATAAATATATGGTATTAATTCACTTTAATGGTGTAGGTAATGTAAATACCTATAAAAGTTTTAGTAAAGTTTGAATCATTTCAATCCATGTTTTCATATTGTGATTTGTGCAACGTCATTAATTAATGCGTAAGAAATTTATTTCTCTTTATAAATAATGGTATATAATGAACCTCAGCAAGAAACAGATTGAAAGTAATTGACAATCGTTTTAAATTGTAGCAGCTATTCCCTAAATTATAAAAAAAAAACATCTAATCCCAACTCTGTGGTTAAGTTATGCCAGCTCACTGAAGTATACTTAAATCAAATAAGTACTTTCTTAGGGCGATATTAGAAACTGGTTGTATGTCTCCAAGTATGCAAAGCCTATATTGTTCAACAATGACCATAAAAGCGAAAATGATTAGAAAGAAGCTGTGTTTTTGTACAAGTGACGCCTCAAGCGGACTAGTGTTGTGGTTTGTATGAAAACACAACTCCTTCATTTCCGATTTAGTATTTAAGCCTAGGGCTGTTTATCTAGTGGTCGTCATGTGTGTTATTGTTTCATTTGTAGTATGCCTGCCTATTGGTAGAACTCAAATGACTCATGATTAGATAAATAAGGTAAATTTCATAGGTAAAATTGTATTTATTTACAATTTACATAATCAAATCAGCTTGCTAAGACCAGATCTTATCGCTAAATTATTTTTTAGTATTTAGTTACAAACGAAATACACATATAAGCATCCTTTAAATTTGTATTGTAGGTACTTATGTACTTATGTCAGTCTTTATTTATAAATTAAATTGCACACAATGCTTATAACAATATTATCAATTATACAATGTTAAGTTTACCTATAGGTATTAACAAAGTGACTTAAAACTAATGCTGAGCTAAACGCTATGTTAGCATCTACACAAAATTGCACAAAGTCCTATGATAACAGAAGTGTTAACATACACATAGCTGCTGGCACCTGCCGCACACTCGCGATGCCAACTTCGCTTTCAAGTTTGCAACTTCGTTCTTGAGATACGACACTTTCAAAGCCAAGTGGATTTCCCTCATCTTCCTTCGGTCCCTGCTCTGCTTAGCTGCGAAGTTGTTTCTCTCGCGTTGCTTCTTGTACGAATCGTTTGCAGAGTCCTGGTTTGTAGATCGCACTGCTCGGCGCATCCTCGGGTTGTTTCCTAGAAGAGTTCCACCGTTCTTCTCTGCCATAGCCCTTAGAGCGTCTCTTTCAAACGCCTGGAAATCAGGGTCGTCTGATAAGGCGTCCACATCCATGCACAGCCGTTTCGAATACGACAGTGGAGATTCAGGTGGTGACAGTGGTTGCACCGGGTATTGTGGGCTGACTGTAAGAGGTGGAGGCGGCGCGTCGTAGCCGGAGCAAGTGCTGGCGCCGGACAGCGGCGACAGCTGAGCTGGAGGCGCGGCGTAGTTCAGGCTGTACGAGTAGCCGCTGTAGTATGCTGGATGTCCAGCAGGCACCGTCGGATATGAGTGATACCCATAAGCGTACACTGCAGGTTGCGGCAAGCTCGGAGACACTTCGGGCTCCGGTTCATGTTTCACTTCTGTCTTGCTGAGGTCCAAAGCGGCGTCGTCGGCGTAGGGCGTCCAGAGGGCCATGGTAGCTGTGATTGCGTGTGTCCGTCTTGAAGAGATACGAGTAACTACAGACTCAGTTGCCCAAGCGTCCCTTGTTTAGTTGGGGGCGGGGCTTAACTACAGAGGGATGGTTTACCCCCGCCGGGACCCCGTAAAAGGGTTATCTGCTACCTGCTCCCCGCTAACGGGACTACAATGTAAAACAATGACCACGAGCTGTGGTTGGCATTCGCAATTTTCTAACTGATGCCACAAAACTTTTACTATTACAATTTGGTTAAAAATGTTTAAAAAAATAAAATTAATAGATGTATGCGTCTGCTCTCTTCCGTACCATAACAATTTACTGATTAAATACTGTCCTTACTGAGCTTTTAAAAACCGAATACCCACTTTATAAATTATTTTGTTTACTTCTTAACGATCCTCGTAATGGCTTTGTTTGTAACCTGAATTTTATTTAATCCGTACCAGTTCTAAGAAAAAGTATAGTAAATAAAATAACAGTCTAATATTTTGATAATAAACATTAAGATGAATAGAGCTAGCGTACTAGTAATGCTATCATTAGTCCTACTTAAGTTAAATAAACTTTTGAAAACTAACAAACAAAAGTTAGAAGATTTGTAGAAATCAATAGTAGGTATCTAAGTACCTAATGTACTGAAAACTCACTTATGGTAAGAAATATATCTACATTTAGATCTATATTTGTATCGCCAATGTAAAAATAAAATGTTACTTTAATAAAAAAAAGTCTGCGTCCTACAGAAAATCAAACTTCTATTCCTTTGATTTTTTTATAAACGTACAAACATAATGGATGTCTAATTATCATGGATGAAAAATTATGATGACAATCATTTTACCGTACCATATGGCATATTCTCAGAAGCCGTATTACACAATTAGGTGAGTCCTCTTCCTAATAAGTGCGGAAAGGACGTCACTGGATGGGTGATCACCATGGATAGGTACTAGTGTAAACTTCCGTATTGCATGCAAAGTAAGACCTTCTTACTTTGGTTTAAAGGTTCTATTTTTATCGTGGCACAATATTTAATGACGCGAATGTCCACTACCAGTCATTGAAAGAAATCGTCGATGCGTTATTAACGACGCAACTGTCGCTATGACGGATCTATTCGGCGCATTGTACCCCGGTGCAACTTCCGGAGATTTGTTGTAACTCTTTACTCTGACCAATAATGATGTCACGGTGGTCTGCCATAATGTTATTCTGTTATAAAGGAGCCGGATTTAGTTATTGACACCGCATTGAGACGGATCTTCTTATGTGCGTCGAATTCAGAAGATGAACAGCATTGTCCGTCTGAGAACTTTATTATAATACTGAAAATCAGACCGATGCATGGACATTTTCATATTTAATAATAAGTTATTTTTAACGAGAATGTACATTATAAAATATTTTGACGACCATTTGGATCAGCGGTAGTTAACGCTGCTTCTGAGCCATGGGTCGCGGGTTCGATCCCCGCACAGTACAAATATTTGTGTGCATGAACATGTCTGTTTCTACTGGTCTGGGTGTTTTCTATGTATTATAAGTATGTATTTACAAAAAAAAAAAAAGTATATAAGTAAGTTTATCGGTTGTCTAGTACCCCATACGACAGGGTACTTAATAGTACCTTAATTTGGGACTAGATGGCTCTGTGTGGCCCAGTGAGGCATGTCTTAAAATATTTATTTATTTATTTATTTATTTATTTTGTTTGAGATTGAAATATATTACGTTCGAGAATATGTACCAGTATGAATTTAATCATATGATAATACCGACCTAACAAGACATTGAAACATACAAGTGCCCATTTTGATTATTGTATAGGTCTATCTCGGTAAATACATTTCAGCAATAAAAAAACTGTAAACTGGACTTAAAACATTCAACACCTGCATAGATATCAATGAAAAGTCCCGTTTTAAAACTTCTAACTTGCCTTTCCGGCTTACCGTCTCGATGCGGGTTCATTATTTCATATTTAGCCATTTCAATACTTTTACCTAAATGCGCAAACGCATGGGATAAACAAAAGCACGCACGGTCACCGTCTCCGGCGCAGGTAGAGGGGCGGCGGCGCGTGCCTCTGAAGTCGCGGTAAAACGCTCGTAAAGAAGTGATAACAATGCCACTGTGCAATAAAACTTACCCAGAAAATATTACTTTGTCTAAACAGATTAGAAGAACGTTGGAATTCTACAGGAGCTTATTATAACGTCGATTGTGAAATAAAAGAACATTTTAATCCCTGCAATTAAGTGTGCGTTTTCATGGACACTATTACGCTTTTGTTTTATTTTATTGCAGGATTATTTTACCGAAATGAATAGGTAACCTATTTTGCCTAAGCAGCTGTATTAAGTACCTCATCTTTAGAAATACTATTCAAGTCTATGAGTAATCGGTTGTGTTATCATTTTCATTGTCGGATCAATAATCTTGTCTGTACTATGATGTAGTCTTTCATCGCCAATACATTTTGCGCATATTTTGGTAGGAAAATCTTATATATAATGGTTTTGGTATGAGGAATGCGAAATTGTGTCTGACTGTCTGTTACATTTACGCTCAAACCACTGAGTCCGGGAAACGACATTAAAATAGTTTATAGTTATCCGAGAAATCATACTATATGGGATTGGGAAGAGTGTGTAAGTGTGTAGAGGGAATCAATACTATCTTAATTTCGGTAGCAGAGAGCGATTTCATAAAAAATTATGATGTAGATGATCTACAATCAAAAATACCTCATAAGTACGCAGACAATGCAACTGATCAGATACAACTTCTAAGTACAATTTATATTGGTTTATCCTTTAAATCTATACTATATTAATATTACGAAGTCGCGGCCAACAGCTAGTTTTTGATATACCGGCGGATGGCATAAGAATAGTATAGGTATCTATTTGTCTCGTGTCTACTCATATTAGATACGTACTAAGAAGTAGTAGGTAATTTAATAATTTACTAAAATAATTAAGTGCCCATTTCGTATTTAATTTAGGTAGCAGTGCGAGTTAGAGCCAGCTATGCTAACTATATCGAAAAACCTCACGAAATATCAATTGAATTACTCTTTCTGGCTTTAGAAAAATACAGTTGGCATCTCATCGACGTTTATTGTTGACAAATCGATTGATCAATCAACTTCGCAACTTAACTGTATCCAGTACCTACCTACAGCAGATACGACTCAGCAATTCAATAGTTATTTGTACGAAGGGTGCGCCGGAGCATCCACGTCGATGAACATAGATTGATGAAGTACGATCTGACCACACACGTTACGTCATTGCTATTCGCACATAAATATTAGTTTTAATATCACTATCGTGAAATTGTATATCTTTTCCTTTTGTAACTCAGAATTTTAAAAAGCGTAAATGTACACGAATACCTACAAAGCAAGTAGAAAATTAAACGAAATGTTAGCATAATGTAAGAATTTAATTGTTTTGCAGATTACCAAAAAATCTATTTTGCTAGCCTATGAGAGATCTTACGACTGATGATAAGCGAATGACGTGAATCATCAGTTTCTTAACACGGCAAAAAGACGTGTACACTACTGCCCGTTTATCTTCTGGCAGTACTTACTCCTTTAGTCGCTTACAATACTCATAGAAAGGGAAAGGATGCTATTATTTTTATGTGCCGACCTTCGATAACATATTATGAGAATTAGATCCAGAATCCCATACAATTCAAACTGTTTAAGTTAGTATAATATAAGCAGCAAATAGCATGTCTACTAACGTAATGCAAAATTTACCTTATGCACACGATTTAAAGATATGCAACTAAAGTGAATGAGCATCCAGATGTTCAGTATGTGTTCATTTGGTCAGGATGTTTTTCCTTCATTGATAATATGTACGTATCTAGTTTTTGATTTTACATCAATGGTGCCGGCTCCATACGACACCGCTATATGTTATCAGTTTTGAGCTACCTATATAATAGGGAAACTTATATTATAGTGCATCAAATGCATCGATTTATGACGTAGGTGGTCGGGTTAAATGCCGTTGTAACTGCCTTACAAACGTAGTTTCGCAAGCGTCTAAAAAAACCCAACAATATGCAAATAGTATCGCGCTCCTCGTTATTGTCTCCACCATTTGCAACGGATTAAAACACAAAGGGTTCTCGGCCTTCCCTATAAACAATGCGGGCGTCTCCTAAATAATTCGCAAGGCAACGGTACCTTTGGAACAAAAGGATTTTGCCATTTCTTGCCGATATGCAATACGTTGGACGACACTGAACAAAGAAAGGGTTCCTTTCACTTCGGCTAAAAAGTTTTAGAAAATTGTTAACACTACCTAAATTGGACTTAGTTTTATTGCAGTGAAATTTAAGTGTTAAAGAATTCATAATACTTTTACTGCACTTACAAGCACCTGGTATTTTCTGCCTGTTGTATTACACTTTATCAGAAGCGATTAATTCTAAGAAACACGGTTTCATCATATTATAGATAAACTTAACTTACAATATCAACTAACCAATAAACTTTAGATTTTACTGCAATAGATTTATTTGTAACTTGCAGTCATTACTTATTAGTTTCTATTAAAACACACTGCTTAAAAAAGACACTCCGTTAGCTTTCATACAAAAAACATCAACGCGTTAGAGCTTCACAGAAGCTAACAACTACATTATATTGCATAAATTGAATATGTCTACTGAAAAAAAACTCTGTTTTGCTAAGGTTAAGCATCCATTTAGTTGCCTTTTATTGTCGAACAATAGGCCGAAGGTTCATAATATGTTATGTGACCTTATGGGCTTTATGTTGTGGGTATGTTTTTATGAACTCGCCAACAATAGGTGAGGACGATGTTGTGCAACGCCCTTTTTAAAACGACCCCAAGGGCCACGGAACAGGGGGCGTTTTCTTTAGGACCAATAGAAATCATTCTAAAAAAGTAACGGAAGGATGCTGCTTTTTAAAATTGAAGCATTGCGTTTTGAATTGTAACAGTATTTAATTTATATTAATATACAGGTTTAAACTTTCATGGTCACTATCACTAGAGTTAATTAGTTCGGTGCTAATAGAGTTAATTTATTCTAGTATCTTATATTACCATCTATTTAACATCATAAATAGGTGGTAATATAAAATGTAAAAGTATTAAACAAAAGTTCATGTTATCACCGTAAAATATAAACAAAATGGATTGAATGATAACTAAACATAATAATAATCTATTTTGTTTGGATGCAAGAATTAAATGTTTAAGTAATTATAGGTACACACAAAGATAGATCCATCGTTATAATTCCATGTGTGTATGTTTCATTAAGTCCTTTCTACCGTCGTACGTACGCTATTATATTAATATTACACCCTTAAACTTAAGGGTTAAGTTTATCCTATATTGAAATAAACGCTGTCTTTCGGTCTGCGTTTGCTTTTAAGTTGCATGATTTAAAATCTGGGTATTTTTCATACCTAGATTATAATTAGGTTTATGATATTCAAAACATTTTTTTTTTGTTTTTTTTTTGGAATTTCACTTAATTATTTTGGTTTACTTTTTCTCCCGTTTGTATTCTATAGAAATAGTCAACTCAATTCTGCTTTATAACTACGTATTATTAAGTAAGCCGCTACGGAATACGGAAGCAGAAAAGTGCATCGTTCTAACGGGCCCCAGCACCCTCGGTATCGGTACATTGGAAGGGTTACGTATTAATTGAGTGCGGGACGCTCCCCTGCGCAACACCCCACGGAGCGTTATGTAACGTTGCTAGCTTATCGATCGCTATTATGTCTTCCTACCATATCGTTTATTTACAAAATTTTATTTTATCTTATAGAAAATCATATTTAGTAATTGAGAGCCATTTTTCTTATACAATTTTTACATTTCTAAATTGTGAGTTCTTAATTGCATTGTTAATTAGTTTATCTAAACCAGATTTGATATCTAAATTCTATATCGTAAGCATAGGCAATTTTTGTTCACGTTCATTTGCATTTATGCATACAATTGTATTATTCGTTGTCAAGATTGCTTTTCGTACTTTCTCAAATAAAGTTTAGTTAAATATTTCTTAACAACACCAAAGTGATCATAAAACACAGTACTCTAAGATTGGTAATTATTTAATCGACTATTCAAATAATATATTATTAATGGGAATTAGAACGTGTAAAAGCGTCTCCGAGGGCCTATTGCAGAAATAAAACTGATATTATTTAGCTGATTTTAATGTACAATAGAATAATATAATAAAAATAAATAAAAATATTAATGGCGGACTGCATGTGATCACCATAGATTGCTTCCCACAGCTGCGTTAGATATTATATCAGATCGATTGTAATATTCTTTTGGGCACGAGAGCTGTCGTGTGCACAAATCAAAATAATCCTTTGGCAGGTACCATGACAATCGAGCTCGTTGTTTTTGTAGGCTGCCGCGTGGACAACGAATCGAAAGCCGCGTGCCAATGTTATCTTTGCGCCTCGAAATATGAGATCTGACAGATATTGCTGTGAATGAATAAATAAATTCGTGGAAGCTTTGTAACTAAATATTTTTCGCCGAGATGCGTCGCGTGTGTGAGCTTTTATCAACGATAATTATTTCATTATAAAACATGAAATTAAAGTGTCCAGATTTAAATCAACTGACGTAACTTGTGATTTAGTAAAAGACACATTACAACTTTAACTATTTTCAACCATTACATGACGATCATCTTTGATTGTTTGTTTGGCACCAACTTAGATGGTTGCTTGGGCGTCAAAATGTCTTTTTTTTTATAGGGTCGGTAAATGTATTGTGAAATTAATTTGAACTTTATTAATCTATCATCTATTTAAATTTATTCATATGAAGTCTTTTTGTCACTTAAAAAGCTATGGCGATAATCCTCCGTCAACTTAGGTACCTAAGGCCCGAGTTTACCAACAGACATTTAAGTTTTAAACAGCGTTTAAAATATTATTTGACATATTTTGTATGGGAATTGTGTTTAATAATATTTTAAACGCTGTTTAAACTTATACTTCTGTTGGTGAACTCGGGCCTAAGTCTATACGTATATGTAAATACGTTTAACGAGATTAAAATGTCGTGCAAATCATGCCGATAACAAATTATCAACGAGGGAAAGATATCACATTAGCAAGTATTCATTTACTTTTGAAAATCGAAGGCCCTTTCATATGAAAACTTGATAAAAAGGTCGCATCGATGTACGGTAGGCGCGGCCTGCGCACTCGCATCGCCAATAAACGCCCGCGCATATAACAAAAGCAAGAGTCCTATGTGATCCAGTATTATACAGCGATGGTATGAAAAGTATCGTGCTTAGTAAGAAACATCAGTATAGTTAAATTTTTTCTTGTCTAGTCAGAGACATAAGATCTCTTGAAGATAATCGAATGTTGGTTCTGTAGCAAAAGTTTGTATGCGTCAGAAGCGTCCAATTTACTGAGTTTAATTAGTTGTAATGACAAATAAAAGTACTGAAAAGTCCATTGGTTGTATTGATAATCTAAAATAATGGTCTAGCTCATTTTTCTTGATGCCTCATGCCTATATGTCACAGTAGGTACCTACTTTCTATAACAGTAGCAGCATTTAAGATATCTCATTTGTAATCAATTAATGCCTACAAGAAGTTACTAGTCAAAGTCTTAAAACAGAAGCGTAATGTTTGTATTCTGTTACTAATGTAACCAAATTCAGTATTATCATAATTACATAAGTACTTACTTTACTTACCTTAAGGGTGCTTTTTCTGTTTGTTATTATTTTATAAGGCCATAGTTAAGTATGCAGTATAAATCAATATAATTTACAGAAAGAATATTTTCAAAGGATACCCGTTATAGGTTGATTTTCTTTACCTATGCTAAAAAGTGGTATTGGACTTAATACCCTAAATATAGTCTTGTCACAATGAAGCTACCGATGCTGCGGTTGGGATAGACGAGCAGGAAAATGGAGGTGTAAGCAAAACAACAAAAAAAGTCATTAAATATACATTTATTTACATACAATTTGTATTTGGTATACCACTACATATTTTAAACAGTACCTACCTACGTCAAACATGTCGATGAATGATTTCTTGAAAATATTGACTTTAACTTACTTAGGTAGGTAGAAACCTATATACCTAATTTTACAATTTACACAAAGCATAATTTTTATCATTACAAATAAAAAGTTAAAATGAGTAACTAAACCTAATTGAGATGTTAGTAACTTTTCTACCCGTAACATTTCAAAATGCGACACGTGTAAGACTAGAAATACATTCTGCGAGTCACAATTATATACCAAACAATACTTCGCTTACATTAGATACAAAAATTGCACAAAAACTAATACGAGTAAAGTTAGTTCTTTATACACTTAACTGTTGTCACAAAAGTTTATATTCATTAAGTTAGCATTCGCAAACTTGTTGACAGCGACCACAAACGCCGGCCGCCAGTCTCGCCCTTAGGTCAGCCATTTTCTTCTTCAAGAAAGTCACCTGGAAGGCCAGACGAACTTCCCTTAACTTCCTTCTATCTCTACTCTGCTTTGCCGCGTAGTTGTTCCTTTCCCGCTGCTTTCTATATGAATCATCAGCCGTCTGGTTTGTCTGCACTGCCCTGCGCATGCGAGGATTGTTCCCGAGGAGAGAGCCTCCGTTCTTCTCGGCCATAGCCCTCAACGCGTCCCTCTCGAAAGCCTGGTACTCCACGTCTTCATCCAAAGACTCGATGTCGTAAAGTTCTGGAGACTGAGGCGGCGACGGTGCTGAGCTGATAGACTTCTGGCGATACGCCCGTGGTGACCACGGACTGCCGACGGATTCCGGAGATATCTGGGCTGATGGCACGCTGTATGCAGGCCGAGGTTCCGGATACCCAGTATAGTAGGAATACGGTTGTGTGTTCACAGGCAGCGGCTGCGGTGAAACCGGGTACGGATGGTACACATAGTCGTTGTAGACTGGAGATGTGTTTGTCACAGGCACTGTTTCTAGGATTGGTGATTTTCGTTCTGTCTTAATTACAGGCGCGCGACTCAAGTCCAAAGCGATTTCTTGAACGTACGGCGTCCAGAGAGCCATTATCGCAGACTGATCAAATATCAGCAGCAGATGCAATTCGCGTAAACGGTATGAGATGATTGAGACACTGTTGCGGCGTTTGCCCAAGCGCCCCGTTCTTAGGGGCGGGGCCTCATAGGGTGGGGGTGCATTGTACCCCGTTGCAACGGTGCTTGAGGAAAGGGTTGTTTACCTGCCATATAATAACGGGATATTTCGCCCGCGTTATTTTTCGTCAGTTCTTAACGATATAAATGCATAAGTTTGTTTAACATTATTAACGATTGCTTAGTTGAATGACGGATAAAATACTCGACATACCTACTTCTGTCTTTATGTCCAACTCTTTCTCTGTGTCAGTTGTACGATTTTGGAATGGACTGCCCTCCAAAATCAGAAAGCCAACTCTAAATTTTCTTTTAAAATGTCTTTACGAAGTCACTTAACCGACTAACTTTCTTTCTTTCTACTCTTGTATCACGCTGACATTACTTTTGTGTATATTCATATTTAATGTATGTATTGTGTGTATGTTTTTAGGGTTCCGTACCGAAAGGGTAAAAACAAGACCCTATTACTAAGACTTCGCTGTCTGTCCGTCTGCTAGCCGTCCGTCCGTCACCAAGCTGTATCTCAAGAGCTGCGATAGCTAGACAGTTGAAATTTTCACAAATTATGTATTTCTGTTACCGCAATAACAACAAATACTAAAAACAAAATAAAATAAATATTTAAGGGGGGCTCCCATACAACAAACGCGATTTTTTTTCCCCTTTTATGCTCGATATTAATCATGGCAACAGATAGGCCCTTGAAATATTCACAAAACACTCAATTGTATTTTAAATTTAAGAATAAATAAAACAATAATATAAAATGAATATTTAAGGGGGGTAATTTTTTGCCTATTTTTTCTCGGTAACAATAAATGGTAACAGGTAGGCACTACATTAACTGGATTAATGTATGTACCTACTATTAGTTTACCTAGTGGTACGGAACCCTTCGTGCGCGAGTCCGACTCGCACTTGGCCGATTTTTGTACGTATGTAACGAATTCGTATGTATACAACCATAAATATCAAATATCAAAAGCTGTCAGTGCTTGTTTTGCCAGCACTATAATAATATATAATACTAGCTGACCCGGCAAACGTTGTTTTGCCATAAAAATGATTAAATTACTAAAATGGCTAACAAAAAATAGGGGTTGGTGGTAAAAGGGTAAAAATTTAGGGTTGTATATATTTTATAAAATTTTAATATTTTACTACCCTACCCCTACCCTACCCTACACCTACCCCTTACCCTACCCCTACCCTACCTCTAACCTACCCTACCCTACCCTACACATACCCTACTCCTACCCTACCCCCACCCCTACCCTAAACCCTTCCCTACCCCTACCCTACCCTTACAAAAAAGACGATAATTGATCAGTTATCGAGCGGGATGAAAAATGATTAAATTACTAAAATGGCTATTAAAAAATAGGGGTTGGTGATAAAAGGGTAAAAATTTAGGATTGTATGTATTTTTGTATGTTGTATCATAAAAAAATAGAAATTAAAAATTTTGTATAAAAAATAAAATAAAAAATTTAGGGTTGGACTACACCTAACATTATCCCCGACAAAATTGTGAATCTAAACCATTCCCAGATCCCCTTGAACACACACAAAAAATTTCATCAAAATCGGTCCAGTCGTTTGAGAGAAGTTCAGTGACATACACACTCACAGAAGAATTATATATATAAAGATTTTCCTTGTGTAAGTATTTGTAATGTTCACTACTTTACACTGCATGTAATATTTCTGCTCGGCCTTATGGTTGACTGGTAGAGAATGCTATGGCATAAAATCCATCATTTATAGCGCTTTTGTATGTGCATTAAAGTGTAAATAAATTTTAAATAATTATGGATAAGTATCATCGAAGTCGATAATAAAATTACTTCACTTAGTCTTAAATTTATATGTATATACCTACATTTGTATTTGTAATTACTAATTGAAAAATATTTCATAAGCAATTTGATTCTGTACCATGGTCTGATTAATGCCCTAGAGTATGGTATATACTCTAAGGTCATGTTCTATAGGTGAAAATAATATAAGACGCCCTAGAACATGTGGTTCAAAAATCAATAGTTTCGAATATACATACATATAAACACTTACGCCTTTTTCCCGGAGGGGTAGGCAGAGAACACATCTTTCCACTTGCTAAGATCCTTACAGACTACTTTCGCTTCATCCACATTCATTATTCTTTTCATACACGCTCGCCGGTTTAGGGTACTCTTGACCTGACCTTTCTTTAGAACTTCCAAGATTTGATCAAGATAAGTTCGTCGAGGCCTTCCCCTTCCAACATTTCCATTCATACTCGCCATATATATCTTTTTAGTTCGAATATAACGTTATATATTAATATATCGTTTCGAATATAACATCAATTTTAGTTAAATTTGTTAAAAAAAAATTACCAGTATTGCGAATCCTTAGTTTTGCGAGACGTTAGCAAACTTACACTAAAGTGTAGTAGTAAAGTAGCGGGAGATCGTAAATTGTAAAAAACATTGACATGTGTAGGTGTTTCATTGATAAGTAGGTACGAGTAAATCGTTTTCATTCAAAAGTTCATTCATAACAAGGTAAGGGTGTTTTACATAAACAGTCGTGACTTTTTAGAATTATTTTGTATGAAAAAAATAAACAAAAAAATTATTTATAATTGAAAAATAATTCATGTGTAATTTGATTCTTTACCATGGTCTGTTTAATACCCTAGAGTTATGGGATATCAAAAGGAACACGTTGTATAACTCGCTGTTGCCCGCGACTTCGTACGCGTCCATTTCTGTTATTATGATCGCGATTATTTTTACAACATTTTTCACTGATGCTTCGCTCCTATTAGTCGCAGCGTGATGTTATATAGCCTAAAGCCTTCCTCGATAAATGGACTATCCAACACAAAAATAATGTCTCAATTCGAACCAACGGGTACTTCCTGCGATAAACGCGTTCAAAGAAACAAACTCTTCAGCTTTATAATATTAGTATAGATTACACTTGTAAATTTAGTAAATAAACGCCATCGTTTATTTAGAGAGCCTAATAAGCAGTGTCCGTCACTGCTTATTAGGCTCTCTATGAATATTCACGACGATCTGTCGGAAACTAAATAAGAACATAGTCTCATTTTAACTTAATAAAAACCTAGAATCAGCAATCCTATTTATTCTTATCTTTATGTTATGTACAAGACATTTAAACAAGAACGTAGTTAGGTACTACATACCATCTACAACCACATATAACATCACTTAGGTATATAAAATTAAAAATTCTAAAATTTGTTTACCAAATGCGCTTATTATTTGCGTAAGTATATTATTATAAGTAAGTCGTAATATTACTTACTTTGTTTTGATCCCCATTAGATAACAAGGTAACTATTTTTATGCAGGAAAGAAGAAGGTTTACTTAATGCGTTTAGTGTTATGACTCTTTGTATTTTTTTTTAGGTTTTACAAAATATGGTGAATTTCTTAACGCGAGTTTATCTGTATGAAAATCGATTAACTTTATTAGACACCCGGTAATTTTTTTCTTTACAGGTCACTTTAAACTTTTATAAACGTGCGCCCAATTATGAAATTATTGATATCCCATAGACAGTTTCAACTAAGTCAAGGTATTTATTAATGTGTTGCTAACTATATTTTTCAGGGTCACTATCTATCTCCATGTTGCCTAAATCTACTTAAGTAATTTCAGCTATATCGGTTGAGAAATTATTAAATAACCATACCAAGTTCCCCGTTTTTAACCCTTGTAATGATGATTATTAAGATAAAAACTCTCTTATGCCCTTACCAGGGTCTCAAAGTAAGTATCTCGACATAAAATTTCATATACGGCTTGGTTAAAGCGTGAAATCGTATACTTCACATTAAAATAACTGTATGTCTGCTACATTGTTTAGTTAAGTTGAATGCAATAAAACAAAAAATAAAATCTGTATTTCAAAGTCAAAGTCAAAGTCAAAGTATTTATTTGCGAAGAATAGGTACATAAGATGTCAGATACAATATTTAGATCTCTATTCAGTTAATAGTATTTAACATGCAAAATTAAAATAATAAATTAAGTCATACAATTAAAAAATTCAGATAAATTATAATAACCCTTATTTACTAGCCATTGGCGTAGTTTTTTTGTCATCACATACACAGGTCCACACTTAAATTGATTTGGAATATGGTTATATACCTTCACACACATACAATAACAGTTTTTCCGAAATAGAGAGGTTCTTGGTTGAAAGTCCAAAGCAAGTCTGTTGCTGTTTCTAGTATTTCGAAGATATTATCGCTGGCCTTTTTAAATAATTCTGGATGATGCCTGACAAACTTGTATATTTCTAGAATATACATACAAGGAACGGTAAGGATTCCTAATTTTGTAAAAAGTGGTTTGCAAGAGTCAAAGGGACCTTTATCACATATAGCACGTATACATTTTTTTTGGGCAATAAGTACCTTGTTTGCGTCTGTGCTGACATTTTGACAGATTTGCAAGGATGTCGAGGAAGGGACTTACTTGCTAGCTGTTGAAGAGGTCGGCCAGGAAGCCGAAGGAGAAGACGGTGGCCGTTACCTCGCCTTTTTGATACCGGCTTATAGTCGCCGTATATAATATTTTAAATTTTGTTCCGGTCTAAGTGCCATCTTTTGATGGCCGCTTGGTTTGGCTACCAGGCTTAGCACATTACCTTACCGTTTTACGCTGACTTTCCGCTGATCAAATGAAAGACGCAAGAAGCTTGTCTCAATGAAATTCGGGTTGGTACCACGCCACGTGGATGCATAAGGTCACCCTACCCTATCTTTGTTGAAGTAAGTGGAAACATCTTCTTAATCCAGTTAGCAGTCTACAATTCCGGTTGCCGTTTTTTAGTATTCCGTTCCTAATTAAATTCAGACTATTCAGTTTAGTATAATTTACATGATAAGTTTGGTGGTACAACTCGCTCAGAAGTAGGGGTAATTCAGAGCCTTACAAAGGACTCACGCCTGAGATTTCTGTGTAGCTTTTAAGAGGTGGTAAGCTTAGCCGGAGCAAATAAATATATTTTGTCAATTCATGCTCGCCTCTTTATTTACCACCTCATCCTGATCATCTACATCAACCCCCTACACACCCTCCAACCCCTAAACGTTGCAGAGACGTTTTACGTCTCAAACGTCGTAGTACGTAAACGAATCTATTGATTTTGCTGCAGACCTTATAGACGTGAGTTTTAAAATTTAAGTTATCATTTATGCTGTTCCCAGGAATGTTACATCGTCAGCCTTTTGAACGGATATTTCGTTATATCTTAAATTGACATAATAATCTGTTGGTCCCTTTATATTAAAATTTACATAATGAGTCTTACTAAGATTAACAGTAAGGTTACTTGCATTGAGGTATTGAATTATATTTTGAATTGTGTCATTGATGTCATTTTCAAATTTAATTAAGTCATCGTGGTATTTAGATTGAATAATAACAGATATGTCGTCGGCAAACATTATACATTTATTTTTTGTCACTTTAGTCAGATCGTTAATATATAGCAAGAATAGCATCGGGCCTAATATACTTCTTTGCGGGACCCCGAATTTCTTAATTTTATATTGAGATTGGTGTGAAACTATCGTATTTTCTTGTTTAAACTTCTAATTTCTACACATTGGTTTCTATTTCTAAGGTATGTTTCTAGCCATGAGAGGCAACGTCCTCGAAAGCCGTATTTTTCTAATTTGTCTAACAAAATATCGTGCGCCACAAAATCAAACGCCTTGGACATGTCAAAAAACAGTACAATGGTACGCTGCTTCTTATCGAGTCCCAAGATTACGTTATGTATCAGATCAAAACATGCAAGGGTAGTAGACTTTCCCTTTTGAAAGCCATACTGTTCTGATGTTATAATGTTATTTTTTTGGTAAAAATTAACTATTCCTAACTGCATGGCCTTTTCAAATATCTTAGCCATGATTGGTATTAACGTTATTGGCCGATAATTGCTAATTTCTGATTTATCCTTTGTTTTATAGATAGGTTTTATCACGGAATATTTAATACCATCAGGGAAACATCCCATTTCAAATGATAAATTAATTAGAAAAGTCAGAACTTGTGCTAATTCTATTTTACATATTTTTAATATCCTAGTACATACTTCATCATAGCCACACGCATTTGACTTATTTAATGTCTGAATAATATTACATGTTTCTGCTAGAGTCACTGGTTTTAGAAAAAAATAATTTGATACAGATTTCATTGTAGATAATACTTTACGTTTTTTACAGGCGTCATATTTGTATCCATTTTCCGTCAAATTTAGATAATAATTATTAAATGTCTCTGCAATCTCCTGTTCTTTACGAATTGTATGATTATTATGTTTAATATCAGAGAAATAGTTTTGTGGGGTTTCCGTTTCCGTTTCATCTTTTATAAGCCTCCATGACGCCCTACAAATATTTCTTTATTTCTTGCCTGAAGAACAATACTTATAGTTATTAGTGTAGGCGGCTTTGTGCGCGTAGAATTTAAAAGGTTGTTTTCCTCAGAATGTATTAATTTAGCGTTGATTTCTTTCAGTCAAGTGAGATCCTAGCATTCCTAGCTAGAGGAAATTTTAAACAGTAGGAATAAAATATTTTTATGTAGTGAAATGAGGCATATTTTTAAACTAGAGCTCTAACAAATATTTTGGACATGAAACATAGGCACACATTAAATAAAACATCTGTATAATATCATTGTAAAACATGAAATACTTTAGCAAACAAGTTTGAGTCTATGCTAAATAAACAATCTCCGACTATTGTGCAAAGACTCTATGGTTGCCTTTTAAGATTTTAACATGCCTTTTTTTCGTTTAAAAGTTTTATATAGAGTTGATTATTTCGTCACTTCCACCCTGCTATCCTCATAGTTACTATTATTACTGTATTTACTTAATGTATAATATAAATAATGTATTTACTCTTAGGTAAACTCCATAGAAAATTGCATTTGCATTTATGTAAATAAATTACACGGCCTATTGCTGAACTTCCTCCACGTGAAATTAAATCGTAAGTTGTTTCGGCGAAAGTTGGGTTACTATAACTATTCATTATTATTTAATTGATTAAAATGTATGGCATTAAATATTTCTAGCTCGCACTGGCTTTAAATATATATTTTTTTTTTAATAACTAGATGATCCGTTGAACTTCGTATATCACCTATCATAACGACATAAATAAGTGAAAATTTTAATGTAGTACATTTTATATGAGAAAATTGTTGTTTTACTATCTTCCTTGCAATTTTTCCATATTTTCTCTTCATTTAAACCATCCCTGGCCCCTAATTCGCGTAACCGAATCGTATCACAATCGTAATGGAACGACAGGTTTTTGACAGTTCTAGTATGGGCTAAATGTCAAAATCGTCCAATTCAATCACGATCGAACTGCGATTCGGTTACGCGAAATAAGCCCCTGGACTACCACAAATATTTCAAGACCAAAATTTGCCAAATCAGTCCAGCCGTTCTCGAGTTTTAGCGAGACTGACGAACAGCAATTCATACACGGTGCATTTTTTAACACCTGGAAAAAGAAGCCCACCTTATGTGACCATAACATCATGGAAGTGTTATTTAATCTATCAATAAAAATATTTTATGAAAAAGTTTATTTTAATACTTATTCAGACTTTTAATTTTGTAACACGCTGTGACGCGCACAGACGTAGGTATTATTTTGCTACAGCGGGGTGCCGGATGAATGAACCTTACACAGCTACAACCTACAACCATGCGTGTTTCAAAATAAATAAATGAACCAATATTTGATATACCTATTTATATGACAAAACAAATGAAAATAACACTGCCAAGATTTTATATATTTAATGGTTGCATAACGTGGACTTCGTTTTACAGGTGGTTGAAATTACACCGTGTTTATGTAGAATAGATAATTAAAACAGAGGCTGACTAATAATGACCGAGTATTTTACGTTACTTCTTCTCGATACTATATAGCCTATAGGTACTCTTGTCCCGAAGGAGTGCTACGTTTAAATATTGTGACGTTTTGGGGTGGTGGGATCTACCTCCTAGTGGTCCACCCTGGGCAACGGCAATTTTGATTTTCTAACCAAGGATGACGGCTAACAGATCCCTCTGCGGTGGTAGGCTCAGGGACCGGAAAACCCCTTTTTAAAGGTAACCTTATTAAAAAGGTAAGCCTATTGATAGGGTTACCCATGTGATAGGGTTACCCATTTGATTGGGTTACCCATATGATAGGGTTACCCTATTGATTGTGTTAGCCTATTAGTTCGGTAACCTTTTGAATAGGGTTTAACCGCTTACCATAAGTTATGGGTTACCCTTTTGATCACTTTTCTAGAATTCGAGAGAGTTCTGTCGACTCGAGTTTTAGATGACCTTTTTTATTTATTCAAGTTTAGTTCACACGGCGAAAGGACTTTCTTTGTTGTTATTTTCCGATAACTGCAAAATCCTACTGCGAAACTGATTTTTGTCATTGTGTATTTTTTATTATTAATTTTAAGTTTTACAATGGAATCATTCCAAACTGGAGATGATACAGAACTAAAAAAATGTATTAAGCGAGCTTTTCTTAAACGTAAGTACCTACTACTAATTTAAGATTTAATTTCTGTATCACTGGTAAAGTAAGTTAAATAGGGTTCGTGCCCCGCCTGTGACATAATTTTTCGAGTTTGGATACTCAAGTACTTATATGTTAACTTAACCAATAAAAATCTCTGATGTGTGTTAAACGCTGTGGTTGTGTTTACCTACATTATTCTACTATAAAGTTGTGTCCTTAAATTAAATATAGGTACCTACCTAAATAAAAATAAAGCAGCATCAATGTTATTATTTATCTCTATTATTGAGATTTTAAATCGATAAAACTCTATGGTCATTTTCAAGAAACTCGATGTTTGCCTAGCATATACTTCTAAAGCGCCTAGATTTCGTATGACATTTTTTCCATTTATAATTTATTTGAATATTAACACCGATGAATTTCAGTTCATGGTAAGTTGTGGCAACCAATTTAAACTTATCATTTGGTTTTTAACTTCAGTAGCTATGCTTTTTCGAATCGCATTAGCTTCCTCTTGAATTTTAGTTTTTAGAGCTTTCACATTTATGCTTTTACTCGCAACGTCACTATTAGCGGCAATGTTGATGATTTCTTGAAAGGCCTCATCTTCCATCATGGCCAATGGTCTTCCGTGAATTGCCACAAGTTGAACACAAAGGTTTTTCAAGTTATTAATCTTAATTTTAGTGACATTATCAATTGAATCTGTCTTGTTTCGGCGGACAATTATGTTGTTTATGTTTTCAACAACTTGATACTCATTCGTATGTTTAGTCGCTATATGGTTTTTTTAATTAGTTTCATGTTTCCCTTAAAACAAGATTAAAAACTAGGTAATCCATTAACAAGTCATTAAATAATAACTAAACAGAATACGTACAAAATGATAAATACTTTTAAGGAATAAAAATATAGAATAAAACATATCGAAACTTCTGTCCAAAATATAATGATCTCAGTATTGAAACTTTAAAAATTTTGACTCAGGCGGGAATCGAACCCGCATCGCATGCATGATGCTTTGTTCATTTGTCTCGGTAACTTTAAAGGACAAAGCATCGCGCTCGTTATGTTTCATAAAGATATATGTGCCGGATGACACGTGGCCGGGTTTGGTACGAAGATTGAGGGAGGAAGCCAGAGGGTCAGACGCCCGTCTTGTTTGATGATGATGTTGATGAAATGATAACGCCTTATGTCGGGTTACGGAGTAACAGCCAACCCAATGTTTACTGTGTGGACTGTATTGTATGCGGTGAGGTGGCTGTGTATTCTTCCTATTTTTCTTCCCAGGATCTGTTCAGGTTGATCTTCTAGGGCTCTTCCTACTTGCTTAGGAGAGAAGGTTCTTCCTTGCTGCTGCTGGATCGAATGATTCTATGGACCCCCTGCTCGCCTTATATTCACAATTTTTGGCGGGAAAATCCCCACCCACGCAATCACTGTGTGAGCGAGAGGTCGGTGCGAGCGAGAGGGGAGATGGCATGCGCGTGTTTTCCGCGGTCGATCGGCAATACCGTAGGGAGAGCCGCATGCCATCTCACAATTAGAAAGAGAGGGAAATAGTACGGGCTTGAATTTTGACTCGAAAAGGTGTCACGTTGTGATTTCTGAGCTGCGCACTAATCTCTAAATACTCACATTTAGTTAATACATTCATTGTTTCATTATTAAAACTCATTTAATTTCACTTCAATAATAATCGAGTTTTGTTGTTTTGGTTATTGATCTGTCAATGACAAAGAGCTGTCAGATGCGCATGCGACTGTCCGTATGCTCTGAATGACTAAAATAACGTTACGTTCGTTTGTCTACGTTTAGGAAACGCACGGAACACTTACTCATTTCACAAATGTCGTGAATGATTTATTTGAATAAATATAACAATACTTGTTTTCTATATTTTTAAGATTGTGTGTTGACATTAAATTATTTTATGAAACTTCACGCAGCCGAAGTAATTTTCATGAACCTGGCAGAATGACGTTTATGACCTTAGACAGATGTTTAAAAAAGGTAATAAACAATAGTAGTATGGCAGGTTTATAAACATTGGGAATTGATTAGGGAAAAATACGTTGTCTTGAGGAATGGTTGGTAAAGAAACAATTTAAATAAACGACCAGCCTTTAGTTAATAATAGTAATTGGAATATTAAAATAATGTAAATCAATAACCTAAAAAGTTTGAATGTTTTCTTGTTAGTTTAATATGTGTTTTACAAAGAAATAGTTCTTTTGTCAAAGAAATAGTTGTTTCGATTGTTTTGGGGAGATTTGAGTTAGTGAACTGGGCACTCGGAAATTCCTTCGTGACAATGATTTGCATTTTTGCAATTTCGAGGTTTCGTTCGAGGATTTTATTTGATTGATTTCATTCTGGTATTCGGCTTGGTGTTGTGAAGATGTCGAGGAGGACACCTTCGCTCTGGCTGTCGGCCAGGAAACCTAAAGAGAAGGATGGAGGCCGACACCTCAATTTTGTTTCCGGCTTATAATCGCCGTGTTTAATATTTTGATTTTGTTCCGGTCTAAGTGCCGTAAGTATATTTGCTGATTTGGCAGGATTTTGTTCATTGAGTCGCTTATTGCAGTTCTATAACATAAGTGGTTTCTTTCAGATCTTTTGATGGCCGCTTGGTTTGGCTACCAGGCTTAGCACATTACCTTCCGTTTTACGCTGACTTTCCGCTGATCAAATGAAAGACACAAGAAGCTTGTCTCGATGAGATTCGGGTTGGTACCACGCCACGTGGATGCATAAGGTTACCCTACCCTATCTTTGTTGAAGTAAGTGGAAACATCTTCTTAATCCAGTTAGCAGTCTACATTTCCGGTTGCCGTTTATTAGTATTCCGTTCATAATTAAATTCAGATTATTCCGTTTAGTATAATTTACATGATAAGTTTGGTGGTACAACTCGCTCAGAAGTAGGGGTAATTCAGAGCCTTACAAAGGACTCACGCCTGAGATTTCTGTGTAGCTTTTAAGAGGTGGTAAGCTTAGCCGGACCAAATAAATATATTTTGTCAATTCATGCTCGTCTCTTTATTTACCACCTCATCCTGATCATCTACATCACCCCCGAACACCCTCTCCAACCCCTAAACGTTGCAAAGGCAATACCGTAAAGAGAGCCGCGTCCTATTTCCCTTCCTAGTCCTCGTTATCCTATACGAGGGTGTGTGCCTACTTAGGGTGTGTTTCCTAAACCCCCGGCTGTTATTCATTTATTTCCCATAACAATATAAAGTTTTACAATAATTTACAATTCACAATAAACATACAAAATTACAAATTCAAAGTTCAAACATATCACAATATAACAAAACATAATAAAATAATAAAACTTATATACAATTACTACTTATAACATTTTATAACGCTGTCCCGTACATTCTCCCGCCGTGTGTCGCAGCGCAGTCGGAGAGACACTTATCTTGTGGAAGGGGCGGCGTCTTTTTCTTCTATTTGCAGATTCACCAGCTTCTTCGTAGGGCGTCGCAGGATACCTCCTCGGGTCAGCACGTCGGCAGCTCGCACGATGCCGTCGGGCCCTGGGTAGACAGCCGTTACTCGTCCCAGTGGCCAAGTGTTTCGTGGCAGAGTGTTGTCCACGATCAGCACGACGTCTCCGGTCTTCAGTTCTGGGCCACGGCCGTGCGGCTCCCGCCGGCCTTGGAGTTCAGGGAGGTACTCTCGTATCCATCGGCTCCAGAACATGTCTGCTATTCTCTGGGACGCCCTCCAATGGGTCTTGCCCAGCAGGTCTCTATCTTCAAATTGTCCCATAGCTGGTTCATGTGCAGGCTCCAAAAGCAGGAAGTGATTCGGCGTCAATGTTTCAGGTTCATCAGGGTCGACCGCGACGTGGGTGAGCGGCCGACTGTTGACGGTGAACTCCACTTCTGCGAGGACCGTGGCTAGGACTTCGTCGTTGGTGGTGCGTCCATTCATCACTGTCGATAGCGCTGTCTTGACTGTCTTCACCAGCCTTTCCCAAGCGCCGCCCATGAACGGCGTGCCCGGCGGTATGAAGCGCCAAGAGATGCGGCGTTTGCTGGCTTCTAGTTCTGTTGCGCTGTCGATGGCTCGGCGCAGCTCCCTCTCGGCGCCGTGCAGGTTGGTTCCGTTGTCAGAGCAGATCTCCTTCGGGCAGCCTCTCCTCGCGATGAATCGCCTCAATGCCATCACCGCTGAGTCAGTGGATAGCGTAGCGGCGAGTTCCAGATGGACCGCTCTGGTCGTGAGGCACGTGAAGAGGGCCACGTAGCGTTTGTGTGTGGCTCGTCCGACGGTGACTTGTAGAGGCCCGAAGTAGTCGACCCCTGTGTAGGAGAAGGGTCGCTGATGATGGGCCAGCCTGCAGGGTGGATGGTTTCCTGTTGATGGTGCTGAGGGTGCCGCTCTTCGTTTGCGACAGTGAAGGCACTCTTTGACGATCTTTTTTGCAGTCGGCCGAAGTTGCAGGATGTGGAACCTCTGGCGACACTGGTTGACGGTGGCTTCCACTCCCTGGTGATGACCGGTGAGATGGACGTGCGCGATGTAGAGTCGCGTGATGTGGTGACGTCCATCCAGGATCGGTGGTCTTCGTTCTACTTCGGGTATTCCTTCTGCAGCGTCGATTCGGGACTTCAGGGTGATCAAACCGTTGTTCATTTCAACAGCTAATTTCTTCATTCTGCTCTGGCGGCTGATCTGATGTCCTCTTCTTAGGTTTTCTATGTCCTCTTCGAAGGCGTCTTCTTGGCTCGCCTTGATGAGAACCTTCTCAGCTTCGATGATGAGTTCAGCGGGAATCTTCAAATATTTGTCTTCTTCAATTAATTTCTTCAATTTTCTGTCGACACGCTGAGCACCCCAGGAAGGATCTTTCGTCTTGTTCGGCTTCGTTCTTGAGAAGAATGTTCTGTGTTTCTTTGTCTTCAGCAGGCTGACGAACTGTAGGACTCTGGCTGTGGTGCGGACCAGACGTTCCCATTTTGAGAACCTGGTTACGTCAGGCACGACTTGTGTTGCGGTCGATGATGACTTTCTGAGGTTCAGTGTTCGTTCTTCTCCCGTTGTTTCAGGAATGGTCTTTTTCTCTTCCGGCCACGTCGATCGATCTTCTTTGAGGAAGCTGGGGCCGGTGAACCATCTGTGGGTCTTGTCGAAGTCCTTGGGGACGTCCCGTGTCGCGTCGTCAGCTACATTGAGTTTCGTGGGAACCCAACGCCATTCCTCTGTCTTGGTGTTTTCTTCGAGTTCGGCGATCCTGTGGGCGACGAAGGGCTTGAAGGATCGGGCTCCTGTTCTCAGCCAGGTCAGGACTGTCTTGCTGTCGGTCCAGAATGTTCGGGACACTGGCTTCCGATCGTGTTCCTCGATGGCTGCTTGCGCCATCCTGCTGCCCATCACCGCTGCTTGTAGCTCCAGCCTCGGGATCGATGTCACCTTCAGGGGAGCCACTCTCGCTTTGGCCAAGATGAGTGGTGTGTGGATGTTCCCGTCTTCATCTTCGATGCGCCAGTAGACCGCAGCTGCATAGGCGACCTCGCTGGCGTCGACGAACACGTGGAGCTCGATATTGTCGCTGCGACTGTAGTTCGGGTAGCACCGGGGTATGTGGATTTGGTTCAGCCTCTGGAGGTGCGTCGTCCATTGTTTCCATTCCAGTGTCAGGCCTTCTTCCAGTTGTTCATCCCACGCCGTGCTCCTTCGCCATATCTCCTGGAGGATCTGCTTTGCCCTGATTGTGACAGGCGCGGCTAGTCCTAGAGGGTCGAATAAGGACATGACGATCTTCAGGGCTTCCCTCTTCGTCGGCCTCTTCTTTAGGATGTCTTCAGGCAGGCGCGACAGGTCCAGGTTGAAGCCCAGGTGGTCGGTTGACGTTCTCCAGGTGAGCCCCAGAACTCGTTCAGTCTTGTCATCTTCAGCCAGGTTCATGTTTTCTTGTTTCTTTCCCGGGTCCAGTTGCTGCAGCACTGCGTCGGAGTTCGATGTCCACTTCCTTAGTTCAAAGTGTGCCCGCTGGTGGATGTCTCCAACTTCTCTTGCGACCTTGATTGCCTGTTCTTCAGTCTAGAAGCTCTGGATGTAGTCGTCCATGTAATGGTTGCGTTCGATGGCATCAGCAGCTTCGGGATGTGTTTCGGTGGCTTCTTTCGCGTTGCGGTTTTTTACGTAGATCGCTGTGGCAGGGGACGAGGTGGCTCCGAAGATCAATGACGTCATTCTGTATTCGGTGGGTGGAGCGTCACGATCTGTTCTCCATAAGTAGCGGAGCGCATCCCGGTCGCATCTTCTGGTCGGATTTTCACTTGCAGGAACATTTCTGTGATGTCTGCTGATACTGCGATTTGATGTTGCCTCATCCTCAGCAGCACTCCAGGAAGTGATTGCAGCAGGTCTGGTCCGGTGAGTAGAGTGTCGTTGAGTGATACACCCTTCGTGATGGCTGCTGCGTCATGCACCATCCTGACCTTGTCCGGTTTCATAGCGTTGATCACTGGGAAACAAGGCAGGTACCATGTTCTGTTTTCAGTCTTCTCCGCAGGTGCAACTTCAGCGTAGCCTTTTTCTATGAGCGCTTTCATTTGTTCGTGGACCTTGGCCTTCAATTTAGGATTCTTCTCAATTTTCTTCTCGGTGGCACAAAGTCTTCTTAGCGCGTAGTCTCGATTATCAGGCAGCTTGATGTCCGCCGATTTCCACAGCAGCCCGGTCTGGAAACGGCCGTCTTCGAGGCGTTTGGTCTCCGCATCCAGAATCTTCAAGGCTTGGGCTTCTGGATCGTTCTGTGGTTTCTTCGGCGCGACTCCAAATGACTCCAGAGAGAAGAAGTTCTTCAATTGTTCGTCGATTCTCTCTGGTTCTTCTGTTTCCGTTGTCACGTGGTTCACGAAGTGGACTCTCTGTCCCAGCGTCCGCACCTGTGCTCCGTGAAGGACCCATCCCAGCTTCGTAAGTGAGGCGACTGGTTGCTGTCTGTCACCGACGCGAGTGGTTTCTGCCAGGAGGAGTGGCCAGTTGTCTTGCCCGATGAGTATTCCCGGCTTGGCTTGTTCGTAGGTGAGATTCTTCAGGCCCTCCAGGTGACGGCAGCCAGCCAGATCGCGTTCGTCGATGGTCTGCGGGGATAGTCGCAGCTGTTTGATGCTTCTGGCTTGTATGGTGTGGCGCTTCTTCTGGTCACCCTGGATCGTTAGTTTGAGCCGCCTTGAAGATCCTGTTTCAATTTTCCGTTCACCGATCGCTTCGATGCGTAGTGGTTCCACTGGTCTTCTTAGTCCGGCGCGCTGTGCCAAGTCCTCGTCGATGAGCGTGATCGTAGAGCCGTCGTCGAGAAGCGCGTACGTGTCGATTTTCCTCTTCGGTCCGACGATGGTCACAGGCAGTATCTTCAGATACGCTTGAGGCTTCCTTGGCGTCCACGTGGAACTGACTACTTCACTTTTCTTTTGTTCTGTCTTCTGTTCACCACTCTTAGTGTGATGTAGCAGCTGATGATGTGGATGGGGGCATCCGTCTATGTTGCATTTCGTGGTGCGGCAGTGATGTACTTTGGTTCTATACCGCAGGCACCGAAAGCATAGTCTCTTCTCTTTGGCGAAATCCCATCTGTCATTGACGCTCAGCTTCTTATATTCTTCACAGTTCCCGATGGCGTGCCCTGTCTTCTCGCAACGTAGGCAGCTGTATGTCTTCTGTTCGGGTTCCGTGGTGTTCGTGCTGTAGGCCCGTTGAGGCCTCTTCGCTGGCATGACGTTGTCCGGTTGTTCAGGTTGCGCGTAGGGGCCGCAAAACTGTTAAGAACCTTGGCATCCATATTGATAGCACTTTGACTTGGATCACACAAACTGCGGAAGTAAGCCGAAAAATATTTGCATCGGCGGCGTCACTCAGCAAACTTCGAAACTTCTTACCAGTGCCCACTAAAATTGCTCTTGTCCAGGCTTTACTGTTTCCTATCTTGGACTATGCAGATTGTTCTTACTTAGACCTAAACCAAAATCTTCTCAACAAGCTCGAGCGCCTTCAAAACTTCTGCATTCGAATAGTTTTTGGTCTGAGGAAGTACGACCATATAACTGAATACCGGGTTCAACTCAAGTGGCTCCCTATACGACTTAGGCGGGACATGCATATTCTTTCTGTATTATTTACAATATTATTTAGTCCTAAATCACCTCCGTATTTAAAGGAACGTTTTAAATTTCTGCAACCTGCACAGGATTGTGAAATGCGGTCTTCCAAAAAACTTTTACTCAAATTCCCTCCCCATTCAACTAGCTACTATTCACAATCGTTTACTGTTCAGTCCATTCGCCTGTGGAACTCCCTACCTCTGACTGTCAGGCAATCGGAATCAATAGCGATTTTTAAAAATCGCCTTAAGGCACATTTCCTTTCCCTTTAATGTAGTCATTAGTTTCTAAGTAAATTAATTACTAATCATTGTCACACTTAATTCTTTCAAATACTAAGTATTTTTTATAGATTTATATATTTATAGTTTGTATGTATTTATTTATTTATTTAATTATATATGTACGTTTTTGTATAGGTTTATGTAATCAAATGTATGTATATGTGTTTATCAAACATTGTGTATTTATTTATTGTTCGGTGTTTGTAAATAAATTTTGTCTTTACAAACTTAGTTATCTGCTCCACCTTCCCCTTACTTTGTATTGTATCCTACCTAACCCAAAGGTTGTCTGGAAGAAATCGCTCTTAGCGATAAGGCCGCCTATATTGTACATCTTTTTATAAGCATTTGATTGTAATTACCTTGTTTGGTGTGCAATAAAGAATATTCTATCTATCTATCTAGCCTAACAGCATTATAAAACCCTTCATAGGGTAACCCTATCAAGGGGTTTTCAGTATTGGTAAGCGCTTACCTGGATTAATCGTATTGTTTGGTTTAGCATATTGACGGGGTTACCCCGATGATAAGCTTACCTTGTGGCATGTAGATACCTCATCTCTCATAAACTTCTCATCCACCATCATTTTCATTTTTACTAGTTTTACTCTCATTTTTTATAATTTGATGTATTTTCTAATTCTTTTAAATTATTTTTGTTTAGAAACTTTTTGGTTCACTGATTTTTATATTCTTATTTTGAAATTCAAAATTGTTCGATCGTGCCTCGCTCATGTCGGGCGAGCACGTCAATCAGTAGTCAGTTGACATTCGGCTTTCAGATCACTTCTTCTTAATCTATTGTTGTGGACTAAATATTATTATTCTCAAATTGGGAGAATTATCTTGGACACTCCTATTTATTGATTACTTCTGGACCCTGGTACGGTCACGTAGACCGCCGGGCCTTCTCCACCTAGTGCTGTTGGATCCTGGCGGTCACGTAGACCGCCGGGCCATCTCCATCACTTCGGCTTGATCAGGCAGATCGCCAGACTACCTCCCCTCCGCTGCGCAGTTGGGTCCTGGCGTGGTCGACCGCCGGGCCACCTCTATTCATCAAACCTCTAATAAACTGGACTTTCACGTGTAAAATTAAATTACGTATTATATTTTATCATACCTTTAACTCTAATATATTTACTTTATATCTTGTCTTGTATTTTATTTAACTCTTAGGGAATAATTATAGGGAGGTAGGTTCCCATTAACTTCCCTCTTTCCAAATTTTCTTTTGTAGCGTAGCAGAACCTAGGTTTCTAAGGGTATCCCTCTTCAAGGGTACCCCAGATATTCTGCTACGTTATAACCTTTCGGATAGGGTAAACCAGCGCCATACAGTTTTTCTGTGTTCCACTGGTGTGTGGCAGAACCAGTACCTCTGGGTAAGCTCGCTCCATCTTAGGCTTCTTCTTAACCGTATAATTAAGTATATAGTCAAGAGCAATCCCATTACTTATTAAAAAAAAAAGTGCTAACTGAATCAAAAATCAAATCGAATCATTTATTTGCCTTTGAAATAGGGTAGGTACATTACAGGTCTCATAAAAATAAAATTGTTTCACCTATTCAGCCATAAACAATAGCATGCAAATAAATTTTATTAATATTGAGTCAAATTATATTTTATTATTGATTTAACAAAGTACTACTTACTACCACTCAACTATTTAAAAAAGAGTCTACTTGCAGAGTAAAATCTATCTTAGTATCTAACCATCAGAGTTAATTTGTATAGCATTAAATTTCTACTTGACATAGTCTATTCTGGAACATAGTCCTGCGTTTGTGCAATAGATTGTACGATACTTACTTCCGTTCCTTAGTGTTCAGTGAGTCATAGTTAATTCAAATGAATGCACATTCGGGATTAGGATCCAACAGCGTCTGTCACACAAACGCTTCGCCTCACTTAAAAAGATAATTCGGCTTATAAACTTTTCTTTTATGATGACAATTGACAATAATATCGGACCACCATGACATCTTGTTAACTATTTAATGCAGTTGCTTGAGATTCGATCAAAGGAATTGAATTTCGGCTTCAATTCCTTTGATCGAATCTCAATTAAAGTTTATTATAGAATGCGAAGGGAAAGACATAGAAAAAGAATTACTTATAGAGATAAGATATCGGGTTACTGGATTCGATCCCCGGGTTGGGCAATAAAAATTTTCGAATTTCGAACATTGCTCGGTTTTGTGATCACCAACTCCCATTTGGGAAGCCTAGTGATTATGCCATTACCCATCATTGCATTGGTAACATGTATTTGATTTGATTTGATTTGAAAAGTTGTTTTAAGACTTAGTTATTTTGGGGTATCCACAATTTAATATTAGGTAAATCATTGGGTTTTCACGAGCCATGATCACAGAAAAACTGATGCCAATACTGGTTGAGTGTTCAATGTCAATACAAATTCTGGCAACTTAATACTACCTTAAAATATTCAATGCTACTCTATAGGGAGTAAGTAGCTACTTCCTTGCTAAATCCTAACCTCACCCAGAGTCCTACACCACCAAGCAGTAGGTATGTGTAATACATTTTTCCTGTGTAAACAAAAATGACTATAAATGTAGGTAAGTAAATATTTATGATAATGTAGTGTATTTTACAGTAGGTATGTATTCTAATGATTCTATTTTTACTCATGGTTGGGCTGTAGGAACTCGTGTTTATTATCGGTTGCCCGAGACATTGTTAGCGTGTATACGCCCATAATCTTTCTGCGCGCCAAATCTTATCCATATCCTTTCAGCCATTCTTGCGTGACGTGATTGAACAACAAATCATACATCCAAGCATTCGCATTTAGGATAATAGTAAGATTTAAAAAAAATTACTGAAGTCACTAATGGTTTGACAGTATAGTCTTAGATCTAAGCCGGTTCCGGAAAAAACAAAAAAGTCTGATATGTCACTGTCATTTTATATTGTTTTGTTGTGGGATCGATCGATATTCGAGAGTAGTGGTGGGTAATATCATATTTTTACGATATCGAATCGAAACTATATATCGATATCTGATATCAGATTCTGAAACTATAAATTTTTTGAAACTATATATTGGTGTATCAGTCTGATACTTTAGACTGGATCATAAAATGATATCATTGCATTGTGATAATTACATAGAAGTAGGTACTCTAAACTGTCTCGATTTAGTACTTTATGCGTATTATGAATGTTTCAAAAGTATTTACTTTGTTATTTTGTTTCAGTAAGCTATGCTTTAATAAACATATTTAAAACTAATAATATAAATGAACTTTCCATCATATTTGAATTTATGCGAGACATTTCGAAATGTTTTATTCAAACCAATACCTAACCAACTTAATATAATATTAGTATATAAACTTGAAAAATTTTGTCTCAGGCGGGAAATTTTTCAAGTTTATATACTGATATTATAAGTGCAATTAAGTTGCTAAAATATCAAATAAAGTATAACTTTATATAAGTACACGATATCAACACTTTTTACACTTAGTAACTTTTTATGTAAGTACAACTTAAAATAACTAACTACTTATCTGAAACCTATAATAAACTTACACAAAAAAACGCAAAGTTATTTACACTTGTTTGCTCGCGCCACAGAATCTATTACTAGAATTAAATTTATAAAAAACGTTAGAAATGGATCACCGAAGCTATGAGTTCAAGGACAAAGGTCAGTGAGAGTTGCTTAAATTTGCAAATCAAAAATGCATCATATCGTTGACAAAATAAGGTTTATTAAAAACAAGAAAGTATTCAAACAACCTTAATTATCATAATCTTAAGGTTTGGAATCGTACGATTACCCGATTAATGCTATTTCACACACTTACAAACCCTTTCAGTCAGCCTGCATCGGTTCTGTAGCCCGTATCGCGACTAGATACGGTTTGATATCCTATAACGATATTATTGGATATCGAGCGATACCGAACCGAGACGTATCGCATCGATGCAGCAATATCGTGTTTAACCAAATATATAGTTTTGGTGCGCACCGTTATCGGATAATACGATATCGGTCTAATATACGTTTCAATATCTATATACGATTTGTATCGGCCATTCATAATCGAGAGTTTTTGGCGGGAGTTCGTGAGATACGTTTGGAGTCCGTTTATTTTATCGAATTTTTATTGTTTATAGTGATTTTTGGGTCGTAAAAGTGGTGTTATTTTGCGAAACAAAGTTTCGTGTGAGTGAACAATATACAGTTCGGTGAAATAACATGGTGTATGGGTCGTAACCAAGAAAAGTGGGCCGTGAATTTTGCGCGAGATCGCGAACAGTTCACCTCTTTCTTGGGGACTTCTCTACATTCCTTCAATCTTTCGACTGTCTCCAAAAACTCCATCAAAGCATTAAAACGTCTAACATCAAGGTTTTAATGCAAAAATAAAGAAAATATTACTAAAGAATTGGCTGTATGGGCATAGTTCCCTTTGCCTACCCAGAATGGGTGAAGAAAACAACAACAACAACAACAATCGATCGATATTCGTTAAGTACTATGTATGTACTTCGAAATTTCGAATTCGATCGATACAAAAATTCAAAACAAAATAGGAAAAATACGTAACGTACCTAGTACATAGTTATTTAATATAATTAATATAAATGGATCACAAGTTATGCCGCTTGTGCGGGAAGACAGATGGAAGTATAAATATTTTTGATCCAGACCAGAGTGGTATTTCACTATGTTCAAAAATCGTGTATTGCTGCTCCAAAATAAATATAAATGAATATGACGGGCTTCCGACTTACATTTGCATCGGTTGTGAACAAGATTTAATTACGGCATACCGGTTTGTACTTAAATGCGAGGCTACCGATAAAACTTTGCGTACTTTACATTTTGTTAGGAAACATAACAATATTTTGACTAAACATGAAATTAAAACAGAGAAACTCGATACCAATATCAGTGATCATGAATTATCTCCCAACTACAACTCGTATGATGAATTGGACATGTCTCTTGCAGTTATTAGTGAAAGAATTAAACTAGAAGATGTAGTAAAGCATGGTAAAAAGGAAACCAAAAGCCTGCCTAAAAGAAAAAAGAAAAAGTTCAATCATAAAGGGCCTCAAAATTGTTCTGTGTGTGGACGGGAATGTCCAAATCCTTCCACTCTATTGATTCATATGCGCTCACATACCAATGAAAAGCCCTTCCAATGTGAATTTTGTGATAAAAGCTATAAAGACTCTGGCAGTTTAAAACGACATTCAATAAGAAACCACATGAAATCGAGAGACAGAAGATATATCTGTGAAAGTTGTGGAAAAGGATTCTTCTCTAAAACAGATATAATAATCCACCTTAGGACTCATACAGGGGAGACACCATATTCCTGTTCTGAGTGCAATGCTCTGTTCACCCAACTAAGTTCATTGATAAGACATAAAAAGAAGCATTTGGGAGAAAAAACAGAAGAGTGTGACATTTGCTTCAAGAAGTTCATTACTAGAGACTCCTTAAAAAGACATCAAATGGTTCATACTGGTAAAAAGCAATATTCATGTAGTATATGCACAACAATATTTAAGTACAAGCACAACCTTACAAAGCATTACAAAGTTCATACAGAACCAAATAGTTTTGTATGTAACCATTGTGGACGTACCTTCAACACAAAAGGGAACCTAAAGACACATATGGACAGAGTGCATTCTGAGAAGTCTGGTTACTGTAACACTTGTTGTAAGGTTGTTTCTAACCTTGAGGTGCACATGTGGAAGCACACTGGAGAACGGCCATTGAAATGTGAACTGTGCACTCGAAGTTTTTGTGAACTAAGAGCTCTCGCTCATCACATGAATTTCCGTCACAATAAGACTGATAGGTTTAAATGCTCAGTTGAAGGATGTCTACGAGGCTTCCCTTCCCGTCCTATGCTAGAGTTCCATATTGCTAAACTTCATGACAGCTGCTTCAAGTACCCTTGCGACCAGTGTGCAAGAGGTTTCTATAGAAAAAATGATTTAGTTAGACATAAAATAGGAACTCACAAAGAAAAGTAATGTAGTGCAGTATAAATAATTTTGATCTTGATATGTGTTTAAAGTGATATTATGTTTAAGTTATTTATTAATAATCTTAGAATAGAAAATTGGTTTTTCTTTTTCATCTTCATGGGATAATGTTAACATAAATTAGTTTCCCTTAAAAAAAATCATTAGTGTCAGGATAGCCGGTCACTAAGACGTATTTATCGTTGAAATTATGACTAATAATTGTTGTCCAATTGTTTCTTTTTGGTTCCTATATGTAGCCAATTGGTGCCAAGTAAAGTATCGATCAATTGTGCCTGATAGGACGAAACGAGCAAAAATATGTACACTCGAAATTGCTACAGCAATATGCTCAGGCACTACTAATTGAGGGTAGATTGATCGATACTTTACTTCCATGATAGCTTGAGGTACGGAGTTTTAAAAGCTTAATGGCACCAAATGGGCAATAATGTTTAGCCGATGGATAATTCATCGATTCCACGCACTTAAGGTATCACAGCTAGGTGACCGGCCAACAAGACATCAGGATGGCCGGTCACCCTTAAATGTTATTTTTCTGCTAAAATGTGATGGCACCAATTGTCTACTTATAGGAACCAAAAAGAACCATTAGGCAACAATAATTAGTCATAATTCCAACGATAAATACATCTAGTGACCGGCCATCTTGACGCTAACTTAGAATATCATCAGTCTATTACTGGACATAGACAACTGCCAACTACAAAGCATTTTGCCATAATCGCCAAGTGGCGATTGCAGTTTCTTTACCTGCAGCCCACTGAACACAATGCTGCAGCCTTTAGACTAATTGCTTTCTACTAGCATATACGCTCGAACGAATAGATGTTTATAGTGTTGCAGAGAAAAATCGATTATCACGCCGAATAATCTTTAAACCGATGGGACTATCGATAGTATCGTTTTTATCGGTTTTATCTGTACATGACATACCTACCTTCCGATCGATCGTATAGTACAAAGAAACTTTTGTAAAAGGCCGCTGTTGACTGCACAGCACTTGCGCGCCGGCGACGTTGCACAGTTAACTTTGTAGACTTAGCTACAAAGTGCAAATCTCGATTGTAGAATACGTAATAAAACAAAGTAACACTATACAATAATATTTATTTAGTGCTGATGAATATCATGATCCAAAAATAAACCATATCACAGTCCACCACAGAACTTAAGTAAAACAGAATCAAGAGACAGAAAGAAACATTGAGTACTTCTATACAAATTATATTTTGGGTTGATTAGTTTAAAGTTGAAATTTAAAGACAAATAAATGTAAACGGCTCAATCCAGCAGTAGTCCCCACAATCTCTTCATCATGGACTGTGTAAAAATTGTTTTAATACATTATCTCAAATAAAATTGCTATTCATGGCAATCATAGTCATTTCATTTATAATTATACTATCAACACATCTTGCATGTTTTGTACAAAAACAATAATCTTATAATAATATTTATAATAATAAATACATTGCAAACTAGTCCATTATTTACATGGAATCTATATAACATTTCGTATGTAAATAATTTATTTAAAAAATTGCACATTTTACAATCAGATTTTTGATCCAGTCAAAATGTATAATCGGTAAATTAAACCTAAATAAATAAAAACATTACGCAAACATCATAAATTATTCAATCATCAGTCAACATATTACATCTAAAATTACATCAACATTTATAATTGTTTAAAACAGACGTGATCGTGTGCAGTGTAACAAGTAACAATCACCAAGTAGAACTCACTTCGTTGAAACTACGTTTAGGCCTTCGGTGCGCACTGTCCCAACGTGTCTTTTCAAATGGATTCCCGCAGGCTAGCGATTAGCAACTCTTTCTGTGATGTACCGCCGGTCGCAATACTTTGATTAATTTACGTACATGACGCTTACTGCCCAACAAAGAAGCAAATGGTTTATCATGTAAAACGCCTTCTAGCCCTAAAATATTGGTTACTAAATTAAACCAGATTCAGAAATAAATCGTTAGCACCAGAAAAAAATATGATCATTGGTAGTAGGTATGTTTCGATTGGCCGAGTCGAATCAAGTCGTTGTCGCCGATTGTAGTTTGTTTTATGATATAGTATATTTACTTAAAGTATGTATATACATTATGATTATTAGCGATTTTTTTTACAAAAAAAGTCAAATATCGGTTAATTAATGAATCCTATATGGTCAGACGAATCACGCTTACAACCTTGAATAATAATTTGTATTTTAGGTTTTAAATTAAGGCATCATTTTTCTAGCTCTCATTTCATATATATTTTTTGTTAAAATAAGTATATAGTCATATTATTTAGATTCATTCAAGTACAACATCATAAGCATTCACACTATGAAGATACCAGTAATACAATATTTATGGAGTAAGTAAAGCAAAACAGAGCTACAATATTTTGTCTAGAAGGTGTCACAGCGCAAACCCAGTAATATAACATAAACTATTTATCAGATTCCAATATGAAATCTTTATTAATAACTTCATAATATCCATAACAGTATTAAATTAGTATTATAAATTGAAACATTCTTAAAATAACATGCGTATTGCAAATCAGCTCATACTAAATATATGCAGAAGCGTAAAATAGAGTATCTATTTTGCTATATTAATCAATGGTACTGTTCACGCACACAGGCATAAAATCATTAATTTCGTTGTCTCTGAACTACTAGCCTTAACGTGGAAGATACACTTATTGTGAATTTCATTATGTAATTTAATTTAACATCATGATTTTAAAACCTACAACTTTACTTTTAAAGATGATACAATAAAATGTGCAGTAAGTAAACTTTGTCCATAAGTATGAATAAATAGTATAACATTACATTAAAATTATAATAACAATATCGTTTCAACGAAAAACGTTTAAACCTAACTAACAGTTGTACCATACGTTACGCATTAGCCAAACAAGGAATGAAGTCTAATAAAACGTCTGGTCACGTTGCAGACTTGTTGAACAAAGGAATATGTGTAACATTATAGGGCTGTAATATTATTGGCTTCCCGGCATAATACAGAAGAAATCACGTTATATTTTTGTCCAATCGCTCTGCCTTATCGCCACAACATGATAAAAGCCACTACACATCAGACTTGACACATTTGAACTGCAATATGCGGCGAAAATATAGTAAATTGTGTTTTTGTCAGATCTACTATATCAATTGATACCATACTAGATCAATTGATGGCATTAAACGAAATATACAAAATAAAAATAAGTTAGTAATATAACAATCTCCGATGTCGGTCTGATGCGAAATGATTCCATGTCTGCCAACAGGCGAAAGTAGAACTAACATAATATGGCCAATAAATCAAAATGAAACAACCGTAAGCAATTTTCCAACAACAAATCTTTAAGCTTTGTATATTGTATACACAAGTATAAATGTAATGTAAGAACTTCAACACTTGTCCCATGTGTGCCCATTGTCTCACCTTTGAGCTTTCATAGCAATATTTGGGATTCTTGGGCACCGACATGCCTGTCAACTTTGGTTTAGCATATATGCGGTTGAAAACTTTATACTGAGTTTCTGAAAACAGATGAATCAAATTATTATGGACTAATATCCTACCACATAAAAGTAGCTCTAAATAAAGCAATTTTCTTTAACTAATTAAAATGGTTTCTGATTTCACCAAATTTATTATTATATAAATAATATTGAAATTATATTGATTGAATTTAAAATCTGCATGGTATAGGCAAGTATTTAAAAAAAACTCCGCAATAATTGATATGGACATAGGCCAGCTATCTTTCATAGCAATTTGATTTATCCATTATAAGACATAAGTATATCTATAGTAGTATATTATTATCTGTCATTTGTTTGACTAACAGTACGATATTGTAGTTCAGGTAAAACAAAAATACAAGAAAGTTGTGTAAACGAGCCCTATAGATTTAGCCCAATCAAAGAGACCTGACTTGAGAATTTATTTTAATGATTGGAATCGTCGAAAGTTAATGCTAAATTAGGGACGGATTTCCCGCCCGATATATTTCCCTACGCTGGGGTCGTCCACTGGAGTGTACAGGCCTCTGCACTATAGGCAACTCCCATTATGATAATAATGTGAGTCACTATTCATGCGATGCTTCTCGTGCCCACATGCGATCTGGAAATACAAAAAAAAAGGATTGTTAAAACTTACAGTAAGAATTAGAGTTGTAAATTGACGGTCATATGCCATAAGCGTCCTTCATTTATAATAAATGCTCGGTAACATTGGACATTTATTGTCACGATGGTCACATACAAAAAATTGTTAACAATTAACAAAAAAAAAAGGAAATTATATGAATTTAATGAAAACGAAATTATAGCAAACAAAAATATAGATTTAAACTACTATGCTTTTTATTATTTGCCTTTCAACAACTCTGTATGAGTTTTTAAATGTCACCCTACTGTTTATTATTGTATTCCAGTTATTGCACTAGTAGTCTAGTATTTATTGGCACTTTTTAGTATTTCATTTCGTTTTATGCAATTTCTAATAAATCCTGTCTCTTATAATGCATTACAAATATAAATTGAGCATACTGTTACGAACGTCGAGTTCGGGATTTGGATAAAACACCGTTGACTTATTAGAAGATTTTATTAGGCGATGAACAGGTCGCAGATACTATCAGAAAAGCCAAATCACAAGAATCGTAGTCCGGTGGGTCGCTGAGGTCGTTGGTTCCAAAACACTGTTAGCCAATCCGCAGAGTAGTACTTTAATCCGTTGGTATCGCTAAAGTCGTCGTTACTTCGCACTAGATCACTTTTCGCAGGTATTGCACCAAAAGCTCAGAATGAACTGACTCGGCGTCTCAAGTCCTGTTATTTATATATCTCAACATCGACGCCGGTCGTACATACTAGAATGTTCGTTTTCTAGAAGAAATTACAAGGACGTTAAACGTGAACAACTCTAGTAAGTTATGCCATTTTGTGCCTTAATCTGTAAACTTAAAGTTCAATGTCGCTTGCACTAAGGTCTTGTTATTACTTTGTGGCCGAACTTAGGTAGTTATGTACATTTCTCTAGCGATATCTCGAACCTTCTAGCATGACCGCGACACTGCCCTCCTCTTAGAGATGCTCGTCCCGAGCGTCATCGTTATTCCCGTTATAACGTGCCAAGCGGTCGATGTGAACTACCTTAAGTGCTCCTCTCGGTGGCCGTTGGATCCGGTATGTAACATCGTTTATTCGCGTGACAACTTTGTACGGCCCTTCCCATCTTGTCTGTAATTTAGGTGACCTCCCTTTTCTCCGTATCGGGTTATGTAGCCAGACTAGTGCTCCTTCATCAAAGCCACTGGTATTCGCTTTCCGGTCATATCTAGTCTTCATGTTTTCACTCGACTGCAAGCCGTTTTCTCGAACCATGGCATAAATGTCCCGCATCTTGTCTTGCAAATCGGAGACATAATCCTGTACGGTGACGTGATCGTCTGGCGCTCCTCCGGTTACAAGGTCTACCGGTAACCTTAGCTCTCGTCCAAAGTTAATATATGCCGGGGTCGTTTTTGTGCTCTCATGTTCCGAAGTCCTGTAGGCGAGAAGGAATGGTGCAATGTATTTGTCCCAGTCTCTTTGATGGTTGTCCACCAATTTTGCTAAATGCCTCTCTAGTGTTTGGTTAAACCTTTCTACCATGCCGTCGGACTGAGGGTGATAAGCAGTGGTTCTCGTCTTGTGCATGCCCAATATTTTGCAGACTCCTTGAAACACGTTCGACTCAAAATTTCTGCCCTGATCGGAATGAATTTCCAGGGGTACACCATATCGGCATATGACTTCTTCAACCAATTTAGAGGCTACGGTCGTAGCTTCTTGATTAGGTATAGCGAAGACTTCTGGCCACTTGGTGAAGTAATCCATGACGACCATAAAGTACTTGTTCCCCGACTCTGTCACAGGGAATGGTCCAGCAACATCCACTGCTATCCGCTCCCATGGTGCACCAACGTTATAAAGTTGAAGGTGTCCTCGACTCCTGGTGGATGGACCTTTCACCGCAGCACAAGTGGTACATTTCCGACACCAATCTTGTACATCAGCTCTGCAGTTAAGCCAGTAGAATCTATCCCGTAGCTTTGTTAAGGTCCTTTTTACACCTAGATGCCCTCCTGATATGCTATCATGTACCTCTCGAAGAACATCCTTGATCCTTTCCCGTGGGACGACCAGCTGTAGGTGGAACTCTCTACCGTTAGGTTTTTCCCATTTCCGATAAAGTATCCCGTTTTGCAAAATGAAACTGTCCCATTGAGCCCAGTACGCTTTAGTCGTAGCACTCGTAGGCGCAACTTCATGCCATCTCGGCTTAGCGTTACCGCGTTTCTTCCATGCGACGATCAGTCGTATGTCTTCGTCTTTTTCCTGAGCTTCTCTCATGGACTCATCTTCCCAGGATCTCGGAGGACTTGTCCTCGTTATTTGTACACAGTCCTCTTTAGACTCCAGCTTGATGCAGTGCTTGCACTCTTCTGGGCACGGTCTTCTTGAGAGGGCGTCAGCATTCCCATGTGTCTTTCCACTACGATGTTCGGTAGTGAAGTCGTATTCTTGAAGCTGTTCAATCCACCTAGCAACCTGACCTTCGGGACTTTTAAAATGAAGCAGCCACTTTAAAGCAGCATGGTCGGTACGAAGCACGAACTTTCTGCCGATAATGTACTTGCTGAAATGTTGTAGCGTTTTGACCACTGCTAAAAGTTCTCTTCTTGTCTCACAGTAGTTTCTTTCAGGCTTCGATAACGATTTGCTGAAGTAGGCAATCACAACTTCTCGGTCTCCTTGTTTTTGAGACAGTACTCCACCAATAGCTGTGTTGCTTGCATCCGTATCGACGACAAATTGCCCATTAGCTTGTGGGTATCCCAAGATTGGAGTCTCACATAAACATTGCCTCAACCTTTGGAAGGAATCCTCGCAAGCGTCATCCCAGCAAAACCCTCCCTTTTCTTCCGTCAGGCGATGCAATGGCTTGGCAATTTCGGAGAATCCCTTAACAAAGCGTCTGTAGTATGAGCATAAACCCAAAAATGCTCTTACTTCCGTTTTATCTTTGGGAGTTGGCCACTTCTGCACGGCTTCTATTTTAGCTGGATCAGTCTGTATTCCATCACTGGTGATAACGTGTCCGAGGTAGTTTACCTTGTTTCTGAACAGATCGCATTTCTTCGGGTTCAGCTTTAGGTTGGCTCCACGTATCTTTCTTAAGACTTTTTCCAGGTTAAATAAATGGTCTTCGAAGTCCCGACCCATGATGATCACGTCATCCAAATATACCAGGCAGGCTTCTCCCACCAATCCTGCCAGGATACATTCCATGAGTCGCTCAAAAGTGGCCGGCGCGTTGCACAATCCAAATGGCATGACGTTAAATTGCCATAGCCCCTTCCCTGTAGAAAATGCTGTCTTCTCCTTATCCTTTGGATGAATTTCAACTTGCCAATATCCAGACTTCAAATCAAGTGTCGAGAACCATGTCTTGCCACTTAGGGTATCCAAGGTGTCGTCGATGCGCGGTAGAGGATAGCTGTCCTTCTTGGTGATGTCGTTCAGTCGTCGATAGTTCCCCAAGGACGGGTATTTGCTGGCCGGAAGCGGAAAGTAGCCGAATATTGAAGGTGCTGTTGCGCTTCTTCGCGGTCTCCACTAGTTTCGGCTTGATTATTGTCCTAGAGGCTCCTGTATCCACCGTCATCTTGCAGTCAGTTCCATTTACCGAGCCGCATATCATCAAACTGTTCCCATTGCATGCCTGGGAGACAATCATCGTCGGGGCTTCTTCCGTTCCAGCCAGCACCCGCCCCCTAGTTCTGGCTGTTACTCGTTTCCCTGCTTCCCAGCAGAAGATGGGGTCTCCTGCTTCTTTAACATATCCAGGCGTTCCTCAAACATCTTGCTCATCATTTCAGCAAGTTTAGCTGTCTGCTGCGTCTCGTTCTTGGGACAGGTGAATTGCAGATGACCCTTTTCTCCACATTTATAGCACATAGATCCAGTTATTTTTTTCTTAGGAGGAAATGATGTCTTCTTTTCCTGTACTTCTTCAATCACCTCTCGTATTTTGTGAGTTGGCCGAACATCTTTCCTCAGGGCTTCTACTTCCAGAGCGTGCGCTAGAGCTTCCTTCAGTGAGGCATGGTGGCGCAGCCCCACTGCAGCCCTAATCTCCATGTCTCTGATCCCATCGACGAATGCTTGGAGTAGGGTAGAGTCCACCATCTTTGCATCAGCAGATGGGTATGCTTTGCGGACTAATTTTTCAATCTCCAGAGCCCTCCCTTTTCTTCCGTCAGGCGATGCAATGGCTTGGCAATTTCGGAGAATCCCTTAACAAAGCGTCTGTAGTATGAGCATAAACCCAAAAATGCTCTTACTTCCGTTTTATCTTTGGGAGTTGGCCACTTCTGCACGGCTTCTATTTTAGCTGGATCAGTCTGTATTCCATCACTGGTGATAACGTGTCCGAGGTAGTTTACCTTGTTTCTGAACAGATCGCATTTCTTCGGGTTCAGCTTTAGGTTGGCTCCACGTATCTTTCTTAAGACTTTTTCCAGGTTAAATAAATGGTCTTCGAAGTCCCGACCCATGATGATCACGTCATCCAAATATACCAGGCAGGCTTCTCCCACCAATCCTGCCAGGATACATTCCATGAGTCGCTCAAAAGTGGCCGGCGCGTTGCACAATCCAAATGGCATGACGTTAAATTGCCATAGCCCCTTCCCTGTAGAAAATGCTGTCTTCTCCTTATCCTTTGGATGAATTTCAACTTGCCAATATCCAGACTTCAAATCAAGTGTCGAGAACCATGTCTTGCCACTTAGGGTATCCAAGGTGTCGTCGATGCGCGGTAGAGGATAGCTGTCCTTCTTGGTGATGTCGTTCAGTCGTCGATAGTTCCCCAAGGACGGGTATTTGCTGGCCGGAAGCGGAAAGTAGCCGAATATTGAAGGTGCTGTTGCGCTTCTTCGCGGTCTCCACTAGTTTCGGCTTGATTATTGTCCTAGAGGCTCCTGTATCCACCGTCATCTTGCAGTCAGTTCCATTTACCGAGCCGCATATCATCAAACTGTTCCCATTGCATGCCTGGGAGACAATCATCGTCGGGGCTTCTTCCGTTCCAGCCAGCACCCGCCCCCTAGTTCTGGCTGTTACTCGTTTCCCTGCTTCCCAGCAGAAGATGGGGTCTCCTGCTTCTTTAACATATCCAGGCGTTCCTCAAACATCTTGCTCATCATTTCAGCAAGTTTAGCTGTCTGCTGCGTCTCGTTCTTGGGACAGGTGAATTGCAGATGACCCTTTTCTCCACATTTATAGCACATAGATCCAGTTATTTTTTTCTTAGGAGGAAATGATGTCTTCTTTTCCTGTACTTCTTCAATCACCTCTCGTATTTTGTGAGTTGGCCGAACATCTTTCCTCAGGGCTTCTACTTCCAGAGCGTGCGCTAGAGCTTCCTTCAGTGAGGCATGGTGGCGCAGCCCCACTGCAGCCCTAATCTCCATGTCTCTGATCCCATCGACGAATGCTTGGAGTAGGGTAGAGTCCACCATCTTTGCATCAGCAGATGGGTATGCTTTGCGGACTAATTTTTCAATCTCCAGAGCCCATTGCTGCAGTCCTTCTCCAGAACGCTGAACCCGGTCCCGTAGTTGAGCGCGGAAGACATGCTCCAGATGGCGTTCTCCATAACGAGCTTCGAGTGCCCCCATCAGATCGTTGAATGTGCTACCCGAGGATGGTAGCGCCTCCAAAACAGAAAGAGCCGATCCCCGCAGAGCAACGGTGAGAGCTGTTAGACTCTGTTCCTCTGTCCATCCGTTAGCAGCGGCAACGGTCTGAAACTGTTTGCGGTAAGCGGTCCAGGACGTAGTGCCGTCGTAGGATGGTACTTTCACCCTGGGTGCCGGGCTGGTAAATACGACGTCACTCGGCGCGGGGGGTCCAGCGGTCTCCAGTTTCAGAACCTTTTTCTGTAATCCAGCGAGGTCCACTTTCACGCTGTCTATGTTGGCCTCCAGATTAGTTACCTTTTCTTCTACCAGGTCCACATTCTTCTGTAGGTTTTGCACCATATCACCCACTGAACCTACGGCAAGCAGCACCTTTTGTTGTTCTTGTCGCATTTCGTCCTGTTTTCCTTGAATCATTTCTTGCATTTCTTCCTGTTTAGCTTGAATCGCTTCTTGCATTCTATCCTGTTTTCCTTGCATTTCTTCCTGTTTCTGGCACATGAAGTCCATCATCTGCATCAATCTACTAAAGTCGAATGCAGATGCTCTGGCTTCTTGAGCTGATGATGGCGTAGTAGCCCGGTGAGCGGAGACAGTAGGCGAGGCCGGCGACGCAGTGGGTAAAGCTTCCATTCCGGTAGGCGTGGACTGGTCGATGGACGATGCTTGGTGGGCGGAGCAAATAGGTGTAGTATCCCGATGGTCGGTAGCCTGTCGGGTAGTAGCCGTGGCTTCCGCAGCTTGCTGTGCCCTGGTTCTAACGCCAGCAGTATCTTCCCTCGGAGTCACTGGCATTTCCAAATCTCACTTCTGACACCAAATGTTACGAACGTCGAGTTCGGGATTTGGATAAAACACCGTTGACTTATTAGAAGATTTTATTAGGCGATGAACAGGTCGCAGATACTATCAGAAAAGCCAAATCACAAGAATCGTAGTCCGGTGGGTCGCTGAGGTCGTTGGTTCCAAAACACTGTTAGCCAATCCGCAGAGTAGTACTTTAATCCGTTGGTATCGCTAAAGTCGTCGTTACTTCGCACTAGATCACTTTTCGCAGGTATCGCACCAAAAGCTCAGAATGAACTGACTCGGCGTCTCAAGTCCTGTTATTTATATATCTCAACATCGACGCCGGTCGTACATACTAGAATGTTCGTTTTCTAGAAGAAATTACAAGGACGTTAAACGTGAACAACTCTAGTAAGTTATGCCATTTTGTGCCTTAATCTGTAAACTTAAAGTTCAATGTCGCTTGCACTAAGGTCTTGTTATTACTTTGTGGCCGAACTTAGGTAGTTATGTACATTTCTCTAGCGATATTGTAAGGACGCAAATTCTACGCAAGCTGTTTTTTTGCAGGTTTAATAACATTGTAATTGATTGGATTTTTCCGAACGCCTAGCGACATCTATTGATGATTCTTGGTTTCGTCGCTACGGCGCCGTATTGTGATTTAGTTCATATTGTTCTTTTTTTCCGAATTTCAAGTTTGGGATATCTATTTAATATAATAATTTTCTTTCTAGTTCGTTTCTAATAAAGGAAATAAGGGCTATTTCTTAATTTATTAAGATTCCTTCCATTTAAGTGTCATTTGTATGATCGATTACTTTGGTGAATCGAAACGCGTAACGGAACGTCATAACAGGAAGGATTAGGTTTTCTTTGGGACACTTGACCTGGGATCGCCGACCCAAATGGCGGATATATTTTTATAGTGGTTGTTAATAACAATCCAAAGATGTCAAGGGCATCTAATACAACTTATATTTGAAAGTGTAATAGCAAAGCAACATGAGGTAAAATATATTGAAATATTGATTTATTTTCACTGGTTGACAAATTTCTCGTATGGCGTGGTTGTAAAATCGTATATTTGTTTCAGAGGAGTTTTTATATAATATTGTTGGTGGACGAGGGATATGTTTCTGAAAGATGTGCTTTCTTCAGTAAACGTAAGTATTTCCTTAGAAAAGTGTGTTTCCATACCTCATGTTTTGTATCAAAAGATAGGTTACTAATTTGATAAATTTCTTTTCAGATGGGTTTAATCTTTATAAAATTTATAGTTTTATATTTACATTTTTATTGATATTTTCATATTTCGTAATCATATTCTTCTAATTCTATCTGGATTAGATTGTTATTCCTTATCAACATTTAACTTGAGGTTCTGTTCCTGATGATGAACCTAGTATTTTGTATGGAACGACTTGTGAAGTCGATATAGTTTTGGGTTTTCAACGTTGGGTTGTTCTTGGGAACTGACATGGACTTCCATCCGGGAGCTTAGTAGCCACAAGAAGGCTCAGGACCTAACCAGGGATTCCAAAAGATGTTCTGAAGCGAGGCACTGACCGATCCCGATGAGTATTCAACATCTAAAGGTACCATCTTCTTTCTTTTCCTGGGAGGGCAGCTACTTGAAACCATAGTTGTATTTTAATGTTAACATATTTTAAAGTCGAGTCTTTATATCTGAGCTATTTAGATTATGCAGAACGGATAGCACTATTTTCAATCCCGAACCATTACACACACCCTGAATTAATTATGTTGAGAGTCATATCTCTAGTACTAATTGGTTAAAATATTATATCTTTAGCTACGTGGATTGTCTAGTTAATAGTAGTATATCTATTCAGATTAAATTCCTGGAATGTAATGACAGTTGGCCATCAAATTAATAAATGATATTTAGTAAATACTACTGATTGTATTTATTCAACATCCCGTAGCCAGTCGACAAGGTTCTTTATAAATTTCTGCAAGCCGGGCATAGACTTAATCTACCTTTTAGTCTTGTACTATGTGTTCTACAACACCTAAAGAGCACCCACCAAAACCAACTACTTGCAGTGGCGCCTACTTTGATTGAAATTAATGCTATTCGGTATTATTATAGAAAAGTTTAGGGGTGGAAGGTAAATAAAAGAAGCATTTTTATGTGCTGATCTTCTACTCTGTAGCTTTTATTTGTATTAATGTTGATAATATAATGATCCCTCTCATGTTGTTATTGTGTTTGTTGTGTTTATTTATTTTGAACAACGGTTATTAACCTTAACTGTATGCTAGTTATTTTGTGTTATAGTTGTATTTGACTAGGGTTTCATTAATAGGTAACTACCTAAATGTCAGAACATGATATAGTGAACTTTTTAAATAAATAACTAACTGGTAGGGTTGAAACTATGTTTTAAAGTTCAAAATAATAAGTTTATTTTGTACTGGTATTATAAATGTTATTGGTATACTGGATGACCAAAACAAATACCTTTCTTATTTTTAGTGTGACAAAATTTTTATAGTATTTAGGTACTTGTTATTATGTAAGACTATTACTCACCTTTTCATTGTTCAATGGGTCAGAATAGCAGATAACCTTATTTTGTGTCACACTTATTATTATTGTTCAAGGTCAAGTCAATATTAAGGGAAAGTATTATATACAACTTAGTTGTAATTTATAGTCTTGGAGACCACAATCCAAGTAACTTTGTTTTGAGTATAAAGTTAATTTTGACAAGAAAATTAAGATTCTTGCAATTGTTTATGGAAGTGTATGGTACGAGCAGTTATTGTAAAGGGTTATTTCTCTCAACATATACGGTTTTAACACTTTAAAAATAAATTTTAAGTTTTTCATACAAAATATTTTTTCTGAAATAATTTAAAATGGATACTAGTAACGTTTATACGCATTCATTATTAAGAGATGAGCTTATTTATGAGGTCACTATTCGCACTGAGGTACCTGAGGACACTGTGCCCAAATTGAAAAAACAATTAAAATCTTTGTGTAAGGAATTTGGTCCTGAAGACATCATAGATGAAGAGATTAAGCCGAGTACAGAATTGCCTATCATTAAGGAGAAGCTTAAGGAATTACATTCCAATTTAGACAATTTCAGGAAGAGCAGGGAACGTTATCAGCTTGGTCGTGCTAAAGCTTTGTACTGTCACTTGTATTACAGGTTGGATAGGTTAGTCTGTAAAGAACCTGCCGACTTGGAGTGCAAATCAACACTGAAGAACTACTTAGATTCTTGTCTTCCTATTTTAGAAAGCTGTTTACATAAAAAACCTGATGAGGCAAGTTCTTGTATTCCATCATCTGAGGATAATAGGGAACCTGTTAGGGAGTGCTCCTCTAAAGTCAATATTCTCAAATGGAATGTCAAATTTGATGGCCGTACTAGTGTTCAGTCATTTTTAGAAATGGTAAATGAACGCGCGATAGCTTTTAATGTTAGCGATTCGGTATTATTTAGATCCGCGTTTTGTTTTTTTGTAGACCAAACTCTGTTGTGGTATAGAGGTATTAAAGACCAAGTTTCGTCTTGGAAGGAATTGTGTGATTTATTGGTTGAAGAGTTCTCCCCTGCGAATTATGATTTTACTTTGAGGAATGAAATTCGTGCTCGTACCCAAGGTCAAGATGAACCTATACACATTTATTTTGCGATTATGTCAGGAATGTTTTCACGTTTGAAAAAGCCTTTTTCTGAGGAAGAAAAGCTTGAGATTTTGTCAAACAATATTAGGCCAGTATTTTCGGAGCCGCTTTCGTTACACACTTTTTCTACTGTAGCTGAACTAAAAGAGAAGTGTAGAAAAGTAGAACTACGACGTCAGCAAAACAGTAGATTCGTTGAGCCACCTAAACAGTCTTCTATGAATCCTGAATATGACTATAAAGGTAAACATAGCAAACCTGCGTCTGTAACTACGGTAACACAACCACGATCAAATGGGGATACCAAGCCATCATACCCAAATTGGAGGCATAATAATAAAGTTTCTCACTCCTCTAATAGTAGGCAAGGTACACCAAATATCAAGAGGTATTGTTTAAAGTGTAAGTCGGATACACACAGCACTAGGTTTTGCAAGGATAAAAGACAGTTATGTTTTAAGTGTGGTGAAGTAGGGTATACCATAAGGACATGCCCGAAGTGTACGAAAGCGCCAAATTCAAAAAAACTTGTAGGCTCAAACCGTCGTAAGTCGAAGGGCATGGTCGAACCTTCTAATGATAAATGGATGAAGTTAGTATCTGACTATTTTAAAACTAACACCGTTACTTCGGTTTTGTTCGAGCCAAATGTTAATGATGTTCGGCCTTATTTAAACGTGAACATTTTGGATTTGACAGTATGCGGATTACTAGATTCTGGTGCCGCAATTTCTATTATTGGAAACGGAGCTCACGAACGCTTCATTAAATTAGGATATTCGGTAGAAATTACGAATGAAACGACTGTTACTGTTGCTGATGGATCATTTTGTAATACTATAGGGACAATGTCATTGCCTATTACATTTAAAACGGAGACTAGGGTAATTAAATTTTACATCATACCTTCTATTGTATCCAATGTGATTTTCGGAGTAGACTTTTGGAAAGCTTTTAAATTAATGCCAGAAATTTTTCAAAATATTTCTTTTATTGAAGCCCCTCAGGATTTTATTAAACAAAGTAATGCTAATGAAAAACAAGTAAATTTTGTACAACCTTTTGAAAATTTAACGTCAGAACAACAGGAGTTAGCAGAGATGATAATAAGGCAGTTTCGAGATGTTTCTTTTGAGTGTAAAGGTTTAGGAAGAACGAATCTAATAAAACACACCGTAGACACAGGTGATCATTTGCCAATCAAGTGTAGACCTTACCCGTTATCACCAGAAAAGGCCAAGGAGCTACATAAGGAAGTGGATAGGATGCTGGAGCTTGATGTTATCACACCTAGCTACTTGAAACCTACCTACTTCAGCTACTTGAAACCATAGTTGTATTTTAATGTTAACATATTTTAAAGTCGAGTCTTTATATCTGAGCTATTTAGATTATGCAGAACGGATAGCACTATTTTCAATCCCGAACCATTACACACACCCTGAATTAATTATGTTGAGAGTCATATCTCTAGTACTAATTGGTTAAAATATTATATCTTTAGCTACGTGGATTGTCTAGTTAATAGTAGTATATCTATTCAGATTAAATTCCTGGAATGTAATGACAGTTGGCCATCAAATTAATAAATGATATTTAGTAAATACTACTGATTGTATTTATTCAACATCCCGTAGCCAGTCGACAAGGTTCTTTATAAATTTCTGCAAGCCGGGCATAGACTTAATCTACCTTTTAGTCTTGTACTATGTGTTCTACAACACCTAAAGAGCACCCACCAAAACAACTACTTGCAGTAGGCTAAAAAATCGTATATTTGTTGATTTTTATGTTCCATCTAATCTGAACAAACACAACATAGTAACATCCAAATTGTAAGGACGCAAATTCTACGCAAGCTGTTTTTTTGCAGGTTTAATAACATTGTAATTGATTGGATTTTTCCGAACGCCTAGCGACATCTATTGATGATTCTTGGTTTCGTCGCTACGGCGCCGTATTGTGATTTAGTTCATATTGTTCTTTTTTTCCGAATTTCAAGTTTGGGATATCTATTTAATATAATAATTTTCTTTCTAGTTCGTTTCTAATAAAGGAAATAAGGGCTATTTCTTAATTTATTAAGATTCCTTCCATTTAAGTGTCATTTGTATGATCGATTACTTTGGTGAATCGAAACGCGTAACGGAACGTCATAACAGGAAGGATTAGGTTTTCTTTGGGACACTTGACCTAGGATCGCCGACCCAAATGGCGGATATATTTTTATAGTGGTTGTTAATAACAATCCAAAGATGTCAAGGGCATCTAATACAACTTATATTTGAAAGTGTAATAGCAAAGCAACATGAGGTAAAATATATTGAAATATTGATTTATTTTCACTGGTTGACAAATAGGTTCGTATGGCGTGGTTGTAAAATTTAATTACCCTAGTCTCCGTTTTAAATGTAATAGGCAATGACATTGTCCCTATGGTATTACAAAATGATCCATCAGCAACAGTAACAGTCGTTTCATTCGTAATTTCTACCGAATATCCTAATTTAATGAAGCGTTCGTGAGCTCCGTTTCCAATAATAGAAATTGCGGCACCAGAATCTAGTAATCCGCATACTGTCAAATCCAAAATGTTCACGTTTAAATAAGGCCGAACATCATTAACATTTGGCTCGAACAAAACCGAAGTAACGGTGTTAGTTTTAAAATAGTCAGATACTAACTTCATCCATTTATCATTAGAAGGTTCGACCATGCCCTTCGACTTACAACGGTTTGAGCCTACAAGTTTTTTGAATTTGGCGCTTTCGTACACTTCGGGCATGTCCTTATGGTATACCCTACTTCACCACACTTAAAACATAACTGTCTTTTATCCTTGCAAAACCTAGTGCTGTGTGTATCCGACTTACACTTTAAACAATACCTCTTGATATTTGGTGTACCTTGCCTACTATTAGAGGAGTGAGAAACTTTATTATTATGCCTCCAATTTGGGTATGATGGCTTGGTATCCCCATTTGATCGTGGTTGTGTTACCGTAGTTACAGACGCAGGTTTGCTATGTTTACCTTTATAGTCATATTCAGGATTCATAGAAGACTGTTTAGGTGGCTCAACGAATCTACTGTTTTGCTGACGTCGTAGTTCTACTTTTCTACACTTCTCTTTTAGTTCAGCTACAGTAGAAAAAGTGTGTAACGAAAGCGGCTCCGAAAATACTGGCCTAATATTGTTTGACAAAATCTCAAGCTTTTCTTCCTCAGAAAAAGGCTTTTTCAAACGTGAAAACATTCCTGACATAATCGCAAAATAAATGTGTATAGGTTCATCTTGACCTTGGGTACGAGCACGAATTTCATTCCTCAAAGTAAAATCATAATTCGCAGGGGAGAACTCTTCAACCAATAAATCACACAATTCCTTCCAAGACGAAACTTGGTCTTTAATACCTCTATACCACAACAGAGTTTGGTCTACAAAAAAACAAAACGCGGATCTAAATAATACCGAATCGCTAACATTAAAAGCTATCGCGCGTTCATTTACCATTTCTAAAAATGACTGAACACTAGTACGGCCATCAAATTTGACATTCCATTTGAGAATATTGACTTTAGAGGAGCACTCCCTAACAGGTAAAATTATTATATGTTGAAAACCCGGAGGGTATTGTAAGGACGCAAATTCTACGCAAGCTGTTTTTTTGCAGGTTTAATAACATTGTAATTGATTGGATTTTTCCGAACGCCTAGCGACATCTATTGATGATTCTTGGTTTCGTCGCTACGGCGCCGTATTGTGATTTAGTTCATATTGTTCTTTTTTTCCGAATTTCAAGTTTGGGATATCTATTTAATATAATAATTTTCTTTCTAGTTCGTTTCTAATAAAGGAAATAAGGGCTATTTCTTAATTTATTAAGATTCCTTCCATTTAAGTGTCATTTGTATGATCGATTACTTTGGTGAATCGAAACGCGTAACGGAACGTCATAACAGGAAGGATTAGGTTTTCTTTGGGACACTTGACCTGGGATCGCCGACCCAAATGGCGGATATATTTTTATAGTGGTTGTTAATAACAATCCAAAGATGTCAAGGGCATCTAATACAACTTATATTTGAAAGTGTAATAGCAAAGCAACATGAGGTAAAATATATTGAAATATTGATTTATTTTCACTGGTTGACAAATTTCTCGTATGGCGTGGTTGTAAAATCGTATATTTGTTTCAGAGGAGTTTTTATATAATATTGTTGGTGGACGAGGGATATGTTTCTGAAAGATGTGCTTTCTTCAGTAAACGTAAGTATTTCCTTAGAAAAGTGTGTTTCCATACCTCATGTTTTGTATCAAAAGATAGGTTACTAATTTGATAAATTTCTTTTCAGATGGGTTTAATCTTTATAAAATTTATAGTTTTATATTTACATTTTTATTGATATTTTCATATTTCGTAATCATATTCTTCTAATTCTATCTGGATTAGATTGTTATTCCTTATCAACATTTAACTTGAGGTTCTGTTCCTGATGATGAACCTAGTATTTTGTATGGAACGACTTGTGAAGTCGATATAGTTTTGGGTTTTCAACGTTGGGTTGTTCTTGGGAACTGACATGGACTTCCATCCGGGAGCTTAGTAGCCACAAGAAGGCTCAGGACCTAACCAGGGATTCCAAAAGATGTTCTGAAGCGAGGCACTGACCGATCCCGATGAGTATTCAACATCTAAAGGTACCATCTTCTTTCTTTTCCTGGGAGGGCAGCTACTTGAAACCATAGTTGTATTTTAATGTTAACATATTTTAAAGTCGAGTCTTTATATCTGAGCTATTTAGATTATGCAGATCGGATAGCACTATTTTCAATCCCGAACCATTACACACACCCTGAATTAATTATGTTGAGAGTCATATCTCTAGTACTAATTGGTTAAAATATTATATCTTTAGCTACGTGGATTGTCTAGTTAATAGTAGTATATCTATTCAGATTAAATTCCTGGAATGTAATGACAGTTGGCCATCAAATTAATAAATGATATTTAGTAAATACTACTGATTGTATTTATTCAACATCCCGTAGCCAGTCGACAAGGTTCTTTATAAATTTCTGCAAGCCGGGCATAGACTTAATCTACCTTTTAGTCTTGTACTATGTGTTCTACAACACCTAAAGAGCACCCACCAAAACAACCACTTGCAGTGGCGCCCAACGTGGGGTATTGTAAGGACGCAAATTCTACGCAAGCTGTTTTTTTGCAGGTTTAATAACATTGTAATTGATTGGATTTTTCCGAACGCCTAGCGACATCTATTGATGATTCTTGGTTTCGTCGCTACGGCGCCGTATTGTGATTTAGTTCATATTGTTCTTTTTTTCCGAATTTCAAGTTTGGGATATCTATTTAATATAATAATTTTCTTTCTAGTTCGTTTCTAATAAAGGAAATAAGGGCTATTTCTTAATTTATTAAGATTCCTTCCATTTAAGTGTCATTTGTATGATCGATTACTTTGGTGAATCGAAACGCGGTAAACTGTACAGATTTTGTAAAGGCAAATATTCCCTAACTGATGAGTTTGACTGGAAGGAAGTTGTACCTAAATCAAGATGCAATGCGGTTATTTCGGAAAACCACGAACCTCCTACTGCTGGACACCTTGGTGTATTTAAAACACACCGCAGAATTAGCTTGAGGTATTATTGGCCAGGAATGTACCGAAACATCACTGACTTTATTAAGGATTGTGCAACTTGTTCTGCTTACAAACATAAAACCACTCTTACACCTGGACTCATGGGGAAGCCTAAGCAGTGTTATAGACCGTTTCAGGCCTTATCGGTGGATTTAGTCGGTCCATTGCCTAGATCTCGCGCTGGTTATATGCATCTTTTAGTAGTTACGTGCTGTTTTTCAAAGTATACCATGTTATTTCCCTTGAGGCGTGCTACTAGTGCCACCGTGGCTAAAAATTTCGAAAATTTTGTCTTGCTGGCTCACGGTATTCCTGAAACCGTAATTACCGATAATGGGGTTCAATTTACGGGATCAGAATTCCGAAGTCTATTAGATAAATATAAGGTGCCACGAGTTCATTATGGACCTAGATATACGCCGCAGATTAATTTAGTGGAAAGGTATAACAAAACAGTTATGACCATGGTTTCTTCGTACGTCAAAGACGATCATCGTACTTGGGATCTACACTTGTTTAAAATACAATTTGCTTTGAACAGTGCTGTTAACGATACAACCGGCTTTACGCCATTCTTTTTAGTTCACGGCCGAGAACCCTTTATAAATGGCACATTTTACAAAGATTCAGACTGTGATTATGAAGTATCTATTCCACGGGAAGAATATGCTGGGGAGTTTGGTGCGCTGAAAGGTATATTTGAAAAAGTTCGTGCAAGTATAGTAAAAGCGCATGCTGCTAATGCTAAGCATTATAATTTGAGAAGGCGGGATGTTAAAGTACGAGAAGGCCAGGAAGTATGGCGCAAAACGTATATACAAAGTGATGCCGATAAATTTAAAGCAACCAAACTAGCTCCCAAGTATACTAAATGTATAGTCAAAAAAGTTTTGTCCCCATTAGTGTACGAATTGGTGGGATATGATGGTAAACATCTTGGTACATGGCACATCAAGGACATAAAGGTGTGACATGGATACAGTCTTGTGTCAGAATCCTCAGCCGTAGGACAAGTTTATCTTGTGTTGTTTGGGGAAAGATTCCCAACAATGACGCCAAGGCTACTCTTCTTATAACCTAGGTTATAAGAGAGTTTAGGTTAAGTTTTGCATGCTTAGTTATAGTTGATTATATCAAGGACAACCCTTGAATATATTTCTTAGCCTTGCTTTGCGCTATTTTGTTGAACTCAGTATTGTTGAGTTAGGTTGTTTGAAGATTTAGCATAACATTACATGCTCTCTTCTTTTTTGTGGGTTTGTTGCGATGACGTCTAATGTTAATTGTTATGACTAGCGACACTTGTTATATTTGGCAAATAGTCAAATTTGTTTTGTTTCCTTTGCATCTAGTATGCATATGGACTCGTGTGGACCCAGGCGTTGACGTCCTTTAGTGACCGAGCGACACACGAGATTTTTTGGACCAGGATTGCTCAGGGTAGCATCATTGTGTCATATGTGTTTGTAATGACTAGTAACCTTACATCATTTTTTTTTCTTTTCCCTTAGAGTCGTTTTGTGGTACGACAAATAGTATATTAGAGTAGAATTGTATATCAATGGCTACTTAAAGGGGAACAGAGTTGCACTGGTACTACAGGAGCAACTTCAAAGGGGATTGTATGTCAGGAGGTGGCAGGCAGTGAATAGAAACTGATGCTTACATTTTGAAAGCTGAAGCATGATAGATGATTTGTATGATAGTGTGGGGGAAATTACACTTGCCCGGACAGTTTGAGATTTTGGTTAGTTTACATCAGGCCTGGTGGTTGGTTTTTTTTTAAGGTATTGAGTGACTTATGTTAGATTCTTTTCTTGTTTTCTTCGTTTCAGTATAGTTTCTGAACGTTATGTAATAGGTGGCCGAATTGTTGTTACATTGTTGGTTGTTTTTTTTTTCCATTCTTTTGGCAGATGTTATTGTTTTCTATTGTCAAGTTGTGCTGAGGGCAGCACACCTTCTCTCTGCGCTCGAAGCTTTGGGGGGAGGGTATTGTAAGGACGCAAATTCTACGCAAGCTGTTTTTTTGCAGGTTTAATAACATTGTAATTGATTGGATTTTTCCGAACGCCTAGCGACATCTATTGATGATTCTTGGTTTCGTCGCTACGGCGCCGTATTGTGATTTAGTTCATATTGTTCTTTTTTTCCGAATTTCAAGTTTGGGATATCTATTTAATATAATAATTTTCTTTCTAGTTCGTTTCTAATAAAGGAAATAAGGGCTATTTCTTAATTTATTAAGATTCCTTCCATTTAAGTGTCATTTGTATGATCGATTACTTTGGTGAATCGAAACGCGTAACGGAACGTCATAACAGGAAGGATTAGGTTTTCTTTGGGACACTTGACCTGGGATCGCCGACCCAAATGGCGGATATATTTTTATAGTGGTTGTTAATAACAATCCAAAGATGTCAAGGGCATCTAATACAACTTATATTTGAAAGTGTAATAGCAAAGCAACATGAGGTAAAATATATTGAAATATTGATTTATTTTCACTGGTTGACAAATTTCTCGTATGGCGTGGTTGTAAAATCGTATATTTGTTTCAGAGGAGTTTTTATATAATATTGTTGGTGGACGAGGGATATGTTTCTGAAAGATGTGCTTTCTTCAGTAAACGTAAGTATTTCCTTAGAAAAGTGTGTTTCCATACCTCATGTTTTGTATCAAAAGATAGGTTACTAATTTGATAAATTTCTTTTCAGATGGGTTTAATCTTTATAAAATTTATAGTTTTATATTTACATTTTTATTGATATTTTCATATTTCGTAATCATATTCTTCTAATTCTATCTGGATTAGATTGTTATTCCTTATCAACATTTAACTTGAGGTTCTGTTCCTGATGATGAACCTAGTATTTTGTATGGAACGACTTGTGAAGTCGATATAGTTTTGGGTTTTCAACGTTGGGTTGTTCTTGGGAACTGACATGGACTTCCATCCGGGAGCTTAGTAGCCACAAGAAGGCTCAGGACCTAACCAGGGATTCCAAAAGATGTTCTGAAGCGAGGCACTGACCGATCCCGATGAGTATTCAACATCTAAAGGTACCATCTTCTTTCTTTTCCTGGGAGGGCAGCTACTTGAAACCATAGTTGTATTTTAATGTTAACATATTTTAAAGTCGAGTCTTTATATCTGAGCTATTTAGATTATGCAGATCGGATAGCACTATTTTCAATCCCGAACCATTACACACACCCTGAATTAATTATGTTGAGAGTCATATCTCTAGTACTAATTGGTTAAAATATTATATCTTTAGCTACGTGGATTGTCTAGTTAATAGTAGTATATCTATTCAGATTAAATTCCTGGAATGTAATGACAGTTGGCCATCAAATTAATAAATGATATTTAGTAAATACTACTGATTGTATTTATTCAACATCCCGTAGCCAGTCGACAAGGTTCTTTATAAATTTCTGCAAGCCGGGCATAGACTTAATCTACCTTTTAGTCTTGTACTATGTGTTCTACAACACCTAAAGAGCACCCACCAAAACAACCACTTGCAGTGGCGCCCAACGTGGGGTATTGTAAGGACGCAAATTCTACGCAAGCTGTTTTTTTGCAGGTTTAATAACATTGTAATTGATTGGATTTTTCCGAACGCCTAGCGACATCTATTGATGATTCTTGGTTTCGTCGCTACGGCGCCGTATTGTGATTTAGTTCATATTGTTCTTTTTTTCCGAATTTCAAGTTTGGGATATCTATTTAATATAATAATTTTCTTTCTAGTTCGTTTCTAATAAAGGAAATAAGGGCTATTTCTTAATTTATTAAGATTCCTTCCATTTAAGTGTCATTTGTATGATCGATTACTTTGGTGAATCGAAACGCGGTAAACTGTACAGATTTTGTAAAGGCAAATATTCCCTAACTGATGAGTTTGACTGGAAGGAAGTTGTACCTAAATCAAGATGCAATGCGGTTATTTCGGAAAACCACGAACCTCCTACTGCTGGACACCTTGGTGTATTTAAAACACACCGCAGAATTAGCTTGAGGTATTATTGGCCAGGAATGTACCGAAACATCACTGACTTTATTAAGGATTGTGCAACTTGTTCTGCTTACAAACATAAAACCACTCTTACACCTGGACTCATGGGGAAGCCTAAGCAGTGTTATAGACCGTTTCAGGCCTTATCGGTGGATTTAGTCGGTCCATTGCCTAGATCTCGCGCTGGTTATATGCATCTTTTAGTAGTTACGTGCTGTTTTTCAAAGTATACCATGTTATTTCCCTTGAGGCGTGCTACTAGTGCCACCGTGGCTAAAAATTTCGAAAATTTTGTCTTGCTGGCTCACGGTATTCCTGAAACCGTAATTACCGATAATGGGGTTCAATTTACGGGATCAGAATTCCGAAGTCTATTAGATAAATATAAGGTGCCACGAGTTCATTATGGACCTAGATATACGCCGCAGATTAATTTAGTGGAAAGGTATAACAAAACAGTTATGACCATGGTTTCTTCGTACGTCAAAGACGATCATCGTACTTGGGATCTACACTTGTTTAAAATACAATTTGCTTTGAACAGTGCTGTTAACGATACAACCGGCTTTACGCCATTCTTTTTAGTTCACGGCCGAGAACCCTTTATAAATGGCACATTTTACAAAGATTCAGACTGTGATTATGAAGTATCTATTCCACGGGAAGAATATGCTGGGGAGTTTGGTGCGCTGAAAGGTATATTTGAAAAAGTTCGTGCAAGTATAGTAAAAGCGCATGCTGCTAATGCTAAGCATTATAATTTGAGAAGGCGGGATGTTAAAGTACGAGAAGGCCAGGAAGTATGGCGCAAAACGTATATACAAAGTGATGCCGATAAATTTAAAGCAACCAAACTAGCTCCCAAGTATACTAAATGTATAGTCAAAAAAGTTTTGTCCCCATTAGTGTACGAATTGGTGGGATATGATGGTAAACATCTTGGTACATGGCACATCAAGGACATAAAGGTGTGACATGGATACAGTCTTGTGTCAGAATCCTCAGCCGTAGGACAAGTTTATCTTGTGTTGTTTGGGGAAAGATTCCCAACAATGACGCCAAGGCTACTCTTCTTATAACCTAGGTTATAAGAGAGTTTAGGTTAAGTTTTGCATGCTTAGTTATAGTTGATTATATCAAGGACAACCCTTGAATATATTTCTTAGCCTTGCTTTGCGCTATTTTGTTGAACTCAGTATTGTTGAGTTAGGTTGTTTGAAGATTTAGCATAACATTACATGCTCTCTTCTTTTTTGTGGGTTTGTTGCGATGACGTCTAATGTTAATTGTTATGACTAGCGACACTTGTTATATTTGGCAAATAGTCAAATTTGTTTTGTTTCCTTTGCATCTAGTATGCATATGGACTCGTGTGGACCCAGGCGTTGACGTCCTTTAGTGACCGAGCGACACACGAGATTTTTTGGACCAGGATTGCTCAGGGTAGCATCATTGTGTCATATGTGTTTGTAATGACTAGTAACCTTACATCATTTTTTTTTCTTTTCCCTTAGAGTCGTTTTGTGGTACGACAAATAGTATATTAGAGTAGAATTGTATATCAATGGCTACTTAAAGGGGAACAGAGTTGCACTGGTACTACAGGAGCAACTTCAAAGGGGATTGTATGTCAGGAGGTGGCAGGCAGTGAATAGAAACTGATGCTTACATTTTGAAAGCTGAAGCATGATAGATGATTTGTATGATAGTGTGGGGGAAATTACACTTGCCCGGACAGTTTGAGATTTTGGTTAGTTTACATCAGGCCTGGTGGTTGGTTTTTTTTTAAGGTATTGAGTGACTTATGTTAGATTCTTTTCTTGTTTTCTTCGTTTCAGTATAGTTTCTGAACGTTATGTAATAGGTGGCCGAATTGTTGTTACATTGTTGGTTGTTTTTTTTTTCCATTCTTTTGGCAGATGTTATTGTTTTCTATTGTCAAGTTGTGCTGAGGGCAGCACACCTTCTCTCTGCGCTCGAAGCTTTGGGGGGAGGGTATTGTAAGGACGCAAATTCTACGCAAGCTGTTTTTTTGCAGGTTTAATAACATTGTAATTGATTGGATTTTTCCGAACGCCTAGCGACATCTATTGATGATTCTTGGTTTCGTCGCTACGGCGCCGTATTGTGATTTAGTTCATATTGTTCTTTTTTTCCGAATTTCAAGTTTGGGATATCTATTTAATATAATAATTTTCTTTCTAGTTCGTTTCTAATAAAGGAAATAAGGGCTATTTCTTAATTTATTAAGATTCCTTCCATTTAAGTGTCATTTGTATGATCGATTACTTTGGTGAATCGAAACGCGTAACGGAACGTCATAACAGGAAGGATTAGGTTTTCTTTGGGACACTTGACCTGGGATCGCCGACCCAAATGGCGGATATATTTTTATAGTGGTTGTTAATAACAATCCAAAGATGTCAAGGGCATCTAATACAACTTATATTTGAAAGTGTAATAGCAAAGCAACATGAGGTAAAATATATTGAAATATTGATTTATTTTCACTGGTTGACAAATTTCTCGTATGGCGTGGTTGTAAAATCGTATATTTGTTTCAGAGGAGTTTTTATATAATATTGTTGGTGGACGAGGGATATGTTTCTGAAAGATGTGCTTTCTTCAGTAAACGTAAGTATTTCCTTAGAAAAGTGTGTTTCCATACCTCATGTTTTGTATCAAAAGATAGGTTACTAATTTGATAAATTTCTTTTCAGATGGGTTTAATCTTTATAAAATTTATAGTTTTATATTTACATTTTTATTGATATTTTCATATTTCGTAATCATATTCTTCTAATTCTATCTGGATTAGATTGTTATTCCTTATCAACATTTAACTTGAGGTTCTGTTCCTGATGATGAACCTAGTATTTTGTATGGAACGACTTGTGAAGTCGATATAGTTTTGGGTTTTCAACGTTGGGTTGTTCTTGGGAACTGACATGGACTTCCATCCGGGAGCTTAGTAGCCACAAGAAGGCTCAGGACCTAACCAGGGATTCCAAAAGATGTTCTGAAGCGAGGCACTGACCGATCCCGATGAGTATTCAACATCTAAAGGTACCATCTTCTTTCTTTTCCTGGGAGGGCAGCTACTTGAAACCATAGTTGTATTTTAATGTTAACATATTTTAAAGTCGAGTCTTTATATCTGAGCTATTTAGATTATGCAGATCGGATAGCACTATTTTCAATCCCGAACCATTACACACACCCTGAATTAATTATGTTGAGAGTCATATCTCTAGTACTAATTGGTTAAAATATTATATCTTTAGCTACGTGGATTGTCTAGTTAATAGTAGTATATCTATTCAGATTAAATTCCTGGAATGTAATGACAGTTGGCCATCAAATTAATAAATGATATTTAGTAAATACTACTGATTGTATTTATTCAACATCCCGTAGCCAGTCGACAAGGTTCTTTATAAATTTCTGCAAGCCGGGCATAGACTTAATCTACCTTTTAGTCTTGTACTATGTGTTCTACAACACCTAAAGAGCACCCACCAAAACCAACTACTTGCAATATCTCGAACCTTCTAGCATGACCGCGACAATACTTTTCCAATAGAATTGAATGTGACGTTAATGACAATAAATGTCAAAAATGCCGGTCACAGTGAGAAAATAACGTGACGGACACTTTACAACTCTAGTAATTAAATATTATACTTTATACTTAATTCTAGCTGACCCCGCAAACGTTGTTTTGCTATAAAAATGATTAAATTACTAAAATGGCTATTAAAAAATAGGGGTTGGTGATAAAAGGGTAAAAATTTAGGGTTGTATGTATTTTTTAATGCCACATTATAGAAAAATAAAAACAAAAAATGTTGTCCATAAATTAAAAAAAAAAGTTAAGGGTGAACAACCCTTATCACTTAGGGGTATGAAAAATAGATAGTAGCCGATTCTCAGACCTACTGAATATGCATATAAAATTTGGTAAAAAATCAGTAAAGTCGTTTCGAAGGAGTAAGGTAACTAACATTGTGACACGAGAATTTTATATACTTAATATAATATTATATTATATTATAAATGGGAAAGTATGTGTGTCTGTTTGATTGTCTCTCTTTCACGGCAAAATGGAGCGACGAATTGACGTGATTTTTTAGGTGGAGATAGTTGAAGGGATGGAGAGTGACATAGGCTACTTGTTGTCTCTTTCTTCACTTCCCTAAAATGGGGGGTGGAAGTTTGTATGGATCATTCCGCAATTTTCAAGGTAGAAAGCTAAAAGTTGGTATGCGGACTATTTGTAAAAATCGTGCATCATTTTTTTTTTGGAAATCCGACCCCAGCCCCTTAAAAGATGGGGTAAAATTTTATTGTAACCCCAAAATTAACGCGAACGAAGCCGCGGTCAAAAGCTAGTACTTTAATACAGAATAGCTGTTAGAAAACATTCTTTCCATGACAATCACTTGCATGAATATCATATTTTTTTTGGAATCATCTAATTATGGAATATGGCAGTACGAAAACAGTATTGTAGAAAAAATGCATAAGGACTTTAGGCAAAGAATTAAAAATAATTGGTCCATCATAAAATCAAGAATAAAGAACTAGGGGTAACGGATTGAAATTTCTTTGAATGTTTAACCAACATGTCAATATTGTGAACTTGTGACCCTTATTGTGCCAACATTTAGTATTTAAGCTTATAGCCCGAAACTAACTATCTAATCAATATCAAAAATATTACTATCGAAAGTAAATAAATAAACTAATACAGAAATAACTTATTGGGTCAAAGCTAACTCTGACAACCCTAAAAGCGTTCGTTTTATGAAATCTGCAATGGGACTGACATATCTTACAGACAAAAACCCTAATAAAAATAATTACATAATTAAATTGGAAACAGAAAATGAAGATTTTTTTAAAATATGGTTTGTTTGTTTTTGTTTTTTTTTAATTATTATAATATGTGGACAACATCACATTGTCCTGATAATAGATATAGGATAGCAAAGTAAGCAATTATTAATGTACTTGATTTGAAGATATCAGAAACAAGAAAGGTACCCACAGACGAGGAATGTGCTATGGCGTTAGTGTTGCCGTATTATCGATTGTGCATCGATTATAATCGATAGTTCAAAATTGGGCCCAAATAATCTAAAAGTCGATAGTACTATCGATGGCATCGATAGTATCGATATAATCGATTCCTATTTTTACCCAATATAATCGATTATAATCGATCAATCGACTATAATGCATAGTCAAATACAATATAATCGATATCTAGTTTTGAAGCAATACTATCGATATAATCGATTATATCGATCCAATCGATTTAATTGACCTATCGTCTAAGATAGTTTTGCTGTCATGTTACTTTGCTATCCCGTTTTGTGAGTGAAAAAAAGGGTACAACCGTACAAATTACTATTATACTATTATTAACTGTATTAACAGTTTCATTTTGCGTAACTGTGTTTGTTACATTGATGGAAGTAGAAACGGCTGAGTAAAGTTTAAATAATAACGATGACTGACAAATCGAAAGTGTGGATTTATTTTATAAAATGCCCTGACGGTATTTTGTGATATGTGGTGTTTGTCAAAAACGATATAAATTTTGCAACAATACGACGTAATATGAAAGAACACCTTCGGAGAAAACATCCAGAAAAAATTATAGGTCACATTTTTAGAAACCGAAAATGTGGACAGTGCTACTAGACCTGGTATAAGAGAATTGGGTGAAGAAATCTCTAACGTCTACTCATTTAATTCTACACGAAAGAAGCATTTAGACAAATTTGTTCACCGAAATGATTGAAATATATAACTGGTATTTTTTTTTAATCACCTTTTAGTGGTATTAATTATTTTTATCCATTTTTACCTCAATTTTTTTGTGTTTAGATAATGTTTCCTTTAATTGAAATGTGCTTTTCTTAAAATTCTGTCATTAGATGTCTTCGTCTATTATGTCCAAAATTTTGATCATTACTTTTCGTCGCTTCTCAGCACTCACCATTTTTAATTCATTGGCAACAATATTTCCAAAGTTTGCACAACTTTATTCATTATTTTAATTTTTTGAAATATTTGCTGAATCTGTATCTTGAAAAAATTGCTGGCACTGGTTGCCAGCAATTTGCGTAATATCGCGTGTAGAGATAACTTCTTGTTATATTCAAATTCATCGAACAACTTTTGACCATTATGAGTACAATTTATGTTACATTTATGGGTTGTTAGAGTACCACAAAAGGTTTGGTCAAAGGTCATAAATACATCTTCGGAAACTAATACTAATTTTTTAATCTGAAAATATGAAGAAAAAGCTCTAACAAATAATATTCTACATTACTATAAAATAACACTGAAAAAAAATCTTGGGGTTCCTCTCTAGTCAGATAAAAAAAAACTATGTAGGAAAAGAATCGAGTGTGTCGTTAATTTGTTAAATAAGTACTTAGATAGCTTTAATACGGTTTCAATAATGCTGTGCCCCAACGTACAGAATATGTCTAAGAAGACGAAATATGAATGACGATTATATCTACAAATAATTGTAGATCAATCGATAGCTACAAAATAATCGATATAATCGATAGTATTGATTTGATTCTAGTATTGATTTTATCGATAGTATTTTCAAAATATGCAATTATAATCTTTTAATCGATTATAATCTACTGTATTGACCTAAATTTTGATATCGATAGTATCGATTTTGCTATAGATTTTTAGATTATTTAGGGTGGGAACAATCGATTAATCAAAAATCGATTATTCGGCAACACTAGATGGCGTGCTCTGTCATCTGGAGACATGAAGCGTCGAGGCTTGAGTAGTCATCAGATAGCGCGGAGGCTGCGTGTGGGGGTTTTTGTCTATCTATCTATTTATCTAGCGACTGAAAGGTTACAACAAAATGGACATACCAGTTGATCCTAATTGATGGCCTGCTTTGTCATCTGGAGACATAAAGCGTCGATCGAGGCTTGAGTAGTCGTCGGATAGCGCGGAGGCTGCGGGCGGGTGTTTGTCTAGCTATTTATTTATCTAGCGGCTGATTGACATACCGGTTGAACCTAATTGATGGCCTGCATTGTCATCTGGAGGCAGAGAGCGTCGAGGCTTGAGTAGTCATCAGATAGCGCGAAGGCTGCGGGCGGGTGTTTGTCTAGCTATTTATTTATCTAGCGGCTGATTGACATACCAGTTGATCCTAATTGATGGCCTGCTCTGTCATCTGGAGGCAGAGAGCGTCGAGGCTTGAGTAGTCGTCGGATAGCGCGGAGGCTGCGGGCGGGGGGCGGGGTATCGCTTGCGGGGGGAAGGGCGGGTACGAGTTGGACTTGGGCCGAGGCACGGCGGGCCCCCGACAAGGCGCCCACGTGCGACGCAACGGCTTGTACCCGCTGTGCGGACCGATACGCCATCTGATGGTGATATAATCAAATATATTAGTAAGAAGACGGTACATAACGTGATGGTGAATTTTTGGTAGTTCCTTTGTTGCAGCGAAATGCTGCAGTCTTAGTAGTATAAACCATAGATTTAATACTCTGACGATAGATTGGCAATGGTAAGAGATAGAACATAGAAAAGACAGATGTCAGAATGGGATAGCCACACCAGACCACTCACGTATATGCTATTGGCCAGTATTGGCCTAGTGTCAAATAGGAGCGACACAAAATTGCCTCTATTTTTTGCTAAATCCAGTTTCATACATTAAAATTGTATTTATTAGATGTAATTTACGAGTGGTTATGTGTACAATACCTGCATGTAACTCATTTATACCCACAAAATTGTTCACTTCACGCGGATAAGCGTTACTTTTATATTTATAAGCTCACTAGCTGGAATCTCAAAGGAATTCAATGAAAATTAAGGCGTGGGTAACGCCTTAATTTTCATTGAATGTGTGTGTTTGTTATTTATGTGTGTGATTTATCAAACCCTAGACGACCACTGCACAAAAAATCATGATGGTCCCTTTAACTATGAAAAACAAACACAGTCATCTTACGGAAACTTATATGTTATTCTTAGTCATCTACGTCCCTGCCCAATTTCATTCAGATCTGTTCAGTAGTTTTGGCGCGATTGAGTAACAAACATCCATCGCAACATTCACATTTGATAGTCTTACTAAGATTATTTATCGGAATCTAAAAATGAGAGATCAACAAAGGTGTAAAGCAGTTCCTGGCGTATTACTACTCGCGAGAGCTCCTTTTACTTTGAATATTGAATTGCTCTGTCAGGTTCTTACCCCTAAATGCCTATCTATATAGTTTTTCGACTACTACTATCATAAATGGTTCACCCACTTTTCGAGTGGACGATAATTTTTTAATAAATTGACCTATATTTCGGTAAGGACATGCGAGATTATAAATTTAACCCACCTGGGCTTGGGACACCGCCTGTTTAGTGGCATGTCGCTGACATGGTGGAAAAACTGACGCGGCGGCAGGCGATGCCGCAGCCGCTTCAAGGCTTCCTGTAGCTCCACTCGACTGAACGCTTCGTGGTGCAATGCCTGGTATGGAAAAAAATATTGACATATCAGATCAGCTGATATTAAGAGGAAACACAAGGGCCGTTTTTCCATACAAACGTAGTCCCCTGTTTCCTCCCTGGATAATGCCAGTAGAGCAATAATTTTTATTACAAAAATCTATGGCCACTATTAGCATGTTTCTATGTTTTCTATTTATTCATAAATTAAATAATAAAAGAGATATGAGCCTCCAAAAATCTAAAAAAATTCGTCAGATTTTCCACTGTGCTCAAACATTCAGAAAACAAATTTGGCTAAATTTAAAAAAAAAAAGCAAAACATACGAACACGGCCAAAGCCTTTCTTTAATTTTTAGTGAAAAAAGTATTTCAATTGGTCTAGTTTTGGAAAAGGAATCGGGGGACAACGAAACGTTGATTTTATGTGCTTTTAGTAGGTATTTTCGGTCCAAAATGCAGTTTTCTCTATCGCGCTCTGCGGTGGAGGCGTTCGGGACTGCGCGTCAGCAATAGATTTTACAAATACCTATTATTATATTCTCTCGACCGTAGTGTTTCCTCTTAAAAATCTCTGTAAAGACTTAAGACAATATGATTTGAAATTGAAACTTATGATCAGTTTGAGTTGTGTGAAGTGATTTGTAGAGGCACGTAAACAGAATAGCACCATTTGCTTTTCCTGGTCTTAAAAAGCGATTAAATGAGTACTGCCAGAAGCAAAGACATATCATTGGCCAAACTTTAAACGCGAACCCGCCTGCCAAGTTTGGCTATTATAGCCAAATCCTCTTTTGGTGTGGTCTGTGTTCAGCAGTGAACTGAAATGGGCTGATCATAATGATGATGATAATAATTAGTTAGAACTGATCAAAATTCAAATAACTATATTGTTTACCTTTTCAACAAGCCAACAATGCAAGGACATGGGGTCGACGGGCGAGTCGAGCTCGTTCTCGTCTAACGGCGCATACGCAGGCACACGAGTATTCGCGCCAACACCATTGCACAGAGTCTTTGATGCTGCAAACATTAAAATAAGATAAATCTTCCTTAGTATAGTTAAGAGTATACCGTTGTATTCTTCGTAATAATCGCAAATCGTATTGCGCTATGTTAGTCTAAATAGTTTTGATTTTATTGTTAATTTTTTTCTGTTAGATCATATTAAAAAAAACTAGCTAACGACGATTTCATTAATATTATATTACACAATCTTCAAAGATGGAAAAAAAGTTACATAAATGTATGTTTTATCTATACTAATATTATAAAGCTAAAGAGTTTCTTTGTTTGAACGCGCTAATCTCTGGAAGTACTGGTTCGACTTGAAAAAATCTTTTTGTGTTGGATAGTCCACGTATCGAGGAAGGCTTTAGGCTATAAAACATCACGCTGCAACCAATAGGAGCGAAGCATGAGTGAAAAATGTTGCAAAATTATCGCTATCATAATAACGGAAATTGACGCGGACGAAGTCGCGGGGAACAGCTAGTTATTAAATACACATGAAAAATTTTCAAAAGGTCAACGTGGTCATAAACAGACCCTTTGCTTGCATTATAGTAGTGCAAAGGACGGATCGCTAGTTGTTTTATGAACATTACAGTACTACTATTATACTAATGTATAATAACAAATGAAGTCTATATATTCCTTACCCGTGTCTAGCGCGCGTACTATTGCTATAGGCAGGTCTGAGGTAGGCAGCATGGGGCTCAGCAGGACTCCCCGCAGCCGCTCGAGCGCCCTGGCCGCAGCCACCGCCGGCACACCGCTTGAAAGCTCCGACTCCACCGCTTCTAGAGTCGACGCTCGCTCATTCAGCTTTTTGATTGACAAGAGCAATTTGTGCCGAGCACCTTTTGTTACACCTAAAAGACAAATATACCCATTTTATTACCCTTATTATTAGATATTAATTTTTAATCAAGGGATACCCCTTGATTAAAAATGCATTCACTATTTGTGGAAGGTAGATTCATTAAATGTGCATCACTGTTTCAGTCAGCCTGTGACCACGGTCAGTGTAACACAGTTGAAATGTCAGGAAAAGAAAGTATGTTTCTTGTTAAATCCAATTGTACATTTTTAGATAGTTATGCCTATTTTTATAAGTATTTATATCTGTGCACTTATGCGATGGCACTTTACCAGTGCACACATATTTGAGATTATGATTATGGTGTTATTACTTACCTAACTCTTCAAGGTATTTTTCATCTATACTCATCATCTGCTCATAACTAATGTTTGTAAACAGCCACACATATTTGTGTAACCTTAAACTTTTGAGCCACTGTGCTACATTCGACATGCCAGGATGCTCTGTATAGTTATTAGATTTCAGCTCATCTAACCTTGTTTCACTTCCTGTTGTCCCATACATTATACTTATTGGTCTTATCTGACCTAAACTATGTTCACTCGAAAGTGAAAAACTTCGTGGTTTCTGCACAAACGGCTCGTCGCTCAAATTTTCAGCAGAGGAAGACATTTGCATAAAATTTGTTGAAGGTGGTGTTAAGCTATTTGATCTTTGACATTTCGGCTGTGAGATTGCCACATCAAAATTTAGCTTTTCACCTTCTAAACTAAGATCTACATCCCTGCCATTTTTGGAAAATGATTCCTGTAAAAGGTCTGTATAACATGAATCTAACATGTCAATCTTCCCTCTAAACTCAACATTTTTGCCTATGGTTCTTCTAAACGTATTGCTTATGCCCCAAATGTTAGTTTCTGGCATTAGGCAAGGTTCTATCCGTTGTCGCCATACAGATTCTGTGTTTCTATTGCCGGACATGTGATTTTCTAGATAGCGAAGCCATTGCGTCAAAGTACTGAAACAAGAAGCACAGTTTCATAGCACAATATATTTTGCCCAACTGAAAGTTTACACAACACTAGTTAGTGATTTCAAGTACACATTTTGTTAAAATAAAAAATAGATGCAAAATTTTCAAATTAAAAAAATTATATGTGCAGATCAAAATACCTTTGGTCATGATGAGTTAAAGCTGGATGGACTAATAGGTATGAGAGTAATTGGCGACAGAGTTCTGGCGCGACAGACGACCGCCGAGGCGCGTCTACGCACCTCTGGACGAGAGCAGGGGTAGCAGTCATGTAAACATCCTTGGCACGTTCATTGTCTGTCCGTAGAAGGGGCAACAGTGTCAACACTTGCAGAAGCTGCTCACCTGCCATTTAATAATTTTTTTTTAGTAAACAGTATTCACAATTATTCAAAAATCAGTCAAAATCAGTTTTATTTCTGCAAATAGGCCCCTGGAGGCGCTTTTACACGTCCCAATATTTAACCTACCACTGCTTCGGAACAAATGTGGGCTAGTGCCGAGAAGAAGCAGCGCAAGAAACTCGGTCACTATTGTCAGCCTCTTTTTAAATAAACATGTTTACATAAGATATATGCCAGTGCGAGCTGGTACAATTTAAAGCCAAACGTTCCTATCATTTATATAATCATCAATAGTGTAATAGCCCTTTTTCATTAAAACAACTTTGATATATGATTTGAATTTATGTACAGGGAGGTCAGCAATTGACAGTGGTAATTTGTTCAAAATACGGATACAATTTCCCATAAACGAATTACCTACTTTTCGCAGTCTGAATCCTGGAACGGCATGTTTATCTTTATTTCGGGTATTGAAATTGTGTACGTCACTATTTTTGACAAAAAATTCGATACATGAGGTTTTCGAAAATGTATTGAGATGCAACTGTTAGTATGTTGATCTCTTTGAATAGCTCTCTTAGAGAGTCACGGGGTCTAAGGCCGTAAATAGCACAGCACGTTTTTGCAATATAAAAATAGACTCAATATCTGCCGCTGAGCCCCATAACAAAATTCCGTATGACATTGTACTGTGAAAGTAGCTAAAATATACTAATCTTGCCGTTCCAACATCAGTCAATTGTCTTATCTTTCGCACAGCATAAGCAGCAGAACTAAGTCTTCCAGACAGAGACCTGATATGAGCACCCCATTGCAGTCGAGAGTCTACAGTTATACCTAAAAAGGTAGAGGAGTCTACTGTGTCTAATGGCTCATCTTTTACAATAACATTTGTGGCGGAAAACCTTACATTAGGCAAAGTTAATTTAACACATTTTGTTTTTCTTGCATTAAGCAAAAGATTATTCGTAGCAAACCAATGCAATAATTTTGAGAGGGTATTGTTAACATCGTCAAATGATAATTCGCCCCTCTTAATTTTAAAAATTATTGAAGTGTCATCTGCAAACAATACCATCTCACAAAGATTATACATATAATATGGAAGGTCATTAATGTATATTAAAAATAGCAAGGGTCCTAATACTGATCCCTGAGGGACACCCATGATAAGGGCCGACCCTGAAGACTCAGTTCCATCAATGCAAACTTTTTGTGTTCTACCTGTGAGATATGAGTTAATTAAATCTAACGAATCATTTGAAACACCATAATGTCTGAGTTTTTTAATTAACGTTTTATGGTCCACACAATCAAATGCCTTTGACAGGTCACAAAAAACACCTATAGCATCTAACCTACTCTCCCAAGCATTGAATACGTGTTTTATAAGTGCTACTCCCGCATCAGTGGTATTTCTACCTTTCCTGAATCCATATTGATTGTGATGTAATAATTTATTCAAACTTGAGTGCGATAAAAGTTGACTAAACATAATTTTTTCAAATATTTTACTAAGTACTGGCAAGATAGATATTGGTCGAAAATTTGCGGGATATTGATCTTATCAAGACAAAACAAGTAAACTATTTAAGATCAAATGCAAAATGGTATCATCTTCCAGATACAAATATTCTAGTATGTATTTAATCTGATAATAATGTTTATCTTTCATTTGAACCCAATAAATTTCAATGATAGGTACCAATGAAAAAACTGCATTGATAACAGTCAGATACCAAGGAGATCAAGTGCTCGTTTAAAAGAATGTATCCACAATTAGTTACATAAACTGTTTTTAGAGATTTGTTTTGAATTCTGTGTTGTATTCCCTCAACCCCCAGGAGGCACTCAGGTGCCGCGATAACAATTGATTTCAATTGTGTCTGGAATAACTCACGATCGAGGGATTAAGTAACACTTGAGGTGTAGGTACTTTATGGTACCGTTTATTATCTCTATTTATACAAATCTACCTACATATTATAATTTAACTAATTAATTTACAATACAATAACTTTATACAATAACAACAAGATTTACACATGTAATATCGTAAACTTAAGTCATTGTATATCAGATACTAATTTTAATATATATTATTTTTAATTAAGTCTTACCCTCATCGTCATTATCATCTGTCCTTGGCGTAAGGAGAGTCGCAAGTAACGTTTCATCATTCGCTTCTCGTTCTAGACGCTCGTCTTCGACGTGGTGTTGAAGAGCAGCTTCCACCGCTCTCTGCACCAGTTTTAGTCCAGGCCAGGGTACCCTTCGCGCCAGGGCACAGGCCAACACAGTCTTCTCACATGTACCCCATTGTTCGAACATCCCGGCGACACCCCCCAGCTGCTCGTAAAACGTGCCGTTCATCGCGACAACTGCATATCAGCCCAAATATTATCAGATTTGTTGTTTGTGTCTACACGTCAAAGGTCCCTGACAGCTGATCGTTGAGGCACAGTTCAACTTAAACTAGGATGTTCCTGCACTCAAAATGGTACGAGGACAACTAACACGAATATGTAACGCGATTCCAAACCATATTTTACATAATAAAATTACAGGTAGATCAAAAAAACATTACTTTCGGTTGATAAATTATTTCATCGAAATCCAAAATGGCTGTCCACAGACCACAGAATAATGAAAGTCTACGAACGAAAATGAACTTTTTTTTTTAATCAAGTGATTTGTCATTTCTGTCATTCGATATATTAAGGGTTAGTTCTAAGATTAATACATAGTTTTGCTATACCGATATATTTTACTACTCGAATCATAAAAATATTGTGAGAATCTGCCAAAAAGGTGTCAATTAATATAATATTTGTACTACTCAAGGCTTAGAGCATTTCAACGGGAGACGCCAAACATTGACAGGCGTACCCCGCTGCCAAAGGTACGAGACCGCCGGTCATATAAAAGTAGTTCCCGCCCGTTCCACGTCACGTCATTCAACAAAATAATGTTTCTATATAATATAACAAAGTACTCTGTGAGCAAATGTCAGTAGCGCACAACAGACCTGAGCTAAAAATGCCGAATTGCAGCGTTTTTGCGTGTAAAAAGAGGTCGAAATCCTCTAGTTTACAGTAGGATAACTTTACTTTCCATTTCTAAGTATCATTTTGACTTAATATTAACAAATAATACAATAAATAAGCAAAATAACATGAAAAATTCCCAATCAATAGTGTTGCCACTAAATAGTAATCGTATCTAATTTAGGGTAATTTTTAAAGATATAGTTTATAAAATTTGACTTTATTTTAAAGTCTAATTTAATATGCGTTTTGGTTATTACTATAATATATTATTCAAAACATATAACTGCATAATTATGTCTCGACAAAATAAAACATGGCAATCTGTGATCTATAATCAATTATTCAATTCATTATGGATTTATTATTTATTTATAAATCATAAAAATGAATCAGCAAGTTTCCTCTAATTTATATTTTAAATCGTTATTATCTAATTGTTTTAAATACGTTCTAGTAAACATATCACGAAATGGTGCAATTTTGAATTTAAGATCTGACTACACTGAAAGAAAATTAGGGCTGTGACAGCCTAAAACAAATGTCGATATCGAAATTATCAATAATGACGATGATTTATGCGACATATATTTTTAATAGGTAATTAGGTACTTTAATTTTTTTTTTATACTCTTTCTATGTAGATTTTGTTAAGTTGTAGATAACTAGTCTGGCCATAAATACTGTTACATTAAACCTTTTTTTTACAATTTATTTATTATTTTGAATTTGAAAAAAATTCTTGCTATTTTGCGGAATTTCACATATTTTATCATGTTTATTATCAAATTACAATATGGAATAGGATTTATTAAAGAAAATAGGATTGCAGTGGTCGCCTTTCACAAAGTGGGTCCGGTCATATTCCAGACACTTCGAAAGCTTGGTATCACACGTAAGTTCGTATATCGTACTATCAACAAATACAACAACACTACCTTCAAGTTAAAGATATAAGGCTGGTATAATACTAATGTACTCCGAGTTATTATACCAAAAATACCGTATTAAACGGTATAATACCATTTCATACGGTATTTTTGGTATTTTATCTTTAAGAGTGTTAAATAATTAGACGTACTTTAAATTGGGGAAATTATTGGGTAACTAGCTAATAAACTTAATGAAAAATAATATCGTTTAACCGGCATCATGTCGTTTAGTACGGTATTTTTGGTATATTATATTTTGAAAGTGTAATGAGTACAAATCTCTTAAACGTTAGGGAAATTATTGGTTAGTAAGACCGGCTAGTTGGTCTTCAGATACGGATGTGCCTACCTAAAAAAATAATCGTATTTATATTCGTAACAAACAGCCTATGTTAGTCTAAGTAGTCCAATACATCTCGATATTTTTTCTCAACATTGGTACAGTAGTCTTAGCGTGAAAACGGAACATGTTATTATGTAAGGTACACACTTTCATATTCATTATATTAGTAGGGAAAGATCGATTATAGACATCGCTCATAGTGTAATTTTGATTTATTTATTTTTTTTCGTACTAAGAACGTCTAGGCTCATCAATATTTCACACGAACGAAAACTAACTACAAAACGCGGCGCGCGCGCGCCATCTAAGTTGAGTGAGAGAGAAAGAAGGATTTTATTCGCGAGGTGATGCACAAAGTCGCGCAAGCGCAAGTCCCACCAGTTGTGTATTGTGCGTGCATTACATTTACATAAAAGATTTGTTAATCGTTAGCGGGAGTGCGATTAATTTAAATAAACAAGAAAAAAAACGAAGTTGAATTGAATTTATATGATCAGTTAATTCACCAATGATACGTAAAAAAGTGAAGTAAATTAAACAAAAAATTATTAATAATTGAAAAATAATTCATATGCAATTTGATTCTTTATCATGGTCTGTTTAATACCCTAGAGATATGGGATATCAAAAGGAACACGTTGTATAGTATCACAAGTTTTAGGAAAAAGTAAAATAAAAAAAAAGACGTGTGGCACTCGGAGACTGCCGCGGTAAAGCTATTGCATAGCATTTTTTATCAACTTATGCAATGCAATTATAAAACTAAAAAGTATCAGCCGCTGTGCCGGTCGGAGTGGGGGGTGTTAGGTTATTTTCGTTACGGAATTTCTGGATTCGGTCTCCACGCTCAAGGCCCGCGATAGAAGCTATGCAATAGTTTAATTTTATAATTTTATGTATTTTCTAATTTTGAATTTTGTAATAAAATTTTTCTGTTATTTTGGCAGATATGGTTAGCATAGGCAACCATACTGTCAAAATCCATATTTTCATCTAAATTCTTTTAAATTTCGGAAATTCAAAATTGTTCGATCGTGCCTCACCCCGAGTGTGTGGGTGTGGGTGTTAGATTATTTTCGTTACGGAATTTCTGGATTCGGTCTTCACGCTCAAGGCCCGCGATAGAAGCTATGCAATAGCTTAAAATACTAGTTGTTTTGTACCCAAGATAATTATCAGATAAACTTACTACGAAATGACAAATTAACATAATTGATATTATCAAAATTTCTTAGTTTCATTTAAAGATAAAATCCTATTGGGGCTTTTGAACATTTGAGGGTAGTTTGACCAGCTAACCACTATATTATGTACGGTTAAGAAATTAGATGGTTTAGCAGATTTTTCGCCAGGTTAAAAAACTGATAAGGCTTTTATAATGTATTTGCTTGTTATCAGTCGAGGTGCTCATAATGTAGGTAGGTACTCTTTTAACCCAGTAAGGTAAATTCTTTTGAAGATCTGATATGCCTAAAATTAAATTCTGTGATTGTAGATACTAAAAGTTCCTCTTTTATTCTTAGAAATCCCAGATCGAGGCTGATTTAAAAAGAAGGATCCCAATAGGTACATACAGGTAGGCTTTACCTATACGCAAAAGCTCCGAACAGTCTAACCGATTTTAATCACTTGATACTTGACCTGTGACTCAAACAACCTGTGTAATATGAAATGTCTAGCAGGTAATATTAAAAAAGTGTTTAATCGATATAAGTATTTTTTAAAAAAAGCAGTATAGAATATCTTGAAACTATGACACCTGGTACTCTCTTCTCCGTTTGTCGTGGTACTTACTGGATACCGTATAATATTTTAAAAACTTGATTGCAATTATAATATCAGTATTAAAACTTAAAAATTTTTTACTCAGGCGGGACCCAAACCCACATCCCCATGCATACCGGACGCGGTGAAGCTATCGAGACATTACGTCATAGCGACAATTTTCCAATTATGTTTCATCGCTGTAAGCCAGCGTAGTTTCATCAATAGTTAGGAGTTTTGCACTCTTAGCACCCGAAACAAATAAATACATAAATCACTGGCGTAACGCTTTTATTATTTTATAGTAATGGGTTAACAATGGACACAACGGACGATAACCTATTTACAGAAAACAAATGAAAATGTTTCATATCAGTACTGTCAGCAACCGATTTTATTATATTTCGAGTTAATTCTATTCCTGGATGTTCGTCTGATTCGTCCTTGCCTTTGACGTAATCCAAAACATTTTGGGAAACTTTAATTTTACACATATTTACAAAGCCCATAAACTGTTTAAAGGTTTCGAATGGGAATACTCCCGGTATAATAGGCACGTTGATCCCAGCTGATTTAGACCTCGCTATAAATTTCTCGTATATTTTAGACTCAAAGAAAGCTTGAGTCAGCACAAAGTTAGCGCCACTATCAACTTTCTGTTTTAATTGTAGTATTTTTTCGTCATTGCAGTCAGGCATTCCAGCTACTCCAATACAGAAATAATCGCCTGTTTCATTTCTGATTGTCTTTATTAATTCTTCGCTTGTTTTGAAGTCTGAAGATTGCGGGTCGTATCGTTCTGTAGGTAATAGAGTTAAATTATTAATTAGCATTGCCCACATGAAATTCAGTTTATCACATCTTACGCGATATTTCATCACAAATCCTTGTGAACTAGGTACCTACCCTTTTTTTCTTTTATTGTTTAATGATGTATACCTATTTACGTATGAAAAAATTACGGAAATCCATTCGGTTATTGATATCAGATTGTATAACAAAAAAACTATTTGATTTCGAATGAATGCAAAAGTTTGAATGGAAGTTTGTCACTCAATGCCACGAACAATTGAACGGGTTTATAAATGAATTTTGGCATAAAGTTAGGTGATAATCATACAATTAAGAGGAAACACAAGGACCGTTTTTCCATACAAACGTAGTCCCCTGATTCCTCCCTGGATAAAGCCAGTAGAGCAATAATTTTTATTACAAAAATCTATGGCCACTATTAGCATGTTTCTATGTTTTCTGTTTTTTCATAAATTAATTAATAAAAAAGATATGAGCCCTCAAAAATCTAAAAAATTCGCCAGATTTTTCGCTGTGTTCAAACACCCAGAAAACAAATTTGGCTAAATTTTAGAAAAAAAAGAAAGCATCGTATGCTTTCTTTAATTTTCAATGAAAAAAGTATTTAAATCAATCTAGTTTTGGAAAAGTAATCAGGGGACTACGAAACGTTGATTTTGTGTGCTTTTAGTAGGTATTTTCGGTCCAAGATGCAGTTGTCTCTATCACACTCTGCGGTGAAGGCGTTTGGCACTGCGCGACAGCAATAGATTTTACAAATACCTATTTTTCAATTCTGTCGCCCGTAGTGTTTCCTCTTAAGATGAGAATCTAAGGGATATGATCTCTAAAGGAGGCTCCAGCCTCCTCTATGGATCAATTATATTATATCTCTATTCCAATTAAATCTTTCTATGAGATACGATAATTCAAATTACTTCGCAAACAATGTGGAGTTACATTTTAACATTGAAAACTTTGTATGGAAATAGGAACCATACATTTTTCCGGGATAAAGGCCGGCCTTTGTGCCATTCCAGCTCGTAATCGTATCTCTGTGCTAAATTTCTTACAGATCCGTTAAGCCATTCTGGAGTGATTCAGTTATAAACATCCATCCAAACAGTCGGATTTATAATATTAGTATAACAATTTAAAATCGTTTATTTGATATTTTAGCAATTAAATTGCAATTATAATATCAGTATTATCAGTATATAAACTTGAAAAATTTATCCCGCCCGGCATGCGAGGAGATGCGGGTTCGAGTCCCGCCTGAGACATAATTTTTCAAGTTTATTTATATTATACTGAATTTAAAATCGATTCACTGCTCAACAATTATTTTGTTGCCCTAGATATTAACGGGAACTATATTTTCTGTCACCAAAATTTATATTTGTCATCAAGTTGTATCACCAAATAATTAGATCTATCGCCACGAAATATTTTCGCTCTCAGATAAACAAATGTGTTCCCAGGTATGAATCACCAAATTAATGTTAATATATGTGTAAAATAAAAGATGGATCACCAAAGAAATTTTAGTGAATTGATTGAATTTATACTTCGTTCTCATAATAATAGTTTTGTTACTTAAATAATAGGTTTGTCCTGAAAATGGTAGATCTGTCACCAAATAAATCGATTTTCGTTCCCAGACTGCGATTCCCTTTAATTTGTTATTTTGTTACCAATTCAATGGTAACATTTTATTTCATTGAGTTATCAAAATAATATTGTTCGTTACCAATTTAATACATCAATTGTCAATTTGAATGAAAAAATTTTCAAATAGGCGGAGCCAAATTTGAAACTGCATGGACTGATTTTGATGACTACAAAATCTAATGGTTCAGCAAATGGGGAGTGGATCTACCTGACAACAAGGATTAGATACATGGGAAATGCAACTGCCCTGCGTTTTATAAGAATTATATGTGCAAACATATTGTCGAATTAGCAATACCTACGCTTGAAGCTGGCTAACGCCCCCCCACCCCCCCGCCCCCCCAAAAGCCAGAAATGTGCTTCGACCAGAAAAGAAGAAGGAGGCGCCCTGCAAAGTCCAAACTAGCCCTGATTATTGAGTAATACTTGTTTTATTAAATAATAATTGTTTATTATTTCACTTAAACTATGTGTTTTATTTACTATCCTACTAGAAATTTAATCTAAATACTGCTTTTACCTGTGGGAATTAAGATCCTTGGGGGAGGCATATCCAGTAAAGTAGGAGGAGTCCAGTAAAGTAGTAGGTAGACTGTTTTCGTTGAAACGATGATGATGATAACTCCTAATTTTTTGGAAACTTTTTGAAATTTTCTAGCGACAAAAATATGATTTATTGGTGATCACTTTAAATTAATTTGCTTCAATACTTAATAGGGACAAACCTATTAAAATACATTCAAAAATATTAATTTGGTACTAGACCCTATATCTCTATGATTTTAGGTGATTTTTCATGGAACTGATTTTATATTGTTTGGTGACTAGATTTTGGTGACAAATCTATTATTTTGGGGGCAAACTCTATTAATAAGGAAACAGAAAATGACTTTAATTGGTGACAGCTTAAATCATACCCGATATTAACGTGGTTTCGAACCATGTTATGCCTACAATTTATGAAACTATGAATAATTTTGGAATATTCGCTCTAGTTTTTATTTAATCTTGGTTTTCTTATTACTCCACAGTAGTATGCAGTAGTTTTTCATTTTTTTTATTACAAAGTGTTACAAATTGTTTTGATACAATCTTAAATAATATAAAATAGAAATAGAAAAAGATAAAAATATTTAAAACTCATATTTTATTTTGGAGAAACTTTCATCATACCTAACTTTATTATATATGATTTTTCTCTAAGTACTTAAAAACTTTCTCAAATGCATGGCACGCGTTTTTTAATGTTGGTCAACAGTGAAAGATTTTCTCAAAATAATGACTGATTTCTCGACAGTAACACGGTGAGGGATGCGTGGGGTCACGTGAAGTACGTGTATGTGCAAAATATTCTAGTTAAAAGCAAATTTCGCCAAAAGTTTAAGCACTTGTGTTATAAGAGGTTATCTATTTTGTCTCATAAATTTTTTATCCATAATCTAACGTGTCATAATGTTTTGTGACCTAATCATCATTTGTCCGAATGAAGCCCTAACTCAATGTCTCATAATATCACTTGCCCTAAAATCGAAATCCCTAAATATAATATATCCTAAATTTTTTTGCTATAAATATTACAATCTATAATGTTTAAAAGACATAAAATGCTTTTCTATAACAGTTATAAGTCCTAAAGAAATGTGTCATAATGTAACGTACCCTCAAGTCTTAATACCATAAATATAAAAGGCCCTAAAATCGGTTAGGTTAGGTTAGGATTCAAAAAATGTTTTTATTTTTTTATTTTGAGGCGCTCGGCGGCCGCTGTTGCGGCACGTTCGCTAAGCTCGCTGCGCTCGCTCCGCTCTCTCGCCTTCACGCCTTTATTTATATGGTCACTGTTCTATCCTAACCTAACCTACACTTTTCCTAACCTACTGGACTTTGTAGGCAAATAACTATCACAATGTTTTTTAAAATTAATATGAGCACCATACATTACACGCGCGATTTGACTTATAATAACTAAACTACATGAGGATAACATAACAAAGATAAACCTACTTTTAAACATATGTTTTAGGACTAATAGTATTATTATAAACCATCATTCGGACTAACAATACATTATACAATTTAACACTCAGGACATGTGACTTTATAGCAAGAAAAATTAGGATAATATGTAATTATTATAGCACCCGATATTATGACACAAAAGCATTACAATTAAAGACAATTAGGCATAATAAAATTTCGTAATTCGAACATTATGGATAGTGATGATTATAGCAAACGCGTTAGGGATTTTAAATTTCGGACAAACAATTTTCGAAGAAGAAAGGGACTACCGTTATAAGAAGCAGACCTCAACTGTTTATTAGTTAAAACTTATGATAAGCCGAATTATAAAAAAACTAGAGCCAATTAAATATTTTTACGAATATATACGTATATTTTGGTTATTGAAATGTGTACTTAAATCTGTAAGTAGAGATATCCAGGACAAAAAACAAAAAAAAAATTTTTGTTAACTGTGTTAGAATTTACTTAGCAGTCTCTCATAAATATAAAACTTTTTGTCTCAATACTCTCTGAGTGGCCTAAATCTGCAACAGACCTAATTTACATGCATTAATAAGCATTTAAAATTTTCTTATGACTAAGTTTTAATTTAAATCAATTTTAACATCCATCCCTTAAAATGTTTTAATAAAATTTTATAACTCACCTCCCACCATAACCAATAAATTCCTTACTTTAATTTCTTGAAGTAGTCCTAGTAACAGGTGTAGAAACTCTTTTCTCAGTAAATCGCATGACAAATGCAATACGACCACCTTCCCTTTACTTTTTAAATATTTAGCCAAACGCAAAGGTGGGATGTCCAGATTCTCATTCTGGTGAGACTTTGCGTGCCAGGTTACTGAATAGAACATTGGTTCCAAATTTATATTGTCTATATCAGTGATGGACACGTCTGGCGTCACTTCGAAGGAAAAGGACAGCTGTTTAGTATTTTGTATCAATTCCGTGATTTTTGCCATTTTGTAACGTTTGCCTGTAATACAATGAAAAGTCGTTTATTAAAATGTACGTTATTGCCTTGTTTTTTTACTTACTAACTAAACAATGTCTTAAGATTATCATCACTCCAAGCCCTTTTTTCCTATGACTATCTTTCGAGGATAATCCTGGTGTCATGTTTTTAAGTCAGCCTTCGACGAGACTCCTTTTTCAAAGCCGGGAACGAAACGTTTCTTTTTAAGACAAACCTATCACTGTAGTCTTATAAGAAGGATTTTTAATCAGTATAACCGGGCAGATATCTGCCAACGCTAAGGCATTTTCGTCCCTAGACGATGATGTGAAGAGGTGGCACTATTCTATTTTACGCCGGTTCCACACGGGTCTTGGACTTATCTGCACTAATATTATAAAGAGGAAAGATTTGTATTTTTATGTGTGTGTATGTTTGTATTGAATACTTAGGCTCTGAAACTACTGGACCGATTTCAAAAATTCTTTTACTATTTAAAAACTGTGATGAATGATGAACATAGGCTACTTTTTACCCCGAGACCCAGTAGGTAGCGCTACTGTCGGTATACTAAACATCTTGACCGATTGGTTTGAAATTTTGTATGTGTATTTCCATGGTTTCAAAGACACGAATGTAATAAGCCTACCTAATCTATCTTTCTTTATACCACCGCTAGGCACAGGTTTCCGACCGTGCGATATGACGTGGAGTTCAAGTGGGCAGAGCCGCGGGCGAAGAGCTAGTAACTAAAATACCTATACAGGTTTAGGAACTCGGGTAACGTTGCTCAGCAAAATCCTTTACCTTCATGCGTCATGACGTTGAGAATCGTCATCTACATAGCTTACCACAATACGGACGATAGCACGTTAGGCTGTGGTATAGAAATACTTACGTGGTTGCGATATCGCAACATCAATGTAGGTACCTACTTATCGTCTGATATGGAGGTCTGAAGTATATGGAATCTACGTACGTTAGGTAGGTAAGTAATGACATGCGCAATAAAACAACCGCTCGGCTCACAGGCTCGTTTATTACTGATTTCACTCACAGCTACATCCGTCGGCGCAAGCGCAATACACACTATTCTCTTCTACACTATTTTGAAAATCTGTTAACAAACAACAATATATATTTAAAAGAAAGGCTAATAGTCTATTTTCTTTCTTGGCCTTAACATAGGGCCAGCAGGTCTCTCTGCCGCCCCTTCAACAATTAAGCCCTCCTTTTTATTACAAGGTTTGGTTGATGGGCCGGCAATTTGGCAAGTTTCCTCTAAAATTACATTCTCAACAGGTTCATCATTTGCCTCCGTCCACACGTCATCGTCACCACCGCACGTCTCAGCCTCAACCTCCGCGTCATTTACTGTTTGGAATGACGTAACAGGTGGAATTATGACTTCGGGTGTTAAGGGTGGCAGTGGTTGCTCCACTTGTGGGAGTGACGAGGACGACTGGCCGGCTAGGGCTCCTGTTTTCATTTCCTTATCAATGGCCTCAACATCGTGGCTATTTTCCTTATTTATTTTAACAATCTGATCTAAATGCCTTTTACATAAACAATTATAATTTTTAAAATGAACTTCAAATAGTCTTTGACCCAATTTCTTTTTAATAATTGCAGGTGACCATATTGCCTTTCTAGCGATGAACCATTTTGCCATTACAGACTCGTTAATATTAAAACATCGGTGTTTATTAAGACGCGGTACATTGCTAATATTATCATCGTTATTAATATTTAACGGAGGTGAAGGCAAAATCAAATCCAACCGACCACGCAAATCACGACCTATCATTAGTTTTGCCGGTGTAACACCCGTGGCACAATGGATCGTATTCCGATAGTCAAACAGAAACCTGTTAATTTTTCTTGAACTCGACTGACTGGTAATTTATTTTCAGTTAAAATACATTTAATCATCTTTTTACAAGTTTTTACAGAATTTTCTGCTTGGCCGTTGCTGGCTGGGTGATACACTGGGGATGTTATGTACCTGATACCATTATTTTTACAAAACCTTTCGAATTCAATAGATCTTATCTTAACATCGTTATCTGAAATAATTACATTCGGTATTCCGAATCTTGAAAATACACTCTTTAGTTTAGATATTAGCGCACTAGTTGAGGTACCGCAATTCATATAAATGCATTCTAGCCATTTGCTGAAAGAGTCCACTATTATTAAATAAAAGCATTGCCCAATACACATGTAATCAATATTATGAATACGGTGCCAGGGCGCAGGCGCGCGCGGCCAGGGCGCAGGAGGCGCGCGGGGCGGCGCGGCGCGGGCGCCGGCGCACGCGCTGCACGCCCCCACCCACGCCTCGATGTCGCCGTCGATACCCGGCCACCACATTCTACTTCGAGCACTAGATTTGGTTTTGACTATGCCGAAATGTGACGAATGCAATTCTCCCAACATCCTAATACGAAACACTGGAGGTATTACAATTTTATGACCCCTAAAAAGACATCCATTATTAAATTCCAAATCACTTTTACAATTGAAATATGGCAAAACATTATTGCATTTTATTTTCCTTGGCCACCCCTTATTCATATATTTAGCTACAGTTTGCAAAGTCTTATCAAGCTTGGTGGCCTGTCGTATCTCGTCGTAAGAAACTGGTTCTACGGTCGCGTCTAGAAAGAGAAAGTGTCGCCCGTCCTCTTCGTTGCTTATCTGTAGGCTATTATCTATAACAGGTGACGCTAACGGCGCTCGAGAGAAAAAATCTGCGACTAAGTTATTTTTACTACTTACATATTGTAGTACTATCACACTATAGTTGTAAGCTGATAATATAATCGCGTATCGCTGCAAACGTAGGGCGGCCGTAACTGAAATTCCATTTTTCTTACCAAATATCGACAAAAGGGGGCGATGGTCAGTTTTTAAAATGAAAGGGACCCGTCGGCCGTATAAATATTGGTGAAAGTGTTTAACTCCAAATATAATTGCCGTCGCCTCCTTTTGTATCTGACTATAATTTTTTTCGCTAGCAATTAATGCACGGGAGCCGAATGCTATCGGGCGCTCGCGGCCGTCGGCGCCTACGTGCGCCAGCACCGCGCCCAGGCCCGCGGGCCCCGCGTCTACGCTCAGCACAAGCGGCGCTGCCGCGTCGAAATGCGCTAACACCCGCTCCGAAGCTAACTCTCGCTTCACATCGTCCAGCGCAGCCTGCTCTTTTTCGGTCCAGCTCCACACAGCGCCCTCCCGCAGTAACTTATGTAGTGGATGCATTAATACTGATGCGTTAGGTATAAAATTGCGGTAGTAATTAACAACACCGAGGAAACGTTTTACCTCCGTGACGTTCTTAGGAACTGGAGCGTCTAGTATTGCTGAGACTTTATTTGGACAGGTCCGAAGACCATCTTTATCGATAACGAAACCTAGATACGTTACACTCGGTTGAAAAAATGCACACTTGTCTTTTTGTAACCTCAGTCCCGCGTCTTGAAGTCTCTTGAGTATTTCAGTTAACCTAGCCATATGGATTTCTGCTGTTGGACCCGTGCAGCATACGTCAACAAACCAGCAGCTAACTCCTTCTATACCCGACAGCAATGTCTCCATAGTTCGCTGAAAAATCGCCGGTGCGTTAGCGAGACCATAGACGAGGCGGGTATATTTAAATAAACCCTTCGGCGTATTGATGGTAGTTAAACCTTGGGAGGAGTCTTTCAATTTAAATTGATTATACGCGTTACTCAAATCTAATTTGGAATAATATTTGCCACCGCCAAGTTTCTCAAATACTTCTTCTATACGGGGAAGAGGGTATTTATCTATATTCAACACTTTATTCAGAGTGCAAGAATAATCTCCGGCGATTTTCACTGTACGATTTTCTTTGAGAACGGGCACTATGGGTGTTGCGAATTCTGAGAATGTTACAGGAACTAAAATACCTAATTTCACCAGTCTATCTAGCTCTGCGTTTACCTTTTCTTTGAGGGCGAAAGGAATAGTTCGCGGTTTGAAAAATTTAGGTTTTGCATCGGATTTTAGATGCAACTCAACTTCAAATTTATTGAAACAACCTAATTCATCTTTCCAAACGTCAGAGAATGCATTCAATAATTGCTGTACCCCATGTTGATTTTGTAAGGTAATTTTATTGTTACATATCGAAAAAACTATGTTGAATTTCGACATAAAATCACGCCCTAGTAACCCCGGTCCTCCGTTTTTAATTACGTAAAATTTTATACGATTACATTGATTAGAATAGAGCACTTCACCGATAAAATAACCTAGAGGTGTGATCCTATGCCCGTTATACAAACACATATTCAAATCACTCGGTTGTAAAGGGTAATTTGAAAACATTTTTAAAAATAACTCTTCTGAAATAACAGTTGAACCTGAACCCGAATCTAACTCCATCGTAAGATTTTTGTTATTGACTAAAATTGTTAACCTAATTGGCTCATATTTTACATACCTCAAGTTGAACACTTGGCATTCTTTACAATTATGCACATCGTCACTGTCCTGCCCGGGTTCCACGTCGATCTTATTTAATCGTTGCACTTTACACACTTTCTTCAAATGTCCTTTATCGCCACATTTTAAACACTTGTAGTTCTTATAACGACATCTTGATGCATCGTGATTTTTGAGTCCACACACCGAGCACCTTGACCCACTTACGTCACCCGTACCCAGCACGAGCCAATTCCCGTCGTTCCTGAATTGCTCGGCGTTCGCTCACTCGATACACCGGCTCCTCCTTGATACGAGGGCGGGTCAATAAGTCCGTGACTTTTGGAATAAAACACAGATTTTTTGATAAACAAATCATTTTATTTTTCAACGTAGTCTCTCTTGAGCTCTATACACTTTGTCCAACGCTTCTCCAATTTTTTTATCCCTTCCAAAAAATATGATTTGTTGAGGTCCTCAAAATAGGCCTTTGTTTGCGAGATGACTTCATCATTGGAGTCAAATCTTTTTCCACCAAGCCATTTCTTCAGGTTTGAGAACAAAAAGTAGTCACTCGGAGCCAAATCTGGAGAATAGGGTGGATGAGGGAGCAATTCATAGCCCAATTCATGGATTTTTGCCATGGCAACTGCACATGTGTGCACCCTTGCATTGTCTTGGTGGAAAAGAACTTTTTTCTTGGCCAAATGAGGTCGGTTTTTATTCAAATCGTCATTGAAGCGGTCCAATAAGTTGGCATAATATTCCCCATTGATTGTTCTTCCCTTTTGAAGGTAGTCAATGTGGATTATCCCACGTGCATCCCAAAAAACAGTCGCCATAACTTTATTGGCTGACAAACCCACCTTGGCCTTCTTTGGCGCCGATTCACCCTTAGAAACCCACTGTTTTGACTGTTGTTTGGTCTCTGGTGTGTTGTGATGGATCCATGTTTCGTCCACGGTAACAAAACGGCGCAAAAACTCCTCCATATTGCAATTAAACAACGCCAAACCTTCCTGTGAAGTTGTTACACGATTGCGTTTGTGGTCGACTGTGAGCAAACGCGGCACCCATCTTGCGGAAAGCTTTCTCATGCCCAATTGATCTTTTAAAATTGAAACCACTGAGCCATGCGAGATCCCTACGGCTTCCACAATCTCTTGCACTTTCAATCTTCGGTCGGCCAACACCATATCGTGAATTTTTTCGATTGTTTCGGGTGTAGAGACCTCAACTGGGCGTCCAGGACGTTCGGCATCTTCAGTGCTTTTACGGCCACAACGAAATTCAGTAAACCACTTTTTTACCATTGAAATCGATGGTGCAGAGTCCCCATAGTATTTATCAAGCTTAGCCTTGGTCTCGGTAATGGTTTTTTTTCGCAAAAAATAATGCTTAATAAGCACACGAAATTCACCTTTTTCCATTTTTTCCTCAAATTACTGGGTAGTCTGATAAAAATAGCTGTCAAACATAAACTAACTGACGCAGCAAGTTCAAATTTTGATAGGAATCAACTGACAGATACCTGTTGACAGGAGTAGTGTTGCTTTTTCAGTAAAGAGGTCAGAAATTCAAAAAGTCACGGACTTATTGACCCGCCCTCGTACTTGGAACTGCTCCGACCGAGTCCCTCGAGACGCTGCCGCGCGCGCGCCTTGCACACTCGGCTTGCTGAGCAATCTCCAGCGCTCTTGCCAATGTTATTGTAGCCGAGTCTTGTTCAAAAAGGCGATCTCGGACCACTCCCGCACCCAGGCCTAATACAAAACGATCTCGCAATAATGTATCCAGCGCCGATCCGAACTCACAATAAACTGATAGTCCTCTGAGACGCGCCGCCCAATCCTCGATACTCTCATCCTCGTGTTTTGTCGCTTCGTAAAACATTGCCCTGTCGGCAAATGTTGACCTCTTCGGTGTAAAATGATCTCCCAGCGCTTTAGTCAACTCTTCAAACGTTAAATCCTCCAGCCTTTTCGGATGTACTAAATCCCGCGCCAAACGGTACGACTCGTCTGAAAGATGTGTCAATAATACCGCACTCTTATTTGCGTCCACGATGTTGTTCAATTTTATAAACTGCAGCAACCGACTATAGAATATCGACCACTCATTATTTTTGTGATCAAAAATGTTAACATTACCGATTAAATTCGACATTGTTAGCACTTGCAGGTAGGTACCCGTCGCCAGTGAAGTATATGGAATCTACGTACGTTAGGTAGGTAAGTAATGACATGCGCAATAAAACAACCGCTCGGCTCACAGGCTCGTTTATTACTGATTTCACTCACTCACAGCTACATCCGTCGGCGCAAGCGCAATACACACTAAGGTCACTTTAGGTATTATTGTTTAATGTAAATAAAACATGTATTCATAGATATTTATATCACATCGCGTTGATACCAGCGATAACAAGTAAGTCGGTTTCTTTGTTATATTAGGAAACATATACAAGAAACTACACGATGCACTAGGTCGATGTCATAGTAGGTACTAAGTATTATTGGTACCTACAACGTTTATAGACATAAAAGTTATGTCTATAAACGTTGTAGGTCTATCAGAATATGTAGTCGCCGATATCAAGTAAAACTGCTGAAGTTGGTGTGAAGAAGCCTACTTCAATCAATAGTAAGTAACAAGTCAGTAAGCAAGTCCGCTATCACGAAACAGAAAAGTAATTTCTTAGGGTTAAAGCTTGGAGTCCTTGGAGAGCTATTTTAGAGAAAATTATAATAAAATTTCAAGTCGGTGCATGATATACTTACTTAGGCAAAAGAAAAATTAATTATTATTTTTTTCATGTTCGTCATTCCATTTCTTTACATCTTTTGTAAGAAGACAAATGAAAATCGCATCGTTATTCAGAAATATTTTCCATCCGTAATCTGAATGAATGAATTAAATACTTGTTTATTTACTTACCAAAATAATATTATCAGAACAGCAAACACTTGTGCACTGGTCGGTGTGAGTAGTCGTTAAATAAAGATCATAATGTTATTTAGTATTAATAACAGCTGATAAGAGGCATATTTTGTAAGTATTGTGATCGATTCCTCTTGGGTATTATTTTATTACGTGGATTGCTAGTTTAGTATAGGTATCGTTTGCTTGCGATTCTACAAGATGAAATTTTAAACACTTTCCAAATTTATTATATAACATCAATCTACGAGACAAAAAACAAAAGACGTATTTTTTCTTTTGGTATAGCCCAGTACAAAAATGTCAAGATAAAGCACTGAGAAAATGTCCGCCAAAAATCTATATTTTTTAATACGACTGCCTATTAACACTTTTTTTGCGCGATGCGCATATCAAAATAATAAGTGGGAAAATAATCGGCAATTTCATACTTTAACCCCTATTATTAACACTGCCCAAAAATAAGTAACATTTCCCATAAATGATACATACTTATTTACGTATTTTACGTCATTATCACCTCTTCATATGGATACTTATAAATATTTGCGCAATTTTAAACGTCTGAAAGACTGAAAGCTTTAAAATTATTTTCATTCCAGCTAAAGTGATCTAATGATTAGTGACGTGATATGCGATTTGCAACCTTAGGGTTGACACACACCAATTATTGTATGCTATATTTTATGCACTAGGTAATATCTTATCTATTAAGGTATTCTAAGGCCAATCATAGAAGGGAAATGGGTGCGGAATATTTTATGAAATAAAAATCCATATTATTAATGACCTCCTGTATTATGACTGTACCAAACATGAATATATCAATCAGCCATTATACATTATCACAACCAAAATTAAATATTATAACGTAAAAAATCATTCGAATCCACTACTTATACGTAGTAACAAGCGTGTAGGTAAGTACTTAAGTTTTTCTAAATACTTATTATTGTTTAATATAAAATTGACTACTTATTTATTCATCTAAGATTATACTGCGGTTACCACAAACATTGCTTGATAATGACGGATTATATTACAATGACAATATTACTAATTGTGTAAAAGCATCCAAACACCTAACTCTACGATTTGTCTAAATACGACTTCTTAATGAAGTCTACGTTACTATAATTCTTACGTATGTAAGTTATTGTTACTGTTTGGTAAAGCTTCGTACCTATGGATCAGTGAACTAGTCATTGATCAATGGTAGGTAGATATACCTACATATATACGCAAGTAGGTATATTGTATAATGTCACGCAGTTCTATTTATGGAGGAAATGATGGACCAGAGTGTTCTTGATCTCAGTATTCAAGAACAGAAGAGGCAATACCTGCTAGGTATATGAGGTGTATGAGGTAATTTATGTTGCAAATACTAGGTACCTCCTAGCTTTTAGGTTTCTATAAAAAAAATTTTTTAACTTGCTTGTTTCCATATCCTTGTCAAGTAGGAAAGTGTCCGGAAAGCATCCAATGTGTTTAAATGAAATCCTACTTTAGCTCGGACTTGTTAGATACGTGGTTGTTAAATGATGATTTGTTCAGTACCTAGAGCCAATGCTCTATGTACTCTTGAAGTTACCTAATTTCAATATCTTCCAATAAATGGTCTAATCGATTTTTTTAACACAACAAAATTAGACGAATACAAAAATACTCGTAGTAAGATATTAGGTGAACAATAACTGGATCGATTTAGGACGTCACACTGAACTACTTTCTCATGTAGCTTTACCCAACATGAGGTCAAATATGTACATACTTTTTGTATCAACATACATCATGTGTATGTTTCTTACCTCTATAAAAACTGTAGGAACCCTAAAACACAATAACAAATGACTAAAACAGGGTATCATTCAACAACAAAACATCAACAGTGGCAGAACAATATGGCGTAGTCGATTTCGTTTTTTTTTATAATTAAATTGTCACTAAGCGGACAGATACAATTTAGAAGTGCAGAATTTTATTTCACATTCATTTATTTAAACAGCCGCGAATTCTATTTTAACAACAAACGCTACTTAAGGCTACATTAGACGTCATTTGTTAAAGCCTTTGCTTTTTACATGTCAAACATGCACCTTACGACACCAACGAGGCATCTAAACTAATGTTCTCATTGTGGATTGTGATATGTTCAATTAATTCTTACGCGTACGTACTTTATAATATTAAGCTAAATTAAACCTACACAAAGGTTAAGCTATGTATGGGTAGGTAATATTCATTTACCGGGCTGTGAATGATTAGATATGCGAATGAAAGACTACATCAATTCACATGTGTGTGACATAAGTAGATATATATATACAATTAGCAAAATTTAAACAATGTATTAATTTAAGATCTTGTTAAAGTTGTTAACTAATGCGATTATAATAGGTACTTACTTATTATAAAACAAAAGTACTCAAGCAAATGCTTATCATTTGGTCCTCTATTTAATTTAAATTTATCATTCAAAACAGACAAACAAAACATTTTATATTTCATTAGAAAGGTAACTAAAGTTTAGTGAATGACCAAATTAGGTACAATTATATTAATCATAAAACATATTGAAACTCGCTTCGACTTTGGTGGAAGATGTTGATATAGTAGAGATTGATGGATAGATGGATAGAGAAATATATTTTATCTGCAGCATTTTAAACCCAGTTTTGTTAACGAACTATGAAGAAGAAGCACATAACCATGTTTGAAATGAATAAATGCAGGGAATGTAAATACTATTTTATTTTTATATTCAACAGTGCATTGAATCCTGTTTTAGTAATAAGTTTTAGGTGAGGGTAATGTTTTGTCAGAACTCATAACGCCCTGCGACAGTAACTGGTCTGAATTGACACCGAATTCAGTCTTGTCTTCAAAGATAACTATAATAGAGGTAGTTTTATTTACAAGGAGCTCTCTATATGGCGAAAGTCACTCGAAGTCGAAAGATGGAGATTCCCACATCGTGCGTTGATTTATAACTTAATATACCCCAAGTATGTAATCCGTTACACGTCCGGATAATAATCTTGTAGGTTCATAGGCTCATAGTTCAACACTTTTTGATTCATTATGAAAAAAAATTGAATATTCACAAAATTCTAATTACCTATCCCACCATCAACTGTAGTTGGATGAAAGTCTACCACCGAGTCCGTTCAAACATTTTTGTAGCACTGTAGCACTACGAGCAGTCGTAGTCAAAACGTCATGTGGCGACTACTTATGATGCGCCATAGCCTAGCAGTACGTTAATAAAACGTCAAAAAATAGTCACGTAGTGCAGGTTTTGGCCGGGAATGATAGGACGGGCGACACGTCGTTCGTAGGTAGATTGGAAAATGATTAACTTTAACATTTGTCATGTCTCGTGATTTAGAACTTTTCGATAACAAATAACCACCAATAAATCAAGTATCATTATACGGTTTTACATTAGTTACGTATGTATTAGTTACATCTTTTTACTATTTGACATGAAACGTTTTGAATTGGGGCCTGACGTGACAGGTTATTAACGAACGTATATGTAAACATTTCAAGTGACTTTCTCCTGAGAAACTTATCACTGAGCCACTGAACTTCGTTGTAAAAACATGGCCATGACAAGATCTGTAAATCAAATTCTATTTACTTCTTCCATATATAAGTATTACAGTTAACTATAAATTTTAAAAATATGCAAAAATTAGAGTAAGTAATACCTATAATACTTTGTGGTAATGTCGCATCATCGTCGGTAAATATTTTGTTTTCGATACTCAGTTTATAATTTTTATACAAATAATTTAGCAACAGCTTAAATCTAATTTGATATTGTCTCATCGTTTACTATCACTAAGGTTACTTTAACGGCTAATTTCATATTGACTTATTGGTAGTGCATAGAATATAAAATAACGTTAAAACATACTTCAGGACAGTTGAATATAAATATTATACGCGGATAAATGTATTAAATTTCAGTTATAAAACTAAATTAGCATACTGAATATATATTATGCTTCTTGCAATTTAAAACATGTTTTCAATAAAATTAATATAGGTCGCGTCAAACTTCTAGGTAATGCTAGTATTTTATGTAGGTACTTAAATGTTGCTATCCACTTGAACAACTATATAAAACCTTATGCCTTATTCCCAGCTACAGTTTGACGCCAGTTAACGCATCCAGACATTTTGAAAACAGTAATTGTCTACTGATTAAGTATATAACCTACGTTGTGTGAATTATGTTATGTAGACTATTAGAGTACCTACCGGTCATTATAATTTAAGAGTAAATGCCTCGAAACTATGCACAGTTTTAAGGGTTATTCGTCAATTTAAGAGTAGGTATATTGATTAAACGTTTAAATATAATTTTTAAGAAATGTCGAGTGTGTAGCAAACATTTCAGATTAAATATTCAAATCGAAACGGCGTTACAGTAAAATCCAAAATAGCCTACCTATGTAAAAAACTACTGAAATGTACCGTAGTTAACTTAAATACGATAGGTATATTTTATAAACATAGCTAATTTTACTTTCTAACAGCGGGCAGAATGTTCTTTAATAGTTGCAATTGATTGTAATTCATTGAAATACACTTAAATTGTAGTCAAACTATCATCATTATGAATAAGACTGGTGGGATCTCAAATCATTTAAATTTAGGTCTGGCATTCTCCTGTAAGGCATTTCACACACCTACGTAGAAATTGTAGTTGTTATATTGCGCTATTTGGTATGGACTGGTGTGTTTCAGGACCCTCCCTAACACACGTAAGCAATATGAAAAATCTCTAGGATAAAACTTACACGTTTCTCTCTCTTCTTTCAGTAATAATTAGACAAAACAACAAAATTACTACGAATAGATACTCGAATTGACTGTGCACTTTTGTGCATATAGATTAAGAGAAACCTGATAGATGAGAAGTAATAGACATGGCACCGCTCGTTTTACAAAATAACAGCTGTTGGCTGATCATAGCAAAATATCAGTAAAATCAGTAGTCTCTTTCTAAATCTTAACAGGAAACCAAAATTTAGCTACTGGTGGTCTACTTATTTCAAATGGACTCCATCTGTTCGGTGAGCTCCAGAATCGGGCTCTCACTCAGCGGCAGCATATTGGTGGTGGGCGGCAAGCTATGTCCTTGCCAGTTCTGCTGCAATACACATAACTTTTATTTAATATTACACGCTACTTACCTGTGACGTCACTAGTTTTAACTGAATAACATAGCATTATACAACTTGCAAATCCAAATATGCATCTGATCTATCAACATCCCAACTCATTTTTATTAGTTTATTGAATCGTTTTATCGAAAAATAAATTAAGTGAATATTAACTAAACGTCATGCATTTACATTATAAAACTTTGATAGGTTATTGGCTCTATGGCGCTTCGGTTAAAGCGCGCGCATTGGTCTGAGTGCATTGACCTTATATCGCGCAAGTGCAAAAAGACGTGCGTGGTTAGGAAACATTTCAAAGAACTACTTTAAAGCTGATAGTAGTAGATTCAACTCGTGGTTCTAAACTGTTTACAGGTTTGCGTATTTGGAGTTACTTGCTGTAGACAAAAGCTTGACAAGTTTTCCACCAGAGATGTTCTACGTAGCTACGGTACAGGCGTTGTCAAACCCATAAATTGATTTGAATCCTTCAATATATATATTTTTTTAAATCAATACGGCCTGTAAATAGGGACTAATTTTAACTATTCATTGATATACCTACGTCAAGTCATGACGTCATAGTTCATTATTGCCATAAAAAATATTACATAAGACAGTTACAATAACCCCAGTTTCAATGTAATTTAAAGTTAAAGTTGTTATCCTTCAAAAATCTCGGGCGTTTTAAATTTTCCTTTAGGCTGTTGAGTAAAAGGTATTCGTAGTAGAAAGGTATATTTACTGGTTCATGCTCGTATATTTTTACTAGCTACTTTTTCATTATCATGCTGTCGTGTAACTACAATAACATTAAAATCTAGGTATTTATACTTCGCAAAAGAAAGGTGATGAAATAAAACAAATAGCTATTATAAATTTTACAAGTACTTGTATTTAAATAAACTTGGTTCTAAGTAAAGCTATCACATCTTACATAAATAGTTGTTTTAGCAAATAATAACAAAAACTATACAGACTTTTATATAAAGTACAAAGTTATAATCATATTAATAAATAGATATCTAACTTAATTATAATGGAGTAAAACAATAGATATAATAATTTAGGAACATTCTCAAGTGATGCTTTATGTAGCTAAATCGTATTAGGTACGTGATAGTACTATTAAGTATATTATTCTAAGATTATACATTGGCAAGTATCTTTGCAGCATGTGGAATAGAGTATGTGTTCAGTTTGTAGAAATATTCATTAATAGGAATGAAAAGACATTATGTATATAAATCATAATATTTCTAAATTAAGTGCAAGTAAAGTTCTTACATACACACGTTATAACAATTTGCCAAATATTTAATAAATCACTTGAAAATTTCTTAATATTCTAGCGGCAGTTACGGGAAGTGTTTAGTTTGCTTTTATGCGATAGTGTAATCCACAACTTTAAAACTCTTATTTATTGTCATGCACTTTATCTAATGAATCAATCCCGATGCGATTATATATCTACGCATCGGCCAGACTATACTTATGCGGCTTAAGATACGAATACATACTACAATGAGACCAATCGTCGATCTAGCGTATATTCAGCACGTGAAGACCGAGTTTAAAGCTAAGTTTACGATCTTACGCTGCGTGCACACAATTGACTACAAAATCTACGGATCTACGCTCAACGTGGAGATCTACTTAGTTGATCTGTTGGAATACCTGAAAGCAGGGCTGCGGCGGGAACAGGCCGGCGTTCCACTGGCCCGGCCACAGCGGCGCGTGCGCCGCATCCCCCGCGGGGCCGGCCTCCACCTCGGCCTCGCGCCCTTCGCGTCTACCCGCCAGCTCCGAAATCTGACAAGCGGTCTGCAAGCTTGATGGCAAGTTGGACCAGTTCTCGCTCCCCAACCTGTCCTTATTCATAATGCTTATCTCCATTGAACCCTGATATGCAAATTTGCCCACTTCCTCCTGGTTATCCTCCGTCTTCGGCATTGACGTCCGATTAGGACCCTCCACTATCGCCTGGAAAGCGAGCAAATCCCTATTCTCTGTCTCCGTTAAAGGCAGCGGTGGCAGTATCTGTTGTTGCTGGGCTATTTTGTAGCTCTGTTGGCGGAGCATCTGTCTCCTACTGAGCCCTACTTGGAGGTTGTGTAAGGGTCCCATATCATGCGCGGGAATATTTGGTGGAGTCATTTGCTTTTGCAGAAGTTGCCGTTTCTGTTGGAATAAACGATGCTGCATAAGTTGCTGCTGGAGGGGCGGCTTCGGACTGATTTGGGGCACTGATGTGCCGTGAGGCAATTCTGGCGGCTCCTGAAGTTGTGCAACCATTTTTGGACTGGCGGGCATTGGCGGCGAGGTACTAGAGTAATTAAACGTTTCTGGAAGACTGATTCGTTTCGGTGTCGGAGTTTTGGGCTCTAAATAATGTGGACTGAAGCTAGCCGAAAATTGATTGTGCTGAATTTGTCTCTGTGTCATTTCTTCGGCTGGAATCGTGGATTGATACTGAGTTTTTAGTTTTTGAGCCTCCTTTTGAACTAGATGTAGCTCCAAAACACCTTTAGCTTTACAATTTTCATTGAGTCTTTGACTGTTAAACGCTAAGCTATTGTTTTGTGATTCGTTTGATTGTGCTGCTTGTTGTGCCACGAGGCCATCGCTAGCTCGGCGCCCTTCTCTAAAGTCGACAGGACTTCGTGTAATAGCGCGAGGACAGTTTTTGTTAGCTGATTGATAATTCAAAGGATTGTGCCGCGCTATGAATCCCGCACCACCAGTTTTATTATTATACGACGATATATACACACATGGATGCATTGGGCTGGTATTTACTAAGGAACTGTTCTCATAAGCCAGCTTATCCTCGTTAGATGTGCAACTAGGTAAACTACTTGCCAGTTCGCAGTCTGACAACTGGTAATCTAAACTTTCGAACGTCGAAAAATTGCTTTGCGACGAATCACAGCTAAGATTTTGACTCAAGCTTTTATTATTAAAAAATGTGACGACACCGCTGCTTGAGCTAGAACTCGCGTAAGAGCTCAATCTGTTTTGCACGCCACTGGGAACACTTACTACATCCTCCATATCTGTCTCACAGCCTTCGTCGGTTGAAGATGAATACTGTTGTTGAAATTTAGTCGCTTCTGTAGTATTACTCTGAAGATTTTGAGTGTATGTTTGCCCTGTTGTGTATCTATTCAGGGAAAATTTGCTATCTGGCCTATACAATGAATTAGGAAATAAATCTCCCGTAGTGGAAGTGGACGTCATAGAAAAGTTTGACTCAGTTGCGTTAGAAATAGGCGGCAAAACTGTACTTTGTAAATAGGAATACGCTGGAAGGTGATGATTCATGTAGTCTTTAAATGGCGGTGTACTTGTTTGATGTCTGCTGAGATCCTGTTGTTGGGCTTGTGAAACCAGCCTGCTGGATTCTAGGGGCTTTGGTTGTTCCAACACACCTGTTAGTTTTGTGTCAGTGAGCTGTGCTGGTATAGGACTAGTACTTAGATTGACAGTGCCTTTTAGAGGTAAAGGTGACTGCTGTAAAGTGTTCATGAGTTTAGCAGCTTCAGAGCACATAGTGAAAGTGGTCGAATTGGGTATTTTCATAGTATCAACATTAAAATTGGTGGCTGAGGCAGAGTTTTGGAGAAAGTTTGCAATAACATTATGATCAGTTGAGGAAGAACTTCGTCCTCCATCTATCGCACACTTAGAGTCAAAACTAGATGATGTGAGTAACCTTGTTCCGTCGCTTGTATTCTTAAGTGTGTCGGGTCCAACAGTGATGGATTGCTGCAACAGTCGTCTACAGTCCTCGCTGGACTGTTTGAGTATATTTTGTTGCTGTTCATAAGTTGAGCTGAGTAGTCTATTGGTGGGAATGGGGGCCTCGTTTAGTTTTGTTCCTATCCTTTGGTTCGATTGGGAAACTTCAACGTTTCTCATCGAGAGAAGTCTCGTGGACTCGGACTCGTGGTTTCTGCTGGACCCAGCGTCCATGCTCCCGACTAGAAAGCTCCTATGCGTGTCCGACGGGTCGGAGTTTCGCTGGAGCAGCCTTTGTTCAGTCATATTCACACCCGCGAGGGACAATAGCCGCTGCGTTTCAGCAGAAGAGGAATCGGCTGGTGCAGCTGTTATCGTAGGAGTTGCTCTACTATATTCTCTTGCTGTTTGAGAATCGCCGGAATGGAGCAGTCTGAAATTGACAAAGGTGTACCTTGAGTGAACCTGAACTACTACTACTACTACTACTTTCAAGATGTGGTTTGGTGCTTTGCAATTTTATTTACCTGTTTTGATGTTCGCGCCTGGCATCGTGTGCTTCTCTGGCAAGTGCCTGGTCGGCCACAGATGAGGGTCGCCGAGAGGGTCTGGAGCGGGCCTCGGAAGTCGAAGCGTTAGCGCCACTTGCTGCACGGGCTCTCAACCTCTCTAAAAGCAGGAGGTAGATCGCGGCGTGATGGTCATAGCTGTTCGACCGAAGGCTCTGCAATGTCAAATTAATAGATTTAATATAAGTAACTAGATATTTTAGTTTCTATAGTGTTTAAATCCTCCCTAAATAGTAGTAGGGATAAATTATGGCCTTTATGTTATCTGATGTCTAAAAGCTACTTCATCAAAATCAATTCAGTAGTTTTTGCGGGAAACAGTAACAAACAAACATTAGCTCTCATAATAATAGTAAGGATTTAAAATTACTAACCTCCTTGGTCTTCACAGGATCAATGCCGAGGCTCTGCATAAGCCGGAGCACCTGATCGTTGGGGTCGAGCTGCGCGGGCGCATGCGCAGGACTCCTCATCGGGTCCCCGGCGGAAGCTGGCACCGCATACGGCTCTGCAGCCATCCACCGGTGCTTTTTAATCTGCTCTATCGTGTATCGCTTCATTGGCTCTAGCACCAACATCTTCCTGATTAGGGATTCACAGTCTGAAAATTAAAGAATTAATGTTTAGGTAAGTGGATATTATTTGGTAAACGGTTATAGACAATTAAGATTTAGGAGGTCCGATGACACCAATTGTCGTCGCTTACGTTCTAAAACCATGTAATAGTTTGACATAATTAACATTTTAATACATTTTCGTAGATAATCAAAAAACATTAAACCTATAAACGGAGTAAAAACAATCGATGGAAAATCATGCAGTTGTTTCAATACTCTAAAGTTGCTCAGAGGCGAACAATCTTTAAAAAACTTGTTACATTTCAAATTTACCTTTTCGCACAAATTTCCATACATACAAAGTTCTATTAAGAAATATTCCCAACTTTAGTATGAATAATACTAGAATGATACTTATTTTATTATAGTTATATTTTTTTTAAGACGTGCCTCACTGGGCCACACAGAGCCATCTAGTCCCAAATTAAGCTACTATTAAGTACCCTGTCGTATGGGGTACTAGACAACCGATAAACTTACTTATATACTTTTTACTTAAATACATACTTATAATACATAGAAAACACCCAGACCAGTACAAACAGATATGTTCATGCACACAAATATTTGTACTGTGCGGGGATCGAACCCGCGACCCATGGCTCAGAAGCAGCGTTAACTACCGCTGATCCAAATGGTCGTCAAAACTACTACCCATACTAGGTACAAAGCTGTATTTCCGCGAGTTCATATGCGTGGAAATTGAATTTTAAACTATCTTACGCGGGATCCTTATTTTGTCAGCGATGAACTGATTCTATATGGTATTTCAGGGTGTAATTCATTTACGTTCCAAATTTCACCCAGATCCGTTAAGCCGTTTTCTCGTGATTGACTTACAAACACGCATAACTTTCGCATGAATAATATTCAGTTAGATGATAGTTTGACTAATGTCAATCAAGTGACACTTCTTAAGTACGATTAGATATAAATAACTTTATTATGAGCGACGTAAATAAATATTCAACTCAGTTTACTTACAAAAAAACTATATAATTTAACTTTAATGAAATCCTAAATACGCCAAACTAAATAGACTTGCTTAATATTTTATGGCTATTAACCTCAATAACGAAAGAAAGACAAAGATGACCTGCATTGCGTTTTCGTCCGCAAAGACACAGGCACACAGCTGAAGACATTGTGACGTAAATCGGCTAACTGGCGTGTTACCGAAGTAATTACGTCGACTGGATGTACATATTAATTGTGCCTAATTACCTACCTGTACGTTTTGAAAGGGTTACCCTTGTGTGCCAAGCATACGTCTTACAAATGTGGGTACGAATACGAATACTATTTATTTATGGTAAACACGTAACCGTTTGCGGTTAGCAAACTAAAATAAATGGTAATGGCTTAGGAGGTGTACGCGTAGCCTACGCTCGTTTACGTAAAAGTATAGGATAAAACTAACAAAAGTAAAATATCTTCGATTACTAAGGTTCACCTTTTTTTCATCTTTTGGGCAAACAGTTTTAATTTCATATCGAATTTAGAATTTAGTCATATTTTTTGTTCTTTAGATTATTATTCCAAGCACATTCAGTTTTTACAAATTTCCCGAGCTGTCTGTTCTAAACATGAAAGCGTCAAACTGTACATTAAAATACTTTCTCGACATTTCAAGCGAATAAATTATGTAGGTAAATTTATTCGCTCTGTTCAAACGTATTCGATTCATTGCACACGATGTTAGCTGTTGAAATAGTGATACGTACAATGTAAACGCAAATGCGTATACCTATAACTTGTGGTATTAGTTCACGTCACGCGGTGGTTAGGAAGAAGGTACTGAAAGGTCACGGGCTGGGGTTGCCTCGAACTTCAACGTAGCCGTTGAACTGTATGTATGGTCGCTAAACGATGGTTGCTTCCGCCCAATGATTGCGTGCGACAGAGACGGACCACGTGATAGAGCGGTGTTCAAGCTGATTTCAATGAACTAAAACACACGTGCCAATAGTTCTCTGAAGAATAGGTATACAGTATCGCATTTACACTTTTTTTATCTAGATTTTTAAAATGTTGATGGTATTTATCTCTTTCAATTTAAAAACGAAACTATTCCAGTGACGTAGATACAATGATTTAAGAGATTGTAATTTATAACGTTTTCTCATGTCTAGAGAAAAGAAGCAGACGGTTTTCCTGATTTACTGTTACTACAGTCACGCTTCTAGTTATCTAGTCAATTGTCGCGTCAAGAACTCGATCAACACCCATCTTTCAACACAACAGAAAATAAAATCCATTTTCTATTGATTTAATTAGAACGTACCTATACATGTCAACAAGATTAATTTTACATACACCTCTCACGCACTACTTTCTTTGAAGCTCATATTAACAATATGACCTTCTTTGAAGCTCATATTAACAATATGACCTTTATTACGAGTAGGTAGGTATTATCATTTGAAAACAAACGCGCGACGTTTAATTGCGTATGTTCTCGCGTTTATCTCGCTAACCTCTAGACTGAATTACGTAGATTTTGAGTTTAAAAACAAAAAGGTGACACCCTCGGAAACATTGTCACGTGTCGTCGCATTCACATGACAATAACAAACTGACTTTCAGTTTTAAAACTGATTTAAGAATTTATTTTCATTAAAGTTTTCATGAACATTGCTTTGCTTTGTCCTGTACCTACTTATCGCCAGAACATCAAGCATAGATCTACGTTGATTGCATGAGGATATACCTACGTCAATCGCGCGGCGTGACCATCAAGGTCTGGCGCACCGATATACGGAAATACCTTCACAAAATGTTAGGACAGAATAGTACAGTATAGGAACTTTGATATATGATCTGTGACGGCACATGAGCAGGACAAAACAATAATATGCAGGTACTTAACTGGTGATACTCGACAGTAACACCCTTGTTTAGTTTACCTACTCATATTATTCTATTTGTAAAACACAATATAAAACCATGAAACCCTTTAATTGTCTACGTATATAAGAACCACTAGGCACATTGTAATTTTTTTTAAAATAAGAATTAACTATCGTTAATAAATTAGTGGAAGCAAATATAAATAATTACATAAACTTAAAAAGTTAATCTATCTAAGATCTATTTATATAAAAATTAATCACTGAAATGTATGTATGCATTTATCTTCCAATTGACTGCACCAAATTTGGATGATTATTTTTTCAAGAGAAGGTTTGTATGTATGAAAGAAAATGTTAGATAATTGCATAAAAAAACTAAAACTGTTCTAAAAATATCTTAAGCGTGTAATGCATGGGTTAACGTAGTCATAAACAGATAATTTGCCGGGACGGACAGCATTTGATGATAAAAAAGGAGATACCTACTTAAGTAATCAATTAGGAAAACCATTGCACTGGTAAACTCTTGTTTTATATTTTTGCATTTGTTTACGGTACTTTTTTTGTGATTCGTTTGTATTTCAATTTAAGTGAAATAAGTATTGTTTAATAAGTTATTATTTGATTTATTGACTGACTTTTCAAATACATATTCGTCTTTCACGAAACATCGGGGTCATGCGTCATTTCACTAAGAATATGAGTAATTGCTTTCGTACGTCGACAGAGTGACGCTCGAAAATAATCTTTAGTCAATATTTTATTTATACCAATCGATCTTTACTTAGCTTTAACAAAACATAATTGTGGTCTGAGTGACGAATCCGATTATAAATATTCGCATAACCTCAGTGCGTTCTGGAAATAGCCGCACCGAGCGAACCGAATCCACACTCGGCGCAAACAAAACGGCGCGCATCAATCCAGAGTAATTCGGCAGATTACTATTTTATTTACCTTCGTTCACTTCTTTCTAAAATAAATTCAATGAGTACAGTTTTCGCCAGGCGGTTCTATTAATAATCGCTCGGACGCAAATATCGCGTGCTTTGCTTAACCATTGACGCAATCGTGCGAAAAATGCGCGGGAGTTATTTAATAGAACGTTGGAAAGTCGGGTGGGCGCCCGGAGCCTCGCCTAGCATCCGTGAACTTGGCTTCGCGACCGCGCCACAATACGGCGCGGCGTCTTGCATGCCTTGCTGCCAACCATCCCAGCGACTTATTACCACCATAAAATCCATGTAGACAAGCAGCAAGACATTATGACGCACTTTTAAGGACATCATACGCTAAACGTTTTTATGATAATATTAATAAACAAAACTCAGTAGTTTAACTTTCTTGCACTTGTTAGCTCTTTTGTTCGTATTATAGCAGTTACGGTACCTACTACTTACATTCAAAACAGTCGCAACAAAAAGTGCAAGTGGCGATTACAATAATTACCTGTTTTACAGAAATCATTAGCATATATTTTAGGTTTTCCTCTGGTGGAAAATACTAGCAATAAAGGCGAAACACCTAGCTAACCAGAGAGTGAAATTTGTAGCCTGGAATATGGCGAAGTCTATTCTTTTATTATTAATATTAATTTGATTGAGATACTATACGATGGTCTAATCTGAAATGCAAACAGTTTTCCCGTGCGCAGAATGTCGTTAGCGTACCAATGCCTATAACCGTCCGGAAAAATCTACAAAATAGCTACTCATGTTCTGCAAATAGTCGTCAATAACATTTGCAAATAAAGGACACTAAGGGGATTTTTCACGGTTCAGCGTTAATATAAAGCGCTAACATACGCGTTGTGTGACGTCAACGCCAGAATGATCGCCGGTACGAGAACACAAAATTTTCTTAATAAACTACGCTCTGTACCATAGGGAAAGATTCTTTCCCTATGTATGTACGCAATGCTTATGAAAAGATATCGCGTACGTGCGTAATAACCCCATGCTGGCATTTTCGGAATGTACGTAAGTAACCCACAACCTTATTTCACAGGTATTTCTTTGGCTTTAAAGCACACTCCATTTTCGAGCTAACGTGTCGGGGTCACTAAGCATTGCCCAATTTGGAATTTAGCCTGCTTAAACATCACGCGACTTTATACATACCTACGCCGTCGTTAAAAAATAATCACCTCACTGAAATGCAGCGGTTATTAAGGCTAGTAACACTATTAAAATCGTGCACACTTGCTGTACATAAACCAAAATTTTGATAGGGCTAGTGACCTTAGAAATACAGATACATTTACTTAGAATAAGAAATTAAAAAACATTTAAATTGAGTAAAATTGATAATTAAACCTTTTATTTCTCATTGTTCGTTTCAACTGTATTGTAAGAATTCTAACGTATACAAAATACTCGTTATAGCAAACAAATTAACATACCTACATAATACATACAGCAAAACATACAAGGTAGGAAATATGTAACGAAATGTAAGTGTGTTTAGAAAAGTAAATTACCCTTGCTTTAGCACTTTAGCTCATATACTTTCAGACAATAATATATAAACAATTTAGTTTCCTAGGTTTCCGCACGTTGCTAAATAGACACGATAAAAGTGAATCGACTCTATTAAAAGCGTGTATTATTGACGAAGGTAAATAAACCATAATACGGCTTTGAATAAGAGACAAAAGAATTAACCTTACAAAATTGAAGTGTCACAGAGAAGCATGATAAAACTAATTCAATACTACTAATAGAGCCTTACAAATGCAAACCTTCGTCGTGATGAATAGGTGTTCGTTAAAATATCTCATGTAATACGTGTCATGTGGTGTCGGCACATAAATATAATAGTGCCACCTTCTTCCTATGGGTGTCGTAAGTAGATTAAAAAGTACCGCCAAAAGAAGGTAGGCAGCAGTGTCTTCTGTTCATCATTGTGGAACTGCTATTGCGAACCCGCCTGCCAAGCGTGACGATTATGGCGAAATTCTCCTTTAGAGAGGCCTACGTCCAGCAGTGAAACATTGTGGGCTGATAAAGTTGACACGAAAAGTCACTTGCTTAGGTAAGTTTCAGACACCTCAAATTAAATTTTAATTAGTTTATTAGTGGGAACGGAACTTTGGAGTAATAAAATGTGTCAACCTACTCTTAATTTCATTTCAAAATTCAAATGTCATACTCTTAGAATAAATCAGTTGTTGCCAATAAACGGAAACGTGGTCACTTAACATGGGTCCCATAAGAAGGCTCAAGTCGCAATGAAGAGAGCGATGCTTGGTATTTCTCAGCGTTATAGAATCAGATATTAGAAAACCCGTAGGAAAACTAAGATAACCATCGCTCATAAAATTGCGGAGCTAAAGTGACATTGGGCGGGACACATAGCAAGAAGAACCGATGGCCGTTGGGGCGTAATGGTTATAGAATGGCGACCTCGCAGTGGACGACGATCTGTGGGTAAGCCCGCGACTAGGTGGACCGATTATATGGCGAAGCTCGCGGGAAGCCGATGAATGCGGATGGCGCGCGACCGATTGTGGAGAACCTTAAGCGAAGCCTATGTAAAGCAGTGGGCATCGTTTAACCAGCCTAATAAAACTTTGCATATTGTGTACATTGCCCTTTAAACGGTTAAGTCAAACTTCACATTTGGTATCTTTTGTCTTTCGTATGAGTAATGGATATTAAAGGAAATTGACAACAAGTAGGTACCTACGTAAAGTTTAGCTCTACGGAACTGTATGAAAAAAGTGATTATATGTAAATAGTGCCGTAATGAAGCATAATTTATCCATTGTTAGTAATTTGGTTATATCACTCGCGTGTTATCGCTTTAACAAGGCGGATATCCGCGGCGAAACACGAACTATCTGCGTAAGTAGGTATATGCAAACAAAACTCCTATGAAAAATATACAACAATGTATAAAAGATTTGCAATTGAATACGTTGGTGCATTTGCGTTTATGAAAACTGAAAACAATACATAAATAAATGTTTTCACGTCTACTGGACATAACAAACACTTTTTTTTATTCGTCGCATATGTTAAACATACTCGTGCTTGTTATGGGTAATTTTATTGTTTCATGCAAATATTTTAAATCATTGAAGGAAAGCATTAAAATGTTCCTCTTCAGCGCACAGTTCACGGTCACAAAACAAAAGTAGGTTAGACGAGAAATTGAGTAAGTACAACAGTTGTTTGGATTCTTACTTCCAAGAATTCAACGGGGTTCCTCTAATATCACAATGAATAAATACTCAAAGACATGGTCCAATTTTCCGCGACTCCCAATTTTCTATTAGGCGTCTGAATAATTCATAAAATCGTGCCAGTTGATCCATAAATATAACCTCGTTATCGTTAGGGTTTTATCAGCTCTGACATCGCCTAAGTGACAGGCAACCCGTAAATTGCTTTCGACGTAGGTAAGTACGAGTAAGTAAATAGATGTGCGATAATGTGAACTGTCTAAAATACGAGTACTTATACAGTATCTACATAATTAAACATAACAACCATCAGAATATTCACACTGAAAATAAAAAAACGTGTTTCTAACTCTATACGAGTACCACTTCTGACATTTGCGACGGTAGGTATATCTCGAATCCCTATTTCCCTTGGTCATCGCATCACGCGTGAAGGGCTGGACCGATTTCGCTAATTATTTTTTGTTTGGTTTGTTATAGTCTGGAGAATGTTCTTATGAAAGAAAAAATTAAGAAAATTGCGCGAAAATTTAGAAATTTTATAAAATCTTAATTACCATACTAAATTATTTGTTATGTAACCTTATCGCTTTTGATAATTTAAACATTTTTAATGTATGGCGTTTGACATAGACATAACATAAACAGAATGCGTGCTTGTAATATCGTCAAATGGGGGGTTAAAAAAAACTGAATTTTGCACATGGTCAGTAATATTATGTCGCCTGTTACCGTGTCGGAATACCAACAAAACTATTTATATACCCGCCAGAAAAAAAAGTATACTTAATATCATATAGCATAATAATAATAAACAATGGGTATTTTTTTTTTTATTAAACCATTTCGTAATCAGTATTCATAGTTAAGACAGGACAACGTCTGTCGGGTCCGCTAGTACTAAATATTCACAGCGACCATTATCTGGTGTGGCAGCAATTTTTTTCTGACCTTCCTTTTAATCTGTCGCAAGTATGGTGCAAGGATAAACATCTTCTTCTCTGCCTTTCGCTAAAACTAAAACTCGCCATTATCCCCAGTTTAAAACTGGCAACATATAGGCCGCAAGAATAAAATACGCTCCATTTCGAACCTAATTAATTAAGCCTAGACGATTAATTATTCAATAGACAAGTACCTCTGAAAAGATTCATTTAGCAGGGTTAAATTTAAATCTTATCAGAAACTTTTAAAACCATTTGCTGTTAAAGATTTGAGTAATACTATTTATATGACAACTTAGTATAGATCTGGGTCGTGCAAAGTGACCGAGGTGAAAGTACCCGTGACGGTGAGAAGGGAATAGACATTGTGGGCGGAGGGCATAAATACACGGGACGACCGAATTTAGGGGCCCTAAGGGCGAGTCTTTAACCGACTAAACAGGTCAAAAATCTCAATATTTTGTATAACTGTTAACCTCAGGACTCAGACTACGCTGGAAGTGGTAAGCTAGGAATTGTGTATACAATTTTAGGGTAAAAACAAACATTAGGTAAGTATATAAGAAAGCAAACCAAACCACTATCGGTTTAAATTAGACTTTACTCTATTAGTATCGTAGTTAAAGCTTCAGATAATGATGAGTGTGCAGCTGTTGCAGAGAAGCATATTAGCTCACTTTACAGCACTTTACAGTAATTTACGTATGGATACCACTTGTTCAGCGGGGGAAAACATAGTTAGAAAACCTACACATTTAGATAAAATATATATACAATTGAATTGAAGGTTGTAAGGGAAGTTTGCTTAAAATCTAAATATTCCTACTAGTTTTACTTTCTAAGCCGTTTATCACAAATTTGGAAACGCTAACATGAAATCAAATTTAAAATCCAAAATTTTTTTTTACTTTTAAAATATTCTGCGTTGACTGTCTGAAACAATGAAGGCAACAGCTCTGCAAAAAACGTTGGAAGACTGATAATAAGGAGACTGCCTGCTCCATCTGCATACATCCTTTCATGATTTCATCCTTTCAAAGCTCTTCAAACAAGCTTTCCTAAAATTTGTCTCCGTAAAAGGTGGTAAAAGTAACGAGATAGTTAGTGCAAGATTGCAAGTAATTGCAACATCGGGCTTTTTATGGTAACTTGTGTATTTTAGCTGTATTACTTAATCAAGATCACTGGTACGTAACCATTTGCAAAATTAAAGCCAATACATCATAACTGACAAAACAAAACCTTTTTTAATAATATCAGAACCAGATTAAAAAAATATGGTACTTCTTTTAATCGTACACATGCGTCATTAATTTGGCGCGTTATAACATTTACCTAGAATGAATAAATCGGGGTGCGTAAGGGTACTTAATTAGTAAGTAGGTAGACATAACAAAATGTGCCCCCGAAGGCCAACACGGCCAACACCACAACAACACGTAACCTTATGAATAAAATCAGTGGTTCGTGAGGCGCGGTGTTGCTGCAAAAATAACATTCGCATAACGAATGAGAAAACTAAAAGCTTTTCCACATTCGCCTTTTAACAACATGTTCAATATCTTGCTAGAAGACATCTAACAAGTCATGATTCTATACTGGGCTAAACAAAAAGTGTCCATCCTTACCTAACTTTACCTTATAACGCTTATTGGAACATCGCTTAAACTGATAGTAAGTGTGTGCATGACTGTGTAGAAGTAATTTTAGTTTTCTACGTGTAAAAGGTGGTTTAGGAAATCAATAATTTGGTATAGCGAAAGCAATTGAAAAAAAAGTGAGATCAGTATACGAGTATAATACCGGGAGTGCGGTATAATCGAATTCAACGCGCGTCGGGTGGTGAGCTAGAGTGCATGTCATGTCAGTCACCGAATGATTGTGAATTTCGATAGTTCAAAAATTATCTCACGTGTTGATAAATTGTCCACTAATTGTAATGTGCGGTACTAAACTGATGTCATTATATAGTACGTATTACCTACTTTTTGATAATAAACCTTCTTAGCCCACGTCTAACCGTAAAATTATAGGAACCTGCACTTCAGAGCCTTACTATTACGCACCAATTTGTCTGTTTTTATAGCGTCTATAGAGTTAGTCGAAGGAAAAATTGGATAAAAATTAAAGCAGCGTCATCAAAGTTACATCGGTTAGTTAGGGTTCAACTGATATCCGCCTTTTATTTCTCTTCAATTATCAGAGATCAGTCCTTTAATTTTAAGTAAATATAAATTATCCATTCTCCTTAGAATGGCAAGCAAACAAACAATCTTGTTACTTTGACATAGTACTAAAGTGTTCAGCAACTTACGGTGTTGATTGTACGCACATCGGTATGTTACGATTGTGGTATGTCTTTACGGTGATAATATAGATTAACACACACTACAATGAAGATTAAGTTTTGCAACACATGCAGAAGAAACATACATTTATTCCGAAAAAATAACCTATGAATAGTTCATATGAACAGGAAGTTTCCGATAAAAAACATCTCAAGGCTCATAGTTCGGTTTAAGGTAGGTGTTATTAATCTATACTTACTAGCTGACCATGCGAACGTTGTATCCCCTCAGTATAATTTTATTTTATTTTGACGTCCTAATTGTCATTGTCTTCAAATTTTAATATGACCTTACCAAATTACCAAACACTGCCATCTGTAAGAATCGTATGGAACTCACAGTTAGGTAATTTATAAACAAATTATTTGCAATAAATTAATATTACGACTATAAATTGAGATGTAAGCTATCCTATCTTTTAAGTTGGATCAAACTGCACACGGTGTGATATGTGACACACACAAATTCAATTATGGATTTAGAAAATTATTTTGCTAATGATTTCCGCTTGTTAATATACCGGCCTAGATACCTTCACCACATTACTCGCACTAACACTGATTTGAGGAAGCACCTGCACCACACTAACACTGATTGAGCAAGCACTATTTCAGGCAGGAAAACCACCCGCCCTCAAAAATGCATACAGTACAGTTAATGCAATTATTAGTACCCAACACCGATATAATAAAAACCTCGACGCGTTTCGCCACTTCACGTGGCATCCTCAGGAGATGTTGTCGCCGTCGCTGCGCTCCGAATACTAGTAATTGCATTAACTGTACTGCATGCATTTTTGAGGGAGGGCGGGCGGTTTTCCTGCATCAAATAGTGCTTGCTCAATCAGTGTTAGAGTGGTGCAGGTGCTTCCTCAAATCAGTGTTAGTGCGGGTAGTGTGGTGAAGGTATCTAGGCCGGTATATTAACAAGCGGAAATCATTAGCAAAATAATTTTCTAAATGCATAATTAGTTATGGATTTCTGCAAAGTAACGCCTGAGTCTATTAATTTTACACAAAAATTTGATTAAAATCGGTTAAGTAGTTTAGGAGTCTATCGCAGACAAATAACGTGACACGTAATTTATATATATTAAAGAAAAGAAGGTAAAATATTATACCTCAAGTAGCATTTTACTCCATTTAAGAGTACACACTTTGTTCCCAGGTGTACTTGAAGCATTATTACAGTTCACTCGTGATGTATAAGCTGCATTATTGCGATTAATGACACCTATACCTGTCTAAGGGACTTATAGGAGTTTAGAGTTATACTTTTATACGATTGTTGGTGTTATAATACTCTTACAACTATCCTTTAGTCAGCCGTTTGACTAAGAGCATTATAGGAGGGTAGAGGTACGGCAACCGCTGTTTAACGGCCTACTTGTACGATGTTATAGAGCTAGCATTTTAATAGAACAAACGTGGTCATTTATAAAGCCAAAGGCTGTTATGTTTACTCGTTTTAGACTGTTATACAGCTAGTAGCTGTAGTAGGACTTGTTTGTGATCATTAAAATAACCGTTTTTTACTATCTGTACAGAAGTGTTAAAAAGGGTCGCATGTGCACTGTAGGCTGTTAAAAGGACTATATGTGTTGTCCATTAACATCAATAGCAGTTTATTTGTTCACAAGTACTACTCTTATTTGCTGTAAGCTGAACATGAATGTGAATGTGATATTCTATTACACTTATCCCACAGCTGTGTGTTTATACGTCGCGTGCTAGGCGATTTAATGGACAATAATTATTATAGCGTATCTCTAAAATTTCAGTATATTTTGAAAGAATTAAACGTTGATACACAATTGACCTGAACTACATTTTAAAGCTGTACATAAGTTCACAGTAGAACAAATTTATAGACATTGGCTCTGTAGTGGTCCAAATATGGGACTTCATATAGATTACAGCATTTTAACAGAACACATGTGAACCTATATACGCTCACCGCATTACATTGGTGTTATAACAGCTCACATAGCCGTATTTCATTTCCACCATTTTGTTCTACGTAACCTAAAATAATTACCAACTAAATCTCCAAAATTATCATGCAGATTTATCACAAAATACGCAGATAGAGCGATTGAGTTTTGGTTTCATGTTATCATTAATTACCGTAGTCTAATTATGATGCCAATATAATATCAAAAACTGAAAATTGTAGATTTCCTCCCAGCCAATTTTAAATATTTTAAAATGCATATCGCGTTTCTACAGAGGCGCGTGAATATTTTAGCTGTAAATATGTATACATTTCACGATAAAGTTGCATCCCCATGGCATTAACATTATTAAGTATTTAAAACAGGTACTACCGCGTGTTATCATGTATTTTTATCCAATTAATATCCGCCGGAGTTATGTTTTTGATGGCACACACAAAACCAAACTTATGAGGTATAAATAAAATAAAGAAATAATTTAGGACACACGTGAATTTTAGGTAACACTGGAGTACTTTTGTCGGATTTTATAACTGTGAAGGCTGTGTATTTAGCCACTTGTTACTCTTTTTTACACTCATGTACTTTGTATGGTCCACACTGCGTCCCATATAGGGCCGTAAGTCAGCCTTAAGTCCGATGTTACTACTAAAACTGCTATTATAATGCAGGAATTGGCGATTTTTATTATTAGCAATGTACAGCCATAGTGAACTTAAGGCTGTCTAATTTGTGCCCAAACTGGTTTTATAAGAGCATTATAGCAAGCTATACAGCTCTTATACAGCTGACTTACACAGCTTGTGGAATACATGTGAACGACTAAACATCTTATATAGAACCCCGAATGCTACTTGGGACAGCTGAAAAGTTTGTTTGTTTGTTTGTTTGTTTGAACGCGCTAATCTCAGGAAGCACTGGTTCGAATTGAAAAAAAAATTTTTTCTTGGAAAGTCCATTTATCGAGGAAGGCTTAAGGGTATATAACATCACGCTGCGACCAATAGGAGCAAAGCATCAGTGAAAAATGTTGCAAAAATAATCACGATCATAATAACAGAAATTGACGCGTACGAAGTCGCGGGCAACAGCTAGTTTACTATAATCTGTACAGGTAAGTGTGTAACATCCTTAATTAACTTTTACTAACGACTGGAACCCTGCATTAGTACTTTAAAATACGTTGGAAGCTTGTGATTCCCTTAAAAAGGAGCACTTCTCAAAGACAACAAATCTTTCAACTCGTCCTACTTCCCACTAAAGGTAGTTCGCTCGCGTCAACATAATCTCGACGCTGTTTATTTAATGTGCTATCTCGTTGAAACTGTATTTATGTTTCGTTAATAATAGCCTTGTACATATCTGTAGCTTTAATACAATAAGGACGCCTCGAACATTCCTTACAGGAGTACCTCGGCTTTGCCACTAATATTATTTGTTTATGGAACAATGCTAAAATTATTGTGGTTCTGGTTACTATAAACACGACTATTATTATTGAACGATCTTTTTGATGTTAAATTTTTACAAGGTTAAGATCACTAATCGCCTTTTTGAATGTGAACTTTATTATTGTTCTATATTTTTCTTGTCCAAATGTCACATTGTCGTAATTAGCTAGACCGCTAAACTAGCCTAGAATTCGTGCATGGACATGAAAGATAAAAAAATAATGAAATCGATAAGCGGGCAGCCGCTTGCGTCATCGCCATGTTCAATCATGCATCCCGTTGTCGGACACCGCGCTGCGAATACCGACCGTCTGACTAGCATGAATTCAGAGTATCATATTATACACTACAAAATAAAGCATATTTTCCTAAAACATAATTCAATCCTCTCTCGAGTATCATTATCATCATCGATACGAGTATATAATATTGAAGAAACGCAAACCAATGTGTGTCGCAGCCGCAAAGTTACCTAAACTGTAGAAGCGCGGGAGACTACGTGCTTCTTCTGGGTTCTTTTATAGCGCTGTTATACGGTAAAACCTCTGGTGGATACGTTTATCGCATCTTTTTTGTTTCGTACTCACAGAAAAATCTTATCTAACGTGGGAATCGCTACAAATACCTACCTATCTCTAATTATTTAGGTAAATAAGGTTTTTATTATAAATACAGGCTGAAATTTTAACCACTTTCCAAAATTTTTATATGCGTTGAGTATCGTATTTAGAGCCTATTTATGAAGTAAAAAATGTAAATCAAGTTGTAACCCGAAAATATTTTTCGTGATATAGTTTTCAATGTTTTACGGTCCTAGACCTGTTAAGGTATTAAAGGGAAAATCAAAAGCTTATGAATAGTATCGTAATGAATGAATGAGATGCACAACGCGTAAAAAGTGTTGCTAGGCGGCCGTATTAAACATTTTAGATTTTTGGCGGACATGTTCTAAGTGCTTTATCTTGACATTTTTGTACTGGGCTATACCAAAAGAAAAAATACGTCATTTGTTTTTTGCCTCGTAGATTGCTATATTAAAATTTGGAAGGTGGTTAAAATTTCACCCCGTATGTCTACTTGGTTATGGAATTTGGGCACATATGCAATGCAACGTACACCTAGATTTTAAACTTTCATAAAAATTAGAGAGCTCACGGTTTAATCCAAATTTCGAATGTTGATAATAAAAAGCCACAAAACAACTCCTGGTTAGTTACCGAAAAAAGTTTCTCAGTTCTAAGAAACCATGTTATTCTTTCGTGATTTATTATTTATCCGAAATAGATTCGACGAGATATCCCTTTTTCGAAATTGGACTTACCTAGCTGTACCTACTATCTGTGTATACGTAATGGTTAACTACGTCGAGTGTTAGTAGTGTTCCCAAATTTCCCAATACATGGGAATTTTGCGTGATTTTCGTCTTTTCATATTCAACTTAAGTCCCACTCTTTGTGAAGTACCACTAAGATCTGCGAGCATTGGGTTCAGGTCTTCCAAGGTCTCCTTGTTGTTTCGATAAATTGATAAGATTTAAAGTTAGTTAGATTTACTTGTGATTGATTGATATATTTTATAGCTGTTTATCGTTCTGATAATCATATATCATCACACACTCGGTTAATACAGTGCTAGTGACGTAAATGGGTGCCTGATTAAGGGATTATGTATGATTTGTATCTGTTATCTTCAATTTAATAATTTAAAGAAGGCATGGTCTACCAATTATAAACAAAAAGAAGCATTAGGGGATATAGGAATTTCAACCCTTAAATTCACACCTAAATGATACAGCAATTACGTACGACGGACCGTGTGGTGTAATCGTTTACGTTTTTGTTACTACATACATGACATATACTTCAAAAAATATTTTTAAAATTGTCGAATTCGTAGCAAAAATCGTAGCAGTTCGTAGCTAACTCAATATACATATGAGTAGATATCATGAATTGGTTATTTTGATAACTCCACAAAGAATATGAATGTGTCACATAGAGTTTGACTTTGTATGGAATCTTTATTAATTATACAAGTTGGCGATGACGAGTGTGCCAGAAATAGTTAGCCGCTGACGCCCGCTAAGTGTTGTGCCCGGTCGATACTAGACTTTTACGCAACATATTATTCTAATAAATCTGTTGGAACATTTTTTTTGTACTATATTAACGTGCCTTTTGTAACAATGTTACTTGAGCCTTGTCTAAATTTACTTAATCGCAGCGTATCCAAAAGGAAGGACTACGACTTTACCTTTATTTGTGTTAAGTTTGCTTAGGTTCCTCCGTAGCGCATACTATTCATCTCATTTTGATTAATAAGTGTCAATCGATTTGTTATTATTATGGTTCGGGTAACATAGGCAATTTTTTAACCGACTTCCAACTAGAGGATGGGTAGATATTTCACCGTATTCGGGTGACAGTTTCATAAACTTTTATATGATTCTCTAGCTAGAAAGTTTGCATGAAACAAAAAAATATACGCAATTAAAATGGGAAAATTAAAACTATTACTCCTTTTGTCCTGCTAGCTGAATCTGTTTTCTAGGTGTGGTTATAACAAAACATTATTAACGATTCACGAACAACGCATATTATGTACTCATATCTATTGGTTGCACAATCGCTACGTTGTTATTTTATTTTTATTTCACAAATTTACGATAAACCATAATCATGCGATATAACTAGACTATCTTTTGATCCGTCAAAAAATGACAACGCTTCGTGTACATATCGTATAGTTTTACACTACTGTCACAAAATATATCATTGTTGTTGTAAAAAATAAACAAAGTTTAAGTCGTGTCTACTTACAAGATGGGCATCTTGTTACTTTGTTGTTCATTTAAAAGGTATGTAATACAAGCTGTTGCCCTCGACTTCGTTCGCAGACAAATGTTGCCTATGTTACGTATACTATACCCTGACCTATAAACTCACTTCTTACGCGTGCATTGGGATCTATCCGACGGGAACATATATTTTTTTCCGTGATAAAAAAAGGCCTAAACCAATTTTCGAGCCTTAAATCTATCTTCGAAACAAATTTCATCGAGATCCGTTTAGCTGTTTTTACTCATAAACTTTCGCATTTAATTTTATAATATTAGTATGAAGGATTAGTAGATTGTTGATATCAATACTGAATACATTGGTTTCAAATTGCTGTCTTATAATGTAACCTTGATTTCTTTTATAACATTTAATATTTTATAAATTGATGCAATTAGTTCCCTAGGCCCAATTTTCGTAAGCTTTGCTCAGAGCTACGCTGCTAGCTCCGTGACGTGAAATCGCGAATCATCTGTAATAGGTATAGGTATAGCGTAAGTTTGCTCGGCGTTCACGTGCAAGTGCCGTGACTGAGTCTGCGTTCCATTCAATTCCATACAACGTCATTATCAGCCCACATCAATCTCCTGCTACGCTGCACAGAGACATCTTCAAGAGGAAGATTTTCGTTAATCGCCACGCTTGGTAAGTAGGGGACCGCAGTTTATGTTAAGCCACCGGTGGAGAGATAAAGCTGCCTGTGTTTTCTGATGGTACTCCTTTAGCAGACTCTTAGGATAGCCATATACCCAAAAAGTGGTGGTAACTATTCCCCTTCAGACACATGACAATTCAATACGTATAGTACATATTATGTAGATTTACACATTTATATGGATTTGTTCTATAAATTTATTATTAACTAGCTGTTGCCCGCGACTTCATCCGCGTCAATTTCTATTATTATGATCGCGACTATTTTTGCAACATTTTTCACTCATGCTTCGCTCCTATTGGTCGCAGCGTGATGTTCTACAGCCTAAAGCCTTCCTCGATAAATGGACTATCCAACACAAAAAGAATTTTTCAAATCGAACCAGTACTTCCTGAGATTAGCGCGTTCAAACAAACAAACAAACAAACTCTTCAGCTTTATAATATTAGTATAGATAACTATCTTATCACTTACGGATTTTGCATAGACTTCTAAAACATCATTGTTATCTATTAAAAACGGTTTTTACTTAGACTAAAGTCTCAACCCAGATATACTTACCTAACTAAGACTCAAAAATTAAAAGGCGACACAGTCATATGGTAACATAATATCATCTGAAATCTTATTAGCACTTCCATGTTTGATTATTTACATATTTCGTGCGTCTGACAATTGTATTTTACCAACTGAAGAATTTGGGCACAACAATACCGACTTGCTAAGTGATAAGGCAAACAAAAAGTTGTTTATCTGTCGTCCTTACCACGATAGTTTTGTAGATCTTAAAATGACAGAAGTCTGTGTTTTCAGGGTCAAAATGATAAAACGATATAATTCTGTTAATTTCCTATTAAACTAAAGAAAAAGGTAAACTTAACACCTTTTTGTCATAGCTAGTGTTGTAGAAGAAAATGTCAGATAAAGATAAACCTGCAAAACTTTAGATTTTTTGTGAACTGTAATATTTTAGATAAATGACGATTTCTTTCTTTAATTTCATCGAGTAGTAAAATATAAATATAATGGGCCAACTTTGCTGCACTCTTTTTTTATTTTATCAAACGAGCTACTATAATAGGTGCACGTGTTACTCTACAGTCGGATTGATTTATTTCTTATAATAAGAGGCAAATATTTAAAAAAAGTCCTTGTTTCTCAAAGTTTTTGATGTTTGAAAAAAAATTGTTTTTTATCCTTTTAACAAACTCATTCCAAATGTGGTTCCTTTATTGTAAAAGTTAGTCAAATTGGCAGTCTTTGTTTCGCGGGTATGGAACTTAAGACCGTTAGAGGCTGTGCAGACGAGCGACTCTGATCTCTTAGTTGCGGCAAGCTGCATTGTTTGTTTGTCACTTTATATTTGGAAGTAAAAAAAAATTAGTTATACGGCAACAGAATGAGTTAAAATAACCTTTTTTACAAAAAAAGAACATACATATACAACAAATTGCCTAAAATTTTTAAATTATTAAATAATAGACAATTCAAAGCTAAATTATATAAATGGCTTAATGAGAAAAAAATTTATGATCTCAAAGATTATTTTAGCTATGTTTAAACAAATAGACTGTGTTGACTGTTTTGGTTTACCTATAGATTTGCATGCTTTTATTTAAATAAGGCAAAACATGTCGCTCCACTATTGTAAAATGTAAAACAACTGTAATACCATGTTTTATTGCAAATAAAGAATTTATTATTATTATTATATTACAAACAAGTATGATGATGTACTGACTAGTTTCTCTTTAGTCGCTGTTCTTCATCAACACCATCTATCTGCCCATATTAGTCTACCGCTAGAAAAGGAAAAGGAGGAATTTGTTATAAACGCTACTCTTAGCAGGCGGGTTGACGATCACGGTTTAGCAAACGATAAAGAGAAGAAACTGTTGCCTGTCTTCTTCTGGCAGTATTCCTTTTGTAGCCTCTTACAATACCCATCAGGAGATAAGGGGTATGTTAATATTCCTTGGTGGTAGTTGGTCTTAGATTCTCGTAGCAACTGATATTTTCATCCGTAAAGCACCTTCCTCGAAATAAAACAAAACATTTGCAGGCAACGTCAATTCCATCTTAAAAACGATTTTGAAAACATGAAAAATGCGAACAGTTTCCTCAACTGAAATTGCTGTGTCTGCTGTTCCGACTTCTCTTGGATTACGCTTCAAAGACGCCACTCTCAATGTTAATTCCGTGGCACCAAAGTGTTTTTACAAATTTCATCTTGTTGCCTTAAAACTTTGCAAACCGAGCAAGGAAGTTTATCACATTATGAATGACGTATTTTTGGTTTTGACTGGTTTTTCTTTTTAATAAATATACAAGTTTACCTTTAAAACATCGACAATCACTTACGAGGTGAAACGAGCTCTTTAACTATGAATACTACCACCATCATCTAAATCCAAACAACATTTTTATTTCACTGACCAATTTAAGACATAATATGGTTTTTCGAACAAACAATCAATCATCAAAATTAGTTAGTTATGTGAAACGACCAAGCATTTTATAAGACGCAAAAGTGATTAGGTATTTAGCTGACTTGAGAACTCCATCTTTTTCAATCGCATGAAGAGGAGTAGGTACAACAGTTAATACTTAGTATAGGTATTTGCGTCTTACAAATAAAAATCATCATAATTGGATAGTCAGGCGACGAAAAAACTAGAACTAAGTTCAGTTTTGTTATATTCGTGCGCCAAAATTTCTTATCTTTAATATAAAATTGTAATCATAAGTAATACATTCACTTCACAAGTCACGAACAAAAGTAGTCGTTGGTACAAAGTTGTTCATGGTTACATAGAATATTGTCGGGGCATGTAAGTACCTTTTACGAAACGAAGGGGTCCATGCAATCTTCACAGGATCTTAATTAGAAAGAAAATGGGCGAAGTTTGTCTGACCGACCCATGGCCGAACCTCGTTTAATATCTTTGTGACACTCTGGAAACTCACTCACTTTCATACCGAATTGCTTACGTCAATCGATGCGGCGCGTGATCGCATTCAAATACGACCTTTACAAATGCATAATTCAGTGATTTTGTAACTACATTTGGTCCGCCCGTTATCATATCGAGTCACATAAGTGAAACAAACTGATTAGCATAAAGTATTTTTTGCTTATTCGATAGTTTACTAGAATGGAAATCTTTACGGTGAACTATTCTATTAAGACTGAAAACGATAACAAAAGGCACAAAATAAGAAAAAACATCCCTTTAAATATTCTCGAAAAGCATTTAAAATTTTACAAATTAAGCTAGAGAACGCACTTACCTTCGCTCATAAAATAAGGTATCCTAAATCTTCCCGACAGCACTCGGTCCCGTAACGACTGCAGGGTAGAGCCGTCGAAAGGCAAAGCACCGCACACTAGCACGTACAGCACCACTCCCAGACTCTGGAACAAAGTCATTCATCATAAGTCAACCATTTGCAGAAAGAGATGTCCTATAAATCGCCGACATCAAAAGGGAACTCATTCAAACACAGCATAGCCTAGTGAAAATTGATGAACCAAGATGAAACGCAAGACGCTAACGCTGATTTAAGAATAGCGCATGGCAGTCATCCGATAATTATCTATGTTTTAAACTATAACATAAAAAATATAAACCAGTTTGTTTAACCAAAATATTTATTGGTAAATACATGTATTTACAAATATGTGTCGGGCTTATCCTATTAAGTTTATATATTAAACCTGTCCTAGGATCAACTAGGTAGAACATGTACAAATTACAAATATTTTGTATTTTGTATACTACTCGTAATATTATAAAGCTGAAGAGTTTGTTTGTTTGTTTGTTGTTTGAACGCGCTAATCTCAGGAAGTACTGGTTCGAATTGAAAAAATATTTTTGTGTTGGATAGCCCATTTATCGAGGAAGGCTTTAGGCTATATAACATCACGCTGCGACAAATAGGAGCGAAGCAATAGTGAAAAATAATCGCGATCATAATAACTGAAAATGACGCGTACGAAGTCGCGGGCAACAGCTAGTTAGAAATAATATTACTAACGTCAACTTTTTAATTTTGAACGAATCATGCTTTGAATAATATTTTTATTAGCGGACATAAAACGTGAGGTTGTTTTAAGTTTGTGTCATGTGAGCAAAAATTTAATATCGTACCCATATGTCAATTTCGGGGCCGGTATACCGCTTGCCCTCGAAAACCTCGGGAGCGGCGTAGGGGGGCGACCCGCACCAAGTCGCTAGGAGCTCTCCAGTGGCGTAGTAGTTGCTGAACCCAAAGTCTGCGATCTTGATGTTCATATTGGCATCTAATAACAAGTTCTCCGCCTAGAAGAGAGTAAGTTCATACTTAAGCAACCATAAATTCACGATATACTTACTATACGACGTACGTAAACATCAATTTGCAATCACCCTACACAAAATACGAAATGTTGATCATTTCATGTAAAAGGGGACGTCGTATGGTCCCGGGTATCGATCTAGAAATCGGCACTCAAACCAGTCATTGAGCCGTCTCCGCCTAAATGGAGAAAGTTCCCTTGTTCACATGTCATCGACTCTGGAGTCGATGACTCTTGAACGGTAGAGCTCCATTTTCATGTTTATTGGATATAAATAGGATTAAGAAGTTTATAACTCGATTGTTTCATAAGCTGGAGTAACAAGAATTAATCTTTCCTTAAGTATTTTGTTTACAATGAAAAGCTTTGTTCTGACGGGTATTAATTACGCCTACTGAATAAGAATTTTCAATAGAATAAATTATAACCTATTATAATAGTAATTATTTTGTATATTTACTTTTTGGTTCATATGAATCAAATAATGTGGTCCAAAAAAAATACACATTCATTTAATAACAAGAAAATCAAGTCAACGATGTAATCATGTTATTATTATTTACGAACAGTGAAGATTTAAGAGTTCGCTCCATAAATTGGTAAGGTAATATGTTTCCAAATGATCGCACTCGAATAATCAAGCATTTGGCCAAAAAATACGAAATGATAGAGCAATACAAGGAAGGCCATTTACTTTCCTCGAATAAGCGACGCAATAAACATATGAAAAAAAGTCTAGTCTTCTACAATAAATTCAGTTTTATTAAAGGTGATTCATCTGTACACATTTTCAACACTAACTGAAGTTGCTTATTTACTAGAGACTGATAAATGTTTTGTTTGCGAATTATCAACTTTATTATGAGTATTGTTCAGTAACGAAGGCGATTGTGTGTGTGACAATACAGCACTATCTAAGTAGGTTAATTGAATTAACTTAATACTACTTTTCTCATTCTCTCGTGATTCATAGCTGTATAAATGTCTCTGGTAAGTTCTTATATCGCTATCATATTTCAAACTCAACCGTCCTCAGAAATAAGGTTAATAAAGATATATATGATGCCATTTCTCTGACGATATTTCGGTAAATGAAAGCAAGCTACAGGCTTTGTTTAGCAAATGTTCTAGTTTCCTTCCTTAGGGGTGGCAGATGGCATTAATTATGAGGTACCTTAAGGTCTCTGTGGACGATCCGCCTCTCATGACAGTACTCCACGGCAGACAGGATCTGCCAGAACTTCCGTCGAGCAGCTTGCTCCGCCATTCGACCGTATCTCGCGATGTAATCTGCACATAAACATGTTAAAATTTATTTTTAAATTCAAATTCAGAAGAAATCGACTAAAGATAAGTGAATTTTAATGTTTTCACAAGGGACGTCATTCGGGAGATTTACTTCGCACTCAGGCGAAGGAAATAAGGTGAAGATAGATTTTTGTAACTTATCTCATCAAAACACGTTAAATGATAAGTCTATAAACACGGGATATAGTCAAACAAATACACTCTCGAACATTTGCATCGAAAATAAAGTCACCTAGTTCGAACCTAGGCTGCACTCGCCGATGAGCAATCTGGGAGTTTTTGACAGCGCCCTAAACATACTATCTTGAGTGTAAACTATTAAAGTACAAATTGATTAATAAATATAAGAACTTGTGGAAGAACACCATCAAAACTTTTTTATAGGTAAATCTTTTTGTAGCTGATGTAAGTCAAAGAAAATACTTAATAGTCATGATTACTTAAAGGATATCTATTTTGCCATGAATTTATTCTCCATTATATCGCGAACTTAAATCCGGCTTAGCGGTTTTGGTTAAATGTGATGTTCTTACAAGAGGTACACTTAAATTTCGACGATAACTTTTAATATAAAGCTCACAAAAACATTACGTATCGGCCAAGTTCATGTGCGAGTGAATTGTGGAGTGAATGAAATACACAGCCAGTATTTTTGTCTCTCTGTAAAGTACTCGAACATAGGATGCATAAAACAAGTTTTCTAAATTAACACCCGGGAATAAAAAATACTGAGTTTGCAATGATTTAAAAATTTTAATGCCACCGCTCCCCTTTGTTAAGAATTGTGTAAATAATGGTAATTATTCACTTTATTTACATGGTTCCCTGGATTCACGAATATAAAACAGTGTAAATTTGTTAGAAATCCTGTTTATTTATTAAACTTTTCATGAATTTCTACATTCTATTTCTTAGGTATTTTTTTATTTTCTTGAAATAAATGAGGCTTTAAATCTAAATTCTACATATTTTACCCATTCATCGAATAGTCACAATAAGGACCCACTTCAATCACAGCGACAGCCAACGACTGATGAACAGTCAATATGATTAAAATCATTTTATATTAGTCCCAGCTAAAATTAGAATCCAATTCAGATTGCGAAGAGAGATTCCGCATATTTCTGACAATGACGTACACCGCGATTGAATTTGCTTTTCGTAAAATTATTATAAGATAAAATCCACTCACTTTTTATGATAATTATCAAACTAGGTAGGTACACTTATTCTGTCTTAACAACTTAGCCACATAACCTTGAAATAGCGAGTTAGCAAAAAGCTGAGCGAAAGTTGAGGTAGTAGGTAATGTAGTGATATTAAATAATAAAGCAAGTCAGTTCAAAAATTTAATTATTTAAACAACAAAGTGTTCGTCGCTCATTAGAACAATCGATAAGGTTCTATGGGAACAATAACATTTTAAGGGGTTCCGTAGCCGAATGGCAAAAAACGGAACCCTTATAGTTTCGACAAGTCTGTCTGTCTGTCTGTCTGTCTGTCTGTCTGTCTGTCTGTCTGTCCGTCCGTCCGTCCGTCCGTAGGTCACAGCCACTTTATTCTGAAAGTATTAGCATTACACAGTTGAAACTTAGGTAGGTGTATCCTGTTGACCGCTTTACGATTCTCATACAAAAAATAAAAATAATGATATTTAAGGGGGGCCCCCTCTAACTTTTAAACTAAACAAGTGAAAATTTTGAAAAAAAAATATAATGTAGATCTTAACAAATACTTTCAACGAAAATGGTTTGAACGAAATCGAACCGGTAGTTTTGGAGATCTAGCACATTTTCAACAACCGCAAATATAATTTTGTCACTTTAAGACCATGAAAAACAAAGTTATTTTTGCAGTCAACAAAACATTGTGGTATTTTAGTTAAAGTTGGTACGGAACCCTCAGTGCGCGAGTCCGACTCGCACTTGGCCGGTTTTTATAAATCACTCGTATTCTTATCATCGATGTTGATTTTGAGAAGTGGAAATACCTCCGAAATATAATATAGATACCAACAATCTTCTTGATGATTGAAGAACATGGTGTAGATAAGTTGATACAGAGGTGACGTAAAGTGGCGGTACAGCAGTAAATTGAGTGAGTACGACGATGGTGCACCGACGTGATAGCTCGCGATAAGATTTATTCGCCCGTCTATTTGCGAACGACGCGACTTCTAAACTTACTCATTCCGTAGAAGAATGTTGGTACACCTAATCTAGCTTTTTAAGAACCAACAGAATAACCCAAAGTCGGGTCGGGAAACAAGAGTTCCGACTTATCAAACTTTTATTTATTTATTTATTTTATTTATTGCAAAAATATACTTAGAACTATGTACATACACAGAGCTAAAGTACAAACCCTATTAGGGTACAGAAATGTAAGAATATAACATAGAAATACAAAGTTATTTTAATTTGTCTGTAAAAAATTCTTCTGCCTTATAGTAGTTTTTTAGTTTGCCTTGAACGCTTTGTCTGAGTCTAGTAGTTAACTCGGGTTTGTGATCACCAGTCCGCATTTGGCAAGTGAGGTGATTATGACTGTACCCTGCATTGCTGTGGTAATTTGATTTCAATGATGGAGGCCCTTGCCCTGCAGTGGGATGATAATAGGCCGTTTCTTTATTTTTAATTTAATTTATATAAGATGCCATTGCCTGATGTGCTATATACGTGGTTGAATTTCGGAATATAAACATTTAAAATAACGATAAATATTGTATGTAATAAAAATTGTCTGCAACCTAGACTACGTTAGGAATATTTTGTTTAACTATAATAGCAAGAACACATGACATCACCTGCTTATGAACAGGTGGTGGGCAATCATGTTTATCCTAAAGCACCTGCTTTAAATTTTGACATTAACCATTTTCATCAAAGCTTAATAAGGAAAGAGCACCGTTAATCGAATATAGCTATATGTACTTAGAAACGTGTTAGGTATTACAAACAGACAAAGCCAATTGTACAGACCTATTAATTTGTACCTTATTATTTTGTCATCAACACCTATTTTATTTAAAGTTCTTCGATCCTCCCTTCCTAGGTAGTTATAATAAACTCTTGTAAAGATTCTGTTCACAGAAAAAAAACTGAGAGGATATTATGAGTCTCTTGAAAACAAAAATACATCTGGACGTAGAGTTCTTCGAAACGGATATAACTTACTTTTCATTCCTATATAACTAGTTTGAAATCAAAACCTAAAATGATTCTTAGATTCATACACAAGTTAGCTTAAATATCAGGTTCTTGGTCTGTAAACTTTTGATCTCGCTAATGCGTGAATTCTTAAACGAATATGAATTTCGTATGCGTGCGTGCGTGCAATCGCAACATTGTCATCTTGGCTCGTGGTAAGTTCAAACGGTTTATATTCATGGAAAGATCACTCGGCTTTTTGGGACAAATGTAGTCAGCTGTGCGCGAAATTGCTTTCCTCGCCCCTCTCGGCCTTCACAGTCCCCTGAGCCCCTGGCCAGTGACGTCACTGAACGCTGTGCTTACGTCATGGAGCGACCACGAACCTGCGAGCGGCCTTAATCGATTTCGAGGTTACAATAATGCGCTCGTACAATGCTAGGGAGATTTATGAACACAATGTAGTTACGCACGACAGTATTAGGCCTGTTGGGATTTACGATCCAACTGATAACTTTGTTTCATTTATACATATTAAAGTTTTTTAAATATTATACCTATAAAAATTTATAGCAGGACTACAATCCTATTAAACATCCTTTTAAGTGTTTTTTTTTTTACTGAAACACTAAATTAAATTGTGATCGTTATTACATTGTAAAACCACAGTTTTACAATGTAATAACGATCACAATTTAATTGAGTGTTTCAGTAAAAAAAAAACCTTAAAATTTAAAGGAATAACAGTTTGGTCGATCAAAATGCTAAAATAACAGCATAGGAGTAATAGAAAAACGATTCTCTTTTTCATTAATATTAGTCAATGTAAGTAACACTATGAAATAATAATAAATCTTTTTTACCCTAAACCGCTCAACCCTTCAGTGAAAAACCGCAACCGCACCATTTTACAGGCGGAGACTTACAATGGACTCTACATTTCTAAACTCATTTAAAATTTGCTGAAATTAAACTTATGTAGGGAACATGTGACATATTATCCAATTTACTTTATTTAAATCAACTTTTAACGGTATCTACGAGAATACGAATATGTAAGTATGTATAGTAAAATTGGAATAAGTTTTATATCTTTTTTATGTTATAGAGTCTAAAATAATTATAGGTAGCTGTATCCAATAATATGTTTGAAATTGATGTCTACGCTCAAACACTACTAAATCAATTTCTATTTAACTTCTAAGCTTCTAAGATGATAGTTTGAGTAAAAAATTTTAACCAGTCAAGTGCGATTCGAATTCGCGTAAAAAAAATAAACAGACAACACAACAGAAACACATTATCTTTGAAAATTTCAACTGTCTAGCTATCGCGGTTCATGAGATACAGCCTGGTGACAGACAGACAGACGGACAGCAAAGTCTTAGTAATAGGGTCCCCTTTTACCCTTTGGATACGAAACCCTAAAATGCAATACAACAGCAAACATAATTTGAACTGTATGTAAACATTTTAAATAGTAACAGCCTATATTCATCCCACTGCAGGGAAAAGGCCTCTATTATTGAATTCGAGTTACCACAGCAATGATGGGTACTGGCTTAATCACCACGTTTGCCAAATGCGGGTTGGTGATCACAAACCTGTGCAACGTTCGAAAATTCGAAACTATTTTTGTTGCCCGACCCGGGAATCGAACCTGGGACCCCGAGATCATGGCCCGGTATTTAAACCACTAGACCAACGAGGCGTTAAATAACGTGGACTAAAATTAGTCAATATGCGAACACCATAATAAATACGTAAAAACACATTATATACCACGGCATTTTCAAGTTTACTTACTTAATCGAATGCTAGTGACAGTCCATATGAGAGCACAAACACTAAACAGTTATATGTAAGAGTAACCTCATTTTCCTAACAATACACTAAAGTACCATACAAAGCAATTTCTAAAGTACTAAACTAGATCGTTGTTTTAAACACAACTTATAGTTCTTTCAGTATAAGTTTTTAACTGTGATAGTACTGACTGTCACGCTTTTATCTTATCATTGCATCATTAAAATAAATGTCCGATCCGTGATGGATGATTTGATTCATACATATATCATCTAGAAAAATAAGAGCGTGTGAAGCCAGTTAATGAAAAGGCAATTGGCTGTTATATAAGTGAAAAATAGCACTACGTAAATTACTTACTCGCTACTTGAGTATAGGTACTCGTCACGTTCGATAAACAGCATTTTTAGGTGTTAGGTTCATGTTATTTATAAGACGAAAATAGCAGTGCATATGTTAACATCAGCTGGTTTCAGCATATAATATCCTTAACTTTACACCTTGTTTCTATCATTGTTGCTATGAAACCGCCAAAAGAAAGATCTAAGATTTTGTATTCACTTACCAAAAATCTCTCCTTTGCTCGCGTACTCTGATACTATGTAGATCATGTTTTTCGTCTCCATGACCTGCAAATAATGAAATGAAATAAAAACTATATAAATCTTCTTTTTATCGTATGACTACTTTACTTCTAGGAAAGTCTAGTATCAGAGTTTTCCAAGCCGCCTATCGCAGGACTCTGACGTGACATGTTTAGAATAAAATAGAATAACATTTTTACAACTTCTATATTGCGTTGCGACAGAAGCCTAAAGTGTCTTCCGAGGCACTAGTAACAAACCCCTTCCTTTCCAGACCCAAGTAATTAAGAAAGTTCCGATTCCTAAATTGATCTGACCGGGAATCGCAACCGGGATTCATATTTTTCTTATAGTACACTACACGATAGTAGTTGTTATTTTTATCACTTATAAATTGCCTGAGTGCGTTCGATGTAGGATTATCAGAGTTTCAAAAAAAAAAAATCAATTTAAATAGCAGTTCCAAACAACAATTCAGGTTAAATTTTTACTGCAGTAATTTGATTCTAAGTTCACACTGATGATGTAGTCACCGCTATTGCTAAACAGATAATAGATACTCCATTGTTTATGTTTACCTAATTTTGTATAGCAATGACCTGTTGGCCCAAATTAGCACAAGTCACAAAGTTTGATTGTGTTCATCATACAATCACGCTTATCTTACGTGTTCGTCCTTTATTCAACTGTAAGTACCTACTTATAATGTTTTAGGTCAACTAACACGCTCCTTAATTTTGATTTGACAACATTTACTTGAATTTTATTATAATACAATTAAATTAAACATTGGTTTAGAAATAAATCAACTAGCTCATTAAATATATATATCCATTAGCTTAAGCTGATGGTAGCAAGTACAAAAAACTTTTTTTACGTCTTCGAAGATCATTATTTAGTATGTAAGGGGGTGAATTTAACAAGAGAACTAAATAAGTTATGTGGTTTTTATTTTAATTTAATCCTTGATGCCTTTCTGCCGTGGTTTTGATACTCGTATACTTATCCTAATTATTTTTGTATTTATAGTATACTTTTTAACTTAATACCTAGTATTATTTTGAGTAGCTACCTATTCAACCTAGTAAAACAATTAACAGATTTACTTTTGCATTATACCGCCTTGCAAAGCTTAGTAATCCGAGAACAGCGCTCACTGCGTATCATGGTTTTGTGTGTTCTGTTATGAGGTATGGGCTTATTTTGTGGGGGAACTCAGTCGACGTTGATCGTGCATTTTTAATACAGAAAAAGTGTCTCAGGGCTATATGTGGTTCTGATCCTGTGGATTCCTGCCGACCATTGTTTAAAGAACTTAATCTATTAACACTACCTTGTATGTACATATTTGAATTATGCGTTTTCACAAAAAATAATATACATTTATTTAAAAAAAAGCATGAGGTTTGTAATTTTCGAACTAGGTATCCAAATCGTTTGGTGATACCATCTTGTTCAACGAAGGGTTGCCAAAGGAACTGTTTCTTTATGTCAATAAAATTATTTAATAAGTTGCCAGATGACATGAAAATCTTACCTATAAAAAAGTTCAAATATTCTTTGTATCAATTATTAAGTAAGAAATGTTTTTATAGTGTGAATGAATTTATCAATTGTAAAATGTGAGTGAATGAATTAATTGTTATTAATTTAATAATCAATCCTATTGTATTCTATAATTATTTTTTGTTGTGCTTTTATTTTGTTCTATTTTTTATTTGTTTATAATTTAATTTAATTGTTAATCTCTCTCACTTATTGCATGCCATTGTTTTCTGGCTAATTGTGAGCAGCCATGTATTTTGTTTCATCTCTTTGTACCACATTTACTGCAATAAAAACCTATTCTATTCTATTCTATTCTATTCTTCACTATATGTATAAGCACTAATACGATTAGCTTTGCTAATTGGAGTTGCTTTACTTTACTTCTTCGCATCACTTTTCTATCCACTTTGTAAACGTAATAAAATATGTTTTGTGATAAAATATATTATGGATTTAACTTGACTGATTTAAAATCTTTAGTACTAATACTCCTATACTTGTCTGACGTTTCGGAAAGAAACGGTGGCATAGGGTTCAACGGGGTACATGTATACATACGCTACATAGAGTCGCAAGTTTCGAGCAAGCGCCTGCCAAGGCGTACAATGATGCATACGCTACGCTACGTTATATCTACGCTTTCATTGATTCTACACTCCGGGAGAGCTCTAAAATAACACTCGAGGCATTAAAATTACAATCGCTACGTTAAATAAAATCCACCAATGTGTGTTGTGGTTTGAAAAGGTTAAGAGGATGGAAATTTGCATCCAATTGAATCAGCAATGAGCACTTAAATATTTCACGGTTCATGAATGATTTTTGCCAATAAATTAGCATTTAAAGCTTTAAATGGCGTTACATCTGACCAACCGTATAGTGTTAATTATAATTCTTGATTTTTAGGGTTCCGTAGCCGAATGGCAAAAAACGGAACCCTTATATTTGCGTCAAGTCTGTCTGTCTGTCTGTCTGTCCGGACATGTCACTGCCGCTTTATTCTGAAAGTATTAGCATTACATAGTTGAAACTTGGTAGGTAGGTGTATCGTCTGTTGACCGCTTTATGATTCTCATACAAAATATTAAAAATAATGATATTTAAGGAGGGCTTCCCATACATACAACTAAGACAAAAAAATTTTTTTTACTTTTACTCACTTTTACCTATGCATATATGGGGTATCTATGGATAGGTCTTTTAAAATGTCATGAGGTTCCTAGAACCATTTTTTCCAAAGTCTAACATTTGGAAGATAGACGCTTCCAAAGTGGTAAAATGAGTCCCCCTCTAACTTTTATAGTAACCAATTGAAAATTTTGTAAAAAAATATATAATGTAGATCTTAACAAATACTTTTAACAAAAATATGTTTGAACGAGATCAAACCGGTAGTTTTGGAGATCTAGCACATTTTCAACAACCGCAAATATAACTTTGTCCTTAATACGCACACTATAAAAAACAAAGTAATTTTTGCAGTCAACAAAATATGGTGGTATTTTAGTTAAAGTTGGTACGGAACCCTCAATGCGCGAGTCCGACTCAAACTTGGCTGGTTTTTGTAATAATAATGCATGAGCGTGTTTACAAACTTAAAAACAATACCGGAAGGGAGTGTATAAAAGAAGATGCCAAGAAGAACATATTACTCAGCAACTAAAAGGAAAGGTTAATGTCTAACGTCTATGGAGTTAAAAGTGCTGGCAGTGTCCAGAGAAGAATGGAAATTACTCCACCGACAAGGGCCAAGTTCTTAAGTTTTGAATAAATCTGTTTATAGTATAAATGCTATTATATTATACTATATAAAAAAATGCTATTACATGTTATAACAATAATAAGTATTTTAGGATATGAGGATTCTAAAACCATCGAAAAGCAAGAAGGAAGGAAGGCACGGAGCTCTACATAAAACCATTATCTATGTATAAGTCAACGCATTAAATTTATATTTTGCACGATATTTTGACACTCGTAAAAATAAATCTATTTGGTGCTTCTCGTTGAACTAGTATTATAAAATTTGGTGGGAAGCAAGGTCTCACAACAAATATGTATATCCGAAAATCGTTTATATAGTTGTCGCGTTCTCTTTTTGTATTTGTGATTACAGACGATGTGACAACCATTTTTCAACTACAAAGTAAAGTTTGACCTTCAAACCTACTTTTCGTCTAAATAATGTTTAGCGCTTTCTTATTTTATAAATTGCAATAGATTATGTTAATTAATCTGGTGTTTTTGTTGCCCGAATTTTCGAACGTTGCTCGGGTTTGTGATTACTAACCCGCAATTGGCAAGCGTGGTGATTATGCCAGTTCCCATCATTGCAGTGGTAACTTGAATTCAATGATGAAGGCCTTTTCCCTGCAGTGGGATGATTATAGGCTGTTACTTAATCTGGTGTTTTATCATTAAATACATAATTATATGGAACACTCGGTGCGCGAGTCACTCGCTAGTGTCCGGATTTTATACCAATAAATATTTCACGTAAAAAAATAAACACGCAAAGTTGCATCGGGTTAGTATTTTCTCTTACTTGTTAGATAAAGAGCTAAGGAGTGCCCAGTCGAATAAGCTTTTAGCTGTAATTGATTGAATTAACAAGAAAGGAACAAGTAAAGAATTAACGGCAAAGATAATGAATGGATAGACTTTAATTTACTGACTTCTTTATGTTTTTTAGGGTTCCGTACCCAAAGGGTAAAAACGGGACCCTATTACTAAGACTTATCTGTCTGTCCGTCTGTCCGTCGCTCTGTCACCAGGCTGTATAGCTGCGATAGCTAGACAGTTAAAATTTTCACAAATTATGTATTTCTGTTACCGCAATAACAACAAATACTAAAAACAAAATAAAATAATTATTTAAGGGGGGCTCCCATACAACAAACTCGTTTTTTGGCCTTTTAGGTACGGAACCCTTCGTGCGCGAGTCCGACTCGCACTTGGCCGATATTTTTAAAGTTGTGTTTTCCTTGTATTACTTTATTTGGTAATTTTACATTTGAAGATAATAATAGCTGAGTAATTAACTTGGTTTCAAATGATTCATTTCCTGCATAATGCATACGTTCTAAAATAACCTTAGGAGGTAGGTGCTATAATGCACGCCTACTTATGATAGTGGTCTTCCGCTTGTTTATCGTCTTCCGAGTACGCCAAAATTGCTAAAGTATAAAATAATAACATGTTCATAACACATTAATGGTCTTCTGTGCCTTTTAATTATCCTGTTTACTACTTTGACGACCAGTTTGATTCAGTGATGATAAACACTGCTTCTGAGCCAGTGGTCGCGGGTTCGATCCCCGCACAGTAAGTACAAAATAAATATTTGTGTGCGGTAACATAATATTTGTTTTTACTGCTCTGGGTGATATGCATGTATAATAAGTAGATATTTCAGTATTTAAATTTGAAAAATTATGTTTCAGGCGGGGCTCGAACCCGCATCTCCTCGCCTGCGACTCGTCTCGGTGGCTAAGAGTATAGCGCCGCGCCCGGCATGCGAGGAGATGCGGGTTCGAGTCCCGCCTGAGACATAATTTTTCAAGTTTAAATACAGATATTATAATTGCAATAAATTGCTTAAATATTATATAAAGTAAGAAAATATTTACAATATAAAAAGTATCTTATAGATTCATCTCTGCCGGTAATTGAAAGTGGATGAAAATGTAAAATACAAGGTGTATCAAAAAGACGAGCAATGCCTGAAACGCCATAGAAAGTGAAGGAAACTGAAATAACTGGCGCTGTCCCTTTTGTTCTAGCTGCCATGGTTTCGGAAAAAACTTATATCGAAGTTTTTTTTAAATATCGTTATGAATTTATCGAAATTTCCACAATCTCTATCAGCTGCGCGAGTCAATAAACTCATACATCATAGATAAATTTACTCCTGTCTGCTACTCCTGGTAGCGATTCTTTAGTGTGTTCCGTATAAAATAAAAACATTTTTATTTCCGACCATAGGCTGCCAATCCTCAATATTTATTTAATTACTTAATTTCTTTGTTGTAAAAACAAGACAGAAGCTAAGAAAAAAACTGCGTTGTCACTTTTTGAAATCGGGTCAAATGGGTCAAATACATTGTACATTGACCTTGAGCTCTACCATACACTTAATATCGTTAAAATAACCGGCAGAATGAATTAAGAAAACACCATTCTTCTTGGCTTGTATGCAATGATACACCCAGGTGTCAGACTTTATAAGCCGCTATTTTAACATCTGATGTTTTATTTTAGACCTAGAAATCAAACCTAGAACCTTCGGTCAACGAGTTCCATACTCGAATTACTGGCGTTTACGGGAATGGAGTACTAGGACAACATCACTGTTCCCGCCCACGAATTATGGTTTTTACAGTTTCTTGCGGAACCAAACAGACGAGAGAGATAAACAACATTTTAAAATTTTGTTGATTTTAAATAAAGTAAATTTTGCAAATGGCAATTTGATCAACTACAACTAGGAGGCAAGTGATAAAAGCATGTCATCATAAAAAAGCAAATTGTCTCATTTATCATAAAAGTTTTAGTTAGATTAGCTTACTTGAAAACTTGGTTGATCGCTTGATCAAATATTCGAATCGAATCATTTGTTGAATGAAAATCAAAAATTACCTTAAGCTACTAAAAAAAACCACTAGCTATCGAGACTTACATAAGATATATGTAGCAACAGCTTTTACGTTCTGTAAGGTTATCCACTTAACTAACTTACTAGGTAAATATGTTGATAATAAACGTGATATGCCACCAGCACGAGAAGCAGAACCTTACGTAAACTTAACTCAACTAGGTATAAGAATTTTTTTTTGCGTACGTCTCTATTTTGTACACCTTAATTTTGCAATTAAGTTTATAAATAAATGTAAATAAGTTTTAAAAGAAATTCTAATTTGAATCTTTTAAAAACAAAAAAAAACACGTTACCAACTGTTGACGACCGGATATAGCTCCGTGGCGGAGTGGCATACACACCGGTTTTCAAGGTGTCGCCTGCTCAGAGGTTCCGGGTTCGATTCCCGGACGGGTCAATGTAGAAAAAAGGTGTTTTTTTACATTTCTCGGTTCTGGGTGTTTGTGGTACCTTCGTTGTTTCTGGTTTCCAAAATACGAATGCTTTAAATAGTTATTCAAATTGGGATCAGAACAATGTATGTGATGTTGTCCACATTTATTATAGCTAAGTACATGAAGACTAGTAGAAAAGAGAACCATCTTGTATGAGAAAAAGTGTTCACCTGTTGTAAATAGCAAATTACAGGTCTATAATCATCCCACTGCAGGACAAAGGCCTCTATCATTAAATTTAAGTTACTATAAGAAATGATGCGTACAGGCATAATCACCACGCTTAACAAATGTAAGTTAGTAATCACAAACCCGAGCTATATTCGAATTTTCGAAACTTTTTGTTGCCCGACCTCTGATCGGGATCGAATCTAGGACCCCGAGATCTTGGCCCGGTATTTAAACCACTACACCAACGGGGCGTTAAGTGTTAGCTTTACTCAAACTATTTATAGGTACCTATCCTATTTAATATCAGGATAATTACCCAAACAAACTTAATAAAGTGTGTTTTTTTCGAGGTATAGAACTTTAATTTGGCATTACTGTTCAAGATGGCGACTGATTTAACAGCTGTCAAGTGATTTATTCTCAGTTTGGTTTGGCAATTCATCATGAATAGACTCACGCCTGAACAACGCTTGCAAATAATAGTGCTATTTTATTTCGAAAATAATGGTTCTGTGCGGAATACGTATCGCGCACTACGTCCATTTTATCGTCGACAAAATCGTCCATCAGAGCAGTTAATTCGATTAACCATGAAACGTTTTCGCACCACGTTTACTCTTATTGATAACTCGCATCCCCAGAGACGCCGTACGGTGCGTACAGAAGAAGCTATTGCTGCTGTAGAGCGTAGCATTGAGGAAGACCCGAATGAGTCTATCCGCCATCGAGCACAGGAATTGGATCTGTGTCCATCCACTTTATGGAAGATTTTGCGGAAGGATCTTGGTTTGCGTGCTTACAAAATCCAACACGTGCAAGAATTGAAGCCAAACGATCATCAAGTAAGGCGTAGATTCGTCGAATGGGCCCAAAACGAGATTGCCGTTGTTCTCGATTTTCATAAGCGAATTTTGTTTAGCGATGAAGCGCACTTCTGGTTGAATGGCTACGTCAACAAACAAAACTGCCGCATTTGGAGTGAAGCTAATCCTCAAGTGTATGTCGAAACACCGTTACATTCAGAAAAACTGACTGTTTGGTGCGCTTTATGGGCTGGTGGAATCATTGGTCCGTACTTCTTCAAATTCGATGATGGCCAGAACGTTACAGTCAATGGTGATCGGTCTAGAGCCATGATTACTAACTTTTTCATTCCTAAATTGAACAACCATGATGTCCAGGAGCTGTGGTTCCAAAAAGACGACGCAACATGTCACACAGCTCGTGCCACAATCGATTTATTGAAAGACACGTTTGGTGACCGCCTAATTTCACGTTTTCGACCTGTGAATTGGCCTCCAAGATCTTGTGATTTAACACCGCTAGACTACTTTCCGTGGGGCTATGTAAAGTCATTGGTCTATGCGGATAAGCCACAAATGCTTGACCATTTGGAAGACAACATTCGCCGTGTTATTGCCGATATACGGCCACAAATGTTGGAAAAAGTCATCGAAAATTGGTCGTCCAGATTGGACTACATCCGAGCCAGCCGTGGCGGTCATATGCCAGAAATCATATTTAAAATGTAATGCCACAAGAAGATCTTTCGGATAAATAAAATTCATGTCAATCGAATAATCCATCGTTGATTTATTGCAATTTAAAGTTCTATACCTCTAAAAAACATCCATTATAACTAACACTGACTGTAGGTACATTATTGAGTTTGATGTCATTATTAACATCATTTATTCATAATCCTCAATTCCCAAAAAGGGATTATGAATAAATGATATTATTCTGCCATAGTAATTACTCGTATTTTCGAAAGTTTACAATGGAGGGATAGAGCTACAGTTGTCAGTACGTCTTTTGGTTAAAATCTCGACTGCCGACCAGCTTCTCATGCCAATACCTTTGATTTTGATTAGAAAGTAACGTGGCAAGAAGATGAAATTCTTAATGTCGATTTAGTTTCAAAACATTCACACATTTTACAAACAACAGTTATTATACTCTTAGGGACCGTATTTTCAATGGATTGCTTCATAAGGATTCTATATAATAATATATACCATTTTGGCCTGATTCCTCAATACAGAGAAAAGCTATTCGCCCGCGGCTCTGCCCGCGAGAACTACACTTTATATAGCGCGTGCGGAAACTTGTGCCCAAAAGTGGGATACCAAATAGCCTATGCTACTTCTAATACCTCCAAAAATATGCGTACAAAGTTTCACGATGATCAGTTAAGTAGTTTTCGCGTGAAACCGTAACAAACAAACCTGAATTCACATTTATAATATTAAGTAAGGATAGGTCAGTCAATCAAATTTTACTTACATTTAGATATTCATTTAGAACCAAGAATATATCTTATTTTACTCGTTTTTTATTGTTAGCATGATAATTGCACATTAATTTGTTATTAAAACTTTTTTAAATAATAATTTCTGATTATTTCAAAATTGTATGTATAGGTATTCATTCTTACGTAGACATGCCGTTGTTTAGTATGAAACCTATTTAAATGAAATTTAAACTAACGTAAGTATTTAACGTAAATAGAAGTGTATTTATAGCACAAACAATGTAAACTGTTTCCTCTGGTTTCCTCTTAATCGATTGTCGTAATTGTGTACAAAAACAGGCTCTGAGCATAACAGACAAATTTAGGAAGTTAATCAAAAACTGGATTAGATAAGAATAAAAAGAGTGCTATAAAGCAGTGCTATGCTATAATTATTTTAAAACAATTGTATGTTATGAAAGAAAACCGAGGTGGTGGACAAAATGATAAGAGGTTCTGGGTTTTAATTACAGTGCCTGGGGAGAAAACTCATGTAAATACGTATAAAACATATAAAACAGAATATTTGTACATAAATGGTAACCCTGGGCTGTTGAGCAGCTATAGTCAGGGGCTTGGACGTTAAACTGGGTAACGTCCAAGCGAGGGAAACCTATCAAAGAAACAACTTTTGTCCCTTTTGGGAAATGAGTAATTAGCTTTTGGGAATTAAGCGAATTATAGATTAGTCAAACTCATATCAAACGCCACAAATGTATTGTAAAAGATGAGCCATTCGACACTGTAGACTCCTCTACCTTTTTAGGTATCCGTATAACTGTAGACTCTCGAATACAATGGGGTGCTCATATTTGGTCTCTGTATAGAAGACTTAGTTCTGCTGCTTATGCTGTGCGGAAGATAAGACAATTGACTGATTTTGGAACGGCAAGATTAGTATATTTTAGCTACTTTCACACTTTCACAGTATAATATCATACGGAATTCTGTTATGGGGCTCAGCGGCAGATATTGAGTCTATTTTGATACTGGAAAAACGTGCTGTGCGGGCTATTTATGGCCTTCGACCCCGTGACTCTCTTAGAGAGCTATTCAAAGAGATCAACATACATCTTTAAGTTGCATCTCAATACATTTTCGTAAACATTATGTACGTCCGTAAGAACCTAGAGTTATTTGTCAAAAATAGTGACGTACACAATTTCAATACCCGAAATAAAGATAAACTTGCCGTTCCAGGATTCAGACTGCGAAAAGTGGGTAATTCGTTCATGGGAAATTGTATTCGTATTTTTAATAAATTACCACTGTCAATTGCTGAACTCCCAGTACATAAACACAAATCATATATCAAAGTAATTTTAATGAAAAAGGGCTATTATACTATTAATGATTATATAAATGATGGGAACGCGAAATTGTCCCAGCTCGCACTGGCATATATCTTATGTTAACATATTTATTCAAAAAGAGGCTGACAATAGTGACCGAGTTTCTTGCGCTGCTTCTTCTCGGCACTAGCCCACATTTGTCCCAAAGCAGTGGTAGATTTAAATATTGGGACGTATAAAAGAAAATCCAGGGACCTATTTGCAGAAATAAAACTGATTTTAACATATTCGACTTATCAATGGCTATGTCATTATTTCAAACCAACATTGGTAAGTGAAAATTCTTTATTCACTTCAATTTTTTTTAATCCCATAACAGTTTATTTTGAAGTTTACGTACACGGCAGTTACGTTAAAATATACTTGACGACTGTTATCGGAAAATGAGTAAGTAATGTATTTTATCGCGGCATTTCACGCACGAGGTAAGCAAGTAGGGAAATTGTATATTGTTTTTGCGTATCGTTTTTTTCCATCACATCGACCTTTAACGGTCATTTAATGACGACACGATTGGTGGATAGGCACGGTAATTAGCCTAAGTAATACGAAAGATACTGTTGATTCGTTATAATACATATAAGATAATTGTAGCCCCTTCAAAAAATCTATACCTATTCCTTTCTAAACCAATGGTATTTGTTTGTAATCGTAATCAATTTTAACCACTAATTCCTTATATAAAGTTATCCCAAAATACGTTAATGAAATATTTAAAATTTGTTTTATTTGTTCGAAATATAAATTTAATTACGAAAATAAACAAACATCATTGGTACTATTGGTGTTAGTTTTTGGTATTAGAAAGGAATAGATCAAAAAATCTTTCAATATCTTATAAGGTGTTCTTATCTGTATTACCTTAAACCTATTCGCAGTGTGTAGTAATAAGCAAATGTACTCAGTTCGGGTTAGTTCAGAAAAAGTCTATTGCCTTTATTCTGGGACTTTGTAACACAATCAAAAGAATGTCTTCGTATTGTTGTGCTTTATTACCGCCTACTAGCGCGCGCTGTCTAGGCAGTCCAAAGGCCTTTGTTAGGACCTCAGGTTAGGACTTACTTGAATACACCAAGGATTCACACGGTGTAATTTATAAGCTTTCACTAAATAGATATTGTAGAACAAATCCAAACTTATATTACAATAGCGACAATGTAAACTTGTTTATACCTATTACAATTTCGCGCCTAAACCAATTCTGGCATGAAGATAGATGGACCTTTTAAAAAGAACATAGGCTACGTCTTGTCGGAAGTTGATAAGGGTAAAATAGGGGACGAAAGATTTTATGTGGACACAATTATTTGTTAAATTCGGAATAAATAAACTTAATATAATTCAATTCCGCAGAAACGGACGACGAAAATTACAGACGACGGACACTATAGCTATAAAATTTATTAGGTATACCTAGGTAACACTGAAAAACTGAAAATGTTTAGAAAATGAAAAACGGCTTAATGTAGAAAGTTGCCAATACTTTTATTGTTTTTCGAAGTAATCTCCGTTCCTCTCTAGTCTTCCTCTCTACACATCGTCGCATTCGATGGAACCACTGAGAAAAGCAGTGGGCCCATTCTTCCTTAGAATCTCTTCTATGGCATTTTCGTACGCTTTCACCGCATCTTCAGGGCTCGTAAAGCGAATACCTCGAATTTTATCTTTAGTTCTTGGGAATACATAAATGAAAGTCGCAGGGCGCCAGGTCAGGACTGTATAGCGGATGTCTCATTATCTCGACACCTGCCATAGTCAAATATTCAACAGTCCGCTTTGCGGAGTGCGCTGAAGCATTGTCGTGGTGAAGGAGGATCCTGCTTCGAGGGCGCTGCTCTCGAATTTTTTCCAAGACAACAGGCAAACAGCGATTGACATACCAGTTTGCAGTAACTGTCCTTCCATCTTCTAGCACAACTGTCGCGAAATGACCTTTCCGACCAAAGAATGAGGCAATCATCTTTTTTTTCTTGACTTCTTCCTTTCTTTACCTTAGTTGGCCGATCCTCGAAAGGAAACACATACTGAGCTAATTGTCTTTTGGTTTCGGGTTCGTAACAATATATCCAGCTTTCATCACCCGTGACGATGTCGAAAACAGCATTTGAGTCATCACCGTTGAACTTATCTAACATTTGGCGACACCAGTCTACGCGAAGGTGTTTCTGGTCGTCGGTTAAAGTATGGGGAATCCATCTGGTAGGTACAAAGCTTCCTGACGCCTAAATGTTCGTGTAATATTTTTTGAACTTGACTCATACCAATGCCTAGGCTTGCCCGTATCTGCTGATCTGCTCTTTTCTTCCTCTATCATGCGTCGCACAGCACTGATGTTATCTTCAGTAGTCGCTGTTAAAGAACGTCCGTCACGCGGATCATCATTGAGATTGGACGTAGGTCCACGCTTAAACTCGTTAAACCCAATGTAAATAGTGGCACCAGATGGGGCTTCATTAAGAAATGCTAATCGCAGCCTATCATAACTTTGTTGTTGAGTAAGCCCACAACGAAAGTCATAATAAATCATTGATCGAAAATTTTCTCGCGTTGGGTTCATTTTCACGTGTAACAAGAGTTTTAGATTTGCCGCCAATTCACAAAAACAAATGACAAATGAATGCATTATAGGTACTACATTAGGTTACCAAAGAGTTCTAAAATTGAAATTCAAAAAAGTTTTCATTAGCAATGTTTCTAACTGGCCAGTTCTAAACATTTTCAGTGTTACTTCATTAAATAAGAAATATTGGTTCAGCTATTTATTTATACATATATAACTAGCGAACCCGACAGACGTTGTCCTGTCTGAACTATGAATATTGATTACGAAATCTATACTAATATTATAAAGCTAAAGAGTTTGTTTGTTTGTTTGTTTGTTTGTTTGTTTGAACGCGCTAATCTCAGGAAGTACTGGTCCGATTTTAAAAATTCTTTTTGTGTTGGATTTTCCATTTATCGAGGAAGGCTTTAGGCTATATAACATCACGCTGCCACCAACAGGAGCGAAGCATGAGTGAAAAATGTTGCAAAAATAATCGCAATCATAATAACGGAAATTGACGCGTACGAAGTCGCGGGGAACATCTAGTAGTTTAATAAAAACAAAATGTTACCCATTGGTTATTATTATTATGCTTTATGTTATACATCATTCTTTATTGTTTTTTTTTCTGGCGGTATACCCGCCATAGTTTTGTTTGTATTCCGACACGGTAACAGGCGACATATTACTGGCCATGTGCAAAATTCAGTTCTTTTTACCCTCTATTCGACGATATTAGCAGCACGCATTCTATCAATGTTATGTCAAACGCCATACATTAAAAAAGTTTAAATTGTCAAAAGCGATAAGGTTACATAACAAATAATTTAGTATGGTGATTAAGCTTTCTTAAATTTTTTATCTTTCTGCGCAATTTTCTTAATTTTTTCTTTCATAAGAACATTCTCCTGACAATAACAAATAAAACAAAAAAGAATTAGCGAAATCGGTTCAGTCGGATATATATATATTTATATCTATCTAGATTATTGAAACAGGCTGTAACGCGCATGGATGTGGCTGTGTAAGGTTCATTCATTCAGGACCCGGCCGCAGCAAAATAATACGTCTGTGCACGTCACAGCGTGTTACAAAATTAAAAGTCTGACTCAATATTTAATATTTTTCAATAAATATTGTTATTGATCAATTAAATAACCCTGCCATGATTTTATACATAATGATCACATAAAGTGGTATTCGTTTTCCAGGTGGTTGAAAATGCACCGTGTATGCGACCACTTTCAAACGAAAATAGCGTGAAGTACTTACTACACAAAAACGCACGTCACTATAGACGACGGTGGTCAGACGACGAAGAAGGCGATAATACATACAATTATAAGCCGAATTAGTTTACAAATATTGACTATAATGTCAACGAAATTTAACATTACCAAGTTGAAACATCGAATAGAATGTTTGTTTTAAACACGCCCGTGAACCATTCACGGCCGCAGTAAAAACGTAAACGGCCACTAAAAATATCCGCAAAATGTTTGTGAGTCACGACTGGCAGCGTCTATACCGGCGGCTAGCTCCGAGATCTCGTTTGAGGGAGCAAATCAAGTTCAACAACAAATTTGGTCAATATATTTATTAATAGAACTTGTCGAAAAAACAAAAACAGTAAAACAAGTAAGTACAAACTAGACCCGGCCGTCGCGATGCGTTGTCGCCGCGTCTTGTACAAATGTGAATCCAGGTGACATCGAAGAATACTAATAAGGTCATTTTTTGTTACATTTTAACTTTAGAACATTATTAAATATAGAAAGGGTAAGTTTAGTAGCATGAGGTGAGAAAGGTACAATAAGAGGTTCTGATGTACTTTTCAAATAATAGGCAACTTCTTTCAGAGCTCTACCTACACCATATAATGACTTAAATAAACAGGTTAGTTATCTATTAAGCGTAGCCTTTCACGGCTAGACTATAGAAACAAACAGCGATCCGGTAATTAAGTAGCTACAAACAACGGATATGGTTATATTGTTCTATGCAATCGGAAATCCCTTCTTGCAAACGCGAGGACACAACCAAGCTCTTTAGGAACCCGAATGAAAAAGAACAATAGAATGTCGATTATAAAAAATAACATAATGTAGAAACACGACTGTAGTTTGTTTTAACTAGGTGTTGGTTGATTTTACTGCATGATACTTTAGATCTTACTCTTTTGACAGTTTTGAATATACGACTTAGACAAGTAAGGTTACAAGTTAGTAAGGTACGTTTGATACGATTGATAAATTGCAAACGCATGAATATGCCTTTTTGTACCGTTAGACACTCATCATAATATTATACAAATATTTAATTTGTAAGTATTTTTCTTTTCACTTTTAAAATTAGTAATTACTTATTAAGAATAGAGTAATGGTAGGGTGTGACGATACACTTTACTTTTTCCATGAAAATTATGTATAGCGGTTTGCGATGTCTTAAAAAGTATGTATCTTCACTAATTGGTTGTTTTTAAGTATTTGTTATTAACACATCCTTTACTTTTAAGTTCACAAACTGTCAAACCACCTGTAGAGCTATAATTCTTATATCGTTCTTCTTATGGTCACACCATACTTTTTTTCCGACAGAGCTAATTCCCATTCAGGATAACAAATTGTTTGTACACAATGTCTACCCCATTGAGCTTATAATAGTAACCCATTCATACATCGGCACGTGTTACGAAATGTTATGCAAGAGTCATTGTTCAGACGGAATTGTTATGACCTATATAATACTGCTTACCATGTAGAGTACATAACATGCCGATGCAATGGTTCATTAGTGGAAGCGATACTGGTTAAATTTATCTTAGTACCTTTTGGTACTACGTTCGTACAGTTACGTATTAGGAAGAGCATTGCGCAATGACAAATGGCAAACAATTTTTAGTTTCAGTTTTAGTTTTTTTTAACTACCTACTAATTTAACTTAACATTTAGTAGATCTGAATCTACCAAATATACACAAAAAAACAATAAAAATCGGTCATGACGTTTCAGAGGAGATCGAATACAAACACGAGATGTTTAAGGTTATCTTAATAACTTCTGACAGTACGAAAGTGCAAAGATATTAACGAAAGTATACATATTTTATATAGTAGGAAGTTTATTGTGATACTAAATTCTATATTATTTGAGTAATATAGATAAAATGCTTTTTATAATAATGATATTTTTACCCAATTTATAATTAGTAGACCTATATTCAATATGTGCCAGTATCATCCGCAACTTTGTTTGATAATCGTACTCGCATGATGGATAAGCAACCCTTCTAACGTCATCAATGAGAACACTTTCGATAAGCGCGTTTGTGTAGGTACCTAGAGATCCCCCCGGAAAGAACAAAGATACAGAGTTTAACAACATTCGTATGAAGCCAGAGGTTATAATGATTATTGTGTTCTCACGTGAACTACACGTGAGTGATGTAAGTAATGCGGGCAGAGTGACGCGGCAGCGAAACCAATCGATTTTATATTAATGTTAGCTCGTCAGACCACGGTTTTGAATTAATACGAATATAAATTAAAGTGCTATCGTTTAAGTAGTTAAAAATGCTGGCATATATTATACTTACTGATTTCCATTTAACCTAAAGCATATCCTCAGATCTACGGTTATATTTCAGACTAGGGAATATAGTTTAACTGTTTCTTTATACAACAGTCTATTGACAAGAAGTAATAGAGAGTCCCTTTTTACTAGTTCTGTCACCCGCAGATCAAAACTATATATCAACATTCAGCATTTAAAAAACAAATCATGCATGCTAATCTAAATATTTATTTTCAAAATAATTTAAAAAAACTTTTGATATCGCCATATAATAATTTAGGTACACATTACATATTAAGGAGCAGCATAATTAAGTATAGTTTAGTCTGGTGAGTGTATGGAAGAAAATTCGAATATCCGGATTAGCTAGCGTACCCTACCTACCCTACCTAATTTATTATTTTATCTGTGGTGATTTTCATTTCCACACCCATCAGCAAATGTGGAATTAATATTGTCCTCCAGTTAAAATGAAAACGAAATATCGAAATAAATTTACCACAGAGTCAATGGTAGGATAGGGCACACTAAAAAAAGATTAAAGAAATTAAAAAGTTTTTTTTTAAATGTTTGCTTGTATTTTAATTTCTCACGATTAGTAGTAGTAAATCGGGAGAAATTACGTTCGTAATTACTTAAATTCAGCTACAAGTATAGTAGGTGAATTTAACGGATTTTTATATTACATTATTGTAACACTTATAACTTCAATACGTGTAGCGAAAACGTACTGATTACTCTTGTTCTGTGCATGTCGTTCTAAAGGTTGAAAGTACTGATTGCAGTGTCCCTGCCTGGTAGTATATTCTGCAGTGTAGAGTATCTAAATACCGTCTAAAACCAGCTTACCCCAAATATATTAGTAGAAAACTTCAAATATTTTACGTTTGAGTGCCTTTAAACATGTTTTAGCTATGCGGTTACCGATATTTTCAAATTGCATAACAATTCAGAACTGCTTCTTCAATTAATAAATTGTAGGAACAAGTTTAACTAGTGTTGATTGCGAGATCCGTAACTCGATTCACTCCAAATACATGTATAAAGTGGTGCATTATTACATCCAGTTTATGAACTGGACCGACACACACTAATGTCAAAGGAATTGTAATTCTCACTTAAATGCTAAATACTTAATAAGGAGCTGGCTGGCTCCTTATTAAGTTAGTTCAGTTAAAAATTCAACTCCAAGCATTTTGCTTGTAATAATTTTTTACCACATATTTACACCCTAAGTCCGCCCATTCATTTTACTGTTATAAATTATTGACTACAAAAAGTGGGAAATGATTGACAAAAACGACGATTTCACGTCGGCGCATACTTGTGTTTATATTTTTAGGTTTTATTTTGTCTTATTTTGTTAATATTTAAATATGACAATGACACAATACAATTTTTTGTAGAGTCTTCACATTTGTTAAATATTTTTGATTCGACAACTGAGTATTTTTAGTTAACCCCAAATACATCATCATTCATTCTGTTGGACACAGGCTCACTCCAAAAGGTTGATTTGACTTTAAGGGGACTACTATAGAGATATGTGCTGCCCCCAATTGATTCAATAAATAATAGGGGTTAAAGTATGAAATTGCCGATTATTTTCCCACTTTTATTTTGTTTATAGCTCTTAAGTATAGTCATATTATTGCGTAATTATTTTTGTATTGTATCAAAAACTAAATAAAGTAACTTTTGACTAAAAAAAATGCAATACTAGTGCCTATTACTTCAAAGGAAGTCGTTGAAAAGACCCCTTACAATGTGTCAGCTGACCTTCTTGCTTCAATTAAGTATATTTGTATTATATACTTTGATTTGTTAAAATTTTAATACTATAATGCGTAGCTTTATAACCATCTAACTTTCACCTTTAATTGCATCGATAACGGTTCATGCGTTTTTAAAAAAACTAAAAAAATGTTAGTATGGAAAAATGACTTTTCTCGATTTCGTCCATACAAAACGGCAATTTCATACTTTAACCCCTAATACTAGACGTAATTTGCTAAACTGATACTGTTCTAGTTTTTTGCGATTTGATTTTGTTTAGAAGTAATAAAATGGAATCTATTGGGGGCAGCACTTAGCTCTAGTAGACCCCTAATATCAACACTTGACAAGCGAGTTGACATTTGACAATCGCAGTGGTGAGAAAGCGCTGACACCATAAACGTAGAATAAATCTATGGCTGACACCAATCTTAGGTATGGCAGTACTTCTGTAGTCGCCTCTTAATTATTCATAACAATTCGTAGGTACGAGTAGACGTTTACGTAAAACGATTTTCATGTATGACGTCAAAGCTAACAATGTTTGAAAAATGACTAGACGAAATAGGAGGAGCTAAGGAGATATCTAGAGCTACTGTTTACATATTGAATGTTAATTATTCCGACAAAAATACACTCTAAAAACTCCACTGTAGGATTGTTATTATGAATGAGTAAGGTGTGATTCTGTTCGGGTGTTACCGGCCTATATTGTCCTTGTAGTGTCAGCCACGTCCTATGGGAGTCTAAAGGAGTGAAAATGATTAAAGGAGAACTTCCAGAAGAAGATGGGCAACAGCGGCTTCTCTTCAGTGACCAGACTGCGATCATCAACACGTTAGCAAAGTGTGGAATTCACGTCTACTGAAGTCTTCACACTTATGTCAACAAAAGACTGATGAGTGTAAACGATTATAAAAATGTTTAGTTCGGTGTCCATACCTAAAACTGCTCCGACACCTAAAATTGTCCTCATTTAATTTTGTATGATTGACGTTTCTTTTATGTCAGTGTCAACTTTATGACCCGGCCAAATTATGTCGGCATGCAATAGTATGGATATTTATGTCATGTTTTACCTATTCAATTGATATATTTAAATTGATTAGGGTACGTCAAATAGGTGCCTTTTAGTAAAAACACTGTTTTGACTCTGATTGTGAATCTAGTTTTTTAAACTACAACAATGGTTATAATACTATAATTTAAAATGTTTAAACTTAGCACCAAATTCAGCAGTATATAGCTCTCTAATTTTCAATTAAAAGTTTATATTACTACGCTTCTAAATCCGTAGTCTTCGTAGTCAACTAAACCCGTGGAATCCGTAACGGCACAAGCTCGTAGACGGGCGTACTAAACATTACAGGCGCATTCGGAGCAAGTCGTGTATCGACCGTGTCCCAATTGTTAGTTTAATGTTAGACATGTGGTATTATTAAGTATTATGTGACATTGCAAGTACCGTTCGCTGTCGGTGCTAATTTGTACAATTTGCTTCACTGCTAAGACAGTTGTTTCTCTTTTTGCGGAAAGTCCTCTTGAAATGTTCGTAGATGCATTAAATTGGCGCGTAAGGTCAACCACCTTGGACTGAACACACGTGTTTCGAGAAATGAAATTTGTTTAACTGTATGAAGAACCGGCGTACCTATATTCTCATGTGTTACTTAAATTCATCGTCACATTGATCATAAAATCATAATATATTTAAAACTTTCATGATAAGAAAAAAATTATTTAGCTTTTTGCAATATTTATAATGTTACTGAATGAAAAAATTAAAATTAATCGCAATAATGACTTTCAATGTGTCATGAGGTCTATTCTACGTTTTTTTAGTAATGAAACTCGAAAAGAAGTAAGTTACCGAAACAGCTCTTAGGGTTGGCCACATCTATCGCAGAACGAACAATTGTTGACGTAGAAAGGTCAAGTCACGACCACAGACGCATCGTAGGCCACCGGCCCGGTGGACCATTAACATAACATCTTTTTTTGTTTGTATCTCAGCATTTCTTGTCTGTGCCCGTAGATAACGATCGAACTAACTTGACTTTCCCCATACTTCATCAAAACTTTCAGGAGCCTTACACTTTGGTCTTGATGACCTTTCAGAATTTACCTATTTTTTTTACTTTGCGAATTAACCTGATTTGGTTGAGGATTGGGTTTGGTTTTTTTGACTTGTTTTTTGGTGTCTAATTACGATCTAGATCGATATTATAATAACAATTCAATACAGATTTATTTTAACAGGGTATTCAGGAAATTCAAAAAAGTACAAAAAAATATAGATATGAAATGTTGTAATAAAATTGTTTCATAAATCAAACAGTAAGTTGGCTTACCTGATAAAGCTTAATAATATGAGGATGATCCAGCCTCTTCATGATGTCCACTTCTCGGTACACCTTCTGAAGATTGCTGGCGTCTAACTGCGATTTATCTATTATCTTAATTGCTACCTGTAACAAAGACATAAGAATAAATAATTTTACTTTAATTTGGCTTAACGAATAGGTTTACATTTATTAATTAAATTACAAACGTTTGGACTTTCTGAGGCATTATACTAATTAGAAGTTTAATATGCCAATAAATTGATGAAGATCTGGAGTGTTGTTTATTTTGTGTTAGCATTCATTATTTTAACGATTTGAATTTTTTTTAATAGCTATTATTTTTATTGTTTTAGCTACAAACAAAAATAGGGAGAAATAAAATGTTAAGTATGATGACTCTGCTGCAACTTTTTTTATAAATAACCTAACTGTACATTACTTCCTTACATGTGGTTCTAATATTTAATTTTAAGTGTCAATAAGTTTTTATTGTTAGTACATGTTTTATGATCATAACGGAACAATACCGTTAGTTTCCAGACAGACAAAAAGGGTATGACGTCAAGCGAGCGTCATTTCTGAACGATTGAGCCAATTGACGTGATTGGCGCGACCGCTGGCCACAGTTCATTTTTAGTAGAAGTAGTATTTAAACTTGACGTTTATAAAAAGTTTACAGCTCTAATTTGGTATAGCAGAACCATACGTTAGAACTAGAGAGATCCCAGTTCCATATCTGATTATAAAACCCGAAAATTTCCCCCTTATTCTACTCAACTATAACTTTAGTAGATACTAGTAAACAAAATTATATACCCACTATTATACTAAGGAGAACACATTTGAATTTGATTATTTTGGAAAATGTGACAAGTTGTCTCTGCCTGACAACACATAGTATGAACTGCTGCTGTGGAACAGTTAAAAATATTTCAACGAACTACCGTCTGATTGTGTTTGATTGACATCTACAAGTAAACACCTAGCCCTACGATCAAAATTGGCTTGGGGTTATTGTCACGTCAATAAATCTGTTATGACGCTTGTATGGATGCGACATACTGTTAAATCTAATTGACTGTGGCGTTTGTGCCTCGTGATAGAAGTGGGAAAGAAAAACCAGTCGAATAGATTGGGGAAATGCTGAGTACCACCCCGCAAGTGGAACGTGACCGAGGTACACGTGAGGTGTACGTAAGGCGGACTGACAACGACCTTCGTCAGCTCGGAAGATAGGCTATTAATAAGACTTGTATCGGATATATTGGTTCACTAAGAATATAGAGCTTGAGCTTCCCAAAAACCTGTTTAAGAACAATATTTACACTTAGTTTATAAAAACGTTTTGTACATATTTTTAGTTTCTTAGTAATTGGATGCACGGCAAGATTGTTTGTACTTTATTGTGTACTAGCTGGACGTCCTGGCAAACAAACTGTCTGTTTAGGATATAGAAATATAAAATATATCTTTTCTGATATATGGTTTAGGACCATGTTTTTTATCTCCTTACACAGTTTTCATGTAGACATTTCTAGAACATTTTTCATAAACAATTATCAAACATTATATTATATATAAAGAAACCTTATCCTGACCTTTACAAACATAAAAAAGTTAATATCCAAATGGGTGCAACCATTCTGAAGCAATGTAAGTACATACTTTTATTTACTATAAGATAAGATATAAAAAGATAGATATGTAGAAGATATTAAGATACAATGCGATGCTCTGTACCTATTTCAGTTTTTATTTCTTTACCAATAAATACCTAAAAAATCAAGCTTTTTATCCTAACATACGTAGATGTGATCTATTATAACATCTACCTAATATTATCTAAATCCATGGTATTGTTTGTTGAGCGCAACATCAAATGGATGAACTTGAATCGTTTTAAATATGACATTATTATTTAAAAATACATTTCAGTGTACATAATAATACAATATGTCTGTAAGTACACAAACATCTACATAATAACATATACTATATAACTACATAATACAACATAATGTAAATGTAAGTTTACGTCAAACCACAAGTAGGAAAACGTCATGTTTGTTCGTAAACTCAGGATTCTAAAATTGAATTTATTTTTAAGCGACGCGAAGAGGAGCTTCCCAATTCGACGCGTCATTGAATTTGAGTCGGTGCCAAATAAACAATCTCTTACAATCATCATGCACCAGCTTAAATTTGGTCATTTGTTTCATTCTATTTTCATTCTAATATTTTAACATGGCAGTTAAAATCCGCTCTTACAACTGCTGAGACATAAAAAATTACATAAATTGTCAGATGCGATAATGAATGTAAAGATTGGATAGGACGCCTGCCTTTAGGTTGGTAGTAAGTAAGATAATTAACCCCCCGTCGAGCTTGTAATTAAAATGATCACACACCCATCTATACACAAACTGCACACGACAACGTCATTTTACTTGTCTCACTCGACTACGAAGCAAGATAGCTTTCGCCTCTCTTTTAATTTGATCATTATAGTATATGTGTAAATTTAGATGGCCAATCCATTAGCAAAAGTAGCGTTAATAATAAAAACATTACAGACATTGCTCAAACGATTTTAGCACGTTTATATCAAAAGATTAATAACGAGCCCCAGTCTAAACCCTCATGCGGTCAAAGATGATAGAAAACAGGATACAGATACGTACCTAAATGTGTAATTGCAGCAATATGTTGTGAACTACCGGTCAGCCGCACCGACATTGACCTCATTGTTGCGATAGCACATTACGCACTTCTTTACGTCATCGAGACACTCCAACTCAAGAACCTCTTAAACAAAATATACTAATATTCCGAAATAAAATAAATGATGTCCGCCAATGAAAAAAGGGACAGTGGTGGTCAGTTCTCTATGTGTGAAAATTCATCACACTGCAGTGTGGCTTTAGGTATGAGACTCTACACTCGAAACTCTACACCGACATCCTGGAAACTCCTGAATCGGAACGGACTTACGATTAACACTACACAACCTCGTTGCCAAAGACATTATATGGTATAGTGGAGTTTAAAATTGAGATTCACGATAAATGTCCATGTACCTACATAAGTAGTACATGGACATTTATCTTACAATTCAACTAGTATCTATAGAGATATTAGTTAAATTTAGAAGATGGGGAAAGGATACAAACGTAGAGTCGTTGTGTATTCTATGGGAGCACTTCTATTGGAATTCCACTACGACTAGCAGTAGACGACGAAAGCGACAGGGTAATTTTATAACTAAGAAAGCAAAATTGACACATTTGAATGATACTAAGAAATCACCACAAAGACAAAAATATAATAGTTTCATGGCATCTTCTTTAACTCTCACTATCAAAAACAAAGATATAACCTTATCGTAACATATTTGCGTTAAATTACATTAAGTACAAAATTTTAATCATAAATGAGTAAGCCAAATGCAATCTGATAAATCTATCAGCAGATCATAAAATATGGTTAGATATAGTATGAAGTTATAATATTCTAAGTACAGACATACTCTAAATAGCAATGTAGGTGATATAGGTGCAAATGGTATCAAGGAATGACGTATCAATATCAAGCTGTAGTATATGATGTTATGTCGATCGGATCCGGAACACTTTCATCATTGTTTAGCGTTATGGGAACTATTAACTAGGACTAATAAGAAGAATCGAGATCTTTTCTTAGTACAATTTTATTCAATTTTAATCACCAGTTCGCATTTAGCTAATATATTGCTACTACATACATACTCCCAAAGATATAATTTATGTGGTTTACAAAGATTGATGGGTGAAATAGATTGCAAATTGGTATTAGGTATATTGAGTATTTATTGCAAAGCTAGGAGTCACTTCATTATAAGTTAATAACCCTTCGCTACGCGTAGTCGTCGCACATTTATCATTTACAATAATTATCCAGCCCCGAGTGCCCCGACTTAAACAAGTTGAGAAGTGAAATGTCATAAATGAAACATACCTACTCAAATACCTAGATTACATTTGCACCATACGATTCCTTCATCATTTTCAAGAATATCTTTTTTTTTATTAGTTCCCCGTGGGCAATATTAAATGAAACCTAATCTGCCTATTAACTTGGCCAAGGTTCTGGTAAAATATTTAAAGAAATATTCTTCTGCGAGTCGGATTTGCGAACTGATGGCTCCGTAGTAGGACCACTTAGCGTAGCTCAATATATTTTTCAGTCACCCTTATTCAAAGTTGACAGGTTTTAGAGTTCCTCAGTAAGACAATATACCCCATCAGATTTTCTATGTCTATATTTATGTTAATTAATTCGTCTTGACCCGGAAACAGTTACAAAAGTATGCTATTGTATGTGTCGTCAATAAAGCAGCACTTTTTGGTAAAAAAACTAAAAAGGTAGGTATTCGTTTTAGAAACATTACTTTATACGGATACCTAGGTTACCAACTTATTTTGTTTGAACCACGTATCTTACAAGCTCGTTGTTCCGACAACACGGCACCCTATTGTATAGTTTACAAAGTCGTTTGTCAGGTACCGGAAATACGGTAAACACAATTTCCCACATTATATTTCCACTGCAGAGCAAAGGCCTTCTTTTTAATGACAAAAGGCTGTTAACCCATAACGGTTAATTAAAATTAAAACTTTTGGATTCGTTCAATTATAGATTACTCAATAGGTAGTTACTATTTACAAAATATAAAGATATCCTATTCAACCCGTACATAAATATTTTTTTTAAAGTAGATAGGTAGGTTTCATTATCATGATTTTGATGTTTCTTAAAAAAGTCCCATTTTTAATTGGAAATCAAAAATTCCTCTCATAAGGGTAGAAAATAGCATCGACCAACCACAAAAATGAAAAGGGTTTCCTTCAATCACATAAAATTGTAGGTAATTTCATAGGTACCTTGCGTCGCCTACGAGGCGAGTCAAGGAGACAACTTTATATTTGAAAGTTAGAGTTATGTATATTATGTTCCTCTGGCACAGTTAGTTACTACCGTACCAAATAGAGGAAGTCAACAATACATTTTGTAAACCAATCCACTTGAACTGAATAAACATAAACATTTTAAACATGTACCTAGGGTAAGTTTTAAAAAGAATAGATATACCTACTCGTAGGTACATAGAATAAAATGATATTTCTGTACTTGAAGCATGGAGTAAACATCGTGCAAGTTACATTAACTAACATGCACTCTACCAGCAACGTACCTACACTGCAACTAAGTTCCTAGAATTTTACCATCTAATGAAATGCAAGAATGTACCTACAAAGTCATATTATCAAACCATCACAAAATATTAGCAAAAAAATATAGCCTCGTTAAAATATACATCTTAAAGTCACCCGATGCACGAAAATCTACTTGCGTTTGCCCTTTGCGTATTTGTCAGTAGGTCAATAACCTAATGCTGTTGAACCGGGCGTTTTTTTTAACAAATGACGCTCATATCGCAGCGATACGCCAAGACGGACCACTTTGTACCTTCCAATTTCAATGATTATATTTGTGATAGGTTTTTATGAATAAAAAAAAACATATTATAGGTAGGTATACTGCACCACCTGTAACTTCTGTTTATTGGTTAATTTTCCTTGAAGTTTAGTCACCATTTTTGTTTGACCTTACGAGTTATTTTAAAGCATGGGTCAGGAAAGCAGGTAGCACATCGGTGTCAAAATTATATTCACTGAAAAAAGGCGCGCAAGGAAAATTCTATAACAAATTGCTTAAAATTTTGATAACCTACATTAAAGTAGTTTTCCTCATTGTTAAACGCATACTGTCATACTTATTAAAGCAGCACTTTACTATGCGCTTTCTCTCCATTTAGGTAGGTACCTACCTCAGGATATTGCAATGATTTTCATTCGATCAATAGAATACTTAACAATTTGATATCTGATATCCTTGCCACTTGACAAACTTTGCAATATTCAATAGCAGTGAACGAGGCTCTACTGCCTTAACCATCAACAACTGCCCTGATAGACAGACACTTGGACTTTGGATATCTACGATGCGTTGTACTATTAAGTTGCCAACTACTATAAGACTCATAATAGTCAATTTATGTTTTACGTCAATTGATTATTTTTTGATTGCGATAAGCCCAGTTATTTATACGTATTTTTTAACGTTTATTATTTTCTGATACGGTAGGCATTTTCGTGTACCGAAGATAAATAGACTCAATGACTCGGTACCATAAGTAATGTCATTAAAAAGCACAAACCTACGACTTGACTTGCTTAACTTACGTGAGCATTTTAAAATAGCAACGCTGCCCAGTACATACTCTCCAACTGTCTGTGTACCTACACGAAATCCTACCTACAAATCGGGGTACTAATAATGATTTGTCAGCATAAGGCAGTTTGTCATTACAAAAGCAATAAAAAAAAAAACTAAACAAATAACACTTTCATTCCTGACAAAAGGACCACTGCAGACACTTACTAATATTTCACTGCTTCAGGACAAATTTTGTCTAAGGCCGAGAACCCCGGGAAGAAGCAGCGCAAGAAACTCGACCATTATTAACAGCCCTTTTTAATATGCCTTCTATCATAAACATACTTAGTATAGTAGCGGAAGTAGGTGTTTCAATTTCGTAGAATAGCGTCTAGTCTATCTTGTCTTATCTTTAATTACATTCCAGGTGTACGTAAATTAGATCTGATTAAAGCATTTCTAGCCTTAGTGTTTTTTCAGGAAAAAATGAGGTGTAATATTTTAACAAGTTGCTATTAGGTATTTCTGGTTTAGAAAAAACTTGCTGTGATATGGTGCTAACGTATTTATAAACTGCATACACCCTACTTTGATATAGAAACAAGTGTATGCTGTCCAGCCCACGGCTGAATTTAAGGACGACATGGTTCACCCTCGAGCCTCGATCAACAAGTCTAGACGACGATCAATATACTCGGCAAAGCGAGACGGAGCGTACGCGTAAAAAAGATAGATATATGCGGCCTGCTTTTCCTCCTTTACAGTAATCACAAAAGCTTTGCGTGAGTATCACCAGTTCAGATTATAGGACCCGTAAACGCCGTAAAGCTCGTCAATCTGACGTTTACTTACTAATAATGCCATAATCAATCCAAAAATTAAATTAGGTCAAATCAATAAATACCTACTTAGTCTTTATCAATAACATAGATAGCACATAAATGTAAAACATATCCATTTGACCATGTGTAACATATCCATTTGATTGCTCTGGTCCCAAAATAAGTAACTCATTTTAAGGCTTTTTTTATTGGAATCGGAAACAACGAAAGTGTCACAAACACCGAAATTCGAGACGATGCAAAAGTTGTTTTCTACGTTGTCCAGCCTGGATTTCGAACCTAGGGCCTTAAAAATGGCGTCACCTTTTAAACCGTTATAATTTTTAAGCTATTGCATAGCTTCTATCGCGGGCCTTGAGCGTGGAGACCGAATCCAGAAATTCCGTAACGAAAATAATCTAACACCACTCGGGGCGAGGCACGATCGAACAATTTTGAATTTCCGAAATTTAAAAGAATTTAGAAAAAAAAAAGGATTTTGACAGTATGGTTGCCTATGGTAACCATATCTGCCAAAATAACAGAAAAATTTAATTACAAAAGTCAAAATTAGAAAATACATAAAATTATAAAATTAAGCTATTGCATAGCTTCTATCGCGGGCCTTGAGCGTGGAGACCGTATCCAGAAATTCCGTAACGAAAATAACCTAACACCCCCCACTCCGACCGGCACAGCGGTGATACTTTTTAGTTTTATAATTGCATAATTTGATAAAAAAATGCTATGCAATAGCTTTACCGCGGCAGTCTCCGAGTGCCACACGTCTTTTTTTAATTACATAGGTACTGACTACTAATAATTTAAATACAAATTGATCCTGATGCCATTATAAACACAAACTCAACTTCTTAGGTAGATCCATAGCATTACTTTTGACGAAGGTAGTTGTATCGCACAACACAAGCATATTTTATATCCCTCTAATTTAGTTACACGAGGGAAGGGAGGGACCCTCTTCCCTTCCACCACTTACTTGTCGTTCGTGGTACTCCAGACCAGTTTTTACGGTGATATCGGATAAAACACATATTTGAAAGCAGAGGTTCATGCAGGCAGGGCTGACTAAAATATTTATATTTTGCTTGTTAAGTATATTTAACTACTAGACTAAACGCTAGTGGTGTGGTGCCTAACGAGAACGTCAAAATCATAATACGTAAATAATAAATAAGTCATTAGAATTTTAGTATTATATTTTTTTTACTTTATTTTGCATAGTCCTAAAAATTTACACTTGTGTTAAAATAAAATTACCTGTGAATATGTTTGTATAACTGTTGTGATTTTGTAATTCATAATGGCCACAGATTTTTTATTTTTAACTATAATATAGGTATTTATAGATAAAAATTGTGCAATTATCACGAAATAACCTCTGAGCTGTCAAAGTTTTGTAATAGGCGTAAAAATTTCGGTTTTAAAACCACAGGAAGTACCTAGGTATTAGGTTTCTGATTAAATTTATACAAACTTCAAAATGGACTACGTATTATTTATTATTATTTCCAAGTTACCAACAGTTCCTTATAATAATCATATTGAGTTTTATTACAATTACAGGATTGCGTCAGTGAGACTACTTACTCAGGCGTCACAGTAAGAGGGTTTTCTTATCAAACAATGGCGCTATCTTGTTTTATACCTATAATAGTAGTTTTTGATAAGCTTAGTATTCTTTAACCTCGTCGAATAATACGAGCGATTGTGTAACTCGACACCTCATGATCAAGTGATAATAATAATATTCTGAATTCTTTACAAAAAAATCGGTCAAGAAATCGGTCCTGTCTTTGACTACCAAAAACTTAGACGGTAGGCTTTACAGTGATCCCCATTTCACACAACGTATTAAAGACATAGGTAATATGTCTATGGGTCACCGTTAAGCCTACCGTTTTTGGTAGTCAAAGAAATCAGTCCTTTCTTGACCGATTTTATGTAGTGAAGTCACTTATATAGTCGAATGAAAAATAATAAATTTAGACTTGCAGTCATTCAGACATTAAAATGGACAACACGGATGGAATCATGATGATTAGGATAGGAGAAAGTAACAAAAAAATGTGGTGGCACAAGGGTGACCGCCAAACTGCAAAACGCAGATAACACGAGCGACTGACGCAGATCTCCAAAATAGATAACGCATTTGCGTCAAGCGTACATTTTTCAAGCGGGGCCCAGTGTAAGCGGAGCGTGCCATGCGGAATTATTTTCTGGCAAAATATTCGCCAGACTCAAACACGAACATATTACACACCAAAACACCAATCAGATACTCGATAAATGTTACCTCCAAATTTAATATCAAGAAAAAAGATACGAGGTAGAACAAGTGAAAAGCTAGGTACTGTTGTAAGTTTGATAAAGAGGTAGAATTTATTTTAAGAAAATTTACAATTATTATAGTAAACAAGCAATTTAGGTACTAATAAATACAAACGATAAAACAGAGATAATTATTCAAGATTCGACGAAACCTGTTTTTTACAAATCTATAAAAACAAACATAGATAACAAGGTTAATTAATATTTATATGTTTAAAAGAGATTTGGATAGTATACAGTGTTTATAACCATAAATAATACATACCTACCTATATTATAGGTACAGCGACAGACAGTCAAAATACGTTTTAGTTGTATTGACCAAAAACGTATTAATTTATTTTCATCATACAGTTCATAACGTACCTATTCCTAGTATTCCTACATAGGTATTTGTTTTACTAATTTAATTTAATATTGGATTTGTAAATAAAAATCACCAACTTTACAATTTTCTGTGTCTGTGCGAGACAACATCCACATTCCATCGACACATCAAAGACGCACACATTAAGAGAGCGACGAAGGCCGAGGGCGTTCGTTCGTTATGTTATTTTGGTGCATTCATTCAATGTAGCGTCCTCGTATACTTTTTGTTATGCGTCATCATCAGTAGCCATCACCACTGAATTTCCGAAACAAACAACAACTTTCCAACAAGAATAGAACTCTCGAAATAGTTTATAAAAAGTTATCACTGCATTCAGGTGTTAGAAAGTCGTTCATCCAAACGCACGCAGAGAGTCAGCTACGTACGACCAGTACGACGATGCCACATAGTATTCGGCCAATGACCCACTTCGTTGCCGTAGGTAGAATAACAGCTAACAGTATGTAGGTACTTATAGTGAAACAATTATCTGTGTTGTAATAATCATAATAACTACTAATTGTGCCCCGGCACAATGTTCACTATCATACTAGTTAGGCTTAGGGATTTTAGAGAAATGCCTTCCCAAATATTTAACAATGTTTGTATTGTTTTGGTTCCAACAGTAAATTTATGCATTGTCGATCCTTTAATAAATTACGATCACGACGTAAGTTGTCTATGGTATTTTTGATACTACTTTTTGAATTAATGACATGAATATTTCAAATTTTGAAGTAGGGTCATTAGCCAAAATAGATACTTACGCCCATTATCGTGTATCGGCCACGTAGCGCACATCACGCCTCAGTCAAACTTTATTTCAAAGAAGGTAAAATTATTAATATTAGAATTATCATTATTAATCTTTTATCAATAGGTACTTTAAGATATTATGACAAAAATAAGCAACACTTCTCGAATCATGTAATTTCACAAAAATCTGTTCTTCAAATTGAACCGAACGCTATCCGGGTTCTAAATATTATGAATTTAGGAACATTGTAGGTATACCTATTTGATGCACACTTGATAAAGTTATTCAAATTACCTAATACAAGTCGGGCTTATGATTATCGGGTAAATGACTTGGACACATTCCCAAGCAAGTGTTAAGGTCTTCAAAATCACATTAATTACCTGTTATCTTCAATGACCCGATTGTTTGGAATGTTGTAAACTGGTAAAACTACACCTTCTAGCACATCGGAACATATATCTTTTCTGCTAAAGTAAGCACTAAAAAGTCTAGTGGAAAAAGTAAAGCGTATTTGCAATTGATTTATTTTTCCTCGCTATGGCAATATAATATTAATATTGAATAGAAGTACTGAGTTTGCGACAGAAAGTTAGTTGCTTACCTACCTACCTAGTCTAACCCCCGTATTTATAAACAAGTAAAAGTAATTACTTGACTACAAGTAATTACTTGAGAGACAATTTGTATGCCTTAATCAAGAAATTACTAGAAGTTATAACTACCAAAAGTTAGCGTTTTCAGCCAAATAATGTGACTATTAATGGTGACCAATTTCTTTCACTTAAGCACTAGGTATGAACACTTTAAGTTATGACTTTCTTAAGCAATAAGTAATTACTTATTTATAAATACGGGGGTTAGTGTTGAAGTTGTGAAGTCTAAGAAAATAATGATCGACGACCTCCGTGGCGGAGTTGCGTACACACTGGTTTTCAAGGTGCCGCCTCCTCCGAATTCCCGGGCTCGATTCCCGGACGGGTCAATGTAGAAAAAGTGGCTATGGCAATATAATATTAATATTGAATAGAAGTACTGAGTTTGCGACAGAAAGTTTAACATGTAATAGTACGTACTTACCTACCTACCTAGTATAAGTGTTGAAGTTGTGTAGTCTAAGAAAATAATGATCGACGACCTCCGTGGCGGAGTTGCGTACTCACTGGTTTTCAAGGTGCCGCCTCCTCCGAATTCCCGGGCTCTATTCCCGGACGGGTCAATGTAGAAAAAGTGTTTTTCTACATTTTCTCGGGTCTGTGTTTCTGATTTCCAAAATACGAGTGCTTCAAATAGCTACTCGAATTGGGATCAGAACAAGGTATGTGACGTTACGTCCACATTTATTAAAAAAAGATAATTTATGAATGAATGATTGAATGAGATAGAAACCTATCCTACAATTTGATTAATTTGCAGATGGAACCTCGTCACTTCAAGAGTAATTAGATACGATACCCCTCATTTATTGATGAATAATAAACTTATTAATATAATATTTTTGTTTACATTACCTCAGTCTTCGTTATTCGATGTCGCGCTAATTTAACAACAGCAAAATTTCCCTTTCCAATGGTCCTCTCGATGTCATAAAAACCCACCCTAATGGGGGTTTTCGCAGGACGTTCTCGATCCGCCATTGTAAATGTTTTATTCACCAACTTTATTAGATTTCCTTCCTTACATTACACTGAATCTAAAAATCTTGATTGTTCTATGTCACAATGTACCAACACATCTGTTTATCCATTAGTGATTGCCACTACTCACACTGGTATTTACGAAACTATTTTTAAATCAGCTCTAATCCATTTTCATTGTTTATTAAGAATCAATGTTTTTATCAATCCGTTTAAAATACACACTAGTATTTTGACCAAGCAAAGAGACGTCCTATATAAATATAAGTACTATTCATTAGTAAATATCGTATCAAAGGACCGTGTTTCGAATAACAAAAGCTTCATAATATTCGAATCAGTTATGTGCACATTGTTTGTTAATATAGAACGTGCAATTGTGTATACAAAAATATTATTAACAATAGGTAGAAAATCGCGCAGAGGCGGCGTGCGCGTATTGTACGTTTGGGGCACCGCGACACAACGCCGCCTCACCGGCTGTCAACCGGGTACTGAACTCGCGATCGCGATCGCGAAGTCGCGACTCGCGACCGACGACGAGTCTGAGTGAACCAAGTTTGAGTCGATCGCTTCGAGTAGGTACGTCTTCGAATCGAGCACACTACCTTGCGAGCTGTGACGCGCGTGCTTTCAGCAGCAGCCCGCCATGTTTATTCTATCAGTGACGTCAGAAAAAACATGAACATTACCTGTACACAGCTTAAATAATATTGAAACCTTCAAGTTGCATGTATAAATTATGTGTATTATTATAGTGTACTTAAGCTATATATAAATTTTTAGCTAAAAACCATAAAATAGGTAAGCTATGAAAAAATACAATAAATGGCCAACGTTTTATTTTAAGCATAACATTTTCTTGAATTTCAAAAATGATAATACAAAATTACAACAGCCACTCTCATATTCATTATGTTGTCAGTTTTACTCAAATTTAGCTACTTAACTTTTAGGACTATATAACAAAAACATTGCATTAAGAAAAAAAGTATACACTAAGTACCTATATTGCTGCTATAGATCTGGTAAAGAAGTTAATTCAATTGAATTTAGTGTTCCTTTAAAATAAGGGTCATAGGGTAGGGCCTCTGATTTCTTTATTTCTGTTCTGAATTTGCATTATTCATTATATAAAACACATATTTTGTCTTTTTAATAAAAAGAATCAATTAATTTATATGTATTTTAAATTCTTGGTATTTTTTTCAATATCGGTATTGTGATTGATTAATGATTAAACGAACTTACCTGTACGTGAAGTTCTATCATAATTATACGAAGTGCTTCGTCCGAAGAGATTAGTAAAGTATTTATTTATTGAACACAATGTAGTAACGCATAAGTGACACCACTTCAAGCACTGTAGTTTAGAAGAATCGCCACTTTCGATAGTGGCAACCCTCTTTTTTAATTTCCCCACCTATTTTACTTTTACCTGCTCTCCGTAGTTATCGGTTGTTCCTCATTTAGTTTAGCATTTAGATATTTCCTTAGCCTTATGGGTTATTATGGGTGGGTGGGTGTTACTAATCTCTTCGGACGAAGCACTTCGTATAATTATGATAGAACTTCACGTACAGGTAAGTTCGTTTAATCATTAATTATACTCGTGCTTCGTCCTCGAGATTAGTAAAGTATTTATTTATTGAACACAATGTAGATGTTGAGAGTTTAGGAAATATCTAGAATTAGAAACAAAGTAATGAGCTATTGTTTATTGCACGTAAACAATTATCATCATCATAGCATATATTATAGATGTATAATATCTTAGTTAGAATTCGATCAAAATTGGGATAGATATTTGTACATATCAAGGTATATCGTTTTCAAGGCTAGAACTGAACTAGCTTTTCTAGCACAAATTGTACTGAATAATGGTATTGTTTCATAACAGTGCTAGGAGAATGTCTACGGCAATAAGCGGGACGCATCTTTGTAGCAGCGTCGTCCCGACAATATTCCGGCAACCAGGATAGTATGTGCTTGAATATTCCGGTTGCTGGAGGAAGGGATGGACACGTAATTAGTGTCCAGTAAGAATGTTTCCGAAATAAGTAGACCAGTCTAGTGTAAATGCGTCGACCACCAAAGCTTCTGGGTCTCTGTGCCAAGAAGCGAAGACATCGCACTTCTTATTAATGCGCGTGGCAAATAAGTCAATCTGGGGGACTATGTGGAACTTGTCTAATAGTAATTGGTAGCCAGCAGTGGACATTTCCCATTCGATATCTGGGTGGCTTTTTCTAGATTCTCTATCGGCGATTGTGTTTTCAGTAGATCGTATGTAAGAAGCAACAACAATTATTTTTCTGGCTTCACACCACTGCCATATATCCCTAGTTACTTTATTCAGGTGGGGGTATTGAATACCACCCATTCTATTAATGTAACTTATAGCAGTGGTATTATCGGTCCTGAGCAAAACCTGGCAGTTAAAGTATTTCTTTGCAAATATTTTGAGGGCGTAGAAACATGCTAGAAGTTCTAGTTGATTAATGTGCATTCTACATTCACTATCAGACCACTGGCCATTGGCCGTCTGGTTGTCACATGCCGCACCCCACCCCGTTGTTGAGGCGTCAGAATATATCTCTGCAGCAAAATGATTGTCTTTTATCTTGTGAACCGAATTCGGAATAGCTCTTAGCCACCAATTTATATCGGGCAATAGAGAACTTGATAACCTCATATATTTGTCATAATTGTCATTACCTTGTAATTGTAGGAATTTGCAGCGTTCTAGCTTTTTAGTGTAAAGCCATCCATACTCGATGGCAGGACAAGCTGAGATTAACAAGCCTATTACTTGTGCAAATTTGCGGACGGTGAAGCGTTTGGATGATTTCAGGTTTTCAAGTTCTTGTTGAATTCGACTTCTTTTTTCAGAAGGTAAGCTAATTTGCCATTTATGTGTGTTTACTATAAAGCCTAGGTATTTACAAGACTTCGAAGGGGTTTTGGTACTCTTTTCTTCGTTAATAACAAAACCTAATACCTTCAACACATTTTTTGTGGTTTCAACATTATATAAACATTCTTTATAAGTGCCGCCACTTAAGAATAAGTCATCCAAGTATATCGACGATATAAACCCACATGATCGTAGCAAACTCATGACTGGCTTCAGTAATTTGGTAAATATTAAGGGTGCCGTGCAAATTCCGAAGGGTAAGACATTAAATTCATAAATTTGTTTGTTCACTCTGAACCTGAGGTATTTTCGTGAGTTAGGGTGGACATTAATCAAGAAATAGGCATCTTTCAAGTCTAATGTTGCGATATAATCTTCATTGGAGATCAGCTTAATGACCGTGCGAATGTCCTCAAGCTTAAAATGTTCGGTTTTTATGAATTTATTAAGCCCTTTCAAGTTTAGGATGAGTCTCATCTTGCCATTTGGTTTGGGTGCTAAGAACACCCGTGAAATATATTGACCAGAGCAAGGTTGACATTTGGCAATAGCCCCGATGTTTAACAAATCGTTAATGACATTCAATAGATGAAAGAGTTCGGAGTCTGTGAAACGATTGAGCGGTGGCTCAATTTGTTGAACTGGACGATCAAATTTTATCTGGTAGCCTTTTATCCATGAAAGAATGTTACGGTCGCGTGTTATGGAGTACCATTGATCATAAAAATGAGCAAGTCTGCCTGCATAGCGTACCGGGTCTAGCTGCGGCGGGTTTGCTTCGTTCGCTGCAAGTAGGTCTGCAACGAGTTTTCGTGCGGCGGAGCGCTCTGCGTGGCAGGCGGTTGGGGACGCTGTGACGGGCCCGGTGGCTGCCTGCGAGCTGCGAGCGGTCCGTCCCTTCCAGTTTAAATTCTTGGTATTGGATGTCTTCGGCGTAGGTGCTTTGGACTTTTTAGGATCTGGTTTGAGATCCGAGCTTGATTTCGAGACGGATTTTGCCGTCTTGAATGTATCCATCAAATTATTTCCGAACAGGCATTTGTCGATCTTTGTAGTCGACAGTTGGTCTTTCAGGTCTTTTTTTACTGAATAAAGGGCAAAATTGCGCCTAACTTCAGACTCCGAATATTGGATATCACAGAAAATGCGACTTACGTCCATAAGATCTTTGATTAGATCGTTATTCTTCTCCTTGGAGTTGAGTTGGTCTGATATTAGTTGTCCCAGGAATGAGATGCCAGCTGCGATCTGTTTTTGCCTGCTTTCAATGGCATTATCGCGTTTGAGTACTGGTTCCTTCAGGGCTGCTTTTATTTCTGCATTTAATTGCGGTGCAGCTATGTTTGTGCAGTTGCTCGGTATCAGGATTTTTTTGATTAGCTCCTTGAGTACATCTTTATTTAGGCTAGATGTGGCAATATGGGACATTCTAGTCGCAACATCTTTATTTATGTCAGGTCCATATTTTATAGTCGCTGATAGGTCAGTTCCTAGTATCTCTAGGATGTCGGTATTATCTTCGATACCATTATCTTCCCCTGGGGCAATATGATCGTCAAGTCGATCGGTAGTGTTAGAGGTATATATAGTATTCGATACTACTGGGGGTTCATTACTTGTTGACGTTTTTTTCGTCGACATGAGAACTCGGTGTATCGATTCGTTCCTGACCTGGAACAAGCAATAAGACCATAAAGTCTGTGTTTACGGTTTACTTGCATGAACTTTAAGTGCGCGAAGTAGTCCTGTAGACTGTCCTGATGCACTTATAGCTTAATTTAGGAGACTAGCGGTTAGTTACCCTTAATATCGGCGGAACAAAATGATAAGGTTTTAATGTTGCGAATTAGCGTTCTACGTAGCTTACAACGCGGCGGATAGTCGCTAGGATTATCCTCGTACGTTTCAGCTTTTAGTAGTGGCATTTTAGCGGGGGGCGGGAATCGCCTCGATTACGTCCGTGCGTTTTGGCCGTTACGTTTCTGTAAGGTCATTGAAATCTAAATGCGGCAGGTAGTCGCTCAGGCTACCCTCATGCATTTTATTTTTTTCTTGGTACTACAAAAAGCTATGGTATACGGTGACCTAGTTCCAAAAACTAGTCTGATGTATTATAGCTATGCATAGTTATTATTCCAATGCGGCGAATTTGTCCTACAGACAATTCTGATGCATTAAAGCGCTTAAGTTATAGACTCGATCGACTGTTGTATTGTCAGTGCGGCGACATAACCCTTTCGGTTAGTCTGGTGCATGAAATATCAGTCGATATAGGTCCATTGCGGCGGGTGAGTCCCTCAGACTGCCCTGGTGCAAATCAAGCGCTATTATCTAATTAAGATTTTCTCACTGCACTTTTTATTACTGTATATAAAAGTTACGTGTGGGTACTTACGATTTTGGTTTTCCGGTAGATTAGGTAAAGATTCCCTCGACGAAAATGATCTTGATGAAGAGGACGATGAACTCAATTGGAAACAATTAGGTTTTTCGCGACGCGAACGTTTTACTTTTTTTTCTATTTTACATAATCTTTTTGCTATAAGCTCGAGGTTACAATCACTGCCGCGTTTCGGCATGATTATTTAGTGTGAAATCACGGAACTATGCGAGGTGTGAAGTAGTTGAGCACTAAACTGCGAATGGGGAACAACCGATAACTACGGAGAGCAGGTAAAAGTAAAATAGGTGGGGAAATTAAAAAAGAGGGTTGCCACTATCGAAAGTGGCGATTCTTCTAAACTACAGTGCTTGAAGTGGTGTCACTTATGCGTTACTACATTGTGTTCAATAAATAAATACTTTACTAATCTCGAGGACGAAGCACGAGTATAATTATAATGTTTATTTAGGTCTGTAATTTATAGAAGATTTGATGACATAAGTACATTAAAAAAAAACAGTGCCTATTTTTTTGGTAAGTTAGTTTTTATTTTCACCTGATGGGACTATATTTTTATGCACACAAAAAAATGTTTTTAGTTCATTAGTTCTTTAAAATATTTAGTAACCTTAAATTCTGTAAAATACTAGTTAAATATACAACAGGAACGTGACTGGCTTAAAGGCCAATACCCCAAGCCATGAGTAAAAAAAAACAATAGGACAATAATCGGACATTCGGACAAAGTCAATCAAATGTCAGTTTTTTCCAAGTGGTAACTCACCTCGCATTTTTCCAATGTGATTGTGGAAGAAAGCAGTAATTCATTGAAAATTTCTACTACCTTTATTCAAGTATTTTTCGCTCTATTTCTAATTTGCTATTTTATTATTGCTCTCCATTTATACTCTATGAAAATACATTGAATCGTCTTGGTACCAAAGTTACTCTGTACTTGGCAAGATGTCGGTGATACTCTTCTGCAATTTTGACAAGGAAAGAATGTATGTATCATCGTAAAAGCTTTTATTGGATTTTATATGAGCTTTTAATTGTGTGACTGTGTAAATATAATAGGTAGAAATACGCTATTATGCATCAAGTAGCAGATGGAAACGTACAAAGCATTACATGCAATCAGATGAATACGAATGCGAAAAACAAGAGCAAAAAGGCCAAAGATCCTTCTGAAACGACTGAAGATATAAGTATATTGGATCAAGAGAAGCTAAATGAAGTTTTAGCTAGTACTCTTCATATTAACAATTTGAATAATAGTAACCTAACAAATGGAACAAGTGATCACTTGAATAAAAATGATATTACGAACAATTCGAGTGTGTTATCTGAGGCTCAAGACGATGTAATAAGTAATGTTTCAAAAGATGTAAATAGTGTACAGTGTAATGACGCTGCCAATGACCTTAAAAAGGAGGTTGCTTCTCCACTTCATGTCATCAAAAACCCTTCAGACACTATAGAAAACATTGTAGTCAGTGCCAACTTGCACGATGAAGCTTCAAAAGGAGAAATCGAAATTATATCATATGAATCTGAGCTTCAAATGCCTGAGATCATGCGACTTATACAAAAAGATTTATCTGAACCCTACTCCATCTATACTTACAGATATTTTATACACAATTGGCCTAAACTTTGCTTCCTAGCAATTCATGAAGGGACTTGCATAGGTGCCATTGTTTGTAAGTTAGATATGCATCGCAATGTTGTCAAGAGAGGGTATATTGCCATGTTGGCTGTGGATGAAAAGTACAGGAAGAGAAAGATAGGGTCTAAGCTAGTTCGGAAAGCAATTCAGGTAATATTGGATTTTATTGTATAAATGATTTAGTAGCTATCCCAGCTCCCAGTCTTTATCCTAGTCAGGGTATGCTTTGCCATGAGAATTATTGACATTACCATTAAAAGATTTAGAAGCAATCATACACTACACTTTTCTAGACCATGGTTCCACATGACCAGTGTAATTTTCACATATTGATCCTGAAGTTCCTAACGTTATTTAATTAAAATACCAAATATTTTTAATTATTGCAGGCTATGATAAACGATAATGCCGATGAAGTGGTGTTAGAAACAGAAATCACAAATAAACCTGCTCTCAAGTTATATGAAAATCTGGGCTTTGTACGAGACAAACGCTTATTTCGGTATTATCTTAATGGTGTTGATGCATTGCGATTGAAGTTATGGTTAAGGTGAAATAAGTAGGTAACTAATGGGAAATTCTCAATGTTGTGTTATGATACATGTGGAGGCTTACTAGTCTCAAGCATATTTTACATATAAAGTGATCCCTACTGTTGTTATATGGTATAACCTTCTATTGCCATGAGGATTTTAGCCAAATGTATAGTTTGTTTGAATTATTTTAGTCATGTGATATGTTTATTTTATGTAATTTATGTGTTGAAATTGTTAATGAAATATTTTTGCGCAATTTAATTTTATATCTTCAGTGTAAGATTACAAATGGTTACTTTATCAAAAAATACACAACTTTGAAGAATTAATTACATCAAAAATACACAACTTTGAAGAATTAAAATTGTAGTCAGATTAATTATTATTTCACCCTTCACTTGTAGCTTGTTTCACTGATGTAACAATATATGACTGAAATTCCTTTTTTTTTAAATACTAATTTGTATTGTAAAATCTGAAAACATTGAGTGAATTGATAGTAAATAGTGTTCAAAAACATCTTCTCAAAATTTGTATCATTTTACTCTTTAACTCCTAAAGGATCATAAGACCGCCGGCGGTCGCGATAACAATTCATTTTAATTGTGTCTGAAATAACATACTATCGCAAAGGTTAATCCCAATAAATATGATTAATACATAAATGAAATACAGTCTGATTAGTTAACATAATTTATTAGAAAGTAAATGTTGCAGTATTTGTAGAAGATCCATCATAGATAAACATGTTATTTACTGGTTTATATTGTTTGGTGATGATTTTAATAGCTTCATGTGCTACACAGCCACCCAAGAAAGCTGATACACTGTGAATCTCTGCACCACCATAGCGACACATTTCATGAATATGATCATCTTTTGGGAAAGGGGAGCATGATATATCACTGAGAAGTTTAGTAACACAAGTTTTAAGATTAGAAATATCACCTTCAGGTTCCCAATCGCCAGGAGCTCTACAGTGTTCCGAGCGAAACATTTCAGCAGCCCTTAGTAAAATGTAGTGCACCATCATAACATCTGGCTCCTCAAGGTATCGAGCAATATAAGATGCTACTGATCCTCCTAATTGGTATTCAGTAGCTATATTTGAACCTTTGATTAAATACAAATCATGCGCATGCCTGCAGAACAATTTAACATCCACTTCACTGATGTTGTCACAGTGCAGTTGTGACACAATTTGTTGCACTTTCCTGAAAACAATCTCTGCATCCAATGCTGCTTGAGATCGATATATGTTTTGCAATTTTATAAAATGTTCTGTGGAGGCAGTCATATCAGGTAACACACCTCTTACAGGCAATTTTCCTTTACCTTCTGCCTCAACAAAACCTCTCAGAGCTGAACACATAATCCAGAATGGTGAACTGTCCTTGTTGAGGTTAGTGGCAGAGCTATTGTAAAGTAACTCTTGTATTTTTACTGGTAAGAATGTTGGAACAAGGGCAGTGTTGACTGCTCTAAGAGCCTCCTCAAAATTTTCTTCATTAATTGGTATGCCATTCTCATCCTTTCTTATAAAACCTTGAACAATGTTCCTTATTTCATTTTTCTCTTTTCTACTCATGGGCCAGCTATTAGTATTAGAGATTAGCCACTTCTGAACAGCTTTGTATAAAATAACAATCCAGGGTATGTGTCCATGGTCTTTCAGATCAACTGCTTCAATATCAAATGCATTTAAATAGTCTGCCAAGGATTGAAATGGAACATCAAGCCGTAAGTCAACTTGCTCATTGTCAGGATGAGTTTCAACAACAGCATGCTCCCTAAGCTGTATTCTAAATGAACCTAGAAATCCAACAGATCGGCATAAAATAAAAGGAACATTAACATCCCATAAATGCTGGGCCAAATCTTGAATAGTTTTTTCACTAAGTGCTGTAGCTATGACTACAGTAAATGACTTGAAAAAATCAGGGTTCTCTTGAAGTATCTGGTCTGGCGGCTCCTGAACTGCATGGCCTTGGACGGCGGGATTTAGTTCTATTAGAAGACGAAGCGTTTCTGATCCTCGGTTTAATCCCTTACTTGAAGTTTCCAAAAAGAAGTTACTGCCTACATCTTCATCACTTACATTGTTCTCATCGATTATTGTAACAGATCCCACGCCAGGAAGTACTATGGATTTTATTATTTCTGTACCCAGAGCATTGGCATTTATAATACAAATATGTCCGTTTTCAAGAGCTGCTTGCCCATGGTCTCCCCACAATCGAAGTTGCCGGTCGTATTGTTTAGTTTTTTCATTTTGTTCTGGGGACTTCGGAGATGGAGATGCCATTGTTATGAATATGTTATATAAGGAAGGATTTCTAGTTTCACTTAGCACAAAAATAATTAACTCCTTTTCATAAAACCTATCCTAAAATTTTATCAAATTCATCAGCGACGTCCTTTTCAGAGATCTCGCAACTGTCACATATACCTACCTATATATATGTATTATCTATGACTGTCATGTCACTACTGAAGTACTGACTGACTGACTGTCAGGTCTGTGGCCTGTCACTGAACAAGTAATCACTACATTGAGGAGTTTTTGGCGGGAGTTCGTGAGATACGTTTGGAGTCCATTTATTTTATCGAATTTTTATTGTTTATAGTGATTTTTGGGTCGTAAAAGTGGTGTTATTTTGCGAAACAAAGTGTCGTGCGAGTGAACATTATACAGTTCGGTGAAATAACATGGTGTATGGGTCGTAACCAAGAAAAGTGGACCGTGAATTTTGCGCGTGAACGCGAACAGTTCACCTCTTTCTTGGGGACTTCTCTACATTCCTTAAATCTTTCGACTGTCTCCAAAAACTCCATCAAAGCATTAAAACGTCTAACATCAACGTTTTAATGCAAAATAAAGACAATAGTACTAAAGATTGGCTGTATGGACAAGTAACCGAGGCCGTTAAACTTTAAAAAAAAAACACTACATTGGGGTTTTTGGCGGGAGTTCGTGAGATACGTTTGGAGTCCGTTTATTTTATCGAATTTTTATTGTTTATAGTGATTTTTGGGTCGTGAAAGTGGTGTTATTTTGCGAAACAAAGTGTCGTGCGAGTGAACAATATACAGTTCGGTGAAATAACATGGTGTATGGGTCGTAACCAAGAAAAGTGGGCCGTGAATTTTGCGCGGGATCGCGAACAATTCACCTCTTTCTTGGGGACTTCTCTACATTCCTTCAAACTTTCGACTGTCTCCAAAAACTCCATCGAAGCATTAAAACGTCTAACATCAACATTTTAATGCAAAAATAAAAAGAATTGGCTGTATGGACAAGTATCCAAAGCCGTTAAACCTACTAAAAAAAAAAACACTACATTCACCTACGCTGTCTGTCAGCGAATTTGCCGAAACGCGAATGACAAATTTGACATAAAGATCATAAACGTAGAATATAATAGACAGACAAAGCCTGCGAGACAGAAGAAAACCTCTTATGGAAATCTAGCAAGATAGAAAAAGAAAACAAATCTTTTCGTTTTGTAACTGTCTTAATTGACAGAGTGACATGCAGAGGCATGTGCGATATAAGCTTCAACATTTTATGGAATAATCTAGTACATCGTAGATTATCTAAAGTAAATACAATTTTATTACTCCCTCGATCGTGAGTTATTCCAGACACAATTGAAATCAATTGTGCCTCCTGGGGGTTGAGGTAGGGTAGGTAGGGCTATTGCATAGCTTCTATCGCGGGCCTTGAGCGCGGAGACCGAATCCAGAAATTCCGTAACGAAAATAACCTAACCTAACACTCGGGGCGAGGCACGATCGAACATTTTTGAATTTCCGAAATTTCAAAGAATTTAGATGAAAATAAGGATTTTGACAGTATGGTTGCCTATGGTAACCATATCTGCCAAAATAACAAAAAAATTTAATTACAAAAGTCAAAATTAGAAAATACATAAAATTATAAAATTAAGCTATTTCCTTAGAATAATAACACCTAGAAGCCGAATGTAAGCACGAAAAACGCGCAACTAAAACTAAGCCATATCTGGCTTAGTTTGTTCCGCGAGCTGTCAGTGCTCAACGTCACGCTAAGTCAAACACAGCTCGCGAAAAGTAATTTAAAATGACTGTTTGCACTATGAAGAAGTGTTCTAGCACATCAGAGAAACATAAAGAAAGTGATAAAGTTTCATTTCACACGTAAGTACTTACATTTTAGACATTTTCTGAACGTAAATTGAATTAAAAACGAATCATTTGAAACACAAAACCTATCAACATCAGTGTTGCTAGTTTTGGGAAAAAAATGGAACACAGTTTGTTTAGTTGGTTTAAATGTTGGTGTTATTAATTCTATAAAAATAATTTCTTAATGTGAATTTATACAATCATACAGGCATTTAAATTATAACACATTGAACGGTGGCATTCGTCATTAGATTAATAAATATGTAATATACTTATGAATGTAATCATATTTTCTTATGTATTTAAAGATACTAAACACATAGCAAATCGTCGTATAACAAAACAACACGTTTACCCATTTTTTGTGGGTAAAGCCCGATGATGGTAATACTGAAGCCTATATTTGTGTGCGTTAGAAGAGCGTAGATTTATTCAGCTTACGCACACAAGGATAATTAAATGGCACGCGTTTACGCTTACGTTTTGGTTCAGACGCGGCTTCTAGGTGTTATTATTCTAAGGCTATTGCAATGATATTACTGTAATATCATTGGGCTATTGCTAAGGCTATTGCATAGCTTCTATCGCGGGCCTTGAGCGTGGAGACCGAATCCAGAAATTCCGTAACGAAAATAACCCCCCACTCCGACCGGCACAGCGGTGATACTTTTTAGTTTTATAATTGCATAAGTTGATAAAAAATGCTATGCAATAGCTGCACCGCGGCAGTCTCCGAGTGCCACACGTCTTTTTTAATTACTGCCATTGATGAACTCACACGGCACAGCAGATGACACGGGAAAATCTTTTAAAGAAATAAATAAATAAAACTAATTAACAATCGGTTTTATTATTGTTATAAATTAAAACTATTTATTTTTAAATCATATGTAAATACATACTCACCGGGCACATTTAACTGCCCACTATTATAAGTGTAAGAAGTGAGGGTGGATATGCCGCAAAATAGGTGCATAATCTTGAGATAAAAACAGTGTGACAGTAAACATTATTTTCCAAACGACGAACTGAAATTATTATCGATAGTCTAAAAATGTTAAAGGTACGTCACTAGTTAATACACACATTGACAAATCAAAACTGGTCACGCATTATCGGGCTGTCAGTCGATCTACTTGTATCCTAAATCAATGATACAGATACATTCTGTCACGCATACTTAGTAAGTAGAGAGAATAAGAATGTATCTACGTAATGTATCTATGTAAGTATTACTTAGGGATGTTAATCTTGATTTTATATTATTACTCGATTTAACTCGAGTTGCGCATAGGTCGTGTTGAATTCTCTCTTATTAACTCGAATTAGATTACCCGGATTGTAGTCCCACAGTATGTTTAATAAATTTTACCAATTACCTTGATACTGAAGTTTCAATCGATGTATAATTTTAAGTTGAATTATTTTTTTTCCATCTATTTGTTTATTTTTATATTATGCTGATGATAATAAATTTACACATTTTGATGAGATTTAATGTTACTCTAAAAAATGGCACATTTTTTTTTATCTTTCTATTTGCGACTATAGCGCACCCCTTAATTTGCTCCATTTGACGAACACTTTATGATTTATGCAGTAGGTTCTTCTTCTAATCTCCATGGCATTTTTGTCGGTCGGTGTACAGAACTTAGTCTTCTAAAATAATGTTATTCCCTCGATCATGAGTTATTCCAGACACAATTGAAATCAATTGTTATCGTGGCACCCACCCAAGTGCCTCCTGGGGGTTGAGGGAAGGAGAAGCTAAATTGCGGTTTTTATGTTACTAAAAATAAAGGCATTTATATATTTTCCTCTAATCAGTCAATAATTATTCAATATAGATCTACTTCAAAAAAGAGTCAAGTGGTCTAATTATGCCATTCCAGTTTTATATAATGTACATTCATATAATGTACACACGGTAGATGAAAGGTGACACAATGAATGATTTAGCTAACTGCCCAATAAATAGAATAAAAATAGTAACACATAGGTATTTTACTGTTTTCTCGAGTTTACGCGAACACTATACTTTGAAATGAAAGTTAATTTTACGGATTTAGAACGCGTTTATTTTTCTCTTTGCAGCGTTCCGTGTTTGTCTACCCGTGACCATGAACGTTGCAGAGTTCGAAACGTCGGGTTAAATTAAAAATAAACCCGTTCTAAATCCGTAAAATTATCTTTCATTTCAACATAGGTATTTTGTAATACCATTGATTTAATTTTGTTCAGTGACAGACAATTACTTCTAGTGACTAAGTAGTAACAAGAAAAGGATTTGTTGGAAGGCTAATACTTGTTCAGTGACAAACTTAGAGCTTATATAAATGATATAAGATTAGGGAGTCGTAGTACGCATTGTCACATGCAAAGTTTTTGAAGAAACATTTTCTTATTGCACGTGATTTCAAGATTAATGCTTTAAAATAATAAAACTGAGACAACAACACACCGCCAATTCACCAAACGTTTAAATATTAAACTCAATCAGTGTTTTCAGTGCAGAGATGCAGAACTATCGATAGTTTGGCTATCGATAGTTGACCTCGATAACTAGTTACAGTATCGATAAAGCTGTCAATATCGATAGTATGGAATCAATCAATACTGTCGATACTACCGACAGTATTATGGTGTAACAGTATTGATACTATTGATAGTATCGATAGTATTATGGTGTAATAGTATCGATATTATCGATAGTATTGCTACTAATCAATAGTTTTAGCGAATTTGTAATAACGATACTATCGATAGTATTGTTCCGAAGCAATATATTGATCTTCAATAGTATCGATTCTATCGATACTATCGATACACTATTGATACTAGTGATAAGACGTCAACTATCGATAGACTATCGATAGGCAACTCTACTCTACTTCAGTGTTTGTCAAACAAATTGTCAAAATGACGATAAGTTTTCCTTGGCAAAGAGAAATATTACACTAATTAATTTAAATTTAATAATTATTACAGTAATCGCACTGTTTAACAATAATTGTTGAATAAATAATAACTAAAACAATAAAATCTTGTACTGTCAAGATATCACAGTAAAGTTGTGTGGAGAAAACAACTATTTGGATCGAATGTAATTCCAGATTTATTTGGATGTTGGATAATTACATAAAAAACCAGTTGTTAGTATGAAATGGTAATAAATATATGTTGGGTGAATGTGCATGGCAATGAATTTACAAACGTTATTTCAGGATTTCAATCCCAGGTATGTCGACATTGTACACTGATGTTTATATGCCAAATTGCCAAGCTCATAATATGATTGCAATAAACTGGTTTGTTTCAGTAAGTTCGTGGTGCACACCTGTTTGCTGATTTTTACGGCATTACTAGCTTTGAAGTTAGACAACTCAATATCATGGTCTTATTGGGCAGTATTTACCCCCATATGGGTGTGGAAATTCCTTGTAGTCCTTGGGGCAACAGTTGGAACATATGTGTGGTGGCAGTACCCTCATTTCAGGTGAGTTATCTCAAAACTTCAATCTAATTTATCTCTGTAACTTGCTGTTAGGTATATTAAAAAACTGAAATCTTGATTTGAAATATTTTTCACACTGAATAATTTCAGGACAGTAATAGAAATGCAAATTTAAAAGCAGGCGGTCTTATGATCCTGTAGGATCAATACCTTTCAACTGAAGAGCCCTTGACCATATTATAACTGTCACAGAGAACTTAACTTAATAGTTTAGAATGATTATGTTAATGTTTACTTTATCTTCTTACAGGTTAGAAGGGGAAGCATACATTCACTACAAAGCAATGCTGATCAGTCTTGCCATACATCTAATACTATTGATGTTTGAACTACTTGTATGCGACCAGTTGACCACTAATCGTCATATATGGATACTGGTCTTTATACCGTTGATCTTCATAAGTATAGTGTCTATTGCTATCTGTATATGGTCAGTAAAACATGACCGTAGTTATGAAGTAAGTTAAAAAAGTACTATTACCTTTCCACTTTATTTATTACATATATTGTGTAAATGCTTAATTCACAAAATAATAATTAAAGTATAGGATAGAAATTATGCGCATTACACAGGGAAATTTGTAAAATACTTAAAGATATTTCACTTTAAAAGATAAACATTTAAAATAATTACATTAAAGGCACACCATGATGCTGGTATTCTGCCAATACAATATAGCAAGAAATAAAATTGCTTCATCATCATCACATTCATTACATAACAAAAACAGAATAAAACAAGATGAATAATGAAAATACAGTAAAATGTAACACATTCAAGAAATATTGTTCTCACCAGGGCCGTCTTAAACTAGGGCCCTTGGGCACACAAGAATTTGGGGCCCTTTTGGAAAGTGAAAAAAAGTTAATTATAATAAAATTTTTTACTAAGTATAACCATTTATTCTAATTGATGACTGATTTGTGAAAAAATTTTAATGTGCCCAATAAAAATGTTTTAAGAATAAATGTGTGAGAGAAATTATCGGTCCTTCGGGCCCCCCTGAGAATGGAGGCCCTGGGCACGGGTCCCGTGTGCCCTTATGGTGAAGACGGTATTGGTTCCAACTCTTAACAAATTTTTATATAAATTGTAGTAATCTGGGTTGAGAGGTTTCCCTTGACGTTGGTTATATTGTTGTCGCTCAGATAATTGATTTGCATCATCATGCCTATGATCATAATGTTATTATGAATCCTTAAGCTTTTATAACTTTGTTATGGAATGGTATATATGCTGAAAAATGTTTTTTGGTAATGGCCTAAACTTTCTACCATAGTCTCAGCTGCTCCATGTTCTGGTAAACAATGTATAAGATATTCGTTTTTTTATTTACTCTACTTTCCTTTGACCTTTAGGCAGAATCTGTAATTGGTGCAAAGGGTTCAAATCAGGACTAACAAATTTAAAAAAAAACACAATTATGTAAACAAATTGAAATTTATTAAAATACAATTTTATTTAAAACTCTAATATTTATTCGGTACCATACATTATTCATGCAATTTGAAATAATTAAATAAAAATCCTTGGTGCTCATCTAATTTTAAGGAATAATGTATGTATTTTTTATTAACAGTTGGAGCTGTTCTGCGCTGTAAACATCTTGCAGTTCATATTCCTTGCACTGAAGTTAGATAAATTCATTAACTGGTCATGGGAAGTGGTGTTTGTCCCTTTATGGATACTGATGTGTCTCAGCCTAGTAGGTGAGTGTATGTATTGCTTGTATTATTTTACCATTCATGTTTAGTATTGTAAACAGTAGTTTGGTAAATTTTTAGAAGCTTAGTTATTAAAAAATTCTGGAACTTCTTTCAATTAACAACAAGCAAACCTTCAAAAGTGAATTTGAAATTACCTTAACAAATCAAATCACCTAACTAAAGTTAGGTAAAGAAATCGGTGAGTATAAATACTCACCGATTTCTTTGACAATTCGAGATAAAGTAGTAATATAGTTTTAAAAAAAAATACTCGGTCTTTTTAAGCAATTTAGTGGCGAAACTTTAGTGACTACCACAATTTGTCGTTGTTGGTAAGTATAGCTTACACATTACCATCTTTTTGTTATAAAATCAGGATGATTACTTTTAACAACTGAAAATTTTCTGGAATACATCATAATTTTCATTGTTTGTGTGCTTAAATTTGATAGAAAAAGCACTGCTTATGTTTTTTTGGCTAAGGTAATTCCCGAAAAATATTTAGGATAATATTTATTATGCTTGTAGCCTAAGAATCATAGTATTGCATTAAAAGATGGGTAGTGGTGAAACAAAGTAACTTTGCATAGTTTGTGGGTAGTCCTTAGTTTATAGTCTCTTGATATTTGCAGGGGTGTTGTACAGCATAATCTTCGCAGGCATCCTTCTGCGCACGCCGGACATCAACATGCAGCAGCGGCGGACGAGCTTCAACTCGGCGCTGGCTTACACCTTCACCGTCGTGCCCATACTGGTGTTCCAGGTACGAACTTTACTATTAAAGCACTATTACTTGAGCACTTAACATGTCTAAAGATTCCCTGGCTTTCTTTGAATAATCTAGTTATGGAAAAAACAGTTTTTTTTTTCTTTCTGGCATTGTAACCACATATATCTCTATTAGCAGTTTAATGTTTTAATAGTTAACCTCCAGAAACATACTATAGATATGCAGGATGAAATTTTAATCACCAACTAAATTTTAATGCAACAATCTACAAGACAAAAAACAAATGACGTATTTTTTCTTTTGGTATACCAGTCCAGTACAAAAATGTCAAGATAAAGCACCTAGAAAATGACCGCCAAAAATAAAAAAAAATGGATACCGCCTCCTTGCAATATACTTTTTACGCGATGCGCATTTCATTCATTCATCATGATACTATTTATAAGTTGTTGGTTTTCCCTTTACAGGCTTAGGACCGTAAAAATTGAAAACTATGTTGTGAAAAAAACTTTCGGGTTAAAACTTGACCTACATTTTTTATTTAATAAATAGGCTCTAAATACGATAATAAACGCCTATAAAAAAAATTGACGGTCATGACAAAATCGTTCAAAATCACAAACAAAACGACAGTAATTTCTGTTATTTTAAATAACTTCTAGCCAATGCCAAACTTTTAACATATCTTTTTTTAAAAATTAGTACTATTTAAATTTATACAGTATTTCCTCAAACTCGCGTATTCAATAATTGAGTGACAAAATGCAAATAAACATATATTACAGTTTTCCTGTAAATAATCAACTTGGTAGAATAGTGTTTTATGTGGTGAAAGTACATAAGAAACAAAACATACCTATAAATAAACAATGTTTATTTGTTCTTATTCTTAAATATTTGTACTTTTGAGCAGCCAAAATTTATTTGATGTGTTAATTGAAATGTACACGATTGCAAACAATGGCAAATGCAATGCAACGCTTGGTATAAAACCAGAATCACTGAATTTATAATTTTCAAATTTACACAAGTAAATTGGGTTCAGTTTTTGTGTGTTTTATCATATGTATGTTTCGGATTATTTTAAACATTTGCTGGGAATGTTTTATCTAGTTAAACAGTGGTCATTCGGAACATTTGTAATATCTAATTAAGATATAGTTCGGTCCTTTTATAGTGAAAGGATTTAGCAGTTGATTTTAAACGTATGTTATGCATATGTGACTAAACCTCTATAAAATTCATAAAATGCAATATGGCAGTCCCTGCATGTTTTATTGATAAAAGCAGTTTTAACCGATTCATTGCGGATGACGCCCTGAAGCGTCATTTATATCTTTTGCGTATGGCGTTTGACGCCAAATGGCGTCTTAAATAATTCCTCTGAAATTCTATGGAATGGCTATTAATTGTAACAGAATTGCCATTAGTTGTCACGTAGATTATGCCTGTATTAATCGTTTTATGATTTATTTCCAGTTTAAAAACTTCAGATGTTGCAAACCTTTTTTTATCAAATTTAATTTCTTTCACGAATGGCGTATGACGCCACATGGTGACATGAAGAATTTTTGTTCTTAAAATCAACATGATAATTTTTAAGAGAGTTCTAATCAGCAGAACTTTTACTATTTATGTTATACTAAAGGCGTTTTAAGTGCCTAGGTTTATTCTAAACTCATACGAGGACGTCCAACTATTACGAAGATGCACTGACAACTTGAAAAAGTTCGCAGGCATACCCTGTATGCAATTTACCCGTGTAGTTATGGTTTTTAGATTTTATAACCTAATTATGAGCACTCCTTTTACACCCTTTTGTAAACCTCTACTAAAAATACACAAAAGGTTAAAACAACTGATCCAAATAAATCACTTATCAGCCATTCCAGCGAAATCACGTAGATAAGTCACTTTGTAACACTCTAAACGAATTAACACAACCTTTGCGTTTGACATCTGATGCCGACTGAATATAAACCAGCCAAAGTCATAACAAAAAACAAAATGTGTTCATTCATGGCTGAAGACGCACAAGGGCGTCACTTTAATGGGTGGCGTCTGACGCACGGAGGCTCTACAGAAAATTTGTTAGCCGCCTTGGACAAAAGTACCTAAAAGTGGGATACGCAATGAATCGGTTAATTCTGTAAGTACCTTCTGCCTTCTTCTAAATAAAGTAAAGTTCCTTATGTAAACAACCCATGGCAACGAATATGGAATAACAACACCAAGGTAACTTAAACAATTTGGCGCACAAAATTTGGTAGATACCAGTGTTTACGTAATAGTTAAAAATGTAATACTTATATAAAATCACAAAGTTTCTTTAAAAATTGGTATAATAAAAAATAAATATACTGTATTTTCCAGGTGCTGTTGACGAATAAACTTGACGACGGTCTCGCATTGTCCTATATGGTGGTAGTCAGTCCTTTGTTCGTCAGCTACGCAACATTAATTATCATGTCGTTCAGCTCAAAAGGAGGCAATAAATGTAAGTACTCATTATAAGTATAATATGGTCACCGTAATGTTGTGTCTTTTCAGTAACATTTTGTTTAATTTTCGTTTTTACGTCATAATCGTTTCATACTAAAAATAATGCCTTTTGTTGCGAATAAATTACACGTTATACGAGTATAAAGCGGGCGGAAACCTGGGCCCAGTCGTGGGATTCTAAATACCCAAAAATAAAATACTTTATATGACATTTAAGCAATTTAATTGCAATTATAATATCAGTATTAAAACTTAAAAAAATTATGCGGGTTCGAGTCGCGCCTGAGACATAATTCTTCGAGTTTAAATACTGATATCAAAATAAAACTTTGTTTTGACCGTTTCCTTACATTCCAGGGTGGTTCGGCATCAGAAAAGACTTCTGCCAGTTCCTGTTATCGGTGTTCCCCCTCCTGCAGGAGTACGCGAACATCGCGTACAACAATAACAACGCGCGCGGCTCAACGGGCGTGCCCAGCGAACCGTCCGTCAACCAGGAGCCCTACCGCGATGAGGAAACAAAAAAGATAAAAGAAAGCAAAAAATCCCACAAAAACCAAAAGAAAAATGAAACCATGAAACCAGTAGTGCCTGTGACTAGCATAGACATGCCGGATTGATCCGTACGAGGCTTTAAGCTAATATTGTGTGTTCACTTGTTAGATAAATGTCATGTAAATATCCGGCTTATAAAATGTAACGGAGCAATAAACGTTTGTTAAGTTTTATATAAGCAGTGCTGTTCCGTGAGTAGTTGTAGTAATGATTAATTGGTTATTTCTAATGGTGTAGTATAGGTTAGTTTGTTAACTTTTAATACTGTACAGTTGTTTGTTGCAATGTTTTAAAAGCTATTAACAAGGTGTGTGGTTTTGGTTCGGACCGTTTTCTGAGTTGGTGAAGAATATGACACTTGCACTCAAAACTCGAAACAAATACAAATACTTCTTACATTATTATCAAGGTATTGTGATTTGATTTCATAGAGGTAGTCTTTGTATTGCACCATATTTTAATGTTGCTACTGTACTATTAAATAGCAGTTGTAAAATGGCAACTGCGGCCCTACTACATAATGACGGTATATACGGATCTCTCTGTCGTTCTCATATATTTCAAAACGATTGCATGTGTAAGCGAGATGGAGTCGCATATATTGACATTGTGTTGCAGATAAGGCTTCTGATTAGATGCAAGGTTTTAACGAGTGTTTTATTCTTTAGTACACCCTGTATTGACTTATTAAATCTTTCTCGAACATTCAGTTGTTTGTTATGACAATTGATTACTTTTGTATCTAGAATTACCAGCATTCGACGAGTTAAATTTTGTAATAGATAATTATTTAAATACAGGGAAGTAAGTGTTGCTACTAATAGTATACTCAAGCTGGATTGTTACATTATTTGTTATTTTTGCCCCCAGTTTGCGTTGCTTATTTTAGGTAATATTAAATAGGTGCTATTGTTTAAGCTTTGTTTCCGGATAGTGCGTTAGAATCAGTTGTAACCACTCTCCTGGCCGATATTGATGTGTTCTATTGATAGGTTAGTTTGTTGTTAACCTTAAGTAGGTCATATCAAATAAAAGCAATCGTATATGTGTGTAGTTGTAGATTGAAATCGTGATTAATGGAATATGTTATTTGGAACATATCGCTTTATACTTCGCTTTAAAGGTACCTAATGTTGATTTGGAAACAAATATTTGTTGATTAAGATTCATATCATGTAATATGCACAACACTTACACGTTGACGTGTAGATATTCGACACATTCAGAGTTATACATTATTTGAAAATATCATGTAATTACTAGCTGTTGCTCGCGATTATTTATGAATTTGTAACTGTATCCGTACATTCTATGGGGATAAAAATCCTACGACTTTTACCCAGACCTACCAAATTTACTTTAAAGAAATCATAAAAATCAGTACAGCCGTTGCTGAGAACACTGTTAAACGAGGTTTTTATGGATCTTGTTGGGTGCTCATCATGTTTTTGTTTTGACTTTACATTCTCCCATTACAATTATTTAGATAATTAATAGAAAATATAGGCCCTTAGGGGCTTATATTCTATTACTAAACAAACACACGGCATTAATGAGGACGCTTAAGTTGTTATTATCATCATCATCACTAAAACTATACCAGTCCTCACCTGGACACAGACTTCTTCAGAAGAGTGATTTTGCTTTAAGGGAACTACTAGAGCTATGTGCTGCCCCCAATTGATTTCATTTTATTACTTCTAAACAAATCAATTCTCAAAAAACTAGAACACTATTACCTTAGCAAATTACTTCTGGTATTTATTGAATCACTGTTAACTGCTTTTCATTCTGGCATTCTTTCGTATTGTACATTATTGCTAAAAGCGGCCGCTTTTAGCGTTAGCGACAAATTCGACTTTATAAACAACTAAATGAAAAGTTTACTGTGATTCAATAAATAATAGGGGTTAAAGTATGAAATTGCCGATTATTTTCCCACTTTTTATTTTGTTTATAGCTCTTAAGTATGGTCATATTATTGCGTAATTCTTTTTGTATTGTATCAAAAACTAAATAAAGTTACTTTTGACTAAAAAAAAATGCAATTCTAGTGCCTATTACTTCCAATGTGTCAGCTGACCTTCTTGCTTCAATTAAGTATATTTATATTATATACTTTGAATTTAAATACTATAATGCGTAGCTTTATAACCATCTAACTTTCACTTTTAATTGCATCGAAAACGGTTCAGACCTTTTTAAAAAAATCTAAAAAAGTGTTAGTATGGAAAAATTACTTTTCTCGATTTTGTCCGTACAAAACGGCAATTTCATACTTTAACCCCTAATACAAGAGGTAATTTGCTAAGGTAATAGTGTTCTAGTTTTTTGAGAATTGATTTTGTTTAGAAGTAAGTAAAATGAAATCAATTGGGTGCAGCACATAGTTCTAGCAGTCCCCTTAATTGCCACGCTTGGCGGGCGGGTTGGCGATCGCAGTTCGAAAAATTATGGAGAGAAGACGTTGTGGCTCGCCTTCTTCTGGTAGTTCTTCTTTTGTCGCCTCTAAGGACACCCATAGGAATAGAAGGGTGATGATATTATTTTATGCATTATAACCTTACCTTATTGTTCATTCTATAAATAAGTGCCGTTATGTTTTGACAATACACATTAGAAGTTTGGTATATGTAAAATTGAGCCAAGAGCGTTTGATTTTTTCGTTAATTTTTAGGGACTGTAATAGTTATTTAGTGTGTATTCCCTAAAGGTAGATGTTTTCTAAATTAAATCCATGTTGTAGAGATTTCTTGGTAAGATGAATGAAAATAAATTTTTTTTAAGTATCGTTTGTGTGGAATAAATATCTTTCGAATAATATGTTTTACAATTTGGTAAAAAGTAACTATTTGATTATATTGAGTATTAGTTATTGAGTATTAAACAAAAAAAACAACAATTTCGATTCAATAAGGACGCATAACAATAATTAACTACTATTGACTTGAGTTAATTTTATTTGATTACTTAAATGTTTAATTGTTTAACAAAACCCTTCCATTAATTTACTCAATGCTTAAATCAATGAAATTCCTCCTTGATACTATAAATTATGTGTTTTTGCTGAATACTTTTAAACGGTAAACAACATATCATTATTGTGCCGTGACTTTTTGCAATAAAACCGGCACAGAGTAGAAAAGGCGAGATTCATCAGAGTGTTCGTGACAAGTTCGAAGCAATAAATGCCGCCATATACGAGTACTGTACTATACTCACGCACTAGTCAAAACTATTGAATGACTAGTCACACAGTTTTGTTATTTAATACCATGCAACCAAACTTCATAAAACCACTTATAACGTGTTGGTTTTTCTTTGGTTAAACCTTAAATGTGAATAGTGGAATAAAATATTGAAGGTCGTATTCAAAAGCTTACTTTTGTGCTTTAGCTAAAATTATGGAAAAGAAAAAATTGTAAAAAAAAAAGCTAAAGACATAGTAAACAACAAAGTAGCTTTTATGAGATGTAAACTAAACTGTAAACTTTGTGATTTTGATTGCCGATTAATAAAGAAAAAAAAACCTTATGAGTATTTAAACTGTTTTTAGGCAATAATATTGCTGGTGTGTGTAAAATGTTTTAATCGATTCGTACTTTTAAGATCTTATCGATTGAAATAAGTTTAGCAATGATGCACAACGAAAACTGTATCTTAATAATAACATAACCTTGTTCATGCTGTGTCTATTATGCAATAACTCCTTAGGTAACTTGATAACGTTTTATCTGATCTTCGAAATTTTGTAGACAATAAAATAAAGTGCATTATTAATTGTCGAAAATCGTATGTCTGTGGCGTTGTTATTGGTTAAAAAATAACGATGTAATCAAATTGAATATTTATGAGGATTTTCCGTTATGTTTTACTCAACCTTAATATACGTATGTTACAGATTTTTTTTAATTGTTGATCTAAGTATATTAAAAGTTTCATGAACATATTAATTTCATAAGTAGTATATTTAGCGTGTTAGGTACATATACCTGGCTGGCTGGTTTCGACTTGTTAAACTAACACCCTGTAAAACAATGTATTATAATTTTGATATAAATAAAATCCTATTGAAATTTTTGCTCCTATTAAAAAATTAAAAAAACTTTAATATTAACAACTTTTTAAGAAATAATGTCCTATATTTTGACGTTGGTAATTATGCAAAAAATGTTTATGGTATCTAAATAAAAGTTCGTATTGGTATAGGTTTCTCAAATTGGGTCGTGATTTCGGTATATTTTTTTTAAATGACTTATTTTGAGACATTTATTGTTAAATGTTACGTGTTACATTTAAGAAAATACTTCATAAAAGTATTTAGTTTACTGTGATAAACTCTTCCTATCGGCTATTGTAAATGAATTGAGTACTTGTATTAGCTAAATATTTTGCTAATAAAATAATTATTTATAATCCTTATTGTTTTATAGAAATAAAAGATTACAACTGTACATGACATTGTAGTTTTAATTTGGTCTTAGAGCCCTTTCACACGAACGATTTTAATCGGCGATCTCGCTATCGGCGATTCCTCGACGGAGCGAGATCGCAGCGAGTTATTAACCGCCGCGATAACGCCGCGTGCTCGCAGCGAGTCGCTGCGTGCTGGCGCGCGGTACCGAATACCAAGCGCGAGTTCGCCGCGTACTCGCAGCGAGCACGCGGCGTTATCGCGGCGGTTAATTAGAGACTTAATTAACCGCCGCGATAACGCCGTCCTTGTCATTATTTAACCGTCAGAAAAGAGAAGGTCCATACTTAGTACGAAACATCCTATTTATCATGTACTTATAAAATATGAATGAAGATGAACTTTTTTCATTCGAAGGTGTTGCTAAATGTTGTTCCCAATTGAAAAGACAACTTTTCATTTATCTATGTGCCGACGCAAAATTGGTGAACTCAATTAAACAAAACTTTTGTGCCAAAAAAGTTACATAAATCTTTTTTTGTTTGTTACATTGGTAGTCTGTAGTTTGCTTGCATTTTATCCCATTTTATTTCTACTCAAGTAAGGTATTCTTCTCAAAACATTAAAAAGATGTTTGTGCTAAATATATCAATCATTAATTATTTGAATCAGTTAAACTTTATAGAATGGTTAAAATATAAAAAAACGCGTCTGATTGAGGTCCTTCTTCTACGTCATTTAAATAAAGTTATTATCTAAGTATGTATATCTTGTTACATTAATATATGAAACATAAACATTTATGCGCAAAATTCGCATAAAATAATTTAGATTGATATACCTAGTGGCCTATCGAAAGTGTTACACAATTTTGCGCTAGCCGCCGAGAACAGCCTCGAAGCTCGCCTTGACCTCTCTTATGAAAATGTATTATCTCCTCGCTCGCTACATAATCGATTGTATGCTAATGCGGCAAGATTTATGTATTCCCTATCCTATCGCATTATTGTCATCTAAAAGTTACGACGATGTTTCAAAAAAGAACACCGCAATATAAAATAGTTAAGGCCATACACGGAAGCATTATTATACCTATACCATAAGCTGTAGCTTGTGAATTTTTACGAATGAAGAAACAATTCCACGGGAACCGCACTCATTTCTGGGATAAAAAGTAGCCGTTGTGTTATTACACCTTTTTCAATTCCTTAATGTTTCGATCGGAATACCTCGTCTCGCTGTGGGCCACTAATTAGTGAGTGATAGCTAGTTTCGTTACAGGCACATTAACAAGTAGGTACAGGTATGTTAATTTTAAAAATGTCTGGTAAGCATCTCGTAATATGCAATGTTATTGTTAATAAACAAGGGTAGCCTCTTACTTTTTTGCTAAATAATGTGTTGTTGGCACATATTTAATTATTTTTAACTTAAAAATACAAAAAGAGATCTTCAGGTCCACGTATATGTACTTAAATAATGTGTTCCTTTTAATTTTCTTGTGTAGTGAACCTTCTTATTAGGGTAAAACTTGAAGGACTACGTCCAGCAGTGGACGGACAAGGACTGTTGATTACTGATTTATTTAAAAAGTCAACTCATTTTGTGTCTTAAGTTAATATCGACATAAATGTATAGGTATCAACTATATTTATCCCCATAAAACACTAGCAGTATCAAACTACAGAACAAACTTACGCCCATAAATTGAAGGTCGGGTTTGAAAAGCGATAAAAAAGTTTAATGGTAGCATTTCGCGAGTTGTCGTACAACCGCTCCGACGCTGCCCAGCCGGCTGGCACCGACGTCTCCTCATCGATTGCCGTACACCCTACGCTGCAGCAGTCGGCACCATGATCCCCGCAAGTTAACACACCCCAAAACTATTTTTATTTACATTTAGTTTAGTAGAATCAAACTTTGTTAACATGTCCGCGAAAGTGAACAGCAAGAAATGGATAAGCGAAGAAACATCGGAAGAAGAGGAAGCGTTCTGCCATGCTAAGGAGATGGTAGCGGTTTGTTATGCTGTCACTAAGGTGGTATTAGATTTGGATAATAAATGGAAAGGCTCTTTAGGGAAAAACAACAGTCATTCCTTATCTAATCGCAGTTATATTATGGAGTTAGTCAATATACAGGTAAATATTTAAACGCATCTTACCATAATACTGAAAATCTTAGATGTTTTATCCCTTTAATTAAAATTACAGGTATTAGATCAAATAATAGATTATTTATCAAAATTAGTAAAGTCGTTCTACAAATTAAATCCAAAGTTGGCAAGGTTAAAACAAGACAGTGGTCTAATCCAAAGCAAGCAGGAACACGCTTTCGACCAACTTTGCGGCTGCAGGTTTATTATGCTGCAGGCAATTAGTGGGCTTATCACAACAATACTCAGTACCTGTCTGCACAGGGAGGATTCTAGGAAAATGATCGAGTCTTCTTTAAGGTGAGTTATTAAACTGTTCTAAGAAAATAAGTTCGAGTATCGTCGGCTCTGCAATTGTTATTCAGTTTTCAGTCAATACCTAATAGTAGTTTATATTACTATATTCTGCTTAAGTAGATATTTATCACCACAGGTAGATCAGTTTTATTTACCATGTTTTAAATATATTTTACTAACTTACTTAATTTATAAGCATATGTGAAATTCGTCATTGGCTGTATGTACTAAATATAAGACAGTTAATTGTTTATAAAAGCTGAGGATTTTGAAATATATGGAAATAAAAATAAAATAAAATTACGCCACAGCAAGCGACTCCCCAGGTTTCATCCCCATACAACGTGCTACCTTTATATTGTTCTAATATCGCTTTGGGCTCAAGTGAGTTAATACTTACCATTTATTAATAATTCTAAAACACCATTCCTTTAAAATTACACATTATTTAAAGCCAAGAAAATCTGGATTAGTTAACAGTTTATTTGTTTTTTAAACGATATATTATTATGTGCAGTTATTCGTGACGTCATAGTTTGCTATTGTCATACAAAATCTGGTCCAAAATGGCGCTTCATAAATTATAAAAAGGTTGTCAACTGATTGTAGAGTCGACTACCCGAACCCAAATCTATTTTAGGTCTATGGATTATCTACTGCAAATAAAAATAAAAATAAAACACTGCCAAGATGTTATACATAATGGTCTCATAACGTGGGCTTCGTTTTCCAGGTGGTTAAAAATGCACCGTATAAAGGTGCTGCATTGCCAATGTCTTTTCTGTATTATAAAATAAAGACAGATAACGCATATACTTTTAAATATCCCTGTTTTTTTCCAGCTTAGTGGCAATATACAATCATTTGATTGGGCTAAGTTCTAAAAAGTTTTCAGCAAAATACAGCGTATGCAGCAACACTTATCCGAACACTATCAGCGAAACGAAAAACATAACCTTGACTAAAATAGTTCAAGTAAGTGCACTTTATCATTATTTTTAAGACTAACTTTATTAATGTATGAGTCATGCCATGAAACACAAACTTTTAAAGTTTGTCTAACTGGCTTGAACCTACCATAATAAGTATCTACTAGCTAACTTTTGCGTGACCTACTTCGGCATGATTACCTACTGTATAAAAAACGTAATAGAGTATCTTAAGAATTTACTGAATGTTTTTTTTTCCAGATTTTGTCCAAGAGTCGTGTAGAAATAAATTGCCACCGACTAATAAATTGTTTAGTTAACGTCTATAAACCTGAAGATAATTCTGACAATGAATCCAGTTCCAGCACTGCGGAAAGCTTGGAAATATATCAGTGAGTTATTACTAATTTAAATACAGTTAAAATCTCACCGTTACATATTGACTATTACCTACTACAGCGTTCTAAACAAGAAATTTAAAAATCTCTCTCTCTCTCTCTCTCTCTCTCTCTCTCTCTCTCTCTCTCTCTCTCTCTCTCTCTCTCTCTCTCTCTCTCTCTCTCTCTCTCTCTCTCTCTCTCTCTCTCTCTCTCTCTCTCTCTCTCTCTCTCTTGGTGTTATAGTAATGAAACTGCTATCGTGTCGAGCACGTGTCCCAGAATGTATTTGACTTATTACAAGATTAAGAACGCCTTAAAGCATAATGTCCGCCAAATGTACACTGAGTTTGTGCTATAAAGAATGTAGTACTATGAAAAGAGCCAATTTTTTTAACATAAAAACTTTTGATTGCAGTACACTAACAAAACATATTACCCCGCCAACCTCTACCATATCTCGCGAGATGACCATAGAAAAACGCAGGGAAGCATTCATAGAGAACAAGAAAGCGAAAATTAAGCAAGCACAGAGTCTGGTAGAAGTTAAAAACAAACAAAACAAGAAGCTGAGTGATATCTTGAACGCTCAGAACTCAGATTGTGATATAACGTACACTTCTCTACTGACAAACGAATGCGCTTTGGAACATATCTTTAGTAATGAAGGTAAGCTGATATTTATTGGTTTAGTAGACAGATAGTGTGCATTCCAGTTTACGGCCACTTACAACAATAAAAATTTCCAGTGGGGGCACTAATGCCTACAATGTAGAAAAGTTATGGCGTAAACGATATTCCAGATTGCGCTTTCATATATAGTATATTTCGAGATAAGATTCTGCCTAGAAAAGACTGAAAACTTAGGACCTAGAACTATAAAACTAAATCATATAATGGCAAAAAACCTTTATCGACCTTACTGCGAAAACTAGCTATGACGTCATTTTTCACTATCCTTTAATTATTAGAAACACTTAATGAAACTTAATTGTATTTATGCTATGAATAGCACTGTATCTTGGTAACAGATTTTATACTATATCTATTTGTCAGTTAAATGATGCCTAACTATTTTGTTAACGAGGAATTTGATTTCAGAAAATGTGAACGGTATTCTTCAAAGCGAAGAAATGTACATAGAAATTCTACTAGATACTGTGGCGAATATGTCAGCACCGTTACTCGGTCCCAATGGAACTAGGAAACTAAAGTCAGGTAAATAACACTCTTAAAAAAATGGTTACGAATATCACTACTTCACTACTTGTTACGAGTATCTTTCTTATTTTAAAGCAATAAGTTTGTTTTTGAACGATTGTGATTACTTTATCGGGGTCTTGCATAGTTCCAAGTGAAATCTTCAGAAACAAGATACCAGCTCTACTGGTAAAAGATTAGGTTATGACCATTTGTTTTTGGTCTTTGACAAACCACTACTACATGGGAAGATGCACCCCACGTAATGCGTATAGCATGATGCTTTATCCTTCGCAAATATGCAACAAACCGCTTATACATAAGATGTCGATGGTACTCTTACAATACTTGTCGTATTGTCACGAGCTGCTTACTTCACATCAAAGACAAACATGATCTTAGTAAAAGAGCATCGGGGAATGCAGCAGAAAGAACCGTCCCAATATAAGTAGCGAACATGAAAATCTCGTTACCGACTCCCTTGGTAACTGCAGAGACAAATTGTGGCTTGAATCTTATAGTGAAAAATATGTACTTCTGCGGTGCAAAACTACAAACATGTCTTATCTGCTTCTGTATCTTTTGTGTCCTATCACCGATGTCAGATTTGAATCGAAATATATCGCAAAATCCTCAGGCTTGTTCTTATAAAGCAGTCAAGCGAGCGAGTGCGCTGTGCATAAGGGTAAAACACCGGACCCGTCTATCTAGCAAGCGTGCTGTCCAAATGTATCTCTAATGGTGGTATGCTGCGACAAGACCAATACCAGGTCTCTATTCAAATCTGATGCCTTACTCTGCAACACGAAGCTCGTATTTACGGATATCGCTGTCTCTTTCAGATACTTTAAGACATCGGTATGAGTGACAGGGACAGGTGGATTCGAATATACGGACATTGTGTAAGGCCTCTGATCATGAACGAAGGTCGGAGGGATTAGAAGTCGTCAGATTCTGTTGGAGGTCTTTATAGTCAGTATTTTAATTGCGTTACATGAAATATTGTTTGATTTTTTACAGGGCGCATACAAGCCAGCAAAAAGGCCGCCCATAAAGTGACTGAGTACTACCAAAATATACTGTGGGGTGATGTCGGGAGTTGCCTCGAGCATATAATTCTGTGGTGGTCACCATATCCTTTAGCGATAAGGTACATAGTAAATAAAAATTATAAAGTTCTAATTACACGGGTTGCCAGACCGCTAACGGATTCATACATTTATAAAAAACCTAGCTCGCGTTTTATCGTCTTTCTAACACAATACCATACTTTACGAAATCTTGGAAACATTTATGGGCTTGGTTGTTTTCTATGTATTTACAAAACGACAAGCTCACGTTATATAGTCTTACTAAAAGGGTTGTTCTTGACATACGAGTGAGTGACAAACTTATCCTGGGATAGATAAATTTCAGGGTAATTGAGAATGATATGAAATCGACCTTATACCATAACGGCCGGTCCCAATAATCTATCTATCTTCGGTTTTAGCTTATCGGAGATAGAAAACATCTTCCGTCTCTGATTTTGCCGTCCAGAGAAACAAAGACAGAAGTAGTTTTCTATCTCCGATATGCCAAAACTAAAGATAGATAGGTTATTGGGACCGGCCGTTAGAGTACTGTTTTTGGTTTGAATTCGATCCATACTAATCCGCGGGCGGTCCGGCAAACAATATTTACAAGACTAAATCGTATTAGAGAAAAACATTGCAAAAATAGTTTTAAACAAAAACTCTATGATTGTTTTTTTTTGTAGGTCTCCAAACACCAGCCAAAACCTACGAGAATGGCTATTTGGAACTTTCAACGTTCATAGTAAGTGTACAAATAAATTGTTATTTTTTCAACGCTGCTCAAAAACAGTGCCTTCAATAACTACATTACCAATACAAACTTAAATGACGTTGGAAGTGGATCATTTCATTCAAACAGCGCAATGGATACTTAGACACCGCGGCAGTACCTTTACGAATTTATTGCCTGCGCTTTTACTGTAACAGCAAAGGATTCCATTTTAGTTGTCAATTGTTTTAAGAACTGTTGCTCATTGAATATACTTTCTGTACTCCGCTTTACTCAAAACTAACTGAAAGTTAATTGCGCAGTATATTACTGACGATCAAAATTTGTAATGTTTTAGATACGCCCGAATTAATATTATCTGCTCTGAGGACACTGGCTGACGCTTTAGGATGCCACGTCACAACCACATCCTGGGATAAACATTTCGGGTATGTAGAAAATATAATAATCAGCTTTGTAACTGTATTTTATTAGTTTGTTTCCTAAATATGGATTAAATTAATAAATCATGAAATAGAATCTACATTTATAGTGTATTCAATTTTCAGTGCCACATTAACGACAAATCTTAAAGCAACGTCGCTCAAATTGCATCCAGAATTATCGCTGTATATCACTGAGGTATGAAAGCACAGATCTACTTTTTGCAATGTATATTTCTGAAATCGAGCTCATATCGCGATGTCGATTATATCGCGTTTCCGGGATTCCCCTCCTTTCTCCTATGCCCTTTCCTGGGACTGAAACTATCTTTATACCAGATTTAAATATTGATAGTATTTGAACTTGCAATTAAGTTGCTTAAATATAATTTAAAGTAATTTTGTTAGGTTCAACGGTTTTAGCATGAAGAGGTAACAGACGGACACACTTTCGCATCTTAATATTAATTCGGTTATACTTTCCTTTAGCAAAGCTGTTTACTTTCGTTCGTATAGCACAACTGTATCCTTCAGTATTGTTCGAATGGTTTTATTCATTTCACTTTTGTCAATTCCAGAGTACTGTTTCTGGATCAAACTTCGCTCTAATGCTGCACCAACTGGTTACGCTGAACAACCAGTGCGAGGTCACGTGGGACTACATACTTGGCGCTCCCATAGAGGACTTGCCTATCGTTGAACAGATTCCCATATTGCATAGACTGGGTAAGAAAAGAAATGAAAAGTAAATTAACAGCCTATAATCATCCCACTGCAGAGCAAAGGCCCTCATCACCGAATTCAAGATACCACAGCAATGATGGGAACAAGCATAATTACCACAGTTGCCAAATGCGGATTGGAAATATTAATCATTTAACATCGCCTATCTTTTCACACATTATTATGACCTGTCAAAACTCTATGCCTTTATTTTAAGGCAATAGCAGTGACATCACAACTAAACTGATAACTAAAAAGATATGACGTTTAACAAATTGTTTAATACTATGATAGTTATAACTAAAACGTCGTGATTACTTGTTCAGTGGCATAACGTATTCATACATTAAAATATATCTTTAAAAAACAGGTTTATTAAAATTATATCTTTCGATCGAGTGCACCAAATTATTTTTTATTATACATATTATTATGTTGAGAGTAGGTTTATATTGAAGAATGATTGGAAACTGTTTGATACATGCATGACTGACAACGAAGACAAAAAGAACAATGTAGACATGCAATCCGCATACATGAATAGTGTATTAAGAGTAAACATGGTCACAAACAGACCATTTGCTTGCATTATCTTCAATGGTAATCCCGTGCAAAGCCGACATGGACAGCTAGTAAAAATAACTTGCTTTGATTTCATTGAGGGGATAAATATGACATCTAGTGGCAGAGTACTGATGATTTATTCTGTTCTAGATCATTCCATCCACACGTATCGATTGTGGTGCCTGGCGGAGACGCGGCGGCTGGCGAACATGTGGGAAATGGATGATTTCTTCCGTATAGCGCACAACGACATGCAAGCGTGCATGGAACAGCTGCTAAATTTGCGTTTTGCTGACCACACGCTGACTATTGAGTCGGGTATGATGATTTATTCAATTAATTCGTTAATTTAAGTTGAGAAAATCTGGTGGGTTTATTAAAATCGTTGCTAATATACTGAGAGTTGAAAATGAGAACTAAAACTTTCTTCGATTGTATGATTGACGTTGATTTTATGTCAGAGTCAACTTTGTAACCCGGCCAAATTATATCTATCTATTCGAATGTTATTGGTTGTAAAATGTGCACTCTTATGTCAAATGGTAAATTTATTTGAAACACTTTTTTGACCCTGGTTGTATCTAGTTTTTTTATATAACCTCAATAATTTTAGTATTTACTTACGTTCAGAAAATTTGAAGGTTTTATTGTAATAGTCTACTGTAGTATTCCACCTTTATATTAAGAGGAAATACAAGGGCCGTTTTTTCCATACAAACGTAGTCCACTGTTTCGTCCCTGGATAATGCCAGTAGAGCAATATTTTTTATAACAAAAATCTATGGCCACTATTAGCATGTTTCTATGTTTTTTGTTTTTTCAAAAATAATTAATAAAAAAGATATGAGCCCTCAAAAATCGAAAAAATTCGCCAGATTTTCCGCTGTGTTCAAACATCCAGAAAACAAATTTGGCTAAATTTTAGAAAAAAAGAACAACTTACCAACACGGCCAAAGCCTTTCTTAAATTTTTAATGAAAAAAATATTTAAATCGGTCTAGTTTTGGAAAAATAATCGGGGGACTACGAAACGTTGATTTGGTGTGCTTTTAGTAGGTATTTTCGGTCCAAAAAGCAGTTGTCTTTATCACACTCTGCGGTGAAGGCGTTTGGCACTGCGCGACAGCATTAGATTTTACAAATACCTATTTTTCAATTCTCTCGCCCGTAGTGTTTCCTCTTAACCATGAAAACATTGAATTAGTTTTTGAACCAAAGTCATCATTATCCTTTATCATCCACTGGGCAGGGACTCATGCCTCTACGAAAGCAAGACTTTTTATAATTGCCAATCTTTATATCATCGGCAAACCGAGTTCCTTTTCAGAAGCCTGCGAACGTCCCTAGAGACTTCTGTGCTTTTAGAAGGAGTTGAGATGGTTGAACTAACCTCCCAATCCCCCTTAGCATAATGGGCCAAGTGGAGACTAAATGCGGAAAAAAAAGACCAATACCAATATAATCGCCAATCTTGCCAGGCGCGTTACAGTCTAACGGCCGGTCCCAATAATCTATCTATCTTTAGTTTTGGCATATCGGAGATAGAAAACATCTTCTGTCTCTGATTTTGCCGTCCAGAGAAACAGAGACAGAAGTTGTTTTCTATCTCCGATATGCCAAAACTGAAGATAGACGTAACCAGCGGTGGATAGAAGACGATGCTGTTCGTCATCTCCTTTAGTCTCCTCTTACGACACCCATAAAAAGAGAATGTGGTGATGTTGCTATTTTTGTGTGTTTCACACGACAGTATCAATTTTGATTGATCTAGTTATCTTATACAGGGTGTAAGAAAAGGCTTAACGAAGCCTTAAACCTCGCATTCGGTTCATCAAACCAAATCGTATGCAACAAAAAAATCGCCGGCAAACGACTTTTATTTTTAGGCATTAAAATAAATCAAGTATTTATTGCCCGCAATGTATAGCGCGCAGACGAGGATTGTGACCTATCTTCATACAATGGGGGCTATCGCTAGTGAATTTGCCACTAGAGGCGCTAGTGTCGCGTGAGGTCCAATATCATTCACTTTGTACTGCAACATGTGTTTGATCCTGCAACATGTGTTTGAGGCTTGGGAGAGTAAGCTAGATGCCTTAGGTGTATTTTGTGACCTTTCAAAGGCCTTCGATTGTGTAGACCATGAAATATTACTTAAAAAACTTAAACATTATGGTGCATCGAATGATTCCTTGGATCTAATAAGTTCTTACCTTAAAGGCAGAATACAAAAGGTTTGCATAAATGGAGCTGAGTCTTCAGGGTCGGCCCTTGTTATGGGTGTCCCACAGGGATCAGTATTAGGACCCCTGCTATTTTTGGTTTATATAAATGACCTTCCCTGTTACTTACATAATCTTTGTGAGATGGTATTGTTTGCAGATGATACATCAATGATTTTTAAAACCAAGAGGGGCAAATCTTCATTTGGCGATGTTAACAATACCCTCTCTAAATTATTGCATTGGTTTACAACAAATAATCTCTTACTAAATGCAAATAAAACAAAATGTGTTAAATTTACGATGCCAAACGTAAGGTTAGCTGCCCCTCATATAATTGTTAAAGATGAACCACTAAACTCTGTAGATTTTACTACCTTTTTGGGTATAACTGTAGACTCTCATTTGCAATGGAGTGCTCATATTAGGGGGCTGTCTGGAAGACTTAGTTCTGCTGCTTATGCTGTGAGAAAGATAAGGCAATTGACTGATGTTGGAACGGCAAGATTAGTATATTTTAGCTACTTTCATAGCATAATGTCATACGGAATTCTGTTGTGGGGCTCAGCGGCAGAAATTGAGTCAATTTTTATATTGCAAAAACGTGCTGTACGAGCTATTTACGGCTTTCGACCCCGTGACTCGCTGAAAGAGCTCTTCAAAGAGATTAATATACTTACAGTGTCTTCTCAATATATTCTCGAGAATATTATTTACGTTCGTAAGAACATACATTTATTTCTTAAGAAAAGTAACGTACACAATTTTAATACGAGAAATAAAGATAAACTCGCCGTTCCAGGCTTCAGACTGCGAAAAGTAGGAAAATCGTTTATGGGAAATTGTATCCGTATTTTCAACAAATTACCAAAGGATATTGCTGAACTCCCTGTGCATAAACTTAAATCGTATGTTAAAGTTATTTTAATGAAAAAGGGCTATTACACTGTTAATGATTATTTAAATGATAGAAATGTATGGCATTAAGTTGTCCCAGCTCGTACTTGCTTAAACCTTGTAAAAAATTACCTTACCTTGTAAAAATTTATTTAAAAAGAGGCTGACAATAGTGACCGAGTTTCTTGCGCTGCTTCTTCTCGGCACTAGCCCAGACTTGTCCCGAAGCAGTGGTAGGTTTAAATATTGGGACGTTTAAAAGCGCCTCCTGGGGCCTATTTGCAGAAATAAAACTGATTTTAACTGGTTTTAGCGGAATTTGTTGCATAAATTATAATTTCTTTAATTTACCTGCTGGAAAGTGATCTCCTTCGTAAAATATCGCAAATATGGATTATTTGGCGATTAATGTGAACACTTTAAAAGCGGAATTAAGAAAAAGCGTAAAAATAGGCGGCCTCAAGAGCAACTATTTCAGAAGTTAGTTTGTTGATATCAAGATAGTTATTTATAAACAATATAACCTTAATTAGATTCAAGATATAACACTTTGTTTCGGCGCCAATCGCCTTTGACAGCTATAACTCCGGACCTCAGTCTACAGTGGCGCCAACTGGTGAGCAAAGAAACGGTAGTCCCCATTAGATGTGCGTGCGCGTGTTGCTCTCTTTAAAACGTAAAGAAAAAAGTTTAGTAACAACAAACAGAAGACTTTAATGCAAAGATCTTGTAAAAATAATTTTCACTTTGACCCTCAATATCTCAGTAACGATTCATTTCCCAAGTATGGTGTCTTGGAAAAAAATTATCGTACAAATGGGTAGAATACGTGGTATTCGGCTTCATTAAGCCTTTTGTTACACCCTGTATGTAATCTTTAACTCTTGTTATTCTTCCACTAGAATTGGTTAAAATATACGTAGTATCCTCTTAGTAGTCTGTGATTAAAATGAGATCCTCTTGTCGATTGTTGCCGTATTGAAATTGTTTGTTTGCTTGTCAGAAATTAGTCAATTAAATACTTTTTTATGTTTTAGGGAAAATTGGCGTTCACGAAAACGTGTGTGCGAAAATGAGAGAAAAGTTGGTTTCTGAAGTAAAAGTAAACATACAAAAACTAAAGGTACCTAATTAACATTGTTATTTTTAATAACTTTACTACGTTGTAAATTTCTCTTATACCAACAAGAAATTACTACGTTTAATATGAAATCACTGAAAATGTTGATCATATTAGTAGTTTCAACTTAATAAAGATAACCTAAAGGACAAAAGTGTCCAAGTTACGAAGTTATGCGAGATCAAATTTGTAGGTTTTTAATTGTTCATATAAAATGGTGTTGTACTATGACGTCACATTTTTCTCTACTGACATTGAAGAAAAAGTCTGATATTGCTAACACAAAAGAGGCCTGAAATCTATGGGAACCTGTGCCCAGAAGTGGTATACAAAATAGCCTGTATCCTCTTTTAAGGTCTAATCTACATAATTATCTTTGTACCTACGTTTATCAAAATAGGTTCTGATAACAGACAGGCAGAGTTACTTTCGCATTTATAATTTTAGTAAGGATAATAATAATTGTTGATTGTTATGAATCTTGTGTCAAATTTTGACATGAGTACCTTCCTTCCCTTATTAAACCGACATGAATCTCCTAAGCTTTTTCTACTGAACGTATCCAGGAAGCAACAGAAGAGATAGTGTTCGTTCTCTCATCTGTATGCGCTACGACGAGCCTGGCGCACCTGACGATGATATTCCCGAGCCCGGCCGAGTGGAGGCGCGTCACGCACCCGCCGAGGCTCGACCACTCCATCTACGTCCACGAGTTCCTAAGTATTACACTGTTCAATGTACAGACAACGGCACGTCAACTCTTTTTTTTTTTTGCTCTCCTGGGGTGAAATGCGTTACGCATACCCGTCGCTTCGGGGGAAACGACGGGTTATGTGGGACTCTCCCACCGCTAACCCTTCCCAACCGAGAAGGGTCCGGTAGGCATACCCACTAAAGTAACCCCCGGGGTGCACCCCTCCACGTAACCGCTGTTTCTGGATCCGGGTTGGCCGAAGCAATCTCCGGATCCTGGCGGTGTGTAACCCGGCCCTATGCCAGGCCTTTCTCCACCCCTACGGAGGGGCAGTCCGATGCACGTGGACCGCCCCCAGACGTGTCAGGTCGTTCGATGTGTTCCGGGTCCCCCGACCCGTGCCACCACCTCCCACTTCCTCTGGCTACTGAGCATTGCCACGGCACGTCAACCTACCACAAAACGTCAATTTTTTCAATTGATATTGATCTCTACTTGTCGGACTTAAAGTGGAAAATTGCAATGACCTTTATCTTTTTGGGTAGGTTGACCTGTCGTTGTCTGTACATACAATTACTTGAATAAAAATTTTGATTGTCTTAAGCGTGACTTAAACTGCTTTCCGCTTACCTGGCGACTGCTCTAACCAAGACTTTCTAAGCACATTGATAATTCTTTGAATAAATTCGTCGACACAAACCGTGACTTAGTAATATACTGATTTGAGTCACTATCATTAGAGTTGATTGATTCGGTGTTTATACTATGTACCTTGTTTTTATGAGTTTCGGATATTTCGGCTCTGAGGCCTAGCTCCGCAACACACCGTATATTCGAAACCATCCGTCCCTATCACTCATACCGATGTCTTGAAGTATCTGAAAAACGCCATGATTATGGTAGAACTGAAATGAAAAAACACCGAATCAATTACCGATATTCTCGAGCCCGGCCGATTGGAGGTGCGTCACTCATCCGCCGGGGCTCGACCACTCTATCTATGTCCACGAGTTCCTAAGTGTTACACTGCTGTTCAACATACAATTACTTTAACAAAAGTTATGATTGTCCTAAAGTCAACTGCTTTCCGCTTGCCGAGCGACTGCTCTAACAAGACTTTCTAAGCACATTGATAATTCTTTGAATAAATTCGTCGACACAAACCGTGACTTAGTAATATACTGATTTGAGACACTATCATTAGAGTTGATTGATTCGGTGTTTATACTATGTACCTTGTTTTTATGAGTTTCGGATATTTCGGCTCTGAGGCCTAACTCCGCAACACACCGTATATTCGAAACCATCCGTCCCTATCACTCATACCGATGTCTTGAAGTATCTGAAAAACGCCATGATTATGGTAGAACTGAAATGAAAAAACACCGAATCAATTACCGATATTCTCGAGCCCGGCCGAGTGGAGGTGCGTCACTCATCCGCCGGGGCTCGACCACTCTATCTATGTCCACGAGTTCCTAAGTGTTACACTGCTGTTCAACATACAATTACTTTAACAAAAGTTATGATTGTCCTAAAGTCAACTGCTTTCCGCTTGCCGAGCGACTGCTCTAACCAAGACTTTCTAAGCACATTGATAATTCTTTGAATAAATTCGTCGACACAAACCGTGACTTAGTAATATACTGATTTGAGACACTATCATTAGAGTTGATTGATTCGGTGTTTATACTGTGTGCCTTGTTTTTATGAGTTTCGGATATTTCGGCTCTGAGGCCAAACTCCGCAACACACCGTATATTCGAAACCATCCGTCCCTATCACTCATACCGATGTCTTGAAGTATCTGAAAAACGCCATGATTATGGTAGAACTGAAATGAAAAAACACCGAATCAATTACCGATATTCTCGAGCCCGGCCGAGTGGAGGTGCGTCACTCATCCGCCGGGGCTCGACCACTCTATCTATGTCCACGAGTTCCTAAGTGTTACACTGCTGTTCAACATACAATTACTTTAACAAAAGTTATGATTGTCCTAAAGTCAACTGCTTTCCGCTTGCCGAGCGACTGCTCTAACCAAGACTTTCTAAACACATTGATAAAGCTTTGAATAAATTCGTCGACACAAACAAAGACTAAGTAACGATTTGATAGATTTGATTTGATACTGATTTGAGTCACTATACCTATAAGTTTATATACCTTGTTTTTTAATGAGTTTCCTATATTTCGGGTAAAAGAGGCAGATAAAGTGTATTATATAGAATATTATGTTCTGGAGTAAGATCTCTGAATTGTTTGTTTATTATGTAAAATTATTAAACAATTTTTCCTTTTTTTTCTAGATAAAATGCTACTGCCTGTAATAAAAGCGACTGATGATATAACACCTTTGAATATGGTGCTCAGAATAATGTGCGAATCTTGGCTACATCACATATACGTAGCCAAAGTTAGATTTAGGTAAGTTTTTACTATTAGACCATAAAACTTGTCATAAAATCTCAAGCCCTTTAGCCTCCCCCCCCCCACCCCTCCTGAATCCGCTACTGTAAAGGTAGCAGTGGCATATTACACATTTACATGCGCTTATTTCCACTAATTGCATGCATTGTCTAAACTGCGATCGCGATTGGCAAGCGTGGCGATAATGGCAAAGACCTTCATTTGAAGACGCCTGTGTCCAGCTGTGGACTGATATGCTGGTTATGATGATTATCTAATGTAAGCAAACTTGTTTTTGCGATTTTATGGCAATCTGAACAAGTGCGATATTTTTTGTTTGTTTTTGCAGTAAAGATGCAGCATCACAGTTACTTGCAGACTTCAACGAAGTGCGGAATTGGTTGACTGACTGTAAACCGTTGTCCGTTTTAGCTAGAAAACAGATGCTACAGAATGAAGTTCTAAGGTAAATAATGCTTGTTCGTTAATTTAGTCTGCTTTCTAAACATTTATTTAAATAAATTAGCGAAAAATCTAAAACTACAGATTGAAAAATAAAACCACAAAATTTTTGTCAGGAAATTATTGAACTAGTTTCTATTAATTATTGAAAATGGTCTTATTGTCTGTTTAGTTAACATAATATAAAAATGCAGTCTGAAGTGTGGACCATGTTATAGGCTAAGATCAAAACAGGCGTAACTCGATAATAATAGGGGTTAAAGTATGAAATTGCCGATTATTTTCCCACTTTTTATTTTGTTTATAGCTCTTAAGTATAGTCATATTATTGCGTAATTCTTTTGTATTGTATCAAAAACTAAATAAAGTAACTTTTGACTAAAAAAAATGCAATACTAGTACCTATTACTTCAAAGGAAGTCGTTGAAAAGACCCCTTACAATGTGTCAGCTGACCTTCTTGCTTCAATTAAGTATATTTGTATTATATACTTTGATTTTCAGAAATTTTAATACTATAATGCGTAGTTTTATAACCATCTAACTTTCACCTTTAATTGCATCGAAAACGGTTCATGCGTTTTTAAAAAAACTAAAAAAATGTTAGTATGGAAAAATGACTTTTCTCGATTTCGTCCTTACAAAACGGCAATTTCATATTTTAACACCTAATAATAAATAATAACATATAGACTACAAGCCCTTGGAAAAAATTAACCTGTGAAATGAACCAACGTGAATAACGCTTAGAAGGCTGTTACTATATCTGAAAATAACTCTTAGCACTATGCTGTCATTTCTGAGCGGTACAGGTGAGTACCTACGTGAGTGAATGGAAAGGGCTTGTAGTCTAATACGAGTACTGTTATTTTGTTTCGGAAAAGTATTCCTAATTTATTGTATTTAACTGGTTTGTTTGTACTTGGCCAGGCGATGCGAAGGCGTGGGTCGGCTATTACTGCACGCGCCCGGCGACCTTATCTCCATGCAAGATTCTACTATGCAGGCCTCGCAACACGTTCGGAAGGAAGGTACTGTCAAACTTTCAGTGTATACTCGTATTTTATTTACCAATAAACTAAACACTAGGTTATTTGTATATTTTACAAGGTTATTTTTTTACTAAAAGATTATTTGGACAGTAATGGATTTCTCTCCCTTTAATGAATGAAAGGAATCGTGGTAACTTGTAACCTTATATTTAATGGGGTGGTGTATAAGATTTAGAATATGGTACTATTCTAAATCTCATTCCTATTCCCTTAATTCGAATTTCTTGCGTTATTTCTCATTCCCATGATACAGGGCTGAGAAATAAATCAATTTTTTATCATTTTTGTGTGTTTCAGACAAAGAGAACGACTCTCCCGAGCAGTTGATGCCTGCGGAAATGTACGTGCCCAATCAGAAGCAGTGGCTCACGCTGCGCGCCGGCCGCCTGCCGCGACCGTTCGCCTTCACCATTTGCTGCATACTGTTCTCTTAATATACCTCTACTCTAACAATACTTGAATGTTTTATTTTCCTACGTGTTAGCTCTTGATATCATTTCAATAACTCGTACAGCAACAGTTTTTGTGTTTGGAACGAAAAACTTTAGTTGCGATTTTAAATCGGATATGTTTTTAAATATTTAAAAAGTAAAGCCATGGCTACTAACTACTTCAAGGCAGGAGGTGATCTGCAAAATGAGTGAAAAGGGTTATCTCCTTCACTATGAATTTTTAACTTGATATGCCAACATGTGTCAAAAATTATTTCGTTACAAAACATCGCACACTTAAATCAAAACGGCTTTTAACTGAAATATATGCTGATTTGACTTAAAAATCATATGTTACGTGTTTAAAACGTTATTGAATAACCACATAGACCATGTAGAAATAATATCGGTTGTCTTGTAGTTTGATCACTTTACTTTTGTTTCATTACAGTTGGTAAAAGGATATTATTTTTGACGTGTGTGAAAATACATGTTTTCCTGACATTGTTTAATTCAATAAAAGTACAAATACCATTGAATTATATATGTTTATTCGTACAATATCACATTTACCACATCCATTTAATTGATTCTACATTTCTTAATCTAATGATCACAAAATCTTATTTAAGTAAAAATTTTTTACTGTCAAAAATATAAATCAAATGTGATTTCTAAACGTCATATGTGAGAGCTAAACCTAATAATATCACTTCTATTCTAAAACCGATTTATACAATTAAGTGCACAAAAGAACATACAAATTCTTTTATAGATATAGGCCGAAGCTATTAATAGAATAAAGTGAAGAAGAACCGTTAAACAATCTAAATTTCATCGTCAGATTCCAATCTTTTACATTTCTCTTTAAGTTTCTCATACTCATTGCGTCTGATCAGGTCTTCCTTTAGTTTTTCCATGTCGCTCAGCAAACTGCTCACTTGCACGTCAACCAATCTGTCAGGAGAGTCGTCCCTATCGGAGTCACTGTCTAGGCCGGAGTCGTCATCGGATTTGTCCGGTAAACTTCTAGCTTCGTCTTCAGAGAGAACGGGGGCGCTGTCTTCGTCAGAACTTTCCGATAGCTGTTGGTCCAACCGGTACGCCTTAGGCACCTTGTCGTCCGTCATCTCAGGCTTCGAGGCCGCGCGGGCAAACGCAGGGTCATTGCGTTTATCCTTTTTCGACTTCTTCTTTCTCAAACTCTTCGCTATCACTCGTTTCTGGTGATCCAGTTGGGGGAACAGTTCTGCGGAAATATAACGAGGAAGCTTTTGACCAATAGGCAAAATTGAAAAATTCTCTAGGCATATATGTCAAACAAATGATTTGAAAAAATTACAATTACTAAAAACATTGTCTATGACAGCCCAAACGGACATCCTGTTATCCCACGTTTTTAAAATACAAGCTATCAAAGTGTATTCACACAAATACATTTATGCTTTTCATTGAATATGTGTAGCAGAGCATAGTGATAATGGCAGCGAGTGTGGTTAAAATTTCAGCCTGTATTTACTTCAATGATCGGGGATAACGAAAATTGAAATTGTGAAGGTGTGTTTGAACTGTCGTTTGTCTGGAATTCAGAAGTTCGAACCTATGAATGGATTTATACTATTGGTTGATGGAAAAATCGTAAAATCATTTACAGTTCAGGAATTGAATTGTTTAGAAGATTCACGAAATTCAATTTTGCTAGGTTATAAGCAGAAATCGGATAATCGGATGCATATTTACCTAAAGTTAGTTTTTGGCTGGGATATTATTATGGAAGCTGCTTCTTAAAACATGTATGGCGATTCCGAAATTCCGGGGTGTATACGATACAAAAGTGCATTCTATAACAGTCAACACTTCAACTAATATGAATCCGAATATCCGCTCTCTAGTTAAATGAGTTCATTCGAAGGTTGACATGCAAATTATAGCGAGCCCGTGACTACAAAAAACTACATTATCAGTAGATAAGGCTGCATTTCCACAGAAGCGGAGTTAGGCGGACCGCGAATTTCTCGAAATTTTTTATGTCTGGATTTCGAGCACTGTGATTGTTCAATTCACGGCCTACTTCTCTTCACTCAAGCCAGCTCCGGTTCTCTGGAAAGCAGCCTAGCACTAAATGTAAGCTCTGATTAGGAGTAGAGGAGTTGTAGTCAATCTCTGGCGGTTTATGTGTGTGTGTGGATGTGTGCGCGAGCGTTGGTATACATATAGCGTGTTATAGTTATATGGTATAACAAGCCGAAACCAGCCCATGTTAACATATGCATATACAGGTTGTAAAAAAACTAAACGCAGATCCTGAAGCTACGCAATCTGTAAAGCAAACCAAGTCATGTTACAAAATATTATAGCTGGGAAATGATTTTTATTTTTGGGACTCAAAAAATATTAAAATACATAGCGCGCAATGTATAGCTGCCGGAGCGTGGACCGCTGCGCTGGAGATGGCTGCTAAGTTCAAAATTCGTCCGCGCTGAGCCGTACATTGCGTATTGTTTTTAAAGGATCCTTATTATGAACGAAATAATGAAAAAAAGGACTATGTTTGTAAAAAGAAAAGTTTTTGAATAAACATTGGCAACAGTTTTTGTAATAAAATGGAAAACAAAATTGTGACTTTGACCCTCAATATCTTCGGAACCAGCTGTTTCCCAGGTATGGTCCTGAAGAAATAATGATCCTAGTGATGGGGACAATACGTGGTATACCCGTTATATTATAGTAAAGTTAGAAATTTGATATCATCATTTTGGAAAAAAATATTTCTCAAAATTTTAGTTTGTATTAAATTTAAAAAAATTATATCAATTTTCTGACTTCACCATAGTATTATAATGCAAATGTTAACATAGGCTGGTTTCGGCTTGTTATACCATTTACCTAACAGCCTGTATGTGTGCGCGCGAGTTGTAGTATATGTGTGTGTGTGAGATGGTAGTAATAGCGAGTGTGTGTGTGCGCGAGTGGTAGTAATAGCGAATGTGTGTGTACGTGTACATACTCAGATCATATAAAGGAATAGATATAAAACGGGGGCGTGGCGCGTGCGAAACCGATATGGGCAAACAGAACTATTGCACTCCATCCACTAAAAAATCCATGTAACGATAATTGTATCGTCACAATATACATTGAAGGTTTGATACTAACTAGCTGTGTTATCAGTACTATGCGACTGTGCAATGTATCGAGGTTTAATCGAAGCGTTCGCTGTCCGACGTGTGCGTTCGCGACCAGTCATTGTCGATGCACAAAGGACATAATTTTTTTACTATGGAGCTTGGTACTAAAACTAAACTGGGCACTGATTTAAACTAGGTGAAAGAATAAATTTTTACGAACCCATTGATGCCTGATTTATTAATTTAAAGACATCCGTTTTTTACTAATTCACTCAAAATAAAAATATGTTTTAGGCTCATTTATAGCAACATTATTAGAAATAGCAGCAATTTAAAAAAAAACCTGACAGTTGTCTGTCGTCAAGTACTCTGTGATCAAATCTATCAGTCATACGATTCGTACTTATTTTGTTATTATTATTTTATTGTATTATTGATCGAGGCAGAAAACAATCAATAAACGCAACGGCGCGCGTGTCCCTTGAGTAGATGTTTACCAAATCTTCACTACGCTGTATCTGGACCCGACGGACCGTTACTACGTTGATTTATCAAAAATGCATTTTAAACCTTTAAAAACTGCAAGAAATATATTCAAGACCGGAAAATGTGTGCGGGAACCGTACCTATAACTGTTTCTAAACTAATATACAAAAAGCTGTAGAAAACCGTGGTTAATGAATAAAAACGGTATGTTTAACTACAGCTTTGTCTTATTTTGCATTTATAAACCAAAACTTGTGAAATGATTGTCGTGTAGTTATCTGGCCGTGGACTAATATTGTAAAATTAAACACATATCTTAAAACAATGTATTATAATCAACATAACATAAAATATCTCATTCAATGCACTAGGTCTTTTGGGATACGAATCTAACACTATCTACTACAACTTGATTTTTACTATTTGTACTCGTACATACACACAAGCGATGATATTAGACGCAGTATTTTAGAGCAAATTATTGCAATAAATCAAAGCTCAACACTAATAATGTAAAATGCATTAACAATTTTATTATTATTAATTTATTGTTTTGTTGCTGTCAGAAAAAATATTTGTTTATAACTTTCTGTTTATTTCGGAACAGGCTAAGGTCCGAGTTCATGCTGCCTAGTTATTAGTAAATTCAGTCATTCTATAATGTCATGAAACTCAAAAAAGGCTATTATTTTTCTCTTCCCGTGCACAAAACCTTAGAAAAATACATGTTTGACAGCTGAAAGCCATCAAATAATTGTCATTAGGCCAAGTAAAAATCGTAACTTTGGTTCGGAAACGCATACAGCTTAGGTTAATACCTACATTATTATTTATACTAAAACGGAGGTCTTTAAAAATCTTAAAGTAATGCAGAATGATAGCTTTTAGTCTCTAGATTATAGTTGTATATATAAACTGTGTCAGTTCATTTTAAGTACCAAAAAAAAATGATGTCCTTTGCACACACCAAATGAGGCATTGTGTAAGTGAGTAAGTGGTAGCCGCTGTGATTGGGTCCATGTTTGTGTGCGCACCAATGAGCGTTGTAAATTGATTTAGTGTGATCCTTATGCTTACAACAGTGTTATTGCAGTTTGCGTTGCACAAATAAATAATACGGAGACACGGGTTCGCTAAGGATTTACGAGTAATTTTATATCTCCTTCTTTATATAGTCTAAGATCCCACCATACAAAGACCTTCACCGAGCTGGTAATTGGATGAAAAGTATTTTCTATTCAATTAAATATGCCAATAAATATATTACAAAAAAAAATCAGTCCAGAGTATGATTCATTAACTTTTTTTTTTTAACTTTTCACTGGTTTGGTTAAGAGGACTAGTAGACCTAAGTGGCCTTGAGAATCGTAAGCACACATTTAAACAAACGTCGTCAACGTCGCCTACGGCAATATTCTTGGCTCGGCGAAATGACGCCATGATTTTCTAATAGATGGCATAACTATCTTTTTTTCGATGTTTCTAAATGCAATATTTATTTTATTTTATTTTATTATGACAACCAACAAGGAATAATAAAAAGAGGGAAAGAGCAATAAAAAATAGACAAAGTACTAACTTATTTAAAAGCAGAATACTTGTTTGTTTTAATGTTATTGTTTTGAACATTAACAATGTTACTAAAAATAAAAAAACGGCATCGACAATATTTAAATTATTTATATATAAAATATTTTAATTATTATTTAAATAAAAATATTTAACCATTTTGAAATTAATGACACGATGTTTTCTTGATAATTGACACAACAAATTAGATAATTCATCATAATTAATTCATAAACTAAAAAAAGAAGTTATTATTATAACCGAAGTAATCTTTTTAAAATAATTTTTTTTTTAGTGTTGATATTTGTTAATATTTATCTAATACGGTGCTGGGATAAAACTTTTATCAAAATCGGTCAAGCCTAGGTATGATTTGGATAATATGGGTAAATAACGTAGACGTGCATTATTTATTATGTTACTTTTATGGTTCATGTATGAAAACAAGTGTTTAAAAAAGTACAAATAAAATTACGCAATGGCACCTCTATTTTTAATACTGCTGTGCTAGCAATAACGGCAGTAACTCCAATTTTGGTAAAAATGAGTCTTATAGTGATCGAGAACTTAAAATATCAGCAGTAAATAAATATGCTGTGGATACATATATTAAACAAAACGTATTTTTTTATTAGATATTACTTACTTAGGATATGAGCAGTAACTTGGTAGATGGTATGGGAAAATAATGTTCTACTGAAATCTTTACGTAAACGACGTCTTACCGAATTCTCATACTAACTTTAACGTCATTACTCAGAACATTAGGAGTATGTATATAAAGTAATTATGATGACTTGTTACTTGACATATCTCAAATGAACTTTGAAAGTGATATTCTGGTACTAACATAGTGCAGACTTATTCCTAGTAAACTACTTTCTAATCTATAAAGTTATATATCACATTATACTTTACGTCAACTCAATCAGAATGACGGTGTCGTTGCTTATGTTAACAATATTCTTCAAGTCCATATCGCTGAACCGAATTTGACACATGCATCAGGAATTCAGATTACCTGTGCTAATTGCATTTACGTGTATAAGAAGAAAAATGTGAATTCTTAAAAAGATAGTATTACCTACCTCGGCTACTTAATCAGTAAAGACGGTTTAAAAACAAGTTCAGAAAAGGTTAATGCTATAATAAACGCACCTGAGCTTTGCAATACTACGGAGTTAAAGAGTATATCATAATACAAAAGGAAGATTTTTTATTATAAGTAATTATGTTACGTTTTATTTTGATCTCAAATTTTGTTTTGTATTGTTTGTACGATTAAAAGGCTATTATTTTTATTCGATAGTATAAAGTACAGCTACTGCCAATTTCAATATCATTTGTAAGTAAAAACTTTTTAGTAACCAACTTATACTCGTATATATTTTAAATTTTAATGAAACTAACAACATAGATACGATATAATCGACTTGCTTGGTCCACCCACACAAATCAATTATGTAAAACTTGTTTAATAAATGAGTAAATATTAATGAGTAAATACCTTTTGTTACTACAGTTGTAGTTTCTATTCCTAAGCTTAAACCTAATATTAGTATGCGTTGCTTATCACAACAACAGTAACTCAGTACTTATTCCTGATAAACTAAGCAATCTATAGTAAGGTTGTTCGTTTCAGGCTAGATATAAAAGGTATTTTCACATTTTAAATCGTTCTAATGAATAAAAAGCTAATTAAGTAAAGAACATACAAATGCTTTATTTGTGTTATAAATACGTTTCAACAATCACAATTAGGAAAGCTTAAAAAATACGAGTCAGGAAAACATAAAAATGCGCTAAAACTTTAGGCGCCATTTACTACAAACTGTGCAAATCATACTTACTGCCAATATCGCTAGCACGGCGGAATATAGCTCAATGATTCACAGAATCACAGGTCAGTTACACCTATTCCACTTTCTATTATTGAAATGTTTATTTTTGTTTTAAAAATATATTTTTAACTTTTTTGTTATGTACAATTTGTTTATTACTATAGTTTTAAGACATCCTCCAGACTCCCCACACCTTACTCCAATAACTGAGTACCATTTTTTTCGAAATTTGGATAATTTCTTGCAAGGGCAAAATTTCAACTCCGATGAGGCAGTACAAACCGTCTTCAAATATTTTTTTTATTGATTGCCGTCCGAATGTTTTTTTTAGTTAAGTAATTAATGAACTACCCATGAGATGGCAAAAGTGCATAGATAACAATGGTACATACTTTGATTAAATAAATAGGTATATTTTATTAAAAAATATTTGACTAAGTTCCTCCCATTTTTTTTATTACAAGTTTTACGTAAGTTCCTCCCATACCAAACTACAATTTCATAAGTAGGTAAGGACCTAATATTTTTCGCGGTCTATCTAGAGTCAATACTTAGATAATGCTCTAACTAAGGTCAAGAGTCAAGAAGACGCATATTTGTAGCTTACCGTATTTTTTTTATAATTTTACCAAACGATATTTGAAAAAGTATAAAATAAAAATTAAAACAAAAATAAAAAAAAACTGAATTCACTTTTATAGACAAATCATCATGACATGAAACTTTTACTAGCTATCAATAATAATAAGATGAAGTATTTTTCTGGAAAATTAAACGAAATTAGGAAAAATTATAAGTTATAGTTTTAAATACAATAAAATTAATTTTATGATGTGAACTAACTAACTAATAAATGAAGAAATATTAATAAGTAAATACCTTTTGTAACTACACAAAAATGCACAAAAATTTTAGACGTCATTTACTCCAAACTGTGCAAATCATACTTACTGCCGATATCGCTAGCACGGCGGAATATAGCTCAATGATTCGCTCACAGCATCACAGCAGTTACACCTATTCCACTTTCTATTATTCAAATGTTTATTTTTGTTTCAAAAACATATTTTTACTTTTTTGCTATTACAAGTTGTATATTAGTATAGTTTTAGGTAGTAGGTACATACTATATGTCAAAGCAAAAAAAAAAATCTGAATTCACTTTTATATACAAAATCATCATTACATAAAACTTTTACTCGCTGTCAATAATAAGACGAAGTCTTTTTCTGAAAAATTAAACGAAATTAGGCAAATTTATAAGGTACAGTTTTAAATACAATAAAATTCATTCAAATTTTTAACTAACGCATTAAAAAAACTTTCAACATTTTCGTCTCTGCTTGTGAAAAGAAAAAAAAATTTTTTGTTTAAAATAAAAAAAGAAGTTTTCTTAGGAGAGATACGAACATGCGATTTATAGGATGTATGCTAGACTTGTTCGCCATAACACCAAGGTGATTGTTATCGAGCAAGTAGAATAAACAGGTTCTATGCTTCTTTAGAAAAATGTAAGCCGAAAAGCGCGACACGTCCACCTAGCATCAGGCATCAGCCTGCACTAATCGGTACACGGCCGCTCACGCACACATGCATGCGTTCCATCAACTTTCATCCCAGAAAATGAGAATTAGCGATTTTCGGAAAATGCATACATTCAATTAAAAAACTGGAACTGTATTATAAGAGCTTGTCGTTTATTTTACAATATATCAAAAGATTATAATGATTACGTGTATTTTACTAGGACTTAAGTGAGTTATAAATTTTTTTTAGAGGCATGTTCGTGAATTTTTTCTATCGAGTCAAATTAGTTGTATCGTGTTTTGAGAACAGTATTATACTAAAGTATATCCTGAAGACTAACATATATTTTTTTGGCTTGGTTTTTTGGAGTCTGACATAGATTTATGTACATTATAAAACTCGCGTTTAGCTCTACTAGTCGCCTTAATAGGCAAATTCCATACCAATGGAAAGTATGAAGCCCATAGAATATGCAAACGTTAGGTTGACTATTTTTTCCCGTCACAACCCTTGAGTAGGCAGGTATAAACAGGTAAATCGATACTAGTAACTTGCACCGGTCTGGTTAATTAAATAAAGTTAAATGAAAATAAATATTATTTAATTATGAACACGGTGGTATAGGGTCGAATGTGAAAAACCAGACGTGAAGTTCGGTTGTCAAATTTTAAAAATTCTACTCTGGACTGAAATTCTTTAGTCAACCCATTTGCAATATATTTATTGGCATATTTAATTGCATATAAAATACTTTTCATCCAATAACCAGCCCGCCGAAGGTCGTCGTATGGTGGGATCTTATACAAATACTAGCTTACTCCGCGAACTTCGTATCGCCTCAGAATAATTTAATTTGGTTTTGACGTCTTAAATGTCATTGTCATCAAATATGGCGTTTACTTTACCAAGTCTTTAAGAGTCAAGAAACGAATAATTTGCTATAAAATAATATTGCGACTATAAATTAAGATGTAAGCTATCCTATCTTTCAAGTCGAATCAAACTGCACACTGTATGCAAATCAAATTTGAAATCGGTTCAGTAGTCAAGGAGTCCATCGCGGACAAACATGTGACACGTAATCTAATATATAAAATTCTCGTGTCACAGTTTTCGTTGCCATACTCCTCCGAAACGGCTTGACCGATTTTGATGAAATTTTTTTGTGCTTATCCGGTATCTATGAGAATCGGCCAACATCTATTTTTCATCCCTCTAAATGTTAGGGGTAGTCCACCCCTAAATTTTTTTATTTATTTTTTAGACAAAATTTTTAATTTCTATTTTTTTATGATACAACATACAAAAATACATACAATCCTAAATTTTTACCCTTTTATCACCAACCCCTATTTTTTAATAGCCATTTTAGTAATTTAATCATTTTTATGGCAAAACAACGTTTGCCGGGTCAGCTAGTTTTTATATATAAAGATGATCCGAGTGCACGGGTACATACCGTGCGCGCTGCTGAGCGCCTTCTCGGCGGCGTTCATCTCCGCCTCCTGGATGGAGTGTCCGCGCGCCGCCGCCAGCCGCGCGCCGCGGAAGTACACGCCCACCGTGTACACGCGCGTGTTGGTCGGCCCGAGGCACTCGATCACTCTGCGGGGACGCAGGTTCGTTAGCATTCTAGGGATATCCTTAATAAACTGCGCGCTATACAAAACAAATGTTACAGTGAAACCACAATTATAGTCCTTAAAATATAGCTCGATTAGAATGACAGGTGTCACTGAAAGAGACGACGTAACTTTGTACATAGTCATACGAGTGATACACATTTGCGCACGAAAAATTATTGGGATCTGGTATGTTAAATACACTGCTGGGAATTTTAATCAAAATTATTATAAAAAATCATAATTAAAAGTAAAAAACTTCATTAATTCAATCACAATTAATAGTGATGAGGTAAAATGGAGAAATCCAAATCGACCGACTATTATTATTATTCAGAATCGAAGTAATGTAATACACATGTTACAAATATATCTATAAGCGTTGGTAAATGCCAAGAACATCCAATAAATCTTTGTTTACAAAAAAAGTTCAGATTTACTCGAACCCATATGCGATGACGAATTTACAGTTGAGGTTCATGACTGTTCCAGTGATTCTGATAATAATCACTATACTTACTCACTGTTAAAGCTTTATTTTCCTAATTTTTGTTTTGTTTCATTCGCCTTCTAATTTTTTTCTGTTTGATTAGTCGAGTCAGTCCCAGCAGTAGTCTCCTCAGTTTGACAGGTGTCATTCTAATCAAGCTATATTTTAAGGACTATAGAGCTGATGAATTTGAGAAGTCCACCAAGCAACCTTTAGGTATAGGACTTAGCTGTCGCCTGTCAATATAACCAAGAAAAGGACAACATCCCCTACATTGTTTTAATCCTAAAGTAAGAAGCTATTGAGAGCGTTTTTGGAAATACTATTCAAAAATTAATGGACTCAATAATAATTATCCAAAAGCGTAATTAAGCCGTAAAAGCGGTTCCGTGAAATATAACCCTTAAGTAAGTAAGTAAGTACCCTTAAGTGTCTGGGCGTGAAATAGAACCATCACGGCCCTCAGTCGCGAGGCGACGTAACCTTGATGACCAATCGCGTAGAAGTCTAGAGAGCTTGCACAGGTAGGATATAGTCTCTTATAGACTACACTCTCTTGAGTTATTGATTCGCTATAATTTTTATTAGTTTGTGTGCCTAAGTGAAACCAAAATCAATGGTGTCTTTGTGGGGGAGTCACTTTTCTAGATAGCTAATATTTTTTTCTAACATATAAAATATTAAAAACCATGATAAACCTAGTAAGTACTTTCTAGTAGAGTAAGTTCATTTCATTCCAGGTATTTTATTTTTTACGATGAAATTGTTATTCACAACTAAAGGCACAAGTCTTAAGTATCCTTACTTGTAAAGCGGTATGTCGGGCTCCCCTCCCTCCATGGAGCGCAGCGTGAGGCAGCACTGCTGCAGCTTGGACTTGGGGTCGTTCCAGTCCTGGTTCATGATAAACTCCTGCAGCCGCGGGAACAGGCACGCGTTGCAGAACGCTTGACAGTATTCTAAGTTCTGGAATAATGAAGATACGTATACATATAAAACATGCGATTTTGGTATCCATAGATATACAAAACACAATCAGCGACCGAAAAACATGCTCACCAAATAAGCTCTTTTAACTTAGTAGTATTCAGTCTAATGTCATGTACGTTAGGTTGAATTCACATTGTGGCAGGTATGAAAAATGACACCGGCTAAGTTCATTTAATAAGATTTGGAAGTGTAATTTTTGATTTTGGTATGGGATTGTGTATATCGCTATTATTTTTATATATGCTTGCATTACACGTTTACTGACATCATAGGTTTATTCCATAGTGGATAGTTGCCCGCAGCAAAAATCACAAAGATATATATATTTTTTGATAGAAATAAAAATGGCGGATGACAATTTCAAAAACCGAAACTCAAACAAGGCATCTGATTCACAGTAAGTCATACGTCGTGTGCGTAGCTGAGACCGACTCAATAATATTCCGCCGCGATTTGAGCTCGCAGCTGTTGCCATAATGCTAGGTGCAAGCGCTTCTTTCTCTTTTGACGTTGGTGTAGATTGGTCGTGTGACGTCTAGTGAATTAATATCGTTGTGAATTTTTTGTTAATCATTTGATTTATTACTCTTATGTTTTGAGAGTACCTATCTATAATGGTCAAATTAGGAATGGTCGAGCACCCATATGAACACTGTAGGCTTATCACAAGTAATAATTTATTACAACAGCAAAACTTCGAGTACCTTGTCAATATACAAAGCGCCCAGGAATGCTTCGAGTAAGTCGGCCTTGTGCTTTTTGGTCGTAGGTTTCGCCTTCGGATTATTGTAGATGGCGTAAGCGGACATATCCAAGTCATCGCACACCATCGACTGCGTTCGGTTGTTGACTAGAGATGAGCGCAGTAACTAGACAAAATATAAATATAGGAGATGTGGTTAGTCAACTAAACGTTGTACTTATGTCGACCCCAGCACAGGACGGCGTTCGGTTTAGTTATGCTGTTTTGAAAGAGATACATGTCAAATTAATCATACCTGAATATTTTAATACGTAAATTACTACGTTATACAACGTGTTCCTTTTGATATCCCATAACTCTAGGGTATTAAACAGACCATATGGTAAAGAATCAAATTGCATATGAATTATTTTTCAGTTATTAATTTTTTTTGTTTAATTTTTTCATACAAAATAATTTTAAAAAGTCACGACTGTTTATGTAAAACACCCTTACCTTGTTATGAATGAACTTTTGCATGAAAGCGATTTACTCGTACCTACTTATCAATGAAACCCACACGTCAATGTTTTTTACAAGTTACGCTCTCCCGCTACTTTACTACTACACATTAGTGTAAGTTTGCCAACGTCTCGCAAAACTAAGGACTAAATACTTGGTTACATTTTTTAAACAAATTTAACTAAAACTGATGTTATATTCGAAACTATTGATTTTTGAACCACATGTTCTAGGGCGTTTTATATTATATTTACTTATAGAACATAACCTTAGAGTTACGGGATATCAAAAGGAACACGTTGTATAACTTATAATAGTGTAAGCCACAATGAACGTTTTATTGCCGTAGGGAACCCAAAAGCATCTGAATCCTACCATGACAAATCTATTCCGTTGATTTACAAAACTACCGTGAGTAACTACTTCCTTGACAAAAGCCTTAACCAAGTCAAGACCAACTAAATCAAGATTTCGAATCCACCGCCTGTCCCAAAAAGCGGTAAAACATTTTTTAACGGTAATATTAGGTACATGGCGAAGCCAAGAATGTTCAAAAAACCAACCTAGCCTGTTGGCCTAAGCCAACAGTGGCAATTTAACCAGTAAGATTCATCTTTGCTGATGGAGCGTTTTGGTTTGATATTACTTGTATGTACTATCTGTGATCGTGCTTCAATATATAGCTATTAATTAGCTTCGTTGAAGTAGACAATCATTCACATATTTCCGTCATTTTTACACAATGTGACGCATTGAAAAACAATTCTTACCGATAGATGACCTTCGTGGTGATCAGGGAAATGTCTGTAAAGCCTGTCAGACACCACCAGCTGAAGGACAGTGTCTCCAAGAAACTCGAGCCGCTGGTTCGAGCCCATGGTGAGGTTAGTGAAACCCACTGAGCGGTCGGTGAACGCACGGGCTAGCAGACGGATGTGTTTGAATTGAACGCCTGTTTAAAGACAAATAAATTAATATTTTATGATATTATAATTGCAATTTAATTGCTTAAAATATCATATAAAGTATTTAAATAGCTGTTTCCTCTTAACTGACTGTCAAACATCTGCTAAGATGTTTCTTTCGGGTGTTAAGGGTGCCAACTCCTAACATATTATGATGAAACAATGCCGGCTTACAGCGATAAGAATATAGGTAGTTGAAAAATTGACGCCTATGCCGTAGTGTCTCGGTGGCTAAATAGTTAAAGCGCCGCGCCCGGCATGCGACGAGATGCGGGTTCGAGTCCCGCCTGAGACATAATTTTTCAAGTTTAAATACTGACAAATAGATTCAATTTAACATTTAAATGCGTTATACTTGTTTTCAAGGTACCTTCTATAGACGAATATGAGTTTAGACCACAGAACATAAAAAACGAGTAGAAGTAGCATCCACTCCTATTTTTATGAAAACCAGTGTAACCAAACTAACACATTTGTGATTAAATCACATTATCACGCACACTAAGAATGTCTTGTAGCGATTGGTTAACTTTAACTGTCAGATAGTTCCGCTACCCGACACTAGATGCCTCTTATTCACTATCAAATAGTTCCGCTACGCGACGATAGATGCTACCTAAAAACTATTGATAAATAGGGGTGGGATAGTTACGATAATCATAACAAAAATATCGACACTTGTAAGTGTCGATATTTATGTTATAACAACATAAGAGAGCCAGCGTTAAGTTTAACATTGTCTCTCTCATCTTCTTAATTATTACAACTTAACATATTTTCTAAAAAATTATAAATTATTAATGACTTCTTCACTCTAAATGAATAAATGAAAACAATACTTTCTTTGTTTCAAAATCGTTTTCCCAGAAATGTTTAGAGCAAATGGTGCATGTTTTTCCGGGACACCAATTTTGCCTACCGATTGCTTCAATCCATTTTCCGTATATGTTTGGATTGAATTAATTAAATACGAGTATTGATTTATTTAAACAAGTTATTACTTATATACAAAAAAAAACAAACGACTACAAAATAAGATAAAAAAAATTACGCAGGAAACGATAGCAAAGGCTCTCGCTGCAAGCCATTTAAATTGGGCACACAATGTAACTTAGTACTTTCATAGATTACTATTTTTTTTGGTACCTTTTCAATTTTTTTATTTACATTTATAAATAACAAAAAAAACAAGCAATTTATAAATCTTTTTTATAAGCTGTACTTTTTTAATGTGTCGTACATAATTAATAATAATATAATAATAAATAATAAATAAATGTGGACAACATTACATACATTGTTTTTGAATAACTATTTAAAGCATTCGTATTTTGGAAACCAGAAACAACGAAGGTACCACAAACACCCAGACCCGAGAAAATGTAGAAAAACACTTTTTTTCTACATTGACCCGTCCGGGAATTGAACCCAGGACCTCGGAGCACCTTGAAAACCGGTGTGTACGCCACTCCGCCACGGAGGTCGTCGTCGTATAATTATAAGACCCGAGTTCACCAACACTTAAACAGCCGGTAAACAAAGAGTGATGATTAATTTGACACAATTCCCATACAAAATATGTCAAATTATATTTTGAACGCTGTTTAAACTAAAACGTCTGTTGGTGAACTCGGGCCTTAGTATCGATAACTAACTTATCGATATTTTACCACATCCCTAAATGAATAGCGTTTTTAAACATTACAAAAATAAGTAATTACCAAAATATAGTTTCGACCTTATCTCTATAGACAGTGGAATGGTTTTAGGTCGTACTTTTTAAGGATTGTTATTATCCGCAAAATGTATAATTTCTATTAAATTAACGATATAATATTACTTACAAATGATATGTCACGCCTCCTTTGGATAAACTCTTTTTAGTGCTTGTGTTTTTGCACTCTAATACTGTGCAGGTCGGCATATTTAAGGATTTTTGCCAGAATAGCACAACGTCAATACTTTCTAGCAACTGTGATCGTCTGAAGCGCGTAAAAGGGGGCGGAAACATAATATGCGCCATCCGTAGCCGATATGTGGTATGCGGGGCCCGCCTACTTACTACTTCTATCGTTTTTTATGTTCTGTGGTTTAGACTACCCTCCTACACGACTGACTAACAAATCATTACGACAAAACTGCGACTTTAACAGTTCATTGTAACTTATTAATTATAGTTATATTAAAGTTTTCGCTAAATTAAAATATTCCTTGTTAATTGGACAAACGAAAGCAAAAAAAAAATTAAGTTGTCAGTTACTGGGTCACCAGTTTAACATAAAGGAAAATTTTAATTTGTTTTAACTTCAACATAAAAAACCAAACATATTGCTCCTTTCTGGATTTCACAGACGTTGTGAAATAACCACTGACCGTAAAGTGTTTTACTCAATTACTTTTTAGGGTTCCGTACCCAAAGGGTAAAAACGGGACCCTATTACTACGACTTTGCTGTCTGTCCGTCTGTCCGTCGCTCTGTCACCAGGCTGTATCTCAAGAGCCGCGATAGCTAGACTGTTGAAATTTTTACAAATTATGTATTTCTGTTGCCGCAATAACAACAAATACTAAAAACAAAATAAAATAAATATTTAAAGAGCGGTCCCATACAACAAACCCGATTTTTTGGCCTTTTTGGTACGGAACCCTTCGTGCGCGAGTCCGACTCGCACTTGGCCGGTTATTGTAATAATACGCTCGTGTCAAGTACAAATTTACTTTTAATCCAGGTTTGAAAGTTTCCTAATAATTATAACACATCCCAATCGAAAAGATAACGAAAATATTGAAACTTGCCAATAGACTCTTCAAATTTCGTCAGCCGCTGTAGAAACTCGAAGTCTTTGATGTACTTCCTGTCTCCCAACGGTTCCTGTTCTTGCAACGGGTGCGCACGTTCTTTGGACCATACTTCCATAAAATCAGGTTCATTGTACCACAGCGCGAGTGAAAACACACGGTCAGCCACCTGTAAGGGTATTCGTTATTCAATGATTTAGGTTAGAACAAGTTTGTACCTTGCGGACTGTAATAGTTTATATTATCAGTAAAAAGGACAGCTATATGTTTTAAAAGTGTAAGTGGATCGTTTGTGGATTTTAAATATTTAAATTATTCGAAACACGAAATATAAAAAAATATATTTCTAAACGGACTTTTCCCATCAATAAGGCACCAAAAAACTAATTAACAAAATAGACCAGCAAAGAGCTAGTCAGAACAAGACGCACCAAAAGTTCTTTATCATCTTTTTTGTCACTGCAAACATAATATTCTTTTTAAAAATCCAAACTGATAACAATTTATTAAATAATGATACTGTTTACTGATTAATAGTTACTGGTTTATAAAAGATGTACCAGAGCATGGAGCAGCTGAATCTATGGGAGAAAGTATCATATACATATGATTTTCGATTTTCTGTAACCTTGTACGCCTTATATTTAGAAGTAAGACTTTTCTACATATCCAAATAATAGTGGATCTTTCTTCATATACATCTAATATAAAAACAAACAAGAAAATCTTTTTGAGGTGCAGCTCTGTATCAGTATTTGACTCTAGTACAGACAACAGCAGGTCAACCTACCCAAAAAGTTAAAGGTCATTGAATTGATTTTCAACTTTAAGTCTAACAAGTAGAGATCAATATCAACAAGTAAAGTCTAGATCAGACCTACCTTTTACTTTGCCTAAAATGTGAACAAACTTTGGTCACCATGCTCCCCTCGCTAGATGCTTTGCACAATATAACAGGATTCACGATCACGACCCAGGCTTAGTATTTTTTATGATTCAATGCCGAAGTTCAAGCGCAAGGTGGATGATTCTGTCCGCGAGTCTTAGACTGTGTTTCTTTTGATTGCTTATTAGTTTTATGTTGTTTTCATCTTAGACTATATTATGTGAACTTGATCGTGCTGTTGTTACTTTTACTTTGTGTCAATGTTGTGTACGCCTGTTATTGGCATGTGTGTAAGAAAGTAGACTTAATGTAAGATGTTATTGTTTTTGTATCTATACATGTGCTGTTGGTATACCTTATTAAATAAATAAATATCAATTGGGAAAATTTGACGTTTTGTGTGCTGTTGACGTGCCGTTGTGTGTACATTCGGTAGTGTGGCGTACCTCAAGGCCAGCGTCCAGGAACAGCGCCCCCATCAGCGCCTCGAAGCAGTTGGCCATCGCGTGCCGCATCACCACCTCGCGGCACAGGTCCGAACCGTGCGCGTACAACATGTATTTCTCCAACTCGATGTTCTGACAAAGAAAACAAAGTGTGTCTCTGTTTGTTTGTCCGTCTTTCGGAGCAAAACGGAGCGACGAATTTACGTGATTTTTTAAATGGAGATAGTTGAAGGGATGGAGAGTGACATAGGCTACTTTTTGTCTCTTTCTAACCCCTCACTTCACTAAATTGGGGGTGGAAGTTTGTATAGAGCATTCCGCAATATTCAAGGTAGGAAGCTAAAAATTGATATGCGGATCTTTTAAAAGAGAGGGTGAAATTTTATTGTTACTCCGAATTTAACGCGAGCGAAGCCGCGAGCAAAGGCTAGTAGTAACATACATTGCGACTGCCGTATGTTTATTTAAACTGTCTTCGTAACTGTTGGAAGAGCTGTTACCTCGATAGCAAAAGGTATCGAAATCACTAGTATACTTCAAGTAAACTACAATATTATTTGTGTAAATTTCTTCATTCAAGTTCCGTTATTGTAAATGTTTTCCTCTGGATGTTGTAGGACAGGAGAGGACTGTCTAAAGCTTACTGCCCATTGTTTGCAAGAACTGTTAAATGGAAATGTAGACGGAACATAGCTGATACTGTGTTCAGTCTTGATTTTGTCTAGAATGGAACTGATCTAGGTCAGACATAAAAATGTCTTACCTTAGCCAACTGCGCCAGATGCTGATTCTGCACTATAGCAGCTCTGTAAGTCGCCAGACCGCCTTCGGCTAGCCCCGGAAACATACGGAACAGGTGTATAGACGATAGGAACTCTACTACCGCGTCTCCGAGGAACTCTAACCTCTCATTATGTTTTATTTCTGACTCTGTCTCGCTCCGCTTGCCGAAACGAGACATAATGTTTATTAGAGTGACGATGCCTGAAACAAATGCGTGTTTATTATTTTCTGACACTGTTTTCTAATAATTGAATACTTAGTGCAAAGTTTACTACAAAAAATATCAATAAGTAATCTAACTGACAAACATAGGAGTATAAAATTATCAGTAGTATTATAACGAACGCCGTTTATGTTAGTTTGACACCGACCGGCCCGAAGAGCATGTGCTATGATTGTTTACTAACCTCGTGCGTCATAAGTTGCACTAGACAATCAATCGAGCTAAATACAAAGCCAATGCAGTGAGCGTCATAGATCTTGCAAATTATCAGAATTATAATGAAAATATAAATAATGACTTTTTTTATTTTATCAATTAATGAAAATTTAAGTAATGATTAGAGTAAAAGAAATCGCTGATCAGATAAATCGATTTATAAAATCATAAATCTGTTAGGAGTGTCTGAGGTTTCCGTATTTTGATTTACATGTATAATTCAGTTTAACATACCTTTCTTTCTCGTATAGTGTATCCTCCTATCTCCGTACTCGGGTTGTCTAATGCCGCAGTTGGTTAGGCTGTTACGAGCGTGGTCCGGGTTGGTTCCGAAGTTCTCCCTGTACGACGGGTGGGTGAGAGCCGTTTGCAAAAGCATTCTCTGCTTGAAAACATAGCCGATCTTGGTTTCCAGACTCTCCAGAGACTTGTGGAAACGCAAATGACGGACTAACACAGGAATCAACATTGCGTGCTGAAAAATAAAAGAAGATAAATAAATGACAAGTGACAAACGCTATACCGTTTACGGAACGGTTTAGAATAGAGTTTTGGATACAGCAGAAATAGTTAAAAATACAAAATAAGCTTTCTGTATGGAAAATTACTTTGTAAATTTAAAAGAACATTTTCGAAACGAAACTTCTAACCCCCGTATTTATAAAGAAGTAATTACTTATTGGTTAAGAAAGTCATAACTTAAAGTGTTCATACCTAGTGCTTAAGTGAAAGAAATTGGTCACCATTAATAGTCATATTATTTGGCTGAAAATGCTAACTTTTGGTAGTTATAACTTCTAGTAATTTCTTGATCAAGTCATACAAATTGTCTCTTAAGTAATTACTTGTAGTCAAGTAATTACTTTAACTTATTTATAAATACGGGGGTAAGAATTCCTATATTCACAAAGCTGATGCAGAGATCCATGACGTTACCGAGAAAGACACTAGGCAAGGACAAGTCATGGACTTTTTTTTTAGGTTGCTGCTATTAAAAAAAAATTTATTCATTCATAACTTAGCACTTGAACGTTAAAATTTATTTTATAGTATTACTATAAAATAAATTACTATAAAACACCCTGTATAAGTACGAGTAATAATAGAGTTTTAGCTTTAAAGTGCAACCGCATGATTTGAAACGCAGCAGTCTTTGTTTTTATGAAATCAACAATCACGGTGTTTCTAAATGACAATATTGGTAACTAATGAGTATGACCAATGATTGTGGGTCATAAAGGAGACAACGGCAGATGAATAAATCCTTAGCGCCACTGCGACGCTGCAAGGATTAGGACATGGTAGTAATAAAAATAAAAATTAAAATGTTGTCAAATGTCAAATTTCCCCAATCAATTTGCTGCTTTCATTAAGACATATTAAAATCAGCTTTTAATGAAATAAAAATTCATTTTATGGTAGGTTGATCTGCCATGTGTACTGTAATGGTATTAACCTGCACAACGTCACACATAAGCCCTGTAGTGTGGAACCCTTCCGAGGATATGGCGACGGTGACGTCTCGCTTCATCTTGCTCTGTGTACGCATCTCTTGCAGCTTCGCTTCTTTAGCCGTTAGCTTCTGACGTTCGTTGGACGACGGCTTTGCCATGTTAGCGATAAGGTGCCGGTACTTTACGTAGTAGCGCCAAGCTTTTTGGTATCTGGGGAATATTCATATTTTATACTTTATATCTTCTTGTAATACAATTTAATAATCAGTATTTTTAATTAATTTATTATAAATTCAATCAAATCAACACGAACAAATATTTTAATGAATTAATTTTACAAAAAGTAAACATTTGAAACTGTAATATTTTTGCATGGAATAAAAGGATTTTTTATGATGTATTTTTATTTATTTTATTATTATCTTCTTGTAAACAACAGTGGGACCTAAAAATAAAGATAAATTACAAAATTTTGTGATACATCTTTATTTTAAGCTTCATTAGCATTTTTATCAAATAAATGTATTCTATTCGGAACTCCCTGTACATGTAAATCGTATCCAATAGTAATTTTAATGAAAAAGGGCTATGATACTATCAGTGATTAGGTATATAAATGATGTAAATGTATGGCATTAAATTATCCCAGCTTGAACTGGTATACATGTTAGGTATAACCAGCCTATGTTAACATTATGAATAAAAATACTATGCTGTCAGAAATTTGATATTATCATTTGTTTTTTCACACAAGCAAAAAATTTGAAATTCAATTTGTATGTTTTTTTTTTCAAAAGTGATATTTATATGCATGTGTTAACATAGGCTGGTTTTGGCATTTAGCTAACATTCTGTATGTTTTTTCGTAAACATAATGGTTTTCAAATGTCCGGCAAAATAAGGTATGATCGCGATACATTCAAATAACTTGAAACATAAATTTGGAATGATATCTTTCTTTTTTAAGATTTTTCAAATGAATTTTATGTTTTGGCTATCAACAGTTTGTGCTCTATCTATATTATGTAATGTGTAAAGCTTCTTACTCTGGGTTGCCAGCATAACTGAGCTGGGGTGGTCTAATGCCAAAGTGCACAATTTCTGGATAGTACGTCTTCTCTTCTTTTGACGTCTTGTTGTTTTCGGAGCTGGCTGGCGGACTCCTGTCTAGCTGGTCCACGCGGATTGAACACGGCTTTTTGCCAGGATACGTTACTATCATACCTGGGTGAAAATTTTAAAATGTTTTTTTTTTTAAAGTTTTACTATAATTCTTTTCAAAACGTCCAAACTGTCTTAATATTTTATATTTCTACCTAAAAGACATATTTCCCTATAATCATTTTACGGCCGGTCCCAATAATCTATCTATCGCCAGTTTTGACATTTCGGAGATAGGAAACAGTTTCTGTCTCTGATTTTGCTGTCCAGAGAAACAAAGACAGAAGTTGTTTTATATCTCCGATATGCCAAAACTGAAGATATATACGTTATTGGGACCGGCCGTTACTGAACTATGTGAGTTAGTAATGCTAACTTAGCATGAAAAATGACATCTTCGCTGGTTGCAGACAAACAACTAGTAAGTACAGTTAACAAATAGTTTTAAAAATATGACGCAAGATCTTTTACATTACATTTTTATCGCTATTCCTGATAAAATTTAAATATGGAAAATTAGAAATATGACACTGTATGACCTGTTCAAAGCAAATTATAATTACCTTTGATTCTGTCAACAAACTTCTGCCATGTGTAGTGATCCATTTCGTGAAAATCTTTTAGTTTGTTCGGTGGTATTAATAGTTCACTCTCGTCTAACAAGTACTTCAGAACTTCACACATTGATAGAACCTGTAAAACACCTTATCATAAATTGTACAATAAAAAAACAATTATTGATTAACTATTCGATAAAAGATTATTAATAGTATAATCGAAGATCGGAAAATCGGACGCTTATTTACCTAAAGTTAGTTTAAGACTAGGAAATTTAAAGCCGATCGTCCATCGCCAACTAAACTAAGTTAGTTTGGCTTAGCTTGCATAATTGAGCCAGTTTTTCATACATGTGCGTCCACCGCAAACTATGCCAGCTAAGCTACGTAAAATAGCCCAGTTAAGCCGAATTAACTTAGTTGTGTAGGCCGATCCGTAACTAGGTGAGCTAAACAAAGCGCCTCTCAACTATACACTAACACTAACACTGTTTTAAATGTAAACAAAAGTCTATTAAGTAATAAGTTTTACAGTAACTATTCACTTATTTGAGCGTACACAATAATGTTCGATATGAAAAGAGGTGTCGGGTAGAAATGAAATTCGTTGGAACTCGCCTAGCAACCACGGATATAAGAAGCGAGTGAGCGTACTTGCATACTGAATGCGGCAATTAAATAATAAGCAATAGTCATGGGTCAACAAAATATTGTTTTATGTCTGGTCTGGGTGTTTTCTATGTATTATAAGTATACTATTTACAAAAAAAAAATTATGTAAGTTTATCGGTTGTCTAGTACCCCATACGACAGGGCACTTAATAGTAGCCTAATCCGGGACCAGATGGCTCCGTGCGGCCCAGCGAGGCATGTCTTAATTTTTTTTATTTTTTTTATATATAACGGGTGTAAAAAAACCAAACGCAGATCCGAAAACCACGTATTGTCCCCATCATTAGGATCATTTTTCTCTTAAGGACCATACCTGGGAAACAGCTGATTCCAAAGATATTGAGGGTCAAAGTCACAATTTTGTTTTCCATTTTATTACAAAAACTGTTGCCAAAGGATACTTAAAAACTTTTCATCATACAAACATAGTAGTTCTTTTTATTATTTCGTTCATAATAAGACATTATTAATTACAATACGCAATGTACGGCTCAGCGCGGACGACTTTTGAACTTAGCAGCCATCTCCAGCAGTGCACAGCGGCCTACGCTACGGCTGCTATACATTGCGCGCTACGAATTATAATATTTTTTTGAGTCCCATAAATAAAAATCAGTTCCCAGCTATAATATTTTGTAATATGGCTTGGTTTGCTTTTCAGATTGCGTAACTTCAGGGTCTACGTTTAGTATGTTTACACCCTGTATTTGAACATTGTATACTATATTTATTTTTAGTATAATTTTAATTAATATTTATTTTTGATATTGTATAGATGTGTTTAAACTAAAATATATTTTTGGTAACATTTAGGTACTATTATTGTTATAAATGAGAGTAGTTTAGAAAATTTTGATTTTACATTTCATTTATTACATACAGTTTAAGTTGTCTTTTAAAGCTTATAAGCGATTGAGCCTCTTTTATTTCTTCAGGTAATTTGTTAAATATTCTGACTCCTTCAAATTCTTTATTTTTTCTGCCATAGTTTGTTCTAGGGCGACGTGTTATTAAGTGATTAGAATTTCTTAGTTTTATTTTATGTATGCGGGCTTTTTTTTTGAAATGATAGTGATGTGTGGATATGTTTATTTAAAATTTTATAATTTAATATGCATGTCTTGTAGATGTATGTCTGTTTGATGTTCATTATTTTAGTGTCTTCATATATGTTTTTCGTGTTTGTACGGAAGTCGTAATGTTTTGTGATATTTGTAATATTTACAGTTACAGTTTGTTTTAGCTGCTGTACCCCAAATTTCAATTAAATAATTTATGTGTGGTTTGATTAGTGAGTTATAAATGAGATATTTTATGTTACTTGGAAGGCAATTTGCTATATTACGTACTATACCGGTTAAAGCGGTATGTTTTTTTTTTAATTTTATCTATATGTTTTTTCCAGATAAGGTGTCGATCGAGGATAAGGCCTAAATACTTTTCATGTGTTTTTTCATCAATTATTTTGTTGTTTATCTTAAGTTGTATTTTATTGATATTTTTGTTTTTAGCCGCATAAATTGTTTTGCTAGTATTTATAGTGAGTGAATTTGATAAACACCATTTATTGAGAAGATCCAAATCCAATGGAATCCATCCAATCCAATGGAAGTTATTGCATTAGTAGAGTGCCTATGGTAAAATAAAGCTGTATCATCTGCATAAAGAGAAATATCGCCAGTTAGACCTAAGTGTTGTATGTTGTTTATGTAAATTAGAAACAATAATGGCCCTAATATCGACCCCTGGGGGACACCGAAAGTTATCGGACTAGCGGAACTTTGATTTTCTCTTATATTGACGATTTGACTGCGATTTTAAAGATAAGACTTAAGTATAGCGCGGGCTTTGCCAGCGATACCAATATCGTTCAGTTTTTTTAGCAGTATTTTGTGACTAATGGTATCAAAAGCTTTCCTTAAGTCCATCTTATTTTTTATTTTAGTGATAAGGTCAAGTGTTGCTGAGAGCGTGTTTGATCCAGATCTAAATCGGTATTGCTTCCTATAAAAAAAAAAATCAGTGCCGAGGTATTTTTCTAAACGAGAGTAAATTATTTTTCAAAGATTTTTGAAATCACTGGTAGAACCGAAATAGGCCGATAATTATTTGGGTCTGACTTATCACCAGCTTTGAAAATTGGTTTAACTTTTGCGATTTTTAGGGTGTTCGGGAAAGTACCACAGCTCAAGCAATTGTTAATGCATTCTGTGAGTGGAACGACGATTAAATTTTTGATGCTTTTTACAGCTTTGGTTTTGATGCCATCTATACCACTACTCGTATTTGGGTCTAGTCATAGGGAAAGAATATTTCTTTCCCTATGGTCTAGTTTATCAATAATTTTAATAATTTAATCCGTGGTTGCTGGGTTAAATTTAGTCAAGTTTGCTGTCGGTGAAGAATGTGGTGCCCACATCGAACTTGAAGTTTTAAGGTGGTCATCTGGGATTTTGCTTGCTAGTACAGAGCCAATTGTTGAAAAGTAACAGTAAAATGTTCACAGATTTCTTGTTGATTTATTATTATTTTAGTGATCGGTTATTTTTGTACTTATTCTATAACACGTTTCTCTTGTTTATGTCATCTATTATTCCTTTATTTATCCAGTTTTTACTCGGTGGGTTTAAAAGTTTCTTTTTTTTAACTTTGTTTCTGGATAAACTGTTTAATTCTAATTGTTGCAATGCATCATATTCATAATTATTCCCGGCATCGTGATTGTTTATAGCACTTTCTACAGATTCATAAAACTTTTCGTAATCTATCGCTGTGTATTCAACCATTTTGATAGGTAAGGGCTGGTAATACTCAATCTCAAAGTATATTTGCTTGTGATCAGACAGTGATGACTGAATAATACAAAAGTTGTAATTGTTATCTTTTAAATTAGTAGCTATGTGATCTATTATAGTTCTGGTTGAAGCTGTTTCTCGGGCACAATATTTATTGCTTATTTTGTTTAACAGTCTACAGTCACATTATCTTAATGAGTTTTTGTATTTATGCAAGTCTGTATCTGGTGTAAGCAAATCAATGTTAAAATCTCCGAAAACCACAGCTCTCCTTCTTTGAAGTAGTTGCCTGGAGTAAGTATCTAGGAAGTCATCAATCTTATTCTTATGAGGATTATTTATAGCGCCGATATCAATACTCTGTTTATCTAGGTGAATCCAGAGAAAATGGATATCATCATCAATGCGTTGTTCCTCGATGAAGTGGTGCTCTAAGACCCGAGTTCACCAATACTTAAACAGCCGGTTAACATAGATTGACGATTAATTTGACACAATTCCCATACAAAATATGTCAAATAATATTTTAAACGCTGTTTAAAACTTAAACGTCTGTTGGTGAACTCGGCTCCTAGTCATTATGCATGAAAATTGAGACACCTCCACCCTTGCGGTATTTTCTGTGGCTATTATAGTGGGTATAGCACGGAATTTGGATTATTTGAAGATCATTGTCACCCTTGATCCAGGTTTCTGAGACGACCACAATATGTGGTTTCAGTGTAGCAACAATGCAGTTGAGTTCATTAAATTTACCTCATTTTACAAGACTACGAGCGTTTAAGTAAAGAAATTTGAGAGACTGTTTTGTTTGCCTGATATTATTATAAGTTGCGGTAATATTGTATGTTATTCTTCCCGTTTCTTGTATAATGTTTTTTCCTTTAGGTTTTTTAAAGTCTCTTCACTTTGTTGGGGTTCTTTTGTTTGTATGATTTTGGGTACTCTTTTTATATATTTAATGGCCAAATTTGTCTCTTCATTATCCCTGCGATTTTCCAGCTCTTTCTTAAGACTTTTTAGATACTTTCTTTGTTTAAGAGTTTGATCCGAGTATATTTTAATGTTATCGGATTTCAAAGAAATTTTCCTACGCAAGAGGTCTTTGACAGTAGCTTCAGATACAAAGCTTACTTTGATAGGACGATTGTGACCAATTTTAAACTTACCAAGACGAAAGATTTTGATAGGTTCGGTTGTACAAGTTTCTTGTATTAATTTAAGGATTTTCTTAACCTCATTGTTGTTATGGCTGTGCCGATCAACTATTGTAGCATCTGGTTCAGGAATTCCTACAATCACAATATTTTTTGACCGTATATTTCGCTCATTGACTTCACTTATCAGGTCATCATTTCATAGTTTTGATCTGTTATAGAAGTTGTTTGAGGTGACGGTGTAGTACATTTTAGCTTCTGTATGTCTGATTCGAGGAAGTTAATTTTTTTCTCCAAATTTACACTTGTCGTTTCTAAACTGCACATTTTTATTTTAATGTTTTTCTGTTCCGACATTACATTTTCTAAGGTGCTTCCAATATCATTGACTTGCTCTTTTATAATAGAAATGTCCTCTTTAATTTTACCCATGTTTTCAATTTGAGAATCATTACTGGATTTTATTAAAGCCATCATTTCTGCCATTTGCTTTTTTATGTCTGATAATTCAGATCTCATCCAGGCGTTGTCATCAAGTTCTTTTCTCTTATTACGGTGGGTTATATTAAAGGCATTGTCATGAATGGGATTTATTTCTGTCAGGTTTGGCTGTGATCCACTGATTCTTATGTCACTGCCACATCCAGGTGGTGATCGTTGCATTATAGATCCTTGTTATAAGTTACTCACGTGAAATGGTTGAACGACGTGTATGTGAGAACAGACAAAAAAATCATGAGCCCGTCTCGTTTCCTCAAGGTAGTGAAGAGTGGTTACCGCAAGCGAATAGACCGATCGACATACGTCACACGGAGATAATTAATCACAACACACACTCCACTATTGTAGGAAAAGGTGTTATAGCCTACCGGCGGATAACGTTCAAAGTTCACTGGCAAATTTAATTTTAAGATTTTAAATAATTTTGCGACACGTCTGTACTGTACGCTTGCTGAACGACGACGTGTTTGTACAGTAACGTAGTTTTAGCTTGTTTTTTTAGTTTAGTTCAGCTTAGTTTAGTTTGCCGAGTTTAGTTTTCACTTAGTTTAGTTGGCGGTGGACGATTGGCTTTAAGGAAACGGCTTCTTAAAACATGTGTGTCGATCCCGAAATTCCGTGATGTTTTCGATACAAAAATGCATTCCATAAGTCAACACAACTTTAGGCAGATATGCATCCGATCTCTAATAATCAAACATTAAACTTACCTCGCAACCTCCTTCGGATAAATATCGAACAAACCTTGGCATAAAATGAAACTGGGAACACGAAGTTTCGGTTGCTTTACCCAAATCTAAATCGATTAATTCTAGCAACTCGTAAAAAAGATATTCCTCTGAAATAAAAAAAAAAATAGGGTTTAAAAAAATTAAATAATCATCCTACTGCAGGGAAAGGCTTCCATCATTGAATTCAAGTTACCACAGCAAGTACCCATGTACTTGCATAAACACCACGCTTGCCAGATGCCAACGTTCGAAAATTCGAAACTTTTTGTTGCCCGACCCGGGAATCGAACCCCGAGATCTCGGCCCGGTATTTAAACCACTAGACCAACTGAGGAACTGCCTGTATACCAAAAGCAATATAAGATACTCACCAAATAAGTCCAATTCTCGTACAGAAAAATTTTGCGGTGCGGGTTCTTCAACATAAAGTATGGTGTATTCGATATTGAATCTTATCACTTTGCACGTGGGCAGCTTTGCTAATTTATAATGTGAGAACATCGAGAATCCCGAGAACAGAAACTCGTGCTCGTCGTGGCCAATGATTGTAGGCGCTTTGATCAAGAAGTTAGTCGGTGGGGACACTGTTATCCTAGAAACAAAAATTGATAAAGTTTAGTTTCGGGAGATCTTTCTAGAGGTCGGAATAAGGTAGTCCTCAATAATACGAGTATACTTACCGGTAATGGTATAAACGGTCGATGTTACTCTGGTTGGGAATGCACTTCGGAAAGGTCCCTTAAAAGAATAAAATATATATATTTATGTGCTCAAAATTTTTTAACTGTATAACTATGATGTTAACACCTTCTTTCTAATTTATAAACAAAAATGTAATAAATCCACGATACCATCCTCTTAAACAATATACTCGGCAGCATTCAAATTTCAATTGCACAAATTTTTACACACATTGCATTTCTTTTCTATAGAAGGTTAATCTTATTTTAGTATTAGGACAAGCCTACTCGAATGTTTTAAATAGTCAAATTGCGACGTAAGTACAGTAACTGTACTTACGTCGCAATTTGACGCAATAAATGAATAGTTTCTGTAGTATTTCGCTTAAGAAATTAATATTTATCGATTTTAGTTAACAAAAGTGCAAGATACTCGTAGCTACCTACATATTTTCAATTTAAAAATTGCCTTTTTTATTTTGTACTCTAAAAACGCTGCCGGTCATGTTATGACGTCACAGGACTCTAAGCAAACTTCATGACGGATCTTACGAGTCAATTTGGTTATGTTGCATTGTTGCCTATACTTTGACGTTGACATTTTTTAAATAGATGACTGAGAATGCCCAGTGATTGTGTTTTAATATTTGAAATAACCCCTAATCTGAATATAGGTAATTGATACTTCTTTATCTTATTATTAATACGAGCAAACATGAATGTTCGATTCGAAATCCAGATAATACAAATCTGAACGTGCCAAAGGTTTGTTTTGACCCGTATGTCGTCACAGAACAGACAATCTATAGACCAATATGGCCGACAGGGTTTTCGTCAGTGTACGAAATGATGACTTTTAAAACAAAGTTTTGCGGTTTTCTAGGTATAATAATAATCTAATATACGGATATCATTTTTTCGTCTAATCAGGCAATAACTGATCATTTGATCTACTTCAAAAAAGAGTAAAGTGGCCTATTATTGTCACGTACCTTCATCGGCGTACACTCCGTGGCGCATGCCGTGGCGGCGGGCGCGGGCGCTGCATCGGCACAATGGACCACCATTCATTTCGCCGGTGTTGTTGAACCTTTAAACAAATGCTTAATGTAGAATACTACCGACTCTCGAATAGGTTAACCTAGAAGTTCGATTTTCGCACAGCATCAAGGGACCCACAGAATTGAACATAGTTTTAATTTTATCTCGATACCTCCATGTGTTCTTGAAATAGATGATCTTGACAGAGCATACCTCGTAGAAGCATACAAAAATAATAACAGAATAATGACAACCCTGCTGTTGTAGTGCAGCGGTGGTCCACACACTATGCAAGGGTCCAAGGTTCGATTTCTGGTCATGTCAAGTCAGGAAAACAATCTTGTCTAATATGTAGTGGTAGGAACATTAAGCATCGAAAAACAGTTTTTATGTTTGGGTAGTAGTTTTTTGTCTGTCATAATTCAAAATTTTTCATATCTGCTTACAAAGGTTGTTAGCATGCATTAATCTTCACATTATGTAATAAACAAAAATTAGTCATTATAATATACAGAAAATCATTTGTCAGTTTTTTTCTTGAGTTAACGCGAACACTAAGCATTACAATGAAATATAAGTTTACGGATTTAGAACGCGTTTATTTTTGATTTAACCCGACGTTTCGAACCCTTTTATTAATAAAAATTAGAGGCGGTAGTTAAACATTTTTTCAAATTACCATCTTAAAAACGAATAACACCTTAGTCTACCCGTGACCATGAACGCTGTAAAGGGTTCGAAACGTCGGGTGAAATCAAAAATAAACGCGCTCTAAATCCGTAAACTTATCTTTCATTTCAATCATTTGTCAGCATTATTTTGCTGTATGTAAGCTTACATTAGGGGCTCATAGTACAACTCAGCTTTGATCCTACTTATATCTTAGTACAGGGTACTTAATAGTAGCTTAATTTGGGACTAGATGGCTCTGTGTGGCCCAGTGACGCATGTCTTAAATATTATTAAATATTATTATCTAGTCAAACTATCAGTTACATACAAGGTCTTCAAATATACACGGTGCATTGTCAACCACCTGTAAAACGAAGCCCACGTTATGTAACCATTATATATAACATCTTGGCAGTGTTATTTTAGTTGTTTTACCAATTTTTTTTTATAAATTATTAAACATTGGCTTTAGCTATTTATTTTGAAACACGCCTGTGACGCGCACAGATGTAGATCTGTAAGGTCCATTTAACCGAGACCCCACCGCAGCAAAATAATTCGTCTGTGCGCTTCATAGCGTGTTACAAAATTAAAAGTCTGAATCAAAATTTAATATTTCTCAAAAAAAAAGAAAAAGAGTGAGAGAGAAAGAGAGAAAGTTACCTCGTTTCAAGTGAAAATATTCAAACGGTCTCCCATTATTTTAGAACAAAAGTCTCCCATTATTTTATACTATCATTATTTAAAAAAAAATGGCTAGTTTTCATTTTTTTTCCAAATATAAAAATAATTATTTCAAAGAGCATCCTGTCGTCTCTCAATGATCCCCACGAAATCGCCTCGGTCTCACTCACTCATCGGCCGCCGCACATAATAACAAACATGATGTTTAATTTTACTTCTTATTTTAAATGTGTTTGATTTTTTCGAAAATTAAAAAAAAAAGTTTATTTAGTATGCTAAACCGGCCCTTTAATTTTTTTTCACTTGCAACGAGGTGATCTTTCATATAGGGCTTCAAAAACAACTTACCACATTTCTGGATGGAGCCTCCTTGGATGACTTTGTTTCCTTTGCAGCTCCAACATGATCCGGTCTGTGTATCCTTGCAAACCGTCTTCATCGAGTTCGTCCTCTTCACTCTCTGATGACGATGAACTCTTATCATCCGCTGTTTAAACATTGAATGATACTGTATGAATATTTTACAAACTAAATAAAATAGCTAAGATTTTTTTTTACTGCGAAATTGAACCGACGAAAAGTTATAGTAAAAAACATAATAATTATTGTATTATATTGGATACGTTGGTTCAGTAAATAGAAATTAAAAATAATTACATTTTGTGGTTTTTCCATAACGGGCGCAATTTTAAAAGGCGCGAAAAAAGAGAATAAGTTATTTACGGTATCTTCTTATATGTAAACACAGAAATTTCATTTTTTTCTAAGTAGCCTCAAGAGAGTGTAGATCTGAGTATATGGTTTTAATTTTAATATACCTCCATGCGTTGCCTAGATAAACAGTCTTGACAGACAGACCTACAGTCAGACAACAAAGTGATTCTTTAAGGGTTCCGTTTTTATTTTGAAGTATGTTACCCCGTAAGAATTGGGTATATTATGGGTCTTACACCCACCGTCATTAATTCATGATAGACATCCTTCGATCAACGATACAACCAGATAACGCCTCGCGAACTAAAACAGTACTCAAATTTTAATACCATCCACAAAAATAAAAAATAGGAAAATTTAAAGGAAGGAATTTGGTAACCGAAAATATGATATTTCAATAGAAGCATTTTATTCCGATGGTTATTTTTGCTGTTTTTAAACACACACTGAGGCATGTTAACGCGTGCATGTTGACGCCGCCGACAAACAAACTAAATCAAAATAATAGCCCAGTTTGAAGTGAGTCGTTATTTTCTTGGCTGGTTTTTAGTCTTTTACCGGGTATCTAGTTGTTTTGTTGATCGTAGCAAACATCATTACATATAGTTCAGAACATCATCTATTTCGCACGCAAAGATATTTAGTAAAAGGTCAACTTACAGTTATGTTTGCACATTTTAGCCTTCGGTGGCTTCAGGGGTGGTAGTTCATCTACTTCGGGCCGCGCATTTCTGCCTCTTTCTATCAGGTTCTTAAAGAAATTTTCACAAATCTTTTCAAGTTTATTGGTCTGTTGGACACCTAGGCCAGTTTCAATTGCTTTGTAATAGAGCTCAGCTGGTGAGCTCCTATACCACACCTTTGGAGACTGAAACGAAACATTTTGGAATGTTTAAAGTGATCTGATGACATCAAAAAATTATGTAGTGAATGCCTGAATATCTTTCTTATTATCTTATAATAATAAAAATTACGTGTCACGTTGTTTGTCCGCGATGGACTCCTAAACTACTGAACCGATTTCAAATTTGATGTGCAGGATAGCTTACATCTGAATTTATAGTCGCAATATTATTTTGTTGCAATTATTTGTTTCTTGATTCTTATACCTCCTCTACACTACTCGCGAAGTTGAACGAAGTTGGACGAATACGATAGTGTAGACAGGCACTTCGGCTTACCTCGTCAAACTTTACCTCGCCTCGGGCGACTTCCATTTGTTGTCGGTCTTTGCGCCCGAGTCAAAGTAGAAGTACTTTGTAGAAGTACCTCGCCGAGGAACTTCGCGAGTAGTGTAGAGCAGGTATATGGATTTTCGTTCAGTAGCTCAGCGAGTGCGCCGGAGTGTGCAGCTCGACACCTGTTGTTATTTTTTCCCGCCGTCATGGGCGTACCCAGGGGGGGGGGGGAGGGGAGGGCAGCTGCCCCCTCTTGGAAATTTTACATAACATGTATGAACTCGCCTAATTACTAATTAAAGTGTAAACGGGGCCTTATGCTCTTTTTTTATATAAACCGCGTAGTAGACACTGGCAAAATGTGGGCAAAATGCACGATGCAATTGTCGAAAAACCGCGCGCAACGATGGATGAAAACAGCCCTAGAAATTTTACTGGCAATGCCTTCTCAGACGCGTGAAAACGTGGCTGAGATCAACAATGATTGAAGACAGGTTAAATAGACTTTGTTTACTCAGTGTACGGGCAAACAGTATGGGCAATTCTTTCACGGAAGACGTTATAAACCGTTTTGCAAAAGATCCTCAAAAATTACTTTTAAAATAGAAGCGATTTAAATAAAATAAAAATGCATACATAGTCAAATTTACTTTTATTTATTTAACTACCTATAAAGCAGAATCATTTGCGGCTGTTTGCCCTACACATTACACTACATATACCTAATGTTTCATGTAGGTGTGTTTGTGTAGTGTGTATGACAAAACAGCCGCGGATGATCAATAGTGCGATTGTGTAAGGTTGTTCATGGATGGACAATGAATACAATTGATCATCGATCGTTTATTGTAAATTCTAATTGTGTAATTTTGTCCATTCCATGAAGACCGAAAAGTGACCGGTGGTCTAAAAACGTTTCATGGATTTGCGTTTTATTATCGCAAAACATTCGGTTAAACTCATTTTTTTTTAACATGGTATTAAATTGTATTCAAATATAAATGCAGGTTTTTAATCAAATTTTACGATTTCAACCCAAAAACAAACTTTTATTCATAAAAACATTGTTTTAAACAAAAAATTTACCTTTGTAATTGAAATAACCAAACGCAAAGAACGAATGAAATACGAGTTTCCTGCTACTCGACAATAGGTGGCGTTAGTGGACTACGTTTTTTTGTTCCTAAAAGTTTTACGGCTTCGGACGAGCAGCCTAGTCTTTTTAGTTATAATGTCAATTTTTTTATACATACAATATCATTTAAACTTATATAAACATAATAGCCTAACCTAACCTAAACCTAAACTAACTTAACTCATTGTAATGTATGGGTGGTATGTACATTTCAATGATTACAGGAGTTTTACGCGAGAACGTGGATCAAAGTCAAATAGGAGCGCCTTTTCTTGTTTCTCAGTTTTATTTGATTTATCCTACTCACTGACACATTATTATAACAATGCCACCACTTTATCACAATAAATGCCGCTTAAGATAATTTCACTTCGCAACAAAGTCCATCTTTCTCTTCTCGTTTCCCGCGCCAAACTCCAGTGGACTACGTAAGTGTTCTCTGACGTAGTATATTATTTTATTTATGTTCTGTGAATGTCAAGTGATAACTGTCACAGTGAAAGAAAAATTTTAAAATTTGTTTAAATAAAAAAATATTAAATTAAATTAAGGCGTTCTATCAAAAACAAACAAGACAAAGTGTACCTAAATTAAATAAAGATAAAACAACATTTTCTTTCAAAGAAAATGTAACAATTTGAAGAAATTTGCGTACAAAAGAGGGTAAAATTTACGATTGTCATGAGTCAAGAGTCACCGCAATCATTTGACATTAGCAATGAGCTCATAAGACTTACGCAATTCGAATTATCTGTCAAAATCATGTACATCATTCACTCATCGTTTAAAATTAACGACCCAATCGTTAACGATAAATGAACTCCGTACACAATTAGAATTAGCCGTTTGACAGATTATATCGTACGTTATGAACTGTCAAATGAATACGATTGCTTTAGGTACACAATCGCACCTCTGACCTAAAAAATCTGACTTGGCCCCTCCTACGCCAGAAGCTGGGTATCATTGTTTGGACCAACATGGTTCAGATGCCTCGATTCATGACCCGTTTAGAATGAAGGAGAATACGGTTCCGATGTTGATCCGAATGTACGATCCGGCAGAAGATGAACTAATGATATCAGATAGATCATCCGTAGATAGCAATTCTTCACTAGCAAGTGATATTTTAGATAATACTTGCACCCAGTTACCATCTTCCTCAACTAAGAAGGTGCCATCTGCCTCAGTTCAGGAGCCGCCTACATTTATCAGGGACCCACCACCTATCTCATTTGAAGAACCGCTACCTGTGCTATCTGAGAAGCACCCAGCAGAGAGCCAAAGATCCACCGCTTATCAACCAAAAAACCAATACCTATCTCTGTCAAAAGGCCAGCAATAGAGCCGCCACCGGTCATTGCTACAGACATAATTACAGCCGCGATACTGCTATCTGTTTTGCCTGAGCAACCACAGCCTATTTCAGCTGAAAACCCATTAGCTGTATCGTCCTAGGTAACGACGTTAATTTTACCAGAGACCCAACAGCCCATTTTGGCTGAAGATCCGTTCGTTGTTTCAGCCGAGGTACTGCTACCTGAGAGACGAGACCAGAGCCTATTTCAGCTGAGGAACTGTTAGACATTTCAACTGAGGCACAGTCGTCTGTTTTGCCTAAAAGACCACTGGCTATCTCTGCTGAAGAGGCATTACCTGTCTCAACCATGGTATTCCCATCTATTTTATCTGAGAGACCACAGCCTATCGCAGTCAAGGTACACCCATCTATTTTATATGAAAGACTACAGCCTATCTCAGCGGAGGAGTGAATGACAGTTCGGTGTCACACGATAATGGGGGCTATCGCTAGTGAATTTGCCACTAGAGGCGCTTGTGTCGCGTGAGGTCCAATATCATTCACTTTGTACTGGTTTTAGCAGAATTTGTTGCATAAATTATAATTTCTTTAATTTACCTGCTGGAAAGTGATCTTCGTAAAATATCGCAAATATGGATTATTTGGCGATTAATGTGAACGCTTCAAAAGCGGAATTAGGAAAAAGCGAAAAATAGGCGGCCTCAAGAGCAACTATTTCAGAAGTTAGTTTGTTGATATCAAGATAGTTATTTATAAACAATATAACCTTAATTAGATTCAAGATATAACACTTTGTTTCGGCGCCAATCGCCTTTTACAGCTATAACTCCGGACCTCAGTCTACAGTGGCGCCAACTGGTGAGCAAAGAAACGGTAGTCCCCATTGGAAAGTAATATGGATTATGACGGAACCGCTATAGCATTCAGCTGCTCTAGCATTCACTGTCAAATAGATTTATTATTATTGGAAACAACTATAACAGAATTGCTATAAGAGTTGAAAATTTTTCATACAAAAAAATTTTGTCCGACTAGTGTAACATACTGTCCGTGAACATGGTAAACGCCATATTTATTATTTGGTGACAATGACATTTAAGACGTCAAAATCAAATTAAATTATACTGACTGAGGCGATACAAAGTTCGCGGGGTCAGCTAGTTAGGTATTTAAAACATAAAGCTATTTTCTATAATATGGACAAACAAATCCTGATGGTAAATGTACTAGGTACCTACCAATCTATTTAATTTTGGTGCCAAGAAGCCTAAAAGGTAATCAATAGGTTACGTCCTTCCCTACCACATCACATTCATTCAAGACTGCACTATTTGTTATCAATATCATTGGGTAAATCCCAATGATATTACAAAATATCATTGCATTTACCAAACTGACTGACACCAACTTCAAATAGAAAAGTACCTAGTACCTAGAACGGTTTATTTTTCTACTTAGTTTACTTACAGGCTTCTGTTTGATATTTTTAAATTATTATTAAGAACCCATTATATCCATGGGTAGAGCAATATAATAGGTCAGAGGGTATCCTTAGGGGCTATACAGAAACATCTCATGACATTACTATTGTAAGAAAAACAGAAATCTTTAAACAGAAATTAAAAGCAGCACGATATAAAAAATTGGATAGACAGAATACATAAGTAAAAACAATTAATAAATTAACCATTTTTTTTAATTGTTTTAATTTTTTTTTACTTTTTGAAGCATTCTATTATTCCAATAGAATGCATCTCAAATTTACATTACTAAAGCATGGTGTAACCTTTGTTGTATTCGACATTATGCCTAGCTTGTCTTCTATTTTAACACAGTAACAAAACAAACAACTTACTTCCTCCTCCTCTACATTGTGCTCTTTAGACCATTGCTCCATCTTTTCAATAAAGTCTTCTGAAGTCTTGCAATAGTTTCTCCTAAAAATTATTAACATATATTTAAAATTAAATAGCACATCACAAAATAGCTATTCACATACTGAAGACCTACTTCCCCAGCCAGCAACATAATCAGCAAATATATTTTTACAAAAAATCTATATAAAAATGAATCCCTATTTTTCTTGGTCATTGCATCACGCGTGAACGGCTGGAACGATTTCGCTAATTCTTTTTTTGTTTTGTTTGTTATTGTCAGGAGAATGTTCTTATGAAAGAAAAAAATAAGAAAATTGCGCGAAAAATAAGAAAAATTAAAAAAACTTAATCACCATACAAAATGTGTGGTGATTAAGTTTTTGTGCTTTTGACAATTTAAACTTTTTTAATGTATGGCTTTTGACATAGCATTGATAGATAGAATGCATGCTGTAAATATCGTCAAATAGGGGGTAAAAATCACAGTAAAAATAAACAGACTTTTGCACAAATGGTAAAGTAATATGTCGCTTATTCCCGTGTCGGAATACCTACAAAACTATTTTTATACTACTATAATAATAAATAATTGTTAACTTTTTTTATTACACCATTTCGTAATCAATATTCATAGATAAGACAGGACAACGTCTGTCGGGTCGACTAGTAAGACATAAAATTAATATACCTATATTCTTCCAAAATTTTCTCTCTATCTGTAAGAGGTTTGTGTACTGAAGTGCTTTTCCTAGAATGCTGTGACAATGATGATTCTCTTGACAGACTAGGATAACGAGGATCCCTACTAGGAGATCGGTGGCTATGCCTGCTTGGAGACCTATAGAGACTCTTATCCCTTTTAAGGTCATGGCTTCTACTATGACTCCTATAATCTCTGAAGGGTGGCGGACTATGTCGCCTCTCATGTTCTCTTCGCCCATGTTCATGTCTTTCATAATAGGCTTTCTCAATGTAATACCTTTCTAAATCTCTATCTCTGTGTCTGTGTCTAGACGGACTTCTACTACGATATCCATGTGGTGGACTATGTCTCGTTGGACTTCGACTATGATATTGTCTGTGTGGTGGACTGTGCTTTAATGGACTTTGGCTACGTCTTCTGATTGATGGACTATGCCTCGATGGACTTCGACTGTAATGATGTCTGGGAGGTGGACTGCATCTTAACGGACTTCTGCTATGATGCCATCTGTGTGGTGGACTGTGTCTTGAAGGACTTCTACTCAGTTGACTTCTGTGCATTGGACTGCACCTAGTTCTAGTCTCAAAATATCTGTCTCTTTCTTTATCATGTCTTTCTCTATCTCTCTCATATTTTCCTCTCTCATATCTTTCCCTGTCATAGCTTGCATCTCTATGTGGTGAGTATTTATGTCTGTGAGCAGAAGAAGAGGAATGTGCCCTGGAAGTAGATCTAATTTGCTGTTCAGAATAACCTGCTTCAATTTTAGAAGGTCTTTTATCTTTGTGACTTGAGTAGCTTATTTCAGATTCGGTAGGTGAATGCAACTTCTCAAGTTTAATGTCATCTAACAATTTAGAGACTGGTTTTTCAAAGGTGTCTTTGGATTGAGATTTAAGGTGGACTGGTAATCGGTAGGTGTACTCATGGATTGGTGGTGGTGGGTATGGAGGTGCCATGGGAGGTGGGATCTTCACATCTGGGGCAAGATACGCAGAGACTGGCGGTGGCACGTTTAATGGAGGCAGACTTATAGGTGAATAGTGGTTATAGGCAGAACCCGCTGGTTCTACTGTGCCTGCTGAAGAAGGATTGTATGGAGGAGGAGGATGATTGAACACCACGGGCGGCGATATTCCTGACACAGGAGGCACTGCAGAAAGCATATCCAGCCGCGGTGGCGGATGAGAGAAATCTATTGGTGGCACCGACATTATTCAACAAATATTTATATGTAACTATATAAACACCAGTGAATTTTATTTTTATTTTGGTCTTGGTATCTTGGTATTTAGATTTATTGAATTTGGACCAAAACTGCAAGTTTATACATTATTTACTGTTGTTACAGAAAGAAAACTATTATTTGATTTGATTGTCTGTCAAATTTTTTTTTTTTTTTTTTTTATTGGCTTACACGGCTTGTGCAGTCTGTCAAATTGTCAATTGAATTATTAACTGTCATGTGTTTTTTTCTTTTCGAAACCGGCTAAAGTCTGAGACCATACTGCCAAGTCATTAGTGTTTCTCATTCTGGCACTTTTCCTACCGCCGATGAACGAGAAGCGAAAAATCCTAGAAACTAGAAACGAATGGTCCAGCAGCGGGAAGCGAGAGTGTTGCATGAAAAACTAGAGCAACGAGTCCTCGTCGGCCAGTGTTAACATGGTGTGTGATCAACTATTAATGTAATGCTTCGAGCAACGCGGCCTTCCGTCCCGTAAGGGGTAAGCCATACGAAGCGTTTCCCCTCTGTCAAAAGTATAAGCCCAATTGGGCGTTAGCGTTTATAAAAACTAGTTGCGCTCAGATTTCTTCCTACCTAGACCGAGTCCAGTCGCGCAAGTGAACGCTGCCGTATTAAAAATGCCGAATTGCTCAGTTTTCTGTTGTAAAAAGAGGTCTGCAACATCAAGTTTACAAAATGATGGTGTTACATTTCACATGTAAGTAAATTTGTATCGTATTATTGCTATTTAATTACATTTAAACACTAAATTCGCATATTTTATTCTTGAATAGTTGTTGGATTTGTTCGACAACATCAGGTCCGCTCGCCCGTGCAAATTTCAGATCGGTCGCGCGATAAATCCGACTTCTAGCCGCTGGGCAACATAGTGATGTTATTACTTTCGCATGACATAATGTTTGTCGATAAAGGGTGGTGGTTATCGACGACGACGTTATATGTATATTTAATCACATTAGACAAATAATTGTTGATATGGTTTTATGTGTGATGTAAAATCTCTTTTCTGTTAGGTATTAAGTTTGAAACTCTTTAATAGTAATAACATAATAGTAATAATTTATTTTTATTTGATTTAATCATTCTAGTTTGTAGTTTCTATGTATTCTGTGCAACTTGTTTCTTTTCCTTTGTCATTGAAATATACATATAGAAATGTTTTTAATGTAATCATTTAAACTCGGTTTTTTATTAAATTACCTTGCAAGATCAATCATGGAAAAATATATTGACCCCAGAATTTCTTTTTTAATGAAAAAAATTGCATCCGCCAAATATACACAAAATTCATTCATTTTAAGAACCAATAAACATCTTATGACTAATTTTCACGCAGATACGTAATTTACTATTCTCAAATTCATTATTAATCCATAATTAGTGGATCCGGCAGAGTTCGTCCATTCCATACCTCCAATCCCTCTAGTCCTTCCCATCCCTCTAATATTTTTAAATGTCGTGTCACTCCTCTAAACAGCTCATTTGTAGCGATAGCGGTATAAAATCATCAGCTCTCAGCGGTATAAAATTTAGTCTTCGTCCTAGTTTCGTACCCATAAAATCTAACACAAAAAATCAACATTAAAATCGATCGTTATTTGGATATCAAAAGTTGTTATTAAGATCCTACTATTAAATAAATATTATAGAAATTAAGTTATAATTGTTTTTAATTATAATTCATAATTTGTTCTGTAAATAAAGAGAATATTTAATACATAAAATGTTTTACTTTGTTAGCTTTATTTCGTCTTCAGAAAAAAATATCGATATTGCTACATTAACAGTTAAGTCCAACTCTATTTACGTTGAAAACGGGGCAATGTGTGAGTTGTAACTCATCCGTACACGAATTGTTGCTGAATTGTTTAATTTTTTGTGTGTGAGTGTCGTCACTACAGTGTTGTTTTTGTATGTGAGTATGCAAACCTGCGCTTGTGTGCACATTTCCCCCCGCAAAAATGCCAGAACTTTTTGTATAGAATAGAATCGCTATGCCTACTCCCTTCCGGGACGGAATAAGGCCGCGTTGCTCAAAGATGTAATGCATCTCTTCTGTTGTAAAAGCTCGGGGCGAGGCACGATCGAACAATTTTGAATTACCGAAATTTAAAAGAATTTAGAAGAAAATAAGGATTTTGCATAGATTTAATATATTAAATCTATGGGATTTCGACAGTATGGTTGCCTATGGTAACCATATCTGCCAAAATAACAGCATGAGCATGAGCATGGCGACCGAATCCAGAAATTCCGTAACGAAAATAACCTAACACCCCCACTCCGACCGGCACAGCGGTGATACTTTTTAGTTTTATAATTGCATAAGTTGATAAAAAATGCTATGCAATAGCTTTACCGCGGCAGTCTCCGAGTGCCACACGTCTTTTTTTTTTAGTTATATCATATCTAGTGTGTATTGCGAATTTATTAATGGACAATAACATCGAACAAAGTGTTTGTCTTAAATTTTGCATCGCTAATGGAATTTCACCCCGTTGGTCTAGTGGAATGCCCCGTTGGACTAGTGGAATGCCCCGTTTGTCTAGTGGAATGCCCCGTTGGTCTAGTGGTTTTTAATACCGGGCTAAGCCTGGCAAAAATTTTCTGAAGATTGGATCATTTGAATCTGGATCAGTACAAGTACCAAGATCCGAATCGGTAAATGCTTCATTTGGTTCATCGATTCTCGGATAGATTGATTCTAGAGAGCAGAGAAAAGCGACGAATGAATAGAAAATTACCTGACGCTTTTTAATAGACGTTTGATGGAACATTTATTTTTAGAAATATAATTTATACAAATACAACCTCGACCTGCGATTAGAAAAAATAACACTACTCGATTTTTATTTATAGAGAAGAAATTAAGTCTCAAAATCCACTTAGATACAAACAAACAAACAAATCAACAATCGATTTCGTTTTAGCATTAGCACAGATAATATAATACTAGCATTAGTATTCCCACAGGGGGCTAACCATCAGCTTATAGCAAGCCACTCAATTTCCAGGCAGTTCAACAGTAGGTCTGCTTTTGCGCTGCTAAAAATCATACCATAACCGCTGAAAAGCTGAACGACTTTAGCATCGCTAAACCAAAAGGTGAACAGCTAAGCTTGTCTATGGTCTGTTTGTCTGCAGACTGCATGAACGAGATAGAGCTATACTGGTTCAGATAAATTTGTCTCTTTTTAGTTGAAAACGTTCAAATACACAAAAACATGATTTATGCCAAATTACCGGTTTTTGAAAAACTTTCTACTTATTGGATTTTGTTTTATTAAATATCGCCTGGGTGTAAAAGACAACAAAGTTTTAGTTCTTATATAACACATTTACAGCAGTCTTACAAAGATGATAAAATTAATGAATATTTCCTTTTATTGTAGGTGATTCTAGATATCCACTGCTCAAATTAATGATGACAACAATTTTGTTAAAGCAGAACTAGATTTTCCTGAAGCCTATTATACCTAAACAGAGACATATCAAAACTCATAACAACAGAGAGTGATCAATAGGTGTTCTACAGACTAGTTTTGAATGTTACATTACCAACCTCAGGTAGCTGGCCTTATTGCAAAAGCATGTGTAAACTCTACATTACATTTGCAATGCAGCTAATTTATTTCACAGATGAAGAGGTTCACCAATAAGCTTATTATTGATGTTATGTAAGTTATGTTTGTTTTGTTAGATTTTAAATTTTTAGGGTTAAAACTGAAGTACTTTTATATTAAGTATGTTTTATTTATTTTAATATGTGTTTGAAATATATTTTTTTTGTAATTATATTATATGAAGTCATGTGTGTTTGTTATTTTTATTTAAAAAATTCTGTAAAACATTTCTACTTAACCAAATGCTTGACTGGTAAAGAATACCATACGATATTAAGTTCACCTTTTCTGTTTCTTCGTCCTCTCTTTGAATCATTAATTATTTTATGTTTTAATTTTTGCCTTTAGTCTACTACCCAGTCGGTACTAAAATAGAATAGATTAATATAATACCTATGTAGAAAGTAGTAGTAGTAGTAGTCCTTTACTACACAGTGTAACTGAATCAGAAGCTTCATTCAAACCCTGGTTTTATGACTACATCGCCTGCAGAATTTAAATTTCTGCCACACTTTGCATTCGCTTGCAGTGGTCTCCAGCTGTTAAAGATTTGTTAACTGTTATTCCCAAAGGCTATACAGATGGGTGTGACGAACTAGGCGTTTTGTTTTTTGATTTTGACTGAAAGTCAACGCATGATCACTTTTTTTACTAATTTATTATATTACTTACAATTCCACTTTACTCTATTCAATAATTTTACACTTATGACATTGTGGAAATAGGGTTTAACTGTAAATATAAAATAGTCTTAGAACGTACGTACTACTCCGGGAAAATGGAAACAAACTTTATATAGGTACATACATATTTCTTCAATTTTTAAATGTTACCGCCAAAAATGCAGACAGAACTGTTCCAATCATGATCACACTGATACCATTCGAGTTTGGTGTAACAATTTGGAAGACTTAAAAACTGAATACCAATTGACAGACAGGGAGATACTTAATTTGTCTCGAAAAAACTTACGCGGGCGGGCCGCCGAATGGTCACGTCGTAATTATACAACCTTGACTACCTGGTTAGAACTTAAAATAAGACTCGTGGAAACATTTGCAGATGAAGCGCGCTACTATGACGACCTCACCCTTTTCATGGAATACACCAGTGAACAAGCCAGCAGCCTCGCCGAATATGCTACACGGAAATGGGAATTGGCTAGGAAGGCGATTGGTGTGGAGATGACTGAGCAACGCTTAGTTGAAGCTGTTATTTCAGGTATGTCAGATTTTCGTATACGTTCTGATTTGTTACGTTTGACGCCAAAAAATTTGCCGCAATTAATTCAAAGCCTAAACTCGTACAAACGTAAAAGATCAAACAAGGAGACAGATCATAACATACCATCAAAACGTTAAAAGCCTAGTAACTTTGATTTTAAACAAAAGCGTTGCCACAAGTGCCACAGGTTAGGTCATTTACAAAAAGACTGTCGCTCCTTCATTACCTCACAGGAATCACAAAAAGAAGTGTCATTACCATCTACCTCTAATAAGACTAAGCCTCCTGTGACATGTACGTTTTGCAAAAGAAAAGGTCATACGTTTGATAATTGTTTTCAACGTCTCAATAAAAAAAACCAAGGATAAAAAGTTACAATCAACTAATGTTAATGCTTTGGTTATGAATAACAAGAGGTGTAAGACTGTACAAATTGATGATCGTAATTTTTCATGCTTGATGGACAGCGGAGCTGAATGCTCATTAATGCGAGAAAGCGTAGGTGATTCTGTCAAGGGCCAAATATCCTATGAAACAACAATGTTAAAGGGTGTTGGAGACAACTCTTTCTACTCTTCACGCAAAAAGATTTGTGAAGTCTGCATTGATGGCTTAACCCTCGAATTAGAATTTATACTTGTACCTGATAAATACATTCAGTACGACATATTACTTGGCCAAAATTTATTTGTAACACCTGGTATTCAGGTCATCTTTACAAAAGACGACACATACATCTCTCGTAATTTGTATAATATTAATTTCGTTCAAAATATTGATCTCACTACTTTGTGTCTTAATCCCGATATAGACTGCCAACAAAAGAAACAGTTATATGGTATCCTTAACTCGTACTCTGATATGTTTACGTTTGGTAAAAAAAATTCCCAAGTCACCACGGGTGAACTGAATATACGTTTAAAGAACACAGATAAAATAGTTCAAAGGCGACCATATCGATTAGCTCCTGCAGAACGCGATCATGTCAAAGCCATCATTAACGACTTAAAAGATAATAACATCATTCGTGACAGCAATTCCCCGTTTGCAAGCCCTATCTTACTAGTGCGTAAAAAAGATGGCACTGATAGGCTCTGCGTTGATTACAGAGAGTTAAATAGAAACACTATTCGTGATCATTTTCCACTCCCTTTAATCGATGATCATATCAGTAGACTATCAAAAGCGAAGTGTTTCACAGTTTTCCATCAAATTCCCGTAGCACCAGATTCTATAGAGCGAACTGCTTTTGTCACGCCAGATGGGAAATATGAATTTTTGAGAATGCCTTTCGGGCTTTGTAACGCCCCTCCAGTTTTTCAAAGGGCTATCAGTGTAGCACTAAAACAGTTCGTTGATGACTTTGTGTTGATCTATATTGATGACGTAGTAATTTATTCTGAAACCCCAGAACAAGGCCTTCAACATTTAGAAGTAGTTTTAGAGGCCCTAAAAAAGACAGGTTTTTCCCTTAATATAAAAAAAATGAAAATTTCTTCAAACCGAGATTGAATATTTGGGCAGAGTTGTCGCTAACGGTCAAGTGAAACCAAATCCTGGAAAAATAAGAGCCCTTCTAAATTCTCCTGTACCAAAATCCCAAAAGCAGGTACGCCAGTTTTGTGGTCTGGCAGGGTATTTTCGGAAATTTATACCTAATTTTTCATTTACGATGATACCGCTTTACGATCTCACGCGTCACAACGCTAAATGGAATTGGACGTCAGAACATGAAGCCGCAAGAAACAAAATTCTTGAGCATCTATCTTCAGAACAAACATTAACTTTATTTGACCCAACAAAGCCCATCGAGCTTCATACTGACGCCAGTTCTGCTGGTTTCGGTGCCGTACTTTTCCAAAAGCATAATAATGAATTCAGAGTAATAGAGTACTTCAGTATGCGCACCACCGATACTGAGAGTCGCTATAACTCGTATGAGTTGGAAACGCTAGCCGTTGTCAGAAGTATAAAACACTTTCGTCACTATCTATTGGGTAGACCCTTTAAAGTAATAACCGATTGTAACTCTTTAAAGGCTTCGCGCAACAAAAAAGAATTGCTTCCTCGAGTATATAGGTGGTGGGCTTATCTACAATCGTTTGATTTTGAAATTGAATACCGTAAGGGTGCACGTATACCACATGTTGATTTTTTAAGCCGCAACCCTGCCGACCATACAACACTTAATATAAATAACGTCCATAATTTCACGAAATCCACAATGGATTATTGTACCGTATTTTCAATACGAAAGATAAGAAGACAAAAAAATGTATCTTTGTTCCAAAAAGCTATCGTTGGCCTATTATTCAACTTTACCACGACTCGCTTAAACACTTTGGTTGGGAAAAGACAGTTGAAAAAATTCGCGAACAGTTTTGGTTTCCGAATATGATTAAAAACACTCGTAAATATATTGACTCCTGTCTATCTTGCAAGATCAACAAAAGCCAGTCTGGCTCTAGACAAATTGCTCTTCATCCAATCGATAAACCACCAGTGCCCTTCCATACCATACATATGGATACTACTGGCAAATTAAGTGGCAGTAAACCCTCTAAACAATACGCTGTGGTGTTTGTGGACGCATTTATAAAATTTTGTTTTATAAAACCAGTTAATAACCTTACCGCAATTGCTACTGTTAACTGTTTGAAAGAGTTGATTTACAATTTCGGAACTCCAAAACGGATAATTTGTGATCAGGCTGCCAGCTATACTGGAAAAGAATTAAAAAGTTTTTGCGATCGCTGGTCGAACGTATGATGAAAGTATTGACGAATTGCTTCACTATAGTAGAAAACTCATCCAAGAGAAGTTGGAAAGACTCAGTTGGCGAAGTACAGTTAGCTATAAATAGTACTTTTAATAAAACTACTGGTCACACGCCTTTCCAGCTTCTAATGGGCTATAATCAGTCACCTCCTGCCATATCAGCCCTAATACAAGATATGGAATGCCTGGACCTAGAAATGTGCCGTTCTAAGGCAAAGCAGAAAATTAATGAGCGAGGTCAAGCTCATAAAGAACAGTTTGACAAGACTAAAGCCAAAATTGTTCCATTTAAAGTTGAAGACATAGTTTTAGTTAAGCAAAACTTGCGTTCAATTAACAAACTCGACAGCAAATTTCGGGGTCCATGCGTTGTACAGATGTAAAAGATAATGATAGATATACTATTCGTGTATATGAATACTTACGTTTAATGTCTCCTGAAGTGGGCCATGAATTGACTAACTCTTTGGATTGAATAAATGTGTAAGAATAAATGTGTAAATTTAATCAATCTCCAATTACTTGCGCTTGCGACTGGCCATCGCGGACTCAAGTTTTTGGGTATTGGTTACTGTAGCCATGTGATTTGGCATTTGGGTCATGTGATTTGACCAGGATCAGTATTTGTATCCGTAGCCATGTGATTTGGCATTTGGGTCATGTGATTTGACCAGGATCAGTATTTGTATCCGTAGCCATGTGATTTGGCATTTGGGTCATGTGATTTGACCAGGATCAGTATTTGTATCCGTAGCCATGTGATTTGGCATTTTGGTCATGTGATTTGATCAGCATAATATAGCCATGTGATTTGGCATTTGGGTCATATGATTTGACCAATATTTGGGTCATGTGATTTGACCAATATTTGTCGTCATGTGATTTGGCATTTGGGTCATGTGATTTGACCAGGATCAGTATTTGTATCCGTAGTCATGTGATTTGGCATTTTGGTCATGTGATTTGATCAGCATAATATAGCCATGTGATTTGGCATTTGGGTCATATGATTTGACCAATATTTGGGTCATGTGATTTGACCAATATTTGTCGCCATGTGATTTGACATTGGCCATGTTCACGAGCCATGAAGGCTGCTCGTCAGGATGGTCGTGTGGGAGAATGTAATTATTTTCATTCTAAATAATTATATTTATAAAAAGCATTGGTCAGTAAACGATATTCCTGCGCACTGCGCAAAACGTAAACAACCAATCTGGTTTTCCCACCACGCTACCTGACTTGTTTACTCGTCACTATAAAACCAGCTTGCCGCTTGTCGACAGCTCAGGGGCCTAATTCGCGTAACCGAATCGCAGTTTGATCGTGATTGAATTGGACGATTTTGACATTTAACCCATACTAGAACTGTCAAAAACCTGTCGTTCAATTACGATTGTGATACGATTCGGTTACGCGAATTAGGGGCCAGAAGTTGTCTAACCGTCGGGCACGGCACATCGGTGCTCTGAACTGTCTACATCTTCAGGTAACATTGTTCAATGTTATTTTTATCATTGTAATTTATTCTTGATGTATTTTTCTTGAGCTTAGCTTATTATTTTTGCTATATTAAATATTGGCATTAAGTTTTTACTGTTATAAATTGTTTATGAAATGATTTATTCTATATAAATTATTAACGTACATTAAATTTTTTGTTTCATTACAAGTACTTTGAACTGCCTGGAAATTGAGTGGCTTGCTATAAGCTGATGGTAAGCCCCTGTTCATCGCCCAATAAATTCTTCCAATAAGTCAACGGTGCACAGTGGGACGGATTTCGGATTTGCGGACATAGGACTTTTTAATATCAGTATTATTCAGTATACAGAGTGAAACTTTAATCACTTTCCAAAATTTTTTTGCGTTCAGTATCGCAGTCAGAGCCTATTTATGAAGTAAAAAATGTAAATAAAGTTGTCACCCGAAAATATTTTTCGTGATATTGTTTTCAATTGTTACGGTCCTAGACCTGGGTATAAAGGGAAATTCAAAACCTCATGAATAGTATTGTAATAAATGAATGAGATGCACATCGCGTAAAAAAAGTGAATACTAGGATGCCGTATCAAAAATTTTAGATTTTTGTCGGACAATTTCTAAGTGCTTTATCTTGACATTTTTGTACTGAGCTATACAAAAAGAAAAATTACGTCATTTGTCTTTTGCTTCGAAGATTGCTATATTAGAATTTGGGTAGTGGTTAAAATTTCACCCTGTATAAACTTGAAAAATTTTGTCTCAGGCGGGACTCGAACCCGCATCTCCTCGCATGCGGCGCTATACCATTTAGCGCCCGCCCGGCATGCGAGGAGATGCGGGTTCGAGTCCCGCCTGAGACAAATTTAAAAAGTCCTATGTCCGCAAATCCGAAATCCGTCCCACTGTGCACCGTTGACTTATTGGAAGAATTTATTGGGCGATGAACAGGTCGCAAACACTATCACAAAGGGCAAATCACAAGAAAAAGAATCGTAGTCCGGTGGGTCGCTGAGGTCGTTGGTTCTAAAACACTATTATCCAATCCGTAGAGTAGTCCTTATACCCGTTGGTATCGCTAAAGTCGTCGTTACTTCGCACTAGATCACTTTTCGCAGGTATCGCACCGAAAGCTCAGAATGAACTGACTGCGGCGTCTCAAGTCCTGTTATTTATATATCTCAACATCGACGCCGGTCGTACATACTAGAACGTTCGTTTTCCAGAAAAATCACAAGGACATTTAAACGTAAACAACACTAGTGTGTTATGCCATTTTGCGCCTTATTCTGTAAACTTAACGTTCAATGTCGCTTGCACTAAGATCTTGTTATTACTTAACGGTTGAATGTAGGTAGTTATGTACACTCGTCTAGCGATATCTTGAAGCGTCTAGCATATCCGCGACAATACGTTAAATAATGGTAGCGTACAATGGTTATACTAGTTTTTCTTAACAAAACACACATTTCATTGTCCAAGGAAGTTTCACGCGGGAATTTTACTCGGCCGCCAGAGTAATTAATACTTCAAATAATAATACGTTGACAAGATATCTTAAAAATCTATCTATACAGGATGAAATTTTAACCACTTTCCAAAATTTTTGTAAGCGTTCAGTATCATGTTTAGAGCCTATTTATGAAGTAAAAATGTAAATCAAGTTGTCACCCGAAATCATTTTCCGCGATATAGTTTTCAATTTTTACGGTCCTAGACCTGTTAAGATATAAAGGGAAAATCAAAAACATATGAATAGTATCGTAATGGATAAATGATATGCGCGACGCGTAAAAAAAGTGTTACTAGGAGGCCGTATCAAAAATTTTAGATTTTTGGTGGACATTTTCTAAGTGCTTTATCTTGACATTTTTGTACTGGGCTATACCAAAAGAAAAAATACGTCATTTGTTTTTTGTCTCGTAGATTGATATATTAAAATTTGGAAGGTGGTTAAAATTTCACCCGTATATACAGGGTGAAATTTTAACCACTTTCTAAAATTTTTATAGGCGTACGGTATTGTATTTATAGCCCATTTATGAAGTAAAAACTGTAAATCAAGCTTTCACCCGAAAATATTTTTCGCAATATAGTTTTTAATTTTTACAATCCTAGGCCTGATAAGGTATAAAAGGATTATCAAAAACATATGAATAGTATCGTAATGAATAAATGAGATGCGAATCGCGTAAAAAAAGTGTTGCTAGGCGGCCGTATCAAAAATTATATATTTTTACGGACATTTTCTAAGTGCTTTATCTTGACATTTTTGTACTGGGCTATACCAAAAGAAAAAATACGTCATTTGTTTTTTGTCTCGTAGATTGATATATTAAAATTTGGAAAGTGGTTAAAATTTCATCCTGTATATAAATGTTATGTTGGTTTGTGTACGCTTCAAAAACTCGAAAGTTCTGCACCGATAGAGCTGAAATTTTAGCATGATATATACGCGACCGCAAAAAAAAATATATACTTAAAACAAAAACCATTGAATCACAATGTGCCAAAGCGAAGCGTGGCAGGGAACTAGTAAATAATACAAAAATTCAACAAAACAATCAACTGCTTTTAATAAACTAAATTATGGCATACATCTCTAATTTTTGCACTTCCTAGGCATTCACCTTCTCTATAAAATACACCAAACTGACCTTCAGTAATAGCTCTCAATTTATTTTCTAATATGACTGTAAGCCCTTCTATATTTTTTACAATTTTACAGGGTACTAGCGGTTTTGTATGTTGAAAACGGAAGTAACAATTCAGAATACTATTCTGTCTTAATTCTGTTGGTTCACTATGAATCCAATGAGGTGTGCTTGTGAAACACAAATTATTCCAAATAGCTGGATGTTTCGTGCCCGCTACCTGAAAAATATACCAATTTATATTCTTTGCAATAAAAAGATAATATACAATAGTTTTACATGAGATTCAAGCAATTTAATTGCAATTATAATATCAGTATCATAACTTAATATAATTTTTCAAATTATGACTCAGGCGGGACTCGAACCCACATCTCCTCGCATGCCGGGCGCGGCGCTATACTATTAAGCCACCGAGACACTGCGTCACAGTGCGAATTTTTCAAGCATATTCTTATCGCTGACATCATACAGCGATAAGAATTTGAAAATTTTAAATTGCAATTAAATTGCTTAAATACAATGATATTACAAAGAAAATATCATAATAAGTATTTAAATAGCTGTTTCATCTTAACTGACTGTCAAACATCTGCAAAGATGTTTCTTTCGGGTGTTAAGGGTGCAAACTCCTAACAATTGTGAAACAACGCTGGCTTACAGAGATAAGACTATGCTTGAAAAATTCGCGCTGTGTCGCAGTGTCTCGGTGGCTTAATGGTATAGTGCCGACGCGCCCGGCATGCGAGGAGATGCGAGTTCCGAGTCCTGCCTGAGTCATAATTTTTCAAGTTTAAATACTGATAACTTGAAAAATTATGACTCAGGCAGGACTCGAACCCGCATCTATCGACAATAAACAATAAATTCAGTTTTAAATACCCTACCCATAAGTCTATACTAAAATACTAGCTGTTGCCCGCGATTTCGTCCGCGTCAATTTCTGTTATTAAGATTGCAATTATTTTTGCAACATTTTTTACTGATGCTTTGCTCCTATTGGTCGCAGCATGATGTTATCTAGCCTAAAGCCTTCCTAGATAAATAGACTATCCAACACAAAAATATTTTTTCAATTCAAACCAGTACTTCCTGAGATTAGCGCGTTCAAACAAACAAACAATCAAACTCTTCAGCTTTATAATATTAGAATAGATTAAACAAAAATACTTAAGTACCACATAAATATTGTTAGTCACCAAGTCCTTCTTAAACACAAAGTAAGCGTCTTTATGATCAGCTAGACAACATCTTTGTCCAACAGTCCACTTGTGTAATCCTCCATGTTCACCCACCACTTTTCCTGTATCTAAGTCTATGAATAAACCTTTTTTGGTCTCAATATACTGTAAATAAGAACATATTTCAATAAAATGTTCAAAGTTTAATAGATAAACACAAGAGACTGTACTTGTGACAAAAATACCTCTTCGATAAAATCCTTGAACTTCTTTTTTCCTATAAAACAAATTCCTGTACTATCCTTCTTACCAGCCACATTTATAAGGCCTTCAATTTTTGCAATCTCTCGTACTTGATCTTTCATCAGATTTGCTATAGGAAACATACATCTCCTTAAAGAAAACTGCTTTACTTGAGATAAAAAGAAGGTTTGATCTTTGTGCTTATCAGCTGGTTGTAGCAATCTTACACCTGAAACAATACTCAGATTTAGCCTGTAATGGATATGACAGATTGCAAAATCTCAGGAAAATTATTAAAATGTTGTCTTATGATCATCTACCAGTTAAATGAAATTTTAGCACAAGATGTTTCCTAAGCAGAACATGTATAACCATACCTTCCACATCTGAATACCTCTCAAGAAGAGGGCCAAAGGATGTATTAGCATAGTGACCAGTAGCTATGGCATCCACCCCTAAGTTATTCCTGCAATGTTCGAAAAAGCTATCAAATTTTATATATCTATTGCACAGTATGTCAGGGTTTGGCGTCAGTCCTGTCTGATATTCGTTCAACAACACTGTAAAAACTTCGTTCCAATACTCTTTGATGAAGTAAACCCTATGTAAAGGAATTTGTAGCTTACGGCAAACAAATGTTGCATCTTCATAATCTTTCTCATCCGAGCAAAAGCCAGCTTCATAATTGTTATCCCAATTCCTCATAAATACTCCTTCCACATGAAAACCTAGATAAATAAAAATAATACTATACTTTGATTTGAATTAAGTATGGTTAAGCAAATCAAATTTATTTTCAGAAATTAATCTTAATATTACATAGGTACAACTAACATGCAACCAACTTTACTACATTTCTTAAAAAATATTGCAAAAAGATACCTAATTTAATAGAATTTAGCGTTTTCATTATTTGGTACATGTAAGAATATCCAAAAAAAAATTTTTTATAGGATAGGATGGTTAAAGTTTAGAACTTGAACCATTGAGTTAAGAGGCGGGGGTCTGGGGGGTGATGAGGACCCCACAGTGAACTCAGGGGGGCGCGGGAATAAAACAAAAATTTTTAGGTTTGGTTTCAAAAATCGTTTCTTTTTTGTGTTTTTGAGTTTGCTCTCTCGCCTTCATCACGCCTTTGTATGGTCACTATTCTAACCTAACGTAACCGACACTTTTCCTAACCTACTGGACTTTGCAGGCAAATAAATATTACATGTTTTTTTTTGGATAGTACCTAGTATGAGCACCATACATAAATCGCGTTTCATTTATCATACGTAAAAAATATGAAAATCTGTTGTCAAAAAGTGAAATGGTCATAGAAAATCGAAATCTTTAAAAAAAATTTTCTCAAAAGGCGCAACACTCCGCAAGTTGAAACATTGCCTAAATTACTACTTAAGTAACTACCATTTAGCCACAAAATTGCGGAATTCCAGAACTCCGGTCCAAGTTCTTAACTATATCCGATAGGACTGTCCATTCCCTCAGCAAATACCTTCAGAAGGATATTAACCTAACGTCATGTTCATAGCACAAAATTTTAAACTAATTTCTTACCTGATCTTCTTAAAATAAGTGCTGCTACAGCACTGTCTACACCTCCTGATATTCCCAATGCCACTTTCTTAAACATTGTACAGGCATACTTTTATCAAGACTATTTAATTTTAATCAAATCCAATTTATTGGGAGAAGTTCATTCCCCCCATTAATAAGTTACTCTATGGTAATTAACAAATCAAAATATCAAATCAATTATTTTTTCTTTAGTAAGTTTAACGGCCTCGGATACTTGTCCATACAGCCAACTCTTTAGTAATATTGTCTTTATTTTTGCATTAAAACGTTGATGTAAGCGTTGATGTAAGACATTTTAATGCTTCGATGGAGTTTTTGGAGACAGTAAGTAAATTTAGCAATAACATCGAACAGTCATCGCTCCGCTGTTCGAAGCATTTCTATCTTATTTCTTTCTACGTGGTTTCGCCGGCGGCTCTCCAAAGGTTAACCTAACGGTGCAAACTGACCTTTGTTGAGTTAAACGCTTTTTTCAAAGCGGTTCTGTTCGATAGGGAGCGACAGACAGTGCCTTTTTCAAGGCGCTGAAATTTCCCTCCGCCGCCGGTATATCGGGCTGTAAGTCTAGGCCTCGTGGAAGGCACGTTTGAGAGGGTGAGGCGTTCCTCCTCGACCTAGAGTCACTAGATACTTGCAGTCCTTTCCCTGCCGGGCGTGACCCACCCTACCCATCCTTAATTTCCATCCCTTAGGGAGCGTATCCCGGGCCATTTCGGTGGCTCGGTCCCTCCCGAAGGACTGTTAGGCGTAGGCCACTCACCCTGCGGCGTCATCACATCGTCGTGGGACCACATTTTGTTAGGGACCTCACATCCTATTTAGGCACACCCGACACAACCAACCTTCCTGTGGCAGGTTGGACCATACAGCCACCCATTAATCACCGTCACCGAGTTTTTTGCCGATTCTTCTCGGTGAAGGCGCGTTCCGAATCGGTGGTAAATAAAAATTACTTCCTAAAGGTCAGTCCTCCCTCTACGATGGAGGTACTCTTTTTGGAGTACCTTCGATCGTTAGGAGGAGACGCGTTGAAAGGCTTTAATGCCTTTCGTCGCGCTCGTGAAGCCTCTGAAAACTCGCCCACCTCCCCAGACCCAGAACCCGTCCCAATGGAGGACGAGGAAAGCCCTTCAGGCTCCTCCTCTCCTCCTACACCCTGTAGCTCCTCATCAGAGGAAAGTAATTAGTCCCCTGACAGTGACGGCTCCTCCTCTTCGGAGGAAACGTCCCAAACCGAAGAGTCCAATTCCGAAGGGTTCACTCCAGTGACCCACGGAAAGCGCGCAAACCCGCGTGTTCCGAACGAAAGTACTAAAGTTCCAAAGTTCCAAAGTTTTACTTTTCAAGGCTCTACTACTATATCGGCAGGAAGAGTAAAATGTCACTTAGAAATAAGTTGACAATTTACTAAGCCTGTATTCGAGCCGTGATGACTTACGCTAGTCCAGTGTTCGCTCACGCCAGCCCCTCAGAACTAGAAAGACTCCAAATCCTCCAAAACAAATTCTTACGCGCTTCTTACAATTTGCATCGCGACCTTAACATTCCGTCGATTGCCAGCTTTATGAAGGAAGCGTCTCAACACTTCTTTGATAAAGCCGTCAATCATACGAATCCTCTTATAGTCAAAGCCACCACCTACTCGTGCCAAAAAGATGTCAAAGCCCGTTTCCGCCAACCGAGGAACGTTCTCGAAGATCCCGACGACGAAATCACATCGTTCATTAAACAATTCACCACTCACAACAGTACACACCCGACCAGCACTAGGTCGAATCAGCGCCCTCGCTGGCGAGTGCGAGGACCCTTGCATCATTTTGGCAGGTACAGATATGTACCTGGTCGCTTCTCACCAGTCCGCCCTTCGGACGACGGCCCCAGCCGAGGTCCGAGCCTACAGAGGCGCCCTTGAGGCCTAGTCTGCCCCCCTCGATCGGGCCCACTAGAACGGGGCTCGCGTAGATCGGTCTGTATGCACAGACTAGTCTGTGTTGCAGCGCCAAGCTACGCGATGCAACCACTAGTCGGGTTGACCTCTTGGCCGGGTGCCCTCAGCACCCGGCACGGTCCGATCGCGCCGCTAGTACGGGATAGTTAAGCTTAAAATTAAAAACGTACGCCAACGAAGATACTCTTAAAATGACGGGGAAAAAACTGACGATGCGACAACGGCTGCGTATAATAATTTTATTCAAGAATGTTTAAGTCTCTAATAATTTTATGTCATTAATTTCTTGTTTTATTTCTTTTGCTCACATTCGGTCCTAAACGAGTCTACTACCACTCCAACTTAACGATCCACTGTAACTCTCTTATTCAACAATAGTAAAGAACGTACCTAATTCAATAAAGATAAATAGCGTGGGCTAGCATGTGACTATTCGTGCCTAAAATCCGTTTTAGATAGTTTTTAATACAAAAAGTATTTATCAATCCAGTAAGGTTATCCGGGAAGATAATATTTAATGGACACCGTATTAGAAAAGGAGGCACATCTACTTTCGAACCTCTCTCTCGGCTCGCTTTTTTTTGAGATACTGCGGCGTCCAGTGTAGGTTCATGAGATAACCTAGCTTTTTGACAGAAGACTATTTTTTTAAAATTTGTACTGACTTACTGACTGGATGTATTCTACTATAGCCATTTTATTATTTAGGCTGTTAATTGTGAACTCCTTTGAGTTTTCTAAAATGACAGGCAAATAAAATAAGTACCTGCTTGTTTAATCTCTGGAATGAGTTGACAAGTTTGTACTTTGTTGTACAGGAGAGGTTATTTCGCGTATTTAATTTCTTTGCAGTTTTTGATTGATATTACTGTAAGTTTTTGATAAAAATGTCGAACATCAACTTACAATGTTTGTTAGGTATACAATGCAATGATTTTGTTATGATTGCTGCTGATCAAACCAATAGCCACAGTATTATGGTCATGAAAGATGGTAAGAAATTGTTCACTCTCTACAGTAAGTTTCTGACGAAATTATTAATAAATTCGTTTTTTATTTTAGACGAAGAGAAGATTTATAAAATTTCTGATAGATTGGTGATGGGTGTGATTGGTGATTCTGGGGATACGACTCAGTTTGCCGAATACATTGCCAAGAACATACAATTGTATAAAATGCGCAATGGTTATGAGTTAGGCCCAACGGCTGCAGCCAATTTTACTCGCAGAAATCTCGCTGAATATCTGAGAAGCAGTGTAAGTTTTTTCAACTATTGATGACCTCATTCATCATGACTCTTCTAAAAAAATATTTCTTTCAAAATACAGGACTTGTGCATTATCACTAAACTGTGAACAATTTAACACAGTCATGGAATATGTTGGTAATCAATATTTCAAATACCTAGTTCTATTTTACCCGAATAATAGTAAGAAATAATAATAGCCATAACTCTTATTGGATCACACAATGGTAATACATTGCTTTATTTTTGGATCATGTATTTATGGTTAAACAGGTATGTATTCTAGGAAGTTTTTAAGACAGAAGGCCCTACTATGCAATACAAAGTCTGTTTAATCATATCTATCTGTATCTTTCAAATATGCTTAGACATTTTGCTAGGAGTGAGTGAGACAGTTAAAGCCTGCTATATAGTCATGTTGCCTGCAAGGCCTCATACTTGGTTAACCCCTCGATTGTATTATTCTAGACACAATTAAAATCAATTGTTATCGTGACCGCCGGCGATCTGATGATCCTGTAGAAGTTAATAATAATAATATGCTTCAAAGATATATTTGATTTTCAGACCCCATACTTTGTAAATGTGCTGATGGCAGGCTATGACAAAGAGAATGGTCCCGAATTGTACTTCATGGACTATTTAGCATCAAGTGTGAAGGTCCCATTTGCTTGCCACGGCTTTGGCGGGTACCTCAGCTTGAGCATTATGGACCGTTATCACAAGAAAGGTATGGTATAGTTAAATTGTATTAACTTTTTTTATGCCCTACCCAAACAGAATGTCTAATTGCCCATTTAGTCCCTAAAAATGTTCTCTTTTAATGTATCATTGCAGCAAAATGATCACAATTTATTATGCATAAGAACTGCTCTTGATATCTTTCTCAGCAATGCAATGGACCCGACAGCCACATAAATTAATGGTTAATAATTTTGGATCTGTTTCCAGATGCAACTGAGCAGGAAGCATATGAAATACTGAAGAAATGCATCACTGAAGTCCACAAGCGACTGTTTGTAAGCCTGCCCAACTTTCAAGTGACTGTGGTTAACAGGGATGGCATCAAAATAATGCCTGTAATTAACTCAGCATCATTGAAGTGATTTATTATTTTGTAAGGTTAAATAAAAAGCATTTTCTATAAAATAATTCTGTTTTTTAGTAAATATTGAACCATTATTTATTAACTCAGAAAAAATATTGACTGGTAATAAGGAATTAGAATGCAATTTTATATCTACAGTTTCTGAAATTTTTAACAGCTAAAAAGATGATTAGGCAAACATAGTACATACTTATCTTACAAATTGGTGATCAATAAAGTGAACAAATCATACCTAGTTCGCTTGTATTATCTTCATAAGTTCAGTTCAATCCTTGTTAAGTCCAGAGCCAAAACAAAATGAAAGTTTAAGAACATTTTTTTTAAATTAATATCGTCCTTGCTAATGATATAACTAACGAACGTCTGTACTAGTAGTACTAGTACTGTAGTTATATAAAAATGAAAAATCATTGACTTTATTAATCGCGCGCGAACACTCTTAAGCTGATAGTAGAATTGGCAGACTTTTTGGCTGCAATGAACTGCGTACGTAAGTGATGACACGTACGTCTCGCGCACCATTCCCCTAGTCACGAAATCATCATTTACCGTGCCTACTACCCACGCCCAGGATCGTGGCAATTGTGGTGGCAATCATGTAAATACACCAAATTACCTACCTAACTGATACTTTTTATTTTCCTGATTATAAGGACAGTCGAGTCTGTTAATCATTGACTGCATCAGGCTAATTTCTATCTAATCCAGTTCATAATTTTTTTTCTTATTATTTTCTAGATTGTCCTGAAAATACTAGCAAAACCTTGCAGCCCGACAAATAGGTGAATATATACTTAGCTTGAAAATCTTGAAATAATTTTCAAGCTAAGTCATCTACATACGAGGAGAAACATAACGTTGCTATTACAATTTATACCAGAAAAGCGACTGCGTTTGTAGTTACGTAGTCAAACATATGAAACAATATAAACTAATGCGTAACTACTTAAACAGGACTCTGATTTCACTTGTCTTAACATTTTTGGTATTGTATTTTGACGGTCCTAATAAGCCCTTGAATTATTATTACGAAGTGAAAATAGCATTCTAGTTTTTAAGCCATAAACATATTTTATGATACCTATAAAACTCAACTTGAATTGGCTGCGAGTTTTGATTGACAATTTTAATAAGAGATTTTTTCAAATTAATAATTATAAAAATACACTTATTATTAGGAATAGATTAGGATTAGGAGTGCTTTCCTGTTGTAAATAAAAAGACTAATTTATTGGCAATACTTACATACTTTTTTTATAATTTTCATTAAAATATATATTTTATTGTTTTTCTGTATTCTAAACTCGATGGACGTTTGGATTCTAAACCCCTTTCGGCTCGTACTTTTTTTACGCCCTGTATAAACAACAAAATCTACCTCCTAGTGGTCCACCCTGAGCAACGGCATCTTCGGTTTTCTAATCAATGATGACGGCTAACAGATCGCTCTGCGGTGGTAGGCTTCGTAAGAGGCCGCCTGGATGCTACCACCCTCCTGCCGGAGTCTAGCGCCAAACTGTTTTTCTGTGATCCGCTGGTGTGTGGGAAAACCAGTACCTCTGGGTAAACTCGCTCCATCTTAGGCTTCTTCTTAACCGTATAGTTAACTTTATTTGATATTTTAGGAACTTAATTGCACTTATAATATCAGTATACAAAACTTGAAAAATTTTGTCTCAGACGGGACACAAATTTTTCAAGTTTATATACTGATACCGTATAGTTAAGTATGTAGTCAAGAGCAAGCCCATTAATTATATTAAAAAATAAATAAGAATAAAAGGCAATAGGTACAACAACCCGGAAGGCCTTATAAAGTTTCAATTAAAAAACAAAATATATGAAACATATTTTAATAAAACCTAACAATAACCCATGCATGTACATTTTATCCACCAGCTTTATTTCTTTCGGGACTTGATGTCGCCGTATCCTGGTTTTCAGATTGAGATACATTAGCATCATTGTCCCCGCCGTTGTCGCCTTCATTATCCGAATTATCTAAAATTACAAAATAACAAAATAATTCTATATCTGCATTGATATCTTAAAATTAAGCAATTACCTCTTTGAACTATACATTTCATGGATTTTATTAAGATACCCTCGAATGCTGTAAACGGCTTGAACCGGTCCCTTAAATTTATTTTACAGGCGGTAACGAATTTTGATACGGGTTAATTCCATAAAAATATATATTTTATTAAGTTCTCTATTTATATTTATACCGAGAAGAGGATTAGCATTTGTTATAATGTCCTTCTTTCAAACGAGTATCTATCAAAACACATACTTTTTTGATACCGAATTTCACTTCACAGAAAACTATTCTATGAATGTTAATATCTTTTTTTCTTGATTTATCGAATAGTTAATAATCGCCGTTTCTTAACATCGAATAACATTTCACAAAAAAAATGTTTCGCAATTGTTTTGTTAAGCAGAATAACGATATATCAAAGTAATGTTTCATTGAATTATTAAGTTATCGATAAAACCATTCATAAAAACATGTTTCAATGTGTAACGGTTCCCATAGCATAAATTAATGCATGCAAGCAAGCAAGCAGGCATGCAAGCATAAAGGCATGCATGCAGCAAGCAAGCAGCATGCATTACGATTTTCTCGTCTCCGGCGCTAAGGGAATAGCAGCCTCGTCGCCCTTGCGTAACAAGGCGCAGTCACCCAAGCTCGCCTACGCGGGTGCCTGCACCTTGTTACAGCGGGCGGAGGCTGCTCTCCCTCCGCGCCTACGGCTTTTGAATTACACTCTAGTATCGAGCAGACTAGTACCACGGCGAGGGGACCACAGCGAGTCTGGTTTAACGCAGTTTATTTATTATATCAATATTTGTATCAGTTATGGTTTAAATTGTTTATTAATAAAGTATGCAATATAATATTATTATATTTGTAACAAAAATCGTTTGGCAATATGGACTTTAGTGAAGTAAAATTGGATGTTTCAACAATTCTGCATATTGAAACTTACGTGGCAATAAAATTATGGGTAACAAAATAGTAAACTAACATTACTTCGATAAAATACATAACATATGAAAAGAAGTAACGATGAAGTAAGTTTTAGATAATAAGCATTCGATCTAATGAAATTGTGATGTAACATGATTCTAGAATATGTTGAATGTCTTTAGAAACATCTGCGAATTGTTTTATGGGGAATGAAAGTCGTTGAAGAAAATTGCGATTATGTGATGGGTTCCTCTTTCAAACAGCTACGGATTATAGATTGGCAAGTAATATAAATAGTTGATTGTCGATAAGTTTGAATAAGTTATGTGCAATTATGTAAAGTGTAAATGTTCAACAAGGACAGCTATGATTATGGTTCCACTTATGCACACGAACTTATCGCAATTACAAATAAAACGAAATACGGATACTCTCAAAATCTTGCACACGGTTGACTCCATCAAGGTCCACAATTAATCGTGTGCAAGAGACGACCCTATTTCTCGCTCCACCAATAGGTTCTATTTCGTGGAACTAATTAGTTTCTTTGTTACGTTTCTCGAGAGTTATATTTCAGCAGGGCAATAAATAAAGACAGTACTATCAAAAGGCAATAACGAAATTAATAATCTACTACTACTAGTCTTATGATTTCGAGTTTAAACTGGGAATATCGAAGAGGCGGTTCATAGTCGGGGTCATGTTTGAGTGTAACCAAATAGTATACTAAAGCTGCCTCTTTGCACGCCTTTGATGTGCAGCCATTCACGTAATCGACGCAATTGTATCAATACATTACATACACTACGCCAAGCGTCGCGGGTTCGATCCCCGCACAGTACAAATATTTGTGTGCATGAACATGTCTGTTTGTACTGGTCTGGGTGTTTTCTATGTATTATAAGTATGTATTTACTAAAAAAAAGTATATAAGTAAGTTTATCGGTTGTCTAGTACCCCATACGACAGGGTACTTAATAGTAGCTTAATTTGGGACTAGATGGCTCTGTGTGGCCCAGTGAGGCATGTCTTAAATATTTATTTATTTACTTGTGTCTGGTCCAAGTAGATAAAAGCGATTAAATATGTACCTGTACTAAGTTATATTTCAATTAGTTTAGAAATTCGATAGAAAACCTGCTCATATTTGCAAATACTAAAACGGAAAATGCGTCCCTTAAGTAAAAAAAAATACCTTTTTTCTCAGCAGGCATATCCTCAGTCCTATTAGCCACTTGGAAGTGATATTCTAACTCTTCAAAGTCAAACACTTGGTCTGTCGGCAGCAAACATGGTAGATAGGCGGGAAAAGTTGGCTTGCATGCAATCACTGAAATAATAAAACATGGTTTAAATATTGGAATAAACAAATGTAAGTTTTTTTTCTTTTCTTTTGGCAACCCAAATTAAATTGTCCACCAAATATTAACAAGTTTTTTCTGCTTCTTAATTTAGAATAACGGATTTTTAGAAAAAGTACATTGATTTCTTATAAGTAATGATGAATGCATTCCAAATTAAACCGACACCATTTAGTTTTGTTATATGAGTGCGGGCCCCTAATAAAAGTTATAAAAGTTGGTTTCTTAAAATGAAGAAAATGAAAAAAATACTCTTGATATTAAAAACTTTTTTTTTTAATCTAATTGACTACAAAACATTTTTGTTTAGTGCAATGGTTGACTGGCAAATAATGCCTCATGGCATTAAGTCCACCCTTTGTACTCTTACTTTTAGTTTTTGCAATAAAGCTTAAATAAATAAAAAAATAAACCTTTTACATTACAAATAACATATTTTCTGCTTTATATCCCGGGAAAAGGGTCAGTTCCCGTGCGATAATTTTGATACACATTTTAAATTTTAAATTACACGCGACAAAGTATAATTTTAAATTTCAAATTACACGGGCAAAAGCTAGTACAAGATAAGATTATATAATATTACTCACAAGGGAAAACTGTGTTATCTTCAGTATTAAATAAATTATGAATCTCACTGGTTTTAGCAAGAAACTTTGTCAATGCTCTTTCAATGTCTCTCTTCTGGGAGGCTGCTTTCTCTCTAATCGCCTCATATTCAGTAACTGGTTGTTTATGAGTCTATAAATCAGAAAAAAATACAATTATGTATTGTATTCCTCAAAACAAACAGATCATATAGGATGGTATAAAAGAAAAGTGTGCCAGGATTTGAAATAAATTAGTACTTGTCTAGCTAGTAGTTGTACAAATAATGATGTACTATGCAAGAATGCAGAATGGAATCATTGACTATATTGTAATTCAGTTAATGCTAATTAAAAAATAAATAACAAATTTATGGCTAGTAGTATCTTCTATCCGCCAGACAGAGAAATACAGATGATGCACAATTGTAGTTGGTCAGAACGGCAAAATGGGATGATTTGTGTATATACAACACAATAGACAATATACATAAATGACAGGTTATGTTGGGTTATGCTATGCACATAAGTAGTGTGCTTGTTAGGAATATATTATTAAATTGAAAGAATTTATTTTGACATTATGATCTACAGCTCTTCTAATGGGCATACTGTTGCTACTGCTATAGTATGTTTTAATATTTTTTTAATAATAAGAAGAATAATCTTTATAACATAAGGAATACTTACAGGTGTTCGAATATATGCATGAGGATCAGGTAATGCTGGTAAGTGGAATGGTATGTGCGGTGCCAGCTTTGCTTTGGAACCTGCAGACAGCATAGCTGGAGTCCTTGGAGCCGGTGCCTGCTGAGGTGGCTGAATGACATGTCTGTTTGGCCGAGCTGCATACTGCTCTATACTTTGGAGGCTTATACCTCAAAAAAAGAATAATAACATTACTATGTTATAAAGAATATTCACATTACTAATATCTTAATCAGAAAGTCATGTTAATTGGCTAGCAGAAATTTATTTATCAATATTGATATCTATTGCTGTGCCTGTCAGGGTGCATGTGAATATTAGAATTATATACTTAACTATGTTATGTATTTAGCATCTAAGTCATGTGCAATGCAATAAATAAAAACCGGCCAAGTGCGAGTCGGACTCGCCCAGGGTTCCGTACCAAAAACGCCAAAAAAACGGGTTTGTTGTATGGAAGCCCCCCTTAAATATTTATTTTGTTATGTTTTTAGTATTTGTTGTTATTGCGTAACAGAAATACATAATTTGTGAAAATTTCAACTGTCTAGCTATCGCGGCTCTTGAGATACAGCCTGGTGACAGAGCGACGGACAGACGGACAGACAGCGAAGTCTTAGTAATAGGGTCCCGTTTTTACCCTTTGGGTACGGAATCCTAAGAAATAGGTACAGACAACAGCACGTCAACCTACCACAAAACGTCAAATTTTCTTAATTGATATTGATCTCTACTTGTTGGACTTAAAGTTGAAAATCAATGGGGACTACCGTTTCTTTTCTCACCAGTTGGCGCCACTGTAGACTGAGGTCCGGAGTTATAGCTGTCAAAGGCGATTGGCGCCGAAGCCCGAAACAAAGTGTTATATCTTGAATCTAACTAAGGTTATATTGTTTATAAATAACTATCCTGATATCAACAAACTAACTTCTGAAATAGTTGCTCTTGAGGCCGCCTATTTATGCGCTTTTTCTTAATTCCGCTTTTAAAGCGTTCACATTAATCGCCAAATAATCCATATTTGCGATATTTTATGAAGGAGATTACTTTCCAGCAGGTAAATTAAAGAAATTATAATTTATGCAACAAATTCCGCTAAAACCAGTACACAGTGAATGATATTGGACCTCACGCGACACTAGCGCCTCTAGTGGCAAATTCACTAGCGATAGCCCCCATTCAATGACCTTTAATTTTTTGGGTAGCTTGGCCTGCCGCTGTCTGTACATCATAAATTATTATTAGGAATTCTAGATTCAGGTCAACTCAAAAAGGAATAAATCCCTCAACCCCCAGGAGGCACTGCCACGATAACAATTGAGTCTGGAATAACTCACGATCGAGGGATTAATGAAGGTTATTTCATGTGTATTTCATATACGTTCTGATTGTGATGGTTGTGATTTACACACAATAATTCACAAAATTTTCATTGCATTATTGTAAAAGGTTTACTAAAATATAGCATTTTATTTATACATATAGTTAACTTACCCATATTAATTAGTGCCATAACTACATCACCTAATACTGGTTCTACTCTGCCAGATAATTCACAGTAGCCTTTGGCAGAATTACCAACTTCTGTCAGAACTGTAAATAGGATGATATTATTTAAACTAAATACAATCAGTAGAATAAGTACATGTTATTTTCGGATTTATAATGAATGCTACAAAATCCAAGAGGCCTAAGGATACCCTCTGACCGGCATATCCTCGACTACTGGGTAATCCTGTCTTGAAAAAGAATACTTTTAAATTTGAAGCCACTGGTAAGGAGTTGTGTTCAAAGTTATCAAACCGAGAAATTACATCATAAAGTTTAGTTATCTTAGTTCAGCAGTCACAGTAAATTTTCGAGACCTTTGTAAATATTTATTGTCTGATAAAGATTTTTCTTAAAGATTAAAGACGGTATATCTTACAGGATTGAAGCATCTCAGTAAGAGTTTCTAATGACATTTTGTCAGCAGCATCAAAGCCAGTCTCCAAAAGAACTGTGGAGACAGCAATATTGAGGATTCGCCGTCGAGCATCCGCAGCATTTTCAACTTTTTCGGTGTTTTCAGACATTTTTGTGGTTCAATAATAAAACTTGTCACGTTTCCGTAGTCAATAAAAACAGATTAATGCCAAAATCTGGCTGGATTAATGTTTTGATTTACTGTCGTGTTTTGTTGATGGAATAAACGAATTGTTGCTCAGTGTTGTTGTTGTTTTACAACGTGTGACAGTTTTCTTTTTATTAATATTTTTTATTTTTTTCATAAAAATTTTACAGCTTTGGACGAGTCCATACAGCCTAGTCTTGTAGTAAATACTTACATAAACTTAATAGTCTAACCTAACCTATACCTAAACTAACCTAACTTTACAAGAGTTTTACGCTAGAACGTGGATCAGAGTCAAATAGGAACGCCTTTCCCTGTTTCTCACTTTTATTTGATTTATCCTACTTACTGACACATTATTATAACAATGCCACCACTTTATCACAATAAATGCCGCTTAAGATAATTTCACAAAATTACAAAACAAAGTCCACTTTACTCTTTTCGTTTAGGTTTAGGTTAGGTTAGGCTATTATGTTTAAGTTAGTATATAAGATATTGTATGTATTTTAAATTGACATTCTAACTAAAGACTAGGCTGTATGGACTCGTCCAAAGCCGTAAAATTTTTATTAAAAAAAATTAAGTCAGGCTTAGGAGTTTTGCGCGGGAAACGAAATGGGAAAGATGGACTTTTTTTCTTAGTATTTTTGAAATTATTAGACGAGGCTTTTATTTTGATAAAGTGGTGGCATTGTTACAATAATGTGTCAGTAAGTAGGAGAAATCAAATAACAGTGAGAATTTTACCGGCAAGGGTTAGATTTTGCCAGGTAATGTTGCGAAGACATGCAGCAGATCCCAATTTTATTAACAAAATAATTTGGAGAAGCAAGCAAGTAAGTTATTTTAACCATCACAACCTCCACAGTTGGCAATTATTTATTCCACATGAAATGCGAGAAGACGGGTCCAAATATCAGTATAAAATGAATTTGTGGAGCGGAATTTATAATGGCCAAATATTATATTATACCTGTCAGGTCGCCACCAATGCTCAACTCAGAAAATTATTTAGAGTTTCTCTCTTGCCCAGCGGCGTGTTCAATGGCTGCAGCATGACGGATGTCCTGCTCACTGCGAACGCCAAGTGCGGGACCACTTAAACGTGCTATTTCCTCGTAGATGGATTGGACTAGGTGGGCAAATGGCATGGCCTGCTCAGTCACCGAACCTGAATGCCCTTGTTTTTTTTTTTGCTGGGGCTGTATCAATGACAACATTTATGCTAAACCAATACAAAACCTGGAACATTTGCGTGATAGAATACGCGTAGCTGCTAAAGAGATAACGTATTAAATTTAAGAACTTTTCATTTTTAAAAAGGTGCCATGCTTGTATTCGTATAGGAGGTCGGCAAGTTGAACATTTGTCCATAAAGTCTAAATGAATAAAAATTGCTTTTATATATTTTTTTGCATTTACCTAGTATCTCTAAAAAAAATAATTAAACAAGGCTTTTTGTCTGTCCAAAAACGCCTGAAGCTGAATAATAATGTGCTGTTCTACTTTTATGATGTAGAGGGGGGTGTAGAGAGGCGAACCATCATCTTCCGCCCCAAGCCAACCTCACCTGCACGCGGTGCATCCTGCTGGACGACGAACGAGGCTCTGGCGATCGACCGACCGATGGCGGTATAACCATCTAACTGAAGGCGTAGTTAAGTGTAGTGGGCCGGTGACGGGCAGCAGCGTCATCGGTGCAAGAAGCTACGCCCTGCGATCGCCAACCCGTCTGCCCAGCGTGGCGATCATGGGCATAACCTTTAATGCAGACGCACAAAAAGCCATGGCCCCCAGTTCCCGGCGGTCCCGCTATTCCTGGTCATGGTGGCGACCACGGTTACGGCGGGACGGGGGGTGCGAAGAATCTCCGGGTACGGGAGACCACCAAAATCAACTGACCCTGGCGACGTACAACGGACGCACGCTACGGCTAGAATCGCATCTGGCTCAACTTGAGGTGGAACTTGGGAAGATTGGGTGGCATATCCTAGGGCTATGTGAAGTTCGAAGAGAGGGGGAGGACACCATAACCCTCGAGTCGGGCCACCTAATGTACTTTCGTGAGGAAGACCAACAATCCCAAGGTGGCGTTGGGTTTCTGGTAAACAAGTCCTTTTCTGACAACGTTGTGGAAGTGTCCAGTGTGTCGAACAGGGTAGCGTACCTTATTGTTAAGCTCACCGAGAGGTATATCCTCAAGGTGGTTCAAGCGTATGCACCGACCTCGAAACACTCGGACGAAGAGGTGGAGGATATGTTTGATGACATATCAAGAGCCCTCCACTTCACCACTAAGACTCACTACAGCGTTGTTATGGGGGACTTCAACGCTAAAGTGGGAATACAGAATTGCAACGAATTGGTAGTAGGATCCCATGGATTTGGATGCGGAAACCATAGGGGGCAAATGCTTGTCAACTTCCTCGAACGGGAGGGCATCTTTCTCCTTGATGAACTCTTTCTTCAAGAAACAGCCCCAAAGGAAGTGGACGTGGCAAAGCCCCGACACTATGAAGAAAAATGAGATTGACTTCATCATGACCAACAAGAAGCATATATTCAGAGACGTCTCCGTGATCAACAGGTTTAATACCGGAAGCGATCACCGACTTGTTCGAGACTCTTTGAATATCGATTTTAAGACTGAATGTGTCCGTCTGATGAAGTCAAGGCTCCGACCTACTTTGCTCCAAACCATGATAGGATCTGAAACGTTCCACTCAAACCTGGAAAACTGACTCGCTGCCGTGGAAACCACTACAGACGTAAACCAGAACCTCGAAAATGTGGTTCGGATCCTCAGGGAAGAAGGTACGAGATTTAGTGAAATGCAACGTAAGGGCAGGAAGTCAAAGCTTTCGGAAAGGATTTTAGGGCTAATTAAGGAACGATGTGAAAACCCACTCGTCACTACGAAAGCGCGCTCTAAACCGAGAGATCAGTAAGCTCATACGACACGACTTCCGATGTTCTAATACTCTTTCTATTAAAAGAGCGATCGAGCAAAATCGGGGGTCGAAAGTGTTCGTACAATCTCTTGAAAGAAGCCACCTGACGAAACTGACCACAGCAAGTGGAGAAGTCGTTTCTTCGAATCCAGCAGTCCTTTCCGAAGTAGAACGCTTCTATGGCAGGTTATACGCTTCGCATGCATCTCGACCTGATCCCCGAAAATGAGGACCCTAGAGCTGCGTTAACACGCCACTACACTCAAGACCTGCCAGAAGTCAGCATTGACGAAATCGAGATGGCTCTTAAACAGCTGAAAAATGGAAAAGCCCCTAAAGAGGATGGCGTTACAACAGAGTTGCTGAAGGCTGAAGTTAAACCCGTGCTGAGGGAGCTTCAAAAGCTTTTTAACGCTGTCCTGTTTGAAGGGCGGAGGCGTGGAGTAGGAGTGTTGTCGTCCTGTTCTTCAAAAAAGGAGATAAAACCCTGCTGAAGAACTATCGACCCATTTTCCTTCTAAGCCACGTCTATAAGCTGTTTTCAAGAGTCGTCACGAACCGCCTTGCGCGAGGACTCGACGAATTCCAACCACCGGAACAGGCTGGATTTCGGAGCGGATACGGCACCATAGACCACATCCACACAGTGCGGCAGATTATACAGAAGACCGAAGAGTATAATCAGCCCTTTTGTCTAGCATTCGTGGACTATGAGAAAGCCTTCGACTCGATAGAGATCTGGTCCGTTTTGGAGTACCTGCAGCGTTGCCAAGTAGATTGGCGGTACGTCTAAATGATGAGATGTCTCTACGAAGCCGCCACCATGTCCGTCCAAGTACAGAATTAGCAAACAAAACCTATACCGTTGCATCGAGGAGTGGGACAAGGGGACGTCATTTCCCCGAAATTGTTCACAAATGCAATGGAGGATATGTTCAAAACGCTGCAATGGAAAGGACGAAGCATCAACACAACATCAATGGCGAATACATCTCTCACTTGCGGTTTGCAGACGACATCGTCATTATGCCAGAACCGCTGCAGTACCTACAATAGAGCTGAATGACCTGGCTGACTCTTCTGTGCGCATCGGCTTGCGGATGAACCTGAATAAAACCAAGGTTATGTTCAATGAACATGTACTACCGCAAGTCCGCAACCGATTGCGATGCACGGTACCTTCCTCGAAGTTGTTCAGAAATACGTGTACCTCGGGCAGACATTGCAGTTAGGTAGAAACAACTCTGAGGATGAGGTGAACAGAAGAATTCAGTTGGGTTGGGCAGCATTTGGGAAACTACGTCGAGTCTTCTCATCGTCGATCCCACAATGCCATAAGACGAAAGTTTTCAATCAGTGCGTCCTACCCGTCATGACATACGGAGCCGAAAAGTGAACACTGACGGTACGGCTAGTCCACAAGTTCAAAGTCGCTCAGCGGGCTATGGAAAGAGCTATGCTCGGAGTTTCTCTTAGGGATAAAATCAGGAATGAGGTGATCCGGCAGAGAACTAAAGTTCCCGGCATAGCCCACCGGATTAGTAAACTAAAGTGGCAGTGGGCTGGCCATATTAGCCGCAGAACCGATAACCGCTAGGGTAAACGAGTTCTTGATCGGAGACCGCGTCACTCGGAATGGAAAGGACGAGGCATCAACACAACATCAATGGCGAATAGATCTCTCACTTGCGATTTGCAGACGACATCGTCATTATGCCAGAAACGCTGCAGTACCTACAACAGAGCTGAATGACCTGGCTGACTCTTTTGTGCGCATCGGCTTGCGGATGAACCTGAATAAAAACAAGGTTATGTTCAATGAACATGTACTACCGCAAGTCCACAACCGATTGCGATGCACGGTACCTTCCTCGAAGTTGTTCAGAAATACGTGTACCTCGGGCAGACATTGCAGTTAGGTAGAAACAACTCTGAGGATGAAGTGAACAGAAGAATTCAGTTGGGTTGGGCAGCATTTGGGAAACTACGTCGAGTCTTCTCATCGTCGATCCCACAATGCCTTAAGACGAAAGTTTTCAATCAGTGCGTCCTACCCGTCATGACATACGGAGCCGAAAAGTGAACACTGACGGTACGGCTAGTCCACAAGTTCAAAGTCGCTCAGCGGGCTATGGAAAGAGCTATGCTCGGAGTTTCTCTTAGGGATAAAATCAGGAATGAGGTGATCCGGCAGAGAACTAAAGTTACCGGCATAGCCCACCGGATTAGTAAACTAAAGTGGCAGTGGGCTGGCCATATTAGCCGCAGAACCGACAACCGCTAGGGTAAACGAGTTCTTGATCGGAGACCGCGTCACGGCAAACGTAGTGTATGACGCCCTCAGGCCAGGTGAAGTGATGATTTGCGCAAGGTGGCTGGCAGGAGCTGGATGCGAGAAGCCGAGGATCGACCTAAGTGGTGTACAATTAGAGAGGCCTATGTCCAGCAGTAGACTATGATAGGCTGATGATGATGATGATGATGTTTTACTTTTAAGCACGTCGTCCTTTGTGTCAGTAATTATACCCGTAGTTTTATTTAAAATCGTTACTAAGATCTTAGTGAGCCTGAGTCTCTTACTTAAGAACATAGCCATAAGTTTTTTATATTGATTAAGATAAATGATGTGATACCTTTTTGAAATACCTATGAAACAAGCAAATTTATAGAGCTATGTGCAGCAATAGTTCGATACACTTTTTTTCACCACAGTAGGTATAAGTTGAGGATAATTAAAAGACCAAAAAAATCACATATGACCTAATTTTATTATGGTTACCTACTAAATGTTAGCAAAACATAGATTGAATATGGTAGAACCACCAACTGTCTACATTTTACAGAAGAAACAAACGAATTACCGCACACAGCTGAAGAAAATAGACGAAAAATGTGTTCATTTTGATATTTTCTAAAAAAAGCAGTAGTACCTATATCGAAAACTATGTCACTTTTACAGTGGTCATTTTTTTGTATGATGATAGCTAACCCTTACACCTTGCTTCTTCTTAAGTTTGTTGTGATGCTTAATGGACACCGTGTTCCTAATTAAGTGTTTATGTTAATCTATGTATTTAATAAGAATGTAAAATTCCTACTAATGACATGGCAGCATGGTCTCAGACTTTAGCCGGTTCCGAAAGGAACAACTAAATAAAAAAAAAGAATAAGACGTCAATCGTCGAGTCGAGATTTGCAGCTTGTTCAGTGATTTGCAGGCTCAGCCAAAAAGCAAAGCAAATTGTGTTCTGTGGCCAAAGCCAAGTCAACTTTACTTGCTGAATTAAATTAATACAATAATTCAGTTATTTTATGCAATAACACCTTTCGTAATATTTCAGACAAACTCCTATTACTACTTTGTAAGTAAATATTAGTACTGTTTATAAAAAATATTTAGTTGAAATGTCATAGCTTTCACAAAACGTTTGCTTACGTTCCTAATTATTGTGAATTTATGTATCGTTAAAAGCCTTGTTATAACATTGTGAAACATTAGGAATAAGAAAATTCCATAAGTACTATTTAACCGAACGTAATCCCTACGGGTTCTCTAACTCTACCTACCTATTCTGGTGTCCATGAAAGATCAGCATCTTTGTGCTGCCTGTCTGGGTCTATCATAATCAGAGTCTTTTTATGTACCTAGTTTTGGAGATATGTAATTCGTACAATGTAGTTATCCCAGGAAATCTTAATATATTTTCAGATATTTAGCATCCATGTGTTGCTTGGATTGTTATTTTTGTTAAAGCTTTATTTGGTCAGAGGGTATCCTTAGCTTACAAGTCTTAATTAAACACTAATATTTGTATTTTCAGATTACCATAAAACTTGACATTAACAATGGTGAAACTATATGCAATCTTAGTTCTCTACAAAGGTGTTAACAGTGGTACACTACTCAAATCAGCATATGATTTGCAAAGTTTCAGCTTCTTCCAGCGAAGTTCTGTACAAGAGTTTATGATGTTTGTCAGTAAGACTATGGTAGAAAGAACTCAACCGGCCTCCAGGCAGTCATTCAAAGAAGGAGAATACATGTTACATGTGTATGTTAGGGCTGACAACCTTGCTGGCGTGCTCATCTCTGATCATGAGTATCCAAACAGAGTAGCTCATACTTTGATTACCAAAATACTTGATGAATTTTCTGCTGCAGTACCAGCGAGTAGTTGGCCCGCTGCCAATGAGACCACAGTAGACTTTCCTATTTTGCCCCAACAATTAACTAGATATCAGAACCCTAAAGAAGCAGATGCATTAACGAAAATACAAAGTGAGTTAGATGAGACAAAAATTATATTGCACGATACAATCAAAGCGGTTTTGGAGAGAGGAGAAAAATTGGATGATATGGTCGCAAAGTCTGAGAGCTTGACTATGCACAGCAAACTGTTTTACAAGACTGCACGCAAAACAAACAGTTGCTGTAATTTCTGAGGAACTTCTGTATTTACTTCTCGACAGAAAATGGCCATACTATTGCAGTAAAAATAAATTTATTCGAAAAGATATTGTTCAATCTGATTATGTTAATATGGAATGTGTTCTATAAACCATAATAAGCTTTAGTAGTGGTGTATCACACAAGTCCTTATACATGTCAGCAGGCTGAGATAGGATGTACCTTTTTTTTATAATTTATGTTAAACTACTCTATAAAATTTTTAGGTTTGACATTATTCCCTGTATGCTTGTTAGAAATAGGCTGAGTATTAGGTTTGAAGATATTTATTTGCATAAAAAACATAAGTCACATGAATCAAAGTACTTATTTGAGTACAGTAACAAATAAACAAGGCAATACATGCCATGTAGTGTTGGTTTTTTCCTGATTTTTCCATCTAGTTGCATTGACTCAGGTCTTAGGATTGTCTATTTACTTGTGTGACATTCATTCACTCAATGTGTACCCTGGAAATTCATTACGATGCTTTCTTGTTCAGTAAACTGTGTTAATGCATTTTTTAATTCTATAAATTTTATTGTTAATTTTGGCACTTTACAACTGTTTAAACTTGAAGAAGTACCTACCTACTTAGTTCGAAAACATGAACCATTAATACTCAGTTTACTCCATGAAATGGTTGCTCGGCGTATTTCTGACGATTGTTATTTTAATACAGTAGGCATAACTACGAACTATCATGATATATTTATTATTATGTGATTCAATGGATACGAAAAATGTTGGTAAAAATTTATTGTTAAAGGCTAGGTTCCATTCTGTTTAAATTTCTCCAAATGCTAGATAGTAGAGGAAGTGTATATTTTGATAAGACTATTTAATTAAGCATTATCATGGAACATAATGCTTATTAGTTGTATGTATTTACCATATGTAATGAGCAAGTACATAGTCTCTAACACAAATGCTTTTGCAGTTGTGGGTCTGAAATCTGTAAGAAAGTGTGTAGTTAGGCCACCTATTAATTGGCCCATTAATCATCTCAAGAATTATTACAAGTTTTTATGACTTATGTTGGCTGTATTGTTCTGAAGGTCATTGATATGACTGCCTACTTCCTGAAGAAGTGTGTGAATGGAATGGTAATGAATGAATTTAGGGTTGATTTATTATTTTGTCATTCCTGATTGAAATTGTTAAATAATGTATTGTTATCTTTAGAACATACAAACGGTAATATTATTTTTATTTTATAAGGACCACATTTCAATATTTATCTGTAATCTAGGACAATTGATACTGCAGCGTTAGAACAAAAGATAGTTCCAATAAGAATTTGAAAGTAGTGTGCATTACAAGAGGCTCTGTTTTAGATATAATGCCAACAGGTATATTAAAAGGTAAAATAGTATTGTATAAACATCATCACATATACTTTTAAAGCAGTTTTAGCTATTTTTGTTTTTTATTGTACTTTTGTGTATAGAAATGGAGCGCAAAGTTTCGCATTTATGTATGAGGTCACTAAGAGTGCTACCGGTTAAACGTATTTAAAAAATATTGCAAGTTGAGATTTATATCCTATCTATAGAATAGTCTGTTATTTTAGTAGTGCCGAAATAATACACGGTAACCATTGAAGTGAGCAATAAACAATACAGTTAATATATATTTATGAAATATAATAGATACAAAGCTTATCCCTCACATTTATTCGCCTCGACCTCGCATAGCTGAGCCAGTTTTTCATACAACGTAGCTTAGCTGGCATAGTTTGCGGTGGACGATCGGCTTCAATGTTGCTTGTAGTAAAAGTAAATAGCTTGAATACACAATTCAAATAAACTGCCATATGATTGGAATACAATGACACTAACTTTATATGTGTGGGTAACTCTACCCTCTGTATTTCTGCCAAGCGACAGAACAGAGACGTGCAGACGTTGACTATAAGAGGTGTTACAATTTTCTATATACCTAAATATTCGAGTTATTGTCCATGGATAGGTGATAGCCATTATGTTTCCGTATCTTATTTAAATGTGTTGTATATGTTGTAATAAATGTTATAATAATGTTGATGTTGATTGTATACCTATGTACCATTGAAGTGACAAATATAGATGCTTCTTCTGGCTAGCTTGAGCTAATAATATCCATGCCGTGACATAACCTTTTTATTTTGATGACCGATGACACTTGATTCGCGACACGGACATGGTCGAAGTCATTAAAAAATCTAATTAAAATCAGATCGTATTTAAGTTTAGATTAGGTACTGGAGTTGATATAAATTGATCTACATGGTAGACTGAGCGCTAATAGAAATATAACAACAGTAAGTAGTTAATGGCCTAACATGTATTTTTGAGTCGTGCATTACTTTTGTAACATTTGTATGTGAACAGTGTTAAAAAAAAACATATTTGATTTGATCTACAGATGAGAACTAAAAGTAAAGTAAGTATCATTTTAAAACCGAGGTCGTACGGTAATTGACATGTTCGAATTTTAGGAATAAACAAAATTAAACAATATTTAATGTGGGCAACATAAAAACTTCGAAGGTACCATAAACACCCAGACACGAGAATGTCCCCTCCGGATACCGAACCTGGGACATTGGAACTGGCGACACCTTTAAAACCGATGTCTGCTCGAAAAATTTGGACGTTAGGACCACCCTGTTGTGATACCACCCTTAAATAACTTGTTTTATGGAAGTACTGGTTTTCATAATATTTGACAAATTTCATTCCATTAGTATTTGGATGTAAAAGATTAACGACTGACAATTCCACGGAACTAACAAGAACTCTTGCTCTAATATTCATAGTGCAGTTTTTAAATTCAATTAAATAGAATCTAAGACAGAAAAAATCCTTCAGTTATAACAATATTGAGAAATAATGGTATTTCCTTACCTAACCAACTATAAGATATACTTTTGAGTATGTTGAGTACATAATGTATAATTGTAAATGTGGGGTTTGAGTTAACATTGGAAGTGTATTAAAATATTGTATACTTATTGCTTAAATGTGTTAGCAAATAAATAATCCATATTTATTGTTGAAACTGTGTTTTTTTTCTTGTATGTCCATGTAAGTATTAGTTTTTTATTTTTGCCATAGATATAGTTTCTTTAAGACTCTTATTTAGATGGTTAGGTATCTCAGTTGGAATCAGTAATTATTGGTCTAGCTAAACTCTATAAGCTCAGGGTGGGGCAGCAGTTTAAATTAATATGTAAATAGCAAACTATACCCGCGATCTTACCCCGATAAATTTATTCATACAAAAAGGTTACACCATATAGCATCCTGTATCTGTATGTATAATTCGAATGATCCAAAATCCTTTGTTATTGTTCACCTACCTACACTACGAAATGGTTCATCTAAAAATGTGTTTTGCATCGGTGATCCTCATCCTCTGAACACTCTGCATAGGGTGTGTAATATATACCTAGTATAACAACATATCATATAATGATCAAAACATATACAATCTAATGATATAATTTTGTTTAATATAACACTTTTTAATATAATGATGAAAAGATATAATTTTAAATTACATACTTTTAAAACGTATAATTAAAAGCTGGGATAAAATCATTTAGTATAACAACCGTCTATTATAACACTCACATGATATAATGCTAAAAACAAATAAATTTCATTTAGTATAACGTTTATTAACGATAACACTCCTTTTTTATAACATTTAAAACAGATAATGATTACTTGATACAAAATCGTCAGAATGCAGAATTTAAAGATACCAAATAGTGTAAATTCCTAATCTTTAATAGTACGAAATGCCATAAATACGCAGGCAAGGAGGTATGCATGCACGTAAGCATGCAGGCATGCGCAGGTAAGCAGCATGCATGCATGCATGCAGGCAAGCAAGCATGCTTATAGGCAAGCAGGCAAGCATGCATGCATTTGTTTTGCTCTTCTCCGGCGCTGCGGGAAGTGTAGTCCTTCCGCCCTTGCGTAACAAATCTCTGGCACCTACGGCGACCAGCCTCAGCCGCTACAGCTCGCCCGGGCGCCCAAGCTTCGTTACAGCGAGCAAGGACTGCACTCCCTTCGCGCCTCCGGCTTTTAAATTGCACTCTAGTGTAGGGCAGACAAGTACCACGGCGGAAAGACCACGGCGAGTCGGGATTCAACCAAATTCTTAATTTTACCAATGTTAGTACGGTTAATTCTTTTAATCAATATTTAAAACGTTTTTATCTCAAATAATAGATATACGAAATGATGCGTATAACAAACAAATTTATATCAAATGAACGATACATAAAATGAGTTTTATTTCAAACGATTTTATTTGTTATGAATGTTATACTAAATAGTATGAAATAAATTGTATGTTATGTAAAGTAATCGTTATGTCAAACAAAATTATATCATGTGTTGTTGTAACAAATAATTATTATATGAAGTGATCGTTATTAAAGTTTGATTATTTCAAATGATTGTATACAACATGAGACGCACCCCTCTGCATACAGAGACTGCTCAGACGATTTTCACTGGTGGTGGAGCAAGCGCCCCACCCTGCCCCACCGTCGATACGCCCATAAGTCTAAGCCTCTGAAAATACTGTCACTAGCTAGATCGATACCGTAACACTAGTGACTTCTTGATCTGGCCGTAAGTCTTACTGTCATTCATTTTCCATATTGAATCGTTTTTACCACGCTTTTATTAGCTTGGGTTGTATGTGTCTATGTATGTATGTAATGGAATCTTTGAGCATAATTTTCACCAATTTCCAGAAGTTTGAATTATTTGAAACTTTGCACACGTATCAAGGACCGATGACAATGCAATAATTTAATAACAGTTTCCCAGTTTTCCTCTGTAAGAGAGAGTAAAAGAGACAGAGCTAGCGCACGATCTGTATCAATTACGATTCCTGCATAAAAAATAAATTACCTATAGTTTAAAAAACTAAAAAACCACGCTTTTAAAACAGATTGAACTAAAAAATTAAAAATAAAACTGTAGTGATCAATTTAAAAATTCATATTATTGTATAAAACGCGTGGGGGGCTTGATTTAGATTGTTGTAAATATTTTATCAATAATTTACTATATCTGTGGTTATCATAACAAGCACCCCACGCTTTTTGTACAATAATATGAATTTTTCAATTGATCACTACAGTTTTATTTTTAATTTTTTAGTTCAATCTGTTTTAAAAGAGCGTGGTTTTTTAGTTTTTTAATTCAGAACATGTAACGATATGAATAATCAGCAATGCGCTCTGGTGTTACGGCGTATAATGTCCCTACCCTCTGCAGCAGGGTAAAGGCTTTTTATCATTAAATTCAAGTTACTATAGCAATGATGGGTACAGACAGAATCACCACGCTTTCCAAATGCGGGTTGGTGATCACAAACCCAAGAAATCTTCGAATTGTCAAATTTTCTGTAGCCCGAACCGGGGATCGAACCCGGGACCCCGCGATCTTGGCCCGGTATTTTAACCACTAGGTCAACGGTGAGCAAGTGCATCTACGAACGAAAACAAGGTTCAAAAATGTAATGAAAGACATTTATGAAATAAAAATACATATATTAATTACATCAATATTAAATTACAGCCAACATAACTATGTAGGTTACAATAATAAAAATATACCTATATAATTTCCATTGAAACAAATAAATAATAAAAACAAGGTATTTTTTTCTTATTATTAGTATACCTATTCTAAAAATCATTGACTATAGAAGGTTGCAACTGCGGAATACCAGGTAACATTTTTCAAAACAATCCAACTACAAGCAAGGGAGAGCTCACTTATAGTAATATTATTATTATGGAATTTACTCATTAATTCTATTAATTAATTAATAATGAGTAGTAATGACAACGTAATCTGCGCATAGGTAACACAATATTAGTAATGAAAATAACCAAAATATATTATGTAACTAAAGTTCGATTAAAATTTCCTTTGTTCAAACTGTCAAAAAATGATGTTATAAAATCTTGATAATATTTATGCACCGCCTTAAAACGAGTAAAATATGGGCAATTAAAAACTGCCGGTAAATCATGCGCAAACTCCGCTGCCACCCGTTTAACCTAAATAGAAGGAAATTGGTATTACAATCATTACTGAATAATATAATTTTTGCAGCTAAATTTTTGGCATCAAGCAACGAAAAAAGAATAGACAAGAAAAGTAAGCTTTGGAATAGAGAGCCAGTGAGATTGTGATAAATGTGTTCAGTGGTAGTTAAGAGTTAGTTTGTAGTTAAATTCGAGGGGTCTTGGTTTTGCACCTTGTCGCATTATTGATAAAGCCGGACATAGGTAGGCTTTTTGATATCGTGTCTGGCCAAAATAAGCGGTGTAGGTACGGCTTGTCCGGCTTTTTTCATTTCACAAACAAGCGAGCGCCGAGCTGGCTGTCGATCGATCACGCATTGACAAATAATTTGCTAAGATTTATGATGATAATCAAAAAAGCTTGATTTTACATCCAATTTTTTTGTACCTATTAATACTGAGACACAAAATCCTCAATAATGTAGGGTGACCGGCCTTTCTACCCAAATGTCAGGCCAAACTGGCTGGTCAGTCCGGCTATTAGGTTTGGCGACCTGGCAACCCTAGTCATATCCATTACCCTTTAGACGTCTCACTCAATCAGTCAGTCCGGTAACGACTTCAAGTGCATTTTGTAAAATGTAATGCTCGTGATGCCGCGCAAATTTATTTGCGTACGATGTAATCTCACTGGCAAGAACGATAAATTATTAACATTAGCAAGTTCTACTCACAAATTAAGATCCCTATGTACAACATAATTTAAAAATACACCAACCGAAGGACAGACGTACCTAATTGAGAGATACATTGTAAGAAATAGTGTCAAGACAGAATGAGAAAGGTACAAATTGCAAACGTATAAATGCCCTTTACAAACATCCACGCGGGAATCATAACGTTAATATATCTTTATTTTGTAAATCCGCACTACTTAAAATTATGTTTCTAGTGATAAAGAGATTTCACTATGACATTCATACAATATATCTCTTTTCATCCAACACCAAAGTGTTTTTGTTTACATCTATGCACTAATATTACATTAAAATATGTTACAATGATCCCATTAGTTATTTTTCAATTAGTGTAAAACTGGCTGACGTTATAGAAACATAATCGCGATGTGGTTATATCCGGAATTGACCGAGGCATTGACAAAACAATTTCTTATTCACCTCTGCAAAATCAGTCTTTATGTAAAAGTACTGAGAGATCTTGCGAATTCAGTTATACAATCAAAAGAATCCAGGCCAAAATGCAATCGATAAATCAATTCCTTTAAAGGCATGGTATTTATTATCTTTATTACAAATACAGGCATAGCCGGTATATAATAAGATAGGTCTACTGCAGATAAATGACACAAATGCATTCTACAGTATGGGACTCATAATACTTGTACCTACATTCACCACCACGGTAGAAATGATGGCGTTCGTTTAATTAACTCAGTTAAGTTATTTAAATAATATGTGATGATTACCGTTTTTACATTTAGTTTGGGTTTACCCCAAATGGATTTTAATTTAGGTAATTTACTGTGTTTACTTTTGTAAAAGAAGTAAGCACTGTTTGATTCCCAGAGCTTGTGCACCAATCGACACCTCTTTGAGGATTGTCCGAAATTTACTGCCACACTTCATACTCTGGCGATGTTTTTGCATAGTTTAAGGTTCTTAAACAATAAAAGAATAATTTAATATAGACTCTACTTTGACAACAATGTAACAATTAAAATAATAGTCGTAATTAATTATAAATGCCTTTTCTCAATTAGCCAAATATAAACTTAATCGTAAAACAAAATCATACCAGCCATACAAGTTAATACTACAGACATCAGCACACACGTTCTCATCAATAACTCCTCCTACACAAATGAGAATAAATAGGACACAGTACATCCTGAAGCAAAAGAAAATATAGGTATCGCTATTACATAATTATGCGTCTTCATCAATCATGATTTACCTTACAACTACTTACACATTATAAAAGGCATCCTTTGACAAAAAATATTCTTTATAAAATCAATCGAATACAGCAAATCACTGTTTAATTTACATTAAAGGAATATCTACTATGATCACGACACAAGCAAAGTAACGACCAATCGGCGATCACTAAACACAACGATACTGACATAAATGGCCACAGGTCACACGTCTACGCTGCGCCCGGAACGCGTTGCTTTGTACTAAGTAGGGAGACACTACGAGCCGCGTCTCGGTCCGCCGCCGCCGGCAACTCAAAACCGTAACGTAACTTTGGTGTTCGTTCTCTTAGAAATTACTTACAAAAATGCACCCACGAATCTTCGGCTCGGCCGGAGATCGTCTCGATTTGATCCAAGCGTCGGTTCGCCTCGTTCATTTGTTGGGAACGTGGATCTTTTTGGACCTAAAGTCGTATATCTTGCGGCAGAAGAGCACGAGCTCGGGCGAGACGGAGGGCGGCAGCTTGGAGTCGTTGGGCGCGAGGGCCCCGCCGAGCTCGCTGGCCGGCGGCGGTGGCACGATGGATGGCGGGATCACGACGCCCTCTTCCGCTGCTTTTAGCCGTTTCCTGTATCTGTAATGGTAACGAGTCAGTTAAGAACATGTTATTGATCTGGTTAAATCGGTTAATTTTTCTAAAGGTTTATACTAAAATTAATACTGCCCAGAACTGGGTTAGATCCGGTAGGTAGTGTGATATCAGACCCGAGCAACGTTCGAAAATGCGAAACTCTTGTCGCCTGAGGATCGAATCCAGGACCCCGAGATCTTGGCTCGGTACTTAAACCTTTGGACAAATGGGCATTGCCCAAACTGCTATAGCCATATTCTCTTTTTGGAGAGGGCCGTGTCTAGCGGAGGACTGGTATCTAGTTTTTCCTTTAATATCAGATTTTAATGTAATTGACAACTGTTGTTTTTTAATCCATCATAATATGGTTTTGTTTAAATAAAGTAAAATAAACACTCTGGTATGTACTTATACGTACATTCTGGGATTTGGACATTTTGGGATACAGTCATTATGGGATTTGGATATCTTGGGCTTGGACATCTTGGGGTTTGGAAATTTTGGGACTTTAACATTCTGGGAATGGACTTTTTGCACCCTTTGGATATTTTGGGATTTGGACAGTATGACGCTTAAAGTATCCTTAAATAAAGTACTGACCGGCAGTACTCGTTGAAGGTGAGCACGTAGCACTTGTCCTCGATGCAGGCGACGGAGTTGGCGTCCCGGTGCCGCGACGCGAACACCTCGTCGGGCGCGTCCGCCGCCTGCCGCCCGCGCTCGGTGTGCTCCGGCCGGTAGTACCACACTAGGGACACCATCATTTCACCTGAAAAAAATATTGCTAATTAGCCATTGATGTAACATAAAAAAAGTGTGCGTCTCGGGACGCCAGACAAAAGTGATAAATTTATAAACTAATCGAAGTCGGAACTAATAGGGGTTAAAGTATGAAATTGCCGATTATTTTCCCACTTTTTATTTTGTTTATAGCTCTTAAGTATAGTCATATTATTGCGTAATTCTTTTTGTATTGTATCAAAAACTAAATAAAGTAACTTTTGACTAAAAAAAAATGCAATACTAGTGCCTATTACTTCAAAGGAAGTCGTTGAAAAGACCCCTTACAATGTGTCAGCTGACCTTCTTGCTTCAATTAAGTATATTTGTATTACTCGTATATATACTTTGATTTTCAGAAATTTAAATACTATAATGCGTAGCTTTATAACCATCTAACTTTCACCTTTAATTGACTCGAAAACGGTTCAGGCGTTTTTAAAAAATCTAAAAAATTGTTAGTATGGAAAAATGACTTTTCTCGATTTCGTCCATACAAAACGGCAATTTCATACTTTAACCCCTAATATTTAGGGGCTGGGCGCTGTCGCCGCTCGCGTGTGTCGTGCGACTAGCTCACCGTCGTCCGGGTTCTGCCACACGCAGTCGCCGCGCGCCACGCTGTCGCCGCTCGCGTGCGTCGAGCGGGCCAGGCGACTATGAACACTAATGCACACGACTAGCTCACCGTCGTCCGGGTTCTGCCACAGGCTGGCGACGCGCGCCACGAAGGGCTGGGCGCGCGCGAGCGACGCGCGCAGCAGCACGCAGTCGCCGCGCGCCACGCTGTCGCCGCTCGCGTGCGTCATGCGCGCCCAGCAGCGCGCCGTGCGGTCCAGCCGCGAATCATTCTGGGGACAAAACATCATTTCATTTATGGAATCTACAAACGTAGTTTATACAACTCTCATACGAGAGCGGGATGATAAGTAACTAGCCACTGCTATTTAAAAAGTTAAAATAAAAAAAAATATGTATGTCTTTTTTAAATTCGTATCTCTGGCCACCTGTGATCTAAATTTGAATTTGGTGGCGAAAAAATTATATTGATTTTTTGTCATTTGAAAAAATATTTCGTCAACTGTTTTCAAAATGGATAAAATTAAACAAAGAGCGGTGATAAAGTTTTTTCATATGAAGGGCATGAAGGGGAAAGATATCTATATATGACGAGTACTTAGAGGACGAGTAAAAAAATGTTTGGGGTGAATGTGCTCCTTCTTATGCCACAGTAAAAAACTGGGTGGCTGTGTTTTTATACGCGGTTATATATGTGTCCAAGATGAAGCCCGCCCCGGACGTCTAAAAAGCGTCACGACTCCGGAAATGGTCGTGAGAATACATGATATGGTTTTAGAAGATCGACGTTTGAAGATATCTGAAATAGCTGACACTACATGTATCTCAAAAGAACGGGTACATCATATCCTAAGTGAGGAATTAAATATGAAAAAGTTATCGACCCGTTGGGTGACACAATTGCTTACGCACGATCAAAAAAGGATTCGGGTGCAAAACTCAAAAGAACGTTTGGACCGTTTTCAGAGAAATAAGGTCGATTTGTAACAACAGATGAAAAATGGGTTTATCATTACACGCCAGAATCAAAAAGTCAATCAAATCGGTGGATTCAATCGGGATGCCCGGCTCCAAAAAAAGTCATGGCTGTAAAGTCAGCTCTAAAAGTGATGGCTTCCGTCTTTTGGGATGCAGATGGGATCGTGATGATAGATTACATTTCTAATGGTCAAACAATTAGAGAATACTACGCTAATCTTCTAGATAAGCTTCATCAATGTATTCAGCAAAAACGACCAGGTTTGGCGAAAAAAAAAAGTCATCTTCCACCAACACAACGCTAGGGTTCACACATGTGTTAAAGCTATGGCAAAAGTCAACGAATTGAAGTATGATTTGCTGCCTCACCTTATTCGCCTGATCTAGCGCCATCAAACTTTCACTTCTTCCCTAAACTCAAAACTTTTTTGGGCGGACAGAAATTTACCACAAATGATGAAGTCATAGCCGCTGTAGAGGAGTATTTTGCAGGCCTCGAAAGAAATAATTTTAAGGAAGGCATTGCTTTAGAACGAATATGGAATAAGTGCGTAGAGGTTCACGGGGACTGTCGAAAAATAAAATTAATTTTATCACGGAAAGTTAAGTGTTTTCTTATCAGGCTAGTTACTTATCATCATCCCGCCCTCGTATCAGAAGGGGTATTACAACACGACCGGCAGAAAATTGTATGGGAAGCGCGGGTATTTAAGTTCAAAATGCGCATGTGTGCGTCTTTTTCTTCACATCAGTCTAATCCCATAGTTCTATTGTATAAATTAAAGAATTTAATATTTATGTATGTGCGTTTACTATGTCCGTCTGTACAAAACCATCTTCCAATTCGTAATTCCAATGTTTCGACATGAGTGTGGATAAAGTGTGTTACAAATGTATGATACTTACATTGAGGTAGACTTTAGATATATAGTGGTCGCCATCGAAGCTCCACCCGTTGCTCCAGCGCGGAGGTGCACGCGGTTCTGTGTCCGGTGGGGCGAGGGGCGCGGGGACCCGCCGCGGCCGGCGCGCTGCCGCCAGCCCGCTGCGGCGCCGCCGGGCTCGCCGCGCCCCGCCCGCACCCGCACCCACACCCGCAGCCGCCACCACACCCGCACAAGCCACACTCGCTTCCTCCACCACCAGCGACGCCTCGTCCGCCTTTATCACCGGTTTCTTCGACACAAGTAACTTAACCTTCTCTCCGATCTTCCCTTTCGACTCCCCGTTACTCAGCTTCGCCCTCTTGGCTTTCTCTTTCTCACACCTCTCCTCCTCCGATTCGCCCGTTCGCACCTTTTGAGATTCCTCCCCCGCATCCGCTTTCGTCTCCGATTTCGACCGCACCCTCGCTATTGGGTTCTCTACTATACCAGGTTTGTCCGCAGTCTCTTTTGCCACCTCGGCCTCATTTACTTCCTCGATTTTTTCCGTAGAAACGACAACGCAGTCGGTCGACGACTTTCTTTCTGAGATTTGGCAATCCTCTTCTGATGGCTTGACGGTGGGAGCTTTTAATACTGATTTAAGGTTGTGCGTTATCTTGGAGTCGACCTTCTCCACTTTGCATGCGTTTTTATTAGCGAGCTTATTCTTTTCTATTAGTTGAGCGACTGCGGCGATAGTGTTTGGTCGCACGCCGTTGACGGGCGCATTAGCACTGTCCACGACATTGTTGTTGATGTTTGTTTTCTTTGCGCAGCTGTGAGCAACGTTTTCATCGGGGGAGAAAAACAATTCGGCTGGGTTTAGATTTCTATCAGATAAACTCATGTTGTCTGACCTGTCAATGCTGTTTTTTCTGATCAGATTGTCGAGCAGCAGTGCACTTTTGGTTTTTGGTTTTGCAGTAGCGGGTTCTTCAGCCACTGCAGCTATATTTTTTAATCGCGGATCTTCATTCACGGTTTCGACCAAAGCTTTCTTTGATCGTGGGCCAGCTGATACACTTTCTGGTTTTCTTTTAAGCGTTTTCTTTTCTGTTGATGGAGTTTTTGGTACCCTCTTAGCAGGTGACGTTTTCTTCTTGGGCTCTTTTGTAACAGTTTCTAATCGGACGTCAGTCTGTTCTCCCGAGACTTTTCTACGCTTTTGTAATTTTACATGTTCCCCGATACCATTTGTTTTGCATCCATCTTCTAATTGCGTATCTTTCATATCTATCTCTAGCTTTGGCCTGGAATATCTCCTCTTGACTGCTTTAGATGAATCCGTGACGTCCACGTTTTGTTCAGAGACTGCTGTGCAGTTGTGTTCTCTGAGTGCTTGGGCGTCGGTTTTGCGCAATAGCGCATTTGTAGGACCCTCGTTTTCTTTTTTAACATCTACTAGTGGTGTAGATCTTTCATCAGAGGAGGATAAATCTATGGGAGCGCAAACTGGAGGTGATATCGCGAGGACGTCGTCATCAGCTTCACTACTGCGGACTAAGGGACCTTGCGGTACGGATAGGAGTAGTCCGGTGTCGTCGCCGGCGAGGGATCTTCTGGCCATGGCTTTGCCTAGGCGGGCCCGTCTTGGCGCGGCGGGTGGTGGTTGAGGCGCACAAGCCCCCGCTGAGCCCCTCGCAGGAGAGGGCGGGCCTATTGGTTCAGCGGGGCCCGGGATGTCCCCCGAAAGCCTCAGGTTGTCGCGAACGTCGTACAGTTCGCGTTTAGGTGACGCGCCTCCGATGGCTGGCAGCGGACATGGGTGCGGTGCGTCTGCTGCGGCCGGTGGTTCTGTTTCCAACGGAGGATCCTGAAAATCACGACACAATTAGTCCATATAACTCTACCGTCTGAATGTACTCTCAGACCTTGTAAAATGGTTAGTTGTTATTTTGTCCTAGTTCAAATTACATTAGCAGATACCTTTCCGCTGCCGTGTGTGTCAGCAACAGCGTCCAGGGCGCACGCCCGCACCTTCGCTCGGAAGGCGCCCCCGGGCGGCGCGAGGGCCGATGGTACGTCCGGGCCGCCACCGGTTGGGGCTTTACCAGTAGCGGGCCCAATAAGGACGTTTTTTGGACACGCGTTTAATGGGCACGGACATCCGCGGTATTCTGAAAACAAATAAGTATCGTTAGATTTCGTTATTATAATATTTACGTAGTGGCACTTGGATGAAGCTTGTATTTTGTGGTGTTTTATGTTTATCTAGCTGCTTTAACGTTAAACTTGTATTTAGAATGCAGGATGATGTAAGTGATAACAATGATAAAGGTATTTGCGTGCAGAATGTCGGAATAATGCAATTGCATAATATAAGTAGTAAAACATGGTGATAAATGCTGGAAAGCTTCGTGTCGTCTGCTTACATTATTCATTAGCTTTCTGACCTGCGACAGTAAATTGTCTAGCAACCTTACTAATTCGCATGTAGGTCAATTCTATTCCAAATAAGTGAAGAACGGTATTTAGCAACGACTTTAATTTGACAAATTCTACACAAAATATCGTACAAGCTATATAAAGAACATTTGTAGAATAATTGAAATGTTTGCGTGACACTAAACATAATTTCAATTACGTCGGTATTTTATTATTTAACCGTCCGTTATCTAATCAGCGCAACGGTAAATTTATACGCGTTATCTACCAGTTTTATTATTTTTGTTTTATAAATAAGCGCAGCCTGAAGCCAAATCGCTAATAGATCAACGGTAACACGGGCTAAATGCATCACACATGTATAGTCGCATTTATAGAACATAACTATAAGTATTGTATATAAATAGTTTATGTAGCGAGTGAATCATGAATGCCGAGGGTGATGGATGTATTGCGAAATACAATATTACGAACGTACTTACCTACATGACAATTACAGGGCATTGTTTGTATTCAACCGACCGGGTTACTGACCTTGACATAGTCAGAATCGAGTTATCTGTGCAAATGCCTAACGGGTAAAAGCATCGGGGAATCAGTGAATTTTTAAATTTAATTAGGGTTTTACACAGGTACACTAATAATACAACCGACGACTGGTCTTCATTTCTTCTGCGAGGCCCAGCAGAATAACCTAGAGTTCCCATTAGCCTGGCTTATGGTTGTTTTCTCATTCTATTTAGCTTTAGCTTTTGAAGAAAGAAAGTTACGAATCAATGGGTTGACTCGATAATCAATTATAAGTACCTATGTACCGAATTCGTGTAGCGGTGCAATTGCACAAGTCTACTAAAGTAGATAAATCGCATTCGAATTCAACCCTAGTTTGGTTATACTGTCGTTAAATAGCTAAAGAAGGTACAGACAGGTACACACAATAATCTGGAGTAAGACACTAACAAAAGTAAAATTAGAAGATCCATAGATAGCAATATTGCCTTTCGGTTGTTATTATGTCTACTAACCCGAAATAGGTCGTCATTATCGGAACACAAATAGATCGCTTGCGCACAGTTGGAGTCGTAGGTAGACGTTTTAGAAGCTCTATTATGACTTATACACCTGTGTTTTAGGAGTAATTGGTCATGCCAAGACAATTATAGGCACACGGCAGACAATATTTTATAATTACTATAAAAGTGGTTACATCGGACACATAATATACTTGCCAGAAATTATTAATGAACTTGAAACTGTCATTTAAATGAACCATTAGTCATGATTTTTGGCACATAGCAGCAACACAGTATTTGCAACTTGCAACGTTATAACTTTTGAAGTGTACCAATTCTAATGTATTAGTTAAATGATTAATCACTGTTATCGAGGTTTTTATAATGAGGTATAGTGATCGGAAATATTTTTACACTCTTCATACAGAGTGGACTCTATAATAATACCCGAAAATACTCCAGGCCCTTCACCAGAGACCGTCGATCTGGTGAAGTTCGCGGGAGGCCGTTAAACGTGAGTTGTGCCGGAATGATCGTTGTAGAGATCCTTAGGGGTGGCCAATGTATATGGGCGTCGTAAGGATAAGATAATGATGACTAAATCATTTCAAAAGTTAAATTTTACAAATAGTTACACATAGCTGGTTTAGGCTTGACACCCAAAAAAACCTTTCCTGAAATGCGGTTTTCAGGTGACAAATTCTTTCCTCATTTTAAATTTGTAAACGGTGTCAACTTTTCAATTCAACATTATAGGCTAGGACTATGTTAAATAGATGACATCAAAGTATTGGTTAATAAAGACATGATGCTGACGTTAATACTGACCTACGTATGGTATCCTTTGCGGCGAGTGTTGGTAACATGGCGGAGTACCATAGTATTGTGGCGGGGGATAAGGCTCGTTGCCTACTCCTACCATCTGGAACATAAAAGGACAATTATTATTAATAAATCGGCTTCTAGAAATCCTAAACGGAGTAGGGTGACTTTAGATTAAACAAACGAATGCTCAGTAACTGACCAATACCATTTTTTTTGTAAAATAACACTACATATTGTTTGGGGGGATTATGTTGTATGTTTTAAGAATCGCTAGCCATCGATATATACTGTAAGTAAGTAAGGTAAGAAACAACCTATAATCATCCCACTGCAGGTAAAAGGCCTCCATAATTGAATTCAAGGAAGGTACCAGAGCAATGATGGGTACTGGCATAATCTGGTTGGTGATCACAAACCCGAGCAATGTTCGAAAATTCGAAACTTTTTGTTGCCCGACCCGGCCGGGACATATACAGGTGAACTTTTAACCACCTTCCAAAGGACAAATCCGTTTCCCATACAATCTTGGGCCTGACGTTACAAGGCTGGGAATTGGCCATAAATAAAAGCATATTGAAAAGATTCATAAGCCCTATTTTCACAACTTTCTACAATGGGAAAGTTACTTAAATCAACCAATGAACTTATTTTATTTTATAACCTATATCATGTATTATTTTACAAAAAAATACCATTTTGGTACTTTACCTGGATAAGATCTAGGTTCCTTTTATATCTATAGGCAATATAGGTAGGTAGTAAAGAGAGCACTTTAGCAGGGGCAGTGAGAAAAATGCAAACCACATTAACTTCCGCACGAGTACGAAACATGTTAAAATGCTATAAGTACGAAACGAAATGTGAGTGAATTGGAATGAATGATAAATGACAATTAACTGTCATTGTCAGCTGATATTCTTAATAATAGTGCAGCCTGTTACATCAGGAATTGAACTATTCAAAATGATCAATTGTTTTATCAATGTTTACTTATTGAACTGTAAAGCTCGTGAAAAAAAATGTTGATTACATTCTCTAAGTTTTTTATATTTACATCAGGCTTTTAAAACGAATTATTTAGCTTATTCCTTAAAAAATGCAATTGTAAAGAAGTATTACCATGAATCGATTTATTCCAAATCGATTAAAACGTTAAAAGCCCCGCTCTATGAAGTGACAGAGCGTTTACGGATATAGTCACGTTTTAATTAAATGTGTGTAAAACGGTTTACAGAGTTTACAGAGACTGTTTAAGTATTAGAAAAACAATATGTATTTTATCCATTTTCTCCACTTGTCCATTGCCAAATAAACTATTCTTTGGAGAAATAGGCAAGTAAACTAAAAGGGATTTTTGGCATACTTTTCATTGTTGTAACGTCGGGCCCAAAAATGGGGTTCTCCTTTTAATATAACAATCTACGAGACAAAAAACAAATGACGTGTTTTTTCTTTTGGTATAGCCCAGTACAAAAATGTGAAAGTAAAGCACTTAGAAAATGTCCACCAAAAATCTAAAATTTTTGATACGGCTTCCTAGCAACACTTTTTTTACGCGATGCGCATCTCTGTTGCGAAAAATATTTTCGGGTGAAAACTTATGTACATTTTTTACTTCATAAATGGGCTCTAAATACGATACTGGACTTATAAAAATTTCTGAAGGTGATGAAAAAGTCACCTTTAAACTATATATTTTTTAATTATTTTCTTTATTTATTTTAAGACATGCTACTTAATTGGGGACTAGATTGCTCTATGTGACCCAGCACATAGAGCAATCAAGCCTCAAGTTAAGCTACTACTAAGTAGCTTAGTAACTTGGCGTATGGGGCACTAGGTACTACGAGGCACTACGATAAACTTACATAAATACTTTTGTTTTTAAATGTTGCTCGCTTAATATTTATTATTTATATGTTCATTAATAACGGAAGACAAACAAACGTAAAAGTTATATGTACTGCAGTACAGAATAAATGCTTTAGATTTGAGGACTTATACCAAATCAGTTAGCGATCTGCACTGCAAACTGATTTTAGTGTCGATATCCATCAATTTGCAACATTTCACGACGGAATTAAAATGATAAGACCCCTTGAAGAAAATTTCCTGACTCAGGGGAATTGCCAGACAGCGGGAACGGGTCCGCCCCTTCAGATTTGCGCCTAGGGCGAAAAATGGATTGAGACCTACCCTCTACCATCGGTAAACAGTAAACGATTACTAATTTCTCGGTTGACAAATTACATGCGATCAGGTTAGTTAGTATGCGAGGAAGTATTCAGGTGATCGTGATCTTATCTAGTGCGCGTAATAAAAAAAGGCCTTGTCAAATTATGCAAGTAGGTACTTATTGAGGGCAATTATTATCGTGGTGAGATTGATATCTCATGTTTATCAAAGTTTTATTGAGTTCTACGAAAAATCAATGAGGTTAAAAAAAAAACTCTTTTTATTGACGACCATCTTGGTTTAGTCAATAGATGAATCCCGCTAGGTGCAATGTTTAGGTGATAGATTAGTACGAGCATTTCTCCTGAGACATGGTTGTCCTAATACTGTAGTTAAGTATCTCATTAATTGCTTATTAAGTATCCATAATAAAAACTCTTCTTAGTATTAATGTAACTGTCTTGGTGTGTTAAATAAATATAATTTAATTTAACATTGTTAGAAATAACGGCATAAACTAGAACCACACTACCATATACATACATACGGGTATCAAAATAAGCGACTCTTTCAAAGGATTCTCCATCATTGGTCATGCGATGCGATGCGATTATCTATCCGCCTGCCATTAGTTATGGTAAAATCCACCTTCCTGAGATCAGTGGACTAATCTGTTGATGATTATGTTGAGATTTGTACTAAAAAGGTTATGACAGAAGAAGAAACAAAGGCTTACCTGGGCATCGGGCTGTGGAGGTGGCAGATGGTATGCTCCCGAAGGTCTATAGTAGCGCCCGTAGCATAGCTCCGCTGCTGGGTAGTACGGGGCTCCATATTGCTGAAGCACCTACAATAAATGTTTCGGTAAAGTTACTTGTCGAAACATTAATGGTGGTATTACTCCTTAACTGTTTTCGTATAACTTCTAGACGAAATATAATTTGGATGTTTAGACACTTTTTCTAGTACTAATCTCCTTCCTCTCTAGTAGACAGGCAACCTCACATTTTTAAATACAGGGATTGCCACAAATGCTATTGGGCCGATTGGTTTTCCTGTTGCCACAGTGCGACTTCTAATGGCCTTGATTTTGTGCGCTTAGGTACACTTTTACACTAGGTAGGTACGGACACATTAACTTACTTTAACTTTTCTTTTCAGTAGATGCTAGTATAATATTTGTATCATCTTCTTCAACCTGGTTCCATTGCATGAATTTTCTTACAGTTATTGTACACAGAATGTACGTGTAATCTTAGGTTCTGCCGGATTTTTAACACAAGTGCAATGGCGTATCCTGCTCGTGCATCGGTGAATACTCGTAAAGATATAACAGATTATTATTATTTTTTTTGAAAGGACCTATGCTGTGGCAGAAGGCCGTTACAGCTTCACCGGGCGGGTTTTAGGCGAGTGCGGAAGGCATAACAGATTTTATCTTTTCCGGCTCCTATTTATAGTCCTCTCGCAACCTATTGTAAATCGCTACGCATTAAAATATGTTTTACACCAATGTTGTTATTCCAGATTGTGAAAGAAAAATAAAGATTTTTATTATTATTATTATTTATTTACGAATACGACAAAATCCTTCAAAATTGATTTCTGGAATTCGCGTAAACATCTCATTTTACTAATTAAAATAATAATGATATTATCAGCACGTAAAAACTTATCAAGGACGACGTGAAATCCGTAAAAATACCAACTGATTTTTTTTTATTGCTACCGGCCTTATCCCTACTCAGGCTGATTATGATATCAATTCTTCTTATTGTAAATAGCATTATGTGGTGTCCTCGCCTACCAGAGGCTTTTACGACTTCCATGTTGCAACAGAAGACGTGATCAGTAATGCCTTATGAAGCACTGATGCTGGAATGATCAAGTGATGATGCCAATAATACTCACAGATGGATGCGGCGCGTGGTAATGTGGCGGCGGGTGGTACCGCGCGAGCGCGCGATCTGCGTCTGCGCCGCTCTCTTTGATAAGCGGGCCCGCGGGCTGGTAGTAGCCTGCAACAAAAGAGATATTATGTTAAGCAAGAAATCGGACTATAATGTTAATCAAAGACATTAAAGATGCTATTAAGTTTGGGAGAACTTTATTTCTCATTCTAATAAAGTTGTGAGAGGGATATGAATAAGTCTCTAATCTAAACTAAGAGATCTCTCGTGGAGACATCCTATAAAAGTGGCCTACACTTAGCAGGCGTACAAAGGCTTTTACTGGGTTATTAATTGCATAGCCATTCCTTCAAGTATAGATCTTGGGAGGGTAACTTGCAAGCTAGAATTACGCAGTGTGTTGTTGATAGCAAATGGTGCTTTATGAAGCCAGTTAGAATCAAGATCAGAATGTCACCCCTTGATGCCAAATTTTGTATGACCCTAAGTAACCCAATAATCAATATTATAAAAACGACTTCTTGAAATATTTTATACCCTTAGTGTATACATATACATTGCGATGGAACCGCTCTACTACTTAAACTTAAAGGTTGACCATGCAGTCATTTCTAAACAGTTTTATTAAAGCTGCATAAGCAAAATTAGAACTGAAAAGATAAGTTATTCAGATAATGTGGTGCCGCTGTAATAGATTAGCAATAGAAGACAGGCAGCAGCATCTGTCACCCATTTCCCATTCCGTTTGCCAAACGAGGCAATGTCCAGCTGAATGTGAGCTGATAATGATGATGGGCCGTAAACCAAATAAGTAATTCTAATTTGTTTAATGGCTGCGAATTACCTATAAACTTATGCATATTAATTAAATACTCCGACTCGTTATTTTTGTTAATTATTAACTCAAGCCAACGGACGGAACTTGCTGACTACAGAAACAATGCGGTTGCAGTTGCAACCACTTCCCGTTGTGAAATAGCGTTTTTGTTATAATTTACTGTTGTTATTTAATTATTACCGACAACATAAGGGTAAGTATATACCTAACAAGGCAGTAGATAAACACAATTAAGTTTCTTTTTTAAGTTGTTTGACTATGCGTTTGTACTAATACACTTTAGGTACATGATACCTTTGTAGTATACTCTGTCAGAACGTGTTATGTCAACAAGAGGACAAAAAAAAACAACGCTAGTTAGAAATAAGAAGGATTTGATTCCAGAAACTTCTTGGGAATCATTACTAAAATAGTTTTTTGCGTAACCTTTTAATTAATGGTTACTGAAATACAATTCCATGAATAAAAATTTCGACTGCCGTGGGCGGGACCTCAACCCACAATCTTCCGCTAGCCGGGCGACTGCTCTAACCATGACAACGTTTGTGTCGACAAATATATTTAAGGCGACTACTTGAGCTAAATGTTGCCCCCCATTGATTTAATTTTATTACTTCTAAATAGAATCAATTCTCAAAAAACAAGAATAGTATCATTTTAGCAAATTCCCTCTAGTATTTATTGAATAAAATTAAATCAATTGGGGACAGCACTTAGCTAAGTAGTCGCCAAGGCTTTATGCTGTAAGACCGCGAAGTTTCATAAATGTTTTCGGTTATGACCTCCGATAGAAATATTTTTCAATTGTTTAAGATGAAACATATATTTAAATGTTAAGAAACTGCTTTTTGTAAAAATACAATACAAACAAAAAATAGATACTGTTGTTGTTAAAGCAATGTTAGTGATCGCAGTTTGGTCAATTGAGGAGAGAGGACTCTGCTGGCTGTGTTATTTTGATTTTGTTCTTTAGTCGCTTCTTACGACACCTAAACGAAGAGAAAGGGATGCTGATTTTATTTTAGAGTGGCCCCACTTAAAAAGGAAGCTAGGATTAAAATAGACTCGAACCAATCCTCTACGGGTTCACCGGGGAATCACCGCATCGCTTTAAAGACGATAATCGGGTCTTTGAAAATAAAAGCTACTGGTTCCATTTTTAAACATGCTCAATGACGATCTTGTTCATTTCGCATCAACGAACGTTTGATTGATAACTTTATCGGTATTTTCCATTCGTCACTTGATACCGAAGCTTCGTATGTTTATCACGTGACGCGAATGATAAAGTCGCGGTCGCAGCCGTTTCCGTTGTGAAAACTAAGTGGGTTTTTACGTTAGAACGAACTATTTTTGTAATTTATTGTTAGCCTAGTTAATTAATGGTAGCTATTTGTGGTATTGTTTCATTATGAACGACGTTTATCTTTGTTGGCAGGATGGAAAATATTATGTAGGTACCTAAATATAATTATGCATCTGCCACTGGTTAAGCTAACGATAAGTACCTATTTAACATATTCATGGATAGTGTTGTAGACACAATAATTTAAATTGTATGGTACAACAAACAGTAACTAAATAAAAATAAATAAATTAAATAAATAAATGTGGACGAAACGTGCAATGGCACACTTCTAATCCTAAAGTGAGTAATTATTAGGGGTTAAAGTATGAAATTGCCGTTTTGTATGGACGAAATCGAGAAAAGTCATTTTTCCATACTAACAATTTTTTAGTTTTTTTAAAAACGCCTATACCGTTTTCGATGCAATTAAAGGTGAAAGTTAGGTGGTTATAAAGCTACGCATTATAGTATTTAAATTTCTGAAAATCAAAGTATATAATACAAATATACTTAATTGAAGCAAGAAGGTAAGCTGACACATTGTAAGGGGTCTTTTCAACGACTTCCTTTGAAGTAATAGGCACTAGTATTGCATTTTTTTTTTGTCAAAAGTTACTTTATTTAGTTCTTGATACAATACAAAAAGAATTACGCAATAATACGACTATACTTAAGAGCTATAATTTTAAAATTGAAATGAAGATGTTGAAGTGAAAAAATGAGGGAATGGTCAATAATTCAGAAGACACATATTTTAAATAACATAATGTTACTCGTACATAATATTATGATTATCACGTTCAAGAAGAACATTTTAAGATATACTCGTATCTACTTATTTAGGTAAAACTTCCTGTTCTTGGTCAGAGTATGGAGACGTGTTTTTTTATATTTCAATGATAGTCCAATAGAGTTGTCGTATCTTAACCGTAGGACAACCTCTTTAGTTAACTTCTTATAAAATAAGACTTATTTAAACTATTCAGACAGATTCACATTACAACTTCTTAGTACGAATAAATGCCGCAGCGCTAGTGCGCCGGCACCGTTACCGACCGAGCGAGAGGCGGCACTAGCTTGGACCCGCCTCCGATCACGGAATCGAGTGCGAACAGCTTTTTGATTGACTGCGTTTTGATATTGTTATTGTTAAGTTTTATGTTGATTTTGGTCCTAACAAGATTCTATTAACAATTTAAGAGTTAAAAATAGGAGTTACTTTAATACCTAGTACTTATTTTATAAGTTATGTAGCACCTAACCTATCAAAATTAACAATAGGTACAAAATCTCTGTTATTTTTCTCAATTAAAGTCCATGATTATTTTTAAATGTGTTAAAGTACTTTATTTAACATATTGTTCTTTGAGATAATCTAAGCGCCAGGTTGTGGAAAGCTTTTACTTTGAAAGCTGTAGATAGATGAATAGATATTTTTGTTGCATAAAACACCTGTAACATTATTTACAATTTGAAAAATCTATACGATAAAGCGGTCCTATCGTTAAAGCGCTATCTTCAAGTCGTCCTTTGTCTGGTTGAAATATGTCTTTTTTCATTAATTTATAATAAGTCTACTCTAGCTTTCATTTTAGAGTATGGTAGCATTGTGGGATCCCTGAGCCTTGCTATCCTGTCACGGCACGGCTCATCATGGCTACCATTCATCTCATGTTAGCATCTCTACCGCCGACCAACTTGTCATTATCCTACCAAAAAAAACCCTGTCAATATCATCAAAAAAATTTGCTGCTCATTTATTTTATCGAAAATCAACACCCAAGCTGGAGTAGTAAATAGAAATCGCCGTGACATTCCTTTTGGAACAATAAAGGCGGAACGAGACGGCGGGATAAGGACAACACTAATTGCAACGCCAGGCTACGCGAGAATGCAGTAGACTTGTAAAGGTATACAGCCAGAAGCTAAAGTGAACAAATGGAGTTGGATATCGGCGGAAAGTTTGCGGCGGGAATATTACGGACTAAAGGAAATTAAGTGATACTCTGAGGAGACAGAAACAACTTTTAAGTTGAATAGTAAATTATTCGCAATATTTAATCAAGTTATCGAGGCTATGCTAAGCCGAAATTACGTTACCTAGCTATATTTGAACTTTTTTATTTAAAACTGTTAGTGTTCCGTCAGTGTAATTATTTTAACACAGTTGTCAAGTGTTTTTATTATAATTAAAATTTAAAAAGTTTCATATGGACATCTAACAATTCCTTAGTTAGTCCACCAGCTTACTGAATTATTAAATCCTACATCAATTGACGTCGATTTCAGTTCATCTGCAACCCAGATAATCAGGAAGTTACAGTAACTGTTTACAATAGTGATGGATGCACGAAGATAATTGAAAAGTTTTAAATGTAGATATATCGTACACGTAGAGTGAATTAAGAGGAAACTGTGTCCAGCCTGCGATCCGCCCGGAGAGTAAGTACCTACTATCTTAGCTGGCTTATAATTATTAATCTCCGTATGTCGGTCTGCTCATCAACTTCTCTCGAAACTTTTAAACAAGTCAATAAGAAGCAAAGTTACGCAAAAGATTTAGCAAATACATAACTTACAAAACTGTTTAATTTAGTATTATTCTTAACTTTTACTAATGTTATTTACTAATAAACTTTTAGTAATATATTTTCTTGAAGGCTTTGGATATAAACTTGAATAAATTAAGTAGTAGTACTAAGTATGTGTTGTAGTAGGTATAGTATACTGGTTTAAAATAAACTAGCTGAATGTTGCCCGCGACTTCGTACGCGTCAATTTCTGTTATTATGATCGCGATTATTTTTGCCACATTTTTCACTCATGCTTCGCTCCTATCGGTCGCAGCGTGATGTTATATAGCCTGAAGCCTTCCTCGATAAATGGACTATCCAACACAAAAATAATTTTGCAATTCGAACCAGTATTTCTCAAGATTAGCGCGTTCAAACAAACAAACAAACTTTATAATATTAGTATAGATGATACGGAAAGCTTTTTAAAATATAATGAAATTAATGTACAGACAACGGCAGGTCAACCTACTCAAAAAGTTTAAAGGTCATTGAATTGATTTTAAACTTAAACAAGTAGAGATCAATATCAATTGAGATAATTTGACGTTTTGTGGTAGGTTGACGTGCTGTTGGCTGTAAGTACATAAAGCTTTTTGTTTTATTATGAGTGGAATGTGGATTTGTAAACAGCTCTAATTACATTAATAACTATATAGCTGTTGCCCGCGATTCCGTCCGCGTCAATTTCTGTTATTATGATCACGATTATTTTTGCAACATTTTTCACTGATGCTTCGCTCCTATTGGTCGCAGCGTGATATTATATAGCCTAAAGCATTCCTCGATAAATTTACTATCCAACACAAAAATAATTTTTCAATTGAAACCAGTACTTTCTGAGATTTGCGCGTTCATACATACAAACAAACAAACTTCAGCTTTATAATTAGTATAGATTTTAAGCTAAACTGCGATTATACAATCAGTCCCTTTATTTACAATTTAGCTAATTAAGTATTAAAATAAAATACTTTGTGAAAACACACTACCTATGTGAAGAATATTGATAGGTACTCGTATCTACTATCTCTTTGCACTTTCTTAACAATTTCAAACTTAGCTTACATTTTACGATAACTTTAATGCATTTCGTTTTTGCCTATATCTGATATCACATCCGCTTCATTCAAATAACTCTTATCAAGATGTGATAGAATCTTAATAGGGTTTCAAATGTCACTGAGTCATCATCATCACAATAAATAAAATAATATCTACTTTAATAACTTATTGCACCGTTCGCGGCCGTGTCCATTCATCCAGATCGCAATCACGCCATTAAGTATGTGGTTGTAAAACAAAATATGCGACGGACAATAGAGACAGGTGATATAAAACCCTTGTGAGAAAAGGACCACAATAATAAGCAGGTGCATTTCAGAAATGGTAATGAGTAATGAAAGAAAAGCATCGGTATTATTTGACGTTACTAATAGGTTAAAATAAAACCGTCCAAGTACTCGCGCACGAAGGGTTCCGCACCAAAAAGGCCAAACAAACGGTTTTGTTGTATGGGAAGCCCTTAAATATATATTTTATTTTGTTTTTAGCATTTGTTGTTATTAGGGCAACAGAAATACATAATTTGTGAAAATTTCAACGGTCTAGCTATCGCGGCTCATGAGATACAGCCTGGTGACAGGAAGACGGACAGACGGACAGAAGTCTTAGTAATAGGGTCCCATTTTTACCCTTTGGGTACGGAACACTAAAAAACCGGCCATGTACGAGGAGGCGTTTGTTACTAGTATACTCACATATTATTCAGTAAGGAATTCTTGTATGTGCATGATCGCTTGACAGAAATTGCATTACAATTATGAAAATATGGAAAATTGGAAACTATTTATATAAATGTTAGGAAGTTTTAATCACGCAAAAAAAATGATATTAACCTGATAAATACGACAGAAATATTGTTGCTTGTTTGGAACACTCAAATTGCTTGGTTTTGTCGTAATTTTTTGTTATAAATTAACTTCAGTGATGAAATTGACTTTTTAAAGTCAAACATTGAGTTGTACTTATTCTAACGATTATGGATATTCTACCTAAAACGAACTTATAACTACATGTTACTTTTATGCTGTATAGAAATAATTTCTTAATAATTAAGTATATGAGCGTTTCTTTAATTTCAAGATGCAGACAAACGCGAACAAATAAACATCAATAGAAATACTGTTTAGCCCTTTATGTAAGCAGTGCACCCCTAGAAGTGAGGTATCTCGATATGTATCTATCTTCATTGCAAATTCAAAAGCAGATGTTAATACGTGTCGGGATGTGCAGTAATATTGGTAATGTTACATTATAAATTGTTGATTTTATCAGGAAAATTGTTGCAAGAATGGATTGTAAATAGCTTTGGACTATAACCAAGACATTTTCTCATGTTCTATTGTTACCATAATCCAATGATTCTGCGGTTTTGTGGTTTTCTTGCTAAGTTGTTACTTTATTGCGTATACCAATATTTTTAAAAGAAATAACTATGTGATAGGTATTTAACTTTGGATTGGAAATGTGTTGGTAATTATGAGTTTATTTATGCGAGACAGGCATGCTTATTACGTAGAGTTATAAATCACTTGACAGGTGGCATTCGGTGTGTTCAATCAGAACTGGGACAAGCGACATTGGAATAGCAACGGTATAATTGCAAAGGCGCATTTAAAAATAGTTATTCTATACTCAGTCATAAGCGTATGACATTTAATGTATCGTTTTACTGCTAGAAAGGCGATACTTATAATTAACAACAAACATCACTTGTAGAGTAGGCCCTGATAACGTTTGTCTCAGGTATCATAAACTAAAGAGCATCGATCTTTATAATAAAAAATAAAACAATTTAACAAAACAGAATCAACAATCTCGCTCGATTCAATTACTAGTTACCGTGGGATCGATCATCAACACTCCATAAATAGATTTTAAATTTATACGCGCCATTGTAAGCTCTAGATACTTTAGAAAAAGAAGAGAAAAAATCTCGATTTACGTTGCAAAACATGGCCTAAAAGAAGCGGGTGGTTCGCCTTGAGCGGCAGCTGCTCGTAAGGGGGTTATTCTGAAACCGCTTTTCGCTCGTTTATTTATCTCTAGTAAGTAGTATTGTGCGGGTTGCTGGGCGATGTGTGGTGTTAACGGAAATGTCATTGTTAAGACGGAGCCGGGATTATGGTGGCAATTTTTTTCGCGTTCAAATAAGCTCTGACACATTACTGTTAGGGAATGAACGGATTGTTTATTTTTTATAATCCAAACTTAGTTGTACTTGTTTATACCTTTAAAGAATAAACATAGATACTCGTAAATATATCATTATTGCACACTAATCAAAGTATCACTCACTGTTGATGTTTAAGTACGGCGGTAAAGATAGAGGAAAACGGAATTCCTTCAGGCAGAGGACAGAAAGATGTAACGTTGTTTATACGATATACATCGTCACAAACATGAATTATGTAGAGTGAAATGTTGTATTTGTATTTTAGGTTCGCGGTTGAGTTGGTTAGGCGTTCTCGACCCGTGCCAAGATGTTAAGACAAATAATGGAAGTTTTATTACACCCAGCTCATAAACAAGCTATTTTATTTGTTGAGTGAGCAGAAAAATAAGATTTGAGGAACTGTAGGAATTAGATATTAATTTATGTGTTATATTTAGCTAACGTTATTGTAAGTTCTAAGATAGAGAAATCTATATAGAGAAATGGCTAAAAGTCGTTATGGGGGTCCATATGCAAAAAATCATAACTTTTTTTTTCAAATCCAGAAGACGTACTTTGCAATATAATAAACCATTTATACTTTAAGCTTCGAAAATTAAATTCAAATTCAATGAATGCATTGATCGTAAAAAACGAATGCCCATAATAATAAGGCGCGTAATCGTTTAACAAACACGACAAGGACCGGTTGCGGGCAACCGTTCAATTAGACACCGAGCGGGCAATTAGGCCCGCCGCACACTGCGCCGCAAAAAGCATTGCACGGGACTGGTAAAGCGATAGTAACGCCATCATGCCAGTGGTGCCCAGTGCGCACTGTTTCGTATGTATCTTTCACAGAAGTCGCTTCCGCTTGTGATTTTTAATAACTATCGAAATTGAAAAAATCGAAATCTTGGTTTCAAGTTCCTTATTTATTGATAAATGCCCATAATACTTACGTTTATCTGTTCCATTCTGCGATCAATGCATCGCATTCGCTATGTAACCTTTAAATAATAACATCAATTATTTTCGTATTGATTTCAGATTACAAACAAATTCTGCTATTAACACACGCACAAGGGTGCAATTAAGGTACAGACAGCAAAACCAAGGGTGTAATTAAGTTCAGTCGCATTCTCAACGGGCGATCGTTCCGATATTGCCACCGGTAATTGGAACAGGTTCCGCTTACCGATACACGTGATAGACTGCAGACACTGGGTTTAGTACTAAATAGTTACATTGATTGGGCATAGACCAAAGAGCAGAGGCCTACCGGACATAACAAGCACAAGTGCAATTGTCCGAAACTGTAAACCAATTATTTAATGGAACACTTTGTCTATACCGGGAAGTCGGGACTGCTAAGGGCGTAAAGTCCTACAGGGAGTTAAATGTTTGTGTAACGAATTTTAGGAGTGGAAGTCGAATGAATTTCGTAATATTCAGATTCTTCATCTAGTCGCTATAATTTAAACTCTGCTTAGTTTTGTATAAGAAATGACGTTGTTAAGAAATTTAATAAAAATAAAAACATATTGTGAAAATTACCTACTAAAATAAAAATGATTGACTTTATTTATTCAGCATAGAAGATTATCCATTTTGCAAGCGCTGCTACATATGTATACGTCATATGTACCTCTATGTAGGTAGATATAGCAGGAAATCGAATAAAATTGATTCTAAGAAGGAAAACACGAGCGATGATATAACCGAAAAAAGTTATGGAATCCCGAACATTTGGAATAACTTGGCACATTATAATTCCTTTCAGTGAAAACCAAGTTCGGCTCCTACCTGTTGTCGGTACTGTTATGGCGGAACTTCAGCGCTCAACAACTTTTGATTGTTTGCTCCAATGTTTCATTTGTTGCGTGTTTGTTAGACAATATTAAAGTTTTCTAAGAAAAAGAAACATTTTGACAGGTAATTAACTTTCCTACGACCTCCAGCAAGAAGTTCTAACTTTTGTCGCTGTATCAGTAGGGTGTCTCCACAAGAAGTTTATTGCTGTTAAATTTTTTATGGAAAATAGTTCGCACAGGAGTCCGAAATAAGAGTTAAAAAATATCCAAAAAAACTAAGGCAACTCAGTCTGCAGACACAGAATTCAGTAAGTACCAAATACGTGGAACTTAGGAGACTTGTTAGAAAGGAGAGCAAAGTTACATGAAATTTTGTAAGAGCGAAAAATTTGTAAATAATCGTATCTAGATAACAGATATTTTTGAGTTGTAAACTGTAACGCATATTTTTTGCAGAATTTGTTACAATTCAATGCATTCGTAATTATCTTGTTTTTTAAGTTTAAATATCTTATTTATTCATCTCCGTTTCAAAATCATTTTTAACTATTATGAGAAAAAACACGAATACTATTTCAGAAATTTTGTTTATTTCAACATAGTTATAAACAAAAATTAAATACCTAGGTAGGATAATCAGAAATCCAATTAAATCAAGTACTTTAATACAAAATTATTAAATTGTCAAAAAACATGCTAAAGAATCCTGCCGCAAACTCTAAGTATTCACTTGTCTTTGAAATACTAGATAAAGGACAAATCTTGACAATATCTGAACGGGTTTAGATTCTTACCGTATAAAATTGTACCTTTAAGCGGGATCTGCCCGTTACTACCACCATTGGATTCTCGGATATGCTAAGTGCTAACGAGGTGCAGAAAATAGGTATACATAGAACCTACTAAGAGTACCTACAAGTATTTAAGCGAAGTCGTAGAAATAAAGTTCGTTGAAGACAAACTTAACTTTTATTCTTTAGAAGTTTATTTTATACTAAGAAAGAAAGTTTTTCATTCATGCTTCAAAAACTAAGAACTTCTTATATGTATTTGTAACAGTCGCAATAGTAGTAGTGATTCCAAACTTTAAAACAGTATCAAATTGAAACAAAATGTTAATCGAACCTAGAAGTTTGAAATTAGAATACTCTGAATTTAAAAGTCAAATTACTGTCTGTCTACCGATGATTGAAAGGAGGAACGAACGGAGGCCTACGTAATGGGTCCCTACTGCGGTAGCTATCTCGCAACCGGCATTTTAGAGAATAACCCAGAAGAGAAAGAAGGCGTAATTTTTCAAATGCAGATTCGTAACGGTCGCTGGTAGCATAATGCACGGACCACCGAGGATGATCATACCGTGGCCGATTGTAAACATTATATGTAATCGATGTCGAGGTTTTTTACAATAACGACAACAACAAAGTTATGGTTAGATCAAAGCTTTGTACCTACTTCACGTTGTATTATAATACTTGTATTTAAATGAATTTTATCCTGATTTATTCAGTTACATGATGTTTGTAATGTGAAGTAGTAACTGTGCGTGAGGATTCTCATAAAAAACAGGAGTTTTTTTTTGGTGACACCTATATTATTATTAACTAAAGAAATCGAATGGTTCTATACAACGTGTTCCTTTTGATATCCCATAACTCTAGGGTATTAAACAGACCATGGTAAAGAATCAAATTGCATATGAATTATTTTTCAATTATTAATTTTCTTTTGTTTAATTTTTTCATACAAAATAATTCTAAAAAGTTACGACTGTTTATGTAAAACACTCTTACCTTGTTATGAATGAAGTTTTAAATGAAAACGATTTACTCGTACCTACTTATCAATGAAACACCCACACACGTCAATGTTTTAACGGAAAAGGGGAGATTTAGATTTTGAAGCTAGAACTATAAGTTCATATTATTTCAATTCGAAAATACTAGCAGAAAGACTTTATAGAAAAAAAAACTCTATAATGAAATATTTAACCGAAAAAACGCAAAAAAAGCCATAATGTAAAGGTAACGCAAATGACATATAACACATCAAATGCGACTTATTGTTATTACACCTACCTACATGGTCATTTTCATTATAATTTTTCGTCGGTTAGTCTTCAAACGTTCATAGAAACTAGCGCATAGCGCTCGGAAAGTGTCGCCCGCCATTTGAATTTTAAATCTGTTATTCAGAATAATTTGATTTGAATTTAGAACGGTGGATTTATTCGTGTAGGTATTAGAAATACAACCACTGAAAGGCTTCAGTTGCAGTTCAATCATCAACCGACTGTCTCAGCTCTTAGATAAAATAAATAAGTACCTGAGTATAATTTTTATTTATAGAAAAAAATACACAAAAGAAGTATTCCTTTGACTGGAATTCCTAAATTGACTTACCGCTACTTATTACTTTACCAATTCCATTGCTTTATTGGCACAGGGAGTATAAGCTTTTATTCAAGTTTATTGTCCTTGGAAATCAGTTTGAATGTTTATATAAAGCAATGAATTGTATTCCCGGAAAAAATGTGAAGTTAAGCGCGTAGACATGCCGTTGTCTACTTATTCATAAGTTTGTCGATGAGATGTGTAAGGTCGATAAGGCCCGAGGCACACGGAAGGTTAAAGATCGATATCGCGGGCATCTCATTAGGCAGTGAACAGCTAAGTGTTAATTGAAACTTGTCCCCTTTAGTTAACATTAGCAACGCGAGCCGTAACCAACTCAAACTAATTAGATTTCGCCTCAAAATAAAAGGTACAGCGAGCAGCTACTGTAAAATGAACTATTAAAAAAAAAGCCTAACATCGCTACATTAGAAATTCGTTTGTGATATAATTATGCTGGCTTAAAAAACACGGCGAGAGACATCAACCAATTATATACAAATGTGCAGTTTAAATTCTTTAATGCATATTTGAAGGTAGAAAAGGCAACGTCTGAAATATATTTTGCGCCTTTTGCAAAGTAAAATGGAATGAGAACAAATGAAATTGTTGGCCAATACTAATTTTGAATTTGGTCACTACTTTAAGGTTCACTAATTCTAACAAAATTACAGAAACACTTCTTATTTACGCTTAGGTGTTTTGCGGTAGGTAGAGTAGAGAAGTTTTGTATGATGTATAGATATCGCGTGTTGTAAATAAAACAAACCGGTCGTCCAATGAGGTTGACTTTTGTAGTGGTAATTGGTTTTTTCTAACGGCCGCCCCCACTCTTCCGACGGTTATTCCCACGGGCTTTCGACCGAGACCGCGTGCTATTAGCCCAGAAACAACATTGGAGGTAAAGCTGGAATTCAAAATGTTTTTGTGATAACAATTCCGAAAACAGTGTGTACGGTGTCGACAATACTTCCCATACCCATAACAAATGGGTCTCTACATAATTTCAGTGAGTAAAGGCTGCGAACAAACTGTCTTTATAGAAGCTACACTTAACGCTCTGTGAAACTGGTTTCAGGTTAATAGGTTTTTTTTTCAATCCCATCTAAATAGCATCTTGTAGTCAGTATTATATTAGTATCCTCTTTGTAAAAACTGTATTTTAGATAACAGTTTGTTCGAAACGTGGGATGTAGTAATTTCGATATTGTACTATCTGTATTACCTAACCATAGTTGTTTGTTGCGGCGTTAGTTACTTCACTTTTGGTAATTAAATATGGGGAGAAAAACAGCAAAACGTATGTAACAAATAAATCTTTGTCTGTGTGACCCATCCACACAGACAAAGACAAATTATGGATACTGTTTTACTACAAAACTCTAAAAATTATTAAGTATAGCAAACAAAATAAGTTAAGTAAGTCTCTTTATAATCGCTACCAACTTAACAACCGTAATTGATTTATAAGTGATATTATTTGGGTTGAGACAGTCGGGTCACTGCTGTCAATGACCGCCTGTGCCATCGTCCGGTGAATAAATTATATAAACTGAAAGTAAATACGGAATAAGACGTTGGCATTTATTACCAGTTATTAATAACATTGAAATTAAACATGAAGCAAGTGAAGTACCTATCAACTGTAAAACACTTATCTTAAAAAATAAAAGCGTGCAGGTGAAAATGTATTTAAAATCGCAATGATACTCTTTATAAGGCCAAAAACTAGAAACATTGTAGTCGGATTTATAACATAATTCAAAAAGAAGGAAAAACTAGGAAGAAATTCAAAAGCTGAAAAGTAAAACGCCATTTAAAAACGCGGAAATTCTGCTGTAGATTAAAAAGGTACAGACAAGCACAGATTAAACGAGGCTAGGTTGCGGCCAAAGAGCAGAAAAGAATTGTTTGGCGCGCTAATTTGCGAGGTCATTGTCCCTGGATCAGTTAGACACGATCAACGCTTGTTTTTATAGCATTTTTTATTGTGGTTTTTGTCGCTCTTGCGTGCGTTACCCTCGCGATTCGCCTACTTCTATTTGATGGACATGTGGCTTATACCTATTTCATCCAGGTACTTATGTGGTTACCTATGCAAGTTAGTGTAGTTATCTGTTTGTCTATTATCACTGTCAAGTCTTACGTCTTTGCTTATATATTAGGTCAGTGGCAAAGAGAGTTACGAATATATTATTGAAACCAAATGTTGGTTTCTGTAATGGCTCTCTATATTATAATAACTATATTGGTTGTTACAGTTTGTCCACGCGCTGTTTAAAATAAATTCAGTTTGCACACATGCGTTATATCCATCTATATGTTGTGTATATATGAGTAGCATATATATCAGCTATAAGTATTTTAAGATTTGGTTGTCCTCATAGAGTTGTACCAGCATTCTAAATAAATTAGACTAATAAATCTGGGCCTCTCATGAAACTGCCCGGTTGACAGAACGGTTTAAATACATACAAAATGCAAGTTCCAAATATAATTCCTAATTCTACTAGTTCTTTTTTATAGTTATGAAGATTTATACGAGTAGTACCTACCTACAACTTCACATATTATTTTGTATCCTGAAATTTGGCTTAACATTTAAGTTACCCGGTTTTTATATAAGCCTAAATTATCAACACTACCAATAAGCAGGTTATATAGGTACTATTTACTGTAGGCGGTACTATTAATATTGATAATATTGGCAAACTGCCAAATCATAGAGACAAAATTAACTGACGCTTGTAGATGTTCCGAAAAAAGTGGCAGTGTAATGTTTGCTTTAAAGTTGAATGAAGATTTTGTTGCTAACAAATGATAAATGAATATAAATTCATTTGAGTTATTTAAGTACTAATAGTCACTAATAATCATGTTCTGTATACTAACGGTCATTCAGTGTCATGTATGACAAATGTTTAGACATAATTTAATGTTTTTGAAAAGAAAAACATTGTTCATAGTTTTTTTGCTACTTTCATTTTGCAGCCAATTGCAGATTTCAATAACACTTCTTAGTAGGTATGTATTGTTACTATGATATTGAGTACAAACAGAAAGCAGTACGACTACTTTCTTCATAAAGTACTTAAGCTTCACGCTTCCGATAGTGATTGATATTTAAAATTTTGTCAATTTATCGTAATTCAAATTTACTCGACACGCAGTAAAAAACAATTCCGATGATCACCGTTTCGCGGAAACATTAATAAAAGTCGTTCGGTGAAGCGAGACGAACGCTCGAGTTCGTATATTTGCCTCGTGGCTTTAGAATAGCGCACTGAAGGCGGCACAAGCCTGGACTGCCGATGTGGTTTTATGTATTGTTACTTTACTGCGTCGTATTATATCCAAAAGTAGCATAACGTAAGAAGTAATTTCATTAAATTACGTATTAGATTGCGGTATTTTACATATAAAAAAATTGTTTATTATTTATTTATAAAAATAAAGGACAATGTAGAGTTCGAAGATTTTTTGTCCCATTTAGTTCGCAAGATATAAAATAATGAATGTATAAAATAGGTATGTTATTTAAAAAAATAATAAACGAATATTTATTAGTGAACATCAACTGCCTTAAATTAAAATAAAATTTCCTTAATCTTTTGTCAACTTAAAGATATTACAATTTGTTAATTTAAATAGGTATGTCCAATTGTCCATGAGTTGTTTGTTAACTAAATACCTACACCTATTTGACGACCATTTGGATAGGTGGTAGTAAACGCTGCTTCTGAGCCATGGGTCGCGGGTTCGATCCCCGCACAGTACAAATATTTGTGTGCATGAACATGTCTGTTTGTACTGGTCTGGGTGTTTTCTATGTATTATAAGTATCTATTTACAAAAAATATATTATATATAAGTAAGTTTATCGGATGTCTATTAGTAGCCAATACGACAAGCTTCGTGGTAGTTGCTTAGTTTGGGACTAGATGGCTCTGTGTGGCCCAGTGTGGCATGTCTGAACTGAAGATATTTATTTATTTATTTATTTGATTGATTTAAAACATTATTCAAATACGAAAATCCTACGTTATCTCTAGAAAGTTAAGGTAGGTAGGTACTAATAAATTGTGATAAACAAACCCGTAGCTGTTGATCACATAATGATATAAATGATAATACGTACCTACTTATTACAAAACATAGTGCATTTGTAGGTGCAAGCACACAACGTCGACGAGTTACGTGTATAAATAAGCCAAAATTGAAATCATCGTCACAATTATATTTTTCCACTTTACGCTAACAGCATTAGGGTTTAAAATTGTCCAGCTAGTCGTTTCAAGTGCTCACCCCAGTGACCTTGACGCGAGGGGTGGCCCCTCCTCGTGCAACCGATTACTATGGATGGAGTGTTATTTTCCGACGTAGCATCTTTTATTTATTTTAAAACGGATTATATTGCGTCATCGGTAGCTCATAATCAAGAAAGTTTTGTGTGGGCTGAGCTAGTTACAGTTTCATATGGTGTAGGTACTATATTGGGTAAACTACTGAACTCATCTTAGGTAAAAAATACTTAATAAGCAAAAACTATAGGGCTAAAAAAATTATGATCTTTGCCTTATTTTTGTTTCAATAAAATCTGATTTGAAATGTTTGGATAACGCACTTTGCTAATGTAGAGTTATTATGTCTTCCTAACTCCTGAGATATTTTAAGTCAACGTCTTTTCCTGTAACTGCTGTTGCCTCGACTTCGGTTGTGTGCTCTTTAATTTCTTAAGATCCACTTATTTTATTTAAAAAGATAAAATGAATGTTTAAACCTTATTTAAACACATATAAAAAGCTCAGTTTATTATTATAATATAATCTTTTAAAAAGTAATACTGTTATCACAATAATAGCTTAAGTACCAGGAAAGAAGCTTTCAAAAGATTTCTCATTAAAATTGAAGATCTGATGCCCGCTATTCGAAGAATAGTGCCGTACAGATTTATTAAGGCTTGTTATTTTTCGATACAGTAAAATACCAGACGGCTATTTATAGTTAAATAGTGAAGCCATTTTATAGAGCTCCGTCTCCTGGCGTTACTCCAGAACTTGGGGAGTTGATATTTTCTTTAAACACAAACAGGTATTAGTTTAATTAGAAACAGTAATTGTGTTTGCCAAAAACCATAAAATACAGTGTGCATTATTGACCTTTTTTATTTTAACAGTCAGTTATGACTTTTCATTTCATTTATGCTTAAACACAGAAGCATAAAAAAGAAATGTATGGGCGCATAATTGTTTTTTATTTCACTTTCAACCGCTTTGAAATTGTTACTTATTTTGTGACATAGTCGGTTAAGCAGCTTTGGATGAAATGACTTTTGCGATCAAATGTAGCCCTTGTTATATACCCTGTCATCTAAACTAAAAAATCTATGCAAACATTTATGAATAACAAACATGTTTATGCAACGAGAACCGGATTTTTACTTATAGCTTATGTGCTACTATATAGGAAGCAAGGTAAATTTATACTGCAATCTTTTACCTGTATGGATTTTTGAAGTCCGAAATAAACACTAACATTATTAAACTATAATGGCCCTAAATAAAAAAGTTGTTGTATTTCATCATCACTATCGAGAAATAACACAAAGAGGAAATACTACACATGTATGAAAATAACTTACCCTAATGGCTAACCTTACAACCGTGGTGAAAGAGCATAGGACCTATAAAACAGTAACTGGTTGACGACTGACAGATCACGCACACCCTAAGCCATGGATAGAACCATTAAATTTGGAAAATGTTTGAACGTATACGATGATCTTACACATTACAAGATACATGGAGAAAAAGGTCTAGTTTTACTTACCAGAATTTTGAGGAAGTTAACTAGAACGCATAGTGCTATACGTGACAACTATACATTTTGTAAATGATATTTTAAAAATCTAGTTTTTAGTAACGTGAATTTTCTGGTACATTGAACACATTTTTCGGTACACTTTACCATCAAATTTGTACTGCTAGCAATACTTAAACATAGTTGTGCCCATTACTAACTCATTATTTTGATCTTTACAAAGAAAGTAGTAACCATAGATTTAATAGTATATTAAATCTATGGTAGTAACTGATACTATTTGACATGTTTCGTACACGTCAAGTGTAGGTCATAGGTCAACTATTTACCAGATTTTTTTAGTACCTATTTGCAATCAAGCGACTATTTATCCTTAAAACTAATTCTGATAGCACTCGCAGTTTTTTTGTTAACTTTTAATAGATTTGTTTTTACAAGTCGTTCTGGTAGTATTGTAAAATATTTTTTTCTCCGTGTATGGTTGTGATCATGAAGCTAAACAACTGAAACATGGGCTGAATTAATAAAAATAAACGGCCTTCCTATTAAGTTCCTATCCATAATCGATCATATAACAACGTTTGTATGGTTGGGGCTAAACCTATTACTTTTCTTCCGAATCACGTTTTGGCTAAGCTTTTGCGTTACACTTCTGTTATTTAAATAACTTTTTAATGCTTTTGTTTATCAAATACATGTAGCACTGCTGAAAATGCAGTTATTCGCATGATCGTGAGTTCTAGGGCTTACCAAGTCAAGTTCAATTTTTCAACGATTAAAATTTGCAGTTACACGTTGTGCATAGCGTGAGGTAGACCCATATACAAATGTTTGTTCGAATGAAACAATTCTTACTTAAGGGTGTGCATAGCAAACATAGCATTGCTGTGACGAACTTTAAAAGTTAAGAAGAAATTTAAAGTTTATGAGTAGAGTCCTATTATACGACTCTACCAAACTCAATTGAACTTGCATTTATTAGTAGAGTCGTGTTATGCTTCGCTACTAGAGTATTAGCGGCAGGCCCTCGGTTTGTGGTACTGGGCGTTGACTGCTGCATTCAACGAGTTTCTAATAGAGTCATATACTCGCACCAACGAATTCCTTTAAAGGCTTTTTACATGTTGGCGTTACAAAATTTTAAGAAGAGTATAGTGTAGCTTTTCAAGAAGATCCAATATAGCAAAACGATATAAGATTGGTTAGTTAACAAATAAAATTACTACAGCAAAACTGTCTAGGGGCTTACCTTACCCTAATCTATCAAAATAATATAATTTTAAACTTATTTGGTTTTTTGAATACAAAATTACTTAGATCAACGTCCGTAGTCCGTAGTCTCATGCCGTAAACATGAATCATATTTTTTGTTTATTTGGAGTTCCAAACTACCAGCTAGTCCAGCTACTACCAGTTGGTGTAACCATTTCAAAACTCTTAAGTTGTTATATTTTGCATTTATAAGGCAATAATAAAGTATTACATTTAAAATTTTTAAATTGAATATCGACGCAGCTATCTAATACAATGGGGACTACCGTTTCTTTGCTCACCAGTTGGCGCCACTGTAGACTGAGGTCCGGAAGTATAGCAGTAAAAGGCGATTGGCGCCGCAACAAAGTGTTATATCTTGAATCTAATTAAGGTTATATTGTTTATAAATAACTATCTTGATATCAACAAACTAACTTCTGAAATAGTTGCTCCTGAGGCCGCCTATTTTTGCGCTTTTTCTTAATTCCGCTTTTAAAGCGTTCACATTAATCGCCAAATAAACCATATTTGCTATATTTTACGATGGAGATCACTTTCCGGCAGGTAAATTTAAGAAATTATAATTTATGCAACAAATTCCGCTAAAACCAGTACAAAGTGAATGATATTGGACCTCACGCGACACTAGCGCCTCTAGTGGCAAATTTACTAGCGATAGTCCCCATTACGTATACTGTACAAAATATAATAGGTAGGTAGGTACCTAAACACAATTCAGTCGAACTCTGCGCAATAAAAACCGAAAAAGGCAAATGTGCCAACGACCTTAGTCTATCGACTAGGGCTGTTGGCCGGCGAACTCCCGAGGCGCCGCCCTGGCCTATATCCTGGGTAGCCAGGGATGGCCACATTATGACTTTAGGTAATAAATATAAAATGAAAAACTAGATACAAAATGAGCTACCGAAAAACCGTTTCTGGCGACAAGCAACACCAACCTCTTTCGGCTTTTATACTTTACAGTATTTTTGAATTTAGAATAGTAAACAAATGTTTTGAAGTAATGTTTTAAAATTATAAAACTGTCTGAAAATATATTTGGTAAGATCAAGAGCTCTGGTTTCCTTCATCCTCGATAACATCCTTAACAACCGTCCTCACCAAATGAGCGCCTCTTGATTTTTTGGTGCTCTCTCAACTTAGTATCGCTCAACATAATAAGGTTGAATTTCCATTATGGCAGGTATAAAAAATGACAACTGCTAAGTTAATTTTACGTTTATACTAAGAATTTTTTATCCATTGTTTAGGTATGAAAAGAGAGCGAACAACACTAGAAAGATGGGTCATCGCAAATATGACTCTCCACAGGGACATTAGACGATAAACTGCAGTCAGTAATAAATAATACATCACTCCTTCTTCATACAACAAAGCACAAATCACAATGTATATAAATAACGATACGGCTCCTGTAACATTACGAAGTACCTAACACGCCAACAAGTTATATGCTCTTATTCTATACTAGGCAGACTGAAGCCGGGTTCACTGTACTTATATATATGTTTAGTTTGATAAAACTTAGTTTAGTTAGTATAGTTTAATGAAACTTATAACAGTACAGACAAATTATTTTGCTGTTCTCATACTTATAACTTTCAGGACTTTGACAATATTTCACTTTAAGAGGTCACTATAGGACTTAAAATTTGTTAATGCAACTTGATTTACAGCGCACGGACACGAAAAGCAAACACAAGAAGTTCAAGAAACATCTTTAAATTTTAACTGTTTTTATTTACTATGTAAATAATGAACTCTACTTTTTACGTTTAGAAGTAACTCCGGAGCTAAAGTGGTAAAAATTCTGATATAATTATTATTTATGAGATTTACCTATTTGGGAGAGGTAGAATTATAAATTAAAATATACGAGTAATACTATGTCGGCATAGGCTTTCATTGGCATTTTATAAGGAATATTTTCAAATGTTCTAAAAATATAGCGGTAATTAAAAAATAATTGAAGTGGCAGCCCTACCAAAGCAGACACTTCAATGATCAGAATGAGCTGAGGCCGCCACAATACCTACACATCCCAGTCTGCAGACTGAATACCTACTTAGGTACACCGCGGTCGTTCGCTGACGCTAATACAGCGTCAACTCTGACAAATTACTTGTCCCAGACGATTCGGATAAAAAGAGATTTGTGCGTCACCGTCACTTCACATGATAAAAACTGCTAGATTTTTTGGGTCTACCTGATAACAAAATCCTCATTTATTTAACAAGGTCAAGGTAAAATTACTTTACACACTTCATTACGTAGGTACTTATAAAACGGCAGTAGTTGGTTGGACTACTTCTCGATGGTCATCAGGTGAGTGTGAAGAATGTAAGTTTTTAGTGAGTAGTTAGAAGATTTATTTGATTTTGATTGCTTTTCTACTGGCATTTTACTGTTGAAAAGAAGACTAATGTAATAATAACTTACATTCCTGATGAAGTCAAAATAGACTACACTTTAGATCTTTTGACTTCAAAATAACGTTGGAACACTTTGACTTTGCAATCGTATTTATAGAGCATAACAGCTGAAAAATCAAACAAATGTTTAAAACAAGCTAAATTACTGTAATCATAAAGTGCGTCTAAGAATATCTTTGATCCGCTAATAATGGTTGCAACAAATTCGCGTTTTCAAGGTTGCGGGAAAACACTTGAACAAACACAAATTTTGCTCAATTGTTTGTTGTGCTGAATAAGTACATACTGCCGATACTGCAGACATTTTGACTACATGTAGGTACAGAGTAGATTTTTTTTATTTGTCTTTAGGAAAAAGCGGTTACAATTTAGAAAAGACACGCTAAAATTTAAATGATCTACATAGTCAGGTCATAAGTTCTGTCACACAATAAAAACTCTTGAATTTAGAATGCTGGCCACAAACAAGTTTATTGAATTCGAATTTCAAATTTTTATGAAAATAAAACTGTGTACTTTTTAGAATTTTCCTCATTTTTAAATATGGAGTGGACACTTAAAGAAGACCGTGTCGCGGTTATTGCGTTGCATCGTTGCGGTTACGCGCCAATACAGATTTTCGACTTACTGAAAAATTTGAATATAACCAAAAGATTCGTTTATCGTACCATAAAACGATACAATGAAGACTCTAGTGTAGATGACAGGTCAAGAAGTGGTCGCCCTCGCTTTGTTAGGACTCCAGCAGTGATAAAAGCTGTGAAGGCGCGAATTCAAAGAAATCCTATACGTAAGCAGAAACTGTTGGCCCTTCAGATGGGGTTAAGCAGGACCACGGTGAAAAGGGTATTAAATGAAGACTTAGGGCTTAGGGCATATCGAAAAAAAACAGGACATCGTTTGGACGCTCGTTTAATGGACCTGAGACTGACTGAAGAGATGCCGCGCTCTGGTGAAGCGGTACGCGGGAAAAAAGCATCGAGAAATTCTTTTTTCGGATGAAAAAATTTTCACCGTGGAAGAGAGCTACAACAAACAAAATGATAAGGTGTATGCACACAGCAGTGAAGAAGCGAGCAACCGTATTCCGCGTGTCCAACGAGGTCATTTTCCATCCTCGCTCATGGTTTGGTTGGGAGTCTCTTATTGGGGCTTAACTGAGGTACATTTTTGTGAGAAAGGCGTAAAACGAATGCAGTTGTGTATCAAAATACAGTCCTCAAGAACCTTGTGGAACCTGTTTCTCATACCATGTTTAATAACAGGCACTGGGTATTCCAACAAGATTCTGCGCCAGCTCATAGAGCGAAAAGCACACAAGACTGGCTGGCGGCGCATAAAATCGACTTCATCCGGCACGAAGACTGGCCCTCCTCCAGTCCAGATTTGAGTCCGTTAGATTACAAGATATGGCAACACTTGAAGGAAAAGGCCTGCTCAAAGCCTTATCCTGATTTGGAGTTACTCAAGGCATCCTTGATTAAGGCAGCCGCCCATATTGACATGGACCTCGTTGGTGCTGCGATAGACGACTGGCCGCGCAGATTGAAGGCCTGTATTCAAAATCGCGGGGGTCACTTTGAATAAACTTTATTACCATTTGAATCTATGTTTTATTAAGTTCATTTTGCTATATAAATGGTTACATAAATAATAAACATGTCTAAATTATTTCATATTACACATAATATGACAGAACTTATGATCTGACTAGGTATTTAAGTTTTTTATTACGGACCTGTGATCGATCGATTTGAGTTTTTAAATCGTAATCTAAGTAATTGAAAAATGTTAGCTTCGCAGTATTAGATAGCTTTACCAAGAAACTGTTATAATCAAGCAAATTGTAGAACCCGTAGACACATCAATTTGCATAACAGATTTTTTTAGCGTGTGTACTACACTAATGTTTAAAAAAATATTGATTTTGACGTAAGACATTAGTACAAAGTCATATTTAAAAAAAGGTAATACCCTTTTTTTAAATCGTGTCGTATAATGTTCTATAAAAATTTTGTACAATACAACACAACCAATAATTAGCTATTATTTATATGATAAAAAAATAGAACTGGAAATTTGTGCCAGTTTCGCAATTAGCGCGTAAGGAAATCTCAGGAAAAGATACACTTATCGATTGATGATTTTATCTGCAGCCTGTCTTTAACCTCGGCGCCAAATATTTATAGAAAATGACATGAAGCCCACTGCTTGTATTTTTTTAAAAGTTCTTGTCGAGACGATGGTATACGAGGCAATAGTTTTGTGCAAAATAAAACGTTTGTAATTAAATTTATACTGTTAAATGACGTTATAGACGTTTATTACTTATAAAATACCAATCCCTTATGATTTCACTAATGGTCCCTAAGAAAAAGTTACTTAAACCACCTGGAAAACGAAGCCCACGTTATGTATCCATTATGTATAACATCATGCAGGGTTATTTAATTTATCAATATCAATATTTTTTGAAAAATATTATATATTGATTCAGACTTTTAATTTTGTAACACGCTGGGACGCGCACTGACGTATTATTTTGCTGCGGCGGGGTCTCGGATGAATGAACCTTACACAGCTACAAATAGCTGAACCAATATTTTATATTTTAATAAAAAAAAATATAAAAAAAGAATAATACTGCCAGGATGATATACATAATGGTCACATAACGTGGGCTTCGTTTTTTGAAATTGCACCATGTATATTATGGACAGAGATCTCTGTTAATCTTTTATACGCTTTAAATTACCCAGTGTATAAGAACCAATACAATTTCCATAAACTTTCGTAAACTTTTATTACTTTCATAGCGTAAGTAGGTCTCTATTATAAGAAGCGCGCTGTTTAGTGCGTTCAAAATTTGAAAATTTGTTGCTGGCATTTATCTTGTATGAACTTACCTAGTTATTAACTGTTCTTATGGCTGTATAGTTCGTGCATGGAGCATGGATACGATTATTACGAGGCCGCGTTCTAGTTGTGAAGTTTATCTGTGTTACCGGGACGCGGAGGCGGCTACTTTGTCCAAATTAAATACTCGCTACACAGAAAGCGAGGTTCCGAAACGTTGATCGACTGTGTGGGTGTTCAACTTTTTTTTGTATTTTGAAGTGTCACGCTCTCGGAATGAGGTTGGCAATAAAATAAACGCCGGAAACACTGAATACAATATGAATGTGTTTCCTAATTTTGTAACCAAATTAAGTGTTTGAATCAATGTATTATTTAGTGTCTATTCTTTTTGATCTAGAACAAAGTCTTCACTTTTAAAAATTATGAATAAGTATCAACTGTAATAAAAATCATTTCTGGAAAATAGATTTCAAAAATCGACTTTCCCGCCGATCACAATTGAATGCACCGATCAATCTCTCCGATTCGCGCCAAAAGCCATAAAACTTTTTTACACCGCCTTCCATCTTTGATCGTTTTCGTAGTAGCCAGCTTGAGCACAAGAAAAAAACGATGCATCAAATCCATTCAAATCACGATGGTAGATATAAAAAAGTATTGAGAATTCTGAACTCGCGCCGAAGTGCCAAATCCGTGACGAGCCGCGAATTTTAAACGACGCGCGGTTATTGATATTATGCGCGCATTTTATTTGACATTTTGATTCTCTGAGTTAAAACAAGGTTAGTAACAAACAATATTGAGGTCTATCCAGCCCTTCCGTATCTTTCATTAACTAGCAAGGAGTGTTTTTAAAGACCTCCTGTGATTGACCTTTGAAGTTTAAAGAGCTGTTACAAAACATGTTTATTGTGAATCAGATAATTTTACCTGCTTACGACGGTGCTGTCTACTTTTATTTTTTTAAGTTCATATCCAATTAAGTTTTAAACAACAATGACACAAAGGTTTAATGGCTTGTTCTTTTTAAAAAAATGGAGAAGGAAATAAATGTTCCTTACTAGACATGCGATTAAATGTTCAAGGTCGATGTGCGGTGGCGGAATGGCGGCATTTACGAAGAACGCACAATGCGCAAGCGCAGTCCATATTTTACTTACAGGCACAAAGCGCGCCGGCTACAGTACACAAAATAGCTAAAGCAATGCAGAAACTCAACATTGGTTATACAAACAAACACACCAACTTAAATTGCACGGAAACCCTAGACGAGTTTGATATTGCAATGAAGAACCCGTCACGTCAAAGATTTGATTAAATTGATATTTAAGACTGTAATTTTGTCCACGTCTTTAACTTTACAAGCACTCGGAGAGTATAGAGTTGTGTATGGCTTCTTCAAAACAGACTTATTCGTTTGTCAAACAGTTACCTACTGCTGAGGTAAAACTATTTTTGCACTGTATATACTTTACCGTCGGAGCCCATTGGGCACGTTATACGAGTATAAGCCAAGGCAATCATACACGTTCTTGGATAATGTTAAAAGTCTATTACATATTTATCTATTGTATATAATGTAGTACCCAGCTCGTCAAGTACAAAGAAAGTTCCAATTGGTCAACCGTGTTTTAACCGCACAATTTGGTTCTAATTTGTCAATTAATGTCAAAGTTTTCATTAGTCAAATATTACGTCATAAGGTTAGTAAGCTAAAAGACCGCCATTTTATCAGTCCTCAAGGTCAAAATGTTAATTAAGAAATCATAAATTTTTTGTTATAATCCAGTATACTACTGTGCAAAATTTGTTAAACCTGTTATCCTTACGAATAGGGTTCCTTGTTTCATAAGAAGAACCGTAAAAACTAAACGAAATATAAGTATTAGATATAAAACCCAATATGCATTGATCAAACATCACTATTAAAAATCATCTCTACTAAATTGGATTTTATTAATGTTTTTTTCTTCAAATATTGAAATTTTACAAATAAACTTGACACGAATAATACTGTTGGAAGGCGTTTAAGGCAAACGGCCCAGCATCGCTCGTTTTAGTGTTGTTTGTGGTGACTTGGTCGAACTGTGGTCTTCTGGAGTCTGAGGATACATTTAGGTATACAGAGTATATTAACGACACAATCTAGTTGCTGTATATAGTTTTCAACGCATATATGTATGAGTATTGCCATATAAATTTTTTTGTTACTACAGAATGCGATGTAATTTTTGATACAGCTATTGAGATTTCAATACTTCAGTCATTTTAAATACATGTCTACGAGAGAATTTTATTTTTAAATTTAATACAGCTGTAGCCTACTTGGAACCATAAACGTTAAACAAATAGCCAATCAAATATTGTTTCTACGTCAGATTATCTACGAAAAGGAAAACAATCAAGTAAAGGTTAGTAGTTCCTTGGAGTCAATTTATCAGGCAGTTCATAACAAGTTCTGAAGTGACAGATCAGTGATCGGGTATAGGGAAACTTGTTTAGGTGGTGTTAGGATATTATTAAGTGGCTGTTATAAACAAAGTTTCAGACTATGACCCATTTAAGTACCTACTTGAAAGTTTCTATCTGTACTATAACATAATATGCATTAAAGCAGACTTTCGATCGAAATACTATGTGGTGCGCATTATATTGCGCATTCCGAGTGTTTCTAATCTTAAATATTAAATGGTTTCAGTATATAAACTTGAAAAATTTTGTCTCAGGCGGAACTCGAACCCGCATCTCCTCGCTTGCCGGGCGGGCGCCATACCATTAGGCCACCGAGACACTGCGACACGGCGCGAATTTTTCAAGCATATTCTTTCGCTGGCTCACAGCGTCCGCCCGGCATGCGAGGAGATGCGGGTTCGAGTCCCGCCTGAGACAAAATTTTTCAAGTTTATATACTGATATTATAAGTGCAATTAAGTTGCTAAAATATCAAATAAAGTATATTAAATGGTTATTTGGTGCTATAGTAGTTATATAGTCTTCGATGAGAGATAATCGAATAGTCATTTTATAACACATATAACAGTTGCATGACAAATAAATAACCATTTAATGAATGGCATGTTTTCATCAACCTGTTATCAATCGTTACAATTCTGCAACAGAGGCCCTACTCCGGAACATTGTCATGTCCGTATATTCTAATTCATCCGTCCCTATCACTCATACCGATGTTTTCAAGTATTTTAAGCCGTAAGCAAGCATTGAATATTATAATAGGTTATTACTAAATCCACAAGTCTGTTAAAGGTAGTCTTGTCTATCATTATTTTCCGACTAACTCTATGCAAAATGCGAATTATCAATTTAAAAGAAAATTATTAACTGCGTTTATTGTTATTATTATACAATGTCGATAAACTTTGTGAACGTTGTTGAATTTGGCAATTAAATTAACTATGTATTTAAGAATAAAGTAAGACATATTTAACACCGTTAATATTTCTTTACAAGCAATCTCAACTTAGTTTAACTGGATTTGTTTGAGCTTGGAAATCATTTAACTCTTCAAAATGATTATACCGATCCACAAATAAATATCCACATTTATAAATCAAATGGCCGCTTATGTTGTGTGCGAACTATGAATGGTGGTCGTTTGTCTTTCTAATAAATTAATTACGTATGTACGATGCTGGCAGCTGATTAATAGAGTAGTCGCAGCTTCTACATTTTATACAAACAGCGTGTAGTTATTCAACTAAAGGTAGCATCTACGAGTAAGTTATTTCGGTAAGTTGAAAACTTGTAACTATAACAAAATAATATTAAACTAACGAAATAACTTAAACTAATGATCACTATCTGATTCATTAATACATACGCTAATTAAACAAACGATCATAAAAAAAAGTATAAGTACATATGAATAGCCAACGAATCAGTAGCTTATAATCAGACATTGCAAAACTTATCACAGTGTGCGCATTATAAAAAAGAAACTTACGCGCGGATAATTTCTTCCACATTTAGGACGTCCACTCGCGAAGATGTTTAAGTGAAAAAGCGTCGACAAAAGAACTGCGCATATCGTGATATCTTACTGATAAGTGCCGAGGTCAGTTTTCGCGAGGTCCCACCGACCTTCGCGAAATTAGCGCGATTTACATGACTACTTATTTGCGCTATCTGTCGTTGATAACGCGCTGATCTCAATAAGGAAGTTAGCTTTATAGACTGCGGTAACAGCCTTCTAGTGTTTGGAGCATACTTAGACCCTTCAGGCTAGTTAAGCGCGCGTAGCCGATAATAGCCTAAAATTTTAAAGGATATAGAAACTGCTTCACAAAAAAAAAGATCAGATACAAACTGTGGTCGTAGTCGTACCCTGTTCATGATTTTTATTCTAATGTTATTTACTTAGCCTGATAATGACATACATCAATATAGGTAGTTGTGAAAGGTGACTTCGAGAAGTCTCAATAAATTTAAAAACTATTTCTATTTATCTACGATACCTGAAAATGAAATAAAAATAAAACATATAAATTCGTTACTAAACAATCTGTCCAGAACATGTTGGTATTATAGTTTGCTGTAATCTTGAACGAAGGCTACGTTACCACTTCACACATCTTTATTAAATTTCCTATTTTTTAATACACCTTACTGATAGTATGTTCGTATTGATTACAGTTATATTATTTAATAATTCATACGTTTTAAAAGTCAACATTTGTTTAAATATCTAGACTTAAATTGTGTTATTGAAGCTCATTTTTCAACGAATCAGAGACTATGACGCATTTTTATTAATACCTACTTAGATGTAATAAAACCGAAAATAGATATATTTTATATCGCCAGATGGTCTATGGTCGTGTGCAGACGAACTAAATCATTGGTAAGTTCAGTAGGATCCGTCAACCACAATCTAACCTTTTAATAATATCGACAGGCAATAAGGAGTCATCATCACTTGCGTGCGCCGATATTATTGTAAAAGAGATTACAATGGATTAATTTAACAGTGCGACGAATGGTAGAATTTGAACTGGCTCGGTATTAGTGTAATATTATTTATGTACGCATATGCGGGCCAAGTACGCACTCGGAAACTTATTAATTATTTGATGGAACGAAACGACACTTAACCCACAACGTGCCGTAGGCAGAGAATTTACCCATTTTCTTCACGTAGGTACTACCTACTGTACTGCAACAAGTCAAACATCGAACCGACTCCGATTTGATTACTTCACATTTAGCAGAGCAATTAGCGTGCGGGATTATTGGGCTGACATCAAATTGGTATTAAGCCGAGGCTGATTGAGATGTGGGGAACATGATACACGTCAGTAGGTACGTGCTCACGGAGGTCGGTGAAACGAAATCGTAGCGTTCATATTGAAACGTGAAAGGATTATGATAGACTAACCATAGTTTGCTTTGACTTTTCTAATAAAGGAAGGAAGGAAAAATAGACCATTTTTAAATTCCGTCGTAGAATTCTTATTCCTCGTGTCGCTCGAGTAGTTGTATTTTTAAACAATGAAGTAGTCGGAGTAAATATAGGGGTAGAATATTTATTGGTCGTTTTTTATCATTTGTATTTGTGAATAATGTAACATGGGAACGCGGCGGGAGTATGCGGGCGGCGGGTTCGCCGGGTCGGAACGCCCCGCTGACCCACTCGCCTGCTGCCACTTGATTACTGCACTGGGGATTCAATTGGACAAAGGCTGAAAACGCGGTTAATACGATTATATTCATAACGCTCCGCTGTGCCGACAGAAACGCCAGCGCGAAATATGCAAATTGCGTTTCGTATTTACATCCCTGTTCTGACGACATTGATTTTAGTTAACGAGAAAAGGTCAAGGTTGAGGCTGTTTGCGATATTTATGGATACTTACCGTACGGATAGCTGCGCGTCATAGTGTCACATAAATTGCAGGTGCATGTCGCCTTACCTAAAACAAAAAAATGGAAGTGAAAACGTGTGAGCCGTGGGTAATGATGAAGCATTAACAAGTCAACTACTCTTAAGTAGCTGATTTAATGTGGGCAAGTAGCTCCTACCTTTTTACATTTAATAGTAAATACATACTTGTTTCTGTCCTAAAAATGTGGTAAACGTAAAAGTATGTTTCAAAGCTACAAATAAAATGCTAGGATATTGTTGAATACTATTTTTAAATACCATAGGTTATTTTAAACCAATATAATTCAGTTTTATGCGTTTCTTCAAGTTAAAAAGTTATATTCCTAACCGTGTCGTCTTAGAAACAATAGGATATTTCCCTCCGAAAAAGTTGCAACCACTTTTGGCGCACTTAGGCTTTCTTTGGGACACTTACAAATAGTTTTCCTAAATTTTTATAAAAGTATTTATACATTTTGGAACTGCATACCATTTGAAACTTATTTTATTACATAAGTCACTGTTAAAATATAGATCCAATCGCATTTCCGTTATTTTTTTGCAACAAATGTATGTAGATGATATTATTATGTGCTACAGATCACAACACAGGCAGGTGATGTCACCGACCCCATTGCAGCGCCATATTGTCAAAATAACGTTTTGGCGCGCTATTTCAATTTTCAATTAAGTAGATATTTTTCAGCAAATATGTACCAGAATTTAAAAAAAAACTACTTTTACTGGCTTCTTTAACCTCTACTTAATAATATAAAATGGATTTCAAAAACCAGTCAAATAGCCTATTAAACAAAACTTTACATTCTAAATGATTCTACCTATTGTTAATATTAGTTCTCTGCGGCAGACTGCATTTGTTGCGTCGCGTGTCGCGATAAACAAGCGATCGGCGTGATTCACCCGCTGACGGTGCAATAAATAATTCACGTGACAGCGACAACGGGCCATTCAATAAACACTTGTGTTTTCATTGCTTTTTCTCTCTTCGCTAAACTTTTGTTTTATTTTTTACATACCTACATGATTTTTTGACGTTTGGAACGTCTTTCGCAATAAGTAAATTATCGTACATATTTCAAAGAGTTATTTTATGAACATTTTCATTTTTGGTTTAAAATATTACATTTTTGACGTATTCCACTTAGAGCACCCTCCCGAATAGCAACTGCGCAAAAAGCACCTGGCCTTGTTCACGAAGAGCACTTATCGATATTTGGGCTCTTCGTGGATTCAAGTTTCTTTTTATATTTTTGTCCACGAACAGCACCTACAACACAGCAGCTTAGTGCTAGCTGATAATATGTATTTGCTAGACAGGACGTTATTAAATGAAATATTCGTATGTACGAAAATAATTTTATTAATATACGTTCAAGTTAATTTTATCGATGTCATTTATTTAAAACCGTCCTGTCTATCAAATACATATCAGCAGCCAGCACTAAGCTGCTGTGTTTAAGGTGCTGATCGTGGACAAAAATGTAAAAAGAAACTTGAATCCACGAAGAGCATCAAATATCGATAGGTGCTCTTCGTAGACTAGGCCAGGTGCTATTCGCGCAGGTGCTTTCCGGGCGGGTGCCGGGTGCTCTAAGTGAAATACGTCAAATTTTTGACATACGTAGGTACCTAATTCCTTTCTTTTTTTCCTTTCCTGTACTATTGTAAAAAAAACGTGATTTGCTTTTTTTGTTTCCACTTTAGGCTGTTACGAGCTTTATTACTAATTTTATCGTTTTCCATCGGGAACAACGAAGTATCATGCTTTCTTTGCGACTACTATTACCCAACCACCTCCTCCAGATCAAAGCCTATTTAGAAAAGACCGTGCCCTAAATACCTCACCGGGACCCTAGTGTGGTTTGGCAAATCACCACATCACACTCCAATCGAGTCTTCATAGATTTTCATTAATTTCCATGACTTGTATTTTTAGCTCTGATCGTAATGGTCGTATGGTGTCCCAAATTGACCAATAGTTGCAACAATAAATAAGATTAAGGCGTTACTCTGCGGAAATCCATAGCTAAATACTAAATATAGATATTGACAATTGTAAGTTTTTTTATTTAATTATTGCTACAACAATCAACCCTTTCAAAAGGCTAGACGGTTTCATTAATTTTTATTTTAAATTATAATGAGAGTAAACACACTTCCTGTGCGTGCAACCATAAAATCAGATAGCATCTCAAATGTTTTATCCGGATATACCCAATTATTCGAAGGATTTGCTGTTAAATTCCATACTGGATGGCGTAACAACAAGTCTTTTATAGTGTTGGAAAAGAAAATGTTAAAATTACGAGAGACGGGTTATTCATTTATTAAATAGGTAAAATATGACTAATTTACATGCAAGGGATATAAAAAATCCGGCCAAGTGCGAGTCGGACTCGCGCACGAAGGGTTCCGTTATCCGTACCAAAAAGGCCAAAAAACGGGATTGCTGTATGGGAGCCCCACATAAAAAAATATTTTATTTTGTTTTTAGTATTTATTGTTATTGCGGCAACAGAAATACATAATAAGTGAACATTTCTGAAACTGTCTTGCTATCGAGGCTCTTGATACGCCTGGTAACAGGCAAATGGACAGACGGAAAGACTACACGGTCAGAAAGCGAAGTGTTAGTAATAGGGTCCCGTTTTTACCCTTTGGGTACGGAACCCTATAAATAACTTTCTAAGATTGTAACGCGAACTCCGCTGAGCAGTCTTTTTGGATGGAATCAGTTACGTTTGGAAATAATATATTTTCTTCTAGGCAGTATGACGTTATTCCGTACCCAATGCTGCGTCATCGTATAGAAAGACGTGTTTATGGTAATTAGTATACGGAATGATTTTTTTCATAGATTTTATTCTCCTTCTATTGTTATTTAAAAAAAAAATTACTAATCACTAAGTATCAGTAACAATATTATGCACAGATAGTGTTGCCGTCACTAATGTTTACACTTTACATGAGGGCGAGGGGCCTCGGTCGGCTGATTATTGTTTTAGTTAACTTTTTATAGCCCGCAGCGGTCGGGCACCCTCGGGAGAGGGTGAGAGTGTTAACGTATATATTGGGGAAGAATCAATAAAATATAGTTCACTTAAATGTGCTATACTTGAACATATACAATCAACTTGGTAAGGACACAGAAACTTTGAAATAATGTTAAGAGAGCATTAATTTGTTTGTAAACTGTTTATTTATTTAGAATTTTAAATGTTCATACAAATATTTGAGGTGTTTTATCAACACAATTATTAACATCGTTGGAAATGAAAAATAAAACCAAAAATGTTAAGAAACAAAAAAATATATTAAAATACCTACCATGCAGTAAAACTAAGTTTGGTATGCAGAAAAAGTTCAAAATATCTACTTTTAAATATTGATAGAAGAAAAAAACTGATATTCAAGAGAGAACAGGCTCTTGCTGAGTTTCTGCAAGATGTTGGTCGAAACCTCAGAGTAGAAACTAACACGTGCTATAAACTAAAAATAAGCTATTATATTTGTAGTGGAACATCCTACATAATAGTCGGCTCAATACTCTTATTTGATTTTTATTTATTATTTTTAGTCATGTTTAAGATATAAAATAAAAATCCTCAATAATCAGTTACGAAACTGTTGATGTAGGTAGGTTAAGGCCCAGTAGTTCGTGATTTATGGATCAATATCCATCGATCGCCTATGCGCACCGTACGTAAGTGCCAGCGCGCGACAGTACATTTAAAATTTCCGTAGTTTAGTCGTGAAATTGAGAAAACATTTCGAAGAGATGTACGTTTGTGATTTCTTTCTATCGAGCTAAGTTGATCAAATCGTGTAACCGTTAGCGACTGTGACTAGACTAGATTCTTAACTAATACATATATTTATTATTCATATATTTGCAGACTTTAAAACGCTGTTTTCTAGTTCTCAGATGGGTTTTAAAAACTCAAAAAAGCTGCCTCTTGGAATTACACCGCCTTAACTTAAAACATGCTCCTCTCGCTGTTAAATTAACTAATGCGCCAAGCGATTCTGGCTATGCGTTTATAGATCGTAAGATGTGGCATATTTCCGTACATTCTCGATCTTTTTCAAAACATTCCCGCTGTCGGAAAACACGATTCACTTGCCATTCATGTCATTGCCAAAGGCTGATTTAGTTAAGCGTATTCGTAGTAGTAATTTAAACGTCGAAGGAAAGTTCGTCATGATACTGGTACAAAATATCATTATTAGTCAAAATAGAGGAAAGAAAAATAAAGTTATTACCAATGTGAATTACGCAATACAAATGTTTTTTTCAGAATTTACGAGCAATAAGTAGAACTTACAAAATAATTGCTGTGAACGCCAATAAGAACAAAATGTAAATTGATGTGTTTTATTTCAATACGAATTACAGGTAGATATTACTCGAATAATGTAGAGTTTTAAAGATAAATTATAAGGAAAATTGTTATAAATATCTGTTATACTTATAACTTAATTACAATATTAGGCAAGAGATAATAATCACTATCTAGTGGAAAATGGTTAAATTCCACCTCTGCAGTCCTAAACCTTTTTGTTAAGTAATTTAATAACAAAAAATACGAGTAACTGCTTCATACTTGTTAATTAACGCATCGATAATGTAACATTATAAATAGCTACAAAATTAACGTTTAATGCTGATAACGAAACGCGAATGTGATATATTCCGATACGAATCGAGTGCCAAATAGGTAATCGGATGATGTAGAGTGAGTGATGGGAGTGTATTTTGTAACTGGACGCAGTGTCCCTTTTATTTAGAAAATTTTACAGTGCTCCATTACAATGACTTTTATCTTTGAATATTTGAACGTTATTGTTCATAGAGTATATTGTTTATAGAGAAGAAGAATTTTGAAAATATTTAATTAAAAGAGATCATGCATGCGTAGATAGTTTTTTTTAATGTATATAATGCCATAATGCTCTTATTGTTATTGGTATAGGCATAGGATGCGCAACCTTTTTTGGCCTAGACAACGTCATCCGATAAAATTTCATGATTTTAACAATATTTGTGCGCTAAGTAACGTAAAAAGGAACGCCCGCGGTCCCCCGCGACTACGATGAGTCATTCGCGGGAGAACCCGTGACGTCATCGTTAGCAATCCGATTTTAACTGCGCATTTAGCGACTTCGGAGTACGGAGAGGCTATTTTGGACATGGACAAAGTTTATGTTTAATGTTTACGTTTCATATTGCATTATTTTAATTCGATCTCTCTCGTCTGAAGGATTAACAGCTTTCGATAAGATGCGGTCAAATGACTGATAAACCCATTTATTTAATCAAAGCGCGAGCAAAAGCAAAGAACTTGCTATATGAAAAGTCAGTGTCAAGTTTAATTTAGACAAAATTTATGCAATTATTTTAATTTTGAGTATAACAGAAATCGAAATCTTTAGCTCAGTCATAAAATGAAGAAAGTTCATAACGTCTTTGTAGCACAAAAGCCAATAAACACATTTTACAACAATAAATTAACATTTTCACAAATTAATTTGTTTATTTACATCCAATCCTCAAAAACTTAACACTAAAATTTAAATGATAAGAAGCCATATTTTGCAAATCCGATAAGATAACATAATTTTTTAGAAAGTGTCCTTGATTATATCTTGATTTAGCAACTTTTATCTTACACGTTTGAATTTTTAATGACAATAAATAAATATACCTACTAAAGATATTAATGACAAGTCGTAAACATAATTGACTGCGTAGTATATGTTAGGTGTCAGGAAGTCGTATGTAGGAAGAGGTAGCGTGTAACCTCGCTGCCACAATGTCCAATTCACACAATGCGTCCTCGTCTACAGTTCTTCATTAAGTTAGGTTTTGTTGCAAAAAATGCGATATCTTTGTAAAAATATTGTCTCCTTTTCAGCAGTACGATTTATTTTCCTCTCAAGTACCTACCTACCTATATTGTATTTTCGGATTGAAATGTATGTTATTTGAAACGTGCTTAAAATAAGGTGAAATAGAAGAACACAAATTAGATAAATAAAGCAAATTGTACTAGTCTAAGTCACGTTTAGTCTAGGAAGTTTTAAAAATAGGTTCTTATATTGTAGTTTTGCCATTTTACAAAATTAAATACAAAATCCTTTTCTAGCTCTATTACCTCCAAATCCTTAGCTAGTTACCTGATTGATACACACATAAAACGGACAATAAAACACATGCTAAGGCCATCTTGTTTGGGCACCTCGTTATTGGGCCCATAAATTCGCTCGACACTAGCGCAAATCCGGATTGGATCACGGATCTATGCGAGGTCGATACTCTCGTCTAGCAAGCCTGGTTACTATAATTACGATTGAAATAACACACGAATAAGGTGATAATAATGGTTTATGTTACAATAATGACCATTTTCTTCGTAGATGACTTGCAAAAAAGTAGATCGAACATACGACAGACGACAGTGTGTATTTCAACAGTGATTGGATTTGGTTGAATCCTAATACCTGTAAATGGTAAGTAAGTTTTTTATTGTGTATAGAAAACAAAAAAAAAACATTTAATGGACAGGAATATATACACGTTTTGTTAAATTATAAAATCGATTAAAACGCTATATTGAAGTAGAGCTGAAGTTTCGTACATTTAATCTAACTTATATCCAAAACGTTACCCGTCAGTGAATGGCCAAGGCAAGAACGAGTTATTGAGAACTAGTGTAATCATTAAAGTCTACAAAAATACAAGAAATAGTATTAAGGCAGAGATATATCCAGACCCCAGTCCAAGATTTTCCGTATAAGTGATTGGTAAAAATAGTGCCGTTAGCGCAAAGCAAGCAGCCGGATATTAAACGTCTGCCTACTGATAACTTACATTAAAACTTGTTCAGTATTTTGCGCCAAACGGAAATTTTACGAGCTGTTTTAAACGATACGAACGACTTTTATTGGGTAAATCTCGGTGTTGCAGCGAACCATGGATTTAAACATTTTGCTGCGAAACATTACACGAACATTTGGGTTTAGTTCAAGCATACGTTGGACTGGAGTATTTTCAGTAAGAGTACATAATATTATAACGTTAGTAACTTGACAAATATTTTAATGCACGTTACGTTACATGGGTTTTAGGACTAAGTGTTAGCATTTTTTAGATTCATACTTGGTAACCTTAGACTATACTAAGAAAATGGTGCAACAAAAATTATCACAAGGAAATACAAATATAATGTTAATGCTACAACCAGGCTCGGAATTATAATTTGAATAAAGATAATTAATAAAATCATTTTTATTGTTAGCAATTATAATATAATATTTAAGTATCTAAGTGTACGATTCGTTTATAATATATTTAAATTTATTAGACCCGATGAAAAAAAGTTTAGGTGAAAATGTCTCCTCATTGACGCAAACCAAATGCCTAGTCACAGTCATGTAGGTACCTATTTGTTTTAACAAATAAACGGATGCTATTGACGTAATTACATTTAATGAAACAAAATTGTTCAAATTCAACAGTTCAGGAATATGACTCTTGAAAGTATTAACAGATATTATTATAAAAATATACGCATGTGAGAGAGTTGGAATGCAAATATAGTTAATATAGTTAATATTTGCATTCCAACTCTCTCACATGCAGGTTTAAAAACATCAAGTAACGTAATGCATGACATTTTAAAAAGATTTCCTACCTAGTTAAATATGAACTACTTACGCCAAGGGATAAACAAAATATTCCCGTATTTATTTGAGGGAATACCTATATGGGGTACGAGTTTTGACGTGAATGCTAAGATCAAGTTACTAATATAGCCCGATAGCAAAACCATACTAACTGATGATAGTATTTAAGTCGACTAACACAAACATATTTACACAGCTACGAACCTCCTTTCAAACTGCAAGGGAATGTAAAGACAATCGTCACAAAACATTAATAATGTTACTTAAATACTTACTTAACTTAAATTAGTTGGTGTTAATTAATTAATCGGTAGTCAAGCGACGTGCACGATACTCACCGGCGCTGGCGTAGTAATCGTGAAGCGAATACATGGGATAATCACCTAGTTTCAGCAGGTACGCCGACAGCAGTACCGCGTCGTGCCGGGGGTCCACCTGACCGCTGCGCACGGGCAGCGCCCCCGGCCTCATCAGCGAAGATATAGAAAAGTCCGTCGTCTGAGCGGGCCCACCCCACCCGTTCACACTGCACAACTTACACTCCTCCTTCATGTTCTTTAAACACTAATATAAATATCTCTATAATCCGTTTTTTTTTGTACTCGGTTTGTACTGGGCACTGATAAATCACATATAAAAATATCCGTGGGCTGGCTCGCACATCACAGAAGTTATCACAGCGGCGTTCGGCATCGGCGTCTGTAATCCATTCGGGTAGGTTAACTCCCACGTTCACGCAGATTTTCACATGTTTACCGTTTTGCACATCGCTTGTTGTTCCTAATAGAGGGCAATTTAAATAACATTACGTAAATAGTATTAATTCGAAACGATCGGTTGCTTTGCTTCACATTTATGTCGACCTTTTTATTTGACGTAATATTATCTTAAGATGTGAATCTAATGCCAATCTATTCAGTAAATTTATGTTGCAATCAAATGCTGGGTTTATTATGTAATTATCTAATAGAGCAGAAGTCTAATAAATAACGCAATGGGCTTTTAATTATATTCTGAACAGCGAGTATTTTAGAAAGACATTTATTGCTGCTAAATTATGGAATTTTGTGATTTCAAAAGGTGAATTAACAATTAGTGAACTTGAATCTGTGAAATCACAAAACCGATTAAGCACTCAAAATCTCTAAATGCGGTTTTATATCAAAGGTTATTTAAAAAAAAATGTCTGTTTTATTCGAACGTATAATACAACTATATAGCAGCACGTTGTAAATCCAATCATGTAAGTTATTAAGGTCGGGAAGGTTTAGTAAGAGATGGCAGCGATTATGCATGTGATGGTTGGTAAACAAACGAAACGTGGCCGTGGGTGGTGCCGGCGAGCTGGGGCTGCATTGCGGGTTTGCAGGTCAAAGGTGCAATGCCGTCAGGCGCTTCAGTACTACTCACCGATGCGCCATTGTTTTCTACATTTTTAATAACCGATTAGTGACGTCACTTGGCATTGTGGTATTGAGACCTAACTCGGACTTTGCTACTCGATGTCTTGCTCTAATTCAGCTTGTGTGTGATGTAGCGCGATTGCGTCTATTTATAGACGACTTCATTCTTTTGTAGACTCGAAATAAATTTCGTGTTAGTAATCATCAAACAACGATCGAACGAAATACGAATTAAGTGTTAAACTTAGCATTGTTCATATAGTTATATTATGAAGATTTAATAGGGCAGTTTAAATTGCTAGATCACCATAATATCTAAGCAATATTAGGTGGGAAAATAGTACACCAGTCATATTGTATGCGAAGTAAGTTTTCACAAGTCTTTTTGTATAAATTTATGTCAAGAATATGGTGTTAAGCATAGTAATTGGTGACTGAATAAATTATTTTGATTGCGTCTCAAGGTGAAAGACAATTCTTATGACCTACCGTACTTTGACGTCAAGCCGTTTATTTATTGCTGTCTGTAAAATATTTCATTAGACAGTTTATGTGCAATGTGTCCATGATTTTAAATTAAAAAACTATGAATAGTATTTTATTACATTCTTAAAAGGTAACTCCATCACAGACATGTCTCTTCTATCTGACGGCTTATATTTTTACTTAGGCGACAAATTTTTGGGTGAAATATAAAAGAGGCCTAGCCATGAACTTTAAACAATAGCTAACCAAGGCTGTTAAACAAGATTTTAGGGTTAAATCAATTAAGTGTATTTTGTTATGACATCATCATGATTAGTAGGATGAAGAACTTATTTTGACCACAACATAGTTCTACAAAACATAAGTATCGCTATAAAGTGGTCGTGCTAAGGTTTATAACATATTCCGAAACTGTCCGCGCTGTTTACATGAGGTGCGGCGTTTGTTCCCCAGGACAGCCTTGACGTCGTCTTGACCCGATTGCTCTTAATAACAGTTCAAAATAGACTGCTCTAGGTAATAACCTAGTTCTGAGTGACACTTCCACGTAGGTACTCCTGTTGTTATGCTATTACAGATCAAAGAAGTTGCTCGTTTCGATGTTATTAGCATTTACAATCTTATTAATGTGCATGTGTAAAGTGTTGTTTACATTGTAACATCATCTCAAATCAGTTAAATGCCCACTTATTGTAAATGTTAACAGTCTGTATTTGCTTGTAGAATCACTTGTCCTGCGGAAGATTATGGGAGTTTTATTCTCCACCGAATCTATAAAATAAAGATAGTCATAAATAGTTTAGATACACGATCTACTTGAATATATGAACACGGAATTACTTGTATGTACTTAATGTTGCGTCTCTACTTATTTTACTTATATGTTTATGTATGTATCTAATTATATTTATGTACTTAATACTTAATATTGCGTCTCTAATCAAAATATTGATATTTTGATTAAAGATTCAACCAGCAAATAAGGTACATTGCCTTCGTCAACCCTAAAAGTGTAGATTTGTTATTTCTAAGGACTAATGGACCGAACAGGCTGATCTTTTTATGAATTTCCGACTAGTCCATCTACTTGTCTGCAATGCCGATCAAATTCATAGTCTTTCGGGAAGTTTCGGGATATTTCGTGCACATGCGCACTAACCATCTTACGGCATTTGTGACACGTTTTGTTTACATAAATACTACAATACATAAATTAATACCATAATACAACAAGATTGTCAACCATAAGTATTTTTTTGCTATGATGGTATATTGCTGTCACATAATTGTAAAACCAATGTACTCCAAAACCTATGTATGTCTGTAGTCTCCTTCTTTTAAATTATGCAACGGATTTAAATGCGGTTTTTGCCAATAGATAGAGCGATTCAAAAGAAATAATTGTACATAATTAATAATTATACTATTATGTCGTTAAATACTATCTTGTACCTCTGGTTTATAAAAAATAGACTAAATTAAATACATATCAGTATATAAACTTGAAAAATTTTGTCTCAGGCGGGACTCGAACCCGCATCTCCTCGCATGCCGGGCGAATTTTTCAAGCATATTCTTACGCTGTAAGCCAGCGTAAGAATATGCTTGAAAAATTCTTGCCGTGTCGCAGTGTCTCGGTGGCCTAATGGTATGGCGCCCGCCCGGCATGCGAGGAGATGCGGGTTCGAGTCCCGCCTGAGACAAAATTTTTCAAGTTTATATATTGATATTATAAGTGCAATTAAGTTGCTAAAATATCAAATAAAGTATATAAATTAAATACAATTATGGCTGTGTATTTAATTTAGTTTAATCTGATACATATTACGAAATCTCTAAAGAAGGAGTAATTTGCAACAATCACCACAAGTTCGCAGTTTTTCCAAAGGAAACGCCTCTGTTCTCTATTTTAGGATATTTTATATCATTGTGCTTACTTTGATGGACAAATAATAGCCGACTACTTGATCCGTCTCTAATGCGACATACCTACTAGTTTTAATTGTAGCTCTTATACTTATAATATTATTATACGCGATACTATGCCCTTATATAAGGGCATAGTTTTTTACATAGTAGATCACATTGCCATCCGCATTTAAGATCGTGTAGGTACTTAAATTATAGGTTTTAATTTTAAAGCACGCACGAGTTATCTTCGATAATGTTATTATAACTTATCTCGACACACGTTGATCGGACTTTTAGTGTGTTATTATTATTCTCAAGTCTCATTTTTTATAAAATTTATTTAGTCAATTCCTTGTGGCTAATTAAAAAAAATCATAATGATTTTCTAAATGTTATAAAGCGTGCATTTGGAGCATTTGGAGCTGGATGCGAGAAGCCGAGGATCGACCTAAGTGGCGTGCAACTGGAGAGGCCTATGTCTAGCAGTGACCTGCGATAGGCTGATGATGATGATGATGATGAAATGTCATAATATTGAAGTTGCTCAATATTAATGTTGCTTGCAAAAAGGGACCTCGCTTGCTTTATTTATATTCAGCAAGCCACGTCATTTTTTATACTTTTTAATGGCCAAGTGGCGAGTTGACTGATGATGACGTCACTATGTTGACAGGTGTAATTTTTTCACAAAAGTTTTCGATTACGTGCACCGAATGTGCGGCGCAATATGCACGCGGCCTTGGGCGGTAAACAAACGTCACGTGTTCAGGCTCGCTAGTGGAAACAACGCTGCAAGCAACTAACTACATCGCTACCAACCGTAATTTTCTCATTTTTATTCAAACACTTATTGGGTGGTCTACTGATCTGTAATCTTACTAAACTAGGAAATTCCAGGAAAAACCATCAACAAAAGTGACTGAAAGTTACATTTAGGTAGGTACTTTGATTGCCGATGCAATACCTAGTTCCATGTACCTATGTTACATAATGCGACGAAACTTATTTAATCGCGTAGAATGGTCTTTATTTGTATTAAATCCAGCGTGATCAAAGGTGCTGGCAAATCCTTTCTCACCGGGAATCTTCCGGAACAATTCGAAGACGTAAAAAATTAACCTTAATAATAGGTGTAGCCGCACGTGCGCCGGCGCAGGCAGCTGCCGTGACAGATGTAAGGCTCCCCCCGCGGATCCCTCTAACCGCCCCTTGCTCGTCCAACCTGACTACCATAGATTCTAACAACCATTATTATAACATACATAGACAACCGACTATTTAATAACATAGGTATATAAAGCGATGATTTAATTCTTAGATTAACCGACAAAGACATGAATACAATACGCGTCTCAAATCGAAATGTGTTATGCATGTTATTGATAAATGCGGAGGTAAACTTGGCTGAAGGATCAAGGAATAGTTATTACCATAATTTAACATTAGACCTTGAAAATTGCTGCGTATAAATAATGACATTGTTTGCTGGTTGGTGGCATTTTAGCAGGACGTACCTATATCGATATTTTCGGTTTATATTAAGTTTAATAAATTACGTATTTTCAAAAACTGAGGATTTGATTAGTTTACCTCAAGTTCACAATGTAATTAAATAAAGGTTACATTACTGCAATAACTCTTCCTTAACTAGTTTCTATTCAAAGTTGTATGTTAGCAAGCGACACCGCTGTTAAATATTTGGCAATGTTTTCTGGCGGATACCCAGTTCGACAACCAGTGCTCAATATGGTTCACATAAACATCAAGTAATGTCTGCCATTAAGGCTCATATTGCTTGCGCAGATTTGCTTCATATAAGTAGGCAAGTTTAACAATAACACGTATTATTTAACTGACACAGTTTAATCTAACGCAACTTTCATATTGGCAGAGGCTCTTGGCACGTAACACGGCGCTCACGATGATACCTCTCGGAAGTCATACAGGTCTATCAATTTAAGAGATCGTACGATCCTGTCAAAAATGGTTTTACCAGATGCTATCAAGCGACGGAAAGGGCAGCTTTCTTGGATGCAGTTGGCAGGCAACGCTGGCGGAGGCCCAATTGCGCCAACTACGGTCCCGACCGCAGAACATAGAAAGACTATCGGCCGATACTAGTAATGCTGCTATGATAGACTGTTTGCTAACTGCGGATAGAATCACCCTGATGGAAACTAATAGCGTGTCAGACGCGATACAATAGCGATAAGTATCACACGTTTCATAATGGCTTTAACTGTTCAATTTAGGACAACAATATTCTTATATTCCTTGCTTCAGAAAATAATTTCTCCGGCGACCTTATCGGGGTTTATTATTATCAATATCGATTACCATATCGTGACAGCGCGATAACTCGATAAGCACATAATGTAATCTAGGTAATACTTTGTATCAGGGATCCTTTGATTTACTTAAGCCGACAGGTTAAAGGAGTCGTTTCTGTGTTAAAAGGATAAGAATGACCGTTGAAATCATTAATCTATTAGAGATAATTGGTGTTTATAAAAGAGAACGTTGAGTAGGTATGTGGCAACTGAAATTTAGATTTCAATACTTTCGCTATAGGTACCTTTCATAACGGCATCACGCACTCATTTATCATTATTACCAATTGGTTGGAGCGGAGTGCAGACTCCAGTTCTAAGCGAGACGAAAGCGCTCGTTCGTTTCACAAGAATCACAAACTGCTTACATAAGGCCGCATTGGCTTGCGTAAACCTACTTAGGTGCAGAGCTAAGTTAGCTTTAAGTTCACGTACGCTGGGCCATGCGAAATAACAAATCGATTATCTCGCTCCTGTACTCGATTGCCCAATTTTCCATTCATTTTTGTACTTGAAAATGACCTTTTTATTTGCATATTAATGCAAATTTTTATTCGTATGATTCGTATGCGATTCAACGCTCTTTGTTTTGTTACTTCAGCACTTCGCATGATACTCATTACCTCAATTTGAACATTTTAGAACTTTATATTGAAGGTGACCCCCAAACTAATCAAAAAAGTCTGTTAAACAAATATCGACCCCTTTAAACAATAAAGTCCAGTCCATTGCAATTATTTTATCAACGTTAGACAAATTGTTAGGCCGAGCTTGACAAGACTGAAGTTGTTTGGACGTGTGGGAATACAAATGTGGACTGTAATTGCTTTACATTTATTACCTTCTCTAAAATGTTTGTAAGATCGCATAAAATTTGTCAACTTGAGTCACTGATGCGCTTCTAATAATATGCGAAGGTCTTGCGAAGAGAACGCAAATTTATTGCCGCCTAAAGTTGAGAAATTCCAGTACTTGTCTACGAGCGTTGCTCTAAACGGAATATTAAAAAGCTCTGCATGTTAAAAAGATAACATTTATAAATTAATTTAAATCTGTACATTAAATATCAGAACTTCAAAGCAGTAAAAATAGCGTAAAGATAAATGTAAAGGAAAGTGGAGGTAGTTCAGAGTTTGATTTAGTTTTCTAAAGCCATTTATCCGAGTAATTGTTGGCTACTATCGCTGGTAGGAGAGTGTGAAATTTTGCAATAGAGCCATATCGTGTGGAGGGCCCGGAGGGCTAGAGAAAGTGAGCCTTTCACTCGCTGCTACGCGCCGGGCTAATTTAAACAATAGCACGCAATCATGCCTTTTGTTACTCCCACCTATTTGTTCTGCGTTTATTGGCTATCGGGAAATTGTGCATAAATTGCAATTTCGTTTTGAACTTTGTTATGTTATACGCCAATAAAGATACAACTTTTATTTTATGCTAAGGGCATACATTTATAGCGTCACGAACTATTGGTTGGTTCAATCTAATCTTTTGGAGCTGACGTAAATCCAGCAAGTACTCGGTTTCGGTAGACTCTCCTAATAGAATTATTATAAACATGACGCATTTACTTAGTGTGTGTAAGCCCTAATCCATTTATGCAAATGTTTCGATAAAGTTGTAGTAAATGTGTTCTGGAGTTATGACAATGTTGTGTTGTGAATTCACTCAACTGGCTAGATCGTTGTTAAAATGAGCTATGTAGGTGATTATCTCGTGTTGGCTATGTGGTCTTGAGTTTAAGGACTTCAAAGGAAGTTTGTGTGTAGTGCTGGACCGGCGTGCAATATTTGGAGTGGCGGAGTTAAAACAACATTGAATTGATATCGAAAATCTATTGAGAAATATTGATATAACTATGAGAACTGTCCAGTACATTGTTTTAGAGAAGTTTACGAATACCGTTTAGTATTTTTTTATCATAGGTAGGTTATAAGCATTTCTGATATGATAAAAGGGTCCTTTGCAACTATTTAGCTTAATATTTTCTTTCCTTCTTAAAACTTTTCCAATAGTCAAACGAATATTGTATTTTGGGCTTGACGATACCGGCCATACGTAGGTAATTCAAGTCCTCATGATTTCAGTTACCATCAATGAAAATTCTTGAGCTATTATCTAAACAAAACATCATTGGGTAGGAAGGTAGGTACCTATAGAAGGGATGAAATTTACGCAAAGTAAGGAGTCGTTCAAATTTCTGAGAACTTTTCAATTGAGTACCTACTTCGCTATAATATTTAATGTGATAACAGGACAGTTAATCGATGATGATTAAATGTATACCTACCTCAATCTTGTGATGTTTATGCAATCCAAAAAAGTATAGAATTCTATCTGTAATTATTACATTGATTTTTGTATCATTGTCAATATATTGCGCACTAGCGAATTAGATAGTCGCTAATTTACTACCTATAGGTACCTATACTTTGTTTGTATTTAAGCCTCGATAAACAAGAAAGTTATCTGAAAACTCTTTTTGTGTGGCTTTGATAAGGATTCACAAGTGTTATCTCGTTTTTGTTCGCTTCGCAAGTGTTACACGTGCGTAAGTAAACTATCTAGTTAGTTTCTAATCACAAAAGACCTGTTTTTTATAAGCAAAAACTCTTAAAAAGGATAAGTACATTTTTTTAAGACTTATCCTTTTTAAGAGAGAAGAGATGTAAATAAATAGTCAAAATTTAACAGTGCTTTCTTTTACGCTACGAATTAATTTAAGCTTGATTTGATACGCTTGATTTGCAAATTGAATTAGAAATTACCTGTCTTGATGGAATATTGTATCTGTTGTGTTAAGTATTGATGCGAGTCCTTCATAATGTCAATCTCAGTGAAAGAGCCGACCATTAATTGGTTGGTGTACCTATATACAATAATAGGAAACAGATTCATCCTTGTGTTTGGCATAATAGCTTGTTTGCTGGCTTTTGTCTATGTAGGGACTTAGGGAGGTACTATGATGGCATTAATTGATAGCATTGACAAGCCGGTTTACGGAGCAGTCCCGAGCTCGACCTCAAAGCAACGCGGGATATAGGCAGTTAGGAATCTACATCATGTCATGTTGAAGTTCTGCATGTCACAATATCCATGAATTAGCAAAAAATTTCAATTAGAAGATCAAATACAACAATGATCGGGCTAAGTAAACAATCCAATGACTCCAATCTTGTGATTACAAGTGAAAAATTTTGATATGTATTTGCTTGCAATAGACAAATGTCAAACATGAATAAATTTAAAGTTACGCAACTTTGATGTTAGGTCTGTTGTACACAATCGGTTTGTTTGCATTTAGTTGTTATAGAACAAGATAATCACGGTTCCCGTAAAATGTCTTTATTGACCGCAGTTATGCTGACCGAATGAATATTCTATGCGTTGTTGACATTCCATGAATGTAAACGCATTAAATTATGTATATTATGATACCCCTCAAGCTATCTCCCCCCATGAGCGTTGCCGAAATGTCAGTTCAATCGGTGATGGCCATCATAGACGACGGAAGCCGGCCGGCGACTTTCGGTAGCCTTATGTAGATTCAGTAGCTTCAGAACCGGACGGAACTCATTTCGCACAATACCACAATGCCGACAATTTATTTTCGTGATCTGATCGACACTCGTCGGACACCACACCGTGAGATACAAGTGACATTTATTTACATGCACACGAAGTTTCGTTTCTCGATCCACACAAGTCTCAAATGATCCACTGGTTTGGTTTGGCACAACACGACACTGGCGGAAAGGACGCTGAATTCAGGTTGAGTCGCGATCGGAAGCGTGTAGATAATGGGTCGTGTTTACAGTTGCGCGGCGTTTTTGGAGCGTGGAACACGTGCACTCAATTCCGCGGTTGACAGTCGACTGGCGGGCAGTGGCGGGCGGCCGGCGGGCGAAAGAAAGCTGCGTCGTAGCAGTGGGGATGTGGGGGGGAGGAGGAGGGGGGCGGGGGGCGCGGCGCACCTGCGGCGTCTCGGCTCGAGCGAGCTTCCCGCTGCTACGCAATAAACGCTCGATAAACTTTCTCATTAGGCGCGCCTAACCGTGTGACCGTAAGCTCGTTTCTGCGTGCACATTAAATGAAATGCAAGACGACAACACTCGTGTAGGTTCAATTCTCACTTCAGGCCGGCGAAGCTTTCAACCTGTGCGGCGGCTGCGCTTGCGCACTCTGAAGAATTCAAAGAATTGTCTCTGGCTCAGGCAGTTTGGCTAATCAAATTGTAGATTGCAAGGTGTCATAATAATTGATCAATTTTTCCACTTTTATTTTTCTCAAAATTATATATTTTTTAATTTCCTGTGATTAATGATTGAAAATCGGTAAAGGTTAATAAACACCGAATCTGTCTAGGTAAACTACGTATCATAGATATAGGATACAAGTAGATCGACTGACAGCCCGATAATGCGTGACCAGTTTTGATTTGTCAATGTGTGTGTTAACTAGTGACGTACCTTTAACATTTTTAGACTATCGATAATAATTGCAGTTTGTCGTTTGGAAAATAATGTTTACTGTCACACTGTTTTTATCTCGAGATTATGCACCTACTTTGCGGCATACCTAACCGCTCTCACTTTTTACAACTATAATAGTGGGCAGATAAATGTGCCCGGTGAGTATATTTTTTACATATAATTTAAAAATAAACAGTTTTAATTAATAAAAAAATAACAGCCCTTGTTAATTAGTTTTCTTTATTTATTTCTTCAAAAGATTATCCCGTGTCATCTGCTATGCCGTGTGAGCTCATCAATGGCAGTAAGTGAAAAAGAACAAGTAAACAAAATCTGAATAAAGTAAACAAAATTTACATTCTGATGAATCAATCCCTGATTATTGAGTTTTAACAAGATTGTCTTAGTTCTGTGATTCCTTACAGTTTCCTTCTTCACATTGTTAAGTTGACATTCATTTGAGACGCTAAACGTTAAATAACATCAAATTTCTCCGGAAACATTCAAGATAAATGTCGACAATAGTATCGATAAATTTGAGTCAAGCTCTAGCGTACATGTAAAATATTTCGATGAATTAATTATCCACCAAAATAATGTAAATAATCAAAACATAGAACTTTATCTATACAAAATATTAAAATGAACAAGTGGATTGAAAAATTTTATATTTACAACATAACAACAAGATCAAATTCAACAAAAATAACGCGGTTTTACGATGACGACTTTCTCCGTATTTACCTGTGAAATGAGCAATTTTCTGGATTATTTTTGTGGTTGACTCCACAGGCACTCACAGAACATGTGACCATTGTTAGATAAAACTGTATTTACTTTAGATAATCTACGATGTACTAGATAATTCCATAAAATGTTGAACCTTAAATCGCATATGCCACTGGACGTCACTCTGTCAAATAAGACAGGTCACAAAACGAAAAGATTTGTTTTCTTTTTCTATCTTGCTAGATTTCTATAAGAGGTTTTCTTCTATCTCGCAGGCTTTGTCCGTCTATTATATTCTACGTTTATGCTACGTATCATTTTCGTAGTAAGTATTGTAAATTGTATGAGTGAGACTGCTGGCATGTGCACGCCACGCAAGCACGCTTGTACATTTCCATACATTACAACGTAATAGATGGCTATGACTAACACTCTAAATAACCGCTAAAAGAATTTCCGAGCTTATGTGGCAGAGGGTCGGCGGGACTCTAGTAAGAGAAGCGATGACCGTTAGCGGAAGTGGCGACCGTTCACCAAAAGACTTTCTGAAGGGTGGGTAGGTGGACCGGCAATCAGGTGAAGGTCTCAGGAAGATGCTGGATTTGGGGCCGCAGACGGACCCAGTGGCGGATCGTGTGTTTGTGAGGCCCTGGGCTCATTAAGGAAGGTCACCGGTTTCAATGTATCGCATGCTACGAGGTCCCGGGTTCGATTCCCGGACCGTTCAACGTAGAAAAAAAGCTTTTTTCTACATTTTCTCGGGTCTGGGTATTTGTGGTACATTCGTTGTTTCTGATTTCCTCAATACGAGTGCTTTGAATTGTTACTTTTTTTGGGATCACAACAATGTATGTGATATTGTCAACATTTTAATGGAGACTGGGGGCCTTCTGTACCCCACGGGGCTGCAGCCCAAAAAGCCCTCAGTTAGATCCGCCCCCGCGCGGACTGCTCTTCGTGGAGATCCTTCGAAAAGGCTATTAACAGCAGTAGGTGTCGTTTGATTGAGATGATGATCATGAAAACGTACTGGGGCCTTATTCAGCTATTTCAACTGCAGTTCGATCGTGATTGAATTGTATGATTTTGATATTTAGGCCATAAGAACTGTCAAAAACCTGCTATTCAATTACGATTGTGATACGATTTGGTTAGCTGAATTAGGGGCCTGGAAGGATTACAGAGCTTACTACCTAAATTTTATCATGTGTTAAAGCTATTGTTTGATAATCATGGCATGGCCCAAGAGTTCCAGAAGAAACAGTAACTATTAGATACCTAAGCAATATTATTTTTAAGTCATAATCCGGCAAATTAATTTAGTTTTATAATTAATACTATCTAGGTGAAACAGTAGGGCAGATTTCTCGATATGTAGTTAGGTTGTTCGTTTTTGTGAGTCGAGCGCAAAATGGGTTAGCTGTCTGTCCGATAGCTAGTTTTTGGCATGTCTATCGGATTTCGTTAATAGTCTTGCCCTAGATGTAGGGCGAAATAATTTAAGGTTATATTCGGAATGTAGAGCTTTTTAGATAATACTAAGTACCTAAGTTTGTATGAACTAGAAAAAGTGGAATATAATACTACATATTAGCTTACACACATACAAGTTATTTAAAAATTTAAATATTGTGTTGTTTTCTTTCTATAATTAAAATCAGATACAACTATATTTCTTAACTCATTGTTCTTATCTTTTTAAATTATTAATTCTTTTTATAAATAATTGTGTTAAACAGAAACACCATGAGTAATAGTCAGTACGTTTTTGTATTTTACTGCAAGACTTTATTTCATGACTGTACGAATATTTCTAAGTCAGTTTTCGATGAGACAAATTTGACGAACTCCGTTGTAGAGTAATGTAGACACCAGTTTTTAAGTTGTTGTCAGTTTTCATAAAAACATTTTTCTGTACATTTGTAGTACCTTCGTTATATCCACAGAACAAGTCTTTTAATATTTACTTAATATGCAATTCTTATAAAACATCGGTTTTTTCATATTAATTCATTTATATTTCTTACTTATAATGTGTAAGGGCTAAAGTAATAGTTATATCTAGCATCTAGCCACTAATGTTTCAGTATCAAAACAAGAAAGGTAAACGTTTTCAATTCGAAGGTAGACTGTTCAAATAACATATTTCTATTACGTCCCGCTTACACAATCGCCTAGAATTTCTAACCAATTTCACAAAGCTGCATTTCGTTTAGGTATATTTACGATATGTGACTTGCATCCACTTTGATACATTTTCATTGAACGATTCGTGCAATGTAGTCAAGTTGAAGAATATCGTTAAATTATTGGATAACTTATATCTGTCTTGCAAGGGTGGCATAATACTATTTATGATAAATGTTTGAAATTTTTGTTGCAGACAATCGCGTGACAAACATTACAACTTCTTTGAATTATTTACAGAAGTGCAATGACTCAAGGTCAGGGTTTAAATAAATTAACAGTGACGGTTACTCTCTGTTATTTTTTCATGAGTTACATGATACGTAGAAATATCACACTCTTGTTTAACGACCGTGGCTGTTATGGGCTAACAGCTCAATTGTGTGCTCGTATATTATCAGCTGCTAGAAGAAGACATTAGAAGAGATGTAAAGAACTCCTAAATTTTGAGCTCGACTAACAAATTGCACGACTCGACTCATTACAATAAGACTCCGAAGACTAGAGAACTTAAGTCTATATGAGCTCTTGAGCGCAACATGGAACTCGAGTCTTTTTTAGCGCTCGAGTCGTTTTTACGGGGCGAGTCGCGCTCGAGTTGTTTTCCGTTTGGAGTTCCGTTTTAAGCCAAGTAATAAAATATTACTTTTGTGGGATATATACGTAATAAGGGGTCTATATTAAAAAATATAAAAACATTAATTAAAAGGAAAAATCATGTTAATCATCATGAAAAAATATTTTAATCATTAATACACACAATACTCATATTTATATTATTATTTTTTGTTTCTATTATTTTTATTCCAATAATAGGTAAGCCACAGAAGAAAATACGTAAGTTAAATACAATCACAAGCAATGAAAATTGATCTGATGACACACATATTAGTATGTATAAAGGCCAGAATAATTTGCAACTATTAACATTATTAAACCTTAATACGCTCATATTAAACCTTAATACGCTCAAGGCATAAGACTCAAGCTCTTTTGAGACTCAAGCTTTTTTAAGACTCGAGCTCCATAGACTCGAGCTATTTTTAAGACTCGAGCACTTTTTACGAGCTCGAGTCCTATTTTAGCGCTCGAGTCTTTGTGAAAAGACTGAAGCTCAGTTCGACTCAAGACTCCGAGTTTAGTTAGTTCATTGAGTCGTGTAAAATTGAGCCGAGTCTATAGAATTAGGACTCAAAGACTCGAGTTCTTTACATCTCTAGAAGCTATGGTTTGTTCTGGTGGTAAAGTTGAGAATATTGATAGCCTGATAATGATATCATAAATAGTCCTATTTCGCGTTACTAAAGCCTTTGTGATCAATCTTTGGGTCTTGAGATTCGCGATATGATCTTATCGGTGTGTTTTATTTAAAATAATCTGCAATGTTTTAACCACGACTGTGAATAAACCTTTTAAAAAAGCGCGAAATATTTCAATTTACACCGTCCATGAGGTTTATTTTAGTAAAAAAAAATAACAAAGTTATTTAATTTCGGTGCGCAAAGACTAGCGTTTGTCCGGTTTAATACTTTGATATTGATATCGTATTACCAGATACTCCATTTTTTACTTATAATTCTGGAAATTAATTTTACTATCAGATAAATAGCAGGTTTTGCGAATCGCATAGATATACCATAAATCCAAATACGGAAATAACAAACAATTTTATTGCTGTAAAAAACATAATGTTAAACTTGTTGTAATAACAATTAGAATCAACTATTTACAAGTTAGTCGTTTAGTTTCATAAATAACATTTATTTGTTGTATAACTGTTCTGATAATCAGTAGGATTAATTTTAAATAGTTATTGGTACATCATAAACACTCATAATATCAAATTACGAAGCAAAACATAATGATACAATATCCGTAAACAATGTTCGGCCATCAAACGCCGAGGATCGGGCGGATGGGTGATCTCGGAAGCGGATCTAATTTTGCTATTAACTCCCGAATTTCGGTCAAATCGGTTTAGTGGCTGTGGCATAAATAAACAGTGTATTGTTCGCACGCTTTTTATGGCTCAAATATTTAGACTAGTTGATTTAGGATATTGTAGGATACTCAACATAAGGTATATCGAAAGATTTATGTAGGTACGTAGTGTTGAGTCACTTGAATCAAACTTTCCTCTTTTTAAACAATAAGGCTTTATGACGTGCATATCACAACTTTGTAAAGCATTAATTCAGTGGAACCTTGAGGGTTGTTGACAATTTTGATGACTAAGGCTGTATCGTCACACAATAACGCGTATGACTCCCCCTTGGACCTTACTCATTAAAGTAAAATAATGCTACATCGTATTTTTACATGAACAAGTAAACAGATTGCATTTACCTATGCATCTACGTTTTGTTTTATCATACGGCCTACTTTAGGTTACTTGGAAGTTGGAGGCTAGCTATAGGTACCTGAGTCTATAAAACAATATAATTTTATTGTTTTTGATTTTTCTATACAGAGTTTAACGTTAAACAACATTCCTTAACTATTGTGTGATGTTCATAGCTAAGCGACAGACCAGACTCAACTGTATATTTTTGGTATTTTTTTTTTAGTTATTACTACAGTATTTATTTTTATTGAAGCCACTTAATTGATTACGCAATTCAACAAAATCTTCATAAGACTATCTCTTTAGCACGATGATAGAGATGTAGAGTAACACGTACAAATAAATACTTACCTAATCATTGACGATGTCCTTCACGATTAGGTTACTACTAAAAAGCTTAAACCAAATGATTTTTATATTGAACTTGATAATATTAGTATCTGAAATCAGCTTTTGCAATACAATAATATTTTCCATATAAGTATTACACTTATATGGAAAATATTATTTTTTGCCAAACTTTACTGATAGACTTTTGTCGGACAGGCAAGGATAATTTTCGATGCCCATTTTATCGTGTTAAAGTAGATCTAGTTACATGAGGCTTGGTTAGGTCATAAAAATACTGCGTACCCTCAGCACGTGGTGACGACACGTGGTTCTCGCACGTGCGCGCGCGCTTGGCGTCGTGCTGTCATAAATGAGCAGACATTTGAGATCCGTCGGTGCTCTCTGCCCTTAAGGTTTACTTTTGTTTAGAAGTAATAAAATTAATTGGGGGTAGCACATAGCTCTAGTAGTCCCCTTTATTGCCAGAGAGAATATTTACATTGATTGTACCGGTTCAAGATCTCGGGATCTTGGGTTCAATCCCCAGGTTGAACAACAAAGTTTAGAATTTTCGAACATTGCTCAGGTTTGTGATCACCAACCCGCATTTGGCACGGATGGTGATATGTATTGGGATTGCGGTGGTAACTTGAAATCAATGATGAATGCCTTTGCACTGCAGTGGGATGGTTATACGCCATTACTTTACAGGCTGTGATAAACTAATAAGGACTTCTAAATATGCCAGTTTGGACCACTTTACTTGACGATGAACAAGATGTCGTCTGCTCCGAGATTTGGTTCCCGGACAATACAATGTAGAAAAAAAAAGATTTTTTTTATATTGTCTCGGTTCAGCTGTCACTCATATTTTAAAAGCAAGCTTACTTTTGGATTAGAATCAGAATGTGATGTTGTTATCGTTTTTTTTATTATGTTTATTTACTAACCATGATTGACCTTTTACAAAATTCTTCAGAGTTATAATAATGTTTTCTAAGCAACAAATTTTTAAAGAAATAAATTCCATTTCTTCACATAAATAAATAATTACGGGATCACGGGCATAATCTGAACGTCTCGACTGGACTCGAGAGCGTTTTAAGTAGAGCAATTAGTTTCAGAATATTGTAGCTGTTATTAAGTCTCATTCCAGGTCCTTATCCTATTAATATTATAGACGCGAAAGTTTGTAAGAATGTATGGACGTTTGTTACTCTTTCACGCTATGATAATCCAACGGATATGAATGAAATTTGGCACGGTGTTAGTTTCTTAGCTGAAATAACATATAGGCTACTTATCATCCCGGGAAAAGGTACGGTTTCCGTGGGATTAATATACCATAAAGAAATTCAAAATTCCACGCGTACAAAGTCGCGGGCAACAGCTCGTTAATTATTTATTACTAGTCTTTGACTAAAGCCGGAGTATTTTTATTAATAGGTGTTTTACAAAGTAAGTGGTAAAAATCTGTATTAATTAACATTTAGTTCGATTGCAAGTATTGCAACACTTATGATGACTTTAAATACATCATTTAGGAATGTACGATTAATTTCAAAACTATTGAAATATTGATTTAAACCTTCAGGTCCAGAATGTAGAATTTGTAAAATGTTGCTTTTACAATGCTTGAATAGTTCTCAAACGTCAACATGGACAAAATTGTGCAAGTGCAGGATAATCTTCAGCTTGTTGGTAAAACAATATATATTCAACGACATAGCTCTGAATACTCTGATTGTAGTCATACATCCATCCATTTATTGAATGGCTGCAGTGTTGCTCGTATGTTTCGTGAATCATGCATACCTACAGTCTTACCCTTAGATTAAACCATATGTTTCGTGAATCATGCATACCTACAGTCTTACCCTTAGATTAAACTTAATCTAAGGTCTTATCTCACATTATTTACATAAATAACTTTTTGTTTGATCTAGATGTTTGTGAGGCTTTCACCTTTATGATAAACTTAACTCGTACTTGTTGTCAGCATTTGTGCTTCCTTGGTGAAAGACGTTTGCAATACGTGGAATAGGTAAAATGGACTAGTAACTTTAGCAGAATTAGCAGTAATTATATTCGTGTAAAAACCTGAAATTAATAAAATTTAAAGATAAATAAAAAAAAAAAAAATTACATTCCCGACAATTCGATCCGATTGCACGAATCATTGTCGCGGGTATCTTCTTACTGATTATTCTTCTATACTTTATATAAGAGTTTTAATTAATTGCCGCTTATCGTTGAAAACAGACGAAATATGTTTGATCTGTTCCGGTGTTTCTGTATTATCATCATCATCATCAGCCCACATCAGTCCACATTCCACTGCTAGCCACAGGCCTGTCCAAAAAAGAGATTTCACTATAATCGCCACGGAAAGAAGACTCTGCTCATTGTCATTTTATGGCGGTAATTCTAATTCCTGTATTGAGTGTCCAATATTTATCAATTATTTTAAGCACCTATTTATTATTAAAATTCGTTTTAATAATTGTAAGTAAGTGTGCGTTTGGTTCTTGGTCCGGATATAATTTACATATTTATATTGCATTTGTGTTTATAGAATAGCATTCTTATTATATTTATTCATCACTATTAATTATATTCATTATTTTATGTAAATATGGTCATACATACGATCCGGATAATGTTTATTATTTGTAATTAATATTAATATCACGAACAGTAGGTAATTCAAAAAGGAAACAACGGTACATCTAATTAACATGCTCCTTACCCGGATACGGATATAACAAATTGAAAAACATGACAAACATAATAATGCTATGATCTCAAATAGCAAAAGATGAAACCAAAATGGTTCTCATGATCTTTAAATTAACTTTATTTGATATTTTAGCAACTTAATTGCACTTATAATATCAGTATATAAACTTGAAAAATTTTGTCACAGGCGGGGCTCGAACCCGCATATCCTCGTATGCGGGCGCCAAAAAAAAAAAAATTTTTTCAAGTTTATATACTGATATTATCTTTAAATTAATTTGTATTACTTTGTTTGTTCTTTTTTAAGTGAACCCATAAACAAATTTTTGCTTTACAACTGTAAGTAATTAATTGTTTTGCCCCGAAGCAAAATTGGTGGTTTATTCACGCTTTTCAACGTTATTGATTGTTTATGAAAAAGTTATTTGTTTCTGTTTTAATATAAACCCTAAAATATATTACGCGTTAAATTGAGAACCTTTTTTTTTCGTTGGTTTAAAAAGGAAATGCAAAACACTGAAAATGGAAAGAATACATATGTATGTTATGAAGTTAATTTAAAATAGTTTGGACCTATTCTCTGACCTACTGGATATACACAAATAAACTTAAGAATTGGTAGAGCCGTTTCGGAGAAGTTTGGTAACAAACACTATAACATTAAGAATTGTTTAAATTACATATTGTAACTTTTCCGGCTTAATTATATATTGTAACTGCTTTTACTCAGTAGCGAGACAAACCCAACTCAAGTATTTATTATATTACTATCTGGGGTGTCTCTACACTTAATTCTGTAAATATTGAGTAATAAAGTTATTTTATTTTACTATTTCTATTTTAAATAAAATATTGGTCTACTACAAGGAATTGACTCGCTTTTTAAACAAATTCTTAAAGGTTTACACTTTGTTAAACTATCCCAACTACACAATTATAAATATAATACAGGTTTGCTATTCAACCACACAATATTAACGATAGCCTTGAACTTCAATGACTGGCATGGATATTACTAGTTTTGTACAGTCACTCTATTTATACTACTCACTATTTATCGATTTTCAACTTTAAACAAAACAAATTAAGATCAATGATTATTCAGAACATTGAGGTTTTGTAATTGGAACATCGGCTAAGGGTAGGTAGGAAATAAAAAATATATTTTTAACATTAGAAAAACTCCGCTTGACCTAATTATATTATTTATTTAAGAAATAAAAAAACGTTCAAATGGTAAAAAGCTATTAATACCAACCACACAGATCAAAATACTTATCGTAAGGTATATGAATCAGGCATCAATCCACTAGTTACAATAATAACAATAAACAGGTATTCAAAGCAGGTCAAGTAAACAGGTGCATGATGCAGTTAATAATTTTAATGGGAGCAATGCTCGCATCCGAGTACTATGGTTAATAAGTGTGACAAGAATCCTTGATTCTTTGGATCGTTTACATTATCCAGATCAGAGAAGACAACAGACCAGAGACAGACAACGGCAGGTCAACCTACACAAAAAGTTAAAGGTCATTCATTGTATTGATTTTCAACTTTAAGTCTAACATGTAGAGATCAATATCAATGGGTCGCGGGTTCGATCCCCGCACAGTACAAATATTTGTGTGCATAAACATGTCTGTTTGTACTGGTCTGGGTGTTTTCTATGTATTATAAGTATGTATTTACAAAAGTAAAGTATATAAGTAAGTTTATCGGTTGTCTAGTACCCCATACGACAGGGTACTTAATAGAAGCTTAATTTGGGACTAGATGGCTCTGTGTGGCCTAGTGAGGCATGTCTTAAATATAACAAAAAAAAGACGTGTGGCACTCGGAGACTGCCGCGGTAAAGCTATTGCATAGCATTTTTTATCAACTTATGCCGATACAACAAAATAATGCCACCTAAAGGCGGGTTGCTGAACTAAAGAGACAAGCGTGATATTTCTAAAAGTCATTAAAAGTTCTGCTATTCATCGATAGATGGAAAAGAAGCTATGCAATAGCTTAAAAAAAAGAGAAAATTTGACGTTTTGTGGTAGGTTGACGTACATGAAAATAGTTCTTTATTCGTATTTACAGCGTGGTGCCAACCAAAACAACGTCATAGGGTAGATTTTTCTCTCTACAATTGTGCCTAAAAAGCTAATAGTCTCAAACCGTAAATGTATTGTGCTACGCAAATTACCCCATCACATAATATAATTTTCAAATTAATTAATTTTAAGGCAAATTATCTAGAGCCTCGTTTTGTGCTTGTTGATTAATATATTTGAATTAAATAGGATAACTTCCATAGTTTCTGTGTAAGTTTTCATTTAATAACTGTTTAGATATCAATTTGTTGGCTCAGTGTGGCCCATTGAGGCATGTCTTAAATATTTATTTATATTTATTTATTTATTAATTTGACTACCATACTGATCCAACGCTTTAATGATAAAATGCACTAGATACTTTACATGAAATTTAATTGCAATGATGCCGTAGAATGCCGTAGTTCAGCTGTTTGAATTCTAGTAGTTTATAGATTTTTTGAAAAATATTTGATAGTAAATATTTACTTTTATCTGATGCGATTTGTTTTGGTCCTTCATCCAAATCTTAAAATAAAATTATTTAGTACTAGTGATTTAGCTGGCTCAGCTGGCTGCTTTGACTTTTTAGAGGCTACGTTTAAGCTACGACATATTTTAGTCTTCACCTTCTGAGGAACGTTACATTTTGAAACATACCATGCACTAGGTACTAAACGATGATGTTTCGAATATGATTGACATGTATGAAAAATAAACAATCGACGCACGTTGAGAATTCACCGCCACTGGGATTAACCTTTTTACATTCCCTTCATGGCATGGCGTAATGAGTTATGTCTTCCTTAGCCGTCCCGGAATTTGCTTCGTCGCCGTTTTTGCTATGAAGGCGGTGTGTAATGACATGCTAGCCACTAATGTTTTCATCGTCTAATCAGCTGTATCAGCTTTATCGCATATAATGACAGTAGGTTCGCTTTGCCTTACATTAAAGGCAACTCCGCGCATTTTGGTTCAACTACCTATGGATAGGAATCAAAATGTACTATTCGCGCAACCGTACGTGTAAACTATCTTACTAACATAAATATTTCCTGATAGCTAAAAATATTGTCAGTGAATTGATTATGCTTTATAGGAAGAAAACTTTTTGGTATAAAGTAAACAGTTCCATTTGATTTTTATCTTCAGTTACTGCACATATAAATTAAAAGAACGTGAGAGGCAATCTTTTGATACAATCTTAAAAGATTACATCATCAGATTGCCACTAAGTAAAAGAAACGGTTTAATAATATGTTAAAGAAACCTTTGTATTAAAAAACTCATTTCATGTGGTTGTAAGAAAATTGTACGTACAAAATCGAACATACGCACGCACGACCAGTACCGATGACACTGTACAGAAATAAGGCGATAAGTGCCATCCTATTTGTTAACAAAATACGTTGCTGGTTGTGTAGCGGTCCTTCTGGCAGTCTACTATAAAATTTCCTACATTGTGTCTTTCTAGTAAGGCTGGATACGGTGGACGGTTATCTGTTACAGGCGATCGGTGTTGCTCATCCTCCTGGGACTAATTCTCTGCATTTGAGATGCGACTTTGCAGTGCCCACTCTGCATTCCCATTTATTTTAAATAAGGACATAGGAATGTTAAAATAGGTTAAGCAGTATGTTTCCTAATATCGTTTACCTCGTTTACTTAAGAATAGAAACGATTAAACGAATACATGATGCATTACATCCACTGCTATATTTGGATTTGTATTCATTTCATTTAATCTGATTGTAGTGTTAAATTCCCCATCCCAATTTGATTTTAAAATTGATTGCATAAAACAATTAATTGTGGCCATTGGGAATCATTATTCCTGCAAATTACGGGCCCGCTAAGGCAGAAGCATATAATTCAACACGCATTCTACTGAGACGTATGCTTCATTAACATTTTCCGTTCCCATTACGGAAACAGGCGCGGACTGTTCGAAGCTAAACTGCGCGAAACGAACCTCTTTTTGTCCGTGGAAAAATAAAAAATAAAGCATAAAAACACAAAAGTTCCAGCCAGCTGCGCCCGAGCATCCTGTCGACGTCACAGCCTTTTTGCGTCAATTTGATCACATCGAAGTATGCCTGTCTTTTGCTGTCACACGTGATCAGGGAATGTGAGACAGAGATGACAAGTGGCTGCTGTTTGGAGATAATAACGGCAGTCTTCCGCAAAGCGCCGGCCGTGTTCTCTGATAAGTGTTTTGTTGGCGGGCTTGTTGATTTTTAGAGTTCCTGTGTCAGGAACTTTAAGAGTTTCCCATTCATTACATTAGGCTCATTTTGAAGGTTGAAGGGTGATATTTATTTTAATTAATAGTTAAGTCAATAGTAGCGATACTTATATTGGAGCAATTGGTTAAAACGAAAATATTCGTGTTCGACAAAACAATCATTTACGTATATTACCTTAAAGTTATAACTACATATTTAACACCTTTGGACTACTACGTTAGTTGTTGTCACTATAAAATGACAATATACCTTTAGTTCACTTTAGAGTGTAATTTATACTTACTAGTTGTTGCCGTGTCTAAGTACGTGTGAAATTTTAATTTGGAACTATTTCACGGGAAATGTACATTATTTCGGGATAAAAAGCTATGCATGCGCTATTGCTATAGCCTAGCCTATGCTCTATCTGCATACAAAATTTCGTTTACTTAATTCTGATTTTCCGTTCTAGCGTGATCAATGATGTCAAGATTGAGTGCCAAAAATCCATACAATGTTTTGTATTTGTAATATTAGTAAGATTTGTATATTATTTATAGCATATTTAGGCTCTAAACATAGCAATCATCTCATCGAGTTTAACTTGACCGACATTGACAGGGTCTAGCTTTGTTGGCCTGTCGCTATTGTTTGGAGAGATTGCTTAGCTGCTACTTCACAGGATCAACCTATGTGTATGCTTACCTTTAAAAAACCTTTATGAACTCATAAAGGGTACAATTTCAACCATAGAAGAATGTAGAGTTAAAATTTTAACACTAAAATACGTATAGTAGGTACTTACCTTAAAAATTGTTCTCTCTCTAAATATTTTAAAATATATGGTTATGATATACTTCATTTTATTTTATTGTTTCTTATAACCTTACTGGAAACGACCATTTACTTAGAACTCAAAAAAACTATTTTAAAACCATGGGATGTATTTAAGTTAAAGTCAATTCCTATAGTCATAAGTTTGACTAAACTGTGAGACTGTTTGTTAGTCAAGTAATTGCTACAAGTATTTGTAAAACTCAGTCATTTCATTAATAGCTAACTTGTTACGTGTGTCAGCTAAAGACAATAGACATTTAATTACTTTTCACACATTACGTCCGTAATACCGTAGGGGGAGTTTAAAACTAATTTTGTCTTCTTTAAGTTGACAAGTGTCAACGTTAATTTTTTCTTACTTTGACAAGTGTCACGTTAAAGATAAATCTTACAATTATCAGCCAATGGTAAGTACACATCTAACCAACCTATTATGACAAAAGTTTTTATTTTATTATAATTCTCTGGTTTTTGAGTCAAAGTTTACGTTTGATCTACGATTAATAGTGAACCTGATATTGTATATTTAATTATTTTGTTTAGAGCAATTCCCACTTTATTAATTCTTAGACATGCTTAGGCTCGATGTTTTCTGTCTTCGCCAAATAACTTCTAACACTTACCTACCAATTCTCTATTATTCTTTTAAATTTATTACTCGCTCTTTTTTCAAACTAACGACTACTCTTATGCTTATAGTGGACAGAGGCCAATTATGAAAGCGGACTAGAACAAAAAATCGATTTCATGTGTAATCTCAGTTTGGATCTTGAGGTAATCGAAAAGGGTAGATAGATGTATAGATCAAATATTTATTTGGGAGTATATAGGGGAGTGGTTGGTAATAAAAAAAACACTTAAAACTGGTTACACTATTATATATTTTTGCGCATCGTCGCGTTGATTTAAAACAAGGCTTCAAGGACTCCTAAACGTATCGTTGTTTATACTTGACTGATAATGCCGCGGTTAAGGTCACCTGATATCTCTGTGTGTCAGAGCGCTGGTAGCGCAGGCGGAACCAATTACAATCCAAATAGGTTTAGTAGGTAAAATCAACTTAGTAAAAGTTTATCTTGTTCGGATCTTATTACCTATTATAAAAGGTTTTTGAAAGTAAAAGCAACTTTCAAACTTTATCACGAAATTATCACCCAGAGCAATCTATTGGTATAATAATTTCTCTGGTAAAAATATTATCATAACTCACACACAAACAAATAGTACTTACCTAGTCATAAACTGGCTAAGAAAATTGTATCAAGTAAAAGTAAAATCGAAAATAATAAGTTCTTCAGGTATACAATCGCGGCCTGTGATTTCAATTTTACTCAGGCGCACACGCAATCTATATGTAACACTTGTAAACGTCTAAAGTACGCCTGCTACGTTTATTTTCATTGTGACAAAACTGTGTAATGGGGAAGAGGAAGCCACTGTCAAGGCAAGGCTTACTGATTTATCATATAAATAAATTGGCGGGCTCTTGTATGTCTTGTGATGTAAATATAGACGTATTGTCCTTCCTTATAGCCAAGTATCGATCATTGTTGTTTTTTTTTCAATATGGACTATTTTTTTCTAATCTAAATAAAAATTATGTATGTATGTATATCGGTTGGAATAAACATGAGAATATAAATTGGTTTTAAATTGTTAGTGGTTGCAGTCTACAAAATCAACGTAAAGTAACGGCGCAATTAAGAATTAAAGCCCCTTAGATCACACGCATTAATACTAAAACGCGAATATGGATAATTAATTAGGTCAATTTGCACTTGAACAGATTGTATTGGCTTTAATTACCGTAATTCTGCAATAATTCCGTAGTAATTACTCGAAACGTCGGCCAATATCAATCGCGCTAGTAAACACCGTAATTTATGACATACAATACGCCCACTTAATAGTGATACGAATGAAGCAAGTAAATTCCATAATTGGGAAGCAGGGATGCCTACTGAGTGATAACGGGGTCCATCCCTTGAAACAACTGTCGCGACAACAGACTCAAATTAGTGAAAAAAAAACACGTACCTAGGTAATGGCGAAATTTTTTACATAAGTAGACTAACTTTGCAAACTTTTAAAACACACTCAAATAAATAGCTAAATTCTAAGTTCATAGTTTAAAAGTTATTAGAGGTCATACTTATACGTTACAACTTACAAATAAACAAGCGTAGGATTAACAATTTCCTCTTTTCTTGTCTGTAGAAAAATAAAAAATGTAAAGATATGAAACATCGTTTCTTGACTGTTTCCACTATGTACTTAATATCGATATACCGAAGTAACGATATTTGTATAGTTTGTACTTTTAAATATCTATACTAATATTATAAAGCTGAAGAGTTTGTTTGTTTGTTTGTTTGAACGCGCTAATCTCAGGAAGTACTGGTTCGAATTGAAAAAATATTTTTGCGTTGGATAGTCCGTTTATCGAGGAAGGCTTAAGGCTATATAACATTACGCTGCGACTAATAGGAGCGAAGCAATAGTGAAAAATGTTATGCAAAAATAATCGCGATCATAATAACCAATATTGACGCGTACGAAGTCGCGGGCAACAGCTAGTGTAATATAATTATCGTTGAGGAACCTTAGTTTGTTTGGAATATCTAATTTTATTATATCAGTGTTTAAACTTGAATAGTTTCTCAGTTTAAATGATGATACTCGTATTATAATTGCAATTAAATTGCTAAAATGTTATATACCTACAGTATCTTATTTTGTTGCCTTCATTGCTCTCTTATCTGTGTTATAATATTTGCGGTTATATTCGCGAAAGAAACCTACTACTTGTTTTAACTTGTTTTGTATTTCAAGCCTCAAAAATCTTAAGGACAAAATAATTTTAGCTATGATTAGCAACCCTAAAGACACCGACTGATACAAACGAATTATAGTGTTGTGTCAGTTAATAGGCATAAGTGTGGGTCGGAAGATAGCTCGAACTGTCTTTGGTCAATGGTATGCAATTACTTTACAACACGGGTAACAATCAACACTGAATATGAATATTGTAACGTGTAAGCAATACAGTCTGAAGTAAAACATTACTTAATTAAATACATCAATGTAAACTACATACCTACTTAATTAGTGCTTCAAGTCAAATACATTAGCGCGTGGAATTGTGGATGTAAGTTTTTCCTTAATAATAACATATTGTTAAGGAATAATTAGGAACAATTTGTATTTATTACTTAATGACAGTGGCATTTTTATTCTCTTAAATGCTTTGTTACTATCAACGAGCTTAGACAAGGTGATAATTAAAAAAGAAGCAAGTTTCGTAATTAGCTTCAGAACAACCTAAAGCAAACGTGGAAGCATCGGACAAATATGCGGCCCACATCTTTTGTACAGTTGGGAGCTTGATCCTTACTACAATAGACATAAGGTAAGAAATATCTGACAGTTTGACGTGCACTGTATAAATGGTTTTACGCGCGGACGCATAACGGTGCGACCACCGTTATCTGCGAAATCGTTCGTCGCTTCGCCAACAGTAGTGAGCTTTAATACCAACGATAACGATAAAGCTCAACGATGTTTGTTGAGTTTTATAAACATAGCGGTACACACTCTAAAATATTGTAAAGAGCTTTTGAGTTAAGCTTACCCACACTCTTGAATTACTTATAAGCTTCTGAATAAACGCAAAATCTTAGTGACGCCAGCAAAAATCTTGTACAGAAGCAAAGGGTCGTGAGTTGAGTAGAAGAGCTTTTATACCAAACTGTGTGTCGAATGGAAACAGACTAAGCTTTGGTGTGTTTGTCTATTCATAAATACAGGACTATGTAAACGAATTGGGTATGATCTTTTTATCTCGCTGATACTTACTTTTGGTACCTACATTGTGTGAGATTTATAGCAGCTTTCAATTGTAATGAACATATAAATGATATTGTATCGTATTGCGTAGTTTGTAATCTTTATAGGTATCTAACAAAATAATTGATTAAAAGAGGAAAATAGTTCTTAAGCTCTTATATTATTGGCTTTTTAAATAATAAAGAAGAAAAAAAAAGTCTCACCTTCTTAACGACGATTGTTATTACCGTAGCAGTATTTTAAGCTCCTGATAAGTACTACCATGTACTACTAATGATTAGATATCTCCATCGTAATAATTACCGGTAATGCATCCGTTAATGTATTGGGATTAGCAGCATTCGCCGCAAAGTGGATTGAACCACGTAGAGCTAGCTTTGAGTCGAAAAAATTACATTTTAACGAAAGAGTAATATTGTTTAGCTACTGTTTGAAGTTGCTGAACGATTTCTTACTTATTATCTCTTAGTTTTATTTTTAAATAATTAAATTGTTACTAACATTATACATGCGAAAGTAACTCTGTCTGTCCGTCTTTTACGCTTATACTACTGAACTGATTTGAACTGATTTTGATGATATTTGGTACAAAGATAGACCTTGAAGAAGGAAATAGGCTATTTTGTATCCTACTACATGGCCTAAGTTTTCGCCCTTGCGATATAAATAGTATTTTACGCGGTCAGAGCCGCGGGTGAAAAGTTAGTATTATATACATATGTATAATTTTACAACCTTATACAAATTAATCTGTGCAAATAATTAAACTATGCATATATTACGTATTTTAAAAGATCTGTGAATAAATTAAATGATAACACGTTTATTATTACTACTATTTCTTATTATCATTATTATAAACACCCATATTATATAGCTTTATTTACTAAACTACTTTATCTAAAAAAAATATGAACATTCACAAACCTGCAAATGTGTGCAAAGTCGTTCGAATTCGATTCGTTTAAAGTTTCTCCCAGCAATAATAATAACTATTGAAATTTTCAGTGTAAACATCAGTAAACGCAACTCATCAATGCGGCGGATTGATACGTCTGGCTCGCGCAAGATAAAGAGAGTTTTTACTCCTCATTCTGGCACAAAGAGCCCAACAATCCTAATAATCGAGCATTCACTATGAGAGTTAGGGCTGTGCTTACAGCTGTAAGTAGAAAAAAAAAAGTTATTATCCGTAGTAAAACCAAATCCCAGCAAGTTAATTCTACTAGCTGCCAAACCGATGCTAAAATGTTAATTTGAACATCTGTTGGCAGGGACTTACGGATATTTATAGGCTTCAATTTAAATATAGGTACCCTAATATTTAATCCTAACCTTATATTGTTTTTTTAATTGATGCCTGTATGCCATCAACATCAAAATCATCGCTGCCACAATCAAACTTTGTTGAAACTATTTGACAAATCTCGACCCTAAATAGCTAACAACTCAATTTCACTAACAAGGGTGTTAAATCGCTAACTGAAGGTTTCGAGTATCGCTGACAATCTGTATCGTACTATCGTCTGACAAACAACGCGTCGCAAAATTAGGTTAGTAGCAGTAGTACGTTTTAATAGAAACAAAACTTATTAAACAAGTTGTCTTGAGTCTATTTTAACTTGGTAAAACTTTCGAGTATTTACCCCTGAGTATTTTCAAGAAAAAGGTATAGCTTTTTTGACTTCTTCTACTATCTCTACATATCGGATCTAAGTTGAGAAAGTATTCTGCTCTAGTAATACTAGCCTTCACTAATTCACAGTAAGCGAAGCATACGTATTATTGTAACTCATCATCATCATCAACAGCCTGTATCAGTCAGCTGCGTATGTCCAGCAGTGGAGTGGACTGGCCTATCCAAAAGGAGGAGTTTTCCATATTCGCAACGCTTAATTGGTAGACAGGTTGGCAGTTAGACCTCTGGCGGGTAGAAGACGCTGCTGTTCATCTTGTTCTAGCAGAATTCCTTTAGGCACCTCTTTCGACACCCTCAGGAAGAGAGAGTGTGATGCTATATTCTTCACGTGTTGGCACCAAGCGATACGATGTTGTAGATATTAACGGCCTATATTCATTCCAGTGCACGGCAATCCATCATTGAATTCAAATTACCACAGCAATAATACCCATGGTGATCGCGGTTTCCCGGAATATGTGATCACGGTTTGTGATCACAAACCCGACAAATGTTCGAAAATTCAAAACTGTTGTAGATTTGAAACGATGTTGTAACTCAATTTAATATATTTAAAGATTCTTAAAATCGCCGGCCCTGCGCATCGTCAACATTTTCTATAGAGCCGGAACGTCACGGCGATGCCGTCATAAAGCCTGGCGGATATCCGAACGCGCTCAAAGCCGTCCACCACCCCAGGGGTACCACATAAGCATTATGATAATGTGCTCCGAAGAGTATTTTTGCATACGGCCATTGGTCTTTCAAATAATACGTGTGTATTTAATATATCGTGTCGATGTCGAATGGTGTCAGCAGATAAAAAAATGCACCACCTCTTCTCTTCCTTTTAGAGTCCGCTTAAGGAGTACTGCTAGAACTCCACTATTTGCCAATTCGCCTGCCAAGCGTACTGATTGTGGTAAAAGCCTCCTTTTGGAGAGACCTGTGGACTGAAATAGGCTATTGATGATGATTTAATTCAATTCAATTCAAATATTTTTTGCATTCCATAATGTTATAAAGGTGTTACAAGTATTAAATATAGTTCATTATAGACCCTGTTCGGGCACAGCAATATAAATGTTAGTAGAAAGAGAGGGTGACGCCATAAAACTTATTATTACACTTATACATTTAAAATTTAAAATTTAAAAGTTAAAAATTTCATATATTTAGAGCCAATTTTATGCAAATATACATCCTAAAAGGATGTCCCTATAAAAAATAGCTTTTCCAATTCACGACGACTAAACCTAACATTATAATGAAATGACTATTCGCTCTTTCGGAGACTGTTAGCGGGAGATTATTTGTAATTTGATTAATTAATTCCCTAAATCAGTTTAAAACCAAATCTGTTTATTATACGAGTATTTAAATATTGCACTATTTACATAGCTATATACATATACAAATATGTAAGTAAGTTATGTCTAAATCTGCTGTCTGACTAAATGCTGAAGATTATAAATTAAAAAGTTTTGACGGATATCAAATCATTGGCAGAATAAAATATACAATAAGTTATGTTCCTATATAATACGTTACGGAAGTATAAGTACGAATTGTATGAATGTGTACATAATTCACACATAATCTCTTATTGTAGCTTATTTTAAAAAGGCGGAAAGTTACTAAGCTAGATAATATAGGTAAAGATTGTGTACATATTTACTTATAACTATTTTTTTTGCATTATCGGATTTTTTTTCTTTACATAATTGTGGTGCTATGGTAATGAATAATGATAGAAGATGGAAAGCTTATTGGTATTACCTTTGACCTATTTATACTCTAAGCCTTTGACCATGTAATCTTCAAATTATTAAATGATAACTAGTATTGAAAAATAAAATTGTTGAATTGAAATTTCGGCAAACCTTTCAGAACGAATAGTATTTTAATATGTTTAGGGCTTCAAAGTGACTTCTTTTGTTCATCAAACGTTACCTTTACTTCGCAGACGTGTTAAGCTGGGCTTCTGTTTGACTTACCTGAAACAAGACATATAGTAATTAATACTTGAGCTGTAAACGATTTATAAAATACATTACAGGTTTTCTCAAAATATAACTAAATATCTAAAAAACAATGCGCTTGTTGAGAAAAGAATGTTGTATTTTAAATCATGTAGCTTTTTTTTTATGTGTACCGATCTATAAATATATTATTTAGAATTCGAAGAGCTTAATTCTGAAACATTAAAATTAAAAACAAGTTTAACAAAAATACCACAATATTTTGATGACTGCAAAAATAACTTTGTTATTCATAGAGTTTGTATGGAGGACAAAGTTATGTTTGCTGTTGTTGAAAATGTGCTAGATTTTCTAAAATACCAGTTCGATCTCTTTCGAACCAATTTTCGTTAAAAGTATTTGTTAAGATCTACATTATGTATTTTTTCCATAATTTTCACTTGCTTATTTTAAAAGTTAGAGGGGGGGGGGAGGAGTTAGAGGACTCATTTTACCACTTTGGAAGCGTCTATCTTCCAAATGTAAGACTTTTGGAAAAAATGGTTTTAGGATGTCATTTTAGAAGACCTATCCATAGATATCCCATATGCATAGGTTTGAGTAAAAAAAATAAATTTTGTTTTAGTTCTATGTATGGGAAGCCCCCCTTAAATATCATTATTTTTTATTTTTTGTATGCGAATCGTTAAGCGGTTAACAGGATACACCTACCTACCACGTTTTAACTGTGTCATGGTAATACTTTCAGAATAAAGTGGCTGTGACATACGGACGGACGGACAGACAGACAGACAGACAGACTTGACGAATCTATAAGGGTTCCGTTTTTTGCCATTTGGCAACGGAACCCTAACAAGCATTGCAATATGCATTGCCTTCGTCATAGTTATAAACAGACAGCATTGAACTTAACGCTGCTTAAACATACTACTTACTATCTGTAACATACTACTTACTATCTGTAGAAAACTAAATATACATTTTAACATATTATATATCTTGTTAATGTTTTCATGTTGTACAGATTTCTTTGGGCAACTACATTAACGTTTGACCTGTATTTTCCTGAAGCGCAGATGTTTTAGGCCTTATTACTTTACTGGGAGCCTCCGAAAGTGAGTAGACTACGCCAGAGGGCGCCGACCCTCCCGAATACCTACTCCAGTTCGTTGACCTAATACGGGTTCACGGAAATTTGAGATTATTGTTACAAAGCTTCCATGCCGTTACTGTGTCTACTTTATTAGATTCAGATACTCGTATTACAGTAGAATGTAGTTTATATGTTAGAAATGATAGAATGTCGCTTTTGGCGTTTGTAACATTTGCTATTGATGTAAATTAACAAAAGGATAATGTAGAAATAATGTCAATTTTATTGTCAAGAGACTAAAGAAAGAAACAATTTAAATCTATTAGGACATAAGTAAGCGACAGTTAAGTCTGTTGTCACTAACTCCTAAATTCTGGCTGTTGCACAATACTCCTATTATTATAATATCCATGCAACCTGATCACTTTTAGATGAGACGAATTGATTTCGTAATTCTATGAGCCTCATAGTGTGAGGAGCAAGAGTGCCAGTAAAAAAAAGGTCCGACGACTTATTTGCACCTTGTTTGGCGCCCATGACCGCCCACGACTTTATGGGTAACTGTAACCCAGGGTTTGGTTCTGGTTTTGTTCGTCTTTGTATTGACTTATGCCTGAATTCTCTAATGTCTCGTACTCTAGAATTTTCTAAAGTACCTACGAGACTTATATACCTGTCTAGGTTGTAGAAAGAAACCTTCGAGAACTTGCTTAACGCACTACTGTGCGATTAGAAGGAAGCACAGTAAAACTAAACGGCTATGCTAATTTCTTAATGATAATAACCGAGTGTTTATGAAGTCGTAGATGCAAACGACTTTATAAGTTTCAGTTGAAGTTGCACTCTGAGTGCAGTAAGGCGTAGTACACACGATGCAAATGAGTTATTGAGTGTTAAGTAATGAATTCTTAAGTTTTGTTGGAATAGCACCTACCCCATTTAAGACAGATCTTTATTAATTGATGTTATACTTTATGTGTAATAAATATAAAATGTAGAAAAAAATACTTTTAACGACAATTACTCACTGCGAAATTAATCAACTACATAATTATGTAAAATTGTTCGTAACAGTTGTATCGATTTTTAAAAGTTAAAATTTCTGAATATTGTTTACAAAATCGTGTTAAAACTACATCATTTTCTAATAATCCTACATGCCATTATTTTGTTTACTAACGTTTTATGGCAAGTTTAAAAAACTCAAATTTTGATAACTCATTGGATACAAGCACGAGAAAACATAGAATAACACAGAACCGAAAGTTTTAAAAAGTTTTTTAACAAATAACTATCTACCGTACCTACCTCAATTTCTGAAAAATTATAGAATTATTAATACAAACGCAGTTATAAAAGCCACGAAAAGCTGAGTTTGTTTTGATAAGACAAATTTAAACCAGCAACTGTTTAAACTTTTACTTAATTACGATTGAAGCGCAAAAAGTTCAAAGTTGCGTCATGAACTTGAGGTAGTTTGTAAAACAAGTAATATGTGTACTAACTTAAATAGAAATAGATTCAATAGTAGAATAATGGCTCGATAGCTTGTTATCAGTTCTTCAGTTTCCTAGTGTGTACTGTCTTAAGAGACTTCTGCGGGCGGTATCATAATATGGTAATCTCACACGCGAATCTGCACTATTAGAAAACGAATTGAGTGTGTGACAGTGCAGCCTTTTGTTTATCGCCATATTCATTACAGGGAAGTTGGTAATTTGATTACATGATAAAAACAAATGCTGTTTTTAACCGTGTTTGGTTGCGATAATTAATTGGAGCTTTAATAAGCACGGAACCCAATGTTTAGTAAGTTTAATATTACAATTCTTTATTTAAAGTGAATTTTTATTATTTGTTCTGCTACGGAATAGATTTATATTAAATAAATAAATAAATAATAAATAAATGTGGACAACATCACATACATCGTTCTGATCCCAATTTAAATAACTATTTAAAGCATTCGTATTTCGGAAACCAGAAACAACGAAGGTACCACAAACACCCAGACCCGAGAAAATGTAGAAAAACACTTTTTTTCTACATTGACCCGTCCGGGAATCGAACCCGGGACCTCGGAGCAGGCGACACCTTGAAACCCGGTGTGTACGCCACTCCGCCATGGAGGTCGTCAAATTTTTACTGCTTATCTTTAGGATTTTGTTAAGAGTTCATTATCGTTAAGTACCTCTCGACTTTATTTGCTTTTGAACAATTGAATATAATAAATTTCTTTGAAGTCGATTTTAAGTATTTATTAAAAAATAAAAGTGCCCATTATGTTGCTTAATTCAATCGTATTTTTATTACAATGTTCTTAAATATTTCGTTTGTTACCTACTGTTAAATATGTAATTAAACTTAAACACACAAATGCGAATTGCTATTAAAAGAAATAAACTTTTTACCCTGTAAAAGTAAATCAAATGTATTTTTTTATTTTTGTTTTAATTTATTAATTTTAAAAACTCAACATAACAACATAAATAACTAAAGCCGATAACGGAATAATTTTGGGTTTTTTAAGCAGATAATTGCGTAACATTAAAATTTCGTGTCCAAATAAAAATCGAACAAAAAATCTGGAGCTAATTCAACGGAGTAGACAAGCGAGGCGCCACATTCAGAATTCACCTACAAAAATATTTATTGTGGGAAGTCCCGGGACGCTCTGGGAATTCCGCCCGCATTCTGGAAGCTACCTGAACCTCTAGGGTTGCCAGAAACAATTGTCCGACTTGGGACCGAGATTTGGGATCACGCATACAATATTGTGAAAGGTACAGTCAACCCGACAATGTCGAATATCTTCAACCAATTTTCAACTTAAAGTTAAGTGAACACGAGCTGAATATCAATTGATAAAATTTAACGTTATGCGTTGTCTAAAAAGGTCTGGCCGGGCGGCACATGTTTGTTGATGATTGTTTTCTGATTGTGTAAGATTTATTATTTGTGAGAAGAGGATGTCAATTAGAAACGCTGCAGATGTCAGATTTCGTTAAAGTTAGACTGGGTCTAATTTTAATGGTCATACACAATAATGAGTCCTATTTTTGAGTATTTGAATCAATGCAAAAGAAGATGAGAATAATTCTATATATTTTTTTAAATTAAATATATTATAAAGTAAGATAATTAGTACCTAGTAATACTGATATCAAATACATTTATTTTCATTTATAATAAACCAATAAGGGTTAAATCGTAACATGCATAGTTTGGCTTCATATTATATATAAAAAAATCTTAGTGCTTCATTAACGCTTTACTCGAACGCCAGCTCTCTTGTAAAAGACTCGAGTCGATTAAGTCCTTTAAGTCGTTAAAGACTTTTAGACGTTTAAGTCGTTTTAGTCTTTTAGTGTTAAACGGCTTAAACGCCTTACTGACTGAGTTATATTATTTAAGACTAAACAGCTTAAGTCTTAATTTTAAAGCGAAGTCGTGTAAATAGAGATTAGTCTTACTTTAAACGACTGAGTCTCTTTCATCACTACCCACACCACTCTTTCACCATACTAAAGCATGATTTCTAAACTTTTTCTATCCAATTTTGGATAGAAATAAATACAAAAAATACAGTAAAAAATACAGTTCAGCTTGAAGCGGTAAGTGACGCACAGGCAGACACACTTTCGTATTATTATATTAGTCTTGACTTTTTAGGTTCTAGCTACAGGTTATAACGATCCGGTTGGTGTAGTGCGGTGGTGTGTCTGCTACGCAAGGGCCCCGGGTTTGACTTTCAGTTGCGGCAATTTAGGAAACGATCTATTCTAAATTGGTTTAGGTTTGGAAAGCGTGTTAAACCGTTGGTCTCGGCTATCTATATCTATCCCAAGATGGAAGTCGTAATAATAAGTCATGTTAGAGACCTGTAATAGGCGGATTAAAAATTCCTGATGTAATTCTTGTTCTTGAAGGAGCAATACATTAAGAAGAAGCTTATTCGTATTAAAGAACCTGAAAGCCTGCTTAAAAGGCCCGCAAAATTTTCTATCATAAATACACACAATTGTCTGGGAGAGATTGCTGACAGTGATAAAACCTCCTGAATTGTACAGTCCTTAATGTTTTTTTCTAAGTTAAACATTATTTTTGCAATAAAGAGTATTATCTATCTATCTATAGACACGTACTTAGAATAATAAAACTCATTTTTTACACACTGTCATGCGACAGCTTTAAACTGCCATCCCTACACGAATTGTATCGAGGGAGGTTGAGCGAATAAACCATCGATAACACTTAGTTCCATGTCTCGGTGCCGCAAAAATCCCCGCATTCGTATTGTTTGGAGGCAATGCCTATTTGTGCTGCACTCCTGCTGTAACAACATTTTAGTAGCTAAATAGTTACACACACTGAGGGAGTTTGTATAGAGTTCTGATGGAAAGGTTAGTCACGCATTAGACTGGTTTTCATTACAGAATCACAGATTAAGATATTGACACGCTGCAGTATTATAGATACAAATGTATGAATAAATAAATATTTTCAGACATGCCACACTGGGCCACACAGAGCCAACTAGTCCCAAACTAAGCTACTACTAATAAGCTTGTCGTATAGGCTACTAGACAACCGATAAACTTACTTAAGTATTTATATTTTTTTGTAAATATACAACGTGTTCCTTTTGATATCCCACAACTCTAAGGTTATGTTCTATAGGTAGAAATAATATAAAACGCCCTAGAAAATGTGGTTAAAAAATCAATAGTTTCGAATATAACATAAATTTTAGTTAAATTTGTTAAAAAAATGTAACCAGTACGTCGTTTGCCAACTTACACTAAAGTGTAGTAGTAAAGTAGCGGGAGAGCGTAACTTGTAAAAAACATTGACGTGTGTGGGTGTTCTATTGATAAGTAGGTACGAGTAAATCGTTTACATTAAAAAATTCATTCATAACAAGGTAAGGGTGTTTAACATAAACAGTTGTGACTTTTTAGAATTATTTTGTATAAAAAAATTAAACAAAAAAAATTAATAATTGAAAAATAATTCATATGCAATTTGATTCTTTACCATGGTCTGTTTAATACCCTAGAGTTATGGGATATCAAAAGGAACACGTTGTATACTTACAATACATAGCAAAACACCCAGATCAGTACAAACACACATGTTCTTCATGTACACAAATATTTGTACTGTGCGAGGATCGAACCCGCGACCCATGGTTCAGAAGCAGCGTTTACTACCACTGATCCATGGTCGTCAAATATGATTAATACTCAAGTCTATAGTCTCCCTTATTGAAATGATCCACGGAAATGTAGGTTTTCCTTGTTTCAATTTAGAAATGTCAATTCAATCAAAACACTATATTGTTTACTCGTATTATAAAAATATAGTAAAAGTTCTTTTATCCTGCAAATATTTCTATAAAATTATTTATTTTGATGTAAACATTAAGTGAGAACGTTATCTCTATAAATTGTGTCGTTTTAGTCGTAGTAGATGAATTTTAAAGTTTTCATCGAGTGGCTGCACTACAGAAGGAGGCAAAAGTGTGAAACAAGACATCCAAACACCACCTGTGTGCACACCATCAATATAACCCAGAATATAGCAAAAATCCGAAAACTTATAGTGGGAAAATTTAGAAATTAATTATTGAAATCCGATAAACGCTTTCGGAACCTATTTAGACGTTCAAACATTCTAAAAATGGTTAAGTACGATCTTTTGGACAGCTGTTCTCATTTGAGTTTTGTAATAATATATTTTTTTCCAAATCACAGAATTATGCACATTCCAATTCCATTTATTGATTTATTTTACCTGTAACATTTTTTCTAATCCGATTGCGTTTCCTCGAATGTAATTATAATAATTATTACACATACTTATGACCAGGTCAACGGGAAAAGCCGTCGAGTAATGTGATATCGTGCGCCACGATCATCAAAACAAGATGATAAACTTCCTGTGGGAAGGATGACGAATAACAATGATTGCACAATATAAAGCAGTATGTAGTAAGTAAATATTTACTCATTTTAAAAACAGCTAGGTGCCGATCATGATCTGATATAGCAATATTATTCTAACCTTGTGTTGTATTTCATGTATGACTCAAACTCAAAACACATCTGGTTGGGCCAAGATTGATTGTAATCCGTTCAAAACGCTATAAACATCACAGGACACGTTTTTAAAAATTCATTAGATGTTGTAGATTAGACACGTCAACCTACCACATAACGTAAAATTTTCTCAACTGATATTGATGTCTACTTGCTGGACTTAAAGTTGATAATCAATTCATGGCCTTTAACTTTTTGGGTAGGTTGACTTGCCATTGCCTGTACATATAAAAAGAATAACACAAGACATACATTTGAAGCTAGACAATTTAGGCGGGCTTACCGCTAGAATATAGATGGTTTGATACCCTTAAATGGACAAAGTAAAGTCTTTATTTAGGAAATCCCTTAAACGGAGGTTGTAGATAAATGGTCTCATAATTTATATGGGGAATCAATAATCAGGAATAAGATAGTGACTTCGAAATGCAAAAAACAGTAGGTATCAATAAGGAGCGGTGCATAATTATATAACTTTGACAGTATACTTTGCATCTTACTAACTTTAGCAACGTAAATATTCTCCATCATTTAATTCAAGTTACCATAACAATAATGGTTGCAGTTATAATCATCAAGTTGGTCAAATGCGATTAGGTAATCACAAACTCGTGCAATGCTTGAAAATTACAAACTTTTGTTGCCCGACCCGGGATTCCAACCCGGGACCCCAAGATCTTGGCCCGATATTTAATTACTAGACCAACGGGGCGTTAACTAATGAATTATAAACTTGTAACTTGTGCCCTGTAAAGGGATTTAAACTGAGTGTGCGATATAGCCGAGAGAATTCCAAGCGAACTAAGTCGCATGCGGAACACTAAAACATATATGTAAGTATACCTTTATCCACGCTGGCTGCTCCTATGCGTCCCACAAACACAACAACACTTTTTTTATTCTAAACTTTCCATCAGTATAACACGGTATTGACGTGAATTGCGTTGTTACTATTAGGTTGTATAGTTTGTAACTTGGAAAACTAGGAATCAACAAAAACACTGAACAATTACACAAACGGCAAACTCTGTACCCACACACAATCGAACAAAACGGTCATTAGTTTTTTCCAAGGAATTAAATGTTTAGCATCCTAGTGCTATAGTAATATATTCTAATCTCAGACCCTGAAACGTGAAGACAGTGCGTGGTCTATCCAACGAAGCTGGGACAACACTGTGATATTACAGTCAGTATACATAAACAGATGTGTAATGCGTTGTGTGTGTGTGTGTGTGAGTGATTGACAAATTCGTGGAAAGATAAGTTTAACTGACCTTCGAATAAATCCTGTAGGCATATAACATACTATGTATTTTGTTAAACTATGTTGCTACATACTCGTATATATTAGTTATTTGGCTTTATTTTAATGTACTATTTCTATTAATGTAATGTCGATTCACTATGAGAATTTCATTTTTGTTTTTTTTAATACTACAACACTATACCGATCCATAATTTAGTAGACAATCCTTTGCGATAGTCCTTCGCATCTCAAGTCTCAACAGAGTAGGTAAGCGAATGCACTATATGGAATAAAATCACTTATTGCGCAATAACAAAACAATCGAGAATAGGAATAAGGAAATCAGTTGAGAGCCACGGACGAGTATTGAGAGCATAGAATGGGTAGTTTCCGATTCGCAGATACTTTTTACGCTTTACCTCACTCAATAGAACTCCGTAGTCTTACTACGTTTTTGAATAAATTGGAAAAAAAGGTGTAAGTGACTAGACCGTCATCATTATCACAACCAGCCTTTATCAGCCCACTCGTGGACACGGGCCTCTTCATAAGCAGGATTTTGCCATAATTGCCACGCTTGGCACGGTTGGCGATCGCAGTTTAGTGCTTTGTGTTTGTGTAAAATAAATATTTATCTCTCTCTTTCACTTTAAGCGATATCCGATTTAAAAAATGATTTCGAGGATTATATATTTTTTATTATTATATATTTGATCACTTTATCTCAGGTCACCATGCTTAAAGTATATAGGCGTTGTTCTCACTTCTTTCACTTACATGGCCCATGCAAAAAGTTATGTGCAGACCACTTCGCGATATCCCTTTTACATCGTGTACGATTCGTTTACCTCACGTAGTACAGGGTGTTGGAACAATTTACAATTTGAAACGGCCGGTGAGCCGGTAGCTCGAAACCTGTGCAATATTTATCGGCTGCCCCAATGGGCTCTCTATAAAAGATGATAGCGATTCAAAACAGAGGAGCAGGTGGAATACCAACTACAGCTTTGAGCATTTGAATAGAATCATTTTTGGAGGTTTCGCAGTTTAATAATACATCTACACACTTTAACTTTGAAGAGCAGAATTAAGAAAGTAGAGAAACAGTTAGTATTACACAAATCGCTGCGATCACTAAGGTACCAGTACCAGTTCAAGCTTTTGAAGTTATTAATTGATTGTATAATATCTTAAATATATTAATATATTTCTTTAGTTATTTTAAACTCATAATTTACTTTAAGTATTTGTATTTTACTAAACTAATTAGTAACACATTTTCGAGTTAGCATCAAATTCTTGTAACCAGGAAAATTATTAAGCTATTGCATAGCTTCTATCGCGGGCCTTTAGCGTGGAGACAATCCAGAAATTCCGTAACGAAAATAATCCTAACACCCACACCCACACACTCGGGGCGAGGCACCATCGAACAATTTTGAATTTCCGAAATTTAAAAGAATTTAGAAGAAAATAAGGATTTTGACAGTATGGTTGCCTATGGTAACCATATCTGCTAAAATAACAGAAAAATTTAATTACAAAAGTCAAAATTAGAAAATACATAATATTATAAAATTAAGCTATTGCATAGCTTCTATCGCGGGCCTTGGGCGTGGAGACCGAATCCAGAAATTCCGTAACGAAAATAACCTAACACCCCCCACTCCGACCGGCACAGCGGTGATACTTTTTAGGTTTATAATTGCACTAGCTGTTCCCCGCGACTTCGTACGCGTCAATTTCTGTTTTTCGCGATTATTTTTGCAACATTTTTGCAACTTATGCTTCGCTCCTATTGGTCGCAGCGTGATGTTATATAGCCTAAAGCCTTCCTCGATACATGGACTATCCAACACAAAAATAATTTTTCAAATTGAACCAGTACTTCCGGAGATTAGCGCGTTCAAACAAACAAACAAACAAACAAACAAACTCTTCAGCTTTATAATATTAGTATAGATAAGTTGATAAAAAATGCTATGCAATAGCTTTACCGCGGCAGTCTCCGAGTGCCACACGTCTTTTTTGAAATGATTCTAATGAGTTAAAAACTCGATAAGTTCACTAGTCAGCATTCCGGGATTCCATCAACCAGATTCCAGATTTAGCATCAGGTCATCATCGTCAGGGATACACTGAAAACAGTATTCGCTTGAGGCCAATTTGGTGAGACAGCAGGCTTCATCAGATTTGTTTCCATTAAGATGGCCATTATCAGATCATCTTATTGGTATCAAGTAGGAAAAAATATAATTTTTGTATGTCATGTATAAAATTAAAAATCTTTTTGGCTGTAATGTTTATGTCTGGCTGCTTGTAATATCAATATAATATTTCATTTTGAAAATTTAAAAGAAAAATAACTTTCCCACTTATTTACAGTCGCTTTCTGGGCTGCCAGATCGTATATTTGGATACAGATTTGTATAATCGGGTGGAAAATTGTATCCATGATCATTACGTATAAGTCGATGCAAACGCATAAGGAAGGCATGAAGTGGTACGTGAGTTCGCCGGCAGCCCTGGTCATTTTCCTGTCTGCCAAAACGACGGATCGGATTCGTCGTCCCGATGATACGACGAATTTGATACATTGTGAAGGTTTATCATAAAAAAAGGATAAATGCAAAATGTTTATGGACTTTATGAAGTCTTAGCATGAAGAGCACAAAGTCGGTTCAACCGTTTTTAGGCCGGGAATTTTGATGTCAATGATTCTGCTCGCTCGGTACGAATATAGTCGTAGGCATTTTTTAAAAAGTGGAGCAAGATCGGCGTTTTAGTAGTTACGTTATATCCAGATATTAACTGAGGGTTGACCACAAAACACTTTTTACACATTAGAAAAAGTTCGGCTGTAGATAAAAGCTTGATATTTAGGTGCCGTACGCCCGTACCAGCTCACACAAAGAGACCAAATTCATCGTGCACTAATTGCGATTCTCTATTGAAGCGTAATGAAACCGAATCTTTTTATTGAATTGATGATGTAGACAGGACAAGAAAGTTGAAAAAGATCATGATCAGAGGGTTGTCAAGCTGCACAGCCTATAGCAAAACCCGGATTAACATGCCATAAGGTGCATCAATAATATTCTGCTAGTTGCACTTGTAAAATAACAATCTAACAACGGCTTCTATCTAACGAATAAAGATGTTGCCTTTCGTAGGTCGACTAAGGGTTAATGCGAAAATCGAGGTTATCGTAGTATACAAGAAACTTCCCTCTATTTTTACCCGGACTGTCAAGGGCCCCGCGAATCACAGGCTTGTTGTTTAAAAGCAGAACAAAGCTTTAATAAAAATTTTGTAGTTTCTAACTAAAGAATGAATTTCAACAGTATAATGACACGCCAATAGTGGAGGGAAGAAACTGCTGCCATTTTCTTTTGGCAAAACTCCTTTAGTCGTCTCTTACCCACATGAAAAGAAGCGATAGTGTTATTCTTTCGAAATAACCAGCACCACACGATATATTGTATTTCTGGTAAAAACTAAACAACAGTCTACTAGTCTTACCAACCAAACAGAGTGTAGTTGTGAATATGAAAGCGCAGCAGTTGCTCTTTCTAATAAAAACACTACATGTCTTTTATTCCAAAGGATCGCATATAGCTTACAATAATATACCAGCTAAGGTTTCAATTGAAAATCGAGGTCATTCAAGCTACAATTTTCACTTGAAAACGTGAATAGCCTGCCGGTTACTACTGTCCGGCCAATTCGCAGTGGTCGTATCCACAAACGGTCCGGACTCTGATAAAAATTGCAGCGGTTTTAAATCACAGGCCCGGCCCCAGGGACAGTTTACGAGTGTTCGCTATTGTTTAGTTCCGTTTCTCTCGTTTATTTGTTAATCGCATTAACTAAGTGAGGTGCAGTTACTGAGGAATGATACTGCGGTCAATTCGGACCGCGTTCCCTGTTTTTGTACACCTTTTACCGTGCGGCGCCGGCAGGCATCGTGCATTTAAATTTTATCTTACAGTAATAATATACTAGGTACATCGGTTACTGTGTATTCGCATATTGTTATTTATAGGGGCATGAATGCATGATTATTTTGATCATTGTTTTAAAGTTCAGTAGTTTAGTACCCTATAAAATTGAAGAGTCTATAAATTTTAAGAAGTCACATAAATAGTCCTCAAAAATGTATAAATAACGCCCAATGGTCTAGTGATTTAAATACTGGGCCAAGATCTCGGAATCTTGGGTTCGATCCCCGGGTAATAGGGCGCAACAAGAGTTTTGAATTTTCTAACTTTTCTCGGGTTTAAGATCACCACGCATTTGGTAAGCGTGGTAATTATGCCTGCACATTGCTCTGGTAACTTGAATTCAATGATAAATACAGGATGAAATTTTAACCACTTTCCAAAATTTTTGTAGGCGTGCAGTATCGTATTTAGAGCCCATTTATTAAGTAAAACCGAAAATATTTTTCGCAATATATTTTTAAATTTTTAAAGTTTTAGGTCTGTTTAGGTATAAAGGGAAAATCAAAAACTTATGATTAGTATTGTAATGAATGAATATGATGTGCATGGCGTAAAAAAAGTGTTGCTAGGTGGCCGTATCAAAAATTTTTCTTGGTGTGGTTGTAATACATACTTATGGTAAAACTAATAATTGTGTGCCACAGTCCGTCTCACGCCAATGATGTCTGAGCAAACGGAAATTCTGTATTATCTACGGTATGGTCGCAATGCAAGCTCGATTCAAATTTCATTCGTACAGAGTAATCGTACATCAGGTTTATTTACTTTTTATTGTTCTTATTTTTTCTAAAATCGCACCTAGTTCAACTTTCAAAGATAAAGAGACAAAATCTTACACAAACGGTCAGTGACTAGTTTAGTAAATAAAACAACCGTCAAAGCTTAAGGATTACATTATTTATGTAACTAATGAAATAAACCTGCATAAAAGACGTTATTACATTAAAAACTATAGATTAAAATAAAAACTTTGATATGTAAGTCAGTAAATCAGTTTTACTTCTGCGAATAGGCCCCAGGAGGCGCTTTTACACGTCCCAATATTTAAAACTACCAGTGCAAACAGCGCATTTTGTCGTAAATACATGTTGAATTAGGAAACTCCACTTTTTAGTTAACTCCAAGTTTAACTTATTTAAACATTCACCTTGCATTGGTTAGCCGACAAACAGCAATGTAAACACACCTTTGAACGGTGTATGAATATAAATATAATACTCTGCAGAGGCGCCGCTGTGAGCATGTAGGTCACGTTGATTATCTTATTATTGCATCTGAATTTCTCAGAATATTAAAACTTCTTAGCAAAAAGTTGAATCGACGAATGGCATTAAATAAGTTACGAATTCCGTGTTGGAGCAGAACGTTGCTAATTGTTTGCCTGGCAGCCACTCAAAATGCTTTTTAGTTTCTTCATATTTTCGTATAATTTTCCCTGGAGAATAGTTTAGTGTCAGACTTTTCCAAGCAACCTATTGCAGGTGTCAAACGTCACTTGTTATAACGCCCTCTACCCTTCCAAACCCGAAGATTGTTTCCTAAATTGGCCCGACCGGGAATCGAACCGAAGACCCTTGCGTCGTAGGCCGGCCATGGCACTACTACTCAGCCAGATCTTTAATGCTTTCCGATGCGTATATTTGCTTAAAAGCTCGGAATTCTTAACAATAAAATTAGTTAAAAATTGCTTGCACGATGAAGTTCAATACTGTCGCTGTCCCAAGTACCTACGGCCTTTTATAAGGTTATCAATTCTCGAATGAGTAATACATCATATTGACGACAACCAATGTAACATTAACTCATTATTAACATCAATTAATTGTGTAATTAAATTAAACTGCCACTTCAAGTGTTGTTTGAACAGCCCTAAGTTAGTAAACTCGGCCGCGTTAAATAGATATCCAAACTGGGGATTTAACCCTGTAACGAAAGGACGGCGCCGGTTGTTTCAAACCGAATCCCGGCGTGCACTGTTTACTTGTTCAAGTTTCAAGCTGTGAAAATTTTATACGATCCGAGCGAATAGTCATTTTAGTAAAATTCACTCGCTCGGTTGAAATTTTATAGGCGGCTGTAGTGTAAATGCAGCGGTGTTTGATGTGTGATATTCTCTAACGTCTAATAGTCATTATTTCTTAGGGTTACCTACTTCTAATTGAAGTTTAGGAGTTTCGCCGTGATTGAGTAACAATTTTCACATTTACAAATATTACTAACTGATTTCAGCAACTTCATCTCACGAGAACCGTACTTTTTTCGGGATAAAAATAACGCCATTCCTGCCATACTCGATAATATGCTCCATATGTTATCCTCCATCTGCGTGCCATATTTCATTCAGATCCGCCGAGCCAATCTGACCTGATGCAGTAATAAACATTTATCCAAACCTTATTTTCCAAACCTTATAATATTAGAAACAAAGTAATATAATAAGAAAAGTAAGACAGTAGGTATCTGAGATAATGATAACATCATTCATCATTTTCATTTCTATTTCAAAATACCTATTATATTGAACCAAATAACAGAGACTCATATGAGGATCAAGGACTAATGGCGTTACGATACGAAATACCGAATGTTTCAAATGTTTGACTTACGTGTAAGCAGCTCAGCAGACACTAAGCTTAACTCAGCGGCGTTAAGCCGTGCGGCCGGTGGCAGATAACTGCGCCGGGTTTTAACCCTGAAAGGGGCGCGGAGAGAAGCCGCTGAATTCGCTTCAGATTCGACCTCGACGAGTTGAGTATTTACTCACTGGTTCTCAAAGTTTCATGTTGCTAACACGCGATTATTTGCATCAAACACTTATGTTTTCAGACTAAATCCTCAGTAAATGAATTGGCATGATGTTTTCTTCTTATGTACGTGACTAATAAACTAAGCTATTTTTTAATATGTGGTTACTACTGGAACTATTATAGTCTTCTTCACCATCGCCACGTTCTATGGCTGTTAGAGCCGACTATAAGACAACGGACAGAAGAGGACGGCAGCAAAACCTTCTTTTTGGCATTGGCCAAACTTCAGTCGCTATCCCCACAATTAGTTAGCTCTTCTGTCACCGCATGCCAAGTCTATTATCTTCCTCTTAGATAATTTTCTATGTCCGAATTAATTACATTATGTAGGCTAGGACTACGATTTTAAATGATTCTACTGTCTCCAGTAACTGTTGCTACTTGTCTGATAAGACAGACTGTAAATACATATGTAAATTAGTTAAAATGCATTGAATCATGACAATCGATGCCCGCAAACTTGAAAATAAAATACTTAAAGTTTACTGAATACTCAAACATCCTCTCTAAAATTACTCTACAAACAAATATCTTTGTGGTTATTTTAAACTGCATCCATGCTACGGACGTGTACTAAACTTGCCCATTGCAAATCTGCATAACAAATACTTTGAATTTGAATTCAATATGAATGTAAAGGTACATGAAACCAAGGTTTGCTTTAAAAACTCTGTAGGTACTCGTGGAAATTGATACTTAGTACTTATTAATAAGCAATACATTCATTATTTCAAATTATCATATCTTTAATTTGTTGTGATTTGAGACAATCAAAGCAGATATACAACATAATGTATGTATAACTGTTTTTTTCGGGCACAAACAATCTAATGCTAAATCAGGTAAAGCTCCGTAAAAAAACATGGACATCGTTTTGTTACAGCTCCGGCGCAGTTATTGGGCAATAATAACTTTTTATTAGCATAAAGTAGCCAAGCAAATGTGAAGACCCCTAAAAGAAAATTAAATCTGTTTTTAACCAGTTTCGGATGAAGTCATTAATTAGAAAGTTACATAACAGAGTTTTGTTAACAAAAACACTTGAAAAACAACTTTCTTACTTCAAACGAACTGTGGTAAGATTAAATAATTACCTACCTCCACACCAAGTCCATTAAACAGAGATCAGAACAAATGGCGCTTTATTTCTTAACAAAAATAAATCTAAAACATTGCTTGCTCTGTGTTGTAGTGAACTTGATAGGAGTAAAATATCAAAGGCAATTTCTTTATATTGAACCATTATTTCTATGTACTTCTATAAAGAACATTGATTTCTTTTGATGGTAGGATTGATTAGCTTTTAGTTGAATAGATTTTAGAACAGAGTATTTTAATGCATCCAATTTTAAATCATTTTCTGATGTTCTCTGTGTAAAAATTCGCTGAAACAAACATTTGATCGCTTAAGTATATTTCAACTTTTATTCAGTTAAAAAGCGAAAGAAATTTCTCCAAATTAGATCTGTGAAAGCATAGTTGAAACGTATAATAATAGCAATAAATCTTATGTATGTCACATACAATTTAACACTTTCATCTTTGAACCGAACGTGGACTATTCAGTCTATATTTGTTTTAGAGCGAAAGTATGGCTGGCAAAAACCTCGTTTAGTTATTTCGCTATTGTCATGAACAATGGTGGCTGTCACTCATCACAATGGTACACGCACGCCCCCTGGCGGTGAAAGTAACTTTATACTGACGTAGAAACCATCACTCTGATGAATCAGACCGTACTATATGGGATTGTTTGTAGTTTAAGATGAGGGGAATACATCACGCTTTGAAAAAGGATTTTCGGCAGAACGGGAAACTTTGGTTGCTCACAGTAAGAGACATTTTGTAAGTCTTGTTTTTCGAGTAGTTTCTACACGCTTTAGCGATAAGATTTAACTACAGATTAAATTATACGTCGCAAGTCATTTGTTTTTTGTCATTAAAATCCTAAATCCCTGGTGAGTAGGTAGGTTAAGCCTATACCTACTCTAATATAAAGTCAAATTGGTTTTAAAATAGCACTACGGATGTTAAAAGTTGTTTCATTATAAAAATATAATTTATGTTTATAGGCTGTTTTCCATGATTTCGTTTGCATACTTATATTCAGAAACATAAATAACACATATTCTTTTTAGAATCTAATCACTAGTTTAGGAAAGCAACGAGGACAAAAGCACAGACATATTTTTATTATGTAGTTACAAGTATACTGTTAATATTCATGATTGCTTCATTCGATAAGTACCTAATTTTAATTCTGCAAACGAATAAGAAAGACAAAACAATCATAAGGTTTAAAACAGCGGCAATTTCAAGAGAACGTATTGAATATTTCAAAGTCGACGCTCATTGGCCTTCTTACCTTACGCAAGAAAAAAATCTATTGTGAGCCTCCGAAAGCTCCACAACTTTTAATTATACAGAAAGCTAAATTAAAAAGCACCCGCCCGTACTGCAAAGATGCTTCGCCGTTCTGCTAAATGTCTGTTTGTTGTTTTTTACAAAGGTCTTGTGCGAACAATTGGACAGGACGGTAAATAGCCCTGTGGTTGGGCTGATAAACTTGATATGCAGTGCGTGGAGTGATTGTGTTACCCGTCTTCTTAATGGCGAGAATAAACAAGAAAAATAGTATAGCGCGTTTTTGTAACTTAAGGCAGAAATAGCACACCATAAATATTAATGTCCGAATATTTGATTCAAATAACTTGGGCAGACTTACAGAATTTTCTGTTTTTTTTTTAAATAGGGAAGTGTGAGTTATTTCTATTTAGTTCTGAATGAGTTTACTTCGTATTACCGCAGTATTACTAAACCAGCATATGATACAAATAAACTATATATCCGTATTTGGAACATAAACAAATAATTTCAGTAAGAATAAACTTGAATGCATCCAAGTGGTAACAACTTGAACAAAAAAATTACATAAATCACCAGTAGTTTACACGACCCGTTACGTGTTTGTTTACATAGGTGTTCGTACAACTTGCAGGATACAAGGAAGGAGCGCGAATAATTTATGGCCCAATTAGGGAACCCTCGTCGGGAAAAAATACCAAAATCTGACCTTAACAGTCCCGATAATTACTTATTTACGGGAGTGGAGTCCCCGACGCGATAGCTCGGTATTTGCGTGGGCGGGACTTTATGATTTATCTTAATTAGACACAGATGCAGGGTATACAATCGACATAAAGTATTGATGATTGACGTCGAACCGTGATGTGAATAAATATACAGAATGAAGCAAAAGGACTGTTTTTAAACCAAAAATATTCTTTATGATTAAAAACGAGTTCAACTGAATTATCTAATCCGGGATTAGAACTAGTAACCAATACAATCAAGGTTTGCAAAAACTTGAATTTATAATTCCATTGTTTATATTTCCTTGGAATTAAAAGTTATCTTTGTTCTACTACTACTACACACATGTCTTGAATATGTATGTTTAAACAGTTAGAGTGGGATTGGAATTGTTTTGTTTTTATTATTAATTAATAGTCGTGCCCTATTCAATAATCTTCTGCATAATTAATTGGATTGGTTTCGTATTTTGTATTTACTATCTTCATACCCTACTACTTACAGACGTATCAGTATTGCGAGTGTTTGAGCATGATTATACGGCCTTTTTTTGAACCCCTATATAGCTCTACTCGGCTTGTTGTGTCAATATTGCTTTCTCCTTTTAGGCGACGTCGGTGTTCATAAAATACTGAACTTTTGCGACCTGTGTCCCAATTGCGAAGGTCTGTAATTTAGCAACCCGTTTCTTTCGAGATTACGTGACTGTCAAAATTTAAACGGTTGCGATACGAATTTTATTCAGTAAACACGACTCGAGCAGAATCATAAAGTATTCTAATCATTGCAGAGTACACATTTTGCATGTTACTTAGACATACATACTTCATTTGCCAACCTGATAAGAGCATTGGCGCAATAAATCCCTTAAACGCAAAAGTTTGATTTCCGGTTCAACAATGTTTTTGTACTTAATAAAACAATTAAGGCGGTGTAGTTCTAAGAGGCAGCGTTTTTGAATTTGTAAAACCCATCTGAGAACTAGAAAACAAGGTTTTACAGTCTGAAAAAAATATGTCTATTAGTTAAGAATCTAGTCTAGTCACAGTCGCTTCCGGTTACACGATTTGATTAATTTGGCTCAATAGAAAAAAAATCACAAACTTACATCTTTTCGAAATGTTTTTACAATTTGACCACAAAACTACGGACATTTTAACTAAATTTTTTATGCTAGTTTTAAGCTACTAAATATTTATAGACATATTCGCTGAGTTTGAAATCATTTAATGATACCTATACTTAATTACTATGTTTAAATAACTACAAAATACGTGAGCGCGGCGGCTCGTCATGCCCGTACTGTCGCGCGCTGGCGCTTACGGTACGCATAGGCGTTCGGTAATAGGCGATCAATGAATATATATCCATAAATCACGAACTACTGGGCCTTAATTTACATTTGGTACACTGTGAGGTCGGTTCTGGAGGGGCCTAAAAAGCCCTTAGTGATAAAGTACTTCGTGATAGAAAGATGTTAATTCCTTCCAATGATGACTGTAAAGTTTGTCGTGTAAAGCATTTATTACTAACTATTTCGGCTTCGTCCGCGTAAGCGAAAGTGTATTTCTTAGGTTATCTCCCCTACATGTACAGAGGGGTTGAATTAGATTTTTTTCGTCTAGCCTATAAACCTAAAAAATATAATAAATGCGACGACAAGCCTGTCGTCGCTTGGTTTAAAAAAAAAAATACAGGTCTATGAAAATCTCTCGTTGATTCGGGGATCCATGTGAGACGTATTACATTTTAAGCGTATAACATGATTTTGGTTAGAGTCAAACAAATGCCTGCTGAAGGCTTCTTGATAAATAACTGAAAAAAAAATTGCTGCAATATTAAGAAGGAAAACTTTGATAGTTTTCAAAGTGATTTGCAAGTAAAAGAGTAGTCTTAATCAAAAATCTCAGTCTAAAACTTCAAACATATTATATGCCGTTGATATACGAGATAAACATCTTTAATATATAAAAAGTACGTGTCACGTTGTTTGTCCGCGATGGACTCCTAAACTACTGAACCGATTTCAAATTTGATTTGCTCACCGTGAACAGTTTGATCCAACTTGAAAGATAGGATAGCTTACATTTAAAGGAAATAGGCAGACTTGGGCCTGACTGTTACAAGAACCAGATAATAACTAAAATTCATAATGTATTTATTTGGAGCTTGTCGTAAAATATCAGTTATCTGTTCTATGGGATAAAGAATGTATGAATGAAACTGATACCACAATATCCTCATTTCAACTAAGCTAACTACCTATGGGAAATTAAGGAACCGAAAAATAGAGTATGTCGGTATATACCTATGATTTACAAATACGGAACCCTGCACGGAGCCGGACGAGCAGTTTTCTCGTATTTAAAAAAATAGGATTTCATACTATGATGTTTAGTAAAATTAGTCGCATAGGACATAGGTAGATCAAATCGAAAATAATTTTAATTAAACTTAATTTTGGTATTTTATTTGAAACTGCGGGAGATTTATTGGTGAGATTTGTACACAAATATACCGGAATCTAGTTTCCTAATAGCATCCAACGAATTTTATTACGGGGATGGTGGAAAAGATGTCGTGGCCATTCGGAGAAGCACTAAGAGGATTGGCAGGTTTCGGCTTAAAATAGAAATAGACTGAGTTACAGTTTAAGTGATTTGAACAGGACCTTTAGCTGAGATTTATGAATAAACTCAACATTGTTCTGCAACAAAATTATCATATTTTTATTTTATTTAGAAAGAAAACAGCGTTTATAAATTACAATAATTAGTCAAGTAAAATCTATAAGTAAGACCAATAACAGGTTCTCCATATAATAACAGACAGTAACAGTTGTGGACTAAAACATTAATTAGTAAGCAATCGTTGGGTTATTCACAATCCTCCGGTTTCATAATATATATTTTTTTAATTCGCCTATAGAAATATTTAGAGATATGTAATAGCAGTATTGAAAAATTTTGTCTAAACCTTTTTGCCTGAGACAAAATTTTTCAAGTTTATATACTGATATTATAATTGCAATTTAATTGCTAAAATATCAAATAAAGTATAGAGATATGTATATTATTATCAGAATAGTATTTTAGTCAGTTGTCCATATGCACCCACTGAACGTTTGAGTACTATTTCAACTTAGAACCATTCAACTTTCAGTCATGTACGTAAGGTCAAATGTTCATTTAGTTCATCACATGATTGATTGTGGCCTAAATATTTTTGTATGGAATTTTGTAACTAGTTCTATTTATTTACATTATAGTTATTAAGTAAGTAACAGCCTATAATCATCCCACTGCAGGGAAAAGGCCTCCATCATTGAATTCAAGTTACCACTGTAATGATAGGTACAGGCATAATCACCACGCTATATATTTATATTTCAGATGTTGGAAGTAACCAAAAAAACTTATAAAACCACCCTGGCAGTGTAAAAAGCCAAACAGCAATGGAGAAAAGCGCTCGAAGAAAAGGGTAACAAAACAATCAGCAAATTAATACGAGTACATTAGAACGAACTGCAAAAAGCAATAAAACTTTACGACACAAATAGATCTGTTCGAGACGATGACATTGGTGTAAGTTTTAATCATAATTTAATGCCCTAAGAGGCTTTGTACCAATGTAAGAGCGCAATGTGCCTTACAATAGGATTATGTCGGCTTGCGACCGCTGCATATTATTATCAGAATATGAAAAAAAAAACATCACAGCGCGATGCTGACCGTTTTAGTGGGATACTGTATGTGAATTCTTAGGTGTTTTATAATAATAATTATTCAATTAAGCTTTTATGACCTATAATATTTTATTCTCTACCTATTTAGTTTATTATTTTAGTTTAACACGACCTCGAGCTGTTCCATAATAAGCGGAACCCCTAATAAATATACCCAATGTTTAATATGGTTTTATAAATACATATTATAAATATATAATATATATATAGGTATAGTCAGACTTGTTGATAGTCCTGATATGCCACAAGGATCCGATCGTACCTTTTTAATGGTACAATCAAACCTATGACTGATGTCATGATTAGTGATGTGATGAGTACCCCTAACAATAGGCATTTACTTCATAATTAAAGTTTATTTCATTTCAAATAATTTGATCATAAATTAATACTTTGAAGTATGTCACTCCTCTACTCTACACTCTACACCTCATTAGACAGGACAGATTTATCATAACCGGCAATACCAGGCAATTAGACCCGATCAATGGAATTGCTGTTGTCGTCTAATACGCGAAGTTATTCGGACCCATCAACTAGCAACCCAATCAACGATATAGAATGTATAAGTATTTACAGACTGACATTCTTGTGTCTTTAATAAGTTAAGAATTCTGCCACGAAACCCTAAATCCCGCACGTTCTCCGAACCTAGCTATCAGTAATACCCAGATGTGTCAACAGTTTATCTCTGGATTCTTTTTCGGTTGTTTCAACATTGGCTTTATTATTTCCGATTACTGTTGGGATAAAGATGTGTCTACACTAAAGGTTGTAACAACTCGTATATAACGTGGAGGCATTAAAATTTATTTTAAGTTTGTTTACGAATTTAGAAAGAAGAATAATTATTATATTATGGATCACTAACAACAACTTCTTTCAATAGCATTTTTTTAATTTGTCTGGATCATTTAGGTTAAAGTACTATAGCATGCAGTATCTTAACTGTGGTTATACGCTTTTTTATGTGTATTGGACAGCATTACTAATCGATTTGTTATTAATTAACTATTGGCTTCTATGTGTTCCTTTATATTTCACTCTGTTGCAAAATAGAGATGCTAATACTACCAGTGAAAATACTCTATATCGATATTTTTTTATTTAAATATGAGGAAATTACAAAATGTTTATGTATTTTTTTGTATTATGTGATGGTGGACTAAAATATAATTGCAGTACCCCTTCTTGTCCTATAAGTAGCGTAAGAGTATATACTATTATACTAAAAGAGTACTGGCATAAGAATATAGACAGTAGCGTTTCCTCACCTCCAAACCGCGATCACCAACCCACCAAACATGGCGATTATAGGCAATTGAATCATTTTGCAGCATCAAGCAGTGGACTTATGTGGGCTCAATGATGATGATTATGTTGTTTTTATCATATATTTTTTGCACTCTCGTGACTCCACATTAACTTCACATGTGAACGCGGGCGTAGTGGACTTCTGACCCATTATGTGGTGGTACCTACGTCATATCAACGTACCGACAATAGATAAGATAACGCATTCTCTATTGAAACGCAGTCAAACGTCTATTAACTGATATGATTATTCGAGACCCTAATGTATTAACAAGGGAATTATTTGTAAGCCTTAATGGCAAACGATATTGCTATCTTCGATCTATATTATTTTTGAGTAATTACCTTTAAATTTAGTATTCAATCCACTGAGTCATCAAGATGGAAATGAAATATACAGTTTGAATATCTAATGGTCTTGCAAGCTCCGGCTATTATTCCAAATCAGAACTTCTCGTGCAGAAATTATGTAGTTAGGCAATATATCATGTAAACGATAACGAGTTAGACAAATAGGTCATTGGCATAAAGCAATAGCCTACTTGTATGTATAAAACAGAGCTGATAATGTCAGTGAATGAGAAAAGCATAGATGCAGATCTGTAAAAAAAAAATTGCAAGTATTATCTTAAATGTTTATTTATTGTACGGATAGCATTTATACGAAAAAAATATTTCACGTGAAACTAAGCTAATGTTAGGTTAGGCTACTAGTTGAAGTTGAGTTGCCAAATAAGTATGTAGTAAGCATCAAGACCTCTACCGAATAAAGAATAATTTTAAAATGTTTTATAATAGAGCTCTAATTTACTTAATTATATTTCATTGCTTTGGGTTAGAGCGGTTACGGTGTTACTTACGAGTATAATGTCGCGCTCAGGATAAACTAGTTTGGTCAACAGTTAGTAGAACACAAAATCAATCATATCGAATTTATTAAGTAAATTCGTGAAAAACTTATTGAGTTTTGTAAATTTTGTCCGTGGTTATGTTTCTATGCTTCTATCAAGTACGATAATACAAGGTTTTATACTAATTTGTGGTGTCTTTTGTTATGCATACATCACATTAATTGTTGTTATAAGATAATTTGCCAATAGATTAATGGTGGCTGTTAATACTTGAATTATACAGGATGAAATATAACCACTTTCCAAAATTTTTGTAGGCGTTCAGTATCGTATTTAGAGCCCATTTATAAAGTAAAAAATGTAAATCAAGTTTTCACCCGAAAATATTTTTCGCAATATAGTTTTAAATTTTTGCAGTATTAGGCCTGTTTAGGTATAAAGGGAAAATCAAAAACTTATGATTAGTATCGTAATGAATGAATGTGATGTGCATTGCGTAAAAAAAGTGTTGCTAGGCAGCCGTATGAAAAGTTTTAGATTTTTTAAATTTTTGCACTGGGCTATACCAAAAGAAAAAATACGTCATTTGTTTTATGTCTCGTAGATTGATTTAATAAAATTTGGAAGGTGGTTAAAATTTCACCCTTTATTATTGATTTAAACTTTCATGGTCACTATCACAAGAGGTAAATAATCGGAGTTAATACTAATTACTTTGTTCAGGACCAACTGATTTTCAGTGGACTGAACTGAACTCAACTGAAGGATATTTTTGATGAATTTACTAATACTAAAAACAACAAGTTACTTTTACACTTATATATCCATCCCAAAAAGTAATCATGTAATAAATATTAATTATTAAAACGGTACACATTGTAATCTGACTGTTTTTATTTTAATTTGGTTGTTCTTAATTGTATCACAGGAAGGAGCGGAGTCTCTAAATACGGGTTTCTCGCTTAAATGAGATTTCAGTTATTTGTTACTTATAATCTAAAAAGATACTGAATGGTCATTTTTCATACCATTTTATTATCATCTGTTTTCGATAACTATATAAAGTAAAAGCACACAGATCCTTTATAAAAGTTATGTCTTAAAATTATAAAAAAAAATGAAATTGTCCACACGCTATTTAATTTTAAACGTCGCTTAAAATTCATAAACAGCGGTGATCCGGTTGATAATTCACAAATTTCGTTAGCACCTCTTCCAAACATTGAAAGTCATTGCAACTTTGTGAAAAGTTAAATTTTAATCAAACGTAATACTGCAATAAGTTGGTTATTAAGGGCCGTAAGGAAACGAATAAAGTTGTGTTAGAATTTCGGCAGAGGGCCAACAAAGTTGGTTGGATGCGATTCGAGTTGGGCCCGAGTTGCGAAGTGATTTGGGGAACTTACACGTCAACTGCTTGAACGATGGCACCAAATATTTGGAATTTGCGCGATTTGCTTATTTTCTCTTTATGTGATTCTAACTCGAGGCGGGAGTGCCAACACTTCGTAAATGTATATTGGAGGTAGGGGTGTAAATGTGTATTGGGAACTTTATATACAATAACACTTAAAGCACAGTTGTCATCGTCAGCCTTCAATCATGGTCCGCCGGGTGGTATAAAAATAAACAATGTATACAGCCCAGGTTTTCTGCTGAGGTAGGGTATGTGATTATATGGTTAGTGGCATCCTGGAGCTGACCAGGTACGTATTATTGTTTCATAGATAATGCATATTCTAACGAAAAATAACATCTAATTTATGATTTCTATTCATTAATAATTTCAAGTGCATGTTAGTAATTGTTTGAACATAATTAAAATACATGAATGTATGTAAACAATGTATGTAATGCACTGAAATGATGGAATAAATTACAAAACATTGAAATATTGCGTTTTAATAAGTAAACAATTTTTTTTCAGTATGTCTACATAGTTACTGTATTACTTACACCCGTATTTATAAACAAGTAAAAGTAATTACTTGACTAAAAGTAATTACTTAAGAGATAATTTCTATGCCTTAATCTTTTAATTACTAGAAGTTAGAACTATGAAAAGTTAGCATTCTCAGCCAAATAATATGACTATTAATGGTGAACCATTTCCTTCACGTAAGCACTAGGTAGAAACATCTTAAGTTATGACTTTCTCAACCAATAAGTAATTACTTCTTTATAAATACGGGTGTTAGTATTGAAGATATGAGAATATAAGAAGGCAACAATTACGCAATCACTTTATGGATAATTGGCCCATTCTATTAATTACAACTAAATGAGTGGTCCAGTGAGGTACAAGCACTAGAATAAATGAAATTAGTTTTACAGTTTGCAGCAAAGTTTGTGAAAACAAAGTGGATTAAACGTTTGCTTTGTCCAATAAAATTATGCAAGTAATCAATTTTTTGGTCTGTATTCGATGCCATAATATTTTTATCGAGTTTCAATGTAGTTTTTTATTTTAGTCTGCCAAAACAATAATACTTATAATAATTATGAATAAGAAATCAACTTATCAGGCTTTATTTTAATAAATTTTAATGATAAATTTTGCTGTTCAAACACAATAAGAGTAGGTTAAAACACACCTAAAGAGTAGGTTAAAACACGACACAACGCGTAGGTACCACTAGCTGATCGGCATTAAATGGAAATTTCACATTAAGCAACGGAACTAAGAAGAATCATTTATAAGAGTTGTTTTCTTGTTTTCTTAGCATAGGCAAGATCTTAACGTTTTATGTTACCAACACAAGATCTTTATAGTACCTTCTAAGTCATACCAAGTTGCCTTTTGATGTTCTTATACCTACTCTAAACATTTATATAAAAGCTTATTCTTGCACTTTAAACTTTGTACGTAACAGGCAATTTCAGCCTTGTCAATGTTGAAATAAGTCCTTGATTTTTACGATGGTTGAATTATTAATCTTCATGATTTTATATTTGTTTTCGTCCGTGTGGGCAAGGTCACATTTTTGTTCGGTAATATAAAGTATTCGCTGGAATTTATTACTAGAAATATAACGAAAATGTATTTTGTAAAGGCGTAAATATGCTAATGATGTATAATAAAAGTCATTCAAAACATTTTATATGTAGGTAGGTATATGTTTTAGATATAACAAACTAAGCGAGTGAAGCCTACTAAAGCGTAGTTTAATTAGTAGTATTCGTATAAGTAGTAAGTTTTAATAGTAGCTTGGCTAGCTGTCAACAATTTCGAATTCGAGAGTGTTGCGAAATGAAACTACTTAGGTGCGAAAAGCGAGTCACTTTCCTCTTAGTTACTGGGGACACTGTGGAATCGCATTTAACGCGCCCAGTTGAATGACGCACCACCTTCTGATAATTTAAGTTATGTAAGTACAGTTAGTCAAGTACAGACAACTATCCCACGTCTGTTACCTAAATCGTAGCTAGCGTAGCGTAGCGTGTTTTTTTAGATTATTTTAAATCTAAGTACTTATTTACACTCGTGGAGAAATAAAGCTACAAATCAGGTAATAATCGATGGGTAGCTATGATTATAAAGTGCCCTGGTGATGGAGTTATATAAGACAATAGTGATCGCTTTAATATGATAAATGTCAAGGCCTGACAAACGGGACACATAGGAAAAATAAAACAAAATTCTAATAAATAGAACTAATAATCGTCAAAGGATAACATCTACTTTAAAATTTAACTTCGACCAAGACAATCTTACTCTGTACATATATATATAAATAAACGCAATTCTGTCAATTCTATGAACAGAAAATTAAGCAAAAAGATTATCTTAATACTAATTATTTATTACTCAGATGCGACGGTGGTTAGTTTATTCAAAAGCATAACCTAAAAAAATCAGCTCCTGGTTTCTGATAACGAGAAAATACGACTATGAAATAATGATGTTTGGTTTGATGTTAAAGAGCACTTTGCAAGAGAAGCGATCGGTCAGTCGAAGCGAAACACCGCGGTAGAGCCGGCAACGAGGGTAATCCGCCCCTCACACATTTGGGGCGGAAACACCGTCATTGGTGATTCGTATTTGATTCGCAAATATGTACATTCTAACGAAACTGCTTTCGCCTGTATTGCGATGTTTGTGAATTATTTGAGCTAGTTATTAAACTCCAAATATAACCTAGGCATAATCAGTGTCTAAAAACTTAAACAACATACAACGACTTGAGTACACAATGAAAGTCTTTAAACTGAATTAACAAAAATCACTAAGGAATTCTATCTAAATTAACTATGTTCGGAGGCTTGATCTCATTTAACTTTTCCTTACTAAACCTCGCCTAATTCAAATTAGTTTAGCACTAAATATAATTATGTTAGGAGCTTCAAGAAGTTAGTTAAAGTAGCTATTGATGATGTAAATACTACGAAGATTAGGGGTCGGGGTAATAATACAAACTTATTAAAATCTGTGAAACATTATTTTAGGATAACGAATAAATAGTGAATTTGGACATCAAAACATTCCATTGTTCAGTTCAAAAAGTCAGTGGCTATTAAGCCAAATAGAAACTTTATACAAAATAAGCTAACAGTTTCAGAAAAACTACCTCATTAAAAAAAACACCCACTACAACATTTGGGTGCTCTTTCAACTTATCAGTCTTGTACGTAAGGTAAAATTTATATTGTAATAGCTGTTGCCCGCGTCTTCGTACGCGTGTAAAGAAAAAATATTCCAGGGGATACGTAAGTACATTTTTCGGGATAGAAAGAAGTCTATGTGCTGTTCAAGCCTATTATCTATCACCTTGCTTAATTTTCTTTAGGTCGGTTCTGCCGTTTTGGCGTGATTATGTAACAAACATCCATTCAAACTTTTACATTTGTTAATATTACAAGTAGTAACTTATCAAGATAAGACAGGTATGACACATAATATTAGCTTCGTTGACACTACGTTACAATCACTGACATTTTTGTACATAAACGTTCTTCATTTTTTATCATGGTAAAAGTAGAAATCAGACACAACGAGACTATATCACAAACACCCAGACCCGAGAAAATTTAGAAAAGCTAGTGTGTTACCTTGAAAGCCGATGTGCTAAGAAATACCTTCTGAATACAATACTTGTACTTATACTATCGAAGCTATTGAGATCATACGAGGGTGGTTCGTTGTTAGTGACTCACGAGCGTCGGGGCTCACTCAACACTTGAGAGCTAACACAAAAACATATTTGTATAAAGTAGAGCGAAAATATCGGATTTCGCCCTTCGATTTTTGAAATGTTCAATTACTTAGGCTCAATAGTATAACAAGAAGAAAATTCTGTATTAATGTATGTTTTGTATCATTGTTTATTTAATTATAGCTTGAACACAAGAAGCTTGAAAAATGTTTCATATTTAGGCTATATTAATTATGAAATATTAAAAAAATAATTTAATATATACAAGAAACAGAAAAAGGAGGAAGAGGAGGAGAAAAAAGAGAATTTTGGGTTGGCGATCGCAGTTACTCCGATGGCGAAGAGAGGACACTGCTGCCTGTCTTCTGGCAGTAGATACTCCTTTAGTTGCCTTTTACTAGACCAGCGTTTCTCATTTGCCGGGTACCGGTACCGGGTCGTAACATTCGATCGATCGAGGTATGATAAATATTCTTCTTAAACTTTCGTCTTTTGCGGGAACTTTTAAATTCTTTCGTTTAAAGCGTGGTGATTATGCCAGTTCTCATCATTGCAGTGGTAACTTGAATTCAATGATGGAGGCCTTTTCCCTGCAGTGGGATGATTATAGGCTGTTACTTTAAATTATTTAGTAAAACATAGGCAGCGTGAAGTATTCGCACTAAAATTAAGGTGACTAAATAGTAGTATTAATAAAATATTTTTTCTATTAATAAATGTGTATTATTTTACCTACTGGAACCAGTTTGGTTTTAAAAGTATTAAGTGGGTCACAATGGGGAAGTGTGAAAACTACCGGGCCATGGCAGTACAATGTTAAGGAAACACTGTACTGGACTAAACAAGAAAAGGGGTGGTGCTGTTCTCTTTATGTGTATTCACCAGATACTTCAAGTTCAGGTTCAGTTAACGGCTTATTATCAATTGACATACACGAATCGTCAAATTTCCTCAACCGCTTATCAACTTCTTCAATCAAACAGATATCCATACGCCGAGGCAAGTGTAAATTGTTTCTACGCAACCATATGCGCAAGCGGTTCGAATTTCTGGTGCGCAGGGTGAAGCCACAAATATTAGGGGTTAAAGTATAAAATTGCCGTTTTGTATGGACGAAATCGAGAAAAGTCATTTTTCCATACTAACAATTTTTTAGTTTTTTTAAAAACGCCTGTACCGTTTTCGATGCAATTAAAGGTGAAAGTTAGATGGTTATAAAGCTACGCATTATAGTATTTAAATTTCTGAAAATCAAAGTATATAATACAAATATACTTAATTGAAGCAAGAAGGTCAGCTGACACATTGTAAGGGGTCTTTTCAACGACTTCCTTTGGAGTAATAGGCACTAGTAGTGCATTTTTTTTTTAGTCAAAAGTTACTTTATTTAGTTTTTGATACAATACAAAAATAATTACGTAATAATATGACTACACTTAAGAGCTATAAACAAAATAAAAAGTGGGAAAATAATCGGCAATTTCATACTTTAACCCCTATTATTATTCGGAAGCGGTTTGATTGTCAGAACTTGAACGTTGTAATATGGTTCATGTACTCACTGCCAATAAAATATAATATGTATATATGTTTTGGTTTTTACTGTAACTAACTGGATCACTGTCCTCGGATTCACACTAAAATAATGATTAAAAAAATAATTATATAACGTAAAACTACACGGGATTTAATGCACTGTATTAATTATTGAAAGGTAAATTGGTACTGACCTTCCCGACGTTTCGATTATTGCTCGAATCATAATCGCGGGAAGACTAAAAGTGAAAAAAATGCAACAAAAAAGTTTATAACAATTATGTAATTATTAAATTTTATTTGAAATAAAAATATATATTTTGGTGTAACATTAATTTAACATCCTTATTGTAGTCTAATACTGCTGACAATATTGTGTCTATCGACCTTAAACGTTATTTCAATGTCTTTAAGCTGAGCTTAAAAGACTAATTGAGGTAACAAGGTTAATTAAATACTTTTTAAGCTGATAACATATTCATACTACGCAATCTACGGGTAATAGCTCTTGCTTATCGCCTACGCAGCAGTTAATTAAAAACTACGTAAACAAATACTCAAAATTCAATCATAGGCTAAGTACCTAGAGTTGTTTACAAGATTATTAATACACAATGGCCGTTAACAGAGATTTCTAAGCCAAGCTACTAAAGTGCAACTTTCACGTGCTCACTCGTAAACAATCTCTAAGGCGCCGCGCACACTGCAGCAATTGCAATTAGATTAAAGCAACTTGCTATCAGTACTCGTGAAGTCGTAAAGTAGAATACGGTATCTGCTGGTCAAAAATATTGGTTTAGTAAGGCAGTAACAACATACAATTATAAATTTCTGTTATATTACTTACGCTGCACGCTGTTGCAATTATTTTACTTACAGGAACAGGGCGATTTCAGGGTCAAATGTGTATTATTTTACCTACCCTAGGATAACACTTTAATTTTATGAGTTTTTATCCACATGTACATAATTTAAAAACGAAATATAGTGTCCAGAACATTATAATAAAAATAAGGTTCTTATGTTTTATATAACATAAGAAAAAAATCTCTTCAGATTGTCGTTTGTAGATGCCTACTATGAATTCAAAAGACAGAGAAGCCAGTTAAGTAGGTATAGTCTTATATTTACCAAATGACAATACGTCATATGTTTCAGCGTTTTTCAAAATCCCAACCTTGAAGGATTGAATAAGGATGTAAAAGTTAGTGTAGCATACAACGTTGTTTTTATAATTTCTGGTTGACAACTAAAATAATTAAATACTTGAGTAAGTTTATTTGAGAGTACGTTTTATTCTTTCAAAAAGGTATCCCTATCTATAGGGTTGACACTTGGAATGATAACTGTTTAAAGAAACCTACACTTTCGTGCTTAAACGGGAACTCGTGGGGTATTGTTACTTTACATAAAAGTTAGGTAACCTACTGTTTGTTCTAATAAATTGCTAGATTGGCCAGTGTCCAGCCCGCCTTACGGCTCACGACTAATGGAGTAGTGCTGTTTTCAATGAGAGCCGTCACGGCATCAGATCGCCTGATAAGCTCTATAATGACCCGTTAATTTCTTTTTTTACTGTTAGTTTTGCTCTCAATTTCGAATAATATCAAGTTCCTACTAATCTTAACAGAATATAAACATATTTGTGACTAGACATGCTTATCCAAAAAATCAATTTAAAACTATATAATTGATTTTCCGTGGGGTAGTGTTGTCCAGTTTATGTGGAATTTGCAATAGAAATTTTAAAAGCAATGTTTTTTTTTGAAATAATTTTATTTGTTAGTTTAGAGATTGCAGTCGAGCGAGTGACTGACTAAAAATATGAACGCGCAGATGGATGTTCTTTTCACATAGTATCCAACGAATAACTAATTGAATGTAGGTAAGTATATTAGAACATTTCATATCTACCACAAATAAGAAACAAGCCAAAAATTTACATCATGACACGATGACGTCATGCTCTTTCGCTAGTGATTACAGATTACGTGACGGTTATTAATTGCATGGGTATGAACCTATAGGCTATAGGGTTTTTGGGCTTGATGTAAAATTATAAAAGGGTTAAAAACACACAAATCATACCTTTTTGTATCAAGGGCAAAATATTGCTTCAATGCAAAATAATTATTTATGCTTACAGTACTTGGCACTGCGTTTATATTATGGTGATAAATATTAAGTTGAAAGAAGTTTCAACCTTTCGAAACTGTGTACTGTGTAAAGTTATTTTTAAGTTTGTGTATTTATTGGCGGTACCACTATATGTATAACCACTTATTGGATTTGTAAGTTCTGTTTCTGCGTTCGGTAATGAAAAAATCCTTTACTTACCTTACATTTTCACCTAATCAAATGTATCTACAGTGTTGTAAATCTAACTTGAAGAATACTAGGAAGAGCGAGGCTTTCCCAACACAAGTATCATTTGATAACATTCTGGGAAGCGCCGGCAACTTATTTGTAAAAGGTTTACTGAAAAAAAATTTTTTTTTTATAACTTTCGCTTATGGTAGAGAGAAGTCGCTGCTGCCCGTCTTCATCTGTCAGGGGCCTTATTTAGCTATTTCAATGGGGGCTATCGCTAGTGAATTTGCCACTAGAGGCGCTAGTGTCGCGTGAGGTCCAAAATCATTCACTTTGTACTGGTTTTAGCGGAATTTGTTGCATAAATTATAATTTCTTTAATTTACCTGCTGGAAAGTGATCTCCTTCGTGAAATATTGCAAATATGGATTATTTGGCGATTAATGTGAACGCTTTAAAAGCGGAATTAAGAAAAATCGCAAAAATAGGCGGCCTCAAGAGCAACTATTTCAGAAGTTAGTTTGTTGATATCAAGATAGTTATTTATAAACAATATAACCTTAATTAGATTCAAGATATAACACTTTGTTTCGGCGCCAATCGCCTTTGATAGCTATACTTCCGGACCTCAGTCTACAGTGGCGCCAACTGGTGAGCAAAGAAACGGTAGTCCCCATTGCAGTTCGATCGTGATTGAATTGTGCGATTTTGACATTTAGCCCATACTAGGAACGCTCAAAAACCTGCACTTCAATTACGATTGTGATACGATTTGGTTAGCTGAATTAGGGGCCAGTACTCCTTTAGTCGCCTCTTATGACACCCATAGCAAGAGGAGTGATATTAATATTTTTATGTGCCGGACCACAGGACCCAGGAATGAAACAATTCATATTCATTAATTATATTCATAACATTATTTGCTCGAAACGTATTTAAGAAAATGACTCGTGTCCACCAATTAACCTTTTCAATATAATAACATAATTGGTGATTTCTTTACCACAATTACTACTGAAGTGCTGATTAAACGTACTTATTGTAATAACAACAGTATATTTTATTAGGTATAAGAATTTTATTGAGTAATTCAAAAATATTATAAGCCGCAAGACTTCCCACAAATTATATAGAAAAAGCTATATCAGTAGTTTACCTACATACTCACTCATGCCGCATGCCTACAAAGATTTAAAAATAATTGATAATTTTGAATAGGTGTTGGAATAAAAATATCTAAAAATAGGATGAGTTTGGACAAAAGATATTCGGCTAATCGGAAATTATCCTTTAATGAATCACATTTTGTTTTTTGGTCTTAATATCACTTAGTCAGCTGTCAATTAGTAAGCTGTAAAACTTGTAAATGAACCTGTCTATCTGTCTGCCAGTGTATTTTTTTCACCATTTTCAGTTACAGATACGCGTAATTATTTACATCAATCGCAATCCTTCAATTATTGGGCTAGTTAATGTTGAGCTGCTTACATTTGAATATAACTGGCCCCTTGTTAGTGAACAATAGAGATCATTTTCAGTTGTCAAGACGCCAGAGTAGGATTGAACAACAGTTAGCAGTTCTCACGCTCTGTTTGTGCGTTCGGTATCAAACACAAACTCAGTAATACCTGGCTCCCTTTGATGAGCGCTCCGTGTTTTCACGGATCAGTTTTAAAACCAAACGCTAGGTACTCAATTTGCACGGATTTTTGGTCTGATTACTTTGGATTTAAGTACAAGCTTTACTAAACACAATTATTGTATGCTAGTTAATCATTTATCTTTTTTTCCGTCTCTCTTAACATTTACCAATTAATACCTCATTAGATAACAATAGCATACTATGTACTATAACTGCGCCAAAATGGACATTCTCGCGAAAAACGAATTCGTTAGGCAATAAAAATCGTACACTAGAATAAACTATTTAAAAAAAAACAACTTAAAAGCAAGTCTAACAAAAACAGTGTTAGTAAAAAATACAGTTGAGAAACAAGCTAATGCCGTCCGCGACACCCAGCATCGATCTTCGTAGAGTGCATCATAGTGTAATGGCGCGGACAAAGAGACTCGTATTTTCCTGTATCGATTATAAGTTGATAGGGCTGACAAAACACCAAAACATGACATGAAAAAATCTTAAATAGAATATTAAACAAATATTTGTATACCTCTTCTACAAACATACCTACTTATTTTTTTTTTTAAATAAAATCAAATCGACCCATGTCTCACTAGTATTGAAGGTGTTAATTTTAACAATAGTTTAATTTATTAATGGAATCATTTAAATAGAAAATATTTGAAAATGTTTTTAATCATTCTTGTGATGGTACTGTCCAATGGTACTGAATATCGTAACTATAATTTAAAAACTGACCAGGTCTGGGTTTCGAACTTTGAAAAATAATTCCTCAGCAGATGTCTGATGAATATATAAAAGTAAATATACATTTTGAGTTGAGTTTATATGTCACCGTAAAAAAGTGAACTTCTTCAATTTATTATCAAATGTTAAAGGACTAAACTCTATTCTTACCAAAAATAATATCTAATTCTAGTGTAATATATAATTTTGTAGTAAAAAAATCGGTAAAATCGACAGCACTGTGTATTTTTACAATTCACGGTGCGATATAATTTAGACTCAACTTTCTGCAGCCAATTTTCCATTTAAAAATTTAGATATAAAAGGAAACGCCACTAATACCTATGGATAGGACACGAGAGGCAACCCTGAACCTTCAAATAAATTACCAGTCAGATTGACCCAGAAACCGACGGCAAAGCGAAACAATGATCTCGCTATGCGCTACATTCAAACTAAAATTGGGATTTAGTTATGGTTTGGTGTAACGGTCGGGGAAATGAGAGTTCCACTGGTTAAGTTGATATCGGAATGTACTCAAAACTTTTTCGGATGTAACTAAAAAGTTTTTGTTAACACGTCAACAACGGATAAGCGTAACGGATAGCATAGCTTAAGCAAGGTATGTTGGAGTAGATTTTTAATATAATAAAATAATTGCTAAATTAGAAGCAAAAATTAAAGCAAACGTGGAGGCGGTTTCAAACAAGCAATTACTGACTGTATACTTGCAAAACATGCATAATGTTTGTTAGAGATTTTTTGTTTTGTAACATCTTAAACTTGGTGGCACCTTTCATACTCCTCGTCGGTAAGATTGATTGTAATAAATTTTTTAAAGCCTTATCAACCCTATTTTTTCCCTCAGGGTTAGAACTTTGTTTCAAATTCAAATGGACTAACTTTGATCAAGCCCTATGGAACAAAAATTCATCGAAATCGGTCAACCTAGTAAAAAGTTATGCGTCGTTTAAAATACGCATCCAATTGAGAACATCCATGTATTAAGTCGGTTGAAATTACTTGCCTATTTTAATTAAAGATAAGATTAAGAGATAAGAAGGAGAAGTCACCTTTTTCGTAACCCGTAAGAAGAGGAGTGGTCAGTACTCTCCTTTTTATTTGCCGGCACCACACGACACAATACAGTGCATAATATCATATACATATACCATAGTAACAAGTTTGTTAATTAGCAAGAGTTTTCTAAGGGGAATGTTCAAAATAATAAAATTGACATGGATCAGTGTTCAGCGAATTAGGATGCTGACTGTAAAAACACACTTATCATAAATTATATTCATAATAGTGAAACAAAGCTCATTGTTCTATGACTAATTTCATTGACAAATTGACTGACTTTGTTGTACCTACTCAACATAGCAATAAATCAACTGGTGATTTAATATATGCTTGATTTGTACGTTTAGTTTTATGTTTGTATTAATAGTGACCTGTTATTACTCTGTGATTCCGGTTATTATTAATACTACCCGAAATAAAGATAAACTTGCCGTTCCAGGATTCAGACTGCGAAAAGTGGGTAATTCGTTCATGGGAAATTGTATTTGTATTTTCAACAAATTACCACTGTCAATTGCTGACCTCCCTGTACATAAATTCAAATCATATATCAAAGTTGTTTTAATGAAAGAGGGCTATTATACTATTAATGATTATATAAATGATAGGAACATTTGGCTTTAAATTGTATCAGCTCGCACAGGCATATATCTTATGTAAACATGTTTATTTAAAAAGAGGCTGACCGAGTTTCTTGCGCTGCTTCTTCTCGGCACTAGCCCACATTTGTCCCGAAGCAGTGGTAGGTTAAATATTGGGACGTGTAAAAGCGCCTCTAGGGGCTTATTTGCAGAAATAAAACTGATTTTAACTGATTTTAAGGCCGTGTAGTGTCCAAAATAGAACAGCACCGGCCCTTTTTGTCTTACAGCAGCAAAAGAAGTACTACCAAAACAAGAAGCAGAAGCGTTTCCTATTCGCCTTTACTATCTTTTTCTGGAATACAAAGTCTATCTATCTACATCTGTGCCGCTTTAGGATGATTAAGTAACAAAAGTTCAGCCCCCAAAACAATCGCGTCTATAACATTATTGAGATACGATAGGTAAGATATCGTCGACCTTTATTTGATATTGTTGGTTATTCGAATTTATGCGAACGCATAACTAAAATTACACTTAAATTTAAGATAAATTTACGGATTTAACTAACGATTATTCAAAAAAATGATTGACCACAAACAAACGACAAATTAACTTTATTAAAGAAGGCTCCACTGCATATTATAACGTAACAGAATATCTGGGGTATCCTTGAAGAGGAATACCCCCAGAAACCTAGGTTCTGCTACGCTATACAAGAAAATGAAGTAAGGGGAGAAAGCTAATGGGACCTACATCTCTATAACGATTCCCTAAGAACGTAAAATAACAAAACAAGAAAGTATAAAGTAAATATATTATAGTTAAAAGTAAAGATAAATAAAAACGTAACTTCAAATATAATTTAGTGGATGTGGAGAGGAGGTGGCCCGGCGGTAGACCACGCCAGGACCTAACTGCGCAGCTAAGGGGAGATGACCCGGCGGTCTGCCTGACCAAGCCGGGGTCCAGCTGCGCAGGATGGAGGTGGCCCGGCGGTCTACGTGACCGCCAGGGTCCAGCGGCACTAAATTGAGAAGGCCCGGCGGTCTACGTGACCATACCGGGGTCCAGAAATACCGAATAAAGACTTCACTTTTAAATTTATAATATATTTTATAAAAGCCGAGAATAATGTTTTCTGAATGCCGAATGTCAACTGACTAATGATTGACGTGCTCGCCCGACATGGGCGAGGCACGATCGAACAATTTTGAATTTCAAAATAAGAATAAAAATGAGAGTGAATCAAAAAGTTTCTAACAGAAATAGGTAATTTAAAAGAATTAGAAAATACAATCAAATTATAAAAAAAATGTAAAAATGACAATGGGATGAGAAGGTAATGAGAGATGAGGTATCTAAATGCCACAATATCCTAAGAAAAAGCCTTACTCAATCCTGGGTAGAGCACCTGAGTGGACTATTTTAATGGACACGTATGAAAAGCACTATAAAATCCCAGAGGATGTGGGTGTTTCATCATCCAGACCGGACATTTTTCTTTTTTTAGAGCTACAAAACGGATAGTACTTGTAGAGCTTATCTTGCCGTGGGAAACTAACATACCTAAAGACCACGCAATGAAAGAAAACAAATATTATGATCTCCTAAATGAATTAACGAAAAACGGTTATGTAGTTAGTCTATATGCTGTAGAAAAAGAAGCGAGAGGTATACCAGCAAAATCTCTCTATAACCTATTGAAAGACCTTGGCTTGTCCAGAACTGCAGTAAGTTCTATACTAGAGCGAGTATCTAAAGCTGCATTAGCAGGTTCATACCAGATTTGGGAGGGACAGAAACACGAGTAGTGAAGGTGAGTTTTGATGTACGTCGGAAAGGGGCCCCTTAAACCTAAACCCGTGTCACAAGTCCCGGGAGCTACCCGGAGTTTCTATTTCTGCCACACAATGGACCTAGCACCCGAACGGTAAATCCATGGAACGCTAAGAAGTTTGTTCGTGGTCTCCGGTAAAACCGGGTAAACGCTGTAAAGTGTTCAAAAAGTTTGGATAATCAAAAATATTATGTGAAACCCTTATGAACGTGAGTTCAATCCGTAACATATAATTGTTACTGTTTGTTAAAGATTGTTATAATAAAATACAATAGAAGCCGTACATGATAAGTAAACGACCTATAATTTTCCCACTCCCATCAATTTAAGTTCCAGCAGTGATGCAGGGTACAGGCATAATCACCACGCTAGTCAAATGCGGGTTGGTGATCACAAACCCCAGCAATGTTGGAAAATTTAAAACTCTTGTTGATTCTTTTTGAAATCTTTGGGCTAATCCTGAACATACAAAAGATATAAGATAAGATCATAAGAGAATATGTATAGAGGATTCCATCATACAGTAAGTGTGTAGAGTCTTACAATTTCACACCAGTCTAGGTTTTCTAAAATTGTTCTGTGTAAAAGTTATTCATATCGCATCACTCGTGGGCGGACGTAGGTGTTGTAGTGGGTGCTTCTCAATATGTTATCCGTCCTTTGCTTCTTATCACTATCTAAATATAGATTTTAGATAGATACTTTGCTGGATAGTGACCCGTCAGGGATTTCTGTAGTTTAGAAAGGCTTATTTTAGTCTTTGCGTTCGGTTCAAGGAGGCATTTCCCAATAAGGTAAGATAACTGACATTACTGGAAGAATCGTTGAGCTGAAGTGGCAGTGGTCGGGGCGCATAGTAAAAAGAAGCGATGGCCTTTAGAGCGGCAAAGTTTCAGAGCGGCAAAGTGGGTCACCATTTTAAAACTTTGCCACCGAATGATGATCTGTTCTCCCACTCGGTGGACCGATGATCTAGTGAAGGTCGCGGAAGCCGCTGAATGCGGGTGGCGCATTGACTGATGGTTATGGAGATCCTAAGGGGAAGGCTTATGTCAAGAAGTGGACGTCGTTTGGCTGAGGTGATGGTGATGATGATGTAAAAGAGAACGTCTAAATAAGATCCTCTTCTTTTTCATTCTGTGCATCGTGATACAACAACAGCCCGTTTCTATTAACCCAATATTACAGTTGTCATTCGCTAACTGGAACTGTTCCTCTGTTTTACGCTCAAAGTTTCCGAGTAAGATAATTTTGACGTTTCTATTTCGGTAGCGGTTTCATTCAGTGATATAAATACGTTTGCTACAATCACGTGATATTTAATTTTGTTGTATGCGGGAAGTAAGTTATAAATAAACGTTATCGGTCGTTATAATGATAGCACAATGGGTTTAAATGTCTCGGTCGTTTAAACGCAAATAAAGTAATTTTAAGAGAAAGGAAATCAGTAAATCTCTTTAATCTGCATGTATAACAAAGTGAGACCCGAGTTCACCAATACTTAAACAGCCAGTAAACATAGATTGACGATTAATTTGACACAATTCCCATACAAAATATGTCAAATAATATTTTAAACGCTGTTTAAAACTTAAACGTCTGTTGGTGAACTCGGGTCTAAAGATGTTTCTCTCTTGTTTAGTTTATCATTAAAATATCATTGAGGACTACTTTAAAATAGGAATAGCCATATTGAAAAGCAAAATACGAGTATGTATGTGGTTAATATCTTTTAAGCGGACAATGTAGATCAAACCTCTTAACATTTTGATAAATATTGTTCCGTTGTGCAATAAAAAAATGTATCGTCTCTAGGCATTGTACAGTCAATCGCAAACTGTTACGCCTTTTCCGTTCTTATTGCCTATAACATAAGAAACAACTATCAAGTTATTTTATCTGCAAGTTGTATGAGTGTATGAATAATTTATGCTTTTGGACGCGTAATAATATAACGATACGCTGCGTATCACTTCACGTTCGTACCCCATAAATGTATACTGAATATGTAGACGTGAAGGGTTAACTTATTGTTATAATCTTACAGATGGTGTGTTATTGAGTTTCTTTCCTTGAGTTCGAGAGTTGGGTTTTATAGGGAAAAAGGATTCTCAAGTGACAAGACGTAAAAGTAAATACAGGTAGAAAGTATTATATCTTGCATTGGGTGTCAGTCTCTAAGTATATACCAAGAAAATGTACATACATATGCGATAATATAAGAATTAGGAATGAGATCGAATTTCGATATAAATCTATTTGCCAAATTGTAACTGAGTTTAAACGTCTATCATATGCTGAATTTAAATCAGCTCATGCCAATTTTGATTAATTGTTTTTTAGCACCGACAACGAGTTAGTTAGAAAATTTTAACCCTTTACAGCGTTCATGTCACGGGCAGACAGTAAATTTTATTTTGCATAAGTTTGATTTCTTCTTTAGAAGTGTTATTTTTGTTCTCTATTTTTCACGGTCTGAATCTAGTATGGCTGCATTTTATCTTATTTGGCTGTGTCTAAATGTATTGTTCAACGCGTATAAGTTTTGTATTGGCACAGTATTCCACCGCGTTTGTATATAGCGTGTAAGCGTTATAAGGTTCATGTTAACGTCATAGTTGAAGTTGCAAAGTCTGCAGAAAATTTTGCAAATCATGATACAAATGAGAAACACTGCCTAAGTAAAAACGCCATTACACTTTTCAGGACTAAATACTTGAAACTCTACTACTGTAATCAGCACTTTAGATATAAAAAGTATGTATAGGTAAGTCAGTTGTTTTATTAGTGAGTATGCTTTACAAGTTCTACGCAGTTTAAAAGTGCTTTGTCATAGTTTGTGAGTTCCGAGGAAATAGAGAAGTTTACAGCCACCTGTAGTAACAAGTTTTCATTTTTTATTTCTTTTACAATTTGTTTGAGAAATAAGAGGTAAAGAAACCTTTTTATTTCTGTCGGTCGCTGTTTTATTTAGATTATTATTAGCAATATACTTTGACCAACTGATGTGGGTTCGAGTGGCTCCACAAAAGCTAAAAAAGAAAATGAGGAGTATGATAAGGTTCTTGGTGTGTTGGGTGACGAAAGATTAAATAAGAATGGAAAGAGTCTGTTAGAGATATGTCTAGAATGGGATCTTTTTGTCTTAAATACAATCTTTCAGCATAAAAAGATTCATATGTATACAAGGGAAGAAGGTTCTAGTAGAACTATGATAGATTTTGTGATAGTGGATGGAAGATTGAAGAAAAAAGTCATGGACACTCGTGCTTATCGTGGTGCCAGTATCGATACAGACAGATCACTTCCTGGTGATATCCCGAATAAGTGGTCTCTTCAGACGTTGGCGCCATAGGAAAACCGAGCCTACTAGTGTCCTGGAAAGAGTGAAAGTAGAAAATCTGCAAGACAAGGATGTAAGAAAAGAATATGTAAGAATATTGAAGGATGAATTTGGTAACTTAGATGAGATGTCTGGTATTGAAGAAGGTTGGAAGGGACTAAAAGAAGGAGTTTTGAAAGCTGCTATAGAAGTTTGTGGAGTTTCTAGACGCACGAAAGGAAATAAACAGAAGAGTGCATGGATGAGTAAAGATGTGCAAGAAGTTGTTGGGAAAAAGAAAAAAGCATGGTTGGATTGGTTAGCTACTAAAGCTAACCAAAGAAATCAAAATGCGACAGATGTGGATGTAGAGAAAGCACGAAAGGAGTATAAAAGTTTAAAGGATGAAGTCAAGAAAACTGTGGCTTGAAAGAAAGATGAGAATAAGGATGAGTTTGACAGAAGGCTATCGCAAAACTTTCGTTCGAACTTGAAAGTTTTCTGGAAATCTAAAAGGTCAGCTCGAGGTAAAACCGCATCATCCGAGTTGCATAGTAAAAGGTGAGGAATGCGTGTTGAAAAGATGGAAAGAATATTTTGAAAGTTAGTTTGAAAAAGAAGAAGCAGCGCAAGAGTTGAATATACCAGAAGTAGATGAAAGTGAGAATGACAGTGAGATAGGAATGGATGAGATTCTAAAAGCGTTGAAAAGTATGAAGTCGGGTAAGGCTGCAGGGTATGATAGAGTATCAGTCGAGATGCTAAAGGCTGGCGAAGGTGCAGTAGCTAATCAGCTGTACTGCCTTTTCAACTTGTGTTGGAGAAGCGGCCGAGTACCAAGTGATTGGTGCAAGGCTGTTATAGTTCCGCTGTATAAGGGAAAAGGGTCACAGCTAGACTGTAAAAATTATCGCGGTATAAGCCTGCTTAGTGTCGTTGGCAAACTGTATGCAAAGGTATTGATTGAGAGAGTGACGAAAGAAACTGATGAGAAAGTATGGGATGCTCAGGCAGGATTTCGAAAGGGAATGGGATGTACGGATCAGGTCTTTTCCTTGCGGTGCATAGCTGAAAAATCTTTGGCTAAAAACCAAAAAGTCTATTGCGCATTCGTGGATTTGGAAAAGGCCTATGATAGAGTGGTGAGGAATGAATTGTGGTCAGCACTATCCATGTATGGGGTGAACGGTATTTTGATACAAGCACTGAAATCCCTATACAAGGATTCTAGTGCTTGTGTCAGGATCAACGAAGCGAATACTGAATTGTTTAGCATCGAAAAAGGTGTTAGACAAGGATGTGTAGCTTCACCATGGCTGTTTAACTTATTCATGGATAGTTGCTTGAAAAATTTGAGAGAAAGTGAACGGGGATTTAGAATGAACGATTTGATCATCAAATGTCTGCTCTATGCTGATGATCAAGTCTTACTCGCATCGTCGGCAGAGGAGTTGCAGGAGATGGTAAATATTGTGCATGAAGATTTGAACAAGAAAGGAATGAAAGTGAATGTAAGACAAAAGCAATGGTTTTTGAAAAGGAGGATAGCATGACAGAGTGTAACATTTTGATAGGAGATGAAAAAGTGGAGCAAGTGAAGGAGTTTGTATATTTGGGATCAATGTTTACAGCGGATGGAAGGTGTAATAGTGATATTGAAAGGAGAGTAAATGCCGGCAACATGGTGAATAGAGCGTTGCACGCTTTTATGAGCAGTCAGAAGGTGTCCGAAAAGGCCAGCCGAAAGTTGGGTGTGGCAGAGAAAACATAAAAGCAGAATAAATGCAGTAGAAATGAGAGCGTTAAGAAGTATGGTTGGAGTCAATCTGAGTGACAAGTTTAAAAATAGTGTGATAAGGGATCGATGTGGTCTAAAAGAGGATGTAGTGACCAGAATTGAAAAAGGAATGCTTAAATGGTTTGGACATGTTGAGAGGATGAATGAAAGCAGGTTGACTAAAAAGATATATTATTATATGGCGAGTATGAATGGAAATGTTGGAAGGGGAAGGCCTCGACGAACTTATCTTGATCAAATCGGGGAAGTTCTAAAGAAAGGTCAGGTCAAGAGTACCCTTAACCGGCGAGCGTGTATGAAACGATTAATGAATGTGGATGAAGCGAAAGTAGTCTGTAAGGATCGTAGCAAGTGGAAAGATGTGGTCTCTGCCTACCCCTCCGGGAAAAAGGCGTGAGTGTATGTATGTATGTATGTATGTAATATATTTTTAAACTGTATGTAAATTCTATTATATCTCCAGCGTCTGAGTTCAAAATACTATCTAACGAATCTTATTAACATAAATTGAAAATATTTTTTACTTAATCAAGCCAATATGACTGAATCTGATTGAAATTCGGCATGCAAACACATTTTTTTTTTAAAACAATGGGTTTGCTCTTGACTAAATACTTAACTCTACGGTTAAAAAGAAGCCTAAGATGGAGCGAGCTTACCCAGAAGCTACCCAGAACATTGGCTATCTATTTATAATTAAAAGTATAGTTCACATGAAAAAGTTTCTTTTTTTGAATTCCACGTAGGTATACGAAGTCTTTAACAACAGTATAATTATAAAAACCCTAATTACAAGTACCTATTACCATACCCTTGTTATATTTTAATGTATTTTATTCTCCTAAAATTATTAGGTTGGAAATAGCAGTTTTGACTCAGCACCCGTGCAACGGCTTCCCGGGAGCATTTATATTTAATCAGTGTGTTTCTATTACACCAATGGAAACAAATTTCATATTTCATTAAGTTAAGTCCAAAAATTTTACACCGCTACAGCATGGGCTAGTGACCTTTGACTAAAACAAACAATATTGTACTACAGCCAATGAAACCGTAATACAAGCCTCGCTTTGGAATGAGCACGGGCGTAGCGTAGGTATATTAGTGCCAACGTAGCCTAAAGCGTGGTTCACATTTACGCTCTGGTATCGCGGTAGCCCCGCATCGCAGGATGATGATGTAATTTACTACTACTTGTACCCAAAATGGTACAAGAGGAATCTGTGATACGCAGATACGTAGCTGCCAACAACGCCAACATGTTTCCAATGTTAGATAAACACAATGTAATAATAAAGCATTTACATTTGTCGTGTTATATTTTTAGGATGGGTTATTATTTTTAAAATGTCTAATCGTTATTGGAAAAAACCGTATCATCCTGTTTGATATTGAATCACAGCAAGTTTTAAAGCTACGAAAAATCTCAATAGTTAAAATAGGAAATAAAAAAATACTTCTTTCTCAAGAGCCTCATCCCAATATATTATTACGTTTCAGTTGCCACTACATCATTTTTTTACACAAATATCTAACATTAATTTTATATCCTAAATTACAACAATTTGGATATAAAATTAATTATTATTAATATTAGTTTTAACTTTCATAAAGTAACATTTAATAAAGATCCACTCATAATCATAATGTGGTTGATATTGGATTATTTTAGGAGTAGATAGACTGTACTCAAGCGACTCAATGATAGTAATGGCACTAATGAAAGTATGTTCAGCCGATTGCGACGAATTCAACATCGCAACCAGATAAAATTTCAAGCTGACAGCGAGCAGATACAACAGAATGACATATCGCACCATCGTGTATCATTTCATTAGAACACTAAATTCCATGATACGCGTGGCAGATACGATACGCCTACGCGAAATGTGGATGCATCTTTATTACTTATGGGGGGGGGGGACCGTGGGCGGGTGACGTCCGCCGCCCACCAGCCAGCGGGATTAGTTCGCTTTTTTAATGCTTTTTTGTTGATATTCAACTCATACGGCGCTAAAGCGGTTTTGCAGCGATCAAAGTTCAATCTCGTAATCATTCAGTCGTTTAGATAACAATTATGTTTTATATACCTACCTATTTTCAAGTCATAAATGTGAGAGGGTGGTGAATATGAAAGTATGATGTTACAAGGCTCATTAAAATGCAATATTGGAACATTTTATAATATTAGGTACTTCTGTAGGTCTAAGTTCAGCTTAAAATTATTAGTTAAGACAGTTCATGTCGTCAATAATCTAAAATTTTTTGGTGTTTATGATATTTTAGGAAGCATCTGTTGCACCCCAATTTGATGACGGCGCCAATAGTGATCGAATTTTTTTATGTAAGTAACAACCAAGCCATATTGTTTTACTAAAACGTGGGTTTGAGAAGAGGTTTTCACAGGGATGGGTTTTTAAAAGGATCTGTTAATTTTTAAGATTATTCTTGGTAACGTAACATTTTACTCAATTACATATAAATTTTTTCTTGACTTCAGATGATACGCAACATTGATGTATTTATAATAGGTATTTAAATGTATAAATGACAAATGAAACTTCGTATGTTTTCTTAATCTGTAACATTATCATATTCTAGTAGGTAAATGTGGTCTCGTTTCAGCAAGTTAGTATACTTACAAATTTGTGCAATATACGCAGAGTAGGGTATAAGATGTGACCCTCTGAAAAATCTGCAATCATACCTGAAACAAATAAATTTTACATTTGTTAGGATTGAATCAAATAGGTAATATGTAATGATAAAAGATTATTACTATTGGTTACTTGAATTTGAACTGAGGCTTCCATACTTATGTTTTGATACATGCACACCAGGTTGTGTGCATGCACAGCATGCACTTTACATTGTCAGGAAAAAATATGTCAGAGCAAACTTGTTTCTTCCCCTGGCCTGGGGATACTATCTAATCACATTAAGCCTGTTGCCGCAATCTGCAGCTGCACAGATTTAATATTCCAACAAATTGTCATTTTTATCGTTTGTATCTTCTTAGCAATTTAGTACAGTAACTTTCAAAGTGTAATACAATTTAACCTTAAAATCCAACGACGTCTCATCCCCTTCTACAATCAATTTCAGAATTTTAGAATTGTATACACATTTTAGAAAATGTTTCGACTAATACTAATATTAAAATCTGCATGATTTATATTTGTAGGTCATTTAACATGAGGTTACAGCTACAGCGCAGTATAAGTTTTTTGTTTATTTGCTGTTTATACTCGTAGTTAAAATTCGGTTCTGTTTTTTATTGTTTGTGTTTAGAGTTTGAACAATTGTGTTACAAACGCGAAAGTGAGTCTATTTGTTTTATTTTAACAGTTACAATTGTTTTATATGTTTTCAAGTTTTATGTTTTGTTATGGTGGGATATAATGTGATAATATGTTTTAGAGCTTTTTTTTAAATCCTGTACCTATTGCTATTAGTTTAAATGTATTTTTGTGTAGGCGTCATCATCATCATCATCATCATCATCATCATCATCAGGCTATCGCAGTCCACTGCTGGTCATAGGCCACTCCAGTTGCATTGCACGTGTTTAGGCATACTTATGTTTTCATGATTAGACTACAAAGTCAAAAATACATCACATAATAAGTTATTTCAAAGCACAATTATGGCCTTCTGATTACTTATAAAATTATAAACTGTTTAATATTGCAAACAAAAAACGTTTTTATGTAGTTTTTCCGGTAGTTCCAAATATTCTAAGCTTTAAGATGCCATAGCCAAAATTTCGTACTTATCTGAAGTACCTACCTACCTATTTTGTTTTGCGTATCATACTATGGGTAAATCTAGATGAGACACAATGAAATACATTCCAATCAATTCGATACTCTGTACGAGTATAGTAATTGCGGACATTTGCAGTTGAGCTATGGCTCATTGCAAAGTATCTCGTTGCGGCTGTCGAGAAGTTGGTAACTCTCATGCACAATTCATGTCAATGAAGTAGGTTTGACCGATACCTACATAAAACAATGGCAATTCTACTTCAAAAATTATTTAATGCAATCGTAAGTGGCCCACACACAGTTGCGTATGTAATATCATTATCTACTAATCTTAACTTCCATCTAGAAGCAGGAATAATAGTAATCTATGTGTTCTATGACTATGATGATTATAATTACTAAAAAAGGAAAGCGCAGCTTAGTTGAAACACCTTAATTTTAAGAGGAAACACAAGGGCCGTTTTTCCATACAAACGTAGTCCCCCTGTTTCCTCCCTGGATAAAGCCAGTAGAGTAATAATTTTTATTACAAAAATCTATGGCCATTATTAGCATATAGCATGTTTCTATGTTTTCTGTTTTTTCAAAACTTAATTAATAAAAAAGATATGAGCCCTCAAAAACCGAAAAAAATCGCCAGATTTTCCGCTGTGTTCAAACATCCAGAAAACAATATTGGCTAAATTTTAGAAAAAAAGGAAGGCCAAAGCCTTTCTTTAATTTTTAATGAAAAAAGTATTTAAATCGGTCTAGTTTTAGAAAAGTAATCAGGGGACTACGAAACGTTAATTTGGTGTGCTTTTAGTAGGTATTTTTGGTCCAAGAAGCAGTTGTCTTTATCACACTCTGCGGTGAAGGCATTTGGCACTGCGCGACAGCAATAGATTTTACAAAAACCTATTTTTCAATTCTCTCGCCCGTAGTAGTGTTTCCTCTTAATTTGTCAAATCGTTATTCTAAAACATAACATTATAGGTTTCACAATTACAGAAGAGATAGGGAATGTTTATACTCGTAGTTAAAATTCGGTTCTGTTTTTTATTGTTTGTGTTTAGAGTTTGAACAATTGTGTTACAAACGCGAAAGTGAGTCTATTTGTTTTATTTTAACAGTTACAATTGTTTTATATGTTTTCAAGTTTTATGTTTTGTTATGGTGGGATATAATGTGATAATATGTTTTAGAGCTTTTTTTTAAATCCTGTACCTATTGCTATTAGTTTAAATGTATTTTTGTGTAGGCGTCATCATCATCATCATCATCATCATCATCATCATCAGGCTATCGCAGTCCACTGCTGGTCATAGGCCACTCCAGTTGCATTGCACGTGTTTAGGCATACTTATGTTTTCATGATTAGACTACAAAGTCAAAAATACATCACATAATAAGTTATTTCAAAGCACAATTATGGCCTTCTGATTACTTATAAAATTATAAACTGTTTAATATTGCAAACAAAAAACGTTTTTATGTAGTTTTTCCGGTAGTTCCAAATATTCTAAGCTTTAAGATGCCATAGCCAAAATTTCGTACTTATCTGAAGTACCTACCTACCTATTTTGTTTTGCGTATCATACTATGGGTAAATCTAGATGAGACACAATGAAATACATTCCAATCAATTCGATACTCTGTACGAGTATAGTAATTGCGGACATTTGCAGTTGAGCTATGGCTCATTGCAAAGTATCTCGTTGCGGCTGTCGAGAAGTTGGTAACTCTCATGCACAATTCATGTCAATGAAGTAGGTTTGACCGATACCTACATAAAACAATGGCAATTCTACTTCAAAAATTATTTAATGCAATCGTAAGTGGCCCACACACAGTTGCGTATGTAATATCATTATCTACTAATCTTAACTTCCATCTAGAAGCAGGAATAATAGTAATCTATGTGTTCTATGACTATGATGATTATAATTACTAAAAAAGGAAAGCGCAGCTTAGTTGAAACACCTTAATTTTAAGAGGAAACACAAGGGCCGTTTTTCCATACAAACGTAGTCCCCCTGTTTCCTCCCTGGATAAAGCCAGTAGAGTAATAATTTTTATTACAAAAATCTATGGCCATTATTAGCATATAGCATGTTTCTATGTTTTCTGTTTTTTCAAAACTTAATTAATAAAAAAGATATGAGCCCTCAAAAACCGAAAAAAATCGCCAGATTTTCCGCTGTGTTCAAACATCCAGAAAACAATATTGGCTAAATTTTAGAAAAAAAGGAAGGCCAAAGCCTTTCTTTAATTTTTAATGAAAAAAGTATTTAAATCGGTCTAGTTTTAGAAAAGTAATCAGGGGACTACGAAACGTTAATTTGGTGTGCTTTTAGTAGGTATTTTTGGTCCAAGAAGCAGTTGTCTTTATCACACTCTGCGGTGAAGGCATTTGGCACTGCGCGACAGCAATAGATTTTACAAAAACCTATTTTTCAATTCTCTCGCCCGTAGTAGTGTTTCCTCTTAATTTGTCAAATCGTTATTCTAAAACATAACATTATAGGTTTCACAATTACAGAAGAGATAGGGAATCGTCCGGTTTTCATCAATCAAAAGATGGAGGTGGAGTTTTAGTGGCCGTTCACTCAACATACCTTCTGTTAGATTGACTAATTTTGAAAGTAGGTGTGAGGATTTGTGGGTAAAAATTTATATAAATAAATCCCAAAGCTTAAATATTTGCGCTGTTTATATTCCATCTCCTACGCAACAACACATTTTTGAACACTTTCTCGAGAACACTAAGGCTACAGAAAGAAAGCTGGAAACTTATAAGCGCTTACCGGCGCTTGACAGCGCTGGTCCGTTCGTGTAGAACGGACCAGCGCTGTCAAGTCAAGGAAGCAGGTTGAAGCAGACCAAGCAAAATGTCGGACTCATCAGACGATGATTTGGTTTTGTTTTGTCGCAGTTGTTTATTAATTTTAAATGGCAGCGCCCAGCGCTGACCAGCGCGTGTTAAAGCTTGTCGAAACTTGTCGGCACCGTTCAGTGCTTATCGGCGCGCGTTCATATATTTTCCTGCGCGGGTTACCAGCGCTGTCAAGCGCCGGTAAGCGCTTATAAGTTTCCAGCTTTCTTTCTGTATACGGCCTAATAATGCCTTGGAAGATTCTGATAATGTCTTGAAAGGGCGATTTTTATTTGGGTGATATCTCGTGGTCTGGTTGCCCGGGTCAACCACTAGAAGGAAATTCAGTCAAGAGCAATTCTATTAATAGATCATTTTTGGATTTTATCGCGCTACATAGACTCAATCAGTACAACCACGTACAAAACCATCTCAATAGGACTTTGGATTTAGTTCTAACAACTGAACCTATTCTTGGTTTAGGGCAAGCTAATATTCCTATCACTAATGTGGATTCACATCACCCTCCTTTCGAATTCTCAATTCAGTCAACCCATAAAAATAAAAATAATAATGAATATTTACAAGCAAACCATAATGCGCAAAGAAAGAATTTTTAAAAAGGAGACTATGAAAAAATTTGTGAACATCTAGAGAAAATAAATTGGGATGAATTGTTTTTGACTTGCGCTTCTCTCGATGAAACAGTAGAAATGTTTTATAAATTACTAAATAAAGTTATTAAGAAATTTGTTCCAACGATTAGGCTCAGAACTGAAAAGTCGCCTGTATGGTTTTCTCGGGATCTTAGGAATTTATTAAAGGAAAAAAACAAGTTACGTAAACGATTTTTAAAATATCATAACCCGTTCTACCCGTTCGTTAAATAGTATCTCTTTTTTATTACTTAAAACGAAGCCAGGCCCTTATCAGCAAATGTTACAATTAATACCTGGCAAAGATAGAAAATTCTATAAAATGTAATTCAAAACTATTGTGGACATACATCAAGCAAAAAAAATCTAAAAAAAATTCATTTCCTTCGAGTATATATTTCGGCTCTGAGAAATCTTCTTCTGGCCCTCAAGCCTGCAATTTATTGGCATCCTACTTCGCGTCGGTCTATGATAGCCCTTCAATTTTAAATGAAGTTACTGCAAATCAAACCACTAATCTAACTTACAAATCGTCTAATATCTTAACCAACGTTGCCTTTTCCTAAGAAGAGGTTTTTACTGTTCTCAAAAAACTAGATAAAAACAAAGGGGCGGGATCAGATGGCATACCGGCAATTTTTGCTCACAATTGTGCAAAATTTTTATCGTACCCATTACAATATATTTTCAATAAATCATTACACTTCGGTACATTTCCTGAAGCATGGAAAACAGCTCTAGTTGTTCCTGTTTATAAATCTGGAGATGTTGAAGCAGCATCAAACTATAGACCTATTTCTCTATTGCCCATTTTTACTAAATTGTTTGAAGCGTTGTTATGTCCTATTATTCCTTGGCACATCAAACCACTTATTTCGGCAAGTCAGCATGGTTTTTACAAAAGTCGTTCTACAACAACAAACCTTGTCTCTTTTTAAAATGATCTTACTTTATCAATCGATAAACGTATACCCGTAGATGTAGTTTATACAGATTTCTCTAAGGCATTTGACAAAGTGGATCACAAAATTCTTCTTAAAAAGTTATCTTCTTTTGGCATTGATAATAGTTTCTTAAAATGGTGTGCATCGTACTTAAACAACCGCTTGTTTAAAGTAGTGGTTGATGGCTTTGTTTCTGAACCGTGCTCGGCTCCCTAGGGTGTTCCACAGGGTTCGCACCTTGGCCTAGTGTTTTTTACTATCTTCATCGATGCATCACCAACTGCTTTTTAAATAGCCTAAGTTACTTATATGCAGATGATCTCAAAATTGCGAAATCCATCAAATGTCTTTCTGATGTAATTCTGCTTCAAGAAGATTTAAATCGACTTAACGTGTTTAACTAATAAAATGGCTCTTAATATCGATAAGTGTTACCACATTCACTTTTCTCGAAATAAAAAGAGGACGGTTGACACTTATGTGTACAAACTTCATAACAAGCCAATCAAAAATGCTACGACAGTAGAATTAGGTGTCACATTTGATGAAAAACTTACATTCATCAAGCACATTGAAAATATAACTAGTAGGGGTTATAAATGTTTAGGATTTGTGATGAGGAACTGTAAAGATTTTAGAAATGTTTCAACAAAGGTAAGCATCTATAACAGCTTAGTCAGATCAGGTTTGGAGTATAGTAGTTCCGTATGGTCTCCATTCTATGAAGTACACTGCAATACGATTGAACGCATACAAAAGCGTTTCCTATATCACTTAGCGTACCATTGTAAAAAAGCAAAGAAACTTCACTCATATGATGAACGTCTAAAATAATTTTGCTTACAAAGCCTTAAGCATCGTAGGAAATATCTAGATCAAATACTTCTTTACAAAGTTGTAAATGGTCTTATTGACTATCCTCAATTTTTAAGTAAAATTAATTTTAATATCCCCCTAAAATTTCCCCGTAAGGGAAGATACGTTCTCTTTTCTTCCACCCCTTCTCGCACTAATCTTGGACTTAATTCCCCAATCCCACGATTGCAAAAATCTTATAACTCCTTGCAAAAGCTCTCTAACTGTGATATCTTTAGATATAACCTACCAAAATATAATTCACATTTAAAAAAATATAGGTATATTTAAATGAAAAGATAGGATGATCAATAATTAAAAAAATAATTTAAAACTTAAAGAAATAATAATCAATTACTCGTATTATTAATATTACACCATAAATAAAGCACACAATCATTCCAAAAAAAAAACATCCCTAAATCACATTTTGTAATTTAATTTTGCTCCCACACCCGCGTCATACATCCGAGGCTACGTACACGCTACTACACACGCAATCTCACACATAAACTCATACTCGCTATCTCTCACTGACTTATAGATACTGAAGATGCACGGACTCCGGACGGGTTCAATTGGTTTTTGTTTATTTTAGTTTTAATAGCTCTAAAATTTTTGAGTATTTATGTATAATTTTTAATTTTTATTTCCTGTATTCATTGCATGCCGTGGTAACTTGTAATTAAAACAGCACTGTGATCATGTCTTCTAATAACAGGTGTACATTACTATAATCTTGAGTATGTTTTGTAAGTTGTCCTATTAATAAAAATAAAAAAAAAGTATTCAAAGGAGGGTCCAGGTTTATCCCGGTATGTCAAGGCTGTCGTTTTTAAATTATAAACAGAATCAGTTACCCAAATATCGCCTAAAATGTCTTTTATAAATCTTGTATCGGAATAGTAGTTCTCGATTTTTTGTTTTAATTTTCGAAACGATTAATTTTTCTAAAAATTACGCTATAGTTTTACTTGCATTGGTTATTTGTGCTTACCTCAATGCCTTATTCAGCAATAATAGGGATATAATATTTGCACAAATGCGAAATATCGAACTTCGATATCTTTAGATCTGTCTGTTTGTATAAATCTCTTGTAAGTCGTAATTTTTACCATACCCATGGCGCGGTGCGTCAGTGTTGGTCAGACTAGAATAATAGTGGACCCAACAGATGTTGTTCTGTCCAGAAAAGTAGCGCTACCTTCCGGGTCCAATTGTGTTTTCCAAACCATCCAGAAACCCATTGTAATATATACACTAAATTTCATTACACAGGTACAGAAGAGTTACCTTCGGAGCGGACATTCTACACCTCCTATTCTGTGTCACAGGCGGCGGGTCCAACTTTTGTTTACTTTCCACTCGCTGTTTATAATTAACATCAGCAGGATTAAAATTCGTAGTTGCAGTTTGTATTTCAACTTCAAAAAGTGTTTTACAAAAGCCAAAGTAACTGTTGGCTAGTCGGCTACGCTTTTAAGGCTTTGAATCGAACAAAGTTATGAGCTTATTGGGATTGTTTCTGTAATACACAATTAGTCAAAAGAGCACTGAGTCAGATGAACTTTGATACAAATTCATACTAACATTGCAAGTGCTAGAATATATTTTGGTTTGGAATATTTTTGTACATGACATTGGAAATTTAACCTATATAATTATTAAATTAATTTTAAACTATATTATTATGGAAATAGTCTAATACTCTTGAAGTATTAGACTATTCCCATAATAAGCTAACAAAAAGACAGATATAGATATATTCACATTTATATTAAATCAACGTAGATAATAAAAAACCGTATTAGTCCGTAATGTTCAAATTATTTTATTACATAAAATTACAAAAAAAAATCCTTTGTATCACAAAGGATTATCTGTGAAATGTGAAAGTTCGTTAGTTCGTAACGAATGCGCTCAGTCATGTAAAAGTCGTATGACCTTTAGACCGTGTATGCATGTAGGCGGACGGGCGTACATTGCAATAGAGACATTTTGCGTACATAATGCTTTGCAAGTTGAACACGCAGTTGATTTAAGTTAAGTATGATAATCAAGAGATTACTTATAGTGATTAAGAGTTAAGTATATCCTAGTTTTAAAAATCTGACCTAATGGCACCTGCATGGTGGCTTTGCGCAGTTTAGGGTTCGTAACGTAAATATTTTGTTGTACCTTAATGTCACACGGTTCGTATATATGTATAAATTCTACCACCTGTTTTACGAAACCAACAACTTTATTTAACTTATTTTCTAAGGAATGTATTGTGTCGAAATCTTCGATGTCCCGGTACATTTTACAAGTAGCTGTGATAGTTTTCTTTATAAGTTCATTAAATGGAACTTAACAAACTAGACTAGTAGACCCAACAGTTGCTAAAACTACTTTTTCTACGATACATAGTTCCCATATTTGTGTTTTAGCCTTCAAAGTGCTTTTAATGAGCGTTTCGAGATATCTTATCTTATAGATAAATGGCACAATCGATCGTAAAAATCCTAAGCTCCATTATTGGGTTTGTTTATTATAATTGGTTCATCCGTAATAGGCTTTGTGCCCAATTAAGAGCTTGGTGGATCGTGGGCGTCCAGTATACAGCTACTGACATACCCCACGTGGGCGTTTGTGGACTTCAGTCGTAAAAAGTATGAGTAGTATTACATTTCATCGATAATAATTATAATTCTTAAAAGATTATTTGGTAACTCCACGATGATTGCGTAGATGTTTTCGTGGAAGATTATGCTTGGCCTTAAATAATGATATAAACTGAAAATGTATGGTGTAGGTAGGTTAGTGTATATCTGTATGATATAAAGCCTTGAAATTCAGCTGGATGGTTTGATTGAGGTCGTTCTGTTTAAATTTTATTGAGACAACATATAAATGACTTTGGTAGCTTTTCCTCTACGTGTTACAATTTGCATTATTTTAGCCTGGCGTAGCGTGGGTTAGAGAGTGGATCTGACGGAAAAACGTCGACAAGATGACATCTACTTTACCACTATATAACTATGTAATAAGGCAAAATTTTCTTTTGACATTTCGGTTTCACAAACACCGAAATCGGTTTGAACAATTAAGCTTAAAAAAGGTACGCGCTGAACGTAGATCTCCTCATTTATAGTCGGTTGCAAAATACCATTCCATTAACCCGGCGTCTCCTACATCACATGGTGCGAATCAGCTTTATTCATGAAAGTTAAGTTTCACAATTTGATAATTGTATTCATTGCCGTCAGTGAAATGTCAGGGTAAATAATTTACGTTCCTAACAAATGAGCACTGTCCCGGTGGACGGGTAATTAACAGGTCGGATACGATAGAATCCCGTGGGGCAGGGCGTTTGCGGTTGGCACTAAGAGGGGCAGGAAGAGGGGCGTTTTGTTAAAGGTTTTATTTAGACATTGCATTAAGAGCTATCACAGTGCACGCGATTTCATAAATACATATTCAAAATGAATTGATAAACTCTCTTACGCGCAGTATTCTGTGGTGGCGACATATAAAAAATAGCACTACCTTTCGTTGGGTGTCGTAGGACACACTTTGTAGTAGAAGCTTGTACAGTAAGAATAAGGTGCAGAATCTTGGACTAATGAAAACTGCAATTAGTCGTTCTTTTTCAAATATCAAAAGCGGTTTTTGTGGAAAATATAGAGAGGTAGTGAAGGTTACGCAAGCGGATAAGGGAGGGCCATTCCTAAACCACACCGGAGTCGCAAGTCCTGGCCAATGTATCCTGTATCTTTCTTGGCAACGCGATGGCCCTATATAAAACTAAACGAAACTTACATAACTATAAGTTTATATAACTATAAGTTATAAATATTAGTAATTTAGTAGAGTGACGAACGATTTCAGGTAGCTACTTAATTACTAGCACTAGATTTCAAAGCCTAAGTTAACTTTAGATACTCCTCGTTTGATGCGTGTGGTACCATTAAACATCAGCTATCAAGAAAGCCACGAGGCAAAGCCATAAAGTTTTATACCTAGTGGTTTTATAGCTACTTACTTCCTCAAACCAAAGACAGTCAAGCGTTGTCAAAGTGCACTTAATCTGAACGCATAGAGAATGCTTGTTTCTCAGTCATTCTCGGCCCCATGTGCTTTGATTCATCTCGATTGATTGATTTTACACTAAATACCGATGGTCTCGGTCTCCGCTAGTGTTGTGCGATAGTAAACTAGTAAACGAATACTGATTTGGATTTTGGACACCGATTTATCTGTCAACCTCTTTTTAAAGACTTTGATTGACTTAAGTATGTCAATAAATAATTGTTTCCTATTGAACCAAAAATTTAGCTACTATCGTGTTGACCTGTTCATTAGCTAAATTATTCCCATTTTTAAATGTTTTTAGATATAAAGTCAAAAAACTCAGTTCTGATGTAGATTCATGTACTAATACTATGGTGACTATCAAGTTACAATTTTATAGATATAGATAAAAATAAATCATTGAACAAACACTTTGCCTGACAGGGTCAAACACTAATCACTGATTTTGTAGTTTGGCCGTGAATCACATTACCACGATGATTATAAAAAGCTTCGGGCATGACTCTTCTCCCTACTCCAGTTATAGATACTTCTTCTGGTAATGTAATGTATTACCGAGAGCAAAATTAGTGAAGTTTAAGTTTTTGTTTAAACCGTGACCAATTATTGTCTCAGGTAGTCAACTTCTTATAAAAAATACATGAGTTATTGCTTATTATAAACAATTATATTATTATGTCAATGCGTCGCTACATCACTAGATCCTACCTCCCACAGTAACGATCGGATAAACGTTGACTAGCAATCTTAGTATCAACCTGGCAATTACAGGAGGCCTGTAACCTTGCCTTATTGACAGAGCCACTTCCTGTTCCTAAATGCTATTCAATTTAGACGTTTAGCTTTGAATGCTTAAGTAAGAGATCTCTCTTTGAGAGTTAGAACGATGTATCGGAAAAGCCAGCTATATATCGATATGTACTTATTTCTAAGCAATTTTTAAATATAAGTATCATGTTCGTGTGGAAGTGCTTTAAATCAAAATCTCAGTCAGATCAATGTCACTACATTGTCTATAAATTACTAAACCTTAGGCATATCATAGAATAATTGATAGTAAAGTAAACATTCCGCAAAATTATATCGTGAGTCATTTTCTGTGGACATAAGGAGCTTAGGACGAGGCCTGAGTGGCTTGTGATCAAAAGGTCGGCTTTTGCTTATGAGAATTTGGTTATTCAGATAGTGACCCATCTTGAAGTTACATAATATCTTCAGAATTGTCTAAATAGGCGGTCTACAATGCTTTGTGACGGTAAATTTAAATTTAAATAATGTCATCAGAAAAAAAAATTTAAAATACCTATACAAGTATTTTTTGTCTTAAAAATAATAATATTGGGATATGAACAGATACAGATGTAATCATTTGAATACAATAAAGAAAAGATAACCGCCAAATAACACGTAAACTGTGTTACATATCAGTCTTTGAAGGCTTGTAATAATATTATGTCTTTAACCTTTTGATTTAGCTATAGAGATTACAATTTTTTACCAATAACTTTCAAATAATTGCCATGGCTTACATTATAACACGCAGAGACGACATAATAAATTGAGTGAGTTGATAAAAAGAGTAGCCTCAGCCATCATAAAGTGGTTCGCTGACACGTTTTAATTTCCTGAATGTGGTACGATAAGATTTATTGGGGCGTCTAGTCGACTGCGTTCTGGGGCGGGCTAATTTACCGCAAATAGATGATAAGACGAATGTCCGAGATAGCTCGTGGAAATAGGTTTGGTAAATAGCTTGAAAAAAAGGTTTAGTGCTAAAGTTAAAGGTTATGACAAACTAATTACCTAATGTCTAGCCTAACAAAGGGGTTTTTCGATTGATAAAACGCAACTGTTTATGTAAGATTAAAGAAGTAACTTATTTTAATACTTGTTTTGGTTATTGGTTATGCGATTTATAGCAAAAACACTTAACAAATCGGACGAGACTCACTAGTTTTAAATAAATAGATTATATGCTTTTGTTAAATGTTTATTTATGGAATTAAAATAAAGTGCCTAATTTAGATAATGTCAGATTTAACTTTTATCTAAAATAGGTTTAGGACCACTTTAAGCAAAATGAATAAAAAAAATGCTGAAATAAAGTTTTTATATATATAAAAGCTTTATTTTAAGTGCCATAAAATGGCCTTTTTTTATCTGTCTAAACTAAACAACTTTTACATCATGTAATTAAAGACTAAAATTAATCGTTAAAAACAATTTAGAAATCGATCCCAATTGTATCTGTACTTTCTCTTTTAATTTCCCCTTAGTTGACTACTGCAAAGAAAGAAAAGGTAATGTTCCAGTGCGAGCGACAAGATTTAGTGGGAAACCAACTGGAGCAAGCTAATTTGGTGCAAACGAGTAATGGGTAGAATGTCCCCAATATTTCGCCGCTTCCGGGAAAAAAATTGACAGACATGCTTCTGATTTAGATGCAAAGAGATTTTTTGTAGGTGCTTATATTTCACCGTTCTATGATTGATATACTCTAAGATTACTTATGGCTTTCACTTCATATAAATTATTATTGATTCATGAATAATATTTATCAGTGACAGCCATGTGAAGTTGATAATTATTGTGATATTGATAATAATTATGACGATTCTATTCTTACACCAATAATATCATTTAAATCTAAACAGTTGAGTTTTGTAGATTGGGTAAATATTCATTGTGTTCATTTAAAAACAAATAATTAATAATAAAACAAATGTCACTTTGCAATTGCTCTATTAATTACATTGATTAACCTAAACGATTTAACGCACGAAAGTTCCTTTCAGTATCATAAAGTAAAAATTCAAGATAAAAGCTTAACTTTTATGTAGCCAATTTATAGCCAGAGTTAACTGATCGACCTAGGGCCATCGGAGCTTTAAAAGCGGTTATATCTCTAGTAGATCGGCGATACCGCGACCGGTTTGGTTATTAGTCTTTCAATGAACAGTTTAGTCATGTGAAAAATTGGGTTTTGGGACTATTATATAATTATGTGTAAGATCATTATAGTTGGTCAATGCCGGGCTTCAGAGAAAGAGAAAGACAGAATTTACACACTTAAGTAAATGTATATTATTAACGAAGGTTAACATTTAATTAAAAAATGTTACTTGCTAGAAAATGATCCATGATGTACTGTGTCTCAAACGAAATCAATCTACCAATAATTGATGGCCAGACATTTACTAAAATACACTTAATTTTTATTCATAAAATTAATTTTGACATTTAAAAACAATATTACGGGCATAAATAAAATTCCAGTAAGTTTGATATAAAATGAACAAACATTTATTTAGCACTAAACAAAAGCTGAATTACGTAGGGTTGCTGGCAACGAAAAGCCACATCACTACTCGTTTGTAATTGAAATGTTTAGTTAAATGTTTTGTGTGCCTTACAAACTTCTACCATAATAATTTAGTTATATGGATTAATTGACATTAATAACAGTTTAACGTAGGAAATGACAGCCTTCGATGAGCAAGGTGTGTTGCTATGGCTGTTTGACAACTGCGTATTCATTTTAATAATGTTGTTGAGCGATCAAAATGTTGTTAGTTATTTAAACGATTACTTGTTAATTACTAGTTACTAGGAGTAACACTTCTACTATTCAATTCAATTCAATTCAAATATTTTATTGCGTTCTATAATGTTACAAGGATGTTATAAAGTATGATGTAGACAGTTCATTATAGACCCTGTTCGGGCACAACAATACAATTTGTAGTAGACGGACAGAGAGGATGACGCCATAATTACATAATATTTCAATACAAAAGAACAAATAAACACCTATTATTACTACATACATAATTTACTTACTTTCTAAAATTTACTGTATATTCAATTTATAGATATCGACTAATTTGGTGATAGTTATTAATTTATTTTATATAAAATAACAGCTAATTACATATTTTTATTAGATTATATTATTAAACATTTATATAAATTTGAATTTGAGAAATAAAATAAATTGTAATATTTGTTGTCATTGTATTAATTAATTTGGTTATATATTTTTTAATTTTATTAGATTTTCGTCATTTAGGTATTCATTTATTGTATAGTAGCAATTTTTTAAAAGAATAGATTTTATTGATTTTCCATATTTTATTTTATTTGATTCTTCTTTTTGTAAATTTTTATAGACATGATTAGTGGGCTTGATGAATGAAGCTTTAGATGGACAGGCGGTAACATTAATTTGTTCTTACGAACACTTCTCAAAGAGTGGTTCGAGGGTAAATTCGATCGCTTTGTATAAAATTCGGGATGTTTTCGGACGAATTTACATATTTCCAAGATATACATACATGGAAGGGGAAGTATGTTAAATTTTCTAAAATATGGTTTGCAACTTTCAGTCTGTTTAGTGTTGGCGAGAATTTTAATTAGCTTTTTTTGCAAGATAAAAAGGCTGGATGCGTCGATGCTATTTCCCCATAGAATAATGCCATAGTTAAGCCACGCGTTTGCATAGGCATAGTAGGTAGTTAGTGCCGCTTCAAGGTCAGTAGTTTTTTTCACCTCGTAAAGTGCATACGCGTAGCTCGATAATTTTGATTTTATTTTTTGGATGTGCGCTTTCCAATTTAGATGTGTATCTATTTCTAAACCGAGTAACGTAAAAGTGCCTACTATTTTATTCAGAAGGTTTTTTTGTGGTATGATTAGATATATTACCTAGCTACTAGGTTGAATGAAATATGTACAACGTATTCCTTTTGATATCCCATAACTCTAAGGTTATGTTCTATAAGTAAAAATAATATAACGCCCTAGGTCATGTGCTTCAAAAATCAATAGTTTCAAATATAACATAAATTTTAGTTAAATATGTTAAAAAAATGTAACCAGTATGGCGAATCCTTAGTTTTGCGAGACGTTGGCAAACTTACACTTAAGTGTAGTAGTAAAGTAGCGTGAGAGCGTAACTTGTAAAAAACATTGACGTGTGTGGGTGTTTCATTGTAAGTAGGTACGAGTAAATCGTTTTCATTCAAAAGTTCAATCATAACAAGGTAAGGGTGTTTTACATAAACAATCGTGACTTTTTAGAAATATTTTGTATGAAAAAATTAAACAAAAAAAATATACCTATTTGAAAAATAATTCATATGCCATTTGATTCTTTACCATGGTCTGTTTAATACCCTATAGTTATGGGATATCAAAAGGAACACGTTGTATACTTTAAATCGATTCATCTGTTTTGCTAATTAAAATATCTTAGCTTAAAACTGGACCTGACGAAATGAAAAGACTATAACTTTTCCTTTAAAATCTGAAGATACAAATATTATTATCCCATAATTTCTTGGTTGGCACCGACTCATACTTGGTGACTTAATATTATACGTTACTTAATTTTTTATTCGTAGTAAATGTTTTTACCACGCTTTTATTAGCTTGGGTTGTATGTATCTATGTATGTATGTATGTATGTAATGGAATCTTTGAGCATAATTTTCACCAATTTCCAGAAGTTTGATTAATTTGGAACTTTGCACACGCATCAAGGACCAATGACAATGCAATAATTTAATAACAGTTTCCCAGTTTTCCTCTGTAAGAGAGAGTAAAAGAGATAGAGCTAGCGCGCGATTTGTATCAATTACGATTCCTGCATAGCTTTGGACTTACAGTCGATAAAGAAGGAATCAAATCTTATAAACTAAACTAAAAAGTAAAAAATAAATTATAGTTTAAAAAACTAAAAAACCACGCTTTTAAAACAGATTGACAAAAAAATTAAAAATAAAACTGTAGTGATCAATTGAAAAATTCATATTATTGTACAAAAAGCGTAGGGGGCTTGATTTAGATTGTTGTAAATATTTTATCAATAATTTACTATATCTGTGGATATCATAACAAGCACCTCACGCTTTTTGTACAACAATATGAATTTTTCAATTGATCACTACAGTTTTATTTTTAATTTTTTAGTTCAATCTGTTTTAAAAGCGTGGTTTTTTAGTTTTTTTATTTAGTTCATTAGTTTGTATTTTTCTTTACTTTAGGAGTACAAAAGTAAAACTTTAGGTTGGAATGTTATTTTTGAATATAAATAAAAAATAAGCTATAGTGAATTCGAAAAAAATAAATAAATTGGTCAGCCTAGTAGGTACAACATTTTGTGGATGTACTTTAAATAAATATAATACGCGTCGCATACCTCCTGTATTTTTCGTCGGTTATTTAGTGTCAATTTTGAGTCGTGGTGTTGACTATTTGCGCTGAATGCTTATTTAGCTACAAAAATTTTATTCTTGTAGCCTTGTTAACTCTATTTGTCTCTTATACAGGATGAAATTTTAACCACTTTCCAAAAATTTTGTAGGTGTTCAGTATCATATTTAGAGCCCATTTATGAAGTAAAAAATGTAAACCAAGTTTTCACCCGAAAATATTTTTCGCAATATAGGTTTACATTTTTACCGTCCTAAGCCTGTTAAGGTATAAAGGGAAAATCAAAAACTTATGAATAGTATCTTATTGAATGAATGAGATGCGTATCGCGTAAAAAAAATGTTGCTAGGCGGCCGTATCAAAAATTTTAGATTTTTGGCGGACATTTTAAGTCTTTTATCTTGACATTTTTGTACTGGGCTTTACCAAAAGAAAAAATATGTCATTTGTTATTTGTCTCGTAGATTGATATATTAAAATTTGGAAGGTGGTTAAAATTTCATCCTGTATAAGGTCACCTCATTTCATGTGAAAAAAAATTAAGGCCCGGTTGTGCATACTCAACCCTTTTATTTTGCAAATAAAACAAATATTTTTTTACGCTTCTTTTCGTCAAAATCGTATATACACATTTAAATTAAGGAGTAAAATAAAAGATCCCGTTTGTTATTAAGTGCTGCGTTTGACTTAGTCCTTGTCCGATACACGTGCAAGGCCGATGAGTGAGCGAGACGGAGGCGATGACGTAAGGATCATTGAAAGAAGACAAGGTGCTCTTTCAAATAATTAACTCTTTTGTTACAAAAAATTAATGCCAACATATTTTTTTAAATAATGATTATATAATTAGAAACTCTGTATAAATATTTTCACTTGAAACGGGGTGACCTTGTAATTTTTTTTTACATTAAAATGAGACCAACATTAATTAAGCCATGAACAATGAATCATCGAAGTTCGTTAACTCCGTAAAGTTATTCGTAGGTATTGCAATGAAAACAAAATGTACGCGCGAATTGAGAACTATCCTTTTTTTCTTAGGTTGAAAAATTAGTGCGGTGCCATTTTGCTACAAACGCTGAAATCGTTATTTGTTTCGATAGGTCTTCCGTTTCATTGGGGGACAGGGCGCGCGAAGGTCGCCGTGACCTGTCTTGTCTGACCTAGGACACGCGCCCTTCAAGAAGAATTTGTTTGAGCAGATATTATTACGATTCTGTTAGAAACAATAATACATAACGGGCTTGAAAATTAGTGTGATAAACAAATTGGATCGAGAAAATATCGAGCTTTTGTGTTATTTCAAGTTACAACATACAAAATTGTAAAATGCCATTTGTAATAGGTATAGGTCGGAATTAGGTAGAGTTATTGATCTAAAAGAATAAAGTGGATATGTCTCAATTCCCGGGATTAATTGATTTACTAAATAAAAAGTTTTTTACTTACACACAATTAAACCACTGCACAGTTATTATTATTATTTGTTTGTAATTTTTTTGGTAGGATCGTCCATTAAAAATTCAACATTTCCATGCAAGTTCGTAAATAACTCTACGTAATGCGACCTCTGCTACTAGGTAACAAACCAAGAATCTTCATTCTCTGTGCTTGACCGTAATCAATCACAAGTAAAGTCTAAGCGCAATCATTGAAGAGTCTTACTTAAACATGAACTAGAAAATAATGTATTTTTTTGAAATAAGGTAAAATACAGAATTCGCTTTGGCAATGTGTCAAGTAATAAGTTACCTAAACATAAAAATAAACTTCCTGATATTCATCAGTTAATCAAGTTTCATCCAAGTGTGTTTATCTTTCCAACAGCTTAGGGAAAGTAGACAACATACGGTCGTCAACATAAAATTTACCAAATAAACAAGGGTGGAATCAACACGCTCATGAGATCATAAGATTTTTCGCCGATCCGCGTTATCTGTTGCTGAGCGTTCATTCGTGAAATGTTTGTCATTTTGCTCTACGTAAATCGACGGGAAAATATGGGCTCCACATTGTAAACAACGAACGACGCAACAAGTCGCTAGAACGCTTCACCCCATCAGTCCCACACGACCTTTCTATCTTTTACGATCCAGTATTGAAACACTATCCCTGATGAGGGTTAGTGACGCATTTCGCCATTATCCATCCGCAACGTAATGACGTCTCTGTAATACATACTCTGCAAGAATCATTCTTAAAACAAATGAAGTTTACGCTCAAAATCATAATGTGACTGCAGATGACGCAGCAACACCTTAAAGGTCACGAATGTTCATTCGTATTCAGCGACGCAATTGGTCGTATTTGACAAAATAAGTAACCATAGTACGAGTATCCTGGCTTTGTTGCGTACTTACTACGTTATAACATACGGGCAAATATGTACCGTTAGAGTCACCGGTAGCGTCGGAAGCGTGTTGTGAGGGCCGGGTGTTGCGGCGGGAGGTGTAAAGTTCCATCGCGCGCAATGGTAAGACAGGCAAGTCAGCGATCATCGTGATTTCAAGATCTGCTGCGGTCGCGCGGTGACACGCGGGGTGCGCAGGGCCGACTGGCGCGCAGTACGCGGGAAAGGGACGGGCTAACTGTACGCATGCGCGGATAAAACGCGGGAAGCACGTTCTAGAAAAACGCTTCCTCAAATATGAGCGGTAGCGGGAAGAAACGATAGCGATTTGCAATGCGCCTGACGGCTGTGGTGCTTGAAATTATAAATTAAAGGATATAAAGATTATCTAAATTGGAGTACAAATTTATCTCAAAAACACTGTAACTATGCTTAAAATAGTGACATGTTATTTTTTTTTACATTAATAAAGTACAACAGTAACAGTGCATGACCATTTTTTAGTTGGTTCAATGGAAATACAAACAATACTTCCGATCTTTTTTCACATCGCGTCGCTATCTTCCCAAAAGTTATAACTTTGGCGACAGAAACCAATCCAACACGAAGTAAAGATTGCAGCGTAAACTTTTATCAAGGACTCAACTGATTACATCTTAGCAAATTAGGAAAGTTTGCGGATAGCATTGATAATAAAAAAACAATTTCCAAGGAAAACCATAATTGATTGGTATCAACTGTGGATTCTCCGACGGCTGTTATTCTAAGTAGAACGGTGCGGCGGGTCAAGGATATCTCATATCCACTGGGACATTTGCTGTTTTATTAACCCAGTAACACTTCTGCGCAGGTTACAGTAACAAAACTTTATAAAGGCATTAGACTAGATATTAAATGCTTATTGCAGTTCTTCTAGAGTTATGTAATAAAAAGCGGATTTATTAAATTCGGATTTAACTAATACTTTAAGAAAGTTATTTTCAGTTCAGTTAAGTAAAACAAGTTCTTGTTTCTTTAAAGTTACCTGTGACCTAGCATTTCTGTGGTATTAATTTTGCAGCGGAGTTGCGAATCAAAATATAGTATTTAAGTGAAACAGGTAAAAGGATTTTACATTACTTAGATCACACAGGGATCACACAGAGAATATCAAAGAGATAAATGGTACATATGTCATTAGAAAGTTTTTAACTGCATTTATTCAATTTTGATTGATTGTTGTCTGTTCCTCGCATTTTCACAGAGGTCTGTTTTCCGCGTGATAGTAGAAATCATCCACTGCGGGCGGGAGCACAAGAATAACCCAACTTTAATGCAACAATCGAATGAGATAGATTCAGAAGATATTTGGTGCGCATACTAAAATGATCACTAGTTTTGATTAAACTAAAACAAAAGTAATCAAGTTACGATTTATACGTATTTTCTGACGTTCTTAAGTCGACATTTGCAGGCTTAAATTTTAGGCTAGAATAAATTGAATTTTCATTTAACATATTAATAGAAAAATTGGTCACACCTTGCATCTGCTGGCTGGTCGGCCTTCAATCTTCAATGGGTGTAGATAGGTCCCAAAGACTATTTAGTCACATTAAGTCCCGAATCGCTCGCACTTAAAAGAAATATTAAAGTTTGTGTTTATTTTCGCACTAAGCATTTCTAGATTTTATTTGGGATACACGTAAGTTGTGACGGACATCTAAGGAATACTTAAAGTTCGACGTAGACGCAGGGAGGAAAAGTCGTGGAAGCATTTCACGTGTGTGAGTGCAGACGTGTTTTCGTACGAGTATACAAATAGAAAAATGATAATGTGTGCATCTATTGCGCATGTAGTGTTTATATGACCCTGGTTTTTGTGAATCATACTAACCTCCAAAAGGCGTTTTGGAAGTAAAAAAAAACAATATTATACATGGATGTATACCAGCTGGTCAATGATTAAGTAAAGGGAAGCCCTTTTTTGTGGTTTGAAGCTGTGAAAAATAAACCAGAATCTGCTTTAATAAGGTTGTTGATGTTTTTCGAATAATTTAAACAAACCCTATAGTTGATAAGAACTCATAATAAGCCTACAAAAATGTTACTTGTTCTCTCAATGTACGTTCGTACTATCAATTTTATATTATGAACTTCAAGTTGAAAATGTATTTGAGTAATTTGACATTATCAGTAGTTGACTGATTTTAACTTTTAACTATAGTCACTATTTTAAAAGTTGGAATTGCTACCATTTCGACATTTTGTCATTACACAACAGAACTTGATTATTGGTGTCAATCGTATTGAGATTACGAAATAGTTTTTTCAGGAAGGTTGACATGATATCGACTGAACAATATTGTATGGGCGGAATCAGTCATGATCATCCTAAGCCATTAATCCGCTGGTGAATGTAGACATTTCCAGCAGAAGGATTTCGCCCTAATTGCCACGCTTGACACGGGTCGCAGTTTCCCACAGGTATAAGATTTAATGTTTTTGAAAAATATTCTTCTTTTTAAAAATGATCTTATAAAACATACTAAACTATACTATATTTAGTATGTTTTATAAGATCATTTTAATTAATGTTTTTTTTTACATTCAATTCCTTGAATGATAAATTCGACTGTCTGAGGTTTGACCAGAATCCACACAGGTTTTCAATTTGACGCGATTCCAATTATTTAAAAAAACTCAATCCCAAAGAGTTCAAGAAAGTTTAAAAACCTAGAATACTAATATTTATTGATCATTTTATACCCATTAAGAATTACAATACTTATGTATTAACTTATTATGAAAACATTTAGTCAAAATTAATAACTAGCTTACTTCGCGCTTATGGTCTGTCAAATTTTATGTAAAAAATGGTTTATAACAAAGTTTTGTAATGTAATCACAAAAAAAAAAATTATGAAACATAAAACGTAAACGATTATCTTAATCTCTTGGAGTGGGTACGGAGCAGATGTAGATGTATCCTAATCACCACTTAAAGCTCTGTTTAAACAGCACAATAGGACTAAACGGCCTTAAATAAGAACACAGCGATTTTATCACACGTCGAGCCAAATTATCTTTTGAGACGTCTCGCTGAGTGGATCGTAAAAGACCCACTACAGTTATATTAGGGTAATATCAGCGATCTCGGTCATGCAAACGTCCTTCGAGAGACGTCATCTGAAGAAGTAGATTAGAAAAACAACCCCACTCATTGTTATACAAGGCGATATTGATATTAGGCATGTTAGGGTTCCATCTTAAAATGTAATACATATCATAAAACAAAAAATACACATCCCACCAAAAACATTCTGTATTGGCAATTGGACGCTAGTGTATCATTGTAGGCTGTTGTTATTGTGCAACACATGCATTCATCATTGACAATGCTGACTTCTGCTCTCTTCTTTTTAGAGCGTCAAATCGACCACCGATCTAACATAAAATAGACGTACAGACGGACTTCTATCAATGATTAGAATTCCGTCTGTACATAAGTATCATTGAAATACGGAGCTTTATCAAGCCTACAATTGACTGGTTACTAAATCAACATTTTTTAAGAGGCAATTTTTGATCGTCAATGGGTAGCGGTTCTGGCGACAGATTGGTGCAATGGTGTCATGGAGCACCTGGTTTTGTACCATTGTGTACCCTTCAACGGCCAAGTCACACAACATTAACTATAATAATAAAGAAATCGCAGTAAGGAACCTTAGACTTGGCATGACTTTGTCTAGATTTCATTACTTTTTAGAGACAAACAAGCAGCTCCATCAAGACTTGGCTAGTTTTTGACAGAATGTTTTTAGCGGGATTTCACTTCTTTTTGTAGAAACGTATATTGATTTATTTTATTAGATTTTCTTATTTGACACGGTTTTTTCTTTTTAATTTCTATTCATATTTATTTATTTCAAATTTTCGTATTAACATTACACTTAGATACCTACGTCAATTTAAAATTTCAAATAGACACACATATTTTTGTTATAATTTAAATGTCAAGTTTAACCTAATTAATGTATCAAATGTCTGCTGCTATGCCCCAAAACATCACTCCATACGACATCAATGAATGGAAATACGTGAAGTAAACGTTTTTTTGCTGCTCTTATACCTCCTAATTCTTTGATTTTCCTAATCGATATGTTGCTGCACCAAGTTTCTGTGAAAGTTGTTGTATATGAGATGCCCAAGTTAACTTATTGTCTAAATCAATTCAGAGAAATTTTACTTTATTTTTTTCACTTAAATCAAGATCGTCAATAGTATTACTCACACATAGATGCGTAACTTGATTACCAAGTCTGAAATGTATTAATTGTTGGAGTTGATTGATACGGGGTTTATACCATGTACCTTAGTTTTTATGAGTTCCCGATATTTCGGCACTGTTGCAAGCGCCATGATCACGGGAGAACTGATGTCTATGCGGGTAGGTAGTTGTTAAGAGCAGACAAATCGGTCTACCCTCCATCGTAGTCTTTTATTACACACGATACCGGTACCACTGTTTGAAAACTCACTATTACTACACTTCTGTTCTCGACACACAACACTTACAGTATCCAATCGAGATATAGCATTTTTTGAATTACTTCTGTTTCCGCAAATTTGAACCACTGGATTCCATACACTAGATAATTTAAAGCCATCTTCGCGATTGAAATTCATCATTACATCCCTATAGAGTATGCCAAGTTGATGCAACATTGTCTGTCGACAAACTATTTTTTGTATAGGGGTCAGTACTACCTGCAAATAGAGGGGGTCGCTATGGGTAGCCCCGTAGCTCCAGTTGCTGCTAATATCTGGATGGAACATGTGGAAGAGAAAGCCATCGCCACTGCACCCACAGAAATTAAATTATGGAAGAGGTATGTCGACGACGTGTTTTGCATACTGAAATGTGACAGGGACGATGTTGAAATGAATTTAGCAAGTATTAATAGTATCCACCCCAAGGTTAACTTCACCTGTGAGATTGAGAATGACAGACAGCTGGCATTTTTAGATGTTAAAATTGGAGTGCAGGGAGACGGTTCACTTAGCCACTCAGTGTATAGAAAACCTACACATACTGACCGTTACCTTCACGCTACTTCGCACCACCACCCTAGACACCTCAACTCCGTAGTAGCATCCTTGACCAACCGTGCATATGATCTATGCGATGAAGAACACCTGCAGGAAGAGCTAGATCATGTACAACATGTACTACGGAGAAATGGATACACCGGACGACTTCCTACCAGAAAACTGTTAAAACACCAAAGGTATAAGGTTGACAGGCAACCTGTGTTTTTGCCATACATAAAAGGAGTGACAGACAAGATCTCAAACATCCTAAAGAAATTCTCATTAAATACTGTCTTCACTCCCTTAAGAAAGGTATCACAGTGTCTAAGATCACCTAAAGACAATCTCGTTTTAGAAAAACCAGGTGTCTATAAGATTGACTGCAGTTGTGGAAGTTCGTACATCGGCCAAACTAAACGCACGGTGGCTTGCCGGGTGAAGGAACACATTAAAGCGGTCAAAAATAACGACACACATAAATCAGCTATCGCTGAACACCTCATACACTCGGGTCCTAATCACTGGATTGAGTTTCACAACGCGAAGATAATTTCTACAGAACACCACTATATACCAAGGATGGTCAGAGAAGCGATTGAAATTACCAAACACAAAAAATTCAATCGCGAAGATGGCTTTAAATTATCTAGTGTATGGAATCCAGTGGTTCAAATTTGCGGAAACAGAAGTAATTCAAAAAATGCTATTGCTCGATTGGATACTGTAAGTGTTGTGTGTCGAGAACAGAAGTGTAGTAATAGAGAGTTTTCAAACAGTGGTACCGGTATCGTGTATAATAAAAGACTACGACGGAGGGTAGACCGATTTGTCTGCTCTTAACAACTACCCACCCGCATAGACATCAGTTCTCCCGTGATCATGGCGCTTGCAACAGTGCCGAAATATCGGGAACTCATAAAAACTAAGGTACATGGTATAAACCCCGTATCAATCAACTCTAGTAATAGTGACCATGGAAGTTTAAATCAGTGTATTAATTGTGTCTGATCAACATTCATGAGCATTATTTATTGAAAGAAAACCAATCTGTTATTGCGGCTAATAAACAATTTGTGTAATGTTCGAGTAGAATAAAGTTAATCGTTCGACTATTTCTTCTTGTGAACTTGTAAGTATAAGTATAAAAGCCAGTCTAGTCTAATCCAGATTTTTCCTTTCATTTTATTTATATGCGTATTAAAAGCAGATGGGGAGGCATTCGCCCAGCAGTGGGACGCTGTAGGCTAGATAAAATTAGAAGATATGTCCCTCTACGCTGGATTTTTGCAATGACAGTCGATTTTTTTATGTACCAATAGTAGAAGGGGGCATTACCATATTCCTAATACAGCTGAGACCAGCTGAGGGTTCTTCATCAGATACTTCAGACCTTCGATTTTTGACACCAAATGAAGCGGCCCACCAAGTTGAATATTTTTTGTAAAGGCGGTATGTCGATCTCTTATAGTTTGGTTGGGCTCTTGTGTTTTCTAATCAGGGTCACCAGGTACTCCAGATCTTCGATTATCCTAGTTTTTATAGTTTTCCCTTTATGTGGCCGTTAAACCGTAACTCTGTACCAAATTTCAGCTCTCTGAGTTTATGGGAAGTACTAGTTCTATTTTGCTGATCATGAGTGAGTGAGTGAGTGTCGTAAATGCGAAACTTTGCTTTCGCTTAACTTCGGAACTAAATGACCTACAGACTTGAAATTATGGATTTAAAGTATGTAATTATAGCTTACTGGATTACGAAAATTTCTGCGTTCTGGTCTCATCCAGAGGTTCTCAAATAGGGGCCTGAAAATGCGGCGAAATGGTTCCAGTAAAGGATGGTACGGCAGTGTTTGCTTCGCGCTCGACTTGGCGAGGGCACTGCCGTGCCCCCCGATCAACAAAGATAAAAGCGTGGTTAAAACGTAACCAGAATGTTTCACGCAGGGCTTGTTTACGGGTTTATTTTTCGAAACGTTATCGTCCTAAATGCCTAAGAACGCTTTTATTTCGGTTTTGTTCGAACGGAACGAAATAAAAACGTTTTCGAAGAAGAACATTTTCATTTCGTTTTAAATAAAGGTTTAATAACGTTTTTATTTCGTTCTTTCCCGTCGCGTCAATACCTACATACGAAACGAAGGACACACACACGAATTTTACTTCAGTTCACCTTGTGGCCTCGCGCGGCGGAATTAACCGGCATTTGGAAAACGTTCTCATTTCATTCCCGTTCCGAACGTAATACGAGAAGAGAACACCTCATAACGGTTAAAAAAAAGTATTAATACCGGTAAAAAAAAAACTGTTCAAGGCACTGGTTTCACGCATCGTTATATACTATGATAAAAGTAAAGGTTTTCAAAGGTATGTGTTTGTATGTATTTTTCTAGGTTGTAGCTCTTAGATAGATAGATTTTTTTTATTTGAAAGCTTGTTTAACCAAGGCAGTTCTCAAATACTTTAGGTCAAAATGCTGCTGTAATTTATAAGATAGTCTGTAATTTTTAAGTTCCTGTAAGAATCTCAAGTGGCAATAGTCAATTATTTTGCGTCTGGGCTGATTAAATTGCCTTTAATGAGAATTAAGATTCGGGTAGTCAAAATAGGTGGTATAAACGCAAATAAATCAAAGGTCATATTAGTACTTTAAATATCAATCAAATATTTTGATTCCAATTTCATCCCGTAGTAAGTCGCCACCTGAAGGAGAAAAACATCGCCTACTCTTTTTATAGAAACTGTCATTTTAATTACGCCCGATATAAATCGAGGGGGATATTTTTATCGCTGCTATTAATAACATGATTGATTTTCATTGAACGTATTGTATATGGTTAATCATTTGCTTGCTGACCTAACTAGGGATGCGTGTCGGGTTCTTTTTAATATCCGGTTTTTGGTTTATTAGGGAAACGTAGGTACTACTAATACTTAACAAAAAAATCGAGTGTGCAGGGCATCGAATATACTATTGCAAATAATATTTGTTGAGATTTTAACTCAACTCCACTACTTATTAAAGTGTTGGTTCATACCTACTATTTATACTTTTTATATTCTTTTGCGCTGATGCAATGTATTTGTTGCGCTTCCACTCAACATTTCAAGGAAAAGGGAATAGTGATATATCTTATATAACATAACTCAACATAATTTTACGTAAATAATGTTAGGATTTCATTGTACGGTCAGCATCGGAATTTGTTAAGCACTTTAGTATCATACCAAAGTAACAAACCGTCAATCACCCTTAAAAACAAAAAAACTTGTTGTTTTATTTGCAAGACATTTCTATCGCTAATATGTCGCTAAAGTGTTCAGGGCCTTGCGATGCTGACTATACCTAACTAACAAGTTCAAGTATTTAAAACCGATTAATAACTACCTAAAATAATTTGGTTATTATGATAAATACTACGGTTACAGCAAGGTACTCGTAAAACTTACTTATCACATCTCTACCGGATACTATTTTGAGGAATCCGCAGCTCATGCGCACGTAATGCGGCGATTATGTCCATCCGTTGGCTAATATTAAGGAAATACGCTCCAATTGCCTTGCCGATTGATTGATAAGCCGAATGTAATAACAGGTATTCAGTAAATTGAATTTGGTTTAGGTAAGAATTGTTTATTAGGATATTTACTTCGTTGAGTGTTGTATTATACTACAAAAGAAGAGCACCACCACTCCTTCCGCATCGATCTAGGTCTCGTAAGAGGCGACTACAGGAGTAGGTACTTTAGAGGAAGGGAGTTTACTACGCCATTGCCTTCTCTGTTTTTTGTGGACAGAGTAGCCTAGATAAGGCTGATGATGATGTTACTTCACTTTATACATCTCAAGACGAAGCGGAAAATGAAATATATTAGGTATTTATACTCACTGGAATTGTACATTGTCAATAATGGCTTACCTGTAACAAAAATATCAAACTCAGTATTTAATTAAGTAGGCTTACTATAGTTACCTGTTACGGAAATGTTATTAAGATTTCATAAATAGTAAACCAGAAACTTAAATTTATACACTGTCATGTCATTTAATGACTTTTTTGTGAGTATTATGTTTCAGCACTGTAGCAAGCGCCGTGATAGCGAAAACCCTAAAGCCTAAAACCCCAAGACCGATTTTGACCAGGTTTTTTAAAAACTATTTGTTTTATTAATTAGTTTATTTTGATGATTTTTTAAGACTAGCACCGTCTTAATAAAATGTATGAGTAGGTATGTTTATTGTAAGAATAACTATAACTTATTTGACTAGTTTTCCTTATTAGCGTTTTACTTTCAGCAAACCTTAATGTATTTTACTAATACATAGTGTTAGGTAAATATTAACTAGTCTTTGCACATAAATGTGACGTAGCCAAAAATTTGATATCATTTTGAATCATAATTTTCACATAAATACTTTCAAACAAAGTGCTTCCAATATAATTAAGATTGGTTTGCAAAAAAGGCTCATATCAATCGCCATTGTATTTACATGCATATTTTGTTAACATAGGCTGATATTGGCTTTTAGGTAAGGTTTTTTTCTTGTTATGTATGCGATTGTGAGCTATGACCTACTATATGGGTGCCGAGCAGAGGCGCTAAAGGTACAACAACATAAGTTTACTGAATCTGCCTTTATTACGACATCTATTAATAAACCAGGCGGTAACGAACTGTAACGGGGAATCTCCATAAAATAAATCGTCGTGTAATAACGAGGGATTTTAACAATCCGATTGAGCAATGGATACCGACCGGAGTGACAGAAATATTCGGCTATTTTTATGCCGATAAACCTAATTGGGTTGTGTCGATCTGTTAATGTTTGGGCGCAAAATATAACTCTGAGGTAAGCAAGAGACACTGCCGTTTGTTCCTTACGAATACAGGAGTTTACCAAATACAGGACTTTTGCCTTGCCGACAAAACGAAAATAGAATTACGCAACCTTTTTTTTTCTCAAAGTTTCTCTTTTTCGATAGTAGATACGTCTACGGGAAGAAGCGTCGTGTCTCTACCAGTGGCTTAACTGCCATCTCAAACACGCCTGACAAGAGTAGAAATAATGTCAAAATCCTCCTTTTAATGATGATAAGCGTTGCTTCTGGATCTTTAGACCAAATTTTGTCAAATCATAGCAATCTTAAAAGAGTTTTAACGATACTCCTGTGAAAAAGTACCTCGCATGGTTTGCATGAACTCAAACGGCAGAAAATAAAGTTTTTAATGTAAGAGGTGTACATCCTGACAATGCACAAGAATAAATAAGAGGTGGGTCTTTATTCGACTCGCATTACTTTTTACGAGTTGATAAATTCATTAATTTTTGTGAAATGCCTGACCAACTTTAAACCAGTGCAGCGGAGACGAATGGCATTTGCATGAAAGATAAATTTACGAATTCGCGTTTATTAGGGGTTTCACATCATAATGTTGGTTTATCCCGATCGAACACTTTATAGCGTTTTTGCTTAAGGGTTCGAAAACTGTAAGGTGTTTTATAAACGTCGGGATGTAAGTATAATTAAAGAAAATTTACCCGTGTCCGTTGATAATTAATTTATAATGTCATTTTTTGTCACTTAAAAACTGTTGCATCATACATCGTATACCTATATGGCAACTAAATTAATAGCAGATATCAACAAATAATAATATCCATTTAAGTACTTATATCAGATCAAAGAACTTCTCCCTATGAAGCGCAAGCACGTATTTAAAGACGTGTAGAAACAAGTTTATTCATAACCAACACTATAACTCTACTCTCTAGCAAGCGAAATAAGCGAATTATGGCCAATTTAAAAGGAAGCAAAGAGCGTAGCCTGGTAGTAACAAAACATCTCGGGCATCTAAACATTATTTCCATTTTCCAGACGTTTGTAGGTCAAAGGTCGCTTCAAAAAGTCTTTATAGCAGAATATATGACCCATATCGATTATGTTTGTTTAGGGTTGCGCCGTTAAACTTAAATTGTTTCGGCATGATATAGGTGCCCTCGCGTGCGCCTACCCTTCATGTGGGATTCAATTACATAATGTTATGGTTTCAGGCTTTTATATTCTTATCATTATTCAACCGACGAAAAAAGATAAGGTTCTCAATTCGACGCGTTTTTTTATATTTATGACCACGTAAACCTTTTTACCAGGTTGACTGGTTTCGATTTTTTTTTGTTCTATTATATAGGTAGCTCAAAGTCCCATCTATTTGATGAAAACCCCGAAGGATAGGAAAAGAGGGTTAACACCGTCTAAAAATAGAATAAAGTTTTACATAAAATTTTAATTGGCACAGAACAAGAAATTACTGACGATTATTAAGCAACAACTTCAACATTAAAGTTTTACTCTGAACCCAGTTCCGAAGTCCACCGAAGTTGCGGGCAAAAAGCTAATCTATACTAATATCATAAAGCTGAAGAGTTTGTTTGTTTGTTTTGAACGCGCTAAATCTCAGGAAGTACTGATTCGAATTGAAAAATTATTTTTCTGTTGGATAGTCCATTTATCGAGGAAGGTTTTAGGCTATAAAACATCACGCTCTACGACTGATAGGAGCGAAGCATCAGTGAAAATTGTTGCAAAAATAATCGCGATCATAATAACAGAAATTGACGCGGACGAAGTCGCGGGCAACAGCTAGTATAATAAAAGCATTAACAGAACATTCCAATAGATACGTCAGATCGTATCTCTGAAATTACAACTCGACCCGAATAGGCTTACGAGAGCTTCCACGATAAAAAGTCTCATTTTCGTCACCCAGAGTAATGGGACAATTGCACACGACAGGGCAGCAATTACAAAATCATTATTAAGCACCAGAATATGAAGTGGCAAATAAAGTAGAACGGTCAAATTGTTGGATTGCGGACGGCTGCGGTTTATCGCAAATAAACAAAATATTCTGGCGGCTCAGTCGTGTTTCACTAAAGGTCGACTGCGCATAATTTTCGATTCTACCCTCTTACAGATGGATCAAGCGATTCAAACCGATTTAGTATTGGGAAAGAAAAATATTTATTTGTACATCTTTTTAAATTACCATTGTGATACTGTAACGACCTGGCATGGATACACTTGAATGTAATAAATCATCATCATCACCTTAGGATCTTCACGCCAATTGCTCCCGGTTTCCCGCGACCATCATCAGAGATAGTTCGTCATCTGGTGACCGGTCGCCATTTGAGAATCTTTCCGCCCCAACGACCATCGGTTCTTCTCACTATGTGTAGTTTTAGGTAATGTAATATTGACGTGATAGTATCTCCAGAATAGGTACTTTAAAGATCCTATATTGGAAAACATTGAATTTGTGTTTAATAAGCTCAGGTTGAAGTCATATTACTAGTATAATTTATATGCACCAAAGTAACGTAAAGACCTAGATTTAGTTAACATTTATATTTTTCTATATTCTAGATGAATACTCTTTTCTCATTTATTTGTTGGATATGTTGTAAAAATACTGAATGTATTGGATTGAATGTCAAAAAATAAACAATTCGGTCCCTATGATATAATAAAGAAAGCACTTTTGTTGCTTATTGGTAAGTACAAAGACATACTTTTTATTTCTGATGTGAGTATAATATAAAGTAGGTAGGTAGAACGAAGTGGCGTGATAATCAACTCATCCGAATGGCTCTGGAGCTATGCGAATTATTCATACGGCATGTGTACTTAGCTTAATACGATATTTAGGCATGTGTTTGTGGTCTTGTTATAAAATACTGCCTTAACGTGGGATACGAAACATAATTAATTGGAATTGATTACACATATCTTTTTATTTTATTTTATTTTATTTATTTGGAACAACAAACAGTTATACATTAAGTAGTAGTACATTATTATGTATATGTGTAGTTTGAATAAATGCATAACCAACCACGTTATTCACAGAGTAACAAATAAACAAATTATTAGGTATAATATATTCACTAGGGTGGCTAGGTTCGAGTTTTACGAACAGGATAATCCATAGCGGCAATAAAGCTACAATGATAAACTTTTTTTAGGCCGTCCCGCCGCAATTGACAAACAGACTGACGCCAAACAAGCCAACATCATTCAGGTCCCGGCGAGATACACAATATGTAGATATTATTTGGCAAAGATTTATTTATTTATTTATTGGTAGTGGTAATATATTTAGTTGTTATTAATTTATATATGAAACCGAATTATATGAAAAGCCGCCAAACAACACCGCAATCGAAAATACTGTAAATCACGACGAGAATTCACGAAATCTTCCCCCCATCCGACGCTCGTCCGCCAATTGCGCCGGTTTTGCCTTTGCACGGTGTTAATTATAAGGATACATATCTAAATAATATGGATAGTATATAATATTTTATGGCACAAGTGGTATAAATCACACTGGATGATTAGAACATCATTATAATTACTACGGAATGCAATGCTATAGAGTAATTATTTGTAATGAATGACCTTATTGCTTATCAAGAATATCAGTGATATGTTTTTTAAATCTGGGTGCTGAAAGTTGGAAGATGTCCACCCCACCGAAGTGTCTGTTATAATTATCAACCAATCGACGCATTGGAGATCGTTTACCCGCATTTGTTCTGCATCTATAGGTGGAAAAGAGATGTGGGACCCTACTACTACGTATGTGCGATAATCTTGGGACATTATAGTGGAGTTTTTCAATTAATTCAATGCAGTCGAATACATTATTGCACAGGTTGTGGAGTAAAGTGGCATTAAGGAATAGCCGTCTTGATTCAAGGGATGTTATATTGTAAGTTTTAAGTAGTTCAGGGTATGATAATTTATGACGGTGACATCTAAAATTGACGGCGTGCAGAAATTTTCGCTGCACATATCGAGCATTAGCAATAAGATTAACGATTGTGTTCGTAATATTGGTAATTAATATGGTATTGTATCTCATATAAGTGCTTCAGAAGAAAAAAGCCTTAACCGATAACTTTTTTAGAATTTTGACATTGTATGGGTTCTTTAGTGGTAAGCACACATTTGGATATTATGTCGAAAAACAGAGCCAAATAATTAATAACTTTAAAATGACTAAAACTACAAGTACAACCAAGTACTATCACTGAATTATAATAAATTAGCTTTTGATCTAAAGCACTACAATTTTTTATTTACAATAACTATGTATTTGTAGTATTTACTTGGGACATACTTCAAAATTATCAAGTACTTACTAAATCATTTTTGATTAATTGAAACAAAATACAAATTATTTTGTTCTAAAAAAAAATTAAACATTTTAGTTTCGTGTTTCTTGACGTTTTTTTTTAAAATATTTTATAACAATATTTTTCATACCAGAGTGCTACTTCTAGTGGAAAAGCTTCGGTGTTAAATTGACGCATCAGCTTATCTAGTAGGTAGTGGTATTTCTGAGTAAAAATTTAATCATAATTATGTATTATTTTTGTACGGTCTGAACCTTTGGGCATATGGAACCGTATGAAGTAAGCTCAACAAAAGGTAAATGCTGAAAATCGTTACGGAATTCCCTCGATTGTCCGTCTCTCCGCTCATTAACGACGAAGTTATCCGCCGTAAAAAAAGGTTGAATTAAGAAATCTCCTCCTTTTTTTCGAAGTCGTTTAAAATGTTTTGATTTTGTTTTACTGTCATATTCTAAGGTACGTAATATTCAGTATCTCGTTTAAAGTTGTTATTTGCAAGATAGTTCGCGTGGTCTCAATATTAATCAGAAATGTTCTTTAGTGAGCGTACAACTCATTAAAGTTTCATCGCAATCAGATAGATTGCACAATACGCATAAAAGTGGAAATACAAAACATATTTATTTTTAAGTGTCTAAATTATGGGTGTTCAGACTAAAGAATAGGTAAGTATTAAGCATTTATTGACATTACTTACGACCTTGTTAATTCCAGTTTCTCTACATCTCGGAAATCCGCTCTTTTCTCAGTTAATTAGCGTCCATTATTTATTTTCCTTCCCTGTTTTCGTCATTTCTTCCCTCTGAACGGGAAAATAGGTCTTATTGCCGCTGAATGTTTATTTCATGTTATTTTTATTGTGTGTTTTTACATTTTATTGTTATTTTATTTATTCGGAAACAAGTAAAAAAGTATTTGTTTAGTATTCGATTTTTTGTTATTATTATTGTAATGACTCAGGACGTCATGAATATTATAAACATTGTATAATGCTAAATAATCCGTTATCATTTCAAAGGAGAAATTACGCTAATCTTTGAGATGTTAATGTCTAGATTTCTAGAAGAATGATTCAGAGCGGCTCGATATTGGAGCAGACTTAACTGGGGGTAGAGCAAACATATGCTTCCAATTTCTTCATTGATCCCTTCCCTGTGGCAACAATGGCGACAGCTAGTTTGCAGTGAAACCATGCAAATAACTAAACTTCTTAGTCTAAACCATTTCGCTTAGATACACTTGAATTAAAGTTGAATGAGAGCCGCGTTGAAAACTATAAAAGCGAAAACGGTTCGACTGAAATGAAAACAATGCAATGACAATCACCACGGTGCGCCGTCATTGCCTTTAATCCTGGCTGGAGTAAAAATATTTTATTCGATGTGAAAATTTTACGGCCACGAGCTGTGATAAAGGTCTTTTGAGACCGAATGAAAATCCACTGAAAAGGTAATAATAACAGTAAGCTGTATTTCGCTATGAAAAGATGAATGAGCCTTAACTACATTGTACATATAGATCGTGATAAATTTTTTGCAAATCTCCGAGAGTATTGTTATCAAATTAGCAAAAAATATACCACACTATGTTTATTAAATTTACATGAAGAGAGTAGGAACTTGCAACTCAGAAGTTGTTACTGTCGTTTTTTTAATAAAGATTACAAATGTTTTATATATTTTTCTACTATATCCATGCGCCTTTTATATTTTTGTATATTGGTGAAGCAAGAATTCTAGTTATGGTTTTGATTCTGTATTGTTATCAGTACTCAAATGTTTATATTGTTAAACTATTAAAGAAATGTTGCTGTTCTGATTATATTTGACGGAATATAAATAAGAATATCTTCGTATGGTTATTACTTTACCATGTTTAAAGCTGCTGTGCTACATTTGAAATTCTGCACGGATAATTTCCATCGCAGCAGCCCAACAACCGAGCTGGCCTCGAATGTACTGTTGAATTAGGCGCAAACTTCATTAGCACCAAACCTCATTTCGGTTGATATTTACACGTATCACGGTGGCCTGAAGGCGGCCTTGCTTTCCGGTACCTATTTTAGTTCTCACCTGCCTGTGGGCTGAGAGCCTAAATTATCTTGGTTAATGATGTGTTTTGGAATGAAGTCCTCGTCATTATTTGTTTCATATTCTACTAACGCCAAGTTACGTTTTGTTGGGGCAAATATCAAATTAAAAAACCTTTTATTCTTTATGCATTTTGAAAATTATTTTGTTAATACTTTCCGCTTGTTAACACCGGCCTAGGTACCTTCACCACACTACCCGCACTAACACTGATTGAGCAGGCACTATTTCATGCAGGAAAACCGCCCGCCCTGCCTCAAAAATGCATGCAGTACAGTTAATGCAATTATTAGTACCCAACACCGATATAAGAAAAACCTCGACGCGTTTCGCCACTCCCCAAGCCCGGCAAGGACCGCTCCAAGCCCGCCAACTACAGGCCCATCAGTCTCCGTCTCCGCAAGACTACGAGCAAACTATACGAGCGTGTTCTCGTCTCCCGCCTAAGAGATTACATTCTCTCGAATAATCTCTTAATCAACGAACAGTTTGGATTCAGAGCCTCCCACTCTTGTGCCGAACAGGTGCACTGCCTTACGGAGCACATTCTCGACGGCCTTAACAGACCCAAACCGATGGTAACCGGTGCGTTCTTCTTCAATGTAGAGAAAGCATTTGACAAAGTCTGGCACAACGCGACGGCTTGATCTACAAGCTGTACCAACTCAAAGTGCCCGACAGTCTCGTGCTCATACTGCGAGACTTTCTATCAAATCGTTCCTCTCGCTTCCTTTCGGGGTCCTATTCGTCCCCCCGCCCCATAAAGGCTGGAGTCCCTCAGGGCTCCGTGCTATCTCCTCTCCTTTTTTCAATCTTCATTAACAACATTCCCAGGTCACCGCAAGTGGAGCTAGCTCTATTTGCGGACGACACAGCCCTCTATCACTCTGGATACCATGCCGGTTACACCATTAAGGCACTACAACGTGCAGCCAAATCCCTAGGTGACTGGTTTAGGATGTGGCGAATCGAGATCAACCTCGAGAAAAGTGCAGCAGTGTACTTTACTCGGGGATTCTTCGCTTCGAAACATCCTAAACGATGTCTCACACCAATCACCCTATACGACCGTCCGATCCCTTGGGAGAAGACGGTCAAATACCTAGGTGTCACCTTAGATCGGAGAATGAGTTTTGCTCCTCACATCAAACGCGTCCGTCAGACAAGGCTCTACTACTATATCGGCAGGAAGAGTAAAATGTCACTTAGAAATAAGTTGACAATTTACAAAGCCTGTATTCGACCCGTGATGACATACGCTAGTCCAGTGTTTGCTCACGCCAGCCCCTTAGAACTAAAAAAACTCCAAACCCTCCAAAACAAATTCTTACGCTCTGCCGCGGACGCCCCGTGGTACGTGCGTAACGATAATTTGCATCGCGACCTTAACATTCCGTCGATTGCCAGCTTTATGAAGGAAGCGTCTCAACACTTCTTTGATAAAGCCGTCAATTATAAGAATCCTCTTATAGTCAAAGCCGCCACCTACTCGTGCCCGTTCTCGAAGATCCCGACGACGAAATCACATCGTTCGTAAAACAATTCACCACTCACAACAGTACACACCCGACAAGCACTAGGTCGAATCAGCGTACCGGTGAAGCTTTAACGGCCTTCAACCACAGCATAGGTCCATTAAAAAAAAAAAAACACCACTTCACGTAGCATCCTTAGGAGGTGTTTTCGCCTTCGCTGCGCTCCGACGACTTAGTCGTCGAAGTGGCGAAACGCGTCGAGGTTTTTCAACCACAAAATATAAAATACATTTATGTACATATGCCCGAGTTTTGCTTAATGGGTACGTAGGGAAGAGTGAAATATTAAAATTGAGTTTGGTAACTTTACATTGTACTGTATTTTCTAGTAAAATATTTTAAGAATAAGAATATGCGTCCATTTTACCTGAAGGTGCCTCGTATTTCACAGAGTCCCAACAAATTGAATAAGGTTTATTTATCACGCTACAGCTCTACAATTCTTTTGATTACAAATAAACTACCGCAGTAGCATTTCTTCAAGATCAAGAACAACTTATTGTTATAGCCCGATTCAATGGGCGATAGTGTCGCGGAGCGAAGCAGATACTCACGACTTAACCTGCAATATATTAGACAATCTGTCACATTTACCTTGCATAATAAGGTAAAGAAAACTTGCATATAAAACAGATAGTAACAGGTAGGGTCACTCGCGGCTATATGCTTTAAAGGCAGTTTTGGAATACCCGTTTTTAGTTTAGGATGGAGTAATTCCTCGTATGTTTGAGTTGCTTTTAAAGACGCAATGATGTACCAATAAATTAATCCGAATACTTGCTTGACTAAAACTAATATTACTTACTTTACTAAGTTATGTACGAACGATAGCACGGGGCTTCTATGTAGTTGACATTAGTGCGAGTTTGCAACAAAAGTATATTATATGTCACTATGTCTTTTACTTTTTTGCGATAAAATATGTGATTTGTTTAGTGAATGCTCTTGCTTTTGACGCATTAATGTAGGTGTAGAGCAAGATAATCTAGAAGAAGAGACCTTTTCAGTCATGTTTTACAAGCGTTTATTTAACAGTGTACTTTTAAATCACAAAGTTCTAACGTTACTGGATTAACCTCTCTTTTGTCAAGAGATATGGTAAACAACTTAAGAGACGTGCAAAAGAATATGCTTTTGAGACGCTAACACAGCATTCACAGGGACCCGTGGTTTTAATATTGTGTTACTCCCTTTGACGATCTGATATTCCAGACACAATTAAAATCAATTGTTATCGCGACAACCGGTTGTCGCTTGAGTTTGAAGCGTTAAGTGCGAAATATCGTATAATGGATTTATTTCTATAGCTGACTGTTCGGTTGTTATGTTTCAAAAAAGCTATACATCGCAAAAAGAGAACTATTTAAGTGAATTGATATTATAGTCACTACTTATTCATTATATTTTGTTTCTAAGAGATCTGTGTTGTATCGGTAACAAATTGTACCCTTCTGCGTAGCGAGTAAACTGTCAACTAAGACTAACTCGCAAGGTGCTTTTGCATTCACAAGCGCAATGTACCTAATAAGGGGAAATAGCACGTCTACAAACACAAATAGGCAACGAAATCAATGGAATGAGGAGGAAACAAAGCCTCTCTATTACCCACGGGTTATCACGAGCGGGAACGAGCCCCGAGCCATAATTCCATCCAATAATCCTTTACGATGAAGTGTTGAATAAGCGTCTGGCGTGTTATGGCATATTCCTGAACGTCGTTTCCTCAATAATTTGTCTCTGACTAGGCTCCGGAAAATGTTTCTACCTTTGGAACTCGGAACTCGACTCGAACGCATATTTTGTAACAGTGTTTCCTGAGGATGACCTTTACATAACAGTAGAGTTTATTTTAACAGTTTCCTTACGCTTTTACTGTCAAACGTCTCATATTTGAGAAAGTAATCAGCAAAATTTAACATCTTTTCCATCAACATTGTCTGTTATTTACTTTTTTTGGTGTATAGGGTATTCATTCATTCAAAATTAAAGTGCAAAGACAGAAAAAATCGAGTTAGCCGTTGCAAATGAAATCTTCAATCTTAAAAAGGTATTCGAGATGTGGCCGGCGACTGATTATGCATCGTTGCTTTGGTGAGAATGCGAGCAAATGTCAAGGGAAGTGATCAATGACTTGCGCAAGGTCGGTTACTGCTAGCAATGTTTGATCTATGCATGAATGAGTTGTGTTTATGCGTTGACTCGGCGATCTTTCAGTACCTTACTACAAGTCATGTTTATATCATTTTTATGTTAAGAATATTATTATGAGTTCAACGTTTTGAGAGTTTCAAAAATTTATTTTTGCATTTGGTTCGGGAAAGATATTGAAAAATAATCAATAATAAAAAAAATAAAACATGTAGTTTTTATATACTCCAGTATATTTATTTAAAGCCAAAAACTAGTTGAGATTATGTCAAACTTAAGTACCAGTCTGGAGTTTTGTTAAGTAGGTACCTACACAAAAAACCTTGACTTTTGTTTACATATTCGTTTCTTGAATTTATGCATAGTGCATTGTAATAAAGGATACACTTAGAGATACACTTAGAGATTTATCTCTTGTTTATTAGGAATTATTTCTATTTTATTTTATCCTGATGGTTTTATGTTTAAAAGTAATTTGCCTTAATAAAACACATTTATATAGGTATGTATATGTATATGCGGAGGTTGTTCTAAGGATTTCTTGAGAATAAGTTACAGAACCCTAAAAAGAAAGCATCTTAACGTAAACACGGTTGAACTAAAGTAGTAGATCCAAGTTATAATAGCAGTAGTGTAAAACTTGAATGTGTGTTTGGCGTTTGTAGAGAAGACTATCGTGAAGTTGGCGTGTTGGGGAATGTGGATTGTTTAAGTTGGGAATACTAAGATACTGTAAGCCTTCGATATTAAGTCAGAATTGTTGTTTTTTAAGCTCTTGCGCATCTAAGCATTCTACGACAACCATTATAACACACTATACGACCCTAATTTTTTGTCGATGAGACGATTGCCGACGGTTATTTGCTTGACACAGATTTAAAAATTGGGGGCGTATTTAACGTTATGTAGCGGATTTTTTCTTAAAAAGAAGCCTGATTTATAATTCGGATAGCTGAACGATAATAAAAAAAACAGGCTTTTTTTATTTTAAAATTAGACAAACTTTGAAGTTTATTAATATAGTTCAAAGTTAAAAAACTAAAAACATACATATTATTATGAATTTACAAGCTGTTTCCTACAACTCCGTACTCGTGGAATTTGATGCTATCCCACGGGAACCGTACTTTTATCCGGGATAAAAAGTAGCATTTGTGTTATTCCGGCCAATCAATCTATATAAAATAAATAAATAAATAAATAAAGGCATTTATTATTAAATATTTCGTACAATAATATTATCCTTGTCAAATGTCTTCTAGATCCGTTAAGCTTTTTATGCATGATGGAGTAACAAACAACTATCCAAACTTTTACATTTCTTATATTAATTAGATAAGATTACATTAGATTACAGTTACTAAAATAAAAACTGGTTGAGTGTGAGATGGGCTCGCGGTAAGGATATCGTACCTACTTTACAACGAATCTGTTTTACTACCTGGTTCGTTTGGTCTATAATATGGTCTCTAATACTTTCTCGTCCTTTAAGAGGAAACACTACGGGCGAGAGAATTGAAAAATAGGTATTTGTAAAATCTATTGCTGTCGCGCAGTGCCAAACGCATTCACCGCAGAGTGTGATAGAGACAACTGCTTCTTGGACCGAAAATACCTACTAAAAACACACCAAATCAACGTTTCGTAGTCCCCCGATTACTTTTCCAAAACTAGACCGATTTAAATACTTTTTTCACTAAAAATTTTGCCGTGTCCGTATGTTTTCCTTTTTTTCAAAAATTTTGCCAAATTTGTTTTCTGGATGTTTGAACACAGCGGAAAATCTGGCGATTTTTTTCGATTTTTGAGGGCTCATATCTTTTTTATTAATTAATTTATGAAAAAACAGAAAACATAGAAACATGCTAATAGTGGCCATACATTTTTGTAATATAAATTATTGCTCTACTGGCATTATCCAGGGAGGAAACAGGGGACTACGTTTGTATGGAAAAACGGCCGTGGTGTTTCCTCTTAAGTGCTGTAGGATATAAATAAAGGACTACTGCCAAAAGAAGACGAGCAGCAGCGTCTTCTCTCTAAACGGCAAATTCACTCAATAAAAGCGAAAACCATTCTTATTGTTTTTTGCGAGTGTTCGAGAAACAATGGTATTATGCAAGGGTGTACAAGGGCTGGAGAGGGGGCCTACCCTTTACGACTAGGTCAAGGGTCACTGAATCTGGAGCCAGGGAATTGACTCCTTAAATATATATAGGATTAACGATAATGGCCGCTGTAGTGTCATTATAAGGACATTGGACCACTTATCACGATAATATTGGTCGCTCGTTGGTTGGTACTCCATTTTATTGGGGACATGGTGTTTCTAGTTTTTAAATTCATTTAGGCACACAACAAATGATACAATAAATAAGCATAAGTATCATTAATGCTAGCAACTCGCCTTGGCTTCGTACGGATGGCATATGTCTACCTACATTAATGGTACCGCTTCGAACCCCGCACGACAGCCGGCTGTCGCGATAACAATTTTGTCGAGTCGATTGTGTCTGGAATAACCCACGCTCGAAGTGTTAATTTGTTGAAATAAAAAAAAAACTATTTAGTATTTACGTAATTCTTGAATCAATTGTTATTGATGGAAACCTCATGAAACCGGTCGTGTAAAGGTTCTAAGTGTACAAAAGTGCAAAAAAAAGCGATTAAGTTTTTAGGTGCCATGAAGAGATAAGTGTCAGACATTAATTGTGAAAACCACGAAATAAAGTTTAATTTTAATAAATTGTTGATTGAGTTTCAAATTAAAACTAAAAAAGCGGCTATTTTTATTGGTGTCCGATTTGTCAGTGAAACAAAAATTCAAAAAAAATTACAATTCGGACAGTGTTCGAATATAAAGTGTCCGAGTCGTCAGTTAATCTGACGGTTCTCCAGTTATCCGCTTTATTATTTTTCCACGCGTAATGTTTCATCTCATTGAATAAATATTTTCTTAATTAGGCTTAATACGATAACATAGAAAATGTGTATTTATCGGGGTATATCGTAATCCGTAAATCTTCTTTCCTTAATCCGTAAGTCTTTGGTTTAAATACGAATAACTACCTTTAATCGATTCGCCGACATAGCTTCCAATTATTACCGATAACTAGTTAGTTATTTAATATTAGATAGTCATCGTAAATATATATAGTTTATGGATAAAATCTTGTGTGTATTTGCCAACATGACACAGCGTGGCAGTGACGTATTATGGAGGGGTGTGGTTGCGGGCATACACTATTAATTACTTATTACTCGCGTTCGGAATAATTTTACATACGAGTACATGATATTATTTTAAATACTGTAATTTTTTTACCTATTTCAATATTTATAACATCTGTCTTCTTCATTCTTTCATATTTATTTTATTCTTTTTTAAATTTGCCCCACGTTAATGTTAATATTATTGTTCATTTTTTGTTCTCGTCACCACCTCACATTTTGTTTTTTATTTTTATTTTTTTTATTCTGCGTCAGTTGGTGACACAAAAAAAATCTATCATATGGGTCCCACCAGAACGCCAGCGCTGTAGCGGCCCTCGGATCGCTACAGCACATGCTGAGGTGGGACTTAATTGACCAACTTACTCTATGTTGTTAATTAGTGTTTTTTAATGTGTTTTTTTTTATTTTGTGTTGTACTGTAATATCGTCTATGTCTCTGTAATGTGCTTGTGGTCAATAAATGTTTCTTATTTATTATTATTCTTCACTAAAATTATCTAAGGTGAGAAAGATAAGGCAATTGACTGATGTTGGAACGGCAAGATTAGTATATTTTAGCTACTTTCATAGCATAATGTCATACGGAATTCTATTGTGGGGCTCAGCGGCAGATATTGAGTCAATTTTTATATTGCAAAAACGTGCTGTACGGGCTATTTACGGCTTTCGACCCCGTGACTCGCTGAAAGAGCTCTTTAAAGAGATTAATATACTTACAGTTACTTCTCAATATATTCTCGAGAATATTATTTATGTTCGTAAGAACATACATTTATTTCTTAAGAAAAGTAACGTACACAATTTTAATACGAGAAATAAAGATAAACTCGCCGTTCCAGGCTTCAGACTGCGAAAAGTAGGAAAATCGTTTATGGGAAATTGTATAAGTATTTTCAACAAATTACCAAAGGATATTGCTGAATTCCCTGTACATAAACTTAAATCGTATGTTAAAGTTATTTTAATGAAAAAGGGCTATTACACTGTTAATGATTATTTAAATGATAGAAATGTATGGCATTAAGTTGTCCCAGCTCGTACTTGCTTAAACCTTGTAAAAATTACCTTACCTTGTAAAAATTTATTTAAAAAGAGGCTGACAATAGTGACCGAGTTTCTTGCGCTGCTTCTTCTCGGCACTAGCCCAGACTTGTCCCAAAGCAGTGGTAGGTTTAAATATTGGGACGTGTAAAAGCGCCTCCTGGGGCCTATTTGCAGAAATAAAACTGATTTCAACTGATTTTAACTGATTTTAACTGATTTTTAACTGATTTTACTATACTGTAAGTATTAATGACAACACAAATTATGTTTTATTAAATTTAACTTAGACGTTCATTTGTATGTACTCATTTGAGGAATGCGTTTAAAAATGATAAACATGAGTATGGTTACTAGTGTCATAAAAACAAACTAATATAAGTCACTGCCTGAGCACAGTATAAACAACAACTAACTAAAACATAACAAGGAAATATTATTTGCAATATCTACAAAAGCCAACACTATAAAAGTCGTCAAGTGGAAATAAATCAGTAAAACGCTGGGAGCGATAAGGTAAACCGTTTGTGCTTTGTATCAAATATTTACAAATTCCTACGCTCGGAGGAAAGTTATGAAAGCGAACGGTAGATATAATTTGGGTCATTATTTACGGGACCGATTAAACATTTGCTAAGTTTATGACTTGGTGGCGAAATGTAAATAATAGGGGTTAAAGTATGAAATTCCGATTATGTTCCCACTTTTTATTTTGTTTATAGCTCTTAAGTATAGTCATATTATTGCGTAATTCTTTTGTATTGTATCAAAAACTAAATAAAGTAACTTTTGACTGAAAAAAATGCAATACTAGTGCCTATTACTTCAAAGGAAGTCGTTGAAAAGACCCCTTACAATATATCAGCTGACCTTCTTGCTTCAATTAAGTATATTTGTATTATGTAATTTGATTTTCAGAAATTTAAGTACTATAATGCGTAGCTTTATAACCATCTAACTTTCGCCTGTAATTGCATCGAAAACGGTTCAGGCGTATTTAAAAAAACAAAATAATTTTTAGTATAGAAAAATGACTTTTCTCGATTTCGTCCATACAAAACGGCAATTTCATACTTGAACCCCTAATATCTAAAGGTTTTTTAAAAATGTTAAAGAGACGAAATAAGAGTTTGCCCAAAATAAAGCAAAGAAATCGCGCGACACCTCCCGTAAACAAGATTGTTTTCATTGAATACTTAATGCTCAAGTACACTTTTATTTGAGACTGATAATATTCTATTTGGAATAATAACATTTAAATGTTTTTAGTTCCAATATGGATATTGACCATGAAAATTTATTTGAAAAATAATTATGTATATTTGGAATTCCTAAATATATTTCAATAACTCTGCCAACTCTACGTTACAGTCAAACGGTTTTCGTTACTTAATATTCAAATTTCAATTTTATGACAAAAAAATTAAAAACTTTCGATCGCTATTCATGACTAAATAGCTTATCAGCAAAAAGTATTTTAATCAAACTTTAACGCTAGACACCTAAAATTCTAATAAACAAAGCTGTTAACTATCCAAATATCAAGCTTAAGGTATTTTTATCGTTTACCTTCAACTAGACTAACTATACAACAATAAATGAACAAAGGTTATATCATAACACGTTTTCAGTAGCCACACAGTTAATTGAAAATAAATCAACCAACTCTAGCAGCGATAAAGTTAAACCGCGGTTTGTGCTCCGTTTCAAATATTTACGCGATCGCCAAAAGCTGTTCGGAGCTGATGGGGTGAAAATTGTGAAGCGCATTAAACGGAATGGATGGATGTTATTGTGGATTAGTCGCGCCACTTTTTAATACAATTTACGAAGTATTTGAATTCGATTTAGAATTTATTTAGTGGTTTGTGTTTTATTTTGCCGGTGTCTTGATTTATTTCGCCAAATAAGCATCCACTGATCATTTGCGTTAGTGATGAAAGATCTTTAAGTCCTATAAGATAGGAATAGACTCGAGTTTTAAGAACCTACTACATAAATACGACTTGAGACTTTTTACTTATCTGAAGGGTCTTAAGTCATTAGTATATTACGACTCAAAAATAAAACAACTCGAGTTTTTTTGTGAAACGACTCGCGACTAAGTCCTTTAATAAAGAATTAATTTGATAATAATAAAGTAAATTTCAGTGTAATATCAAATTAGTTTCAAATATATGTAACTCTTTTATTGAATAAGTGTGTAAGTACCTACCATTCAGAAACAGTACACGTCCGTATTCATTTAAATCGTTTAAAACAGCGTTTAAGCGCGCCTTACGACTTGCGATTCCCGCGAGTCGCGTGGTTTTAAAGGGTTTCGTCGTGACTGAGTCATTATAAAAAATCTCGAGTTTTTTTATAATGACTCAGTCTAAATTAAAACTTGAGTCATAGTCAAAGACTCCTGAAAGACTCAGGACTTATGACTTAAAGAGTCGATGGAGTTGTAAACTGTCATTACCAGGTCGAGTTTCTTTTATAAAACTTCAGACTCGAGTCCTTTCTTCATTATTTTGAGTGTTCTTTTGCCATAGTTTCATTATATTTAAGTCATGTTCGTAAGGTTGAATTTGCGTCACGGTAGGTATTACACATGACATTAACTGCTTAAATGTAATCCCACGACTTCGTTACGCGTTGAATTTAGAAAAAGTAAAACTATCCCACGGAAGCCGTACATTTATCCGGGATAAAAAGTTGCCTATGTTCTACTCCAGCCTCGCTATCTATCGCTCCACTAAATTTCATGTAGATCCGTTAAGCCGCTCTGGCGTGATTGAGTAACGAACATCCATCCAAACGTTCGTATTTATAATATTAGTGAAATAGAGTTCAAAGTGTCTTTTTTGTTAGGGGCTCCTTGTGTATTGAAATTTTAAGCAATCAGGTTAGTACTGTAGGTAGATATTTTTGTCCTATTAAGAATAATAGTTAAAAAAAATATATTAAACAGTCACTTAGGATTGTGTAGTGAGGATGTGATTAATACAGATTAATTTCTGCTTATTTGTTGTTGAACGGAATGTAAATATTAAGTAATTGTATGCACGGAAAATTAAAAATCCGCTTCATCCATTCTGGAACATGGAAAAGAAAGACGACAGGAAAGTGACGATTATTCAACTGCCAATCATAGGAACCAAATAGGTACTATAAATAATGTTCAATTTTATTGTTAGCAATTGAGAAGATGCGAAAACTTATGTATTTTATTGTAAGTTGTTAAAATTTTGCGTTAATTAATACATTATGTATCATGTTAGAAAATTCGTGATTTTTTTTATTCCAATTTGAATTTACCAGAGGTGTAATATTTTCTTAGTCTATACGACTGTACAAGTGTACACCATTCGTGGAAAGCTGAAGCGGGCATAAATACTAAAGCAAGTTTTTCGGAAATTTAAAACATATTCTCGAAGCAAAACAAGAACATAATAATAATATGGCGTACAAAGCTCCCGGGGTCAGATAGTTTTTAAAAAAATACACCGTAAACTAAACGTAACTCCACTTGAGATTCGTATACCGACCAAAAACAGTGGTATCAGTTCAATGATATTTAATGTCATTGTATCAGTTTAAGTGTTTCGCCTTAGGACTATTAGCCCCAGGTAAAATCTATATCTACCCAAACTAGATAGTATTTAGTGAATTCTAAGAGTGCCAAATTGAAAATTGTGATTTATGAAGCAATCATAATGTTGCAGGAAATTTTGCTTTCGCGTATCGACGTCACTTTACATCGTATGATCTTGATGGGTTGGCGACGAGTTTAAGTCGACTTCTGAGTTTTTTTGTGGATTAAATCAACAAGCAGGGGCGATAAAGTAAAGCCGCGGTCTGCATGCGAGCGTGTTCCCATCAAATATTTATGCTTTCGCTGAAAGCTGTTCCGATGGGGTGAAAATTGTGGAGCGTGCATAGACAACCTTTCTAAATAGAAGCCGCTTTGAAAGAGTACTTACTATGACATGCGACGGCACGACTAATTCGGAAGGCAAAAATTAATCGGCTCTTGCATGGGACTTTGCCAGAGCGGTACAGCTTTTGAATGTTTTGTTTCGAACTTTCTTGTGATGAGTTCGTTAGTGATATTTTTTTAAATCAAAATACGTCTTAGTGGTCAGTAACAGCACAGTAAACGACCTTACCCGATTGTTGCAATTTAAACAAGGATTTCTTTATGTTGGAAAAAGCGGGTAAGAAAACGGTAAATTAAATGAACAATGAACTGAAATTATAGTCCTGATGTACATTTACAAGCCAATACTCTGAAATAAAAAAAAACGCACATAAAAATTGCACTTTTATCAGAATTCACAACTTTCGTTTATCGAGCGCTTTTATTGTAGCAATTATATTTTCGATATATACCAGCGATTGAAAATCAGTCTCAAAACGAGGTTAGTTACTTACAATAAAACAGTTGAAGCTTGATTAGCTTGCTTATCTTACTTAGTTTTATCTTGTGGCATCTATTGAGCTAAATTGTCTGTAGGAACGTGTACCAAATGGATGGGATAATATTGTGCCAAAAATACTTTGCGGATGTGTGGTGTTTGCTAATGAAACGATATCATAGAGATCAGATCATGTGGGTGATGCTTCGCTTTACGATGGCAATAGGTTTAAGTGGAAGTACGAGTATTTATGAAATAAATATATTGGTGATGCTGCGTGTGAGATAATACATACAATTTCTCGTTGACTAGGAATACCACAACTGATTATAAATATTTATGAATAGGTACCAAATAGATAATTAGACTGAAGTCGAAAGGCAGCAGTATTTTTTTAGTTGGTTTCCTAAATAATAGGTTTTTAAATCTATTTGCGACTGAGGACCTACCTAAAAATATTTTAAAAGATTTCTTCGACGCTGATAAAAATTAAATTAAATAGCGTAAAGTAATGTTACACAAGTAACTGGAGGTTCACAAGTAAGTTTTTATCTTTTCATTTTATTTGTTAGATACTCTATAGGACATAAATTATTTGAAATTAAATTAAAAATCACTACGGATAGAAAATGATGATCACAAAATTTTTGATTGTTTTAAAAAAAAGTGATGATATCGAATTTCTGACTTCACTGTACTATTTATATGCATGTGTTAGCATAGGCTAGTTTCTTCTTGATATTATACCATTTACCTGTTGAAATACATATAATATTTATAATACATATATACTGGGTGAAATTTTAAACACCTTCCAAATTTTAATATATCAATCTACGAGACAAAAAACAAATGACGTATTTTTTCTTTTGGTATAGCCCAGTACAAAAATGTCAAGATAAAGCACATAGAAAATTTCCGCATAAAATCTAAAATTTTTGATACGGCTGCCTAGCAACACTTTTTTTACGCGTTTACGCATCTTATTCATTCATTATGATACTATTCATAAGTTTTTTGATTTTTCTTTTATACCTTATCAGGCCTAGGACCGTAAAAATTTAAAGCTATATTGCGAAAAATATTTTCAGGTGAACATTTTTTACTTCATAAATGGGCTCTAAATACGATACTGAACGCCTACAAAAATTTTGGAAAGTGGTTAAAATTTCATTCTGTATATGAACACATGTAATATATTAATATATTAGATCCAACACTGTGCAAAAGAGTTATTTATTATTTTAGCGAGTTCTCCCGTGATCATGGCGCTTGCAACAGTGCCGAAATATCGGAAACTCATAATAAATAAGGTACATGGTATAAATCCCGAATTAAATAACTCTAGTGATAGTGACCATGAAAGTTTAAATCAGTATACTGTGCAAAAGATCAGAAAAAATAATTCAACTCCATTTTATATGTAACCTACCCTATGAAAACAGAACTGGACTATATTATGCGACTTTTTGGCGTGATCAGTCTACGCGCCTATGCCAAAATACAGCGTTCTTATAATAAAAGTATCCATCTAGATAACCCCAAACAGAAAGATAAACGAACATGGCGAAACATAAGGATTCGATTGCTGACTAAGGAAACTGACTATAAGGATTTTTTTTCCAAATTCACTTATGATTCGTGATTTGCGTTCAGAACTTCAGACAAAATTACACTAAATAAGGCTTTGAATCTGAAGGTGAGCATAATAACTATACTCAAGTTTCTTGTAAAGTCAATTGAAATTTAGATGAAGACGTAGGAAGAAGCTAGCCAATTAATATGATTGATGGCTTGATGGAACTTATTGAATCTTCGGATCTTTCACACGACTTTCACTTCAAACTTATTGATATATGATGTGAATCGCCCAAGGCCTTTTTGTTATAAGACGCTTTATCCGTTATCAAAATCACAATCGTCTTCGCGTATACCGTTTTCCTTTCATAAAAGGTAAATAAGCTTTGGAACGTTCAGTTACAGCGAAATCCTGCTTATGACAAGATCGTATCGGCATTTACCCCACATTTAGGGGAAATAGTTATTGTGGCCCAAACTGTGCCGTACCGCGCCGGTCCGAATCACCCTGAATTTAGCCGAAAAACGGTTTACGTAATTATTATTAGCCCAAAAATGCCTGCGGCAACCATAACGCAATCAAGCTTTCCGTTCCATTCTCTTATTATGATTTGTTTAGTATACTTTTGTTTATTGCTTGTGAAAAGAAATAACCAATTAGTAGTTCTCGTATGTTTAATAGCCTATTTGTTTGCAGGAACCATTACTGTTTACGTAATAGATATTAAGATGCTTACGTGATTATTACAACTAAACTAGCGAATTTAAATCTTGTTTTTTGGTAAAGAATTTGCTAAATAATTTTCTTGGCATAACTTTTAAACTCATTTATGATGGTTAATGAGTGGAAGGTATACGGCTAAAAGAGGTAGATGGATTGTGTCAGAAACGATGGAGAAAGGGGTGGAAGATTTGATGACGACTGATAAGATTTTATGGACGAGGAAAACATACTGCGCCGGATGACCTGGATTTACCTAGACACCCACTTTTTGGAGAATTATCACTTAATCATACATAGAACAACAAGGAGTAAAACATCTTTTGGTGTTGTAGATTATCTAAAATCAAATAGTTTTTAAAACTTTAAGCTAACTTTGTACCCTTCAAGCTAACGTTAAAGTTTTACATGAAGACAAAAAATAACTGCCTAAAATTAGGATTCGAATTTAAGCTCGGTTGTAGGCACACAAATTTCGTAATGAATAATTTTTGCTTTACTTTTGTTCGTACATAGAGCTAATTACTTGGTAGCCAACGCTCAGTAATATACACGTACGAGTATAATCTGGCATTTGAACGTTCAACTCATTATTAGGCGAAAAGTAATTGCCTTTGGATCTATTCGACCGACTGGGGATTCAGGCAATTTGTTTGTTAGCAGCATTTGTTACTTAGTGAATATGATGCAGTTGGAGCCAATCTATACTAATAAAGCTGAAGACTTTTTTGTTTGTTTGTTTGAACGCGCTAATCTCTGGAACTACTGGTTCGAATTGAAAAATTAATTTTGTGTTGGATAGTCTATTTATCGAGGAAGGCTCTAGGCTATATTCTTTTAAAATCTTCATAATCGCGCTATATTCTTTTAAAATCTTCTTAATAAATAACAGAAATTGACCCGGACCAAGTCGCGGGCAAAAGCTAGTGTAAAATAGAATAGCATCACGTCATCAGCTCGTCCTATAAGTGTCGTGTGGAAAAGCAGGGACAGCAGTGTTTTTCTTCATCATTAGCCAAACTGCGATCGCCAAACAGCCTATCAAGCGTGGCATTTATGACAAATACTCCTTTTAGATCTATGTCAAATAGTGGACCGTAATGTTAAATAACCGGCCAAATGCGAGTCTGACTCGCGCACGAAGGGTTCCGTACCAAAAAGGCCAAAAAAACGGGTTTGTTGTATGGGAGCCCCCCTTAAATATGTATTTTATTTTGTTTTTAGTATTTGTTGTTATTGCGGCAACAGAAATACACAATTTGTAAAAATTTCAACTATCTAGCTATTGCGGCTCTTGAGATACAGCCTGGTGACAGAGCGACCGACAGACGGACAGACGGACAGACGGACAGACGGACAGACGGACAGACGGACAGACGGCCAGACGGACAGACAGCGAAGTCTTAGTAATAGGGTCCCGTTTTTACCCTTTGGGTAAGGAACCCTAAAAATGAGATATATAATGACATAATATGTATTTAATGTGTCAAATTATTATTTTTACATATCAAATACAGTAAAGTATTAAGAATTTATTCATAACTTACATACCGTGTGTATAATACCTATGGCACACTTACTGTCACATGCATAATATAACGTATATTCCAATACATAACTTTGAAGAAATTCAAGTTAGCTTGCAACTCCAATAGCCAATAAGATATTTAGCCTCTCTCAGTCCGACCCACAGTCAACATTAATTATCGTCGTTATTCTTTCTTTAACTGAGCGAACTAATTGAACAATCTTTCGAAGACTGGTACAGCGAGCCAACAGTTTAAGAAAATCTTTGACTGTCAACAAATTGCAAGCTATATTTATTTTTGAATGATCCGTAGGCTAATTATTTTTTTCTAAATCTTTGTATATTTAATGATGACGAAGTACGCACATTCTTAAAATAATTTGAGTTCTTTTACTCTAAAAACAGAATTTGTTACTTAAGTTTTAAGATAATTTCGTTTTGGATTACGGATCCTATAGTTTACATCTAAACCTGTTTGACGTTTCCTAACTTTGTATTTATTATGTGGTATTGTTTCAATCAAAATGATACATCAGGCAAACAATATTACTGAATAATCGAATACACTTTACGTCCAAATATATTTAGTAGACACAAATGTTGTTACTAAATATATTTGGACACCCCAATTTTGAAAAACCGCAAGTGTATCTTTTATAAGCGTTTTATTAATTATTTAATCAGTTAATTTCGTTAATCAAAGTTATTTTTATTGATTTTATCACGGTATTTTAACTCCACACGCGACTATTGGAAGGTTAAATATAAATTCAGTTCGCGCGCGTATATTGCCTTCATAATAAGGCTGGCCGGACATTTTTATTCAGCACTCGTCGCTTCATTATTTTAGACAAAGGCTCTATGAATGTATAGTAAGGGCCGTTTCACGGGTTAATTACTCTGACGAGGTTTGGCGGCGACTTTCAAGGGTTTTTTGCGAGACGGACACCTGGCCGAGTGGGAATCTTTTCTTTTATTTAGTACGAAGAATATGTATGAGCTTTTCCAGGCTAGTACTATGAGAACGGTCGTGTTCCAATTAAAGTTAAAACCAGTTTCTTACTCGTATTATTGTGGGTGCTGGTTTATTAAGACAAACGTGTAATAATTGTAAACATTTAAATTTACGCATTATTACTATCACTATAAACAATATTATTATTATAAAAATTTGACTAAATGCGATATGCATTGCGGAAACGTTAAAGGAGTATATAGTATACCAGCCACTACAAATTACTTCTTTGAGGTTTCTGTCGCGTTATGATGACCGTTGCTTTGCGCCCATGGCAACTAGTAGATGTAGACAGTTCTGCTCTCATAGTCAGGCCAAGGTTTGGGTCGTTGTTATATTATATGTATGTAATATTCCTTTTACTCACAATCATTCACACTTTTATCTGTGGCATAATGCCTTACACACTGATGTGATGAAAATGTCACATAATACTAATCGCTGAATGTGTTGCTAAGCCCAAATCTCAAAATTAGCTGAACCGATTTCGCTAATTCTTTTTTTTAAATATTTCTTGAAGTACGAGGATAGTTCTGACGAAGAGAAAGATTAGAAAATTGCCTGAAAAACTTGAATAATTATGTCTCAGGCGGGACTCGAACCCGAATCTCCTCGCAATCCGGGCGCGGCGCTATACCATCAATTGATATTATAATTGCAATTGCTAAAATATCAAATAAAGTTGCTTAAAAAAGTCAAAAAACAACACTTTTCTATACTCCCATTTGATGACAATAACAATAAACGTCAAAATCAAATATGTTATTCATAAATCACTTCGTCTCTAAAAAAAACACAGTACCAAAATTTTCCAACATTAAAAAACTTCTGAGTGACATTATAAAATCGTAAGCGCCCTTAGTAGGGGTCATGACTGAGGTTGATTATTCTATTTCATGATGACGAAATTGCGGCCCAAATATTCGGAACAAGCGCTAAATATTTCTCGGAACGTTATCGTTGTCGCATACCTACCTAGTACTTGATGTTTCACGGTAGCGAACACGAAAATGTAAAGTATTCGACGCTGAATACCTTTGTGGTCTGTTTTATGATAATACAGATTGTTTATGTCTTGAATCAGAATTTGTCTTCGTTAAGTTAAATCATTGTATAGGTAGTGTCGTCTGTGACGTAATGTCTCGGTTGGTAAAATTGGTATAGCGCCGCGCCCGGCAGCATGGAGATGCGGGTTCGAGTCCCGCCTGAGCCATAATTTTTCAAGTTTAAATACTGACGTAGATAGTGTTAAGAACAGTCTAGAAGTGGCTTACCGTGTGGCGCCGGCACCTAAACTGAATAGCACCACCTCTTCTCCTCCTATGGGGGTCGTAAGACGCGACTAAAGGAGTACCGAGAGGAGAAGACGTGCAGCAGCGTCATCTCTTTACCATTGGTCAAACTGCAATTGGCGACCCCTTTCAAGCGTGGTGATTATGACGAAATCCTTCTTTCGGAAAAACTTATCTCCAGCAGTGGACTAGTATGGGTTGGTTATGATGATCACCGACCGTTCAGCGCTAAAAATTGTTTGGTTACTCTCATCTATTTGAACAATGTTCCAGTGCAGTGTTTTCATAAGAAAAACTACCATCAACACAAGATACGTAAAACTAGATCTCCAGAATGCCGCATAAACATCCATCAGTAACATCAAACATTCAACGGAATTTCTTCAAGTATTAACTTAAGCGAGTTCTCAAAAGATTTTATTGCTAATTCTGAGTTTGCAAGAAACCAGAGAAATTCATACCGTTTACCGGGAACACAGGGTTGCCTAAACATTTGGATTTTAACGATTTTCTTGTGAAGACTACCGTTTTTGAAACTTTAAAAAGGTTTAGTAGTAACAAAAGGTTTCCTTTTCGTCGCTGTGTGCGATTAGGGTTGGGAATTGTCAGTTTTAGTTCTTCTTCACTCAATACCATTAAACAGACACATCTGTACCGGCTTAGTAGTAAATAATATATTTAAGAATTCCGAATTACCACTAGGAAAACAATGAAAAATGAGCGTTTACGCATTGTATCCGATATGTAAAGTTAGTCTGAAGTAGTTTTAGTGGTATTTTTATGAAAGCTCTTAGCACTTTTACGGTTTGTGTGCAGTGTGTACTTACCCGATAAGAAAGGATCACGTCAGTATAAAATACACGTAGTTGTATGGGAGGTTGCACACTACATAATATTATAGAAATTTGAACAAAATAAATCGAGCAAGACCAAAAAACTAGTCTACACCATTATATCCCTTCTAATGCCAGCTTTATAGATAAACATCGGAAAGAACGTAAGCCATATTAAGAATCATTTTTACTTGAATGGGAAATATTTTATATTTTCAAATGGAGTGGAATAGAATTATGAAATATCGTGTTAAGGGAAAATGCTTCTCTAGCAGCATTTTCACAATGTTCAAAATTAATTAGCACCAACGCCCCTCGGAAATGTTTCGACATGCTGTTGACACGTGTCAAATCACCAAGTATGAATATGCGCCATTTTCGAATTTCGAATAAATCTTTCAAGTTTACTTTTCATTGCTTTAACTTTGCCGAAAAAGCGGGCCAATTTTTTGGCTTACTGAATACTTAAGTATTACATTTTATATGACTACTTATAATTTGCAAACATTATAGCTAAATGTTACTGTTATTGGATCCTTGATAGGGATGACCTTAATAACTCGTTAAAAAATAGCTATTACCTCCTTGATTGTAGGTAAAACTCAATATATTGACATTTTTCAAATTGTGAAATTTCTCTATCTTTTGTCAAATAGTTATGTTGAAAGACAAGATATTTTAAATTTGAATTGTATTGAGTTTATTATAGAATATGGACCATATATCAATCACTAAAGTTCATTTTTAATTATGGCCTATAGCAGCGGTCGGCAGGCTAGGGTCATAAGGTGGCGAAATAAACAAATGGCGGGTCGCATTTGTGATATAAACGTATGCTCATATCCCATAGAAAAAAAGGAAAAAAATATAAAAAATAATGTGACGACTGAGATCCCAAATGCTGCCAATTTCTTATAATGTTAGCTGTCATATTTAATTTAGTAGTTGCAATTCGTGGAATTGCACTCAACTTGAGTGCAATTATTAAAATATTTACGGGCCGCAAGTAAGACGTCCGCGGTTTGCCGACCGCAGGTCTAAATCTTCCTCGATAAATGGACTAACCAAACACAAAAATATTTTTTTAATTCGAACCAGTACTTCCTGAAATTAGCGCGTTCAAACAAACAAACTCTTCAGCTTTATAATAATTGGTATAAAGATTTTTATAATAATTGGTTCCTGTAATTTGAGTTATGCATGCAAATTAAAATTTTCAATTTTATAAAATTGTTGACTTAGTCACACTCACGGTATACTTTAGATTAATTTAGGCCGGTTTCGGCTAAAAATACTCACAATACCATTTACGTAAAATCCCGTATAGAGGTATCGGGTAGAAATTGCGATATTACCAATTTAATGTTTTATTTTAGTAATGTTTTTGCACTGAGCTTACTCGTATCAATAAAACAACTCCATCAAACAAGTAACTTCATGGTGTTAGTCCATAAGTTTTCAAAAGTCAATAAGCTTTCAAATTTAGATCAGAATAAATCTAATAGATTACAAACTATATTGTAAAGATTACAAACTACACATCCACTTAAGATAATACGTGATAAGCTGGTAGTTGTAATAATAAATTTAAAAGTTTCTGATCAAACGAACAGACTTATCAGATCAAGAGATGATCTCAGTTTCATAACAATATTCAACAGTTATCTAATGCTTTAAGTTTTAAGTCCAACACTAATTTACTACAAATCACAAAGAAAATAGAGCTCTTTTTCACAGCACAAACCATTCAAAAATAATTGTCGTATGTCTTCTCTACCGGATAGCGTTCATATTCCCTTTACCAACACTGGAACATCATCATGGGACAAGCTTTGCTTTATATTTTAAGCACTATCTAAAATGGCAACCCTATCAAGTCCTAGTTTTAACATTCGGAAGCGCAAACAAGTCTCGGAACTAGTTCCCGTCGTGGGACCACACGGGGCGTGTTTATTGCAAATAGGAGCTCAGCGCTCTGCCCGAGAGTGGGGATTCCGGCATCTCGTGGGTTATGGCAACTCTAAATCTTACATTTATTAAGTCCACCGCTAGGCGTTGTTTAGAACGTATTAGATAACGTTGTCATTTGTTTTGCTTTATCAAATCTGACTATTTAATTACCGGGATCATGAACGTTAACAGTTATTTGAATGTGTTCAACGTCAAATTAAAAAGATGCAGATGTAGCAATACGATAACGAAAAATATAATTTGTTATGGTCGTAGCTAGCCTCCTGGGGTTTTAAATTTAAACGTCACAGTACGTAAGCATTGTTTTAAGACTATAGCTAAAATAATAATAAGTTGTTTATGATAATAGTGTCTTAGCGATAAATTAGAACGACTGTTGTTAAATCTGACTACATTTGGCCGATATATGCTTTTTTTATAATAGACATATTACAGAATGATAGATAAATTGCACCTAAATATGATATAGTGTCTAAATAACGTTGTGTTTCTTTGCATTGATTCCTTTAAAAAAAAGCATACTGATTTAAACTTGAGGAGAAGATAATAATAGCTAACTCTGAGTCAAGTTCGGTAAACTACTAATAAATTATAATTTTTAAATATTTTGTTTGTTTGGGCCGCAAGAAATTACTTCTTGCCTAATTCATGATTCTCGACGAGAAGAATTCTACTGCATTAGAAAACCTTTCCGTTTTATGAGATATGAAGTTTTCTTCAGGAATATAAAAAGAAAGACCACATAGTACTCTTTAAATCGCTTTGTTCAGAAACTAATTCACGGTTATTTAGATAAATAATAATATGATACTCAAATCAACGAATATAACTCTCGAAACTTTCCTAAATACACTCTGAAATTTTCCTTATGTGTTTGTTGCCGCTCTGTCCCTTATTATTTTATTTTCTTGATGGATATTGCTTGTATCCTTTTTCCTCAAAGAGATAAACAAAATAAAAACACTGTACATTTTGGCCTTTGAACCTTGAGATTTCTTTGCTTCTACTTCTACATTTTGCGTGAAAATTTAATGTAAAGTGATTTTAAGTTGGTGATTCTTTTTTATTATAGGTAGTCCATAAAATATAGCTTGATTAGAATGACACCTGTCAAACTGAGGTAACTAGTGATGGGACTGACTCGACTGATCAAACGAAAAAAAAAACAGATAAGGCATATAAAATAAAATGAAAATCAGATATATTAAGATTTAACAGTAAGTCAGTGTCATGATCATTATGAGAATAATTGTAACATTTATGTTACATTACTTCGATTTTTAAATACTGTCAGTCTGTCGATTTCGATTTGTCGATTTTACCTAATCACTAGCGATTATGAAAAATGACGTAACCTTGATTAATACCGATTTTAACTTTAAATATCTATTTAATATAATTAAATTGATAAATATGTACAGCAATGTATAAAAACATTTTCTTGACATGCCAGTTACCAATATTTTTTGGTGTGCAAATGTGTTTGACTTGTGTGACGGGTACAAAGTTACGTCGTGTCTTTTAGTGGGAACTGTCATTCTAATCAAGCTATATTTTAAGGACTATAGTTTTATAACATCTACATTACTGATTCAAAGAAATTTCTTTAGAGTAAAGAGTGATGGCAGTTTGATAGTTCGGTATACGGAGTCATATTATAGAGCATTTGTGAAAAGTATGGTTCATTGTAGGTTCTTTTACAATGGAGATCTTCTACGTGCTTTCGACAATTGCTAGTATTGTCAGCTAGGTATTGCGTCACTTTAACGATAGGATAAGTAAACAATATTCTCACGGTCTCGTCTATGTGTTTTGACAACGGAAGACATGTATTGCTTTGTTTCACATGTGTATAAAATTTGGCGTTAAACAGCACTGACTGCGTAATATAAGTACTATAAACTTTTATGAATTGTGCTTGAAGCTGATGCTTTTAGTAAATTGTCGGTGGCTTACCTTTGATATAGCTTGTTTACTAGTTATAGCGCAGATTAACAGGGTCTACTCTTCTACATTTAGACTTCAAACAAACAGCTTGCTCCACGAACTTGCCGTTAACAAAGAATAATAAAAACTTAGAAACGAGATATTTCGTTCCACTTTCCTCGGCCAGTTTCGAAATAATAAAGTTGTTAACTCAGTGTGCCCGTCCCCGGAACTCTGATTGGATTCGCGAGCGTCACACTAATCCGAGGTTAAGCCAACAAAACAAATTACTAGAGTTAAGATTTTAAATGTTAAAAGGCAAGTTTAATATTTTAAGTTGGAGTGATTTATTCAAAGAGGCCAGCAAAGAATTAATTACTTAACCGACTGTCGGCGCTGGAGAAACTTCTGACGCTAGGGCTGCCCTCGTTCAATTACCGTGCATAAAATTAAATACCTGCACATCAATTTGTCCGATATTTTTATAGCTTTTTCTTACGGTCCTTTAACAGTCATATTATTACTTACTTACCTACTTGTAGAGCTTACCGTGCCGTAGTAAACTAACATAACTACCTAAAGACCACGCAATGAAAGAAAACAAATATTATGATCTCCAAACGGTTACATACGGTTAGTTTATATATAGTTCCGGTTATATATAGTTAGTCTATACGCTGTAGAAGTAGGAGCGAGAGGTATACCAGCAAAATCTCTCTATAACCTGTTGAAAAACCTTGGCTTGACCAAAACTGCAGTAAGTTCTATACTAGAGCGAGTTTCTAAAGCTGCATTAGCAGGTTCGTACCAGATTTGGCTGGGCAGAGAGAGAAACACAAGTAGTGAAGGTGAGTGTTGATGTACGTCGGAAAGGGGCCCCTTAAACCTACACCCGTGTCACAAGTCCCGGGAGCTACTCGGAATTTCTCTTTCTGCCACACGATGGACCCGTCACCCGCACGGTGAATCCATGGAACGCTAAGAAGTTTTTCAGTAATTAAAATAAAAAAAATGTAATCAACAATAACAGAAAATAAAACTTTTGCAAAAAGTTAACAAAACGCTTTCCAATTCGAAAATGTAATTAAACATGCCTTTTATCATGCTTTTTCTTTATAAAAATAATAATGCATTTATTTATTCAGACTACAGTGATCCAATTAAGGTTAGAAACAGTAATATTTAAAGCTATAATTATTGACATTAAACTAATTAACGAAAAAATAAATAATAAAAAAATAAAAACTAAAACTAAAAATCTATTTTATTGCCCCAATCACTAATCTGACAAGATATGACTGAATGGGACAATCGAACTTATCCGAAATAGTTTTCAGGATGATGCTGCTGCTACCCCGAACTCTGCGCAACAGTGAACCGATGCGTTTGCGCCTAATCGCGTAAAAATCATCTGTATGGGCATCAGCAAACATCGCCGAAGCGCTACAGAAGCGGGGCAACCGCAACATCATCCTGAAAACGTTATTATATTGAACTCGTAGGGCGTCGTATGCCCTGCGAGTGTAGTTTACCCACAGGCTGCTCGTGTAAAAAGATTGACAATATGCCTTGAAAAGTGTAATCTTGACTTCTGTCGAGCAGCGAGCAAACCTGCGAGTCAACATGTTACCCCGGACAGCCAACGCCCTACGTTCTCGTTCAATATCAGCGTTGTCTTTTAGATCATCGGTGACAATATGACCTAAATATTTAAACTGTTTAACCCTGTTTAGTGGCGACCCGTTTAGCTTAATTACAGGAACATCACGGATTTTATCGCTTAAACCAAAAAGCATTAATTCACTTTTTTTGATATTGTAATTAAGACCATGACTTTTAGCATATCTCTCACACACCCTCAATAGTACACGGAGGCCAGCCACCGATGGACTCAGCAGCACCATGTCATCGGCATAGCTTATGTTGTTGATTGCTACTCCGTCTATGTAACAGCCTGCATGCATGCTGCTGAGTTCATCTATCAGACTGTCCATGTATAAATTAAATAGCGCGGGCGAAGAGACACCCCCTTGCCTCACCCCACATTCCAATTTATACGCATCCGAAAGATTGTCTGCCCATTTGACAACATTGACTTGATTAGCATACCAATACTCAAATATTTCAACTAGTTCTGAAGACACACTGCACTTTCTAAGTTTATCCCATAGGATATCATAAGACACTAAGTCGAAAGCTTTGGATAAATCCAAAAAGCAAGCGTAAACCGGCGTTTTACGATCTAAATAATACCTAACTGTATGCTTCATACTGAAAATTGCACTTTCAGTGGAAAAGCCAGACCGAAAACCGAATTGTCCCGGTTGCAGCCTGAGATTTTTTACGAGCTGTGCATTGAGCAAGCTGTCAAAAACCTTGGCCAGTATTGTAGCCAAAGAAATAGGACGATAGTTTGTTTTCTCGCTGATATCACCAGTCTTACTCTTAATTATCGGCACAACAACAGTTTTCATGAGGTCTTTTGGAAGATACCTATGTCTTAAGCACAAAGAGTAGAACATAGCTAGTACTCTGGGTAAATGGTTACCCGCATAACGTAAATGTTCCACACTTAGGCTATCATGCCCAGGAGATCTACCTCCAGTCATGTTCTTAATTACCTTTCTAACATCCCTTGCGTAAATTTGCATATGTGATTGAATATCGCCTGAATAGCTTGTTTGCATTGTTCCTGAAGACAAAGGTGAACTGATTTGAAAGTAAGATTTAAAAATATTTGCTATTTTCTGAGGATCTCTTTCAGAATCAATGCACTCAGCTCGACTAGTCTTTACATTAAGTTTATTTGTACATTGCCAGAATTTCTTAAAATTTTTGTCTGAACGATGCTTGGCCAACATATCCATTTTTATTTGATCGGTATGATTCTGGCACCATTTGAGTCTAGACTTGAAAATTCTCCTACTGAGGCACATTTTATCGTAAATGTACCCAGTTGATGGTTTACCATGACATAACCAGTTTTTGAAATCAACTTTGGACTCTACATGTGCCTGTTTTACATGTTTATTCCAACCAACCACATATTTTTTATTACCTTTTTGATTGCCTGAAATAGAATTTTTACTTGCTAGAGCTGAATCTTGCAATACTGTTATAATATTACAATACATTTCATCTAAAACTTTGTAGTGGTCTACCTTAGTACAATTTTTGGCAGCACACATCTGAAATTCTTGTGGAAAGTCAATAAATTTAAGTTTTAGATGACATATATCGTAATACTTTTTTATTTGCTCAGTAGTTCTGTCTCCCCATGCAATACTATTATTTACACGCAAATCCAATATTTTTTTATACCTAATTACATTAAAGTTACATTCAATTTCTACGGGGAGATGATCTGACCAAAATACATTATAGTTAACTTTTACACTAGTAACCATTTTACTACTCAACTCTGTAGCAATACAGTGGTCGAGCCAACGACAACAACCGTGAGAGTCACTTATATAAGTGTAAGTACCTGATTTCAGTCCTAGATGTTCTATATCAACACATCTCCATTGTTGTTCTGCACAAAAATCCAGTAGTTCATTACAGAATAGACCACCCGGGTGCGCATTGAAATCACCAAGTATGAGCACAGATTCTACTCCACTACTATCTATAATTGAATGTATTTCGCTGAGACACTCCGTATACTCAATTAGATTTTCATTTGATTCTACAGGCATATAAACATTTATAATAAGTACGGTAGACTCACTATTTATTACAACCTTACACGCCATTATTCGATCATTTTCACAAAATATAGCGCTGACAGCGACAAACGCATTTTTCCGCCATAATATAGCCACACCTCCATATGGTCTGCCTCGTAGTATACCGGCTGAAGTATCCACTGCCGATTTTCCGATATAGGCGAAGTCATCACTTATTGTGTCGAGCAGGGGTATATCATGAGGTAGTAACCAAGTCTCCTGTAGGGTTATGATATCTGCCGAACCACAGAACGATCTCACACAATCCATAGACCGTTTTATTCCTTTACAGTTAAAAGTTATTATTTTACTGGGTGTATTTACCATAACCTATGCTTTATTTTCTGTCGCAACTGGTTGCCTATACGCGGTTCGGTACTTTGAATGTACAAACCGACGAAAGACAATCCCTTTAGGCCACAGTGTTTCATTCAAAAACATATGCATCGTATGACACGGTACAAAAAATTTGTAAGCATTGTATTTATTTTCATTTCTAATAGTAAGCTTTATAAGCATTACTTTCTCTCTAGTCTTATTTAATATGTAATCTGTAATGTCTTGTGGCGAAGTTTCCTTATGTACATTAGAAATAAACATTGGAATTCTTTTTTCCGCAGCCTTGAAATTTATTTCTGTATCACCAGTTGCAGTCCCAACTTTCCCAGAAAAATTGGACTTGCTCTTACGCCGCTTTTGCACTAGAATCCATTCGTTGTCATCCTTTATTGAGCCACTTTTAACTTTCTCTTTACGTACTACATCCGCCATGGATATTCCTCTATTAGGGGATTGAGTAATACCTGGCAAAGGAGGCGGTGGCGGCGGCTCAGCTGACCGACTTGGCAGTATTGTAACACCTGACGTGTCACTTTCGCACTTTGATTCCATGCTGGTTTCATGATCTAATAACGGGCCCATCGATCCACTAATACAATCATAATCATTGCTATCGTTTAATAAATATCCTCCCCTTTTTGCATTTACAAAACTATTGTCACTTGATGCATTTTTCATACTGTTAATGTCCAATTGTACCTGCTTAACTTGCTGTACTGTAGCATATTCTTTTCGGATCATTTTTATTTCGTTTTGCAGCAAAACAATGTCCTTTAGCAACCTTGTTACATCTATGTGATCAAAAGTTATTGGGGGTAGACGGTGCAGTTCTTTCGCCACAAAAATTGGCAATTTCTCGGGATCTACTCCTTTTAAGGTGTTGACTATATCTTCCAGGTTGCGCTGGTTCTTCCCCTCTCCCTTACGTGTAGTTTTCTTGACTGCAGTAAGCGAGTCAAACAACAGGTCCTTGGCCACTTCAATTTCTTTGTCCACGAAAGCCGTTATACACAGTTGAACTATGCTCACTTCATCCATAACGTCCATCTTTGACTGTATAAACGCTAGGACTTCATTAATCACTATATTACATTGTTTACATTTTACAACGTTTAATGACGACATTGTCACTATTTAATTTGTTATTTTAGTTTTTCAATAAAATAATTATTTGTTTACACATAAAAATATAGTCACATTTGATTTTCTAATGTTTGCGAAGTGTTATGTTATAATAATAGTAATTAGTTACTATGTAGAAACCGAATGTAAGCACGAAAAACGCGCAACTAAAACTAAGCCATATCTGGCTTACTTCGTTTCGCGAGCTGTCAGTGCTCAACGTCACGCTAAGTCAAACACAGCTCGCGAAAAATAATTTAAAATGACTGTTTGCACTATGAAGAAGTGTTCTAGCATATCAGAGAAACAAAGAGAAAGTGATAATGTTTCATTTCACAGGTAAGTACTTACATTTTATACATTTTCTGTACGTAAATCGAATAAAAAACAAATAATTTGAAACACAAAACCTATCAACATCAGTGTTACTAGTTTTGGAAAAAAAAATTGCACACAGTTCGTTTAGTTGGTTTTTAATATTAAGAAAAATATTGAATTTGCCATAACAGCTATTTAATACTGTTCAGACTAAATGTTGGTGTTATTAATTCTATGAAAATAATTTCTTAATGTGAATTTATACAATCATACAGGCATTTAAATTTAAACACATTGAACCGTGGCATTCGTCATTAGATTAATAAATATGTAATATACTTATGAATGTAATCATATTTTCTTATGTATTCAAAGATCATACTAAACATATGGCATATCGTCGTATAACAAAACAACACGTTTTCCCATTTTTTGTGGGTAAACGCCCGATGATGGTAACACTGAAGCCATATTTGTGTGCGTTAGAAGAGCGTAGATTTATTCAGTTCTAAGAACGCTTATGTCTTGTTAATTTTGAACATTGTTAGAGAAATGACGTAATAAGCAATTGTTGTTGCATAGCAATTTTGTACGCATACCTAATATTATATGAGCTAATATTCGCCTTCTTTACATGTCAACTGAGCGAAACGTTTTCTTTATACTATGGTTAGAGATTTGGAAGGCTAGTTGATTTTACCATTTGATATTTCTTAAATATATTCTTATCTCTTGTGATATCCACATCAAACCATAGATTCTTTATCTTAGGCGATATTCATAATTTTAATTTAATGTTGTTCGTACAAACATAACAATAAATAAAAATATTATTTCAAATATATCACATTAAATAAATAAAAAATAATAATAAATAAATAATAATATCACATTATGTTTAAAAAATTTTGGGAAGTTTTATGTAGACATGCCTTTGGTTACGTAAATTCGCGTATCTAACCGATAATTTCAGCAAAGCATATGTCTTTTTGAAGATCTGGGACTTCCTAGTATATTCCAACACACTGTCACCCAGGACGGCTTAGGCATTTGCCAATCCTATAATTCATACTTATGAAATCCTGAAATTTCGGAAGGACATACCTGGTTCATGATGGGCCGCCGGCGAAGGCGCGGAGAAAGCGCTCGAGCAACCGGCGCCACGGCGAGTTAACCCTCCAAGCTCAGGAACTGCAGACAAGGTTACATTTTAAACCGACGAAAAGAGGAAAATCTTAATTCGACGCAATGGATGGATGACATATAACGATAACATAGTCATTAATCGATTTTGATTAATAGTTTTTTTGTTCGATAGGATTTCAGCTTAAAATTGGTCCCACAATTTTATTAGTCTATAGATGGTTGTCTAAAAAACGAAGAACGAACGAACGAAGACGAATAATAGCGTGAAATAAAGCACCAATTTGGAGTCGGTCTTAACCAAGAAGTTACTGACAGTTATCAAGTACCGACTCAAAGTAGTTGGCTTAATTCATGCATTTAGTCTTCCTTCGTTTGTTTTTTTTAGAATGTCACCCAGACCCTATCTTCTTGTTTTGGCCTGTAACAGATTTGTTTTTTTTTAAAGAATTTTAGGTATTTTACGGCTTTAAAATATTATGTTAATACACAGTAGTTATACCTTTATAATGTAAAAAAAATAGGCCGTGTGGTGCATAAAATAGAATAACAACCCTTTGCGCCTGCCTGCTGTCATATGAGGCTACAACTACCATAAGAAGACCAGCAGCGCCAGCTCTCCACTGTTGGCCAAATTGCAAAACAACTGGAAGGCCGCGTTGCTCGAAGAATCCAACCCGCTTACCAAACGAAATACTTATTTACTATTTTTGTAGGTTTAGCGTTCATGTTTTTTAAAAATGACCGTTTATAACGGCCACTAAACATTTAGGCTTGGAATTCGACTTTTGGAGACGAACGTTTTAGCTTAGATATTAAATATATAGAAGGTAGTGTTCCCTCTGCTTAGATTCTGTCTATCTTTGGTTTCACGTTCCAGGTTCCGTCTTTTGTTCCAGGGTTTAGGATGCAATATGTTTCCCTAACAAAGGTAGCTAGGCTATAATACGAAAATTTGGGTTATTCCTTATACATCCTATGACGTCTCATCCCATTTCCTCACTCATCCCAAACTAGTATTCCTAACTCAACCTATGTTATTAAATCAACCGAAATGCATTCCTTACTCATCTTAAGGTGAAATATTACAAAAATAAGTATGGATAGCAAAATAATGTTTAATATTTTTTAGAAAGTTTTTTTTTTTTTTTTTTTTTTTTATTTATTGGTCTACCAACAATTGTACAACATTACATGTTTGTTACATTATTAATAAATTGGATGGCTAATTGCACAATTTTTTTTTTAGGTATACACAGCATGCACGAATTAATTAAATCTAAATACTAAATATTGTTCCATCCATCCATCCTCAACCGTCATGACAGTTTTTGCACATTTAGGAGTTATGTAACTAAACAGGTTTGAGAAGTAAATGGAAGCAACAACTTACAATATTTTGAGAAGTGAAAAAAATAAAATAAAAATAAAATAAACTACCTTAATTATTATTGTGTAAGCTTATTGCAACGATTAGCTGGACAATAAGTGGACTTGTTGCTTAAATTTTCTCAGTGAAGTGCCAAATATATCAATTTTAGTGCTATGACTATTGTAGATTTTACAGAATCTGGAGATTGGAGAGTTGGATCCTGACACAGTTTTACGAAAAGGGGGACTTAAAAGCTTGACGGGATATCTAGGATAATTACGGGGAACTTTAAAGTTAATTTTTGATAGAAGATTGGGACAGTCGACAACACAGTTCAGTACTTTAAACAAGAATATAAGATCGTGTGCAGTTCTACGTGTTTCCAAAGATTTCAGTTTGAACTTTTGAAGTCTTTTTGTGTAGCTAGGCATTTTTTTTGCTAAACCTGTGGAATAGGCTAAGTGGTTCATAAACCGTTTTTGAACACGTTCCAACCGTAAGCTGTGAGTCGCGTAGTGAGGACGCCAAACAACTCCACAGTACTCAAGAATGCTACGAACAAGAGAATTATATAGAATGCATTTCGTTTTGGGCTTACGAAAGCATCTTGCGTTCCATGAAACCAAGTGTTTTAAAAGATTTCTTAATGACGTTATCAATATGAGGGACAAAAGTTAGTTTCCGATCAAGAAGTACGCCAAGATCCCTTACAACTTCAACTCTGTTTAGATGTGCACCCTGCATGTTGTAGTTATGTTCAATTGGGTTCAATTTGCGAGTAAAACTTATTTAGGAGCATTTTTTAACATTCAGTTGCATTTTGTTAATTTCGCACCAAGCTATAAGCCTGTCAATATCGGTCTGGAGCAACAGCGCATCCTCATGAGAACCTATAACTCGGGCTATCTTCAGATCATCGGCAAACATATACGGTGTAGAGTAGACGAAGCAGTCAGGCAGGTCATTGATGAATATATTAAAAAGAATAGGCCCCAAATGCGAACCCTGTGGAACGCCAGAAGAGATTTCAAAGGTATCCGACTTGTAACCATCAGCAACAACATAAAATGATCTATTAGTTAGGTATGATTTTATCCAGCTTAGAAAAGAACCAGTAAAACCATAAGCAGAAAGTTTTTGAATTAGTACGTCATGCGACACCTTGTCAAAGGCTTTACTAAAGTCGGTGTAAACTGCGTCGATTTGTTTATTTAAATCCATGGATTCAATGGTACTTTCGACAAAAGTTAGCAGATTACTTGTTGTGGACCTAGCTGGAGTGAATCCATGCTGGTGAGTGGACAAATATTTTTTGAAATAATTTTGAATTTTGAGACAAATTAACGCTTCAAACACTTTAGCCATAGTTGGTAAGATCGATATAGGTCTATAGTTTTCGACAACATCTATAGCTTCACCTTTGTGAGTAGGGACCACTTTAGCCAGTTTCCATTGCTGAGGAAATATTCCAGAAGAGAGAGATTTGTCGAAAACCATGGTAAGCGGGATGGCCAGTGCATCTGCACAATTTACGATAAAAGTTGCAGGAATATTGTCTGAACCTGGTCCCTTCGTCACGTCCAAACTCCTAAGATATCTGACAACAGTTTCAATATCAATGTCTACGTTTAAGAAACTAAGTTATTAAATAGATATGATATTAATACTAATATTATAAATAAAACTTGAATAAAAATGAATACGTTTAGTAAAAAAACATTACCTACATGTTTAATAGAATATACTAACATACTTATAGGAAAACTTACACTTGCAACAAACAGTTGTAAAGCGTGAGAGCGAGAGAAATTATTTGATTTGTATGCTTTTGTGAAAAACATGATTTTTAAATATATAAAACATGATTTTTAATTATTTAATCAGAATTCCTGCAGTTTTTTTTAATAAAATGACCTCAACACAGAAGTTTACTAAACTATAATTTCTAAAATTTATATTTTTATTTTGACCGTACACAAAAGTCTTATATTTTTTAAGTAGTTTTGCAATAGGATGAGATAGGAATGTTTTTGGGATGAGTAAGGAACTTAAAATGAAATATTTGTTGTGGGTTGAGTGGGGAACATAAATGGGATGAGTGGGGAAAAATTAATGTGTGGGATGAGACGTCATAGGATGAATAAGGAATAACCCGAAAATTTAACTATTGTACCAAAAACGTTTATATCATTATATTTGATAGTGTAGTCGCTGGTTGAGGAGACTGGGGATAGTTTAGTGGCACCCGTCTATGTCAATAGTTGTATATATTTGTAAGTGTTCTGTAATCATAACTTTACTATACCTAGGTGCCAGAAATGCGATCTACATCCCCGGTGACTAAGCAAGAATGGACACAGTTTTGCGCTATTTGTTAACTGATGTATGTACTACTGATTATGTATTCTATAATTTTAACAACTATCAGTGCTGGAAAATTATATTTTTTAAACTGAAAAAATCTTTGTTATCTTGATATCACAATATGGTCAAAAATATATATAACTAGGTATTCTCTAAAATTCATATGATTATCAAAATCAAGTAATGCAAACATGTTTTAGCTTAAGAAAATTACAGATGACTGTGCCTGCTTAGACCATAATCGGGTTTTACGAAATGGGATCCCGCTAAGCTATGAAAATTAAATGCTCTGCTCTCCGATTCGAATTATTCAGAGATGAGAATCAAATAAATTCAACGCGGCTCGTGATTTAAACCTCAATTTCAGCCAACTCTTCTTTATTTTGAGTTCATTTTCTAGACAGCTTATGAATTTAATTCGTTTTCTTTGTTAACATTCTTATGAAGTACCTACGCATGGTTAGGTACTTAGGTACAGAAAAGTTACTATAAGTACCTACTTAAGATGACTAAGTTGTTGTCGAATACTTTTCTGAAACTTAATAACTTAAGACTCAAATATGGTTTTACATTTAATTTGATAGGTTGGTTGCTATATTAAGGTTTAGTTTTATATGAATTTTATTCGTAATAAAACTTGCAAGATAAATCCTGCCTTATTTTATTACATGATCCATGACTTAATTTTATTTCGTTTTCGCCCTTTTCTTGTGATCGTAAAAATATGATTTCGTAAGAATTTATTGTAAACTTAAATCGCGAGAGCGATGAAATACCTTACTAGCGTAAAGATCATATCATACCTACTTTTATGTTTTTTGCGAGCATAAAATTTCTACAAACGCATTTAACTCTCAAGATAACTTGCAGCTAATAATCTGCGAATCAGACATAACTTAATAGCTTTGGGAGTTGAATAATAATGTCTGTATTTAATAGGACCGCACACGCTTCGCTTCGTAATTCATAAATTCAATTAAGCTTCGCACATTGGGTTCGAATAAAATTAAATTGAATATCAAATAGCTTGGTATTACTGATTTGGAATCAGGACGGCTGCTTAGATAAGTGGTGGCTTTTTAATATATACGGGATATGGGTATAGAGTAAAAAGAAAAGTCAACACAGTATTTAAGTAATAATAGTTTCAAAAACTTATAATATAAAAGAATAACTTGCACAATTGTAAAAAGCCGGATGCGAAAATTTCTTGTAATTTTCCATTTAAAATATTAAGCAATTTGAAAATATCGTATATTTCTCCATATAATATAAGTATGGGATGTTCTAAAACTGCTTAACTGTGAATATAATTTTGCTGTGCAAATTCTATCAATCTTGCAACTTTGGGCTCAGGCCACATACTAAAATTAAATGACTCATGATAACTGATAGGTAACATAAATTCTTGAAGACAGGGTCTAAATGATTTAAATCATCGATACCAATCACGAAATAAGTATTTTCAAAATATACAGTAACTATAATGACCTTAATCACTGTTTGTGGTTATTTATTTAAGGAATAGGTGGAACAAAAAAAATGCAATCATAGATCATTAATGACTTAATATTTAATGCGATGCAATGTGGACTAAAATGGAGAATGTCAGAAGTACCTACTAATAAATAATATGAGATAGCTGTTATTCCTTGTCTGTGGTTGAGTTGGAATCGTGCCACGCGGCGGGCCACGAATTACAATGAGAACCAATTCAGAAGACGAAGCGGATAGTAGCTTCACCCACAAAATTTAGTAAACAACATCCGTGAACGTTACGGCATAAAAAATAAGGTACGAGTATATGAGATTTTTTCCAATACCATAACAAGATTAAATAAGTAATAGTACATTTAAGTCCCCGCCGTATACAACGCCTCGTTGGTCTAGTGGTTGAACGGTACTTAAAGACGGCCAAGATCTAGGGGGTCCTAGGTTTGATAGCGGAGCCCGAGAGCCGGGCAACGAGAGTTTTGTGATTACCAACCTGCATTTGGCAAGCGTGGTAATTATGCCTGTACAGTCATCGCTGTGGTAACTTGATTTTGATGATGGAGGCCTTTGCCCTGCTGTAGGTAGATTGTAAACCTTTACTTTACTTTATATTTAAGTCAACTATTTGATATTTAGGTACTTAAGAAAGCAATCACAACTTGTAGCCCTGACAAGCACCGCAACAGCACTGCTGCCGTGAAGGTTATACAGGGTGTATCGGGCAGACTGTAGGTAAATTAAAGTAAAGGTCAAATGAGAAGTCTAGACAATAGAAAATAATTACTCACTGAATATATTTGAACGTGTATGAAATTATCTCACCGGGAACCATTCCGCGAAACGACCGAAAATCATGGGCACACACCGCGCCGAGGCCCGCGCCACGCGACCCTGATTGTTTATTTGACTCAGTTTCTCCTTCGCACTTTTTCCGGACTTAGGACCGGCAAAGAATCTAAATTTGAAATTTATGTTCATCTCAAAATCTAACATTTAGATTTTAAATAATCTTAGAAATAAATCAGAAGAAAAGAGGGAATTTACAAAAAAACACTAACTCGATTTAAATGCTTTTGTGTAGTTAAAAAACTGAATCAACTTATTTACAATCACTGAATTAATTATCTACTTAGTTTATCACCTGCACTTAGGTATAAAAACTTACATTTTGCAAACAGTAAGTGTTTGAAATGACGTCCAATTTGCACTAAACACAATGTCACAAATTATTGTAAAATCAGTTCACTGTTTTTTACTTCTTCACTTTTAGAACGTCTAAGTAGTTTATCACGGTCATTGACCTCAGCGTCTCTATCGGAAAACTAAATGAATCAACTTAATTACAATGATTGAGTTGTTTACGTTTTCCACCATGTAAAACTCCAGGAACGTATGGTAACAGCCAAGTTACCACCACTTTCACCATAAATTAAAACTAAGTCACTCAGTTCAATGTTTGTTAAATCACCCATGATGCACCCACGAAAAGTTTTGTATTGCGACCGTAGAAACAGTTGCGCGTTTTCACCTACGTACAAACAGTAGCGAGTCTAGTCGGCAACTGAGAGAGCGAGAACCGGGCGCGCGCGTGCGCGGTGCGCGCCTTATCGTCGGGCTCGAGGAGAACAATAGGCGGCGCGGGCGCTTTGAGTCGCCGACAAGCGGAGCCGTGGCATGTCGGCAAGCCGCGTGCGCTATGTCTACAATGCAACGAAAATGTGGATAATTTCGTGAAAAAAAAAGTACAGATTTTTTTATTGATTTATGATCAGAATCGTTTACTGAGTTCTCTCCTTAATTTAACTACAGGTCGCCTGATACACCCTGTATTGGTCCGTATGTGGTTCATTAGAGGCCCGCACGTATAAATAGCTCTATATCCCTCACTCACGCTTTAATATTGGCGACATAGTATAGCAGCGCAGGCGCATCTCTTCGTTACGATCCGATCACCGCGTATGTCACAACAGCCAACACCGCCTTAAGCACTTCAATTACTGCACAACACAGTAGTTCTCCACACCGCACCCGTCGGAGGCGGGTGCGTGGTCCCGCCTTTCATTTCGGCCGACACAATCATGTGCCTGGCCGATTCTCACCTGCCCCCCCCCCCCCCCTCGGACGGCGACCCAAGCCGAGGTCCGAGCCTACAGAGGCGCCCTTGAGGTCGCTGTCCGATCCCCCCTCCCAGATCGGGCCCGCCAGAATGGAGCCCGACCGTGATCCGGCATGCCACGGCATTTCCGGTTCCGGCGGCGCCACCACTGGTGGGTTCCATTTGGTAGGGTGCCTTTAGCACCCCACACTGGCCCGATCACGCCCGCTAGTATGGGCCCCGGTGCGAGCGAGCCTGAGGAGCCTTACCCTCGGCCGCACCGGAGTACCGCTAGCGTGGTGGACCTAGGCTGAGCGCCTTCAGCGCTCGCCACACTCTGCCCGGTTTAACTGATTAAAGCCTCCCATATGGGGTTTCAGTGATAGGTCCGTCAATAATAAAAAAAAAAAAAAGCATCTCTTCGTTACTGCGGTGCGTGTCGTATCACTTGTTTGCCATTGTTCCAATCGATCAATATTGAACTTGCTTTGTCTTAAATTTCGTAAAATTCGGTATGTATGGCTCAAACTATGTTAGTCTATATCTGGTTCGAGAGTTTCCGATACCTATCATTGTTGCCAATGTACAAAATTTCTCAAAAACAGTTAAACAATAAAACTGAACAAAACATGGACAGGTAGACCAATTGAGAAGGTTAAGGTAATTGGGATTCCGGTAAGCAAGTGCTACCTAACGGTCAATGCTACGACACTTCGACATTCAACCTCCTTGAACGTTCTCTGCTCAAGGAGCTTGAATGTCAGACTACTCCAATCGGTTTTAGTGCCGCGATACTAAATTGACACTACTAGAAAAACAGTTCACAGCAGCCGAAACTTAAATTAAGTAAAAATGTAGGAACTAAAATGGTCGATGGTAATTTAATGCTTGCTTCGATACAAAACCATGTAGTAGCTAAAAGTAAGCTACATTGGGCTGTTACTATTCTACAAACTTGCCCTGGTTGTACAGGGTTGCCAAAAATACATTATTATGGACATAGAAAGGTAGGTACAAATTTAATTTTATGTTGGCGGAACTGTGGGACAGTGTCTTGAAAAAGCATTACATGGATCGCAGCCCTAATAAACCCAAAAGCAAAGCAAACCTATAGTATAATAAATAAACATAATTTATTGACTCATTTTAACTTAAATTTGGAAGTAGTTATCAGATGTATTAAATGTAATAAAAACATAAAAAAATAAAAAACAACTAAGAAATAGTACGAGTATTATACATTATTAGTATTATACATATTTTATAATCGGTATATTTCAAGGTTAGTTTGGCAGGCGCAATTAACTACTCATTTTACTGCTTTTTACATTTGCCTAAGGCATAAGGTTAGACAATGGGGACTACCGTTTCTTTGCTCAACAGTTGGCGCCACTGTAGACTGAGGTCCGGAGGTATAGCTGTCAAAGGCGATTGGCGCCGAAACAAAGTGTTATATCTTGAATCTAATTAAGGTTATATTGTTTATAAATAACTATCTTGATATCAACAAACTAACTTCTGAAATAGTTGCTCTTGAAGCCGCCTATTTTTGCGCTTTTTTTTAATCCCGCTTTTAAAGCGTTCACATTAATCGCCAAATAATCCGTATTTATGATATTTTACGAAGGAGATCACTTTCCAGCAGGAAAATTGAAGAAATTATAATTTATGCAACAAATTCCGCTAAAACCAATACAAAGTGAATGATATTGGACCTCACGCGACACTAGCGCCTCTAGTGGTAAATTCACTAGCGATAGCCCCCATTGTAACAAACGTACAGGTAGATACCAGTTTTAAAGTAATTGCATAGATTGCTCATGTGCCAACCCTACCGTGCTCGACCGAGCAGTTGCGGAGGATTAGATATTTACTGGTGTTCACACAGTTAGCTCAATTTGACACTGCGATATAAAGCTTGTTGCCAATACTGTTCGACGATGTTTGTGCCGGCTATTGCGCCTCTCTTTGTCTGTTTCCACTTTTGGTAACTGCACACCAAGTGCATAACACTAGGGTATTCGGATAAAGGAGTTCGGGAGTAGTATATCGCTGATAATGAAATTGAAAACATGCTAGTAGAAAATTCAAAACTTAAACAACTGTTAGTTAACCAGGAAACCAAAACAAAAATACTAACGGAAATAAGTTCAAGCTCGGAAAAAAATGTTACACAGAGAAGAAAAAGAAAATGTTTAAACAAAACTCAACTTGAATTTTTACTAGATGAAAAAGAGAAGATGGAGCAACAACAGTGTGCCACGCCACCAAGGAGTACAGTCAAGAACCGAATAAAACTATCTGAGCGATCAAGTACTCCATACAACGAAAAGGGTATCCCTGCATCATTCGATTCACCACAAGCTCAAGATAAATACAACAAACCCATCATTTATTTACTGGGTGACGAACAAATAAGCGGATTGGCAGAAGACTTAATTAGAACGCGACGTGGAAAGTGGAATGACAATTACTCTATTACTAGTATGGTGAAACCTTTTGCGCCTAGCTCTGAAATATGTAGTAGCTCTAAACATTTGCGAAACACAATAAATAAAGACGATATATTGATTTTATCTATAGGTAATAATGATAAAAATCCGTACACAACTATTACTAATTTATGTAACATTTTATGTAATTTTAATGAATGTAAGATATTTCTGTTAAGTATCAAACAAAATAACAGTTTAAACGCTAAGAAACTAAATGAAAAAATTAATTTGATTGTAAACCAATATAAAAACTGTACTCTTATAAACATTGATCATCTCTTCCAACATCACATACACTATGATAATATAACGATTAAAAAGAAAATTTGCTATAAATTAAATATTGAAATAGATTATATAAGATATAAACAACATTACATTAAGAACATCGTGCAAATAATTAAAACACAAAAATACAATAGCTTCTATAACCAAAAATGTACAACATCCAAAAACACAAACATAATTATATCTAAAAAAGGTACGATCCCTTACTACTTTCCTTCTAAAAAAAAACTTGCAAGTATTAACACATCTCCTGAACTAGAAAAAACAAAATGTTTTCGTTGACAATAATGATTCTCAGTTTGTTATCTTCCATCAAAATATTCAAGGTCTTATATCCAAGAGAGAGCTCATTGAACTGACAATTACAGACCACCAAAATAAGTTATCTCCTGACATTCTTTGTTTTACAGAAACTTTTATAAAAAGTGGAGAAGAAAAAAATTTAAAAATATCTAACTACGAACTAGCTTCCCACTTCTCGAGAAATAAAAAAAGAGGGGGTGCTTGCATAATGATTAAAAAAGGAATACGTTATAAAAAAATATGTTTAGAAAGTGACGTGGCAGTCAGTTTCCATTTTGAATGCTGCTCTATATTAATCCCAATATGTAATGTTATCGTTTTGTGTGTCTATCGTACTTCAACAGCTACAAAAAAGCGACATTATGTATGCTTTCTTGAAAAACTTGAACTTGCTCTAAATAGATACCTACACAGATATTCAAAGCATAAAATTGTTGTTGTAGGAGACATTAATATAAATACTTTAACAGAAAATAGTGCTGCTAAAAATCTCATTGACCTATTACGTACTTATAATTTGACTCAGCATATCAAGGAACCCACTAGAGGCTCATCTTGTATTGACCATATATTTAGTAATGTAAAAAATGCCTCAGGCACAACTCTCTCACTAAGTCTATCTGACCATGATACAGCCCAAGTGCTAATTATAAATTTAAAACGAAAAATTGTAATCCCAAAAATAATATTTAACTATAAAAGATCGTACTGTACTGAAAATATTACGAAATTTAAAATGTACTTAGAAAAGCTTACATTTGTTGAAGTATATAACCAAATAAATCCAAATGAGGCCTTCAATATTTTTTATGACTGGTTTTGTCTCTTATATAAGTTATGCTTCCCTATAAATAAAGTGAAACTTAATATAACCGGCAAATTACATTGGATCTCAAAAGGAATCCGAAAAAGTTGTGCCAGAAATAGGTATCTCCGACAAGACTTCTACAAAAAAAGAAATATAAAAACCAAACTGAAATATCTGACATATTCTAAATTGTTAAAAAAATGTATATTGCAAGCTAAAAGGCAAAGCAACAAAAATTATGTCCTTAAAAGCAAAAATACCTGTAAAGCAACGTGGAAAGTAATACAAGATGAAATAGATAATGGATCATGGCAAAATAATTACATAACATTTATTGAATATCGCAATACTGTTATACAAAATCCTGACAAAATTGCAACAATATTTAATGACTACTTTATCGAATTGACAAATAGATCGATTTATAAAAATAATTCTACTGAGCTACCAAAAGACATTTTAAATAATTCTATATATGTATCCCCTATTGACGAACACTACGTGAAAAAAATTATTAGCACTCTAAATGATACTAACTCAGCAGGTTATGATGATATCTGCACGAAAGTTATAAAGGTGTGCAAGGAACAAATAAGCCCCATCTTAGCATACCTAATAAACCTTTCGATGGTAAATGGAATATTTCCAGATAAACTTAAATTGTCTCTAGTAAAACCAGTGTTGAAAAAGGATGACAAAGCAAACATTGAAAATTATCGCCCCATAACGCTGATACCTATCTTTTCAAAAATATTTGAGAAAGTCATGCACGCTAAACTTACCTCTTTCTTTAATAAATATCAAGTAATAAAGCAAAGACAGTATGGATTTCAGAAACATAAATCCACCACCCATGCTGTATTTGATTTGGTAAATGAGGCAATGTTTGGTCTAAATGAAAGAAACTATACCACAGCTCTCTTCTTTGACATGTCAAAAGCTTTTGACTTTGTAAGTCACTATCTATTGTTAAAAAAACTAGAGGACTGTGGCATCAGAGGAGTTGTATTGGAGTGGATCCAGACGTACCTGCAAAATAGAAAGCAATCTGTAGAAATCTCACAAATGGACAGTAACAAAGTAGTCCAAACATATAAATCAGAGTTCAAAGTTAATAAATTTGGTGTTCCACAAGGAAGTGTTTTGGGCCCACTCTTATTTTTGGTATACATCAATGACCTCCCTGATGTTACTAAACATCAATGTATTTTATTCGCTGATGACGTATCAGTGGTAGTAAGGACTGATAGGAAATTGACACTAGAGGATCATAAAAATGACATTGAAAGAACAATTGAATCTATCGTAACATGGCTTACTAATAATAATTTGACTATCAATATTAATAAAACTTGCTTCATAAATTTCACCAATTCTATTTCCCCGACATTCAATATAAATTACCAAGGACAAATACTTAAAAATGCAAACACAACTAAATTCTTAGGCATAGAAATTGACCAGAGACTAGACTGGAAAAAACAAATTCAAATAGTATGTAATAAAATTAATCGCTTCACGTTTGGTTTATACAAATTGACAAGGGTAGCTACAAGGAGTACCGCTTTGACAGCTTACTTTGCATATGTTGAGTCAGTTCTGAGGTATGGACTCATCATATGGGGTAATAGTACTGAAGTAAACAAAGCTTTCATTGCACAAAAGAAATGCGCTAGAGCAATATGTGGTGCTCCGCCTGACGAACCGTCCAAACCGCTTTTTAAATATTTGAAAATTTTGCCATTGCCGTGCCTATACATTTTTGAAGTTGGTAAGTTTGTAAAACTAAATATGCATAATTTCAAGAAAGCTAAAGATATGTACCCACGAAATACACGTAATGGTAATAGACTCGTATCTGTTGTCATTCCAAGGAGCGTTATGTTTCACAGAAACTGCTACTGGATGTGCATCCAAGTTTACAATAGGATACCAGAACATATTATACAATTACCATTTTATCAATTTAAGACTGCCCTATACACTTGGCTTTATGATAAAATGTTTTACAGTGTAAAAGAATACCTAAGTTCTAAATGTAATTAAATTAATGACATGACAATTAATTGAATTCTTTAATTATCAATTAATATGGTATGAGATTGTATTATATCCTTTAGTAAATGGTTATTATTAAATTTTGACATTAATTTTGTACTTATTATCGATCTATAGATATGTTGGAATTAATATTTATAAACATATACAAATTAAGTTCAAAAGTATAATTGTAGCAATTATAATCGTATTTAAAATTTAAATGCTGAAATTAATAAAAATATGTATCTGACACGCTGAACATTGTGAATTAAATCTTATTAATGTATAAATTTTGCATGCTATTGTTAATGGCTAAATGGGCCGAACATACATTTATTTTATAAGACCTTCAGTGTACCCTGTTTAACTGCAAATAAACAATTCTAATTCTAGTAATTTGATGGGACGTTGTCCAGTGAAATATTTTAGATTTGAGATTTATTTGCGTTTGTCAATTGACAAAAAAAGATAAGGTTGTTTATTTATTACTATTGGTAACATTTTGCCAGTTAAACCGATTCCGACATTTTTTTATTCGATAAGGTATAGACTAGCCAAAATGAAAATCATTTGAACCAAAAGGTACAAAATTAATATCGACCACTTTATTACAATCATGAAATGAACTGCCTACATGAGCTCATTTCTAACTTTTCGTTAAAACCTTATTTTTGCAATCGGGGTTTGCAAAGATATGTTTCTAATTTAAAATCATCTATTCTATCCTAATAGAACACTAAGCAATTGCATGATAATCCTCGACCAGTAGAATACTACTTTATATAAATTTCCCTGTCGATACCACTAAAGTTGACTGAGTTGATGGCAGTCTATAAAACGTTTTTGTATCAAAATCTGTCAAGACATCATAGATTTTAAATATCCTTTTGAATAAATCCGATCTGAGCTAGTTACTAAATCTTAAAAAAAAAACAATAGCATGGCTATAAACATGATTATATCTCTGATTTATTGCATTTAATTTACAAATCCTCTACTAAGTTATGTATTACTAGTTCATTATAGTCAATAGAAATGCAAGAAGCATTCAAGAGTAGGAGAACTGTGCTTCTAATCTAGGACATTCATTAGCGCTGGATGGAACGGCAGTGAGACAAGGATTATCTCAATAATAGTCTTAATACTGAGGAAACTATGTTTTTAGGATTTACGTTCAAGATTGTCTAGTTTTAAAGACTAACATACTTTGTCGAATATTAGAATTGATGGCAGGCACAATTGGTTAACTAAATAAGTTGAGACTGTATTAATCTCTATCTGAGGTATCGATCGACTGTATCCTAGTATATTATATGTATGATTGTAGGTAGGTAATCTTTTGGTGATTGTACTATTATTACTGACATTTGTTTTTATTATTGTTATTTTAATCTTATTAGTATTAAATATGAAATTTATATAGAAATTTCTGTTATGGGAAATACAAATGTCAAAGCATGAGGACACAATTTTCACATCAATAGGTCATTGCCATTTCAAGGTATACAAGTAAAATTTAGTCAAGTACAGTTTGATTCAAATATAAATAAGAACTTAGTTATGTTTCAATACTTGCTATTCTACCCAAATAACAAACTGAATTACAACGTCCAAAACATCATAACTTCGACTGGCCCGGCGCCAATGGCGTAGTTTGATTACAAACATAGATAACGTGGCTCTTTTTTACTAGTGCTTGCAGGTAATTTTATTTATTGATAACTGAGATTTTATGAATAAAACCCGGGAGAGCTAGGTTTTTCTTGAAAACCGGTGTTCTAGCCATTCGACCATGCAGAACATTAGAAAAATATATTATACTAGTTCAGTAGGTACCACAAGAGTCAATGGAGTTGGTAAGCAAAATCGTTGGTATTATTAAATTTTTACCAACTTGTCTGAACTGGTAGACATCTTAAATTATAAACATTAATTTTATTTAATTTCACCTAGCCTTATTTATGAAACCTTTTAAAAAACAGTAACATTATTTTGCTTTTGAAAAAGCAACAAATTGATTCGTAAAGAAATGTCAGGCATTAAAGTAATTACACTAATATTACGCTGTTTGCGTGAAGTAGTAAGTGGTTCATAAATGAGTTGTTTAATATTTCTAAGTCATGTGCTAGCAATTATTTGATATGATAACGTTTTGAAACCAAACATAGAGCAGGAAGGTGGTATTCAGCAATTTCAGTGAGATTTTTAATTGCTTCTATCAGAACAAGGTATTATTGACTAATGGCTTGTTTGAATATACATGTCTACAAAAGACATTAATTATTAATTATTTACTCGGACGTAGGATAGTTCATAATATAAGTAAAATAAAAAACACTGATCAGGATTGTCAAGAGACGCCAGAAGACGTGCATTTATGATGTCTTGAGGATAAGAGTGCTGAATTCTTATTTAGATTTGCTAACTTAAATGGTTTTTGCAGATGGCCAATATTGAACACCAATTGAAAACTGTGTGCGTGAACTATTAATTCAAACCAGTATTGGATTTGTTGTCAATAGGAATTACCTGCCGACTTATGTCATCAATACTAAGTAAACCTCAACAGACAAGCTGAATTACAGTCGTCCACATCATCATAGCAGCGCTGGCGCTGCGCCAGCTGAGTGCAGATGTTGCTGCAGGTCTTGGATAGCGGTTTTATAACAATATTTGGGTAAGCTCTCTGGTTGTACGCCTGTTCTGCTAATTATACTTAATACTTGTCCGAGATGGATTTTTACATGTAATAACGGCGAAGAACTAGCGCAGAGCCACAATTTTTTCAAAGCTAAAAAAAAAAAAAGAGAAACAGAACGTGTTCTATGGCAACCTATCAAATGTCATTACGGTTTTTGTGCGAGCGCGGTCACATCGTCGTTTTATAAAAGATGGGTAAAATATCTATTACTCTTAAGAAATATACCATAAAAGTTTATAATCAGGCTTTAGAATTAAGGCTTTAAGAAATTTTTTTGGGAAAATGACTAGAAGAAGCCTAATCAAGTTCAAGGCTTGTTATGCAAATAGAAGGGATTTACAACATTAATCACAGGTATGATTCAATTTATTCTTACTTTCACATATAGAGCAATGTTGTAGTTACGATGGTTTCGAGTTGAAACTTCAGAAAAAATAAAATAGGTAACAGCATAATTCATAACCTATAATATCACCTTCCACCATTTTTTCTGTTTTCATTTCGTTGTACCTTTGACGTTCGGATATTCCCAGACACAATTAAAAATCAATTGTTATCGCAACAACCGGTTGTCGCTTGGGGCTAAAAGCGTTACAACGAAAGCAATGATATATCTATGCATTCTGCAGATTCAATATTTATTCCTAGTGCATAAACCTTCGGTTAGGTTACGGTAAAAACAAGATTGCTTTTCATAATTTCTTTTCGGAGAGCACGTTTATCTTTTCGTAACCGTTTTACTCACTTGTTTAAAAATCTCACCATTAAAATCCAAGTGTTTGAAGAAAATTAAATTCAAGAAAGAAGATCAAGAAAGGAAAAGAAAAGAAAAAATTGGATAGACTATCAGACCAGAAGTTGCCCTACACGGGCGAAAATTATGACAGAAGGTCTTTGTAAAGAAGTACGCTCCAATATCTAGGAAAATACAAACTCCTTCCTTTTTACAGCTTTAAATATTTTATTTATAAATGGCTTGAGATTACAAGGGATGATGAATCATGGGGAATATGAAATCCTTTTCAGCACCATTCCACCCTCCGATTTCCTAGAACCACAGCAATTGCCTTTCATAGAGAAAAATATAATTGCCTATGAGATAAAGAAACTTAAAATTCAGGGAGCATAATCTGTGTGCCCATACTGTATGTACAGAATAATTTCTCAACAACTTTGCTGTATTCTTGGTTGCAAAACCCAATGGTACTTACAGTTTTATTTCGAACTTGAAAAAACTTTTTATAAATAATTATAGGTACAGAGATTTTGATTTTGAGAATATTATAACTGCTTACAAAACTTATGTCTGTTATATGGCATCAAAAGATTTGAAAGAAACTTAGTTCTGAACCGGGATTTCCAATGTAATGTTAAATATAATATATTTATAGATAACATCGTATTTACCTTCTCAACGATTTGAAGGAAACAAACAATTGCAAAGACAACATTATTGTTGCATGCAAACTCTTACATATCTTAAGTTATGAACTTTGAGAAAAGTGCATTGTTCCCAATTAAAATTGCAAATACTTATGAGTTATTTTAAAATTCCACAGACTGATTTGAAATTTATTTATTTAAACCTTCAGTCGAGAAGTTAACTTAAATCTAAAAATACAGAGTGTTCAAAAGTAACCTTTGTGTCTGAACTGGAGTACCCTGTATTTTTTTTTTGGACTTATAGTCTAAAAAGTTATACAAAAACATAAGAGCAAGACTATTCTTAAAAAGTAAATACAGTTGGATAAGAAAGAATTTGAAAAAACAACGCCCCGTTGGTCTAGTGGTTGAGGTACGGGGCCAAGATCTCGGGGTCCCAGGTTAGAATCCGGGGTCGGGCAACAAAAAATTTCGAATTTTCAAACGTTTCTCGGCTTTTGATCACCAAACCACATTTGGCAAGAGTGGTGATTATGCCAGTACACCCATCATTGCTGTGGGAACTTGAATTCAATGATGGAGGCCTTTTTTCCCTGCAGTGGGATGATTATAGGCTGTTACTTTAAGAAAAAATTGAATCCAGAGAAATTGTTTGGTACCTACACTTAAGACAATTTATCCAGCTGTTGTATAGATGGCTATATACAAAAGTAATGGAAAAACACAGACTTAAAGAATTACTAAAATCACATGAAAACTGGATTAAGTTATGCCTAGCATTAAGGAAATAAAGATATAATTAATTTGGGGAAAAACAATATGAAAATTAGCAATTCAAAAATTATATATTAAGTAAACAACTTAACCGTTTCATGGAAATACACACCAAGGCTTCAACCCCAGGACCTGGGGTGCTGTATGTGGGCCATAATAAGGCTTCGGGGTCTTGGTCCCGTGCAGAACAAACACATCATATTAATCATATTAACCATTGTAAATCTTAATTGTGTAATAAATTCGTATTATTATTATTCTTATTTAGAATTAAAAGCTGCACTGTTGGACCTACAATGTTTTACTTTAACTAGGAAATTTTAATGAGTATTGATAACACAACCGCAATAGCTTATTTTAATAAAATAGATACACAGGTACACAGTCTCCTCACCTTGTAATTAAGTTATTTTAGTATTCTCACGAGCCCTATTTGAGAAAGCGGATGCGGGTGTGTTATTGGGCCGATATAAAAAATCTTAGGCCAGAATCCGTTTTAGTATCACTAAAAACATGTGACAATAATGTGAAAGTATATACTGAAGAAAATTTCTAGGGAAAAAGGAATCAAGAAAAGTTAAATAAGACTCAAAAAGATAGAGCCACCGGAATATTAGTTTTCCCCTATTGGCCATTACAACCATGGTTTCCCCTAGTCAAAAAGCCATCGACACTAATTAGTATTTTTATTAAAATAATATATTTGAGCTTAATAGAACATTATTTTAATTTCAAAGATTACTATCACTTATACCAGCAGCTTACCCTGGCTGTAGGGCTGTTGACAGACAAGAATTTATAAGGTGGTGCCCTCCAAAACTTAGCACTTGACATAATGGTCAATTCTCTTTTCTAAAATGCCCTAAATATTGTCATAGTTTTTTCCCTGTACACAATTATGGTAGTCTGGTAAACATCATTCTTTTGCGATAAGACCCCCAAAATTGTACATCTTAATATTATAAAATAGTATGTTATTCCTTCATTTGGTGTGCAATAAAGAGTATTCCATTTGGGTATCTAAAAGCGATATGACTCACTCTTAAAATTATGGTGACTATTTTGCAGAAAAGCACAATATTGATACTCATGCATGAGGTTCCCATTCCTCTCATTGTTAGTTTTTTAAACACAGATCTATGAGAATGATCAGCTCTGTCTCTACTGATTGGTCCTACAGTTAGATCAGATGACAGAATGTGTCACTAAAAGAGTTAATTGAAAAACGGGACGCATTACTTGGCTCTGTGGGCGTTTGCAAACGTTCTTGATGTTCAAAATATTACACATACTTCAAGAAAAGAAAATCCTCAGTCTTCGTTTCAATTAGAAACCTTTGTTCAGTAAAAATAAATTAATATTGTGTCTACAATAAAATCGTATATAGAGAAGACCAACTTGTCAAGGAAAAAAAGATAACCTTTTGATTTTAACCATCAAAAATCCAGTCATAAGTTGGTGGATTAAGTAGATTTTCAGAAAAGCTGGTATTAATGATACATATATTCTTGGATTATACCACAAGACATACAACAATATCTGCTGTGCAGCAGAGGTCACGTGTTAGAAATGATTTTATATTAAAAAACACTGCAGGATGATCTCGAAATTCTTCTATATTCTAGGCCAATATTTCAAATTGTAGCAGAATTCAATAATACAGTGTGTAATAGTATTTTTCAGAGTGAAAAAATTAAATGTTTTTACTTACTATTAATCTCTCTCAAATTATTTATCTTATAAATTACAAAGTTTTAAGGTTTATTATTATACTTAATTACATATTTTTTTTCATTCTTTAAAAATTGTACTAGTGATTCACAACCCATCTTCAAACATCTACATGTAAAAATCCATCTCGGACAAGTATTAAGTATAATTATAAGATTAAACGAACTTACCTTAAGTGAAGTTCAATCTTAATTATACGAAGATACTTGTCCGAGATGGCAGTCCCAAAAACCCACCCACTAATACTAAATTCTATAGTATTATCCCATTAGTTGGGTTGTTCTCATTGCTTTCAACGTAATGACATTTGATAGGTTGCCATAGAACACGTTCTGTTTCTCTTTTTTTTTTTTAGCTTTGAAAAAATTGTGGCTCTGCGCTAGTGCTTCGCCGTTATTACATGTAAAAATCCATCTCGGACAAGTATCTTCGTATAATTAAGATTGAACTTCACTTAAGGTAAGTTCGTTTAATCTTATAATTATGTATCACTTAAAAACCTACCTATACAGAATGAAATTTTAACCACCTTCCAAATTTTAATATAGCAATCTACGAGACAAAAAACAAATGTCTTTTCTTTTGGTATATATATAGCCCAGTACAAAAATATCAAGATAAAGCACTTAGAATGTCCGCCAAAAATCTAAAATGTTTGATACGGCCTCCTAGCAACACTTTTTTTATACGATGTGCATATCATTTATTCATTATGATAGGTACTATTCATAAGTTTTTGATTATGCCTTCTTACCTTAACAGACTTAGGACCGTAAAAATTGAAAACTATGTAGCGAAAAATACTTTCGGGTGAAAACTTGATTTACATTTTTTACTTCAAAACAGGGATTCATAATAAAATAACACAGATACCATATTATGTTTTATTTTGAATTCTGTCATTCCTGTTAGTATCTTTGTCATTCGCAGTGTACATTTATTTGTAAAATATAACGTCATTTAATATTTCTTTACTTTGGGCCTTTCTGTTCACCCCTGCCCCTAACAATTACATCGTCATCAAAGTCCACAGCTGGACTGCGGGCTTATAGTCTTCTCCAAAAAAAAGATGTTGGTATAATCATAGCAGGTGCTTAGTATTGTGATTGACGCACCTGCGCGGCGCTTGGATAGCAGTTAGAGTACCTATGATGAAGCGTATACGCGTTGATGTCCATATCTAACGTCACTCATATGGTCGAGATGAGGTGATGCTATTTAACTATTCATATTAGATCATTTCATCAAAGGCCATTTTACTACAATTTTAACATCTTTAAGCATCGGTAATTTAATAAATAGCAAACCGTAAAATGATTTATGTATGACGACCATTTGGATCAGCGGTAGTTAACGCTGCTTCTGAGCCATGGGTCGCGGGTTGGATCCCCGCACAGTACAAATATTTGTGTGCATGAACATGTCTGTTTGTACTGGTCTGGGTGTTTTCTATGTATTATAAGTATATATTTAGAAAAAAAAAGTATATAAGTACGTTTATCGGTTGTCTAGTACCCCATACGACAGGCTACTTTATAGTAGCTTAATTTGGGACTAGATGTCTCTGTGTGGCCCAGTGAGGCATGTCCTAAATATAAATAAAAAAATAAAAATTGTATGGTCGCAATGACTCCGTGACGTATGCCTAACAGTGCGTGGGCGTTAATCGAGTTTACTCGTACTTATTCAAAGTAACTACCAAGTGATGTTACTTACGCATGTTTAATTATATTAAGTTTACAATGTAGACTTCACTATCATGCGTTAGTTTAATGGTGAGATTGTGATAAAAATATCAATTGTAAATTAATTCTATCAACAAATTTGGTTCTTTAGATATTATTAATGATCGCTACGTGAAGGTTACTCCAAATTTCTGGTTTACCTATGTGTTATAGTTTGCATGGTTTAACAGGATGAAAATTTAATCCCCTTTAAAATTTTAATACAACAATCTACGGTGACAAAAGACAAAGGACGTATTTTTTCTTTTGGTATAGCCAAAGTACAGAAATGACAAAATAAAGCACGTTGAAAATGTCCGACAAAATTTTTTGATACGGCCTCCTTGCAAAACTTTTTTTACGCGATGCGCATCACATTCATTCATGACGATGCTACTAATAAGTTTTTGATTTTAGTTTATAGGTACATACACATGCTTAGGACCGTAGAAATTGAAAACTATGTTGCGAAAAATATTTTCGGGTGAAAACTCGACCAACATTGTTTACATCATAAATGGGCTCTAAATACGATACTTAACGCCTATAAAAAGTTTGTAAGATGATGAAAGAGTCACCTGTATGTAATCCTTACTAATGTTATAAAAGTCTCTTTCGTCTGAACTACCTAGTAATCCGATTTTAATGAAATTTGGTAAATAAAAAGATAGAATACACCTTGAAGAAAGGACATGTTATTTTGTATCCCACAGCTGGACATAGGATTCCGCCTGCTCCGTTTTAAGTTTAGTTCACACTGGCAGAGCCACGGGAGAAAAACTAACTGCATATTATTATATTTTTACACCGACGAATAAAAGAGGTATATAATAAAAGTCGGCGCGTAGGCACAGATAATGATAACGAAGATGTCCATTATTATAGCTTTGTCGATGTCTTCTAATTTAATTTTCGCCGTTTGCATGCAAAGGAGGGGCTGCCGATGCACTTGCATATGTTTGGAATTGTTCACACAGTGTGGGTGCAGTAAGTGTGATTGGGGTGCTTATGACGATATTAACGAGCGGAAATTGTTAACAAAATAATAACACAGTAGGCTTACGGCCATATATGAACAAATTATTCGTTTAACTTTTGTAGGCTTTTGCTTTTAATTGATACCTACTAGCGGCTCGCTCTGCTTCGCACGAGTAGAATTAGGAATTTAACAAAAAATAAGTATTGTAAGGTTAAGGATTAATACCAAACTAAGTATATTTTCACATGAAAAAGTACCTCTACCACAAAATCTGTAAAGTGTTTGAAACTGTCGGAAAAACTAAAATAAAATGTAAAAATATACGGGAGTTCAAAAGGGACCTTTTTGACACATTTTTATTTTATTTTTATATACTTACCTTTAAGTTTTTAAACAATGTCCTGTATGTGTTTCTTGTAATAATTGTGTCAAATAAATAATTCTTTCTTTCTTTCAAATACGAAACCTGTCTTTCATTTCAATGTATAGTGTTCGCGTAAATTCAAGAAAATAGTATGAAAAATAAGTTACGTTAGTAAGACGTGTGACAATAACGCATTTTGTAGATATAGATGCACTTAAAACTGTAGTACAATGATTTGCTCTATTGTTCTTAGTAATAGTTCCGCACCGTATACGGTAGGTATAGGATTTGTTTAAGTATTTTTACACATATTGGGTTATTTTATCGAAGTAGTTACAAGTACAACAACTTTGTAGTTTTTTTTTTACAGATTATATTCATCGCTCTTTAACAATTCAAGTGGAAATATCTACACATCGAATAAACTGGATTAAATTCGTAACAATTCAGTCAAGCAGTCAGCTTATCTCTATCAAAAGGATTTTTATTCACGGGTTTGAATATAATCTTGTTACGAGAATATATCATATTTTTATCAATAGGTATCTAATACAATTTCTTCACGGATATGAACCTAAGGACATTCAGTAGGACGAAAAAATGCGTCGGTATCCGAAAACAGCTTACGAGTTACTCTGTCAAATCTGATCAAAAGATTCTTTGGAGTATTAAGGCAAGTAACTTTCGTGACCGTTAGAGAAAATCCGCTCCACTTTATAAACTGTGTTTTCAATATTTGTTATTTACAATGTATCGTGCTCGATATTCGAGCTACGTTTCAGAGTCTTCAAATAAATAACAAAACAGTGTGTGCGCGGTTTAAGCGTATTTCCCGTAGTTTTTGTTCGATCGGATGGCTTAACGGTATCTCGTCAACATCAGTGGGTGCAACCGCTTTAGATTTTCACTGACTTTATTTTTTATTTGTAATTGGTTTTTGGAATACTTTCTAAGAATTTGACCGTTAAAACTAAAACATCGTTTTATTTTTTTAGTTAACTTCTAGCATTGTATCAACATATCCATTTTTAACTAATAAAAGATAAGCGGATCTGCTTTTAAGGGTGGCATATACTTTACAAATTTTAATGGGAACTTTGAGATGTATATGATATCGCACCCAAACAAATAATTGATATCGGTGAACCTTGTAGAAAAATTATGCGTAATTATTATATTGATTTAAAAAGATACATGTCGAAACACTTCATTTCCTGGGCTGTTTAAAAAGGAAGAATTTCTGCTATAAAAACTTAAAGTGATATGACGTCTTGATTCTTCATAATGATCGCCTCTTAGTAAAAAGTTAGATATCACTACTTTGTAGTGCTACAAGTAAGCACAGTCAACAAATTGATGTTGCTGTTGCTGTAGTTGTATATTACAAATACCGTAGTATCGTTAAATAACAATTAATTAATACATACCTGGGTGTGGATGGTTGTGAGCGTGCTCAGCCGGTGGCTGCATGGAAGAAAGCGCCGACAGAGGAGTGTACCGGGACCCATCCTCGCGAGAGCAACCCTCCTAGAAACAGATCGTAGGTTACCAACATTCATATTGTGTGTACTGATGAAAAAACTTAGTATCGCTTCAGTTATATTATTATAACAAAAACTTACTTTTAAATCAACCTTAAGTAGATTAGTAAATTATTTTGCTAAATTTTGGACTTTAATCGCAACTTTATTGACTTTCAACATCAGGACTGCCATTATGTAGTTTTACTTAATTCTCTGGAGGTTGCTGGCAATCGGGGTTTTGTGCGTTATTAAATACTATCTTTTCGCTAATGGCTCTGCTCGCGTTTATTACGGGTAGTACTTATGGGATACAATAACCTACATCTTTTCTCAAGTTATCAGTTAACATTGTTTAATTATTGTTTATATTAAACTTAAAAAAAAACTTTATTACTCAATATTTACAAAATTAAGTGTAGAGACACCTCAGTTAGTAATATACTAAATACTTGAGTTGATTTAATAAATTTTGTCTAAAAGCTTGGCAATAATGTCGACAAGAACATCACTTGTTTAAGTTTAGGTTAAGGATTGCTATAGGTATTTAGGACTTTGAGCGACTTTAGACAAAGGTAAACAACATAACCTTTATAGAATTTATGTTGTCAGATATAATCTGCGTCAAGGACAACACGATGGATACTCCTTTGACGCGTGAATCGTTTACGCCTCAATTGAATCACTAGACATTCAAAACTCACCGTTGTACTCAAAACAAAAGGTTTACTTTTCGACTATCACTGAATCAAAGCTATGAAGGATAATGTGGGGACGAGATCCGTGTTTACATAGAACTTACTTCATTACCGGGTATTAATGAGACCCGAAGCGCCATCGGCAGAGGCAGCCCTTATTTATTACCACCAGTATTACACGCACTAATTTGACGACTTTTACCCGATACGGTTTTTGCATTATTGTTTTGGTTGGACCGAACAAGTTTTGCAAACACATAAAAGATTCAATTTATTAAATTGAATCCGAGCATCCAATTAAGGTTAATGTGTTAATGTTGGAAAATTTGGGTTTGAATTGGATCTTACCTTTTCGCAGTTTGCAGTGGCCGTAGTCTGCGTGTGGCTCGTAGAGGAAATACGATACTGCATGGCGGTGCAAAAACCCTCACGGTGAGTTGAATATACTCCAGTTATTGTAACATCCGTATCTTGGTTTACTATGACTTCAACCTTTTGTTTTCTATCTGATAACAAAGTTTCGTCGACTTCTTTTTTAGTATCTTCAATTTTTGTTTCCGACTTTACGCCGGAACATGCCCCGTTTTTTGGCTTTTGGGAAAAAGACTCATCGCTACAGGAATCTGATGTAGAATCATCTTTACTTGACTTAGGCGAGCGTTTCTCATAACTAGCGGCTAAAATTGCAGTAGCATTCAAGCTAGCCATACGTTTTTGTACCACCATATCTTTTAGATCCATCACAACTTCATTGCGGTTTCTTTTCTTTTTAACAGGTACTCCAGCTGTTTTTTTCATTTTGGCAGGTGGTTTTTCTGTATCAGATTTTGTAGTTAATGTTTTAGTATTTGCTTTCTTTTTTTCGGGAGTTGTTTTCTTTTTAGTTTCTAGCTCACTATCTTCACTAGAAGAAGTCGATGATTTTGGGTCCCAGTATTTACCTGCACTTCTAATTCCAGGTACACCACGCAGAGTTCTCGAAGGAGGATTGTCGTCAGAGCTTTCAGAACTTTCATCTTTCTTTTCTACCTTAGATTCATATTCAGATTCTGAGGTTGAAGTCGTAAGTTTATCTGGATCTTTAGACTTAGAATCTTTCTTTTTACAGACGACAGATTTGGACGTTCCTGGAATAACCGATCTGTCAATAGTTTTCATCAAACCTAATTCCATATGTGTGCGACTTTCATTTTCATATAGACAATGTACTTTGGCCATAGCATTTAGAGATGCCATTCTGTGTTTTTTAGGCCCAGTCCACATAGATAAAAGTTTAAGTCGTCTTTTACTCGGTTTTTCACCAAGCAGTAGAGAGTTGTCTTTAAGATCGACAAGTGAATCTTTTGAAAGTTCCTTTAACTCTTTTGAAGTAGTCGTTTTTTTTGCACTGTCTGTTATTCTTTTGTATTTCTTAGTTTTTATTTTTTTAGTTTTAGGTGTATCTGAACCAGAGGATTCTTTGGTATCATTGTCATCGTTGGATTCATTAACACTTTCATCGGAAGAAGTATACTGAAATGTAGTATTTAAAGCAAACTTTGAGGTATCAATATCCTCATCAGATATACTCGCTTTTTTCAGTTGCTTTTTATATTTAGGAGGAGGTTTTTTGGAAACAGTAGGAGAACTCGTCTTAGGGGATTTTTCCGACTTAGTTGATGCTGGCTCTTGATACAGAAATTTTATTGGGCTAAAAGGTTTCCCAGTGACACTGGACTTACGAGCTACCATTTTATATGATTTACTAACAATCGGTTTCGGTTTATCATCTGCATCTTTTTCATCACTTGTTACTGACTGACTGGCTGAATCATCGTTCGAAGTGCTTATTGGAATTTGTGTGACAGAAGCATCAAGTTCTTCTGGTTTTTTATTGGCTTTTAGCTGTTTAACCACTTCTTCTATAGGTCGATGAGGCGAATACTTTTTCTTTTCCGATTCTGTTTTTTTGTCAATGACTGTCCCTTTAACTCTAGCAATGGGTCGAACTCTTCCTACATTTTTAGTAATAGGACTGCGAAAATCTGACAGTATACTTTTGGGAGAGTCGACTTTTTCTGTAAATGTATAAACATCAATGTCGGGTCCTTGAGAGACTAGTGTATTTGGCGTATTTTTTTCTTTACTGTCATCTTCTGTTTTAGTCTCCAATTTCATAGATAAAAATCTTTCTGAAACAGTCAAATTCCCTTTGGAAGTTTTACAACATTTAACATCTATATCAACTGTTCTTGGTGTTCTGCTAGAAGTAAAGAACTTTGGAGGCCTTTCAGTCTCAACTTTTGGAATATCTGAAGAGCCTGTTGCTAAAGCATTCGTGGTAGTATTTCCAATGGGGCTTGCAGGTTCTTCTGTTAGTTCCATTTTGGCGTCAGTTTGTGTTTCCAATCTATCAGAAATTTCATCAATAGTATCGCTTTTTTGATTACTTTCACTTTTTTCTATATTATTTTTATTTCCTTTTGTTTCACAGTCTTCATGATCTCCTTCTGGCACATCTGGCTTGTCAAAATTTGCAGACTTTTTCTTTTGACTTGCAACGCTACTTTTTTTCACAATAGTTTTAACCTTAGAAAATTTTGACGCCGTCTTTTTAGCCGTATCTACATTAATTTTGTACTTTATATCATCAGTTTTTAGTTCCGATTTTTTAACATTTGATTTTTGATTAATTTTTTTGCTTGTTTTGATACCTTTTTTGGAATTGACTCTTTTCACAACTAACTCTGTATTGATTTTAGACGTATCTTTCTTCTCCTTGGGTTCTTTTTTAGGTTTTTTAGCTGGCGAGTCACTTCTAGGATTTGTTTTGGAAGGTCCAGCTTTGAAAGTTTCAGAAGATGAATCATTTTTATCTTCTGAAGATGTATCTTCGTCGATTTTGTTAATGATATCATCTTTATTTACTTTTTTCTTAGGGCCCTTTGGTAATGTTTTGTTGACAATACTCTTTACCTTTTTTGGTGAGACTGTTTTTTTCTTGCACTGTTTCGAATTTGAGCTTGTCTTAAATGCCGTTTTACTTACTGCCCCTTTTTTAGGTAAAGGTTTTGAAGCCTGTGACCGCATTGTCTGTTGTGGTCATGTGAATGTTACCTTCATTGATGGGTTGATGTTGGTTGTTACATCCTGTAACAAAAGAAAAGTTGATCAAACGCTTGTTAAATTATTAATATTAATTACAACTACACGGAGCAAGCTGCGGTGCGCATTTTTATTCTAAATTTATCAAATGAGTCAACGCTCTAGACTAGAAAAAACCTTTTGTTACACCATTCACCCCACGACAGATGGCAGTACCTATAATTATTCAGAAGGATTCAACGGAATTATGATGTTACATTGTAATGAAATTGCTAAAGCCGTTGCTTTCGGAGTAATATCTACATTAAAATTGCAAAAAAGACTTTGTGAGATAACGTGTAACATTGATTGTTATACAACATTCATTTATATGGCCTTCATACATAAAAACCGCTGATTTAAAAAGTTTAACAAATAAATTTTGGTTTATTTTATCATCTTGATAAAAGAAACATAAAATTAAACATAGTTTACAAATAAAGTTTATCGATAAACGCTGAAAGCGAGTATAAAATGGAGCCAAAGCAAACATCTGTCTGGCCGTGCGCCCGCGCGTATCAATGACGTTATATTTTTACAAAAAAAAAGTAAACTAACCGAATTGTATACCTGCTACGATCGCACGTGCCGGGTCGCCATTAGGGATAAAGAATGAGATAAAGAAATAAAAGGTAAAGTGCAAGAAAAACAACAAACATTTTAAACGTGTCAAGATAAAACTAAACATAATGTCTCGATGACTGTCGCTTTAAAAAACGACGAACTACCTATACTGTGTGTGTTTTAAATAGGCTGCTATTAACTTTCAAAATAATGCGTTGTTTTTGTTTAGGTCGAGCTTTGTTTGATGTATGTTTTGTAACACCAGTTAAATACAATCATTTTGAGCAAAATGTGACGCAAAGTATTGTTAATGTATTTTTATAAAAAAATAATACAAATAGTAAACACGTAACACGCGCTTCATTATAAACATTGCAATACGAGTAATATATTATTCTTATGAAAATACTCGACTTCATGGCATTTTATTAATGTCTTAAGCAATAACGTGTGTTGCGGCACCAGGAGGTCTGACACGTATTTTTAAAACCATCTCGTGTTCATAATTACCACATAATTGACAATACATTTGACTCGGGTAATTAAATTCAACGAGCGAATAAGTAACCTGATATCCAGCGATAGCTCCCGATAATTTGTTGTTGTTTATGCTTTTAAATGCGGTTGTAAGTTAAAGTAACGTGTAAGTATTGTTTGTAAGTTTTTACAGGTTTAATTGGCTTTAATGCAACCTACTTTAATGATAAATTTTAAACGGATATAATTATACATTACTACAAAAAAATTGTTTTAGGAAGTACAACTGCGCATTATTTTACCTTTAGGCATAATGCGTTTACAAACGCCTAAAAACGCCCCGTTGGTCTAGTGGTTTAAAAACCGGGCCAAGATCTCGGGGTCCCTGGTTCAACCCCCAGGGTCGGGCAACCAAAAGTTTCGAATTTTCAAACATTGCTCGGGTTTGTGATGACCAACCCGCATTTGGCAAGCGTGGTGATTATGCCAGTACCCATGATTGCTGTGGTAACTTGAGTACAATGATAGAGGCCTTTTCCCCGCTGTTACTTTACTTTACTTTTATGCGTTTACAAACACTTCTATTTAAACTTTTTTATGATATATGATTAATACATTAAAGCGACAATTAAACATATTACTGTTTTACAAAACTATGTTTAGCACACCATGCCTAACTGACACATTCACACTAATACGTTGTTTGAATAAATCCATCGCAAACATTCGAAAACAAACATAAAAACAAGGCTAGAACGTCGGTCATGAAGCGGATAATATTATAGTATTATTTAATACTAGCAGAAACGGGCGCGTTCAAAAACTTTTATTGGAATAGTTTGGGCGGCGTTCACCGCTTACGTCCAAATCTACGCCCTCAATAAGAATTACTCTTTTTACGACCCCGGTTTCGTTTCAGGACGGCTAAATTTGTCTTGAATACATTTACGGGTTGTTAATTTTTAGGATTCCGGAGTCAAAATTTTTATCTCTTCTATCTATATTATAAATCTTTTATGTTTAGCTAACCCTATTACCTAAATAACGTGGGTAGTATCGTACTTTAATAGATTGATTTATATTTATATTTTAACATATACATATACTCTATTTTAAATCGATATAGGTAGGTTCTGTATTTTTGAAGCTTTCTTATTTTTACGGATACTAAATAATCTAATAATGGCAATCCTATATTATGTTCCTATCAAACACATTTTTTTTCTGTTTAAAAAAAAACGCACGTACCACGATGATAACAAGACTTGTCTATAAATTAACCTCAATCCATAATATGGATCTGATAAGTACTCAATTATAGAAGCAATTTAATCGATTGCAAAGTTAGCATACGAGTGAAACAAATAACAATAAACAGAGAGTTTAACGAGACGTTGAATATTTAATAAAAGGTTCACGTACAACTTAATCGGCTACGGAACTTTACTCAAGCAAGGTGAAATGCGAACTTGTTTTTTTTCTCTTGATGGGTTCGGCCAAGCGTTTTGCGATTTGGTTGTTTATGGCTTGCTGTGACGTCATAATGAGATTTACTTGCCCATTAAAGTTAATGTCGCCTTGCATTATTATGTTATAAATGTAATAATTGACGACACGGATTAATGAATTAAATTTAGTAGGTGTCATCACAAAACAAGCTTGTTAATTAACTTTTACTTCTTAAATTTTTCAACCGACGAAGTAAAGAGGATTTCAGTTCGACACGTATGTATTTTTGGGACTATAATTTTTAATAAGTCACAATTTGGTCCAATTTTAATGACAAAAATTAGTTTGTATCAAATGAAACCCACGAATAGCGTGGATATAAGCTATCAATATTGAGCAGGTTGCAAATAAGAATTCACCAAAAAATATCATGCACCAACTCAAATCGGTGGCTTAATTTGACGGCGTAAAATTTTTTGGACACAAAACGCAACCACTAGTGCCACAATGTTGATTATATAAACATAATGATAGTTACACACTCATCTAATAGCCCCAATCTCGGTTGAACTCAATCAAAGCGTTGTTGATAAGATATTCAGACGGTCGAGACGACGAAGCGACTTTGATAGAACGACAACTATAAATCGAGAGTTGAAAGTAAGTGGACAAAATCATTCGCTCAACGATTTGACGCGTCGTTGTCTTGTAGCCACTTTGTTGACGGAATACATTGTAGCATGAAATATTGGAATATGTTATCCGTTTTGAAATAATACGATACACATTTCAAGGTTATCAAGTAGATGTTTCTGGTTTAAAAGCTTCTAATGCTTGGGTTTAGCCAAAAACGATGACAATTTGTAACAACGCAAATTTAAAACTGAAAAGTAGCTGCACAAACCAATTGTTGTCGTACCTCAGTAAATTATAAATAGAACGGCAAAGGTATACCAACATTGGTACTTTACCGTGATATTCCTTTGAATAACTTTCTTGGCCTCGTTTACATAGGCTCGGTACAATCAGAAAACATTGAAAACAAATTTCTGTATCAAAAATAGTTTTCTCTTTCATAATGATTACTCTGTAACCAACAAATCAATATTTTATTAGAACAGTTCATTTAGGTTCAGTATACCTAAAATGCAATTAAAACTTTATTTTGAGTTTTCAGCAAATATGACTAAGTCTAAAAAAAACCAATAAAATGGTAAAACAATTAAAATGGAACAATCGACAGTTGTAAGGTAAGTAGTAAAGACATAATAACTCAGCAGTATTTGTCAAGTTAATGCAATAAAAGCACGGAGCGTAACCAGAGGGCGCCAGTTATTACTGTTTGAGGTTCTTTCAGGAGTGGGGGGGGGGAGATTTTTTTACGCGGACGAAGTTTGAGGGGGCTGTAATAGTAGTAGTTGCTTTCTAGCACTTTTTATAAATTCAACAGAATTGAATGTAAATGAACGATGGCGCTAGAGAAACATTTGTTACACAGTGAAGTAATCTGAAAACTGCTTTTCAACTCAAAAAACTGTTTTGACTAAACTCTTCACGTTATTCTGCGTTTAAAAAAAATGTTGTCTTACTTTATATTAATGTTATTTCTTGAACTTTATTTAAATATCTATGCCAAGTTTGAATGTTTTGAATTTATTCGCGCAAAAAATACATAATTATAAAACCTATCAATAAAGTGCCCAGGCCAAACTTAACATGTCGTAGTAAAACGATTTTTATACTTACATTAAATGTGCATTTGCCCACGTTTATTTTGATATGAATGCACTAGGCCAGAAACATACCAATCCTCATAAAAGCTTTCATGTAGTTTTCTTACGTTGGCAACAAATACGCAAATTGATGTGATGACAAAAATAGGTAATAAAACGATTTCCAGTAAAACTTAATAGTCCTTCAAAAAGTGCGGCCTGCAAAGTTTAATTTAAAGCATAGAGAGACGTATCTGTGGTGCATTTATATATTTTTGAAGCCTAGGAATAACAAAAAGCATAACAATTGCATCTTTCGAAATTTATCTAACGCATACACAAACCCAAGAACACAATAATTATAAACTGCAGTAAGGTTCATATTTGAACTTTTAAGGAAGCGATCCAGGTAGCAATTCTATTAAAAGCGAGCCTCTACAAACTTGCTTCTTAACACAGTGGTTTCTTACTGCAATTTTAATGAAATTAACAGTTGATTCTCATGGCCCGAGAATCTCAAGAACCCATGGTTACACGGGCGGGAGGGGCGCGTTCGTATCGATCGCGCGGGCCAGCATTCGACTCAGATTCACTTTTACGCCACTTGCCCGTCAATTACGTTCAGATACGACACGATTCGTGTGCATGCAGCTTAAGATCGAGATGAATGGCAATACTGAATCATTGAAAAGATCAAAGAAATCGTTGTTCTTTTCGGAATCATGTTTTTGTATACCATTTAACGTGAATTTATGGTCAGTGTCATGTGAGTAAGTTGCTTTGAGATTTCTGCTATGTATCAACCTTGTTTTTTATGAGTTCCCGATATCTCGGCACTTTTGCAAGGGCCATGATCACGAAAGAACAAAACGGAAACAAGATACATGATATAAATCTCGAAACAACTTAACTCATAAGAATATTGGTCTTTATAACTCATGAGTTTTATACATGAAAATACTGAATAAAGCAAGATTTTGCTATGTTATGATATACTAAAAAGGAAGTAGAAAACAGTAGTCCAGGATTTGGTTCAGTTGCATGCGTTTAAACAGAGTTATACCCTAGACAGGTGTGTCTTGATTATTATGAAGCCAAAAAGCCATCCTTAACAGTAACTTACTGAAAATATCAACGTAAATTTACAGTTCATCGCGATCGCTGATATGTAGTATCATTATGTCCAATAAAAAATTAATAAATGCGATTAAAATCGACCGTTACACTTGAATATGGACAACATTAACATAAATGTCGAACAATTATAGTTGCACCTTAATACCGGTGTTAAATTGAAGCTAATTGAAACAGGTCCAGCTGATTGACAGTTTAATGTTTCATTTAGAAATAATGTTATATTTCAATAATAGTAGAGACAGTGATGAAGGTAAACGAGCTAAACGCTCTTCAGAAGCTTGTGAAAGGAAAGATTGAATTACAGCTTCAAGTTTGACTTTGACAAATATCAAGTTGTTTATTCTAGTCAAGAAATGTAAATTAAATTTAATAAACTTTGGGAGTTTATAAAAATACTATAAGAATAAAAATAAGTGTTTAGAACAATTCAGTTACAGATAATATAAACTTAGAAAATAGTAATGAATTGGAAAATTATAATTTACAGTTTATACTCGTACGACGTACTTACATAGTAAATGTATCATTTGGTCAGTTGTTATTTATATTACTAATGAATTTGTTGATGATATTCTAAATTAAGTTTCTAAACATATCTTTCTGTGTAAATACTTTAAATTAGTTAAGATGTACCTACCGAGTTGTGCCGGCACAAATGCAGAGTAAACCCATGGGAAAAGAAGGGGTTTCTTTGCCTTATGGGTGTCATAAGAGGCCTACTGTCTATTATTTTTTATATTAACCGTCAACAGGACAGTCACAATATGCTATCCACTATTGACCAAACTGCGATCGCCAACCTGGTAAGGGTGGCGATTATGGCAAAATCCATTTAGCTCCTCAGGCTGCCTGTGTTAAGCGGTGGAACGTGATTCGGCCTAATGATAAAAGAAACCATGCTGCTAAATTGAGACTACTGATGACTATAGAATAATTACTCCGAAAAATAATAACGGTAAACTAGTTTCAGGTATATTATAAAAACAAATAGGAAAAAAAACAAATCTAAAAGCTTCTTTGTCTGAATTAATAACAAATGCAAGACTATCTCTCAGAAACATGTAAATTCAGCTGTACTCGTATCATGAAAGCGCTTTTGCTTTAAGCTACGAAGAAATATCGTATGTAAGTAAGAAGAGTATATCATTTGGCATTTTTGTCGCCTGCTTGCGGAGCCAGTAAACGCTACAGTTTTACAACCCCATGTTTAAAATGGAACCATTATTTAAATGGGAAGAGAACTGACTTCGCGGCGAAATGTTAAAGCGAAATCGACAACATGCATCGCGCTACATAATAGATGCGAACATGGTCGGCTCATAAAATATTCATTAGTGTTGTTTCATTATTTACACTTCAATATTCGTAATCGAAATCTGACATGGATGCGAGCTTATTAAAAATCTTATAGCATGCCAATGCAAAATTGCTTGAATTGATTACGTAAAAATAAAATATGAAAAGATTTATGGGTTCTGAATAAAGAAATCAAGTGTCAAAATTACAAGCCGCAAGCGCAGTCTTTTATCACCGTTTGTTATGTCTCGCCATTCATTTTTACTTTGAACGCGGCGCTCGTCTCTCGACAATTTTTCTCCCTTTTGTGAAGCTGGTCCTCTACAGATGTGAATACGGCCCTCGGCTGAAGGCCCTCTCAATATACATTCACATCATAAGCATGACTCGAATAACAAATTGCGGGTTAAATGAAACGCAAACCTTGGATATCATTCGACGTTATTTCGTTTTTTTGTAAGTAAATTATAATATCAAATGTTCTTGTAGTTCTCTAAATTTGAAACGTGTGCCGTTATAAACATAAAAGAATTAATACTTTATTAATTCTTATAATTAAGTATAAGTTCGTGCGCTTCTGTATTTAAAACAGTGCATGTTACCTATTTTACTCCTTATTATTTTTGAAATAATGTTTTCAATTTATAAGCGCAGTAAGGTAAGTAGGTACCTACTTGCAATTAAAACCTACACATTCACCAAAAAATATGTATTTAATGTAAAAGTTGAAATTGAGTGTCAATTTTATAAAATCTAAAAAATAATCACCAGGAAAGGTACTACTTACTTACGTACTATGTGACTGAGTAGGTATGTACTTATCTGTAATTAGGATACTTATTATTAGAAGTGTAGAAATTAGGGACATATGAACTCACTAACTGGGCATGTCAACGTCATCATATTAATGCCCTGACTAGAAATAGCTCTTCAATTAAATGATAACGGACGAACTATTTGTCGATGACAGCCTGTGTCTACGTTAATACTAGAAAACACCAATAAATAACAGTTTTGCCGGCAAACGTCGAGCTTGAAGACAGGTGTTCAAACCTATTATGGAGGATAAAAAATGCAGGCCGCCGACGAGTGTCGTTTTCAATCGGGCTAGACAGCGCCGAGGCGTTGTGTAGTATCGATAAATTCTCTTGTCTGGCTACTCTACCTGTTTTTCTAGTGATTATGCCAATATATAGAATCTTAATCTAAATATACAGAGAATTAACGATAGTTTTTACGCGCCAATGCAAGATACCTTTTTTATAATTCTTTTAGTGATGCATTTAAGACGTTGTTTTGTTTTGTTATTTAGCAATAATTTTAATATGTAAGAAATATAGAAAATACTTAAATCCTCTTGACCGAATCTCATATCGGTTGATGTCAGAACGATGCGGTGTACTTGTTAGGGCCTGCTACAAGACGTATTTAGGCAATGTGGAGCGCAGTATCAAAGCTAATCCAAAAATTTTTTGGAATTTTGTTAAGAGTAAACGTGGTGCTGGCAATTATCCAGCTTCGTTGTCGAATGGCATAGTTTCCACCTCCGACGGCTATGAAATTTGTGGTCTCTTTGCCAATCATTTCGCATCGCATTACGAAAGCTCAACGACCACGATCAATGACAGTAAGACTCCTTTCTGTCCTAAATCAGAATCCTGTAGTAATTGTTTTCTGCCTTTCAAGCTGAACTATGACTCAATTGAGAGAAAACTTCAAAGTCTAGACACTACTAAAGGAGCAGGAGCCGACGGTTTGCCACCAATCTTCATAAAGGAATGTGCGTCTAGCTTGGTATTGCCACTAGGTATGATTTTTGACAAGTCTTTGGAGACAGGCGTCTTTCCCAGAATCTGGAAGCTGGCTAAGGTGGTTCCTGTTTTTAAGTCGGATGACAATAGTTTAGTACAAAACTACAGGCCAATATCAATCCTTCCAATCTGTGCTAAAATCTTTGAGAGCCTGGTATGTCCGTATATTCAACAGTACTTTGGGAGCATTGTATCTGATAATCAGCATGGTTTTCTTAAGGGTAGATCAACCTGCACAAGCTTAGTGAGTTTTACTGAAGATTTGGCTGAGGCGATGGATGCAAACAAACAAATCGATGTGGTTTACACAGATTTCAGTAAAGCCTTTGATCGAGTGCCACACAACCAACTGGTTGTTAAGCTATCTGAATATGGATTTTTCGGTTCCATGTTGCGCTGGTTGCGTTCATATTTAGTGGGACGTAAATTTTACGTAGTCGTGAATGGCTTCTCGTCTAAGACTCACGACGTCACAACAGGAGTTCCACAAGGGTCACACCTAGGTCCTCTTTTGTTCAATATGTTTGTGAACGATTTGCCTTCTCGTTTCCGCTTTTCTAATCCTTATTTATTTGCTGATGACCTAAAGTTATCAAAAATCATAGAGTCTATAAATGATGCTGCATTACTGCAAAAAGACATCGACTCACTCAAGGAATGGTGTGACATCAATGGAATGGAGCTTAATATTAAGAAATGTTCATTTATTAAGTTCACAAGAAAGATTAATATCCTTCCTACCAACTACTCAATAAACGGGATCAAACTTAAGGAGGTTCAGGTGATCCAGGATTTGGGAGTCCAAATAGACAGTAAGCTGACTTATATTCCTCACATTGATCACATCATAAAAAAGGCATCTAGAGCAATGGGTTTTTTAATGCGGAACGCTAGGGAGTTTAAACAGATTTCAACGAAATATCTTCTTTACAATGCCCTTGTCCGATCCACCTTGGAGTACGCTAGTGTAGTCTGGAGACCACACTATACCAACCATTCACTACGGATAGAAAGGGTTCAAAGAAAATTTACCAGATATCTTGCGTACTCCATCGGTGGAGTCAAGAGATCGCTCGCATATGAAGAGAGATTGGCTCATTTCAATATAGTTAAACTTGATAAGCGCAGAGACCTTTTAGACCTAATGTTCTTATACAAAATTATTAATAATCATCTTTGCTGTCCAAACCTATTGGAAAATTTTTCGTTTCGCGTTCCATTTCGCTTGCCTCGTCATCCCATAGAAACATTCAGAGCTCCATTCCGAAGAACTGTACTAGGTGCTAACTCACCTGTCCCTAGAATCATCAAGCTCTACAACGCTTATAGCCGCTCCACAAACATTGATGTCTGCTCCATGTCATTGCATAAATTTAAAAGTTCTATAATGGATAAATAATAACTTTTAGTATGTATAATGTAAGCTGTTGTTTCTTGTCCCTTAAGTAACTTACTGTGTGTTGTGTGTTATGTTATGTGTAATGATTTCGATCAATTTTTGTACACAAGCTGTGTTCGTCTATAAGAGGCTTTACATTTAGCTTATCATCTAGACTTAAGTTTGTTATAATTATTTCTGATGTAAAAGTTGTTGGTGAACCTTTAATAAAAAAAATAAAAAAATATATGTTGTTATTTATATGAGTTTGCAATTATAATACTAGCAGGATATACCTAAAGAAAAATAGCTGCGTTTATACAAAAAGAAAATAAAACAAAGGTTTAAGCCATGTCCAATTACAAGAACACAATTTGAAAACAATGTCTCCCATTATGGAACATTCAATAATATGTCAGACATTTCTAATTAGCTGTCTTATAAATGCACTAGACACGGCTCAATCTTGTTATTTCTTAATACCACAGTAAACATTTTCGAATGACTGTGAAACGTATCCAATACAGAGGCAGATTTGCTTTTGATGTCCCATATACTATTATTTCAGGCTAGCTAACATGGGAATCTTTTATGATTTATTCCCGGTTTCCGTTCGTTGATCTGGGAACTTCGTAATCCTATAAGCCTTTTGCCCTCCCCACATTATTGTAATGATATCCGCGTCTATCCCTACCAGTCAATCTTTAAGTTAAATATCGAAGGGGATACGCAAAGGAAAAGACAAGGAAAACCTTATGTTTTGGTTTTTCAATTTCATTCGTTACTTCTCAAATTTTATTGATAAATTTAGACACAATAGCATCATCTATCATCCAAGCATTGCGACAAACGAATTTTTGTGGGATTGTTTTTAATACGTTTTAGCGATAAAAAGATTCATAAAAAAATAATTTAGGTACATACCACAGTTTTTTGTCTATTAATAAATCACACCTTGAGTGCGATTTAGCCGATTTCTACGGGGGTGGAGCGCTGATAGTACAAAATAAACTTTAAATAATATATTTAAAGATGCCACTAACCTTGATGAGTGAGTTTGAAATAACGTATTTTCTTGTACTTCGATAACTATCACCAACAAATGAGACCCCCGTTATTTGAAAAAGGAGAAACCCTAGTCACCTTTACGAGTTATTAAGTAGCTAACCGTATTCGGCGTAGTAAATAAACAGACTTGTTTTACAAGTTATAGTATTGAAATATGGCTAAGCTCGCGGAATCTGAACGAAAAATAACTTATTTATAAGGGGCGGAACCTTTTGTTACTTAGTTTACATAACAGTAAAGTGGGAAGTCTATAGCCTTGCCAACTTCATGCCATTTGTTATATTTGCTTTACTAAAAACGTATTCAAGCAAATAGCTTTCGTTTTTATTTTCATTATAGAAATGTATTATTTGCTATTAACAGTGCCAGAAGATATAACATTAATTTATGGATACATTATTTCGCATAACATAATATTATCCTATCGATTGGTTATTTGTTTCACAGCGTAAGAGGTGGTATTATTAATGTACGACCTTCTTTGCAAATTTTGTGCTCTTTTTTGAGTTGAGCTTCTAATATTTTAATAGAAATGAATTTGATATTTAGGAATAGTTAGATTTATGTTTTTGTTATGTAACTTTCGAATGTTTGGTGTTAAATTAAAAAATGTAGTCGTTAATGATAATGGACGAATAAGTACCGCTGCTGATGAAACTTAAATGTCCACCAGGAAATCAAACACAAGCGACAGCCAGCTGCTAAAATGACAATTGATTTATATTGTGAAAGTAATTACCCGCACTTTACATAGTTACAAGGGATTAAAAACACTTTAATTTACCGACCCCACATAGCATAATATGATGCTTTAATACATTTTTTTAATTGTCGACCCCAAATTATGATATGATAGTTTTTACCTAATTGTGTGTATCTAATGTCTCGAAATCTGTTGTTGTTTAAGAAAGATTATTACAATATCGCTGGTGATGATGATAATGAAAAAGAGATTATTCTCAAAAAGTGCCTCTAAAAACTCTTGCAATCTCTATTTCACTCAACGCTAATCTGCGGCGCCACTTCAGTGAACCCAGTTATTCATAGCTCTCTGCGTACGGCACACGGAACCCACGCTACGCAATTATCCTTAGAAATTGCTGCCATTACCCGATTAACTTAATACACAATTAGTTGGAGGAAATTTTAATTAACGTGTAAGGTCCTTTACGCCGAATAAGCTTGTACCAAACAAGTGGAGGGTTAGCCTAAACGCGTGTTGAATTTGTAACGTGTTATTTCAAATGTTGTTGTATAGACTTATGAGATCATCTTCCATTTAGAGAGAAACATTTAAAAGTTATTTTTAAAAAGCAATGTATCCATTTTTCATAAATAAGTTTGATGTCTTTGTTTTAATTTTATCATAGACATCATATTTAAATAATAAAACTAGATACACAATCAGCGACAAAAAAAACAGTTTACTGAAAGTTATCATAGATTTGTATGATATATTTTGAATTACTCCCAATTGTTAAACATGTCTAGTCCTACGCCCCGTTGGTGTAGGGGTTTATATACCGGACTAAGATCTGGGGGTCCCGGGTTCGATCCCCGGATCAGACAACAAAAAGTTTCGATTTTTCGAACATTGCTCGGTTTTATGCCAGTACCCATCATTGCTGTGGTAACTTGAATTCAATGATGGAGGCCTTTTCCCTGCAGTGGGATGGTTATAGGCTGTTACTACTTTTACTTTTTTGTTAAACATGTGTTATGTTAATAAATATTAATGTTTGAGCTAACTTTTGTAGTAAGTGTGTATTAATTTATCACTACTTGACAGTGAAAGTCTATTTATTTAGGTACTCACGCTTAAAAATGTTACTAAAACGTAGCCTAATCTTTTTCTAGTCAAATGCACATTTCATAAACATAATACCGCAAGAACGTACATTCTTGCATTTAACAATGGCAATTAAATAGTTACGAGGGGGAGAAATGATACACATTGAATAAAAACGTGTAAGGGGAGGTAATATGTAGTTCGAATGGACCATAAAACTGAGTTTTTTTTTTAACTTTTCTTCTTGCAATTTTTTAAGTTCATTATCTTGCATAGAAAAAAACACTTTGATTTCTAGATCAAGCTATTAATACTTTTTTGCTATGGCAGACACAAACTTAAAGTTTTGATTTCAAAGAAGCAATCATACATTAAGTAAAACACCTTTTCAAAATAGATTTTTTAAACTTTCTTGATGCATTGTTACATTTCAAACCGGGATTTTCAAATAAATTATGTTCGCGGGCACTGGGCAGTCTGCCGTGCAATCGGATCGAAATGTTGTCGGGAAGGTAAATACTATTTAACCTTTAAATTATAACAGTGCATTGAAAATCCCAGATTAGTATTAAGTTTTACGTTTTAAAAATACTATTTTAGATTATTTGAGTTAAATTTTGTTTTTATTTATAGTAGAACCAATTGTGCTGCTGCCAAATACATTGAAACTTCACGCATGCTTTCAACTTGTGTAGAAAAAGTACAAGCGTTATTTAATACAGTAATGCGAACTTATTATGTGAAAAATAACGACCTAAGTGACCGTTTAACACTCTATTTGTTTGGTAGTTAGCTTTAATAGGGCAATTATATCGTGTAGTGTCGCATTTAAGGACATGGAGCGTGAAACTGATGAATGGGCCATCACGCAAGATGCATGTTGCAACTGTGACGTCACATCCGCTCTGTGTCGCCAGCCCTGGAACAGAGTTGCTACGAATTACTGTGATTTTTTAAAATTTGAAGAATTATTTCATCCGCTTTTTGCCACAAATGTTTATAATGAATCTAGTAACACTTATTGATGTCTGGTAATCATTAAATTTTACCGTTTCGTTTAGTAACTTATTTATCAATCAATGATAATCAATCTTGATAGAACCTCACAATAAGTTTACTGTTGGTTAGTATACAATACGAACGATCCAATTGAAATGGGTTAAGAGTGATCCATTGAATTCGGGCATAAAGTACCGAACAGACAAATGAGCCATCACTCAATAGTCAAGTCTGGTATCGCTGTTGGTACGCGCCTGCGCATCCGTTGTCTAGACAGTTTTTTTCATAGGGCTGCCAGAACAAATACATAATCCTAAAAATACCTAATAAATATTTTTACAAATTAGTTATGATGAATTGATGATGAATATAATGAATAAGGTATTTTCAGCATTTCATTTATAGTCATTTAATAGGAACGTAGCAAAATCTAAGAAGATAAAAAATGGTGCAAAACCTTTTTATTATTTTTATTATTATTATAGTATACTAAGACTTAAATGGCTACATGTTTTTTTTTATATGCGAGAGAAGAAATGAAGTCTTTTTTTTAAGTATTCGGTTCATTTTAATGTTGTGTTTAACGTTTCTCTATCAGAGTTATGTTTTGGCAACAAGAACATTGTGGTACTCTCTGGTATTGAATTTCATTAATTTATGTTTTTCTTCTCACTTTAATTAAAACAAACTACTCGTAGTTTATTTTTATAAGGTTTATAAATAGAAATTGGATACAGGAACACTGAGGTCGTCTTCACAGCTGTCTCAACTTTGACTACAAACTTTGCTTAGCTCAACTGCCGAGATAAAACAATATCCCGAATTCCCGACCCTTTGTGGCATGCGTCCGGGTTGACAGTGTTGCTCTTTTCTATGTCAGTTTGACAATCTTCCCATAATGCCGGACAAATTGAATGCGCGCGGAGTGACGTGGGTGCCAGCGGCAGTAATGATGTCACTTCCGCTCCCCATGCTCAGATAGCCCTAAATTAGGGTTGGCGATCTATGTATATTGTTGTAATTGATAGGGTAACGCGGTTGTCCGAGATTCATGTTTGATTTGACAACCTTGTTAGGGTCAATGACAGTTTATTGTCGTTATGTTATGTGGATAAAAGGGGATTAATGACAGTTTGTTAGACCTTTCTACAATTTCGGATAGTAAATAACTTACCAATACTAAGTTTCAATTTATAATATTTATTTATTTTTCAATCAATGTTCCAATTTAATTATGTTTGGATATTATTGTAGAAAATAAGTACTTTTTTTAGACAAAATTGTAATTTATTATCAAATTCCGCCCGCTCGATCCGATCGCCCTGTTGGTCAAGTGGTTTAAGTACCGGGTCCCGAGTTTTATTCCCAGGTCGGGCAACAAGAGTATCGAATTTTCTACCATTGCTCCAGTTTTTGATCATCAACCCGCATCTGCGTGGTGATAATACCCATCATTACAGTGGTAACATAAATAAATTTAATAAAATAAATAAACAACCATAAAATAAATAATTTAAGTTACCATAGAAATGATCGGTATACCCATCATTACTATGGTCATTAAATACATCAAATTTAATAATTGAGGCCTTTGCCCTGCAGTGGGTTGATTATGCATAGGCTTTACTTTTACTTTAAACAATTTTTTTATTAGTTTAACTGTATTCGCCTGTAAGGCTTTTTCTTTACAGTCTGGCATAAGCAGTACTCCTTTATTCACCTCTTCCGACACTCTTAGGAAAAGGTTGGTGCTATTTCTTTTTTGGGCGGCATTACACCCTACAAATAACGGCTTATGTGTTAGAATCCGTGGTCATATTGACATGTTTCTCTTGACAACCCTACAGGGTCGTCGTGTCAACTGCCGATGGGCCGTCCCCCGCGGCGGCAATGTTTCCTATACTGTCGTTTTGTGTCGTTGTTTTGTCGCGCAACAAACTGCGTTATACGACATAACAGTTTATTATAATTGGCGGTGAGGGATAGCATTTTGCTTTTGGACGACGCCGCTGTTGTTTCGTCAATGGTGAATAATATTCGTTCATGTTTTGGTAGGAGAAATTTTGACTAAACGTGGTTTGTTATAAAACGCAATCAAGATGTTCTTACACTGTTTTACGAAATATATTAAGGGGTTTACACGATGATAAGGAAATGGCATTTTTTAAATATTTGAATTGGGTTTAAGGTACTTTACGCCGAAACCTACATGGGTAGGTAATATTACAAGTTTTCATATAAAAGGGAAACGTACCAAATACTGGATACTTTTTGAAAACTAGAAAAAAATATTAAAATAATAAATAAAGCCTTTCATTTATTGCTGTCATAGTAATAAGTATCTTATTGGCTAAACATAACAAACAAATTTTTTTTTAAATCCACTCACAATTGGTAAATACGGGATGAAATTTTAACCACTTTCCAAAATTTTTATAGGCGTTCGTCTTTAGAGCCTATTTATAAAGAAAAAATGTAAATCAAGTTGTCACCCGAAAATATTTTTCACGATATAGTTTTTAATTTTTACGGTCCTATTTTTTTACATGTTAAGGTATAAAGGGAAAATCAAAAACTTATGAATAGTATCGTAATTAATGAATGAGATGCACAACGCGTAAAAAAAGTTTTGCTAGGCGGCCGTATCAAAAAAGAATAATGTATTGGCCATAATGGCCAGTAATAGGGTAGAATAATATACCAGATACTACGAAAAACATTAGTAACTTTACAATTAGGTGTTGGACTTTAGGTGACCTGCTACCGAAGGAAAGTAAAAGTAACGTTGTCTTTGGCAAATAAGAAATTCATTAATATTATATTACAATAGATGACCATGATCACGTTGTTTTTAAGTTTTTAGAACCAAAGATGAAACAATAATACTTGGCGAACATCAAAATGTTGAAAACTACATTGGTTCACACCTATTTAATATTTATTCCCGTTTTTATCAATATTATCTCATCCATACGAAGCCTACTGCTGAACATAGGAAAATGCACTAGCTTTAAAAATATATTTTAAAATAATTATTTTGGATAAATATTTATTTCAATAAGATGTCAGAATGACAATGTGTGTGTGAAATTTGTACAAAAACTTAAATTCACATTAACCTAAAAACCTGCGGTTGGTCGGCCCTTTTTAACGTCAATCTGAATGTCCTAAGTCTGAGAGTATTATAATGTCCAACAAAAACCGGATAAGCGTCAGTTGAAAGCTTAAAAACAGCACTGAAAAACTCTCTGTCAGTTCAAAGAAACGAAAAACGCAAGTCAAGATTAGCGAAGAGAAACTTTGAAAGTATCGGCGTCTAATAATGTCTAAGCCATTTCTGTCATGAGCTTAAAGTCTTAACCGAAAAGGTCGAACAATAAATATCCCGCTTAATAGATCATTAACAGCGATGCGCACACTAACAAAAGGCTTGAGTGAAAGTTGTGTTTTATTGCAAATGACGCATCGTCTGCTACTAGAATGTCTGATGTTCGCATCGTAAGAGATTGTATGCACGTCTACAGCTCAGTTTAATAAAGATTCAAAACTACCTGTATCATATACGAGTATTTATAAAACATTACAGTTTCCAAACGAAGCTAAACAAAAGGTATGTTTTTTTATGTAACTTATACCTATATTTTTACGCGATTGACCGTTCTCGTTTATCTTTTTTTAATTCATAAATAGTTCAAAGTTAGTACCATTTTATTAGGAAATTTAACCTCAAAACGTAAAAACACAGTGATAAAATAGTGAAGTTTTTTTAACTCAGTCAATAAAAAGACAATGTTCCGATTCGGAATGTTGAATATGTAAAATCCATTCAGAACGCCCGATCGAAAATGAAAAGCCATGTAATTTTTTGCTTTTTTATTGTATTTTTTCACACCAGCTGTTTTTATAATGCCAAAGTAATGTATCAGTGATGATGTCAGTACCTAATATTCCCATAATAATTTATAATTTGCAACTGACATCACTAAGATAGGTATATGAATATCGAATATCCCAGTTTAACCAAAGTACGAGTAGTTAACTGTTCTTTGAAGAGGTTACGAACAGTGCAAATCGTCCAGGTAGAGTGTTTATGTTTTCAATAAAGTGACGACCTTAAGCCGCTCGTCTAATGGAGCGTCAAGAGCTAGTTGGACTGCACTCAGGGCTGGCACAGAGCACACTATTTGTTAAGCACCATTTAGTAGAACTAGTTTGCGTATAAAACGGTTTAGGCCGTTTTGAGCTTTGCGTATACTTGTATGTCGGCGAGGAACTATTGGCGATGTGCATCGATATACATATTTTGTTTAAATCGTTAGCTGTCATCTATCAGAATTTTGTTTGACGATCTTCGTGGCGGAGTGGCGTACACACCGGTTTTCACAGTGTTGCCATGCTCCGAGGTCCCGGAATCATTTTTCTACATTTTCTAGGGTCTGGGTGTTTGTGGTACCTTCGTTGTTTCTGGTTTCCAAAATACGATTGCTTTAAATAGTTATTCAAATTAGGATCAGAACAATGTGTGTGATGTTGTCCACATTTATTATTATTATTTTATTTTTAATCGAAATTAAGTCCACATAAACAGATTTCATCAACAACGAATCACTTTTGCTCCAGCCGTCATTTGATGAACACCTACCTAACTATTATGTCATTTTGCTCACGGTCATGACTACTTTATTCTTGGCAAATGTATTTAGTGCACCTATTGGGTGTATATAATATATATTGTGCTAAATCCATCATTATGCACGAAAGCTACGAAGCTCTTCATGTGCAATCATATTTTCACCAGGGGTTCACCAGGCTGCATTCGTCAAATATCGGACTCCAATAAGAATAATTTTACGAACCCATCGTTTATACGTTTCTTAGCAAATGCAACTGTCATTTCAGTTTACTTACCCATGGAGGGCTAAATCGGCCAATTAGGGTGGGTATATTTTAAAAATATACATTATCAGAAAAAAATTGCACACTAGAGGAGACAGAGACAATGAGTGGCACAGATAATTCGATTCACGTGAAAAAACTTATGATTATCGTATCTGACTTCGTTTTAACTTTTATTTATTAAAAACATGCTTAGGATAAAATAAAATAACAGAACAAGATTATCAGTCAGTGTCAGCCCTAAGTCCGGCTTAATACCGCCGTTAAACTAATTAGGGCGAGAGCAAGCAGTTTGCGTAGTATCGGTGATACATTAACAAGCATACGATTTGCATTCACTGGTTATATTAGCATCGTTTGTCTATCTATAGGCAATTATTATTATAATTGTTTGGTCAGAACCGACTCGGTTGCTTTGAAATAATAAGCAATTATACCTTTATGATATTTAATGAAGTTATTTGTTTTATCTCGGAAAAACAATATTAAAGTTGTATATAAAGTCATTATATTACCTTTCTTATTTGACAAATATTATAAATGCGAAAGTTTGGATAGATGTTTGTTACTCATGCATGCCAGAACGACTAACTTAACTAAAAAACGGCTAATATCAAATACCGTTTGTTTTTCATATTGAAAGAGATTGAATTAAATATTCATAACATTATATTAGAATACAGCAGCAGCTTGTATTACAAATGCCAAAAGTTTAATGGATGCTTGTCTTTCACAGTATCACGGTGGATTATTAAGATAAAATAGCTTATTATAGACTTTTCATCACGGAAAAATGTACCCACCGCTCTTCTGGGGTGGTATAAAATTCAACATTTATCATATAAAAAAAGACTAATCTAATTCTTATCCCATAACTAGCGCTCCGCCCGCGACTTTGGTAGAATTCGGTTAAATCGAATATATTATGCGCTCCCGATACCTCATATCGCACTATTAAGTGTATCGCGCTCTCGGCTATATCGCCCTTTGAAATGTATCGCGCTATCGAATATATCGCGCTATCGAATATATCGCGCTCTGGGTTATCCCAGCCAGATTTTCAACGGACGAAGGGATGAAGGACGCTGTGAATGAACGTCCTCTCAAAACAAAACATTAATTTTATTGTTATTTTGTAACTAATTGAGAAATGTCTTAAATTTATTTCAGTCGCAGGAGATTACTTTTTAGTCACTCTTTGTAGAGAGATAACAATCAATCTCAATTTAAAAAAGAAAGTATTGAGATCAGTATGGTAATTTGGTAATAAGCTACACAGGACTGGTATGTTGCCAGTATAAATGTAACACAATAACTAATTGAATTATATTTCGATTGGACTAATAACTGGGTTAATTTCTAAATAAGTACAGAAATATTATTTTCGATCTTTAAATAATATCATTGTAAAAACGAAATATACAAAAATAATACCGTTGGCATGGCACTCATCTAAGTAGTTTTGCTTTGATCTCAAATGAAATTTACTTTGCTGCTAAATTACCACAATTTTATATTGAATTAGAATTTATTGCTTTTAATTATTTTGCAGCTTTGTAGGTTAGCCAACATATAAATGTAAATTTACACCTGAACAAAAGTACATAATTTATAATAAAATCGGCCAAGTGCGAGTCGAACTCGCGCACGAAGGGTTCCGTACCAAAAAGGCCAAAAAAACGAGTTTGTTGTATGGGACCCCCTTAAATATTTATTTTATTTTGTTTTTAGTATTTGTTGTTATTGCGGTAACAGAAATATATAATTTGTGAAAATTTCAACTGTCTAGCTATCGCGGATCTTGAGATACAGCCTGGTGACAGAGCGACGGACAGACGGACAGACAGCGAAGTCTTAGTAATAGGGTCCCGTTTTTACCCTTTGGGTACGGAACCCTAAAAACGAACAGCAAGGACATAATTTACTTTTCTAAACTTGGTCCCATACAAGAACTTTTATAGTAATTATTTACAGTTATTAACCAACCTTTGTTCAACCGTAATTCTTACGCTCCAAAAAAATAACCGAGCGGATGCTGTTTAACGAAAGCGAATTTCCTCAATTCATAGGCCGTTTGATTTGTAGACCGACTCGAGATTAGGACAAGAGTGGGGGAAACGCCGATTTCCGTCAATTGTAAAGGTCCCGAAATGAAATCACTTGTTAGAATCGCCGAAATGGAATCACTTTTCCGCCACTTTGCGGACAGCGAGCGGGTTAGCGTGTGTCGGATAAAGTAGGGTTGACATCAATGATGTAATGTTAAAAGCTAGCTATCAATCGAAATACAACATGACATAAATATATGTATACTATTGATGCATGTCGATATAATAAGGCCGGGACTGTAGATTTGAGTACATAGTTACAGGCGAACGGGCACATATACAGGCGGAAAGTAAAACAAAGTGATCCTATTAGCTTGCTTGCTTTGACGACCATTTGGATCAGCGGTAGTAAACGCTGCTTCTGATCCATGGGTCGCGGGTTCGATCCCCGCACAGTACAAATATTTGTGTGTATGAACATGTCTGTCTGTACTGGTCAGGGTGTTTTCTATGTATTATAAGCACTGATCGGAATAGGTAGAGCTATTTTGTGTACTTGTCATATGTTAGAATAATATGGATACTCTCCAAAACCCGGGATGTGCTTTTTAAGTAGAAAAATAACAAAAAACTATTCACGCCTTAGGGAGTAATGAAAAAATTCACTTCCTCTCCGACGGGTAAGTATAAGAAGGACGGGTTTAAGGATAGTATAATAAATAGATAGAAACTTGACTCATTAAACCACATGTATTTTTTTATGTAACAATTTCTTATATTTACGCAACAATCAACAATCATTTAACATTTTTATTCTTAAGCCGTACAAGAAAATACTGAATTGGAATACATTAGTAGATATTAAAAAAATTTCCAATACAATAACTACAAACGTCCAATTCAATAAGGTCAAATCAGAGTCCGTAAATGCTGGCCAAAGTCGTAGTAGCAAGGAGGTTCCGAATCCAGTAAACAAGCCAGGGTCAAAAGAAATTCACCACACAAGAAAACACAACAGGAAGCAAACAAGCGCACTCTTAGAACCGAAGTAATCGAGTGAGACAACATTACAACGCTGTCGGTAAACAATTGAATTCTAGTGGTGCAGAAAGAGACAAAAACAGGTGCGTCACTCTAGTCTAGCGACAGAAGCGCCCCCCGCTATTGTTTTCGTTTGTTTATATCACGCCTTTCAAAAAAGCGGCAACGTCGCGCGTTTCACAAAAAAGTTTGGCATCGTGTTGCTGATGTAAAATTTACAACGTCGCTCGTGCGCTTACTATTATAAACCATTTTTTTTTTACTTATTGATAAAAAGAATTAAATAAATAAAATCCCGGAGTTTCAGACGGAATACTGTGGAAGATCCATATTAACATCAATGTTTGCGGTCAATGAACCTAAATAGCTCTACATATTCCGATCATTCTGATTATAAGCATGTATTTACAACAAAAAAAAGTATATAAGTAAGTTTATCGGTTGTCTAGTACCCCATACGACAGGGTACCTAATAATAGCTTAATTTGGGACTAGATGGCTCTATGTGGCCCAGTGAGGCATGTCTTAAAATATTTATTAGGATTCTGTGTTTTCCTTTTGACCAACATAACTCTAAAAAATAAAAATGCGACTTAACGCTGAAGTAAAGAAGATACAGTCTATTTTTAAAATTGCAAATCCAATGGTATTCTATTGCATAACCCTGTGGTAACCCTACGTGTGTCGCATCTTCGATATTTCGCATTCAGGCTATAACATGTCAAGTGGCTTATTCAATTCCTTTGATATCACATATTGGGTACGGTAACACGTAAGCATATTGGAATGGGCGGTATCATTTTTGTTGCGGAAATCCTGGAAGGCGTATGGTCTATAATTAAAGTCGAAATTGCGTCACAAATGTCTACCTTAAAGGATGTTTCACTATTATACACTAACACATTTTCCTGGAACAGAGTTCGAGGACTAAAATATCATATAGTATCTATTTACTGCTCATTGGCTTCGTTAAATATCTTCGTACGAATTTGTAATTATAACAATAATGGATCTGATCAATGATCAAATTATGGTCGTGAAAACTGCCACTGAATGTTTCGTTGCATTTTGCTATTCGACGTTTGTGTGTCAAAAGTGAAACCTAACTCAAAGCAGTCATCGTTGGAGAAATACACTTCTAGAAATATATTATTCGAAGATAGCACACCCGATAATCGTATCTATTTTTCGTAAAAAGATCTTTTATTTGTACAAGTAGGTACTTTGACCAGTGCATCAATATCGATTGAAATGAATTTGAAGACAAAGTTCGATGTTTTTAAAACGAGTTAAGCCTTCTTCTAGCTGTAGAGAAAAACCCGCCAAATTGATGTTACTTTTCTCCGTTGTTGAAAATATCGAGTGTAAAGTATTTATGTACAAAGCTATAATATTCACTCTGCTGACGTTAAACGTGCAGTGAGCAGTCTGCGATAAAAGTGAGTCAAATCCGAGAGTTTCCATACCTACAGGATACGAACTGTCAAGAGCCCTATTCGCTTCTATTGAAACCGCGCGTATTGCAAACGGAAGGGAAACTCACACCGAATGAAAGCGTTTTCTAGATTTTCTTCTGTGGCAAATCCTCAGTTTACTTTTCAACCGACAAGAAGACGAAGATCAATAGCAACGCGTATAAATATATATTGTTACTTACTTGTTTTATTTTGACGTGTTCCTGACAGACGTCTACCAAATTGACCGGTTTCGAAAAATTGTTTTTTGTGTCGTAAGGATTAACCAAGGTTAATTCCAATAAAATAAAATAAACACTGAAAGGATTAAAATCAGAGGCTTCAGAAAGTTACTAAATTTTGAGTTCACTAATCAAATTCTACAATTTAACTGTCTATCTACTGTCAGTGATTACTTGATGGATTGATATCTATCCATCACTACTAGACAGTAGTCGATGCACTGACTCAAAATTGGTCTTTTTAGTTGTATTTCCTTTGGGCAATGTCATATATTTTATTTAAATGATTATTCAGGCTTGAGTTGGTCGCCCATGTAAAGCAATTTTGAATGCATGTAAATAGTTTATGACTATACTTGTACATCTTGATTAAATAATAATTAGTTTATTAGGGTATGCATTATACGCAAAAAATAACAATATCAATAAAGAACACAAACCCCACAGCAGAAAGTAATTAGTCACACTTGTAACTTGCGCTTCCAACGATGTGAAAACTCGAAGATAAAGTCGTAAAGCTCGGAACTTTTGCATTCCGCACTTTAAGAGACTACCCTCAGTCAGGCTCTTAAATCCGGCGCTTGGCAGGGTGTCAAAATGCCGGAACAATTATGTAGGCAGCCCGTAAGGATTATGTCATGTCACCTCCCATGTATGAACTGAATTTATGTATATCTGGGACAACATCGCAATGGCATTTACGTCAACATAACGCTAACATTAAATTATGGCAACACATTATTAAGATGGGGAAGATGTCTTTATAATAAATATTCATGTGAACTGTATTTGACACATACTTAAATCTTAATAAATTTCGAGTCACTGATTGGTAAATTTATGCATGAAACCAAAATGTCGTGTTCGAAATAACATTCAGTAAATGTTTTTTTAATAAATAGCCAATAATCTGCTTATTTTTATATATTTGTGTAATATAGTAGGTAAGTGCTAAAAATATTTAATATATATTTGTATATTTTATAGTTTTTTAGATAAGGCAAATAAAACTAGTCATATTAGTTTCAATCTGCGCGCATGGAGTTTGAATCTAAAGTTCCTTACTTAAGAATTTAAATCCTTATCTTAATTAAATCGTTGAATAATCCATATCAATGTTTATCTTGTATAGCACTTGAAGTGTTGATCTTGGGAATGGTAGATAGGCATAACAATAGTTAAGTCTATTACGTCTCTCCGTTGACACGAGAATGGTTAAGTATAAGAAAAAAAAAAGCATTTCGGAACTAGGACATTTAACATGCTAGCTGTAAGCCTCGAATTCGTATGAGTACAATTTCTGATTTAAAGCTGTCCCATGGAAACCGTATATTTTTGGAATAAAAAGTAGCCTATGTGTCTTTTCTGGCCTATAATCTACCTTTTTGTCAATGCCATTCAGATCCGTTCAGCCGTTTTGGCCTTAGTGAGCAACAAACATCCATCAAAACATTCACATTTACAATATTAGTAAGATAGGACGGGCAAGCTTACGTGTCTCAGAAGGATAACTAATCCTTATTCACACTATGTTCATGAATACACAATATACAACGTGTTCCTTTTGATATTCCATAACTCTAGGGTATTAAGCAGACCATGGTAAAGAATCAAATTGCATATGAATTATTTTTCAATTATTAATTTTTTTTGTTTAATTTTTTCATGCAAAATAATTCTAAAAAGTCACGACTGTTTATGTAAAACCCCCTTTACCTTGTTATGATTGAACTTTTGAATGAAAACGAATTACTCGTACCTACTTATCAATGAAACACCCACACACCTTAATGTTTTTTACAAGTTACGCTCTCCCGCTACTTTACTACTACACTTTAGTGTAAGTTTGCCAACGTCTCGCAAAACTAAGGATTAGCCATACTGGTTACATTTTTTTAACAAATTTAACTAATATTAATTTTATATTTGAAACTACTGATTTTTGAACCACATATTCTAGGGCGTTTTATGTTATTTTTACCTATAGAACATAACCTTAGAGTTATGGGATATCAAAAGGAACACGTTGTATACAATAAAAACTGTAAAAAAAAACTTTATAAAACATGTTGCTTTAAAAATGCTTGAGAATATTTCAGTAAAACATTTTATCACGATCACAACAAATAAATCGGCTCCGATTTGAATTGAGCTAAGCTTTTGAAAATCCGTTTACATTTTATATCGGCTACGAATCATGGAAACAATTCAATATTGTATTTCCGACGCAGGGTATTTGTATCAGTAGCTAAATGTTTGATTAACATTATTTAAAAACTTTCTCTCATTTGTAACAAAAAGTTTCGAATTTTCGAACGTTGCTCGGGTTTGTGATCACCAACTCGCATTTGGCAAGCGTGGTGATTATGCCAGTACACCCATCATTGCTGTGGTAACGAATTCAATTATGGAGGCCTTTTCCCTGCAGTGATAATTATAGGCTGTTACTTTATTTTTTACTTTACTCATTTGTAGGTTTTCTAACATTATGATAATAATACCAACTAACTAGGTTTTCGTTTATAATAATTAATAAAAAGCTCCAATGTATAAACCATGACTGATTATGGAATTCCAATTACGTGCTGCCAGTTACAATCATTTATTATCTGTAAGAGCTCGCTTCTAAACAAGTCCGCCGAAACTGTGCAGCTATAATAAAATTGTAATTCTTATATTATGTAACATTGGTTTTGTATGATGTGCCATTAAAGTATTTATCCATATTGTAACCTAATCTAACTATGTTGTAACCTGTTTAACACGAGTTTGCCAGATTTTCAAAAACTTATTATTACAGATTTACCTTTACCTACTTTTATGATTGGTATCATCATAAGAGTTATTTAGACGTTTCTACCTAATAGTTTCCGATATATGTATAGAACTGATGCGATAGGCTGATGATGTATAGAACTGATGCAAGCGCCGTGATCACGAAAAAACTGAACAATTCTTTCGAAATAACTAACCTTTATTATTATTACCTATTTTTGCAATGACTTTATTGCCTTTAAACAGGATAAAATTTTAACCACTTTCCAAAATTTTTATAGGCGTTCAGTATCGTATTTAGAGCCTATTTATGAAGTAAAAAATGTAAATCAAGATTTCACCCGAAAATATTTTTCGCAATATAGTTTTCAATTTTTAGGTCCTAGGCCTGCATAAGGTATAAAGGGAAAATCAAAAACTTATAAATAGTATTGTAATGAATAAATAAGATGCGAATCGCGTAAAATAAGTGTTGCTAGGCAGCTGTATCAAAAAGTTTAGATTTTTTGCGGACATTTCCTAAGTGCTTTATCTTGACATTTTTGTACTGGGCTTATACCAAAAGAAAAAATACGTCATTTATTTAAATATTTATTAAAATTTGGAAGGTGGTTAAAATTTCACCCTGTATGATGATATTAAAGGAATCTGTCATCATCTGCAATTAAACGAGGTATGTTAACTCCAATTAGTCCAAACATTGCTTTCAATCTACAGAACATGTCAAGGCATTGTAGTATAATCAATATTAACATTTAAGAGGATATGACTCAAGTTATTTTACTTGTTTAAGCAAGCAGTGATACATTAGCGCGAGGTGATTATTCTACAAAAATCTGCTTGAAGTATTTTTCATTGTAAGGCCAGGTGTTTATTGCGAAATCTGGTTGCAGATGTCAAAATATTTGTATAATCACGCACGAAATATCAAGCCGAGGCTTTAGCGAATACGTGTTCAATTAAATAATCCAGCAACATGCGAAATTGGTGTGATTTATTTATATTTTTTTGCGGTCACGGCACTTGGCAATCGAGAAGCCATTGTTTTGTTGTTTTACAAATAACATTTTCGTTTACATTTAAAGCATATATCAGTTTACAATAATCTGAAATACTAAGGTGCTATTGTTGTGATTTTAATGATAGTAAAGTTAAATTGTAACTAGAATAGATTTTTTAGTTAAACTAATTTTTGAAAATATACTACATAGTATCAGTATATAAACTTGAAAAATTATGTCTCAGGCGGGACTCGAACCCGCATCTCCTCGCATAATTTTTCAAGACATAATTTTTCAAGTTTATATACTGATAATTGCAATTATATACTGATATTTGCAATTTAATTGCAATTATCAGTATATAAATATCAAATGATAATTTAATTGCTAAAATATCAAATAATACATACATAGGTACTAGATAGCTTTGACAACCTCCGTGGTTTATTATTTGCGTACAAACCGGAGTCAATTGCCGGCTCAATGTAGGAAAAAGGGATTTTCTCTACACTTTCTCGGGTCTGTGTGTTTGTAAGTAGTACCTTTGTTGTTTCTGATTTCCACAAAAGCAAGTGTTTTAAATAGAAACTTACTCTAGGATTATTATATCGTTTTTATTATTAACACGCAATGTTTGTCACAACCGAACGAGCTTACGCAGCCGAATATGAAAGCCCAAAATACTATCTTGTATTCGGTGTACATATTAATATACTAAATGTACTTCGCTGATACAATCATTTATGGTCTCTTTTGTGTTTGCTAATAGAATTTCCAATACATATATAATATTTTGTGAGCATGGCACTTACTGCATTGCCGATATATCAGATACTAATAAAACATGTATGATAGAATTCCCAAAATAATTAACCTTTAATGCAAAATGTATACTCTCTACGAAATTAAATCTACTAAACTTAACTTAAACACAAAACCGTTTACCACATAGTTTGTCTACCTCACGAATCCAAAGACCGGGCCTTAAGTATAATTACAAGGGAACCGTCAGTGCCGAGGTGTCTTTATGTAAATTATATCGTTGCTGGTCCGACCATTTTCATAATTAGCTGTTTTTGTCAGCGTTCAAACAGCGTTGAATGTTTCGTACTTATGATAGGACAAGGTCATATTAATTTACTTTTAAGAAAATCTGGGGCTTTGTACTGACTTTTTAATAATAGAGCTTTTTTTATATGTAAGCTTTAAGATAGATGAGATGAGGCAGATTATAAACATTGTGTTTTTCTTTCAAATAATGATAAGACGTTAATTTCTTCTTCTATAATGAACTAAAGATTCGGATACGAAACCCTTAAATAATAATAACGTTAACCCTTAAACGTTTAATAACGTTCTGGAAAATTCACATGTACACATCAAAAGTGTAAGATTTAAATCGGTGAAATTGATTAAGCATAAGTTAATAAAAGAATACATATGCGCTAACAATCTAATTCTGTAAAGTCAACGAATAAAGTTCATGAAGCTGAACCGGTTGTGATTCGTCCGAGTTTACCCGTCGAGTTAATTGCCGTAATTAGTTTAGTCGGCACCATCGCCGTACAATCTTTACGAGGCCATTCAATCACAAATGTGACTAAAATGCCACGTTCGTAAAAGTGGAAATTGCTTCAGTCGTTTTATAAAACCCAAATACTTGGGAGGATAACTTATACCTAGCCCTGACATTTTGTTTACCTTAATTTACGAAGATGAACTATTTCTGACATAATACGAAATTTTTTATTATTCATTAATATGCTGGTAGCGAGGCACTATTTAGTTCAGTTACGTTTAGACAACAATTCTTTGTAATCAAATTCTGGATTTAACATAAACATATTTCAATTGATGCTGATCGTTCATTCGAGTTTATAACCATGGAGTGGGTGAGTTAATTAATTACTGTAATTAGTTAAGCCCCTATCGCGCCATCTTTCAGCCGCGCTCGCCTCGCCGCGATCTTTATTCGGCGCGTCGGCAAACGGATGATTGTTAATGAACTCAAAATTGGCATGTAACAAAACAATCGGGACCGGCTCAAAGACTTGAGACGTTCAATTGATTTATTTAAAACTTCTGAACGTTCGAAATGCTGCCGATTAACTTTAAATGTCTAAAACTTGGGTTACTTTCAACATGTTTGAGAAGTTTGTAACGAAATAAAAAGTTTTCACTCTCAACATCCAACAACAATAACAAAAGACAGTTTAGATGTTTACATATTATGAATTATTGATACAAATGGCAAGTCTCATCTTATGCTATGTAACCTTTTTTTTTTGGAACAAGTTTATTATCTCAGAATAGTCATCGAACTAAAACGTTGACAAGTGAATCAAATTGTTACTTAAGCGTTTCTTATTTTTTTAATAGATACCTATTTCATTTGCTCATTAATTCACTTAACGTATTTCACGATAACAAACTTTGGACGTAATTGTAATAGGAAAAAATATATAGACATTAAAGATAATTTTAATATAAAAAGCAAATGGAGTCCCCATTTGCTTTTTATATTAAAATTTGGTTCATCCAGACTACGGACACTCAACAGCGTTGCAGCTTTTTGCTGAACCAATACTTATTAGTAATGTTTGGCTAGTAGGTATATTAAGATCACAAACATTTAATAAAGATCTTCAATTAAAATTGAATTCCAGCAAATACCTACTCAGCAGTGATCACTTTTTTTCATGCAAGTTCCCTAAAGCTTAAGTTAAGCAGCTTAACGCAATCGTATTTATCTATCAATAAATAACTTTTTTCCACCTGTACAATGCCATGTATTTGAATACATTTCGTTCCCCATTGTTTTGGAAGGCTTTCAACCAACATATTAAATGGTCAATAAGTTACATTGTTTCAGCCCTCAAAGCAATAAAAGCTTTTTGTGATAGTCGACCGCAGATAAATAAATGTTATAGAAACTACAAAATAAAACTTTTGTCAACATCCTGTATTTTTCGTTGATGTATCAAAATAATTATGGCTATCTAAAATATATTTATTGGGGCTCTAGATAACGAAGGAGTTTTTAAACATAATTTAATATTTCAATAACAATTCGTTATTGTTATTTAATTCTACGATGATAATTTATAAATGGGGTATACTTTATCAAATGCAAGGTGTAACCTTCGACAATCGAAAATCTACCTAGTTATTATTATTTAGGTCATTGTCGATACTTTTGTCCCCATAACGAAAACTTAACCGTTATAAAGATATTTATTTATTTGAATGAAAATAAAAGAAAGAAAAAATATTCGTTTATTTATTAATCGGATTTGAGTAACTATCAAAATCTAAAATGATTTCTTTAATGAGTCTTGTGTATTTGCTCCAAATGTACACGTTATAATACAGAATTCGGATCCCAAGATAAAATCAAAAAAGGTACTTTTAGAACAGCCAAAAAATTTATAAAAACGGATACATTCGGACATAGGGTAAAATCCAGTAAAATCTATCGGCAGTGACCTAAGGTATCATGTTTTTAAATAGGTATTCCTAAATGTCAACTTTATCTGTAACACTGTATTCTTAGCTCGGTTTTATAAAGCTTTAAGCGGTATATTGAGGGGTCTATTACGAATAGTTTTCTATGTCAACACACAATACTAAAAACAAACAACGCTACTGCAGGCGTCACTGAAAGCATACCTATAATAATTGAAGTAGCTTGATGCTATCGGTATAACGGAGCCGTAATTTACCCTGTGTCGTGTGGGTTTTGTAAACATAACAAATAATTTTTATCATTATACTTATTGCCTACCTTATATAGGATAATGTAGGATACGAAGATTTGAAACAATACGGTGTTCTCTTTTTCGTTTATAATTGCTAACTACTAGGTTTAAATTAATTTATATATCAGAAAAAATATTCAAAAGCAATTTTGAGGACACAATCGTTTGAAAATAAGACAGAAAGAGATTTTATGAACTCAATGAAATGCATCGGAAATATTTTTTATATTAGTAATTGAATATTTTAATGACATGCAATTACACTACTTCTACTCTAAAGGGCACAACACAACTCACAAAAGTTATACATATCGCTTCACAAAGCCCTCAATTCACGTTCCCGCTTTGTATAAATACATAGTATTATCTCTCCCCGTATATTAACTGAAATACACTACGTGGATACAACATCCCTATCTCGATGCAATAGTGTCCAAATTCAAATGTCAAGTTCGGCATGTTAGTCGTGTCTGTACGTCATTGAACAATATTGGTGCGTTTGATATCCTCGATTAGTTGTACCCTCGTATCACCTAGAGCCTGAAAGATCATGTTCAAACATTGGGTTTAAGGGGGTTAAATCAAATAAGCTGTGTACAAAACAGTCAATGGTTAAATGATTAGCCAGTTGCATTTTTGGGAATAGGTTGTCTTTGTTTGAATATACTACCCTGCATTGTCGAAAAAAGCCTTCCTAAATTCTGTTAAAGTAATCAAACTACCTGAGGCAGTCTAACTGTTTTAAGGAAACGAGCCTGTGAGTACTATACTAATAATAAACAGTAAAATTATTTAGCTCGATTTATCACTAAGTCCAGGTATGCTGAGTTCAATCAAATAATATATGAAAATGTCATGGATGCTTAACCCAAAGACATATTCAATATAAAAATAAAATAAAAAAAAATTGCCTTTGTTTTTGTTCTATTTAATTTAATGTAAACAGCGGCTTATCTAATAAAATCCATATTAAAATATTTGCCCTGTATTGTGGTAAGTTTTGTTTGGTATAGTTTAAACTATGAAAACCTTTGATTAAATACTATACAATAGATAAAGTTTAATATGCTTTGTTTCACTAATTACCTATGTCTCGATATGAATGAATATGCAAATATAATTTTCCAGTCGCAATTATAATGCTCGATATATTTGACTGTAAAGCTGTTACAGATTTTGGGTTTGATTTGATTAACCCCAACGCAACGTTTAAGCAAGTTCATACTTATTTAAACTATGCTCTCTATTTTGAAAAAATATACCCATATATTAATGATAGCATTAAGTTTGGCGATAAGCTTTATCAAATCGGAATATTCGGATCTATTCCATTCTTATTCTAAAAACGAATACCAATTGTATTTATTTGTAATCGTAGTTTATTTTCTACTAGCTTTTGTCCGAGGCTTCGCCCGTGTTAAATTCGGGGTAACAATAAAATTTCACCCCCTCTTTTAAAAGGGGGTGGATATAAAAAGAAATGATGCACGATTTTTTTATTAGTCATAATAGTCCGTCCGCATATCAATTTTTAGCTTTCTACCTTGAAAATTACGGAATGCTCCATACAAACTTCCACACCCTATTTTAGGGAAGTGGGGGGTCAGAAAGAGACAAAAAGAATCCTATATCACTCTCCATCCCTTTAACTATCTCCACTTAAAAAATCACGTCAATTCGTTTCTCCGTTTTGCATTTATAATTTTAGTATGGATTCCGGACAAACACCAACGAATCCCAAAATACGTTCATGAAATATTTAAATTATGGTATTCGTTCGGATAACAATGTTAATTACGATAATAAACAAATACTATTGGTAGGTAGTAGTTTGGTAGTAGGTAGGTACCATTGGTAATAATAATAAGGAATAGTAAGATTAAATATCGGAAATGTACATACCGAGCTTTGAAAAAAAATTGAGACCATTTATTTACAATTCTATTTGGATACCTGGAACGAGTTCACGATAGCAGACAAGTACCACGGCCAAAAAAAACAGCGGAGAATCGGACTTCAACAAAAAAAATTTTTAACAATGAATTTTCGGAAATTTTTAATTCGTAATAAAGTTTTTCGGGTCAATAACACAGTGGATTTTTAATCCTTCCTATTAATTAGATTCGGAATATAAAAGATTCGTACTTTTAACATTTTAATAATAACTTTTACATTTAACATATTCATATTTATCATGGTTTTGAATAGTCTGAATTGTGATTTTTCGGAACTTTGATATTCGGAGGTCTGAAAATCCCTTCCGGTCGGGTTGGTCTGAGTAACTACCTATAAAATCCCTGAGCCAAAAATAAAATACGTGCATAATTTGTTTATACGTGGGTAACACTGAAAATGTTTAGAACTGGCCAGTTGGAAACATTGTTAATGAAAACTTTTTTAAATTTCAATTTTAGAACTCTTTGGTAACCTAATCCCTTGATCGTGAGTTATTCCAGACACAATTGAAATCAATTCTTATCGCGGCACGCGCGTGCCTCCTGGGGGTTGAGGGACTAATGTAGTTTATTGCATTTATTTGTCATTTATTTTTGTGAATTGGCGGCAAATCTAAAACTCTTGTTACACGTGAAAATGAACCTAAAGCGAGAAAATCTTCGGTCAATGATTTATTAAGACTTTCGTTGTGGGCTTACTCAACAAAAAGCTATGATAGGCTGCGATTAGCATTTTTCAATGAAGCCCCATATCGTGCCACTATTTACAATTGGTTTAACGAGTTTAAGCGTGGACGTAGCAATCTCAATGATGATCCGCGTGAGGGACGTCAAGATAACATCAGTGCAGTGCGACGCATGATAGAGGAAGAGAAGAGAGTGACCTATCAGCAGATACGGGCAAGCCTAGGCATTGGTATGAGTCAAGTTCAAAAATTATTACACCCACATTTAGGAGTCAGGAAGCTTTGTACCAGATGGATTCCCCATACTTTAACCGACGACCTGAAACACCTTCGCATGGATTGGTGTCGCCAAATATTGGATAAGTTCGACGGCGGTGACTCAAATGCTGTATTTGACATCGTCACAGGTGATGAAAGCTGCATATATTGCTACGAACTCGAAACCAAAAGACAATCAGCTCAGTGAGTGTTCCCTTTCGAGGATCGGCCAACTAAGGTAAAGAAAGTCAAGGAAAAAAGATGGTTGCCTCATTATTTGGTCGGAAAGGTCATTTCGCGACAGTTGTGCTATATATGGAAGGACAGTTACTGCAGACTGGTATGTCAATCGCTGTTTGCCTGTTGTCTTGGGAAAAATTCGACAGTAGCGCTCTCGAAGCAGGATCCTCCTTCCGACGATAATTAATGCTTCAGTGCACTCCGCAAAACGGACTGTTGAATATTTGACTATGGCAGGTGTCGAGATAATGAGTCATCCGCTGTACAGTCCTGACCTGGCGCCCTGCGACTTTCATTTATTCCCAAGAACTAAAGATAAAATTCGAGGTATTCGCTTTACGAGCCCTGAAGATGCGGTGAAAGCGTATGAAAATTCCATAGAAGAGAAGGAAGAATGGGCCCACTGCTTCGAATGCGACAATGTGTACTTAGAGAGGAACGGAGATTACTTCGAAAAACAATAAAAGTATTGGCAACTTTCTACATTAAGCCGTTTTTCATTTTCTAAACATTTTCAGTGTTACCTATGTACAGTTAATTATAGTTAGTCTATATGCTGTAGAAGTAGAAGCGAGAGGTAAACCAGCAAAATCTCTCTATAACCTGTTGAAAGACCTTGGCTTGGCCAGAACTGCAGTAAGTTCTATACTAGAGCGAGTGTCTAAAGCTGCATTAGCAGGTTCGTACCAGATGTGGCTGCGCAGGGAGAGAAACACTAGTAGTGAAGGTGAGTGTTGATGTACGTCGGAAAGGGGCCCCTTAAACCTACACCCGCGTCACAAGTCCCGGGTCCCCGGGAGCTACTCGTAGTTTCTGTTTTCCCACACGATGGACCCGGCACCCGCACGGTGAATCCATGGAACGCTAAGAAGTTTGTCTCTCTACAGACACACTTAACTGTATTACTTTAGGAACTTGAGGAGAATGTTACTACATACTTATTTTTAAATATTTATTATTCTTAGATTAGTTTACAATTATTACCAGGGCACCATAATTCACATATCATCTTGCTATCATCAATTTAACATAGCAAAAAAACAGACACTAACTGCTAATAAGAAGCTAATCCTCTACTTTACTCTTACATAACCCTCTTCAAGTCTCCAATTACTTCACAAACATACCAAGGAAGGATAGGGAAGTAACGCCAGGATTCAAAACATATGCGGCGTCTGAGTCTATTTGTAATTTAAAATAATTTCATGAATTAAGGCGTAAAAATACCCGGCGGCTACAGGCGTCGTCGGTAATTAAGTAGATGAATTCCATTTAAGTTAATTGCTTCTTAATGCCTTATTAACTTACCGTTGGAGCATTGTAATGATGAAAACGGAATGTTGTTACAAACTTTTTTCTAAATATTACAAAGGACGAAAAGTATGTTAAAGTAGCCAACTTTAAGCACTTTACTGCCACAAAATTGTTGAATTTTTGATGGTTATTGGGAAAATAATAATCTTATTTATTACAATAATCTCATATTTAATAAACCCTATATTTAAACCTTACTTATAGAATTTTGTTTTAAATTTAATCGGGACCAATTTTGAGATAGTAAACTCCAACAAACAAAACATCCTCGAAATATGTCAAATGTAAATGTATTTGATATTCCTTCCCCATAACTTGACTTCGTTTAACGTAGTCTCGAGTGTCGAGTCAACTTCAGGTATATGGATAAATGAATTATTAAAAAAAATCTTCTTGTTTAAATTAATTGATCAATAGCAGTATATCGCAGCAATATATATATATATATATGAACAGCGTACTGCTAGACGTACGTCTCTCCTAGAAGATCATTGTAACTAAGTCGCCATGCCAGGCAGACGGGGTGGCCATCGTAGTTGGTTACCTTGATATTATCTTATCTGTGCCTTGATGCACATCTCCTTCTAACAGTATTGTTGGGACCTTTGGTCGCCACTTACGTCGCCGGAGAAGGTGTGTCACTATTCAATTTATATACAAATTCTAACATCATCATTGATATTAGAAACGTTTTATTTGGTAGGTACTTACAAACCTTAGCACTACAAAAAAAGTAGTAAAGAAGTAACAAAATAACTGTCAGCACATATTGATTGTAGATTATTTATTTGTCATATATCAAAGTGTTTTCAGTTTTAAGCAATTATTTACATTCACATAATATTACAGCAAAACAAAAGATTATTACAACTCACAGTTACTTGAGGTAAAATATCGCTGTACAATAACATTACTTGTCGGCAATTACATTTACTTGTAATTGGAGTTACTTGATTCTGGGAAGGAAACTCGTATTTCAAAGAGATATGAACAATATTTATGACGATTGGCTTAATTGCGGGCTTGTTACGAAAAATTAAGTGTACCTATACGTTATGTTATTATGATATTAGACCATTGTACTTTAATGTACGGCTATTTGGTATTATACTATTAAAAGGGAAAAGGCTTAAATACGAAACGGACCCAAACAAAATGTTATGGATTCTATGTTTCTATTTACTTATTCAACTTCACATTATTTGCGTTAATATTCTTCTCAGTTTGTTTATTTCTCTTTAACTTCATATTTGCTATACCTAAATAACCAATAAAATAATTATTTTACATTTTCCTGAATGTAAATTAATCGCTTTTCACTTGCTACGTGTTTTGGCATGAAACCTCTAAAGTTAAATAAATCATTTAACTTGTATCCAATTGCGAGCATTACCTAATACCACTGAATGAGGGGTAACATTACTTCGCTGAATTAAATTTCGTTTATTTTATCACGAATGTGTGTATCTGTCTGTAAAATTGCTTAATGATTGAAAAGTTATTCGCTTCCGCCGCGGATTAACTCTCGTCTGATCTCGATTGTTGATTTGTTTGCAAAGCATAATAATAACATTAAAGTTAACTTTACAGGGCAAGCATTTAAAGTTAGCAGCTCCTATGATGATGTCGCGACAACGTGGAGATTGTAGAAGTTGTCTCACAAACTTGGAATGGTGTATTAAACAAAAGTTGTGTGTTGCGGATGTGACGCGGAGTAACGGAATTGAGTTTTGAACACAAAAGTTTATACCGTTGTACCACAATGTAAGGTCCGTAAACGCACTACCGCAGTAGTTTAGCTTGAGATGTGGCTTGAGCGAGATTACAACATTATCTTGTCAACGCCGTGGAAACTGACAGGTTTGTACCTTGATAATCTTCATGAATGATGTTTATTAAAGTGTTAATGGATAGCTCGGGATACGCCAAACTTGAGAACAAGCGGGCGTAACGAGGTCTCCTGAATAATTATCAGGTACTTTGGTTTAAAGAATAGTAATTGTGTAGTGATGAATTGGACATTTTTCTACCATAGATTTGATATCTTGCTGTGCGCTGAGCTATGTATGTTACCTAGCAGTGTGCTGTGTGTGTCTCCTCCTTCAATTGGATCGCCTGATTGTCATAGCTTAGGTAAAAAATATATTTGGCAGTGAAAGTAAAGTTATAAATTCAAATTTAATTTTCATTTATTGCAGGAAAAATCTCTATAGATGATATACAATTAAATTTAGTCGCACAATTCACCTCAGGCTGGCATGCACTTCAAATTTCACTCGTAACATTATAAAATATTTTATTGTTAAATTCAATGATAGAAGCCTTTGCCCTGCAGTGGGATGATTATATGCCTTTAATTTTTTTAACGCACGCACACCTCAACTTTCAGTAATGTGATAGTTAGTGTTATAAAAAGGTATTTGTCTTATCTTGTAATCTTATACATCTTGTAAAACTAAGTAAGACCTTCAATAAACATCGAAGGTTAGCCTCTTAGTTCACAGTTGCAATGAAAATATTGTTCTACAGTCGTGAGCTGGGGCTGCGATGATGTAACTGTTGCTTTGGCATATTGTGCATTCATAAATATGGAGGTCTCTTTTGTTTAGATTACCTGTTATATGATTTCTTGGAATAACTCACTTATGTTAGTACATTTTTTTTCTTATAATCTACAAATATTTTAAAACTAATTGAGCTAATAAGTACTCTTACTCGCATCTTGTATTATTTTGTAACATATGTATTTTTAATAATTTTCAAACATTCCTACTCAAAAGCAAACAGCAGGGCCATTCACAACAATGTGTCCACTTCAAAGAATTCCGATTCAGTAATAAGACCGTTTGAATAAATTACGCGAACGGAACTGCGGAGGCGCGTGCATTGAAAACAAAGCTCAAACAGAAAAGCTTAGCATCTCCTCGCATGACGAGATGCTAAGCTAAGTTCGAGTAAAGTAAATTTATATTTCGTTAGGCATTTGGCAGACTAAGTGCTTTGGTGTTTTGTATTTTGAAAAATTATATATTTAATTTAGCTACGAGACGTGGAAAATGGCACAGAGAGGCAGAAAAAGACTGGAAACTTTTGATAAATGATTAATAATATTGAAGGGCCTAAGTTTGATGGAACATAGGATGAACGAGCAGGTGTTAATGTAATTGAAAACAGGAGAGAAAAATGGTGGTAGGGTAATAATGGTAGTAAGTATCTTGTAATCATGACATACTTTTAAAAATCATACCGAGAGAAAAATCAGGTGTTAACGTATTTCATAGGGTTTTACATTACTTATATTTTAATATTTTTTAAATTTATTGTTTTAACTTGCTATATTCCCATAAATAAAAGATAAACTATGTTTCTATTCGTTACATTTAAAGCGCCAAAAGTTGGCTCCAAGATAAGAACCAGAAAACTTATTTGTGCTCAAACAACACATCACAATCCTATTGATTCTTTCGACAGTTTTAAACACTTCTTCAAAACTTAATTTGTATCTAGCGCTCTGTACCGGAATGTGTTAATCGCGTTTAGATCGCGGGCCGTTTTTATCACGTCGGCGATCGACCTTCGCTTGGGGCTGCATTTTTCCAATAGTTACGCAAGCCGGAAGATTTCGTGTCCCCAAAATTGTAGGACAGCCGAGGGTGAGTTTACAAAGTATATAGGTATGTGGGTGGACTGGTGTTTATCCTCGAGCTGTGTCCGAACGAGCTACGGTGATGAATGGCTTGTTTTGAACCGACTCGTTTATTAGTTCCGTTCCTTGTAATTCTTTAATTTAATATTTTAACGTTTTGAACTGCTGATAGACAGTGTTTAATGCGTTTTATTCGTGCGGAAAAATGTTTTATTGTATCGGAAACAACTTTCACTATCATCAGATTCATATTATTTTAACAGTATTTCATTTATTTTTTTCATGATTTTATGCCCTTACCTTGGTGAGCTATTGCAGTTGTAATTGATTTAAAAGTAAAGATGAATTCTATACCAATTACAATAAAAAATGGTTCGACTGGTTTGGTCTTTAAGTTTAAACTTAGTTGTAAGAACGCTCCTATAATATTTTTTTTATACGGTTTGTACAGATCGATTGATTAAGATAATACATTAATCAATATATTAAAATACTGGTTTCTTAATTTAACCAACATAAATGTTCATCGGCATTTGATAATTTAATACTTGAGGCATTAATAACTTTTACTAGAAGCGTATATTTACAAATAGTTACTTCAGGGTATTTATTTTAATAAATAATATCCTCCGTAGTAGAAGTAACAAAACTTTTGAATCCATTAGTTCCAATGTTGAACCGTAAACAAAAGAAACACAATTACAACACAGCTATCGTCTGAAAAGTTATATTACCTTTAGTGTGACTTTCACTTTCTGCAATGTCAATACATAAAGTTTCGCTTAACGCAAGCACGTGACTAATTATCGAGATAAATTAATTTACGAACAAAAGTACCGAATAAGAAAGTTTTTGTTTGGGTGTCCGTTTTCGTGAAAAACGATAGTAAATTAACGCTTAAACACTACAAACACGTGAACTGATACACGTATTCAAACTTCGACTGTTTTCACTAATAATTGCTTAATTAGTTTCTTTATAAAAAGGAAAGCAATTAAACGTAAACAAAATATAGTTCAGAACCATTTCAAACAAACCGTACAATTTATTAATGTTTAAAATTATACTATAATAATTATATAGGTATCATTTAATTAAAGAGTGACAAATATAGTTCTGTCCCCATTGTAATTGTTTGTTTGTGCGCTTACAATTTTTTTTTTACTGACAGTTTATAAATTCGTTACAACATAGTTACAACACAAAATTTTCGCGTGCTTTTGTTGCTAATGCTTACCTAATAAAGATGACTTTATTTCTTTGGAACAGTCCATATAAAATGGAACAATCAATGTAGGCTCAAAGATAAATATGATCATTTTATAAATTATGCACTCAAATTAACGCCATCAAAAAATGTGCAATGGAAAAGATAATCAACCAAAACATATTGTTTTAATGTTGCTTAACTTAAAATCTAAGAAAATAATCAAAAATTCTAATTTGTACCAGTGTGAAATCGGTTCGCTTATCCATAAATATTAGAATGGAAGTGATGGTGACTTGTTGTGACTCATCGACAGAAGATTGACAATTGACAATGTAGTTACCTTGCTTCTCAGTGACCTTACATTGTAATGGTCTGCAACATTGTAGAAGCGATAGTATCCTCCGCTTACTGATTTATACATAAATGAGATGCTAGTCTCTAGATACATACCGGTTACACGTCATACATGGTAATTGAACATCTACACGATTCCGTACCTAATATATAGTTTTTAGGATGTCTGACTGTTGTTTTAAATTAAAACTTTCTTTCTAAATTTTTCTAATAAATTGATCCAAAAGCTATATTTTCGATTCAGTAGATGCTAAGAAAACCTCAGTGGTTCGATGACTTAACTTTAACTATCGAAATGCCGTTTATCACTCGGAAGACTAACTTCGAATCCCAGTCGGATTGAATAACAACTTCAAAATCATATTCCAAAACATCTAGGTAACTAAAGTAGACTTTATCAGACTTCATGTAGACATGAACATCAATAAATTCGCTATTACTTTTATAACTTAGTGTACTGCTTCGCAAGCAGGTTGGATATCGCAGTTTGACACAGAAGACGCTGCTGCCTGTTTTCTTCTGGCAGTACTCATTCAGTCGCCTCTTACGACATCATATAGCAAGAGGAGGAGTGTAGATATTAATTTAATGTGCCAACAGCGCACGATACTACACGACTATTAAATGTAACACTTACCTAAAGTAAATTGCATTCGTGTTTTCCTGAATAGTGAACTACATATAATTTAATGACGGCGCGGCGCGACGCGGCGTGACTATTCTTATATGAAGTTTCAATTTAAGAACACATAGATTACAAGTTTACGTATTTACTAGAGTTGCCGCGGATACTCGCTATTATTCGGTATTCGGCATTACTCGTATTTTTTTTTTATATTCGTCAAATACCGAATAATAGCTAGTATTATTCGGCATTAAGGGAATAGTCGTCTATAAACTTTTAAGGAACAAAAAAACTGAGATAAAAATAATCAATTTTTATTATTTTCCCTAATAAAACAATACACAGCATGCCTATCATATTCATGAAATTAAATAAGTTAGACTTTTTAATTATTATTTAAAATCCAACAGAGGCAGACTGTGGTGCAAAAAAACTGTATGTACGAGTATAACATGAAACAGTTTCTTTAACTTTATTGTTTTCTTTTCCCACAATCTTAGAGGAAATTAGAAATATTTTTAATGTCGAGTTATTCGACTATTCGCCAAAGTGAATGGCGATTAATCGGTATTCGACTACTCGCTATAACAACTATTCGCGGCAACTCTAGTATTTACAAATGGCATACCGGCACGCTAAATCATTATAAATACTCTGATGACAGCGATTATGTAACGTTTATTATTATATGTTATACATACATATGTTGCTATATTTTACGTCATATAACCTTGTAACGTATTCTGTGTAGGTAATATTGTTCAAGTGCAGTATTGCTTGTTTCCTTTTAAAAAAGTTCGTAAACTATATTTATTTATATGAGGCGATAAAAAACTATGTCAATATTATGGAAATTAATTTGTGTTCAAAGTCATAAAAAATATTCAAAATATGCATATATCGCAAGTAATCAAACATAAAATATTGTTGCATTAATGAGGTATTATTTTCAAACAATATCTCATCGGCATGGATTTCAATTAACTGATTGAAAAAAGAATATTTCTGCTAAATTAAGTTTCCGACTTCAAATTATTTGTATTATTTGTAACAATTGTTTAGACATAATCTTATGCCTTGATGTATCTAAGTAGATAATTTACAACAGGACTGGAATTAATTACTGTTGTTTCAAAATATGAAAGAAACAACAGAAAACAATAATTAATTTCACATTATATTTCAAGACTAAGTTTCAGAAGTTTTGAAACACGTTAAGTCCTGAAAATCGTCACTAACGCTGCTCTGTTTATTTGATTTTAATTTGAGAAGGAAGCTCGCTTATTTGTCGTCTGTTACACAAGTTAATTTATTCCCGGCAACGAGCGCTGACGTATTGGGATGTCCATTAAATTTCGCTTGCACACGAACACACCGGATAGAAGTACAGTTACGTAAGTTGTTTAATTATGCATGTTAAATTTTACATGGACTTTTTTTTGGTATTGGTATTGGTGACGGGCTGCCTTTTCCGCATTTAGGCTCCACTTGGCCCATTATGCGTAGGGAGGATTAGGATGGTTAGTCCAACTACCCCATTACATGGACTTTGTATCATACCTTTTTATGCTTGCAATAAATAAAGAACTAGTGTCACTACTTATTACTGAATGATTATTGGGTTATTGTATTCTTTTTATATTATTTTCGAACCATTTCCCGCGACTGTAGTAAATTGTAGATTCATCTAAATAAAAAGTTGAAAGGCCTTTGAATATAGATTATCTCTACAAGTAAGGAATATTGTTAATTATACCTTTATACCGTTATGATTTCTCATAACTGTCAAAGATTCCACGTCGCTCGCTACGGACTCGCAGTTAACACTGACACGCATTGAAATGTCGATTACACTACATTACGCTTGGAGCGTAAACAGTACATTTGCATCGAGTTTGCCAATCGCAACCACAGTATCGAGTGCCTTATCGTTCAGTGCCTAGCAGTTATGGATCATTACGAACCCAGTTTTCTGTTTATACAAGCATTTATTCCACTTTGATTTATCTATTTGGAATCCGGTCCTCCGCTTCCTCGATCTACTGTAATAGAGTTTGATTCACAAACTAGTTAAGGCAATGACTAGTTATTTAATCCCTCAACCCCCAGGAGGCATGCGCGTGCCGCGATAACAATTAATTTCAATTGTGTCTGGAATAACTCACGATCTAGGGATTAAGATGCAGTCAAAAAGTATCTTCTACTTATGCTTAAAAGTAACATTTTTGGTTCAACTAAACACCTTTGCTTTTTATATATAATTAATTTTATATCTAACACGTACAGAAGAGCTTACAATACAATACAATGAAAAAGCACTCTTTAATTAAGTGAAATATCTTGACAACCAAAATAACAAGACTACCTATGCATCGGAACTAAGTGCTCACACAAACAGATTTATTTATGCCGCCGCTTGATCGCCGCAGTTGCGCTGACATATTGAGATATTCATTTAACTACGTCCGCCTCGATTTCACGCTATACACATACACGAGGATCTATACATACGGTATTTCCATGTACACACTAGAGTACTTTTGTCTGCTAGTATTGGTGTTCGTTTTTTTCATAATTATCAAATGAAGGTACAGTGGTACAAAAGATAAGTATTTTACACCGTGAAGGTAGGTAGATTGTTTACGTTTGCAGTGGTGTCAATTTAATTTTTATTTACCTATAAATAAGGCAGCTCAGCTCACTGCTAAACCCACAGAACACGGCTAAACCAAATATCTGTCAAACAGTATAAATAAAAATAAATAAATAAATAAATGTGGACAACATCACATACATTGTTCTGATCCCAATACACATAAAAAAATACGTATTTTTACTATTATCCATGTATATAAATTTCTACATACCTAAATTATCGCAATGAGAACCGTGATCCTGTTGATGAGGCTTATCAAGATGTGTTTGTAAAAATGCGTAAAATTAACACAACATAATAATAGCTCGTTTTTATATAACACTATCTGTCACTTGGTCCACGAGGAATATACAATCCCGATGATGTTTCGTCTCCTAGAGCTTAGTATAGATACAACTATCTCTAATTGTCTATGCATAATACAGTTGAAAAATTCAGTTGCAGTTGAATACAAACACAAAACTCCACATTTGTGTTACTAAACTATTCTAATCGGTTTAGCGGCTTCAGTTTGAACAGACGTGCAGATACACTTGAATATAATAAGTAGGTGTTTTTAAGCATAAGTAAGGATATGATTTACGTGGATAGTGCTTAGAACATTTTTCACCGGCGGTTGTTTCAGCCTAGACAAATGTTGTGAGTGCCTTGAAAGATATACCTTCATTTTTTATGCTTACATACTAAAAAGCACGATCCATCTTAGATGAGTTAGAAAGATTCAATGTTTATAACCTTTACATAAGATGAGGTAAGATCATGACGTATCGTTTTTATTATTTTCTGAAATTAAACCCGAAGTGACATTTTAATTCCCTAGAATAGGTTTTAACCATGCTACTGAACCATCTTGGCTTATTAAGTTAATACAGGGCTAAAATAGCCTTTATTTGACATATAAATTTTTATTGTTATTTTTACGGTTTTACTGTGGGTAATTAAATATGCATACTAATAAAACTTGCTAGTTGAGCTTTTATTTAATGCGTAATTTGTTAAACGGCTGATATTTAAAAGTTCGTTAAACTTCTTTCTATATTTTACGGCAACGTAATTATTCTACGCTTATTTGTAGTCGTTACGGTTAGTTGGCGTCGTTTTGTTTCTATAGTTAAATTAAATCTTATTAAAGTAATAATAGCAATAAAACTCATAAACACTGATCGTATCGGTACACTACTGGCTATCGTTTTACTTATCGGATCTCCTGCTTACGCCTGTCGGAGTCTGTTAGGGGGGAAATATTAATTACACCATGCGAACGTAATCATAGTTTTGCTTAGCTTATCTGTTTCAGTCGGCATGTTTGATGATATTTTTTATGGATTTAATAGTTTCTATTAAAGTTATAAAACATTACACCTGTTCAATTATTTACTGTCTGAACAAAAACAGGAAGTACCATAAGTTTAAAAGATTTCAGACTTTAAAAAACAGACTTTTGTAAGAAAAGAAATAAATTCGCTTTTTGGGAAATATTTGGTGACCCTGTATTCATTGCGATAGGCATGTGATAATCAGCATTATACAATCGATGATCAATTGTATTCATTGTCCATCCATGAACAACGTTACACAATCGCACTGCCCTATTTATTCGATAATGTAGAGTTACCAATGGAAGCGAGATCAAAAAATTATGAAGCTTTATTAGAAAACTTCACTTACATCTTTTTTTAATGGCATATTTCTACTTGAGTCTCGCTTATCTCATGACGACGTATTATTCCATGATGCGGGCCTCAGTCCTCGCAGTTTCAATGAGCCGTAATGTAAACCTCTTTGCTTGTGTCTCACTCAATAGTGTCTTGATTGCATAAATATGGAAAATAACCTTTCATGTTTACAGTAATGATACTCTAAGAAGCCTAGATAAGTTTTTACATACGCAATCAAACCAGCCAAAACCAGTTACAACTTTTTCACTTTAATAGAGCGCATTGAAATGTTACGAATGATACTCGAAGAATGTAATTTGCTTGTAACATTATTTTTCTTGTCTTCTTTACAAGCACATAAAAAGTATCATACTTATTTCTAAAGTATTTCTACGTAACTATACTTTAGAAATAAGTATGATTTTTGTAAGGAATTAGTGAAAAATGATGGTTTAACACACGTAAACGTTTATTTTCCATCCACTATGACCAGTATGCCTAGTACGAGTTTTCCCAAAACGTAAACTGACACAGTTTTCGTTTGAGCGCCAAACTGTCAGTTTTCATAATCATTGGTAGTATGAGTGCCTTTTTTCAATAACAGTTTAAACTTTATCAACCATCGTCTAAACGTTAGAACGAACTTCACTCTTAAGACGCTGACTGCAGCCGATGACCTTGAGCAATGAACACGCCCACAAATTTATTCGTCTTTGAATTTCTTTGGAACGCGCCACAGCTATCACTGTCGATTCTCGTAGGAGTGACAGAGAAAAAGCGCATGGAATAGAAGGGCCTAAATGCCAAACAACAAAATTCGTTGTGCAATTTAAAATTGCCATTTTATTAAAAATCTAAATCAGCCATTTGCTTAAGCAACATGTAATATACAATATAGCAAAATTTTATTATCATTGTTATACGGACTGCTGAGAAAAATGGTAATTTATGTATTTTCAGAGGCTACTTTGAGATTTTTTTCTATCGAGAAGTTTTTAGAATCGTGTTTTGGAAACAGCCACCTGGTCGAAAATATGATCAATTACAACTACATAGAATTTGGCAACAATACGAGCCATAGGCTTAAAGCAAAACAATCTTCATTGAGTTCAATTTGGCTCATGTCAGCGTCTTAATACTTTTGTCTCACTTTTACACTATGAAATAGATAAAGATGCAACAGACAGTCGCTTGGCGTCGACTTCAAAGAGAATTTGACCATGTTTTATGATCTCTAGGGTAGGCAGCCGGCCTATGTCCAGCAGTGGGCGTCATTTGGCCAAGATGATAATGAGGATGATCACTATATCGTTTTATCATCGTAAGTAGACTTAAGACGATAGAAAGAGTAAATACACTTTAACTAGGTTTCTCTACCAATCAAGTGGCTTAAAACTAACAGGCTAGTCCAATTTTATTATAAAACTCTTTTGTCGATTTAAATTATACACCGTGCAATTTTAACCACCTGTAAAACGAAGCCCACCTTATTGGACCATTATGTATAACATCATGGCAGTGTTATTTATTTTTTATGAAAAAATTTTTTTTTTAAATTTTAATTTTTCATTCAGACTTTTAATTTTGTAACAGGCTGTGACGCGCCCAGACGTATTATTTTTCTGCGGAGGGGTCGCGGTTGAATGGACCTTACACAGCTACATCTGTGGGCGTCACAGCGTGTTTCAAAATAAATAGCTGAACCGATATTCAATATTAGAATAAAAAACATTTTTTGTAAAAAAAATTCAATAACACTGAAGATGTTATACATAATAGTTACATAACGTGGTCGTTTTACAGGTGGTTAAATAAAATTGCACCGTGTATAATCGATTTGCACGTCTTCCTTATGACTGTTTAATTATTCATAGAAATTACAATGAAAGGAACCATCCCCTACTTACGTTATTTTATGACCAATTTGCTATTGTAACTCAAAGCTATTGTGACCATAATATCAAATTATGCGCGGTGCCGCGATGCCGCGGTGTTTAATAAATAAGTTATTATTAAATGTAAATTACTAGGTTATTTCACATGTTCAGGAGTTAGAAACAGCGTATGATAAATAACATACTAATAGTATTAAATTAATGAGACCCTCACTTTGCTGTCCATAAAGTTACTGATATGTGGGATTTTTAGAGGTTTTAATATTCACAATTAAATTGAACGATTTGGTCATTTTTGCACGTGACAAAAATGGCCAAATCGTAAATCGTGGCCCTTTGATTTAGAATCACGGCTATTGACAAAAGCAATTTAACAGCAACATGTCGCTATTTTATTTTTATATCAAGTGAAAAACTTTATCTGAAATGAAGAATATTAACCAATACTTGTCTCAAGTGTGCGCTCAAGAACGAACGTAAGCCGGTGATAAATTAAAACGAGTATAAGAGGGTTTCTAAATCTTTGGATGGATTGTAAATTGCGCGATAAATGTAGTCAAAATAATTGTTTCGCCTTTAATTTGTGTTGACTGAGAAGTGCTATAACTAGTTTACAGAGTTCGTCTACGAGTGTATCCTATTGCCGCTTTCAATTATTTAAATATAATCGATAACATTTTTGACTGCCTCAGGTAGAGTTCGAAATCACTACTTTTCGTTGCCCACTTCTTCCGACTGAGGCGAATATAGAAACCATACCTACATTATTGATATTGTTTTTTTTATTAATTTGCCGTCTTAAGTTCTGTATTTTCATGCATAATTTTTTTTAGTGTTTGTGTGATGTAAACTTGTTCATTTAAATGCCGTCCTTTGCCATTATCTGAATGTAACAATAAAATATTAGGAAAGTAATTAACGCAAATTTAATTTAAAAAAAAACAGTAATTGAATTTAGTCGATCGTCTTATAAACGTTGAATTAAAGCACCTTTTTATGTCTCACTCATCGAAATTTCACATAAAAAGTCTAAAGTGTGCTCGCTTGAACTTGGCGACGTACCGGTGATAAATCCACCGAGCGGAGTGCTGCAAGCGAGGTTAGTGATTCCGGCAAATGGCCCCGAAGTGACTAATGTCACCAGCATTCCTGCGCCACTGTTTTAAGCCGATTGTCTGTTCGCTTTCTGTATCGTTTCCCCCGTCAGTCTCGTCACTGATCCATTCATTCTGAACTCCGGTATGTACCCACTTTTTAGTTTCGGAGGAATGCTAAAGTTCAAAGTTCAAAGTTCTTTATTGCATCATGTTGTTTACAAGATGTTAGTTACAGATTTAGACTCAAACATGACCCTGCAAGGGCTCAGCAATTTCTTAAATACTATTATATTATTAACATTAATATAAAGCATGCTTCGACGCATACTCTGCGACATAGTTATGTGGGGCTCGTCTAGAGATAGCAACCCTAAACTGAACCACCCTCCGTGTCCGCCGGTGCTTCAGTGATTCGGCGGAGCTACAGGTTATCCGCAGTTCCACCCCTGGCTGTGGCTCGGAGCATCGGGGGAAATGATTCTTTACCCAGGACTTAAGCTGCAGGCTGTCGCCTAAGGTCATGGGCATGTGCTAGGCGGCGAGGTGGCGGCGGCGGATCCTAGGACCTCTCGCATCTTCTACGCTATTTCCTTCTGCGATACAATGACTTAGCAATGGAAGTTAACGCTTTACGTAGATGAATAGCCACGCAGCGTAGTTTTCGTGCCTGTAACATTAATCATTGTAATAACATATCAAAGCAGATTAAATCTGCTGCTGGGCTGGAAATACTTGTCTCTAAAAGTAATATTTTGCCATAGTTAACCAAGTTACTAATCATTTAATTACGTATATTAGTTGGTTTAATAAAGTGGTAATTAAGAAAAACTTCCGATCTTTATTTGTGAGAGGTGAAAACATCCGTATAGTTTTAAATATTGTTTTAAATATTCTATGAAACTCTAACTTAAAGACAAAGAAAGATGAATGGGCAAATGAAGTAGGCTAAGAAAGTGGAGGGCTAGTAACAAAGTTCTATATTCTTTGTTATTATTTTTTAAGTAAACCTCAAACTTTAATTAAAATACAGTAAGTATTAGGTCCTTAATATGAAATTGGCGTTTGGTACGGGAGGAACATAAAGTCTAATATTTTTTTAATATAATATATTTATTTAATCAAAGTATGTACCATTGTTATCTATGCACTTTTGCCATCTCATGGGTAGTTTATTGATACCTTTACTAAAAGAACCATTCGGATGTCAATCAAATCTTTGAAGGCGGTTTGTACTGCCTCATCGGAGTAAAATTTTTTCCTTTGCAAGAAATTATCCAAATTTTGAAAGAAAAATGGTCATCAGTTGGAGAAAGGTCCGGGGAGTACGGTGGATGTCTTAGGCATTTCCAATCGGAGCTCCTCTAATTTTGTAGCCATCTGTTGTGCAGTGTGTGGTCTAGCGTTGTCGTGAAGCAGTAGTGGCGTAGAACGATTAACCAGCCTCGGTTGTTTAGCAGCTAGCTTTTCCATCATGGTTTGCAATTGCTGACAATATAGACATCTGCCGTAATCGTCTGGCCAGATTTGAGAAAGCTGTAATGAACGACACCGGCGCTAGTCCACCAAACGCTCACAAGTAACTTTTTTTGGGTCAACTTTCGTTTGGGGCAGGATTTAGCTGGCTCGCCATTGCGATGATGATTCGATTGTCGTGCAGGATCTACTTTTCATCACAGGCAATGATTCGATTAAAAATCCCGTCATAATTGTGCCAGTTAAGTAATGTAACGCAGCAGTGGACGCGCGTTTGGCGGTTTGCTTCACTCAATTCGTGAGGTATCCACCTTTCAAGCTTTTTAATTTGCTTTAAATGGATTAAAACAGTTTTATCACTAACACCGCAGCCTGCAGCCAACTCTGACGTAGTTTGCGATGGATTCGCTTCTACGATAGCCTTTAATTCTTCGTTATCAACTAGGGTCTCCGGTCGTCCACATGGCTTGTTCTGCAGATTGAAATTTCCAGAACGAAAACGTTGAAACCAAAAACGCACGGTGTTTTCTTTTGCGACACGACTGCCATACACATCGTTAACTCTTCGAGTCGTTTCTGCAGCACTGGTACCACGGTGGAACTCGTACTCGTAAAAAACGCGATATTTCAAGTTTTACATTTTGTCAACTAAGTGACGCAAAGAGAAAAAAAGAAAGAAAAAAATGCAAATGAATGAGAGTTTACAACACAAATACATGTGTGTAAATAGCTGTGTAAAACACCAATTTCATATGTAAGGACCTAATATTTTTAAGTAATAAAAGAAAGAGCCTAAAACGACGTTACTGTACTATAACAAATGATCAAATATTTCCTTAAATACAGAACAGTTCACTAATTGCGAATACTCAATAATGTTTCGAAAGCTAATGGTTGTATATTGGGCTATTAATTGAGCAAAGATTGTTCATTTGGGAGGCCCTTAACTCATTCCGATCGCGTAATCCTCCGGAGAGCCGGTAATCAGTGTTTTATTTAGGACCTCCTCCCTAACAATTCTATTGAAACTTGAGTAAATATATAAAAGCAATCATAATATTTGATTCAAAAAATGGTTTGTTTGGTATTCATTTTGTTTCATTCTGTGCATTAAGTGTTGGTAAGTAAATATATAATAGTTATAAGATTTTCAAATTTTACATATTCTATAGACATGTGTGACGAACGCTATCTGAACGAAATCTTAAGTTAGATAGGACGTTGTTTTATTACAAAGAGCCTTATGCAATCGAAAACCCGAAACGGCAAGTTAATCTTTATGCCGGGTATTAAATTATGTATCTCACTTCACTTAGGTTACAAACGAAGATTTCAAAGGTATTAAAGATGCAAAATAACGTGCATTGGTTAAGGCAAAAAATTTCGCTTTAATATCTAATTTGCTCGAAAGAGCAATGCGCATGAGCATAAATAGAAAGGACTTGATAGTCTAATTATAATTTAGATACGCACATGTTCAACTATTTGCGATTAATAAGACGTCTTAAACTGTTACTGAAGTATTAATGTATAGTGTTCCTTGAAAATTTTGTAATAAATAAGTATACTTTGCTTTTGCTTGCTCGTTGTTTATCAGTACGCCAAATTTATTGCAAAACTAAGCATACATGTAATTTGATATTCAAAGCAATATAAAGCCATTTATGAACCTTAAGACTACAGCTCAGCTACTCTATACAAAGTGGAAGCTAAGTCTCGGTCAACTAGGTACGCCACGAACAACCAACAATAACTTATTCAACCTACTCTTGGAGGCACGTTTAATGAGATATTAACAAGAAAACTTATTATAAAACACGACAGGTTTTATTCATGAGAATAAACTTTACAAGACAGTCTGAAAGTAAATATAATTTGATCTAAAATGAATAATGTAATATCGTTAGTTTTACAACTTCTGAATTCCGTTATATCCTCATCATCTATTGTATTGTACAGCATGTTTTTGTAGGTTAGGGCTGTGTTTACAAATACAGTGTAAAATAAAGATATTATTACATATCGATGATAGATAACATATTTTATTCCCACTTCATCAATCCACTTTATAAAAGTTATTAAACTTAAGCTACTAACTGATTGCATCTAAAATCTTTTAGTAGAGTAGAGACTATTTATTTTAGTAGTATTTAGTTACCTACACCAAAAAGTCACAAGAAGCACAAAGAACAAGGCTAAGAAGGAACATTTTTGCTAAAACTTAGGCAAACACTAGATTGAACATTTTATGAGGTGTCAAAACGAACTTTTTATTACTCCATAGATTTATTGAGATTATCTCAGCGATATTATTCATAAGCGTAAGTAAATACGGTCCTGCCAGCTGCGACTCCATTACATAATGATAAGTGGCGTATTGTGTTTATCTCGAAGATAACTTTAAGAATCTTGCCATTGTGAGACAAAATTAGTCGTTCAACGAACCTCATAATAGAATGGACTGAGTATGAAGTCATGCCAAAACTGCGTTTTCATTATTCCTTTGTCTCTAACATTTTTCAATTTTGTGCAGAACAAGCTGTTTTGAAATGCTTTAGTATAAACATGTACTGGATGGGGCATGAAAAAGTTTCTTATACGTGTAGGTACTTGATAATAATCATCTAATCACAAAGCTAACGTGACCTCAATCTAGCGACGCAGCAGTTAAGAACTCGCTTTACACTGAATAGTCCGATCAAACGTACATTAGAAGCAGTAACAGAATATCGATAATTACTTCCTTTGGCTATCAGTTTAACTGATGAGGTTAGTAAAATGTGTCGCTTAACATAGTTGTAAATAATTACTTTTTGAAACTATCTTCTCATCCGGACGTGGTTGAATTAGAAAGCAGTTTCAAGTGGGTACATATCTTTTACCTAGTTTTCTTTTTGACAAAACTTTTGACTAGGAGCGACCTGTTTAAACTCATTTAAAAAACCAGGTGTGGTGATTTAGTATCGTAAAACTGTCAACAGGAGAGAGCGACAAAATCATAACAAGTTAAACAAACTGAACCGAACATAATATTCAGCCCACTGTGTTGGGCTGAATCACATGAATAAATGTGGCTGAATACTATGTTCATATAGTTTGTTTATGTTCATATAGTTTGTTTACCTACACAGTTAGACATCAAACATTCAACGGTTCCATAACATGAAGTTTTTAATCCCTAACTTCTATTTCTAGATATTTTAGTTGAAGGACATGCCATGGTAGGCTCAATATAACCTATGTTTGCAGCCCCGGAGATAATCAGGACAAGACCTAAGAAAAAAATATTTTAATTAAGACTAGCTGTTGCCCGCGACTTCGTCCGCGTCAATTTCTGTTATTATGATCGCGACTATTTTTGCAACATTTTTCACTCATGCTTCGCTCCTATTGGTCGCAGCGTGATGTTATATAGCCTAAAGCCTTCCTCGATAAATGGACTATCCAACACAAAAATAATTTTCCAATTCGAACCAGTACTTCCTGAGATTAGCGCGTTCAAACAAACAAACAAACAAACTCTTCAACTTTATAATATTGCTGTGGCTGTGGTGACACCGCTTTATAATCGTTAATGATCAATCTTGATGACTTAGGCAAGCCTACTCTTATATCTTAAGCACAGATTAGTTAGCTACTTGTGTGAATTCGAATCTAAATACAGCGAAAAATAATGCGATTATACCATCAAATTTTGGTTGAGTCCTGTCTAATACGAAACCACTTAACGTATATTCAATCATGCACCATTGTATCACCACATCGCAACTAAAGCAAAACGTAGAACGCACACGCAATAAACTTAACGATGCGCTCGTCAAACGCGAGCTCGACAAATTTACACCAAACGACCCTATTGCTGGGACAAACAACCAACAGATAGCAATGGGATAGCTTTGAAACAAAGCTTTTTAGTGCATTCTCGCATAGACAGAGTAGAAATTCAAATTGAATTGCCAAAGCCGGATTTGTTAATCACGACAAAAAAGAAAGTGAAGTGAAATAGTTGATTGAAGTAGCAAACACAGAAAGGTGACTAATAAGATTGAAATTTACAAAAATTAATGACTAGTAAACTATGCCAAGCCATCAAAAATCAATGGTTTTGGATGAATATTCATACTGTACTTGTATTTTGTCATTTAATAATACGAACCACTTTTGATTCGAAAGCTCGCTACCGATACAACAATATTTTACAAAGGCAATAAAAATAAACCTTGAGTCGAAGAAATTTTGAAAGAAACGGAGGATTTGATTATGACTTGAGATAAGTGTAATTGTACTGTCAATATAGTCCATTGAATCCGCATTGGAGTTGCGACAAAATGTATTTAAAAAGTCTCACTTTACTGGAACTGTAAGGAAATAATGCTAGCATTCACAAGTGCCTATTGAAACGTAAGTGACAATAAATAACATAAATGGCCCTCCAAGGAGAGGAAATAAGTTGAAATTAAATGCTCTGCAAACGTATAACCGCTGGCATTCCCAATTCTTTTTGGTCTACTCGTTTCAATTTCAATTTGTACTTTTAATAGCCAGTCGAAACTTCTTTCTTAAAAGGTCGTTTATTTGTTTTATGTTTTATGGCTTTTATTCAGTGACTTCGTTAGTGTAAGATGAAGATTTAACCAACTTAACTGTTTTATTTGTTTGTTTACGTGTTATATTATATATTTTTACAAAATGGTTATTTCATTATATCAGCTTCAGGTTTTTATTTAGTTTTTCAATATTGATAATCTTTAAACAAATAGACTTATTTTAACAAATAGTCTTAATTAGATTTGGTTACTTTCATTGTAAGCTTCTTCAGGCTATGAAATTCACCAAATATTTGACATTTATCTGTAAGGAAGTACGTAATAATACCGTTGAAATTGATGGGTGAATTTTAATGTTAGCTGACATTGGTTTAATATTTATATTTAAAAGTTAGGTACACTTTTTGAAGTGTGCTGTAACTTAATAATAGCTGAACAATCGGAAAAGTAAATCTATAATCATAATAATAGGTACTACCTAATAACAATAAAACCATTACTTTATTAATCTAAAAGTACATTAACGTGAGGCAAAGTACTTTTGTGAATAAAGGGAAACCTATCAAAGCTTAACTATTTGATGAGAACATGGTATAATTTATGTTTATGTCAAACACCGTTGGTTTTCTTAATTAAATGAAAATTATGAATAATATTTACTATTTAGCTGTTGTCGTGTGGTGTTTCTCTTCCTGTGGGTGTCGTAAGTGGCGACTAAAGGAGTACGTACTGCTATGAGGACGGGCAGCAGCGTTTTCCCTCTACCAAACTGCGATCGCCAACCCGCCCGCGTGTTATGCCCGCGCCCGTGGCGATTAAGGGGACTACTAGTAAAAGTAACAACCCATTTTCGCTCACTGCTGAGCACGGGTCTCTCTCCTTTTTAAGGAGAGGGCTTAAGGCCTTAGTTCCGCCACGCTGGCCTAGTGCGGGTTGGTGGACGGCGGGGGCGACGCTGTGGCAACATCACCCCGCCGTTGGACGTTTCTCAAGCCGTCCGAAGGCCTCCAAGATAACAGTCGGGACCGACGGCTTAACGTGCCCTCCGAAACACGGAAGCGCTCAAGGTATGATGCCACAAACGGTCACCCATCCAATTAGTGAACTAGCTCCCATCGTTGCTTAACATTCGTGACAGAAACTGATCACGAAGAAGCATTTGTCTATGAGCGCTTCAAGAGCTATGTGTATATGTACTTCTAAACAAAACCAATTCTCAAAAAACTAGAAAACTATTACCTCAGCAAATTACTTCTGGTATCTATTGAATTACTGTTAACTGCTTTTCATTCTGGCATTCTTTCATATTGTACACACGGCGGCACATCAGACTATACATGTTGACCTTAAGACCGCCTTTATGCCCTACGTAATAAAAGCTGTTTTCGCAGTTCAACTGTTTAACTTGATGTGCTGTCGAGTGTACATTATTGCCTTAGAATAATTCTAAGATTATTGCTACAAGCGGCCGGTTTTGGCGTTAGCGACAAATTCGAATATATGAACATCTAAATGAACTGTGATTCAATAAATACTAGAGGTTAGTAATTTGCTACGGTAATAGTGTTCTAGTTTTTTGAGAATTGGTTTTGTTTAGAAGCAATAAAATTAAATCAATTAGGGGCAGCATTATTAGCTCTAGTAGTCTCCTTAAGGAAAATCCTCCTTTTGGAGGTTTAAGGTGCCTATAATCATCCCATACTGCAGGGAAAAGGCCTCCATCATTGAATTCAAGTAACCACAGCAATGATGGATACTGGCATAATAACTACTCTTGCCAAATGCAGGTTGGTGATCACAAACCCGAGCAATGTTCGAAAATTCGAAACTTTTGTATGCCCGACCCGCGGATTAAACCCGGGACCCCGAGATCTTGATCTGGTATTTAAACCACTAGACCAACGGGGCATTGGACTAATATAGGCGGGTGATTATAATAATGATGATGATGATAATAAGCTAAGAAAGTATAATTACGAAATGACTGAAGCTTAAAATAGTGATATCTAGCATTTGGGTCGTATCTTTACTTTTAGCATACTATATAGTGTTTAGTAAAACTTACATTGCATTGCTAAGTTGTGACAAGCAAGATAGCTAGTTTTTTAGTACTGCTGTGACGTCAGTAGTTGTTGTCATCACGCTAGCGAACACTGCTTTGTTAGCCTGAGCTAAAACTATTGATATTTTTAGTAAGTAATTTTACACTTTTTTGTTATTATCGTTATACATAATAATGTGAGAGAAGGTGTTTACGCTCGTTTCATTTAAATTCATAAATTTGCTTTTCATCTGAACATTGTTTTATTATAATTTTATTGACAGTAGTTCTGTGATGGTAGTCACATAAAAGTGGAGCAATCGAACAAAAACACAAATTTGTTTATCAACTTTGATTCATTAATTTAAATACTTCTTGAGAGAAGTTTTTATAAAAACCTTTCTAACATTCCTATTTTGTAAACACTACAAGTCACCGCAAGACAATTTTAGCCATCTTTGTATTGAATGGAAAACCATCTACAGCATAAACTTTAGATAATGTGCTCACAAGTTCCCCAAGTTTATGAATAACACTGTCGCCGTTTCACCTTCTTACATCGCGTTGCGTAACCTGGGGGAGGTACTACACAATGTCATGTTTATATACGGAAATACCGTCACCCGAACAACTTCTTAACTTCATGTAATGCGCACACTTTCTTCGTGAATTATATTGTTTTTATTTGGACCTTAAGGCGGTGTAGTTCTAAGAGGCATCGTTTTTGAGTTTTTAAAACCCATCTGAAAACTAGAAAACAGTGTTTTTAAGTCTGAATAAAATATATGAACCTATTAGTTGAGAATCTATTCTAGTCACAGTCGCTAACGGTTACACGATTTGATTAACTTGCCTCGATAGAAAAAATCACAAACCTACCTATCTTCGAAATGTTTTTTTTAAATTCACGACTAAACTAAATTAATACTTAATTTTTATGCATGTTTAAAGCTGCTAAATATTTATAGACATATTCGCTGAGTTTGAATTTATCAAATGATATACTAAGCGCCGCACTCATAGACGTTATTTAGTTTTAATCGTCCATTAATGTAAGACGTCAAATAATGTCAACCTTATGAATGAAATTTTAAGGACGACATTGTTTGACGTTTCAATTTAATAGACGATTAAGACTAAATAACGTCTGTGAGTGCGGTGGTTAATTACTACGTTTAAATAACTACAAAATACGTGAGCGCGGCGGCTCGTCATGCCCGTACTGTCGCGCGCTGGCGCTTACGGTGCGCATAGGCGCTCCGTAATGGGCGATCGATGGATATCGATCCATAAATCACGAACTACTGGGCCTTAAGGCCTTCGGTACTCGCCAATACTCCTAGCACTGAAGGTGCCCACGCGCCCAGAAAGCCCAGGTCCCGGTCCTAAGAGACCGGTTTTATCAGTGTCAAGTGCAAAATGCACCCTACTACATTTGGTACACTAGTTGTGGTTGGACCACACAGCCGAGCTCTTGTTTGGTCACTCCCGCAGTTTTCGTATATTTTCTATATTGAGAAGACTGCACCACAAATTAACAATATTACTAATCTGTAAAATAAAAAAGTGATGGTGTGTTTTCGAGCCTCGTATGAAAAACTTTAGAACTTATAATGTTGCACGTGCACATTATTCGCTGTCCTAACAGAGAGAGACTGGAAAAAAAGTTCCTGCACACTCGGCTTAGTAGGAGCTCGCGTGGCAACCAATAACATAAGGTAACAATATAAGGATACAATAGAAATTCAATAATTGCGTAATAAAATATTTCAAAAAAATTCGATAGCTTCAAACTTTGTTTCCCTATGAGTGCATTATTATCTATTTTAGAAGATTGTCACAGTTGAGATCACTTAATAATAAAAAACTGCGTAGTAGCCCCCACTTATGTTTCTCCCTAAACAAATGTAGCAATTCTTTTATGGGCTGCTACTAAGCAGATTATGTTCCAGTAGTGGTGGACTAAATATTTGAAGAATAGTTAACCACGGACATCAGAGAATGGGGATTCCCATGTATGCTGGCCATCAGACACGTACATGTTTGCTGTCTATTTTGAATCTGCATGGACATGATGTAGTTAGGTGGTAATTAATGGTGAAAATGGTCTTCTTTGATTTAAATCCTACCTTCTACTATATGTGAAAGTTTGTTTGTATATATGGATGTATGGATGCCTGGATGTTTGTTGCTCTTTCACGCTAAAACGACTTATCGGATCTAAATAAAATTTGGCACGGTTTTAGTTTATTGGCTGGAATAACATATAGGCTACTTTTTATCCTGGGATGGTGTGGTTCCCGTGAGATGATGTTAATACCTACAATATTCCACGCGTTCGAAGTCGCGGGCAACAACTAGTTTAGACTATAGACTGGTATTGGTCAGTAAGACAGCTGTCTGTACATTATCCACAGTGTAAACAAGACTTTAATATATCAATTTAGTTGTTTGCTCCACGATTAGTTGAGCACTTCGTAGCTGTGTGACAGTACGGAGTAGACAGTGTACTTTGTATTCAAGTAAGTTTGTCAACTTGGGGGGTCTCGGTTCGCCGGCCAAGTATCGCGGAACTATGTTAATTCCCTTCTTGCCGGTCATAACTGATCAAACTTTCATTTCAGCCTAAACAGTATCGACTTGCTCATTATACTTACAAAATTTGCGTCAATACTACCACGATTTACTCAGAAAAACCTATTTGAAGCCGTTTAAAATTCGTTTGTAGATGAAACAAGCATTAATTTGTGTTTTATTGGTTAGTTTAAATTCTAGATTGAACATTGACCCACACTTATGTACTTACTTTATGTTTTATTCGCTGACAGCGAATCAATCATCAATAGTAGATTTTTAGGTAAGTTCTGTGAATCATACTTGTATCCTAAATCTATGGTACTCACCATAGGTACTCACAGTTTTATAAATTTATATTCTTCCTCACTTTGATTATATAGCCAACTGCTCTAAGCTCCCTCACAATTTATAAGTTTCACGGCCTCGGACGAATCCATATAGCCAAATCCTCCCTCAGTGACTAAGCACAGATAACTTCCAACTTTTGTGGTGATTTGTTTTAGAAATAGACCTCAGTGAAATAAGGTTTATTAGGGTGATTATCTACCGTAAATAAATTACCCATTGCAAGTCTGTCATGGTGGCATAGTAAGCTTCATTAAATACAAATTGTATTATACATGTTATATGAAACAATACTTAAATCCAGATTTATAAAATACAGTTTTACTCGATTTATAAATTTACGATTTATAATTATCACGGTAGTAAAAGCAGTCATAAAAATTTCTTTATTCGAATAATTTTCGTCGCGTGAGGTGTGAAATTAGAGCGTATAATTGATTTGGCCACTATTTTGTGGGTCTTTTTACTAAGGCAAGGCATAGTACACAATATTTTATCCGTTAGGTAAAATTTTGAAACAAGAGTTTAGTTCACAATTAAAATAATTTTTTGTACAAATTTTAATATTTAGTGCCTGATATAATCAATCACACATGATATATTAACCATAGAACCATATAAAACACATTGCGTTCCATACTAACACTGTACAATACCCTAGAAATACGGAAGGTACATACCAAAGTAGCTATTTATGTGCAGTATTCTCATAGACTTAAATATAATAAATATAAAGAAAAAACAAATAAAAATAAAAGCATCAGTCATAAATTCAGAACAATAGTCAACCTGTGGGCGGTTACTAATAAAACTTATACATCTTCGTCCAATTACGTGGCAGCATTAATAATGATTGTACTGTAAACTTTTTCTCCCATTCGATGGATCTAATTATGTAAAATTTACTTGTGAAGTATATAAAAAGTTAACCTTTTATAACCCTGATAATTTTCAAACGTCTCACACAATCCACTTTGATCAAAAAGAGGGTGTTATAGTGTTCATTTTATCACCCCTGAATATAAGTCAAAGTTGGAATGAACTTTGAATGATACTCAAATGTTTATATCCCCCAAATTCCATTCTGTTTCGTGTTTTGTTTGCTTTCAACAACTCGTAAAAACGCGGAAACCTGGAAGCGATGAAAGACTTAATCGCCGAAACGTAAATATGTAAAGCGATAAACCTCTATATATAGATCATATTTGTACACATTTTGTATTATTTTTAAGTTTGTGAAAATAGTGAAATGGTTGTAGCAACAATATTTTCAATCTTTAACTTTTTTTCTACAGTTACTTAATTTGATACATATTAGATACAACTATTAGGGCAATAAATCACCGTATGATTAACCCTGTTGACTTAACATAGGCGAAGTATTAATTATAAAATTATAATCTTTCGAAACATTAAGGGCTTACGAATTTATCCAATAAAAAAACAGCCTTGTAGTAGTTGCCAAGCTGGTACGCATTAGACGCCATATTTCCCTTTGAAGGTATCATGTTTTTGAATACTTAACCAAAGATTAGCAAACCGTTCCAAATATCAAGTTAACCTAATCTTCAATACGCTTCTAAATCTCAAACCTTTAAGACTACAACTTAAAAGCTATGAACTAATATATGCACCCAAACCAGATACTTATAAAAGTGTACATACTATAAAAATGCTGTAGAGTTAGATCATAATCTTGTTTGTACACCCTGGGTCGTTTTAATGCTATTGCCGATAAACCGCAAATCGCTTTCATAGCAAATTCTATTAGCCAAAGCTATTTGCGAGATTGATAAGAGCAGAACTACCTGTGAAAGAATGTGCATTGCTTTTTGTGGTAATTTCAAGACGTGCCACTTTTATTGGTTACAAAACACTAGTTTTGTATTAGTTGTCTGTCAGTTTATTATTTGCCCAAATAGAATGAAAATTTCAAGCGCATTGTGCTATACTTCTTTTTTAAAGAAATCTAAATTAAAAAGCGCTGAGTTATCCGCAAACTTGTTAAGTAACAGTTCTAATCTATCGTTATTTAACTCTATATGAAGTTACACATATATCTTTATCCGTCGTTTGCACCAGCATAAAAATAAAGTAGCAACATCTCTTCTCTATACATGGTTATTGTAAGAAGCGACTAAAGGTTTAAGAGCAGGAGAAATAAGTGGGCAACAGCGTCTTCTCTTTTTTTTATATATAAATAACTAGCTGTTCCCTGCGACTTCGTCCGCGTCAATTTCCGTTATTATGATCGCGATTATTTTTGCAACATTTGCACTCATGCTTCGCTCCTATTTGTCACAGCGTGATGTTATATAGCCTAAAGCCTTCCTTGATGAATGAACTATCCAACGCAAAAATAATTTTTCAAATCGGACCAGTACTTCCTGAGATTAGCGCGTTCAAACAAACAAACAAACAAACAAACTCTTCAGCTTTATAATATTAGTATAGATGGGCTTGCTCTTGACTACATACTTAACTATACGGTTAAGAAGAAGCCTAAGATGGAGCGAGCTTACCCAAAGGTACAGGTTCTCCCACACACCAGCGAAAAACAGAAAAACTGTTTGGCTCTGGACTCCGGCAGGAGGGTGGTAGCATCTAGGCAGCCTCTTACGAAGTCTACCACCGCAGAGGGATCTATCAGCCGTCATCATTGGTAAGAAAACGAAGGAGGAGTTTATTATATTCGCCAAGAGTGGCGAATATAATAAACTCCTCCTTTTGGGGACACCTATGTTCTACTGATGTAGACTGATTAGAGCAAACAGAATGAGAAGCAGAGGTATATACATATTTTTTTTAATATTCTACATTGAACTTATACGTAATTCCGTTGCTTCTGCGTGTTAATTAATTAATAAATTGGCTAAGTGTGTGTTTTGGATAGCTCAAAAAATAGTAAAGTAATATCATGTAATATCCAAGTATTGAAATATTTCCGCAAATATTTCAGTCTGCTGAATGATCTTTTATTAATATGTTAGACTTAGTCCTAATCTATCAAAGTTAAATGCTACCTATTTTCAGAGATAGATTACTATTACATTTCTTGTTATAAAACGATGTTTGAAATTTATTGGGGTAAGACTAGTGATATTATATCACTATGACCTGATTATGCATCCGCATTGCAGTTCTCAGAGAAACCCGATATTCTTTGTCTGATGAAATTAATCAAACTATAATAGAATTAATACTAATATAAACTATAATAATAGTATATACATAAGTAGTATACAATTTTTAGAATTCGTATCTCGTTTGTAAGTGTTGAGTGAAAATGAAAAATAGTTCTCGCATACTACTTTGTCGGAAGTTTTTAAGCGTAGAAAATATGTTGAAATATGACTAAGCAATAATGCTTTTACACAACTTGGACTGCTGAAAAAAGTTTAGTAAACGCGCTATACACGTCTATCTGTTTGTGCGCACAGTTCATTCCAGAGAGCGGATTTTGATAGAATTCTACTACTATGCGTCATCGTCTTTGTTGAATAAAGTCATAGTTGGTGTTTGGAAAATATAGTTGTGTGAATAAGAATAGCAATACTCCTTTTTTTTACTACGGTTGCCGTAAAAGGCATCTAAAACAGTACTGCCAGAAAAAGACAGGCAGCAGCGGTTTTGCTCTATTATTGGCCAAACTACGATCGCCAATCTGCTTTCCAAGCGTTGCGATTGGTGTGATAGTGATAGTTACTTGCAATTTTAGGGCTGTAGCTAATATTTAATAATAATTAGTTATTAACTTAGTAGGTTTAACGTTACAAAAACGACAGCAAATAAGCACGCAGTCAGCCGACAGCAATCCCACCTGTCCGTCAACCGAAATCGCCTATCAGTAGCGGCCAGGCTTTCGGAGTGACAAAAATAATATACACAAAGTAACTGGCATATTCCACACCATAATTTTTAAACAACTAAAAAGGTTACTTTAATATGACGTAACATAAACTTACGCAACATTAAAGTGCTTAATATACATACGAGTATTACAATCAAGGGTGAATGAACAATTTGTGAAACTATTTGATTAAATATTATACTGAATAGTAATGAAATTATTTATTAGTAAATCGCTTTACGGTAAATTTCATTTGTAAAACAGTTGGTTTCATTTTTTGCTTGAAGACTAACATTTTGGCTTCAAGATTTAATCGCATTTCTATTCTGAAGGATATTAACACAAATATTAATAGATTAAGAGGTAAAACATTTTTGGGGTTGATCGATACATTGAAATGTAGTTTTGACTTCATAAAATATTTAACTCCTGTTTAAAGTTTTAGATATACCTCCTTGATATTACCGCGAAGTAGTTATTTTTTTTATATTATTAACATAAAAATCAAAAAACAATACCTTTCAACCCATAAAAGTATAACTGTATTGTAAGAGAGCAAACAACCTATTATTATAACAGTGTATAAGTTGCCCATTAAAGGTATCAGAAGTTGGCTTTAACATTTGGCAAACTTATTCTCCAGGCAACCCCATATTCAATTTCTAAGTAAGTACGTATTTGTATTCATTCAGGAGTTACTAAATAATGTACCTAATTTGCGTCCACCTGGTGCACTGTGCTCCGAACTACTGCCACTAGAACTACATAATAAATAATAGTATGGTTGAACAACCATATTAGCGTCGGGACGATTCAGCCCGGTCCTACACTTCTAATATAGCAATATTGGATTAGAAAAATTAAACGATAAAGTTTCAGAACAAACGACATGAAACAGAATTCAAAACGAAATTGGAAATAGTACCTATTGCTAGAAAAAAAGGTATAGACGACCATTTGGATCAGCGGTAGTTAACGCTGCTTCTGAGCCATGGGTCGCGGGTTCGATCCCCGCACAGTACAAATATTTGTGTGCATGAACATGTCTGTTTGTACTGGTCTGGGTGTTTTCTATGTATTATAAGTATGTATTTACAAAAAAAAAAGTATATAAGTAAGTTTATCAGTTGTCTAGTACCCCATACGACAGGGTACTTAATAGTACCTTAATTTGGGACTAGATGGCTCAGTGTGGCCCATTGAGGCATTTGTCTTAAATATTTATTTATTTATTTATTTATTTATTTATCCAATTAGAACTGAGATATTCACGAGTAATTTTTAAATTGTTTCTATAATAAAATAAAACCAATTAGATATGACTAAAGCTATCGATGTGTGGTTAAGTGCCGGCACATAGAAAATAATAGCACCCCCTATAGTTATGCATTCTTCCTGTGTGTCATTAGTGGCGACTAAATGGGTACTTCAAAAGAAAACGGTCAGTAGCGTCTTTTCTCCACCACTGGTCAAAGTGTGATCGCCAACCCGCTTTGACGATTGTAACTTAATCGTAAGTCTAGATGTCCAGCAGTGGACTGATAAAGGCTGCTTATAAAAACTGTCGATCTTATTATTCAGAACTGAAATCCATTGGAATAGGCAGTAATTACATATTAAGCTAGGTGGTAAAATCCATTGAAAATCGTTTGTAAATTGCATTTAATAGACTTGTTATAGTTACTTATCACGTACTAGGAATGAGGGAAAACAAACCACAGGAATACAGTCGTAATGTATGTAAATGACAGCACCTGTTCACTACTATGACCAATGAATTAGTCATCATTCTATTCAACTATAATTACCACACGGAATGTAACAATCGCAAGCCCTTCGTTTGCTTGATAAATTTCTATTCCCCTGGTAATGGCATGACACAGAAATGGCAGTTTATTAGATTATTTAGGGTAAATAATATCTATTCACACAACGAATTCTTGCCTTGTGAAGAATCGAAGTGGTAATTTATTATTTAAGGTGTGGGATAAAAAGTAAAGAAAAAACAGAAGAGACAGATAGAAAAGAGAGAGAGACGGTATTGGTTAGTGATGGTGTTTGCTTAAAAAAATTCGTATTCCTACAAAAAAAGATTAATTTTGCAATGTATAGGTACTAATTTAGATAAAATAAAAAGTTAAATTATAAAAACTTAAAAAATTAGGATTGAAAATTAATGTTAGTTTACGAGTAAATTTAAATATTTTATTTGAATTTATGTAAGAATTTGTCTTTTTAGAATCATATTCAAACACAATTAAAGTGTGTTTAGTTATAATTATGGTAAAGAAGTAGCACGATGTAAAATAGCTACATACAAAAAAATACACTGTAACAGATAAACATATTACTTACTTAAAGAGTTTAAAATATATTTTACAAATAATCGGCCCATATTAGTTGTAATGTTGAAGATAACAACTGGCGTAACGTACATACGCTATTAATATTAATCACAATGATTGGTTCATTGGTAAAAATGATTAAATACCTTCCCAAGAACTGTATAGTACACTTGTAAATGTAGAAGTAACGTGCGACTGTTTGTAAGATAAAGAACAAAGGAAATTTAGGAACAGTGGGCGATTTTGGCATCGCTTCTTGATGCTATTAGTATCAAGAATCATATGAACAGAAAAATGAAACACCACTCAAAACATCTCTTAAAAAATTTGGAATATAAAAAAAATATACAGAATTACCTAAATAGAATTCGATTAGGAGGGAAATAAATTTCTGGAGAAAAGAATAGATGTCTTAGGTACCTATATCTAAGAGGCTTAAATAAGGAGATGGTAGGCAGATGAGAGCCATTAATTCATCGTTTAATAAGGCAAAGCCGAGGATGACAACAATAATAAACGCTAGCACATATACCGTGTAGGTATTAGTGCTGAATACAAACGGATTACCGTAACATGTGCCGGGATATTAAAAGCATTGCTCCGATTAATTAACTTTATTATACCTGTCAACAACATTGCGTCGAGCTAACAATATTGTAATTAGTGAGAAGGTAATCACTGGAATACTGGATTCACTCCTGTCATGTCGCAGTGCATTGATTGGTTGAAATAGACACTGCAAATTATTAACATTCTGGAAATATGAACGCATAACCATAACAGATCAAATAGAAGCTTAATAATAGGCTTTTATTTGATCTGCTATGGTAATTTAATAAATCCTATTCTGTGCTTAAGAGTATCAGATACTTAACGGAGGAAAATACAACTTCTTCGAATTCTGAGAAATTCGTAACAAATTAGGATGTTTATTGGAAGTTCTTTGATGGTAAATCATGAGGAAAATGTCTTAGGTTCTTTATCGATTGTTAATCCATTTATGAAACCTTTTTACAGTGTCCCGTCTTCAAATCTAACATTTTCAGTTAGTAGGTGTTGTTTTTAGCTTGATTTGCCTCAAGTCCATTTTGCTTATGATAATTAAAGTTTCTACACAAAGTTTTAAATAATAGAAACTAATTGAAAAAATATAATAACACCATCTCAATTTACTATTCATAAGTGTTCTGTCGAAAAGCTAGGTAAGTATTTTTTATAATTCTTGAGAAATTTGTCAGAATAGCTTAAATGTTAATGTTTTGGAAGCTCTGAATCGTTTTATCGTAATTTGTCATAATTATTTTATCTTTATTATTACCTACAGAAAAATGAAAAGCTCTCTTTCTATTTGTAGGTAGCGCGAGATGATATTACTTAGATGGAATAGATTTGAAGTCATTATTGTTATCATCTGCATAATTTTGCGTTTCGTTTTGCATAATGAGTTCAGACCCATGAATGACAATACACTGTCGTAACATTACTCAGACTCCCTTACACTGAATTGAACAATCTAGTGTTGATGTTTTAAGTAAATAATAATCCGCTGTAACAGTGTGCATCAAAAAGTGATTTCCTTTAGTGTCAGAAAATTAGTTGGCACATTTATATCATCCATATCATTTTGTGAAAATTTATTGGACTAATGTTTTGCATTAAGTACTTACCTACTTTGATTAAATTCCAAGAAATCCAAGACTAATCCAAATATGTCCATGCCAACAATCCACAAAATCACTTAAACTTCAACTATCTTATAATCTTTATCACATCTTACCTACTGCACAACTTTAGGGATCCAGCCTTAATAACATTTAATCCAACTAACGAAAACTTATTAACCGTAAAGGGTTCAATCCCTTCCGACGCCGTTTGGAACACTTGCCGAAACAATAGAATCGCGGCAAATCGCCCATCGGACGGCCACGTGCGTCGCGACGCCCACCAAAGTCCCAACTGCGCCGACAGGATGCGCAGTCACTACAGGTACCCTCTTATTAATACAACCTCGACCCTCAAACAAAGGACCTCCAATCAATCCGCAAACTCGCCTCAATATCTCCACCCAAACCTCTAGAAAGAAATCATCTAATACACTTTCACAAATACTCCAAACTACTCTCATGCCTCAACACTGGCATATGACGCGGCAAAAGAAGAAAAACGCGCAATATGCGCCCGACAAGGACGCAACTACAGTGATTTGTGGAGCCAGAGAGGGACAGGTTCAAACATTTTGTAAGCTGATAACCAGAAGCAGCGAACAGAGCGAGGGGAACCATATTCTCGCGCGACTCCGCATGAATGTAATGAATTAAGATTCAATGGTATAAGCATGACTTTGTGCGTGCGTGTGAATCGTTTTGATATTATAAAGCTTCGTGGCTTGGAATTGTTATGTATTTTTTATGTTTTAGATAATAGAATTTCCAAACAATGGATTTAATTAGAAACCAATTAGAATCCATTTGCGTAAATGTTATCCCGTACTTCCAAAAATAATTTTTTAAGCTCTAGAAACATAATCAAAACAAAATATTTGGAAGATACATTACACAATAAAGCGCTGAGGAAAACATTTCGTAAGAACTACTCAAGGTCCGACCGACCTCGTTCATAAGATTGATAAGGAAACTAGAAAAACAAAAAACTCGCGGTTTAGCCATCTCACGTTATCCCTATCGATTCAAGGATACGTCCTGATACTAAACATAAGGAGTAAAATATAATGAGAAGGCTTAAACAAAGCGAGTGCAACCGACCCGTACTCGTTAAAAGGCATCGTGGGCCACACACGTAAGCAGAAATAAAAATTTACGAATGATTTTTACCTATACGTCCATGAAAATGCAATCCATCATTGGGTCCTCGTATATCCACGGCCGCGGCACGCACACAAGCGCGCACCGCACACAATCACACCGCACCTCCTCACGCGAAGGGAAAATCTTCACACACGACACAGATAAACATGTCAACTGCTAGACATTGTTACCCTAAAGTCCTTTCACGATTTTCACCACTCAACCACCATTATGCACAAATAATAACACAAACAGCATAAACGAACACAGAAACACACAATAATTTCGCAATATCACCCGCGTCCGAGTCACGAACACGACGGTTTCGACAAAAATACGCGTAAGTATTGTAGTGTCGATTCGGCGACTGTTCTCCCCGCCCTGTTCCAGAGACGAATGGGGCCGCCATATTGGATCTCGCCATGCCAGCGAACAGTGGCGCATCTACCGGCAGAGCTCGGAACTATCTAGCCAACAATATCTCCCCGTATAAACTGTTTTCTACTGTTTTGACTTAATGTTTATAAGTAACTAAGAAGATTATGTTCAAATGAATGCGCTACAATCACCAAATATTATTAATTTGGAACACTCATACAAAACGGCATTGGTTTCCGAATTTATTTGGTTTTAAGTAAATTGTAGAGTGCACATCATTCTTCAAGCAGTGTATAGTCTGCTTAGTCCGAACTAATTCAGCTCGATTCCGGTAGATAGCGCTGCGGTGTGTTACATTATGTAAATAACTGAGGTATTTATGGTTATGTATACTGTTTTAATACGTTCAATGCCACGCGCTTTGCCGAGCTTTATCTAATTAACACGCCCCAATTTATTACGGCTTTTATCAAAAACTGTGCTCAATGATTTACTTGATTCAACCGAGAATATTATAACAACGCATAAATTTACCACTTTTGTTTCAGTTTCCTTCCAGTCCCAGCTCTCGACAAATTTTGTGTTATTTGCTTCCTATGTCATTCGTTTGGATAATTAACCATTAGATCATGTACATTTCAATTAGGATTTAGCGCTTAATGAGTTGAGATAAATTAATGTAACTGCCAACATTCATGCTGGTACATATTACTTTGTACCTTAGTTTAATTCCAAAATAAGAAAAACGTTGGATTTAAAACGTAAAGCACCTATGTTTTGTCACAGATAAATTTGTAAATACGAAAAGTTTTTATTTATAATGCTACAAGCATTAGGAGATTACAATGGTCCTAAATAATTGCTAAGATTTCAACTTTTGTTATTGCTGTAAAATTCTTGCAAAATTTAAACATACAAAGACAAAAAGGAAACAAGAAAAAATAATCAACTTGAAATCCTGCAAACATCACTAATCACTAACTTATCGATAAACGCAACTAAACGTACAACCTAATTTCAGTTCAAATTAGAACTACGAATACTTTGACCTGCCACTGCTCAACCTGCAAAACTTCATTAATGACGTTTTACTCTGTCCGAACTTACTTATTCAATGAATGTTTGATTCGATCTCAGAACTCTACATAAAAAAAGCGTGTCGGTCCACGCGCAGTGTAGAGTTCCGTAGTTGCACATCGAAAATGCCGAACATTCTAATTTTGCTGTAGTTTGTAAATTAATATTTAACTACTATCTGTTTAACAAAACTTAGAACAACTGTTTAGCTGATTGAGTGGGAGGGACACACTGGACACTTACAATTACAAATGGATTCCTGAATTGAAATATGGCTTCACCATGCACACCTACGATATTTTGTTTGTCTATATATATAAGAAAACAAAACTTCACCCATATGTTAAGTTTAGTTAAAGTGCCTTAATGTAAAATAAAAAAATAAAAAAAATCTGACTTGCATGAATACCAGCCACATAATGCTACCAAAACCAGTCAAATGCAAATGGTATAGCCAAAGAGCTTTTATTACAAGTTCCTTAAATATTACATGCGGAACAACTTTTTCCCAACTTAATATATTGCGTATTAATATTATCATGTCAGTAATTTTCGTCTTTTTATCTTGCATTGCGTTACCCCAATAAAAGTGTATTGTATTTTATTGTGAATCCATGCTACATTTCAGATTTCTTGTGCTAAGTCTCCAGGATTAACCGCAGACGGACATGGCAAAAGTACCTACAGGGTTTCTTTTTGACCGCGGAACCCTTAACACACATTTACACAATTGCGTACTTACCCTGAATTCGCCATCACATCAAATGGTTATTGCCTAAATAATGTGACGGGTCCAACCACGGCAATCATACGCCTGTTACGGATTGTAACATTAAATCAACCCGCGTAAGTTAGTTGGATAACACTGATTGCGGTTGGCCTACATGCGCACTCGTTTTATGACCACTGCGAACTACTGCCATTAGGACGAATTCATCAGTGTTCGTAGTTAAAAAATGAGAACTGATGAATAATGGTTGATGCACCAATTGATTTGAAACAAAGATAGGAAAAAATATTTTTTAAACTTCAACCTAAGCTTTTTATGCACAGCTATCATTATTTGTATAAATATCTGATTAAGCTAACTAGTTATCTGTCAAACTGTCACATTACTTATATGGCTAACTAACACATGCACCTAAGTACAGACCACCCGATGCATTGATTTGTTCAAAAATGTTGTTGCTAAAATACCTACATGGAGATGACATGTTTTTTTTTTAAACTAGTTTTGCCCTACAGACTAGTGATATGTGCTTAGATTCAGGAAAAGATAAATATTAAATTAACTATACTCTTATAAATTAAGGACAGAAATCGGCTGATAGGAGCAAAAGAGTACCTATTTAGTAAAACTGCAAACAACGTAACAAACATGACGACATATAACCAGATTTTCATTATATCTGATTAAAATTTCTTTGTATTTTATCATAACTAACCTTTTTCTAATAACCAAATGAAACTGTCTGTTAAAAAACGGTTTGCAAAAGCAGAACATGATAAATATAGGAACTTACTCGTTTCGTATAATTCTATAATTACGGTAATTTCGATTTTAAATGGCAAAGTCTTCAACGTTATTTTCTACTTGAAGCAAGCGTGGTGAAAAACACGAAAGTTTTACGACTCGTAATTCAAACAATCAAATTAATTGTATCAATAAACGCTTGTCACTCCTTCCATCACATTTCGTCGCGATGTGTTGCGTGAGATTAGAGAAAATAGGGAATAGAAAACACTTTCACAGAAATGTTGGCAACACGTTCACTTACAGTGTTGAGAACCATCTAAATGATTGTAAAGCTGTAAAACAAATTACGTAAACAGACATCTGTAGATAAGAGTTGGAATGCGTTTAACATCAGATCATAGAAATTGTATATTCGTAACACGTAGGGAAACGAAAATGTTGTTTGCCAATTGTAGCCCTGTCTGGATTGATAAGCTCAAAGGCTGAGCCGCAACAATCTGGATTCTACTTTATTTATACGATTACAATTACTGCTCTTAGTGTTTTTATGGTGTAATAAAATAGATCAAAGCATTTGTACTTGTTGGTACATAAAGAAGTGTATCTGGTTTAGATATTTTATATCCCTTCAAAATTTTATTTTTTGATTAAAATATTATTAGATGAAGTACATGTAAAAATAAATTAACTGTTATAAATCCAGCAGCCATGGTAACTAAATATTTTCCTTTGAGTTTAAGATCGGCCTGGCGATTTCTAAAGCCCACACAGCTGACGATATTTCCCAACTACTTTCACCGATTGCCTTTTGTTAGCCTAACAAATGTGTGTATTAGCAATAAACGATACCAAATACTAAAAGAGCTACTTCATATTGGTGTAAAGTAACTGCCCTGCCTATGAGGATTATGTTGTTAACAAATATGACTTTAGATACAGGTATTGGAAAATGCAAACTGATTGGTTTTAAAAACATTTTGGGTTCTAAGTGCTAAAAAGATTTCTTCGTGATTCGGCAGAGAACCAATAACATTTACTAGCTTATCGGATAATAGATATATATGAGGCCATATGACCCAAAGAATCGACCACCTTTGAGGTAAACAAATCTTTAAGTGAGGATCGCAGATCGGCAAGTGTAGCAAACCTAGGACGCCCTGTGTCTGATTGAAGCTAGATGACACTAGCCAAAGAGTTGCTGAGAGAGGATAAGTATATGCCAAACAGTGTACTTATGTACGGTGATGATTAATGAAGGTGATAGCCCAAAAGGGAACAGTACCACCAGTTCTTGTCCAATGGGTATCGTAAAAGACGACTAAAAGAGTCAGAAGAAGCTGACCATCAGCATCTTTTCATCAAGCTGTCTGCTACTAGTGGACTAATGTAGGCTAATGATGATGACCATAGAAAAACAAAGTACAATTGAGTTTATATTTACGAATTAGTGAAAAAGCGTTTAACCTATCCTTCATCCTATAATAAACGGATATCAATATAAAATACATATATTTGATTTAAACTTTCTTTGCCACTATCACTAGAGTAAATTGATTCGGGTTTTATACCTCCTCCGTGGCACTGACGGTAGTGCCGAAATATCGAAAACTCATAAAAAATAAAGAAACTACGTAGTGTAAACCTAATCAATTTACTCAAGTCACATCAAAAAAGATTCCGTAAGGTTTAAATCAACAATAACAATTCTGATTTGTTAATGGAGGGAATTATATGTGAAATTCTAACCAAACATAAATATTTTCTTTTTACGTCTTCATCAGCCTCTCTTAGGCCACGAAAAAAGTGTTTTACCCTAATCCAACGTAAGAAAGCATGATGGCGAAGCATTTAAAAATATCACGTGCTAAATAAATATTTTGTGTTAAGTGAAAGAAAATAATTGGTGGTCGTGTCTAACTAGACATTTTTATTGCCTGCATTGTCGGTTATTCATCGAAGAAATCAAACAAATAATATTCTATGCTACGCGGTAAATTGACTCAGCTCCGTTACGCTGCAATAGGGATGACTTCAAAATTTCTCTTTTCACGTTTATGCTTTTCTGTTGCACTCTACATACGCCATGTTTCTGCGTTTAGTATTTGTGGTATTGTTTTATATGTTACGTACTGTCAAAAACATCAAAATAGATATTATCTAGATATTATTGATGGCAAAAATCATTCTAATTTTAAATAAACTTTGGTTTTTCCATGTAGTGTTTCACGAAAAAACAACGAAACTAGGAAACAAAATTATGTATGTCTGAAATATCTGTTTAAACGAAGTTCTAAATTCGAGACCGTGTCAATTGATGCGATGGATTCATAACGATTTGAGATGAAACGAAATAAGACCAGCGAGTTCCATTTAAAAAACCCTTTTTCCTAAGAAACACAAAACGTATTTTGCTACAGCTTAATGCATACGTAAAAAGTTAAGTACCGACTATTAAGATCCAATTTTACAAATTTAAAATCAAAAGCAACAAAAATAGGAACCGAATTAAATACGCACCTACAACGAAAAATGCTAGATTTGAAACTCTTAGGAAATCAAAAGTGTAATGGTCAAATCAAGAGCATTATTGTTAAGTATTATTTACTTAGTAAAAATATTTAGTCATTCAATACCATGAGTGCAGAAAGACGCAACAAATAGCGCATTTAAATATTAATTAAGACATCTTTGTTGTAAGTAGAGAAGTTATTATTTGAAAATCCATATTAACTAACTTTCTCACATGGTGTGTGTTGATGGGATCTACCTCCTAGTGGTCCACCCTGGGCAACGGCATCTTTGGTTTTCAAATCAATGATGACGGCTAACAGATCCCTCTGCGATGGTAGGCTTCGTAAGGCTACGTCCACACAGACAGGCGGCTTGCTTAGCGCCCTACCGCCGGAGTCGAGCGCCAAACAGTTTTCCTGTGTTCCGCTGGTGTGTGGGAGAACCAGTAACCGTATAGTTAAGTTGTGTAGTCAAGAGCAAGCCCATTATTTATAAAAAATATATTAACATTTTATTAAACACTAGCTGCTGCCGCTACTTAGTGCGCGTCAATTTCAGCTATTATGATCGCGATTAAAAAGTTTTTTTAAATTAATATAGCCTAAATCCTGTCTCGATAAATGGACTATACAGCACAAATATATTTTTTTAATTTGAACCAGTAGTTACAGATTTTAACGCGTTCAAACAAACAAACGAGCTTTATCATATTAGTAAAGATAGTAAGTACATATAACTACTTGCAGGTTAAATTGAGTTGGAAATATGGATTACAATAAACAGACTACTCTATATACAAACGTAAGTACGTAAGCTCAATGACAACTTAGTGTTCATAAAGAGGAACATAAAACTCGTCACCGTTCGCGTCGGTCATAAAATGCTGGAACATGCCGTTTGGAACATTATTGTTACGAAACCTTGTCCCGTACAAATTGTGCACCATTTCAATTTAATGTTTTTCTGAATACAAACAATTTTATTTATTACACCTAAAATGATTCTTATATTACTAGACGGATGTCTATAATTTAATACTTTATAAATGTATAGGTACTATATAGGTCAAATAAACTTTTAAACTTTCGCGTTGCATTATAACTAAAACTTATAATTGCGGGTCTGAACGCGACGTAGGTGTGGTATGTAGTAGTATTGATACTACTTACATTCCTCGACGTTTCGGCCGTGATGCTACGGCCGTGGTCACGAGGGGACTGGTGCGCGGTGTCTCCGGCTGCATCGGGCGGCCGGTTCTTCTGCTACCCTCGAACTCTCCGATATTTGTTGTACACTTGAACTGGAGTCAGTAGGTTCAGTGCGACACACAACACTCACAGTATCCAGGTTAATGTTTATCTTCAATCGGTTATAGCGTCGTTAACGAATAGAGCTCACAACCTATGTGACCCTGAACATCTACATAAGGAGCTTGCACGTGTTCAGGAGGTACTAAGACGAAATGGATATAAGATGCCGAAAGAAAGAAGAAGGCACAGGGAGAGGGGGAGGGCTCCTGAGGCTAGTCGTCAAGCAGCATTTTTACCATATGTAAAAGGCGTAACGGACAAAATTGGATCAGCACTCAGTAAATACTCCATTAAGACTGTATATACTCCGTTACGTAAAATATCACAACTACTACGATCGCCTAAGGACGTCTTGCCTTTTCAAACTCCGGGGGTTTATAAAATTGACTGCAGCTGTGGTAGTTCGTACATTGGCCAGACAAAACGGACTATAGCCGAAAGAGTCAAGGAACACATCGCTGCAGTGAAGAATCGGCAGACTAATAAATCCGCGGTAGCAGAATACGGGGACTAATCACTGGATGGAGTTACATGACCCAAAAATCCTCTCCACGGATCGCCATTACCATACTAGGGTAATACGTGAAGCGATTGAAATTAAAAAGTACAAAAATTTCAATCGGGAAGACGGATTCAAGTTGTCAGCGGCCTGGAATCCAGTGATTAATAAGTGCAAACCGCGTGAGTCGCCGTTATTAATAAACATTAACCTGGATACTGTGAGTGTTGTGTGTCGCACTGAACCTACTGACTCCAGTTCAAGTGTACAACAAATATCGGAGAGTTCGAGGGTAGCAGAAGAACCGGCCGCCCGATGCAGACGGAGACACCGCGCACCAGTCCCCTCGTGACCACGGCCGTAGCATCACGGCCGAAACGTCGAGGAATGTAAGTAGTATCAAACTACTACATACCACACCTACGTCGCGTTCAGACCCGCAATTATAAGTTTTAACTATATAGGTCAGTAAATTTATTTAAATATAAACTTTTTCAAGTTCAAAACTTCAGTTGCAAAGTTCAAATAAAAAATATCCTGTTTATAAATCCGGGAATTCCCTGTGTTACAATAACAGTTTCGGCAATACGGAACGAGTATAGTAGCTACGCGAATGATCGTATTTGGCTATGGACAATGATATTTAAAAAGTATAGATAGGTTATGCCCTTACAAAACTATCGAAATATATGTGCCGCTTGCGAACAACTGCACACATGCGTAATTCTTATTTTGTCCTTGTCATACTCGTGAAAAGAACAACTACTTTCTCTTTCATGGATTTGAAAAGACGTCACAATTGTGACGTTTTAGGGACGCATATTGAGAGCGCATGTGACGTATCTATTACTTTTTAAATATCATTGGCTATGGAGTAAAATTGTCTCTTTATTTGGAACAATAACTAGTATCTAGTATGAGCATTATACACAGTGTCTATAACAAATTTATAAATAATCAGGACGAACAGCTCGCAAATACAATTTGCGACGGTTTATTATCCAGCTTCATAATTACCGCCTTATCGCGATGAAACCATGGCAGCGTCCACGAACAAGGGTGATTATAATTTTCCTTTACAGACTTCTGTTGTGTTTCAAACGACGCTATTTACAACAAAAATGTCAGTTGGCTGTCCGAAATTCACGTCTTATGTTTAAAGTAAACAGGCTTACTGAAATTTCGGGGTTAATTTAATTTTGTACTTAAAATTTAATTTTGGAGAGTTGAAGTTCAACAGAAGCTACCCACAGCAGTGAAAACTCATTAAAATATACTTATGGAAATTGCACAAAGGGGGAGATTCAAGGCTTCCTGTGTCAATCTTTGATAAGTATTTTTATAAACGGGGGTATATGCATGTATTAGGGGAAATATAGAAATATTCAGAGCTAAACTTTAGGTACTGGAATTCCAAGTAACAACTTATATGAATGCCAAAATCTGACTACACTACCTTGTGTATAGCTGAGGTACAAAATACAAAATATTGGTAAATAAATGTACAATACAAAAGCCACATGAACATAGGAATGACAATTGCGCAAAAAATACAAGGGACACTCAGAGTGGAAAGCCGGTCTGTTCTGGGGCCTCCGGCATGCTAACAATCCAACAGTGCGTCGTCACCGTGCCTTGGATGGCGTAAGACACAGGTGAGCAACCTAAACATACAGGCTGAAGAAAAGAACCGTCTTTACGTAATGATGAATCTTTGAATATTAAATATTTAAATTTATCTTCTGTTGAGACAAATAATGATTCACATCAGTAGGTCATTCAATCTAGTGTTAGGAAAAGAACAACAGCTTTTAAAGTAGACAAGTAATCATATACATTACATATCACTTCTAAACACTTAACATGAAAGACCGTTTAGTCTACACTAAGCAGAAAAAAAGACATTATTTCCTAAAAGTCCGGTTTTGTGAGCGATCCATAATACGATTGATAATTTGTTGTTTTGCATTATTGGATAAGCCAATTTTCTTCTCTTTATCTTTCACTGATAACAGCCATTTTCTCGGGAAATCCATAGGAAAACAGGCCCTCATGTGCAGAAGCAAACTCTAAGAAGGACCACCAACTTTTGTAACCGATGACAGGATAAAATATTATATTTTGATTAAATATGTGTTACATAATATATTACATATGAAATTAGCGTATTGATCTAAAGAATCGTAAGGAATTCCAAATTTCTTTCCTTTTTTCTCTTTGCGTGATTTAGGTGATAAAATGGATAAATTGAAATATCGCGTTATTTACGAGTACCAGTGCATCGTGGCACCAGTGCTGCAAAAACGGCTCGAAGAGAACGATGGTATGGTGTATGTATACATGTGTATGGTGGTCGTGTCGCAAAAGAAAACACCGTGCGTTTTTGGTTCCAACGTTTTCGTTTTGAAAATTTTGACCTGTTGAACAAGCCCCGTGGACGGCCGGAGGCCCTAGTTGATAATGAAGAATTAAAGGCTATCGTGGAAGCGGATCCGTCGCAAACTACGTCAGGATTGGCTGCAGGCTGATGTGTTTGTGATAAAACTGTTTAATCTATTTAAAGCAAATCGGGAAGATTAAAAAGCTTGAAAGGTTTGAACGAATTGAGTGAAGCAAACCGCCAAACGCGCGTCGACTGCTGCGTTACATTACTTAACCGGCACAATAATAAAGGGATTTTAAATAGAATCATTACCTGTGATGAAAAGTGAATCATGTACGATAATCAAAAGTGCTCATCGCAATGGCTGAACTGCCAAATCCTGCCCCAAACGAAAATGTATTTAAAAAAAGTTACTTGTGAGCGTTTGGTGGACTAGCGCCGGTGTCGTTCGTTATAGCTTTCTTAAATCTGGCCAGACGATTACGGCAGATTAATATTGTCAGCAATTGCTAACCATATGAAAAAACTAGCTGCTAAACAATCGAGGCTGGTCAATCGTTATCGCCACTACTGCTTCACGACAACGCTAGATCACACTAGGAGCTCTAATTGGAATGCCTAAGACGTCCACCGTACTGCCCGGACCTTGATCCAACTGATTACCATTTTTTTCGAAATTTTGATAATTTTTTCTAAGGTAAAAAAAATATTTACTCCGATGAGGCAGTAGAAACCGCCTTCAAAGGTTTTAGTGACTGCCATCCGAATAGTTTTTTTGTAAAGGCATCAATGAACTACCTATGAGATGGTAAAGGTGCATAGCTAACAATGGTAAATACTTTGATTAAAAAAATATATTATTTAAAAAAATATTTGACTTTATGAAAGATATGTCATTTTTCTTAGACAATTGATATTAAAGATTTAATACAGCAGTATATTAAATCTATGATTGATATACCTAATCTTAAAGAAGTTCACATAAAATAGGAATACAGAAGAACAAGAAACCCAAAACTAAAAACCTTAAAATTGTTTGTTTGACTTTATGTTCCTCCCATACCAAACGACAATTACATATACAAGTATACCTAATATTTTCTCCACCCCATTTATGAAGGGAGCTCAAATGACGACCTTGAGAGCGCTTCTACAGGCCCGGACCTCGGTTTAAGACACTATCCGGGGGTGGGCAGGAGAGCAATGAGCCTTTCTTCCTCCGGACAGCGGCTAGCTATCATGTCATTAGTCAGCCGAATGATAAACTGTACCAAGCAACCGCCTCCGACGGTTTTGGTAATCAAAAGAACTGGGACGTTAATCATAAATGTTATTTGTAAGAAGCTTTCCATCTGCTCCCTCTCTCTCGCTCTCTCTTCAGCCTTGGTCCACATCCACAAGTCGCGCTTCATTGAACACATTACCGCGGCGCAATTTGCATGGTGTTCGCGGTCCGTCCGCACTCCGTAACGGTTACTAGATTGGATAACGCTTTCCTAGGGCAGGAAGGCATGACTATCATGAGATGGTTAATATGCGAACAATAATTATCACTGTACAAGGTAGGTATTGCATTTTATTCTTTATCGTTGGGTTATCTCAAATAAAACAAGTTTTTGAAAGAGATCGTAATCTCAAATTCATAAAAAATACTTCACGCCTTGCCAATCACAGACATTTAAAATGAACAAGTGTTTTTTCGAGATTCCGACGTTGTTCCCATTATTTGTTGAGCTTCCTAAATAAATTTTGAAGGATGTCTAATATGAGTTTTATGTTTCTAACACTTTTCAATAATAATCTGTGATTTTTAATCTAAATATATAAAAATGAAAACTGATTTAATGACTGACTGACTGACTGACTGACAGACATATCAACGCACAGCCCAAACTACTGGGATTTAAAATCTGAAAATTTTCACGGTGCTTCCTTTTATAGTGTAGGTGAGCACTAAGAAAGGAATTTTGGAAATTCCGCCTCCAAGGGGGTAAAAAGGGCCCCATAAGATTGTATGAAACTCCGTCAGTTTTGAAGCTAAGTCGATGAAAATTGGTATCCAGCTACCTGATTAAAAATTAAGAATGACGTCTTTCAGGATTTTTGAAAATTTAATCTTCAAGGGGATAAAAAATGGGGGCAAAGTTTGTTCGGTTCCGGGTCATATCCATACTCTTTAGATATTTGTACTCTCTGACTTTTCTTAGTTTGTTATGACATTAAATGTGTCAATCAGACAATAAATAGGTAATTTCTTACAAACAGAATGGTATTATTTTAGAATTTAATAATTGACGCCGAAATGGATGAATTAACTGAATTAAAACGTGTAGAACTTTCATTAAAGGCTGCATTACAAAATTCGGCAGCCAGATACAAAACCTACGAGAAATTTCTGATTATGAATTAAAATTAGTGAGTGATCAGCTGGTGAAGTGACAAATGAACAAATTTACCAAGAATAGTATTACTGATGACCCACAGTTGGAAACTGAGTGAAGTGAGTGAACTGGAACTTTTCATCTAGCCGTGACGTATTCCATATGCCCTGAAGGACAAAGTTGACGAAGAAATAAGGAGGCTATGTAACGAAAAGACAAAACTTGAAAATTCCTATTGGATGTCTTATCTATATGTATATTGGTATATATTCAGAAAATAAATATCGGTACTTACCATAAGAATGGTATTATTTAGAACTTAATCATTTTTAGGGTTCCGTACCCAAAGGGTAAAAACGGAACCCTATTACTAAGACTTCGCTATCTGTCCGTCTGTCCGTCTGCCTGTCACCAGGCTGTATCTCAAGAGCCGCGATAGCTAGACAGTTGAAACTTTCACAAATTATGTATTTTTGCTACCGCAATAACAACAAATACTAAAAACAAAATAAAACAAATACTGAAGGGACAAAAACATCGCGTTTGTTTTATGGGAATACAACAAACGCGATTTTTTTGTCCTTTTTTCGATATTAATAATGGCAACAGGTAGGCACTTGAAATATTCACAAAACACTCAGTTATATTTCTAACTTTAATAATCAATAATTAAATTAATATTTAAGGGAGGTTCCCACACAAAAAAATCAATTTTTTGCTTATTTTTGCTTGATATCAATAAATGGTAACAGGTAGGCACTACATTAACTAAATTAATGTAGGTACCTAATGTTGTTTTCGTAGTCAATGGTACGGAACCCTTCGTGCGCGAGTCCGACTTGCACTTGGCCGATTTTTGTTTAGGTATACGGTAGAAACAAATGGTGGGAAATCGAAAAAAGTGTATAGTATTACACTGTTGTACCTTATGACATTATCAACTATATATAGCAATACAAAAATAATTCTTAAACTGGGCATAGTGTTGCAACAACACTAAGCAGCTGACTGGTGGATTAAATCAATATAGACTGGTAGACCATTTGACAAGCTTCCATTTAGAAGATAATTTGATAAACTTCCATTTAGTAACGATTTATTTTTTCTAGGGCGCACCGCTTTTGGGGGCCTGGCAAAGTTTGTTCAGTGAAACTGCCTTTCTAACGCATCCAAATTATCTTTTTATTTAATATCCTCCATATTTAAAAAAATACACTTTTAAAACATGAAAATAAAACGTTGAAAATAAAATCACATCACTTCATAATTCCGTGTTGTTTAACTTAGGAATAGCTACCACCACGCACCCACTAATGACCAAGCAGCAGTAATTAATGATGTTTTGCTGACATCATTTGAAGCTGAAGAAATATAAAAATTTATAGACACAGTGGTCAGTACAGTCGAATCAGTTCTCTATCCTGTCAAGTTTCTGAACACTTTTTATCCTTCTGATCATCCTCTACCATTCATGCCTCGAACCCACATCCCACATGAAAGTTTTGTGAAACTACGTCAGCTTTTTGGTATAAATTTTGTTATGTTGTCTATAAGGATTTTTTTATAATTAAATATTTGAGGGGGTGAAAAACGGTTGAAAATTTTGTGGTTAATTATTTGTGTTTAACATCATATTGAGGTACTTGAAACTTTGTTTATCGATCATGAAGGGAGAATGACATAGGACTGGCTTTTTCAGAGCTCTACACCGATGCTGGTACTACACCGGTCTTCTATCCGTAGTATGCAAGGAAATTGTCTTTGTAAAATCGCCTTTTTAACGCTTATGGATCGAGAAAAATGGTAACCTACTTGGTTGGAAATTAAGAATGTGGTTTTTTACACAGGGCCACTTCTTCCAGGGCTCTACGCCAGTGTTGATCATATTCGAATAAAGCCTTGCAAGCTGCTTTGAATAGGTTGTTGTACTACAGCGTTGACAGTTTTGAAAGTTTCAAATGATATTGTACTTCAGATTTCATGTAAATGCAAACAGATGTGGTGCGAGCTCGCTTGGACCACGGTTCGCTTAGGAGAACTAACACCGGATCCCTAAATAGTTTAAATCGGCCCCTTTCATCCAACTATTGTATCAACGGGCCCCGGTAAGTCGGCAACGACGTATCGGCTCCCACTAAGTGCCCACCACCACCTCGCCCGAGATGGGCACCTTCGGCACCGTAGGCAAAGGAAGTGGAGGAAAAGAGTGGAGGAGAGGGGGGTGAGTCGTGACGAAAACTTTGTAACAGACCAAAACACACGCGTGCGAAGCCGCGGGTATCAGCTAGTTATTAATAAAAATCACAGATCCTTTTTAAGTGTGTACTTTTTACCTTATTTAAATAAAATAATCTTAGGCGTTACTTTGCAGAAATCCATAAATAAATAATATAAATTATGAAAATGTATTTTATTTATTTATTTATTTAATATTTGGAAGACCAACAGCTAATGAAACATAAAAAACAATAACAGATAGGTATCAGAAAGCCAATAACAGGTCCTCGCAATTAACAATAGACTAGGCGAAAATACATTAAGCGTCGAACACATCGAGTTAAACAATGCTTACATATTATCGAGTGCCAACTTCGTTTTAAATACAACATTTACAGAATTTTAGTTTAAACAACAAATCATGGTTTGCAAAGTACCTTATTAATACTTACTTATGTGCCAAATCATCACTGAAGAACAGATTGGTTAATTTGCGCTTCACCTGACCACTATTGGAATTGAACAGATCAAAATCAATTGAACTGGAAATTTTATTAAATCTTTTGCCTGCAAGAATTAAGAAACTATTTTGACGGTAATTAGTTCCTGCGGATGGGGTATATATGAGGGAATTGTGTCGAAGCTGTCTGGGTGGTACAGTAATTTACAAAAGTGAGAGAAGCATAGGGCAATCGACTTGACTAGAGGCAATTTTAAAAAGGTAAGCCAAATCAGCAATATCACGCCTTTTGTCAAGTGGAAGAAGATGAAATTTTTTACATATGTTAAGGTAATTATTAGAATGGTATGGTATATTATCACGATAGCAAATATGTTTAATAAACTTTCTCTAAATTATTAGCACTAGTTAATGCATGTAGTGCTTGTTCACTGTGTAGTGTGTATCGGTGCTGGTAGAGTCGTGTAGGTACACTAGCCGGTGTTAACGAGCGGAAACTATTGGCGAAATAATTTTTCTAATTTAAATTTCCTTATTTAATGTCACGTTTATTGGTAAGGTAAGGAATCCATTTTGACACAGTCATGGAAAATTAGTATTGCTTCAAAACACATTCAGAACATTATTATATCTCATGCAGTTAGTATCAGCGATCTCTTAATACGTTTTGGCAAAGGTATACACGAGCTTTTAATTCAGTTATGTTAATAAGAGCATAAATTACATTAAGCCTCCACACTAATTGTTATGAAGCGACGATCACCTAATGAGATTATTATATTCTAATTTGGTTATGTTAAGTAGAATTAATAGGGGTCTGTGGGTCGTCGGGCGTTTTATTGTGCCACACTTACTCGAGAAAAGCATTTTCTATGTACATACAACGGCAGGTAACAGCTAGCGAAACATAAACTATGAAAACATTACAACGACAAAGGACAAAAGACAGAGCCAAACTAAATCAGGTTAACTACATATTTGTAATCGGAAAGAAAGTACGATCTGTAGCGAAAATGTTTATCATATTATTCACACCATGTCGAAGTGGTTAAATTAGCTAGTTTCATTGATTTACTTAAATTAAACTTAAAGTAAGTATATATCTGAAGTAATGTGAAACGGTTCTTAAGAGCTAAGTTACTTTTGATGCTCCGTAAGTGATCTCAATTCAAAGATATTTGCTTATTTATTCCATTCAAATATTTCTTTAACTATTTTTTGTACATAGTTGAGGTTTTCTTTTAACACATAAGTATGACTGAATGACAATGTGGTCTTTTCTTATTGATCGTATACTTTCTAAGTCTACCAAAAGTAATTTGCCTTAAATATTGTTGGGTGATGAATATGGCAATGACTCTACGTCATATCTACCAACTTTCCCGCTTACACTGTCAATACCGATCTGACCGCAAAGTGTTTTTTCACTTTCTCGTTTCCCCATCTAATGGTCCGTTAAGATGATGTTCTGCTCATGACCATTATATTACATATGCAGTTATGGTTGTGGGTTTAGGTTCTTACATTCAGAAGAGCTCCTTCACACTAGCGTTCTTGAAACTAAGCGTTTGTCAAATGTATCAGCATATATTATGTTATAATACTATGTACTAGTTATTGTCCGTGACTTCAAATGCGTTGAATTTCAAATGATTGCCAAATTTCATCCAGATCCGTTCAGCCGTTTTGGTGTGATTGAGTAACAATCATCCATCCAAATATTAACATTTATGGTACCTTATAATAAGAAGTAACATAAGATAAGATAAATAAAATATGTTATGAACACAGGTTTACGTTTGCCCGCCTAGGTATCGGATACGAGATTGCCATACCTTGAAAACCGGTACGCACCACCACCGACCAGTGCAGCGCCTACGCATAAGAAACACTAGTGTAAAGGGACTTTAAGTCGTACGAATTTATCGATATGCTACTTTTAAGGGACATGTTTAGATTTTGCCCAAACAGCAACTGAGATAAAAAAAAATTTGAAGGAAATCTTGAATTTTAGCAAAAACCTTACTACAGGTACAGCATAATGTAATAAACCGGCCAAGTGCGAGTCAGACTCACGCACGAAGGGTTCTATCTAATATCAATAAAAACGACAAAAAAGGAACACGTTTTTTCGTTTATTTTAATTTAATTATAGTAATTATTATAATATAGGTACATAAACATTCTGTAAATATTTCAAGCGTCTACCTGATGCCGTTAATAATATTGACCAAAAACGAGCACGTATCGAAAAAAATCACGTTTGTGTTATATTATGGGATAAATAATTATTTTATTGTTTTTAGTAAGTACCTATTTGTTGTTATAGCTGCGAAGTAAATACATTATCTCTAAAAATTTCAACTAACTATTGCCATTGCTATAACAGACCAATAAATGCATAGCTATCCAAGTTAAAAAAAATATCTAAAACTTATGTATACCGGTACACAAACAGAGAAACAGACGACAACCGTTTTAGAATTGCCTAAGCAATACGATTGATTGTTTACAAACAAGACATGACTTTTCTCTAACCTAGATATGTGTGTCAGTGTGTAAGTAGGTTCTATTTTGGCATTGAAATTAGATGTTTTAGTCAAATCGTCACAATACAATATAGTATATTAAGTGATAATAGATTGCCAGATTTTTGGGTGGTATTAATGAACGAAAAAAATTGTATACTATGCAATAGATTTTTTTTCAAGTATTTTGCTTTTTCCCGAAATGTTAATTATAAGTCAGGTATCACATCACAGCTGCTTGCATGTGGGTAATTGACGTTATGCAATATATAAACGTGTATTGCGCCTACATTTCAATTTTGTAATTAATTATGCTTAAGGTTTTGGGTCAAATAAATTATATTTTTTAAAAGTCGCTCAATGCCGTTTGGTTTACTTTCATTATTTTGTGTAGGCACACGATTAAAAATGTAACCCTCAATTAAAATACGATTTACTAGTAGCCTAGCGGGACTTTGTCTGTGTTTAAAATTGTAGTTAGTATTAGTCTGTCAGAGTGCCATCTCAAAATGACTCTATCAAGTCGAAGGATATCAGGTTTTTTTAGTAATTTATTACTACACATCCATTACAGAACGAAACACTTGTATTATAGAAGGATATAATATGTAATTCTGACTTGACTACATCTATCATTTATAGGCACATGCACGAGTTTTATGATTAAACTCATTTTCTAGCAACTTCTATGTACTGCATCTCAGTAACTGACAGATTTATACTATAAATTATGTTTCTTCTTCAGACACCCAAAAGCTTTTCTGTGTTTCGGAAATCTGGGCCAAAAGAATGAAGCCGGGCGTAAAACTTTTAGCTCTCACCATGAATAAATGTTATGAGCTAAAACTAGGACTAGAAGTAAAAAAATAAGATTTAGAAATCCTCACTTCGCAATACTTGCCCAACTCCAAACTAAATGAAATCAATTTGCCTTAAATAAATATCAATCAATTCGATCGATTCAACTATCAAACAATAATATTTTATGGTCAATACCGTACAATGCCAATGCATTGAGTAAAAAAAGGCATTTTAATAAGTCAGAAATACCGCATTCACTCGCACGTGTGGAGCAATGTTTACTACTATGTAGGTCATGCAAATGTTTTCAATGTCAGGTGAATTAGTGTTAGATAATAGAGTGATGTTAATATTTATGTGTATGAGTTATGAATATAGAGCTATTAGTAATATTGAACACATAAATACGTTGTATGTAAAGCTTTCAGAAAACTTAAAGTTATGTAGATAAGTCAAGCAATCATAAAGATAAAATAAGCTAAGACAATAATAATTCAAAATAACAATAAAATAAAAAACATAATTAAGGCTATACCAAATAGGTCGGGGGCTCAGCATATTATTATGTTGAGGCACAGAGTGCCATTACGCTAGTATTCTGCGGGCACCATAAGACACAATAACTAAAATACAACATTGAGAAAATAAATGAAAATAAGGTAGTACTTACATAATGAATAAAATGTGAATAAAAATATAACAGAGATATACATCTCGCTTTCTTTATTTTAACTATTTACTTAAACAGTTTTTGAATGGAACTGAAAATGGTTAAACGGCCTTTTGAACATTGAATAAATGTACTTTATTTGATATTTTAGCAACTTAATTGCAATTATAATATCAGTATATAAACTTGAAAAATTATGTCTCAGGCGGGACTCGAACTTGCCCGCCCGGATTGCGAGGAGATGCGGGTTCGAATCCCGCCTGAGACATAATTTTTATTACGTAGGACATATTATGATCTTAGTAATTCTTTATTGGCGTTGAGTAAACTTTAGTTTTTTAAATAAATATGATGAATTCTTTCTTTTTATGACACCAAAAAGCAAAGTAGCAAAATTTAGTTGGCGTCGAGTTACCATGTTCATCCAATTGTTGAAATTTAAATACGGAGTAATATGAGATCAAGGAGGTATGGGGAAGCAAAATCTCATGCAGGAATTATCGAGCCCGGAAAAGGAAGGAATAATCGAGCCCGGGATCTTGTCCCGGTATTCAAACCGCTAGACCTACGGGGCATTCTGAAACAGTGATAACCACAGAACACGGAAACAAGGCAATAGAATCACAATGAAGGTGCCGATTGTCTATCCTTTACCTTATATCCGATATAGATTATCAATCATCCCGAACAAAAATCATAATATCCTTATAGTCCTACCTCACCTTATGTAGCAATTTCTAGCAAAGATTATAGGTATATAGAGACAGAATGTCCGAAGATCAACTAATAATTTTTCTGCCAAGCTTCATCAAACTACAGCAACCGAGATGAGCCTAAATTTATCCAGCATCCCGATGAACTGCTTCCTCAAGATAGCGGAGTTCACCATAGCCAACCTGAACGAGCACATCAGGGGACACGCCATGAAGATAATGGAAATGCCTCAGTATGATGAGTCGAGGCACCTGGATCATCCATCATTTACCTTGGACACTATGAAATTAGAAAACCTTCATACAGTTAGTACCAAAGTATCTCTACAGTCGTCAGTGAAACTGAGAGTTGAACAGTCGCTGTACCATACTACGATCCCCCTATACGTAGTATTACTACTTAGCGCTATAGCCTTCATCATCGTCGTAGCAAGCCGACGACTACGAAAGAGTGGTCTTTGAAAGAAGACCGACGTCATTGAAAGTAGCACGGATGTTGCTAACGGCACCTTTGCAATTCCAGATACAAAATCTACCAATCCTGATGAGATAAGAGTAGATCATAGAAACATCTCAGCAACTATCTCAAACAGAGTTTTCAAATAGTTGCTGAACTGCGGATGGAGGTGTTACATATTGGTAGACCATGGATACTGACAATCAGCATTGACGCAATCGTGACCCGGTTACCTCCGCACGGAAACGGCTAAGCACGAAGCGCCCACGCAGCATATTCTAATGAGATCGATGCCATCCTAAATGTCCTCACTTTATGATCATTCTTCGATCAATCGTCACCCCCTAGCTAGTAGTTAGTATTGTAATTTTTTATTTAAAATAAATTAGTTTAATTAAATTTTTGTATTCTTTGCAACCTCCGGCTGTGGCTTTCGTAATTCGCGTCTTAACTATTTGTGATTGTTTAGAACAATGCCGTTTATACAGTGTTTTTGCATTCCAAAGTCTATTGAATCAAATTTAAAATCAAAATAACTACCACGATACTGCCAATAAGCATGATAAAGCACGAATTTTTATAAAATCCAATTACATTTTTATGGAATCCTGTAGCTTGTTTCCTGTAGCCTCTACTTTTTCCTACGACAGATATTTCTTATTTAAGCTAACAATGTACTGTAATTCTCATTACATTAGAGGTAGACAGGGACACCGAGCATTAGAATATACAGGATGAAATTTTAACCACCTTTCAAATTTTAATATATCAATCTACGAGCCAAAAAATAAATGACGTATTTTATCTTTTGATATAGCCCAGTACAAAAATGTCAAGAAGACACTTAGAAAATGTCCGCCAAAAAACTAAAATTTTTTGATACGGCCGCCTAGCAACACTTTTTTTTGGGCGTTGCGCATCTCATTCATTCATTACGATACTATTCATAAGTTTTTGATTTTCCCTTTAGGTATACCTTGACAGGTCTAGGACCGTAAAAATTGAAAACTATATCGCGAAAAATATTTTCGGGTGACAACTTGATTTACATTTTATACTTCATAAAAAGGCTCTAAATACGATATTGAACGCCTATACAAATTTTGGAAAGTGGATAAAATTTCATCCTGTATAGGTAAATAATAAATATATTGAACTTTTGTGGTCACTATTATATGAGTTAGATGTTTCAAGGAAGGAAACTCATAAAAAACAAGGCACATGGTGGAAATTTTAAAACAACTACTTACAAACAAATAAAAACAAAAAGTATGTATTACCTATACATGGTTTAATCACGCAGTAACTCTGAGGGATTGACATTAGTGTTCATATACCACAATTCTTTGTATAGATAGAGCATTCAAGGAAATCGCATTTCTTTCCTTATCTATGCAAACCGTAACAAGCTGCTTTGCTATTTAACCCATCACATAATATTATTTACATTCTACATTGTTTTACAGGTTTTACAATTAGTACATAGTACTCACTATAATCGAGATTACACATTGAAATATGCAATTTATCTGATTGACATTGTTATAACTTTATTTGATATTTTAGCAATTAAATTACAATTATTATAATATCAGTACTTATATAAACTTGAAAAATTATATCTAAGGCGGGACTCGAACCCGCATCTCCTCGCAAGCCGGGCGGGCGCTATACCAATTAGCCACCGAGACACTGCGACTCAGCGCGAATTTTTCGAGCATATTCTTAACGCTGTAAGCCAGCGTTGCTTCATCTAATGTTAGGAGTTTGCACCCTTAACACCCGAAAGAAACATCATTGCAGATGTTTGACAGTCAGTTAAGATGAAGCAGCTATTTATATACCTTATTTGATATTTTAGCAATTAAATTGCAATTATAATATCAGTATATAAACTTGAAAAATTATGTCTCAGGCGGGACTGGAACCCGCATCTCCTCGCAGGAGACATATTTTTTCAAGTTTATATACTGACATTGTTATGGTAATTTAAATGATAATTATCGTTCTATACATTTATTTATTTGTTTTTTTTAATTTCTTATTTAATTAAGGTATGTTGGAGTAAGGCAAGACATGGGGTAAGACAGAAATATTTCACAAACGCGACGGTATTTTTGAATGGTGGCAGCAGTGAGTACGAGGCAATTTTGTTTTGCATTGACACTTAGTTCCCGTCATTCGCACCGACGTGCTGAACATGTGTTATGGTGGATTTATAAAAACAAGGTAAATATTGTGTTTTTGACGTCTTTCCGATCTTTCCCTTTAACTTTCATTTCAATTTTTTTTCGAAAATAAAGCTTGTTGATTGTTATTTTGTCTTAATACTAAATTTTTAGTAGCAATAAGCATCATCAAAATATTTGCTTCTTTGATGACGAGAAGCTCTTTTTTCAGTATACCACCAGTACACGCTTTCTTACAAATGCCAGAACGAAATTTATAAAAAAGAAGCCTTGGCAATCGACCATAGGGTAGATTTTCAGTTTTAATCAGTTGCAGTGCAGTGCTCTGTAGTTTACCTATACTGATAAAAAAAACTTTTTGAACTTTTTTTGCTGTTGATCTTCGTGTTGTACTCTTGTCTAATAAAGCTTGTTTTATTGTTGTTTCGTCTTAATACAAAATTTTTAGTAGCAATTATAATAGCTAGGTAGATTTGATTAAGAAACACTTAGGATCGCTATTAGCTGATATCCGGTGTTACCTCTCACGGGTAAAGATCCGATGAAACCATTCGGTCTTTACTCATGAGTCTTGTTCTTAAAAGCAATAAAAACAAAAACTGTTGAGTTTACATTAACCAACGGGATGTAGAGCTAAGTGACATTTATTGAATAAACATTTGGACCATATTTTAAAGGTATAACTAAAGCAGATGTCGGGAAAATTAAGTTTTTACAACACCTGTTCAATGGGGGCTATCGCTAGTGAATTTGCCACTAGAGGCGCTAGTGTCGCGTGAGGTCCAATATCATTCACTTTGTACTGGGTTTAGCGGAATTTGTTTCATAAATTATAATTTCTTTAATTTACCTGCTGGAAAGTGATCTCCTTCGTAAAATATCGCAAATATGGATTATTTGGCGACTAATGTGAACGCTTTAAAAGCGGAATTAAGAAAAAGCGCAAAAATAGGCGGCCTCAAGAGCAACTATTTCAGAAGTTAGTTTGTTGATATCAAGATAGTATTTATAAACAATATAACCTTGATTAGATTCAAGATATAACACTTTGTTTTGGCGCCAATCGCCTTTGACAGCTATACCTCCGGACCTCAGTCTACAGTGGCGCCAACTGGTGAGCAAAGAAACGGTAGTCCCCATTGGACTGCAATCCGTTCGGTATTACCCCAACATACCTTATGTGTTGTATTAGTAACTTACTGTTATGTAATACCTTCACAGCATTTCATTAATTATTCCATTGAGGTTACTAAGCCGCTTGGGAAGTTATGGTTATTGTTTTTCCTTTTGTAAATCAAAAACAAAATTAATTTCGACTTCGATTCCTTCCCTGATTGGTAACCATTTAAATACATAATAATCATTAATAAAACCATAGCGCGGTTTTTTCAACGCAAATAAATAAATAAATAAATTAGTCTACATTTTAGGTATCAAGTACTTTCACTATGAAGAAATACAGGTGAAATTTTAACCACCTTCCAAATTTAAATATATTTAATCTACGAGACAAAAAACAAATTAATGACGTTTTTTTTTTTGGTATAGCCCAGTACAAAAATTTCAAGATAAAGCACTTAGAAAATGTCCGCAAAAATCTAAAATTTTTGATACGGACGACTAGCAACAATTTTTTACCGGATTTGGATCTTATTTATTTATTATGATACTATTGATACGTTTTTGATTTTCTCTTTTGACCTTAGAAGGCATATTGTGAAAATTATTTTCGGGTGAAAGCTTGATTTTCAATTTTTACTTCATAAATGGGCTCTTAATACGATACTGAATGCCTATAAAAATTTTGGAAAGTGGTTAAAATTTCACCCTGTGTATACTAAGTCTATGGAAGAAATACATTTAATTTTAGTAGGAACCTATAATCACGGTTTCTTACTATGACGTGCGTTTCTCCTTAGATGCTATATTTTATAGGCAGAAAACTACCATTTTAAATATAGACATAAATGTAAGATACATTTAATACACCACCATACCATAACATTAAACCGGCTAACCAGTGAACTCTAACCACGATACAGTAAGGCTTAGAAGATTCACTTAGTTAATTATTGTACCTATAGGTCGACCGTTTTAGAGCACAGCAGTTAGGATCTGACTAGCCTAAGCATAGGTAGAATGCCATCAGGTAAATGAGATTGCCCATTTGTGCAGAACATGTGCATAAGTACCCTCTACGTAATTAAAATAGACCGTGAACTCGTCTCACTTATTATCGAACTCTTTCCTACGACTTTTTTCAAACTAAAAATCTTGGTTATTATAACATTCTAGCAAACGTTGCTAAAAAGAAAAAACAAACAAACAAAAACCATACTGAGGACGACAGATAATGTAATGAATTTTGGAGCAAATTATACATAATCGTAAGGTAACTCTAGCTGGCTCTTTAATCCTGCCCCATTTAAGGCATCAAAATATTTGTTTCCTTGATGACGAGAAGCTCTTTTTACAGTATACCATCAGTACGCGCTTCCTTACAATAGCCAGAACGAAATTTATAAAAAAGAAGCCTTGGCAATTGACCATAGGGTAGATTTTCAGTTTTAATCAGTTGCAGTGCTCCGTAGTTTACCTATACTGATAAAAAAAACTATTTTTGCTGTTGATCTTCGTGTTGTACTCTTTTCTACAGGTTTTCGTGAATATGTTATAAATGTGACAATAAATGTATTTCGGGTTGAAAAAAGATCTTCCATTTGGTAGGATTTTTTAAGTTTAATTAATATAAATTTTAATTATGATTATTTAGTATCATATAAGAGTATTGTTTGTTTTGTTGAATCCTTATTTAAAAAGATCAAGAAACAAAATCTTTTGCAAGACCACACTGTCACGTGTTAGAGAAGCAACACATTTTTTTTGTGATTTACCAAAAAAACTGTTCTCGACGAGTTCAGTTTTTAAGTTGCTTCTTGTAGCATGATTTATTTCTGCCATTTATACTACGAGTAGTCACTTTGACGAGCATATGAAATAGACCTACTTAAATGCATGTATGATGTGGCCTTGCCGCAGTTCCGCGTGCACTCGGTCCCGTAACGGTTGCGGATTATACAAAAATCCTGCTACATCCCCCTATTAGGAAACTTGCTTTCTAGCGCTTCCTTGTCGGAGTCAATGCACCACTGAGTGCATACCAGACAAACTTGTTTTTATAGTTCTTACTAAGTTTTTAGTCAAATTTATTAATTTTAACATGTCAGCCTGCAATATCGAAGATTGTTTTTGGATCAGTTACTTTTTATAAGATTATTATCACAGCCTTCATAGCAAGATAGCCCTGCCCTACGTAATTGCAAGCTGACAAGTTGCTTAAGATACCTACATGACGCGACGTTCCATTCTCTCCAAAGATGCCTTAAGTTACTTGGGTCCTCAAGCTAATATTAATCGATTACAAATGCAGTAAAAAATATTAAATCGTATAGGTACCTAACACTGACATTATTTTTGAGCCCCTGAAATTAAAGTGCGAACTCATGTGGGTACCTATCTCTCAAGCTATCGGTATATCCGTTTAATTTATTTTCTTTCTAACTATTGTCTTTTTAAAAGATTTCATACTTAGTATATAAATTAAAAATAATATACCTAAAAAAAAAATACGACGAACTTACTATACTTATTTGATATCTCGGTCATTTAGTTTTTGTTAAAAAGTTTTATTTCATCATTACTCTCGCATTCTCCATCTACTGTAGACTGATAGCACTTTGAAGTCACAAAAACAATTTCTCTCTACAATTTGAGTAAGCGAAATTGCTAGCAAATACTTAAGTCTAACATTATTATCATCTCCACATGCAATCATCTAAATTCGAAAGTAACCTTAAACTGATGAATATCGAGATGATTTAAGTAACAGTATTTCGAATATAATAGTTTGAAAGAAATCTAAAAGTAGGTCTAACCAATCAAACTCGTATCAAACCAATGAATGCTAATCAAAAAATCCGAATGCTTTATCTGACTCCAATTTATTGTCCTTAATAGTGTGAATTAAAAAAAGTTGCAAACTATTTTAAAAGAGGAGCATTGTGTCGTTTTAGGATGGCTCGTCTTATTTATGTAGAGAATAAAAAACATCAGCAGCTGAAGTTGTATCGCGGCATTCCTTGCAAGGCAGCGCGATCGCCGCCGATTCAGAAAATCAGAGAATCTTGAATCAGTTCGAAAGTAGACGCACGGTGGTTCGGACGGCTATATGCTTCGCATCGCGACGTAAAAACGCGCGGAATACGTTGACATTCTAAATTCAAATTTACTGCTCGATTATAAATTTATTTTTTTAAACATAAGTGCTAAATTAGTGCTGTGATTGAAATTATTGGATTGTGGTTACACTCTACGAATTGGATATTCAAACTCTATACTTAACTGGATTGTTGATTGTGTAAGTATGTATTCATTAATTACACAAAATAACGAGTAATCTTCATTAAAAACATCCTCGGTTTACGTTTCATATTTCCTTTCGGGTTACTTAATTTAGACTGATGTTCTAAGGACGTAGTTAAGTAGCGATTGTACATTATTTTAATGAAATTTGTAGGCTTAATTATTATACTTTCATAATGCCATTAACAATTCGTTACAATGAGTATTGTTAACATCAAATCATTGTTGTACGCTATTTTAAAGCTATTAATATGATACAAAGTGTTTTCTTCTTCTTGTTACTTTGAATAAGTACTTTATTTATGTGTAAGGAAATGTAGCCTAACGTATTTAGTGCTAAAATACATTTGTAGCTACATTTTCTTACATAATAAACTACGTCGGGTTTTTAACTTAGCCTACTTATAGATAGCAGAAACCCGAAATCTTTTAATTATTCTCTTTTGCTAGTTTTTGACTATAAATTGGTATGATAATAAGGAAACTTATTTTGTGCCTGCATGGTTTATTTATACTATTAACAAACCTGTTTAAAAGAGTACCTCTCGAAAGTAAGGGTTGAAAATTATAGAGTTAGGAGTACGAGGTGCAAAACAATTAACTGGCTAGAGACAGAAAACATTTTTACAAATTGTACGAGTACAAATACCTACGTATTGTACGAGTCCTACGATGCCCTAGCACACCCGGTATTTATACAATTTTAAATACACCGCCCGTTACCATAGAATCGTTTTATGGCTCTTTATCATCATTCCGTATCAGTTCAGAGCTTGGCATATATCTGTTCTATCTATGGGAGGATTTTTGCATAATCGGCACGCTGTGCAAGAGGATTAACGATCGCAATTTGTAAAAAAAAGACGCTGCTGCTCGTATTCTTCTGGCAGCACCCTTTTAGTCGCTTTTTACATCAATAGGACGAGACGGGCAGTGCTATTTTATGCCGGTGAGGCAACACATAACGTAGATTATTCAAAAGTTTACTCGTAGCAAGTAATTTTAAAACTAGCACTGAGGTCCCGAGTTTCATTCTCGGAAGGTCAATCTTGAAATTCTGTGTCAATAAGAGTCGCATTAGCACTGAGGGTTTTGTACCTCCACGCTCATCTTGCAAATGACACTGATGTTGATGTAACAATCTTACAATTTTCGGTTTTTTTCTATATTTGCCATAAGATAAGGCTTTGTTTGCGCCAAATATCATGATTCTAGGTCAATGACCATACCGACAGGAATAATGAAGTGTTTTATGAGTTACTTTTTTCCTTTAGAGATTTTACTATACAGTTACCACGGATACTATAAGTTTTGCTATACGGAACCCTACTATTCCTAATTACTATGGCATCAGAACAATATACTTATAATATTGACTCCAATTATTGTAGACTGTTTTGTAGTTTCAGTCATCTATTTCGAAATTCGTAACCTACTGTCAGGTGGGAAGATTTCTGTTTTTAAATACGTCATGTAGCGATTCCGACACATGGTGCTGGCACATAAAAAGAATAGCACCACCAATTCTCTTCTTGTTGCGTCGTTAGAGGTGACTAAGTGAGGACTGCCAGGACTGGCCAGAAGAAGACAAGCAACAGCATCTTCTCACCACAACTTGCCAAACTGCCATCGACAACCCTGCTAAGAGTGCTGATTTTATGGCATTTTATGGAGAGGTCTGTGTCCAGCAGTGACATAGGCTGGTGATAATGATAATAATCTTGACTATTTATTTTTCATTTATTTAATATATGTATTTCAGACTATGTAACCAGACTAAGCTAAAACTAAACAATGAAGAGTTAGCCTAGAGTGAAGAAAGATAAACAAAACATAATAAAAGTTATAAAATAAAAACAATATAAAGCTTAGCTATCATCGCAGTGCAAGCCCAAGTGAAATTGCACTGCAATGACTCAAGTACGCACAGCCACCCTGTCAGCAAACATGCGCAGGACGCTGTTGTTACTTTACTTCTACTATTAGATGCGTTTCATTTTTGCGCTTTCCCGGCAATTCCGAGTTGCTCACATGTTTATGTAAACTGTACGTGCCCGCTGTATAGTGCGGCAATAATTGCGGGACATAGAGCGACATTACTATAGACTTTTGGGTGATAATATTTATCGTAATACGACAATAACAGTTACGCAACGATCAATTTGTAATACGACGATTTGCATTATCTGTAAATAAATTACAAAAGTTTCGCCAAATCAGTGGTGGATTAAAGTAAAAACTGTTTCTGTCTTTGAACTACGAGTATGTAAAGAATATGACACATAACAAATGGTTAATTGAAAGAAATCGTTTTATTGAAAAAAAATATTAAACTTACTAAGTTTAAAGTGGCTTTCTAAGATTTATCTAAGGGATACTACACCTATAATAAGGTCCTGTTTTATTGGTAAACGTCCTTCTCGAAGCATTCTTTTGCATTTTATGCAACATGTTTCTCCATGTTTACTTAGTTAGATTATGTCCTGAAACAAAGTTTTTTTATACAACATAATAAAATACCTTATACAAAAAATCATGGCGTCGATTTGTAAAATTTCATGTTTTAAGATAATGTTCTCTATTCATAGTTACATTTGTAGATAAAAAATTAGCATGTTATGAATTACCCTCCAAAAATAATACCATCAACAAAATACAATCTTAATGTGATGCACTATTCTTTTTAGTACCTACGAGTATAATATCAGTAAATAAACTTGAAAAATTTTGTCTCAAAAAAAAAATTTTTCAAGTTTATATACTGATATTATAAGTGCAATTAAGTTGCTAAAATATCAAATAAAGTTTTTAGTACCTACTTTAGAAATCATCAAAAATCGATTCAAATAAATAAACTCCTTTTCGTGATATTTAGCTTTAAAAAAGTTTTTTTCAGATTATTTTACAGAGTCGTGATTGGCTGCCTGTCCTTAATATGACTTATGTGAGCCATAAAAACCTTATATGTAGTTGAAAATGAACCAAACTCTATTCTCATTCTTTGCCAATTCTTCAACACCAGTCATAAATTCAACTGTAAAACAAATAAAAACAGGTCGTGAATCTTTTCACATTCCTGTCGTCGATTAGATTTGCATTGGAATCGAATATGTTCAGCGATTTCTATCGCATTCGCTCGGCCTACATGCGGTATCGCGCACGAGAAATGCTAACTAAAGTGTAAACCAACGCGTCTTTGTGACCGGAATCGCTAAAATGTCTAAGTGACAAGTATACACCTTTAACAGTGAGAAAGTTTTGTTAGTTTAGTATTTACTTTATATGATATTTAAGCAATTTAATTGCAATTATAATATCAGTACTTAAACTTGAAAAAACATGTCTCAGGCGGGACTCGAACCTGCATCTTTTCGCATGCCGGGCGCGGCGCTTTAGCCATTCAGTAGTTTTTCAACCGTATTAATAGTAGAAGTATCGTTTCAATTCATAATTTTTAAGTTAAAACTGACTTTAGAATTTGTTTGAATCGATATCATTTTTAACATTTTCAAAAATCGGTAAGAAAACCCGATAAGTCTTTTGGTACGTTGGTCCGCCTACAACAAATGGTCTAATATATGGTATTCCCGCGGCCCGGCTCAGTCTGGAAAGGGATAGACGTGCTTCGGAAAGCACGATAAGTCATTGGTCACAAGATAGCAATCTTAAAAACAAGTAACATCAGATGTCTGTAATAAACGGCTTGGAAAACTGACACCAGACTGTTCCCGAAAGATAGTCATACGATTAAAAGAAGCAAAATCGCCAATTGACACTAACACACCCACCTATGGCATATTATAAGAAAAGCCCTGAAAGTGTATGCGCACATACGTGCATTATGCATGTGCAAGTGCTTGTTTCATAACGTCGCAACGTAGAGTCGATAAACACTAGTCAGGTCTTTCAAAATGGAATTATAGGAACGTCAATTATTATTACATGGCAAACGCATACACACACACATTTTAACTGCTTACGTTGCTAAGGAAGCACCATGAAAGCTATCCTTAGGTATATATAATCTAAGTGTACCTATACCTACCTTGTTAATATATTGAATTACAATTTTTGGCGCATGACTAGTCTCGAATAGCCTCGTTATGGATTTATATTCTCAAAATTTAATACAATCAGAGTCATAGCAATTATAAAACAATTAAATTTTGTTAATTTTGCTATGTTTATTATTACTTTAAACATTATTGGGCTATTTAAGAGCTATATTATTTCTTTAAAACATAACACTAGTTACACGTTTTCATCCGATTACACGAATAACGACGCGACCATGGTTCGTGCAATCGAATCTAAACTTCTGGAAGTTAAATTATTATTTACCTTTATATAACTAATTCAGTTGAACTAAACCCCGTGTAGTGTTATGTTTTAAATACAAAAAATGCAACAAGAAAGTTTAAAATCCGAAATTATTTATTGTTTCAATCATAGTCAGTTTTAGCGTTTGAGGCTGACTTATAATTTGATCATTACCATTCATAGTTATTTCTTCTATTGATCTAAATGTAATTTTAGCTATCAAAATGTAATTTTCTCCGTCAACGAATAAATAATGATCGCTGCAATTTCACAGCATTATTTATCGATGCGTTGAGTTAGGCAAATCTTTAAGTCTGATTGAAGAAACTGAATAGTTTTTAAGATTTAGGCTACGTCCGCATTCAAAGCCTTATTTCAGTTATCGACACGTAACTAAAAAGTTTGTAATCGGCAAAAAGGTTTTCGTATCTAATCGCCAGGTACAAATAATAAAGTCATGTTTTTTATCTTTACCGAATATGAGTTTAACTTGAAATACTATGATGTTTCAACTTATGTGTTATAACTAGCTGATGCCCGCGGCTTCGCGCGCGTGGTATTTGATCTGTTACTAAGTTTTCGTCATGACTCAACCACCTCTCCTCCACTTCCTTTGCCTACGGTGCCGGGGGTGGCCATCTCGGGCGAGGCACTTAGTGGGAGCCGATACGTCGTTGCCGGCTTACCGGGGCCCGTTGATACAATAGTTGGATGAATGGAACCGATTAATACTATCGTTTTAGGGATCTGGTGTTGGTTCTCCTAGCGTACCGTGGTTCAAGCGAGCTCGTTTTCAACTTATGTATTATAATAACGCAGGAAGTATTATGAAAATTTTTACGTCAACTAAATAAATACTAACTGGACATGTAGCATGTTCTCTGAACAAAAATACGAACATAAAATATTACACGCTACTAAATATAGTCGCGCTCTATTTATTATCATATCCATGTAAACTTTTATAATAACATGGTGATTTATCGTTATTTTGTAGCAGTAGTCAATTCCTCAGATGTTGCCACAGCTAAAGCACAACAGACAAATCAATATAAGATTTCTAAAAGCATTTCGTAAGTTAAAAAAATTAAGTATTCATATTATTTCAACTTTAAATTAAATGGTGAATCAAAATGTTGTATCATAATAATCAAGATATTTCACAGGACTTCGTCAGTGTAATTTTTTTCGTAATCAAAAATAACTTGCGATCTATTCTTTGACCTCAAAAATCGTCCTTGCTGCTTCGGAAGAGTTCGTTCGATAAGATAAAAGATAGTGAATTCATCATCTTTAACAATTTTAAACATTGTTTATATAACAATAGTAATTATGTACCTACTTGTGACGAAAAATCCATTGAGCTCAGATCAGCTTTAAAAAGAAAAAGATGACAAGGATTATTTAAGTATGTAGAGCTGCGTTGTATCTACGTATTATTTAAATTTTTCACTAATGCTACAAACTATTTTGACGATTTTTTACCGATATGCAACTGCTCTTTTCTTATTCTCAAAAGGGTAGGGCTGATCAAACGAACTGTCTTTTCCACTCGGCGTGTGACCGAACGGTTTCCAATTAAGTTATGCGGAACGAAGTCGGCGTGAATGCATGCGGTATATCATGGAACGTTCGCGCCAGTATCGCTTATCACGAGAGTATAATGATTGCTGTCACATCACTAACATACCACGCCTCATATTTGTTATTCAAATCGTGGAGTTATTAAACCAAACATGTTAGAAAAACGAAACTTATTATCAGAAAAAATACCAACGACATATATGTGCTTTGAGTTATTCATACTAATCACTGAGTCGTATAGTTGTATTGACTAAAAATTTAACTTAAAACAATTGAATATTAGCTTTGCTCATGGCTTGACCTAAAAAGCAATTAGCAAGTCATCGTTTTTCAAACATATTAAGGGCAAGTCACTCGATTTCAAGAATTCTTGGATATTTTTTCTATAATTAAATTAAAACAATTTCTATCATTGTCGTGAGAGCGTAACAGAGACGTTACTTTCGAATTCATAACAAGTAAGTATACTAGATACATTAGTACTACTATGGTCGGTTTCTCAGAGATTGAGAAACGTAGGTCCGTTGGACTTAGTTACATAGATGATAATTACTTTTAGAAGTAGATATCATCCTGTATGATCACAGTCATAAACAATAAGACTTGAAACATATATGTTCTACAACTATTGCTTTTTTGAACATAAACAAACCACGATTACCCTGACTATGGTAACTTCGGAATAAATCAAAGTAAAACCCTAAAAATTGCCTGTTAAAAAACCATTATTACTAGTTCCAATTGAATAAAAAACTCGACTGAATGACATTCAGATTAGAATGAATTCATTGACATGACTTATGTTTGTCTGTGTTTCAAGTGCCAGTGGTACTTCTTTTTACAATCTAATTGCTTTAAAAACTATTTTACAACCTATTAAAACCTGTTTGAACCTAGCAGATTGTAAAACAAAATATTTTAGGTGTTTCAGGTATATAACTAAAATATTGGGGAAACTATACTGGCTCACAAGTAAACCCTAGAATAAAATGTTACATAATATCATATTTTCAATTATAACATGTATCAGTATGACGTAAGAGTTTAACTATTGTTCGATTGTACGGATTTTAAAATGGTTAATTTCTCAAATGAATAAATTATTCTTTAACCTTAAGGAAGGCCTTAAGGTTAAAGAATAATTTATTCATTTACACTAACTAATTCCCAGTTATATAAATGTTATGGTTAAGGAACCATAACACAAACTGGGAATTAGTTAGTGTTCCGCCCGACACTTACTTGACCGGTTCCTCTTAAAGATTGATAATTTACCGGCCTCCGAATCTGATTCCTTTTACAATTTGTATTGAACACCTGCACACCCGCGCCAGGTGTATGAAAATTACATGTATTAAATCTCATGAAACATCTGTCTGTTAATTTGAATGTATTATGGATAAAATTTGTATGACAAAAAGGATTTTCATAACGAAAGTGTTTTTTAGTAGAGAGCATGATTTGTGGGTGATGAAGAAATTTTGAACACCTGATAGAGATTAAATGTTCAGTTAACAAAATAATTTTATGATTTAATTTTTTTTATTCTTATTTATTCACTAATTAAATTTATCAGTGACAGCTACAATAATGCGACAAATGATTTTCCATCGAAAATTCTTGGTACCAGACTTGAGTATTGTTAAAACTTAAGACATTAGTAAATCATCAAATACTTTGAAGATATTCCAATACGGCATTGAAGGCATACATCGTACTACTTAGCGTTCATTACCCAGGTGATTTAACTATGATGTCATGCAAAACAATGCTGCTACATTGAGCTAAATCACTGGATGAGTGTATTCTCATGCTCAAGTAGCAAAACATTTTATACGTGGTACTACGATGGCTATTATAGTTAATGGCCGCCTTAGGGTCAGTGACCTGTAGCAAAAACTCGAGGGCTAAGTAAATTTTTTGTTAGATACCTACACGCTGGGTAGGTACCTACTTAATTACGTGGATGACTCTACATTAGATGCCAAAGAGCAACTACAGACGTATCACAACGAATATTTAGGTGTATGTAATTAGGAACTACAAAAAAGAGTACAAAAGGCGGACTCGATGGCAAAAGCATTTGCTACCTCTCAACTATGGGGTTTAGTAGATTGATACAGGCGGTACAAGAAGAGAAAAAACTCTCCAGTTCTTCCAAAGAAAACTACAAAAACATGTAAGTATCTACAATCATTACAGTAAGTATAGTTTAGCTAGCCACTATGTTAACAGGTTCAAAGACCCCAAGAATATTTTGAAACTATTTTTAAAAAAAACATAATATGTATAATATTTATTGTAAAAATATTACTCTCGGATGTTGGAGTTGGTATAAAAAGGCCTGCTTACAGCATAAAAAGCCTTGAGTATATTCATCAACGTTAACAATTTCTTGGTAGCTCAGTTGGTTAGAGCAGTCGCCGGTAAGCAGAATTTGTGGGTTGCTTTACCTCAGGGCAGTCGATTGTTTTTTATTAAGAGTTATTTTTTATTTATTTTCAGCCTAGGAATATATTTCATTTTATGCTTAACTCTTTTCGTCTTTTTCGAGATTCATAGAAAAGGTTCTTCCTGACTTAAAGGAGTTTTCATAACAAGTTTACGTTGGTCTTCACTACCAAATATTATTCACCGAAAAATATATAGTACCATTCTCGGAATCTTAGCTATTTCTAACAAATTTTGTGATTCCTTCCTTTAGGTTGACATAGGTATTTCTAGCAGATTATATTAACTTAAAATAATATAACTAATCTTTCATTATCAGTATATAAACTTGAAAAATTTTGTCTCAGGCGGGACTCGAACCCGCATCTCCTCGCATGCCGGGCGGGGAGATGCGGGTTCGAGTCCCGCCTGAGACAAAATTTTTCAAGTTTATATACTGATATTATAAGTGCAATTAAGTTGCTAAAATATCAAATAAACTAATCTTTCATTGTCTCACCAACAGACTAGTAAAACTGGCAGGTGTGAACACCTACTTTAACAGTTAGAAAGTGTTTCCAAATTCAAACTTTTTTTGCAACCAAAAAACGAACTGTGACATATTTTTGATAACGTAACACTAGTGCCGCACCTGACTCCGCATCGTTATCGGTAATCGTTAATCGTTTTTAACGGAACGGTCACGGCACACCAAAGACAACTTGTGACCCCGATAAGGCTTACAAATAAGTAGATACTTAGTGGTGGCCGAGTTAAAAGCGGGAGCGAGTCGTTAAGAAATTAGGTCAAAACAATTAACCGCGTGTGTCAAGGTAGCCTAATGAAGAAGTGACAAGGAATAATAACCTACTATGCGGCTATTGTAACTGCATTAAGTTTTAGACAAAGTAGCGTATTTTATCATTCATTTGCCACGCTCGTATGGTTTGCTATTACGACCTACTTACGATTTTGGTATTTTTTTCTTTACATCTGTCTCTACTCTACACTTTAAGCAGTCTATGAGAAAATAGTCTTTCAGTCTTATTAATCAAAGCTGTGATCAAATGCTCCCAGCAAAAATTAGCAAAGTTGCATCTTACTTGACAATTTATTTTTCGATTGCTAAAGTCATGTCAAAAAAGGATGTCAAATTGATTAACTTAAAAGGCAATCGTAAAATAATAAGAAAATGGAAATCGGGTCACAGGTAGACTAAGGTGATCTTCGTCTTTGTAACGTATCTCTTAGGTATAATCCTTTTATAAGCTTGAGCTTCTCTTCGCATAATTCTGCAAGTCCTGACTCACTGCGGCTTACTTAAAGCCGGTACCAAACCAGTCTAATCTCCCATGGCTTGCCCCGACACAGTTAAGCCGTAGCGAACGCGTCCGTCCGATCTGAGGCTCTACTACGCTACCTGCTAACTACCTACCTAGACTACCTCTCTCTCTCTCACTCATACCAATGTCTTAGAGTATCTGAAAAAGACAGATATATCCGTATAAACGGGTTTCGCGTTACGTAGTAAGGCCTCTATTCGTGCCACGCGCAGAAGTAAGTACGTGTAAGCCCTATGTTAGCACAACTTAGCACCTTCGTGATAGAGTGCGGATATCAGTTATCGTAAACCCTGACAGCTGCAAGTACTGCTAGCATTTAAATTAAGTCGGTAAATAATTCTGAAGATATTGTAGCAGTGTATTTTTCGGCTTTTCAACGGAGATGTTTATAAACTTAACACCAAGAGATATAAAACTAAGGTTGAAAGTCTTTGAGTTGCATAAACAAATACTTTGGAATAAAAAAAAATTCCCGAGAAAAGCGTAAAATAGTCACGAAGAAAAAATATGTTCCAAAAAAATACTTGGTATATAATTTTATAGTAATTATAAATAAAATAAAAAATATAATAGCCTATAATCATCCCACGACAGGGAAAAGGCCTCTATAAGGACGCAAATTCTATCATTCAACATTAAATTCAAGTTACCGCAGCAATGATGGGCGCTGGCATAATCACCACGCTTGCCAAATGCGGGTTGGTGATCACAAACCCGAGCAATGTACAAAAGTTCGACACTTTTTGTTGCCCAACCCGGGGATCGAACCCGGGACCCTGAGATCTTGGCCCGGTATTTAAACCACTAGATCAACGGGGCGTATAATATCTTGCTTGATCTTTCTAGTCAAATAATAACAGTACTCAGTCCTTGATTTTTGAAATTTTATAAGGGTGTTTATCTTTAGCCATTTATTTGTAAGTAATTTTCCAGGGAACAGACCGAAATATGTGATTCTGATTTTCAAAATTCCTAAAAAACAAATTCCGACCATACAAATCACGAAATGCCGTAAGTCATAAATCCGTGTTTTCCAATTTTCCAACTTTCATTGTCATGGAGAATGAAAAGTCCGAAATAGCTACATCGATTTGGTCTTTTTTAGGGTTCCGTACCCAAAGGGTAAAAACGGGACCCTATTACTAAGACTTCGCTGTCTGTCCGTCTGTCCGTCTGTCCGTCGCTCTGTCACCAGGCTCTATCTCAAGAGCCGCAATAGCTAGACAGTTAAATTTTTCACAAATTGTGTATTTCTGTTACCGCAATAACAACAAATACTAAAAACAAAATAAAATAAATATTTAAGGGGGGCTCCCATACAACAAACCCGTTTTTTTGGCCTTTTTGGTACGGAACCCTTCGTGCGCGAGTCCAACTCGCACTTGGCCGGTTATTTCTTCCTTTGGCCAGTGTTATAAAATCTAATCATTGAATTTAACTTCACTGTCATTTGAATGTTTTTTACTATACCAGTTTGTGTTTCGTTATCGTGTTCATTAAACGGCTTTAGTACCTTTTGAAGTTAAATCAATTGTTTAGTTTGCAGCCCATATGATAATGAATTCGCCGAGAAGCCAGTGTTGGCATTCAGACGTGATAAATGTTTTAATCTGCCCATGGCTATAACTGTACGCCTAACTGTTTATAATATTGTGAGATGATCACAATGAAAACTTACCAACGAAGTAGTTCAGCGTAATATTATAATTATTATCGTTGCAATGGGAATACTAAAACAATGCGGCGTAGATTACTCTTCATAAATGGTCACATTTCTCGAGTCAGCGGAGATTCATAGGTCAGAAGTTCATTACAAATTGTTCTGTACAATGTGAATGAACTACAAAGTTTTGGCGTGCGAACGCTTGCAAGGTAATAGCAGTATCAAGGCCGGTGTAATATCATCTCACTAATCATCTTTACGAGATTGTAAAAAATATGTACCGGTGTTTTTATGTTAGACGCTGGCAATTTTGTCGGCGAACAACTTGAAACACTGATCCGTATCAGTTGTCAAAGGATTTGCCGACAGCATAACTATGTTACAGAAATACACGACACAAACCTGACGTATGTATGGTAATCTTGAAACACGTCTGTTATGCAAAATTTAATACAAAACGTACTCAAAATACAGATAGTATGTGATGCCAAATTGCTCGGAAGCAAAATATTCAAAGATGTAAAATATCTAAACCTTGCCTACATTTGGATATAACACTCTCCAAAGAGAGGAATTTGCCATAATCTCATCACGATTGACAGTTAGAGTAGAGAGAAGATGCCGCTGCTGCCCGTATTTCTACAATAACTTTAGAGCAGGCAACACCTTAAAAATTGATGAGAAGGAGTGGTGCTATCTTATTTTAAACTGGCAACTCACGTCGGGTAACATTAAATAAGCTTATGAAACCTGTTTATCGTTAACATCGTGATTCCGAGCAGAAAGCGAGGAAAAGTCGACAGGTGGGAGGCGGAACGACTTGACGCCATTGCAATATACCTAAATACGTGACAGAATGCGCAAGCGCACGCGGTTGTTATACCGACGATCCAGAAATGAGCACTAAAGGTAATGGGAACATGGTTAGATAGTTGCAAGACATTTACGACGAATCACGTTTGAGCAATATCTATACTTATTAACTATATTTCTGATACTTTTCAGTTATAGCTACAGTCTAAAGCTAAAACAATTTTAAAATGATGACTTGGTTTGAGAGTCTTTGATTATATTAGATGATGTTTATTTTTGCAAAAGTCAATTATTAGTTTAGAACGCCATAAATTGAAGAAGAAAAAATAGAAAACTTCAATGGGGTCACCGTTATTTTAATTAAAACTTGGGTATTGTAGATTGTTTTAAAGCTAACTGACTCAGTGAAAGCAGACCATCTGCAAAGATAGTGGACAATAAAATCCCTCATAGTTGCTCTAGCAAAAAACTTACGCTAATAAATAGAATGTAATAGCCATTATAAAGAGAAAAAATATTAACAACGTAATGGTGGCATCAAACACAGCATCAGCAGATCTCTGGGAGGCATTGAAACCATAAGAGACAAAAATATCCTGAAAGAAAAGGAGTCCTCTCACATAACCACCCGTTTGATAGTGTGGTGCCGCCTAGTAACGCAAAGGTCTTAGGGTTCGATTTCCAGTCAGGATAATTTTGTTAACAATCTTTTCTAAATTGGCTTGGGTCTGGAAGCTGAACCCCATACGGGTTATTGTCAAACTTTGAAAGGCACGTTAAGGCTTTTTTTGTCGCAAGAAGGGAGTTGTAAATGCATGTCACATCGGAGGCTTGAAATAGGCAGCTTGGAAAAGTCCAACACCATTAAATAAGGAGACGAAAATTTGACACTAATATTATCAGAAGCTTTACTCAAAAGCTGAACATTACATAACATTGTTTATTTATTAAATTGTCCAATTTAGGTTTAACGTTATTGAATATGGTTATCGGTTAACCGGAAAAGATGACCGTAAAATATTATGATACGGTCATCTTCGAGCGTTGCTTTTTACGTCCGTTGAAATTGTTATTTTCACAATGAGCAGGCTTTTTGTGTAATTTTACAGCCTTTTTTCTTGCGGCCCTAGATCTCAGAGTGAGACCTTATTCAAATTTAAAAATAAAACTCCCATGTATATATAACCCTGACCACGGGTATTGAGTTATCTATACTAATATTATAAAGCTGAAGAGTTTGTTTGTTTGTCTGTTTGTTTGTTTGAACGCGCTAATCTCCGGAAGTACTGGTTCGATTTGAAAAAATCTTTTTGTGTTGGATAGTCCATTTATCAAGGAAGGCTTTAGGCTATAAAACATTACGCTGCGACTAATAGGAGAGAAGCATGAGTGATAAATGTTGCAAAAATAATCGCGATCATAATAACAGAAATTGACGCGTACGAAGTCGCGGGCAACAGCTAGTATAGAATAAAAAAAATTTGGCAAATCCAAATACCTACCTCTTGCTTTGGGACGCTTGACGCGGACGTGGAGGGCCACGGTTGTAGAAGGCAAGGAAGTTTAAAGGGTCCACATCATTTGTAGCCAGTCCACCGATTATCTTTTATTATATTCTAAACTTTTTGCTTTTTGCTGTAAAACAACACTGCTGACACATTGTTAGTCGTTCAAGTTTTGCAAATTAACACGAAACAGAAAGCTCGTCATCCTGGCTCATTGACGTTCACGTTATGGAGAGTTTTAACCTATTTCTTTGTATTAATTGTATGTTCCTTGCCAATAACAACAATTAAATACCCAATTATGATATTGACACGGTTGCAGAATCTTGGCTTGCAACATTAGAACGTTTAGATTGCGAATTTAAGACAATATAGTCGGTAATAAACATTTACACGTTAGTTCCATCTATTATTAAGTTGTTTAGAGATTTTATTTTCTTTGATTGGTGGTGAATGGTGGATAGATGAGAGAGTTGGCATTAGTTTACTTGTAGATCCTTATCGTATATCTTCCGTGTGTTAACATATTCGTTTGTTTAAAGAAAGGCATGTCCACATAAGTGTTAAATGTATATATATATCTTACTTTATACATATTCAAATAATTATGAAATGAAAAACAAAAGAGTGTAGTTGTATATGGAGTTCGTATTTGAAATGTTTTTATAAAATACCTTTTTTATTTTTACTATCAAGAAGACTTTGGGGTGACTTTGACAAGACATTAAAATTAAATTAATGGCAAAGATCGACAGCGTTCCAATCTCAAGAGATACTTTAATTTAAAAAATATGAAAATGGTTGTAGGGATCAGTAATTTGTCTTAATATTACATAAGTAACAAAATTATAGGTAGTTCCTGCATCAGTCATGTAATTTATGATACTTAAAATCAAAAAAACAAAAAATAGTATCATTAGGTATACTAACAATCAACTTTCGCAAAAAACGTCACCTGTTTTTTATCTACGTTTTGGAGCGCTGTCAAAGTAGTTAGTTTTGAATAATTTGTATTATTTTCTTACCTTGTATCCTAAATCTATGGTTCTTACAGTTCCACCGACAGAATGATCGAAGGTGAGTGCCGTGAGCTTTGAGTATGTGAAAAGTCCGTGGACGACCGGAACCTATTGTTGTCACAGTTAGCAATCAACAAGATTGTTCTCAAATATCATACAAAACAATAAAATTTGATTTCTTCTTGACATAAATACTATTAAAAGTCAAGAAAAATATTATTTTTTTTCTCTCACCATTACGATCTGAATGGATCCGAGTTTTTATTTTCTTTTACTGAGATGATAAAGTAAATTACTAAAACGAACAAAAAGTGGTGTTAAAAACTCTTTGACAATCTTAAACGTAATCGCCCGCAGAGCGTGACCGTATCACAGAATGGATTTTAATGACGGAAAACCTGACTTTTAAAGAATTAAAAATATTGGTACCTATTTTAATAAAGAAAGCGCACTTGTACGACTACACCTTACGTCATAAATTACAATGTAGATACAGAAGATACAAGGAAAGGTACAGCTTTTGGAAGTTTTTTAACATCAATTACGAAACACAAACCTTATGCAATGTAGCAAAAATCAAAATGCAGATTCAAAGATGTAAGTAGGTTGTCTTACGTTGTAGACATAGAAGGTCGGTATAAACTTGTAATACGTAAGTATTATAATTAATTGTCAAACAGACTTAAATAATGTACAGAAATGCCAATATCAGTATCTATGTAGAGTTCGGAATTAACTACTTTAAACACATAAACAATAAGAACTAGATGTATAAAAATGATACCAAGAAATGTCTGTTAAGGAAGTTACGTAGCCATTGTAATGTTTCATATCTGACTTCATGGAAATGCAACCTTACATAATAACATAAAACTGAATACTATGAAAAAAGAGCACCCAAATGATCAAGTCCTCATTTAGTGGGGAGGCTTTTAAGTCGCTATTTGTGGGTGTATTTAGTTTTTTATCATTATTTACGTTTTTGATTTACGGAACTTTACTGAAAGTTATAGACTGAAATATTCCACAAAATATTAGGGGTTAAAGTATGAAATTGCCGATTATTTTCTTACTTTTTATATTGTTTATAGCTCTTAAGTATAGTCTTATTATTGCGTAATTCGTTTTGTATTGTATCAAAAACCAAATAAAGTAACTTTTAACTAAAAAAAATGCAATACTAGTGCCTATTACTTTAAAGAAAGTCGTTGAAAAGACCCCTTACAATGTGTCAGCTGACCTTCTTGCTTCAATTAAGTATATTTGTATTATATACTTTAATTTTCAGAAATTAATATACTATAAACTATGATGGTTATAAAGCTACGCGCTTTATAACCATCTAACTTTCACCTTTAATTGCATCGAAAACGGTTCAAGCGTTTTTAAAAAAACTAAAAAATTGTTAGTATGGAAAAATGACTTTTCTTGATTTCGTCCATACAAATCGGCAATTTCATACTTTAACCCCTATTACTTTCATGCTGCCGACCATTAGGAAGTTATTACCTGCACAATGGCCGTCGTAACAGTAACCTTGGCATAGTGACTGTTTACATATTTTGAATGAATCGCCTTCAGCCGCAGTCACGTAGGAAAACTGGACGGGACTGATATAAATATCAATTCGTAATACTGGGTATATCAACTTCCTGATATATTTTTTGTATGTAAATAGGTTTAATGGATCAAATGCAGGAATAATTTTTAAAATAATATTTTTGATTTTCTAAACTTATTAAAGAGCTTATACACGAGCGTCGTTTATAGTATCAGCAAAAACCAAAAAACTAGTGTATGAACAGCATATGAGAAAACCAACATCAACAATAACAGTATTTTAAACACCTATTTTTCCATATGTTTAAATTTGTTTACAAATACATTTTTATCTACTACAATTAGACTGAATAAGTTTTTGTTAAAGTAGGCTTAATTAAATATCTCCCAGGAAGTAAAGTCCGGCAATTTTCATTTGCTTTAAAAAAAGAAAAGTATGTTGAGAAATTTACTATGAAATGTGGAATACTTTTTTATTTTTACTCGTATTATTAAGTTGTAATCCTACCACTATACACTTCACACTAAAAGTTCTTGCTTATTTAAATCAACGTGCGTGAATGTAATAAATAAAGCGGCACAGTTCCTAACCATATAAATGCTGTAACAAATTTAACTTTAAGTATATTTGGATAAGAATCAACGATAAGACTAAGTACTTTACTAACCACCGAAGACACAGAATAGGTGTGGTTAATTTTTTATAACCGTAAGTCAGTCATGACTGTTTCCGTAGACTATCGAAGTATGTTTATGGAAGATTATTGATGGAACGAATATAACTCTATAATCTGTGATGATCATTGTATTAATGAGGTAGGTAGAGGTAGGTATCCATTTCAATACCAATGTCAAAGCAACAAGTCGGTCCAGTCTTTAATTGTCATAGAATATTATTAGAATATTGAGAGATGCAAATGAAGGAACCACGTAACTTAAGTAAGTATTGCTTGGGTAGCTATCGCTAATAGACCAATAAAAATGATACCAATTGTTATCATAATGTAACTACTTTGTTGCAGAGCATAAAAAAGTTATAATTTTACACTTTTGGTCCACTCTATTCCTTACTTGTGAATTTTCTACCATTTGAATAGAATATGAAAATTTTGCCTTCTTCTATTTAATCAACACTTCTTAAAGGTTATGTGTCATAGCATTTAACACACTAACTAATCATTACTAGCATTATGTGTAGTCAGCTGCAAAAGCATGCAAACAATTTTGGGTTTTGCCAACCCTATGTCATTGTATTAAGAGTCAATTTTAATTAGTCAAAAGCGTATTACAGCTGACTGTACTTTCTAAGTACAGGCAGCTGTTTACTTAAGAAGAGTAGTTTTGTTTGTTTTGTATACGTCAGAATTTATATCGAGGCAGGTATTGGTCAATCGTAGATACAAAACACTTGGCACAAACAATTAATTTATTTTAGTTTAAAAATAGTGAAATGGTTTTTGAAAGGTTTTCTCTCTCTCCTTGGAATCTTTTTTCTCTCTTTATGTTTATCAAAACGTTAACTATAGTATTTTAAATTACCGGTCAAATAATTATGTCATTTGACGTTATCAGTGGTTACTTCTCGTCTTATATGTATGTGCTGTGTGCATTACGTTGTGTGTACCAGAACCAACTTCTACTCTGTTCTATCCTAAACATGCCAGAAACGTCTGGTTTCATATTTACAAAATTATAATAATTATATGAATATTTAATAACTTAACAGTCTCAGAGCAATATCTTATATTTCTGGATAGAAGATATTAAGGTGCATCAGTCATGGCGTCACCAGGTCTGACCTTCAGACAGACGTCACGCCCCAGAGGTTACATAGTATGTTTTTAATGTCTGTCGGTTCGTAAGCGGTCATTGAAGATACTGCGTAGTATATAGAGGGTTCGTTTTTAGGGATAATAAGATCATGTTAAAGGAAAAATGAGATGGATTAATCTACTTAGGATTTAATCTAGGAATATGAGGATTGTCTCACTGGTGTGTCTTTGACTCACTGATTTGTTTCAACACAATTTACAAACTAAAGCATCACTAAGGCAAAAAAAAGTTTTGATAAGCGTACTCTGTTATTAAACTCTTCAAAATGTGTCGAAGTACCTAAACTGGCCAGTATTTAAAAATTTAATTTTCGATTGCTGGCCAGTTCACTTAAAGTTTGGACAGAAGTTAGGACCCGACTAAGTAAACGTGTTTATAAAACACTAACAGCAAATAAAAGCGTGGTTTATTTATATTCAAATCAATACAATGTAGACAACTTGTCAGTCATTAGTTTTGCTGACTGGTGTGGTGGACTAGTTACCTAGTGACAAAACGATTGTCTAATCCAGCTAGAAAATCACTAATCACTCGTAAATTACTGATATAGTGAGGATTAGACTTCCACATTTGCATTTTAACAAGATTATTTTGTAAATAAACAATGTACATATCAGGTAAAAAAAAAGACGTGTGGCACTCGGAGACTGGCGCGGTAAAGCTATTGCATAGCATTTTTTATCAACTTATGCAATTATAAAACTAAAAAGTATCACCGCTGTGCCGGTCGGAGTGGGGGGTGCTAGGTTGTTTTCCTTACGGAATTTCTGGATTCGGTCTCCACGCTCAAGGCCCGCGATAGAAGCTATGCAATAGCTTAAAAACGTTTTAGCCAGTTTGTCCGACAGATCAGAAAATAAATTAGCTATGCCCAATTGTCGATTCACAAATTGATGAGAAGGCACAATGGACTTAATTTTTACGAGTATACCCACCGTCCGTGAGCAAAAGTAGGTATTCCAAAATATGAAATATCATAATAAAAATAAAAGACATTGGAGTAATCAGCTACGCTCTGTAATAATTACCATGATCCATTTTTCACGGTTAATTTGTTTCTTTATGGCCAGCATCTGAACTCACTTAAACGCGATAGCTACCGTGTTGTCTTTGCAATACCTTTCGCAACGTTACGAGACCGACAAATATGGCTAACAATGTGGATTGGCCGACTTCAACTTTAAATGGATTAAACTCCCATAACCAGTAACTACCCAGCTATCGTGGTAAATTGGTTTACTATTGGTTTGCCAATGAATTTGAACTGTAAATAAACACTTTTAAACCAACAATACAGTTCATGAAAAAGAAAATCTCTGTGAGCATAAGCAAGAATAATTCAGAAAATGAAAATTAAAAGAAATGGTGTGTAAGTACTAAAAGAAACGTTTTAAGTATTGCAATCTGTTTATAATTAGTGTCATTGTTATAATTGCATTAAATAACATAAAATAATTACGTGCCAATTAAACTAACTCTAATATAATGCACCGCTTTTTGAACCACCTGGAAAACGAAGCTCACGTTATTGGACCGTTATGTATAACATCATGGCAGTGTGATTTATGCTTTGATGTTTTTTTTTTTGAAAAATATTGAATTTTGATTCAGACTTTCAGTTTTGTAATGCGCTATGACGCGCACGGACGTATTTTTTTTCTGAGGCGGGGTCTCGGTTGAATGGACCTTACACAGCTACATCTGTGCGCGTCACAGCGTGTTTCAAAATAAATAGCGAAACCAATATTTAATATTTTTATAAAACAAAAATTTCGTAAAAAAATTAAAATAACACTGCCAAGATGTTGGCGTCGTTTTACATGTGGTTGAAAATGCACCGTGTATAAGATTAAGTACTCGTATGTCAATCAAAGACTGTCCATGTCCTGTGTTGGTTTAACCCAGCCATTCCCAAACGTGCCCAAACTCCGGAAAAGGTAAATAATAAATCTGTTTCCCTTTCAAATTTTGATATCACAACTAACTAGCAGACAATCTAATATTTGAGTAATTTTCTGTAATTCAATAATTAACGGATGTTCATATTTTAAATCAGATTGTTATGGACTAAGAATTTAATATAACAAGTAATTATTGTAAGGAAAATATATAGGGATAGTATAAACCGCTATATAATATAGAGGCGATGAAAGAAAAACTGTTGGTAACAGCCATCCGAAACAAATATACTTAAGTGTGAATCTAGATGGAAATAATAACCTATGTTTCAAGCAGCAAACTAAATGTTTAAAATGTTAAATACTGTAGATTATCTGGCTATACTGGCTTTTTTAAATTTATCGGGCTATACCAAGAAATTTAAATATTACATAATATGTAAATTCCTTGGGCTATACTACCTAGTTCAAAAAAAATACTTAATAATAGCGAAAAAAAATTGAGTGATAAATTTGCAGTTATTCACTTTTAATTTGCAGCTAATGATAATAATAAAAAGAATAGGGTCAACATTAATGGTTGAACATTAAAAATTAATGCGCTAATAAACCGAAGAGTGCGCAATAAATTAATATTTTCTATTTCAACAGACAGCGATAGGTACTGCGTATAAAACTTCACGCGTGGATTCGGACGATAAATCACAACTATACGCACACATCGTATTGTGAAACAATGAGCTGATTATCTGACTAATTAACGTTACCGTAATTTAAGTCCCCATATTATTTGTTAATAATTTGTATTTTTATACTCATGCATGATTCATTTTAGTTTGGTAATAAAATTAAAAAAAAAAAAAAAAAATGCCGCATCTACTCTTGTTTATCTATGGGTGTCATAAGAGGCGAATATATGTAGGAAAATTGGCAGTACAGCAAAACAAGTAAGTACAGTGTGAACGCAGCTTATGTGTTACAGGTATTGAAACCAACTTTAAGTATTGTATAACAAACTAAATCTACGTAGGTACTTTACTTGTTTAAACGCAATAGATTGTAACGCAAAGTATTTTAATTGGTTACGATAATCAGAAACGGATTCTCTAAACGTTAACGATGCCTTCGGAAAATTTTATAACAGGACGTTACTTATACGTAATTTTAATTGTAGGTAGGTAATGAAACTTAATTTAGCTGTAGAAACAATGTAAAACTGTTCTATCAAAATTATAAGCTATGCCCCATTTTTGTAATAATACAATGCTCTACCAGTTTTAAATTTCGTCTACCTTACATTTAGGTAGGAATCAATTCCCGCCAAAAAAAAAGACGACCTTTTATTATCTGGGCAACTGCTCTACAAACTGTTATTCTCTTTAAATTATTTATCCGGCACTGTAAATACATAATTAGAGTTTCAAATACATTGCGTGTCCTTTTTAAACAAATTCTGATATGTGCCTTTTTGGTAATTGCAAGTATCAAAAAAGGCACATATCAGAATATATCTTATCTATATATATTTTTCCAGCAAAACAGTATTACATACTTTAAAGTATCTACTTAACTACATCACCCATAGTCTAATCTTATTTTGCGTAACATTAGTTCATGTATCTTTAATGTAAACATAAAATAATTATACACCTTTGTATCACAGCAGGTATTTCTATACATATGTATGTAGTACCAGTGACCTTATCCATTTGAAGATATGCGGCCTCTACCTATCATGCATAGTGATTCGTTTTTGCAACCGTTTCCATTGAGTTACGACATTTAGTAGCAATATTGCTGCGCAGTTGTATTTGTAAAGCTATCCCAATTTCTTTATCAAATTCGATGATACATTTTTATAAATTATTTTGTGTGTAAAATGGGAATCGTATATAATGCTATTTACCATAGCAATGCACATTAAACTGAGCTACAAAGCAGCCATAGGCGATTAATCACGCGCCTCTGACCATCTAGGTCCTAGATTCTAGGACTAAAGAGCTGCAAGAAGAAGACGGTCCGTAGCGTCTTCTCTGTACTTACGTTGAAGGAATTAATTTATAAAAAAAAAACACACTTATTCTTTTTTAAAACACCACGAGCTGATGAACATGTATATCTTATAATTAATGTATAAATCAATATAATAATACCTAAAAATAATCTCATATAATGTACATGACGTGATTTACTGTGACAAAATTAAATACCCTTAATTTGACTAAGCAGTTTCAAGGTATTGATAATGTTGGTAATAAACAATTGAATAAAGAATTTGGGAAGGAAATCTCCGTACAATGGACCCATTGAAATTATTTGTCTATAAGCAAGCCTCCGTAGTTGACCTACATTCTATCGCTAACTTGTTCTCACTTATGCTAAAGATTCGACTCTATGGCTTTAGTCATAAGTCATACAACTTCTGCTGTTAGAGGAAGAGGATTATTCACACTTCTATTAGAATATTAATGTAAAATAAAGTTCATTTACAATTAATTCATTTAAATGGAACTAATACATTATATTTCATTAGGTAGTTGACTTAATGAGTTATGGAATAAGTATTTTATTTTTTTACAGTGATCCTCACTGTTACAAATGGCGTCTTCTGCTTAGTAATGGAAGATGAAACCTACTCTTTTCAACATAAAATATTTCGAACAACCCTGAATGGCAGTCTTCTAAGTATCTACACCAATCACTGAATAAACAATAATAATATAGCAAATGGTGCCTAATTTAAACTGCCAACAGAATTTATCCTTACAATAGCACACCACATAGGAAGCGAACAGGCAATATCGCACGCAAATGCCAATTTTCCCGCCACAAATTGAATACCGGTGAGCGAATCGCGTGTCAACCAGTATTAACTGTACTCTAGTGTGTTTGAACAACCTTATTTGTTTAGTGAAAGAAGTTTTGATAGGCCATATAACTTTTTCGTACGTTCACTTCTGTCATGACCGTTATTTCAAGTTTCTTTGAAAGGAAAGATAAATTTACTGATTTAGCTTGCGTTTATTCGGGTTACATAGCATTTTCGTTTTTCCTGACATTTCGAAAGTCACCACCAATCAAGTTACGCGAAGCCTAGGGCTCGCCCGCGCAGGGGCCCCGTCCGAGCGGCGCGATCGGACCGTGCCGGGTGCTGAAGGCACCCGGCCAAGAGGTCAACCCGACTAGTGGTTGCATCGCGTAGCTCGGCGCTGCAACACAGACTGGTCTGTGCCTACAGACCGATCTACGCGAGCCCCGTTCTAGTGGGCCCGATCGAGGGGGGCAGACTAGGCCTCAAGGGTGCCTCTGTAGGCTCGGACCTCGGCTTGGGCCGTCGTCCGAAGGGCGGACTGGTGAGAAGCGGCCAGGTACATGTCTGTACCTGCCGAAATGATGCAAGGGTCCTCGCACTCGCCGGCGAGTGCGCTGATTCGATCTAGTGCTTGTCGGGTGTGTACTGTTGTGAGTGGTGAATTGTTTTACGAACGATGTGATTTTGTCGTCGGGATCTTCGAGAACGTTCCTCGGTCGGCGGAAACGGGCTTCGACATCTTTTTGGCACGAGTAGGTGGCGGCTTTGACTATAAGAGGATTCGTATGATTGACGGCTTTACAAAGAAGTGTTGAGACGCTTCTTTCATAAAGCTGGCAATCGACGGAATGTTTAGGTCGCGATGCAAATTGTCGTTTCGCACATACCACGGGGCGTCCGTGGCAGTGCGTAAAAATTTGTTTTGGAGGGTTTGGAGTTTTTCTAGTTCTAGGGGGCTGGCGTGGGCGAACACTGGACTAGCGTAAGTCATCACGGGTCGAATACAGGCTTTGTAAATTGTCAACTTATTTCTAAGTGACATTTTACTCTTCCTGCCGATATAGTAGTAGAGCCTTGAAAAGTAAAAGGCTGCAGTCTGACGGACGCGTTTGATGTGAGGTTTAAAGCTCATTCTACGGTCTAAGGTGACACCTAGGTATTTGACTGTCTTCTCCCAAGGGATCGGACGGTCGTATAGGGTGATTGGTGTGAGACATCGTTTAGGATGTTTTGAAGCGAAGAAACCCCGAGTAAAGTACACTGCTGCACTTTTCTCGGGGTTTACCTCTATTCGCTACATCCTAAACCAGTCACCTAGGGATTTGGCTGCACGTTGTAGTGCCTTAATGATGTAACTGGCATGAAAGCCAGAGTGATAGAGGGCTGTGTCGTCCGCAAATAGAGCTAGCTCTACTTGCGGTGACCTGGGAATGTCGTTAATGAAAATTGAAAAGAGGAGAGGAGATAGCACGGAGCCCTGAGGGACTCCAGCCCTGATGGGGCGGGAAGGCAAAATGTGTATTGCCGTGTCATTTTATATTATGCCAAACGATTTGATCTAAGATTTAAACGCCATCTACAGAATGCCGCGGCAAATTAAAGTATTTAGTTCTGTTTTTTTACCACGCGCGTCGCTGTTGACCAAAACAAATAAAATGGCGTCTAGTAGTGGTTGTGTGACACAAAAAGTTATTGAAAATAGTGCAAATACTGCGTGTTCAAAAGACTTATCTCAAAATAATTGTGATATTTAAGACATTTTCTATATTGAGTTAAAAAAGTTTTACGATCTGCAAGCCGGAGCAATAAAAAAGCCGTGGACAATTGAAAAGATTTTTGAGGTTATCCGGCACCTAAAAATGCTAAGGTGTCCATTGAATCTGGTTCTCAGAGGACCTCTGCACAGTATTATTGGTCAAAACAAGTGTGAGTATTGGTGATGTGGACTACCTTATTCTATTATTACTAAAGCTCGCCTATTATTATTATTCATAATTTCTTTTTATAATATTTTCAGATTTTTTTCTTTATTTTTTTTGTATTTGATCGTGTATTTCTTTCTATATTCTATATAAAAATTTCTTTAAAATGCAGACCTCAACAAAAGAACATAAAAAAATATAACTTGGTTGATTAAAAATTTTAATTATATTTTTTTAAATAATAACAAAATTTGCCTAATTTTGCAGTCTTATAAGTTGATGAATATTTCAGAATTCAAAATGTGATTTATGTATGTAGTGTACCTACCTAATTGTTTTTCTTTGAAAGTTATTATAATTGTTCTTAGAAGTTTAATTATTGTTCATAATATTAATGTCATTGTTGAAACTTAAATATTTTATTTAATATAAAAGAAGAAAATTGCATACCTACTGACAATTTATTGCTGTAATAAAGTCTGATTTGTCCAAACTGTGTTTTCTTCATTGTCACCCCAAAACTATAACCAACGTTGAAATCATAACAATTGAACCAGTTGTCATTTTGCCTTCGGCATTTTACATAACAGCGAGCGTTTGTAAACTGACGACGCCGTATGTAAACGGCGGATTCATACAAAATGCCTGCGACATATACACACCCAGCGTTCTAAAACCCAAATCCTGCTTCACGTAAAACAAACAAAAAACGGTTTGGAATCTATTGTTCTAAATTCAAAACCTGTAGTTAGGTATGAAGCAAGCCATCGTAACTTTCGACCTTGCCACCGTACTCGTAAATTATAATTGCATGTAATAATGTCCCACGGGGTTATTACGTGCCGTTCTATTATTAAGTATGCAGACAGAATCGCCGATGAAGTGACTGCGCTATCAATTTTGCTGAGTAATATATTCATTTTATAACTTTGAAACTACTGCACCTATCAGCACAAATCTTAAATTTATTGCTCGTTCTTCACATATTGACATCATCGTTACTTGCACCTCTCTACGATTCTCTATAAATGAGTTATATCAAGTTTTTTTTGCGTTAGTAGCAAGGTTCCGGAACAATAAATTATTGTTATCTGAATCAGCTCATGTCAGTCTGCTGCTGGATAAGCCTTACGTCTTGATACTTGCAATTGAGTCCCTTTGCTATTCATATCATGGCTGCTCCTTGGCGGAGGATGCCCTTCGCTGCGTTCGTCGTAAAGTCACAGTAGTAGGCTGGACATATTTATATTTCCTGCCCTAGATCGAAGAAGTCGAAGATCGAAGGAGAGAACACATTCTGGAATAGAGAAAAATAATAAATTTTATTTTTCGAATTATCTAATGTAGACTTCTCCAGCTATAACCGACCGAATGTGAAACTGTATGTAAGTGAACAATTGGTATGATTTTAACGCCTGGCGGCTAGATTCTTAAATTCCATTGTCCGAATTATTGATATAAAACAATATAACAAGCAAACGATCATTATCAGTTATATTGCGATCAATCAGACTCTATAATTAGCCTTACGCAAGTAACAAATTGACAGACAAGCTAAGTTATAGGTACTCCTACTAAGCCCTGGGGCCATCGTTCGTTATATTTAGTGTTTATTATACGTAATCATAAAGGAAGGTTAGAATTAATAACCGCTAAATAATTTGTTAAATATTCATGAAAAAAATCTCAAGGTAAGACATTTTGTGCGTTTATAAAACCACACGTTTGTTTAGAAGTTATTTTTTAAACATATGCACGGAGTTCATTTTGGTCAGCTGCTATAATGCTGTTTTGGTCATTTAGTCACACACCATATATTTTGCTATCAGAAGATTTCGCTCGAAGACTTTTGATATAATTAGTATGGAATATCTCAGAAATAATAAGTATTAAAATCGTTTGTCTTGCGTGACAGAGACAATGTGATTTTTGAATAAATAAATTTAGACATCTCAAGTGGTGTCTCAGAGGAATATGACGGCAGTAAACAATCACTAATTGGGACTATGAAAGATGAAAACTCTTTCGGCTATGTGCCCGGTATTGTCCAGGGTCGTCTGCACAAAGCAGAATAATATGCTTTTTTGGTAGGGACACGTTTTGCGTGCACCAAAGGACAAACCCGTTTCCCATACAATCTCGGGTCTGACGTTACAAGGCTGGGAATTGGCCATCAATTAAAGCATATTGAAAAGATTCATTATACCTATTTTCACAACTTTCTGCAATGGGAAAGTTACTTAAATCAACCAATGAACTTATTTTATTTTATAACCTATTCATGTATTATTTGACTAAAAAATACCATTTCGGTACTTAAACTGGATAGGATCTAGGTTCCTTTTCTATCTATAGGAGATATAGGTAGTAAACAGAGCACTTCAGCAGAGCAGTGAGAAAAATACAAACCACATTTACTTGCGCACGAGTACGAAACATGTTAAAATGTACTCTATGTACGAAACGAAATGCGAGTGAATTGGAGTGAAAGACAAATGACAATTAACAGTCATTGTCAACTGACATTCTTAATAATAGTGCAGCCTGTTACATCAGGAATTAATTTAAAATGTTCAATTGTTTTGTCAATGATTACTTATTGAACTGCAAAGTTTTTTATATTTATATCAGGCTTTCAAAACTAACTATTTAGCTTATTCCTTAAAAAGTACAATTGTAAAAAAAGTATTACTATGAATCGATTTATTCCAAATCGATTAAAACGTTAAAAGCGCCGCTCTATGAAGTGACAGAGCGTTTACGGAGATAGTCACGTTTTAATTAAATGTGAGTATAATGGTTTACAGAGACTGTTTAAGTATTAGAAAAACAATATGTATTTTATCAATTTTCTCCACTTGTCCATTGCCAATTAAACTATTTTTTAAAGAAATAGGCGAGTAAAATAAAAGGGATTATTTTGGCATAATTTCCATTGTTGTAACTTGTAACGTCAGGCCCAAAATCGGGGTTCTACATAAGTAAAAAGTTAACAGTAAAAGTACATAATGATAAAATAAAAATAAAAAGCTAATTGAATTTGAGCTACTTCCTAACCAATGAAAAATACACCTTATATTTTTCAATTTCCATGCTTTCCTAACTTTTACATGATCGATGGTTTGATATTCGTGATTCCCGTAATAACAAGCTTACTAAGTTTTATCAAACTGATTTAATTACTAAAAGACGTATATTAGAAACTTTCATAATTGGCAATACAAATTCACACGTAATCGTAAATATCTACAGTCTGGTGATCAATTTAGTTTTATTATTTACTCAAATTGACTATACCTTTCACTTACCGATTGTTAACTCGGTATTCCAAACATCTTATACACAAAATATCAGTTTTTCTCAATCAAATCTATAAGAATATATTTTAAATTCAAGGCACTGTTAATGTATGTTAAAAAAGTTGATGCCAAAGTAGAACTAATAAAAGGGAACCGATTACCGAAATTTACTTGACAGGATTTCAGTTGTCCGAAAATTATAGACCGACATTTCTTTTGCTATATGTATCATTTATAGAAATATCTCTTGACATAAGTATTATTTTACCGAACTACGTTTCATCGATTTTCATGATAACTTTTTACTGTTGGCCGAAGGTCCTTTTGAACTTTTTTCATTTACGAGATGGCTTATTAGCCATACGTTCACTTGACCTAAATCACATCTTACCAAATATTATAGGCCACAATTATTTATGTTTTAGTAGGTGCCTCCGCCAGTTCGACTCGCCGTGGTCCTTCGCCGTGGTACTTGTCTGCCCAATACTAGAGTGTAATTTAAAAGCTGAATCTGCGGATGCGAGCGTGGGTGATTGCGCCTTGTTACGTAAGGGCAAAAAGGCTGCACTTCCCGCAGCGCCGGAGAAGAGTAACTCCTAATGCTTGCTTGCATGCTGCATGCTTGCTGGTATGTTGCATGCTTGCTGGTACTTTGCATGCTTGCTTGCATGCTAAACTACATTACACCATTATGAAACGCTTTAGTATCTACGTAGAAACAATTTTACCATCGAGTTCATTAATGAATTTGATGTATTCTAGTATTTTTATAAAAAAAATTACAAATATAACAGTGGTGTAATGAATGTTCGGAAAAAAATTACTACGAAGAAATGTTATTTCGGCCAAGCATAAGTTCGGTAACAAGTTTTTCAACCAAATGAAACGCCGGGGTAACAATAAAAAACGAATTGGTAATAGGTCAACTGATACAGTCCAAAACATTATTTCGGCGAAATGAAAAAAGTCGAAACAAAATTAGTTGTAAAGTTTTCGGTAAAAAAGATTCGGAAAAAAACATATATATTTGTTTGTATGTTATGTATTCTAATGAAATAATAATATACTTCATTTTATTTCAAATTGTGAATATGCTAAATCTATTTCGAACATCAAAAGCGCACAATTATCACGGAATGTAAGTACAAAAGCAGAAATTTACTATGGCACTAAACTTTCAAGCGTATTTCACTAGAACTACAAATAAAATGAGCAATGGCGGACGGAGCAGTAAAGTACGAGTAACAATAAGGTCAAAGTAAATTCGTTTGGTAACTGTCGAGGAAATGGTGTCATAGTAAAAATACAATTTGACGTTTGCTCTATCAAGCTCCTAAATCGAATAACGTGTCATACAGTAGTCAACTATATTATAGTATTCCTTTTTGTAGCTGTTTAAGAGATGAGTTTTCATTGTGCTAAAATGGTCATAATTATTATGATAGATAACCCTGTACGTACACATCTGCTATAGCCATACTGTATGGAAGGTATTTCACGGTTATCATTGGCATTTGTTTATATACCATGTGTCTGCTCAGACTATATTTACGGCCACATTGGGGTCATAAACCATTCAACTGATTGTAACCCTACCTGGTCCCTAGATCAAACCTTCATTACCAATAAAATAGCCTAATATGACACAGGATATTTTTGACACGTGCCTTATCTTTTAATACTTACACACTAAATATTTTATTAATATTTGATGTCACTATACTGTTAGAAAAGGTTGATATTAAAAAAAAGTCAACACTATCAAATATGTAAAACCTCGACTAGATTAAAAAATATTGTTGGTTAAAAGAAAGTGGTTCCTTAGGTCAGAAAGCCTTTTAGACATAATTAACGAAATTGAAAATGCTTATTTAACATTTCCTTGTAGGAATATTTTCGAATATTCTGGAATAATTCTAATACCATTTAACCGTTTGCATTTCATTTACCGATTACATTATTTGTTTACATTTACTTATGGATTTCCTGCTATGGCACGTTACTATCAGGTTATGTTCACTGCGATTAGTTAACACTAAACAGTATAATTATGTGTTGAATAATCTCATTATACATACGTGTTAAGAATATTTGTCAGGTTGTGGTTATATAATAGGGGTTAAAGTATGAAATTGCCGATTATTTTCCCACTTTTTATTTTGTTTATAGCTCTTAAGTATAGTCATATTATTGCGTAATTCTTTTTGTATTGTATCAAAAACTAAATAAAGTAACTTTTGACTAAAAAAAAATGCAATACTAGTGCCTATTACTTCAAAGGAAGTCGTTAAAAAGACCCCTTATAATGTGTCAGCTGACCTTCTTGCTTCAATTAAGTATATTTTTATTATATACTTTGATTTTCAGAAATTTAAGTACTATAATGTGTAGCTTATAACCATCTAACTTTCACCTTTAATTGCATCGAAAACGGTTCAGGCGTTTTTAAAAAAACTAAAAAATTGTTAGTATGGAAAAATGACTTCTCGATTTCCACCATACAAAACGGCAATTTCATACTTTAACCCCTAATATTATGCTGCACATTGCTAGTTTATGAATAAAATCTAGTCCTTTGATGATCCAATGCCACAATTCTAAATTACATTTTCTACAAAAGTTTACTTATTTTAATTTTGATTTATCATGATTTAAAGGTCTTTAGGTGCTTGGTGGAATTTTTTGGGCATAAAGATGTTTATCAAAATGACCTATTACGACATAACTCGATTGGGTTGGGTTTTTGATATGTATAGTTAGTGGCATTTAGAATTTCATTTATTCATATGTTATCTACCATCTTCAAGGTTCTACAGCTAAAGGATAGGTTCCGCACAACAAACAAATTTATTTTTACCTTGGTAAGCATACCTTATTATACATCAGTCATCATCAATTTATCCTAAAAATTATGTTTACCAATTTAAATAAAGATATAAACTATCTTGTTGCATTTTAACACTTAACACTTCACGAGGTTCATTGCAACAAATATAATAATTAACATTCCCGATGTATCGATTCTGTTGCACGAATCATGGTCGCGGACAGACTATTATATAATTTTTACCTTTAATTAACTAATTCGATGGCAGTAAACCCCGTGAAGTGTTAAGTGTCAATTTAAATAAGTTTACCATTTAGCCTGTTTCAGCTCATATCGCAAATCATTTACATTGAACACTGTTTAAATTCTTAAATCATGCTTATGTCTCCAAGATTTCATTCATGGATCCGTCCATTCGTCTCTTCCCGCACGCATATTGGCTCACAAGAGACAAATAGAGCTGAATTACGAGCAATGTGTTGTAGGCAGAACCTCTGTTGATACAAAAACTGTTTGCGGTAGAAACCTGTACTGACTGACCTGACCTGTACTATTGTTCCCTTTGATTTGACTTTTTTTTGGTTTCTCATCGGATACAATTTACTGTGCGTAAACTTCTTTTAGTCATCTCTAATTTTGACAGAGCATGTTTGTGTAAAACTTGAACTTCTACTGTATGCCTACTTGAGTCTTGTTATTATCAATTCACTAATACTTCCAAACATGTGTATAATGACTGTGTAAAATATAAAGCCTGAGAAACAATGTACGTTCGAAAAACTAACTTATCTCTTGACTCTTATTACTAAAGGCATAAAGGGAAAAATGTAACTAATTTTCTTTTCTGACTCTACAAACCTGTATGTTCCATCACGTTTAAATGTGTGTCAGCAATCGTCGGAATGTATGGGAGTGGCTAAATGTCTATGGCCGAGCTGATTACATTGTTGTTCAGTTTTGGACTTTACTAGTTCGTGCTAGAGACTAGAGAGGGTTGTTTGTGTTCACCGCTAACGACTGAACTAAGTGTTTGCTCACGATATGTTACTGCACGCAAGCCACAACATTTGGTTGAAGTAGCGGTGGCTGCTTTTATGTATTGTAACGGAACACATTGCACGATTTATGAGAACGAAACTACGGCCAGCATTATTTGTTTTCAATTATGTAGTCTTAGTATTTTATATATAAGTAATTTTCAATCGAAGTTGAAGTGAAGATGAGGGCACAAACTTAGAATAGCAACATCCCTTCTTCAAGAAGGCCTTAACGCCAGAAAAGAACGGGAAGCAGCGTCTTCTCTCCGCCATCGCCCAAACTTCGATCGCGAACCAATCTGAAATCGTGGCGATTATGGCAAAGCCTTCCTTTTCGAGAGACCAATGTTCAGCAGTGGACTGATATAGTTGATATAGGCTGGTGAAGGTGGCGAAGAGCTTCAAAGAGAGGATATGTCCCAAATTGTAATAAAAGCAAAATTAACAATTGTATACGTAATCTGTACAAATTATTTACATACAATACAATATATCCCAAAATATTAAGAAAAAGGTCTCGTAAAATCTAAAAATAAGCATGGAAAAAATATAGTGATAGAAAATAGGTTTTGAGTTTGCTTTTAAATCTAAAAAGGGATTCCGATTGCCTAATGAACAACGGGAAACAATTCCATAGGTCTTATAGATTTCACACTGAGAGAGTTTTTAAAAAATCAAATCCTTTCACACGACCTTTTTCCGCTATCCGCAAACAAAACGATAATAATGAAGCAATTACTGGACTGCAATCAGTAATTTGCTTTAACAGTTAATTAGAGCTGTAGTTGTTGCCATGTCTACTTATAGGGAACAGTTAATTAATGATAGACGAACGACCGGTCAGCTGTGTCATTATTGGGGGTAGATGTAAAATGCTGAGTTAATAAAACAGTGTGTTTGGAAAGCGTGAGCATAAGAAATCCACGTTTTTATAGGCAGGTCATAAAACCACTCATGCGCATAAAATCGGATTCATGTTAAAGGAAATCAGACGCAATTTTCAGTGTCTTTTGAAATCAAGATAAGATGTCAAATCAAACATCATGAAAAAACTTTTATAACAATGTCTTTGTGCACGTGCCAGGTGCATGCATAAAGTACGATAATACCACCCGTTCTCGTCCCATGGATATCATAAGAAGATATTATACTACTCGTAGACGTAGAAGAAACCAGGCAGCAATGCAACTCTACACTATTGACCACACCGCGATTGCTAATTGTCGATCATGGCAATTTTGGCAAAATCCTCTTTTGCAATAATATTATTGCAACTATATTTTGGGTATTTAGGTTTATAGATCTTTATTTCTCAAAAGAACATAGTTTGCTTACATGAGATTTAATTATTATTATAAATAAAGTTAACAATATGGTGGCAAATCGAAAAACAGTGCGTCGACAATAATTAAATATGCTTAATAAATGTTGGTATAGATATATGATTTCAGTTTTCTCTTAAATATATTAAAACTTTCAGTCTCCTTAATTTCTATAGGTAACTTATTATATAGCTTTGCACCGCCAGCCCCAGAGATGATGTTGCTTTTTCCGTAATTTGTTCTTGATTTCTTTATAGTTATTTTGTTTGTGTCTCTTAAATTGTATTTATAACTTCTTTTCTCTAAAATAGTATCAGAATGTATTTCCTTTTTTAGTATTTTTCTAATAAGTATGCAGACTGTATAAGTATATAGCTGTTTAAGGTTTAATAATTTAGTTTTTTCATGTATGATGTGTGTACTTGTTAGGTAGTCAAAATTGAAAAGAGTCTTAATTATTTTGTTTTGGGAACACTGCAAACTCTTTAAGTTAGATTTTGCTGCACAGCCCCATACCTCTATTAAATACTCTAGTTTGGATTTAACTAGAGAGTTGTACAGCATAATTCGTATCTTGTGCGGAATACAGCCTACTATCCTGCACAATGCTCCATTCAGAGACGTCAGTTTAGATCTAACGTGTTTGACATGCTCTTGCCACGTAAGCTTCTCGTCCAACCATAAACCGAGATATTTTTCAGTGTGTGACTGTCCGATATGATCATTGTCAATCTTTAAACCAGGATGCTGTTTTGTATTTTTATTTTTAGCTGCGAAAATCTTATAGCTTGTCTTTTTTGTATTAATAGTTAGAAGATTGCATTTACACCAGTCATAAAATTTGCTTAGATCATTTTGAGCTTCAATAAACAATTCGACCAGGTCACTGCCATAGTAAAATAAACAAGTATCATCAGCATAAAGGGTCGCACTGCCTTTTAAACCGATCGCACTGATGTTATTAACATAAATGGAAAAAAGCAAAGGTCCTAAAATCGAACCCTGTGGAATGCCGCAGATCACTTTACGATTAACACTCTGGTGATTCCCTATTTTAACTATTTGAGACATCCCATTTAAGTAAGATTTCAAGATATTGTATGCTGTATCCGTTAAGCCTAAATCACTAAATTTTTGCAAAAGTATTTTATGACTGACAGTATCGAAGGCTTTCCTCAAATCTATAAATATACCTAAACAGAATTTTTTTTCGTCAATGCTAGTTTTAATTTTTGTAATGAGATCAACCGTGGCCGCTAACGTATTTGATTTTTCCCTAAAACCATACTGATGCTTGTATAAGTAGTCAATTTTATTCAAGTGTTCATTAAGTCGAGAATGAATAATTTTTTCGAATATTTTAGATATGACGGGAAGGACTGATATGGGTCGATAATTTCCCGGATCAGTTTTGTCACCAGATTTATATATAGGCGTGACCTTAGCTATCTTTAAGTTATCCAGGAAAATACCATAATGTAAACAGTTGTTTATGCAATTTGTCAAGTTATTAATTATGATATCTTTGATACATTTTAACGATTTTGTACTTATGCCATCTATACCCGTGCTTGTATTTGGATCCAAATTGTTTATTATATTTGATATTTCATCTATTGTACAGGGTCTTAGTTCATTCATTTGGAAATCTGGTGTGTGATTAGAATACGTTAAAACATATATTTTAATATTTCTTATAGTAGGTATAGTACATACATACATTCTGGAATGCCGCGACTAAAAATTTACTCCCATAAAAGCCCACGATCTGGAGGCATGTCCTTATTAAAACATACGTAGAGGTCGTTGATCTGTGATAGTTCTACACACGATCATTGATTAAAGTAAAGATACAAACTATTTGCGCTAGCGCAGTTAGCTTTATGTATTGACTGCTTCTTAGCCAACAGTGGTTTGAAAATTACGTAAAGGCTTCTTTTCGTTTGTTCATTTGTTGGGTAATGTGTAAACAAAACAATGAATAGAATAGAGCTGATTGGAAAAGGGAACAACGAAAATAGTGTTGTAACAATAAAAGTAACTACTTAGTAGATAGGTAAGTAAAGGAAGTCAGAAAGGTACTAACGTTGACGTAAAGTTATATCACAGGTTATAGTTAAACAAAGGCAAATTAATGCATATTTATTCACGTGGTCTCGCCGTGAAAGTTTTGAAATATGAGGAAACATCTTAAAGGAAATAAGCGTTTCCTTTTGTATTCAAAAATGCAGCCTTTATTAGTTTTGTGGCGCAATTTTTTTCAATTGATAGATTGTTTTTCAACGCCATAACAACTTACGAATTTCGTCGACTTTAAGACGCATCGAATAAAGACGGTATTTCCAGATTTAGTTAAAACGTATAAAAAACTGTGTCAAACAAACAAAAAGCTTTAAAACGGTACCTACCTTTTTCCCGTCACTTGAAAAGTAATTGAAATCGTAGAAGATTAGAATTAATATCATATCTAGTAACGCTGAAAATAAAGTTCAAAACAACAAACACATGCAAACAGCATTAATCTTTATATGTGTTATAGGATTCGAGGGTCCTTATTCAGTATCGAATTGTTTTAAAATAGTTTGATACCATATAATTATGTAATATCCATTACTAAATAGATATGTCATGGTGATTTTGCTGGAAGGATACTCCGCAGCACAGCCCCTAAAAAATAACAAAATATAGCGATATCTGAAACATATTTTTTTTTTAAATAGGACTACTTACTTACTATTTTATAAACACTTCATAGATTATTTGAGTAACTTATACTAGTTTAATCAAAAGTGGGTCTGTTGGATAGCATGTCGTGTAATTTCTTGTTTAATCTGTCATCCATGGTTTTCAACCTTTCAGAATATTTTTATGGGAAATTTTAACTGTACTTATTCAATTTGAAAAACCATATTGAACAAAAAATACAATTGGTCATAATAAAAAATCAATCTATAAGTATTATTTTCTCCTCTCTCCTTTCTCAAGTTGAAGTTTTTTTTTTTTTCTCTTTATTGTTTTAAGGACTTTGGTCGTTACATAGACATGTCAGTCCTATCGTAACTTAATCTATTACATTGACAACAAATATTCTTGACATAAGATAGGAAGTTACACAATTACAATCAATAAAATCAAAATACAAATTTATCTACAATTAATCATGTCACATATCATTCTTGCCGGTTTGGACAGAGGTTCTCCCAAAATACTTTGGAAGATGCCTACGTCGAATCGGTTCAAATGAAATGCAATCATGAGTGCCTGACGCTGGCTTTCGTTTCTCTTACACTCCATCAACACATGTTGGACATCTTCGATCGTTCCACATACCTCACAATTAGGTGACACGACTTTCTTCATAAGATACCCGAACTTAAGTTGAAGTTGAAAAACAAAATGCTAAGTAGCGAATACTGGCTATAAGCTACACATAACAGTCAAACACAGGCATTTAAACAGTATCGTGACTGATGCAGTCATTAGAAGGCTTACTAATATCATTGTAGTACGTAATGTACAATACGAATACCAAAACACATCTTATGTCATCCGTCTGCCGAGTGCATCACACGTGTTGGGATTGTACGAGCTGTAGGGTTGTGACGAACAATTTTATAAATTATTGTTATACGCCATGCCAAAACGATAATTAAACAGGCAGATGAAATTTTGGAAAATTTATCCCACGGCTGTAATAATTTTATAAATCCAGAACTTAAGAATACTTAAGAATAAATTGACTCATGCTCATTATAGAAACATTGTCCCAAGTTCTAACCAGAAAACAGACCTGATAGTCAGAACAAAGATTAATAATATCTGTGCCTGTATCTGAACGCATTGCTTCCAAACGATATCCTAAAATATTTGTAGCAAAACAGTCAAAAGATCAGCATACCTAGTTTTTTTAAAACACGTTACCACAGAGAAACAACCCTACACTTTATAAATGCGTATCCGCTCGGCTGATAATGACTACGCCCACCATTCTTCGGAGAATAACCTAAATCCTTTGTATTTTCTACCAGCGCTATTCAGCTACCAGATGAAGGTTAAGGCATGTGATAAAGTGCCCCAACAAAGGTGTATCCTTATTTGAATTTGAATAGAAACACGTTATGTGGACTAAAAAGCAACAACCTAGAGATGTTTTTATTATATGTATTTTGAAATGGAAATGTGATCTTCTTCGTATGTCGTCGCATAGAGTACGTATGAACTAACAGCCACTAATATGAAATCACACAAACAGATTTCTCGTATGTGGCGAAATCAGTTTTATTTCTGCAAATAGGCCCCTGGAGGCGCTTTTACACCAACTTTTAGTTTTAAGTCCAACTAAAGCAGGAAAATTTGTTGAATTGCCCTGGGACAATCAAAACTTTATCAGTTGTGATTAAATTATACAAAATAAAATCAAAGGCTGCATTTTACAAATAAAAAGAAAAATAACCGTGTCACATACCAACGGTACTTTTTATTGTTCTTTGGTTATTGATATTTCAAAATTTCAACGGTTTTCTCCACCCTGAGCCGATATGAGCATTGGAATACTGCCTAGGAACTCAACATCATTAAAAATTATAGGTATAATATGACCTCTGCCCCTCTGCATACCTAGCCATCACTACCAACAGCCTTCGGTGCTTACCGTATCATTACTCCTAGCGATAGGAGGTTTGCCCACGCAGACTGAGGACGATCACCTCGCTACAGTCAACTTCGTTTAGATTTCAGAAAGAGGTTAGCAACATTATCTTTTTCAATTATTTGATTTCGAACCAGAGGGGTACTTTACAGACGAGTCACTTGACATTTTTTTTTTTAATTTTATATGTTTATCGATAGTGAATTTGTTTTGGAATATATTTTATTTGGGGTATTGTACCGATATTTATACTGTCACCTAAACGAAAGGGACATTTGACAGAGATTAGAGAAGAAACCTGTAGAAGAACAATATTTTGTTTAGTCCTAATTATTAAGCATATTTTAATAGCCCGACTATTTAAAATATCCTTTTAAATAATACTTCACTCAAATATAATTACTTTGTAGATTCACAACTGGTACGATACTATTTCCTTTTCAAATTTTATTTACACATTTTCCTAACCCGAGTTTCTTGTAATCAGCGGTAACGGAAAACACGGAACAGTACATTGACAGGTTTCTGTTTTTACTGACTGTATGGACAAGGTCGTTGCTCTGAACTCTCTACTTCAAGTAATTTTATAGGAATGATGCAGCTTTGCTCAATACTGCATCTGTCTGGTTTCAGAAAACATTCAATTTACATGTTTAAATGTCAGGTCGTGATAAGTATTTATCACCACAATTACTGTTTTTTAACCAGTCACACTGGTATGCTTGTCTGACTACCTCAATTGCGTAAATCCAATTTTTTGTTTATTATGTCTGACCGAAAGTGTGGTATAATTAATTTTGTGTTACGTAATATAAATTTGATTTATTTCTTGTGTCGTTTGTAAATAAACAGATTTAAGAAAGGTATATGAATAATACTCGTACTTTTATCAAAAACAAACGTGCATGAAATTGTATTATTTATGTTAATTTATAAACTTTATGTCCGGCATTAAAATGCGTTTTGTTATGAGCGGATGTGTCATCAACTTTCCCGCTATATTTGTCTCATAATGATTTGGGTGAAAGCTATCGAGTTACGTAATTAGGCACGGGTCGAACACCATTTAATCGTCTAGTCATGTTAGTAAACATATTAAGATTCTAAAAGGTCTAAGCATGACGAAACTCAAGACAGATTAATAGAGACTCTAATAGAAACTGAATAAGAGTGAGTTTAACGTAAATCAGAAAGCTCTTACCCATATTTTGATATTTTTCATCTTCTTTCAATAGCAGCAATCGTCTTTTCCTACGATCTGTTCCAATAAGGGTTGCCAACTTTGCCATAATTCTAATTTCTGCCCTTTGCTATTCCTACTACTTTCTGTGAAATTATTTTTTTACATATTTTAAAAATACATACATATAATATACTAGACAAAACAAGTACGATTTTAACAAAGACAATTTTGGCTTAACTTACTCTAAAACTACATGAATCAATAGAAATCATCAACAGGTACCTCCTTAAGGAAGAATTCCTCATAATCGCCGAGCTTGGCAAGCGGTCTGTCGATCGCAGTTTGGCCAATCAAAATTATGGAAAAAAGGCCTTGCTGCCGGTCAATCAATAGAAAACAAAGTTAAAATTAAAAGAGGAACTCAGATTATGGTCTTTAAGTTTTACCTGTAAAGTTTTATTAGATTTTCAACAACATACCACTACAAAGACACCCAAATCTCTGATCTTGGACAATAAGTAATTTAGCCTAAGTTACGTGTGGTGTATCGTAATCGTATGTCCAGCCAAAAGGCGGGTCCTTCACTTTCTTTGACTTTCACCGCGCGGAACAACATCGCGACGCGGGCGCACTTATAGGCTGGTGGGACCTATGCCCGAATCGCTCTATTTTGGTTTACGAACGCTTCAACTATTATAGTAAGCCACAATAGTAAGACCGGCATCACAGTTTTCAAAACTAAAAATATGTTTGATACTTTTGTCAACGTACCAACGAACTGTGATTAGTAAAATATCTTTGTTTATGGTCAAAAAACGCAATAAAAATAAATTGGATGATTATAAAAATGTTTAACAAAAAACTTTATTAAAAATTTCTGGTGATAGTGACTTTACAAGTGATGTTAGTTAAATTAACGTCACCAGAGACGGGTAAAAATCCGTCGGGATCTGTACGCATAAGCTACTCAATGACATAATTATAGAAAAAAAACCACTCAGTTTATATTGAAATGAATTTACATCATAACTAAGACAAGAGTGATACACTAGAAAGCGAGAACTGAAAAAAAATCCTGTGTATTGATTTTTATGCAGTCAAAACTTAGTTTAGCTTTTAAGTTAAGGTGTTTATCACATAACTTCAACGTTTTTAACGCAGTGCCGATCGATTCCAAAATAGGGCTCCAAGAAACAATAGAAATGTTGTGTTACGCCACATCCATAATAACTAACGCCTTCATTGTAAAATAAGATTGCCTTATTCTTAGCACTCATTAATACACATACATTAGAAAATAATGATAGTATTCCGGTTACAATGACTTGCATAATATCAGTTTAAATAGTCTCTAAATATTACTTCCTGATTAAAAGTTACTTAGACTAAATCACAGAGTCTAAATCAAATAAAGTATAATTCTGTGTTAACTTTGGTAATAACTTTATTGTTAAAATGATAACTGCTGAAAATGATGTTTTCATGTAAATTATCTATAATTAGGCCTTATTGTGGCATACAATTATTACATTGTATATTTCTTAGCGTATTTAACGCCGCCCACCCCGTTTGTTAAGCTTTCGTCTTATTTTCACTTTTGCTAAACATATTATAACTTTGTCTAATTGAAGTTTGTTAGTTTTTTTGCATAATGCAAATGTTGATGTCACGGTCAGTTACCGCACTCGTTTGCTCACACGTTGAGTAATTGGTTAATGGATTAGTCTTGCAATTTATGCATTAGGCATCCAACGTTATTTTGATTTGGTTTTCACAATAAGTCATAGAAGTTAAAAAAAAGAAAAATGATTTTTACAGAAGGATTTACCTACGAAATGAACGAAACAATTTCTCTATAATAATTTTATTTATTTTAAAGTTAAATGGGACTAACTTATGGGATTGGGAATGGGATTGACTTTTTTTTATCGCACCGCTTACTAAGCATTTCTGATTAGCCCTAGGTAGACTGGCAGAGAATGCCTCGTGGCATTAAGTCCACCTTTTGTACAATAACTGTTCGTTTGTGCAATAAAGCTTAAATAAATAAATAAAAATTGACATGCTCAATTGATCATCGAAATCGATCCATCTCGAAAAATGTTATGCGTTATTATCATATTTGAGTATAAAAATAAATAACGCCTAAACACCTTTTAAAAAAATCTGGCACAAGTAAACACGATAGAAGATCGATTTACCACATAATCTCTAATTTTCTCAAATGTAATTGACATTTATGTGTTATATAAGTACGCGTTGAATCAAGTACGCCTCTTTCCTTAGTCGATAGAAATTAATCATGCGGCATACCTACGGGGTAGTAAAGCCGTCGTAAGTTTTCTTAAAAATAAATTGTCATAGTTAATACAAACACGCACAATGCAGGAAAACCAATTGACAATTTAGACAATTGAAAGTCTATAAGGATAGTGTCACAAACCGTACTAAAAAATAAAATAAAAAATAACTGAAAAGTAGGAAATGTCGCTGAAATATTTTCCCTGACAATGCATTTAACGTTTAAACACTTAACTAATTGCCAGTCAACAAATCATTTGAAGTTTTTGTACTCAAAAGTGAAACTGGTGAAATATTGTTACGCACTCATGCACACATGTTTTAAGGCTTATGGACTTTACACTTTGGTGATAAGATCTATTTTAGAAGGAGCAATCACTGATGTATATCCATGTTAGTGCAATCCTATTAGTGTATTAGGTAATATTAGAATGGATCATTCAGATCGCTGTTTTGGTGTGCTGGTGATTCAGTGTAAATTGCTGGAACGGCGTCTCGGAAGTTACCTTCTTATTGGATTGTGATTAATTATGTAGGTATTATTATGAAAGACGACCGTGTGTAATAAAAAGTTTAATTTAACTTAAATAAAAACTTAACGCACTTGATAGAAAGAACGAAGAAGAAAAAAAAAATTTTTAATCATCTGGTTATGTTATTTAAATGTGGTTTTATTGCATATATGTAGTACTCGTACCTAATCGTAATTCGCTTGTGAGTTAATCAACTATAGAACTATAACCTTTATTAGGAGACTGGCATCAAAAGAGAAAAAAAAAACTTAAGTACAGTTAAATTTATCATCGAGATAATTTTTATCGTTTATCATTAAGGTGAACATAAATAGCGTATGCTGAGATATGAAACAAACCAATTATAAGAAAATGAGCTGAAACACATGAACGGACGTGTTTGTAATCTGCAGATTATTCCGCCCCAAATCCGCGATCATTTTAAATTGAAGCAATTTTATTGAGCAATTAAAATGATAAAGATTCTATCTGTACATTCTAGACATGCTCTAAAAACCACAATAGCACGTTATCGGTTGTGAAACCGATCGACGGGGTATTATTTATGTATCGCTTATCATTAGGCGACGCGTGCGCAGCGTAGGCGCAGACGCCGACTGAATGTCAATAACTGTCAAGGCGTCAAGCGTGGAGACGATGATGGGGTAAGTCAGGGGCTGTTCGCGATTTAGAATACCATAGTCTCTTGATTACTTAAACTTTTAAACAACTTAACTGTTAACAACTAAAAAAATGAGTAACTCTTCGAGTTTCATTGGCCTAGTAATAATTTTACTAAAGTTTCGACGCTCCTTGTGACTGTTAAAGTTAACAGTAGCTATTTCAATTATAACATGTTGACAATTACAAAGCGAGATAATATTCTGGTAAACCTGAAGTAGTGTTTTTTTTTATTTTAGATGTTTTGATTCAAGATATCGTTCCGCCCCATGTAATCGATCTTCAGTAGCCAGTTCAAAATAATAAATGATTAGTATTTTGTATCTGTTTTAAATCTAACTTTCATTGTAGCATGTCGTAATATTTAACAAAAATTATAAGCACCACTTCGTAGCTTCGTAGCAAGGTGATAATGATTTCCATTTAAAAGCGGCTACGAAATGGCACCAACTTACTATGCAGCAGTTCCGGAAAGACTTTGCAAGCCACCAGTATGTATACCCACCACACATATCTGACTGTCGCATTAATAAAGAATCAGGCATCTACGAGTAGCATCTTTCTTGTAGGATCATCGTTTTGTTTCTATATTACTTATGTTAAATTTCGACTCGACTGACACTGCGCTGAGGAAACAAACAACCCTTTTTGGGCAATTGGTGCCCCCCTAAGACGTGATGTCTTAAACAATTGCTTGATTATGGGTTGGTCCGCCACTGCTACTACGTTATTATGGATTCTTCGTTGCGCTGACTAAGCGGCAAAGGCATTAATGTCTTGTACCAAAACCAACCGCCAGTATTAGGCAACGGTAATGTGCATATAACGAAATGGTTCGCAACGCTCGGCCGGCGAGCCTACCGATTGCATGCAAACACCAAGTATGTAATTTGCGCGCTCACTGAAGATAAATTATAGCGCAGAAAAGTTAGTGAAAAAATGTGTCACTGATTATTGTTGATACATAACTGCACCTGAGATTTTCTTCTTTACTTTTATTTTACCCGACGCGGGTTCCGATACCGAACCCTTCTGTGGTCACGGGTAAACAAAAAAACTGCAACTAAGAATTTCGGTTACCTACATTTAGTTTTTCTTTATGATCAGAAACTTATAGTATATCTTTAAGTATGATCGATTGCTTAATATTGGTTGATTGGATTATTTAATATTGAATATTGGTTGATTATTTCTAAAGCAGTCGTTCACTCATAAATTCATAAAGCAAAACTGCTAGTTACTTCACAGCATTTGAAATTAAAAAGAACTGGCTGGAATCACACGTAATCTTTGCGGTCAGACTTGAATTAAACTTTGTGTTGTTTGAAAGACGCTCTAACGCTTTAATTGGCATCTAAGTGCGATTCAAATCACAATTAATGAATGATGATAATTAAATAAAACACACTGGAGTAGTTAACGTCGAAAACATGAGATTCAAACAATCCAACATTATCTCGCGACTAACAGATTTAAGACATAACAAAAAATTGATAGGCAATGGGCAAGCGAAGACATCCATTCTTGCGAACAATACTGCCTGTATAATGGCACATTCAAAATAATCACACACTAGGCATTCTCTCATTGCATTGCATTCATCTTTGCCTGACAATTGTATAGGTAGGTATGTACCAGGCGTGACAAACGAATCTTGAGAACAATATTGACAGAATGAAACAAAAACATTATTAAAATCGGCAGTTCTTATTCGCTCTACTTGAGCGACTAATACTTTTTGTGGATAGTTCTCACAGATATACAATTACCGATGTGTTGTAAATGTTTCCGCGTAATAAACATGCAGTTCTTTCAACATTTGTCTCCATAGGATTTACATTAAAGCAATGTTTATTGGAAAAAATCTAAAAGAAGTGAAGATAGTCTCTATCTTGTAGTGCTTCCTTTCAAACTGTACACAAGGTAGATGTTAGTATCAATCAACAGAACTGTTTAATTTTTTAAATAGAACTCTTGTAGGTTTTTGTTTATTTATGGTAGGTATGTTTTGTATCTCTTCTTGTAACCTGTTCTTTATATGTGTTTTCTTCCTGTAAGCATAATTCTACTTCTTGCTTAATGCTTACTTTTAATGACGTTTTAGTATTTATTTACTTTAAGCTTTTTTTATCCCAGTCACACAACATGTTCGGATCTGTTAACTGCTATGAAAGCGTAAGCACCTAGAATATTAAAGGTTATTTAATAGAAATATACTTTCAACAATAAGACTAACAGTAAGCAAAGTATTTAGTTTCGATTAAAATTAAGGACGTTAAAGCTATTAACCGTGAGTGGTTACTACAAGTATTTGAAAGTGCTGCAAGTAATTGAAAATAGACTTAACTATTCGGTGAAGCTATGTCACGAAGTCATTGCGAAATCATGCAAAAGGACAAGTGCCTGTATCAGCTCGGCGAGATGCTAATTTTAGAATGCTCGTGTCGTGGCATCCTCGCTTAGGGAGTGTTCATGGTAAGCCAAAACGTAAAGTTATGGCTACATTCACTTAAAAGTAACTATGTTCCTTAAGCTTTAAACATTAAGAAAACTTCTCTCAAATCTACTTTACTCATATCTTAGATATAATACTATTTATTCGCAAACTGCATTCGTCGTTCGTATTAAGGCAACTGCTTGCGTACCTAGTTCAAAAATATTTAGGTTTTTAAACTTTCTTGATGCATTGTTACACATAAAACTTAACACTATACAGGATTTAATGCACAGTATGAATTATCAAAAGGCAAAATAGTATTTACCTTGTGTCTGCGTCGTCTGGCAGGTTGCGACGAAACACTTTCTTCCACCCGTATATTGTTGACAATTCAGCAAAAAAATTTTTGTGTTTCTTAATTTCAATAGCTTAACATATTTTACTTTACTAAGTAATTTTAATTAGTTGAGAAGATTTTCGGATCATTTGATCCAGTGATTAATGCCAGTCTTTAACAAATGTTCAGCGATCGCGGATTTGCTGGTATGTTGATTTAAAAAAATATTTCCTTACATAAAAAATACATTAATTAAGGTACAGACAGCTTATGCATTGCAGGTTTTCATATTTTTCGGATAATTTATGAAACATTATCGTATTTTCAAGAGTCTACCAAAAATATCACTACCAAAGCAAAAATATCACGACCTAAGCAAACTATACAACAGGAGAACGTTTCCCACATTGCCGGGTCGGCAGTTTTAAACGGTAAAATGGCCTGTAACGCTAGTATATCTAGACTGAAATGTGCAATTTATAGCATGCTGTTCACACAAGCCAGATTCGAGGAAAATTTTTAACCTGGTATTTTCCCCAATCATTTCGCCACTGTAAAATTTTAACAAAACGCACAAAAAGACGATTTCCTTAGTAATAAAACAGTATGACAGCATGTTTGAAAACATAAAATTAAATAGTACGAAATCACAACAACATAGCAAGTATAAATGATTTTTCCTGTAGTAAAACTTCATGTTCTTCGAAAACGCAATATCAGCAGCGCCCTTTTGGCAATCAGCGAGTTAAACAAATGTACACACGGCGGCACATCAGACTATTCATGTTGACCTTGAGACCGCCTCTATGCCCTACGTAATAAAAGCTGTTATCGCAGTTCAACTGTTTACCTTGATGTGCTGTCGAGTGTACACGCAATTTTGGCAACGCGAACGTGAAAACACTAACCACACAGTGTGAACACCCCTCTGCCGTTTTATTTTGCACTTTATAGCCTGGCAACACTGCTTTTAGACATCCTTTTGTACACCATCGCAACTATTACAGCGACTTCGGTATATGTATCAAATTGAACCTTAATACCGTCTTTTAAGACTCTGTGGACTGTCGTTTATTTCGAGATTTACAAGTAATGCTGTTACTACATCCATTTTATAGACGATATCTGCCTTCGGGCCGTAACCATCGGTTGTAAGACGTTATGTTCTTACCATAATGATTCTGTCAGCGCACTGATCGCGGTTTACGTCAAACTAAACGATCTATTAATATAAAATATACAAATCGTGACGTATTGTGTATAGCGATGAGGTAATAAAGTTCGTGTTTCTGCCATAACTATTACCTATAAAAAAGGTATGAATTTATAATAAACAAACGTTTTTAAGTTTTATATTTATAGCAGTTGCTGTCCTTGAAAGGCTCATCTTATTGTCATTTTGTGGAACATTCTATCACCGATCAAGCATTTCGGTTATCTTTCGATCTTTAAGACTAGTAAAACTTAAATTGGTTTATTAGGAAAAACTTCAACTCGAAGAAAGTACAAACAATATTAAACTTCAGTTTTAGACAACGTTAGCAACTTTACAATAAGTACATAATATATTTATCAAACTACTAGCTTCTTTTATTAAAGAAATATATAAAATACTTTTTTTTATATATAAAATAAATTAATAAATTTTGGAAAAAAAACATTGGATGAAAAAACAAAAGATTCGTAATTATTGACATCTAACCCACTCCCGTTATCGTTATGAACATCTTATATCCAAATAAAGAGATTTCTCAGTATCAAATAATCAAAAGGCAATTCCAAGCCTAAATGTTTCCTAGATAAACCGAGATCTCACGTATACAACCTCGACCCTGATCTTCATTTATCTAACAAAAACAAAGCCGAGCGCTTCTCTCACGTTTTTATCAGAGTATACGTGTGGCTTGAGTCATATCGCGTAATGATAACCATCCGTGCCGCTGATAATATAGCGGGTTTTTCAAGGGTTGCAAACGACAGACCCAGACAATTTCGGAAGAAGAATAAAATTATGCCATAATCGCCACGCTTGGCAGACTTACTGGCGATTGCAGTTTAGTCATTGGTAGATAGAAGCTGCTGCTTGTCTTTTGCCGCTTATTGTAGCAAAAAAAGAATGGGAAGAGATGATTTTGCTTTTTATTTCCAAGTACCTTTAAATGGCTAAGTTTATAAGAAAATTCGTTCTCATAAAATGTATCAGTGCTGATGTTCCGAATTTAAAAAAATACTATTATATTTTACGCTGGCCCCAATGGTAGAAATAAATATAAATTAGGTGACCATGAAGTTCCTGGCCATACCTTTAACTGCTCGTTTAAACCTTCAAAAGCATTGTATAAAATGCGACAGACATCATGATAGCCAAGCAATGAACAGGATAGCTAATCAATTATAAAATTTCGAGCTACGCCTTGAGAATACTTGAGATGCACTTAAAAGGCTGTGGTAACCCTATGCTCTGCTAATTGTCGTGTAGTCATGTCATGTAATAGCTTTTTGTCGCATCTGCCGCTCGTGGTTGCACCGCGATAATAATAGGCGATACCATTTGTTAGTCTTGTTTTTACTCGTCTCTAGTGAACGATCAACACCTATAAGAATTTCAATTGCTGACACTTTATCATACTTGAATTAGTTAGAAAGAGAAGGCGGTATTTCGCACATTTGACTTGGCATTTAACGATCCTATTGGTACGGTGAAATGGTAAGGACTCCGGTTCGAACCTTTTATGAAACGTTTTTTAATGGTAACGAATCGGATATTGTTTTTCTAAGAAAATCATTCATCTAATTAAATGTTTAAATGACCAATGTCATAATTGTACTCTATTTTCAGAGGATTACATATTAAATAAAAAAGAAATAGTTCATCTATTCTATGTTTGATATTTAGGTAGGTACGTTTATTACTTTTCAGTCTCCCCTCAAGGTTCGTAGTTTCTCAATCAGTTATTCTATCTCTAATGCTTCCACACTAAGCTTTTTGCAACTATTCAACTCGATCATAAATTTAATAAATTTCTTAGTAGGAATCTAATCACAAAGTGACATTTGACACTTGTTCTCTCTCATTGAACCTCGATGTTTTGCGAAAACGCTTTCTTCTCATAGATTGTGAAACCTGGCATACATACCTAGCACATATAGTTTTTTAAGCGTTGGACCAAGTTTAACACAGTTTAGGCCTATAAATGTACATACAAAACTTATTTAAAAAATAAACAGTTATTTCAGGTCTTGCCTTCGGAAAAATATTGAATAAACGGCAAAAGTGATTTAAATAAAAATTCTGTCTCTCAGTAAGAAGAACATTGGCCCGGATAGTGAAAGGTTGTGAGTGCAAATCTTGCTTAATACTAATATTTTTTTTTAATTTAGGTATAGATAGCTAACCGTGCTTTCGAATACAACTTGAGGTAAAAGAAAAAAATGTCATGTGTTACATAATTATAGAAATAAACTGACATTAAAATTGTTAATACGTATGAAACAGCCGTGTGTTTTCTCGATTTCACTATCAGTAACTTAGAAAAAGTTGTTTTTAATTATGGACAAGAAAGACAGGGCTTTCTTCGAAAGGCGATTACAATTTCAGTGTAGAAACTTATCTTGTTTGGTGAGTTTCATCTCATGTGATTAGTAATTCTCAATATGGCTTAATGCCAAATTAATTTGTCATATTATTACCTATTGATAATCTGTCACTTCAATCAATTTGGTATACTTTTTATAATCTGTCGAAACGCAACTCTCCTTTTAACCGACGCAAAAAAAGAGGTTTTCAATTCATCACGGATATTATTTTTCTTGTATCCTATTAATTTTCCTAGTCAACTTCAACTTAGGGGTGACTTAACAGTTTAAAATGTAAAAAACGAGATTTTTTCCAAATCATACATTCATCATCAGTACAAAAAAAGATAAAGTATCGAATATATTACCGATTTTTTTTTACAAAAAAATAGATACATGACTAACGAGAATCGAATAACATTCCTTAAGCAACAGCGACATGCGCCTCCGGTGCGGTATTGTTTGCCAGGCCCATCCGCACCTCAAGCAAAATGGCTTTGAATATCATAAACATCACTCGATTGTATTTCTAAACAATAGGTGAGTAAATAAATATCTCGGATGACGATCGCATTCCGGCGCTAATTTTTTTTAGTTTGCGCATAATCTCGACTTGTTTGCATTATTTGGCCAGATACAAGCTACTTACTCGTATATCTGGGCATAATCAAAAAACATTTTATGTTTATGATGTAGATACTCGTACTACCGATTTAGACGGTGTTAATTTTGTCCATAAATTCTTGTATAATTTCTTAATTTCAAAGTGTGTAGTTTAGATAACGAAAACAATCGTAACATCATGGCTCCGAAATATAATACTGAAGTCATGCCTAAATAGGCATGTTTCAATAAAAATATTTTTATTGAAACATTTAATGTTTGTAAACTTGTATTGTTTTTATAATATGGAACATGTGATTAGTTATATCTGTCTGAAAAAGAAACTACTAGGTACCTATTTGCTGCCCTAACGGGATTTAAAATCACCTTGTAAAAATTGCTACTGTCCTTCTATCTATTACGGTTCATAAAATACAACCAGCCGCTGATAGACAGACAATACACACACAGAGTGAACTTTCAAAGAGTTGTATGTATTATCAAATACAAAAAAATAGTAAGTGAAAATAATTGAAAATGCAATTAAATACAATTAAACTACAGGTTATTTGTTCCGAGAGTTCTATCAAGTCAATTGTTTTTTATGACTTCCCAATGATTCGTCACTGTTAAAAATTTAACTACTGTTAAAAAAATTCTACTTACCTATATAATAAATAAAGACCATGAAAGTTTTGAAGACAGTTAAACTGTCGTGTTGATTAGTATTGCCTGTCTACTCGCTGTCTTTCTGAATTTAACAGTTATTTTCTTTTGTTGCAGTCTATCAGAAAATGCTCGCCCTGTGAGCCATGGATCCACTAACGTGGCTTTCACTGGGCCTCCAGTTGGCAGCGCTGTGCTCGATCGTGGGTGCTCTACTGCTGTATCTGCTGAGGAAGGTCAGGGTAACCGAAGTGTTGCCAGTGGATAGCGCGAAGACTGTGCTCGTCACCTCCGTGGACACTGCACTGGGGTTGCAGGTTTGTGGATTATATTTAGGCTTTTTGATCGGAGTTGAACGTAGAGTACATGCGTTAGAATTTTTGAATTTAAACATGGCGTCGGTTGTAGCTGCAAGAATTAGAGTAAATGCAGTTTTTTTAATAAAAAATCGTCACACAAGTAATCTAGAGTCGTCAAAGGAGTAGGTACTGTCAAAAGAAGAAGAGCAGCAGTGACTTCTGTTCACCAAACGAAACTGCTATAGCTAATTTGCCAGCCAAGGATGATTAAGGCAAAATCTGCCTTTTGGAGACTGTATTCAGCAGCAGACCGATATAGGCTGTGAACAGAAATTTTCGGCTTGAATGAATCAATAACAACTTTCATTATGCAATGTTAGAATAGAAAGCGATGTCAGAGGGCATCAAGCGTATTAATAATGATTACGGATGCTATTCTTGCTGCCCTAATTTTCATAATCACAGTTCGCAATTGTATAAATAAATATATCACCACTAGACACTAGCCCACGTCAGTTCACATTGGACAAAAGCCTCTCCTACATAATACTTTATGAGCCAATTATGACACCTATTAGAGAAGGGGTTCCTTCTAAGTATTTTATTATAGGAAGGGACCAAACGACCACTTCTTGCATTAGGTTAGAATAAATTTGTCAATATTTGCAGATTGCAACATATCTCAGCGGTAAAGGTTGGCGCGTGATCGCAGGGTGTCGGCAAGGTGGACTTGGGGCAAGGCTAGCAGACTCCTGGTTGCAAGCCCACGTAGCGTCGGCGCCGGAAGACCAGCCCCCGCCGAGGCTCGCCACGCTGGAACTTGATGTGGCGAGAGAAGACTTGCTAGAAGAGGCCGCGAGAGCCACGGCTCAGCATCTGCCTGCTGGAGAACATGGTAAGCGTTATTTACCAACCACCGAAAAATGTGGACATCCTCAATTCGACGGTTTTATTTCTTGAGTTCGGTAGGTTGATTTAGCTCAAAGAGGGAAAAAATAGGAGATCCACATTTTGAACGTTTTTCTTCCGTTCGATAGGTTCCTAGATATAGATCACAGAGTGTTAGAGAAATAGAGTTTAAAAATAAAAAATAAACTATTTTCACTTAAATTGAACAGAAGGAAAGCATGAAATAAGCAACCAATTTTAAGTCAGTCTCAAACAAGAAATCACCAAACATCTTGCGCGTACTTATAACTGGTTGTTTAAAAGCGAAAAATAAATGTAACGCTATTAATTAAAAAAAAATAATAATAAAAAGTTATAAGTACTTAGTAAGTTCTTTGACAAATGACGATTACGATGTATAAGAACGTTAGGTTGTTAAGTAACAATTCATTTGTAGGTACTAATTGAACTTTCAACCTGTATTTAGTAATAATTATGGTAGCAATAATCGCATATTTTAAATAGAAGGTACGTTTTTATCCGCGCAAACATAAAGCACAAGTAACTTTAAAAGCTTTAATATTATGTTACTAGAACAAAAATCAATGCATTATGACTTCGTTTTAAGAAATTTCGAAATTCAGTATAAATATTTAAACATCATGAGTTACCGTAGGACATTATATTTAAGAAGTAAAGATGAGGCTTTGTTTGTCTAGTTAATTATTATAATCGCAGACAAAATATATTCTAGGTAATTCTAAACTACAACAGTAACCGGTTATTAGTAAAATCACCTATAGACTGATCATATATAAATTATGGAATAACTATGCCTGAAATATATTTTTAAACAAACGTGAAAACCAAGTCCAAACATATTAAAAAAATCAACAGACCTATATAATAGACCTATTATAATAACGACCGAACATTTTAAAGTTGTAATTAGGTCGATCCCCTAGTAAAATTTATTTAAAATAAACAATAAATGCACCCCTTTAAAACGAATTAACTAATTTAATAAATAACAGTTTATATTACCACATACTTATTAAGAAAGTACCGCTCTGTGACCTAGAATTCGACGAGCGTTTCCTATAATAACGGGTCTATAGCACCCACCCAGCATCAACAGTCAACTAATACTGAAAACTAACTTATGAATGAGTACCTATGTACTCAAAAATCCTTTAAAAAAAACAATTTAGCTACCAATCACTGCGTTGTGACTGCGTATCAATTTAAAATTTCCAGTGATCTCCAACATCTCCAATCATGTATTACTAGAAATACTATATTGAAAGTTTAATTAAAACTGTTTTGTTACGCATTCATGACATTTAAGTGTTAAAAAATAATAAAAAGAGCGTGCACTGCCCGGGAATCGAACCCGGGTCGCAAGAATGGGAATCTTGCATGATACCACTACACCAGCAGTGCTTATCAGAAAAGGATGAAAAAGTTATACACATTACAAGTTTATACAATGCACATACTTATAAGAATCAAAATTTACGAACAAATGATTATAATATCCATCATCTAATTACAAAGTTAAAACACAATAAAAACAAAACAACAATTAGAACCATAGATTTACTATTTCTTGCCAGCAAAACTAACATGGACTAACGCCATCTATTGAACACGTGTAAACTACTAAGTAGCTTGATAAGCGCTGCTGTGGCACGCTCGTGTCGTTTCGTCTTGCTTGCAATGCAAGTCAGCAGCGTTTAATTAGCCTCTGTGTAGATGGCGCTACTAGGATAATTTTGTGGCAACTTTCAAAGAATGGGGGCTATCGCTAGTGAATTTGCCACTAGAGGCGCTAGTGTCGCGTGAGGTCCAAAATCATTCACTTTGTACTGGTTTTAGCGGAATTTGTTGCATAAATTATAATTTCTTTAATTTACCTGCTGGAAAGTGATCTCCTTCGTGAAATATTGCAAATATGGATTATTTGGCAATTAATGTGAACGCTTTAAAAGCGGAATTAAGAAAAATCGCAAAAATAGGCAGCCTCGAGAGCAACTATTTCAGAAGTTAGTTTGTTGATATCAAGATAGTTATTTATAAACAATATAACCTTAATTAGATTCAAGATATAACACTTTGTTTTGGCGCCAATTGCCTTTGATAGCTATACTTCCGGACCTCAGTCTACAGTGGCGCCAACTGGTGAGCAAAGAAACTGTAGTCCCCATTGTGTAATTTTACATAATACATAAACCAAACTTAGATTATTAATTTGATTGTTATGAAGCTAAAAACAGAAGCTATATAAACTTATGTACGTACGTAAACCCGGCTGCGTCTTCTCTCCACTATTGTCCTGACTGCGATCGCTGGGCAGGTGGGTTCCTGCCAAATGTGGCCATTATGGCAAAATGCTCCTTTTGGAGAGGCAGTACACAACACAGATAGAGGCTGTTGATGATTATGAAATATGAATACGATTTAGCGCTAGTGTGGCGTTCAGGAAGTGCCAAATGGCCTAATTTAGGTTCCAATCCCGAAATACATCGAGTGTCAAGAATAAGCCTACAGGTTACAGAGGTGTGTTTGCTAATTTAATTCATAGATGTTCAATCTCAATCTTCAAAGAACTATTGGACTACCTATCTTTATCTTGACATAATAACTATTGGTTTCTTTTTCGCTTCAGGTATCTGGGCGGTGATCAACACTGCCGGCAGCAGCGGGCGTGGCGGGGCTGCGTGCTGGGAAGGCGCATTACGCGGCAACGTTCTCGGCGCTCTGAGGGTCGCGAGGACCTTCTCGCCGTTGCTGGCAGCGGCTGCAGCCGACCACCCTCATGCTGGCCGACTTTTTTACATCGGTAAAGTTAAAATTTTACTACTTCTTGCAGAAGATGTCATCTTTCAAAGTTCTCGGGCTGGCGTCACACTAAGTACTTAAATGCGAAACTATAATATCAGTATACTTTATTTGATATTTTAGCAACTTAATTGCACTTATAATATCAGTATATAAACTTGAAAATTTTTGTCTCGCGCAGTGTCTCGGTGGCCTAATGGTATGGCGCCCGCCCGGCATGCGAGGAGATGCGGGTTCGAGTCCCGCCTGAGACAATTTTTCAAGTTTATACCTATACTGATATTATAATATCAGTATAGGTATAAACTTGAAAAATTTTGTCTTGATATTATAATATCAGTATATAAAAATTAAATAACAAAATTATGTCTCAGGCAGGACTCGAACCCGCATCTCCTCGCAAACCGGGCGTGGGGCGCTTTTTACTTTCTTCAAGTTTATATACTGATATTATAATTGCAATTAAATTGCTAAAATATCATATAAAGTAGGTATACGAAACTATAGTCAATTTGTGCATAATTTCAAATATTATCTACGAACGGGAATATTGTTCTAAGCGTTCTAAATACATATTGTCACTGTTCCGTTTATTAGTCACATTTAGTGATTTTGGCATTATACCATATAACGTTATTTTTATGTAAAACTTATTTAAAGTATTTATTTATTTGATATGTGTGCCAGCGTATTAAATGAATAGCACCACCCTTTCTCTTCCTATGCGTGTCGTAAGAGGCAACTAACTACAAGAGCTACTGCTAGAAAAAGACGGTCAGCAGCGTTTTCTCTTCACCATTGACCAAAAGGCAATCGCGAACCCTCTTGCCACGCGTGAAGAGTATGGTAAAATCCTTCTTTTAGAGTGGTCCGTGTTCAGCAGTACCCTGATATAGCCTGGTGATGTAGTGATGATAATAAATATTTATTAGGCATAAGTTTTATCGCTGATTTCCTTTACTAATGAGAATTAACTAAGAAACTAATACAACCTAAAGGCTAACGCCCTGTTGGCCTAGTGGTTTTAGTACCGGGCCAAGATCTCGGGGTACTGAGTTCAATCCCCGGGTCGGACAACAAAGGTTTCGAATTTTCATACATTGCTTGGGTTTCTGATCACCAACCCACATTTGACTATAGGCCGTTATTTTTAAAGGCTAGGTTACTACTAGGTTAATTTATATTTATATTAACCAATTATATTTTATATTCTTTTAATCCAGGACTAACATCAGACACGGCCTGTGACAGCTTATCCCGCGTAGAAGCGGGCGACACGGGCGAGACCAGCGCAGGCGCCGCCGCAGTAAGGTGGGGGACGTGGGGCGCTGCGCGTGCGCTGCGTGCGTCGCTGCGTGCGCGTCGCTTGCACGTCGTACTGCTGCATGCACCAGACCTATCAGCGGCTGAGATATACGCCCCGCCAGTGCAACTTGTAGCACCGAGTCAGCCAGCGAGGTAGATTCATCATTGCATTACAAAATATGAAAACTTTGGTCAGCCATCTTAGTTTGGCCTGCTAGCCTAAATAAAACTAGACGAACTCCGTGATGAGGCTGACACACCGGTTTTCAAGGGGGGCGGGTCGATTCCTAAACGGATCAATGGAGAAAAGCAAAAAACAATCTATATTTTCAGGGAACTGGGTGTTTGTGGTACCTTCGTTGTTTTCTGATTTTCACAAAACAGGAATAGAACTTAAGTAGGCTACGGCTTTTGTGGGATACCTACTTTCAAAATTGCGGGAAACATCTAGTAATGTGAACGATCAGACACTATAAATAAGTAAACTTTTATGTTTACTTTTGTATTTCAGCCGACCAGAAACCCCAAGTTCGGGCGTGAGCACAACAACGGCCAGTTGCGCCGTGACAATGCCTGGCGAGGCGGCAGAGTACAGCGCTAAAGTCTTCCCTACCAGCGCTTTGAAGGTCTTGGAAGACGCATTGACAGCGCCAGCGCCCCGGGACTCATACTATCTCAAGATGAAACACGACTCTTGGTTTACGAGGATGCCATCTCTGCGAGTCGCATGAGTGCACAAATTGTGGGAATATCTTACTTTATGAGTTAATTCTTGTTTTATCTTCTTTCTGCGAACGTGAGGTAAAACGAACTGTAATAACAGTGATTGACATTCGCGGATAAACTAAATTGAATTCTTAAAGAATTCAATGCACATATAAATCGATCATCTTTAACATTTGTGTTCTGTCAGGTAATGATTTTCTTTAAACGTTACAAGGTATTTATCAGCTGTCATAACATTTAACAGTCACGGAGCTTTTTCATTTAACATATTACTAACTCATACTTTTCCTAATCAGGAGCATTAATTTAAAGAATATAGCAGCATTTTTAATAGCTCCTGTAGTAGTGCCTACCTTGTAATTTAGCTGCTATACTAAATGCTTTTTATAACTTAATTGATCGTTGATCTTTCTTTTTTTTTTGGTGCTGTTGGAAGCTGAACATCAAATTTAATAATGAAATAATCAAATACTAACCTAACCTGCTAGCTTGTGTTAAAGAAATACAAGTAGGTAATACTTATTATTATATAACGCATTATAATGTTATTATAACCATGTTTTATGCTTTACATATTAAGTATGATAAGTTCTATCGACCTGCTTATCCCTATTATATATCGACGATTTGGGATAGCGGATGCGGTGCCAAGCTGTGGGTTGGCACAACTTACTTGACTACTCGACAATACGTTATGTTTTAATAAGCAACACGGACAACGATGCTTTTGGGAAGTACTCTGAGATTTACATTGTACGATGGTGATGGACTCTCGGCTCCTATCACACTGCGAATAATTACAATCAAAAGTTAAATTGTGCAAGTTTTGCTTGTGTTCGTGAGATTTGTATATAGCATGTTGTAACAAGCTCACAATAGTGCCAATTTATTAACTTTTGTATGTGTGTTTTTTATAAATTATGAAACTGTAATCTACAAGTAGGTATATTTGTTGTCAACATTATCCAGTGAAGCCAGTAGCTTGATTTCGGTTTCATAATAGATTAAGATTTGGTGTTCATTTAGTCTTTAGCCATTACGGTATGACATGAACAATTATTATGTAAATAATGTCTTTGTTATATTAAAATATCAAACATAAATTATTGTCTTTTTATTTTATACTCAATAGACCAAACCAATTTAACACTCTGGTTCTTTCACTTTGAAGTTATCGAAGGTTTGCCAAACATCGTAATTGTCAACACACATTAGAATTCCGCCATTCCCAGAGCCGTCATCAGTAGGGCCAGTGCATGTCCAATACTGATCCTTGCCGGATCTGCCAGTTCTCTGCCAGTAGGCGGCTGTGCTCACAGCAAATGCACTTCTGTCTCGCCCGCTGCTGACATAGTGGACGTACTCAACGGACTTCATTGATATTCTATCTATGATGCGAACGCTGAAATTTTCTCATTTTATAAAATTGTTGCATCAATAAAATTAATTAATTATCTAATTAGCACCAATCCAATCAGTATCTGTTCTTACTAGATGTATAGCGATTAGTACCTACCTAGTGACAGTAAATTTTAAACAAACATTGATTGCTTTATTTCGTACCAACTCAAAATAGGTTGCTCAATTCAAGTTTTTTGCCTATTAAAGTTTTTGTTAAATGTATTTTTTGTACCTTATTTTCTACTATGTACTTACTAAGGATTAAATCTTTCTAAATTCAAAGTTTGAACGCTAAATAATCAGCACAACCCAATAACAGTCGAATCAAAACCCTTTTCTTCTTTAGTCTGTTGATAACCGTATAAAAAAAATCTATTAAATTCCTGACTCAGGAATGCTCATCATACAAGCACTTGCTAGTTTTAGAATTCAAACTTGTTGCTAACTTTGCAATCAGCGGTCAGAAACCTGACTCTCCTAAAACTATGCTTTTAACATCAATGAATGTTACCTGTAGTTTTTAGAACAAAGAGGTATTTTATGACCGCGATGTCCATAAATATCTAACACCAAGTACATTGTCTTGGCAAAGAGTGTGTATGGACATGTCTTATCCCCAGGTTTTCGTATTATCATTTTTGCTCGCAAAGTTTTGTTTTTCGTTATGAAATCCAAATTATATTTTGGCGGGCTGAAAATAATAAATAAATTCATTAAGTTATTGTAATAACTTCTGCATCAACTATGTGAGTGAACGTACCAAACTTATCTATCACCAAAGATGACTCTTTGAAACACGTCAATAAAACGTAGTACAAGTAAACTATCTACCGGCAGGTAGGTAGGTAGGTACCTACTCTTCAAGGTTTTTTTTTTTAAATTTTATTACAAGATCCACAGCTCTAATTACAATAATTAAATTAACTTATGAACTAAACTTACAGCCAATAACGGATCTATTTTTTAAATTTTGTAACTTTATAATCGTCCGACAATCGCATTCCGAATTAAATAACGAAAGAATTTAATTTTTAAACAACATCTTTTAGAAATCTTAATCTCACAGAACATGGAAAGAGGTTAGTTAGAAAGGCGTCTAGCGCCATTGCGTATGAGGATCGATGTCGCCGCTTGCGCCCCACTACCTAAAGTACAGTAATAAAGCACAAGTGTTCACGTCATAATAAACACAAGCTTTCGCACAGTTCAAAGAACGCCAATCAAGCGAATTCTTTTGACGTCGCGCGACCAATAGTGTTGGGTGACGTCAAAATTACATACATTCATGTTTGGGCAGAAGTATATGAGCATTTGCTCATAACGTCTGTGCCGCGCTTGCCCCGCCTACATCGCCTTTCTAACCTTTTTTCTGTGTTTTGTGGTATATCTAAACCGCAAACACACATGTTCTGTTTCTTTTTTTACTAAAGTATTATTATAACTATGCAATAATATGAAGGAACATACTTCAAAAAATCAATTAAGTTCCGTTCTACCACTAACAATACTGAATGATTGTAGGATTCTAGCACAACTTCTATTACAGTTTGTATAAATGCTTGGCCAGTTTTTGTTTCATCTTAACTTGGCCTAATTTACACTTTCGAAAATATTTAAATTATTCTAAGATAGCTACCAATTACACACCCCTTCAGGATACTAGAAGCAGTATACTCAAGGAAGTTCCAGTGAGGTAGATACGCGCGCATAAGCGTTGGTATTTGGATGCGAGAGAACCATGGCGACATCTGCTTGATTAACATAGCCATTTGGTTTAGAGTAACCAAATCAAGAGACAAGCACATAAGAAGGTGCCCATTTGCCATCTCGTTTTGAGGAAATGATGGACGGTCTTCTGTAAACAAACATAATTAGTCAATCAGTTCTGCTATCAGGCCTCTTACAACGAACACATTAGACCAGCGTTTCTTTAGCTTTCGTCATTTTCCGCGAACTTGGATTCATTATTATAAAATAAGCAGCAACTCCATACTTCGCACTAAAATTTTGTGACTAATTAGGCGATACCAAAATCTAATAAATCATTTTAACCATTAATAAATGTGTATTATTTTACCTATAATGGAAGCAGCTGTTGATGTTCTGGAATCCTTGCAGCGATGCCAAGTCGACTGGCGATATGTGGAGGTACTGAGAAGCCTATACAGAGCAGCGTCGATGTCCGTCCAAGTACAGAACCACAAGACGAAACCCATTCAGTTGCTCAGAGGGATGAGACAGGGAGATGTCATCTCTCCGAAACTGTTCTCCAACGCACTGGAGGATGTCTTCAAAACACTGGACTGGAACGGACTGGGCATCAACATCAATGGCGTATATCTCAGCCACCTTCGCTTTGCCGACGACATAGTATTGATGGCAGAATCAGTGCAGGATTTGCAGAAAATGCTGCAAAGCCTTAATGCTGCTTCAACATCGGTCGGTCTCCGGATGAATTTGGACAAGACCAAAGTCATGTTCAACGACTTTATCACTCCGGAGCCGATCTTGATCAACGGTGAAGCGCTCGAAGCTGTCCAAGAATATGTCTACCTTGGGCAGATATTGCAGTTAGGTAGAGACAACTTTGAACGTGAAATCACAAGAAGAGTGCAGCTGGGTTGAGCAGCGTTTGGGAAGTTGCGTCATATCTTCTCGTCGTCACTGCCGCAATGCCTGAAGAGTAGGGTGTTCAATCAGTGCGTCCTACCCGTTATGACATACGGAGCCGAAACGTGGAACATGACAGTCAGGCTGGCCCAACGTTGGAGTAGACGGGTTCTCGAATGGAGACCACGTCTCGGCAAACGTAGTGTAGGACGCCCCCCTGCTAGATGGACCGATGACCTGAAGAAGGTCGCTGGTAGTGGCTGGATGAGGAAAGCGGGGGATCGTGCACTGTGGCGTGCCCTTGGGGAGGCCTAAGTCCAGCAGTGGACTACAATAGGCTAATTGGAAGCGGCTTGGGTTTAAAAGTAATAAGTGGGTCAACTACCGCGCCTTGGCAGAACAATGTTTGGGAAACACTGCATTAGACAGCTTGAAGCTAGACAAGGGGAACTAAGATGAACAGTGAAAGGCTAATGCGAAATTAACAAATCTTGGTAGGTACTTGTAAATGTAAGTTGTAATACTCTACTTACTTGACAAATCAATGAGTCCCGGTACAGTATGTCCGATCCATGCTCCACCAAGCTCGTCTGCCATTAAAACGCCTAGGAATGGAGTTCCAAGGGATTTATTGTTTCTCTTATCTTCGTATGCTACTACTGCCAGGTAATCTGTATAAGTAGGCTGCAAAATAGTTTAGGTAACAGAACATAAAACGTGGTTTATTCGATTTAGGCAAATTTAGCTGAACTGATATTATAATTGAAATTGTGAAGATTATTTTGCACTACTACTTCACCATCAGCCAACATTAGTTCTACTGATAAACATAGACCTCTCCAACTGCACATCAGTAAGCAAGTTTCTCAGCTACTCTCATCCAGTTCTTGCTAGCAAGTGCTCCAAGTGAATTAATTTAAAGGCGTCCGGCGACTACGTTTGACACTATAACCCGGTAACTGCAACGGTTTTCGGTTCTATTGTATTTATTGAGGTCCACTGCCACTTAGTCTTCAGCATGACTTTGGTCAGACACTGCTTAATTTACAACTCGAGTTTGCCTACTTGACGAATGTCTTTGACGAAGCAAAGTTACAGGTGTCTTAAAACTTACTCTAAACATAGGCGCTATTGTGTGTTGTAGCATAGAGTTGGCGGTGATATGTCGGCCGGAGTGTTGCCAACGGCCCGCATTGTCAGACGTGATGAAGATGAAATCGCGTCCAAGTTCGCGAAACGGTATCACCTCGGCCGGAGGCTTGTATATGTACCACCTATTGTTAATAATGATTCAAAACTTATTAAAACGTAGCATTTGAAAGTCACCACTTCTTGTCTTTCAGGTGTAACACAGACAATGCAGTACCATATTGAGCGACGGGTGCACAAATCAGACATCGCCCCCTTGACAAAAAAATATTAACAAATACCTACCAAGAGTAGCTAATTTCTCTTAGTGATGTTTTGATAGATGTGTGATTGCGTAGGTTAGATAAAATCATACCCGGGTTTAGAGGGCTTTCAAAAGCAGACCGCAAAATACCTACTTAATTATAAGTACCTATCGTACGAGGTATAATTGGTTATGAATTAAATGGTTGTTACGAAAAAATATTACATATTTTTTAAATTGATGAAAAACTATTAGAACCTGGCTCTGTTGATTTTACTTTATAAGCGTTATTTCAACAACTTTTCACTGCTTTAACTATGTATGTACTTCCTACTCAAAATATCAACTTAGGGTATACATTAAAAATTATGTAAAATAAAGTAAAAGATATCTATATTACAACGTCTAACAAAATATCTAATTAATCCGGTTTTAAAATTATTTACTAATTAATTAGTAAAATATATTTACCAATCAACGGGTCTATTGTCATTATCCCTACAATGAAGATTAATGTAATTCCATCCTGCCAAGTGCTCTATACTACAAATTATTTTAATAAAACATGTAAACAAAACGAAATATTTGTAGCACATTTCACATGACTCTGCAGAGTCCTTGCGATAAAAATTTATTGGTCGTAAATAATTTAAGTACATAATAAAATATTTTGATAAAATATTTAGGTGCAGGTAAAATTATTCGGTTTGGCATTAGATCAAAATAAGACAACGCTTCTTTTGTAAAATTTATTCTTAAAGTTACTTAAATTAGATCACAATAAAACACTGAACTACTATGTAACCTAAAATGGAAATCATAAAGTAACTTATTTGAAAACCGGTTAAGAAATGAGACTTTATATTAAATATTTTTGGGATATTACCAAAAAAAATTCGTTTACACTTCTACAAATCCCAATGTTACTGCCGTTTACAAAAAATATGTTTTAAACTTAGTATTTGGTGAGTATTAGAAACTCGGTCACAATTAAACCTAGTGTAAAACTTACTTACTTACATTTTATCTAATTTTACACATAACCTATAGCTTTCGCTGAGCATTCGCCAGATATCCACAGAATTTAAGATCACAGATGCATGACCACATTAATAATCACTAAAACGACTTTGTACTAAAATTAATACATACAATTTTGTGACATGATAACGGGCTTTATTAATATTACGTAAAACACAAAATTATCAGTTTCTTACTACTCATTCACTTAACAACTCAAAAAATCATATCTCAGATCTGAAGAACTGAAATAATGTATATTTTCTCTACAAAACTTTTTAGAAACGTTGAGCATTCTGAGTTTGAAATATTTTTTAAATTTGTTTATCAATTACACGTTTGGACAGATTCGATAAGATGCGCAAAGTTTCCCCATAGAATAGGCCCTGATGTACACACTGTGCCACCACCACGTGATTCTTGTGGTAACTGAAAATAAATAAAAATAAAAAGTAATTAGACATTTTCTCAGATGGGACTAGCCGATTACACGCAATAACCTCGTGTCAGCTTCAATAGATCATTTTTATGACGCTTGTTCAGTCTGTTCTTGTTCATTAAGATCCTTAATTATTTATACATAGAACACTATAACGAAATTGAATCCAGAATCATCCTGTGGAAAGCCACATCACCAGTATGCCAACTGTGGTGCGAAAATATAATAGAACACTAGTTAAATGGGAACAGTACCCTGGAATAAATCTGCTCCTACAGCCTACGGAATGCAGTCGATTTAGGCAAATACAATATGAATCTTCTTTTAAGAGCTTTGCGCATTTGTTTCTATACTATGCCATATTCGTGCCTCTTGATACGGCACGACTCTCAAACATGTATAACCATCTGAATATGCTTTTCACCTTCTATCTTCTCACGATGAGGTGTCAAGTGCCCGCATGCATCTTTCCTCAACTAATTTATATTCTACACTTCTACAGTATATTTGCATACCATGACTAGTTGGTACAGTTGAAATTCTGTTACTTTTGTATTTAGCTGTTGGTCTTCCAAATATTAAATTAATAAATAAATATTTCTTTTCATATTTACCGTATTCCAAAATTAAACTTACCGCTCTATTAATATCCCCGACGCAGACCCAGTAGTCGGCGACCTTGGTGTCTTGGCTGTTGTGCATCTTGTGGGCCACGGCCACCGCCCACTTGGAGTGGTCGTTGTGCGATGTAAACGACATTTTCGCGATCGGGAACTTTAGCCGCTCGATATTGCGGACTCTGTAATACAATGCATGTATAACACTTAAAAGAGAACTTACGAGAAACTAGATAGATATAACCAGAAAAATAGATTACAAACCAGAGAAAAAGGTACAATAAAGATGGCTTCTACTAAATGAGATCTTATCTAAACAATATCTTCCAAACTACACGCAATAATTTGTTATTTTGAAAAAGGGACTATTATCCTTGTTTAAGAGCGGTGTCTCCCAGTACCGAGTCAAGTAGGGTATGCGGTCAAATCAAAGCAAATACTCGTAGAGTTTTTGGATTCTATTTAATGTGGAAATTCAAATACACTAATTATCAAGGTATGCTGTCGGTCTAAGGAAAACAAAGATCAGATGGCAAATCACTCTTAATATATTTACCAGACTTGCCGAATCAAGAATCTTAAGTGTCACAGATATTCCGATTTCCAAATTTATATCAAACCCTCTATTATTTTTAGAGGTATAATGTCCTTGGATAAGGAAAAATCTGTTTCAAAGCTAACTTACTGAAAATTCCTACTGCACTCAGAGTCCAATGTCCCAGGACCGTTTGTCCAGGACTCCACTAGCAAATCAGACTGTAGCACTTCGGCGACAAGTCCGCTGTATAGGTCGTCGTTGAACATGGCACTTTTAGCGAAAGACAGGAATTTGCGACCGACTAGAGTCTCGAAGCTTTCTATGTGGTACCTGAAATAGAACAAAATATCTTCGTTTTCGTCTTATCATTGTAACAAACCACAATTAATGTGTTATTTACTTTTCGCACCTAGAAAACTTTGAATTATCTGAGAATATATTGCCCGTAGCAACATATCAATTACATAAAATTATATCCCTCATATAACCTGAAGGTAACCAATTAAGCATTAGATGCCAAATCTAACTCTTCGCAGGGGACTGTATTTGGTCCACTACTGTATAAGATCGAACAGTATGCTCCTAGGTAAAAAATAAGAAAACAACGTTTTTTTTTATGTGTACTAAGTACTCAAATTAAAAGTACTTTTGTAAACTTACCACGGAGAAGCGTCAATGGTCTTATTGTTGACAACATCAACTAAGTTTGGAAGCTCGCTTTCAAACTCCTGTGGTATGTGGTAGTATGCTATAAGGGGCTCATTGTACTTCAGCTGAGTAGCAATCTGATTCAGAGTGGACGTCTGGACGGATACACAGAGGAAGGATTGTCCGTATTTCATGCCAGTAGTAGGGTAATCGTACGAACTGACGTTGAGGCCATGCACTGGAAAGGCAAAATAAATGTATCAAGACAAAATGATAAAAAAATACCTTATCGTATATTTTTGCATCGGTTAAGTGCAATTAGATAAAAATGGCAAAACTTTATACGATCCATTACTTATTTAAGGATCTATTTTAGATTAGGAGGACATCATAGGATCCACAGGACTTAGAAATAACTATATAATATCATATAATACCAAGAACATTATACATATAAGAATATTCTATTATTTACTTACTGTCAGGCACTGGCGGGAATCTTGGCACAGAATGCACCAGCCACAGGGAAGTGAATTTGTCACCAAGTATCACCCCCTTGGTGTGCCCGCTCTCCACTCTAGTCTTCATGAACTTAGAGTGCATCTTACACATTTCTGCCAAGTCGTAATCATCGTAGTACTTGTCGCCAAGTTTAAACTTTTTGAACTTCTTTATGCCTGCTTGTTTCGTTTGACCTAAACAAAAAATTATTTCGTAAATAAGTAGGTACGCGTAGTAAAATATAATAATATAACGAGTTGATTATTACTTATTTAAACAACTTTTTCTACTCAATAATATTCAGTATAAAACTATTCCACGGTGACTTCATATTTTCAGGATAAATAACAGCCCTTTGAAATAGCCTAATATGTATTTGCTATTGCCTTCTTATATTCTGCCTGCATGATTAAACTATTCCGGCGTGATTGAGTGCCAAACTTTCGCAATAAATAAAATAAGTATGATATAAGATATAAGATTATAAAGTAAAGTAACGGCCTATAATCATCCCACTGCAGGGCCTCCATCATTTCTTACCTCTTTTACTTTTTGAGTACATATCTGCTACAGATTGTAGCACATCAGGCTGATTTTCTGTAGCTGGTGGTTGGTCGTTGTATACAAGGGATATTATATTCTTATCCTGACGAAAAAAATAAAACAAATTAAAATAAATTAGCACACCATGTGGTGCAGGCAGCAAATAGAGTAACATCTCATCCTGTAACCTGTAAGTGGCACCTCGTAAAGAGGTGACTAAAGCAGTACCTACTGCCAGACAGGGGCGGATTCAGGATTTTTATTTGGGAGGGGCTTGACCTAGTTGAGAGATACTCCCAGTAGTTTAGTAAGTTAGCAGAATTCGATTTATCATAGGCTGATTCATATGCTTTTAGGTGGGGCTTAAGCCCTTTAGCCCCCCATAGATCCGCTACTACTACCACTACCTTTGGCCAAAATTTCCAAACCACCTGCTAAGCGTCATTTTTGCATAGTCCTCAAATATCCCTTAACTTGTTTGAATGTAATGTTTAGTTAAAGTGCTAATAATAGCGAGATAAATTCTTTATCTTTCACTTCAATGTGTCAGAGACAGAAAGAAAGACTGACTACAAAGTTACAAAAATATAAGGGTCCCAATTTGTCCTGTGGCAGGCACGTAATAAAAAAAAACTATTATTATACTTGCAACTTTTGTGTGTTCTCCAGATAAAAGTAGGTACTTTTGTCACAAAACACACAATTCTAATAATAAGTAGGTATTTCATTACTCGGACTACATAACAGTTTAAAGGGGGTTTATTAAAATTGACACAAAGTAATATTTCACCTGATATAACGGAGCTAATGTCTTCCCCACCATAGACCGTGGGTCGCTGATGGCCAAGTCTGACATAATCCACCCGCCCCGCAGTTTAGAGGGGGTGAGATGCATGTACGCGACCCCTCTGCGCACGAGAGGGTTAAGGTGGTTTTTCTCTCGCGGCAGTTTGTAGACGTAGAACCTGAAAATTATTAGAAACTAGCTGATGCCCGCGGCTTCGCACGCGTGGGTTTTGATCTGTTACAAAGTTTTCATCACGACGCACCCCCCTCTCCTCCACTCTTTTCCTCCACTTCCTTTGCCTACGGTGCCGAAGGTGCCCATCTCGGGCGAGGTGGTGGTGGGCACTTAGTGGGAGCCGATACGTCGTTGCCGACTTACCGGGGCCCGTTGATACAATAGTTGGATGAAAGGGGCCGATTTTAACTATTTAGGGATCCGGTGTTAGTTCTCCTAGCGAACCGTGGTCCAAGCGAGCTCGCACCACATCTGTTTGCATTTACATGAAATCTGAAGTACAATATCATTTGAAACTTTCAAAACTGTCAACGCTGTAGTACAACAAACCATTCAAAGCAGCTTGCAAGGCTTTATTCGAATACGATCAACACTGGCATAGAGCCCTGGAAGAAGTGGCCCTGTGTAAAAAACCACATTCTTAATTTTCAACCAAGTAGGTTACCATTTTTCTCGATCCATAAGCGTTAAAAAGGCGATTTTACAAAGACAATTTGCTTGCATACTACGTTTGGATAGAAGACCGGTGTAGTACCAGCATCGGTGTAGAGCTCTAAAAAAGCCAGTCCTATGTCATTCTCCCTTCATGATAAACGAAGTTTCAAGTACCTCAATATGATGTTAAACACAAATAATTAACCACAAAATTTTCAACTGTTTTTCACCCCCTCAAATATTTAATTATAAAAAATCCTTATAAACAACATAACAAAATTTATACCAAAAAGCTGACGTAGTTTCACAAAACTTTCATGTGGGATGTGGGTTCGAGGCATGAATGGTAGAGGATGATCAGTAGGATAAAAAGTGTTCAGAAACTTGACAAGATAGAGAACTGATTCGACTGTACTGACCACTGTGTCTATAAATTTTTATGTTTCTTCAGCTTCAAATGATGTCAGCAAAACATCATTAATTACTGCTGCTTGGTCATTAGTGGGTGCGTGGTGGTAGCTATTCCTAAGTTAAACAACACGGAATTATAAAGTGAGGTGATTTTTTTTTCACTAAACAAACTTTGCCGGGCCCCCAAAAGCGGTGCGTCCTAGAAAAAATAAATCGTTACTAAATGGAAGTTTATCAAATTATCTTTTAAATGGAAGCTTGTCAAATGGTCTACCAGTCTATATTGATTTAATCCACCAGTCAGCTGCTTAGTGTTGTTCCAACACACCTGTTACCTTTTCCTGCCTGAGATACGGGTCTATGCCCAGTTTAGGAATTATTTTTGTACTGCTTAATATAGTTGATAATGTCATAAGGTACAACAGTGTAATTCTGTACACTTTTTTCGATTTCCCAACATTTGTCTTTACCGTATAAACAAAAATTGGCCAAGTGTACCATTGACTACGTAAACAACATTAGGTACCTACATTAATTTAGTTAATGTAGTGCCTACCTGTTACCATTTATTGATATAAAGCAAAAATAAGCAATAAATTGATTTTTTTGTGTGGAAACCTCCCTTAAATATTAATATAATTATTGATTATTCAAGTTAGAAATATAATTGAGTGTTTTGTGAATATTTCAAGTGCCTACCTGTTGCTATTATTAATATCGAACAAAAAAGGAAAAAAAAAATCGCGTTTGTTGTATTCCCATACAACAAACGCGATTTTTTTTTGTTCCTTCAATATTTGTTTTATTTTGTTTTTAGTATTTGTTGTTATTGCGGTAGCAAAAATACATAATTTGTGAAAGTTTCAACTGTCTAGCTATCGAGGCTCTTGAGATACAGCCTGGTGACAGGCAGACGGACAGACAGCGAAGTCTTAGTAATAGGGTTCCGTTTTTACCCTTTGGGTACGGAACCCTAAAAATGATAAAGTTCTAAATAATACCATTCTTATGGTAAGTACCGATATTTATTTTCTGAATATGTACAAATATACATATAGATAAGACATCCAATAGGAATTTTCAAGTTTTGTCTTTTCGTTACATAGCCTCCTTATTTCTTCGTCAACTTTGTCCTTCAGGGCATATGGAATACGTCGCGGCTAGATGAAAATTGGTGTCACATTTTCTTGAAGCACTAATTGAGCTTTGTAGTTTGATATTCAAACAAGAGTTCCGTCAAACACCATTGTTAAATCTTCTAGTAATCTGTCCAATTTTGAGTTGTTGATAATTTACTAACTGAATTTTATCCAACTCTTCAAATTATAACTCACAAGGATCCCGTGGAGCACAAAAATATAATATAATACGTTTTCTGATGTAATTCTGGGCTCAAAGATGTATGATTGACGTGTATTTCCTTGTATCGATATCATCACATCTGTTCAGTTTTAAGTACGTATCCAACCGTTTAATGATGTTTTTGAATAATAATAATAAAATAATTGTCTAATGGTACTGAGTTCAATTTAGATGTCCTGAGATTTGTTTGTGACCGACCTTTGCTCCTCAGTACCTTCTGCATACATGGAATTGTTTCGTGGAATCATTCATGGAATCGAATTCAAACTCTGCAGTTTTAGTTTAAGCTGAAGGTCATTTTTTTCTTCAATCTCAGTTTCCAACTGTGGGTCATCAGTAATATTATTTGTAATCGTATCTCTTCCAAATTATTCTTGGTAAATTTGTTCATTTATCACTTCACCAGCTGATCACTCACTAATTTTAATTCATAATCAGAAATTTCTCGTAGGTTTTGTATCTGGCTGCCGAATTTTGTAATGCAGCCTTTAATTAAAGTTCTACACGTTTTAATTCAGTTAATTCATCCATTTCGGCGCCAATTATTGAATTCTAAAATAATACCATTCTGTTTGTAAGAAATTACCTATTTATTTTCTGATTGACACATTGAATGTCATAACAAACTAAGTAAAGTCAGAGAGTATAAATATGTAAAGAGTATGGATATGACGCGGAACCGAACAAACTTTGTCCCCATTTTTAATTCTCTTAAAGATAAGATTTTCAAAAATCCTGAAACACGTCATTCTTAATTTTTAATCAGGTAGCTGGATACCAATTTTCATCGACTTAGCTTCAAAACTGACGGAGTTTCATACAAACTTATGGGGCCCTTTTTACCCCCTTAGAGGCGGAATTTCCAAAATTCCTTTCTTAGTGCTCACCTACACTATAAAAGGAAGCACGGTGAAAATTTTCAGATTTTAAATCCCAGTAGTTTGGGTTGTGCGTTGATATGTCTGTCAGTCAGTCAGTCAGTCAGTCATTAAATCAGTTTTCATTTTTATATATTTAGATTAACGAAATTAAAATATTATTCTATTACTAGATATACCTAGGCCTCTTCAAATGAAAGAATTCGTTGTAATCGCCACGCTTGGCAAGCGAATTATTAGCGTTCGCAGTTTGGCCAATAACTTAAATTTTCAATTTAGAAACACATGAAACCTCTTGAAATAATAATTTTATTAAATCAATATTACCAATATTACCTACCATTATTAGTGTCGCTGAATGTCCGAATATAATAATAAAATATGCAAGTTGCACGTATGAGTGAAAGTTTATTCCGGATTACTGATAAATACATTTAAACTTCAATGCTTTACATAAACATACTAATTTATGAGATTTTAATTACAAAAATTAGTGTTCCGTATAAGATGATAACAATAGCAATAATACCGCAAATATGATTTTGCGGTCAGTAATCTAAAAGGAAGGAATAGGCTTCATGTTATTATGTTGTATAAATTTAACCAAAAACGTAATTTAAATTTGAATGCCATTGACTAAGACATAATTATGTATTAGCTAACTTGATTACTTAATTTATAAATAAAGTCTTTAAGCTGTAATAATCTGTATCTGATGAATCATAACAAAGTTTTAAATAATGTCTTTGGCCAGCAAAACTATAAGAAACTGAATTAATTTTAATGATGCTTACCAATCAACCGGTTCTCCTTTCTCATTTCTGCACTGGGGTGTCAAACTACTAACACTAACTACAAATAAAGAGCAAACTAATAGCACGACGTAACTCATTGCGCGTGTTTTGTCCGCGAAAATCGCACCACAAGTAAAAAGGGCCGCAGGAAGTCAGTGTTGCATTTGTTTATGATGTCATGCAATATGATCATAACGTCGGTGCGGGCATCAAACAATCTATATGTTTACACAACAATAAAACGGTTTCCTTTCAATAAATATGCGTTAAAAATCACTACGAGCAATGCAATCATTGAAAACCGAAGCTTGAATGATCTAAACTAGTTAAAAGGACGAACCTTCTCACAGCTGCGCGAGCGTCGCTTTTCTGTCTCTTTCATTCATCGTCGGCCAAAAAGGGACGCTGTCTAATCCTTTGTTTGGTCGATTGTTTATGTTTTTTCTATGAATGTATATCACATTGTAATAATAAACCATGTAACTGTTTTGAATTAGACGTTGAATCATATTAAACAATTGGATCAAGTCTTTGTTAATTTGAATACGTAGGTACAGGCAGAAAATTAGTGTGAACTGTGAAGGTATCTAGTTACTGTAACAGAGACTTATAACACATAAAAAGTAAGAAGTATCAGTAGTTTTTTTTGTTTTATTTAGATAAATAAAAAATCTCAATTTATAAAAACATATTATTTCTTTATTATGCATAAGTAACAAGATATAGGTACATTATAAAACCATCAACAATAAATAAAATACGTATTGGAAGACTTTGACTTAGTTTACATAATATATATAATTTATGTTATTCGTATGAAATAAATGCTTTGCACTTTTTCTTACATATTACATACAAAAATATTTATAAAAAAATAATAGCAATTTCTGAGATATATTAATGATGAACATGAGGCATATTCTTTATTGATTCTGCTCACGGTTTACACAGATTCGTCACAAATCAGTTTGTTGTGTAATGTAGTCTTACCATTTCCTCTCAACACCTCAATTAACCTTAATTTAAAATATTAATTTTTATTCCATGCTTTTTACAATATTACTGTTGTGTGGGCATAGATACAGCAGCTTTAGAGTGAGATACGTCACTCTGTCTCCAGAATGATACTACCGTCTTCAATTCAGTGTAGAAATCGATTCCTTGTTTACCGCAGAAGTGGTTGGTACCCAAGAAACTACCTCTTGATCCGGTGAATGAAAACATTGAAAGCGGTACGGGGATTGGAACGTTTACTCCGACTTGGCCTACGTCGATTTCATTTGAGAATTTCCGCGCTGCCGCTCCGTTGGTGGTGAAGATAGCTGTACCATTTCCGTACGGGTTGGCATTTATCATTTGGATTGCATCGTCTAATGTGTCTACGAACAGACAGACGAGAACCGGGCCGAATATCTCCTCCTTATAGCACTCCATGCTGGGTGTGACGCCAGTGAGTATGGTTGGGCCGACGAAATTGCCCTTTTCGAAACCGGACACTTTGATTCCGCGACCGTCGAGAGCGAGTTTGGCGCCTTCTTTGACACCTGTTAAACAAACAAAAGGATGTATCAAATCGAACAGTCTAGAACCTTGGAATAAAAAAAAATATTCTAAACATTTTAGCGAATTATTGATCAAGGTTTTACTTATTGTGACAATTTGTCTGAAATTTGCATGCCACCGTGATGGCGAAACGTGTTATTCTTTTACTTATAAATTATTGTAATATCTGAATAACCATGTTTTATGCAAATAAATAATTTCTAAATTCTAAATTTCTAATTTAAAAAAAAAACAATAGTTTTGAAAATACAATTCCTTGAACAAAAGTTGCGTCTTAGGTGGGGTTTGAACCCATAACTTTTAGCTTAAATTTATTGAGCTACAAAGAGATTTTTTGTGCCCACGAATTTAACCAAAGGCTTTATGGAGGTACCTCCATCATGCAAAAAATATATTTACAACAATTTGCTATTGATTCCTTGTAAACAATTTGATAAACAGTAAAATAGTTTCGCGAAATAGACTTTCTTTACCAGCACTACCATCTTACCTGACTCAACAAGGCGAAGGATCCTGTTCTTTGCGTTGGCGGAGATGACAGGGCCGACGTCAGTGCCGGGCACGTGACCGGCGTTTACTTTGAGCGTTTGCGCACGCTGCACGATGTCGGGAATCCATTCCTTAGCCTCTCCTGATTAAAAAAACGATAATATGAGCTAGTTGGTTTGGAATTTCAACCATCGTAGACCCTCACTAAACTAGCACTATTCGAAAAATATATTTGAGTTAGTTTGTTCGGAGTTTCTATCATGGTAGATTTTCACTATCAATCAAGCACCTAGAGCTACCCTCGCCTCAAACTAACTTCGATTAAGGATAACTTTAAACCTAGGTTATTAGTTAAAAACACGTACTACAATAACTAAAAAAAAGTCGCAGAAAATTAACACAAATACTGTTTTCCGTTGATGAACTTCTTCTTTTCATTGAATATGACCTCAATGTATTTTAATTTATGATAAAACTTTTATTTCATCAACTCATCCAGTTACACGATTCTTAGACATAAATAAACGATCGAAAAAATCGGCACACATTATTTTTGATGGTGTTTGATTAGCTTTTTTTTCGATTACCGATTTTGATTAATCGGTTCAATTATATTGACCATGTTTTTATTTAATTTTGCTTTTAAACAGGAGAACAAGAAAGCCGACTTGAATCTTGTTGTTTCTAAAGTGATATTTGGATCAGCATAACAAAGATAGCACAAGGAGCTACTTACTTTACCAAAATCTTGTCTTGATGATAACATTTCAATAATAGAATTATAAGAAATAACTGGCTCTACTGTAAAATTGAATGCGCCACACGAAAGCGGCGGTTAGTGAGTTTTTTTAACGAGCTTTACGTAGTTGTCTGTCAATATCTGCAATGTGGACTTCACGAAGAAGTCACACGGTATGGTTTGACAATGACATTAAATATATAGGGGTCCACCTCCTAGCAGTCTACCACGGGCCAGGGCTTGGAAAACGTTATATTTTTCGAAACGTTTTCGCCTTAAATATACCTAAAAACGTAAGTGTTTCGTTTATGTTCGAACGGAATCCCAAAAAAAACTTTTAGAAGGAGAACGAAATTTTAAATCTTTCTTGCTTTAAAACGTTTTTAACCATTTAAACGCGCACGCTTATAGCATTATCTGCTAATATTATATTATCTCATCATTGCCCATCATCAAATTAAAAAAAAAACACATATTTGCGTCTAAGTAGTAGTAACAGCCTATAATCATCCCACTGCGGGGAAAAAGCATCCATCATTGAATTCAAGTTACCACAGCAATGATGGGTACAGGCATAATCACCACGCTTGCCAAATGCGGGTTGGTGATCACAAACCCGAGCAACGTTCAGAAAAAGTTACCACAGCAATGATGGGTACAGACATAATCACCACGCTTGCCAAATGCGGGTTGGTGATCACAAACCCGAGCAACGTTCGGAAATTCGAAACTTTTTGTTTCCCGACCCGGAGATCGAACCTGGGACCCCGAGATCTTTTCCCGGTATTTAAACAACTAGACCAACGGAGCGGTATTTGCGTCTGGCATTATCATTTTGTAAGGGCATGGTGACTGACCTACAAACACGGCGGTGCTGAGCGCCATACAACGCTGTCCGGCTGCACCGAAGGCGGCGCCCACAAGTTGGTTGAGTGTGTGTTCTTTGTTCGCGTCCGGCATTATCACACCGTGGTTCTTGGCACCCATGTTACTTTGTACCCTCTTGCCTGTAAAATATAAAACAGTTTTAAGATTTGTATCTATAGTTTTATCATTAGGAAGGATCCTTTAAAAAGTATCACACATTAAGTGTGGTGTGCCATAAAAGCTGGAGGGACCCGAGAGAATATTAGCATGGGCATCTGCCTTTGTTAGCGCTGCATTTGTTTGCAAAACCGGAAACATGAAACAAATAAGAAATGAATATGTTTCATGTCTTATCTTAGCATTGTCAGTGCCCAGAATCTTTTTTTATTATCTTTTTAATGATTATGTATTGCACAATGTCTGACATTGGGTAACAATGTAGGTCCTTTATTTTAGTTTCGTATCACCAATTCACATGAACGTAAACATTGAAAAATGAACGTAAGTCAAGCTAAGTTTACTTTAGTACTTCACATTATATTTGGACTAGTTTGGTATTAAATTGCAAATAGTAATGGGCAAATACACCTTAGTCTGTTAAGTGTCAAAAAATTATGCAAAAAGGCGTCATTGGTGTCTGGGTATAAATCACCAATAACTGTTTAAGACCGCGTCGTTGAGTTAAAGTTAAACTTGTAGGCATTGACATCCTACCTGCAGCCGAAGCTCGTTGGTAGATGTGTTTGCCAGCGGCGTCACCCCCGACGAACGACACAGCCTTGATGTCGGGGTGGTCGCAAATGAAGTTCACCGGGTCGTGGGTGCCGTGGATGACCTAATCACAAACAGAAAGGCTTACACATACGGAAAATACCATTAACTGTCCTATAGACTTTGTATGGCAATAATAAACTATGACGTCACGTGTTAGGTACCATTCTCAACTGATTAACTCTTTATTGATTTCAAAGCAATTGATTATCTTTTTTTTATTTGTATACATGATTCTTATTTACAAATTTTGACTGTTTTAAGAAGACTGGAGTCTACAACTTTCCGCTTACCAGGTGACTGCTCTATCTAATTGCCAAGACATTTCATGTGTAGATAAAATCTGAATGAATTTTATCTAATAAGGCTTTGTACTGTAAGCCGCGTTTCCGTGTAGTAGTAGAGGAACGCGTAGTTTGATCAAAATCTTTGTTTATGTACTTCCAACTCGGTAGCTCAACTGACAGCATTCGCATGTAGCAATAACCATAGATTTAATAGCAGTATATTAAATTTATGGTAATAACTTATTTTTAACTGCTTAAAACCGGTTGCAGCAACCTCTTTGGAACAATGACAGTAGCAAAGAGATTTAAAATGAGAAATAATATTATTGTCTTGTCATCAAAAATAATGCTTAAGTAGATTGTTCTCCGTTTCTGTGGTGTTCGCATGTTCGTCAAATTTTTTCATTATTTACTATTTTCATTTTAATATGTTTACCCCTTGAAATTGAAATTGTAGTTAGGTTTATAGATCTTTATTTCTCAAAAGAACATAGTTCGCTTACATGAATATTTAAATATTATTATATTTAAAGTTAACACATCAATTCTAAACAAATCTTATCTGTGGGAACACACAGTTTTCAAACAGTTCATGTGTTATGTCATTTTAAACTCACATTAACGACACCAGGGGGCGCGCCGGCCTCCTGCAAGTATTCCATCATCATGAGGGTTGCGCCGGGATCTTGTTCCGATGGTTTGATCAAACATGTGTTCCCGGTGGCCAGTGCGGGTGGGAACATCCAGAGGGGAATCATCACGGGGAAGTTGAAAGCAGCCACACCTAAGAAATGGATTTATTTAATTGTACACTATCTAATATTTTCTGTGGTTCAGATCGTTCTATGGTAGACCGCAGCATGAAAACTATTATCTATATATATAAAAGAAAGTCGTGTTAGTTACACTACTTATAAGTCTAGAGCGGCTGGACCGATTTTTACGATTTATGTGTTTTTGGATTTATTGGCGTCGGGATTGTTAACGTAAAAATAACTTATGAAACTTTTTCTTTTCATACAAATTTCCAACCCCGCCATATTTGATGACAATGACATTTAAGACGTCAAAATCAAATACTATTCTGAGGCGATACGAAGTTCGCGGGGTCCGCTAGTTATACATAATGTTCGGCGCATTGACAGTTATTTTTTTCAGGGTACTGATAAGGGTGCTTTGCTACATTGCTATAATTAGATCCTGAGTTTATTAAACCAACAATTTTTAATTTTTTTTTTCTAAATAACCCAAAATCTGGCAAGACAAGACACGCATATAATACAATAAAATAAAGGTTTTAATAGCCAGATTTGCCATAAATATACTGCAATTCCTAACCTCCAACAACTCCCAACGGCACTTTGTAGCTGTGGGTGTCCATGTCCTTAGCGATGTTCTGAATGGAGTCGCCCAATTGTAGGTTTGTGATGCTGCAGCAGTGCTCCACGAGCTCTGAAAAAATACACAAAATTAAATTTTATATATAATATTACTATAACGTAGGTATCATGACTGCTGTCAACTACTTATTTAAAAATGATGAAGGGTTCATTATACCACATACCTACCTTGTTTATTATGAAGAACCAGTTCTTCCGAAATCATGGCGCTTACAGCCGTACCAAAACATAGGAAACTCATATAAAACAAGGTACATGGTACGGACCCCGAATTCATTTAACTCTAGTGATAGTGACCGTGAAAGTTTAAATCGGTATATTTTAAAAGTGATATATTTACAAACTAAAATAGTCTTAAATTGTTTTTCTTCATTCTATAACATCAAATTAAGAAACCACTTTTGCACTGGCGGCCTTTTCGCAAGACGCTGCTGCTCGTCTTCCTCTGGCAGTACTTCCTTGGTCATTCTATTTTAGACAGAAATCACACGAAATAATATTCTAGCTAGATAGAAAAATATAAATTTTCAACTTACGAATTCCTCTAAGAACATCGCCTTCCGCATCTGCGATGGTCTTGCCTTGTTCCTCGGTGATCTTGGCAGCCAATTTACTTTGATTTTCTCTTAGTAGACGGGCGAATCTAAAATTAAATAAATGTGTCGATTGATTACACACATACATACTGCTAAATAAAACGGAAACCGCGGTGCAGCGATGGTGAAATTACATATGGTTTCAATAAAGAATCACTATTATCGGTCTTTCTAGATTATATATAATTTTAAGGGCAGTTATCGAATTGGAATAATTATAAAATGATGGTCCTATAAATTTATTTTAGGTTGTATTTCATACAACACACTCTAGGTCAACACAAATTACTGGAAAGAAAATCTTTTTCCATTAATGGCGAAACTTCAATCGCAAAACCTACTGCCAAGGTGGTGATTATTTTAAATCTCCTTTTTATGATATCAAGACCTAAAAAGTGAAAATACTATCGAAAAACATATTGACAAAATATACAAACTTTATTTGATATTTTAGCAATTAAATTGCAATTATAATATCAGTATATAGACTTGAAAAATTATTATTCCCGCCTGAGACTTAATTTTTCAAGTTTATATACTTAAAATATACAAACTTGAACATAAGCTGTTGGCGGGTCATGACTGTACTCTGGCTCCATGATTTGTACGCCTTTTTGGCTGATTCTAGAGCGGTGTTCAATTCTTCCTGCGTTGTTTCTGGTACTCTGAAAACAATGAATATACCATGTACAGCACGTATTAGTTATTAAGTTAATAACCAAGTTATTAACACAAGTAACTAATATTAAATGAATTAATTTTAAACCGACATTTATCAATTAAATTGATGGTGTAAGTTAAAAATACAATTAAAAAGTAAGTAAAGTAACTGCCTATAATCATGCCACTGCAGGGAAAAGGTCTACATAACTGTATTCAAGTTACCACTAGGTATGTATGTAATGTAGACATAATCACCCACGCTTACCGAATGCGGGTAGGTGATCACAAACCCGAGCAATGTTTGAAAATTCGCAATTTTTTCTAGCCCGTCCCGGGGTTCGACCCCAAGACCCTGAGATCTTGACCTGGTATTTAAATCTTCTAGACCAAAACGGTGCGTTAAAAAAAACAATTGGATCAATAAATAAAATCGCTGACTTTTTGGGTTAGAGCAGACATTCGGTGAGTGGAAAGTTGTGGATTCAAGTCCCACCGAAATAAATGAATTTACACATTCTATGGTTTTAAGGATATTATGTTTGTTCAGCAGTTAGGTACTTTATAATATTACACAACGTTACATGATAATTTCATATCTCTACTGAGTCAATTTTACAGATAAAAATGACAAAACACAGCAAGATACGACGAATAAAGTCATTAAGTTGTTAGGCCAGATTTTAAAGTAGGTGCAATATGAAGTTATTTCGATTTACAGAATCATGTGTAATATCACACGATTGTTTTGATAAAATTTTGTTGCATGTGGATCCTGTAATATGAATGTTATTAACATTGCCCTACCGATATTCTCCTAAATTAAAACAAGTCAATTTAAATAGTCATTAACTGGTTTCGGCATTTCGGACAACATAATATATCTGAAACAGGCCAATAACTTATGATAAAACGAACTAGTCATGAATAATTTAGGATTATTTCCAAAAAAACCGTAAAAAACAGTTCCATCAACTAATAGAATCCACTAAAACTATTACATAGCATAAACTGCAATGCTCCAAGTTCTTTTTTGCATTGATTACAGAGTACAGATTAAAGGTCAGAAGTTGATGAAAGCTAACGAATATACCTATATAAGTAGTACATAATTATTATCATCAGTATGATGTAAAATTTGGTTTAAGGTGGAGGATGCTATATTATGCGTAATGTAAAACTATGAACCTGCCTAATATTAAGAGCAATGATGATAGGAGCTTGCTTGCAAGTAAATTTTTAAATGTAACTTAGTTGAGTGATAGTTTAAAAATTTAAGGACACTATAAATACCTACTACTAACTTAATTTGAATTATTTAACTACCCATTCTCAGTACCGGATCAACTTAATATGGAAATTATGCATTCTTATACCAAACCACTTACAAATCCTACACCGAATTTTAACGAATGCATGCAGTTGAACATTTTCAATTGGTTTAAATAAATACTGCTTCATGCTTACCTAAGCTACTGAAGAATAAACGATCATTTAATTGACATAATAATAATATGCGCTAAAAAATTTACCACCTTAACTTTAATTTAATTTTATAAGCCTAGATTAAAAGGATAAACAATATCATTCACTATCAAATCAGAGCTCAGAAGCGACATATTTATCAAATCCACACTCAGTACATATCATGCTATGATACTGGAAAAACTGCATACCTTAAAAATGGCATGGCAATTGTCAGTGACACTGTTACCCCTATCTTGATAAATCATAACACTGTAAAATGCATACATTATTTTCTCCTTTGGGCAACCATCTATAGCTGTTTTACCATGTATCTATGTTTTGCATGTATCTTGTATGAACCATTGAGATGTTGATAATCACATTTCAAATTTAGCTCGTGACATTTCAAGAACAAGTACCCTGATTAAAGATTAAACTGGAGTACTAAATCTACATACATTAACTGAACAATTAAAGTGGTTTTGGACTAGTTACATAATCAGAGATTTTTAAGGAAATCGAGCAAGCCTGTTTTAGGATTGCTAATCCAAAAATTTACATAGTAGGGGGCTCAATCTCCAGCAGCAGGATGGCGAAAACCATAGGATTCCAATGAAGAAGGGTAGTATAAGACAGAACTCCATAGTAAATGTTGAATTATGAGGTATTTTTATACTAGTAGGGCAGAATATTGCATTTGGATTTGGATCAGCGATATTAAATGCTGCTTCTGAGCCATGGATTGCGGGTTCGACCCCCGCACAGTACAAATATTTGTGTGCATGAACATGTCTGTTTGTACTGGTCTGGGTGTTTTCTATGTATTATAAGTATGTATTTACAAAAAAAAAGTATATAATGTAAGTTTATCGGTTATCTAGTACCCTATACGACAGGGTACTTAATAGTAGCTTAATTTGGGACTAGATGGCTCTGTGTGGCCTAGTGAGGCGTGTCTTGAACATTGATTTATTAATATTATTAATAGGGCATTTATAAGACATGATTATGGCTTCTTGATTTAGATACCTTCAATATCAAACTAGCAAAGACAACTTTAAATCATGTGATTAAAATGTTAAAACATAATGTCAATGTCATCTTGGTTTATGATTTGGAAATTTATTATCGTGATCTGAAGGGGAGAGCTATTAGCTATTTTTCTAATTAAATTACACATACAATTCTTACCTTCCAATCACTTCATTGGTAGCGGGATTGGTGAGCTCAATCCAGTTGCTTGTTTTGGAGTCTACATACTGGCCATCTATGTATAGCTTTGTGGTAGGAGCTGAGCTGCTGTAACTCCTACGCAGCAGTAAAGATGACTAGGAAAGAACAATATTGAACATTGATTATACTCGTAAAAGTACTAGCGAGGTCTCTGTCGCCTGACCACCTTTAAGAGCAAAATCGCTTGCAGCTCGCGTCGTCTATTGTGTGAAGTGACGTCCGTTTTTGTGTAGTACTGCAAGCTATTTTCGTTTGAAAGTGGTTAGGCGTCGGAGACCCCACCATACATGTTCAGACTGATCAACACACAATGTTTAAAGGCAGTCGGCAGTTAGTATGAGGGAACTTTGCATTCAAGTGTTTTACACATAGTTTTACACACCATTTTTTACTTGCAGGTAGGGACATACCACCCATAAACATGCTAAACAGTAAGTACCTAATTTGAATGTTGCCTTGTCATTTAAGTAAATTAAAAAAGTAAGTTCAAAGATCCACAACTAATATACATAGAAGTATGAGTTGTATAGGCTAACTAACTAAAGAATAATTACAAAATTTAAGGAAGTTTAGTTTCATTTGTCTTTGTTAATACATTTCTTGTGATTCACAATGGATGTTTTAGATAATTTAGGAACATGTCAAGAAGATCTTCTGAAAAACCAATTAGAATATGCTAAAGTCATTGAAAAAGTTGTATCTGTAAGAGGATAAAATAAATAAAATTAAAATGTTAAATATACTAGGGCACTAAATACAATATCATGAGTACTTTAAATGGATGACCGCTAAGGAAAAGGTAGAAAGATCGAAAGGGAGATCATTTGGTCATTACTCTATTGCGAATATCATTAAATATTTTGAAAAACAGAACTAAGAAAATTTTCTAGCTACCTACTATTCCATGTCTTAAGTCAATACCACATTTTTGGCAATATAACAGAAAACAAGTAATATGTTAGACCACACCGTAAATTTATATAAAATAAGTACTTCTGGTAAGAAAGGGTACCAAATTTAAAGATATTAATAATGATAACGTAAAGAAATAAGCGCGCTCTATTAATACCGGCTGTTGAGTTTATGCGTGGTTTAAAAATACATTTTAAGTAATAAATATCAAATGTATAAGCCTATGATACTCGATTTGTGACTTACTTCTGATTTCAATAACTTCAACATTGCTGAAGCCATGTCTGGAACTAATGAGTGCTGACAGGAAGTTAGAATACCACGCGGCTGGAGGCGGGTTGGGGGCCAAGCCAACTGATTAAAATACGAATATTTCGACCTTGATTTGATAAAGTTATTTCATTGTCGTCACTCGCTATGCAAATCTTGTTTTGAATACTTTGATAGACATTCCATTATACGGAAACGTGACATTTGATAACATTGAAGCAGAAATATTTATATTTCTACTTATTTATTTATCTAGCTTAATGCAAGCAATTAAAATTGAACCTATTAAATTGTTAAAATAAAAAGTATATTATCACCCATTATGCTCAGTATTGATCACATTTTACCTAACTATAATGGTTCCGACTTGAAACGAAACGTTTTTGACAAAAACTAGTTTTACATGTTGCCAGCTACAATTTTTGAAATCTACTTCAGATTGAAAAAAAAGTTTGATAAATACATTACACAATTATTGTCATTCTTCTTCTTCTTATCGTGTCGATGGCAAACCTGTACATATTTTTATGCGACCAATACTCCGCCACTCGGACAGCATTTTCGGTGGCGCGAAGTAGGTCTTTGCGTGAGCAGGTGTGCGGACACGCGGGGCATGTTATAAGGTGAGCCATGTTTTGAGAAGTAGCACCGCACTCGCAACTGTTGTTAAGGTCCTGATCCAGAAATACCCACCTGCACAGGTTTTCCTTGCATCGGCCGACCTGAGTCCGCAGCCTGTTTAGGGTTTGCCAGGTCGGCCTCGGCAAATCCCTGCCCGGAGGGAACCTTTCCGATGGTGGGTAGAGATTGTCGGGATATTTCGCTTTCCATCGGGAAACTCTGGACTGAGATGGGTCTTCGTTACTGGTTTGTGTTTCCGCGAAGAACTCCGCCTGCTTTTAAGCCTTTGGGGGACAGTGGAATAGTCGAACGTGGATCGTTTTCCGCCTTGGCTCTTTCAACGGAGCCTGCTACTTCCCAACGAACATCCGGTGGCGCAATGGGGGCTATCGCTAGTAAATTTGCCACTAGAGGCGCTAGTGTCGCGTGAGGTCCAATATCATTCACTTTGTACTGGTTTTAGCGGAATTTGTTGCATAAGTTATAATTTATTAAATTTACCTGCCGGAAAGTGATCTCCATCGTAAAATATAGCAAATATGGATTATTTGGCGATTAATGTGAACGCTTTAAAAGCGGAATTAAGAAAAAGCGCAAAAATAGGCGGCCTCAAGAGCAACTATTTCAGAAGTTAGTTTGTTGATATCAAGATAGTTATTTATAAACAATATACCCTTAATTAGATTCAAGATATAACACTTTGTTTCGGCGCCAATCGCCTTTGACAGCTATACCTCCGGACCTCAGTCTACAGTGGCGCCAACTGGTGAGCAAAGAAACGGTAGTCCCCATTCCAAAAAGGGAATACAGCATGTTTACCGGAGTCGTCTCAAGCAGCCCGTGATTATCCGGCAGGTTGTATTCAGTGCTCAGGACAGGCGTACTCGTCCGCCAGTCGAGAAGCAGAGTGATAGTCCGGTCGTCCGGTCGTCCTGCGCTGAGGCTTTGGAGACGTCAGACATTATTTTTATTATTAACTTAGACTTCCAAAATCTGAGTAATTTACGAGAACTAACGCTGCAGAAACGACTCGCAACTAAATCAATGCTGGCTGCGTTTGAAGAGGGGAACTGCTAAAGAACGCATCATACATTTTAAATTTAATATTACCTATTCGTTCATAATTTAACATTGCCTATAATATAGTCATACGGAAGATTTTTACTTTATAACACAGTAGTTTAAAATCTTCAATTTTGGATTCAACAATGCTACGTTATTAGTCATTCATTTTCACATAAATGATAATTTCAAGAGAGGTACATAATGATTGTCATAAAATAAACATAGATAATTTAAAATCGTTTGCAGTTGGTTCTGTTCATCGCTATGGTATGGGTTGTTTGATACCGGATAGGTACGTGAAAATGTTTAATTGTTTTATTCGGCCTTAGCTTGGCAACATTAATTCTTTTTTTTCTGTTGCCTCTCTGGCGTGGCGTTTTGCCAACATGCAGCTAATACTGATTTCTTCCGTGTCCGTTTACGAATTTAGACTTCATTCACCAAACGAGAAGTCCGAGATAAACGAAATAAAGAAAGAACATAACACCTTTTGAAACTATTTAGAAGTTTAATGCTTTTGCTTCATTTTAATGTTATTTTCTAATTGTTTTTCGACCCAGTTTTATTCCGGCGGTCTTATGATCCTGTAGGAGTTAAGCGAAAAGAGGATTTCTTTTGCTGTTTGAAAAAGAACTGGCTTGTAAAAACTCCCTACGTAAAACGGAAAAACTACTAAAAGCAAAGAAATTAATCACTACGAAGTCCTTACTAATCAGTTTGAAGTCAGTGGTCCTCCAAATCTGTCTTAAAATGTCAAGTAAGTAAATCGCTACATTTTCTTTCTACGGTGTCCATACATTAAAAAAAACGTATCGGATTTAGAACATGACGCTCATTTATTGCAAGACTGACATATCTCAAAATCACATGATTGTCGGATTACATGAAAAAAATACTCCTTGATTGGTATATTTTTCAGTACTAGAGGGTCATAAAGATCCTTCCACTCAAAGCCGCCAGGTGGCGACAAATGACATTTTTGCACACTGTTGGTAGCGGCATTAATTAGTTTGTTTCGATATAGTGCTATCTCAGTTACTCAAAAGTGGTCAACGCAGACGCACGCACCATGTTCCTCAAGGACGTCATTTTTGGAGTTAATACAGTCTTGCCACAAATGGTAATACTTTTTTCAGTTAAATCATTTGTACAATATGAAACTATTTTGTGTTATGACGTCATTGCAACATAAAATAAGTTCTAAATATTTGTATTATTAAACAATATGACGTTATTGCTAGTAAAGCTAAGAATATTTTTGTATTATTTATCATTAGGTCGTTATCATAATAATAACAGTGCATCGCAACATTGAAAACTAAATGACATACATCGAATTATAGCGTTCTAGTAGAAAACATTCACAATTTTTAAAGTATTATTAAAAATTATGTTACTATTGCAACAAACATTAAGTGTTTTTTGATGTTACCCATTTCTCCTTTTAGGCGTTTCGCTAGCAAACTACCTTTATTTGATCCCGAAGAGGAATGTGATGACTCTGACAGAAATCACAATTACGTACCTGATACAGAAAGTAATAGTTCTAATGAAAACAAATCGGCACCTCCACTTACAACTACAGTTCCCACTACAACACTAGCAACAATAATCACTAATAGTCCTGAAAAGGAGGGGAGGAAGCGCCCTACTGAAAGGGTAAATGGATGCGAAATATTATAAAATAAAAGCCAGAAATACTAGAAAGTGTTATGAGATTAATACGGCAATAAAAAATAAGACCACTCAAAGATAAATAATACCAGGGTGCTCAGAAAAATGTTGAATGTAGTGTTCTCAGAATTTTAACGATACTGATCGAAGTGTTATATTCAAGTCGTTTTGGGGTTTGAATGATATACAATTACAATGGCAGTTTATTTCTAACTGTATGCAAACTGTTCAGCCGCGATATCGTTGTAATCATGCTGGAGATATTAGAAAACCCAGGAATAGCCATGATACATTTTATTTCATAAAAAATAGATAAGATATTCGAGTCTGCAATTGTTTTTTCAAAATACACTAAATGAAAACCAAACCGGTGGTGTATTATTAGAGACAGATAAATGTGGATAACATGGACAGCACAAAAAAGTTGAGGACTTGAGGAAGACATTAAAAAAGGATTATACGACTTTAATGAAGCTATCCTAAAAATTGAGAATCGATGGATATGGATGGTGGCAAAACTATTGTAGACATTCATAAAGATTATGAAGAGCAATAAAAACAAAACAATAAACCTTTTGTTAACTATGCATTGTTTTATAAATTATTTACAAAAGACTTCAACATATATTTTTTCATACCAAATGAAGATTTTTGCGGAATATGTCATGTTTATGAAACCGCTAATAAAACTGAAAAACAAACACTAAAAGAAGATTTTGAAAAGTATCAATAAGAAAAATGTTTGTCCAGATAAGTACCAGGCTATAAGATCTCGGGGCAACGAAGAGTTTCAAATTTTCGAACAATTAATGCTTGGTTTTGTGATCACCGCCTCGAATTGGCAAGAGTGGTGATTTTGCTTGTACCCACCATTACTGTGCTAACTTGAATTCAATGATGAAGGCCTTTGCCCTGCAATAGGATGATTATTAAGATCGTTACTTACCTCTCTTTGTATGATTGTTTGTTTTTGGCGGCATTCCCGCAAGAGCTTTTTGCTCAGAAACGCGTAGAGGTATAAAGCTCTCTGGGTTTTTCGCTAAACATTGACATTATGTATCTACATTAAAATTATGTCTGAGTCTTGCGACAATACCTCTGAGGATATCCATCAAAACTGTTAACCTTGAGAGTCGCGAATTCAGTCTTAGCAATAGCAAGTGCATCTTCAATGTGTTGGTGTCAATCCAGCCCAAAATAGAATTTCACTACTTCTTCTTGTCTTAAGGATGTTGTAAGAGACAAAAAAAGTACGACCAGATGAGGAAGAAGGTGGTTCAGCAGCGTTTTCTCTCCACCAGTAAATTGGTCAAACAGCGATCGTCAACTTGTCTGCCAAGTGTGGCTAACTTACGGCAAAATTCAACTTGAGCCTACTCCTATTTCCAGCAGTGGACTGGCACTGATGGTGATGATGATAACGTTAAGACTCCAAGGGTCGATTCGGGTCAATTCAGAGAAAAAATGCTGTAGCATAATTTTGTTGGGAGAGTCGTAAGAAAAATTCAGTGTAACAAATAGAAAAACCCGCCAAGTGCGAGTCGGACTCGCGAACGAAGGGTTCCGTACCATTGACTAGGTAAAACAAAGTAGATACAGACAACAGCACGTCAACCAACCACAAAACGTCAAATTTTTGGGTACGGAACCCTAAAAATGCTATTATTTCTTAAGTAGACGGTTTATCATTATAAATATTATAATATCCAACAAACTGGACAGGGCTCTCTAAAGATTTGAGACATTTTACGCGATTATTATATTTTTCCATGAGAACAGAGCTAACAGGCATCCGGTTGTTAGGGGTGCAGGGTTGGGCCACAAAGACCTCGTTGATTGCACCGACAACGGCTGTTCTGTTGATAAATCAACACTTGATCAAACAGCACGTAAGTGTTGAGATATGTGCGAGTATAGTCAGATGGCTGTACAATGACACCATAAAACCATTAAAATTTTTACTGCTTCAGCTCTGTCGTAACGACGACCAAAAAGGCGGTTCATAATATTTGCCGTAACTTATTTATCAAATATTTTTTTACCTTTAACACCGATTTAGATGATTTCTTTTTTGTTTGGTAGTTTACAGAATGGACATGATTTAATAATAATTTTGAAAAGAAGGGGTAGAAAGTAAAATAATAAACCTTTTTTAAATGCTACATTTAAAAATAGTGTTTTGGATAGTGTTTACAATAAAGTTCCTAGTTTAAATTGCAAACCTTAGGTGGAACTTGAACGCCTGGCAAGCGGAATTTTGTTATAATATTATCTGTGGTTTGGGCAAGTCCCACCTAAGACAGTCAATAAAAAATTGTTCAAGGAACGCTGTACTTTCAATTCAAGTAGAGGCTGAAAAGATAATTTTTGAAAGGCGGCTTTCGAGACTTTCGGCTGAAAATAAAAATGTTTTCTAATTCGTTTGTATGATTGTGTTGGGATTTGGGAGACACCAATTGCAAAAATCAGTGCTAAGTACATCAAATTTAAAATACAAGCTATTGGTACTTAAGGTATTGTATGAACATTTCGATCGCCTTAGGTGTATGATATAAATAAATTAATTAATAATAAATGTGAACAACATTACATATTGCTCTGATCCCATTAAGTAACTATTTAAAGCACAAAGCAGAAACAAAGCTGCTACCACAAACACCCAGAAAATTATTATTTTCTACATTGACCTCTCCGGGAATCGAACCCAGGACCTAGGAGCAAGCGACACCTTGTGCGTACGCCACTCCGCCACGGAGGTCGTCGAAACTCTATTAATAGTACCTATATTCTACTATATCAGAATTTAAATTCCTTGCTTCAAGAACAAGGCAATATAGTGTGTTAAAGCTAATGTATTAATATTTGCCTTTGCGTTGAAGATTGGCGCTTATTCGTTTAATATTATATGCGTTCTATTCCTGAGGAGGCTGTTATCAATAATTAGAAAATGTTTCGTGCTTTTAATCACCTCGTTTACCTTTAGAATAATCATTAAAAAGGGAAAAACATATTTATTTTTATTCGCAGCAGTGTCTACAATTGTAATTAATATTAGGGGTTAAAGTATGAAATTGCCGTTTTGTATGGACGAAATCGAGAAAAGTCATTTTTCCATACTAACAATTTTTTAGTTTTTTAAAAACGCCTGAACCGTTTTCGATGCAATTAAAGGTGAAAGTTAGATGGTTATAAAGCTACGCATTATAGTATTTAAATTTATGAAAATCAAAGTATATAATACAAATATACTTAATTGAAGCAAGAAGGTCAGCTGACACATTTGATTGTAAGGGGTCTTTTCAACGACTTCCTTTGAAGTAATAGGCACTAGTATTGCATTTTTTTTTAGTCAATAGTTACTTTATTTAGTTCTCGATACAATACAAAAAGAATTACGCAATAATACGACTATACTTAAGAGCTATAATAAAAATAAAAAGTGGGAAAATAATCGGCAATTTCATACTTTAACCCCTATTATAAATACTTCCTTAATTTTCTTGTGGATACCGTATTTGCGATTTTAATATATTCATTGTGAAGGTAGATTGTATAATGGTTATTTACTTGATTGTTAACGTAATATTTTATTGAGATCATAACATTATGTTTGTTAAATAAAAAACATATTAAGAAAATTATTATTCATAGCACTGTTATTATTTTGCGAAAATTTCAAAACGTTTGGCCCTATTGCAAAATACGGTCGAGTGTGCTTGACGGGCTATGCGCAGTTATGGGTCGGTCACCGAATTATTTACAAGTTCCATATAACAATATTTTTTTCCAATACAAATTCCATATTGTTGTAGGTATTCGTAGTACAAAAATATGATGAGGTGAAGACTTAATACTTATTGCGATTTTATTTTATCTGCCGACACCACATGCCCAATGTTTTTGAGGACATTTTATTTAATTACCTTTTTACAAAATAACGCCATGCTCTAGAATACTGAAACAAAGGCCTGCGCAGTCGCATATGAGTAACGAAGGAGGTTGATAAGGAGGTCGATGGCCGGGCTATCGGTCATACATTTATTATAGGCGCTGCTGGCTCGTTGTAATAAATGCTGGTAAACTTCCTACGAATACATTATTAAAATTTTATAACACTTGCATAGAAAAGGATGAATGATAGAAAAAAGGAAGAGACTGTTTAGGGGCGCTCACAAATAGCATAAATTTGCTTTTAATAAGGCGTCCTGATTAATCTCTAGTAGTATAATTAGGATCAAGGATGGGTAGCCTAGCCGCGTCTTTAAGTTGTATCCCCCCGCTGCCTTATTAACTGGTAGATCTAGTAGCCCTAGGTAGATCTAGTCACAGGCATGCTTTGCGGTCACAGGGATCTGCTGTGACTGGCTTACTTTAGGGGATAGGATCCACTCTCTGTCACTATCTCAGATCATATAAAGATTCCTTTATTATGATCTGAGGTCACTATGCAAACGCCGTCACGGGCTCGTCTGAAGCCCTACTACTTCCTCGGGCCCTGAACGAACGGTACAGAAACAACGTTACGCAAATCAGACTTTTCATTCGCAAAAAATCTCCTGACGTTGAAATGTGGGTTAGGTTAGGTTAGAACAGTGAACATACAAAGACCATACATACTGAGATACATACGTGAAGGCGAGAGAGCGGAGCGAGCAAAGCGAACGTGCCGCGGTAGCGGCCGCCGAGCGCCTCCAAAAAGCATTGAAAATTAGTTTTTTTTATTCCTAACCAGTATAAATATTCCTAAATTGCACCTTTTTAACTTTACGTCGGTATTTATCATTTTGATTATAAATAAAAACCTCATTCTACATTTAGAACTTTCATTATTTTGAATTTAGGTCAACCAACCATTAGGGATTATATCTTTAGATATTTCGAGTTCAGGTATTGAGAAGTAGGGGTTCATGGTTTTCGATGTAATAATCGTTCGACATTTTGAACTTTCATTATTTTGAATTTAGGTTATAATAACTATTAGGTGTTGTAAATTTAGGGGTTTTGAACATCGGGATTTTAACTTTAGATATTTTAATTTTAGGGGTTCTGATACGTACCCGTCCTGAAGTCTCCCGCTATCACTCTGCTGCTTTCTTATGTAAGATTATTCCTCGCAGAAAGTAAGTATAACCTGCCATAGGCCTCTCTCGACACCATCCTCGCCAAGATAGGCGTCAGGCAAAGCTCACGTGTTGTCTTTTTATTGAGCAGTTTCTTTGTCGCAGCGGCTGCAGTAACAATGCTTCTCTAAAAATATAGTGAACGTAGGATACCTTAACGCTTTTCGCGAATCATGTAAAAAATGAATTTTTTATTTTTTCTCTAGCACATTCAACACAATTTTTGACTAATGTCGAGAAGAAGCAACAAAATGATCTATCGATTAGTTTGCTGTTCACTTTTTTTGTGCAGTAGGTATTGTAAACCTGGAAGTGATGTCAATTTAAAAAATAGCAAATGTTTCAGCAACTCAGAGCATTTTCAGCAATGAGTCATTTTTAGAAAACACTAATTTATGTGATGAAATTCATGGAATTTTAAATACATAGCAAGTGAATGTTTTGTAGGTATTCAAATGATTAATGGGCTTGATAATAAGCTAATTCATTAGTTCCATAATAACTTTGGGGAGAAAATGATTATGTACTTGTTTAGTATCGACTCAAGATGCTACTACAAGAACAAATTCACTTAACTTATTAAAAGTTTTTATGGTTAATTCAATACGGTTTACTAATATGATATACATACCTACCTACTTAAAAGTTAGATATGCACTCAAATGTTTATCCAAGGCATTACTATCGTGGCTTGTATGCCAAATTTATCTCATCGAACCCTGCCTAAAGAAAAAGCTGTACCGTCAATTCGGGTAACTTTGAACATTATTTACAGTATTTGTGATCTTACAAACTGATTTATATTTATAACCTTTATTTTATCGAATGAATAGTGTCCTTTTAAAATGAATTAATTTTCTAACAACACGAATTTACGGAAAAACCTATAGAATTAGCCAAAGTTTTACCCAAAAGTCAAATTCAAAGTTATCTTAAGTTTTGGGTAACTTTGAATTTATTTTTGTTTGGAAGAAAAAACCTATAATATTCGAATATTTGAAGGTTTGGGTAAAATTGTATGTTGTATTTATGAAATGAAAAGCCCAATGTATAAAATGATATCCGTACACTGACGTATACATGTAACAGATTGCTTGGTCTTGCCATGTTAATCAAAGAGTACCAATTTTGTGGAAAAAATGATCGTCATATTTATTAATATTATTTATTAAAGTAAGATAAAATAGAAAAATGTGTGAAACATAAAATTTTACGTTTATTTGGCTATCAAATGAGATCAAAACCGTAATTACCAAGTAACATTTAACTTAATCAGTTATTAATACACAAATCATTCACCCCATTCCATGAACAACATGTCATCGTCAATATAAATTTGACCACCTTTTCTGGATAGCTGTTGCTCTTTTAGAGTACTTATTATATTGGCCTTATCAATCTGACATATGTCAACTTTGGAGGGCCAAGACCAACCTCCTAAAAGGATTTTTGGAGCACAGAGACTTGTAAGGGCCTACCTTTTTGTATCCTTCCTGGGAATAAGCTGCCCTCTTCTCGAAATACACAATATGCACCCTCTTTTAGTTCTTCGTCACCCCTGTCTGCACACTTCCCAGTCATTGTAACCAGTAAATCCCCACTTATCTCATCTAATATATATTCTTCTATAATTTCCTTATGCATTAAAATCATTTCACTACCTATGTCTGAGTCGGGAGTTTCTTTATTCATAATTTATATTTCCTGGGTCATATCATTTGCTTTGACTTGGTTTTGGAAAGTGTCACTAGCAGATATCTTAGAGAACTTAGGAGGAGGAGGTTGGTGAACTAAAGCTTCAACTACTATAACTTCACATTCATTTTTTTTAGATTCGCTATCATTGTTTTTTTTAGTCATTGTACTTTTGACAATCTCAAAGTCTTTATTTCCTTCTTTTTCCTTTTCTTTAGTGATCTACTTCTTTTTTTTGTTCTTTGATCCGAGAGGTCGTCCTCGTTTTCTAGATTGCGCGCTGTTTTCATCTCCTTGTTGTCCGTTGCTTTTGTTTGTCTTGTTTCTTTCTTCATAATATTTTTCAACCTCCTCAGCCGAAACGCATTTTCCTGCCGTGACAGGTAATTGAAATTTTGCTCCTTTCTTCACATTCAAATCTCCTTGCCTTATTTCTTCTATGTAGCTAATGAAACTTGTACTAACAGATTCACAAACATCTGGCTGAGACGTGTACGTTGGTAATTTGTTTAAAACAGTAGCAGGTGAAAGTGGTTGCAAGCCACAGCTCCGAAATCCAGCTTTCACATTATCAGACGACGTACCTTCAATGAGATCTAGAGACTTTTTGAGCAGCTGGGCAAAGAGAGGCTTTGAAAGTACTTGTAACTTTCTTCCTCTACTAGTCTGTCGATAATCACTGAGAACTTTTCTCCAGGCAGTTTTTAAGCCAGAAAAATAACCCACATCTAGCGGTTGCAACAGGTGGGTTGAATTAGGGATCAAGCAAATAATTTGATGTTATGTTCATAGCAAAGACGTAATGCTTTTGGCGATATATGAGCACTGAGATTATCGCACAACAAAACTTTTTTGCCATCTTGTTTGTCAACATGTGGGATAAAATGCCTTTCCAACCACGTCTCAAAGATTGAAGAATCTATCCAGCCAGATTCGGACACAGCCATTCTTGAACCTGAAGGAGCTTAAAAGAACCAATCTGACCACAGTTTCTTCCCTTTAAATATAAAGAAAGGAGGCAGGACTTCGCCGCCAGCATTTGCACAAAAGACCACAGTGTTACAGGATTTACTCGTATTTTTTATTACTTAGGGATGTCGAGAGTCTCTTCGAAAAAGCAACTTTTTCTTTCCAGGATCGTCATGAAAACCCGACTCATCCATGTTGTATATATTTTCTGGTGAGACTCCTTCCATTTCAGTTTTAATATTTTCAAAGTATTCCTTGATCATTTCTCGAGTGACTTGAGCCCTCTTACGGGATTTATGGGCAATTTTCGTTTTTAAGTTCTGAATGTCTTTCCAGACAAAGCACACCCCATTCATAGCCGGGCAAGTTATGTTTAAATTGAGGTTTTGTTATTTTCTTTTATGTTATGTTATGTTTATGTTATGTTGGCATCTAAATAATGTTTAACGACGTATCTAAAGTCTAACATGCTTAATGGTATGCCCAGATCACTAAGTAGCAGCAAATGGGCTTTAAAGCTTGTTTCTTCTTCTTGACTGAGAGTAACAAGCTTGCCCACGGGTTTAGTATGCTTGTATTTTAATTTATAAAAAAGGGTCACCGCGGGTATTTTGTAAAATTTCGACGCAGCAAGTCTCGACGTCGCACCAGATCGAATTTTACTCAGAGCTTCCGCGAGCGTTTCAGGAGAATAATTGCTTTTTAATCCATACCTTCTAATGCCAGGGTTAACTTTTTGGCCTTTTCTGGGCATATTTGTATAAAAACTGTAAAAAGGAAAATTTTATTAGAACTGAGCTTCATTATGTACGTATTCAAAGTTACCCGACACAAAATTTTTATAATACGGGTAACTTTGAACCATTCAATGTTACCCAAATTACTTCAATTTTGGATGTCGTCAATACTTTATCAGTCTTACGCAATATTTTACATCAAATATGGATAACGATTTAAAAATAATAATATATTTACTACATATTAAAGATAAACACATAAACATACCTGTTTAGAGTAAGTTTTATATTTTTAATCAGGATTTCAAATCCGAGCAACAAACACTTCCATTAACATCAATACGAAAAGGCGGGCTTTTTTCAAAATTATGACATTGACAGTTTATTTTATTATTTTTCGTTTGCTACAAAACATTTTGGCAATTCGTTTAACGCAGTCTCCAAAGTGAGAAATCAAAAAGTTTACATATAAAAAAATAATGAATCCTTTTTACAATTTTGTTCAAAGTTAAGCCACAATTCAAAGTTACCCAAAACGACTGTATGCAATAGTAATATATATTGTTTAGTCATCTTACATTTTAAACGGAAGTATGAACTTAAGTATGAAGATTAATACAACATTTGGACAGTTCTATAGTTATTTAGTGTTAAGCGAGCATTGACGCTAATATAGGTACAGACGTAAGATTTGTATTTTAATTTTTAAACTAAAAATTGAAATAGATATACCTACCTTAAGACATTCGAAATGTGGAGGGTTAAAAGTAAAAATTAAAGATGAATTCTTTAATTCATGTCATATTTTCTTAATTTGGTACGGAGGATAACAGAGAAAAAAATAAATTTATGTGATCTTTAAGGAAATTGATAAATCAGTAATTAAATTGCTCAAATATCATATAAAGGAAATTGATCAAGTTCAAGAACGTTCAGTAGGTAACCGGGAGCGCTAGTTTAACAGATAGGTACATCGAAATTCAAATTTATTTTTATGAGACATAAACTTAGGTAATAGTATTTTTTGTATCTACTTATAAGAGTGAAGTAACGGCCTATATTCATCCCACTGCGGCAAAGGCCTCCATCATTAAATTTAAGTTCCCATAGCAATGATGAGTACCACGCTTGCCAAGTGCTGGATCACAATTCCGAAAAATGTTTGAAAATTGAAACTTTTTGTTGCCCGACCCGGGGATCAAACCCGGGATCCCGACTACTTGAAATTAATAAATAAACCGCCAAGTAGGTATTACGAATAAAGCAGAGTCTGTCATGTATTGAATATATCTAATATCACAGATAAGATAATCTAATATGAATATTAAGTACGAATAAAGCCAAGCCATGTATTAAATAAATAAATATGTAATATTTTTTAAATTTCGCATTTGCATTAAATTTGTTTAGTTTTTACACAGCTACTGATTGCTATATCCATTAATCTTTAAATTTGCAGACCTCACAAGAGAAAGTAATTTTGTTTGTCTGTTACGTTTTCACGCTACTATTTAAACGATTATGACGAAATGTGGTGCAAAGGTAGATTATACCTTTTTATCCCACTGCTAAGCACAGGGTCTCACCAGCGCGATTAAAGGTGAAGTTCGTGTATATAGATCGGCAGGCGAAAAGCTACTACATTTATGTTGTTGACACAACAGGAAAATCAAGAAGACTATTTCCAGGGTAAATAAAGTCACATAATATGAATTAATAACTGTAAGTAAATAAACAACGCGCTTGCGCAATATAATGCACATGATAAGCATTCTAGAATAATTAAAGCGAGCCACAGTAATTGTTGTATGTATCATTCGTTTTATTATCATCTTGTAAACGCTTTCAATCTCAGTCAATCGCATGTTATTCAATGTCGTAGGTATTGCATACGTTTCCACAATACCTATTTTTAAAGTATTAATATCTATATTAATACTTTAATGGTAAGTAATTCGATTTGTATATTTTATTGCAATTCTAAATAAAGTCACATAATGTCTCACATTTTATGAAATTATTTTTTTGATTCTGTATGTTGAAACTCCCTGGATAAATTGTAGTTGTCAAAAGAAAACCATTTCCTGAGGAGCCAACAATTCGCAAAAACATTGAAAAGAAGGATACTCGGAATTTACTCTCGTTTATTATGGTTTTTCACAGTTTTTCACTACATTTTAGTTTAGCCTGACGTTTCGGAACACTTTACAGTCTACCCGTGATCACTAACGTTCGAAATCCATATTTTATTTCTTTGGGGTTCGCATAAATTCAATAATCCAATAAATCCGCCAAAACGAGTAAGTAAGTATATATAATTTTAAATTAGCTTTTATCGGAATGTTGCAATAGTGGTTTAAAATCTGATATACCAGCGTAAGGTTGTTAATCGTAAACACGCCAGTTCGCAATAAGAATTAGTGATTTCCTATACAAATACGATTTGTGTTTTCTAATTTGTAATATAATGCAAATCAATCAGCGCTATTTAGAAACAAATGTCAATAGGTATTTAACGAATAACTTGTACTAAAATTTTTACATACTTATTCGATCGTAGCTAGCTAAGTAAGTACGCCCTGGCAGACGTAATCAGACGTTGGTACCAAAAATAAGTGCCTACTAGGTTATCACTACTATCTATACCTTTTTACTTACAAATGGAAAGCTATATATGATATTTAATAAATATGAAGTAATTTGTTTGTAAAAGATAGGTCATATTGTACAGTACTCTTTAATAAATAGGTCCCTAAGTCTATGCAATTGTTAACATATCGTAATATGTACCTATTTCTTATGAAAATGTATACGATTAATGTTTTCTAGAAATAAATTAGGTAACAAAGAGAGATTCCATTGTTACATTTATAATGCCGTTACATTGTGTTGTTTATCAGAAACGCGTAGAACTGACAAACATTCAAAGTATTTACTATTATAAAAACTCACTTTATATAAGAATTGTATAGACCTAAGGACCTATTTAATAAAGAGTTTTACTATATAACGACTCAAATAAAAAATAATGTTGAAGGAGATTACTTTCCACGAAAAGATACTTTTATGGTTACTATCATAGGAGTATAATATTTCAGGGCTACTAAGGGTTACTTATAAAAAACAAGGTTCATGGGTTTCTGATATCTAAAAGCTGGTGCAAGCGACAGCGACGCAAGCGCTGGTCACGGAACAAGTACCTAATTCTGAGAAATTGAAGTGATTGAAGAAATTTTTCCTAAAATAGTACTAGTACTTACGTAGTATAGTGAAAGATATTTAAGCAGTAGAATTACCCCAAAACAAATAGAACCTAGATCCTAGATTCATATGCAGTTGCGGTTTCAAAATCTTGACGTGGGAGGGGATTACGCTATGCTGGCAACAGTGCTAACATAATTATAGAAAACTCATAAATAACAAAGTACATTATTAAAGTACGAAACCCCGAATCAATGAATGTAGTAAGTGATCATGAAAATTTAAACAAGTATTCAATATTGTAATATACCTACTACAGGTTAAATTAAAAAGACAAAGTTGCAGTTGACGTAACCGCATTATTGTCATGAATATGGACTTATCCTGAAAAACGATCTAATAATTGCGCGTGCGACTATCGAGGTGTAATCTAACGTTCTCTATTTAAGCGGGGGCAACGACCAGTGTATACCTCATTTAGCCACAAACAAAGTTTATCGAACGCATACAATGGCACAGAACGACATTAAAATCACCTACAATACGCTTGAGGTAATTTTTAAAGCGAAATAAGAGCCTGCGCTTACGGAACAAACAATGGACGGGGAGCTGGCACCTGCATGTGTAACATATAAAAAAGAAAAAAAATGTATATAGCAAGAAGTTCAGTACTAATGCACTTATTATACAAATTCCGCTTAGCGTTTCCTATCTTAATGAATTCTATCTATCATAAAATGTACAGTGTTGTTTTAATCAGTAACCATAACGAAACCATTCTTTATACAAAATTTGTAGTGGGTAGTGTATGCGTAGCATTTATCAATATAATCCTTAAATATGTTTATTGACAAAGTCATCGTCAGTCTTTCTTATTCTTTTTACGGTTTTGTTTTTGACCTCATGACAAAGTTTTTAAAGCTGACAAAGTTTAAGGAACGGAATAGTTTTTTACGACATAATTATTCCTCTTTTTAACTTCATCATTTTTAAATAGGAATGTGAGACTCTCTTACCATTTTATCTAATAATTGAAAAAAAAAACAACTAACAGAATAAAATCACTTACAGTAAACAGGATTGATTAAACGGAATTAAAGAATTAAATAATAAAAAAAAACGTTACAGCAAGTTGTTACTGAGGCAAAAGAAGTGTATGGCCACTCTTACAGTATGGTACATAACTCACAGAATCAACACATATGTGGCATTATAACTTTTACACTTGGATAAATATCCGTATTGTCCTCATTTTGTTCCATTCAGACAACTTGTGGTTGCAAGCCGAACAACACACATAGGATCTAAAAATAAAAAATATATAAACAATAATTTGTGTGTACGAGTATGTATGGCATTATTGTATTCGGAAAAATATTGGGAATCGCGCAGCTATACAATGTATTTTAATCTGGCGGATGATTTAGGCGCTATTTGTAGAATTAAGGGAAGTAATTGATGGTAAAGAATTAATGTCTCGACTGTCCTGTCTACACTTTATCTGTACAATAACTTATAGAAGTGAAGTTGTACAATTATTTAAATCACTTAGGTGTGTATTGGGTGTATCCATAATTTAGAAAAATTCTTATGGATTCGGGATTTTAGAATGTAATACGATTAGAATATAATACGAGAAATATGCCCAAAAAAACTCTGAATGTCCCGGATGGGAATTTAGCAAGGCATTTTTGTGATTAAGGAGACTACTCTTTTAATTGACCCTTTTTTCTCATAGAAGTATTTCAAGTTTATCGATATTTGTATTTCACACTAAGTGGTATTTAATAATACAATCTGACTGGAGTTAACAGTCTAAAAACGACGAGAAATGGTAAACTCATTCATATAGGTACGTAATCTTTACATGCTCAAATCTAGTTCCAAAACATAAGAGGTGGTAATAGTAGCGAGAAGCGCTCGTATGCTTTCTCAAACAAAGACATGATGAAGTGACACAACCGTCGGTTGCCACCATCGCAGTATTTGGTCTCTGCATACCAGGCACTAGACAGTGAAGCGTAATAATTGTCGAGTTTAAATATCGAGAGCACTGTGTAATAGTATTCTAATTGCTAATATTGTAGCACAGTATTTAGGACCACTCTGTCAGCTGCTGAATCCTGATTGACTTTTGTTACTAATAGAATCTGGGTCTTAATTCCTAACTATGAACTCCAAGCAATATAAGCAATCTTGTTGAAGAAATAAACAAATGTAATTGTTTGCAATAATAGATGTAGTGTTGTAACTGAGCTGTACTTGCAGTGCACTGGAGCAAAGTTAAACAATAATAACATTACACACATAATATCATTTATGTACCTACAAGTGAAATACATAATATTATTGTAAATAGATAAGTATAGCTAAATTACACACACCAATATTTTTTGAACCGTGTTTTGTTATTCTTCTTTGTACTTGAGGTAGATCTGCTAAGGTCAAATTTTTTATCGTTTAAGGTAAGAAAAATTAGCGATAGTTTTCCCAGCACTACTTGAAAAGGTCTGTGTTTGTTGACACATGCAAACACACGCGTTTTATATCAATCTAACTAAGACACTAGATTTCATGAAGTGAGTTTTCCATATCCTTTTGTCCACAACTCCAAGCACGCTGAATCTGGTATCTAACAATAGTTTAGTCTACTGTGTATCCTCATTGACACATGAGTGCAAAAGTTAATGTCTCTGAGTGATATTTTTTTTATCTTAATTTATTTAGTAGGTATGTAAGTGACTATGACTTTATAATTATTCGTTTCATTAACCTCTTCGCAAACATCTGATGAGTCACTTTTGTAATGTATTTAAGTATAGGAAAACATTTTCCATTATGTTTTTGCCAAATTAAGTAGGCATTTATGCTAGAGATCAAATATTTAACATTTAGGTACATTCCTAGTATCAGATGTTATTTTATTTAATCCTAAAGAAGTTAGAATCTATAAATATGTTTTAAAATTATGTAAATTAAGGCAAAATTATGCAGGTGAACCTCAACTTTTACACTTCTAACTAATCAGTAGCATATGACAAAATTTTAATCATTAAATTTTACTTCAAAAGCAAATCATCAGCGTTTAATACGATAAGTTGCGCCAACATTGCGTAAAGGGTAATGGTATAACACAAAGCTACGGATCAATGCCGTCATTCACTACTTTTTCTTCCAACGGTGAGTAAAATGGAATTTTAATGGTTCCATGAACTTCCGACTTATTACGTGTTAAAACAGTAAACGTTATAATCGGTGAGGTTATAATACTGACTTATGAGCGGGCGGTTAGATTTTGAAAGTGCTGGCAAGTGCATGTATAGTGATGGGTGAAGTCGTTACGTCGATAACTTTAGATCTTCTAGTTTATATGTGATAAGTAACATTAAAATACATAACTATGAAGTTGATGAGTTTCTTACATAGCTATAAAATTCATCAGCAAACTCTAGGATTTTTACGGCCACTGTTGCGCTAGATTTTTGTAGCGCCGCATTCATTTTCGATGATTGCGTCATGCCAAATGTCAGTTGCGATAATTCCAACAGGCGTCAATATAACATTCACTCTTATCGGGGTGTACTGGGCAATAATTGGCCGATACGCTTACGCCTTTGTTAGCAGTTATGAGCAATCGAGCCAAGTCATGCAGCACATCACTATTCGCGAGGCATTAACAAGATAGCTGCAATTCGATCGGTTTACAATAATAGCGTGTTTAGTGTTGATATCATCTATTGCGTACTGTGCGGTCAAACTCGTTAATTCATTACACGTTATTGTATTACAACTCGTTTTGTAATTATTAGCAGTCTATAATCGGTATTAATCGGATCTTGCAATTAGTATCTTATTCGGGAAGTATGTAGGTAATTGAGTTATAGTAGGAGCTTCCTTTAAATTTCTTTTACAGCTAGTATTTTTTTAAATTTTATTTTGTTTGCTATATGCAGAATATTTAAAAATCTTAGTGAGCTTGGTAATTTATGTAATAATGAACTGTATAAAATAATGTTTGCTTGACGACATAAGTACTAATAATAATTCATTTTTCTGCCCGATTTAAATTTACCTAACAAAAAATCCCAACTCTACCCAATATGATAAAAAGAACAGTCAAAATGAAAAAAAAAAAAATTTTAAACAAAACCCGTAACAACAACAACATCCAAATCATAATAATATCATGATTGAAACATTTTTTCATAGGTACCTACCTAAAAAATAAATATTTTTCGTTTCAACTGTACTCATACTTTTTTCTATTAGCAAAAATGAAATCGGGTAGAGTTGGGATTTTTTGTTTGGTAATTTTAAATCGGGTAGAGATGGGATCGGGTAGAGTTGGGTCGAAGCCATTTTTCTCATACCATATTTGAAGCAAATAATAATCATTGAATGTATTGCATAAAATGATATAAATATTAAGTTTAAGACTTAAACTCCAATTCTCTTGGACTAAATGCAATTACATGTAATGTCACACTGAGTCACACATTGATCGGCGTCATATCTAAATATCTTGTACGAGTTTATAAAATCTGTCTGTATAGCGTTACCAGTTTTTAAAAACCATAAAATAGATAATATTGGGGTTTTCACGGCCTGAATATTGAGTTATTATCTTATAATATCAGAAAAAATTAAGTTACATTAATAAATCAGTTCCATTTATTAAAGTACGAATATCTATTGTAGCCAGTTGAAAAAGTTATTATAAATTAAAATACCCAATTAAGCTAGTAGAGAACACTGATTGTTAGTCGTAAAACAATACTTTCGGATGCTTTTACTTATATATAAACCATGCTCATCATTAAAATATCTGTTAAAAACTAAGGACAGTATTTTTTATTTTTAAAAGCCTAAAAAGTTCGCATTACATAATTTATATGTATACCTACCTGTACCTACATACGGATTTTTTTAACGATACTTTTTGTAACTATCATACAGTTTATCGGAAAAGTATTGTATTTTAAATAAATAAAACGTGTTTGATGAAGATCTTAAAAACATCTTAAAATATCATATCTTAAAAACAATTACCTACTAAATATTTCAGAAACCTCTATAGATTCTCGACACAACTCTACTAATAACAATATTAATAAAGCTTATCCTATTCACACAAGTAAATAATATGTATTAAAATAAAAGTGCCTTTGGTCATATGAATTTACGAAGTATTCCGACCAAAATACACTCCTATAATGACATCTAATGTAGGTAATATTTTTCCCCTTCGATACATATATCAGGCGGCAACGGTTTCTCAAAAGTCAAGGTTATACCTACCTATGTATAAAATATACATTTCAACGCTTCAGCAACTCCCCTACAAATAAATAGATAAGAAACAGAACTCTACTTTAGTAATAATTTCTGTTTATGATAGAAGAATTACTGCGTTTAAACTCCCATGCCTTAAGTAAGAAAAAAAACCTGTGACATAAAATGGACACAATATAAGCTGCTGTAGGTATTATAATGCAGTTTGCGCCTGTGCAGTGACATATAAAATATCAAGAGACAATAACATTAATATTTATTAAATCAATTATGGGTATTTCTAAGTAACTCCGGTTTTTATTTAGGTTTTTGATGAACAAAACTAACTTTTGTATTATTTAATTTCGATTGTAAACGTAAAAATATGAACAAGGAATAATTTCATTAATGTGATTTTAGCAATATTCAATAAGTGTTTGTCCAGTATACTCATAAATGAATAGGCGTAACATGAATACACAAAGTATGCATTTAAGTGGATATTGTCCGTTTTGAATTACCTACTTCTTTTTAAGATAATTTGGTAAGTACACGATAACCCAACAACACGAGGGCTCTCCATTCCTACTCTTACAGATTTTTTGTAAAAAACTATAACGCCTCGTTGTCTCGAAGTTGCTCAGGCGCAGGCCGAGAACAGGTCTTGAGAACATTAAATTTTTATTTTAAGACTTGCACGCGGCAAACTATCAAAATGTGTTATTTCCAATAAAGCATGATGATTTTAAAGATCATTAAACACATATTATTTTGCTTCTTGGAATAGGGATCGTATTTATTCTATAAGTAGGAGTTGTAATGTTTAGTTTAAATACGTAATAAAATATTTTTTTAGAGTTTTGGTTTGGGGCGCTTCTAAAATATTTAAAAAACATTGCGCAGAAAAAAAAATGCCTTCGATGAGATTACACTTGAAAGTTGAAATCTTAAATTATATACTTGGCCACTATTTTGATGCTGATTATGTTTATGCTAGGTACCTACAATATTTTGTTATTATTTCTAGAAATTGCTTCAAAACATACTAACTATTCTGTTACTCTCAAGCTCGTAAGAAAAACGTTCATAAGAATGGGACTTGTTAATTATAAATAGTTTTTGTACTAACATTTTGCATTTAATTGTCTGTTTGATTGCTTGGATTCCAGTTTTCTAATCGAAGTCTCAGTATAATATGACCTCCTGAATTGTATCAACCTAATAAGTACATTTCCTTTAATGGTACTTAAGGAGGTAGTTCAAATAAAATTACAAGTGTCAAATTAAAATTGATAACAAAGGACGTCCTCAGATAGAAATACCATTTATCTGTATCTAGACATGTAGCATTAAGTAATCATATAAGTATGTAATTTAATTTTCAGTATACAAAAATATTTTCCTGTTCGTATGTGAAAAAATAAATAAAAACGATAATCCATATTCAATAATCCTGTTCTATACTTATAGCTGGGCGCTCACTTAAAAGGTAAACAGGAAACAATAAAATAATATGTTGCTTCTTTACGAGGGAAAGAGACGACAGGTTCCACGACAGGAATTGTCGCAGCTGTGATCAATTTGCAATACATATATGCGATACCTACTTCGTTTGCAATTTGTATTTCAAGGACCATAACATGTACAGTCACGCGCAGAATGTAAAGAACTTCGCTGTGTTTATTTTCTTGTGTGAACGAGAATGTTTATGTTTTAATAGAAAAGCCATTTATTTTTATTATTAAACTTGATCATTTTTCAATTTACTAAGTAATAGAACTACTATAAGCAGTATGTAAGACTAAACTCATCTTATGCAAAAAATTTACTAAGCAAAATATACTCGTATTTCTGCCATCATTATAATATGCCAAATTTGCTAATTCGGAAATATAATATTAACATTCAGCCTAATTGTAAATGCCTTAAAACTATTTCGCCAGCTAACTGCAGACTTATATAAACCGTCATAATAGGAAATGGGCGCACAATTTTGAATTCTACTGTAGTACAAGAGGAGGAATGGTGGAGATTGATGATGCTGATGATGATGCATAAATCTTCTATGTAGTTAAATTTTTGGCTGGGAGGTTGAGCTTCTCACATTATCACATCCTGTAGTAGTCTAAGATCCCACCATACAACGACCTTCACCGAGCTGGTAATACCCATTTGCAATATATTTATTGGCATATTTAATTGCATATAAAATACTTTTCATCCAATAACCAGCTCGGTGAAGGTCGTTGTATGGTGGGATCTTATACTATAGGCAATCATCAGAATCCGTCACCACTTCTCCCGTTTACCGTAACCTTTCGCGCTGTCGCGCATATTCGAGTAGCGAATCATTTTGTGCAGTTTTGACTGTGAGTAAAGCATCAGGTCACGCATTGTGACCTGATGCTTTACTCTGCAAAACTTGGCTCGTATTTACGAATATATCTGACTTTTTCAGATACTTTCAGACATCGGTATTAGTGATAAGGACAGATGGATTCGAATATACGGACATTAAAATGCGGAGTAAGGCCTCTGCCCCGCGCTCTTGTGCCTTCAATCTTTCCCTGCACACCACAAGCCGTTTTCCGGATTTGTCGCCTCCACATGCATAATATTAGTTTAGAAAACGTGATAACGCAATGTACAGATTTGAATAGATAAACTCCGGTTTTAAACGGGTGTGTCCCTTACTTCCATTAACTTTCGAATGTAACTTTGTATTATGACGTGGATCTTATCAACTTTAAGTAGGTACCTATAATTGTATCAATTTAACTTTACAAACAATGGAACGTAGCTGATAAAACCGTTTACACAATGATAAATCTATAATTTTAAAGATTGCGAACTATCATAATGTGAATCTTAAATAAAACAGCGAATTAATGGTAGAGTTGCATACAAAATAATAACTTTTCCGTGTCTTTTATTAACCGTTTAAAGAAAGGGCTTTTCGTCAACCTTGCCTTTTGTTTTATGATATCATGAAAACTCTTTCATATGTTACATTATACATATAACTAGTTTCAACTTCCGGGTAAACCTGAAGTATAAATACCTACTTAATACTTATACATAATGTATATTATTATGAACAATGTGTAGTTCAATAATGTGCAAAGTAAAAGAGTTGTAGAATATGGATAAATGTTTTTTTTTATCGATGTTAGTCCAACTTTTTAATTGAACGGCAGCTAAAATTACGTCAATAAGTTAATTAAGACGGTTTTAAAACAAGTCAAATTAATTAAACGAAAATAAAAACATCAATTAGTTTCATAAACAAACTGTTTGATTCAATTAAGTACCAGGCTACTCACAAGGACCTATTGCGATAAAAAAAATATATGTAAGGAGGAGAAGGAGGGACTGGCCAGTTATAATCGATTTTGAAAATATGATTAAAAAATATGTAAGTAATAAATGGAATTATTCCTTGTACCTTAATGTTCCAATTTAAAAATGTCCCTTTACATTATTTGTGATCTATTTTGGATGAATCGTACGATAGATTTCATTCATGGATGAAGTCCCTTCTAAAAGGTCCCTTTTTAAGCACGGTCAAAGAATATTTAATATTCTTTGGCACGATCGACTAACTCCTGGGGATAGAGAGAGAAGTGGTCGCCCTTTGACGGCAAATACGGAAAAAAACATGCTAGCAGTGAAAAACTCTTATCCAAGACAATAGGCGAGTTACGCACCAAGACATTCAGCGGATAATGTAAATTATATCGGAAAGCCTTCACAAAATAAAAGAGAACAATAACGTAATAGCATATACCTAGGTATTTATGTAATTTTGGGCAATAAATAAGACGGTTTTTAATATCGAAATTTAAAAATAAAGCTTGTGTTCACGACAGTACCAGTGGTAAACAAGACACCAGAAGTAATTATACATCGCAGACAGTTTACTCTTTCTGAACATCTGTTAACTTTTGAAGGTGCCCTGCGGTTTTGGCCAATATAATGCTGAAAGTTGGGGATTATAGTTATTTTCTAGTAATTTCCATACAGGAAACCTTGGGCGATGATACAAAGGCGAATGGAAATAGCGGTCAAACGGACGGGCAGATCAAGGATAAGTAATTATTACTTAGCCCGAGCTGGTATTTGAGTTAATTTGTTCATTTCATTTACATTTAATTATATCGATTGGTCTAACTGGTTTGGAATCATGGCTTTGGCGAATGCGTGAGGACTTTGGTATAATTGACTCGAGCTAGCGCTGATTAGGTTATTATAACGTTATAATACACCGGTTGGCAAAAGCCAAAGCAAAACCAAAGAAATCAATCAAGATACTGAAAGAAGTTGAATTCTAATTGAGAAAAAATACATTTAAGGTACACGGTAAGTGTTTTACTCTACTGTTTGTTACTCTTCTGTTTGTTACGCAAAAACTATACCTAAGTACCGACGTATTTTTTTTTAAATTTTCGACTGATTTAGTTTGGACATTAGAAGAACATATAGGCTATAAATTATCTCAAAGTTCTATGTAGTTACCGCAGAAACACGAAAAACCAGTTGCACATGTTGTAAAGTAACGTACGATAGACGGCGCTGCAGGTTGGACACCATTTTTTTAGCAAAATCGTTTTTCTCTGTACCTAATAGGTACCGAAGTTCATGCGGAGTAAGTCGCGGGCAAAAGTTATACTATAGGTTATAAACTATAGGTGCTTATGTAGAAAAGGTTCTACTCACTGCTTTCCAATCCATATGGAGGTTACGTTAGTGTAAATCTTTTTAAAAGTTAGTATTGACACAAGATGTCGAGATTAATGTAGATATTATGGGAAAAAGTAATGCATTTATCTTGTTTCCATGAATTTATTTTAATGTTTATATAGCTTTCAGACATTTTTTAAAAGCTCCGGAAGATGGCAATGGTAGAAAAGACCACCGGATGCAGGTACCTAGCCACACCTAGCCTGAGGAGCGAAAGATAACGCTGTCCTTGCTAAACTATATCACGTCACGATATGAGGATAAGAAATAATGTTAAATTTATATAAAATGTTAAGGGCCAAAAAAAAAGCCTGTCTCCACCTTTGTACTGATAACTTGGTTAGGATTGCTGGAAAATATTTAATACTAAATCATATATGTAATATATAATGTCAAGAAGACGCTGCTGCCCATCTGGCAGACACCCTTTAGTTGCCTCTTGAATCTTGATACACCGAGAACGTGTGACTCTATTTAAATTTTAGGCCGGCATCACAGAACATCCAGATCGCAACTTGATAGTTTCGTAATGTCTTCATCTTTAACCATAATTATGTTAGTAACATAACATTTGATGTGCAATACAATATAATGTTGGGCTTGATATACCATAAAATTAGTACAGTTATCAAGACAAAAGTTAAAATATTGATTGGTGCAGTGGCGCTGTGATTCCAGGCCAGTAGATATTTGGTTACATTTGACGACTTCCGTGGCCGAGTGACAAACACACCGGCTTTCAGGGTGTCGCCTGCTCCAAGGTCCCGGGCTCGATTTCCGGACGGGTCAATGTAGAATAAAAGTGTTTTTCTACATTTTCTCTGGCCTGGGTGTTTTTGGTACCTTCGTTGTTTCTGATTTCCACAAAACGAGTGCTTTAAATATGTAGTTACTCAATTTGGTATCAAATGTAGGCATGTGATGTTGTCCACATTTATTTATTTGTCGGATAAATTGTCATTTAAAATCGCATGTCATTCGATACCAAACTATGTAAGCAACATGCAGTTATCAAAAGGAAACAGTTTTAAATAGTTAAAAGCCAGTTATCTAATCGTTCTTTATACGATAATTTATCATCGTATTATATGAAAGTAGGTACCTATATCAGGGCGGCCCAGTCAATCAGAAAGTGTACGAGGATGTTTTGAAAAGAAAAGTTGTGACACAACTGCTGTGAATGAAACTAAATAGATGTAAAATTCTTCAAAACTATTGTGATTATCATAATAAAATCAAAATTGTTATACTTAATTGGAGGAGACGGTTAGCAGCGTCTTCCCTCCACCATTGGCCAAATAGCGATTTTCAGCCCGCCTAATAAGTGTGGCGATAATGGCAAAATACTCCGTGGTTAAAAATATGTTTAAAAAACGATCGACCCAAATTTTTTATCTTCTGTTTAAAGTTCCATAGTTTTTTTTTGAGCTTTGTAGTGTTGACATGATTTGTTGACTTAATTGATGGTATGAGGCAGTCCCAAGTCCAGAACCCAAGTTCTTTGTAGAATTTAAGTCGATTAATTAGGTATATTAAAGTCAGATAATTTAATATCAGGCATAATATACAAAAATAAAATTTTGAATCAACGAGATTTGTTTAGTGATTTAAAATGTCTGTCAGTTTTAGTTAAATGGGGTCATTGATCTGTTTATTGAGAGAATAACATTTTGGTAAATTAAACTAAATTTTTCTGCATATCGCTTAAAGATAACAGCATGCAGGTATACACTCAGGTCACATAGTGCGTGCGGGCTGCGGGTTGCGCCTGCATTTAGTGTTGTGCCGAGTTTCTCCGTTGAATGTACCGTCCCGACACAGGGTTTCGAAGCCGAAGTACAGTGGCCTGCACATTAGACTATAATTTTTTTTTTGTAAAATCGCACGTATGTCAACTACATAGGATGTCCCAATGCTATAGCGGATGTGCTGTCGTCTGTACAATGTGTACTAAAATAATGCTATTAAAAAAACCACACAAACATAAACAATAAAATATGGAGCTATTATTAAATGTGCTCAAAGATTTCGATGAAGTGTTTCATTCTATGTCCCAATTGTTACAGACATACAATTAAGCGTGACTTATTTATCCATTAAACAAAAGATAACGGTGACATGTAAAAATTAGCTATCAAAAACTGTACCTAAATATTGAAATTAATAAAAACAGCAAACCTAAATACCTACCTCACACTTTACCATACATAAATACGCGACTCTAGTCTCTGGAAATCGGCTATATGTATAGCACTCATAACTATATCGCGTTCACTTAAAATTTATGCAATCGCTGATTGATAATCTATAAACTAAATTATTAAAAAAAAACCTACTACGATTACTACTTACTGTTAGAGCCCCTAAACTAAGAGATGATTTCAAGGCCAAAAACTCAGATTGTCTCACTATACCATGTAAGTTGTATCTAAATTGGTTAAGAAATTACGGATTCAAAGTCACACTTCCACGACGATTGATCTTATATTTTCATTAATAACAGGGTTTATCTAATATTTTGTTTATAATTTTCAAGTACCCAATCGTCCCGATTTTTAAGGCATTATCAGGCGTAGAGTCTACGCAGAGTTGAGTGCCTCAGTTACGTAAAGCAGTAAACGGCGGTACGTCGCGTCGCGTATCTTTACGAGCCTTTGTCTTGATTGCTGCCAACCGTACGTCGAGTACAGGTCGTGACAACGGGCTTAGATTATTATATTTATTTTTATAGTACGAACTCATTTGTACATTCGTACAAGTAGCGACAGTAGCTATGAAAGTATGAAAATGTATTTGTTTTTTATTTGTTTCATTGGATAACTAGGTCCTTAATAAAGTTACAAACAAGTTTGTTAAATCGAATGCCAGTGGACAAATAATAATTTATGTTAATCAATTACCTATACTATAAATGTATGGGGTGCGCATTTGTGTTTTTAGGGCTGCAATCCGCGCTTTCTCAAGATACTGTCTGACCTTTCCGCTCAAGCCCGATTGGTAAGTATTTGTTAGGTTTGTCCGCATGGGATTTAGTTAGTCACAGAAAAGCGCACAAACCCACAGAACTCTATATTATCTCGTTTGTTTATAATATCTCTAAAAAGTATTAACTAAGGTCATATTTCATTGCCAGGAGCTCAGACCTAATAAAAAAATCCCAGAGTTGCGTAATTTCGCACATATTTCTTTAATCAAGTCTGTTTATAAGACGGTGGGGCTTACATTATGCCGAAAACAGAGATTTAAATCGATAGATGGGACCTTACCATACATAAGGCACACGAAAATGTGTCATCATCGTTGGAAAGAGTTGTCGCTAAATTATAGGAAGGGCTGGAACCTTGGCATTCTGAATGCTAATACTAGAAGGAGAGATAAAAAAGGAGAATTGATTCAAGGTTTCGTGTATACACAGTTTGTGTCCCATGATTAACACTTTTGTATGCGACGATCGAACTAGGCGTCAGGCTATAAAAATTATATCGCGTTCGGCCCGGTAGTCGGCCTATACTGTAGACACTACCACGTTAAACAGCCAGCACACAAAAGAGAGCTGGTAATTTTACTTCTTACTAAACTTAAATATTATAAATATTATAAATGCAAAAGTTTAGATTATATGTTTGTTACTCAGTCACGTCGAAACTGGTTAACTGAGTAATCTAGATGAAATTTGGCATAGTGATCGTTTTTTATTTATTTAATATATTTCAGACTAAGTGTCCACACTAATCTATACTATGAACAATGATAACAATGATGAGTTTGCCTAGAGTAAATAATGGTAAACAAAAATTATAGGCCGGATTAGCACATAATGTACTTTTTATCCCTGGAAGAGGATGGATCTCGTGCGTGCGAGTCGTGGACTCTTACCTCCAGACTTACCACCACACCAGACGCGCCACAGAACCATAAGACTCCTTAAGAGCTAGTTAAATTATAATTTTATGTAACGGAACACGTGAAATGACAATTATCAGGTGTAGGAAGTTGAGAGTAAAAAAAGACAGCATTGTTATTATCATTTATTCTTGATTAAATAACATAATAATATCACATTTAACTTTACATAATATCCCGTATCAGCCGATTGTTCGTACCAAATGTTTCTATGTCGCGCGCGACGTCAAGTTATGTTGAATATATACTCGTAATTTAAAAATAGATTGAAATTGATTGCATCCATGATAACGTTACAAACATGTTACAAAGATGTTGCATAATAGATATCTAGTTTATTATACAAGTAGAACCTGTGTAATATAAATCATAGGGAAAGAAATAAATGTAGTAGACAGGAAATACGAGTTAGTATGTTGGATGTGACGTCGTGACGGTATAAATGTTGCTAAATGTAGAGGCTGTTCTTCATAGATCTTTGGATTTTACCCTGTTGATTGCCATTCTCTATTTATTGTCACGCACATTAGTAGAGCCGAACCTACCTCAATAATGAAAACATCCGTTGACGTGGCTAAACCGAAATCGATCCGACGCGGTAGCGACAAGAAAGTGTTAGTAGCCATTCTAGTAGTTAATTGAAAACAACGAAGCTATATTGAATTCGATAGATTTTAGTAGGTCAACTGTTGCTGTTGAAAACATGAATTAGAGCTCAGTGCTTTATTATTTCATGGGACAATAACGCAATAAGCACAGGCACCTGAAACGGCAAACAAAATTGCACACGAAAGATAAGGCCAGTCAATAATATAAATAAATTAAAGAAAATCAATTCGGCAGGAAATGTTTAAAACGAATTTCAACAATTTAAAAGGTTTATCTTTTTTATGGTATGATAAAAATTTATGTTTTAAAGATGAGACGACGCGGTTGGTGTAGTGGTTCTGTAGTCCACCTACTACGCAAAGGTTCCGGTTTCGATTCCCAGTCAAATTAGGAAACGATATTTTCTAAATTTTCTTGGGTCTGGAAGGGGTTGTGGGACTTGTGGGTTATAGGCATGCTACGGAAGGCATGTTAAGCTTAGTCCCTTAGTTAGCTTACGGTCTGACTGTAAGTATTACATACTTACAAATTTAATCCGTTCAATGAAACCTTCATTAGCTGTATACGTTTGAATATACCTAAAGAATATCTAACCAAAACAAAACCTGTAAATCAACTTCATAATATATTTTTTATTAGTATAGTATTTCTAAGCGCCCAAATTTATAAAATGACTGTAAAAAATAAATACAACTGGCATTGAATATACTCAATTTACTTTAATTCAATTTGAGTGCCTATTCACTGTCTATATAGAAAAATGATTGATTTATAAATACTGCCAGCCTTCAAAAGATGACAGAACCAAAACTTACCTGCCGTGTAATTGATTGTATACTAATTTGCAAATTTTGCTTACAGAAACACAACTAATAATAATAGAATAGCTAGGAAAGGCTTCTTTATTGCAAATAAATAATATTCATAGGATGAGATCATTTGGGATTGTACATTTATTATGTGGCTCCGGTCAAGGGACTGATTCTTACTGTTTTTAAATATGTTTCTCGTATTTATAGGATATACATGTGCATGGTACAGATGGTTGACTGGTTTGGTTTGCAGGGTAAGAGTTTATCGTAAATGTAACATCTTCATGATATTGTTTTAATAGTAATTAAATCTGAATAATGTAATAATTCGGAATAAAAAAATGTAGGGCTTCCTTTAGGGTGCGTCTCATGTGATATACAATCATTTTGATATAATCAAACTTTAATAACGATCACTTTACACAATAATCATTTGTTACAACAACACATGATATAATTTTGTTTGACATAACGATTACTTTACATAACATACAGTTTATTTAATACTGTTTAGTATAACATTCATAACAAATAAAATATTTTGAAATAAAACTCATTTTATATATCGTTCATTTGTTATAAATTTGTTTGTTATACGTATCTATTGGTATATCTATTATTTGAGATAAAAACGTTTGAAATATTGATTAAAAGAAATAACGGTACTAACTGACATACATTGCTAAAATTAAGAATTTGGTAGAATCCCGACTCGCCGTGGTCTTTCCGCCGTGGTACTTGTCTGCCCTACACTAGAGTGCAATTTAAAAGCCGGAGGCGCGGAGGGAGTGCTGTCCTCGCTCGCAGTAACGAAGCTCGGGCGCCCGGGCCAGCTGTAGAGGCTGAGGCTGGTCGCCGAAGGCGAACAGCAAGCCGAAGCTGCGGAAGCGAGTGTACCTACCTGCCAGAGATTTGTTACGCAAGGGCGGAAGGACTGCACTTCCCGCAGCGTCGGAGAAGAGCAAAACAAATGCATGCATGCTTGCCTGCTTGCCTATATGCATGCTTGCTTGCCTGCATGATTGCATGCATGCCAGCTTGCATACATGATGATTCCTGCAAGCATTCTACTTGCCTAGATGCATGCTTGCTTGCCTGCTTACGTGCATGCATACCTCCTTGCCTGCGTATTTATGGCATTTCGTACTCTTAAAGATTCGTAATATACCCTATTTGGTATCTTTAAATTCTGCATTCTGACGCCTTTGTATCAAGAAATCATTATCTGTTTTAAATGTTATATAAAAAGAGTGTTATCGTAAATGAACGTTATACTAAATGTTATCATACTGAATAAAATTATTTGTTTTAAGCATTATATCATGTGAATGTTATATAAAACGGTTATTATGCTGAATGATTTTATACCAACTAATACTTATACGTTTTAAAATTATGTTATTTAAATTTATATCTTTCCATCATTATATTAAAAAAGTGTTATATTAAACAAAATAATATTATTTGATTGTATATGTTTTGATATTTATACGATCTGTTGTTATACTATATATTACACACCCATTCCTTTGACGTTTGTTTGTTAACATTACTTATTTGAATTTCTGATTAATTAAAAGTGACCTTATTTATGAATGTATTTGGTCATAATACTTCCATCAGGAGACCAATTATACTTTAACACAATGATATTTAAAAAGTAATTTACTTTTTAAATATCATTTCTTTAACATAGTTGATTTTGAACCAACAACAATAAGGTAGGAAGTTCAATATTTAAATGTGTTTTTTTTTTGTTTTTTTTTGTAAGTTATGACGTGCACACAAGGGTCATTTTATAGTAAGGATAAAGCCCACTTTCAAATTTTCACAGAAATAAATTACTTGCTTGAGTGGTACGTATCATATTTAGTTCTATTTCAGAAGTAATGTATTAAAGAAACGGAAAGAATAAACCTGAAATGATCGCCCAATAAAACATTTTTCCCACTAACTTGAACCGATGAAAAGCGTGAAACAATCCATTTAAGGTCAGTGTATGATAATTGTTTGTGATTTTGGGTTTGGCAAGACTAATTTGAAGTCGGTTGAAAATAATAATTATACGCTAGAAAACACACTGTCTATTAGTTTTGTGGTAAGGAACAAACATCCTTATTTAATGAGGTAAGTTTATATCACCCCCAGGCAGGACTGAACTAATTAGGAAAAAAATCGGTTGATTAAATTTTCGTATTAAAAGAAAAATCATGGCTCAAACTACGTCTATCAGGACATCACATATTTTGTGCTATTACTACGAAACGTGAGGGAGGCAATTTATCTACCCACCTCAAAGTCCTCAAACCACCTATTGGCAAATGCAGTTAAGCGAGCTAGCCTCACGCGTAAAGTTTCCTATATCATATGTTACTTACACGTATCCATTCAATTTAGTTAACAATCTTCGTTTCAGTTTCTTTCAGTTTCCATAGCATAAAGTATCTTATAGCAATATCCCTTCTCATCCTACGGGTGTCGTAATAGAGGTTTAAAGAAGTACTGGCAGAAGAATACGGTCAGCAAAGAATTCTTTTTACTATTATTGCCACTCTACACCATGTCAAGCTGCGATCTTTAACCCTTCTGCCACGTGAAGCGATTTTGGAAAAAGCCAATGCAGCAGTGGACTGGTGTGGGCTGATGATGAGGATGATGATGATAACGATTTTACCGATTTGACAAGTGAAATCCCTTAGTGTTTTGAGCTAGTGGAACAGTTTAAATAATTGCCAGATCAATGCTATAAGTCGTACGCAGGGTTGTTTGTTCTTGCTGCCTCGGTCTATAATTGACTAATGCTAAAACAAGACTAACGTTTCTCGCAGCGATCCCTCCCATCCACTGAGAAAGCGATAATAACTAAGATAAAAATACGTATTTATCTTTGTTACCTCAAACTTATCGCACAGCTTGTCCTTCGACTAATTTCATAAATAAACACGGAACGAAATGTTCCCAACATTCCCAACTCCCGATGCAAATTTGTGATTTCCTTTTTTTACAGCTACCCTTGAAAACGTGACTTTCCAAATATCTCGGCATTAACGGGCAGGCAGGAAGCGGACGTAGCCGCCAGTTTCACCTCTATCAGTTTATGCCAATAAAAATAACTTTCAGTTGACAACGTCAACGTCCACATACATAAAATACTGATACTCGAAAAATACCTTATTTCAAATAGTTTTTTTTTAAAATTAAGGCCATGGTTTATGAACTTTAAATCAATATAACTTTAACTATTTCTTTATAACAACGTTGCGTAGCTATTTATTTTATTAGTTTTTTTATACAATTTCCTAAATAAAAATGGCTAGGCTACAGCACCGATTATGACAAATTGAATGAATGTCATGTAACTTTTTAATATTGTATATTCAATTATTTTTAATGTAATATCATTGGGTGTAGGTATTAATTATTTTCGCTCCTGTAAAAAATATTTCGACAACATCACGCAATTGTGGCAAATATCCCTACTTTTCTAGTTTCCCTTATCTATTTTACCATAACCAATGTAAAATCGTTAAGGTATGATTTTGACTACTTAATAATAACTAAATACACCACTAATCGTTCTTCCTCAAGTAAATTGGTCGAGTAGTGTTTCAATTTACAATAGCAAATTTTTTTTTTCCTGGTAGGAAGTACTATATCCGACTACATAGTTTAGTTACCCTAAAAATAGTAGTTTCGTTGCTCTTCGCGTTTGATACATCTTTGGGGTTATCTAATCACTGTTTGCCGAGCAAATATTAGATAATGTACGCTGTTATCACACCAGCAGCAATTATTGTTATCACTGAACTAACAGCGAGCCTAGTATTTGCTTTTTCGGTTGATATGTGTCGACTGATACCGGCTACATTCAGAAACGATATATTTAGAATATGATTTAAGTTACACTTTTAGCTTACCTAAAATTGTTGATCGAGATTGACTCTAGACTCGAGGCCAACCAAGATGTCTTATAGTATGGAGGTTTTAACAAAATATCATCACATTTTTGTATGTATGATTTATCTTTAATACATTGTAATTTGACAATTGTACATGATGAAGCACCTATAATAATATAATTTAACAAAAATATGTTTTACGTATATTTTCGCTCGATTATAGTAAAGGTTTAAGTTATAAGTCTTATATACTTTATTTGATATTTTAGCAACTTAATTGCACTTATAATATCAGTATATAAACTTGAAAAATTTTGTCTCAGGCGGGACTCGAACCCGCATCTCCTCGCATGCCGGGCGGGCGCCATACCATTAGGCCACCGAGACACTACGACACGGCGCGAATTTTTCAAGCATATTCTTACGCTGTAAGCCAGCGTTGCTTCATCAAATGTTAGGAGTTTGCACCCTTAACACCCGAAAGAAACATCTTTGCAGATGTTTGACAGTCAGTTAAGATGAAACAGCTATTTATATACTTTATTTGATATTTTAGCAACTTAATTGCACATATAATATCAGTATATAAACTTGAAAAATTTTGTCTCAGGCGGGACTCGAACCCGCATCTCCTCGCATGCCGGGCGGGCGCCATACCATTAGGCCACCGAGACACTACGACACGGCGCGAATTTTTCAAGCATATTCTTACGCTGTAAGCCAGCGTTGCTTCATCAAATGTTAGGAGTTTGCACCCTTAACACCCGAAAGAAACATCTTTGCAGATGTTTGACAGTCAGTTAAGATGAAACAGCTATTTATATACTTTATTTGATATTTTAGCAACTTAATTGCACTTATAATATCAGTATATAAACTTGAAAAATTTTGTCTCAGGCGGGACTCGAACCCGCATCTCCTCGCATGCCGGGCGGGCGCCATACCATTAGGCCACCGAGACACTACGACACGGCGCGAATTTTTCAAGCATATTCTTACGCTGTAAGCCAGCGTTGCTTCATCAAATGTTAGGAGTTTGCACCCTTAACACGTCGTAGTGTCTCGGTGGCCTAATGGTATGGCGCCCGCCCGGCATGCGAGGAGATGCGGGTTCGAGTCCCGCCTGAGACAAAATTTTTCAAGTTTATATACTGATATTATATGTGCAATTAAGTTGCTAAAATATCAAATAAAGTATATAAATAGCTGTTTCATCTTAACTGACTGTCAAACATCTGCAAAGATGTTTCTTTCGGGTGTTAAGGGTGCAAACTCCTAACATTTGATGAAGCAACGCTGGCTTACAGCGTAAGAATATGCTTGAAAAATTCGCGCCGTGTCGTAGTGTCTCGGTGGCCTAATGGTATGGCGCCCGCCCGGCATGCGAGGAGATGCGGGTTCGAGTCCCGCCTGAGACAAAATTTTTCAAGTTTATATACTGATATTATAAGTGCAATTAAGTTGCTAAAATATCAAATAAAGTATATAAATAGCTGTTTCATCTTAACTGACTGTCAAACATCTGCAAAGATGTTTCTTTCGGGTGTTAAGGGTGCAAACTCCTAACATTTGATGAAGCAACGCTGGCTTACAGCGTAAGAATATGCTTGAAAAATTCGCGCCGTGTCGTAGTGTCTCGGTGGCCTAATGGTATGGCGCCCGCCCGGCATGCGAGGAGATGCGGGTTCGAGTCCCGCCTGAGACAAAATTTTTCAAGTTTATATACTGATATTATAAGTCTTATAATTATTATTATAAGTCCACAAAGGTTTCCTTTTTTTATTACATGAATATCATTTTCAACATAACATTTCCTAAGTAATTTAAAAATACCGATTGCACAAAGGAAGGAATTGCCAAGTTAAGTACCTACTGCCTCAACACTAAATTATCAACTGCTGATATAATATACAACCACTTTTGCCATGAAGATCAACATCGTAATCGTAAAAAAATATTCAGATGCTAAGCACTAAGTAAATAAACAATCCTGTTAGTTACCTCGGTGATGATAACATAGGAAGATTTTTTATAAATATTATGTTAGATGCAAAGCAAACAGCTGATTTGAAAAAAAATATGACTGTTTAATTTACAGACATGGGAAGAGAGAATGTCTAATTTGACCATAAGAAAGTAGATAAGCAAAATGAATAAACAATAAACAGTTTCAAGCCTGTTATACCTTCTGCTTAAGGAAATAAAATAAGTTATCATAGACATTTATAACACTCTACTAAAGTAACCTAAGAAATGAACAACATGGTTTGCAATATTATTTTGTTTTGATTTTATATTCGGGAGCCGGGGTTTTAAAAACTACCAATATTTTATAAACAAACTAGAAACTAGTTCTAA